>OU015624.1:10000000-20000000 GCA_907165235.1 Zeuzera pyrina
CATCACTGAAATTTGGTACGGTGATGTACATTAATTGGAAACCCAAACCCAAAAATTAAGAAATACACACACGCACGACGAAGTGCCAAGCTTCGCGGTCCTTACGTACTTCTTTCGCTTTCTCAAATCTCATGAGAAATAATTAGAACCAAAAGACTGTAATTGATATTTTGAACCATTTAGTGTTGTTTAACGGATATTAGAGCTCTTATACAGTGTTAATAAAATAGAATTTGGACCTAATACGTCACAGAAAATTATTATAAATAATTTTTTCATGTCGAACAATATTTCAACAATTCAATAGCGACAGGAGTCCGAAATATAAATATTATGTTTATCGAGTATTCTATGATTTGCAGTATTCATCTCTTCTTTTCAGCTACAGTTAGAAATTGAGCTGAAGAAACTGTTACATATATACATACTTCCGACGCAAATATATTCATTTACATTTTTTTTTTACTTTTTAATCACAAATAGGTACGAACTGTTCTATGTGAACTTTATAGATAAACTGCAGATAAAAGGAAAAACCTCGTTATTATTCTATTTCAGTGATAAATCTACATCGATGAAAATTAATGGAATGTCGTTTAATTGCTATAAAACATAAAAAAACTGTTAATAATATTTAATGTAGTCGTTATAAATAGGTATGTACTATCGCGTAAAGTGAATGTTTAGCAGTTTAAAAACCCTTTGAGTTTGCCGTGTAATAGACTGTGTTATAGACTCGACAAAGTCAGCAAATTGAAGTTTTTCATGGTGTCTTTGTCATTTCTAAATTCAAAATTGAAAGATAAACGTAAGGGATACCAATCGGTAATCTTCGTATTCCTAACTAACACGAATGATGAGAATCGAAGAGCGACATGTGCCAAAAAACAGTAAATAAAAATTAAATTAGTAATTATTATAAAAATTATTATAAAAATTAAATTAGTAAATAAAAATTAAATTAATAATTAGTAATTTATGGATGCCTAGCCAAACTTGGAACTGTTATAATAGGGAATCCATTCCAATTGCATACAAACTATTTTGATGACGTTGCATTCAAGTTTCAATTGTAATTTACGTAACGCTTTAAGATTTCCTCATAATTCTGATTTCATATTTATGACAGTCTGATTTTGAATTTCGCGACGGACATTATTATTTAAAATTCTGGTGCTTTTATAAAATTTAAATAAATTACGTCTTTCTCAAGAGAACATTTTCTTTTTTAAAAAGTTCTTCACGACTCGCCCGGTCTTTCCGCGATAGTACATTAAAATAGTATTATATTTACTAACAATATCGTGATAGTAATGTAATTATTGGAAGTGTTAACAAAGGGCTTTAAAATAATGTCGTGTTTAGCCGTAACAAAATATAGTGGAATTAATACATACCTACTACCACCCTAGTTGATTTCTATATATTACTTTACGTTAGTAAACTAATTAATCAGTGGCATTACATTACATTATATTATACAATACTATCCTACTAATATTATAAATGCGAAAGTTTGTGAGGATGTGAGCATGTTTGTTACTCTTTCACGCAAAAGCTACTGAACGGATTTTGATGAAACTTTACAGGAATAACCATAACACAGGCTATAAATTATCAAGATATTGCGTGTATTTGAACTTCGCGCGAACGAAGTCGCAGGCAAAAGCTGGTATTATACTCATACGTAAATTCATATCTGTGGAACAGTTTGACTCCAATGCATGAAAACATGAATGTATATTTGTAGCATTTTGTATAAAGTAACACTGAACACTTTCTGTTGTTCAAACAACGAATATGTATATTGTGTAATCTGCCTTTTCAGTTTATATGCGAGTGCTTTTGATATTTCAGTAAGCTAACACTGGCTATTTGATCTTTGTAATGTCAAATAATGTCATTAGCTAATAACAGAAACTTTATTACTATTGTAGAGTGTATTACAAACATGTATCTTGCTTTTTCATGATTCCAAAATTGGAAGAACGGAACTTTTGTTGGGGAATAAAATTCCTTTTGTTTCAAATCATTTGTTAATGAAAAGATCAACTATATTTTGTACTGATCGGTTTGTTAGATAAAATATTTTTTTATTTATTTACCCGTTTCCGTTATTAAGACATAAAAAATGGAAAAGGATATACAATAATTTACATATTTATAAATTGGTACTGAACAACGTATTTTTATGACCAGGAATTAATATGAAATCGAAAAAAACTTCAGTTATCTTTAAATTTCTCAAAAACTACCTGTCCCAGCGTTCATTATAACTTTAACAGCCTCATTAATACGTAGACGGTTGCCTGGGTACATATTAATGAGGCTACAATTATCTAATCACCTACGAGCCTACAATAAATCTCTGTCGGATAAAAAAAGTTTAAAGTTATTTAATTAATTTAGGTACTTAAGTAACTTAGAACAAATTAGGTGTTGTGTTTTAATTTGTGCGATGTTCGACAATAAAATGTTGATACACCCTATGAACATGTTTGCCAAAAATAACATAATTAGTATGACAAATTCTACATGTGGACGTAGTTTGTATCGATAACGAGTGTAAACATTTTTCTTGGGATTCCATAGGATGAAATTTCGATGACGTAATGATCACTGAGGTCCTATTAGAAGAACACAGTTTTCAAGAATTCTAGACCAGAAATTTTGGTTTGAAACGTTTTAAACCAAAGATTTAATTTCAAACCGATCGGTTTTTGTCGAGTTGTACACTAATTAACTAACTCTGCCATTGTCTATTGTATTATATTTAAAGGTTCTCTGTGCTATGGAGTATTTTGAAGAGACGGAATAGGCTTCTGTAATACCAATACACAAACATGGTTCCAAACAATGTATCAAAAGCTATAGGCCAGTATCGACATTATTAGTGTTCAGTGAACTGTTTGGAACTACAATTTTCGAACAGCTATGTACTATTGTTGCTAATAGTATTCCATTAGCCTAACACGAGTTTATGAGAATACGTTATGCAGTAGCTAATTTATTGGTAATTATATAGCTTGAGATCCAGAGGTATGGAGGGTGGTTCGCAGGTGTATGTTATTTACACCAATTATTCAAAATGTTTTGATGGTATAAATCACGATGTGTTTCTTGATTAGGTTCAATAAGTTGATGTGCATGGTGACCTTGTGAGGTCACCATGCACACATATCTATTCATAATAAGATCTCAAGCGGTAAGATAAGTCTATCAATATTCTAAGTTTCTGAACGTTTCATCCGCAGTGCCTCAAGGATCCTATTTAGTACCTTTGCTATTTAATATACAAATCAACAACATTCCCTCATGTTTTGATCGTGCTCTACTTCTGATGAACGCGGATAAATGTGCTGCGATTTCTTTTACTCCTAAATAAAAAGGGATAAGTTTTAAGTAGAAATTAAATAATGCTAGTATAACATGCGTGGTGGTAAAAGATTTAGGAGTCGTTTTTGATTCTAAACTTCTCACTGCTGAACATTAAAATGTATTACACGAAAAGCTAGGAGAATATTTGGTTTCATATTCACGTGTACTACGGTTTTACGTAATTCAGATGCTTTAAAATCCGTTATTCTTAGTCTACGCCAGAAATGTATCGAAATATGCATTCAAATGGCGTTTCAAACTTGGTACATAGGACTATGCAGATAGCCTTATAGACATAAGTTGATGCCTTAAAGGACAGAAGAATTGTTGGAGATGTAATGCTTTTATTTGACATTATAAACATCGGTACGGAGAGCCCTGAATTATTACAACTGCGTCTCGAATTAGAACACGGACATTACACTGCATTTGCTGGTACCAACTACATGACCCGCATTGTGATACACAGAGCTATCAAGACGTACGAGAAACAGTTATCTCATGTGGACATTCTTCTTTCTAAAACGATACCAATTTGTGAAGGAAAATTATTAACATATAGACATCAATGTAGTATGCTTAAATGACTTTATGCACTAACATACATACATGCGCGAGCACATACAATGGCACACACACACGCCACTACACATACACACATATACATACACACATATACATACACATACCTACACATACATACACATACATACATATACACTCACATATACTCACATATACACACATACCCACACGTACTCACATATCATTCCTTCTTAACTAACATTACCTGCATTCACAGTTCCATTCGTAGAAACAGTTATTTTGTACCATAATGTTTTGTATAAATGGTTTGTAATTAGTCTAATCTCATAATGATCTACTTAGACGTTAATTCAAATACAATTTGTAAATGCACAGCTGTAGAATTTACTAAAGAAGTAAATAAATAAAAGAACCAGAAGCCGCCCGCGTAGGTAATGTGTATTTTGTACTATGTACATTGTATGCATTAATAAAGTAGATAAATAATTAATTGAGTATAAATTGCATTTATTTTATTTTTAATTTTCTGGAATATACTTATTAATTTGTAGAAACTCTGAAACACACTGTATTATTTAGTTACATACGCAAAATAAACTTTAAAGTTCCAACAAATACTTAATATAAGTAACATTAAAAAACATTAAAAATTTTGTGGAAGAATGCTTTGTCGTTAGTACATTACTAATCTCGTGAAACCCGTGGAAACATCGACCGAAAGCTCGGCGAACTTTAAAATTCAGTTTTACCAGCAGGAACGGCTTATTCCATTTCAAAGCAGCGATTTCTCAGACGATGTTACATAATTACCATCGGGCTAGTCGTGATGAAGATGTTCCTTTAAAGTTAATGGTCCGGCGCTTCTGCAAGAAGCTCGGTATTCCAGCAAGTTATGTTTCGAACGAATTTATATTTGCCACGAAATATCATTTACAACTGTAGCCCTACGAAATTACATGTAAATTAAGTTTCACCGTAGCATTTAAATTATCTGTTGTATTCGTTGTCGTGTGACCGTCGTAAGTATCCGTTAAAAGCCCTAACATAAAATACTTACAAAATTCTTGCTGTTCCTTTACATGACCATTATTTTAAATCGTATTTAAATCTATTTAATTACATCGAATTTGATGAAACCAATTATTCAAACTCTATCTAATTTATTTGTAATCTATATAAATAGAAAATTAGAAACACGTATTGATTTTGATTACACGTGTACTTAAATTGATATCTCGTATAATATAATATTCCAAATTATAGTCGTCAGGCTGTAAATTGGAACACATTTTATAATCGAAAAGTCGCAGTTGAAATAAAAAAGTTTTCGGATACCGACTCGAGTTTGTAGAATTGACCGACGGAATGCAAAATGAAATTGGAAGTTGGCTCTTTAGATCACTGGTTCCCAAACTTATTTTGTCTACTGAGTCGAGAGCTCATGCAGTCGTTGTCTAAGATGCCTCCTAGCTAAATGAAATTACAAATCACCCCCCAGGCCTCTACACAACGCCCCCATTTTTTTTCTGGGTCTCTTACCGCCCCCCTTTAGGCCTGCAGCGCCCACAAGGGGACGTTATCGCCCACTTTGGGAATGGCTGCTTTAGATTAATATTTAATTATCTTTTTATATTTTCATATACATTACATATGTATTTCATAAACGTGTATTACTTTTTCAGGGAAAATACGGAATTTCTTTTACATTTACATACTGTTTCAAACACTAACTCTGTTGTTACGATTTAAGGTTAATCAGGTTACGATTTATACACTACATTATACATTACACTGTATACATTACTCATCGACACGGTATTTATATGTTCACTAATATATGTATTGATTCAATAGAGTTCCTCAGAAAAACAGTGAAATAGCTACGTGTATTTATAAGTTTCACTAAGAAAACAGAAGCATTACATGAAAATAATTTAATTACAATTGTTTTACATGATACAATCGAAATTGATATAATTCTGTGTTGAAATTGAAAACAACATTTTATTGCCCTGCAAACAAAATTTTCCGTTTACGCGGAGAAGATTCGAGATATTAAGTACCTATATTTTATAACGATTTTATATATTTAATAAATCATAATTTCAATATTATATTGTGGTGTTTTATGTATTAAATAAATCACAATCTCTAGGAATAGACTGAAATAGATTCACGCAAAAGAAATAAAGGCTCAGGAAAAAAATTTAGATCAATAACGGACTATGTTCCTGAGACAGAATGATTCTTAAATTGCGTGAGAATTCTAGTGCATTTCATAAGTATGAGCACAAGGTGAAAATCTATAAATATAATATTCTCTAAATAATCCAGTCAGCAATAAAGAAGGACAGAGACGATTTATTTTTTAATTTTAGCAGCATATTATTATCATTTACATCTTACGCGTTATTAACTCGAAGTAGACAAGTACCTAGCCGTACTTTATTAGACCATATACAGTGCAATAATATACATAAATACACGTATATGTAACATAGCTAAAAAAGCTACTTTTTAATTTTTAATGTGTCGTTTGCTTAATTTAACAAAAAATGCTACTAGTGCAAAACACTCGTCATTGATTTATTTTTCACATACAATTTACATATAATATATATACATATAATATTACGACTACATTCGATATACATATTAACTTTATTAAGGTATTTGACATGTGAGCTTTACGACGAAATATGTATTATTTTCTTTATGAAATTATTCATCATTTTCAAGAAGGTTGGGCTCTTCTTTCAAGGTGCTTTGTATTTGTCCGATAAGAAGATCTAACGATGATGTCGTCCTATAATTAGCTTTGAATTTTTTACACTGTTCTAAAAACACCGGATGCAAGTATGGCAATACAGCATGGTCCAATGTAGGGAACATATGATGAAGCGCATGATTGCCAAAGAATGTCATCACTTTGAAATGATTATCACGTACATCCGTACGGTCCATTAAAGCTTCCAATTCATACATTCCCCAATCCACCGTCTCATCCCTGAAATAAATGTTTCGTCCCAGTCGTACATATTACGTTTGTAGATATACTCATTATATATTTATTACAACTAGACTGCACTGAACATTACAATAAGTAAATAATATTTAAGCCACGTGACAAAACAGAAAATAATGTATAACTACCAACATAATATTGATATACTCTTGGTAGTTATGAATTTTCGCTCTGTTCGCTAATAATAATCTGTCGCTCGTAACTATCGTGAAAGTTTTGTAATAAATATTTTAATAATTATTTAACATTTTATAACAATAAATAATTTCAATTAGACCGTTATAAAACCTCTGTAAACCGAAACTAGAAGAATAAAATCACGGTACCCTTCATTTTTCTTAAGAAGAGAAGGCTTAAGCATTATGAACGGTCGTGTAGAGGGTTCAATCGTCTACTTTAGGCTCTTCTTTAGGACCTCAACAAAAACATTATCGCGTAGGTACAGCAAAGACTTGAGGTTTGGAGACGTGATCAGGTAAACTATCGAGAGGATACAGGTTTATACCTATGTAGATCTCAGAGACATATGCGTTAGTTGTAACGCACTACGAGAGCGATCACCAAAAAGTTAACAAAAATCATACATAATCCTATTTTCTCTCCTGGAGATACAGGGCATTTCATCAAATTGGTAGTCAACTATTATACATATGTAATGGACGTACAGAGAAAAAAAAAAGTTAATCGACGCAGGGATTACGCATTGAACGCATTTATATATATTAACGAAAATTAAAAACAATACATACCTAACTTGATCGCCATCTTTGAAGATCTTGGGGTGATGGTGGGCCGCATTTGAGCCAATGTTGAAAAATATAAAGCTCCCAGTACAGAGAATCCATAACCACATCTTAATAGCTTCGAAGAACGTACATCCGCTAGTGACAAACATCCACAAAGGTAATAGTAATCCAAGTCCATCATGCCAACGATAATGCTCAGAGAAAAAATCCTTACGTATGAAGATCAATGCAAACCTGAAATATTGTTTTGTTTTAACGGCTAATGATTCAAACACAAAACACAAGCAGACTGTAAATCGTAGGTACTTGAGTAATTAATGTTACGAATTTTGTTGCAGTCACTTAAAAATTTTTTGTTTGATCTTATTTTTGATGCAGACGGGGTTTCTAAGATTTTTCTGGCCTACATTTTCGTAGAGTGGAGGCACAGCCATCTTAAAGAGATTTTTTCGCGTATAATAAAAAGCGTATAATATTCCAAAGCAGAAACTTCACTTTTGAAGATATCATCATTTCGAGCACTGCTTACCATAGTAGTTTCAAAATTCAAGGAATTTTGTCAAGAAGTCATTAAATTCTTGTAACAGAGAGAGAAACTGGCCAACGGATGCGTAGAAAGACAGGCAGAAAGACACTACTAAGACGACTCCATATATGTTTCGTTTTTTTTTTTCAATTTTGTTAAGAAACGCTGAAAGCAGTCACTTGAACTTGTGAAAATGATTCCAAAAACATAATTCTTTAAAAGGGATTAGATTTAAATAATCGTTTTTTTGTAAAATTAAAGAAAAACACAATCCTGAAGAAATCACAAAAATTACATTTAAACAAAGAAACTAACCTCGTCAGAAAATTTTTAAGTGATGAAAAAGGAAATGTTGCAAATTCAGTTAAAATTCCCAGTTTGGCGTACAAAGGCTTATCCTTCCGCGGATTCCATAAAACCCACGGTTCGAATGCACTTATTTCCAAATCCAAAAGTGTGTTAGGATAAAGATGATGGGACAGAACATGGGACACACGGAAGTCTCTGAAAATGTATAATTATTGATTCATTAAATTATTTATTTAATAAAAATAAATAGCTGTTGCATCCAAAAAGTATCAATGTTACTTTTTTCTATTTAATAACTGTTAATTTGTTAACAATATTCCATTTCGATAACACGTCGCCATTATGATACTTTTCCTATGCCTAAACTTTTCCTTACCTATATGACCATAAGCCTATGTTGAAAAAGTACATCCTCCAATTAGTTCTTCTGTGAATGTAATTGTGCGACGCAACAATCGTCCATGCTAAACACGTGGAGGCCACTAAGTAACAAGTCATTACCAGCCAGTAGTTTGTAAGCCAGCAGGACAAAGAAGACGTCAAAAGACACGTTGTAAGCAAGCCATCTATAATCATGTCCGAATATTTGGGAATGTGTTTTGGAACTTTTTTGATTTCCTCCTCAACCGCTTTTTTCAATGAGCGATAAAATCCGTCTTCTTTAAAAGTGTAAGGAGAATTTCTAGGCGTCTTTGCTTGTCTCACGTAAAATTTTTCTAATAATTTTTCTACTGATGAATTCAAATGGTGACTCTCAAAAGCTTCAGTTATGTCAGTGCCCTGCAAAAATTTAAGTAAAATAGTAAGCACTCACGATATAGTGTAATGTATAATATGTATTTATTTATTTTATTTTTTTTATTTTTTTTATTTAGACTTCATTGCACAAAAATATACAAATGGCGGACTTTATGCCAAGTGGCATTCTCTACCAGTCAACCATAAGGCTAAACGAAAAAAATATTGGTAGTGCATATATTTAAAATGAAAGGCTAAATTAACGTAATCTAAATTATATTATTATCATAAAATTAATATGGAGAATATAAAACGTAAATATATAATACACATTTATATTAATAAACACAATAATACAAAACATGAACATATATACCTACATATACATAAATGCATACGAGATATATAATACTAAAAATGACGCGTTGGGGCTCACCACGATTGTTCAAAGTCCAGTACAGTCACTAAATCAATGCAACGAATATTTTTGTAATGTGGGAAGTATTCTCGCAGAAGAGAGCCTATCAAACCTTGGCTGCTCCCAGACAGCATTAGCCGCTAATTTCGTAAAAACGTAATGCTACCGGTTGATTCCCTTTTCTTGTCTCCAACGGACCCTTTGGAGGTAGACAAACTATTGCACTCTGTTAAAAATGAAAGCGCGCCAGGACTTGACCGGTGCACCCCGTTTCTAATTAAACAAATTCGTCACTTAATACTGGAACCCTTAACTCATATCTACAACCTAAGCCTTTCATGTGGCGTGTTTCCTCGGCGGTGGAAACTCGCAGTTTTTACGCCCATTTATAAAGACGGTAGGAAGGAGGTGCCATGCAACTACAGACCAATCTCTTTGCTTGGCATTTTCTCCAAAATATTGGAAAAAATAGTTAATAGGCGCCTGGTTTCATTTCTGGAGAATAACAAACTACTATCTGACAAGCAATTTGGATTTCGCCGTGGTGCATCAGCGGAGGACGCAGTGGTTTTACTGACTAGTCTAGTCTCCAACTCATTAGACCGGGGCCGATGCTGCCTGGGTACATTCCTCGACCTTTCCAGAGCTTTCGACACCGTGTCCCCGATCATCCTCTTGCGTAAGTTGGAATGCTTTGGAATCAGGGGAGTCGCCCTGGATTGGTTTCGAAGTTATCTGACGGATCGTAGTCAGTGTACTAGAGTGGGTGCGTACATTAGTGGTCAGCTTCCTGTCAGGTTCGGTGTGCCCCAGGGAAGCATACTTGGCCCTACGCTGTTTGTAATCTACATTAATGACGTTCTTTCGCTGGCCATACCACGTGCGGATATTATCTGTTACGCCGATGATACTGTGATTCTCTTTCAAGACACTTCTTGGGAGAAGGTTTTCAGTACTGCCCAAAGGGGGATGAACCTGGTTACTGATTGGCTTTGTAGAAACTTGTTGACTATGAATGTGGGCAAAACCAAATTCATAACATTCCATAAAACGCGTGCATCGGAGCCTCCTGTATTGCCTGCACTAATCATTCACACCTGCGGGACACCACCCACGGATTTGTGTGGTTCTTCCTGTGATTTTACATGCAGTTGTAAAGCTATTGACAACGCAGATTGTATTAAATACCTAGGAGTGCAAATCGATAAAAACTTGTCTTTTAAATCACACATCACTGTGTTGTCGGGAAGAGTCAGGAAGACTATTTATGTTCTCAGATCTCTACGCTTCTGTGCGAGTAGAGATATTCTATTCATGGTATATAAAGCACTGACTGAATCACTTTTGACGTACTGTAATCTGTCCTGGGGTGGTGCAATTAAAACGAAAATGATTGAGCTTGAAAGAGCTCAACGGGCTGTGTTAAGGGTGATGCTCAGAAAACCGTTCAAATTTCCCACTGATGCTCTTTATGAGGAATGCAAAGTCCTAACGGTGCGTCAGTTATTTATACTGAAGACAACCACTACAGCACACAGGCGAATAATGGGCTCAGTCGTCACTCACGAGCAGCTTGTCAAGCGTCGTGTGTATAGAATCCCACAGCAGAGAACCCAATCAGCGTTTGCCAAACGTCACCCACCGTTCCTCCACCCCTTCCTGTATAACAAAATCTGTCATCACCTCAGCGGCTTAAAACACCTACCCACCAGCAAGGCTAAATTTGTGATACGGAGATGGTTATTGGGGCAAACCTATTCGCAGACAGAGAACCTTCTGGCTGTTGTGGGTTAAGACAAACGCGCTCACGTACACACACACACGCACACACACACACGCACACACACACACACACACGCACACACACACACACACATGCACGAACGCTCGCACACACACACACCCAAACCCACCCACACACACACCCACACCCAAACCCACTCACACACATACACATACACTTAGCTTAGGTATTTTAACTTTGTAATTTTCTATCTCTATTTGTGCATATTATCAAATTAATAGGTATTATTTTTTATTTTCATAAAATTACAATTATTTGGTTTTTGACTTCAATATTATACAATTTATGTTGATTTTTGAAATTCGAATGAAATAGTCATAGTTCAAGGCAAAGGTCTCAAGTGTAGTGGTTCTATGTCAAGGTGCAGTAATTCTATGTCTAAAGTTCAGAGGCGTAGTGCCCGTTAAATATCTACATGGTATATTCACAAATGCACAGGCACCTGCGATACAAGCCTCGAGCTTAGTGCAGCGGCCGCTAAAAAGAGAGAACTGTAAATACACCTCCCTAACATTGCACCCCTTTGTTTAAATGCAACAACCAATCTAATTAAGATTTGTATTAAATTTTTAAGGTGTAATTTGTATTAATTTGAATAAATTTGAATTTGAATTTGACTTAAACAATACAAAATAAACTTTAATTATTAAATAACTTAAATAGTTAAATATACTGCACATATTAAATATATTAAATAATGGGGTAAAGATGTAATTGATACTTACAACATTGTGAGATACCTGTGAGATTACCTGTGGTATTGCCATAAGAACAACGAACAATGATTATTCATTGCTCTCACGGCTTTACTGCAACTTCTTTATGAAATGCTCACGCAAGGATTTTTTAAATATAAACTTGTTAGAATATCTCCGAATGTTAATTGGAAAAGCATTCCAAAGCCGTACCGCTGTGACCACAAAAGAATCGGACATAAAGCCAGAATGATGAGAAAGTATCTGAAGACGAAGAGTGCGATTTCACCGTAAATCCTGATCATGAGAAGTAGAAAGAAATTGAAATATTTCTCGCAAGTAAGATGGGGAATGAGGATCAAAAAGTATTGAGAAGAGTAAACATAGAATCCAATGGACCTGCGTTCTCTGATGGGTTACCATTTGAGCTTTGTACGGTAGCTAGAAATGCGATCATATTTACGTAATCCAAAGATAAAACGTATGCAACTGTTTAGTAGACGATTGAATTTGTTTAGAGCGGCTTCTGAGATGTTCGTACAACATACATCCCCGTATTCGATTAAAGGCAGTACCAAAGATTGTATTAGAAGGATCTTAGTGGATATGGGTAAACAATGTTTATATCTATTAAGAGCACGCAATGAATTCGCTACTTTCCCACTGATAGGTTTTAAATGTTGAGACCACTTTAATGTATCATCGAAAATCAACCAGAGATTTTTGACAGAGTTGTTTTATTCTATTACGGTGTTATTTAATACTACAGACACAAGCATGGCTCTATTTATTTTGAGAAGTTGTCTAGAACTGCCCAGAATAATAGCCTGGCATTTGGCGGAGTTTATCTTTACACCAAATCTGTTAGACCAGTCATTAACTTTATTGAGATCGTAGTTGAGTCGGCACATTGCTTCATTTAAAGGAGACGCCTCGCCCTGCACATAAATTTGCAGGTCGTCCACGTATAAGTGATGAGAACAATGAAGGGTAGAAGATAGAAGATTAATAAAGGAAGAAAACAGAATAGGAGACAATATACCGCCTTGAGGAACACCAGCGTCAAGGCTGTTCCAGTCCGAAAAAATTTTGTTGACGCTCACGACGGTAAATTGAGAACCAGTTCACCGCTTACGGAGAGACGTGCAAATAAGAGCCAGGAGAATGTTATGATCCACAGTGTTGAACGCATTGGAGAAATCGATCAAACAATACAATCATAATATTTATACATATGTTATGACTAAATAATTTTGTAAATTAAAATTAATTATCAGTTATTAATATTTTCCAAATGTACTAGTTAAAGTTATTTTAGTACAGTTTGACAAATGTAGCTTCTCAATGAATAATGACAATAAAAGTTAATTTGGAGTACGCCCATTCGGCAACTTTAGATTCTATGTTATTTTTTTATTATATTGGGTCCTTACATATGAAATTAGCGTTTTGTCGTAATGACCACTTTGATCTGAAATATCTCCTCTTTGGTTAAGAATTCCATATTCAAATTTATAAATTCATTGGTACATTTGAGTTTTGAAAACAGTCATTCATTTGTTTTTTTCCTCATTATTTTTTTCTTTGGCGTCGCTTATTACCGCACAATGGAAAACATGAAATATCGGTATATTTACGAGTACGAGTTCTACCGTGGCACCAGTGCTGCAGAAACAGCTCGAAGGATTAATGATGTGTACGGCGCTGGTGTCGCAAAAGAAAGCACGGTACGTTTTTGGTTTCAACGTTTTCGTTCTGGAAATTTCGACCTTCAGAACCAACTCCGTGGACGGCCGGAGACCAAAGTGGAAAATGAAGAATTAAAGGCTATTGTGGAAGCGGATCCATCACAAAGCACTTCAGAGATAGCTGCAGGCTTCGGGGTAAGTGACAAAACTGTATTAATCCACTTGAAGCAAATCGGGAAAGTAAGAAAACTTGAACGATGGGTACCTCATGAATTGAGTGAATTGAACTTGCAAACACGCGTCGACTGCTATGTTACTTTGCTCAACCGACACAATAATCATTACTTGTGATGAAAAGTGGATACTGTACGATAATCGGAAGCGCTCGTCGCAATGGCTGAACCCTGGCGACCCAGCCAAATCCTGCCCTAAACGAAAATTGACTCAGAAAAAGTTACTTGTGAGTGTTTGGTGGACTAGCGCCGGTGTCGTTCACTACAGCTTTCTAAAATCTGGCCAAATGATTACGGCAGATATCTATTGTCAACAACTGCAAACTATGAAGGAAGAACTAGCTGCTAAACAACCTAGATTGGTCAATCACTCTAGGCCACTGCTGCTTCACGACAACGCAAGACCACACACTGCACAACAAACAACCACTAAGTTAGATGCGCTACAATTGGAATGTCTGCGACATCCACCGTACTCCCCGGACCTTGCTCCAACAGATTACCATTTTTTCCGGAATTTGGACAACTTCTTACAAGGAAAAAAATTCAACTCCGATGCGGCAGTCCAAACCGTCTTCAAAGAGTTTATTGATTATCGCCCCCATGGTTCTTTTAGTAAGGGGATCAATGAACTACCTATGAGATGGCAAAAGTGCATAGATAACAACGGTGCATACTTTGATTAATTAAATATATATTACAAAAAAAAATTGACTTTATATTCCTCCCGTACAAAACGCCAAATACATATGTAAGGACCCAATACTACTCTGTCAAGAAAGTACCGGAAAAAGATCAATACTACACGAAATGTTAGTTATTCATCCAAATTTATTTTATCACCTTCAAAGTATGCTCCTTCAGAAAAGATACACTTACGCCAACGAATAATCCAATCATCAAAACATTTTTTAAACGCTTTTTCCGGAATTGAGTTCAGTGCTCGCCGCGAATTCTCGCGATAGTTAAAGAAAACAGTCAACATGACTTTGACTTTTGATCGAATTTGGCGTGGTTTTTTCGGTTTCGGTTCAGTTGGAAGGCGCCACTCCGAAGCTGGTTCACTAGTTTGCATGTCAAACTCGTAAACCCACGTCTCGTCACCAGTAACAATGCGTTTCATGAATGTTGGATCGGAATTAACTTGTTCTAGCATGTCCTCAGCGACTCTTATGCGATTGAGTTTTTGGGGAAAATTCAGGTCTTTTGGGACTAGCCGAGCGGCAACATGTTTCATACCCAAGTGATTATTTAAAATGGTACGGATCGACTCGTGAGACACAGAAAGTTCGGCGGCTATCTCTCTCAAACTTGAATGAGGATTTTCAGTCACTATTTCCTTCACTTCTGCGATGTTAACTTCAGTTGCAGACGTTGATGGCCTACCAGAGCGAGGCAAATCTTCCAGCACATCTCGACCGCTTTTGAACGCTTTGTACCGCTTTTTACGTATTTTTGATAAAGTCGATTCACCGTAAACCTTCTGTAACATTTTCAGTGACTCCGAACACGAAATTCCATTGGTGATGCAAAATTTAAGGCAAACTCTTTGTTCGATGTTTTTGTCCATTATGAAATTCGCAATATACACTAGAATGATATAACTAAAAACAGCACTGTATTTAATCTAAATAACGGATACAACTCAAACTCCGCGCCAAAATGGAAAACAGTTGTGCCAATCTAACAACAAAAAAAACAAAAAATTGAATTTGGAACCATAAGCAAATCATCCATTCCCGATTGTTTCTTGACTGAATGTATTATGGAAATTTATTAAAAAATACTTTTCGTTTGTTCACAATCATAAATCTCCGAAAGTTCTTTATATACTGCTTTGCAATTTTGAAACAACGTTGCGTTGGAATACGCACGTTTTATATAGATACCAAAAACTATGATGATATACCTAATATATCTACTAAGTCGTAGCCGTGGTCGGGTAAAGCTGTATTATAAACGATAACTTAAAATAAACATTAAGCTGACTTCAAAATAAACACTGGAAAGTAGTAAATTTTTTACTAATTAAAACTCAAGTATCCAAAGTAACTTTAAGAACACGATACGATACGATAAATAATTTGACAGTTAGTGAAATCGGTGCCAAGTCTACCAAACTAGTAGACTTTCTGTTGTAGCACATTATTTTGGCATTATTCTCCCTTATTCTATTATTTCTCTCTTTTGAGTGACCTAGGCCTAAATAAATATCTAGCGTAGGTCTACAATTCACTTCTTTTCTAATTCTGGAGCGTAATGATGTATAAAAGAGTGAATCGATATAAATAAAATTTAAAAGAAGTTAGCGTTATTTGGTGTATCTTCAAAGTCCGAGCTCCAATATTAGTCAAATTGAAGCTATACTGAACCTTACGAAGAAAAAATAATTGAATTAGATCCACAATTGACGGAGTTGTCGGTGAAGATACATGAAAAGAAAATACATAGAGACGAACATAGAACTTCCTCCTTTTTCTGAAGTTGGTGAAAAGTATACTTATTCGTATCACTCAATCTTAAAATTTAACACTTTGGAGCTAATCGACGTATATTTTTTATGCAAATGACAATGTTACAAGTAATTTGAAATGTATGACTCTTAAAGTTACTCCTTACATTTGTACATTTATATGTAATTTAAGAGTCATACATTTCAAATTACTTGTAACATTGTCATTTGAATAAAAAAAAATACGTCGATTAGCTCCAAAGTGTTAAATTTTAAGATTGAGTGATACAAAACGAACGTAAATAATACGTTCGTTTCGTATAAAAAATTTATCTATAATGTTAAGCAATGGATCACCTTCGTAAGCTCCAACCATTCTGCTCCTCCTGGATGCCTTTTAACAAAGTCGTTCAAATCGTATAGTCCGTCGTGGACCCTCCAGAAGCCTTCTGCTCCATCATCCATAGCTTTGCCAGTCAACCATTGAACTGGATCTTTTAATCCTTCATCTCTAAGGGATGGATATTTTAACTGAGGGAAACTAACGTGAGTCTTCTTCTCAATTGCTCTTTGATGGGCAACTTCTAAATAATCCATGTCTTTAGGTGCCATTTTTAAATTGTATAATTATTGCAAATTTTGTATAAATTAAATCATTTGACACGCACTCGCGCATCAAGACGTCTACCGAATCAATGAATAAACTCGTTCTTCAATGTATTCAATATATATTTATTAAATTATGTAACTAAATTTATATCTTTTGAACTGTTTGACCCTGATCCATGAAAACAAGGGATGTATATTTACCTTTTTTATCTAACACACTAAACAGTTCCCTTAGATTTAAAAACAGTAAACATGTATATTTTGTAATCTGCCTTTTCAATCTACTAAAAAATATAAAATAGGAAAAATAGCAAAAAAAAAAGAAAATGAAAATTACAACTTATTTAGTTAGACCTTAATCTAATCAACCATCCACGTAAATATTTAATGCTTTTATACACTACACAATTCCTTTCATTATACATACATTACTTACTCGTATTTATGGCAAAGCATAACATTGCAGTAGAGCAAGGTTTAAATAGCAAATTTACACATTATGTATTTATAACAAACACTCATTACATCTAGTTCTGAGTGCGCGTTAATCGGTGCTATGTCTAATATTGAGTATGTCAGCATTGTAGTGGATTATCTCCGGTTTGATTATTATCAGACATGACCTTGTTTTCATTGGAAGCACGGAAAAACAAAAAAGGGATGTCTTTGCTATCATTATGTATAATATTATGTCAGTGTAACGAGACAAATGAAACGAAGTAGTTAGATAAAAACAAACAAATTATTTCCTCTAATTTCAGATTCAGCACAGTCGTTCGACGAACCCACTTCAAGGGACATTATTATTGGCGAACTGCCATCAAACTTCTTGCTGATTCTCATGTACTAGGCTAACTCGTCGACCTTGGCCAATATGCATAATTATGTGCCTACTTAATTTGAAACGTTGATCAAAAACGAAATCTCTAATTACTTTAATATTTTGTCTCACAGTCTCAAAACTTTGAATATACCGATAGAGACGAAATACGTCTATTCCCATCCTTTTCAATTACGCCATATATTTCTTTCGATCTAACAATTCGTGACGTGTGAAAGGCGATATCTATTAGTGGTAAATCTGTGCGTAAACTTAAAATTTTTTGATCCTTAAAATATCACAACTTAAAATTGAAATTTTTATTTCATGTACTCCAGTTCCACTGATTAGTCTCTTCTGTGGAGTTTGAGAAACACTTCTAATGCACTAAAAGGGTTTTAAATTATTTTCATTGGTCTAAGTTATTAAACGAAAAGTGGAAAAAGTGACATCACGATTTCTTTTGGATGTTTCTCAAGAAGGTATTTTTCTGAATTAATACTTCAACGGAGGTGCGATATTATTCGAACTAGAATCTCAACGGTGTTTGTGGACTCATGACCGGATCGTTGTTTTTAATTCCTCCGAAGAAGCCAATTCGCAATGGGATGAATTCAAACAGTTACAGAAAAGTGACAGTCAATTAAAAAAAAAGTTTTTATATTTCAAACTTACAACTTCGTTTTTTTGTGATATCGCAAAAAATCTACTCATAGATTCTAAAAAATAAGTACAGATATTGTATTTATGAAACAAGCGTAATTATAAAAATACGTTTAAAAATTTGTCCTCAGGTGAATAAAGGACTACGAGAACAGTTATCAAAACAATCAGAGGAACGGCCCGAGACGGCGGCTTCATTAACCGACAAAGTATAAAATTATGAAAAAAAATTTAGGAGTCTCGTAATAAAACGATCGAGACATCCTTAATTAATGTCACACGTACTTTGATACTTCATTTTGCAATTTACTGAAATATACACCTAAAACCGAAATGCATACACACTTATAATTACATTTACACGCATGCCCAAGGGATGAACAAACTTTTCTCTGTTAATTTTCTACCTGAATTGCGGGGTAACGATACATATTTAAAAGCCTTTGACTAATATACATACTTTTAAACATTAATTTAACATTTTTTAAATTTTGTCAAAGTATAACGGTTGAGATTTCATAAAATTTTATGTATAATGAATCTATCTATTAATTCTGTATTGTTTTTAATTGCCTTCAAAAAAGAAACTTTTAATTTAACCGGTATAATGAAGTACATATCATTAATAACACGAATATTTAAATATATTCGCGATTATATCAAAAGCCCTTAAACATATTTCAACACGGTTTTCAGTAATCGGATAAACTTATTTCCAAGTAAGGTTACGTATAAAATATTTAAAAAAAAATGTTAAGTAATTCCTCCAACGCTTGATGAAATTGCAACTAGCTTCTTGACTAAAATAGGCGATACATAATATTATTACTAGTGCGAAAGGGTCTCTGGCTATCTGTCTTATATTATCACGGCCAAATCACTTATTCGATTTAGATGTGGATCTTGACCCTGAGAAAGAACATAGGCTACTCTTTTTTAATTTTCCAAGTCGTGGGTCGCTCATTTAAATTGTTTCAATTAAAAGTGGAAAATTCCGCTTCAAATAAACTAAACTACGGATTTAGTACTTTGTTATATTTATAGAAATACATATAGCTGTCAATTTGTATTATAGATTGTGTAACCAAAAACATATGGGTCAATATTTAACATAACTGTAAGTTCTGATCACAGCTTGTAGTGGAAAATTATCTTTTTAAATGTAACGTATTAATTTAGTGGTTGTCGTAGTTATTAATTTTGTCGTAATTACATCTATAAACAATAAAATTCGGTAACATCACTGAGACTGAAGAGACTGTTAGAGTTGTTACCTTAATTTGTACCTCGCTTCTATAGATGCTTCTCGAATTTCAGAATCCGTAAATTGGAATTCGATTTAATGTCTATGTGTATTTTCTAATAAAATCGTTTATCGGTTTAAATAATTCCTAACGAATCGGTTAGAAGTAATTATATGAAAATAATTTTTGTGTTTCTTACATTTTTGTATAAATTAACGAACATTATCAAATGTTTCAAACACAGAAGGCAACACCGATTATTATGTTCAGCAATATTTCGTATGAAGGTCTATGTATAAGATTATACGCTCTTTATAAGCTAATATCCTGGTTTCGCTTCCCGGCAAAGTGCCTAACCATTGAGCATTACTTAACTACTCCAAGAGCTTAACCTATTTATAATTTCCATCGATCGCAATCGGAAACCAATTTGATAGTATAGACTAATCGACGAACGTCAGTCTTTTTCTTTGACATTTTTAGAAAGGGCGCTAAAACGATTGTGCTTTATTTATTACATCCGTTTTCTGTCAAAGTTACGCAATTAAACTCCAGATCATTTTGAAAAACCTTATTTTCTGCATTGCGTTGTAACCTAAACGTTACTTTGTAATCCTCCAGTTACACAATTACGAGCTCACAGCGTTAAGTTTGTAGTCATGCGACCTGTATAATATGAAAATGCATACTAAATATATTATGATCGCTAATTTTTACTTGACCGTTAGTATGTACTTTTTGTATCTGCTTCTCTTCTCCATACGTCGAGAGTTATACCACTGACCAAGAAAGCTTTTAAACGAAATCCCTGCAACTTATTTTATCAAAAATAAACAACACGGTTATCAATACAGTATGAATAGTAATATGCTTATTTATATTTTTATTATGCTATTTCCCTGACCTCGAATAGAATCTCTCTTATTTTGAATGGGCACAAACTGAAGTTATCTGCAGATCGGGGCAATTCATTCCCCGCAAATTGGCTATTCATCCTCACATAAGCGTGAGTTATTGAGGTACCGCAGCTTACTAGATAAATATCTTTAACCGTAACGTGGTATTAAACTCATAACAAAAATTTAATTTTCTTCTTCCCCGACATTATGTTGAGGGTTATTTACATATTAAAATTGCTTAGCAACTGAGTACCTTCTTTTGACAGAGCCCAATGCCAATCTTGATGGTTCAATTCACATTAAACATGATGAGAACGTAAGCAATAATTTTACTAATAAGCGTGACTTCATCGTCAGAATTTCTTACCTATTTTTAGGATTTCATACCATGAAAAGCATTGTCCTTTCGGCTCTCAGTCTCTCATGGTATGGTCATAGTCGATTTCCACAGAAAGTTCGTGACTTACAATCTTGATGTTTGGCATAGATATACAAATTTTTAACTCGCATATTATTCTTACTCAGATATAGTATTAGTTAAAATATTCACGGTGAATTAATTAAAAAAAAAATCGAATACCTCGACTTAATCATTCCTCCAAAACATTAACGAAAATGTAATATTTTATTTTTTACTTAGTCTTATAGATCTGAAATTAATTTGTATCCAAATTAATTTCAGATCTATTTACCGTTCTATAAATATTGTACAGACGCGCTCTGTACGCGGATTTGTACTTGAACAATTTTTGGTGACATTTTTAATTTATGTAGAGTTAAAGAACGGATTATTTAGCAGACGTCACCTTCGTTTCTAATGCAAATATTGCTTATTATAGTACTAATAAATAGTAAATGCCGTTAAACTTATCTTTAACTTTACTGCTACTATTTTTTATCTAATAAACGTACCGCAATGTACAGTTTGCAAGCAAGTTATTTTCTTGTATTGATTTTATGTCATACGTTCAAAAAAAAGAGATCTACTTTATAAATAAGGTTGTCAATAATATGCAAAAGTTTCAAAAAATTAAATTAAAGAAGTTTAAAATTCCAATTTTATTCATAAATACTTTACAAGTCTATTCTAACACTATTGTCTTAGAGATATTGGATTTTTTATATTTTTGTAGGTTTAAAAACTCACCATTGGTTAGTAAAAATCATGTACTTACCAAATAAAATAATTATTTTTAAACCGATCCTTTTTTCATGTACCGTTTGACGTGAAAGGCGTTATATTGCGAGCATCCAACAATAAAGAGCAGTCACTGGCACCAGCTTTTGTTCCCTTCACAAAGCCTCCCAGGCTTCACTTGCACTCCCTGCCTGTTTGCTTTTTTTTACCATAATGAGGCAAACCAACGGTTTGTGCTTTTTTATATTAGTAACTTTGTAATGAACTGCGGGACCATAAATATTAATGAACTAAATCACATGGTAAAGCTGATTACTAAAATTGCGATAGAGAACGGCTAAATGCTCATTGCTCAATCCAAAAAAAACATAATTCTACTTTGGTTCGTGTGCTTTAAAACAATTGTACGTACTTTTGAAGGAATCTCAATTTTGATATTTTTAAAGAAGTACTTGGCGCTCCATCCACTCTGACTACTCCGTTAAGGACACAACGTGAAGATATGTATGTACGTACTCGTATGAACATTTTATGGTACAATAAATGTAATAAAAAAATAAAAAGACGGCTAAGAGCATGTCGGAAACGCATTAACTTAGTAATCGGTAGCAATTCCGGATAAAGTACAAGTTTATTTTCGGCCAAAATCAATTTTGGAATAAGACGATACTTTGTGCCAAACCACCATACATTAGTATGAGAGCAAGGTTCAAATGTACTTTATTTACCTGTTTACACACTTTGTTGGATTTAGAGTAGACTAAAGTATGTACTATTATTTATATATCTATTTTAGGCACACGGACAAAATATCATAGAATACTTTCAATACCAGCCTAACACAATGCATTAAATCACTGTAAGTATGTACTCAACTTAAAGGTGTGTACACAACATTTAAGTACTATTACACTTCGTCTTACTATATTCATCTATTAATTCATTATGACAAGTAATGTAAACATAAATGAAACTAAAAGTTTAATTTTATTATTTTTAGTAAAAATAACGAATATTTTGTTTCTACAAACTCTGCTGCCAACGGTAACACCTTACGCTTAATTTCAGACTGTCATTAAAAATATTCAACCTTACTTCGTATTTACACAATCTATTATAAACTAAACGCATTCTCACACAGGCAACAAAGGAGACAAATGACAGAGTGAACGGTCCTTACATATAAAACGAGAGTCGCAACAACTCGGAGCAGTCAATATTGTACCACAATACCATATAAAGATATACAACATTGTCAGTGATTTACGAATGCACAATATTCATTTTATCAGTAGCAAACATAAGTTTGTATTTCATAGTATTTCTTGAAAACACTGTGAAAAACAAAATTATTATAAAAGATTACACAACATATATTTCTTTAAAATCAATTCTTGTTGAAAGTCTTTTATAAGTTCTCTTAACTTAATTTTTTTCATTATTATGGCGTGGACAGTTTCAGCAACTGTTAACCGAAATTAAAGTCAGTGTGAAATTTCCATATTATTAATGAAGACCTATCTCAATACACTTCACACCTCCCTCAATGGTTATACGGACAGGATGAAATTATAAGGGTTTTCTTTCTTTCCATTTGCCTACGGAACTCTAAAAATATGTAGCTCAGCCTCTGAAAATAATATAATACAAATGGCGGCCGTTCGTGTTCAAACTTTCTTTCAAACGGGTGGAAAAGTTTTCTATAAGCACCTTTCAAACGTAGCAAGTGGAATCACTCAAACTCAAAGAGCTTCAACAGTGCGAAATTTTTAACATCAATATTTTCAGGAACTATAATACGTTATATTTTCTTGTTTATGGAAATAAATTATCCATATATTTAATGTATTTGCGATTTATAATTTAAATTCCAAATTTAATATTTGGTACCTTGACGACGGAACAATAGAAGATAAAGCAATTACTGTTTTAGAAGACCTTAAAACCCTCATTCGAAGGTTTAAAGATATTGGCTTAGAATTAAATTTTTCTAAATGTGAAGTCTTTGTTTCCGATTCTGTTCCAATTATTACCAAAAATTAAATAAGTAATAAATTTAACAATCTGGCACCAAATATTAAAGTCTTGTCAAAAGAATCGCTGTACCTCCTAGGTGCTCCCGTTTTAGTTGACTCCATACCCTGCTTTATCAATGATCAAATACAAAAATTTTGTCAGTCTTCAGACAAATTTTTCAAAATTAATTCCCACATCGCTCTCCTCATTGTCCACTTTTGCCTTTTCGTTCCAAAATTTACATATGCTTTTCGCTATTCTCAGCTTTTTAAATTTCAAACGCTTTTAAAATCTGTAGACAATATTCTAAAAAATACATTATCTAAAATATTAAATTGCTCCTATGTTGATGACAGGGTCTGGAATCAAGCCTCGCTTCCTTTCTGTTATGGAGGCCTGGGCATACGCAAAATCTCGAGTGCGTCACTGCCTGCTTTTCTTTCGTCAGCCTACAGCACGGAAAACCTTTTCCTATCTGTTATTCGCCCTTACTTAGGATCGGTTGAGGTGCCGTGCTTGACTGATGCTTGAAATGCTTGGTGAAGTGTTTGTCCGAGTACTAACCTGCCTACCTCGACCTTTTCTCAGAAACACTGGGATGAGCCTCGATGCGAAAATGTTCATTTACAACTTTTAGATTCTTATAGTACCGAAAAAGATCGGTCTCACCTCCTAGCTGTTTCTGAGAAGGAGTCAGGACACTGGTTGAAGGTAATACCTTCAAAAAACTTAGGAACCTTAATAGACAATACCAAGCTTTCTCTCATAGTATCCCTCCGTCTGGGGGCCAGGACTAACCTTCCTCACCGTTGCCGCTGTGGTGATCTCGTCGATGTACTAGGTCACCACAGTTTATCCTGTTTACGCAGTGCGGGCCGCATGTCACGATATGCTGCTTTGAATGACGTCATTCGGCGGGCTCTTGTCGCCGCTGGTGTTCCTGCAGTCTTAGAGCCTGTAGGTATTGCGCGCAACGACGGCAGGAGACCAGATGGTTTGACGCTCATTCCTTGGAAACTTGGAAGATCGCTGGTGTGGGATGCCACTTGTGTGGATACACTTGCTGTTTCCCATGTGTCGGCGACTTCCAAGTCAACAGGTGCCGCGGCCAGCACTGCCTAGAACTTGAAGCGGCGTAAGTATGCGTCTCTCTCTGAGAGTTTCATATTTACGCCCTTTGCAGTCGAAACTTAGGGTCCCTGGGCCCCGAAGCCCGTCGACTGGTTTCTGATATTTGTAAGAGACTGGTCGAGGCTTCGGGAGACCGCCGGGCTGGCAGCTTCTTCCGCCAACGAATCAGTTTGGCTATTCAAAGAGGCAATGCTGCCAGTCTGCTGGTTACCTTGAGCAATGACAGCTTTCTAAGCGGCAACTTTGAGGAAGTTTATTATTTAAGATAATGTGTAGTTTTATATTTGTAAATATTAACATATGTATGTACTTTTTGTTAATGTAAATAAAAAACTATCCGTTTTAATGTATTATAATTTATTTATATTAGGTAATATAATTTTATTTGACCAGTATGTAACATATTATTACATAATTATTTATTTATTCTGTTTGTCCCATATTATAATAACATATGAAAATTTTTGAAACAAAAAAATGTCGTCACCTGTTATTTCGTTTGTGCAAATATTAATATAACGTAGCCAGAAATCGAAAACTAAGACTGATCACAACTGAAAATCGACACAGAGGTGAGGATTAGA
This sequence comes from Zeuzera pyrina, assembly GCA_907165235.1. Classification (NCBI taxonomy): domain Eukaryota; kingdom Metazoa; phylum Arthropoda; class Insecta; order Lepidoptera; family Cossidae; genus Zeuzera; species Zeuzera pyrina. Next base: position 10,025,663 of record OU015624.1, read on the forward strand.
TTATTTTTCACAATTGATTTACGATATTAAGAATATTAACCATAAAGAACAGACGAAAATCTAACAAAGCAATACAAAGAAAGGAAAATTACGATTACGTAATCGATACGCAGAATTGACGACATACCTTCCAAAGAATGGGAAACATATCATGTAAAAATAACATGAATGAACACATACATTAAGAACGAATAGTGCTCCATGGCACACATAGGAGACAACTTATTTTAATTATTTTGTCATAAATAACCATTGATAACTTTTGACCATTTATCAATAATATTATTTAATATGTTTTTCTCCCCTTTGCTCGCAAACCGGTTCTGTAGTAAAACAAAAAATTATACGTCAATCGTCACTTTTCGGTACGCAAAGAAATAATATGCCAGCAATATCCAACACAACAATTAGAGAAGTTTCTAGACAGTTTAATTTTTTTTTCAATTATTATTTTTAGTGCTAGCAAAGTTTGTTTTAAGTACACACTTACATAATATATGAGATATCTAAGGTGCACGTTATTTTTTTTTTTTAAAGGTTAGCTTGTCTACATCTCGTCCTTTCAAAATCACTTCGAAAGTACTCTGTCGTTCTTACAATATTACTCGGTCGTCAATTGTTTTATTTCAGATCCGCTACTTAGGTATTTCATTTCAAATAGGAAGACCAAAATAATAAAAGCCATATAATTTATTCAATATCCAGAATACGATTTACTTCTCAACGCCCTGGCTGGTGTTTAAATATAATAATTAGAAATGCGGTTTGTTCTAAATTCAAATTGTAATGGAAACAACAAATTATTTATTTCATTCCTGCCTAATTACATGTCACCCAAATTTTCTTTCTCTTATTTATTTTATTCTATTTCCGTTTCATAAAAATGGGTAAGGGCGAATTCTTCAATAACAAACAATAATTGTAATACAATAGTATATTGTGCAACAAGTGCGGTGCGGTGCGACAACACCGCACGTGTTGCAGATACAATTTTTTTATTACTAATGCGGATATAATTTCGGTACAAAGAAAAATTATAGAAAGTAATATATTTATTATTGTTTATTGTTATATTAATCTAAAACTTCGAAATCAAGATTTTCTTTATCTTTCACACTAATGTCAATGGGTACTAAAATCAATCGTGTTTTTTTTAGCTTTTCTTTTTACATTCTTTTTTTAAATTGCGAATTAGCGTGAGTCGAGCAAATTTATTTAAATTTAAAATGACAAGTAAACTTGTCGCACACAAATTGTAAAATCAGAAAATAGTTACTTATCAACCGCAAAAAAGTGCGTTTGGATACTATTTATCTCGCATGAGTAACACAATAGGTATTAGAAAAATTGTTTTTGAAGAGTGACACACAGTACTCACTACAGTATCAAGTACAGTAGACGTTTACAGAAAGCAAAATTCATAAAAATAACAATGTATCAATTGTTAAATTTAGATTTAAAAAAAAACATTGATAGACCCTCCCATACAAAACAAGTGAAGACAAGTAATCGAGAAGGGGTTACAATTAAAATAAAATATATTACACAAGAAGCTCATTTCACCTAATAGTACATTCAGTTCTAACATAACTTACTCACAAAAAAATGCAGAAATATGTATTTTATTGAAAGTTACAAATACAAACATTTAAGAAAAGCTTAATATTATTTCTCGCCATCATATTAAAACGCCAAACTGTGTGCAAGACGACTGGTATCCCCAAAACCAATGCAATGCAATGCAAAGTTGCAATATCAATTCGTTTACCCGAAATGAGAGGTAATTTGAAAAGATGATATGTTATTAAATATTTGTTTTAAATTAGGAATTTATAGTTATATTTAATATGAATTGGGTTATCACACCAGTATATGTGTATAAATAAGTAAAGACAAAACAGTTCAGTGTCTTTTTCTCCTCTGTTTGTCAACTGATTTTCTTTTTTTTTGTTTAGTAGTTACTGACGAGCTTTAGTGTTATCAATAAAAAAAACTTTGGTGACAGTTATATTAATACGTGAAGCGAAAACTTCGGATCAATCACCTTATAGAATATTGAGGTTCGACCATGTCATTATTTTAAATGCAATCATTCAAGTTTCAATGTTTCAAGAGTTTGTGAATTAATTTGACATATCAAATTAAATTTCATTTCCAGCGCAATAAAGATCAAATACTGCTACATTGACTGGCCCGGTTGGCGCGGTGGAGGGGCACAGCATCTGCCTGCTGGATCCCGGCTTCGATCCCCAGTCAGGTCAATTTAGGAAACGAGCTTTTCTAAGTTAGCTTGGTGTCTGGCTCTGGGTGTTACTAGGAACTCCCCCAAAATTCGTTGTGTGATATAAATAATACAAGCTTACTGCTTAGTTTGGGGTCACGCAATTTGTGTAATTGTCTGGAGCATTATTATCATTACTAATAAATTCGCTAGAAGATCGTACCAAACACAATGATCGCTTATACGATATGCGTCAGTATTAAATAAATTATTCATTCTTGTGTCTATCGACTTCTATCGAAGTTCGACCATCATTATCCTGGATTAGCTCCTCTTACCTTGGATGCCTTTTCGTTGAAACAATACTAAAAGGATCTGACAATACACGTAGTTTCAAAAACATCAGGACCCAGTACGTCATAGCCACAAACCACCTTTACCACGAGATGAGTAATTTCTAAGTAAACTATTCCGTCAAGATTAGAGGAATGGGACGTAAGCTGCCCGCAAGGGTAACATCGCGTACAAGAAGAAAAACAGATGTAGGTATGCATGTCGATATTATATCGATATGCATAAATCTGTTAGTCATCGGTACAAGAATTATTTTCAAAGATTTCTCTTAAAAAAAAACATAAAGCATGATCAAAACAATATATATATATTTAATTATATATTTTGAAATATTTGTTGCATGAATAGGAATATTTACTACAGGATTATTTTTCAATATTTATTAAAATGATATTAACATATAAATACATACACGTGCCGTCTTGTAAGAGTGAGACGCAACATGTAATTACACCGTACTAGACTATTACTAGAACTCTGGTCACTTCTATTATCTATTTAAATAATTAATTTTGTACTTACCGATGAAATGTGATGTTATCCTTTTTGAAACTATCTTACGACTGTCACTTCCATATTACTTTACAATGCAATTTGGCATTGTTTACGAATGTTATTGTTTTCTTATATCCTCTAAACTTAAGTTACGTATGTGATTCCCGGTTACTGCTAAGCGACCGCCCGTTTGTGTTTAAATTTACTGGCTCATTTGTGCACATGCACTACAGACAAATGCGTCTTTTTATTACAAGTCTCATAGAGTCGGTGGTTTGTGATCACAGCCTATTATATATCATGTATTGTTTCATAAATAATAAATTTCATAAAAACAATGTGTTAGTATTAACATAATATTTGCTATATATCCTATTAATTAAAGACAAATAAAATTAAACATTTATTTAAATTACATTTTCCTAAAAATGTAATCTTGAAAAAAAATAAATAACAAATATTTTAGACGGAAAAGTACTGTTCAAATAGTAGATACAAAGATATGTACTAGACGAAATTAATTACGTAGGAACAAAGCGGATTTACGGCAACTAGTCAACCTCGAGGGTGCCGGATGCAGGATAGCTATTACCGAGAATACGCCGGGATCACTTGCCGTAATAAAGAGTGTACTCTACACAGGATTCTTATTATTTCAATGCGAATAGTTCAAAAGATAAATCAATACGGAACCCTCAAAACATTCGGTTATTTTAAAGTCATGTTGGTCTAGAAGATAAAGAAAAGTAAAGAATGTGCCAGTCCATATTTCCAGTAAGTCGGTTGGAACAGGGCAAGTGAAAGTCTTGTAGAAAAACTTGCCGCTATCTGATAGTTTCATTTTACCACCTGTAAGCTGTATTCCTAAAAATGATGTCAAATTACGATTTTATCGAATATTGATACCCTGTCTACCCCAAATAGGAAATGGTGTGAGGTTATGTACCCGGTATATGTATTTTTCTATGAAATATTAATACAACATTAACATGTGACATGTCAATACATACTCCTCAAACAATTGAGTAGTTTTGATATTCTTATTAAAACCATAATACGCCAACTGCGAATGGAAAAGATGGCCGGCCTCACCCAGTACTTTGTTATGATCTCGAGAAGTAAAGTGAATTATAATAAGTTCACGGTACGTGCTCTTAAAGATATTTAGGCGTGTGAGACCTGACACCAGAAAAGAAATCTTATATTTACTCGTAAAAACATTTCTAAAATTATGTTTTCGCGCCACTCAGTTTTAATTAACGTAGTGCAGTGACTTCTTAAGGGTAAATATAGCAAATCTTAATCACGTTCATGCCACCCTTTCGTGCTTTCTGGTCCATGTAGAGACAAATCCCATGTACGTGTCCAATTACAAAGCCACATTTCGTTCCTCCAGCTCTCGTAATTTCATAAAAGATTAGAAATAGGTACAGGTACGCCGTAACAACGAGGAAATTGAATACGAGGTTTTTTCTGTCGTAGTCCCAATAAACGTAGAATGAATAAAGGTACCGACATAATTTTGAAAACCCAGATTGCTGATTACATTACATTGTCAAACATTAAAATTATGTTGTAATTGAAATAATCACTTCTATTCTGGTCTCAGGGAGAAAGAAAGTTAAGGTCGAATCAATTTATTCAGATAAATGCAGTTACAAAGTACTTTAAACGTCACATCTACCGTTGGTTCGGGATACCTTTGCTTAATATCTTTTTATAATTTAATAAAACACATATTCAGAAAGCCAGTAAGTGCATGTGCAGAAAATATTACTGTCAAACTACTTATAGTTTTTTCGTCAATAAGATTGTTCGTCAATGTACTTTTAACAAGTTGAAATCTCTTTTTCGTTAATTGAGTGACTTCCTGACGAATCTCAATAAAAGAACAAACGCAGTTACTCAAAAATGAATTTGAATTTTGGAATAATAAATTTATCGTGACCGCGGGTTTCTATACTATTATATCGCCTTTCATTTAAACACATTTACATTTTTGTAGTGTACGATGTACGTACATTATATTTTCGAAATATAGAATGTCCCACAATGTTTTGCAATTCAATTTGGGGTCTTAAATTCGGCTCATGCATAAGACCTATTACAATAAGAAAGTAATAGTGAGTAGCTTCAATATTACTATCAAAAACTGTATTAAGATGTAATTTCGTTGAGTCTCTCTGCTCTCTTCACCTCGAACGGGACAAATTATGATGTTATGTAACAATGTAAAAATAAGTGATATATTTTCTACAATCCGTTTTGTAACTGATATTATTTTTTTAGCCAAATGTTTAAAGCCCCAATATTGTCTGTCACTTTAGATATTATAACTCTGATAAAAGGAAAGGTAACTAACTTACCGATGGAGACGACGTTGAGAGCAAATAGAATATTGGGTTATGTTCATGAAGTGTCGCTAATGGATACCACTATTGAGCACATTTACAAGGACAAACTGAGGTGATCTTATTGTACATGATTCTCAATCAATTCACTGTTTTATATTGTAAAGATTGTAGATGTTTAACTTTAATTTACATAGTAAAATGTCTTGTAAGGTACAGTAACTATAGCATGAAAAATTTCGATATACTTACATTATTTTTGTCTTCGTGAATGTAAGAATTTAACGCGAATGTTCAAAGGCAATGAAATATCTACTTTAAAACTCTTATACTAATTGAATGACAGTTAACGCGCAGCCTAAATCGGAATATGTAAAAAGCATGTAATTTTGCACAGAAGTTCCTTATTACTACGAAAGGATTTTTGAGAATTAATTTAACGGGGTTGTGTAAGGGAGGAAATTTTATATGAAAGTTTTATATGAAGTTTGAACTTAAAAATGTGGAAATTGCTATTTATCTTTTGTTTCTAGCCGTGATCACATATCTTGTAATCTATTAGCTCTTTCCGGCCAAGCGAATTCAAATGCAACATTGTGGCAAAAATTCAAGTCAATTTATCAATTACTTTTTAAGTTTTGTGACCACAAACCTACGGAAGTTGATTTTTTATACGTACATAGACTGATTCACAGGAAAAACAATGGTTGGTTTAACATATAAAAGAGATTATATTGAAAGTATATACTATTTGCATAGTTAGCATACAAAATAATACAAGTAAGAAAATCGGTATACCTGCACATAAAAGAAGAAACTAGCTGATCAACTGACATATCACCAACATGATGGTGAACCTAAACTGCTGAAGTATCACAGTATGAAAAAAGTTATAGACGCCTTTAATAACTCAAAATATCTTATTTCTATAGACTTTCTAGTCACCAAATAAATAATGAAATACGTATTTAACTGATTTTTTAGAGACAAATATATTTAACTGAGCTCTTTCTGAGAGCTGATGTCGAAAATAAGTTTGTTTTTCAGAGAATTTAACGTCACATACATGCATACATAAATTCACGCCATTCCTCATTCAACGTGAACCACAGCGTGGAGAGAAGGGCGTAGCATAATCATAATTTAATACTATGACTGACTACATGAAATATTTGGGCTTACATATGGCACTGATGATTGAAGAATAGTAAAACCATATAGAAACAAGCTCTCCCGTCACCTATTGATGAAAGCGATGACGTTTCTCTACAGTGATCTCTAATTTAGAGAGAACAATAGTACTACAGATGTATTTTCATCTATAGCTAAAATTATAAAGACAAATAGTTTGAATCCAATGATGTTATATTACAAAAGAGATAGGTTACATGCACTCGAAAAGTGGCACCCCAAAACTTTGCTAATTAGCCAACCCGGACTTGGTCAAAGAATATGAAAAGTAATGTTACAGAACCAACAATGTCATGCAATGTCTATTGCGCAATCAAAGTTCTAAAATCTTTTAATAATCCGAACGTTTTTTATAATATACACGATCATGTGATGACGCAGCCACCCAGTTTTAATCATCGTTTACATTTATTAAAAGCAATAATATATAATTCATCATTTTCAAATTTATAATTAAAAATTTTGGTGATCTTTTTAAATAAATGTTGTCATGTACATGATTCAAGAAAAACGAAATTCGAAAAAAACAAACATCTTTTTTTACTGTCTAATCCCATTAGAATCTTTTTTTTTAAATGTCTGTTCTGTGGCATTAATTACTAATATTCTATGAATTAGTCACGGATTCGCTTAAAATGTAGAAAGAAATTGAAATTGACCAATCACAATGAATTAGAGAGCTATGTGATTTGTTAGTTTGAAATGCAATTATGTTTTACGTTGCATAGCGACGCAGTGCAATGTATATTTGTCTCACTTTGTAACGTTGTAACTGGGACAATATTTTACTTGGATTAGTACTAAGGTAACCTATCTACCTCTTTTTTATTATAATATCGTTGTTTAAATTTGTATTGGTGAATTATTCATAGCCATTCTGCATAGTTTCGTAGTCAATGTGTGTGGGTGAACCAATAATCCGTAGTGCATAGATTATTTGAGTATGGCACCACATGTTTCCTGTCCGTTCTAAAACGAGGTTACCCGTTTGCAAAGGATTTGCAATCGACCAATGTTCTCATCCGGCCTGCATTCGAAAATGTCATACTAACCAATACTAACCATTACCTGCGACTTCATCAGCTTCGATTGCGTTTCCATACTAACATTCGCGCCGCTTTTTACTTTCTTAGAAGTCGATTATTCGAAATCGATTAAATCGTATTCAATTATTTATTTGATGACGTTCTCTTTTTTTCATACTGTTATACCTCTAGCCAGACCCTTAGGTGTAGAAGTTTTAAAAATGCCTTCTTTGGTATTTCATTCTTTGTATTTCCTATAAAAATATATATAAAACTACATGCATGCATACCCATTATTCTAATGTTAGCTATTGGCAATATTAGTAATTAACTGATATATCATAATCGTTAACAAATGGCAACACTATTATTTTAAGGGTGTTGCCGAGAAATACACGAGTTAGCAAAAGCACGTCTTTTAACCATATCTCAATATATCCTACGTTTATATCGATGTCGACATCTTAAAAGAACGAATAGCTTTCATCTCAGAAAATATTAGCTATCGTCAATATTAGTGATTAACTGCTGTAATCGTCATCGTTAATAAATGGCAACACTAGTATTTTGAGGTTGTTGTTACTTAATAATAATAAGATATGTTCGAATGTCGAAAAAATAAGTCACTCGAGAAATACCCGAACTAGTGAAAGCACGTCTTTTAATCATATCTCAATATATCCTACATTTCTATCCATGTCGACATCCTAAAAAAACGAATAGCTTTCACTAAAGTGAGACAGACAAGCACATACATACTCTTTCGCTTCCTCGAACCTCATTATTCTCCTCACATATTAAAAACGAAATACGAAATTATAAGTCTATGCAAGTTACTCAAGAAGCCTAAATCTACGACATTTCAAACTTCTGTAATGTTTTGATTAAACCACTGAAAAAATCGTCAAATTAATAAGTAATTAAATAAGTTTCATAATTAGATTACTACACAATAGATATCTTTTTAATTCTTCAATCTTTTACTGTAACTTCGATTCACCATCTCGAGATTATTGGTAAGGAAATTCCTCAATTACTTATAGTTTAATAATAGGTCAAAAACCACGAATACAGGTGTTTTTAAAAACTCCGTCAAAGCTGTTTTCACCTAAGGCTTTCTCGAATTTCTACGAAATGTAATGTCGAATTAACGAAATAGGTTGGTACATACTTTATAGAAACCATGCAAAAATAACCTAATACAAAGGAAACTCATTATACAGTAAGCCTACGTGAGCCGAATAGAATCGTGGAGATCTAATTATGACAGTATCTCCTTAAATATTTCCAAATTTGCATCGTTTTCCGCGCGAACTCCGCGGGGTGCTATAATTCTAAACAATTTGGCTTCGTTCAAGTTCTGGAATTGCTTTCATTCAGAGTAAGTACCGACGCCAACTTATCTCGGCATCACAGCGATTTTGCCTCTCACGGAAAATTGACTATTTACCTCTCCACACGGAATGGTATCTACACAGCTTACATACTTCACAGCCTTTTTTGTAGCACTCTTTTTACTAATTTTATGCAATTACTTCCTTTTCATATATTTACGCCACGTACACAAATGTTTTCCATATCCAAAATTATTTTACTTTTTGTAAGGATATGACATAAATGAAATTTAAAAAATCATAACGTAGCATACAAACAATATAGAAAAAGAATTATATATGCGTAAATATATATTGAGAAACATTCAACACACTCTGTATTATAATAAAATATGTGGCATGATTATTAGAAGCTCAGAAAATACAAATATAGTAACAGAAACAGAATTTTTTTTTTTCCAAGTTCCTTGTGAGAAGCTTATGTGTCACCTTTTGAAATACGGGTTACTCAATCCGCAGGCTACTTTCAGAGGATCAACTTGTAGTAACATCCGTCCCTTTCAAATAAAACATTGCAGAAATAGTAATATTTACATTTATTCTCAAACAAAAATATTATTATTATTGTTATGTACAGTGGCATTTCACGTATCAATAAATAATTTTAATTTAATAATTTTGTAATTGTTAAGTTACCTTCACATTAATTTTTTCTACTATGTGTAATATGCGTTTTAACCTTATACATGAGTTAAAGATATTCATATTAAAACATATTACATCGTAGTTAGGTCTAAATAAAGCATTTTAGAGTAAATTAATTCTTTCGTAATAAGTCTTTTCATTATTGTTAACCTACCCATGCTTTTGAATAGGATAGAATTACTCAGTTAATACAACAAAAACGAATTTTTATTTAGATGTTTCGTTTAGAAGCAAAAAATAATATAACTCCGTATAACATTCAAAACAGCAATGTAAAAAAGAATACTCTTGTAACACAACTCAATAGGTGAGTAGGTGTACTCTAAGTAACAACAAGAAATTTAAGTTAGTGTCAGAACACTGGATCTATTGAGTAAAGCACTGTAGGTATACGTACATACTTGCCTATTTCGCCTATTTCACAGCAGGTGTAATTCAATAAAGACTAGCCGACATCGACATCCAACTACTGTCAACGTGCACGGACTAATCCACTTAGCGCAAAGCCCAGCAGTTTGACCAACGACAGCAAAATTTTAGCTAACGCCCATTAATTGTAATTGCATCGTCGCCCAGTGCAGATTCTGTAGCTAGTTATAGTAACGTAGAAGCATACAATTCTAGTCCCGTGATTTATGCCACATCGTGATAGAGAAGCATCAGAGCTATATAATTGAGTATGAGAACAATATTTATTCGGAAAGAAAACTTAACAATTAACTGCATTTTAAAAATATTCCAAACCAATTACAAGTTTGTTATACGACACTCAGCATTCACACATTTACATACTACCAACTTTTAATCATACTGAAAATTATTGGAGCCGCTAATCATCACATTCTACATTTATACTAAACAGATTGTAGATAACATATATGTTTTCTATTTACATTAAAGAAGTTGTGTTTTTATCTACGTTGCGTAATATCTTTGTCCACCATGTTATGCGTATTAATAAGTGGAACCTTGAAGTTTCATAGCAGAGTTAGCTGATAGAGACACGCTGTCATTAATTTAATCTCTAATAAATACATCTTTACGTTTATTTTATGAATTTAAAGCCGTATCTGAACTACAAAGTTTTGTTAGAAATATTACAATGGGAAATTTATGTAGATATTTATTTTGTTTTCGATTATTCTTTCAGTTACTTTGAAACCTGGTTCTGACACCGTTTTTCGATTCAATAAACAATTAACAATTTTACTTTGAAGCTGAAATTTAAACGTAAATTACTTATATTAAAAAAAATTACTGTTACAACGAGTATAGCTAATGTTTAAAAACTTTGAAATCATATCGCTCCTGATTCTAGACATATTTATATGTACATAATCTACCTCAAAGAACTAAGTTTGCGAGTCAAATATTCATGGCTTTAAGGAAATGTAATGTAATGAAATGGAATGTAAACCGAAGAAAACGACTGCATAGACTCAGGTGTTACTTTGCGGAATCAATTTCAAGTTATGAATTTAACATATTTCGCCTCTTAACTAAGCATCCTCAGTCTATTCCAGTGATCAGACTCGGTCAGATAACCAGCACCAAATCGGATTCGTTGCTGATGTAATCGAGTGACCGAGTTTCGCCTTAAGAGGCGAAACACGAAGCATCCTCAGGCTACTCCAGTAATCACACTCGGTCAGCTAACCAGCACTGAATCGGATTCGGTGCTAGTGTGATCGAGTGAGTCTATTCACTGGAATATCCTAAAGATCCTTCGTTAAGAGGCGAAACACGTGTTGATTAGCGGTGTGGAATTTTTGGGCGGAAGATAGTTACAAATTATGAAAATTAATTACTTGAAATGAATGATAGATGCTCCTTATTATTAGAAAACTTCAGTACGTAAGCTTCCATTCCATCCATCGACCACTTCTAAACTTTGAATACGTACGTTTAAGTAGGTAACCATGAACTTATCTGTAACTATATTTCATCATTTACAAAATGCGAAGTGAACGAAGGAGTTTTTTAAAATGCAGTATAATCTATTAAGTTATTGCAAAAAGGATGAGTGAGAGATGTTAATATCTTCATACATTTTCGTACATTTTATGAATTGACGTTGACGATAAAAGCCTGTCTGCGTGGTAATGCACGTGTGTACATACGAACAACATATTGATAAATTGCTTTGAACTGCGGAAACCAACCGCTCAGATGTTTTTGTACTGGTTCATACTTTATGCGCCACTTCTAAGATTTATATTCATGCTTTTATGTCTTTTACGGCATTCAGTTTTCATTCATTATTAGTTATATTTTAATACAATTTTAATACCTAATACGTATACGTATTGATAATCTGCACTCCTATCATGAGATTCGTTCATTATACTATAACTTCTCTCACTAGCAACTACTACAAATGGATTTTTATGTTTTATGCGAGATCGAAATTCAACTTCATCGTTGCTTTCTACCAGGCTAAGGTAGAAATCCGGTCATCGCAATATAAAACAAAAATTATGTATACTGCAACTAACTTCACCCAAGCAATGTTGTATAATATTATATCAGGACCTGAGTGAACTGCTGTTATTCAAAATTCAAGAAGCGTGTCAGAGACCTGTAATATTATTCCAACAGGTGTATTATAACAACCGAGTACAACGATTACCAACTTTGTACGCACGAACTGTTACTTAGCCTCTACTTATTAAATAAAGCGCATATATTATAATAAGTCCGAAATTAATTAATAAAGTTTTATATTCATGATCAATTTTAAGTTGTATTAAATTATTTTAATACGAGTATTTTAAGTTGAAAGATATTTAAATAAACTTTTATATTCGTGATAAAATGATAAAATATATAATCATGAGACATTTGGGGTGGATGCATATTGCACAACATGAAACTTAAATTTAAAATTTAAAAATCCTCCGACAGGAAATAAAAGAAGCAAGTAGATACCAGCAAAGTATCCTACAAAATCGATAAATAATTAATTTCCCTATTTTGTCTGTCCTTGGATACACTCATACTTTAACAGTGCAATTTACAAATTAATAAATGCATCAGAGAACGCTAAGATTTCTTAACAGTATTGTTGTACAAACTTGAAGTTTTTAACGGGACAGAAAGGTAATCCTTTCACATATAAGATATCCTGAGAATGGCTGGACCGATTTGCACCAGAGATGGCTGACATTCACAAAACCTGCATCCTTCAAACAAAAAAACTGCATTTATGTCGGTTTATCAATTCAAAAGTATACAATGCCACGAACAACAGACACAGCCTCCTTTTTTTTAATCGGGGGTTAAAAATCACACGTTGAAGCTACTCATAACAATAAATACTTAGTTTTACAGATGAGTCAGCGACGGCGGATAGAGACAGTCGCTAGCTCATCGCCTGTATTTGAAAGAGTTTATTAAGAAATAAACCTTCTCAAATATTTCGGTAACTACATATATCATTATAATAAAAGAACGAGACATAAATTTATTTCTTAACTTATTTGTTGGTAATACTAAGAATCAATTTAATCGATAATTTAATGCAGATAAATGTAGAAACAACGACGTAACATGAGCCTATCAAATATGTATGTAGAAGTTATTTACTATGATGAGAAAATTAAATAATGTAATTATATTATTGTTCAAATACAGGTTAAATAGACAATCATTTATATCAATTGAACTCCTTATTCAGCGCAGTTCTTACGACCCAAATTCTGAAATGAAATCTGGTGGAAATGAAATGCACGCGATAAGTTCCCGAGCAAAGACTAGCTCAATGTACCTGGTCAAACGATTATAGGATGAACTACTCGTACTAGGGGGACTGCGACATCTCACAACGCGGCAGCGAGGTGAAACAACGCTTTTGTTAATACACGCAAGCGGCCTTGAATTTTCTTTTCATGACAATAGAACAAGTTCAAGGTTTTCAAGTTGAAATGAATTCGATTTTCAGATCAGATTTATATCAGAAGTGTCTTAGTATAAAAGGATGCCAATTATTTTGTAGTCATATAAAAGCAAAATTATGTATCGTAACGATAAATTTAGAAATGTAAACAACAATAGATGAATAGTAATAGCAAAGTAAATTAATATTAAGTACTTATTAATATAGTCGAGATGGTGCATAATGACCATACCTGTAGATACTGTAAGTCGTTAGAAATAAGTAGAATTAAAAATAAAGGTGTAGAGATGGAAGTGAGTTGAAGTGGGATAGACCCGTTAGTAATAGATATAAAGAAGTAGAGATGTATCGTTAGCGTAAGAATAGAGAGGAAATTGCAAAGAAAGATATAGAATATTAATTTAGGATAGATGTTGTATAAGTGAGTAATGTAACGGATAGATATAAGAAGATAGATAAGAAAGATGTAATGTAGTATAATAATAAATAACAAAGTTGTGGATAGTAAGAACAACATAAATAAGAAATGGTAGTACTGGTCTTGACTTAATTTAGGGGAACGAGATTAAATAAATTAAAAAAAAACGATAAATTTACTAAACCTAACTAGTGCAGACTAACAAAAACTTTAATCTTCGATTTCTTGAAAGTACCTCATATTTTTGTCTTATGCCATTATTGCATTCAGTCAGTGGTAGGTATTACATAATAAATAATAACTAAAAATAAAAGTTTCGAACATTCACGGCTCATTTTTAGGGTTACATCTTACATCATACAAACAAACTAGATAAAAAAATTCCGCGCTCTTGTCACTGTGATGATGGTACACCATGACCCCATGATCTCTACAGTTATCGCTCTTTATTATATAATACATTTTAATTATGATAAATAATTTATTAATTGAAAATATGATTTTATCTCTGGACTCTGAAGAGTTTATATAAAAACCATAAAAGATCATATCGGAGGTGAAGAATGGTTGAACCTTATTAAATATATTATAATAGGTACTTAATATAAGTGAAGATTATACGTATACCGTATGGATCTCAATTTTTTACATTGTTTTGATGATGAGTTTTGAGAAGGTAAGAGTAATTTTTATCTGTGTTTGTTCTTTTTTTGCATATAATAAGTAAGTTTTCCACCTCGCTCAATAGTTTGCTGTTGAAGAAAACGAGGTCGCTCATTTCTCACGCGACTGAGGGAGCCTTGTAAATTTAAATTAAACGTTACTACGTTGTAATACGTAAAAAACGTTATTATATAAACAATTCAATAAAATATTAATATAATTATAATTTTATAGTCAAGGGGTCGCACGATTTTATACTTAACTTTTTGGCTTCTTCGTGGGTCAGATCATTTAGAATAATTCACTTATAAAATTCTTTATCGAGAACCAAATCGAACCAAACACTACGATACGGTGCTTTATCTTCTTAACTATTGCATCATACGACATCATCAACTAACGGCGTATAATATGTAACGTTTGTTAACGTTACATATTATACGCCGATTATTATGTTTCTACACAGTATTTAGTGTATTATTTTATTAGTACTAATGTTAATATTAATTTTTTGGGGCACCGATTGAACTCATGCTTTCGAATCACAACACGTAAATCCAAGCATATATCTCAGCTCCTAAATAAGTATCACGTTAAAGGAGCGAAAAATTTCCAGAAATTCTCTATTGACATTCTATGACGATGATTTCTGTACATATACAATAATAACGATAATAACAAAGCGTTTTTATTTCTTACATTATTACAAGATTATCTTATCTCTAGTTGACTTTTGAATTATTGTTGCTTCAATCGGCTTAGCGTTATTGGTTTTGGTAGTAGCGTGTCCCAATTGTACACATAAGAAAAATAATTGGAAATCGTACCTACTAATTCGAAATGAGAACGTGGTTAAGGCGAGCATCCCAGAGAGTGCCCCTGACAGTAGCTGTTTTTAAGAACGTTGTATTCACAAATCATAGAGATTTCAAATCTATAAAAAATATATGTTATTTACCAATCTTTCTTGTTACCGGCCATTTGCACGATTTGTGTTACAACATTTGTGTTAATTCTCATTATCAAACAGTCTCAAACAGTCGTCTAATTTCAATCTAAACCATGCTGGTCTGGGAGATAATAATATTGTATACCTAATTTTATTATAATAACTAGCGAACCGCCCACCGCAGCTTTGCCCGGGTGGGATGTTGAATGTTTGTAACATACCGAATTTTTTTACTGAGATTTTCATCCAAATTTTCGACTTATCCAGTATATTTTTTTTAAACTTTCTTTCACACAAACCTTATCCTGACAATTACGAACATAACACAAAAAAACCGACAAATCATATAGGTACATATATTTCGTAACGAACTATAAGATTTGGATCCAAAACAATACCAATTAAAAAAATACGAATACTGTTATTATTCTTATTATTTCTGAACATATTGGTATCATTAGTCTGTGTGTATTGATGTCGCTTTATCGAGTCTTATACTGATTGTCAAGTTTGTAATGACAAAATACCAGGAGTTATAATAATTAAATCTCCAATCCCAGACTTTCGAGTGTTTCACGTAATATCGCATCATCTTTATACAAACACTCTGATGGATTTCAAAATCAGCTCACTTGAGCCTGTATTATTATTATACTCCAAGGAAGGATAAGCCGCTTCATGCAGGAATCGGATTTATTACGGAGTTGTTCTTCTTCCCTTTTGTTTTCATACTTAGTTTTATAAAGAATTAGGACGTTCACTGTAATTAATCATTTCATAAACAAAAAAATTAACTACTCAATAACAGGTTATGAAAAAATTAAAACTGACTGTGACTACATATTGGATAGGCATTAACTTAAGAGTTTTGTAGCAATCACATAAAACCAGTCATTTAAAGTATAAACTTTCAACAAAGAAAAAGACAAAATTTATTGATTTTTACACAGTCTATTGAAATTGGACGACAAACGATAAAAAAATTAATAACAGTATAAAACTGACCATCATAACTCCATTGTAAAAGCCATACATCCGATGTCACATAACCTTTCATTTTCTCTGACCGTTAAAGTTCAATTAACTTGTTCTATGTGAGGTAGAATGAAATATAAAAATACGCCATCAGTGGCAACCATAAAATTCACAATAAGTGATTTTATGAGACGACCGTCATTAGAATTATAGATGCCGTGAAAAAATATTGCCTTTTACTCTGACTTCGTAAAGGAGACTATCGAATAAAACATTATTACGAGCTCCAACAGAATTGGTTCACTTCATGAAACATAGTAGACGCCAGCGATTTCTCGGAAATTAATGTTGCATGAATGCCATTGATCCAGCAGTTAGACCTGACAAGGAAAGTAGGAATAAGGTACATACTTTCAGTGTCAAAAGCTTTTTCTAATCCTTAACAATAAAACGTACGTCCTTAACAGTAAAACAAACACGTACAGAATTACTTCAACATTTTTCTGTTTGTCTGTTTGACTGTGTGTCTTAATAATGCTTAATTGCGATTGTGATTGTGTCACAACACACAATCGCAACTAAGCATCATCAGTAATAGCCTCATTACCTCATTACTCATTAGTCATGGAATATACAAAAAATAAATATTTAAATTACCTTCAAAACCAAAATCGGACTTATTATAGCAAAAGTAGTTTTTATTTAGGACGTTTTGCGGAAATGCCCTGTGAAATTATATAGAAAACCGAGTTCAAAACATAACTTATAGGTTTAAGCGTTCGCTTCGAAACATACATAAATTCTACAAACCCAAAGTGTAGTTTACATTTTTTTACTAAAATTCAGTAGAGAGATGTATAATATATCGTTCAAATCGTCTTTTAAAAAATGTAATCCATCATTAACGTGGATGAAAGCTTTGGGGGCTAAGCCGCTTTCCCCATAATTCTAACAAGCGGCAGGGATAAAAAGTAAGTAAGGGCGAAGTCGATATCAAAACATATGTACCTACCTACTAGTCAACGGTATTAGCAATTTTCTTGGATCTATTCATCCTTCTCTACCAGAAAGGGTCAATTAAAAAAAATACAAGATGCTTACAAGATGTCATTTCTAATTTTAAATGAAATTAGACTAGCTCAATGTTAAAACACACACAATTCTCTTTAGCCCTAGATAGCTAATGTTCGTCAAAATGACTAACATCCAATGAACATCCCTCTCTCCCTTTCTAATTGTTTTACCTACACACGTGCGGTTACGCACCAACTTAGTGACCGCTAGACTGCGCCGCGTGGTGGTTGTGCTTAGCCGGTAAGTAATTTTATTTTTGAGGTACCTACTGTATACTCGTCATTTCGACGAATGGTTAGCTTATATGTAACTTTTACATCTGAACGTTGTGACTGATTTTTTTCAGGTATTATATTAATAAGGAACAATGGCTGTGACGTCGATCACAGATGAAGAAATAATTCATTTCTTAGGTAATGAAGACTGTGATATTTTTTCTGACAGTGAGACTGAAGATGGGTTGTTGACTGATGAAGTGGAAAGTAACTTTCATGACGAACCCTCGAATACCGAAGCACCACAAGTAAGTTCACCTTCTGACGCTCTTCCGCTCGGTGAGTCACTTGAAGATTCTTTATCAACTTCTAATTACACCGTCAATTTGACTCAAGCTAATATTCGAGGCAGAAATCGTCATGTGTGGGCAACTCGTAAAGGTCATACTTCTTCCAGAACTTCTGCCATAAATATCGTACGCACGGCTAGAGGGCCAGCCCGTTCAGTCAAAAACATTACAGAACCTCACATTATATTTAATTCCTTTATGACAGATGAAATTTGTGAGGAAGTTTTGAAGTGGACCAATGCTGAAATAGCTATAAGAAAACAAAGCTATGAGACTATAACATCAACCCAAATCGAAACATGCATAGAGGAGCTCAAGGCTCTCTTTGGTGTCTTATTACCGGCAGCTGCGTTAAAGGATAACCATCTTACGAGCGATGAATTGTTCAACACATCTTTTTGCGGAGCCCGATTTGTATCATGCATGAGACGAGAAAGATTTGATTTTCTTATAAGATGCCTTAGGTTTGATGACAGGTCTGTAAGAATATTAACCTTGCACTGATCCATTCACTCCAATCCGAAAAATATGGGACTTATTGATGATTCAGTGCCGTAATAATTACATTCCTGGAACCAACGTTACCATCGACGAACAATTGCTGGCATTCCGTGGTCAATGTAAATTCAAAATGTATATCCTTAATAAGCCTGCTAAATATGGTTTAAAAATTGAAATGATGTGTGACAGCGGGACTAGATATATGATCGACGCCATGCCTTATCTTGGAAAAGGAACAAACACTGCAGGAATGCCCCTTGGTGAATACGTTGTGAAGGAACTAACACGTAGTATTTACGACTCAAGCAGGAATGTGACCACTGATAATTGGTTTACATCTATCCCATTAGCTAAACAACTGTTACAGCAACCTTATAAATTGACAATAGTCGGAACTTTGCGCGCCAACAAAAGCGAAATACCGGAAGAAATGAAGAACAACCGCGGTAGAACGACTGGAACTTCCATGTTTTGTTATGATGGACCACTAACTCTCGTATCTTTCAAACCGAAGCCAAGCAAAATGGTATATTTGCTGTCTTCATGTTATGAAGAAGGAACAGTGAATCAATCCATCATCAAAAAAACCAAGCATTATGGAATTTTACAATGCTACAAAAGGTGGCGTAGACACATTCGATCAGATGTGTTCAAGCATGTCGTGCAACCGTAAAACCAACCGGTGGCCTATGTGTATATTCTATGATATGCTCAATATATCTGGTATAAACTCCTACATCCTCTATTGCCATAATGTTTTAGTATCTGGAGGTAAAGCTATAACACGAAAAGGTTATATGAAGCAATTGCAAGAACAATTTGTTGAACCATGGCTTAAACATCGACTGGAAATACCAACAATGCCTCGAAGAACTAAAGACAAAATAATAGAGCGCTGAAGGTCAAAGTCATTCATCTGGACCATCTTGTTCTGGAAGTCCTCCGATACCTGAGAATGCCCCAACAAGGAAAAGAAAAAGCTGCGGTTTATGTTCTTACAAAAAAAGGCGCATGTCAAAAAATTACTACAACAGTTGCTATGTTCCCGTTTGTCGCGAACATACAGTTGACTTTTGTGCAACTTGTGCCAAAAAAATCTAAGTCATTTCATAGTTTACGTAGATTTTAAGACTTCTTTTTTATAATACTGAAAAAATGAAACCATTTTCTAAATAATAATTGTTAATTTAGTTATTTTAAATTCAAGTGCCTTATATTTTCCAAAGAAACATGTGCCATATTTGATCTATGATTTAGTAATGATAACTTCAATAAATGTAATTTTTTTCAATTATTATCTTTTATATATAGCCTATATTTCCTATTAATAAAATAAACTTATCAAAATATCATAAAATTTCACTAAAATGCACATTTAAAAATGTATCGTAAAAAAGCTAACTAAGAATAGTTAGCTTATATGGTGATTTTGGGAACGTTAGCTATCTAGTGTTAAAGGATTTAAAAAGATTAGTTTAAAGGAGCGAGTATATTTATTACATTTATTATTTACACTTAATACAATACCTATAAGTTCTACATGTATCATGTCCATTCTAACTGGAGATAGAGAATTTAAAAAGTCGCCAACAAAAAAATTCTGTTATGTAGTCTAAATGCGGTTTACATAACTTTATCCTGTCACGTTTGCTGTGGTAATAATAAAACGACCAAAAATACAACTATCAGACAAATTTATTGATGTGAGCGTAACACTGAAGTGTAGGTTTATTGGCCGTCTAGTTATCGGGTCCTTACAACGACGTACTTCTCAAGCTGACCTTTCTCGCATTGGTGTGATCGGTGGAAGCATTGTTACAGGTGGAGAATGAAGGCTTTGTGGGCCAAGGCAAAGATCAACAAGTTCGCAATATGTGGGCGTCCAAGCAAAAAGGGTCCAGTAGCGGGGTATGGAGTTAAGACTAGATTCGAGATTAAGAATAGTCGATTGATAATAAGGATTTAAAAAATATTCAAAAACTGGCATTTTTTTTTTACCAGACATTTAAAGTCGAAACTGAAAAAGCTTGTTTTGAGAAAAAGCATTTTTAAAATTTGATTGAAAAAGAAACACACTTCTACTTGTTTGTTTCTACTTAGAAAAATCATATAAAGTCATTCACTATATGAACTTGTAGATAATTGAGCATTAATGAATAATCATTTAAAATCGCGAAATGCCATTTTTTCACCCAACTACAAAACTGCGTATATCTCGAAAACTAAATGCCGACCACTGGACCCTTTTTCTTGGACGCGCATATATGGTTTCGGGTAAGAAGTAATCCGTACGGAATATCCGAAATTGATATTATCCAGTGCATTAAATAACATACTGACATAGTGGGCACCGCTATAAACACTGACTCAAGGAGAGATAATAAATAAATAATTTGGCGATGCACAACTTCTAGATGGTAGTTCACAAAAAATAAGGAATTACGACATACATTTGTTTAACAAAAAAGTAAACGATAACTGTACCTACTTGAATTTAAATAACATAACAATTACTACATACATAGAACTTGTAATATACTTGTAGCCAAGTTTGTTAAATGAAAAGAACTATTCGACAGTTACCCAACAACATGAGGTAATTTCTGGATAATTCCAATCTACATAATAATATAATATAACAATTACATATGTACATCAAAGGTCGGAGCGCCAAATATCGCGGTTTTCACATACTTCTTAGGCCTCCTCAAATCTCATCATTCTCCGTACACACTTTCAACTAGGTATCCGAGTGCTTTTGACATTTCCGTAAGCTAACGCTCTGGCTATTTGATCGTCATAGGTCAGCCTTGATTTTTCTTAGCTTCTGCTACCACTCGCGTTTGCTCTGTAGTTTTTCTTCGTGTCCGAACCATCTAAGCATTCTTTTCATCATCTTTACGATAACACTCGTCCAACCCTGTCATATTGTCATACATACCCTGTCATGTGTATCTCTTCATTGCTTATTTTGTAATTAACACAAATATGGTAAGCATTGGTTCGATTTCACAATAATTGAAATATAGCAATTCTAAACGATACGCGCGTTGCACACCATAAACAGTGTGTTTCTCGAAAGCCTGATTTGGTACTGTATGCGACAGTATCTACCTTTATTCTTCTTCATTTAACTATAACTCGTATGCAACTACGTTGTAAGTTGCTGCTACCGACTCGGCAGCCAGTAATCAAAAATATAGGCCATTATTGTCTCGTGAAAAAATCAGTCTCACTGTATTATTTTAGTTCTATGTAGAATTTGTTTACGTGAGTAATATATTAATTTTGCTCTTGCTGGCAATATAGTTAACTGGTTTTAGTTAAATAATACCTATGTTTTACTTATTTTTATTAATATTTATTTACTAATTGTATGTAGGTACATATGTATTTTGGTTTATTTTTAAAACATTACATATTATTGCTTATTATTGTTAGTTTGTTACATTTCTATTATTCAGTAAATATACGAATGTACTTACATTACAACGTTACTATCTGTAGAACCCCAAACAATATCAGATGCACAAATTGTATGTTGTCAATTAGGTATACTTACTTTATGTTTACGTATGAAAATCATAAAACACTCTTACCAAAAACCTCAAGTAATAATGCAAATTTAAGCACAAGGGTTTCACGAGACAGTTTTCGTAAAATTTGAATTGTAGATTATTACAAATAAGTTAATAAAATAGCCACTTTGTGAGTCTCCTGTTAATGGACTCTCGTAAATAATGTCTTCCTATATTGTAAAGTAAAAGATAAATTATTATTATCAAAATGTTAACATCACAAAAAAATAGTATTTTATAAATATGGGCATTAGATACTTTATGCAATACCTACGCGTATAGTGCCCAAGTACATTATTTAACTATTTTTTCGGCATGTGTAAATGTATAGGCTACCCTAAAAATTGCTCGATTTTCTTTGTACTTACATAAGTAATTTAATATTCTACACTTTTACTACAATTTCAGTAATTTGCATTAAATTGTTACAACCTGAACTGTAAATTGAAAACAATAATTTTCAAGTAATTAATTCTTTTTAGGCGAGGCGAAATTCCTTTAACAAATTACTTTATTTTAACTTTAATAATTAGTACCAATATTTAACTACAAAGGCCATATTAAATTCTTAAATCAAGTTTTATCTTGTTAAAAAACCTTTGAACAGAGTAATTAAATCTTCCTTTTTTTCTTTTATTCAACACAGAAGCGGAAAAAGTTGAGAAGAAAAGTAACGCCAAAGTTTGCCCTAATTTTAGTCATCTGCTTCTCAAGTAGACCTTATATACTTAAGTAAGAAAAAAAGGCGTTAATTGATTTGATCATCAACGTTTTAATAAAACATTACTATAATGAGTACTATTCCGTTCGAACTTTTATAAATACCTAAAACACCCTGAAAATCAGTAAAAACTTATCAAGCGGTAGAGAAACCTAAATAGTGGCACCTGGCACGTAATACGTATTGCAATTTGTTCTCAGAGAGAAATAGCTATAAAACCAAAATAAAGTATTTACACAGACTATAATTAGTTTCTATTAAAATGAGTTCCTAAGTAAGAATTAACAATATGTTTAGTAAATCAATTCTTTAAAACATCGCGTAAAAATTATTATCGGTTTCCTTATAAAGTAATATTCACTGAATTACTTAATCATATTTTTGCCAATAAACTAAGTGAGGCGTTCAATTTTCGTTGATAAATATCAACGAAATTACCCACAAAAAAACAAGATATTTCCTAAAAATAAATGAATTCCTCGTACGGATACTATTTCTGTCTTTTTAATGTTATATGACAAAGTTTTGGAATAACTTATAACATATTTTAAAGTAAGAAGTTAAGCAGAAAGTTAAAACATCAAAATATTTTTTTTAAAGGTTTTTAAAGGTAACAAAGTCTATCCAATAATCCCGTAATTTACATTTACTTTACCTACCTAGCTAAATAAACAATTTCTTTGTAATTGTACACACCTACATTAAAATCGCAAATATATTTACGTAAATAATGAATAGTGCCTCTAATAGTTTTGAACTAAACTACAGCAAACTTCACATGGCAAAGTATTTCATGACGGCAATAATTCCCATATGTATGAACGACATACTCGCACGACACATATATAAGAATCTATAGTAATTAAAACATAATTTGATTTGTATCGTCTAATCCACATAATGTTGCCTCTTGCTCTTGTTATTATTTTGAGATTACGCACGAACTGCAAACCAACTATTTATTTTAAAATAGGTAGGTACACATGTTAACAAATCTTTGGTGTACTATATGATGTAAATCTGTATATGTTATAGATGTAACATAATTATATAAATTTTCTAAAAATAGGTCAGTTTGCAGTTCGTGCGTAATCTCAAAACAATAATAATAACTGAAGCTAATATTTAGTATAACATATTATTAACTCATAGAATAACCTAGTACCTACTCAGATATTTATTTTCATTATGACAAAAGACTGCAAACTACTACATAAGACATCAAAACATTTGCAAACATGTGTTTTATGCCCCTCACTTTAGAGAACATTATCGCACAGTGTTATATGGCGATGTCGTTACATCAATGTTTCACGGAGGGCTTACAAATGAATTGCCGCACCAGACGCCGGCATTCAGTAAAAGGGATAGAGAACAAATTCAATAAGGTGAGGTGATGTAAATCTCAATTGTAGGTTCTACTCTCATCAAGATACCGTCGAATGGGATCCAACAAATGGCTCTAAATAAAGTGTAAATTCGTATTGACTTCGAAGCTTTCCACTTATTGAATCCAATTCTTTGTGCCAACATTCAAGACCTGAGGTGCTTCAAGAATTGTCTGCACAGTCCCATGATGATGACAGAATTTAACACAATTTTCTACCACTTTAGAAGGAAACCGACCACTTTGTATGCTTTTGATTTTACTGTTTTCTCTTATTAAAATTGTTAAGCGAATATGAGGTTAGGTACTATAATAAAATACTTACTACAAGGTACAGTTTAATATGGAAGAAAATCTTTTTGAAAGGTTGAATATTATGTTTTTAGTGTTCTGTGCTCACTCCTCCTTGACATTGCAAGTGTTGACTGCTTGTCTCACACAACGATCAAACAGAAATTAAAAAAAATTACTTCCTAATACTAAAACAGATATTTCATTTCTGGGCATCACTATGTACGAGGGAATCAAGAAAAATTTTGAGAACAAGATTATTACAACAAAATATTAATTTATCACCGATTTCACTGGTAGTTAAATATTTTTGAAATTTCTTGAAAATACTGCAGCAGCCATCTACCACAGTATACACATAACAGTAGAATTTCTTCATAGAAACCTAGCGTACGCGGTTTTAATGTGTGCATGCTAATACGCATGCGCCGTGGTACGCACTCAACGGCAATATTATGGGTGAATATGAGTAATTATTGTAGCGCCCGCTTCCGTGTGTTTTTATTCTTTAATTCGTTCTTCACGTTGTCGCAAATACGAAAATGTCTAAATCGCATAAATGAACGTGTTACAGTCATAAGTTAATAAATGTACCTAGTCGTATATTATGTTTATGATTATAATGTTCTTAGATGTCTAAATAAATTTAGTCATTCGAATCCAGAGTTATCATTCTTCAAGAAACTTAATTTAACCAGATTAAACAAGAAATTAAATTTAACGAACACGAACTTATACGTGGTGTTTATTATTATAAATGTCTAACTAAACGAGAGGCTCTCTATATCTCACGCCTAACGCAACAACCCTACGAATCCGGACGGAGTAGATAATTCCGTTACGCATGAGCCTGGAGTTGGCCTTTTTCTAAATATTTTCTGCATTTACGCTTCTTTTTTAAAATTTCTTTATGACAACATGTACATACATTTAAGGAAATTAAAAAAGGAAGTTTTTGGCAGGATTTTATGGGGAACAATTGGGCGGTTTATTTTAATTATTATTCGCAAATTGTTTCTAGCGGATTTCGTGATGTAAAATTGGCGTAGTTTTGCGTCCCAATTGTCTACACTGTGCGGGTTATGTGGAATTGTTGAAATAAGTGTTTATTTAGTAGTTGGATATTAAGATTTATTTAGTGGTTTAGTCCGCCTCAGTGGATCCTACTAAAAAGACTGCCTTATATATTTGTCGCTTGAAACACCAATAAAAACGTCGACATTTTAATGAAATGAAATCAAGAATATTATATCATTTTGTTACTGAAAACGTCGGCTGTTATGGGCATAAATCCCTTTGCCTTCCCTCTCAAGGGAGAATTGTACAAAAACAATATATATCATCTGTCACAATCTAAGCAACTAATATGTGTTGTTCTTTTCCATTTCGGTGTGCATATCTGCTCAACTGTTCAAATTCACAAAAAAGGAAGGTTTCATGCGTTCCCTATCGTGTATTTTTATAATTCAATAGTTGGAATCTTAATAAGAACTGTTACATTCGTTAAAACTATTCAGTCTTTTCTTTGATTCTACCAGAGTTCTACTTATTACTGCGTGACATTGGCAAAACTTACAATCGCAACGGTACATCCTAGTATAGAAGAACATGTTTAAAAAATAATTGAATATCAAAAAATCTGTGACGTCACTGCACTAACGTTTCATCTGTCATTTTAACATCATGATTCAGACGCCATCTTTTTGGTCTGTGTTGTCACACGTACTTTAGAAATTAATTTACTACCAGGAAATCGAATAAATAGGACCAAAATTAATAGGTAGCAGTGTTCAGTACAATATTACCTACGTTATGTATTATTGTAAAATATCTTGGCCAAAACCCCATAATTCTGAAACATCTCTTTTTCATAATGTATATTTAAACTAGTAAAATATATGTTTTAAATAATTATTATTATACATTACTTTAAAGGTGCTTCACTCTTAATGACGATGCAAGTGCTGACTGTAGGGGATGGGGGCCTAAAGCGGGCATACTGCCTGAAGCGGTAACTCTCGTTTAAACAATCATTTCAAAAATTGCCGCGCTCTGATGCCGTGTGTGTACACACCACTTACCTCGCAGCATTCGTTAGGAGTATTGTTGAAAAATTGTAAGGTATGTTACTTGTGTTTAGAGTATATTTGTGTTAGCTATGCTATTACTACAACTCATTGGTTATTTTCTGTTTATTTGACTCTATTTTTTGAGTGTTGATATTCATTTGTCTCTAAACTCTGAGTTTATATTTCAATGGCTATCACTAAGTGTCGAAAAAGGCAAAGCGGGCAGGACAAAGCGGGCACGTGCCCTCTTTGCCCGGGTTCATGTCTATTCTACCCTTTCTATGAGATTATTATTATTAACCTTTGCTTTTCTTTCTAGACGGTAAATAAATACAAAAGAAAGACTTTGCAGGCGTTATGAGAAACCTCGACCATGCGGCGAGCAATACAAGAGGTGAAAGAACAAGGAAAGGCTGTTAGATTCGCAGCAACTAAATACGGTATTCCAAGAACAACTCTGCAGACATCTAAAATCAGGGTCGTGCGAGAAGAAACTTGCACGATTTGTTACGGTTTTCTCCTCTGAACAAGAATCTGAGCTTTTAGAATATGTATTCCACATGGATGCTCTGTTCTACGGGCTATCAAAACCGGAATTTCTTGAACTAATCTATAACTATGCTGAACTAAACAATATACCACACCCATTCAAAAATGGTGCTGCCGGGTCAAATTTGTACAAGGGTTTTATTGAACGGCTCCAGATTTAACGTTGCGTAAACCAGAGTCAAAATCGATTGCTCGAGCTAGAGATTTTAATAAACCTCAAGTATATCGGTTTTTCGATCTGTTAGAGCAATATGTTGCTGTAATGCTGCCTAGGCCTTCATTCCCCCTTTTATGATTTTCGTGAAGAAAAGAATGAATTCGCGTCTTCTAGACGGAGCCCCACCCAGCACTCAGGGAACTTGTTCTGACAATGGTTGGATCAATGGACCGGGTTTTTAGAATTATTTTGAAACTGGGGCAAAATTTTTAAAAATAAACATGAAAAAGTAATCAGCTAAATCAAATGATAAAATTTAAAGCAGGTATTTTTTTTAAATAAAATCAATAAAAAGAAACAAAGTTAAATTCGAATAGTTATTACTAATTAGTATGTACTGTTACTAATATAATTTATTTTGATGTGAAGATACTATGAAAAAAATTAACCGACCAAAAAAATCAATGAAAAGTACGAAATACCTGTCTTTTACTAATTAAAATTCGAGTACAAAAATAACTTTATAAATACGACACAAATACCTATATATTAAAATTTGGCAGTTACTGAAATCGATGCCCTGCCTATCAACTACTACCAAACTAGTAGACTTTCTGTTGATGCACATTAATTTGGCACTGACTTCAATAACTGTCAAATTTGATTATATAGGTATTTGTATCGTATTCATAGTTATTTTTGTACCCGAATTTTAATTAGTAAAGGTAGTTATTTCGTACTTTTCAGTAATTTTTTTTTGAAGTTAGTTTAATTTATTAATTTTTTTTTTATTTCTTTCTTTTCAGTGACCTTGGCCTATATAAATATATAGGGCAAATTCTGGAGCGCAATGACATACAAGAGAATCATCAATATATTGGGTCCTTACATATGAAATTAGCGTTTTGTCGTACTGACCACTTTGATCTGAAATATCTCCTCTTTAGTTAAGAATTCCAAATTCAAATTTATAAATTCATTTAGCTGTTACATTTGAGTTTTGAAAACAGTCATTCATTTATTTTTTTCCTCATTATTTTTTTCTTTGGCGTCGCTTATTACCGCACATTGGAAAACATGAAATATCGGTATATTTACGAGTACGAGTTCTACCGTGGCACCAGTACTGCAGAAACGGCTCGAAGGATTAATGATGTGTACGGCGCTGGTGTCGCAAAAGAAAGCACGGTACGTTTTTGGTTTCAACGTTTTCGTTCTGGAAATTTCGACCTTCAGAACCAACCCCGTGGACAACCGGAGACCAAAGTGGAAAATGAAGAATTAAAGGCTATTGTGGAAGCGGATCCATCACAAAGCACTTCAGAGATAGCTGCAGGCTTCGGGGTAAGTGACAAAACTGTATTAATCCACTTGAAGCAAATCGGGAAAGTAAAGAAACTTGAACAATTGAAACTTGCAAACACGCGTCGACTGCTGTGTTACTTTGCTCAACCGACACAATAATGAAGGGATTTTAAATCGAATCATTACTTGTGATGAAAAGTGGATACTGTACGATAATCGGAAGCGCTCGTCTCAATGGCTGAACCCTGGAGACCCAGCCAAATCCTGCCCTAAACGAAAATTGACTCAGAAAAAGTTACTTGTGAGTGTTTGATGGACTAGCGCCGGTGTCGTTCACTACAGCTTTCTAAAATCTGGCCAAACGATTACGGCAGATATCTATTGTCAGCAACTGCAAACCATGAAGGAAGAACTAGCTGCTAAACAACCGAGATTGATCAATCGCTCTAGGCCACTGCTACTTTACGACAACGCAAGACCACACACTGCACAACAAACAACCACTAAGTTAGATGCGCTACAATTGGAATGTCTGCGACATCCACCGTACTCCCCGGACCTTGCTCCAACAGATTACCATTTTTTCCGGAATTTGGACAACTTCTTACAAGGAAAAAAATTCAACTCCGATGCGGCAGTCCAAACCGCCTTCAAAGAGTTTATTGAATCTCGCCCCCATGGTTTTTTTAGTAAAGGGATTAATGAACTACCTATGAGATGGCAAAAGTGCATAGATAACAACGGTGCATATTTTGATTAATTAAATATATTTTACAAAAAAAAATTGACTTTATATTCCTCCCGTACAAAATGCCAATTTCATATGTAAGGACCCAATACATAAATAAAGCTTATAAACAGTTCGCGTTATTGGGTGTATCTTCGAAATTCAAGCTCTAATACCAGTGAAATTTTAATGGAACTAATCTGGAAGTATATCCTTTCAAAAAACAAAAAAATTCAAATCTGTTCGTAAATTATGAAGTTCTGAAGTAACAAACATGAAAAAAACATACAACCGAATTAGGAAAATCCTCTTTTTTTTTAAACTTCTGTTAAAAAGATGTACTTAAAAATAACCATAGTAACTGCCAAGTGTCAGTTACTCACTTGGTTGCCACTTGGTTGCCGCAGGGACATTCCAAGGTATACCTAGACGGGGACATGCCTCGGCGCGCGGTCGGCAACAGCCAACAGTGTACCTACAAAGCGCGGCCCGTGAAGCGCAAGCGACTTCCAGTAAAAGTCTTTCGGTAGAACCAGCAAAATATAAAAATTAACAATTACCTATAAGGAAGTTCTTTAGTAATTGTATGAGCTGGTTTTTCCGAAAGATTATATAGGGAAACCACTCCTGTCCTCAGTAAAAAAGCATTGGTTTCTTCATGGAACCTATTTTATGTGGAATAAATCATAATATTCTGCTTAAAGTTGAGGTGGGGTCAGTGTTGCCAGATTTCAGGCTTTATTTTAGAAATCATTTAACCTTTGTGACAACAGTAGTACAAGGGCACTACTACGAGTAAATAAACCTTTAGTAAGAACCGGCTCATATAATTATTATTAATATTTCATTACAGGTAAGTTCTATTAATAATTAATAAGTAAGGCCTACGTAAACAGTTAGATTATGAGCAATTTAATCGTGACTTGTGCCAACCTACGTATTCACCAACGTCTAAAATCAAAATCACCACCCATTGAGCAATCAATCTATAGAGTGGCAACGTCATTTATGTTGTATGAAAACAATTTACGTCTGAACACTGTTGCGATTACTGCGTTCTGTTTTATAGTTTCATTTTTTGCTGTTTTTGACACACCACCGAATAGAACAATAAGCCATTACATAAATATTTAAATATCTGTCGGAATACACAGAGATGTATACACAGGTCCATTATTTGTTATGTACTGCTTAATGCGAGCAAGAGTTGATATTTGTTAATGTAAAAAAACGGAGCTGTGCTGAATAACATGGTCCGATATTTCGTCTCTATAGGTTGAGTGCAGTGGCGTGCCTAGGCTTCATGACAGGGCAAGCCCGACACACATGTTCTTCATTGTTTTGTTTTCGCAAAGGGAAGGCTTAAAATATTATAGATTACTAATTAATCATGACTTTGGCACAACCGGTGAACAAGAAGAGAGGAAAGAGATCGCTCCCCGTGTTATTTTTCAACAAAACAATTTTCATAATATTTTGCCATTAAAAATGTACAAGCGAAAATAGTTTCTCAGTACTTAATATACAATAATGTGTCTCAATTCGTTGTTTATCCAAATTACTAAAAGAACTGTTCATCACTGTAATCATGTTTTTGTAAATTCATGTGTATTTTATGGCGCCAGTATAGTTTTTTAATCGTCATAACCAGAACAATTCTAAATATTTTCGTCATTCGAATAAAATATAACAGCACTTATAATCATAAATAGTACGACCTACCTATAACTTGATGGGAGAACTGAGAGAACAAACAAAAATCCAGTCAGGTTCGTAAACTGATAAAATTGTCTTTTATTCGAATTACTGTTCAGAGAAACACATTCATGAGATAGTTTTGTACACCGATTTATTGTCTTTTGTGCAATTTACTAGTCGAATAATACACAAATCAGTCGTAAGTTATAAGTATAAGGACACAATTAGTTACTTTTTTTATGCGAAGTTCAAAGATTTTACATTTTCAATGCCGATTAAAACTTTTGTATACACTAAGTCCTCACAACGAACAACTTATTGGATATTTAATACAAATTAACTCACTTTTGATGGAAATTAAAAAAATACCTATCACTCATCCACCCGCTCAAAAAAATAAATTTTAGGTAAAACAATGACGTTGAATCACGTGGAATTGTATTCGTATTCGTATCGTATCTCTCAATCTGTACAAAGTTCAGTATGGAGCCGGGCTTTTCGCTTCATACTAATTGCTATATAAACAAGCTATAGCTTTATCGAGTTTTGCCCATTAGAGAGACAAGGTTACAAGCCACATTGCAAGCCAACGCCTGAGAGCGAGACGGCTGATTACATAGTTACAAGTACACTGATTGTGTCTTGAGAGGTCGCGAGTGTCGAACTCGAACGGCCGTCACGTGTTAGTCACATGTTCATTGCCATGGTTGCGTGCAGTCTTTTTCGTTTCAACGCGAATTTTGAAATTTTAAAACCGATACGGTTTGAAATTAGTTTTCATTTTATTATTTTATGCTTGACTGAGCATTTTAGTAAGGCATGCCAGACTTTTAGGCTTGTATGAAGGTACCCCCGCTGGTTGAGTGCTCCATGTCATCAGCATATTGTCCGTTGAGGTAATTGCGATAGAAATCTAAAAAGAAACAACTTATCAATCTCATACGCAAGCACCGGCAGTAGTCAGGGCCAAGCATCGCCCAGCGATAGTCGTACCCTGTTTACGATTACGTTGTAAACAAAACCAGTCGTGAATTAATTATCATTATTTTGCATTATGTGTTAAATAGTTACCTAAAATATACTGAGAAAGGTACGTCTTTAATTAATAAAACGATTGCGTTCGTATAACTTATCCATCCTATTGAAGTAATCCAAAATAAAGTCTATAATATCTATCTAATATCGTTTAATCCAAAAGTTTATAATTATTTACAGATTAACAAAGTATTTACTATCAAAAATAGATAGATATGCTTAATGAATATTTGAACAGTTTTGTTACCTGTAAGTGTTATTTATGGTACTTATATCAACAAAATATTAATACATTGACATAAAAAAGTACAATCTGTGTTATAATGTACACAACATGCTATATATTATTATCTACTTGTTATGTTACTATATTTTAGGATCTATAATAATTGCAATACAGATGGCACAGATATAATTTAAGTCCCATTAATGCGTGTTCGCTTGCACATTAAAAATGCTGTTATTTTAATGATATTTTCACTGATTTACACTAGTCTGACATAAAATATATATCGTGACTTCCACTTGTATTTATTTCTGTGAACACGAGTCGTGATTGAAGGAATAGTAACCAAGATACTACTTGATCACAAGGTAGTCTATACTATGTAAATCCATATGAATGAAAGGAATCACTAAAGAATTCTCTTACCCGTTTTTTGTTTCGTTACTGGAGACAAGCAAACACTAATGAATTAACTTTCGATAAATTCTATAACGAAAATAGATAGATAGAACGAAATATTATAAGTACCACGTAAGGAGATCTGGAAACAATAATAACGTCACTTATAAATTACATTACACAATATTTCGAAAAACAACAGCATTGCAATCAGAAATTGTATTATAAATACAATTAACTTGAGCTATCAACCAATGAAGTTGGTCATTTACTAATTACCTAATTAGTAAGATTGATTTTAAATGTCTATTTCATATCTGTTTACAAAGTTTGAGTTCAAATGATTTAGCAATTTGACTTTCGGTTTAGACATTGTTTTTATTAGAAGAACCCCAATAATGAACACACTCGTGCATTCGTTACAACTATATCATACTTTTTCTATTCTTAAAAGTCAAATTTTATACTTCGATCAGAAATAAAGAACTAGATTCATAATCTTCTCCAAAATTTAAACAAATTGTTGTCCGAAGTGACATATACATTTTTAATATCGTACAGTACTATCGGTAATATTGTGTTAATCTAAAATAGACCATACCGTCAAAGCATAAGCACAGTACTTAAGGTTGTAAAAGCTCGTAAAAGACTTGCTTGACATGTAAACGAAGTTTGTTAAATATGGAATATATGAAATTCAATCTTATGCTACATATAATTCACGTACTACATTTAAATCGCTTCTTACGTCATTTTGATTTGTTACATGAATATGACAAGGATAAAACATATTTAATTATAATGCTAGAGAAAGAATAACATATTGTACTAGCGTTGGGTAAGCAGCACGCGAGTAAGCACAATTGTGCCAGCACAGTTTTGAAAAAGAGGGAGTGCCTCGTTTCATATCAGAAAACTCTTTCCGAAGGAACAGATGTAGCGGGAATGCAAAATCTCTTGCATACGATTTCATACAAACGGGGATAGGCAAATTTTTTTTCTTCCCATCACTTGAAAGGATCTCTCTGCTACTTAGTAAAGGCTCCTCCAAATATTTGTCAACTTCTATAATTGATTCGGTTCTAGGGTTTCTCTGTTTTAAGCTGTCACTAACTTTGCTATCAAATTCTGCCCATATGTCTTGACGAGCGTCCGAGGAAGATGTGGAGGGAGCATTTATATTTGTGTCAGTTTCTTCACTTCTTCCGATGTTAATATGTGAAGCCATGTCGTATAACTTAAACTTAGCATTTTCATAACTTTTAAGTTTATTTGTAGGGAAACCATATTTTTTAAATCTAGGATCTAATAATGTAGAAACTGCAAAAAAATTATTATCTTCGACTCTCGAAAAACGACGTATGAGTTCATCTTTTAATTTTATCGCCATATTTAGAACTTCAATTGGTAAATTTTCGGTCGTAATAATGTTTTCTATTTTTTTAAGCAATAAAACAGATAACGTGATTACTTCGGATATTGTAACATTCTTCTCGGAACTCATTGATTCGGTTGCAAATTTAAATATGCCTAAGATTTCACATGATTTTTTTAATGTCATTATTGTATCTTCATTGTCCAAATTTGATACTTTAGGATAATCAGTGGCAAGCGTAGTTACAATGCTATCCTTAATTTGGAGCACACGGTGGAACATATCATAAGTCGAATTTCATCGAGTAATTACGTCTTGTTTTAGTTTAAGTGTTTCTTGACCCAATCGTAATTGCATGTTTTTCAAACGCTCGGCAGCTAGGGTACTCCTTCGAAAAAGTTCTACAATACTTTTCACTTTTTCTTGAGTTTTACTAATTTCTAGAAGTGCTTTTTGCGCACATAAATTCAGTGTGTGTGCAAAACAAAGGATTTGCTTCCAGCCCGTTAATGCAATAGCACCTTGTGCGTTGCTAGCGTTGTCTGTGGTTACGGCTTGCACTTTTTCTACAATCTGCCATTTCTCACATGATTCCTTAATCTGCGTGGCTAAATTCTCACTAGTATGTCTATCGTTATAATTGTAACATTCCAAGAGATATGAGCACAAATTCGTATTTTTGTTTAAAAAATGAACTGTTATGGAAATGTAAGAATCTCTAGACGTCGAAGTCCAGCAATCTGTTGTCAAAGCCACATACTTAACGTCTTTTAAATTACTCGTTACCTTTTCCACTTCCATATTGTAATGCTTTTCCAATAAGGTATTGGACAAAGTTTTTCTGTTTGGCAATGTATACCCCGGATTTAGTTGACTTGTAAACTTTCGAAAGGATCGATCTTCTACAATAGAAAACTGAAGATAATTTTTCACTACAGTTACAGTACCGCGGCGTAGGTACAACTTATCGAAAACTTTGGTATATGTTTAGCGTTCTATTAATTACAAATTAATTATTTAATATACATATAATTATGGTATCAATAGATAGATAAAGAAATCTATGTTATCAACGTAAATACTGAAATGTCTGCTTTATCTATCCGACGTTCTTACCTAGTGTAGTGTATTACTGAGCTACTAATACTAATTATAATCAAATTATAGTTAATAATTACTAATTATAGTCAAATTATAGTTGGTGTTTATATTTACTTTAGTAACTTCCTTAATTGTCTAATTTTCAATCGGTATTTTTTTTTGCAATACGTAAAGTACTTACATCTAAAAATATAAAGCGTAAAATATGGCGCCTTCTGTATTAGCAGGTGGTGCAGGTTACGTCAGAATGTTTGACCATTTCGCTTATTTGAGGAATAAAAAATGCTCAAGAAATAGTTTAAGGTATAATTATGTAAAATTATAAATAGATTTTAGTAGAATACTAAATCACGATGATAAATGAAACCTTATTTCATTGACATAACGTTTAAGTTTGTACGAATAGATAACTTTAGCTGGCGAATGGAGGTACACTTAGATTACAATGCATTTCTTTCGTACTTATTGAGTGCGAGCGAGGGAGCGTATAGGTAAATCTTCCTCTTTCGGCTCGTCGCCTCATGCACAACACACTTGCACAGTGCGTACAACGTGCATCGTGCATTTAACACTCAACAGGCACCTCCCCACCTCAATGTGCTAGCACAGTGTGCTAGCACGTTTGCAAAAAGAGGCCCTCGCACGATACTCATTTTTAAAGAGTGTGCTGCCCAACTCTATATTGTACGTCAAGCAATAACGTATTCAGATGCGATCTCGGAATATAGAAAACTTGGGAGCATTATTATGCAATTATTGATATTTGTTTTCAAATGGGAAATTATAAGCAAGTTGTTTCTGAATATATTATCATGATTGTCTAGAAATCATAACTTTTATGAATAACAATTAAAGAATTTAAAATCATTATTAAAAAGGTTTTGGTTTTAGTTTACCTATTAATTATGTAATGAAAAGACACAGACAAACGAGATACTACTGTTTCGTGTACGTTTAGTAATTTTAAAAATCCTTGACTGAAGTTAAACAAATAAATATATAAAATTAAAGAAGACATACAAACAAATAAATAGCAAAGAATAAAGTTGAATCGTATTGAAAGCTATTTGATTGCGCATTACTGTGTGCATTTTAGTACTAAAGCCGGATTTTTAAACAACCTTACAAAGCTTGGCTGCAAGTCAACATGTGAGAGAGAGGCAACTGATTACTCTGATTATGTCTTGAGAGGTTGTTAGTGTCTGTTAGCTGGTTGTTGCCACTGATTGGTCGTGACTTGGGGTTAAGTACCTCTTTTCTTCCGTTATTTTCGTTTGACTAGTATTTCACGGGTATTTTTAAAACAGTTTGATAGACTTTAAAGTTGATACCTATTCATCATTTATTTTTCACTGAGCATTTCAGTGCGGCGAGCCGGGCTTCGGGCTTGTATGAGGTACAAGGTACGGTCAGTAGAGAAATGCTATTTTATTTTTTATTATGAGAAAAATGTTATTAGGGTCAATTTATAGTGTTCATAAATTCATAATTAAGTAATTCACTTAATTTAAGTAATTCATAAAAAAAATTCACTCAATTTAAGTTTTTCAATTATTTGGTTGTTAATACCCATGGCCATTTCGATAATACGTCTCGATATCGTATCATTTGAAAGAGGTATAGTTTTTAATTTTTCAGTTTCTTCCAGACATCATAATATTGACCATATCAATGGCAGAAGGTAAAATGAGTCTTTCCGCAATAGTATGGGACTTAGATTCCCTCAAGATTCGCAGTGCTACTAAGTAGGATGCATGAAGTGTTACGGTTTCATTACGGCTGGATTTTTCATAGCAATTTGTTGATTTTTCAAAACAAGTGACTTACGCTCGAAGAATTCTGACGGTTTGCTTTGTAAAGATGGGTGTCTTGTCTCCAGATGCCGGAGTAATTTTGAAGGCTTCATGTTTCCGCGGATAGGATTTGAAAACAAACAATACTTTGTGGCTTGTCATTCAATGCAATAAATCCATATTTTAAATATGTGTCATTGTATAACCTGGTCTTTTTCTTCACCGTTTCACCAAACGTAGAAGGCGCATTTCGTCTTGTCACAAATTTGTCCATTTTAATTTAACTTTTTTACTGTTATTTATAAAAATTAAACACTGGGTGAAATAAGATCGTTTTTGTATGTACTTGTTTCCCTGTGTTACTTCCCTAAAAATGACAATGAGTCTACTTCGCATCCTTTTGTTTTTACAACTAAGGTATTTAACATGTACGAACCTGTCTAGTGCACGTGTCACGGGATGCGCGGGTGGTTTATTTGACAAGTTCGTGCAAGTACAACGCAGATTAAAACCTCGCCTAGACAGTAATTTTAGACCTTCAGACAGGCGAACGCGATTTACACGCGCAGTAATTTATATTTGTAATGCGCAGTTTTGCGTTTTTATCGCCTAAGAGAGCGTTGAAAATTTAAATTAAACGTATAAAATAAACAATTAATTAAACAATTATTATAATTATAACTTTATAGTGAAGGGGTCGCAAGAATTATACTTACCTTTTTGGTTTTTTCGTGGGCCGCGACATAAAAATGTTGAAAAACAATGCTCTCAGGGCACACGGAGCAACGAGCCCCGGGCCTCCCGCATGATGGATGCTCCAAAATGTCGAAATCCATGGGCATATTGTCTCCTTACATTCATTAGTCAATTAAAATCGACTTAAAAAAGAAAACATTGCTAGTGGTAGCAGAAGCCAAAGAAGACTGAGGCTAACTTGTGAAAATCAAAGGCAGAATGTGAGATGACGTAAATGTCACAAACACTCGCATATCTTGTATAAAAGAAGTAAGTTTTTGCACCACATTCGTTCGAGATATGATGCTGTAGACAAACAAACCGATAAATGACGTCAAACTTATAATTTCTATTTATTTGTCGAAAATTTAAACGTATATTTTGAAGTTTCTATTTACGAACTAAAGTATATTTGACGTTAATAAACACATTGTAATTGCGTTTACTTGCACAAATTGATTTGACTTTGACGTTTTTCTTGATTTTTAGGAGGCCTCCAAACTCGCGTATTCAGGGACCATAACATTGGCCTTACTGATTAGAGTTCCCTAGTTTAAAAGGAAAAACGACAAATTAGATACCTACTTGGAATCGACTTAGCAAGTGTTCTCTTGTCATAGTAACCAGTCGACCTAAACTTTAAATTCAAGAATAATAAACCGTTACCTAAAGTTTATGCATAAGTATAATGAAAGTCCTGACAGATCTCTAAAAATTAAGTTTAGTATAATTATATTATAAATATCATACGCAAACCAAATCGAAATCACACTGGATTATTTTTTTATATGTCTGTACCATTATGTTTTATTATTAACTTAATGAGAGTATCACCGCACTCTCATTAAGTTTATAATACCGGTTGGAGGATCTTACACAATTCAACCTTGTATCAAAGAACAAGTTTCTCTTATAAGAGAATGCAGATCAAAATACAAGTATCTGTTTATGTAATATGTGTGTATACCTAAATATACATTTTGTACATAAAAATGGTCGTTCTTATGATATTCGTGATATCTTTATCCGATTACGGTGAGCCAAGAGGACTATTATACGCTTCATACGTAATAGTATATTATTTATTATGCCGATACACAAAATAATGTACTTCATATTCTTTTGTACAAGTTCTGTCTAAACGATTTATTTTTCTAACAAATTTTATCAAATAACGATATATTTTTTACTTTCAAACGATTTAAGCAAATACTTGTACACTGTAGATCAAATAATTTAAAAATATCTGTTTACCTGTAATACTTCTTTTTTAATTTTTAACCGACTTAAAAAAAAGGAGGAGGTTCTCAATTCGTCTGTATGTTGTTTTTTTTTTGTATGTTTGTTACCTCATAACTCCGTCATTTATGATCCGATTTCGAAAATTCTTTTTACGTTTAGTAGGTAATACTTCATAGGTGGTCTCATTTAAATTTCACCAATATTGGAGCTTGGACTTCGAAGATACACTAGATAACACAACCTGGTTATAACCTTTATTTATATTGATGATTCTCGGAGCGCAACGATGATCCGGAATTAGAATGAAGTTAATTGCAGACCTGCCCTAGATATTTATTTAGGTCAAGATCATTCAAAAGGGAGAAATAAACAATTTTTATTCAAAAAAATTAAACCGCCTTCAACCGCCTTAAATCAATGTGCAACAACAGAAAGTCTATTAGTTTGGTGGGCTTGGCACCGACTTCAGTAACTGTCAAATTCAATTATATAGGTATGTGTATCGTATTTATAAAGTTATTTTAATTGTACTTGAGTTTTGATTAGTAAAGGATAGTTATTTTATACTTTTCAGTGCTTTTTTTTGAAGGCGGTTTAATTTTATTTTTTGTTATGCATATATAATTTGAATACATAGATAACATAATTAATATATTATGTTACATACTGTTCGTTGAACACAAAATAAAATTGTATCTATTAATTTTAAATATTAATTATAATTTTGTATTAATTTTAAATTGAACTCATAAGGTCCGACAAAAATTACAAAAATTAAGAATAATGTTAGGAATCTTACGAAAAATATAACAACTTGTTCACTGAAATTATAATAGGCACAAATTATTTTTAAATTGAAAAAAATATTAATTGAACAAATAACTAATGCTTGTTATAATTAATAGTTCATTCGATATTTGAAAGAAACTACTGAGTTTACTACTATCTACTGTATCAACTGAAATTGTGTAAATATAGTTCCTGAACTACATATATTATAAGTATATACATAATAATTTACATAATTTTCACATGTCATACATTTCTTAACATTTATTTAAATAAAAAGCAAAAATAAATTATTAAATTGTTATTTATTACAGAATCAATAAATTCCTAGTTATAATTACAAAAAAAATAATGTGTAATTTTTAGTTGTGAGAATACCAAGTATCATCTCACCACATAATAATGAAATTCTCCACTGCCGTCTGTCTCTCTATCTGCATGACTGCACTTATCTCGAAAACCGCTAAACTTATGTGGATGTGGTATTCTTGAAGATCTGTATAACTCGAAAGAAGCTTGTGCGTTGAGTTTTGATTATATTAGTGATTCAAATAGGCCAAAATCTCACTAGCAGCGTGTTGATTGAAATATTGAGTATATCGCCATAAAAACTAAATTATACCCGGACGATGCCGGATTGGTCATTAACCAATTACAATAATAATTATTACAGATTTCTGATCTCATAACAAACATATCTATTAACTGTTTTCCAGAAATGATGGTGTCGAATTATGACAGACGTCAGACTAGCTTTCCTCGGCTGAAATATCCAGTTCTTCGTGAAACAGAACCGAGAACGCCTCATCAGTGGCTAAAGGGAAAGCGAGAGCAGGATGGCAGTGAAGGACTTTGGAGAATACACGACGACCTTTATGACTTAACTGAATTCATTTTTTCACATCCTGGTGGCTCCCAATGGCTCCTATGTACAAAAGTATATAAAAATTTTAATACTTCAGTATGAACTTACGTGTAGAGAAATTAAACATAGCAATCCTGAATTCTAAGAATCCTGAGTTGCTGTTCACGTTTCACACAACTGAATTTTAGGAGATTTTGTAATATATATTTTCAGGGTACAGACATAACAGAAGCTTTTGAAACCCATCACATTAACGGGAATGCTGAGAAAATTTTACCAAAATATTTTATAAGAAAAGCAAAGTCACCAAGAAATTCACCTTTCACATTTAAAGATGACGG
The DNA here is from genome assembly GCA_907165235.1 of Zeuzera pyrina. NCBI lineage: Eukaryota > Metazoa > Arthropoda > Insecta > Lepidoptera > Cossidae > Zeuzera > Zeuzera pyrina. The sequence goes on from OU015624.1 coordinate 10,066,762, forward strand.
CTTCTACAAGACGCTAAAGATAAAAGTCGCTGAAAAACTCACTGCAATACCAAAAGACGTAAGAAAGAAAAGCGATTTTGTTACTGATTCTCTCGTTGCAACATTATTCTTATTGAGTCCGTTTTGTTGTTGGATCTGGACAAAAAATTTGCATCTGGGAGCCGCTCTCACGATACTGAATGGTTTAATTTTAAGTGGTGTAATTGTCTGCGCACATAATTACTTTCATCGTGCTGATAATTGGAGAATGTATCTGTTCAACCTTAGTGGAATGTCTTACAAGTAAGTGTTACTTTAAAAAACATAAGCATATTACTAAAATAATTTGACAACTATGAATTAATTAAAATTTATTTTCTCTATGTAATTTTTACTTATTTAAAGCAATTTTAATTTTTTTATCTTAACTTTAATGTTTAAGAAATAAACTTTGAAATCAATTCCTATAATAAGCAATCAATTATGTCAAATTCCAGTCTGTGATCTCAAGCTTTATCTTATTTACGATTAATGATTATGAATAATTAAAATGTAATTATTTTCAGTGATTGGAGAATATCACATTCATTATCTCATCATTTACACACAAATACTCTACAAGACATAGAAATAAGTATGTTAGAACCATTTTTACAATTTATGCCTAGAAAAGACAAGCCAATTTGGGCTCAAATGGGAGCTTTATATTATCCTGTTATATTCTTATTTACATCTATAGGAAGCATGACAAAAGAGTAAGTATGTGTCCATAGAATTTATATTATTTAAAAATTATACATTATACTACTATACATATATATACTATACATTATATTACCAGAACTTATAAATACCGAGATTATTCAAAAGCTATAACGTCTTGCAAATTCGTTCTAATATTGTTTAATAGAACTTTGAGAAGACGACGTTTACGAATAGAACCAATTGATGTTTTCAGATTTATAACAGGGGCAATAAAACTTGAAGGGAAAGAGCTCAATTGGGGAAATATAATAGTATTACTTTTGCCAACTTGGATGTGGTGGGTTGGAGGCTTGTCTCTACATTGGACAATAGTATTATGGATAGCTATTATGATGACCGCCAGTTTCTTCTTTATGGTTTTTGGATTAACAGCTGGTCATCACTCGCACACTAATTTCTTCGACGGCGATATACCCAGGTGATTTACTGTTTTATAATATTCTGATTTTCTTTGTTTTGTCTTTGTTTAAATCAGTGATGGCGTATAAAAAATTCTGTTTTCAGCATAAATACAAATCTCAGTATTAGTCATTTTAGGCCACTGCGCGAATAACTTGTTTTATTTGTATGTATATCAACATACCATTTAATTGATTTACCTACATCATTATAAATCGCTAAAATGTGTTTTCAATACACTTCAAACAGTTTAAATTACAAATTCTGATTTTGTGACGTTTATCAGATTACGACGTTTGCGACATTATCGTTAATTAGCTAAGGTATAAGTACATCACGTATTTCTTATTTTTATTACATAATTTTTAAATATATTTTTATTTTATGCCAAAATTTTATGATGACATAATATTGTCATCCATTTTGTAATTCTCCAACTCATTTTTTTTTTCATTATTGTCCGTAATAACTTTTTTTTTTAATTAACAATATTATACCTAATCTTATTAAAATATAATAAACTTTTACACTGTCCCTTACTCCCCTTTTTCAAAAACACCACACACTATCAGTCAGATGTTTTTATATTTATTACAAAATCACTGACATAATACTTTGATCGTTTATTTGTAAAAAAATGAACGACAATATCTCATCATAAGCAAAACAATGGCGGCCGTAATATTAGAAAGTATGATAGTATCTATTTATTATTTTTTACAGTCTTGCAAAACTTATTTTTGAAATCTATTTAGCTTAAACTACCTTTATTGCCTTATAACTAAGAAGGAGAACTGAGTGGTAAAATTATTTTATGTGAACATAAAGTACAAAATATTTTCATGTTTCTTTGCAGAATATTTTAAATATCAAAAGCCACCTTTCTCTTCATAACATAAATACTTATGTTATAAGGACAAAGGTAAATATGAATTTACCGTTGTCTTTGAAAATAAAGCACGTAATTATAATTTAAAACTTATTTTGAATAAATTTAATAATTGCATTAAATTTAGTAATTATAGTATGACTAGATCATATTACGAAAACATATGACATAGAATGTATTAGAATTGTTCATTAAACTACATCTGGTTTACAGAAAAATTTATGTCAATCTGTCCATTTGTCACATAATAATCATTATATTATGTAACAGTTACCACCTATTTTATTATTACGGAAAGTACGAATCGATGTTGCACCTAGTATTATTTAAGCGACTCCTCATGAAGTGTATGTTAGTATTTACATAGTAATTGCCACTATTGATTCGCTAATAATGTAACACCCTGCTATTGTACCTTTGGTATTTCTAATATTAAGTAATTTATTGTATATTACAATATTTATTAGTATATTTGCATTCAATAGCAAAATGATTGACGCGACGCCAATCAATGGCACTCTGACCTGTTGTATGACTGAACAACAAAAAGGAATTAAACAATATAACAATACTATTACCGATATAAGCCCGAAATAGTATACTGACATCTTCACAACTATATCTAAGTAACTAGGACACACTGTTCAAACCTTGACTTTGTATATGTGCTTGGATCTATAAAAACAATATTTTGCTCAACAATTTTGGCAACAACAAACAAAAAATTTACTTTTTTTTAATAAACATTATTTTGTTCTATTTTTAAATTGAAAAGTCAGTATATCTATGAATCTAATGTCGATCTCATAAAAACATTGTCCTCCTTCTAATATAAAATTAGATACCTACGTACACACGTATGCTCACATTATACAAGTCGGCACATACTTAAAATTTACAAACAGAAACTATTCTTAATAAACGACTAACTTCTAGATATAATAATAAAAAAACACAGTAAAAAATATAGACAAAAATAAATAAAGGATTAAAAAAAATGTGCTATAATTAATAGTTCTTTTAAACCCAAGTATCTACTCTAGTAGAAACGAAATGAAGATACGGATAATTAATAATAATAATGATGTATTTATTTACCTTCAACATATGTAACACATAAAATAATTGATAAACAATATTGAATAGAATAAATATGAAGACAAAAAGGTCTATGACTTGGCGGTTATTATGTAGTATGCAACAACCGCCGATATTCTGTCATAGCCCGTATATATGTATGTATATATAAAAGAAAAAAAACACTTGACAATCGCACATAAACACAATAACATAACAATAATAGAATCGAAGTGCTAGCAGGCCTAATCTATGCAATACGTAAAAAATAACAAAGCGCTGATATCGCTAATATTAGGTAAATGTTATTATATTGCCGTGCGATTGCCAAGTTATTATATTTATTATAGAAATAGAGATGTCTAATATTGATACGGTCACTATAAATGTTGATAGGTAATCGATTAGATAACAATTTATAACAAAGTTGTTGAATAGCTGCTTCTATAGACACTAACTAAAATAACTGACTTGGTTTTACTGATATTTCACAACTTTTTGTAGTGGACGAACTGCGTAGTGAGACTTGGCATATTTTTACATTTTTGGTTTATGATGGAATCTCATTTCTTTTTGTAGGTCATCCTTTTTTTTTCTCGGTTAATATATCTTGTTCTTCAGGCGTCAGCTGTACCTAAAAGCGTAGATAAATACCGAAAGATATCTCTATGCCCTAAAAGTATCTAAGCAATATTCAAATAATATCAATTTTATATTATCCAATAATATCAGTAAATAAATAAGTAAGCCTTTCAATCATCACACCAGTAATAGCAATCGAAATTATAAAACGAAAATCGTAAACGTATAAGTAGCGTTCCGGGACACATCGGCACGCTTATTACGTAACTAGCAGACAGCATGCGACAGCCAATATCGCGCGATACCTGCTGTCAAAACGAGAATTTGTGTAATGTAATTTATATAGTGGCGCTAAATCGACCGCGAAAATTGCATTTTTAAATAATGATTTATGTTTGCACCAAACATATGATGTTTTAACAAAACATGTTTTAAAGTACAATCAAATACGAGAATTATGCCAAAATGAATCAGATACTCGAAGATTATAACATTTATTACAGATATCGATCTTTTCAAAGTATTCACCTAAGATATACACTTTTCCATTCGTCTTAACCATTTGGCACATACCAATGACCATTCTTCCTTGGACATCTTACATCAGATATCTCAAAGTTATAAGCGGTCAGGGATGGCCAAGCCATCTTCTTTGCATTCAAATCGCTTGCACTTTAGTTTCTACAAGGGTTAAAAATCAGAAGCTAGGTTAGGAGAATATGGTACGTTTTCATTTTTTCATTTTTCACGTTTTTTTAATTAAAATAGTCAAGTGTGCTGGTTGACGTGTGTGGAGCGGCGGCATCATGATGCCAAAAAAAGTACTTTAAAACTCCCAAAAATGTAAAAAATACAAAATCTAAATAAAATGACAACCTCACTTCTCTCGTACCCGCCAAAAACTCCATAAGCAGCCTTTACGATGATGTATAACATGCCGATGTCAAACAAATGAACTTAATTTCTTTGTTCTATCTAATTTAGTTATTTAGTATCTAATTTCTTTTGACATGACCCTCATAACCTTGTATTATATATTTAGTGTTACACAAACAGTAACTACTTTCATCTAAATATGTAATGCAATTACAAAAAATTCTAACCTTATACTACTACATTATACTATACTATATTATACTATACTACACCTACTGAAACACTGAAATTAGTTCTTAAATAAACAGCTCGTAAAATCTAGAAATTGATAAACTGCTCCTCAGAGAATGTCTAGAAATCAAGGCAATGTAAACTGTCGTTTTCAGAAACGAGTACCTCGACTGGGGAATACATCAGTTGGATACTGTCGTGGAGCGGATCGATTACGCCGGCAACCATTTTAAGTCGATCACTCGCTTTGGAGATCACGCACTCCATCATCTCTTTCCCACCTTGGATCACGCAGAGTTGAAATATCTCTACCCATCTCTGATAGAGCATTGTGAGAATTTCGAGACTGAGTTACGCACAACGAATTTCTACGGAGCTCTTATAAGTCATAGCAAACAATTAATAAGAAAATACCCAAATAATTTCAAGACTACAAGAGTGGGTAAGAACATCGAAACGAAAGACCTATTATCTGCTATGAATTTGAAATTGTGAGTCTGATAATTATCATCTAGTTGAAAGTTATTGTTAAAGTTTTCAATTATTTATTATCAAGAACAAGTAATATTTACTGTACAGTACATTTAAGAATTTTAGTTACAGAATAATTATGTAACTTCACCATCGATACAATAAGCTATGATTATTGGTAGTTTATTCAGATTGTGCTAAATATTATTATTGTGTATACTGTAATATTATGTATTTATTAGATATTTAAACAATGGCTGTGGCTAAAAAGAACCGTGAATTAAATCATCGATGTTTTGACAACGAAAAGTACAGATACAGAAGTTATTTTTGTACATTTATACAGATGTTTTTTTTTAAACATGAGCTTCTAGACTACTTTTTTCCCAGATAAATGCAAAATTTAACGCCGGTGAAACCACGAAGCACACCTAGTCTGTAATAGAATATAGTCCTAAAGTAATCCTATTTTATTAAAAAGTAATCCTATTTTATCAAGCAACTACGGTTGTGCCTTTTAGTGAAATTCCTGTAGAAATTCAACGGATATAGCAATAAAATGTCAAGTGGACATACGGAACCTGCTTCTGGTTTGTAGACGACCGCAGTCCACAGGCCTTTGTGCGGACACCCCTCGGTGGTTCTCCGCAAGACGCAATTGCTCATTCCATTTGTAATCTTACAGAAACCAGACATACATGTATACGTATCCTCACGCTATATCCCTAACTTATATTTCTGAGTCAAAAAGGATGGAAGACCAAGCATCGTTGTCCTTACATACTTCTTTCGCCTCGTCAAATCTAATCCTTCCTCACACGCTTTGTACGATTTTATAAGCAAGGATAATCTTTATTTAACATATACATAAAAATTATTCAATTGCGAGATCAAAACACGCATAGAGAATTCTCTACAATATCTACAAAACGTCAAAGTGAAATGAATTTCTGGAGATCTGTAAAGCTAGCAAGATCTTTACATTATGTTTTTCCTGTTATCGTTAAGTTAGAATTTAATACTTCTCGTAGGTTTTATAGTTCTAGGCTCCATAATTTCGGAGACAGTAATGCAATGCAAAATATTACGGTTAATAATACGCAACAAATATCTTTTTTTTTTGTCACATAGTTCCTAAAAAAATCGATGGTATCAGAGGGACGGACGCGTTATGATCTTATAAGAATTCCATTTTCATTTCAAAAGTACGAAACTGAAAATCGCAACGTTTGTTTGTTTATTTGTTTTTATTTCAAGCTATGACCACTAAACAAGTAAACCTCTTTTGCACATTGAATGATTTAATACCAATAGTCAAAAACATAGACTACAATACTATGCGAGTATAGCCGCGGGTAAAGACTAATAAAAATACAGTATTTTTACAACATATTGCGAAAAGATAATTGAGCTTAGTATTTGAATTATTAGTTAATGGAGTTTTGTATATGAATTACAAAATAATTGCCTTTATAATTATTTTTACGCTTATTCAAATGGTTTACTATTATGTATGATAGCAATAACCGCGGCGAGTAGTAACTATTATTTTAAATTGCCTGTATTCTGAGAAGTAAGAACCAGACGATGACTACAAGGCCCGTCTTGCAGAAGACCCAGTACACTCAGACCCGAGACAATCTAGAAAAATTCATCTAAATTGTCCCGACCGGGAATCGAACTCGGAACCTTCCATTCTTGGATGTAACTCCTAAATCTTGCGCCATCGAGGTCGTCAATACCTAGTATGCGCCTACGAAAAATTATCTGCAAAAACATAAGTGAAAATCAATGCTATTATATTATATTCGTAGTAGGCACTAAGTTATTTTACTCTCAACTTTATTTTTCGGACTTTAGATGAATGAGCAACAGAATTCAAAGCAAAACTTATCATGTTTAAAATTAATAATTTTCACTATAAATTCGCTAGTTCTGATATAAATCACAAGTACTGTAAAATTAATAGTTCCCACAATTATTTGATTACTTGTATCAACTAAATATGGTAAATTTTAAAATTAACCGTTCTCACAAAAAAATTTGAACTTTTAACGAGCATCTCGCGGGAGTTCGAGCTTGGATGAAAATATTCTAATCAATAACGATTTCTGGCAGTTAGGTAAGAAGTCTGAGGCGCGGCGATCGCTTAGGACTTTGGCGATACATTTTTTTTAACTATATTCAAAATTTACTATCAAAAAATCAATTCTATCAGACGCAGCTAAGGTCAAATAGTCGTGAGACGCTCGTAAACCTTGTGGCAGATGTCATTGTTGGGATAGCAGCTTGACAATCAAGTTCATTTATTTATTTTACAGATAATTTTATTTAAACTATGAAGTTAGAAGCCGTTATTTAATATTTGAAGTTGAATTTAATTATTTTTCCCATCAGTATTTCATGGCTTCTATAATTTTTTTAAAGCAATTTATTTTTAATAAAGGAGTGATAGCTATTTATTTATGTTATAACATTACATTTTCTAACAGTAACAACTAGCAAATTTGTCGATATTTTTTACCAATTATGAAATGCCCTTTTGAAATACTATTTCGAACTTTTACCAATTTAAATATATCTCTTTATTTTCGGTATAAGTCCTAGCATTAACTACACAATAAGAATTTCTTACTACATAAAATGAAGATATTACATTGTAAAGTTGAAAGTAGTACGTGCACCCTTATTATACTGCCTCATAATTCTCGTTCTCTAATACTGTGAAACCCCAACAAATTATCGAGTAAGGTGTACAAAACTAACATTTATATATGTTTATATTTTTATAGGCATCTGTTAAATGTCATATCATATTTTTTTATACATAGGAGAAAATGTGTGAGGAGAATGGTGAGATTGGAGGAAGCGAAAGAAGTACCATATGTAAGGACCGCGAAGCCAGGCGCTCCGTCCTCTCTGACTACTCGGTTGGGGATACAGCGTGAAATATGTTGTTTTTTTTTTAAATTGGTACATCTTTTCTAACACTGTCATAAATTAAGACAAAGGCCTTTCATAGTATCTTTATTTAATTACGACACTTAATATCAATAAAAATCTACTTTATTTCTATGCAATCTGCTGGCAATTATTCACACAATAAGTGGTCGTATACAGATCTTAGTGTCGCTTTTAGTGTTTCGTTCCAGAATTGGAACAATGAAATCATAGAATCACTTCGATATCTGTTTGTTTTTCGTCTGCTCGAATCTCGATACTCGCACTCACATACACATTCGTATATAATAGAAAGAGACGAAATATCACCGTGAATGTATAGAATGTATAGATCTATCGGACCGCGTGCGCACCGCGCGGTGTGCATCTGCCAGAGAGTCGCTGAGAGTCGAATGGAGGGGGCATAACGCTTTCTCATTACGTGACGATTTCTATCAACTCACATCTCCCGCAAGCCGCATTAAGGAATTTCGTTCCAAAAATTTTTATAGAAAAATCAAAAAAAAAGCCTGTGTTGTACGTACCTGAACATTTTTTTAAAAAAGCGCTTATAAAAACACAACACCTTACCTCCAAAAACCTGAAAATGTATGTTACAAAATACATTTATTGTTGGACGAAATAGATAGAAAAAAAGTTAAATTATACCACATATGTTTAGTGAGATCGGTCATGGTTTAATGTTGTCATTTTATTAGTAGAATGATAGTTTATCGCCTAGTAGTCTACAGTAGAAGTCAAAATTAAATGAGAAATAGCTTGAAAAATGAAAAATATGTTTTTATGTTATGTACATAATTATGTACGAATATATTCATTAAAAAATGATGAAAAATGATAATATATACAGACTGCGACAAACGAATATTACTTACTAATACGTCTACTTACAATGATGTTATTACAGTTACACAAATACATTTGCAGTCTGTACCAGACTCGCATTAATATTCATAAAGTCCGATCTGAGCTATAGGCCTGTAACCTCACTCGTAAACTGGCACCGGCCTTAAACACGAATGAAATGAGACCACTGAAAACAGTACATTTGTGAATTTCATTTCGTAGAATGTACACTTATTTTATGCCAAGTTTCTATTTACATTTGAAAATATTTAACACCAATATATAATGCTTATATTACTTTTTGTTTTTTATTTGGTTTTTATTAAAAGACGTATATATACATACATATCTTCACGCCGTATCCCTAACGTAAAAACGTATAGTCTCTGATAAATATATAGGTATGTATTTATTTGCTAACATAATATTTTTGTGTTTTTATATACAAACTAGCGGTCCGTCCCGACTTCGCCCAGGTTGAATACATAATATATAGCCTATGTCCATCTGGAATAACGTACCTTTAAAATTGTGAAAGATTTTTTTCAACTCGGCGCGATGGTTTTGGAGATTACCCTCCACATATAAACAAACTTACAATATCCGCTCTCTCTCTTCATAATATTAGTTAACGTTAGTAACTAAATAATCTGTGATATTAGTACAGATATCGAAACTCTATCCGACAGGAAAGATTTATTGCATTCTACACAAAAAAAACCAGTTCTTTTTTTTTATGTTGTATACATAAACAAAAAAATAAAAAATTGTTTGAATAATTTGCCTTTTGTGCAAAAGATAAAACTAAAAAATTTTTTAACATTTTCAAACTAAAAAAAGGGAGGGAGGTCTATATGTACATATAGAACTCCCTCTTTCAAGTAAAATAGTGTTTTGATACATCTGTGTACAAAAAATTTTACTATTTTTGTATTCAGAAAATTTTATGTTTAGTTAAATATTCAGTAAAATGTTGTTAAGTTTATTAGATGAAGACGAACCTTGCCTGGATTTTACATTTGAATATTCATTACAGAGAACACAATAATTTATTAATGTACGACGTCAATGCTGCCGGGATTATGTAAGCTTCCGTTTAAAATCATAATCACGATAATTGTATCAAAACCCGGGAAAATGTGATGTTGCTTTGAATATAATATGTAATATCCACTTCCAATTTACATAATTGAAGGCAAAATTCTAATATATCTGAAAATATCTTCAGCTTTCTTGGTTGTTACAATAATATTCACGTAATAAATTAATACTGAACTAGTATAAAACTAATAATAGTAATAATTTAAAAGCTATATCTTTTAATACCGTTCTAAAATGATTATCTACCTGCTCGAAGAAGTTGGTGACATTCTCATATTTCCATGCATATAGATACATAGCACAACTTTTAAGTAAAGATAAATAAGTAATTATCTAAATCAGAATATTAGTTTTGCTCGTTCGATAATTTTATAACTGAACAATTCTCAACCATATTATTTCATTCTTCGGCTCCTATGACAATCAATTGCTCACATATTTTATGGAAAAAAAACATACGTGCAAATACTGTACGCATTCCCGTCAATACTCGCCTAATAACAAGATTTTCAAAACATAATTTAGCTTGAAAAATAAATCTCAGGATAAAATGAGAAAAAGTAATGGGGAAGAATATGCAATTATCCCTTTTCATTACTCTTTACGTACTTGTATGGAAACAAGGGTCGGCTAAATAAATCCGTAGTCATCTCTCATTATCACACTGCTGAGTGTGGAAATGAAAATTCACTGATGGTTAGGTACAAGTAAAAAATTAATTGTTTTAATCCCTGAGAGCTTTTGAATAAATATCACACGATGAATTTAAAAGCCAAACAGTTGTTTAAAGCTCAGTTTATTCATAATATACCTCTGTTACCGTATGATTGTGAACTCCGTTAGTTTATAATCTATCTCGCGAGATTATAAACTGTCGATAAATCGTGTAATATACCATACTAATTACAATATAACGAATTCATTTTCGAAACTGGCATCGCATCATATTTGCTTGCGACGAAAAGCACCTTGCGTGCTGATTGGTTGAACGTTATGTGCCCTGCGGCGCCATCTATCGCTGTCATTCGAACATAAACAAACTGATGTTTTTGTGGTTTTTAATAATTTTCATGTTGAAGGTAGCGAAAAATTATAATAGTTACATTTAATAGTAAAATGAAACCTACGATTTACCAAACAAGTGAAGTTTCAGTAATAAATAACTATTAGTAGCCGAACATAACCTAAGTTATAATGAGCTACCGCTAAGACTTACCAATCAAGGATGGTTCACAATTATACGGATGATAAAATCGGACAGATTGTAAATCCTGTCTGTAAGTGTATGTTGTTTGCAATTTCGTCGTATTATAGCGAAAATTCACTAATTACAAAATGAGTTTCGAGAAAACGGCGTTTAAAGTTTTGTAATCAAATTAAATTTAATTGTCCGCAATCCTTAGGTTATTTAAAGTTTATGTATATGGGTCAAAGATAGAAAAAATTGAGTTCTATTTAGTATTGAAATTAATATTTCAATAATTTTATGTAATTCTCATTATTTATGTAATAAAATAGTTAGTTAATTTTCGCTTTCTCTCAGAGTATACCACTAAACATAGTTCCGAGGTACTTAGGTACTTTTGTATATTATTATATTAGAAATATGTGTAGTTTATTAGATGTGGTTCTGTATACTTGTATGATAATTAAGAATATCTATGAAATACTAGCTTTTGCTGAAGAGTTCGTTGGTGTGCATTATGTTTTCCCGGGATAAAAAAACAGTTTATGTCACTCTCCAGTTATCACTGTACATTAAATTACGTCGATATGTTGTTCTAATTTGTCTTGAAAGAAGGACAAACAAATAAAACACATACGCTTTTATAATAATATAGTATAATATGAAGTGAAATATAATGTAGTTATAGAATGAAATACAAATATTATAATATAGTGCAATGTAATGTAGTATGAAATAGAATGGCTATCATTGTACAACTAAGAAAGCAACTTGAATACAGTTAATAAAACTTAGTCACAAAATCAGAATAGCGGTTAATAGCATTTAAATCTGTTTGTATCTAAAAGTGTTTATAAATTACAATTAAGGTGTCTCTTAACTTATAGATAAAGAATGACAATCAAATATATACTGGAGTATATATTTGATTGTCAATTGGATTTGGAGTATATAATTGACGCACGATCTAATTTAGGAGCGAAATATACCTAAAACATCTTAATCTAGCTGCGACTATGTTAAGTTTACTACGAAATCTAACCAACGCTACTTAGGCATGAAATTTAACATTTTTAGTAACTCGAAAAATTTATAAAATATCTTAATTAGTTTTCCAATAAAGAAAAAAAATTAAATAGATACAGTTGTTGTGGAAAAATTACCTAAGTGCGTTTAGTTAAAAATGTGCACCCGAACACTGTGCGAAAAATAACTAAACGATATTAATGTCGTTAATAACTCAATACTGTTTTGAGTGACAAATAACTGAAGTACTTAATGTAGTAATTGATTAAGTTAGGGAATTGTCGCTTTTTAAAAAACATACAATTTTTTAGATATTAAAAAGTCGGTTAAACCATATCATAGAATTTTTTTTTTCGTTTAATTATACGACAAAAACAAATTTTCACATAAATGTAAGTTAGTGAATTTTCGCTATAATACGACGATTTGATGGTTTTTTTTTTAATTCTGTTTCCCCTGCTAATAATTTGTTCAAGGACCTTGTCCAGCTTTTGAATCGTTCTCGCTTAATCTTTCTCATCCTCTTATTAATTTTGTATATGTCATCCTTTCCATCTTTCCACTCATTGCCAAAAGGGTTCATCTTATTTCTACGTACACTCCCTACTTACCTTTATTTTTTATATTATTTCCTAATCTGTTACATTTTGTAATCCTTACATCTATATAATTTATATCTTACTTTACTCATTCACATATTCCTTATCTACATCCACTACTATATTATCTATATTAATCCGCAATTTGACGGTTTAACATAGATAAATTATAAACTATCGAGAATTAATACGTTATATTGTAAGCAGTTAGTACAGTTCAAAATTTATCGACAGTTTGCAATCTCCCGAGACAGTTTATAAACTGACAGTGTTCACAAACATACAGTAACACCTCTAAAAATAATATCTAGGTATATACACCCTTTTCATTCAACAGATAAGTTTTTTAAAGTATTTTTTTTTAATCTATAGATATGTTAAAAATAACTAACGTAATAATTGTGTTAGTATTTAGTGACTTACGACATATTGTATTCTCTATACTCTATACAAAGTGTAAATTAAAAGAGTAACATCATGATCAAAATAAGTAGTCATAAATTAATAAACCAAGTAAATCTTGAATAATTCCCATTATTCTATGTTCTCATTCAGTCGAATTGTTCTAAAAAGTAAGTGTCCAGAGAAAACTTTACACTTAACGTAGGATCTCCTCAATCGCACTCCAAAAGTAGCCACATTAATATTAATACAGAAGACCCAAGACTTAAGACCGACCACATACAGTCAAAGTCTGTAAACTCTCCTCATTTATTTGTAATCCAATGCTTAGCTTCTAAAGAAAACCCGCTTTGAAAACATCAAAAACGAACAATGAATCGGCCGTACTACAAAAATGTCGTATAACATCAGATTGAGTTGTATAAAGTCACGGAAGCCACGTATATCCCAACGAGTCGTAAACTCGTTAGGATAAAATGAAACCGAGCACTGTTTGCGGTTCCTTAGGGAGTTATGTACGTGTGCATCCTCTGAAAGGATTTTAATATTAAAAAAGGTTCCCTTAGTCAAAACATTTGAGAGTTGTCGAACCCATCCCTAAAGGTGAATATTTACCAACGGCTCGCCGGAAAAGATTTTTGATCGTGTTTTAAATTTGCCAAAAGGTTTTACCAATTTGTTTGTAAACGTAATACTGACGAAAACATCTCGATCAGTACGAAATGGCAGCCCTTATTCATAAAATACAAGATGTAACGTAGACATAGTTATTACTCGTATTTTAATGAATCCAAGTTACATGAAATGGTGAAACGCTATGTAATATATCAAACATTAATTTCAAGATAATCTGTAATATCCAGGTAGTCCATAATTTCAACATACGGATAAGATTCACTATGCAAACATTTAAAATAAAAAAGCGTAATGCCAACAGTACAACTGTAAGAGACGGTCTCTTAATTATTCCATAGTCCAGAGGAAAAAATGTTCTAATTCGCTTACTCATTTGGCCTGTCTTAAAAATGTGTAATTAAGAGCTCCCCTTAGCTTTGTACTTCAGGCACCTAAATATTAATTAAGGTAAAATACACACAAAAGCTAAAAAATTAAGATGTAAATAACGAAATTTTTGAAACAATTAAATTTCGCACCAGATTCCAAGTATCACGGAATAAAATATTGTGTTTTTGTACATACGTATCTATATAACGTTTATTTACATAAGATGAATATTCGTGTACAATGTTACGTACGAAAATAAAATGTTTTAGGCATACATATTTGTTTTCTAAGGAGAAAGGCACCTAATTGTAAATTATATAAATATTTTCTGATGGGATGGAATATTTTTGAAGTAAAATTACACCGCTTCAAATATTTTACAGCAATAAAGTACGACGCTATATAACTCCTGAAAGCATTATTTTTAACAAGCTGTGCCACTGTTGTCTCAAGATGAAAATAAAAACATGATGAAACAATTTCAACAAAGAATTTTCTTTTTGATATTTTAGTAAAGGAACTCACGAACCATATTATACAATATTATACGTAATTCACGAAACAATTGTAGGTGTTTTAACAACAGAGGTTAAATATCGAGATAATGCTCTCTAACTCCACAATTCCTTAAAAACTCTAGCAATACAATAAACGACTGACAAATACAATCCCTTTGTAAAACAATGACTACGAATATAATATGTACATACGTACGTACTCGTATATGTAAAACAAGAACAATCCTATCCTTCCGTCTAACTTCCCGACATGACTGCTCAGTTACATCTACGTGTACCTATAAATACATAGCAAACTGTATCATTCGTAAAACTATATACTACTAGATAGTACTGAGCTGAGTCGAAATATTAATAATAATAAGCCAGCAAACACACTAATCATCTGGTCTCGAACTAAGGCATTCCTTGTGAGAACTAAACGGCTACTGGGGACGTCTCCCAGTACATCCAGACCCGAGACAATCTAGAAAAGTTCGTTTCCTAAATTGACCCGACTGGGAATCGAATTCGGACCCTTCCACGCCTGGATGCATCGTCTAAAATCCTACGCTATCGAGGTCGTCAATTAATTAAACCTAACAACCAATCTTCACGCTGTTTCCTCACTTGAGTAATCAGAGAGGACGAAGCGTCAAGCAACACAGTCCTTGCATACTTCTTTCGCCTCCTCAAATCTTATTATTCTTCTCACCCACTTTCGCCTACGAATGCCAATGTTTTTGTCATTTCCGTCAGCTAACACTTTGTCTATTTGATCTTCAGCCTTGGCTTTCTTTGGCTTCTTCTACCACTCACTTCCAGTGTTTTGCTGTACTCGCATATCTTGTCAAAGTGTGTGAAGAGGATGACGAGATTTGAGGAGGCGAAAGAAATATGTATGTAAAGATCGCGATGCTAGAGGTTACAAGTGGCGATACCTTCATACAAGCCCAAAAACATGGCTTGCCTTACTAAAATGCTCAGTCAAGAACACAGAATACTAACGTGTCAAGAATGAGTAATAAATATCAATTTCAAATCATATCAATATATAGTTCATATCATAGTTTTAAAAATTCCTGTGAATTACTTGTTAAACGAAAACAGTGTAGGAATCTTAAAGAAATAAAACAGGACCTCAAGTTGCGACCAAGAAGTGCGTCGGGCGTTCGAACCTAACGACATCTCAAGGCATAATCAGAGCAAAAATTAAAGTAATCAATTGTCTCACTCTCACGCGTTGGGTTGTTATAAAATAACGCGGGGAGCGTTCTCTTTCCTCTCTTCTTGTCCATCCGTTGTGCTAAAGTCATTATAAATTAGTAATCTGCAATATTTTACCCTTCCCTATATTTTTACAAAAAGAATGTAAATGAAACATATATGTCGGGCTTGCCCTATTCTGAAGCACGCCACTGATTTTTTTTTTCGTTCCCCTAACATATGGGCAAGGCCCGTTTTACTGTTATCTTTATTTACGTTCTTAATTCTATCTAATAATTTATTTACTTCTTACTCTTCTACATTTTATTTTAGTCTTATTTCAATTATCTTAATATAAATCTCATATTACCTAACTTATTTCAAATATATCGCTTTCTCTTAACTCCTATCTATCATACTACATTCTATGCTGTTACAATAACTTATCCTTATAACTCACTTCTCTAACTTATACAGTTACTACTCCTAGAGGGCTTATTCTATTGTTGACATTTGTCCTTGATTACGCTAAGCTAATCTTACTACTAGCAACATTTATCTGATACGTACACAATTTACAGTCTATGGCTATCTAATATTTGTTTTCTTTATTTATATTTTATTCCATACACTTATCTACTACATTTTACTTATTTTAATTTCTACATATATAGAGATAATACGATCTCAATAATATTATATTACTGTAGTATATACATATTAACTATGTTTTATAGCTACAACTAACAATTTTTACTAATTTAATAGAGTAGTTCAAACATTTTTCCCTACTTAACTAATTTTCTTTAGATTTTCAACATTAATATTTTCATATACATACATACCTTCACGCTGTATCCCTAACGGGGTAGTCAGAGAGGATGGAGCGCCAAGAGTCGCGGTCTTTACAAAACATTTTCATTTATTCTATATTCCAATTTCATTCTTTCGAAGTAGAGTTCTTCTTCGAGTCTTGGACACTCCGCAATTAGGTGAATTATGCCCTCATCATTCTCATCATCGCACCGGCACGACAGGCTCACCTCACATAAGAACCGATGAAGATATTCCGAAAATCCACCATGCCCGTTGAATACCTGAGTCAACCAATACCCATGCTGCTGCCGCACTAGGAAAGTATACTTTAGTTACTTACGCTACATCGCCTTTCAAATACCTTTCATTCCATCTCTCCATGCTGAACATCCTTACGTACGATACATACGATCTCTCATTACATACGATGCCGGGCAACACTCATAGTTCGGCTTGGTCTTCCTTTCAAAGCTGCCTCTTTCACAAGTTCATCCACTTTTTCGTTCTCTCTCACCCCCGCGTGCGCCTTTACCCAGAACAACTTTATCTCGTTGCCAATTTTAAGTAACTTTGCGATGTTGTCTCTGGTCCTGACCACGAGGTGGTGGCAAATCTACCTCCCACAATAGCTTCCAAGGCCGAAAGAGAGTCAGACAATAGGGCGTATCGTGGCTTTGAGCTCCGTAGAGCCTTCTCCGTCAGCACTAGGAGCTCCGCCTGAAAGACAGTGCAGCAGCCGCCCAGTTTGTTTTCGTATCGCAATTTCGGCTCCGCACTCAAACGGATAGTCTTGCGCCGACTTTGCCCCCGATTCGGCTGCCATCTGTATAGATAGCAAGCCTCTGCTCTTCTTGAGCGGCTGCCTTACCTTCTCAAGACATTCAAATTCAGTGCAGGTTGTGCCATATTCTAATCGGCCGGCCTCTCCATCTCCCAGTTACTCAGCACCGCCCGGGAGTAACCCCTCCGAACATCATAAAACAAGGCCGCTTCGTGGAACCTGAGATCCAGATGCAGAATCCCGGACTGTACCAGGGCCAATTCCAGAGAGACCGTTCTGTATGTATGCACCGCATCCAACTGTCTCTTCATGCATACTTTCTCAGTGGCGTCTCCACACGAAACATACGGTTCAACCACTGCCACATAAACAGTTCTTATTATCCGCGGCTCCAGGCTCCATCGGGTCCTTGCGGCTTCCGATGATTGCTTGTACAAGTTTGTGGCTTTACGGCACACGTTTGCGATATGGATGTTAAAAGTGAGCTTTCGGTTGATTCTGAAGCCCAAAATCTTAATTTTCTTGGACAGTCCAATGTCACTCCTACCTACCTCCAGGACTGGATGGTCAAATCTAATTTTATTTGTTAGAATCATCGCCTTTGTTTTCTGTGGCGCAAATCTGAGCTTATTTTTGGCCCCCCAGTCCCAGACACAGTCGAGGACAGCATTGGCCCGTCCCTGGACCTCAGCAGTGCTGTCACCAGAGAAAATAAGAACCACATCGTCGTCAAAAACTTGACAGTGGTCTCCCCTCCTATCTTATTCATTCAGTAGGAGATTCGACAAAATGTTCCGTAATGTAGATCCCTACAGACCCTTGCACACATCCCTTGTCTGTCGCTCTCTCACATTAAACTCCGACATACCTCAGTCTCACCTTCTTATCATCAAGATAGCTCAAGTGTCTCAGATTCGTTGGACACGACTATTTCGCCTGTCGACACTTAATAGCAGGCCACCAAGCGGTGTCGAAGGCTCCCTCTATGTCCAATGAGACTAAGATAACCATTTTCTTTTTTTTCGTTCTCTCTTTAATTTGCCTTAACATGACATAGAGGGAGTCCTCGGTATTGCGCTGTGGAGTGACCCCATACTGGTTACTACTGAGCCTTGGTTGGACATGCCATCGTATCCTCGCAATCAGCATCTTTCAAGAATCTTCCCCAGTATCGGCAGCAGCCCTATTGGTCTATAGGCTTTTGGGTTATATATATAATTACCCCTGCCTTGCTTCCTCAGAACAATCACTACTGCTTCCTTCCATACAGTCGGGAAGTGAGCCAACTTCAGACATTTGCTGCTGAGGAATAGATGGGAATCAGCCCCGATGAAGGCTCTGCAAATATTGAGGGTTAGACCATCCCCTCCTGGCCCTTTTTAGGGTTAAAGCTGTTTACAGTGCACTTGAGTTCATTCAAAGTAAATGACGGGTTTCATATCTCACCATGCTCCCCTTCATCCACGACCGACACAAATTCCCTAAAGCGCCTATGCTTCGCATTGTTGCTTTCACTACAATCTTTTGAATAGAACGTGCAGTGCGAATTACCCTATAAACTCCGTACCACATCGATTCCCCGTCCTGCATAGTGCAGAAGTTCTTCCAGCTCTCAGTCTTAGCCTCATTTACTTCTTGCACATACAATTCCTTAGCGCTCACATACTGCCCTACTACCCACGCTTTGCAGATCGGCGCTGCGTTCCTAATCATTTCCTTTTTCCGGATTATATCCTTTCTCAGTTCCTCCAACCTCTTAACTCAACCTCCGTTTTTGAGTTATGGGGTATTTTCGGTTATATGTTCACAGACTGCAGAAATATTTTTTCACAGTATCATTGATAAACTCTGTGAAATAAAAACTTAATTTTACCGCTGATTAAATGAATATTGCACATCCCAACCCGAAACCCTTCGCAGTGTGTGGTCCGACACGCACTTGGCCGGTTTTTTATTCAAAAATACTCTTTTTGGAAAAATGTATTAAAACGGACTTAAAACTCTGTGGTCCGACTTGATCTTGAATTGAAAGATGAATATAAATACATTTAAATCTCAACAGACAAAATCGAAATCTAAAGGTAGTTAGGTAGCATCAGTAATGATATGTACAAATTTAATGTTGTTTGAAGTACTTTAAAGAATTTAACTAAAAGTGTAGGTATAGGGAATATGTTACATACAAACATACCTTATTATGTACACGTGTGAAAATAATTGTCTACCGATTAGTTTTATCGTAATCAGGTATAAAGTACACAATGAGGAAGCAAGCGTAAGAAAGAACAATACTCGTATAGTACAGGAACCATCACGGCGTTTCCGTTACAGAATTCTCCCACGAAAAATTAACAGTCAATTGTATAGGCATTGGTTTTGCGAGTGTGTGTTACCTGTTGCTAATAGATTAAAAGTACGTACTAGGGGAACAGGAATTACTTGGGTGAATTTTTTGTAAATAACTCTTACAGGTAGGTACATAATAAAGTTGGTGAAAAGTCAAAATTTCTGAAGAGCCAATTTAAAAAAAAAAGATTTATTTACATTCAGTCTACTGAGTATCTAGAACAAAAAAAATATTTCGTCAAAACCTATTAAGAGGCTTCGAAGTAGGCCTCATTTCTTATAACAACACCAGCGTATGGTGCTTCACCCAGTCCTCCATACATTTTTGTAGACTGATCGAGGTATGATCTTCATCACCGAATTTCCTTTTGTTGTTTGGATCACCTCAGAACGCTTTCCTCGAAGTGGTTTTTTTTTTCAAACTCGATTACCAAACTCAATAGAAGTTAAAGATATTTTATAAAAGTACCTTTTTTTGCAAAAGTAACGGTTTGCAACGATGATACAATATAATCATCTCAAATATTCACCACATTTTAAGGTCCATAGTAATAGCTACAACTTGACAAGTTTGAACACCTAAAATTGACCAAATCGAGAATTATAGATTTGTGTAATTTGGTGTAAAAAACACTGCTTTTTTGCAATTTGCGTCAGAATTGCAGACGCGAACGTAGAACGATTGAGTTCGATCGGGACTCATTGTTTTCCTTTTTTTATTAGACATTTTTTCATATTATACATTTTTTCTACGTGTTCAAGTTTTTATTCTATACGCAACAAGCCATTGTTATGCATCATCGCGCATTTTTTTCAAATCTTCGCTTTCGTTTGTTTGACACTTAAGGGTTTAATTATTTTGTGATGCCACAATTTAGACAAAAAAAATGTTTGAATAGAAATTCAAATTTTGACAAAAGCTTTCAACTAATTAACATGATATGGTATCCAAAGTAAGGAAACATCCAATATGGGTATCAATAAATCCATTCCAAAGGACCACTAAGGACGACCACAGAGAACGGTATTTTTAAGGTACATTAAGCGTAAATATTCAAAAAACTAAATATACATTATTTAAATATATGTAATGTATAATGTATTATACCTTTACGTACCTAGCATTATACAAAAAAATGTGACAAAAATACTACATTAACAATTACATTACAAATTTTACGTATTTTATTCCAAGCTCTTTCATAATATTTTCGCACCATCACAGCAATCTGTATTTCCATCAATTCCATTACAAATCGGACGCAATACCGACCTCGTAAAGGACAGTAAGTAAGTGTTACGAAAACAAATTAAACAAATCGTTTCTATTTCTTTCCAATCTTAATTAAGTAGATAGTTATAGTTTATTACTAGTTACATAAGTTCTAATACTCGTAATAATAT
The DNA here is from genome assembly GCA_907165235.1 of Zeuzera pyrina. Taxonomy (NCBI): domain Eukaryota; kingdom Metazoa; phylum Arthropoda; class Insecta; order Lepidoptera; family Cossidae; genus Zeuzera; species Zeuzera pyrina. The sequence continues at coordinate 10,088,207 of OU015624.1, forward strand.
AAATCTTGTCACAACTACTGTTGAGAAACTAGTCGAACTAATTGAATTTTTAATGAATATTCTGATGTAGTTGTCAATAATTCGAATAATAATATTGCGGATTAGATTCTAATAGCTGCATTAAAGTCCATACTTCAAAATATAACTTTCATAAGATTGTTTATATGCGAAATTCTAAAAGAGTTTAGCAGGTACCTTACAAAAAGAATCAGAACTATTATAAATAATAATAATCAATGTCCCAGACAATACACGCCAATCATCTTCTCTCAAACTAGGGCATTCCATGTGCCATGAGAACCTGACAACGAATACTAGGGGCGTCTCCCAGTACATCTCGACTCGATACAATCTAGAAAAGTTCGTTTCCAAATTAACTCGACCGGGAATTGAACCTAGAACCTTCCGCGCCTGGATGCAACACCTAAACCACTACGCCATTGAGGTCGTCGTGATTATGAAATCACTAATGCGCCCATGTGTTGGTCACAGTAGATTTCTTTAAACACTATGTGACGTGCATTCTTGAGATTTGGCATAGACATCTTATTTACCCGCATATGTTGCATTATTAAAATTTCAAAATATTTAAGTTGACAATTTAAACTATTGTTACGAGCTACGAATAATCAAATTCCGTTAAGGGTGTAAAGGGTTTATTTTCATTTATGTAAACAGATATCAAGAACACGCGAACTTAATTACGATGGTTCCTGTTCTTCGTACTCGCCTCTAAAAGCGCTTGTGTAGCAATCACCGAAGTTATACGCTTCATTTACAAGCAACGCTCCCGAATCGCAGCAGTTTTCTAGCCAGAGTCGTCGCAGTAGTAGTCTTCGTAGTAGTCTTCGCAATTCGCCTCTATATCGCCTTGATATATCACTTCGATCGATAGTTAAAAACTAGATTCACAAGGCGGACGTCCCGATGTGCCCGATAAAACGAGGATGGAAACTTCTAGAGCATTTCCGATTGCTAATAATAATAGCGCATACAAATAAAGAGAGTGGAACCTTTTAGATAATTCCGCTCGCTACTGAGTGATAATACAACATTGTTCTCGACCCCGCCAATTTGCGTGAGTAGTTATATATGACAAGTTGTCGCTCCAGAAAGTTTAAATTACAACTTGGCTTTTATTTTCTAAATTTGCATACACTAATCGATAGTAGACGTAACAATGCATTTTAGGTCATAGCTCTGCGAAGCATAGATCTCGAGATATAAGCATTAAAAGCTCCGCGTGATGTGTCATTCGATAATAATAATAAACCTCATTAGTTCCTACTATACAATATAAAATGACACCATAAAGAAGGGGTGAATTAGATATGGGCAAATTAGATACTCGAACCATATTCATCCCCTCTGTCTTGTAAACTCCGTTCCCGTAATTCCAGATTAAATCCGAATCCGTAATTTTAAAAATTTCGTGCAATGTCAGGAATAACGTAATGTTTACAGGAAAAATGTAACGAAAGTATAATAAATATAACTCTCCGGAAATTAAGTTTACTTTACCATTTTATAAACGTCGAACGGAACCCGCTGCGCGTGACGAACTCGTACTTGACTAATATTTTTACTGAGTACATCTACTGTTTGACCCCAAACTTAGCTCTAGTCTCGTATTGTAGACATCACACACCGAATTGGAAGTGGTTCTAATAACACCCAGCCTCCAAAACAACTTAGAGAAGTTAGTTTTTAAGTAGACCTACATGAAAATCGCATGCAGCATCTTCGGTTTGGAAGATATTTACTACCGGACAACAGGTCATTTCATTTTTTATCGACTTCAAACACGGAGGAGGTTCTATGTTCGTCTGTATGTATTTTTTTAGGTATGTTCACCAATAACTTCATCGATTATTATAGATCATTTTCGATGAGTCTTTTACCGTTGAGTTTAGTATAGCTCCAAAGAGGTTCCATTTCAATTTCATTGATATTGGAGCTTGGAATTCGAAAATACACCAAATAACGCTAACTGTTTACGAGCTCTATTTATATTGACAATTCTTTTGTACATCGTTCTCCTCTAGAATTAGGAAAGCAGTTAATGTAGACCTACTCTAGATATTTATTTAGGTCAAGGTCACTCAAAAGAGAGAAATAAAAAACTTTTTAAGAAAAAAATTAAACCGATTTTGAAAAAATTACTGAAGAGTCCGAAATAAATAACTATACTTTATTACTCAAAACTCAAGTACAAAAATAACTTTATAAATAGGTACGATACAAATACCTATATAATTAAATTTGACAGTATCTGAAGTCGGTACCAAATCAATGTGCAACAACAGAAAGTTTACTAGCTTGGTAGACTTGGCGCCGCCTTCAGTAACTGTCAAAATTATGTAGATATTTGTATTATATTTATAAACTTAATTTAGTACTGGAATTCTGAATAGTAAAGGATAATTATTTAAAGACATTTATTTTATATTTTCCAGATTTTTTTACGTCGGTTTAATTTTTTGGTCGGTCGGTTTTATGTATAAGTACCTTACATTATAAAAATTTAGTTACCTATACTTTAATTACTCATGAAGTTAATTAAAAAAAATATATTAATCCTGCAAAAGAAAGTTGCAGTTCATAAAAAAAATTGTTCTTTGTTTATCGTATGCATACACTATGATGTAGCACTCTCTTTGAGCCTTGTTTGACACAGCCTGATCCGTATTCATGACGTCATGAGGCTGAATGCGTTGGGGAAAGTTCTACATTCCACGAAGTATGACAAAGTAGTCGGTTATTGCTCACATACTATGATACAAAACCTCTCTCAAGTTCCGCTTCTTTCATAAGCGATTTATTTGTAATATATTATGTACATACTAGGTATATAGACACAATTGACTATTATTTACTTGTCAAGAACGATTATGGTCCCTAAATAATTCTGAAATATTTTTTAGAAAATTAAAGCATAAATTCAAGAAATCGTTATAAGATATAAGCAAAATAATAAAAATAATAAATAGATAAATTCTAATAATCTTTATACATAATATCACAAACTTATAAATTAATTACAAGAAAGTTTGAATGTTGGACGCATTTACAGAAATAAAGGCGTCATGAATATGAACTTAGTATGGTGTGAGTCCGCTGTTGTTTTTTGCATTTAAGTTGATGTTTTATTAATGTATTCCACGTCTAACTTTACAGTGTGTATGAGAATATAAATTTCCTGAGAGTGTATTGGTACATTATAGCAGCGTCGTGGTTCATGTTTTTACAATTATAGTAAGCAATACTACTGACTAAAATTTAGCCTTATTTTATGTAGTTTATTGCAGTACTTACAAAATTACGAAGGAAACATATTGGTATTAAAATAGCACCGAAGTGGAAGTTGTACTTGCGTTCCGTACTCTGAAAAGATTCTTTAGTTCACAAAAACTTTACTAAACTCACGGGTTAATTTCGGATTAACACACGGAAAACGTTGATTTCACTAAACTTAAAATGTTGAAATATTTACAAAACGGTTTTGGTTAATTAACAAATTTGTTAAGTACTATTAACTAAAGTAAGCCCGATACACACCATCAACATACTCTGAAACTATACTCTTTAGTATATTTAACACAAAATTTTGTAAATTTTATTATGTTAGAACGTGTAACTTCAATCTTTTATACTTTGTAAATTGAACATTCGTGAAAAAATAAGTAATGCAATAGTTATTATTTTCCTTCAGTCCACATTTTATTCTCCATATTCATAATTTTTTTTTTCGGATGCTTTTCATAATGAAGAGGGAGGACAGCCATATCAACTACTTTTTTTGAAGTATTTAAAAAAATAATGTAAAATAACGGGTTATACATTTTGAATTGAAATTTAAAAAGCTTTCAATCGATATCCAACACGAGGACTTTAATAATTTGGAAACTAATTATCAGTCAAAATTATCTATGTTCAGGTTACTTTTTATTTTTTTTTATTCAAGAACTTTTACAGCTTAAAAACTACAAAGTATTTTCATATTATTTAATCATCTTCGCCAATTACAAAATTTCACCAGTAAATATCACAGTAATAGGCCAATATACTGGACAGCACTCGGAAAATCGTAGATAAAGTAAAAAAAGCTACGATGCCACAGACAGACACACAAACACGTCAAACTCATAACACCCCTTTTTTGGAGTCGGGGGTTAAAAACAATAACAATAGCCAGATAATAAAACAAGTTAGTAACGAATTAAAATGAGAATACACATAGAAAAAAACAATAATCGTATAAATATTTAAGTAATTAAGATAAGTAATAACAAAGACAGTAATGATCTATTAATTTGTGTCTAATTAAATTGTAGCTGTGTGGGAATACATATTTTTATGGTAACTTGTGCAATGAGCATATTTACCTTATGTGAAGAACGCCGAGAAACAAATTTTGTTAGTAATTATTTTTTCAATAACAAAATAATAACAATAAACAATAACAAGCCTGTTTTTGTCATAAGTTCTGGACAACCATTTTATACATAATATATAAAATCAGCATTATTTCGGTATTAATATTATTAAATATTACTTACGGTAGCCATTATTAGCTACGGCGAATAATAGCTACTAATAGCTACTTACGGTAGCTATTAGTAGCTAATATTCGCTGTTCACGTCGAACAGTCCCTGAGAAAAACGTCTGTGACAGACAGACAGACAGGCAAAGAGACACCAAAATGATTCCCTAGGTGTTTCGTTGAACCAAGGCGTTGCCCGGCTCACAGCACACAACGGCAACCACCTCTACATTGATGTGTAAACACTGTAGTCTCATTCTTACCTGCGCACGCGCGTGTCGTCTCGAAGAAAGCCTCAGTGCTGACCTGGCGGCCGTCGAGACCGCATCGGCCTGCCGACCATGTGACAGATCCTGTGACTCAAGTGTTGTGAATTTTGTGTTACAGCACAGTGCTCTCGTGCATTAACCCCAAACCCTGATAGTGCATAACAGGATTTTTATTTTGGAACGTGTCCTCGGTGTGTTAAAGGTGGGTGAATTGTTTTAATATTGAATCCTGAATCCTTCACTACAAATTACGGATTTGTGTGTTATACATAGTGAAATGTAATCGCTCAGTAAAGTAATGATTAAAGGTAATGTGAAAGTTCTGACGATCAATCGTCGAGTTCGAGGAGTCAGCGCCGTTGACACACTTTTGGTTCAGGTGTGGTGTGCAGGTGGGCGCGCCCGCTCTGTGTCAGTAATACGTGTACCAAAATTCCGATCTCGCGAGACCGCTTTCGGATAGTTGAGCAACTTTCTTCCAACTAGATTTTATTGTTGATATACCTAGTCTGATCTTTCGGTACGCTTTTGAAGTTGTATCTTAATGTAAATGTTTACAAAGCGTCTAAAATGACATCCGCGTCGGTCATAAAAAGCCCGAAACGTAGCCGTTAAGCATAAGACATCAACGCGTAACCGGCATTTTCGTGTTCTGCGATAGTTCCTATTTATACGAAGCATTTATATAATTTTTATGGAAGTTCGTTGACTTTAAAGGCATTTATAGATTGAATAAAACATAATATTATATCTGTGTTATTTTAAATGAAATAATGTTTTTAGTTTTCAAAATAAAGACGTAATAACATTTTCATCATCTTGGAAAGCTAAGTGCGTTTGTTCATAAACGATGCCAATGCACGTAAGAAGCAAGGTAAACGAGGACAGTGCTGTGGCGTTACAACCGAGTATCTTCGCTTGAGGAGGAACCGGTCTTCCCTCACCCTCCACGCCGCAATACCCTTTCTTTCCCCGCGACATAAACTATTATCATTATAATAACATATCGCAATTAAAGCTTTACGAAATTATTTGAAAAATAATATATGATACTACTAACAGATTCTATCCAAATAGTTAAATGTTATACATACTGCCTATATTGTTGATAGGTAATGACAAATACCGTGGTCGCACGCAATAGTACAGTTAGACGCTAAAAATATGTATAAACTTATAATTAATACATAATTTTTGTAAGTACGCCAGTTGCAACTAATAATAAGTATCGACAGAAAAGTATCTCGTAAGACTTAAATGAAAGGCTGTATAGAAACCTTGAGAGTATTAAAGACTTGAACACACTAATCACTAACTCGTTCATTTGGTGTACTATACTGTTGAGAAATAACTAGTCATAAATCTAATCATATGCGCATATTAGAAATCTGTAAACCGCCAAGATTAATAAAAAGTAATTTAGGAGCGTTTTTAATAGGAGAATAGTTTTATAGTAAAAAGTTATAGAATGGCTTTTTTAATAAAAATAAATTTATTTATTTTTATTTAATAGAGAAAAATAACAGCTTTTTTTGGAACTGAATCTTAGAACTGAAACCACTTACGTATATAGAAAAGATTTTGTACAAACATATTATAAACAAAACTATATACTACAAAGATCAATTTATATTTTCTGAATAAATAAAACATAATTTTTGTTTCATAATGATTACAATTACAATGTCCCCAGAAAACTGGAGCTTAACAGTCGAGCAAATAATAATATTATATATTATTAGTAAAGTTAGTAGAACGGATATCTCTAAGAAAATAACGGGATTAGCACATAACTATTCCAAAGTTTTTCATTTCGTTTGATATTCGAAACTAACTTGTTTTTCACGGATTTGCTTGAATAAATTAATTCGACTTTAACTGTATTACATTTAAGTAACAATTACGTCCCTTGTTAATATAAGTACTATATATACATACGAGTACATATCACTACTCATTTCCTCTTCGGGATAGAAACAGCTACAAAGCGCGACAAAATTAAACTTTATCTTTAATAAGTACGTATTAAGGCTTACGAATGGTAAAACTCTACTAGGGATAATATAGAATGCAAGTATAATCAAATGTACATGGAACACATAGATACCTTTCTGCTGCTCAGTAAAGGCATGAAAATATTCAATTTTAACTCCTTATAAAATTCACATAATGTAACACAAAGACTGATAACAGAAAGACTTAAGAGATTTACGAGACCTTATAAAATTCACATAATGTAACACATAATGTAAACAGGAATACCATTTTACTATTTTCAACATAATATTATATCTTCTGAACAACACAACCAAATACCAAACAACTCAATGTCAATATATTTTTGACATGTCACAATAAATTTAAATAGTTACATATCAAAGTTACACTAAAAATCAAATAATAAAAATACGTATCATCAAAAAAAAAATGAGAAGAAATGCCAAAACAAAAAAGTGAACTATTGAAACTAAAAAAAAAATAATTAAATGAAATAAAATTACATTGAGAAGTCATCATCACTGAGAAATTCCTAGTGTAGTAACGTTTTTGTTTCAGGAATTAAAATTTTTTTTGATAAGTAAAATAGGGTTACTAACTCATCATTTATAAGAATTTTTTATAATAAACCTTTTCCCTTGGCCTACTCTTAGAGGCTATGTGAAGACAAAAAGCAGCGTTCATATATTATATATTTGTCTTTCTCTCTCAAGCCAGCTTGGAAGCAAACCGTAAATTAGAAGAAACCTTACCACTACGGTAGTAATACAGGAAATTGATCAATTTGTATGTGCTCTTCGTTGTCCAAGGCATCAAACTTGTCGAACGATACGTGCTGTTTCACACTTAACCCAACATCCCCAAGAAATCAGGCTCTGTCAGCTACTCAGCACCGAAGCTAAACAAGTATTGATCGACAAGTTCGAATCTGTGAGCGGAAGACAAACAGTAAACATTCATATAAATTATATGCAAATTGTGACGGACTTCGATAAAAGTAACATGAAATTATTTAAAAAAAAATCGAATGAATTCCAAAGGCCATTCATACAATTGGAATTTATTACACTGTTTATTTTACTTATATAACAGCAATGAAGTACCGCAAAATAGCACATCTACCGAAGACTCGCACGACGAACGGTTATCAGCCCGTTACAGCTAAGCGGGTCATGCGCAAGCCATCGCGTGCGCATACTTTCAATATGTCTAGCATTACTTAGCACTAGCAGTATGAAATACCAAAAAATAGTTGTTTATCGCCATTTAAAGTATTAACTTACGAGATTTACGAGACTGTCAATCATGAAATATAGTTTCTGAATTCAAAAAAATTTCTTGCGCGAGAAATAGTAATAATAATAACATAATCTATTTATAAATGATCCTAACTACAAATTGAATCAGTAATTGTCAGCTCTCTGAATAGTTTTTCCTAAACGCTGAACTAATCCGGTTGTCGAAATAGTTTCCAAGGTAAAAACTGAGCAAAATAGGTAGCACCCGAAAGAATTTCATCTAAACCAAATTGCAGCTTAATTACATAAAAATAAAATTAACAAGAAAAAATACGTACTTACAACATTTCAGTCAATCTTTTCTGTACTATTCAAGTTTTATTTTAATAAAACCGATTTTTTCAACTATTCGCGATGAATAAATCATGTATCTATTTGGAAAGTTACTAAATACGAGATATAGGATTTGGACAGAAGATACATTGGTCCTGTGGCGCAACGGATAACGCGTCTGACTACGGATCAGAAGATTCCAGGTTCGAATCCTGGCAGGATCGTACTTTTTTTTGGTGCCACTACTACTCCTGCAACTGTAGATAATAATAATATGAATAGTAAGTGCGCCTACAGCTGGTCGTCCAAAAACGAGTGCGTATTGCTTTAGACACAAGTTTTACTAAAATGAATTAAAGTTTTATGTATTTTATACATGTGGATTTATTTATAAACTACCTTTAGCCTGCAACTTCGTTCACGTGGATTTCGAAGAAACTATATTTACAGACACTCTCTTATTGTAGAACTTTTATATAGTACCTATATATATATATATACCTATGTATACTGCATGCTGTAAAGTAAAGTCGAGAGCTATCATCACACACGCGATATTTAGTTACTATTACATGTGAGAGCGGTTTACAGATCGACACCAACAGTATATAATCTCTGATCGAAGTTTTACTGATAAACGCTCACAGCCAAGGAAAATGTGGGAAGCCGAGGAAGAAACATTGTCACAGGAAACGTTAGGCGCCAAAATGGATGAGCGTCTCGTGTTCAAGTGATGACTTTCTTAGAGTCATCCATTACCTGTCCATGTTACATAGTTCATAATGTTTCGTATTATCTATTTATAAGGTTAAAATAAACGTCGTCGATATAGTGATGAACAGAAGCTCAAATTTTGTTCATCGACATATTTATAATACCTGAAATTTTTCTAGTTTGTGAATCGCTTTCGAACCGACACATTAATATTTTTCCACAATAAACGTTGAACTAAATAAGATCGTCTGACGGATCTACTAATAATTTGGCATCGTGTACGCTATTCACAAGTTTATATCGAGCAGCAGAGCTTGTTCCACCTATTAGCACAAGAGCGTCTTGAACTGCTAGTGACTGTCCTCCATATCTCTACGATAGTCACCAATGTCTGTATCTGAGGTTCTCCGTCTCACATTGAAGTCCAGATCGTTATAATAATTTTATATTTTATTTATAACTTAATGAGTAATAAACACAAATCTCTGCATCTTTCTAAAATAGGGGTGGACGGAGACGATTCCTATGATCTTGAGTGAATATCAGTTTCAGTCTTTCAACGTGTTAGATTGGTTAGATGGCCAGCCCATCACCGACTACGTACAGACCTAACAAGATTAGGAAAATTTTGTTTTTCTAATTACTTTGTGTATTCACCGCTCTTTAAAAAATTTAATTAGTTTTACTTACCTTCTTGATAGTTTCTTGTTGGTTTTATTACGTACAAAATTTTATCGAACACCATACACACCTTCTGGCGGCGACGCATGTGACACTATGAGGGTTCTAGCTAAATAATTTTAAACTTTAAATCTACAATTTTATTATATGCTTAATAGGTAAATCCTAGAAAATATTTACGTAAAGATTTATAATTTAACATTTACCAAAAAAATCACACGTATTTAAAATAGTAAACCTACTTTAAAAAATACGTATTACGAATATTTTTTTTAAATTTGCGTAAAATTACGAAGAATATCAGAGCTATATTTTAGTTTGCAAATAATATATTTGCCTACTTATTAGCTCCTAACACTTGCTTATAATTAGTTAACAAGACACGTCGTCTTGCCGACATAAGGAATTAAATTGCCGCAGTACAAGGCAACCCTTCCGCACTATTTACACTACAAAGACTACTAATGAATTTGATTATCCAAAGAGAATCCATGTTTCCTGTTCCCATTTCCGACTATTCAACACTGCTTCAAAGAAATTTTCAACAAACTGTTAAACACACTAAGACAGATTTAACATGGCTGTAATGTTTTAAAGGATTCTGAAACTGCATGGAGATGCTCATTAACTATTATACTTCGAAATTATTAAATTAAAGAAAGACTTAACATATTATATGAAGAAAGGTAAAATACGTATTAAGATATAAACGCTACTTAAAAGAAGAGCTTTAATACCAATTTAATATTCGTGAAATTATTACATATTTAGATAAGTACATCAGTACAATACAGTAAAAAAAAATTATATCAAAAGAGTGTTGACTTCATAAAAATTTTCATGTCACTAAAACTTCTATAATAATTCTTTTTCTTTATCTACGTATGTACTGTCTTGCACTACATTATTTTTCTACGGCGTTTTTATTTTTAAATGACCTTTAGTTTTTTTAAATGAATTGATAAAATAAGCTGTAATACAACAAATTAATAAAAAAATTTACTTGGCGAAACTACTATTTATACAAATTGGCCTTTGTAACATATTACCACGACGGCCGTCAAATGCCTCAGTGGACATTTCGAACGAGTCGACGGTGGCCATTGGTCCACCCAAAACGTGTTAATTTGCATTCGTGCCAGCTCACCATGTACGTATTTAGGAAACGTATAGGAATCTCCATGTAACGGTTGGCCAACTCGTCGCGCCAGTCTTAACTGTGGACTAAGATGGCCTGTTGATTTTTGACGATAATAATCTTGTTTTTGATTACTTTCAACTCTTTTTTTCGGTCGAGTTGCCCCTCTTTTGTAGATGACAATCAGGTATTGTTATGAGTCGTTCGTAGTTCCATATCAGTGCAATTTATCATTATAAATGTTATCGTTAATTTTTATGCTGCAGAGCATACAAAATATTTTACCGTACAAATTTTTTTACTGCGTTGAATGTAATATAAACTAGACTATTAGTATACAGAAGACAGAACGTCTCTATATCATCTAAAGAGTTGATTTCTCTATGAACTAAAAGTTTGATTATATACAGCCGGAAAAATATATATTAAATTGGCTTCGAATTTGAATGCCACTGTATACTGTCTGATTTCGTTGCATGACAACTACGTACGTACAAAGTTTAATGTTATATTAGATATTATTTTTTGGAAATTGTAGATTTCTTTAACTCTATTACCTTTTTAGGTCATAATATTTATCTAGTACATTTCTGCTGATTAATGTTCGATTTAAAAACTGCAATACAATTTTAAAAGCCATTTTTTTAATCACATAAATTGTATATAACAATGTAATTACTAAACATTAACTTGTGTATGTAGATAGAGACGCATACCCAAATAATTACATATAATTCAATAATTCATTCATTCACTAGTAAGAAATATAAGAAATAAAAAATTAATTCCATAGCAATAAAGTTTAACCTATTTATATATTACACACAGGTTTCCTCCCCTTCACCAGTACGGCTACGGCCTTGTCACTTTGCAAGGCTCGCTGTCGTTCACCTCGTAAGAATGCGACCAATAATGCAGGCTTTGTTGACAAGCTTCGATATGAATTTTATTCGCGGAAAAACGCCTTTTGTATATAACATTATGCTTTAGATTTCATGAATCAAGGTATTTCCGTAAACATGCTTAAATCTGCTGCTTAAATGCTTCGGTAAACATAGGAAACGGTATAATAGGCTTATAAATAAAGTAAATGTCATATTTTAGATGTGTTAGTACATAAAATGTTACTCATCTTCGAAGACGTTATTCCAGGGACAATAGTGTCATTGAAATTTCATTTTTAACTTTTTTAATCAATAAACAGATTTATTTTATAACAATCTATCTATCAATATGTGTAACAATATATCTATATCTATTAATTTTTGTTCAAAATTACTGTCGACTTTACTTACTTCATTTATTACTTTATTACAAAAAACTTGTAGAAAATTCAGACTTCAGAGCTTACAATTGCTAATCACAAAGTTTAATTGCTATTTTACATCTCAAAGTAATAACAAAATATCTAGAACCTATTAAAATATTTTGGCATGTTTGATTATAATTATTATGATCAACGGAAAGCACGACTTACGTTTTTAGAGACAAACTAGCTGTAGCCTGCGACTTCGTCCGCGTGGCATTAAAAAAGTAGCCTATGTTTTCCTAAGCTTAATCAATTCCATTCTAAATTTCATCCAAATCGGTGAAGCTGTTTAGGAGGAGAAGAATTATGAACACATACACACTGTTATTTTATATGTTTATAAGAGACTGGCCCGTTGGCGCAGTGGCATAGCATCTGCTTTCCAAGCTAGAGTCCCAGGTTCGATCTCCGGTCGGGTCAGTTTAGGAAACCAACTTTTCTAAATTGACTTGGAGTCTGGGTGTTACTGGGAACTCCCCCAGAGTTCCTTGTGTGGTATCTATAGTACAAGCTTACTCCTTAGTTTGGGGTCACACAATCTGTGTAAATGTATAGAGTATTATTATTATATCACACATGATTAATTTTAATTTATTGTAAACAACTTTTAATAATTCAAACACTTTTTGGTTACATCACAGGTAGTTATTTTATATTGCAGGTAAGCTTTCGATTTGCAAAATGTCACTGGGATGGTTCCCAGTGACATTTTGCTAAGCATTTTTAACATGTTCACAGACAGATATTTTCCTTGACGTATCACCTATCAAGTAAAAATTACAAAACATTTACTGGATTATTACTTACTGATTCCTTTGTGATGCTGATGCTTATGACTTGATATATATGATACAATATATGTATTTAAATAATTACAGCTTGATCTCCATACATATTGCTATTAATTTAAATTAGCCAAAAGAAATGACGCAGTTGACCTCTGAAAAGAATGCTGCTATTTCCAAATGAACCGGTCCTATATTGTAACAGTAGGAGGCGAAATAAGACCTACAGCTACCAATTGAATACAATACTTGTTCATATTTCATTAAATACTAGTTTACATGCAATTAATTTGCAATTATACATAGGTCTAGTCTTGTTTATTACATAATTAAATAAAAATCGATGAGTCATGAATGTACATACATACATACATATCTTCACGCCGTATCCCCAACGAAGTAGTCAGAGAGGACGGAGCGCCAAGCGTCGCGATACTTACATACTTCTTTCGCGTCCTCAAATCTCATCATTCTCCTCACACATTTTCGCCTAGGTATGCGAGTGCTTTCGACATTTCCGTCGGCTAACACTCTAGCTATTTGATCTTCATAAGTCAACCTTGATCTTCCGTGGCCTTTTTTACCACTCACTTTCGCTCTATAGATTTTCTTCGTCAGTCTTTCATCACTCATTCTTTCCATGTGCCCGAAACATCTTAGCATTCCTTTCTTTATGTTTTCAATAACACTGTCGTGCAAGCCTGTCATACTGTGTATCTCTTTATTGCTTATTTTGTCTGCAAGGGTGAAACCGCACATATTTCTAAGAGATCGCATTTCTACTGCATTTATCTTACTTTCGCTCGATTTCGGGCATATCTAGGACTCACTACCATACAATAAAGTTGGCACCAATGAATGTAATTGTTATTATTCTCAATTACTAATTATTAGAACCCTTCCGTGGCGATATTTCCTCAGACGTACAGCTTGGACATTTTCGAAGCAAAAATGAACACGTATCTTCTGAACAAGCGACATTTAGACAGGACAGAGGTCAAACGGAAACAAAGGTAAATTTAAATGAAAAAAAAATGGATAAAACTCCATATTTTATGGAGAAATATGTAAAAGTATGTGATTTAAGAATGTAAAATGAAGATTATAACAGCACATTAAAACATGAACATACACGTATTTTGTTATAAATACAATACACAACGGTGTGATATAAGCATAAAATGTAAAGTATGGTGAATTACGATTTATTAACAAAAAGTACATACATATGTTAATATTTACAAACTTAAAACTACACATTATCTTAAATAATAAACTTCCTCAAAGTTGCCGCTTAGAAAGCTGTCATTGCTCAAGGTACCTAGCAGACTGGCAGCATTGCCTCTTTGAATAGCCAAACTGATTCGTTGGCGGAAGAAGCTGCCAGCCCGGCGGTCTCCCGAAGCCTCGACCAGTCTCTTACAAATATCAGAAACCAGTCGATGGGCTTCGGGACCCCAGGGACCCAAAGTTTCGACTGCAAAGGGCGTAAATATGAAACTCTCAGAGAGAGTCGCATACTTACGCCGCTTCAAAATGGTGAATTTATATATGATATAATATATACACATTACTCATTTTATGAAATATAAGATTAAAGCAGATACTAATTTCTTAAATATGGGCTTTACAAATCTAAATTAATAATAAAAACTTGTATTAATAGTCTCTTTTTTTCCAGTGGTTAGCTAAGCTCTAAGATGTCTATCGATATCACCATATGTTGTAGGTGTTATTCAAACACGTATTCAATATCCACAAAAACACAAACGTTACACTTTGTTTTTTTCCAATAACGTGATGTATTGTAAACTTCAACTTTGAGAATATAACACTTGAGATTCAATCCTGTTCTACATCGTATTGAAATTGAGATTCATCTATACTCAGGAATAAACCAACTATGATCAATACGAACACAGACATCAAGGCGATAAGTTTGCAATATTACGAAGTTATTCAGACTTCAGACGAACACCAATTCAACCGGATAACACTTTAAAAGTATGTACCCACTCCTGGATCATAGATTTCCAATATGCAAGAAGGGGATTATAATCTCTCGCAAGAATTTAACACAGCAGAAAAATACTGACAAAATATTGGTACATACTACGGGCGATGCTTAGAAAGTAATTGTAAAGAATATAATAATAAAAATAATAATAATAATAAAACTCAGACATTTCACACAGCGCCTGAAAGCGAATATAAAAACAATTTGAACAAGTTCCAATGAAATTTAGTTTTCAACATAGTGGATTATGAAATCGATACATTTAGTCCATTCAATGTCCATAAAATTCAAATTACAGCGATCATCTCTTCGCTACTCGTATCATCTACGTTTTATTTTTCCTTGAGTCACTCTTTAAGCCGTGAAAACATTAGAAATCGCTACGAGCTAGGTCTAAAGAATACAGTGGGTGTTCGAGCAGTTTGAAACTCGCTTCTTGAATGGCGCCCGTCACAACTTGGGCTTTGTATCCGTTGCGTGGTCTTGATGAAATAGGACACCGATTCGCAGTTCGCCTGCATTGCACCCTGAAATTTTCTTATGTGGTCTGTGTAGAAAAGCACATAATAGTGACTCACTTTTCAATGTAATTCGCCGTCATAATTCACTTAACACAAACTTTTTCACGAACTTTTAATTGCTTCGGTGTCGGTGAGGATGATTGCTTTCATGCCATCGACAGCAGTTTAATCCAAGATCAAAGTAACGGATATGTCTCGTTTACGGTCACAAAGTGATCAAAGTAAGACAAAAATCTATCCCGTTTAGCTTGGTATACTTCAAGATGCGTCCTTGAAGTGTCAATTAATATTCTAGCTACCAAACGCGCAGACACTTGTTTTCATACGAGGCTCCTTAGTGGAGTTTTTTAGATATTGCCATAGGAGATCCCTGTGGTCTAACTAATGTCTGATGATCACTTTTCTGTCAGCTAGTGAAGGATCTTTCTTCATGTTTTCTTCAATGTGGAATGCGGCGGCGTCCTTAGCGGTGCTTATCTTCAGTGCATGTTCTGCTCAGCTTAAACTGCTTGTACCAACAAGCAATTGTAGAATATGGAGGGGCGCAATACTTCAATATTTTCAACTAAGTCCGCGTATACCTCTTTCGTAGACATATTTTTCAAGCAGTAGTACTTGTTAATAGCTCTTATGTAATTTTTCTTAATTTTTGTGTTTTCTCGATTGCTGCTATGAATGTAACTCCTATGAGTTCTGACTAATTTAAATAATTTTTACCCGCAGCCATAGGAAGCCAAAATAATTTTGTTCATATTTTTATAAATATTAGATACAATCGCGTAATGTTATTTTGTATCACTCCTCGTACAGTGAAGAATAACGCAGCTAGGTAACAGAACAACGGTACTACTATTCTACTTCGGTTCAACAAATGTACAATATCATGAAATCATAACAATAAATAATATTAAATATTGCTATTTTCAGTGTACAGTGACTATTATAAAAAAAAATTCAATAAGTAGTACCTACATGGGTACCTTTTTCGTAAATCCAGGAGAGACCGATACCCGGATGGCGAGACTGAGCTATCTGGGACTTTCACCCATTAAAATTACTTTGGTCATTCTCGGTGCCCTATGTGGAGGCGATCACGTGATCTACTTGACTCTAGAAGATCGATACTTAAAAAAGGAGTTACTTTGTATGAAACTATTAAATGTAAATGGAAGTTTAAAAAAATAGAATCACAATTACATGAGGTAATTTTCAGCATCATCGACCTCCAGTCAACTTTCGGGTAACAGTTATTAAAATAATAAATGCGAAAGTGCCTCTGTCGGTTTGTTTCTTCAAACGTTTGCACGGCAAACCGCTATATAGAAAGGAATTAAATTAAGACCTGAGAAAGAACAGAATATGCTACTTTTTTTAATTTCACGCAGACGAAGTCTCAGGCAACCGACAGTCTTATTTAAATGTGATAACTGATAATAAATAATAAATATTACAAGTAATAAATATAATTACTATAATAATAAATAATACATAAAATAAATAATAAATAACTATTATAATAATACGTAACATATTAATATTTACTGATAATAATTTATTATAAGAAATAATACAGCGTGACTGTACATAATATGTATATGTATATATTATATCGTATATCACCTCAACCCTAGCGTTTCCGACGTTTAAGTGAATTATTATTCACTTAAACGTCGGAAACATTTCTAACGTCACCGCGTGAATGGATGACGTTTGACATGAAGATCGGAAGTCCGCTTAGATAACATTTATTCGTCGAAGTTAACCAAATTTGTTCTGAGACATCAATTTTGTTGTTAGTAAAGGCATAGGATTTCAAAGGGAGCTAATAGGAGATAGGTATATTATGTTAAATGTTAAATAAAAAAGTCTACGCCGACCAAGACTTTTAAATAATACATGTAATTAAACTGGTACATTTTATACTGTAAAAAAGTCTATGGTAAAGGCTTTGCGTATCTGTATGTGACTGATTTCACTTAAAAGAGATCGTTCAATTTAAGTAAGTTGTAATTGTTGTAATCAATCGTTATTGAGCCGTAACAAATAAATAAACAAACTATACTTTTTCATTAATTACCTCCCATTATACCAAATACTCTTCACCATAAATTTTATGTTTCATACTATAAAAATACAGAACACCGATACTATACATTACGAAAACTAACACTAGTGCTCACACATTATGATTCAGTAAACTCTGTTTTTACCACAAAATTCTTTGTTTTTCCTTAAAGTTTCTAATCTTTTTTATTTTTCGAATTTTGCTTTAAGTTTTCATTCATGAAAGTTTATGGTATAACCGTAAATTTAGCCATTGATAAATATAATAAAAATAGCAATAAAAACCGTTGATAGCAAACACGAACATGCTTTCAGTTGTGGACTAAACGCTCGTTACGAAATGTGTATCGTGAAATCGAGTACCGAACTAGTTTACTGTAGCAATAGACATCCGCCTACTTAGCTACAAGCAAACCGGTATTTATTGACAGCAAAACATAATATATTATCTTTAATATAATTCGCGCGTTAAAATAATAGGTATGTTGTGAAGTAAAGTTTCACTATCCAAATTTCCGAAAACAAAGATATATTGATGATTTTACATTGAGTTTGCAAAGAACAAAATTCGCTTACATGACACATAAAAGCAGTGTATTTTAGATTTGTCATAAAATGAATTTCAGTCTAATTCAAACAAAAAATTTTAAATTTGTCATAAAATGAATTTTAGTCTAATTCAAACAAAAAATTTTAAGAAAAGAGATATAAATACAAAAAATTAAAAAATAAGATTAGAAAAATACACTTATATCTACTACTCATTTGTGACAAAAAAACTTTCACGAATTCCTAGTCAAAAACTTTAATCACATAATTCTGCAATAACAATCTTGTAAAATAGAATTAAATAAAAATGCCTGTGTCATAGTGACAATAAGCAGACTAAAATGTTTCTGTAAATGTTTTATTTCGCCAGTTTTGGCAAAGAACACACATAATGACTTAACACTTTTTACTTAGTTATTAATACGTAGTAGAGCAAATGTTGGCAATCGCTGTTTCCATAAAATTGGGGGCACATTGCTGAGAATTGTTGGAAGTTCTCGCGTTTTCGTATAATCTTATTGAGGTCGCCTATGTACCAAGTGTGTGTGAACAAAATTTAATCGGAAAGACATTACGTGAGCATACGTAACATTTCAGTGTAATGAATTCGCACAAGGAAGTGGCAATTGACACAGCACACGCACAAATACAAGTATTTCATAATCCAGCAAATAACTTTACGCGCTTACTCTCTGATGGAAGTTAAAGCAAATATTATCACGTATTTGAACAGTCGATAACCACTCTGCATAATACGTGACATCTCATTCATTCATACGTGTTATGTTCACAAATGTACTCACAAGACCAATTTCTATTTTCGTATATATATAATATGTATAATAACCATTTTAATCGACTTTATAAATCTTATACTAGCTACAGCGCAAAACAGTAAACCATTTACGTAGTGAAAGTAATGCCAAAAAATTGCAAAAATAATTGAGTATGCATTTTAATTGTGAAATCGCATCGAGACGCTCTAATTTGCAATTTTACGCAAAACTTATATACTCGATCCAAATGTTGTACTGAGATTGGAGCAATGACTGCATTTATGATTCCACTAACGTTCCTCTGCTGCCGCCAGAATAATAAATAATAAAACTACATAGCCGTTCGCCAAAGAAACTGACGATATCGCCACAGCGCTTTCTAACCCACCTGGAATACAAAGTGCCTAACTAAACATTAAGTATCACCTATATCACAAATAGTGTACTATACTCATAAAAAGACTGAAATGATAAAATACTAAAGAAATAAAGCATTCTATAAATTTTAAATAAAGTAAATATATAAAACAGACCTGGCCATATCAAAGCTTATCGAAGTCCTTAGAATTTCTTTAAGTGATCTTCATAGTATTAAATAATAAGAAAAAAATAAACCGACTTCGAATTAAAAACACTAAAAATCCTACCGAACGAGTAGAATTTCTGTTGTTGTTTATTGGCTTGGCACCGGCTTTGTATGGGATTTAGAAATAACTTCTAAGTTTTGATCAGTAAAGGATAATTGTTTTTTAGTTTTTAGCATTTTATTATTGAAGTTGATTTATTTTTTAAAAATTAAATAAGAGGATCATTAACATATGTTTAACATTTAACACATTAACAATTGTAAACCGTTGATGAGTTATTTTGTTTTAGCGCTACTCCGTCATCAGATCCTAATTTAGACTCTGGACACACACCCTTTCAAATAAAAAAATTATTATCAAAATCGGCACACAAATGGCGGATAAATCGCTGAACATACACAAAAAAAAGTTCGGACGAATTGAAAACCTACTCCTTTTTTTTTAAATCGTTCAAAAGGACTTGTTTTTTCGTAATTACTTAATGGTAAATTCTGAGAGACCAATGTTCAACTTCAAAAAGAATTCAAAAGAAAGAAAGTTCAAAATTTATAGTAAAACAGTTAAGATTACAACCTAAAGTTATTCATTAGGCATGTCTTTACAATGGCATGTACTTCATTTAAATAAAATAGTAGGTGTAATAAAATACATTATACTTTAGAAAACACGAACTTGAGTGAGATATTTCTAAAAACAACCAACTATCGTCATCAGTTCGTAGCTAATTTGTAAAAGACATAATAATCGACTTTCCGTTATCAAACAAAATAGTGAACAACTAACTCCCCGAATAAGTCAAAAAGGAATTTCATTTTAAACTTTAAAGAAAGGAGGAGGTTCTATGTTCATTTGTATGTATGTTTTTTATGTACGTTCACCGAGAACTTCCTCAATTGTTGACCGATTTATTTCATCGGTATTAGAGCTTGGACTTTGAAGATACACCAAATAATACCAAATAACGAGAACTGGTTATAACCTTTATTTATATCGATGATTCTTTTGTATATCGTTGCGCTCCAGAAATAGAAAGAAGTTAATTGCAGACCTGCTCTAGATATTTATTTAAGCCAAGGTCCATTAGGGAGACATAAAAAAATTAAAAAAAGAATTTAATCGCCTTAAAAAAAAACACTGAAAAGTACAAAATAACTATCCTTTACTAATCAAAACATTAAAGTATTGAACCAAACAGTACTTTTTTTTCACAACATGATTTTTCAAACATTAGTTTTGAAAACAATCATCTGCGCAGTTTTTAAAACAATCATCTGCGGAAGACTTCAATTGGTGGTTGCAAGGCCAGACTTTAATTGTGTCAACATATTTGAAAACAATTGCACAAAGTAACAATAATAAATAATTCATATACCTATATACTCATGTACGTACGTAGGTACCTACTACAATACATGCAGTAATCATGTATGCATATGTATGTATATTTATTATATTGGGGTACGCATTACTTGTGTTTTATTATATATCTGCAAATACAGTTCATCAATGTAGTCTCTGCAGTCTTTTCAAGACTACGATCGACTTTTTGTCACATTAGTCTCGCAGTCACAAAATATAGGTAAATGTGATTTCATATGCAAACGTGAGGAATCTATATAATAATAAGTAAGTACTTATTTTCATACATATTACATCTTCAAGAATATGCGTACATTTTATCGTGTACATAATAAAACCTAATACTTGTCTGATCGTCTTGTCTTATTTGAAGTACAATAAGTAATTGGAATAAAAATTACATAACAATTTTGGCAATACTAAATTGACGGTGAGAAGATACAACGATGAACGACTCAAAAAGGCATTGGTTGAAATAATATAATTTTTAAGCCTTGAACTTTTCCATATTATGAACCAAACGAGAACCGTCCTGCCTTTAGTTTGATTCATATCGAAATAACTATAAATATAATAAGTAGCAAGATATAGTCACTTAATATTCGGTATTTATATTTTACTTAGTCATGAAAGAAAAGACGTGATCTTAGAAATACAAACAAAAGGAATCTCTAGTGAAGTGACTCATTCATATTTTATTTGCAACACAAAGCTACGTTTCAGATTTGTTTCATATCTTCGAAAATGAATAAATTCCCTTCTGATTCACAAATTAATATTCGAATATCTACATAAAACACGGATGTCTGCTATAATGTGAAATATATGACTCAAAATTAAATAACGTCGTGCTTATCGTGCTGCATTCAGTAAAAAATCTTTATAAAAAGCATATCCATTGTAAAAAGAACGTAGTATGCGTCAAAATTAAGTATAAAAATGCTATAAATGCAGAGATCTTTTCTGTTGGTCTGGCTCACAAACGTTGGGCATCATTGGAGCGTCAGTCTCGTTAGTCCCATTCAAGTTTTCGCGTCCGCAGACTTTGGAACAACGAGTTTTTTATTTGTACTGCTCATTGGTATCTTTATTTCGACTATTCCGTGCAGCAAAATGTTCTTTATATTTCGAACATACACTGGTTTCAAAATTTTGAAACAGAATCCTAATTATAAACTGCAAATAGCTAAACTGTTTGTGTGATTACCTCAGATTATCTTGTTCGAAAAGTCAGAGGAAACTATAAAACTAACACAAAATAAGTAAGTGCATACTCAGAGAGTTTCAAAAAGACCACAACGGACAACGGCAGCAAAATGCTGTTTGCATTTTGAAATATATGCTAACTATACAACCATTACGTTGCCCACGAGAAAAATACAACCTTTTAAAGAAATCTACAAAAATACATTCAAATTCTTATAAATGATAATGGCATTTTATTGAACAATGGCCGCAAAAATATGAAACTCGAAAACATACTGTGATGAATACTAGTTTCAAATAACACGTGACTACAGAAAATATGTATGCAGGCTGCTTTTTGAGAGGAGACTCGTTATAAAGACGAACAAAACGAAACCGGCCGGCCTTGCATTAAAGCTGCCGCGTACAAATCGATCTCTCTGAGAGTTTTTAAATTGACTAGTTATAAAAAAGAATTACCTAGAGGAACTGTTTATCAGGTAATGATTATAGAGATGTTCTTTACACATCAAATGATTTCAGATTTTGCATTACACATATTCTGAGTAGGTACTCAACAACATAAATTTTATACCAATACAATACTAGTTCAAAACAGTATTCGCAGGTTCGGTAGAAAGTTTACATTGTTTCCAAAAATCTACAAAAATCCGTCAGGTAACGTCGTCCTGAACCGGAGCTACGGATTAGATACGGCCCACATAAAAGACTTTCTTGGTGACTCACGAAATAAGGTCTCCAGGTAGATTTTTTTTAAAAGGAGAATGGCACGTCGAATACGTAATAGGCCATAATTACTGTGGGAATTCATCGGAGTTACAGTCACCTCCGACGAAATCTTCCCAACTTTGGTTACACCACCGCCGCTTGTTATGAAATTGAACTTTTTAACCTCTGACACAGGCGGCGTTCTTTTTGTTATGAGTTTACCTATTAGTCTGTTCGACAAGTTCAAAATGGTGTTAATTCTTGATGAATATCCTTAAAATATGTGCGATAGCTCATTGGATTTGGAATGACGTCTAGACAAATGTATTTTAAAGATTTTACAGCACATAAAAAATTGCTAAAGTTATTAACAAATTAAGATGAATAAAAAAGGTATTTAGTTTTTCACTTATAATTCAAAAACTATTAATATTTAAGAAATTCAAAAAAAAGATTCTTAAAAACGAAGAAATTTTAAAAGAAAAAGTTCCATCTCTCGGACCTCTACCTCCATTATTTATAATTTTAATTTAACGCTGAAAATAGGCTCCATGCGGCCAGAACGGCATGGGCGCACCGACGAGGAAGAGAGTATAGGTATAGGTCAAATGCTAGGGAGAGTATAGGAAAAAGGTTAGTACAGACCCATAACAACTAAAATATGTTCTTACATAAATTGAAAGATATGTTTAATAGTCGTGAACACCGCTATTCAAAAATATTTGAAATACCTAGCT
This sequence comes from Zeuzera pyrina, assembly GCA_907165235.1. Classification (NCBI taxonomy): domain Eukaryota; kingdom Metazoa; phylum Arthropoda; class Insecta; order Lepidoptera; family Cossidae; genus Zeuzera; species Zeuzera pyrina. Next base: position 10,111,740 of record OU015624.1, read on the forward strand.
AAGTACATTTTAAAATACAAGAATTATATAGAACTCTAATACATTATCAATTATAACCGACTTCAAACAAAGGAGAAGGTTCTATGTTCGACAGTATGTATTTATTTTATGTATGTTCACCGATAACTTCGTCAATTGTGAATCGATTATAATGAATTTTTATAAGCTCCAGAACTAGAAAAGAAATTCATTGCAGACCTACCCTAAATATTTATTGAAGCACTCAAAAGGGAAAAATAAAAAACTTTTCAAGAAATAAATTAATCCCATTTAAAAAGAAAAAGTGTAAAGTACAAAATCACTATCCTTTACTATTCAAAACTCAAGTATAACTTTTTAAATACGATACAAACACCTACATACCTAATTGAATTTGACAGTTTTTGGAGTAAATGCCAAATCAATATCCAACAGCAGAAAGCCTATTAATTTGATAGATTTACTAACTCTGCTTCGGTAATTGTTTATTTAATTATAATATATAGGTATTGGAATTTATGAAGTCATCGTTATTCGTATTTATTAAGTTATTTTTGTATATGAGTTTTGATTAGTAAAGGATAGTTATTTTGTACTTTCAGTGTTTTTTTGAAATCGGTTTAATTTCTTATTCATGTAATCGCAGATGTATTATAATATAATAACTTAATATAATATCTTAATATGATTCATAATGTCTATGATCGCAGATAAGGGATCCTGTTTGATAGCACACATACGAATAGGATCATATTGGTCTAACGTCAGTAACAAAACACAAAAATGGCGTCATTATCCAAATCTAAGTTCGATTGTAATATCGAAAATATTGAATTATTATTAAATCTTAGAGAAAGAAATCTAAATTCTTCGAGTAAACTGTTGTGGATTTCTTTGACCGCCTTGCTATCCATAATGTGACCCAAGTACATCTTTTTAAATTTTTATAGATTTATGCGCTTTTTTCTTCTTTTTACTGCATTTAATAATATTACACGCATTGATGTGGACCCCACAACAACTTAATTATTAAATACACATGTTGATCTTAGATTCAATAGACGGATTTTCAGTGTAATATGTATTAATAAAGAATAGTATCATTTAATAAAATATCATAAAATATCGACAGAGCATATCATATATAAAGGATAAAAACATGTTAAAAGGCACTCTTCTTCGCTTTTAAACTTAAATAGTGGAGAGAGAATGGTAATAAGTTCTGTTCATGTCATTCTTAAAGCAGAGCAATGACACTACGAGCTTATTACGTCGAAGCACCATAGCGCCATCTACGTACAGCTTATTCCTACTTCGTTCTTATTACTAAAATCTATACTCTGTCCCATTTTTTTTAATGAATTTCGGATACTCTGTCGCAGTTAGTGTTGTCTTCATAGTGTTCGGAATTTTAATCTAATATATGAAACATGCCTATTGAAGAACAGTGAAATAACTTATTAATAAACAAATTATTTATCATCCGATTCTAAAATAACATACAAACATTGTGTCTCTTATAAATGAAAACAAATTGACTGTTTGTCACATGAAGGACCTAAAAAGGTACGGGTCATAAGTGGGTGTTCCTAATTACTTAACGGTACCTTGAAATTCCTCTGTCCACCTTCTTGCGATATCTCATTGCTAAAGGAACAAATAATAAAAATAAATTAATAATTACTAGTAGTAGATAACGTAGTATGGAATTGTTTTGTATTTATACTTAGAATTCTTAACACAGCAAACCATTAGGCAAACCAGTTAAGCCGTTATTGATGTAAAAACCTCTTTTGCATATCAACGGTCCGGTAAAACCCGAGTACGCACATACAAATGCACACATATATTTAGTTTCATTACTACCTTTAAATGTATATTGCTTTCCAACTAAGGGAAATCTATTGTATTCTATCACAAAGGACACAATATCGAATATGTTTACTGTACTATGCTGAAGAATAAGGTTTTTTCGCGTTTGATCAAAATACATTTACGTGTTCCTAATATATTTATCTATCTAACCCATATCTAACCATATCAACCGCCAGGTCTATAAGCTTGAAATCCATCCAAGGCAAACCATAAAAATGTATTAGACTTTATACCTACAACTCAAAAAGCAGTGTTTCATGACTTTTAGGAATCTATATTTAGAGATACGACGTGAGGATATGTGTGTATGTATGAATGTATATTATTTAGAAGGGGGTAAAATAGAAGATGAAAGTTTGTATAAATATTTCTTTGTTTTCTTTTGTAATTAATACCGCGAAAATGATATTTCGTCTTTTGGTAGGAAATTAAGGATGACATATATCAGCGTTTTTCAACTTAAACTTTACCCCCTGTGAAGAGGATGGTAGATTGCATGGGAGCAGGACGTGGAAACCGTTCGAAAAATACCGGTTAATTACGGGTCTTAACCAGGTTTTTCGTAAATGCTCGCTCGGAATCGATTCGCGAGCGTTAATGTCGCTGAGATTAACCTGGTTAATTCCGAGCGATATAAGGGTGTAGGTGGGACGTCGGTCGGTTCAAAATCTAACAAGTTGTTACATGTTTTAGATCATCAATCGGAACTGATAGGGATATTAAATTATCTTAAAGAAGTGTGCGAGTATGCAGGACCGACTGTAGCGAAGGAAATTGAGTGGTATTTAGAGCAGGAACAGTTTTGTTTTGCTCTTTGGTCAGAATCGAAATAATATAGATTCTTCTGAACGAGTGGAATCAAAATGAAAATATTAATTTTAAAATCTATGGCGTTTGGATTAAAAATATTAACCAAGTTTCCGAGCTCTGCATGGGACTTGAAAAAGGAACACAATAAACGTAGTTTATAAAGAGTATATTACCAGCTCACTTAGTTCTGCTTATTTCAATCACTATTACAATAAATAAACTAGCAATTCAAACAATAAGCAGAATTCAAAATATTAAAGACAACATTATAACTGTATGTTCTTTAATATTTTTAGTTGCAGTTATAATAACTATTTTTAATTTAAACATTAATTCATTTAAAAATAATTTGCGATCGATTTAGATATGTAACCATCTAGTTTTGGAATCGAGGCTTTACCACAGCAAAACTGTTGGACAACAACGTAATGATAATTTGACATTTTAAATAATTTGAATACGTGTGATCATAATTCGATATTTTAAAACATAGTCTGGAATAGTTTAATAGTTGTCAGATACAATTTCACACATATGAAGGTATAGTCACAATATTAAAAGAGTAATAAGTGTGCTGATGACTAAGTCAGAGTAGTTATCGAACATTACAAAGACTGCGCTAAGGCATTCTATGACTAAGTCTCATATGGCCCTGTCCACAATCACTGCAATGCGACCAAAATATCGGTAGAAAAATGTAAATATGGGATCCGGTTCCTTATAGTTTTAAGATAGTTTGGTATACATACATAATATGCGTACCTGCTACTTATTGTCAATGATATATAAAGCACAAAATGAATAGAAGTGATGTGTTTATGTTCACAAAAAATTCTTAAACAGATATGATGCTCGACTACCAAGTGACAAGCTTAAAAAGTAATTTCCCAATTTTACTTTACAACGTAGGAACATTTGAGGAAGCGAAAGAGGTGTGTAAGGACCGCGACTACTGGCGCTCCGTCCTCTCTGACTACCCCGTTGGGGATACAGCGTGAAGTTATGTTATGTTATGTTATGTTTACTTTACAACGTTCTCGAAAAGGCAGTTTTTTTGCAGGCACGCTGACGTCACGCTTATAATTTATCGCTGTTGCATTATATAAACCCCTACAACCCTAATGAAACTTTAACATAAAATAACTTATAATGAAGATAGAGTATAACTTACATCGCCTCCTATATTTATATGCAAATTGAGATTCATGTTAAATGTTTTAATAGCTCAACCATCAATGGTTCCAATAGATGCAATAGATCCATATCCGCTGTAATGTACTTTTTGAAGTAATAAAATAAGATTATTATTCCATTAAAAGCTTCGAGATAATTGAAACATTACGAATATTTCTGAAATAAAATGAACATTATTAATGGCTAATTTAAGTAGTAAGGAGAGAAGGAAACTTCAAAGCTACATTGGCTTGGGGAGGGGACTTCGTACAACTAATCACATATTACTTATACTGTTTAATCCTTTACTATAAAAAATATCGATTTTTACAAATAATAAATTATAAGCAATACATGAAATAATATGTTTAAAAAACAGACTGGCTCTACTTAGAGAAACAGTTGCACCCTATTATTCCCTGTATCGAGTTACTATTATGAGTTGTTATACCGTAAATAAAATAGATTTTATATATTTGTCAAAAAAACAGAATACATTTCTAAATTAAATACAAGTACCGAACTTCGAATTGTTTGTTTGTTATACATACGTATAGTTTGTTATGTTCAGGAGGCTGACCAATAATAGGAAGCCACTGACACCTCGCAACCATCCATTTAAGTGTCATTCAACCATCTCTAGTGACGATTTCACTTTTACCATGAAACAAGTCATTTGTGCCCCGCGCACTTCCCCCTTCAGGAGTACAAAATGGCGTTACTAAAACGCGCGATCCCACTTAGCGATGCGGTCGTGATTCTCGCGTCGTGGTTTCAATGCGTTATGTTGTGTTCTGCTCAGAATATGTGCGTTTTGTTCTTATTTTATACAATCCTTTCTAGTAAATCTTAAAGTTAAGTACTTAGTATAATTTAAACGAACTGCCCACCCATGTCTTCACAAGCATAGATTAGACATTACATTTAGTGTTCTGTTCCAAATTTGAAAAATACCACACTTATGGTCTCAGTACAGTGCCTGTTAATTCATGTGTCTATCACAAACTTTTAGAGCTCCTCTTTAACGGTAAAAGCTAGAGACTTGAAAGGCTCAGATAGAACTTGATATAACCCAACGTTGTGGTTCAAATTTAATAAATCGACTTTATTGTGGGCAATACAGAGTGTCAAACATTTATGAAAAAAATTAAAATTCAACCCTTAAATAATGCCTACCTATATTTGAGTTTACTTTTGAGTCCTTATTCTGTGCAATATCGAAAACCCACTTTTCTAATGCGTAAGTAGATCATGTTAATTCCACAAACAGATTGAAAATGTTGAAAAGATGTTTGATCTTTTTATAAATATAATAAATATCGTGACGTTTGTCATGAGTTGATAAGGAGTCTAAAAGATATTTAATGTAAAAGATATGTATCATAGATCATAAACCTACCTAACCTACTATACCATACCTTTATTTTTATTAACCCTTAATTTGAGTAGGCATCAAAGAAATAAACCAAACCATAACAGTTATCTGTGTCTATTATAGGACTCTGTAACTGGCTATTCTACACCTGTCATCCATTATTGAGAACACGGTTTGTTCAAAAACCGTAACCATAGGTTAAACTAACTGTTAACACTATCCTATTTCCAAGAGATCAATTGGCCAATTGTTATTTGTGTCATGTCGCATGCCCGAGGCGAGAGCTAAATGCGTAAACCAACTAACGGTGTCAGTTCAGTGTACGGAAAGTGGTGTCATTAATAATAATTTCGCCACCTGTCGTATTGGGAAGTTTGAACGAGTCTTACACACCATGTTGGGTGCATCCTCTTTGACAACAGGAAGTGGAGTAGGGGAAAAAACGGTCAAGAGCATGTCGAACACGCATTAAATTAGGAATAATTTTATATTTAATAAAAATTTAATTTAAATATAAATAAAAATAATATTTGGTACAAGATACCCTTCATATATATTTCTTTGTTTTTCGTTTCTAGGTTTAGGACTCGAATTCCGTTTTAACAATTTTGGCTACAGAACCCTATATAAGAAAAGAAAATAAGCATATAGCCGTCCCTAATTATATACCTAACATGGTATTTTGAACATTAAAATTTATATTTACCTATTTATAGATTTCCATAGGTATACTCGTAATTTAAAATATAATATATGCTTAAGTAATATTATATGACACGCCAATTAAAGATATTACGTAAAATAATAGCTGTTGCTCGTGACATCTTCTCCGTGGAATTAAAAAAATGCCTATGTCCTTCTCCGGGGCTTATTCTATCTCCATTCGAAATTTCGTCACAATGGGTCAAGCCGTTTAGGAGGAGAAGAACTCCGAATACACCCAAACCGCAATTTTATTATCGAATATAGACAAAAAAAAAAAAGAAAGATACGTCTATGTCGCCAATCAAGCTACATAATACCTGTAATCTATAAATACAAGCAAATAAATGAAATGGAAATATCTGTGTTTTCAATATAAAGGCGTTTTCTTAAGTTAATTTAGTTATATTTATATATTATACTTTGCGTTTAAATAACGTCTTTGTACGTTTTTTTTTTAATTTTTGTCTGTCGTCGTTTGTTTGTCCAGGCTAATCTCCGATACGGCTGAATCTCCTATTTTAACGGCACTTTCATTAGCAGCTAGACTTTTTAGAGAATAATCTAGGCTACTTTTTAGTCTGGATAAATACTAAATTTAATGCAGGCGAAATCGCAGGTAGGACTAGCTATCAAATAAATTCAATTCACGGGCAAACAAAAAAACACAAATGTACTCTTGATATTATATTTAGATTTGAAAAAAATTTCCCAATTTTTTCTAGTAATAGTAATTAATTTCTTGTACAAAATTAATATTTCAATATTAATTCAATAACATTAGATATAATTCTACAACAATGTCGTAATGAAATAAAAACAACATATTATGATGGGTAACATGACAAATGATTAACAAATAAACAGTTGATGTCAACTTTTACTGAGATAGTATGAATATACCCGTCCTTACTATATGGGGGATGGAACTTTAAGGTTATATAAATTTTAAAATACTCTTCATACACATTGAGATGACCAGTAGCCGGACGCTAATAGAACAATAACTCATTCCAATCTCATTGTTTCCTATACTTACGCATTATAAAAATGGTAAATAAATTAATCAAACTTCCATATTTCTTTATCTCTATCAAAAATAAATACATAAGTATATATAAAAGTAGTGTTTGTACGAACATGGAACACTAGGAATCTATCAATTCTTTCGCTTTTTCAAATCTCTTAATTTTCCTGACATACATATCTTCACACTATTTCCCTAACGGGGTAATCAGAGAGGATTTTCCTGACGCTTCTACAATACGGCATGCGAATGCTTTTGATATTGCCATGCTATCAGTTAACATTTGTACAATTACATGGATGTCTATTTAAAATTATATTCCGTACCAATATTATATATTCAAAGACTCTGTCTGTTACATTTTCACGGCTAAATTGCAGAACCGATAGTAATGTTTGGTATGGAGATAACTAGACTATAGACAGACATAGGCTATTTTGTTAAAATCCGTGTAACAGCTAATAAATAAATAAACATAACTTTCAAATAAATAAGTATAAATAAAAAATGAATAATCTAGAAAAAGCACTAAGTCATTTTTTGTTAACGTATCAGTAGAAAATGAAACTGAATTAAAAGTAAAACTCAAAGATAGCGAAATGTTCCAAACTGACCGCAAAATTCGCTGAATACGTGAGCGTTAGCACAAAAGTCTGGGTTTTAATGTTTTTATACTATACGTTTTTACACACGACATAAGTGTGTTACACACCATAGTCTCTTTTTCATTTTTATATTCACTAAACTTTCGTTTTATTTGGTCGTATTCAACTATTTAAACATTCTACTTTTACTTTTAGGGTCGTGACTCAACAGAAAGGTAAATAAAAAGTTATTTGAACGATAAGCGCCATTAAAGGTTGAGAAAAAAATGCGAGACCGCGTTATCTGTTGCCAATTTAATATTTTTTCATAAATTTGATATTTTGTAATAAGTAGCCGCGGGACGTCTCAAGATTTATGTGGAAAGTTATCCATTTAACGTACTAGAATCATAATTCTTTTTCTAACTAAAAATACTTTTACTCAGAAGTACTTGTACGACAGGTTTCCAACTGTTGACTTCCTATTTTCTAACGAGATTTTTTTCTCTCAATAGAAACACAAGGCGTTCAAACCTTCTTCCGCGCCACTGGACTTGAATGGAGTGGAAAATGTCGCTAAACTGTCACATGTTACATATCATATAAAATATTATATACATAGCTACATACCAGTGTATAATCGAAAATGTAAAATTTAAACTAATTAGTAGTTAATTCCTAGAGATTTATTACCTCTGTGAAAGTTTTACTTAATTGAATAATAGATATTCGAGTACCTGTAATTATATACTTATATCTTGTGAATTGTATATGTATATGTACATTCATACAATTTCCTAAAGAAAAGACTTAAATATACCTTTAAAGAACAATACTTTTAAGTCTCCTCAAGTCTTTGACGCCAATACTTTCCCATAACTCCTAATTGTTGTAATTCATCATCGTATTTCATATAACGTTTACAATGATTGTTAGTAATATCACTGTTACTAGGAAACAATGTAACACGGCCTACTAACCAACAATGTACTTTAAAACTATGTGTGTCCTAGGTCTTGCTTCTCTACGGAAACACCTACTTACGTCCTACACTACAGCTTTCTCTAATGCTAGTATAATGACTGACTAATGTCTAGACATTTACGATGACCTTACGTATGAATTGCTGGCTTCCTACTTTTTTCACAAGAACAAGTATAAGTGAAATAATAGTACAGTACAGAAGCAAGAATCGAGAACAATCCTACTAAAAACTTTTTATTTCTCTACGACCGTGAGCGCTGACGGCAGCTCTTTCCCGACGAAACGAAATATGAATATGGAAAGCGCGTTCGACGCCATATAAGAGGGCGAATAGAAAAAGGCTGTAACTGTAAAGCAGTCAATGGACGAGTGACACTGACAATGAGGCGTGTTCCGTTTTTGGTGACCGTCACGTATGTCGTGTGTACGTGGATGGTTTGTAGTACACAACAGAGCGAAGCACGTACCAACTTTCCAACACATCATACTCAAATCAGCCGTAGGCGTAAACGTCCTTATTGATTTTTAACCTTCATTCGATTATTTTTCTTATACACTTTATAATTTATATTCTTTACAGTGTCACTAGCTATATTTCTCAAGTGTATTTTTATGTTCATTGACTGGGACAATGTTTCGAAATTCTGCATGTACGCAGTCAGATATTTAACCGCAAAATTCAAAGTTAAGGCAATCGAATCAGTTAACTTCCGCCATCTTGCGGTTCGCAATCTACCGTGCAGTCCGTTACACGAAGCGAAATAAACGCCAACCACTTGCAAGCTACACTGACGCGTTGTGAACTTGATTAACGGAGCGACACTTTAATACCAACACCACGGGATCATTGCCACCCGACACTACGTTTGCGTGTGCCAAAATCAATTTTCATCTACATAATTAACGTTACTAGATTAAGTCCAGATTTACAGAACACAGTAATTTCGACGCGCGTAGTGTGCTACTCTATAACATGTGCTCCGTACTATTACGTTTCATCATTTCATTTTATGACAATAAAGAAAGCCTTAAAATTATCAGATTTTAACGTTATAATTTCAATCATTTCTCTGAGTTCAATATAAAATATTACATAATATTAATTTGTACTTCAAAATAAGTTATGTATTGTGTAGTGTACTATAAAACGTATGTGTAACTAAACCATCGGACACAATAATGTATTCGCGACCATCTGTTACGTCGAGTGGTATTTGGAAAACTGATTGCTCACAGTTACGAGTAGGCACTATTACAGCATGCACAAAGTGGGTCAGGCATTGTTTCACCCACGATAAACCGATTATTTTATCTCCATACACTTATATCACATGTATCTATACAAAACTAAATTCACTAAAATGTGCACAAATATTTATTTTAAATACCATCATATAGCCGTATCCAATATCTTTCATTATAATCAGTATATAGACAAACTCTTAAATGTAATAATTTTTATAAACGATACTCGATGTTATGTTAAGACTATGCATCTATCTATACCAGCCATTCCCAAAGTGGGCGATAACGCCCCCTTGTGGGCGCTGCAGGCCTAAAGGGGGCGGTAAGAGACCCAGAAAAAAAATGGAGGCGTTGTGTAGAGGCCTGGGGGTTGATTTGTAATTTCATTTAGCTAGGAGGCATCTTAGACAACGACTGCATGAGCTCTCGACTCAGTAGACAAAATAAGTTTGGGAACCAGTGATCTATACAGTTGTAAAAAATCCTGTTCAATCTCTAAAAGTTTTATTAAGTATTGAAATTTGGTTCTATTTAGGTATACATATCTTGTTGTATTTTCAGATAATAAATAAAAAATTCCCCAAATAAAAGAAAATAAAGTTTAATTAATATAAAAATACTTAGACGGCAATGCGCGTTGCCAATCGAGTATGGCGCGCTGCGCACCACCGCCGCTGACTACGGTGTTGTCACATTCCAAAAAAAATGCACTATAAATGTGTATTGTAGATTACAAAATTTTTAATATAATTTTCTTATATTTTGAGTAATGTCATCGGGATACCTTTTGGATAAGACAGTTTTTTTTACATACTGTATAACTCAATACACATTTAAAAAGCTCACTAACAGACGCACCAACGATTATATATCTGTACAACAAAGGTATTTCATTCACGCATTATCAACAGGTATCGTTGATTGTTCACATAGGTACATCAGGCCGTCTTCGCCGTATAACTATTCAAATATATTGAGCAAAGAAAAAGTGCGGCCTCTCACTTTCTTCGGATCATAAGTACCTATCTCAAATTCTGGCCCATGTATGCACATTGTGAAAGTGAATATTCGACAACACGCAATAGGTTCTCACTAATAATTACCGTGATTTTACAATAACTATTGATTATTGCTATTATTGAACATTTCTATAAGTAAGTATATATTTACTCTTCCATTACATAAATAGTAATAATTACATTTACTTAATTATTTTTATTAAGCAGAAGGAAGCCTATGCGGCGAATTTGCGCTGTATAGGCACAGTACAAATGAATCTGAGTATACAGGTAAATTGGTTTTTGGATAATTTATTTAAAATATAATATTTTGTATACAATATACACGTAGGTATCGTATATTTGTACTAAATAAATTTCAATAAATCGAAAATTAAGGTAGCCTAAACGGATTTCGGCCATATTCACGAAAGCCCAGTGCAGATTGGTTAATTCTACAAAAAAAAACTCTATTATTAGTTTGCAAACAACCTCTAAAACTTATCAATTATCGAAGGGTCACTACACTACGGACATCACTTTACTTATAACTGGAAACAGTTACAAAGAATTAAATAAACGGTCTATTTGAATAGATTGTACTATAATGAACCTAACTTCATTTCATTAATTAAATCGCTGATGAATATCCGCATAATTAAAATCTGTATTCATGAATTGCTTACATTTACGTATGGTAATGTTTGTCAGAAGCGCTTGAATTAACGGTATATAACGTTCCAAAATAATGTTTGTGCACATGAACGGACTTTATTTGACAATCAATTAATATTCAGGACAACTTTAGCGAAGTTCCCGTTGCACAGTCCTTGCTCACAAAATATTATAACGGTGTTCGAATCGTTGACCTCTATCTGCCGTTTAAGACAACAAACAATAAACTAGGATTATGTTTGATGCCGGAAGTTATATTTGTTTAGGCCGACATGACCAAGATAAGTAGGTGAAGGTATAAATATTTTAATTGTAATTAGTAGCAAGGTATACGATTAAATAGAGATTGACGAAACACAACTAAAATATCCAAGTAATGAGAATAGTTGTCGAAATTCCTAGATGTAACTATTATCGTTTTCAAAAGATACCTTAGAACACAAACTCCACGTATATTGATAATCTATGTAAGTAAAAATGAATGATTCTTTGTATATCTGTCGTCTATGCGTTCCTAAACCGATTGTGATGAAATTTTGATGAGTTGTTCTGCGTACGCCCGCAAAGGTTCCTGCAGAAATATTTAATTTACTAAATAAATGTCAAAAGCTCTCGCATACCTAGGCAAAAATTTGCGAGGAGAATGATGATATTTGGGAATGCGAAAGAAATACGTAAGAACTGCGACGCTTGGCGCTCCGTCCTCTCTGACTACCCCGTTAGGGATACAGCGTGAGGATATGTATGTATGTATGTAATAAATAAAAGACTACGCGAACGAAATCACGGGCAACTACCAGTAAAGTACAATTAAAATAATTGATGCAAAGTAGTATGTATTCACAATGTAATATTTTGGCTACAAGACGAACGTAGCTCCTGCGATGTGGTCAGACTTTTTTGTTTTATTTTATAAGACACCGAGTAAAAGTCGGTCGTCCAGATAGGTATTAATATAACATATTACGTATGTATTATTTATAGTATAAATTAAATAGGTGCACACAGAAAATCACATAGGTTTATGTTTGTAGGGTTTTTGTTAAAAAAATGTATTACAAAAAGAAAAAAAGAAAAATAAATTATTTCTTCTTATTTCATCTCTAAGCATGTACTCATATTACCTATAGATAATATATGTAGTTTTAAATAAATAATTGACAATACACTCAAAAAGAAAGAGTCTATTTAATACGACGTATTAGAAAATATGGCATTTTATTTATGCGTCAATGTCTAAATCCGGTTATAAAGAATAAATGAAGTGAAATGGGCTAATCTAAATATAAATAAAAATCGATTGCCACATGTATGACGGAGCATTACGGCTCTACGGAATTTGGCTGATTTTTTTTTTGTTGCGTTCGTAATTGTCAGAACAAGGTCAATGTGTTACAGAAATTTTTAGAAAATCCACGGAAAATGTCGGAAATTTGGATGATATTTTCATATGAAAATCTCAACAGAAAAAAAATTTGGTATGTTGCAAACATTCAACATCCCACTGGAGCGCGACTCGACCCGCCTACGCCCTGGCGTAGCCGGGTCGGGTCGCTAGAGGTCAATATTTTTAAGCTAGAAAATATTAATTTATGAAAGAATTTTTTTTTTTAAATCTACGAAAAAAGACGGAAATTTAAATGATATCTTCATATGAAAATTTTAATTAAAAAAATTTGGTATGCTACAAACATTCAACATCCCACCGGGGCGCGCCCCGACCCGACTTGCCCAGGCGTAGCCGGGTGGGGTCACTAGAGGTCAATATTTTTAAGTTAGAAAATTTTAATTTGTGAAATATTTTTTTTAAAATCCACAAAAAATGTCGGAAATTTAAATGGTATTTTCATATGAAAATCTCAATAAAAAAAAATTTGGTATGCTGCAAACATTCAACATCTCACCGGGGCGTAGCCGGGACGACTCGCTGGTAATCAATAATTTAATGTCAGAGTGAAACATAATGACATAATTACTGACTAGGGCCACTATTAGTTCCATTCTATACTTTAATAGTGCTTGTATTTTATATCGTCACCGGTTAAAATTATAAACAAATAGTACTACTAAATAACTACTAAAATACTTCATTATAGCTACATAGTTTTTACATACCTATATTACAACCTTATGAAGATCAAATAGCCCGAATGTTAGCTGAATAATAAAATATTAAAAGCACTAGCATACCTAGGTGAAGTGTGTGAGGAGAATGATGAGATTTGAGAAGGCGAAAGAAATATGTAAGGACCGCGATACAGGATACAGTGTACAGTTACGTTATGTTATTATATTTGTACAATAAGTATGTAGTTACATCATATATTGTAATTAACATGTTAGTAATTGTAATTACTCAAGTTCAAAAACCACAAAATCACTATTACAATTAAATATTAAAAATAAAGGTTAGAAAAATGTTTGCTGTTAATTTATTATTTACAGTAAGCTTGTACTATGGGTACCACGTAACGAACTCTGGGGGAGTTCTCAGTAACACCCAAAAATTGATCAATATTTGATCAATGCAGAATAATTGAAATATCTTATACATAAACGTCATTACCAAGAAATTAGTGCCACAAAAACAACAAAATCGAAGGTGTTTTTTATTATTTTCACCAAAAGGAGTTCTTTCAAATTCAACAAGCTCCAACTGTCTAAAATATATCTATACCAATTTCTAGCGACTGAAGTGTATTGACTTGTTCAATTCTATATAAAAATGCTGCGAAAATCTCGTATTCTCTCATATTCTCTCGTAAGGTTACATGGTATTATCGCTTGAGTAACTGCGAACTTCACATAAGCACAAGTTGGACCGAACATTACATGAAATACTGTCCTCACTTGAGGGATGGTACTGATAAGTATCAGATGGATCCACTGCTTTGGATAGACTTCCGAACCAAGGCTAATGGGCGACGACACATTAATCAAGACTAAGCTTTATAGCATTTAGCAAGGACGTGCCGTCGCATGTCTTTCGGTATTTTATAGAAGATACTTAAGAGAGTAGCTACGCACCGGAATTACATACACCATCATCGTTCTATTATCGAAAAACTACACACAAGGAGTTACTCCTGAGTGTCAGGATAGAGTTACCTTTATGCTGACACTCTATCCTGATACTGACTTTACGACATGCGAAAATCTTTTATGTTATAGATATCGGTAAGGTTTTGAGCACCTTTTGAACGTCATTAGGTATTGTCTCAAATATTCTCAAATAGTGGGCACTGGATATATCTAGAACTAAAGCACATCACGGACCAAAACTACAAAAAATGTTGTGCAATATATGTATTTATTGTAATACAGACATTTCACACAGCGCCATCTAGTCCCAAAGTAAGCAGCACAGCGATTGTGTTATGGGTACTAGACAATTGATATACTACTTATATACTTTTCTTTTGTAAATAAATACATATAATACATAAACACCCAGACTCGGGGCGGGAATCGAACCCGCAACCCACGTTTACTTTCCGACGCGCTTAGCCGTTGCGCTACGGAGGTCGTCAAAATTGTATTGTATACTTAAATATTTTCAAGTGCAGTAATAAACACCGTTACATAATTCATATGCACATGACACAAATGCAACATGTACTGCTTAGGACGGTGTTGCTTACAGCACACATTATTACATGTCTTCATTCTGTAATGGCCCTTAGACGTTTTTAGGGTCAAGAATAAACAAGTATTTTCTACATGATTAACTTTCTGTCTTGTCCATCTCATCACTCTTTTCCCTGAGATAAATGCGCTCACTACAGACAAAAAAGCTACAATAACTATCTAGAAACCAATATAATTTTCATTTGTGTGAAAGAGAGTTTTAGTATCACATTGAAACCGTGACGAACCGGTTCGCGATCTTCGCAGGCCATCGGTCATTTCTATTAGATACTTTGTTAAGTAATGCTCTTATGCAAGCACTTTTGTTATCGAGTCTCAAAAAAATAAAAACCCCAAGTACCCTAAGACTATGTATTGCACGAATTACCAAAACTGCGTTTCGTGAGTGCTAATTACGGGTAAGTCGCCGGTTCCCTCGTCATTGTTACAGATTTTTTTATTACATTTGGCCAATATTCAGTAACTCAAAAGCGTGAGACGTTATTTCGAAAACACTTGTTATTTGAATAAGAGTAACGCTATAACCAGGTCACTTCGGGTAATTTTCCCATTGTGACAATGGTCAATTAAGTAGAGCGTCTCGCCTCGATTCGGCTTAGTAACGGCATGTGGGAGAAAACCAAATAGTATTTAAACGAGTAATAAAAAATAAAACATCATCTTTCACAGCGCGTCGCCCATCTATTCCCCTAAATTAACTGTGTTCTACGACTATATCACATTTAAAATAACGTACGTTATCTCTCTAATTAAAAACTAAACAAAAAAACTTTTCTTTAAAACCAGTATAAAGTATTAACTTGTAACTAAAGTACAAATGTAGAAAAAACACATGAATTTATATTACAGCAGTAGTAGATCTTATGATCAAGACTTTCCCAGATTTTATCTAGCTATCAGTCAAAATTATAATCGAATGAAATATTTGTTTGTATTTTTCGACATTTTCAATTAACATTCTTTGCAAGTACTCTCTTACGTTTTAAAAATTCAGTATTGTGCAACATTCCAAGTACAAAGAATAATATAAAATTCATAATAAAACCATTTCATAAAACAATAGATTGCCCGCATTGAGCAACTTCAAATCGCGACAAACTATCCGAGCTGGAGTCACACTGGCAAAAACAATAGTAACGTCGTTGTTAATCTGCCAATCTAAACCGCTCAGAGCAAGCATTGCGTCTTACAGGCTGAGAATTTTTTTATTTCAAAAACCACTCCGTAGCATATCAGTTAATAAATACTGAAAAAGCATTTTTTTTTTTAAACTCATTAGGATTTTCCAAGCTTATTGAAGCAATTTTGAAACATTTATAGCTGATATATAAATAGTGAAACCTTAAAAGGCAACATACCTAAGTAAATACATGATAGTTAGCGGTGATCATTGCTCTAATTCAAACTACAACTGTAAATTCCAGCAGATATAAATTCATGCTTGGATAAATTAACGAGGTAGCTTTTTAAAAAAAAATCCGAGTACGAAATAAAAACATTAGTGAAAAGTATAAAACAGCATTTTTTTACTTAATAAAATCTCAAGGACAAAAATGTCTTAATAAATACCACGAATATCTTCATGATTAATTTAACCAGTTATTGAAGTCGGCGCCAAGCCAATCCGACTAGTAGATTTAGTTGTTGTTTATTGGCTTTAATAACAGTCAAATTTAATTGTATAGATATTTGTCCCGTAATTATTAAGTTAATTTTGATTAGTTAATAAAGGATAATGATTTTGCGCTTTTCGGAAGTTTTATTTCAATTTCAATGGAATTATCTTGGACATATGTATACCCTTTCAAATTCATCAAAATCCTTCCACAAATTGCAAAGACATCGTGTAACTTATACAAAAAATTACAGATGAATCGAGAACCTCCTCTTCCTTTTTTTAAAGACGGTAAATCTGGTGTCGTAAGCCAAACATTGCCTTCTTTTAAATCATTGTCATTATAGATAAATTGTGTGAACATAAAAATATTCCTCACAACGAATTTTGTACAAGTGATAAAAACAAAACTAAGTATCTATCCTAAAATATAACATAATTTGTCAAAGTACGCGAAGCTGATGAAACTTATAATTAATGACTATGTCAATAAATCAACAAGTATCTCACGCTTCAATGCACATCAACGGCAAACGGCAGACGCTACAACCTACAAGTCGATATAAAAACAATAAAGGGGATGAAGGGAGACATTTTCATTAGAGATAATCGATATTCATCGATATTAATTAAACATTGATGTTAAGCAGGCAATCATTTGATCTTTCTTCAAAACTTCGATATATCGATGTCTCATTAAAAAATATTCGACTTATTTACACTTAATAGGTGTTACTAATTATTTGTGTACTTGTTATTGTATTACAGTAGCTTCAATTTGAAATTCAAAGACACCAGGCAACGAAATCTTAAAAAAACGTAATTCCATTCTCTAATATTTATTTGTAATAAATTCGTATGAAAAGATATTAGATTCAGTTTATTTTTCTATAATTTCGTTAAAAACATCGATATGTAAAATCATCGTTTACATCGCGATGTTCATCAGATTGAGGACCAATGTCAACATCGATGTTTTTCTAACATCGATCATCCCTAATTTCCATATTATTAGAAACAAGTGAATGAAAATAAGCTACCAAAACACGACATGAATACCAAGTCGCAGGGAAATCAATAAACATATATTCTCATCACGCAATCAAAATTTAGTGTTCCTTCCTGAAATTGATAGAAAGAAACGTACAAGAAGCTGATTTAGAACTAAATTAAGTAAAATATTATTGAAAAATTTTACATGTAAGTAAAATACGATGTTAATTTTTATCGAATATGTTTGTATCACTTTCTGATCATTAAATATTATTTGATTAGATATTGATGTTTACATAATAAAAATAATAATGTGTAATAATGTTGTAAAATAATGTTGGAAAATTTCGATAAATTAAAAGTTTCCATCCATTACAACATTGCTTATCCTACCTACAAGTATCAAAATTAAATCGAATAAACTTTCTTAATACACAATTTCTTGTCTTGCAAAAGTCTAACTGCAATTAATATTAAACCTTATGGATACCGGGATCTACATATTACACAGCAAATTTTTATTATTAGTAAGTGAAACTAATACTTATCGTCACAATAATATCAAGATATGTATTATTTATTAGTTCGGTGTATCACAATATACATAGGCATCATCTAAAGGGTTACATTTATAATTATAAGCCTTTCTAATTGGCAGTAACAATAAAAAGCTATTAATGGCAGTGAAAAATATAATTCACAACAATCAAATGTTACCACCACATAAGAAATACACGAACTTGAAAAAATACAATGACTCAATAAAAAAGTTATAGGCTATAAAAAAAAATAAAACAATATAGAATTATAATTTGTACTACAAAAATACAACCCCGTGTATAACTTTTCCAGTATAATTTCTGTTGTCTTCCTAACAATGACTCGTGACCGCGGTTTACATAGTTCAAGTAAAAAAGAATGGTTAAAACCATCATTTTTACTGTATGCAATAGTTAATGGTCAATAACAAATTTGTCATAGAATCTATTAATTTTAAATTTCATATGATTAAAGCCTGAAATAGTAAATGTATAATGGAAACTATTTTGAATATATTTAAGTTGTAATATGAATTAGTAATTGAATTATTCATTTATAATTAATGTATTCGCCTTATCGAAATACACTTTGTTAATTGTTTTATAACTGCATTTTTAAACTCGTAATCTTTGTTTCCGAACTACTAAAACTCAACAACTGTTAAAATTATTGTCTGTCTGTTTGTTGAATTAATCGATAGAATTATGGAACAGCTTAATCATGAACGAGACGTTCGCTAACTGGTGAAGTATCCATTTTGTAGGAAACGATTACTACGTCCAGGATAATAATGGAATTACAGATTTTTATAATAAATTTCACACATATCAAAAGCCAGTAAAAATCGCTACAATCAAGAATATACGCATACATATTTCAATTGAATCTTCATCGCATTGTTTCGCCAATACCTCATCACCATAGCTTAATACTTAACATTCAAAAAACCGGCTTCAGAGTATGACATCATCAAAGGTTGTAAAGGTTACAGACATAAGTATTTATAAATCGGTCGATGTATCTAAGGAATGTCTATATTATTTAATAAAAATACTTACAAAACTGTGTTCTCCTTTAAAACTGAAATAGTATAATGTGTGAGGAGAATGATGAGATTTGAGGAAGCGAAAGAAGTATGTAAGGATCGCGACGCCTGGCGCTCCGTCCTCTGTGATTACACCGTTAGGGATACGGCGTGAAGATATGTATGTATGTATGTATGTATATAGTATAACTTGTAAAAAGGTATTTATAAAAGTCAAATCTTCTTTCTGATCTGCAAATCTTGTACTGAAAAAAATTAACAAGGAACTTATACATTCAGGTATCATTTCTGCAGCATTATTTTAAAAATATCTTTACCAACAAATTTTATACAACCTCATAAGTATGCAAGCAGAGAGTGATACAATATATTAGCTGGCCCTGTAGATGTTGTTTTACTCTTTTCGGTAGATGGCGCGATGTATTTGATTTGGTTGTAATAACTTGATTACAATGCCACTTATCGAATCTTAGCATATTTATATACCATCGTCTCGATAAAATAAATGTTAATTGAGGCAATGTGACCTCAATTACTTAAAAGTCCGTTAACATGCACACAGATGCCCTGCGACGACCTGTGACCAAGTTTCGCTCTCCACACAAAGTATCCCTTGGCCGATAGAACCCTTAGGCGGTCGACCATCTGCCAGGGCGCTTTCTGCACTTACCCAACGCAACCGGGGGCGCTGTAAATGCCACGGACTAACAGCAAAGAGGAGGGATTTTTAGTCGGTTTCAATCCGACACTAATCAGTCTGCGTAGAGTCCGGTTGATTGTCCATGAGGATTTTTTCCCTTCTCAAAACCAAAAAAACAATTAGAGAAGTCGTTCAGAAGTTACACAATAAATAACAGACGTTTCAACGATAAAAACCTGTAAAGATAGTATACATAGGTCACGTCGTTTTTCATTTGGGATGACCGGAACATTACGAGCATCTTGAGGCCAAATCTAACAATAAATAAGTAGGTATTAAATATCTATTGTAATTGTAACTCACAAGAAGTACTTATACAGATAGCAAAGAAGTGAAACCAAAGAGTGAGAAGTTGCTTGGGAGATAAGCAGCTGTTGACACATTTTTTTTCCTCTTTCCCAGACCAGTGTAGAAGCAATATTCGAACTTCCATTTTCAAATTATTTAGTAGGTTATAAAATAATTGCTTGTATTAACTGGCCCAGCGGTGCGGTCGCAGAACATTTGTCTTCCAAGCCGGAGTACCGGGTTCGAACCCCGGTCGGGAAACGAACTTTTCTAAATTGGCTTGGAGTCTGGGTGTTAATGAGAGCTCCACCACTTCGTTGTGTGGTACCCATAGTACAAGCCTAGTTAGAGATCGCACAATTTGCGTAATTGTCTGGAATATTATTATTATATACTAGGTATTGAAGGATTAGTTTAAATTTGATATTCTGAGCTATGTTTGATGGTTAGCGGTTAAATCATTCTCGGTAAGTTTAATCATCGAATCTTAATTATGAAGGAATCTTGTCAACCTACTATCATAGTAAAAACAACTACATTTTTTCCATGAATTGTTTTGAAACGTTACATACGTACCTATTTATCTTGTCATTTTTTGTGTCAGGAAGTTTTCAAAATTACTATTTACTATGTATTTAACATTTGATTGCATGATTTACTAAAAACGAAGTTGAAAAATATTTCAATGTTAGATCATAAATATTAGAAACAGCTTCACTTATCAACATCCTTTTCAATGACATATGACGTCATAAGTATTACTCAACTACTACAATATATTATACGATATGATATACATAGGTACTCCCTATTGTTAGATATCTTAAAACAGCTACATACACGGAACCGATAATTGTTTTTATGAATTCATGACATCACGTCAACAACACGCGAAGCACCTATCAGGAACGATTTTACCCGCTCATTAAGTATGCGAAAACAACCTTTTTACTAAATACAAAACAATATTTTATAGCAAATATAAAAATCGTAAGCAATAATTATAATTTTGTGAGTGATAAAAGAAACGAAAAGTAATTGTAAAATGTCTGGGAGTCTGAGTGTCACTGGGTGCTTCTTCAATTCATTGATTGGTACCAATGTGGTACCCCTGTACAAATCTAATGCTAGATTTGGGGTCACATAATCAGCTTAATTATCGAGAGTATAATTTATAAAAGAGAAAAAAAGAATGAAAGGTAACGTAACATAATAAATAAAACTTCGAACCTAAGTAATAAAGAAAATACATTTTCATAATATTCTATATTTCTTACAGAGATATAGCTTTGATATTCCTCTGTGACTACCCCTTTGGGAATGCAGCGTGAAGATATGTATTTATGTATAATATATTGTTGCCTTATTAAGTATAAGAATATATGAAGCGAATTTCTTTATCAAAGAACCATCTCGGTAACTAAAAAGTGTAAAAAACTAGATATCATTAAATATATTACATTATTGTTATAAATAACAATAAACATTTAAAGAAACGAGATTGTTGTCCTTCATTTAATCGTTTTATAAAACGTTTAAGAAGTTGATATTTTCAACACCTATCATGCTAAAGTTAATAACATCTATTGCCCTTGCTCTACTTGATTG
Source organism: Zeuzera pyrina (assembly GCA_907165235.1). NCBI lineage: Eukaryota > Metazoa > Arthropoda > Insecta > Lepidoptera > Cossidae > Zeuzera > Zeuzera pyrina. The sequence continues at coordinate 10,133,604 of OU015624.1, forward strand.
TAAATGGTCACAAAATGATTTCGCCATCTATTCGCCCATTACAGCTGTACGTGACTACAATACTATCCGGATTATTTTATTTCGAAGTTTGGTTAGCGAACTTTGAAACGCAATGGGCGTAAATACGTGCACTGATTGTTCACTAAAAGCGTTGTCAGTCGTCACTAACATAAGCTATAAACAACAAAAGTCATTTCTTAATTTCATACAAAAAGCTTGCTTTAAATCTATATAACTTTACTTAAATTACACGAAATATAATTAATATTACACGTGCAAAATCTTGTTTACCTATTTGCTCTTCATTAAACGCTTGAATGTCTTCATGAAATATGATTACGGATTCCGTATAGGCGTTATAAAGAGGAGTCAAATCTTATGTAGAATACATTCAATATCTCAATTCAAATTGTCATATGCTAAACTATACATTATTGAAATATCTATAATATTCATGTCGTATACCTATATAATGTGTTAATCAAAGTGGCCAGCCGTTGTCACGTGAAAGAAGAACTCAAATGATGACCGATATTCTTCTTGTGTTTACGGAACTCCTTATTTTTTCATAAAAATGAACCAATTTCTCTGCAAAAACTTAATAATTTTAATAAGGATAATAGAGATTTATATTACTATGTTAACTTGAAAACAATTTCTTTGTAAAATTGAAAAAACTAACTACCCCGTTAGGGATACAGAATGAGGATGTGTGAAAAAAATTAAAAACAAAGAAAAATTAAAAAAAGGATTTTGATTAATGACAACATAAGTTCAGAATTTATCTTATTAACTTTTTTTTTTTCTTTTCTAACACACAAGTAGTGGGCGCTACGAAGCACAGTATGCGCTATGCGCCACTGAGGTAGATACTTCAGTAGCGCCCGGAGACTCTTTAAATAGGAAATACCCTAGTCGGATGACGAGGTACATACATACATATCTTCACGCTTTATCCCTAACGGAGTAGCCAGAAAGGACAGAGCGCCAAGCGTCGCGGTTCTTACATACTTCTTTTGCTTCCTCAAATCTCATCATTCTTCTCACACATTTTCGCCTAGGTATGCGAGCGCTTTTGACATTTCCATCCGCTAACACTCTGGCTATTTGAGCCGAGGCGGTCCAGCTGCAAAATAGATTATTTCTTCGATTAGAATTTTTTACCAAAATAGACTGTTTTTACGAACTTTCACTTAGTACTTCGAAATGGGAATCGTTTCAAAAACTTCAGATAAATCTGGTAAAACAAGAAATTATTTTTTTCATTAGTTTTTATTTTATAACCATTTTATTATTTAACACTTAGAAATGTTACAACCTGGAATAAAGCGCGCCTGCTAATTCTATCTCTTTTTTCCACGTAAGCATGCAATTAATGTTCTCACTCGCGCAATTCTCGCATTCTCGCCAGTTGCCAATTAAGAAGCTGTGTAGTAGTCATTAGCGATTTTTTGCCTATTTTGCATAAAATTTTTGTTTTTTATTTTATTTTTTAATTTTGCAAAACAAAATTGTTCTCGATTTGACGAAGATTTGACGTGATCTGTGATAAATGAGTCTGTGTCTCCCTATTAATAATATCAAATTTTTACTAAGAAAACTGGCTCTTTCTCATAAAAAAATAGGAGGATCTTTAAAGTTTGATAGCTTTTTAATAAAAAGAGATAAACCTCCCTTTTTAAAGTTTATTTGTAGAGCTCAAGGGACATCTTGAACTCTACTTACACATGACAGCAGCTTGTCATTTTATAAATTGACACATTGTATAGATTACGTATAACGTATAGACACTATTTTCTCTACCACTTCCATGTCGATGAGACATTTCATTTAACTCATCTATATAGAGATATACTTAAATAATAGGCGCAGGTTTGGTATTAGGTACATGATGTATGTTTGCGTGATAAACCAGTACTTACAGAGATTAATAGAAAAAATTTTTACGCAGGCTACTTATAAATTGACACTCTAAGTATCATCATCATCATCATCATAAGCCTGTGTTCGTCCACTGCTGAACATAAGCCTTTCCAATACTGTGCCACCATATCCGGTCCTCGGCTCTCCGCATCCATCCGCTTCCCGCCACTCTCTTCGGGTCGTCGGTCCACCTAGCGGGAGGCCGTCCTATGTCCTACTCTAAGTATACTTATTTAAAATTCTGCACGTAGGAAATTCTCAAAATATAAGCATAATCTTAGTACTCCAAGAAAGCACAACTAATCCTGGATTTCTGTATACTTTTACCTAAACAAAATTATCCATAACATCTTATTTCATAAATGAATAAAAATAATATAAGTGTTTTTCTTTATTTCCAGATCTACGATGTTGATAAGGTGTACGGCGGCACTATGTGTCGTCGCACTCCTGTTGGCCGCCACACCTGCTGCATCAGAGGTATGCTACGTAACAAATATTATGAACTATGTGTTAGACAAATATCGACTGTAATGTGTTTAAAGTTCATAATTTCCTAACAACAAAACAACGAAACTTCTCAACAACAGCGATAATTCAAAAGTAGTAGTCAAAACTTAGAAGAAATACGAATATTTAATATCGAGTTTAAAATATGTAGGTACTTATTATTTTTGTTTAATACTTATAAACAACAATGTTATTATTATAAAATATACTGGTATTTTATAACAATTATAAAATAACATTGTATTGGACTTACAATCCGAAATAAATACAAGCTAAAAATTTGATTATTTTCTTTGAAAATCTTAGTTTTTACTATCTATTATCAATTAACAATACATCTCGTAACATAAATGTTATGATTCATATAGAAACAATAACGTTTCATTAAAGATTGACGGCTATTAATAACTATACAGAGCCTTATTCTCAATGATCTCTCAAAGCGGATGTTTAACTGTAGCCTCTTTGTGTCTTTCAATCATCTTTACGGAGATCGCATTGTATGGTAAACAAACAGTACGAATTTATAAGAGACTATTTCGTAATATGCCATACCTATCTATAGTTAACGTATGTAACAGGTAACATAATCTTATTCATAGACAATACAAAATTCTTACTATATTGAAACACAAGAACTCGCTTTTCAAAGCTTCTCTGGCACAGAGAAACGAATAAAAGGATATTACTTTCAACTACCTAGTACACACGCACTTTGAAACTAGAGTGAATTCTTGTTTATTATAAACATATATTGTATTAAGTGATTTTTTTTCCTTTGCGAGCAATGAAATTGAAATGGTATTTAATTACTTTAATTATATATTCGTAACGGTAAATTAATACGTGAAGGTTTTAATATAACCGTAACATGTCTACGATACGGTAAACCTATTAAAACAATAGGATACAAAATGTAATTTATTTATTTAAAATGACATACCAACAATACACATATATAAACACACATAAATTCACAGATATAAGAGCGCTGATAGACTAAAATCACAGCCGTGTAAACATAAATTAAAAGGCATACACAACTTTCCTATATTATCACAGTATAGAATTTCTTTTTAATATAAGAAAGAAACAATAAACAGCTACTTCATTATATTATTATTCAAAAGATAAAAAGAAAAACAGACACTTTCGAGGCTTTACTCTTCACGGAACAGAGGGGAGGTTGCGCATGAGATTAAGTAACGCCGTACGGAAACTGGCCCAATTCACAACATGTTAATATCACAAACCTTATTGCCCAACCTGGCCATACGAACAATTTGAAAACTATTCGTTCTTCCAGGATGTTGACTTGGATGGAAACGTAGGATTAGGAGATATAATTAAAAGACGTGCTTTCGCTAACTCGTGAATTTCTCAACTGCCTTATTTTCTGACATTCAAAAATACCATGTTATTATGAAAGTAGCAATACACTCAAAAAAACAGTGTTGCCATTTTTTAACGATTATGATTAGAACGATTAATCGAGAATATTGATAACAGCTAACACTAAAAAACAGTGTTGCCATTTGTTAACGATTATGATTAGAACGATTAATCGAGAATATTGATAATAGCTAACAAATTGGATTGTTAGACGAACTAATAAGGGTCATTATGTGGTAGGTATGTGAAAAAGTTTGGGACACCTAACATTACTTCCACTTACTCTACATTTAAATGATTAAATTATACACCAAATTGACAGTTAATTAATTTATATAAGAGAAGTAGATCAACATTAATACGTTATTGTTCAAGACTCGACATAAAAATTGCTGAAACCTGTGAGTACTTATATGTACTCGTATAACGATAACGATTCTCTCACATCAATTGTGGAACTCCTGTATCTTATAAACCGTATCTGAACAGATTCAACTCTTTCGATATAAGTAGAGTATAACGGTAACCAAACCGTGGAGCAATATTCCAGAATACTACTTACTAAAGCATAATACAGCAAAATTAAGTATAATTAAGATGTTAAGTATGCCATGAATTAGTTTTGACATGGGAAATATGAAACCAAACCTTTTGTTAATCCTAAGGACTACATCATCTAAATGCTTCGAAATTACAATTTCGAATCAAATATTACTCCCAAATCACGAATTCAATATGTGTCAGATTATTAGTGAACAACACTTAATAATTTTGTATTTAAAGTATACCATCATTCAATTCAATTCTCTTTGAAGCTGTAAGCAATCCTCAAAATAATGGTGATATTGTATGGTAGATAATGATGATTAGATTGCAGACAGTTCAGTACGCCGTTAATAAAAATCGAAAATAATAAAGACCCAATTTAGAACTTTATGTGATTCCGAGTTTTGCTTTAAATATAACAGAGTCAAAGCCAGCTAATGCAACGAGCTTATATTGAAGTTACATTTGAATAAAGTTCCGTGTATTGTGATCTGTGTGGAGAGACGGGTAGCAGTAGGCAATAAAGTGAACGGTGCTCTGTCCGCATTAGTAGGCAGTGTGAATATATCAAACTCAGCCAAAATAGCCATACACAATGCGGTGTTGGTTCCAACTTTATTGTACGGTAGTGAGGCCTGGATATGCCCGAAATCGAGTGAAAGTAGGATAAATGCAATAGAAATGCGATCTCTTAGAAATATATGCAATGTCACCGCAATGAAGAGATACGCAGTATGACAGGGTTGCACGACAGTGTTATTGTAAAAATGAAGAAAGGAATCCATAGATGGTTTGGGCACATAGAAAAATGAGTGATAAAAGACCAACGACGAAAATTTTCAAAGCGAAAGTGAGTGGTAAAAACGACGGAATGTCAAAAGCTCTCGCATACCTAGCCGAAAATGTGTGAGGAGAATGATGAGATTTGAGGAAGCGAAAGAAGTATTAGTATAAGGCTAGTAAGAGGGGAGATAAACTAAACAGAGATTCATGAAGACGTCACTCAAGTCAATGCGCAGCCACATATCCTCTACAGAGGTTTGCCAAGTTTTCTTATTTACAAAGTTTGAACTATTAGATACCACAATAGGAAGCCACTGCCATAACTTTTAAAATGTATTCTTCTCAATTTATCGCTACGGTCTGTTCAAGACAACAAAATTCCCGAACAAAATATTCAGAGAAAAAGATAACTCATCAAGCCATGTCTCGGTCAAACAAATTATGTCGTAATCATTATTTAAAATTCAACAACTAACGTTTTGATAGAAAATATAAACCATCATGTTTTTTAATTTTAAACAGTAGATACGATTTACGAGTAATTAAAGAAAAACAAAAATAAACTTTTATTTTGTAAAATTTTGTCTTGCAAGAAAAAACGGAAATCAAATTTTACATCTACTTGGATCCCGCGAAGATACACAATTTCTTAATTTCCTGTCATTTCAAACTACGATTACATAACAAAATCAAGGGTTTTATTAAGGCAGTGATGATTTATACAATCGATTACGAACAAACTTATCTAACTACTAAATTCAAGCAATACATAACTTTCATCTCGTTACGTGCCTATATGCCTTTGTGATTCAATACTAGGTGCTTTTAGGCTTTAAGCCATGCGAGTTTGTATTCGACACAGCCATATTGTTTAGCTCAAGAATTAGACGAGGTTTTTTATATCTATCCCATAATAAGGTAAATACTAGTACTTCCCGTAGGTACCTACTATTATTGCTATTCTGAACCTTTTTAAATCCTCGAAATTTGGGAATAATATAATGTCGGGGAATTCTGGAAAAACCAAGATACAAAATTACCTTTGTTTTGACTTTACTATTTTCGGTGAAAATATTTAACAATGGTTGGTTTAAGTATCATATATCAAAGATTCTTCCATTTATAAATAATCCGTAATCCTGCAAAATATATATCCGAAATATATATTTTGCAGGATTAATATGATATGATAGGAAGAAAAGTGTAAAAACGCATGCTTTCGTCACATCACAATTAATTGGAACAATACTTACAACTGGATCTTCAAATTCATTGTTTTAGTCTACGAAATCTATTGGGTCGTTTAAAATAGTATCTGTGCGGTCACGGGCGGCGAATGTCCTCGCTCTAACTCACTTTCCCTAGTTTGGCAAGCCGCTGGAAATATTTCATTCTGTCACGACTAAGCTGTTTTATATTAGTTTTAGAACAAAAAAAAATTTAGAATAAACCGCAAACTGGATTTTGTTTTGTCTGGAATAAGCAACAGCCATCAAATTCAGTTTCCTTAGAAATCTGCAAGTATTCAAAAATCTCAAAAGCTATAGCACTCTACCGTTTTATTAACACATACATTTTATACCTAAGTATTATATAAATTACCACCACAAAATATTTCCCTGTAAAAAATATTATTATTTCGCACTACTCAGATTCATTTTGATCTCACATTTTTAACAGTTTATTTCCTTTTACATTTATATGTAATATGTAGATATAATATACATACATACATAATAATATAATACAATTACGCATACCGAGGCAAAACTGTGTGAGGAGAATGATGAGATTTAAGGAGATTTAAGGCGCATGTGATAAAATCTATAAACCGCGAGTACATATTATTATGTAAGGACCGCGATGCTTGGCGCTCCATCTTCTCTAGCTGTCCCGTTAGCTATACAGCGTGAGGATATGTATATATGTAGGTATAATTCAGATATTTTAAAATAATTATAATAAAAAATATTTGCTTAACTAAATCCGTTTTTCTTTTCTTTTTCAGAACAATTTCTTTACCTGTCCAAATGGTAAGTAGTGAAGACTTCAGAATACTTTTCGTTACAAACAATATATATTACTAACTGGCAAATAAGTATCCATTTTAGAATATGTTTATATTATATTCTTTACTAAAATTTGCTAGGTCAACGCTCAATGTCATCGTATTACATGAAATTACGGCATAATTAGAAGCGTTATTATTTCACATTTGTGGTAATTTGTTACATAACAGCTGGCCTAGACACTTACGTCGCTGTATAACGCTACATGCCATATATACTGTACGGTTTCGGAATAACATGACCCTAATACAATAAAAACGTAGGTAATTATGACTACATAATATGCTGTTTTAAATAGTAAATAAGAAGCAAGTACATATAATGTCAATACATTTTACAATTACACACGTAGGCACTAACGCGAGTATATGAACAATGCATAAAACTAGTGTCGCAACGCTCTTCCCACAATTTACACTCCTACACTAAGCTTTAGACAATTACACACTACGCTTGTTTTGATCACGTTAATTTTATACTGTCCTGAATCTGTTCATATTAAATGGTGTTAATGATGGTGTAGATGTAGATTTTCAACTTCAAGTTACATTATACAAAGAAATATACGTCATAATAAAATACTTGTACATTGATACATCGTTAGGTACAGCTATACTTACAGGTACTATTTATTATACGAAGTTACTAGCTGCACTTCTTTTGTCTACAACTTAACATCACATTAATGCACAAAAAAAATGTAATAAAGAAATTAGACTTCAAAAAAAAACACTGAAAAGTACGAAATAACCTTTCCTAATCAAAACTTAAGTACAAAAATAACTTTAGAATTACGATACAAATACCTATGTAATGAAATTTGACAGTTACTGAAGTCGATGCCAAGCCTACTAAACTAATAGACTAGAAATTCTGTTGCTGCACATTGATTCAGCACCGACTTCAATAACTGTCAAATTAAATTATATAGATATTTGTATCGTATTTATAAAGTTATTTTTGTACTTGAGTTTTTATTTGTAAAAGATAATTATTTCGCACTTTTCAGTGATTTTTTTTTAAATCGATGTAATTTTGTTGTCAATTCTTTTGTTTCTCCCTTTTGAATGTGACCTTGCCCTAAATAAATAACTAGGACAGGACTACAATTAACTTTTCTAATTCTGGAGCGCAAAGACATACAAGAGAATCATCAAGATAAATAAATCAAGCTTATAAGCAGTTCGAGTTATTCGGTGTTATTTGGTGTATCTTCGAAGTCCAAGCTCCAATACCATTGAAATTTAAATACCTATCATTTCAAATAAAAAAATAATTTCCAAATCGGTTTATAAATTATTTACCTACTTTTTTCAAATATAAAAATCTAATATTTCCAATATTTCGTGTCGGTCACAAATAATTTATCGTATAACCAATTTCCATGATGCAAATGACTGTAAATCCGTGTTAATGTCGTGATTCGTTCTTCCGTACGTGTCGTGAAATGTTTTCTAATAACATAAATTTCTTTGCGGGTTTCGTTTCTAGTGACCTTGCACATCCGTGTTCGTGACATTAATATATTCTGAGATTTCTGAGTCACCTACATCTCAAAACAGGATACTCTATACATTGTCGACATTGCCACTTAATTAAAGTTAATGAGTAATAAATTAAATTTCAAAGTAGGCACCTACATTTTTCTACATCCCTAGAACGAAATATATGCTGTGACGAAACTGATCTTATTTAAAATGTTTGGATTTTGAGTTACAATATCCAAAAATTAAAATCGGATAATTTAATTCTGATGATGTTATTCACTTGTATTTGTATTTGTACCTATTATACCTACTGCTCTAGACTACTTATTTGCTTGCGTAGGGTGAATTATCTAGTAGAGCACTATTATGTTTTCTGCGCTAGGGCTCTAAAATTATTACAAGGTTGCAAATATGATAATTATAATGAATAAATATTAAATTTAAATTTTACACTGTGCATCCCAAACCATGCATAAGACTTATATTATGGACACTACCCAAAGACAGAGGGAGAATAACCTCAGACTCCATGACAATTTAGGAAAGTTCATTTTCGGAACGGCGGAACGGCAGATGGGCCGGGAAGAATCGAACTCTAGACTGTCACCCAGTGCATAAATGTGCACGACCTATCATAATAAACCGCCAATCGATATAGGTACAAATTATACATTATCAAATAGTATCGAAACAGTTTGCTGTTATCTAAGTGAAACAATGCAAAAATTTTAAATAATGCAAAGAAAGTATAGTAATTATACATTACACTACCTAATTATATACCACCTTTATTTTATGGAAATAGAGTATTTTTATAATTACTAACTAAATAATATAATGCCTATATTTACAGAACATGGGAGAATAAAAAAAACACATTTATTTTTATTTTTTATTTCTTTTGGCATAAATTGCAAGCAAGAGCATTGTTTTTTTTTTTTTTTTTTATAATAGATTGCGCGAACTTTTGCGAACCTAAACAGTTCAAACTCATGTTTGATTATTTAATCGAGCTAATTACGGGGTTTTAGTTAGATTTGGCAAAAAAAATGTACTTTTTTCAATTCGTTGTAAGTATTAAATAAAAAAACATTAGTGCAACAGTTGAATTAGCGAGGAAAATTATGTATTTTATAGGTAGGATGTCTCAATACCTAGTATAAAAAACAAATACATAGAAATGACTGTATAAAAATACAATAAATCTAATAATAATACATGCTACATTCGATGCCAAAACCATTTTTGAATATCTGGTATAGTAAGTATTGAATATCTAAGTAGTAAATATAGACACATAGGTAAGTACATAAGGGCGGAATAAAATTAATGATAGAATTATCATAAAGCATTAGTCACAGCGCATATGGAAATGTTTAATTAATTTCATTGTACCTATCACAGTAGGTAGATATCGATTTTATTGATGATTTATAATTACTGTATTAATAATCCAAAACTTTGAGATTTTAAATGTCTACACTGCATGCCGAGATTCGTTTTCTAACATTATTTAAACAGAACGTTTACCTAATACTTTAATATTAATTAAAAGTATGTATCTCTAAGCTAAAATACGTACTTACAATTGAGTAGAAATAAATAATATAAGAATAAGGTTCTGGTGTTTGAAAGAGAAGATGTACAGACAAAGTATGAAATACGAGTAAATAAAAATGTATATGACGAGTAAACAGAACTGTATATCTGGGGAGTGCGTTTTCTAGGGATAGAAGATGTGTTAGACGTGGAAAGACGGGTAGCAGCTGTGTGAATGAAATTGTATATCTGGGGAGTGCATTTTCTAGGGATGGAAGATGTGAGTTAGATGTGGAAAGACGGCTAGCAGCTACCAATAAAGTGAACGGTGTTCTGATCGTATTAGTAGGCAGTGTGGATACATCTAACTCTTACTGTAGTGATGCTCAAAAATACCTTGCAATTGGGTTTACTTGAATAAATTGATTTGACTTCAACTTTGACTTTTACTTTATTGTACGGTAGCGAGGTCTAGATATACTTGAAATCGAATGAAAGTAAGATAAATGCAGAAGAAATGCGCTCTCTTAGAAATATGTACGGTATCACTCTTGCGGACAAAATAAGTAATGAAAAAAAATGCAGTAGGACAGGGTTACATAACAGTGTTATTTTAAAAATGAAGTACGTAAGGAATGCTTGGATGGTTACCAGAAGCCAAGGAAAACCAAGGCTGACTTATGAAGATCAAATAGCCAGAGTGTTAGCTGACGGAAATGTCAAATCCACTCGCATACCTAGGCGAATGTGTCTAAAGAGCATGATGAAATTCGAAAAGGCAAAAGATGTAGGGAGAACTATGCTTGCCGCTTCATCCTCTCTAACTACCCCTTTGGGGATGCGGTGTGAAGATATTATGTATGTATGTAGAAATACATAGAACTTTTATGAATATTTTGAAACAGCAATTAACCTTAATAAGCAATTCAGTTAGCAACATCAAATACTGAACTTGAAGTGTTACAAAAAATGTCAATTCAACGGTTACGTTTTTTTAAATTTTCTGCAAACAAATTGACTTTGCATATATCTATAACTTCAAGACGTTTTGTTATTCGTAGTGAACTATTGCCATTAAAGTGCAAAAAGCCACACCTTGATGTTGCTTCAAACTGTAAGTAATTGGGCTCGCAGATATCTAGCAAAGCAGAACCAATTTGTGGCAGCAGGTTGCTAGTCCACTGCCTACATAAGTTTCTTACAATAAGCCCTCCCAACTATCTCCCTTGGCTGATTCTTAAGACCTCCGAGGGAAGTTAAGCAATTGGCAGGATCAGTGTCGAATAGCATATCATTCGAATTACTATTATTATATAATTTATTCGATATTATTGTTGAAGTTTAAGAAAAAATTGGTATTACGTCAAAAATATGACTAAAATCAAGGTAAGTTTCGAAACTTATTAAATTACATTGTCGTCATATTATTTAAAAGTTACATTAATGAAAGTAAAATCAAAGGGTTGTTTTCGATTCCCCGTCGATTTAAGGCTAAATTAGAAGGGAAAACGAATTTAGCGGGTCACCGCCTTCATGTCGCGTGAGGATGCTATCAAGCAGTTAACGAATTATTCCCCGGGAATGTTCCAGATTTTCATCAACCACACAATTAGTGTAAGGAAATTGCCTGTCGACACACGTGTTGCAAAGTTTAGGAGGCAGTTGAATCAACCTCCGGCCTTGTGTAATGTGGAAACAAGATTTCAGACATCAATGATTTTATAATAATTCTTCAGGATGTGGGCAAAGTACTTAGTCGATAATATAAAAACATAACTTTCGAAAGTATTTATTTATTTTACAGAAACTAGGTTTACATTGTAGATACGATAGTATAAGTAAGTATAGTATAACTATATACATAGACAATATGTACAAAGATTTCGTCAAGTAAGGAAAACATTAAATGTCGTTTACTTACCAAATTATACATTATATATGTATGTATTAGTTTAAATATATTTGGAAAATAGAGCTTTTTAAAAAGGCAACATTAAATTATAATTTATTCTTAATTAACCTAAAACATTGTCATGCAACGTTAAATATTCCGGAATACTGTCTATCCCTGTACGGAATCCACTTTTTCTAAGATTAATTCGAATACATTTCTTCTGCGAAATCAGTACATTTTGTGTAAGTACTAAGTACGTTACGATACAATGTATCCTCAACTATAATATATATTGTACAAATAGAGGAGTGGAAATAGAGACGATCGGTAAATGTTAACTCGAGAACAGTGTCAACAGAGTTTGAGTCAATTTCAACTTGAAATTGAGATGTAGGTACTCGTAATTACTACTTACTACTTGACGCTGCTTGACACGACTCCAACGGCCAACCCCTAACGAATGAATAATGAATGGTTAATCTTTACTAGGGTATGTATCGAAAAATACGTCATTTAATTATTTCACATCTACTTTTAATTACATTACACAAAAGTTAAATAATATCTACAGTTCACATTACGCCTATTTAAAGTCGTATAATAATGTGAGCTAGATTTAGTTAGTTATATAAATTCATTTAACAAATCGTAACTAGCTGTGCTCGCGACGTCATTCGCGCGGCGTGTAGTTTTAATTTTATGAAAGCCATTACATATTAATTATATTTCTAGCACTAAATCTTTCCTATATAAGAAAAACTACTATAATTTCAACCAGTGTTGTATGTTTGTATGTAATGAAATCTCTGAAGGAGATTTTCACCCACTTCAAAACGTCGGTTTGAACTGAAACTGCACACTTATCAAGGATCGATGACAATACAATAATTTGGTAATGAAATGAAAAATTTTGAAAAAAATGTTTTGATTTGATGTAATTGAAAAACATGTTCCTATCCCGTGAAAGCTTCCTACTGTATTCAGTCGCACAATATGGATTTTAATAACAAAAAATATAGTTAAAAAAACTAAAAAACACGCTTTAAAGGGAACCCGAACTAAAAAGTAAAAAATAATGTTTATCTATTAAGATTTTGTTTAATATTAATAAAAATTCCAATAACTCAATATAATTAAATGCTTTTTACTAAGTTTAAAATAAGAATAAAGTGATTGACATAAAAATGACTTTATTGTAAAAAGTGTGGGGTGCATGATATCAATTGTTAAAAATATTTTATTGGTAGCTATTGATAAAAGTGGAGTTATTAAAAAAATATAGTAAAAGTCACCCCACGCTTTTTACAATAAAGTCATTTTTTTGTCAATCACTTTATTCTTATTTTAAACTTAGTAAAAAGCATTTCATTATATTGAGTTAGTGGCATTTTTATTACTATTAAACAAAATCTTAATAGATAAACATTATTTTTGACTTTTTAGTTCGATTTCTCTTTAAAGTGTAATTTTTTTAGATTTTTTTAAACTTAATTTTATTTTTTTTAAATTAGATGCTACAACAAAAACTCCGTTCAATTTCGTGTAGTAGTGTGTGTAATATTTATTATTCTTCTTTTGTGGCTATCCTGCTGTTTCCGCCAATAACACAGTGAGAAACGTAAATTATTTTATAAAGCTTAGAAGATATTTGAGTATTTAGATTCTGCAATGGCTGGTGTAATGAAAATACAAGAGAAGATTTCACCGGAATTTTATCACAATAATTAGCAGTTTAATTATCTAAAACAAACGATAAACATAATCTTAAAATGTATGTTAGTGAGTTAGATTAGACAGACAATCTAAAGATTAATATTCTTTGAATTAATAAAGTCACATAGAATATACACTACAGGGGAGTTTACATAAGCCAACAGAGAATTTAAGTTAATAGGCCTAGGAATAGTGGGGGGAAAGAGATCATAAAGGGACGATGATATTTCAGGGCTGTTAAAGAAAATATGATCAAGAGTTCCTTCATCTATAGTGTGCGATTTCTAAATGTAAGTACAGACGTAACGTAGGTACAGACAGATAAACATTGTAAGAGACATTGTTTAGCTTTTGTCAATATTATTAACATCCAAATAACATCTCTCGTGTAATATTAATTATTTCAATGTGACGCAGGTCATTTATAATTCAATATAGTACAGATAGATTACTTTTTTAAATATTCTCTCATCTTCTCATTTTTAATAGGTTTTCATATTATGTACCTATGTATAGCAGTGTCTGGTCTACGTCTGCTATGGTCTGTTGTGTGGTCTATATCTAGTCTGTCTAACATAAATATGCAAAAACATCAAACAAAACGAAAAACTTTTAAGGAAGGTCTCGTTTCTAGAACTTTCACTATAAAAACCATGGAATAATAAACTATATAAATTCACTAAGTTAGTGTAATTAGAATAACGTCATTTGTTTCTATATATATCACATATCTTTGGCAAAGTAGTCACTATGGCAAGAATTTGAATATTCTAACTTAGAAGATGTTTAAGTAGAAATTCGTTTTAGCCAAACACAGCTAAATACCTATAAATAACTAACTCTGTACTTGATTGATAAGTAAGTAACTTTTTTCAAAACAATGTCGATTTCGAAGGAAAGCTAAGCGGAAACGAGGAAAGGCCAATACTTAATTAACCATTGCCCTTTTGTTTGTTGTTGCGTCCATCACTTGTGAAGGTTAATAAATCCTACTCATCTTAAAGCCAGACAGGTACTTAATTCGACGATAATGTATAATTTGTGTATTTTCGACATTGTTTGTGGTAATATACATATTCTATGTATATTATGTCTATGTAACAGATAGGTATCCTGTGTAGCTCATCGTATGTGACATCAATGGCTGTCAATTCTCTGCATGCAGATTGAGTCTTCAGATGGAACCCGTTTCCATTATCATACGTCGAATTAATTAAAGAAATACAAAAATTAAACGTATCAACGACGTCTTGACCTTGTAATATTTATTTAATGACATACTTAGATTAAATCTAGGGTAAGAGTTTACTTATTATAAAAATAAAATTTTATAAAAGATTGACGAAAATCTACAGAGCGAAAGTGATTGGTAGCAAAAGCCAAGGAAGACCAAGGCTGACTTATGAAGATCAAATAGCTATAGTATTAGTTGTTGGCAATGTTAAGAGCACACGCAAACCTAGGCGAAAATATGTAGGAAAAACGATATGGATTGAGGAAGCCAAAGTATGTAAGGACCGCGATACTTGGCTCTTCGACTGCCTTGACTACACCGTTAGGGGCACAGCGTAAGGATATGTATGTATGTACGTATAAAAGTTTTTTATTTTAATAAAGTCTCAATATATATAATAATATAATACCTATATGTAAAAAACTTTAAACTTGTTTTATAAGACTCAATGTATTTTTTGAAATAGTTTCAATGAAGTAGCTTTAAGATATAGATATGAACGCAAAGTATATAAAGTATATAAATATTTACATGTTGGTTTATGAAAACAAATCTTGATTGATACGAGACATTAATGTTGTACTTTAGAGACGTTGCAAGCTCTTATGCGTATAAGATCAATTAGTTAAATTCAGTGTAATTTAATTTATAATAACCATTCCAATTATGAATTCCATTACGACATCGCCTTAATCTGTTTTCGATACCATGTGGCATGTAGGTACATCAAAATCGTTCAAAATGTATAATACTATGTACTGTGCATAATACTAAGCAAATTAGTAACACTACTCATTGCTTTTAGTTTTACTATAGAATTATTCAAACATTAATATGTGCCTGCTGGCTACTGCAATACCTATTTTCTTAATAGAATCTTATTTCAAATTATCTTAAATGTTAACTGATTAAAAAGTCAGAATTCTATTTTCAAAATCCCAAGATAAATAACTAATAACTCGTTGACCGAGTTGTTGCGGTTTACCTATGTGTCCGAAGTTTACGAAACTGCAATATTCTGGTTTCTGATAAAAAATATTTCGGATTTGAAGTTTTAGTAAAATTAAGCATAATATCCGAATGTAGAAGACCTTCTCGAAAAACAAATTACGTTAATTAGCAACTAAAACTGAGCAACTAGTAGTTGCTGTAGTGTGTATATGTGTATGTAGTTACCAAATACATATACATATATTCACGCTCTATTCCTAACGGGGTAGTCAGAGAGAACGGAGCGCCAAGCGTCGCGGTTGAGAAACTACGTTATTAAAAAAAAATGTTTTTTTATTTATATTTACGCCATATCTGTCTGTTAAAATATTAGTTATATCGATTGTTGAACATAACAGTCTATACTAGACTTGTGTCGCTCGAAAATCTTGCTGATTACCATTGATTACAAATTAGTTCGAGCTTGTTCAGTTGTACGGTCTTATCATTCATTGATTCGATCATTTGACAGACTGGAATCTTTGTTGTATTCGATACTTAATTGATTTTTTATGCCGTGTGATGTGACGTAAGATGTAATTCGGACAAGTTTATAAGATAAACGGACATACGCTTTATTACATATTTCAAAACATAAAAAAAAATTACTAATATAAGAGAATAGTCAAAACTTTAAAAAAATATCGCAATCGTAATAGATAGGATTACTCCGATTACTCATACAATCGTTGAATCTTTCATTTCAATCAAAAATACACGACAGTATCTGTTAATAAACGAATGGAATCATTGACCATTGGTTTGACCTAATCTTTCTTCATATCAATACTTAAAAGATCGAATCTTTTAAAATGAGCAATTGACAATGGTTTAGTCTAAACTGCATGTGATTTTTAAAAGGTTTTTAATAGTTTTCATCTAATAATCCTCAAAATTTCTTTTAATAATATTTTTTTAAATAGATTACGGTTTTTTTTAAACTACTATGAATGCTACGAATTTGCAAAAATAATATTAATAATAAATATTTCTAGAATTTTATGTTATTATTGTTTTAAGCCTCTAAATTATATTAGTTAAAATATTTTTATACAAATGTTTGTCCAGAACTCTACGCCTGAGCACAAAAGTACCTACCTAGGAATCTGCAGTCTTATAAGTTTGGTATTGTTTTTAGGTTCTGTAACCAAAATGGCTAAAACGGAACATAATTTCATCACGTCTGTCTATTCGTATGTCGCAGTCTTTTTATTCCGTCATCTTTACGCCCAGGGTTGCCACTCATATTTTATAATAGGAATATACTAATTTACGAAGCGGTCAAAAACGTTAAAATACCTTATTACTTATATTGACCTTTTCATGTTTTATTTTAAAAGAAACCAAAGTGTTAAGCGATTTTTGGGTGTAACGGTACCGATCGCAACGATAAACGACAATGAGCATTGATTCGTTATTGAACGCTACTGAAAATGTCAGTGCTAATGATGCTAATCCACATTAGTTCAATGGCTAAAAAATTTAAAGTAGCAAAGAAATATACGTACTTATGTAAGAAAAGTAGCAAATCCGATAAATTTATTCTTTATTATACACGTAGTACTTTATTTTTTTACCTTAAAAAATAAATATAAGTACCTGGTTTGCTCAACAAAAAAGTTGGCAACCCTATTTACATCCAATAACCTGAAAAGTAAAGAGATGGAAATTGATAAGTAACTCAAAACCAGAAGTGAGAAATATGAAGTTAAATAGATATTTTTTTTTTACTTCTGCTTTTCCACGTTTTGCTTCTACTTTGCCTCGGAACCCCAAGTAAATATAGGTATGTCTGACACGCTCTTGGCTGGCTTTTTATTGCACTTTTCACAAATTGAATGTGTGAATAATACCAACAACTTGTAATATCAAATGAAATAGTTATGGATAAAATTTGCAGTACTTAACTGCAATTGCCTATGGTTTTCTGTTATATCTAGGAAACTGCAGTTACTGCAAACACGTTAAGGCGATTTTATACCACATCCATGTCTCACAAATATTACCGTTAACTCCTGACCTAATTTTCAACCACGACTATGTACGCAGTCTAATAACTAATGTCTATTAGATTAACTACCGCTACAGTATAACTGGACTGCATCCCAAAGCCAAAGCAGCTTCTAAGTGAGCGATTAATGTAGTAAAACTTTATTGCATAGTTGTGGGCTAAACTTAATCACTTAATAATAATAATTTATTCGACCAAACAAATACCTACAAGATTACCGAAAATCAGAATCCTCTTATTCCCGAATTAATTTAAAACTAGCTCAGTTATTCTCAGGCCAGGACCCAACGATACACCTTTCAATTATACCATGTGACAAAGAATATTCCTTCTACGATTGTACAAGTAAATAAAACAAATATATAATTTCCGTCCTTTCTGACTGCCTCGTTACATACAGAGTGAAGATATGTATGCATAATATGTATAACTTCTTTTCTTATACGTGTGTGTGTGTGTGTACGCATAATTGCGTATAACGTATATGTCTGCACTTACATACGATATATATACGTATATGTGTCCTTTATACGTCTTTGAAATTATTATGTATACGACGAAAAATGTAGATCTGTTTATAAAGAAAGGAGATATTGGTGATATCGAAACCCGAGGTCGTGATAAATTGGTTATTCCATAATTTAACTTACATAAGTCAAATGTTTCATTTTTAGATAAATACATTCGTTTTTATGAAGTTCGTCGAGGAGTCACTGGATTAACAAAAAATTGATTTAGATTAGTTATAAAACTTACATTGATTAGACAATCGTACTATAAAATAAACGATTTCGTTGAAGATAAAACGATAGCCTGGAAATGGTCTTCTCTGCATATGCATTTACTGGTTTGCTGAATATTGTATTATAATAAACCTTTTGCAAAATGATATTGATAAATGTATACCGTGGGGTATTACCTAAAAATACAACAACAACAGCCACGCGATCACTGCGCGACCGGTGACTTAAAATTAGTATCATGAATGACAATTGCGTATCTATTATTGTATGGCCGTAAAATGCACTTTTCGCGATATTATTAGCGTCATTATACAAATTACATTACACAAATTCTCGTTTTGACAGCAGATATCGCGCGATATTGGTAATAAGCGTGCCGCGGGGTTATTACTTAAAAATTTGCAGACAGCGACAGCCACGCAATCACTGCGCGATCGGTGATTAATTGTAATAAAAAATTAGTATCATGTATGACGATTGCGTATCTTGCGTATCTTGCTACTATGACCATAAAATGCGTTTCGTTGTAGATTTAGCGCCACTATACAAATTACATTGCAGAAGTTCTCGTTTTGACAACAGATATCGCGCGATATTGGTTGTCGCATGCTGTCTGCAAGTTACGTAATAAGCATGCCGGACTGAGATTCTTGTCGTTTATTACCTAAAAATTTGCAGACAGCGACAGCCACAGCTAATTGTAATAAAAAATTGGTAAATTTATGACAATTGCGTATCTATTATTCTATGACTATAAAATGCATTTTTCGCGGTTGATTTAGCCCCACTATACAAATTACATTTCACAAATTCTCCTTAAAACAGCAGATATAGCGCGATATTAGCTGTCACATGGTGATTTACTTGAATAAATTGCTTTGACACTTTGTATATTATGCGCTTAATATGGGAGTACAAGAAAACGCATATGAGAGAGAAAGTGTGTGTAATTAGTGCTAGTGTTTTTGAATATTGAAGATTGACAGCATCTTAATATAAATATATAAGTAAGTTTAAACACATGCATACCTACATCATACATGGTACGCCTCAGGATTAGCTATTGCATTTATTTTGTTAGCAATGCTTTTGTTTCTGGGTAAGCATGAGTCTTTATTTAGCCATTTTGCAATTTCAGTGCGCAAGAGTAATATTTAGCATCAACTATAGATGATAAGAATGATAGCAAAAGAACCGTTTTACAAAAACCGTTCAAATTTCTAAAATAGAAGTGGAACATACAACATCATGGCGTCTCTTTGTAATAAATTTTAGACGAACGTTGTCTTATTAGGACATGGAGTATTAATCTTGAGTATAGAGTACATAAATTAAGTAACTGTTAATTATTTAAATTTTTTCAAGTAGAAGTGGCACATACAATGTCATGGAGTCTCTTTGTAATAAATTTTAGGCAAATGTTGTCTCATTAGGACATGCAGTATTAATTTTGGGTAGAGAGTACATAAATTAAGTAGTTGCTAATTGTTCAAATTTTTAAAGCAGAAGTAGAACATACAACATCATGGAATCTCATTGTAATAAATTTTGGACCTAAAAAATAATTTATTCTCAAAGTGGGCAGTAGACAAAATAAGTTTGGGAACCCCTGTTTTAGACGAATGTCGTCTTATTAGGACATGCAGTATTCATTTTGGGTATAGAGTATGTGAATTACTTAGTTACTTTATTATTACTAGATTTACTTAGTTTTTAATTATTCTTAACGTTAAAAAAATGAACTGAGTGAGGTATAAGAATTTAATCAACACGACTAATTAAAACTTTAATCCTAGCGATAAATATTGGGTTCTCCATTGTTCACAATTACGCAAACTAATATTTGTTTCACTTTCACATTATAAACCTTATCAAAGTTGTTAACCGAAAATGTATTAAGATGACGCAGTTATTGCGTTATCCGTATTTTATCGTTTCCAATATTAACTCATTTATTTTATCGTAATTACTATAATAATTATTAATTGTAACCTCCGAAAAACATTTTAGGATTCCGAAACTCGCAAGAAAAAACGGAACACTTATGATATCACATGCGTACATCTATCTGTCTGTCACAGTGGAATTTCTTAGAAACTATGCAACGGCAATGGTTAAATTTTAAATTTGGCAATATGGTACGCCTTGTTAAACTAAGTACATATTCTGTACAAGTACATGAGAGTTAAAGAGAAAGCCAATTGGGCACGATATTCAAATTCGTTTTGACCCTACCCTTATCTCAGAAACAAGGAATTTAAAGCCAAAAAAGCCAAGAAATTTAAAGCCTTTCTCGAAATGTTGAGTAAAAATCTATAAATTAATTTTACAAATTTGTCATTTTATTATGGTACAGAACTCTTTATGCGCGACTGGAACTCGCATTATTCGACCATTTTTATTTTTTGTTACGCTTACATCAGGCAAGCGTCGGACAGTAACAAGCCCCAGTGGGTAATAAGTATAAATATGTGACCTCTAACATGTTCCGCGTGTCCAAATGTACAATAATAAAATAATAATCATTACCTACAGTTATAAACAATAATAATTATACTGTGATATTACATGTATACACATAGACACATATAATACTACTGCTACAATATTTATTGCTACATTTAATATTTTTCAAAATACTTTTAAAGTTATTTTTTTTATTGGGAGGTAGTAATAATAATTACGGTTTAAGATATTGTACTCAGGTGCTACTTTGCGAAAATTAATTTCATGTGATGAATTCCTAAAATCTTTAGCTATTTTCCGTTCAAACTCCTAAAACCCCCAATCGACACGTGTTTCGCCTCTCAATCAGGATATTCCAGAGATCAGACTCAGAATGTTATTTTTGCAACGTTTGTTCATTCGGTTGCTACAAAGCATTATTTGTTGATTCGGTGCTGGTTAGCTGACCGACTCTGATCTCTGGCATATCCTAAGAATGCTTCGAGGAGAGGTGAAACACGTATCGATTTGTCGTTTTTGGAGTTTAAGCGGAAAATAGCTAAAGATTTTAGGAATTCATCACAAACGACGTTTAAATTAATATATTCTTACAACATAAAGTAATTTTTGGAATTATTCAAATATCAGTAATGTGCAGGTATCGGAATCATTGGTGTGATTACAATTAAAAGCATGAAAATGAGCCAAAATACTGAGATGTCCCTGAATTCAATTTCTTAGTAACGGATATGTGTATATTATAGTCTAGTGTAGAGGTACATTACTAGGATTCCGAACGAGGATGATTCTAATGCTTATAGGTTAGAAAATGTTTTTGATGATGATAACCAAATGACTTTTTATTTGATTGTTTTGTAGAAACTTTTAATTTATTTTATTTTTAAGAAAAAATAGACTCCAAAAACCATAATGGTTGTTTTATTGTGTCGCAGTGATACAAAGATTTTATCTATCTATCTTATTTACTTACTTTGGTAACTAATTTCCTGTCGTTAATTTTTATAAAATGTAATTAGATTTTATAGAGAAAGATTTAGTATACATATATAAGCATTAGAATCATCTTCGTTCGGAATCCTAGTAATGTATTTACATTCGATACTAAGTTACCAATGCTTTTGATAGTAATCACACCCATGATTCTGATCATTGGTAATATTGTGATGAACTCTTATCATTTTTAGCTATCTTCCGGGAAAAATCTCAAACTTATTAATCTATACGTGTTTCGCCTCTTAACGAAGCGTCCTCAGGAGATTCCAGTAATCAGACTCAGTCAGGAAACTAGCACCGAATCCAGTATCAGTAGTAGAAAAAGTATCAGTAACTTTATTAATTTAGGATGTTATAATAATATTCACCTATTGGAATTTAGCTAAGTATTGCGTAGAATATATTTTGTTAAAGCAGCCCATAAGCGGCCTATTAAGTCCCGCCGCAGGACGCAGGACGTGTAGAGTTCCTGCCAAATTATGTATTAATGTAGGGCCCATATTTTGCAGGAAACATTTAAAATATCGACACTGCATTAATACACATTACCCTACACAATCTGGTAGGAACTCTGCATCCAGGGTTCTGCAGACAGAGCTTTGAGTAGGCCGCTTTATGTACACATATTAGATTCTGCAAATTCATTCACTAATAAGATCGTCGTAAATTCGTTACATTGCGACATAGTGACTGCGTATGATTATTTATTACCTCTTTCTAAACTTGGTACATATCTGTAATAAGATCTAGGTCTAGAATATTAATAAGATTTAGATCACAATGTAGAGCAATTACTGGTTAAGAAATGTGATATATTTTATCTGTGTGGTCATACAAATTATGCCAGAAAAATATAGAGATTATATAACTGAAAAAATATTACATGTAAGTACAGGAGTTAATCCCAATAATGAATTCAAAAAAAGTTAATTATACGTAGTAAATGCATTATTAAATTGGCGATAGGATATATGTATTATGCGCCTGGCTGTGCCTAACCTAACCAGGGGCCCTAGACAAGTGGCTCAATTGACTTAAACGCTAGTAGAATAGAATGACAAATACCGCGTGATTTAGCGTAACGAATTTTAAATTGGTTTTCAAACGTTATTAACTTTCTATTAAATCAAACGAAAAGTAACGTCGTGTGAAAAGCACTGCATAAAACGTAGCCAAATGGCACTTTTGAGAAGCAATAAAGTCAGCAAGCGTTTCGTAAAATCGAAACGCTTGCTGGCGTTATTGTTCGTAAAAAGTGCCAGTTGACTTTTTGGCGGAAACGGGAGAAGTGAGGTTGTCATTTTATTTAGATTTTCTTTTTTTTACATTTTTAGGAGTTTTAAAGTACAACAGTGATAGTATATTGTGTTTTAAAATTGTGTATAAGTGACAAGAATGGAGGAGATCTAAATAAACATGTGTAGCTGAAGTATTCGCGCTCTTCCAAGAAGTCCTTTATAACTTCAGTAAAGCCTACTATCACTTCACTGGAGGAGTTTTACGATAAAAAAAACTAATTTACTTGTGATTCTACACTATGGATTCTACTTATTAATACGTGACATTGGCAAATATGCTAAACTCTGCGCCATGCCATAAAGGAAGAAGAAGAAAAGAAAAAGGGCGGGAAACTTCGTTTCCCTGACTTTCGACTCATATTTACTTGGTCAATGGCTAAATGCAATCTGCGAACCCAAAACGAAGAGAAAAAAAAAGTGCCAGTTGGCTACGTTTTATACGGCGCTTTTCACACGACTTTACTTTTAGTTTGATTTTATAGAAAGTTAATAAAATTTGACAACAAATTTTAAATTTGTTACGCTAAATGACGCGGTATTTGTCATTCTATTCTACTAGCGTTTACAATTGAGCCACTTGTCTAGGCCCCCAGCTAATTTACATTATTCAAGTTTAAAAATATTTTTAAATTTTTAATTTTAAAGTAGTAAAATTGTGGAATATATAATTTGAAATGGATACGATTAAAGTTGTAATAGTAACTTTATAGATTAATTTTGAATATATCATGTTTAGTTTGATATACTATTACTGTTGCACATTTATTCCCATATGAATGCAGTACGCCTATCATAACGTTAACGTTGAAATTTAATGGCCAGACAAAAACAATTTAACTTAACTACAACATAACACAGGATATTTATAGGCACATTGAATATTTATGTTAAAGACTCAAGGCTACACAAAACCTAACTAAAATAGTATCTCCGTTGATTGGACATTTTTATCGACCGAAACAATGTAGGCTTTGTACTAGTATAGTCAATTGAGCGGCAAATGGGCGTGCAGCCTTGAAGGCTTACATTTGTAATGAGTGAAAGGCGCCACCTCGATCATACATAGCCCAAACGTGACTCACCGATGGCATTTAATATGCGAATTACATTATCATAACACCTATGCTTAAGTTACTCACATCACTCATACAATAGACACAGAATAAAAAATATATATATATATATTAACATGTGAAGAACGAACTTTGGACTTAGGCACCCCATTTTAATGTAATCGCACACGGGGAGTGAGCGATTTGGCATAGTTAAAGTTTACATGGAGTAGTGCAAAAAGCTACAATTTATATAATAACAATACATAACATTGTTAAAATAAAATAAAACATTAACTGTAGGTTTATACTGCCAATGTCACGTACATAATAGTTATAATGTCAATGTCGAACACATAATTTTAGTTCAGCTCAGTGTTTACTGGTCCATGGACTTACAGCTCAAACTGGTAAAATGGTCAAGCAGTTGCCAAAGAATTTTAAAATGTTGCCAACAAATAATTACTGACGAATTGACAGAATTAATTTCTAGGTGTGAATTTTATGTGATTTGTGAGCTGTGAGCTGTTTCGAGTTTGTGGAGTGTATGTCAAGGAAAAAAACGTTATTATTGTATTTTCGGTCGAATTTCGACCACTGATATAAAGTAATACGTTAGATAAAACGAAGTCTATTAAACAATAAAATAAATTAAACAATAAAATAAATGTAAAGACGAAACATTATTACATTATACAAGAGTAGGTATCTACTTGTATATTACTATCTATATCTCGCAGAGATTCTATGTGGGTAAACTCAATCTCCAGGGCAATAATTGTATCTGTCTATCTACATATTATATGCTTTATAAAGTATCTATAGAGGTCGATTTCTCTGAGGGCGCTCTACACAATTTCATGGTAGACACCGTGTTGGCGACTAGTCGACATTCGAAACTGAACTTCTACGTCGATGGACAGTTATTTGATTGGTCATCCACAATGAATGTCGTGGGAATAGAATGTAGCTCGTATCAATTCTCAACATTTTTCAAATTATCTAGACCGTAACTTTAAATACAGGCATCAAAATTTTAGTCTTTTCATAATAATAAAATATAATACGTATATACAAAACAAGACGTCATATTATCCCCGAGTCATATCCCATTCTTAAAGTCTAACAAAATCACTCATCACTTTGCGATAAAGAGGCCTTTACATTGTGCAAATTCAATACACCGTATGGGCGCTTTTATAATTTATTGTGCACGTTTTTACCGCGCGTTATTTCCGTGGACGGCAAATTGTGGACGTCCGTGCAGAGGAACATTTTTATAATTTCCACGATATTATCGTGGAAATTGACGTCATTTTCAGTTTCAGAGACCATAGATTGGGCTTCAGAGAGGACACTGTGGATTTAACACGGCTACGTCTTTTATATTTATTTTATTGCATCCTATCTGCTGCCCGTGACTTCGTCCTCGCATAATAATAAAAAAAAATCCTATATGGGAATTCAGTTATAAACTATCTATGTATGAAATTTCATTCAAATCCGTTCAGCCGTTTTTGCGTGATTTTTCTTTTATATGTTATATATTGTATATTATACATTATATACTTCATATTATGTATTATATATTTTACAATATGTATTATGTATTATACATACATAGGTACATATCTTCACGCTATACAGGGCAGCATCTACTGTTAAAAGTAAAATACTTACAGTTCTAGTGTTAGCTATTGTCTATATTCGAATTATTGTCAATACTATATTTGTACTTAGTTCAATAAATGTAACTACATCGTATTTGAAGATAATCAAAAATTAAAACGTAATACAAAAATCCATACACCAAACGCTCTGGTTTGCGAGCTCCGACTGTCGGTGTCGACTCACACATTGAATTTTTGTAGGTACACACTACACTCAACATTGCCGTGACGATTTAATAGAGAGCCACGTTTTATCGTCGACGTCCACGGCAAAATGTTATCGTGCACGGAAAGATAAAAGCGTCTCCATACAACTGCATACGTTTTGCTTCCCTATTGTACCGTGGACGGTAATAACGTGGCGATAAAAACGTGCAACGGAAAATTATAAAAGCGGCCATTTTATACTATAGTGTAAAGACCGCATACGTATTTGGGTTAACAGGTGCTACAGAGGAACGATAACATGATGATGATGACTGACTTCTGGGCCATCAATTATACAAGTCTCTAGCAAATAAGCCTTTTCGATTCGCCGATTTTACTAGCTGAGTCATTCAATATACTCGTACTATTATAGCATGTAGATTAATACATATTATAATAAGAGTAATATCAAAAATCTTTTATTAATACATAAGATTGTTACCAGAATCATTTCATATAAGTACGAAGTAATATCGCTTTGATAACTCACGTCTACGTGATATTTAATTTTGGATATGTCCCCAACTTTTATTAGGTACTACCTACTTATATGAGAGAGGTACGTTATTATTATTGTGTGCGCGGAGATAAATTCAAAATGTACTCAACGAATTATTACGTGTATATATATATATATATTATATACCTGTATATATACGTAAATAAAGTAGTTTGTGATATTTATTAGCGATGTAAGCTCTTGGCTTTTATTATATTTTTAATACATCGTTCATCTATATTTAATCTTGATTTACGCTTAGCTCGACTTACCCCCGATCAAAAAATACATAGATGAAACAACAGAACTAAAAAGTAATGCATTCGTAAGTCGGTAAATAAGGCATACCTACTAAGTTTATGGTAAACTACCTTCTGCCCGCGACTTCGTTCGCACGAAATTCAAAAACACACAATATCTTTATAAGTTACAGCATATTTGTTATTCTAATGTATGAGCTATAT
Source organism: Zeuzera pyrina (assembly GCA_907165235.1). Classification (NCBI taxonomy): domain Eukaryota; kingdom Metazoa; phylum Arthropoda; class Insecta; order Lepidoptera; family Cossidae; genus Zeuzera; species Zeuzera pyrina. The sequence goes on from OU015624.1 coordinate 10,161,087, forward strand.
TATTGTAAAGTTTCATTAAAATCCATTCAGTAATTTTTGCGTGAAAAAGTAACAAACAACCATACATCGTCACAAACTTTCACATCTATAATATTAGTAGGAATATTAGTAGGATAGATACACTTACTTGCCACCTCACTTGTCACACTGTCACATCATTCTAACAAAGGCGGTCACAGGTTGCGCACAGTTTTCATGCAATTTGTGTAGAGTAATATTTACGCCCAATATACTCGATTCTGATCTAGAAAGAAACAAAAAAGAATAAGGAAGTCAAAACCGATATAGGAACAAATCACATCTGTATACCTATATCACTTCAAATTATCTAAAAACAAAACAAAAATTACAAGTATAAACAACAATTTCTTTTACTTTCTGCTTTAAATAGTAACCTGAAACTATGCTCGAAACGTAGTGATTATACCTAAGCGTTTGGCTGTAGTGCTCTAGGCCACGAGTGTGGACAGGAGCATTAGGTAAGCTTTTAAACTTTGATTTTTGAAAGACAAATTTATCATCGTTAGCCAGCTTTAACGTTTTCGTAATGTATAAAATACCTATGAATGATTTTCATTTCATTTAAGGACATTCATTTCTAAAGGAGACTGATAAGTGATAACTTAAAATTCAATTATGGGTAGGTACTAAATAGTTTAATACACAAAATGAAAGCGCCGTCCATATCAGTAAGTATAAGATTTTTATACCTACCAATAGAATATCAACTAAATATTTGTACAACTATTTTTGTTGTGACAAAATAATTCGTATTTATTTTAATAGTGTACAAGAAAAATATAAGCTCATTGTATATAATAATAAATACGTGTAACTAAATAATGGCAACAGCCTGTACATACGAGTACGTTATCTTATCTTACATATCTTAACGTTAATATTTACAAACTTAAAAGTAAACATTATCTTAAATAATAGACTTCTTCAAAGTTGCCGCTTAGAAAGCTTATTATACATATAACTTATAATATTCAGTAACTCATAAGTCATACTTTAAAAAATCTCTATAAATTTGCTACTTTTGATATAAATCACATCTTTAAAATTAATGGTCTTAGCTATAAAAAAATGGTAAACTGCAAAATTAACTGTATTTACAACAAAATTTTCGTTACAACTTTAATCACTAAAACTTTAATGTGGTGTAATGATGAAATTGAATACTTGGGAGGTAATCGTGAGGACAAATGCAGGCTAAAGTTTAGATTGTTTCACATTGGAGCAAATTTTTTTGTAACATTATACAAACACGACGATGTATTTATGTATTTATATTTCTTTGATTAGGTCAGATGAGGTCTTTTTGCGAGCGAGCGAAGCGAGCGTGCCGCGACAGCGGTCGGCGAAGCGCCAGATCGGCACGCTTATTACGTAACTTGCAGACAGAATACGACAGCCAATATCGCGCGATATCTGCTGTCAAAACGAGAATTTGTGTAATGTCATTTGTATAGTGGCGCTAAATCTACCGCCGAAACGTGCATTTCACTGTCATAGAATAATAGATACGTAATCGTCATACATATTACAAATTTTTTATAACAACTAATCACCGGTCGCGCAGTGATCACGTGGCTGTCGCTGTCGCTTTTAAGATAATAACCCCGCGGAATCCGCTTTATACATGGAGCAGTATTGAAACAGGAGTCTGCACTCTAAAGAGATAGAAGTCGAGAAATTTTATCTCGAAACATCTCTATAATCTTCCATCTTTTTTTATCTTTTGCTGTTGGTATATCTATATAATATAGCAATGTTATTATATTTGTGTATATAACATTGCTATATAAAGTCCGCACTCTAAAAAGATAGTTGAAGCAGAGTAATTTAATCTTGAAACATCTTTGCAATACTCCATCTCTTTTCAGCTTTTGCTGTTGGTATATCTATATATAACAATCATATATAAACTAGTAGGTGTATTTCTGAGTAACTTCCAGGGGCAGCATATAAATAGGAGTCCCCACTCTAAAGAGATAGTTGAAGTCGAGAAATTTAATCTTGAAACATTTCTATATCCTTCCATCTCTTCATCTTTTGCTGTTGGTATATACATCTATATTATATAGCAATCTTATATATGCTAGTAGGTGTATTTCCGAGTTATTTTCAAGAGTTAAGAAAATGCGTTACGCAATCGCACCAACTCTATCAAAGAATATAATACTCATCTATCGCCATTCACTGCGCCGGATGTGTCGGCATTGTCAGGATGACAGCTCGTCAAGTTTATTTAGTTAGTTTATAGAAAATGTTATTTTACATAGCATAATCTATTATTTTAAATAATTGCTTATTTCTTTTATTGGCAATAATTATTTTATAGCGTCTTAAAATTTTTTAAAGCAAATATCGATTTAATGAAGAAGTAACATTTTATTGTATGGCATTATATTTTTTATTAGCAATTAATAGCAATTTTGTCTATATTTTCACCTATTTTGAAGTCCCGTTAAATGCATCCTTTTATAAAAAGTTTTTATTTTATTAGTTTTTTTTTTAATAAAAAATTTTTGTTTCTCCCTTTTAAGTGGTCTTGACCTAAATAAATATCTAGGGCAGGTCTGCAATTAACTTCATTCTAATTCCGGAGCGCAACGATATACAAGAGAATCGTCAATATAAATAAAGGTTATAACCAGGTCGTGTTATCTAGTGTATCTTTGAATTCCAAGCTCCAATATCGGTAAAATTTAAATGGGACCACCTCTAAAGTATTATCTATCAAACGAAAAAAGAATTTTCGAAATCGGTTCATAAATGACGTAGTTATGAGGTAACAAACTTACAAAAAAAAACAACATACAGACGAATTGAGAACCTCCTTCTTTATTTGAATTCGGTTAATTATGGTAAAAAAGAAAGTGCTACTACTAGGTGAAATGAACTTATTGTGCAAAATATATTATTGCAACCCTCGTTCAATGTGTTGTCTTCACCCGTTTCGTGGGGAAGACAATATATATATTTTTATTTTCGATTTGAATTTGTCTTTTATTCGTGACAGTTATAAGCTGTATGCAACTGTGCATACGTCGCGGTCATCATTCTTAATGATTAGATTCACCTGAGAGTACATGAGATGAGACAACGTTTCTGTCCTACTTCAGCAGCACTGCATATTATAAGCGGAAACGAGTTGTACCTACCCACTGTAGAGATAATATCTTAATTAAAATATGGTATGTCTATATTATCTTTTGTTTTATAAGTGAAAAACCGTTTTTTGGACTTTCGCGACTTAGGTTCGCCATTCAAAATCCGGGAAAAAAACGCTTTCTTAGAATTTATTGTTCTACATGATCATATTATTTTTTTCCTGACTTCAATTATCTTGAGTATTTCCGTAGATTGATTGGACTATATGTATGTATGTGTCCCCGCGTATCTGCCGACGTGGACCGTATAAGTTGATCAAGGGATAGAGTTTATTACATGTACTTGTATACCTAAAGGATGCTAGCGAACTATCGCTATTTTGTTCCGTTTTTCCATCTGTAGGTGGAAAAATGAAACGAAGCAAAATATGTAAATAGTAGCAAAATATGTAATAGGTTTTCCATCTGTAAGCCCATATACTTAATAGTAAAACTGGCGTGATGTTAAGCTAAGCTTCCTGAAAGAAAATGAAGTGAAGGTATGTGTACATTACAATTCATCTAACATTTTCAATCGATTTAAAATCGGCAGTTTTTTTTATAATATCATGTGGTGCCAAATGGCAAAAGCACTCGCATACCTAGATTAAAATGTGTAAAGAGAATGACAAGATTTGAGGAGGCGACAAAAGTATGCAAGGACCACAAAACCTTGCGTTTCGTTCTCTCTAACTCGTCAGGAATACAGCGGGAAGATATGTAAGTATGTATGTAGCATCTATTATATAGTGCATTCTATTCTCTCTGATTACCCCTTCAGGAAAACAGCGTGAGAATAAGTAATATGTATATATTTGTAGTTTGTAATACGTTGTGTGGTACATAAACAACGCGTTTATATTTTTTCATAAAAACAGTAGGTACCTAACGACAATCCAAGTATTGCATTTTGTAGTAATAAAATATATACCTACCCAGTTAAGTGGGTCAAACACATTGCATCGTGCTGCGCTGGCGCAGTCGTCAGTGAAGCGTGCATTCATCGCTGACTTTGCGATCCATCGCCAAACTTATCACGCTCTAATTGAAAAACTACGCTTTGATCTTGCATGCGAAGATATATAATACAATGTAACGGATATACTCAAAATAATAACAGAATATACTATAAGTAAGTACTCACCTACTAACGTACAAAATATTACACGATTAATCATAATTTTTAATAAAAATATCCAGCTCTAAGTATGTCATACAAAATTCATAAATATTTTCACGTTGGATCCCCATCGGGGAGCAGTCCGAGAGAACGGAACCTCAAGCTTCCTCAAATCTCTTCATTCTTCTCACACGTTTTCGCCTAGGTATGCGAGTGCTTTTGACATTTCCGTCGGCTAACACTCTTGCTATTTGATCTTCATAAGTCAGCCTTGGTCTTCTTCGTTAATTTACATTTAATAAGTGACGTTTATTCCTTTGTATGGTCAAAGTCAAAGTCAAAGTCAAATCAATTTATTCAAGTAAACCCAAATACATGGTATTTTTGAACGTCAAATCTACTTTAGTTCGGTTCGAATAGAAAACCTGGACATTGAGAAGAACCGACAAGAAACTCAGTCAGGTATCATTTTTTCAACTTCATTTTACAAAAGGTTTATTAAAATATAATATTTTCATTAAGCCAGTAAACGCATGTGCAGAGAACATCATTTCCAGACTATTGTTTTATCTTCAATGAAATCGTTTATTTTATAGTATGATTGTCTAGTCAATGTACGTTTTATAACCAATCTAAATTTATTCTCTGTTAATTGAGTAATTTCTTGAGGAACTTTATTATAAAAACGAATGCAGTTACCTAAAAATGAAACATTTGACTTATGTAATTTAAATTTTGGAATAACCAATTTATCACGACCTCGGGTTTCCATACCATTCATATCGCCATTCTTTTTAAACTGATCTATATTTTTTCTCGTATACATAATAATTTCAAAGATGTATAAGGAGGGCAAGGCAAGACATTAATGTCTTTAAAACGATCTTTAAGCGATTCTCGTGCATTCATCCTGTAGATGGCACGTATTGCTCTTTTTTGTAAAATGAAAATGGAGTTAATATGCGCCGCTGATCCCCACACCAGAAGGCCGTAGGACATTAAACTGTGAAAATATGCAAAGTACACCAACCTTGCCGTATCCACATCTGTCATTTGCCTAATGCGTCTAATTGCATATACCGCAGAACCGAGCTTACTAGCCAATGCCCCGATATGGTCCGCCCACTGTAACTTGTTATCTACTGTTAAACCCAGAAAACTGGCTGACTTAACGAATTCTAATTGTTTCCCACCCAGTTCTATTTTATCATGGATTCTGGGTACATTAGAAAGGGAAAATTTAATACATTTAGTTTTTTGTGCATTCAGTAGTAAATTATTGGCAGCGAACCATTTCGAGACATCTGTTAGGATCCTGTTTACCCAAGTAATATCTAGATTTTTTCTGTCTAGTTTAAATAACAATGAGGTATCATCAGCAAACAATACTGTTTCGCATAAGTCCCTGAGCATAAATGGGAAATCGTTAATATATACCAAAAACAGGAAAGGTCCCAAAATTGATCCTTGGGGAACTCCCATTTTTAACTTTGAACCTACAGACAAAACCCCATTAACACTCACTTTCAGCTCGCGGCCAGACAAATACGAGATCACGAGATCGAGAGCGTTACCACGTATTCCATAGTATTTCAGCTTGCAAATTAAAGTTTTAACGTTTATTTAACGAACCATTTTATTTAACGAAACCCCGCTTTCTAAGTAGGTATATTCCCATCACGAACCTGGTGTCTGGTCAGTCAATAGTGTAATCCAACGTAATCTGTCGTTTACGTTCGATTTACTCGTGACCCTGACAAATTGGGGTGCGGTAACGTCATTAGGGGGTGTAAATTTTTCGTGAAATTGTTTTCTATTACTCGAGAGGGAAATGGCAAACAACCTGAGTAAGCCCGTACACAAATTACTTTTGGGCTTTACATTTTATGGCTGAATATGTGTAACTACGTATGAAGTTAAAAATAACAAAGCTGTATTCGCAAAAAAGGAAAAGGTATATAGTGCAGCAGAGAATACTATGTAAATATACATCAATCACTAGTGAAAGCGTTTTTCCTCACAAAGTCACAACACATACCGAACTTTGTTAGCATTGATTAACAAAGTTCTTAACGAAAGCCCTGAAGAAAGTTGTTTGAATATCGGAATTTCTTATTAGAAAATCGTCATCTCTAAGTACCTAATAAGCATTTCCAAATATCAATGTATAGGATAAACTTCTATGTAGCCACCTAATTTTAAAATTACTTATCATATTTGAGAAATTACAACAAAATGTAATAAATAGTTTGTTCTTTATTGAAAGAAATCTGTAACATTCTTTCAAAACAAAATTTGGGTGAGCGTAATGAAAACTGTTTTATATAATTGAAATTGTTTGATCATTCTTCATAAATATTTCCCCTATTTTATTGCTTTTCTTGTAAGGAATGTTATAGATAGAGCACATTTATTATAAAATTTTTGATAAGGTAAGTCAATAATTATAATTCTCATTTTTTCAGGTTGGGAGTTAAAAGGCTTGCATTGTTATAAATTCTTCAATATAAGGCATTCTTGGGAAAAAGCGGCAGAATTATGTCGAAGGTAAATGTAACTGAATTTTTTATTTGGTTTTTTATCAAACATATGTGCTAATTGTAATATTTAAATAAATATTATCTATAGTAGTAGGTGCCTATAGGTAATATTTTAATAAATATACGCATAGGTATCTACATATTTTATCCACACGACCCTATTCCATAAAAGTAATACCGTGACATTTTTCACTTTACCACAGTAAAATATATAAATACATATAACAAAACCATGGCAAAACCTATATCAAAACATGCGTTACTATGAGTAAGCACATGAAAATGCTATTGTAGTAATTAGCTAGTTAAACTTAATAATGCATTAATTTTCATTAAATTTTCATTTAATATCATATATTGAATAGTTTTATATTTCAACACAAATAACAGTTTTACCACTTTTATATGAGATAAAATTTAACTAAATTTTCTGTGTTAAAGCAAAAATATCACAGTATGACTTTTATGAATTAGGTCCAGGTCGAAATGTGGCTATATACGTGCGCAGGTTTATTGGCTGTCATTATCGGTGGAAACCGTTAATATTCTTAGGTATTTATATTTAGAATCTCGACTGACCCGTTTGCGCGATGGTTGATTTTATTAATATTACCACAGATTAATTAGTTTACTACCGTAAAATATTACTGTTGGTAGAGTAAAACGATTCGTTTTTTTGTTATTACATTAAAATCTAAGTATTACTGGCAGCTCCCAGAGTTGGTTGTAGGGTATCTATAGTAATGCTTAGATTGAGGTCGCCCATATATATTTTTATTATTTGTGATAAAAAAATGACAATAAAATTTTCAATGTTCTGTGTAAGTATATAAATCTTGTTCAATACATGTATCTAGTTGCAACCTAATTGAAAAAGACCAAACTTGTTACTAATTATATTGTGTTTCACTGTACCTAGTCTTAGCTGGCAAAACATGGATTCGTATTTTGTTTTTTAACCATACCTTTAAAAACTTAAAATGATTACCTAACTACTTACTTATTTGTACAACGTGGCCTTCTTAGCCTTGTTTATATGAAAATGTCAGATAGTAATTTAGAATTAGGTACCCGTAAAAAATAAAAACCAGAGACCAGAATCGGTTACAAATATTTTAGAAATTACGGTCTTTTAAATTTCTCATATTGTAATGCACTAATTAAAAAGTTTGTTTCTGATTTTATACACTCAGCATCTAAAGTAGATGATGAAAATAAAGTAACATATGATTATGTTTCACAAACGACGGACTATACCTGTACATTTTTAAAACATATTATGACGACAATAAAGTTTCTACTTTTTAAGGCAGTTATGACTGACATAATTTACTTATATGCAATCAGAAAAAAATGAAACTTTCTGTCATCATCTGATTAGAAAAATATGTATCTAAGATTTAATTTCCGTTACTTAAGAACTATAGTCATATTGCTTTTTATTAAAAGTTTATTTTGACTAATTATTTTTGATGTAGAATATAGGTATTATGTGAATCTGTGCTAAAAGTCATTTTAAAACTTCGATTGTATTACCTCTACAAATGCTACTACATACTTTTAAAAATGATCGTTAGATAATTTTTTCGGCAAATTATCACACAAAACAGTTTTTTTGACATGAAAATTGAGTCATATATTCTAAAAATAATTTAAAATAATAGGTACAATTTATAAACGATTTTTTATTATGACTAAAAATTAATATTAATATTGTTTTCGCGTTACAGATACGGCAGTGAACTCATGATTGTGGACAGTTACACAGAAAATAACACGACTGCTAGTATGATACCAGCTAGCCCAAGCAATAACCATTATTGGCTTGGTCTTGCTACAGTTGACGACCTTAGGACAAATACGTTAGAGTCAGCTGCTGGAGCTTTAATCTCGCAGTATGCAGGATTTTGGGATCTAAGACAGCCTAATCCAAAAGATGGAGAATGTGTAGATGTCCATGTCACATCTGACAACCAATCGTGGGAGTTAACTACTTGTGAAACACTTCTACCATTCATGTGTAAAGCCGCTGCATGTCCAGATGGTAAGTAAACGCTCTAAAAAAGATTAGTAAGAATATTTTACTGTAGAAGGAAAAAACATATTAAGTGTGTTAAAACTTATTCGCAAACAGGAATAGATAATAGATAGAATAGTCAATAAGGAAGATAACTAAAACATGGCTGTGTAATACTTTCCAGGAACGTTCCATTGTTCAAATGGAAGGTGTATAAATGCGGCCTTTAAATGTGATAAACAAGATGACTGCGGAGATGCTTCTGATGAAATGGATTGTGCTAATGAATGTCATTTTTATATGGCTAGCAGCGGAGATGTCGTAGAAAGTCCCAACTATCCACATAAGTACCCATCTTTTAGTGACTGCAAATGGACACTTGAGGGCCCACAAGGTCAAAATTTAGTTTTACAGTTTCAAGATTTTGAAACAGAAAAATCTTTCGATACTGTTCAAATCCTAGTCGGCGGCAGGACAGAAGATAAATCTGTGAACTTAGCCACACTCTCCGGCAAACAAGATTTATCAAACAAACTCTTTGTATCTGCTTCTAATTTTATGATTATAAAATTTAGCACAGACGGCTCAGTAGAGAGAAAAGGTTTCCGCGCTTCTTGGAAAACTGAGTCGTCTAATTGTGGTGGAATTCTTAGAGCCACTCCCCAAGGACAAGTGTTGACCTCGCCTGGTTATCCAAATGCTTACCCCGGTGGCCTAGAATGCGTGTATATAATAGAAGCTCAACCGGGTAGAGTAGTCTCGTTAGAAGTCGAAGATTTAGAATTAGGAATGAATAGAGATTACATTGTAGTAAAAGACGGCAACACACCTTCTAGTCCAGTATTGGCAAGACTTACGGGACCTGGCGAAGAAAACCAAAAAGTTGTGGTTTCAACTACTAATCATCTCTACATGTATTTTCGTACTGGGCTTGGAGATTCTAAGAAAGGTTTCAACATGAGATATTCCCAAGGATGTAAAGCTACAATAATAGCACCTAATGGAACATTCACATCTCCGGCTTATGGCCTTAACAATTACCCAAATAATCAAGAATGTTTATATAAAATAAAGAATCCCAACGGTGGTCCAGTTTCCTTAAAATTCGATGAGTTTAAAATTCATCCAACCGACATAGTTCAAGTATTTGATGGATCAAACACAAGCGGATTGAGATTACATTCTGAAAATGGATTTACGGTTAAACCCAGAATAACCCTGACTGCTTCCAGTGGAGAAATGTTAATACGATTTCTGTCTGATGCTTTGCACAACGGAGAAGGTTGGAAGGCGACGTTTTCAGCAGGTATCATATAAGGAATATTTTACACAAATTCTGTCACCCGGTTCCAAGAAAGTCCATTAAAACTAATGCCCCATTACAAATCGTACTGTCTCATTGATTATGATATTGTCCAAAGTGACAGCACGATATTTAATGAGACATTAACTTTAAAGCACCTACTTCCAACTGGGCATATGTTTATTTTGCAAACAATAATCCGTAGAATTTAAATTTCAGATTGCCCACCACTTAAATCTGGCATAGGTGCTCTAGCATCAAACAGAGACACTGCGTTTGGAACAATTGTTACATTCTCTTGTCCTATTGGTCAAGAGTTTGCTACTGGAAAATCTCGTATCGTTACTAAATGTTTAGATGGCGGTAAATGGTCCATTACTTACATACCCAGCTGTCAAGGTGAACATATATTTATATTATAAAACAGAACACTACATTCTTACCAGATTATTGTTCTTATTGAATATTTCTCATATTTATTTATAGAGGTGTATTGTGGTCCCGTACCGCAAATCGACAATGGTTTTTCAATTGGTTCTACTAATGTCACATATCGGGGTATTGCAACCTACCAATGTTACGCTGGTTTTGCTTTCCCAACCGGACAACCAATTGAAAGAATTTCTTGTCTTTCTGATGGACAATGGGAAAGGACACCTACTTGCCTAGGTAAGTTCTTAAAATTTACTCAATAAATTTAATCTTTCGACTAAATAAAATAAATACGACTTTAATCACGTCTGTCATCGACTATGCTGACGTTTGTTTCCTCGATGCTACCGAAGAGTTGGTGAACAAGTTAGAGACTTCAAAACCCATGTATTTGTTTTATTTTTGGTTTACGTAAGTTCGACCATATTCCCATAGGGTTCCCATCCGATTACGTAGAAATATACATATTCTTTCCTTACCTCATAATATTTTACATTCTTCATCGTCGCCATCTTATCTTAAGGAGCGTTTTCATTTTTTTACATTTACCTAGAACTTCAAGTCGTACTCATTTGTCTACTTCTCTTCAAACATCTTCCCATTCCACAAACTTTTATTCTCATTCCTTCACTGTGCTTGCCGCTAAACTTTGTAATGATCTTCCCTCCAGCGTTCGGGAGAGTCGATGAGTTAGTTCAAAACAAACATTTTCACTTGAGTATATAATTATCATGTATGTATACTTATTGTATGTATGTATATGTTTATAAATCTATAATTTATATATTTATATATATTGATATATTGATTGTATGTGTTTTTTGTTATTGTATTTTATATTAATTATTATTTATAGTATTTAGTACAAACCGTTTCCCGCCCGCTTCGCTGGGCGTAAGTGAAAATTTTGTACGTAATAGTACATTTTTGTTTAAAAAATGGTGAAGGGTCTATGGAGTTCAAAAAATAAGTAGCCTATAACCTTCTACAACTAATTCCGCGTCGAATGGTCTTGGTCCCATGCCGATCGGTCCAATAGTTTTCAAGTTTATCGCGGTCAAAGAAAAAAAACTCATTGTAGTATATAATATAAGATAATAATATTATAATACTCACAGTGTCTACCTCTTCTTCTTTTTTATAAAATGTCTCACTCGCGGGTCCGCTGGGAGAAATGTCTTATAGATATAAGCGGTACCTTTTTCTCTTTTTTCTGTATGTATCTCTTTTTTTATAAGTTGTTGTGTGCAATAAATTGTTAAACAAAAAATAATAAATAAAATCAATAAATATTTAACAAAAATACATAAATACACCAAATCTCTTTTTATTACAGCATCACAGTGTGTTGCCCTACATGACGTACCTCACGCTAATGTTACCATATTGAACGGTGGTGGACGAAGCTATGGTACTATAATAAGGTACGAATGCGAGCCTGGTTACGTGCGCTCTGGTCAGCCTGTTTTGTTATGTATGAGCAATGGAACATGGTCCGGAGAAGTGCCTACTTGTTCAAAGATTTTATGTCCTAAATTCCCAGAAATTAAAAATGGTTTCGTTGTTGATCAAACCAGAGTGTACATGTATGGTGATGAAGCACGTGTACAGTGTTACAAAGGTACAACATTAATTTTTTAAGATTTTAAATTCTTGGAATAGATACTATTGATTGAAATAATAGCTGGTAACAATAAACAGCAACGATACCTTACAACGATCAACTTTCAGGATTTAAACTCAGCGGACCTAGCATGCTTCGATGTGGTTCAAACCAAGAGTTCGACGCGCCACCTACATGTGAAGACATAAACGAATGTCACATAAGTCAATGTGACTCAGCTTCTACAGACTGCAAAAACACTCCTGGTGGCTTTTACTGCCCTTGCCGACCAGGATTTACACCAAGTTTAGATTGCAGACCAGTAGGTGATTTAGGATTGATTAATGGTGCCATACCTGACGAATCTATAACGACATCTGTTCCTGAACTTGGATACCACAAAGGAGTAAGTTATATCATAAAAGTTATTAAGCCGATATCTAAATAACATTATTATACACTATACATATAGAATACCGGGTCATTTTTATCTTTTAATGTCTCTATATTGTTATAATATAGATGGTGCGTCTAAACAACGGCGGCGGTTGGTGTGGTAATAACCTTGAAGCCGGAGCCAACTGGATACTTGTCGACTTAAGAGCACCAACTATAATGAGAGGGTTTAGAACCATGAGCGTTATGCGTGCAGATGGGAATATTGCATTTACTTCAGCAATAAGAATACAATATACTAATAATTTGACGGATATATTCAAGGATTATACAAATCCTGATGGCACAGCAGTAGAATTCCGCATTTTGGAACCTACTTTATCTGTTCTCAATTTACCAATACCAATAGAAGCGCAATACGTTAAATTTAAAATTCAGGACTATGTAGGAGCACCTTGTCTAAAATTAGAAGTTATGGGTTGTGCTAGATTAGAATGTGCTGACATTAACGAATGTGGCGAGAACAACGGAGGATGTGATCAAAAATGTATCAATACGTGAGTATAGTTTAAATATAAAATAACAAAAATGATTTCTATTCATATATAAAATTAAAATAACTACTTTTTAGACCCGGAAACTTTTCGTGTGCCTGCAATATCGGATATGAGCTTTATGCTGCCAACGGAACGGCCGGTTTCTCCATCGAAAAGTCAGAAACTGGTGATAGAGACGGTGACACTTATCAAAAAAATAAATCATGTGTCCCAGTTATGTGCTCATCATTACTTTCGCCAGAAAACGGCAAACTGCTGTCCACAAAATCTTCCTATCATTTTGGAGACATCGTTCAGTTCCAGTGCGACTTTGGTTACATAATGTCTGGATTTTCTTCATTACTTTGTACTTCAAGTGGTACATGGAACGGGACTGCTCCTGAATGTCAATGTTAGTATAATTTTTATTAGTACATTAATGTAATAATAATGTTTAACATTAAATATTTTTGAATAATTGTAGATGCTAGATGTGTTACATTATCTGACGACAAGAATGATGGTCTAAAAGTAATCAGAGACGACCCAGACAGTGTACTAGTACCATACAGAGATAATGTCACAATAACATGCTCCTCTCCGGGAAGACAATTAAGGAATACTGTAACCTCTTCTTTTAGACAATGTGTCTATGACCCAAAAGCGGTAAAAACATATATCGATTTTTTTTCATTTAACTCGCTTTCAATTTCAATACAAATACCAGCTCGTAATGTTGGTACTCTACTCTAATATTATTATAAATTCTCAGGGTCTTCCTGACTACTGGCTATCTGGAGCTCAACCGCAATGTCCGCGGAAAGACTGTGGTGTTCCGATGCCTACACCTGGAGCTGAATATGGCCAGTATCTCGACACCAGATATCAAAGCTCTTTCTTTTTTGGGTGTCAAAACACGTTTAAACTCGCTGGGCAGACGAGCAAACATGATAATGTAGTTAGATGTCAAGCTAACGGTATATGGGACTTTGGAGATTTACGTTGCGAAGGCCCTGTTTGTGAAGACCCAGGTAGACCAGCAGATGGTTATCAAATATCAAGGAGTTACGAACAAGGATCAGAAGTTTTATTCAGTTGTTCAAGACCTGGATACATTCTAATAAATCCCCGACCAATTACTTGCATAAGAGAACCTGAATGTAAAGTAATTAAGCCTTTAGGGTTAGCATCGGGCAGAATTCCTGATTCTGCAATAAACGCAACTTCAGAAAGGCCAAATTATGAAGCAAAAAATATAAGGCTTAATTCTGTAACTGGATGGTGTGGTAAACAAGAAGCTTTTACGTACGTCAGCGTCGATTTGGGAAAAGTTTACAGAGTTAAAGCTATTTTAGTGAAAGGCGTAGTAACATCGGATATTGTGGGCAGACCCACTGAAATAAGATTTTTCTACAAGCAAGCAGAAAATGAAAATTATGTTGTTTATTTCCCCAACTTCAACTTGACTATGAGAGATCCAGGAAATTATGGCGAGTTGGCGATGATAACACTACCAAAATATGTCCAAGCTAAATTTGTTATTTTGGGAATTGTCAGCTTTATGGACAATGCTTGCCTAAAGTTTGAACTGATGGGTTGCGATGAACCATCTATAGAGCCTTTGCTGGGCTATGACTATGGATATTCTCCTTGTGTTGGTTAGTTATCATGTTTTTATTTAATTTGACATTTAAAACATTTTACATATCTGAATTTATATTTTTGTTTTAGATAATGAGCCACCTGTTTTCCAAAACTGCCCTCAGCAACCAGTTATTGTACAAACAGATGTCAATGGCGGATTTCTCCCAGTAAATTTTACAGAACCTACAGCAACTGATAACTCAGGTGCCATCGCAAGACTAGAAGTTACTCCACAACATTTCAAAACCCCCATCCAAGTCTTCCATAACATGGTAGCGCGATATGTCGCTTTCGACTTCGATGGAAATGTTGCCATTTGTGAAGTAAACATCACTGTCCCAGATTACACTCCTCCTAGGTTAAGTTGTCCACAAAGTTATGTTATAGAACTAGTAGATAAACAAGACAGTTATGCTGTAAACTTTAATGAAACTAGAAGGAGAATCAATGCAACAGATGTCTCTGGTGAAGTTTTCTTGAAGTTTGTTCCTGAAAGAGCCGTTATACCTATCCGCGGTTACGAAAACGTCACAGTTGTTGCTTCAGATAAATTTGGAAACAAAGCCCAATGCCATTTCCAAGTAAGTTTCTATTATTTTTCAGTATTAGTCACAAACAATTTTAAATTATGCAATAATTTTTTTTACTCACTCAAATTATTCTTTTCAGGTTTCAGTTCAAGCAACACCTTGTGTAGATTGGGAATTAACAGCGCCTGCTAATGGCGCTCTTAACTGCCTTCCTGGTGATAGAGGAATTCAGTGCGTAGCAACTTGCAGTCCAGGGTTCAGATTTACTGACGGGGAACCAGTAAAAACATTTGTATGTGAAACTAAACGTCAATGGGTACCTACTGCAGTAGTACCTGATTGCGTTTCTGAAAGTAAGTAGGCATGCATTTACAAATAGATAAGTAGCTGTAATTCATAAAGAACTTGAAACAATTAATATTATAATAAGTACATATATTTTATTTGGTTTGTTATTGTTTTCAGATACCCAACAAGCCGCTTATCATGTCGTTGCTAGCGTTCAGTACCGCGCACTTGGAGCAGTATCAAATGCCTGTTTGCCACAATATAAAGACTTGCTTGCACAATACGATAATATATTGAACGAAAGGCTAACACAACGTTGTTCTGCAGTTAACGTCAACATTAATGTAACATTCATTAAAGCAATGCCAAGTCTGTTAGATGAAAATGTAGTAAAAATGGACTTTATATTAGCCATTATGCCAGCAATAAAACAAACGCAACTGTATGATCTCTGTGGTTCAACGTTAAATCTAATCTTTGACTTGTCAGTACCTTACGCAAGCGCCCTCATTGAACCAGTACTTAATGTGTCTTCTATTGGTAACCAATGTCCGCCTTTGAGAGCAATTAGAAGTTCTATTTCAAGAGGATTCACCTGTAGTGTTGGTGAAGTACTTAATATGGACACCAACGACGTTCCTAGATGCTGTGAGTGTTAATATTTAGCATTTAGAACATTTTTATTAGTTTTCGTCAATGTAAGAGGAAATATAACATTACGTATACCTATCTAATTTTTAATTTCAGTACACTGTCCTGCGGGAACATTTGCAGGAGAAAAACAGAAGACCTGTACAATGTGTCCACGAGGATATTTCCAAAATCAAGCGAGACAAGGTTCTTGCCTTAAATGTCCTCAAGGAACATTTACAAAAGAGGAGGGTTCTAAAGACATAACTGATTGCATACCTGTATGTGGTTACGGCACATACTCACCTACAGGCTTAGTTCCTTGCCTAGAATGTCCACGAAACAGTTACACAAGTGAACCACCTGTCGGTGGTTTTAAGGATTGCCAAGCATGTCCTGTCAATACATTCACTTATCAGCCTGCAGCTCCAGGACGAGACAAATGCAGAGCCAAATGTGCACCTGGAACTTACTCACCAACCGGATTGGCCCCATGTTCACAGTGTCCCAGAAACTTTTACCAAAATCTTATAGGACAAACGACTTGTATGGAATGCCCAACGAACATGAAAACAGTAGGGACAGGGGCCACTGGTTTAGAAGAATGTATACCAGTAGAGTGTTCAAACAGCGCTTGTCAACACGGAGGTCTATGTGTACCTAAAGGTCATGGAGTACAATGCTACTGTCCCGCTGGCTTCTCAGGACGTCGATGTGAAATAGATATCGACGAATGTGCCAGTCAACCTTGCTATAATGGTGGTACTTGTACTGATCTACCACAAGGATACAGATGCTCATGTCTGCCAGGATATGGTGGAATAAACTGTCAGGAAGAAAAATCTGATTGTAGAAACGACACTTGCCCCGAGAGAGCTATGTGTAAAGATGAACCTGGTTACAACAATTACACATGTTTATGTAGAGCAGGATATACTGGTATTGATTGTGACATCACAGTGAGTTTAATCATTTTATTTAGATACATTTTTAGTCCGTCATCAAAGTAGGTACGAAACTTTTATTATTTTTTCAGATCGATCCCTGTTCAGCTAATGGTAACCCTTGCACTAACGGAGCTTCGTGCATTGCTCTTCAACAAGGTCGATTTAAATGTGAATGTTTGCCAGGATGGGAAGGTCAATTATGCGAAATCAATACCGATGACTGTATTGAGAAACCTTGTCTCCTCAGTGCACCATGTACTGATTTAGTAAATGACTTCAGCTGTGCTTGTCCTCCAGGTTTTACTGGCAAGCGTTGCCACGAAAAAATTGATCTCTGTTCAAATGAACCGTGCAAGCATGGAACCTGTATTGATAAATTATTTGTTCATCAATGTATTTGTGATCCAGGGTGGAGCGGTCCTTCTTGCGATATTAATATTAACGAATGTATAATATCACCTTGCGAGAATGGGGGTCAATGTCTTGATGGTATCGATGACTTCACGTGCAACTGCGAAGCTGGTTACACAGGAAAGAGATGTCAACATACAATTGATGATTGCGCCTCGAAACCTTGTCAAAATGGAGCCACGTGTGTTGACCAATTAGAAGGATTTGTTTGCCATTGTCGGCCTGGTTTTGTAGGTTTACAGTGTGAAACTGCAATTGACGAATGTTTAAATGAGCCGTGCAACCCAATAGGTACTGACCGCTGTGTGGACCTTGATAATCAATATCAATGTATTTGCCGAGATGGATTTACAGGAGAAATATGTGAAACCAATATCGACGACTGTGCTTCAAATCCTTGTTTCAATGATGGTTCATGTAAAGATGAAATTGGAGGCTATAAATGTGTATGTCAACCAGGATGGACTGGAAAACGTTGTGAAAAGGATATCGGAAACTGCATGAATAAACCTTGTCAAAATAATGCAAACTGTATCGACTTATTCCAAGACTTCTTCTGTGTGTAAGTTTCGTAATTAATTTTTGCAGTAGTATTTCCTTTTGTTAACTTGAAATGACTGTTTTCTAAACCTGTTCTTCCGTTTAATAGATGTCCAAGTGGAACAGATGGAAAACAGTGTGAAACAGCTCCAGAGAGATGTATCGGAAGCCCTTGCATGCATGGAGGAAAATGCCAAGACTTCGGATCTGGCCTCAATTGCACTTGTTCGCAAGATTACACCGGCATAGGATGCCAGTACGAATTTGACGCATGTGAAGCTGGACTTTGTCAAAATGGAGCAACATGTGTTGATGAAGGTGATGGATATTCTTGTATTTGCGCTCCAGGTTTCAAAGGAAAGAACTGTAATGAAGATATAATTGATTGTAAAGATAATTCATGTCCGCCATCAGCAACATGCATAGATCTGCCTAGTCGATTCTACTGCCAATGTCCATTCAATCTAACAGGCGACGACTGCCGGAAAAGTGAGTACATACTTTTACTATCAAAAATTAAGAAGGTAAGTATATATATTATTTACAATTGTAGATATTTTGCTAATCAATTAATCAATGTTTTAGCAATTAGTGTCGACTACGATCTTTACTTCAGTGATCCCCTACGTTCAAGTGCTGCACAAGTAGTACCGTTCAATACGGTCTCGGCGGATAGTCTAACTATTGCAATGTGGGTCCAATACACCCAGCAAGATGATGGTGGCGTGTTCTTTACGGCGTACAGTGTAAGCAATTCACACATCGCTCTCAGCAGAAGAGTTATAGTTCAGGCGCATTCTAGTGGAGTTCAAGTGTCGCTATTCCCTGAATTACAAGATGTATATCTCAGTTTTGGTGAATACGCTACAGTTAATGACGGACAATGGCACCACGTTGCTTTAGTATGGGACGGTAATAACGGCGGAGAACTGACTCTCATTACAGAAGGTTTAATAGCTAGTAAAATTGAAGGCTATGGAAGCGGACGAACACTACCTCATTAGTAAGTTATCTATGTTTGTTTTTTAAACTAAATAAAAAAATAAATCGCTTATATAATTATTATGATATAAGTAGATATATTTTTGTTTCAATTTAATAATAGCTACTTGGTAACAATATTACCAATTAACTATTGCCCGCATTTTCGCCCACGTAGAATTTAACGGGATAATATACAATCTATGTCCACCTTGAAGGTCCATTCCAAATATTGGTGGAAAAGTACTTAAAATCCAATGAGTAGTTTCGGTGATTACCTCCAAAATGTCCCATATTTCGGCATCTTAAGGCTCCTACGAATTTAAGATTTTTTTAATACATTACTAAACATGATATCAGTTTGAAAGCTTTTGTGTGATGAATATTGGTATTTTGCTAGTAATTTAATGTATTAATTATGTAGCTTTAATTAGAATTTTTTTTATATTAATTTATTTGTAGACCATTCGTTTGAACCCTATTTCGTAATAAAACTTGGCTCTGCTTTTAAATTCGTGAGCTCGTGGCCCCTGTTTCGGGATAAAGTTTTTTACAGTTAGTTATGATAATTTATTAATAAAAAACATAAATATTTAAACTCTTTAAAAATTAAAAACAATATAGATCTTTTTTTAATTTTTGGGATCCGCTAATAAGGAAAGATAGCCAGTATTGGAATTAGTTTTCCATCAGCTGAAGCCCCAAGGGCTAAATTAAATTTTCTTTTTCATCATTATCGGACCGACAGTAGACACTTTTTTGGCCTCTCTACCAATACAAGCTTAACCTTTAGAGCACAAGATAAAAGCCGACTAGTCATAATTGAAAATTCGAGACGGATCTTGCAGAATTTCCAGACAGTTGTTCTCTTCTAAGAACTTATTAACACAGTCGAATCCGTGTCGTATTTTTTCTTCTAATGCACCGACTCTTACTGTAGTTAATGCTTGACACACCCTTGAACTCACATTTGGGTTTATTTTCAAAAATGCTTCGTACCAGTGTCTTCTTGGAATTCCATCCTTAAATGGATTGGGCCTATTTAATTCTTTAACTAATTCACCAACAGAATGGAGTAACTGTTCCTTTATGTTGAGATATCCAATCTCTGCCATGTGGTGAATCCATTTGACTATTAATCCTTCTTCCTCCTTCGTGAGAACTGTAGCATGCCCAGAAGGATTTCTATGTATATTTTTCAATTTGTCCAATAACATTTGGTAAGGCACCTATACAACTTTGAAGCCTTGCAAGACGTCATTTCGCCATTCCTAAGTGATACCAAAGCATGGTCTAAAATTTTCGGTACCATACCTTTTGTACGGATATTTGTACGTTACATGTACCTGGAAGATAAAAAGAACCGATCATTAAGTAAATTCTTAACAAGCTAAGATCTTAAGAACCTACCTTCTTAATGAACACAGAGAAAGAAATGTATCGATTTTACGTCTATTATGTTAGTGGTCTGTGCCGTACCTACAACTATAAATTTATCTGTCACGAACTTGGGGAAAAGTAAAAAAAATAGAGTCCCTTGTTTCGTGTTATTGATTTTTGAAAATTTTCGCACTCGAGTTTGCAAATCATTTTTAAATTATGTAAATTAACCATTAACTACCCCATATATAATAAAAATATACAAAAATAAATAAAATCAATAAAACAATTCGAATCGAATAACAAACAAAATTATACTGGTAGTACCTATACGAATTTACTTTGAAAGTGTAAATTCAGGTCACCTTCAAACTCATATTATTATAAGAATTCTAGAGAACAAAACATATACCGAATTTAGTTCAAAAGAAAGTTAATTAAATACATTATTTCTTTTTCAATTTACATTTAAATTACCTTAATTTAAAATAAATACACAAGCAACAAAAATATATCTGTAGTGTTCCTGATTCGGTAATGACACGAACTAAGGGACACATGAAAAATAAAATGGCCTCTATTTCGTGAGTCGATTTATTGCAATTTTAAGGGAATTCTATGATTGCATATAACTTTTTTCTAAGTCAAATCAATTGGTAAGGAGCACAAAAAAGCACTATTAAAGGTTTTATTCAAATGGACTTACCTTTGCCTTTCCGTAAGCTTAAGAAGTACGAGCGCTAACCTTACGGTGACAAAGAATACACGCACGACGAAAAGCTGTTCGTCTAACTGAGAGTGACGAGCGTCGCATTGTTCTGTTTGGTCGTCAAAATGTTTGTACTTGATTTCTTAGACAGTTTAAATGATAGAAATATTGTACTAATGTATGCTTATTATTTGCGCTAGAAATAAAACTAACAAAACAACGTACTAGCACTAGCACGTCTTTATAATATTATTAGAATAGAAGTGCAGAAAACATTTTCATTTCAGTGTTTGGGTGACATTAGGAAAGCCTCAGTCAGAAAATCCAAAAGCCTACACGGAATCTGGTTTCCAAGGACATTTAACCAAAGTCCAAATATGGAATCGTGCTCTTGACGTGACCAATGAAATTCAAAAGCAAGTGCGCGACTGCAGAACAGAACCCGTACTTTATAATGGATTAGTACTTACATGGGCTGGGTACGATGACGTCGTGGGTGGTGTAGAGAGAATAGTACCCTCTCACTGTGGTCAGAGGGTTTGTCCTAATGGTTACGCCGGTGCTAAATGTCAACAACTACAGATAGACAAAGAACCACCACGAGTAGACCGCTGCCCAGGTGATCTTTGGGTGATTGCCAAGAACGGATCATCGATAGTAAATTGGGATGCGCCTTCGTTCAGTGATAATGTTGGAGTTACTAAAGTGATTGAAAAATCTGGTCATAAACCAGGGCAAAATCTTGCTTGGGGAGTTTATGACATTGCTTACATTGCTTACGATAGCGCTGGAAATGCTGCCACCTGCACCTTTAAGGTTACAGTGTTATGTAAGTTCAAATCGTACTTTTTTTATTATCAAATATCAAGACTAATTTCAAATATTAATTTTCATGTCTAATCTTTTACTGAGTACGTAACAATGCATGATAATGGTTAACCATTTTTCAGCTGAATTTTGCCCTTCGTTACCTGATCCACTCGGCGGTTACCAATCATGCCGTGACTGGGGAGCAGGAGGTCAATTCAAAGTGTGCGAGATAGCTTGTCGTGACGGTCTTAGATTCTCGCAACCCGTACCGCCTTTCTACACCTGCGGTGCTGAGGGCTTTTGGAGACCAACTTTAGATCCAAATCTACCATTAGTTTACCCAGCTTGTTCACGTAAGACTTTAATAATAATATACATTTATAAACAATGACGATATCTATTCAAGATAATAATATCTACTTATGAAGAAGTAAATTTAAGAATAATAAACTCGATAGTATTCATGAGCTTAATTAGAATAGGTAATAATGACGATTTCTGTAAACAGCGGCCACACCAGCACAACGTGTCTTCAAAATATCGATGTTGTTCCCAAGTTCCGTACTTTGCAATGATGCTGGACAAGCTGTACTACGTCAGAAAGTACGCGGTGCTATCAACCAACTGAACCGAGACTGGAACTTCTGTTCATATGCTGTAGATGGTGAATATTGTTATTGTTCATATTTTTCACTATTTTTTGAGATTAGTGTACTTACCTCTCTTACAAATTTTCACTTAACAGGAACTCGGGAATGTAAGGAATTGGATATCAATGTTAAATGCGACCATCGTGCTAACCGACAAACAAGACAGGTATCTTCTCCTCCTACCGCGACTGCTGAAGACGCGTATGTGCTGGATGCTATTATACCAGTGGATGAGTTAGTATCTTTTTATATTTATTCATATCTTAAATTTCATTTCAGTACAAAATGATAATAAAATGTAAAGTACTCATAGATCATAGATAATGCAATAAAAAGGTGTTGGAGTAACAGATACTACCTACCTATGTAAAAACATAAATTCATTCCTTCAATAGTGCACTGTAGGTACACATTAAAATCTCAGTGGTTTTAGAGCCATTACGGACATGGTCCGTGTAACCAATACTATCGACTCATAGTCAAATCAAGAGTGTTAGACATGCATTAACTTAAGAGTTCCATACCAATTTCGGACAGTGTGCATGCGGTGTTTACCTATAAAATATGCATTTACTTTCTAATCAATTTATAGTTAACTTGTACTCGCTCTATACTATGAACTATTATATCCACTGGTGAATATAAAATAAATGAATAAAATATAATACCTATAAATTATTTTTAAAGTCCTTTTCCATAATACCCAATGGGATTAGCTTCAATAAAATCACTCCCTATTCCGGGAGGGGCTAAAACTAATTACAAGTAGGTATCTACATTTATACATTACATCTCTTAATCGACAAGAAGCGATAAAATTTATAGTAATAGGTACTAGAACTAAATCCGGATGTGATCGATGATTAGGTATCGCTCATTGTCACGAGTACACAGAATAATACGTTCGCAATGTATTAGTTCTACTAACTTTGACCTACTAATCTATTGAAACATGCGGCAGCGAGCTATTACGAGGGAAGTACAGCGTGGGATACGGCTGAGTGAACGCCCTCGCACCAGATCTTACAAATACAATAGACCGTTATGAATAGGAAAATGGTTCAATTCTCTATTTTTAAACTGTGTTTGAGCTCTACCACTTCTAATCAATTACCATGTTCGAGTACTTTTTATTTGTACTTTTTATACTTACTTTTTTATGTGATTTCATGAATCAATAGTACATAAGTCTAGCATAATAATAAATAATTAATAAGTAATCGCTTTATAACCATTAGGATTTGAGCGTGTACCTATAGGTACAGAAAAGCATGTGTTACTATGTTTACACAAGGCAACGTAATAAAGCACAATCAAGTACCTACCATAGTACTTAGATATCTGCTACGCAACATAGTACTACCTATATACCTACTCGTATTTCTACTTATAGCACTATTAGACGTAGTTCTGTTCTAATAAAGCATGTTATCCTTCTGTCACATTTGCACGTATTTTTTGGCACTTAGGACACGAAGCAGTAGGGAAGGTCGACAAGTGGGCGATACCTACAGCATTGAAATCTCCTTCCCAGCAACGAAGTAAGTCATTTGCATGCTCTAGCGACAAATAAAATTAACATTTAAGCACCTTTTTACGCTAATGTACTTTGAATATTCTTGTTAGTACATTTCACTAACGCGATCTTTATACATGTTAATAATGTATTTTTTTAGCGACCCAGTAATTCACAACGGGAACAACGAACGTTCCACTGTTCAGAGATTGCTGGAGAAATTAATACTTGAAGACGAACAATTTGATGTACGAAATATTCTTCCGAACACAGTTCCTGACCCAGCTAGTTTAGTACTTGTTTCCGACTACGCTTGCCCCACGGGCCAGGTTGTTATGGCTCCCGATTGTGGTAAGATGATGACACAAAACTATATTCTTCACAATACTATATTTTGTTTATTTTTATTACAAACTCGTATTACATCCTATAATATTAATTTTCAGTGGCATGTGCTGTCGGAACATATTTAGACGCATCTAGTGACTCTTGCAAACCTTGTCCAACTGGCACATATCAATCAGAAGCCGGTCAATTGCAATGCACATCTTGCCCGATAATTGCCGGTCAACCTGGAGTTACTCAAGCCAATGGCGCCCGAAGTGCAGCTGATTGTAAAGGTAATAGAAAAAATACAAGTGTTTCAAAAACTATTAAACTCGTAATTACAAAGAGAGAAGATAGAAGAAGAAAGAAGAACTATTTAAATCTGTAATATTAAACTCTGGTTACAGAGCGATGCGCTGCTGGCAAATACTACGATGCTGACGCGGAACTATGCAGACCTTGCGGCCATGGTTCATACCAACCACGGGAAGGCGCATTCTCTTGCACAGCTTGCCCGCGAGGGCAAACCACTCGAGCCACTGAGGCTGTTTCTGCAGCCGAATGTCGAGATGACTGTCCCTCAGGTGAGAACATATCCGAAATTCCATATCGTATTTGTAATTTCAATACATTTTTATTGTACCCAATCGAATAAAAATCAACACAAATGGATGAAAAACGAAGATTTCTAAAGAGCAGTTAATGCAGTGGCTAAAATTAGCAAAACTTGTATAATGCGAGAGATATCAGAAACTATTGTAAAACTATCTGATCTATATGTTAGCTATTTTCAATATTTATGATTAAACGTTACAATCATAGTTTTTGATAGACGTCAACATTGTGTTGCTACATAATAATAATTTGTTTGTGATTCAAGTCAGTTGATTGGATATTTTTGAATGTCAGAAAATGAATCATTTTGCCGTTTATCAACAAAACAAAAAGTAAGTCATTTTCAATATAATAACAATTAATACTCCAGACAATTACACCGATTGTGTGACTCCAAACTAAGCAGTAAGCTTCAACTATGGGTACCACACAACGAACTCTGGGGGAATTCCCAGTAACATCCAGACTCCAAGCCAATTTAGAAAAGTTAGTTTCCTAAATTAATCTGACCGGAGATCGAACCCGGGGTCCTAAGCTTGGAAAGCAGATGCATATACCACTCCGCCAACGGACCAGTCAAATATCAATTTATTTTACATTTTCACGCACATTAATATCTTAGAATAAGGAAAAGTATGTCTAAAATCTGAGATTACTTACCTACACACTATTAATTAGAAATATCGAGATTAATTTATTTAAAACAGCTTGTTTATTGTATAACATAGTATATATAGAACAAGTATTCGATTTGAGGATGCGAAAGAATGTAAAGGCCGCGACGCTTGGTACTCCGTTCTCTCAGACTACCCCGTTGGGGATACAGCGTGAAGATATGTATGTATGTAATTATTTTTAATTATTACTTCTGTATTTTGGTTATACTGTATTTACAGCTGGTTGCCATTGCTGGTATTTCGGAATATCTTTATCGCCTTACAATTATAACGATATCGTTTCATTAGCATATTTTTGATGGTTGTTTCTATAAACAGGTGAACAGCTGAGCACCAACGGTGGTTGTGAGCCATGTCCTAAAGGAACTTATCGTGCCACGGGAGCGGGCGCAGCGTGTGCTCCTTGTCCTCCTGGTACCACTACCCCACAAGATGGCGCTTCTTCTGCTGATCAGTGTTCCTTACCTGTCTGCAGACCCGGTACGAATTTAAAAACTTAATAGTGAAAATTTTTGTAATTTTGATACTGATCTTAGAGCGAGAGCACACTTAAAATTTGCCGTTGCGCTAATTTTATGCTAATCTCGTCATCGTGGAACTATTGCAAATATGTGGCACATTTGGCGATTGCAATTGTCTCATTTCAAAGATGGATTTCCTCGAATTCCTCGAAACTGAGTTTCCAATCTCTGAGTTATGAATTTCTCAGTGGTGCAAGAGCGGCACGACAAATCGTGCAATCAACTTGCAAAGCTATATGGTATATTTTGCAAACCCTTTATATGGCGCAAAATATACACCAAGATCATTTTAAGAATAGCAGATCAGGTTAACGAATGAATAAACTTTCCTAACATAATCGGCGCAGTAGATGGAAAGCATATAAGACTCCAATATAATTTGAACAAAAAGGATGAGCATTTTACTATTATAATTTTTTTATTAATACTTATGGCATGGATGGCTGATTAGATTTGTTTATAACGATATAGGTGTACCTATATTCCTTATTAAGTAATTCCAGTATTTTCAAAACTGCTATTGGTAAAAAACTAAAAAAAAATTCACACGAAATACCTCTAAGTCAAAGTTTACCAAGTTTTTGTTTTATTTCCTCCTTACACTTGACTCAAATTTGAAATAACACTGCTATAAACTTCTTCCCACGACTTCTTTTAAATGCTTATGTGTGAATACGCCTTCAGGCTTTTATTACATAGAGCGGATCGTTTCTATACTTCATCAGTTCCACGTCTACACTTTACAGCTTTATATGGAAAACTATTCCAATGGGACTACCGAATTGCACTAAAATTATGTGGCCACGCAATTCATTAAATTGTCATTAATCAGTTTATAACTAATTGCAAGTGTGTTCGCTCCTGTTTATTATCCACATACATCTCTTGATCGGTGTAACTATCACCTAGCAATAATTGCATGTGTGTTCCCCCTCATAATGACATGATATTTAACTACCCAATTTGAAAGACCGATTAGGTATTTTTTTTATAAGAACTCTTTAATATTTCAAGTCTAAATATCCACTGTGTTGTGTTCCCCTCATAATGACATGATATTTAACTACCCAATTTGAAAGACCGATTAGGTATTTTTTTTATAAGAACTCTAATATTTCAAGTCTAAATATCCACTGTGTTGTGAGACTAATTGAAAAATCATAGAACACCATGAAAACTATTTATTTTTGTTAACAATTCCAGGTTCGTATCTCAACGAAACTCTAAACACATGCATACAATGCAAGAAAGGCACTTACCAGTCCGAAGCGCAACAATCAGCATGCATTCCTTGTCCCATCAACACAAGTACTAGAGGACCAGGCGCTGTAAGTCAATATCAATTTTTTTTCTTTGAGAAAATATTTAAATAAGAGAGCAAGAGAGTTATTCATTAGTTATCGTATAGTGTAAAATCGTCTGCGTAAAGAAAGAAAGAAAGAAATGTCTTTAGCTTATCTAGAAAAAGAATAAAGAACTAACATAACTGAATCTATATTTTTGTTTATAGACATCAGAATCAGACTGCACAAATCCATGTGAAATGAGTGGGCCCGAAATGCATTGCGATACAAATGCGTACTGTCTTTTAATACCAGAGACCAGTGAATTCAAATGTCAGTGCAAACCTGGCTTTAATGGCACTGGAAAAGTTTGTACAGGTGAGAATATTGATTCATGTTTACGAAAAGAAAATAAATGTACCTAGACGCGTCATAGCAATGATAAATAGATATTAGCATATGACATTGCATAAGCATATTTCTTTTTGGATTATATTTTACAAAGTAGGTAAGTACTTATGTTGTGTTGTAATTTTAATATATTTTTTATATTAAAATTAGCGACCCACCCCGGCTTCGAATGGGTGTAAACACAAGTAAGATATAGTAGTAGTAGTAGATAAAACTTTGTTGAAAACCAAGAAGAATATCCAACAGTGACTGATTGCCGTTTGGCCACTCTTTCTCGTTCGTTGTGTGTACGAGTATTCATTCGCGATTACTTTGACCCCCTCTTTTAAGATTCTACTTAGGTACGTGTTTGTTTCTTTGATAGTTAATCTATAAACAAAGTTTTGGGTTAGGTATATGACAGACTTTAAACTTTAAAGACTTTAAACTAGCTAAAACTCTTAAAATACTATATTGTACACTAGTACGCAGTAATCTTGAATATGCGTCGCAAGTCTGGAATCCTCGTTATATTACCTACAAAACGCGCATTAAGAATATACAGAAAAAAATTATCAAATTCCTCTGCTATAGATTAAAAATTAGATACTCTTCCACGCATTACCTGGATCTATGTCGAAATCAGCACTTCTTCCACTCGAGCTCCGTCGCCACATAGCTGACATCCTATTCTTATTAAAGATATGTAATGGTTGTATAGACTGCCCAGATCTTCTGTCTAAAATAAATTTAAATATACCAGTTAGACCCCTATGAAGAACCGCAATTTTAAGGCTTCCTTTTACCAAAAATAATTATAAGAAGAATACTTATTGCTGGCGCGCGAGTGAGAGCTTTAATGCATTATCTTGTAAACTGGACCTCGACTTGTTCAATACTAATCAAGCTGCTGCGAGGCGTGTGCTAATTGACATGTTTTTCAACATATAATGGTAATTTAAGTTATGTCTCTACTCTTTATGATGTGTCATGTACCACGACATCTTTCATAATCCTAATCTACTTCTATCTGTGAGGACTCTTAATTGGCTTTCTGCAAATTAAATATTTCTGCTATCGTGTTATTGTTAAGCTGTGAGTCTTCCTAAAATGTTAAAATAAAATAAAATAAAAATATGCATTTTAATTTTATTTTTGCATAAGAACTCTGCCGTGCAATTCTCTAAAGCGAATTAGTCGAATTCACTTCTGAATCCGCGGTGAGATTACCAACTATGGACTGGTATTCTCTAAAGTCGACGGAGATACTAGCGCCGCCTCGATGAGTGCGGCAGCGAGTCGTATGACTCATTATTAAAATTCATTAACGATGGTATCATCGTTAATGAATTTTCTAAAACAATCTAATTTAAAAACAAACAAGTTTTATTTAACGTAATTATTTCAGAGAAGTTAAAATACACCAAGACAAGAAATATCGACTGATAAGTTTACTCTTATAGCAATCCCCGATAAACTCGCATCTGAGATCACTTCACTTTGCTCCTAGAATGTTTGGTTTAGAGAATTCCATTTGAAGGTCAAATGAATTCGAATGTGAAGTGGGGTGAATTGTCGAGCGAGCCTCGTTGGGTGATTCGAGTTTTTACGGAATTGCATGGATGATATCTCTTTTCAATCCTTTACGAATTAAATTTCCAAAAATGGTTTCTAAAGAGTTACTCACACATTACAGGAAACTTTTGTATAAAAATTTCAAGTTTTTATGGCCAGCAGTATGTGTCAGCGCATATTATTTTTTGTAATAATCTCGAACGGCCCTTTTTACTTTTTTAGGGGTCCATTTCATCTATTTAGTGGTCCATTTTACCTGT
Source organism: Zeuzera pyrina (assembly GCA_907165235.1). NCBI lineage: Eukaryota > Metazoa > Arthropoda > Insecta > Lepidoptera > Cossidae > Zeuzera > Zeuzera pyrina. The sequence goes on from OU015624.1 coordinate 10,190,876, forward strand.
TTTGGGATCCGTTTTCGTTAATCCGTGTTTCATAATTTCATTGATTTTGTTCACAAAAGTCACATCATTATTTAACCCTCGCTTTGACACCCCTTTTTACCCTTTAAAGGAACGATTTTTAGCAGACTAAAAAAGGAGGTTCTAAATTTGTCAGAATATTTTTTCTGTATGTTCAGATATACTTATTTACCGTGCGCATCGATTTTGATGTTTTTATTTCAAACTAACGGGAAGGGTCCAGGGTGGTACAAGTAGGTAATCCATGTACAAAAAAATTCTAGACGTTGCGGTTTGGACTGTGCGTTGATATATCAGTCAATCAGTTTCTTCTTTTACATACATAGATTACACAGATTTTGTCGAAATATTATGAAAAACTTCATACGATTTTGGATATTTATGAAAATTTCTGCCTTTAAGTCTTTAGTCTCGTATAAAGTAAAGACGCCGTAATTGAATATTTTTGTCTGTTTCCAGACGTATGCCTGAACTTCTGCGACAATGGTGGAGAATGCATTAAAGATGCTCGTGGAGAGCCATCATGCCGTTGTACGGGCTCTTTTACCGGTCGCCACTGTAGAGATAAGAGCGAGTTTGCGTATATTGCAAGCGGTGTGGCCGGCGGAGTCATCTTTATCATATTCCTTGTCCTGCTTGTTTGGATGATTTGCGCCAGGTTTGTATTAGTGTATGTCCACTGTTCTTTACATAAAAAACCTGTCCAAATATTGAAATGCTAAAAACTATCATTAGCAGATCTCAAATTATCTGTTCAAGTCAGAGATGTCATTCGTACATTTGTTGTGGACCCATGGGAAACCATAAGCAAAAGCTGATAATATAAATACTTAATAGTAATTCTAAGAACAATATACAATTTATGTATTCGAAATTTTATTATCGAAAATTATTTCAGATCGACTAAGAAGAAGGAACCAAAGAAAACATTAACACCAGCCGTAGACCAAAACGGCTCCCAAGTGAACTTCTACTATGGAGCGCACACACCATACGCGGAGTCTATCGCGCCATCACATCACTCGACGTACGCACATTACTATGATGACGAAGAAGATGGATGGGAGATGCCAAATTTCTACAATGAAACATACATGAAGGAAAGTCTGCACAACGGTATGAACGGAAAGATGAACAGTTTAGCACGGTCTAATGCCAGCATTTACGGCACTAAAGACGATCTTTACGACAGGCTAAAGAGGCACGCGTATCCGGGTAAGAAAGGTCAGTATTTATTTTATAGCACTTAGATTAGTATCACTTATATTCCTCAGCAGCATTTTGCACTAAAAGCTTCTCCTTATCTATTATTTCAAATTAAAATTCCGATATGTCTTTAGAAGACGTTAGTCTTTATGCAATTTTTGTTGGAATTGAATAATATTGATAAATATAAAAGATCACGCCCAGTGATGCAATTCTAACTCGCTTCTTGTCTTTACAGATAAGAGCGACAGCGACAGTGAAGGTCAGTAATGATAAACAAGGACTGCGTTTCTTTGTATTCTGGTCAAACTTACATAATACTATTTACTAGTTTCAAATCTCGGTCGATTCGAAAATAATAGTCAATAATGTTATTATATCTATACAATAAGACACAATTATTGGCCCGCTTCTTAGCGGTAATATTACCGAGAAAGTATCGTATTGTAGAATTTTGTTTATGTTAGCTTTATTAAGTTCTTAGATATAATTAATAAAGAATGTGTATTAACACAATCACTGTTTAATAGTTACAGCCCCACCAAAAATATTTTCTTTACTTTTTTCTTTACGTCACAAACAAATATAAAATGACAATAGGCAGTATGTGCTACGTACACTTGTGGAACAGTGAATGTGTTGATGTCCTACAAAGTGACTTTAATCCACGAACAAAATGCTCAAATATTATTTAGGCGAACACTGCCATATACGTAAATTTCTTACTTTTTGACGATTTACAATCTAACTACATTCCAATTGTGTAAATATTTTTTTATTTTAATAAACGATTTGTATATTTATAATAAACCTCAAAACTGGCGTGCTAGCAATAATCGTGTATCTTTAAATAAAATAGATATAACAATGAACAAACATGTGAATAAAGTAACCGTTTTAAATAATTTAGTAAAATAATTAATATACACGATTAATACTAGCATTTATCTACTTTTTAAATAATAAGTCAACTGTTTGTATTATAAACAGGACTGTATTTTATACACGTAGGTGTTTAATGAGTGTGAATGTATATAATGTGATGAAATGTATATGCGAAATGTTTTTATAAACGGTTTTATAAATTTAAATAGAAAAATTAATATCTAGGTAAATCATGTAAATTAAATATAATAATTACATATAATTATTTCGAATAGTAAAGGACATAATGAGACTTCTATCACACCTAACTTATTACATAATCCTTATTATAAATCCATAAATAATACTTTACTTCAATAGTACATTATATAAAATAAAATGGTATATATTATGTTGTATACGTAACTACAAAGAATATCTAATAAAATATATTTATTAACTTTTTAGTAATTTAGACTGTATACATAGATATCTAAACAGTTTAATCAATACTCATTGAATGCTCTGTGAGTGCTCAATGTCTCATCACAATTACCATGCTGGATATTAATATTTTTACAAGAATTATTGAAGTAATAAATTTAATACGTAATAGACAACAGTTTTTTAATATTGTGTTATACCTCATAATATCTTTTAAAAATCCGGCCAAGTGAGAGCACTGAGGGTTCCACCATGCAATGTATTTGTGTTATGTATTTACTGAAAAAATATGTCGGATTCAAAAACAAAATTAACTTTGCTTTTGAAAGACACGTTCTCCCATACTCTCCAATTGCAAATGTAAATTTATAATGGCAAATAACATTAAAAAGTTATAATGCACCTAGTTTTAAATTATTGGCTAAACGCCATGTAAGTCACTTTCTAAGGATTTTACGAAATTTTAGCTTATCCAAGTACATTTTTAATAAGTTGGTCGTTTATTACACGTTAACTTGTAGCTGAGCCTATTTAGCTGTGATAGCTTTCCTTTTAATTTCTTTATATGTACTACGATCGTGAGTACTTCTCACATATCCAAAAACAATGGCTTAGCTGGAAGAGAGTGCACGCGACTGAACAAAAATGACCACTTCAAAGCTTAATATTTTTCAAATGAATCCCTGAATCAAAAAATGTACATCACATACCTGCAATATTTTTAAAAGACCTATCCAATGACACCCCACACAATGGAATAAAAACTAGTCCCAACTTTAGGTGTTAGGTTTTTATTGAGACTTCATTTCATAGATTTGTAAGCGTGCTTAACATGTAAAACCTTGCCGAAATACAGCTTTTTAGTTCTAAGTCCCCGAGTTAAACCGCTGACAGGTAGATGGACGGACAAACAGACAAACTTGACGAAACTATATGGGTTCCTTGTTTTAATACGTAACTCTAAAAAGGTCAGATGATTACACATAAGCGCGAACTTCATTTTTTTACGAGCCTTATTTAACTTCCTGTATGTTTGTATGTTTTGTCCAAATCTTGCAAGCCAAAGAACCACTTCCTCTAAACTTACGACTCCTTTTCTATAAAATCAATTGTAAGTGCATTCCTAGATCCCCTTTTTTTTCGTTCATGTAAATCAAGGCGTACCTACGCGCTTCGAGTTCTATTTTTAGCAGACTGTGATCTTTAGACGCTGCCTCTACTATACAGTGTACGTATGACCTTGGCGACTACAAACACAATATTCAAACTGATATGACATTTACTGACATTGTTTCCTACCTATTAACAACAATCAACCAACAGTAAAAAAAATTAAGTAATTCCCGCAGTCTATGGAGACTTCCATTTGTTTCACATGCAGAAGATAACTACGTTTTTTATGAACTGAGCTACCTAGGCCTACTCCAAGAAATGAAGATTTGTATGCAATCCTCGAACTCAAACTTTGACAATATTACACACACCAACAACAATATGTAAGTACGTAAGTATACTTAGAAAGGAATTATTTAGGTATATGAAAACAACAAGAGTACAATAAAAAGAAAAACAGCCGGGTCCACCACGTGAATACCACATTTTCTCTATGTGAATACCACATAAAATGAATTTATCCGTGTTTCTGCGTGAAGTGTTATGCTGCTAAAGAGCGAAGATTCTTTTACATTGAACGAAATAGATTCTCAATAGGTACTCAGACGTATAAAATTTGGTGATATAACAAAGAGACAATATTGATATATTTACAAAAATAACTAAAAGATTACAAATATTAATTACCTACAAAATAAGTTTTGAATACTTACAAAATATATTAGTATGTCGTTCTAAATTACTGAATTTGAATTACGTGATAATTGGAGCTTTTTCTAATCTTAACTCTTAAAAAAAGCAACACTTAGTAAAACACGTGACGTACAGTGGTAACAGCGTTTCAGTTTGTAACTAATTCATCTATAGGTATAGCTTATTGCTACAGAATTTGGTGCGTCATCGCTTCTATATAGCACACAAAAGTTCCTCAGACCCCTAAACTCAATTTGGAAACTACTTTCTTTTATAAATACCATATACATATGTGTACACTACATACTGTGTAAACTTTCTATAACGATCTTCTTTATAACAAAAAACTCTAAAGCACAGATCTTGTTCAAATTGATTGGTTCACATTATTAGCCATAAGTACTCTTTATAACATAATGGTCATCCTCTATATCACTGGTTCCCAAACTTATTTTGTCTACTGAGTCGAGAGCTCATGCAGTCGTTGTCTAAGATGTCTCCTAGCTAAATGAAATTACAAATCACCCCCCAGGCCTCTACACAACGCCCCCATTTTTTTTCTGGGTCTCTTACCGCCCCCCTTTAGGCCTGCAGCGCCCACAAGGGGGCGTGATAACGCCCCCTTGATATAGAGCAGTCATTCCCAAAGTGGACGATAGCCCACTTTGGGAATGACTGCTCTATATCAAGACAATATGTCTTTGTTTAGACATCTCTGTGTTCTTTTTTTTCTTGGTTTAGCATCAGTATACTTCAAAACATCAGGCAAATTAACGGACTATACAGAATAATCGAGATTTAAATATTGATGTATGTAGGTACCTATCGTAGTTATAAAACTAAAAAGTGTATTTATGTCCATGGATTGTCTTTTTTTTTAATTTCTATTTAACGACAACTCTTTATAACGAAAGAAAACACTGAGTTTTGTTATTAGAGTTTACAATGTATTTACAAAAGTTTCAACCCGTTACACACAAGGTCAAACAATAAAGTCTGAAATATTATGTATGTGTTCCTAACTACTCGTCTGAGATACCCACTATGCCCAATAGTGGAAGTTATCGAGTATGTAAAGTACTTAATTACATATGTACTTAATTATACAACATAAAATGTAATATAGAAAGTATATATCTTCTGTGAGACTTCACTAAGGAGTGTGTCAAGTATGTTTGTCTAGTACGCTTTAAAAAGGTCTAAGGTTTATCTGTTACATGCTAGTCTGTACGAGATAAAACAGAATGTGACAGATACCTATCTTCTCGCGTGGCTTGTTACTTAACTTTTATAGACGACGTGCTAACAACCAGTAACCACTTTGTAAATTCAAAATTTGTTGCTAAAAGTTACATCCAGGTTAAATTTTTCGTCTTGGTTTGTCCAAACCAAAGAGAAAATAAGAAATAACGTGACGTTGTGGATACATGACCCACAATTTAAATTCAAAGTACCGTCGAATACTGGAGAAGTAAGATCATGCACCATAAGTCAGTATTAATAGTTTTTATGTCAAATTATTGTTTAGCCAATTAGTGTTGCAATTGAGCATATTCGTTACATTATACAAGTATAAAGACAATACCTACTTAGAACTAAATCTGAACCGCGTTGTGTTGTCTCGCGCAAAGGTATAATACACAAATAATACACTATAAACAGAAATAATACCTAATGTCCGTTTAAAGATATCGTCTGTATAAACATTATTCATGTAAATGCAGACAGTATTGCATATTATTAAAATACTGATAAAACAAAGCGACAAATAAATACATTCTGTCAAGAAAGTATAGGGAATAATAATTCAATTATTCCCGAATAAAAAAAAAATTCAATTTTTTGTTTTTTTGTTGCTAGATTGGCACAACTGTTTTCCATTTTGGCGCGGAGTTTGCGTTGCATCTGTTATTTAGATTAAATACAGTGCTGTTTTTAGTTATATCATTCTAGTGTGTATTGAGAATTTTATAATCGACAAAAACATCGAACAAGGAGTTTGTCTTAAATTTTGCATCGCCAATGGAATTTCGTGTTCGGAGTCACTGAAAATGTTACAGAAGGCTTACGGTGAATCAACTTTTTCAAAAACGCGTGCTTATGAGTGGTACAAAGCGTTCAAAAGCGGTCGAGATGTGATGGAAGATTTGCCTCGCTCTGGTAGGTCATCAACGTTTGCAACTGAAGTTAAAGTGAAGGAAATAGTGACTAAAAATCGTCATTCAAATTTGAGAGATAGCCGCCGAACTTTCTGTGTCTCACGAGTTGATATGTACCATTTTAAATAATCACTTGGGTATGAAACATGTTACCGCTCGGCTAGTCCAAAAGACCTCAATTTTCTCCAAAAACTCAATCGCATAAGAGTCGCTGAGGACATACTAGAACGAGTCAATTTCGATCCAACATTCATGAAACGCATTGTTACTGGTGACGAGACGTGGGTTTACGAGTTTGGCATGCAAACTAGTCTATAGGCTTCGGAGTGGCGCCTTCCAACTGAACCGAAACCGAAAAAACCACGCCAAAGTCGATCAAAAGTCAGTCAGTTGACTGTTTTCTTTAACTATCGCGGTGTTGTGCACTCGGAATTCTTGCCGGAAGGTCAAACGGTAAATAAAGAATATTATTTGGACGTTATGCGGCGTTTAAGAGAGCAAATTCGACGAAAAAGGCCAGATTTGTGGAAAGAAAATTCTTGGATTTTGCACCACAATAATGCGCCTTCGCACAAGGCCATCATTGTGAACGAATTTTTGACCAAAAACTCAACAAATACCACTGAGCAACCACTTTATTCACCAGATATGGCTCCAGCCGACTTCTTTCTTTTTCCTAAACTCAAATTACCGTTTCGTGGCACCCGTTTTCATTCGGTAGAAGACATAAAGGAGAATTCGCGGCGAGCACTGAACTCAATTCCGGAAAAAGCGTTTAAAAAATGTTTTGATGATTGGATTATTAGTTGGCGTAAGTGTATTGTTTCTAAAGGAGCATACTTTGAAGGTGATAAAATAAATTTGGATGAATAACTAACATTTCGTGTATTATTTATCTTTTCCGGTACTTTCTTGACAGAGTGTATGTAAGCTCACCTGAGCATCTTGAAGTTTTTGATTCAACAACGATAAAACAGAACTTTCATGCCACAAAAATTACGCGTTTAAGATCAGTGTGTTAACTAGAAAACTGTACTTATTCAATAAGGCAGACTACAAATTATATTTATTATATCTGCTTTAGTTGTCGCAAAAAAAAAATTAAACAGTTTTTGGTTACATCCAATAGTTAAATTAGATACGTTGAAGGGACTTATTTTAAAGTCATTTTGAATATTTAATCAAACTTAACAATCCACACGTTGTTCAGCTCAATGGAGTGACCCTTGAGCGACCGACAAATTAGCGGTGAGGCGAGAGGATGGTGACTTTGAAGGCACCACTGTGTAATTACGTCACACATCCTTGATTTTATCGGGACGATTTTATGGGGAGCGGACGTGGTGCCGGCATGTCGTCACCGATAACCTGTCAGCGACGATAATCGGTGTCGGTCAGTGATAAAGCGTCATAGGTCGATCCATAGATTTCAGTGACCCGATATCGGTGAGTCTGCATCGGCGACGATATATCGTTATCGTGTTGGCCAATGAAAAAATGCTCTAAGGATTTATTTACCATTCGGGGTGGGCAAAGCATCAAGATGCAAGAAAATCAAACCCTGACACAACTTTTGGCTATATGTAGGTGGTATAACAGGTATAATATGGTCTTACAAATGGCAAAGAGGTAATATATAGCGATAACTGATAAGTCGTTAGCCTATCTTAGAAGTTCCTTATAATAAGCCCTATCACTTGGCCGACTTTTACGATTTGCCTGTCAATTCGTAAAAACCGGCTAAGGGATAGTCTTTAAGAATCTGTACCTATCATCGATTATATTTATTTTTCTCTGAGACCAACATTTAAGTAACAACTTAGATAATTAAAAACAACTACATGAATAAATCTAAGGTAATTTATTACAAAAGGAATTACAATAAAATATTGGAACACAGCCATTAAAATAAGGCACTGGATTTCAAAATATTATGTCTAAAATATAATATAGAAGACATATCAAAATTTATGTAACTTAAGGCATATTATACAGCGTGCCAATCACAGATATACGGTATAACATATTTTGTTGCAAAGGTTTTGTCACCATAATTATAACTTATAATATTCACAGAAACAAATTACGAGACCACATCTTATAAATATGGTATACAATACAATTTTTTTTTATAATAAAAGTTCGCTCATTTATTTCACATTCCCGTTGTATAATATATGACACACTGACAAATCTAGTTTCACTATTGATTATAAATGTTAAAAACAATACATTTTATTACATGAAATATGCTTTTATATTAATTAACATACTATACATAACACAAAAAATAAACATTAAATACAACGATAACAATGCTACTGAAATGCACAATACAGTGCCTAGCTACTGCAAAATTAAAAATACATAGCAGTAAGTAATAAGAAGAAATGTTAAGGTTACTTGGAATGTTTTTGGTAAAATTCTTTCATATAATTAGCTAGGGCCTCGACTTCTTCTAAGGTAACAGCATTATATGTTGATGCGCGTATACCACCCACATTCCTGTAAAATTATAAAGAATATTATTTAATCAATATCAAATAATGAGAATTTATCTATTTCTCTATCAGAACGTAAACATGATTAGATAAAACATATAGAGTCGACATGGTGACAAGGAACTTACTGATAGTGGATTTTTGTAATAAATAATTGAATAGTTAGAATAAATAATTATATATCGATGACAATCTATAAAAATAAAAAATTATTATTTAATACTAATCAGGTAACTTTATCTCAGCAAGTTCTAACATGCTACGTGATGCTACTATAAAATATTATCCCAACATTCTGACATCATGTTAACTTGATTATGAAATTACAATATTTATTTTTATTTATTTTATAGACTAAATATAGAATGTTTTTCCCTCTATGTTAGATGTTCTAAATAATAGGGAAACGAAACCATTGGAATATACTTAAAATTTTAAAAGTTATAAGCAAATACATATACAAACGTAATAATTTTATACTAGAGATTATACATTGTAGTTTTTACCGACTTCAAGAAAAGAAGGAGGTTCTCAATTCGACTGTATGTTTTTTTATTGTGTTTATTACCTCATAACTGCGTCATTTATGACCGATTTTGAAAATTCTTTTTTTGTTTGGTAGGTCATTTTTGTTTCTGACGTGGTCCCATTAAATTTCACCGGTATTCTTGGACTTCGAAGAAACACCAAATAACGCGACCTGGTTATACCTTTATTTTATATTAACGATTCTCTTGTACGTCGTTGCGCTTCAGAATTAGAAAGAAGTTAATTGCAGATCTACCCTAGATATTTATTTAGGTCAAGATCACTTAAAAGTGAGAAATAAAATTTTTAAGAACAAAAATTGAACCGCCTTTAAAAAAAAACACTGAAAAGTACAAAATAACTATCCTTTACTAATCAAAACTCAAGTACAATTAAAATAACTTTTTAAATAAGATACACATTAAAAAGTCGGTGACAAATCAATGTGCAACAAAAGAAAGTCTAGTAGTATAGTTTGGTAGGCTTGGTACCGACTTCAGTAACTGTGAAATTTAATTATACAGGGAGTACATACAAACGGGACATATTTTTGAATATGCTATAGTATATCGAGAATTCATCTTGATTACGATTTAATAAAGTATTATTATGCAATAATAACAAAGATACAGGTTAAAACACAATTTATTTCACTTGTGCTTCCCCTTAACACAAGTAAAAGACACCGAAATTTAATTTTTACCTAATTTCACAAATCCACAGAACCTCTTTTATTTATGTAACAATAAGGTTGATATTCCTGTGTATGTGGAAAAAACGTATTTTTAAATTAGATTAAAATGATAGGTAGGTAGTGTGCCTTTGTCGCCACGTTCTCGTCGCAATGATTCTGACCTCTCACTGCGGACGTACAAATGGTTATGAAATAAATCGATAAAAAAACAAAAGATAGACTCTGACCTTGTATTCAGGCTGCAAATTACCAATGTGGGTAAATCATAAAATGTCGCACGATAACACTGCTACAATTTGATACTTTTTCACATCACTTTTTTTCCATATGTATTGAGGTCCGTAGTAATTACACATTCACAAGTTCACAAACGTAAATGTTCAAAATTGCGGCCTTGCGCTTCTATGCATGCACGTGCACGCCGCGCTATCTCACTATGCACACGATGCAATACGTTTGACGTTTCTCGTTGTAATTTATTAAAGGCATCGATGATTTTGTGCTTCATGACCTCTTCTGTATCAGATTAGGTTAAAAGGATGGCGCAGGTCTTCCTTCAGCACTTTATGGACCGTACTGTGGGGCACCTGCAGTAACCTTCCGGCCGACCTTGTACTATCATCGGGATGTTCATCAAAATGATTAAGAATGAGATCGCGGATGCCTTGGTTAGCATTGCCGCCAGCATCTGTCGATGTCCAAAATGGTCCAAATACAAACACAAAGCTTCACTAGAATTACCACTAGCCATACCATAAGCCAAAACCATATCGGTGTATTGCAGATTACTATACAGATAAAACGGCATGATTTAAACAAGAAAATAATTCGTAAGTAGTTAAAAACGAATTGACGACGTACACAATGAATACGTCTCACAGAGATCGTAACCCGAATGCAACTGAAAAAATTTAATTTGAACAGCTGTTGAATATTGCGGATTGGCGGTGTTACATCAAAGAAAGCCACCGTAAATCACACGTCGGCAAAGTCAAAGGCAGAAAGTATTTTAGTGACGTCACAAAGATGCCGACAAAATGTAAAGGCGTGTACATACGAAGTACGAATTGATTTTTTAATGAATGAATATTTTTGAAAGTTTCTATGAAAGTGGACAAAGAGAATGAATTGATGAGGTAAGAGCATTTTTTCAAGGAAGCTCGGCTTCTCAAGATGAATTTCAGTAAGATAAAATGTTATCAAAATGTACCAAAGTAGTTCGACGGATGTAAGACACAACGACATTATCATAACAGGCCAGTAAATAACGGTTAGTAATAATGGTTATTGTTTTACATTGATGAAACATCTACTAGAAAGTTGTTTTTTAAGAAGAGCTTCGTATATCGGTACTTACCTACAATAATTACCTATTTTCTTATTAATAAAAAGCTAATTTAATATTAATAAGTAATTTTAAGCAGATAAAATAATGAAATCACTAAAAACAGTACCTAAATCGATCGAATGTTACAAAGAAATAAAAATGGTTCGTGATTGTTTATCCCTAGCTATTGTGATCCGACCTTTATCTACCTATGAATAATAAGGATTTTTTTCAAAAATTATTAAATTTTTTCAGTTGCATTTAACCTTCCGGCCGACCTTGTACTATCATCGGGATGTTCATCAAAATGATTAGCGAGCTTGAAACAATGCTCTTACCTCATCAATTCATTCTCTTTGTCCACTTTCATAGAAACTTTCAAAAATATTCATTCATTAAAAAATCAATTCGTACTTCGTATGTACACACCTTTACATTTTGTCGGCATCTTTGCCGACGTGTGATTTACGGTGGCTTTCTTTGATGTAACACCGCCAATCCGCCATATTGAACAGCTGACAGTTCATGACCTTAGCGATTTGTAAACATTGTTAAGGGGTATACGAGGGGTATACGCATTATTTTCGAAAATGGTTTTCAGGCTGTATTTCAGTAACGGATGAAATTATTACAAAATAAAAAAATACGTAAGATTTAAAATCTGTAACTGTACACGATCAACCCAATTTTACGAGAAATGGTGGGGATAACACTTGAAAATTATAACGGTCATAACTCTTAAACGGATACGTTTTTTCGATAATTCTTTTTGTAACTACAACTAAAGTTATGCCCTTTCATCCATTAAAGTAACTGTCCCGTTTTCATATACACCCTCTATACATATGTGTATCGTATTTAAAAAGTTATTTTAATTGTACTTGAGTTTTGATTAGTAAAGGATAGTTATTTTGTAATAAACAGTGATTTTTTTTTGAAGGCGGTTTAATTTTTTTTCTACTTTTACAACTAATATTACTTGTAAATACCTAAACAGTATTAACATTATACTTTCCATTAAGCGATGTTAAACTCTTGCATATTTTTAACCTATCAATCCTACTAATCCTAATGTATAAAAAATATATTTGCTTTAATAAAATCTATATTTTTTTATGATCTTATTGCATATTATGTATTTGCGTCAATTACAAGTGCAATAAATACACTAAAAGGCATAAACAACGACTTATACTTTGAAAAATAAACAATAAAGTTAAAAACACAACAATAAATAAATTACTGCATAACGATAATCCCATCGCGTCAAAAATTGTACATTTATTTTGCTCGTAAATATAGTTAATATAAAAAAAATATAATAGTAACCTGTGTCCTTTAAGTTGAATTAAACCTCGAGCCTCAGCGCCCTTCAAAAATTCTGTCTCAAGGGATTCATTAGGTTCTGGCGAACCAATCCTAAATGGTATATTCATTTTACTTCTTACATTCTTAGCTACTGGAGCATAGTAAAACCCATTGGATTCCTCAATAATATTGTAGATCATCGACGATTTCTTTGTTGCTAGCTCAGCCATTTTATCTAGGCCGCCTTTTCGTTCAATCCATTGAAGCACTCTGCCCATTATGTATATGCTGAAAATAAACATTTCATAAGAAACGGTCACATTTTAGATTTAATATTTAAGTTAAGACTTTAAAAGAGTTAATAATATAATAAAAAGGTGTAAACTATACTGACAAAGTAAAAATTTTACACTTTAAAAAAAAAACATCACTTTCGGGGCCCGGTTCTACACTAATATAAAATAATAACAAAGCTGTATCTATATCTATACATTCTTGAAGTTATTTTTGAGAAAATAATTAGGGTAGTATTTTTCGACCGCCGCGGGGGTTTGATTAGTGTATTAGTAGATAGGGTGACCTTTGAACAGGTAGATAGATAGAATAATAGGGGAGTGGGTCAAATAAACCAGCTGTGAAGGTACACAGGGTAGAAAATTCGCCACAAGCCGCACAACCCGATCCACTGAAGTTACGGGGAGTCACTGGCCTGAATCGTTCCGCTGACGAGCTCCGGTTTGGTCTTTTGTAGGTTCAGATCCCAATCAAGAAATCTGGAGGTTTCCAGTTACGATCGGATAGATAAATTCTCCAGATCAGTAGTAATTAAAATATGTGAAGTAGCAAGTGCAGTTCTGGAACTGAAATCCTGTATCCGTATGTATGTATGTTTCAAGTTTCTTTCTGAAACTAATACTAGATTCTTGCGATCATCGGAAAATTTGGAATTGGAAATTCCTAAACATGGTACTAAATTTTTGGCTAAATCTTTTACTGTGGAGGGTGCGCGTTTGTGGAATTCATTGCCAGTAACTATAAGACGTGCACAACATTTGGACTCCTTTAAACGACTGGTGAAAGAACATTACTTGTCAATATGATTTTTTTTTTTGCTATATATATATTCATGTGCTGCATGTCAAATGCTGTCAAGCTGTCTGTACAAACATACTGTCAAAGTGACTGTATTAATTATTAATTTTACAAAAGAAGTATTGTCATTATAAGTTGTAGTATTTATTGTGTTGTGTGTGTATTTATGCATGTAGTGAATGCCTATTCATTTGTGTATATGTCTATATATTATATATAATGCTGTGTATATGTAAGTGTGTCGTATATGTCTGCAGCAAAACCCACCTTTTCGGTTATTTCCGACTAATCTTTCCATCCCTAGGTTGTCTGGAAGAGATCGCTGTTGGCGATAAGACCGCCTGTTGTATTTTGCTTTGTACATATTGTATTTACTTTTATGTTTTTTGTTTTGTGTGCAATAAAGTATATTATTATTATTATTATTATCCGGAACGGGAACTGGAATCCCCAGCGGGATTCCAAGCAGAGACGAAGAAAAGAGTAATCAGATAAATAGATAAATAATCAACCAAATAATCAAATAATAAACCAAACAAGTAAACGAGTGTTAAATTCGGAGTGTGATACGTGTGATATCACTCGCCGTATCCCCGCCATCGACATCTAAAAAATACCCTCAAGAATACAAAACTTACGACGCGTTTCAGTTACGCAGGTGCAGTTTCGAGAACCACTCAGCGATTACATTCATTATATACGTTCCGTATATATTTATTATTATATGATTTATTTATTCTATTAAGTTATTTATATTATTTATTTACATAGTTTATTTTATTGCATTTTGAGTAATACTTTTACAAAAAACTAGAATTCTACAAAAAAACAACTTACGCAAACATAGGCGGAGTATTAAGAATAGAATCAGCCTTTGCAACAGCAGTCCAATCCAGAAGAGAAGGGCAAATGGGTAGAGCCTGGTTTAGAAGATCTTCTCTTATAATAACCAAAGCCACTCCTGATGTGCCAATATTTTTTTGAGCACCACCATAGATAACGCCAAACTAGAAGATAATAAGAAAATTGATTTGCTTCGAATTTTATGCTTAATACTATAAAATCATGAAAACTGTGAAAATTAAACAAATATTTTTAACTATTCACTGTATTTATTTATTAATGTATAAATTTATATGATTTATAATTATACATACATACATACATATCTTCACGCCGTATCCCTAACGGGGTAGTCAGAGAGGACGGAGCGCCAAGCGTCGCGGTTCTTAGATACTTCTTTCGCTTCCTCAAATCTCATAATTCTCCTCACACATTTTCGCCTAGGTATGCGAGAGCTTTTGACATTTCCGTCTGCTAACACTCTGGCTATTTGATCTTCATAAGTCAGCCTTGGTCTTCCTTGCCTTCTTTTACCACTCACTTTCGCTCTGTATATTTTCTTCGTCAGTCTTTCATCACTCATTCTTTGCATGTGCCCGAACCATCTAAGCATTCCTTTCTTCATTTTTACAATAACACTGTCGTGCGACCTTATCATACTGCGTATATCCTCATTGCTTATCCAGTCCGCAAGGGTGACACCGCACATCTTTCTGAGAGATCGCATTTCTACTGCATTTATCATAGTTTCACTCGATTTCGGGCATATCCAGACCTCACTACCGTACAATAAAGTTGGCACGAACACCGCATTGTGGATGGTCATTTTGACAGTGTTAGATATATTCATACTATCTACTAATGTGGACAGAGCACCATTCACTTTATTGCCAGCTGCAAGCTGCTACCCGTCTCTCCACATCCGTCATATCTTCCATCCCTCGAAAACGCACTCCCCAGATACACAATTTCATTCACTTGTTCTAGACATTTTCCATTTACCCAAATATCACATTTCGTTTGTATCTCTTCCCTTTCAAACACCAGAACTTTAGTTTTGTTCACATTCATATTCAATCCTTTTACTTCACATTCAATCCTTTTACTTCACATTCTTCTTTCATGCACGTGACTAGTGTCTGCAACTCGGCTTCTGATGGTGCTATAAGCACAGCATCGTCAGCGTACAATAGGCAGTTTAGCACTGTGTCAACACATAACATACCACTCATACTACCTTTCATTTTCTGGAGGCAATTGTCCAAATACAGCACAAACAGCCAGGCAGACATCACGCAGCCCTGACGCCTGAACAGACATCAAACCAGGGCGACGTCTCACCCTCTATCCTTACACAGGCTCTGTGGCCGCTATATAATGACCTCACAGCCCGTAGTAAGGAGCCCCCCACGCCATACTCAGGCAGAAGACTCTACAATTTCTGTCGCACTACTCTATCGAATGCTTTTTCTAGACCCACGAAAGCGCAGAAAACTTTCTGACCTATAGCCAGAAACTTCCCCACGATAACGCGAAGCGAGAAAATCTGATCCATAGAACCTCTACTGTTCCTAAAACCACTTTGCGCCTCCCACAAATATCTTTCTGAAACGCCTTTCATACGTTCAGTCAATACCTTGGTATAGACTTTACTTGTACTTGCTAAGCTGACCAAGCTATAATTATACAATTTAAAAATCCAGCAATAAATGACAATAATAACACCTTAATAATTTTTACAATTCAGTAAACACAATCATAAAATTACTGTTAATGTGACAATGGTTATACATACATAGGTTATAATTTTATATATATAAGTTTTAATATAAAATGTAAATCAATTTATCTTACCTTGGAAACATCAATTTTTTTAGACATAAAATTAGAGGACACATCTGCTACTAAAGGCACTCCCTTTGTATCAGGTATAAAATCAAATTCAACCCCTAAAAAGTTACTGAATTAGTAAAATATTAGACAAGTTAATGTAAATTATTAACACCACAATAAATATTATAAAATCAAAGGCACACTCATACAAGTACTAGAATCAAACATTTTTTATGTAAAATTACGTTAATATACACACCGGCACAATTAGCGGAACACAAAAAAAGCAGGATTTTAAAACCTTTTACTTGAGGAACTGGCCAGTTATGATATTTTTTTAATTTATTGTCAAATTTGAAAATAGAAAATTAGATGACATACACTTTTTTCATTCATTTGTTTTATTTTCCCGAACAATACGTTTTGTCAACTTGTTCGAGTAATAACTACGTGATTGTAATTTTTTTGAAAAATTGCACTTAATGGTTTTTTATAAATTTGTTATTCTATAGGCAATTTTGTTTATTAAAAGCTCTTTATTATGCCTGATTTAACATCACTGGAAATCATTAGGGCTGATGAAATGAGAAGAAATGGCCATACCTACAGATCGATTGCCTCAAGGCTTCGTCGACCAGTATCAACGATTCATCGCAGCATCCAGCGGTACAGATCGTCTAATTCTCTTGTGAGGAGGAGGGGTCAAGGTAGAAAAAGATGTACATCGAGGCGAGATGACAGTTTTTTACAACTTGGAGTTCGTAGGAATACGCGATTAACGGCTGTACAAGCTCGAAATGAACTGGAAGACGTTCGAGGAGTACGAGTAAGTGAGCGTACAGTTCGCAGGAGATTTGAAGAAGTTGGTTTAGGGTCGTATATACCTGCCAAAGGCCCAAAACTTGAGAGACGTCACCGCGTAAACCGATTAAGCTATGCGCGAGAACATCGTCATTGGGATTTGAACGAATGGCAGCAGGTTCTCTTTACTGATGAGTGCAGAGTTCTTTTAAAACAGATCGATGGGAGACAGCGAATATGGAGACGCAAAGGAGAACGCCACATACAGTCTAATTTTGAACACACAGTGGCTTATGGTGGCGGCTCGATTATGGTTTGGGGAGGGATATGTTTGGGAGCTCGCACGGAGTTAGTGATAGTCACAGGAGGGACCATGACAGCAGATCGATACATAAGAGACATTTTAGAAGAACATGTTGTACCATTTGCCCCATTTATTGGTGACGACTTTATTCTAATGCAAGATAATGCTCGTGCTCATAGTGCACAATCGGTACAGGCATATCTGAGCCACGTAGGTATACCGGTGATGGAGTGGCCAGCAAATTCCCCCGATATGAATCCGATAGAGCATGTCTGGGACTTGCTAAAAAGAAGGGTTAAATCCAGAATGCCACCCCCCAACAATCTGAATGAACTTGGAAACGCATTACTTGAGGAGTGGGAGCGGTTGCCTCAAGAAATCATCGATAACATAATCTGTAGCATGCCCAGATGAATGGAAACCGTAATCAGAGCAAGAGGGGGAAACACTCGTTATTAATTTTGCTTTAATTTTATTGTTAAATCATTTAATGCTTACTTTTTTTTATTTTTTGTGATGGTTCATAATCATCTAAAAATTTCACTTATTTCAAATTTCTTTATTTTTCAATAAAAAATAACGAAGACTTTTCAAAGTCGTTGTTAAAAGATGTTAATCAATTTGTTATTTTGTGTCTAATTACATTTTCGTCAAATATATGCGTTATTATCTCATAGTCTCACTTTTTTTTCTGTTCCGCTAATTGTGCCGGTGTGTATATATATAAAACATAGTTAAATAAAATATACATATAGTTACTATTATTATAGTTAAACAATTTGTTATTGTTATTATTTAGTAAAAAAAAAACAGTGTGTATGATATGATATACATGTTTCTTATCTTTTTATATTCTTAATAAGAATTAGTGTTTGAAATAACATAATCTGTGTAGTTTTAATGGATATAGCAGCTTATGTAAAAATCAATTAAGTAAGAGTATTTTAAAAATGTTTTAGTTTAGTAAAAATCGTTATATTGGAATAAATAATTAATTTAAAAGCAAAGTTACGACCAAAAATCTAGATATTAAAGAAATATGTGCTGATTAATATTAATTACTTTGTAATACAACTTGAATCATTTTAACTTCACAACTTTATTTTCAGGCTGAGAAGGTCGAATACAAAAAAAATGTTGACATATCCTTTTTTACATTATCAAATAAGAATCAGGAATAATGCTTGTTACTAATCATGACTCCATGTTTCATTTTCCATGTACCTACCATGTTTCATGTAAAAAAGGGTAGGTATTCATTCTGAATACAATAAAATGCTTAAGAACTTACCATGTATGGTTTCGTTCATGCAAATATGTACATATGAAGCATTAGGATCAAGATTCCACTTTGATTGATCTGGAACATCTACATAACGATCAGTAGGAGGCAAAACCATATTCACTTTGCCATATTTCTTGGCTTCCTTTGCTGCTATAGCTGACCAAGCACCTGAAAAAAAAGGTACAAAGATAGCATGAAAAGTAGGTGGGTATGTTAGAAGTAATGAAGAGAACAAATGAGGACAATCCCTATTATTATATTACCCATATTATAATTTTAAGAATAAAATTAAAAAAAAAACAGATAATATACCAGTGACAACATAATCAGCTGTTCCAGTTCTTGAGATCAAATTCAATGGAATTGCAGCAAATTGACCTAGACCACCACCAGCTATGAATAAAATTTTGTAATTAGCTGGAACATTCCTAAAACAATAAATAAAAATAAATAGAACAAAAATTAACTAAATAATCAGTGTCTATTCAGATGTGCTAAAATCCCCCTTATTACCAACATAAAATTAAATATTGGGTCCTTACATATGAAATTGGCGTTTTGTACGGGAGGAATATAAAGTCAATTTTTTTTTTGTAAAATATATTTAATTAATTAAAATATGCACCGTTGTTATCTATGCACTTTTGCCATCTCATAGGTAGTTCATTGATCCCTTTACTAAAAAAACCATGGGGGCGAGAATCAATAAACTCTTTAAAGGCGGTTTGGACTGCCGCATCGGAGTTGAATTTTTTTCCTTGTAAGAAGTTGTCCTAATTCCGGAAAAAATGGTAATCTGTTGGAGCAAGGTCCGGGGAGTACGGTGGATGTCGCAAACATTCCAATTGTAGCTCATCTAACTTAGTGGTTGTTTGTTGTGCAGTGTGTGGTCTTGCGTTGTCGTGAAGCAGCAGTGGCCTAGAACGATTGACCAATCTCGGTTGTTTAGCAGTTAGTTCTTCCTTCATGGTTTGCAGTTGCTGACAATAGATATCTGCCGTAATCGTTTGGCCAGATTTTAGAAAGCTGTAGTGAACGACACCGCCGCTAGTCCACCAAACACTCACAAGTAATTTTTTCTGAGTCAATTTTCGTTTAGGGCAGGATTTGGCTGGGTCTGCAGGGTTCAGCCATTGCGACGAGCGCTTCCGATTATCGTACAGTATCTACTTTTCATCACAAGTAATGATTCGATTTAAAATCCCTTCATTATTGTGTCGGTTGCGCAAAGTAACACAGCAGTCGACGCGTGTTTGCAAGTTCAATTCACTCAATTCATGAGGTACCCATCGTTCAAGTTTTTTTACTTTCCCGATTTGCTTCAAGTGGATTAATACAGTTTTGTCACTTACCCCGAAGCCTGCAGCTATCTCTGAAGTGCTTTGTGATGGATCCACTTCCACAATAGCCTTTAATTCTTCATTTTCCACTTTGGTCTCCGGCCGTCCACGGGGTTGGTTCTGAAGGTCGAAATTTCCAGAACGAAAACGTTGAAACCAAAAACGTACCGTGCTTTCTTTTGCGACACCAGCGCCGTACACATCATTAATCCTTCGAGCTATTTCTGCAGCACTGGTGCCACGGTAGAACTCGTACTCGTAAATATACCGATATTTCATGTTTTCCATTGTGCGGTAATAAGCGACGCTAAAGAAAAAAATAATGAGAAAAAAACAAATGAATGACTGTTCAAAACTCAAATGTACCAGCTAAATGAGTTTATAAATTTGAATTTGGAATTATTAACCAGAGATGTTTCAGATCATAGTGGTCAGTACGACAAAACGCTAATTTCATATGTAAGGACCCAATATATGCAAATATATTATACACAAATCTCTATAAAGGAAAAAGTTCTCATTCCTTACTGCAGGCTATGAGGTGATTATATCAAGGCCTCAGAGCCTGTGTAAGAATAGATGGTGACATATCGCCCTTGTTCGAAGTCTGTTCAGGCGTCAGACGGCTGCGTGAAGTCTGCCTGGCTTTATGTGCTGTATTTAGACAGTTGCCTCCAGACATTCAGAGGTAGTATGAGTGGTATGTGATGATACAGTGGAAAACTGCCTTCTGTATGCTGGCGATGCATCAGAGGCAGAGTTGCAGACACTAGTCATATGCATGAAAGAAGAATGTGAATTGAAAGGATTGAATTTTGTGAAATTAAATTGAGTGTGTAAAGAAATACTTTTATTGTGTAATGTACATACATCATATCTTTATGCTGTATCCCTAACGAGCTAGTCAGAGAGGACAGAGCGCCAAGCATCGCGATACTTACATACTTCTTTCACTTCAAATATCATCATTCTCCTCACACATTTTCGCCTAGGTATGCGAGTGCTTTTGGCACTTCCATCGGCTAACACTCTAGCTATTTGATCTTCAAAAGTCAGCCTTGATCTTCCTTGACCTCTTTTAGCACTCACTTTCACTCTATAGATTTTCTTCGTCAGTCTTTCATCACTCATTCTTTCCATGTGCATCTTAGCATTTTTTTCTTCATTTTTTCAATAACACTGTCATGCAACCCTGTCATATCATTCATGTCATTCATTCAGTCATGTCATTTTGGCTGAGTTAGATATATTCATACTGCTTACTAATGCGGACAGAGCACTGTTCACTTTAATGCCAGCTGCTACTGCTGCTGCTGCTAGTCTCTCCACATCCAACTCACATCTTCCATCTCTCGAAAACGCACTCCCCAGATATACAATTTCGTGCACCTGTTCCAGACATTTTCCATTTACCAATATTTCACACTTTGTCTGTACATCTTCTTTTTCAAACACCAGCACCTTAGTTTTATTCACATTCATATTCGCATTCAATTCTTTCACTTCACAGTCTTCTTTCATGCATATAACTAGTGTCTGCAACTCCTGTTCTGATGGTGCTATAAGCACAGCATCGTCAGCGAACAATAGGCAGTTTACCACTGTATCATCACCAGTGATCGGATAATCGGGCGCTTATATACCTAACCTTCTTTTCTTGAAAGAATAATATGGATATTCCTTCCTGAATTAATAAGTAATCCCGGGATAATCCCGGATTCCCGGGATTAAACAATTTTGTAAAAACAACTATAAGTAACTTAATGAAATTATAGCAATGGTTATTTTGATTTAGTATCTTTATTTTATTCAAAATAAATGGAATTTCAATCAAACATGATAATGTGCACAATGTGGTCAAGTAGTGGAAATTGATTTATTTATCTAACAGTTTAATGATCGAATCGACTAATTTATTGTATTTTATAAGAATAGAAGACTAAAAAATATTACTTGTAGTTATTATACGACTGCCAAAAAAAAGGATTGTAATATTTTTTATGTACACGTATGTTTGTCCGTTTGTTTAGTTTACTATAACTTCTAAATGCCTGAACCGATATGCCTGAACCGATTTAAAAGTGTGTGGTATTGTTAGAATCCTTAGGTCATCCCGAGTGACATAGAATACCTGAATTGTCCAAAACCACCGTAAAAAAATTGCAAACTTTTTCTAACTAAAAAACTGTCATCCGACTGCTAAAAAAGTTCTCAGTTGTATTTTTCAATTATTGATATTTCTAAGCAAGCAACACAAAAATATTAGTCTACATATGAGTAGATGACTTTATCAAAATCTATTCGTTCAAAAGCAAAGTGCAAGTAAATGAGTGAGACAGCAAATAATATTACCTGGCCAACATAATTAGACGACCAACAGAAATGACGCAATTAGAGCGAAAATGCCGCTGCGATAACGCTACGAAGGGATGAGCGGAGACTGAAGTAGTAAGGGGGCAGGTGTTCGACCCTGCGCCCGCGCAATCCGCGCATATTTAGGTTCATTCGTCGCTTGTCTGTCTATTCATGCGTTCGGGTGTTGTGTTGTGTTTTGCTCCTTTATCTAACGACTTGGCGTTCCCACGGTTTTTGATTTGCATAGTTACCTGGATATCTGTTTTGCTTGGAACGACAACTTTATGCTACGAATCACGGTTTCCGTTACTCTCTGCGACCTGGCTTGAATTATTTGTTTTTTTACAAGGTAAGAAATGTTTACTTCTTATTTTCTACGGTGCAATTGCAGTGTCACCAAAGTTGTATAGCAAAAGACAATATACTTATTTAAATACAGAATATTACCATTCAGTTGTTTTTCAGTTAATCCTGTAGTTCGATGATTTACCATTTGCGCTAAATAATCTAGAATAATGCGTAAGTAAATGAAAACGAAATTGATTTATTTTGAATTCCTATTTATTTCAGTCTGCGAATACTGCATCTTGGTTGGCTGTGTCCTCGATCCTTTTTATAAAATTAAAATGGCAGACCCGATTCCAGTCGAAGACATTGCCCAGTCATGGATAAGGGATATTCCAGAGATGATTTATGACGCAGCAAGTAAAACTACACTTTGTTGTAAGTGTGAAACTACTATGAAGGTAAAGAAGACAAATGTTGATCGACACATAAAGTCGCAGAAACATCGAAATCTTCAAACAGATGATTTTTATTTTGATTTTGTAGATTTTCTGATAATCTGCAACATACCTTGGTCAAAGCTAGAAAATCCCACATTTCGAAACTTTTTTCAAAAATATATTTGTATGGATTTCATTAGATGAAACTACAGATTTTATGGGTCGAAATGTGGTGCATTTTTTAGTAAAACCATTAATTGAGGATGAACCTGAACAGACTTATATGTTGGCCTGTAAGACCCTAGACGCTGTGAATGGACAATCAATATCTCAATTTGTCATTGAATGCTTGAATAATTTGTGGGGAGACTTATTTGAATATAAAGTTCAAAACTTGCTTATGATGTGCACCGATAGTGTAGCGTACATGATACTTGCTGGCAAAATATTGAACAAAACTTTCCCTAACATGAAGCATTTTACTTGTTTAGCTCACGTATTGCATAGGTTAACAGGAAAAATAAGTTTAGATTACGAGGACGTAGATACGCTTATATCAAATGTAAAAAAAGTGTTTCTGAAATCTCTCAATAGAGTAAAAAATTTAAGGGACATGTATCCAGATTTACCGTTGCCTCCACATCCCGTTATTACTAGATGGGGTACTTGGTTGGAGGCGGCATTTTATTATGCAAAATATTTTAATGAAACCTCTAACGTTATGTCTTCGTTAAATAGCAATGAAGCTATTTCCATCAAACATGTTGTAAAATTTTTGTATGTGGACTGTATCTTGCACCAGGTCTTTGGTTCCGCACACAAGAATTAAATAAAACTCGGTTCGACTTTGTTTATGTAAGGTTTAATGATTTGGAAGAGTACACTCGAATTTTATATTGTCATAAATATGAATCACAAGCCGAACACCAACCGTTCCTCTCTGATCTTTAGTCATTTATACATTCAAAAATGACAAGAAAACTAAAATTACCCTCATATATACATACTCAACATTTGACAATAATAAAAAATAGAAAAGGTGTTTAAGATTTTGAACACATGTTAAAAATGTATTAACTAAAAAAAACTTGTTACCCGATCTAAAGTTTATAGATGAGCATTTTACAATTATTCAGATTGCAATAAAAAAGTTGGAAACATATGATTTGTCCATATCCCAGGCATTCGAAATATTTGACGAGGTAAGAACACTAATTGAGTGGACATCAAATAATGAATTGACAGATAAGTTAGAACAACTCATGGATAGACGTTTTGACGTAGTCAGAGAAATATCCCTAAACTCTATGGAAGTAAGTGATGCTAATCTTTACAAGTTTGCGCCACTTACTTCCGTGGATGTTGAAAGGTCGTTTTCAACATATAAGTGGATTTTAAATGTTAAGAAAAATAGGTTAAAAATTGAAAATCTAGAGAAAATTATGATTATTTATTTTAACTCAATGAATGGCCTAAGTGAGAGTACTTCGAAGCAAGTAGAATCAGACGATGACGACGTTAACGTTTCTGCCTCATGTTCACAACAGCCTGACACAGAAATGCTAACTTCGTGAAACGTACGATCAAATTAATTAACAGGTGTAAGGAACAGCTATCCTTAAAATGAATTCAGACCACCCTTGTAACTATTAGATAATAATAATAAGGATAACCGTTCCTTATACTCTGTGTAGTATAATTTTTAAGTACATCTTTAATTTTTAATACTTTTTGTGAAAGATTTTATAATTTTGTAATTTGCTTTTGTACGAAAATAAATGGTGCTACACATAAAATCACAATTGTTTCAATTCCATACATAGTTTAGATTGCTGGCCTGTTACAAATCCAGTTTTCATAAAAACTTTTATTGTAAATTAAAATTTCCATTAGAATCGGCTTTTTAAATCTAAATAAAATTACAATGAGAGTTTAACAAGGAACAGCCGTCTTGAAAGTACGAGAGGGTATGTAAGCATTATTCAAAGAAAATATATCGTTTTCACAACGAGTTCTATTTTGTATGCAGGTAACATTTTTAGCAATCAGGAATTTCAAACGATTCTGGGATCCGGGATTCTAAAAGGCATGTCCATATTATTCTTTCGTAAGCATAAAAAGGAAGTTTAGGTATATTAGCACCCGATTATCCGATCACTGATCATCACATATCATACCACTCATACTACCTTTCAATGTATGGAGGCAACAATTCAACAATTTCACATAACAGCACAACAGCATAGATACTTGGGACACAAAACTACTCCAATTTTCTATGACAATGTCCCCTAGAAACCATTTGCAAATAATTAAAATAAATACCCAACCGCTCCCCATAAAATCCCACCAAAAACACACATGCAGAAATTTCATATTTTTAAACTTTAAATTTTTTTTTCTGGCGCATGGCTGCCACCATCGAGGTAATCAGTAGTAGTAATATTTTATAGGTACAGATTTTCATATGCCCTCTTTGCTCACAGAATTATTAGGATCAATTTGTGCTCCTTATTCAAAATAATTTCTACCTTCTATCAGACATTTTTTGGCCGCACTTAGGAAGAACCAATTGTCATTTTTTAATAGATGGAATGAAATACTAGATCTTGTAACATTATTTTTCATTCAATTTTTAAAATTTAATTTTAAAATTGGTACAAGTACCTATGTAGGTACTTTCATGTATCTAAATTCTAAATAATATCAAATTGAAACAAATACATATTATATATACTTTTATGTAGGTATTTCAATGTTAAATACTTACAGTAGACGCTGAACGACTTCTTGAACCTCCCTGTTTAATTTGAAATAAGTTTGTGATCGATGACTTGTTTCTAATAAACTAATACCCGAATTTTCATAATTCATTAATTCACTTTTTATAATCTCATAAACCTACAAAAATAATGTAATTTATTTATAGTGCACAGTTGTCCATATCTTTAAAAAAATAATAAACAGAAATGTCTTACTTCTTCTGGCAATTTAGCCGGTCCAGCACCAAAATTGTAAACTTTAGACATTTTTCGAAATCCCCGACACAAAACAAGTTCAATTAAATTGAAATGATTGTAATAAATGAAATTATTTTTGAATAAGATATGTGTATGCCTTTGTAACTGACAAGGAATAAAAAAAAATAAGATTACGATAACAACGAAATGACTAAAAGCTATGTCACTGATTGTCTGCAATGACATGGGAAGTTTACGGGAACCTAATGCTATTGACACTTTTGGTTGTCAGTTTAAAAGTCTGTGGTCAGTTTTGATTTTATTTAGTTATTTATAATTCTTAAGACATTGGTAACAAGACCATCAGCCTAATGACGTAACTTCTGGAGAAATATTAACTGTCAGCTACACATGTTTATTTAAATATCCTCGATACTTTTCACTTACACAGAACTTTAAAACACAATATACTATCAGTGTTGTACTTTAAAACTCCTAAAAATGTAAAAAATAGAAAATCTCAATGAAATGACAACCTCACTTCTCACGTTCCCGCCAAAAAGTCCCTTGTCAGTTGACTTTTAAAGTTTTTTCAGTCAATTTTTCACTAGAATATCCTAAGACTACAACAGATTATCAAACTCAAAAGTAAGTAGTTTTCCCCATAATAGTTTTTCCCTAATAGATGGCGCAGTGTGGTCAACATACTAACCTTACCTAACCTACCCAATAAGTGTTCCTATAGAGCCGATTCTGTTCTGGCACTTCATCGGTCACTGCCGCAGCACACTTACTTTGCTCGCTCGGCTCGCATGTTATTGTAAACATGCTATGCATTTATACTTACATACTTTACATACTATTTGTTACTGAAGACATTGACTGTATGGACATAGGTCTCTTTGCCAAAAAACATTCTTTGCCTTTTTAGAACACAAATTTAGAAAGGAAATGTTAGATTTTCGGCTCGCGCTTTGTACGCTATTTAGAAATCCGAGGACAAATTTAAAGATTGTTGTAAAAATTGTGAAATTGCAATTTTTATTACATATTTTTAGTACAAGAGCAATATTTTATTATATAACAAGGCTATACGGACAACAAGTACGACATAAAGCGTTCGTTCCAAAACTAAATGCGAAGTATTCAATTTACTATCAAACACATGTGATATGTAGGTATCACAGACTTTTGTAGGTATATGTATCATTAACAAAGAAATGATAAAAAAAACTCATCAATTAATTTATTCTTTACTAAACAAAAATACTTACTTACAAAGAGCTTTCAGCGCAACTATTTTTATTTTGTCGAAAACATGTGTAGTTGAAAATGTCTTCGAGTTGAGATGTATGAATATATTTTGAACGTCACGCACGTCCAATGACTAAGGAAACTAAAGGACATGAAACAAGTACAAAATAAACGTGCATAACTAAACCCCGACTGTCGCAATTAATGGCTGCAAATTAGTGATGTACCAAATTTCTACTATGTAGATGTCGTTATGTCAGTTGTTGAAAGAAGTTTTGTTTCAGCATCAGTATTGAAATAAAAGTATCTTTGTATGATATCTTCAGAAAAAGGAAGGGCTTTTTTTGTATGTCATAGATTTATACAAAAGTACTGAAATATTGTTCAAACTGGAAATAGCAGTCAGCGTAGTTCGATGCTGTCGGCATATAGTTAGAATGTGCGCTTAAGGCGATTTTAAGGTGTTATTAGCAAGAATAGCAACAGTCGCCTTCAAGGATAGCCCCTTTCTGTCCTTTGATCATTTTTGTATGGAATTTTAAATGAACCCTACATACAAATAAATTATTTAGGTAGCTCTTTTTGTAATACTTAACAGTACGTCCATGATTATTACAGAAATACAACGCTTTTTAAAAGAAACCCATATTTTCATGAAGCGCTTTCATAAATGTTGAAGATCAATGAAAATAGTAGTAGACTAATGAACAGTGCAATGAACATAAATTAATGAACATTGTTAAAGTACTTGAAGAACAGCACAGTCCTTTTAATGCTTTTCTTTTCCTTACATGCATAACGTTACTTCTTCTAGAGGTGATGGTGAAATTAAAGTGCTATGAGAAACATACATACGGACCGACCAAATCTATAGCCATGGCGTACTGTAGCACTTTGATAAACTAAATACTAGAATAATTAATTTTATAAAAATTAGTAGCCTTATCAGTTATCACACAGTAATTGGGAATAACATTTCAATTGTGAATAGAACACTGTGGACTGCTACTAGTCGAAGAATTCTCAAACTCAATTAAGTGCTTCCAGAGGTTATCCCATATATAAAAACAAATTTTATTTCTTTACATTGTGAAGAAATAAGTAATATTCTAGTTTATAATATTATCTAGCGTAGAAAATCCACAACATACCGGCCTTTTGAATAAATCTTTTAAAAGTTAAGACAGTAAATTGCTATAGGCACTGCAAGGGTGTCCAATGTCAGACTAGTCATATCTAATGTACCTATGGTAACATATTTTTACTGGGTTTGAAAAATAGAACTGTTTGTTAATATTATTATTTGTAAAATAATATTTATATTAAGTACATAAAATTTTTAATAACATATTCACAAAATAAATAAACATAGCTAACTAAATAGCACAATTTTTTGAATAATTTCTGAATGAAACTTTTGAATACCGCGATTTGAATTTAAGCTGTCATTGTACTAATCATGTCGCGGTCGTTTTTTTCTACGTCAAGAAAAGAATTTTTTTTAAAGTTAAGTTAAGTTTTAAAAGTTTTTTTTTAAAAGATTCTTTAAATTGTACCGCATCTGGATTATTAGTCAAACCACTACAAGCTCTTATTGGTCGCAAAAATAACTCGGCGTGGTCTTGATTCACATCATTCAGAAGCAGATATTTAGAACTATGTGCAGATTTTTCTCTCTCGGAAACATCAAATCAAAGTTCAGTCACATTCTGTAAACAATTAATATTTTCCTGTTACTTTTTCACAATAGAGGATTTACATGGTCAGAAAATTAAAAATTAGTTAATTACCACTGTAAATATTTTCTCTGACTCCCAATTATCTTTGCGAGGCTAATGCTTCATACCGTAAAATTATTTTCTTAATGTTCTAATTAAAGAAGCTTCTTCGAAATGCAAATAACATAAATATATATCATGAATACCCCGTTGGGGATACAGCGTGAAGATATATATGTATAAATCATGTGGGTTCAATTTTCTTTTCTAATTATGTCAAGCCACTCTTTTCCTACAATAATACATGATGGTAATCTGAAACGAGATAAATACATGTAAACATGATACCTGCATTTATCGATATTTTTTTAATATAGGTACATGGACAGCCCTAACTGCAACAACAACAAAAATTGATATGAAGTAATTTACTGTTTTATATGAATAAAAACTGCTAATAACTAAAAATATACATGACTGTAATACAGTAAACTAAGAAACACAATAATTACGATGGAAATATAAACGACTTCAGACTAAATTAATGAATTTCTGTTACGTACCAGTGCAATTATAGATTTCGTTGATTATTGCTTTTCCTCGAGCCACAACTTAACACACTACACTTAGAAATTATTGTGGCATTATGCTAGCTTCATCTTTAACAAAACAGTTCCAATATCCAGCACAAAATCACAGCAACATTAAAAAATATTAAATTCATTGATATGTTTTGACACAGCGTGTCGCAATAAATGGCGGACCGGCACGTTTTGACATTACAATGATGTCACATAAAATAATTCGTTTTTGAGAAAAGTACTGTTGTTTTCTCTTACACACACAAAAAGCCGTAAGTCAAAAAGAGACAACGCTACGTTTGAATGTTATGCAATAAAATATATGTAACTAAATGTTGCTATAGATCAACATGCCATGTCCTTTAGTTTCCTTAGTCATTGCGCACGTCACGGGTCAAATCGATCAAAACGCTGTCAAAAACACAGACTAAAAACTATGGAGCACAAATTAAGTATTTGTAGCAAGCTACAGATGCGACAGTCGCTTTACCGCACAGACTTTTTACCGTAATTGTTATTTATTTCGTTTTGGCGCTACTTTCGCCTACTTAAATGTTCAGATTATTTTTTTATCACTATTCACATTAACCAAGCTTGATCAAATACAACACCATGTTTGATGTCCTGACTAAAAATCTACAATTCACACTAGAAAAAAGGTGTGTTTATTTCTAATTTCGCTTAACTTAGACCTGTTCCTCAAATGGGATTACTTTTTTATTAAGTACTTATACTGTATCTATATTATTTAACAAGATTGATAAAATAGAACTTATTTAATGTGTTGACTTAACATTTGTTGTCGCTATATTGCATTTCTCAAAAGAAAAGTTGATTTGGTTGATCTGTTTCCCGAGGCGTCAAAGATTTCATTTCCTGTTAATTTTTTTTATACCCTAAACTGCAGTGTGGATATGTTCAAACAGTGAACAGGCCACTGTTTGAGATTTTAAATAGGTTTCAACAGTTAAGACCTGCAATATAATTTGTTACAAAGGGTACTATTAATTAACTATTAAAAGTTGAATTCGTCAAAAATGTACGAGAAACACAGCCACGAGAAAATTTCCCGCGTAGACGAAGTCGCGGGTATAGCTAGTAATATATATGTCGGAAAAGACACGGGGCAATTCGTGCTTTTGCAACTCAGCCATAAGAAATAGGTACCTAATCTTACAAGAAACGAAGTACTCCATAAAATACAACGTTAAAACAAAGTCAATGTGCAAACTAAGCAAAAGTCTTTGTAACAAATACTACGTAGTTAATTTGAAATTTAATAATGGCAAACGATCCGTTGGAGCAATGCTATCGCTTCGGCCGCCGTAGTCTAACATAGGAAAGCGCAAAAAATATCGACACATCAAAATATCGATATTTTTTCAGAAAATAATCGATAGATATCATCGATATTTTTAATTTCAAAATATCGATAATTAATATTTATTTCTAGAGTATCAAATTCGATATTTTTTAAAGATATTATATTTTATATTGATTATGTATGCCACTTATTTTCGTAATATTTTTGCCCCTTCCATCAAGAAATTAATAAAAGAATTAAATAAATTGATATAAACCAGATCGCTAATAATTTTGCTTTTCTCTACTAATAATACTTGAATATGTAATTTTATAATAAATAGAACTAATATATCTGCAAAATGTGTCAATTTTTTTCACGTTCGAATATTTTGACAATTTTTTGGGCAATCTCGCCATGGAGCAAAAATTTCAATATATCGAAATACCGATATTTTTTGCTCTACGTATATCGATATTGTCAAAAATATCGATACACTATAATATCGATATATTTTTTCCATTTGCCCATCCCTAGTCTAACAAACTCAGCGCCGGCCCCGACGTTTCGTTAGCGCGTCATCGGAAGTCGCGCTTTGCCATGGCATAGTCAAATGAGTGCCTTTATTATTTCCACCGACATACATTCTGTCAATAAAGTATCGGGAATGGATGATTTGTTTATGGTTCCAAATTCAATTTTTTGTTTTTTTTTGTTGTTGTTAGATTGGCACAACTGTTTTCCATTTTGGCGCGAAGTTCGAGTTGCATCTGTTATTTAGATAAAATACAGTGCTGTTTTTAGTTATATCATTCTAGTGTGTATTGAGAATTTTATAAACGACAAAAACATCAAACAAGGAGTTTGTCTTAAATTTTGCATCGCCAATGGAATTTCGTGTTCGGAGTCACTGAAAATGTTACAGAAGGCTTACGGTGAATCAACTTTTTCAAAAACGCGTGCTTATGAGTGGTACAAAGCGTTCAAAAGCGGTCGAGATGTGATAGACGATTTGCCTCGCTCTGGTAGGCCATCAACGTTTGCAACTGAAGTTAAAGTGAAGGAAATAGTGTCTGAAAATCCTCATTCAAGTTTGCGAGAGATAGCCGCCGAGCTTTCTGTGTCTCACGAGTCGATCCGTACCATTTTAAATAATCACTTGGGTATGAAACATGTTACCGCTCGGCTAGTCCCAAAAGACCTCAATTTTCTCCAAAAACTCAATCGCATAAGAGTCGCTGAGGGCATGCTAGAACGAGTCAATTCCGATCCAACATTCATGAAACGTGTTGTTACTAGTGACGAGATGTGGGTTTACGAGTTTGACATGCAAACTAGTCAACAAGCCTCAGAGTGGCGCCTTCCAACTGAATCGAAACCATAAAAACCACGCCAAAGTCGATCAAAAGTCAAAGTCATGTTGACTGTTTTCTTTAATTATCGCGGTGTTGTGCACTCGGAATTCTTGCCGGAAAGTCAAACGGTAAATAGAGAGTATAATTTGGGCATTATGCGGCGTTTTAGAGAGCAAATTCGACGAAAAAGGCCAGATTTGTGGAAAGAAAATTCTTGGATTTTGCACCCCAATAATGCGCCTTCGCACAAGGCCATCATTGTGAACGAATTTTTGTCCAAAAACTCAACAAATACCATCGAGCAACCACTTTATTCACCAGATATGGCTCCAGCCGTCTTCTTTCTTTTTCCTAAACTCAAATTACCATTTCGTGGCACCCGTTTTCATTCGGTAGAAGACATAAAGGAGAATTCGCGGCGAGCACTGAACTCAATTCCAGAAAAAGCGTTTAAAAAATGTTTTGATGATTGGATTATTCGTTGGCATAAGTGTATTGTTTCTGAAGGAGCATACTTTGAAGGTGATAAAATAAATTTGGATGAATAACTAACATTTCGTGTATTATTGAATTTTTCCCGGTACTTTCATGATGGAATGTATATAATATACAATCAGGACATGTTGATTTCTCTTTTTAAGAAGTAAATACATACATTTGCTTGATATGTAATAAAATGATATGTTATATGACATAAATAAATAAATATTGTGGGTTCAAATTTAAAAATGGGAGTTCCCCAAGTATCAATTTTGGGACCTTTTCTGTTTTTGGTATATATTAACGATTTCCCATTTATGCTCAAGGACTTATGCGAAACAGTATTGTTTGCTGATGATACCTCATTGTTATTTAAACTAGACAGAAAAAATCTAGACATTACTTGGGTAAACAGGATCCTAACAGATGTCTCGAAATAGTTCGCTGCCAATAATTTACTACTGAATGCACAAAAAACTAAATGTATGAAATTTTCCCTTTCTAATGTACCCAGAATCCATGATAAAATAGAATGGGTGGAAAACAATTAGAATTCGTTAAGTCAGCCAGTTTTCTGGGTTTAACAGTAGATAACAAGTTACAGTGGGCGGACCATATCGGGGCATTGGCTGGTAAGCTCGGTTTTGCGGTATATGCAATTAGACGCATTAGGCAAGTGACGGATGTGGATACGGCAAGGTTGGTGTACTTTGCATATTTTCACAGTTTAATGTCCTACAGCCTTCTGCTGTATGCGGGATCAGCGGCGCATATTAACTCCATTTTCATTTTACAAAAAAGAGCAATACGTGCCATCTACGGGATGAATGCACGAGAATCGCTTAAAGATCGTTTTAAAGACATTAATGTCCTCACCTTGCCCTCCTTATACATCTTTGAAATTATTATGTATACGAGAAAAAAATATAGATCTGTTTAAAAAGAATGGCGATATGAATGGTATGGTAACCCGAGGTCGTGATAAATTGGTTATTCCAAAATTTAAATTATATAAGTCAAATGTTTCATTTTTAGGTAACTGCATTCGTTTCTATAATAAAGTTCCTCAAGAAATTACTTAATTAACAGGAAATAAATTTAGATTGATTATAAAACGTACATTGACTAGACAATCATACTATAAAATAAACGATTTCATTGAAGATAAAACAATAGTCTGGAAACGTTGTTCTCTGCACATGCGTTTACTGGCTTAATGAAAATATTGTACATATTTTAATAAACCTTTTGTAAAATGAAGTTGAAAAAATAATATCTGACTGAGTTTCTTGTCGGTTCTTCTCAGTGTCCAGGTTTTCTATTTGAACCGAACTAAAGTAGATATGACGTTCAAAAATACTTTGTAATTGGGTTTACTTGAATAAATTGATTTACCTTGACTTTGTCTTTGAAATAAATATATACATGTAAAAAATTATAATTAATATGTATGTAGTAATATTTATATTTTTATACAGTGAATATATAAATAAATATTTAATATCTAATATAAAAATCTAGAATAAAATATACAAAAAAATATAGAATAAAATATATAAATATTGGTGCCATTATTACATATAAGTAGACACGTGTACATGTTATGGCGCTTGTTTGCTAATTAAAATTGCAATCGCGGTTGCTAAAGTGAGAAGAGCAAAAGCAACTGCGACTGCAACAAATTGCAGCAACAAATCGCTAGTCAGATTAGACCATGAGTAGAGCCTTTTACGTAGTTCTTATAAAGCCATAGATGACAATATGTACTACCTAAAGCTTAGCTCAGTTTTCTGAACAAGAGTTTATTCCTATTCGTATGTTACAACACAATATTTTGTGCAGAGTGGAGACTTGCAAAACTGACGCCTAACCAACTCATAAGCCGACACGGATTACACTGACGCTCTGACAGCGCGAGGTTGCCATACCTTACTATAGCTCTGTTCATTATGTTTGCTGGTCTAAGGTTTCTCTACTCTCTAATCTGTGGTCGAGCGGGTTGAACTCATAGAGAAATATAATATACTATCGAGATAGAGTGACCTCTCACGGCCAATTCAAGCAAGTATAACAATTAGCGCTTACTGATAAAAAGGCGACGAACTAAACATAACCTGTACATATGTATGTAGTATTTATAGACCTTTATGTATATGTTTTATATATAGGTGTAGTTATTACTGTTATTTATTTCGGAACAGTAAGATGTTAATTTTTTACCAAATAATACACCGCTCCGAATTGAAGAAAAGTACTTTACAACCTGGAATCACGTACCTGGAGATCAATGAACGTCCTATTGTGGGATGCTGTGACATAGCAACAATTATTTGCTTTTGTAATAACACAGTACTTAAACACAGGTAATAATATAGGATTAATCGCATTTAACATTAATGAAGGGTTGTCGTAAACAAACAACTGTTGAATGCCATTTATTGATTTATTAAATGTAATCGGTAATAACTAATATCACACACATCACGAACACAAAAGTATTTTAAAAAAACACTAATTAAGTGAAATGATTTAAAATTACACAAAGGATGACGCCCATCTCCCGTACAACTGTGGATTAGGAAAAAAAAATGGGTACCACGAATACTTCGCTTGCGGTTCGATTTAAGTGGGTTCATGAAGTTTAACGATACAAACGATATATTTTTAAAAGACGGAAAAATTGATAATCAGGCAAGTGAAAGTTTTGAGGTTAGACTTTTTGGCTCAAACAAAAGAAGTGCTGTTGGCAGTTTATTTAAATCTAAATTTTGCAATTTTTTGTGCTTTTGAAATTTTAAAGTACAAAAGTGATTGTATATTGTGTGTGTGAAGTCGCAAGATCCCAATCTGCCATCCTAATAGGCATTCGCGCCAGCGTCGCTTTCTCAGTTTCCTATTTGCTCCTCCTTGGTGCATTATGTGTTGGTCAGAGGTCACCACTATGGTAATGATAGCATGTAAATGATATACCAGTCTATATTTTTATACTTTCATTGTTCCGATATACCTTCAAGCACATTAAATTTATACACGCGCGTTCTCTAAGGTATTTTGCAAAAACTAATTCACGAAACTCATAATACGCGCGAGCGCACAATGTTATAAAATGTATATAGTATATAAAATGGGGCACGGGGCAATTCGTGCTTTAGCAACTCAACTATGAGAAATAAGTACCTAATCTTATAAGAGGCGAACTACTCCATAAAACACAACGTTAAAACAAAGTTAATGTGCAAACGACAGAAAACTCTTTGTAACAATTATTACGTAGGTAATTGGAAATTCAATAATGGCAAACGAACGAAAAAATGCTACACCGGCCGCCGTAGTCTAACAGACTCTCAGTGCCGGCCCCGACGTTCCGTTAGCGCGGTATATCTAACCGGAAGTCGTGTTTTGCTATATATAGTCAAATGAGTGCCTTTTAATATTTCCACCGACATATACATATTCGTACACTACAATAAGTATAATAAGATAAGTATGCCCACACCCTCCTATACTAACATTTTAAACTAAAAATAGTCAAACTTTGTTCATCTACAAAACGCAAAATTGACTACGCTTCGTAGATGAACTGTAACTCTTCTTCAAGCAATCTTCAAAAGAAATGCTGAATATGTTTTTTTTTCTTTCTTTATGGCATGGCGCACAGATTAGCGCATTTGCCAATGTCACGTATTAATAAGAAGAATCACAAATAAATTAGCTTTTTCTTATCGCAAAGCTCCTCCAGTAAAGTGATAGTAGGTTTTACTGAAGTTATAAAAGACTTCTTGGAAGAGCGCAGGAACTTCAGCTACACATGTTCATTTAGACCTACTCCATTTTTTTCACTTACACATAACTTTAAAACACAATACATTATAACTTTTGTACTATAAAACTCCCAAAAATGTGAAAAATAGTAAAACTAAATAAAATGACAACTTCACTTCTCCCGTTCCCGCCAAAAAGTCCGTCATACTGAATATTTTCGATTGTCGGACATAGCCGTCATGGTTGCTATGTCAGACGCGTTCCGTTCTAAGAAGCTTAAATAGAATAGAAATATAATAATAACAAATAAGCAATATTTAAACATGTATACGTAATATAAAATATATAATATATAACAAATAAGTAATAAATATGTACTTAATAAATATTGACATAAATGTGTAGCAAATTATTCAAAACGCTATCTGTTGTTTATTTGACAAGTAAAAAAAATTTCATATAAAAAATTAAAACTATGGATGTGAATACATCAATGACTAAGGAAACTAAAGGACATGAAACATGTACAAAATAATCGTGCCGCCTAAACTTCGAGTGTCGCAAACAATAGCTGCCGATTAGTGATGTCCCAAATATCTACTATGTAGATGTCGTTAAGTAGGTTGTTGAAAGAAGTTTTGTTTCAGCATCAGTATTGAAATAAAAATCATTTTGCATGACATCTTCAGAAAAAAGGAGGGTTTTTTTTTGTATGTCATAGATTTATACAAAAGTACTGAAATATTGTTCAAACTTAAAATAGCCGTCAGCGTAGTTCGATGCTGTCTGCATATAATTAGAATCTGCGCCTAAAACAAATTTAAGGTGTTATTAGTGTTACCGCCATCTATAACTTCGTATGTGAAGTAGGTGCTGTCCGTTTGTGGGGTAAGAAAATTCCCTACCTTCCTTTATTTTCCCTGTTTCCTTAACATGTCCACAAAAAGGAATTCCAAAGTCCGTGCACGGACTTGGCACCTTACCTTGGCACCTTACCTTGGCACCTGACCGGCAGCCGAAGGCTAAGGTTAGTGGACGTGTTTTCCTTATTTCATTTTTATTCCGCCGAGGACAAGCGCCTGATTCAAACATACAGTCCACTGTTTTTTTTGCTTTTTAAATTATCGCACGCCCGCCGCAACAATTAGCAACAATATCAACAGGCTAATGTTGCTATAGATCAACATGCCGTGTCCTTTAGTTTCCTTAGTCATTGGAATACATCGTGGCCCTCCCTGGGAGTAATAATTCTCTGTAATAGTAATTTTATATTATTTTCGGCGGTGGTGGTCTCCAAGGCCTTTGACAGTTTTGGTTCGGAACGAGTTGTATTGGCGCTGTAATCGCTTCTGCCATCTTGACTGTCCGCTTTAAAAGTCAATTGATTGTCAGTGTGCTGTCAGTGTAACTCATACTCATACCATGGCTATTTTTCTATTTCAATTTTAGTTTTAGTTAACCTTGTGTTTTCTTCGATTTCATGCTTGAGTTGAGAACCTTGAAATGCCTATTCTTCTTTGTTGTTTAA
Organism: Zeuzera pyrina; assembly: GCA_907165235.1. Taxonomy (NCBI): domain Eukaryota; kingdom Metazoa; phylum Arthropoda; class Insecta; order Lepidoptera; family Cossidae; genus Zeuzera; species Zeuzera pyrina. Next base: position 10,229,250 of record OU015624.1, read on the forward strand.
TGTAAAAATCCCCTAAACCGCTGTATTATGGTTTGTCGAAGTTTTTAGCATAAATCTACATAAAGATACATAAAAAGTATTGGTACATTCAGTGCCGGATTAAGCAAGCGTGGGGCCCGTAGTAAATTCTATCGAGGAGCCCGTGATCGGCTATAGGTTGTTAAAGCGACGCATTAGAAATTTTGACGCCAGGTATCTCAATTTTTCTAAGTGACTTCAATACATATGACAGTAATTGTTGGTATTCTGATTTTTCATTTCATTGACTACATTTTGCCAGTTGCGATACACGGTTGGTTAACTTTTGTAACACAAAAAAAGAAAATCAAAGATACCTCTTTTAAAACAGATGTACATTTTGCAGAGCAACGGGGCCGATTTATATTTCAAAACTTTCTGTATAGTTTATTTTAAACATATTCCTTAAAGCGAAAGTCGGATTTCTTAAAATTAATTATAGTTTTTAAAATAATCGAAAATAACTGTTTTTTTCGTATTTTTCGTAATCTAGCGCACGCACGTTTGTATAGAACAGAATGTTTATTTTAGTATAAATTATTGTTTATCAATGCATTACCTCAAGTATATAGTGGTAAAAAAATACTCAGTACTCAATACGTCTATTTGCCATCTACAGGTTACAATTTTCTTGGTGTTTAATATTGCAGTAGATTACTATAGGCCTTTTTGGACGCTGATAACTACAAAAACCCTGAGATGAGGTTGCCCTGGCAATTTAGAATAATTTTGTTAAGAAACTAACAATTTAAAACTGACGATAATAGACAAAAAAATTGTAAATTTTTCTAAGTACAAATTTCAAAGTATATGTTAACGCCAAATAATATATATCTTATTTTGTTCTACCCGCAATAATTTTGTTATGTCATTCTGTCCGCTACATCTTTCCTGCTAATTGTTATTAGTAGTCTACGATCGACCTCTGACGTCGCCGCGCGTTGGTCGTAGTACCGTCCGCACCGCTTCGGTCACCTTTGACCACACCCGCATTGTTTGGGTTCCGCGCCGCTCCACTTCATTATTTAATTACGCAAAATACAGTCCACTTAATAAGAAGACCGCTGCACAAGAAAAGCCGAGAAGAAGCGCTGCCAGGCCCAGGATCACGACAGGACGCGTCATTCACACCTCCGAACATCTGAGGTATAGGTCGTAGTTGTCTGATGCAGCACTTTTGAAGGTACGCTTTTCTTGTCATAACTATAACCAGCACCTCACCCCGCCAAGCGCGTCGGTGTTACCGGCTGTATTGCTCAGCCGCCATTGGCGCACACATTTCTTTGGTCCTTCGAGCCGGATTGGCTCGTTTTGGTCGAGACAGCAGATAGCGCTCGAGCAGCGCTTGATGCGCGCTTTACGTTTCTATCATTACGAATATTATTATCGAGTCTCCGATCGCGACACAATAATGAGTGATGTTTGCTATTACAAAATTGGCAACGAGACAGCGATTTACATGATGAACAGTTATGCGAAAGGCTTAGACAATTTGTACATCCACTATGTTTTTTAATAAAATGAAATCGGTCGTTCAGAGGCATATCATAAAATTTAGAACATTTATATAAAGGAAATGTTTGTAGGCCATTGGCGCACACAGTATATTTATTACAAAGTATATTATATTTTTAAGAATAGCTAATGTTATATTGTATCAATGGTGTACTTTAAATTATATATATTTTTTGTATTTATTTACCTTTCTATTATTATTTTTTAAACTTTTACAAAGTAACTTAGATTTCATGTGGGCAAATTTAGAAATAATCCTATTCGTATCAATTTCTCAAGCACATCTTATTCTATATTAATCAAAGAGCGATAATTCAAACGTAAAACGTCTGAATTATCATTTAAAAATTACGCTCAAGTGGAGATGGGCCGGTTTGGATACCCGGCGCCCTCTTTTGCGCGAGCCCGTAGCAATTGCTACTCTTACTACGTGAATCCGGCACTGGTTACGTACCTACGTTATACGGTTGTCAAAAAGTAGGCGATTGTAGCGCCAAAACGAAATACATAACAATTACGTCAAAGTGACTGTCGCATCTGTAGCTTACTACAATTACTTATACTGTAGTGATCTCTGACTGTGTGTTTGCTGTCTCTCTACTCTCTGTTCTCATTATCTATGCTGTTCTCTGATTAATTCTTTGGTTCAATTGTCGATTTTGATTATAAATTACCTAGTTTTTCAATTTATACTTATTTTAAATTTTTACCAATTGTACGTAATAGAAAGTTACGTAAGCAATACATAATTTATAGAGGATATGCCTCCGGTAAAGGATGAGTCTATAAGGGAAATTAATTGTTTAGATATATTAAATGTAACCGAGAAGAGTCCAGCGAAGAATAGCACTCTTGTAGATGTGAGAGCGTGCAATAAACCTTCTGCAAAGGTAAGAACAAATAATTTTCTAAAGGACCGAAATTAATTAAAAATGTACGTACTTCTCATCAATTAATCCTGACTTCATAGAATATCATAAAAAGCCAAACGAAGCCATGTTTTACTGATTAACACAGTATTTTTTTATTAATTAGCCACACCAAACAAAAAACTTCATGTGGAAAATTGTAGGTAAATATATTATTTAATTTATATATTTAGATATTATACTAGTTTTGATTTTGTATTCAAATTCATAACATGTAATAATAACGCGCCAGACAATACACACCAATTATCTGATATCAAACTAGGGTATACCCTGTGCTATGAGTACCAGAGGATGACTACTAGGGGTGTCTGCCAGTACATCCAGACCTGAAAAATTCTAGAAAAGTTTCTTTCCAAAATCGACCTGAACGGAAATCGAACCCAGAACCTTCCACGCTTGGACGCAACGTATAAACCACTGCGCCATTGAGGTTGTCATGTAATTTAATATTTTTTCAAATCAATGTCTAGAATTTTGAACATTGACACACCTTTTTTACAATGTTTGAAGTGATGTCTGTTTATTAATATGGATGTAGAGATTCATTGTTATTTGATAATATATTGAAGCTATGAAGATCAAATAGCCAGATTGTCAGCAGATGGAAATGTCAAAAGTACTCGCATACCTAGGCAAAAATGTGTGAGGAGAATGATGAGATTTGAGGAAGCGAAAGAGGTATGTAAGGACCGCGACTCCTGGCGCACCATCCTCTCTGACTACCCCGTTGGGGTAACAGCATGAAGATATGTATGTATGTATATTGACGCTTATTGATGTGTCATTAAGAAAAATTGTTTTTAGTAAAAAAGATTTAAGTACTTACAAATATATCTTACAACAAAATCTTGATTGATTTCTCTGTGCATCATGATCCTATTAAACTTCTAATATGAAGTCATTTAAGGGTAAACATTTTAAAAAGCATAACTTAATGTTTTGAGTTAAACTTTCGCCATTTGTTGTACAATGTTACCAAAATGTTATGTATGTAACATATATTTATAATTTAGCTGCGAAAACTAGAGATGGGCCGAATGTGGTTTGAACCGAATACGAACTTTGGCCGAACATTCGGTGAAAATAAAAAATTAGGCTGAAATTTGGATGCACTTCAGTTCAATTTCGCCATGTATTTCGCCGCCAATAAAAACATAATTTTTTTATTCAATTTTGGAAAGGCAATTAAGATGTTTGTTAGAAGAATACTAAGTTTATTTCATTTTTGTTACATGTCTAATTTTGATGTCTATTTAATTAACCAAACATTTTTAAGACTGTTAAATTAAGAAGAACTAATTTAATTTAATTAGTTATCACATGAGTTACATACATATTCCTAACTAAAATAAATGACCATGAGTGTATAAAAGACTAAATTTTATTTTACTGTTATGAATGATAGACATGCTTTCTATTCATTTCAGTCAAAATAATGCAAGTAGGTATTTCTTTTTTCTAGTGCCGAAAGTTCGGCGTTTAAACTGAATTACGACCAAATGCCGAATTACTGCTCAAGCTGCCGTTTGGTTAAACCGAACGTAAAACGAATTTCGGCCCATCCCTGGCGAAAACTTAAAAGACAGACAGGCACTTTCGCATTTACTATATTATACCTATTACCTGCGATTTGACTAGAGGTTGATGATGCTGTAAATTTCCCCACATAATTTTGATTCTATGTACAAATCGATCCCCCCACCCCCACCCTCTTGTGAATCAAATTACCTGTGCATTTATTAAATAATTTTGTACTTTATTTTAATAAACCTATTACTTTCTGGCTACAAGTCATTAATATACTTCTTTATTTGTATTTATTAATATTACTTAAATAGTAGATTTTAACTTTTACCATATGTATCAATAATTTGTTACTACATAATCATATATCTTTAATTCCAATTCTCACTTTTACTTTTTTATGGATGGTATTTATAAAGAAAATGCATGTTTACATAATTATGTTATACTATTGATTACATCATTTTAAGTTGATTAATTGTTAATTTTAAATTGAATAACTATTATTAATAGAATTATTAGTGTTCTTGCTGGGTAGTCTATGAATGGTTTATTACAATTTCAGCAATACTGTATGATATTTTAGTATATCAGATACTACATACTACAGATATAAATAGGTACTGAGTAAGATTTAACTTTTTCATGAATACTCATTTTCAAATGCATTAAATATTCTGATTTTACATTTTTAATACTTCCTTTTACAATATGCCATTATGTCACCATCCACCACTTATATAATATAATATGAATTCTCTACCTTTGGTTTGACTACCGAACCATGACATAAGTGCTACTTGCTTGTTTGAAGTGCCTACTGCCTACTGATTTCAAGATAAATTAATGTTGAATAACCTCTTTTAATTTATTTATATTTTTATAGAATAACAAAAGTGAAAGCTTATTGTTATATTAAATTAATGGTAAATCAAATTCTACCTCAATAAACATGTCTCTTGTTGTTCAATTAAACAATGGCTCTGCAATATTACAAACAAATATTTTTTAAGTTTGATGTTGTGCTTTGAATGTTTAATGTTATGCTTTGTTGACTATCATGTAACACTGTTTTTGATGTGGCTGGGGAAAAGTGTTCCACTTTGCCATTTTAATTTTTGCTTGACTGAGTTAATGTATAATATATATTATATGTATTGTGCAATTATGTATTTTTCATGTACATTTTTATTACCTATTAAGTTTCCTAGTACGTTTATAAGTACATTACATTATACAAGGATGTTTTAAATTTTTCAACTGCCATTTTCTCTACAATATCACAGATTTATGTAGGTATATACCATAGGTAGGTGTAGTAAAGCATTTTTAAAAAATTGTAAGTAGACTATGAATATGACCATAGTATTTACCATTACCATTTACAATAGTACACATACTTAGATTACTTAGATACAAGCTGCTTACATGGCTTTAAACATTTAGCCGTACCTACTTTAGCACATTTTAATTTCTCCCAGCATCAGTGAAGGCAACGACTTTGTAACAAGTCTTTTCACTTTTTTTTGCCGACTGCTTAAGGCACGCGTCTCTACCGCTCTGTCATAATCACCAAGTTAATTACCATTTGAAAGAGTAGCACAAGTGTTTGACTTCGTAATGTAGTGTATTTACTCCTTTGGCACATTTTTATTTCATTTTATTGTGTTAATGTATTTGTTTTTTTATTTTGGAACTTTCAGTGTTAAGTTGCGAGTCATGTTGGAAGCAGCTGATTTTTATGTTTTTTGTGTACACAGTTGTTTGTAAAATGCACAAAACTGTATAGTTGGAAGTTCTTATGTAGTGCATGCTTTGATCATACTTAGACTGAGGACGAGATGACTAATTCTCAGGTACTGGTATGTTTTTTTTAAATTATTGCTTTATGTTGTTTTCTGTCCTATAAATAAAATATCATTATTTTTTGTTATTCAATACATTTTTTTATCAGTTTGAGCCATAGCTTGTATAATATATTCATGTTACGACATTGGTTTGGGACCATTATATCATTATGCTCTTGCCCTGCCTCATACATGGAGTACAAGATATGAATTAATGAACAGTTAACATACAGAACTTATACAGAATCATATAAAATAAAACTTACTCTTAATTAATGTTATACAATTAATCCAATATAAATTTCGTCATTTCAAGTGATAATGATAACTGTAAATTATTTATCTAAATTGAATTTTAATTATATCTGAGTAATTATAGTGTAATTCCATGACAAATACTAACTACTTATTTATATTAGTTTTTCAAGTAGGTAATTAATATTTCCAATGTCATTCATATTTCTTCAGCTTATGGTCTAAATTAATCCATGGTATCATATTAGATACAAAAATAACATCCCTCGTACTTTTATATTATATTAATTTCTTCCTAATCTGCGATTTTCGATATAGATTCGATATATTTCGATATAAACTTTATTAAAAATAGCGTGAAATGTAAAACTATTAAATCCTGAAGAATGCGTCACATGTTTGCTAAGGAAGAATGCAAGAGATTACAAAAGAAAAAATATAAAAATCGACTTGAATTCAAAACTAAAATACGTTTTGAGCAAAAAAATATAAGAATATTCAATTCTTTTTATCGAGAAATGAAAATCCTTAAAAATATTAATATATTTCGTATACTTATAAATTTTCCGTGATAGTAAAATGCTCCATTGTCATATATTTTCCTTCAATCTTTTGACATATATGTTTCCCTTAAATCTTTTGATATATTTGAAAAAAATATATTTGTTTCTCTTAACGAGTCCTTTCGTTTGATACCTACGTCACATGATGTCACGTCACTTTAATTTCTTAATTTACTCAAATTAACCCTTGAAATCAGATTTCGTTTAATTACGCTACACATCTACGAATGGTTCACTAGGTCACTTCACTCTGTTCGTACGTCCTATGTGCCAAACAACTTTTTTCATCCAGTAGATTCAGATAAAATAGGCTGTGACCAACGAATTCGGTGGCTATAGCAGATGTACAGACAAACACGCGAGCGATCATATAAGTGTTCCGTTTTTTATCGAACTTTAAAAATATTAAAAGAATAATCATTAGAAAAAGAATTGATGAGAATGTCAGAGTAGTAACACCTTTAAGCCTACTAATTTCTCAAAAACAGTTGTTGAAACAAATAAATAGGCGCTTTTATAATTTATCGTTGAACGTTTTTATCGTTATGATTTTACCGTCCACGATACAATAGGTTAACAAAATGCTTCCCTATTATTGTGTCGCAAAAAAGTCGCGTTTACCGTTACGATAACGTCATGCCGTCGACGTTATCGTCGACGGAAATATAAAAGCGTCGTCATACAATATTTTGCTTCCCTATTGTACCGTGGATGGTAAATCATGTCGATAAAAACGTTAAAAACAGTAAATTGTAAAAGTGGCCAATGTGTTATTTCTACAACCATAGACCAGGCGGTAAACACAAAGATAACGAACTCAAAATCGATATTATATTGCAGTATGTTATAATTTAACTTTAATGTTTTTGTGTATAGCATAGATAGCAATCTTAAACTGTTACAAATGAACATAATGGTTACAATGTTACCGTTACAATGGCACGTATCGTCCAATATACATCAGAAATGTTCGCATTAAGTCTTTAACTGTACGAGACGCATGTTCTATGAATGCTTTTGTTACATTTATAATTGTGTTATGTAACTTATGTAACACGTAACGCCAATTACAAACACCTATGCACTTTCTGTGTGATTACGGACCACTAACACCTATTAATATGCTTCGGACAGTATTTTCTGTATTTAAAAGAATTTCAGCACGTCACTCCAAAGCATATCCTGCGGTTCGTTGTTGTATTTTGAATTGATGGTGTTTTCTAACATACATATGTAGGTATGTAGTGGCGATTGTTACAGATAAATATGACCCGCATAGCCACTAAGTAATATTAAATAATATCATTATTACAGGAAATAAACTATTTGGTGTATATCTTTATTTTTATATACATAATTAATTAAAACAGCGTTTAACGGAGAGATATTGAGCCCAACTCGTTACTCGAATTGCCCATCTACGAGTATTGTAGTTTCGTTTACTCAATTTATTTGTCCATGAAATTAATTCACACTTCACAGTACTTAGCATACACAGGATAGTCATGTTGATAATTGGTCCCAATTTTCTCGTCCAATTATTCTGTAACATGGCGCACGCAACCTATAGAGATGAAATATCGAACCATCTTATTCACTCCTGCTCAGTTTATTTACACTAACAAATATCAACTCTCGCTCGCATTAAGCAGTACATAACCAATACTGGGACCTGTGTGTTCTCTGTATATTCCGACAGATATTTAAATATTTATGGCTTATTGTTCTATTCGGTGGTGTGGCAAAACAGCAAAAAATCGAACTATAAAACAGAACGCAGTAACCGCATGTGTTTAGACCTAAATTGTTTTCATACGAAATAAATGATATTGCCACTCTATAGGTGTGTGTACTCAATAACTGTGTGTACGTTACTGTAACATAATTAAAAATTTTTTCTTAGACAATAGGATTTTAAATTTTATAAAAAAATATGTACCTATAAATTAAGCGGAATATGGACTATCAAAGTTGCCGCCTTCAAAGCTTTTCTTTCTCCGTGTTTTGTACATACAAGTATAATACTTTAGAACAAGTCAAAAGTGGTAAATAAAAAGTAGCAAGCAAAGCATTTTTTTTTTTATTAGTACACTATGGTACAGAAACCCGGGTAAAAGAGTTACAGTCGCGCTTGAGCTTTTTATAATTATCGTGTGTCATTTTCCTTTGTCTGAATAATATAATGCCAATATCGTACCACTATATCTATGGAGATAAAATTATGTCAACAATCTGTGTACATAACTTACCGTTTGTCGAGTATCAAAAAGCAAATCAGATAATGATATTTATTTATATATTTTTTGCTCTTTAATTTTTTTATCTTGCTGATAGTAATAAATAAAAAAAACATTTGCCGGAATAATTGTGAATCTAATATTTGGGAATATATTATAAGCAGTTTGGGATCTCCGCGTTGTCAATCTTATTTTAAATTAACTGATCCCCTGCGGTATTTTTCTGGGATAAAAAATAACCTAAATTACTCTATTATTATTACTATTAAAAGTTTTCTACCCGCATTGAAAGACTCGTTAAAATCAGTTTATTCGTTTCGAAGATTAGCCCGGACAAACATACAGACATACACATAAATAAAAAAAACGCGAGTTTGTATTTTGGTAATGTGCAAATAATGAGCTTAAGTAAAAGCCTTTATTTTGAAATCACAAAGGGGCACTTCACTTTCATTTATTTGTAATAAATATCCTACAAATAGTGTTTGTTCTCAAGCATTTCGTAAACCCGGCACTTTAGATTATTGTAACTAGGTGATTGTTTTTGTACGCACATACTCTAGGGATTGTATTGGTCTATGCCAAAAAGTTCAAAGTTCTATTCATAGGTGGACTAGCAGTCTTGGCCGCCCTAGGCCGTGTAGCTACAACTGTCCCCTTCTTAGCCCTATCATTTACTGAGAAATAGCATGTGAATTTTGAAATTCGAAAGCGCTTTTAGCACACAAATGTTAATGTTTTATTTAGTGTCGTTTCATGTTCTCATCAGTGTATTTTTTGATACGATTAGCCACCCCTAATATATGGCCGCCCTAGATCCGGGCCTAGTCGGCCTTATGCGAAATCCACCTCTGGATCTAACCCTTACAATATTTTGTGTATGTTCAAATTATTATATTTTTATAAATATACACTATGTATTTATACTATGGTTGTATACTCTTCGTATACTATTCCTATTATGCAATGTTCACGTACCAAATGTTTACTCATTGTGGAAAATTATAATCTTCTTGTGTTATTACTTTAGCTATTTAGTTTTTATTTACTTGATGTGCATGTCAAAGAAATATAACTTGATCATACCATATAGTAGATTATTTATTTTTAGGTATGGTTTCGAGGCGTAAGGAGTTCGAAATTTCGTCACGTTTATGGAGTGCCTTTCAAAAGGGAACGTTGTTATGATAACATAAAGATAACAAGGAATGCGCATGATTCCAATTTTTGTGCAGTCAATCCTAAGTTTGTGGCGATCGTCACAGAGGTCGCTGGTGGAGGAGCCTTCCTTGTACTTCCCTTGGATCATGTAAGTGTTGTACAATCATTGGTTTGATAATTGTCTTTTTTATTTGTGTACCTGCCAGTGTTCGCGCACGTTTTCGTTCATTTGAAATCTGTAATAGATATTTAGTTTCTAAAATAAGAAATACCGGCCAAATCCGTTTTGGATCACTCATAATGAATGGTTCCATACTCGGAATGCACAATATTCATTTAATCGGCAGCAAAAATCAGTTTATTTATTAATTACATAGTACCTACCTACTTATTTCTCAAAGACGTTGATAAAGTTATTTCTGCAGTTGATCATCGTGTGACCGAGAATATCCCATATCTCAAAAACTACGCTATTATATCTTATTCAATCCAATTTTCGTTGATAAAGATTTTTTGTCACTCCTCAGTTACATGTATGGAGCACCACCCCTAATTATATTTTTTTCGTAATTTCACTATGGCATTGTATTGCGGTCCATAGAGTACACCTACTTTCCAAATTTTATATAAGTAAAATGGCTGTGACATATGGACAGAACGTAATTATGAGGTTTCCATTTTTTGCCACGTAGCTACGAAACCCTAAAATGAAATATTTTTGGAATCACCTTAGTGTTTGTCTGTCGTAGTCGTTTTTCTAAGTGCTAGAGACTATTTGACGTAAAAAGTTAGTGGTAGCCCAAAGACACGTGATCTTAAAATGTCGAATTTCGACTTTTGGCGGTTAATTTTGGAGGGTTATACTTAGAAAGTTGACAAAAAAATTATTTCTGAATTCCGAATTACGACTTTATAGCACTTATACTGACAACCTGTACGTCACCTATACAAGTTTTTTTCGTTAAGAACGATAAAACAGCTCAACCATTTTTTTTGTCCAGGCATGGAATATTAATTATTTTGTATGTTATCAGTATCAATATTAATTCTGTTTTCTGTGTATTGGACGTAATACGTTTTAATACTTGTTTCCTGGTATTGGATGGTAAATATTAGTATAATATGTTGTCATGAGTGATTCTCCGAGTACATATTTGTGTTAGTTACTTTATCAACCTTGTCCTTGACACCTGCGATTTTTGTTGAAATAGCATGAAATAGCAATCTTCAACATTAGATGCTATTACTGACATGCAATTGATTTTCACATGTACCTATTGTATTTCATTGAATGCTTGAATTGCATCGTCGATTATTGTAATTAACGAAGTTCAAGCACGAACATCAGCGATAACATTGTAACCGAGTGTATTACATGAGAAAAGCGAAACGAGATGTCCCATTGTGTGTAGTTTCATCGCTTACAAAACATTCATTGCGTTTCAGTTTCCCTCGTATTCTGATGTTAATTTTGAAATGTGAACATTAAGTAATGTTAACGATTTCATAACTGAACTGCCTCTACATAATAATACCATAGCTTTATAGAATTCCGCAGCTCAAAAGGAATAACGGAACCTTTGTAATAATATCATTCGTGTCCGCCCGTCTATCACAGTGAATTTTAGAGTTTCGTTACAAATGATAAAAAAGGAACCCTTAGAATCCTTAAACCAAACCAAAATACCCTTACTCTACCCTTAAACCACCCTTTAACCAACTTAGAATCTCGTCCTGTCCGTCTGTCCGTTTGCTGCGCTTTTTTTTGCAAATTTGATTTACAAATATATTTCAAATTGAAAATATATTTTTATGAAAATGAAATACTATATAACTTACCTTGTATTACTCAGTGATAGTGTAACTTTTAATGACAAAAAAAATTTTTAGAAATCCTTTTAGTAGTTCCACAGATTACCCAAACAACTTTTTTCCCTCTGGTAAGTGTATAATGCAAATTATACAACTTAATAACCTCATGTCTCCTACTGGATATAACTTTTGTATATTTTATTTTTTATAACGCTTTACTTGAAATTTATAATAGAATTATAAAGAAAGTCCTAAGGTCTTTTAAACTATCTCATAGATTGCTAGAAATTAATTCACATATGTAGTTGTTTTTTAGATTTATGTTATACTTACAGGCATATATTATTATGAAAACTGGGTAACTGGGGCAATATTTTACTAGATAACAAAAATTTAACGAGTCACACAGCTATAATGTATAATATTACCTCTTCGTTTAGGCGTCGATATGTGTAAATGTAACATGCCTGTGCAACGTGAGTTTTTTTGGATCGATTGACCGATAAAGTAAACATGATTGCTATTTTGTTGTTATCTTTTTCAGAATTCTGTGTTTCCGATCATTTGATGCTAATATGTGCCTCCTATAAAATTTAAAAGATAATTACGAGACTGTTTAGGTTCAATTTGAGGCGAGTACACAACATAATATCAATGTGCAAGAGAATTAGTAATCCAACTACAAGCTATCTTAGTATATAAATATGAATGATTGTACGTTTGTCCTCTATGCGTTCCTAAAACATTCATCTGATTGTGACGAAACTTTGGTGAACTGTTCTGCGTGCGCCACGCGACCACGCAAAGTCGCGGTCAATAGCTAGTCATATTTAAAAGTAATAGTGAATTATAAATACATTTCAATGTTCAAAGTTGTCACAGAAAAAAACTACACTGACCATTATCCGATCATATTCTGTAATATGACCTTTAAAATTATTAGTTTTCACACTATTATTTTAACTTAAGTCGTATAAAATTATAAACGGTAGATGTTAGTGTCAGGACGACAGCAGATATTATATTGGAACAAATTATAGATGTTTGGAATTGTATTTTAATAATGCATGCAAACTTTTATTTTATATTTTTCCAATGTTTTTATAACCTGTAATTATTTAATAGCATTACCTATTATATTTTAGCAAGTTAGTATATTTTAATTAAGTAGAATTTTAGTGTAGGGCATTTTTTATAGCGATAAATAGTATTTTGATTGACATTTTTATCTAACTATTTAAGTGCTTTTAAACGAATGCATCTAGTAAAAAAAAGCAACCCTTTTTCTTATTTATTTTATGAATAGAGATAAGGTAGTACACTCCGTAATAAAAAATACTTTACACATATTTAAGTGAATGTGGCGCTTTTATAGTGTAATCACATAACTCGAAAGACACGTGGTGCTCAAAGTTATTCCATAACCTTTGAAAAAAAAATTGTATTTTTGTGTACGTATTATAGGCTGTCACGATGATAATTAATAGGCGTTATAATTGTGAAAATATATAATGAGAACACACAAAAGAAAATCACATAGTTCTAGCGAAAAGTAGATGAAGGTTATATGTTCAATTTGGTGTCATTTCGGGTCATCAGTCTGGTCACATTCACGCCAGATTGATGGTTGACTTATGGAATGATGATCTCAATGACACAATATTTAAATACCATCAGTTTATCATGATCAAGATCACAGGATAAACTGATACTTTTCTAATAACTTCTTCGTTTTCAGACGGGACGTTTAGATTTCAACGCAAGTCGTGTGACAGGACACAAAGGCCCAGTGTTAGACATAAAGTGGAATCCGTTCAATGATAACATCATAGCGTCGTGTTCCGATGACTGCACGGTAATTTAGTTTATACAGTTTTTTTTTATTAAAATTGCGGATTCAAAAATTGCCAGCTATTATATTACATTATTACATACATACACAATATGTATATCGTTCCAACAATTCACTGAATTTATGTAATTGTAATATTCATAAAATAAATAATGTAACATGAGGGAGTCCTCAAATGACGTCACGAAGTTCAGTGGTTTTTGATACCCTCCCTGTTTTTTATAGGTTGTTATTATAGCTAAGCCCAAGTTGAGACGTTACAATAATGCAACATTTAAAGTTAATTTCATCGAAACCATTATCCCAAATTTATTTTAAATCATTATTCCGCATGTAAAAGTCCCATCTTATTCTTTTCATATACTTAAATATTTTAGATGTAAGGTCAAAAAATCGTAATTGTCATTCTTTCTCGTTAAACTATCTCTTACATTATGAGCCTCCTCCGGTCCAATGTGTGGCATTGTATCTGCATAGCTTCTGATAATGAAACAATTGAAGGAAGTTATTGTATCATAATTGCTATCATTTATTTCAAGTATAATATGCCGATATGCCCTTTTATAATATCAAACTGATATAACAACTTGCTTATTCTAGGAACATTTAACATGTTACCGTGGCTGTGATTAGGATCACAGAGATTATTTTATGATATTAATCTGTGTAATTAAATATTAATATATAATATCTTACAAATTCTTTTGTGATTTGTGATCCATATTATAATCTATTTCACGACCGTTTTGCTTCAGTTATTCTACCTTGTTCAAGATGTCATTACGATTTTTTTATTTTATGTAGATATTTGTTACATAATTAAGTAAACGTTTATTATATACTATATTATTTATATTTGGCGTAAACATTATGTATGATGTAACATTAACATATATTATGGACTGACATTTGTGTAAGTCCTTGAAGTGGCTGTAAAAGGAAATAGAATAAATGAGTATAACATGGTTAAATCACTGTGTAATAAAACAACTCCTTCATTCATCGAGCTATATGGACTTAATGTGACAGCATGCTACAGGAACAATGATATTTACTTGATGTTATTGTACTTCTATATTGTAATGGTGGTTGATTGCATTCACTGAAGCAAACAATTTTCTTAATTATTATTTGCGTAGCAATTTTTTTAAATTTAAAACCAATGACAAGGACCCGATTTTACAGTATCCTAGAAAGCTTTCGAATTTAGTTTTTTTTTCCTATAATAATGGCGGGAAACACTCATATTCAAATTGAAAAAATTAATAAAATCCAATATACACTTGCAAGCAATAAAAGAGCTCACTTTACATTTTCGGTATCGTCGTCATAACTTATTTAAATTTTCAATGATTTGTGTGTTCTTACTAGAAATGCCTGAAAATCACATTGGCTGCATAACGTTTTAAAATATGAATTGTGTTGATAGTAATCAACTTCATTCGTTTTAGGTCAAACTATGGCATATTCCTGATGGTGGGCTCTCTATGCATTTAACCGATTGGTTGGTGGAATTACACGGACATAAACGACGTGTGGCCTACATCGAATGGCACCCCACTGCTGAGAATATCCTCCTTAGTGCCGGATTTGATTACTTGGTAAATATTGTAGTTGTGATTTATACGAAATCCACCCACATAACTGTCAGATAGGTGACATCATGGAACTGAAACTGCCATGAATTGGATGATGACTTTAGAGGCCTCTTCTTTGGGCAATGTAATTACATTTGCCTGTCTAAAATATCTTATTTAAACATATTATATTATACTATGCTATTATATTAATGGTACATAAAAAATATCAATTTCATGAAAATTCATGGGGTATCCGGGGTTGGCGCATTAAGTGGTTTTGAGAATTAAAGCGATGGTCGTTTATTGACTGCGATCGTCACTATACCTCTTTAATTAGATTCTTTTAAATCCTACATAAATATAATATTTCTTATAGTTTGAGATTCCGTCGATAAAGATATTGACAGATTGCATTATTTTAAAGCTGGTAATGCCAGCGAACTGTGAAAATAGAACGATTGTCGTTATAAGGTTTTATACTTTTTTTCGTGATCCAACGCGGACTAAGTAGCACGCGAAAGCTAGTCTGTTATAAATATTTTGAATATTTGTTTTTAATTGTAAGTTAGTAATAAGTACATATTATCTTAAATATTAGATTTCCTCAAAGTTGCCGCTTAGAAAGCTGTCATTGCTTAGGTTGCCCAGCAGACTGGCAGCTTTACCTCTGAATAAGCTAATTCGTTGCTGGAAGGAGCTTCGGGACCCCACGGTACCAAAGTTTTTCAATTGCAAAGAGCGTAAACATGAAACTCAGGGAGAATAAATTACCTACTTTAATTATTATTAATTACATAACACTACATAACTTTTAATATTCTTTGAAAAAGCGTGATATATTTTTTATCAACAACTATTTAAAACATTAACAGTAGTCTATGAAAATAATGTAACCCGAAACATTATAACATTTTCTTAGTTTCAAATTGTCTGTCTTTAATTAAAGCATTACATAGCCCGTCTTCTCATAAAATAGTGTGTCATCGCATTCAGCGAGTTGATATCTGTAATCACGCATAACGAAACGCCTTATTCTTTGAGTGATCTCGCTTTGCGTGCGTTCTAGCGATTGACGGTGTCACAAAAATATTATTTAGGTCAATAACATTGGCGTACATTTTCCCGTTGTTTATTTTTATGTAAATTACATAGCCAAATATATTAAATTTAGGCGTAGCAAATCAGGTGAGATCGGCCCATCTGGGACTCCTTCTGCTCTAACCCCAGATCTTTCTGCCTATGTCTAAAACTGTTCTGACCCATTCCTCCATTTTTCTGAGACATCTCAAATTTTATTGGCTACGCGAGAGTTTTTCTGACTATTCCAAGAATAATAAAGTGAAGTCTATAAGAATTCCAGTTAAATATCCCTAAGTGATATTAGATCAGGTTATTCAATAGTTTGTGTCATTAGAAACTAATTGTAAGTCATTAGAACTTTTGAGTCATATTTTTGTGTTGCTAATTTAATCTGCTATATTTGTATTTCTTATATTTGTAAATTGTATTTCCTATAAGTTATTTTGTTTTATTAGGTTCTTCGGTGCGTTCAAATTAGATATAAATATTTTCAATAGAAAGTTATTGTTTTCACAGACATCTGCTTGGAAGTGCTGCAATAGGCACTTATCGTGTCTAATAAGTTATTGTACTTTAGTTCATTTTAAGGAAATTAAAAAATGCATGTATTTGTATATAATGTTTGTAGATTGCGCAATGAGTTTTGATACTTCAAATTATAACTATTTTGTAATAGTGGCTGCTCATGTTACTTTTGATCGTTGTTTTCTCTTCTGCGTAAATTTAGCAGATGATTGAAACATACAATCTAGCCATGTAAAGAAAATTGAAGAAAACTATAGGCAAAATTATACTGTCGTCTGAACACAACCCTAACAGCAGCAGCTGTTATTATAAAATAATAATATTTTCAGGTTGTATCAAAACTAGTTGTGCACTACATAATATAATAATACTAGCAAACTCGGCCCGTTTCACTGGGCGTTAGTTGAAGTTAAAATAAATTAAACAGTTTTTATAATTATTTTGATACTGCAAAAAAAAAACAAAAAAAAATCTACTGATCCGATCGCTACCAAACTTTACAGGAACACCCGCTAGGCCAATCTGAAGATTCCCTGAAAATTTCATCGAAATCGGTCCAGCCGTTTCGAAGTCCATAAAGAACATATGTACATACATCGCCTTTTATATATATAGATAGATGTACACAAGTGAATGTTTTCTTACATACGTTTTTTAATTTCCTTAGAAAATACCTAAGTATAACAACTTATTAGATAGATTATAATTTTTTTGCAAAATTCTAGATTTTCGTCTGGGACGTAGGTAAAGGCGAGGCTGTGAAAGTCATCGATTGCCATAGCGATGTGATTTACTGCATGTCATTCAATCGTGACGGGTCTTTATTGGCGACGACGTCGAAAGACAAAAAACTACGTGTTATCGAGCCCAGAAGCGGGATTGTGCTTTCTGTGAGTTTTATTATAATACTATAGCCGTTCTTAATACAAACACTAATTTACGTCGACCAAACTTTTACTATGAGAGCCATAGAATGACCAATGAAAAACATTACTATGAAAATAACATTCCGATATCTCATTTAAGTCACATAATATACATCCTGATAATTCTTATTCAACATAATAATCCAGGATCCACCGTCCATTTTTGCACTTGATTACTATCAAGCTAATTTTCCGTGAGTAGCTTCATTTTGATGAGACGCCCAACAATTTGCTGTACGAAAACTCTCGATTGTGGTAGGTAATAGGGGTAGCAGGTATAAAATATGTTGATTTGATGATTCTCAAAAATTTATTACTAATGTTGTACTGAGTTTTTTTTGTTATATCTGATGATAATTATCTAAAGTATTCGAAAAAATATTTGTCCTACAAAATGTATGGTTTGATCAAAAAGTCCCCTCCTTCCAACATGTATCGATAATGAGGTCATAAAAAATGATTACTAACCAGCTGATTTTTTTTTTACTTAGTTAATATTAATATAATTTAACAGTCATATTGTCCTACAAATTGCGTGGTACGTTATCCCGGTCCTACGCTCAAAAGTAGTAGTACAGATCCTTGATGTAAAAATAATTACTATCAAGCTGAATCTTCGTGAATAGCTTCGTTTCGATGAGACGCCCAACAATTTCCTGTGCGAAAATTCTCGATGGTGGTAGCTAACAAAGGTAGCAAGGATAAAATATGTCGATTTGATGATTCTCAAAAATTTATTACTAACTGGGTTTTTTTTTGTAAAATCTCAAGATAATTATCTAAATTATTTGAAAAAATATTTGTCCTACAAAATGTATGGTTTGATCAAAGAGTCCTCCCCTTTCAATATGTATCAATAACGAAGTCATTGAAAATGATTACTAACAAGCTGATTTTTTTTTTACTTAGTTAATGTTTATATAATTTAACAGTCACATTGTTCTACAAATTGCGTGATACGTTATCACGGTGCTCCAATTGAATACATATTTGAAATTTATGAAATTAAAAATGAATTTATTTTCTGTATTTTGCTACTACAGCTGAGTCACACCGGTGCACATGCGCAGAGCATTGCTTACTCCGTATTAGGTATTCCACGTTACTGTCGACCATAAACGTGCAAACATTTTTTCAGTTGACCACGTGTTTTATTTTGTCTCTTGAGAGATAATTTCAAGAAAAATGTGTTGTGCTACAAAATATTTATGGAGTGTTTTTTGTGTAATTTGCTTTGCGAAAATTCTACTTTTCGAGAGAAAAGAGAAGAAGTTAAGAAATTTAATAAAGACATTTGGTTTTCTTGCAAAACTTTTCTATCTGCTCGAAAGCATCATGAACATAAATATCGAGAAGTTGTATTGCCTGAAAATTAGAATGACGAAGTAATAGGTTATCATTCCTCTTGTTACAAAGAATTTCGAGTGAAATCTAAATATTTGTCTTATGAAAGGTGTCGATCGAATATTTTTTTACTTTATTTTTAAAATAATTGAAAAATAATTTATTAAGTTCATATTTTCACGTAATTATGTAAAATCGAGCATTAGTATTGTGAAATTATTGTTACATTCTTTAAACAATAATTTTAGACAGTATATTATATTTTTAGGCTTTAGGCTTTTATTCAACTCCTACGAATTGAAAATACAGCATTAACAACATCGAATGAGGTAGTTCAAATTATTGAAGAGTATGTATGCAGAGTGTATTCATTAAAAACAAAAATGATATCAACAAAGGACGGTATGAGTTATTTGAAAAAGGATATAAATCAAAAAATGAAAATGAGGAAATTTTAAAACAAGAAATCGTAGGATATGATCCTTCCAGTTTGCCACCAACAAAACAAGAATTGTTGCAACAAATTAAAAGAACTGCATTCATTTGCAATGTATGGTGTAATGCACACATGCGGTGCCTCATGGAAAAATTGCCAGAAAATTTCGGATGGACAATAATTGATGGCAAATATGAATATTATTGGTTTGATGGTCCCCAAAGTCCATCTTTTGAAGAATTATCTTCTGACATACAAGGTACCCTATTAATACTATTGTTATTTATTGATTGATTAATTGATTATTCATTATTATATAATTTACTTCATTTTTTCATGTTATTACAGAGTTAGATATAACCAATGAGGAAAATGAAATAAATGATGACAGTGATGTTAGTAGCGAAGATAATGAAGATCTATCAGATGAATCTGATGAAGATTAATTTTTTTTTATATGTAAATACACAAATTTTTGTACCTAGTTTACTAAAAAATAAAGTTATTTAAATTTTAAAAAAGATGTTTTCACTGTATTTTATGTTACAAATAGGAAAACGAAAAAATGACAATTCTTGTCGGACTAGTGATACATGCCTGTTTTCTTGTAGGACATTGTTTGATTTGGGCAGAGAACACACTAACCTATTATGTAATATTTTTGTTCTACAGTTAGTAATGAGAAAAATGGTCTTGTGGTATTAACAATTTCTGAGCGTAGGACCGGGATAACGTACCACGCAATTTGTAGGACAATATGACTGTTAAATTTTATAAATATTAACTTAGTAAAAAAAAAATCAGCTGGTTAGTAATCATTTTTTATGACCTCATTATCGGTACATGTTGGAAGGAGGGGACTTTTTGATCAAACCGTACATTTTGTAGGACAAATATTTTTTCGAATACTTTAGATAATTATCATTAGATTTAACAAAAAAAACCCAGTTAGTAATAAATTTTTGAGAATCATCAAATCAACATATTTTATCCCTGCTACCCCTATTACCTACCACAACCGAGACTTTTCGTACAGGAAATTGTTGGGCGTCTCATCAGAATGAAGCTACTCACG
Source organism: Zeuzera pyrina (assembly GCA_907165235.1). NCBI lineage: Eukaryota > Metazoa > Arthropoda > Insecta > Lepidoptera > Cossidae > Zeuzera > Zeuzera pyrina. Next base: position 10,249,932 of record OU015624.1, read on the forward strand.
GAAAATTAGCTTGATAGTAATCAAGTGCAAAAATAGACGGTGGATCCTGGACTATAATTTATTGAGTGTTAAAAAAGGTTGAAAAAATGTCGTCTTTTTTATTGAGTACTTTTTGCTGGTATTATATACTTTAGCGTCATTAATGTAAAAAAATTAAAATCATATTTTCAAAGAAATGTTGCAACATACAGCCGATTTTTGTTCTACAGGAGGGACTGTGTCATTTAGGCACAAAAGCGTCCAAGTGCACATTCCTGGGCAGCCAAGGCAAGGTGCTCACTACGGGCTTCTCTCGGTACAGTGATCGACAATACGCTGTTTGGGACCAACACGACTTGTCCAAGCCCCTCGTCTGTGAAACTATCGACAGCTCATCCGGTGTCGTCTTTCCCTATTATGATTATGACACAAATATGGTGAGAATTGTCATTTATGGGTTTTGCTGAACTCATACCGTGTTTTTATTGATTCGCCAGCTACTTTTGCTATTTTATAGTAAGCGCAATAGATTAGTTACTTCTCTACCTGTTATTCTACCTTTATTACGGTATTGCGGTACGGTATTACGGTATTTAAATTTTGTAGTAGGCATCATTGTATTTAAGTTTTTCTCTGTAAGATAAATTGAAGCAGTTTACCAACGATCCGATTAGCGTCATGTATCTGTCATAGTCAATCAAATTTTATTTACCACTTGACTGCAATATCACATGCTTATTTTTGCATTGAATGTTTTAAGTAACCAATGAATCTGTAGTAATATGTATGTAAAGATTTACCAGATAATATTTACAAGATGTTCTAAATTCTAGTTCATTCGAATCACTCTTAATTAAAAGTGTATTAAGATACACAACACATAAAATTAGGACTATCAAAATTATACATTAGGACTATCAAAAAGAAATTAAAGAAGAACTTTTTCAATAAATGAATCAATGGTGGACATGCAACAGGAGCAATTTCATACAAAGTAGTCTGCGTACGTATACGAATACGAAGTGTCTGCCTCTGATTTTGAAATAAAGGCTGTTCTATTAACTTCTATGGTTATTTGCACGTAACTAAAACCCGCACGCTTATTACGTAACTTGCAGTCGGCATGGGACAGCCAATATCGCGCCATATCTGCTGTCAAAACGAGAATTTCTGTAATGTAATTTGTATCGCGGTGCTAAATCTACCGCGAAAAATGAATTTTATGGTCATGGAATAATAGATACGAGGGCTGCTATTTATGTATCCGGAATAACAAAGTGAAACAAACATAGAGCATTTATTATAGTTTTATTGCTTTTCAAAATATTCACCATGATGATCGATGCACTTTTGCATGCGTCGGAACCAATTTTCGTAGCACTTTTTCCATTCGGATTGAGATATCTTCAAAACGTGCATTTTGAACGCATCAACAGCCTCTTCACGGATCGAAAAACGTTGACCACCTAATTTTTTCTTCACGGTTGGGAATAAATAGAAGTCGTTGGGGGCCAAGTCGGGGCTGTACGGTGGATGACCCGTTAATTCGATCTCTTCCAAATACCGAGTTGTTTCGGCCGTTGTGAGGCAGCTAGCATTGTTATGATGAAGAAGGATTCTGCGTTGTCGGTAGTTCTTTCACACAAGTCACATCTTCCATCCCTCGAAAACGCACTCCCCAGATACACAGTTTCATTCATTTGTTCTAGACATTTTCCATTTACCCAAATATCACATTTCGTTTGTACCTCTTCCCTTTCAAACACCAGAACCTTAGTTTTGTTCACATTCATATTCAATCCTTTTACTTCACATTCTTCTTTCATGCCCGTGACTAGTGCCTGCAACTCGGCTTCTGATGGTGCTATAAGCACAGCATCGTCAGCGTACATTAGGCAGTTTACCACTGTGTCAACACATGACATACCACTCATACTACCTTTCATTTTCTGGAGGCAACTGTCCAAATACAGCACGAACAGCCAGGCAGACATCACGCAGCCCTGTCTGAAGCCTGAACAGACATCAAACCAGGGCGACATGTCACCCTCTATCAATACACAGGCTCTGTGGTCGCTATATAATGACCTCACAGCCCGTAGTAAGGAGCCCCCCACGCCATACTCAGGCAGAAGACTCCACAATTTCTGTCGCACTACTATCGAATGCTGTTTCTAGATCCACGAAAGCGCAGAAAACTTACTGACCTATAGCCAGAAACTTCCCCACGATAACGCGAAGCGAGAAAATCTGATCCATACAACCTCTACCGTTCCTAAAACCACCTTGCGCCTCCCACAAATGTCTTTCTGAAACGCCTTTCATACGTTCAGTCAATACCTTAGTATAGACTTTACTTGCTAAGCTGACCAAGCTGATGGCCCTGTAGCACGCGCAGTCCAAATGACAACCTTTCCCTTTATAGAGAGGTACTATGACTGCGGTGCGCCAGTCCTCTGGAACCTCTCACTTCTGCAAACAAAGGTTGCAGAGTGCACAGGAGATATCCCAGACCCTAGGACCACCATACTTGATCATCTCAGCAGTCACGTCATCAATTCCCGCAGCCTTTCCACATTTCAAACTTCTTATCCCTTTCTCGATCTCTTTCATACTAATGACATCCTCCAGTTCCTGACCCGAGTGTGGCAATTCATTAGAATCTCTCTCAGTATCAGAGACGAAGTCGCCACTCTCATACAGTTCTCCATAGTATTCACTCCATCGCTGCAGAACATCTTTTTTATCTGTTAGCAAGTTGTTTTCTTTCGAACGCACTTTATTCATTCTACAAGGTGCCGGGCCACTTCAGTACTTACGCACTTCTTTCCAAAATAATTTGGAATTTTCCTCGAAGTTGTCCGACATCCTGTTTTCGTCTAACATCCTACACCTTTCACGCTTCTGTTTCACTAGTGCTTTCGTTTCTACTTTCTGCAGCTTATATCTATCTTTTATCAAATTCTTCATACCACAGTCATTTTTTATAGCAAGGTAGTCTCGCCATGCTTTCTTCTTCTTCTACACAGACCTCATCACCTCATCATCCCACCACACATCACGCTTTTTACCGGTCCCAATCTTATTCGTTCCACACACTTCTTTTGAAGCCTCGATCATACTATCCCTAAGGTTCTGCCAACATTCTTCAACATCCTCGCTCATCACTTTCAATCTATCATCAAGCTTACCGGATACTACCCTTTCATATTCATTCCTGGTAGTCGCATCTTGCAGTTTCCAGCTTTTGATGCGACAAACCGCTGCAGGTTTGGACACTACGCGATGTCGCCATGCTGCAAACAGACCCCTTATTCTGTCGCCATGCTGCAAACAGACCCCTTATTCTGGTTATCACCAGAAAGTGGTCCGTTCCCAGATCGGCTCCTCTATGCGCTCTTGTGTCCATAACCTGCTTCTTGAGCCTGTTATCTACCAGGAATAAATCAATCATACTTCTCTCATGCTTTCTTTCTCAAGTGTACTGATGGATCCTTTTGTGCTTAAATACGGTATTAGCAACAAAAAGATCCTTTTCCATACACACGCCTAACAGAATCCTACCAGCATCATTCACTCTTTTATCTCCATATTTGCCTAGGACAGTCTCAAATCCAGTTCGAGCTGTCCCGACCCATCCATTCATGTCTCCACACGAAACAATTCTCTCATTCTCTTCAACCGTCGCTAGAACTTCTCTAACATTCTCCCAAAACCGCTTTAGCTCACCCACGCCGACGGAGGACACTGGAGCATACACCGCCAAAATAAAAATTCTCGTCAACCCCATCTTGAGGCGCACCCAGAGCAGTCTAGGGCTTACACATTTATACTCAGTCATACAATTAACCAATCGAGAGTACAGCAAAACGCCCACCCCCTGGCATCCGCTATCTCCAAGTGGTACCCCTGACCACAGAGCGATGCCCCCTCCGGGCATGTCAGCAAGTTCACTGCCCCTTGGCTTGGTTTCACTCAAACATAACACATCCAGTCTTTTCTCTTCCATAATATCAATCACTTCATTCATCTTCTCTTCAATCCCACCTCTCGCATTCCACGCAGCTATTCTGCACTCCTCCCTCCACTTTCCGCCGCTAGGTGCACAGCGTGTTGGGTGGCGGTCCCCAACGCCGTCATCGTCATACATGATACCAATTTTTTATTACAATTAGTCACCGGTCGCGCGGTGATCGCGTGGCTGTCGCTGTCTGCAAATGTTTAGGTGATAACCTGCTGAACATGCTTTTTTCAAATTTTCCTCTGTCTGTCGCTTGTTGTTCGGACTAATCTCCGAAACAGCTGAACTGATTTTGACGGCACATTTATTGGCAGGTAGGAGACTTTTCAGACATTAATCTAGGGTATTTTGTACTTAAATATAATGCGGGCGAAACCGTGAGGTACAGCTAGTTAAAAATAAAAAGAATGACTCTGAAATGACTATTATTTATGTAGTTTTTGTTTTTCATTTCGGGGTTTGGGTTACCAATTTATGTCTGTAACAAAATTTCAACTCGGTAGAGATCAATGTTCAGTAGGTGTAAAGATGATGGAATAAATCGGCTGTGCCATACGGACAGACAGGGACAAATAGTTATTTTGACTGCAGAACCCTAAGAACGTAATGATTTTTCTCATCTCATCTGTGACCATCTGTGTAGCTATTAAATTAATGTTATTAGGTTGTTTAAATGTATTGTAAAATGTAATTTTTCCAGGTTTACCTTGCAGGCAAGGGTGATGGGAACGTCAGATACTATGAAGTTGTCGATGAACCACCTTATGTGCATTTCCTTAACCAGTTCTTGTCTGGAAATCCTCAAGTAAGATTTTTATTTTTATTGTGTTTTAATTGCATAATTTTATACCTGGCTGAGTTTCTTGTTGGTTCTTCTCAGTATCCAAGTTTTCTTTTCTCTTCTCTTTGAACCGAACTAAAGTAGATTTGACGTTCAAAAATATCTTGTAATTGGGTTTACTTGAATAAATTGATTTGACTTTATATGATTTGCAATACATTTAGAACATTGAAAACATTTGCCTTTGGTAATATTGTTTAATAATCATATAATTACAGACAGCCTATTGGACAATAATATCAGTTAAAATAATTCTGTATTGGTAACATTTTCAAAGAAATTGTTTGAACGATTAAACACTATCTCATTTTATTAATATTAATAAAGATCATTGTCACTACTCCTTAATAAACATTTTTTATCACTCTTACTTTCTTACTATAGCGGGGCCTAGGCTTTATGCCAAAACGCGGTGTCAATACGGCATCATGTGAAGTTTTTCGCTTCTATAAGCTACATACATCTCGAGGACTGTGCGAGCCCATTTCCATGATAGTGCCTCGCAAGTCAGACTGTTTTCAGGTAATTAGTAATATAAATTTTAATAAAGAAATAATAATGAAGTATATGAAAAGCTGCACTTAAATAAGTAAATACAAAATTATGCGAGTTATTGCTTTTTTTTAAGTAAACCTTTCCTTATACAAATGACAATGCCCAAAAACTATGGAACTTTGCCCCATCCACAAATTTGCATGCCCAGTATTAATATTTATTTTATTGTATGGGCTATTAAGAGCACTTCGAAATATTACAGGAACTAAAGCGAAATAGCTAGCGAATTTAAAAATATTACAAAAAAAAATTAAAAATGCCCACCAAAAAAAAACACGCGCATCGCAAGATTTTCCAAAACGGCTACAGAAGTCAAGTGGAATACAGCCAATAGTAATCATAAAGCACCAAGAAACACATCGGGGGTTGTTATTTACATACAATCCAATGAAATCCTCAGTAAAACAAGTTCACACGTTCTTCCACAAGCATGTATAAATGTATATAGGTGGTGTATTGTTGTACAGAAATCCGGAATGTCAAAGCCAGTGACGTAAGGTGTGTCATAATTCATAAGTCAAACTCGGACAGCGTCGTTGATTTGCTATTTTCCTGTCAGTTATTTCGTCACGAAAAAATAATTTCATTTTTAGAGATTTCCAGTAATAGTTTAGAAAATCTAGCGCTATTAAATTCTAAGAAAGTCATTTTTTGTCCTAAATCTGCACATAACTTAATATAAAGAACAGAAATTTCAATGTCTACAGCCTTGTTCAGCCATAATGAATGTCTAGTTACTAAAAATACTTATTATTTTGATTATTGCTTGCGCTAACTTAAGGAAGTTATAAACCACACAGAAAATCATACATACATATCTTCACGCTGTATCCCCAACAGAAAATCATAAGAAATTAATAGTACATTTCGATACAAGTGCAGAAAGTATGTAATTTCTTCACGAGTCCCGCTTTGTTGACCCAAGCCGAAGGCGAGGGTCAACAATAGGGACGAGTGGAAATGACAATTCCGCACGTGCATCGAACGATGTTTTTTAATACATTTGCAAAAAAATATAAATAAATAAAAAAAATCTAGAAATGTAATTTCGCGGGAGTAAGTTTCTCTTTTTTAGAGGACATGGCAGGGGCAATGGTTTCTATGCTTTCAGCCAATTCAATGACAATAGTTTATCTAAATTCAAAATAAATGTAATTGCGCTATTTATTTATTTACATTATTACGTATATATTAAAAAAATAAATTTATTTTAAATTTAATACATATATTAATAGTATTTACGCTGTAAAATAGTAATTTCATACAAAAATTTTGTACAGAAAACATTTTGATTAAAAACCCTCATGCATTTGGATGTTATATGCAAGAGGAAAACAAAAAGCACTAGTGCGGAAAAGAATAACTTTCCGCACGCTAAACACACATGGAAAAGTCTACTTTTTGAGCAAATGTATAAAAAATATATTTTTTAAATAGAATGGTTACTCTGGGACCAGTGGTACCTAATTTGGGCATTGTAATTTACAAAGTAACTTGTGTGCCTTTATTAAACTCCATTAACTTTTCATAAGCATTTTAGAACATATAATATGCAAAATTGTACTTACTATATTCATATTATGTTTTATAAAAATATATACTTATTTTTTAATAATATTTCAGGAAGATTTATATCCTGACACTGCCGCTCCATTGCCGGCAGTGTCCGCTAAAGACTGGCTGAGTGGAATGAATGCCCCACCAATACTGATTAGTATGAAGACAGGTACTGTCATCCCATATCTACTCATAGAAGAGTTATATTGAAATCATGTTATACAAAATAAATACAAAGGAAATTCCTTGGCCAAAATATGCATATATTTCGATTAAGTACTTACCAACAATTTTATTTACTTTGGGTTTGAATGTGTTTTACTTTAGTAACTAATTAATTTAAGTTTTAAGTTTATGTTTTGGAAATATACAATTTTTACCAACATTTTGAACGTTTCATATGCCATTGCCTCTTTAGATTTGTTATAAATAATAATGTATAATAGATAAAATTACATCTATTTTTTCAACAATATCAGAGGTAATAATCATTTTGAAATCATGAAAGTTGTTCCTACAACAACAAAGGAGAAAAATAAAGAAAACGTCTGTTCCGAAAATACGCATATGTACTACGTTTTTAATTTTTTAAATCTTATTCATTATTGTTTGAAAAAGATACAACATATTGTGCTGAAATATAGTTGTCCTATAGCGCTGTCATAAAATTGTATTGAAAATTGTCTATGGATTTTTTACAAAGAGCAGTAAGGTGTTAAAGATAAAATGTCATCGCATAACAATATTAAATATTATTAAAGGTGTAACCATATCAACGCACAAACCTCGAACAAGCAACAAGGATGCGCCGGCGCTGCAGCCGCAAGACGCCAACAACAGGAAGAAGTTCGCGTTCCTCTCGCGGGAGACCACGCCCGACTACCGGCCGCTCGGCACGTGGCAGGCGCACGACAATCTTGACAACGATCACATTCAGGTAACATCACTAGCGCACCTATCGTTTAAATACATATAAAATACAGTACATGTTATATTACGGCATATAACATACAAAATATTACTGCATATTCTCCATAAAAATCTTAGAACTATGAAAAGCAGTTGCGCTGATTTGACGACCTCCGTGGCGCAACGGTTAAGTGCGTCGTAAAGTAAACGGGGGTTGTGGGTTCGATTCCCGCCCCGACTCTGGGTCTTTATGTGTAATATATATTTATTTACAAAAGAAATGTATATAAGTAGTATATCAGTTGTCTAGTACCCATAACACAAGCGCTGTGCTGCTTACTTTAGGACTAAATGGCGCTGTGTGAAATGTCAGAGTACATTATAATATGAATACTATTTAGTGCCGAATTAACATCAAGAGTATGTATATTTTGGCATAATTATATGTACATATATATGGCAGTGTGCGACATGCACACAGTAGAGAAAGAAAGAAATTTGTGAATTCAAAGATGTCAATGTGAATGTTCGATTTTAATACAAATAACCAACTTGCTTTTTCTCACACGTATATTCCTTAGTTTGTAACAAAAATAAACTTAAAATTACCAAATGTCAATCAAAATAAATTGAAACCACATTGTAACTTTCACATGATAATAGAAATGTGATTGTAAATCATGAGTATTTTGACAATAGTTAAGATTAAACTCAAAGCCTCAAACATGAATTAAATCTATTTAAAAAATAGTAAGAACAGCGATGCTTGCTCTCTCTACTGCGTTAGGGATACAGCGCAATTATATGTTTATTTGGCTTCCCGCTTAAAAATAGTATTTTCCTTTTTTTAATTATAAAAATATTTTAAAAAGTAGTCCAATAGTTTCTCTTTATTCTTTCTAATATTTATTGTTGCATATAAAGGGTCTAGCAGGATAAGGTAGGGTCAGCGGCTCCAGACAGATATTTTAAAAATAACTTGTAACATCAGTAAAATATAAAACTACCGTTTACACAAATTCAACCTCTCGTCTCACTGCGTTCTATAGATAATAATTGACCATTAAGTACCTACAACGGGAGGCGCGATTCCGATGCGCGAGGCATTCCCCTCTGTCAAAGTATAAGTAAAAAATAACCACCGCACAATAAAAACTAGTTTTAAATCGATTTGTTACCATTTCTGTAATCGAATTCACTGCATCAAGTGCTCCGCAAAATATGTCGTCTTATACTCTTAAGAGGTGCAACTAAAAATCTGCCGCATCCAATCTAGCCAAGGACGGAATTATATACCATAAGTAAATATAATTTTTGTATTAAGTACTGGTTTTCCATTTTAATATATATTTTCAGAATCGTATTACTAAATCGATTTACCGATTTCATCATAACGTATTCATTCGAATATGTCGCATTAACATGTTCATCGTTCTAGAAAGTCCTATCGTAATGTTTGTTATACAATATTGAACCTTGAATTGGCTTAAATTCGTACCTTACGGTTTTTAATTGCCGATTTGTACCGATTGTTACGTAAACGCACGCTCTAGCGAAACTTTATTTTTGGCTAACATTTAATTATAGGTCTTAACACGTTACGAATAAAATTACTATTAAATTGCAAATGAAAAAAAAAACTACGTACTCCCCACGAGATTATTTCGTGATAGCATTTAATTTCACTTTAGCGGATCACAAATAAAATTTCAATCAAGCTTTTTTACGTATTTGTTAAATTGTGGGAATGTTGTCGAATTGTTTGTGTGCGAAAGTTTATAGACACAACTCAACAGTGCATTTGAGTTCTCCTATTTACTTGTGGTAGTACCTCTCCTCCCGCAAATAGTGATAGAAAGTTTTGTGTGAGAAATAGCGTGTATGCCGCTTCCCCTTGAAGGTACTCAATGAAATAGACCTAGCGTCTGTTTCATTGATTGAGCCGGCCATTTTTGAAAATGTTTTCTTTCAAAAACTATTGCAGCTACACTAATGATACAAAAACTGTTTGTTTTACATATATTATATATTTTTAGTTTTACTTAGTTTGTAAACACTCTAAATTACAGTTCATTTTCACGTTGAAAAAAGGATGGTGTTGAATATATAGAAATAGAGTCATAAATATTATTTATTGTAATATAAATTGATGTTCGTCGCTGTTCTAATTAATAACTGTGTGAATATTTTCTGATGTAAATATATCAGATAAAGTTTGTGGTCTGGACGTTATATGCGGGAAAGATATTGGGGCATGAGACAAGAGACAACTGCGGTTACATGTGAATAATATGTTTCATATAGTTCTTAGGGTATTGGGACAGTTGCAGCAATATCGGTGTATGTTTTGAATTGTCGTTCCATTTGGTACATAATCCATGTAAAGTTGTAAACGTGGTAAGTTAAACTGTTCACAATGTTTTGTTCTAACTTCTAGTTTTGATATACTGGGTGTGGTTTTAACAAACTACTATGAAGTTGTTTTGTTCGTCCATTATTTCCGCTAAATAAGACAGAGTTGATAGGAGCCAGTGAAAAGCATAACAAGTTGTTGTTGTTTAACAGAAATATAGAATTTAGACGATGTGAGCTGCTGGAAAGCCTACTTTCCAGCAGTACATGTAAAGCAAAATGAGCGTTATGATTAATGAGGACAGCGACGATGTTCACATATATTACAATAATAGTTATTTATGATATTAGTGCGGTAAGTTAAGGTAAGGCTTACCATAGTCACGAGTTTGTAAATACCAATTTCCGCACGTGTGTCATTACTTTTTCATTAAACTAACCTTACTCACCGTTGCCGCTGTGGTGATCTCGTCGATGTACTAACTCACCACGGTTTATACGAGGACTGCTATTTATGTATCCGGAACTGGCCAGTTACAGAACAATATTAAAAAGTAATTATAACATTTAAAATGGAACTCTTTGGGTGAAGAATACTATTTGGGTGAAGAATTTGTTTCATGTAGATGTCATTTGTTTATCCTTTGTGGCGTCATTTTGAAAATTGCGAGTCTTTATCACAATGGATTTAAGTCGTGAAAATTTTCGTGCTATGATTTATTACGATTTTCGGCGAGGGCTAACTCAAAAACAGTGCATCGATCAACTCACTTCGACTTTTAGGGACGAAGCACCATCGAAAACTACTGTGTATCACTGGTTTAGTGAGTTTAATCGTGGGCGGTCTGTGCTCACGGACGAAGTTAAAGAAGGTCGCCCTAAATCGGTTGTTGTACCTCAAAATATTGATGCTGTGCGGGAACTAATAATGCAAGATACATATCGCGAGATAGAGACGTCTCTGGGCATAAGTATGACGAGTATATATAAAATATTACACGAACATTTAGCTGTAAAAATTTTGTTCACGTTGGATTCCGCACAACTTGAGAATTGACCAAAAACGGGCTCGTGTCGATTGGTGTGAAAAAATGTTACAAAAGTACAATCAGGGTGCGTCAAAAGCTGTCTATAATATCTACACAGGTGATGAATCTTGGATATATGCGTGTGATCCTGAAACTAAACAACAATCAACGGTTTGGGTGTTCCAAGATGAGCCGAACCCAACAAAAGTCATTCGTTCAAAAAGCACAAGCAAATGGTCGCTTGTTTTTTTGGTATAAATGGACACGTAGCTACAGTGCCACTAGAGGATCGTAAAACGGTTAATTCTGAATGGTACACGACCATTTGTTTGCCAGAAGTCTTTGAAGAAATAAGAAAGAACAACCGACAACGCAGAATCCTTCTTCATCATGACAATGCTAGCTGCCACACATCGGCCGAAATAACTCTGTATTTGGAAGATCAAAAGATCGACTTAACGGATCATCCGCCGTATAGCCCCAACTTGGCCCCCAACGACTTCTGTTTATTCCCAACCGTGAAGAATAAATTACGTGGTCAACGTTTTTCGAGTCGTGAAGAGGCTGTTGATGCGTTCAAAATGCATGTTTTGGAGATATCTCAATCCGAATGGAAAAAGTGCTACGAAAATTGGTTCCAACTCATGCAAAAGTGTATCGATCATCATGGTGAAAAAAGCAATAAAACTATAATAAATGCTATATGTTTGTTTCACTTTGTTATTCCGGATACATAAATAGCAGCCCTCGTATTGTTTACGTAGTGCGGGCCGCATGTCACTACATGCTGCCTTGAATGACGTCATTCGGCGGGCTCTTGTCGCCACTGGCGTTCCTGCCGTTCTAGAGCCTGTAGGTATTATGCGCAGCGATGGCAGGAGTCCGTATGGTTTGACGCTCATTTCTTGGAAACTTGGAAGATCACTGGTGTGGGACGCCACTTATATCGATACACTTGCATTTTCCCATGTACCGCGGCCAGCACTGCCGAGAATTTGAAGCGGCATAAGTATGCGACTCTGAGAGTTTCATATTTGCGACCTTTGCAGTCGAAACTTTGGGTCCCTGGGGCCCCGAAGCCCATCGACTGGTTTCTGATATTTGTAAGAGACTGGTCGAGGCTTCGGTAGACCGCCGGGTTGGCAGCTTCTTCCGCCTAATGAATCAATTTGGCTATTCAGAGGTAATGCTGCCAGTCTGCTGGGCACCTTAAGCAATGACAGCTTTCTAAGTGGCAACTTTGAGGAAGTCTATTATTTAAGATAATGTGTAGTTTTAAGTTTGTAAATATTCACGTATGTACTTTTTTGTTATTAATAAAGTAAGAAATTCATTAGACTATTTTTGATTGCAAATAATAAATTATACAAATAGGAAAATATACAAAATATACAGACTACTCTTGGAAATTAATAGTAAAATTTTAACAATTATTGACATTCATTGAAATTTGCTCTAACTGACTAACTGACATTATTAATTTCACACGTACTATGTTGAAACGGTGAATGTGCGACGAATCGGCGACGACGGCGGTGACGCCAGTGGCTGGACGTTTTCGTGTGAGGTAGAAAGGCGCGGTTCCACAGTATTATTTATATTTATTGACTTATATCTTGTCGCCTATTTCAATTTTATTGTTAACCCTCTGCAACATTATTAGAGAGCCATCCTCCGTGGGGTTTCAGTGCAATGATATCGGCTCCGGAATTCGCTAGTATTGTTGCAGAGGTTCTTCTAAAGCTGTGACCGGTATAACTAGCCGGATTTTCCAATTTCAAGAACGTGGGTATTTCTTTTGGTACACTACCGATTTTGTTAATGCCAACGAATCGCCGCATGCATTTACCGTTTTGGTACTTCTGAAAGAATCTGTTATTCTTTGCGTTTGTAATTCTCAAAGCTTGATACTTCTTGACAATTGTGTAAAACTCACCATGTATGGTGAATGTACGAGGGATTTTGGTTTTTGTGTCAGGTATCTTGACAAGCAATAAGTCCCTATGGTTTTCGATATCGCTCACATTTATGTTGGCTAATTCTTGTCGTTTCTATGTCCCAGATATACCAAAAATTAATATAGCCTGTAATAAAATAAAATTAATTTAAGTATGCTTTATGTAGTTCTATACAGGTAAATGACCAAATTAAAGTAAACTTATAATCACGTTAACACTTTTTTATACATTTATCAGAAAGTTTATTCAAGACAAATGTGAAGTTGTGAGTTTTTTTTATGAAAGGGAGACAAAATAGATGCATATACATGCTGTTATTTCACGCCGATATTCGCTGAGAGGGAGGTATTTCACCTAGCATGGCTCTACCATACCCAGTATCCAGGACGCTCGTAAGAAGTTTTTTTTAGGATATGTTGTACCCATTTTATATTTATGCACCTTTGGGTGGTGATGCTAAATATAGTAAGCTACATTATATATTTTTTTCTGTGATTGTACCTCTGTGTTAACTATGCAAAAATAATATAATTGTAAATATCGTAGAAAATTCTACAAAAAATATACAATGTAGAACCATATTTTGTCTAACAAACAGTTTTTTGTTTCATTAGTGTAGCTGCAATCGTTTTGTGAAAAAAAAAACAATTTTCAAAAATGCCCGCTTTAGCGCGTCTATTTGGTCAAATATCTCCAGAAAGTAGTGAGGATAAGAGGCTGAATTTGTGTCAACGGTAGTTTATCTCATCGATGTTATAACTTATAACACAAGTTACTTTAAAAATATTTCTCTGGGGCCGCTGACCCTACCTTATACTGCTAAACCCTTTAACTTTTGCAAATTAAAATAAAATGAGTAGAATGAAATTACAATTAAAAGCAATAAGTGCATAATTAACAGGTAACTGAGAAGTCTCAAAAAACAAGTGCAAATCAGAACACAAAATTCCACCAACTTCAGCGTATGTTTGGAAAACAGACTGGTGATACGGAACCTGTGCCATTATACAAGCAAATCAATCAGGGAGACGTTTTTAGCACTGAGCACGAGGTATGTTATGAATTGTTAATTAATATTATTGGTGGTTGTTGATGCTTGGATATAAAGGTACCGAGAATCTGATGTAGTTTTTCTATTGGGTCATGTTAATGCATTTACAATTATTCACATTCACACGTACACCCTTATCCTTATAGAAATCTACATACAGAAAACAGTAGCACGCATTACACTCGCAACGTACACATCTTAGTCAAGCACTCACAAACATATACACAAGCATATATTAGGCACGCATGCTTTCAAAATATATGCACAATGACATAGACTTAATATAGGATGTTTTTGGTGGCATTTTATGGTGAGCAGTTGGGCATTTATTTTAATTGACGATTTAAGTAACGACTGGCCTGTTGGCTCAGTGGCAAAACATCTTCGTTCCACGCCAGGGTCCTGGGTTCGATCTCAGGCAGGTCAATTTAAGAAACGAACATTTTTAAATTGGCTTGGAGTCTGGTTGTTACTGAAAGCTTCCCCAGAGTTCGTTGTGTGATACCGATAATACAAGCCTAGTACTTAATTTGGGGTCACAAAATTTATGTAATTGTCTGGACAATTTAAAAAAAAAGTTAAATCATTTGCAAATTGATTCTGATGGATGTGATGTAAAATTGGTGTAATTTTGTGTCCCGAGCATTGTACGCTGTTGTGCAATATGTGGAATTGTATATAAATGCATATTTAAAAGTATGATGTTGAGATTTTTTTGTGGCTTATTGTTAGTCTGCCTCAGCAGATCCTATTAGAAAGATTGCTTCAATATGTTTATCGCTAGAAACTCCAATAAACATTAAAATGTGATATGTAAAGATTTTAATGGAAAAGTGTTAAGAATATAATATCTATGTGTTACTGAAGACATTGGACGCTTTTATAATTTGCCGTTGAACGTTTTTATCGCCACGTTTTTTCCGTTCACGGTACAATAGGGGAGCAAAATGTATGCAGTTGTATGGAGACGCTTTTATATTTCCGTGTACGATAACGTCATTCCATGGACGTTGAAAAAGCGTCTTTATTATCAACATAATAGGGTAGCATTTTGCTTACCTATTGTATTTTGCACGGTAAAAACATGGCGATAAAAACGTTCAACGGTAAATTATAAAAGCGTCCATTGGCTGTATAGGTATAGGTCTCTTTATCTTCCGTCTCAAGGGAGAAATTTACAAAAAATGACAATATTGAGGAGCACTAATACCCCATGACACAGGCCCACAGGGTATTCCAGTCGTCCCAGTGTGGGAACTAGAGCAATACTCTATGTTGTGTATTTTTTTACATGTAAATTTTTATTACATAAGTATTATAATTTGTTAATGATATAATGGCATTGTGTGCGAAATAAATAAATAACTAGGTTGTTTGTTTGTTTGTGTTTTACTAATTCTGAGCAACACTAAAGTCTGAGTTTGGGTAATTACGAACTACATGTTTTTTTTTGGGTTTCAATTGTTTCTGATATGTCCTGCAAAACGATGTTTCTTATTTTTATTGTTAATAATAATTTACAGTTGCGCCTCGCGTTCAATCGCCAAGGAGAGGAACTGCGAATTGTAAAGCGACAATTGCAAAACAGTCAACAACGCGTACGTGAACTAGAACAACACGTAGCGGCGTTACAAGCACGGTTACAACGAGAAACATCCTAAATTTATAGTTTTAACGCTAATTCTATTGTCTAGCTCTTCGCTTTGTATTGTGGTAATAATATTTTGTTTTGGATAATGTACAAGAACAGATATAGTTCAGAACGATAAACAATTTACCTTAGTTTTGCATCAATATTGCACTCGCAATGTGGTGAAATATAATATCTATACCAACGAACCTATACCTACTTATTCGTAGAACGCTTCTGTCGCAATCTCTATTTAGCTTTATTAGAAGTAATTTGCAATATATAAAGTACATGTTACATTTTTGCATTAATTTCGTTTTATCGCGATCACATGAACTCTAGTGTGCGGAGGTTAACCGCTGGTAATGTGTGATATCGCATGTTAACAACGTATTGCATTGCGATCAGAGGTACCGTTATTACGATAGTAGGCCACAACTGTAAATGAGTGTTTGGTTATGAGAAAGAGAAAAAAAGATTACTTTCTCTTATCCTTGTCCAATCAAACTTTATACATTTATTCTCCATCTTTGTCATTGGCACCAAAGCATTTTTGGGTGTTCTCTACTTTGAACGTAATTTTCTTGATCGCAGTTATATTGATGACAGTACATTATAGTTTATAACTACACAATATTTATAATGTAGGCATTCCAGGAAGATATTGTATAGATTCAGGTGTTACTTTGCGGAAATCCATCGCATGTGATAAATTCCTAAAATCTTTAGCTATCTTCCGCTCAAACTCAAAAAATCACAAATCGGCACGTGTTTCGCCTCTCAACGAAGCATCCTCAGGATATACCAGAAATAGAATTCAGCCACCTAACCAGCACCGAATCAATTCGGTGGTTCGAGTTTGAGCGGAAGATAGCTAAAGATTTTAGGAATTTATCACATTCCAGGAAGAGACAATGCATTTTTAATCTATGACTATTATATGAACCCCACATTAGGTATAGTTCACATTTATATAATATTGTTCTTGATCTGTTTTATTGGAATAATGTACCTACATTGGTTACAAACAAAAAAATGTCGTAACTTATGTGCTCAAATCTAGCATTTTACATACATAGTTTAGCTTTTAATTATATTAGTGCTAAGTGTCACAAACTTGCAGGCATCGTAGATTCTATTGTAATTACATTGGTCTTCGCAGTATTAAAATATAGGGATCAACGTAAAATATTTTGTAAATTCAATAGTGTTTAACTAAAATGGTTCATAAATAATAAAACTATTAAAATTACTAAATCTCTCTAGGCCTATGTATATTTTATTGTACTTGATGAATTTCATTTTTTTCACTACTATAACAGTGAAATAATATTAAGTTTGTGATAAAGCCATGACACAAGTCATATTTTCTCAATTTTTGCGTTTAATTTGTGCAATGAAAATCAGGGTTAATATTTTATTCGACGTTTTAATTTTGTGATGTCTATTAATATTTTGTGATGATGTACAGCCAACCGACAAACACCATTTTTATATGCACATTATAAATTTTTTTATAGCAGTTTTATGTTGATATACTTGTTAGTGATTATGTTAAGTCTGATTTATATATTAATTATGTAGTGTTATGTACTTGTTACTTTTAATTATAATTTTGTGTTAATGTAATGACATTTTAGATTTGACAATTGTAGATCACGCTAGATTTCTAAGAATTTCTCAACTTATTTTATTCATGTATTGTAATTCCATTATTTTTGCAGTACCTTCATATATTATTAATGAAATTGATTGTACAAAATGTTACCTGAATTTATTTCAAGCAGTTTATAAGAGAACTATTCTGGCATTGTAGTAATAAAATATAGGTGCTAGGTAGTGTCTAGACATTTTTTTGATACAATGTATGTTCAATAATAAATTGTAGTAATAAATATGACATTATTTGGAATCTTTAATAGCAATGCTATTTAATTTTTGCAGTTATTTTTTACATTAAATTGAATGAGTTATACATTCCATTACAGTCTAAAAGGCAAATATGATTAGCATGGTAAGTGAAAATGAAAGTATTATTATGCAGTAGCTGGTTTAATAAATTGCAGCTAAGTCGGTGTTATATTTATTATGTATTTTTATATCATGCTTGTGTAGCACAAATTTTCAATAAATGTTTGAAAATACTGTTATTTTTCATTTGTTGCATTTTCATTACGTTACATAATAACGGCAGCTTAATTTGATTTATTTACAAACTGGTAAATTACGATTAAAAGTAAAACACAAGCTATACTGTATGTACCTATGTCAATTTTAATTCTAATGCATTATTATAAAATATAAAAAATATCCCACTTAATATAATACTTCAGTCATGTATCTATCTTATTTTACATACATAAAATAAACCACTATAAATATCAAGACTATGGAATGTTTACGACTTCAATAGGGTTTTAAGTATGTGATATAGTTATTGAAAATTACATTTATATCACATTATGTACTATCAGATCAGATAAGTATCACTGTTGGTGTCTACCAAACCACATATTTTAAAACGAGTAATGATAAGAGAAACATTGACATCTGCAGGTTCGATCCTACATTGCAGCCATCTGTATTGCAAGTGTATATGCATGTTCTGTACTCCAATTTATCTCCAGGTTGTTGAACATAGTTACAATAGTTGCCTAAATCAAGTGATGAACAAAACCTCTTTGTACTGATGCCACCTGCAAATGAAACATGTTTTTAGAAAAATGTTTTGTTCTTAAATATCTACACATATACCTTCACAATTCTTTTAAAGCCTGGTTTCCGAACCTGGGGGTATTTACCCCCGCGGTGGTAAATTAGCTCTTATGTGGGGGGTAATAAAGAAGCTAATAATTAAGACCTAATCTAATAAAATACCTAGCTAGATACTAAAAATAAAAAATAATAGATCGCCGCACAGTAAGTACCGCACGTAAATTGTAAGACTAATGTGCAATTTGTGATTAAAACATTTTAGGGTCTGGGGAAAAACAGTTTTCCTAATAGGTCAAAAGGGTTACAATATTGAAAAGGTTAGGAACCACAGCTTTAAGGTAAGGCTTTACGCTAGTAACAAATTAATCTGTGGTAAGACAGCTCCAAGCGTATCAAATTATACCTTAACAGTCCGTCTATGCAGCCCAGTGCAACTGATTCGTTAATTACCCCAGCCCCCTATAGCGATAATAAAGTTGATTTTCGCAGTTGCGATTTGATAATATTTTAGTGCGGAAAAATCTCAACATTTGTTTTTGCACATAATTGTAATTTTCAAGACAACTACATTATCAATTGAAAAACTGGTTTTAGAGATTTGATATATTTATAATTACCTATTCATTTTGATTAAAATCATTTTAAAATTCTGAAGAATTGCGGAGATGGAACTGAATTTTTGTGAAAAAGAGTGATTTTTCTGGATTTTTTTTGTCGAGATTTATTTATTCAATCATGTTTCCATGTTTAAGGATTTCAAGATGAGTCGAAGTTTTATGTATCCAAATAACTCTCAATCTTCTTAGATATTGAGATCCAGGTCATCAAACACACCAAGGTCTGCATAGGCGGACTCTTACCAAATAATCAGAAATACCAGCAATAGGTATTTGCATCTATACAAATGCTTTATAATAATAATAATGTATAGTTTATGTCAGATAATTACATCAATTGTGTGAATCCAAAGTAAGCTCTAGGTTTGTACTATGGGGTACACGGGTACCATTACATTACACCATACAACCAAATGGGAGAGCTTCAGAAACAGTGAGATATAAGCTAATTTAAAAAAATCTGTTTCCTAAATTAGTTGGAAATCAAAGTCAAGGCATGGATTGAAAGGGAAAAGCTCTACTACCCAACAAATTAATCAAATAGACTTCATTCCTTGGTCAATTTGTACTATTAGCATGGGAATTGAAGCTTGATATCCACCACATATCAGTAAGTCCTAGAAGACATCTACAAAGGCACCTGTGCCTGTCTATAGTCGAAATAATATATTGGACCGATGTCACAGCTCACGGCACACATGACCAATCAGATGGTGGCTGTGTGTTGCGTGTTAGCCTGCCAGACTTTGACATGGTTATTTAATTATAAAATTACTCAAAGCATCTTCTATGGACTTACTACTCTAGAATGGATATATCTCCACTCCATATCCGTAATGAGGTAGCAAGAGAGGATGCCATGCCAAGCATCCACATAAAATTCAAATAGTATTTATAAGAGAAATACAGCTGCTTAGTGAAAGGAGATGATCCTGTCTGCATGCTAAACGGCCTGCGATAGGAAGCAATCACTTCAATAACCACCAAAACTTCATGAAAAGTGAGGATGTGGATGTTCAATCAAAATAATAAGATGAACAGGGTGATTTTTCAAAACAAAGCCAATACTGTACAAATTAGTTAGAATAAGACCTTTCTTAAAAAAGGAATGAAATAGATTTTAAAAATGATATATTAGAAATGTGTTGTTAGCTAATTAGCGGTATATAGAAACTTACTTTTATTTAAGCTTATGGTTGGCTTATGGTTATATATTTAAGAATAAATTATGTAATATAAAAAGTAAATAAGTATCATGCATCACACATACACAACACTAATAATGTAATGTGGTCTGGTCTGCCACTTGTTCAAACAATATATAAGCACATATAATAATTCACACCTAAAACTAAAAAAGTAAGCATATTCAGAATATAATTGTGATACATACCAGTTGTAAGCACTGTATCCATAAAACTGAAGACTATTAGTGCTTTGTGCTGCAAAATTTAACAGAACTCAGTGCAATGCTTGCGTGATTTACCTCTATATTGAAATAGATTAACTTTGCTAAGCTAATTGTACATTTCTTTTTAGTTTCTGTTGAATACTTTTTATTAATTAGGTAAATTACTTATATAAATAATTAATTTTAGTAAATAATAATCCGAAATCCACTAGGGTAATCAGGGTGTCCATTGCAAATGCTAAGAAAATCCATGAGTTTTTCTAACTTTAAACCATTTTCTAATCCTATTTATACCAAAGGAAGTTTTTTTAATTTTCCAAAAAATAATGAAAAACAATGTAATGTGAATAAATAAATCACTTCATAACATGTAAATGCTTCAAACTTCAATAGTCTGATTTATGGGTCAGACGAGTGCATAAAACTCATCCCTCATTTTGTTAACACTGGGAAAGTGTGTAGAGCAAACAATGTAAAATTTCATTTTATCACTGACTTTCCCTGACCACTTGCGCTTTTCTGCATTTAACTTGACTGATTTTCCTTTGCGTGGACACCCTAGTAATATATGATTTCTTACAAATCAACTTAGGGTGGCTTACACCAACTCGTTTTAAGGAACTGATGTCTCCTGACGTTGGTGCAAGCGAGATGTCAAATCATTAAACTGAGTTTAAATAGGTGGTGAAAGTCATCATTAATATAAGATTTTAACTGAAGGTTAACAAATTAGGTAATTGAAATTTTTTGTACATTGCTTTTATATTTTGATAAAAGCAATCATTAAAGAAACATAAATATTTAAATGGACACAGGGAATTGTCCCTCACTATCTGAATTTGTAATATATGTTGATTCAAAGATTTTAACTGCAATATAAGTACATATGGGTTTATTAAATTTAAAACCCTTTTAAGTGTTAAATTATTATGAAATTCATCAGAATTAAGCATAAAACTGGAATATTTACACCCATTATAATATTTAGCTATGAACCTGATTGTTTAATGCAGAATTGAGCATTGTAGACATGTTCACAAGAAGTTGGCTTCAATATGTCACCATCTATATTTATTAGCCCGTCTCCACACTCCATAGTAGATGAAGAATTGCACTGATAGCAATCTATTGCAACTCCTAATTAAAAGTTTTGTTAGTATTTGTTAACATTGAGGTAGATACATAACTCCACAGATATTCAGGCTAGCAATAATTGGTATGACTTTGAAACTGTTGGAGGCTTGTAGACTGGTCATAATTTATAATTATAATAATAATTACAATCACACAATTAATACAAATAATTACAATCATTAACATTGTAAGGATTAATCAAAAGTCCTGTCCCAAATATCTGTGGACCATGCATCCTTAAGCAGCTTCAAAAGGAAAAAAAAGATAATACCGCAGATACCCAATACTTTTAGGTAATAAGAGAAAACAGAAACAAACTGTAAGTTGTGCCAGGTACAGAACTCCAGCTAGGGGCCCTGAGACCCCAGAACAAAAAGTGGTTAAGGAGCCTTATTTCCCCTTCTAGTTCGGGATATTCTATGCTATGGATACAACCCTGACAACTTAGGTAATTATTCCATCATTATTAGTAGATATTGCATAAAAACCAATGTTATTCTGGTACCATAAGTCCCATAGATATTATTTATTATTTAATGTTTAGATTCTTTTTCTCACCTTCATTTCTTCCAACATGTTTAATACAGAAATATGCGTTATGAATATTATCACAGTCAGTTGGTAATAAATCATTATCATTGTCTAGGAATTCATTGCATTCAAACGGGTTATCTGAATCTGTTCCTGAACACTGGTAACAGTTTATTGAGTTCACTAAAATATAATATTGGAAACAAAACAACGTAATGAATTTATAAATAAAAAGAAAAAACCAAAAAAGAACCGACGTGAAAGAAAACAACGCCTTTAGCTTACCTGATTGCAGACTTGCAATTACAAAATACGATATTATTAAACATTTCTGTAGTATAGTTCTCTTCATTGTAATTACTTCTATACTTTAAATAAAATTAGTAAAATGAGTTATTCGAAAGCAAATTATTTAGATAAGTACAATGATGTTATAATAAAAGAGGTAGATAAGTCACATACAATTGAAAAGTGGCACCCCAAAACTTTGCTAATTAGCCAACCCGGACTTGGTCAAAGAATATGAAAAGTAATATTACAGAACCAACAACGTCATGCAATGCCTATTGCGCATTCAAAACTCTAAAATCTTTTAATAATCCAAACGTTTATTATAATACGAGTATACATGATCACGTGATGACGCAGCCACCCAGTTTTAATCATCGTTTACATTTATTAAAAGCAATAATATATAATTCATCATTTTCAAATTTATAATTAAAAAATGTGGGCGATCTTTTTATATAAATATGTTCTCATGTAGGTACATGATTCAAGAAAAATGAAATTAGAAGAAACAAACATCATTTTTTACTGTCTAATCCCATTAGGTATCAATCATTTTTTATTTAAATGTCTGTTCTGTGGCATTATTTACTAATATTCTATGAATTTGGCCAAAGGACTCGTATCCAGCCTTATGTAAAAAATATATATATATATATATTTTATGAATTAGTCACGGATTCGCTTAAAATGTAGTATGAAATTGAAATTGACCAATCACATTGACTTAGAGGGCTATGTGATTTGTTAGTTTGAAATGCAATTATGTTTTACATTGCATAGCGACGCAGTTGTCTCACTTTGTAACGTTGTAACCAGGACAATATTTTACTTGGATTAGTACTAAGGTAACCTATCTACCTCTTTTGTATTATAATATCATTGGTTACGTATGTATTTATGTACGTCTAAGATAAAACAATACAATAGTAGGCAAATTAGTACAAAATAGTAGTTCACAGGTTAATATTTGTTGTTATTGTTATTATTTTTATTTATCTTATGGCATTGGTAACAAGACTATCAGCCTAATAACGCAGAGAAACACTAAGTTCCCTCCTCCAGTAAAGTGATAGTAGGCTTTACTGAAGTTAAAAAGGACTTCTTGGAAGAGCGCGAAAACTTCAGCTGCACATGTTTATTTAGATTTCCTCCATTCTTTTCACTAAAAAAATGGAAAATCTAAATAAAATGACAACCTCGCTTCTTCCGTTCCCGCCAAAAAGTCCAGAGTAGTAATACGATTCTCTCCAGAGTACCTAACAGATTTTAAAAATAAATTTTATAAGTGCCTACTGCCTACACACTTTCTAATTTGTCGGAGCTACTTTCCTAGGGATTGCGATCCAAGATCGATTAATGGAAGAATCGATTGATCGATCTCGAGCAGTCCATCTCGATTAGACGCCAAGTCTAACTGAATAGACGACAGACACTCAAAAATCGAGTTTCCATTATGTTTCTGTATAGGTAAGAACCAATGACTAAGGAAACTAAAGGACATGAAACAAGTACAAAATAATCGTGCCAACTAAACTTCAAATGTCGCAAACAATGGCTGCCGATTAGTGACGTCCCAAATATCTACTATGTAGATGTCGTTGTCAGTTGTTGAAATAAGTATATTGTTTCCGCACCAGTATTGAAATAAAAATCATTTTGTATGATATCTTCAGAAAAAGGGAGGGTTTTTTTTTGTGTCATAGATCTGTACAAAAGTACTGAAATATTGTTTAAACTGAAAACAGCAGTCAGCGTAGTTCGATGCTATCGGCATATAATTGGAATCTGCGCCTAAGGCGATTTTAAGGTGTTATTAGCAACGATAGCAACAGGCGCCTTCAAGGATAGTCACTTTCTGTCCTTCGATCATTTTTGTTCCATTTAAATGAACTCTATATACAAACAAATTACTTAGGTACTTCTATTTGTATTACTTGATAGTACGTCCATGATTATTACAGATATAAAATTGCTTTTTAAAAGAAACCCATATTTTTATGAAGCGCTTTCATAAATATTGAAGATCAATGAACATAGGTGAAAGTAGTTAAAGAACAGCACAGTCCTTTTAATGCTTTTCTTTTCTTTACATGTATAACGTTACTTCTTCTAGAGGTGACGGTGAAATTAAAATAAGTGCTATGAGAAACATACATACGGACCAACCAAATCTATAGCCATGGCGTACTGTAGCACTTTGATAAACTACTAGAATAATTAATTTTACTAAAAATTAGTGGTCTTATCACACAGTAATTGGGAATAATATTTCAATTAGGAATAGAACACTGTGGACTTCTATTATTCGAAGAATTCTCAAATTCAGTTAAGTACTTCCAGAGGTTACCCCGTATATACAAACAAACAAATTTTATTTTTTTCGATGTAAAGAAATAAGTAATATTATAGTTTATAATATTATCTAGCGCAGAAAATCCACAATATACCGGCCTTTTGAATAAATATTTTAAAAGTTAAGATAGTAAATTACTAGGCACTACAAGGGTGGCCAATGTCTGACTAGTCATATCTAATGTACCTATAGTAACATATTTTTATTGGGTTTGAAAAATAGAACTGTTTGTTAACATTATTGTTTGTAAAACAATATTTATCTTAAGTACATCAAATTTTTAATAACATATTCACAATATAAATAAATATAAACTTAATAGCATAATTTTTATTAAATAATTTATGAATGAAACTTTTGAATACAGAGATTTGAATTTAAGCAGTCATCGTACTGTACATCATGTCGCTGTCGTTTTTTTGTACGTCAAGAAAAGAATGAAATAGTTTCCGACATCTTCGTCTCTTATTTCTTTTAAAGTTTTTTAAAAGATCCTTTAAATTGTACTGCATCTGGATTATTAGTAAAACCACTACAAGTTCTTATTGGTCGCAAAAATAACTCGCTGTGGTTTTGATTCACTTCATTCAGAAGCAGATATTTAGAACTATGAGTTTTTCTCTCCCAGAAACATCAAATAAAAATTCAGCCAGATTCTGTAAACAATTAATATTTCCCTGTTACTTTTTCACAATAGAAGATTTACATGGTCAAGAAATTAAAAAGTAATTAATTGCCACTCTAAATATTTTCTCTGATTCCCAATAACCTTTGCGAGGGCAATGCTTCATACATAAAATTATTTTCTTAATGTTCTATCGAAAGAAGGTTCTTCGAAATGCAAATAACATAATATACATCATGAATACATCATATAGGTTCAATTTTCTTTTCCTATTATGTCAAGCCACTCTTTTTCTTTAATAATACATGATGGTAATCTGAAACAAAATTTTTACGACATATAAACATGATACCTGTATTTATCGTTAGTTTTTTAATATAAGTACATGACAGCCCTAACTGCAATAACAACAAAAGTGATATAAAATAATTTACTATATTATATGAATAAAAACTGCTAATAACTAAAAATATACATGACTATAATACAGTAAACTAAGAAACACAGTAATTCCGATGGAAATATATACGACATCAGACTAAATTAATGAATTTCTGTTACGTACCAGTGCAATTATAGATTTCGTTGAGTATTGCTTTTCCTCGAGCCACATTCTAACACACTACACTTGGAAATTATTGTGGCATTATGCTAGCTTCTCCTTTAACACAACAGTTCCAATATCCAGCACGAAATCACAGAAACATTAAAAAATATGAAATCCATGATATGTTTTGACACTTCGTGTACTTGTCAGCGTGTCGCAATAAATGGCGGACCGGCACGTTTAGACATTACAATAATGTCACATACAAAAATTACTTTTTGAGAAAAGTACTGTTGTTTTCTCTTACACACACAAAAAGCCGTAAGTCAAAAAGAGACAACGCTAAGTTTGAATGTTATGCGTTAAAATATGTATACCTAAATGTTGCTATACATCAACATGCCATGTCCTTTAGTTTCCTTAGTCATTGGTCAAAACTGTCAAACATAAAACATTAATTCGTAACCTCTCAAATTATATAAACGACAATTTTAACACTGAATTACACTAATTTTGCTCGACTAATGAAACAAACAATCACAAAAGTAGTTAAACTTGACAGTATTCAACGATTTAGTCATAATATCTGCAATATTTTCTTCACTTTTCACATAGTTCACTGCGACAAGTTTATTGTTTACAGTGTCTTTCACGAAATTATATTTTATGTCAATATGCTTGCTTCTTTTTGTGTTCTCACTATTGTTCATCATCTTGATAGCACTTTGACTGTCTACAAATATTTCGACACTGTTAACTTGTCCAAATTTACTTGCTAAACCTTTTATAAATAAAACTTCACTAACACACATTGCTGCAGAGATATATTCGGCTTCGGA
This sequence comes from Zeuzera pyrina, assembly GCA_907165235.1. Lineage (NCBI taxonomy): Eukaryota > Metazoa > Arthropoda > Insecta > Lepidoptera > Cossidae > Zeuzera > Zeuzera pyrina. Next base: position 10,276,876 of record OU015624.1, read on the forward strand.
TGAAGATAGCGAGACTGTCGGTTGCTTCTTCTACGCCCAGGATATAAGGTTCTTGTTATGGTAAACAACCATTCCACTAACGCTTTTTCTGTATGATTGATCGCCACCCCAGTCTGCATCTGAATAACTTATGATCTGGTTATTTTCTGACTTTGTACATTTCAATTTCCTAAATAATGATCCTTTTAGGTATCTAAGGATTCTTTTTGCTGCTTCCCATGTGGTCTTTGTCGGTTTACTCATATATCTGCTCAAGTATGAAGTAGCAAATGTAAAATCTGGTCTACTAATCGTCAGGTAAGTTAAGCATCCAATTAATTCTTTATAAGGTACATTATTAATTATCTCTTCTTTTTCAGGTACTGTGAAATTCGTCTCCATCGGTGTTTTCTTTATTTTGCAGTTATTTCAAATTTTTCAAGTATTTTATTAATAAATTGTTTTTCATTTACATTTTTGTTATCATCATGCCATTTTCATTTCTTTCAATTTCTAAACCTAAACATTTCTCAACTTTTGCAAATACTTTTGCTCTAAACTCTTTTTTCAGATATTCTTTCACTTTATTCAAATCTTCCATTTTTCCTATTAATAAGATGTCATCGACAAATAACAACAACCGCACATCTTTTTTCTTATATAAGCATATGTCATATTCTGATCTTTTAAACCTATTTTTCAGACAAAATTCATCAAATCTTTTGTACCATGATTTTGGTTATTCTTTCAATCTGTATAATGCTCTTTCTAACTTCAGAACTGTTCCTTGTTTTCTGTCCTTCAATTTTATTCCTTCTGGTACTTTTATGTAAACATTAGTATCCAAGTAGCCATTGAGAAATGCCGTTGGAATGTCTAGTTGCAACATTTCCCAATCCCTTCCCATTCCCATTTTACTTGAGATAAAAACATTCTTATAGTGGTCATTTTAGCTACTGGTGAGAAAACATAGATATCTTCTCCTGTATACTCATGCTGGAATCCCCTTGCGACAAGTCTGGCTTTTCTAGTACCATCTGGTTTAGTTTTAAATATCCATTTAGTATCAATTGCTTTAGCATCTTTTGGTAACTGCACTTCTTTCCATGTTTTCATATCTTCTAGTGACTTAATTTCTTTTTCTATTGCTTCTTTCCATTCATTTCCTTTTTTTTGTATTGCTTCTTTATAATTAGTTGGATCATCTTCTTCTAGCATTAGAACATAAGCTACATATATTTGATAGTTGTCAAATCTCTTAGGTACTCTTAATATTCTTTTTGTTCTTTCATTAATGTTTTCTTCTGCTTCTTCATATGAACTATTTTCATTTTCTTCTAGATTTTCTTGCTGCTGTTCTTTATTATCACTTTATTTTTCTGATTGTTTTGCCTTTTCTGTATTTTCAACATTTTCATTTTGATTATCTCTTTCTTCAACTAAAATTTTGTATGGTATTTGTTTGTTTGATTCTTCTTTACCTTTATACTTACAGTTTTCTTCATTAAACGTGACATCTCGTGAAATGATAATCTCCAGTGAATCTCTCCAGTCTGTGGATCCCATAATCTATATCCTGATCTTGAATAGCTAACCATTCTTACTTCTTTAGCTCTAGGTTTTAATCTTCCTCTTTTTGGTAAAATCACTGACCATGCTTGGCTTCTGAAAACTCTGAGATTGCTGTAATCAACTCGACCATGAAATACATAAGCCGGGACATTTCCGTCGAGTGCTTTTGTAGGTGATCTATTTAAAGCATAAGTTGAATATCTTAAAGCTTCGACCCACAAACTCTTGGGCATTTCACTCTCCAATAATAAAGCTCTCACTCTGTCTAGAAGTGTTCGGTTCATTCTCTCTGCAACACCATTTTGTTGTGGAGTGTAAGCACATGTAAATTCCTGTTTAATTCCTTCTTCTTCACAAAATTTTGTTAATTCTCCTTTAAACTCTCCTCCATTATCTGTTCTGATTCTCAGTACATTATTTATATTGTTCTTCATCTTCTTTACATAATTTATTATGTAATCTTTCGCTTCTCCTTTATTTTTTAATAAATGAACTTCTGTGAAATGTGAGTGGTCATCGACGATAGTTAAATAATATTTTTCTTCATTTATAGTTTCTGGTGACAATGGACCACCAATGTCACAATAGAGTAGTTCTCCATTGCGTTTAGTTCTCGGACGTGTAGCTTCGTAAAAGGATTTTCTGACTCCTTTTGCACTAGCACAAATACTGCATTTACTTTGGGACAATGGTAGGACCCAATATTCTTAAACCGCCATGATTAAGATGAGCTAGACGTCTGTGCCACAAATCATCTTCTTTTTGGCTAACAAAAGCTTTACCTTCCTGTATTTTAAATTGAATTGTGAATAATTTACCATCGTTATATCCTTTTATCACTCCTATTCTACTGATTATTTTAGCTACATTATTCTCAAATATTACAGTTATTCCTCTCTGGTTCAATTTAATCACCGACAATAAATTGTGAGTTAATTTATTTAACAACAAACACTCAATTATTATATTTTTTTCTTCTTGAGATTTTACTTTTAATTTGCCTTATTTTTTTGCTACAATTGTTACACCATTAGCAACTCTGATGTGTATATCTTCTATTTCTTCGACTTCTTCCATATATTTTTCATATTTTGTATTTATCAAGTTGTATGAAGCTCCTGAGTCTAATACAAACAATATATTTTTTGTGTGTATTTCTGCCGTGCTGGCTTGTTCTTCCTCTGCGATGAATGTTATATTTTTTTCATCTCTATTCTGTTTTTCTCCTACATTAGCATTGATGCTTCTTGTGAATCCACTTCCTTTAGCATGATTACGTCCTCAATTTTGTCCTCTGCCTCTGTTTCTGTTATATGCGTTAAATCTACAATTCTTTGCTATGTGATCAACTTTTCCACATGTAAAACATTTGAATGCAACGAAACTATAATTCCCTCCTTCCTGTGACTTTCTGCAATCATTTTTGGTTTTCAATTCTGCATCCAACAACTTACTCTTCACATATTCTATTGTTGGAGATACATTTGTAATTTCTAAAGCCGCAATGGCTGTCTGATAACATTCTGGCATCGACAGTAGCAAATAGTTCACTTTATCCTGATCATTCAATTTACTTCCTGTTTCTTCTAATTCTCTGATCAATATATCAAATTGATTGAAGTGATCACTTAAATCCGTGTCACTGCTGCATTTCAAAGCTAGTAATTTCTTCCTTATGTATAGTGCTGACAAGGTACTCTTTCTTTCAAATACACTCTTCAGATTATCTATCATTTCTCTAGCACTTGTAGCGTCTCTAACGTATTATAAATATTTATCCGGTATCGTTGACACAATCAAACTTTTGGCTTTTGCATCTTTCTTTTTGAATTCTTGTGTGCATCGTAATTCTTCCTTAGCATCTTGAATTGCTTCTGTGCATTCTTTTTCTTCCAATATGCATGACACTCTGAAAAGCCATGTGCTAAAGTTTGTGCCTATAAATTCAGGAACCAACGCCCGCGTGGTGCAATCCGCCATTTTTTCTTAAACGTGGTAAAAGTTTTCTGATTCACTTTCTAAGCTATCCTGTGCCAATCTGGCTTACAGGGCTTCTGGGCCCATAACCTACTAAAAATAATGCACCACGGAAATGAATATTAACAAGCATAAATTAACATAATATAAAATAATAAATATTTTACATACATGCATAACATTTTATATATACATTTTATTCTATGCTTACCTACAATGTTAACATTGTGCGTTTGCGCGTAATATGAGTTTTGTAAACAAATTATTGCATTGTACCTTAGAGAACGCCCGTGTATAGTTGTGATTGTATGTTGGAATAAAAATATATAAAATATAAATATGCATATCATTTACGCGCTTTCATTACCATAGTGGTGACCCCTGAAGAATACATAATGCTGCAAGAAGCAGCAAATGGAAAACAAGAAGGCGACGCTTGCGTGAATGCCTACTCCGATAGCAGGTTGCCGCAGGAGTTGTACAGAGTGACCATTAGAATACCACCATTTTACCCACAAAAACCTGCGATGTGGTTCGCCCAATTGGAAAGTCAGTTCGTGTTGGCCAATATCACTGTGGACTCAACAAAGTTTCACTACGCTATGGGGCAGCTTGACCCGATTTACGCAGCAGAAGTAGAAGATATCATCACGGCTACTACAATGCCAAATAGGTACGAGCGCTTTAAAACTGAATTAATAAAACGGCTTTCGGCGTCACAAGAAAAGAAGATTCTTCAGCTACTGACGCACGAGGAACTTGGAGACAGAGAACCGTCCCAGTTTCTCCGGAACCTGAAACATCTGGCAGGATCTGACGTTCCAAACGAGTTCCTGAAAATCATTTGGACCAGCAGACTACCCAGCACTACGCAAAGTATAATTACTTTTCAAAGTAATGCTATACTGGACGAGGCTGCAGAACTAGCGGACAAAATACACGACGTCGTACCACCTACCTCGCAAGTCGCAGCAACGTCATCAACACCCATGAATTCCATGGACGACCAAATCGCTGCACTAACTCGTCAAGTAGAAGCCCTGTCTACGAAGCTGGAGAGGATGTCACGCCCACGGGAACGATCCACCATCGGCCACAACCGCAACCATTCAGCATCGACAAGGTCGCAAAATAATTATATGAAATTTCCTACATGTTGGTATCATTTTAAATTCGGTAGTAACGCAAAAAATGTGTAAAACCATGTGATTTCTCGGGAAAATCGTAAGGCAGTCGATCCTGGCGACCGAAAACTGCCTAAATATAGGTCGCTTATTCATTACAGACCAACGTATCAAAATTGAATTTTTAGTAGATACAGGTAGTGATGTACTACTCTGTCAAGAAAGTACCGAGAAAAGATCAATAATACACGAAATGTTAGTTATTCATCCAAATTTATTTTATCACCTTCAAAGTATGCTCCTTCAGAAACGATACACTTACGCCAACAAATAATTCAATCATCAAACCATTTTTTAAACGCTTTTTCCGGAATTGAGTTCAGTGCTCGCTGCGAATTCTACTTTATGTCTTCTACCGAATGAAAACGGGTGCCACGAAGTGGTAATTTGAGTTTAGGAAAAAGAAAGAAGTCGGCTAGAGCCATATCTGGTGAATAAGGTGGTTGCTCGATGGTATTTGTTGAGTTTTTGGTCAAAAATTCGTTCGCAAATGATGGCCTTGTGCGAAGGCACATTATCATGGTGCAAAATCCAAGAATTTTCTTTCCACAAATCTGGCCTTTTTCGTTGAATTTGCTCTCTTAAACGCCGCATAACGCCCAAATAATATTCTGTATTTATCATTTGACCTTCCGGCAAGAATTCCGAGTGCACAACACCGCGATAGTTAAAGAAAACAGTCAACATGACTTTGACTTTTGATCGACTTTGGCGTGGTTTTTTCGGTTTCGGTTCAGTTGGAAGGCGCCACTCCGAAGCTTGTTGACTAGTTTGCATGTCAAACTCGTAAACCCACGTCTCGTCACCAGTAACAATGCATTTCATGTGTTTTCACCAAAAACACGATTGTGTTTTTGGAGAAATTCAGGTCTTTTGGGACTAGCCGAGCGGCAACATGTTTCCTACCCAAGTGATTATTTAAAATGGTACGGATCGACTCGTGAGACCAGAAAGTTCGACGCCTATCTCTCTCAAACTTGAATGAGGATTTTCAGTCACTATTTCCTTCACTTTTGCGATGTTAACTTCAGTTGCAGACGTTGATGGCCTACCAGAGCGAGGCAAATCTTCCATCACATCTCGACCGCTTTTGAACGCTTTGTACCACTCATAAACACGTGTTTTTGATAAAGTCGATTCACCGTAAGCCTTCTGTAACATTTTCAGTGACTCCGAACACGAAATTCCATTGGCGATGCAAAATTTAAGCAAACTCTTTGTTGGATGTTTTTGTCCATTATGGAATTCGCAATATACACTAGAATGATATAACTAAAAACAGCACTGTATTTAATCTAAATAACGGATACAACTCAAACTCCGCGCCAAAATGGAAAACAGTTGTGCCAATCTAACAACAAAAAAACAAAAATTGAATTTGGAATCATAAGCAAATCATCCATTCCCGATAGTTTCTTGACTGAATGTATGTGTTTTTCCATATAGTGCATTAAAAGAACGTAGGCAAAAAACTAACTTTGAATTATACGCCGCAAACGGCACATCAATAAGTACATACTGAGATACGGGTTTGCTCATCTATAACTAAACCTAGGGTTGCACCGTGACTTCGCTTGACGATTTATTGTTGCCGATGTTACTAAGGAAATAATAGGTGTTGATTTTTTATCTTTTTACCATTTGATTGTAGATATTAGAAACCGACGTCTCATCGATAATAATACTACGCTCTCGACCGCGGCTTTGCCTGTCGGTGGTGCTGATAACAGTGATAACATTTCTTTGGTAAAGGTAATGTCTGGCGACACCACTTACCACAGTATACTAACTCACTTTCCTGACATTACTCGGCCGCCTGGCATACACAATACACAACATCACATACGCATACACCTGGACCACCTGTTTCATGTACTCCACGAAGACTAGCACCTGACAAATGAAAAATCGCGAAAGAAGAATTTAGCGAAATGTTACATAACGGGACATGTCGACCTTCTCAGTCACCTTGGGTATCGCCTTTACATTTAGCGCCGAAAAAAGATAATGGATGACACCCTGTGGAGACTATCGGTTATTAAATGCCCGTACCATTCCCGATAAATACCCTATTCGTCATATACACGACTTCGCTCATAACTTGTCAGGCTGTAAAGTGTTCTCAACAATAGACTTAGTTAAGCCTATAACCAGATACCGGTCTGCGCAGACGACATCGAGAAAACCGCAATAATAACACCATTACGAATTCCCGTTCATGACATTCGGACTTCGTAACGCCGGACAAACGTTCCAACGGTTTGTGGACGAGATGCTGCGTGGGCTAGAGTCACAGACAAACTACCCTAGAGACTTGAAATATTTACGAATTTCTAAGCGAACTATTCTGTCAAGGTTAGAGGAATGAGACGTAAGCGGGCGGCAAGGTAACGTCACGTACTAAACGAAATAGTGATGTACTCGTAGATATTGTATATATCGATAAATACAAGTTTTTTTTTCATAAGCTTGTTTTAAAAATAGAAATAATAAAATATGTATGTATAATCAAAACAAGATTCTTTATTTCGAAACAAAAAAAAATCAAAAATTTGGAATAGAAATGCAAATCAAATTCGTTTGGGTAGTACGTGTTTCTCCTAATGTAAAACTTTAATGTAAAACAAAAAATTAAACTGACAAAAAAACGAAACTAAAAAGCTTTGGTGGTAGAACCACCCAACCTTTTCGTCTGCCTGTTCAACAGGTGTTTGGAGTTGGCTCACTTCCCGATAGTATGGAAGGAAGCCACAGTCATTATCTTGAGGAAGGCTGGAAGAGAGGATTACCAGAACCCCAAATCGTACAGACCGATTGGGCTGCTACCGATACTGGGGAAGATATTTGAAAAGATGATGATTGCTAGGATAAGGTGGCATATCCAACCGGGTCTTAGTCAGAACCAATATGGGTTCACGCCGCAGCGTGGCGCCGAGGACTCCCTCTATGTCATGATAAGATACATAAATGGAAATATTATGAATAAAAAAATAGTAGTGTTGGTATCGTTAGACATAGAGGGAGCCTTCGACAGCGCGTGGTGGCCAGCCATAAAGTGTGGGCTGGCAGAAAAAGGATGCCCGGTGAACCTAAGGCGCCTGGTGGATAGCTACCTTGCTGATAGGAAAGTAAGACTGAGGTATGCCGGAATTGAATGCGAGAGAGTGACTACAAAAGGATGTGTGCAAGGATCCATAGGGGGACCAACTTTGTGGAATGTGCTGTTGGACCCCCTATTGAAAGATTTAGAAGGAAGGGGAGACTACTGTCAGGCGTTTGCCGACGATGTGGTCCTCATTTTCTCCGGCGATAGCACCGCTGAGGTCCAGGGACGGGCCAATTCCACCCTCGGCCGTGTGTGGGACTGGGGAGTCCAGAACAAACTTCGCTTCGCGCCTAACAAGACCAAGGCCATGGTGTTAACCAGGAAGCTGAAGTATGACAACCCGGTCCTCCACATGGGCGGGGAGGGCATTGAACTGTCCCGAGAAATAAAGATCTTGGGCCTCACAGTTGACAACAACCTTAATTTTAACACTCATGTTGCGAATGTGTGCCGGAAGGCCACTAAAATCTTCAAACAACTGTCGAGAGCCGCTAAGGTCCAATGGGGGCTTTCGCCGGAGATAATTAGGACTATATATGTGGCAGTGGTCGAACCGACCATAATGTATGCTGCGAGCGCATGGGGGTATGCGACTGAAAAGAAATGTGTGAAGAGACAGTTGAGTGTGGGCAGAGGGGTTTCGTTCAGAAAATTGTAAAGGCGTACCGAACGGTCTCTCTGAACTCGGCCCTAGTGCTGTCCGGGATTCTCCCCCTGGATCTCAGGATCCGCGAAGCGGCTTTACTGTATGAGACCAGGAAGGGGTATTCTCGGGCAGTGCTGGGAGACCGGGAGATGGAGAGACCAATCGACGTACAGAAAGCGCCACATCCGTCGCGGAGGCTAGAGCTGGGATATGAGTGCCTGGAGGACGGGGCGGCGGCCCACCAGGGGGAGCAGCGGCTTGCCGTTTATACTGACGGCAGCCGTATCGAGGGGAAGGTCGGCGCGGCGCTATCTGTTTGGGATGGCGGCGCGGAGACCGGAACCAAGAAGCTCAAACTGGGGGGCTGCTGCACCGTCTTTCAGGCCGAACTCCTGGCACTGGCTGAAGCGGTGGAAAAAGCTCGTAAGAGCAGGAAGCCCCACTGTGACATATTCAGCGACTCTCGTTCGGCGTTGGAAGCAATTGTGAATGGGAATTCCCTCCACCCCTTGGTGGCTGAAGCCAGGAGCAGCCTGGAGGAGGCAATGAAGGCCGGAGTGGAAATCAGGCTGTTCTGGGTGAAGGCTCACGTGGGGGTGGAAGGAAATGAAAGAGCAGATGAATTAGCGAAAGAGGCAGCTTTACGAATGAAGACAAAGCCGAACTATGAAAGGTGTCCGGTATCGTATGTGAAGAGGGAAATACGGATGAACAGTATAGAGAGATGGAATGAAAGATATATAGAAGATGAAGTAGCGAAAGTGACAAAGGTTTTCTTTCCCAGTGCGGTGGCGGCCTATGGGGTGGTGCGAAAGATGGAGATAGACATGCTCACAACTCAAATCCTGACGGGGCACGGCGGGTTCTCTGAGTACCTTCACCGCTTTAAGCGGAAGGGGAGCCCGGCGTGCCCATGTGATGACAACAAGGATGAGAGTATTGTGCATGTGATTGTGGAATGTTTGATGTATGGAAGGGAAAGAATGGAAACAGAGATAGAGATGGGCATTCAAATAAAGGAGAATACTGTATGTGAGATAATGGCTGACACGGAAAAAAGGAATACGTTCATGAAGTTCTGCAAAAAGATAGCTAAGAAGGTTGTAGAAAGAAATAAAACATAGAGACGATATATACTATATTGTTAACATGAGTTTAATGTATGTATATATAAATAAATGTCAAGTAAGGGAAGAAGCATAAAGTAATTAATTATTAGGATAAATAAGTATAGTAACAAACATATAAGGAGCATATAGTGCATATATACTCAAACTATATATAAAGGATTTAAGGATGTAAGCCGAAATTATGTTAGCTATAAGATAAATTTAGTTAAAATGCATAGATTAAGTATATAATAGATTAGATATGAAAAGGAACTAATAAATGTTATATATAAGGATGTGTTAGTAGGTAAGTATAAATAAGTAAGGGTATAAAATAGAAACCAAGCTAAAATGTAAGGATTAAAAGTGTAATAGAGATAAGAGAAATGTATATGTAAGAAATCAATAAATGTTATAGATAAGGAGGCGTTAGTATGAAAAGTATTAATAAAAGGTTATAAAATGAAAATTAAGTTCAAATGTATAGACTAAGAGTGTAATAGAGATTAGAGAAATGTAATATGTAAGAAACCAATAAATGTTACAGATAAGGAGGTGTTAATATGTAAAACATAAATAAGTAAGATTATAAATTAAAATTAAGGTTAAATGTATAGGTTAAGAATGTAATAGAGATAAGGAAAATGTATATGAAGGGAACTAATAAAGGTTATAGATAAGGATGTAATAGATAAGAAGCTGAAAAAATAAAGAATAATTAAGAAAGAAATAAAATAGGTACACATAAAACCTTTTGGCCAAAGTATGGAAGGGATGGATAAATGTGTCGTATGATTCCGAAAGGTGCAGATGTAAGAAGAATAGAATGAAAGACTCAAAAGCAAACAAGGACCTTGACAAAAATTAAAGTCAGGGGAAGGATAAAAAAAAAAAAAAAACCTTTTCGTCTGTATGTATTTTTTTAATCAACTTTAAAAAGAAGGAGATTCTATGTGCGTCTGTATGTTTTTTTATGTATGTTCACCGATAACCTCATCAATTGTGTACTGATTTAAAAATTTTTTTTTTGTTTGATATACTTCCGAGGTGGTCCCATTTAAATTGCACTGGTATTGAGTTTGGCCTTTGAAGATACACGAAATAATAATTACTAATTATAAGCTTTATTTATATTGATGATACATTTTTATATCATTTCGTTCTATAATTATAAAAGTAGTTGTAGACCCGTCCTATATATTTATTTAGACCAAAGTCACTCAAATGGGAGAAATAAAAAAAATTAAAAAAAAATTTTAACCTACTAGAAATAAACACTGAAAAGTATAAAATAACTATCCTTTACTAATTACAACTCAAATACAAAAAAAAAAACTTTATACATACGATATAAATACGTATATAATTAAATTTGCTAGAGTGTTAGCCGACGGAAATGTCAAAAGCACTCGCATACCTAAGCAAAAATGTGTGAGGAGAATGATGAGATTTGAAGAAGCGAAAGAAGTATGTAAGGACCGCGACGCTTGGCGCTCCGTCCCTCTGACTGCCCCGTTAGGGATATGGTGTAAAGATTGTATGTATGTATGTACATAATTAAATTTGACGGTTATTAAAGTGGGTTCCAAATTAATGTGCCACAACAGAAAGTCTATTAGTTTGGGAGGCTTGCATCGATTTCAGTAACTGTCGAATTTAATTATATAGGTATTTGTATCATATGTGTAAAGTATTTTTTTTTATTTGAGTTTTGATTAGTAAAGAATAGTTATTTTGTACTTTTCAGTGTTTTTTTTAAGTCGGTTAAATTGTATTCTTAAATTTTTTCCGAATTAAATTGAACCAAAAACTCGAGATATATTCTATCCAATATAAGAGAATAATCAAAATCAGACTACTCTGTAAAAAGCTACGCATGGTCGTATACAAAAAAAAAATGCACCGACTTGAGAACCTCCATCATTTTTTCGTCGGTTGAAAAAAGAACGGTGACATCTTTTTAATGATAACTGTGTTTTTTTAATAGAAAATGTTAAAAATTTCAGGTTAAAAGGTATCTCTGTACCAAATTACATCTTAATCCGTTCAGCGGTTAAAAATTTCCCATATAAAGTTTAATCCCTATTTCACTCCTTTAGGGGTAGATTTTTGGAAAAAGAAGTATGTTTTTTATTAGAAATTTTTTTATCTATGTACTATACTAAATTTCGTCTTAATCGGTTCAGGGGTTAAAAATTTCCCATACAAAGTTTCATCCCCTTTTTCACCCCTTTAGGGGTAGATTTTTGAAAAATAAAGTAGCATATGTTGACCTCCTGGTGTCAAACTATGTCCATGCTAAATTTTATTAAAATCGGTACGGCGGTTTAGCCGTGAAAACCAAGCAGACAGACGGACAGACAGACAGACGGAGAGACTCGCATTTATAATATTAGTATGGATATGGATAGTATGGATATGGATTATACAATTATATAATATTATATAATTATATATTACATTATATATTAATATATTATATTATATAATTATATGTTATATATATTATATTATTATATAGTATGGATAGTATGGATGGAACTAGGTATATAATTTCAAAGAGTGGTAGTCATTACAAATTCTCAAAATTAATGGAAAATATATTGATATATCGATACGTTTTTTCGCGTCCCTACTTACACGTGCCATCTTGCAAGAGTGAGGATGCAATATGTAATTATAGCTTGCTAGACAAGGACAAACGCTGACTCAAAGCTACCAGCGACCAGTATAGTGAGAGCTCTGCATTTTTTTGATATAAATTTTTATTATTAATTTTATACTTACCGATGAAACGTGATATTATCCTTTTTAAAACTATTTTTACGACTGTTACTATCACACCACTTTACAGCGCAATTTGGCATTGTTTACGTAATTTATAATATATTTTTTAAAAGAATTAGACACAGGTCACAGATCTGCTTTCTGGTTAATACTAAAGGAGCGCGCGTTTGTGTTTGAAGTTATATGAGCGTTTGTGCGCATCGATGGCAGAAAACGGTGCCCTTTCATTTCCTGTCTTTAGGCTAATTTGTCTGTGGCTAGAGTTCTGTTACTCATATCTTGATGACTTTTTGGTATTCTCGGAAGATCAGGTAACCCATGAGCAGCACCTTGAGGGGATATTGTTTTATTAAAAACAACTGTTCGCGATCGATTACCTTTTATTACTGACTATCATTGGATTACATTTGTTATAAGTATAGATCATTGTACATACTACACTACTACTACATACATACTACACTACACCTCGGGGGTGACAGAGAAAAAAAAATGTTATTACAGATTTTTTTTTAACATAAAAGGTTACATGTTTAATATGATTTTATGATATAAATGGTTTGGTTCTATTTTTATGGATTACATAAGTATCATTATTTTTTAAAATTTTTACATTAACACCTAAGTCTTCTAATACTACAAATGGTCCATTCCATTGATTTTCTAACTTTTTAGCTGTTTCATTCTTAATTAGTATTAATTGTCCATTATTATATGCCACATTATTTATGTATTTATCATAAGAACATTTACGATTTTGTTTACTTAAAAGTAAATTATCACGAGCATCCTGATGTGCTACTTGTAACCTATACTTAAGATCTAAAGGATAGCTTTCTGGGTTATACAATGGTTCTACATATTGACTTACTCTACATGGTATTACACTGGCTCTGCCAAATACCAGTGTGAATGGCGTGTATTTTGTTTCTGTATGAACAGTATTATTGAAACTGTAACACCAGAATGGTAGCCACTGACTCCATGTATCTTTTTGACCATTACACTGTATTCGCAAGATTGTAATTAGATTGTTATGAGAATTTTCTAACGCACCGGTAGATTGATGATGATATGCTGTAGATGTTAATTTATTTATACTCAAAATTTTACATACCTGTTCCATTACTGAAGAAACGAATTCTGTTCCACGATCAGTCGCTATGGTATTTGGTACTCCGAATCTTAAAATAAAATTATTAACTAACGCTTTCGCTACACTTACAGTTTCCTTATTTTTAAAAGGATACGCTTCTACAAATTTAGTAAGTTCACACTGCAGTGTTAAAATGTAACAATTGCCTTCAATATCTTTTTCTAAAGGACCTACTATGTCTAGATAGATCTTTTCAAAAGCATATGAAGACGTTGTAGTTATCTAGATGGGCGCCTTGACATACCTACAATGCTTCATTTTCTGACATTTAATACATTTACTCACAAATTCTTTAACGTCTTTGTCTAAGCCTGGCCAGTAAAATTTTCTCTTAATATTGTTCATAGTCATTCTACGTACACCTGCATGACCTGCAGTGGGTAGTAGGTGAAAATCGTGCAATATATATTTCTTTTCTTCGTCGTCATCAATTCTTCAAACTCCTCTTAATACATAAATTCGTGGACCGGTCCATTTCTTATTATCTTTTATTCGTTTTAACAAGTCTTTAATAAAATTATCATATTCTTTATTTTTTACTATGCATAGTTCATTTATATTCATATTTTTGCAAAATTCTTCTAACTTAGTCACAAATTCGGTTCGCGTATATTGTGCCCTAAAGTTAAGGTTAATAAATAACATTTTTTAACGATGACTGTAAATAAAACGATCTTTTTCTTTATCTATATTATTTTGTCTTCTTAATTTGTATAATTCGTCATTACCTATAAAAGTCATTTCCACTAGATCACCTGGCATTTTTAGCACCTCAACTACCTGAGGTTGATCAGGCCACTTTTCATCGAGTTTACTAAAACTAGGTATATTTAATTGGTTGTCTAAGTCTAAACGCCTTTTCTGCCCTCTTGTCATAACTGTTACGATTTCTTCGTTCATGTTTTTTAAAGTATCCGATGTTATAGTTATTCTAGACAATGTATCTGCAACGCTGTTTTCTTTTCCTTTAACATACACAATTTTAAAATTATATTCCTCTAATTCCAGTCTAAATTTAAGAAGTCTACTTGATGGATCTTTCATTGAAAATAAATATATTAAAGGCTCATGGTCAGTCATAATTGTGAATGATTTACCGTACACGTAAGGTCTAAAGTACTTCACAGCCCACACAATAGCAAGTAGCTTATTCTGAATAGTTGGATAGTTAAGTTCAGCTTTATTGAGTGGTCTGCTAGTGTATGCTACTAGTTTCATGTTTTTATTGCACAAGACTGCTCCTATAGCTGTACCTGAAGGGTCTGTTTGAATTATAAACTCGTTATTTTCTGAAAAATCTGGAAATTCTAATATTGGTGGAGTTGTCAAAGCATATTTTAATGTTTCGTATGCTTTTTGACACTCGGTAGACCACAGAAACGGTTCACATTTTCTTGTTAATCTATTTAAAGGATTAGTTATTTCTGCAAATTTTTTTATAAATTTCCTATAATAATTGAAAATGCTACGAATCTTTTTACTTCATCTTTATTAGTTGGTATGGGATATTTTTGTAATATTTCAATTTTTGCCGGGTCAGGTAAAACTCCTTTTTCTGACACTAAATGACCTAAATAAAGAATTTCTATTTTCAAAAAGCTACATTTTCCGGATTCAATTTTAAGTTAATTTTTCTCAGTCTTTCTAAAACGTCTGTCAAGTTCTTGTTATGGTTATCTAAATTTCTCCCAAAAACGACCAAATCATCCAAATATATGAAGCATTTGTCATACGTTAATCCTGACATAGCTACTGACATGACTACTAAAAGCACTTTGACTGGTTTTGAGTCCCATTAGTAATCTTCATTTGGTACTGTCCCGTGTTTGTAGTGAATGCAGTGTACTCCCTACTGTGCTTATCTAGGCTTACTTGGTAATATCCCTGATTAAGGTCTAAATGTGAGAAGTAGACTGATCCAGAGAGTGAGTCTAAAATTTCAGTGATATTGGGTAACGGGAATTTATCATCTACTATACAATCATTGAGTTTCCAATAGTCGACTACTAATCGCCATTTTTCGTCGGTTGCACTCTTCTTTGGTACCAATAAGATAGGGCTAGACCATTTACTTTTTGCTTCTTCTATAATGTCGTTGTCAATCATTTGTTGAATTTGCTTATTTACTTCATTTCTCAAAGAATGAGGTAGACGATACTGCTGAACATAAATCGGATTTATGTTTGGTTTTAAAGTTATCGATTGCTCATAAACGTTTGTAGTTGTTAACTTATCACCGGGTAAAAAGAAAACATCTGAATATTTAGCACATAATTCTTGAACAGATTTACGTTCTTCCAAAATAAGATGATTTAATTTTAAAATATCTGATAAGATTTTTGCCCGTTCTAAACTATTAAAATTAGGTTTAAAATTGCATAAGTCATAATCTTGAATTGAATAAATCTCAGGTTGTAACATTGGTAAAGTAATATCATGCTCATTGGTGTTTAAAATTTTTACCGGTAATCTGTTATTTTTTATTCTTCCTATACATCCCGCAAGAAAAACATTTTCCGCTAATTGTTTGCTATGGATAACGCAATCACCCTTTATATCAACATTTGAAAGTAAATAATGAATTGATTCACTTCGCGCAGGAATATGTAACACTTCATTTGAATAATCTACAGTGTCACAGAGTTCTAAGTAATATTCCATTCCATATTTAGACATAGCAATGATGTTATTTTGCAAGTTGATGCTTGATGCATAACGACACAGAAAGTCTAAACCTAAAATACCATCCGCCTTTAATGGTATGTTATTGAAAACATGAAGCTTGATCTCAAAGTCCACCCAATGTTGTTTATCACGATGAATCAAGCTGAGATGAACAAATCCGCTGGATTGAATATTACCTCCAATACCATTTATGATAGTCTCATCTCTAATTATGCTACTGTTAATAGGTAATGCATCTTTCTTTATGACGGATAATGATGCTCCGGTATCTACTAACCAAAATAATTTTTTATTGTTAATATATAAAACTAAAAATTTTGCCTTGCCATTTAATATCATAATTCTATGTTTCGGATCGAAAAAACTGCATTTCGCTTGTATTTAAGCTCATCGGTTCGTTCTTGTGAGATTCATCCGTATAAAACACTCGATGTTCATTACCACTACCACGAGTCTGATAACTCGATTGATTCTCATTCGACATTTGGGAGCCAATTCTCGCGTAATAGACATTTTATCTATGATAGATATATATCGAAAATCGATATTTTATCTATGGAAAGCTTATTTGTCTATTCTCAATATCACTTGCGATATATGTCGAAGGAACGTCGTTCGACTTACATCGACTGGTCTCTTACATTCGATATAATTAATTTCTATTGCTACACGGTAGATATCGGTCTTTGAGTGACAAAAAATTTGGTATGTTTGGACATTTTTTTTTTTTAAATTGTAATACATATAAGTATATAAAGAAAAATCAAATACAATTGCAATAGATGATTTGGTGGCTGCCTATATTATTGGAACTCTTGAAGAGGCGACAGCTGCCGCTTCTTCAGTTTCAAGACATGCTAGCTCTATTCGAAGAAATGCGTCAGATCCTTTTGAGTTGACTGAAGTTGAGTTCAAGAAAATGTTTCGCCTAAATAAAGAGTTAACAATAGACAATTATCGCGGTCTCTTCTCTCGTTTTTGCTTTGACGTGAAAAGTTACGTTTCATTACAACATTAACGAATCATTTTAAAATAAATAATAACTGTTTTAATTGTACAACTACTTTGTTTCCAAACTATTCGTTATTCATAGAAATACGAAAATTAAAGACAGTACTTAGTTTTATGAATTTAAAAATAGATATTAATAATGACTGCAACCGTAATTTAAGATCTCGAATTTATGTTGTCACAGTTGAGAAAATTGGAACGTAAAAACTCCTTGAGTTGGTAGTATTGTGATAGATATGCGTAGTCCCTGCGATATATATGTCTATTGTGTGCGTGAATTGAATTTTAGTTATCAATAGATATTTTTCCTTCGAAATGATATTTTTACATGCGATAATTTTGGATAGAAATATATCTATTCGTGATATTTTGTCTATCGTGTCAGAATTAGCCTCCTGCTGGTAACCTCGTCCTCGATTTATGTTATTATATGAACCTCGACCATTACCACGGGAATGAAATAATGATCTACCATAAAAATTATTGAAATTTCCTCTGCCAAAATTATTTGAAAAATTTTTAAAATTACTTCTGAAATTATTCATTTTTCGAAAATTATTCGAATTTCGTTGATAACGTCCTGGTTGACCACGTGTATGATGATATGAATATCCTTGATATGAGTTATTATATTGTGACTTACCTCTACCACGACGTGAGAACTGCATGACCTCGCCATCACTTGCTGAAGTCGAGGCTGTTGTCAACTCCTCGTCTCTTGCTGCCTGGATTGCGTCTTTTAAACTATCATAATTACGCGCAGCTATGATTGTACTAAGCAGAGTCTCTTAACCCATCTGCGAGTCGTTTAATCGCTAAATTTTCATTAATCGGTTTCAACACAGTATAATTTTGAAAATTACCATCTGCTTGTGATATTGTTAGATCAGTAAATAACTTTTCTAGTTCTGTACCGTACTGATCAATTGCACGCCAGCCTTGTTTTATATTTTGCAATCGCGATTGTATCGCGGTGAACGACTTTTTAGTTATAAGAATGTCACGCAAATCTCTAACAAGATCACTTGTAGAGTTATAATCATTGAAGATCCGTAACTTGGCATATTCGGATAATCTACTTTTTAATACAAATTTAATAAGTAAATTTTTCCCAATCTGATAGCATCTCTGCATACATTTCAATAGAGTCAATGATACTCTTAATTTTATTCTCATTACCATTCATTACAGGAATCAAATTACATGCCGTTTTTAAATCGAATTCCATGGTTAATTCTAAATTTCGACTTTTTTCACAAAAATCACTTTCACTACTGCTATCCTGCTTGGTTTCGGAACATAAATTAATAATTTGTATGTAACAAGATTTTATTTCATCCTTTAGTGATACTAACGACTGTAAAAATTCAGATTTTAATCCCTGTTTTTTAGACAACAGTTGCATTAATTCCGTACATTTCTCATATACGATCTCCGTCTCAGATGATTTATTTTTTATATCATTACTCTTAAATCTCAATTTACCTTTTTTCATTAAATATCTTTTTATTGATTTAAGTTCTTCTAAATATTTAATTATTTCATTTTCCATACCCAGACATAAATGTATTAATAATAAAATACAAACCCAATTCTCACAGCGAGTTACTACTGTAGGGGCCGCAGAGCGTAAGATGACACTATAATTGGAATGCGGTCACTCTCCATAATAAAATAATATAGAATATTAGTGCACTATGCATTAAGTAATAACTAAAACACAATTTTCAAGTATGCTATTCTAAATTAAAGAGTTCAAAAATTAATAATATAATGTCCATAATTTCATTGTCATTTTTTCTTTTAAAATAACGACACATTAATATTTTATTTTGATTATTTTTACACTACCACAAATCAATGTTTTCACTTTATAATAATTAAAACCCGCACAGCACACACAAGAAAAATAAGTACATAATTTTTTTGTTTTTTCCATTACTTTGTCGTAATACGAATTTCAGCTTCTTCTTCACGAGCAGCTCAGGAGTGGCTGAACGATCGACGAAAATTATTTTGTACAATCTGGTCCCTGATCCACGAGTGGTGGCATTTCTTATACTGCTTCTACAAAAAAATATAAAATACCAAGACCCAGCAGCAGACAAATTACGTGCGCGTAATGAGCGATTGTTCCAATTTAATAATAAATATGAAGATAAAAATATTTATTTTACGTTAAGGAGCCGTAAGTAGAGCTCGAAGTCGCGTCACGCGTCCAAATATGACATGGGTCGCCATGAGGGGATATTGTTTTATTAAAAACAACTGTTCTCGATCGATTACCTTTTATTACTGACTATCATTGGATTACATTTGTTATAAGTATAGATCATTGTACATACTACACTACTACTACATACATACTACACTACACCTGCACCAACTCTTCACAAGACTGAAAGAGTACGGTATGGTTATAAACGTATCAAAATGCGTCTTTGGGGTGGCGGAAGTGGAATTTTTGGGATACAAAATATCAGCAGAAGGCACCACACCTCTGCCAGCGAAGGTCGAAGCCATCGAAAAGTTCTCAGTCCCGAAAACAGTGCGTGACTTGCGACGTTTCCTCGGGATGATGAACTTCTATCGCAGATTTTTACACAATGCAGCTAAACATTAGGCTCCGTTAAATGCATTGCTAATTGCATCAGTCAAAGGATCGCACCCAGTGCATTTCGACGAAGAACAACTTGAAGCCTTTAAAGCAGGGGTTCCCAAACTTATTTTGTCTACTGCCCACTTTGAGAATAAATTATTTTTTAGCGCCCCCATTTTTTTACCTACTGAAAAACCACTATAACTTCAAATTAAATTAATTAATTATTGTGAGCTACATTAGCGGAGATTAAACATTAATTCCAAACGAGACTTTTACTATAACCCGCAAGACTTAACTTGAAACCTGAGCGCAGTAGGTAATACACAACGGCGCTCAGGTCTCAAGTTAACTCTTACGGGCTACACCTGCCAATGAGAATGATTATTGAAACGCAACTTTATAGTATTCAAACAGAGTATCTTTTGTTCAAAATAAAACAAATATAATCGATCCTTATATAAAAACTAATGTGAAGGATGAATCTGATGCTGTTTAATAAGTTTGTTGATATCAGGTTATTTAACAAAAACTTGTTAAAACATGATTGCCCGCGGTCTATTCTATTATCGGTCTATTATCTACGAAAATTACCTATGTGGGAGTAGTAATAACTATTAAAATGCGAAAGTGTGTCTGTTGCCTTTTTATTTGTTTGTTTATGTCTACTTTCATTTCGAAACGGAACGACCGATTGACATGATTTTTATTTTGTATATTCAACAAAACAGCACAGATATATGAACTACGCGGAGAGAAATATCGAACCGAGTTTGAGCAATCTTTTAATTAATATTAGTTGATGCTCACAAGTTGTAGTTGAGAGTTGAGAGAGAGAAATTACAAATCACCCTCCAGGCCTCTACACAACGCCCCCATTTTTTTCTGGGTCTCTTACCGCCCCCCTTTAGGCCTGCAGCGCCCACAAGGGGGCGTTATCGCCCACTTTGGGAAAGGCTGCTTTAAAGCCTGCAAGAATGATCTTTGTCAAGCTACCGTGTTGGCACACCCAGAATGCGGGGCAAAATTCACCGTGGTGACGGATGCATCAGGCTTCGCAATCGGTGCAGTCTTACAGCAACTACAAGGTAACTCATGGCAACCACTCGGGTTTTTCTCACGTAAGTTGACCTATGCTCAACAGAAGTACTCTCCGTATGATCGCGAACTTCTGGCAATTTACGAATCCATCAAATATTTCCGGCATATGATTGAAGCAAGGGACTTTGTGGTTTACACAGACCACAAACCTCTTACCTATGCCTTTCATCAGCGAAAAGAGAAATGTTCACCGAGACAATTCAGACATCTCGACTTCATCTCGCAATTACATCTCATGTCTTATACTAATTCTTACAGCTATTTATATCGAATATGTACCTACGTGACAATTTCCTTTGCAGCGATGCAAATATTTTGTTTGTAGGTTACGATTACGCACGAGGTTACGAAGTGCTGTGTCAGAGTAATATCTGGCACATACTTAAATTAGATTATTATAAGTACTTACATAATACATATACTTACCACATTCATATAGGCAACCATAAATTAACATAATATAAAATAATTAAATATTTTACATACACGCATACCATTTTATATAAACATACATTTTATACTATGCTTACCTACAATGTTAACATTGTGCGCTTGCGTGTAATATGAGTTTTGTAAACAAATTATTGCATTGTACCTTAGAAAACGCCCGTATATAGTTGTTATGTGCTTCTGTGATTGTATGTCGGAATAAAAATACTTATATAAAATATAAATCAGCATATCATTTACGCGCCTTCATTGCCTTAGTGGTGACTCCTGAAGAACACATAATGCAGCAAGAAGGAGCAAATGGAAAACAAGAAGGCGACGCTGGCGCGAATGCGCGAATAACATCATACACGATATATCCATAGACAATGTAGTCTTCAAGATCTAAATGTTTATGAATTTCTAAGCAAACTATTCAGTAAAGGTCAAAAGACTGGGACGTAAGCGGGCGATATTGGTACTGCTTATTGAATATTTAGAATTAGATTTTGACTATGCTTCTGATTAATGGCCCTAGAAATCTGAAGTGTATCTTTTTCTTTAAATCTTTTTTTTCTCTTGTATAACTTACAAGAGAAAAAAAAGATTATTATAACTATAAACAGGACTTGGATTCTATCTTTAATATTAAAATAAAAATTCAAAGTATTAAAATCGAACAATTGTTTTATAAATGTCTATGAAACTAGCGCTAAATCGAAAGCCCGTTATACAAGTAATTCTTTATTTTTTTGCAATTTATTTGTTATTTTTTTACCGCATAACCAATTTTTTTTCCGCAGCCATTTTCGAGAAACCATGGCTCCGCTGATTTGATACTGACTATACCTAGGGTACTGTTGATTAGGCAATTGGCACTTGTGTATTTGTTTAAGACTCCGTATACTTACTTAATGTGGTCTGGTCTAAGCGAAAATAAATTACGAAATTAAAGCGTTTCTATATTCAAAATTTTATTTTCATTTTGACATTCACAACATATAAAAATAGTTATGACTTATATTAACTAGATAGTAGATACAATTTATCTTCCTAATTTTAATTTTTAAAAAGGATCTTATTTAAATAAGTAGCTATTAGGTTTTACAAGTATTGGACGTCCACATTATAAATCTCACAAACCATCTTACAATGCTACTTTTTTCTATAAAACACATTCTTTCTTTATTTAAATTTTATTACAAAACGATTTATAATTAATTAAATCACAATACGCATGAGCATAACTTATACACACTCATGAACTTAATTTGTACATTAAAATACTATTTTAAATGCAGTAAGTTAAATAACTAACTTTAAAAACACAACTTACCTACATCGGCAGTAACAAGTGAAAAATTTGAATATTATTGTCGTATGTATAGTCTTATCGTTATTCGTATTCATCACAAAGTTGGGAATGAATAAGTAAAATAATATTCATTATTGTTTTAAGTGATCTAAATACATTGAATGTTAATTATTGTACAAGGAATTGAAGAAAATCATACGAACATATAGCTATTAAATTATGAAATATATTGGCACGTATATTATAACTGCAGATGAGAATTACCTAATTAAAAAATAATAATTTCCTTATCTTCAACGTTTTAGGTAGTGCCAAATCAAAAAAAAATAGTAGGTAAGTTTAATTATTAGATTCGATGTATGAGTTCAGTTGTTAAAACTTATCTAAAGAACGTGATCTCTATAGAGTATTCCACGTTATGAAATCCGATCCCTAAATATCTACAAAGTAATTTTAATTTACTCGGCAGGTAGGTACGTACTTTAAGTTGGTACTCTTTTTTGCTGAAAGTTATTATTATCATTATCGTACAATTCCTGGTACCATTTAAAAGACTAAAATAATATGTTATTTTAATCTTCACGTATCTAATTATTCAAATGTGGTCTTAAAGGCAAGGAGCCTTCAACCCAGAAGTTTGGTCGTTGCATCATCGTCTGCCATAAAGTAATTTCCTTTCCAATGCTGTCCATCCAGTTGACATTGGCGCCTATATATTTTCCTAAAATAAGAGAAAGAGGATTATATTAATTGAGCTATCTATCTATATCCATATTATCTATATATACTTTTTTCAATCTTTCCATTGACGTAGATTAAAATAATTGTGGAATTTCATGTAAAAAGCTGTCCTGAAGTTGAAACAGTTTTTCATTTTTTTCTTCACTAGCATATCGCGTAGATACTGTTAGCCCAATTTCAAAAGAACTGTCATAAGTACATAGAATAGCCTCTGGCCTATGTATATCTCGAACTGGTTGCATTCAGCAGGTAAAACCTGTTTAGTTTGACCTCTAAGTACAATACTATGCAGAACTATATTTATAAGTGATAACGGATAATGGCTGGTAAGTAAAAAAGTTGATTAAACTTCGTGAGTGTATGGATCACGCGACTTCTGTTGGATAATCTGTATATCATCATAATTATAATATTGTGTGATTTAGGATCACGCAGAAAAAAAATCAATAAATAATTTCAGTGTCGGCCTTAGCCAGTCGGGCGAGAGGATCGATTTTAATTTATAATATAGATAACATTAACAAGCACATTCTTTTTTTTTTGACAAACTGCTTTATAGTTCTACTCTATTCTAAGTCTCTAGTAAGTAATGACGTAATCTTACCAGTTCCAAGTGATAGTCTGACGGCTCCCATGAAGTCGTTGGATGCGAGTCTGTCCCTATCCCATAGACTGAGTTCCAAGGCCCTTGACCCAATCTCCTGTAGCGTTAGCCCTCTGTACGTGAACGTGTGTTCCCATCTAGGGTTTAATGACCGTCGTGCCACCGAAGTTTTTTGCTTAGCCAGGCGACCCCGTTCCGGTAGGAGATAGCTGAAAATAATAAAAAAAGTTTACTTATGTGATATGGTAGGGGCATATCACAGTAATTTTGCTGATTACGAACTTTGATCGCGACGAGCAAGGAGTCGTAAACGTTTTTCAGTCGTTTCCTGTCACCGGTCTTACTACGAGTACCTCGCGCGCGTATTATCATAAGGCAATTATGTAGTTGAATAGTTTATGTGCTAACTGAAGTAATAACCTATTACATGTGGTAAAAACAAATAAACTGAATATATTATTATTGTAAATTAATAATGACTTTCAATTTGTAACTCTATGATAGCATGATTCCATAGTATCATAGGTATAGTAGACACACGTAAATACACATTTACAAACGTGAGACTATAATTAGAATACCTACGTGAAATAAAAGACAATTACTCTTTTTTAATTAAACGATTGAAAACAACTATATGCTTGTTAGAAACATTTGTGACTATTCCAATATTTAATGCAATTCCAACCATATAAATTGGCGAATTAACTGTATCCGTTAACTAATACTAAAATATGGTTGCATAGCTCGTTTTTCTCTCATCTTTCATAAAATTTATTTTGTAAACTTTGCTTTTGTGGGTACGTTGGTACACAATAATTAATTCGTACAACATACTATATTTTGAATTTTCTGATAAAATTTTCCAGGTTTTTCAAATATTACACTTATGCTTTGAGGAATTGCACACAGTTTATATAATATCATTTTAAAACGCTAATATTTGAATAAATTTTTATTTTTATAAAGACAGTTTTCGCGGCTATAAAAAAAAGAAAGAAAAAAAAATATAAAAACCGAATTTAGAAATGAAATTTTACAATGAAATTTCAAAATATCGTCGTATTACGACAATTAATGTATTAAAAACGTATTTAAAATTATAAGTTAAATTGATTTCTTAAAATACATAATTATAAAATTATAACCAGGTAATCTATCAAGTATCGTATTCAGCAACTATAGTGAAACTACAACTACAGAAATATTGGAATCTTGTAAATGGTGTGTAGATGGAGTCATCCATTTAAATTATTAACTGACTCGAAAAAAAGAGGAGGTTCTATGTTCGTATGTAAGTATGTTTTTTTTTTGTATGTTCACCGATAATTTTGTCAATTGTGGACCTATTTCGAAAATTCTTTAGAGGTAGTCCCATTTAAATTTCGCCAGCATTGGAGCTTGGACTTCGAAGATACACCAAATAACATCAAGTAACATTAACTGCATTATAACCTTTATTTATTTATATTGATGATTCTCTTGTCATTGCGCTCCAGAATTAGAAAAGAAGTTAATGATATGCCTACCCTAAATATTTATTTAGGCCAAGGTCACTCAAAAGGGAGAAAAAAAAATGTAAAAAAAAATTAAACCGACTTCAAAAATAAACACTAAAAAATACAAAATAACTATCCCTAACTAATCAAAAGTAAAGTAAAAAATAACTTTATAAATACAATACAAATACCTATATAATTAAATTTGACATTTATTGAAGTCGGTGCCAAATCAGTGTGCAACAACAGAAAGTTTATTAGTTTGGTAGGTTTGGCACTGACTTCAGTAACTGTCAAATTTAATTATATAGGTATTTGTATTGTATTTATAAAGTTATTTTTGTACTTGAGTTTTGATTGGTTAACAATATTTATTTTGTCCTTTGTAGTATTTATTTTTGAAGTCGGCTTAATGTTTTTCTTACATTTTTTTTATTTTTCCCTTTCTCCCTATGTACCTGACATATTTGTATTGTATTTATAAAGTTATTTTTGTGCTTAAGTTTTGTTTAGTAAAGGAAGGTTATTTTTTTTATGAACGTATTCAAACACACAAACACTCTTTTATTGTATTCATCTGTAACACACTATCCATCCTATAATAGGTTTTACTGCCGGTCATAGGCATTTTTTCACACATCATCTACAATAAAACAAACATCTATAATAAAAGACTACTTAGCTTAGTGAGTACCGCCATATACCACGCAACAGTAGAGATTAACGGTTTCTGCTGCCTCGACTCTATTAAATAAACATACATATCCTCATTCTGTATCCCTAACGTGATAGCCAAAGAGCACAGAGCGCCAATTATCGCGATCTTTACATACTTTTGTCTCCCGAAATCTCATCGTTCTCCTTACATACTTTTGCCGAGGTATACGCTTTGAAAACGTAGGCTGAAAGTCATCCTCTATACTTGTAATAGGTCTTTACCTATGAAATTACCGATTTTATTATTGGCTGTGTGAAGATCGATATTTTTCATTCCACTTAGAATTCTCGATTCCAATTAATTTTATAATGTAACTATTATTGACATTTCTTTTAAAAATCAGTTGTGCATTTGTTTTCCCGCCGTTCGTTCACAGACGAATGACACGCAATATGAAGGACGTGTATGCACCAGGTAGCGCAAGTGAACGTACGTTTAATTAATGGATTGATTAAATATATACTTTTACTTAGGTAAAAAGGATTAATTTTTGTGTATAAAGTGGTAATTTCATAGGTGGTAGTGGTAATACTTCACTGATCATTGAAAAACCATTGTAATCAAACTATTGTAAGATGACGTAAAAAGATAATACCTAAGATTCTTATGGTACTTTTCAACACAGGTTGTTAAGGAATTATTACGGTTGTGCAAAGTGGTATATACCTTTTACAAAAGACGTCGGCGAGTCCACTAGGCCTGGTGGCGACAAGGTTCTTGGCCTCCTTGACGAGCACATGTAGCGTGCCCTTGCCGCGCGCCGCGCCCGTCTCTGCAACCTCGAACTTCAGCCCCACAATCAGGTCGCCACGGGTGCCTTGCTGCTCGTCGAATTGTTCTGTCTATACGTATAATTGTATGTTAGTGTTATTTATGTTACAATAAGAATTTGTTACTGGTTCTTCTCAGTGCAGGTTCTTGTGGTTTATTTGAATAACGATGTTCTTAATTTGTGCTATCAATGGATTACACATTCATCTAATTTATGTGTACAGTCCACAATACACATATAGCAGTAGAAGGTCTTCATAGGAGGCTAGCGTATACGGTTTGTATATTGCGCGCTAATACGCACGCGCAGTGGCGCGCATACAACGGCAATATTTTGGGTGATTATGGCTGATTATTGTAGTGCCAGTGCCAGCCGGGGTCATACGTGAGGCAAACACGCGACCGTTTGTCTTTAATTCGTTTTGTCACAAATAGAAAAAAAATTAAAAAAATTATGTGCTCGGATGCCTAAATATTTTAGTTATTCGAATTCAAAATTATCGTTCTTCAACATAACTACACGAAATTAAATTTGACAGACATGAAAAATATATTCGCGTGCATTGGTTTTTTATTATTATATGCTTTTATGTGTAACTATAATAAACGAGATGTTCTCCGCATCTCACAACTAATGCAACAGATCTACAAGACGGGAATCTGCCTTCTTTTATAAATATTCTCTGGTACAGTGTTTTAAAGATATTAATAACCTATCGGTCAAAATTCTTGTTATGGTTCTTCTACATGTTGCAGTTCGTCTACTTATTTGCCAATAGCTCCCTCTAGTAGTATTCGCCAGAAGGCCGATAGGTATGTTGATCAAAGTGTAGAGAAGTCTTTCGAAGCATAACAGATAAGAAAAAAAACAATTTGTTGATAATGAAACTATTTTAAGGCTTCAAATTAAGTACTAAGCTCAAATAGATGTCCACTGCCTACATTATCACAGGATTTGTTTTATAAATTGATCTGGCATCATTGAGCCACATTTAGTTTTTATTTGCCCGCGACTTCGTCGGCTATTCTAATTATTATTCTATTCTATTATCTATTCTAAATGTATTCAAAATCGGTCCAGTGATTTAGGCCGTGAAAGCTGACCGGACAGACACAAACACTCACATTTATAATATTAAATATGAAAGTATGGATTACAATGTAGCTTAATACTGTAATAATCCCATAAGTTTATAATTATTTGAATAATTTCATTTGTGTGTTATAAATTCGAGTCGTTGCATTAAAACAGAATTGTCGAAATTTCTAACCCATCTTGTGAGTTGTTACTGAAAGCTGTGCAGTTAGTTTGTTCTCTATTTAGAGCACACTGAAAACTGTAACGATTTAGAAAAGTTTTCTAAACAGAAACACAAATGAAACAGAATTTAAAATGAGATAATATAGGTAAAAGCAGGTAGAGGTTGTACTCACCCTTTCGTGCAACTTGTGCCACATGGGCGCGGGGTCGTCGAAGACGACGTCGGCCAGCGGCAGCGTCACCTCACCGAGGAAATCGTTCCGGCCGAACATGTCCGCGTGCCACACGCTGAGCCACAGTGTCCGCGAGGACAGCGAGGCCAACGGTTGAACGAAATTTAGCATTTCCTCGAACACGGGGTTCAACGTGTTCTTCTTCACCTTAGTTTTCCTCTTGCCAGCTTTGGACTTGTCTGGTAACAAGTACACCTGAAACCAAGATATTAGGAATTATTAAAATAAATTGTATTTTTAATTATGTCACAAAATATCTTGTTGATTGCTCTCGACACCATGCCACGAATTTTATAGATTTCTAGTAAATCCAGTAACTTACAACTGCAATTTATAATATCACAGCTATTATCAGAAAGATAGTACCTACTATACATTAGATCGCAGACGTGAAATATAAAATAAAATAAGATATAAAGGATGGGATTGTATTGTTTGAGGATTTTACCCACCAAACACTAAAACTCCTATCGATTTACCTCGGCATGTTGTTGCCGAGGTATTCCGGGATCGTATCGAAGTGGAGCGGAGCGAGGAAGAAGGAAGAAGGGGGGTAAGGAGCAACAGAGTCCCCAGTACAATACCTTAGTCGTTCTACTTTACGACAGGTGGGATTCGCCTTAGTTCTATATACTTCCGCAAGGTGTACTTACCTTAACGTAAGGATCAGATCGATTGCGCTTGACATCAACGGCCGCGAGGTCCCTACACCCTTTGACACCGACTTCGAGGGCACCCAATCGATAGTTGTAGATTAAAGAGAACTGAACTTCTCCCCGCACAGCCAAATTGCCTCGAGTACCTTCGCCTGCCCCAGAATAAACTGATGCCATGGATTCTGATCGAGCCTGAAAATAATAGAAAACCATGTTGTCATTTTACAATTGTTAATAACTACTTACATAGTAACGTGTGATACTGGTGACTGGTAAATAACATTGTAGGTAAAACAAAAAGTATATAATTTATTACATTTGAAAAAACCTATACGATTGATTCGTCCATATCTTTAAGTACCTGTTTATCCCACTTCTTTCACTATGTAATTTTAAAATTTTCGCCTTTAGAATCAACTGAAATACACAATATACACGCAGAACAAATTGGGTACAGTCACGTATGTATGTATGTACAAATAGCAAGCAGGAGTCACGACTATTTTTAATTGCTTAATAAATAGCACATTTTGTTTTGGTAACACGCTTACGACTGAGTTGTATTTTAATCAGGGAGCAACAATGCTGTTTGGTGTTACTATTTGTTTGCATTATCTGTGTCATTCGAAACTCGGCAGATATAACAATAACTTTTACATATTTACCTCGCAATTTTAAAATCACTTTATTCAATTTATGTCTATAATTTTCATACAATTTTGTTATATTTTTAAATGAACTAAGTAAGTAATACAATATAAGTTAAACGCGATAGGATAAATTGTTTCAAAACAGATTTATTAATATGAATACATAATTTGTATACATACATATTTGTACATATTCACGTTAAATTGTAAATCTCTAAGAGAGCGTTGCGTTGCGCATACTAGTCCTTAAACACCATATCTTCTATTAGGTATATCTCAAAGGACCTCGTATTTTCCTTACATAGTTTTTTTGAGTTTGAGCTTGCTTTTGATATATTCAATGTTATTTTTTTATTTTTTTTATTTCATTTATAATATAAAAAAATGTAACATTGAAAGCATAAGTATAACTAATAATATTTTTTTAACCTTCATGAGTCAGTCTCGATCTTGTCGTTTTTAAAAAAATTAAAAATTATTTTTCCTAAAATTTTCTATACAAATGAATGACAAATCTGTAATAGTTCGAGCTTCTAATTAGATAGTACCTACATACATTATATTTGCTATAATAATAACATAATTATTTGTTTTTGTTAACCAATGTTAAAACATTGATATAAATTTCTGCCATATGTTGTGATGTAAGTGTATAAAGTCGGCCATTAAAGTTATCTACAAAGGATTCAGTGGATTATGGTCTGCTTAATTTACATTGTTAAGTAACACGGAAGTTGTGCTTATATCTTTGATCACAAATACGAAGGCATATAGATAAATGCATAAATACACGGCAATACCTATACATATAAATATTGTAAGTTATAACAGATAAAGAACATGTACCAATGGGTTACTATTTTTATCTCAAAGTACGTCATTATAAAATAAAGCATAAAAAGAGATTAATATGTTATATAAATAGAATATATTCAACGTAGTTTCGTCAATTATAATTTAATCAAATAATTAAATAAAATAAATACTAATTAATACATTTTACATATTTGCAAAATTAGTGTAGTCAATATTATTGTTTATATCACATTTATAGGTTGTATTCCAACTGCTTTGTGATCGCAACGTCTGAAAACACTACGGAACATACTTATTCTATTTTGTAAATAAAATGTACGCTTGTTAGTTATTACGCAAATTTCGAAGGGAATACGAGCAGCACGGGAGACAGGACACTGCTCGAACAACTATAACTCCAAATTCAAAATAGATGAACGTAGGCCTAAAAGTCGGAATGGTAGAGTGTTTTCTTTTTATAATAATTTTATCTTAACAACTTTTGTCAGTAAAAAAAAAATTACACAGCGATTAGTTTTCGATAAAAAAATAGGACGATAAAAAAATCATTAAGGACTGCCGACAGCAGTGAAAACCTAAAATTATGAAATAATGTAAAAAATTATGTCATGTCAAAATATTATACATTTTCAATTAATATTACATTTATTTTCAAATATACGTATATTTTTCAACCTGAAATTTTGTTTGAATTTGCTAATAAACCCTAAATTTGAAATAAAAGTCAATTTGTATAACTAGGTTTGAATTGAAAATTTAAGGCTTCTTAGCAAATTTTTTAGTTTAAAACTTCTATAATATAAGGTAATAAACAATAACTTTGCATTACTAACCATATTTCTGAAAATTTGTTACAAAAATTAATAGATTTTTAATTTTAGTGTCCGCGAGGAAAATATTATCGAACACCTAGAAATTTATCTTACCACGCTAGTGAAATAACTCATAAGCCGCTATTTAATTCTCACTGCATCATGTATAGCAGTGATCAAATATAAAAAGAAAGTATAAATATCATGTCGTGACGCGAACTCATAAGATTTTACCCATTCAAAAATTGCCCAACGTGGTATAGAAATATTCACTTCAAAAACTGTTCGTCTAATTGATTTATTACCTATCTGATTAGATGTCCAATATACATGAGTAAAAATCAGACCGTAATTCTGAAGTTCGATCGTATGTTATGTTCACATATTTTCGATTTGGAACTAAACTGCCGCACCAGTCTCGAGTTTCGGAACGAACGTCGGTTTTTTTTCATTCGTAAAATATACCAACGTATGCGCCTTACTGAACATTGTGTATGTAAAATGTGCATTCAGGTCTCCGAATATGAATTCCTGATCAGGAAACCTAATCAGGAAACCGTACGTTTGCGGCCGCCTAAACTATGTCCCGCTGCTGTTGAAAATTCCGAAATAAACAAATGTATAATTAGGTGTTTTCCGTTTTTTTGGATATCGCAACAAAAACCACAAAGAGACGATCGGGAGGAAACAAGTTATATTGGTTTTTATCATGCAATATATGGATACGAGTTTTCATTTTCATTATTAATAGCTATTCTGCCTATTTATTAGCCGCTTCGGTTGTCAAAACGTATCTTTGGAGCAAAGAAAATTAAATCGACTTTAAAATGAAAACATTGAAAAGTACAAAGTAATTATCCTTTATTAATTAAAATTCAAATACAAAAAGGGATATATGTATATATATATTATATATCCACTATTATATTCAATGAGCAATATTTGTATAACTAGTCTGGCCAGTAATATTGTTACTTAATAACTTTTAATTTTTCAACTCTTTAATTATTTGGAATTTAGAACGCGTTTATTATGTCAAAAACTTCTTTCGATTTCCCGGCATTTCATATATATTTTTGTGTTTATTATCAAATTACAATATGGAATGGTATCCACCTCCTGTATCCACCTCCTTGTAGAACTGCCATAGGAGCTAATTCACCTGTATCCCGTTTTTGCAAACTTGCAAAAAAATACAATGAATCTATTGATGTGTTTGCTGACTCGCTATCAACTGTTAAAAGACGACTAGAATTGTTATCTGCATAAATAGCAGTATCGAGAGTACTTGGCTAAAATTTGTTGGTGTTTTGTTATTTTTTTGTATTGTGCATATGTTGTGTTTGTCTGTAATTAGTTGCGCATTAATTTTTTAATCGTACTTTGTGTTTATCTATACTAAGTGTTAATGTGTAACTGTTGACAAACCTAATGAATAAATAAATAAATTTAAAAAAAATCCTTGAACCTGAATGTAGCGCCACCTACCGAGTGCAAATGTGAATTTAAAACATCTCGGAACCCAATCAAACACACAAAAAAATTCATCAAAATCGATCCACCCATTTAGGAGTTCATTGACAAAGACATGTACAGAAGAATTATTATAAATATTATAAAGGTAAAGAATAAAGACAAATATTGCTATTTACTTAGCCGTGCTGCCGCACGCACACAGGCGACTCATTTTTAGTTATTCCTTTGTCAGGTTTCTTTCGTAATGTGAATTCCTCATATGCAAGTACGCAATTGTATGTGTAGTATGTCATATCGTACGCACTGTAATAACAAGAATAGACGTTTCTTTACTGGTACTGTCACAGATGCAGTGTGGATTGTTGGTGAGTCTAAATTTATGCAGACTAGAGCAGAATCCTCCATGTCTTGTGATCCTGTCAGTAATTGAGCCAACTCGTTTGTTAGGTTTTGCTTACCCATAATAATCTCATAAAAAGAGATATATGGACAACTGATAAAGATTTTAAGCTATTAATATCGACCGTTTTTTATGCACACATAGTAAAATGATTAGTTTTCAAATTTTTTAAAATATATTCCGTTCAGAAATATCGGTTAATTTGTTACGTACATCCCTCCGATCACTAATAAATGTATATCCATATCTATACATCTATACACATATACATAAAATTGAAGTGTCTGTCTGTGATTTCGAAACAAAGGCTTTTTCTTAAGCTTATAGTTATTTGCGTTTACACGCAAATTTAAAAACACGCTTTTTAAAATGTTTGTCTGTCTATCTGCCTTTATTTTTATTGGCAGGTAGAGGAGTTTTAATCTAGGCTGCTTTTTACACCGGAAAGATATCAAAACTAACGCGGCTGAAACTTCAAGGCACAACTAGTTTGGAATAACTACATAAGAAAAAAAACTAAGTGTTTTACAAACTAGCGTGAGCGAGTACGTTTAATTATTGTAATTCTCCTCACAACGTAAGAATAGGTTTCATATTATTCATAATTTCTTAATGTTGAACTTTGTAACATATACCTCTAGGTACATGGGACATCAGCGTGGGATTCCTTTCTCACGACGAAACTTCAAATGTAGTGTTGTGTTCAAGTTATTGTTTTGTTATCCTTCTTCGCACACAAAGCTTACGAAACTTATACTACTTATACACATAATAGGTATAAAAAAGGTAAGTATATTAAAACCGAATCGGGTTGAAATCTACAGATTATTATTATATTAAAGATATCTTCAAAAGAATATTTTTCCGGGGTTAACATATTACTTTTATTATCTATTCGGCCCTTTGCACGAAACCTACCGGCCGAATTTTAATAAAACTTGGTACATTTTTTTAGTGCAGATTTCAATTATACCCAACAAAGTCCTGTAGCATATCATTGTTATATTTCCAACGAGATCCAAAAACCTCAAATACACGCGAAAGAAGTCATTTAAAGTTTAAAGCATAACCAGTATAATATACAAAATAAATACAAATACCTAATATTTTCATTAAAAATCACATCTTATTTTTAGTGTGCACCTACAATAATACATACAGTAAAATAATATATTTATAATACAATACCTAATAATAAACACAATATGAAGCAATAATTTTGAATAGATTGAACGATATTATATCTCTATAAATTATGTTTTTGATAAGTTTTAATTTTGTGTTTCATTCTGCATCAGCGGGTATGTACAGGCAGGCATGTGAAACGGTCCACTCGACCGCATTTGGCATTGAGTAAATGTTTTATCGTACACTAGTAAGTACACTACCTATACTATGACACTTTATGTATAATAAGGGATTAATGTTAGAATGTATTGAAATTATACAATCTATATAACCCACATTTCGCAAAAATACGTTTTTCTTATTTGTTTCATTTGGTATAAAACTGCTTATCTGTTAGGTATGTACATATACATTTTATAGGATACCTAAATTGTAGTTGATATTAATGATATCATTTTGATTAGGTTTAATTGACAAAAGTGCTAACATTTGAAAAGGTATAATACAACGTGTTGCCGTTACATTATAAATAACATCTGATATTGCCCTCAATTTAGGATTACAAACATTATGGGATCATGGCCAAAAACCACGCTCTACGTTACATAATATCTCTTTGTTGTCCACATAGAACAAAATGCTAGCATTTCACAGAATAATGCATTCGGATATTCGCTCAAATAAATGTTTTGCAAAACCTCGTTGTTCGCAAGCCATGTCGCAAGACGGAGTAACATAATACAATGACCGACTCTGTTGTTGAGAATAGTGTACTTATCGTAGCTATAGCTTTACAAACTGAGAAATCTTATTGTCGATTCCAAAAGGCTCGTTTTCGATTCTAAGCGAGACCATGGTAAGACTCAAGCCATACCTAATCCTCTGTGTAGTTGCAATAACTATAAAATGAATTTATTGACCTGTGCAATACTGTATTGTTACAGGTAACATTGGTGTAAGTATAATTTTATTATATTAAGACTTTCATAAAACAAAGTGCTGAACAATAATTAGGTAGGTATCCATTGTTCATTTGTCATTAGACACTAGGTTTCCAATGAAAACAAATTGGTTAAAACAAAGATCACTTAGGTCATTTTCTCTTTTGTTGTTGATAAAACAGATTTATCGACAATCGTTACATAACGATTTCTCATAGTCATAGCATAGTTCATAGGCATATGCTCCTTAAAAGATTTGAAGTAAAAGGTCACTATTATCTAGTCTATGATTTATGAGCTGCGATCTCTATATGATCTAGTGAATGATTTAGATTCTTTACCTGAAGACCACTTCTGTTGATTGTGAATCTGTCTCTGTCCAAGTCTCGCTCATGTGGCAAGGGTGAGTTTGATCGTCGAGGCAACGTTGCATGGCCGGGTGAGAGCGTATCTGATATGTATACTTCATCTGAAAAGATAGAATGTGCTTTAAGATTTCTATTTTTATTTCAGTAATGTGGAAAACAAGGTCAAAAAATCTGTCTAAATATTCCTGAATAAATTAGTTAACGTAACGTGCACAAGGCGTTTTATGGAATTATTGTGATTTAATTTTGAGTTTTTGATGAGACATACCGAAGTATTGTTTGTGCAAAACAATGCCGTGTTTATAAATATTGTGATGTTAATGGTGTCAACTAGAGATGGTAAAGAGAGTAAAGCAGACGGTGCTTAAAAGTATTATTTTCATTTTTCCGATACCGTCACTTTCCAATTCAAGCCACTCATCACGTTTGATTTTGCGACATTTTTTGCTTCGTGTGAGGGAATTGTCACACCATTCCATTGATTTTAAGAAGGAATCTCTACAGGACAAGACTTCTTTAATGAAAGAGACTTTCTCACCAGATCGTAAGGTAGCGCTACGGCTACTATTCCTTGATTCCTGCGATGTCGAACACTGGCTTATATTCCTGTGGTATTTAGGTGTAATCATTATTGAACTTGAAAGTTGTTCGCTATTAAGCAAAAGTTTCGTGGTCATTTTGGAAAATTGGTCATCGATAGCTCTAGTAAGAGTTATTGTTGGTGATTGCTCCTCCTGCTTTGTAATTGTTTTTGGAGATTCCTTATTTAGTGTGTA
Organism: Zeuzera pyrina; assembly: GCA_907165235.1. Classification (NCBI taxonomy): domain Eukaryota; kingdom Metazoa; phylum Arthropoda; class Insecta; order Lepidoptera; family Cossidae; genus Zeuzera; species Zeuzera pyrina. The sequence goes on from OU015624.1 coordinate 10,313,382, forward strand.
GCTCGTTCCTACTGGACCAACTAATGCTGAATTTGGATTGTCCATTGGAGAATAATGTTCAATACTTGTATTTGATTTACAACAAGAACAACAACAGAGGCGGAAGCACTCGAGAAACATGTTTCTTTTATCACTAAAATTGTTGTGGCTTGTTTCTTCTGTGGTATAAATATTAACTGGCTGATATGGAACAGAGGGTGTTTCACTTAGAAGATTAAGGCTAGGGTTTTCGAAAGATAAATATTTGTTCGCATCTGCACTGTTTTGAATTAAACCAGCCATTATTACACTTTAAAAACGACACAACAAATAGTATATACGACGAATCGCAACAAAATAAATTAAAATTATGGTAATTCTACATGAATCCACTCATTATCGTATCCTGCATATTGTTTCCTGTTACGTTTTAGCGATAGTAGTCTATTGCGGCGCGCTCCTATAAAACTAATGTTTTACGTCCGTAATATCAGTAATGCTACCATGATAAAAACATAGATTTTAGGAATTATTAAATTTTATGTGCGTTATTTTGCTATTAGTTCACAGTTACCTATTTTAAAAATAAGTGATAAATGGATACAAGTAAAAAAATACGTACCACCGAACAAAATAGGTTTTCGATTTAATGTGAGAGTGCTCCAGCGCAACGTGCTTGTTGGTGCTTTCTTAACAACGTAATTTAGTTGCGCATGCGCAGAATTTGTAGAAGATGGCAATAAGTTATTATGATCACTTGACAAAGTTAGAACTGGTAAGGAACCGGTATTACGTTTGTTTAATTCTGGAATAATGTCTTTCGTTATCATTAATGTTGTACTTTTGTTTTCTGCTGTCAATTTTACAGATTTTGATAAGGATTCTGCATATCCAGAATCTGAACCACCGGAGCTATTATTATCTATATTGTTGGAGGTATTTTTTTTATTTTTTAGACACAGGCTTGTTTCATTTTTCAGTTGATTTCCCTCGTAAGAAGTGCCACCTGTATCTACTTTTCTATTCATGTCTGCCGTTGGTCTAACATTATATTTCTGTATAGTGATTTCAGTTGAATAATCATTAACTTTATTTTCTTCTATTGTCTCTGTTACGGGTGAACCTCCATATCCAGAGTCGGTATCGATTGTGTTATATCTATTTTCTAAAGATAATTTACTAACGCCTTGCCGTACAACCGTTGGTGCTTCTTGGTCTTTTAATTCTCTTGCATGCGTCATTTTTACTCCAGGTTTTCGCGACGATATAATTTCAATGGATACAGGTATTTCAAGAGATTCATTACTTGTGATTGGTAATTTTTTCTTTTTAATTGAAATATTTTCTTGTAAGTTCTTGGAAGACACGAGGTTTTTAATATTTTTTTCATTTTTCTTTACTAATATATTTTCTTGCATGTTTTCATTAGATACGCTAACAACATTCTCTACAAATTTTTTATTTTTATTTATTGACATGTTTTCTTTTAAGTTTTTTGTAGAAATGATATTATCCTCCAAAATTTTTTTATTTTCATTTATTGAATAATTATCTCGTAACTTATCGGTAGACATTACACCGTTTATAATTTTTTCATTTTGGTTTACTGATGCATTTTTTAGTAAGTTTTTGGTTGGTATGACATCTTTTACAATTTTTTCATCTATTTTCTTGGCAATAATGTAATCTTGATTTATTTTTTGTTTCAGTGACATTGCTTTCGGCTTAGATAACTCTGACGCAACAAAATAATAAAGCCTAAGTTTCTTTCTATGTTCTTTTCTCACATCAGACAAGGTGATAAATTGTGCATCATTGTCAACTTTTTCCGATGAAAAACAATTCCAACATGATACCTCAGTTTCACTTTTATTTTTAAAACTTCTGCTATTATTGGCCATTTCCCTACTGTTATTAATTAGGTATGTTTACAGTCCACTGACTTGGACACGACTAAGTTTGTCCAAACAATATAGTTATTATAAAGGTTGTTTTACTTGTTGTTATAAATAAAAAATGGATGAATATTAAGTGACTTTAATGTTGTTGTTTTTTAAAGATTTGTTCCATATATTTCTTACATAATGTTACGCATTTTCTCGAATATATGTATCAAGTATGTAAAATGTAACTGGTTCGTATTGATAAACATGTGTATTTTATTGATAAAAAACCAATATTAGGTAGTCTTACTGGCATAACGAACACCTTTTCATGCTTATAACTGCTTGGGTCATAAGATCAAACAATTAAACTCGGTATACCACCTACATGAGTTCTTAATCTTGTGACGAATCCAGTAATTATTTTTGATCGAAATGGTTTGTGATTTTGTAATTGCTACTATTTACGTAATTTAAACAACGTATTTATGCCATGGTCACGCTATAAAAATAACATTCATGGTTTTATTAATAGACCCTTATGTAAATTATAGCCTTTAAATCTCAAATCTACTTGAGTTAACCACATCAATAACTTATACAAGCAGAAAATTATAAACTACTTATTTAAATTTAAACAACTCATAAAGTTGGTAAATATTTTTGTTAAAATTAAGCTATTTATAAAAGTAAGATTAACGATTGATCAAGAATAACTCGCACACTTTGTGATCCGTAGCATTAAAACATTATATTCGTTACAAAACAATTTTTTCCATTACTTATAATTTTTTTTATTATTTTAAATAAAACAAGCGATTTTAATAATACTTGGAAATCATTATATTTTAGGGTACTGTCGCATGTCTGTCCATCTATCCCATCCATCACAGTTGATTTTCTTTGAAATATGCGACGATAATATGCGACAAACTTGAAATTCGGTAGGTGTAGTGATACATTTTGTTAATTTGTACATTTTGAAATAGTTTAAAATATAATGAGGAGAATTGAAGAATGGACAAGGTTGATACTTAATTCAACTTGATGGTTCTCTAGAGACCTAGAATACCATTATAATTCCAGCGTATATACTATTATCTATAACGATAGATACACCTACGGTCATTGATTTTTTAGGATGCTTTTTCACTAAAATAGGTAATAATGTAATTGTTCATGGAGTTGAATTATATCTAATATACGAAATGAAACTTCCAGGCTGATTTAACGCAATTTTCTTAGTTCTGTTAGCAGTAACAGTAAGTAAATTTTGCTATTAGATGTTGTTAGTTATGTGGAAAAGTGCAGTCCGTCGTCACTGTGACGTTCCATAACATGAACATTGAATACACGGATCTTGAACACATTTCACTTCATCTCAAAGTTATTAACCTACATGTTTCTGACTTTTACATCGTGCTAATATCTACTTAAATTATAGAGAGTTCTTTTTATAACAATATGTGGTGTAATTTTCTCTCAATGAAATCTTTAAAAAACTTATATAATCGTCATGATACAATATTAAAAGCATGTACATTCATATTTCAGAACAAACTAATATTTACATGTTATGTGTATTGATTTATTTCTAGAGTAATCTTTTTGGAGTTTGTTGCCATTTTTGTGAATGTCAAATCAAAGTTAGTTACGTTTAAAACACTGATTCTGAATTCTGTACATAGTTTATAATATGCATAACGTGCATACGTACACATTACAAATCGCATTAGAGGCGTTAATGATTAATCATTAGATGACATAGGAATTTTGTTTCCCGTGTAAAAAGGCATTCAAATTATTGCAAGATACATTTTCCCTATGATTTCGATGTACCTGCACAGTGAGATAAATAAAATGTGCGATTGTGACTGATTTGTAAAATTCCATCCATCCACCACCGAGCTATGAATGTCTGCTACTCGTAGTAACAGGTATACACGTATACGCGTAACTGTGTCAATAACATACGGATTTAAAAAACATATGTAGTAAGAAAATGATTTTTCTTGAGCGCTTAGTTTCCGTAATATTGTAAGATATGTAGATACCTATTTACATATGTATGCTATTGTAATTATGATGCAATAGTTTCGAAATGTTCTCATTTCGACACCTGAAATGACATTTATCTCTGAGTATAAATAAGCTAAATACACTTAATAAGCATCGACATTCACAAATTGACCAGTTTGCCACATATTGTAAGCACAAGTAAAACTAGTTAATATTGAGCAGTACAAGAATAAAAATAATCTTACGTGTTCAAGTTCCTTAGTGTATTTGAATGTGTCTAGTTTGTAATATTTACTAAACTGTTTTGTACAAATAATTTCGAAGGACATTTAAGTATCGCTATAGCGTTGGTGACAGGCACTTGTAGAATAGATCGGCAAACAGAGTTTTGTAAGACGTAAAAAATACTAACGATAAGTATAAACTAGATATTACTATACACATTTAACTCCACGCCATTCTCATTCGAGGTGATAGTGTCAAGGCATTATAAAAACACACCTGATGCCATTTCTAACAAAAAATATTGTGATTTTTGGGTTTAACAGGTTGCCTTCCAGTCGTATTTCTCATAATAAACCTTATCTCTTGGTTGACTTTTACGATCAGCGCGGATAGATAAGCGGCTGGCATAGTCTATATTTATTCATTCCCTTCTATGTAAGTAGAAAGCATTCGAGTATTTCTTATACATACATAAAATACGTTATCTCTGTATGTCAGTTCGTTTGTGCGCTTAAAACTTGAGAACCACTGGTCCGATTTTTCTTGTTTAGTATGGAAATACGTATATGGTACGTATCTGGCTAAATTTTAATATACATTTGGTTCTAGAGTTATAAGCGCATAAACGGACCGACAGACGGACAGAGAGACTTTGTATTTTATATATAATACATATACGGATTAATAGATCGGTGTATTGGTAGAGCGGTGGATCAGTGGCTGGGTGGACGCGTGCGTCGATGGATGGATCAATAACAGAATAAAAGCTTTATGTAAAAAAAATTAGCCGCAAGTACATGATATATAATCTAGGCAAGCGGAGTCGCGGGGACAGCTAGCATTGATTAAACGAAGAACAGGTAATCTTGAGTTCGAGGGATAAGGAACTAATAAAGAATAGGTTAAATTAGAGTTCTACAATTTTATTTTATTGGACAAACCAACAGCACGCACGTAGTACAATTTCACATAATGTAACTTAGAGTAAAGATTTACAGCAACTAAATGTATGCCAATAACAGGTCTGTACATAAACTGCATGAACAAAAGGTAAAAACAAAAATAAACTAAAGTAATGAAAATTAACTGCCATTAGATCAAATGCTTTACTCAATAATAAATCATTTCAGAAAAATGACTGAAAAATTACATTGCAATCAATGATGTTATAATACAAAAGAGGTAAATAGGTTACGTTAGTACTAATCCAAGTAAAATCATAGTGATTCAAGAAAAATGAAATTCGAAAAAAAGCAAATATAATTTTTTACTGTCTAAAGTCATTAGGCATCAGTAACATTCTTCGAAAATTAATTCTATGTTAGAATTAGTTCTATGTTATATTAATTAGTCACCGATTCGTTTAAAATGCAGTAAAAAATTGAAATTAACCAATCCCAATGGTTTAAGAGAGCCATGTGATTTGTTAGTTTGAAATACAATTTAAGTTTTACATTGGATAGCGACGCAGAGCAATGTATATTTGTACCACTGCTTATGGTAATCGTCATGCTATCTTATTTACATATCGTTTTATTAGTGTGCATAAACAAAGTTTACGGCTTACGTGTGTGCGTAACCGGGTCCATATTTCACTCAGTGGACGGACATTGCCTCGAAAAATTGAAATTTTGAAAAATTAAATTTTTAAAAACCGAATGCAAAATAAAAACGACTTTAGGTCTAACCAATACAGGTCATAACAGCTGCTAAACATAATTTAGTTGGGACCGCATTTCAACACCAACTGTACAAAAAGCATAATTAAATTACGTTTTCATGCCTGTATTGCGCACGTACTCAAATCAATTTGCTGTTCTGTTTCCATATATTACATAGTACTCTGTGATCATAACCACTATGGTGCTTACTTGTACATATCGGCAATTGAATTTGAATCACAAGTGTTTTAGCTTGATTTTTAAGCATGTTTTAGACTGTTTTAGTGCATGGTGTATATATCCATAAAATCCCAGCGCTATCGTGTTTCGCGACCGCTCTTAGTCTTATGTATTTGGACCTTTTTTATTTTAGTGCTTATTATGAGTGATTTGCGTCTACAGTTAGTATAAATACCTACATAAATATGTATAGTGTATATTGAGGCAGTTTAGGGATTTATACATAAATACTGTTTTTACTTTAACGTTAATTTTAATGCAGACCGCATTTAAAGTTTATGTTATGCTTTTAATACCAACTTTTAAATTATTTATTTTGCTTTTTAATTGATTGTTTTGCTTACTGTTTGTCTATTGGTATTAAATGAATAAAAATACATTGAATGTTTTTCATTTATTTTTACTAATAATCTAAAATTAATTGGGGGGTGGGTACATACCAAATATTGATAACGATGTCGAATTGCACAGCACTATTATCGATAATGAGGGTGGACATCACTAATTTTATGTTGGTCGTTTTTTTTTCCGTTGTGGTATTGATTGCGGTCTAACATAATTAGCAGAAATTGTAGTTCTAAGTGCCTAAAAACGTAGTGATTATATTACAATGAGAACAGATTTATTTATATAAGATCTCCAAAATTATTTTATTATAAATTTGAAAACGATGAAAATGAAACTACTTTCATATAAAATGGATATTATTTTTTATTATTCATTTAGTATGAAGGAAAAATGTAGCAATTTTTATTTCTTATTATCTTCAAATAAATTTAATGTGTTCTTTTTGCTTTTTTGATATTTTTTCCATTTGTAGTTATTTTTACGCATACAATGAAGTCGGACATTGAATTGTATTTATCTAGAAGAATGAGCTCCGGATTGGCTAATTAGCAAAGTTTTGGGGTGCCACTTTCCGAGCGCAAGTAACTCATCTACCTCTTTTGTAAATATTACATCATTGATTGCTATGATTGAGGCTGTTATATAATATACACAGATACTATGTTATTATTTAAATTACGCTTAAAATTTTATGTAGTTAAGGAGCCGTCATTCCAAATCGAGTATAATCGATCAGAATATGCAGTTAATGACTGCCTTATACCTAGTACATAAAATTCGCACAAAACGAGCCTGTACTGCTTCAATACGGTCAATATATATTGAGTATTTCGGGGACCACGCCACACAATAAGTTCTCATCAGAGCACAATATATGTATGATAATAATATAATAATGTGTACCGATAACAATAGTAATACTGCAAATAAATTATATTTTGAAAAGGCTTGGTCATACGAAGAGTAGAACCGGACATCTTACAGGCTTTGGTCGCAAAGTAATCTATATGTTATGAATTCCTGAAATCTTCTTCTATTCTAATTCTATTTAGCTAACCAGCACCGAATCCTGTGCTAGTTAGCTAACCGAGTCTCTAATCGAGAATCTCTGGTATATCCTGAGGATGCTTCGTTGAGAGGTGAAACTATGATTGGATTGATTACAAACTACTATGATTGGAGGTTTTTGAGTTTGAGCGGAAAATAGCTAAAGATTTTAGGAATTCATAACATGAAACGGATTTCCACAAAGTAACACCTGAGTCTATATAAAATCTATATGTTGTCGAAAAGAAAACTCACACTCAAAAAACACTCCCAAGCCCGTTAATTTTTGATAAATGTTACAATGTTACTGGATAGTGAATGTTATGTAATATATATATATATAATATACTATATAGAAAATGAATGTTTCTTTGTATGTATGTTTGTACTATATACGTTCCTAAATTATTCGTCTGATTGTGATGAAACTGTGATGAGTTGTTCTCCGTACGCTAGCAAAGGTTTCTGAATTATTTAATTTAGTAAATAAAAGTCTACGCGAATGAAGTTGCGGTTAACAAGTAATGGTATATAAAATTAGAAAATCCATTACTTAATGAAAACTGTGTACTGTAAAGTTACTTTTATACATAGTAATATAAATGCTTCGTTATGTTACTAATGAAACAGTAAAAAATCAGTTAAAAAATCTACCTGTGTAAACTTTCTATGATGTAGCTAGAATTTACACAAAATAAACCGGAACACATGCACTTAATGCCCATACCGTTAATTTGATACATTTGAATTGAGATAGCAATCTACACTTGTAAAGCATGTTTTATAGCTTGTATAGGGTTGAAAGAATTGACGTAAAAAATCAGTTTCATAATAATTGCACGTTTGGAACATTATCTCTAAACAATATAATATCAAAATAATATTGTAATTGACGAAATTATTACTTCACTATCTATAATCGTATGTACATATGACTGGTACGTTGAAAAACCATTTGCGATTTATCTCGAACAGTAAATGGTGTTATGGCCTACTTCTCCAACAAATAATAGCAGACTAGCCTGTTTAACAAACCAGATCATATTTATAAACTGATAAAGTGTTGTACGTTGAATTAATATTAAATCGTGCATTGACAGCCCTGTTGTAATCCGATACTGGTACAAGTGGACAGTCGATGCAAGACAAGAAATAAAAACGTACGCGTTTAGAAGGTGAACAAGATTTTTATGCGCGCGCTCAATAAGCGCTTCATGTAGAATGTAAGCAAGTAAATAATGTATGTAATTGAAGAACTAAATGACATAAATATAAATAGTCATTGTAAATTATAAATCACACTTTGTAATAGTCATAATACTTTAGTGTGTTACAGATAACCATATAATATTAATTTCAATTATGTACTAATGTAAGTTCTTGTAGCACTTTTAGATATGTACCTGTTAAGGTATCTTAAAGTGCTACCTTTTAATGTCTTCAGCTCCCGCAATTTACCATTCATAATGGCAACCTAATTTTGTCAATTCAATGTGATAAATTCCTAAAATTTTTAGCTATTTTCCGCTCAAACTCTAGAATACCAATAGACACGTGTTTCGCTTCTCAACGAAGCATCCTCAGGATATACCAGAGATAGGATTCGGTCAGTAGCTAAAGATTTTAGGAATTTATCACATGAAATGGATTTCCGCAAAGTAAATTCTGAGTCTACACAATATTTTGTCAGTTCAATGTCAATTCATATCAATATATTGTGTTTTCATCAGAGATTAAATATTAATTAGCAAATTTTATAATAAACGGGGCTTATTGTAAAAAACTTAACTAGACAACAGGCTAACAATTTGTCACCAACTGGTGGCGTTTTGCGTTCTACATGCCCAAAACTTATTACTGAAATGGGATCAAAATGTGATTTTGTTGAGTCATTCTTACGAATGTCGTGTCGATAAATGTCACTCACAACTACATAATATATGTATATGTATTTACTCTGCGGTTTCATCCGCGATATAGAATTCCGCAGCGCCACTTATCGGAACCTAGAATAGTTATGAACTACGTATAGTCTCGACAAAACGAATGCAATGTGGTTGAATTATCTCTATTGGTCAAGTAATTCTGAAATTATGTAATTATGTATAGGCATAAAGGTGTATATGTATAATGAACGAACATATAGCAAAATACAAAGGGAAATAGTATGAAGTTATGTATATACGTAATTAATAAATAAAAAAATATTAAGATCACTTAACAACTATACATTAAATAATTAATGTACTTATCATCAGAATGTTGGAAATGAAAGATAAAAGGGAAATGAATTATTGAGACAACAATAATACTGAGAATGAAGACTTACTACGTAGATGTAGGTAGGTACATTTGATTAAAAAGTTACATTATGGATTACGCCCATAGAAAAGACATAAACGAACGTGCGAATGAACTCAAAATAAACACTTTTACAATTTTATTGTTCCTGCGTAACTGTACTGTTACAAAAGTTAAATACTGAATCCAAGTACAGTTTTTAACCCGCCAAGCATGTCGACGTAAAAAGAGATAAAACATTGCAAATACATTGTTCTTTGTCTCATAAACTACGGACATTATTGGTGCCTCTTTGGTGAGTTAGTAATAATAAAAGCTGGTTTTATTGCCAGTGAAAAGAAGGATAAGTTTTGCTCAACAATAAGATATACACATCTCGCCAAAAACTAACGAAACTATATTCATTACGGGCTATATCCATAACCGAATTCCGTTCACCGGTTACGTTTATTTATAGCAACAGAAATGGTCTTACGTAATTGTTATAGATCAGGTACAATAGTTATACAGTGTTAGCAAGCGTTCGATATAATATCTTCCACGTAAAACATAAGTCTGATCTCTGGAGTTTACTGAGAATGCTAAACACGTATCCATCGAAAGGTTTGATTCTTTAGATGGAAGACATTTAAAGACATTTATGAATTAGTCACTTACACTTAGGTATAGTAAAAACAATTACTATAAAGTTATTAAATAAAGTTATTGATAAAGTTATTAATAAAGTTATTAATACAGTTATTAATAAAGTTTTATTAAATATCGTATCCATAAAATTGACTTCTATATTGATTGCAAGAGTGTTGCGCAAGTCACAACTGATGTTAGCTTGTTTTGATGTTGTTATTACATTTTGTTTGAGGAAACGAAAGAAGTGTGTCAGGATCGTGATTCTTATTGCTGTCTACCTCGACAGTAATGTGGCGTGACTATAAGTAAATATATATTACCATGAATGTACAGTATGCGTATGTTTATATTTTGTATTCATTGACTAACAATATTACTCATACCACATAGACATACATACTTTATCATTCTCACCCGGATGTCTCGAAAAGAGAACGGATTAATTTAGTTTTTAATAAAATTTGATAATTTTTAAATAAAAATTTTGTTTGGAATCAGACATATAATAACAAAATGTAACCTATAAAATTTAGATTATTTTTATCAGAGACAGATAACAGTTAAAAACATGCGTGAAATTGAAGAGAGTGATGGTGTGGTGTTGTGTAATTGTATGTGGTTACCTTTAAACAATCATTGAGAGTATAACTAACGTTATGATAAAAAGACTTTATCAATTGGCTTATGTAAAATCAGTAAATAACCAAGGGTTAAACATTACTGTTCTATGTACTCGAATTTCACTTGTGACTATAGTATCTTCACATAAAGGCAAATTTTCTGTAGTTCCTTCTTCGTTTCATAAAATGCTCTGAATTGGACTATCATGTCCATGCGAGGTAGAGAAATAAATAGTTAATAAATACCTTTTGTTAATTAATGAATAATCAGCTAGTTATTCAGGTATTCAAATAAAGTCTACGAATCAGGCATAGGCAGGCTTCATTATTAAATTTATTAATTTTTGTTAATTACTCCAAACCCTTTGATGTGTTAGCTCTTGTTATGTTATCTTTATTATTCTTTAGATTTGGTTTCAACTTGGTAGGCATACATCATGATTTTTTATAAAATTTTTCTTTTTCTCTTAAAAAGACATTGTCTTTCCACAATCACTGAATAAGTAATCACTACGTTTTATCCACAAACATACGATTTCTCCTTCTCTTTCCTTTTTTAGAAGTTCCATTTTTAAAAAAAAAATTTTTTCAAATGTGTGACTTGCCAGTCCTTCATTTTATTTTTCTGACTGATTAGTCAGAAAAAAGGTATGCTCATAAAAAAGGTAGAGGAGTAGAATAGGAAAAAATGGCACAATACGCATATGCATTATTACATATAAATAAATATACAATCAGGGTGTCTAAGTTATAATACAAAGACGTTGTATACCTACTCCTTGTGATTGTAAACTGATGCGTTATATTCAAGTTTTAAGAAATCGTATAGTTCGACTTTCAATGCGAAATTGTTGGTTACTTTAAGTTAACCGTAGTTACAATGTATTCGCAAGTAAATGTCAACTGAGATAGCTTTGATGATGGACCAGAAGCGTTCTTACATAGGAATGTAGGTACATCTGAGTTCAGTTTCGTTCGTATCAGTAGGCGTTGCTTTGTGACCATGCAAGATTCTTTTGAGAATTTGCAAAACGCCAATATTGTTGATCAACTTTTTTTATATTAGACAGTAATAAAGTTAGGCCAAACTAATCACATTAAATTATTGGGAATTGTCATTGTTACATTCATTTGTTAACTAAATCATTTATTAAAACATAAATGAAATAAAACGGTAAAAAATTCAGTAATGTTTTGTCAGCAATTGTATTAAAGTAGTAAAATTCCAGAAAATAAATAAATATCAGAATTTGATTATTTGATATCTAGGTTTTGAGTGGTAGTAAATCATTCTATTTGCCGCCTTTGGACCACGAATTATCAAACGCACTGTATTTGCTCAAAAACATTAGATACGCTTCTACTCCTGGGACTCGGGTAAAGACTAAATTTCTGTAGTTTTATAATGAAGCGTACTTTTACAACTGACTCCTAAAATTACAACAGTTTAACATTTATTACAACAGGTGCTAGTGGTGTTTACTTACACTTGCGATGCCCAATTATGTTTCAAGCACGCAACCCATATCACGCAAAAACTCCATAGACAACATACCGATGTCGCTAGTAGAAAGTACGCATAGACGTAAACATGCTTGAATGTTGTTTTCCCATGACGACGTAGAAAGTGGCTTTAACCTTTACTGACGTCTTTATTTTAACGCCATTTATGAATATGTGTGACTCGTGAGAATTAACTTTGCGATTATTAACGTAACGAAAGTAATCACACCTTCGCAGATTATATAACAAATGGGATGAATATCAATCAAAATTATTAATCTTTATTTGCTTGCAGCTTTGTATGTTGAAAAATTGTCTAATACCTTATCTCAAATACCAGTCTCATATATTTATAATTCAATGGCCATAACTCTTTATAAAGTAAAGATAGCGTAATGATATAACCAAACCGTATTTCATATTAAAATACTTTCAGCAGTTTTCCTTGATGTTTGAAAAAACAAACAAAAAATTATTTGTTTTGGATTCTGAGAAGCCTAAAAATCAGTTGTTTTTTCGAAAATATTTTTAACGTACAGACACAGCTTCGCTACAGTTTTACAATAATACATGTACATAATAATATTAGAATAAGATACAAACAACTGTTCTGTTTTTTAGCCGTAATATTAACAACTTACAATGTACAAAAGCCCATTAACTTGAAGGTTGGACCACTAGATTGGTTTGTACCAATTCGAGGACAACGAACTAATAACGTAAGTAACCCACATGCGACACGTTTATCTGTTTAAGTTTAAGATTAGCTAAGATACACGAAGTATACACATAAGTTCGTGTTACACAAGAGTTGTTGATAATTATAATTATCAACAGCCTGGTAGTATACCGCCAGGACTTTTTGGCGGGAACGGGAGAAGTAAGGTTGTCATTTTATTTAGATTTTCTATTTTTTACATTTTTGGGAGTTTTAAAGTACAACAGTGATAGTGTATTGTGTTTTAAATTTCTGTGCAAGTGAAAAGAATGGAGTAGGTCTAAATAAACATGTGTAGCTGAAGTTTTCGCACTCTTCCAAGAAGTCCTGTAAAACTTCAGTAAAGTCTACTATCACTTTACTGGAGAAATTTTAACGTTTTATGTAACGATTGTACTTATACTATTACAATACGTGACATTGGCAAATGCGCTGATCTGTGCGCCGTGCCATGAAGAAAGAAAAAAAAATTATACTACATTGTTTAAGGCATTGAAAATACATGGGAAACACTTTTAATTAAAAAAAAATATTAGAAAAGTAAGGAAGGTGATCGAATGGTATCACTTGTGATACCATTCGATCGATTCAAGTGGATATTTTTTCGGATTCTGTTAAAAACCAACTTTACAATATTTTGGTTTAATTTAGATACTTTTACTTATTTTAATTTTAATTAGTTTTTATTCTTATTTATATTATGTATTTTATTTACTTTTCGTAAGAACTTTGTACTTAGTTAAGCAGCATCTTGTGCTTACATCTAGAGGAGTGAAATCTAATTGTATGATTCTGTTTACATTCATGTACTAGTAGCACTTATAATGATTTGCACTCTGTTGTGTAGACCAATAAAGAAAAAAAAAGTGTAACTTTGCTGAAATCTTATAATTTCTTATGAATTCTTATACTCCGCCTAAAATCCAAAAATGGACCTATGTTTTCGCCTCTTACCGAAGGAACCAGCACTGAAATACCGAATTGGTTAGCTGAACGAGTCTGATCTCTGTAATATCCTGAGTATGTTTGGTTAAGAATCAAGACTGGTGCAAAATACCCATTATTTAATTTCTTGTTACAACTTTTACCAATTTGCGTCTCTATATTTGGTATAGAGCTTTGGCTCAGTAGACGTAAAGATTACTGAATAAATCTACTGACAATTTAAACAGACGGACAAACTGCCAGACAGACTTGATTATGAAACTATAAGAGATCTGTTTTAATTACTTTGGATTTGGAATTGACATAATATGATTGTAGCTGAGTCATATATGTCAGAATCACAATTATCTTACTCCTAGTTTAATTAAACTCCAAATTTAGTGAGAATTCTAGTGTTAGAGCTATCTACTAAATGAAATATATTACAGACGTCGGATGTAATGGATGACGTCGGATGTAATGAAATATATTACAGACATCGGATGTAACGTCGGATGTGTCGGATGTAACGTGAATCAGAATTGCGTTGTCTAAATGAGTAGCATAATATTAATAGCTTTTTAAAAAATAAATGCAATAATTTAAAATTTTTATAATTTATATGTTAAAACACTCCCAAGCAGAGTGGTTATATTAACTTTTTACGCTATCTCGAGCCCCATCATTTTCATAGAGATATGCGAGAATTTCACACATTTCTTTTTGCTTGTTAGCAAAATATGTATGAAATATACAATATATGAAAATCAAATAATCTGGCTGTTGCCAGATTGTTTGATTTTCATATATTAGGTATATTATTTCGCAAATAACTTCATTAAGATAAATTTTCAAAATTACGACAGAGCGCTCAGTACAATACAGTTTAAAGTTTATGCTTACTTACGCTGATTCATTGATTGCATACCTAAGTAATTTGATAGGCAATGTTTCATCAGTGCTAACTGCAAAAGCAAGTTTCTACTATTCACGATTATTTTAATAGGAACGTAATAGCTTCCAAAGCAAATGAAGGTAAAACTTCATTTGTTGTTTAAGAATGAACTCATCCGGAGTTACGTCATTTGGTCAGAGGCTTTGGTGGTTGGCCTCGGTTTTGATCTTGCGTCTGATCTACAACTCTAAGAAACAATTTATTTAAAAATTTTAAAGATTTTATAAGGGTGTTTGTATGTGTTTCTATTACGTTTCATATGACTTTTAAGTTTTGAACTTTGAGTATAATTTCTAAGAATTAGTGCAGAGATATAATTGCTGTACTTTCTAAACACATCGTAACGTGACGCTCTTTCTTATTCAGTGTAGATAGAGCATTAATATCACACTAGGACACCACCTTTAGCGGTAAATATTAATTTGAGCTTACAGATGCCAAAATAATCCGGATAATGCATTGGTTGCTAACCCATCGTCTGTAAAAATCCGTTCTATTAAGAATAAATAAATAAGTTCATATAATTACACAATTTGTGTGACCCCGAACTAAGCACTCGACTTGTATGGGTACATATTACACTACGAACTGAGAGAGCTCCCAGTAACATCTAGACTCCAAGCCAATTTAGAAAAGTTCGCTTCCTAAATTGATCTTACCAGGAATCGAATGCTGAACCACGGCTTGGAATCTTTACCCACCATCGCACCAATGGAGCAATTATAAGGCCAATAGATAGGCACATAAGTCTTAAAAATTAAGGGTAAACTACCGAATTATGAATTACTAGTTCTATCTCACAATACTCATTATTTGCACAAGGAAATATTTTTTACACAGTTTATGGTTATTAATTACAGTTGTTTTATGTGTAATTTTCCAACAATTT
The DNA here is from genome assembly GCA_907165235.1 of Zeuzera pyrina. Classification (NCBI taxonomy): domain Eukaryota; kingdom Metazoa; phylum Arthropoda; class Insecta; order Lepidoptera; family Cossidae; genus Zeuzera; species Zeuzera pyrina. Next base: position 10,329,324 of record OU015624.1, read on the forward strand.
TCTAAAAAGTGCTTGTTCACAAAGGGACAACGGCTACTATAAATGAGATAAGACACAGCAAAGAGATAGACACAGCGACGCGCGTACACGTTGGTGTTGTTCTCGTTGTTCTTGTTACTACAGCTAGTTGTAACATCTACGTCTCAAACTTAGGTCACGACAACTTGGAATGTTTAGTTACGAAGGTGTATTATAAATCGACCTTTCGTTGTCGAGTACAGCTCGGTTGACATTTCGCTTATTTTGAAACTGAAACGTGACGAATTTCACCTTGACAGCTTCTCGATGTGTATCTATTAGAATGATTCCTGTTTATTGAAATCATTTGTTTTAGGTCTATATTTAGTAATCATTAACTTGACTGCTTCATTGGCGAGGTGCTTGGTGTATTTACCTTTCAAGCCAAGCGCCCTGGACTCGATTTCATGTTGGACCAATTTAGGAAGAGAACTTTTCTAAGGTCGGAGTGTTTCTTTCTGATGTTAGAGTCTAAATTTTTCCGAGTAGACCTACTACCAGTTCATTGGGAAGCCATAGCAAGCCTAGTGCTTAGTTTGGAATCAAACGATTTAGTACTATAATATTTGTAATTAATATTTTAAGTGAAAAACACTATCGCATTGTGAGGACTCGATTTTCATAATCCGAATATTAAAACGTAAAGAGGAGAAAGTACATAATGATACGTTTAATAAAGTTATCAACGACTATACAATTGACTGGTAGGTCATATCGATAAAAACAGCACTTGTGAACAATGACTTCAGAGTTTCGTTTCTTTATTATAAGAATGAGTAGGTATGCTTTTTATGTGCTATTCATTCATGGAAACATAGTCGTCGTACATTCTGTAATTGAATACATGTGGTTTTTGTTTTAAATGTCGTTAGGAATATATATATTTTTTTATGGCAGAGGGTGCAAACACGCAAGCGCCGCCAATGGATACCCCCAACGTCCGGGGTATCACGGGTGCGTTGCCAGTCTTTGAGGAAACAGTAGGCTCATTTCTTGAAAGTCCCTAAATCGTAACGGTCCGGGAATACCGCCGCTATTATTCGTATTTAATATTATTTGTATCATAATTAAATAAAATAATTAAAAAGAATAAGAATCGGGATCTCAAAGCAGAAAATAATCTCTAAGAAGATTGAGAGGTAAGTAGTATTTGGATACGTAGAACTTCAACTCCTTATATTAAAATCTTCGTTAGTGGAAACATGATCGGAGAAACAAAAAAACTCAGAAAAATCCCTGTTTTGCGCATAAATTCCTTTGGATCTCCGATATTCTATGGCATTTCAAAATGATTTCTACTAAAATGAATAGATAATTATAATATTACAAATCTCTCCAGTTTTTTCATTTCTTACAAATTACAATTATCTACAAAAACAAATTTTGAGACTTCACGCGTTCAAATATGATCAAACCACAACTGTGAAATCAATTTTGTTGCTGCTGCCATAAAGTTGGGGGAGAAAGAATTTTGCTGGTGCTGCCGAACTTGAGCTTCATTGAAGAGATTTTATGGAGGCGAAGCATGGTCCATAATATGTTAAATGCAATAATTTTTTTGAGTTCATGTAATTGTTATAAGTATAAGGTTAGCAGAGTTAGAATACCACAAGAACGTATTTCTTTCCGGTCATTAAAAATAACTTCAATTTCAAAAGCGTGGAACCCTCATTGTCGCCCTTCATAGCATAAAATTATTGGCCACAAAGCGTAAAACCACGATTGAGCAATAGGAGGCCAATGAACGGAATTAACATCTTATATTTCACAATCATATTTTTTAACTGATACACTATTATTGAATGTTTATTTAAATTATATTTTAGTATTATTTTATTACATTGTTTTGTATGATAATATCGATTGTCATTTTATCGGATAAAGTCAAGGCAAAGTAAAGTTTCAAGGTTAGTCGTTCAACATCAACGAGTTGTAGTTTAATATGCAAGTCACATACATTATGACTCGAGTATAACCATAGTAAATATTTAACTTCAATAGCGCAGGCTTCAGTTCGACGACTCCGATAACTGTGATTTTTTTTTATACTTACTAGGATATAGGGTTGAACAACTACTTTTTGTACTGGCCGGTTAATTAGGCAATGTTTTTTTAAATTTGTTTATTGTCTAACTGAAAAAAGAGAGTATTTGGCGGGATTTTATAAGAAGCGGTTGGGCGTTTGTTTTAATTATTTATAAATTGTTTCTAGTGGATATCGTGATTTAAAATTGGCGTAGTTTTGGATCTCGAGTGTGTAAATGCACTGTTGTGCATTGTTGTGTGTACGTAGAATTGTTAAAATAAGTGCTTATTTCGTAGTGAGACGTTGAGATTATTTTAGTAGCTTAGTCTGCCTCGGCGGATCCTAATGGAGACTGTCTCAATATATTTGTCGCCAAAAACTCCAGGAAACGTTAAAATGTATTACGTCGACGAATTTATCTATCTGTTACTGAAGACATGGGCTGTTATGGGAATAGATCCCTTTGCCTTCCCGCTTAAGGGAAAATCCATAAATATAGTATACTCTAGGTATACTAACCTTATGAGAAAATCGTACAAAAAACAAAACTGAAAAGAATAGATAATAATTTACATACTTATAAATCCATGTTACGTAAGCAATGTACTTTTATGAACAGAAATTATTATAAAATCGAAATAACCTCAAAGAACGGCAAAATTGACCCTTGAACAACTGAAAATGCTTTGTCTGTAGAACAACCACTAAAGTAGGGAAAAATATAGAAATATTATTAAAAGTTTATTTAATAACATATCGATTTGATGGATATTAGCTTTTTGACAAATATAATATTTATGTATTAAATTAATAACTATACAATAAATACTATATAAATCTATAGGGTCTGTCTGTAATTATAATTTTACTGTCAAATTTTGCGATACATAGTAATTTTATGACTCCCTGATTCTATCATTTTTAAAATTTTGTCTGTCTGTCTGTCTGTCTGTGTGTCCTTCTTTTATAACTGAAGAACGGCTTGACCGATCTGGGTGAAAATCGGTACGTAGTAGAAACATGTGATTGTACTCACGATAGGCCACTTATTTTTTAAAAAATCTGCCCCTAAAGGCAAGGCAAAGGAAAAGGGGGATGAATGAAACTTTGTATGGAAGATGGTAAACCGCTGAACCGATTATGATGAAATTTGGCAGGGAGATAGTTTGACATTAGATAACGGCCATAGGCTACTTTTTTTTATCAAAAATTTACCACTAAGAGCGTAAAAAGGGGGATGAAACTTGAATGGGAAATACTGAACCGCCGAAGCAATTATGATGTTTGGTACAGAGATAGTATGTTCCCGGAGACAGACGTAAAACGTAGACTTTTTTTCAAAAACAAGCTTTAAACATACTATGCACATTACATACATGTACTAACCTAACCTAACCTAATCCGGGAAAGCCACGAAAAAATTTCCAGACGAAGTCGCGGGCACAGCTAGTGTAGGTAACTATATATAACCGAATATTTTTTGTCAGGAATTTAGGGGCAGCAGGGAGACAAAAAATAGTCGATCAACCCATAACTATATAATTAAATTACATAATTTGTTACATTTATTTTGATTTATCATACAAATATATTATTAACTATCACTACTTTTTGTGTAAGTAGGTATAATTCTTATTGTATTTATCCATTTTCTACAAGCTGTAAACGCATGTTGTGCTTGCCTTATATTAGGTTTGCACTGTATTAACTTTTAAATAAAATGTGTATGCAAAAAATTTATTTTCTTGTAGGTATTAAGCCTGATACGATGTATAGATAAATACTAGGGATATTGAATTTCCAGCCAATTACTCCAATCGTTTCAGTTCAAAGTTCAAACTAAGCAATAGCTTTGTACCTAGTTATATATGCACAATAACCGACATTGTATTTAGTCGTGTTGCCCAGACTCAAAAGTCAATTTAGAAAAGTTTGTTTCTTCAATTGACCATAGGCCAGGCATTGAACCCGGAACCCTCGGGTTGGAAAGACGAGTTGCGAGAAAATATTTTTAACTATCAAATCAAGATTAAGAAATAAAGATTTCGAAATAGTTGATCTCATCAGAAAACAGGTTTTTAATTGCTTCACATATATAATTATTTTAATAATAGGAATTACATCGATTTAGCCGAATTTTGTTCAAAATAGTTAAGTTAATCAAGTTACAATATGGATGGCGATTAAACTAAAAGTGGATCGTATAATATAAACGCCTATCAGTGAGAGGTAGGACAAGGCTTCGGTCCCCATTTCCTTTTATGAAACGTCATTATTACGTCATTGATAGAGCGATTGAATGCGTAAGTAACACCGTCGAGCAAACTGATTGACCCATGAAACTTGACTTTAAGATTTATACTCACCAAGATAATGATTACGTGTGATAAACAGGAAACGTTATAAACAACCAGTTTTGGAAGTTTTCGAAAGGCTCGACTGTTATTTAACTAATGTATGTTAACTTATGTGTATCGAGTATTGAATTTTGAAACATAACGTATTACAAAACGAACGCATTACCTGCCTATTGGTGTGATTAATGATTACTTAAGACTCTTCTAACGACACGTCTAATTAAAAGGTGTGCCAAGTTTTGACAAGTAATGTGGCATTTACTCTTAATTATAATTACCAAAGCCATACAGAATGTGATCATGAATGAAGAATTTTAAATATTACTAACAGTAAGGTCTACTTTTAACGATTATGTTGATTTAACTAGCGTGCCACAGTAAAAGTTAATAAATGAGTTGAAGCGTCAGATTTAAAAAAATATTATAATGAATATTAGCAAAAGACGATAGTATTCAATGAAATTACGTCAAAATAAAGAACATTTGAAGCAAATTCGCGCTCCGTGACCGCTAACTGGTGCGTAGCATCACATTTATCTAAAAAGAAAAAAGACCATTGACCTGACTTCAGCCCTAAGTACTTTAAAAATAAATAGGTACTGATTTTTTAGAGTATAAAATAATCGATACTAATAAATAGTTATCTATTTTACTTACGCAAAATCGTGTTTGAAAGAATTGTATTGATTTTGTAATTATTCATAGTTCCTACGATCTTTGCATCCAGTCAATATAATTAAAAAAAAAACTTATATTAGGTGAAAGTATAACGAAAAAATTACCAATTAACATTTAATGTTGTGTTAGATGTTACGTGTTTGGGTAAATATATATGTAGTAGGTATATATATATATATATGTAAAGGCATTAAGAACGTTATTGAACGCAATATTAAAGTAAATGAATTGCAATTCTTTTCGTTCGAATTGAAGCAATATTACATCATCAATAATCAAGAAAGAATGTGTTTCTCAACACCGAACGAATGTTAACACGTCTGATATAAGATTTTTTAGATAAATAGCTGGAAAGTTTGATAACATACTAATGTAGTTATGTATAGAATGACGTCTCAGTTCAGTACAAGGGAAAATAAATATGAGTAATTTCATAATTTCGAATTTTGGACTGTAATTATATTTAATTAATATTAAGTATTAAAGTGTGAAATACTGGATTATACTACAGGGGTATATTACATTTATTGTTGTGGATACCTGTCTCATATTACGAAGACCTTACATATTTATAATGCACACAATAAAAACAGTCTCGTAATAATTTGAAATGTAATCTGTTACAATAATAATCATAGTTATTGTGAAAACAAGCCATCGAACGAACTGGCCACTTGGATTAAAAGAGGCGGTCATAGGCAGCGTGACCTCCTTAACCACTCCGCGTAAACAAACTTGGCGACAAAGTGTGCTACTACAAACTGCACTGATACTTGACATAGACCCAATGTCATAGTAATAGAACTCAAATTGTTTTGTTAAGTAGTATTAATAAATTTGCACAGAATAAAAGGTTACTTCAAGTAGCACGTGGCGTTGTTAATATTGCGTTTGACTACATTGTTAGGACAACAAATAATTTTAATTATAATTTTGCATTTGTTTTTTAGTACAATAGAGAATAACAGTATATTATTTTCACTTAATTTTCCCTTTTTAATACATTTTTCCATCCAATGTATTTTTTTGTTTCCCGTATATTTCGATGTTTGCTGGCATTCATTTTGGTTATAATTAACAATCACAGCTCTTAAACTGTATAAATACTATTACTAGCCACTTACTTTTAACATTACTATTGTATCTGATTAAAAATATACCCTAATCCAGTCTTATAAAAGTTTTAGATTGACAAACATTTGGCCGTAGCCTTTCTCGATAGAATGCAATAACGTATTATAACAGCGGGCGTAACTGTGCAAGCTCAATCTGTACAAATAATAATAATTATAAATAATAAGTACATAAGTATGATAGACAATTATACTAATTGTGACCCTAAAATAATTATTAACCTTGCAGCACGAGTATCTATCTACCCTTAATAACTACCATAAAACGAAATGGGACCCAAGTAATTCGCAGATGCACGAGACAATTCAGAAAAATTCATGTCCTAAATTGACTACGAATTGAACTTGGGATGCAATAGTAAAATCAAATTTGTATGTGTTTAGTATAAAATTAGTTCAACGACTCTCGTCGTTCACTTTAAAGATCTTTAAAGTGAAAGATATCTATATTTAAAGTGAAACGAGAGTCTTCGTTGTGACGCTTACCTTGCAAACTTGGAGCAGACGCAGGTGCAGCAGGCGGAGGTTGGTAAGGTGTCGGCGGAAGTCTGCGCCTTCTTGGAGCATGTAATCCCGGTGCTGACGCAGCTCTTGTTGCCGTTCTGAATCCGGGCGCCCGGTATCGAGCCGACTTCACCGGTCCTACTGGCGCAGTATTGTTGCCGGCGATCGAAGGTAATCTTGGCAATGACCCAGAACGTTGCTCTTCTTCAGACTGAGAGAAAAAACAAGAAATTTACTGAAAATGTATAATATATAAGCGGTAGTTTACATAATATGTGAGTTCATTCAATATTAAATTGGTAGATCTATATATGTATTATAACAATTTAATATGTAATATGTATATATTCACATAATATTCTTAAAAATATTGTGTGCTATTTACGTGAACAAAAAGAAAACATTAGAAAACGTTGTGCTATGGCTTATGAGGTTTATGTAAAAAAAAACGTTGAAAAAAGAGAAAACTAATGTTTTCAAAAAGGTTTGCCAATCTTTTTTAATTTTTTACACCAGTGCTACGTTCACTGATTCGCAGTTGACCGAAACCTTTGTCTTGCAGTTTTATATTAACGAGGAGACGGCGTAATCAAAAAAGTTCAGCTTCTCAATTCTCAACTGAAATGTTGTGAAATAATGCATATTTATAAGTTTGAAGTTGCCACCCAAAAGTAAATTTAAGTTTGCGTGTGCGTTTTAGGATAATTTTAAAGCACGGTAATATCAGTACGGTTATTCCAATGTCACATTACAATAGCTGAATAGATTCATTATTTTATACCTATTTTAGAAGCTGAAGGAAGATGAAAAGAAATATTTCTCAAATATTATACAGGTCGAACATTTATGAAGCTATCTAAAATATTCTTAACAATTGAAACTGGATTCATTAGATCATTTATGATTACAGTATCTATTTATATGTATTTGAAATATCTATTTTTACTAGTATTCTTTTAAAACACTACCTTTTTTACTAGTACCTTTTTAAAACATATTAATGTCCATGTATTCAATATAAATATAAAGTGGACGGTAGCGGTTTAAGTAAATTGACATTACACTTGAAAGCCTTGACTAATTCTGTCAAAATAGTCACTGTCCTAGTTACGACCAAAACTATACGCGTATAAGGTGTCCTATTGCATGTGGGTGGTTCGTTTTTATGTGTTTAGATACAATACGCATATGCACATTGATCTTATCTAAACACACAAGCGAAACGTATACAAACAAATAATCACCTTACAGAATCCTATAATCTTTAAAACCATTAATGTCACGTAGATATCACGACAATGATATCAAAGTTGTCACAAATTAGATTCATGTGATTAGAAGATTATGTAAGTACAAAGAAGTTATATTATACTAACAAGTTTTGAGGCGATAAGCAAATTCTGCATCGAAAAGTTGCTAGTTTTTTATTTCAATTAGTGCGATTTAAAAGCGAATACATATATTCCAATTGTAAATAATATTTGTAATCACTAATAGTCACGTATCAGTATTTATATGTTTAATCTTCATTACAATTTATAATACTTACATTATAAAAATATGGCAAAAAAATTAAACGTAAACCTACTTGAAAGATTGCGTGTTTGTTGAATACTATGGTATTATAGATTACATAATACCATATTATTACTATAACATATGTATATGTGGCATTTAATAGGTTGACACAATAATTACACATACCTCAGCGTCAGGAGCAGAGGCTCGTCGCCTGCCTCGCCACAGCCTGTCTTCACTGCCGCTGATCGCGCCACAACTTCTTGAATGTGATTTTTGTGCTGCGAGTTCACCACCTGCCGGTGATCGTCTCGCTTCACATCCAGCACCACCTAATGTACCCCTCGAATCCGCCGCTAATAATGCCGACTCGAAACTACCCCGCCATGAAAATCTCTCACAGTCACTCGCGACACTTCCCCTACTTGCTTCTAAAATATCATGAGATCGACTACGCGCTAACGCACCCGGCTCCGACGCACTGTCTTCATCTGTACTCGGCGATGCACCGCCAGATACTTCGTGCATTAGAGCCACTAACCTCCCACCTATATGCCGCATTACCTTCCCGAATAAAGGAGGAGATCCCTCCCCAGCACGTCCCAGTGTGGCCGCTAGTTTACGGTATGCACCTGCTGCATCACGTTCCAGCGACGCGGGGTCACTGTTCCCTCGATCAAATTCATCAATTATTTCACGACAACTTTCTGAAATTTGTTTCCTCAAAGCAGATCTGTTAGCTGAGGTACCTTCTAAATCGGAACCCGCATAATCAGAGGAATCATATGAATCACTCCATGTATCTTCACTAGATAAGTACTCGACTATTTCACGTACTTCTTCATCTCGGATTCCCGGAACTGTTTTCATTAATCTTGTCAATTCGCTCTCGAAATAAAGTAACTGAGGAGGTTTAGGGGGTCGTGAACTTTCTGAATTCGTCGAAGCAGGAGTAGATGTTCGCACATTAGCAGAATTAATCATTTGTTTGAAAAATTGTCGCATTTTGGTCATCATTAAATTAGTTTCTTCGTCTGAAGACCAGTTATTAAAGCTATCTTTACGTGTTAAAGGACTCGGTGGTGGACGGGATGATGGAGGACCTTCTACACGTTCTTCTGTATCGGGCCTAATTTCTTCAATAATTTCTTCTAGTTCCATTTTAGGTTCATGAGTTCTAACAAAGTCTGAACTAGAGTCGCCATTTCGTAATAAATCATCACAACTGCCTACAAAGCCACTGTCGCGACTAGTTTGTTTTTTGGATTCAGACAAATCAAAACTAAGTGAAGGAAATTCAGGTCGTGGCGTGGATCTTCCGTCTTCACCTTCCGAAACAGACCTAGCATCATCTCGAGTTTCCTCAGCAAATTCAGTTGATAATCGGCGCTCATCGGCCGGCGAACTACGTAGTTTTTTGTTTTGTTTTTTTCTTTTAGATTCACCTTGAATGTCGAGCTTTTCAGAAGAGTCATGTCTATCTTCAGTTTCTGTACTCGATCCATCAGATATTTCTTGATTATCTTGCGAAGGCTCGTCTCCTGCTAACAAATTATCTAATGATGAAGAATGCGAGCGAGGCGTGCCACGAGCTCGAACTAATCGTTTTCGTCTTTGTTCTGGACTTTGTTTACCTTCGCTATCGCTACCAACACTCCCCGAACCATCTGAATCCCGTCTTTCCTGATTGAATCCCATAAAACCAGAAAGAAAATATTTTTCCAAACGCGATGACACTAGTTCGTCATTATCTCCGACATTTCGTTCCGGTTGTTCATTGTCGACAATAGATTCACCACCTTCACTACACACACTCGAACTTTCTGACACCTGTTCTTCATCATCACGTACATTTCTTCCGTCACCTAAACCGAAAAAAAAGTATTTTTCTAACTCTGTGGCCGATATGGGTCGCGGTTTTTTCGTTGTATATTCTGCCTCACTTTCTTCACAACTTTCCTCTACTATCGTATGCAAAGTAAAATCTAATGAACGTCTACAGTATGAGAAGTCCTCTTCGCGGTTCGGTAGCATCGTTTCATCACCCGATTCGGAATCGGAAATCGATGCGGCCTCGTCCTCATCATGGCTGACGTCCTCGACCCACGAGTCGTCGTCTGCGAGCCCCTCCTCGAGGCATACAACTGCCGAGAGAGTGTCGGCATTGCTAACAACAGTCACTCCGCCCGAAGGCTGCGGCGCTTCGTTATCGGATAATCGTTCGTCGGTTTCGTTCTGTTGTGTCTCAGTATTAGATTCCACGTCGTTTTGTGAGTTGGTATGATGCACTGTTATGTCGCGCATAAGCCGCGTCGTGTCCGACGTGACAACGGAGACGCGGTCGTGTGTTATCATAACGCGGCTAGTGAAGCGCGCGGAACCGTCCGCACGGGCCGTACGCGAGCGGCAAACTGTTGTCGCCACGGCAGGTGCGCCCGCGCCCCCCTCCGTCTCTGAACAAACCGGCCGCACACCTCGCAGTTTCTCCTCCTCTTGTTCCTCCAGTAATTCTTTCTTTAATAGTTCACTGAGTGTGCGCTCGATACCTTTAAACAAGTCTATTTTTTCTACGGTCGGTGAACTTGAATTATCTTGTCCAAGTTCCGGCGAAGATGATAATTTTGTCAATGGAATGCGCGAATTTTCGCTTGAAATTAATTCATTATCACTGGATTTTTCATTAAATAATTCTACTGAAACTTTTACTTTCATATCATCGGTGTTTATTTTTTTTTCTAATGAATTATAATTGGAGCTTATAGTTGAGTTTGTATCTAAACTAATATCTACGTTATTTTCAATATTATTATTTGATCCACTACACGTTGCGCTAAAACTGTTATATGATTCGCACATTTCGCTTTGCAGCATATTTTCATCGCAGCATTTTATAAAATCCGGCTGGTTTTTTACAGATTCACTGCGTTTTAAGTCGTCATATTTTCCGTACGGAATAACAGGACATTCTTCCGAAAAACTAACTGAATCTAAAAGAATTACATCCGAATTTTCATTATTTTGTGACGGACTGTTGTTTGATTCTATATTTACCTGTATTTCATTTTGTGAAACTACTTCCATAGCAATCTCTAAACTGTCCGATTTTTTGTCGTAAGAATAATCACAATCAATACCACTGCTGTCCGCATTGTCTTCTAAGTCTGAAGATGAGTCAGCTGGATTGACCACAAAAACACGCGAGAAACGACTAGCACCACCGCCACCCGAGTCGTCGGAGTCCTCGTCTGACGTTGCTGGCTCCTCGGGGGCCCCACTCGTTAAATCATAACTTCTTCGTGTTGTTCCCGCCTCAGAACTACTCGAGTCCTCCGATTCATTTGATGAAGGATAAGCTTTTTCCGCGTTTAAATGATCAGGCATAGCGTCTCCTTGTTTAGGTAAAGGCAAGCGATTTTGTTCGGCAATCACCTTGATACCGTCCGACGTGTCATGTTCGACTGACTGTTCAATATCTTTTTTATCGCTCTTATCGCTATCGCTGGGATCGACTACTTGTGACGTTTCGGACTGTATCGCCTTATCAGTCCTTTCCACAGTGGTCATCTCGAGTGTTTTTGTAGGCGAAATGGCGGTGGCAGTTGCTGCAGCAGTGACAGCAACTGCGGCGGCCGTTGTGAGACGGGCGAGGGCTGCCGCATCTAGAGGCGGGAAACCGGGATACGTGTTCCAATGGGGCGTCGGGGGTGTTTGTGTAGGGAAGGCTAAAAGTGCAGGCCAAAGTGCGGCAGGAACTGGTACTGGAACTGGTACGGGAACGGCTACTATTCGGGGTTCCGCGCCGCAAGAACACGGTCGTTGACAGGGTTGCTGGTTATGTCTTGTGTTAGTTGGTGGAGGTGGATGTGCCGCCGCCGCGCCCGGTTCGAAGTAGTCCCAGTCGCAGTCGTCGGGCGCGGGCGGCGCAGCGGAGGACGCCGTCGACGACGAATCCTCCGTGTCCTCGCGACACGAGGAATCTGAACTGAGGAAAACGAGTCGGTAATCCTCGGGACGCATGCGACCGGCCTCAGCCTCGCTGACTTCACCTGGCTCACTGTTGACGCCCCACTCTGAAAATAATTAATAAAATTTAATGGTAACACATTTTATTTCTCTTAACATAACAATATGTTACATACCACAATAAAAACATAAATACGTACATGTTTTATATGTACATGTACATGTTTCGTCATGTTAATATGGTGTGAAGATTTGTACGTAAATACATACAACATACAATTGTCACGCCATATTAATAAAGGAGTAAACAGAGAGGGTGGAGCGCACCGAGCATCGCAATTCGCGATCTTTGTACCTACATATGCAAACTCAGTTCACGTACGCAAGCTTCGTTAAAGATTATGTTACATACATGCAACACAATATTTAAGTAATATTTAAGTATTATGCATATTCATGTCCGATATCCGTATGTACTTAAACATTATGGAGTTATCATTTATTAAGTGGAAAAGTGCCTTACATTACTGCAGAGCAAATGTTTACTAAGTACGACATTTTAGTGCTAGTATCATAGTGCTAGGCGTATCGAAACAATACAAGGAAAATTAAAGAAACGACAAAATTGTAGTATAAACTGTAAATATGTTTATGCATTTTATTTTAAACTATTTAAGACATCAGCTACCATATAGCAAATACATTAAGCTAACCTTATTCCATATTTTTACCGCTTTTCGTTGTATTAAATAAAATAAAAAAATAAATGTACATTCATAATGTCACACCATGTTTCTCTCGGGATAGACAGAGCATAAAAACGTAATGTAATAATATTAGTTTCTTTACCAACAATATAAACATACATATCTTCACGTCTTATCTCTAATGGGATAAAGCGTGAAGTCTCCTCGGATGTCATCATTCTCCTCACACACTTTCGCCTAGATTCTTTCAGCGACAGATATCATCAGCGATAAACATCATTGACCTACAAGACTGGCAATGTAGAACCAACAATTTGCTCACCTAGAGAGTAGTCAATTGGTTACAACTCATTTAGTCGATCACATGCAACTTATCGGACTGGTTGTCTGATTTGTGAGCTAAATATTTGAACATTTCACTAAAAACGCGTTTATTATTAAATTGCTTGTTGAAGTTATATTTTACAATATTTATGTGCATTATTTCAAGTAATTAACTTCTGACGTCTTCTGTGGTGATGTCTGATGTGACAAAGTTTTCGTTTGTATTGCTCGCCTTTTAGGTCAATGATACACATATGTATATTAAATAATTAAGTAAATGTAATGTTCATCACTGTCCTAATAAATGCTCTAATGTACTAGGTATAATTAACTGGATCGGCGCGGTGATATGGCACCTACATATCAAATCAGAGCCCCGAGTTAAATTCTCGGTCAGGTTAAGGTTAGGAAATTAACCTTTCTTAAATTGGCTTGAGGGCTTAGTATTTCTGAGAGTCCCCGCCTAGTTCGTTGCGGAGATACATAGTTATTAAGGGCACACAGTAACAAGCCAAGTGTTTAATTTAAAGTCACTTGACCAGCGTAATTGTATGGAGTATTGTTAATAATATTAACGACATAATTGTTACAGGTAATAATTTTGTAAGCACATATTATTACAAATTAATTTGAGATTTGAGGAAGCGAAAGAGGTATGTAAGGATCGCGACTCCTGGCGCTCCGTCCTCTCTGACTATCCCTTTGGGGATACAGCGTGAAGATATGTATGATGTATGTGTATTATTACAATAATAACTTCTTAGTCTTTGATTTTTAGACGAGTAAATAATCAAAGTTCTTAGTTTATGCTAGCTGTTTAAAAGCTTTCGTTTAAAAGTTATTAGATTTACTTATAATTTTTTAAATTCGCCCTTTTTGTGAGATTATTTAAAATGTTATGGTAGAGATTGCATACTGCTAATGCTAGATTGGCGTAGAAAGTACCACGGATGGGTGGCTGTGAGCCTCGTCGTGAGTTGAAAGCGATGTGCTTCGCGGATCATCTCAATAAAGGAACTTGGTCTAGAAAATGTTCGTATATAATAGTTAAATATTCTGTAAGATAATAAAATATTGTTTGTTAAATAACACAAGCGAAAAAATTGTCTGCTAATACACCTAATACATAGTTTGTCTTTACGGAAAAATTATAAAATCAGTCAACCTCAATGCGCATCGCGTGGCTTTACGCTAATAAGTAATTAATCAGTGGTATTGCTATGCGTCTGTACGCTCTAATTTTGGCCATAACGCGGACCGCGCGAGCACGCAAGCTACACCGCGGATAATCAAATCAACTTTTTAGCCATAGGAATATCCTTTGCTTTAGCTATTACGATTATTATCAACATAATGATCGATTTTCAGAATATTTCGCAGAAGTGAGAGTTGTTTTATAGATACTACAAATCAATTACGGAAATGTCAAAAGCACTCGCATACCTAGGCGAAAATGTATGAGGAGAATGACGAAATTTGAGGAAGCGAAATAAGTATGTAAGGACCGCGACGCTTAGCGTTGCGTCCTCTCTAATTACCCCGTTAGGAATATAGCGTGAAAATACGCATGTATGTACAAATGAATTATGGCCAAGTTGACCAATGTCGATGGCGTATTTTTTAGTTCACGGGACACGGACAGACAACACGGCACGATGAGACAATAAGCTGATTGTGATATGTAAATACAATAGAGTAGCAAACTTATATTTTAAGAGACATAAGTATATAACGACGAGATTCCTTCATTATGTTTTGCAAACGAATCTAAACTACCTACTTATTGTTATATTATAAAGCAATAAATAATGAATTGTATTATACTATCATTCGTTCTCTAAATGATTAATATTTTAAGGCAAGCGTTTAAGGCAACTAATCTAAGATGGCGAAGAACGTTGCATAGACTCCATAAGGCATTTGTAGTTATTGTAGAAATGATGAAATGTATTTTCAATAAAAAAATTACAATTATCGGAATGCCTCATCCATCCAATGACAATGCTGTTGGTACATTTTTTAATACCCACAACCAAGTATAACTCGAATGGTTTGATATTTAGATCACAAACTAGACGCCCGTTTGAGATTATTTTTTATGTAGCGAATTAAAATGGATCTCGTATCTAATGACCGGCATAATTACAAGAAAGATTGTTATATAACATATATTTTTTATAAATCTGAAGCCTCTATATGACTTACGAATTCATACGACGTTCTTAAAAATACCTTCTAAACGAGGTACTCTCGGGAAGCTGCGCCTTAACAGTTACATTAGCAAGTTAATAAATGCTTTAGTACGTAGATTTTTTATAATACGAGTATAGTTTTCTTCTTCTTCCATAGCGGCCCCCGAAGCATTTATTAATTTGCTAACCCCACTGTTAAAGTACAAGTCTTTCAGAGGAGAGACAATAGCGAAATATAATTATTTGTAGCTTTTAAGGATATCTGTTGAATAATTTTCGGTCGGGGGATTTGTAAATTTATAACTTTTATTTGACACTTTTTAAAGTTAGATAAAGAAAAGTAATAGACACGTACTTTTAAAAGTAACTCATGCTGACATCATCAGATATTCAGTTGCCGACAGAGATCAAAATTGACGTTATAAAGTGCCTAAGATTTCTACGCATATAAAATTCGAAGCTGAATATCCTGAGAATGGCTGAACCGATTTCCATCAAACATAGATAAGAACACTTTCGGTAACTGTAACTTTCAAACAAAGAAAACCGCATGTAAATCCGTCCATATGTTTGCGAACTACAATGCCACAGATAGACATACAGACACACGGACACAAAATGGTTTCAAACTTATAACACCCCTCTTTTTGCATCTAGGTTTAATTAAAAGTAGATATATAGGTAAGTACCTATTGAAGTACTTGAAACAGTTTTAGAATAAGCATTGAATTAGAAAAGAGTCAGACAGACATACCCAGTTTTTCATCTGTCACTTAAGAAGAAACATGTAACTAACTTCCTTTGGTTTTAGTTCTATGTTGATATACCATACGATCAGATGCGCGTACGCATGACATGTATGTTGAGTATAATATGAATTCATTGTAATACATTACAGTTCTTATACTATGTTAAAAAGGTACCTACATACATTGAATAAATATGTATAATCTTGCCGACCTCCGTGGCGCAACGGCTAAGCGCGTCAGTAAGTAAACAGAGGTTGCGGGTTCGATTCCCGCCCCGAGTTTGGGTGTTTATGTATAATATGTATTTATTTACAAAAAAAAAGTATATAAGTAGTATATCAGTTGTCTACTCTAGTACCCATAACACAAGCGCTGTGCTGCTTACTTTGGGACCAGATGGCACTGTGTGAAATGTCTGAGTATATTATTATTATTATTATAATGTACATGTATAACCATGATCAATCTGAAATACATATTATGTTACTAATAAAACATATTGGATTCTGATTCTGGAACATTCTGTAGTCATTGACTTTATTACCTCCAGACGCCTTGGTCCCAGCAGCAGCGGTAGGCAAACCGAATAAGCGGACTCACTTGTCCATACGACACACATTATCAGATAAGCTGATCGGCTGTCATTTCGTTAAAAAGCAACACCCACAAATCTACGTATTTTTTATATCATTTGGCTTACTTCGTAGAACGGGACAGGCTTGGAGTTATAAAGTTTTTGATTCTAGTATTGATTTAATTATTGTGCACATATTATGTATGCTTGAAATCAATAATAACCCAATATGAATGAATACTTGTTTAAATACTGGGCATTGCGTCAATATGGTGCTTATAACTCTGAAAGCAGTGCACATTGAAACAAGTTTTACATTTTACTGTGTAGGCGAATAACGTATATTTTAATGTGATGTGTAAATAAGAATTCCAATGATTTCTAAACATTTACTGATAGTACTCTTTTTGAAGTAGGAGATGAAGAGACACGTCCACTTTATTGTGACTGTGTCAGAAGATGCAATTTAGATCTACCATTTTTATACTATCTCAAAATACAGAATTTAGGAATGACGTAGTAGTTCGATTCGATATTAGCATTGAGTCTTTTTACTTTTTTAGATAAGTCTTTTTCTAAATAATATTAATTGTCATCAATGGAAGTTACGGAATTGGATCTTTGTTCTGTAATAACATTTTTTTTAATATTGCAACTACTGTTATTCCTAGCATATTTCACGTTTACTTCACTTGATGAACAATAATATTAAATTCAAAATTATAAAATTATCACATGTACTATATCTATGGAATTTATTAGACGTGACTTTGTGTTATTAGCGGAAAACTTCGTTTTTTAAAATAAGGTATATTTAAAAGTGATAACAATGCAAAACAATATACATAATATACATAATGCATATATACTACGTTATACTAATGATTTTAAATGTATTCCTTTAGATAATCTGATCATCTACGACATGAATTGTAATTATAGGTTGCTTGTGTAGGCACGCCTTTATTATATATCGTGTCAAATGCTTTAGAAGACTCGTTATTATTACAATACATTATTTAATTATCGAACAATATAAAAGCGAAATAAACTTAAGGTTTTATAACATTATTGAAAATCTTACTAAAACTGTCCCCACTGCGTTATTATATTGTCACAAATTCTAGCAGACAACAACGGGTTTATTTGTAGAATTAAAAATAGGGAATATTTTGAGTTTATTATTGGAATCTTTACCAAAAATATAAATTTTAATCATCCAGAACATTTACCATATATGGTTTAAAAATTAACCTTTCATTCACTCACTCAATCATCGGTCTCTCTGTTTCAGAAATTAATAAAAATGTGATATTCTCCGTCAAAATATACTTTGGGAATGTATTGTATAATGTAATATGTATATAACAGGTATATATATTCACGTAGTTATCCTTCATGTACATGATTGTCGTATCTTTACAGGCACATACCTACATAGTACATACCCATTATGCATTTAACTATATACCTCTATATTTAAATAAAATGTATCCTTTTTTGTGGTGTTTTTATATTTATTACAGTTATCACAAAGTTACACATAGTACGGTGCACGCCGTATCCTTAAAGGTAGTCAGCGAGGACGCCGGAGCGCTAAGCGTTACGGTGCTTACATACTTCTTTCGCTTGCTCAAATCTCCTCATTCGCCTCACACGTTTTCGCTTAATTATGCGAGTGCTTTTGACGTTTTCATCAGCTAACGCTCTGGCTATTAGATATTCGTAAGTTAGCCTTGGTTTTCCTTTCTGCTACCACTCAATTTCGCTCTGTAGATTTTCTTCGTCAGTCTTTCATCGCTCATTCTTTCTTTTTACTCGAACCATCCAAGCATTCTTTTCTTCATTTTTACAATAACACTGTCGCCGGTCGCGCAATCCTGTCACATTGCGTTTCTCTTCATTGCTTATTTTGTCTGCAAGGGAAGATATGTAGGTATCTATTATAAAGTGGCACAAACAAAATTTTTTAGACTTGCAAAACTACATATTAATTATACGTAATATACTCTTACATTTAAATTATACCATTTTTCAATTGAGGTGGCCATTGCATGAAGATGAAAAGAGCACACTGATGCCACATTCAACAACGTTAAATTTAATTTTAGGTACTCATTTATGTATGTCGTTTGTTTAATTTTGCCATGAGAAGAAAGACAAATAAAATGACTTAAACCGCCGACTGCCATAAGCGGTTTCACGATTTAAAAGTTGAAATAGTTTCAAACCTTATATAATGTTTAATAGAACACAAAACACCATTAGTCGGCCTACTTTGTTATAATCTAATCAGGTATCTATTGAATCGGACAATGAAAGTAAGAGCCTGCACGTTGGCGCCGACTCAAGGCTCAGTTGCCTAAGTCGGTTTGGTCGTGGGATGCGAGGAGGCTGTCCGAGGTCGACACTGACACAAAAAACTTTTGGCATAATACACCTTTTGTCCTTGTTTACGATACGTTGGTTCAAAATATCTCTCGCCTTCGGCGAATTGACCACTTTTTGACAAGACTAATTGCAGCCGTGCCATAGACAACAATGATAGACAATAATATCGTCAGTGACGAGTGAAAATTTTGTTATTGTCAACAAAATTTTAGAGGAGGAGAAAAAAAACCGCATTTTTTTAAAATGTACCATTATCATGTTTTATTAAATGTAAGTGTAGTATGCCTTTATCCTGTGATTTTTTGTTTTCTTATTTAAGTGTACCATGCTTTAAATTCAAACTGATCTCGGGTCAGTTTAAAATGCCAGCGTAAAGGTATTATTATTTTTCTATAAATAATATTCAATACATACATTACTAAAACTGTAATATACCTATTATAGTTCATGTAATGTTTTAGTCAACATTTAGATTAACGAGGTTTTTATTTAAGTAAGTAGTATACGTACGTAGGTCGGATACTTAGAGATTATTTCTATTAAAGTATACCTTTAAATATGTGACTTGGGTAGTAAATATAATACAAAATAAGGAAAATCTTCGTACGACATAGCTTCGTACCATCATTAAGTAAGTGTTTAGAGAAAACGAAGCCCGTGAAACTGGAAGCAAAACAGTACTTACGCGTTAGATTATGTATATTTTGTATATAGTTCTCTAATAATTTTCAAAAGACTTGGATAATGTCCATAAACAATGCAACATACCTAAAACGAAGTGTAAGAAGGAAAAATATACCCAAATGTTTTTATCTTATAAGGTAGATACCTACATAATATTATATACAATAACAAAGTGAAAGAAAGGTTTCGTGGACTTCATTTCACTTCTATAAGAAAAATCACTAAGCCTAAACCCTAATTACTCCTATCATAGTAAGTGCACAGTACAATAATCTAATATGTATGTACTTACATGACAGTTCTTAAAGTAAACTGCACAATATCTGTACGGATCAGATGTTATCGAATTACACTTTCTAGTTTCATAGTAGGTAGTGTTGGGCTCTGATTGTTTCGATAGTTCTATAAAATGGGGTTTCTTTAGCTATTACGTACCATGACTGGAACGTTGATAAAGATTAGGTAACTACACATCGTAGGTCTAATTCTTTATTCCTATGCAAGAATTGTGTGCTTTATGTGCATAATTTTTATTTTGTACACTTTGATGTGTTGGCAATAAAGTGTTATCTATCTATTATTCGGCGAATTTTGCTTAAGTAAAATCTAAGTTAATATTATTTGACATAACTTTTACCCGTGGCTACGTTTGGGTGGTACGTGCAACTGATAATTAATGTTGACATAATAAACAGACATTTCCTATTTATAAAATTATGGTTTAGTAAGCCGTAATAGGGATTCCGATTACGCCATACAATCGCGTACTACATATTTACACCTTTTAAACACACAAGTAAAACTAAAAAAATGTTTAAAAGTATAAAATATTTGGATATACAAAAATCAACTCATTAATTCTCAAACGTGGAAACATGATCCGAAAAAATCTTGACAAACAAAAAAGCTGAAAAAATCCTGTGTTGCACAAAAATTCAGTTGGATCTCCAATATTCTACAGAATTTCAAAATGGTTTTACACCAATATGAACTCCAAAAACAATAAAAATTCCAAAGAATAAATAATGAGTGATGTGAATAAAACGTCAGCATATGGTTTATTTCAAACCGCTCAAACTTGTTTTAATTATTAATGTAGTTTTTTTGCTAATTACATATACAGAAATGTAATTTTGTAATATAAAATTTGATTTGAGACATTTTCGTGCTAAAATTATGATCAAAACGCAATTGCGAAAATCAACCTTATAGCTGCCGCCATAGGGCGCAGGGGTGAGAACGACTTCGTTTATTTTAGGCTGCTGGTAGGTTCTCAAGCAGACGATGTTACAGATTGCATCATAGAACACCATTACTTAAATTTTTCATGGTTCGTTTCAGATCAATGAATATTATCCTACGTTCGAGCTAGAGTAAAATACTTTAAAATTATCCTAAAATAAAAGGTAAGTAAAAGGTATTTACATCAGCTCCAAATGTATGTAATGCCTTTGACAGGAAATGGAATTTGGTTTACAAAAGCAGTTAATATAGTAGGTATAAAATTATGTATGATATATTTACATCTATATGTTTAACCTTTTCTATTTCTGTTAACTTTAACTGCACGATCTGCGTTAAAAGACAACTGAGCAAGAACAATAACCCGTTCGCGTTGTCGATTGCCGGGTTCAAGTCGTCCTTACGTCATACTTCTAAAACGGGTTAAATTGATTTCATAGCAAATTTTATTTAAATTGTCCAAAATTGATGTTTATGTTTTGTACAGCATTTAATAATTTTCATTTTTAATCGATTATTCAAAGTAAATTTGTCTCTTCCTTTACTCTATGAGTGCAATAGAAATATCAATTAAAAGCATTTAAAATAATGATTCATTAAAAACAACTTAGCATAATTACTAAACTGAAATGTAGAAATAAAGACGTAATAGAAATTACTAAATTCAAAAATATAATACGATACGATACGAATAGGATTACATAATATTATGAACTCGTAGTTTTAAACATTTCTGCGATAAATATTTATATAATTTGTGCTACCTTTTTAACGTTATGCAATTATAATACAGCTTAAGCATATCCAATTACTAGCTATTTGATACTCACTTTTCAGTGATAATGACGTTCAAAAGGGCTTCCTTATGCGATTTCATTTGGGGTTTCTCACGACACTTGGTTTACTAAAACGGTATAATTATAAGTACAATGAAGGTAGTTCTGTTGTTAGTATTTAAAACTTACTATCAACACCTATTTCGTTAACAAAATAACTGAACAATTTTTAACAATAGCTGCTATAACGGTCACAACAAAAACTAGCGTATTTACGCGATCTTCATTCATTCACTTGTCACTAAAAAAAACAAAACACGGTTGCCTACGGTTCTTTAAATGATTTTCTTCACACATTTATTTCAATTGTTTGAATTTTCTCTTTGGTACCTCTTTTATAATATCGTAGCTTTGTAGGCAGGCGGTTAGGGCTGCCGAGAGCGCAGGCGGATGTGCGCAGGGAGCCGGCCGGCCGACTGTTGCGCTCGACCATGCGCTACTAGTGATGTACCGACTTCCCAATTAGCCTTATCGATATTGTCACAGCAACGTAATACAAACTTCCGTACTGGTTCGAGAGAGAAAGAAATACAGAGATGTGCCAGCTACTTATTTTTCTGCGTACATCATAAAAGTTTCAAAAATTGACTTAGGAGGCTCATTGTAATAAACTCGTATAAGCAACAGGTTGTAATTATCTAATTCCGCTTTAGTACCTACCCGTAAGCCTTATTATTACTTAGGTACTTATTATTACTAAAAGTAACATCAAAGTGTAATTTTGTATTGCCGTGACGCTATATCCAGCTAGGGAGAGAAATGGCACGAACTTGTTTTACGTAAAACCAGTAAATAAGTTTTTTCAATTCCAAGATAAGTCTTCAAGTAACGTTTCATCTTCTAAACTATGATATTATATCTTCTATTGTTACTTCAAAAAATAAACAAAACAAAAACAAACAATGCAAAAATAATTATCGCATTGGAATTATGTGCCAAGTGTCCACGCGAAGTCTCAAAGACAGTGTGTTCGGCTTTTGTTATCTCGGTTTCGTTAATTTTTTTAATCTGTGTGTGATAATAATGCCAATATACTGTATGTAGATATTAAGTTTGTCGATAAATAATATCGAGTTTTAACTAAACTAGCAGCGTGACTCACCTCGCGTCTCAACTCCAACAACAAAATTCAAGCAGAAAACGAAATGACGTAAGTACAGGCGCAGACTCGATAAAAACGCTTTACTACTTTAGAGGGCCAAACTTTAACACGAAAAAAGAATTACATTCAAGCGCCTGGCGTTTACGTCTATTCAGATATTTGATGTTGCCGTCGAACAATGAACTTGCACTGGCGAACTAGACCAAACAGCATGAGGTAAAGCAGCCTGTATATAGAACACGTTCTGGTTCAAAAAATTAAAGAATGGTTTATTCTTTTGTGTGCAAGTAACGTACATATATACGTAGGAGGTCCCTGCACCTACACACACCAACATAACTGTTAAGTGTCAAGTACTTCAACGCTCACGTCTCCAAAACGTTACACGACGTAAATTGACGTTTTAACAGCTTCTATTTGTTGGTATTTGGCGTAACTTTTTTGAAACCGTAACCGAAGATACTCTTCTCCGTTTTATTACTGCAAAAAAATATAGCAACTAACAGATAAAAACCATTTTATTACTGCTTTAGTGTTTTTTGTTAATTATAATCTAGAGATAAAACCTTGTACGTTTGGAGGTCATGAAATTAAATTTGTGAACAATCACTGTCTGTGTTATTATTACATATACGAGTGTGTATAAATACGCATAAGCGTTTCTGGATCTTAGTTTACGTTATTAGGATATAAATTGTTTTGACTTTTAATATTACTCTGTACAAAAGACTTCAACGGGATACGTGAAGTATTAAGAACCATAGAATCATATAAGTAAGTACTTCGTTCTTCAATTTTACAGTTTTTTTAGACTGCTGTTATAGAATTTATAGTTTAGTTATTACGTACTTTAACAGATGGAAACTTACGTAGGTATATAACCTAATAATGACGCCGAGAATCGTATACGGAATTATGATTATATATTATGTAGATGTATACTAATAATAGTATTGGGTCCTTTCCTTACATATGAAATTGGCGTTTTGTACGGGAGGAATATAAAGTCAATTTTTTTTTTGTAAAATATATTTAATTAATCAAAGTATGCACCGTTGTTATCTATGCACTTTTGCCATCTCATAGGTAGTTTATTGATCCCTTTACTAAAAAAACCATGAGGGCGAGAATCAATAAAGTCTTTGAAGGCGGTTTGGACTGCCGCATCGGAGTTGAATTTTTTTCCTTGTAAGAAGTTGT
This sequence comes from Zeuzera pyrina, assembly GCA_907165235.1. Taxonomy (NCBI): domain Eukaryota; kingdom Metazoa; phylum Arthropoda; class Insecta; order Lepidoptera; family Cossidae; genus Zeuzera; species Zeuzera pyrina. Next base: position 10,353,522 of record OU015624.1, read on the forward strand.
CCAAATTCCGGAAAAAATGGTAATCTGTTGGAGCAAGGTCCGGGGAGTACGTTGGATGTCGCAGACATTCCAATTGTAGCTCATCTAACTTAGTGGTTGTTAGTTGTGCAGTGTGTGGTCTTGCGTTGTCGTGAAGCAGCAGTGGCCTAGAGCGATTGACCAATCTCGGTTGTTTAGCAGCTAGTTCTTCCTTCATGGTTTGCAGTTGCTGACAATAGATATCTGCCGTAATCGTTTGGCCAGGTTTTAGAAAGCTGTAGTGAATGACACCGGTGCTAGTCCACCAAACACTCGCAAGTAACTTTTTCTGAGTCAATTTTCGTTTAGGGCAGGATTTGGCTGGGTCTCCAGGGTTCAGCCATTGCGACGAGCACTTCCGATTATCGTACAGTATCCACTTTTCATCACAAGTAAAGATTCGATTTAAAATCCCTTCATTATTGTGTCGGTTGAGCAAAGTAACACAGCAGTCGACGCATGCTTGCAAGTTCGATTCGCTCAATTCATGAGGTACCAATCGTTCAAGTTTTTTTACTTTCCCGGTTTGCTTCAAGTAGATTAATACAGTTTTTTCACTTACTCCGAAGCCTGCAGCTATCTCTGAAGTGCTTTGTGATGGATCCGCTTCCACAATAGCCTTTAATTCTTCATTTTCCACTTTGGTCTCCGGCCGTCCACGGGGTTGGTTCTGAAGGTCGAAATTTCCAGAACGAAAACGTTGAAACCAAAAACGTACCGTGCTTTCTTTTGCGACACCAGCGCCGTACACATCATTAATCCTTCGAGCTGTTTTTGCAGCACTGGTGCCACGGTAGAACTCGTACTCGCAAATATACCGATATTTCATGTTTTCCATTGTGCGGTAATAGCGACGCCAAAGAAAAAAATAATGAGGAAAAAAACAAATGAATGACTGTTTTCAAAACTCAAGTGTACCAGCTAAATGAATTTATAAATTTGAATTTGGAATTCTTAACCAAAGAGGAGATATTTCAGATCAAAGTGGTCAGTACGACAAAACCCTGATCTCATATGTAAGGACCCAATATATACTTACTATCAAACATAAGCATAAAAATTACAAGTAGACAATTTTAAGCAATACCAATTTGTTATGCGAATATAATAAATAGAAAAAAATGATTATCTACATAAAATACTATCTTCACCAATTTACAGTATCATGTGTTATAACCACATTGCAAACGTATATACTGATAAAGATTATGGTATGAATTAAAGCATTTATTAATAACAAAAAAGTACATACATATGTTAATATTTACAAACTTAAAACCACACATTACACTACACATGAATTAAAGTAATATTATTTTAAGCTTAAAACAAAAATCTCTGGAAAGAAGATTGTTATGTAATGATGGTGGTAGTCCAGGTCACCAGGTTGTAAAAGTCAGCCAAGAGATGTGTAGGATTAAGAGAAATGTTACCAACATATTATACATTATATTATACATTACGCAAATGACAATGCATGACTACGTATAACACATAACTATGTATAATATATAGTTACACTTGCCCTTTGCGAGCTCAAATGGACGCTTTTATAATTTACCGTTAAACGTTTTTATCGCCACGTTTTTACCGTGCAAAATACAATAGGTAAGCAAAATTCTTCCCTAAAGTGTCTATGATAAAGACGCTTTTTCAACGTCCACGGAATGACGTTACCGTGCACGGAAACACAAAAGCGTCTCGTTGAAAAAGCATCTTTATTGCCGACATGATAGGGAAGCATTTTGCTTACCTGTTGTATTTTGGACGGTAAAAACATGGCGATAAAAACGTTCAACGGTAAATATAAAAGCGTCCATTAAGTGTAGGTGACAAATTCTTACATTCTTTAACTTCATTAGGATCATTTCAAATTTGTTAATCGACACATATTTCCCATCGGATGTCCGATGTCGGGAGTTCGACACGTGACTCCCGAGCTTAAATTAGTTCAGTTTACTAGCACTGAAGCTGATCGAATCTAATCGCCGTAATTTAATTGTCGATTAACAAGTTTGAAATGGGAGGAAGATAGCTAAAGAACATAATAATTATTACATACATAATATCCTCACTCTGTATCCCTAACGGATCCTAATGTGACAGGATGGAGCACCAGGCTTCGCGATCCTTACATCCTTCGACTCCTCAAATTTGATCCTCTCCTCACACATTTTCACCTTGGTATGCGAGTGCTTCTATTTATTTAGGAAACAAACGGTACTTATATAAAACATAGACTTAATATATTAACATATCTCACATACCAACACAATTTCCACCGTAACATAACTTTTGACATTTTCGTCAGCTAACTGCCTATTTGATTTTCGTAAGTCACCTTTGGTCTTACTTGGCTTCTGCTACCACTCACTTTTGCTCTATAGATTTTCTTCATGAAGTTTTTCATCACTCATCTTTTCTATGTGCCCGATATTCCATATAATATAATATGAACATAATAATTCATCACAATAAATAGATTTTCGCAAAAGAACATTTGAATCTAATTTATACAATATTTGCGTAGGTAGGCATTTACGAACTATTGACAGAGTCAAGATGATTATTGAGCTACAACGCTCTATCCACTCCGAATGTCAAATAGCGTGGCGTTATGTATATTTGGATGTATAGATTTAACATCAGATGGGAATGTCTGACAGCAAAAAGTGCAGAAAAACTGGAATGAAATTCAAGCCACGTCCACGCGAGCTTTCAGATATTTTAACAGGACAATTAAATGTATTCACATCCGGCGCATATTTATGTACCTACTACAGAAAATAACGCCAGGGAATGTAAAATACGTGATCTCTTATTTAAACCAAGGTTTTATAAAATTCCGTAGCCAAAATATCAAAAAAGAAAACCTTATAGTTTCATCAAGTCTAAAATATCTAAAACGCAGAAAATTGAAGTCATTTTCTTTTATTATGCCTTGATTCCAGTAAATTTTACAACAACAATATAAGAAGTGGTATTAAAGTTTGAGGTTCTATATTATAATAAAATTATTTGCTTTCTGTAAAACGGTTACTGAGTAATCAAAATTTGCGGTCAATTGCAGTTATTTTACAAATGAAAAAGTAATTGAAAGGTCGGTTATTGTTAAAGAAATGGGTGACTGATTTTAATACTTAACTGTATATTAAGTTCTTAATTATAAAATGCAATTTATAAATTGGAAAAAGAATTTAAAGTAGTACAATACATTGAGATCCAATGATCGGTTCTAGGTTGCATTGATTTTATAGAACTAATTTTTATATAAGATCTTCGCAAGTTTGCCTCATCGTTGTTCGCGGATTTCGTTAATTTTTTACTTGTTCTGCATGTTCTTATAGTAGCTCTATGATCCAGGAATTCAATAATTATTGTCCCTTGACTATTCCAGATAAGAGAGTCTATAATCTTACCAGCAAAAGCACTTTCTAATGTCGCCAACACGCAACAAACGGCAATCATATACACATAGCAAGATAATCCAGCTTTGCCAGCCAGTATTTACTTTTTTACTTCGTAAGAGCGCCGTTCCGCGTATCCTACCGTACCATACCGTTTTCTATTTAATAAAAACATTGATGATTAATATTTAATTGAAAATACTATTATAGATATAATGCGTAGTAGGTAGAGAACAATAAATTACTAATGAGTAATAAAATAAATGTTATTTTACGTATTGTAACCTTCGAGGGAAATTTTTGTTAGAATTAGGTATTTACATAACTTATACGTGTGTGGACACGTATAGAACACGTAAGAACGTAATACACGTAAGAATCATTTTACTTATTGCACGGTGAAAGCTGTAGTCCCGTAAAACGTTAGATTATAAAACTAACTTTAATGATACGTCATAAATTGTCATAAATGTTTAAATAATTTATGAACTTCTAATTTGTGCAGACTTGCCTACTATCCGACCTTTACTTTCAGTGATATGTCTATTTTTTTATGTATGTATCCACCTCATGTACTTCAACATGTCCTTACATTATCACCACCTACTTTCAATTTGACGGAAGTGTGGGCACTGCGTAGGATGTGAGCGTATTATGAGGCTGCTGTGAATGAAGTCAATGTTAGCTAACATGTTTCAACATTGACTTTTAAATTGAAAGGGTATATAGTACATTCCTTTTTAGTATTATTTTATTTAATAGGAAGAAGGAAGAATGAGCATGAAAATACCTGATACAAAACTGTATTGAAACTTAATATGTTAATTAATTCAAGATTTATTTATCTCATCTACGAGTATATGGACTTAGCATTTTATTAATCCCTTCCCCACGGAAATGAGGGGTGTTATAAGGTTGTCACAGTCAGGCCTTTTTTTGTCACTTCTTTTTTGGGGGCACGCTAATTCTCGAAAGTTGTAAGTCCATAATTTTTTGTACCCCTCCCCACGCCTTGCCACTGTCTTATGAGGAAAAAATCGAAGTAAATAATTTTTTTATTGTTTAAAAACATAATATCTTTGGAAATAAAATGTGATTATTAAACGTAATAAAAAAAATCCAAAAATTTTTGTAAAGTTTACCAAAATTGATTTTATTTTAATTTTTTTTCAAATTCTTTCATGTTTTTAGTTTTTATGGCAATTTTTCGATATTTTCGAAACTTCCTTTGGGGGCCCTGCGTGCCCCCCAACGTGCCCCCACAAACAAAGCCCTGGTCACAGTTATTGTGATTTGAAGTATCGAAAGGACGGACCGATTTACCTACATATTACATGTAATTTCTTTTCTTTAAAATCTGCGATGTTCGCAACATTTTCTTAGCTATATAATTGATGGAAATATTCAAACGTTGAGCTTTGAATTTTATCTACGAAGAGATTGAAAAGTGCTTTAGAGGCACTTGCTTATTTCTTATTGTATATTATTCCCTGTATCTAATTTCAGTCATTTTAATAAAATATTACTACTGGTATGAGTATATTCGGTATATTAAGTCTGTGGTCCAGAAGGAGCCGAGTTAATGGAAAAAATGTTTTTAGCAACATGTCAGGGCTACTGACTTGGTGGTTCGCGCACAGCTTTTCTCGGTTAGCTAAATTTAAGAAAAGAATTTTCCTAAATGGTCCTGAAATAAGGGTAAGTATTACAATAATTGTGGTTCTGTGGTACTCATAGTATATATCTAGTGCTTAGTTCGGGGTAAAACTATTGGCCCTAGTCTAATTGTCTGAAATATTTATTTATTTGTTTCGGTAAAATAAATTGCTATAATTGCCTACATTATTGCTTGGCGCTCCATTCTCTCTAGCTACCCTTTTCGGAATACGGCGTGATATGCGGGATATGTGTCTCACTGATTTCACCGAATTCCAGACGAAAACTCTTCAGATAACAGTTTAAACTTAAGCTAGGCGTGCACAATGTTTGCCTTGCAACTATACACTCGTAACATTACAGTTAACAGTTAAGTATGTGTGTGTGTTGATTTTTAAAATTTTTGTATACTTTTTCCATAGCTATCGAACCATAATATTGAGTTAACATTTGTATGCTAACTTGTTAGCGAAATGTGTGTTACTGATAACATTTGTACCATCTCCGTTTTATATACCACATTTCTTACGAATAAATAATAATTATTATTATTACAATCAGTGTTTTGTCAGTATACCTAAATAAGTCCAGTGACTTATTTAGGTATGACACTCTATCTTCGTACTAGAAGGCAATTGTGTGGTAATACACAAAAGTACCAAAATATGAACAAAAATTTGATATTTACTCAAAATTACAAGGTTGCAGTGATATTGTCAAAAACTTTGCTGTTATATTTGACGTAACAGCTTTTAATCATATTTTGTCAAAATCTTGTCTCGTAATATTTGATTTGGCAATTTAAAATCAAAGAAAACTCAAGTATGCAGCAAACTTATATGCTATCTGGTTCGGAAATAATCATTACGTAGGTATTCATTTCATACATAAATATTGTATTAAACCATAAAGCTAATATCTATCCCAGCAACATCTTAAATTAACTCTTACCAATATTTCGATATTTTTCCCTACTTTAGTGGTTTCTTTATTTATTTTTTATTTAAAAATCTGCTTCCACTGTTTATATATATATATATTATTCAAGGACCTTGTCCATCTTTCGATCTTTTTTAATTCGTATTTTTTATTCTCATACTCATACTTTTTATGTATTCTCATACATTCTTACCATTCGCACTTTGCCAAAAGGATTTACTATTTCTAATGTTTACATACATTTGACATTTTTATCCTTATCACTATACTATTTAACCTATAATTATTGTTTACTTTTTTCAATCTTTTCTTTCTATCTACTTCATGCTGATTCTATTACATTTATTTCTTTATCTTATTATCTACCTTTCTATCTAACTAACATTAACTAACATTCCTATTTTTGGAGGGAACAATCCTATTATCTATTACATTAATCTTATCATTTCATACAATACTAATTTAATATTTTACTTACTAGTTACTTAAAATATATGCTTACCATATATTTGGTATACTCTTATATTTATTTCTTTAATTTCTTTTTACTATTTGTCTTATATTTCGTTCCTATTTCACGATTTTATTACTATTACATTTTTTCTATATATTACTATAGTGGTTGTCTAGGTGACAAAGCACTTTCAGTATTCACTTTCACTATTCAATAAATAATTACACACAGTGCCGGATTAAGCAACCGCGGGGCCCGTAGCAAATTCTATCGAGGGCCCATAATCTGCTACGGGTTCTTATAGCGACGCGTTGGAAATTTTGACGCCAGGGATCTCAATTTTTCTAAGTGACTACAAAACGTATGACAATGATATTTGGTATCCTAATTCTTCATTTCATTTACTTCATTTTGACAGTTGCGACACACAAATAAATATCAAAGAAACCTCTTTTAAAACAGAGATTTACATTTTTCGGAGCAACAAGGCCGATTTATATTTCTAAATTTTCTGTATAGTTTACTTTAAACATATTCCTCAAAATGACAGTTGGATTTTTTAAAATCAATTTTTTTTTTAAATAAACGAAAATAACTGTTTTTTTGTATTTTTCGTAAGCTAGCGCGTGTACGTTTGCATAGAACAGAAGGTCTATTTTAGATTAAATTATTGTTTATCAATGCGTCGCTTTAATTAGTATAAAGTGGTAAAAAAAAATTCAAAACTGAATATGTATATTTATCATCTACAGGTTACAATTTTCTTGGTGTTTAATAGTACAGTAGATCACTATAGGCCTTGTTGGGCGCTGACAAGTACAAAAAACCAGAGATGAGGTTGCCCTGGCAATTTAGAATAATTTTGATAAGTAACTAACAATTAAAACTGACGATAATACACAAAAGATTATAAATTTTTAGGAATAGCTAATGTTATATTGTATCAATGGTGTACTTTAAATTATATATATTTTTTGTATTTATTTATTTGTGTCTATTATAATTTTTAAACTTTTACTAAGTAACTTCTAGATTTCATGTGGGCAAATTTAGAAATAATGCTATTCGTATCTATTTCTCTGAGCAAATAATATTCTATATTCATCAAACAGAGATAATTCAAATGTAAAACGTCTGAATTATCTGAATTGTCGTTTAAAAATTACGCTCAAGTGGAGATGGGCTGGTTTAGATATGCGGGGCCCCCTTTTCCTCGGGGCCCGTAGCAAATACTACTCTTGCTACGTGGTTAATCCGGCACTGATTACACAGTACACTCAACTTTCCTAGTTGAGCCGTCCGTAGGTATCCACATAACTACATACATCAGCTTTATAGTACCTATAATGTATCTCGCCTGCCGCATGAGATGATTAAAGGGGTCTTCAGAGTCACAGTTGATCGGAATGGGGTTCCAGTCTCTCAAATCTGTGTGATGATTTCTTCTGCGTAGAGGAATTAATACTATCCGCCGGCTTCCTGTTTTATTGTTATATTTACCTATATACATGTTCATAACTGAACTAAATAAGCAATGAAAAGATATACAGTATGGCAGGGTTGCACGACAGTGTTATTGTAAAAATGAAAAGAGAGGAATGCTTAGATAGTTCGGGTACATTGAAAGAATTAGTGATGAAAGAGTGACGAACAAAATTTACAAAGCGAGCGAGTTTTATGCCAAGGAATACCAAGGCTGGCTTACGAAGATCATATAACCAGACTGTTAGCTGATGGAAATGTCAAAAGCACTCACATAGTCGCATAACTAGGCGAAAATGTGTGAGGAGAATGATGATATTTGCAAAAGCGTTAAGACACTTGGCACTCTTTGTCTACCCCGTTAAAGAGATAGCGTGAAAATATGTATGTAAACAAATGTTGATAAACTTTATTTTCTTTAGTAAAATTTTACACGATATTTTACTCTCTCGTTTAGCAACCGATTAGCGCCATCTAGTAAGAAACTAATATATCATGACCATTTCCTGGTGGTGAAGGTGTAAGTGGTAAAAATTCCTTACTATGATTCAATAGATGGCACTATATGCATTCGCTGTTACGATATAATTCTGTGATATTATTTATTACTTTACGCTAGTAACTAAGTCTAAAGGCGTAGAAAGTTATTTTTATTCTATTGGTTAGGTTCCTACATATTTTGATGAAATAGTTAATTACAACTTGTGTAAGCTTATTGTTTAAAATATAAATTACGTAAAATCAAAAGTCGTATTAACTACATATGTATGTATTAGGTGAAATTTAGTGTTATGAATTTCATATTCATCGTATCTAGTTGCTTAAAATATCAATTTGTAAAATATTGTTTTACTGTAATAACTACCAATTACTTGTAATTTTCATATTACGTATAATAAACGGATTTTCTGAAGAAATAGATACTATACTAAGTAAAATTAGTTAGGTATTAAAAATGTAACTTATACATATAATAAAAATTAAATTGGAAAAGAAATTGTTACTATAAAAAGTTATGAGATAAAATGATACTACAGCTTCCATTTATTTTGTCCTCGAAATCTCATTAGTGAAAATGATAGTGAGTAGTACCGACTAGCTGCTACCTAGTAGTTAGATGTAAATGTCAGTTGTCTTTTGTAATCTTGTTTTTGTGATGTTTTTTTTTTCGTTCTGTTTCTAAACATTTAATAGTAAACTGAGTAAAGAATAACAAGCATTTGAGCATAACAAATTAAATTCGGAGTTATAAGATTTTTACAGCAAGTTTAGGCGGAGAGTAATAAAATAACTACTGAAACATGACTGAAACAATTTAATTACTGCCTCTGAGAAATGTGCAAAAAAATGGAATATCTAAAAATATCATTCACTTTTCAATCTTCACAGATAGTAAATTATTACTATTAATAAGAAAGTAGGGTAAAAATAGATTAACTTAATTTTACCCTTAGATAAAAAAAATACATAGACAGACCCTCCCATACACAACGAGTGAAGATATCAAATCGAGAAGGGGTTGCAATTAAATCTATATAAACATTTAAGGAAAGCTTAACAATATTTATTAATTATATTAATTATATTAAAATCCCAAACTGTGTACAAGACGACTGATGTCCCTAAAACTAATGTGGGAGTACTGCAATATCAATTCGTATACTCGAAATGAGGGGTGGCTGACAAGATGATTTGTTATTTATTTGTTTTAAATTAGGTATTTCGAGTTATATTTACTATTTACTATTGTGTATTTACTGTTTATATATAATGGTTTATCTTCTTCTTACAGTCTATTATTATTAATAAATACGAACACCAGATATCTGTATATAAATAGGCAAAGACAAAATAGTTCAGTGTCTTTTTCTCCTCCGTTTGTCAATTGATTTTCTTTTTTTGTTTAGTAATTAATGACGAGCTTTAGTGTTATCAATAAAAAAAACGTGGAGTCGGTTATATTAATACCTGAAACAAATACTTCGGAACCCTTTAGTAGAACCCGGAGGTGTGAGATTTGGCAACATTTTTAATAAGTACGTTATATACATTAGAATAAAATAGAGCTTGCTAACCATAATGATAACTTAGTCTTCTTAGTAGTTCGAAAGACTTACTTTACCACTTTAACACTTATTAAGTATTATCTAAAGTCAAAATGTAAATATTTGTAGAAAATTTGAAACGCTGTTCGGTAAAAAGTAACACATATAGACGTTTTTTTAAAATTTAAAAACAATTAACTTTCCGATCTGTATCATATTAGACATATCATATTATGAGATACCAATTTGACGACAGAGAGTTGAAACCTCCACTACAGCTATAAACTCCGAAAATAACATTTAGAAAAAGCATACAGAAAGGAAAATTAATCAATTAAATACTATATCGGAATTTTTTTACGAAAACACTATAATTAATTAGAAAATAATTATATAGTTAGCCGAAAAAAGTTTCGTTCCGAAGTTTTCGTTTATGTGAGCGATACGTATACGTTTTTTTTTATATATGAACTGAATATGAATTAAATGATTTATCAATTATATTTTTTATTAAGTTCAAACATTTTAAAACACATCGTGACCCTTCATTCCGCTTTATGAATCTCTACCCTATTTCTTCACCTCTGTCTCACCTCTCAGCTCGTTCATTATCTGGAAATACCTGGTCTTAATGCATGATAATATTTAAGTACTATACAAATAAAATGTAAAACCTGGTAAAAAAATTCGAATATGGCATCACTAAACAAATTCTTGTTTATAGTTTTAATTTTACTTTATTTTGAATAATGGCAATTTAGAATGAAGTTTAAGGTGTGATTTGTTACTCTATCGGTTTTATTTGCGTTCTTTAATCTGATTTTGTGTGTTTCTGAACTAGAATCTGACATATTGGGCGTAAATATAACATATATGATTAGCACGAAAACTATGTGAATTAGGTGTTAGAATGACGTGACAAGTGAGTGACTTACGAATGCTCTACTTTTCGCTTCTGTTGCTCCATGTATTTTTTTCAATCTAAGGGTATACGTATACCCAAGAAATAAGTAAGTATAGTATTAATTACACCATATTATGTAACATTGTGTAGTGTATAAACATAAACATTATTATCTACATTCTGCTTTACATGAAGGTAATCGAAAGCGACGTACACCGGTCTGTCCCCGCTGGTATATGCAGAGTGCAGTTCGGCGTTGGGGACCGCCAACAAGAGACCGCAAGAGAGTGAATGATGCTGATAGGATTGTGTTAGTAGTGTTAATGGAAAAGGATCTTTTTATAGCTAATACCATATTTAAGCACAAAGGGGTCCGTCAGTACACTTAGAAAAGGAACTGTGAGAGAAGTATAATTGGTTTATTCCTAGTGAATAGCAGGCTCAAAAAGCAGGTTATGGACACAAGAGTGCATAGAGGAGCCGATCTAGGAACATACCACTTTCTGGTGATAACTAGAATAAGGGATCTGTTTGCAGCATGGCGACATCGCTTAGTGTCCAAGCCTGCAGCGGTTTATCGCATTAAAAGCTGGAGACTGCAAGATCCGACCACCAGGAATGAATATGAAAGGGTAGTATCCGGTAAGCTTGATGATAGATTTAAAGTGATGATCGAGGACGTTGAAGTATGTTGGCAGAACCTTAGGGATAGTATGAATGAGGCTGCGAAAGAAGTCCGTGGAACAAATAAGATTGGGAACGGTAAAAAGCGTGATGTATGGTACAATGATGAGGTGTAAGAGTCTTTGCATAAGAAGAAGAAAGCATGGCGAGACTACCTTGCTACTAAAAATGGCTGTGGTATGAAGAATTTGATGAAAGACAGATATAAGCTACAGAAAGCAGAAACGAAAGCACTAGTGAAAGAGAAGCATGAAAGGTGTAGGGTGTTAGACTAAAACAAGATGTCACACAACTGCGAGGAAAATTCCAAATTATTTTGGAAGGAAGTACGTAAGCATCGAAGTAGTCCAGTATCTTGCAGAGTGAATAAAGTGCGTTCGAAAGAAAACAAGCTACTAACAGATAAAGATGTTCTGCAGCGATGGAGTGAATACTAAGGAGAACTGTATGAGAGTGGTGACTCCATCTCTGATACTGAGAGCGATTCTAATAAATTGCCACACTCTGGTCAGGGACTGGAGGACGCCATTACTATGAAAGAGATAGAGAAAGTGATAAGAAGTTTGAAACGTCGAAAGGCTTCGGGAAATGATGAGGTGACAGCTGAGATGATCAAGTTTGGTGGTCCTAGGATCCTTAGGACCTTCTGTGCACTGAGCAACCTTTGTCGGGAGAAGGGAGAGGTTCCAGAAGACTAGCGCACCGCAGACATAGTACCTCTCCGTAAAGGGAAAGGTTCTCGTTTAGACTGTGCGTGCTATAGGGCCATTAGCTTGGTCAGCTTAGCAACTAAAGTCTATACCAAGGTATTGACTGAACGAGATGAGTTTCTGAAAAATATTTGTGGGAGGCGCAAATTGGTTTTACTAACGGTAGGGGTTGTATGGATCGGATTTTCTCGCTTCGCGTTATCGTGGGGTAGTTTCTAGCTATAAGTCAGAAAGTTTTCTGCGCTTTCGTAGATCTAGAAAAAGCATTCAATAGAGTAGTGCGAAAGAAATCGTGTAGTCTTAACCTGAATATGATGTGTGGGGCCTGTAACAGCAGGTTTTAAGGTCATTATATCGAGGCCACAGAGCCTGTGTAAGGATAGAAGGTGACATCTCGCCCTGGTTCGAAGTCTATTCAGGTGCCAGACAGGGCTGCGTGATGTCTGCCTGGCTATTCGTGCTGTATTTGGACAGTTGCCTCCAGAAAATGAAAGGTAGTATTAGCGGTATGTTATGTGTTGACACAGTGGTAAACTGCCTATTGTACGCTGACGATGCTGTGCTTATAGCACCATCAGAAGCCGAGTTGCAGGCACTAGTCACGTGCATGAAAGAAGAATGTGAAGTAAAAGGATTGAATATGAATGTGAACAAAACTAAGGTTCTGGTGCTTGAAAGGGAAATAGTACAGACGAAATGTGAGAATTGGGTAAATGGAAAAGTCTAGAACAAGTGAATAAAATTCTGTATCTGGGGAATGCGTTTTCGAGGGATGGAAAACGTCAGTTGGATGTGGAGAGACGGGCAGCAAGCAGTTGGCAATAAAGTGAACGGCGCTCTGTCCACATTAGTAGGCAGTGTAAATATATCTAACACTGCCAAAATGGCTATCCACAATGCGGCGTTGGTGCCAACTTTGTTGTACGGTAGTGAGGCCTGGATATGCCCGAAATTGAGTGAAAGCACGATAAATGCAGTAGAAATGCGATTTCTTAGAAAGATGTGCGGTGTCACCCTTGCGGACAGGATAAGCAATAAGGAGATACGCAGTATGATAAAGTCGCACGACAGTGTTATTGTAAAAATGAAGAAAGAAATGCTTAGATGGTTCGGGCACATGAAAGGAATGAGTGATGAAAGATTTCCTTGCATTAAATACATATAACAAATAACAACCACTGTGAAAAATTAAAGTAACCGTAACGTTCTCGCTCGTCAGTATTGCTGTATTAGGAAGTATAATTATGTAAGTATTTAAATTGTTATTTTTTTATATATTTGTTATTTTAACTGCCTACCCTGTTGAAAAACCCTGTGCACGCCACTAATAGCACCTAGAATTTCTTAACATTTAACATTATTCGTTTAACAAAAGAACATAAAAACGTTTATAAACAATTATAACAAAAAATTAAGATTTTTTAAAATCATAATATTCTTTAAGGAACGATTAATTTAAGTAATACATTTTTTTCTTAACACATTAATCGAAAATCAAAAAAATTATTTAAAAGCATTACAAAATTAGAAAATGTCTTTTTTAAATTATAGGTAATACTTATCAAATGAAATGAAAAAAAATTATAGATTCAAATGCGATTTTGCGACATTAATCTTAAGCGATGAATTTGGAAGTTTGTAGTTAGTTATTTTCTGCCCAAAGATTCAAAATCGTTGATCAACACGGGTTTTCCATCTCAGTTAAACATCCTCAAGAAATTCCAGAGATCAGATTCGGTCCGCTACCCAGCACCGTATGAATAAAAATTTAATGAGTTTATTTGTTTATAAAAATCGTTTGAACAAGTAGCACTAAATATCCTTAAAGAATGAAGCGATAACAATAAATTATATATTTTTCAACCTCTGTTTTTAATTTGTTCGTTTTTTGATAGCTGAGAGTTTAATAAATTATAAAAGTAAAAAATTTTTAAGTTTATAATCTCACCAATAATCGCTATAATACAACATTTAAAAAGTAGATGGCAAAATGTCATCCCAATTTGAAGTTTATTCAGGTGTCAGACAGGGCTTCGTTATCTCTGCTTGGCTATTGGTGCAGTATTTGAACAGTTGACTTCAAACATTGAAAGGTAGTTTGAGTAATATGATGTGCAGTGACGCAGTGGTAAACTGATTTTTATACACTGACTATGCATAGCTCATAATTAATACCCTCGGTAGCAGAATTGCAGACTATACTTGTATGAAAGGAAAATGTTAAGTGAAAGTATTGAATGTGAGCAAAAATAAGATGTTTGAAAGAAAAGATATGCAGACGAGTGAAATATGGTTAAACGGAAAATGCATTAGTAGACAGTGTGAATATATCTAACACATTGTCATATCACATATCATGTGATGAATTCCTAAAATCTTTAGCCATTTACCGCTCAAACTCTAAAAACCACCAATCTACATGTGTATCGCCTTTCAACGAAGCATCTTCAGGATATACCAGAGATCGGACTTGGTCAGTTAACCAGCACTGAATCAACAATTTTTTTTTTTTTTGTTTCTGAGAGGCAAAATTAAATCCCTACGGACGCCCAGCCGGACTCTACGCCGACTGAGTAGTGTCGGACTCGCACCGACTAAACAAAACCCCTCTTTGCTGGTAGCCCTAGTGGGCTAACAGCAAAGCGTCACAGGTCACGTTGGGGCGAGCGCTAAAGGCCAGATGCCTGCCAGATGGTCGACCGCCTGAGGATTCCTCCAGCCGAGGGATGCTGTGAGCGACCAATTAGAGCTTACCACTAATGGCTCCGCACACTTAATTTGGACAAGTCAGTATTTGTGTTGAAATTAAACTTAATTTTAAAATGTAAATAAGTTTAACAGTGGCGAATTAATTGAATGTCTTTGTTCATTTAACAAAGCATTGTAGTTTTTACGTTTATTAATTTCTAGTTGTTCCAAAATATTCAACCTAATAGGTACCTTTATCACATGTGTGTAATATCCAACGCAGCCAAAATGGCTATACACAATGCGATGTTGGTTCCAACTTTATTGTACGGTAGTGAGGTCTAGATATGTCCGAAATCAAATGAAAGTAAGATGAATACAGTGGAAACGCGATCAATCAGGAATGTGTGTGGTGTCACCCTCGCAAACAAAATAAGAAATGAAGAGATGCGCAGTGTGGCGTTTGGCTGAAAATGTTATTGTAAAAATGCCGAAAGGAATGCTAAGGAAGGAAAGAATGAGTGATGAACGATTGACGAAGGAAATCTACAACGCGAAAGTGAGTTGTTGTAGAAGCTGAGGAATACCAAGGACAAATACCAATAGTATATTGTGAAGATTAAATAGTTAGAGCGTTAGCTGACGAAAATATGAAAGCACTTCCATATCTCGGCGAAAGTATGTGAGGAAAATAATGAGATTTGAGGAAGCGAAAATAGCATGTAAAGACTCCAATGGTTGGCACACCATCTTCACTGACTACACCGTTAGGGATACAGCGTGAGGAGATGTATGTGCGCCGTAAGATCTCCACGAAGCCATATGATTTTAGTAGTTTTGGATTAACAATTATCCAACTTAAATTGTAGACGAAAACTAAAAAAATTAGTTAAAGATTAACAATCGGCTCTTTTTACGAGTATGAAAAATTTATGAAAAATTTTTTCGGCAGAGATTTTCCTAAAGAGTCTAAATGCTACCATATTTTTTTTTAATAATGTTTAATAGTATCTATGTTTAAAATAAACGTTTACTTGCTATGGCCGGTATCGGGACAGCGATGTTAACAGGGACATTTCGACAAGAGGTCGAGCTGGGACTTCTTTATTGGAAATTTCTTCCTCTTTTAGAATCTGTTTAAAATTACTACAACATTAACAGTTTTGAAATGTTTAAAAAACTATATTTTATTAATAAATTTTACAATTCTCAGTGTGCGGGTTTAAAACTTTCGCACATTTTTAACCGACTTCAAAAAAAGGAGGAGGTTCTATTTTCGTCCGTATGTATGTTCTTTTTATGTATGTTCACAGGTAACTTTGTCAATTGTGGATCGATTTTGAAAATTATTTTTTTGTTTGAAAGGGTGTAACTTCCGTGGCGGTCCCATTTAAATTTCACCGGCATTGGAGTTCGGACTTCGAAGATACACCAAATAACACCAAGTAACACGAACTGGTTATATATGGATATAACCATTAAATTGATGATTCTTTTGTATGTCGTTGCGCTCCACAATTAGAAAGAAGTTAATCGTAGACCTGCTCTAGATATTTATTTAGGCCATGGTCACACAAAAGGAAGAAAAAAAAAATTTTTAAGAAAAAAATTAAATCACCTTTAAAAAAACACTGAAAAGTACAAAATAACTATCCTTTACTAATCAAACTCATCGATTTGACTGTTATTGAAGTCGGTGTCAAATCAATGTGCAACAACAGAAAGTTTATTAGTTTGGTAGGATGTGTGTATCGTATTTAAAAAGTTATTTTTATTGTACTTGAGTTTTGATTGGTAAAGGATAGTTATTTTGTACTTGTTAGTGTTTTTCTTGAAGGCGGTTAAACTTTTTTTCTTAATTTTTTATTTTCTAGATGTTTTTCAACCTGTAAACTAAGTATACTACCAAAATAATTTAGTTTATTATCAACAAAACACCAACTCCTTTTATTGGCTTCTTAAAATAGCAGGTACATATTTTCTGAAAATGTTTATTAATTATAATATACGAACAGCTCAAAATTATTGCGAATTCATATTAGGATTTTAAAAATTAAGATGACTTCTGCAAAGTGACAAGATGAAAAAATATGATAACAATAGTTTAGTCTGGTCCTGGCGTGTAACTTTGTAAGTTACGACGTAATTTTTAGCGAAACAGTACAGAATTATTGAAACTGATTTTTTGTATTATTAAAAATAAGATTAAGCGCTTGTATATGATACATTAATGTCATTATTATTGGTATTAATGTGTCATATACAAGTACTATACAAGTTCAATACATTTTTCACAACAAAGTGCTTTACCATGGATTAATTAAATGCCGCGACATTTCATCCAGTCAATTTCAAACACAGTCAAATCTCAGTTTTTGATCTGACGGTGAGTGATACATACTAACAGAACTTAGAAATTATTTGATAAAGTTTAAAATGCAAGTTATAATCCAATTACAGCCACGAAACTAAAACATTAAAGATTTTTTCAAGCAAAAGCCACTCACCTTGGTTCGCGGGCATCCTGCGACGGCGTGCTGATGCTCTTCTCACAACCGTGGATACCAGGGAGTCCATCTCACTGCCAGAGTCCCATCTCGGCCTTTGCGGCACAGGCCTTGACAACACACGTCCGTCATCTTCTGTGTCTCGATCACTGCTGGTTGGCGGAAGGTTCGATTCGTCACTTTCAGGTGGAGCGGAAGGGGCCTTAACCTCGCTATTGAACACACCAATCACAGTCACATCTTGAATATCATCCGCACAAGTAAATGGGTGAGTCAAAGTTCTGCGTATGTTACTCTTCCTATGTTTCACTTTTACTGAACCTTCTGATAGAGACCTTGTACCGTTCAACTTGCTCTCTGTTTTCGTGTCGCCTCGAGCGCTCTTCAAGTCTGATGGGGATAGAGATTTCTTTCTAGAGTTACGTCGTTTGTTGGGCCTCTTTTGCCTGCTCGATTCCCTTGTACTCTGCATTGTGGCTGCATTGATGAGATCTGTGAATCAAATATAAAATGTAAGAAATACTGTTAGCGAAGTGGTGAATATTGTGATTATACATCTCAGTTTATAATGCGGTAAGCAGTACACATGAATAAAAATATCTGTTGTGTTGCAAATATATAATAAAGTACATGCATAGTGCTTCCCATTATATGAAAATTTATCATTTTGTGTGTAGATAATTGAAAGTGCAACGAGATTACCTATTAGGTACATAATATAATGCATACATCATATTAGATCGAGACAAATACATTAGTTTTGCGAATATGGCTCTTATTTTTGATTTTTTAAATGTTACTAAAAGTATTAGAAATACATATATATTTTTTATGTGTGGTAAAAAAAAAACAAAAACCTGTTAATTTTCGTTTACCTATTTATAACAGATGTAATTTGCGTTTTCATGATACAATAACTTTTACCTTCATACAGTCTTTAAAATAGCCATGTTTTGTTTTTATATAAAAATTCAATATTACATTAAACGTTAAAACATTGAAAATTACTGTACCTTTCTGTGTGAACCACAACCACAAAACCAATGAAATTCAATGTTATCTTGCACTGCAACGATATCACTTTTTCACTATACAAACGTTATAAGTAAGTACGTCATTTGCTGTTGACGTTATCTATGCAAAATTAAAATCGTAATCGTGTAGATAATGAAAGCAAACTTTTTATTAAAAACTACTAACCAAACACATGAGAGCCACTATAATATTTTTTGCAAAGATTTTATTTCGTTTACAAGAAAATAATAATCACAAAAATTAATCGTTTTAGGAATTATAAGTTTAAAGGTCGCGTCTCACGCTCGAATCGAGCGAGGCCGAGTCGTCTGTAGCCGTCGGCATTAAAAACTGAACTGCCGGTTCAGCAGTACAGAGTACACGGCGTAGTAACACCGTTGTCGAGAAGGCAGTTTTACAGCGAAGGCAAAAGAAACTTTTTTTGAAACGTTTTCTAAAGTCCGTCTCAGAAATGTGTACAGATACGACATTTCTGTTGTTTGTATTTTTGATCTACACGCTTCGTAAATATTTTTGGTCAGATTCCGCGAAACTGAAAAAATTTTTTTAATGTAAATGCACGCATTGTTCACTAAAACTCTTTGCAAGTGTGTGAGAGTCGTCTAAATAAATAGGAAATATCTTTGAAAATAAGAAATATCTTTAAAAATATACAAAATATTTGTAAATGGCCTCCCACACATAAATAGTTATTGCGTATCTTTGCAAAGATCCTTACACATGTCTGGGACCGGCGTAGAACATTAATAAATAACATAAAAGAATAATTTCCTATTAGGACTGAACAGAACGTCAAGGCACAAGGAACCCACTCCTTGAGGCTACTTCGAGACATAGGTATTTGAGCTTACAAAAAAAGTATTAAACGGCAATTTTGTCATTTTTTTGATAACGAAGGAGAAAGATTAGCATACCCAACCCTTGCGGTGGTCGTCCTCAGTGCGTGCGTTGTCGAAGGGCTCCATAAAATGTTCCTAGGTCAAATTTTACGACCTGCGTGGTATGTTATGTATTTTAAATAACTGGCACATTTTATATTTTTCTTTCTTCCCATAGAATATTTTTTAATTATTATAAAGGAATTGTTCTCAAATTAATGTAATTGGTGACATGTGTAAACATGCATATTTCAGTTCATTTTTCCATAATGACTGGGCCACACAATTTGTGCAATTATCTAGAATATTTTAATCGCCTGGATTATTTTAATAATCTGGAGTATTTGGTTATGCATATATTTAACAACAATATACACATAAAAACTGAGTATTGTGGTAAGATCGATTTAAGCAAATTAAATATGTACATTTGTGCATATTATCTATCGAGATACCATACATGCACGCATATATCTTCACGCCGTATTCCTAACGGGATAATCAAAGCGGACGGAGCTCCAAGCGTCGTGATCCTTACACACTTCTTTCACTTACCACTTACTCACCTAGGTATGCGAGTGCTATAGACATTTCCGTCTGCTAACGCTCTGGCTATTTGATCTTCATAAGTCAGCCTTGGTCTTCCTTGGCTGCTTTTACCACTCACTTTCGCTCTGTAGATTTTCTTCGTTAGTCTTTCATCACTCATTCTTTCTATGTGCCCGAACCATCTAAGCATTCCTTTCTTCAATTTTATAACAACACTGTCGGTCAACCCTGTCATACTGCGTATCTCTTCATTGCTTATTTTGTCCACAAGGGTGAGACACCTCACGTATTTCTTAGAGACCGCATCGAGATAGTATTTACTGTAAGGCTACACTAAATTACCTTCTGTTGGTAAGATACGGCTTTTAAAGAAACTCATAAAGCAGTGTAAGTGGTGTGCTGGGAGACTAAGATACAATGTAGAATACATATTTTTACTAATGGTTCAATTTAAAAGCCATTTAGTTTAAAATACTGTTGGCCTGAATTACTATTGCGACATGGGATAGGTAAACAATTTGTCACGGTATTTTATTTCGTAAAATAAAAGAGACGATCGTATGATCTGTGGGTAGACTCCGATAGAAAAGAACACATCCCATCGAGAAATTTATAAAACATTACAGTTTGGCTATAAATTGAAAATCTCTAATCTGGTTGTTCTTAATCTAGATATAGATATCTATCTATGGTATAAGTTTTAAAAATTCGCCACTAATGCAGGTAAAAACTGGTCCAAAGAGTGTCAGACACGCAATAAGTTAGGGTTCTGTAACAATTTCGCACATAATAGTCGAATTAATGTTTAATAAAAAAAAGTGTCTAAAAACCAATTATTTATTGGTTTTCTTATTTCTTTGGGTTATTATTTTACGTCTTTATGCTTTTCGACCTTAGTATGAGGGTCTTGTCAACATTTATTTGAGACTGGCAAGTTAAATTTGCTGATTTTTAAAATGGAACTCTTATTAAATCGAATTATCTATACTTTTTGGCGGGAACAGGTGAAGTTAACATTTTGTTTGGATTTGCTGTTTTCTGCGCTTTTGTGAATTTTAAAGTACAAAAGTGACGAATTGGAAAGACAAAATATACATGTGCGACTGAATTTCTCGCGTTCTACCAAAAAGTCCCTATTTAACTGCAGTAATGAGTTTACTTTACTGGATGAGTGTTAGAGACTTAGTAATAAAGAAAAAAGAACAAATTTTACATCAGACATATGCTATGTGAAAGAAGAAGAACTTGAAAATTACTATTAAAAAGTGACATTTGCGCGACGGAGGCCGCGGGTAAGAATTAGTTATGTATCAAGCTTTCCTGTTCATAATTAACAATATTTTTATTATGATAATTATGATTAATTGAATACAGTTACGATAGTTACAGTTATTCGTGCCGATTAATGTGACAAGTTTAGCTTTCCATAAAAGTTAACGGACTACCCATTTCACATGGCTTGACAATAAAGGTGGTTCTATTATTATGTCTTTAGTATTCCAGTATGTGATATAAAAGTTTCTTTTTATTTTTTTATCTTATTCAAACATTATTAATAACAAAAAGGTACATACATGTA
Source organism: Zeuzera pyrina (assembly GCA_907165235.1). Lineage (NCBI taxonomy): Eukaryota > Metazoa > Arthropoda > Insecta > Lepidoptera > Cossidae > Zeuzera > Zeuzera pyrina. The sequence continues at coordinate 10,375,057 of OU015624.1, forward strand.
TCCTAACGCTAATATTTACAAACTTAAAACTACACATTATATTAAATAATAAACTTCCTCAAAGTTGCCTCTTAGAAAGCTGTCATTGCTTAAGGTGCCGAGTAAACTGGCAGCATAGCCTCTTTGAATAGACAAACTGATTCGTTGGCGGAAGAAGCTGCAAACCCGGTAGTCTCCCAAAGCCTCGACCAGTCTCTCACAAATATCATCAGAAACCAGTCGATGGGCTTTGGGGTCCCAGGGTCCCAAAGTTTCTTATATTTTTATATAATATTTAATCTAGTATTAAAGGTGTACACGTGAACAGAGACCGAATGTTTACGTATAAAAATATGAATTGCGTGAATTTAAAATCGTTAGCAGAATTTACGAAACTTTATTCTTGTTATGATACAGGCACACAAAAAAAAATATGAACCAGAGGGTAGACCCCATTATTCTAAGGTTTTTGGGGTCGCTGAAACCGAATATGACTATGAAAAATAATTTCAATTGCCCGTTTTTCCGCTAGCACCCCCTTACCACCCCTTAAAGAGGTTCGAATGTTGAATTTTTTTTCAAAAATGAGATGTATGTGTATTTCTATGTTTTTTGGGATGCTAAAACCGAAAATGATGACGAAACAGGAATATAATACCTCTCTTTTCCATTAGCACCCCCTTACCACCCCTTGAAGATGGTCGAAATTTCAATTTTTGTATAAAATTAAGATGTATGTGTATTTCTATGTTTTTTGAGATGCTGAGGTGAAAAATGATTGTAAAGTATTAACGTAACCTTTTTGTATGCATATTTTTGTTTTTAGGATGCTAAAACCGAATCATGATTTTTGTCCTACTCTAAACAAGATTTTTTAATTTTTTCTCTGTTTGTTTCTTGTTTTTTATTTGATATCAATTTTACTGTTATCCACCGGACAGTCTTATTTACGTTCAAAAGATGCTGAATCTAATTTTATACCTCCAGAGTAGAATTGTTCCTCCATATTTTTGCGACTAAGACACAAGACTAAGGCGGATAACAGTTTAACTGGCTAAGTTCTTAGGTAAAAAACATGCCTTCATCGCAAAAGTATGGAAGAAGTTTACGATGCAGGGTAGGGGAGACTCAGTTCAAGCTGCTTTTATCCGCTTTACTTTTTCCGCCTCAATGAGATGCGTACACTGTGATGACATACATCTTAATTTTATACGAAAATTGAAATTTTTACCCTCTTCAAGAGGTGGTAAGGGGGTGCTAATGGGTAAGAGAGGTATTATATTCATGTTTCGTCATCATTTTCGGTTTTAGCATCCCAAAAAACATAGAAATACACATACATCTTAATTTTATACACAAATTGAAATTCTTACCCTCTTCACGGGGTGGTAAGGGGGTGCTAATGGGTGAGAAAGGGATTAAATTTATTTTCGATTATTATTTTCGGTTTCAGCATCTCAAAAAACACAGAAATACACATACATCTTAATTTTATACAAAAATTGCAATTTTTACCCTCTTCAAGGGGTGGTAAGGGGTGCTAATGGGTAAGAGAGGTATTATATCCATGTTTCGTCATCATTTTCGGTTTTAGCATCCCAAAAAACATAGAAATAGACATTCATCTCATTTAAAAAAAAAAAATTCAACATTCGAACCTCTTTAAGGGGTGGTAAGGGTTTGCTAGCGGAAAAATGGCCAATTGAAATTATTTTTCATGGTCACATTCGGTTTCAGCGACCCCTAAAACCTAAGAATAGTGGGGTCAGCCCTCTGGTTCATAATTATTTTTTTTTGTGTGCCTGAGCTATTTATCTAATACATAAAAATCCACGTTTGTTTGTTTGTTCGTATTTTATGGGCTGCCATACTATTCATTCGATTACGATGTACGGAGATAGCTTAAATCTTGAGGAAGGACATAAGCTATTTTCAAAATAAAAAACGCAGACGAAGTCGCCAGCATTAGCTAGTAGATTATAAAATGTATTTGATTCTGTTATTTCTATGATTAAAGCAAAAAATTTCATAGAGGTAATATTTTTTAATAACAAACATTTAATAATAATAAATCGTTATGTATACCTTGTTATGGAATAACATTAACCGAATTAGTGAGATACCGTTTTCTTATTTCTACAACTGCGTATTTATTTATTGTAATCAATTATTATTGAAGTGGTTCGGTTAACTCGGTTTTTCTGTTATCTCGTCAATTGTTTTTATATTACATAATTATTTCTTTTCAGTTCATTTTTTGTGTCAGTGTATTTCCGATAAATTTTTGGATTTATTTTAACTCTACACGTACCTATTTGATTAGATATCCGTTATTAATCATCATACTCTATTGTAAAACGACATTATCAAGAAACATTATATTAACGTAAAAATTCCAATGCTGCACCGTTACATTTTTAGAAATGATGACATTGAAATTGAATAAACTAACTAGGGAGAAATAATGTTATTTTTCAATACTTAGCTTCTAAATTTTATTTTTCAATACTTAGCTTCTATAAGCTAAGTATTGAAAAATGAAATGATTTCTCCCTTGGTTTATATCATGAAAATAACAAGTGTTAAAAAAGTTTTTTCTACTAAATATAATTTTATACTCTAATAGTGACTATTTAGTATATCTAACATTTCATCTGCTACCTGTCTCCGCAGGAGTTAATTTACTTATACTATATATGTATATTTATTTACATACTTATATAATTACATGTATATGTAATATGTATGAAATTTAAATACTAGCAAACTTAGTGGTCCCCTGACGTGACGACGCTTGGATATATTACTAGTTACTACTACTATTTATATTGAAACTTATCACAAATTTTAAGGGCTAACCGCGACGCTATGTGCTCCGTCCTCTCTGACTACCCCGATGGGGATACAGCGTGAAGATATGTATGTAAATTGGCGGCATTATTCGAATTTCACCGCCTAAGTGATGAAAACGGAGTGTCGAAGAAAACCCAAAATTATCAATAAACTGTCGTTCATTAATCAATTACTATTACCATTGTCGCACAGAATGGTCTCATTTTTATGTGTACATTATATCATCATCGGAATCTGTCTGTGACATTCAATAAAATTACTCTTAAAGTACATAATTGTAAGTGCAGTTACAATGTAACTAGTGCACTAGTTACTGTAGAAAATTGTAACGTTTACTCACAAGCTTATCTAAATGTTATAGATGTGGAATTTGATATTAGTCGATAAATTTAACTTTACCGTACCGTATATGTATCTCTATGCAAACCAAACGAGAGTCGTAATTCAATACACACTAACTTATTATAAGTATGTCATAAATATTTTTTAATCTAAAGTAGACAGAATGGTCTCATGGTAGCGATTCAAATGAAAGCCGTAATTCGATACTATTCTGTTTAAATTAAATAGAATGGACTCATAGTGGCGATGGCTAGAAAGTTGAATTCGTCATTGGGTACATACATACATATCTTCACGTTGTATCCCTAACGGCGTAGTTAGAGAGGACGGAGCGCCAAGTTTCGCGGTTCTTACATACTTCTTTCGCTTCTTCAAATCTCATCCTTCTCAAATCAATTTAAATGTTGTCAAAGTACGTACCAGTACAATTCATTATATTATAAACTTCACGCTGAATCTGTAATGGGTAGGTAGCGATGGCAGAGCATCAAGCGTCGCGGTCTTCACATACTTCTTACTCTTCCTCAAATCTCACCATTCTCCCCACACTTTCAGCCAAGGTCTTTTAGTACTTTGACTTTTCCGTAGGCTAACGTTCTGGTTATTCGATCTTCATAAAATTAGCATTATTGTCTTTCATGACTTCTCTACGTCTCACTTTCCCTGTGTACATTTTCTTCGTCAGTCGTTCGCCACTAATTCTTTCTATATTATGTTCAAATTATCAAAGCATTTCTTTCTTAATTTTTACAATAATACTTTCATCTAAACCTGCCATATTGGATATCTATTATATAGCGCATTCTGTCCGCGAGCGTGAATTAATATCAACATAATAGTTGGTTACTTGTAATTTTCTGCTTGTTTAAAATCATACTTATTAGAATTATCTATTTATATAATTATTATTTCCATTAAGTCGAAATAGTAGATTGTATAACAAGAGAGTAAAATACAATTTTTACGGCAAAGTGGTATTTTGAGTCTAGAGCGGAGCGAAGGATTCTAGAGTAGAATCCCTAGCGCAGCAAGGTGGCGAGGGATTCTAAAGTAGAATCCTGAGCGCAGAAAGGGATTCAATGTAAGACGCCCATGAGAAAAAAAATTTTACTACCGAGTGATAAACTTTACTTTTCATTTCCCTCTATGATAAAAATAAATGAGAGACTATTTGATGTTTGTATATTGATGTCTATTTGATTTGATTTACACAGACATTTTTTTTCTTTTTTCATGGCTTGGCGTACAGATTAGCGCATTTGCCAATGTCACGTACTATGTAGAATCGACATGAAGCACATTCGAACTAAATTATATAAGTCTTATCTATTAGCTTCATTTAACTTAAAAAGTATTAATAGAATAAAAGCCTTTAAGTTAAATGTAAGGGTTTACAATGTAAGATAGTTGCTTGGTCAATGACTTTATCTGGGACATATAGTGTCGGTTGAGTACAGAACTCGACAAACTAGCTATAGGTATGATAATATACCTACGTTTTGTCCTACATTACAACATCTAGTAATATATGAGCATTACCTATACTTTCTACTCCGACCTTAAGTTAAATATTTCATTAATGAGCAATGTAATTCACATTCCTCGATAACGACGAAAATGAAAACCACAGTTTTTATTTTGAAACAGTTTTACAGTAAGCACTATTGCCACAAGAAAGTGGTAAAAATGAGCCGTTTCGATTCGATTAAAATTAATAGTAGACCTCTAAATCGAAATCTCACCGTCGGCGTCATCATCGCAGAAAATTTTTTAATAAAAATTTCTCTGACCTCAATGCTGATATTTCAGAAGAAAGTTTTTCAGTTTTCTTATCATTTGTTTCCGAGATCGTAACATAAAAAGTTGCAATTTAAAAAAATCAAACTCAAGTTCAACAGACATTTTTGTTTCAGATCTCTGAAGCTTACGTACCCTTGCACTCCCACAACTGATACTTAAACTCAAAATTTGACGCTGAATTCAAATTGAAATTTTCTTTAATCAGACTGGTAGTTAACAACTTTTGATCAGAATATTTAGAAGTAAGGCTAATGAATACACGTATATTAATAATATTGAAAGTCGAATTGTAAGGTCGTATAACAAAAGATTATTATTATAATCCTCACGCTGTATTCCTAACGGGTTAGTCAGAGATGACGGAGCGTCAAGCGTCGCGGTTCTTACATACTTCTTTCGCTTCCTCAAATCTCATCATTCTCCTCACACATTTTCGCCTATTTGCGATAGATTTTGACAATATAATAGCTACATGAAAGATTATTTTTAAATAATATCTAATTAACATAAAAATTTATGTATGTCACTGATAGAAGAACAATCCTGCACTTTATAATTAAAAGACATCGAGTATTATACGCATAGAGAGTTCAGTTGCATCAAAGACAACAATGAAACTTTCATTAAAATTTATGACGTGAGCCTGATAGGTGTGTAACAATTATGTGATCGTTGCTGCATAACGTTACAGTTACTTACATTATAAGAAAAAAATTATAATTCCTTTTCCATTTATAGGTAATATTTGCATACCTCATCTTTTATGTCTGAGGTTATGGTAACATGCAAGTGCTCAATCTCTAGACACCAGCCCATGCTTGAACTCTTAAAAAATCGTAGTACCTATAGGATTACCAGGCTTTTAACTTTAATAAATATAATAAATCTAACGGGCTCAACTTGAATACAATCTTGTAGATATATGTGTGGTAAGGATAACATATTACATACGCATATAAATACATATCTTCACGCCGCTTCCCTAACGGGGTAACGTCAGACAACCGGCATTAATTACATCCATATGTACCTTCTGTCTCTAATAAATACAAAGAACTAGGAACTCCAATATCTATGTACACATTGAATATATCGAAAACACCATTTCTAGGGGACTATTTTAAAACTTGAATTTTAAAGTTATTGGATTAGGAACTCATTGGATTTTAATAGTCAAAACTTAAGCACAAAAATAACTTTATAAATACGATACAAATACCAATATAATTAAATTAGACAATTACTAAAGTCTGTGCCAAGCTTACTAAACTAATAGACTTGCTGTTGTTGTACATTGACTTGATTACATGGGGACATGGGATTTCATTAAATTTGTATCGTATTTATAAAGTTATTTAGTAAAGGATAGTATTTCGTATTTTCAGTGTTTTTTTTTGAAGTCGGTTAAATTTTTTATTAAATCTTTTTTATTTCTGTCCTTTGAGTAACCTTGTTCTAAATAAATATCTAAGGCAGGTCTACAATTAACTTCTTTTCTAATTCTTAAGCGCAATAATATACAAGAGAATTGTTAATATTGGGTCCTTACATATGAAATTGGCGTTTTGTACGGGAGGAATATAAAGTCAATTTTTTTTTTTGTAAAATATATTCAATTAATTAAAGTATGCACCGTTGTTATCTATGCACTTTTGCCATCACATAGGTAGTTCATTGATCCCTTTACTAAAAAAAACCATGGGGGCGAGAATCAATAAACTCTTTGAAGGCGGTTTGGACTGCCGCATCGGAGTTGAATTTTTTTCCTTGTAAGAAGTTATCCAAATTCCGGAAAAAATGGTAATCTGTTGAAGCAAGGTCCGGGGAGTACGGTGGATGTCACAGACATTCCAATTGTAGCTCATCTAACTTAGTGGTTGCTTGTTGTGCAGTGTGTGGTCTTGCGTTGTCGTGAAGCAGCAGTGGCATAGAGCGATTGACCAATCTCGGTTGTTTAGCAGCTAGTTCTTCCTTCATGGTTTGCAGTTGCTGACAATAGATATCTGCCGTAATCGTTTGGCCAGATTTTACAAAGCTGTAGTGAACGACACCGGTGCTAGTCCACCAAACACTCACAAGTAACTTTTTCTGAGTCAATTTTCGTTTAGGGCAGGATTTGGCTGGGTCTCCAGGGTTCAGCCATTGCGACGAGCGCTTCCGATTATCGTACAGTATCCACTTTTCATCACAAGTAATGATTCGATTTAAAATCCCTTCATTATTGTGTCGGTTGAGCAAAGTAACACAGCAGTCGACGCGTGTTTGCAAGTTCGGTTCACTCAATTAATGAGGTACCCATCGTTCAAGTTTTTTTTACTTTCTCGGTTTGCTTCAAGTGGATTAATACAGTTTTGTCACTTACCCCGAAGCCTGCAGCTATCTCTGAAGTGCTTTGTGATGGATCCGCTTCCACAATAGCCTTTAATTCTTCATTTTCCACTTTGGTCTCCGGCCGTCCACGGGGTTGGTTCTGAAGGTCGAAATTTCCAGAACGAAAACGTTGAAACCAAAAACGTACCGTGCTTTCTTTTGCGACACCAGCGCCGTACACATTATTAATCCTTCGAGCTGTTTCTGCAGCACTGGTGCCACGGTAGAACTCGTACTCGTAAATATACCGATATTTCATGTTTTCCATTGTGCGGTAATAGCGACGCCAAAGAAAAAAAAAATGAGAAAAAAACAAATGAATGACTGTTTTCAAAACTCAAATGTACAAGCTAAATGAATTTATAAATTTTAATTTGGAATTCTTAACCAAAAAGGAGATATTTCAGATCAAAGTGGTCAGTACGACAAAACGCTAATTTCATATGTAAGGACCCAATATAAATAAAGATTATAACCAGTGCACGTTATTTGGTGTATCTTCGAAACCCAAGCTCCATTACATGTGAAATTTAAAAAGGACTAATCCAACAGTGTATACTTTCAAATAAAAAAGGAATTTTCCAAATCGGTTCATAAATGACGGAGTTATGAGGTAACAAACATAAAAAAATAAATATATGTGCAACCGAATTGAGAACTTCTTCCTTTTTTTGAAGTCGGTTAAAAATATCACAGATCTCGATCACTTTAACAACTTACAAGTTAAACCTTAACAATAAATTGCAATAATTAAGTTTTTTGTTTGTTGTGTCTGTCAGCCTCCTTACGATGAATGATGACTGATGACACAAAAAATACACGTAATGAAAGACACATTTTCGGTTTATTTGGCGGGTATTTAGGATATATTACATGAAAGATGAAATTACATATTTCAAGTTAAGCCATCACAAAGTTTTTGCAGGATACATCGTAATTTATTTGTGTCACTGACATACACAGAAACCACAATTACAAGAAAAGTTAGAATTTCCATTTAAGTTTTCATTTATACAAAGCATTTTATGTTGACATTGGGTAGGTAACGGAGTGTGAAGCTCATGAATAGTTGCAACACTGTGACTGGTCTTATATTTTTAAACAATAGGTTTTATTAGCTGGCGTCACGGAGAGTAATTTTAAACAGAAAATCCAGTTCCTTCCTGACGATGGACACAATCCTACCTTGAAAACTGATATAGAAACGACTGTGTTATTATGTATCTTAATGGGCCTTCCTTAACACCTCGGACATATCACGCAGTGCGGGAGAGATGTACGAATTAAATACTTATGTTACACACAATTATTTATAACCAATTATTTATTGTTAATATAGAACAGAAAATATTTCATTCCATTTCGTTGATTAATTTTGTTAGTGGCAATAATATGATTAGCTTAGTCAAATTACGACATCGTTATACATGGTGAAATATAAAAATTCTGTTAGTTAATTTATTGTTTTAAAGCATTAAATTAGTGGTTACTAAATATTTACTAAATCAACTACAAAATCCAATATACTAAATTCACCTACAAAAATACATGAAAATATTTTAAATTAAATTATTTTTTTAATTTAAATTTAATTATTTTTTAATTTGTAAAAAAAGCACACGCAGCAAATTATCTAATATTTCTGGACGGAATTTGCTATAAAAAATTCATTTCTCATTGAAAAATTTATTTTCGACTTTAACTTAAAAATTTATTGGGCAAATACAAAAAATGGTAACAGTTCAAAGTGTTTACCAGTTGTCCACACTTTTCTTTTTAATTAGATTGAACTATGAATCCACCAAATGAATCGTTATAATTGCATGTTACTTAACTGTTTTAAATATGCGACCATAATATTCTGGGTGGATTTGTAAATATAGTATCATAAAATTAGTATACTTAACGATTGTTAAAAGAATGTCTTGTTATTAATTGGGTAAAATTGTAATAAGCAATGGCCCAAAAACCGTGGTGACCTTCGAAAGTTGAATATTGTCTCAAGAGGTTAATTTTGTAAGTATAAATATTTTAGTGTTGTCGTGTGAAGTATCGAATTAAAGCTTTAAAATGTAACGCGTTACTTTATAATTACTTCAATACTTTTTCGAAAAATTCTATAAAAGTTCAGGTTTCAGTGAAATTTTGAATGAAGGAAAAGGCAGGGAAAGGTGCAGATTGTAAGGAAATAACCAGAATTTTTCTTTTTCTTGTAAATGTAGAGTACGTTGATTCTACATTTACATTATTACAATTTGCATGTGATACACAGAGTGAATCTCAATGACAATACTTCTCAATATGTACTTGGGGCGTCGTTCTCGTGTAATTAATTCAATTTCGAGTAAAAATGGATAGATAGCAATTCTAAATGATAGTACAATAATCTATTTTGCTCGTATTAAACAATCTCTCATAGTTTATATCGATATTGTAATAATTAACATCAATAATAATTCACTGTAAATGTACTTATAGCCGATTTATTACTGAAGAGTAAAAATATACTTACATAATTATAATATTATAAGTGTGTTCTCAACAGTTATTCATGTAAAAACACTTGTTCAAACCGAACTTCCATATAATCAAGCTCTTGTCGTTCCTATGGTTTTTGATATCTCGCTGGAAGTGGAAAAGAAATAGATGTATAAAAAAATCGCAGTAGCGCATGTTTCTAAGGTTTTTTTTAATTGAAATTCAGTCAGCAGGTGCCGCGGCTAGCACTGCCGAGAACTTGAAGCGGTGTAAGTCAGAGAGAGAGTCGCATGACTCTCTCTGAGAGTTTCATATTTACGACCTTTGCAGTCGAAACTTTGGGTCCCTGGCGCCCCGAAGCCCATCGACTGGTTTCCGATATTTGTAAGAGACTGGTCGAGGCTTCGGGAGACCGCCTTCAAATTTAAAATTCTAATAAAAATAAACAGGATGCGCCGTCTCATAAATACTATCACATAATGTATATCATGTAGATACTTAAATATTATTGCTACTAATTACCTTAAATACACTGACATGATTTACTAAACGATGACAATGGTATGATGGTATGGTCGTATGGTGACGTAGTCACAAATATATAGATAATGATATAATTTATTTATCAATAACGATATGCAACTCTGACGTATCTGCTTGTTTCCATCCATCGTTGTCGTGGTCGTGGCTAAAAGTTACGTACGGGGTATGCTTATTGTGCAGTAATACCAACTCTCGTATCAAGTCTTAAAGCTTTATTTCAACGAGCGATCGCGATGCAAATAACTAGGCCATCGCTTCTCAAAATACTTAGTGATGCGAGTCGTCCCTTTACATAGCCAACTATAATTAATAATAAATTAAGTAAGTAGATAGGTACCTCGCGATCCCCTCACTTTAATATTATTATCATTACCGAGTTATTACTTTACTTTATTAGTCTCGTACTTCATTCGATAAAAGGATGTTCCGTACATATGAATTTTTCTTTTTGTGACAAGTTGTTATCCCCGTTACACTTAAACACGATTACTTTAGCTCTAGAATTTGCGACCTCCAGGTGAAGATGATCAATGAACGATTTACTAAGCTATTAAGAATTTATTTATTTTCCATTTCTTTATTTATAGAGAACGCCACATCTGTTATAAAAAGCATTATCAAAGTATGTGGGGTGTAACTCGTAATTGTAACGTCTAACTAATATATTAGGTGTTAAAATACAGAAGTATATTTTAAAATATGTCGATATATAAATATGAGTGGGTAGTGTAAAAACAGCCTGGCGGTGCCCACATGTACCTATGTACCTTGCTATTGTTTTCATTTGTCACCTTGATCAACTCTGTCGCCTCTCTAATACTAACGCAAGCAAGGTTACCGCTTCGTTTATGTAATTATTAAATATGAATAAGTACTACAAGATTGTAAACGGAGGTTTCAAATAACAATCTCTGACGTGATGTGGCTTCGTTCATTGACACGTGACCTTTACGCCTGGGTGCATGTGGATTGAATTGTATATTTGTAATTTAAATCTGTTGGATTTATTTCTTAACTTTGTTTTCCTTTTATATTTTTTTTATGGAAAGTACTAAAAGAAAGTAAAAAAGAAGCATTGATTCTGGATGGGCGGCTGTTAAATATAATCAAAAAAGATGTATAAGTGCATTGAACTATGAATTAAAAATTCGCTGATGTGGTATTTGTGGTAGTACTGGTACGAGTATAGTAGTAATTATTTTAAATATTTTAAGATTTTTTTCAATCAAAAAATTTTGTTTTTATGATCAACTAAAATTTTATGTATTTTGTTTGTAGTCGCCAGATTATCAATAGTGTAGGTACGAGTATAATATTATGCATGGAATTAAGAAGTTCATTGATCACAAGTTATAACAAGTAATTTACATGATTTATTTATACATACATATATATCTTCACGCCGTATCCCCAATTATTTATTTATTTTATTTATTTATAATTTTCGTAATTTAAGTAAGACTTAAAATAATTTTCATAACTGATTATTACATATCTCAATCTTTGGATATACTAAACATTAAAACGTTTTAATTTTTTTGTATCAGAAGTAACAAAAAGAAAACAATATTCTGCAAAATTCAAGTCATGCCTCAACAAAAACCTTTACTTAGTACAATTATTATCGTCTCGTTACCGTTACGTTAATAAAGGCCACTTACTTTTATTTAGCCTCCTTTTTCTTCGAGTGTTCTTTAGATTATTGAAAAAACAACCTCGGATATATTATAACTGCAAAGGAATTAAATTGGATAAATGAGCAATTATATAATACAAAATAAAAATTAACATTCATATCGTTACCTATAACTAATAGTACATACCTTCCTAGTATATTAAAAAATCTGCTAAAAACATAAAATATACATTTTATTTATTTTCAATGCCATAAAATTGTAAGTCGGTGTAATTCGTTTACATGAATTTGAAATAATCCTTTAAAGTCCTTAAAATTGTAAAGTGTTTTAGTGAAAAGTATACCCAAGAAATTATACTTGATTTGAAGCAGATCGCGAACGATTACTGCATATTTGGATTTATTCAATACGTATGCAATTCTCATCATTCCTCTCAGTCATCACAGACTTACACCTAGGTATGCGAGTGCTTCTGACATTTTCGTGAGCTAATACTCTGGCTATTTGATCTTCATCAATCAGCCTTGGTCTTCTTTGATTTCTGCTACCTCTTAATAGATAAGATATGTAAGTACCTAGTAAATGACTATTCACTTTTGTCAGAGTGAATAGGCACTCCAGAAGTGAATAGGCACTTACTAGATCCACGTGCTACATCTTACGCTCCACTGCTACTTAAAATCAGGTGCATAGGAGTCAAACGCGGACCTAGTTATTAAATAAAAAAAAAACCTAACACATTCTTATAAACGCATAATTCAGTTCATAAAATAATATATGCAATATGATGAGGTTAGATGATAGTGTTATTGTGTAAACGAAGCAATTAATGCTTAGATAAGGAAAAATGAGTGAAGGAAAAGTGAGTGACAGTTGAAGCCAAAGAAGAAAACTGTTCCAAACCACGTTTAGCCTATGCATATGAATATAAACGGGAATCATACGCATACAAACATGAACGCGTCCACGTGTTAGACAGTGTAGATAATATGACCACTGTACGAATGGTCCCTCTGTACGAGCCTTACCTGCTCTCCCCTGTAGTTAAAAGTATGTGAAACCTTAGGGTTTTCCCAGTTGATCATAGAAGGTACGCGACTAGGTTTACGTTGTGACAACTGAAAATGAATTTTAAATTGTGCTTTAATTTAATTGTGGGTAGCAGGAGGAATAATATCCCAAACTCTCACGCAAAGCAGTGAATCTCCTTTTATTTTTCGTAACAACTTACATATGTCGAAATGGATTTTCACATCTGGATATAATAAAACAGAAATAAAGAAATCGCCTAGATACTGAATCAGAATTGAGATTAAATTAACAAAAATTACTCCAAAAACCGATTTAATTTGCGACAAGAAGCAAGTCCATCCCATCACATTAATTATTTATTAACATAATATCGCTTTTGACTGCATTATAAAAATCTTAATTTCTTCTATTAGATAGATTTTCTAAAAGTAGTCTGTAATCTGGGAAAAATAGAGCTGCGTAGAGCTATATATTTGAGAAACCCCGCTATATTCAGTACGTTATATCTTCAGTTATAGGCAACAACATTCTACAGGTCTTTCACCTGGTTAGGCCTAGTGTTTTCCGTCAAGTAAAGCTGCAGATAAACATTACATTTAAGTAAAAAAAAAATTACTTGTAGTCTGATTTATTATCAGTCTTTTATATAATAACCTGAACGTTTTACCTGAATGATCTTAGGACACCTGCCTCATTGGACTGCTTTTGATTTATGTTGCGTTATCACGTATAACGCTGCCAGTCTGCTGGCCACCCTAAGCAATGACAGCTTTCTAAGCGGCAACTTTGAGGAAGTCTATTATTTAAGATAATGTTGTTTAGTTTTAAGTTTGTAAATATTAACGTTAAGATACGTATAATTTATTAAATTGTGTTATATTTTAAAATTGAAAATAAATCTGTTTTTTGTGTGTAATATAACATCATAATTTGTAAAAGTTTGTAATGCCCAGTTCGATTGTAGTATTTTGTTGACGATGTAATGTAAAATTTAACGCCCGATGAAATGGAAATCAAAAGAAAATTAATGGAAATACTTTCGTTTCAAAATACATATTGTGTTACTGCAAAGCGAGTAAATTTTAAATGTTTTCGGTAAACAGGAGTTAGTTTTCAGTCTTTTCTGTAAAAGACAGGTCGACTATTTTTCAACTTTATCTATATTATCGACTATAGTTAGGCCGACATTATATTCACATACATATTTATACACACACGTAAATTGCATACGTAGGTATATACACCTACAAACGTGTGAGTGATAGAAGTACATATTTGAATTTAAATATGTTACTCTCCACATGACTTCGTTATAGTTGACTACTAATAATTAGAGGAAGAAAAAACCCGACTACGGATTTAACAAAAAGTGGCAAACAAGCTAGTAGACCTGTAGAATGTGATTACTGATCACAAATGATGTTAGGTATAAAATATTCTGATTATATCGACCGAACCGGAAGCCTATACCTGTAACATTTCTAGCCTTTTCATTTTACGTGTAGATAAATGGTCGGTACTAAGGAAGTTAAATAAATCTTTTTTGTGAACAAACCGCAAGATGTAGATGAGATAGTAAAATTATTTGTATTTAATTTCATTTTTAATTGTAGTTTTTTACATTAAATTAATAATGAGAGATGCAGCGACGTTCTAAGGAAAGTAGTCGGCAGTTGTTAGCGATTGGATAAAAAGAGCCGAAGACTAGGCCACAAAGGCATTGAGAGAGACGAAGTAGAGGATAAAAGGGGTGTCGATGATGGCGACGACATTGAAACACACTATTTATGTTTAAAAAAAAGTATGCGTGTACTCATGTACGCACGTAAGAGGTTATACCTCTTTGACGTTTTTAAGCAAAACTGGCCACTTATACGAAAACAAAACTGGCCGCTTCAAATGAATGAAGTCAAAAAATAATAAATTATATGTTACATCGGTTCGCGCAACTTCGTCACACACCAAAAAATACACTCTTGTCTGTTTTTTCAAACGCGCCAAAAGAAGTATATCTTCAATCATCGTAAATATTTTTTTGTATGTTTTAATTTAATTAATAAATGTTACGAATAATTATCGCCAAATTTGTCGTCGAGGTTGTATTATTCACGGTCCGAGTGCATACTTCGATTCAGTAAAATTAGGATCCTGTTAAGGCCAATCGTGCGACCGTGGGAAGGTGACCTTGGTTAGTTATAGATATGAAACAGGTTCCTAAACTGCAGCGATCCTATTTGATTGCAATTTATTTTTTGCTACATATTTAATTAAATTAGACCATTCAAACATTTATCCGTTTCCTTTTTTTGTTTACGTCCAATATATTATTAGTACAAAAAGTTCTGTCAAAGTATATAAACTCTGCAACGAGATTTTCGAAAGTAGCATATTATCATTTCACTACGATTTCAATTGAATTTCATAATAATTATAAGTAAACGTTTTGGATCATTTCAGATTTTCCAGCCTTATTCATTTCAAACAAAAAGAAAGCATTTTATACTAATTCTCCCCATTAGTATATTTCACCATTTGAATGACTCATTATTTAATGTTTGTTTACTATGATTATTTGAAGAAACAAGATTAGTTCGTGCATATTAGGACACCATAATCGCGTGGGTGGATTACCTTGCACTACGTCTGTTACGTAGAAAGTACCGGTCTGACAAAGACAAGCTTGTCAACTATGCTTGCACAACCTGTAAGACTAATGAGCCTCTGTTAAGCCTCATTTGATTGATTGAATTGTTATGCAAATATATTATGAGTGCCGATTCATGTAAGATAACTTTTTGTCTAATTATTGTCACGTTTCACATTCGTAGCCATTGTCCCAACGGACAATGGCTACGTAATATACATACATACGTAACATAGATACATTACCTTTAAACAGTGTTAAGATTCCAAGGAATAATGAACGAGTTGAGGCGCTGAGAGAGAGAGACAAAGGGCAAGCGAGAGATTTTTCTGAATTTATAACTGCAGAAGTGTCGTCTTTTTGTCGCAAAAGTGGTACCACAATATGACATTTCGAAAATCCTAGTCTTAAGGAGCAACTGTGTCCTCCACCTCGATGCCACTTCAAGCAGTAAGCATTTGAGCTTACAAATGGCAAAATAATAATAATAACGGGTTACTAGCCCGTCGTCCCTACCGGTTCCTTACAATAAGCCCTATCTCTTGGCCGACTCTTACGACCAACGTGAGAAGATGAGCAACTGGCAAATTCTGTATTTATAATTCCACCCAACGCGATTACAATTTATGCGATAGTTCATTTTCAGGTAGAAATTGTTGAATTTTTTCTCTTCCTGTCATTTTTTGGGTTTATTCAAAATAAAAATCGGCGTACTTATGAACTCGTTTATTTTCAAAATCATCATCATCATAATTACTTTGCGCGTTCCATTAGCACTTCGTCTTATTGTCTGACTTGCACTTTGTATGTCTGTTTCATAGCATTTTGTCCTTTAACTTGACTTTGCACTCTATCAGTAGTTGTTCGCCAATATGTATTAAATATTATTAAGTTTTTTTATTGAGTATATACATAAAACATAACGAAATTACATCATATATTGAGATTTAAATTCACTTACTTAATATTGTATACATACTTGTTTTTACAATTGAGAGTGAATCACTACTTATTCCATAATTTACGTTCCTTAATTAGATAAATCACACCTAACTTAGTCTTTTGCTAGAAACATAAATTTATTATACATGCTAGTGACACTGGTTTAAAAATTGTCTTAGTGTAGGTATGTTCGTTCCTAATTATTGAAAATAATTATAGGTAGAGCCTGAACCTGTTCTACCACACTAACGAAATATTTTCTTATATGGCGATCTAGTTCGGGGTCTAGATTATAAATATCACAAAAAGTAGAATAATAAGAGCTAACTAGTTAGTTAAGTTTTAAGCGTTTTCATTTTTTGTGCCAGTAATAATACTTAATGTAATTATTTGTAACGCTAAAACTTTAGAGAATTTTGTCGACGTAAATTTATAACTCAGAACAAGACTAACTGACGTTTAAAGTTTAGAAACGACAATCATGATATAACCGAGTTTTGAAGTCGAGAATAAGATACTATTGATAAGACGGATTTCCTTAGATAACCAGTATTTATATTACTTATGGCCAAAAATGGATATAAAAATATGGGAACACCATTTTTAAAATAATTGCAAGAATGTTTAATCATACTGAATACAACTAGAAAATAGCTTAGTATTTAAAAAACACGACATACAAAAAATTAAACTGACGCTTTTTATATCGAATACGCTTTTACAGGAGACTTGACTATATGTTTGTATTACCTTATAGTACCTGGGCAACGGCGCTTTACTCGGTGTCTTACGAAAAAAAAACTGACCACATTGCAGGGTTCGAGCCCGCGTATTTCAACTTGGTAGATCTACGTTCTGACCACTGTTCTACTGAGAACGTAAACTCTGTTGTAAAATCAGAAGAGTTTGGAGTTTATAAGTTTTATGTATGTGAAAACGTAGAGAAAAACATAATATCTTAAAATAAAGGATGTCCATGAAATTTAACATTAAATTCATTGTTCAGGAAAATAAATAATAGATTTTTCTCCATGATATTTTAGCCAGACTTTATAAATAACTCCAAAGCCAGACGCCGTGTCCGAGCAGCAATGGTGAGCTAAATCAGATAACCTGATTCACCTGTACATACGACATACATTTATTATCAGATAAGCTGATCGGTTGCCATTTTGTTAGAAAACAGCACCTACACATCTATATTTTATCTGATGTTATTTGCCTCACTTCGTAGTACAGGACAGGCTGTCTGAGATTATGAAGTCTATGTTTTTATTATTATTTTTCATTTTATTTCCTTTATAAGTACATTATTAAAGTGATATGTGTTTTTAATAGGTACTTGGTACATATTATATCAAAATGTTAAAAACAAAAAAGGACTGACCACATTGCAGAATTCGAACCCTCGCGCTTCGGCACGGTAGACCTACACTCAGCTACTATGTTGTTAGAAGGTAAACTCTGCTCCGAAATTAAAAAAAAATTAAAAGAAAAAGTTGAGAAGTTTAGAGTTCGGAAGTTTTAAGTGTATGAAAGACGGAGAAAACGATTTTTCCCAAAATTGAGACCTACCTAGATCAATTTTTCGTCCTCCTCAATCCGTATATTGTAAATTTCATCGAAATCGCTCGAGCCGTTTTCGAGAAAGCGAAATGAAATATAATGTAATATATACAAATATTGCTCGTTTAATATAATAGTAGTGGATGTATATACAAATATTGCTCGTTTAATATAGTGGATTTACATACTCGTTGCATACCTATGATACTGTCGATCTGCGATGTGTAAAGGAACTATGTTGTTAGTATGCGAGTCGACATGTAGGAAATAACGGAATTGTGGTGTGAACGAGACGACTGTGTATCGCAAAACAATTTAAATTCGTAGATAAATAAACACTGATGACATAAATAAAACGTTATGTATAAATTTATAATTTAATTAATTAAGAATAAGAGATAAAAAAACGTGTTGCGTGAAAAAATAATGAACTATGACAGATGGTTTTCATTATCTATCCGTTTCTGAGATTCCAATAATATTCGAGTTTGAGTCATATAGTAAATAAAACATTATATGTTTTGGTTAAAAAGTTGAAAAATAAAGAAATGCAATACCTATACTGAATAATAGTTGGGTTAGTGTAGAAGAGTACAGACGATACTGCTCAACCCTGGTACTTGGCTTCGGAATCCGTGGCATTTCACCTACCAACCGTATCAGGTGCTGATTGGGCATGGCTATTTCTGTCAGTATCTGCATCGGATAGGTCACAAAGAAACGGAACGGTGCTGGCATTGTGGCGAAAAACAAGACAGCACAGCACCCAGCACACGCTAGAAGAGTGTCCTGCATTGGTCTCCAAGCGCCATATCCTAATACGTTAAATCCAGTAAGATCTGTCTCTACCAGTGATAGTAATGGTTTTGCTGGCATGTGATGAGTTGTGGAAGGCCATGTCCTCTTTCTGTGAGACCATAATGGTTCAGAAGGAAGGCGACGAGTGGTAACAGGAGAGGGTCGATCTCACTTGAAGACGATAACGTCATGACAGTAGCCAAAGAAGGCTACAATGCTCCCCGCTGCGACGTGACGATAGTTACCTCCAGGGTTGTGGCCAATCGGCTCTGGTAGTCAAACAATGCGAACTCGAGGAGGGCGACAGCGCATATGGTACACGCTACGTACGTACGTGGTGCTGCGAGGGAGCAGGAGGAGATTTCATTGCCTCTAAGTACTGTAGCAAAACGGGAGAAGGGCTCTAGTGCATACAGTAGAAGATCTCAGAGCCCCTCGAGAATGCGTCGAAGACAACCAGCGCAGGAATTTTAGAAGGTAAAAACCCCAAGCCCCACATGAAATAGATTACCAGGTATCCGTATTAAAGTTTTTCTAACATTACCAAAAAGAGTCTTGCAACATTAGTCAACTGTCATTATTTGAAATATATTTTGTCTTTTTTCTGTATCTTCTTACATATTAAATATTTCACAGTACAGTTTTTTGTTTTTTTAATATGCCACAATTTGATATTGAGTCCAAATTTACTTGGAGAATGAATTCAGTATTGTGGTTATTGAAATCAGTGGGGCAAATATTTTTTTTAATGTTGTAACTGTCTTCAAAACGTACGTGATGGACAGGTGACCTCATCATAAATTCAGGACGAGACTCTCTAATATAAATATGATAATGGATCCCCTCGTGCTACTTACGTTATTTGTAATAAAAATATTCAGTCAATTATTTATCGATTTTAATTAGTTTAACTATTTTGAAGTCATCTAAGATACAGATTGACAATGCATACCTTTGTATTTTTCTAATGAAAAGCTTCCTTTGGCTAAGGCCGATGCCCTCTTAATTGAATCGACAGTCAACGATAAGCAATCTAACAAGTAATTCGTGTTTGCCACTAATGTTAGTCACTGCTCACTGGGGTCAACTTCAAAGTTTGTCGCACTTTATAAAGAAAAATTATAACTGACACTTTCTTTTCTGTACTAAGTAGGTATTTGTGGAATAATGTGATAATAATAAACTACTTTTCACGAAACATAGTCTTGGAAAATTGCTATAGTGACCACATAAAAGAGCGTTACAAAAGTTTCTATTCACATATTTATTGTAATATTCTATCAAAGATATTAAACTTGCAAAAAACGTAAACCGATTGTGTAATGAAATTCTAAATTTGTGGCATCGGGTAACATGGTACGTAGCATTAGATACAGTGTATCCGGGCGACCGAGCTTTACTTGGTGTCTTATAAAAAAAAAAAAAACAAAAAGTCTGACCACATTGCAGGACCTGCGCATTTCAGTGTGGTAGACGTACCATTTTAGAAAATAAATTTGCTTGCGAATTTAGAAGAGTTCAGAGTTTAGAAGTTTTAAGTGTAAAACATAGAGACACCGCATTTTTTTAGAATTGAGACCTAGCTTGATCGATTTCTCGCTTCAGTAAATCCCTATATTATAAATTTCATCTATTTCGTTAGAGCCGTTTTTGAGAACGCAATTAGAAATATACAAATATTGCTCGTATAATACCATTCATTATAATACTATATTCTTCTAAATAACATAGTATCTTAAATTAAAGGAAGTCTATTAAATTGAACATTCAATTCACTGTTCAGCAAAATGAATAATAGAGTTTTCTCCGTGAATTTTAGCCATAGACTTTATAAATAACTCCAGAGCCAGACGCCGTGTCCGAGCAGTAACGGTGAGATAAATCAGATAACTTGACTCATCTGTACATACGACACACATTTATTATCAGATAAGCTGATCAGTCACCATTTCGTTAGAAAACAGCACCCACGCATCTACATTTTATTTGATTTTATTTGCTTCACGCCGCCTGCGTTTTAGTACGGTGCAGGCTGTCTGAAGTTTTGTTTTTATCATTATTTTCATTTTATTTTCTTATTGTAAGTACATTGTTAAAATGATATGTGAATTTATGTGTATATATCAAAATATTAAAAAAAAAACAAAAAAGAATCGAACCCACGCACTTCAGCGTGATAGACCCACACTCAGCCACTGTGCTGTTGAGAAGGTAAACTGCTGCGAAATTAAAAAAGTTTAGAAGTTTAGAGTTCAGAAGTTTTAAGTGTGTGAAAGACAGAAAACGATTTTTCCCAGAATTGAGACCTAGCTAGATCAATTTTTCGCCCCCCGCAACTCCTATAAGTATGCAAAATTCATCGAAATCGCTCGAGCCGTTTTCGAGAAAGCGAAATCAAATACCTAATATATACAAATATTGCTCGTTTAATATAATAGTGGATATTTGCTTGAACAAAGTTACAGAGACGTGGAAAGGAACGGACAGTGTGCGGCAAACTTGGGTGCAATGTCCTGCCTCGTCCATGTGCCATGCTGTGCTGCATACGTAATGCGTGCCTATACAAGTCATCATTACCAGCCATTTCTGCGTAGAGATATTTTTGTCGTACTTTTCAAATAAAAGATTGTACAATCCCTTTAATGCTATTTAGGTATTGTCGATGATTATTTAGTTTTGGCAGATTAAGATAAAACTTACATTGTTTCGATATTTTATGGCATTTAATGGAACAGAAAACATGATGCAAAGACGTTTTAAGTTTATATAGCGTTTTCTTTAAATTACTCTGCTTCAAACTACCGATATAACGCGAACATACAGATTGAATGACATCACCTCCTTTTTTGACTTAAATTTCTCTGAAAAGACTTGTTTTGTTCTTCGGATATTAAAACTCAATGTACATCATACACGTATGTTGTCTTTTTAAAAGCACGGAGAATACAAACGAACAAACAGGCTACTTGATGATAACTGCACACACATTGCATAACACATATGCACCCTACTCGCATTAATTTTTTAGAGAACCTCAACTCAAGAATCTTTTGCGACTATAATAATTGAAAGCAGCAGTGCTATTCTCTAACTCAAATTAGTTGAATTCGCTTCTGAATCCGCGGTGAGATTGTCAACTGTGATTTGGTATTCTCTAAAGTCGACAGAGATACTAGCGCCGCCTCGATGAGCGGCGGCGGCGAGTTGTACTATCGTAAATGAATTTTATGAAGTTTCGCTAAATATAACAATCCAATCTACATAAATGAGTTTTATTTAACGCAATTATCTCAGAAGAAGTTAAAATACTCTAAGACGAAATATCGACTGAGATGTTTACTCTTAAAGCAATCCCCGACCAACTCGCATCTAAGATCACTTCACTTTGCTCGTAGAATGTTTGGTTTAGAGAATTCCATTTGAAGGTCAAGTGAGTTCGAATGCGAAGTGGGGTGAATTGTCGAGCGAGTCTCGCTTTGGGTGATTCGAGTTTTTACAGAATTGCATGGCAGCAAAAGAGTTGAAAATTCCAATAAATATATAAGACACAGTGAATATAGTGTAATTTTATTTCGTATATTTTTATGGAGTTGCTCAAATGTTTACTGCTGATTTTTTTTAGTGAAACTGTATTTGAAGATGAATGATTCTAAATTTTATAGAAAACCTTATCACCTTCAAGTAGGACAAAATTCGTAAATTTCCTAAGATCAGTAGATTTTATATTGATTTACCATAGTTTTTTGCCTAGACATTAATCAATTATTTATTATGAAATAAGAAACAGTATCTAGACACACGTCTCCTTAAAAAATGTTAATGTTTACAATTTATTTTTATAAATTTTCAATAGTCTGTTCATACCATTGATTAGATGCAGCATTTAGAACGTTTACGGTTGCGTAAGTCAATGGATTATCAGATGGGGAGTATTTCGCTTTCGAAATATTAAGATCTAAAGACGAAATGTAACGCACGACTCTCACGATTTATTGAGTACCAACTTACATTTAAAAAAATGATTGTACGAGAATTTGCTTTAAAGATTATTTCTACTATTTCTAATATTACCGAAACTTAATATCAGTAAAATATAATATATAAACGACTACTACAGACTAATAACAGGTTTTATTTGGAGTAAAGATGACAATCTCAGCAATAAAAAATGGAACAACTCGGTAATAAGAAAGAAAAAAAAATTCAAAATCGTCATAATATACCGTATGTAAATCAATAAAGTTTTTTATGGTATTATTTGACAAATTTACATGTATTTATTCTGAGTTCTATCAAAGAAGGATAAACAGAGACAGTAATATAATGTGTAAGTGATCAGTTGTTTTTTTTAATTTGTAAAGGATAATAGAGTAGATTAATAGATACATAGCTAATGTAAGGAATGTAAGGAAACTTATAAAAATTATTTCGACTTCGAAGAAGGCGTAGCTACTAGGTATCGTTTTAATGCGGGACTTGTATATTACGTACTACATTACTTAGCCATGTCGTTTACTTATTATTGTTATTCTTTGTGTCTCTACAATTTCTATACAACCAATGACTAATATGATCATAGCTAGATTGTATATGTATCGTTCTAAAATCATGTCTGTGGTCGAGAAGTCTTCTGCCGCGTTAGGTAAGAAACTACTCTTTAACTTTTAAGTATCTAAACATAAAATGAGGTATCACAAACACCCACAGATCTTTTTCACTTATTTGTTCTATTGTAACATCTCTAATGAAAATAAAGGTAAACTAATATTTTAGGAAGTCTATTAAGATAATCTGTAGTTTTAAGTTTGTAAATATTAACGTTACATATGTCTGTACTTTTTTGTTACATTACAAAAATATTATGCAACAATATTTTGTAGGTGCAAAGGAACGTTCGTTTGGCTTGACGGTATTAGACTCAGTCCTAGTAACTATTATGTTACAATCTCAGTAGAGACACTCGTATGCTGTTAATTTTCAGGAATAAAAGTTCTCTTGTATCAACATTTCATTTCTTGTTATAGCCCAGATAGCATATAAAGTTGCTGCATGCTTAATTTTTGTTTTATTGTTAATGATCACGTCAAATATGAAGAGGCAAGTTTTTGATTAAAAATTGTTATGTCAAATGTGATGACAAAATTTTTGACGATATTGCTGCAATCTTGTAACTTTAAGTTGGCATCAAGTTTGTTTAAATTTTGGTTCTCACTTTTATTTAGTGTCGTACCTGAATAAAACACTTTTTGTTATGTCAACATTGTGTCTTTGTCGCGTGGTAACTACGAAGCCTAATTAAAACCTCAAGTTATACATATACGTGACAAACCTGGCGACGCGGCGACGCCTGGTTCAAGTTTAAATTGCTAAAATAATAGAATATTTTGTAGTAACAAACTTCAGCTAAATTTTTGTTAAATAGAAATGATTTAAGGTTGATCGGAAAGTAATTTCGTTTTTTCCAAACAGATGACTTTATTGCTTTTTTTCATAGCCTACTTTACACAAAATCCGCATTGTTATAATATATTTTAACTGCTGATATAGTAAGGCTCGTTTGTTAAACACTTTATGTGATTTTGTGCAATAGTTTTTTAGTGTCCTATCAAAGATGGAAAATCGAAAATTCGCCATATTTTATTTTTTACCATCGAAAAGGTAAAAATACAGTTCAAACAAGGCGAAAAGTATGTGATGTGTATGGAGAAGATGTACTGACAGAACAACAATGCCAAAATTGGTTTGCAAAATTTTGTTCCAGCAATTTCGATGTTGAAGATGCACCACGTTCTGGAAGGCCCCTTGAAGCCGATAAAAACAAAATAAAGGCATTAATAGATGTAAACCGCCGAATAACAACTCGTGAGATTGCTGAGAGGTTAAATTGTTTAAATTTAGAATGTTTATAAACTCTTAAAAAGTCGTGTTTCATTTTCACCAAAAAAAAAACGAAACGACTTTCCGAACAACCCATATAAATAATTTTTTTAACCCAAGTTTATTGAACTACGCGTTTCTTTTTTGCATTGGCGTGATATAGTAAAAGGTCGTTTGTTTTACAGTTAAAATGCGTACCTAAATAAGACTTCGAGATAGGATTGTTTTTTTCAAGATACGAGTATCTATGTGCGGTACAGCTCCAGGCACGACCACTGCGCGTGCTGGACCCTTTATAATTTCGGCATCAAAACAAACGTGCCGGGAACTGCGCTGACATCGACCGCGATATCCAGCGCTAATAAACAAAATTGTACTAATAAAAGAGGATTATTAGTATAATTTTGTTTATTAGCGCTAATAAACAAAATTGTACTAATAAAAGAGGATTATTAGTATAATTTTGTTTATTAGCGCCGGGTATCGTGGCGCTAATAAACAAACCCTTTAATGTCCGTTAGCCTTCAGGGTGGTGGAAGTCAGAGGTGGCTTCCGGCGTCGTAAAGCCACAAAACGGAAAATAGATCCACTTATCACGTTACTAACATCTCTTTGCCTACCACTTCAAAAATTATATAGTAATAGTATAATGCTAAACAATTAAATACCAAGTCCAGTCCAGTCCAGTCCAGTCGGCGAACACAACATAACATGTAAACACGACACGGCAGAATTTCTTTTAGCGTCCAAACAAATAAGATAATTGAGATTTACAACCAATATTCCAAAAACTTTCCCTTTTTCTTATCACAAGGTGATCGACACCTTTTTTACTTCTCCATTACAACATTTTCAGACTAAATTACCCACATACCAAAAAAAGAAAATTAAACCGACCCTGACGGGACAACTAGCGCCATCTCTTGGTATCGAAAGACATTAGGAACAATAATATGTTTTATTCCTAACAGTTACCCCTGCCCCGGAGAAAGGGACTTTGTACGAAGTAGCCCATCGATTCAAACAAAGAAGTCTGATTAATTGCCAGCCGAGAAAGCGTTGCCACCGCTCTCCTCACCACCGAGTCGACCACTCAGACTTCAGCAATTGTAGGGGTACCATCAGCACCAGCATACAAATTAATGATGCGCCTCCGACGCCAATGCAACGACGTCAATTCTACAGAGAACCGTAACCAATTGGTTACGGTTCTCTGTACGGTCCTCCAAAGTCAAAATAATGCGACGCATAGTGCCTTCGCCGACTTTATACACGCTTCCGATATACCATTAAAATGCGGGCAGGCCGGCCGGGAATGTTCCCAACGCCAAGTAATGCCGCGCTTGGATAGTGCAGATCCAATCTCAACTTGATTCTCCTTTATAAACGCTGCAACCTCCCTACAATAGCGCTCGGCGCCAATAATAATTGGTTCCGTTGTCTGAACAAACGAGATTAGGAAAGCTTCGGCGAGAAATTTTCTCATTCTCTCCAACTGTCGCTAGAACTTCCCTAACATATTTCCAAAACTACTGTAGCTCGCCCAAACCGGCAAACGACACTGGAGCATACATCACTAGCACAAAAATTCTCGTCAACCCTGTCTTGAGACGCACCCAGAGCCGTCTCGGGTTTACACACTTATACTCAATTACACAATTAATATACCCATAATAAATACCCATGACCACAAAGCCCCTTCCAGGCAAGTCGGCAAGCGAAAGGGCAGTAGCCCTTTCGCTTGGTTTTACTCAAATATAACACATCCAATCTTCTTTCTTTTATAATATCAATCACTTCATTTCCAGCTCTTGAAGCGACAGACCGCTGCAGGTATGGAAGCTACGTAACATTGCCATGATGCGAACAGACCATCATCATATCATGATGAGATTCGAGGAAGCGAAAGAAGTATGTACGGATTGCGATGCTTGGCGCTCCGTCCTCTCTGACTAGCCCGTTGGGGATACAGCGTGAAGATATGTATGTATGTATTTCATTCATCTTTTCTTCAATCCCACCTCTCAAATTACACGTAGCTATTCTGCACTCCTCCACTTCTCGCCGCGAGGTGCACAGCGTGTGGGGTGGTGGTCCCCAGCGCCGGACTGCACTCTGCTCACACCAGCGTTGACAAACCGGTGTACGTTGCTTTCGGGGGACGTCGCTATCGCTAACGTTGTCCCGCATACCACTTACTCAATTACAGTTAGTTACGCATATTCATAAAATACAAAAAAATGAGCCGTCGCGGGACTCCTGTCGGATGTGAAACATCAAAACTATTTTGTGTAGAAAACATGCATGAAAGGATGGTTTTATTAAAGGAAGTAAATATACATAATCAAAAAATATTGTGTAATCAAAAACAAAACATTCGAATTTTTTTTTAAGAAAATAATAATCCTTATTTAAAAACACAGGCATCGTGTTCCGAAGTGAACAACATCACTGCATACGCTATAGGTATACGAGTACAAGCACCTGGTGACGCGTCGCCACGTCGCTACGCCAACAGCCAATCTGACCAGCCGAATAAGATGTTTCACATCAAAAGATAATATTTGCCATTTTGTATTGGGAAACAAACATCATTTTCGTAATCAGCACACCGAGTAACCTAGAATATGACACTCATATCGATTAATCTAAAAAAATTATATTCGCTATTTAGGAACGGTAGGGGTTGTATGGATCAGATTTTCTAGCTTCGCGTTATCGTGGGGAAGTTTTTGGCCATAGGTCAGACAGTTTTCTGCGCTTTAGTGGATCTTGAAAAAGCATTCGTTAGAGTAGTGCGAAAGAAACAGTGGAGTCTTCTTCTGCCTGGATATGGACCCTTACTGCAGACTGTATCAAGGACACATTATATCAAGGACACAGAGCCTGTGTAAAGATAGATAGTGACGTGTCGCCCTAGTATGATGTCTGTTCAGGTGTCAGACAAGGTTGCGTGATGTCTGCTTTGCTATTCGTGCTGAATTTGGATAGTTGTCTCCAGACATTGAAAGGTAGTATGAGTGGTATGATATGTGATGGTACAGTGGTAAACTGCCTATTGTACGCTGACGATGCTGTGCTTATAGCACCATCAGAAGCAGAGTTGCAGACACTAGTCACATGCATGAAAGAAGAATGTGAAGTGAAAGGATTTAATATGAATGTGAACAAAACAATGGTTCTGGTGATTGAAAGGGAAGATGTACAGATAAAGTGTGATATATAGGTAAATGAGAAATGTCTAGAACAAGTGAACGAAATTGTATATCTAGTGAGTGCGTTTTTGAGGGATGGAAAATGTGAGTGGGACGTGGAGAGACGGGTGGCAGCTGGCAATAAATTGAATGGTGCTCTGCCCGCATTCGTAGGCAGTGTGATTGGCCGAAATGACCATACACAATGCGGTGTTGGTGCCAACTTCATTGTACGATAGTGAGGCCTAAATATGCCCGAAATCGAGTGAAAGTAAGATAAATGCAGTAGAAATGCGATCTCTTACATATACGTGCGGTGTCGCCCTTGTGGACAAAATAAGCAATGAAGAGATACGCAGTACACACGGTTGCAGGACAGTGTTATTGTAAAAATGAAGAAAGGAATGCTAAGATAGTTCGGGCACATGGAAAGAATGAGTGATGAAAGACTGACGAAGAAAATCTATAGAGCTATATGGTAAAAGAAGCCAAGGAAGACCAAGGCTGACTTATGAAGATCAAATAGCTAGAGTGTTAACCAACGGAAATGTCAAAAGCACTCGCATACCTAGGCTAAAATGTGTGAGGAGAATGATGAGATTTGAGGAAGCGAAAGAAATATGTAAGGACCGCGACGCTTGGCGATCCGTCCTCTCTGACTACTCCATTAGGGATACAGCGTGAAGATATTTTGTATGTATAAAGTATAATTCTGTATCGTATTTTATTTATGTAAGTACATAAATCTGTGATTTGACAGCCACCTTAAAATCATACTATACGGCCGGGTTCTTTCTCTACTTTTGTAGAACTAAGAGTTGTATCCAGCAGTGGGATCTACAAACTGGGCTGTTACGTAATATTATGTATATATAGGTACTTCGGTAAAATTGCTGTGAAATAATATTTTTTCAATACAAACATATTGACCAAAGGCGGTAAATCTTTAACAGATTATCTGTGACCTAGATAGTACGGCAGTATAACTCTACATGACATTATTAGTTAGATGCATTAATATATAAATAATAAATAAATAAAAAATGTTTTCATGGTGGTCTGGGAAAGAAAGAATATCTAAAATATAGCTGCAACAGTTGCTTATCTACACGCGTATGGTATGAAGTCGGTCAAAAGGTAGAGTTTAATACTTTCTCTAAAGTATTAAACTCTACCTTTTGACGAAAGTTACTAACTTTCGTAGGCGTAAGGGTAGCAGTCCTGTCACTAAACGGTTCTGCTTTATCAATTTCCTTCTCTGAACCCACGTACTCGATGCTAAAACTGGTGTCGAAGTGTAAGTTTGATACATCCCGGTGTTCTGTCCATCCAAATGGAAATAGTGTAATGTTATATTTATATACCTATAATAGCACATAATATACTATATGTCTATACGCGGTTATCGACATAATTAAGCACGATCTTAAATAAATTACTTCGTCATGGGAACAAAGAAACTACCTACTTGCCGGTTTATTTTACATCCATAAATAGTTATTCGACGTTTTTTTTTAACTGTTCTATTACGACAATTATAATTGATAATGAACCCTTGTTTTGGTAATGGTATGTCGTGTGTTAAAAGTAGGCGAGGCAGGTAGAAGTATAGATAAATTTCCAAGAAATGAATCGAAAGTGATGGTATATATTTTTAAAATGACACAATGGCTGCGCTTGCGTTGCGTTCTTATTGCGTTGTTACAAACGCAGCAGACATACTCGTATATACATGCAATCCTACACAAAAATATATTTTAATATAGAACATAATTTATGATTCATTTCGCTTAAGCTTAACTGTCAATGATGCTAACAGACCTTGATTTCATAGATAGGTGACGTATCCATGTCGAATACTTATACAGAGATATGTAAATATACAACAAAGAATTGAATTGGTACTTATATGTAACTAGTACTTAATGCAAATTATCTTCTTAGTTGTAACTAAAATACGGAAAATGATAAACTTCTCTAGTTTTGATACAAAAACGTGAGAGGTTGTCATGAATTGCTGAATATATAATTATTTATTTTAGTACATACCTTTTACATTGGGCGACGTCCTATGAGACATTGAAACTATGGTGAACACAAAACCAAGAAATAAATAGGAAAGCTATTAAAACATTGAGAACTTAGATCTGGTTCTGTGATACCGCTATACACCGTATACACGTAAGTAGAAATTCATGTTTCAAATTAATGTATTATCGATTTCACTCACGTAAACTTAATAGTAGCACTGCAAACAAATTTTAAATCTAAACTTTCAGATTTTTATAATTATTTACAACACTCAGTTCGTTTATGTAGGCGTTCGTTCGATCGTTTGTGTCGTTCAACCGGTAAAACAAGGCACGTTACCTGCCTCGAACCCGTCGACTAAACGACTATCTATGCCGAGTATGTTGTTGTATAAAATACTATATGGTCGATGGTGCAAGAATGTTTATTTGAAATATACATGTGTGCGTTCGAGGCTGTGCTGGCTACAAACAAGAAACAAGAGCCTTGTTAAAGCCTGCGACAGAGGAAATAGATAGGAAATAGTATCATGTGTTGCTAGTTAAATATTTATAAAGTCCACTGCCTTATATTGTATGTGTTTAGTTCTTTTAATAATTCATAAATAGGTAGCTATGGGAAACAATTCAGTAGTAATAACCTTATTGGATTTCATGGTATAAAACCTATGTTTTATTTCTCGTTTCTATACATTAAAATTCTTATTTTTGTATCTAATTATACGAGATAATAACTACTATTCTGACAGGATACGTGTTATACACATTTTGTATTCAATTATACGATCTGGCAACCCTGTGAAAAACCCTAACTTGTGAACAGCATCAATAAAAGGCGAGAGCGGCGAGTGCGCTTGTCAAACGCGCTTGACCAACCTGTACTGACACAAAGTACCTTTGTTAAATTATTTACCTTTTTTATCTACATATAAATTTAATTAATTAATTATAAATTATATTGCCTTTGAATTCACACTTGATTTTGCAGTATACCTACTAATAACTTATAGAAGAAACGATATAAATGACCTTGCGCGACGTCACGTACCTGTCCTACCTCTTTTATCAGGCACCAGTTATAAATATGCGCGACAAACATTATATGCGACGTCACTCAAGTCGTTTCTCCTGTATTCAATAAAAATTATTAGTAGGTACCTACAACAAAATCCAGTACGATTCTAAAATTCTTAGCCCACACGCCTCTCACCATCTTTACTTTACCAAGTAGCTTTCTGTTCCTCATTAGTCATTACAATAATATATTCGAAATTAGACGATGACGAGTGCGTTGAGAGTGACAATATACATATTACGTTCTTTTCCCGCCATCTTATAATTACTATATTTCATTTTCCTATGTGATAAATTCCCAAAATCTATAGCTATTTTCCGCTAAAACTCCAAAAACCACCAATCAACACGTGTTTCGCCCCTCAACGGAGCATCCTCAGGATATACCAGAGATAGGATTCGGTCAGCTAACCAGCACCGAATGGTTACCTGACCGAGTCCTATCTCTGGTATATCCTGAGGATGCTCCGTTGAGGGGTAGAGATAGGACTCGGTCAGCTAACCAGCACCGAATGGTTAGCTGACCGAGTCCTATCTCTGGTATATCCTGAGGATGCTCCGTTGAGGGGCGAAACACGTGTCGATTGGTGGTTTATGGAGTTTTAGCGGAAAATAGCTACAGATTTTGGGAATTTATCACATGAAATGGATTTCCGCAAAGTAACACCTGAGTCTATACAATATTTTCCTATGTATTAATCCTCGTTTCTTACTTTAGTAAACTTTAAATATACCGTAGAACCAAAGAACTATTTTACGAAATATGACTAATAGAAATTCACGCTGTATCCCCAATTGGGTAGTCAGAGAGGACGGAGCGCCATGCATCGCCGTCCTTACATACCTCTTTCGCCTCCTCAAATCTCATCATTCTCACACATTTTCGGCTAGGTATGCGAGTTTACCTATTTTGTAGATCCCATTGCTGGACACAACTCTTCTTACAGAGGTAGAGAAACAGACCGGCCGTATAGTATGATTTTAAGGTAACCAAAATTATGGATGTGCGATAGATAGGAATGAAAGGGCTAACCTGGTCCGCCGTTGCCCTCGCGTGCTGGATGTTATAGACGTGTCGTAAGTTTCTCAGCTGCTGTCCTCCACAAGCTGTTTGCTGCTTTTCTTGCGGTAATGTTTAAAGGAAGATTGGATTATTTGCTATGAGTTGAGTTACTTTTATAGGTGATTTTACACGAGATGATATGCCATAAGGTATCGATATGATTGACCGAGCGGTTACCAGATGATAACTGACATGTTCTCGTCTTTTACTGACAAATCTCCCTGGTATATAAAAAGTTTAGTCTGCTAATATAAGATCCCTACATTTTTCTAAAATCTCAGAGCTAACTGAAGTTGTAGGTTGATACCCAGTAATGGCATTGATTACTGTAGCCTCGGTAGACAATATGGGATGAGCATTGAGTAAAGCAATCTGATAATCCACCTTCCTATTGGTGGCCTGTCAGTTCTGACCGATATCAAGTAATTGACCGGACCTGCACATACTGAAGCACAGCCGTTGCGCTAAAGATTCAGTCATAAGAGATGTTTGAGCACCAGGATCAATTAATGCATGACCAGTATGAAACTGACCATTGATGTACCATACTCTAACAAGAGCAGCAAGGGCGTCGCCAGCTTATGACTAAGGGGGCAATGGGGCAATATTATGGAGGATAAAAAATATGAACGCCGAGAGCATGAAGCGTTACACTTTGGAAATCTTTGCCTCGTGACGATTGTAATAAGAACGCTTCTAATATCAATGTATAAAACTTCACAAGCCCTCGACAGCACAATAACTAAATCAAACTTTTAAACACAGTAATAAATATTTATTTTAACAAAAATAATATTTAATTAAAACATAACCTGCGGGGATTTTTTGCAAAACTTTCAACCACTTTATCATTAAAATTATTTAGGTTTTCATTTATTATAGCTCTGTGTACACTCATCATGGCCAGACCATTAAGGCGATCTTCTGCCATGGTGCTTCTTAGCCATGTTTTTAGTCTTCTGAGGCTGCTAAAGGATCGCTCTACTGTACAGGTCGTGCATGGTAAAGCGATCAAAATTTTCAATGCTTTTTGCCTTTCGGGATAGAAGGACTTTGTTTCTTTTAGGACATCAACAACTGTTAGATTTGTTAGATTAAGCCTATCGTGCCACAATTGCTGCCAAAGTTCGATTTCATTCTTTATGTTCGGTAAATCATAATACTGGGCAATAGATTCACAAGTATGTTTCAGATTTTCAGTTGTCATCTTTTGCATCTGCGCCGGGTGTAACTTAGATAATGCGAATGATGGCGTGTTTTTTTCAGCAAAACGTACTTCAAGGGAGGTGATAATTGAATCCAAGTGTGGTATTACTAAAGATCTCTTCCAGTATTCTGAAGGGCTTTCTGCTGGATGATTGCTTCTATGACGTTGTTTCCCCGTAATATGCGGCATTGATGTAATGTCCTCCTCCAGTCCGACTTTCTCCGCAACAGCAGTAGCTTCCTTTATAATTTCGTCTGTCACTTTTCCGGATTTTCACGGTGGTTTTTAATTAAAAGTAAAATCCTTTTAATGTGTTCCGAGACTTTGACCACGTCCAAAGCTACAGATTGGAGTACGTTGACAACGGGTTCCATCACAGCCGAGTATTACCAACTACCAACCTACCAACATAATCCCGAGAATGAAAGAAATTCTGGAAGTAGCCGCATGCAGTTGGAAGGCACTTTTCCGAGTTGCACTATTTCCTTCCTGAGATAATGTTTGTAAGGTTTCCAGAATTACTGGAAAATTTTCTTTAAAAACTCTGATGGTTTTTTGTTTCTCACTCCATCTTGTCTCGCAAAGTCTGGAAATATTAGGTATCAACTTCCTCCTCAAAACTGATTCCCGAAAAAAGTTTATAGTATCTTTGGTGGTTCCCATGGCATTTCTAATTTCAGGAAGTGAATTTAGATCATTGATAACTAGATTCAGTTTGTGGGACGAGCAATGAAAATAGAGGGCTTTGGTGTACTTTTTGCGTAAGATCGCTTGTACCCCTCCGTCTTTTCCTGACATCGTTGAACAACCATCAAAACCAAAACCAACGCATTTATTTATATTCAGATCTTCTTTTGTCAAAAACTCATCTATGCTATGTGCAATCGATTTCGCATCCAAATCTTTTAGCTCAATGAATCCGACAAACATTTCTTGGACTTCCTGTGTTTCTTCATCAAAATATCGCATCCCAATCGATAGTTGTTCAGTGCCAGAAATATCAGCTGTTTCGTCTGCTAGCACACTATATGCTGCTGCTTCTTTCACTTTTTTCATAATATCAGCCTTAGTAACGATTCCACAAATACCAATAATTTCATTTTGAATATCCACTGAACGGTAGCTTGCATTCTTTTTCCCTTGGTCAATGTGTTTCTTTAAAACCAAATCTCCCGCGTCAATTCGCAGCCTGTATAAACCTCTCAGTGCTGACTCGTGTGACCTGCAAAACGTAATGCAGGAAATAATAGATTTTATAATTTTGCGATTTTCTTCAATAATTCCCTGGGAATATTTGTTCAGTTGCAAATTCGAGAAAAGATTTAGCAGCTTTCAATGCCTCCTTATGGAAGTGGGTTTCAATGTGCTTTTTGCACTGCTCGTGAATATCTTTGAACTTACAAAAGGGCCTTATAGTAAATGATCCCAATATACCTCTAAATGAATTTGGATTTAGTGGGAACAACGTACAATATTGTAGTACATATTATTTTATTATTGTAGTACAATGGAGAGTATGTTTCCAACCAAGAATAATTAAATTTTCTCTTTAAATGTTTTGCATCTTCCGCAAAGTTATAGGTCGCGGAAGGGGACCAACAGTTTTCAATCAATTCCTTCTTCTTTTCGGTTGATAACATGTGTGCCCGTCCAACATATCGCCCGATATTATTTTCATTGCAGTCATCCATCAATGAATCAGGATTCAGCGCCAGATATCTAGAGGAACTTGGTCTAGGTAGTTCCTGCGGCTGAATATAACCTGTTGTGGTTGTGGTGACCGATGAAGACACATGCGATATTGTCGTTACTTTGTCCTGTTCATCACTGTCGCTACTTGATCCATCAGTTTTTTTTCGTTTCAAACTTCCTGCAAAACAAAACGCTTTAATAAAACTTTATGTAATTAATTAAATTTTTACGGGAGAGCAGTTTTGTTCAATTACTTATAAATATTAAAATAAATACTCAGTTGTATTTTTTAGCTTTATTTATATCAAGGATCTGTTTTAATTTGTATTTAATTAAACCACAAATATAATTTATGTTTTGTTTTCATAATTAATTACTAAAAACGAAACCACTGTTTAGTTAACGTTAAATTCATAGAGATTGAATCAATAAACTCGTTTTTAATAAAATAATAGTTTTTCTTAACATTTCCCTTCCACATAATCGATCTTTTCTTTCCACATCAAAAATATGCCAGATAAAATTAAAAATGATATTCTTAACGATTATTATACATCTCTAGCTAGTATATCCCTTACCAAAGCTATTAGCTAAGAGAAATAAAATAAAAATACTAGCTCCAAGTCCAAGCTTAAAGCAGTACATAACTTACCAAAAAACTTTCTGATGTCCATTTTGATGATGAATGGAGACACACTCAGAAACTTCACAACTCAACACTGAGATCTTATTATTTAATAAATATAAATCAATATTGACTAACACAGGCAAGCCGGTAGTCTTATATTCGCTTTCCAATTCGCTTGTTTAGCTTGTTTCGTTGATCGCTTCCAATTAAAAAGTGACTCGCTCACAGCGGCTCACGTCTTTATATACCCAAACGAACATCATACTAGAATGTACGGTAACATTCTACCTGGTCTAGGAACTGCTACCAAATTCCAGAGAGTTCATTAAACAAGCGCCATCTAGCGTCGAGTAGCAATACTAGGTTTTACAAGGATTGTAGTCGATTTATTCAACTGTAGGTGTTTCTTATGAACACTTACAGATGGCATTGTCCACAAAACCAATTAAAATTGTATGTTCGTAACAATAACTTCTACTTTATTTAGGTATGCCGCATACAAATTATACAAAACTAACGTGAATGGTGAATGCTGGTGAATGGCTGTCCGTAGAAAGAAATGCAATGCACACACACACCATACCTACCTACATATTTTTACACTGTTTAATGGCCTTGTGTTTTGGCAAATCTGATATAGTCGTGATGACCAGCGATTTTAAAAACGGATGTCAAAATCTTAATGTTATTCTGAATATTTCAATACTTTCTACAATATACATTAAACCTTGTGAATTTATTTACGTTTTGTCATGCAATGCGGAATTTATTAATAGGTAAGGAAGTCAATTGCTCACACTTTGGTCGCTTTGCGGCTAGCTACATTTGATCTCTAGGGGGGGGCGACTGCCCCCCCCTGCCCCCCCTTGGCGACGCCCTTGAAGAGCAGTACCTAAAAGCCCTATTGATTTTGATGAACTTTCACTCAATAATACTTGCTTCGATTCTGTGCATGTGTCATTTGATTTCGTTGATGTACTAAGTTGATTTCCCTTGTGTAATATATGTGTGTGTGTGTGTAATTTAGTACGATGTTTACCTCGACATATTTGACATACACTTTTAGATAAACACTTTGATACATTATGTGGCCTTAAACAATTAAAACAGTTTGTTTTGTATGACAAAAGTTTGTTCGTCAGTTATAGCTTCAAACCTTAAACAACTGTAAATAAGATGATTTTCATCACAACAGCAGCACTTACCATTAGTTGCTCTTGCTTGTTCAGAACTAATGTACAGAATAGACCACTATTTATATTGGACTTTGTATTGACATTAGTAGTTTACAAAATGCGAAAATGATTTTCCAAAAAACACATTAATTCGCTAAACTTTGGAATTTCATTGCTCTTTAACGTAAATTCAAATTTCGACTCGGTAACTCTTGAGGTATTTTTCTAGATATAATGTGGAACAACATGACACACCAAGAATCCACTTCAAAACCAAGTGCTTTTATGGCTTGTGTACTTTCTTTAACAGTGTTAACAAACATTATTAGATTTTTATAATTGTAACTAGAAAGAGAAGTGGATAATAAAAACTCCAAATGCTTATCAAGGATTAAGCGTTTATTTTGATAATGTTGTTGAAGCAAACCGTAAGCAATGTCATAGTTCTCCTCTAACAAGTTTAAATGCTTTACCAAACTCAATGGCTCACCCTGCATAGCGTCCAACAGATAATGCAGCTTGTGTATATTTTTGAGCTGCTTGTTGTTACGAATGAGGCTGTCGAACACTCCTACGAAGTTTGGCCATTCCGTAGTAACCCCACTAAACTTGGCACCACCAAACTTAGACACGTCGATTTTCGGCGGTGTGAAGCTGCACTGCTCCAATCTGTTAGCAGCAGAGGCTTGCATACCAGCAGGGGAACCGACTCTCTCCGATAATGTGTTGTTAATAGTCTGCAAGGTATAGCGCGGCTAAGGTTTAGATTGTTACCCACTTTGTAAAATTTTTTAAATTTCTTTTGCAAAATTAAATAAAATGATGATATATTCATAGCACAAGACGATCATTAAAAGTATTTAAGATTTAAGGTATCATTTTACACGATAACATTTTTTAAGATAATAATTTTGTAATTTCTATATCAAGTTTATTATTATACTATTACTTATAAGTATACTATTACTGTTTTATCACTTGCATACACATATTGTTCATGGTTTCCTATTATGAGGAATGGGGACGACACTTACTGCAAGTATATAAGATTTTAAAGTTTTAGATTACGGGATTAATATTAAAGGATATTAATTTTATAAACTTTTGTAACTGACAATTTTTTGGATATTAATTTTTTAATCATAGACATTATTTTTATGATTGTCTAATTTTTGGGAGGCAAAGAAACTATATACTTTTACAGCCAATGTCTTTTACGTTATTAGTGAATTTAATACAGAATAGAATCCGCCTTATGAAAACACTCTCTTTGGATAGGTTACATTAGGTTAGGTAAGTGTATAAACCATAACGCGCGAGCCGAGCGAGGGAAGCGAGCGTGCCGCGGCAGCGGCCGGCGAAGGGCCAGGTCGGTATCCGCCATAAGAAATTATTCTCTTTGGTTAGGTTAGATGAGTGTGTATAAATCATAACGCGCGAGACATAATGAATAAGATGACTAAATGTAACAAATATATTAAGTCCGTGAGCGGCAAATAGGTACTAATAGCGGATCCAATCATCAAAGCAAACAAATGTTATATTATTAAAGGAAACTTCACTTGTTTAAGAAATATTAAAAACAAATTTCAAGTAACGAAGCCTCGGACCAAGGTTCTTGGTCCGAGGCTGAGGCTGAATAATATACTTGTCAATATTTCGATACATTAAAAAAAACTTGTCTATGTCATAGTTAATTTTTTGTTGCTTTTATATCATACATAATTTAAAGTTACGTAAAAACTTGAAAAATTATAAATTAAAATATAATTTTAGATTATATATAATGTTTGCTAAGTGTTAAATTTTGACGAATGAATTTTTAAAATTTGAGAACTTAATTGAAATGCCTTTTTTAGTAGCTGTGTCATTCAATTATTCATTAACAGTCAATCCTAAATGTAAGCAATTTTATGTATTTTTCAAACATGTTTTAAAAAAAAAGTACCTATTGATTTTCGTTATTACCGGTTATAAAATGTATTAG
Source organism: Zeuzera pyrina (assembly GCA_907165235.1). Classification (NCBI taxonomy): domain Eukaryota; kingdom Metazoa; phylum Arthropoda; class Insecta; order Lepidoptera; family Cossidae; genus Zeuzera; species Zeuzera pyrina. Next base: position 10,413,968 of record OU015624.1, read on the forward strand.
GGCGTTGATTACTTATTTTAATGTCATCCTACTAATTATTCAATCTTCTTTTAATACGTTAACAGTCTAAAGCACTTCCTATAGTGCTTGTCATTGAACCGCTTAAACTGTTTTTCTGTTGACTCTTTAGTTTTTGGGTCCTTGGTACCTTCAGCAACGGCACTGAGGATAGCGTAGGTTTCCTCGAATTGATTTTTCGTTTTGACGATATCTGCGAAACGAACCCGAAACCTGTTGGTATGGTCCGTGGTAGGATCTGATATAGATGTGATGGCGTACAGTTAGTCCATAAAATTGCACGCTATGCTGAGTTTCACTCGATACATACCCGGTTGTTATTCCATTGCTTTAGACATACTTTTTTATTATTTATATTTCTTAAGGCATTGGTAACAAGACCATCAGTCTAATGACGAAACTTCTATAGAAACATTAATTGTCCCCAAAAACTCCTCCAGTAAAGTGATAGCAGGCTTTACTGAAGTTAAAAAAGGATTTCTTGGAAGAGCGCGAAAACTTCAGCTTCACATGTTTATTTAGATCTCTTCCATTCTTTTCACTTACACAGAACTTTAAAACACAATATACTATCACTGTTGTACTTTAAAACTCCTAAAAATGTAAAAAATAGAAAATCTAAATAAAATGACAACCTCATTTCTCCTGTTCCCGCCAAAAAGTCCTTTAGACATACTCTTACTAATTTGTGGCTAAGATATAGTCGGGACTTCCGTAGAGCTAAATAGACTCCCAAATGTCAAAAAAAGGTACCCAAAATAGACAATCTGACGACTATAAAACAATCAGCTATACCAACATAAAGAACAAAATAGAGATGTACCGCCTTTTATTCAAATTTATCGACATCGATTATAATTAGCGCGACATGCGGTACCAGAAATTGGTGAAAACAATCTAAACACTGGTTTTGTTTAAGTACCACTTAAACAAATCAGTGAGACCAGTTTGTGATGTCTATTCAATAAAAATATGTATGAAATGAAATATTTATTTCATAAATTCGTGGCGGTGTACATGCAAGCATATGTAACGCTACGGACGACAGAATATGCTCCTTTGCTCTAGAGATATTTCTTCTTCTCCTTGCCACTTTGATAGGTTCCTGATTAGTTTCTTCTTTTGAGAACTAACAGTCAACTTTCAGTTTTGTTTTTCTTTGCTACAGGTTTTTTCCTCAAAACTGTAAACATAAAGAACTATAGAAAATATTTAATTAATAAGTTTTAAGAAGTTTTAAGAAGTCAGTCAAATCAATTTATTCAAGTAAACACAACTGCAAGGTGTTTATAATGTCAAATTAACTAAATATAATAACAAGTTCAAAAAAAACTTTACACTGAAAAGAACCGATAAGAAACCCAATCAGGTCATATTTTAAACATTTTAAAATAGGCAAACTTAAAATACAAATTAAGAAAGCCTCCCTCAAAAGTATTAGGAAAATCCTAACAGTTTGTCATCCGAAAGTGGTTTAGCAGTTAATTTCATTTTTTTCTCCTTAAATTTTTGTCAATAAAGTACTCTTCGTGTACAAATTTTAATTTGTGGAGTTTTTCGATTGGTATTTTATACAATGTCCTCGTTTTGTGATTTTCACAGATTTTTTACATCTAAAAAATAAAAACATCGATATCCACATTCATAAATGTACCATTCCCACACTATTTTTAATGATCGAAAGTTATACTCAAAACTAAAATTATGAAATTTTATCCCGATAACAAGCATTGAGACTGATAAATTAGTTAATACTCTACTCATCGAACTTCATCCAGAGAATATCTCGCCATAAAATGTTTTAAAATGTCGTCATTTCTTTTGATTTCCAACCACATTTTATTTTCTGTTCTTCATGTTTGATTACCCATTAAATACGTACTAAATATTGCAAAGTTCTGCCAGAAATTATAATTACCCAAATATTGCTAAAAATATTTAATTTTGTAATAAATTGGGCAATGAAACATTTACGTTGTTGCAAGCAAATAAATTGTAAGTCGTGACAAATGACACTTTATCAAAGACAAATATAGACATAAGTCTCTTTAATCTGGACAATGCATTAGAAAACATACTTGATCCGAGATAAAACACAAAAAAAATAGCTCTGTTCCGTACGGAAGACTGATAGATATTGGCAATATTTGCAATCACGATGATGCCGTGCCATCCAACTAAAAAAGAAAATAAATAATAGCTGACGGAAAACTATACACACTATTATTTCTGATACCTACGTAAAACTTTTGTAAAATGTAAAACTAAGTACTTGAATAAATCTATATAAAATGTTAATAAATTTTAACGGTGATTTTGGAAAAACAAGGAAATATGCAATGAATGACCATGGAAGATGAAAAATGAGGATTTGGCGTAGAAAGCGTACTTACATAAATAAAATATGGATACAGAGTAAATTTTAGTAATATCTATAGAAATAGAACAGACATGCCTATATATTTAGGATGTTTCTAGTAGTGTTAAGAAGTTTTTTTTTATTATATTTAATATGTAAAAGTCCCATGATAGACCTCATGGTAAGTAGGATGTAGAAGTTGTAGTTTTCTTTTAAAGGTGTTTTCCTTGGTGCTTAGTACCGTGTATTAACCCCAGGAATTTTGTTACAGGGTTCCAAGCTAAGTTCCAAGCTAAGTTCCAAGCTAAGTTCCAGGCTAAGTGCCATGTTTAAATTCCAGGCTAAGTTCCATGTTTAAATTCCTGGCTAAGTTTCATGTGTAATTCCATGTGTGATTACATGTTTACTTCCAAGTTAATTCTACGTTTGATTTCCAAGTTTAATTCTAAATATTAGTTCCATAAACCCAGTGGACTAATGTTATCTTCTTAATCTCATAAACACCGTGGAATGACGGTGTACTCCACATTTAGTTGGATATTTTCCTTTAAAGATACATGATCAGATGGATTACTTTCTCGGATCATTTGTTTGTGCATTGCAGTATGAGGTTGGATTACCTTAACACATATTTAATCTCTTTTCTTTGAGATTTATTTGTGAGTTACGAGTATAGTGGACTTCATGGAAATTCCTTGAGACCATTGGAGGGACAACTCGGCTTGCAGAAGACCTAACTTAATTGTGCAGTCACTAAGGGTTTAGTGAACACCGTGGATATTCTTATGGACCATTGGTGGGACAACTCGACTGGCTATATATATACATGGTTATCTCCTTAGATGGTAATGTACAAGCATATATAAAAATTATTAGCATTCAAGAATAAATCTACATAACTAACCTTATATTTTGTTATTGTAGTTCATCTTAATGATTTAGTTATACCAAATATTAAGAAACAGTTACACTTATTATTGGTTACAGTACTCATTTTTGTAATACCCAATACAGATGTAATTTGTTTGTTTTGTATGTAAAATCTCATTTCAAATTCTTCTATATATAACATTTAAGATTTCATTTAGTGAGCTCATGAGATCTATATTTAGGGATAATTATAATTCTTTAATAAATTGGTGAAGGTTGTATTAAAGTGTGTATTTATTTCACAACTGAAATCGATTGTAGCAATACAGGGAAGGCGCCCTTATAAAAATTTACTCTGTATTCCTCTCCAGGGTGGCCCTAAAGAAACCCAATATCCTGAGTAGTTCATGCCTACCAATAATAGAACATTCAAAGTTAACACCACCGAAGTCGCGTTACAAAGAGTGGCGCCCAACGTGGGGTAATTGTGGTTCATCTTAATGTTTTAGTTATACCAAATATTAAGAAACAGTTACACTTATTATTGGTTACAGTACTCATTTTTGTAATTTCCAGTACAGATGTACAGGGTTTCTTTTGGGGCCACCCTGGAGAGGAATACAGAGTAAATACTTGGTATTTATGTAAATAAGATACGGCATTTAGCCGGGAATTTAAACATGGCACTAAGCCTGGAATTTAGATATGGCACTTAGCCTGGAATTTAAACATGGCACTTAGCCTGGAACTTAGCTTGGAACTTAGCTTGGGCAATGAAACATTTACGTTGTTGCAAGCAAATAAATTGTAAGTCGTGACAAATGACACTTTATCAAAGACAAATATAGACATAAGTCTCTTTAATCTGGACAATGCATTAGAAAACATACTTGATCCGAGATAAAACACAAAAAAAATAGCTCTGTTCCGTACGGAAGACTGATAGATATTGGCAATATTTGCAATCACGATGATGCCGTGCCATCCAACTAAAAAAGAAAATAAATAACAGCTGACGGAAAACTATACACACTATTATTTCTGATATCTACGTAAAACTTTTGTAAAATGTAAAACTAAGTACTTGAATAAATCTATATAAAATGTTAATAAATTTTAACGGTGATTTTGGAAAAACAAGGAAATATGCAATGAATGACCATGGAAGATGAAAAATGAGGATTTGGCGTAGAAAGCGTACTTACATACATAGATTTATATTTATACCTTATATATACATACATATCTTCACGCTGTATCCCTAATGGGGTAATCAGAAGGGATGGAGCACCAAACGTCGCGGTTCTTACATATTTCGTTCGCTTTTTCAAATCTCATCATTCTCCTCACACATTTTCGTCTATGTATGCGAGTGCTTTTGACATTTCTGTCGGCTAACACTCTGGCTATTTCATCTTCATAAGTCAGCCTCGGCCTTCCTTGACTTCTTCTACCATTCGCTTTGTAGATTTTCTTCGTTAGTCTTTCAGCACTCATTTTTTCTGTGTCCGAAACATCTAATCTAAGATTCTTTTCTGCATTTTTACAATAATACTGTTGTGTGATCCTGTCATACTACATATCTCTTCATTGTTTATTTTGTCGGCAAGGGTGACACCGCAGTCATCGCAGATATTTCTAAGAAATCACATTTCTACTGCATTTATCTTACCTTCACTCGCTTTCGGGCATATCTAAGCCTCACTACCGTGCAATAAAGTTGGAACCAACACCGCATTGTTTATGACCATTTTGGCTGTGTTAAATATATTCACACTGCCTACTAATGCAGACAGAGCAGCGTTCACTTTATTGCTAGCTGCTACTCGTCTATCCACATCCATCTCACATCTTCCATTCCTCGAAAACGCACGCCCAAGATACACAATTTCATTCACTTGTTCTAGACATTTTCCATGTACCCAAACCTCACATTTCGTCTGTACCGCTTCTCTTTCAAACACCAGAACTTTAGTTTTCTTAAACGCCTGAACAGACTTCGAGCCAGGGTGACATGTCATCATCTATCCCTACACAAGCTCTGTGACCCCGACACAATGAAGACCCCAAATTTTTTTGCCTATGGAATGTTTTTTCTAGATCCACGAAAGCGCAGAAAACTCTCTGACCTAGGGCCAGAAAGTCCTCACAATAACGCGAAGCGAAAAATCTGACCTCCCACAAATATCTTTCAGAAAATCATTCATACGTTTAGTCAATACCTTGCTATAGACAAAGTCAAAGTCAAAGTCAAATCAATTTATTCAAGTACACCCAATTACAAGGTATTTTTGAACGTTAAATCTACTTTAGTTCGGTTCAAATAGAAAACCTGGACACTGAGAAGAACCGACAAGAAACTCAGTCAGGTAACATTTTTTCAACTTCATTTTACAAAAGGTTTATTAAAATACAATATTTTCATTAAGCCAGTAGGTAAACGAATGAAAAACGCGGTGTTTCTAGAATCCTTTTGTGACACCGGGTGAACCGAATTCGATATCTGTTAAGGTCAATATAGAAAATGAATTTTTCTAAATTGGTTTGTAGTATGGGTGTTGTTGGAAACTCCCCCCCCTTTCAGGTTGTCGCCTGGTACTCATAGTAGTCACAAAACTAGTGCTTAGTTTGTCGTCACGTAATTTGCGTAATGATCTGGCGAATTATTATTATTATCCGCAAACAGTAGTTATATTAAACAGTAAAGTGAAGTATAAAGTATAGATTAAACGGTAAAGTATAATTTATTTGTAATAAAGTATTTCAGGCGTTCGTTACAGATTACCTAAAGTAAGTATTGAAATATTTTTTCGTTAATATTTAGATAAAAGCAGTTTAACCACTTTAAGCATTTACACTATGGCCCTAAATTCAGTACAGTACAATACTAACAGGACAACTTTTGCATGTTTGATGCGTGTCAGCTATGCCTTATGATAGCGTTAGTGTTAGTGTTTTGTGTGTGTGTATAGGGTTGCAAGGTAGTAAAATATTTCCCAAGAGATTGAGTGAGAAAAGCAAATAAAATGTGTTGTGGTCTTGTTATGAAAATAATAAAAATAAGAAATTGAAATGTCTTTTTGAGGAATTGAAAATGATGTATGTGGGTTTAGTTAAAATGAATGGGAATGACGTCCGTGTTGATATAAGGAGGACATTTTTTTTTGAATGAACTGATTTATGAATGTTTGTTGTTAGATTACTGGGGTGCTGATTACGAAAATGACGTCGATTTTCAAATCCAACATGGCGGACAATATTTTTACGTTTACGTAAATTATCTAAAACATATTATTTTATTCCAAAAAACAATGTACGCCATCTTTGATCAGAAAATCGATATCGTTTTCGTAATCAGCACCCCAAGAAACCTTAGCTATGACACCCATGTCAATTTATCCCAAAAACAATATATTCGGCATCTTATAGATTTGAAAACGGACATCATTTTTGCAATCTGCACATGGACCAATCTCGAAAATGGCACTCGTGTCATTTTATTCACAAAATAATTAGCGTCATCTTGTATTTGAAAATTGATGCCACTTTTGTAATCGGAATTTACAGAAACCTAATGTAAGTGCTAGCGTTGCACTTCGGCAGTTTTCAAAACTGCTTAGTGTTATTTGATGATAGCAAAATTTTCTAAAAGTTCACAATTTCAAAGTCAAAGTCAAAGTCAAATCAATTTATTCAAGTAAACCCAAATGCTGATTACGAAAATGACGTCGATTTTCAAATCCAACATGGCGGACAATATTTTTACGTTTACGTAAATTATCTAAAACATATTATTTTATTCCAAAAAACAATGTACGCCATCTTTGATCAGAAAATCGTGATCAGAAAACCCAAATATTTTTGAACGTCAAATCTACTTTAGTTCGGTTCGAAAAGAAAACCTGAATACTGAGAAGAACCGACAAGAAACTCAGTCAGGTATCATTTTTTCACCATCATTGTACAATAGTTATTTAAAAATACAATATCTATAAAGCCAGTAAATGCATACGCAGAGAGGATCTCTTCCAGTTTATTGTTGTGTCTTCAATGAAATCGCTAATTTTGTAGTATGCTTTTCCAATCAGTGTGCGTTTAATGACAAGTTTAAATCTGTTTTCCGTTAATTGAGTAATTTCTTGAGGAATTTTATTATAAAAACGAACACAGTTACCCAAAAATGAACCACTTGACTTTTGTAATTTAAATTTAGGAATAACTAGCTGATCACGACCACGAGTTTCCACACCACTAACAACGCCTTTCTTTTGAAATAGATCTAAATTTTTTTTAGTGTACATTATGTTTTCTTAGATGTATAACGAGGGTAAGGTGAGTACATCAATGTCTTTAAAATGATCTCTCAGCGACTCACGTGCGTTCATACTGTAGATGGTACGTATTGCCCTCTTTTGTAAAATAAAGATAGATTTCATATGCGCCGCTGATCCCCACAGTAGCAGACCATAAGACATAAGGCTATGGAAATATGCGAAATACACCAGCCTAGCCGTAGCTACATCTGTCAACTGTCTAATAGCATAATATAATAATAATAGCATATATTGCCGAACTGAGCTTATTAGATAAAGTCCCGATATGGTCCGCCCACTGTAACTTATTGTCTACTGTTAAACCAAGAAAAGTAGCTGATTTCATTAATTCTAATTGTTTCCCATCCAGTTTCAGTCCATTATGAATTTTGGGTACATTGGATAGGGAAAACTTAACACAATTGGTTTTTTGTGCATTCAGTAGTAAATTATTGGCAGCGAACCATCTCGAGACATCCGCCAAGGTCCTATTCTGTCCGCTAATATCTATGTCTTTTCTGTTAACTTTAAATAATAATGATATAATTAATTATATAATTTCGCTACCATTACATTAGATTTTGTATTCGAATAGTCCTTATTCCTCCTCTTAAATTTCCAGTCATAGAGGACCGGAATGGAACCTCCAGAGCCCGCTGTACATTCAGACGAAGACGCTGGTGCTTTAATAAATAATCTCAACGGTCGGCAGCTCAGCGCCCCTTGCGAGGTCATATTGGCGAAAAGCTTACGAATACGTCGTGTATGTCGTGAGAAAAAAATACACAACGTATCTCCGCCTGAAAAGGATTCTCCTAAAGAGACCTCTAAAGAACGCGGTATTCGTGCTTCAAGAGGACGAGGTAATGTTAGCTCACGTAGTCGTGGACGTAGCCGTGAACTCGGCAATGCTAGCAATTCCAGAACTGAGAGATCTAGTTTCAAGTATTTCTGACGACGGTGCAGATATTTCTATCGAAGAACCGGCACGAAAAAAAAAACAAAAAAATCTGCGCGTACCTGGGTAAAAGAAGATTTTTCGAAACAGCTGCCTACTTTTACTGGTGGACATTTCTCTAAATATACGGAAAAATCTCCTCTAGAAATGTTGGAGATATTTGGGGAGAGGAAGTCATCAAATTATTAGTTGACCAGTCGACGAAATATGCTGCATTCCCAAATTGCCTAAACCCAAATGTAACACACGACGAAATGAAAGCTTTCATAGCGGTTCTCATTATTTCTGGCTATAACACCGTACCATCAAAAAATCGCTACTGGGACCAAGGCTCTGTTCACCTTACACACGTGGATTCGCTGTATGGAAATGATGTTACGCATTTCCTATAGTCTTTCTTTTAAAACTTGGTCCGCTGCAAGTGAAAAAAAAAGATTGAAGAAGGAAAAGAAAAAACTTGTTCAAAAACGTTTCAGGGAGGAGTTAGGATCGACAGTAGATAAACATCAACAAGTTATTGGGAATATTAACGATGGGAATACCGTAGGAAGATTTTGCTATAACACGATAAGAGACTAGCGGTACCATATGGTACCAGCTTTTTTTTTCTTAACTAAAAGTCGGATTAATTTTTAAATGCCTGTACATTATCAAGTAGACCACAATTAACATCGTATTAAGAAAAAACGAAAATCTGATTCCTTAAAAAAACACAGTCCATAATGGGTAAATACGTGACATTGGCAAATGCGCTAAACTGCGCCATGCCATAAAGAAAGAAAAAAAATATCTGTGAGTGACATCTTGGTGACAGCATTGAGCATGTTGTAACGGAGATGTCAGACTTTCGGCTCGAGTTTTGTGCGCTATTTAGAAAATCGAGGAAAAATCATAAGATTGCTAGAAAAATAGTGAATTTGCAATTTTTATTATATGTTTTTAGTACAAAAGCAATATTTCATTATTTAATTGGGCTATTCGGACAGGTACGCCATAACGAGTTCGTTCTAAAACTAAATGTGAAGTATGCAATTTACTATCAAACACAATTGAAATGTATATTATTAACAAAGTAATGATAAAAAAATCCCATCCAATAATTTATTCTTTACTAAAAAAAAATATACCTACTTATAAAGAGCTTTTAGCGCAACTATTTTTATTTTGTTGAAAACATGTTGTGTAGTTGAAAATGTATTCGAGTTATGATGTATGAATATACTTTGAACGTCACTACGTCACGGGTCAAAGTGCTGTCAAAAATTCAAAATCAAAACTATGGAGGGTCTCCATAACCTGCCGAAACTCCACATAGAAAAATAGGTCGTATGAAATGTGTGCTAACTTTAATGGCGGCTATCTCTGTCTTATTCGATTCCATACAAACGTCTCTTTCTCATTCTGTCGATTTACAATGATTTTTGTCATTCTTTTCCGTCAGTATATTAGTACTCTATGATCTGTGTCAATTTCATTGACTTATGTCTTTGCAGTCATTGATATTTAAAACTTTTTTCAAGTATACGTATATAATTATTGGTTTTACAACTGAAAAGTGTAATACAGTGTTCTGTGTATTAAGAAGAATGCATTACAAAACCTGTGAAATATGTAGTTTAAGAGCTGGCCGGACTAACGATAAAAAATGTTTGTTTAAAAATTACCCTTAGATGAAGACAGGTTAGTACATATCCTTTCTTTTTGTTGTATAAATACTTTCTTATCATGCCATTTATTTTAAGCCTTTGTAAAATTTTGATTTATAACCAAGTGCAATAGTGCGGTTTATTATCGATGCTTATGTATATCGATATACATTTTTAATTTTCAATATGTGAAGTCGTAACTGACGTAAAGAACACTTTGATGTTATATCGAAATATTCTTTACGTCAGTACATTTATGGCGTAATCGTAATCATTTTTTAAATAAAATATCAGTTTAATGAGTTCAGTGTTTTAGGCTTGAAAGTAGAACAAACGAAATCTATTTTACCTTTTTAATATTAGGATTCTACTAAAATATCTTGTACCTACCTCTTATTATTATTGACGGTATATATTTCTTTTGTTTACAGAAATTTTCATGTTATAAATTAAACTTTAAAACGAAAACCATGACAGAGGAGAAATTATTACGAAAATCTGTGTCAAATGAAGTAAAAATTACACCTGCATTTCATCTTGCTTAATTTTTTTTTTATATAATTATACAATCGTGTACTTTTTAACAGATTAGATTAGTTTACTTTAAAACTATTGTCACGTCTCTTTCGTGCACACCGCCCAGTATGAGTTACAATCTTAACCGCCCAAGCCTTTACCTAATTTTTACATTCTCATTCTCATTAAAATGATAAAATCTTAAGTCTAAAATTCTTTCTAGTCTGCATTCTATTGAATCGATAGTTTTTCTTTGAAGGCAATGTTTCATCGCCTATGTTCACAAGTTAACTGATCAATGAACAAAGTCACAAATTACATAACCTAATAGAAACTAACAAATGTGTGCATGTGAACTACTAATTGGAAACTAGTTGTAGACCAACTTATAAATATTTAGATGATTAAACTTAATTCCTGAGCTCCTCATAAGACTCCATTAATCAGTATCTAACTACATTTTTCCTCATAAATAAATCTAAATAAATCTCATATGTAACCACGTAATTTAAGTACCTACTAATATCTAGAGGATTTAGTAGTACCTACTAATGTGTAGTTTAGTTTCGGTTCAGTTGCATTATTTTTTCAATCATTGAGGATGCTTACACTTACACGTCTTAAAATTGGGTCTGTATTCATTTCTATTCTTGGAAAGAATCTTGGATATAAGGTAATTAATTGCATTAAAACATTTTTTTTAAATATGTTATCTGAGATATCTCTCTTATTATTTTGTTTCAGTTCAATCTGTTATGTAGTAATATATGCTCAATGTTTTGCAAAGTGCATTGTTGCTAGCACCTTGCTCAGGAATTTGGGCATGATCTAGACAGCTAGCCTATTGAAACATATTTTTATGTTTAGTGTTGATTATCATTGTTTAGAAGACAGCCATATGTTTGTATAAAGCTCTCAATAATAATTTATTTCAGAAAGAAGCCAGAATTATATTTTTCATGACCATATTTTAATACTAGTCATTGTAATAATAGTCGTTGTGTGGGCTAATAACAAGTTTCTAAAGAACTTGAAAAATTTATTATTTATCTATATAATTCTCCAACATTGTTATCATATATATTTACATCAAGCTTCTCAGCTAACATTATAAAATACAGAACTTTTTAATTGGTCTTGTGTTAAATGATGGTAAATACTTTATATATACACACAGAAACCTCTTTTTAACTTTTCAGATACCTGACAGAAGCAGAATTTCTTACGCTCAAAGAACACTATAGACACAGCGAACCTAACAAGCACTCCTTCTGTCAACACCAATATTTAATGCCTTTTAATTTAGGTGTCAACCATCTATCTAGAGGAATTAATAAAATTAATTAACAATCTGGAAGTTGTATCTCAAGTTGCACAATCTTCACATGAGATGGTACTTTTTAGAATCTGCATCAGGTCTGGCCATTAATCTAGTAGAACATTATAAACATGTATTTTTTGCGAACAAAGTATGGCTTGGGCTAAGGTTTATATTACGTCTGGTTAGGTTCAGAACTTCTACCATAATGTGCGAGACGAGCATGCTGCAGCAGCGTCTGGAGAAGCACCCTATCAAAATCTGATATATAAGAACACTTTCTCTTTAATAATGTTTTGTTAGATTATTAATTTTACTTAGGCGGTGAACAATCTAAAGCACTTCCTATGACTTGGAATGAGATATGGGTATGATCGACTCCGCATTGTTGGTTGCTGTGCGCATGTCATGACCATTGTACGGTATTCTTGGCTAGGTTCACTATTAAGAAATCATAAAAGCACTGACATATTTACTGAATTGGATTGTGGTTAGAATATATTGAAAATGAAATATAATAAAACAAACATAAAAAAAGTATTGATAAGTTGTTTTATTTTCACAAATCTAGTCTCAAGCCATCAATCTGGTAGAATTTATTATATATATACATTGTTGGCGAGACAAGGTGCTACTTGGAATAATTATTAATCATTGGATATTATTGTAATTGTATTTGTGCACTCCGCACTGTTGGTTGCTTGTGTGGTATTTAGGTTGGGCTCGGTATCAAGAAAACATAGAAGCACCAGCAACTTTACTGGATGGAATTCTAATTAGGATAAGAGTATAGCGAGAATGAATAATAAAATGTTAAAAAATTATTGATGTTTGTTTTATTTCACAAATCTGACATCTATATTCACGTTTATATTCATGTGTTTATTCAGAGATGTTTAGTCATAGAGAACACACATTTTCGCGTGGGTATGCGAGTGCTTTTGAGATTTCCGTCTGTTAACACGTGCTATTTGATCTTCATAGGTCAGCCTTGGTCTTGCCTTCTTTTAGCACTCCCTTTCGCTCTCTACATTTTCTTAGTCTTTCATCACTTATTCTTTCTGAGCCCGAATCACCTAAATGTTAAGGTTATTTTTTTATCGCTATTCATATTAACCAAAATTGATAAAATAAAACACTATCTTTGATGTGCTGACGTAAAATCTCTACAATTCACACTAGAACTGCATATATAAAAACGCGCGCTCGTTTATAATTTAGCTTAACTTTGACCTATTCCTAAACGGGCTTAATTTTTTATTAAGTACTTATACTTTATCCATATTATTTTCCAAGATTAATAAAATAGAACATTTAATGTGTTGACTTGTCGCTATATTGTATTTCTCAAAAGAAAAGTTGATTTAGTTGATCCGGTTCCTAAGGCGTCAAAGATCTCATTGCCTGTTAATTTTTTTGTACCTTAAACTGCAGCGTGGATATCTTCAAACTGTGAACAGGCACTGTTCGAGATTTTAAATAGGTTTCAACAGTAAAGACCTGTAATATAACAAAGAGTACTATTAATTAAAGTTGAAAACGTCAAATATGTCACTCACGCCATCTTATTTAGGTAAGGTGTTGCCTATGATATGTGTATATAATATTTTTGTACGAAAGAACTAGGCTAATACATATCGAAACCATAATTAAAACACTTTTATTTAATATTAAAGTTTCTAAAATGTAAGTGTACAAAATGCGAGCCGGGGCTCCATACATTCGTGAAGCGTCTCCTTTGATTTTAAATGCGGACTTTTTGGCGGGAACGGGAGAAGTGAGGTTGTTATTTTATTTAGATTTTCTATTTTTTACATTTTTAGGAGTTTTAAAGTACAACAGTGATAGTATATTGCATTTTAAAGTTCTGTGTAAGTGAAAAAAATGGAGGTCTAAATAAATATGTGTAGCTGAAGTTTTCGCGCTCTTTCAAGAAGTCCTTTTTAACTTCAGTAAAGCCTATTATCACTTTACTGGAGGAGTGTTAGGGACAGTTAATGTTTCTCCAGAAGTTTCGTCATTAGGTTGATGGTCTTGTTACCAATGCCTTAAGAAATATAAATAAAAATAAATAAATAATAAATTTAAAATGCCACATAAGTATATACTATATACATACATAAATAATCAGACACTGAGTAAGTAATCACTACGTTTTAAGAGACGGCACTCAGGAAGACGGCTTGAAGCTTTCGTATTAAAAAGGCTACTATAACCAACCTCACACAACTAATGACTACGTAATAACCGTCATACTAACATAAGCAAATGAGACAGTGACGTACAGAAACAAAGAGCGTGCTATTGATGTAATAGTGACGCAAGTCGATAGAATTAAAAAAAGGTATCGATAATTATAAACATACTAAATTATTTCATAGTAATTTTGAAATTAAATAAGACGCACCTTTGCACGGTAATATTTATTTCAAAAAGAGATATTATTTCTAGCATATATGTATTAATATTTACAAAAACACATTTATATACATAAACATGACTGACTTTCCCATTAGGAATACAGCTTGAAGATATTATATGTCAGCGTCCAAGCAAAAAGGGTCCAGTGGTCGACGTTTAGTTTCGGTGATAAACGCAGTTTTGTAAAGTAAAAAATGACATTTCGCGATTTTAATTGGTTATCGATTAATGCTCAATTATCTACAAGTTCATATAGTAAATGACTTTATATGATGTTTCTAGGTAGCAAATTTTATAAAAGAAAAGTTTAGTAAAAAGATACCAGTGGTTAGCATGTCTAAATATTTGGAATAAAATACGTTTTAATACCATGTTTTAATTACATGTTCGTATTGCAAACAAGTTGGTCATAGCAATCACGTACTGGGAGGAATTTATTTTTGTCCAAAACGTAAGTTAGATTTCCAGCTAGAACAATTTTTATGCTTAACTTTAGCTACTGGTACCTTTCATGTAATCTGTAATGATTCATTGTTTTGTTCAAATAATAATAAAAATAATCTGGTCTTGTTATTTTCTTAGTTCTTAAATAGAGTAAAACTACTTAATTTTAATTTTTTACTGCATTATGTTGTCGTATCTCACTTTGTACTAAACTCCGACAAGTGGACCTTTTTACTAGACTATGTATCAATCCTTTGTTTAGATTGTAATTGTTTATTCTATAATGTTACAAATATAATTATAAGCGGATTTCATGCATCTTGATTTACATTAATAAATCAAAATGAGATCTTTGAGATTATTGCGAATATACAGACAGACAGACGCGACGGGGGACTGCTTTGTGTAATATGTGTGATAACATATCATTTTTTAAATTTTTAACTTTTCAACATGATGTTTTTCAAAGCTGGCGACTCCAACTTGTCCACATTTAGGGATGTATTTGCTAAGGTTTTCAATGAACACTTACTCGTAGCATGTGCAAGCTTTTCAATAATTTTCTTCTCTTGGAGACAAGTCTCGAGTAACTGAAATTTAAAAAATTAAAAATGATAATAACAATAATAAAGATACTGTACTAAATAATAACAGAAAAACTCTATTAATAATCTTTGGACATGGTTTATACAATTTTTATTTCATTTCTTAATTACATTTTTAAAGCTTTTAATTTCAAACTGGGTAATGGGTCAAATTTAACTTCCAAGATTTTTTTTACGTAGTTACAGGTGAAACTACAAAACAAGTATTTGTATCAAGTTAATTCAAACTGTTGTACAAACCAGGAACATTGTAAGACTTCCTCTGTCTTTTATAGCTGCTCACGAGCATTTCATCATTGCTTGTGCCTGTGCTTGTGCTTGCACAGACCTCTATAGCTGCTGTTGATGCTTCAGCAACTGTATCAGTATATCAGATACTTTAGCAATATTAAGAGCTCTGAAATAATAATAATAGAGAACACTTTGTAAGTACTGTGTGTATTTATTTGTGTATAGTATTTTAATACACCTAGGGTAAATTAATGTTGAAAAACGATACATGACAGAAGTTATTGAAAAGAAACTTTTTGTTGGTTCTTCTCAGTGTGCAGGTTTTCATTTGAACCGAAGTAAAGTAGATTTAATGTTCAAAAACAGCTTGAAATTAGGTTTACTTTAATAAATTGATTTGAATACCTGTTTACATGGTCCAGTTGCTTTCTTTTATATCCAACATGTAAAGGGAACTCTTTAAATAGTTCTTCTCGTAGAGGTCGAATGGCAATAATGATGGTACAGCAAACTTGAGTAGTTGATTTCCTTTTTTATTAAAGTCAGAACAAGTAAAATGAAGTGCACATACAAACTTCAACTTTTCAATTGGTAAATACACCAAGTCCTCTTGTTCAATTGCTTGTACGCACAATTTACATCTGTAAAAGATGTATTTAGTTAACAAATATTGTTGAAAGTAATTATAATCATAATCTAAACAAATCCATAAAATTATTATATACCATAGCTGAGCTCGTGGCTTCCTCAGTGGTGATTTCGCCCCCATAGAATAAATATGAAGTAGGCAATTAGGTATTTACTTACTGTGTATTTGTTAACGCACCGACGAATAAATCACATATCATTAAACACGAGCAATACTTAAAACGATTCACTTTAATAAGATATGATAGCAACAAAAACAACTCGAAAATTTTCAAGCTGAATTGAATTTGAAAATTTGACAAATAATGACAGTTAAAGCAGGCAACGTAATGCAATAATTTGTTTTTTGTAAAAGTTGGCTACATTTCATTGTGGCTATGCAATGAAACATTGTCAGAATGTATGAATAGGAGTAATTGTATTCCGTGGTGTGAAGTGTCCACCTACTGTAATTAGAAATAGAACCTTAATTTTTAGAAATACAACTTACAAGTATTTTTACTAGAGACAATTTTAAAGTTGAGAAGGTTGTTTAATACACAAGAACTATATTGGAACGTACAAAGCAGGTAGTGTATACCGTTTTTTAAATTGCTTACCTGAGTGTTATTATTTTTATTATGTTGTCTAGGTACTTATTAAATGTCCTACATACTACAGTCAGATGAAAAAAAAGGAAACGATATATTATACTTTCTGCGTAAGAGAGGATTAATGGAGTGTAAGGAAATGAAAAAGTAAGGAATTAACCTTTGATTGTAAATAATCAAAGCAATTACCATTCTTCTAAGGAGGACAAATTACAAACGTTTCAAAAGTATTATTAGTAAGTTTATATAAAAGATCATTAGCGCGGATTCTTATTTGGCGCTTAGCCGGCCACTACCGCGGTACGTTCACTCGTTTAGCGTTTGACAATCCTTTGTTATAAATATACTTAAATTGCATAATTTTACAAAGTTTTACCTAATTTGAAGCAATCAAAACCTTAGCCCAAAATAAATATTTTTTTGTTAACATGTTTGATTAGTTACGTTTTGTTTTAAAGGAAGGTAACCATAATAACATGAATATAATAGACACTAAACAGTAAACACTAAGTAATTAATCGAAGTCAAAATTTGTAAAAGTATTAGTTACAAGGCGGTATTTAATTTATTGAATAATATCTAAGATTTAATGGATTTAGAACAGAGAGGCTCCTAGTATCCTGATTATTTGTGTAGTTAGTTACTTAATTGGCTTGTTCTAAACAGTATTTTTGTGGATGAAATAAAAATCCGAAATTTTTTATAGATTCATTTTATTTTCAATAACATAAAAATGTTATGTTTTCCATTTTACACATTTCAAAATGAAATTTAGTAGATATCGACCTGATTGCTAAAATGTTCACATTAAAGATCAAAATTATTCTACGGTACAGTTTGGCTTTGTATCATTTTCATTGTGTTTATTACCTTATTTAGAATTCTTCTTTCACTTATTTCCAAATGATCTTGCATCTTATTTGTACAAGAGCATGTCTACTATATCCCATAGCAGTTCATTATATTATTTAACAAAATATATTGTAATAATTTACTCATTTGAGTGAATCATTCAAATCAGTTTTTGTGTCATTATTTTTTATAATAATAAAAACATGATATGCTATAAATATTTAGTGATATTTAAATTTAAAAAAAAAACAAATTCGTTAGTTACCTAAAATAGGTAAATGTGTAAAAAGTGCTATTTGGTCTTTACAAAAAATGTTTGATGATCCACTCAACAGCAATATTCACTACAACAATAGAACTAGCTAACTGGAATTGAAGGTCCCTTAAAAGTATGTATTTTTATGTTAAAACCGTGACCAACTAGACATATGTATATACAGTTAAATAGAAAAGATGAAATGCAATTTATCTAGTTCATTTAGTTTTAAAATGAAGACAACATTGTCTGAATAATTGATCACAGTTTTGGTTAATACTAATTTTATTGTTTTCCATAACAGTTGACTAACTCTAAAGAGGCGTCCATATTAATAGCTTGAAGTAAAGATGCGCAAATCACCAATTTTTACATTAGTTAGTGAAATAATCAACGGTTTTACATACAACTCTTAAGTTAGAGATATTTAATAAACTGTTACTTGAAATTTCTTTAATAGTAAGTTACTCTGAGAATTTCACGACATCTAAGTATGGTACCTATGTTGTGGTATGGTAAATTTTATGGGAACTTAATTTCCAGCATAAGACACTGTTATCATAATAATCCTTCCTAGATTTCATAATATCAGTGCACTGGAATATAGATAATCAAACATTTGAAAATATGTGAAACAAGCTTTTAATAAGTCAATGCAATGCTCATCTTAATTTTTATTTCTTTTTAAATTGCCATATATTTCAAGTGTGTAAACTATTATAATTTTTATAGATAATATTGTTATAAGACACAAATTGTTAATGTTATTGCTCTTTACTATTTAATAACAAATTATTGCTACACTGACTTTTGCTCTAAAAATTATAACAAAAACAAAATTGAGATGAGCACAGATTAAAGACAATTTTCTAATATGCTATGTATGTATATCAGTTGGTGTTTTGCGGTCTGTATTTAGAAGTGCATGTCAGAGCATGGATTCCACAAAAATTTCATGTATAATGTGGTAATAAGATTGCCTCAAGGTTTCCGTAAGGCACAAGTCTACGCTCTGATGCAAGTGTTTATGGTATGTTAGGGATTTTTCATTATGTACATGTAAAACCATGTTTGGATTTTAATTTACTATACTAAACTGGCCGTCATATAAGTATCTGCCATGTTTTTTCTAAATATAATTACTTAGGTACCTATTATAATATCCTTAACTATACTCATATTTACAAATAATACAATTCATTACAATTTATATAGAAATTAAAATATATTTCTATCATTCTCGATTCACATATAACGCAAAATAATTTAACAGAGTTCAATTTGCACTCACATTAATTTACAATATAGTTTTGTAACTAATTTGTTACCTTTATTTGTTGGTTTCAAACAACTCATATTTAGAATATATCACCCAATAAGCGAGTAGCACTATACTCACAAATCCTATCATTACATCTTATTAATTAAAAATGCGTAAACGTCAAGGAATACTTTACAGTAAATGGCAATTGAACATTATAGTTCGCTCGCATTGAATAGGAACTATAAGATTCATAATGCCTACGAGAGTGCCGTCTGCAGCTTCAAATTATGCTATATGTACACTGCTGCAATAGCTCTACTCACAGAACATATCAAAACAGCTAGCACAAATAAAAAATATCTTTATTTACATCTGCTGAATTATTTGTTATGATCAATAACCAAATTCTCTAGTAAGTCACCAATGTACTGAGTTAGAGGTCTATTTTTATTAAAATTTGCGTCATAGTTTATGCTAGAGTTTAGAATAAAAGGAGCTCAATAGCGCCACCGCTTAGTGCGGCATTGCGAGGAACTATACATGCACAACACCGCGGTGTCTATGGCCGGCGCGGCGCACGCCTCGCCTTACATACTTATAAACTAAGAGCTCTCCCGCATCGTTGTTTCAACAATCGATGCCCCTTCGTGACTGTGTTGAGTATTGCAGTTTTTATTAACATTTATTATCAAGATAGAAATTCTCGGGTTGGTGTGATTCAGTTAATTGAATAATATAAATTCTGCAATATTCAACGTAATCATGAGTGGAGAAGGAACTAAAATCTAGTATCACAATGTCGGGCTTAGCTGGCCGAATGCGAGTTTTATCGACGCCTCGACGAGGCATATTAGAACGAATCTATGTTTATGCAAAATCCGCTTAACGTTTGTTGAGATTATTGTGGCAGCATCGGAGATGAGTTTTATTTTATACCCTAGAATGGTAATCGAATTGACATAATTGCATGTGTAGTAGATTCGGTTTGTTGTAATAAGTGGATTCGTTTACTCGAATAATGCTAGCAGATCGTCGGAAGAAGGAGCTCTAGGAGGATGTGAACCGGCCGACGATGATGACGATGGCGGCGTCGCAAGTAGCTCTCCTAGGGCTGGAGCGTCTAAGTACGACAGCAATTCCATCGGGTCCACATTAGTTTCCGGCAACAGCTAGAAAAAAAATGACAAAAATGATAAGCTATAAATGAAACAAACTATGCATAGGAGATACGCAGTATGGCAGGGTTGCACAACAGTGTTATTGTAAAAATAAAGCAAAGAATGCTTAGAACGCTTAGAACAAACAAATCGCGTTGAATAGAAGCTTGTAAAATAAGTATGTTGTCGATAAGTGATAGCTGCGTATCTTTTATTTCGAAATACTAAAAATTATTGATTCGAAAATAGACATCATGATTAACTAATTCGGAAAGTCAATATAAATAACATACATCACATCACGCTGTATCCCTAGGGGGATAGTCGGAGAGGACCGAGCTCCAAGCTTCACGGTACTTGCATACTTCCTTCGGCTCCTCAAATCTCATCATTCTCCTAACACATTATCGCCTTGGTATGAGAGTGCTTTTACATTTCCGTCGGCTAACACTCTGGCTATTTGATCTTCATAAGTTAGCGTTGGTCTTCCTTTGCTTTTACAACTCACTTTCGCTCTGTAGATTTTCTTCGTCAGTCTTTCATCACTTTCGTTTTTACGATAACACTGTCGTGCAATCCTGTCATACTGCGCATCTGATCATCATTGATTATTTTGTCCACAAGGGTGACACCGCACATATTTCTAAGAGATTGTATTTCTACTGCATTTGTCTTACTTTCATTTGATTTTGGGCATATCCTGACTATACCATACAATAATACAGAACACTATAGCATACAATAAAGTTGGCACCAACACCGCATTGTGGATGGCCATTTTGGCTTAGTTAGATATAATCACACTGCCTATTAATGTGGCAAGAGCATCATTAAAACGTAGGAACGTAGAAAACGTAGGAAAATATAGGAATATATAGAAATATAGGAAAATTTTATCAATGATTTTCTTATACATATTATTTCTCTGTGATACTTAACATTCTTTGATTTGATAAAAATAATAGTCTGGTTTGAACTTCATGCATTTTCATTGGACTTTCCAAATTCCATTATAAGATTTAATTGTACATTTTTTTAAAGAATAATATCCTAACTGTTTTTTCTTGTCATTTCTTAGTGCAGGTTGTTTCCGAAGAGATTTGACTTTCGAAAATAATAAGAGTATATTGTATGTTAAACACCTAAACTTATTTCATTTGCCACTTCGATTTAGAATTTGTTTTGAATATTTGAATACCTATCAACATATTCCAATCAAACTATTTAATAAGAAATTTCCGTTTTGCCGCCCGAAAACTAAAGTCAACAACGACGAATTAAAGGCGAAAGTGGAAGCTGACGATGCTCAATCTACTGCTGAGTTAACAGCAGCTTTCGATGTTGACATCAAAACAATATTGGTCCATTTGCGTCAAATTGGCAAGTTAAAAAAGCTTGATAAGTGGATGCCCCATGAAATGAACGATCACCAGCGCGACAACGCGTTGAGGTATGCCTTGCGTTGCTTAATAGACACAGAAATGAAGGGATTTTTAACCGCATTGTCACTTGCAATTAAAAATGACATCAATCTTTTTGACAATCGTAAGCGGTCATCATGTTGGTTAGACACTGGTTCAGTACCTAGGCAATGCCCCAACGAAAACTTACCCCTAGAAAAGTGGTGGTTACTGTTTCGTGGTCTAGTGGCGGTGTAATTCATCACAGCTTCTTACCAATTGGCACGAGCATTACTGCAGATATGTACTGTGGGGAATTGGACACATTGATGGAGGAGCTCGCAAATCTCAGGGCAGTCTTGGTTAATCGCTCGTCCCCGCTGCTCCTGCACGACAACGTTCGACCTCACACGACACAACTGACGATCTCTAAGCTATAAGAGCTAAAGTTGGAAGTTTTGCGTCATCCACCGGACTCACGAAACCTTGCGCCGACAGACTTCTACTTTTTCCAAAATTTGGACAACTTCTTGGCATGAAAAAAGTTCTGTACCCGAGAGGCAGTACAAAATGCCTTTGAAGAGATTGTTCCCTCCCGTACACCTGACTTCTTCAAGAAGGGCATTGAAAAATTACAATTGATGCTGGCAGAGATGCATCGATAGCGTGGGTGCATACTTTGATTATTAGAAATGAAAAAAATATATTCAAAAAATAAACTTTTTGTATACTAAACGGCAATTTTATAGTTAAAGACCTAATATATTATATTGCAATATCGATTTAGAATTCGTTATTCTAAATATTTCAACTATTCAATACTAATGAATCAGGTTGTGTGATGAACTTACTATATAGTGATAGACATGTGATAGCTGATAACTTGTTAATCCAATGATTGCAAGAAAACTCAGATGCGAAATTACTGCGTCCATTTTACTGAATTTGGTTGTGTTAGTTGCTTGAGGAAAAACAATCGAAGTTTCGTGGTCAACCAAGATAGAGCCGTAGTAGGTATGATATGTCTATTGTACTAACATTGAGGTTGTCGGTGCCCTCTCCATCGATGACGGCCGCCGGATCGAAGTTGAGGTCGGAGGGTATGTCGACGTCCGTGAGCGAGTGGCCAACGGACGGCGGGCCGGGCGTGTGCGACGAGCCGGGTGTGTGGGCGCCGCCGCCGCCGCCCGGCGTGTGCGCAGAGCCCGGCGTGTGAGGCGTATGAGGCGTGTGCGGCATCTGCAGTCAACGGATTGACTTAGGGATTCGTTATTTATTTTTTACATTTTCTATTACATTTTCCCTTTTTTATTACTTGACACCTTCTCCAATTTAAAACCTTCAAAAGTTTTAAAATGTCATGATTTCGTTGTCTGTTTTTAATTAATACTTCTAAGTTGGTCAACATGATTTTCATTTAAACTTTCAAATACAAATATGAGTTATTTTTTAAAATAGTTCAGTTAAAACTTAGGTAATTTTTGATTAAAGTAGCAGTTTATTAAACTGATAACATGAATCGGATGGATGCATATAATTGTTTTGGAATTTTCTTTATGAGTTGTTAGATATGATCTCATTCGAAAAGATAGGATATTCATAATGACAATAAATAAATAAAAGCAAACACTTAAATTTTTTATAAAATGTCTGTAAGTACCTGCTCATTTAGACTCTTTTCCATGGCATTGAGCGGATCCAGTGAGTTAACACTTTCGCTTAGGTGCGATAATGGTCCATTACCAGCAAATTCATTGCTTCCAGGACCGTTATTCATTCCAAAATCGTAGTTTTGGTTATTTCCGTTAGAATTTCTATTCTGCCCATTTTGATTATATGATGAGATCATTGAACCACTGGCAATTGTATTCATATCAGGAGGGAGGTAGGGTGATAACGCATTCATGTCCCAGTTGTTCATAGTGGGCATGTTCATAGATCCTGGTGAAACCGCCTTCCCTCTTTTTCCTGTGCTGTTGTCATTACTGTCGTCTTCTTGCTACAATATGTTTAACATTAAGTTATTGTCGAATATTCGATTTTAGAAGAATATCAGTAATATACTGTTTGAATTTTAGTGAGATGAAGTGAGATGAACAAATTATAAAAACTTTTTTACCTTAATGCCGGGATTTGCCGAAATTTTAGCTGCCTTCCAATTTGCTCCACTATCGATGGTAACTTCGTCGACGTCAGAATTGTTTAATGTGTTCAGTATACCCCACATATATTGATCTACTTCTAGGCCTTCTAACTGTGCTGGCTTACTGCAAATAAATAGTAAAATGTTAAAATTTGAACATGACCCGACGACACAAATCAATAATTAGCTATTTTACTTACTTGCAAACTGGACATCTCCATGATCCCCGCTCACAATTGAGCTGTAGATATGATTCTAAGTCGAAGCACTGTATGTGTTTGCACTCGTGCCCTCGTGCTGGTAGTGTAATTTTCTTAAACGTAATTGGACACTTTAATGATACTTTTAACGCCGTTTGTTCGACGCTGTCTCTGTCGTTAGTAGGATTTGTACCATTGTTGCCATTTGCAGGTGACTGATTAAAGTTCATCTTTATTTTAGCGATACAGTGATCCGCAGTTAGTAACCGTTTTCTAAGTAAGCCTTGTAATACACTCCTGACACTTGGCCGATGGACCAGTTGTAGTACAAACAAATGCGACTGGAAAAAAAATCGTTACTATTCATATAGCTGTAGTAGTAATTTTAATAAATCGTAATAGTGTACAAGTGTGTAAAAGACTTGTTAGCACAAGTGTGTCTGAGAAATTGACGGTCAATTTTTGGATTACGTGTTTGCGCAACATTATATAATAAATATTTTACTTACACAGCAACACGCAGAAACGGTTATTTGTATTGTATTTCTGCCAGGTTGGCATACTTCTTTCAGGTACAACGGTTTATGTGATGTTTTATTCTCTCCTCTGTCTATCACTAATGGTGTTGCGTTTACAGACACTTGAACACTCGCTGGCCAGTTTGTGTTCATTTGCCGGTCTTCATGGTGAAAGCACTTAAGTTGTAGTTCGAGGTCTGACCTGTACCGTTTACAAAATCATTATTATTAAAGTTACGAGCTTAATATTTATATCTAAAACAACTGTGAATTTTCGCTAAAAGTAAAAATGATAGTGTTTCAAAAAAAGTGATAAGTTAAAAATCTGTATTTCTGAACGTGATATTTACCTCCATATTAACGTTGAGTGGACCGTGGGTTTTAATTGAAAAACGTGATTGCTTACTGCTAAATTGTGTTCTAATCTAAAGGGTGGTAATATAATACCATCCCTTACAGGGAATGTTAACCGGAGCTCGTCATCTGAAAAAAAAAGTGTATTTTGTAAATAAATATATTTAAATTATATGAGTATGAGTACACCCGTGTTTAATAATTATTTAGTAATAATGTCTCACGTAAGTTTTAATAATTTAAAAAATATATTTGTACGTAATTGGATTAAAAAATATTTTGCCGTAACATTACTCACTTTGCATGACCATTGGTTTGAGCTCATTGAAATGGGGTTTCACATCAGCATTAGGACTTATATACGGTGGCATACTACTAGCAGGTGTTAAAGGAGGCGTAGGATTTCCAGGCACGGGACTATGTTGATAACTCATATTTGTTCTCATAGCCACTTCTTGTGCAAACTGCCCACTATACTGGCCACCATATTGCCCACTTCCTCCTTGATGCTGTGGGAATTGAGCAGGCACCCCACCATTGAAATATTGCCCCTGATTAGAATAAGGTGGTGTTGACTGCCTCATGTTTCCTCTCATTGCTGCTCCAAAGTTTCCGGTAGGCCCTAAAGGCTGTTGAGGTGGATACTGGCCCTGGAACCCAGGTCGCCCACCGTAACCTGCAGGGTATTGTCCGGGACCAAATCCAGGCTGACCACCCATATACTGCGCTTTTCTTTGTCCCATAAGCATCGTACCAGACGGATACGGTGCGTGTCGCCTTTGATAGCCGGGACCCATTTTTGCTGAACTGCCCATTTGCCCCGGACCCATTTGAGAAGGCATCATGTTAGCGTGCATGCCCATATTAGCCATCTGCGCCATAGGATTCATACCGTTCATACTGGCGTTTCCCATTTGACCCATTGCGGTCATGCCGTTCATCCCTCCATTGCCTCCCATTCCCATTCCGGTCATAGCAGGGTTATGACTTCGCTGTTGACCGTAACCGTTTATGGCGTTGTATTGGGGATTTCCCATCGTCATGTTGCTCTGTATCTGTAAACGTTATAGAATATTTACATTTTATAATGTTGTGTCCATTCATTTTGTTCCAAAACTCTATGTACACATACTTTTCATTACCTGTGAAAATGGTTGCGAGTCCTGCATCGCGGCCGTGGTGGCCGCGGCGACCATTGCGGCGGTGGCGCCGAACTGCGCGTTCTCGCCCCCGCCGCTCATCGCGCCCGTACCGCCGGCGCACCCATAGCCGCTAAGACAATTAATAGCATAGTATGACTTCTGTGTTTTAAATTTTGTTTTGTTGTTGATTAGTAATTAGTTCTCGTCAACTTGATATATTATTTATTTCGTTTTGAAATATTGTAATATATGTGTATTTATGTTAATTAATATTTTTCGTTATTTACTTGATAAATATGACATTATAGCTTATTACTTGTTGATACTGTGTAAACAGTAGTATTAAAATGTGAAATCGGTCTAGTTAACTTTATTTCTCTCACGACACGAGTAGTTTCTATTGCACGCGGCCTTGCAGTCGAACATTCCACACGTTAACGCTTCGATTATTAATAAACTCGGATTCAATATTCAACCCAAATCCAATCGACGTAAGACCTTTTTTTAATAAGTGTTCAGATTTTATTATTTTACGAACAATGAGAGAAAAAATCAATATGGACGGTATAGTAACGCGTTGTTACCCCTGTGTTTCTCTCGGGATGTGTTTGATTTTTTGTATAGCTCCGAAGTGGGAGCACGATTCATGTGAACTGCTTTTGGGGCGAATTCCCGAGCCTTCCCGGAGCCCTTCCTAATAATTCCCATTCGACAAATGCACGACAAACACTAGCACGGGCTACCCATTGTTACGCCACATCTTTGTCGTTGTGTGCCATACTATTGGGTTTGTGTGTAACAGTTATAAAATATTTATTGAAATAAGCACACATGCAATTTGTTCATACATATGGGTACATAGGCGGATAAACTGATTACGTGCCTAAAAATTTGTAATATTTTGTAAGTATTACATACTTATTGTTTATTAATATTATGTACCAATAAATATGTACCTATAATAATAACTTAATAAGCCATGATTTCGTGGTAGTAAGTTAATTATAATATTAAGTAGTATAGCAATTTATAAATTTTCGTAGAATACTTAATACACTCGAGATAACTTAACTAACACTTGAGAGACGTCGTTTAAATGAGAGACTACTAATAAACACACGAGTCAACAACATGAAGCACGTCATCGTGTCTATTCGTCGATAATATGGATGATTTACAAGGGCCCTTTCCTTAGGTAAATTTGGGTCGACCTGCACTTCTTTTTATAGTTTTGTCTGAGTATTTTTTTCTTTGGCCGACCAAATTGTTAGCCAACAAAAAATATGTGCGTTCTGTATCCTGGTGCACTTTTTGTAAAAGTGGTACGACATCCGAATAATCACTTAAGATCTGTTCAAAATATTTGGAATCTTAAAGGCGAACAGACGTATAGATTTATTTTATTATAATGAATTGTCGGGTTATAGAATTTTATCTTTAGACAAAAGTGTATAAGGGCAAAATTGCAATACTGTTTAAGCGAAAATAATTCTTATAAGAGATTCAGTACAATTATTAATGTGCTACCACATTTTATGAACTACAGGCTCAGCGACATCAGCCGCCTAAATAAATCGATATGAATTGAGTATGTCGCTATTTCGAGAGTCTGGAAGGTGTTTGGCATAGTATTGAGAGATGTGTGAGTAACGCGTAGGTATTTTGATACATTGGCTGCAGTTAATTTTAGATCGTTGCGCAGACGTGTCGGATTCCTTGTTAATTGGCAGTGGCGATAGTGAAGTATTAAATTAAACAGCGTGGATATTATCGAACAATCTAGTATATTTGGGTAATTTTACCTAAATTTATTAAAAATGCTGTAATTTTAAATATAACGTTAATTTATAATTGTAATTTTCTATCTAAGTTATATTTATTGTTTCATATACATAAACAAGATACTATTATTAGATTTTAAATGCGCGTTCCACGATTGTGCATTCTTAATAACATAATTTTTTAATTATGTTGAAAAATGTACTTCATTTGTTTAACACAATTTTTGTGCAGTGTTAAATAAGGCATTAATTGTATGTTACGTATAGATTACTATCGTGGTAGCGTGAAGCCGTGGCGTGTTCCACCCTAATGTTTCGACGACAGTTGGTCACCCCTATTTAAATGCCACTTCACATTGTGGCTTGTGTGCACATTGCCGGCATTAACGTATCGATATTATTGATTCGATGTGTTATATGGCAAGCATTTTGTTCATTTAAAGTAATTAAAGTTAAAAAAATACGTTTCACCTAATTCAAAATAAGTTTTATTGTGTTTTTATATGACGTAATCAATTTTATATGACGTAATTTATATTTATTTAAAAATAACGACTTATCTATTGAGATGATCTGGTTTAAAATTTTGTTGTTATAGATGGCTACTTAAAACACATAAAAACATTGTGAATACCGCGACAAGTCGTCATAGTTTAGGCATTAAATCACGATTTATTTAATAATATTTTCTATTTCATTTTTGTCAATTAATGTCAAAATGAGAGAGACTGAATCATGTTTCAAGGAGCGGATTCCAAGGGTTACAAATGGAGGCAGCGTTCCTGGGTAATACGGCACAATGAACGGAAAGGGTCGACTCGTCCGCTTAGGGTAAGTGGGCCGGTTACGTCAATATGGGGCTTTATTACGACGCCTTTTCCAATAATAATTTGTTTGTCCACGGCGAATGAAGTAAACCGAAACTACATTTATTAAATTATTCGCAGTCTTTGTGGCGCATATCTTTTTATTTTGTCGATGTTAATTATCGGTTTTCCGTTTGTTGTAAGTATTGTTTGCAATAGCTTCCTTTATTTGTTCGTTTAAATTATTATGAACGCTCGTGTTATTAAATCAAAGTTGAAACATTTAACTAAAAATATAAAGGACGTTCGACCCTGTTGAGCACGTGGTGAATAAGTGCATGTTGTGTCAGTGCATCCGCCCCCGACCGCCTCGTCGCTGTTGGAACTGACGTTTTTTCCCACGATTACTTACTAACTGCTATAAATCTAATAACGTCGTTTACTTTACATTTAGAGTAATAGTTGTCATTGTTATTACATATTTTTACGTACGTACGTTATAATACGTACTTAATTGCCTAATGTAAAATGTGATACTGTTTTGATATATTGTGATACCTTCAGTTAGCAACTGTTCGTTAGATTTCCCCACCGCCAGTCGAACTGAAGTAGACTTCCTGTATTTTGTTCACACAATCTCGTTTGCCAGACCCCGTTTTATTATTATTTTGTTTATTGGTTTTGTGTAAAGGTATGCAGCCATCAACAATATGTCGTTTATAAAGGTGAGACTACAAAACAAAGCCGTTGAACGCTTCGACTTAGCACCTGCTCCTTAATTTTATTTTAAATTGTAATGTGTAAAAGTTATTAAGTACAAAAAAATTTTTTTGATTCAATGTGGTTTCAAATTATGTTGTCCAATATTCATGAAATTTATTAATTCACCTTGTTCGGGTTAAAGTAACAAACTATAGAGGATGTCGGTATTTATACATAAGACAAGAATATTAAAATCAGTTTTAACAAACGATGCGCTGCGTGTTGCTAGTTTAATGTTTTGTTTGTTTGTGTTTATTGTAAGCGTTAAGTGCAGTCACCGCGTGCATTCTGATCTTTGACTGTGTGCGTCCGTTTTGAATGTGTTGGTGATAGTGTAGATGTGAGAGTGCAATGGCGTGGTTGTGTGGGTGCCCTCAAGCATTTGTGCGTGTGAATGAAAGAGCACACATTTTATTTATAATTGCAGCGATGCGCGGTCGGCAATGTCACACTTACTTGTGTACTTTTAAGTCGCCCTTGTTCATGTAAATGGTAGAAATGCAGGAGTATTAGATAGTAGCTCTATTTTACTAATTAGTTTATTATACGAATTAATTAAATGATAAAGTTTGATTGAACATTGACAATTATTTCAAATTAAATAATATTCATATTAAGGTAACTGCAACTTCACAGTTGAGTCTTATACATATTTACGTAGACTGTATATTTTTGATTTTATTGCCTGTTAACTACGATAAGGTGGCAGAGCTAAGCGAGTCACGTTTCAGCGTTTTGTTGAAATGTAAACAAACTTATTCCGGATAAGATAATAACAAGTAGGTACGATGTGGAGTTTGGTAACTGATAAAAACCAAATGTGTTTTAAACAATAGTAATTACGTAGGTGTACATATGTATATGTATGTTTTAAAGTGCGTTTTCATTTTTTGGTTATATTGAACATACTTTGATGATACAATATTATGTCTGCTAATAAATAACCTAACAATTTTTTTTGCGATTCTGTACTTTAAAATTTACTTCCGTTTACGGATATTAACATACAAACATTTAATTTGCTGCGTTAACTTTTGTATATAAATAATTTCTTTTTTTTTGGTAGTTATGACAATGTGATAATAGTTTCGGAAAATGTAAATATATGTAGGTACTTACCTAGAGGCGTTAACTCTGTACCCTATGTTCCCTTGTACAGGGTTGTTTTTTCCAGTGTCGGGAGCGTGTGCTCCCGCGTAATAGACAGTAGAATTCGCGTATCCAGCCGTGCTACTAGAGTTCGCCGTCCTGTCGGCTCAAGCACACCCCCTGAAACACGATGCACCTTGATGTGAGCTTCAAAAGTGTTGATATCAACTGAAAATTTGACAGCTTCACAGTCAATGCCCGAATTATTCTCTGCAAACGAAACATTTTCCAACTGTCGGGCACGTACGTAGGTACTATTATTTTTCTGTATCCTTTAGACATGCGTAAATTTTGCTTCAGCTAACCAGGACTAAAGAACGAAAATCGCGGAAACGAACATCTTTATTTCTTAACAAATCAGTAGATTTATTTTTAATTATGAGTATACTTTTGTACAAAATGGCTTGGCTTAAATTTCAATCTCCGATTTGTGTAAATACACTATTGTGGTATTTTTTTTATTAATGCCTATTTTTCTCTATTTTACAGTGCAAGTTTTTATGACGAACGCTTGCATAAATCCGCTGTCCGATCAGCTGAGGCAAAATCCAACATGCGCTTTGTACTATTTCACGAAAGGTGGTGTTTGATGAACAGAAATAGTTTCTTTTTGTGAATGAATTACGTAACAATTTTAAAATATTTTGCCGCGCTTTATTATGGAGTTTACAAACTTGTACCAACAAACACCATTAAAATATTATTTGAATTTTAAACACTTATTTACTTTGATTTAAAACACTTATTTACTTGAACTATCACTGTGCACGTTCCACAGATCCTCAAAAAATTCACTTTCAGGATTCTCGTTCAAAATCCAATTTTTGTGACAAAAATGCAATCCTCATCAGGTGTAACACTGCACTGTTTATTTGTTCAAAAATCCAGTTTCACTTGTTTCACTATTTAATAGCATCCAAAATCCAGGGCAGAAAATCTATCTGCTTCAAATGGTCGGTATGAAGGATAACAAATCGTCACTCCCGATTCTGACTTTGA
This sequence comes from Zeuzera pyrina, assembly GCA_907165235.1. Lineage (NCBI taxonomy): Eukaryota > Metazoa > Arthropoda > Insecta > Lepidoptera > Cossidae > Zeuzera > Zeuzera pyrina. The sequence continues at coordinate 10,445,688 of OU015624.1, forward strand.
AATCAACGAAACATCGTAGACGTGTTACTCGAATGTCGACACCGACGTCACTGACGGCGAACGACCACACGTTCGACCGCCAAAGGTAACACTGGCGTTGGCGAGCTGGCGACGACGGTGAGAGGTTGCGGCGCGGGGCGCTCCCACCCTGCGCGACGTTGCCAGCTTGCCGCGATAAGTGGTGCACCCCCGCGTCCCCCGCTCGTATGTCGTCGTCTCGACACTCGGCGCTCGGCCGTGTTCGGTCGCCGTCGTTATATCAGCGTTTTGCCCCACCCCGCAGTCGACGTTTCACGTAACGGTCCTCAATCGAGCGCGATATTGCGAGTACGATAGTTGCGACGCTATGTTCCGTCGTCAACGTCATTATAATTATTATTATACAAATACATCGTTGTCATTGAATTTTTTTATTGGATAATGCTTTGCATTACTAGTAACATTCAATTCAAATTTCTGTAATTGTAATATAATTATACAAAATAAGATATCTTGACTGAATGCTTACATTTCAGAGTTCATATAAACACTCAAATGTAACCGTTAGTCTTCCAAATATGACATTTGAAGCATGTCTGTGCATTCCTTCATTCATATAGATTGCTTTTCAAAATAATTCATGAATTATTTTAGGAAATTATTGTCCTAACGTAAGCAGTGGATAAGAATAGCAATCTTTCATGAAAAAAAATTATAAAAACTATGTACATTGTACCTACACAATACGTTTTTAATTTCACAATTATCGAACATTTCTATTTAACCATAATATTGAAATGTCGAGCGTTTTTGCACGTTGGAATTGTCTTCCTATAGCCGTCTGATTTCAAGCATAATAATAATAACGACAAACAATAGTTGTCTTCTGGCTACCTGCGTATGACGAGAGAGGATGGGTGATTCGTCACTTGTCCTGTGATGTCCTTGTCAAGGCACGACGTGTCACCATCTTCGAGTGGCTTGCACACATTTTGCTCACGCACACACCTACGAAATATCCTACCTAGGTACGTCGTTTATTTTATACTGTTGTTGACATTGAGTTGACATATGACAAGCATATACATATTGATACTTATCTTACTAATTGCTGCTCACGTCGGTAGTTTGATTATCATATCTCTTAAGAAATCCAGTTGTCTGATTCAAATAAAATAATAATTTGTGGATTAACGTTGTTATCACATTGATGCTTCCATAGGTCGGTCGTTCCATTCCAATTATATTAATAATTAATGAAATTAAACAATAGCCTATTTCAACAATTTTGCAAAGATTCGATTTAACGTGTAATTACATTTGTATTAAGGTACATATTTCAAAGTGCTAAGTGCCTACTGTGTCTTATTACAAAATTTGTGTTACATTTTCAATTCTTTATATACCATATCAAGTAAACAGGTAATATCGCATAGCTAGTTTATCGTTTAACTCTTAACTAGTGAACCGTAGTAGTGATTGGCGGGAAAGTCGGGAAAGCGGCGCCCGCGCATCGCTTCTCGTTCGCATTTCGTGCCTTCTATACGTAGTATCTCTAATGTATTCCTTCAATGTATAATCCTCGCTTTCAATGTACAATCCTCGCTATAGTGTATCCAATTTATAAAAATCACTTCATTATTGTTTCATAAATTAAAGTATACCTAATTCAGTAGCAAAAATATGGGTATTACAAATTTTTATTAAGTTTATTTCGTAATCGTTTCCAATACATAATGTTTGTAATTAAAATGGTATAGAGATAAGCAAAACTTCATACCTACATATTTATTGCTTATGTATCTCCTTTACCTTACGATTTCTTAGAAATATGTGCGGTGTCACCTTTGTGGACAAAATAAGCAATGAAGAGGTACGCAGTAAAACAGGATTGCATGTCAGTGTTATTGTAAAAGTGAAGAAGGGCATGCTTACAGATGGTTCAGCATAGAAAGAATGAATGATGAAAGACTGACGAAGAAAATCTACAGAGCGAAGGTGAGTGGTATCAGATGCCAAGGAAGACCAAGGCTGACTTATAATAATAATGATATACTTTATTGCATACAAAACAAAAGACATAAAAGTTAATACAATATGTACAAAGTAAAATACAACAGGCGGTCTTATCGCCAACAGCGATCTCTTCCAGACAACCTTATGTAGATAGAGAGAGTAGACCTTAACCTAACTTATGTAGATAAATAGACAGTGTTAGCTAACAGAAATTTATACCTAGGCTAAAATGTGTGATGAGAATCATGAGATTTGAGGAGGCGAAAAAAGAATGTAAGGACTGCGAAGCTTGGCGCTCCGCCCTCTTTGTCTACCCCGTTAGGGATATAGCGTGAATGAGTATCTTCGTTACCTATTTATTTCATAATTATTATTACATTGCATGTTATGTATATTTACATAATATCGCGCTATTTTGCGGATTGACAGTATTTGAAAGGCTTTTAAATGAAAGAGTCGAACCCTATAAGACTTGTTGCTACGTGTTAACCATAGACAAACTAGCCTAGTTTTTCTGAGTTGCTAGCTCATCTCCTGCTAGCAGTACGGGTAAGGGTCGACTCAAAGAATGTTTAAGGTTTGGAATACAATATTATATAAATATTATATTAACGTCTAAAGGATTCCATTACAAAGTACAGTCAGTGACATTAATTTTTATCTCAGGATATAATTGTAATATATGTTATTTACATCACATAGTAGAAAACCGGCTTTTTTACTTTGAAAGAAGAGTCCAAATTCTTGAACATACAAAACCTCATAATTTAAATAGCTTTACTTTGTCCAATGTGTGCCTTTAATGTGGATTGTGCATTGTCATTCGGAATCTACAAGTTAAAGCTACATATGTTGCATACTTATTATTTTATATAAAATACCTAGGTACTTATATATTATACCAAAAAAAACATACGTTTATTTACTTTTACGTGAATGTCCAAAAAGGAACATTATAATAAATACCTAATACTTCTGGAATAGCTACGTTTTCCGTTATTTTTAAATATATTTCAAGGCTTTTAACAGTGGAACAGAACAGCCATCTGTTTTAACTGTTTATTCTAACAGTGGCGATTAAAACATGTTTAGTCTCATTCTTACTGCGCTGAAAATCTTATCGGGGACGTATGTAATGTTGTGACGTAAAATAAGGCTTTGATAACATAATTATCTATATACTGTAGCTAGATTTAAACTCACGAATGTTTAAATGACTTAATGGTACTATCTGTATGTGAGTATAACGTAGAATATTATAAACGCAGAGTAATCTTCATTAAATTTAAATTGTCGCAAAATTAAAAAATAGATTTTATTAAATTAACATAGTACTGCTTACATGTTGTGTAGTTATTTTTTGAATAGTTATTTTGTTTAATATTTTGGGTTAAGAATTAATACACAATTACGACGTAGACGAATTTTTGGGTTATTCAAATTCATTTATGTGTTCCAGTAAACCAGTTACTATCCCCTAATACCCCTATTTTTTAATGTCAAATCTATAGTAGTCTGTACGAAAAAATCTGTACTTAGAAGAACACTGATCAGTATGGCCATTAATATCATCATTAATATGGATATTTTTATCTTTTGGTCTCAGACAAGACGTGCAAAGGCATGTTACGATAGTATGTACTTACTTTTTGTTTTGGGCGGGTAGAAAACCTATTACTTATAAGGAATAACTTTTCCTTTTTTTTATTATCAGTCATAACTATTCAGTCCATTCAGACCAGTATACAAGTTCAGAAATTATGAAAAACAACCAATGGTAGCGCCTAAGGAATTTTATCACTTTAGTAATGGGTCACGTGCATATCAAACATATACCGTTTCTAGTCAGTTGCAGTTTAACAATAGATCATCATCAAAGCGTTGAAAACAGAGAATTAAAAGTTAGTTTTTCCTTGTTGACGACAGTTATAAATCACAGTTGCTGTGTTTATTTTACGATCCAGCTATTATCGTCAACTCGGTGGTTTTGCAACACGGTCGCGGCCCCACTGTGCCCGCACCGCTCAAGTCGGAACCCAATGCGCAGGAGTCGTAAAAAGCAGATATATTCGAACATGCACATCAGCTATTTCTGTATCGCCTTGTACGTATCTAATATCTATATATTTACCATACGCTCTATCCGAAGTCAGTCACAGTAAGACTACATTTTAACGTCAATATTGGTACAATACGTAGTATATACTTTTAATAAATTTCAGGAGTTTGTAGGAACGTGATTTCTGATGCGCTATCGATGAAAGTTTCTTGGAATGTTATCGCACCGTAGTGATGACAGCGACGAAATTTTAGATAAGGATATTGTACGCGATAACATTGCATGATATGGACATTATTAGGGAAGTTATCGGTTTCAGTGAGTAGGTACCTGTATAGACAAGTAGAAAAATTATTAGAGAGGCCTGTAGTAGTACATAATGCGATGCGGCAAGTGTGCATGTCGGCATAACGTTGGCATTACACGCGGTTCCATACGCCTCCCTTATGCACAAACCAGTTTCGCGCTTCGCTCGGAAAATATGTCGCCAACCGCGCGTGGCAACTGGCTTGTTTCCTTCGCTGTTCAATTATAATGAATTTTAATGACTATTTATGAATATACGCTGTATATCTATGATTCATAACTGTCCGTTGTGTTCGTTTATTTCTATCGTTAACAAATGAGATTTCTAAAAATTCTTTGAATGGAATTTTCTTTTATCTGATTTATATTATTTATGCTTATTGAGTTTAGTAATTATGACTTACATTAATAGTTTTTAATGAAAACGTTCCCTAATAATCTTTGAACGTAAAAGAATTCTATTAACTCAGCATTATTAGTACCTACTCATAATAACTATCTAAATAAAAAACAAGTTAAATATTGCATCTGTGTTTAGATAATAGATTTCGAAACTATGCATTATCTGCAACCTATTTCTTTAGTAGGTTCCTTATTTTTTATGATACATTATGGTACCTGAAGTTAACTAGTGACTTGTAAGTTACATCGCTTACTTTGTGAAAGTATTTTGTTTGCTATCGAACTTACTGTAAAGGTGGACATTATAAAAGAAAAAGGAACAGAACTTATATTGATGTACCTGCTGATATTTGCATTTGAAACTTTTAATTTTGGTATTTTGAATTATTCGTGTCAATGCTCAAAATTGGTGGATTGGTGGTGGTTTTCTGGTAGAAGATTGGTACAAGTCCTTCAAAATTTTTATATATTTTACGTCAGTAGGTAATACTCTTAATGTACTTAAATTAAAAATGTATTAAAATACGTTTGATTCATTGTTTTGACTAGAAGTTTAAAAAATAATTTAAATGGTTATAAAACATAATCTTGACATTTTATTTCACACTATTCAGGTAGTTTTTAAAAAACGACTTACAGGTAATTTTTAATAATAAAACGACCTGTTTATTTTTTGTGTTTCGGCCTGTGTCTGTCTCTTAAACTACACCAAGTAGTGACGAGCTCCGACGTGAAATGCGTCTATATTTACAAGCAGCCAATGATTTTCATTCTTCGCGCTTGATATCATGACGATGTTTATGAGAAAGCGAAGTGTTATAAGCAAAATGCATTTCCATATACATTTTTTTAAACAACTTTTTATTAAAATCTACATTTAAAGATGCTAATATTATTTCCCAATTATAATCACACCAGTTTATTAAAATAATGACCATTTAAATGTAATACGAAAGTCAATGCTATTAGGTTCTGTTAAACTTTTAAAAACAGCTATTTTATACTTATGTTTTAAACTTTTAATATAAGTTGTAAAGTTTTGTAACTGGAGCTGTGCTACATTTTTACTCCGAAATATACTGTATTCAATTAACGCCAATTTATTAACTATGGAAAAATTGATCATCATTCGGAACAATGAGGTAACGAGTAACAATGATGAGTTCGAAAGGGTTAAGTGTTTTACAAAAATAAAGGCTACAGAACGAGCACAATGACTCACAAGGAATTCAACGTTGCCTGCCGTACTGCGCTTCGTCGGAATCAGAAATACAATCCTAATTATAATCGCATGCATCCGTCCACCACCTCAATCGGTCGTCCCAAAGTAACAGGGATTCTAAACTAATTTGCGTAAACTGTGCGTACATGATATATATATTATCTTGACTACTGTTATAAATGCGATTAAGTTGCGGTTATTAAGTTTCCACAGTTAAACCGGTGAACCGTTTTGGTGAAAGTTATAGTGATATTAGGGGACGGACACAGGCTACGGTTTTCAAATTACACACCGAACTCGCAGACAGGAGCTTGCAATACTTACTTGCAAAACTTAGATTCGTTCTAGTAATAAAACAAGGTATTTTCCAATGGTTTTTCGAAGTTGCAAATCTCGTCCACAATGCACAGGAAAGTTAATAGAAATTGCAATTATCTTAGGTATGTGTGAAAACAGTCGTTATTCGCGTTAGTTCACGCTATGTTTTTAGAGAAAAGTAAATAAATTGGTCATATTAGGCCGTGTAAGTGGTACATATACATACGTGTACATGGGAGCAACATTGCCGCATTGCGGTGGGCCGTGCATATGTCGACACATCGCTTCTGCCCTTTACTGGCGTGAACTCGAATACCTTTGGATTACACACGGTACGGGTGCAATATTTAATTATTATTGAATGTATTATTAACAAAAAATAACTCAATAGTGTTTAATAGGTAGCATTTTATGTGAATTCTACAAAATAATTATTATCAGATAAAATATCTTTTTTAATAATTTTTGTGATAGCGATAAACTTCATTTGTAAATGGATTAATAGAAAAACGCGACAATATAGGTAAATAACTGCGGCATTTCGTTTACAAAAAGTTTGTATTAATATGCTTGTATGATTTTATGAGCGTACTCGGTAATTATTATGATTGTCATATTATGTTCGTTTTAAGTTTCAACATTTGGAAATTGGATTGAAAATATAGTATATGTAAATTTTAAAATAAAGTTGCCAAATAAGATTATCGTCTCTAATAATAATCTATTAATTGTCCATCCATTCATGTCAAGGCGTTTTAAATTAAGTTTACCAATTGAAAGGACAAATTGCAGCTATATTTATAAATTCATTATAAACGTATTAGTACATACTAATTCCCAGTACAAAAATATATTTTGAAAAGAAATTCGCAATAAGACGATTCCCCAACGGGGTAGTCAGAAAGGACGGAGCGTCGCGTCGTGTAGGGAGGAAGGAGTACAGAATAAATATATTACCTATGTAATTTCAAAATACTATATTTATGAATCCACCCAGATATATTACCGCATATTTAAAATAGTTATATTTTTGCAATTATAACGAAAGTATTTAGTTGGTTGATTCACAGTTTAATCTGAAAAAAAAGAGACCTATGGACAGCTATTACCATTTTTTTATGCGCAGTAAATATTTAATTTTTGAAAATCAAATTTTTAGTTATGGAGTTTTGCAAAACATATTCCATTCAGAAATATTGGTTGTATTGGAGCGTAACGATATCACAGAGAAAAACTATTTTTAATAACTAAAGAATTTTCAATTGATATAAGTATTATCTTTTTTATAATTTATAAAAATTAAAGTACTTTTATTTATTTAATTTAAAATATTTCCATGTATTTTTTAAGTGGATACAGTAAATATTTAGTAACAACTAATTAAATCTGTCAATGTAAATAAAATAATAATGTAGCTATCATTTAAGCAATAGAATTTTTGCGTGTCACCGTACCTTATGGGCTCATTACCTACTAACGACTAATTACAGGATTTGTTTAGAATCCACATTTCCGAATGCTTTAAGTAATAGAAAGGTATGAAATTTTTTCGGCTTTTGTTTTTTTCTTTTGACTTCAAAATGTTGTAGCGAGTTTGTAATACATTAGTCGGGCGTTGATTTACGCAGCTCTACGTATCGTGGGCGCGTCTATTCATAGTACTAATGTACTAAATATAGTAACGATTCCCTATTATTTCTCTCGACTGACTCACTATGTGAGTAGTTCCGCTTTTAAAACTAGATCTCCAGTTTACGTTAGGGGAGATATGTAATTTTCCTTGTTTAGATATGGTGTTGTATCAAAATTTATCGTTATGAATTCTAATAATAGATAATTTTTTATTCAATCTAAATTTAAACGTTTGAATAATCGCAATAATACCTCTTTGCACTTAACGTAATTAACGTCTAGTTTAAGGCATTTCAAGGATAACGCGTGCTGAGTAAATAGTACACGCTCCACGAATAATGCAATCGTAGTTCTGCGTGCGGCGACCGGCGAGGAAGCATAGACGTCTCGTGCGCGCACATCTGCCGCACTGAACCCGCGCAGACGCGCGCGCGTGCTTGGTAACCGTTGCACTAGTCAACACGTGACGTAAGTTAGTAGTGACGACGATTAAACGCAGAGTACCGTGGGTATTTTGATGGTGGGTATTACAATACGAACGTATTGTTTCGATTTTTAACAAAAAATATAGTAGGTATTCCGTATTTTTGGTTTTTATTCAACAACTTTTATTCAATGTTAGGGTTGAAAAGCGTGAAAATAAAGTATTTGATAACGCTGTTTAACTTGTGAAGTGAAGGTAGTCGTTTTTTGCATAAGGGGGTAATTTAAAGTAAGACGGATTTTCAACACAAAGGATAATAAACAGTTTTCATATTAAGACACTGCACAATGCACATGCCATTGACTTCTAATCTTATCCTATCGTATATTATTATATAGGTAAGCAATTTTTATGTATTCGTATTCCTAGTTAGGCAATAATAAGCTAGTTAGGTAATGTATACCTAGTTAGGTAATAATGTAGGTAGGTCTTGGCTTGTAAACGATTGAATTTTAACTTGATTACAGTTTATTGGGTCTAACAAGCGATTTGAAAGGATGATTTACCGAGCGAAGTGCGGTTAAAGTTTATTTATTTAAAATAGGAGATCGTTTCTGTGGGTTTACGTTTTCCTAAAAAAAATGACTACACGGCTTTATTACAACGTCCCGTACAATGCTGAAAACTCATTTGTAACGTAATTTATTACGCTTAAACGAGACGATTTAAATAAATTGTTTTCAAATCGAAATTACATATCCGCTTCCGTAACACCTTATTTTTTTCACATTACTACATTAGTGTATGCATGCCATTTTAAATTACCAATGAATACCCACAGTAGGTACTTAGTTAACAGATTGTAGGTACATAAAAAGATTTTATAAAGTTCGCAATACGTACAAGACATTTTATTTGAATAGATAGAAAACATTTTTACTTTGAATTTCTTATGTATGAAATAATATTTTAGTTTAGAATTCTTCCAAATTAGTAGGTAGTCCTAATTCAAATTCCAGTCTTTTGGTTTGTGTAAGGATTTTTAATAAGTGAATCTGTATCGCCTTTATCCGTTATTTGGGCCAAACCACGCGCGGGTCGTGAGCGCGGCTAATTATAATCGACTAAACATCATCGAATGCTCGTAACTTAGGGTCGCACCTACTGAATATATTTTTAAATACGTTTTTTCTAACACTTCCTTTTCGTGAAGTCAAATACTTACTTTTTGATGTAAGTAATAGGCTTATTATTTAATGACTACAATGTTATCACAATCACGTATACATGCGCCTTCATACTCGTACGTCTTGTTGTGATTAAAAAAATGCACATATTGCACTTCATTTAACTTGTACATGTCAGATTTCTACAGATATATATATATATATACATAATAGGTATATATGCATACGTACCTACATATTAATATTAGGTTATTTGTTTATAATGTTCTGTATTATTTCACTTTCAAATCAAATCGTATTTGACTCCCTTTTGTTACTGAATGTAATGTTTAGATATAACGTGTCCTAAAATCGGAATTAAGATGCCGAAGCTAAAAGCAGCTAATATCGTTTTAATGTCACCTTTCGCTCACCACATCGCGTTTTATTAGATACAATTTTATACTTGCGATGTTAACAGTTTATTAATAATGTAAACACCCAAATAATTTTATTTGAGATGTAGGTATGTCTTACTCTTAGCCACTCATTATGTGATTTTAATGAGTAGCTATAATAGAGTTTTAACTTGTAATCCATTTACTGATCCTTCATGTTATCGATAACCATAATGAACTTAGACTTTAGGCGCATTATTTACTGAGAATAGTAATTTATCTACTACATAATAGACAAACAGACTGTTTAAAAAGAATATGTCAATAGCTTAATGGTAACTATATCAACAAGTCAATTTGTCAAACATGTCAGTTTTATTGCTTGTTGGCAACATGATAATATGATAAAGATCGTAACGATTTAATGACGTTAGTGTAAAACAATCATGTGTCATAATAACTAATCTACCTACTCTGCTGTATTTATCCATATCGTCTTGGGCATATGCCAGTTATTCTAAATACCATACGTGGTCTCATTCAATTTTGTTTGTTACTAATTTATCTGTCTGGCAACTGAGTTTTGGTACACGTGGAATATCTAATTAGTAATTTTCATAATTTCTTAATTCTATGGATGTATATCGTCTCCTTCGTAATAATCAAAACGTTTTTATGTCTTTGGTATTTGGTTTGTACAAAATGTAAACCAGAATTTAAATTAATACTTAGAATATATTTTTTATATTAAGTATTATTATTCTGTTCACCCCGAATGGAAAATGGCGTGAAGTTATGTATGTATGATAATAAAATATTTGTACTAAATAAGAAAATTGTCTAATTATTTAAAAATGCCGTAACCATATACACATAAACTAATAGCAGAATTGCATTAAAGTATAACGTCGACTTCGTTACAAAATCGTGTGAGACCATTGTTTAGTTTACAGCGTGAAAATCAAACTTCCGCGAAGTCATTGAGAAACTAAAAATACAATAGAACCTACCGCTATTAGAGATATTACATGCAAACATTTTGTATCTATTGTTTTTCGGTGTGATACAAAAAAAATTGAAATCTCTGTTAAACATGTTATGCTTTAAATTAATGGTTCCTCTCACAAGTAGAAACAGAAATAAGTACTTATAAGTTAATGCTATTATTTTATTAATTAATTTTATTATGTACTAACTATTGCCTGCAAAATCGTCCGCGTAGAATTAACAAAAAATGGCCTATGTCTCTTACCTAGGATGTAACCTATCTTCATTCTAAAATTCATTAAATTTGGTCCAGCGGTTTGTCTGCGATAATGTAACAGATAAACAGATACTTTCGCACTTGTAATATTAATACCTATGGAAATATGGTAAAGTAAATAAGCGAAAATTAGTAATTATTTACTGATTTTTGCAGTTTAGTTTTCGTAAGTGCTTCTGTCCATATCTATAGCCTTATTATTTTCTCATTTTCATATTAATTAAAATGAAAGGTACACTGACTCGATGATCAACGAACAAGATGGAAGATATTCGAAGTCAAAGTCAAAGTTAAATCAATTTATTCAAGTAAACCCAATCACAAGGTATTTTTCAACGTCAAATCTACTTTAGTTCGGTTCAAAGAGAAGAGAAAAGAAAACCTGGACACTGAGAAGAACCGACCAGAAACTCAGTCAGGTATAATTTTTTCAACATCATTTTACAAAAGGTTTAATAAAATACAATATTCAGAGAGCCAGTAAATGCATGAGAAAATCATTTCCAGACTATTGTTTTATCTTCAACGAAATCGTTTATTTTATAGTATGATTGTCTAATCAATGTACCTTTTATAACTAATCTAAATATATTTTCTGTTAATTGAGTGACTTCTTGAGGAACTTTATTATAAAAACGAACGCAGTTACCCAAAAATGAAACATTTGACTTATGTAATTTAAATTTTGGAACAACCAATTTATCACGACCTCGGGTTTCCATACCACCAATATCGCCTTTTTTTGTAAATCGATCTATATTTTTCCTCGTATACATAATAATTTCAAAGATGTATAAGGACGGCAATGTCAGTGCATCAATGTCTTTAAAACGATCTCTTAGTGATTCTCGTGCATTCATACTGTAAATAGCACGTATCGCTCTTTTTTGTAAAATAAAAATCGAGTTATTATGCGCCGCTGGTCCCCACAGCAAAAGGCCATAGGACATAAGGCTATGAAAATATGCGAAGTACACCAACCTAGCCGTCTAATGGCATATATCGCGGAACCGAGCTTACTAGCCAATGCCCCGATATGATCCGCACATTGCAATTTACTATCTACTGTTAAACCAAGAAAACTGGCAGACCTAATTCTAACTGTTTCCCACCCCATTCTATTTTATCATGGATTCTGGGTACATTAGAAAGGGAAAATTTAATACATTTGGTTTTTTGTGCATTCAAAACGATTGTATTCTCTAGAAAGTAGGTACTAAAACTCCAGGAAAAATACAACGCAATATCGAACTGGGTTGTTAGATGCCATTGACTAGTATAAATAAAACGTCTTCGGAATGTTTTAAAAGTGTTTTCAGGAAAAAAATTATTGTCTATGAAGAACGGTTTTTGTTAAGATGAAATAGATTGGAAATGTAAGGGCGTAGGTATAGCATAATGTTGAACAGTTACTGAACTTAATCATGTGTTTGACCAATACCCTCTTGGGGTTTTTTAATCTTTCTCGCATTTTCTTGTTAATCTCGATTCGTATGTTCCGTTACAGTAATTCCACTGTGAGGACATGGTCGTACATTTTTCTCTGGAAACGTATCACCTTGTCGTTTGGTGGCTGGTTACTTACAATTAAAAAGCGAAAAGAGCGCGGATTCCGCTGCGAATTTCGAGAAATATCGACGGGGTCGACGAACCACGTCGACGCATCGTGTCCATGTCTTCTCGCTTTAATTTTTTATATTTCGTGTTATCCAGATGATTGAATGAGATAAAGAATAGTGTAAACCATATTTAAAAAAGTCGGAATTACGATTTCGCTTATTTATTAATTACTGTAAACTAAATAAATAATGTGTAGGTACCCAACACGATTAACGCGCGTGTTCAACAATACTGAAATATTATTTAGCGGCAATTTCATATTTAATCTTACGCACATTATATTTTTAATAAATAAAAATCATAATCCACTAATATCATAATAACGAAAATATCAACAAGTTCCATACAGTGTGGTGTAAACTTAAGAAAATTAATGTTTGTCATTACCTCAGTACTCAGTAGATGGTTATGACTGACCTGTTTTATTATTTTCACTGTTTACTCTCTTAATTTAGTCGGTGGAGATTAAAAAAACTGTTCACATTGGCACTGCATTTCATTCTGGCTACATTCAGAGGCGAATGCGAACAATAAAAATATCACCGACGTTGAAATAAATAAAAGAGCAGCCGGACCAGGTGCGGTGGGGGCAGGTGGAATAATTGGCAATTCTTTGTCTCAACCCATACTCCAGAAACCTATAGCCACTTAAATAAGTTGATGTCTTACTTTTTTTCTGTCTGTATCTGATGTGCGACGATTAGACCTCTTCTTAACTGTTCAACTCTACGTGGCATAATATACTTTGTATAAATATGCCCATTACTCTCTATATTACCTTTGAATTAAGCTCTGTCTTTTTTTACGTGGATAAGTACGAGCAACTGGTATAGATACAACTGAGTTTAACAGCTTAGGTAAATTTTTATCGAGCGCATTTGATAAAATTTTACATTGACATAAATACAAGACATTATGTAACATACAATTATACACACATCAAAAGTGTCTAGGGATCAAGTACGTTTTAGAGTATCGCCGCAATTGAGGATTATTATTTTAAATTTTTTGGATCGTTATTGATTCTTTTTATTGATTTTCACTATTTGAATAAAGAATTTTCTTTAAATTTTGATTAAAAATAGAAAATGAACCGTCAATCAGGATTCCTATAAAATAATGTGTAATAGCGTTTTTACTAAACCATTACAATTTCTGCATCGAAACTGAAAAAAATTGCATCGATATGGAGCGACGACATCATTTGACACGAGAAGAGATCATGAGAGCCGTCGGAATGTTGCAAGCTGGTTCCAGGTAAAGTACTGTGGCTGTCGCTCTTGGCACTACACAGAGCGTTATAAGCCGTATCTGGACACGCTGTCGTATCACGGGTAGCGTGGCCGAGTGACATAGAGGACGATCTCGCATCACCACTCGCAGACCGGTACATCCAAAATATTGCTCGACGGAATCGTACTATGACCGCCATTATGTTGGCTACGAGGCTCCACAGCTCTCTAAGCTTGCTGATAAGCGACCAAACCATCCGAAATCGTTTACGTGAAGTGAGTCTGCGTTCCCGAAGGCTGCTGAGAGTTCTGCCTATAGCGCCCTGCAATCGTAGGGCCCGTTTACAATGGGCTCGCGAACACAGAAATTGGGAGGAAGAAGACTGGCGTTGTGTTTGCTTTTCCGATGAATCTCGTTTCGGTATGAGGCCGGATATAAGACGTATTCGAGTTTGGAGGATCTCTGGACGTCAAGAACGTTTGAAATTTTGTCAGGAAGTTCATTCATATGGAGGGGGAACAATAATGGTTTGGGCCGGTATTTGGATCGGTGGAAGAACCGATCTCATTTGGATCAGGGCAACCTCAATGCTCAGATGTATGCGGAGAGGATTGTTGCAGACGTGATCATCCATCTGCGAAGCCGGTTGGATGATTCGTTTCGACTAATGCACGACAATGCACGTCGACATACGGCTAGAGTCGTAACACGCGCTCTTGCCGACGCTCGCATCAACGTTCTGCCGTGGCCTGCTCAATCGCCAGACTTCAATCCAATTGAGCATGGGCTATGCTTCAAAGAAGAGCTCTGCCGAGTATGGATGCCGTGCATACCCCACAACTTTTTGACTTTTTAGAAAGAATGTGGGCGGCCATTTCTCAAAGTGATTTTGATGAACTGATTTTAAGCATGCCAAATCACTGATTGTGTAATTCGTGTCTATGGTGGAAACACAGATTATTGATTTTTTTATCTTTACAATAAAAATTTTAAAAAAATCCTCATTTTTGCCTTTTTTGCCATTTAATTGATGACATTAACTTAGGTTAATTTCCCACAATTTGCAAAAACTGTAATTTTTCTTAATTTTGACAAAATATAGAGATAAGTTGTTAACTTAAACATAGGAATTAAAGTAAGAAGCCAGTCTGGAAGACTAGATTTGATAAATATTAACTGGATAATTTTTTATAGTTAAAAATGTACTTGATCACTAGACACTTTTGATGTGTGTATTTGAAAATTGAATGAAGCATGCGAACACTTTATAACTAGGTGCTTATCATTTTTTAGTTCCTATGGAAGTATTGTGGTGAGACTTCGATGTCTGTGCTATAATATTATATTACAGCTGTTTAACTGAAAAGTTACAGGGTATATTTGTGCAAATCTAATAATACAAATGAGATCATTTTAGGAATGTTTTATCTTTATTGATTTTAATGAAAGCATAAACCATAACTGATCAAGTGTGTGTTAGATTGTCAGATAGGGTTAGGTACGTAAAATATTTATAAAATGGTAAATTTCTAATCTTGATTTCTGGACAGCCGTATCTCTTAGCCATTAGTAACCTATAAAACCTTGGAGTTTCCTGTAAACTTTAGATACCTAAAGCTTTATATTTTCGAGATTGTTTGTTAAGTCCAGTAGTATAGAAAATGTGGGGATGGGTTGAAGAGAGGGAATGGTCGAATCGAATTCTTAAATTAATCTCTCATGTATTTAAATGTTAAGTAACGCAAAAGATATGTGTCAATGGGTTGTATTATTATACCAACTTCTAAGTCAAGTCTGAACTTCACACAGTACCTGAGGAAACGGACTGTGAAAGACGGCTAGATACATGAGTGATCTTAGAAGAGTTCCTTTTTCCTTGCTCTAAAAATGAGAATTCTAATTTGTAAGTAGAATAATAAGCTAAAGACAAAATTACATTTACACGGATTTACTCATGTAAATTTAAAAAATATAAGAAATATATAAAAAATCGTCGCTCTTTGTTTATTATAGTATTCGTATTTTGTTAATGAAATACACAAAGTAAGAGTAGGGATTTCACGGCACACAAGCTATTAAATCGACACAAGATTCTAATTTATAGGAACAACTAATTTTTAAGGCTGTTTGGAGAATATAAAAAATTCCCTCTTGAAAGCTGTAGTGGACCAGCAATATTTTACTTCTGTAACTAAAAAGTTTGTTTGTTAGGTTTATTTTATATTGAGTACTATTAAATGTTCACCTATGATATTGCCGATTTTTAATACTGGCTGATACGAAGATCGAAATCTTTCATTTTATTTAGAATTCCAAATTGATTTTAAAATGTTGTTACGAAATTTCTTTAAAAAAATCAGTTGTTCATCTATGTTCTCGCCCCCGTTCGATTTTCTTTGATGTCGGTATTTCTGTGACCATGGAAATATGAAAGAAATTTGCGTTGTTTTTGAATACGAGTACCGTCGTGGCACCGACGTAGCACAGACGGCACACAATATTAACGACATGTATGAAGTGAAGGCACGGTGTGTTTTTGACGTGATCGCTTCGTTTTGGAAATTTTGATCTCAACGATGAGCCCTGTGCTTGACCGGAGGCGAAAGTCAATAAAGATGAATTGAAAGCCATATTGGAAGCAGATTAATCTCAAACCTTGTCAGAATCAACAGCAGTCTTCAACTTTAGTGATAAAACAATACTTATTTATGTATGTCAATTTTGAAAGAAAAAATGCTCGGAAAGTGGTAACCGTATGAACTCACTGTACCACAATAACAAAATCGCGTGGAAGCTTACTTTAACTTGTTGACTAGGCACATAAATGAAATGATTCTGATTCGGAGTGTCACTTGTGATGAAGAGTGACACGGGAGGCAGCCAAAAGATGTCCCAAATGCAAATTGAGTCAAAAGAAGCTGCTTGTGAGTGTATGGTGGACCCGTGCCAGCATTGTTCATTACAGCTTCTTGTGACCTGGCAGAACATTACTGCAGAGGTGTACTGTGAAGAATTGCAAATGATAATGGACAAGCTCGCTGTCAAACAACCGAGACTTGTCAATTGTTCTAGTTCACTCCTTCACGACAACGCTCGTCCACACACCGCACAAAGGGCCATCTCCAAGCTACATGAGTTACGACTGGAAACTCCGTCATCCACCATATTCACTAGACCTTACTCCAACTGATTTCCATTTTTTTTGGAATTTAGGTAATTTTTTACAAATGAAAATTTTCAATTCCGATGAGGCGGCGAAAAACGCATTTAAAGAGTCAATTAACTTCCATTGAAGTGGTAGAAGTGCATCGACAATAATGACCAATACTTCGATTAATTAAGAAATATATTAATACTTCTGATTAAATAAAGTTGTTTGATGTTTTATACATAAAACTGAAATTTTATAGGTAAAGACCTAATAGGAGACACAGAATGTATTAAAACTGGCGCTGTTCGATTGTGACCAAGGACGGAGATTTTCAAAAAGATTTATAGTAGCTGCACTGAAATTGTCAACGCGAAATTTTGGAAGTTATGCGCATGCGGCTGAGGTAATCCCATTTAGTCGCTGCACAGTGCGCATGTAGCTTGCTTCCTGTTGTAATCCGTCTAAGTCTATCCGGTTGTTGTTTACTAGAGCAGGTGATATGCAACGTTGTTCTGTCTAAGTCTGTTGGATTTAAACATTTAAACAGTGTGTGTCTGCATACATAGATATGTAGCACAACCCGGTCACTCGGCAAGTACGCATATTATTGCCATTTGCATAGTGCAGACAAGTACCGGTGTCATTTTACACGCGATTACCGTTGATTTCAAACTGCATAAAAGTATTACAGTTTCACAAAAAGTAACAAATTGAGATAGGTAAAAAATTGCAAGTCATTTAATAATGTTGATTTAATGTTAAATGTATAATTTCTTTAAATAAAACCGGCCAAGTTATCCGGAATACCCGAAGTTGAATTTGAGAATTCGACTTCGATGTTCACGTTTGTGTTTCGGTCACGTAAATGGTACAAATAAAGTATAATATTCTAATAACTTTCTGAGAAGAAATATGTGTGTGGTAGGGGGATCGCCGTCAGGAACGCAATTCCTTACCTGCAGTTTCCATTTCTCAAAACTTAATTGCAATAATGCGACAATGAAACTCACATACGATTTAAAACAACAAAAAACAAAAAGTTTTAACAGAATGTCCGCGTAGTAATAGGGTTGTACAGCCGGCCGCGCATGCTGCTTGGCTGCACGAATCTCGATACTCGCATGCACACACACACACTCGTATAAAATAGAAAGAGACAGATAAATAAAATAAATCTATGTATAGAGCTAACGAACCTAGCGCCGCGCGGGGCGCGGGTCTCGCCTTAGTTTGTATAATTAATTAGCGTGTGTTAGAAAGAGACAGAGTTAGAGAGTCGTTGGGAGTCGAACGGTGGGGGCAAAACACTTTTTCGTTACGTGACGGTTTCTACCAACTCACACCTCTCAAGCCGTGTTAAGGAACTTCGTTCCAAATATTTTAAAGAAATAATACGAAATAATTATTATAACATAATACCTACTTATTATGATAAAAGACAATTCCTTTACTAATTGAAACTCAACTACAAGAATCACTTCATATATGAGATACAATTACCTATATATGTAATTAAAGACAGTTACTGAAGTCGATGCCATGCCTACCAAACTAGCAAATTTAATGTTGTTGCTTATTGGCAAAGAATATAATTATAAAAAAGAAGGCAGACTCCCGTCTCATGCGTAACGGAATTGCCTGCTCTCGGCCGGATATGTAGAGTTGTTGGGTTGCGTGTGAGATGCGGAAAACATCTCGTTTATACTCGTATACATACATTTAGTACGTAATAATAAAAAACAATGCAAACGGATAAGTTTTTCGTATTTGTTAAATTTTAGTAGTTGTAGTTATGTTTAAGAATGATAACTCTGCATTCGAATGACTAAAATTATTTAGGCATCTAAAGACAATATAATACGTGGGCTTATGCGATTTAGACATTTTGTATTTGCGACGATGTCAAGAACGAATTAAAGACAAACGGCCGGTTTATTATCTTCAAATTTGCAGACAGACAGCCACGCGATCACTGCGCGACTGGTGACTAATTACAATGAAAACTGGTATCGTGCATGACGATTGCGTGTCTATTGCGCCATAACTGTAAAATGCACTTTTCGCGGTAAATTTAGCGCCAATATACAAATTACATTAAACAAATTCTCGTTTTGACAGCAGATATCGCGCGATATTTGGCTATCGCATGCTGACTGCAAGTTAGGTGATAAGCGTGCGGAACGGCGGAGTTATTACTTAAAAATTTGCAGACAGCGACAGCCACGCGATTACTGCGCGACAGATGACTTGCTAATATAATACGCGTGCCGCACGTTTATTACGTAACTTGCAGACAGCATGCGACAGCCAATATCGCGCGATACCTGCTGTCAAAACGAGAATTTGTGTAATGTAATTTGTATAGTGACGCTAAATCTACCGCGAAAATTGCATTTTACGCTCATACAATAATAGATACGCAATCATTATATATGATACTAATTTTTTATTACAATTAATCACCGGTCGCGCAGTGATCGCGTGGCTGTCGCTGTCTGCAAATTTTTAGGTAATAACCCCGCCGGTCGCATGTTACGTCGCGCGCCACCACGACTGTTGCTACAATAATCTAAAATTTTGCCGTTGTGTGCGTGCCGCGGTGCGTGTACCGCGTACGCTAACTTTCTATTAAGAGATTCTACTGTTATGTTTATACTGTGTTATTGGTTGGGCAGCAACTTCCAATTTTATTATGTAGGGATTTGTATTGTATTTATGAAGTCATTTTTGTACTTGAGTTTAGATTAGTAAAGGATAATAATTATTTTGTCCTTTTAATTTAAATCGATTTCATTTTTTTCTGAAAAAGTTACTTATTTTTCCCTTTAGAGTGACCTTCTCCTAAATATATATCTAGGGTAGGTCTTTTTACCAATTCAGGAACACAATATTGGATAAAAGGATCATCAAAATATATAAAAATAGGTACATCTTTAATATTTCTTCTTATTACTAAATCCTTAATACTCTCCAGTAAAGTGATATGATTAGTAGGCTTTACTGAAGTTCTTCAGAACTACAGAAGATTTTTTGGAAAAACACGAAAACTTCAGCTCATATTCAAACTTATCAATATTCTTAACACTTATGCAGAACTTTAACGCACAATGTTATTTAATTAATTGATTATTTATTCACTTTAGTACAAAAAATTGAAAATTTTAATAAATTGCGAACTTGAATTCTCCCGTTCCCGCCAAAAAGTCCATGTCAAATAGTCTCTGAGAAAATAGGCAGTAGGTTACTAATGCGTGTAGTAGTTGTCTGTGACAGACGGACATACATACAGCTACCAAGGAGAGGCCATAAGTGTCCCGTATCTATTTACATTTTTGATACGTAACATAAACTATATGTTTTATACTTAATGACATTTAAGGAATGTAACATATTTTTATGTGCATACAATTGAATTCTTATCTAAGTATAAGCAAAATATAAGGATAAGAGATTGATATTGAAATGCTGGTAAGATTATTTCAAAAACCTACTTATCGTTCGGCATGTAGACAAGTAACTTAATAATTTATTTAAATATAAAACACGCGTGTGTAATAAGTAATAACCGAAACAATATAAAGCGTACTTTGCGCGACATTGAACAACTGAGATCACAACAATGGACGTGAGCTGATGTCGTTGTACCTACCCGGATAATGATGTTATTTGCCTTCCGTCATTGTGGATCTTTGTAAAAACGTAGCTGCTACCTTACTGTGAACGGGCCTCTGTGATTGTTTACATTTAATTCTTCAGAATGTTGTTATGACGATGCCTGAAGTGGACAAGTTATTAATACTTAAGTGCAGGTCAAAAAGATCAAAGCTTAATTATAGATATCTGTATGTGTAGTTGGCTTATTTTATTACACTGGTTTTTACGTATGTAACACTCAATAACATAATTTTTTCTTTTTTAAAACCTGATAACGGAAAGGCTCTCACAATTTTTTGTAACCAAAACAGATAATAAAAATATTGTTTTATCTACTTATTCGGAAGAAATACGTTGTCCTAGCAATTGGCCTCCGGCTTCTTATTTTATTGTTTTTTTTGCGTTTATAACTTCTAAATCACGAAACTTGTTTTAATGAATTACTTAACGAACACTAAAATCAGTAATTAGATGTTACGATACATAAATTATGTGGGAAAATGTTTTAGAAAACGATATTTACATAATTTTTACTGTTCTCACAAAGATCAGTGAGCCCATAGATGACATTCTGAGTAATTTAATAATGAAGCCAACATTAAAAATTTGCTGGACATGTGCCGTTATACTGTGACCTGATTGGTCAGATCAAGATCGAACGTTGAATAGTCGAGAGTGGAAAGACAGAGCTGTAGACGTGGTCGCCGTTTGAGTAACATTTTACTCAACAATGGGTAGTCGCCGGTGTCGTCATTAAAACCTATTAAGCTTCGTTCAGGGATTACTGGTCTGTAGTTAATAATTTGCCTCAGTAGAGAAGTGATTGTTTATTACACGATATAAATAATCGCTTTCTTACCGTGTTAAAAGTTTTTGGAGACTTCGCTATATTTCAGCGCTGTTATAAGCATTTTAATTTGATGGGTGATACGTGGATGGCTATTTTTCCACGTATCACCCATCAAATTTGCTTTTAAGCAGACGTATCACCCATCAAATCTGCTTTTAAGCAGACGTTTCTGTTTACCCCTTTTGCATACGAACTTACCCACGAACGAACGTCTACCCACTTGCTAGTTAATTTCTCTTGGTATCTGTCATCGCGATTAAAAAGTTCACATTTGAAATACCGAATAAGAACTTGATTAATAATTATATTATTAATAGAAAGGTAAAGTCTATAATACAGCGTAATGGATATAAACGGTGAAATTAAAGACGTTAATTGCTAATATAATTTTTTTCACCAAATCATAATATTTACGGGAATATTAAAAAATATTATACCAGTTAGGAGCTTATTTGGACACTCATGAAGTTAGGTTTTTGTAGTAATTGATATAACTTTAATTTAACAAATTAATGGTAATTTATAAAAAAAGAGAAGAATTGTTTCAGTTTGTTTAGTTAACTCTATACTGAGGTGATTTTCAACAATATTTTAGCGCTTTCATTAAAAGGTTATAAACAAATATGTGCCTGAAATTAATAACGAAACTACCTAGCGTCAAGAAACTCATTTTGCGCCATCAGTTTCACAATATAAGTTCGGCTTAACCGTAACAATTATTCGTTAATCTGTTAAAGTATTAAATCATTTATAACGTAATGTTTGCTAGCTATAGTGGAAAATCCATACTATGCGTACATATTTTACCTATATGTATACAAATGTCCTCGTCATACTTACATATGTGATTGTGTACATACGTGCACATATGTGTAATAGTAATACATGTACAGACGTATATACTATATACCTATACATGTATGTATATACATACGTGCAGCTCCATCGTCGATTGTTATTGTCGAGTATGTGTAAACAGAGCTCGAATCATACTCGTCGAGGGTCGGCGATGAACTCAATCAAATGACCGTCTGCTAAACTGAATTAACTAGTCTAAATACCTACGTTTCAATTGACGTTTCTAGGTTAACAATTCTTCTAGTGTAACTTTATGAGCTGAATTTATAAAAAGTTGATTTTTAATTTACGAAATAATAGAATAAAAAATCTTCCTGCCTTTAAAAAATATATATATCTAAGGATTAGTAACACAAATAAAGAATCTTATATAAAGAATCTTATTCAGATTACTAATTTATCGAGTAAACAAAGACACCGACGTGTCCATAGTATTGGCTTAGCGACTATTAGCGATGCGATTAGGTACCATAATGTGACCGTATGAGGTCATTTAGTCGTTCGGAAACATTTGGGTCCAAACTCTATGACTCACTTCCAAGAGACGGTGGACATCAAAGTGTGACTGACTAAGTATTATGTGTTTGGAAATACATCGATGATGAATAATAATGTTACCTACGTCAGTAAGTCTGTTCGATCCAAAAATTTAATTTTTGGTAAAATTAGTTTTTATGTTTAAAATTGAGATAAACATCTTTAAAGATTCAGTGCATAAAAAAGATATTATGAAACAATTTCATTTAATATTTTTTAAACATATCTACGTATATTTATTTAAATGCAATTGTTACATTGTTGTAATAATAAATTGTTTCATAAAAAGTATAGTTACCCATTAAAAATGTGACACGTCTTCACACCGTACAGGAACTAATTTTTATTTTTATTTAGATTATAACTTTTATAAGGTTCAAAAATGATTGTTATAAATAATCAAGGAAATTGATTGTAAAAACTAGAATGAATTTGTGCAGTGGCAGGACAATAAGAAATTATATTATTAAAACGTTGCTACAGAGGTAGAGCGTAATTCCGTAACAATTTCGAAAAAGTATACAACGTGAACGAAAAAAAAAAAATTTGGGTCTAAAATACCCATTATTTAATTAACATACATACATATCATCACGCTGTATCCATAACGGGGTAGAAAGGCAACGGAGTGCCAAGCGTCGCGGTCCTTTTCATATTCCTATTATTTAATCTGTTTTTTCTTATTTTTGGTTTTACACACATTGTGTGACCACAAGCTAATCACTAGGCTTGTACTATGGATACCACACAGCGAACTGTGGGAGATATTGTATAGGGTCAGGTATTACTTTACAGAAATCCATTTCATGGGATGAATTCTAGCTAGATGTCTAGCTATTTTCCGCTCAAACTCCAAAACCCATCAATCGACAACGTGTTTCGCCTCTCAACGAAGCATCCTCAGGATATACTAGAGATCAGACTCGGTCAGCTAACCAGCACCGAATCTGGATTGCATTGAATCGGAGTCTGATCTCTGCTATACCCTGAGGATGCTTCGTTGAGAGGTAAAGCTTCTGCCTTCCAAACCTGGGTCCCGGGTTTAATCCCCGGTCAGGTCAACTTCAAGAAACGAACTTTTCTTCGTCTTGTAGTCTGAGTGTTACTGTGAGCTCCCACAGTTCATGTGATGAATTCCTACAATCTTTAGCTATCTTCCGCCCAAAATTCCAAAAGTAATCGCCACGTGTTTCGCCTGTCAACGAAGCATCCTCAGGATACTCTAGAAATTAGACTCGGCCAGCTAACCAGCACCGTATTAACGAATGACAGCTTACTCTTGTAGCTGAATTTTGGGCGGAAGGTAGCTAAATATTATAAGAATTCATCACATGACGGAATATATCGATTGTGACGTACAGACAGACAACAGTTCAGTTTTTGCCATTATGCCTATAGCAATTCAATCCTGGGTTTGTCAATAGGCCGTATAGGTCATGGCCTATGGGCAGTAGATTTCGCGGGGCGGCGGATTAAGAGAGCACTAAATAATATTATAAATATCTTCTAAATACATACAATTACCAGTTGCCTAGAATAGGCTGACTAAACACAAACGATTGAAACAGAAGAGACGTTAAAAAAAGTCCACTGGTCCGTGGCCTATACTTGTGAAATGTATACATTAATTTGGCACTGTACCCTAAAAACAAAAATAAAATTTTCCAATTTAACAATTTCATTACCGACACGCATTCAAATCGTCCATGGATCTTTTTATTTTAAAACGATTAAGCATAGCTTAGTAAAGGAGTGTTACTATCTACTAATGTCTGTTGTCTTGAAATTTAAATGGTGTGGAAATTCTTTAGTACTTTTTTAACAATTTACTTGCATGCATACAACGTATACAGACATTATACGACTTAAATTATATGTACTATGAAGAAGAATGCATTGAAATAAAATAAGTATTTATTTTTACTACCTATTCTCAATATTGAACATTTCTCATTTGATGTAAATAGATACATACATACATATCTTCACGCTGTATCCCAAACGGCGTAGTCAGAGTGCCAAGCGTCGCGGTCCTTACATACCTCTTTCGCTTCCTCAAATCTCATCATTCTTCTCACACATTTTCGCCTAGGTATGCGAGTCCTTTTGACATTTCCATCTGCTAACTTTCTGGCTATTTGATCTCCATAAGTCAGCCTTGGTCTTCTTTGGCTTCTTTTATCTCTCACTTTCACTCTGTAGATTAGAGATAAAATTTCTGTAAATAGATACCTATATTAATATAGGTTGTGTCTGTAGGTACGTATATTGCGACAGTGTACCGTGTATGTTTAACAATACTAACTAAAGACGAAGTGTATTACCGGACGTAGTGTCATCGCAACGGGGTGACAAGGGATTTGAGTTATTGCTAAACCGCAGATAGAAAAGGTTGAGTCTTTGTTTATGTATGTGACTAATGTGAATTTAGGGAATCGGTCAAGGCTCGGTATACTTAGTTGTCGTTTCTCACAATCGTTGCTTTAATGCGTTTCAAAATGTCTAGATAGGTATTGTAATATGAATTTTCTTCAATTTATTCTAAGTAGGAATATATCGAATTTGATGAGATAAGGTCATATTATGATAACATGAATTATTTATATAATCTATACATCGTTTATTTGTTTTTATAATTTTTATGTCCATTCCAACGCGATAACATGCTGTAAAATTAAATCAATACTTAAAAGGATTTATTCAAAGAAAAACATGATTACTGTGTTATTAGCATAAGAATTGTACGCGTGTCCAGTTTACAAGTTGGTTTTAACGTCTCTGTTATCGGTTAATTTTATGTGTGCACGGCAGTTCAGTGATTTTTCCACGCTCACTCACACAAACATCCGCGCGACATGCGATTGAAATGCACTATGCAAAGTTGCTTCGGCAATGTAAGTAAATTGCCACTGAAATTCCTTCGTTATAAGGCCTAAACTCAGTTTAATCATTTTGCATGTCCGTAATTTTACACGATTCGTATTCATGTTCAGACTTTTATTTCCGAATTGCACGTGTCAACGCTTAAAATTTTTTCGTTATATGCTTACGTAGGTAGTAATGCCTACCTATAAATTGTTAACTTATATTCTATCGTAACATCTACGCAACTAATGTGATCCAATCTAAATGCTAACTCAATTATGCAATGTCGTAAGCCGCTCTACAAAATTATTGTTAATACCGTTCACTATCAAACAAAAAACAGACACAAACTTAGATGATGACATATTATTAAACATTTATACCATAAATAGTTTATATTGAAAGTTCTTGCCAAGGAATACTGTTAAAATACCTACTTATGTGAAAATTGTTTTCTTTTTTTGAAATGTAAACCTGATAAAATATTTATAAATATCAGTATCAGATATGTTTACTTCTAGAAGTAAAAGTAGTGCCTATATTTTCCACTTATAACGCGGATGTAAAACTGTCGTTACCTCACACAGTTTGTAAATATGCCTTTGTGGGTCCATATTTAACATATTATGCGTTTTTAAGACATCTCTTATTGTATGCAAGTATCGTATGTTGTTTGTGCTTTGTAACAATGGTTACGTGAGCTTAGCGAAGTTGCGAAAGCACAGTGGGTAGGTACAGATTCTACTGAAATGAATTTAGCACGCGCTAAGAAGAGGAAATGAGTGTTAGTGATAATAGAGGGGAAACAGGAAGATATGTTACTACGAGTAGAAATGACAAAAGTATATAAAAATGTCAATTAATTTTGTGCATTAGAATTATCTTAATAATCTCAATGAATAACTGAAGAATCTCTGTTTTAAGAATGAATACATCGACCATAAAGCAAAGATGAAGAAAGATGTGAAACCAGAATGGCTCACTGGAGATTTGTTTTGTATTTTGTCAATACTCAGACTTAGCTTTTCTTAACTAATCTAGTAATAAGATTGTGTTGCATACATTGTGGCGCGGTGAAAGTGATTGTGCAGATGTCGCGTGCGGCGGCGGCACGGTACCTGCCGACCTTGCCATATACGAGCGGAGCACACGCCACCCGCCGCTGGGCGCTGCGCAGGCGCCGACTACCGGCGCATCGCGCATCGTTCCCGATATGCACCGTTTACCTTGAAACGTTTTTTAGTTGGTCCCGCCATACGCGATGTGTCTCCTTTGCTGTTTACGAGTTATGGCATTTTCTAGTGTTCCTTTACAAAATTGGAAAAATGAACACTTACGCATCGTTTTTCTGTCTATTTGGTAGTGGTTCAATCACCGGCTACTATAACTTAACTTCAAAAGTTGAGTTTTGACTTTGAGGATTAGTTTTAGCGACTTAAATAGAGTTAAAAAAACTTTCGGCTTTCGTGTGGCTTTGTGTGTGGTAGTACATTCATACATTAATTAAGTGTGATAGTAATGTGGTATAATATAATATCAACATTTTACATACTTTGTTTCGAAAGCAATACTTTATCTTTCGTCCTGCTTGTCTCGATCTCTAAAAGTATTAGTGTTAATGAGAAACATACGAAATAAATCATGAACGTTGAGAATAAGGTGCGTATTGAAAGAAAATTAAGTATTATAATGTCATCGTCTAATATAAATATGAAGACAATCTTATATCTTTTATAAAAGAAAATCTTATAATATTAAAAGAAAATTATTATATAATTTATATACACATCTTAATCTCAATGTTCAACAAGTAATTTGTGATTTTTTTAACTTCGATACTGAATAATATTAATAACAAATACACGAGACATTTCGCCATAAAGTGTGGTAACAATTCATGAATGTCTATTAAAACATAGTATATATTAGTTGTGAGAATTTTTCCCATGTAAAATAATAATAATAATGATAGCGTAATACAAGTTTAAAAAAAAATTCAATAATAGAATTTCATGTCTAGTGATTAAATTCGCTAATTTTCCATACATTAACTTTAAACTGGATCTCATTGGAAAAACGCAGTAAGTAGGTAGTACTTGTATGTCGATGAGGACGTAATTGTGAATATTGAGAAGATGCACACGAATAGTGCTGTGCGTGTTATGTATTAGATGTTATTGTTGTTATAATTGCGTTGCGCCTGCGCAGGTCACGTGTACCACCGAGGACGGCCGGTGCGCGCTACTCGTTGAGCAGTTTCGCAATCATACTCGAAACACGACTGAATTGTTCTATAAATTATGAATTGATACGTAATAAAAATAAATTTTAAATTAATATTTATGTATGATATCCTTTTGAGATGATTTATTAGGAATACCTGCGGTACGTTTTGTTGTAGGTTATTTATTAGTTTCTTGAATAAAACGCGTTCTTTCTACAAATTATTATTCTGTAATTTTTCACTTTCAAGTAAGTTTTCATATTGTTTTAAGGGTTTCGTGACTAGTTTTGAACCCCTACATTACAAACATGCCTGTTCGTCTCTCCCTCGCTCTCTTCCATAGATATGAATTGATGATACAAAAACGAATTTTATAGTAAAAGACATTTTTTTCGGGCGTTACTCGTATATTGCAAAGTGAAAAAATACAATTAAGTAGATAGAAAATACACTTCAGATGCCGCGGCCAACCCTGCTGAGAACTTGAAGCGGCGTAAGTATGCGACTCTCTCTCAGAGTTTCATATTTACGCCCTTTGCAGTCGAAACTTTGGGTCCTGGGACACCGAATCCCATCGACTGGTTTCTGATATTTGTAAGAAACTGGTCAAGGCTTCCGGAGACCGCCGCGCTGGCAGCTTCTTTCGCCAACGCATCAGTGTGGCTATTCAAGGAGGCAATGCTGCCAGTCTGCTGGGTACCTTAAGCAATGACAGCTTTCTAAGTGGCAACTTTGAGGAAGTCTATTAATGTGATAATGTGTAGTTTTAAGTTTGTAAATATTAACCTTAAGTAGATATTTCTTAAAGTAGGGTGTTACGAGTACAACAAGGTTTTCTTAAAAACCTCTTTTCGGATATTAATACTGTACTTGTTAGCAGACCGTTCTGTATCTTGTAATTTATATTTCGGAGATAGGCACTAGATAAATGGTCCGAAGATTATTCCTGATCTGCGATATCTGTTATTGTTCTAACGGGGTGTTTAATAAGAATTGAATGAGCTATATTCACACACTGATTTCATAATTTTTATTTTATTTTGCGTTATAATTTTTATTTTATTTTATAATTGTTTATAACACTATTAATTTACACTCACTTTAAATTGTGGACACTATCAAAACGTAGGACAGGTGTACCACGGGCTCGCTCCCAATATCGAATCCTATGTTCCTCTATCCTCTCTTGCGCAACGAGACTATCAAAACGGCTCTTAATAGCTTTCTATAAAGTATTCATAGTGAAGATGAGTGACGACCAAAGACTACAATATAGTATATTATATTTCAGCATTTACATGTTTATTACAATTATATACATACATATCTTAACGCTGTATCCCTAACGGGGTAGTCAGAGGGGACGGAATGCCAAGCTTCGCGGGCCTTACATATTTCTTTCGCCTCCTTCAATGTCATCATTCTCCTCACGCATTTTTGCTTAAGTATGCGGGTGCTTTCGACATTTCCGTCAGCTAACATTCTGGCTATTCGATTTTAGTAAGTCAATGGTGGTCTTTCTTGGCTTCTACTACCACCCACTTTCGCTAATATTTAATCTGGAAAAATCCCAATGATAGCTTTCACTTAGGTACTCCTTTCAACGAACGGTATATCAGATAAACTAACTTTGAAAATAAATTTGAAAATAAATTGATAAATAACTTTGAAAAATCTGAAATTTGATAACGACTTTTGTTTATTGTTTACACTCTTATTGCATTTATAATGTTGATAACAATAAAGAATGCTTTGTAATTTCAAAATAATTCAGAATACCGATTTAGAGTACCGGAAATGATACAATGTAATGAGTCTCAGCAGATATAAGACGTGTAACAAGTTTTCATAGATAATATTATTTAACTAGTTGTTCATTTGTAAAAAGACATTTAAGTGTCTACGTAAGCGTGTATTAGCAAATAAGTGCGCATTTATTTGATGGCCGCCACGTTAGAATGGGCGACCTCTCGCCTCCGCGGCGCGTTCGCTTTACAACTAGCATTGAGGCATTTACCTTTCTTAGGTCGGACTTGTCCTCAATACTAAGAGCGTTGATTTATTACGATGCATGGTATGCTGGCTTGATTTGGAGACAAATTTTGTGCAATATGTGTCTAATTTGCGGAATATGTTTACGTTCCTTATAACGAGTCTCGCGTCAACCTCATTGGAAAGAATAATTATAATAATTAATTAATTCAAAAACGTGATAAAATGTAGATACTATTTGATGTACACCCGCACAGCTACACCACATTTAAATTGGAAGTTACATATAAAAGTTATGCCTTAGAATGTAACAGAATTTCTTCTAAGTGATTAGGTACTAACGATCATAGCATCTCATAGTATAAAAATTAGGTTATTAATCGTGATGCATTATTGATGTTCTTGTTGTTTACTACGAACTAAGTACCTACCTATTACATTTTAACGACTTAGCCAACTAATTAGTTAAATATTACTAATTTTTCCATTTGGTTAAAAATATTTATAGATTGTTATCTGAAACAGGAAATATAATTAAATTTTATTATTTATTATAATTAACGTTAGAAATATTGTCGTTTACCAATAGTGACATGGTAAAATAACTCCATAATTTGCCATGGTGTTGTAGGATCAGTAACTGAAGCGATTTCGTAGGCATCCGATCAAATCGTTTATTTAGATGCTCACCTCTCATTCATGAAATATTCATATTTGTCATTGAAATAAAATATTTCATTCCGGGACTTTACACGGGTCAGATTTTAATTTTATTTAAAATTGTTAGAGGTGCATAATATGGTTACTTTTATATATTTATAAGAAATTTATTTTGACAAAACAACTTTTTGGTTCATATGCGTCCCATGTATGCATGCGTCTGTGCAAATATTGCGTCATAAATGTCATATTGCTTTAAAATGGTATTTCTATGAATTGTATACTTAAATATGATTACAGTCTACTTTAATTGGATTTGTATTAAAGGGAACAAGAAAATACATCAATTTTTTTTGGCACTTCTAATCTAGCAAATTACGTAAACAGCAGGGTAATTTCTGACAATACTTTAAGCGCATTATAAAGCTATCAGTTTGTTATAGCGCAACTACGTAATGCCATTATAGATAGAATCTAAGGAAGCGATCTTTGTCCTGTTTTAATGCCACACTACCTGTTAATAGCGACGTATTTTGAGTGGTGTTTTTTACGAGCGGCAGCGATATGAACGATGCGAAAGATCTGTTGTCTTTCACTTGTCCCGATAAATTAAATGACATAATGTTACTTTAATTTAATTTTGGTTTTGATGACTTTTTATTGACTTTTCATACATCTATTTATAACATCACATAACATAACATAACACAACATAACATAACTTCACGCTGTATCCCCAACGGGGTAGTCAGAGAGGACGGAGCGCCAGGAGTCGCGGTCCTTACACACCTCTTTCGCTTCCTCAAATCTCATCATTCTCCTCACACATTTTCGCCTAGGTATTCGAGTGCTTTTGACATTTCCGTCTGCTAACACTCTAGCTATTTGATCTTCATAAGTCAGCCTTGGTCTTCCTTGGCTTCTTTTACCACTCACTTTCGCTCTGTATATTTTCTTCGTCAGTCTTTCATCACTCATCTATTTATTTACTCCATAAACCTATAAGACATCGTAGAAAATCATTTCAGTCAATTATTAAATATTTAGTTCAGTAATGGGCATATTTCCGTCAATACTCGTAATTTCGTAATTTATTATGTTAGTGTCACCTATTACAAAATCAGAGGCGCGAATCATTTTGTTGAATTTGTAAGTAGATATAATTTCTCTAGTTTCTATTGCTGAAAGCTTTTATAAAGATAATATTGCTTTGTAGTTATTTTTAGGCTCAATCGTTACATACCACTTTTCGGAACACTAATTTTCTGAATTTATTATTTAACATAGCAATATATGGGTATCTATGACACGTAGATATTAGTACCTTATAAATTGCTTTGTCATCTACTATCTTTTATAGGAATATTTTAGTCATAATAGTAAGGTTGACTATGTTGAAAATGCTATCGCTTCAGCTTATCTTAAGAACCACAAGTGACGTCTGTGACATTGAACGCTCGACCCGTTTAAGCATAGCAGACGAGTCGCGAGGCCGCACTGCAATGTCCGTTGTCCTACTCTTGCTCGTTATTCATTATCTAATAATTAATTATAACAATTTTTATCCCTGTCATTTTTAAGGTCTACATTTTTTATTTTTACAATATTTTGGATGGAACGTTTTGAAAACATACATTGTGAGGTTTGTTTGGAACGTCCATTTATACCGTACTTAGACTAAATAAAAACTTTAAAAAGAAATAAATTTTAAAAACGTGTCATTTTCTTTTCATATTTTTAAAAAAAATTAAAAAAAAAATGAGATATTACTTTTGATTCATGAGTGTTCTGCATTAAAGTTTTTTTTTACATAATTTCATCAAGGTTGTTCTGCATGCTCGCACATTGAAATTCATCTATTAATAGCATCGTCTTCATGTTATTTATTGTGACTGCAGATACATAACTACAAATGCAGTAAAGTGTCGACGGTGAACACTTTAAACCAATAGCACGCGTCGAAGCATAACCGGAGACACCGGTCGCTCGCACCATTTCTGATAGCCTTCATTGACGGACGTTTGGCAGAAGTGATAAGCTATAAACTTTAATAATAAGTCGATAATTTAAAATGTACTTCATCGACTAAGAATTATTAAATAAAATTTGTTCGACATATATGCTTAACTTTAATATTATAATTGCTTATTTTTTAACTTTATTTATCAATGCATTATTTTCATTTGTTTATGTTCATTGTATAAATTAATAACATAAGAGACACATGCAGTCTAAAGTAAATTGTATGTTGAGATTAAAATATAGCGGTCTATAGTTTAGTTTTCAAAACTTATCTTTAGAACGTAATCGCTAAATGACATCGCTTATGCCTGTAAAACATTACGAAACCAAAACGAAGCACCCACGGCAGGAATGCGAATATCTACTGCTTCCTTTTAGGGGGATATATTTTACGCTTCGCTTAAAGCCAGAAACGACAATTTTGTATCTAGCTTCCTACCATACACGACATTGACACTATTTTAGTTTTTTGTTCGATACTATCGCTTACAATTTATTTCACGGAAAAGGTGAAGCGATGTATATTATACGACACATATCACATTCTGTCATAGATTCCCAACCATTGTAATCAACTTACTAGGACGTCGATCCGTTATATACTAAGCTTATAAATACTCTGGTAGACAGGTAGGTAGACAGTATATTTCATGTAATAATTTGTATGAATGTGCGACAAATGTCCGAGCTACCGCTAAGTGGTGTTTGAAGATTAACCACGTGTACCTATAACTATAAATTTATGGCTTTGTTCCGACGTCGGTGGGTGGCCAATTAATTCGTAACGCGGTGAAACAGTAACAGCTCCGTATAGATATGGTGTCAGTAAATCAATATGACAATAATGTAAATCGTCGCGATTGTAATCTCGTCTCGGACGCATGACATCACAAACAACGGCGCGCGCAGCGCATTGACGAGGCCTTGTAGCCGAAGTAAATTATAAACTCGTTACTGATATTTATTGTGTTAGGTATTACTTCTAAGATTATATTTGTTACCCACCTCAAGATGTCAAAAACTATTGGTCAACAAAGCTATAACAGTTCAAGAATAGGTATTATATATAGATAAATACTTTTAATTTTGTTCGAGGTATTGTTTTTTAGCTCTTTAGTAGCTTTTTTTCGGATTCCGTACTTTAAAAGAAAAAACGGAAACCTTATGACTTATGAGATAATACTCACTCGTCCGTCCGTCTGTCTCAGTCAATTTTTTCTGAGATTTTGTGACAAACAGTTAAATTTTACCACAGTGACACCATATTTTCTGTTATATTTTGTACTAGTTAACATTTTAAAATATTCATATATGAATATTATAAACCTGATAAGAAGCATCGAAGAAGATGCAAATTGGGTATCTGAACTCAACTTGTCTCTTCCTATTCCATTTACCTCCCTTTATTTGAAAGTACTGAATTGTAAAAAATTTAGGGAATAATCTAAAGTTTTACCTAAGGTTTAAAAGAAAAATTTAACGAAAGACTATATATAAACTATATATGAGATAAGATCTCTTGGAATTAACTTTATAAAATTACCATTTTCAACCGACTTCCAAAAAAGGAGGAGGTTCTCAATTCGGTTGTAAGGTTTTTTTTATGTTTGTTACCTCATAACTCTGTCATTTATGAACCGATTTGGAAAATTCTTTTTTTGTTCGAAAGGAAACACTTCCAGGTTGGTCCCATTGAAATTTCACTGGTATTGAAGCTTTGGTTTCGAAAATACACCAAATAACGCGACCTGGTTATTTATATTGACGATTCTCTTGTATGTCATTTGTTAACTATCGTTGTCCCCACATGGTATAATGGTAGTATGGTATAATGGTAAAGCAGGGAGAAGATATAAATTGGCTGTGATATAATAAATTCAGTCAGTAGAGTCAGTCTTGTGGCGGACAGAGAATACGGCTGATGGCTGTCGTCTTCGGATTGTAAGAATACTGCTAGGGTGTAATTATGATGCAACTTTTACACTGTTATTTTATAACTGATTGATATTGATATGATATTGATGATATGATAATGGCCATAATAGGCAATAATATCTCATGTTCGATCTGTTCGCATCCTTTATTGTGAAAACCCACGGTTTGTGCTCCTCAATGGAATGGAAGCTAACACATTGCGCTCCAGAATTAGAAAATAAACTAATTGTAGACCTGCTCTAGATATTTATTTAGACCAAGGTCACTCAAAAGGGAGAAATAAAAAAACTTTTATAAAAAAAATTAAACCGACTTCAAAAAAGAACACTGAAAAGTATGAAATAACTATTCCTTACGGATCGAAACTTAAGTACAAAAATAACTTTATAAATACGATACAAATACCCATATAATTAAACTTGACTCAGATTTCATACTTTTCAGTGTTCTTTTTTGAAGTCGGTTTAATTTTTTTATAAAAGTTTTTTTGTTAAAGAAGTGTTGTACAGACACCACCTACGTAGATATAGTCTAAAATTTATGACAATATTTATGTGGCTTTTATGGAATCCTCTCGTAGACGATTTTTAATGAGGGTATTTTCTTATTATTGGATAGTAAATAAATATAACTAGGTAGATAATAAGGTAACCCATATTCATTTAAATGCAATCGAAACAGTTAAATAATATTGACAAAAAATAATTAGTTACAAAACAAACGCTACACATATGTACTTGAGAACAATGGTATAAACGTTTTCAGAAATAGATTGCATCAGAAAATGTGTTATCTTTAGCAATTTCTGAGTGAATATATTGTGTTATAAGTAAAACATACTGATATGCTTATGAAACGTAATTAAGTGCAGTGTAGTTCAAATTTACTCTAAGTTCTAGTCAAATAGATTCAATTTTCCTTAACATAGATACCTACTTAATTGTGTACATTAACTTCGTCGTCTAATGTTACATCCATAGGTATATACATATTATGTACGTATATCTTGTAAGAACTGGTTTCTGGACTTTTTTGTTCTCATTTGGCTTTGTTACGTGTTTAAAGTCATATTGTTAGATAAAAACAGGTAGTAATTTGTTAATCATACGCCATGTTGACAAAATTTTGTAGAACAGAAGGTGAATACAACAAAAAATGGGCAAAAACAAGTTGAAACACTTGTGTGATATTGATACTCAGTACCTACTTACCACTGTGGCAAACTGTACTCGTGCAAAACATGTATAACCAGTTATAGGTACTAATGACTTACTTAATTTATTAGTTTCGATAAGTAAAACATATACCGTAAACTAATACGTCAAGTTTAATAAGAAATAAAATAAATTGACCAAAAAACTAGGTTTTTTTTATATATCTCTTATGTTTTACCGAGCGAGATCTTGCAAGAGGGTGGATTACAAATGTTTTATTCCCGGAAATATTTTTCAATTTCGGGGATTGTCCTGATCAATTCTCGCTTTCACTTTAAATTTCTATTCAATATTCCCATTACTACATCAGTAAGGTGTAACTACATGTAAATATCAGATTATTGAGCATATTGACTCATGAGCATCATCAGAATCATCTCGTATGTCTCACTCCACTGCTAGATGTAAATCTCCTTCAACGCTCGCTCAACGCTCACCATCACATTTTATTATCCGCCGTCCATATAGTGGAAGGACGCCCCATATATCGTCTCCCCGCTCGTGGTTTTCATGTACTCTTCTATTCGACTGTAGTCAATTCTGCGAGAGATATGGCCTACAGGCCTCGATATAAGGGGCCTTCCATGGCATATTCAGGCAGAAGTCTCCACAAATTGTTTCGGACTACTCTGTTGAATGCTTTTTCAAGATCCACGAAAGCGCAAAGAATTTTCTGACTTATGGCCAGAAACCTCTCCACGATAACGCGGAGCGAGAAAATCTGATCCATACCAACCCCTACCGTTCCTAAAACCACTTTGCGCCATCCACAAATATCTTTCAGAAATACCTCATACGTTCAGTCAGTACCTTGGTATAGACTTGCTAAGCTGACCAAGCTGATGGCCCTATAGCACGCAGTGTAAATGAGAACCTTTTCTTTTATAGAGAGGTACTATGACTGCGGTGTGGCAGTCCTCTGGAGCCTCCCTTTTCTGCCAAAATAGGTTGCACAATGATATAATATAATAAGTTGCACAGAAGGTATCCAGACCCTAGGACCACCATATTTGATCATCTCAGCAGTCACCTCATCTGTTCCCGCAGCCTTTCCACATTTCAGTTTTTTTATCGCTTTTTCAATCTCTTTCACAGTAATGAGATCCTCTAGTCCCTGACCCGAGTGTGGCAATTCATTAGATCCGCTCTCAGTATCAGAAACAGTGTCGCCACGCTCATATAGTTCTCCGTAGTATTCGCTCCATCGCTGCAGAACATATTATTTATTTGTAAGCAGGTGATTTTCTTTCAAACGCACTTTATTCATTCTGCGAGGTGCCGGACCACTTCGGTAATTACGTACTTCTTTCTAAAATACTTTGGAATTTCGTCTAACGCTCTACACCTTTCACGCTCCTCTTTCACTAGTGCCTTCGTTTTTGCTATTTGCAGCTTATATCTGTTTTTCCTCAAATTCTTCATACCATAGTCATTCTTTACCAGGAATAAATCAATCATATTTTTCTCACCCTTTCTTTCCCACGTGTACTGATGGACCCTTTTGTGCTTAAATATGGTATTAGCTACAAAAAGATCCTTTTCCATATACACTTCTAACACAAACCTACCAGGATCATTCACTCTCTTATTTCCATACTTGCCTAGGACAGTCTCAAATCTTGTTCGAAATGTCACGACTCATCCATTCATGTCTCCACACACCAACACCAACAATTCTCTCATTCTCTTCAACCGTCGCAAAAACTTCTCTAACATTCTTCCAAAACTGAAATTGAAACAGATTTATACATCCATACTCAGTCATATAATAAACTAAACGAGAGAACAGTAAGACGCAGTACCCATTGGCAATCCTCTGTCTTCATTTGGTACCCCCGATCACAAATCGATGCCCCCTCCGGGCAAGTCGGCAAATTCACTGCCCTTACGTTTGGTTTCACTCAACATATCCAATCTTCTCTCTTCCATAATATCAATAACTTCATTCATCTTCTCTTCAATCTAACCTCACATTCCACTCAGCTATTTTGCACTCCTTCCTCCTCTTCCCGCCTCAAGGTGCACAGCGCGTTGAGTGGCGCTCCCCATCGCCGAATTGCATTCTGCACACACCAGCGGGGACAAACCGGTGTACGTCTCTTTCGGGGGATGCCCTAAATATATTACAATCATTGTTCCGCATGGACCGCACAGGACAGAAATTGCAGCCCTGAAAAAGGCTGGCAGGGGTCGCGACGAGCATGCTTCATCAGTTGACCCCCTCTTATATGATAAATATATAGTATTCTTTTATTCGATAAACGTATAGTAAATATAATCCCATCACACACATTCCTGTGGAAAATTGTCTCGCGACACTTTCGCCGTAAAGATTTTGAGAACCCGTGAAGTGCCAAGTCAGCTGTGCTATATTTGACTATGAAGTTAGAAAATTACTCGATAGTTGTCTTAAAACTAGACGGGATTTTATAGAGAGTATGTAGGAGTATATAATTTATTAATATTATCTTGTGATTATGACTTTTGGTCTAGACTATCACGTGGGGTCAGGGTGCACTGTGATTAAAAATTAGTGTAGATTCTGCGCCACTGCTAATAATTGCTCTTACTAAGGTACAAGTTTTGAGTCTAATTAATTAGGGTCATATAGGTAACAAATGGTCACGAAATGTTATTTGTAAATTATTATTTACTAGCGACCCGCCCCGGCTTCGCACGGGTAGATTTTTTTTGATAATGAAATACAGCCCATGTTACTCGCTGATAATGTAGGTTTCTATTTATGAAAGAATTTCAAAATCGGATCAGTAGTACCGGAGATTACCCCGAACATCGAAACTCACAAACTTTACCTCTTTATAATATTAAGCATAGATATATAGATTAATTAATTAATAATACAGTATAGAAGATAGTATAGATAGATTTTATACCTGTGTAGTTTTAGTTAAGATCATTGTCGAGTAATTTGCTAACTTCGTCAACGGTAGAACGTAGAATAACTGACTTGGCTTTTCGTAGAATCTCAAAACTTTTTATGGCCAGTGTCGCGAGACTTGATATAATTTTTTACAGGAATGTTTTTGATAGGACCTTATTTCTTTTTGTGGACACTTTCTATTTGTCATTCGTGATACCCGTAGGTACCTCAAAAATTGCCATAGCTGAGTACAGTAGTACTTAGCTAGGGCTAATTTTTGAACTTGAATATTGCTGTAGTCTACATCTATTACTTGAGTTAGATAACACTGATGTTTACTACTAGTATTAAGTGAAGCACAAGAGCTCTGCTCTGCGTAGACCGAGAAAGCATATGTTAGCCTCCGCACTTGACCGTGGTCCGAATGAAACTCGAAGTTTTGTTTTGAATGTACCCTAATTAACAAACTTTTTTTGTAGCTAAGAAAATGAGAGTCCTTCTTTCCTTAGAGTTTCGTGTGGATACTTAGTTTTCCAACCATAAATAAATAATTTTGTATACAAACCAGCCAGTCTTCAGACAACCATCATTGTCTACTTTTGCCTTTTCTTTCTAGCATTGACATATTATGCTCTTCGCATTTCTCAGCTTTTTAAATTTGATATCTTTTTAATATCCGTAGACGATATTGCTTAAAAATACATTATCTATAACTTTAAATTGCTTCTTTGTTGACGAAAAGGTCTGGAATCAAGTCTCGCTTTCCATCCATTACGTAGGCCTAAGCATACGCAAAATCCCGAGTGTATCACTGCCTGCCTTTGTTTCGTTAGCCTACAGCACGGAAAAACTTTTCCTACTTATTATTCGTCCTTCCTTGAGTTCGGTTGGGGTACCGTGCTTGACATACTTTACATACCTGGTTAAATGTTTATCTAATAACCTGCTTCGACCTTTTGTCAGAAACACTGGAATGAGCCTCTCTCTAGGTATGCAAAAACCTTCATTTAGAACATTTAGATTCTTGTACTCCCCAAAAAGATCGGTTTCATATCCTAGCTGTTTCAGAGAAGGAGACGGGACTCTGCTTGCAGGTATCACCTTCAAAAAAGGTAGGAACCTAGTATTCTAAGGAGGAAGTCTATTGAGGATAGTCTATTTGAGACAATATTTAGTTTTAAATTTGTAAACATTAACATTTATATATTTATGTTAGGTACATACATTTTCGTAATAATTTCGAAACAAATAAGAAGTTTATGATTTTAAAGTTATTTCTTGTTTTTCTTTCTATCTATTGGACAAGCTTGAAGATATGCCATAAGCAAATCAAAGAATTTTGATAATCAGCGAGTGAGTGAGTGTATGGTATGACGAAATAGCGAAATTTTGATGGCAGATATTGTCTTATCGATGTATTACTCTGTAATGCGGGAATTTCATTAAGTACCTATGTCATACAATCTCTAACGTAATTTTCAAAATTTTACTTGCATTTGTAACTAACATGTACTTAAGTTCAAGTGCTTCTCGGGTTGCTGTTAGAAAAGGGTTCTCGGTGGCGGCCGTTTGGTGGACTTGGCAGGGCCACTACCGTAACCCCTGATTCATAAAGTAAATTATACAATGGAAACTGTCTTAATTTATCAAAATATCTAGTACAATATCGGGAATCGTTGTAAAGTTTATTATAGTAACAGGTAAGAATTGATGTAGTGGTACTAGAATTTAATTAGCCGCAATATTTCTTTATTGTTTGTTATAAATTACTAACTCTTGTCCGCGACCTCGTTCGCGTAATCTTTTGTTTATTAAATTAAATAATTCAGAAACCTTCGCGGGTGTACTCAGAACAACTCACCTAAGTTTCATCACAATCGGGTGAATTGTTTAGGAACATATACGGGCCAATCATACAAAGAAACGTTGATTTTTATTAATATATATTTATATATGTATAGATGAGTATTATTTGATCCCAGTAGGTATACGACGTATAAAACTCGTTTTAAGACAGTAGCTATACGAATATATGGAAGTGTCCTCAGGGCCGAGTAACGCTAAATGGAGACCGAATTAAAAAGTGTAACCACATCAAAACTAAACACTGTGATGCAATGTTATTAGTTATTGAAAAGGATCGTTCCCAGATTATATATATATATATATATAACTATTTAACATTTATTGGTGTGTATTAACTGTGAATTTTTAAATATTTTTTACTATGTTGAGGATTTAATTTATTTAAAAAAGCATAGTGAACAATCATTCCATCATCGTTACGTTAGTGTTTACAAATAATTTACCATTTAACTGAGCATACTGCGAAAGAAACAAACACATGATTATAACTTGAGGTGAGAAATGAGACTACGCACATATACAAAAGTATATGTAATATAGTATATGTGGTTCTACGATCTTTTTTTTTGTAAAAGGGGCAAACGAGCAAACTGGTCACCTGATGGAGAGTGACTAACCGCCGCCCATGAACACTTGCAACATCCGGAGAATCACGGATGCGTTGTCGACCTTTAGGGAAATAGGGAAAGGAGGGGGAGAGGGTGATGGGCCACCGGCACTCTCACTCACCGAACGAAATACAACAGCAATAGATGTTGTTATTTCATGTCGATATTCTGTGAGAGGGTGGTATTTCACCGGGGGAGCCGGCACTATTCGTGCTGCAATGCAGCATATCTCTACCACTCTTATTGCAGATTAAAATATACATATATATACATTAATTTATATATATCTTCACGCTGTATCCCTAACGGGGTAGTCAGAGAGGACAGAGCACCAAGCGTCACGGACCTTGTATTAAAATATTATGATTGTGCATGTCGTGAAACGCCATCATTTTATGAAATGGCCAACTAAAATCAGCCATATTGTTTAATGCAAATGTGACTCGTCCTGCAGCCTTGCTATAGTTAGGCGCATTGATTCTGTACGGTGCGGTGTTCAAAGGAAATAATCTGTATATCTAAATAATAAAATTGAAGTGTTTGTCTATGATTTCGAAAAATAGACTTTTTCTTAATCTCATATGGTTAATTATATGTAATCTAAAACCCAAACATGCTCCTCAACTTTTATCTGTCTGTTTGTTCAGACTAATCTCCGAAACAGCTCAACCAATTTTGACGAGAATTTCGTTGGCAGGTAGAGGACTTTTCAGGGAGTAATCAGGGCTACTTTTTAAACCAGAAAAATACTATATTTAATTTAAAAACGCGAAGCATAGCTAGTAAATAAATAAAAATAAAGTGCAGTGAATGTGACTTGTATGAAACTTGCAATTTTTAGTCATATTTTCACTGAAATGCATTTTTCTCGTCAATAGCTTAATAATTATAGTTTTTTTGGTTCAGTATACTATAGAGTTTTGACGCAATTTTCTTTCGTACTATCCGTAAAGTCGAGCGCGTGGATAGAGCGGCACTGGCGACGCCAATTGCAAGTGTTTTGCGTTACGCTTATCATCTATCCGTCTGTCTTTTGCATAATGTACATTACAATAATTATCGTGGCTAAACCATTTCCCGAAATAACGGTTCATCGAATGTCCAGGCACATCACAACCTTCACAATTCTACGATCGGACAACCACATATGTGGTGGTTTTAAGGTGATTTAAAGGTGATTTTGATGTTAACGGTTACTAGCTCTTACCCGTAGCTGCGCTCGCATACTGTTAGCAAATGGCAGCCTATGGTTTAGCTTGAAGTATAGCCGCTCTGCGTGCAAGAAGGTTGATTTCTTTCGTAATTTTCTTATGAAGCATGAACAAAAAAAACGAATAAGTTCTCCTATTATAATATTACTAGCTTTTGCCCGCGACTTCGTTCGCGTGAAGTTCAAATACACATAATATCTTTATAAATTATAACCTATGTGTTATTCTGAAGTATGAGCTATATTATTTTAAAGTTTCATTAAAATCCATTCAGTAGTTTTTGCGTGAAAGAGTAACAAACATCCATGCATCCATCCCCACGAAATTTCGCGTTTATAATATTAGTAGGAAGTAGGATAGTAGGGAGTAAGGAATTGTAAGAGTAATAAATATAAAATTTAACAAGATGAAAGCTTGACTTGTACAAAAAACGTTCTCCACATTAATCTGTTGTATAAATGCATCAGTGTATAAACGTTATATATTTATGTATGTAATGTATAAACGCGAGATATAAGAAGAAGTATGTGTTTATTTGTGTGTATACGATTAGTAATTAATTAATGTAGGTACACACATAGATCACAGACGTAGAACGTGGGTGTTTATATTTTTTAATAAAAATGGCGCCTATTGGATGTATCCCGCTTGGTATGGTGCATTGCATCAAGTGAAATGTCATAGAACCACGAAAATATACTAAACATAGAAAAATGCCGATTTTTAATACTATTTTTTAAATGTAGATTTACATACATTCCAATTAATAAATGGCGATTTTCAATACAATTTTTTAAATGTTTACATACATTGCAATTAATAACATTCATTAATTATTGTCTGCTCCGTAACAATTCTATTTTCACATCACACTGCATATATGGATGTGAAATATAGGTCCATATCACGTAAACAGACACCTATATAGAGATACATAATACCAACCTGCAGATTTACTGTAGAGGTGACTTCGTAGAGTTCGTAGCATGCGTAGCAAAGTGAGCTGTTATTGGTTATTAATAAATAATTTACTGCACTATAATACTAGACCTTAGTATACCATATTCAATCATTCGTAGCTCTATGATTACGTTTGCTAGTGGGCGTGCTCGGTCTACTAAGTACAAATAGTGAGCCGGTCGCTTCGGTTCATGCGTGTGGTACCCGAGAATGCTCGCTCGTTTTGTCTTATATGCATGTACTTGTACTAAAGAATGTATTATAATTTCTAGAAAGCATCAGTGGTCGCTCGGGTTCGTTTGCTTAAACTTTCGATTTAATATATTACTGATTTATGAAAGCGTTTGTTTTCTCTCGTTACGCGTACTTTCTTGAGCTAAACGCATACTGTATTACTTTTGTGCTCTAAATATTCCCTTTTTGTAGGTAAATAAAATCGATCTCATATTATTAAAAGGATTTTTTTACCATTTGATTAGAGTTGTGTTTTTGTCTCAAACACAACTCTAATTTTTCATGTATTTGTCCATTTGATTCAATTTAAAACTAACTGACATTTATTAGATCACAGTGTTCTGTATAATTAAGCATCAAAATGAAATATCCCATTAAAAGTTGCATTGAACTATCTTCTATAATGAACTTAATTATAGTTAACAGATCCCACATGGGAAATCTCGTCAACTTAAGCTACAAGCAAGTGAACTTTTGAATGTGATATGTGATTTTTAAGCAAAAAATCCAGACTGCTAGTAACTGACGAGTAGTAGTAGATATATTCTGAAATACTGTGGATCATGATAGATAAAAGTTTTTTCAAAATGTTTAGACAATACAAAGGAATAAATGCACATTGTATAGAAGTAGATACGTAATATGTACTGAACACATGAACGCTTCGCAATCGAATAAAAAGAATGACACAGAAACAAACTTGGCTTGCATTGCATGATGTGATCGTACATGAAGCTAGATGATCCCTGATCTATAGAGCTCAAGCGTTTGTGGTGTTTGGCTTTGTGGTCTCATCTATAACTATAATATATATTTGGTATATTTTCGAAATAACCGCCCTCGATCGCTTCGATAGAAAGTTTTTTTTTTATCAAAATTAAATATAGCCTAATTTAGACACAGATAATGT
Source organism: Zeuzera pyrina (assembly GCA_907165235.1). Classification (NCBI taxonomy): domain Eukaryota; kingdom Metazoa; phylum Arthropoda; class Insecta; order Lepidoptera; family Cossidae; genus Zeuzera; species Zeuzera pyrina. Next base: position 10,490,359 of record OU015624.1, read on the forward strand.
AGATTCCTATTTGTGAAAGAATTTTTGAAATCGATTCAGTAGTTCCAGAGATTAAATCCAACATATAAACGAACACATAGTTTTATTTCATTTATAATATTAGTATTGATACAGACGACACTGGTGTGTGGCATAAGAAAGAGTTTACTAAAATATGTGGTGTCGTGTTATAGTGTCACACTTTAGACTGTTTCAATCTTAAAAATGTAGAGTTAGTTTGTATATTTTTTATTACTACTAGAAGTACTTTTTTAAGTCATATACGTAATAAAGATCGTTAAGTACTTTTTAAATATAATATTGCTTAAAAAATTTTGTGCAGAAATTACACGAAAATAACTGAATGCTTGTCAATAAACTGACAGTGTTCTAATTTTTCCTTAATTCAAGTCCATTTATACATAATTACATAATATGGAATTAATAAAGGAATGTGTGATTTTGGGTATCATTAGGTTAGGTACTATTTATAATTTTTTAGGGTTTTGTAGATAACTAGAAACATAAAGTTTCAATCAGTTTCAATATATCCGTTTGTCGATCCATCTGTCCATTTGATTTTTTGTCATTTTATCTGTGTTTCCTCCCTCTCATTTTTTCATTTCTGTACTTACTAATATAGGTACTGATAAATTTGATATTCCAAAAACAAAGTCATTTTTAAGACTTTTTTTTGGATCCATCCTTAATTGGAGCAAAAAGTGAAATAACAGAAGAAAATTGAAGAGATGTTATGTACTGAGTATGGACAGGGACCTTTTTTATATGTCAAACGTGCTTATAGCCTATTTTTAAAAATAAATGTAATAGAATTTGCTATTAATTTCTATAAACATGTAAAGCCGGAAATAAGTGCATCGTCGCCAATAGAGTTTAGGTCATGAGTTTTTTTATTGAGACTGTACCTGCTCGGCACGTGTGACCTAGTCCATCGCCATTCTGTATTATAGTGGTCAGAGTTATTGCATCTATTTTAAGTATGGTTGTAATTTGTACTTTCTAAGACGAAAAATGTTTGTTTCGATACGTTTCGTCTCGGATACAATAGTTAGTGATTATTTTAACAGGAAAATGGATTTTAATTTAATATACTATTTAATTATATTACTTCTTAATAACATATGTATATTACCGAATATTTATATTTACTTAAATGTTTATACATATAAATAAGTATAAATACATATGTAGGTATTACGAGTATATTGTAGATATATACTATTTATTTATGTAATACATCCACAAGTGACAGATAAGTTACGTCAATGATCTCGTTCAGATCACTATATTTATACTATGGTTATAAAATCTTTGTACAAAATCCTATTTATTTGTACAGCGCGTGACGTCTAACGAAATGAACGGCGTATCTTACCTACCGGTTACAATATTTTCCCTAGCATTCCCACACACTAACGTCATCATACCTACACAACACAGATACCGTCTACGCTTGTCTGGGTGTACGTAGCCGACAGCCATGTACACTATGTTTACGATACTTCCATTTTCATGCAACGAGCTACTTTGTACTCCTTAACGCTGCAGCATTAGGTTTAATTTCGCATGCCGTTAGGTTCGGTGAAAGAAAACGAAGATTGTTTTGCTGTACCGTATTGTTTCACGTTTACGCGTCCCTGTGTGGCGAAGTTAAGTAGAGCGGCGTTATCTTTGGACAAGGATTCCGTGGAGTTGACAGAGTGGACGCGGATTATGGTATCATAATTATTTTAGTGTTGACTACAATTTCGTTTAACTATTATACTACTTTATACACAATAATAAGTTATCAAAATTTGGTAATTAAAACATAGGTAAGTGTTGTTTTGTTTATTTTATTTATATTTCCATTTACATTTTTACAATTAATTTTTATTAGTAAGTTACAAAAATGAATTATTGTATAGGGATTACGAAATAGTTATTGGTAAGAGATGAGTAGCTACTGATTTACAGTTTATAAATATACTTAAAAATAATTCATTTCATAATTGAAGGTTTATATGTATTGTCGGCCAGTCTAAATGTCATCGAACGTTGTTTTGCAAGAGCGTCAATCACCGGTCACCTACTTTCGCGATCGACTCGCGGAGATTAGTCGACTACATTCACCGAGGCCTCGCCTCACCTCTACGCAACAATTGTTTCTGTAGGAATCTTTTATTTATGGCAGCGCTGAGCCTCGTTTGTGTGTGTGGGATATAGACGGTGGCGCCCGTGCTTGTGCTTTACCTGCGTTACGATATATTTAATAAAGTTTTGCTTTAAAGTCTTAGCATTAAGGTATATTTTCGATTACAAAAAGTTTGGCCAGAAATGCCCTACCGACAATAAGTCAACGCTTGAACGCGCCTGTTTGACAAGATTCCAACCGCGTCTGCCCTGTTTGTTTATTGTAATCGGTTTGACAATGAGCTTAAGGTGCGGTTTCGATTGATCTCTCAGCTCCGCTCTCCTGTGATTGTTCTCCGCTATTCAGTGTGTTTGTGTTGGTATGATACGTCATATATACCGGCTTACTGTAGATTCGCCTCTGAGCATCCATAATTGCTTGGCGACTGAGCGACTTTTAAAGCTCTTTGTTGATTAGTTTTTGTTTTGTTTTAGTATTCCGTAGTAAATTATTATTTGTTTAATATTGACGGTTAAAATTATTATTTTTGTGTTTTGTATTGTTACTTATGTTTTTGTTAATAACTGTTTAACGATATTATTTCGTATTATTAATATTAACAATAATACGGTAATTAATCAGGATTGTCATCATTAGGTGGCAGTACAACAATATCCTTTGCATTCCCGGGATTACAAGGCGATTATGGAGTTAGCGGCAGCAAAAACCTTTGATAATACAACGACAATCCTAGTGCAGATAACGGAAGGTCAATGAGACCGGAGACGGCGGTAAGTCTAGCGGGGGAGGGGGATTGAGTACGGTAGAATGTGAGAATATTGTTGTCTCTATCCTGCGCGTGTTCGACCGACCTCGGCCTGTATTTAAAGATTCGCGTTGTATTCGTATCATTGTCGTATTCAAAGCAGTTTTGATGTACATTGCGCGTCGTAGACGAATTACAAACAAACACGCCGATATGTACCACTTGTTGTACAACGAACAGATTTCTAAAGCGATTGTGGTTCCGTATCTGGATAGACACTCCTTAGATGTACGACGGCAAGGTCGGACGTAATTAATAAACTCACCGTAAAGTATTTGAGGCCGATCAGAGAAGCGAGTACAATCTTACTCAGCCTTTGTCTAGTTATTGACCCGTCCAGCAGCGGATGAAGGTTTTTTAAGCATAAGGTAATCTTCGTACACAATAATAGATATTTAATGTCTGCTTCTTTATAAACAAGTTCATGTAGAGAGGTCTAATCTAAATTAATAAATTATGTGGGTAGGTGTCCTAATGAACGATAAATAACCGGATTATTCTTGTAACCAGACTATAATACTATCATTTCATATCGTAGAGAGTAATAAACTATATTTTATTAACATTGAAAGAAAATATTTGCAAAACGATAGTTAATTAATTTTGTCACGACTTCTGACGTTCATTGTTTTTTTAATTATATTCATGAACAACATTATATTAAACTATCTTTTAAATATATTATAATTATTCTTTACGTATGAAATATTGATGAATAAATCAATTTTTATTGAATGAAGTTGGATAGTAGGTAAGTACCAACTACACCTACCATATAACATTATAGCATCCTGTTCTTTCCGTGAAAAACTTGTTGCTATGTTATTTGTAGCTACTGAGGTTCATGTGTGATCGCATTTTTTTTATAACTTATGCTATAATTCGTAAAAAATATAAAGAAGGATAATTGAGATATCACGTACTTAAATAATATGTAAAAGAAAAGAACGATCACAGCGCTTCCAAGAAGTTTGAAAGTGAACAGAGCAAGTGTAAGTGTTCCGTACCGCCAACCGCGAAACAAAGTTTGTAGTAGAGCTCTTTTTTTTATAATTAAAAAAATTTTTTTTACTATCTATTTAAGACTCCTGAAGAAGCCAAAACTCTACTTTTGAATTTAACGTCATACAGTTTCTAAGAAAAGGCTGTGACAGATGAAACGGATAGAATGGATACTGAAGTGATTCTACGAGTATTTCTTTTTCAATTTTGGAACTAAGCACTCAAAAATTATAAAGTACTCAAAAAAACTATTTCAAAAGCTTTTGCCATTTTAAAGAAAAATAAAAGAAACGAGAAAACTTTTTAATAAAAAACATATCTAGTAGTCAAATTTTTGTAAACAAGACTGCAAAATTTTTAAAATATTAACCGTTTTCACTATTTACTCAACTTTTTGTAACTTAATATTATCTAGAACTCAAATGTATAGTGTTTCTGTCGAGTTTATGAAGCAATTGATTCGTAAGTATGTCTAATGGGTCGGCTTGCTTATGGGATTGCTATAAATAGCGGTTTTGCAAATAACTGGACTGACGCCGAGCGCCTTCGTAGTTGTGTTGAAGCGTTTATTCGGTAAATGGACCACAGATTAACGCAGTTTTGGTGATAGGCACAATATGAAAAATAAACCGTATTATAGCATTTATTTACACTAAGCTAGACATGCTTCTCATATTATCTGTTATAATTTGAAATATGTGAAATAAATTAGTCTTCAATGAATGCGAAAGATATGTATCAAACTTCTAGACTCTAGGTTCCCAAACTTATTTTGTCTACTGAGTCGAGAGCTCATGCAGTCGGTCTAGGTTCCCAAACTTATTTTGTCTACTGAGTCGAGAGCTCATGCAGTCGTTGTCTAAGATGCCTCCTAGCTAAATGAAATTACAAATCACCCCCCAGGCCTCTACACAACGCCCCCATTTTTTCTCTGGGTCTTTTACCGCACCCCTTTAGGCCTGCAGCGCCCACAGGGGGGCGTTATCGCCCACTTTGGGAATGGGTGTATCTAGACCAATCTTATATGAAATTTAAAATTAAGATATGTAACATATAATAAATACATTAAGTTGCATTTAATTTTTAACGGGTTTCAAAAAAATGGAGGTTCTTTGTTTCTCTCGTATGTGCTGTATGAGTGCAATTTTTCAGAAACTACACGACTAATTTTTATTATTCTTTCACTAGGATAATATATTTATTTAAGGGAAGGTTTTATTATGCAAACTGAAATTGTTTCATTTATAAAAGGCTACGTACAAGGTACATTCCCGTAATCTTATCCCGATCTAGCTAATTAATGTAATTATGCTAATTAATGTAATTATCCTAATTAATGTAATTCTCTGTATATAATATTATGTTTACTTATAACAAATCAATAAAAGTATAAATGACATACTTCACTTATAGTCACACTTATATAATATAGGGATAACCTACGGGATTGTCTTTTTGTTATTGCTAAAAAATTTGTTGTAGTGAAAAGTAACAAAAGTTGATGTTATTTGAAGAACAATATCGTCCACAATAAATGAAAACTATATTTGTTTAACTGCCTATCCACCGTTAGTACGCAACATAATCTGTGCGTACGCTTCATCTTGCTTGTTCGAGCTCACATTGTTGCTCGCTTATGTAAGTCGGAGCGTCTTCCACTTTCGAATCAAGTTTATTGACACGGCAAGCTCGACAAATGCCTGGCTGCTTCACAGTTACATCGCAGCGGCAACGCTTTGTACACACCGCCCGGTGAAATGCGTGATCTTATTTATTATTTGGGAATTTGTTTTGATTTAGAACGAAGAACTTATTCGTAACTGTCTTAAAAGGTAGAATATCTGTTCTACCTTAGTTAGTGCATTATTCGTACATATAATTTTACTCTACAGGTAATTTAGTCGTGTTTCGTAGAACGTAAACACTGAACACACCGCAATAAATACAATATCAAATGAGTGTAAGTTTAACTTGGTAAGTTACTACTAACTTAACATCGCGTACCTAACTAGATACAAAAAAAAATTCCTGTTAGAACTTGACAGTCGACATTAACTTTTTAATAACAATGAGTATCTGGACGCAAATATATAGTCACGACACGATTGCGGCACTTGCTGAACGTCGACTAATCGCAGCTTAAATCGCTAAGCCTTTCATCAGTTCAGCCACTTACGATGCCGCTTTTCTACGTCGAATTTTAGACACACTAACTGTGTATATTTCATGTTATTTTTCTTTTGTAGTTATACAAAAAAACATTACTATGAAAACAAAAATAAATAAGTGGTGAGTTTGTTGATTATTTACATACGTTGCTCATATTAGTTTATTTTTAAAATTAACGCTTAAAAATAGTATACAAATGGTAAAAAGTATTTTAATAAATTGTCTGTTAGAATAATTTTACCGTACTACCGAATCTAATTCGTTAATTAGGAGACATTACGCTACTTTTGGCTTTGCTGTAGTCACATAATAAGAAACTAAGTATGACGTCGTCACAAATAATAACGAATCTAAGAAGGTAAGCTTGAATCATTTACTTGTCCTTCACGTACACATTATTGTACCTAAATTTTCATAAAATCTGTTTAACTAAAACAAATAAATCCTTTAAAACATGTTTCACTTCGATATTATGTGTATTATGTAGTACGGATAGTAGATAAAGTTTAAGAAATGAGAAACTAAAAAAGGAAAATACAAAATGTTTTCGAATTTTGCTTGTTTTTATAAATTGCTTTGGTTAATATGTGCTTTGGTTTTGTATTAGTTTACTTTGATTAATTAAGTTCACAGTGTAGAGGTCGTCACTAACCTAAACGGGAGTAATGTTTTGTACTTAGTAAATGCTGACACATTATTAACTTGTTTGTATTATCACCACACTGTACCTAAATATTAACGCTATCCTTTTCATTACGACTCCGCTCTTTTCGTGATTAAATATTTTTTTAACCCTTTTTAAAAGGGTTGTAATTAGCTTTATTTAAAAATGTTATCTTATGCAACCAACCCGCAGAAATTAGGTACTTAGGTAAAAACGTCAAGCTTAAATTCGAAGTACATAGAATTTAACGCACGGTTTTTTAAAATTGAACATGGTTTTATCGTTGCACTTTTTTATTTTTTTATTTGTTTTTATTGACTTATAAGAATTTGAGACTAAGAATAATGTAGTAATATATTTATTTTATTTAAATATTGATTTCAATATTTTTTTTCAATATTTCAATAAACAAAAGAAAGTTACATTGAGAAAAGATGAGCAAAGGGTACAACAAGCTTATTAGCAGGACCCATATATATTACAAATAAACGGAAAAGATAAATTGTAAGGCCTAGCTCTTTGAGAAGTAAAATCTCTAGATGGAATTTGCTAATATCAATTCGGTGAATATTTAAATTCACTGACACTACTGGACTTTATCTCGTGGCTGTAAACATCAGAACCGCTTATCAACTTTTATGCTGACTGTAGATGCACAAGCATTCATGCACGCGTATCTATGTGTATGTGTACAACAGTGAGATGGAAACGTGTTTGTAATGTAGACTGTAATCGTTAGTCACTGACATCGAAACGCATAGCAGAGTGAAATCGAATAGAAATGATACGCTTTTGATTTTACGCATGTATAAAAACATGCCTACATAACTAGTCACAACAGAACATATGAACAAAGCACAGATTTTTAGAGATGTATTTTAGAGATGTCTGTTAAATATTTTACTTCTTAAGTTATTACGAATAAGTACTTACTTGGTAAACAAGGCTTCTAAGGGTGATTCGTACATTCGTAAATATCCTCACGTTCTATCCCTAAAGTGGTACTCAGAGAGGAACGAGTGTCAAAAATCACGGATCCTATATACTTTTTTCGCCTCCTCAAAAATCATTAATCCTCACATACTCTCGCTGGGGTAACTATGTTAGTGCTCATGATATTTCCGTACTCTGGCTGGCTATTTGTTCTCAATAAATCAGCTTTAGTCTTTGGCTTCTGCTTCAGTCTGTCATCCCTCATTCTTTCTATGCGCCTTAAGTGCGAGATTATACATTTTTATTACCTACATTTAAATATTATATTATAACGTACAATATTAATCTACATAATGTTTTTACGACGAAACATCCGTCCTCTCTGACTACCCCGTTAGAGACGCAGCGTGAAGATAGGTATGCATGTATGCATAATGTTTCCAAGCAAAATGCATCAGATGTAATTAATTCTGGATATTGTATTATTGGCATATACCTAGCCTATTTATTTTTAAAAATGTATCACGAAATAACTTTTCAGTACCATCCGTTTACTGTAAGTGACATTTCCATAGTAACGGTAGAACACAATAACGCTAATTTAATAAGTTACTTTTTATTTAACTTTAATTTCGACGTATGTCGATCTAGCATTTTACAACAAGTTTTTAATGTGCTTGTCCAGTTTAATGACATGCTTGGTTTAATTTTAATTGTATTTCTCTTGCGTGACATTCCCACAGATTGATTTGTTTATTTAAAATGTGAGAAGAAATGATATTATTGCGCAGAAATATTTTAAACTTTTAAAACTTATTTTATACTCAATCTGCTTTTGCTATTAACCAAAATATATTATTTTCGATTTTATGGCGTTAACGTAAATTGACTGCTATTAGCATTGTTTGTGGAATAAACGTAATAATGCTTTATATTTGTATAAATGCCAAACAAGCTAATGATTGTCATTTCTGTGTATAAAAGCAACATTCACATCGTCTTTGATAGTATCTCGAAAGCGTACCGAGCGTGTAGGCATTTTACATACATAGATCGCGCCCACTCTACTTCATCCATCGCGATTTTTACCCAGATACAAACAACTATTACGCGGTTAAGTTGAAATGTTGATGGCATGTGAGACAATGTACTCTGGGATGAATACTTCTCGATTTCAAAGCATTTGATTTCACCCGTGGGGACAGGTTCTCAGACCGGTATGCGTTGTGGCATACAGAGGTTAATATAAAGCGCACACTTGCTTGCTACCTTATTATTTTTTTTAGACAAATATAAATGCTTTCAAGAAGGAACAATACATATTTTATCGAATTTGTCAATTTAGTTACGTTTTTATTGAGGATTGGACTGCATATATTTATGTAGATACATATTATGTATTATGTATAGGTACCTACTACTTACGTTATCTATTATATATATCTACTTACGTTATCGTTATCAATAACTACTTACGTTATCGTTATGCAATTTCAACATTTATTTTTATAAAACTTCATCGGAGCGCCATATAATTATACATCCTTTTACAGTAAGCATATATACATGTGTACAATGTACATATATTAGTATGAAAGGAAGTGTATAAACTATTTCATTTGATATAGGTATCTAAAGACAAGATTAAATTCGAAAAGTTATAAACTGTTCTATAGCGTAACTATAACTAGATACATGTGTACCTACCGTTTGACGATAACATATATTTTTTATATTTATGTATTTTTACATATTTTTTATATTTATATTGATTAATTTGTAGAGTTGTCACCAATTAAAGAAAGTTTAAATTATGTATGACATGCAAACAATTTTTACGTTGACAAATTACAGCCACACGCCAAGCGATCTCTTAGTAAAAGTATATTTTGGAACTGCTGGATTGGGGCAATGCCAATAATCGGCACGTTATTTATAATGACCGGTCATCAATGATAACTTAAATTAGCCACAGAAATGAAGATAATTTTATATAGATTGCTTTGGTTTGCCATAAGATTCAAATTTGAACATGATACTTAAGCGGTATGTAAAGGTGTCCATAATATCAATTAAAGTCTGCCTAAATAAAGTATGCCTAAGTCCTAATAAATAATTTCAATGTACATAAATCAATAAACTTATAAACTTTTTTCAGACTGTTCCGTTTTCGCGGTGATAGAGCATCTGCCTTTAAGCCGGGGTCTGGTCATCGGTCAAGTCAATTGACGAAACGAAGTTTTCTAAATTATTTATTGTCATTATTATTATTATTAATAATAGACCAAGCGAATAAAATGTTTATTTGACAAGATTGTTTTCTGGGGATGGAAGAAGGGAGTTGGATGTGGAGAGACGGGTAGCAGCTGGCAATAAAATAAACGGTGCTTTAGACGCAATGGGAGTGTGAATATATCGAACTCGGCCAAAATGGCCATCCACAATGCGGTGTTGGTGCCAACTTTATTGTACAGTAGTCAGGCCTGGATAATATTCTCGAAATCAAATGAAAGTAAGATAAATGCAGTAGAAATGCGATCTCTTAGAATTTATGCAGTAAATATATGCGGTGTCAGCCTTGTGGAAAAAATAAGCAACGAAGAGGTACGCAGTATGTCAGGGTTGCACGACAGTGTTATTGTAAAAGTGTAGAAAGGAATCCTTAGATGGTTCGGGCACACGGAAAGTATGAGTGACGAAAGACTGACGAAGAAAACTTGAAAAAAAACGACAGAGAGTGGTAGCAGAAGTCAAGGAAGGCTAAGGCTAACTTATGCCCCGTTATCAATAAAAATTACAACAAGGTTTAACTTAGGTACAATTTTTTGTCCTTTTCGTTCATTTTCTTTTGTTCATAAGCTTAACTATGACAGAAAATTGTCATAATTATTTCAAGTTTACACCGCGTTTATAATAGAGCGTATGAAGATCAAATAGTGAGAATGTTAGCAGATCAAAATGTTAGAAGCACCCGCATACCTAGGCGAAAATGCGTGAGAAGAATGATGAAATTCGATGAGGCGAAAAAAATGTGTCAGAACCGCGAAGCTTGGGGCTCCGTCCTCTCCGACTACTCCGTTAGGAACACAGGGTGAAGATAGGTATTCAATGCGAGGTATACATCATTCTTGTCTATATTTCAAAATATATTGTGCTACTACTATATTTCCCAATTTTGGCAGTATGCAAGAATTCTTATAATGAATTCTTTAGTGCCACCTGCTAACAAATAAAAAAGATGTTCTGCAGCGATGGAGTGAATATTATGGAGAACTGTATAAGAATGGCGACTTCGCCTCTGACACTGAGAACGATTCTAATGAATTGCCACACTCGGGTCAGGGACTGGAGTATGGCATTAGTATGAAAGAGATTGAAAAAGTGACAAGAAGTTTGAAATGTGGAAAGGCTGCGGAAAATGATGAGGTGGCTGCTGAGATGATCAAGTATGGTGGTCCTAAGGTCAGGAATACCTTCTGTGCATTGTGCAACCTTTGTTGGCATAAGGGAGAGGTGCCAGAAAACTGGCGCACCGCAGTCATAGTGCCTCTTTCTAAGGGAAAAGGTTCTCATTTGGACTGTGCGTGCTATAGGGCCATCATCTTGGTCAGCTTAGCAAGTAACGTCTATACCAAGGTGAACTGAACGAAAGGCGTTTCTGAAAAATATTTGTGGGAGGCGCAAATTGGTTTGACGAACGATAAGGGTTGTATGGATCAGATTTTCTCGCTTTGCGTTGTCGTGGGGTAGTTTCTGGTTATAAGTCAGAAAGTTTTGTGCGCTTTCGTAGATCTAGAAAAAGCATTCGATGGAGTAGTGCGAAAGAAATCGTGAAGTGTTCTGGCCGAATATGGCGTGGAGGGCCCCTTACTGCAGGCTGTGCAATCATTATAACGAAACCACAGAGCCTGTGTAAGGATAGATGGTGACATGTCGCCCTGGTTCGAAGTCTGTTCAGGCGTCAGACAGGGCTGCGTGATGTCTGCCTGGCTATTCGTCCTTTATTTGGACAGTTGCCTCCAGACATTGAAAGGTAGTATGAGTGGTATGATGATACAGTGGTAAACTGCCTGTTGTACGCTGACGATGCTGTTATAGCACTATCAGAAGCGGAGTTGCAGACACTAGTCACGTGCATGAAAAAAGACTGTGAAGTGAAAGGATTGAATATGAATGTGAACAAAACTAAGGTTCTGGTGATTGAAAGGGAAGATGTACAGACAAAGTGTGAAATATGGGTAATTGGAAAATGTCTAGAACAAATGAACGAAATTGTATATCTGGGGAGTGCGTTTTCAAGGGATGGAAGATGTGAGTTGGATGTGGAGAGACGGGTAGCAGCTGGCAATAAAGGGAATGGTGCTCTGTCCGCATTAGTAGGCAGTGTGAATATATCTAACTCAGCCAAAATGGCCATACACAAAGCGGTGTTGGTGCCAACTTTATATATTTATGGTAGTGAGCCCTAGATATGCCCGAAATCGAGTGAAAGTAAGATAAATGCAATAGAAATGCGATCTCTTAGAAATATGTGTGGTGTCACCCTTGCGGACAAAATAAGCAATGAAGAGATACGCACTATGACAGGGTTGCACGACAGTGTTATTGAAAAAATGAAGAAAGGAATGCTAAGATGGTTTGGACACATGGAAAGAATGAGTGATGAAAGACTGACGAAGAAAATCTATATAGCGAAAGTGAGTGGTAAAAGAAGCCAAGGAAGACCAAGGCTGACTTAAGAAGATCAAATAGCTAGAGTGTTAGCAGACGGATATGTCAAAAGCACTCGCATACCTAGGCGAAAATGTGTGAGGAGAATGATGAGATTTGAGGAGGCGAAAGAAGTATGTAAGAATCGCAACGCTTGGCGCTCCGTCCTCTCTGACTACCCCGTTAGGGATACGGCGTGAAGATATGTGTGTATGTAATTCTTTAGTGTGATGCAGCCATGCTGTATTGCAGCACGAATTCGGCCGGCTCGACTGATGGAATACCGCCCTCACAGAATAGCGACGTGAAAGAACAGTATCTATTGCTGTTGTGTTTCGTTCGGAGTGAGAGGGCCGATGGCCCATCTCCCCTTCCTTTCCCTCGTTGCATAAAGGCTGGCAACGCACTCGTGATTCTCGGGACGTTGCGGGTGTCCATGGGCGGCGGTGATCATTTTCCACCAGGTGACTCGCTTGCCCGTTTGCCCCCTCTTTTATAAAAAAAAAACTAGCTTAGCTACACTGTTTTTGTTTACAACCCAAACTAAAATTTCATTTTGAGACCAATATTGTGAGATACCACTTTAACTATAAAATGAAGACACTTGCTTTAACTGAGTATTTTTTCTTTGCACATAATTCTTTCCGAGTTTATAGCCACAATAAACTCGGAAAGAATTATGTGCAAGGAAAAAATACTCAGTTAAACGCTTTATCGAATATTTACAAAAATACTAGGTTCATTTAATTAGAAATAAATATAAAATTTGAGCTAAAAGGATATATTTTTTAAAATATTAAGTTTATCGTTTGAACAAAAACGTTATCAAAACATTATCCGTCATACTAACGTTGAAGGCTCACATTTTGCTTTACAAATCTCAACCCTATTTCTTCACTTTCTTCACTTCAGCCCCTCTCAGCTCGGTCTGTATCAGGGAATACTTGGTCTTAAAGTAGGTAATTCTTTTGTACATTTTTTACGTTTCTTATGATTTTAGCTAACTCCAAATATGTTTTTAGAAGCAGTTATTTGATAAATCCAGTTTTTTGATCTGAAAAAATTGCTATTTAGTCTAGATAAGTACATCGTACGGGGTGAAGTGACTTTCCAATAACTACGGTCACCGAAAGCAGTACGAGAACTCTCCAACATAGTTTAGGGTTCGATTATAGTTTTATCAGGTTTGCTGCCGAAACAACAAATAAACCGATGCTCCAATTTTGCGTCGAATTCGGTGCGAACCGAAAGTTCCGAAAGTTCGGTCGGACATCACCCAGAACTCTTTTAGTGTGTGTTATGTTGAAAAACTTTCTTTTGTAGTTGAAAGACTGAATTAGCTTTAGCTATAAATTAAATAATACTTTACTAAGGTTCTAGGTAATATAGCGATTCCAAAAAGCGAGGAACCTATCCGAGTTTTTCTATCGTTACTAATGAATAGTGATCAGCTGATTACTGCTAGTGATCACTGATTACTCTTAATAACGTAACTCCTAAACTTTCAATTCACATTTTGTGGAAAATATACAACATTGTATACTTGAAAGATTGAACTACTTAAAGGTAGATCTGTAAATTATACTTCATTAAGGTGCTAGGTAACTAAATAGTGATTAGCTGATTACCCCTGTATCCTTACTTTAAAATTATTATTATTGTTTTTATTTTTAAATTTAATTGTGTAGTTTGGATACGAAGTAAAATTATGAATTAATATTTAGATATTATATAACATGAATTAATAAGTATAATTTGTTTAAAATATGAATTTAATATAAATATTTATTAATTTTTAACAAAGTTGTTGATATATTTTTTTCTAATAGGACCAAATTACATAGAAAAATAATTTCGTAGCGGTCGTAGGCGTTGAGACATCATTACGTCCCTACGCTGCTACGAAAGTTATCAAACTTCTGTGTTCACCTTCCATAGTACCAACCCACATCGATTTTTTTTAAATGAGAAACAAATGCCTTTTACTTTTTCGCAATTTATAATTCATTCTAATTTTAGTTTTGCTTTCGAACCATGGAAGTAAAAAAAGAATAAATATATATTAGATTAAAGTGTTTTTTGTTCATTGATGACTTCCATGAATTACTAAAATCGCCAAAGAAATTTTCAGACAACATGAGCATTTCATGGCATGTAGAAACAAAACACTATAAATGTAAGGTTACTTTCCAAGAGCGTGTTTTTACATTATTTTAAGAGTTCGAGATTTTTTATTCTCATCTAATTTTTTATTGCCAGCTGCTACCCGTCTCTCCACATCCTTCTATCTCTCGAAAACGCACTCCCCAAGATACACAATTACATTCACTTGTTCTAGATATTTTTCATGTACCCAAATCTCATATTTCGGCTGTACCGCTTCCCTTTCAAACACCAGAACCTTAGTTTTGTTCACATTCATATTCAATCCTTTGACTTCACATTCTTCTATCACGCACGTGATTAGTGTCTGCAACTCTGATGGTGCTGTAACCACAGCGTCGTCAGCGTACAATATCATATAATAGTTTACCACTGCACCATCACATATCATACCACTTATACTATCTTTCAATGTCTGGAGGCAACTGTTCAAATATAGTACGAACAGCCAGGCAGACATCGCGCAGTCCCATCTGACGCCTGAACAGACTTGTAACCAGGGCGACAAGTCGCCATCTATCATTACACAGGCTCTGTGGCCTCGATATAATGACCCCACAACCTGCAGTAACGGCCCTCCACCCCATACTCAGGCAGAAGACTCCACAATTTCTTTCGCACTAAACTCTATCGAATAGTTTTCATAGATCCATGAAAGCGCACAAAACTTTCTGACCTATGATGGCTAGAATCTACTGAATTACCGTTTCTAAGACCACCTTGCACCTCCTACGAATATCTTTTGGAAACCTCTTCATACGTAAAATGTGTGAGGAGAATGACGTGATTTGAGAAAGCGAAAGAAGTGTGTAAGAAACGCCAAGCTTGGCGCTCCGTCCCCGTCTGACGACCTCTTTAGGGATACAGCTTGAAGATATGTATGTTTGTGTATGAACTAAATTTTTCTTCACTAATTAGTGAAAATAAATAATTTCTTAAGTGTTATATTATTGCATTTGTGTTTTAGGATCTAAACTAGCGTAATCTTGTGTAATAATTAATAAAACACGTGTGTGTATATATACTCTGTGCAACAATCTGTTATCTATACATCTAGTCTTAAACAAGTAAATAAAATTAAAGTATGTGTTCAGGCTAATGTCCAAAACGGCTGAACCGAATTCTACGAGACTCGTTGCAAGTTTTCAGAGAGTAATTTAGGTTACGTTTTATCCCGGAAAAAAATACCAAAAATTAACGGTTGTTAAACTGAACAAATTTCTAACCTACGAGCCCTTCCTAACCTCACTCACCAAACATCAATAAAAATTTATTGTCCAATTTTGAATGTTTAATACTTCTAAAAACTTTTTAGGATAGTAGGAATAGGAGAATAGGAGAGTAGGAATTTATTAAACGCTTCTAGAAATGTAGGTATTCGAGAGATAATACGATTCACGCAATTACTTGGTCATTAATTATTATTTTGTGAAAATGTGAATAACCTGTTTCGGTAAATAACATTTTTACGTTAAATATGTGGTTTGTATGGTTACAATTATTTAAGAATTCGCGCAAAATCAAAGCGTGTTGACATGACGCGACAAAACACTCGTGTAATACCTATGTTTGTCGCGTGCCGCGGAGGGGGGTATGCGATCTGTGGTTCGGGTGGAGACGCTAGAGGGGAAATAGCTGCGCACTGTTCCGGCCGTGTCGGCGTCGTGCGCTTCGACTTGTCCGCCATTTTTACTTTAGTACTCAGTGTGTACAATAATTCAATCTCTTCTACTAACACATTCTACAAGTGTAAATTATTTTAACGCTTAAAATTGTTATATTATTATGATTGCAATGTTAGTACCTAGTTAATATTGAAATCAGTACATTTATTTACAGTACTTATAAACGAGTGATAATATATTTTTAATAATTCTATTCGCAGAGAACCTTGTGGGATGTTGGACAGATTGCCATTTAATCAAAAATTAGTAAAGTTGGTAGAAAAACATTATTTAATATATTTATGGCAGTTTTGCGAGGATCGAAATGTTTCGGAAATTACCAATAAATGCTGGGATCAGATTGCAGATGAAATGGGAACGAACCGTAAGTAATTGTTATTACTTATTATATTTCGCTGCTTAAGTGTTAGTAGTGATTATTTATTTGTCATATATATCTTGACGCTGTATCCCTAACGGGGTAGTCAGGACGGAGCGCCAAGCGTTTGTCATTTATTTATCATATTATCTTAAAAAACTCAACGTGATATCGATGAATAAGACGTTACTTCATGTTACTTTATTTACTATATAAATATAAAACACGTTATTTATAGTAGATGATATAACACGTCACTGTGTGTTGCTTTATTTAAACATTTAAAAACAATGAAAAATCTCTGCCCTGACATTAGATTTCCTAAAATATCTCAGAAACAGGAAAATCACCGCATGTTTCGAACAAATGCTTTTTGAAATTAGTCGTCGAGAAGGTACAAATGTTAAAGAAAAATGATCGAGAAATTGCATAATGTTGGATACCTTTTTACGTAACGCTGACAAACTTTGTTTTGCAGTTGTCAGTCGCCAACCGCAAAACATAATTTAGAACAAGTAAGGAACACTAATAAAGTAAGGAAAGAATACTAACAAATAAGAAACACTCGCGAAGTAAGGAACACTAACAAAGTAAGAACAGTAACAAAGTAAGGAATACTTATAAAGTAAGAACACTAACAAAGTAAGCAACACTAAAAAGTAAGGAGCACTAACAAAGTAAAGATCACTAACAAAGTAAGGAACATTAACAAAATAAGGAACGCTAACAAAGTAAGAACACTAACAAAGTAAGAACACTTTAAAAGTAAGAACACTAACAAGGTAGGAACACTTACAAAGTAAGAACATAACAAAATAAGGAACACTGACAAAGTGAGAACACTAACGATGCAAGGAACACTAACAAAGTAAGGAACACTAACAAAGTCAGTAATACTAACAAAGTAGGAATACTAACAAAATAAGAACACTAGTAAAGTAAGGAACACTAACATAGTAGGAACACTAACAAAGTAAGGAACACGAACAAAGTAAGAACTAATAAAGTAAGGAACACTAACAAAGTAAGAACATTAACAAAGTAAGAACACTAACAAAGTAAGAGCACTAACAAAAAAAGGGACACTAACAAAGTAAAGATCACTAACAAAGTAAGGAACACTAACGAAGTAATGAACACTAACAAAGGAAGGAACGCTAACAAAGTAATGGACAACAATCGCGCTTGTACGATTTGTGCTTGAGCAATTTTTACTAATGAAATCGATATTTTTTATTTAATTCGAATGCATTAAACTATTGTAATTCTATACGAGAACATATTTCGGGGCATTATAATATAAATTTTAGCATGTCTGAAAATGTTTCGCTCTCAACCGTAATTAAAAAAGCCAAAATTCGGTTTCAGTTTCAGCTGTAAATCTTTTCCCCTCTTATAAAGTGTTTACTTACATTTATTTATTTTCCTAATTACTTTTTCCAATAAACATTAAATCTGTAATTCCTCCACTAGGATACTTTACGTTATTGAATGACTAATACAAATTATACACAAATTTACGTATTATAATTTTTTTGGACTGCTTGGATTTTTACGTATTAAAATATTTAATAAGGATGCTGCTGCAAAAATAAAGTAGCAACCTATTCTCACAGTATTGATTTTTCTGATTGTTATAGGAGAATTTTGTAAGAGACGTTGGAAGACGATACGAGGTTACTATTTAAAATATAAGAGAGGTGTAGATAACAGGAGGACGACAATTTATTACCAATCGCTTACAGAAAATGGAGCATTAAATTTCCTTGATTCACTTGTAAATGCTGATGTAATTAAGGAGCCAGTATCTCCTATATGTCCTGCATGTAATGAGAATGAAGGAGCAAATATTTTAAGTAATCGTAAAAACTCATCTGCAACAGTAACTACGAAAAATAATGATTCGAATAATACTGTATCAAATATAATTGAGAAAATAATTCTGGAAAAAGATGGTCAAAAATTACTTCATTTTGGGGAAAACTCACTAAAACCATCTCAAGATTTAATTAAAAACAATATAGTGACTTATGACATGATAGAACATTTAATACAGTCGAAAGAAAAGGAACAATCTGTCATGATTGATAAAGATGAAGTCGTTGGAGAGAAATATGTTACTATAGCTGCAGAATCTTTAATAAATAAAAATTCAGAGCAGGTTAATGTAGATGACTTCGGTAATAATGTAAATAGTAATAATGTATCAAATATTGACGAAACTACAGTCTCGAAACAGGAAATTTCAGAAGATGGTGAATTTGCAGAGGTACCTAATTACGATGAAGGCAGCACCGAAACATATTTCATCAGAATGGGTAAATATGTAGCTACTCGATTTTCTCATGAAAAACAAATGGAAATCAAACTAAAAATTTCTTCTTTAGTAACAAACATAGAACTGGAAATGTTACAAAATGCGATGAAATAAAGTGTTAGTGTTTATTTATATTTTGTTTTTTTTTTAATAAGTCTGACTATTAATTATTAAAAAATTATTTAAAAAAATGTTTTACTCTTTTTACTGTTACAATTAAAAACAGGAATGTAAACACGACTAATACAATATACAACTACGCCAGCCAATATGTTCGAATAGATATGATATGGGAAGACGATAGAACTTCATTCCTAAGTCGTTATTCGAGAACAAATAAAGAGCTTAGAAAACAAAGAGGGTATTTTTATTACATACATTTTCGCACGCTTTGTCCGCAACGGAGTAAATAGAGATTTAATCATTTTTAAGGATAAACCTGAAGTGGATTTGATCTTGCTAAGCTGAGGTTGATTTTTTTATCATCGTCGTCAACATTGTCTTTTTCATCTACTAAAGATGATTTAATTAGAAATTCTACGAGTAATTTAGATTTTGAACACATCATACATACTTTAGTAACTGAAGAGTTCGATTTGAGAGCGCGGAGCACAAAATTGCTAGCGCCGGTGGCGAGTGGTGAGTCGGTGAGGTGTTTTTCGAACTGAGCGTGATGCTACGCATTTACGAGTATGCTTCAAAACCTTTCCCCATGTCGCGTCACAACTTGTGCGACCATCGAACAGAATGTCACAACTTTCTGCGGCTACTCCTAGCGTCCGCATTCGTAGTTGAAAGCAGTCATGTTACGTTAAGATTGTTTTGCTTAATGGTCTCTTTATATTATGTTGTCTAACCAAGAATAACTTTGGGCATACAGGAATCGTTCATAGACCGAACACGACTCACCCATTCGGCCCGGTTCACACAAGATCCGGCTCATATCCCTCAAATAGAAAGCCATTAATATATATACAGAAACAAACAAAAAGAGATTAATATAGGCGAAAATCCCTTGCGATACCTTGAGTCGAGGTCCGTCATCCATACGAGATATTCCTCGGCTAGAGATCCCTCAAGCTGTCCAAACAGTCCCAACTGTCCAACTGTCAAGGCGCTTTCAGCGCTTGCCCCAAAGTGATCTGTACCGCTGTAAAAGCTACTAGGGCTAACAGCAAAGAAGATAGTTTTTAATTGGACTGTCGGTGGGAGTGCTACGAAGACAGCGTACGCATATTATGAAAAGAGTCAATTCTCCTACTTCACGTATGACGTCCAGTATAAAATGGTGCTTAGTACGCATGCTTAGTAAACAAGTAATTAAGTTTTAATAGGTATTCATTGTTTACATGTATTGTACTCTTATGAAGCCTTCCAAATGCCAGTGCACTTTGTCGGACATATTTTTCACCGTAAGTTCATCAACTATTCCATTTTACCATGTTTAATTGAAATACAAAATAATGTGAAAATGTGTATTATATCCAAGGTTGTCGTTATAAATATTTAAAAGAGCCTAATACCATTTTTTGCTGTCGTATTAATGCTGAAACTTTTTGCGAGATCAGTGGTAGGTAAAACCAATGTGAGAGAATTGTAGTATAATTTCGTTTACCTTAATTATAAGTATTTCGACGTGATGACCTGTTAAATATTTGTGTTAAATTAAGAGTTGTGAAATTTACATTTATGTCATATGTTATGTGCCTACTTGCCTTTTTCTTGTAGTCTATTACATATAAATATGAATAGGTTGTCACTGCACTTATACAACTACCTATAGTACATTTATAAATATTCAATTGGTATTCTGTCAGTTAGTATAAAGAATCCTATATTAAAGTGGGTGCCGCGATTTTGTATTTTAAATAAACTATTAGCCACAAATAATTAGATGTATTTTTAACTGACTTCAAAAAAAGAAGGAGGTTCTCAATTCGTCTATATTTTTTTTTTGTATGTTTGTTACCTCATAACTCCGTCATTTATGAACCGATTTCGAAAATTCTTTTTTCGTTTGGTAGGTAGTACTTCAGAGGTGGTCCCATTTCAATTTCACCGATATTGGAGCTTGGACTTCGAAGATATACTAGATAACGAGACCTGGTTATAACCTTTATTTATATTGACGATTCTCTTGTATATCGTTGCGCTCCGGAATTAGAATGAAGTTAATTACAGACCTGCCCTAGATATTTATTTAAGTCAAGACCACTCAAAAGGGAGAAATAAAAAATTTTTATTAAAAAAAATTAAACCACCTTCAAAAAAAAACACTGAAAAGTATAAAATAACTATCCTTTACTAATCAAAACTCAAGTACAATTAAAATAACTTTATAAATACGATACACGTACCTATATAATTAAATTTGACAGTTATTGAAGTCGGTGCCAAATCAATGTGCAACAACATAAAGTCTATTAGTTTGGTAGGCTTGGCACCGACTTCAGTAACTGTTAAATTTAATTATATAGGTATGTGTATCGTATTTATAAAGTTATTTTAATTGTACTTGAGTTTTGATTAGTAAAGGATAGTTATTTTATACTTTTCAGTGTTTTTTTTGAAGGTGGTTTAATTTTTATAAATTACTAAAAGACTAAGGTCCTTATCGAAAGCAAAAAATGACAATAATGTTTGGAAAGGAAAGGAAAGGAAAGGAAACGCGCACAGTTCGATAAAAAGTAAAATATATATACATACATATCTTCACGCTTTATCCCTAACGAGGTAGTCAGAGAGGACGGAGCGCCAAGCGTCGCGGTTCTTATATGCTTCTTTCGCTTCCTCAAATCTCATCATTCTTCTCACACATTTTCACCTAGGTGTGCGAGAACTTTTGACATTTCCATCCGCTAACACTGGCTATTTGATCTTCATAAGTCAACCTTGGTCTTCCTTGGCTTCTTTTATCACTCACTTTTGCTCTATAGATTTTATTCGTCAGCCTTTCACCACTCATTCTTTCCATGCGCCCGAACCATCTAAGCATTCCTTTCTTCATTTTTACAATAACACTGTCCTGCAACCGTGTGTACTGCGTATCTCTTCATTGCTTATCCTTTCCACAAGGGTGACACCGCACATCTTTCTAAGAGATCGCATTTCTACTGCATTTATCTTACTTTCACTCGATTTCGGGCATATCCAGGCCTCACTACCGTACAATAAAGTCGGTACCAACACCTCATTATGGATGGCCATTTTAGCAGTGTTAGATATAATCACACTATCTATTAATGCGGACAGAGCACCATTCCCTTTATTGCCAGCTGCTACCCGTCTCTCCACATCCAACTCACATCTTCCATCCGTCGAAAATACACTCCCAGATACACTATTTCATTCACTTGTTCTAGACATTTTCCATTTACCCAAACCTCACATTTCGTTTGTACCACTTCCCTTTCAAACACCAGAACCTTAGTTTTGTTCACATTCATATTCAATCCTTTTACTTCACATTCTTCTTTCATGCACGTGACTAGTGTCTGCAACTCTGCTTCTGAAGGTCGTACAGACCACCGTATCAATGTAACCCTCGACGCCCGTGTCCGATTCGCACTTGGCTGGTTTTTTAAGTATTTTTAATTTTTTTTTTTAAATATCTACTTACATATTTTTAAGTAATATTTTTGTTCGTAGTAACAATATATTAGTCCCAACAATTTAGTTAATAATATAAGTAATCTTAATAGTTAATAATATAAGTATTAAGTCCTCTCTGCATGCGAGAAGTAAATTTTTTTAAAGCTTTTTCTTTCATAAATCTCCATTAATGAATGTGCATAAAATCAAGGGCTACCTACACATTGATATTATACTTCATTGTAATTTTATTAAGAACTTCAAAGCAGTGACGGTCTACCTAATGTTTGTGGAAATATATGTATTGTTTGGCAAAGAACGGAATTCATCGTTCACAAAGTCCATGACGAATTGGTCACCATGTCTCACAAATCGTTCTTTCAATTGTTGTGAACTGGTTACGACTTAATATTTGTGTTACTTTTCCCTGCCCACGACTGTGCCGAGTATGTACCGTAAGTGGAATGGTTCACGGAGATACAATCAAATGGACTATGTTTATTAGAATGAACTTTCTAAATCATATATTTCCTTTTAGACGTCGAAAATATTTTTTTAGTAACAGGATTCTAAAAAGTAATATTAAAAGAATAACGAATTCTGTTTAAACATAATCGCTTAACTATTAATGTCTGTGTATAAATTTTACTATTATACTGTAGTATTATGATAAAATTATTTCCTAGAAACATAACCTATGTACATATAACTGCTTGTTTTGTTTTACTAATATATTTCTTATGATAAATGTTGTACCTGTCGCGAGCGAGGCGCGCGTTTCAATAATAACCGTGATATTGCGATGATACGGACTGGAAAAACTCGTTCGGCGGATGTCGATATCCTTAAAGTTTCATGGATCTGTACTCGTTACTAATAAAACAGTGATCAACTCATTATACATTGCGCGATTTATTGTTTAATTTTAAACGGTCTGCTGTACAAACGGTCGTTGTATGTTTTACAACTCGCAAAATGCTCTGCATAGATTATTTATTGGAGTAGAATGTCAGGGAGCGGCTTTCATTCATGCCGCCTCGGGCCACGTTCTACACGAGATCTCATCTTCCAATTACTGATCGCGTTCGTGTGCTTGTCGGCAGTGATTTTTGTCATTGTTTTCCAATAGTAAAAAATTAACATAAAATTATTATTATCCGGAAATTGACATGTTAATTCAAATAAGTTGTGAAATTATTGATGTACTAATTTTTTTTTTCATAATTTTAATTAGCGCCTTTCGAATGTACACAATTGATTTAAATGGATATTAAATTTTGAAATATGTGTCGATTTCGTACTTTAATTTACCAAGACTTGTATTCGTTTTGGTGAGAAAATGAAAGGAAAGCATTTAGGAATTTGTGACATAGTTAAAAATATAATTAAGCTATTGAAGGTCAGTTTCGACATAGGTGAACATTTCCGAGGGCTAGTTGATTTGGCGGAGCATTGTGCCGGTGTATTACACAAACCGTACTGAGCGCAATCGTTGCGTTTCACAATCGCGGGTTCGCCGACCGACACCAATACCTAAATTAATTTTCTTTTCGGGCCCGTCGCCGGCGCTCATTGTTCAATTTGTGACTCCGATTTTGGAGCACCGATGAGCCGTTTGGTGACACGAAATCGGTCTCGAAAGCAATCTATACTTGTTTACTAGGTGGCGACCTCTTGCGCTTGCTAGATTACTAACTCAGCACACACGTGTAAACTTTATTTTTACTACTAATTCCGTTAGCCTTAAATTTGCATACAATCAAATTATGGACTACACAAATACTGTATCTAATCTGAACCTCAAATATTTGCAGTATTTCTCAAGAATATAATAGTCATATTTGTTGATTGTTCGGCAACTGTGAAATGCATTTTGTTTATGATAACATCAACCAGTTTGAGTTGCTCGAATACACGAGCATGACATTTTATAACTGTAACAAGGTTACTTACCGTTCTTATTGAGGAATTACCATGTAGCTCTTTTGTACATACATGGTCAAAGTGAAGAGTTTTAATGGATTTGAATGTCAGAATGAAGGTCTTCCAATCATCTATACTTGTACATCGATTGTCATGCTATATGAATATTCGATGTTAATTATAAAGCTCGATCGAAGGAAAAATTGCGAAAATATTAATGTAGTATTCTGTATGATTCTATTCCTCGGAGTTATTAAGGTATTTGTTGTGATGCTTTCCCAGCCATTGCGTCGTCTGCAGGGAGCGCGGCCTACGTGATCTATGCTTGCGACATTTTGACTATCCGTACTTTACGTAACGGTGTCGAGATGGTGGCTTGTTGGCTGCGCGCAATGCTCTGTACATCTCATACCTTTTTTTAATAGATACGTTAAAGTGAACTCAAAGTTTTTTAAACAGAAATGCGTAATGGACAGAACATAAATATTTTAGTCTTACGGAAAATCTATTGTAAAGTGATTAATACTATGCGCATACTCAGACTAACCAATTTTTACCCGATTATGTCGAAGCAAAAAGGAGAATTGTAATTTTAGCAGTGTATACATGTTTGTTTGAATCCGTTTCCTCACAGTCGAAATTATTTAACTGACTTTAACGTATGTATCACTGAATTCATCTCTGTTATGCACGTGACACAGATTGGGTTATTTTTTTAAACATTAAATATGGCATTTGTAGTAACGTTAAGTCAAGAATTTAAAAATAAGTTCATTAGATCCCATGATGATGTATCAAATTTCAGAACTTGAGAAGCCCATTTCAAAAATATAACACGAAGGTCAACAATATGTCACAGAGAGTCAAAACAATATTTTTATATTAACAATATGTAAACAAAACTAAAATTCAAATCAGACTGAGTATTTAACAAAAACTTGCAAATAAGTTACTTTTCTTGAAATTCTTCCAAGTCTCAGAGGCCTATTATACTTTGCCTTGCTTATGATCTCCGTCTCCAACAGGTGTGTTTTGTCTGCTGTCGATATGAAGTGTACCCATGAGTCGACTGCCTAGAGCATATTGCTAAATTAAGACTACTGTTTTATTCAAGTAAATAATTATATGGATACGAGGGCTGCTATTTATGTATCCGGAACTGGCCAGTTACAGAACAATATTAAAAAAGTAATTATAACATTTAAAAATGGAACTCTTTGGCTGAAGAATACAATTTGTTTCATGTAGCTGTCATATGTTTATCCTTTGTGGCGTCATTTTGAAAATTGCGAGTCTTTATCACCATGGATTTAAGTCGTGAAAATTTTCGTGGTATGATTTATTACGATTTTCGGCGAGGGCTAACTCAAAAACAGTGCATCGATCAACTCACTTCGACTTTTAGGGACGAAGCACCATCAAAAACTACTGTGTATCACTGGTTTAGTGAGTTTAATCGTGGGCGGTCTGTGCTCACGGACGAAGTTAAAGAAGGTCGCCCTAAATCGGTTGTTGTACCTCAAAATATTGATGCTGTGTGAGAACTAATAATGCAAGATCGTCATGTTACATATCGCGAAATACAGGCGTCTCTGGGCATAAGTATGACGAGTATATATAAAATATTACACGAACATTTAGCTGTAAAAAAAATTTCTTCACGTTGGATTCCGCACAACTTGAGAATTGACCAAAAACGGGCTCGTGTCGATTGGTGTGAAAAAATGTTACAAAATTACAATCAGGGTGCGTCAAAAGCTGTCTATAATATCTACACAGGTGATGAATCTTGGATATATGCGTATGATCCTGAAACTAAACAACAATCAACGGTTTGGGTGTTCCAAGATGAGCCGAACCCAACAAAAGTCATTCGTTCAAAAAGCACTTTGAAGCAAATGGTGCCACTAGAGGATCGTAAAACGGTTAATTCTGAAAGGTACACGACCATTTGTTTGCCAGAAGTCTTTGAAGAAGAAAATAAGAAAGAACAACCGACAACGCAGAATCCTTCTTCATCATGATAATGCTAGCTGCCACACATCGGCCAAAACAACTCGGTATTTGGAAGATCAAAAGATCGAATTAAAGGGTCATCCGCCGTACAGCCCCGACTTGGCCCCCAACGACTTCTATTTATTCCCAACCGTGAAGAATAAATTACATGGTCAACGTTTTTCGAGCCGTGAAGAGGCTGTTGATGCGTTCAAAATGCACGTTTTGGAGATACCTCAATCCGAATGGAAAAAGTGCTACGAAAATTGGTTCCAACGCATGCAAAAGTGCATCACTCATCATGGTGAATATTTTGAAAAGCAATAAAACTATAATAAATAGTATATGTTTGTTTCACTTTGTTATTCCGGATACATAAATAGCAGCCCTCGTATGAAGGTGTTTGTCGTGTGGAACATGACAGAAAATACTTAAGTTTTTTTTTTCACTTATACAAATACTAATTGCGTGGGCCCCAAAGTAAACATTTGTTTATTTTGGGGTCCAATGGCTGCCAAATAATGTATGAACGGGAAAGTACTCCATACTTAATAACCGTACTCTTAAAGACCTATTTCATGTAATATTATTTCCTTATGACACATCAATGTTGTTTGAAGTAGAAAATAGAAAAGACAGATATTAGCGGACCTAACAGGACCATGGCGGATGTCTCGAAATGATACGCTGCTAGTAATTTACTACTGAATGCACAAGAATCTATAATAAACTGAAAACTGGATGGGAAACAATTAGAATTAGCGAAATCAACTACTTTTCTTGGTTTAACAGTAGATAATAAGTTACAGTAGGCCGCCTACTACTGTGGGGATTAGAGCGGCGCATGTGAATTCTATCTTTATTTTACAAAAGAGGGCAATACGTACTATCCACAGTATAAATTGATGGTTTGAGTATAAATGCACGAGAGTCGCTGAGAGATCGTTTTAAAGATGTTGATGTACTCACCTTACCCTGGTTATACATTTTTGAAAACCTAATGTACACTACAAAAAATATAGATCTATTTCAAAAGAAATGTGTTATTAATAATATGAAAACTCGCGGTTGTGATCAGCTAGTTATTCCTATATTACAAAGGTCAAGTGGGTCATTTTTGGGCAACTGTGTTCGTTTTTATAATAAAATACCTCAAGAAATTACTCAATTAACGGAAAAACAATTTAAACTTGCTATTAAACGCACACTGATTGGAAAAGCATAGTTACTACAAAATTAGCGATTTCATTGAAGAAAAAACAAGACTGGAAATAATCCTCTCTACACTCGCATTTACTGGCTTTATGAATATTGTATTTTAAATAACTATTGTAGAATGATGTTGAAAAAATGATACCTGACTGAGTTTCTTGTCGATTCTTCTCAGTGTTCAGGGTTATTTTTAGAACCGAACTAAAACAAATTTGACGTTCAAAAATACCTTGCAATTGGGTTTACTTGAATAAATTGATTTAACTTTGACTTTGACTTAAATCAAATAAAAACTCTTTGATCTCTGAATTTATCTTCCCGGGATTGATCCTGGAACCCATAACTGAAGAATGATTTCATCTATGATAAGAATGATCCTACTCTATGATTTTTCAGACAACCAAATACTAATTGCATGGGCCCCAAATTAAGCATTGGCATATTCTGGCGTCCTTATCGCAATGCATGTCAAATAACGAATGAACGGGAAAGTATTCCCTAATATCAGTAATCTTAAATCAAATAAAAAGTTTATTTTCTAAATTTATCTTATCAGGGTGGATCATGGGACCTATGACTGCAGTGAAGAATGACCACCTATTCTATGACATAAAATAGTTGTCATGATAGCATGCACGTAACTATAGAGTATATAACATACAGATACATGCATGCATAAACGTATAAAAATATATAGATATTGATATTATTTCGTTTTAGTATATATAACATTCGAAACGAGTTGTTTTATCTATTGTTATAATACGCGTCGGCGCACAGTGCGCTGCGCGGCGGCGTTGCTTCAAAACAAACGGAGAAAGTTATGCCATTTTTGTACGTAGTAACGTACTGCGCGCTGTTTCCTACTTCCTTGCGAAACAGTTAATCATTTACTTACATAAAGCGATAGAATATTTATTATATAAAGAAGACTAGCAGTATTTTGGTGAACCGTCCTAATTCTATTGTCGTCGGTGTTTTCTCATTAATTTCTAAAAGTAGGTAAGTTTTCGTTAATAATAATGTTAGGTACATTTATAGATATTTTATGGTGATATTAATGCTGTTAGTAGAACTGAACCAGAATTATATATTTATAGATGAAATAAACTATAACGATGATACACCTTCTTTCACAATAAATTGATTTATTTTAGATTATAAATATATCTACGTGTATGCATTAAAATTCCTATATTACTGTGTACACGAAGTAGCTATTGGTAGTTGGTGATGGGTGCTGCACACGAATGCGGGTCGTAGCGACACCAGAGAAAAGTAGATATTTACTTTGACGGCATAGGTAGCGAGCACAAATAGAAGTACCAATATAGAACGAAATAGGGTGTTAGAGAAGTTCGTTTTCTACCTTTTCTCCAAGAAATAACGAAACAGTACTGTATGAGCTAAAGTTATGTCATTCATATGGTTTCTGATACTTCATAACGACATAATATGTACATATAACTTCTCTTTTTAAAAACAGTCAGATCATAAGACCACCGAGTGAAGCAAAATTTTGTTGTTGTTTCGGCATTGCTGTGAACTGGCCTGGCTCGATTAGAATACCTTCCACTGAATCGCGTCATAAACTGATTGTTATTCGTTACAATTACTTCACCGATTTATTGGTGCAAACATCATACACTATCGATATAAAACGCAACATGAATTGACTCCTTCATTTTTTTTTGTCATTTCTTTATAAAATTAGAAAATGGATCATGTATAAAGTCACCTTGTTTGTCTGTCCATCAAAATTTTTTCTCAGACTTACGATCCAAACAGTTGACTTCGGAGTAGCAAGTAGTGGCTAAAATATACCTAGATATGAACTTCGGTTTGAGTGTTGACTTTCAGTGGTTAGTTTTGAGGCTATTTAACCTTAGTTTTTTTAAAGTCATTAAATTTAAATCTATCAAGATTAACCTCTGATTAAAACCAGTTGCAAGTTATTTTTGAATATTAAATCTATGATCTGTGCCTGTAACATGTGTAGAGAAGATTATTTCCTGTCTATAGTTTTGCCTTCGATTAAATCGTTTAATTTAAAGTTTGATTTTCTAATAATTGTAATCACGTGGGGTGTTAAATAAACCTTTAAATCAAGTACAAATCAAATCAAATTAAAAATATCAAAACAATAACACATTCTTGTTATTTTTTTATCGCTTTTAGAAAAAATCACTCAAAAGTTACTGTCAGCCTATTTAAATCACAATTCTTTGTAAATATTTTTTCCTAATTAATTGATTACTCAGGAAAATCTGAAAAAGATTATGAAAATTCATCATCATCCTAAAATGCCGAAAGATTAACAGGATTGCATTAGGTTAAATATTTTTAAGGGTTCTGAACAAAGTGGCAAAAAAAGAACATATAAGGTATGTCTATGTTTATGTTATGTCTGTTTCCTATATCATAAAATGACAGCCAATTTAGTCCATCGTTAAGATAATTGTTTAACTGAAATTCGAAATAAAAACATAAATTGGTAATTCAGAACCAGGAATGAGAAAAATGGGTATTTAGTACTGTCTTTTTCTTTGCGTATTTAACACTAACGAGTAATTCTTTTTTACATAAAAAGGTCTGTTACCAACTTTCTTTTGCGATTGGCAACAATTAACAATACTTCTTACGAAACACTAATTGCGCAAACTCGACTTGTACACTGAGAATATTTAGATTGGACTCTATAACAAACACAATTTTAAATACGGTGATTCTGGTTATAAAAATCAGATTACTTCGCTTTTCGATAGGACTCGCTTCGTAGACTTTTTTTAACACTCGCAAACCTAGTGGACGCAATCTAGTCACCATTGCGAGTGTCTTTCCCGCTTTATAAAAACATTCTAGGAGTAGGAATAAGTCGGACCATGTGCAAATTGTGTTTTTGACGCTGTTATGAAAGATTTAATTTAAGATAATTATTTGTGTTTTTGTCACTGTTATGAAAGATTTAATTTAAGATCAGGTCATTCGAAATACTGTATTGTGAGATAACACTGACGATAAAAAGTCTACAATTCTATCGCAGCTATAAACTCAAAGAAAGAACATGCACGAAGGAAAAACACTTAATGAAATATTTTCTTTATCGAATAGCATTTACAAAAACACTATATTTGATTAGAAATGAAATATATAATTTAGCAGCCGAAAAAGTAGCATTTTGAAGTTCTCGTTTATTTGAGTGATAACCATACTTTTCCTTGGAAATGTAAACTGAAGGCTTTTGAATTAAATGATTTGTTCCCCTACTTGGCACGGGACATAATTTTCACATGGCGATAAATCTTTAATCAAAGAAAGTAAATCTTCAAAAGATTTATGGGTATACGAAATTAGTGAAAATTTTGTTCTCACGCTGTTTTAATTTGGATACAAAGTTTTTTTTAAATTATAATAACATACTGTATCGTTTTGTTGTAATGAATTGGATGTCCTAAGTACGAGTACTCTAGTTAACTCTAGTTCTAGTTAGGTAACTTGAACGACGAAACGATTCGCAGCGAATTCGCCTCCACTGGATAAGATCTTCTCTTTACAATTGTTTGCAGACTGTGTTAAACACATTAAAAATGAATGATGTACATTCAAAATGAATAATGTACATGCATATGTCAAATATTAATGTCTTCTTCATTAATATGTTAATTATTGCTATTTAATAAACACAGTAAGGTGTAACAAGGTTAAAGATACCTAACAATACATTTAAACAATAAAATGGATTAGCATGCATAATATGTTTGCATAATAATTAAAAATTTTTAAGAAATACTTCTAGGAATGATTTTATTTGCAGTACACTTATGAGGGCGTATTCTAAGGTTTTCAATTGAAGTAGGCAATATTCTTAGGGAACAGTCTCGACCGCATTGAATAATTAGTTGGCAGAGCGCTAGATACATACAGATATTGTTCTGTATTTTAAACTCTTTTATGTAATAGTGATCATATATTATTCTCAGTAGTGATTAACTATTCATGTATCATAAGGTACCTACTTTAAAAGTTTAAATATATTATCTCTATAGGTACTTACTTCACACCTATCCAGTGTTGTCTGGATAGGTGTGAAGTTTAGCGAATAATAATTTAAATTGTTTAATAATTGGGGATATGACAGTTGCGAACTTATGTAAGACATTTTATGTCATATAACGAAATTACACAATAATTTAATTTCGTAGCGGTCGTAGGCGTTGAGACGTCATAACGTTCCTACGCTGCTACGAAAGCTTTCAGCCTCTACGTTCGTATTACATAGTATGTAGTAGGTACCAATCACAATTAAGATTTTTAAAAGGGATGCATTTAATGGCACTTCAAAATTGGTGAAAATATGGACAAAATTGCAATGAATTGCTATTAAAAATATAATGTTATACAATTAAATGTTACTTCTTCATTAAAAATACATTAGCTTTAAAAAATTTTACGACGCTATTAAATCATTATTGTCAATAAAAAAAATAAGCAATAATTTAAAATAATAGACTGTGCTATGAAAAATAACATTTTCTATAAACTAAATAAATAAACTTGACAAGCTGTCATCCTGACAATGCTGACATATTCGGTGCAGTGAATGGAGTTAATGCAATTGCGCGACGTCTTTTCCTAACTCCTGGAAAAAACTCGGAAGTACATCTACTAATATATATACATATACCAACAGCTAAAGATGAAATGAGATGAAAGGATATAGAGATATTTCACGATTAAGTCTCCCGACTTCAAGTATCTCCTTAGAGTGCGGACTTCTATTTCAATACTGCTGCTGGAAATAACTCGGAAATACACCTACTAATTTACATAAGATTACTATATGTAGATATACCAACAGCAAAAATGAAAAGAGATGGAGGATTATAGAGATGTTTTGAGATTCAATTTCTCGACTTCAACTATCTGTTTAGAGTGCGGCCTACTGTTTCAATACTGCTCTTGGAAATAACTCAGAAATACACCTACTAGTATATATAAGATTTGCTATATATAAATATACCAACAACAAAAGATGAAAAGAGATGGAGAATTGTAGAGATGTTAAGAGAAAATTTCTCGACTTCAACTATCTCTTCGGCGTGCGGTGCGGACTCCTGTTTAATTACTGCTCTTGGAAATTAACTAGTATTTATAACATTGTTATATATAGATATACTAACAGCAAAAGATGAAAAGAGATGGAGGATTACAGAGATGTATTGAGATGAAATTTCTCGACTTCAACTATTTCTAGAGTGCGGACTCCTGTCTCAATCTGCTCTATGTATAAAGCGGATTCCGAACTGGCGCTTCGCCGGCCGCTGCCGCTGCACGCTCGCTTCGCTCGTTCGGCTCGCGCGTTGTGGAAAGAAGACCTAACCTAACCTAACCAATGTTTGTAAATATATCTAAACCTTAACCTGCGTTTGTCTTTACGATTTCCTCCTAAGCATTTATTATTACCATTACATCACATTAAAGTATCAGTGATTGAAGTTGTAACCAAAATTTTATTGTGAAAACTGTTTATTATTTAAGTTTGTCATTATTTTATAGCAAACACCATTAATTTTAAAGATGTGATTTATATCAAAAGTAGTAAATTTAAGAGAAAACCATTCATTTTATATATTGAGATTTGTAGATAAAATTACTAATTCTACCTCCATTATAAACAGTGTTTTTTAATAACTATGAACTTTTATGACAGTATGGAGAAATCCGAGTCCATAAGAGATACAGGGAAGCCGTCTTAGGAACCATTTGGACTTTGTGAGAACAATTTTGGCATTATCAATTTTTTGATCAAGCGTGAGATGCCCGTAAAAATTACCAAAAATGGTAAAACATTTTTTTAATGCGACTCAGTTTCATGTAGGCATCATTTCATTCTATCGGAGGAAAAAAAGTTGGACAGCAGAAGTTGGTCAAATGTAATAAAATATTTTTTCATGCAATAATACAGTATGGGAAATCCGAATCCATAGGAGATAGAAAGAAACCGTCTTAAGTATAATTAGGTCCCTTTTGTGAAAACAATTTTGGCATTATACATTTTTTGATCTATTTCTTTTTTTTAGTGCAGATCGATTTAGTTTCAAGTAAGCCTCATTTCATTGTATCGTATGAAAAAAATCTGGACAGCAGAAATTGGTCAAATTTAATGAAAAATTTTTTTATGCAACGGAAGAATCCAATGTATTAAACCATACTCAACTTACTAGAGAACAGGTCATCAAAGTGTTCCATAACTGAAATTCGTACACGAAATTCAAATATGGAACCCTTTTTTTTGCACACAAAATTTTTTGTCAAAAGAGACCAAATGGTACCTAAGACGGCTCCTTTGTATATCTTATAGAGTCGGATGCCCCTTACTGTATTGTATGAAAATATATTATATTAAATTTGACCAACTGATCAGTTTTTTTTTCTCCCGTATAATGAAATAATGCTTACATGAAATTGAGTCGATCCGCATTAAAAAAATTTTTTGACAATTTTACTAATTTTTGTGGGCATCTCACGCTTGACCAAAACAACGATAATGCCAAAATTGTTATCACAAAAAAGACCAAATCGTTCCTAACACTGTTCCCCTGTATCTTTTATAGATTCGGATTTCTCCATACTGTACCAGTTAAAAAAAAACACTGTATACCCTTTTTTAAAATAAATATGCAATAACTATCATTAACTTTTGTGTAATTTGTTTTTACTTTAGAACCATGAACATTAGGAAAGTAAATGATAGAAAATTGATCAAAACGTATTACACCACATTACGCTTTGTTTTATAAGTGTAGTAATACAACGAATTCAGGAAATCCAAGACAATTTAGAAAAGTTTGATCCCTAAATTCTGAGAGGAAGGATCGCCGAACATCATGAATGTCGTTACATAATCCCGTTGATGCGAGTGCCTTTGGTATTTATGTGAAGTAACATTTTGGGGCCATTTTTGTTGTCATAAGTAAGCCCTAGTATTCTTTAGTTTCTGTACTATTATTTACATACTTTGTAGATTCGCTCCCTGTAGAGTTGTAGACGGACCAATTAATTGTATGTATGTAAATTATTTTCTTAGTCACATAAATGTAAACAATATTAAAATTTCTTCCGGGAACAGTTGCACTGTCTGTTAACTATTTATATTGTTTCTATTTTGTAATTCTCAAAATTTTGGATATAACACTACCCCGAACGGAAAGTGCATAAAATTACGTACGTAACTTATGAAATTGTCTAAAAAGAAAAAAGAAAATTGTTAAAAAATTAATAATTTACTTTTTAAATTTTCTCAAAGGTACCTATTATCGCTTTGTGAATAAATCATCTCTCTAAAAGATTTCCATTGTTTAGATGTGTATTCTTAGCTCTTTAATTAAGAATGCTAACCACTGGCCAAACATTGCCCAAAAATCTTGCGGATTAAATAATAAAACTAATTTGTTATCTTTTTTTATGATGCCCGCAATTTTCCGATTATAATTAATTGTTCAAGTGTGTAATGATTTTTCAATATGTACTTAATTGAAGAAAATACGTAAAATCAAAGTAGTTGATATGAGACACGTCAAAGTACGCGTTTCGTCGCTTGTCACAGAGCGGTTAGAGACGCCCACAAAGGGGAAATTATTGCATAATGGCAAACAGAGTCGACTCGTCGGCCATTTTTACTTCAGTACATTCAGTACGATCTTCGTGTTTCAACTAGCGACACGTATTTTTATCATTGTAAAATTTTGTTTTAAATGTTTAACTATTATTGCATTATTGTTAGTTGATATTGAAAATAATACATTTAGTTATATTGTTATTGTTAATGAAGAAAATAGTAATATATTTTAATAATTTTATTTCACAGGGACTTTTTAGATATGGCGCGCGGAATAAAATTTGATAAAAAATTACTAAAGTTGGTAGAAAAACATGCCTTAATATATTTATGGCGCAATTCGAGTGTTTTGAGAGATATCAATCAATGTTGGGATCGGATAGCAGCTGCAATGAGATCGAACCGTAAGTAATTGCGACAGTTATATTTATTTTGTTATACGTAGTTTATTTAGTTAAGTATCACGTTATTAAAAAAAAGGAATTGTATTATTTGCTAATAAGTAATAACATACATTATTTACCCACCAATAGGTAGGGTAGGTAATAATTACTTAATTTGCTTATACAAAATCGTACCCGAACGAAGTTATGATCGTATCTTTATAAATATTCTAGGAGGACTATAATGTAAATGTATTGTATAGATTCGAGTGTTACTTTGTGGAAATTCGTTTCATGTGATGCATTCTTATAATTTCTAGTTATTCTCTCAAAACTCCAAACTCTCTAATCCACGTGGGTTTCGCGTTTTTGTGAAGCATCCTCAGGTTATTTAAGAGATGAAGACTCCGTCAGCTAACCAGCATTGAAAGAAAGAATGGCCAATTTTATACTTTACCGTGTAACTTTTTTTCGCCACGATTTTGCCGTCCACGGTACAATAAGGAAGCAAAATGTATGCGTTTGTATGAAGACTATTAAAATTCCGTCCACGATAACGTCATGCCGTGAATGTTGAAAAAGCGCCTTTTTTCACGACACAATAGGGAAGCATTTTGCTTACCTATTGTATCGTAGTCGGTAAAAACGTGACGATAAAAAAGCTCAACGATAAATTGTAAAAGCACCCAATGAGTCAACTGCACGGCTTTCGGTACCCACCTCATAGGTATAACTTATACAAATATAAACTTTAACAAATATAAATGATGAGATTTGAGGAAGCGAAAGAAGTACGTAAGTACGACAACGCTTGGCGCTCCGTCCGCAGACTACCCCATTGGGGATACAGGTGAAGATATGTGTACATAACCTTTTAGTGGTGGTGATTCATTTTAGTAAACAAAGTCAATAGGATAAAATAAAAAGGTTATACATATGCACATATGATCATATACGTGGGTAGGTGTAAGTGCAGCTGTCTGACTCTTTGAATCGGTGTTGGTTAGCTGACTGATTCTTATTTCTGGAATATCTTGAGAATGCTTCGCTAAAACGCGAAACACGTGTCGATTAGAGGCTTTTGAGTTTTGGGCCGAGTATAAATAAAAATTATAAATATTAATTACATTTATTTGTAAAAACAACAATTAATAATCAAAAGTAGAAAGGATTAGTTCAGTTTCAGGTTCTTGGATTCTGTGTCTCAAAGGAAATACCGAGTCTTTAGAGGGTCACATATATCAGTCTGTTTATCCATCGGTCACAGTCGATTTTCATAAAAACTATACGAGATGAAAACGTGCATTGTAGAACAGTAATAGGTACATAGTGTTAATGTGCATGCCATTAAAGTAAGGGCAAAATGAAAGAGTGAGCAAAATACTTGAACCTAATTTGACCACTTTATCTCCGAAACTTTTAAAAATTACGAGGAATATAAATCCTTACATTATATTATATAAATAAAAAGTCCTAGGTTAAATACCATATTTATAATATAAATATTACATGTTACAAATAGAACCTAAAAACTAAATCCTAAATGCAAGTACCTGTAAATTAATATTCCGTGTAGTACAGAACCGCAGAGCTCTATTTTTATATAATACTATCAACTATAAGGAGTGGCGCCAAGGTCTAAATCTAAAGTTTAATATTGTACAAGGCTACTCCTAATAACTTTTTTGCTGTTTATACTATTTTTTTTTATAGTATTTGGTTTTTACGGTTTTCAGTTTAACAGTGTGTACATCATATTGTACCATGATATTCTGTAATGTCATGAATATACATATATCTATATTATAAATGTATAATTCCAAAATTATTGCTACATTAATTCTGCTTTGTTTTTTTTTGTTATAGCAAACTATTGCAAGCAACGTTGGAAAGCTATACGAAGTTATTACTTAAGACTAAAGAGGGAGGACAAAAAGCCAACAGATTATTTTCGAGCAATTGCAGCTAATGGAGTTATTAGTTTTCTTGATGAAATTACAAATGTTGATCAAACCAGTCAGCCAATATCTACATGTCCTGCGTGTGAAAATTATAGAAAATTTAATGTTTTGAAGCAGAGTAACAACTCGATTACTGTGGGTACTACGAGCATTAATTCCAATAATACTGTGCAAAAGCCCGTCAAAACTGGGACAGCTACAATTGCAAGTAATGTGATGTCTTTAAATAGTGGTAATGAAAGTTTGCCAAGAACATCTCAAGAATCAGTTGAAGTCAATTTAGTAGCACATGACAAAATCCCAGGGTTAACACAGTCAAAAAGTCAGGAAGAATCCGTTGTAGTTAGTTTAGATAAAGTTGACGATGAAGAATATACAATGAGGAAAGAAAAAAGAATAATAATAAATAAAAACCTAGAGCAGACTACTATAGACAACTTCGATAATGGCACAAATAATAAAACGGCAGACATTTATGAAATTACAGCCTTGAAACAAGAAGATTCAGATGACTGCGACTTCTTAAACATACCTAATCATGAAGAAGGCACCACTGAAACATTTTTCCATCATATGGGTGAATATGTAGCTACTGAGTTTCCAAATGAAAAACAAATGGAAATCAGATTGGAAATCTGTTCATTAGTAACGAACACAGAATTAGAAATGTTACAAAATGAGATGACATAAAGTCTTATTATCTGTGTATATTATGATGCGTGTTAGAATGATATTGTTCATTTTAATAAAATTCTTTAAACCTTTACTTTTAAAAAATAATATTATGATCATGATTAACAAATCATGATCATAATACTATATTTCTAACAAAGATAAATACAATTTTTGCTTCGATTTGTTTAGCTAATATTATTTGACAAGTAAATAATCAAAGGCTAAAAAATTTGAAAAAATGTAGACACACATTACACATACTTATGGCAATTTTAGTAATAAATTAAAAATAATTTTCCTCAATTTTGTACATTTATATGCTATATATGTATCGCTTGGCAAAATACGTTAGGTATCACTCCCAACGCCTGTGACGAATTAGTCATCGTATTTGACAATTCAATACGAATTTGCAAAAATATTTTAAATATTTAATAATGTTTTGCATCGTTCGCTTTTTCGGAGTTAAAACAACAACAAGTTATTACAGTTCAGATGTTTGCGTCGTCTGTAAGGAGCGCGGCCTACGTGATCTATGGTTGCGACAGTTTGACAATCCGTACTTTACGTAATAGCGGCGAAGTGGTAATTTCGCGCAATACTCTAAACATTTCAAAAACAACAAAGATGAAACCTTGATAATTTCACCATGTCCATCTGTTTGTCTGTATGTCCGAATGCCTCGGCAGTCATTGTTACCCTATTACACGGAGATGTCAACTAATACCCCAAAATCAGAAATGAGAAACGGAAAACGACTTCTTGACTACTTCGATGGCGCAGTTTAGGTGTTGTATCCAAGCGCGGAAGGTTTCGGGTTCGATTACTTAGGAAACGAACTTTTCTAGATGGTCTCGGGTCCCGGTAGT
This sequence comes from Zeuzera pyrina, assembly GCA_907165235.1. Classification (NCBI taxonomy): domain Eukaryota; kingdom Metazoa; phylum Arthropoda; class Insecta; order Lepidoptera; family Cossidae; genus Zeuzera; species Zeuzera pyrina. Next base: position 10,529,526 of record OU015624.1, read on the forward strand.
CCCCAAGTAGTCCCCAAGTAGTCGTCATCTGGTTCTCATAGCACAGGGAATACCATACTTCGAGACCAGATGATTGGTATATATTGTTTGTCGCTTTGTTATAATTATAATCGATCAGGTGTGAGTTTATTTGGGCAATAACGATTGCAAGGGTTCCTTAGCAAAGTTTCAAAATGGTAAACGGATATCGATTTCTGAAAATCTATAAACCTTCTTTTTATATTCTTCTTACTCTGTCAAATTACAATTAAATTCTTCTGTTCCTGTTACCTTAAGATGTTTTACATTTTTACAATTTTGAAAATTCTTAAATGCAACATATGTATGTATCCATACGAGTTAACAAGATTTGTCACATTGCTAATTTTCAAATTTGTACGACACTGAGGGTGGTTTGCACCAACTACATATTTAAATATCGATTTAAGGAAATGACATCTCGATTTTATTAATAAAATCTTAGTCTATGAGAATCGATCGACATGGATAGACTCCATATTTTTTGTTTTAAACTACGGAACCGTGATAAGTAAATTCTAATTTGTCCAAACTAAGGGAACCCTTGTTTAACGCTATTTTGATATGCTCTTAGCTGGTATTATTAGATGCACATAATGAACAAAAGTCGTAGATATTTTAATATTCGATTAAAAACCCAACCATCGAACAACTTGATCGATTTTACTTAGCACAATACCATTCGTGTTCAAAGACGTGTTTTATCTACCACCGATATGAATTATACGAATCAGTAGTCGTGCATCACTAATTTCACTGTAATTTAACCGAGAAATACTTTATAATGGAAATATTATTTACGTGTTTATGATATGAAAAGCGACAATAAATAAGTTTTTTGAGTCAATGTAATAAAATTCGTTTTTTACTAATTTAAACTGTCCAGTATCGGACCTGGGTCGCTTCGGTTATGAAGACAAACTAATCAGCCTGTACAATACGCTTCAACGACATGAAGTAGTAGCACTGCCATAGTTGTAATAGGTACCTACAGCAGCTGCGTGCATACATATACACAACGAACGGTTATTATTTCGTTTTATTATCTAATAATATTGCACACAAGTTTTATTTTTTGTTGTACACATGCGAAGATGTTCTGTTGCTTCAAAACAAATGGAGAAAGTTACACCATTTTTGTACGTCGTAACCACAGACGATATGAAAAATAGACTCCGCATTAGGTACTGCGCAAGTGAAACTACTGAAAGAAACCGGCCCGCCTGTAAACACCACGCATTTACAATAAATAAGTTGATCGTTTCGCAAAACTTAGCGCGGTAGATATTAAAATTATTGCTTGGTGCGTAATTGTTTAATGAAATGGCGGCCGATCGGCTTCTTTCATGTAATTGTGTGATGATAATGTGATTGTAAATGTGTGTCGTATTCACAGGGCGTTACGGCTTATTTTAGTTGATTTACTTTTGAAGTTACTCGACATGCATTTATTTTTTATTATATCTATGGTAGTAACGTACTTATAGCACTCTTTCTGCTTCCTTGCAATACATGGAGTTACGTCTGTTTTAAACAGAGATATATACATATGTTACCCTACCGTATGAAGAAATTCAAAGCCTTTCTTTAGTTGATTGTTCTTGCCATATTATGCACTAGTTCTCAATTTCGGGAAGTCATAGGATATATATGTGGCGATGACACGAAGAAAAACACGAGTTAAAGCGTTTATTTACGTATCGTCGAAATCTTTCATTTACGTAACAAGCGCAGTCTTAACACATGTACATAGCTATGACAACTGCCTATATTTTTTCACTTATTTAAAAAAAATTACTCTTCACTAAAATAATACGGATCATTCATTCCCACATATATATAAATAAATATTATGAATGTTTTTATACCATTATAAAACAGTAACAAAGTCAATATAATTGTTAAAAAATAATTGGATTAGGCTTTTTAGGTTTATCTGATTATAAAACAAACATTTATAATTGTTTGTACTTCGATATACTTCACCGAACAACTTACCTACTTAATGGAATAACTACAATGCAAATTGCACTGTTTGAGAAACTAGTATCCCAGTTACTAATAAGACATAATAAGTATATATTATTACACTTTATTTTAATATTGATATGTGAATCTTTAAAAAAAAGGTGCCTGCAAACTCTGAAAGTAAAAGACTGATCTAATAATCAGACTTGTTTTATAAATGCTTATTTTTTAAATACTATCATTGGTGGACAAACAAGTGAACTTGTTTTGTTGTTGTTAGTTCAGTATTGTTGTGTAATACTGGCTTGGCTCAATTAGATTACCTTCCACTGAGACGTTTCATAAACTGATTGTTACTTTCATTTCACCGGTTGGTCGGTGCAACCACCGACGTACACTCCTACTACCGGCATTAAACGCGACATGCGTGGATTCGTAATGTTTTTTATAGTTCTGTATTATTCGAGAGATCAATAATGAAGCTGCAACTTTTACGTTTTTCACTAAATGTTTGTTCCGGCAATACATCTACTCGTCCATAATGTTTGTGATAAACATTTTTTTTCACGAAAGGAAGCTGTTTAGATGTTAAATGAAGTACTTACTCTATATGAATATTGAAATTATTAATTCGCAGTCAATATATTAATATATGAAGATATTACTTACTTTTTGCTCGCGGTACTATTCATATGGATGTTGTAGTATGTACCTAACTAAATTTCATGCTTCTCCGCATGAAGAATTGTTTCTTCTCATGCAGTCAACGCCACTGCGCAACCGTCGCCCCTTTACATTTCTGGATTAGCTTTTTTAGACGAGTCTTTATAAATATTCCCATAACTTCCTAATTAAAGCAGGTATAGTCATGTTTTATCTCGAATTAATACAAATATTTATGCAATTATCAACGATAAAAACTGTATTGAAATTTGACATTTGAATTTAAGATAAAAAGGCGATATTAATGGTATAGAAATGTGACGATGGTCAAGTGGATAAGTCCTGGGTGTTTGTTTTTATTATATAGGTAATGTTCTTCAAGAAGTCACTCAAGCAAGGGAAAAGAAATTTAAAGTCGTTATCAAACGTACATTGATTGGAAAATTGTACTCTCTCTATGCAAATAATATAATATATATGCCAATAATATTATATTATGTATTTATATTGTATGTTATGTTAAAAATTTTTTTATATTATATTATTGTATTATTTTACATGTTGTAAAGAGGTAAAGTTTGTAATTTTTGATGAAATAGGGAATCTCAAAATTCTTTCAATAATATTTAGAAGGGACCGTTAGGGCGGACATAACCTATGTATTATTATATATTATCTCGTTTTCCATGCGAGTGAAGTAATGGTTTAAAATGAACGATTTCGGCGTAGACAGAAGTGCTTATACATTATATAGCCTTGGAAATGCTTGTTTAATTTTGTACATGCATTTACTGGCCTCCTGAATATTATATTTATATACTTATATAAAAGTTATGAAGCTAACACATGACTAAGTATAAAAACTTGCAAACGAGATGAAATACTAAACTGTGAATTGTGTGGAGTCAAAGGCACTAAGTAAGGAAATGTACTTATATGAAGGCCTTCGTCTAATTACAGAAATTAGTTGTTCATGAGTTTAGGTTATGTAAATAGTAGGGGTCTTAATCCATATATCTACCTACTGTTTTGTCGACCACGTCATATATCGTATGCCGTGTACAATCCAATTATTGTTTATGTTTATACATTCATTTGTCATTAGTCATGGTTGCAAATACAATGCTTTCTTCAAGGCCGTCTAATAAATCGCTCAATATTTATATATCGCCCTTATAGTATTGTTTTGAATAACTGTAGTTGAGGGATTTATAACTTTATTTTTAGTACATTCATATAGAAATAAAAACATTAAAAGAAATCGTATTATGACATTGGTATAAAACTGATTAAATACGAATGTCATGTCAAATTATATTACTTATAATATAGGTACGAAAATTGATTAAATACGAATCAGACGAAGTTGATTTGAGATCAAAATTCTGTATCTAAAATATATTAGCACCTACTATTACATACATATCCTCACGCTGTATTCTTAATGGGATAGTCAGAGAGGATGAAGCGCCAAGCTTCGCGGTCCTTACATGCCTCTTTCGCCTTCTCGAATCTCATCATTTTCCTCACACATTTTTGCCTACATATGTGGGTGCTTTTGACGTTTCCCGTCAGCTAAAATTCTGGCTATTTGATCTTTGTAAGTCAGCCTTGATCTTCCTTAGCTTCTACTACCACTCACTTTTGGTCTGTAGATTTTCTTCATCAGTCTTTCATTGTTCATTCTTTCCATGTGCCCGAACCATCTCAGCATTATTTTTTTCATTTTTACAATAACACTGTCGTGCAATTCTTCAATTACTATTCTGTAAATTATGTTCACAGAGATAAATGCCAAGTCTATGTTCAATCGTTAATAATAATAATAATAATAATAATAATAATAATTCTTTATTCGTAAGAAATGTGGTATATAAAACGCAGATGGTACAAAGGTTATAAGTAACACACATTTCGCTAACAAGTTAGCATACAAATGTTAACTCCATATTATGGGTCAATAGCAATAGTTTTAAGTACACAAACATTTAAAAAATCAACATACACACATATCTAACCAAGTAATTATTTAAATACAAAATAATTAAATACAAAATAATCATGACAATATAATTAAAAATGGATTTAAAAAAAAAAGACGTCCATATTAAATTTGTCATAGTAACATAATTGAGAATGTCATTAATTAAATAACTCAGTTATACTGTAAAATTTTTTTACCTTTAACCATTTTTTAAAGATTTTGTAAATGGCGCATACGGTAACCTTATCACATCCACAGGTAGCGCATTGAAGATCCTTACACACACACACGTTGGGACAAATATGAAAATTATATTATTACTCGCTGTACCCGCAACTTTGTCTGCGCGGAAAATTTTTTCGTGACTCTTCCGGAATAGATTAGTTTACATGTGCTTCTAAATATATCCAAAAATTGTTATTGCTAGCCTCCAGGCACATGCCATCTCTGTACGAAATTTCATCATAATTGGTGAACCAAATATGATGTGGTTTGGCATTTCTCATTCAAAATTTTGTCCCCCTTTTCATCTCATTACGGATAAGTTTTTGATAAAAAAGTAGCCTATGTCCGTTCCCAGGTGTCACATCGTAATCAGTTTCCCATACAAAGTTCCATTCCCCTTTTCATTCCTTCAGGGGTAAATTTTTTATAAAAAAAAGTAGCTTATGTCTGTTTAGCAGTATCCGCCACTTCGTCTGCGCAGTAAATTGTTTCGTGGCTTTCCCAGATTAGGTTAGATTACGTGTACTAATATATATGCATAAAAAAAATCGATTTTGAAAAAGAGTCCACGTTTAGCCTACGGCTGCCCCCGGGCACATACAATCTTTGTATTAAATATCATTTATCATATATTACCATACTTCAGCGGTAAAGTATTTCCCATTTAAAAATTCATCCCCTTTTCACCACCTTAAGGGTAGATTTTTGATTAGAAATTAGCCTATGCCCGTTCCTAGGTGTCAAACTATCGTCATGCTACATCATATATCAGTACAGCAGTTAAGCATTTCCCATACAAAGTTTCATCCCCCTTTTCACTTTTTTAGGGACAAATTTTTGATAAAAAAATAGTCTGTCTTTTTGATAAAAAAAGTTTTTCACTGCTCCAAATTTTATCACAACCGAAGCTTAGCGTTTCTCATACAAAGTTTCATCCCCCTTTTCACCCCTTTAGGGGTAGATTTTCTAAAAAATAAGTAGCCTACATGAGAGCAATCACTTGTTCTTACTACGTACCGCTTTTCATCAAAATCGGTCAAGCTATTCTTCAGATATAAAAGGACATAGAGACAGACAAAAATTAAAAAAATGGTAGAATCGAAGTCAGTGAGTCATAAAATGACTATCTATCACAAAATTTGACAGCAAAATTGTAATTACAGACAGGCGCTAGAGATTTGTTATACCTATATAGTAGTATAGATAGAGAAGAAGATAAATGTTAAATATTTAAATCACAAGTGCATAAGGTTGTTGTAAGTAGTTGTAGCTTATGGTAAAGGTCTACTAAAACAAGAATTACTACATGTATAATATCTATGATTGAAGTTTCCACCAATATATTTGACTGGATAATGTTGTTTTTCCGTTTTATACCAACCGTCTGTAGAACTTATTTTTAATTTGGTAGCTACATTGAAAATTAATTCGAAAAATACTTAGAACTTTAACCGATATTTTGGCGAATTTCAGGTATCGGTTCATATTTCTATTATTACTATTAATAGAAATTGATAATTGAGCAGTTACTGTAGGTACTTCAAATAACTCCTCCAAATAAAATTTTTGTTGATTCTTTGAATTCTTGAATAAGAATAGATCGTTAGACTTCGTTGCGATCGAAAAATCGGTTACAGTTTTGCTGGTTTTAATATATGTACAGTAGGTGTACATACAGTATACGTAAATACACATGCACACATAGACACTTAAATGTGTATGTGTAGCTATGTGTATACTTTGCCCGGCATGTTTGTTGTAATATTGATTTATTGTAGAACCCGCTTTAACAATTTCTATTTAATAGTAACTTAGATCAGATAATTTTGTCAGTTACTTTAACTGCTCTTGTTACAGTAATATCATCTGAATTGTTGCCTCTTTTAATTAAGTAATAATGACACTGTTTTGTATACGTATGTCGCGTTATTCTTGTTATAGTCTAACGACAGTTCGCCAAATAGCTTGACCGCAAGTGTCTAAAATATATTGCAGGTTCACTAGTAAACGTTGAACCGCGAACAGCCCGACGATTAGTCACTGAAAACATTCCTTGCGTGCCGATCCTCTGTTCAGAACAACCACATTTGCTATACAATAAAGCAACTAAAAGTTAAGCGTTGATATATTTCGATGATCGCAATTCGTTAAGGGATGTTAAAAACAATTTAAGAAAACTCTATTAATGAAGCATTTTAAATTGTGTTAAATGTGACTGCCAACGAAATTCTTCATCCTAATAATTCCTTTCCACACATAGCGTTTTTTTATGAAAACATCTTTAAGAACAGGTATACATACATAATGTTCAAATACGAGTGGTAGCAGAAGTCAAGGCTGAGTTATGAGGATCAAATAGCCAGACGGAAATGTCAAAAACACACGCAAACCTATGCGAAAGTGTGTAAGAAGAATGATGACATTTGAGGAGGCGAAAAATGTATGTAAGGACCGCTGTACTTGCCGCTCCATCCTCTCTGACTACCTGTTACGGATACTGCGATACAGTGTGTCTATGTATATATGTATGTATATTTTCAAGTATTTGGTTTTCTTTTATTAATCTTCCTTCTATCCTCTTTTTTGTATACAATAAAAACCAAGTAATAAGAATAGTTAATCATCTGTAATAAGAAAATAAAGTTAACACTAACTTTAATAACAATGTGCGAGTATAATTATAGTTAAGTAATTTAATTATTTCATTTTAATATAATAGTGAAATTAATATTGTCAAAATGCAATGGTCGCAAGGCGGGCAGTCGAAAGAGGTGGGACATTGCGACGCGGTTACACAACGTCAGCGGCTCGCGAACCGCATCGATGCACGCTGCAGCGGCGTGTACGCTGATATACCATAATTAAATGATTTTACACTACTATGTATACGTGACATGTGATAACTTAAGAGTAACATGTCGGATGGTTGATTTTTGGGAACATGAATGGATTAGTATTGCTTAAAATTTCTACTATTTAAAGAAATTTCTATTCAATTTTATGTACCTACCTAGTTTATTTGTTGATTGAATTATATTATTTACAATCGTTAAAATAGGTATCGACTTGGAACACAAGTAAACTAAGCAATAGGTATCAAGAGCAACTAGCGTATTTGTACAGTAACCTGCGCATATCTTTCGTGCAAACTCGTCTATACCTCGGCATCTGCATAACTGAACCGCTCTGTTCTCATTAGCCGGTGCCCGTTAGCCCGACCCGACTCAAGCGCCAACGGGATCGCAAGATCGCAACCTCTCCCGAGATATACATATTACAAGGCACGATGATTTTGTGTATTTGTTTATAGAAAATAAGCATTGAAAATAGTTGTGTTAATTTGTATCATATCACTCCGATCTATTGGATTTGAGGATAAGTATATTATGCACAATGTTTTACTGCTAACACAAGTAACTTTCCGTTACAGGTCCATGCAGGAAACAATAAGAATGTTAGAAATTGAATACTTAATCAACAATAAAATGTTTAGAACCCTAATAAAACAGTAGAGTAACTACGAACACTAAAATATGTTTTCATTATAACTACAACTAGTATATGTTTTTGACAATGCATGTAGGCATACAGACTTATATTGTTATAAATAGTATTCAACTACTCAATTGAACACTATCATTTACAGACACGTGCGTCAAAAATTGCTACAAATTTAACTTGTAACAACGGCCCTGTAGGTGGAGGTCAAAGGCTTTCTCCGTGGGCAGCCAGGTACTTATTTACAACAGAAGGGGGGATGGGAGTAGAAAAGTGGGAGAAGGTGGTCGTCGTACGCGCGAGTAGAAAGTACTCAGCCATTGTTTTCTTCATTACGACATTTATTTATCAGCTGTCACTTCACGTTCGCTTATTGCATTTTTTATGCAAATTACTCTTAGGTTTGATATCGAAATCGAGCACGAGAGTTGTTGTTGATGCCTGTACCGACTTCTATTTCACTTTTTCATGTTAAATATTAGTGCTCCTTAAAAATACTACTTACGAATAGGTGAACGACAAAACCAAAGCTAGACTTTTTTTAAATAAAAATCTGTAATGTTAAACACCATTTAAATTATTTGTTATTGTGTTTTATCACATGGGTTATGGCTACGAACCGTGACCATAGGATTTCGGGTAACACATCATTCGTTGCCAAACAGATTGGGTCATTCTTTTGTCCGCGTGGGAATGATGCAAATGAGCCGCTTCGCTATTTCTTTGTTTGATTTCGTGAAAGTTTACACGATCGACGAGGAAACACGGCCGTCGACGGCCTGATGTGAACGCCATTTTTATGTAATTGTTACGTCGCAAAGCATGTATGACGTAAGACAGAAGCGTTAGCGTTTCTTTGACGGTAATAGCCCATTGAATTCTATTGGTTTATTTTTTCAACTTCGTTTTCCAATAAGTAATAATAATCTGATTGTGCTTCTCAATACTCAAGCAAGTATTAAGTATGACTAAAAACCTTTGAAATTGGTAGTTAGCTTATTAATTATATCTAAAACGGGAAATTTCATGCGATTACCTTTTTATTATGGCTTGACGTTTCGACCGAGTTGCATCGGCCGTGGTCTCAAGCAAAACGATCGCAGCAAGTTTCACTCCGTGTCTGAGCTAGATGTTTTGTCATCTACCCCCCATATTCGTAAATAGTTTTCTGGATACCTACACATGATACACACTACAGATGACAAAACATCTACCTCAGACACGGAGTGAAACTTGCTGCGACAGTTTGCTTGAGATCATGGCCGATGCAACTCGGTCGAAACGTCAAGCCAGAATAAAAAGGTAATCGCGTTAAAATTCCCGTTTTAGGTGAAATTTATAATGCAACGCGAAAGTTTAAAAAGTTTATAGTTAGCTTATTATTTTTCATTATTAGATTTATTATATTCAAAATTATTATGTCGTATTCATTTAATTCGATTAAAAATGTATTTATATTTAACCGTCGCTACAAACTTGTATTTTGATCCACAGTTAGATCGCGCGGTATGAAGGGGAATGCCCTTTATGAAATCTGCTGCACCCAGGTCAAACAGACGGTGATTTTTGAGTTTTTGAGGGGAATCATAAATTAAACCTGTTATTAAGTACATTGTGTATATGCGGAAAGGCGAGCATAACATCTGTTTAAAATCTCTTTACATTTAAGTATTTGTAACAATTAATTTACTACGATATATTATTGATATCTATTGTGATAGACATTTTTACAGCATCGTCAAACAAGCTATTCCAATTTTTCGTTTTCAGTTTGTTTGCCTTTTGGTTATGAATGCTTGAATTCTAACAGTACGGTCATTGTACAGTTAGTAGTATTACGAGTGATATTACTATTAAATGAAATGGCTACATAGTTTCTTAACAGTGTCAACTCTCAGACTTTTAAAGTCGTGACATCAAATAACTGTTATTTGAACTTTATTAACATTCTCTTAAGAGCTACTCGTCATGAAAACGAAGCATGTAATTAATCGAGCATCGTATTATTGCGCCATGATCTCGACCAAGGCAGATAAGATTTTGTGCACTTTAAAAAATTATGAGTTTTATTATTCGTCACATGTTCACTGCTCTTCGTAACATGCTCCGATTTTTTATTTATTGTTGCTAAGCATTGTACAAGTAACAAACCAGAACTGTCTGAATTTCGAAACCTTTATACATCGTCAGTAAGACACGATTCGCGAACTGCATAGAAAAATTAATGCGAAACGGTATGCCACAGTATCTATCCGTTCACTAAGTGGTGTAATTTGCTGGTTGATTTGTGCAACGTGTTCCTTTAAAGGACAACATTTTTGAGGTTTATTCAGCTCTATAAACATGTTTGCAAGAGCGTAAGAGAGTGGCAAAAGAAGAGTAGGTCACTTGACTGCCAGACGGGTTAACGATGTTGTTAGATATCTAGGCATGTCTAAACTATTTTCATATGAGAATCATTACACACTGTAATCTCGTGAGTAGGTACATTCTTAAAACAAACTTGGTACGATCTAAACGAATGTGGTTTTTCTTCTTATGTAACAAAATTATTAAATAACGTCGGTAACTACGGATTTCTTTTAATAGAGGCTAACTGTTGTAGCGAATTTGTAGTCACGGTGTTACCTACATTGGTACAAAATTATGACAAGTAGGTAAACGTACCTAAACGTAGGTAGAGGTGCGCACGATAATTGACCTCCACTTGTGCGATAGGGGTTTTCAGTCTCATGGGGAATCACACTGTTGGAACGTAAATTCTCTAGCCGGTGCATCCTAGGTCCTGCTAGTAAATTTCTGGCGAATATTGGACTCTTGTTAGTAGTGGCCGAAAAGTTTATCTCCAACCCAAGGTGTCATTCCAACCATGCCGACGGATGCGTGGCTGAGGGGGAGCTCAGTTGTGAACGGTGTCTCTTCGATACAAGGGCGTCTCGGAGGTGCTATGAAGACCAGCCTCCCTTCTTCTCATGTACGGCCACGTCTACAAAAAAGGAGAGCAAAGCCCTCAAATCCTAAGTCCTCTGCTGGTTTATGAAATATCATCCAAAGAGAATCGATGAGGATCCTCCAAGCTAACTGTCACTGCAGCAGCGGTGGTGGAACGCTGTCTTGTCAAAGACAATGTAAGCCTCGCCAAGATTCAAGAACCATGAATGGTAAATTCAAAAATCCTAGATCTAAATGCCGCCAGTAACATATTTACTTTATTATACCTGTAGTAAAATGCCTAGAGCTTGTATCGTTTTCATTAAGAAAATTGACTTTTTACCTGTTCCAGAGTTGTGTTCTGACAATCTGGTTACAGTGGTCGTAGATCTCTAAGGGTGGCATGAGGCTAGAGTAATCTTGTGCTCGGCCTATCTACCTGGAGAAAAGGAGACTCAACCGAAGACCTACAGCGTGTAGCGGTCTATGCTCAGAAACACGATGCTGAGCTTCTGGTGTGCTGTGATGCCAGAGTTCACCATACCATTTGGGGGAGCTCCGACATCAATGCTAGAAGTGAGTTATAACTCACCTTTTTAACTGTTAGCTGCTTCTACAGGTTAAACATAGGCTGCAAATCGATCTTTGTTACGCGTGTCAGACTAAAAGTGCTAGATATTTCTTTTTCCACTGGCAGTATAGCCAGACACAGTTGGATGGCGGATCAGTGACGAGAGCTCTATGTCTGATCATAGAAATATTCGTTTTGATAGTAGGGCTTCCTTAGTCAATCAAACTATTACATATAGGGATTCTAGGAGAGCAAACTGGAATTCGTATAAAAAGAGACTAGGTGCTAACCTAGAAAAAATTCCTAAATGCGTAACCGTATGAGTCTAGATTTAGCAGTGCACATGATCACAGAAAGCATTAAAATGCCTAAGAAAACTGCTGCCCTCTTAAAATAAAGACCTCTGAAAGAGAAGTATCGTGGTGGAAGTCAAACCTAGAAATCTTAGAGCAAAAACACAAAGTTTATTTAATAAGGCTAAGGCACGCGAATGGAAGGCCTATAGTAAACCCTTAAATGAATACAATGTAGAGATTAGGAAGACAAAAAGAGCTTCATGTAGGTGGCTCTGTGAGGAAATTAGTAATATGCCTCAAGGAGCAAGACTCCATAGAGTGCTCTCTAAATCCAAACCTAATCAGATCGGGCTGCTTAAAAAGCCAGATTCACATTCACAACCTGTGAAAATGAACAGGTATAGTTGTTGGCAACGACCCACTTTCCTGGGGCAATCCGTAAAAGGTCGGATTCTGCACCACAGACCGCCCTGCATAGACCTCAGAAGGAGGACTGGGGCGATCAAACTAATAACAACCAACAAAATAAGGTAGGCGATCAACTCTTTCAAACCACATACAACTTGCAAAGAGGTACGTCCTATACATTTACGAAAAGGGACTAATGTCCTCCTGCCGCACCTTATTAATATCTTCAGAGCCAGTTATACTTGGGGATACATACTTGATTCATGGTCTACATTAAAGGTAATATTTATATCTAAAGTGGGAATCGGAACTACGGGCTACCAAAGTCCTTTAGGCCCATTAGCCTTAGCTCATTTCTGTTAGAGACCATGCGAAAGGTTTTAGACAAATTTACTGGGGATGGACCATTGGCTACAATATCTATTCATCATACTCAGCATGCCCATAGTAGAGGTAAATCTACAGGAACCGCTCTGTTCAGTCTCATTGACAGAGTAGAAAAGACAGTTGAAGACAAAGAAGTAGCGCTTTGTGCCTTCTTAGACATAGAGGAAGCTTTCGACGATACCCCCATCAGTACATTAGTTAGGGGTATCGAAGCCAAGATGGTTGACCATACGACCGCTAGATGGGTACGCTCGATGCTCTCTAATAGAGGAGTCAAATTAGCCCTCTGTCTAACAGCCATGAAGTTTCCACAATGAGAGGATACACTCAAGGTGGTGTTCTATCACCCCTTTAATGGATCCTCGCAGTGGACCAGCTCCTGTATAAAATGCCTGACCCTAGGATTGACACTCAGGGATATGCAGATGATCTGGTCACAGTCCGAGGTTTCAGCCTTAACTTGTGTTATACAAAAAGGCCTCGACACTATAAGTGAATGGTGTCGAAAGAACGAGTTATCGATAAATGCTGATAAAACAGTAATGTGTCGTTTACGAGGAAGCTAGGCCTAGATAGGTCGGTAGCTCCACGACTAAACGGTAAATCGATACCTTTTTCCCCTAAAGTTAAGTATTTGAGTGTTATAATCGATCAAAAACTGATGTGGAACGGTCACCTTATAAGTACTTTGCAAAAAGCAAAAATTGCCTTAGGTACCTGCAGTCGGATGGCAGGGAACAACTGAGTCTGAGTCCAAAAGTGGTTCTGTGTTGGCTGTATAGTGTATACATCCATCGTGAGGCCGATAATTAGTTATGCTTCTGTGGTCTGGTACGAGAAAGCCCACTAAGAGACTGTAATAGGTAGGCTAGGTGACTTGCAAGGAGCCACCTGTCTATTAGCAACCGAAGCTATGTCGACCTCGACGGGTGCTGCGTTAAATGCTTTACTGAATCTACCGCCCTTTCAGTTGCATGTGTTAAAGGAGGTGAGAAGCAGCATCTATAACTTATCCGCCCTTGACGGAACGAAATGGCTGTCATAGAAACTAAGATTTTTTCGAGACCCAGTAATGAGTATTCCCATTTTGAGTATACCAATTGATGTCACGCTCCCGCGGTGTACCTTCGAAAAACAGTTTATAGTAGAGATGCTTTCCAAGGATGACTGGCTTTAAGGAAGAATGTCCTAGTAACCTGGCAGTCTAGTCTGATACACCGACGGCTTAAAATTGGAAAACGACATAAGATGTGAAATTTATAGAGAGTGCCCAAGTTTCAAGAGAAGTCTGAATCCTTAAAGGTACGCCTCCATATTCCAAACTGAAATGTTTGCCATTATTAAATGTGCAGACATTAACGTTAAAAACAACGTACATAAACCGAACCATATACATACATTCTGATAGTCAGGCAGTTCTTTTGGCATTGGCCTCGAATGTAATCACATCGAGGCTAGTCAATAACTGCGTGACTATTTTAAGCACTCTGGGAACTAAAAATAGAGTGATTTTAAGATGGGTTACTGGCCATGCGGGCATTGTAAGCAATGAAAATGCAGACGAATTCGCAAGGGCCGGTACCAAAATCATATTTATTGGTCTAGAACCTTTTTGTGGTGTTTCCAAAAGCCAGGCTCAACTGATTTTGTGGAAATCCTGTTTTAAAGCCTCTTGCGAGTATTAGAAGAATACTCCAGACCAGGAGCATTCCAAAGCCCCAGTAAAGCCATATAATCACAAGGTGGCTTCTAATGTTACAGCAATCAGACGGAGCAGCTTGCATATCTTGGTAAGAGCACTTACTGGGCATTGTTGCTTAAATAAGCACATGTTTAACATTGGGCTCTGACCAAAGAATATGCCGGTAATGACAAGAGGCGGATGAAACGCCTTTGCACATTTTGTGTGACTGCGGACCACTGATGCGCACTCGTCGGTCCTGCTTCGGCTAATATTTTCTGAATCCGCAGGACGTTCAGCATATCACTCCAAGGAATACCTTGCAGTTTTTGAATGCAGTGGGACTTGGCAGTGTTTAGTAACAGATGTGATCACAATAAATCAATTTTGTTCGCAGTGAAACGCGTCTGGTGTAACCAGCACAGCCACTTATACTCGTACCTAATAAAAAAAACGTAGGTGTAATTTTATCGCATCGTCTAGAGACACATCATCTATAGCACTGGTTCCCAAACTTATTTTGTCTACTGAGTCGAGAGCTCATGCAGTCGTTGTCTAAGATGCCTCCTATCTAAATGAAATTACAAATCACCCCCCAGGCCTCTACACAACGCCCCCATTTTTTTTCTGGGTCTCTTAGCGCCCCCCTTTAGGCCTGCAGCGCCCACAAGGGCGCGTTACCGCCTACTTTGGGAATGGCTGATCTATAGTAAGGAACTATGACAACAAATATTACATTTGATTACTTGCTATATACTACTTCCTTCAACTATTTCCGATCCAACAAACTACTTTGAGTTGTGACTTAATTTTTGTTACTTGTCCATGCGCTACCTATTGAACTCTTCTTTATTTTATACAGTACATTATATTACAAAGTAACGAGACGATGATTCTTCTTTTATATGTATTTTAAATAAAATTATTGTACCTATACGTGGTTTCTATTACGATATCTTCAGGGTCCGTTTATTTGACACGAATTTCTTTGCGCCGATACAACGCGATCACCGCGCTGCCGCGCGGCGGCCGCAACGAAGGTTTCGCGTCGCGTGTCTGCGCTGTCATGTTGGTTGCTGGCCATGAAGGATAAAAAAATATAGAATATGAAGAGAGTTGCTTATGTAATAGAACCTATACGATAGAAATAGTTTGTTATAGAGTAATAGTGTCTATATGTGTTGGGCTAGCAACCTATTACTCTCTGCTTCTGTTACGCTATCTGCATGCCCAATAGTTAATATTAGAAATGGCACCAAGGAGTAAATTTGTTTATTTGTATATTTGTTCCTTGAATGGATAATGACAAAGTTTTGTATGTAAAATTAAAATTGCGTAAATAAATGAAATAGTTTTTCGACTATTGTTAATCTTGAAACCCATTTCAGTGTATAGGTGTAACGTTATATAGATAAAGGTAAAACAACATGCAATAACCGTGACATGTCAATATTAGGATCGATATACACTGTATTCTTTAATAGTGACTCCCAATTGGTAACAATCAATAATTGCTTTAAATTGTTGTAGCGTTAAATCTTCAAGGTGTTAAATAACTGACATATTGTATAACAGAAAAGTTCATATAATGTAATTTATCTTTATTATACCTATAAAAATATCAATAACAATTTTGTCAAACTTCACATATGCATAATAGGTAAGTACATAGACTTTATATCTCCAGACAGCCTGTTCCGTATTAAGTACGAAGTGAAGCCGCTTTCTAACGAAATGGTGGCTGATCAGTTTATAATAAATGTGTGTCTTATAACAGGTGAGTCAGCTTATCTGATTTGCCTCACTGTATGGGATATCGCGTCTGGAGTTATTTATAAATCTATGGGTAAGTATGATATTATTAATTATATGTACTAGCAGCATAGATACTTTATTTAACGAAAATCGGTAACATTGATTTTTTCCAAATGGGTACCTAATGTAAGTACATTATAAATACCTAAATGTGTAAGTAACTGGCTGTAATAGTCTTGTTAGTTACACATATGTGTAGGTTGCCGTTTTCGTTTCGCTTATTTGATAAATCGTATTGTTATCGGCACATAATAGATTTGTAAGCACGTGCGTGAAACCTATCACTGTCGGTATTATTGTGCATTTCCGCTAACACTTTCATATGTATGTCGATGTTTAAATGGGTAGGTATAAGCATATATTTTCCATCTTTTTTTTCATTTTCAAGAAAAAGAGAAGGTTCTCAATTCGTCTGTATACATACACATATATACAGGGTGTATATAAAAACGGGACAGTTACTTTAATGGATGAAAGGGCATAACTTTAGTATGTAGTTACAAAAAGAATTATCGAAAAAAACGTATCCGTTTAAGAGTTATGACCGTTTTAATTTTCAAGTGTTATCGCCACCATTTCTCGTAAAATTGGGTTGATCGTGTACAGTTACAGATTATAAATCTTACGTTTTTTTTTATTTTGTAATAATTTCATCCATCCATCCATCCATTCCATCATTGTGAAAGCAACAAATTGTAGTCATTTTAACCATTTTCAAATGCTTTTACACGTAAATGTATCCCTGGAATTTATTATAATGCTCAGAATTTATATTTGTCTTGATAAGTATAGCATTTGGTCAAAAATATACTAGAGGCTTGGGAGGGGTCACGAGATGCCATTGGCGTGTTTTGTGATCTTTCCAAGGCTTTTGATTGTGTTTGTCACAAAACTTTAATTTACAAGCTGAAATATTATGGAATACTTGATAAAGCTCTCGATCTCGTGATTTCATATCTGGCTGACCGAGAACAAAAAGTGAGTGTAAATGGGGTTACATCTGACGGTTCTAAATTAAAGATGGGCGTTCCGCAAGGATCAATTTTGGGACCGTTCCTATTTTTGGTTTACATTAATGATCTTCCATTTATGCTTATAGACCTTTGTGAAATAATATTATTTGCTGATGACACATCATCATTATTAAAAGTTAACAGTAGACAATAAGTTACAGTGGGCGGACAATATCGGGACTTTATCTAATAAGCTCAGTTCGGCAATATATGCTATTAGGCGCATTAGACAGTTGACAGATGTAGCTACGGCTAGGCTGGTGTATTTCGCATATTTCCATAGCCTTATGTCTTATGGTCTGCTACTGTGGGGATCAGCGGCGCATATGAAATCTATCTTTATTTTACAAAAGAGGGCAATACGTACCATCTACAGTATGAACGCACGAGAGTCGCTGAGAGATCATTTTAAAGACATTGATGTACTCACCTTACCCTCGTTATACATCTATGAAAACATAATGTACACTAGAAAAAATTTAGATCTATTTCAAAAGAAAGGCGTTGTTAATGGTATGGAAACTCGTGGTCGTGGTCAGCTAGTTATTCCTAAATTTAAATTACAAAAGTCAAGTGGTTCATTTTTGGGTAACTGTGTTCGTTTTTATTATAAAATTCCTCAAGAAATTACTCAACTAACGGAAAAGAGATTTAAACTTGTCATTAAACGCACACTGATTGGAAAAGCATACTACAAAATTAGCGATTTCATTGAAGACACAACAATAGACTGGAAGTGATCCTCTCTGCATATGCATTTACTGGCTTTATAAATATTGTATTTTTAAATAACTGTTGTAGAATGATGTTGAAAAAATTACACCTGACTGAGTTTCTTGTCGGTTCTTCTCAGTATTCAGGTTTCCTTTTTGAACCGAACTAAAGTAGATTTGACATTCAAAAATACCTCGCATTTGGGTTTACTTGAATAAATTGATTTGACTTTGACTTTGATTCTACACAATCTGTTCATATCTGAAAGTTTGACGTATTACTATGTGATGTAATATTTATTTACATAATATCACGCCATTTCACATGAGGGATGGACAGAATGTTGACTACACTTAGCAACAACGAGGCTTTTGGATGGCAATATGTAACGACACTTTTAGCAATTAAACATATAGACATTGACATTGCTAGAGCATGACAACGCCTATAGACAGATACAAGTTCCTTATAATAAGCACTATCCCTTGGTAAACGATACATTGACGTTACGTGAGAAGATAAGCAGATAATAAATACATTACAAATTTTTCTTAGCAACAAGACAAATAGCAATAATAAGACTTTTGGGTGGACATGGATGGACATTTAGCAACAAAACTCATAGATAGGTATTGGACATTGCTAGATCGTCGCATCGCCTATAGACAGATACAAGTTCCTTATAATAAGCACTATCCCTTAGCTGACAATAAATCGACGTTACATGAAAAGATAAGTAAATAGGTACCTTTTATATTCTTCTAGCTCCCAGATCAAGAAAGTGATTATCAAATATTTAATTCAAGGTCCAAGTCAAATAAAGTCGAGATATTCATTTGTTAAAAAAATCATCCAATTATTTCTTCTCATTATTTCAAAATTATTGGTAATGAAATTGAAAGAGAAATAAAATGCATTTGCGGTAAATGTAAAAAAAATGTTTATTTTATTTTGTTATCTTTAGACACTGTACATTGTTTTTAATTATCTTTCAAGGCTGTTACATATACTACTTCATTCTTCTGTTGACGATAGCGTATACAGGTACATCGATTTTTGTAGAAAACTGCGTATTTCATGCCACCCACGTAGGTAAGACTCCTAATTCTAGCATAGTAGCGTAACTCTATAGTAATAAATAACAGAGTCGTAAAAGACGTGGGAAACAGCATTTTAACGCGTGAAGATCATTTGAAATTATTAGCAACCAAGGTGGCGCGTGCACCGTGCAGCCTTGTGAATTAGCTGACGTTATAATAGGAGGAACATCTAATTATGTTCATAGCTTTGTAGTGACGAATGTACGACACGCTCAAACAATAGTAGCATTGATAATAATTCAAACAATAGTAGCATTGATAAGGTAGGCGATCAACTCTTTCAAACCACATACAACTTGCAAAGAGGTACGTCCTATACATTTACGAAAAGGGACTAATGTCCTCCTGCCGCACCTTATTAATATCTTCAGAGCCAGTTATACTTGGGGATACATACTTGATTCATGGTCTACATTAAAGGTAATATTTATATCTAAAGTGGGAATCGGAACTACGGGCTACCAAAGTCCTTTAGGCCCATTAGCCTTAGCTCATTTCTGTTAGAGACCATGCGAAAGGTTTTAGACAAATTTACTGGGGATGGACCATTGGCTACAATATCTATTCATCATACTCAGCATGCCCATAGTAGAGGTAAATCTACAGGAACCGCTCTGTTCAGTCTCATTGACAGAGTAGAAAAGACAGTTGAAGACAAAGAAGTAGCGCTTTGTGCCTTCTTAGACATAGAGGAAGCTTTCGACGATACCCCCATCAGTACATTAGTTAGGGGTATCGAAGCCAAGATGGTTGACCATACGACCGCTAGATGGGTACGCTCGATGCTCTCTAATAGAGGAGTCAAATTAGCCCTCTGTCTAACAGCCATGAAGTTTCCACAATGAGAGGATACACTCAAGGTGGTGTTCTATCACCCCTTTAATGGATCCTCGCAGTGGACCAGCTCCTGTATAAAATGCCTGACCCTAGGATTGACACTCAGGGATATGCAGATGATCTGGTCACAGTCCGAGGTTTCAGCCTTAACTTGTGTTATACAAAAAGGCCTCGACACTATAAGTGAATGGTGTCGAAAGAACGAGTTATCGATAAATGCTGATAAAACAGTAATGTGTCGTTTACGAGGAAGCTAGGCCTAGATAGGTCGGTAGCTCCACGACTAAACGGTAAATCGATACCTTTTTCCCCTAAAGTTAAGTATTTGAGTGTTATAATCGATCAAAAACTGATGTGGAACGGTCACCTTATAAGTACTTTGCAAAAAGCAAAAATTGCCTTAGGTACCTGCAGTCGGATGGCAGGGAACAACTGAGTCTGAGTCCAAAAGTGGTTCTGTGTTGGCTGTATAGTGTATACATCCATCGTGAGGCCGATAATTAGTTATGCTTCTGTGGTCTGGTACGAGAAAGCCCACTAAGAGACTGTAATAGGTAGGCTAGGTGACTTGCAAGGAGCCACCTGTCTATTAGCAACCGAAGCTATGTCGACCTCGACGGGTGCTGCGTTAAATGCTTTACTGAATCTACCGCCCTTTCAGTTGCATGTGTTAAAGGAGGTGAGAAGCAGCATCTATAACTTATCCGCCCTTGACGGAACGAAATGGCTGTCATAGAAACTAAGATTTTTTCGAGACCCAGTAATGAGTATTCCCATTTTGAGTATACCAATTGATGTCACGCTCCCGCGGTGTACCTTCGAAAAACAGTTTATAGTAGAGATGCTTTCCAAGGATGACTGGCTTTAAGGAAGAATGTCCTAGTAACCTGGCAGTCTAGTCTGATACACCGACGGCTTAAAATTGGAAAACGACATAAGATGTGAAATTTATAGAGAGTGCCCAAGTTTCAAGAGAAGTCTGAATCCTTAAAGGTACGCCTCCATATTCCAAACTGAAATGTTTGCCATTATTAAATGTGCAGACATTAACGTTAAAAACAACGTACATAAACCGAACCATATACATACATTCTGATAGTCAGGCAGTTCTTTTGGCATTGGCCTCGAATGTAATCACATCGAGGCTAGTCAATAACTGCGTGACTATTTTAAGCACTCTGGGAACTAAAAATAGAGTGATTTTAAGATGGGTTACTGGCCATGCGGGCATTGTAAGCAATGAAAATGCAGACGAATTCGCAAGGGCCGGTACCAAAATCATATTTATTGGTCTAGAACCTTTTTGTGGTGTTTCCAAAAGCCAGGCTCAACTGATTTTGTGGAAATCCTGTTTTAAAGCCTCTTGCGAGTATTAGAAGAATACTCCAGACCAGGAGCATTCCAAAGCCCCAGTAAAGCCATATAATCACAAGGTGGCTTCTAATGTTACAGCAATCAGACGGAGCAGCTTGCATATCTTGGTAAGAGCACTTACTGGGCATTGTTGCTTAAATAAGCACATGTTTAA
Organism: Zeuzera pyrina; assembly: GCA_907165235.1. Classification (NCBI taxonomy): domain Eukaryota; kingdom Metazoa; phylum Arthropoda; class Insecta; order Lepidoptera; family Cossidae; genus Zeuzera; species Zeuzera pyrina. The sequence continues at coordinate 10,551,163 of OU015624.1, forward strand.
CATTGGGCTCTGACCAAAGAATATGCCGGTAATGACAAGAGGCGGATGAAACGCCTTTGCACATTTTGTGTGACTGCGGACCACTGATGCGCACTCGTCGGTCCTGCTTCGGCTAATATTTTCTGAATCCGCAGGACGTTCAGCATATCACTCCAAGGAATACCTTGCAGTTTTTGAATGCAGTGGGACTTGGCAGTGTTTAGTAACAGATGTGATCACAATAAATCAATTTTGTTCGCAGTGAAACGCGTCTGGTGTAACCAGCACAGCCACTTATACTCGTACCTAATAAAAAAAACGTAGGTGTAATTTTATCGCATCGTCTAGAGACACATCATCTATAGCACTGGTTCCCAAACTTATTTTGTCTACTGAGTCGAGAGCTCATGCAGTCGTTGTCTAAGATGCCTCCTATCTAAATGAAATTACAAATCACCCCCCAGGCCTCTACACAACGCCCCCATTTTTTTTCTGGGTCTCTTAGCGCCCCCCTTTAGGCCTGCAGCGCCCACAAGGGCGCGTTACCGCCTACTTTGGGAATGGCTGATCTATAGTAAGGAACTATGACAACAAATATTACATTTGATTACTTGCTATATACTACTTCCTTCAACTATTTCCGATCCAACAAACTACTTTGAGTTGTGACTTAATTTTTGTTACTTGTCCATGCGCTACCTATTGAACTCTTCTTTATTTTATACAGTACATTATATTACAAAGTAACGAGACGATGATTCTTCTTTTATATGTATTTTAAATAAAATTATTGTACCTATACGTGGTTTCTATTACGATATCTTCAGGGTCCGTTTATTTGACACGAATTTCTTTGCGCCGATACAACGCGATCACCGCGCTGCCGCGCGGCGGCCGCAACGAAGGTTTCGCGTCGCGTGTCTGCGCTGTCATGTTGGTTGCTGGCCATGAAGGATAAAAAAATATAGAATATGAAGAGAGTTGCTTATGTAATAGAACCTATACGATAGAAATAGTTTGTTATAGAGTAATAGTGTCTATATGTGTTGGGCTAGCAACCTATTACTCTCTGCTTCTGTTACGCTATCTGCATGCCCAATAGTTAATATTAGAAATGGCACCAAGGAGTAAATTTGTTTATTTGTATATTTGTTCCTTGAATGGATAATGACAAAGTTTTGTATGTAAAATTAAAATTGCGTAAATAAATGAAATAGTTTTTCGACTATTGTTAATCTTGAAACCCATTTCAGTGTATAGGTGTAACGTTATATAGATAAAGGTAAAACAACATGCAATAACCGTGACATGTCAATATTAGGATCGATATACACTGTATTCTTTAATAGTGACTCCCAATTGGTAACAATCAATAATTGCTTTAAATTGTTGTAGCGTTAAATCTTCAAGGTGTTAAATAACTGACATATTGTATAACAGAAAAGTTCATATAATGTAATTTATCTTTATTATACCTATAAAAATATCAATAACAATTTTGTCAAACTTCACATATGCATAATAGGTAAGTACATAGACTTTATATCTCCAGACAGCCTGTTCCGTATTAAGTACGAAGTGAAGCCGCTTTCTAACGAAATGGTGGCTGATCAGTTTATAATAAATGTGTGTCTTATAACAGGTGAGTCAGCTTATCTGATTTGCCTCACTGTATGGGATATCGCGTCTGGAGTTATTTATAAATCTATGGGTAAGTATGATATTATTAATTATATGTACTAGCAGCATAGATACTTTATTTAACGAAAATCGGTAACATTGATTTTTTCCAAATGGGTACCTAATGTAAGTACATTATAAATACCTAAATGTGTAAGTAACTGGCTGTAATAGTCTTGTTAGTTACACATATGTGTAGGTTGCCGTTTTCGTTTCGCTTATTTGATAAATCGTATTGTTATCGGCACATAATAGATTTGTAAGCACGTGCGTGAAACCTATCACTGTCGGTATTATTGTGCATTTCCGCTAACACTTTCATATGTATGTCGATGTTTAAATGGGTAGGTATAAGCATATATTTTCCATCTTTTTTTTCATTTTCAAGAAAAAGAGAAGGTTCTCAATTCGTCTGTATACATACACATATATACAGGGTGTATATAAAAACGGGACAGTTACTTTAATGGATGAAAGGGCATAACTTTAGTATGTAGTTACAAAAAGAATTATCGAAAAAAACGTATCCGTTTAAGAGTTATGACCGTTTTAATTTTCAAGTGTTATCGCCACCATTTCTCGTAAAATTGGGTTGATCGTGTACAGTTACAGATTATAAATCTTACGTTTTTTTTTATTTTGTAATAATTTCATCCATCCATCCATCCATTCCATCATTGTGAAAGCAACAAATTGTAGTCATTTTAACCATTTTCAAATGCTTTTACACGTAAATGTATCCCTGGAATTTATTATAATGCTCAGAATTTATATTTGTCTTGATAAGTATAGCATTTGGTCAAAAATATACTAGAGGCTTGGGAGGGGTCACGAGATGCCATTGGCGTGTTTTGTGATCTTTCCAAGGCTTTTGATTGTGTTTGTCACAAAACTTTAATTTACAAGCTGAAATATTATGGAATACTTGATAAAGCTCTCGATCTCGTGATTTCATATCTGGCTGACCGAGAACAAAAAGTGAGTGTAAATGGGGTTACATCTGACGGTTCTAAATTAAAGATGGGCGTTCCGCAAGGATCAATTTTGGGACCGTTCCTATTTTTGGTTTACATTAATGATCTTCCATTTATGCTTATAGACCTTTGTGAAATAATATTATTTGCTGATGACACATCATCATTATTAAAAGTTAACAGTAGACAATAAGTTACAGTGGGCGGACAATATCGGGACTTTATCTAATAAGCTCAGTTCGGCAATATATGCTATTAGGCGCATTAGACAGTTGACAGATGTAGCTACGGCTAGGCTGGTGTATTTCGCATATTTCCATAGCCTTATGTCTTATGGTCTGCTACTGTGGGGATCAGCGGCGCATATGAAATCTATCTTTATTTTACAAAAGAGGGCAATACGTACCATCTACAGTATGAACGCACGAGAGTCGCTGAGAGATCATTTTAAAGACATTGATGTACTCACCTTACCCTCGTTATACATCTATGAAAACATAATGTACACTAGAAAAAATTTAGATCTATTTCAAAAGAAAGGCGTTGTTAATGGTATGGAAACTCGTGGTCGTGGTCAGCTAGTTATTCCTAAATTTAAATTACAAAAGTCAAGTGGTTCATTTTTGGGTAACTGTGTTCGTTTTTATTATAAAATTCCTCAAGAAATTACTCAACTAACGGAAAAGAGATTTAAACTTGTCATTAAACGCACACTGATTGGAAAAGCATACTACAAAATTAGCGATTTCATTGAAGACACAACAATAGACTGGAAGTGATCCTCTCTGCATATGCATTTACTGGCTTTATAAATATTGTATTTTTAAATAACTGTTGTAGAATGATGTTGAAAAAATTACACCTGACTGAGTTTCTTGTCGGTTCTTCTCAGTATTCAGGTTTCCTTTTTGAACCGAACTAAAGTAGATTTGACATTCAAAAATACCTCGCATTTGGGTTTACTTGAATAAATTGATTTGACTTTGACTTTGATTCTACACAATCTGTTCATATCTGAAAGTTTGACGTATTACTATGTGATGTAATATTTATTTACATAATATCACGCCATTTCACATGAGGGATGGACAGAATGTTGACTACACTTAGCAACAACGAGGCTTTTGGATGGCAATATGTAACGACACTTTTAGCAATTAAACATATAGACATTGACATTGCTAGAGCATGACAACGCCTATAGACAGATACAAGTTCCTTATAATAAGCACTATCCCTTGGTAAACGATACATTGACGTTACGTGAGAAGATAAGCAGATAATAAATACATTACAAATTTTTCTTAGCAACAAGACAAATAGCAATAATAAGACTTTTGGGTGGACATGGATGGACATTTAGCAACAAAACTCATAGATAGGTATTGGACATTGCTAGATCGTCGCATCGCCTATAGACAGATACAAGTTCCTTATAATAAGCACTATCCCTTAGCTGACAATAAATCGACGTTACATGAAAAGATAAGTAAATAGGTACCTTTTATATTCTTCTAGCTCCCAGATCAAGAAAGTGATTATCAAATATTTAATTCAAGGTCCAAGTCAAATAAAGTCGAGATATTCATTTGTTAAAAAAATCATCCAATTATTTCTTCTCATTATTTCAAAATTATTGGTAATGAAATTGAAAGAGAAATAAAATGCATTTGCGGTAAATGTAAAAAAAATGTTTATTTTATTTTGTTATCTTTAGACACTGTACATTGTTTTTAATTATCTTTCAAGGCTGTTACATATACTACTTCATTCTTCTGTTGACGATAGCGTATACAGGTACATCGATTTTTGTAGAAAACTGCGTATTTCATGCCACCCACGTAGGTAAGACTCCTAATTCTAGCATAGTAGCGTAACTCTATAGTAATAAATAACAGAGTCGTAAAAGACGTGGGAAACAGCATTTTAACGCGTGAAGATCATTTGAAATTATTAGCAACCAAGGTGGCGCGTGCACCGTGCAGCCTTGTGAATTAGCTGACGTTATAATAGGAGGAACATCTAATTATGTTCATAGCTTTGTAGTGACGAATGTACGACACGCTCAAACAATAGTAGCATTGATAATAATTCACATCTCAATCACATGACTTAATTATGAGCATACATTCTTAATGTTTGATTTTTTAAACATATCCATATTCTACATCATTATAATAAGATTTAAATATACTTTACACTTAAATTCTGTTCGAAAATATTGTTTGCATTTAATTAGTTTGGATATATTTTTTAAGATGGAAATCTAGCAAAAGTCGTTGCATGACATGGTCCTAAAAATTTTAATTATTGTTGATGAAAAGACAAAGTTCTTTATCAGATAACAGACAATAATTGTTTATCGTACCCCGACATCTTGCAAGTTTAAAATGTCTTCATCAATACGTAAATAATTTTTATAAATGTATTCGGTGCTGGATAACTGAACGAAGCTGATTTTCTCAACGAAGCCTCCTCAGGTTTCAGGAAATTTTAACGCTGTATCCCTAACGGGGTAGTCAGAGAGGACGGAGCGCCAAGCTTCGCGGTTCTTACATACTTCTTTCGCTTCCTCTAATCTCATCATACGAAAAATACATACCATTTACGAATACGAATATAGAGCCACGCTGCATTGCAGTAGGAATTAGGCCGGCTCGCCCGGTGAAATACCACCCACTTGCAGAATAGCGGCGTGAAATAACAGCATCTATTGCTGGTGTGTTTCGTACAGTGAGTGAGAGTGCCGGTGGCCCATCACCTTCTCTCCCTCTTTTCTCTCCTTTCCCTTATTTCCCTAAAGGCTGGCGCACACACTCGTGATTCCCCGGACGTTGCGGGTGTCTAAGGGCGGCGGTACTTACTCTCTATTAGGTGACGCACATGCTCGTTTGCCCCCTCTTTTGTAAAAAAAAAAGTTTATGTAGTTACGCGATGATATGATTCTTTAATTTTAATAATAAAATTATAATTAATAACATATTTAAATGAGAATATAAACAGAGAAAATAAAATAAGACAGTAATTGTAGCATAATTAAATAACAACAAAATTCGAGAATAGTGATCCACTAATTTTAGCTTTACCAACTTGTAGCTAAAATACACCTATTTGAGACACGTATTAATGTAGTTGCGATAGAAAACTTAAAAATCGCAATCAAAATTGTCTACCCGTATGTCCAGTGTCCCAATATTGATCAAAAATTAATAACTTGAAATTAAAAAATATACTCAAAAATCCAAAATGAATAATATCTAATTTATGAAATCTGAGTTAATTCAATTTTACTGTAGGCACCGTTAGCAAATCCAGTTTTACTAGTAAAACTAACCTATATTAGTGCATGATAAAATTAGTTTCAATGAGTAGGTATTTGTAACACGTTTTTTAATATTAGCTCGACCTGTATCATAGATTACAAAGGTATAGACGTGAATCTCGCGGTGCCAATCGCATTCGAGGTTGCGAAAATGGCCTACAATTTCGGCTTGCTTTAAGAAAGTAGTCAAGAGCCGCGCAGCGTATGCTCCGAATCCGTTATGTGCTTGTGGGACAAACAATAGAATTAAACTGTGGGCATTCGACTTAATATTGATTTTTATATGAGGTGGTAATTTAATTATGAGATGAAGCTTAGGCTAAGGATGAGAGTGAAAGTAAAACTAAGACAGATTGGAAGCGACACCAAGTGAGATTGAATGAATAGAGGGTAAGTGTGAAAGACAGAGTGAGTGTGCGTGACAGAGTAAAAGTGAGTTAAATACACAGTATGAGTGGGAAAAAGAGTGCGTATGCGAGTGAAAATGTACGAGTATAGTTCGAATATGAGTTTGAGTGCGCGTCGATAAGGATAAAAGTGCGGGAGAGAAAGAGTCCAAATGCATATATATGAGTGTGAATGTGAGTGGACGAGGATAATGGGGGAGATGGCGAAAGCGAAAGCGAGCAACGGAAGCGAGGCGAGAATGAGAGGGAGAGGGCGAGAAATAGAGAAAGTGCTAGGGCGAGGAAAGCATCTTGTGTTGATGTTTCCGTTTTATAATTTCATACATATTTTTCATTTTTAACATCGCGTCCACAATTCGTTATATTTTTTATTGTAAACAAGGAGTATGTAACATAAATTAAGTATATATTTTAACCATTTCGGATCTTTATTTCTTAGCATTTTGTCTGTTGTGTTATTATAAAATCTGACTTTTAATCAAACCAACATCCGGGTTGTAACGAAACGGAATTTCGAATTTACATTAACCCTTAGTATGACCATATACAGCCGGACTTTGATGATTATACAATAATGTAATTTTGTATAAATACAAGCCCCGTTACGATCAATCAGTGGTATCTACTAAACAGTGTGGGAGCGGGATGCGTGAGAACTAAACGCATTGTTCTACAAACGCCCGCAGATGAGGTCACAGTTTGATTGCGTTGAATCAATTCGACTGCCCTCTGTGCTACTTCCAATGAAAGTATGCGGTTTGTAACGTTATTTATCCACATTCTGTTTTAATATGATTGTTTATTATTGAATACAACTGATGTTGACATAAAGTTTGCTTCTTCTTACTCAAGAAGTACTCATATTGTTCTACATATTGCAACGTAGAAATGTACTCACAAACTTAAACATTTAAATTCGGGTTTACTAAACCTGGGGTCCGTGGCGTTTCTGACCAGACAAACAGATAGACACCAAGGCGATTCTAAATATGTTCTGTTTTTTCAATTTAGCACAGAACACTAAAAACGAATAGATAATTGATCCACACCTCAGTAAAGTGTGAGTAACGTCAAACGAGGTCACCGACGTTTGGTTAATTGCTCTCAATTATAATTACACGACATATTTCCGTATAAGTCCTTCAGGCACAGTTTCTTATTCCGGTAAATATAGAGGAAATATATTCTTACGTAGTTTAAAATGACGTACGAGAATTTGAATAAAATACAAATAACTGATGTTTCCATTATGCAAAGATAGTAACTAGCGTTGACCTCTATTGATTCTGAGCATTTTTGAGCTGAATTTCCTTGATCGTCCTGCTTGATTTGAGGTGTGTGTAATGTAAATGTTGAATATATTTTTTATATAATATATTCATTTTACATGTATGTTGGCCTTACTTTGAAGACCATGACGTATTACTCATTTTACTTGTACTTGTACACGTATATGGCGAAATATTGCTTATTTATTAAAATATTGATAAACATATCAAGTTAAATGTTTCATAATCTAGGGGGTCTAAACAAGTGGCTCAGTTGTCGTAAATAGTAGTAGAATAGAGTGAAAAATACCACGTAATTTATTGTAACGAATTTTAAATAGGTAGTCAAACGTTATTAACTTTCTTGTATATCAAACGAAAGGTAAAATCGCGTGAAAATCGCCATATAGAACGTAGCCAATTGGTACTTTTGACAAGCAATAACGCCAGGTAGCTTTTCCATTTTACGAAGCGTTTGCTACTTTTCTAATCGCTCTTAAAGTGCATTATTAACACTTCAAACACAATTAATTTTCGTGTCGAAGTCATAAAAAATAACACTAATAAATATATGTAATGTGCGGATGTTAACTCGATCTTTCGTAGTAGTAAATCATTGCATCAGGAATACAATGAATACACGTAGTTGCGAATATTAAGTTGCTTAAAATTCACACGAAAATGAACGATAGCAGCAGACTTCAGACGGGAAATGCAAAGTGAGTAGGTATAGATATGTTTAAAGTTTTTTTATCTGACCTTCTGAATTAAATCCTTGTACAGAACGTAGTATGTAGTGACTCTAGATTCACTGTACTTTAGCGTGATACGTTCACACGTCATACTTTTCCGTAAATTTAACTGCTTTTAACCGCGACTTTGTCCACGTTTTAATAGTTGGTATCATCAGTAATGTAAATAACTTTTTATTATTAATATACATTTTATCATCTAACACAATATCTCTTTCAATAATTTGTATTTAAAGCTAAAACAAATTTATTTATTGATTTGGTAATGTACCGTTCCCCCGTTTTAGCTTAACATGTGTGTCACTGAATTATTATTATTACCTGATATCTACTAGTACTGTTACCTCCTGTAATACTATTTTTTAATACAAACTAAATTTTGTTTGAAATTTTTAGGATCTGAGAATTGAAAGACCCCTTCTCAGTAGATTTTTGGGTCACAAATGAAAATGATTATTCAAACATATTCTAAGTGCGGTTGTTCCGATTATTATTCAACATTTGTATGCAGGACAAATAATTTCGATATCTGTTACTATTAAGAATAAAAACAATAAAAACATTTTTAGTAACTATTAACATACTCACTAATATTTTATTGTACTCACATGGCCGTGATCATTCACAGTGACCGTGACCGCAGGAGATGACTGAAGCTTCTTATATTTAACCAGTAATGTAGAACTCAGACGGTACATAGAAAATAGAAAACCCAATGTAAAATATAGAGGTCTCTGTTAGATGGTTACATAAGCGTAAGTGTTCATGTCGCCTCCACATTTTGCTGCAGTACTTTTTTTGTACTTTGACACAAGAACGTTGTTTATGGAAAGAGGTAAATGGAAATGTAAATTTGAACATGTTCTAAGGCAACAATACTTGGTTAACTAAGTATTAAGTAGATCAGTGATACATTTAAACCGAATATATTTTCTAATGATTTGTGATTCTAGTTGGCTACTAAATAGAATCTACTACGAAGTAGTAATTATGTTAGTTATTTTCCTCTATTTATTTTATTTTAGAGGATAAATTATATTTAAGCATTATGTTTGCGGGTTACGTCTGTTTTTTTGGATGGCTGTTCACATATCGTTTTATGATACTCATTGACTCTACCTACATTTGAATGTCTGTAGCATAAATGAGAAATAGTACATTTTAAATTTTATAACAGAAAAAAGTTATAGGATTTAAAACTCCTAAACTTCATATCATCTAATGTAAATGAGCATATTTTTACAATTGGCTTTTATTTCACTCTGTCATTTCATCATTCTCAATCATTACATAATCACACTAGCGTCCCGCCCCGGCTTTGCATGGGTAGAAATTTTTTGAAAATAAAATACAGATTATGTAACTTGCTGATAATGTAGTTTTCTATAGGTGAAAGAGTTTTTGAAATCGGTTGAGTAGTTTTTGATTTTATCCATTACAAACAAATAATCCAATTTTTTCTCTTTATAATATCAGTGTGGATATAAATATAGATAAATGAACGAAACAAATATTGTAATATTTGACACTTCGAGTACTCAAAGGCCTGCATATTTGTATCTTTTAACTGATGCTAATACTTTTGACGTCTTCGTCAGTACACTTTGAATATTAGTTATTATAATTTGTTGTATGTGAACCTTGACAATGGGTTACTTCTTACCACATATTTTCACTTTATAAAGTAAATGTAACGTACTTTAAAGACAACGGAAGTCTGTTTATTGTTGTTCTTGGACACCACTTAATGGATTTCAAAACCGAACCAAAACAAGAAGATTTGGGTGTAATATTTATTATTTAATATATTAGACTGAATAATACCTATTTTAAAATTTTATCACTAAATACAAATAAACTAGATATTTGTTACTAACGGATTTCTAATACAATAAATTAGAACTTTTGATGGAACTAATCCCGAACTTTTAGATTTATTTAATTATGTATTTTTAAAAACGTCAGATAAAAACAAGTTTCTGTAAAAGCCAGATGACAAATATGAAAGCTGATGTAAATCTTATTTTTTCCTGATGTCAGTGTGAATCGCTTTCCGTCTTTTTTTTAAGGCGGATCTGATGCATGTGAGGTCTTATGATGGCCATGAGCAACAGTTGCGCGTGGAAGTAGGTGACCTCAAGATGGAACCTTCGACTTTTTGGTTTAAGTATTGACATCTCCACTCTACATAAACATATTTTGGTCAGTACTGTTTCTCGACTTTACTTTATTAACTTATATTTTTTGATTAGATACCCTATTGTCGTCGTGAAGTGTGAAAGTGTGTATTGACATTGGTAAACTCGTACCATTCATATATAGTTTTCCTCATTGCGTATGGATACAGCGTATTTGATAACACGCTAGTTATTTACAATATTACATGATGTGTTCATTTCTATGATAACACGTAATTATGTACATAATTATGTTGCTTATCGTACATACGTCATGTAAAGTTATTTAAAAACACATTTTACATTTGTGTGTTTTTGTGTATTGTTGTTTAATCTTTTATTTATTTTTTGGGTAAAAGCTTGTATTAGGCTGGACTAACGCATTCAAGAGATGAGGTGGCGTAGGGGCGAAAACATTCAAGAAACTCTACATTTGATTTTTTCATACTGTCATAAGAGTGTGTTGAATACGCATTATCCTAGGTTATATAGCAATTATGGGCAGAATAGTAAACGAAGTATTAAAATAGAGAGACAGACAGACTGAAATATGACGGGACTGCAAGGGTTCCGTTTCAAGCATTTCGACTACGTAACTCTAAAAATGTAAGCGCGGTCGCTGATCGAATCAAAGCGTGTCGAAGTGGCGTAAAGGTTTGTTGCTCTTTCATGAACCCGACGTACCAACGCCGTCTCTCCTCGAGTAGTTGTAATATAATTTGTTTATTAGTCTATCCACACATATTTACACTCACTTATAAACTGCAAATTGTCGCTGAATTGCTTGGTTCCTAAGCCGTCCTTACGCGGGCAGCGAGTGAACCATTCGGCAACTTTTGGCCGTTCTCTCGTGCGTAGACCACGCGTTATTAATGTGCTGGTCTGGACTTCAGTGGATTACGTAAATTCTATTGTTCTCTTTTATTTTCTTGATTTGTTTAGATTTTTTTTAATAACTCTAACCCTACCAAAATGGCCATCCACAATGTGGTGTCGCTCCCAACTTTATCGTACGGTATCGAAGCCTGTATATGTCCCTTGAAATGTCTCTTACAAATATGTGCGGAATCACCCTCGTGGACAAAATAAGCAATAAAGAGATATGCAGTATGACAAGGTTGCACGACAGTGTTATTGTAATAACGAAGAAAATAATGCTTAGATGGTTCGGGCACATAGAATGAAAGGGGTGATAGAACTCTAAGGAAGAAAGTCTATACTCTACAGAACAAAAATAAGTGGTAACAGAAGCCAAGGAAGACCAGTGCTGACTTATGAAGATCGAAAAGTCAGAATGTTAGCTGACGAAAATGTTAAAAACATTAGCATGAGATTCGAGAAAGCGAAAGAAGTATGTATGGCTTGGTGTTACATCCTTTTTGACTACCTACCCTATTAGGGCCACAGCTTGAATATATGTTATGTAACATAAATTTTATAGAGTGCTACAGTTATTAGTGCCAAGTAATTTGCAAGATCTGATATTAGGAAACATGAAACAAGAGTACCTACTGGTATGGATCCCTCTGTTGATGAAACGATTATCATTTAGCGATACCGATTATGATTGCGATTATTGCGCTTAATAATCGACGATTCGGATGAAATATATTTTTTCTCAATAAAAAATACATTCACTTACATGATAAATTTACAACATGATTTATACATTTATCCATTTCCAGGGTAATGACAATGGCAGACATGGAGTTGAAACATACCCAACTAATAGTATTCGTCTGATTGTTTAAAATGCTTCTTAAGTTAGTTTTTTAAATGAGACTAAAATTACGGAATCCTTAATATTTTCGGACAAGTCGATAAACGATTAAGATTATGATTGCGAACAATTCTATTTTTTAATCACATATGTTATTATCGATAAAGGAGCATAATATCTATGGCCATAAAGTAATTTAAATAATGTTTGCTGAGGGATTAATAATAATAAAAATTAAGGAATTATACATTTTTGTTCAAAAGACATAACGTTTTTAGCTTACTTATTTTTAGATTCTAGCTAGCTTAATCGCTAGATACTTGCTATTATAATAGACGATTATGAAATGTTGATAATCTTCCATTACTACTAATCGCAATCGTTTTATCACTAGATCTTCATTAGGTAACTTTGATTGTTTAGTTACTGAAATATAGATGTTTTCTTTGCTTTTTTTCTTTACTTCTCTTTACTTACTAATTGGTAATAAATTCTCGACAATGGATTGACCAGCGCCCACTCGTCGACCGCAACTGTCAACTCGCAGTCGTCTAGTTGACCATTCCTTGACAACAAGTGGTGTGCTAGTCACATCCCTGAGTGATATATGGGCGACGACCTTTATTGTCATTTCGTTTTGTCTCTTTTATCAACAGAAGTATATTCTTAAGGCCTACGCTTCGACTGTTATTTTTATTAGCGAACTGTGGTCTTTCCACCACAGTTCATATTTTACAGTACCTAGCCATTCGATTAATATTTCTAATTTTAAAATTATTCCGTTCAAAATTTACACTCTGCAACCGCTCTGTAGAGACTTATTATGACAGAAAGCAAGTAAAAAATAATTATGAAAATTAAACAGGAAAATGTCATTTTAAAAATATCTAAGTGTACGACGGGGTATTTATTCATATAGAATATCTAAATATAAGGTGCCTGTCCGCTTGATTACCATATACCTCTAAACAAAGAAGTAGTAAAATGAAGTCTCAAAAACTTTCAAATATTTCGTAATCTAATAAAATGTGATTAGAAATATCCATCAATTTAAGCAATTTTTCAAAGTTGCCGCTTAGAAGCCGTCATTGCTTAAGGTGCCCAGCAGACTGGCTGCATTACCTCTTGTGTAGTTTTAAGTTTGTAAATATTGACGTTAGGACATGTATGTACTTTTTTGTTATTATTAATATTCTATATCATAGTTCAAGCAATTTTTTATCTTTCAAGCCTGTCGCATACCTCGGCAAAAGTGTGTGAAGAGAATGATAAGATTCGAGTAGGCGAAAAAAGTATGTAAGAGCCGCGAAGCTTGGCGCTCCACCCTCTCTGTCTACTGCATTAGAGATACAGCGTGAATGTATGTTTTATTACGTAATGAAAAATGTTTCTCGTTTTTCTTTTTTATTAACTTTAGGTACCAAATACAGTAAATATAGGACAAACTGTCATGTGTTGAAGGCACGTGATTTTATGCAACACGTGTCTTCATACCAACATAAAGTACCATGGATTATTATTGTTGACTAGTAGGTAATAATTCAGTTGTGTGTTATGTTAATCAATAGCGCTTTGATGTTACACTGCGCCAGTTTATTTGAATGGGTAACTAGCCAACTACTTCCAGATTTTAATACTACCTTTATTGGTGTACATATACATTGTATTCAGGCTATAAAGTAGTTATAATATTTACCAATGAGTTAATACACCAAAACTGTCCAAAATTGTGTCCGACACACCTTACTCAGTGCTTGGTAGCAATTTTAAACAAAGTAGAAATATAAATAATTTAATATTAAATTTAAAATAAAACGAAATTGGCTTTTTAATATCCAATAACAACAAGACATCTTCATGCTGTGTGGTGGAGTCAGAGAGGATGGAGCGCCGAGGATCACAGTCCTTACATACTTCTTTCGCCTCTTTCAATCTCATCATTTCACACCGTTTCGCCTAGGTATGCGAGTGTTTTTGACATTTCTGTCAGCTAACAATCTGGCTTTGTAAGTTAGCTTTGGTCTTCCTTGGCTTTTGTCTCCACTCTCTTTCGCACTTTAGATTCTTACGTCAGTCTTTCATTCTATGTGTCAGTCATTCTGTGTTCGAACCATCTAAGTATTCCTTTCCCATTTTTTAATTTTTTGTTCTTTATTTCTGGCTTTGGGTTACCAATTTACGTCTGACAGTTCAGCAGGTGTAAAGATGATGAAATAAATCGACTGTGAAATACGGACCGACATGACGAAACCATAAGCGTTCAGTTTTTGCTACATTGACTACGAAAACCTAACAATATGATCCCAAGGTTTTTATAGGCACATTATATTACATTATTACAAGTGGTTTTGAAAATTCAAGTTCGAAGAGAGACTTAGCCTCGCTGTGTGTGTTTTACATAACAATGATAAAACAAAATGCAAAGTATCTCCAAAAATTTCGATTTGTTCATATAAGTATAGTCTGCAAGTAACCACGAAAAATAACTTTTGAAAAATAAAATATAATGTTGAACCTAGATATAGTTTGATTCATCGAACATCGAACAGATCTTCGCGAACAATATTTGTAAAGTGTTGCAGAAAGCATTCGCATAACTGGTGTGAGCACATGTTCACCACAGAGCAAGAAATCTAATCGCACTCGCGCCCCTACTAATCTTCGCTCTGTGGAATTCACGATGCTTTGCTTGTTTTTTTTTATCATAGAATATGTGTACGCACCTTTAAACAAATACAATCGTGCATAGAATACTGATACCACTTATAAGATGGCTCTGTTAAATATTAGTTAGATGCGCTGGACTCCATAGTTCGTCAGACCGAACGATTGATAGCTGACGATAACATTGAACTACCGAACAGCCTCATGCAGGAAAACCCCGTCCTTACGTTGTTATCATCCCATTCAAACGCACGAGGTGATTTCCTTCTTCATTCATAGCACATATTGCTTAAGTGTGGAATACCTTTCGGTGCCAATATTTTCTCAATCATACAACTTGGGTATTTTCAAGGCAAGAGTTAGTAGAAATCTTCTGGGCAAGCGTATTTAACATTCAGCTTCATCACTGCTATCGATCAGACAGGACTGAGGTCAAACCATACGCTCATTTGAATAAAAAAAATAAGAAGGGTCAATAGTTGTGCGATATTTGGGGCCTTAGTATCTATCTACGATGTTCACCGACCGTAGTAACAGAATTTAACTGCTCGGTTAGACTGTTAGGCTTGCTTACAAAGTATCACACTACATATTACGTTATTGCTCGGGTCGGCGTTTAACTTTCGGATTTATTTTCTTTTCGTCTCCACAAATAAAATGAGCGATTTCAATTTCATTCGAAATTCAACCATGATGTCACTTTACATCACTACATACAAAATTTAGCGTTGTCTTGTCTTCATACTGAATCTCTAATGAGGTAGTCAGAGTGGATGGAGCGCCAAGAATCGCAGTCCTTACATATGTACTTCTTTGCGTTCTTAAATCTTAAAGCTTTAATTTTAATATATTTACAAATCATGTATAACTACATTACGTACTTAGCTCAATGCAAAGTAATTTCTTAAGACATCTATATTTTCCAACTCACATTTCTGAATAGCCTGTACCAGCTACTCCATGTCGTTATTTCGGATATCACTTTACTGCAATCTATTTAAGTTTTAAGTTGCCTTCAAAACAATAAATTACTATTAAAAAACTATGATATCATGTAGCGAATAAACTTTATGTGTTGACATGAGTATTCATTACTATAGCAAGTGACGACAATGAGTGATGAATATTAAATAGTTAGATATTAGATTTTATACTATACAAGTTGGCACGAAAATCTATTAGTTAGCTAATTCATATAATACTATGTAGTAGATTTGTAGTGATATGACCTTGCGACCAGTTTACAAGCTGAAAATAAATTATTATAGTATTAGGTACCGTGTTTTAGGTTAGTGACACACGGTCAGTCAGAACTAGCGTCGTTGAAGATCGTAAAAGTAGTAGTCGTGGTAAGATTAGTTAATGTAAAATCAAATGCAACGTCATCTGACCAAAAAAAAAACTTTTTATTTGCAATGTGAATTGACTTACGAAACTTAAGAAGCTGACTTACGAAGATCAAAGAGAAAGAGTACTAGATGACAGAAATGTCAAAAACAACCGCATACCAGGCGAAAATGTGTGAGGAAAATGATGAGATTCTAGGAGGCGAAAGAAGTACGTAAGGACCGCGAAACTTGGCGCTCCGTCCTGTCTGACTAGCCCGTTAGGGATACAGCGTGAATATATGTTATGTTATATGAATGAATCAGATTTTGACGATGATAAATTCTTAGACTTTCCAATATTACGGAAAATGTGGATGGCTATAGTTAATCTATAATCGTGGTGTTTGTTACAGCAGGGATAGTAGACTGTGTAAAAACCTTTATCGCGGTAAGAACCCGATCATTCATATCATACAATTAATAAAAACTGTGAAATTCTAAAAATTACCTTTAAGAATTACCCACTGCATAGAAATTTTAAAAAGCAATTTTGATTTTGTGGAATGGGAACAGTTGTAATATTACTTTATTTTGTTAATTCAAATCAAAAAGTTGTGTTATTTTGATACCGTGCTGGTCTGGAAGTTCATTTGCCAATTGTCATGTGTAAACCCAATTATTTACTGCTAAAATGTGGTTAATGTTCTTGATCCTTATTTCATCTTAATCGTTTATTCCGAATGGGAAATGACGTGAATTTATGTGTTTTTTTATGTATTCGTTACCACTTCAATATTTAAAAAAAATTGCCCTTTAAATCAGACCTGTTTTTTTATAATTATTTTGAACCGTATGTCTATTCAAGGTCAGTATTGTGTGTTGTCATAAATTGTACCGGATTGACGTACATTTGTTTACATTTAAGTACACCGGCTATTTGTATTTAAGTGTTTCAGTTTCCTAGCGGATGGCGTGACTACGACCTTGACAGATATCAAACGCATAAACTGTTGATTAAGTTACATACATGTATAATGTTCATTTGTTTTATTATTACCGACCAATCTCCACGCATGACTTTGTTTATTATGAACATTTTTGCTATTTAAAAATAATATACAAAGAATAGTAAATACATACAGTTACAAGTTATTAAGACTTGTTAATTACTGTTATTATATAAGCATACAATTACTACATCTGTATACATATGCATGTATGCATCTGTATACATAAAAGAAGAAACTCACTGACAACGCACAGTCCAAAATGAGTCCTAATCGCTATCGCTGGGTCTAGTGACTTGTAATTTTGTTCAGAGGTTCCTTTAATAATGCATTTTTGCAATACACCCTCTACATATAACCATAATATGTAAATATGAATAAGAAATGCAGACGTAAATTATAATTTAATTAGTTTAAATTTAACTCATACACAAATATGAATATAATTAAAAAATAGCTAATCAATATTTTACTCGCTTGACTTCGATAGCTAATTTTGTTTAAGATTATTGGACGCACGACAAATAATAAGTTGAGTAGTGATTTATACTTCATACTGCAATACAAAGACACGGCAGTAACTTTGATTACATCGTAATAATCATGTTGCTATGATATCATGTGTTGAACATCTCTGGTCACGCACGCAGATTTCAAACCAGGCGTCAAGGTTGATCAATACTATGCAAACGTGTCACAACAGACTACATATACTTTATGATAAGTTGATAGCAAGACAATACTTTACAACAATAATTGCTATGTTCGAATTCAGTTTGCGCGTAAAAGGTTAAACCATGTTACTCTTAACATGGTAAAGAAAAAAACCGAATATGTCAGACGTTTATCTTCCCACGCAAACCCTAAAAGTCATTTGCAGGCTTATTGGAGGAGATGACATAGACGATGGGTTAGTAACATGTCTTTATATACAACTTAGCTCTGTAATGCGGACCAGAAAATAGAGTTACGATATTCCCTGACTGTCGTACGGGGCGAATAAAGGTCTTTAAGGATGCGGTCAATCAGAGTGAGTGCTCCGGTCTTCACCTATACGACACTGAGGAGGACGACAGTGTATGTAGTTCAAGCTTCGTACTACTGCGAGGGCGATGGGAGAGAACGGTCTTTGCCCTCTGAGACGTGACTAGCACTAAGAGGCTCACAGGCATACCGAAGGAGATACCGAAGTCCCTTGACAACACTCCGAAACAGCCACCGCGAGAGTTTTAGTGGGTAAAACCTTACCTTATGTAAAACAATCTCCTCCCCCCATGGGGGTTCCGAACCTCGGTGGAGTGGAACTTATGCCTTGATTACACGTACTGAGTACGAGGGCGAGGCAGTGCACTCGAATCCACGACGACCTCCGTGGCGCAACGGCTTAACGCTTTGGAAAGTAAACAGGGGTTGCAGGTTTGATTCCTGTCTCGAGTATGGGTGTTTATTTACAATATGTATTTATTTACAAACGAAAAGTATATAAGTAGTATATCAGTTGTCTAGTACCCATAACACAAGCGCTGTGCTGCTTACTTTGGGATTAGATGGCGCTGTGTGAAATGTTTGAGTATATTATATTATATTATATTACTCGGCCGAGTGCTCGATATGTATAAACGCATAACCAAGTGTTAACGAGTGGAGTAAATGAGCGAAACAGTCATTCGGATCCTATTCTATGTACTAGGCCGTGTGTCCACCACCGCTGTTCCCCGCACTGACTCGTTAGCTCACTCGCCACGTATAACCACGAACTCGCGATGCATAATCAGCACTCGGTACTCGTCTTGTCGTTCGGTGCGTTTCTTGCGTTTTTTAATACTATTGTATTTTCTTCGAGTTCTTGACTGACTGACTGACTCAGTGCAAAGATATAAAATACGTGTAAACACTCACTCGTCCCCATCACTCTTTCGGTCTAATGATATCTTGATGTCTCGCTATTGCGCTCGTTACGTGTAACCTAGGCAATAGTGATGCTTTCAAATATTCAATCTAGTACTACATAAATATCATTGCCTATTATCGTTAGAAGTTCTTGATTTTGTTGTCCCTTGAAGTTCTGTCCACCACGATGGAGAATAACTTGACATTAAGTAATGTACATTGACATTCCGGAAGTATATAACGATAACAATAAATTATTCTTATTAATTATTTAAGACCTATTGTACAATTTCGTATACGTTGCGTTATCGGACGCACTATCTAAATTCTCTATAAGACTCGCTAATCTCCTTTTAAATTTTGAGTAACGATCATAGCGAAGTTATGTAAGAAAACTCTATCTATAGAGTTATTTTGTTTACACGTGCAAATTTACTCCGCTTCGGTGACATAACACCTAATAAAAACAGTCCTGTTGGCTATTCTCATAAGTTCTACTCCACTCTTGTTTGTAGCGGATTGCGTGTGTCAACACAGTGTTACATGTATCATTTCATGTTTGAAGACCACTAATACAAGTCTTAGTTATGTTACAAATATACAAATATCAACATCCTGCGTCGCGCGTAGAATTCTAAATAGTGGATGTCGCTAAATTTAGATCGTACGCAGCCGTTGATACCACGTTAAGTAGTTTGTCTCGCTCCAGATTTCAATTGTTTGTTCAATGTCTATCACTGTATTTAAAAAAATATTTTATAATCAAGACCTTACTAGATAATACTTGTACTACACCTAACTCGATTCTATTAAATATGAAAATTTAAACAACTGGGTACCTACTAATAACACAAAATTAAAGGAACGTCAATGAGACGAACACCGTTTTCACATCTCGCTCTTCTAAGAGATATCGAAGCTTACAGTTGTTTAGAATAAATCCTAATATGGAGCTTCTGTAATGAATTTCTTACATAAAAAAAAAATTCGCTGAAGGTTTTAATTTGAAAATTATAAAATTTGAATAATACATACTTAGCTTTCTTTAAAAATTAAGTGCGCTCTATTTTTGTTATTTGTTATACAATAATTATTGATACTGTCAAAACAACGATTTTCAAATTAAAATAAGAATTGATAAAATAAATTACACGAAAATATTTTTTTTCATTGTTAATCATCAACAGTCTTCAGTTGTTTTAGTTATTGCTTGTTGCATTGTTTTTTAGCGAAGGCAACGGGCATTGGTTTATTTACTGTGAATGTGTGTCGTATTTACAACTTTCTGGCTTTTTTTGGTTATTTCACTTTTGAAGTACGCGACACAGAATCTTATCTTATCTACACATATAAATAATATTGTAGAAAAAAAAACAATTTACCATTTCCCATTGCTGTAGTGATATAGAACGTTGAACGCTTAACGTTAGATGTCGCTCGCGTATCTAGTCGTTGATTGTTAATTGAACAACTCGTCACGTCAATGGACCACACAAGGCGTGGCGCAGGTAATCGCGCCGAATCGTCCGCCCTTGTTACAACAGCCTCGGAACCTCGCTAACTTTATATTCGATCTATTAATTATTATGAAATATTTAAGACAATAAAACTGCGAAGATTACTTCATTTAAATAGAATGTTACGTATTATTAATTGGTAAGTATAGAGATGTGTCGAGAAAAGATTTAGGTACTTGGCGATAGAAGATAGAAGTTTTTAAGATATAAAATGCTAAAGAATCACAATTGAGAATCACTCCAAGTGTTCACAATTTATTTGTAAATGTAAGCGGTTTCTTTGATGAATAACATGCAAGTCTACACAAGTCTATAAAGTTTTAATTTTTATAAAAGAGCAGGTAGTAATAAAAAATTGTCTTAGCGGCCGCACCAACGTCGGCAAGCATCAAACGAACGATGTTGCTCCCACGACATCTTTTTAAAAACATCCAAAGATTTTTTGAGTGCTATACAACTCTTTTTGTACTCCTTATGTGGGTATGTGAACCTTTGACGAATTATGTTTATTTATTTTTGCCTGGTTACACTGGAATACTCACGATGTGAAGTTGTTGGTTCAAATAGTTCATCCGAAAGAGTTTACAGTCAAGAACATTGTATGCAGTAAAGGTTGCCGATACATCTCTGATAATAAATTTTAAAATTTTAAATGTGCGTTTAATTGTCCTTTCACGTAATTGTCTGGTAATGTTTTACATACGGTTGCGTATTTTATAACAAATTAGCAACTGAGTAATTGAGCCAAAATAAAATTTGAAACCTAATATTTTTTCTTTTATTAACTGCGTAATCTTCTTTTTAAATTTTAATTTAACATATAAGTTTGATCGCGATTAGTACCTATATAAAATATGTTTCTATATAGATATCGAAATTCATAAATTTAAAGAATCAGCATTAACCACAATAAAATAATCATCCTTACTAATCGTGGTAAGTTAAAACCGGCTACAAATAGTAATAAAATAAAGGTCTACACACATAACTTGTCGAAACTTGGTTCTCTCTTTCTGATATAAATAGTGCGAAGCGAGTCGAGCGCGGCGCACTGACCGACCATCGACAGCGATCCCGATAATCGGGCGTAGGGCGTATGTTTGTGTTTCTCTATTTTCAAATCGAGCGTGAGTTAGTCCGCAAAGCAAAATATATTTAACGTGTGCGTTAACGTCAGTATTCGTTACAGATTAGACAGCGTTCTAGGGCTTAACGCCGGTGGTAACGCGTTTGAAGCGGGTGGTTACTAGGAAGAGTATCGGACGCGCGGGCGGGCGTGTGAACGCGATGCGATAATTGGCGTATGGAGTGTCCGGCTGTCTTCACGCCACGCGCCTTCGTTTGGCGTTCGTCTTCTACTGGCATCTTGCGCAGACTTAAATCTAAAACAATAATATACTTAGAGTTTATCTTTCTTAATAATTAAAATATAAATTAATCGATTTATTGACATTTTAAACAATGTCTACAAATATTTTTACTGAATATTGTCTGCCTCAAGTGTGTAGGTGTCTACTTCGGTATTTACTGTTTCTAAAAAGTTCAGTAGGTAACAGATATACATTTTCAAAAGGATAGAATATTTTTATAATTAAATTTTCCGTGAGATGTTTGTAACAATTGTTATCATGTGCTGTACCTACTCTCGTTATCGATGTTGCAAGTCGAGCAAGGACGTTGATAACAATACTACTAGTCCTTGGTGGTTACATACGATATGTGTGTTATAAACATTAATATTTTTTGTTATATCATTTATATTCAGTGGAAAATAACTTTGTAAAGTCGTTGACCTTTTTACACCTTTTAATGACTTTAACCGCTGTTTAAGAGAAAATGACATTTAAAATGTTATTTTTATACTCATTGATGCCTGTGATTTTGATCATTTATGCTTTTATATCTTAATATAATATTAAAGTGCCAATAGCACTCGCATCTCAAGGCGAAAATGTGTGAGGAGAATGATGAGATTTGAGGAAGCGAAATAAGTATGTAAGGACAGCGACGCTTGGCGCTCCGTCCTCTCTGAGTGGGTACTCAGAGCTAGGGGTACGGCATGAAGATATGTAACGCAATATAATATTTCATTATAGACAACATTCGATCTCAATAAAAATTTGCATTAAAAGATTCTACAATAGACAGATAGTATGTACCTATATATTCTAAAGTGATATTATTATTGAAAGATGAAGTATCAATTCAAATCGAATTTTTATACAAAGGAACGTTCCCGTATGTATCTAAGGTTTCATACAATAGACAATAGTTATCTATAACTCCCTTGTGTCTACCTGCGACAGACGTGTAAGAGAAACTATGACTGAATACTGGTGTTAAGTTTTGATCATTCGTATTGTAGTTTATTTTTTGGTCTTTGATATTATTTTTACCGAAACTATACTTGTTTATATCAAGTCGTTGGTGCTGTAATGATTTTTACACTAATATACAATCAAAAATTATGCATAATTTTTTTTTTGCCTATGTATTAAGTTCATTTTGTTGCGAATAATCAAAAGTTACATGGAACAAGTTACGGCTACTGCTTAATAAGGATTTTTTTAAATGTATGAATTGTTCATGATGTGTAGGCAGAATGCACATACACAAAAGCAGGTTAAAGACGGTTTGGCATTTTAGCTAATATGGGAGGAGAACGAGAATCTATTTGTGTATCTTTACTCCTACAATGTTCCTTATCAAAGTATAAGAGCACTAGGGTTGCCAATGTAACTATAATACGATATAAATTTCAATTATTTGTCCCAGTACTGTTGAAAAAGTTTTGCTTAATTACAGAGTTTTACAGTTTTATTAATTAAATTGAATTTTTCAAATTAAAACTAAGACATTACAATAATATGGAGTTAGCAGGTGAGTAGGAGTGCATAAACTTTATGAAGTTTTTCCGAATACCATCAATCGCCTTTTCATTTCAAACTCAAGCGTGTGAATGTGTGCGTGACTGTAATGTAAATATTTCAATGTGTGTCTGTATAGCTATGTTATTTTTATATAACGATGTTATAAATGGCAATTACGATATGATATGTGCATAATTATATATTTAAAATGAAGTTTATTTTTCTTCGAATAGTTTTCATATTAGTTCCTATTTAATATTTTTAGTGGTGAGACTATCATTTATTTCTTTAGGCAATTCATTTATAATTATTGGTATCTAATATTTTAAGATTTGTTTACCATATAAATAGTTGATTTTGAGAACTGTTAATTTTTGTTTCCAAATTTCTAGTGACTCTTTCACTACTAGAGTAATTGGTCATTGGCACGAGTATTTGTATGTGATTATATTTGTTAATTATGAATTCATAAAATGAAACTGTTTTTTTATGTTTTATTATTTTTTATTATTGGAAAGACAAATGAGTAAACAGTACACCTGATGGTGATTGGCAAATAGACATTTGGAAAATCAATGACAAGAAAGCACTTAAGTTGTAAATGCGTTGACAACCCTAGGATTAAGATGTTGTGCTTCCACAACGGAACACAACAGTGCAAGCACTGTCGTTTGGCGGTAGGATTGGTGAATAAGATGGCGGTAGTGATCCGGACGGACCACGCACTTGGGAACTTGTCTTGTCACCCTCAAATATCTTTTATGCTTTCACAACTTTCATTTTTTAATAATTTTCAAAATGTATTGTTAACTACATATTTTTTATATTAGTAGTATATTTAAGAAAAAATGATCCACATTAATTAACCTCCGACGGACGTTAAAAAGGAGGTGTTACAAATTTGAAGCCATTGACCGTGTGTCTGATTGTGTATCTGTGTGTCCGTATATTTGTCTGCGACATCGTAGCTCCCAAACAGACGAATCGATTCGGATGCGGTAATTTGTACGGTTTGCTTGAAACTTGAAGTTGTTCGCTATATTTTGTGAAAATCGATTTGGCCTTTTTAGGAAATTCAGCTCTGAATCTTACACTTATGTGAAGGAATTTTAGGCACTTTGCATCTAAAGACGTCAAGTTTGATCTCTGTTTGCAAACAAGGGACTAATAGTGCCCAGTATGAGGTAAGTACATATTAGTTTTCTTTTAATCTCAACTTAAAAAATTGTCAAGTAAAAGTTAAATGAAAAATTTAAAAATCCTCGACTCAAAAAATTATTAGCAGGGAAAATAATACTACAAGAAAAATTAACCTGTTTTGAATCGAGGATTTGCAAATGGCTTGATCAACTACTTTTTGTTGTGATCAGTAAAATTTTTTTATATTTATTGCCATAACTGAAAATGATTGTAGACATTTATATATCCATGCTGATCAACGTTCTTTAATAACAGGAATTATTATACAGTCAAAAAAAACATTAATAAATAGGAAAATTGTCCTGTAAACAACTGCAAGTGTTTGTCTCATGGATAACCACAAAAGCAGGAAAAAATATCGAAATATTGTAAAATTAAATTTAATATATTGATGGTATACATATTAGCTTCATGATTAATACGATATAATACAATATTTATGTATGAAATTAATACGTAACTATATTTTCAGAGTATTTTTTGTTAGGAAATAAGAGACACCAGTGAGACAAAACATAGATGTTCCACGCAATATTTAATGTTTATAATATAATTAATATTAGATCCTTTTAACCCGAATATACAATTAGCAGTAAGTATAGATAATTTCAATTGAAATATGACACTTGCTATATTTTATGTAAGTATATAACATTGTTGCATCGCACAAAAAATAATCCAAGCAAGACGGCTCTTACTAAATGGGAATTTAAATGTTAAAAGTGACAGTAGAGTTAACAATTCTTTCTAATAACGAAATCATAATATTAAAAAAATGACCGCTACGTAGGCCGCAAAGGTATCTAGATTTCGTACCTTTCGAAAAGTTCAATTCATTTTTTTTTTGTAAGAAAATAATGCATCTATTTGGGTTATTTCATGTGCATGGGCATTGTATACCCATACTCATATATTGATTACAGTGTGATTATTAATGGGCTCATTGCTTCTAAAGTCTGGTCGCTATGATAAAACTCAAATTTCAACAGCTCTTGACGTCAAAACAGAAATATTTTTGAGTAGGGCTGCATTTTGCTATTGGCTAAGCAATCTAATTATTGTTTATATTAGTTAAATTATATCGATGTTCACCAACTAAAATTAATTTTATGTTATATATTACAAAATAATTATTAATATCCAATAATAATGAAAACGACTAAAAAATTATAGTTATGTATATAGTTTTCAGAAATAGTTACCTATCACGTTAATATTAAAATACGCTAATGATTTTAAAAATTGTTAAGAGTGAGTTTATCTCGCAAAAAGGGTTTCCGTATAATATTTATATACAATAAATTTTTGAATTTTTCTGGAGTCGATCTAATAGACCTGGAGGAGGGGCAGATCAACAAAGATTTCATTGGTCAATTCAAGTTCAAGTAGGTACATGTACATACTCAATTTATGGGTAATACTACGCCAAACTTCCAAATACACATAAATCACATATGTAGTTTCTGAGAAAATCAACTTCTACAACGAAATAGACGCGTAAGAGACATAGGTGTTCTCTTTTTCTTTTAAAGAGCAGAACCCTAAAAAAGAGTTTTTAATTACCAGTAATTATATTGGGTATA
The DNA here is from genome assembly GCA_907165235.1 of Zeuzera pyrina. Lineage (NCBI taxonomy): Eukaryota > Metazoa > Arthropoda > Insecta > Lepidoptera > Cossidae > Zeuzera > Zeuzera pyrina. The sequence goes on from OU015624.1 coordinate 10,577,501, forward strand.
ATGTAATGTCCGGTTAATGCGTAACATATTCAAAAGTTATTACGATGACCGATAATTTTAGGTATATTGCATATTGCTCGTCCACAATTCAAAATGACCATTACATTACATTGCCATTCTATACCTAGGAAACACCTACAATGTATATATATATTTATATGCGTATTCTGAACTCTGTAATAATAAATGTTACTGTTAGCATATAATAATATATAATGACGTATACTATTTTATGCAAAATTAGCCTAGAACAAAGCTACAATGTCATGAGAATTGAACTGCAAACTTAAGTCTTCGTTTCTTGGTTAATTTATTAATTAGAAGCTACATAAGAGTAGCTAAGTTTTGATTTAACGTAAGCGTAACGTAACTTGTAGAAATAGTACCTACGTAAAAATACTGTTTATGCTGACCTGAGAGCTGATGAAAGCAATATTCTGAAACGAGCCATAACGTTTTATTATTGAGCTCCTTTTTATTACTTGCAACCTATATGTACCCACGTACAGCTATTTGGAACGTCAATATCACAAAAACGAGCCTATGTATTATACTATATAACATTAGATATATTAATAAATAATTATTTACTATTTTCATTCAACGTATTTAAATGTCCCAATTTGTCTTAATTTAGTGCCAGCTTATCAATTTAAAAGACTCTCAAGCATTTGTTCAGAAGTTGCTTCCACTTATTTAATAGTAATCTGGAATGCCTTTGTCTTGCTCCCTTTAAGGTCCTGTTAGGAACGGCGTGAGAATGCATAAATCTGATTTTTTAATTTGTTCACGTATTCGTATAAGTTACTGGACGGTTGTAAAAATGTATATTTTCTACATATAAAGAGTACCTTTGAAGTTGAGGAATGACGGTTTGCTCCCAGTTTAGATCGGTTTAGAAAACGAATCTAAAGAAATTAGTTTGCGGTTTGCTTGCTACTGGATTACTGGCTATTTCCCTAGTTTGTTTTATAGCATTCACAGTATTTATACACAACACATGTCTGGATAAGACGCTCACTGCGAAGTCAAGGCGAGGTCGAGGTGTCGTCGAGATACCACATCTATAGAAAGAAATAAATCAATAAGCGAACCTCTTGATCTCTTTCTATGAAATCAAATATAACAGCGCTCAAAAGTCGAGGTTTTTTCCACGCTACTCAGTGATCCTTCATTTTTCAATTCATTTCGTTCCTAATTTTCATTATTTTAAAGGCGACTACGCTACTCTTATTTCCGTGTGTGGATTGTGGTCCTGCTTCGACTTCCTCGACCGCGTACAGTGAGCACCTACATATAAGCATATGTCCTTAAGTCAATCGCTTTACGTAGTTACTGAAGTAAAACTGTTACAATTGCCCTAGAATTTAAATATCCTAAGTATTACCACATTTACATATTAGTCTGTGAAGTCTAATTTGTCATAAAGAACAAATGTTTAATGAAAATGAACACGAAGGACCCGTTTTACAACTTTCTGATAAACGTTATCTAATACGTTTTAAAAATGGAATTCGTTTTGTACGTACTACATACGTTAATGCCAATTGGCCTGTACGTATCTGAATCAGATGGTTGTAAAAGTCGCATTAAATTGATACTTTATGGTAATAATGATTAGTAATGTCAATATTGTCAAGGACTCGAGTATATGAAGTAACCATGTACAGGAGAAAGAAGTGGTCGCACGTTTCACTGTTGTTGATATAAAGCGATCTAATTCGAAAGCGATATGCCTTTCACCTTCCGACCAAGCGTTCGTTATGCTCACGAATCGATTTTAGTTAGTTAACTAAATCAAGAAATTATAGCGACAGACAATGCAAAATATACATCAATTAAAAAAAATATTATAAATACCTACATAACAGATAAAATTATAACATATTAAATATTTATTACTGGTGCCGATCGTTCTGCAACTTGTATTTTATGTTGCTCAATTATTTCAACAATGAAGATTTTATTTTTTAGAAAAGATAGATAGATGTAAGTAGATAATGTTAGAAAATTAAAGCTATAGCTGTGCATATTTTACTCATAATGACAACAATTACGAAAACGATAATGAGAAACTTAAATTGAGCACATATTAAATTGAGCACAATCAGCTCATTTGTGAATTATGTCGTAGAGACATAATACAACATGCGATTGTCCAACTGCCTGGATATTTAACGAAAATTTCTTGAACAGCAAAAATAATATTCAGTCCTTTGATTAAATAATTAAAGATTCAGTCACAATTCTTCTAAGAATCGATATACTTGATGAAATGCATTATATTTGTTCGGTAATAAGGAATTTTAATTTTTTTTTTGCATATTAAAGAGATTTCTGGTTTTTTAATTCATTACCGTTATAGATAACGTAAGTATTATTGATAGGAGTGTTTATAAAACGGACACTATTTTACATGTCAGGTAAATATTGACCTTCAAAAGACATTGTCGAAGCATCCGGGTGTATGCTAATAAAGGCAAACGATTTATCTAATTATAGAACGACTGTGTAACATTCGATGTAGCTCTCAAAGTGTGCGATAATAAGGTACAACTACTCCTAAATCGCACAGACAGGATAACAATGACAATTAACTCGTAAGACTACAATATTTTTATTTGTATAGCCCTCAGACTAGCTAAACGCTTAAACATTCAAAAGTCGATATGCGAGTTTTCAACAAGCGCGGCTCTTGATTTTTTCCAAATAACTAAAATCTATGATTAAATTTAAGATTTGTAAATTTTTTAATGATCGTAGTTTTATTGGTCCAAATACAGACGTGAACTTCGAAAATTTAAGAGGGCGTTAAATGTGAAGCTATAAAGAATTGTTTCCTGGTTTATAGTGTGGATAAATAAAAGCTCCTTAAAGCACGAATTAAAAAATATAATGCATTATTTCATGTCACATTTATTCCAAATACTCAAAAACTGCTGTCCCCCACGTTATCTCCAAAAGCCTCACTGAAAAAAATTTATAAATCATGAATTCGAGAATGAGTAAATTGAACGAGAATTAACAATTTTGCATTACGATGGATTTTTTTAAATAAAAGATAGCTCAGTGACGCACTACTGTCTTTGGCGGGAAGTAATAGTACGGAGTATTGATTGCGCAGGTACTACTTAGCTTACTTACATTTAGCCGATTTTTACAGAAATAAAAAAGAACAAGAAAGAAACAAGAGTAAAGGCGCGTCGATCCTTATTTCTGTGTATTGTGTAGACTACAGCTTCACGATATCGCCTCGACGTCGCGCCGGAGCCGGCGCCGCACCGCCTCGATCCTCGTCTCTTTAGGAACATCTCGCCTAAAAAGTTTTAATGAAACGGGTAATTCACACAATACATGTAAAGTTGTATGAATCAGTCCTAAATTATCGGAATTTTGGCCATGTAGGACAATTTTTATATTTTTTAATTTTTATATACAATTTTTATAGGTAAATTATTCTAATCACGCAGGAGATTGAAAACAACTTAGACATTTTTGGTACTGTCGTGGTACAATTACAGGAAAGCAAAAATGAGTCATTAAACCCGGGCTCATCAAAACGAAGAACACCGCGTGCGTTTTTTGTAGAAAAGGATGTGAGGTGAGGGGTTTCTATATACGTAGGTAATATGCGTTTATTTTTACGAGTATACAGTAGAACCTACATATTCTCTGGTATAACCGATCACGTTTATATATGTCAACATAGCTTTAAATTATATTTACCTACAGCTCAGTTTTTAAGTGCCTTTATTGTTTAATTTTATAGTGATGAATTAAAATGTATATGAATTAGTGATTAAAAAATTCATGTTACATACTTACTTTTTTTTCATAAAAAAAAATACGAAATGTATTATATAACATAAAAAATATTTATATTTTACACTTAATGCATAATATATGTATTATACATTTAATGTGGAGATAAATATTGCACTTTTGTTACAGAGAAACTACGTGCAATTATTGTTTGTACTTAATACTCTATTAAAATGGACCTTTCTAGCCAAATGAAGTGTGATAGACCAGAAGTAGGCATCAGTTTGCAAAGTGAAAGTACGCTTTCTTGCTGCCTTGTCTCACTGTGGCAGTGTGGCTTAGAAAATGATGAAGATTTACTAGAAGGGTATATAGGCAGTCTATGAATTTTATAGGAGAAAGTATTATTTGTAAAAAATATTCTATGAATTTAGGTGACTTTGCAAATATTGTGAAATAGAGTTCACATATAAAAATATAAATGTGTACATATTTTTTCCCGAAAAAAATTATCCAAGATCGTAGCAGTGATTTCTGGGACTATAGATTTTTATCATCATCATTACTGCCGTCCAATCATAGATATATAATAAAAATAAAATGGGTGTGAGTTACTTCTCTTATATCAATACGTATGTACATACGATACTTACGACATCTAGTTGATTTACATCTATGGCGTTCACATTAATTGAGCAAAACTCGTGTGACAGTTTCCCCTACAACAGCGCTTTGCGTTAATGTATTGTCACTTTCTTGACTCTTGTCCGCCGCATCGCTAATTGTCGATGTTAACCTACTAATTTAAAACATGTATTGGTTTATAAAACACTGAACTTTTTAGAAATCGTGTGGATTTCACTTAAGTAGGTATATGATTCGTTTTTTAATTTTGTGTAATCAGAAGTAACTAAGAATGTTATCTATGTAATCAAATAGTAAATACTCGAGACGTAGGTCGCATATTCGATCGAAGTCCAACAATTGTTGGCAAACGTTCAAGCACACCCATTGCACTAAATATTTACCTGTCTGTCGAGATTTGAAGTCATTCTGCCGAGTTGTGTGATACACACTTTTGTTTTAAACGTTTGTTAATTCTTTTCATCTGTATTTAGACGGATTAAATGAGTTTTTCACGACACCTCGTTTATAATTAGACCATTGGCGTTGCGTATTTTTTTAGATGTTTCACAAATCGTCACGTTGGAAAAAAATGTGTTTGTTTACTTTACAAAACCAAAGGCATTTGTAGGGTTGCCACGTTACAATGTTTTTGTAATATTACGTCAATGCGGATTTATTTAGTTATTTCAGCAATTCATTTTTCTGTTTTATGGGCTTCACAAATATTTCGTTTTAAATGTTTAATTATGATAATTATTACTATTTGCTGTACAAGCGCTTGTGAGATCTAAGACTTTTTTTTATACGTAACATCGTTTTTTTATTTATTTTATAAGTGGTAATAGAGGATAGGATTATGGAAGGAATCAATGAACAACGAGGTTACGCGCTGTGGGCTCGAAAAGCAAACAAGAAACGCCGTGTAATAAGGTCGCGCGGACGCGGCGGCGCGGCGCCGGTCGACGCCCGACAGCATTTACGCATTACGTACGAATACCTATCTGTGTACCATGAGTACATTTATATAAACTAATTAAAACATCTATTAAAATTTAAAAACAAAATACCTATTATCTATGTGTGACTTCGTTGTTTCTTTTGTGTTGTTAGTGTTCATCAAGTTTAGGTTTTCAGTATTAACGTACATATTAATTATAAATAAATATTTACATTACCTGCTATATCAGTGGACTGGATGAATTCATTCTTCCTCGTTTTTCCAATGCCTAAAAAATTATTTTGCAGAATTAGTACATAATAATGAAATCAGATTGTTGTAATGTAGGCATTTCGGAATATTTATTTGATTTGGTTTCGTGTTTTAATTAGATAAATAAATCTACACAAAATGAGTTACACGTATTCTACTTTATTGTATAACATGGGATTGTGTTACGAGTTAAAAAATGTGAAAACTCTGTTGATGTTTTACGATACCTACATATTTTGGGTTTTTAATATATTCCTCCTTATTTAATAGTTCATGATCAACGTTGTAATTTGTTGTTACCGAACCGCTTCAAACTGGTTTTGTTATTCAATAATCGAGTTATCTAATTTACAAAATAGGACACACAATTGCAATTCATATTGTCTACTTACGAATGCAGAACTAGACGTCTCTTCTATTGTTACTCAGTAACTTTAGCTGCTTGCAAATGACATCTTCGGCAATTACGATGCGAGGTTCATGAACCTACGAGAGCTCACTTCCGATGGCGCGCGTGTCGCGCCGCCGGCGAGGTCACTTCCGCTCTCGGGCAAATGCGTACGCGCATACGCTGGGTGATAATGGTAAAGAAACTGGGACATTCGATTTGGAAGTTGTCTACCTGCTTTTAAAACATCGCACATTGCACATCAAATATGTAACGCGATGCATTTAAAAATTACTTCTAAATTGGTAAAAATAGCAATAAACGTGATAATTATCACTATACAAAAATAACCCCTTACGACTTTGTCATTAAAACAATTTAAAAAATGTAACGACGCTATGTACCTACAAAAAACTATATTCTCCATCCGTTATACCGCGGCCCGCGTTTAAAAAACTAAAGTTTCATAAGTAGTACAGGTTCTCCTCTTTTTGCGAATATAATTTTACAAAAAGTGCACCCCCCGTTCATCTTACCCCGGTCCATGTAAAATTTTTAAAAAGCTTCTTACAAAATTCAACCCCCCCAACACTCCCCCCTCGTGCGAGTAGAATTTTACAAAAAGTGCACCCCCCCATTCTTTACCATCTCTCTTCACACTTGTAGGCGTTGATTTTCGGAAAATAAAAACCGATAAATGAAAAGTAAATATTTTTTTTTAAAAAACAAACTTTGATTTAAACGCACCAAAATGAAAAAAATAAACTAAGGAGTTCATAAAACCCATAATATCGTGTAAATCCCAAACCTATAAAGTGGCTGAATATGGCTGCTCTACAGAAGTGTCATCAAAAAAAAGTATGACAAATAGTTGATCTAGCTAGGGTCGGATACTGCGAAATTCGTTTTCCGCATGTTTTCACACACTTAAAACTTGTAAACTCTAAACTCTTCTGAATTCACAACAGACTTTACCTTCTCAGTAGTACAGTGGCTAGAGCGTAGATCTACCAAGCTGAAATACGCCTGTTCGAATCGTGCAATGTGGTTTGAACTTTTTATGTTATTTTTTTTGTAAAACACCGAGTAAAGCTAGGTCGTCCAGATACTATACATTACACGATATCAGATATAACGATGGCAACTGTCGAAGTCGAAAAAATGTGTCGCAGTTGACAACACCCAGCCCCAATTACAAGGATTACATAATAAATAAGTTCCATAAGTAAAAATTACAAGGAAAACTAAGAAAGAAGAAGAAAAGAAAAAAGGAAAAAGAGATAATTAAGAACTATAAACAAATTTAAGAAGTTAGCAATGTAAGAAAATGTATACTGTGTATGTGTCTGTGATTGCAAATGAGTGAGGTTGTGTGTGTGTACGGACGGCACGCGCGTCATGGTATGTAGTTCTGAGGAACTTGATTCGCTTATTGAGGAGGACAAGGATGTGGGGGAAGCTCCTCAGCTGAAGCCGGAGTCTCGACTGTTACTTCGAAGCCGGGGTTCCCCAGCAAACAGACATGTCGTGGAATTACAAAAAAGAGACCTATTTTTATTTTTAAACTTTTTAATTTTATTTCTCTTCTGATTATTTCTCTCGCCGCTGCGTAGATCACGACATTCTCCTTGCTATGTTTTCTCGCCTTAACCTGTCTCCGTTAGCACTGGAATGGTTCTCTTCTTATCTTTGCGGACGCCAGCAGACCGTATGGGTCGATCAGAATACCTCTGAATGGTGTGATTTGGTTTCTGGTGCTCCACAGGGCAAAATTCTTGCATCTCTTCTTTTTTCTATTTTTATCAATTTCCTAACTCTTTAATGCTCTTACCACGTCTATGCAGATGACTTACAGTTGTATACGCAAACTGATATTACCAACATAGATACTACCATTACATATACCTTAATGTAGATCTAAAGTGCATTGCTTATTGGTCGGCTCAATTTGACATTGCAGTAAATCCAAGCAAGTGCCAGGCTATTGTGGTAGGAAGCTCTCGACTTCTGTCGAGAATCAGTTTACCAAGCATTACTCCTTTGTGCTACAGTAGTTGTACAGTAAATTTCTCATCTAGCGCAAAGGATTTGGGACTGGTAATCGATAGCAGTCTTAGCTGGAATGCACAAGTTTCTGCAGCCAGTCAGAAAGTGATTTATACTTTTCGCTTTCTCTATCTCTTCAAGTTTTTCTTCTGTTCAATACTAAGCTCCTTCTTGTACAGTCGCTGGTGCTTCTTATTATTGACTATACTGATGTATGTTTCTCTGACATCTCCCAAGAGCTTCTTAACAATTTGGAACGTTGGCTGCACAACTGCATTCGATTTATATTTGGTCTTCAAAAGTTTGATCACATCTCTCAATATTGCGTTCAGCTTAAATGGCTTACCATTCATCAACGTAGAAACCTCCGCATACTGTGCACTTTATTTTCCATTCTTTTTGAACCTAACACTGGGGAGTGTTAGGTTAGTAACGAGGTTATCTTAAAAGACAATTTCAGTTTCTTAGTGATTTTCATTCTTTCGACCTTCGTTCTGTAAATGATCTCCGACTAGCCTTCCTTCTCACTATAATAGTTAGCAACATCTTTGAGATTTTTACATGTGAAGTTAAATAAAAGCTTATAAAAAAGGGCAACACCTTTCTGACCATGAAACTATGTATATCCCATTTTTTTTTCTTTTTGACTTTAATGTAAACAAACAAGAAGTTAACCAAAATTTCGCTAAATTTTCACCGTTCCGACGTATTACACGTAACACCCTAATAACTGTGCTTTTCCGTTATATACTCGAAACTAAGAAATATTAACAAATAACACTAAATATTATCCAATATAGTACAGCATTGAAAAGTGTTGGTTATTCGTCAAGCGTTTTGTTTTTAATTTGCATGTAACTTAAAGGTTTTCTAGATCAAGTTAGTGTCACAAATCAGTTCACTTAGGTTCACTCTAATATGTGAATGACACAATTCTTTCTAAATGTAAGACAGAATAATAATAGAGGAATATTATTGTTTGCAAAATGTAAACAATAATAATCTCCCATTTTTTTATTTATAAGTGTTTTCTAATAATACAAATTTTTACACTTGTCATAAAGATTTAATACGTGGTGGTTTTTATTGAAGCACAAAAACACAAACACAAAAATTCTGAAAATATTTTTTACTAATAACTAATAAGTATGACAACTGAATCAATCATTTGCGAACTAGTCCATCTCTAGTTATGTTACATATGTCAGAGTCGCCACATTTGTTTACATTAAATACAAAAATGAAAAAAATAGCATTTCACCGTGTACGCTCTCGGTACGTGTAAGTACTACGCTGTTAGTATTGTATTCGCTTCGATTACTAAATGCTTTGATGCTTTGCATACCTAGGTGAAAGTGTGTAAGACCTAACATAAGGAATACCGCAATATTTATGAACAGCTGGTGGACTTAAATCCTAATTAGCGAAACACGACAACACTCGATAGATGTAATAGATCTACACTATAACACCCATCCAGAAGATGTCTAACTTTAGTGATCGTACACATTACAGCACGATACGTATGGTGTGGTTGTGTTATATAGTTATTATATAATATTTATACAACTCATTCGAAAAGTAACTGCAAGTACGTAATAGCAATAACGTTTACTAGCCTTTTAAGTATGGCAAAATGAAGGAAGATGATTAATGAATGTACCGTTGAGTCTTATAATTTTTCATTCTTCAATTTATTTTAGGAATACAAGAAAACCGAGAAAAGTTATTGTTTAAAAGCATCTAGGAACCTAACCTTGGCTATGATTTACATGAATGTACCTACTTAGGAAATTACAGACATAGATTAACCGAAGATTCGGTTTCGGGCAGTTTCGGCCAAAAAATCTTGTTTCGACCACAGTTTCGGTTTCGGACGAAAATTGGCCGAAAACTCGGACGCTTTCATGAATTTTCGCGCGTCGTACGGCCAAGTGCAGTTGAATTCGTAACTCGTGTGTGGTCGCCAGCTCAGTTCGCCGGCTGCATAACTGTGTAAAGTAGAGTTTATGTGTTTTTTACGCTTTTTGGAAGTTACTCTGTTATATTACATGTTATGTACTTAAATTATTGTTTTTATTTCATGTAACACGCGTTAACCATCTGTATATGTGTACAAATCACACCAGATATATGAAACGTAAATTTTAACATGTCTAAATAAGTTCCAGTTTCGGTTTCGATCGAAATTGAGACCGAAGCCGAAGATTCGATTTCGGCCGAAAACCCTGTTTCGGTAGAATACTGATTTCACGGTAATAGTAATGGTGAACCACTAAAACCTTACATCTGGTATGGCAATTACTTTCTTGTTGGTCTGAAAAAGAAGTCGATCGTAAAAACCAACTCAAGGATAGAGATAGCTCATTATACAGAGCTCCTTTACGCGTTCGGCCAGCAGCCTGTGACTACATAGTTCTTTTTTGCTTTCTGTAGGGTCAAATAGTTACTGCTGCAAGTAACGTCAAGGTCTGATTTTATTGTGCCTTGATGCTTTACCCACATCAAATGTGAAATGGCATGACGTTATGTTACGAGTACATTCAAAATGAGTACGTCAATTTCTCGCTGGAATCGATTGTTTTATCGCTTGTTTTAATTAGTTTTATCGGAAGTACTGATATGAAAATACGTCGGTGAGGGTTCTAGATTACTCGATTTGTTTCGTTTATGTCGTATTAATTGCATATAGCAATGTGTAAAACATTTCATATTGTTCCATCTCCAATTACGAGAGCTTTAAATTTAAAATTTAGCTACCCAATCTTGAATATTTCTTATTGTACAGTGTAAGTATGACTGTGCATTTTTCATTGCTTTAGCATTTATTTACAAAGTTCCAATTAGGTATTATGACGCCACAAACGTAGTTAGGTATTTGTTTTTTATTTCCTTGTTAAGTTAGTCTTGACGCAAGCTAGTTAGTTTTGATGTACGCAGAATCCGAAGTATACGACCGCATAGCACTAATGACGACATCGTTCCTACGTGAGCTCGATATATGTACATATCATGTATTGCGAATAAATATTGATATTGATGTAATATAAGGTTATCGTAAAAATGTAATGACTCATAAGCAGTCATAGTGTTATGAATAACATTTTTCTGATTTGCAAATGAAGTGAAATGAGGTTTTTAGTTCAAGAGTAGTCGAAATAACTCATTCGAGGTGGGGTCTATAGAACATCAAGACGTAAGCAGCAATAAGTCTTTAGGCTTACAAACGGCAAAGCGGAACTAGATAGGATGCAAGCCCATCGTCTATACTAGTTCTTAATTGAGTTTCTTTCTTTGATAGACTTTTACGGCATTTACGCGACAAGATACCTAAGCAGTTGTCACTTTCTACACACTTTTCTTTCTCTTGCAAACCAGAAGCTATGAAAGTGCTTTGCAGTTGATATAACAATTTTTATATTTGTATCCAGTTTCACTGTAATCCGTAGTCAAATCTGCAGCAGGTTGTCTAATTGTCACAATGAAACTGATAATAGACCGGTTACACGAATCCTGGGATTCCATTACATTGGACATGAAGTTATAAAAAAAAATATTCGAAGTCTTTGCGTACTTATTCTGTTTTTTTAATAAATATCTACGATAAATTTTTATTACATCCATAAAAATAAAAATGTTTTAATTATTCGTGTTAAGATAGAGTTTCTTATCTTCTACACAATATCCTGTTACGCAAAGATAAAAACGTTAAATATTATTATTATATGTTCATATAATAAGTGAAATTAAATGCGTAAGTTTTAACAGTTTATCATAATTTATTTTAATTGTACTAAAAATGATGTAGTTCATAAGAGCATTTACCTACATAGAATAAGAAGAAATGAAGGTGCCAGGCCAGAGCCATAAAAAATAAAAATTACATTTTACGTTGTTAGTTAAATTCAATTTATGGTTTTATATAATAAAATTTTTATAAAAAAATTAAGCCGACTTCAAAAAAGAACACTGAAAAGAATGAAATAAGTATTCTTTACTAAATACTCACTCTCAAATATTAAGTACGATATTATAGGATTATCAGAAATCAGAAGGAAAGGAAATGAAATTATTGAGGACGAAAATCATATTTTCTGTTACACAGGAAAGCTTCAAGGACGGCATGGCGTAGGTTTTTTAATTAAAAATAAATATAAAAACAACATAGAAAATTACATAGACATATCAGATAGAGTCTGCCTCCTAAACATGAGATTTGAAACAGTAACGATTTCAATAATCCAAGTCTATGCTCCCACTTTTGAAGCACAGGAAGAAGAAATAGAAGCTTTTTATAATCAAATAGAAGAGGCCCAAAACCTGGCAAGGGGAAAAATTATTCTAATGGGAGACTTGAATGCGAAAATAGGACAAAGAAAACCCCCAGAAAATTCAATTATGGGACCATATTGTTATGGAGAAAGGAACAATAGAGGTGACAGGCTATTACAATACGCATTAGCCAACAAATTTACAATTATAAACACATTATTTAAGAAAAACGTAAAAAACTTCTGGACTTGGACTACACCAGACAAACAATATAAAAACCAAATTGATTATATCCCGAGCAACAACGCAAAGCTTTTCTCAAACATGAAAGTATTAAAAAATAGTACATTTCCAAGTGACCACAGGCTACTAAGAGGCACACTGCAATTACAAAACCTGAAGAAAAGCAGAACAACTTTCAGAGGAACTCAAGCAGATCTATCAAACGACGCAAATCAACATACATATCTCGAGACTTTGATAGAGAAATCAAAACCAATCCAGTGGAAAAACGGAGAAGATGTAGAGTCGTTCTATCTAAAGTTAGAGACGGCCATTAAACAAAGCCTTGATTCTGTCAGCTCAAGAAAAGTATCTAAAGATATAATAACAGACGAAACAAAACACCTACTTAAAAAACGTATCGCACTTCAGTCAAAACCATCCAAAAATAAAGAAGAGAAAAAAGAACTTTCAGCTCTTTATAAAACTACAAATAAGATGCTAAAAAAGAACTTTGAAAATCACAGAATGGAAGTAATAGAAAAATACCTAATTACAACAGGAAGTCAGAAAAAAGCATATAAACAATTAAATACCGAGAAAAAATGGATACCTGCTTTGAATAATCCGATTACAACGAGTAAATCACAAACAAGAAAAAACCTTATTAACACTGCCTCGGATTTCTATCGAGATCTCTACCAAAGGGAAAACAATGTCAATAACGAGTATAAAAAATGTGAAATACAATTAAATAACCCAATCGATACATTTAAGGGCAGCGAAATTATGAAAAAAATAGAAAAATTAAAGAATGCAAAAAGCCCAGGTCCCGACAACATCCCCAACGAGGCCTTGAAAATTGGAAAAGACGTATTAATAGACCATATCACAATTCTTTTCAATAAGATAATAGAAAGACAAGAAATACCCAAAAACTGGGGAGAATCCCGAATCATTTTGTTATACAAAAAAGGAAGTTCTTCAGATATCAATAATTATAGACCTATTAGCTTATTGCCGTCCATGTATAAATTGTTCGCCACGTGCTTAGAAAAACAAATAGCGCCCTACATAGAGGCAAGCCAACCAGTGGAACAAGCCGGATTCCGTCCGGGATACTCGACTATGGACCATATCCACACACTAGACCAAGTAGTGGCAAAACACCTGGAATACAATCAACCTCTATACCTCGCATATATCGATTACGCGAAAGCGTTTGATTCAATTTCCCACTCAAGCATCTGGCAAACACTGATACAGCAAGGTGTCCCAACTATATATTATATAAACATCATCAAAGATATATACGAAAAAAGTATAAGTAGAGTAAAACTAGACAGACTCGGGCGAACAATTTACATACGAAAAGGAGTAAAACAAGGGGACCCGCTGTCACCCAAAATATTCATAGCTGTACTCCAAAACGTCATGAAGGATCTAGATTGGAATAAAAAAGGGATATTAATTGGCACAGAGTTCCTAAGTAACCTGCGCTTCGCGGATGACATCATACTTTTCGCAAACACTTCAAAACAGCTGGAAAGGATGCTCGAAGAACTGAACAGAGCCAGCCAAAGTGTTGGATTACAACTGTATACCTCGAAAACGAAAGTTGCTACAAATAGCTATTAAGGCCCCATAATGGTAAACGAGTCACGCGTAGACTACGTAGATAATTATATTTACCTTGGTAAGCAAATAGCGTTCAAAAAAACAAGACACGAAGACGAACTAGAACGCAGAATCAGTATTACCTGGAAGAAATATTGGAGCTTCAAGGAAATATCAAAACTTCCACTGAACTTGAAAAAAAAGGTCATAGACTCTTGCTTGCTGCCGTGCCCATCATACGGGGCTCAAACTTGAATCTACACCAACAAAATCATAAACAAAATACGCTCTTGCCAACGTGCAATGGAACATAGTGTCCTAGGAATCAAGCTTAGAGACAAACAAAAGAGCGAGAATATAAGGAGAAAAACTAAAATAATCGACGCAGTACAACACACTAAAAGATTAAAATGGAAATGGGCAGGACACATTGCACGGACTACAGACAACAGATGGACAAAACGTGTCACTACATGGATAGATCCAAGCGGCAAAAGAAGGGCAGGAAAACCTAAAGACCGCTGGGTCGACGAGATACATAAAGTTGTCGGTACAGATTGGACTCTGAAGGCAAAAAATAGGAAAAGATGGAGACAGTCGGGGGAGGCCTATACCCGAGCAGGGGCCACGTCTTCTTAAATATTATAAGCTGTGTATTTATCATTTTTATCTTTTTATATATTTGAAAAGCATGGAAATAAAGGCTACATTATTATTATTATTCTTTACTAATCAAAACTTAAGTACAAAAATAGCTTTATAAATACGATACAATTACCCATATAATTAAATTTGACAGTTACTGAAGTCGGTGCCAAATCTACTAAACTACTACAAAGACTAATAACTATCTACTAAACAGACTTTCTGTTATCGAACATTGATTTGGCACCGACTTCAATAACTGTCAAATTTAATTATATGGGTAATTGTATCGTATTTATAAAGTTATTTTTGTACTTAAGTTTTGATTAGTAAAGGATACTTATTTTATACTTTTCAGTGTTTTTTGAAGTCAGTTTAATTATTTTATAAAAAAAAATTTACTTCGCCCTTTTGAGTGACCTTGGCCCAAATAAATATCTAGGGAATCTCTACAATTACTTTATTTTCTAATTCTGGAGTGCAATGTGTTAACTTCTATTCTATTGAAGAGCACAAACCGTGGGCTTTTGCAATAAAAAATGCGAACAGATCGAACATGGGATATTATTGCCCATTATGGCCATTATCAATATCACATCATATCAATATCAATCAGTTTTATAAGAACAGTGCAAAGGTTGCATCATAATTACACCCTAGCAGTAGGTATTCTTACAATCCGAAATCAACAGCCACCAGCCGTATTCTTTGTCCGCCACAAGACTAACTACTGACTGAATTTATTTATGCGAGTATGTCACATATTGAAAAATGTCACAATAGTATAGGTATATTAACCGAACAGTATGTAGATATTAGAAAAATAATGTTATGGTTTTCGTTCGTCTATTTTATTAAAACCGCGTGTTCTTCATAATATCTACTGTAATCTTAGATAGTGTGTGATAATTGGTATTGTCATGTGCCCTGATTTACGTGGGAAGTCCCAATTTTCAGGGGCCAGTGGGTATGTACTATGTACCGATTTGCTTTTAATCGGGGAGTAACTGTCCAGTCTTTTTAAGCTGATCTTACTACGCTGCATCTTCAATCTAACGTTATGTATCAGTCACATACATGCGCACAAGTCACATCACACACCTAACCAAACTACCACACATCTAACCATGCCACAGTGCAATATCTGACACAAATATTGATTTTAAGAAACAGCGATTTTTGATTGTTGGTACCGATTTGAAAAACAAAATCACTGTTTTTTTAAATGTCCGCCCCGAAATTTATACATACCAATACTACTGATAAAATATCTATCTATTTAGGGACCAATATGCAAAAGAATGTCAAGTTGTTAATTTTTTTTTGAACAAAACATAGCAATTCTGTTTAAGGAATATACTATTTATTCTCGTGATTCTGTTTCAGGTGTGACAGGACTAATAGACATAATAACAAGCAAACTAAATTAAGCCTTACTTATTGTTTATATATCAAAGATGTTCCGTCAATGTGTGCGGCCGGTCGATTGACTCATTACTGCTTGGCTGTAACCGTGTCAGCGCGTCCGTCGCAAAATAGGATCAAGGTTGAACGAAGCGAATCACAATGTTGTACCTGAGTTGAACATCTTCGAATTCCGAGTGCTTCATCCATCAACTTTTTTGATAGTCAGAAAAATTTATGTAACCTGGGGACCTAGACTAGTGGCTCAATTGTCGTAAACGCTAGTAGAATAGAATGACAAATACCACGTGATCTAAAGTAACGAATTTTAAATTGGTAGTCAAAGGTTATTAACTTTCTATTAAATCAAACAAAAAATAAAGTCGTGTGAAAGCCGCGGTATAAGACGTAGCTAAGTAAATGGCGCTTTTGACGAGCAATAATACCAGCGAGCGTTTCCATTGTTCGAAGCGCTTGGCACTTGTCTAGTCGATCTGATCGAATTTATAAATTTCGTCAATGGTTTTTGTATCATTCGAATATTAGATATGTATTCTTGTACGTGCTATTTTAGGAATGTCACGTTTGATAACAAACAATATCCTACAAAATGTATTAGATGAAAATATTTTATCAAAACGTTTCTACAATATCACAAATAATAAGATTTGTACACGTAACCACCAAACTTTAAATAACATTTAAACGGAAATTTCAGTGATAACGGTACGGGAATACCTACAATTGGGGATAATGTACAATTATAATAAATATTACGTGTGTTGTGAAATACCTATTGGTTTAGATATTTCACAATATTATGTGTCGTAAAGGTGTAATCAAAACATTTGAGATTTTTAAATAGTGTACGATACAGATATCAGTATCTATATCATTAGTTATAGTTATTGAAAAAAACACATTTTTTACCTTCCGTGCTGGTCTGGGAGAGAAAGAAAACTAATATGTAATAGATGACTGTAGTGCCGTGCAGGCTAGGCATTTAGGTCATAAATGTCGGCCAAGGGAAATAGGGGCTTCTTATAAGAAATCTTTCTCTCTGACTACCCCGTTAGGGAACGGCGTAAAGATATGTATGTATATATGTTATAAGGAATCTGGGAATTTGCATAGGCAATATGCTAGTTGACAGAAATAAATTATGATTATAATAATGAATGTGTAATATGAAAAGCACTCACATACCTAGGCGAAAATGTGTGAGAAGAATGATGAGATTTGAGGAAGCGAAAGTTAGTATGTAAGAGCCGCGAAGCTTGGCGCTACGTCCTCTCTGACTACGTTAGGGATACAGCGTGAAGATATGTATGTATGTATAACAATTAATTACTAATGAAAGCAGATGCTCTGCCACCGCGCCAATAGGCTAGTGATGCCATATTGTCATAAATGTTAAAAGCCCTCGGATACCTTGGCGAAAATATGTGAGGAGAATGATGAGATTTGAGGAGGTGAAATAAGTATGTAAGGTCCGCAAAACTCGGTGATTCATTATCTCTGACTACCCCGTTAGGGATACAGCGTGGAGATATGTATATATGTATCTATCTACAGGCAAAGAGCTATTATTAGACGTAGTCAGCTTCGCGATTAAGTGTTGCAATCATAACACTGAAAGATTTGATTATATCCCCATGGATGTAAAAGTTCATCAGAAATCTCACAGTGAAAGTAACTACGAATCGCATTCAGGCAATTTTTACTTCCACAGCATTGAAGTACCATATATTGCAATCTACGCAGTACATTCTAACTCAGTGTTCCACGGGGGCATTTCTGCACTCCACCAAGATGATCAATATTTATTTATTAGTGAACGTGCGGGTAACGATATTTATTTGGGCCAAGGTCACTCAAAAGGGCGAAATAAATCTTTTTTTATAAAATAATTAAACTGACTTCAAAAAACACTGAAAAGTATAAAATAAGTATCCTTTACTAATCAAAACTTAAGTACAAAAATAACTTTATAAATACGATACAATTACCCATATAATTAAATTTGACAGGTATTGAAGTCGGTGCCAAATCAATGTTCGATAACAGAAAGTCTATTTAGTAGATAGTTATTAGTCTTTGTAGTAGTTTAGTAGATTTGGCACCGACTTCAGTATTTACATATGTATGTATTTACATATGTAAATACATAAATCCAGAATCCAGAATCCAGAGTTATCATTCTTCAACGTAATCAAGAAATTAAATTTGAAACATGAGAATTTCAAACATGAAACTCTGTATGCACTGTTTTTTATTATTACATAACATAACATATCTTCACGCTGTATCCCCAATGTGGTAGTCATAGAGCACGCAGCGCCAAGAGTAGCGGTCCTTACATACTTCTTTCGCTTCTTCTCATCATTCTTCACACACATTTTCGCCTATGTATGCGAGCGCTTTTGACATTTCCGTCTGCTTACACTCTGGCTATTTGATCTTCATAAGTCAGCCTTGGTCTTCCTTGGCTTCTTTTACCACTCGCTTTCGCTCTGTAGATTTTTCTACAGTCTTTCTATGTGCCCGAACGATCTAAGCATTCCTTTCCTCATTTTTACAATAACACTGTCGTGCAACCCTGTCATACTGTGTATTTCTTCATTGCTTATTTTGTCCGCAAGGGTGACAAGAGTGACATTTACATATGTATCTGTCCATATACGTTTTTTACCAAATCAAAACCTTTCATGTCAAATTCTAACAAAAAGAGTGCTAAAGATTTTGAGTTTGTCACTCAGTATTCTGTCTCGTCTGTTAATATTTGAAATATGTACCTAGGTAGAGAAGGGTATTTATAGATGTTTTCGGCGAGAATTCGGGTGGCGGTCGAGGGTCCTAAGATTTATGGCGGAGCGGGAGAGTCCCATCCAACTGGGCGCCCTGAGATCGCCGGTTTGATTTACAAGAGTTAGCGTGAGCGACACGTTATTTAAAATAATGGCGAAATTCGATGTTTAATTCACATGTAAAGACAATGTCGGAAATGGACAGTTATTTTAGTCTATGCTATAAAAATGATATCACTACATTAGTCTTTAATGTAGTTTTTGTCGTACAACGTTTGTTTCTTCAAATTGTGCTTATCCTGGTGTGAGCGGGTTCGGGTATGTCATACCCGGAAAGTTTGAAATACATTATTACAACGCAGAGTTCAGTGTTACGCCGGCACCAGAAGGAAATACATCTGCGCGCAAAGGTGGTTCGAGTATGTTCCATCCGATTTCGTAAATCGTGTTCCATTTTTGAGTTTATTTAATTGTCGGCCACAAGTCATATACTTTGCATGTCTTGGATACATAGACAAGTTCAGTTGTTCAACAGTTTTGCTTCTGACGTATGTGACTAAAACCGTGTACATAGCTATTACTACATAATGAAACATATGCTTAGGTATTACTGGATTCCCGAAAGCGACGACACCGGTCTGTGCTCGCTAGTGTAGTGCACCGCCACACAACACGCTGTGCATCTCGCGCCGGGAAGTGCAGGGAGGAATGCAGAATAGCTGCATGGAATGTGAAAGGTGAGATTGAAGAGAAGATAAATGAGGTGATTCATATTATGATAGAGAGAAGATTGGATGTGTTATGTTTGAGTGAAACCAAATGAAAGAGCAGTGAACTTACCGACTTGCCTGGAGGAGGCATCGCTTTGTGGTCAGGGATACCACATGAACACAGGGAATGCCAAGGGGTAGGAGTTTACTGTCATCGTTTGGTTAATTATATGACTGAGAATAGACGTGAAAATCGCAGACTGCTCTGGATCCATATCAAAATGAGGTTGACGAGAATTTTTATTTTGGCGGTGTACACTCCAGTGTCCTTTGTCGGTTTGGCTGAATTAGAGCAGTTTTGGGAGAATGTTAGAGAAGTTCCAGCGATGTTTTAAAAATGAGAGAATTGTTGTGTATGATGACATGAATGGATTGGATCGAGACAGCTCGAACAAGATTTGAGACTGTCCTAGGCAAGTATGGAGATAAGTGAGTGAATGATGCCGGTAGGTTTGTGTTAGGAGTCTGTATGGAAAAGGATCTTTTTGTAGCTAATACCGTATTTAAACGCCAACTTTATTGTACGGCAGCGAGGCCTGGATATGCCCGTAATCGAGTAAAAGTATGGTAAATGTAGTAGAAATGCGATCTCTTAGAAATATGTGCGGTGTCACCCTTGCGGGCCGTATAAGCAATGAAGAGGTACGCAGTATGATAGGATTGCACGACAGTGTTATTTTAAAAATAAAGAAAGGAATGCTTAGATGATACGGACAAATAGAAAGAATGAGTGATGAAAGACTAACAAAAAAAAACTACAGGGCGAAAGCGAGTGGTAAAAGAAGCCAAGGAAGACCAAGGCCGACTTACGAAGGGCAAATAGCAAGGCCAAAACGCGTGAGGAGAATGATGAGATTTGAGGAAGCAATAGAAGTATGTGAGAACCGCGAAGCTTGGCGTTCCGTCCTCTCTGACTAGCCTGTTACGGATACAGCGTGAAGATATGTATGTATCCGATTTATTTTAAGATTCTTAACAGGATAATGAACGCCAGATACATACAAGGTTTATTGATAATTTATTGATAATTGATAGCATTCATATTACACAGCAAAATGTTCATCTTCCTAAAGAAAGTCGGAAGAGGATTGATTGCTCATCACTCAGAGGAACCTTAATCATTAGCTCCCAAAAAAGGAATTTGTAAATATTGTTGTTCAATGTGGCAGAATACGCTGTTTACCTGTGCCAAAATGAATAACATTTGTTGTTGTGATGTGCTGTGTTATTTGGCATCATGCTAGTTTTTAATTATTTTTTTGATTAGTTAAAAGGTGCTATTATTATGTAAATTTACCAAAAAAGATGGAATTTGTTGAAGTTTTATATGAAAAAATGTAGTATGTCTATTGAAACATGACTTTTTTTAAAATAGACACTATGTATTTTAGATAAAATATATGTTTTTTCTGACATAAAAATAGTATTTTTCTCACTTATGTCGTTGAATCGATCCTATTATTGATATCCCGATTAAAAAATACATATTGCACAATTATAGTACCAAAAAAAATTAGGCAGTAAAGTTGCGGGTATCTCACACCCACACCATAACAGTTTCTCATGTACGTATTAAAAAGTAAAGCGAAAAGTAGCGAAAGATTTACGGTTCGTATAGGAAATTGTAATCATCCACAAATGTTTGAAATTTTAGAACCCTACATAACTGTATAATACAATTAGAATTTGTAGTATTATCTTCATAAATAAAAATTCTTGCAATGAAATATCAAACTGCTGCATTTATGAGTATACCATAATGCTATTGCTTAAAACTTGACACCAACGACCAATCCCGAACGCCTCACACCCTTGCAGACTAAGGGCAACTCATTTCAACGTTCAGTACTATCTACGCTTAGAGGTATTTTTCTTTGTAATACCATTGTTGAAGGAAAATTTCTGGCAAAGTAAATAAATTGGGAAGGTATCAGTTTTTCTCGTTATTGAGTTTAATCTACTAGATTTTGTTTAATATAAATTGTATTGTTGTTTAATTTAGAACAAATATTTACTAACAACAAGCATAAAATTACATTCGTGAAAAAACATTTCAATAACTAGTAAAAGATATAATGTAACGCAAACGTACATATTTATTTCCTACTTGATAATATTGTATAATAGCAAAACCAATATTAGTCTATGCAATTCGTATGTAAGTCGTAACGAACAAATATATATTGCTTAGTCGTATTGGGCTATAAGTGTTTAAATACATAAAAACAATGTCAGGAACTGTAGCATACAAGCTGCGTGAGTTCGGTCGCACGTGGCATTGGCCCTTTCTGCTATTTAGCAGCAGGTAAAATTTTTTCTACAACAAAACTAGGATTTTTTTGTCGAATATTCCAGAGGCGTATCGGTTGTAGTAAACTTGGCTTTCATTCAAGTATCATCTCTTCCCACAGTTTGTGTTAAGTTATTACTTATCTTGTTTCATGTTTCGTCATTTTGTGTATTATTATGTTACATCCAAACTAGCAAGGTATTTCGATATTTTATCTATTGAAGTAGACAAAGTAAATTAAGTTAACCACAACGAAATACAATCGTCGTTGATTAATTATTAGTGTAACTGTAAATAAAAGTTTTAGTATTGGAAGGAAAATGTTGATAATTTATATTTTTTGTAATCGAGTATGCTATCGTCGTTGTCTTCAGAAAGAAGCTTTGCTCACTTCGAGCAATTAACATGTTACATAGGTAGGCCATTAGACTTTTTCATAAACTTCTTTAAAGTAATTGCAAAATAGAATTCACAGCTGTGAAGAAATACCTACTTGTTTGGTGAAAAACATGAAGACTATTGGCTTTTTAACTCAAGGTCGGAACAGACTGTATCTGTCACTCCTAGTACATGATATTACGGGTTTGTGACGTCATAGTTTAGTGGCGTCATCTCGATCTAGCTTATCCAGACTACTGGAGTTTAAAAGCAGTAACTCTTATAGTTTTCAATAAAATTTTGCTGTTTGTAATTTTTAACTATGTCCATTTAAAGTATAAAACAAACTAGTTTCAAAGTTAACTTGTAGTTAATCGTATTCACAATCCATGGCACAAGTATTTCCTATACTGTTTCGTATTTGAATACATAGTTCGTTTCAAATCACACGGGTGCAACATTCCAATTCTGTAATTTGTGGTTCTTTCTTTGTGTTTTATATTTTTTGCTGTGTGTCGGGGTGGCGGTAGGTTTCCAAGAGACTTTTTTGTTCACTGTCTACAAAAGGCCGCCATAACGGGATCCGAAGCTATGGACTATGGGACGTGCTCCTGCGCACATTTGCTCATCACCTGTCAAACATTTAAGAGTGTAATAAGTTAGTATCTATTGCATAATATCATTAACCAATGCTAAAGTATAATGTTACTGTCAACGGTACAATTCGTTCAAAATGAGAAAGATGCGTAAAATGAATATAACGCTTGTTTCACTTACATTATTTGTTATTTTTTTTTAAATACAAGCTTTATATTTCTTTAAAGATAAAACAATCAAGATTAATTTATTTACCTTAGGGAAGTCCGGTCGCCATCAAACAGATCCCACGCCCACGGGAATTCTTCGAGTTCAGTCAGACATGCTGTGACTGTGATTGTCTGATTTTCTGTACGTCTATTTAACTTTGCTGTTAAGTACCTGCACAAGAATCGAATCATTTTTTTGAAACATTTTCTTTACCTACCATCTCACATAATTTCGTCTCGAAATCGTTTAATGCTTTTTGCAACAATTTTAGCACACTCTTAAAAAGTTAATAATGTCAACACTATTTTAAAATAGTATTGTCTTAAATGGATAAATTGTAAAAGTTTTAAAACATAATAGATAAAACTGCATGAAAATCCAACTATGTATCTAACTATAAAAATTATAATATACGCGCAAATGAAACCATATTAATGTATACACGTTATTTGTAAAGAATGTAGTACGTTACATAGTATGTATACCGAAAGTTTTAACTGTTGATGACATATTTTCTACTTTTTAGAAGTGTCAATACAACAAAAGCTTTAATTGTAAGAGACAGTCCCAAACCCATTTTTTTTGCAAAAGCGACTACGGTCCCATTATTCCTTTTTATAAAAAGACATCCGCTGAACGTGTTTGTAAACTAACTTTAATTAGTTAGTCATCACTTTGTAACAATATTAAATATTGTGACAATTTGACTCCCTGTGGCGTTGGATCTTTTGATTTACGGTTATTTTAAATATTTCAGGAAAAGTTCTAAAAATGTCATCGATCATAAGAATTATCTTTTACTGTTTCATTCCAAAATCGAAAAAAGAAGCATTTATAGATTCACCTCGGTATCCGTTTGTCAGTCTGTCATAGCCTTTTTTCTCAAAAACTATTCGACGAAAATAACGGTTTAGAAAAGTTGTAGTGTAATTAATGCAAAATAAATAAAGATTTGTTATAAAACAATATATACAAAAGTCTTAATTCTATTCGATCTTGGTGTTGTAAGAATGGCATGACTTATAATGCTGGAAAATGCTTCCATGTCGAAAATTTCAGGAAAAGAAAACAGCTTGCTACAAAGTACGAACTTGATGGAACATCCTTACAAGAGAAGTTAGAGGTTAAGGATCTTGGTGTAATAGTTGTTAATGAGTTTAAATTCATTTCAGACATAGATAGAGTAGTTATAAAAGCGGTCTAGATACTCGGTTTTTTGAAGTGCAATTGGATAGGGTTCAAATAAATGCAAACTAAAATGGTCCTTTATAATGCTTTGGTTTCGCAGTCATCTCAATTACACTAGTACTGCATGGTGGCCTTACTATACAGTACACTTGCAACGTCTGGAAGGCATACAGAGAGAATTTATCCGTCATTTTGCCTTCCATTCTAGCGGATTCTCTCACAGGAATACTTACGATCGACGTGTGTCAAAATTCAAATTTGTCAGTCTCCAGAATCGCCGAACTCTTTTGGATATTTGTTTTCTTTATGAAGTTATCGACAAATAAAATGCATTCAGCTCCTAGATTTAATTCCTGTCAGTCAGTCGAGATGTAAAACTGAACAAATATTTTACACATCTTTCATGAGAACTAACCTCGCCATGCAATCCCCTATAATAAGAACTTTAAATGAATACAATACTTGGCAACCGGTTGCCAGAGTTGGATATTTTTTATTTTTTTTTTTTTAAATATTTAACAACGGGTTGCCAAGTTTCAAAATCAAAATTATCACGAGTTTCGCACTGACTGATGATGAGATGGGTTTTTCCGTGTTTGTATAATGTACTTCGGTAATGCCTAAACGTATGTAACATTATGTGATAATAGCCTATGGACACCGTTTTAATCATAAATATCTGAATTGAAACTTAAACAATTTTACTTGTGATATATGTAATATATATGATGTGATTGTACTTATGATCAATAAATAAATAAATAAATCTATTGTAGAATGATGTTCAAAAAGATCACACCAAAAATATTTCATGTAAAATAGGTTACCAAGACTCACAAGCTCATAACGCTTTCACTGTCAAAAAATTATCAGATCTCTTGAAGAGCTAAGCCTCTAACCCTACAAGGCATAACTCTACAAATCTTACATCTTGGTCAAAAAATGAAACTTAGTGATTTTCATAGTGTGTTAACTACATCTTGTTTTGAGAATTTGGGATCTCTAGTATTATCCGGACCGATGCCATTAAAATTTGAGCTTCGAGAAAAGTTAGATAGCGCGCTGTTTTTGGCTTTTGGCGCGTCTTGGCATGGCCCTCAGTACCTCCAGCTACCTGATTGAGTTTCTTGTCGGTTTTTCTAACTATATAGGGTTTATTTTTGAAGTGAAGGTAGAGATTCGACGTACAGAAATACCTTGCAATTGTGTTTACTTGAATAAATTTATTTCACTTTGACTGACGTGCCTGATTTTACCGGAAGTAAGAGTTTAACTTTAAACCACAGAATTTGTAAGAAATATCTTCAACGATTTAATGCATAATGTGATAAATAAATTTTAATTACAAAGTACGGCCACTGTTACCGGAAAAACGAGAACTAAATAGGGCAGAGAAATGAGAAGCTACCTAATTGTAAATTAAAAAGTTCGCGGAGTTACGACACCACAGTCCACAATGACACCCTGCCATTTGGGAGGGTGTGAGTTCACTGTCGTCTCCCCGATTTCCCCACGCGACCCCTAGACGAAGGTTTGGGGATGTAGATACCCCGTGGAAAGCGTGTGACATTCTGTTTTAAAATATTGTCCGCGCGAATGTATTCACATGATCATTTTTAATCTTGTTTGTTTTTTATTTTCAAAATATAACAAGAATTATTTAACTTTAAGAACAGATGATTAAAGACGCGATAATTAAATTTGAATAAATTTACGAATATTAAATTGATTTATTATTATAATTTATTATTTATTGATAATTTGTAATATCAATAAATAATAAATTATTTTTATCGTTTCGTAAGAAAAGTACTTACGAATTTTTCATGAAAATTCGCTGGTGTGATCGCAAATGATTTTTTAATTAAGTTTAATTGTTTGTATACGTAATAAGTTTAAATATTACCTAAACTTGCGGCACTGGTGCCAATTTTATTGTACGCTAGCGAAACCTGAATATGCTCGAAATAGAGTAAAAGTAAGGTGAATACAGTGGAAACGCGATTTCTCAGAAATATGTGCAGTTCACCCTCGCGGATAAAATAAGCAACGAACAGATACGCAATGTGGTAGGGTTGTATGATAGCGTTATTGTTAAAACGCAGAAAGGACTGCTTGGATGGTTTGGGCACATAGAAAGAATGAGTGATAAGCCATTGATGAAGGAAATGTACAGAGCGAAAATGAGTGGTAGCAGAAGCCAAGGAAGACCAAGGCTGACTTATGAAGATCAATTAGCCACAATGCAAGTTGACCTAAATGTCAAGAGCACTTCTATATTTAGGCGAAAGACTTCAAGAAGCGAGAGAAATATATAAGGATCGCGATGCTAATTTGGCATTCCATAAACAGATACATTGCATAGCAACAAAGTCTGAATAGTAATTAGAATTTCGAGTAAGGATATTAAAAATGAGATACGGGAAAGTTGAAGAGTTTATAGTAGAGTGGATTGGAATGAAAAAAAAACGACGTTTCAGGTTGGGTGATGTAGCAGGAAGGAATAAGACAGAGTATAAAAGAGACAGATTGTGATAATCCCATTGACGACGAATTTAAATTGGGAACGTAGTGGAGACATGATCAAATTTATGCAAATTAAAAACGAAATGAATAAACAGATTTTGCCCACCTGCAAGCTTGTTTATGAACTCTACAGTCAGAGGAGTATAAGAAACGTCTGCATAATCAAGGAGAAAAAGCAGAAGAGATTGGGCATTAAAATTAATCCCCAGGTCGATCTCCAAGACAAGCACGAAACTGCCAATGAAGATCGTCTTCGTATTTAAAGGATTTACCTTCGAACCAAGAGAGTTGCTCTTGATTTTAAAATTTAGCACTAATCGATGTCATCGATGTTAACCAGAAGATCGACGAGAAAAAGACGCTACCCTGCAGTAAATCGGTATAAATGATTTATATAAAAATAGTCATCTACGCGTATACTTTGCTGGTGCCCAAGCAGGTGACTCTTATTATTACGTCCTCAAAGATTTTCGGTCACCTTATTTCTTATATGATGTAATATTTTTCTTTTACAAAAATATATTGAGTATATTTATTACGCATATACTTACACAACGTTATAACGAATTAAAAAAGTGGGTAATATGTATAAACTAAATCTCAAAACAATTATCACCATTCATTTTAGATCACACGCGCGACCGAAGCGTCTTAATTACCGTGTAGCGATTAGAAGCGCCGGCGCACTGGGCGTGAAAGCTCGCTAACCGTGCATATTACCCTGTCATTATCCACCACAGACAAGAATCGTTATCCCATAAACAGTTTTATTACTGCTTATTTAACAACTCATTCTCGTACTATGTTTTTGTCTGTGGTTGTTTGGGTAAGCGCACCAAATACTGTAGTGTCAAGGTCGCCAGCTTTCCTCCGGCATTCCGTTCCTCCCACAGGGATATCTCACAGTCTTGTTACGTAACATTGTAACTATCATTTTGTTACCATTGACATCAAAACCTGTTGCCGCATGTAAAGCAATAATTGCTTAAATAGACGGCATGACATTAAATTATAATGCTTAGTTGTGAAAACAATATTTGATAAAGTCAAGGCCTTTACTAAGGTGACGAGAAATGTTTCAAAGACCAAATAAATATTGTGTCTAATATATGTTTGATGTTTTATAAGTTTAATAATGAATTATAAGTAAATAATATCGAAGAGAACTATGATACGAAATTTATTTTATTTTAACAGTTTTAAAATCCAGATCCGTTTTACAGTGTTTACATATTTGTGTATAAACTGCAAATAATGTTTAGCACATTACTCTGTATCGTAGGTATAGTATATACTGTCACGCAACATAAATATTTAATGTGCATCGAATTTCGTTAAAGAAATAAATATTTGATTATCAAAATTACATAACATTACAATTATATTTCATATATTAATTTAAATTTCAATTAGAAAAAACTTTAATTTCGATTTTCGATTTTTCGAATTTCGATTTTCTTCTAAATTATTCCATTTGGTATGATCGCGTTAGAGATAACCTAGATGCTGTAAATAAGAGAGACATAATTATCTCTAACGGGATTTGAGCTCTTCGAGGGCGAGGCTCTTCGCACCCTCCGCCGACCAATGACTCTGAAATCTTAACTTGTAAAGAGCGGAGTGACCAACAACAAAATATTTTTTAGGTAACAGTAATTAACTACGTAATAAATAATAATTACATGAGATGTATCTTTTAAAACCAATGTTGCAGGCTACTTTCTTTATGACAATAAAAATTGCGAACGTAAAACATAAAGCAATATTTACGAATTCACAAAGCAACAATATTTATTTTCTTAAAAAGCTAATATTTCAAATTGATTTTTGAATTTCTCTTCATAGTTGGTTTTAATTTAAGTGAAGAATAAATCGATTACTTGAGGCAGCTAATGCGTGAGGCATTGACGAGTACCTAATGCACTTTATTAACTGAGAGCAAACGGCCATCTTGAAGATGCACGAGTCATACTGAATACTGATGCGACGGTGGAGTAAGTGCAAGTTTAAAACACATTATAAGAAGAGTTGGTAGCTAAGAATTTAATTGAATTATTAATAAATAACATATTATATTTAAATAACACTTTAAGAATTTCAATACTTTACTAAAACTTATAAAATGCATATAAAAAGAAGGTAAAAGCCAATCAAACATTCCAATTTAATTCAGTTATCTTGTGCACAAAAAGTTTTACTTACATTTAATAAATCAATGTAAAAATCTTGAATAATGTACTGGAATCGTTTATAATTCGAGATTCATAGCGGTTTATTCTCGTAAAAAGTTGTTGCCTTCAAATATAGTAATTTCGCAGGGAGGGCGCGCCTCCCTGCTCCCTCTTCCAATCCACTCGGGCTGGCCTTTTAACGCTGGAGATATTGTCTCTTTAGATCTGTATTTATCACAGTACAAGTGAAATCGAGAGAGAAAACGCTTTGTTGATTGCGTGTTTCAATGTCAAGAATTTGTATTCCTACGGAGCGTCGAGTCATATTCATTACTTTTACATACAGTGGATCGTCAATTTTCGATCGTGTTTGTAAATTTTACATCTTTAAAAAGTTTGTTCATTAGATCTTTAAAAACTTTATGCACTAAGCAGGTGCTTCAGGTTTCTGCTTTACGATTATTTAATCTTTTTACCTACTATATATTTTGATAACATGTAGTAGTAACATGGACGCTTTCAAAATATCATTCGACTAAAGTTGTGTCAACCAAAACGTTGTGTTGTCTTCATATTTCAATATAAAAAGTTTATTTATGCCATTCCAGTGAAATCACATTGAGGCAATATTGTGTAAATACATACTTATATAAGATTTGCTAAATATAAATCACCTAAGCAACAAGTTATAAAGTCTAGCTCAAATCAAGGTTAACAGAAGGACAATCGATACTCACTGTTTTCAAGTTTGTCGAATGAATGAATGTACGTAATACATATGTCATTTATGTAGCATAAGAGCACAATTAATGTTTTGCTTTGATAAATAAAATCTATATATTCAAAATTATACTTTACCTGAGTAAATTTAAGTAGGCACATGACATCCTAAGTTCTAAAATTATGAAATGCATTATAAGTGCATATAAAGTGCATTTTAAAGTAGATCAACTTAATAAACATAAAATCTATACAGGTTCTAATAATAGAAAACAAATACTTTTAATGCTTACTTCTTATTTAACAAAACACCTACTAGAAATTATTCCGTACGTAGGTACATCAAACATTTGTTATGCGAATGAACTATGGAGAGCCTAAGAAATGCTATGTCGAATGATGTAGGTATTTTAGTCTCTTACCCTCATACCCTCATAAAACATCTAGAATAAAATCATCGTTCCTAGGTACATATTATTTAGGGACTTGAAAATATATGATTACCTTTTTATTTGTCTTGTACAAAAACATAAGCAATTAAGAGATACGCAGTATGACAGACGGGGTTGCACGATAGTGTTATTGTAAAAATGAAGAAAGGAATGCTTAATAGAATGTTTAGATGGTTCGGGCACATACAAAGAATGAGCGATGAAAGACTAATGAAGAAAATCTACAGAGCGAAAGCGAGTGATAAAATAAGCTAAGGAAGACTAAGGCTGACTCCGGAAGATCAAATAGCTAGAGTGTTAGCTGACAGATATGTAATAAGTACTCGCGTAATGAGATTTGAGGAAGTGAAAGAAGTATGTAAGAACCGCGAAGCTTGGCGCTCCGTCCTGTCTGATTACGCCGTTAGGGATACAGCGTAATGATACAGCGTACAAAAACCATGGAAAGATATGAGAAGTTTTATTCCTAGTTTGAGTTTTAAACTACAAATATATACATACATATTCTCACGTCGTATCCCTAACGAGGTATTCAGTAAGAATTAAGTGCCAATAACTACATTTGGTATTATTATTAATATGTTGATGTTTTTCCGTTTTGACGGTAGTGTGTATTAAGTTCTGATCTACGAAGGGTGAGTCTGGTGGATCGATGTCAAAGTTCGTGACTTTATAACCGTTAGAGGGCAAAAATTGTAAGTAGTTATAGACTTAAAGTTATAACCGAGACGGTCTTGAAGTACCTAAATAATTTTAGATCGGTTTATGTTTGCATTCCTTATTACTATTCTTAACAAAATTTACTAGTGTTTACGAAATTATTTTTATTTATTGCAAATGAAGTGTTTACATTTAAATTAAGAATGTTCGAAAGTATGTATTTGTCTATTTATACTCGTTGATCACTTAATTAAATATAGGTCAATTATTTGGATAATTCTTTCTATTTCAATGTAGTAAAAGTGATAATTTCATAATGATGTGATTATAAATAAAGATAAAAAGTACCTACTTATTTTAAATTATGTAATATATATACTGCATTCTTATTATATATAACAAAAGTCACCTTATGCAAAATATTGTAGTTTTAAATTATGTAAGAATAAATTGAATGAACTTTGTTCTATATTTTTGTAGTAAATTCATACATGTCACGCCATAACTCGTATTTTAAGTACGTATTATTTTTTAATTACGTCCTAATAATTAAAAATTCTGACATTTTGGATTAGGTTCCTTTCTTTCTAATGGTGTGATAAGAATATGTATGTATGCTTACAAACGAAGGTAATGGAAAGCGTATAAAAAAGCTAATAAATTAAAAAATAATTTATTACAGTTAAGAGATTTCGTGGGCCAGTTAACACTCCCACAATATTTTAACAAGTTTACATAGATCATGTCTATCTCGACAGCAGTAGACGTAGTTTTGAATGAACACAATAGACAGCAGGTAAACGACTATCGGAAAGTACTTACCTGCCTAAGTACCCTTTCTCATAATAGTTTTTTTCTAAAATTACTCATTGACTGGGGAATTTACAGAGGCGTGAACTGATCTTTGTAATTTGATTGTCAATTTTGAGAAATTTAGACAGATATGTGTGATGAAAGATGATTAATATTGTTTCAAAGAAGTTGGGAACACTTAAGTTTTAATCATAAAAATTTTATTTATATCTTAAAGCTTACCCAATCTTAAATGGTAATGGCCATACATTCTAATAATTTCTGCAATGCGACAAGTAGTTACTTTCGCTCACATATGTTGCATCTAGACTTGAGATTACAACTAAAGTGCCATTAAAAAGTGCTAGTTTTGGTTCTGAATAGAATTCAGTCTAAATATTAGAAACAATTATCGAAAGTGCTTTGAATTTATACATCCCACGGATAGACCATATTAGAAACTTTATTTAGATATTCAAATTACATGAAATTCTATATTCTTATTATTGATGTAACTCGTCACTTATCATACACTCATGTAATAGAATAACTCGTTTAAATAATAAAAAGTTGTGTTTTTTAAACTCTCTGCATGGAAAATCGCAGTACTTATTATTCAACAACATTTAAGACTACCAGAAAACAACACTTATGTGTTATATGTACATTGTACAATGTACATACAGTTTGAGTCATATGAAACAATTACAAATGAAGTCACCATCAATTAAAGCAATAATGCTATTAAATATCTCGATAGTCAACTTTTAAATCCGTCCTGAGGCTGGTAATACATTATTGATATTTGTGAACGGGCTGGATAATAATATTTGTATATTATTTTCCAAAATAACTCGAGCTACCCTGGTAGTATTTTCGATGGATGAAAAAGGCGCAAAAGGGGGTCTATTACGTGTCTACAGAGATCTTTTATTATTGGTCTTAGTGTATAGGTGTCCACAATGGATGGAGATGTAGGGTCGCCTCACAATGAGCCATGCCGCGTAATTGTTAAACTGAATAGGGGTTGAGCACCCTGTCAACTGTTTCGTCACAGACTAAACAGTTAAAAATATTTATTTCTTGGGTAATTAATTATTGAGGTATTTTTTAAATTAAAGACATATTAAAATTAGATAAGTAACAATTTAATAATTAATTATTTGTACTTAGTCTTATTTTTGACAAAAATTCCAAGTACAATAATTTTCAAAAACGATTTTACTTTAGAATACAAATGATTTTATCGATATTTTTATTTCAATATCAATGATAAAAGCTTATTCTAAGTCAACCTAGAATATACATAACATTGAAATAAAATACATAAATAGGTCGATTTATACATATAGAAAATAATCTGTAAATTGAATCACAGACTTAAATATTATTCACGTAGTATTTGTGTTACTGAAAATTTAAATTTAAATTAGCGGGGCAATATACACTTATTAACAGTAGGTAGGCAGCAGGCTATGAACAATAGCACTGCTATTATAATAAACATGTTCAAGTAATCATGGTAACCTTCCTAAAACGTGAATGAAAGTAAGTGGTCTGATACCGATCACAAACTGCCGCGCAACAATATACTTCATCCCTTATTAATTATTTTATTGTAAATATAAAGGATGTCGTAATCGTCAGAATAATAATATCACCGCGTCGCATAAAGAACCCCAAGTAGCGATAACACAAGCGTAAAAATGACACGCCGTGCCACCAATATGTTTGTGTGTATTACATTAGATTTATTCGACTGGGTCACCCACACCAACGTACCCGGCTACCCTGAAACGGGGTGCGCATCAAAGTGGGGGCGACACTACCACACGTTCAGTGTTGCCACACCGCCGCCGCCCGCCCGCCAGATGGTACGCACACATGCGCACTGCGAAAGGGAAAGCTACACTGTGTAAACAAATCGCAGTAGCAAGTGCCGTCCCTCTCGGTTACAAAGCGAGTGTGTGTCACAAGCGATTGTGTGCTGTCGGCGCGATCCGACGTAGATTGTTCTGTGAAATTGCCAGGTAATAGGCCGAGGGACTGCAGCATTACACCTACTTATTGGTGGCTTAGATGCTCAACGACCTAATCGAATTGAATTTTGCGACAGATCGAATTCACTGGTTAAGAATTTGAAATTCCAGATTTTCGTTATTGTTTGAAATTTATCAATATTTTTTTAGACTTATTATTTACGTTAATAATATTTTTTTAATATATTACGTATTATGATTACTACTTGTTTATATAACAATTTATTGCATTTATTTATTTATCACGACGACGGTTATTTATCAGCGGTTTTCGTTGGTCCGTATTGTTTGTCTACATCATTAGGGGTGCAGTATGAAGATATATTTTGTATACATTAGTGTTTTTTATATTTATGTTTTTCTTTAAATACTTTGTTTCTTATAGACAATCATAATAATATCAAGGGTATCGTTAAAAAAATTTATAATTATGCGACGTCAAACCGCCGCAGTTGACGTATTTGACCAAACCGTCACGGTGGGGCGGGTATGACGACAGAGATTAGAATTGATCCAAGTAAGACGCTCGCCGAGACTCGACAGCTATTCGTGTATACGATATTACCGTCTGAGCAGTGCCACCCCTGAATTGAGTGGCGTGCGCTCCGTTACATAGGGAGTTGTTGTTAAGGGAGAATATTTTTATCGATATCGACGTCGGCTCTTGCGTTTGGGTTTACAATATTCAAAAAGATATTAAATCACTCCCTGAATGACAATTGTCTTAATAGTGAATAGCAAGTGTAATCGTTTATAAGATAGATTTACATTTGAATGCTAAACATGTATGTTTATGTATGTAGAAAATCCTCAGTAGACAGATGGTTTTAGTATTTAAATTAGACCTATTCCTGTTTAGTTAAGAACAATAAAAACACAATTAACTGTGAATAAAGCATTCAACATAGTTGTCAAATATCCCAATAAAAGCGCCGCAACAGGCTGGCGAATTATGACTATGGTATTGTTAATTCCGAGTCACCCCAAAATTTATTACATCTCGTCTGACAGAGACAATCATTCGAGTTGTTTTGTGCTTCGGAGAGGGATAGAAAAACCTCTAAATGAGGGGGTGTCGTAAATAATTTCTGTGTTTACATTGATAAGGTTCTTAATCATGACATGGTGCGAAAAATAATGTACTCTATGACCGTGAAATGTGGTCGGTGTTTGTTTGAAGAGTTATGTGTAAGAACAATGTCGTAGTTCTAGAATGAGGAAATGTATTATGAGTGAGCGTCGGAAGCTCTCCTCGTATTTAACGTAGATTATAATACTTTTTCCAATGTTCCGTTGTAGTTAGAATTACCGCATTGGAATTATTGGTATTGAATTAATAGATCACTCAACTATTGTCTGAAAAATTAATTTATAATTATTATTTTAATTATTATTAATATTTTTGGTTAAAAATTAAAACATAACCAATTCATTTTTAGCTTTAACTGTTTATCTACACACATTCAAAAAAATTGAATACCTTATAAATTATCGTTGAGTCCAGTTAATATATCATTAGTGAAAGTTTTATCAAAATCCGACAAACACCACAAACACTGTAATTACATTACAACAAAATTACCACTTTCTTTTCTCTTTAATTCATTTTAATTTAAGTAATCATTAGATAAAAATCGTAGTCTCAACTGCATTGTCACTGTGAGGGGATGAGTAGTAACTGATAGATGCTAATCATAATCGAATCTGCGTCTTATTTAAACGAGGCAATCAATCAGTCGCACAGCTCTTCTTGACGGAGTAGGGAAAAACATATACCTTATTTTGCAGTATCTAATCATTTGAATTTTCGTTGGATATTTGTAACTGTACAATGTAAGTAAAAGCAAAATAAGTACATTGTTTTCAAGACGAATACAAAAACTTACAGTAGATATTTTATGTACATTTTTAAATATCTTACCTAATATTTAAGTAGGTGTTTCCACACAATATATAGGTTTAAATCTTTATACATATTTGAAACACAAAACCTACATCAATATAAAAGCAATAATTAACATTTTCATGCAATATTAAGAAACGAGCAATGTCTTAAAAAATATTTCATTATTTAAATATTGTTCATTCCATTTTAGTTACAGATATAGAAACTTGGGTAACTGTTACAATTTGTCAATAATGTTTCACAAATAAATATTAGCAAACGTCTACGCGATCAGTTAGTTAACTGTATAATTGGATTTCAAGTTTATTGGTTGCACTATTAGTCTCCTATAGGTACCAAAATAATAATATTAATATTGCACAGTAGTACAATTAAAACTTTTGTTATGGATGTTGGAACTACAGGAAGAAAAAGTTACCTATTCCTAGGTTAAAATTATGCAACAGAATTGTAAAATCTTTTACATAACCTATTGTAATTTTTCTGTGGCTATCGCTGGTTAGAGATAGATTTCTTTTTTAAAGTACTGTCTGTTTACGGGCATATACTATCTCTATACCAAATGTCTTCATAATCGGTTCGGCGGTTTAGCATTTCTCATTCAAAATTCCATCCCCTTTCCAATCCCTTAGAGGTATATTTTTTAGAAGGAGCCTATGTACGTCCTCTGGTGTCAAACTGTCTCCGTGCCAAACATCAAAATCGGTCTGGTAGTTTAGCCGTGAAAACGCGACAGACAGACAGTTTTTCGCATTTACAAGATTAGTATAGATAGTATGGATATAATATTAGCATAGATTTAAATTTTTGGTTAAAATTTTTACAGAGACGCTCGTAGCGTAGTGAGGCTTCGGTGTTTGATACGTTACAATTAAGTGATGCTGCAGCATGCGTTCACATACTGTTTGTCATTTGTATCGAACTTTTTCGTGCTTTTCGTCCTGGTTATGGATTATGGTGATATCCGATAGATCAGGTTTTATGGACCCTATAGGGAGATTAAAAACTTTAATAGTAGGTTGACTAATCCACGATGGACCTGTGTGTTGAAGTGAGTGGGGCTCATACATATCTTATGTTGTTACGTTGAAAGTTAGTTTTTAGTTAAAGAGGCAATGCTGCCAGTGTGCTGTGTCCTTAAGCAATGACAGCTTTCTAAGTGGCAACTTTGAGGAAGTCTATTATTTAAGATAATGTGTAGTTTTAAATTTGTAAATATTAATGTATGTATGTATATTTGTTAATGTAAATAAAGATTGTAGAAATGTTTTTAGTTATTTAATGAAGATCAATCATTACTAATTATGTAGATGACTTTATAAATAATGGTAAGTTATAACGCCTAGTTATGCGTATTTCGAACTTTTTTACCAGTTTAAAACTAGATACCATCCATCCAAAGTAATTGATTTCAGATATTAAATTTTTTTCTGTCCTTCATATAAGTCGGTCAAGGACTATCCCTTGACCGACCTCTATAAGAAACCCTAAATGATGCCTTATAATAAGCTCTGCGGCTTTTATAAGGTTTTAAATTAAATTAAACTTATTGGGAAAACTACACTCATTTCGGAACTTATGATTAGTAAATCCTGCTGTAATTTGATGTTCGGTTTACTTAGAACGGAAAATGGCGTGGCCTGTTTGTATGCAATTTTTTCAGCATTGTATCAATGTATAGAAAAGTACAAAATATCTTATCGTTACTGAAAATTGAATAAGAAATTTCTTGCGTAGTGTGTCGATAGTATTTAGCCCTTCTTGTTATTATGTAATGAGTTGTTTCCCGTAATCATAGCTACAGGAAAATCGTAAATAAATCACACGGTTTCCAGGGAAAGAATATATATTTATTATATATTACACTATTCTTATTCTGTTATTTCGTATGTAGGAAAAGTTTCCATAGGTATTAACATCATTGTCCCTGTTTACTCAACTATTAATAATTAATAAAATTTCACAAATAAGGATAATACTCGTGACAGCTGTTTTATAAATTCAAAATGTTTCAAATGTGTCAAAATGTTATAAAAAAAATGTACGCCATCAAGATGACAATAATGTTAATTATTATACGAAACAATAAACAAGTAAAACGCCGTTTAAAAAAGTGTTTAGTAATAATATACTATATAGGAAGCGTATTCGAATAATATATTAATACTTTAATAATCTAACTCCAATGGGTAAAGTAACGTATTTAGGTTCATAACTTTACATACCCATTATTTTGAAATAGTATTTTGATATTTTGAGAATCTATTTCAGTCATTTCAGAAGAATTGGAGATTGGCATTGGAGTATCTGTCATATCGTAAAAAATGATTTATTGAGCTAATATGGTTATTTACACCGTACCAAATCGCAAATACGCGTTTTAAACGCGTTTCTCTGTTTAATTGCCCGTAATTTCCCAAACAGCTAAACTGATTTTGACGGGACTTTCATCGGCAAGTAGTGGATTTTTCAGAGAGTAATATAGACAGTAGCCACAGTGTTTACGTCTTTTATATTATGAACTAGCTGTGTCCTACGGTATCTCCCACGTTTAATTCGCTATTTTTCTAGACCCCAGGGATTTAGTTTATAACATAAAAGATGTAAACACGGAATCTAATATTTAAATATTTGTGACACGCTTCGAAATTACGAACCGTAACTTCGGGTGTTATCAACGGCTGAAAAGTCAATGACACTATTTAGAATGTTTATGTGTATCTGCGAGCGACATCGGCGTAGAAAGTTGTTTGTATTCAAATTAGGTTGCTCAATTCAGTAGATGAGTGATTCATTGCAAATTCAGAAATCAATTGATAACGCGTGCTGTTTGTTCAATTTTTTTTTAACAGGCCGCTAATTTCACTAACAGAATTTTATTATTTTAATCTTAATGATTAAACTAATTAATTTGTTGTTAATTATTACGTACACGTATCTGACAAAAAATATTGCTTACAATTTTAAGATAATTCAGATCCTAACCTTTGCCATTGATATATTTTAAGACTCTTATATCTGGCTCAATTTCTGATGTATCCAGTCGTTATACTCCGCTACTCTCGTGTATACACCTGGGTATACTAAGTCTGCGCAGCCTTCGCCCCACGAAACTAATCCTACCAAGTTATTCATGGCAACTAATGGTCCGCCCGAGTCACCCTGGCAAGCATCTCGTGGTGGATTGGTGGCGTTTGCGCAAATCATACCCGATGTGACAGTCGCTATTCTTAAGTATGCTCGTGCACACGCATCCTGTGCGACGATGCTCACATGCGCCGCTAATAGTATTGAAGATGCTGAGCCGTCGGGCTGGAAAAGATGAAAAAATGAACGTGTACAGTAAGTTCACACTTCAGCTATGTGTATAAGGACTAATTAACTATTAATAGAATACTTGTTTAAGTATCTTTAGGTATATACCCACAAAATTCTTAAGACTAATTATTTATTATAGAACCTTCTCTTGGTTGTCTTGACAGATAATAGTCTTAAAATAAGACAAGAGCTTCTGCTCGTTAACTTTGAACATGTCTAGACCGAAATCTGAAAGTCTTAGTTTTTATATTGAGTAATAGAATATAGTGTAGTGTAATTTGTTGTAAGCTTCATCACTCAGACAGATTTACCATATATCGCATTTGTAAAAAAATTAAAATTCAAAGTAGTATCTCATTATTATATCTATTAATGTGTTTTATTAGGTATATAAAATATTTTATGATTTTATTTTACCATATAAATTAAATAAGTTGTAAATTACATACCTAAAAGGGGAAATAATAAAAAATGTTATTATTTCAAGTTATGTTTAGTTCGTTTAATTTTAAACTTACCGACGTTGTTCCATATCCAGAGACGAGTGCTTCAGTACCAACACTTACAGTGACTGGAGCAAAAGATACAGGTCTAACACTTTGACTGAAGCTAATTGTTCTACTTGTTACTAACATAGCAATGTCATGTACTAAAGTAATTTCAGAATAACTCTCGTGGTTGATTATTCTGGATACATCGTACGTTCTGCCTCCGGAAAGGCGGTAGTTGGTGCCAACTACAATTCTAATTTGTGATGGCGTTGACGTATATCTGAGGAGAAGAAGATCACTTATTTATTGCTTGTTATTATGTAGTTAATACTTGGCGTATTATCAAGATAATGTTCCTTGAAAAGAATTAAATAGAGTTTCAGAAGTGTTTGTGGTGAAATACCTCTTTCAAACAATTTATCTATTTACTAGCTGCACCCGCGACTTCATCTGCGCGGTAAATTTTTTCGTGGCTTTTCCGAATTAGGTTATATTATATGTACATGAGCATAGCAAGTATGTTAAAAGATTACCCCTATTAGGGGTAGTTTTTTGATAAAAAAGTAGCCTGTGTCCGTTTCTAGGTGTCTTTCCCGTACAAAGTTTATTCAACGTCCCTCCCGCCCCATTTTAATAGATTTTTGATAAAAAAAAGTAGCCTTTATATTTTTGATAAAAAAAAGTGTTATAACCACACGAAATTGTATCATTACCAAGTTTTAGCGTTTTCCATACAAAGTTTCATCTCCCTTTTCACCCTCTTAGGGAAAGATTTTTTATAAAAAGTAGCCTATGTCCGTTCTCTGATGTCAAACTATCTTCTTGCCAAATTTCATCATAATCGGTTAAGCCGTTTACCATTTCCTGTACGAAGTTTCGTCCTCCTCTCTCCCGTCCCCTAATTCACAGATTTTTCATTAAAAAGTAGTCTTATGTATATATATATATATACTAGCTGTACCCGCGACTTCGTCCGCGTGGAAAAATGTTCCTTGACCTCTTTAGGTTACTGAGGTTACCCGAGGTACTCATACTGTTGGTGTTAAAAAAAAGTTATTCTCTATAATGGAACATCTGCCATATTAGATTTATGATGACGTCACATAAACAAAAACCTGCGTATTCCATTTCATTCGATACCCATATTGTTAGTTTTGAACGAAAAAGTTATTTCCTTCTATGGAACATCCGCCATATTGGATTTATGATGACGTCACATATACAAAAACCTTCTCCTGTGTATTCCATTTCATTTGATACCCATATTGTGGGTAATGAACAAAAAAATTATTTCCTATTAGGGAACATCCGCCATATTGGATTTATGATGACGTCACATGTCCAGAAACGTTCCCCTGTGTATTTCATTTCATTTGATACCCATATTGTTGGTGTCGAACGAAAAACTTATTTCCTATTATGGAACATCCGCCATATTGGACTTATGATGACGTCACATGTCCGGGAATTTTCCCCTGCGTATTCCATTTCATTTGATACCCATATTGTTGGTGTTGAACGAAAAAGTTATTTCCTATTATGGAACATCCGCCATATTGGATTTATGATAGCGTCACATATACAAAAACCTTCCTCTGCGTATCTCACTTCATTTGACACCCATATTGTTGGTATTGAACAATACTCCGAGAAACCTAGAACATGACACCCATGTAGATCTATCAAAAAAAAAAAAAATTCACCATCTTAGATTACTAAATGAACGTCATTTTCGTAGTCAGCACCCCGAGGTACTTAGAATTTGACAGCCATATCGATTTATCTAAAAAAGTAATATTCGCCATCTTGGATTTGAAAATAAAAGTCATTTTCGTAATCAGCACCCCGAAAAACCTAGAATTTGATACCCATATCGACTTATCCAAAAAAGTCATATTCGCCATCTTGGATTTGAAAATGAACATCATTTTCGTAATTTGCAACCCGAGAAACCTAGAATATGATACCTATGTCGATTTAACCAAAAAAATAATAATCGCCATCTTGGATTCGAAAATAAACATAATTTTCGTAATCAGCACCCCGAGAAACCTAGAATTTGATACCCGTATCGATTTATCCAAAAAAAGTAATAATCGCCATCTTGGATTTGAAAATGAATATCATAACATTCGCCATATTGGATTTATGGTGACGTCACATATGTATCTACCTTCCCCTGCGTATTCTATTTCATTTGATACCCATATTGTTAGGGTTTAGCATTATAAAGTTCCCCTATAAAGTTTCATCTCCTTTTTTACCCCTTTAGGGGTAGATTTTTAATAAAAAAGAAAACTATGTTTTTTTAATGGAAAAGGTGTATCTCTGTACCAAATTACATCTTAATCGGCTCAGCGGTTAAAAATTTCCCATACGAAGTTGTATCCCCCTTTTCACCCCTTTAGGGGAAGATTTTTGAAAAATAAAGTAGCCTATGTTTATTACCTGGTGTCAAACTATCTCCATGTCTAATTTTATCGGAATAGGTCCGGCAATTTAGCCGTAAAAACCAAGCAGACAGGCAGGCAGACAAACAGAGACTCGCATTTATAACATTAGTATCCCCTATAAAGTTTCACCCCCCTTTTCACTCCTTTAAGGGTAGATTTAAAAAAAAAAAGAAGTCTGTGTTTTTTAACAGAAAAGGTTTTATCTATGTACTAAATTTCGTCTTAATTGGTTCAGCGGTTTAGCATTTCCCCTTTAAAGTTTCATCCCCCTTTTCACCCCTTTAGGGGTAGATTTTTGATAAAAAAGAAAATAATTTTTTTTTTAATAGAAAAGGTGTATTCTATGCCAAATTACATCTTAATCGGTTCAGCGGTTAAAAATTTCCCATACAAAGTTTCATCCCCCTTTTTACCCCTTTAGGGGTAGATTTTTGAAAAATAAAGTAGCCTATGTTCACTCCCTGTTGTCAAATTATCTCCATGCCAAATTTTATCAAAATCTGTCCAGCGGTTTAGCCGTGAAAACGGAACAGACAGACAGACAGACAGACAGACAGAGAGACTTTCGCATTTATAATATTAGTATGGATATATATATTATGTACGCACGAAATTCTATCATTACTAAGTTTTAGCGTTTCCCATACAAAGTTTCATCCCGCTTTTCACCCTCTTTGGGTTAGATTTTTAATAAAAAGTAGCCTTTGTTCGTTCTCTGATGTCAAACTATCTTCTTGCCAAATGTCATCATAATTTGTTTAGTGGTTTACCATTTCGTGTACAAAGTTTCGTCCTCCTCTCTCCCGTCCCCCATTTCACAGATTTTTGATTAAAAAGTAGTCTTATGTATTTTTGATTGATGATGTCTTATCACCGCACCAAATTTTATCATTACCCAGATTTAGCGCCCCCCATACAAAGTTTCATTCCCCTTGTCACCCCCTTAGGGAAAGATTTTTTATAAAAAGTAGCCTATGTCCGTTCTCTGATGTCAAACTATCTTCTTGCCAAATTTCATCATAATCGGTTCAGCGGTTTACCATTTCCCATACAAAGTCTCATACCCCTTTTCACCCCTTTAGAAGCAGATTTAAAAAAAAATGAATAGCCTACATGAGCGCAATCACGTGTTCTTACTACGTATCGATTTTCATCAAGATCAGTCAAGACATTCTTTAGTTATAAAAGGACGTATCTCAGACAGACAGACAGTCAAAAATTTTAAAAATGGTAGAATCGAAATCAGTTAGTCATAAAATGACTGTCTATCGCAAAATTTATCAAAAAAGCTAAAATTACTGATAGACGCAAGAGATTTATATAGTAGTATAGATAAGTCGATACTCTTTTTCTCTATAGTATTTCGTCGTCATTTATCATTGTTATTTTAGAAAAATATCACGTTAAAGTAGTAGTATGTTCATATATAACATGAGACAGATATACCTATAGATAAACTACGTACTAATACAAACTTATTGGATAAATAAATTATTATGAGGGAAGATTGGTGTTTTTATAATTGAGATTTTTACAATTTTTGTCAAACACAAATCTTTATGTAGTGTAACTGACGATTTGTACTCATATTTTATCTTAATGTTTTTATTGTCAATCTCTATGGCGAAGACAGCTGAAAATATCGCATCATAATTACAAAGGTATTATTTCAGTAATACTCACAAATAAACACAATGGGCTGCAGTTAACAGTGCCCTATTGGTAATTATTACAGCGCCACAAGAGTGTGCCCAGCCTGACGATGTTCTTCGTCGCATAGCAGCTTGATACGGAACTTCTGTGATATCCACTGCGAAACCATTTACTATACGAGCTGAGGCCGTTGAATCGGATACCG
The DNA here is from genome assembly GCA_907165235.1 of Zeuzera pyrina. NCBI lineage: Eukaryota > Metazoa > Arthropoda > Insecta > Lepidoptera > Cossidae > Zeuzera > Zeuzera pyrina. The sequence continues at coordinate 10,621,320 of OU015624.1, forward strand.
ATGTTTCTGATGATAATACTTGAGCCGTTTCATCATTGAGAATGTCGACTGGCAGAGAAAGAGCGATTTCAAATAACGCTACGGAAAAAAAGAAATATTACATACGAATGTAACACACTGTAATATGTTTATTTAATAGCTAAGGTGGTAGTTACACAATATTGGTTACATGTACCTATGTTATACGCTACATTAAACGTTACGTTTATTTTCAATGCATTTCTAGATATTACGTGGTGTTATTTCATCGTGACAGTCAATTAAAATATTTTACGTAGTAGTTTCCATTTTACATTCGTTAATAAATACAATTAAAAATACTAATATAAACTACTATTAACTTAAAAAAAATGTAGTTTAGAAAACATTAATGTTTGGAAATGATCATATTAGAAAAGTACGTATTTAAAAAAATGTACATTTATTTAGAAGTCACCAATCTGAGAGTATTAAGAATTACAAAACAGAAACTCACCAAACAATGACAGAGTTCGAATAAATAACTGCATTTCTGTTAACATAACAATCCACTAAACATGAAAATGTGGGATTTCGTATACGATCTCATATTTATAGATAGGTTTTATCTTTGATGACAAGAAAATTTTTATCTGGGAACTACTATGTCAAGTGCGTTGAACGAGTGATTGACAAAAATGTCAATTTTATTATCCTATACATTTGCACCATATAATACAATACGAAGCAAAATCTAATCACATGAAAGATATGCCCGTAATTACTTGCATGTTTAAATTGGTATTGCCTTCTAAACGTGTATGTCATCTAGATCACAACGGTTTGCAAAGTTCTCAGACAGATGTTATGACATTGGCCAATAGCAGACGTAATTTCTAATTCCAATACAATTTTTTACTTAGAAATTACGTCTTTTACATTTGCTTATCATAATCTTTCAAACTAGAAAAGAAGCCATAAATATAAATGTCACAAAAGCTATTGTGATATACATGTAAATAATACATTTTCCTGTTGTTAATAATTCTCACATACCGCGACACAGTAAATCAGACGGATTACTGTTCTCGATTATGACTCTAGCGTGAGCGTGACTTCACTTTCTATGCCTAATATTATTTGTTAACGGTAGTCGTACATAAAATTTAGGAACAAAATTTTATTTTTATAAGTAGTACATTTTATGTCCAGAAAACGAAAAGGAAATTAAGACATTAAATGCACGTTCACAACCTTTAGAGCCTATAATTTAAATTATACGATTACGATTTCAGAATTGAGATTTGAACGTTTTCACATCATAAATATTTTCACGAGCATAAAAAGGTGCAAACTGTATTAATAGCATTTTAATATGGTCCTGTCGTTGTTTTAAAGTTTTATCGGCAATCAAACTCATGTTCCAGCTTAATTTATGGTTACATTAAAAGTCATTGGAAATTAAACGGTAATGAGCTTCATTGATTATATGTATTACCTTTGGTTTTCATATTCTTTAAGTGGATTGTCGTATTTCTATGATGGTCCATTATAATAGGATGATTTTCGTTTTGTACGTAGGTATACTATATGTATTGAGGTTATCTATGTTATGTGACGTCATACATATTACTAGCACAACTATTGTTAGTTTTATGTATGTAGTATACGTAATTATTTGTTTATAAGTATAAAAGTAATCGTTGTTTATTTTAGTGACTTATTTTTAATTAATTTTAAAATTTCTTATCCTAGAGTAGCATTTCAATAACATTTAATGTTTATTTTTTACAAATTACATAGTTATTTCAATTCTCTCAAAAAAATTAATGCACGAAAAATAATCCGTGATAGGATAGGCAGGCATTCCAACCATGTTATATTATGTGTTAAGAAGAACATTTACGGTATCTATTACTTTTAGTAACTTATTAAGTCACTTCGATGCACATAAGAACCAAGTAAATTTTATCAATATTCGCTTACCTATAACATATCTGCTTAAAGGATATTACTAGTTACAGTAATTATGGTGAATATTACCATATAAATAAATAATAAAAGCGCCAGACAACTCATCTCGTCTTCATCGTCATTCCTGTGCTATTAGAACCAGACCAGGGGCGTTTCCCAGTGCACCCAGACAAGAGGTACTCGAGAAAATTTGGTTTCCTAAATTGACTCAACCAAAATAGAACCATTAATCTTCCACGTTTGGATGCAATACCTAAACTACTGCACCATCGGAATTAATAATAGTATACAATTATTTGTTATAACTTATATTCTATGAGGTGTAAGAAACATGCAGTCAAATTTTTTGCTTGCAGAAAATAAAATATTATGTGAATATCGTATGCATTTATATTATACATTTTAATAAGAAGTGCCAATTAAAAAAATTGTTTACCTCCAGAAAAGAAAATATGAATTAAAAATAAGGTGAAATTGAATTGAATTGAAAAATGTGTTAATCGGAAGAGAATTATGAAAATATTATGTTACGATATTACGTATCATTAATGTACCGATAGATAAAACGCAATCACAGTAGGTAGTAGTTGTTACTGTTGTTATAAATTGGTGGTCTTAATTTGGTTGCTTAGCAACCCATTATTCTATTATTATTATACTATCCCATTATAATTCTAGTAGATACTAGTATGTTATGTAACGTTTCATGTTACTGACAATCTGAAATAATGTATGAGGTTTTATATTGAATGCTACTTTGTCAACAATTTTTCTACCGTTTGTTAAAGGATTACTTATTAAGTTTTTTTAATATTGAAGTATTAAAAATTCATTACAGAAATGGAATGGCACAGCGAACATTTCGCTAGTGTTAAGAAATAATGTTATTTCATGAACTATCAATTTAGGTTAGTTAGTTCCAAAACGCTTACACAAAGTGGATAACATAATAAGCTTGTTGGGTAAGATAAGATAGTGTCCATTAAATCAATAGAAAGCCGTGTGCGCATGGGAGCAACACCCACGCTGCATTCCGTGGGGAGCCAAAGACCTCTCGCTTCCTGGATCGCACACATCGAATGTGGACCTACTAACACAAATCAAGAGTAATAAATTAATAGCGCTGAAAATTAAACCTATTCAACACTTTCTTCCATCAAAAACATATCGTTCATAAAACGATCAGTTCATAAAACCTTTTTTTTACTTGTATTGGATAAAATGTGTTTATTTTTACTACCATTTATAGTGAAGATGATTATAGTGAAGACACATAGATAAATATATAATATGCCCTTTTTAACCACGATCAGACCAACAAGTCGAAAATTAGAACATAAACTTCTACACAAAAGTGTGTGACTTTTAGCCACAATTAGCTAGAAATATGACATAAATCTGAAAAATTTATATCTTTGTAAAGTCGACATAGTATTTATTTAATTACTACTAATAATATTACACAATTACACTCTTTCATAGATCCTCCATAAATTTTAACACACATAAAATTTCGTCATCCGTAAACATGTATACTTAATATCTCTTAGATACTTCAACCCAGTCAGCCATATAGTATGTTGCCTGTATAATGAATTTCTTTACCAGCCGTCTGCTGATATTGATATTTTTAATAATCGGCCAAGATCCCGAATTTAGCACAAGCTTTGGTAATAGTATTTGTACTATGACTATAACACAAAAAACTGAGGGAGCACTCATTAACACCTAGACTCCAAACAACTTTTGTGTCTAAATTAAAGGCTTATTATTTTGAAATAAATACTTAGGGTTCATATAAATGAATTGTTTAGATTATTTTTACTTGTCATGTTTATTTTATTTTCTTGTAATCTTTGTTTATTTATGTTTTTTTTATTTGTATGGTATACATGTTAAGTGTCATCACGTTCACATATTTTTTTGAACTTGTTTGCACAATTGTAATGGAACAAAGTTTTATGATATATTCTGGTTGTTTTGTGTTTTGTTGTTAAATAAATAAATTCGAATAATTAATCCACTATTACGAAAAAATAACTGTAACTTAGGAAAAGATCTAATTCCTTTGTTTTGTCGATTAGATGGTCGTAGAATTCGACGTTATCGCATTGGCAAGTTAACCACTTCCAAATTATATTCAAACACAACGTAAGTACAAGCTAATCAGTAAATTATTGAATTATAAGATGCTGCGCGCGTTTTGCACCGCACCTATTCAGCCGTGAAGGACGGTTATAGCCGAGATTTGACGGCCAGCTTCCATTCTAACCGCTTTTAGCTGACGAGCCACTTTAAGTTATAAGTGACTCGAGACTAGATTTTTTTAAATGACAAAGCTGGTGTTATTTTAAGATAGAAAGAGGCATTAGATTTTTGTTTTAGTTAATACATAGAAAAAATGTGAACTTTGAACCACACTATTCTTACGTTAGTTCAATTTTTTATTTACAGTATTATATATTGTACAATGTAGACTACGGTGTATATAACCTAAAATACAGTTTAATTAAAAATAATAAAAAACATCACACACAATTATTTATTTAATTAGTCAATTAGCTAAATAAATTAAATAATTGTATGTATGAAACATAATTATGTTCCATGTACACAAGTTCTTAGACCGACAGTACATAATAACCATTTTACTTACCTAATACATAATATATATTTTCCATCAAAACAACAACGCGTGGATTATTAGCACCCAACGAGATTTCAAATTTTCCGCGTATTGTATTTTCACAATCTACGTTAAATACATGCTAAATATAAAGTCAGAGTTAGATATGGTTCTACAAGATTTTACTGGCTTGTTGGCGCTGTAGTAGGATATAAGCTTTTCAAGCCGAGACCTCGGGTTCGATTCTCGGTCTGGTCAATCTAAGAAAGAATCTGTAAATTGGCTTGGAGTCTAGGTGTTAATGAGTGTTCCCTCAGTTTGTGGTGTTATAGTCATAGTACAAATACAATTACCAAAGCTAGTGCTAAATTCGGGATCACAGAATTGATGTAATCGTCACGAGTATTGTTATTATTAAAATTACATTGATGATGTAAATGGGCAAAAACTTGAATTTTTATTATGATCATATTAGTTGTGAATAATACGATAAGAACACCACAAAAAAAATATTCAAATCAAATAAAGTGTACATAAAATATGATTAAAGTTTAAAGTGTTATAGCTTTTTAAAGTATTCAACTCAAGAGCATCATTCGATCTACAAGAAATGAAAGTTGGACACAGTGATACAGTTAATAGGCATATTGTTACAATGAAAAAAGTGATTGAAAGTGGGTCAGACACGCATTAACTTAGGATTCTGTAGCAATTTCAAAATTGAAGTCAAATTAAAGAAAATAAAAAATCGGGTTCAAAATAACATTATTTAATTTCTAGGTTTTGGTTTGTACCTTTCAGCTTAATGGATGCAAAGATGACGGAATAAATCGACTTACTGCTTGGACATATGGACAGAATGACAAACAATAGGTTCCGTTTTAGCTATTTATTCTACGGAACCCCAGAAAACAGATTTGCGCGGAAGAAATTGGTCTCGTACATTTTAATATTTTTTACAATAGACTGGTTAATGCTTGAACTAAAAACGATCGTCAGTTGGTTTGCGTCCTTACAGAGTACTGAAAGTGTGAGCTCAAATCACACTTAACCGGTTTTCAATTTAAAATAAATGTGATTGTAATCTGTTCTTGTAATTTTGATAAAGTTGGGAGTGGCATGGTTGAATTAGTTTACATACCATTGCCTGCGACTCTTATTACAATAAATAACAATTGCTTAATTCGAAACTCTCTCCACTGTTCCCAGTACAGACTCTAAAATGTACAAATTATAATTGTACAAAAGCTATAATAATTAATTTAACTCTTTATGTTAATTTTTTGGACACCAATTTTCTAAATTTAAATCCGTTATATTTTTATCCTTTAAACCACACCTATCCCGAGACTCAGGTTCAGGTATCAAATGTCGAACAACTCACTGGCGTTATAATTATTGTGACTTAGATGATGTCTTATAGACAGTTATCATGGTTGTATTTTAAGTACGTTAATTACTTTATAAGTTGTAAATCAAAATCAGTCAGCATAGCATAATTATGTAGTTCGTTAAGTGTTGACAGTATATATAATAAATTCATGTCTATGTAATATGCAACAACATAATCTCCATATAAGATTTAAGATAAGGTTATAAAAAATATGTTTATTGTAATTCGAAGTAGCGGTGAGTGGAAAAATGTAATGATTATGTAGTAAATGTTAAGCAATTAGTGTGGTACATTATATACAATCACGTTATGTGTACGTAATGGACATGTCTTGAATATTTATAAGCAACCTTTGTCTAAAATGACGCATAGTATTGTCGTATAGTTTGATCAGATCTTCCTCATACGAAGTCATGTTTTGTTATAATATTCGTTGTTTTGCTATAGAATTCCCATTTTATTTACAATGACGAAAAGTGTTATATTCCGGGAGAGCATGTAGATATTAATGTGGGTGCCCTGAATAAAAACTTTCAAAAGAAACTGCTATAATATCGGCAATATCAATTTCGTGGGCATATATGTTTTTAAGCTGATATTTTGTAATGAACACATGTTTTTTTTAGATTTGTTTTCTTTTAACAATTATCATAAACTTAGTTATGATAATTGCAGTTATTAGGAACATCTCTAGACAATCACACCATTTCCATATACTGAGGTACTAAGCTTATTTAATTAATAAATACTCTGAACAATTAGACCCATCTATGATATTATTATTTTTTAGTTATTGAGTATTTATTCTTTTCTTAGTGGCCGCTACTTACTGTGTTTGTACTATACAACGAACAATAACGGTACAGAACAAACTCATTTATTAGACAACTAATTGTGGAAGTACCCTGTAACGTGTAGGGTCTCAAGATAATTTAGAAGAATTCATTTTCAAGTTCACCCTTCCGAGAATCGAACCTGAGATTGTCTACTCTTTGAAGACAGATACACAAACAGTATGCCAACAGGTCAATTAAGCTTATTTTACGAATAAGTTTGTTTTATAGATGCTATAAAATGAACCGACGATAACACCCAGGTTCAAGGTACTTAATTTAGAAAAGTTTGTTACCTAACGTGACCTATGATGATGAAGAAGCTCAGAAGCTCAGGTTCCACTTTCAAGTCAAACCTAAGATCCTGAGCTTGAAAGAAGTCAGACAATGAAACTAGTATATTCATATTTTAATAATGTCTTAAAATTTGCATATGAAATTATGACTTTCATACGATTTTAGTGAATTATACGAGCCACTGGAGCGTCGACTTCCTATTTATGTTCCCCAGCTATTGTATTTTTATTTGTATCGAGGTAGTAAGCGCAAAGAATACGTCATGTTAGATAACACAGATAATGCAGCTACGAATAGAATGAACTTGAGTCAACCGATATTCAACGTCCGATATCATTATGACTAATCAGTTTGCTGCTCACCGATTTTGTATAGTAAAACTACTCAGTGTCATCTTTAGACTTATACTGGTCTCTATTTTACTAATTTTTTGACAACCTATGGAATCGAATTGTCCAATTATAGGTGTATAGCCAATATGTATAACAGCCAATGATTTGTATTAAACGATTTGACAGATATTATTTTGAAGGTTTTTTTGTTCTTTTAGGATATCGACGTGGGTGGAAACGTAGAATATATTCAGATATAAGGAAAAGACGTGCTTTCGCTAGTTCGCATGACACAGAAAAGACTATCTGGCGGCGTGAGGCGTCAGCGACGTCAGCGATCGCCGACGAGTTGATAAATGTAGTTATTTAGTTAACCGTACTTACTTTGTGAATGTAGTAGTATTTGTGCAGTATACTCTTAAAATTAGTGTATAATTATTATTAGTGTACAATTCAGGTCATTTAATTTAACATTTTCTTTCTGACTGGAAAATGAAAGAAGCTTCGCAAAGCTGATGTCGCCGAAATCTAAGTTTCTTCTAGCACCGCCATTGTCTGGATTGGCCATGATTTTAATAGAAAATAAGGTTTGCGACAGCATAAATTTATCAGAAATTACTTATTAAAAATTTTGCAGAACAAAAAGCGCGAAGAAAAATATTTTAATTACGTATACTAGGCAGAGTTTAATATTCTCAGAAAAAAAGTGTTTTAATTTAATTTCTTTATATTTTAATAATAACTAAATCGTTTTGAGGATCTACGACATGATTACTGTTATTTTTTGTGTGCATTTTATTTTTAAAAAATAATTTCATTCATATAAATTACAGGGTAAATATGTCTGTCATTAACAAGTCGATGTAACGAAAGTTACATAAATGTAAACCGACTTTTTATGACATCTTGGCCCATAGCTTTTAAACATTTGAACCGATTTTGATGCAAAATGTTCACTGTTTCTCAAGTTAAAATACATAAGTTGAGAATAAGAAAATTATTTCAATCCAATTAGTAGCTTTTGAGAAATTCTTGGACTTGCACTTGAAGCCTCAGTAGATTAACATATGTAAATAAAGTAATACCAACAATATGGTACATATGGATTCGAAACAATAGCCTCAATTTTTTTAAGTTGATTAAAAATTGCACCATCCCATCTTTGGAAAAACTTGCTTATGACTTTATAAGGTGTCATTGTAAAGAGTAGCAAATATTATTTTTGCCCGGAACAGGTAAATAGTTAGATCGGGCCCTGTATAGGTGGCAGCGGAACATGTTGGTGATAAGTTTCTAGCCCATTGCCAATTCGCAAATGCAAGTTCTTTATAATAAGCCCTTTTTTAGAAGATTTTTACAATCTATGTGGAAGCAGCTGGCCCGTGCTATATTTTTCTTTCTCTCTTATACAATAATGCATTTACAAATACATTCACAAGCCATTGTACATTCTTAAATTTAATACAAATGAAGTCTTCAAAACACTTCAATCCTGAAGAATTACAAAGAAAATATTTACTACAAAAAAGTTTACAGTTTTCGTGTGGAGCACAGGTCTTTATATAAAGTAGGTTTCACTCTCGCGGCGCAGACGCATGTGATGTATACATATGTATAAATGGAGCACTATACTGGTGTGTGAGCACCTATATCCCGATGTCTCTTATTATTCTCACGCTATATTATAGTGAGGATGCTTTCCTACAATGATTAGTAGTGTATTGTCTAGTTGTTATTATATTAACTTACCTAAGATCCTCAATTCGTAGTGTTGCTTCAGTGTTTGATATGACTGCTGAGATTAATGTTGCACTGTAACATCGTCCGTGGCTACCTAGTGGATGGATGACCTATTACACTAATCGTCTTTGTGCGTCGAAAGGCGTGTTAAGCTATTGGTTCCAGCTATTGTGGCGATATTAAGGGACCGTATGTCCATAGTATTTCTGACTATCGCTTAAAATTTTACAATGCCTACTTGCACCACTTCCTAGTGAAGAGGCCCAGCGATTTGATTTAGTCCCAAGGACTTTCCTTACATCTTTGCATGTACTATAACTACTACTAGTAGTAACTTATGTTACTACTAACACTACTGAATTAACTGCCTAACCTAGTGTTTGGTATCACAGGAGAGTTTTTTTTAAAATACCCCAGCTTTCTGTGGAACAAACTGACTTATGTTGGACCCTTACCCTATATAATAAGTTTCGTTCGCAGCTAAGGTTTGAGCTTCGTAGTGCTATGCCGAATTAGACTGTAATGCATACATGGAATTAGTGATCAAATTGACTTTAATGATTTCGCGTTGCATAGACAAAGTAATGGAATTCTAATAATAAATCTATTTTACATAGATTCTTGTAAAACACATTGTAATTTTAATCCATAAGTCGATAAGTTATAATGATAAAAATAATATTAATAATTGTACGTTTAACTAATAAAAAATTACAAAGTGAATATAAAACACTCTTTTTTCACTTATGTATGTGCGGCAATGTGTAGAGTTACGCATAATTACATATATTTTCTATAGAAGTACTGACCTGTAACTATTTAGTGGGTATAGTGTGCACCAACCTTAACAGTTCGTATGATTAATGATATCATGCATCTATTGTAAATACTTGAGCAACTAAAGAACATGTTATACCACTGTTATTCATTTTTATAATTTAAGCATTATTTGTAATGACTTTATTTGAAACATCGAACAACATGACTTTTATTACATTAATAACACAGTTTGAAATACAAACATGTGCACTATGTGTAGGTAGACGTATGAAAAGTAATAACTAATTACTGACATTTACTGCTAGTTTATTATAAATAAGTAAACAAGTAATGCTCTACAGTTTTTATTTACTCTGTTTATAAATATTTATTATTATACACTAATTACGAAGGTACATGTTACAATTCGTTATTATTTTAAGAATATGGTTAACATGGAAATATAAAAGTACAAACGTACAACGTGATTTAAGTCTACGTACGTCAAAGCTTTGTCATTATTACCGTAAAACTGTCTACGGTCATTGACGTCACGCTTATTGACGTCAAATGTTGACTTTGGGCAGATCTATTGTACTCGACATTGGCAAAATTGTCCACAAAGGATAGATGCCACTACATAAAAAAACCGTCAAATATCATCTGACCTTCTTATTATCCAAATGAGTCTTTGGAATAATATTTTTAACTTAAACATAACATAATTACACGTTGTATCCCTAGTGGGGTACTCAGAGACGATGAAGCACCAAGCATCGCGCTCCTTACATACTTCCGTAGCCTTCTCAAATATCATCATTCTCTTCATACAATTTCGCCTAGGTATGTGAGTGCTTTTGACATTTCTGTCAGCTAACATTTTGGTTATTTGATCTTCATAAGTTTGTTAGCCTTGGTCTTCTTTAGCCTCGACTACCACTCGTTTTCGCTCTGTAGATTTTCTTCATCAGTTCTCTCACCAATCATTCATCACTCATTATTTCTGCGTGTCCGAACCTAGAGCATTCTTTTCTTCATTTTTACAATAACACTGTTGTTCAATGTCGTCATACTGCGCATCTCTTTACTGCTTTTATCTGCAAGGGTGACATCGCACTTATTTCCAAGATATCACATTTCTACTGTATTATCTTACTTTCACACGATGTCGGGCATATCCAGGCCTCACTACCATAGAAAGTCAATTTGATATTTTCGATGTTAAATTATAATGCGTAGTGGTTGGTGATTAAACCTTCCAAACTGTAGGTTCCGGGTTCAAGTCTTCCAATTCGTTATGCAGTCTAAATGGTAATAATCCTTTAATTCTTTGTGTGAAAGCGCAGTCCGTAATTGGAGTAATCGTCCGAAATAATAATTTATTTTATTTTGTTGAAAAGCCTTTTAGAATTTACATTTGTAAATACTTGTTTAATTTTTTGTGTTTTTATATAACATAATAGCATAATTTTACTGAAACTGAAAAATAATTGTAAGTATGTCATAAAATATCTACTTCAAAGTTTTCTGTATTTCGCCCTAGAATGTAAACGATAATTATGGTAACTAACTTCCTATATTACGTAAATTGAATGGCAGTCTCACTATTTACATACAGACCATCCTAGTCAGTGTTTACTATTTTTCAATCGCACCGTTCCGCCTTTCGATATTTTGCTACACTAATATGTGCACTAAACCATTTGATCTAGCTCTTCCCTGCCCCTGTTGCTTACTGTATGGTAATATAAAGTGAAAGGTGGGAGGTGGAAAGTTAGAGGTCCAAGCTGTGTGGTGTTCGAAGCGGAAGGCACTGGAGTCCGGACAATGGCCAGTCGACGATCACCGCTACATTCCCAGCTCATTACGTATTTACTACAAAACTTCTATTACTTCAGACTTTGTTGTGACAATTGACTGTCGTATATTCGCTCATTGTAGAAAATTTTATACAGCGTACTTTGTTTATTGGGAAAATGAATATATCATTAACGTTACGATTTTTTTATACGTATTTATTATTTCAATGTCAACTACATCACAATACATTATTTGAAATATTGTAACGTTAGAATTAATGTATTTTCGCAAGTATATATAGCGCAATATGCCACTTTTTCTCTTATTTCGATTATTATGTATGCACCTTGTCATACGACCTTTGATGTCTTGCCTTTGATTTGCTGAGTAATGATAATAATTATTAGCTACTAGCATATGATGAGGTCTGTTTGTATGCGTATCACAGTATTAATAATTTCAAGGTCAATCCGGGCCTTATATGTTCAGAAATAATTGGATATCGTGGATATTAAGGAAGGTAAGTATAATCTGCGATCCAATATTATTATAGTGACATTCGCACGAAATGATTTAATTGAAACCGAAACTGTTTATAATATTTAAAATTACAAAATATTATCAGAGGTTTTTCGTCAAGTGGTGTTCAGTACAATGAGTGAAAGAAACATTTTAATTTAAAATTAAGTTATGAAATATCAGTTTATATAACATTTAATTTATGGTAGGAATACAAACTAAAGTGTCTACTGTGATTATCGACTCAACTCAATTACTTTCATCTCAAGAAGATTGAGAAAAACAGGAAGACGAATCAGTCGTCACGGAAATATATATTTTATGATATAAATATTCACATACAGAAAGAAGTCTGCTTGTGCGTGAAAATTCCTCTCTCATTGATTCGATTATTACGTAACCGAACGAGGAATTTAGAGCGACTAAATCGATTAATCGATGTTAATCTAAGACTTTAGCATGTTGCAATACGACAGAAATGTTACATCAAATTTTTTAAAGTTTTGTTAGAGTGCTCATTATAAATAAATATTCTGCGAAGTTCGGAAACTGCTAACCCATATTTAACTTTTTTTGGAATCTTCGACATAAAAATTGATAGAATGATATAACTGAATTATATCAAAAACTTTGGATTGCGCTGATATTATTCGCATAACATAACTTCCTTCCTAATCAAGGTGGACAAAACATAAAGATGCAACAAATTGACACTTTGACGCCGTTTCTGGAAAGTATTTGGGCTCACAAATAGCGAAGCAAAATTTATAATGATAGGATGCTAGCCCATCGGCTACATAAGTTCTTTATGACATTATATGATATCATTACTAACTACTTTTACGACCTGGGTGGAAGTATAAGTAGCCGGCACAATATATATTTCTTTTTCTCTTTCAATTAGCTTGCGTGAAAGGACACATTACATACCTATTGTTATACATATATACACACGTAAAAAAACTTTAGTAGCACGTAAGAATAAAATGTATTTTCTATGCTACGAGTATAATCCCTCTTTGAATATCTTTCTTCTTATTAAAAAAATATTGACTTGTTTTTTCTACAAAGGACTAAAAACCACAAAACATTCCTTTCTTAAATTTTACACTTGTGCTACTACTTATTTGCGTTCTTTTTCTTTTTTTTCAAATTGAAAAAAAAACAAAAAGCGACATAATTATACTCGTAGGTTACTGAAGTTTTTCAGATGAACAACTTTAGTTTTAGAAGAAAACATTCCGTTTTCCTCGCTTTTTATTTGTTTTAACAGAATAAAATTTGATTTTACTCTCTTTTTATTTGTTTTTCAACTGAAAAACTTCAGTAACCTACAAGTACATGTCGTGAGAAATATCGTGAGCTCTTACTGTATTAATGGGGCCACGTCATCTTACCACTGAAGAGATGCAATATGCTGTAGAAATATAAAAGGCTCGAAATGGAAAATATTCAAGCAGATGTTGCCTAGCATTTCAGCGTCCAGAAGTGCAGTTTGCCGGCTCTGGAAACATTATCGTGAAACAGACGAGGTGTGTGAATAGCAACCCAGGTCGAGGGCGCAGTAGCAATAGTGATTATATTCTCTTTGGTAGCACTCTTCGTCAAGATCGCTACATTCAGTTAACATCTAGGTAGACGACAATATTGAGTACTGTTTGCCCCACAAACTGTGCGAAACAGACTACACATGTATAGTCTATGTATGTGCTCGTAGTCTCGTCTGTACCACTCAATGTCGAGTTCAATGGTGCAGATCGTTTGCGGTATGGTAGCAAGAACGATGCTACCCAATTTCGTTCTTGGATAAATCTCTCTATTTCTGAACTGATACTAGAGAGGATTTATCGTCGCCCAGGAAACATTGAACGTCTAAGACGTATCCAGGAAGTCCACCCATACAGCGGCTCGACAATCATGGTTTGGTCGGAGATAACTAATATAGTTTTTAAATGGCAATCTGAATGCCAAAAATTACGTACAACATGTTTTAAATTGCCTGTGTACGTCCGTACGTGCGTATAAATGATGAGACCAGACTTCACATTGATGCATGACAATGCCCGATCGCATACAGCGAGATTAGAGCTCAGAAATAATTACAACGAGAAAACATTCACGCTTACCGTAACCAGCTCACTTGCGTGTCATGAATCCCATTGAGCGAGTATAGGATATGTTTCAGAGGAGACTCCTGAAAGATCTCTATGGGGTGTCAGCGGTACAACAGCGGAGGGAATGCTCAAAATCCATTGGGATCGAGTGCCTTATGAGGATTAATAATCTGATTGATTCTATACAGAACAGATGCAGACAAGTTTTAAACAGCCGAAAAGGTAAACACACTGGAACTTTCACTGAAACACCCTGTATTCATTTTTGCTCAGTTTTTATTATAAACAAAATATTTACGAAAAGTAACGTTTTTAGTACTGAGAGTTTCCTATGTTAAGCGTACTTTTTTGTTGTCGATATTCATAAACAATTATGAATTGAATTGTTTCCTTCCATAACAATAATAAACAAATATTTAATAAAATAAAATGATGTGTAAAGTATATTTCAATATATATTATGTAGATTCAGATATTACTTTACGGAAATCCATTCCATGTGATGGATTCTTATATTTATTAGCCGTCTTTAGCTCAAAATTTCAAACTTGTAAATTGAAACGTGTTTCGTTTCTCAAAGAAGCTAACCCTGGGCATTCCAGGGATCATATTCGATCAGTTAACTAGCATTGAAATAAAAATATTCAAAAGTCAATAGGCGCTGATTTTTTGGTAATATATTTATTATTCATCAGATACATACATACTTAATGTAGTTAAATTTATCCATATTTATTTACATTATACTTTTAGTGAGCTAACCAATTGTTTGTTTTTAAACAAAATAAAAACATATCACAAATAATGAATCTCATATTAACTGTTCCATTGGCAAACTTTTGAGAGTGACAATTCAAGGCTGTGTTCACTTCAATGATTCTAAGACTTAGTACAGAATGTTAACGGTTTTTAAATTATAAAAGACTTACAATGATCTTATAAAGCGTACGATACTATAAACGTAGATATAGATATAGACGTATAATAAAGCGTACGAATTCAAAACGTTTCCTTCCCTTTTCAAACGTTCCTAAAGTAAATGTTTTTTGACGAATAACTTATCGCTCAAACCTACTTCTACGACTGTTATGATTACTTGTCAACTGTTCGAATTTTAACTTTCCCATGGTCGTCTCCGCTCATAGGTACACGTCTTTATTTATTATGCAAGTCGGTCACTCGTCACTCCATGTTGTTCCACAATACTGCTGCTTTATTATAGGTAAATCTATTGGCATTTAAGTAGAGTCACAACAACACCAGCTATTGCATTAGCTGAGTACTACGACTGACATTTGTGACTTATTCGAGTGTTGGTCAATTGGTCTCAATGAAGTAATGCGTGTGTGACTGAACCTATTGTCTGTTTAGTAGATGGCCACATTCAATTGATTTGTGATAATATATGATACATAGAGTTCATGTTGTAACAATATTCACATTCGAAATAATGATAAATTTAATCATATTAAAATCTATTTCATGTCCGTTTGTCGCATGCTGGTCTAGGATAGAAAGAAAAGTTAGATTACGATTGTGCCAGCTGCTTATCATCTCACGTAGGTCGTAAAAGCCAGCCAAGGAAAAGGGTTTGTTATATTATAAGGACTTTTTTATGAAAGTTAGCAGCCTATCATTATACTAGTTCCGCTTTGGCATGTATAAATAATCTATACATAATGGAGAAGCAGTGCAGAACGCTAAAATTTATATGTAGTATGTGTTACAAATACAATAAATTAAATTAAACATTCATTGTTTTCGTTCGTACTGCCAATGTCAAACACATAATAGCTATATTGTACGTTATTAAGGCGAATCCAATGATACGTCATATGTCGGAACCAGTTAATGGTTTCGGCTATATGAGGTATCCAATGAACATACCAGTGTTCTACGCGTATGAAGCATACGCAGCTAAAATTATAATCCTCCTTTTTACTTCATAGTATGCGGATAAAAAGAAAACGTGATTTTGTGCACCTTAATCCCGAATGTGAAGTGGCGTTATGTACTTATGTATAAACAATTGCGACATATCAATAATGTAATTTTGAGATATGACGTACCAAAATAAAAAAGCTTTCGTTTAATATCCCACATGATGAACTCAAAAAATTCGTTTTTCAACTTTTTATTAAACTGCCAAAACTAACCCCCAAAAATGAAATCTCAACATAAAGTTCACGCTTGTCTTTGGGCCACCACATACTTATAATCTGTACACAACAGCTGTTTACGTTAAAAATAATATTTGAGATAAACTCCTGTGACAAACAGACAAAGAAGTAGAAAGACGAAGACGAAGGTATTTCTCGTATTACAGAAATACAGTTAGAAAGGGATGCCGCTACTTGCTTTGAATAACAGTATTTCGTTCTAACTACTCTCAAGCAGTTTCACTCTTGAGTATTGTTCTGGAATACGGGCCAAAAGGTGCTCTCATTTCTAATACTTATTCTTTTTCTTCTATTTCTTTTTTGTCTTTCTGTCGGCATTAAAAACAGTGACGTCACAGACACTAATAAAAATGTAGCACATATACATTTTGAAATTACTAACACAAATAAACAAAGTAGTTATACAAATATATTTTATGTACTTTGAAACAAACTAACGATAACATTACCGCGATAAGTATTGTACGATGTTTTTTTTATTATTGGTCGTTTTTGTGGTCTACGGTAAATTGTAACTAAAATATGTGTCAATGTTTACGTTTCTAACAATCAAACACGACACGGATGAGTAATGACTAATGATATACACTTGATAAAGTCGTTAAAGGAAATAAATGTACTTCGAGTAATGTAGTGTGTTGAACCTTTAAATTATCATTTACTTTTGCCATTCGTTTATTCTGTTGGTAAACTTGATTTAAATGCTTGTTTATTTCTGTAATAAACACTTATTGACAAGTGTAAATACAAGGTTATAAAAATAAGTATAATAATGTAATTGTCCTGATAGATGTATCGACATAAACATTATTGCGATAATTATTCAATCGTTATTATTTGTACTTAAATGAACGTTAAAACCGTTTTAGGGTTCTAAACCTCAACGAAACGGAAGCCTAGTAAGAATAGAATCACTCGCATTTGTTTATCTGTCCGTCTGTCATAGTTAATTTTCTTAAAAACCTTATGATGCCACCTTATAATAATGATTAATGATACATCATATTAATCTACATAATATTTTACATACATCTAGTATTCCGACTTGAGATTATTTCCCCCATAACTTTGAAATCAGAGACGCAATACCTTGGTCAAAATTTATGAAAAAATTGTAAATTGTAATGATCTTTCTTCTCTTTAGTCTTTTTTTAACTCTCAAGAATCAAATTTTATGTAGTTATCATTTCTTAAATATAGTGCGGAAAGGCAGTCGAAGTGTCACTTTGCGAAACATGCTTTTTATCTCGTACAATTTGAAGTAATACACATAATAGGTTAAAGATTATACGGTCATGTTAAACAGATCATTATTAGTGACCAGTGACTACGGTCAACTAGTATCTATTATTTCAACGAGCCATAAAATTGTCTGACCTTGGTATCGGTCGAAAACTAAAACGTTAAGCTTTTCATACAGGCTATAAAAACAAAAAGGTGCTATAAGCGTGGGAGAAGGTAACTAAAACTAATGAACTACATTGTCTTATTGCTTTAAATGGTAGTTCTGGTTTTTTCATTTTTTATTGGATACATGCAAATAATGCCGTGGGTGGATGATTTCCGCTATCTTTGTACCCAGTCCAACTACCTATTCAGGTACATAGTTACATCTGTCTTCATCATTTTATATCTAATCCACCATAATAAATAAATAAAAATAAAAAAGACTTTTATTTCCTGCAGAAAAAATAACAGTGCATAATGGTCTAATATCTATGTTATATCTAAGTTTAACTTTTTAAACTTCTAACTTTTTAAATGTTGGATTACTTATAGTAATATGATCTGTACTAGAATTCTAATACAATATTATATAGGTACATAATATTATTATATATACGTATATATACCTACATTCATATCTTCACGTTGTATCCCTAGCGAGGTAGTCAGAGAGGATAATTGAATATAATATTATAATTAAATATATATTTAATAATAATAAATATTTATAATTATAATAATACTGATAATTATATACTAATACTAAAACGTAACTAATTAATCTGGACTTTTGGCGGAATCAGGAGAAGTATAGTTGTTATTTCATTTAGATTTCCTATTTTTTAAATTTTTAGGAGTTTTAAAGTACAAAAGTTATAGTATATTGTGTTTTAAAGTTCTGTATAAGTGAAAAGAATGGAGTAGGTCTAAATAAACATGTGTAACTGAAGTTCTCGCGCTCTTCCAAGAAGTCCTTCATAACTTCAGTAAAGTCTACTATCACTTTACTGGAGGAGTTTTACGATAACGATTCCACTTATTTACAATACGTGATATTGACAAATGCGCTAATCTGTGCGCCGTGCCATGAAGAAAGAAAAAAAATTAAATAATCGGTGCTAATACAATAACTCAGTTCAGTCTGCAAGAACTCTCCTCTAAAGAAGCCCATAGCTCCCTATCTTTGGGCACATGCATCAATTTTTCGCCCGCTATCCTTGTCAAGTCATCTAGATCGTAGTCGTAGTACATTTTTTATTGCGATGAAAAGCATTCTTATTTTTATATCCATCAATTATAGTGCTTTTAAATGCATCCCTTTTGTAATTAATATTCCATATTGTCCACCGCAAAACAAATTTTGTTGTGCGTTCTCTTTATGTAAAAACAATGTCTAATATATTGCGACTAATTGTATTTTTTTTTCTATTTATACCTTATTCTTAAAGTTCATAAATTTTTCAGATTTTTCTTGAACATACTTTTTGAGACAAGGACACAGCAATACTTACATGTGTTTTCGAAACATCAATTTCATAAATTTATGTTACAATTTTTAACAATGAGCTGGACAAGTGATCTTATGATTTCAACATATATATATTTAAAGGCTCATTTTAGACAACTAGTCCTTACTCCCAGTTATTGCTACAGGGCGTTAATCGTTGTCTTATGAGCCTTAATGCACAATTTCTGTTGTCTAGAATAAGACATTGTAGCTCATTTATCTCTAATTATAATTATAAATATCTCTAATTATAATTTTTAGTAAAAGTTAAAGAATGTAACCCCAGATCAGAAGCTTTATAGCTTGCTTGAAAACGTGATAGCGGGCAAAACACCAACTACTGTTCTTTTGTAATATCAGCGAAATCTTCAAAATGTACCCAAGAGTGAAACTGGGTTATACAATACAATAATAGAATACACTTCATTGCACCAGTACAAATATACAAGGACAAAATGAAAAATATAATGAAAATGTACAATTGAGTTATGTGAAGCTTCTATGAACTACATCCTCAGCGCTAACCGAGAAGCACGGTATGTATAACCGCAGCTCCCCTTCTCTGTTCGTCAGCGACCCACACTTACCTTTAGTCGCCTTACGTTACAGGCTTGGGATATTGAAGTCCTATACTGTGGCTCGCGTTAAGGGACTGACCACTAGCCTACACCAGTCTATACTTGACCTACGTGGTATAAATTGGAGCTCATCTCCTTCTCACCGCAGTGGATCAGTGGATCAGTGGATTTGACGCTTAGTAACTGACTTTACTTGAATAAATTAATTTTAACTTTAATTTATATCTGAATTAAAACGTTGCTTTGGTACTTTTATTAATTTTTAACGTGTTGGAAACGTGAAAGAGCACAATTTGTACATCCAGTGGATGTTACAATCATTAGACTGTATTATTGAACCACCGTGAATGAATGGATGGAAAACAATAAAAAACTAAAATTGGGAGTGAAAATTCAAATAAAGAAAAACGCTTACTGAATTTCATCGCACTTTTGAAATGTTATACATCTTCACACTGTATCCCCAAAGGGGTAGTCAGAGAGGACGGAGCGCCAAGCGTCGTGGTCCTTACATACTTCTTTCGCTTCCTCAAATCTCATCATTCTTTTCACACATTTTCGCCTATGTATGCGAGTCACTCATTCTTTCTAAGTGCCCGAATCATCGAAGCATTCAATTCTTCATTTTTACAATGTCGTGCAACCCTGCTACACTGTGTATATCTTCTTTTCTCATTCTGTCCGCGAGGGTGACACCGCACATATTTCTAAGAGATCGCATTTCTACTGCATTTATCTTTCATTCACTCGATTTTGGTCAAATCCAGGCCTCACTACTGTACAATAAAGTCGGAACCAATACCGCATTATGCGGTATTGGTTCCAACTTTATTGCCTTTATTGCATTATACCGCAATGCGGACAAAGCAGCGTTCACATTATTGCCAGCTGCTACCCATCTCTCCACATCCAACTCACATCTTCCATCCCTCGAAAACGCACTTCCCAGATATACAATTTCGTTCACTTGTTCTAGACATTTTCCATTTATCCATATTTCGCACTTTGTAGTTGGACTCCTTTCTTTTTTTTTTCCTTAGCAATACAAATTGTGAAATAAAGGAGAACTTCCACTAGCACTTTCCTGTGCGTGAATTGTGAGCCGGTCCTGATGGCTGGTCTCAACATCACGCGCATTATCGACCTTTTCGCACAATGACCGCAAAGAAAAATATTATCTTTTAAAAATATACAATCAAATTATGAATTAGTGTTTCGCTGTCATCGCTTTGCATGGTGTTTGCTTGTAGCTGGAGATGTCCTTCGCTTTTAAGATTTATCATCGCTTATTTTCATAAAAAGTTCACCACAAGGTATCACCATGTATGTACTATTGGTTTATTTCTTGATACCGTAATTTATGTGGCAAATTTTTCTAAACCTTTTTATTAAATATTTTTTTCGCCAAACAAATGGTGCTTAGCTTATATAGTATAAGTTTCACTTTGTTTGTACATCTTCGGTTTCAAACACCAGAACCTTAGTTTTGAAATGTTATTGTTGTCTTAATTAAGAAAATTAATTTAAATATAGATTTCTTTCACATTTTATGATTGCATTTCCAGACTATTAGTCACAACAACCAATCCCTTTAATATTTGCGTCAAAGCAGTAACAGAGTTGTAAGATAATTACGAATAACAGTTCATAGTTATTATTTAAACTGCTCATATTACGTGATGACTGATGTCATCTTATGATCTAGTATACTTTTATTTACCAGTTTTATGCCTTGTCCATAACTAGTCATCGCTTAGACCGATTTCGTTTGATGATTGACATTTTTATAAAAGAAGAAATGAAAATCCAATCGAATGACATATTAAGTATCCTAAGGATTGAATAAATAAATATTCTTCGGACGAACACTAATTTTATGGTTCTAAAACTAAGCTTACTTGTACCAAATTTGATGGAATTGGAGAGTACTCGATAACCAATAGATAAAACTCTTAAGCAAATTAAAAAATCGTTTTCTAATTTATTGATCTGATCAAAGCATTATACTGAATACCTAAATCTTAAAAGCTTTTATTTTAACCGGTACACACGTAAATATTACCTTGCAAAAAATATGAATTTTCTCAATGTATCCTCTTAATTGTTTGGTATTAGGTACGGATTTTAATATTTAGATCATTTACGAGTCTGAACGAAAAAAAGAAATAGTTAACGTACTGTTACCAATCAGAGAAGAAATATTTATTTATTTATTTATATAGTATTTTCTACCAACTAACCTTTAGTAGTTGAGAGCAAGCAAAGGATAGTGACACCAAAATATATTAAAATACTATACACAATATTACACTACATAAATAGCACAACGTAAAAGATATGAATTTATGTACACATTCATATATACGTTTATATATACATACATGATATATAAAAACACATAAAAAATAAAAACAATGAACGTATCAGTCAAACTGTTTGAGTAAAAAGTGTTCAAACAAACGCGAATTGAAGGCATCAACCGACGGATACTCCCTGATCCCAACCGGTAAGCTGTTCCAGAGTTGTGTTGCTGTACAAGTAAAAGAATGGGCATAGTAATCTGTGCGGCACTCAGGGATAGATATAAAATTTATTATACTGCGTACAGGGTTCACGTCCCACTAACTGTTTAAACACAAAGCGCTCACTAAGGTATTCCGGAGACCAAATGCTGTGTATTATGTTGTATAGCATAGTGAGTACGTGTAAATTTTGTCTATTACGTATGGTAAGCCATTTCAGCTGAGCCCGGTAGTGTGAAAAGTGGTCATATCTCCGTATTCCAAAAATGAAGCGTATACACATGTTGAGTAGTCGTTCGAGTTTGTTGAGATACACTTCAGTGATATCAGTATAGCAAACGTCAGTATAGTCAATGATCGGCAGTAGCAGTGAGTTAACCAAATTCATTTTGGTTGGCAAAGGTAAGAAATTTTGCCGTCGCTTAAGAGGAATGAAAAGACGAAAAAACCTTCTGACTAACTTTCGTGAGTTGAGAAGTCTAGGCCAGATCACGTGCAATGTGCAACCCCAGATTTTTCACCAACTTACAATATGGAGAGGTAAGTTATTAAATGTCACGGGTGGTGTGGTGAGCATGTCGACCAACGAGAGGTTACCGGAGCTACCAATCAACATAATTTGCGTTTTCGCAGGATTTACTAGCAGCCCGTACTGTTCCAATAGAGGTAGAACTCCGTAGACCTCGTCTGTAGTCACAGAATTGGAAGAAAGGAAAATTTAGAAAGAAATTTAGTGTCTGTTTCCTTAGAATTAACTTTAAAAAATTTTACATCTTATAATCTTCAATGAAAGTTATATGAAGAATGTATAGGAATAATATGTACCTGGTAATGTTACTGTAATTTAATTAAAGTAACCTACATACATATTTAGAAAAATTAAGAAATATATAATATGTATTTCCTTCTAAATGAATACGTGTAGGTACCTATTTATTTGAGCAGACATTCCTAAAAGTTAACAAAGAGATGTTGTTAAGTGGAGTTATATTATACGAGTGAGATACAATTTTGCCTAATAAGGGCAAGAACCTTGAGGCCCACTATATCTGTATTTTTTAATATGGGTAATTGTGGTCTTATTAAGAATTGAGCTCAAACGACTCCTCCCACGTCGTTTGATCATTTAACTAATTGCGTTGCGACTTCTTGTTTCGGTATTTCACCCGTGTTATTTTTATAAATTATATTCGTTCGTTCTTCGTTAATATCAAATAATCATTTCTTCTTTCTCTCTCATTAAATTAGAATACTTTTTACATCCATACCTCACGTCATACTATAAAGGGATAAAAAGAGATGACAGCATACTTCTTTTGCTTTTTACTACGTTCTCATACTGCTCACATAATTATGCATGCAAGTACTATTGACATTTCCACCAGCAGGTATAAACGGAGGTAGTTTAAATAACATTCGAAATGTTACCTACAAACAATATTAAGCTTTAATGTTGTTATGACTAGCTATATTTCCCAGTTAATTTCTGATATTTACAGAATTATTTAAGTACTTAAAAAACTTACATAAACGCATAACTATTGTACGCGACAGATCGACATGGCAATTTTCTAGTGATGTGACCAGGTTATCGATATTTTTTTAGTCCCACAACAAAATAACGGTAAAATTAATTAAGTGGGATTTATTATAAGTAAAATGAAAATGAATTAGATTACATATTTTAATCATCACAAACAATAAATCAAAAATCAAAATATTTTTTTATATATTTTTATTATTTATATATTTTTACAACGCAGAGGTCAGCCATCCAAAGAACTCATACTATCATCGCTACAAGTACTTAGTGACTCTTCGTCACTAGTTTCTCCAACTTCTACGATAAAATCTTCCATTACATTTTCCATTCCTATATCCTTTTCCCGGTATTCATTCTCCAGTCTCTGAACATGTTTTTCGAAATTTGCCCAGTTTTCTGCCGTAACTGTCGAAATTGCATTTGTTGTTACCTCTTTCAGTTTTGTCAAACACAAATCGCTGTTTATGTTGTGTTCCCTTACAAAGCGTTTAATGGCGGCCCAGGCTAATTCAATAGGATTAAAATCACACATATATGGAGGTAGTTTTATAATGTCATGGCCATGTCCTTTAATTTCATTGTCAATTTTATAATTGATATCAACGGGTCTGTGTTGTTCTACAATTTTAAATAGATCTGGTTTCCTCATTGACCTGTCGTAAGAAATGTTATTATCTTCCAACCATTTTATCATTGCAGATTTTAGCGAACTTTTTGTCGGGTTGTCCATTACCACGACACTGCCGCTCAGGAAGTGAAGGCAAAAGCTTTTCGACTACCCATTTTTCAAAATTCTCGCCATTCATTTGACCATGATACTCGCCGGTAGTAGTACCAGCCTTAAATATCAAAGTAGCCCCCGGTAGAAATCCGTTTATGCCTCCTGCGCTGACTACTATGAGTCTATTCCCAGAACTAGTATCTGTGAGAATTCCTTTTGATCCAGTCATTTGCCAACACTTTTTGAAAGTTAAATTATTGTCCACCCATGTTTCATCTAAATAAAAAATATTTCTGTTTTGTTGTCGGAATTCTCTCATTTTCTTTAAATATTCATAACGTTTGAAAACTATATTTGGCTTTTCAGTTAAAACAGATCGTTTGGTTTGACACTGACGCCACCTGTAGCCCATTTTTTTCAATAGTCGTTGTAATGTACGAATACCCCAAGGAAAAGGTATTTTTTCACGTAACGCAACAAGTAGCTTGGGACATGTCGGAACGATTTTCCTTTGTAAATAAAATTCTGTTATAGTGTCATGAACCACTGTACGATCAAAAATGTCTACACAACATTTTTGGCCTGTCTTCTTCCGTTTTGTGGGCGATTTTAATTTTTTATCGGGTCCTGCTAATATTGATTCGGATTTTATTCTGGATAAAGTTCTTTTTGATAAGCCGGTGTAAAACGCAGCCCTTGCCAATGTCTGATTGACAGAGTATTTATAATAATTGTTTTTTCGTTCAATGTCACAATATTCTAATACTTTTCTGGCTAGATTTCGTGCTTGAGAGTGAATTATTGGTTTTTTTGTTTTAACACGTGACGAGGAAGCGACCGAAGTCATTTTAATACACAATAACAAAGAACAATGTAAGCGAGATCGAAATCGAAAACGCGGTCGATACGGACTCGTGCAGCACTAAGACTAAGACGGCGCGGGCGATGTACGCGTATGCGGGGTGTCCCCTCTCCCGTGCCTCAGCTCATACCCCGATTGCCATGTAAATACAATAAAAGGACTGTTATCTAATAAGAAAACTATTCTTTTCTTCAAATCAGAAATATGTATACCAATAACGGATATTGACTTCACTCACACGTAACTTCTGCTACGTTCTTTAACTATGATATGTAGCTCGCCTTACATTATTCTTGTCAATCTGTCTTATTTATGTAGATAGTATTTCAGTTACCTAGCAATACATGGTATTTCAGAATTCTCCAAACAAATTTTCATAGTTACTACAATGTAATTAAAGTAGTTAATTTCGCTATATCTGAGACTTTTGGTGATAGCGTTACGTATAAGACATTATTGTTCAAAGAAAGTTCTTAGTTTTTTTTAAATGTTGCTATTTCAGTTTTATAATGTTAAGGCAGAAAAACCAAAAAAAAACAAAAATAATGTTTTGTCTGTGTGTTTGTTTATACGAAATAAAAATAGCGAATCCACTTCGACTGGATTTCTACCTTTGCATATAGTTTTAGTTTAACTTAAAACAATTGGCTATGTTTCACATCGACCAGTTGAGTAACACTTAAGATACAACCTTGACCCATCAGTATTAGTTGGATGTTATAAAAAGTTTAATTCAATTTATGATTGACAAGTTTGTAGGTGACTTTTATTGTCTAGTATGTTTTACTACTTCACATCGTGTTAATTATGATCTAAGCAGCAAAAATAAATTGATACAAAAACAAATTCCACCCAAGCGGAATTGCAAGCGCAAACTGGTCAAAGTAAATAACATAAAAGTAATATTTCAATATGTGAACATGTTCTTTGTGATTTATGACGCTTCAATATTACAATATCATAATAAAGATAACAAAATAGTAGCTAAATACCTATTGAATACTAATGATTCGCAAATAGCAGTAGCGTCCTTCAAACACGCGAACGCGTGATACGTATGTAATTGCAATAATTGTTATTCTTTTTCTATTTATAAATTCACATTTTCAAATGAATTTGATAGTCTATTTTAATAAATAGCAATCAAGAAAAATTGCAAAGTACGAAATAATGAAAACCTGATTTTATTGCAGTTCCTTCTAATTGTAAGTAAAAGTTTTTTTCGATTTTTCATGGTACATACATAGTAAATTACAAATTCCAAAATACTTTGCTTAAATTTTCATCCGGTCTGTTTTTATGTAAGTGCTAAAATATCTCACACAGACTATAGCTACAAAATAACAATATTATTGATACCTACTTGAATGAACAACAGTAAATGTCTAAAATAGTAATTCGTTTAGTAGGTTTATATTTTTATCTTTAATCGAATTTAGATCAGGGATCTTCGGATATCTATTTAACTTTATGAATAGGAGTTAAATTTAATATTTATATGGAATACCATAACTGATGTCATACTCTCTTAGGCAACATCGTCAAGCCATTGTAAAGGTTGCCTAACGTGTCTAATCATTCAGTCAAGCGTGGTTATTACGCAAAAACAGATTAATACCATTCTAGACAAATAGCTGGTTTCTAGTTTAATAAGAAACGTAGTTAAATATTTTGTTTCAAATGTTAAAACTATATATAAATAACTACAAGACATTAAAAAATTTACATCGTTTCAATGTCTAAATACATATAAATAGAATACCGAAATTATTCATAATGAGTTCCACGAAACTAATTTGTTTTAAAAGATTTTTATGAAGTAGAAAAAAATTTCGAGTTCGTTATTGAAAGACAACTGACTATTGGTATCCAATATGCTTATGGCCGGTTGCATAAGGACGTACGTACTATCTGTATAAGTATGGTATATAAAAAATCGTATTGACACCCTTTAAACTGGTCTCATCTCTGGTTATGCTCGAATCTTTGTTATGATCGTTGTGAGTTATGCCGTGGCTTACTTGTTGTTTTGTGTCATTACCTGCCGACCCACGGGACGGACCGCCGACGCGACGCTGCGACACACTTACACACTGGCGTTCTCTAGACGCTGTCTGACGCTTATAGCAACAAAGTATACTGTTTACAATGTAAAAAATTCGTATTATTATTTTTAGCAGTATTTTTAATTACTTTAAAAATATACGGTGCTAAAGTTCATCAAATCATAATTAGGAATATTTGAGTATATGTGATGATATACATAGATTTTATCTGCCACCGGTTATAGTGCATTAGTTTTCGCACAAAATAAAAGAACAATCGAATAGATATATTTATCTATTGAGCAACATTTCGTTTTCAAATGTATTACATCTATATTTTAAACTCTATTTGGTGTAAAGAGAAGAAACATAAGAGAATCTTTTTGAGAATAAAAATGTTTAGAAAATCGCCGTGTTTTTTAACATCAGTGCACGCAAGCGTACAAGCTCTGAATTTGTCTTATTGGGCAATGAGAATGATATGCAGCAACAAAGGGTTCTGAGAAGCACCCGTCCTGACATGTTCGTCCCATTGACTCACTACTTACGTGTTGTTTAATAATAACCGTGCTTCCTTTTACAACCATTTTTGTTCGCCAAATATTCTTATTATGCTCAGATTCGAATATAATATTGTCTAAAGAATACTTATGTTATATATTATTATGTGAACTCTGTCATAAAATAAGTGAAAACTATGTTTTCTTTGATGATTTTTTATTGTTTAATAATTATATTACTGAAATTTTACTTCTTACGATTATTTTTATACATTCCTAAAGTAAAAAACAACCTTGGTTTGATTCTATGTGTAATAATCTTATAAGCTGCACTAATTTTGTTGAAATCTTTGTTTTATATTATTTGATCATTTCAAAGTTACGTATGTCTCTGCAGACAGAAAACCAAAACCATAAACTTAAGGATGTATCTAAAATGAATTAATATAAACATAGTAACTGACAAATCATTGCCTTTTTTATAATGTAATCAGCCCTCCACCAGCATTTATTAGTCTCGCTGTATCAATACAGTAAACTTATATAAACTGAAATCCAATGAGTTATCAAGTATAACAAAAATAGCAAGATCCTTATATAAAATAATGTTATTATTTATCATTATTCATCAATAATATGATAGAATATTAAATACGATTGAGGTTTTAGTGACATCATTAAGCTTTGTAATGTTTAAGATACAGACAGCAGTGACAGCATCTCACAATATAACCATTTGATACATTTAAACTGTACTGAATGATTTGGAAATTCATCCAATTGTTACAGTTTATCCGTTGTAAATAAATTAAATACATATCCTCACGCTGTATCCCTAACGGTGTATCTGAGAGGTTACTTTATGTAATGATTTGTCATTACATATTACCATATCACCATAAATGATAACGTTAGAAGTTCATAACCTAACTATCAAATAACAAAATTAGCATTACCTCCCTCTTTTCACACCCTTTTATACTGGCGCATTTCTCATAATAATTAAAACACATCAATGTATTCTTTGTGGTAATACCGTGATACGCCTGGGCTCTTATGCAATGTACTTTCACTGTACGTTAGCAAAGAGAGAGCCCTTTACATTGCCTATTACATTACCGAATTACTTTGTGAAGTTGGTAAATTATTGTGCGTTTCTAATTTGTCTGACTTCTTTTTTAAATGCTTTAAAGATATTTTTACACAAAAAATTTGTTATTGAACGAAATGTATAAATACAAGAAAAAGCTGTACGTGCATTTTTACATTATATTCTAAAAAAGTGTTTGAAAGAAAATAGATAAGTGCAGTATTTTATAGATTCAGATATTACTTTGAAGAAATTCATTAGTTGAAGAAGTTCATTAGTCAAGTAGTTAATACGTATGTTGTTTAACTACTTTACGCTAAAGGTTCTAACCTGTTGCTCTATACGTGTTCCTTACTCAAATAATTTTATTAATTATAGATTTGGTCAGCTACCCAGCCCAGAAACGACGATTTAGTGTTGAGTAGATGACCGAATCTGATCTCTGGAATGTCGTGACGATGCTTCGTCGAGAAGTAAAAGACGTGGCGATCAACAAGTAGACAAGTTTGGGTGGAAGATAGCTAAAAACACAGACAGGTAGACAGGTATTAGCCGGTAATGATGGGTAAAGATAACATACCACCATGTAACACGTTTCATGATGGTATATGTCTTTTCACACCAATTTAAATAAGGAACTTTTAAATCACTTCAATATCTGTCACAGGCTTAGGCTTCAGTGACTGTAAATAATTAAAGTCTCTGAAGTCATTTCACGCATATATATCCTCACGCTGTATCCATTATGGAGTAGTCATAAATGACGAAGCGCCATCACCGTTCTTAGAACGTTAAATTATGAGTTTTTAAAAGTGCTAATTGCAAACATAGGAAAAAAAATTAATCATATTTTTTGACTTACTGTCTTTATTTTAGCTATTTATATTTGTTTAAGCTCGATTTTAATAAGAAGGAATATTCGGATAGTCGAAAAAGGACACAAATATACGAATGAAATTAAGGATTGTCATGATAAAATTTATAAAAACTGAAAATCAAATCAGTTTATTCAAAATTCCTTCTTTTATATCTAAATAATACATTAATTGATTTGGAATGGATTTCAGAAGCACTTTATAATTAATCACTTTATATTATTATATAGAAAAAACAATAAAAATGATATGTATCGTATTAAAAAATATACTCTACGACAGTAAGACGTTAACACTTCGATAAAAATATACTAACTTCAAAAAATATAATGCTGCTATAAAATAATTAAAAGCATAAAAAAATGAAATAATAATGTGTACTATATCAATTGTCAATTCAAGTCGTGCCAGTCTGCTAAGCACTCTAAGCAATGACAATTTTATAAAGGCGACATTGAAAAAGTCTACTATTTAAGATAATACCCAACATACATACATACACACATACATAATAACAGACCACAAAGTCAGTTATTGTCGAGCACTTGCTGGAGTCAGGACCCAATCACTGGATTTCATTACATCAGCCACAGGTCCTCTCCACCGATCAATACTATTATCTCAGAATAGCACGAGAGGTTGTTGAAATAAAAAAATATCATAATTTCAACCCGGAAGATGAATACGGCTTATCAACATTGTGGAATCCTGTCATCAGTGACTGTGTCCGGAGCCACAAAACCGAACGTCGCCAGTGTGTAGACGTCGTTTATGTGGTGTGTCGAAGTACGACAGTGACGATAATAAAAATTAAAAAATATGTTGAATAAGTGTGGGTAGTTACCAGGAACCGCACCAGGTACCCACATCTCATCAGTCTGCCCGTGACCACAATCGGTACAATCCGATCAAAACGTCTAGCTAAAAAAGGCCTTGAATTACTACTACGACATAAACTGTTTAATTTAGAATTGTAAGATAATATGTAAAATTTATCCATTATAATTTCTGCTGTCATGTTAACAATGACTTTTACCCGTGGTATATATTATGATTTTAGTTAAAAAAAATTGTTTAAACTATTAATTTTAAAATGTGCATTTTAAATTGCTTATGATTCAAATCACAAATAGTAAATGTATAGCGGAAACTATTCATTTTAAATATAATGTCTCGCTTGAATTAATTTGTTGCACATTTATATAATAGCCATTTATATTGATTACTATATCGCCGATTTTTAGAGCCATCTAAAAATAGAGTATCCAATAGCTAAAAGATAATTCGCTAACATAAATTTTATTGCTAGGTATTCTAATATGTACTTATATTTAATATATCTGTGTAAGTAAATAGAAGTAAGTTATTTATTATTTTATTTTTATAAAATGTTGTGTTTATTCGGGTGGCGGCCTCTATCGTGATGTGCAAGGTTGTTCCGCTCGACACCAGGCAAGGAAGGCGGAAAATATTCACGTGATTGTTGCCATAATCGACAGCCTTGCCGTGACACTGGTCACTGATGTAGGCGAGAAGAAGATTATTACCATTAAAATAATACTCATATCACTGTTAATCAGAAAACATCTTGTGTAAACGTGTGTGTCACAATTCTTAGTATAGAAATGTGCTATCACGCTATAACGTCATCTCATATCCAGCTCGGGGTGGACAAATGCAAGGAAAAGTATTTATCTTCGCTTCACTTTTAGGAGCAAGGCTTACAGATGACAAACGAGAAGCCGAGAATTACGTAACTTGCATTCAGCATGCGACAGCCAATATCGCGCGATATCTGCTGTCAAAACGAAAATTGGTACAATGTAATTTGTATAGTGGCGCTAAATCTACCGCGAAAAGTGTATTTTACGGTCATAGAATACTGATACGTCATCGTCATACATGATACTAATTTTTTGTTGCATTTAGTCACCGGTTGCGCAGCGATCGCGTGGCTGTCGCTGTCTGCAAATTTTTAGTAAAAACCCCGCCGATAGTGAAAGGTTGCTAACTCATCATTTCGTCACCTAAGTTAAGATAAGCATGTAGCACATTTTATATATCCATATGACATATTTCTTTCTTTCTCGAATAACATTATAGATATTTTAATTAGCTGAGTGTCTCACAAACAAAGTTTATTTTGTTAATTTAATTTAAGAATACAATGTAAACTTTTTGTAACAATAAAATTATAATGATGTAACAATACATATTTACTTTTAAATATAATGTGTCATGTAATTAATTGCTTTTTTTAATATTGAGTTCATTCGACTTAATAATCATGTAAACACAAAGCAAATTTTAAACAGATTAATAAAACTCAATTCTGTTTTCCAAATAGAAATCTATTTCTATACAGTAGCAACAGACTTTTTTTGTTTTTAAACGGACCTATTATTACTTATTTACTGTTGGCGCAGTGATTGTAATCTCTGATACCAGTCTAAATCTGTCAAGCGGAACAACTACCGCAATCTTTTTTATATAAAACTAGCGGTCCATCTTGTGGATATTATCAGTTTTGCTCTTTTAATCTCAGTAATATAGAAACATTTTGGCATTTAACCTAATTCCTCCAATAACATTATTTTATAATGAAAATGTCGGTTAATTCAGTGATAGGTTTGTGTTGTATAAAGGAGAGCAATATACGTATATATAGTACTTAGGTTATCTTTAAAAATTATATGGCATTTTTGTGGAGAATTATTGTTTACTTTTAATGTTCATAATAACAATCTGCTGCGTCCTTTTAGCAGAAAGAAGTCGATAAGCTAAAGATCAAACAAGTATTAGTTGTCTAACTTCCTGATTACTGTCATTTTTTAAATTTTACAAAGCGTTTCTTATGCAAAGTTATAAAAACATGAACTTTTAAATCCTTAATGTACGAATCGTTTTGATAGGAATGCATACGTACTTCCTCTTTTATATGAATTAATTTACGAACTGAATTTACTGAAACCATTTAATTTTCTTGTGACGTCAGTCCATACTTACTAAGGAAACAAACTGTCACAATGAAGGTCTAAAAACAGACTAGTCACAAATAGATGCATTGTATTACCTAACAACATTCTGCTAATACATAATACCTATTACGTTTGGTAATTCATAATATGTAGTTCCTAAGTCACTATTCCTCACCAGAATACTTATTTCTATAGTTTGTGTAAGCTGAAGTTAGGTGAACCGTTCATTATTTTTAGTAAGCTTTGTCAAATTTGAAATATTATTACAATACTTATATGTATTTCAAGGTTTAAATAATGTTCACAAATAGGTCGCAATATGTGTTATAATTAGAAGGATTTTAAAGCATAGTAAAACACTTTCAGTCGATTAATTTTAATTTCGATTTTGTTAATTTTTACATTATTTTAATATTTTTTACCTACTGTCAATAAGCTGTGGGAATTTAAATAAATAAACTGGACGATGTTTACGTTGAACAGAATTTTACGTCTTACGAGACGGAGTATCAGAGAGGATCGGATTCTCACGGCCGACGCGACGACAATATTCGCGGTCATTCACTAGAGAAGCGGCTAAAGTAGTGTATTCGTTGGAGGAGGCATTGGTTTTACCCAACAGATTTTTTTTGTGTTCACTCTATTAATCCTGTTAAATCTATTCCAAAATGTATCTTGGTCTGGTGCAACAAGGTCATACTCATGACGTCTTTTCCATCTTGTATTAAATGCATAGTTCGATACAAAAAGTGAAAGTAAAAATATTTCTTTTCTCTGTAACATGAAGAAAGTGTATCTAAATTTCGTTTCTATACACTATTTTTTGATAAAAGTACGCAATTTCTGTATGAAATAAAGCGAAACACATAAATCCAGAAACAGTGCAAGCTAAAAGGTACCTGCGGGTAATAAAGCCTAGCTAAGAGAAATTTGAAATTAAGTAACAAATATTCAATGTAATCAACAAGTTTTAATAATAATTAGTCATAACGTTTAGTTACTATAAAATATAAAAGGCAAATGACGATTCTACCATTAACAAAAATAAAATTAAACAGTTATAATTCTGATATTAAGACAGTTACATCAATCCCAAAGAAAGAATAAATGATAATAACCTAGTAATAAGAAAATCGGATAAAAGAAATACCATAGTTATTATGGACAGAGCGGACTATGACAGGAAGGTTGCTGAAATCATCGGTACTGATGAATTTGTTCGACTTCCGAATGATCCGACGAAACGATTTACAGCTGAGATTAAGAGAGCCATTTCTAGATCTAGATTTTTGTTTACTAACGATTCGCGTATGAAAGACTACATAGTACCAATGAACCCAAAAGCTCCAAGGTACATGGTCTTCCCAAAATACATAAAACCAATGTGCCAGTTCGTCCTGTAGTCTCATATATCGCTGCATCAGCATATGGATTATTAAAATTTCATTTAATTATCAAAGAAAAGTCCACCTTCAATGCAAAATTTTTGGAAATCATGACAATAACATTTATTTTACTACCTATGGCCTAGCTAACTTACTTTAGTGGTATTACTGCCTTCCTACGGCTAGGAAAACAAAATTAAAAATATTGACAGCACGATACGTTATTCAAATATTTAATGAAATAAAATCTTGAAATAATAGAGAAATAGACTTCAAATCTGTAAACATAGCTGTGTAATATTACAAACAATACTTACGACTACAGAGCGAAAGTGAGAGGTAAAAGAAGCCAAGGAAGACCAAGGCTGACTTATGAAGACCTAATATTCAGAGTGTTAGCAGACGGAAATGTCAAAAGCACTCGCATACCTAGGCGAAAATGTGTGAGGAGAATGATGAGATTTGAGGAAGCGAAAGAGGTGTGTAAGGACCGCGACGCTTGGCATTCCGTCCTCTCTGACTACGCCGTTGGGGATACAGCGTGAAGATATGTATGTATGTATGTACTTACGACAAATTTGACCGATTTTTATTGTTCATTCCACACAGCGCACCCATCTCTCTTCGTGGGACATCTTCGTGCGTTAGGCGTTTGTGAGTGTTATTTTACTTAGGTCTTATTAACCAACTAGCCTTATTAGCAGCAGATACCTTGTTTCACGTAATAAAATAATGTATCTAGAGCAAGCAACAATCTAGATACAGTTTAACAACGTTATTGTTACAGAATAACGTATTTGTATATTGCGAATAATGATACGAAATTTGACAAGTTAAAAAATTTAAATCTACTCTTAACAATTTATACTGATAAGAATAGGATAAGTTTACAACCGAAGTAAATATTAATATTCCGAACTATTCATTATAACGCAAAATTTATTACAGAAATAATATATTGATCACCACTATACTTTCTTGGTTTGCATAAAGTGCGCTTACGCTTGTCGACGTCTAGGTGAGTTTATTTATTTAAATATGCGTGAACTGTGCTCACCACAGCTTCTTTGTCTCAGTATCTTGTTTTAATAATATGCTCAGTTCATGATCATTTTAATAGTAAATATAAGGATACAAACACATAAAATATTATAAGTTTTGTTATTTGCTAAGAGTTGTAATTACGCTAGTCAATACTATGTAGACACTCAATCTAAATCTCAACCGTAATCGCAACTCTGGTTCATATGTTCATAACAACAAAATACAATTTCGAAACAAAATAAAACATGAAATATTTGGCAATAATACATACATACATATCTTCACGCCGTATCCCTAACGGTGTAGTCAGAGAGGACGGAGCGCCAAGCTTCGCGGTACTTACATACCTCTTTCGCTTCTTCAAATCTCATCATTCTCCTCACACATTTTCAATAATACTACGTACTAATCGAGTTAAAGAGGCGGAAAAGAGCCTGTGCACGTTATATGTGACTGCTGATCATCGAAGTGCGCACTCATCGATCCTGCCCTGTCGCGTCGGTCAGTATATTCACAGTTCGGAGATTGTTTAGCACGTCATTTCAAAGAATAACAGTGGCGGTTGCAATAGATCATTGTTGGTCGCAGTGATATAGGGCTGGTCTAACCTGCGTAGCCATTTAAATAACAAAAAAAATATTTATAGGTCAACAACTGCGCTAATAAACTACATATACAAGTCAATTAATATTTTTATAAATATGTATATCCAATATCTATTGGGAGTAATTTATAATTTAAAATTAAATAACAATCAACCTCAAAGAAAGTGAACTCTTCACGCGTCGAACAGGAAAGTTTCACGAAGTTGAATCATAAAGTATTTTGTACACTTAAAATAACATACCAATTCAAGGTTCACATGGATTCAAAACAAACGAATGAAACGTTTTGTACTTTGGTCACCTCATTTGAAACCGACTTTAATATAACGTCACTAAGTTTAAAATTCATCGATTACTACAATATTTTTACAAGCGATTGATTTTATGTATGGTCAATAACAAGCTGGCAGTGTAGTACTTTCTTAGCAATATTCACCTCAGGGATATGCGTTTAAACGTTTTACTGCGAAGCGTCGCGTAAATTAATGAAGAGTCAGCAACATAAAACGAAGTAAATGATCTTGATGGTCGTGGTAAGTCATCATTCAGGTGGGGCCTTAAACTTAATCGTGACAGTCATTGTTCAAAGTAAAAGTATAAGTGCGTTATAGACGCTGTGCAAGAAATTAGATATGTTTAAACCTACATATCAATATGTAGATATTATCATATTATTGCTATTTCTTCGAGCTTCACTGAAAATCTACTGAAAGCATTTCAATGCAGTTGCACTGTTTGGGACTTCAGTTATTATGCTATTTTTATTATAAGGGAGCATGGAACCATATTTTTCGTAACCACTCAAATGAATGAAGTTACGATAATACTTAGTTATACTTACTCATGTAATTTTGAATTAGACGAATTAATTGTACAATTTACTGTACTTGTTACAATCTTCTTCTCGGGCTTCTTGTTGGTAGAATAATACTGCGGACTTTGTGGTAGATGGTATATTTGTACTAAAATTAGGCGTGTGGACGCCATAGCGCAGTCGAATACATCTCATGTCTTATACTAATTCTTACAACTATTTATGTTGGAGATGTATTTAACAAGTTCGAATTTTTCATAAAGATTTAATTTTTAGATCGCGCACAAGGTCACAATTTGCTGTGTCAGAGTAATATCTGGCACAGTACTCATCTTTTTTAATAAGCAAATTTAATATATTATATATGCAATCTGAAAATATTCCGAATCAGAAAAAAGCAAGGTCAACTTGTGACCATCACTTAGTTAAGTAAAAGTCAATGGCGTTCACATTCTTAAGGCGAATGTGTGAACGATAAATATTGGAAAAGCGAAAGACTTATGTCAAACAATACTCGCTAATCCTTTTTTGTCCCTTGAATTAATTTCCCCAAGTATGCATTTATTTGTGTATTACTAATTGTTATTACACGTATCTACAAAAATCAAGACCAAATATAAAAACCTTGCGTAGTACCTGAATAACTGCGGTAAGCAAGTCAACACAAATTTTATTTGCTTTTTTCAAATATTGTTACTAAAACATTTCGGCTATTACTAGGTTTGGGACCCTCCCTCGTTAGGAAAATCAGAAAAACAGAGATTACTTTAACGGAAGATTCAAAATCTGACAAAGATGTACACAACTTTGAGATTAATAGAAATTGCGGAAATTTTGCTTATTGTTAATTTCACTAATGAGAAAAATCTATTCACTTTTTGTACAAATTGATTTTATTAGTCGCTTGTTCTATGAGATGAGAATAAGTTTGAGACTAAATTTGCCTTCTATCATTTCGTGGTATTGTTTTCTTACATGGGTATCATTAGATATAAACAGCAAAAAAAAAATTAGGTAATTTGTCATATTAATTAGTTACCATAAAATAATCTGATGTAATTACCATATATTCATAAATGTTTGGCCAACGACGAGACGGAACGTAGAGACATGTTTATAATAGCGGATTACCATTGAACTGACATTTTAAGATATAGCCTAAACTGTACGGCATGCGGAAATAAATGATAGAATAAAATGTTACACATATACGAACACTCTCGATGTATTCCTAATATAGCAATCAGATGAGATAGATAAAGATAAAAAGACAAGGAATAGCGAAAGAATGAAATAAATAAAGATGAAAAGATAAGGGGAATAGATAAAAAATAAGAGAGGAATGACAACCAAGAAAAAAGAATAAAAGAAGAACAGAACAGTACAACAAAAGAAAACACAGGAAGAAAAATAAAATAAGATAGATAAGGTCTCTGCCATCGTATACGTCAGGGGAAGCAGAAAAAAAAATAGCAATCAGAGAAGATGGAGTGCCAAGCAAACAATTCTAGCATTCCTCAATTTTTTTTTATACTACAATTGTGGCAAGTAAGCATACGGCCCGCCAGATGTTAAACGGTTACTGCAGCCTATAGACACCTGCGACACCAGGAGTATCACTTGCGCATTGCCGACCCTGTAAAAACCTTATTATACGGTCAAATGTCATCATTTTCTTCAACTATAGTACTCTGGCTATTTGATTTTCATTAGTTAGCCTTGTTCTTCCTGGGCTTCCGCTACCATTTACTTTCACTCTGTAAACTTTCTTCGTCAACATGTCGTCACTCATTCTTTCGATGTGCCGCCAAAACTATCTAAGCTTTCCTTTCTTAATTTTTACAATAACACTGGCGTCCAACCTTATCATACTGCGTATCTCTTCATTGCTTATCCATGAGTAAAACTTTATATTCTCTAAAGCTTTTATCTCTCTAATTGTTCCAACAGCTTCAGAAAAGGCGATGTTACAATGTACGTAGCAGATCGTAGCCAATTTAACGAACATAATTTGCTAATAGACTTAATTTAAAATCTACCTGTTGGTTCGGTCGGGTACGCTACCAAAAATTATCCGTCGACGTGTAGTTTTTTGTCGAGGACGTGATTCACCGCGGTCGATCTGTCTCCGGGTCATATACCCATTACGTTTAACTCACTGTATATACTTAGTATACATATTCAAACGTGCGCGTACTGTATTCGTTGTATGTAGACTATACAACTTCCTTATACAAATCACAGACCTGTAATTCGTTTCAAATATAATATTTTACGTATAATAATAATATAAAATATATCGTATATTATACAGAAGTTTTACTTTACACAGAAATTCGTCTCAGCAATTAATTTATTTAAAATACCTACACATACAATATTTAATTAACTTCAGGCCTCCCTAAAATCTCTTCATGGAAACA
The DNA here is from genome assembly GCA_907165235.1 of Zeuzera pyrina. Lineage (NCBI taxonomy): Eukaryota > Metazoa > Arthropoda > Insecta > Lepidoptera > Cossidae > Zeuzera > Zeuzera pyrina. The sequence continues at coordinate 10,660,564 of OU015624.1, forward strand.
ATTGTCCATCAATAAGTTTGAAATTTTAAGCACAAGATCTAAAGAAATACAATAACACAATTAAAAAATTTATAATGAGTTTAATGAAAATAGATATTTTTGTAGGTAAATATGCAATCACCTATACGATATATAATTATAAAACTCAAACTTTGCCAATATCTAAAGCTTAAGTTCCACGAAGTACTTTTTTGCAGTTTTCACCTATATAAATATATAATAGGTGTCCTTGGACTTTCGGGGGATGGTCACTCCTCAAATAGCCTCGAGATGGCACGCGCGGTGTTCCCGCGCGCCTTCTCGAAATCGCCGCGAAATTATGGGTGGGAGTTCTGTCCTCCTACCCAAAACGAGACGAGGCTGGCGGTTTAGCGCCGGCCGTTGCCCGCCGGGGTCGCGGAAGAATACGCTACTGCACCCGTTGCCCCAATACAAAGGGTCTCGAGGAACAGCCGTGGAGTCTCACATCTGATGTTCTTAGGTTTCTCAATCTGAATAAAGCGAAGTTAATGCAACCAGGTACATAGAGGAATGTTCCTAGCCCCGCGCCAGCGTTTTAGGGACTCCATGACTATAACCGAGAACCGGTTATTATCTATGGAGCGTCGAATGCATCGCGACACGGAATTCCGTACAAAATACACACATCAAAAGAGTCTAGAGATGGAGTAAATTTTTTAACTATAAAAATTATCAAATTAATATTTATCAAATCTTGTCTTCCAGACTGTCTTCCTGCTTTAATTCATATGTCTAAGTTAACAACTTATCCCCATATTTTGTAAAAATTAAGAAAAATTGCAATTTTTGCAAATTGAGGGAAATTCAATTAAATGGCAAAAAAAGGCAAAAATGAGGATTTTTTTAAGTTTTATTGTAAAGATAAAATAATTAATAATCTGTGTTTCCACCATTGACACGAATCACACAATCATAGTGATTCGGCATGCTTAAAATCAGTTCATCAAAATCACTTTTAGGAATGGCCGCCCGTTCTTTCTAACAAGTCAAAAAGTTGTTGTGGGGTATGCATGGCATCCATACTCGGCAGAGCTCTTCTGTGGAGCACATGCGTGCTCAAATGGGTTGAGGTCTGGCGATTGAGTAGGCAACGGCAGAACGTTGATGCGAGCATCGGCAAAAATGCGTGTTACGACTCTAGCCGTGTGTGGACGTGCATTGTCGTGCATTAGTTGAAACAAATCATCCAACCGGCTTCGCAAAGGAATGATCACGTCTGAAACAATCCTCTCCGTATAAAACTGAGCATTGAGGTTGCCCCTGATCCAAATGAGCTCGCTTCTTTCACCGATCCAAATACCGGCCCAAACCATTATTGTTCCCCCTCCATATGAATGACCATCCTGACAAAATTTCAAACGTTCTTGACGTCTAGAGGTCCTCCAAACTCGAGTACGTCTTATATCCGGTCTCATACCGAAACGAGATTCATCGGAAAAGCAAACACAATGCCAGTCTTCTTCCTCTCAATTTCTATGTTCGCGAACCCATTGTAAATGGGCCCTACGATTCAAGTCAAAGTCAAAGTCAAATCAATTTATTCAAGTAAACCCAAATGCAAGGTATTTTTGAACGTCAAATCTACTTTAGTTCGGTTCGAAAAGAAAACCTGAATACTGAGAAGAACCGACAAGAAACTCAGTCAGGTATCATTTTTTCACCATCATTGTACAATAGTTATTTAAAAATACAATATCTATAAAGCCAGTAAATGCATACGCAGAGAGGATCACTTCCAGTTTATTGTTGTGTCTTCAATGAAATCGCTAATTTTGTAGTATGCTTTTCCAATCAGTGTGCGTTTAATGACAAGTTTAAATCTGTTTTCCGTTAATTGAGTAATTTCTTGAGGAATTTTATTATAAAAACGAACACAGTTACCCAAAAATGAACCACTTGACTTTTGTAATTTAAATTTAGGAATAACTAGCTGATCACGACCACGAGTTTCCACACCACTAACAACGCCTTTCTTTTGAAATAGATCTAAATTTTTTTTTAGTGTACATTATGTTTTCATAGGAATTGCAGGCTGCTATAGGCGGAATTCTTAGCGGCCTTCGGGAACGCAGATTTACTTCACGTAAACGATTTCGGATGGTATGGTCGCTTATCAGGAAGCCTGAAGAGCTGTGGAGCCTCGTAGCCAACATCATGGCGGTCATGATACGATTCCGTCGAGCAGTAGTTTGGATGTACCGCTCCTGTCTGCGAATGGTGATGCGAGATCGTCCTCCATGTCGCTCGGCCACGCTCTCGTGATACGATAGCGTGTCCAGAGACAGCTTATGACGCTCTGTGTAGTGCCAAGAGCGACAGCCACAGTATGTTGCCTAGAACCAGTTTGCAACATTCCGACGCCTCTCATGAGCTCTTCTCGTGTCAAATGATGTCGTCGCTCCATATCGATGCAATTTTTTTCAGTTCCGATGCCAAAATTGTAATGGTTTTGTAAACACGCTGTTACACACTGTTATAATAATCCTGATTGACAGTTGATTTTCTATTTTCAATCAAAATTTAAAGAAATTCTTTATTCAAATAGTGAAAATCACTAAAAAGAATCAATAACGATCCAAAAAAGTTAAAATAATAATCCTCAATTGCGGCGATACTCTAAAACGTACTTGATCTCTAGACACTTTTGATGTGTGTAGAACAAATACGTAAATATTACAGTAATAGTATGTCAAAGAATGATAATAATTGGGATTAGGATTCGGGTTGAAGAAGAGGCTCCATGAGCCGTATTATAAAAACCTTGAATACGTTCATAAGGCCCTCTGCAAAAAGAAACAACTTCAAGTTTGTAACTTCCAAGCAAACAAAATTAATAAATATTATTTAATAAGAATATAAATTTACCTACAGAATTTTACGTCGATATCTTCACCTGTGTTTGGGCTGCTATTTAATTTAACTGTAATTTTCTGTCGTACATGTCAAATAATCAAAGAGACAAACGACGGCAAAAGATAGAGAGTTATTGATAGGAGTATTCCATTTTTCCAATTTTGGGAAGACTGAAAGATTTTGTCTCGAAAACCCTAACTTAAAAAAATTTTGTTTCATAAAGACAACAATGTGATTATAATTCGTTTCTGTTTTTTCGAATAATGTGGAGTAAATTTTGTCTCATACGAAATCTAAATAAATTATTTGAGCTTATAATTAAATCTATGCGATAAAATTATAAAGCTCATTTCTAATATTATACTAGATATCCCAAACGTCTAATGTTAAAAAAGAGAAGAAAATTTTGTTCACAATAAAATAAAATTTTATTAAAATCTTGATTTGTATTTTAGGACAATTACAATAATTTGTTACCTTGTATGGCAAGTAGAAAGTATTTAAAAACGTTATTGCATTTTCTAATGAATTTATACTATGTAGTGAATGCGGAAGAGTATTGAAATATAATTATTCCGAAGAAGGTACGTATCAGAATTATACTATACAAAACAATGTTTTTTGTGAATAATTTTCATAACGAATAATATTGCACATTATGATAAGGTACAGTATAATATATATAGTACAGTCTAAGGTTGTTTTTTTTTCATCATTATTTGAATCTATGTATATAGATAGTAGTATCAAAATAAAGTGAGAAAGTGAGAATGAAAGTGTTAGTGGAAGCCAAGAAAAATCAAAGCTGACGGAAATGTCAAAAACATTCGCTTACCTAGGCGAAAACAGATGACGAGAATGGAATGATAAGGTTTGAAAAGGCAGAAAAGTATACAAGCTAATGTACCGCGACGCTCGGCACACCATCCCTTCTGAATTACAGCGTAAATAAAAATAATTAAAAAATCTCGAGATAAAATGAAATCGTTTTAAATTCAGTTCTTCGGATTTTATGACTACATATTACATACTTCTTTATGTATTTTCTAAAGTTACAAGTATAAAATTGGACTCTTTTCAGTTAAATGTGTTTTACGTGAATATTATTGCCAGATTTCTGACAAAACACATTTAAATCTATCCATTCAGTAATCAAGTTTCGTTCAACTGAGAATCACGAAAACAAGTTGTACGTCGAAGGAAAAGGAAGGTTTTCAGATATAAGGTCCATAGTAAATCTGTGTATGGGTAGCCTTAGTTCTCGCTGGATGCAGGAAGGCTCCACAAATAAAATATGTGACTTGAAGGCGACGGCGAGGTGCCGACGAGATGAGGTTGTGCTAGCTTGCGAAAGAGAGACGAACTATTTGCTTAAAGCCTGTGGAAAGAGAACGAAACACTTGGTTATCTAGAGAAACGCGAGCACCTTATTTAATCGGTATATACGCTTCGTTTTGTAGGATATTTGAAATTTGGCGATGCATCCAATAATACGTTACTATTTTAGAACAAAAATTAAAAATATTTACCAATTACAATTAAGGACATAAGGTTCATGTATAAAGGAAAATAAAATTTGGCGGTATTTTGATTTAGATGTAATGCTAATGTGTATAGATAGTTTTCGTTAAGTGCAATACTTTTGAAATATTTATATACTTATAAACCTAATACAACTTTTACTACACTTTTGTTATTTATCTATAAATAACACTAACACAAAAGAGAGTGGAGCAAAACGTTTTTCCAGGTCAGTATGTCGCATTAGCGTGTATTCTATAGTTTTAAACACTTACAAACAAAAGCAACTTATTACCTGATGCCAACAGCGCGACGGTTTGCATATTGTCATAAACTTAGCCAGTGCGTATTAACTGACAAGAAAACAAAACGACTCTACATAATGTTAAACCTTACCTGTGTAAGTGAGACTCGTCCGTCTGTGTACGAATATAAGTACGTATATCATAGTCGGTATTAAAATTATTTGTTGTAGATATTTCTTTTATTTTTAACTGCTTGTGGTTATTATAAGCAAATTAAGTTTATTTGAAAAACGTTAACTTCAGTTTTACTTTTGTATAATTTTAACCTTAAATAAAAATCGGCTAACCGTTTGTATTCATTTATTACATCCACACATTATTCGTTCAAAATATAATAAATAAAACTGAAAATTTATTAAAAAAACTAACACAAAACGAACTTCTTCATTTTTCTTTGTGTCAAAATCATATTAAATAATAAAACTTCTTTTTCACTAAATACCAATGTATACAAACCTATAGATTCTTTAATTCTTTAACATTTACATTCGTTTGTGTAATTTGTTTATTATATTATATTTAATTTGAAATAGCACAGCATTCTTATTAAATGCAAGTACCTTGATGTTTCTATTTAACGAGAAGAATAATATAATATTAAACCTACTGTAAATTTCCAAGCGTTTGCTCCCGCTTCGCATTCCGGTGTACCGTTCGAGCGTTCGTCCACCTACCACTGGTACACCATTAGACACCGCACTTGGTATTTGCAGCCTGTTGCTGCATTCATTTTGTTCTATCTTTTATTACAACGCTATTCCCCACTTTACTGCATTTTCCCTATCACATAAATACAGGTATTACTTCTCGCAAATGAATACGCATGTCATTAGCTTAAGAAAAGTCTTACAGTTGTTAACTATGGGATATCACAATTATATGAGAGTGCTTTAACGGAAAATTATTTTCATTGTCTAATAAACGGTGTAAGCAGGTGTGAGCAACGAATTACTGTTTTTGTTGTTAAGTTTAAAAATAAAAGAGCAACAGAGTTTTAATTAATTATGATTTTATTACTTTTTATAATTCCACAAAAGAGTTACTACTTGTTCTTAGTCTATGTAGTGTGTATTAATTACATTACGTATTAAATTAACTGTCGTTAAAGGCCTCCTCCAGTCTTTTCCATTCACACTATTTGTCTCTTTCAATTCACATTAATCGTTAACATGCTATTGTGTAATTTCGTCGCTCGGTTTTTAAAACTGTCTACCTTTCTTACGTTTTCTATTAGGTATGTAGGAGGGCTACTACACATACCACGTGACACAAATCGATAACGGAGATATTATAAATAAAACAAAAAAATTTTAATCAATTCCAAATTTAAAACAAAATTTAAGTAAAGTTTAAACTGTCACGTAATTATGAACCGATTTAAAGTTTACTGGTATAAAGGTTATTTCGAAGTGTAAGTAATGGTTTTCGGAGATTTACCAAATAAAGGGTTTGGGTATTGAACAAAGAGGTCGGATCAATGGAACGGATGCATGCTAATGTGGGATAAATACAGACACATCGTGCGGTGGTCGCACACCCATACACAAGCATAACATGTCTACGGCATTGTAATATGTACGCACATACAACCACCGACGAACACTTCTAGGGCTGTTACAAATGAATTGATTGATACTAGACATCAAATCAAAAAGCTTTTAAAATATATATTAGGTACGTGATATTTTTAAGAAAATGTGTGGTAGGCTATATATGTTTAAAAAAATATCTATGGTACACCCACATGTCTAAGGCAACACTATTGTATTTATGTGACATTACAAAATTAAGACCGTGTACTAAAGGTTAAGAAGCTATATGTATTATTTTTATTTCGTTTTGGTTAACAACCCTACGATTTAATATTACGTTAAGTAAATACAGTATCAGTATATAATGCAACCACTTTTTGGAAAATAAAACTGACACTTCAAAGCATTATAATTATACACTAATTAATCTGTGATTATACTGTCATGAGTTCAACAATGATTTTGTGTTCATATAATCCTTATGTATTTTCAGTTGTACAAAATATATTATATTTGTATTATGTATTTAAACTAAAAAATTAATTTAAAAATAATTTTAATCTCTCAGTAACAAAGCACAAAGTATAGGATTTCATATGCGGCATATGGTAAACGAGCTTGCAAAAGTCCTCAAGTAATAGGTAGTTCAAGTACCTACGCATATTATTTACTTCGATCGAATTCATCTGCTCTTCTTACATTGCGACGTTGATTGAAACTTATGTAAGTGTTCATATAAAAAAATCAATGTATGCAAAATTTGTATAATTGGTGTCTTCTACACGTAGTTAGGAGGATGGCCTGGTAAAGTTAAGTAACTCTTGTCAACCTTGTGGTGGTACGATTTTTTTTTTCCATTTTTGAGGACACACGTTGCCATTTAACAAAAAACAACATCAAAGGTCCTCTTGTCATTCATTTTTTCACATTTACTTTAAAGGTATTTAGTTTGGAGGCAGTCTGATGACAAAGTCTTTGGTAAGAAATAAATGAAAACAACGTTCTTTGTAAATGATATCATCAACAAATCAAAGGAAAGATGCACGTAATTAAAACTATTAGAGCTGATTTAAAAATATGTCTCATTATTTTTATATCAAGATTTCCTTAATTATATCATACTAGCTTTTGCCCGTGACTTCATCCGCGTGATTACGGCTTACATAAAAAGGGATAGCATAAAAACTTTCTCAATGAAAAAATACATATACGTACCAACTTTTATGGTGATCGATGAAACGGTGTTGGAGTTTAGCGGTATACAACAACATATACAACAAAATATACAAACATTCATTTATATATACTGTGAAATTAATCGCGGAAGTTAAAATAATCTTGAGAGCAATCCTCGGAAAATTAATCAAATCATAAAGTTAATTTTCTCGTGATTTTTACAAAGCGTAAGCAAAAATATTTCAATGACTTTATTTTGAACAAAGTTATTCTAATTAAAGACATGGAGATTAATTTCGTCTCGTACCTTGTCTAAAATGCGCATACCTAATAGTTTATAAATTGAAGTGGTTATATTTCAAAAAATTTGCATTAAATTGATGTTTATATACCCAAGTCTAAAATCTTAGATTTTCAGTCAATGGCAGATGGCAGTTGCATAATTTTGCTCCTGCATAGAAAATATTTCACAGGATGTGTCAGTAGAATTTGCCAATCTATAGTTTTATTTCTTAATAGGATGTGTTCGTAATAAATACAAATACAAAAACTTAATAAAGTAAATAGTAACTTTTTCAGTAAAAATAGGTGACGAATTTGTGATGCATAATTAGTATAATATAGAATCGCTTAGAACGTGGGCCATAAGCGGATTACGATGGATTGTTTTTATTTTTTTGGGACTCCATTAAGGGGGTGTGATCGTTGTGATCCCTGTCAGTCTTCTTCATGGCGGCAATTTCTCTTCTGCGCACACCATGCGGGATAGCGTTAGCAGTTTACTTAGTGCGTCCTCCATAAGCAACGTTGGTACACCGGTTCGTCCCCGCTGGTGTGAGCAGGGTGCAGTTCAGCGTTGGGAACCACCACCCAACACGTTGTGTATCTCGCGACGAGAAATGGAGGGAGGAGTGCGGAGTAGCTGCGTGAAATGCGAGAGATGAAATTGAAGAGAAGATGAATGAGTTAATTGATATTATAGAAGAGAGAAAATTAAATGTGTGATCTTTGTGTAAAACGAAACGAAAGACCAGTGAACTCGTAGATCTACCCGGTCAAAGCATTGCATTGTGGTCTGGAGTACCGCAAGAAAAAAATAGATGCCTAAGAGTAGGCGTTTTACTGGCCTCTCGTTTGGTAAATTATGTAACTGAGTACAAGTGTATAAACCTGAGACTGCTCTCAGGGTTGACGAGGATTTTTGTTTCGATATTGTATGTCTCAGTCTCTACTGTCAGTTTAGGCGAGCTGGAGCAGCTTTGGGAGAATGTCAAGGAGCTTGTAGTAACTGTTGAAGAAAATGAAAGAATTATAGTGTTTGGAGACATGAACTGACGGGCGGGATAGCTTGACCAGGATTTCAGCCTGTCCTAGGCAAGTATGGAGTTAAAAGAGTGAACGATGCTGGTAGGATTGTGTTAGGAGTGTGTATGGAAAAGGACCTTTTTGTTGTTAACACCACGTATAAGCTCAAAACGATTCATCAGCTCGCGTGGAAAAGAAAGGATGAGAGAAGCACGATCGATTTATTCATGGTGGACAGCCGGTTCAAAGAGCAGGTTATGGACACGAGAGCCGATCTGGGAACACACAACGCTCTCATTGTAACCAGAATAAGGGGTCTCTTTGTAATATAGCGATGTTGCGTAGCGTCCAAGCTTGCGTCTGTCGTGTCAAGAACTGGAAATTTCAAGATGCAACCACCAGCAATGAATATGAAAGAGTAGTATCCGGTAGGCTTGACGACAAGTTGAAAGTGATGTGCGAGGATGTAGAAGAATATTGGCAGAACTTTCCGGACGCTGTGATCGAGGCCACTAAAGAAGTTGTGGACCGAATAAGATTGAGAACAGTAAAATATGTGATGTATTGTGGGACGATGAGGTAAAAGAGTCTGTGCACAAGCAGAAGAAAATATGGCGAGACTGCTATGCTGCCCAAAATAGCTGTGGTATGAAGGTTTGGTAAAAGAAAGACTATAAACACCACAAAGCAGTAACGAAAACACTAATGAAAGAGAAGCCTGAAAAGTGTAGGTTTGGAATACCTTTTGTAAACAGTGCCATTTTATCTGGCATAAGGGAGAGGTAACGGAGGACCAATGCACCGCAGTCATAGTACCTCTCCATGAAGAGAAAGTTTCTCATCTGGACTGTGCGATAGAGTCATCAGCTTGGTCCGCTTAGCAAGTGAAGTCTATACCAAGATATTGACCGAACGTATGAAAGGCATTTCTAAAAGGTATTTGTGGGAGTCAAAAGCTAGTTTTAGGAACGGTAGAGGTTTCATGGGTCAGATTTTCTCTCTCCGCATTATTGTGGAAAGATTTCTACACATAGTTCATAAAGTTTTCTTCGTTTTTGTGGATCTAGAAAAGCATTTTATGAAGTAGCGCGGAAGAAATTATAGAGTATTCTGCCTGAATATGGCATGGGGAGCCCGTTACTCCGGGCTGCGCGGTCAGTATTACGTGACCACAGAGCCTCTGTAAGGATAGATGGCGACATATTGCCCTGGTTCGAAGTCAGTTCGATTTGAAATTTAGGCGTTAAGGCTGCGTGATGTCTGCCAAGCTAATCGTGCTGTACTTGGAGTTGCCTTCGCACATTGAAAGGTATGATATGTGACGGCACAGTGGTAAACTTTCTTTTGTGCGCTAACGATGCTGTGCTTATAGCACACCAGAAGCGCAGTTGCAGACACTATTCGCATACATGAAAGAAGAATGTGAAGTGAAAGGATTGAATCTGAATGTGAACAAATGTACGGTGCTGGTGTTTGAAAGGGAAGATATGTAGACGAAATGTGGGATATGGGTACATGAAAAATGTCTAGAATAACTAAAAGAAATTGTACATCTGGGGATTGCATTTTTTAGGGATGAAGACGTAATGTAAAGAGACAGGTAGCAGCTGGCAATAAAACAAACGGTGCTTTGGCCGCATTGGTATGCAGTGTCAATACATCTAAATCAGCCAAAATGGCCATCCACGTTGCGGTGTTGGTACCAAATTTATTGTACTGTAATGGATACGCCCGAAATCAGATAAAAGTAAGATAAATGCAAAAGAAATGCGATCTCTTAAAAATATCTGCGGTATCACCCGTGCGGACGAATTAAGCAATGAAGAGGTACAACAGTGTTCTTAATGCTTAGATAGTTCGGACACATAGAAAAAAATCTACAGAGCAAAGCGAGTAGCAGCAGAAGCCAAGGAAGACCAAGGCTGACTTACGAAGATTAAATGGCCATAGTGCTAACTGACGATGTAAAAAGTGTGAGGAGAATGGTGAGATCTGAAGAGGCGAAAGAAGTATGTAAGTACTGCGACGCTTGGCGCTCTGTCTCCTCTGACTATCCCGTCAGGGAAACAACATGAAGATATGTATGTATGTTTTTATTTTTGTATTTATGAACATATCTTCAAGCCATTTCTTTTTCAGGATGCCAGAGCATCGAGGCACAGTACAACAGCTAGACGCAGCTAGTTAGCAGCAGCTAGACCTTACTAGTTTTAGCAATAAATATTTGGGTTCAGCGAAGATATTGTAAAGGGAGACCTGATGGTTTCGAGTTCCTAGCCACAAGATGTAACTCTATCCCTTGGCTTTTTACGGCCTGCGTGACAAGCTAAAGATTTAGCACATTTTATTTTATAATATCTCCTAGCATGGTAGAAATCCATGGCACGGCAAGGGCATGGCAGTGCTCCCGCCCAGTTCCCGAAGCGACTCATGGCACTTTTGACCCCCCTGTAACTTTGTTCCAGATAACGCTAGAAGTCTGAATTTTCAGTAATTAAGAGGTCATAAAACAACTAGATATCTAGATAACTAGACATCTATCTAATATTAGCGATCTGAGCGTTTTGTTATTGTTTATATATTGCATAAATTAGACCTGCTAGCACTTTGATTCAATTATTCTTATGTCATTATGTTGCCGTGCTATTGCCAAGTCATTATATTTATTATAGAAATAAAGATGTCTAATACTGATACAGTCTCTATAAATGTTGATAGGTAATTGATTAGATAACAATTTATAAAAAAGTTGTTGAATAGGTGCTTCCATAGACACCAACCTAAATAACTGACTTGCTTTTATATGAGATCTCACAACTTTTTGTAATGGAAGAACTGCGTTGCGAGACTTGGCATTTTTTATTTTTTTTGTTTTTGATGGGATTAATTATAAAAAAATATTTATGTGCTATAAAACATTAAAAAAATAATTTAAGTCTCTTCTAATGAGAGACTACGTTTGTTTATAGGTATATATGTTGAACAATGCCTTAGCGAAGTCTCGTTGCACGTATCTATATTATTGACCGACGAATACAATAAATACCATCCATAGTCGGCGCCACTTCTAATTCCCTATGCTTAGCTCGGCGCATACTGCGAGAATAGATCCTAAGTCGCGATTCTGTATTCCCCGGGAGTCCGACCGGGGTCACCGCGTTCCCGAGCCAGCTCGGGACGCAAACCAGTTCCGGCATTACAGTATCACACCAATATTGTATACGCAACTCGCTTTATTTACGCCGGTCATTATCTTATATACAAAGACAAACTTGCATTAGGTACCTACCTGTAACATTTTATCACATTATTTTACTCAATACTAAGACTTAATACATAATAGAGGGTCTATAATACCTATTTTATTCGGTTAAAGATTGTTAAAAATATTTTATATTGAAATAAAATAATATAGGTATGTCGAGAGCGCAAATGTTAATCTTTGAATATGAGATAAATATGAGTATTATTTAATAGACCCTTATTATATAAGTTATTATTGTACTTATTATGAATTAATAAGCAAATAAAATATTAATAAACATACTTTACATGCGATTTGATTTACTTTTTGTTAACTAAAAATTAATAATAAAAAAAAAATAAAAAAAAAAGAAAAAAAATATCGGAATCGCTATAGTTAAATAATAATCGAGGATCAACTTACACGGAGGCGAAATAATTGGAGTAATCGAAATAATACAGTGCAGACATATTTCATCAATGTTCTTGACTAAATTTTATACAAAATAGTGCCCATCAAAAATACCTACCACCCGTTCTCGAGATAGAAATACGCATGCCAACAGACACGTGATTCTTTTTATAGTCACTGTTTTTATACATATGGTTTGAAATAACCTTTTCGTTGACACTAAATAATTTTGTACTTTAAATGTAGATAAGTATGTGAAAAAATAATACGGAATAATAGAAACAAAAAAACACTCGATAATTTAATATAATTTCAAATAGGTAACCAGTCGGCTAGGTACCATGTGTAGTGACAACTTTTCGCGGCGCTGTGGCGACTTCGTTTTGTTTCTAATAATTAGTAATACATATCTATATGCTGTATCCCTATCGGAGTAGTCAGAGAGGACGAAGCGCCAAGTGTCGCGGTCGTTACATACTTCTTTCGCATCCTCAAATCTCATCATTCTCCTCACACATTTTTGCCTAGGTATAACAGTTATATTTATAATTTTAACAATTTTAGATTTGATCTTTTGTTTTTAACTGTCTTCATTACATTTAGTTGGAATACCAATATCGTTAAGGTATGTATAGTGTAGTTACAGTAAGAACAATAAAGATAATAAATACAATGCTAATTACAAATATACGTTTGTTATAATCATACGTAATATTATGTTTAAGCTGCTGTGATTATTATTGATTCCCTTACTCCGTTAAGAACAAACTATGTACAAAAATAAAAATTAATATTTCTTTGCATGCTTGTCCTCTATGCGTTCCTGAACCATTTATCCGATTGTGATGAAACTTTAGTGAGTTCTGCGCACGCCCGTAAAAGTTTCTGAATTGTTTAATTTTATAAACAATAGACGGCGCGAACGAAAACGCGCGTAACAGCTAGTTATATAAAAGTCAAACCGTTAAGTATATTGAGTACATTCAATTATTACACATCAACTCAACTTTTTCTGTATTTTAAACATAGTGTTGAATGGGCAGTGTAATCATAAATATCATTGAAATGTAAGTGATAAGAGTATAATATTTGAATTGGCCGGATAGTAACTAATTATCTGAAGAGGCGGTGATTAATATTGAGTGTTTGTGGGTTTTACTGGACTCGATTCAACGCTTAACGTCTAATGTACTGATGATACGTATAAGGAATGTTGAACGTATTTTTATTGCTACAGTGCGTTTGATTTTTAAAACAAGTTTCGAAATCTTTCTTTATATGAAAACGTATGCGTCGTTCTACACTTCTGGATGTTTTAATTTGTTCGTAATTGTTTTAAGCGCGAGGCTAATAAACTCTTAATTGATAAGATGCAATATCAATAAAGATGTTTGGCCCAAATTAACTTGACATGTAATTACTGTAAAGTAAAACCTTTTAGCAAATTAAGACACACTTTTGACAACTTTATTATGTCTAACCAATTAAATGAGGAAATTTAACTTCCTTTACTTTTAATTTAGGAATTTAAAATACCCTCTTTATAACTTAAGTCAAGTGTATTTTAGGCATTGTTATGTTTTAGGTAATTATACATTTTCCTTCCTATGGAAGAACTAATTTAAATGACAAACATGACACGTAGAAATGTTTTCATGTTTGGCAGTTGCTTAAAGACGGTAATAAGATGATAGTTTTACTATTGGGACAAAAATCATTGGTATTATTCGAAACCTACAATGAACAATGGGGTCTTCCTTATAAGAGGCGCACGACTTCAATTTCATGAATTTACCAAATTAAAATGTAATTTGTGTACCGTTTCAAAACATTCAATGGTTCGCGCCAACGACAAATATTATTCGTCACAATAGCAATGCGTCTCATTGGCCATGATTCGATAATAGTGAATAAATACGGCGATGAGTTATCGACGGTGATCTCGGGTCGTCGCCCGCGGTACCGTTCCACTTGCCCCTGAACGCGACGAAATCAACAACAAGATGTTAGAAGGCGTTGAGTGTAGATACCATTTTGGATATGGCATCTATGTTTTAAGATGGTAAAATCATATTCAGGAACAAAATGGAAGGGGTGACTGGAAGTGGCTAGTCGTACTTGTACAATCAGTATAGCATACTGTCGCCAACCGAAAAACAATTAATCATAGTACGTTTTCTTTATGAAAGAATACCACCAACTGCATAATAATGTTTTTGGTGGAGTTTTCTAATTATGTAACAAACATTTATCTAATAATTTGCATTTAATGTACAGCTCATTTTCAAAGTTAATTATTGATTTCAAATTTTTCTAAGTGATACTTTTCAATTTCTAGTTATGTCTATGACAATTAGTTTACAATAACTTTAGAAGCGTTTTTGAAAATATCATCAAAAATATTTTCTACTAACGAAATAAATGTATAACTAGTATAAATAGTTTATTTAAAACATACAAGACAGCTGCACCTATAGTGATGATTCTAAACTTGATATTTTAAAAGAAATTGACGAGTTTATGACTAATTAAGTTTAGCGAAATTTAATTTTTTTAATATTTTAACGTCGCAATTAATAATACTAACTTTCAATATCCAAGTTGAACTCGCGGTGGATATTTGTTTCTTTTTAAAACTATTTTACTTTAGCCTCATTTATTCGTCATATCCAAATCTAGTAGTAGTAGTGAATGTTCATAGACGAATTCCGACGTGACCATTCCGCTAATCAAATTTTGTAACTGAAGTATTGTAACCATTATATTTTCTCAGACGATGCCATCAATTTGATACATTACCGTTAAGTAGGCACAGATGTAGACCGTGATTATTTATTTTGTTCATACGGACTTTAAAACATTGCAATAAAAATGGGACTCCCTAACGATAATGCTCGAGTTTATGCAAAAAATAAAGCGAAACTGGACTAGCGATAAGAAGTTTTATTTCTTCTTAGAAGCTATAAAATTACAAACATCGTACACTAGACTACCAATTAGAGAACAAATATTAAGTAATGATTTAAATAATAATAGTTATTAATTGAATTCATGACTTTTAGAAATAATACTTCGTTAATAGATTATGTCTTGGATTAGACTAGGAAAACTATAATTATCTTAAACGATTCAAAATTCAACTTAACTTTTCTTTGAAAAGGTTTAATCTAATTTTTTTATAATTTTATTATTCTAGTAATAACAATAATAAAAGCTAGTTCGCTAGTAAAGAGTTGATAAAACTTCTTTTCAACTTTTTTACTTTTCATGATATTAATTCTTTTATTATTTATGTACCAGCTACAAAATAAATTCCTTTCCTAAAAAAAGGTCATGAACACGAATTATAATTTTATTGTTTAAATTATTTCCAGATGAATGTTGGCAAGCATCTCGGGCTCAGGTCGTAATTTTACGGTTAGCTCAATCAGATGACGTGTGCGCGCGCGCAACAATGCGGAAATCAATTGGCGCTTACTTAGGTATCTATTTGACTGGACCCCTGGGCGTCACGCCTAACTTGCAATGTAACAGTCATAAGTCAAGCGTTAGTTTTTGCATCACAAAGTAAATTTCGCTTAGGAAACGATAACGAAATTCTTGTTTGTAAATATTACAATGATTGATGTGTCAGTCTTTGTATAAATTAATAATTTTGTTTTTCACATTTTCTGTTGCTTTATTGTTATTTCATTAAATATATTAAATTATCTGATAATCTCGCGAGATTTTTTCATATAAAATATCATATTAAATAAAGGATAAAAAGTATCATAGATTCTGTTATATGAATCCGAAAAGTAATTTCCGTGTGATTAGTGTGACAAACATTTCAAAAATTGCCTTTTTCTCACTTATTCAGTAATAATGTTCACTAGTTTGTTGTTTTTTAAACGTATGTATTTTGTTTACAGTTATGTAAATTGTTTGTATGTATTTAGTACACAGTTATAATTTTTTATTTATTTCGAGACTTATAAATAATATATTTATTAATAACAGCAATATTTAACGACTCATACACATACGTATTCGCATACTACAAGAAGATATATGTTTACATATTTACCGTATGATTTTTTTTAATAAAAGAGGGGGCCAACGAGCAAGTGGGTCACCTGATAGAAAGTGATCAACCGCCGCCCATGGACACCAGCGACATTTGGAGAATCACGGATGCGTTGCCGGCCTTTAGGGAACTAGGGAAAGGAGGGAGAGGCAGGGGAGGAAGGGGGCCATTGGCACTAACACTCACAGAACGAAACACAACAGCAATTGATGCTGTTATTTCACGCCGATATTCTGTGAGAGGGTGGTATTTCACCGGGCGAGCCGGCCCAAATCGTTATGCAATGCAGCGTGGCTCTACCACTCTTATACCCGATTATAAGGCAATTAATTCAAAAGGATAAATATACATGTAGACATTTTTTCCATATAGGCTTTGCTTAATATTTCCTCAAAATAGATAAATTAGACACTAATTACTGAATAAGCGCCGACGAGTCCTAACAATAGCTGTAAGAACAGCCATAAACGTCAAGTTATTCGATGTCCCATGGAGCACATAGCACAGGGCAGATCTGTTAACGAGCTCGTGAAGCGTCCTACTGCTGACGTCAAAGAATAGACGCAGCACAGAATGGTCAAGGACTTCGTCGTACTCATGATTGCACGCATTCTACACTTAAAAAAATGACAAATGACCTTTACTCATAGTCGTAAAAAGAACTACATATATTTCACTGGTTAATTACTGCAGTTAGAGAAATTTAACAATTTTAAACAATGTACCCACTGTATAAATAAAGGTTATTATTATTAATTATATATTTTAATAACCCTATTTCAAAATACGATTATAGATTAAAGCTATCGTAACAAAGTGTGTTTTATTAATGGTCCATTAAACTGCATGTCAAAACGTATTGTTTTTATTTTGTGTGTAATGTGTAAGGAAAGATCTATAATTAAAAATCTATAAGTATCTATAATCTAATTAGACCCAACAATAGGAAAATGAAAATTGTTATATTGCGATTATTTAATACAATGTCTTACGCCTTATATGTGGATACTTTATCTATTTACGTTTGAGTGTGTTACCATTTATTTACCTACCTATTTGTGCTTCTCATTTTTTTCTATTCGACGCAGCAGGTCGCTTGAGTAGGGCGACGACAGGCGTGCGCGCAGTTTGTGGGGTCAACGGCCGGTCCGTTACGCGGTTACGTAACAACGTAGCTTACGGGCGCGTATGGCGTAGCCTTGGCCAATTGTGTTCCGTTTCTACCCCGTAGCAGAGCCAAAGCTTTATTTGATGTTTTTGAAACCCATAAATAAACAACAGGAAGAACAATACGATATATTAATGTATACTTATTATTTTCTTGTTTTTTTTTGCATTGATATCATATGTATATTTCATCATAGGTATATTTGTTGTTATCGTAACACATACATTCTGCTTACACGTGATTCGAGAAAGCAAAAGAGGTGGGTAAAAATCGCTCGTTGCTGTTGGCGTTTACGTTTGGATACAGCGTAAAAACATAATTTTACGAATACTAGAAAATCTTGGCTATAAAAATTCTATTAATTAAAAAATGTGCAAAAAAATAATAGAAATAGTTGTGTAATCAAAGTAATTGACGTGTACTATATTACAAGCAATGACCCGCTACTTCGCTTGAGCGAACTGCTGACTGCTTAAACCGATTATATCCATACGATGACTCTAACGACAACTTGGTATCTATGTAGATAGGTATGCGTAGTAACTAATAATGCAGACTTTTTAACTGTAACGTAATATATATGATATATGTATGCTATTTACACATTTATTACACTGCATGCTCTATGGAACAACCGCTGACATGAAACGTTAAATTATATTACATAATGTATACCGTTCACACTTATACGGTTAACTACTATGACTTCATTAGGTGAATAATTTATTGTACATCTGATATGAATCTTATCTAGTGTTGGTGAGTATTTATATTGTTTATGTCAGAATTGTGAATTTTAATAAATAATAAAAAATAATTTAGTACAGTATGCATTTAGTTTTTATATTTTAATGTGTTGTAAAAACAGCTTGACGTAGATAAATTTCGATTATAACATCATAAAGTATACATTATTACCGATTATTAAAAATCAATAAAATCTGTACTTTATGCTGGTGTGCGGGAGTTAAAGAATAACACAGAATATGGCATTTGCTTATCTTCCAGTGCAGGTCGTAAACGGGTAAGGATTACCTCTTACCCCTTATGTACCTTAACCTAGGTCTTTTTTGAAGGAACTGGTTTAAGCCAAAGTCTAACAACCTGTCACTACCGTGGAAACTGAATAATTCGAATTTCAAGCGAAATGCTAAATATTTCGAATTAATGAATTGTCAACTTAGCAAGTATTTCAACGTACAAAGGATTTAGCGGTTACAATTTCGACTCACGGAGGCACAATTTGTAAGTACGTATTTTTCGAGTAGGGCTATAGTGAAATAATAAATTGATGTGAATTTTATTACATTATAACGTACAAATATTTTTTAAATTAAAAAATTCGCAACTGTTACGTCTTTTTCTTCATTTTACATTTCTAACATCTCTTCACGTACAGTTAAAGTTTTCGATTTCCGTTCAGTACCCTGATGATGCTTGTTTCTTTTTTTCAGGAAATTTGAAGTATGTGGGATGTCAGTAGGAGTTATAGAGTGTAATATAGAGTTATTTGCATTTACAACCTAAAATAATTTTCTCCCAATAAAATGTTGTGAATTAGTTCTAATTTTATTCGTACATAAATCAGTCGAACTGTGAGCCGTTCATCATATTATCCCCTTTTATTAAGACTGTGTAGACCAGCTAACTCAAACTATTATGGGGATCAATATCGGATACAATGGGATTCTAAAAAGGGGCTCATATTTTGATATTCACAAAAAACTAACTCTTCCGCAGGGTCCCTCCGGAACGCTGTCTCATTGTGGGCTATTTTACCTCACTTTAAGAGCGAATATTGTTTGACAAGTATTTGTTACTCACGATGTCTGAAGGAAAATCTTCTTTATTTAAGACATACAGTTTGCACCTTATAGTAACGAACATAAAGTTTTATTTTATGTGCAGAGCAGAGAAAATGGTTTACAGCGTCTAGTGGATATGTGTATTGATTGAAGTGACTGCCGCTAGGTTTTTAATTTTACATATCTATCTTTTACCAGGGGTGGCTGTATATGGTAGCTTGTACTTACGTTATTTGAGATACCGGCGTGTATGTTTTGTGGGTATTTCAAACTTAGTCGTTGTCTTTTTAACCCCTGACGCAAAAAGAGGGATTTTATAAGTTTAACGGGGTGTATTTGTGTGTCTGTCTGTGGCATTGTAGCTCCTAAACGGATGAACTGATTTTATTTAGTTTTTTTCGTTTGAAAGATGACTTGCTCGAGAATGTTCTTAATTATGATTCAAGAAAATCTGTTCAACTGTAGTTGTTGAAGAGATCTGAGCAACTTCTACTAGTCTAATCGATTCGAATTTAGAGTATCCTGTGACTTCAATGATATTACAATAACATGGCAACCTTCGCCTGATGCTGCAGTATCATTTAGAATCAGCAAGACAACCAACTCCTCACCATCTTTCAGCAGAGGTGTCGTGGGCTCATTGGAATAGTCTCAATGAATACGTTATAGATATAGATAGATAAATAGATAGATGGTGATCGAGGCCTGAGTTCCGTGTATCACCCTGGAAAGTATTACTACCGGAAGATAGAGTGGCAATCGTAACGTGTTTATAAAGCAGGAAATAAAAAAAAAATTGAAAATTAAAAACTTAAATTATAAATAAAGTTAAAACAGAACACGACTAAAAATGACAAAGAAGGAAGACGTTTGGATATATTATTATTACTATTTATATTACAACTTACCATAAACTTAACTGGCCAAAAGTTACGTGTTATTTTTTTTACTTTTTAGAGGTTTTTTTTGAGTCGGGGCCTTAAAAGAAATTTTTAATTTAAGTTTTATTGTTTGTATCCTGTTTAGACATTTTGATAAAAATGTTTCTTCTTAAAATAAATTAGAAATTGCTACCTTTAGAAAATAAAACATGGCTCCTAAAATCATTACGAAAAATGAAGTATTACTTTCGCGGTATCAATTTTGTCATTATATTTACACAAAAATTTTCACGCTGAGCTAAAAATGTTATCTTTTTTCTTTATAACTCTTTTTGGCTTAAACTTTGTTAAAATTGTTTGCATATAGTTTTTTCAAGATAAGCGAGTGCTTTTAATATTCTCGTTCTCTGATTTGATCTTCATAAGTCTGCTCTGGTCTTCGTTGATTCATACTACCACTGAGTTTTGCTCCGTACATTTTGTTCGATAATCGCTGTTTCTCTGTTTCGCTTATTCTTTCTCTTAATTCCAGCAACGTTACATTCCTGTTCATTGACATGTCTGTAAAATGACAGAACTAAAAATAAGTACATATTACTTTAGCAATACCTATTCCAAAAGTAGAAAAATCAGTTGAATTTTTACGAAAAAAGTCCTAACATAAAAGAGGTGGAATTATACGATACTAAAAGTTTGATAGTGAAACCAAAATCGCGAGGGCGCCACTACAGAATAGTCCTCCTCTTATTTTTTATTGTCCCTTTTATTTATTACAGTGCAGATTGAAAGGGGACGCCGTTTCGGACGCGTGAGATGATTGTGACGAGCCCTAAATAACATATTCTGCATCGTGTGGGTTACCATCTACATACATATACTAACTGAATATGGTTATAGGAGAATGTAGTTCTTATGTTATGCTGTGATACCAGTTTCATTTTGTCTCTAACTTATTTTTAGTGTTGTAGATCTTGATAATGATCAAGACGCATCGATGGCATCATATCTGATGTTATTTTGTATATTTTTTTTGCCACTGTGTACTATATAGTACATAGTGGAATAAATTTAACATTGGAATGTATTTATTTATATATTAATAGATGAAGCCAAAACTTTGGTTCCCTTTTTAAGAAAATTCCGCTGACGGAGGAGTGTGAAATTTGGTACACCTAAAGTTTATATGGAGAAGGACTGGAGAAAGCTAAATTTTTTATGTAATGTGTGTTACAAATAAGTACATTAAATTAAATAAAATAAAACGTTCATTGTTTACGTTCATACTGCCAATGTAAAACTCATAATAGTTTGTGATCATATGTATTGTCCTCCTTAGATCAAATAGTCATACAGAGTAGATTGTCGCCAAAGAGTTTATAAGTTTATATTAAGGTCGAATTTCGACCACTGAGCGACCTCTAGTAAATTTAAATAAATATATACGTAATTGAATTTATTACCAATATTTTAACAGAAAGTGCTCGTAACTTTTTTAGTTAAAAAAATACTTCATTTCAAAGGAACTTTTGGCGATGGCACTTAATCATTAATTTTTTTAAATTAGTTAGAAAGCTCATACACTCCGATTAAATAGTTAATTTTGTTAAATTATAATAATAATAATTGCATTTTTTATAAACTAGATATTAGGTGTTTCATCATTTTACATAAGACATTTGCGGAGAGCCGGTCGGAGAACGTATGGTAGTCTGTATAATATTTGTATAGCAGTCTGGCAGAAAAATGCATCCCGTAAGGTTTTTTTTTATACAACCATGGCTTAATTTTCTTATGAAATTATTAACAATTATAAGACATTAAAAATAGCTGAAGTGAGTTCAATTGTATGTTTATAATGATTTAGAACGTCGAATCTTCAGAATTGTGGTTAATTTTGTTACACGTTGTATGTCACAGACTATAGGAATCGATTACGCATGTACGAGTACAGTCAAATATAAATATTATGTACATGAAAAAACAACTGACAAATCTCATAGGTTTGATGGTTATAGTCACTGTGAATTTTTTAATTTTATTTGTTAACTCGAGATAATCTCAAACAGGTATCTTTATCTGACATTGTTAATGTAGTTAGTTCGTTTTGTAGAATATAACTAAACACGGAAACACATTTCACATATCCATAAAACCAGTGCACTTCTGGAAATTTATGTATCGGGGGTGGCTCCCCATAAAGTTCAGATGTGCAATAACGACTCGGCCAGTTTAAACCGATATTACCAGACTATATGAAATATCGAAGTCCTGTACCTAGCCTCAACCTATTTAGTAGCATTATAACTTAACAGTTTAGAATAATTACGTTTAGAAGGATTATTTAGTAGGATGCTATATCGAACATAATATGAAGCAATAAAGCTACGCATGAGTGCGTAAAATGTAGGTATACAGATCTGCGGAATGCAATATCGAAACTTTAATATGATTTTCCGTTAATTTATGTGATGCACTGATTTTTTCAAATTGTTATAAGTTATTGAATGAAAAAAGAAAACACTCTACTTAAGTAGTAAGTAGTTAAAAAACAGTGACTTTATCAATAATTCTCATCAGTAGACAATGTTGAAGGTATTTATGCGTACTCGATATTTATTACAACATGATTCACACACCGAGGTAGGTAGCAACACAGGTTACAAACGCCAGCGCTGCTCTCCCCGTATGAAATATAGAATGGATATACCAAAAGAATAGTTAGAACATAGAGGGGTTCCAGGACAAATAGGCAACGTTCATTTTAAAAGCAAATAGTTTACTTACCAAAAGTGTGGTACAGTTAGACAAAGTGTTAATATACTCGTATTTCCTACAGTTAATTAATTTTTTTTAAACGTGTAGTCCTGTTTTTGATATAAGGAAATTCATGTTTATATCTCGGAGAACTGGAGACTACAATTTACTTTAACTATATGATTTTTACACCTAAACTACCACGCTTAGGTTTCATGACGCTGTAAAACCGACTCCAAAAAAAAAAACATTGAAAAGTGTAAAATATACTATAATAAATATAAAATATCCTTTACTTATTATAACTCATATCTCCGCGACCTCGATGGCGCAGTAGTTTAGATGTTGCATCCAAACGCGGAAGGTTCTAGGTTCGAATACCGGTCGGGTCAACTTAGGAAACGACCTTTTCTAGATTGTTTCAGATCTGGCTGTGGGAACGCCCCCAGTAGTAGTCGTCTGGTTCCCATAGCACAGGGAATACCCTAGTTTGAGACCAGATGATTGATGTGTATTGTCTGGCGCAGTTATTATTATTATTACAAAAATAACTTTATAAATACGATACAAATACCTAATATAATTTATTAAAGTTTTTTAATTCTCCCTTTTAAGTGACCTTAGTCGAAATAAATTTATAGGGTATGGTCTACAACTATTTTCTACTATAACTGTTTATTTGGTTTTGTTTTTTTTTCTTGTTTCTAGTATTTATTATTATTTAGTATTTAGGCGCGTTATTTTTTATGGAGCGGAATTATGTACAAAAGAATTATCAGTGTAAATCAATCCTTATAAACCGTTAGCATTATTTAGTGTATCTTTGAGATCCATACTCAGTCAGATAAATGAGACCACCTTGGTGCTATACTGAACGGCAAAAAGAATCATTGAAATCGGTTCATAAACAAAGAAGTTATGACCGAGTTATACATAAAAAATACAAGCAGACGAACAGAGAACCTTTTTTTTTGCAGTCGGTTAAAAATAAGGAACGCATAGGAGACGTAAGTTCCTTTTTACTTTTACAAATAGAAATCAAAATTAGATAACATTATATAACATATCTCTTCATAGTAATTGTTTATTTATTTTTCTTTCGATCAGCTAAAGTAGCCTCTACAGTTCGTAATTATTTTGATCTTTGGCACACATAACTGGATTAGCGTCCGTCGCGGCATGTATCGGCACAATATATCGTTTCGATTGAGCTTTTGGTGTATCGTATTCGCGGAATATCCCCCATCTCTATAACTCTCAGTCGACCTGTTTTGAGGGTGATGGGAGACGTTACGCTCTAATATAATTTTTAAATCAATACTCATATCACTTTATCCAAATATTAGATGATTCTTTTTAAGATCGTCGTTTTGGTCGTAATTTTTTTTTCTCCAGATTTATATAAACTTTATGCATTTATAAATTAAACTATTAAAACTGGGCTAAAACTCTACTAAAACTAAAACCCAAATAATTAATTCAAGTTCATTACTTTAGCTGTATTAATCAGAAATCGACGGGTCTCTTAAAAAAAAACACAATTCAGACATGTACCTACTTTTCGATAGCTGCTACTATTAAAAATACTTTCAGGCAAAGGAATAAGTTTACACAATATTGCGCAATTGGAGATTACGAAGAATGCTTGAATGTATTCAATAATGTTATCTACGTATTATAGATACACAAAGTACCTATACTACTGAATTTACACTAGATAACCGAACGAATACCGATTCATGGATATAAATATATAATTTACAGATATGCTGAATCACGATAGTCACGTGAGTGAAACGTATGAAAGTGGAATATGCGTCAATATTATGTACCAATTTTATGAGTAATAAAACATAACATAATATTTTCACGCCATTTGTTTTTTGGGGTGAACAGAGTATCAAGGCTCAGCGACATTGTACCTTGACGCTAATTTCAGCAATGAGTTAAGAGATCATAAAGCGGGATTCGATAGTGCTGGCTCATCGCCTGTAACCGAAAGCTCCTCAAGGTCCAAGGCTCCTCAGTGACACACATTATTTAATCTGAAATAGAGCTTCTGCGCCCATACGTACCCTATACAAACGTGCGCGCGTTAGCTTGCGGAAAATACGAAAAAACGACTATTTTTACGTTTATATTAAAAACTATAATAAATTTAAAAAAATCTAACGTTCATTTTTAAGAGTGTATTAAGATTAATCTACACAGAAAATTTAGAGGCATAAATCGGTCCCGTTAGACCGAAAAATTTAAGTCTCTGTTAAAAGGTTAACCAATTGCATAACGAGGGAAAATGAGGTAAATGAAATGAAAAATCAGAGTACTAAATATCACTTTCATACATTTCGTAATCACTTAGAAAAATTGAGATCCCTCCCGTCAAAATTTCCAATTCTTCGCCTTAAAATAATTATAATAATATCTGTTCCATATCAGACTTTTATGACCTGCTAAATAAATTAAAAGAGTTTGACTAATAATATCGTTTTTAATAACCAACAATAATTTCAATAAAACATAAACTACAATTTAAACTTTCGCATTGCATTACAAAATATATCTAGAACGGGAAATTTAACGCGATTACCTTTTTATTTTGGCTTGACGTTTCGACCGAGTTGCATCGACCGTGGTCTCAAGCAAACTGTGAGTTTGCTCGCAAGTTCAAGTTCGCGTAAAATTTCCTGTATTAGATATATTATATAAACTACAATTTATTTCATTACTTATCCAAAAGAGAAAGAAAATTATAAATATGCCAGTTGCTTGTCATCCTGCACTGGTCTTAAGTCTGTCAAGGAATAAGACTTGTTGTAAGGAATTTGTATGTTTAGGCAATCAGCCGACAATCTGGTTTAACTTTGCCATTTTATAGCCCATAATTTGTCACTTGGAGTGGCATCAAGTTATGCTTTGATACTCTTCCACCCCGAAAAAACGTGGAAAGTGGTGTGATGTTATGTATGTATTCACGTAGAAAGTGCAATTTATAGTATATATTCAATAAAAGTCATATGAACCCGATTTTATTTTTCATCATCATTAGCCAACAGTACTCCACTGCTTGACGTAGGCCTCTATATACTCGCCAATGAGTTCGTTCTACAGTTTTTCCTATCTAACAACTTCTAGCCGCCTTGCACAGATCGTAGCTCCATGTCGCTGGAAGACACCCAACGTTTGCCCAAACGCAAACTTAACTCAAGAACTGGTTCGCTCCATCGATTATTACCAATCAGTTCCGCGAGAAATGTGGACAGCCCACTGCCATTTCAACCTGCTTGTTCAAAGAGTTAGTTACTTTGATTCTTTGTTGGACCACCTCATTTTTTTACCTCATTTGATTCTATATATAGATATAGATAGACACTTAGGGTATAGCTCAGTCCATTCAGACATGATAAGTCTATATTTTAGTCCATAATGATGACGATGAGATGATGATGAACTAGTCTGCAATCTCACTTTTAATGTACACATTTCCGCTCCATACGTCAATACGCTACAGTGTGATACATTACAGTATGTCGTTATTATACCTTGATTCTATATCTGACATGTAGGTAATCTTAAAAACTATGTAGTTTTAAAACATATATATGTTTACAATTTTCAAAGTATAGAATATCTTGCCGTTCCGTATTTTATGTAAAAAAGTAGTTCTAGTAAAGTGTAGTTTTGTTGATCCACTCCTAATAAGAAATGACGTGACTTTATGTATGCATATATCATTAACAATAATAATACTACAGACGATTACGCTATATTCTGTGTTCTCAAGATAAACTTATACTACGGGTGCCATTAAACGACTTGAAACAGCTCCCAGTACTTAACAACCAGATTCTAAGCCAATTTACACATGTTCGTTTCTTAAATAGACCGAACTAGGGATCGAACCTGAGACACCGGCTAATAAGGTTCAACTTTACAACCGTTCCAACGGTCAGATAGTCAATGAAGTATAGACTATCATGTTATGTGTACCTGTATTGTATACCTATGTAAAATAATTAAGTGTTAACAGTCTTTAAAGGCTACGAGCCTGTTAGTAAACACACATATTTTTTACGAAAAATCAAGCCAATAGTTTGTATATGTTAATTTAAATAATTTAACAGTGAAGTGAGGAAACAAATGGAAGTGCTAATATTCCTCCCGGCCAATACGGCCAGCGTAATTTAATCCCCGCGCGGCGGGGCATCTAGGGAAAATCTATAAATCTGCTGCCATTAGAGCCGACGACTCCCCGGGACTCTTATTTACTTCGGGCACAAATTCAGATGACAATGTTTTAGGGGAAGGAGCGGTGTAACTGCTATAAACGAATAGGGTTGCTACGAAAAACTTAATCATAAAAATTATAACTGTCCTAACGTAAAATGTTTAGACTGAAATAAAATTTTGATTTTAAAGCAGATACAAAAAAGCCGGCCAAGAGCGTTTCGCAAACGCAGTAACTTAGGGTTCCGTAGTAATTTCAGACAAGTAGACGTTATGTTAAAAATATTGGATCTGACATACCAATTATTTAACTTTTTTTTCTTGTTTCAGCTTTCGGGTTATAATTTTACGTCGCTATACCAAATATCAGTTCGATAAGTCTATCTAAAGTTTTTAAAGATGATGAAATAGAGAAATCTACTTTGCATTACAGACAGACAGACAACGACGAAACTATAAAGCTTTCTTTTTACTATTTTAACTACGATACCCTAAATATAACCATATAGCTCAATTCCAAAAATTACTACTTAATCATCCACTCTTACTCTGTTGATCACGTTGTACATAGACTTAGAAAACATCACAATCGGTAAATCGCAATTGGATAAGTGCGTTCGCTACTTCAGATTTGAATGTGACGTCAATAACGTAAATACATTAAAAAACTACATGCAGACGAATATAGCACCTCATTCTTTTTTTAAGTCGGTTAAAAATTGAATGGTGGAGGAAGTTGCCTTACAACTTTTTTGCTTAATATTGTATATAAATGTAAATGTATAGTATATGCATACCCCTAAGGTATGCATTTACCTACTTTATAATTTATTAGCGGTCCGTCCTGATTTCGCCCGGGTTGAATACAAAATATGTATCCTATGTTCAACTGGAATAACGTACCTTTCAAATGGTAAAAGAATTTTTCTAAAGGTGCAGTGGTTCCGGAGATTACTCTCCACATATAAACAAACTTACACAATTACGCTCTCTCTCTTTATAATACATGTTAAGTTTAGTCATGATGTTTAGTTTGACGCAGAAGACCTACGAGGATCAAATAGCAAGTATTAGCTGACGGAAATGTCAAAAGCACCCACGTACCTAGACGAAAAT
The DNA here is from genome assembly GCA_907165235.1 of Zeuzera pyrina. Taxonomy (NCBI): domain Eukaryota; kingdom Metazoa; phylum Arthropoda; class Insecta; order Lepidoptera; family Cossidae; genus Zeuzera; species Zeuzera pyrina. The sequence continues at coordinate 10,688,952 of OU015624.1, forward strand.
GTTGAGGAGAACGATTAAGTTCGAAGAAGCGAAAGAAGTAGGTAAAGATCGCGAAGCTTGGCACTCCGTCCAGTCTGACTACGCCGTTAGAGATACAGCGTGAAGATATGTATTATGATGTTTTATACTTTGGATTGATGTACTTTTCTACTAATTACTAACTTAAAAATAAATAAAACAAAACCTAATATTTTGAATTTAATCTAAATATTACATACATGTATTTAAATGTACATACATATGTGTATATTTGGTTATGCCCTTAATGAGGTAAATCGGACATGATAGAACACAAAATATAATAAATATTTATTAAGACTACTAAGGCTTAACTGAAAGATCTTGAGCGATGTACATATATTGTTGATGATAGATACTCTCTGTATTATTTTATAACATTGTGTAGAAGTGTCAACCCTAGTCGTATCCATCCCTTCCCCGCCTTCATCAATTACTAACCCTGACCGATCTCAAACGAGACTTATTGACGGACTATTCGCGTTCCATCGCCATCTCTTTGTCTTTAGACGAAACTTAACAGCTTGATAATTGCGACATAGTATGGAAACAGATATCAATAACTATAAATACATTATTATGTAGAGTAAAACAGTACATACACCTTCCATCACAAATAAAAAACTAGATACACAGTCAACGCTCCAAAAATGTCCGAACTAAATGTGTATTTGAGTGCACTTCTGTTTTAACAATATTCGAAAACGCTAACAGCGAACATGTCAAAGTGCTCCTTCAAAAATTGCAAAAACAACACATCTAGAACTCTAAAGAAAGACGCGAGATCTTATTTTCGGTTAATAAGTAAATAATATTATTTACGTATTCATTATTTCATTATAGTAATAACGTTACATAGCTCTTTTTTATTAAATATTTAATCATATTTTTAAATATTGCCTGACAATATAAGTCTTATCCTTGTCACTTTCACGTAACAAATCAAAATGACGTAAATAGCAACGCGAATAGATTATTTGAATTATTATGCACGAGATGTAAGATTACATTTTAAATATATTATTTAACAAACTTCATTTTAATGTCATGAAAGAATCGTTTACAAGCGTTTATAACCTATGGTTTGACAGTAAGGTCTACTTTAGATTAACACAATTTTGCCGATAATACTATATATTAAAAAAAAATACGCGAATTCGGACAATAATTTGTTTAAATTTTATAGGAGATTGTGTATCTAGTTCTTTATTTGTGATCGAAGACATACACCTGCAAATTAAATCGATCAAAATAAATTGATGGTCAAAATTCCATCGAAATATAAATACAGTACGGTACGCAAAAACTATTATGAATACATAAATAAAAATAATACATATATACCTTTAAATTAAGAGTGAATTTCTGCGAGCAAAAAAGTCAACTGGAAATATTGTACTTATAAAAATGTTACTAGCTGATGAATTACCTGGAAGACGATAGCCGCGTACCAGAAAAAAAAAGTTAAAAATATAAAATTTCTTTGTACTTTTACATATCGAATCTCTTTCATTTATTTTTCTCATAGATGAGAATGAAAAGTAGAGAGTATCACTCGGTAGTAAAATTAATTTTTACCTAAGGCGTCATACATTGAATCCCTCGCTGAGCTCAGGATTCTACTTTAGAATCCCTCGCAGCGCTCGAGTTTCTACTCTAGAATCCTTAGCTTCGCTCTGGACTCAAAATAGCGCCTCGCCGTAAAAACATTACTTCACTCCCTTATTATACAATCTAATATTTCATTCCATCTATTCGAAAAACGATGATTGATTCTTCGATAGGTGCGACCAAAGTAGGTCTTTTCTCTTGAAGATTTTCACATGAGAAATGAGTTGGAATACGGAACATGAATTAATCCTTAATGTTTTGTGAGCAAAAAGTTCAAATGAATATGTCACCTTGTGATTGTGAACACCGTTACTTTATAATCTGTCTCGCAAGATTGTAATCTGTCGATAAATTGTGCTTACAATATTATAACGTATTAATTTTCGATAGTTTATAATCTATCCATTTCAAACCGTCAAATTGTGAACGAAGCTGTACCTATATTTTATCACCCGTAAAATTGTGAACCGTCCCTGATTGGTCGGACTTGGCCGTAGCTCGTTATAACTTAGGTTATGTTCGGCGACAAACAGTTATTTATCACTGAAACTTCACTTGTTTGGTTAATCGTAGGTTTAATTTTATGTTTATTATATTTTATTTTATTAAATATAACTCTATTATAACTTTTAGCTATTTTCAACACGAAACCTATCAAAAACTACGAAAACATTTGTTTGTTTATGTTCAATGACAGCCAAAGATGGCGGCGCGGGTCACACGACGTTCTTGCAAGGTGTGTTTCGTCGCATGCAAGTATGATGCCAGTTTATAATTTAACGGTTTGACATGGATAGATTACCAACTATCGAATATTAATACTTTATATCGTAAGCATTATGGTACAGTTCACAATTTATCGACAGTACACAATCTCGCGAGATAGATTATAAACTAACGGTGTTCACAATCATACGGTGACAAATATATTGTATGAAAAAATGTTAAGTTACTAGCTGATAATTGCAAGGGTAGAGGTAACCACGGGCCAAAAAAAATTAAAATATAAAAAAATTCAAGTAGCGTCTCTCATTTATTTTTCTCATAGAGGGGAATGAAAAGTAGTGTATTACTCGGTAGTAAAATTATTTTTTTCCTCGGGCGCCCTACATTGAATCCGTCGCTGCGCTCAGGATTCTACTCTAGAATCCTTCGCTCCCCTCTCTACTCAAAATAGCGCCTCGCCGTAAAAATACTATTTTACTCCTTTGTCACCTATCATTATTTTACACTTTGACTAGCCATTTTATGGAATAGTATCCAGGTGACTGAGCTTTACTCGGTGTCTTACAAAAAAAATAACAAAAAAAAGACAGACAACATTGCAGGATTCGAATCCGCGTATTTTAGCTTGGTAAATCTACGCTCTAGCCACTGTACTACTGAGAAGGTAAACTCTGTTGTGAAATCAGAAGAGTAGCGTTTAGAAGTTTTAAGTGTGTGAACACGTGAAAACATGAAGAAAATGAATTTTCTCAGAATTGGACCCTAGCTAGATCGATTTTGGACCTCTATATTGTAAATGTTATGGAAATCAGAGCCATTTTCGAGAACTCGATTTTAAATATACAAATATTGCTTGTATAATACTACTCTTTTAAAGGATACTAATCTTAAAATAAAGGAAGTCCATAAAATTTTACATTAAATTCAATGTTCAGAAAAATAAATAATAGATTTTTCTCCAAGACTTTTAGCCAAAGACTATAAATAACTCCAAAGCCAGACGGCGTGTCCGAGCAGCAACGGTGAGCTAAATCAGATAACCTGACTCACCTGTACATACGACACACATTTACTATCAGATTACTATCACATTTATTATCAGATAAGCTGATCGGCCGTCATTTCATTAGAAAACAGCACCCACACATCTATATTTTATCTGATGTTATTTGCCTCACTTCGTAATACGGGACAGGATGTCTGAAGTTGTGAGGTCTATGCTTTTAAAATTATTTTTCATTTCATTTCCTCATTATAAGTACATTATTAGTGATAAGTGTTTTTAATGGGTACTTGTTGCAAACTAAATTTAGACACGTTATTTCAACTTATTTGAAAAAAAAAGGTCTGACCACATTGCAGGATTCCGACCAGCGCACTTCGGCGTGGTAGACCTGCGCTCTAGCCATTGTGGTATTGAGAAGATAAACTCTGCTGCGAAATTAAAAAAGTTTAGAAGTTTAAAGACGTTTAGACGTTTTAAGTGTGTGAAAGACGGAGAAAACGATTTTTCCCAGAATTGAGACGAAGCTAGATCGATTTTTCGCCCCCTTTAACTCCTATATTGTTAATATAATCGAAATCATTAAAACGGTTTTCAAGAAAGCGATAATTTTAGTAGATAGGAACAAAACTTCGAAAAAATTATCGAAATACAATGAAAAATGTGTGTTATTTGCTTTCATATATTATTTTCATCCTACATACATAATAGACGTATGTATATTATTACGCTTATATTTCACTCGTCGATGAAAGATGGCACTATGTGTAGTGATCGCGCGATTTAATTATTTTTAATTAGAAAAACAACGAACTTTTTGCGTAATTTCCTACCTAAATGAAATGTAGGGTCTTGCAGTATTGCCTGAATCTTTTCTAATTTGCCAATAAAATCACTGTAATAATTATGTGCACATAAACCTTTAAACTGTCATCGTTGGCTAGACCGTTCCAACCATCCGAGTAAAACGCGTAAGCGACGCGGATAGCATGGCGTTTACGACCTTTTTATCGAGACTCCGATACGCTTGCAGTTCGCACACGATGACGTGGCGGGACAAAGTCCACAGAAAATAGATTTGAAAACAAAAACCGAGGAAATCGTATATGATGCCTACGTTAGAGAGAAAAATGAGAGAATAACCTTAGAAGCTACCGTAAAAGAATTGCAAAGCCAACTAAATATTTTGCAACAACAATTAACACTTCTGTAGAAAAATAAAAGTGAAAATGAAACTAAATCCACCCATCAGTCTGAGTCTCAGGAAGAGTTTTGCACAGACGAAGAAGAGCTTGCAAGGGTGACTGATTGGATTCGCCAGAAAAGTAGAAAGAAGAGGAAATTAAATGCAACCCTCAGTCCACCAACAAACGAGCGAGTTACTGCAGAACAATCAAATAAGAAAATCAAACCTAAGAAGTCACCATCACCACCACCTATAGTAGTGCAAGAGATAAATAATTACTAACAATTCTATGATTTTCTGATGACATTCTTGTCGAGACATGATTAAAATTAAAATGTTAAGCGGAAATTCTGCCAAAATAAATATTGACAATGAGGACTCATAGCGAAAGGTCACAGAGCAACTTAATAATAAAAAATGCGACTGGTATTCTTATGAAAACAAGCAAAGTAGGCCCATAAGAGTCGTTGCAAAAAAAACTTCACGCCACCTACCAGCCGGAGTGAATTCTACTAGACCTAATCACAGGGTTTTAAAATCGAAACTGCTATAAATAAATTAAGATGAAATGATAAACAGGCTCTTAACATGTTTATTCTCACATTCAAAAACAGTGAAGATTTAAATAAAATATACAACATTAAATCTATTATGGGTTGTAAAGTTGAAATATACCCAATTAGATCATCACGTTTAATCCCACAGTGCAAAAGGTGTCAATCATAAGGATGCACTCCTATTGCTCCAAGGAGCCGAGTAGCGTAAAATGCACAGGTAAGCACTTAACTAAAGAATGCACCAAGGCCCCTGAAGAAAAGCCGAAACGCGTACAGTGTAGTGAATCACATCCCGCAAATTACAGAGGATGTATTGTGGCAAAAGAAATGCAAAGTTTGAAGAATAAATCTACTTATAAAGTGCCAGTTAAAACGAATGAACCAAATAAAGTACAATAAAAACCGTTAGTGCAAACTAGTAGCCAAATATTACATAACACAAGCCAAGGTAGAAACTATGCGCAAGCTCGGAAGACTACCTCTGCCCCAAAAGTAATACATAACTCCATTGAAGATAAATTAAATACAATAATTAATTACATGTCTTCCTTGAATGAACATCTCGAGAAACTAGAGCAACGTAATAATGGAGCTCCTCCTAAATTTTAACAGTCTAATACATTAAAAATTATGGCATGGAACGCTAATGGGCTGCTACAACATCAGGCAGAGTTGCAAGTAGTTTTAGATATAGAGTAAATTGATATTTGTCTCATACCGGAAACACACTTCACAAAAGAGTCTTATTTAAAGTTATATGGCTACAGTGTCTACCACTCAATACATCCCAGTAATTCCACCAGGGGAGGAAGCGCTGTAATTGTGAATGAAAATATTAACCATCATATTGAAAACGAATACCAAGAGGAAAAAATACAAGCAACAGTTGTGTGCATTAGAACAAAAAAATGTCCAACAACTGTTGCATCTATTTACTGCCCACCAAAACATCGTCTGAAGAAGGGAGATTACCTTCAGCTGCTTAACCAGCTAGGACACAGGTTTATTATTGATGGTGACTTTAATGCCAAAAATGTTTATTCGGGATCTAGATTAACCACGACGAAGGGTAGACATCTTTTTAATGCAATTAGAGAATATAGATGTGAACCAATATCAACTGGTAAGCCTACGTATTGGTCAACAGATACCAAGAAAATTTGATTTAATAGATTTCTTTATATACAGAAACATATCAACAAATTTTCTTCATATCGAAGAAAAATTAGACATGAGCTCAGATCACTATTGCATTTTATTAACGTTAAGCGATCATATTATCGAAAAAGAAATGAAAACAACTCTTGTTAACAAAAGAACAGACCAGGATTATTTTAAAAATATTTTAGATAAACGTATTAATTTACACGTATCATTGCGCACACATCAAGACCTGGACCATGAACTAGATATATTTAATACCGACATACAACAAGCAGGATGGCAAAGCACACCTGTGATTAAGAGACGAACTAAAGGAAATAACTACCCTATAGAAATAAGGGAACTTATCGCTCATAAAAGAAAGGAACGAAAAAATTTGCATGAGACAAGATCTCCACTAGATAAAACTTTATTAAATAAATTAACAAAAAATTTACAGAAAGAAATTAAAACAATAAAAGAAGAGTCTTCAGAAAAAATTCTGAGCCAACTCAACACTACGTAAAATAGTGAATATTCCCTTTGGAAAGCGACAAAGACACTAAAGTCTCCTATTACAAGAATTCCACCTATAAGAGAGAAATATGGCAAATGGGCTCGAACTGATGAACAAAAAGCTAAAAGATTTGCTGAGCCCTTAGAAGAAATCTTCAACTAATGGATGGTGCAAGTCAATTAAATTGGTCCCAAATTGAGGAAAGTTCAGAAAATATATAACTGGTCATTCCAAAAGAAGTAGTATTCGAAATAAAAAATAATATCAGCGCAAAAATAGCTCCACGATTCGATCTCATAACAGACGAAGTCTTCAAGCATCTTCCGAGGAAAGCCATTGTCATACTTACGTGTATAATCAATGCTGCTTTTCGACTAAAGTACGTGCCAAGCCTGTGGAAAGCTGCTGAAGTAATCATGATATAGAAACCAGGTAAGCCGCCGCATGAAACAACAACCTACAGACCAATATCATAATTTTCTGTTATGTCAAAACTGTTTGAAAAATTGTTGTTAAAAAGACTAACCCTAATAAAAGATAGAAAGAAACTAATACCAAATCATCAATTTGGCTTTAAACAAAACATTCAACCATAGATCAAGTTCACAGAATTGCCAACATCATTGAAAACGCCTTCGAAGAGAAGAAAGTCTGCTCCACAATATTTCTTGATGTAGCACAGGCATTTGATAAAGTTTGGTAGCACTGGCTAATGTTTAAGCTAAAATCCTATTTGCCTAAGGAGTATGCTGATACACTAGAATCATATGTAAGTAATAGAGTATTTAGAATAAGACAAGAAAGCTCGTTATCTGAACTAAAGGAGATAAAAGCTGGAGTCCCACAAGGAAATGTAATAGGTCCGGTCCTTTACTTACTATACACGTGTGACATTCCAGAGTTAGAAAACAACACGATTGCCACATTTGCCGATGACACCGCAATAATGGCAAGTGGACACAGCTTTATTGAAGCTACAAAAAATTTGCAAATAGCAGTCAATCAAGTTCACGAATGGACAAAGCAATGGAGGATAAAATTAAATGAGTCCAAATCAATACATATCTATTTCACCAACAAAAAACTACAATACTACCCTTGTATATCTAAATGGTCAGATAGTACCATACTCTAATACTGCTAAATATCTTGGCATTACATACGAAACTTCGTTGGAAAGTTCATGTCAAAAAGAAACGCGACGAGCTGGACACTAGATGACGGAACCTTAATTGGCTAGTAGGACGAAACTCCTCACTATCGATACACAACAAATTATTGTTGTATAAACAAGTTCTGCGACCTGTGTGGACTTATGGTATCCAATTCTGGGGTTGTACCAGTCAAAGTAATATACAAATAATACAGAGGTTCCAAGACAAAGTATTGAGGGATATTGTCAATGCCCCTTGGTATATTAGGAAGGAGGACATCCATAGGTACCTGGAAGTTGAACTCGTACGAGAACTTATAAAAAAATTTGCAGAAGCGCACGAAATACGGCTTCATCACCATGTGAATGTCGAGGCGGAGTATTAGTATTATTATTATTATTATTGTATTATAATTTTACACAAATATGAACTCAAAAAAAAACTACACCTTTTGAGTTAGTGTAGTTAATTAAATTAGTGATAACAGTAAAAGTGCTGCATTAGACACAAGAACATATTTAGTGACTTATTAAATGTTAATGAAAACCTAAGAGACACTAGTGGGTGAAATTAAGGACTGTAATTTATTTAGTTTAGATTAAGTTAAAAGGAAATTGCTTATTAGCCTTTATGATAGAGCTAGATTGCAATATGGATACACTAATAAAAATAAAAAAAAATTGCTTTTAAACTGAAGTTGTGGGAACAGAGTGGGGACAATTTCCGTTTCTGTCACTCCTAGTGGTGGGCAAAGAAGCTGCGAGCTTGTGACGTCACAGCTCTATCTTCACTACTGCAACTTAAAACCGAGTACCTCTTATTGTATGAGTGAATTTCAAATATTTTTTTACGATTTTATTCAATATTTTAATTGTTTTGATACAGTGTATAAAATGTACCGCTTATAAAAGCAGTTGACTAGCCTATTATTTTCTGAAAGATTTACTGTTCTTTTTAAAAACTTGGTAGTTATCTTTTGCGTCTTAATAGTAGTTTTCTTTGGTTGGTCCCCTCGCCATCTCAACCCTTCGTTAACGGGGAGAACGGGCGCGCCCCGCGCGCTCTTGATTTTAAAAATTGCAGACGGGTTAACCTGGAAACCATGGAACCGTAATTGTGAAAACGAACCGTTATAACGGCTTGTAAGGTAATGATTTGTTACCTAACAAACCGTTTTGAAGATATACATATTAAATATTTATTTCCATTTTCAACAAATTAAACAGTTTTCATGAATTCTATATTATACTTAATGATAAATGTTATGTAGACTTCGTTTCTCACAAAATACTATTTTTATAAATGTATTTTTTTGCCCTTTTCATCACAATTGCTATAAAAATATTACGTCTATATGTATAATTTGCCAAATGAGTAGCTAATACTGTACAGAAATAAACACGTGTTTTTACTTTTCATATTTTAAAAAAGTAATTAAAATTTTAACTTAATTTTTAGCGATTTATTTTTCTTACTTATAAGTAGTAGCGTAGTAATCTCTAAACAAAATTGTATTTTTCTCGTAAATACAATAAATAATTAAGACAGCATTTGAGGTAAGTTATTCAACTATACGTTAAATTTCATTTATAATAATTATATGCTTTTTGTTGTTTTTTTTGACTTCTCCGTCTACATACCGCATCTCACCTAGTCATATTCGTTTGATTTACATTTCACTATAGATTTGACTATATCAGTAGTAAAATTTCCGCAAAACAAGGGGAAATAACATTTTTCCTCGTTTTTCCCCTATGAGTAGAGGAATATTATGTTTTATTCCGCAGTCTTTTGTTGTTTCCGGCTGTAACGTAAAATGTTGTTAGAATTGCTAGTGTTCGCATGTAAAAGGTATACATAATTGTGAAAATGGAATACTCACTTATACATTATACGTGTTAAAATTCATTTTAGATTGCACCCTTTTAGACGTTCATTCCTGACAATATCGACAGAGCAAATGAAGCTCCAAGCGTCATGATCCATATAGTATATCTTTCACCATCTCAAATCTCATCCATTCTCTTCACACGTTTTAACAAATATTGTAAACATTTATAAAAAACACTATCAATATTCATTTTAATGTACTGATTTTGATATAGATGAGCAAAGAAAGCTTATCAGGCCATCGTATCGACAGCATAATTAAATTGTGCTTATAGTACCAAGTAAGAACAATTTACCACATAAGACACTAGAGAACGGACATGATATGCCGTATAAAGTACCTTTTTATCAAAGAATAGTCAAAAAGCCAGACAACGATGAGTGCCAAATTTTCGTGTTCTTTTATTATGACGTGAAATAAGATATACTTATTTTTGTTTATCGAAGTTTACAAACGTTAAATATAGTGTCTACAATAGCTAATATATTTGTCATTTTAAATTCAATAATATTTCATACTTTCTTAACCTTCAGTTATGTCTGGCAGGATCTGATCGTACGCCGCTTTCCCGAGTCCCGAGTAGCTGCAAGTCTTAGACTAGAGGTTATTTTTCCTGTTCAAATGCCACGAGTGTGAAAATTATGTGTATGTATAAATAATTTTATCGGTAAGATAATTTTAGAGTTTCGAAATCAAACTGGCACAAATGAAACATAGATTCAGTTTTTGCCATTTTAGTATTTTTACTATAGTACGAGAGAAACTATAGGTTTGTCATAGCAAGCGAAAAATGTTTGTAAATATGATATAAAAGATTCTATAGAGCAAATTAATAAAGTCATTCGAATCGAAAGAAAAGAAATATGCATACTTAGAAACATTTAATAAATAAAGACCGAAAGTTATTTACAATTGTAAGTTGTTAAGTTTTAAAAACGGGACTGGTCCGTTGGCGCGGTGGCATATGTCTCTGCTTTCCAAGCTAGGGTCCTGGGTTCGATCAATTTAGGAAACGAACTTTTCTAAATTGGCTTGGAGTCTGGGTGTTACTGGGAACTCCCCCAGAGTTCGTTGTGTGGTACCCATAGTACAAGCTTACTGCTTAGTTTGGAGTCACATAATCTGTGTAATTGTCTGGAGTATTATTATTATTATAATTTCATTTTTTCTATAATTTTACGGAAATGTATAACATAAAAATATGATACTAGAAAATGTTAATATATGAAATATACTTATTTAGTTGCGGTACGTTAGACTCACCAGACATGTGATGATTTTTATCGATCAGGCAAGGCTGGGGTAAAGAACGATAAACGAAGATTTACGAAGCAATAGCGAATGGTAAGGATACCAAATGGTTGACCATTAGCAAGTGTTACTGATTATAATATTATTTATGTCCCTTGGTGTAAATTTGTAGAGAGAATAATGAAGTTTTAGGAAGTGAAATATGTATGTAAGTTAATGTCATGTATTTAACGTTACATTCTCTAACATTAGAAAATACCTCCGCAATATTAACACCACCTCGTTTTGATACATTTGGACCAATTCCCACTGCTTATTAGTGCAGACATTTAGATTCATACATACATATGTATGTACATATCTTCACGCTTTGTATGATTTATATACATAAGTTACATACAATTACATATGTAATTAAAACACAACCTGGCAAGTATCTCTGCTTTCTAAACTGATGATCTCAAATTCGATCCCGGCCAATTAAAGTAAAAACCTTTTTTTTTTTTAATTGACCCTAAGTTTTGAGCATTACTGCGTTGTGTCGTGTTCATAACGAAAGCTTATGACTTAGACCTTCTGTAGGTACTTGATAGGATTGCCTGAGCGCTATTATTGAGTTTTCTGAAACTACGCATGTATATTTCTTCACGTTGTATACCTTACGAGGTAGACAGATAGGACGGAGAGCCGGCCCTTATATACTTATTTAGCTTTCTCAAATGACATCGTTCTTTTTATACATTTTCAAGCCGAGAATTACGAGCACTTTTGACATTGTCGCAAGGTAACGCTTTGGTTGATCTCCGAAAATAAGTGTTGGTTCTTCATTGGCTTCTGAGAGAGCGACACTGTATATACCGAGAACATATCTATTAAAGGGACATAAAAATAAAGACATCGCTTTAGAGATAATATGTAATACGTTTAATTGATGAGATCTTAAGAGATATTGAAATAAATTTCTTCCAAACTCTTATCAATATTGCCCTCAAAATGAAATTGTAATAAAGCGTATTATAGTCCATATGTAAATACTATATTTTACGAGTACGCGAATTGAATGCTAAAACCACTTGAGAAATTGACTCAACGTTCAAAGAAACGATCACATTGATAGGTACATATTGTATTAAAATATATTAATTTCCAACAAATCTGACTATATACAGATAGTTACAGTGCATTTTTGTAATGCAAATGACGTCACATGTAATTAAAGACAATTGAAATCATAATTTGGATTATAAAAGTCAAAGTCAGAAATCAAAATGGAAGCATCGGTTGCCAATTTCTTGCCGCTATTACGGCAAGGTACATACATTAATCATTTACAATTACGTTAAACGGCCGAACGATCTAGTGGAGAAGACTGCGACCGCACTGTGAATACTCCACTGACAGTGGACAAATAACAAAACTGGGTTAATCTTTTACCTCCCGTAACACTAAGAGGATGAGGTTCACCCCTCGCGCCTTCCCTTTTTCCCTTTACTGAAACTGAAAAGGACGGCTAACTTATGTTCACTTCAAAAAGGCTACAACCGATAAAAAATCGCTTTCATCTGACTTTTACGCTGAAGGGCATAAGGTTAATAACAGGCTGCAAGCAAATTTTTTTACCTTTGGAATTCAAAAAAGATTTTTCCACTTCTTACAATCTAGACTTTATCTTGATAATCATTAAGCTACTTTTTGCGTGAGTTTACTAAATATTAGATTTCAGCATTATATTCATGTATTTGTTCCATCACGTCTGTCCTGAGAGATGAAAATGCCATGAAAATGTTGTCCTTCTTATGCGTGCTAAGTTAAAAAGAGAGAGATATATACTACATTAAAGTCACCGTGTAATGTACGTACTGCTACTTGACTGCTACCATTCACTTTGTTTGTCCGTGGAGGTCTTAGCACTCGAATTTTCGTATAAATCTAATCGAATTTTTGTTCACCTTCAAGAGTCCAGACGATCGTTAATTTTGCTTTAATATCTTTCAAAGTTATTTCGATGTTACAGAACGCAATTGTTATACCAAACTGCTTAATTAAAAGCTTAACTGCTATGTTTTAAATAAAGATATTGTAAAATAATGTAATTTATTAGACTTTTGTAATATTAAGTAATTTATGAGAAAAACAGATCGTTGCATTTTTCTAATGTAACAGCCATCACAAAAATAATCCAGACAATGGTTTCTTGTTGTTTATGCCCATAAAGTTATCTCCATTTATAATTCTTATGGTATAAAAAATGTAGTCTAGGGTGAGCTAAGCATGCGTACTGTTTTGTAGAATAGAAGAGATATTTTTAATTTTTTATATAGGTAATATTATAGATAAATTCAACTTTATATACGTATACCTACCCTTCTTCATATAAATATTATACTCTTTGTTAAATGGTAACAAAATTAGTATAATTACATACATTTCAACTTTCTAAATAAATATTTTCTTAAATAAGCTAATCATTCTCATTACCTTATTTAACAAAAATTATTTAAAAAACCATCCCAATATTATCGTGTACAAGCATTTCTTATACCTTTCATTTCATATGATTTTGTTTTAAAGCTTTGGTTACGGAATTCTGAAGGGAGAAACAAATTTAAGAGTATAAATGTTAGTTATATGTTAAAACTATGAACCTGTAATTTGATTAAATTCCAAAAGGAAAGAAAAAGATTAAGGCTCGTCATTAAAATTTGGGTCCATAATGATCGGATACATATTAGCCCTTTTGTAGCATCGCATATTGCTTTTGTTTGATATTTTTTAACCAGTTGATTCATCATAACGACCTTAGGTTCCGAAGGCCTCTCTATGCTTTTAAAAATTCGAAGTATGTTCCGTAAAACATCGAAAAAATGAAGTTAAAAGCATTTCTTTCTTTTGAAATGTAACACATTCAATACAATATTTACTAATGAACATTACTGTGTATCTCTTCATGACGTATTTTATCCGCTAGGGTAACACCACATAGAAACTGTACTGTCGCCGAATTTACCTCATTTACACTCGTTTTTGGCCATTTCCAGACCTCGTAGAATAGAATTTGTGTCACACTGCACTATAAATTAGTGAGCACAACAGCTTTGGTTTAAATATAAAATTTACGCAGCTCTATCGTAACTTAGATAATACTGCTTCACACTACTTTCAGCTTTCCATATATTTTTTTTTAAATTTAATTAAATGTGCTGTCTATAATATGTTGTCTGTATGTACTTATATATTATATAATTTAATTTAAAAAATTCTACATTTACGTATTTCTTATTTAGTGTAAACATGCCAATTGGTGAAAAACGGAACCCTTATAATTTTGTCCTGTCTGTCCATCCATCTGTCTGTTCTAACGTCACAGCCATTTTACTTGGTTACTATTGACACTACCTCTATATTGATGAAATTATAAAAGTAGGTGTACTCTATGAACCGCTATACAACGGTGTAATGAAATTTTGAAAAAAAAAATTAAATAATTGGAATGACACTCCATACAAGTAAGTAACCAAACGATGAAAAAAAAATCCAGTGCATATCAGCATGTAGAGTATCTTTAGATATGTTCAAAAGGGACAGAGGTTTAAAAGTGACTTTTTTAATTAAATAAATAACTTTTGTATTCTGAAAAAATTGTTGTAGTATAATTTAAAAAGCGCTTTTAAGACATACTGGTTAAAATTAGATATGTTGAGCATTTTTTTAAATATGGAGTATAATAGTCTTTCGGTTACACGCTCAGTGACTGCAGAAATAACTTTGTTTTTCAATGTCATCGAGAACTGCTATGAAATACAAACTTATTTTTGTTGCCCCTTCACTGTATGTGATCTAATACGCACTCAGCCGGTTTTTTTTCTAGAGTTCCACTCCTCAAAATTGAAATTTTCATGTAACGTAGAAACTGGAAATTAGAATATGGTTTAGTAATACATATAATTTAAATAGTCTTTAACTAATATCCGTAAAAGGAATTCAAAATAGCCAAATCTATGTATACTTCAATTCGGTTTGACCAACCCCTCTTCCTCTCATCACCGAAACTACTGTGCCCAGGATTTTTAAAAGTTAGGAAATAAAGCCTTATTTCTAATTGAAAGAAAAATTATAACGTTTAGTTTAGTAGAAACGTCTGCGCGTGAGTGAAGTTAAACTTGAGCAATTTTTTTGTGTCAACTATGCCGATATTTCACATCGACAATTTTCTCCAATCATTTAGGAGAATTAACAATTAATAACTTGGTGACGAGATACGAACTTCTTACTTAATTTAAATAATACTTTCTTTATATACAAAAAAATGATTTAGAATAGTAATTTACAAAATTTTTCTTTCATATTTTTAATAATTATTTATAAACAGCTGTTGTAAATGCAACATTTCTATAACAATGTAGGATTTACATACATCGTTTAGTTATAAGCAGACTATGATATGCGTTGCTACTGTATCACTACAGTGCACGGTAAAAGCAATTTCATGCGAATATGTTGGCAAAAGTCCAGTAGAAATAAGCTTGCTACGACACCAGAGCACCAATACATGCAGTCCTTAAGCTCTTACCAGCTTAAATTATGTATTTCTTTGCTATTTTCTACAAATGCTAAATATATTGCACTGCACACTTCAGACGATTCTTTGTTGTTTTATTATTAGCTTTACAAAGATTTTCTATAAAGACGTATTATATATTATATTATATTCTTACCATACGACCTCTGTAACGCAACGGGCAAAACACCCAATGACCGGGCATCACTTTGAAGGGCTAAAAACAGTTTATCGTGGGAGTTCTGAATAGCGATGTGGGATGTGAAAGTTCGATTAGAAAATAGTGAATCAAATTTTATTTTAAAAGTTATTAATATCTATCTCACAATAACTTGAAACTACATTACTTACATTAAATCCCTTTAACGGTGAACAGAAATTTAAAACGCAATAAAATTACATTTCAATTATATCAAAATTACCTGACAACGCTTTTAACGATAAATATTTGAACTCACATATATCAAAATTCGATAGTAATAATATGTTTTTTTACTGTATTTTCTGCTGCTGTTCGAAATGCAGCTTCTTATTATTATTATTTGAAACAATATTACTGCTTCTTTTAGTGTCTGATATAACAGATGTAATGATGTTGTTAAGTAGTGTGTGATACAACATGTGTGATTCTTATAATAATATTTACGTTTAGCTTATTTTAATTTTATTTAAAGCGTATTTAAGTTCTCTAAAACCATTTCTAACGCTTTCCTATTGCGTGTAGTTTAAGGCGACTACAGGACAAAGATCGTTTCTGTGATTATGTTATCATGTTCTGTAATTTAAGTAAACCTATATGGGATATTAAGAATAATGTTGGATCAATCTATAAGAGCTACGACGTACGAAGATAATAATAAGCCCATTAAGGTGTTTTTGAAACTGACAACAAATAAATAATATGAAGTTTAAATCAATTATAAAAAGCTTACTATTATTTACTAAACATTTTTCACAAAGTAGACTGTTTATAGGACTCAGAATAACATAATCGGTTTCAATACCATGCCCTCAAAATGTTTTAATCGATTCGAAAAAGGAGGTTTTTAATTTAGCTCTACGGTTTATTTTGTTTTTTGAACCAATTTTAATGATTCTCTATTCTATTTTTCCACATAGTTTCATTTATTCTGTGTGTATTATGCGTTATTTTATTACTAAAATATTAAAATAATCATAGGAAAACGTATATTGTTACATAAATATATGTGTTGATAAATACTAAATACGCATAATACGAAAATAACTTGAATCCAATATTAATTTATTTCCTGCAATAATAAATAATTTGTAACAATTAAACATTACATCTGTAATTCTCCTCCTGTCTTTCTTGTAATGCGAGAGAAACCTTCAAAATGTACCAAGCTTCCCAGGATTTAGACTAAGTTAATTGGGGTCTTTTACCCATAAAATCTTGCATGATCGACATCGTGCATATCGAGAAGCTCTGGGATTTTCTACGGAACGCGTTGGAGCCACTCTAGTCGTGTCGAAGCACTTCTCGGAGGAGCAAGGAAGATCCTCTAACACCCTCGCAGTGCTACGACAGGACACATGTGCTACCGCCCTCCTCTAGTCTCACAGAGTGGACTGAAGCGCACACACAAACACGCGCACACACACACGCGCACACACACACGCGCACACACAGCGCTCTGAAGACCTCTCTTTAATTGTTCATACTACAGGCGAGAAATATAGTAACTTTTTTTTCTGGCCAAAGTTACAGAGTTGAGATCTATATTATCAAAACTGAGATGACTGCCGTTGTACGAGTCACAAGCGTATATTAAATCATTCTTATAAGATGTATTAGAACTAATGAAAAATTATATTACATAGATGTAAATTGTTAACTTTTACATAAATACAACCATGAGTGTTAAATAAGTAATTTTCTACGACATTGTTTGTTGTTAGGGAATTTCTTATAGAAAAGTATGTATTTTAATTAAGTTAATAATTCTTGTATCTAATGTGTGTCTATTGTTTTTCGTGAATTATCAAAATTAATGCAACTTGAAAGTGGGATGGAAGTAATTCAAACGTTAGTATGCTGGCGACGAGCCAGACATCCGGCGGGTCCTAGGTTACGACAATGTTAGGCTAAGGCTGATAAGGACCCTAACTATATCAACTCTTAACTTTTAAACGCTTATTTCTTTACAATTTGTGAAACTGTGATAATTTGATAAAATTGCTTAGACTTTTGAAAACGTTCTTTCATCTGATTCAGAGAAAAATATTAAACACGGCAGCTGTTTATATTCTCACGCAAGTTGGCCAAAATAATACATTTCAGAAACTTTTCTTTTAATAAGTCCTAGTAATAATCATCAAAATAATTATTATTTTGATGCCGCTTTGCCCCATCTGTTATCTTGAATTTATAACTAAAAATTAGTGTCAAAGTATGACTTTGTTGCGCCATATTCTGGTCATTTTGAATAGGAAATGGCCTGAAGTTAGGGATATCTGTATGTATGTATAGTTAAGAGAGATTTTTTTACAAGAATATTTCCCGCCTGATGGTTAGCGGTTACCACAGTCTACGGACTCCTGCAATATAGGAGGTATCACCTGCGTGTCACTGACACTGTAAACACCTTATCAAATATAGAAATACGTAGTTAATGTACAAATACTATAAATATTTGTCTTCTCGTTAGTAAATAGAAGTGTGAACAAATGAAATTGGACCTTCATATTTTCTGGTTTTTCTTCACTGGAAAAATTATTGCAGTTTACATGATATGGTTATATATAAAAATGGAGAAATTTTTAATACATGTTTATTGATGTATATTCATTACAAAAATTATAAAGCATTTTTAACACAGAAGGTCCATTTTCTGTATAAAAATTAATTAACACTTCTAATAAACTGCTACTAGCTCACAGTTTTGTTATAACCGCGGCAAAATCAATTTGAGGCCAGGCTATTGGCAAATAGCCAGCTATGTCCGCTGTCCGGCAACCTCAAACCTGCGTATTATAATATCGACAATACATGATGACATCAATCACTAATATTAATAAATTGTTTCAATATTTGTGCCCTAAATACAAAAATACTGCAGGAAAAATGATGTCGTTTTAATAGATTAAAGCACAGCGAAAGATGACGAAAAAGACACTATGATAAAAGAACCAATGAAATATTTATTACGTCATTAAGAATTAACAACGTCGAAATAAATACTTTGTTGAAAAAATTAAATTACATCACGCTTTTTAAAGTTTAAAGTAATGGATAACATTTTTGTAAAGTAACACTTTTTATTAATTAGTAAACTCTTAACGGTAAACATTTTATTTGTATAAAACTATACCTCTTGCTTCTTAAAAAACACAACCAGGTTTCATACTAATTTAGGTATATATTTCTTCATTCATATGAAATTTTTATTACTTTGATTGAAATTTTTTTGGATTGAATTTTTGGATAAAATCACTTTCGTTTTACTCCTATATTTTAATTCTTAAATGTTACTCTTATTTTTAAATTTATTTAAAATTAAAGAAATGTTCTATTATTATGCAAGTGGGACCAAGAAAATAAAATTACAATTTCTTCACACCGTGAAGGTATGTAATGTTAATTTAAATCTACAAATACTATAAAAATTAATTATCGTTCTGTACTGTAAAATTAATTGTATAAAAGTGGACAGATACCTTTTAAGCTCTCCGCCTAGCCAAAACATAGGTTACTATTTGCAAATACTTACCAAATAAAAAAAAGTCTATGTAATAGTAATATTTTCTATATTTGTAAATGAACGATATTCAATTCATGCAGTGTAATAAATAACAATTATTGCTACCTGTAATACCAGTGACCATGTGATTGAGGTAAAGATGCAAGTTTATGAGATAATCTGAGACGATCTTGACACAGTTGCCGACATTATCGTATTTACGGTTACTTTATTGGTTTTAAATAAACTTTAAACATAAAATAAGTTTCGAACATACACAAATGTATGAGTTGATGCCGCAGGATTTATTTCAACACGTACATCTTTGTTTACGATGTATTTTGATTTGGAAACTTAATTTTCGTATACTTACTTGCAAAATATAATATTATACACATAACGTACATTATATTTAAGCCCACGACCACATTTATTTTCGATATGAATATTTACATTTTACGAAGAATTATTACCATTGGCAGAATACTCATGTCATGTTGACAACCTATTTCAATAAATCTAAGCATAGGGTTAGGGCTGTAAATTACATACAACAAACAGATTGTTCGAGAGCCTGTAAAAACACAATATAATAATCGGATGAAATTTCATTTTATCTCTTCGAATAAAAGATTGATCAATTTAGATTTATAAAGAATTTTACTTTCCCTTGGGGCACGTCTGACATTCGCTGAATTTACGGAGGCATGCGTGCGGTACCGAATGCGTGTTTGCAAGCAGCTTCCATGGAAGCCACAGGCTAATGAATTATCAAATATTATTGTAATCATCATATTAATAAATATGCATATCATACGTAGATACATTACAATGCAAATGGGGAATAAATGTATCTGTTGCTACTGTGGTTTTAAATATTTTTATTATTCACAATCTACAAGCGCTCTACAAACTAAATAGTTGTTACTTCAGTGCTCATTACTACAATTTTTAATTTTAACAAAAGCAAGAAAAGAATATATCTGTTTTATTACCTATTTATATACGTAAATAAACCAAAATTTATCCAAAGAATCCAAATATCTATAGTGTATATATTGTAGGAAATGTGTATTAATTCAGGAAAATACAATTCTCAGAATCAATAACGACATGAAGCTTATTTAGAAAATGTATAAAATGTTTATTGGCAGAGGATTTAACAGGTACATTTTTTGGATAATATGTTATTTATAAATCGTCGGTATTTTCTTTACAGAATGCCAAGATAATAGAGTAAATACAAAATGTAACATTTTAACGAATCGATACAATGATATTTCTCATTTAATTTAATTATGACATTAAAATCATGGTTCATTATTCAAATTTTGGTAAGCAGACGATTCTATTATTAGTAGATACGTAAGGACATACCGATAAATAAATAAAAATTAATGAGTTAACAAATTCTGTTACATATTACCTACTTTAATTGCATAGTCTTGAGAGTCACGTACGAAGTAAGCAACCCACGCTTGTCGGTACAATTCGTAAAACATCGGATCAGTCTTCGGGTCTTTAAAAGCTTGTGATTATAGTTATGCTTTCAAATTTAAAAAATATTTTAATACTTAATACACATTTCTTGAGCATTCTTAATATTCAGGATACATACATATATACATACATATCTTCACGCTGTATCCCTAATCCGGTAGTCAGAGAGGATGGAGCGCCAGGCTTCGCGGCTACTCTAATATCATCATTTTCCTCAAACATCAATGTTCGACAATGGAAAGTCTATTAGTTTAGTAGGCTTGGCACCGACTTCAGTAACTGTCAAATTTAATTATTAACGCCTTTCATTTGAAATAAATTTATATTTTTTTTAGTGCACATTATGTTTTCAAAGATGTATAACAAGGGTAAGGTGTGTACATACATGTCTTTAAAGCGATCTCTCAGCGACTTTCGTGCGTTAATATTGTGGATGGCGCTTATTGCCCTCTTTTGCAAAATAAAGATAATTTTATTTGTGCGACTGATCCCCACAGTAGCAGGCTCTAAGACATATGACTATGGAAATATGCGAAGTACATCTTCCACATCCACATATTCTGTCAACTGTCTAATAGCATATATTG
This sequence comes from Zeuzera pyrina, assembly GCA_907165235.1. Lineage (NCBI taxonomy): Eukaryota > Metazoa > Arthropoda > Insecta > Lepidoptera > Cossidae > Zeuzera > Zeuzera pyrina. Next base: position 10,710,358 of record OU015624.1, read on the forward strand.
CCGAACTAAGCTTATAAGTCAAAGTCCTGATATAGTCCGCCCACTGTAAATTATTATTTACTGTTAAACCAAGAAAAATAGCTGATTTCGCTAATTCTAATTGTTTACCACTTAGTTCGAGTCTATTATGGATTCTGGGTACATTGGATAGTGCAAACTTGACACAATTGGCTTTTTGTACATTCAGTAAGTTATTAGCAGCGAACTATCTCAAGACATCCGCCAAGGTCGTATTCTATACGCTAATATCTATGTCTTTTCTATTTACTTTTAACAATAATGATGTGTCATCAGCAGGTAATATTATGTCACATAGGTTTTTAAGCATAAATAGAAGATCAAAAACAGGAAAGGTTCCAAAATTGATCCTTGGGGAACGCCTATCTTTAATTTAGAACTGACAGATGTTACCCTATTTACACTCACTTTTTGTTCTCGGTCAGCCAGATATGAAATCACGAGATCGAGAGCTCTATCATGTATTCCATAGTATTTCAGCTTGTAAATTAAAGTTATGTGACAAACACAATCAAAAGCTTTGGAAAGATCACAAAACAAGCCATTGGCATCTCGTGACCCCTCCCATACCTCTAGTAAACTTTTGATCAAGCTTGCTCCCGCATGTGTTATTGACAGCCCTCTCGTGAAACCATACCGGTGACCATGATATATCCTGCAAATGTTAAAATGTGCCAGTATTTGGTTGAGCACATTTTTTTCGAATATTTTACTCTACGCTGGCAATATCGACACTGGGCGGTAGTTTGTAGGATCTGACTTACAACCCGATTTAAATAATGGTATGATTTTACTATGCTTCATCAAATCGGGAAACACACCTTGAGCAACGTATTAATTAAATATATCATTTCTGTCTATTTGTATTGTAGTTGTCGAACAGACGAACCGAATCTGCATGCTATTTTTATTGAAAAGCTGTAGGTTTTGAAAATGTATATATTTTGGTAATATATGTATTTGATAAAAATCGGTCCAGCCATTCTGAGAATATTCGGTTTTGAATCTCCTATGCAAAAATTTCGAATTCGATCTCTGTTGGCTGTCGAAGGTCTAATCACCAGCATGAAGTATTATTAAGGTAATATTAAAGAAAATAGATAGTAATTTTCTTTTATTGTGCTTTAAAACCTACGAATTAAAGTACAATTAAAATTTGAAAAAATCCTCGACATGAAAAATAATAAGCAGGTAGGTTAATAAAAAACAACTAGTAATAATAGACAATATTTTACTGTTATTTGCCTCCGGGAACGCAGTAGTTTAATAGAGAAGTTAATTAATTAAAGTAATAGTACCTGGACGACCGGACCGAGCTTTGGTCATTGATTGCATTCGTGTACAGTGTTTTTTTAACTGGGACAGTATGGAGAAATCCGATTCCATAAGAGATACAAAGAAACTGTCTTAGGAAACATTTGGTATTTTTTTGTGACGTCAATTTTAGCATTATCAATTTTTTGGTCAAGCATGAGTTACCCATAAAAATTAGCAAAATTGGTAAAAAATTAAAAAATTTTTTTAATGCAGATCGACTCAGTTTCATGTAAGCATAGTTTTATTGTATTGGAGAAAAAAAATCTGGATAGCAGAAGTTGGTCAAATGTAATAAAGCATTTTTTCATACAATACAGTATGAGGAAATCCGAATCCATAGAAGATACAAAGAAACCGTCTTAGGGATCATTCGGTCTCTTTTGTGGAAACAATTTTGGCTAAATTGACTAATAAATTTATAATGACAAAATTGTTTTCACAAAAGAGACCGAATGGTATCTAAGATGGTTCCTTTGTATATCCTATAGATTCGGATGCCCCATACTGCACTGCATGAAAAAATATTATTTTAAATTTGACCAACTTCTGCTGTCTCGATTTTTTTCCTCCGGAATAATTATATAATGCGTACATGAAACTGAGTCGATCCGCATTAAAAAAAAATTTGCCAATTTTACTAATTTTTGTGGACATCTCACGCTTGACCAAAAGACAAATAACGCCAAAATTGGCGTTATAGATTTTTTAATCACTCACAAAACAAAAAAAGATAAAATGGTTCCTAAGACAGTTCCTCTGTACATCTTATAGATTCGGATTTCTCCATACTGTCCCCGTTAAAAAACACTGTAGGTATAAAAAAAGTCCGACCACTTTACAGAATTCGCTACACCTACGCTCTATCCATTGTACTATTGAGAAGGTAAATTCTGTTGCGAAATTACCAATCAATACCGATTACCAATTTTAACTGTAGAACACGGTGTAAACGAATTTTTCCACAATTGAGACCTAGCTAAATAAATTTTTCGTCCTCGTAAACCACTATTTTGTAAATTTCATCGAAATCATTAGAGCGGTTTTGAGAAAGTGATTACAAATATACAAATATATACTCCATATAACAGTATAGAATAATATATACTGGGATAGGATTTGCGTCAAAGAGAAGAATAATATATTATAAGAAAACTTAGCTGTGGCCAAAGCATTTATATATGTCAGATAATAGTGAAATACAATTACCTGCTATCGCTATGTAAGGTACCTATTTGCTTATTTTTTATCGGGTTTTACTGTTTCATTTTACGTACATTTAATATATGTACCTAACTATATTATAGCGTTGAGTTGAAGATTTATCTACAGAAATACTCGAATATCGTTCGAAATAATTAATAAATACTTCATGGACTTCTGAATCGGTTTGCTTTCCACTATGATTTGATGTCTTTATAAATAGGTAATACTGAATACGTAGAGACTGCATTGATATGCATTTTCCTTATTTTATGTTCCCCGGAAATAAAATTCGACCACTATCGCCTTTAACCGATAACGGCCCAACATTTTCCTCAATCGGTACTTTATCGACACTTTCTGCGCAATGTATCCGATATACACACCGAAAACATCGATTGAAATCGTTCCGGTACTTTATGACTTTATTTCGGGCCGGCATGTTTTCTTTGACTGCGTCAGTTAGCTTGGGACTGAGCATTCGTGTATCGGATAAATATTAATAAAGCGGTCGGCCTCGTTTCTGGGAAGTTGGGAGGATCTTATTATAACCGCAATAGCACCTATAATTAGCAGCATCCAAATTACTCGTGGCGTATACGTGTTGCGCCAGATCGATGTTACGTGCCGGCTACTCGATTTGGATCTAACGTTTCGTATTTATGTTAAATTGATCTCCATCCCGCAATTTAATATACTTTTATTTGTAATCGAACTAAAATTGTCTGACCTCACGTTACCCTATAGTGGCTATATTTTATATCACATAATTTAAACTGAAGTGAAATCGTTCAATAAGCAAAAACAAAAGAATGAGTCAGAGAAGGCAACGACCTCCGCTCCTGGATGATCTTTCGAAATTCCTGAAGAATTGTCGACGGGTAAGGTGCCGACTAAAATAACGCAAGAGACGAGTCGTTCCCCCTCGACGAAACAAATTAATTTTATTTTTATATTGATGAATCGGTTTATTTGTTTCATGTCTTAGAAACTCTCAGTTTTATACGTCTATGTTTGTTCAATGCTTGGAGATACGCCAATAATAATAGATCAAGTAACATATTGCGCAGGAGTAACTATTTTATAAAATTTCATAATAGCAGGATTTAAAAAACATCAATTGCACTACCAACTTCCAAATATTGTACATATATCAAAGTAAAGGGATCTTGCGTATACTCAAATATTCGATGGATGTCCTTACAACATAAGTGAAGTGACATAACACAAGTCGAGTCTTAGAAGCTGATGAGGGCCACTAACGTATCTACACATCTCTTAGCTGGGTCCACGTGATGGAATACGATATACTGTCTTTTTTCACACATATATATGATTATTATTGTTCTATTTTTTTTCAGAATTATTCTAAAATACAATAATAGCATAATATTTCTTACAAAGTTAACTATCATGTCTACATATAATTTACGGGAATATGACGTAACTGAAAATACTAAAGTTGATAAATAAATAATCCCTTGTTTTTTCATTAGGTGAGATGATATTTTGTGTTGTCAAAATAATGCAACCACTAGTTATATTACATACAATACAAAAATTGGCATTAGGCTTGCATAAAAACAAAATAAGCAGCAGTAATCTTTTTTGTTTTCATAGCATAAAAGCTTTATGTGAGTGGGAAGGCTTCTAGACTAAGCAAAAGACGTTTCAGCAATAAATATGAAAATATAATGTCGCAGACCGTGATAACGCTTTAAATGCTAAACTCGTACTGAACTACAAACAGGGCAGTAGCGGGTGTCGGTTGATGTATACGAGGAGATGGGGGCGGCACACAGTGAAGGAACCGTGGGAAAACCTGCGTATCCGGTGCAAAGAAAAAATACAGGTAAAATATTGACGTTTATTTTAGTGGCTTTTTTCAACATTACTGAAACATTTACTGGAGTTTTTTTATATGTAGGTATATGCATATGTTCAAAACCAAAAAAGAAATTATGATTTTCTTTCTCATAAAAGTAATAAAGTAGTTATATATTTCAATCTATAATAACATATAATTAACATTAACGTTGTATTAATAGACAGCGTAATAAAACATTTGAGAAAATTCAATATTGACCTATCTGGTGGGCATCGATTATAATCATCAGAATAATGATATTCTGCGAATTACTCGTGTTTATATCCATAATGCTTCGCTCCATAGCGAGCGTGACCGAATCGAGGTTACACACAAATAAACACGAAACCAGTGTATGCGATCACGTGGCAACAACAAACACAAAGTTACGGAATAAGCTGACAGATTTATTTTGACCTCTGAATTACCATATCTTTACACTGTTCTATCCTGTACAAGATAGACAGACGAGAGGGGGAGTAGATCTTTTAAAACTGGTTGCTCGGCAGACGTCACTCGCACACTTCGACGTTTACGCTCACAATGGTCCGCGACCGTGGCATTCCATCGGCGTCCACACTTACATACGCACAGCGCACCTTATTAAAACGAGACGTGAATCGACGAGTTATCGGGCAATTAGTCGCGGCCAGCATCACACATAAGACTGCGAGACGACATTGTTTTATATACATTGACAGCTATTCCATTATATTATTAAATAACTTATTTTTATAACAGAATAATTTCATTCTTTGAATAATTTTCATCAAATAATTTTATTCTTAACAACAAATATGGTTTTTAATTGTAATTTTAGACACTTACTTAAAAATTTTGTTGAATTGCATTACAGGTACAATAAAAAAATAAACAAAATGTCAGATAATTTAAATAATTCCAACCAAATTATTTAAAAACCTAATATAAGCAGCAATGTAAACGGTGCACTTTAAGAAAGTCGTAAATCAAATATTATCTCAGTACTAGTAAGTTCGAGCTGGCACGCGCGAATGAGAGACGATCGCACTGCGCAAGTGCGGTTGATAACAGCTCGCGAAATATTCACGTGTTGTCAACTTATGAATTCTGTTAACAAGCAGGCTATTATTATATTGAAACGGCATCGTATGTACGTAATCGGTTAATTGTTTAAGTAATTTGTTAAAATTAGAATGCAAAATATAATGTGCTAATTGTGCTCTAAGGACTCCTTTACAATGGCTGAAGGTGCCTCATTTGAGAAAAGAATTGTCCAAAAAGAGTATAAAACGTAGCTATAAACATTTAAACATTCAACTAATGTTTGTTTAGTGTTCTTCTTCTATAACATGGTTAGTATTTGAACATAATCACCAGCGGCATGATCTCTGTGCCAATAATATATGTACAGTGTGAATAATAATCATAAAAATAAAAACTTATGCTCGATCATTTAGATTAAGGTGACACTTTCATATTAAAAGCGCAACTGTTTACGACCACTTGTAAAACATGCTGTGACAGTTTTAATAGAAACATAAAATTATGCATATTGACCATAACAACGCCTACGAAACGACAACAAGTAGCTGATGAAGGTGTTATAACAACAAATGCATAAAAAAGCGTCACTGATGGCTTGAAAAAGCAGTGGAATATATTATTATGTAGTCCATAACAATTACTGAAGAATAATAAAATAAAGCATCAAAGATACTTATTACCACATTTATTACACAAATTCGACGCTATTGTAATATATAAAATTGTCGTTTTTAATTTTTTGTCACCCATAACACCTAAATGTATAATGAAGTACAGTAAATGTCTACCCTAAATGAATGCAAAATCACGCTACAGCATCAAGAAACTGAGCAGAAGATTTTTTTTATATAATTATTAAACATTTTTCGATATTTTTATTTTATGACAAATATTTTTTTATGTTGAAAATCACTATTATTCTTTACTAGATTAAATAATAAAGCATTAAAACAATAAAAATTGTTCTCATTGGCGTAGATTTCTAATGTCTAAGTGTAATATGCGTAATATATATACATCTAATATATCATTATTTATAGAAATACAGCTGTTATAATGGAAACCACAGAGCACAAAAAGGAAACAGGTATCTAATATGCTAAAACAAACTTCAACCCCAAAAAATATTCAATTTTTTTTTATTACTTTCACAATGTCTACATGAAGTCATTGGCCGATGGCTGATCATTTGAACAAAAAATTATCGCGTCGTCAACATAGATCCCGCCATCTTCCGTTGGATAATCGTAATTATTAAGATGATTGTTTTAAACGATTGAAGTTAAGCTGCTAACTCATAAATCATTTTAATCGATAAACCTGTTAGCTGTCTGATAGAAAATGTAAAGTGGCAAATAAAACCAATATCATAAATTAGTCGAAGAATAATGAATGATTTTATTGCCATTAATAAATAAATTATTATTCGAATTTGCTGTTAACAGCACAAATCACTTAAACACAGGTGTCTAGTAATAAATAAGTTTGCAACCTACATTTTGTCGTTCGAAAACCTATTTTTCAATTAACATTGGATTTATCGTAAGTCGAATGTATATTAATATGCTATGACTAAGACCTATAGCGCCATCTTTTGCTTGATTAACGAAATGGTAAATGCTACGGTTCTACGGAATTTCAGTTTACAATAGAATAGATATGTTTCAAATATATATATTTTATAATAAAGGCAGATAAGAAAGACTGCAAAGCTTGTCTGATAAAGACAGAGAGCTAATATATAAAGCTCTTAACTGCTATACTATGTCTGTAGAAATTAGAGGGTACCGAGACATTTTTCTTGTATTTTAGGAGTTCTCTTCAGGGGAAACTTGCACACAAGTCCCCCAGACCCTTGGGGGAAGTTCTGGGTCATGTGGCACTTTTACGGCGATGGTCGTCCTAGTCGCGTTGTTGAAGGGGCTGGATGGGATGAGGATATACCTCATCCACTGGAGCCCCTTTGGCGCTAACGCGTGTACACGCACGTATCTTTGTTTGAAAACGAACTCCCTCTACAACCTAGCAGTGCCTACAATCCCTTTTGACAGGCCCAGCCTCCTATGACAGGCGGGAAAGGAGAACACCTTAGCCCTATTCTCTTGACCGGGCTACAGGGCATATTTAGGAGATCTAGTCTCACCAATAGCATGTCACGCAATAAGGCAACATAGTATTTTTTATTCACTATACGATAACATAATTAATTCAAAAAGTTTAATTTCAAAAACATTGTTCATTTATGGCTATCAATTTTCATTTATCTGTAGCTTACTACTATGTACTAAATGTATTAAAATGTCTAAATTCAAATAAAAATGAGTATATGATGATTTGCCATAGAGACGGGTGGACAGACGGAAGGTAATTCGGTTCAAAAGAAATATTTAAAATATGTATGTTATAGGTTAATAGTATTTCAATTACTATGTTCATAAAGTCCTTCTCCGTTCTCTCTCCATTCTTTCTCCGTATGACTAAAATTAAAGGAGTGTTAGATTTGGCATGGTTTTTTAAGTTTTTTAACTATGCCAAATTTTACGCTCTACCGTGCGCGCAACATGCTTAAAAAGGGGTACAAGATTTCCTCTTCACGTATTAACATATAGATTATTTATCTGCACTTATTATTTAAAAATTTAAACCATCGTATATAAATAAATTATTATATTGGTTCGTTGCGTTAAAAAATCGCTAAAGGTAAATTTGAACCATTACTATATGCACATTTCGTGGCTTAGTGCACGATTGTTATTACTACGGAACTCATGAGTTATAAAAGCAGCTTACAGACAAGTAGGTAGGGTACTGTTTTGGATCTAGAATCGTCGCTGGCTGCGCAGTGCATGATAGAACATCGCTCGTAAAGTCTCTACAGAGAGACAAACACAAATGACTACCACGGCTTTAGCATCTCATAGAAGTGACTAACATTAGGTGTATAAAATTGTTATAATTTGTTAATCTTAAATTATTACAAAAAATAGAGAAGAAATACAATTATAGTCGCAGCATAGCAATTTAAAAACAATTAAAAATATCCACTAAGAACTGTCTCTCTCACCTACTAAAATCTGTGAAAAGGCACAAAATTATTTTATTGGACCAATATATCTTATAAGTATACAATAATATGCTATAAAAATAAACGAAAAAAATTAAGAGATATGAAATTAAGTTACAGTTAAAGTAATCGTTCCTTTTGATTTGATAAAGAAAGGTTATTAAAATAAAAAATATTTAGAAGTTCTAATGAAAAACGACAAATTAATGTTATATTCACTGACTTATTTATTCATTGCACGAGAACTATGTCCGCATTTTAGTTCGTTCGTAGCTCTGTGAAATCTGTGGCACGCCGTGGTCACCTGGTGGTAGGCTCTGGCTGGTTCGAAGTACGATCACTGCACTAAATATATAAACGTAAGAAATGCAAGTAGACACTTTCTATTTATAATGGTATGGAAGTTTACAGTAACCAATAAACCTTGAAGTTTAAAGTAATAGTCTAATCTTGAATTGCCGTATATATTATTACCTATTCACCTTCTATTCACTCTTTATTTACTATTCACTCTTGTAAAAACTGTATAAAATCACGTAAAAAGTGTAACATCTATCTTTGCAATTTACGCCTTCACGCTATAAGAATACATTATGTAAATTCTTAGTTTGAACTATTTGAATAACAAATAAAAAAAAACCTGATGCAGATTGGATCTAAGCTATCACAGTGAACAATCAGATTCATAAATTAATTTTTTGCTACTTAAAAAAACATGTATTTTGTGTATCGTTTTTTTCAAAACTTCTAGATGAAGTAAATCGACGTCTTACTAAATGTATTTGTCTATAAATTTATTATTGTTCGTAAATTTATATAAATATATGTGATTATAAAATATTCTTATGTATACTAACCGCTTAATACTTTTTATATTAAATTATGGCATGAGCGCTATTCCATATTATTAATTTCAGTTAATAACAAAACATAACTTAACATGAAGGATAATTTTCCTATCTTAAATATCCCCCACGAGATTAATACAATTTCATGAATATCAAATAAATATCTACTGGAATAATTTCACTAGGTTAGAAACAATAAGTGTTTCCAGAGTCCGTTGTTGGCATTATCACGCCTACGCTCCGAGATAAACCGCCTTGTTTCTACGGCTCCTTTTTACATCGAAGTACTTTATACGCAGTAGGCACTAAACATCTGTGGGAACAATCAATAAGAGGTAATTGTTTTCGCTATAGGTATATTATTTAGGTTTAGGAATAGAATTACAATGTCTTAAAAAGAATTAACAGATACTGATCAACATTTACTTAGGCTAATTTTAACTTAAAAAAGTATTCAGATAAAATAACTAAAAAACAAAATATATTACAGTAAACTAATAAAGTTGGGAGCTTCAACTACGACAAACTATTGCATTAGGTACCGAAGAGAAATGCTAAAGATACATATTAAACACATTCGAACAAACTAGAAAATAATTCAATCTGTTGTAGTCCCTAAATTGATGACAAGAAATCGAAATCTTTCTGATAGCTTAAGTGTAACTCCAACTAATATGTTTTGTTTTTATTTTTAATTTCTTGTTTTTCATTTTCAGTTGTAAGGTACCTGAGGGTATTAAGGCCTAGCTAAGGGAAATTTGTAATAAAATGAAAAATATCCAACATAATCAACAACTTTTATTATTAATCAGTCATGTACTTAAATTACTACAGAGTTTAAACAAAAAATAGCTTCTCTAGCTTAAAACCAAAACAATATATAACTTTTTTAAAAACGCAGTCTGTAGGCCTTATTATACTAGGGTAGGGTAAAAAGGCCTATACTTTAAACTATCCAAAAATCAACTTATACTACGTAAATTGGTATTCTTGAGATTAATAATCATTAATATAAAGCAATAGGAAGCATAGTGGTCTTAGAAAATTAAATAAATTGCCTTTATTCGCATCCATCAGGACATTGAAAGTCATCAGTATCTTCTGCAGTCAAACCGACACACTCTTCGTGGTACCACTTGGAGCATCGCGAGCATTGCCTCATTGCATCGTCCATTCTATCTTCTTTGCAGGCATGACAGTACCAACTCACTTGTTTTGTGATTTACCTTTGACGGTAGTAGACTTTTTTGCAGATACGATTTTAGCTTTCTTAGGATTTAAAGTATTTTTAAACTTCGTTTTTTCTTTTCTACCTGTTTTAACATCAGTAAAGTTTTCGTCTTGTTTATTTTTCTTTCTTTTGTTACCTTTCACTTCTTTACTATTTATTTTCTATTGATTATATTTATCAAATAGATCTTTTGTGACTGGAGTACCTCGATAATTAATGGATTTTCGTCTAACAGTCGGTGTGCATGTTTGAACTTTAACAGGCGTAGGCAGAAGATCATAAAAATCATTTCTTTTCAACCGACTGAGTGGTAAATCATCAGATTCATCTGAACTAGAGCTTGTTCCATAAACTGTGCGATAATAGCTGCATTGCACGATTGATTCTCTTGAGACCTGACCTGTGGATGTTGATGCAATAGCTGGTGATTGCTTAGTTTGTTCTGGAGTCACTGGTCGAAGATAATCAACAGGTGAAATATTTCCAAGCGAGACATCGGGTATTGGAATCGGTGTCAAAATTGATGGTGAACTAGCAGCAGATTCTGAACTCTTCTGTTGATAACTATTAATAGGTGGTATATTTTCTTGATCACGATCAGGCGTTGAGGCTTCCGATAAAATAGACGGTGTTGTATCTCCGGATTCAGAAGCTTGTGCATGAGGATGTTCGAGAGCTGGTGCGTTTTCTTGTGCACCATCTGGTGCAGGAGCTTCCGTTAAAATGGAAGGGGCAAAAGCTGTTTCTGGTATGGTTGAAGGGATACAAGCCAGTCGCTTTAAAGTCACTCGTGATATTGCTGTGTGTCATACATTTAGACCAAACGCTTGAAAGAATGATATTAAAGCGTGCTTTAGTAAGTTTTTGTCTCTGTTTTGGTCCAAAAATGATAACTATTCAGCATCCCAGTGGTGCTCGAATTATCGATATACGGCTTTGTCGAGGGGCTGTAATTCATGGGTTGTGTTTGAAGGTAGGCAGTACAAATTAATGCCAAGTGAATCGGATATATCGCCTATGGAAAGATCTAAATGACATGCTGCTCCATCAAATATCAAAAGGCACGATCCCTGGCTTTTGTATCTAGACAAGTGTTTTAAAAATATTTTTAAAAGTTCATTGGTCATATGCCCCTTTGCTGATTTTTCTACTAAAGATCCTTGAGGCAAATTATCGTACAATTCTGGTTTCAAACGTTTTCCCTTAAATATGACCATAGGTGGTATGGCTGTGCCAAGAGCATTAACACATCCTGCGATGGTAACGCTTTCAGCATGTTCAGAAGACTGCAAATGAATCCTTTTAGCCACTTTTTCGTCCAAAACAGTGGTGCTAGCTGGTGGTGGATACTGAGACGGCATCCTTTCTCATCCATATTATAAATTTTCTCGGGATGATCATTTAAGTCAAATTTATCGTACATATCTCTCAGTTTTTTAAAATGGTCATCAACAATAAATTTATTTAGCTTTTGGGCTCTAGCTGGGTTCATGAATTGCGCTTTTCTTACGGATATTTCATGGTGTCTTTTCATGAACGCTTTGAACCAGTCTTTGCCTGCGCGTTTGCCCTCATCATTAAAATTGTGTTTTATATTATTTTGCTCACAATATTTATACACCAATCGACGCAATATTCTTGGTGTCACAGGCAAGCCCATTTTAGAATACCGGATTATCCTTTGCACAAGTTGAGCTTCCTCTTCATCATTTGATATAGGTTTACGTCCCAAACTTTTCTTTAAACTGCCAGACTGCAGATGATTTCTGATTGTTCTTCTAGGAACCTTATATCTCTCTGCAGCCTTATACGTACTCAAAATTCCTCTTTGTACTGCTCTAACAGCTGCGATCAGATCGTCTTCTGACCACAATGTCCGTTTGAGAGGCATCGTGACCGTAAGCACTGAAAACAATGATAAATAAATTGAAAATGTATAACTACGTACATACTACCCACCAACAAACATTTTAAAAACACGCTCCTACTTATATAGCAGTTTAAAAAAATAGGAGTATAATAAGGCCTATAGTAAAATTTTATAGGCCTTAATATCCGCCAACCACGTGGTTACAGAAAAAAAAATTTACAACTACAAGTCCTTTAATACGGTAACCTAGGGACAAGCATACATTAATTAATAAACGGACAGTCAATACAGGTTTGTAAATATGATATTTTCAAAATAACTTACGTTTTACTGGAGCCAATTTTTATAATTCGTGCCGCGTGACCGCACCGCTGAATGATTTCGACGACACTGGCGGGGGGAGAAGTGCAAGCGTTCGTCCGCCACTTCGCAGCGACTTGTATACGCTCTGAGCTTGTGTGAGTGTAACCTTGATCGTCAATTACTGTATTTCGTACGTTGTTAGGCCTTATTGCCCGACAGGCCTTAATACCCGCGGGTACCTTAGATAAATATACAACATTCAAGAACATGGGAAATTAACATGTTATGTACCCTTTATTTTGACTTAACGTTTAAGCAAACTTTACTCCGTGTCCGAAGCAATTTTTTCATCATCTACTCTCATATTTATAAATAACTTTAGGCCTCCTGTAAAGTCACATTGGCCATATTATATCGATGCTTCGCTATTTTGAGAGACAACATATAATTATTTTAAATCCTTATAATTGTTTAAAAACTTCGGAATATAGGAGGCCTAAAATCATTTGCAAATATCGAGGATAGATGACACAAAATCTGCCTCGGACAACACGGAGTGAAACTTGCTGTGACAGTTTGCTTGAGACCACGGCCGATGCAACTCGGTCGAAACATCAAGGCAAAATAAAAGGAATCAATCGCGTTAATTTCCCGTGTTTTTAGATCCACTATTATATTATACGAGCAATATCTATCTATGTATATAAAAATCAATTGCTGTTCGTTAATCTCGCTGAAACTGAAAAACGGCTTGACCGATTTGAATAATTTTTTTTTGGTTTGTTCGTTATAATAAAGGGGTGGATTAAAAAAAAGTAGGCAAAACTGTAAAGAACAGCCGAAAAAACGAAAAATTCAAAATTGGCAATTTTGTATGGAAATCGTCAGTTCGGATTATTTTTAATAGATGGCGTTGGTCGGACTTCGGTCGGTCAGACGTGCTATACAATGACATTTCTTCCGTGTCCCACATTATCCCACACACGATTTACAATATTATATACAAACTATTAAGAAAGTCATTTAAAATATATTAAATACATACAGTTTGGCATACGAAAAGAAAAAGAAGTTGGTTGTCATAAAGATTTTGAGTTTGAAGTTTGAGATTTTGAAAGAGTTTGTATATAATGTTGTAAATCGTGTGTGGGAAAATAATGAGTTCCCCACAGTTTATTTACACAACTACACGGAAGAAATGTCATTGTATTATAGCACGTCTGTTAGACGATAGGTCCGTCACGAACGCCGTTTATTTAAAATAATCTGAAGTGGCGTTTTACTAAGAATTATAAGTAAAAATGAATTAATAGATATAGCGATATTTTGCCCTTTTTTAGTGTTACATTAAAATAATATTCATTTCAAAATAATGTAAGCTCGTGACTTTTACCACACGACTTAGACATGCGTATGTCTATGCAGGCTGCAGTCAATGAACCGGCAGAGGTCAGGTGAAATTATCTCGTACGGAACGCCCTACGCGACATTACTCACAATAGCCGGATACTGTTTTATCTACTGTATTGATGCTCCGCTATTTTGGGAGACAACTATTGTACTATTGAGGCAGTGCATCTTGTGTTAAATCCATGCACTTTGGAAATATTATTATTCTCAATATTTAATGAAGGAATTCCTAGGCCGGTAATTTAGAAATTAAAACTCACTTCGGCTGTAGTGTCTTTCACACCATGGAAAGTATTTGATGCAATCTAAAGAGGGCGGCTTACGTATTCGTCTCCTACATTGTAACGTACAGTCCATAGTTCAATACGAATGTGACTTGTAGGTTCGTAGACTATAAAACAAGATCTTAAGAAACGTATTGAAGCAATCGTGACGTGGCATACACAATACGTATGCAGATGATAAGTAGAACGCAAAAGATCACCAATGAGTAAGCTGGTCAAGCTTACCAGAAACAAGAACTCTTGTCTTCCATTAAGAAGCAGAAAACTTCGTATTGCAGTAACGTGTTCAGGCATGACAGAAGTTGGATGCAGAAAGAAGTCGGGATCGTATGCGCATCCTAACTGTTAGGCCTCGCAAAAGACAGAATCAGATTCTATGAGCCGACCAATCTACACTGGCTGGATAGACGAAAAAGAAGAAGAATTCGTTACCGTGACGGCGATTAGGTGAAATCCAGAACTTCGTTAATTTATTTATTTTATTTTATTTTTATTTGAAATCAGACCAGAAAAATCCATCTTTATTAATAATACAATACTTATAAACTAATGTTAGTAAAACTATGCTATTTAAAGTATTAATTTAATTTATACAGTTAAACAGGATGTTTAATAACTTGCAAATCTATATATTTATACGTGAAGCGAAAACGTTGAGTCCCTTTTTAAGAAAATTTCGCGTACAGAGGAGTGTGAAATTTAGTACACTTAAAGTTTATATGGAGAAGGACTGAAGAAAGTTAATATCTTTATATAATACGCATTATAAATACATTAAATTAAATAAATCACTCATTGTTTACGTTCACACTGCCATTGTCAAAGAGACTGTCAATTTCAAACTCATTATAGTTTGTGATCACATATATGTAACCTCCTTGGATCGACCGCTTACACAGAGTACAAAGAATTTATATTACAAATTTATATTTACGGCCGAATTTTGACCACAGGGCGACCTCTAGTACAAGTAAATCAGTAATTGAATCGTATAGTGACATGACCATTGATTTAAAGTCTATATTATACGTACATAACGAGTACGTACGTGTATTGGGTAAGTACTTACCTACGTATAAGTAGGTGCGTTTTATCCTTGTCGATGACTGATGGCGACTGATGCCGTGTTGTTTACATAGGTAAATAACATCACGCATCAGTCGCTTTTCTTTTTAGCATTCCGTTGCCAACATAGCAAAAACGGAACCCTTATAGTTTGTCATATAACTCTGTCTGTCTGTTTGTCTGTCTATATCGTAATTTATTTTTTTTGCCATCTCTGTACTTACTGAACTAAAATTTAGATAAGCAATATAGCAATAAGCAAGATAGCAATTCAAAACCAAAATAAGAAACAAAAATTAAATAATTCTTTTGGTAACAATTTTTTTCTTATTTTATTTACACTATGTCCGAAAGTGCTATGAAATCATAAGTTAATGTGAGTCCGATTCGCTCTTGGCCGGTTTTTATATTTACGCCAAGCAAAGCGAACTACGAAAAATTTATAATTAACTAAACCGTTTTCTAAACTATTCTAAAGCTGTCCTTAGTTTCTCATAGTATTTTGCATTTGTTAAGATCGCCATGAGCCGGTCCTCAAGTCGTTCAATGACACTTCGAGGGAGAGCGGTTATAGAGGCTGGGACGGTGCAGTCGACATCTCGCCTGCTATCGGATTGAAATCTGTCCACACACTCACTTATATGTAACAAATGATGTTCTTACTGTGACAAATGTTATTCTAGTGTGACAAGTGGATCCTGTGAGGTATTAGCAAAGATATGAGACATTGTGTATACTGTAATTCTGTTTCAGTAGCTAGCTAAGAGAATCGGATTATATATAAAGCACTCGCATACCTAGGCGAAAATGTGTGAGAAGAATAATGAGATTTGAGGAAGCAATGCAATGTAAGGACCGCGACGCTTGGCGCTCTGTAATCTCTAACTACCCCGTTAGGAATACGGCGTGAAGATATGAATGTATGTATGTATTACGAGTTACGAGGTAACAAACATACAACAAAAAACACACAGTCGAATTAAGAACTCCCTTCTTTTTTTGAATTCGGTTAAAAACATCGCTTCTTTTTTACGTTTTAAGTCTTTATAAATGTTTGAGCAATAAAATGTTGAAAATTTAACACAGTGGTATTGAAAGTTATTCATATTGTATAAACCATTGTAACATTATAAATACTTATATTTTTAGATGTCTTTGTAATACGCATAATCTAAACATTTAATTTTTTGTTATTAACTGCGAGACACAAATATTTGTAGGATAATTATTTATGTGTTTAATAATAGATGATTTGGCGTTGTAATATCTCTGTAAACATATTATTACTTAACGACGTAGATACGAAGGCACGCTGTGCGGCGTTCGCGTCGATAAACGCCACACTGCCCGCGCCCTCGGCCGGCCGCCCTCTCACTTCAATATGCGTTTGTCTTCTGCGCTTGCATATAATAACATATTAAATGTATGTGTTTGAATATTTCGTTTGTCAATTTGCTAATATGATTTACATCTAAAAATCCAATTAATTGTTAAAAATGTATTGGTATGTTGAAGAAGACTTCTCAAAAAGACTAAATTCGAAATAATAATAATTTATCTATATATTCTTTTTCATACATATAAAAATGAATGTTCATTTGTATGTTTGTCTTTTATTCGTTCCCAATTCATTCCTCAATTGTGACGAAATTTTGGTGAATTGTACTGTAGTTTCTTAGTGTTTTAAATTAGTAATTAAAATACTACGTGACGAAGTCGTGGGTAACAGATAGTTAATTAAAAAAATTTGGAAGTGACTACAATTTACGTGTTGCGACATTTACTGAAATGTCTTATTGACGGATTAACGGCAAAATTTATTTTTCTATTCGAATAATTAAAAAAACTCAATACCGAACCTAACCTGCTGAAGTCATTTTAGAGTAGAAACGGATCCGTAAATGAATTTTTACTTTTAGAATCTGAATAACACCGAAAACATATATTCTATAGTACATATAGGCTTAGTTTTGCCTCCAAAGAATTAGTTATAAATAATCCATGCTCAAGTGTCAAAATAGGAAACGTAGTTCATCTAAACCTTAGCTAATATTTAACTACCATTATGCTTTAACATTCATCTAAAAGAGAAGAAAAAAACAGCCAAGGGGATATCGGGCCACGTAGAGTGTAGGGTTCCGTAGTTGTCCGTCATAATATGCGAACTTAGAAGGGGATGTTTTGACTCTAGAAATGAAACATTCGTTGTCTGTCGTAATAGTTTCCGAAAGCTTAAACATTAAGCGAGTTCACGGTTCAACAGTAAATAACGACTAAAAACGAGTGGTGGTCGACTATTTCCCGATAACTTATAAAGCCTACTTAACTATGATAGTTTTCCTATCAACTTCATTATCGTACCGTAATTTTTTTCACATATCCAAAACAATGGTTTATCTGGTGAGGGGTAATCACTTGACTCGTAACAAAAAAAACCTATTTAAAGCTTAATATTTCGCAAGTCGATCCCTGAATCAAAAATAGTCTTCACTTACACCCAATATTTTTGAAAAACCTAGTCAATGATTCCCTGCACAATGGAATAGATGAGTAAAAAAAAAGTCATCCCCGCTTTACGTGTATTAAAGGTACCCGAAAACAAGATTTTTTTCATAATTTTAACGAACTTTTCCTTTCTTCATTTTTACAATAACACTGTTGTGCAACCCTATCACAAGTTATCCTTATCCTGTCCGCAAGCGTGACACCGCACATATTTCTGAGAGACCGCATCTCCACAGCATTTAACATACTTTCACTCGATTTCGGGCATATCCAGGCCTCACTACCGTACAACAAACTTGGCATCAACACCGCATTGTGGATGGTCATTTTAGCAGTGTTAGATATATTCACACTACCCACTAATGCGGACAGAGCACCGTTCACTTTATTGCCAGCTCCCGTCTCTCCACATCCAACTCACATCTTCCATCCCTCGAAAACGCACTCCCCAGATACACAATTTCATTCATTTGTTCTAGACATTTTCCATTTACACAAATTACACATTTCGTTTGTACCGCTTCTCTTTCAAACACCAGAACCTTAGTGTTGTTCACATTCATTTTCAATCCTTTTACTTCATAATCTTCTGTTATGTATGTGACTAGTGTCTGCAACTCTGCTTCTGATGATGCTATTAGCACAGCATCGTCAGCGTACAATAGGCAGTTTACTACTGTGTCATCACATCCCATACCACTCATATTACCTTTCAATCTCTGGAGGCAACTGTCCAAATACAGCACGAACAGCCAGGCAGATATCACGCAGCCCTGTCTGACAACAGAACAGACTTCAAACCAGGGCGACATCTCATCGTCTATCTATCTCTGTGGCCACGATATAATGACCTCACAGCCTGTAATAAGGAGCCCTCCACGCCATATTCAGGCAGAAGACTCCACAAATTCTTCCGCACTACTCTATCGAATGCTTTTTCTAGATCCACGAAAGCGCAGAAAACTTTCTGGCCTATAGCCAGAAAGCTTCCCACGATAACGCGAAGCGAGAAAATCTGATCCATACAACCCCTACCGTTCCTGAATCCACCTTGCGCCTCCCACAAATATCTTTCTGAAACGCCTTTCATACGTTCAGTCAATACCTTAATATAGACTTTACTCGCTAAGCTGACCAAGCTGACGGCCCTATAGCACGCACAGTCTAGATAGGAACCTTTCCCTTTACATAGAGGTACTATGACTGCCGTGCGCCAGTCTTCTGGAACGTCCCCCTTCTGCCAACAAAGGTTGCAGAGTACACAGAAGGCATCCCAGACCCTAGGACCACCATACTTGATCATCTCAGTAGTCACCTCATCAATTCCCGCAGCCTTTCCACATTTCAAACTTCTTACCACTTTCTCAATCTCTTTCATACTAATGGCATCCTCCAGTCCCTAGCCCGAGTGTGACAATTCATTAGAATCACTCTCAGTATCAGAGACGGAGTCACCACTCTCATACAGTTCTTCATAGTATTCACTCCATCGCTGCAGAACATCTTTTTTATTTGTAAGCAGGTTGTTTTCTTTCGAACGCACTTTATTCATTCTTCAAGGTGCCGGACCACTTCGGTACTTATGTACTTCTTTCCAAAATAATTTGGAATTTTCCTCGAAGTTGTCCGACATCTTGCTTTCGTCTAACACCCTACACCTTTCATGCTTCTCTTTCACTAGTGCCTTCGTTTCTGCTTTCTGCAGCTTATATCTGTCTTTCATCAAATTCTTCATACCACAGTCATTTTTAGTAGCAAGGTAGTCCCGCCATGCTTTCTTCTTCTTATACACGGACACTTCTGCCAACATTCTTCAACATCCTCGCTCATCACTTTCAATCTATCATCAAGCTTACCGGATAATACCCTTTCATATTCATTCCTGGTGGTTGCATCTTGGAGTTTCTAGCTTTTAATGCGACAAACCACTGCAGGCTTGGACACTACGCGATATCGCCATGCCGCAAACAAACTCCTAATTCTAGTTACCACTAGAAAGTGGTCCGTTCCCAGATCGGCTCCTCTGTGTGCTCTAGTGTCCATAACCTGCTTTTTGAGCCAGCTGTCCACCAGGAATAAATCAATCATACTTCTTTCATCCTTCCTTTCCCACGCGTACTGATGAATCGTTTTGTTCTTAAATAAGGTATTAGCAACAAAAAGATCCTTTTCCATACACAGTCCTAACACAATCCTGCCAGCATCATTCACTCTCTTTTCTCCATACTTGCCTAAGACAGACTCAAATCCTGTTCGAGCTATCCCAACCCATCCATTCATGTCTCCACACACTATAATTCTCTCATTCTCTTCAACCGTCGCTAGAATTTCCCTAACATTCTCCCGAAACTGCTCTAGCTCGCCCAAGGCGACAGAGCACAATGGGGCATACACCACTTAAACAAATAACCTCGTCAACCCTGTCCTGAGACGCACCCAGAGCAGTCTCTGGTTTACACACTTATACTCAGTTACACAGTTAACCAAACGAGAGGACAGTAAGACGCCTACCCCCTGGCATCCCCTTTCTTCTTGTGGTACACCTGACCACAAAGCGATGCCCCCTCCAGGCAAGTCGACAAGTTCACTGCCCTTTCGCTTGCTTTCGCTCGCGACGAGCACGCTTCCTCAGTTGACCCCCACTACGGAACCCTAAAAACAAACTTCATTAGCTTCTTAACCTTCCGCACAGGTCGTAGTCATCCAAGAGATGGCTTATGTATACTGCCATTTGCAAACCTAAATATTTATTATTGGAAATGGAGTCAAGGTGTGATATTGGACATTGACGTTCTATCCATTCCCAATGGGATATAGCAACACGTACGCATATTAAAAATATAAATGAAATAAACGAGAAAATACTACTGAAATACATGTGAAACTTTCTTTGTTTGTCATAATACTTTCCGAAAACTTAATTATTAGCAATTTCAATTTTACTTTAATAAACGATTAAATAAATAACGTTTATAATTTTTTTCAAAAACATTATCCTCCTCCTGGTTCAGTCGGGTAAAAATTATATATCATATAACACTCTTGCGATTAAGACAAGTCTATGGGTGGCCGTAGACAGGCCACTCGCAATAGTCACAAGCACAAGTGTTCAATGACGATGGCGATTACGCTTTTCGTACATTTTGCAGGGACTCACCGAACTCATGTAGTCAGTGCTCGCTATTCCCTACAAAATTGGTTGCGACACGCTTACTTGCGGCCACTGAATACAAAATTTCGTGTGTTGTATAAAAGAGATGTCGTCGTCAGTTGTGCGACCAATCCTTCCGCTTCAAAATGTTGTATCGGGATTACTAAAAGCGGCGACCATCAACTACTTATATCAACCAACATCCACCGCGCTTGAAAGCCGCATCTAATTTCAGTTAGTCGATTACTTATACCTGTAATCACATTTATTGAAGTTTAAGCTACAAGCTATAGAAATTACAGCGCTTGGATAACATACACATACACCCGAAAAACATTGCCCTCCTCCGGAAGCAGTCGGATAAATAGACGATAGAATAGCGGTCAAACCGAATAAGGCAAAAAATAAATCGAGGTATGGTATTATAAAGTTTATTCGTTTCGGCGTTCTCATTACAATAATTTCTGACTAACGTTAATCAATAAGTCTAAAATGGCAAATTGATCTTAATTTTCATTCAACAGAAGTTACGTAATTAAACCCCAGTTATACCAACCACAAATGTATTTTACAAATATACCTACCTTAAAAATAAAATACAGAATTTATACAGTGAAATCTACGTGACAATATCAAGCTCATACTCTAGCGACTTGCAGTTAGTGACGAGTGTCACTTATTAATGATATCGATAGTGTCATATGTATTCAAATAATATTTTGTATGCAAAGTCAATTCGATTTCGAAGAAAAAATTTATATCCCGATTATTACATTTTGATACGCTTTGATGCTTGTTACTATCATCGTGTATAAATAACGATGCACGCGGTCGCTACTGGATCGGTGATCCAGCGATATTCTATCGAGCTACTCCGTGATTCAGAAGATACGTTAAGTCATAGATTTTGGCTGTCACTAAGCGGCGTTCAAAAGTCTTAGAACCTCGAGCTCCTTGACAAGCGCCGAAGACAACAACCACTAGAAAATTTGTGGATAAAAGGCTCATGTAACTCAGTCTCACCTCAGTGGGCTTTACGTACCATTTGAAGGTTTCTCCCGCATTACTAAAAGCAAAACGAACAGGTAGCTTGTAGACTCTAGCAATAGGTTGTCCGCTAATTTATTCGAACAATCCACACAGGGACAGCATGGTTCACAATACAACTCATTTCCTTCACACTTCATTTTGAGAATTCTCCAGTCTTGTGTAAGTTCACACACACAGATTCTAACATTTTCTAAATCGTTCGTGATTAGTATGCTTATCAATTTGAATTATCGTAATATAATTTGCCATAGGTAATTTACTGTCATTTTCTTTATTTATATAGCGTGTTCATTATATTTATAGATATTCCTCCATTATTTACCTTAAAAAAATTTTAACAAAATAATCATTCTTTTATGTAACTTTTCTAATGCAATGTATGTAATGCAATATGTATGATATAACTTCTCTAAGAAATCGACTTTCCTCATAGAATACTTATAATTAAAATCAAAAATGTATTGTGGTAATTAATTGTTAAGTGTACACCAACTGAGGTATTCTAAGATTTTTTAACACAATTTCCCCTCACTAGAGGCGGTTGAGTTCTTCGTTGTTGCTTTTTTCCCATTTACGAGTTTCACGGCGACCGTTGCCTGAAACTTACACGTAGCCAGAATATAAATGCTAGATAACGCCGTCTTTCTCTTGCCACAGCCAACAAGCATTGAATGTCTCACTCTACCCACAAATAAAAATGTCTAGCCACCTCAATGCTTAAGCAGAAATTGCAATATCCATGTCTAATATGCATTCAAAAACAAAGTTTCCGAAGAGCGTTTAAGATTGATTTTCCTTTAACTCTATTTAAATATCTAAGACATTCTGAGAATTTATGTAGGAAAATGTTGTCTTTTTCGAACCAGTTGCATTTAAAATTCTCCGTCCCTGTTACCTGACCGATGTACTGGCATATCTAAAACCATCTGAACCAAGTAAAGCGATTACTTCAGAGGCAACTTTATGAAAATGTGCAAAGTTATTAATTCTGTCATTTGGCTGTTCACATAAATTTACAAATTGTAAGAAAGTAACCGACTTAGCAGGCTAAATCGTAAGTAAATGGTAATTAAGAAATGATTCCACGAACTTCATATTGGATCCTTACTTCTGAATAAGTACTACCGTTATACATTTTAAAATTAACATTTAGAATCAAATAGATAGCAAGTAATGTTCAAAATATTGACGAGTAGTATTTAATAAAATCTAATGAAGCACCTATTTCTAATCGTTTATACTGTACTGGTTTTTTTGAATAGGTGGTTGAATTGATGTTCAAAAATACTTATGTAACATTTACTTTAATAAATTTATTTTAATTTAGTAAAATGAAAAGTTAAGCAATATTATTTAAATGTGTAGTGCATTTAAGAATGATGAGGTTTGAGAAGGCGAGTGAAATATGTAACAACAGTGATAGTGATAAGGCCTGCCCCTGCAGTCTCGACATCGATAGCGATCGCTTTACAACCGATTTCGGTCGATAAGTTATAACGAATAATTTTTAACGATTTTTGCAAGTCTCTACATTGAAACTGTCGAATGTGATTGGAATCATATCGAATCTAACTGTCAACTCTACGATTGCTGATAATTGTTTTTACGATCAAATTTGACAGCTCGCAAAGTGTTCGTGCTCATCGTTATGGCAAGCGATTTTTTTCGTTATTTTTATCGTACGATAGTTTACGAAAATATTCGCTGTGTCGGAACTGCAGCCCCTTAGCGGCTAGACAAGTGGGAAACGTTTCGTAAAATCGTAACGCTTGCTAGCGTCATTGCTCGTCAAAAGTGCCATTTAGCGACATTTTATACGGTGGTTTTCCCACGACTTTACTTTTCGTTTGATTTAATAGGAAGTTTTTTTTTTTCTCTTTGTTTTGGCTTCGCAGATTGCATTTAGCCATTGACCTAGTAAATATGAGTCGAAATTAGGGAAACGAAGTTTCCCGCCCTTTTTCTTTTCTCTTCTTAATAGGAAGTTAATAACGTTTGACTAACAATTTAAAATTTGTTACACTAACTCAAGTGGTATTTCTCATTCTATTCTACAAGCGTTTACGACAATTGAGCCATTTCTCTAGGGCCCCTGTTTACTACGTTAGAGATACAATGTGAAAAGAAGTAAATGGAGAGCTATCATATCACAATACAATACAATGCAATACTTTATATCGCCAGTAAAAGTATATTACAAATATAGGAATAAAATAAAGATAGTACAATTTGGGCAACGTTATCGCTAAAGCGATCTCTTCCAGGCAACTTTTGAATGAAGGAATGCTAGAAATCGGAGTACATTTACTGTAGGCGGTGCAAAACTGGTATATGGTATACATAAATATTTACATTAAAAATAAATAAATAAATAATAAAAAATATATATGCATAATAACATAAATAAACTCTACATATATATTATAGAATATATGTTATACATAAACATAAATATAATGCACATAACAGTAATAACAATATTAATAATAATAATACTCCAGGCAATTACCCCGATTGTGTGACCCCAAACTAAGCATGTAAGCTCGTATGATATTATGGGTAGGTATTATACAACGAACTGTCTGTGGGAACTCCCACCAACACTTACACCCCAAGTCAATTTAAAAAAGTACGTTTGCGAAAATGACCTGACCGGAAAACGAACCCGAAACTTCGGCTTGGATGGCAGTGGCCCTAACAGCTGTATTAGGCATGTACATACCATATTACATAAAATAATATAGTTCAATATATCAATATTTTTACTTTCGTATATCCAATGACTTGCATACTTTAGAATCAATGTCTGTAAGTATAATTTTGACATTATTAATTTATATTATAAATGTCGACATCAGCATATCGAGTTTTTCTAAATTATTACAATATTGCCTTTCCTACTGTCGTTATCGTCAAAAGCAATTATATTTTCTTCACCTTATTGTTAGCATAAAGATATATAGTCTTGTATAACTTTTGTTCATCAGATCCTAAAAGGTTACTTTATAGGAAGCTAGCGCAGCAAAAGCAGCGCGCACACAGCCAGGAATGCCGGGACATCGGCCGACGACCGGTTCTGTACCGTACCGCGCTTTAAATTTGTGTACTTTCTATATATGTTACGTGAATTCAAATCGTATTTAGTCCGTTGTTTTCTTCGTACTTTAGATAAGCTCATGGTTTGCTAGGGAAGTTTTGATTTTAATTTATAAATATAATGTACACTGGTCTGCAAGAGAAGGAGAAATATAGAATGTAACATGGGATTGAGCCAGTAAAGGACAGGGTAAATTATTTAAGGAATTTGTATCCTGTTAGTCTGTCTCTATATGGTGTCACTTTGCATTTGTATATCCAAATACTCAAGGCTTGAAGTGTCGTCAATGTAAGGTCACTAACTCTTAATTTTGGAAAACAGTGCCCAAAAGTAAAAAATACAAGAAAATGTAGTTAAAACGAGACGCAGTATAACAATGAGTAGGCGACAGTAAACAGGCTCAAAGAAAGTCATCTATATATGTTTGAATTATCTACAACTTCTAGAACTTTGAGTCAGCTTTGCCACGTTTAATCGAGTAATGCTTTTATTGTAAATCCTCGTTAGAAGTACAGTTTCATTTCACGTGGTTTCGCTAATCTATTGTAAAAGTAAGTGACGGCTTAAATAAATAGTTACGCTTACAGACTTACAAAAGTAATATCACTACCTTAAAATTAATTGTTATAGATCGATCTCTAACGAACTTAGAATTATATCGCTGCGTGACATATCCGTATGGAAAAATCTGACGAATTTCAAAACAAAGGATGTTCACAGGACTAGTTTAAACCCATAACACTTCTTTAAGAAATTCCAGGGATATTCAAGACTCCTTAAAAACCAAGATGTGTCTTGAGAAAAACCCTATATCAATTGCCAGTTGGCAACCCTACGTCAAGGTATAATTTCGTTGCACATCGGTACTCTAACTACAATGAAATGTCTGACGTTATATAAGTATATATGTATCTAAAAAGATACCTAAAAGACAATCTATACATGTGTAATTGTATATTAAAACATAAATAAGTCGAGCACAGATGGTTGTGAAATCAAAAGTCCATACATCAATTTTTAATAGCTGTAACATACCTTCGATATTACTAATTTGCTTTAATCCCATACTGATCATACACTAATGAACTCGTATGTATTGATCTCTAACTTAAACCGCACGTATACTGTACTAGATAAATTACATATCACAGTTTTCTTAGTAACAGTTATGACACTCTGTACAATATGCTGTATGCAAGTGTTTTTTAAAACAGAATAGGTACCAAAATTGTATATACATCTGTAACGAGAATGATCGGCGGATTAAATAATATTTGTACGTATTCAAAGAATTTAAGGTATATATACAACGTGATTTATACGTTTATATGGCTTCCAAGGATAGTTTTCAGGCATATTATTCAACATTGTTGTATTTTTATGAAAATATTTTTTTTAAATATTATTAAATATAATTATATTAAATATTTTTATTAAATATAGGTATATATTTTTGTTAAATACATGAAAATCACATGTTTTCTTTGATCTAAACTAATATTATAAAGTGGTAAAGTGTGTAAGTTTGGATGTAGGAGGTAATCTCCGAAATTACTCATCCGATTTCAAAAATTCTTACATCAATATTTAGAATGGAACTTCAGGGTGGACATAGGTTGTATATTATCCCCTTTTCGACGCGGACGAGGTCGCGGGCAGCTGGTTATTAATATTTTAACACAATCCCAGAGTGTATCCTACAAATCCTGTTGGTACATCTACTGTGAATTACGCCATACAGCAGCGCTTGCAATGCCTATAATCGAATTAGCAGCACATAACTATGACTGGCTGGTAGGTTAATTACCGAGCTCAGGTACGAATTTCGTCTATAATTGAGCTTACATATGTACGTATAGGAAATGACCTCATTTATTATTCATAAGCGTCAAATAAATGTCTGACTATGACCTCCATGGCGATCTTGTGGCATTGTATTTCAAATAATGTAATTACTGAAACATTTACTTATTTCTATTTATCTTATTTATTTAACAATTTCTTGCACACGCAACAACATGTGATGAGAAAGATATATATATAAAAAAGAACAAATGGTAGACATTTATTTTTACTCATCTATCACATAAAAGATCTATTTTTTTTCCACGCTGCTTCCTTATAAACGATCTACGATATAAGAACAAACGAGATAAGAAAGCATTAACATTAAAATAGATCTAAATTAGTAGATAAGTATAAGTATTCCGCTCTATACAAAATGTATACAAATACAAAGAAATTGAGTCTACTCAAGATAGATATCGTATACTCCAGTACTAGAATATATTTCTAAATATTTAATTGACCACATATTCTAAGTTGTTTTCCAATATAAATAAAGAAAGTAATCCATGCATTGGAACTGAAAAAAAACCTGGCTTTGATCTCGTCACTGCAGAAGTATTGTATTTCTTACATTATTGTTTAACAGTAACTTGACTATTCTGAAAGTACGGAAATTATCGCAAGCGACCATGATTCTGAAATCTGAAAAACCGCAACACCTATCATCTTACAGATTACTTAGTTTACTTCCCTTCTTGTCAAAGGTGTTTGGAAAAATCATTTGAAAAAATTAAACACTATTTTAACAGGAAAAAAGATTGTTCTTTAACATAGATTTGGATTTGGATTTGGATTTGAAGTAAATATTCAATTATCGAACAAATCCATAGTCTGACGAAAACTAAGGAATACTTTGGAAAACAAAGAGTACCTACTGTTCTGCTGTGTTCTTAGACGTTCAACAAGCTTTTTATTTCATTTGGTACCAGGATTTCTTACATAAAACGATAAAAAACATTGCAACACAATATGTTTCTGTTTTTCTACCCTTGAATTCTTACTAACAGAATTGAATAGTATTCTATGTGAAAATAAATGACTTCTACTTTCTATAACATAGAGGCAGGTGTCTCACAGGGATCCGGTTTGGGTCCCGTCTTATTTTTAATATACACTTCAGATATACCAAGTAATAGAGTATTGACAACTACTTTCGCTAATGATACAGCTTTTTTAACGTCTGATGAAAATCTACAAATTTTGTCTACAAATTCACAAAAACATCTGGGTGGAGTACACATTTGAATGGCAAAAAAGCGAATCAAATCTGGTACAACTAAAACACAGCCTATTGCCTTTACTCTTAGACAAGATTGTCCTCGAATAAAACTAGGACACGATGAACAATGTTCATGTTTCCATATAATACTACAGTTAAATATCTTAGTTAGCGGTACAAACGAAATTTGAGGTTTGTGTAAATTTAATATATAGCATATAGGAATATATAGCACCATCAGAAGCAGAGTTGCAGACACAGAAGTGAAAGGATTGAATATGAATGTGAACAAAGCTAAGGTTCTGGTGTTTGAAAGGGAAGCGGTACAAACGAAATTTGAGGTTTGGGTAAATGAAAAATGTCTAGAACAAGTGAATGACATTGTGTATCTGGGGAGTGCGTTTTCGAGGGATGAAAGATGTGAGTTAGGTGTGGACAGATGGGTAGCAGCTAGTAATAAAGTGAATGGTGCTCTGTCCGCATTAGTAGGCAGTGTGAATATATGTAACACTGCTAAAATGGCTATCCACAATGCGGTGTTAGTGCCAACTTCATTGTACGGTAGTGAGGCCTGGATATGCCCGAAATCGAGTGAAAGTATGATAAATGCTGTAGAGATGCGATCTCTCAGAAATATGTGCGGTGTCATTCTTGCGGACAGGATAAACAATGAAGAGATGCGGAGTATGACAGGGTTGCACGACAGTGTTATTGTAAAAATGAAGAAAGGAATGCTTAGATGGTTCGGGCACTTAGAATGAATGAGTGATGAAAGACTGACGAAGAAAATCTACAGAGCGAAAGTGAGAGGTAAAAGAAGCCAAGGAAGTCCAAGGCTGACTAATGAAGATCAAATAGCCAAAGTATTAGGAGACGGAAATGTTAAAATCACTCGTATACCTAGGCGAAAATGTGTGAGGAGAATGATGAGATTTGAGGAAGCGAAAGAGGTATGTAAGGACCGCGACGCTCCGTCCCCTCTGACTATCCCGTTAAGAATACAGCGTGAATATGTATGTATGTAAATATCTTAGTGTTCATCTGGACAGAAGACTTGTATGGAAAACACACATAAAAAGAAACGAGAGGAACTTAATTTAAAATTCAGATTTATGCTCTTGCTACTTGGACGAATATCAATCAAAACTAACACTTAATAATAAATTGTTATTAACAAGACAGTTTTGAAACTTGTACTTGAAATACAAATATGAGGTATTTATTAATAATAACAAAAAAGTACATACATATCCTAACATTTACAATCTTAAAACTACACATTATCTTAAATATTAGACTTCCTCAAAGTTGCCGCTTAGGAAGCTGTCATTGCTTAAGTTGCCTAGCAGACTGGCAGCATTACCTCTTTGAATAGACAAACTGATTCGTTGGCGGAAGATGAAGGGCTTCGGGACGCCGCCAGCCCGGCGGTCTCCCGAAGCCTCGATCACTCTTTTACAAATATCAGAAACCAGTCGATAGGCTTCTGAGCCCTAAGGACCCAAAGTTTCGACTACGAAGGGCGTAAATATGAAACTCTCAGAGTGAGCCGCTGGCCGGTGGCCGCGGCACCTTCTGACATGGAAGTCATCGGTACATGAGAAACAGCAAGTGTATCGACACAAGTGGCGTCCCACACCAGCGATCTTCAAAGTTTCCAAGGAATAACCGTCACACCATCCAATCTCCTACCGTCGCTGCACGTAACACCTACAGGCTCTAGAACTGCAGGAACGCCAGCGGCGACAAGAGCCCGCCGAATGACGTCATTCAAGGCAGCATGTCGTGACATGCGGCCCGCACTACGTAAACAGGATACACCGTGGTGACCTAGTACCTCGACGAGATCCCCACAGCGGCAACCGTGATGAAGATTAGTCCTGGTCCCCAGACTAGATATTGTCAATTAAGGTTCCTAAGTTTTTTGAAGGCCAGAAACAAAAAAGCCAGAAGGCGAGACCGATCTTTTTCGGTACTGCAAGAATCTGAAAGTTGTAAATGAAAGTTTTTGCACAGAAGCTCATCCCAGTGTTTCTGACAAAAGGTTGAGATAGGCAGTTTAGTACTCCGACGAACACTTAACCAAGCATTTCGAGCATCAGTCAAGCACGGCACCTCAACCATTCCTAAGGAAGGGCGAATAACAGATAGGAAAAGGTTCTCCGTGCTGTAGGCTGACGAAAAAAAAGCAGACAGTGACACACTCGAGATTTTGCGTATGCCCAGGCCTCCATAACGGATAGGAAGTGAGGCTTGATTCCAGACCCTATCACCAACAAAAGAGCAATTTAATATTTTAGATTTCTGAGAATATTATCTACTGATATTAAAAGGCTTTGAAATTTAAAACGCTAAGAACAGCGAAGAGCATATGTAAATTTTGGAACGAAAAGGCAAAACCGGACAATGAGGAGAGCCATATGGGAATTAGTTTTGAAAATTTTGTCTGAAGACTGGCTAAATTCTTGTATTTGATCATTGGTAAAGCAGGGTATGGAGTCATCTAAAACGGAATCACCTACGAGATATAGCGATTCTTTTGACAATACATATTTGGTGCCAAATTGTTTAATTGATTAATTATTTCATTTTTTTTAATAATTGGAACAGAATTGGAAACATGAAATTCACATTTAGAAAAATTTAATTCTAATTTTTAAACTGAATGAGGATTTTAAAGTTAATTTTAAGGGATTTTAAAATAGTAATTGCTTTTATCTCCTATTCTTCCGTCGTTAAGGTACCAAATATTAAATTTGGAATTTAAATTACAAATGGCAGGATAGATAGCCAAACTGAAAGATAGATCACCTTGTTGACAGTCAACTTCGGAATGTAATAAATTATCTTTGTATCAATTTTGAAGCACTGCTGTAAAGTTGCCAGAGGTAGGGATATATGTCCTGAACATGCTGTTTTATCTGTGTCAACAAGGTGGATCTATCGACAGAATTCAATGCATTCTTTATGTCTACTTTGAGGAGTATCTCACCTCCATCATGCATCAAGAAAGCACGTGCCGCATGCACTACCGCCTCATATACTCTCTTTGAGCTAAAACCTACTTGCGTAGGAAAAAAACAGTTCGAAATGGTAGAGAGAATGTGACGGCAACACATTTTGGAAGCAATGCGGCGTATAGTTGCACCTACTTCAATCGACCTAACGCTACCGTCTTTTTTTTTCAGGGCACATAAATTAGCACCATACAGGATGTTGGTTATCTCCGGGGGCACCTTACCAGCTAGCATAATTTTATTAGAGCTGTTAAATTTTTAAACTTAGATAAAGTGTCTTATCGGCATCACAGACATAGCCTATAATCAAATCTTTATAATGTTGCGGCGTTAAGATATCGAGACCTCCCGCAAAACCGTTTTTAAAAGATTTTATAACGACGAGCACATCCTCCTCTGTAGCTCGAGTCGACACATCGTTTGGACGTGGGGGATCTGGCAAACAATAAGCTACAGAGGAAAAATGATACTTTGATCTCAGAGCGGAAAGAGTTTCAAGAGTATTCGGTGCCATATCATCGCTGGAAAATAGTAAGTCGGCGGCTCCTCTTAGATCGCCTTCGCTAATTTTTGTTTCTATTTTTGGGATACTGTCTGACTTGAAAGTTTTATAAATGGGCCGAACATGAATGCTCGGTCTGAGTAGTTAGAGCACTTATGTTTAATTTTTTATGTTACGAAAATTTTGTCTTTATCGTTTTGTTAAAACCATAAATGAGCAAGCAGTTCTTCCCAATCGCATTTGTCATTGCGGTTTAATATTCTTTGTATATGGGAATTAAGGAATTTGGGAACGCTGATGCGTGCACCACGTGGAACACGCTTTATTAAGCATACATTGTTATTGAACGAGCCAATATATTGCCAAAAATATGTGTAATTACCAATTGAATTTGAGGAATTAGTCACCTGAGCACCTGAAGGAATACCGGCAGTGTCACACCGTTTGTGTACTCCGCCTACATGAATCTTCAAGCCCCTATTCCTACGAAAGAAACGAGGTTAGAAACACTGCTCACATCTTATTAAATTTTCCTGCGATGTGTCATTATTTATATGTCAGCTAGAGGAAGGTGAGGATGCGAGGACCGGGAGCATGTCACAACACAATATTACATAAAAAATACAAAAAAACTAGAGCGAAAAAAAGCTAAAAGCACTAGTCTTTAAGCAACCGTTCTTGTTGACTATGAGGTAAGTCCAATTATAATATTACAATTTCTGTAAAAAATCCAAAATGGTATTATAAGAACAACAGCAAATGCATTATGGTTTGCAAGGAATGCACAGTTGCACGAGTATCTTGATGTACCTACTGTCCAGGAGGAGATGTCTCGCTTGACCTTCAGGGAGAGAATAGCCAAACATAAAAACGATCCGGCATCAAGTTTAATAATTTTTTTAACAAAGGCGTAACAACAAAGTCTTAAATTAACTTAAATGCAACCAAACATTGAGAGAGAGTTTGTTTGCCATGGCAAAATGTATTGAAAACTTAAAATATGGTCCTTAGACTGATCGCAAGTTGAACAAATTATTACATGAAAAAAAATACGTGCAATGTAATTAAAATAATTATTTTAAACTCATTATTTAAAAAACTACCTTTCGTAATTATAATATTCGTTGGTCATCATCATCACCTACAATGCGTTGGTCGAGTTGTCCCGGTCACAAATGCGTCGAAAAATAAATACAATCAAGTGATAAAGGAAACAATGTTGTCTACATAGTTCTTCTCAGTGTAGAGAACATCTTGAACTGCTCTATCATGCAGGTAGTACATTATGTTAGTGTGAAGTCAACGTTGTTTCTGACATCAATTATTATAGCTAGAAAATAAGTATATATTTAAATACATATAAATGTGTTCATATATATATTCATATATATCATATATAAATATGAGATAGTTTAAAATAATGGAAAGTAAATAATCATTTAGCTATCGAATGTTCAACTAATCGGTAAACCGAAACGACAATCCTAACTTAAATACGTACAAAATACAGTAAATAAGACATCCTAAGTAGAACGAGCATAGAATAAAATGCTTCTACGTTTCGTATTCTTGCCTGTTCCATTTCCTTAGTGAACCGATTCAAGTTTGTTCCACTCTGACCTCAATAGGCATAAAATACATCCTTAAAATATATCTAAGATTCGGATTTATGGTATATTAGTATTGGGTCCTTACATATGAAATTGGCGTTTTGTACGGGAGGAATATAAAGTCAATTTTTTTTTGTAAAATATATTTAATTAATCAAAGTATGCACCGTTGTTATCTATGCACTTTTGCCATCTTATAGGTAGTTCATTGATCCCTTTACTAAAAAAACCATGGGGGCGAGAATCAATAAACTCTTTGAAGGCGGTTTGGACTGCCGCATCGGAGTTGAATTTTTTTCCTTGTAAGAAGTTGTCCAAATTCCGGAAAAAATGGTAATCTGTTGGAGCAAGGTCCGGGGAGTACGGTGGATGTCGCAGACATTCCAATTGTAGCTCATCTAACTTAGTGGTTGTTTGTTGTGCAGTGTGTGGTCTTGCGTTGTCGTGAAGCAGCAGTGGCCTAGAGCGATTGACCAATCTCGGTTGTTTAGCAGCTAGTTCTTCCTTCATGGTTTGCAGTTGCTGACAATAGATTTCTGCCGTGATTGAACGTGAGTGAACGACACCGGCGCTAGTCCACCAAACACTCACAAGTAACTTTTTCTGAGTCAATTTTCGTTTAGGGCAGAATTTGGCTGGGTCTCCAGGGTTCAGCCATTGCGACGAGCGCTTCCGATTATCGTACAGTATCCACTTTTCATCACAAGTAATGATTCGATTTAAAATCCCTATATTATTGTGTCGATTGAGCAAAGTAACACAGCAGTCGACGCGTGTTTGCAAGTTCGATTCACTCAATTCATGAGGTATCCATCGTTCAAGTTTTTTTACTTTCTCGATTTGCTTCAAGTGGATTAATACAATTTTGTCACTTACCCCGAAGCCTGCAGCTATCTCTGAAGTGCTTTGTGATGGATCCGCTTCCACAATAGCCTTTAATTCTTCATTTTCCACTTTGGTCCACGGGGTTGGTTCTGAAGGTCGAAATTTCCAGAACGAAAACGTTGAAACCAAAAATGTACGGTGCTTTCTTTTGCGACACCAGCGCCGTACACATCATTAATCCTTCGAGCTGTTTCTGCAGCACTGGGGCCACGGTAGAACTCGTACTCGTAAATATACCGATATTTCATGTTTTCCATTGTGCGGTAATAAGCGACGCCAAAGAAAAAATAATGAGGAAAAAACAAATGAATGACTGTTTTCAAAACTCAAATGTACCAGCTATATGAATTTATAAATTTGAATTTGGAATTCTTAACCAAAGAGGAGAAATTTCAGATCAAAGTGGTCAGTACGACAAAACGCTAATTTCATATGTAAGGACCCAATATAATTTCTTTAAACACTTACTTTTAAGAAAGTAAGTACAAGTGTGCAATTATTTAGGAAACTCAAGATTTTTTTTAAATTAAAGTTCAAGCATCGGGAAAATATATTTAGAATTACTTGATATTATTTCTGGCGCTCCGTCCTCTCTGACTACCCCGTTGGGGATACAGCGTGAAGTTATGTTATGTTATGATATTATTTCTTTTTTTTTATGATGTGCATTCTATTATAAAAAAACAAACATCATATTATTAATCTTTCACAGCACAATTATGAATCGGTAAACAATTCGTCGGACTGATGTTTCTTCGGACAGTAAAACGACGAAAGTAGGTATTCTGCCACAAAACCATTTTAACCACTTTTTAAATTATTAAACATAATCACTGCTACTCAATAGATTAAACTCTTTAATTTCTTTCATGATCTTTATGTCACTGAAACCGAATACAAATGTTGTACATTAGTATAAAACACTCACTATGATGTAGTGATTAAAACACAGAAGACATACTATGTACATATACGTGTGCTATGTTTTGCTATTATTATTATAATTACATTATATTACTTAGTTTAGTTCTTTTATTGTTTCTTATCAATAGTGCTTCAATTATATTAAAACGGTCTATGTTTAGACACAAGTGTTAGGCGAAACTTACCCTGTTCACTTTCATTTAGAGAAAAAAAAATCTAATTATCTAACATTTCTGTGTGGTGTTACAGACAGTTACTACTAACCATATCCGATCAAACATCGATTTTTGTGATATTGTAGGAATACCTAACTGTATTTACGCAACTTCTTCATTTTCTCTAGTGGTATCCCGATACTATTTTAAGACCTTTCAACTTCATGAAGACAAGAAAAAAGTTTTTTTAATTCTTGTTTGTTACATTTTTATTCTTATACATTTTGTAAGTATTGCATTTTATAATTATTGAACAATAGTTCAAGGTTTAATTTAGTTAGGGTTAGTAGACTGAGTCAGTGCGAGCCTAAATTTTTCTGAAGATATTTCGTTGAGAGGATGTAATATACCAAAATCTTATATAATCTGAATATTATATAATGTTATTAATAATAATGTATGAAACCAATACCACTCAATCGATGGACATTAATAATAATTCGGAAAACATAAATTAGAAACTTATAAGCTCCACGAGGACACCGAACCTCATAATCATAACACAACATGAACGCAGTTTATGACTGCATCTATTATGCCTAAGCATATCCTAATTACTGTAATGGAATTAGCCTGGAAGCGAGCGGGGAGGGTCAAGGGGCGGGCTACTTGACGTGTTCTGAAACACTGATGTGGGTGTGTTTATACATGTCCATATGTAGTACAAGAAATTGAATATTAATGTATAGGTGTATTGTACGATAAATTACTCGATTATTGGTCTCCTATTGTGTTATTAGCGATTATATATAGCGACATGTGATGATGATAATGTGTTATGTACATAATATGTATTAATATATATATTTATTTAAAGAAATGAAAGTGCTCAATACAATCTTTCAAGTTTTCTTTTTCGATTAATGGTATTCGCCTAAACTCTTAAAAGTTCTATTGAAAGTGAACCACAAATTATTATATTCACATGTGCTTAACAGATGTATCTATAACAGATTATATTAGTACAAATATATTGTTAAAAGGAGAAAACTTGTTACTGTTACTGTACTGTAAATTTGTTACTATATTTTTGTCGTCTGTACTAAAAGTGTGATTTTCTCCACGTTATAAAATTACATTTAGAATTAAGATATATAGTATATAAATAATTTATATTGAGTTACCTACATTACTAACCTTCTACATAAAACAATGATGTTACGAAATAATCCATTGTACTTACATTTAGTCCTTTAGTACTTATATCGAAATTAAAGTCTATTTCAATTGCGTATCTTCTAATTAACATTATTAACAGTTTTCATGACAATATGACTGATATTAGTGCTTCTTTGAATACGCTCAATGAACATTGACAGACTGTAATTACTCTGATGCTAAACTATATGACGACTGCTAGCTAGCTACTTTATGAACTTATCAGCAAATTGGGGCTCAGCATAATGTGCTCTACATAACCTGCTCGAGTCTGTGAATAAATTAATATGCGTATGTATCCGCGCTATAAACTTTTTATATCAAATTAACCATAAATGAAAAATTACTCCTCTTATTAAAATATAAAAAAAAATTATTGATATTTCTTTGTTAAGAAAAAAAAAACTTCGTCCATACTTATCCTTGAGTACGATACATTCTATTTGTCAGCTGTGTATTAATTGTAACAAATTTTTCCTCATTTAAATCATTCGTCTTTAATTTTTTTCGTAATTAAATTTCCGCAATCTTATCTTTATAAGATAATTATTATTTCTAGTATACGCGTACTAGTTAAGTCAAGATAAGTAACGTGTGTTTCCCGGTTTCATAAATGGTTCTTGAACCTCATTTTTCTGAAGTGGAGTATAATTTTCAAATAATATTTGCGAATAAGGTTAAGTTTTATGAGTGATAGCTTTCAACTATCACTCGTAAACCAAACCCATTATATCCCCCTACAAAATGTACACGTTCGTAAATGTAAGTCGTTGTCAATATTTTCAATTTCACAAAAACATTTATGATTTTATGATATGGGTGAAGTTTAATGTCACACGTGTTCTTATTGTAATTAAGCAAAGAAGGCGTTACAAGATGGAAGGTTGTGCTGCCGAGAACGTTCTCGAATCTCATTTCCATGCAAATGAGGTTGAGATATGTTATAGGTTAGATGTTGCTACGTTATGTGTCTACACTAGTTTAGAGACTAGTGTTCAGTGTATACAGTACAAACACGTATATATTATGTACGAAGTATTACATCATACCCTGTACATACACGTGTGTGCACTAGTGTGTAGTATTCGCTTATATTACAATAAAAATTTGCATTATTTTTATAAGTAATGTTGTTCATTTTTGGGTTCCATACCTTTACAGTAAAACAGAACTCATATGTCCGTATGTCACGTCAATTTTCTCAGAAGGTACGTGACGTACAAACTAATTACCATTTTAAAATATTCATAGAATTAATATATGTATCAACCTTAACTTGATAATCGCCCACCATCTAGAAAATTACTGGATCCAGAATTTAAAAAATTTAAATTCTGTTAACTTTTAGGTCTGGACTTTTTGGCGGGAATGGGAGATGTGAGGTTGTCATTTTAATTAGATTTTCTATTTTTACATTTTTAGGAGTTATAATGTACAAAAGTGGTAGTGTATCCTGTTTTAAAGTTCCGTATAAGTGAAAAGAATGGAGTAGGACTAAATAGATATGTAGCTGAAGGTCTCGCGCTCTTCCAAGAAGTCCTTTATATAAATTCAGTACAGCCTACTATCACTTTCCTAGAGGAGGAAAAAAAACAATTTACTTAGAACGTGTTTCATGTCGATTCCATTTATTAATACGTGACATTAGCAAGAAGAAGAAAAGAAGTCTTAGGTCTTAACTCTTCGTATATTTCCCATTTTATAGATATTGTACCGAACCCTCTGGACGAGAGTTGAGCTCGTACTTGAACGACTAACTTTTACCAATTTACTTTTGCTCGTCACTTTGACCGCGTGGTGGCAACTTACAACAAAGGGAATAGCATAAAAATCTTCTCCATGAAAAATACAAATTCATGCCAACTTTCATAGTGATCGGTGCAACATTTGTTGGAGTTTAGCGATTACATACATATCCATTTTTATATATACAGATTCAACTCAAAAATGTGGTCTACTAAGGAGCAAGACTTACAGCAAAAAAGTTTGAAATCCTATTTGTACACAGATCTTTTTAATCTTCATCTTTAAACTAGTATTGTTATATACTACGTACATAATATTTACAACAAAAAAAACATGTTAAGCCTAAAAAAGCTAGAAAAACAACTTACAATGTAAGATTTAGATTAAGATAGTTAATTTTTTACTGCTTTTCGTTCATCTTCTATTTCATCTATCAACCGTAGAATTCCCATTTTTAATTTTCTTTTTTCTCCAGGAGAGAAATGCTTAATATCAGGCAAAATACTTTTGAAAAACTGCATGTCTCCACTGTCGTCACTTACATTGCATTTTGTTTTAGATTGCCCTGTTGTTATTATTTCAGTGTGGCAACTTGAGGTATCCGATTCAGTTATATCTCTGTCGTTCTTATCGTCATTTATTTTTGAATCTGCTAACCCGTTCGGAATTATTTCATCTTCGCTATCTTGAAACATTTCAGATTTTACTTCTACGAGTATATTTCTGTCTTGAAAACTTGAATAATCACCTTCATTTTCCTCTCTATTTTCACACTGTCCACAC
Organism: Zeuzera pyrina; assembly: GCA_907165235.1. Classification (NCBI taxonomy): domain Eukaryota; kingdom Metazoa; phylum Arthropoda; class Insecta; order Lepidoptera; family Cossidae; genus Zeuzera; species Zeuzera pyrina. The sequence goes on from OU015624.1 coordinate 10,749,571, forward strand.
TCTTCATATTGACCTTCCGTGTGACTAGAATATGACATTCAAAAAATTAATTTACATAATTATTTAGAACCATAACCAGATAGCAAAATTTTACAATATAAAGTAATAGAAATATACTTGCCTTTTAGATTTCATAAATGGGTCTAAGAATCGCAGTGAATCGTAAAGATAATATTTCTTATAGTTATTTTTTAACAGGTCTTTATTGTAAACAAGTTTATTTTTAAATCTATTATAGGAAGACCTTATTCCTTTCCACTTAGCTTTAAGTTCTTCAACTGAAACAAAAAAATACTGTCCAGTTATATCTATTATTTTTAAATGCATATGTAGATACATATCATCACGCTGTATCCCTAACGGAGTAGTCAGAGGATGAAATGTCAGACATCACAGTCCTTATATACTTCTTAGTTTAAACATTTTTTTTAAATATTGTCATAATTATAACATATTACAATTAAAATGTTTTTGTGTCCCTTGTAGACATAGATTTGATCGTGAAGAAAAATTGAAATTCCTCTGGAATAATTGAATTATATGTGATTTCAAAGTTATAAATAATAATTATAATATCCAGACAATTACACAAATCGTGTGACTTCAAACTAAGCCACGTACTTGTACTATGGGTACCACAGAACGAACTAGGGGAGCTCCCAGTAACACTCAGACGCCAAGCCAATTTAGAAAAGTTCGTTTTCTAAATTAACTTGAACGGGGATCGAACCCAGGACTTCAGCTTGGAAGACAGATGCTCTGCCACTGCGTCAACGGGCTTATCATTACATACATAATCGTACATTTACTCACGCTGTGTTCCTAACGGAGTAGTCAGACAGAATGGAGCGCCAAGTACAGCAGTCCTTACATACCTACTTCTTTCGCCTCTTCAAATATCATTTCATACATTTAATTATCAACAATATCTAACCTGTACATGCTTCTTTAATTTCGCTTCTTACACTTTCTGCTACCTTTGCCCAGGCATAGTCAACGTATTTAGTCCGATAAGTTCCCATACTGTTGTCATAAATCTCCGGATGTCTCTGAACAATTTCCACAAATGCTATCATAATCTCGCGATCGTCCCTCATTGTCTGTTTAATTGTATACTATCTACGATATGTAGTAAGCTAGTAAGACAACTGTGGACACTGAAAAATACTCGAAGATTAGAAATTCGTCAAGTAGAAATCCTCTTATAAAATAAAATAAACATAAAAACTTATTAAGTAAATCAGATTATATAAGATTATTTATGATATTATATGTTTTATTCTTTACTGAATTCGGTTTTGATAAAATGTTTTAACTGATATAATTATTTTCTTTTCTATAAAACAAATAATAACGATGATATATTGTAGATTGTAAAAACTCACCTTGTAGTTTATTAACGATTTCAATATTACCCCTTTCTGTAACGAATTGACCTGACTAACCTTTCACTGAACTAAAAACAACTGACGCGCAACAATGCCACACGATCACTACGTTGCGTGTCTAAGCGAATGGTGTACGTAAGACAGAGACAGAATAATGCTGCGCCACAAGCCACAGCCATGCGTTGTTGCCATGTCGCCAACACGGCGGGCGGCGCGGCGTCATGAGATGAGCGCATGTTGTTTGTTTATCGATACGTGGTGTTGTTAATACAGACTGATTGCACTTTATGATTGCAGTGTTAGGGCTTACTTTAGAATAACTCCATTCGAAGCAAACTTGTTAAGTGTTTAGCCGCGAATCCCCTCGCGAGCTGTTGTGTTTGTGACGTTCGCGTCTCCATTTCTACTTAATCAACAGGTATTTTTTGTTGTTATTTTGAAATAGAATGAATTTGTAAAAGTGAAAAGCTGTAACTACATTTAAACTTAGTAATTCAATGTTTCTGTATTTTTATAGTCTAACTAAGAGAATGTAAATCAAAAGGAAGAAACTAGGTTGTTATTAAAATTACGGCCATCAAAAAATCTATGCTTGAAATAAATATTTTATTTACTTCCATAATTTTTTATTATTTTAAAAAGTGAAATTCGTGATTGTGCTATGCTTTAAATACTTAAAGCCATGATGGAAGCATAATAATCAGAGAAAAATCATTATTTTTTTCATTTTAGTCTACTTACTATATTCCTACTAATTTAATGAATTTACTTAATAAAATGTTTTTATTGTTATGATAGTTTTTAGACTGTAATATTTACTATAAGTACTGATCACATTTGCTGATATGTATGTATGCTATCGCGGCAATATTATGTGTACTTATCCTTCAAGATTTGTCGAGTTATTTCCGTAGTACATTCAAATTTTAAAACTAATGACTGTTGCAGCAATAACTCTTCATTATTGTAAGTAAACCTTTTAAGAAAATCCAGGAAAATAATAACTAATAACATACGAAATAAATAGGGTTGATTATTATCAAAGATAGAGCCCTTGCTAAATTATCTTTATTTTCTACAAAGTAAAAAAGCCTTCTTGCATTTAAAGCATAGGTATTGTTCTTACCTAATACTTATTTTAAGTAACAGATCCTTTTGTGCTTGTGTGCAACTCTCATCCATACTAATCGTTAATAACGCGACATCTGCCGGAATGGCGCACGTGGCGTGAACACCTTTTGTCTACCGGCCGTGGACGAGTGCGTCCACCTTTTTTACCAATCAACCTATTTTTATCTTGGCACAGTTCTAAATATATTCCATTTCATACTATAACGCATACGTGCATAATATCTTCGTGCAATGCTCCTATTATAGTGAATAAAGTACTATGTAACTTTTTTTAAATAGCCCACAATTTCATTTACATGGATTACGGCAAAATGTGTATAACACCCTGTCTGTGCTGAAACGAAGGACGACAACGGCAAACGGGCAATCAGACAAATGTTATAAAAATACTGTTCCATCCTAAAACTTAATATTTTGTCAAAAATATCTTCACTGCTCCGTTTTATTATATAATAGTAGATAGGTACCTTCAACCTTCACATTATATACGCAATAAATTAATAACAATAAAAGTAAGAGTTGTTTGAAAAATACAATACAGCATTCTATCTTGTAAATAATAAAACTACTAGGTACAAAAATAGTAACTGATTACGTTATATAATATTTTAACAGATACCGTTATCTGGCTAATTCGTTTGTTAATTGCTAATTTAATTAAAAATTTGTACCACGTCAACATACCACGAGTAAGCTTCAAAAAATAGAAGTTGATCGCAATTCGTCGACAGGTGATTATAATAACAGACAGGTGTTCTAAACAAAATTATGACTGAAAAAGCATTATACGATACATTTAAATGTTAAATTCGCTGCACTCATTTTTACTGTGTAAAATTAAATAGCAAGTGCCTTTAACTCTTCAAATAAGAGTTTTTTTTTTAATAAAATAGGAGGAAAATGAGCTAACAAGTCTCCTGATAGAAAGTGATCACCGCAACTCATGGACACCCGCAACGTCCGGGGTATCGCGAGTGCGTTGCCGGCCGGCGAGGAAAGGAGGAGACCACCGTCTCACAGAATATCGGCATGAAATAACAGCATGCTGTTATTTCACGCCGATATTCTATGAGACGGTGGTTTAAAATTATAAAAAAAAATTGTATGAAATTTTATTACAGAATACAAGTACTTACATATGTATTTACATATTTAGACATTTTATGAACTAGAATTTAATCGTGACTATATTAATTGTAATTATATTATCAATTTACTACATTTTGAATAAATTTGCTTAATTCACTTTATCAATTAGAACAAAATACAAATTACAAATAATGCAGACATATGTTCAACACCTTTCATAACCGGTCGGACGAAGGACATCCGCTTTTTGGTTTAAAGAAAAAAGATCGCGTTCGACATTCTCACAGGAACTGCTGCGTATCCGGTGCGCGGGCGCAGAATAAAAACGATCATTTGTTAAATGTCGAACTATAGGTTGGTCAGGTAAGGTACATGTTTTGAATCAATATCTCAAATGTATCGTTCAGTGCGAGCAACCTTCACTTTGAAGATGGGGATAAAGCCTAGTGTTCCATTCCAAAATCGCAAAAAAGAAATACTTTTGTCCGTCCGTCTGTCTGTCTGTGAATCTGTCACACCATTTTTCTCGGAGATTTACAGTTAGAGTAAAAGAACTGACTGATGTGAACTTCAAAAGTTAAGTTTTTACTTTTGAGAGATAGTTTTGGAGGCGTTTTAAATTAGAAAGTTTTGCTACGGTTATATGCGGAGTATTCAATGAAAGCTCTCCGTTACGTTTTTTGGACTTTATTGAAAACTCACATAAAAATTGCTATCACCCCATATTATCATTAAAAGTGTCACTTAAAAATTAAAAATAATCACAAATATTGAGAATACAGTGTATGTGAAGAGCAACCGTCAGAACTCAAGATATACGATATAAGATACAACAATTTTTTTTTTAAATTATGTACATAAAAAGAAAACTTCGCGGTATACTTTGTTTTGCAATTGACAGTTCGTAAGTGGTAACTAACGGTAGGTACGGAAAACTAAGTGCATTCATACGTCTTGCACTTGACCAGTCTTTATAACGATGTAAATAAACAACACACATACGGGAATTAAGATCTCATTATTGTCTCCATTTTAGAAAGCCATTATATCTTAAAAAAATTAAGAATATTTATTACCAATATTATTTTTCTATCTTAATGTTGAAATATCTGTATTAAGTTGTCATATTTTTAATTTTAACTTATTTAAATATTAATATTTAGAATATAAACGATTAACCAATAAACATGAATAAATATCAAAATTATTTTTATAAATTACATCTAACATTGTTTTAAATTATTTTAAATTTAAACTCACGTTGCAAAACGAAGTCGCTATCCGTATCTGTTTGTTCGTCCGCTTAGTTATTCTGAACTATGTGATAAATGTTGATACGGTTTTCACTGTCATTTAGGGAATTTCTATCGAAAAATTTATATGTATATAAAACATGCTTATTTTATTTACAGATAATAAAGAAAAGTCTATGTTTTAAAATCAAGTCATGAATACAATATTTTCGGGCGTTTACATTGCTTGCACTGGCTAAATCTTACCAGATACATCAAAATAATGTACTATGGAATTGTATATTTTAAAAGGCTATGACGCCACATTAGTACATTACACCCCTGCTAAGCTGGAGCGGGTCACTAGTTTGCTATAATATAAAGCAATATGTATCTCATATGAATACTCTTTGACTACGTCTTAAAAATGCACAGTGGCCTTGGTGAAAGGCTTGATATATACCTACGTGAGAAAAATTACACCTATTCTAACTATATTTTGCTTTTATGTAGACTGATGATCGATCTACGTAAATATTTTATTCTCAACGTGGCATTCAAAGTGATTGTAAATTATATGTTGCCGCGCTATTGCATTGTCAGTAGATTATACTCAAAACTTCTATTATAATACACAGAGATACCAGGTCGATAGTTTTGAAAATTTGTATTATTCTTATTCTACGGGTGAGTTTGAAATTATTGGCATTAATTGAACCCATTATTCTATATAGCTTTTACAACCCAAATTCTGGCAGTGGGTGGTGACCAGAGCGAAAACAATAATCTCCGACAGATTACGTAGTAGTAGTTAGTAAGTAGTAAGAGGACGAGGGCACCACACCACGCTACGTCATATGACCAAATGCTTAAGCTTGCAAACGTAAGCAGCTTCTAAGAGCCGAGCCAGTCTATGCAGCCCAACGCTTTTAGAATTCTTTCTTCGCGCCTTATGGATGCGGCTATTAAGGTTGATTTTCGTAATTGCGGTTTGATAATATTTTATCAAAAAAAGTGGAAAAATTGTATTTGTACATTTGATTCTAATGTGTAATAAAACTGTACATTACTAATTAAAAATTGGGTAGAGTGAATTAAAATATTATAATTTTAACTATCTAATGCAGTAAAAATAATTTCGAAATTCTGTGATGTTTTGTAGATCTAACTGAATTTTTGTGTATAGCAGGGTTTTTTCGACTTTTTTACCCACTATAAAGAGTTGAAGTTGAATATCTTCTGATCTGTCTCCTTAGATATCGAGATCCCTATCACTAAACACTACTAAAACCTTATATGATATACGAACTCTTATTTGTGTTTTCACGACTATGCGGACAAGTTCAAAATTTTAGAGTTGAGGATTGTTTTGAATTTTATTATAATTAATTTATCTAATTTTTTTGTGTACTACTTCTTAGACAAACAAGCAAACAGTCCAGTTGATGATAAGTGGACTCTATAGACTTTTTTTATACATAAGAGGGGGCAAACGAGCAAGCGAGTCACCTGGTGAAAAGTGATCGCCGCCGCCCATGGACACCCGCGATGACCGGGGAATCATGGGTGCGTTGCCGGCCTCTGGGAAAGAGGTAAAGAAGGGGGAGGGGGGGATGGCCCACCGGTACTCTCACTCACCGAACGAAACACAACAGCAATAGACGCTATTATTTCACGCCGATATTCTGTGAGAAGGTGGTATTTCACCGGGCGAGTCGGCCCAATTTGTGCAGCAATGCAACATGGCTCTACCACGTGTATAATTATTATTACAATATCAAGGCTAAGGAAGCACTTCAGATTGTAAATATGGTAAAATACTAGATATTGATATTAGTTGCTACGCAAATAATTAATAACACGGTTAATCTTAGCTTAAAAGCATTTACTTATATATAAATTAGATATATTTGCAGTTAATTTCAAGAACTAGAAGAAATTATTTTCATAGTACTAAAATCCATGATCGAGCTTTGCAGTGAATTGACTAGAAGTTGTGCTCTAGAGACAAAGGTTCCATTTTAGTTATTGAATATTCATAACTTTAAATTAAAATATTCTAACAAGAATGTTTAAGCCACTAAAAGTTTGACTAGGGTTCACGTTAAAAGGGCGAATATGAATTGATAAAAAAATAGACATTATGAAGTGTACTAACAATAGATACGATTGACAAGGCATGACTTATGCGCGTTCATGATATGTAAAATTATGATAGTTCAGATACCTCATAAACAATCTTTTTAAGAGTTCATTCAATAATATTTTAACAGAAAATACACGATCGAGTAATTTAGAAGTTGTAATGTTAAATGTTTCATTTACCATTTGGTCACATTAACAGCAGTACTTAGTCGCGGAAGCCAAGTTTGCACTCTGACGTCATTCGGTAGTGGTCACGCGATCCTATATTTAACACACTGTTTGACCCGAACAGACTTGACCTCACAGAATAGCAATTCCAAGGATTGTTGCTGTATATGTATACGTCTTTGCTAATATTTACTTAAGGGCTTTTATTCAAGGTAACAATCACCAAATATTACTTCGTAATTTATATTCAAGTATTACATAAATGTAGCATGTGTAAATGTCATATTATTCCTTTCAATTATTATTAGTTTCGCATCGATTCTTAACATTTACAGCTGAAAGAAGATTACAGACGTATTAACTGAGAAGCAAACTAATATCAAAGGTTTTTTTGACTACTAATAAAAAAATGAATAGCGATATTATTGATTTTTAACCTCTGAATGTATCCATTTCTACGCTGTTTGCTTTTTTGTTTTCTATATCAAACTGCTAAATTTTGTTTTACTTCATATAAAACGAATGAGTTTCATATCGATTCGATCGAAATCGGAACGGAAATAGAACTTTGCCATAGCTAAACATGCCGAGCATTGTGCAAGCGTTACTATACGAGACTTGCCGGAACAAAGAGATGTGTGCCTACTTCCTCATTCACACCTATCATAGATCAGTCAATTGCGGACTGGTTACATATAATAAAAATAGAACAGGCTAAGTTTATAAATGAAACATAAAAAATAGTCATGTTGAACATTTCGATATTATTGACACACAAAAATTGCGAAAATTGCTGAAACAGATATTTTTTAAACTTTTATCTAAGCGTATATATGCACATGCATGACATTGACCTGGAAATTGCCAGACAGATTTTGACGAAAATTAGCATTGTGATAGGTTATATCCTGAATCAATATCTAGGATACATTTTTGTCCAACAAATAGAAGAATTTTCAAAAAATAGTCAGAAAATTTTGCCTGGCCAGAGAAGTCTTATATTTCACGACTTAGGTAGCACAATTATTAACACAAATCATTTATCAGATTTCTGTTTTAGCTATTATGTCTTTCTGGTATAGCAATATAGATTTCCTTCCAACAATTTTACACAACCTATACTGTAATTATTTATTATTAAATTTTTTGAATAATAAATTTGTAACGCATCCATATCTTTCTAATTTTTACTGTTAATCAATTTAGTTCAAATTAATGTTAATACAAACATACATACATATCCTCACGCTGTATCCTTAACGGGGTAGTTAGAGAGGACAGAGCGCCAAGCGTTGCGGTCCTTACATACTTCTTTCGCTTCCTCGAATCTCATCATTCTCCTCACACATTTACGCCTAGGTATGCGAGTTCTTTCGACACTTCCGTCGGCTAACACTCTAGCTATTTGATCTTCATAAGTCAGCCTTGGTCTTCCTTGGCTTATTTTACTACTCACTTTTGCTCTATAGATTTTCTTCGTCAGTCTTTCATCACTCATTCTTTCCATGTGCCCGAACCATCATTGACGACCTCCGTGGCGCAACGGCTTAGCGCGTCGGAAAGTAAACGGGGGTTGCGGGTTCTATTCCCATCCCGAGTCTGGGTGTTTATGTATAATATGTATATATTTACAAAAGAAAAGTATATAAGTAGTATATCAGTTCTCTAGTACCCATAACACAAGCGCTATGCAGCTTACTTTGGGACTAGACGGCGCTGTGTGAAATGTCTGAGTATATTATTATTATTATCATAGCATTGATATAATGTTAATAAGTGTTATAATAACGTGTAAACCGGGTATTACGCGAAGTTTTTACTTAAACGTTTAAGTAAAAACTTCGCGTAATACCCGGTTTACACGTTATAAGTTTATAAGTCGCTGCTTTTCCGCTTGTAAAGAACTTGGTACGTTGCGATTCGACTAAGCGGCAACTTACGTCTTTATTAATCAATTTGTCTACGCGTGAATATTTACTTGATTTTTTTTATAAAAGGCGCCAAACGAGCAGGCGGGTCATCCGATGTAGAGTGACCACCGCCGTCCATTGATACCCAAAACGTTCGGGGAATCACGGGTGTGTTGCCATCCTTTAGGAAAATAGGGAAAGCAGGAAAAAGACCACCGGCGCTCTCACTCACTGAACGAAACACAACAACAACAGATGCTGTTATTTCACGTCGATATTTTGTGAGATACCACTATCTCACCGGGCGAGCAAGCCCAATTCGTGCTTCAATGCAACATGGCTCTACCACTCTTAAACTCTCACTCACTTAAACTCTTAACACTCTTCTTACCAACTAATAACGTGTAAACAGGTCATAATATAAAGACGAATGGCCGAATGATTTAAGTATAACTTAAGGACTTAAACATAAGCAAGCTGTGTGTAGTGTTTCATGTAATTTGGAAACTTTTTAGGCTTTTCAAGATAATACTCATCTGATACTGCATACTCTTTGCACCAATCCTGACGCACTCACGGCACGTATGTCCACGGCGGGGCGGAGGAAGGAGATCGAAAATAAAAACCCCTGTGGGTGGGGGGTTCATCCCCAAACATATTACGGGAATGTCGGTAGGTCGAGGTTCCGGACGTCCCGATTTTTTTGCGATAACCAACCTCGGGATTCTGCGATATTATTCTGTTTTATAGGCATTTGTGTTAATATTATTTTATATCTCTTAGTTCAAGGACGTATCAATAATATAATTAGAAAAATAAACCAAAGTATGATTATCTAACGATTTCGATTTTAGCGAGGACAACGAAGTAAATCGCCAATGAACGAATTTTTCTTTAATATAAATAAAGCACACATGCACATGTAAAATAGATTTCAAAATAAAATTTCTTACCTGTAACAAGAGAAATATCATAATACAAGCAAAATTTAAGTTATATGAACTCAATAAAACTAGATACGCATATATTATTTATATCACTTACACTTAGAGATTTATATTATGCTGGCGACCTGTCCTGGCTTCGCACGGGGGTTTGATTATGAAACATCATTATTTATCTACTTCTAAAGAATGAATATGAATGTATATAAATGATGAAAATATCACAAATGATACATTAAAATCCACATAGCAGTATAATTGTTACAAGCAAATACCATCAAATGCGTAGGCATACACGTATTGCGGCTTTGTTTAGTACTATTTAGAAATGTACCTACCTACATATAATATTACACTTTAAGATAAACTTTTTAAAAATTCTGAGTTATATTTATATGTACATACACGTACGATAATAATGTAGCATGCGTAACAGGAATTTATAACATTGCATCGTACTATAAGGGTCTTAGTAGTAGTAACATTCGCTATGGAATTGTTAAGTTACGGACGTTTCAATACCTATCTTTGTATATACTTAACAACACTTAGTACGTACATGAAAACACAGGTTTCTTTACGTTTTCATCTTGGTATTTTAACTTCTTGGGCTCAGGTAAATAAAATGAAGATAGCCGTGAAAGCGAATGGGAAGCGTATCAACAGATTCGTTCGAAGCGGCCTCCGAAATGGCTTTTCTATTCAATTTTCGATAGAGATTTTTTTACCTACCCGCAGTTTTGCGTACGGCGGAACCAATAAATCTCCTCCTGAGGTAAGGGGCGAATTAATCACTTGACTGGTTTGCCAACAAATCGCTAAACTGGCAATATCTCAACAAACAAATCTGAACTTTATTCCCGCGCGTTTTATGTTGAGATTCTATCGTTTGATACGGTTTTTATTTACTGTTCGCAAGGTGAAAATAAGAAGTGGGTAGAAATAGTAGGGCCTTCTTCGACGATACACTCGGAGAAGATTAAAGTGTACAAGATCCGTACTGTAACATAAATAACCGGAACGGTGGTAATTTTTGGTTACCTAATAAAATATTGATTTTATTGAGACACCGATGGGAGGTAAACACTGCAATTAATGGAATATATAATAAAACAAATAAAAAGCATTAACTTACTAAAATAATGATACACGTTTTTAAAAGACAAAATTTAAGAGCTGTGTGCCGCTGTTGCGAAGGCGGGCGCGGGATCGTTGGGCGGGCGGGCATCGAGCACGAATTAATAAACAAGCCGGCCAAGGCCACGAGCCATACGACCTTAGGGCCCTATCCTTGCCCCTTTTAGATAGTTAGATTTATAAACACAATAAAAAGCATATTAATTTTAAAAAATTGGCAGTAATTACCACATACACTTACATATATCTATCTATATCTATTTATGTATGTATATAGTTTTATTAATTATTCCTTAAATATTTGTTAATGTTATTTCGTTTTATTGATTATAATGCTACTAAATTATTACCGAATTATTGTGACTATCATTTGCCATAGGTTCAGAAAACAGAACTCATCAAACTGTTTAGTGGAGAGTCCAATAAAGATTTTTATTATTTTTACTTGTTACTGTGCTTTGTATTAATATTATAGAAAACAAAAGGCTGTTTTCGGGTATGTCAGAAAACAGATGTCCAATTTTAATAAACTTTCTGTTACGTACACACAGACATCTGTATATGTATTTGCATATGTATACTTTGAAATCACAAATAAAATTGGATGACTTTTAATTGTATTATTGAATTTGTAACAATTAATGATAGTCTTTGAATTGAATATTTTTTTAAATGCAAGTGGTGTATGTTTGTTGCATTGCTACTGAATTTATTACCCATTCTTCCAACGAAACATAGTTTTGTTACGAAGACAAGATCCAACTAAATACAGTTTTACATAGATATAACGGAGAGAATCGCGACAGTCTATAAGTAAAGTTGGAACTTGAATCGTCTTTCAGCTGAATTACAGTTTTTACCCTAAATCGCCATTTTATAGTAACTTTTTGCAGTAAGTTGAGACGACTCAAGGATTCTTATTAATGCATAAAATAGAATGTTAAAAAAAACATATTTATAATGGGATGATCGTTATATAGGGTAAATCCTCAATTCGCTATAAAAAGTTCCACTGGAAGTAGGTGCTCCCGTGCGGCCGAGGAAAACGTTGTCATTCAAAATCAGACCACGTGTACAATATTTCATCATCAGGAAGGGTGGTGGGCTCCTCTACTGCGCGTCGAGACCCCTCCTCACCCCTCTTAGACCCTCCCTGCGCCCGACCCAAAAAGTCTATCTGCACTTGACACGGGAGGAAACGGGACAGATTAACCGTAGTGAAGGGAACAAAGCTAAATATGTTTCAAGCTGATACTTACCCTTGTAGAGTATAAGGAAAAAATGCAGAAAACCCAATTTAAAACAGAAACAAAATTAATAGGAAGCAAATTATGAAGCATATCACAAAACTTAAAAATAACACATACATTCTACCACGGCGTAATTTAGAAATTATTCACGTTTTATAACATATACAATGGATATAAAAATGTATGTATTGACTAATTATGTAACACTATAACTAATAATATATGTATAAATACACAACACAATTTTATATATAACAAAATAATTTACGATTTATCTGTCAATTTACAATATATTCGCTCTAGTACAGGAGTTATACAATGCTGAAAAAGGATGGAGGAATGAAATGATGGAACCATTTTCAGTTCACGGTGAGATACCCACTCAAACATTGAAAGTCTACCTTATGTTTACAAGACTTTTCACGCACACAAACTCGAGATCCCCGGCGTGAAAAGTTTGAACAGTAATTTATATGACGGTTTAAATAATTACTCCACGTTCTCGGCTCAATTTGTAGATGAGCTGTGCTGTATCAATGGTGATGACGTTTATAAATATTAGAAATCCATTGCTCAGTATAAGATTAAGATCTGATATTGATAATATAGTAACTCAAGTTCAAGTATCGCGCTCTTGCTCAGTCGAATTGAATTCTTTCAGTTAGACAGTGTTTATTTATACAACTTGGACATTTTTAGGCAAGATTTGACTTGCCTACCCTCCTGCCTACCTTCAAACGTGAGTGACTTACGGTCTCATCATTGCTTTTCATCAGGCAAGACTGTGACCAAGGGTAATCCTATCTTTTATCTTCTTCTTCTACATAAATAAAAATCAATTGTCGCATGTATGAAAGACCATCACTTGAGAGTGGCTAGATCGATTTGGTTGTTTTTTTTGTTGGGTTCGTTATTGTCAGGACAAGCCTTGTATAAAAGAAAATATGGGGAAAATCCACCGGAAAAGTTGGAAATTTGGAAGGTATTTTCATAGGGAATTCTCTATAAAAAAAACTTGGTGTATTCCAAACATTTAACATTCCACCGGAGCAATGTCGGTGCGAGTCGCTAGTTTAACATAAAAAAACTAAGTCAATTGAAAAAACGACAAAAAATATGATTAAAAATATGCGAATGAAACTCTATAAACAAAATTTGCTCTATTTCAAACAAAGAATAATTTTTTTGTGCATTAAAGATATACATGTACACCTACAACTCATAAGTTAGTATTAAACATAGGAGAGATTCTTACTTCGTTTACCATCTGCTTGGAAAATAGATTGCTTGTCAATAAAAATGTAAATTCGCCGCTTCAGCTCTCAGCTAATTCATTCCCCAATGGAAAATCCGGGAACACGTCACCGGAGATCGATCGAGCGTACATTTCGACGACCTTTTTACTTTTTTTTTATATTTCATATTGACCAGACGCTCAGTTAGTTTGCATATATACATCATATATACAACGAGTTTTGTATGTTTGTAAGTGACATTATGCCGAATCACTCCCGAAAGCGCTCGGTTCGCAACGTTTCCTCAAACGACAAGGTCGTGTGGTCTTTTTTGTGAAAGTTCAGATATTAACGTCTTTTTCGATGATTTATAGAGGTTCTCTCCCATGAAAGAGATGAAGGGGCTTTCAACAGACTCAATATGAATTCTAATACGGATTTGTGACAACAACCAACTATTCTATGTGCTTGTATAGTACATACCTTCACAGATTAAATAAAAGCAGGACCAAGTTAATATTTCGAATCTTTGTAACAGTTTCAATAGTTTTAATAGCAATACAAAATGGCAGTTTTTTCATCATTTTTATGTATGTTAAAGGGAATTCGTTCCTATTTGCAACCAAGAAATCGAAATACGCAAATTTGATCCAAAACCTCGGGCTCGACGCTCACACTCTCGCGGTGATACGCCTGACACCCTAATCAAATAAGTACCTTTTACCGGGACGGTTTACAATACACATTAATTTAAACCTTAAGCGACTTCGTTTACGGTTGGTATTTCAATGGGAGGTTTAAGTCAGACTAGCTTCCGCATAAAACGTATTTGTAGGAAGGACGACCCAGAAAATGGGTATAATATACTCACACTCCGCCGCCGCTTCCTCGCCTTATTCTCCCAGCTCCCCCAGGAGTCGGCAGAAATTTATATAACAAGCTATCTCGTCGGGGCTCGGTTATTGTCGAGGAAACACAGCCTCAGACATTATTTTTAATTAAACACAAGTACTGTCCGCTAACGCCCCCGATTCGAAGGACTTACAATTTTCCTCTACGTCAGTCGAGACCAATTTTTTTAAGCCAAATCCATCGTCTTTTAACGCAAATGTTGTTTCCAGTTTAAGTGTATCCAATAATTCATAAAATTCTACATACGATACCAAATTTCTAACCTGGAATCTAAGACTTCAATCTCTTTAATTCGTAGATGTCACATAACAACTAATGGACTACAACCCAACATCATTATGAATATTTAAATGGTGGTAGGCTTCTTTCATACGTAAACCTAACTGAATTTTTATTATTTCCATCTAAAACGTAGGCATAAACAGTTTATTATAGGTATTTGGTATGAACCGTATGAATAACTCTCAGTCTGAACTCGTAGGAGTTACAACACGAGAGCTCCCGAACGAAGAGGAGTGGTGAGGTCGTAATTGTAGTTTTAAAATAGATTAAAATTCAATATTTTGTTCCAGCTTTTAATAGTTTTCTGTTATGCATCCAGGTATAACTCCTCTACTTTCCTAAATTATACTTAGCTCAATATTAACAAACCCGTGTCCAGCAGTAAAATCTATATAGGTTGTTATAGTTATGAGATATGAGAATTTTAGTTATTATTTTTCTTCGTTATGAGTTACCGTACCCAATTGACAAAATGCGTTGTATGCCGTTCATTCCAATATTTTTCATTATTATTGTCAGGTTTTAAATTGAAATTAGATGATCACGAAATCAGTCAAATAGGCAAAATAATGGAAAACGAATATAAAGGCGACGAATGAGTGATGTTAAAAACAAGTGTTCAACCTCTATAATAAACTCAAATATATAGGCTGGCTATGCTACCCTTTGGTTGTTACTTTTATACTTGTGTATATGCACATCAGAAAATTTATTACATTGGTGTAGATTATTTCTTAACCTGATCTTCTGTTTAAATACAAAAAAATACTTTCCAGCTAATAATAAAGCAATAGCAGTTTGAGACGCCCTGAATATCATCACAGTTCACAGTTCGCAAATTAACATAATATTAAAATCAGTTGAGTGCTTTGAGGATGAGAATAACACGAAGATTATCCAAGGTTCGACGTCCGAAACTAATCTATCGTAAATTGTGAGTTAAGTTTACGCTAAATTGCTAAATACCAGCATTAATGGTATTTATTTAAAAAAATATATACCCTTACATAATCCGAAATTTAGGTTTGTATTTACTGTTATACAAGCAAAAGGTATTATTTAATTTATTACTAAATGTCATCAAATTTATTTACAAAGAATTTTCTAAATAAATTCCAAAGCACAACAAATTACGAAAAATACTTTTAAAGATACATATTATATACATATATAAGACAGAATGTAAAAAGGCAATCCATACGGATTTACAATTAGTTACCACTCCGACTACTAATGGCGTTCAAAATCTGGTCCTGTAAACAATTTTCCATTCAATCACGTAAAATGAGTGGGGGCGGTCACCCCTCCCACGAAGGTTGTTCTTACCGCGCAGCACTACGGCTGCCTACCAGCAGCCAACTCGTTACGATGTTCGAGTGAGTTGTAATCGAAAACAAGTAGCTTGTTACCAAAATAGCAATATATATTCAACCCGAATATTTAGAATAATACTCTAAATTAATACTGTTTTATCGCACCGCGATACATGAATAATAATAATATGATACATAAATTAATTTAGAGATACAATTTAGTTGCTTAATTTAGTATTCAATACAACAGAAAAACGTAAACTCGACACAACCTTGCTTATGCTTATGTTATGTTTATTCCCAATTGTACCGAAACTGAAATAATTGTCAAATATTAATACGGTAACGCTGCTTAGTCAGTGCTCTAGCGACCGTAAAACAAAATTAACGATGAATAAATCAAAGTAGTTTAACCAAACCCGGAGAAACTATAATTAATCAAAACAAAGGTACCTGACCTTGTTTTATAAGTAGTTGAAAAATATAATAAATAGAGGGCTGGGCTCATACATAGATTAGAGAAGCCAGTTTTTGTGCGTCACAATATTAAAAGCTTTCAAATAAATTAAATAATGTTTCAGGCGTGCCTGCTAAGCTATAGATTACTACATACGAGCATAGACCTACGAAGACGAGAATAGGTCAAAGGTTAATATGACTGAAAAGTTTATATGTTGTGCATAACACAAATGATACTTACTATATACGTTTTCTATTTTTAAATTACTTTTAAATTTACACAGTCGTAGCTCGTTGGCAAGATATCTAATCTACTTTCTAGACTTATTAAATTAGATAGAACTTTAACATTAACATAAAACAAAATGCTTGTCATATGTCTATGATTTCATATCAATTTAGCTTATGTTGCGTTATACAAATGCAGTTAGTAAAATAGCTATTTTTTATTTTTAAGACTTAAGAATGACGTACATATACATAGGTATATCTTCCTTTTTAACCAATAAAAATATGTTATAAAGTAACTGATCTATAATTAAAAGGCTTTCATTAAATAAGTGTTGAGCTTATCTAATTTTAAAATACAAAACAATACACATTACAGCAGCTTAAAACATGGAAATCATATTTATTTTCTATAATGTTTATACATGTGTATAATGTTATCAGAGCAATGAGGCGCAATAAAACAATCCGTTAGTGCAATTTCTAACAGTAAATAACATCTGAATAGGCAAAGTAGAAAAAATAAAGATAGGTTGCAATCTTATCACGCATATACCACGCATATAGCTGCCTTTTACGACCGACGTGAGCATCTGGCAAATTCTATATTTTACTTTCTTTTCCAGAATATCATGGCAGTAGAAATGTATATAAATTAAATATGATAATATATTAAAATATCCAATATGTATTTCTTTTAACTAACATTATCATAATATACCCAAACAGTACTGATTGCACTATTGTTCCGGCAGAGAATACATTTATGTAGAAAAGAAGTCCGACTCCCGCCTCATGCGTAACGGAATTGCCTACTCTCGGCCGGATATGTAGGGTTGTTTCGTTGAGTGTGAGATGCGGAGAGCATCTCGTTGAGTTATACATTTAATATACAATAATAAAAAACAATGCACACGGTTTAGTTTTTCATTTTGTTTTTAATTTCTTGTAGTTATGTTGAAGAATGATGATTCTGGATTCGAATAACTAAAATTATTTATTCATCTAAAAGACATTATAATACGTTCGTTTAAGAGATTTAGAAATGAATGTATTTGTAAGGATGAGAAGAACAAATTAAAGAAGCGGTCGCATGTTTGCATCCCGAGCGACCTTGACTGGCGCTACAATAATTACCATATTCACCCAAAATATTGTCGTTGTGTGCATGCCACGGTACATGTATATTAGCGCGCACACATACAAACCGCGTATGCTGGCTTTCTGTAAAGGCATCCTAATGTTATGTTTATACTGTGGATCCGGTGTGAAGGGAGGGTAAGACAGGTGGTGAAATTTCTGACAGAAGAGGCACAGCATTTTATTTTCTTAGCCTTGTTATTACATATGTTCATGGTCGACTCAATTCACTTATCATCAGATGAACGATTTGCTCGTTTGTCTTTCCAGAATAAAAAAATTATTATGAAACGACAATTCTTTGAGATTATATGATCACTATGGATCGATATGAATTACTGTTCTTTTCGTACCACAATCATTCCCTGAAGTTAGTATTGTGACTTAATCCCTGCCACTTCTAGAAACTCTTTAGTTAACACAGTACATATTTGAAATAGAGTTCTCCAAACTACGTCTTATTACAGCGATTCCTAAAGTGGATCCTGTGTAAAAGACTAGTGTCTTTTCCGGTTCCACGAGTGTTACATTCGTCATTGAATTGTTGGAATATTTTGGCTACCGTCGTCTGCGGCAACATTATTTTTTGCACGGAATTTGATTCTAAGCTTGATATTGACATACACTGAATGATTTTTATTCTATCGTAGGTCCTACACAATAAAAGTGCTCGATTTCAGACCTATTAATAGTTTTTATACAAAGCAGTGAAATAATTTCATTAATCATATTAATCTTTATTTCAAATTTTGTAATAAAGGAATTTTAAGCTACTTTTAAATCGCAGTAAGTATCTTTTATTTGTTATAGTTTGCTATAGGGTTCCATAAATTAAAAGGGATTTATTGATGGTTTCATGGCCTTACAAGTTTGAAACCGCTGTCTGGTAAGTAATAATGTACACCTACTGTACATTATTACTTACCAGAAACGATAGAAGCACCAAAATAGTTTATCCGTAATTACAAACACGCATCACCAAATATTTGATGCTTAATTGATTAACACCACTTCCATGTAGTTACCAAACCATTAGGTAAATGTAATAGAAAATTACGAAAATATATTTTATCACTAATAACTAAAATGGAACCCCATACCAATTAAAAAACGAATAAATGTGTTAACTTGGGTTCTGTAGCAGTTTTAACTTAGTAATTAAATTTAATAAATTGAAATTGAGTTTTAATTTGCTAATATAATGTATTTAAATACATTGCCAAACAGCTCAATACACAAATAGCAATTTAAACTTAAATCAGACATGCGCCAAGTTTGCCATGCAACTGTGTACACTTGTGGTAAGTTTAAATTAGACTTTCTAGTTACCACGCGACAAAAATACAATGTTTTCATAACAATTTTGCGCTGGAGTTATTTAAGCACGGCACTCCATCGTCCTAACCGGTAGCAATTGTGTGGTCATACACAAAATTAAGTACTAAAATATATGTGATGAATTACTAAAATTTTTAGCTATTTTTCGCTCGAACTCCAAAAACCACCAATCGACACGTGTTTCGCCTCTCAACGAAGCATCCTCAGGACTCGGTCAGCTTACCAGCTGATTCGGTGCTGACTCGGTCAGTTTACCAGCTGATTCGGTGCTGGTAAGCTGACCTAGTCCGATCTCTGGTAGATCCTGAGGATGCTTTCTTGAAGTGGATTGGTGGTTCTTGGAGTTTGAGCGGAAAATAGCTAAAGATTTTAGTAATTCATCATATGAAAGGGATTTCCGCAAAGTAACACCTGAGTCTATACAATAACCAAAATATAAACAAAAACTTGATGCCTCCTAAAAATAATGAGATTGCAGCCATATTATTAAAAACTTTGTTGTCATACTTGACATAGCAGTTTTTAATTATTAAATGTCAAAAACTTGCCTCATCATAATTTGACTTATCAAATTTACAATCAAATAAAAATCAAGCATGCAACCTTATATGCTATCTAGGAAGGTGAAAAGAGTATCGAAGAAATGTACTGTGACGTACAATGTCGGACAGTCAGACGACTTTGTCTGTCTGTCCGTCTGTTCGGTACCATTATAATGTTACAAGTGTTCCATTTTTGCCACTTTGTCTACTGAACTCTAAAACAAAAAATTCTGATGCTTCTACAAACAGTACTTACATTAATATTTCTCATTCTAGGTGGATAGAGCACAAAACCACAGTACATACACGACAGTAAGATGTCTTCATAGAAAGCTAGCGTACGCGGTTTACGAGTGTATGTGGCATGCACACAACGGCAATATTTTGGGCAACTATGGGTGAATATTTTAGCCCCATTCGCGGTTACACGCAACGCTTACACGCAACCGCTTTCGTTTGTATTTAATTCGTTCGTCGCATTGTCGTTATAACGAAAATTTGTAAATCGTTAAACCAATCTATTGTAATGTCTTTGGATGCCTAGATAGTTTTAGTTAATTTCTTCTTATCATTCTTCAACATAAGTACAAGAAATTTAATTTAACATACATGAAAATCGTAACCTTGTGCATTGTTTTTTTATTATTTCACACCCAACGCTACGACCCTACGTAGCCGGCCCAGAGTAGGTAATTCCGTTATGCGTGAGGCGAGAGTCGGCCTTTTTTTATACATATTCTATGACAAAACCCTCCAAAATCTCATAAAAAAGGAGTTTACTCTTGGCAATAAGGAACACAGATTGTAAAGTGGAAAGCAATAGCGATTCGTTGCTATAATCAGCCTCATCGCTTGACCGACTTTTATTATCTGCACGGCATGATAAACAAAATTTAATTTAACTCGTTTGCAGAACTTATTGCCTACACAACACGTACAAAGGTATTACCTCCCATAATTTTTTTTGGTGCACAACTAATTACAGTTCAAATTAAGAACGAATACAATAAAGTACATGACGAAGTTTAGAAGCTGGGCAATAATAACAACAAAATCGCATCCCGACCCGAGTACGTGAGCCGCAATCCAATTTTTGGACTCCTACCCGTTCGTCAGATGAGAAAAAACACTTGTATTAAGTATATACATATATTTTGTTATATTTCACACATTATGTGTGCACACTAGCACACCCTAATGGTAACGACAAGCTACAAGCAACTTACATAAAAATATACTTAACATGTAAATCTAATATTTAGTTACTAACATTCTTACATTTAACGATTGTGTAACTTCTGCTTTTGTTAGTAAAAGACTTGTACTGTGGTAAAAGTCAGCATACAATCTACAATTTTTTATAAATAGTACGTATTACGTAGTGAAAACTACTGACGTTTGTTTTTGTTTGTTCTCTTCTCTCTTATTTAGTACGATCAAAAGTACATTACTTCTTTTTTTTATATTCAATATTATATTAAAATGTGTGAGGAGAATGATGTAAAGAAGTATGTAAAGACCAGGAAGCTTGGCGCTCCGTCCTCTCTAACTACCCCGATAGGTACATAGCGTGAAGATATGTATGTATCCGTATCTCCATTTTAAACATTAACAAAAAAATTACAAAACACTTAAAAGTACTCATAAATAATTTTAAACCAAATAAACAACAACGTATTCAACAATCATTTTTAAAGTTAAATATTTAATTGAAAAGGTCAGTGCCTACAAGGTAACTACATACATACCGCGATGACCCAAATAAGCACCGCGCATCGTTCCGATTCAATTCAATCCAATTACTTCAGGTATAATGTACATCGATATATTCATCACTAGTTAAGTATTACTTTCATATTTTCTTTAACACAAATAACTAAAGAAATATTTGCGAATATTTCATAAACTGTTCGGACGGGAATAAGATGCTCATACTCTAGATTGTCTTTATGTTTAAAAATGAATATTAGTTTTGATCCTGAAATAATCATATAATCTACATAAATGATGACATGATTATTATTTAACACCTTTATATCGTTAGCGTGCGCGATGACATCGTACCTTTCGCATAGCTGACAGAACGATAAATAAAAAACTTGAGAAAATTTAAATAAATTAGTTATCGATATTTTACTCGATTCGTTAAAACCATAAAGTAATTTGTGATTAATTAATTGTTTTAAATTCTGAATCAGTGAAAATTTTAATAAAAAATTAAAGCTTTTGTAAGTCTGGTGTTATTTAGAAAAAAAATTGACATTCAATATCAATAAATTAATCGTAAATATTTTATATCGTTATTAAACATGTTGTTTTTCTTAGTTCACTATCTAATTATTTTCCCTTCGTTAAAAAAATAACATAGATTTCATTGACCAACAAGGACAGTTCGACCAGCCGCCTTCACTATTTCAGCACGTCACGTAGTGTGCTGCGATCGTCGTCATTCGTCCACCACGTACTTCGTACCCAGTCAATATAATGGTAATTACTGAAGTACATATAAAATTCTTATATTGACTCACATTCAAAACATTGATTGCTGATAAACTTTGTATAATATATGTTTTCCTCCATTTATCCTCAAGGTGGTGAACAGAAGAATGTATAGGTATTCGTTAAGAAGTGTCGTTAAGTGTATGCTGATTTATGTTAATAAATTTTCAGTATAATGGACGAACTTATAATTATTAGAAATAGAAGTAAGATGGTGACATTTACTGCACTCGTTTCTAAACCAAATAAACAACGTAAAAGTAATAACTTATTATCCTAAATTAAGCACTAAAGTCATACTACGGATGCCACAGAACGAATTAAGGAAGTGCCAGTGCCAACACTAAGACTCCAAGATAATGTAGAAAAGTTCTTTCCCTAAATTGCAACGAATTTTAGTTTTTCAGCAAAAGACTTTATTGTATAAGTTGGAGGATTAGCATTACTACTACATGATTTGAAACGTTAATCTGTTTTTTCTTTAATTGTTTCTCGAAAAGCAAGTTTTTGTCATCAAAGAAAAGTAGGACAGTTGGTCAATTCCTGGATTGATCAGAGGCGGTTTGGTTGTCAAGATTGGTGCGGAGTTGCTTTGTCAAAGCAAATGTGTGACAAACAAAGGATTCTAGTTATATTTTTCCTAAGTTTTGGGCAAGCCTTTATTCCCTGATTTTTTTTTTATTAAAGTCCAATAGTTACATAGATAAGGGAGAGACAGTGGTCAAATCGAATCGGGGTACTTAATTCATCTATTTATAGTTTAAGGTGATAATCCAGTTTAATTTTTAAAATATCGTACCACGTGTCTAATTCGGGACCTTTTGCCATCATAGGGAACTTAAAACGTGTTTAAGGCTGTGCCGGCTAGTTATAAACTGCAATTATATAACTACATGAACGTACAGCGCTAGAGTTAAAAAGTCTACGAAAGGTCAACCCAGGTGACCTGAATACTCAGTCAACAATCCAATTACCACTACTCCATTAATGAATGTAGGCGTAAAACAAACAAGACGTTTTGTGATTTACTTCTTTTGGAGAATATTTACTTAGCTAGATGTTTTTTTTATTATGAAGTCATATCGATAGTTTTTATAAATGTTATAAAATCTAACAATATATCTCTCGAGTAGTCGTATACGGTTTCCTTGTGCCGCAGTGTTCGTTCCTGAATCTGTGCTTGTCGTTGAGCAGTCTACCTCGTGGCGGTTTCGCAGGTCCCACTTCTTAGATGTAAAAGTAATTGAAATTCAAAGAAGAAAGACGCAATAATTTTGAATTTATGTAGCTAAAACTGCAGAGATATATGAAAGTTGTGCTTTTGCTAGCTCGTGAAATTCTAAACTGAATGATTCTTTGACATTCAAAAATACAAACTCGCTAATTACAGTTAGATTATTATTAATTGTAAGTAGTAACACCTTCAAAATGACAGTGTTGCCATCTATAGATGATTACAATCGTAACATTTAATCACAAATGTTGACAATAAAAATTTTATTCACATTTAATCACAAATATTGACAATTTGAGTTTCGCAGTGTCCTCAAGCACAAACATTACAAGACTTAATTTAAATTCAAATTTTTTTACTGTCCAGTATCTGCGCTGGAGACAGAACAGTCAACTAACCAACTGATATTCACGCCATCTATAAACTTTTATAGGCCTTACTGAATGACTGGTTTTACGATCTTAGTCCTTATAGCTAATAACTAAGTTACATTCATGCAAATAATGTGTATAATATGTAACCCTTGACATACCTACTTATAAATAAAGCTATAGAAATTGAAGTGTAGAGTACAGTACAATACTTACATTATTAAAAAAAAATTATTAAAAAAAATTAAACCGCCTTCGAAAAAAACACTGAAAAGTATAAAATAACTATCCTACAAATCAAAACTCAAGTACAATTAAAATAACTTTATAAATACGATACATATACGAGTACCTATATAATTAAATTTGACAGTTACTGAAGTCGGTGCCAAGCCTACTAAACTAAAGACATTCTGTTGTTGCACATTGATTTGGCACCGACTTCAATAACTGTCAAATTTAATTATATAGGTATGTGTTTCGTATTTATAAAGTTATTTTAATTGTACTTGAATTTTGATTAGTAAAGGATAGTTATTTTATACTTTTCAGCGTTTTTTTGCAGGCGGTTTAATTTTTTTTTATAAAAATTTTTATTTCTTCCTTTTGAGTGATCTTGACCTAAATAAATATCTAGGGCAGGTCTGCAATTAACTTCATTCTAATTCCGGAGCGCAACGATATACAAGAGAATCGTCAATATAAATAAATGGTAATATAACCAGATCGTCTAGTGTATCTTCGAAGTCCAAGCTTCAATATCGGTGAAATTTAAGTGGGACCACCTCTGAAGTATTACCTACCAAACGAAAAAAGAATTTTCGAAATGGGTTCATAAATGACGGAGTTATGAGGTAACAAATATACAAAAAAAAAAAAAAAACAGACTGATTGAGAACCTCCTCTTTTTTTTCATAGAGTCACTGTTAATCTTCTAAAGTATTAATATAGTACACATTATACAACAACTGTTATAAAACAGCTGTTATTAATTGTATTCATCGCCATTGTCGATGACCATGAGTGTTGCGAACATATGAAAATATAGGCAATTTCTTTGTAAAATCACCGACAACCTCCTTTGTAATTCTGATATTTAAAGTACTTACACCAAGTCTAATTAATGCTTCGCTGTTTAGAAATATGATATTATAGTAATTAATGAAATTGTATTTCTATATTAAAATCATGTTCATTATCTACGAAAAATGTTAATTTAGTATTTCGCATAATATTTTCGCTGTAGCTACCATAGATAATTACTGATCTGATCACATTAGGTACTTTTAATCTGTATTTATGATAACAAGATGACCTTTCGAATTGATTTTGCGGAGATGAATGTCAAGCGAACGAATATTGTAAATAAGGATTCTGAGAAGGACTGAATCGTTCTATAATGTAGTTACGTAGCCATTCAATATCAATTATTCTTAGAATCTACTTTAAGCGTAGGTAGTCAAGCAGTTCCGTGGGGTTCGTGGGAACATTTACCCTATTAAATGTTAAGTTCAATGTACTTATTAAAACATTCTAGAGATTTGCTAAGATTTTAGATTCCTTACATTACCTGAACAATAATGTACCTACTGACAAGTTAATACTTTGCACAATTTGAATACAAAAGGATTAAAAAATTTACATGTCTGATAATCACATGATTACTTAATAATAATTTTGTACAAAATATATGCAAAAGTATCGTCACGTTATTTACCATTCGAGGTAGTTAAAATCACACTTAGACGCCACATCTACAAATAAATATTTAAGTTCACAGATGACAAAAGCTAATCAGATAGCAACAAGCTTATACCGATTCCTTTAATAAATATGTCGTATTATCCCTCGGCAGATTTCTATGCTCGCGCGACAATATGAACAGTTATACAAGAAAATGTAAAATATTTTTTATAAATCCTGTGAAAGTAGAAATTGTTTTTTGTTTTGAGATTATAATATTTCAAGAACATGTGATCCAATTATTCTGTGATTTTTTTTCTATTTGATGAATATTACTAAAAATATTCATAGCTGGATTATAAGATAACATATAAGATTTTTTTCTGTCTATGGTAATTTTTGAAAGGATTCCATTAACAAAATGTTTATACTTTCTAGAAATCAAATATGAACTCTTTTTTTATACATTATACTATGAAGAAGACAAACGAAGAAACAGTACACCGTCATCATCTCCATACCGGAACACAATAATGCAAGCGTTACTGTTTGATGGTAGGAATTTGTTTAATTTTTTTGCTTCACTAGTTGTAAAAAATCGGTCAAGAGTGTGTTTTTTTAGCCGTTCTTGTAGCCGTTCTAATTAAGATTTTCTTCGACTTTTTATAAATTAAACATCTCGGTCACTAATGTACACAAGTGAGGTCCACCACATTTTTATTTTAACGCAATAAAAAATATTCACCATGACAAAGGTTGCTTCGAAAATTAGTATTTCTTAATTCTTTGGACACTGTTCAATATTATTTTTATTGAAAGTAACAAGTAAGGGTTACAGTAAGAATTTTTTTAAGAATTTTGCATGGATAGTTTATTGATTAGAATGAGAGGACACTTTGATAAAGACTTTGAAAGCAAATACGTATAAAAGTCACAACAAAAAAACCAAATATATTGTATAGCCTCGTGTTACTTTGTAGAAATCCATCTCAGTAATAAATTTTTTTAAATATTTTCTGCTAAAAGTATCGAACTTATAGATACACATAACACGTGTTTCCCTTTCAAGAATTTTCAGGAAATTATTGAGAAGATTCGATCGATACCGAGTGGCTAACTAAATCTGAGCTCTGAAAATTCCTGAGGATGCTTAACAGATCGAGCGATAGATGGTTAAAAAATTGATAAATTTATAAACGTCTAAAAACTTCTTTTTTTTTTCATTTCAAGAACTCTTTCTAAAGACGCCTTATTCGATATGTTAATTAAAACAAAATCAGACAACAAAATACAGAGGAATGAACAAGCGGATCAAAACTATGAATCCTTAGTTGACTGATCAATTCTAAAAAGATATTTGCTAACTCTTACTAACTTAAAAGCCTACTTAAGTGTTATACAATAATTATGTTCGAGTTACATTTATTCACTGGACTATACCAGCTTGCAAGGACGACCCAACGTCAAATATTCATACTGTAGATCGATATGAATACAGCTTTATACGACGACTCGCGTTCCGAGGTCAGGCTACACTAATCAGTACAAGCTAATATTGTACCAGGAGCAGTTATTATTTATAAAATACATATTTTTTTAGATCTGAATCCAAAACTTCCTTTGAAGTTAATTCTTGTGTATATTTTTTAAGCTTCTGTTCATATATACTATATATAAATAGCAAATATTTGTTTGTGTTCATAGAAGCAGTTATGAGATAAATGATTATTAGTTTAGTTGCTCTAAAAAATATATTTTCTACTGTAGGTAGATCGGTAAGGGGACTCTATTTTTTGACAATCGCCATTTAAGGCAACGCGAATACTCACGAACGTGATTTTAATATAGGTTATAATTCCAGCAGATCTGTTACCGAAACCGGAATTAAACTGAAACTACAATTTTGCAACGGAACTTGTAACCCGAATGTTCGCTCATACACTACTTAGTGCTTTGAATTTGACAAATTTCGGTTAAACATCTACATTAGATAGTCTTCTTTAACTCTACCCTCCGCAACAATTTATAAGGAACTGATATATAGGCGACTGATCGACCTGTCACTATCTTTTTTTTAGACCACGAGACAGCCAAACGAACAAATTGTCCTCCTGATGACATGTGGGCTGAGGCCCTTGGACATTTACGATATCAAGGCTAGAAAGTATTTCTGGTTGTAAATGCGTTAGCAACCGTGAGGTGTTGTGCCTCTTTTGCCAGAAACACCGGCTGGCTTACCCTCCACACCGGAGCACAGCTATGTAATCTCTGCTGTTTAGCAGCAGGATTAGGGAGTAAGATGGTGGCATAGAGCACTTAACAAATGGAGCCGAAATATCGAACCATCCCACTCACCACTACTTAGTTTCCTGACACTAATAAATATCAACTCTCGCTCGCAACGAACACAATCTCATTTCGTCGGTAACTAACAGTATATATGACTATAAAATCTTCAAATTTACCTTCATTTTATCACGGGTCAAGTTAAACTGGACATCGATTGACGTGCTCGGCGACATGTATCTATGCGTCTCACTTTCACCTCAGTGCATCTATTGGTACGCACGTGTACACAAATTTTGTTTGATTTTGGGCTGACCAATCGGCGCGCAGTAACTGCAACAGTATTTAGACGCAAATTGTGTTCAAACAAAATAAATGACATTTCCACTCCATAGGTTAAGTGCTCCATGGATGGTGGTAACGATACGGACGGACTCTGCACAAAATCCTACCACCCGCAGACACAATTTATCTGATATTGTATAGACTCAGGTGTTACTTTGCGGAAATCCATTTCATGTGATAAATTCCCAAAATCTTTAGCTATTTTCCGCTCAAAGTCCAAAAACCACCAATCGACACGTGTTTCGCCCCTCAATGGAGCATCCTCAGGATATACCAGAGATAAGATTCGGTCCGCTAATCAGCACCGAATAATTTACAGAATTGGATTCGGTGCTGGTTAGCTGACCGAATCCTACCTCTGGTATATCCTGAGAATGCTTCGTTGAGAGGTGAAACACGTGTCGATTAGTGGTTTTTAGAGTTTGAGCGGAAAATAGCTAAAGATTTTATTAATAATTAAGTACATTTAAATTCGTCGCTATGTTCTGAATAATTGAGACTTACATTTAGTAAATAATACTTTGGAATAGTATTTTTAGTGTAGTTCTTCAAAAAAGCTTGTAGTACGGTTTTTTATTTTCATTTAAGTGAAGTTTAACCCAAAACTATTCATACATAAATAAAGATTGGAAGATAAAACTAGCTATAGAAAGATAAAGGCGAGTACAGACTAAACAGATTTAGTATAATATACTTTTTAGATTCACTGTTTGTATCCATTCTAACAATAAAATAAATGGGTTCTTACCGCGATATAAAATATTTTTAGTAGAGTTTTTAGAAGATTATTAGTAGATTTAGTATAACTCCACATTATACGTTCATACCTTTTAGTATAATATGTATGCCTTACAATACTGTACATATTATGCCATATTAAGAATACTATACCTAAAAAAACATTTATAAGTTAAATAAATAAGCTGGTAATTAAAGAGCTAACTGTAACAATATACATAGACGATACGTATTCATCACGACAGTCTATTGTATTATCTTCATATATTTATACATTATCTCTGGATTATAACACGGTGGCATATATTACATTGAAATAGGTAACAATAGGTAATATGATAAGCTCACTATTTTCGCCTTAAGTTCTGAGGACAAACAAAGAACCAGCATCTTTTTTTAATTTTCACCATGAAATAAAAAATAACCCATTCTAAAAACCTTAAAAGATCATTTAAGATCTAAGGTAAGTCTGCAACAGTCTGTTGCAGTCGAGACCATAGGCTGTGGCGCCTCTGGCTTCCAGAATTAATAACTTGCCACCCGCTGCCTCCCTGCTCCCCAACCGCCCGACACCCATCTACCCCCTCTCTCACTCCATCTAACTTATTACCTTTGGTTAAATTCTCGATTATTATTTTTATTAAACGTTATCAAATGGTAGGGGATAAAAATTTGCGTATATAAATGTATATATTGCTAAAAATAAATGTGGAATTGGTATGTTGGAAGTGCTTGTTTTTTGTAAAAATATCTTTGCCTACACCTGTTCTAAGGTGGAATGAGAATAATTTCAAAATATCTATTTAAGTACGTACGTAGGATGAAGTATCTTAAATAATAATTATTATTAATTCATTCATATTTTCAGAATACTCTGTTTTGTGATTTTATTCCATATTTATAACATTATTTTGTTTATTCAGTTGTTTTTACGCAATAAAGTTACTTCGTGAAACCTTTCAACCAACATTTTTAACAGTTCATGAACAATAGGTTGGATATAAAAATTAACAATGTTCGAGTTTTCGTAGTAAGAGGTCAGCTACTCCATCTCTCTCTAGCGGCCGGAAAGCCTTCGGAAGTTTCAAGAGTGTTTCGGTTTGCCTCTTTGACTCTGTTTGGGTGCGTAATGATTTGGCGCGGTGTAATTTGCTGAAAAAAATGTCGCCTCGTATCAACGCGTGGTTGTTGTTTATATCATAATACTCATGAACTGGGTGTTGATGTGATTGTTATTATGTAGTAACATTCATTCAATGTAACTTCTTTGATTCCCAAAACGATCACTAATCATTGAAAAAAAAAAACATCTCGTGACTAAAGGATTATACTCAAAACGTACACAAATATTTCTCACTCTCGACACAAACAGAAAAGTGAAAAATTTAGAGTAAATACACTTTTCGAGAAGTGGGATCCACAAAAAATATTTTTCCAAAGAGTAAAGCAAACTAATAATGATCGATTATTGTATTAGATATAAACTCATAAATGAGGGAGTGCAATACTTGTGACAGGCAGAGAAATGTACGGACAGACTGCCAGCAACCAAAACTATAAGGACTCTTTCAGACAAAGGAACCCTGATAAAGTTTTTATAAAATTGCAATAGATATAATGTGTCATATGTCAAAATCGATATTCGTTTCAATATTTAAAATGCAAACGATATCTAAAATTAGGAAAATGTAATTATTATTGTAACATGAATACAAACAGAGATCCCAAAAAATTTGTCAGTGACGAGCACAAAAAATATGTATGTTTTAAATACTAATTGGTATCATTATACATAATTATGAAGTAACCATAGCTTTTGTAGAGAAACATTATTTATTTATTTTGACAAAAATAGATACCAAGCTTGTGGATGTCTGTAGGTATGAAATGTACTATGATATTGATATGTTAAGAATTAACAGAAGCGTAGCTACCGCCGTATCAGCCGTGTCAGTGATACTGGGCCTCCGAACTAAAGGGACCCCGATCTGTGAGAATTTTTAATACGTAACTACATAGTACTACATATCTTTTACTTTTAAATAGATATATTTATTTTATAAAAAACACATTACCCTCTTACCATTACATTACCGTTACATCATACCATAATCATACCATATCAAAACCACTCGCATACCTAGGCGAAAATATACGAGAAGATGAGAATGATGAGATTAGAGCAACGCTTGGCGCTCCGTCCTCTCTGACTACCCCATCAGGAATACAGCGTGAAGATATGTATGTGTGTACATTACCCTCTTTTGGGTTTTACCGCAGTCAAGTAAAAAAGGTCATACAGTGCCCATTCAGGACTTACGCCACTGTTAAGTAACTATAATGTGCTAACAGAATAGCGTAATGAATTCTTATAATTTTTACCCATTTTTCGCTCGAAAGCTCGAGCTTCTTCATTGACACGTAATTCACTTTGCAACCAAACATCTTCTGGAAATTTCAGATATCAGATTCGGTCAGCTAGCTTCACATGAAATGCTAGATTCACATGAAATGGAAATTCACAAAGTAACACTATAATTATACAATATGCTAACATTCCTAAAATAAAGAAAGTAGTTTGCTATTGGGGCTATAGAAAAGGAATCTTTTTGGTGTTCCGTAATATAATTGAAATAAAAAGTTATTAAAAATTTTAAAAACACCCAACTCAAAATAAAACCTCCAAATAATAATAAAAATAGTTGTCCGCTCCATTATTAGACCCTGATCACCATCTCTCTATCTAATTTATAACCTAATCATTAAGACCATTCCCATGAGTCCAAACACGATACTTCTGCTGTAAGTTGCTGATTCCAGATGTTGCTGCAGCATCAGGTCAAGGTTACCATGTTATTGCAGTATTATTGAAATCACGGGATACTAAATTTCGAATCGATCAGACCAGTAGAAGTTGCTCACATTCCTTCAACAACTAGAAAAGAATTGATGATCTTCAAATGGCTGAACGGATTTTCTTGAACCTTTCAAAAAAACAAACTAAATCAAAAGCGGTTCTACCGTTTAGGAACTGCGATGCCACAGACACACAGATACACACGTTAAGCATATAACACACTGCCCTTTGGGTCGGTGTTTAAAAAGGAACACTTACCTTATCATCTCGGTCTCCGTCTGTCTGCACAACTATTTATCTAGGAAACAATTTGACGTAGATAGCTGAAATGGAATGACATAGACCAGACAAAGTAAATAGTGGACCAAAGGCTGATGGTAACATCAAAAATCGAGTTAGTCGAGGGTTTCGGAGGCTTAAATAGATAGTTAACAATTTTCTTTTTTGGGTTTCATTGTGTGGGGTATCAAATAAAATCTGTCTCGCTACCTTATCTCCAAAGGTGTCACTCAGAAAAATTTGAAAAAATTCATTATCATCGAGAGTAAAGTATTGAAGGAAAATTATCAGGACAGCACTATCTTTTATACATTTTTATAAAGTTCTACAATAAGCTTTATATTGAGATTGGCGGTTGGTAAATTTGGACAGTATGAAATACTGACCACAGAAGTACATGGAAGTTCGACACCTAGCTGGTTTTAACAGCCTATATAGATCGCTGATGTACATCGAGGTGTAAAAGAGACGGGTCACATACTTTATCGCACGATTCAGTGAGTGGAAGTAGACAAGTAATTAGCTACTATCTATTAGTTTTTAAGCAACCTGTAATTGCCGTCACAAAGGTTTAGAAACGACAATGTGAATGTCACGAAATCACTCAAGTGGGTGAATAGACGTACTGTTGCTTAACTTCGAAACCGTATCAAACACCAAAGTACCACTGCGCTACCAACGCTTCGAAAAGTTGAAAAGGAATATTGTACACAAGAAGTAGAAAAATATTAAGGTAGTTTCAAGAAGGCTTACAGTTACTATAACGTAGTACATAGTACTGTTTGGAATTTAAGAAACTTTAGTGGTAAATACACATAACGTAGACCGTTATGTACACCAACTATTATCAGCTTAAGTAGACCACATTACTTAAGAATTTAAATTTTTAATTTGGGTGGTACTTACCAATAGACACTTACATTAGACATCGAGACAATTTAGAGTGTTAATCTCCGAAGTTGGTTACAAAATAAGATCATAAATGCGTAACTTCTATTGACTGGGAGTAAATATTATTTTGTCATTTAGGTGAATTAATGAAAATCGGTTAGAAGTAAAAAATGAATAAACATTACGTATAGCCTTGTAAGATATAAATCTTCTCTTAAATCGGGCCTGTAGCTATGCTATAGCTATGTGCTATCTCTAAAGCGCAAACTTCGCTGTAAAGCATGCTTCGAAATCAAAAGTACTTGACCTTGATTTCGTATTTTATAAATTAAGTGACTGCTATTTCCTAAGAATATAGATTTAAAATAACCTAATCTCAAATACAATTATATTACCTGTTATTCTGTAATTAAGTAAATATAAACAATAATAAATCAATAACTAGAATAAAATAGAAGAAAAAACACGACACCATACGATCTATAGGGAGAATTTGAAGTCATTGGTATCAGTTGTACCTCTTAATCTACTTAGTTTCCAATTCCAAATTCTGGTAATGGGTGTCACGCTGTCAACGTCACGCGAAGACCAACAATTATATCAGGGTACCCACACCTCGGAAATCATACAGCGCAGTGGAGGCGGGTGGCGAACACTTTTGTTTGCTAATGAGGCGATCTTTTCAAGGTTATATGACGAGTTCAAGGTTTAAGAATTGAAGATTATTTTGACTTTAATTTTCATTTATTTAAGTTTTTATTTAGTATTTACAGCACTAGGCCTGTATATCACACAATTAACTGATGGAAATGATGAAATTTGAGAAGGCGAAAGAAATACGTGAGGACTTATTTCGCCCTTCATCCTCTTTAACTACCCCGTTATGGATACAACGTGAGGATAAATATGACGTATATTTTCAAATATTTTAATCTGACTGCCGCTAAATAATGAATTTATATAAAAAATACACATTTACCACTATGCACTGACGATAACTTTGCTAGCATACAAAGTTTATCACTTCATCTTAAAACTTTAACAATTCAACACCAGATATACAAAGATTTTTCTGACTGTACGCACACTTCAAGGATTCTTTGTTTGCAAACAAAGGAACGCATTAGCGAATGATACGAATATGTAAGAGAAAAGTAAGCATAAATCCCATCTCCCTTGAAATGCTCATCTAACCGCGCTATGTTATTACCTGATACATTTTCCCTCGAACAGAAAAACACCCTTTAATTTTACTCACAATATCTACTTGCAACTCCAAACGGTCATATAGCGTAGACCTTTTTAAACCAATATATGTCTAAAGCAATTGGCTTAAAGAGTGAATTCGTAAAACAATAATATCATTAGAATATGAAGATAATGCTGCTTATAAGTGTCGACAAGCGACTTTTTACGATATTTTTGTTTCCCAATTATTTGACATATTACATAATGAAAACTTTGCAACTTCTATTATTTACTCAGTCATCTGGTCCGTTAATCCATCTCCAAAGATACCAGCTTCGATTTCCAGCTAGCGTAATTTTGCAATTGAGCTTTTCTAATTGCCTTGGAGTTTTCGATGTTACTGGGTAACATCGAAAACTCCAAAGTGTCCTTCCCCCGCCTTGTAGACCTTGTAGTATAAAATTGAAGCTGTTATGCAAGCTTAGTGTTTAGTTTGAAAGATAAATTGCGTCATTGGTGTCACACATCACAATCGATTATTTAATATTTAAAAAATAAAATTTTCATGATGTATATAATTTTAAACCCATGACTAACTAGATCGCGAACAAAATATCAGTATTATTTATGTACAAAAATAACTGATAGTTCATTTAATAAAGAATAAAATTCATGCTTATAAGTTTACCATAATGTGTACCGCATAAAAGAAGAATTTATTGTCTATGATTTCTACGATACTTGATTCTCGCGCGTTGATGTCTTTCGTACGTCACTAATTATTTATTCATAATATTGTGAATATTGTATACCTTATTAAACCAAGAATTCACGAACTCACATAATAAGTAACTAAACAATAACTTTCCTTAAATAATAATATTTTAAGAACATGATTCATCTAATTATTAAAGATTATGTAATATACTTGCTCTAGGTACATACGTATTTTAAACTTTAAATGGAATGATAATGTACAAGGTGTAAATTAGAAATAAAAAGTAAAATCGTGAAATCTTTTATTATACGTACTGTATTTGTTACTTTATAAATATATAGGAATACCGACGTATGCCTATTGCAAGACTATAAAAGATGTGCTAAATATATGATATGACATGAATATTAGATACAAGATACATATATTATATGTATTATTATTATTACAAAATTACATAATGAACAAATAATGTCTCCGTTGAGTAATAAAAGTTTTACACTAATTTATATATACCTATGACTACATTTATACTTAAAAATTGATCAAAATAACATCGTCTACTTATTATACGCAGAAAACAAAGGAGCAGGTAGCAGCCGAGTCATATACGCAACGCCATACATACAATGAACTGATGCACTCAGTCGCTGAGCTGCATTCCTGTCGACTAACGGCGAAATGCTGTGGATAATGCCAATTGCACTAATAAAAATTAAATATCCATGAAGTATCTTCAATTTGATATATGGAGTTTAGAGTTGCACTGTTTAAGTATAAATTAAGGATTTAATAATGTTAACTTGTAAACGCAAACGCACAAATGTATCTTACTCATATCTGCATTCTGTATATTGAATTCATGACCGTAATAAAAAACTGGACAAATACGAGTCTGACTCGAGGGTTCCGTAAAATGTTCGCCCATACCTCGATAGACGTCACAGTCCATTTTTAACTGCACAAGTGTAAGTTTCTAAATTGTTTTTCATGTGACATAACTACAAATTAACGATTTTTGGATTTCTTCCCTTTCTTATCCTGTAAGCCATTAAGTAAGTAGTGTAAGTAAGTACTGTAAATAACTGTAAGATTTGCCAAATTTTATGAATCTAGGTCAATGGAAACACCCTATAGCTTTTGATTTACTTGCGAAAATCAAGAAAAAGACAAAAAAATGGTCGTGTTTTTTTTGATTGTGTTTACTTGGAAGCTTGTTTTTACAACTCTAAGGGACCGCAGACTTAAGTATTTGATATTATTGTCAACTTGATACCTCCATGCATCCCTGAGAAGAAGAGTCTTGACGGACAGGCAGATGTACAGATAAACCAATATCGAAATGATCCTATGAGGCTTCCTTTTTTCCTTTAGAGGCATGGAACCCTATAAACCACTCATTCTCAAAGTGGGCGATAACGCCCCCCTGTGGGCGCTGCAGGCCTAAAGGGGTGCGGTAAGAGACCCAGAAAAAAAATGGGGGCGTTGTGTAGAGGCCTGGGGGGTGATTTGTAATTTCATTTAGCTAGGAGGCATCTTAGACAACGACTGCATAAGCTCTCGACTCAGTAGACAAAATAAGTTTGGGAACCTAGACTATAAACGAATGTGAAGTTTCAATATTAGCCTTGCGTAATAATTGTGTTCTTAGATCATTGAACACCTGTGTCTAAAAGAATTTGTGACAATAACAGTGATTAAATTAAAAATTTAGTTCTGTGCAGTGCTAGCTGGCACACTCAAACATTCAAATTTCACCATCTGATTATAAAGATAGCAACAATAATTTTAAATAAGCATATGTTACTGTATATTCCTACTGAGGCTCTAATTCATTTCGCTTTAATGAATTTCTTTGTCTCTTAGCACATTTACACAGGTATGAAATGCTTTTGATATTCTCAAGAACAATCGCCTCTTTGAACTTCTTGTACTAACCTATTTCCTTGGACTAATATTTGGACTTTTTCGGTTTTCGTACTACACACACTTTTAAAACGTATTTCTTCAGTCGTGCATTTTAGTTTTGTATATACCTGAAACATCTAAATGTTTTGTATATACCTTAACGATTTGTATATACCTTAAATCGATTTCTATATACCTGAATCATGTAAACGTTACCTCGTATTTACTATATTACTCTTCCAATACTCTTACCAGCCTCCAGCATCGCCAGTATACCCTACGTCGAACGATAAATATCCTAGAGACCCTTCACACATAATGAGACGGATTACATAATTTCTTTCACACTTCTCGATTAACAGATTTTTTGTAATATACATATGAAAACTCAGAATACCCCCAAACATTCGGCAAAGAGGAAGGAATTCGGATTCGTAGATATCTTTCTTTCCTCCGTCCAACTCAAACTAGTACGAATTAGTGGAAGTAGTGCCTATATCTTCACTAATTCATACTGGGCCCGCGTGACGGAGTATGACCCATGTCCTTCGCACGTCGTTTTTGTATGAAAAAGACTGTAGTCAACAGTAGAATGTTTATAAATTGTAGGAATTATAATACGACTAAAAAAATCTTGAATTCATAGAGTATTGCACATATTTTCTTTGACTAAGGAAATAGTAATCATGAAGAATTTTCGTCAAGTTTGCATACATGTGTTAGCTACTGTTAGCATTCGTGAATAAATGTTAAATGTTAGCATTCGTGAATAAATGTTATAATCATGATCATCAATAGATGGCAGCACCGTTGTTTGTTACTGCTTTGTTGTTTGTTGCTCCTTTACGATAATTTATTCGTGATTTGGCAGGTAGTATATTTATACGGCAGTTTTAAAAATGTAGGCAGTCGAGAATTGCACGAGCTAGTGAAAGCACGTCATTTCATTATATTATTTGCCTACGATTCCACTGACGTCGATATTTTAGATTCCTAGAAAAACGAAAAGCCTTCTTAACACGGCTATGATAAGAAATTCGGCAAATAAATCAATTTATTATTTGAAAACAATTATATTTTACTAACTAAACCCAGCCAAGCTTCGCTGTGGCTGTCAGTTTTTAAGTTTTGTGGACACAATATACGGAAGTTATTTTTTTTATATTGAAACACTCTTCTATTCAGATGCAATGTTGTGAACGAATTTCAAGTCAATCCATTGGCTAGGTTTTGAGTTTTGTGGACACTAACATACGGGAGATAAATTTTTATATGTATGGATTTTTGATAAACAAAAACAAGATTATCATACCATCACAGCGGCAGTACAATTAAAATGTGCTTATAGTAACCACGCAAGTATAGCACTCTAGACAGAGAAAAAATTGCATATAATATAAATTGCCGTATACAATATAAATACTTCTTTCTTTTTTTTCTTTCTTTTCTCCCATAATTAAGTTATTCTAGATTTGGTTACGTCTTATGTGTATACCTACATGTGTATATTTGTCATAACGTGCTGTGCTGTAACTGTAGCATAAAATTTTTATCAGAAGACTGTCAAAAGCTCTGTATATAATATAATTATAACATTAAATTCTTATAATAGAAAAGTGTATCAACTAAAATATAAAAAATATTAGCAACTTTTATCAAATAATTTTCTATTATCTTGACAGCGGTAAAGTGTTTCGTTATCGTGTTGTTTTACAGTGTAAGATACCTACCCACGCTTTATTGAAGTATTAAAGCATTTCATATACTAAATCAATTTCAGTCTTTGTAATATAACAAAGCTGTGGGATTATTCCGGAAGATCCACACGATGTTTTCGTATTGAGCGTCATTCTTATAGTCTGGTTGCTCTCTAATTTACTTGACCGTAACACGGGGACGATCTGCCGCATGATACCTACCACACTGCAATATCGAACCTATAATTAAAGCTTTTTCATTTATAATAACTAATGTAAATAATATTTCATTGTACGGGAATCGATTACATATTTAATATTAACTTATTTATAATTGATTTCTTTATTCACTTCGCTGATCTGGGACGAAAAATGTAGAAATTGTCAGCTACTTATCTTCCCACGCAGGTCGTAAAAGCCAGCGAAGGGATAGAACTACATTAACATTTATAGTCGTTGGACTTCGCTGTCAGATTAATTCTGGTCTAGTTCCGCAAAATCTTTGTATACTAATTGCTAAAAATGGCATCAAGTTGCGATTTGATTGAGACTTATTAGTTATTACTCTATCCTCATCGAATGGAAAATGGAGAAAATTTATGTATATCTGTGTAAAATAACCCACTTAATAATGTTTATTTCCTATATTTTACACGTCGAGCATTTACATGTATGTGTACATTAAAGTTGATTCGTCCTACGATTTCACTGTTATGAATACATAAGTAGGTAAATATCTATCTAAATTATAATATAATTATGTATGTATTTCCAGGATTAAAATAATATATCAATTAGTATTTACTATTAGATCCGATCAAAATAATACAGTATATACAAAATCAAATTCTGAAATTAAATTAAATAACATCCATAAACTATAAAAATTCAATTAAGCAGTGTTGCTAAGTCGTCAATTCAGTATTCGAAAGCCATATCGCGTCACAGCCCACTCCAAATTGTGATTAAAACAACCTAATACACACAATAACAGGTCACGCGTTTACCGACACCCAGTTATTTAGCTTAAAATAAAAAGGTGACAAATCCACTTTGGAATTGCCAAGTTAAAAGCAACTCTAACGTATTGTGCTAAGGTTTAATGCGTAAAAATGACCAATTGATGAAACATCGAGTTACGCTTGTGTGCCCTCGTGAAAGCTACACATTTCATTTAGTACAATACATATTGTACACAACACGTCCGCTGCGCTCATAAATGCTCTGTGTGTGCGAGATTATAATACAAGGATAAAAGGTCACAAGTTTTTGTGGTGTAAACTGAACTATAGCCGCATGTAGTTAAAGACAATTTTGGTAAGCGCGTCAGGTAATATATTAAGGTAATGAGAATGTTTGTTACTCTGTGAGCCGCAACGGCTCTAAAGTATCAAAGAATGCGGATTGGGAATAACCAGGTTTAGTAATTGTCATTTTGTCAATTTGCTCTTATGTCTTGATTAGTGAAACGAATAATCTAATTAGGAATTTGCAGAAATAAATAAATAAATAAATATGTATCAGTTTTTTGTTTTTATATTGTAGTAGCCCAAGAGATATGTAAATATTACATATTACTCAGACTTACAGGTGTAAAACATGTTAGTGTAAGTAACCACAATATATAAATATTGAAATAAAAATAATTAATTGTAGGTTAATTAAAACAATATCTGATATTCGTTTAATTATTGTCTTAAGCAATCATATAAAATAAAAAGTACAGTTATAAAAATTATGAACTCAATCGACAAACGTATCAATTACTAAATTGAATTAAACGCTATAACCCGCGCGGGCGCGCACCGCCACAATAAGCGATCACAACGCATCGTATTAGCTACTGACAGCTCGCGTACGTGTGTGTACCACGCTCGTTACGTTTACGTGACGCCCGCACACTTTTACAAATTTAAATATTCCATTTCTATTTAAAAATTTAGACCTTAAAGCACAGAACTAACGTTTAACACAAATGCATCCTAATACTGGTTGGTTTATAAACTCACACCCGCCACCGCAGCGGGTGGCGAAGTCCGGCAACGTCGCGCCCGAATTATTGTGACATTTATTTCACCCATCCCGTGAAACGATACAACTAACGCCATCTAACGAAGAAATAATAACCAAGCGTTCGGCTTTTAGAACAGGACGGATATACATTGACAATATTACTTTCATGGTCCCATACATAAAGCTAAGCGGTTTGCTGTTCTGTTTGTTTGTGTCTGTAAACAGCGCGCCACCGAAATCTACCGCGCATGAATGAAACGGATGACCGTCAGAGTGAGAAGAACTGTTGCAGATTGTAAGTGCCAGACAGAGATGTTATAGCGCGAAGCATGCAGTGTACATCGTTTATCAGATTACATGCGAAGTATCGTGAGCGTGGCGATGTTTTGACACGCGATAATCACGAGATAATGCGGGCGATCTCAACGACTTTTAGGTTTATATTAGCTTTTTATGGCGGCGTGTGTAATGTTGAGGTATGCAACCACCAGGTGACGCTGCACATAACTGAACTTGTTCAATACATATGATCTTGTTAATTGGTTTTTTAATTTTTTTACAGATTCTTAAATTTTTAGATATATATTTTTTCACCTAAATATTTAACATTAAACAGGGTTAAAATGCTGTAACAGTAATTATATAATCCGTATTAGTCATGTATTCGCAATGTAATTGTTTTCATACAATGAACAAATAGATTATAGGTCACATAGACAACAAATGGTGTGTCTATGTAATACTTACCATTATATTTTTGTTATCTTAATTTTCCTAGGAAATAAACCACTTTCAATATTCGTGAAGGCAAAGGCATTGTTAAATGAAATTTTAGTTTCGAAGACTACATGCGCCATCTCTTGGCAAGTAGTACATGTTTAGAAATGCCAACGGTACACGAAACATTATAAATCTATATGAGTAAATAATCTATTATAAACTCCAGACGAAACCTAAACTTCTTTCGTTTTACTTACAAAACTTCACTGTTTATCTTAAAACTAAACTTCTAAAGCCGTCATGTTATTTTAGTATCGTATTTTCGACTTTATTTTAGTAACTTTATACCAAGACCACGGGTATTCTAATTGATTTTTAATCGACCTAAATGCATGTCGAGGTCATTGAAAACACTTTTCTACGTCGGTTTAATTAATTAAGAGAACAAAATTATTTTATTTGGCAAACAAAGTTATTTATCCTAAAAGATAATATTACGTAATGAAAAGTTAAATTGTATAAACCGTACGATCTAATCTTTCTGGAACTAATAATCACAAAATTTAAAAGAATACAATTAAACTTAGGAAATTAATACGCACTTTAATATAATTTAAAAACAACATCACATCATATCCCATTTGGATTGAGCAGAGCACAAAACAAAATTAAATTTCACCTCACACGTGAATGCGGAACCACAATCCCTACAATGACATAGCTAGTCCGTCGCCTAAATAATAAATTCTTTAAAATTAGTAGCTACCTGTACCTTTTGACTTAATTTTACGACAATCGCTAAAAGACGCAAGCACTAGTATATTCTATATTTTTTCCTTTCTATCACAGAACGATAAAATCTGGACGACACTTTTAGCAATAAGTATGTACCTAATAAGGCTTTCAGTAGGAACAGTGGCGCTAGACGCACAGTAAATAGTCGTGTGCCTGAAGTACAGTTATGGTATTATATATATAACAATTCCGAATATACATAGGCATTTTTTAAATTCGATACTCGATTTTTAATATCTGTTGCTAAGCCTCGCTAGGATTTCCACTTGCATTAGAGTATTATTTAGCACTAACTTATTCTCTGAAAAAATTCATTAGCAAATTTTAAACCATATATGTAAAAACGGTAACAAATCATAAATATACTACTTATTTCATTGCTGTAATTTAAATGGTTGGCGTGACAATACGAGAAAATATGTAGCTTCGTAATGCAAGATCAATTGTCAAATCTTATCTTTAAACATTATTTTGTGCAACCATGTACAGGTAATTTCGTTTAAGAATCGATTTAAACGTGCCTATCGATGGTTTAGATAATGTTACTTCATTATCGCCGGAATTAGATCGTCACGTCTGTTCCGCTTAGTTCACATATTCTTCTGGTGAAAACGTAAATCTTCCATTGCATACACATTAGTAAGTAGAGATATATATATAATGCACATTTATAGGCTTTCCAATTTATCTGTTGGTTAAATTATTATTCTGTAAAAACTACAAAAAAGAATATCACTGGGATACACGTCGGCCATTTTTGTATTTCTAATTATAAAAAATTACGTCAATGATCAATGTGTACCAGCCAGTTTTACATTCTTACTAACTTTTTACTCGTCTGTTTAATTTCTAGGGTTTTACACTTTGAAAGTTCTCTACCTACTTTTATAATAAAAATAGTATTCTAAATCTATGCCCTATTATGTAACTCGTATCCTAGTGTTTAAAATAGCGCAGTTTGTGAAGAAATATTTTCAGTGAAACCCGAACAAACACGTATATAGACGAAAACTCTAGTTTTGGAATCATAGAAACATAAAAATCTCAATCATTAATTATTATAGATTACATCAAATATTTATAAAAAAATAAATATACGACTGCTATAAACCGCATTTAAAAAACTATTGAGTATACACTCTACAGTAATGTACATGTTTGTTGGTAAAAACCGACATTATATTTGTTACCTAATAACTTTTTAACGGTTTAATAAATCTCTACACATTTATGTACAACATAACATACATATATTATAACTCCATAGATATTAACATTATATAACTTTATGCATATTATCACGAATAACAGATAATGTTTTTAAAGTACGTAAAGATAGAAATTTTCTTCGCTCGTTAATATACGTGCATATATACTAGAAAATAAACTTTTTACACCAAACAACTAACAAAGATTACTTAATAATTAATCAGTACGAATCAAATTATATTTTTCATAGAAACTATTGAAATACATCAATATGTTCAGAATAAGAGTGTTGTGATCTAAATACCCTATTATTATAGAACAAGAGTGCGTGGTGAGAAGCGACCTAGATCGAGTGTTCGTTAGTGGATATTTTTCGATATTCCACAGTGATTTATGGCAGATATAAAATCGAACAGATGCTGGATCATTCGACCAACCACAGATTGAGGATAAATTAGTGTGAGCATCACTTTGTGTGGTCTACCATTGCCATAGAAGTATAGACTATTGTTTACGACACGAGAAGAAAAACGAGTTTATTTATATCCGTAAAACGTCTATTGTAAAAAACACGTGCAGCGTGACTCCAGTCATAAAATATATAATTGTAATGTGACTTTATAAATATTGCT
This sequence comes from Zeuzera pyrina, assembly GCA_907165235.1. Classification (NCBI taxonomy): domain Eukaryota; kingdom Metazoa; phylum Arthropoda; class Insecta; order Lepidoptera; family Cossidae; genus Zeuzera; species Zeuzera pyrina. Next base: position 10,793,477 of record OU015624.1, read on the forward strand.
ATTTTCCTTGAAGTAAGTAATATGTTCTGCAATAGTACTTACACGATTATAATAAGATAATCTTCCAATTTAAAATGTGTTTCATACATTTTATTATTTACTGTCTTCTATATATGTATATATAATATTATATATATATAAGCGAAATTCCATTCACTAACTGATTCATCACGAGATCTCCGAAACTATAGGTCCGATTGACTTGAAATTTAGCTTAATTACTCCTTTCGCGCTGTAGACGCTCACTAAGAACGGATTCTACAAAAGTCCTGTCCAAAATGGCTCTGCTACCCGTACGAAGCCGGGGCGGAACACTAGTATAGTTATATAGCCACGCTATTTTCGAATTGAGATGGACGGATTACTACAGATGGAGATCATTACTATTTTTGACTAAGTTGGGTTTATAGATGGCAAATCGAAACCACAGAACGACACTGATATATATGTAGTCCACCACCATACTTGCTTCCAAAAAAAACTCTCGCTCTTGACCAATAAGTATAAAAGTATATTAATTCTTACCTATACAATTTTTATATTTTTAATATATTTAGTTTTCAATAACAAAAACAGCAACAATAACATTTTATGAAACAATTTCATACTGTCATTTTCTTGAATATCTATAACCATTTCTCGGCTCTATAGTAAACTACGTTAATTATGTCACCTAAATATTCAAACACGCCGTATTTTTCACCGTGACCTCGTCTACATATATTATTTCCGTTTACTTTGTCGAAACGGCGCAATAGACACGACTACCAGGGTTGATTCACGGTTGGGGAATTAAAAAAGTGTAAAGCACGCCTTGGCCATTGCGATGTGAATAAATCACAAGTATCGCGCGAGTGTTCCCGAACTAGGGTAGGTATTATTAATTTTCAAAACTGTTTCACTTCATGCATACGAGAGACGAGAGAACGGATCTTGAACATATTATGGAAAGTACTAACACATTGAGTAATCTCACGCAAATTGCGCAATGACAGCGCTAACTAATGATAACTCTAATTTAGATTTTACTTTATTATTAGAAATTATAATATATAATAATTTCAATAAATTATCGATATTGTATTAGGTGACTCATACAAGTATAATGTGATTTAGAAATAATTCTGTATCAGAGAATACTTAACTCACTTATTTTGCTTAATAAGCTTTTATTCAAGTCGAGCCAGTTAGTATGTGTGAGTCAAATTTTGTCTGAATATTACATAGACTAACTCTAATTCTTATCTGATAGTTTATATTATAATGTATAATAATCTTTACCTTAGTACCGACCGGAGTCAGTACTAAGAAAAAGATTGAATTTGAAATTTTAAAGAGGAAAGGCGGAAAAAGATATACAGGAGATGACTCTGAGAATGGCATGAGAAAGAGTAAATTGTAGCTGTAATGACTGATATTAATTATAAAATTATTGGTGAAATAAGTTAGTTGTTTAAGCGGTAATTCAAGAATTAAGTAATACTAATATGTGGTTATAATGTAATACTAATATGTGGTATAATACAAAAACAAGTTATACAAGCACTACGAGCCACACTTATATCTGTTAAAGAAGCGCTGATTATAAGACAATGTAACAGAGATTATCGTGAACTTCAAGGAGAATGGATATTTTTCCAAGAATTAAGCTACCCATCTCCAGAAAAACCTTTTCTGGATGTTCCTGGTTTTAAGGTAATACAAAATGGGGACTCTTATGCTACACGGGAAGCCGGTCGTGGCAGGGGCCGGTTTAAGCCCTGCCATCTGAATATGTCGTCTTTAAGTCGTCATGTTTGGGTTTAATATAAAATGGTAACAAAAATGTTTATAAAACAATTCGTAAAATATTTGAAATACGTAATTTATATACCTAAATTTCTTTTAAATTTTTTATTTATTGTCGCTACACTACACCAGCAAGTGTTGCTCATATTTTAGCTTCGTTATTGTGTACCAGATCACTGCTGGATAAAGTTATAGATGTCAAAGCATATGCATAAGTATATATCATATAAGAGTAAAAAGTTGCGTGTACATCGCCGATTTATGTATCTTATAATAAAGTCTACCCCTTGGCTGATTTCAACGACCTGTGCGCGAAGATATCATCGTCATAAAAATCAGGTGAAGCACCATGCGGTTTCAGTAAGTCTCATTATGTATTGTTACACATGTTTTAATTGATCTGAACACATATCACTTTAAATATTTCATTAGTTTAATATGCAGGTATTTATTAAACTGATACTGCACTATTATTTCGAGAAATTAAATTTAAAGTAATTATTAAAAATTCATACAATATGGTGGTCCCATTCACCAACTTCACTTCCAAAAGTTTAAATGAGCGAAAGTAGAAGTACAAAACAAGCAATCACAAAATACAGATTATATCAAACAAAAACAAGTGACGTGTATATTTGGAAACGCTCGGAAGTTTCTCCACATGGTTTATAAAAGAAATAAAAAAAGAAATAAAAAACTATTGTATTTCAATTCAATCATTCATGTAACTACTCATAAGAGTAAACATCTAAAATACTACATATTATTACGTGCTCGTAACATGTAGTTATAACAACGTTTCCTTTGTACGAATACTCACTAACTTTAACAATGTGCACCCATATAAGGTCTATACTCTATATGCATAGTACAATGTTAAATAACGGTATAGGCAGATTATTAATAACGAAATTGTCAACTAATTAGTACCTTCATTTAATCATTTCTTACATAAACATATAATGTTACTCCATTTCCCATTCGTGGTGGACAATGCGTTTAGATCGACAATTTAAAACGTCTTACAATATTTATTTACGGGTCTATGTCGCGTTTATACTTTAAGGTTAAATACCTGTTTTATTCCGACGTTTCGATCCGATTGCACCGATCATGGTTACGGGCAGACTGATGAAGATAACTGTCGTCTACGTAGTGTGCAGTTTCTGGCTACTACCCTCACTCATTCAACACATTTTTTAATTTTTGTTACTGTTACTGTCGGTACTTCGACACACTACGCTAACGACATCTACACATTGGCGACGTCCGGTTTTCCGGCTCCAGACATACTGATAACACTAACCCTTTAAAACCTTTGAAACTGAAAAAATATCACAGCTGTCAGAAAACAACAGACAAATACGTCAGCCATTGCCGACCACTCACTGGAGTCAGGACCCAATCACTGAATGGATTTGCATCAGCCAGTCCACCTATCGAAACTATTATTCCACAATAGCACCAGAGGCGGTCGAAATCAAGAAACACCATAATTTTAATCGGGAAAATAGATACCGCTTATCAACATCATAGAATTCTGTCAACAGTGAGTGTGTCCGGAGCCGGAAAGTCGGACGTCACCAGTGTGTAGATGTCGTTAGTGTAGTGTATCGAGTTACCGACAGTGGCAATAACAAAAATTAATAAATATGTTGAATAAGTGTGGGTAGTTGCCAGAAACCGCACACTACGAAGACGACATTCCTCCTCCGGTCCATCCGGTCGAAACGTTGGAATAAAAGAGATATTTAGTCTTAAAGTATAAATAAATATTGTAATATGTGAATAAGTCGTGAAAGTTTAAAAACATTAACTTAACATGCCTTTTGCCAGTAAATGTTGAGGCTTATAAATATAGGTGATAGGCTAGCAATAGATATACGTATAAGAAAGGATAAAGAACTTCCTTTTAATAAGCCATATATGTATATCACTTGCCAACTTCTGGCAAACCTGCGCGGAATCATAATTTCTATTTTCTTACTCTCCCCGCACACAACACTACAATTGAATTTATAAAAAGCGTACACGTTCTATGCATAAGATAAACTCCGTTATTACAAACCTACGTTATTCGTATATCACAAGCTGAAAGGCGATCCAGATCTTAAAGAATTACTGAAGCGATAAAACTAGGACGTAGAGAGAGGGACGTCGATAACGGAATACGATTCATGACCTGAAAATATAGAGGTTGCCTGTCCTTTTTTGAATTGAAGTGCTATAGCCCGAATAAAATTAGGTCTGATATTATTAGAGAGTGTTATACAAAATATATACAAAACCAAAAAAAATATACAAAACATTATCTTACTGCTACTTACATTTATAACAATGTTACAAATATAAATGTATTATGTACTAAATAAGTACCTGTAGGTTATTTATTGTAAGACTTTAATACAATAATGACATTCAGAAAAAGCAACTAAAATAATAATGTAATATTTTATATGTAATACTCAAATTACACATCAATTACACATCTTATTATAGGTAACCGTAACAATTTCATATTTTGTTACATTATTTTGGAAGTATCATTAGGTATCGGTGCTGGTTAGCTGACTGAATCCTATCTCTTGTATATCCTGTGGATACTTCGTTGAGAAGCGAAACACATGTCGATTGGTGGTTTTTGGAGTTTGAGCGGAAAATAGCTAAAGATTTTAGGAATTTATCGCGTCATTAGGTACTTCCAATTAAATATTTTCGTTATTCATTTGGCGTGCCACATAACATCCAAATTTCTGAAAATCAATCACTTAACTATACAATTTATTGTATTAGTGTCATCTAACTGTTCGATTTACAGTAAATTGTTTACTTAACATAAGGCGTAGCTGCCATCGAACGTGTTGTAAACCATTACATAAACGTATATTATGATGTATTAAATCCCTTTAGGTACATGTTCATTCATGTTATGTACTGACTTCCTGCAAGCATTATCCTACAGTCCTTACCACACCGTCACATATTTGAGCAGTTAACCCGAATAAATATATAGCGAGCAGAATTAGTCCCCGAGGCTCGGTCCCTAAATGTAGAAAGGAACAAACTTGCTAGCCCTTCATCCCTTACCTCCTACGTGACATGACGAAGAGCTGATTTACCAAGTAACTATATCCAATGTAATATTTATAACGTACTAGATGTTTCCGCAACTTGATTCGCTTGAACTGTGTTTGAATGAACAAATATTAACTGACAAATTGATTGACAAAACATTGGTATAAAAATATATTCATTTCGTTGTACCTATCTATAGAAATAACTGTAGAAATCCTTTTTATTAATCTTACCAGACACTCATTGTTAAGTTGAGGCAGATTTGAGAGTATTAGCTTTTTATCCTTTAGATAATAAGTTAACGATAGCCACCGCCTTTTTTATAACGTCAGGAAACGCTCTATGTATCTCCGTCGCGCTCGAAGAGCGGCAGTGAGGGTATATGGGACTCCTTTAGACTGACACACTATAACCTGACGGTGGCCGTCTACGGTGAATTTTCGAGTGTTTTTTTTTATACCACGAAGATGGCAAACAAGCATATGGCCCGCCAGATATTAAACCGTTACCGTAGCATATGGACGCCTGCGACACCAGGGGTATCACTTGCGCATTGCCGACCCTGTAAGAACCTTTTTACGCCCTTTTTGAAGAACACTGTGCTGTAGTCTCTTGGGAAAACCTCGAATAGGAGCTCGTTCTACAACCTCAAAGTTCGGGGGAGAAAGCTCTTTTGAAAGCGAACCATACGTGACCATTTTGGTTCCAAAATGTGAGGATGAAATCCCTGCCGGTGGCGAGCGGCGCGATGGTAGAAGGTGGCCGTGGGAATTATGTCGAACAATTCTACTCAACACAGCCCGTTATACAAATGATAGAACACACACACAGGGAGGCGAAGTCTCTCCTCAAACTTAAGGCGTTCCGGGAACACCTACGTAACGCAACTGGAACCCTACTCGTGCTCTGTCAAAGCACGGGTGAGGTAGTTTCCCGCTGCAATCTTGTAGTACTACGATGGCGCGGAACATACGCACTGTCGTCCTCCTCCAGGTCGTATGGAAGGATGATTGGAGTTCCCACGACGATCGTCCTCTTAAGGCCTCTTTAGTTGCCTCTTTCAACAGGCGGGGAACACCGTAGCCTTATTCTCGGGCTCGGACTACGGGCCTAGACTAAGGGCTACGGGCCCGGGCCTGGGCTGATGATGTTCACCACCTGTCGTAATACGTTGTCATCCTCCACGAAGTCATACAGGTGTGAACGTCCGGAGCCCCTACTCCGATCAGCCGTGACCCCAAGGCTCTTTTAGACCTCTTATGATATGCGAGGACCATGGTAACCTTATTCTCTGACCCGGTCTGTAATGTTTTGTCTTTATTGCGTACCCATTACCCATGTGGTGCTCTTGTATGATAAATTAATTATTGCTTACTTCGAAACTTTTTAACAGGTTAACGCTATGTATCAATGAATGATTGACACCTGTAGGTAAACCTAAAAAGATATTAATAATTTCTTATAAGTAAACAACCATTAACCTTATTTTCATATGTGACCCCGTAAACGTAAGAATCAACCATAAGTTCATTAAATTATATGACAAGCAAAACCATTTTCGAAATTACTCAATATTATAGTATGGCGTTAGTACCTAATGTACAGGTATCCGGAAGTGACCCGAACGACGGAATTTGTAAAGCACATTGGGGCGTAATTTATTCAGGGCACTTACCGCAATGAGTTGCCAGAAATCATCAATCAATAGATGGCGCTTTATATTATGTGGATTACAAAATTGAACCCAAGTACCTCACTCATTTTCAGTTAAATAAATATGTATACGTAGTTAATATTACATTAATTAAACAACAGAACAAAAGTAAACAACGATTCCTTAGAATAGAATAATGAATAGGAGTAGAAGGTACAATGATGCAATTTAAAAGACTCACATTCGAATCCCAATTATTATTGGATTATATAACGTAAATATTTTTCTTTATAAGCTGCCCACCACAAAAAAGAGGTTTCATTATTTATTTATGAACGTTCTGAACAAGTCAGGGGTAGCCGCTTCGCGATACCTGCATTCGCATGTTTGCAAAGCGAAAATAAACACGGCTGTTTATACGAAATAACTATAAACTATAACATAATACGAAATATACTTCTGTATCAACCGTTAAGTATTTATAGAATTTAGGAAAGATCCACTTTGTGTACGATATTTGTTCAGCTATGCGTTAAGTAACTAGTGACATCTATTGGCCAATAGAAATACCGTGAAATGATCACATTGTATTGTTCACTAATAAGTGATATCTAGTTATGTATGTTGGATACATTACATAAAGAAATTTAATATAATAATAACAGCGTGAAGATATGTATGTGTGTATGTAATAAAAGGTATTTATGTCAAGAATACATCTTTATCCTGACGATATCCAATGGTTTCGCTATGCATTGAAATATTTTAAATTTAATGAAGTCCTTTTCTTACACAAAATAGATCCATTACAAAGGCTTTATTTAATTAATTTTCTAAACAGGGACTAAGAAAGAATAATGACGAAGTTCAAAAATGAATATCGAAACTATTTAAAAAATTAATCATAACAGTATACTTGTAGGTCCAATAGATACGAGACATAAATTTACTCTTTGTGTTTCAGATTTGTAATCTATCTGAACGTACCTATATTCACTTTATATGAGAATGCTCTCTCAGTAAACCCAATTTTGATCCATACATATACGCATTACTTCTCTACATATCAACAAACCCACTCGGACTACCCTTATATGATATTAGTAACCCAATGAATAATTTGAATAGTAATAGAACGCTACATAATAAGTGATACATCTTGTATTAACGTCTAAATCAGTGAAACCGCGAAAAAGAAGCTCCTAAAATATTATCACCAAAAAAAACCCATCGATTTTCTTGAAATTGTTTTTTATTAATTTTAAGATAAAACTAATGTCAAATAAGAATTGAAATAGTCTATCGTTATATCAGAATATCGGCGTGAAATAATAGCATCTATTGCTGTTGTGTTTCGTTCGGTGAGTGAAAGTACAGGTGGCCCATCACCCCTTCTCCTCCTTTTCCTCCTTTCCATCGTTTCCCTCGTTTCCCTCGTTTCCCTCGTTTCCCTCGTTTCCCTCGTTTCCCTCGTTTCCCTCGTTTCCCTCGTTTCCCTCGTTTCCCTCGTTTCCCTCGTTTCCCTCGTTTCCCTCGTTTCCCTCGTTTCCCTCGTTTCCCTCGTTTCCCTCGTTTCCCTCGTTTCCCTCGTTTCCCTCGTTTCCCTCGTTTCCCTCGTTTCCCTCGTTTCCCTCGTTTCCCTCGTTTCCCTCGTTTCCCTCGTTTCCCTCGTTTCCCTCGTTTCCCTCGTTTCCCTCGTTTCCCTCGTTTCCCTCGTTTCCCTCGTTTCCCTCGTTTCCCTCGTTTTCCTCGTTTCCCTCCTTTCCCCTTTTCCCTTCTTTCCCTTCTTTCTCTCATTTCCCTCCTTTCTCCCTTTCCCTCCTTTCTCTCCTTTCCCTCCTTTACCTCCTTTCCGTCCTTTCCCTCCTGTCACATCACACTAAATTCTATACTATTATACGAACAGTATTTGTATATTTGTAATCGCGTTCTCGAAAACGGCTCTAACGATTTCGATGAAATTTACAGTATAGGAGTTTGCGGGAGTGAAAAATCGATTTAGCTAGGTCTCGATTTTGAATAAATTCATTTTTTATGCATTTTTATTTTTTACGCATTAAAACTTGCCCGCGACATATAATTAGTAATTTTAGAAGATAGTTGATGTTTTTAAAGCTAGAGCGAAGCTCAACCACGCCGGACGTTGCGAGTTCGAATCCTGCAATGAGGTTAGATCTTTCGTTGTTTTTTTTTACATACAATCAACGAACAAATCTCGGTCACCCAGGTATTGCATATAGTATACACCATGTATACTAAACTAAAAATTACAGCGACGAAAACAATTAGAAGATATTCATAAATATATTTTTAATAGAATTAAATCACTGAAAAAGTACCTGAAACAATGTATGAGCAGAACGTGAACGAAGAATATTATTAGCAGTTCATTTATATCCTCCCACGTATCACGTCAAAAGGTAAGTTAGACATTAATGCTGCCGAAAATACATCAACGTAAGTACCAGTGAAGAAGGGAAACTGAAGTTATTTAGAGAGCACTTAACCTGTTTGTTTATGACGAAAGCTAATTCCGTATAGAGACAGTAAGAATACCAACTAATTAAACTATACCATTGCTCCTTGACACAATAATTATTTCATTTGCCAGTATGTCAATTATTGCTATATGATACGAATACTAGTGATGCGCGAAATGGAATGATTTTAGTTGATAGTCTAGTACAGCAATCGTAATATATTTTATACTTAGATGATTCGGGCATATGCAAAGAATGAGTGATAAAAGACTGACGAAAAAAATCTACAGAGCAAAAGCAAAGGAATACCAAGGCCGACTTACAAAGATCAAATAACCAGTGAGTTAGCTGACAGAAATGTCAAAAACACTAGCATACTGAGGTGAAAGTGTGTGAGGAGAATGATGAGATTTGAGGAAGTGAAACTTGTATGTAAAAATCGCGTTGCTTGGCACTCCCTCCTCTCTAACTACGCCGTTGGGGATACGTCTTACTTTCTAACGTAGAAGGAGTGACCACTACGATTCACATTAACTTTTGTTGAGGATGTACTACAATCTTAAGCTAAGATAATGAAATTTAAACATTTAATTTTGTAAAACTGTATATATTTTTATTACAAGTATAAATTACACATCAATGTAACAGCCATTACCAGTCAGACAACAAATTAATTGAGATTTTTCCAATTTTTTATTTAATGAAAGTGGTAAAGCTGTTTTTTTGTAATTGACACATTTGCTTACCATTTACCAATGAAGCTTATACGAAAAATAATTTAATACAAGTGATTTCTTTCCTACTTACGTATTTATTCAAAAATCGAAATATTTACGTTACAAAATAACCTCCTTTTTTTAAAAGCGGTTAAACACCATGTTTGAAACATTTTAATGCAGATACATTTCAGTCACAATATTGAGCAAAACATAAAATATTATTTCATTCTTTCGTTTGTAAATGAGATAAATTATTTATTAACGTGGTGTCCTTTAAAAGTTATTTTAATTCCTTACCTATGTGGCTGTGTTGTGTGTTAGAAATAGCAGTGACGTCACGGTACCATCGTGCGCTCGGCGCCGTGTCTGACACCCTCGCAACACCTCTCCAGTAATCGAAAATATCGCCTTGACTACACACTGTTCTTTACTTATATAAGTATTTTTAACCAATGTCTGTTCAAGTAGTTATATTTATAATTAAAAATCTTTGCTATGTTCAAAAGAATCATTTATTACAAATAGAATATTCTACACAATAATATATGTCATCGACAGAAAGATTATTTGATATTTGTATCTGGATCTGGCTAATCTGCACATCTCTTCCGGTTGTTTTTCAGGAGTTGTCTTTAACAAGATCATTGTAAATCTTTGTTATTGCCATTGTCATTGCTTGTCATCGTGACATCAGTGTTTCTTTCGCTACTCAATTTTCAGTGGTTTCTAAATAATTAATTAATGTCTTTTGAGAAGCTTGTTGTCTCTTTCTTTTACCGGATATCTATCAGAGACTAAAATCTGAGTAGAATCTGCTGAATTTCGAGATTATTATTTTTCACGTTCTTTTTCGTAATGACGTAGCTATGAAAGGTCTGCAATGTTTTTGGTGGTGGCTGTACGGCCGTTATAAATAATAAAAGTTTACATATTAAAATTTCATTTTTATTATCCCAGAGCTGTGAGTATTTAACTTTATTTTGAAAAGCAATCTTTGTCAAACTTTCTATTTTTTTAAACCTCGATTCTGAGTGGTTGTGTTTTTGTTTCATAGATCCAAATTCAATTCAAAAAATGAGGTATCTGTGGCAATTTTTTATTAAAGTTACTATAAAATTAGATGCCCCATGATTGATCTTATGGTAAGTAGCTTGTGTAATTTTTGTTATTGTCTTTTAAAGAATATTCCTTGGTGTTTATTCTAGAAGATTAACCTTAGGAATTTAGTTACAGAGTTCCATGTTCATGTCGATTCCAATTTCAAGTTTATTCCAAATGTTTTCCATGTTTATTCTATTTTAGAGATTTTATTACTCTTAAACATTCAAAATTTTAGGCTGTACTGCCCCTATATGATTCCAATTTCAGGGTTCAACTTCAGACTAACCCTCTCGTTATTCTTATTTTAGTAACACCTATGTTAGGTTTCTAAATATAATATAAGATTATCTTATAGATTGTGTTACTACCATTTTCTAGTCAAGTCACTTTATATTACATTAATTAGTTACCATCTAGCGTAACTTTCCAGGTTGCATGTGGTAATATGTTGCCATCTCGGGTAACATTCCTGGTTTTATGCATATTATTGAGTTACCAGCTCGGGTAACTTTCCAGGTTGTATGTAGTAATATGTTGTTATCTCGGGTGACATTTCTTGTTATATGCATATTATTTAGTTACCATCTCGGGTAACCCTCCCAGACTTGTAGGTTCATTAAGTTAGTTACAGGTAATGTGGACTCTTTGGATATTTCTCAAGATCATTAGAGAAACTGCTCGGCTGGCTGAGGGATCTCATCATTTAGGCAGTCACTTTGGGCATCGTGTACACCTTAGATACTTAAACCATGGTGGGACAGCTCGGCTGGCTATTTGATAACAACTTCTAAACTTCTAAGGTGGTAATGTTCTATCCTGAGTAATCTTGTATTATTAATCACTTAGATAAAGAAACACTTGACTAACATTATTCAAGTGTATTCATTTTCCAATCTTATTTTATTAAGAAACAATTTCATTGTTAATTTTCTCTCTCAATTTCCTTAACAGAATAAATGTTAAACTATTATTTACTATAAAATCTAAAATGCAATAAGAATAGTTGTACAAGTCATATTTTAAACCTCGAGGTATATTTTGAAAGTATTTATTTATTTTTGTAATTAATGAGTGGATGTTAATATATAATTTATATATACAAAGGGTTAATCATGGAAAATAACATGTATTCATTTTTATGAATACATTGGTGAGGGACTGTCAAACCTTTCTTTTATTTCACAAACGAAATCGTTTAAATTAATACAGTTAAAGCCCCCTAATATAAATTTATACTGTATTTCTCTACAGGGTGTGCTACAAGAACCTAAAAACCTAAAGATGTCATGCATACCGAATAAAAACAATTTCCACACAAATACCTAGCAACGTAACAAAGTGGCGCCCAACGTGGAGCGCCGCTCCCCATGTTACAACGTTAAACTTATACTGTAATTTTCTCCAGGATTGGCTACAAGAACCTAAGAACTCAAAGATCTCATGCATATCGAATAAAAACAATTTGCACATAACACACAAATATTAAATTTAACGTCAAAAAGTGGCGCCCCACGTTGGGCGCCACTTTGTAACGTTGCTAATTAACATTACTCCCGAGATAATAACTAAAAAATATGCATATTATTTAGTAACCATCTCGGGTAACCTTCCAGGTTGTATGTAGATATGTTGCCATCTCGGGTGACATTCTTGGTTTTATGCATCTTTTGATTGATATTAACATATATTTATAATTGTAAATAAATTGGTGAAGGGACAATCAAATTTTTCTTTTATTTCGCAATCGGAATAGTTTGGTGAATACAGTTAAGGCGCCCTCATATAAATTTATACCATATTTCTCTCCAGGGTGGGCTGTAAGAACCTAAGAATCCTAAGATCTCATACATACCGAATAATAACAATTTCCAAATCACACACACAAATACCTAGCAACGTTACAGCATGACGCAGATTAGCGCATTTGCCAGTATATTCTTATATTTACTAACTTTTGTACAAAAATGATGCTATCTTTTTTTCTTTTCATCTAGAACATAAGCTCTACTGTTATGTTAAGAATAAGTACAACAGTTGAGTTATTATATTCTGTAGAAAAAGCAGCTTGATATGAATGACACTAGAGCATTATTTTAGTAGGTGACAGCGCGCAACGTAATGTTATCAAACATCGAAGCGCCAACATGTTACGAGTGCGCTCTTCCGAAAGTAAGTACAACAGAGGTTACATAGCGCATTATTAAAAAATAATATCAATTATATTCTTTTATTTACAAAAAGCGCAATTTTTTGTCGACTCGTTCGTGTCGAGACGATATATGTAAATTGTCTGCTTATGTCACATTCACAGTGCGGGGGACGAACGCCCTCATACTACAATTAAAATATGCAAATGGAAGACATTACCCACTACTTTTCATTCCAGCCCGATGGAGTTCGAATCAATGGGGATGCAAAACAGTTGCTCTTACTGGAGGGGCCTAGCAATGATGACAGTGTTAAAAATATGTACAACGTGTTACGGAAGGGCTTGATTGATTTGTTTACAAAACCCTAAGTTGAAGTTATACTCATATTCCACACCTATTTCAAATTTAATAATTTTAGAACTATTATAGTGTAATTCGGCTTACACAAATAATTATGATTTGTTTCAATCCAATTAATCAAACAAGTAAAAAATTTTCGAGTCCTTCAGATAATACGCGTATTATAAAATAAGTCATATTGACCTACATGTATGAAACAAATTTTATTAAACAATCATTTTAAAAATGTATTTTTATATAGTTTAATTAAAATAAATGTTATTTACATTTTTGGCAAACTCGATTGTAACGTATGCTACAATATTAAATGTCAGTTAGAGTACAAAAAAAATAAGTATTACTTCAAATATTTAGAACAACAGATTTTTTTAGAAAACAGTAAAAAACAATCAAAAAACAGTTTCTTAGAAAATTAACACTCCTAACAAATGTACTTAAATAACGTATATCATTATTTTTGAACCCCACTTTTCATACATTTTCATTTCATTTTCGCTTCGTTTCGTATACATTTCCCTAACTATCATACATTTAGATGCATTAAATTCAGTTGACAGGTTAACATATAAATTACGTACAAACGATTACATACGATGAATTATATTTTTCAAGTTAAATGATACATACATACATATCTTCACACCGTATCCCTAACGGGGTAGTCAGACAGGACGGAGCGCTAAGCGTAGCAGTCCTTACATATTTCTTTCGCTTCCTCAAATGATGTTTGATAAAAATGCATGACCGACGAATAGACAGACGGACGCCAAAACACTTTCCATGAATGACAGGAACAATTTCCATGAATTTTATGTTCTATAAAATATAGTACAAGGAATAAAGCTGCGATCATTTGTATTCTTTTGTATACTTATATAACGTCAATAGAATAATTACAGCCTTATAATGTCAAGCAACAAGCTCAGCACAGAGTGAGACAACTACTAAACACCCAAATTACACAGATTGCGAACTGTCGGGGGCTGTGCTGCCAGTAAATTAATATGTATGTAAATTACCGTACCCACCGAACAGGGTTACCATACGTGTCAAAAAAATAACATTTGGTCTACCTGTACATATTCAAGAGGCATGATTCAATTAATAAAATTTCAACACAACAAACAAATTTTAAAACACGAAATTAAAAAATTACTTGACTAAAAAGAATTCCATTACGCTTTCATCGTCGATGATGAAGCGTCTAAAAACGTGAAACTATCACATCTTCCTAGATGTGACAATTTTCTGTGAAACTTGTAGAATATACAGCGGCCGGACAACTACACGCGTATTTTAAAAATCGACCCGTCAGTTCGTTGGAGGGATCCGAACGATATAATAAAATGGTAAATTTTTGAATTTTATTTTGTGTGTGCATTTATTTAAATTCTTCTGCAAATATTTTGAAACGTTAACGTGTAAGTGTAACATATGTAAGTGTGCTAACAAGATGTATCAGTAAGCCAAATTTTAAGTTTATACTTTAAAGAGTTTCTGAGAAACTCCACTGTGACAGACGGGCAGACGGCCACACGGCCAAATGGACGAACAGATGGACGCATGATAGAACTTACAAAGCTTGTTCCTATTGAAATTCAAAAAATCGACAAATCCACGAAAATTTTGCGGTAAGAGATTTTCAATGATGAAGGAATGTGCAGGAGTGATGGTCACTAGTCATTTGCCAACAAAATGTCTAATTATTTTAACAAATGACTTTAATAAAAGAGCATTATTATGTTATTTTCATTCTTAATAACTTAAAATATGTTTCAGCATTTTTTCAGCAAGTTTGTTTCGGAAGGAAGACAGCTAAAAATATAATATACATATTATAGGTATTGTGCGCAGCGACGGCAGGAGACCGGATGGTTTGACGCTCATTCCTTGGAAACTTGGAAGATCGCTGGTGTGGGATGCCACTTGTGTCGATACACTTGCTGTTTCCCATGTACCGGCAACTTCCAAGTCAGCAGGTGTCGCGGTCAGCACTGCCAAGAACTTGAGGCGGTGTAAGTATGCGCTCTTTCTGAGAGTTTCATGTTTACGCCCTTTGCAGTCGAAACTTTGGGTCCCCGGGGTCTCGAATCCCGTCGACTGGGATATGATACCATATTTGTAAGAGACTGGTAGAGGCTTTGAAGACCGCCGGGCTGGCACCTTCTTCCGCCAACGAAACAGTTTGGCTTTTCAAAGAGGTAATGCTGCCAGTCTGCTGGGCACCTTAAGCTTTCTAATCGGCAACTTTGAGGAAGTCTATTATTTAAGATATTGTGTAGTTTTAAGTTTGTAAATATTGACGTATGTATGTGCATTTTTGTTATTATGATCTATATTTCATTAATACTTGTATTTCATTGTACATGTATAGGTACTCATTTTGCCAAACTTGAGCCATTTATCCTTTTCCTGTTTATTTAACCTTTTTTTAGTCATAGTTGTAATTCAATCATGTCTGTATGTGTGTTTGGTCGTATGTTGCAGATGAGTTATTCCGTCCTCTTTACATTCCAATTAAGCTGTGCAGAAATATAAATTCGTAATCCAAATCCAGAAATGAAAGTAAAAATTTATTAAGTTTTAAAATGTATTAAAATTTGTTTAAATTTGTTTATTTTCTGAAATGTAAAATTTGACCTTTAAAATGTATTAAAATTTCATTATTCATTTATTTATCTACAACTTTATTCGAAACGACTACGGAATCTAAGTTAAAGCTTGTCCAACACACCCTTGGTTTATTAAATTTAATGAGTAAGTATTAAAGGACGAAACTGTTCACTTTTGACGTAGTCCCAGCTCCAAGGCACTCTTTTTATAAAATAATGTTTACTTTTTTTAATATTTCCTTTAATCAATACCGAAAACTGACAACCTTGATTTACACGCTCGTGGAAACTTAAGAAACAGGGCTTAAAATGGCGTTTACGCGCCACTCTCGTAGGTAGATGTTACCTTATACGTAAATTAGATTAGCGTTACCTTTTAATTGAACTTGGCAATTACTAAACTTTAAGTAACTTTAATATAAAATTAAGTAATAAATCACAATTAAAAACATCTAGCTAATATAGGATCTAGATAATATATAAGAAAACTGATTTCTTACAAATCGTAAGACAATATTAATGTTATTATTCAGTTACTTATTAATGTATTTAAATTATGTAAAACTAAACAAGTTTCATGTTGGTATTTAAATATGAAAAATAGAACGATTAAGATTATAGTTTCGTCGTGCTGATCTGTCTGTGCCACGTCTGCGCGTATATCACAGCTGATTTAAACATTTTTTGGGCTGAAACTTGGCATAGAGAACGCAAACCACTATTATATAGACTGGGGTGTTACTTTGCGGAAATCCATTTTATGTAATAAGTTTTTATAAATTTTAGCTATCCTCCGCACAAAATTCCGAAAATCAACACGCGTTTCGCCTCTTAACGAAGCATATTCCAGAGATGCAGTAGCGCTAAGAGAATTAATTAGAGAATAGAACCAGAAATGAGAAAAATAATGTACTACGTATAGAAGCTTTTACGGCTCAACAGTAAATGCTAATAGAATCACACTTTGAATTGTCTACGCTGCTCAGGGAGACTTCCACGTCACCACGCTCTGATTGATGTCATCCGCAGAGCACTTAAACCTGCCAATATTATCTGCGTGTTGGAACCGCCTGGTCAGCGCCATTCTGATGGGAAGAGGCCGGTTGATTTAATTATGGTACCTTTTTAGTAAGGTTGTTACCTCATTTGAGATACTACATGATGTGTGTGTACTTTTGCACCATCTCATTTATCCAATATCACCTGGGTGGCATGGTCAGCTGCAGAATTGGCGGTTCGTCACAAACATTTTAATTACGCTACCCGAGAATCCATACACGACTTTATCCCGGTCGTCATAGAAACGGCTGGACTCTGGTGCTCCATCGCCAGAAAGTTTGTTGCTATTCTGAACCGGAGTTTAAGAGAAAAAGAAGGCGACTCTCGCTCCAAGGCGCTCCTGGTCTAACAATTGTCAATTACAGTCCAACGCGGCGGTGCTGCCAGCATTATAGGTTTTGAATCCGAACGGTCCTTTGATCCATTTTCCAGCTGAATATCATTCCTGAAATATTGTAATTTAGTTTACACGGTTTAGGGTTTAGGATAAGGGAGTTTTAATCTTTAATACTTATTTGTGGTTTAGGGTATATTTTAAATGATATTTTTTAATGAATATCTATTTAATTTGAAATATAATATTTTATTGTACCTCCATAACTAGCATAATTATGAAAACGCTTAGGAATTCTTCTTTTCATTTCTCATTTCATTAAATAATGTGTATTTCATTGAGTAGATTTTGCTCCTGGTAACCCTGTATCCTGGACTCAACAATATTGAATACACTTTGTGAGACTTTTTTGGCAAGAACGGGAGAAGTGAGTTTGTTATTAATACGTGACATTGGCAAATGCGCTAATCTGTGCGTCATGCCATAAAGAAAGAAAAAAAATACACTTTGTGTCCCTCTTTCCTTGTAGAGTGCACACTCAGGTGTCAATTTAAAACAATTCAATTATGGAAGGTAGAGGTAAGGAGAACCGTCTCATATGGGGAGTTAGTTGAAAAAGTGTCCAGCTGTAAGCAGTAAATAATAGTTCAAAAACTGTCCAGAATAGCGCTAGAGTAGCTAGAGAGCATGAACAAAAAATCGCTTTGAAAGACATAGAGAGTGATTTATAATAAATAATAGAATAATAATGGTGAAAATTTACCCTCTAGCTATAGTAGCGCCACCCCTATCCTAATCCTTTCTATGGACACGAATGAATGAAACACAGAGACAGCTCTCCTTACATCTACCCTCCATAAATTCTATGTTGATCAATTACGTAGAATTATTTGTAATTTTACTAAAATTAAACGAGGACCAGGTAAAATTTGAATGAATTTTAAAATGGTTCCTCAGTTTTTATATTTTTTCTGGTCTTGAATTACTGGTTTGTGTCAACTTTCCGTAAAGATGGCAGAATCGAATAATTTTAGTATGAGTATGAATAGACAAACATGACGAAACAGTTTCGTTTTTGCCATTTTAACTACGAAATCATATAAAGTCGTGTGACCCTGTATGAACTGAGTTACTTAGTATGAATTGAAATAAATACCTATTATATTATATGTTATTACTATATGAACAAATAATAGCACGATAGACTGTCGCACAAATATGGACTTACGAAAAGTCAAGTCATAGAATTTCAATGTACTTCTTTTTAACCCCCGACGCAAAAGAAGGGGTGTTATAAGTTTGACGTGTCTGTGTGTTTGTCTGTGGCATCGTAATAAAATTCGGTTTTTTTAATTTAAAAGCAGGTTTTCTAGTGGTGGTTCTAAGACTTGTTTTATCAACATCGGTTCAACCGTTTGAAGAATATCAGCTCTTTTTTAGTTTTTAAAGGGACGCGAGCATCTTTTATTAGTATATCTATGCGAAATTTAGTATACTGTAACTTCAATAACGTTACAATAACATAGTAAACTTGACCAGATGCTGCAGCATCATCTGAAGTCAGAAGAATATCCAACTCCTCGCCACTTACAGTAGACGCATCATGTTTAGGCCCATTGAAATGGTCTCTATGAATAGGTTATAGATAGATAGATAGATATATAGTGATCAGGGTCTGATGATGGATCAGACAACTATTTTCTGAATACTCAGATTTCGACGAGGCACGATCTCGTGTCGCAATTTCGTATATCGTCCCGAAAAGTATTTGCGTGAATGTGGGGATAGAGTGTAGATCGTAGAGTGTTTAAAAGCATGAAATAAAACTTAAATTAAAAATTTTAAAAACCCCCGACTCAATAAAACCTCCAAAAAGTAAAAAAATAATATTTAGCTCAAAGCCCTTTACATTTGTGATAAGTTTCAATATAAGTAGTAGCAGTAATGTATCCAAGTGTCGTCACGTCAGGGGACCGCTAAGTAAGTAAAGTAATAAAAAAAGAGAATACAACTAAAAATGATAAATTATGTATGTTTAAATACAAGTAAACTTAGCGGTCCCCTGACGTGACGACGCTTGGATACGTTACTACTACTATTTATATTGAAACTTATAACAAATTTAAAGGGCTATGAGGTACATATTATTTTTTTAATTTTTGGAGGTTTTTTTCAGTCGGGGGTTTTTTAAATTTTTAATTTATATATTTAAGCAGAAAACCGCACGTTTGTAAGCCGTTTCTTCAAAATATGACAAGTTGGACCTGTTCCTCCCAATAAATAAGGAAGACAATACCTACATACATAAATTGCTCGACAATTCATCTCACAGGATGGAACTAGAGGGTTGGAGGCAATATGTCTCGCGAGGGTGCAGCCGGCACCCACGTGTCGAAGGGGCATAATCCGGCAGAAAAATACGGATCGTATGTCCAGTTTGATTGAAAAACTAACGTTGAAACAACACAATACAAGGCGTTGTATCAATACGATGTCCCTACTATGTAAAAGATATGACTAAGCTTGTCTTCGGTATATATTCAGTGCTTTTTCATTAACTACTGGAATATGTACCTAAATATAAAAGTTTCTCATAATTTATACATACATCTTCATGCTGTATCCCTAACAGGATACACAGAGAGGACGGAGCGCCAAGCGTCGCGGTCCTTACATACTTCTTTCGATTCCTCAAACCTCATCAACTTCTAATATATCATACTACAATACATGAAATGACTAAAATATAAGAGAAGACATAGTTGTCCAATTTCAGATTACAATAGTCAACAATGACTTAGAGAATATGTACTGTAGCTCAGATCAATTTATATATCACATATTTATTATTATTTACTTATAATGCCTTATATAATAATAATACTCCAGACAATTACACAAATTGTGTGATCTCAAACTAAGCACCGGATTTGTACTATGGGTACCACACAGCGAACGGGGGGATATATTTAGAAAAGTTCGTTTTCTAAATTGACCTAACCGAGGATCAAACTCGGCTTGGAATGTAGATACTCTGCCACTGCGCTAACGCTGCCACGTGCCAGTTGATTAGTGATTAATATTTTCACTTTATTGGAAACATTATTTCTGGTGCATTCTAATATTAAAAACTTTTCTATCCGTTTTTTCCTTCTTTTTTTTATTTGGTTTGAGATTATAGTGACATGTTTGATGCCCGCCACTTAGCCAACTTTGACTGTCTATGCTGGAAAACAAGAATCATCAGCTGTGCTTTTGCCATAAATTCAAAACATTTAAACTTTAATTAATTAATTTTACACATATGACACTAATATACTTCATTAAATCACGACATCTGTCGTGATAGTTGTGAACCAAAGAATACAATGTCCTTATTGGTCAATTTTATTATCTGTGTTTTCGGTGATGCCATGTTTAAATAGAATAAAATTGTGAAATGTGCTCAACTCATATCAATGAGAGAATTAACAGTTGACGGAGGTTGATAAAAAATTCATTATCTTCGATTATGTATCTTTTGTTTTAATATTATATGTATAAGCAATTGGATAAAACATGTAAGACACAAAATCAAGTATTCAGCAAAAATTTTAATTTGCTGAACCTATCTGTGGGTATCATAATGTGGTAACCATAATAGTTATTACATTTATACCATTACTATAAATGGCTGATTATAAACATACCAATTAACTTAAAGTGAAAGCCAAAGTCTTAGTACTTCCATTTACATTCTTATTTTATCAACGTTTATTGAACAACTGGAAAACATTTGAGCAATATACACTGCAAGGTATGATGAAAATATTAAACGATATATCTCACGATATATATTTAACTATATACTTTTGTAACTGATAAGAGATTACATACATTTAAGTACAACGTCACGCAATTTTCCATTTGGGCTACTACATAGAGCATCGAACGCAACAACATCAGGCGTTAACATCACTTCTATCAGTATTTGGATTTACAGATAGCAAGACGTAACCACTTTATAGTAATCTCATTCCAAATAAAAACGGAAAGACATAATTTTGCGAATAACACAGTGAGGCCGGGTTTTTAGTTGTGTGGTATGTAGGCCACAAAGGTGGGAATTAGCTCGTTAACCCGTTAATCGACAATTATCGAAGTTAATAATTTGCATAACGGATTAACTTTTAAGTTAAGTTCAAAAAATGTTAACGTTCTTCTTAACTTCCGTTAAACTGAACTTCTGTTGACTTTAGTCCGTTACATTAGTTGTTTGTTGACATGTTGATATTTTTTTTGTTTGAAGTACACGGCGAGTCGAATGGTCAAAAATATATAATGCGAAGTTCGCATGCGAGTGTGATGCATTTAAAACTGTTATTTATGCTAGGCATTGCGTGGGTGTGAGCAGAACACTAGAGTTGTTGTGGAGTTGTTGAGAATGCTTATGAAGGGCAATATTCACCTAATGCAAAATTATGATCAATAATAGCTATTTATTCATACTACTTTATTCCTTACAAAGTCAGACCGAATTCCGAGGAATACAAGTCATACGTTGAAAATCATCTGCAAGACTTCGAATGTATGAGTCATCTGCCAATGGACAGCCTAAATTAGCACCTAACAAAAGTAACGATCGAAGTATTGAATAGAATGACACCCGCCGAAGCACAAGAAATTAACAGATGATTAAACTCGTAGAGAAATGACTACAGATTGGGCTGGATAATCAGACTGACACTCCGAAATATCGGGCTCAGAAAGAAGATCTGCAACAATACCAGGAAGACAGAATTTCAAAGGCAATCGAAACAAAAACCAGCAAACGAATACTGCGTGCAGAATTGTGTAATAATTACTCTGGAACGCAGAGCGAAAGATGTAGGCCACCTGTTACTAATGTCGGTAGTGAGGAAATTCCTGATGTGTCTGTAAAAGAGATACAGCTAGCGCTGAGCCAATTAAAAACAGAAGATCTCCAATCCAAGATAACATCATACCCGAGATGTTGAAGCTAGGGTCAGAGGCGCTCTGGAGAGCTTTAACACTGCTGTTTACAAACTGCATATTAAATTTCAAGGTATCTGGGGCTTGACACAACGCAATGATAATCCTGCTCCACAAGAAAGGGGACATTCGAAAGCTGCATAACTATCGCCCATTAGTCTCTTGTCCCAAATTTATAAATTATTTGCAAGAGTTGTCCTAAATAGACTAATTAATAAACTCGATTATTACCAGCCGAGGGAGCAGGCCGGTTTCTAATCTGGATACGACGCAAATGACCACCTGCAAACGTCGAAGACATTAATTGAAAAGTGCCATTATGTTAACTGAAAGCCAATCATCATCACCTTCATTGACTATGAGAGGGTGTTAGACTCGGTGGAGGCTTAGGCAGGTGAGAAGGCTCTAGTAGCTCCAGAGTTACGTACGTCCAGCTTATGAAACATCTACAGCAGCATGAAACGTCATTGACCAGGCTACATAAACTTACAGAGCTGTTCAAACTGGAGTGAGGAGTGCGCTATGGTGACACGATTTTACCAAAATTGATCAATGCTGCCCTCGAGAATATCTTTCGAGAACTCGATTGGAGTGACGAAGACATTATTATCGACGGAGAGAGACATCGATAGAGAGAGACTGAATAAATTGCGGTTTGCGGATTATATCGCACTGGTCGCGGATAGCGTTAAGGATATAGAGACGTGGTAGAGGACATTGAGCGCCGGAAGTGGAGATGGGCAGGAAGCATTACCAGGATGGACTACAGTCGATGGGCGAAAAAGATTTTGAAGTGGACACCCGGCGCTAACACCCGCGGAAGAGGTAGACCATCTTGGAAATGGGTGGATGGCATCTGACAACAGGCGGGCATGAACTGGATGGAAGTGGCGATAGATAGGTGTGGAAAGAAAGAGAGGGGGCCCATGTCTAAAGACGGGCGCCTCAAGGGCTGATATAGATACAGATTCATATTACTTTAATGTTATCTATCTTAGAGCTAAATAAATGTGTATTTAATTGTTCATTCTACATTACCTATAATAATCTACCCACATATTTTTGTCCTATCTGCCTACATATTAGTTATAATTAGCCAGCAGTATTAGTTATAATACTAAAGCAGTATTAGTTTTGAATGGTTAACTTTAAAGGGTTAACTTTAACATGCGTTTAATTTTCAAAAATTTAACGCCTTAACGATTATAGAAGAAAATTTTTAAATAACAAATTAACGATTAACGAAGTTAACTTTTGGATTAACTGTGCTCACCTATTGTAGTGTGTGCCAGTGTTGCCATGTTGATTCCTAATACCCCAGTTATTTTAAAAATAACGTTATCACTGATGACGCTATTCTGCTGATAACGTTATTATATAAGTAACATACTTTGTAACACAACATTGCACAGATACGTCCCTGTGCAGTTTTATAATAGTATTAAAATTTGCCCGCGATTGACTTACATAGTAACTTCGTACAATTTTTAAAACAAACAAGAAAATAAGTAATTTTACCTTGCATGTAACCTTACTGACCCAACAACAATAATAATTATAACACCTACTTATACCAACACCTGTTGAGGTTTTGAGTTCCAATTTTTTTTTGTATATATTGAAATTATGAGTTTCTAACCTTATTGACGTAAGAAACATGATTCCATCCTGCTTTTTATTTTTCGAAGACTGGTCCTTGCACTCTTTAATGATACAACGGCATTTTCACAGTAAAATAACGTAATTTATACTAATTACGTCACTTTACTGTAAAAAACCAGCTGAAAAATAAATAATAATGCGAGGCATAGTCTGGTTGCATGTGAGTGCATGTTGCTTTGTATGTATATTGTGAGGCAGTTTTGTCGGCTTCACTGTGTTGTGCGCGACAACTCTGTCTTTTTTTTATTTGGTCTAGATTATAGTGACATGTTGATGGCCACCACTTAGCCAAGTTTTACTGTCTGTGCAGGAAGACAAGAAGCGTAAGTTGTACTTTTCCCATAAATTCAAAGCATTTAAACTACAACACTAATTAATTGTACACACATAACACCGACGTGACGGTTCAATCGAAAAGAGTCCTGTCGCATAAGAATTAAGCGGTCCTTAAGAGCCCTTTCATATTTTTATTATTTACTGATATTTTGATGCTCTAATTCTCAAAAACATTAAGATTTTTTTAATATTCTGCTGGCAGTTTATAATAGATCCATTTCTCTTCTTGAATATTGTTATTGCATATTTTCATATTTATTTTATAATATCATACATACATATCATTCATACATACATATTCTACGATGTCAGTTCACAGTTCCTTAGAGGCGCTAGTTTGACATCCTAATTAACATTGTTTCGATGAGTTTTAACAATTTCTAAAATTATTGTGAGATCAAGTACATATTCTTATTGAATATTGTTGTTGTGAAAATGTCATAATTTTCTTCCCTTTTACAGAAAAAATTTTAAAAAGGCTATTTCAGGATAAATTCTCGTGATTAAAAAGCAATGACTTACAAAAAAACGAATTTAAATGAGACTTCATTAAATGTACAATATACGACAGAAATTATTATTTTAAAGTAATCAGTGTAATAAATATAACAAAAAAATTAAACTGTCTTCAAAAAAAAAACACTGAAAATTACAAAAGAACTATCCTTTACTAATCGAAATTGAAGTACAATTAAAATAACTTTATAAGTACGATACACATGCCTATGTAATTAAATTTTACAGTTACTGAAGTCGGTGCCAAGCCTACCAAACTAATAGACTTTCTGTGTTGCACATTGATTTGGCACCGACTTCAATAACTGTCAAATTATTAATATAGGTATGTGTATCGTATTTATAGTTATTTTAATTGTACTTGAATTTCGATTAGTAAAGGATAGTTATTTTGTAGTTTTCAGTGTTTTTTTTGAAGGCGATTTAATTTTTTTAATTCAAATTTTTTATTTCTCCCTTTTGAGTGATCTTGACCTAAATAAATATCCAGGGCAGGTCTGCAATTAACTTCTTTCTAATTCCGGAACGTAATGATATACGAAGAGAATCATCAATATAAATAAAGGTTATAACCAGGTCCGTTATTTGGTGTATCTTCGAAGTCCAAGCTCTATTACCGGTGAAATTTAAATGGGACTACCTCTGAAGTATTAGCTACCAAACGAAAATTTTCAAAATCGGTTCATAAATGACGGAGTTCTGAGGTAACAAATATACAAAAAAAAAAAACAACATACAGTCGAATTGAGAAACCCCTCCTTTTTTGAAGTCGATTAAAAATTAGTAAAGAATACGCGATGTGGACGCGTCTCCTGCGCGAGCGCTTAAAGAGGTACAACCTGTATAAGAAATTTATGCGCTCTTCATAACGAGCGATCGCAAGCGAGAACATTAAATAGCGACCCGTCTATATGTCGTATGACTTGTTTTGATCCAGTGTTTACTTTTCTGTTCCATGAGTCTATTATGACTTTCTGATTTCCTGCATTTTTTGTTAGGCATGTAAACATTCTGTTTTAAATATAATCACTAGTAGTAAAGTTAAATAAAAAGTTCGAAAGTAATATTAGCTTACAAGAAGTATAGCAAGTCGGGTATCAAGATGATATTTATTACATTATAACAATCTATACAGATTTTAACGTGACATTCTAAGGAAGAAAGTCAATTTTTTCAATAATAATCTGAGCTTCCTATGTAAAAATTGAAAAACTACAAATAATTAAACCGTAAGTGGATCCGCACCTTTTAATTAAAGAAATAAGAAAAAAATAACCCGAAAGGTACGCATAACACTAATGGGAACCAAAACAGTTTTATTTTAATTTTTATCTGTCTGTCTGGATATACAACATGTATGTACTTAAGCATCTCACAATAAGTACATTTAAAGACAGGTTGCACATTAGGTATGTTTCCCTCCGTCTAGAAGTTGAGATTTAAAATGAGCTCTTTTTAGTTAAGTTGCATCTGTAATATGTGTTTATCTTATAGTGACTTCGTTGATTCGTTGATCCTATATTTTTTACCGTAAACATACATAAGCATAGCAAAGACTATATATATGCTACTATATATAAATCTCTAGCACCTGTCTGTAATTTCAATTTTTTTGTCAAATTTTGTGATTTTTAGTCGTTTTATGACTCACTGACTTCGATTCTACCATTTTTCAAATGTTCGTGTGTCTTTCTGTATGTGCTCTTATGACTAAAGAACGGCTTGGCCGATCTTGATGAAAATTGGTACGTAGTAAGGAGCTTGTGATTGTGCACTTATTTTTTAGAAAGTCTACCACTGAAGAGGTGAGAAGGAGATGAAACTTTGTATGGAAAATGCTAAACTACTGAATCGGTTATGATGAAATTTGGCATCGAGATTTTCACTCCTTCCCCCTTTTTCATCCCCCTTTTCACATTCTTAGGGGTAGATTTTTACTTTGAGTGCAAAATGCTAAACCGCTGAATTCATTGTAATGAAATCATTTCAAAGACAATCCTTGTACGTATATACATGTACATGTAATCTGATCTAATCCGGGAAAGTCACAAAAAAGTATGATTTAGCTAGACATTTTAGACTTTTCTGATTCCAAAATAAGTACTTATAGAATTGTTGTATATGTATTTGTATGTTTATATCTTAAAAGCTAAGAAACTACCATTAAATTTCTATACGAATCTCTCTCTGTTTGAAGAATTGGAGTGTCACGTACTTAATAAAGTGAATCTCATAGCGTTCATCTTTATTAAAACAGTGCGAAGTTATTTTTAATTAGTGAAAGAAGTGAACCTGCAGCGGTTAGCCGCATTAAAAGCTGGAAACTGCAAGATGCGACCACCAGGAATGAATATGAAAGGGTATTATCCAATAAGCTTGATGATAAATTGAAAGTGATGAGCGAGAATGTTGAAGAATGCTGGCAGAACCTTAGATATAGTATGATTGAGGCTGCGAAAGAAGTGTGTGGAATGAATAAGATTGGGAACGGCAAAAAGCGTGACGTGTGGTGGGATGATGAGGTGAAAGTGGCTGTGTATAAGAAAAAGAAAGCATGGCGAGACTACCTTGCTACTAATGACTGTGGTATGAAAAATTTGATGAAAGGCAGGTATAAGCTGCAGAAAGCAGAAACGAAGGCACTAGTGAAAGAGAAACGTGAAAGGTGTAGGGTGTTAGATGAAAACAAGATGTCGGACAACTTCGAGGAAAATTCCAAATTATTTTGGAGAGAAGTACGTAAGTACCGAAGTGGTCCGGCACCTTGCAGAATGAATAAAGTGTGTTCGAAAGAAAACAACCTGCTTACAAAGAAAAAGGATGTTCTGCAGCGATGGAGTGAATACTATGGAGAACTGTATGAGAGTGGCGACTCCGTCTCTGATACTGAGAGCGATTCTAATGAATTGCCACACTCGGGCCAGGGACTGGAGGATGCCATTAGTATGAAAGAGATTGAGAAAGTGATAAGAAGTTTGAAATGTGGAAAGGCTGCGGGAATTGATGAGGTGACTACTGAGATGATCAAGTATGGTGGTCCTAGGGTCTGGGATGCCTTCTGTGCACTCTGCAACCTTTGTTGGCAGAAGGCGGAGGTTCCAGAGGACTGGCGCACGGCAGTCATGGTACCTCTATATAAAGGGAAAGGTTCATACCTAGACTGTGCGTACTATAGGGCCATCAGCTTGAACAGCTTAGCGAGTAAAGTCTATACTAAAGTATTGACTGAACGTATGAAAGGCGTTTCAGAAAGATATTTGTGGGAGGCGCAAGGTGGATTCAGGAACGGTAGGGGTTGTATGGATCAGATTTTCTCGCTTCGCGTTATCGTGGGAAGGTTTCTGGCTTTAGATCGGAAAGTTTTCCGCGCTTTCGTGGATCTAGAGAAAGCATTCGATAGAGTAGTGCGGAAGAAATTGTGGAGTCTTCTGCCTGAATATGGCGTGGAGGGCTCCTTACTGCAGGCTGTGAGGTCATTATATCGAGACCACAGAGCCTGTGTAAGGATAGACGGTGACATGTCGCCCTGGTTTGAAGTCTGTTCTGGTGTCAGACAGGGCTGCGTGATGTCTGCCTGGCTATTCATGCTGTATTTGGACAGTTGCCTTTAGAGATTGAAAGGTAATAAGAGTGGTATGGGATGTGGTGACACAGTGGTAAACTGCCTATTGTACGCTGACGATGCTGTGCTAATAGTACCATCAGAAGCGGAGTTGCAGACACTAGTCACGTGCATGAAAGAAGATTGTGAAGTAAAAGGATTGAAAATGAATGTGAACAAAACTAAGGTTCTGGTGTTTGAAAGAGAAGCGGTACAAACGAAATGTGTGATTTGTGTAAATGGAAAATATCTAGAACAGGTGAATGAAATTGTGTACCTGGGGAGTGCGTTTTCGAGGGATGGAAGATGTGAGTTGGATGTGGAGAGACGGGTAGCAGCTGGCAATAAAGTGAACGGTACTCTGTCCGCATTAGTAGGTAGTGTGAATATATCTAACACTGCTAAAATGGCCATCTACAATGCGGTGTTGGTGCCAAGTTTGTTGTACGGTAGTGAGGCCTGGATATGCCCAAAATCGAGTGAAAGTATGTTAAATGCTGTGGAGATGCGGTCTCTTAGAAATATGTGCGGTGTCACGCTTGCTGACAGGATAAGCAATGATGAGATACACAGTATGACAGGGTTGCACAACAGTGTTATTGTAAAAATGAAGAAAGGAATGCTTAGATGGTTCGGGCACATGGAAAGAATGAGAGATGAAAGACTGACGAAGAAAATATACAGAGCGAAAGTGAGTGGTAAAAGAAGCCAAGGAAGACCAGGGCTGACTTATGAAGATCAAATAGCCAGAGTGTTAGCAGACGGAAATGTCAAAAGCACCCCCATACCTAGGCGAAAATGTGTGAGGAGAATGATGAGATTTGAGGAAGCGAAAGAGGTGTGTAAGGACCGCGACTCCTGGCGCTCCGTCCTCTCCGACTACCCCGTTGGGGATACAGCGTGAAGTTATGTTATGTTATGAAAGAAGTGAACTTGAGTTTTGATTAGTAAAAGATAATTACATCTACGCAATTAGTAGTTTCTAGGTAACTTATTTAATACTAATAGTACTAGACAGATAAATCTACGCAATCTTTACTTTTAAAATAGTAAATGTGTAACTAAATATTTGTGTTAAGAAATGTTATTGTATTTCCTTTACAGGCATTTAACGCATCAAGAACACTTAATACTAACTATAAATATTATACGTATTTATCTGAAAAAAAACCTATTAACAAAAATCGAAACTTTTGATTCGGAAAAGTATCAAAGTTTTGTCATAGGCCTCTTAAGACACATCATTTGACGTGATAAAGAGCATACGAGCGATAGTTTAATCTTTAGTGACTTTAGTCGGTGAACGAGGGAGAAATATTAAGTGGCAAAGGAACGATGTTCTTCGTCAGTTTAAAATTAATGTGCACGCCAATTTGGTAATTTGACATGTTACGTCATAACTGTAATAATAACAGTTAATTACAAACTTACAGTCCGGCTGCTAAGAGAATCCGTTCCGCACGCTTAACTTGCAGACAGGTTGCAACAACCAATATCGCGCGATATCTGCTGTCAAAACGAGAATTTGTGTAATGTAATTTGTATAGTGGCGCTAAATCTACCACGAAAAATGCATTTTACGGACATACAATAATAGATACGCAATCGTCATATATAATACTAATTTTTTATTACAATTAATCACCGGTTGCGCAGTGATCGCGTGGCTGTCGCTGTCTGCAAGTTTTTAGGTAATAACCCTGCCGGACAGGTTGCGATCGAATGGACGACGTAACTTTGAAATGGCGTTGAATTTACGATAAAAATATTGTTATTGTTTATTTGCCCAACTAACGAATAATTATCATTAAAAACTATATCATTCAGTCTACTGACAATAAATGTTATAATTTTGCTTTAAATTTAATGTTAAATAAATAAGAAAACAATATTTTTTAAAATCCATACTGTGCTGTCACTAGGTTTTATTATGAACTATTTATTTTTACAGTGATGTGCCAAAAATAACAGGCAACTGTAACGTTATCTGTCGTTATACTATAAAAAATATTTTTTTAAATGTTTTTATTGTTGATTTTTATATTAAATATTTCTGAAAATTACTCTCGCATTTTTATTTCCTTTACGCTAGTTACATTCAGAAATTAGAAGCCAGACAAACGAGTGTTGAAACTTATGTCCTTTTCTTGGGTCGGTTGAAGAAATAATATAACAGTTACTTTTTGCCCATCACTAGTCATGATCATCTAACAGACGTCAGGAACGTATTCTCTCAGCGGGCGGAAAATAATATTATATTTACAATACAATACAATACAAAACACTTTATTGCACCACAAGTAAATAAATATGAACAAAAAATTGAAAAATTATTGCTGAACAGCAATTTCTTCCAGGCAACCTTTGGGTTACAGGACAAAGTTTATGAAAACGGAAGGCGGTACCGTAGAAGTATTATTATAGATAAACAAAATAATATATACATATATAAAATAAATAAATACACATATAATATGTAAATAAATATATATAAATATAACACCTAACATTATACATATATTAAGAATCATATATACTTATATAGATACAAAAACATGCAAACTATATAAACATACCCAACACAAAGCATATCTTTAATACATACTACCATATTATTATGAGTAATAAGAGGAGAGAGCATAACTTACAATAAAAGCTAATTTATCAAAAAGTGTTCCTTGAGTCGTTTTTTAAAAACATCAATAGACGGAGAGCATTTGATAGAATCAGGCAGTGCATTCCACAAACGGATAGCTTGTAGAGTAAAAGAGTTTCAATAGAAATTAGAAGTATGAGTAGGAATGTTAAGAGTGAGCGTGCGGGAGGGCCGAAGAGTTACGATTGACAGTAGAGGAGTGAAAAACAAAACGATGCTTCAGATAGGATGGTGCAGTAGGAAGGAATAATATAGAGTACAAAAGACACAGGACATGATAATCCCTTCGATGACGGATGGATAGCCATTTAAGTCGGGAACGGAAAACAATTATATTTGTAAGTAAAGAATAAATAATTTGATGTTTACTTTACTCTGCACTAATCCTTAACTATTAATGTTAATAAAACATATCCATTAGCACGAAATCGAAAATCTGGTACTTGGACCGGTCGATTTAAAAATTTGGGTGTTACTGAGTACTGTCCCAATTCGTTGTGTGGCACATATGTAGTGCAAGTTTAATGATCGTTTTATGGTTAATTGACGTACCCGTCTGAATACTATTTTTGTTATTAGTATTCCATATCGGCGTCTATTGTGTTTGAAATACTGACCAAACCTAAACTTTCCTGAAAATCCTTAATTGAGAAGAGAAACATATTGATTATTGAATTAAGACCTTGAACGACTAATAATTAAAAATGACATGTACTTAAACAAACTATTTATAAAATTAAGTAGTATGTAATAATAAAACTAGATATTTACAATCATTGTGTGACTCCAAACCAAGTATTAGACGTCTACTAACTATTATCTACCATACAACGGACTGGGTTCCCAGGAACACCCAGACGCTCCAAGCTAATTTAGAAAAGTTTCTTTCCAAAATTGACAGCCGTCAAAGTAGATGTTATAACACTGATCCATTGGCCAGCCAATATGAGACAAATTTTCACAAAATAACATCTGAGTCATTACAATATAAGGAGCATGTCACGACACCAAAGTCTAATCGACAAAGTAGCTGAACATATGCCTCAGCCCTATAATCAATAAATAAACCGATTCCATTTCATCAATGTTGTACATATTTTATTGCACCTAACTCTCTACTACGGTTTCAGAAATAAACTTACCAATTTATCTACACGTATGGTACGTAATATCGATTTAAAGTTACAACAACTGGAAGTCGCAGTGAACGCGAGCTACTTAAACGATATCACTTAATTCAATTTGTATTAAATATTAGAGACCGGGAATCAATTTTGGACTATTATAGAATTTATAAATAAAAATGAAGAAAATATTAAAATTTGCATTCACTGTATTTAATGTCACTTCCAGTAAACGTATCAAATGTATCGTTTATCGCAAATCGTATAGTCGACAGACGGGGACCAATCGAATTATGTTTCCATTATTATTTAGGGACGACTAAAGGAGCTTTAATCTAAGCGTTACGTATACAGACATAGGCGCAAATTAGTGAGTTGATTACAAGTTTATTTGATTTGACTTCGATTTTACACTTCGATGTCTGATTAAATAAAATATATGCATTCTTTTCTCAGTTACTGTTAACTCCTACAAATACTCAAACAAAGGACATTCGACATTCAAAAAGGTTTACTTTAAACAGTTGAGTAAAAAAAATTACAATGAAACAAAAAACAATTACTCAATTACTTACTTAAAGTAACGTTATTTCATAGGTTTCTCATTCAAAACTTTTAATTTCTACGCATTTGCCTATGTTTTAAAAAATTTTCAACAGTCATAAATGAATAGAGCAGTTTCTAAAGCATTTGGCAAAAATTTGTAACCGGAGTTATTATGATTGGAACTCATTTTACTCATTTTAAGTAAATAATACTACTGAGACTTTCGTACATTCCTTTTTCTGCCAATGCAAAATAAATTTAACTCAAACTAACTTTTCTCGTCTGTAAAAAATTTTAATTATATCGTTTTTTAAAGTTACAGAAATTGTAAGAGAATTGCTGCAAGTAGAATGGCGACCTCAATTAGATTAAGTCAATTAAGTAGCGCGCACTACGAGTGAACAAGTTCGGTCACCTAATGAAGAAGTAGAGCCCGCATCGCGTGCGGTCGAACAAACATCAACCTCGATATCGTCGTCAATAAAAATATATCACTAACAACCCAACAGTACCTACACCCCAGCGACCCCCTCACGTATCACCACTATACCTTAAATAGGTTATATAATTACATATCACGCTTCATTGTCGTGATAAATACTTTCTCACACTTATCATTTACCAAATCTACGCCACTGTCCATTTCAGATAACTGTACGATAGGGATGGAACATACGAAAACATGGCACGTTGGAACAGCATGGCTACAAAATAACATATATAGTGTCCACAAGCCAAGCGGATATTGATTATCTGCCACAGTTGAGAGGCACCGAGTCCCCCCCTCCCTACCCTTAAGCTACTAGTCTGACGAAAAGTACAATTTATACCATCACTGCCCCGAAACGAATTCGCACTCTATAACAAGCGCAAATGGTGTATTTTCCTTTTTTCATCGCCGATCACATTCTCCCTTTTCATGACAAATATTATATTCAATATTTGATCTCTGTCTAACCGACTGAGCGGTATGTGACTGCAATATCCCTATCTCCTTCTGCCACATTCCATAATCATTTTCGATGCATTCCCTTGCCATAATTTTCCCGCGACACTCGTACTCTACCATTTTCCGTTTATAGCACTCCCTATACAAAGGAGTTGAATTAAATCTGACACTAGATTCTAGAGCTTTTATTTTACAACTTCGAATATAGCATCATATTTTCCAGTAGTTATTGAAACCTTTCGGTTAACACAACCATGAAATGAATATCTTATAATGATATAGATAAGGTTTTAAGAATAAATGTTCGTCGTTCGTACTCCTAAGTAACCTGAAAAACTAATGTCTATATTGCAATAATTTTAATAATCAATTATTACATTAATAATATATTTCAAAACAATTGTGGATTATGCGAACTATGCTAAGTTCTAGATACAAATCTCAAAGGATTCAACCACCAACCTAAATAAAAGCATGGCATGTCTAGACACAACTAGAGAACAAATTTTGTACTACGAAACTTTTCGTGGGGCAAGGGACTTCACTACATTCATTTTACTGTATCTGTGTGCGTTACTGTAACCTGTGAAAAATTGCTTTTCTCTATGTAAGTGTAACACACAGAGATCTCGTTGGATGGGTGTGAGGGCGCTGTGGCATCAGTGTGCGTTGGGTGAGTAGGGAGATGAAGGGGGTCCGACTCGTGAACTAAATAGCTTAGTGTTAACACATATTGACATCAAATTCGCCGCGATGTTATCATTTATTCAGGTGGCAATAAATTTATTGTACATTTCGTTAAGGTTTACACATTAAATAATTTTGCGTGTCGCCTAATTCTCTGGAGGCGACGTTTTTACTGCGGCAGCGTGTCGACAATTAATTATTTTTGTCGCTTTGTTTAACTAACGTTGACTTTGCTTTCGAGTTATTACGAATTTTAATTGCCCGCCGGAGGTTCCAACATTTTTAGTAGCTATAATTTTTAAAACAGAGAAGTCTTTTCTGCTTTTATAAACAAGTGATACGTCACAGTATACTTAGATATTGTTATACCCTTCCATTTCCTTTTTGAAGTTTGAAGTTATTCCTATGATCCAAAAACAACTTGTCTCCATTAATTCTATTTGACAATATTTTGCAAATGGTGTATCAACATGAACGGCAACTTGATTCCATTTACTTGCTGCGCAAACTCAAACTTGTGCAACGTGAAACATGATCATATCTCCCCCAAAGTGGAATCAACCGATATGTCACTTTATTAACTTCAGCTAATAAGTAATTTTGGTTATTATTCGTGATGTGTTTAATGTTGAATATCCTTTGATTTATACAATTTTCGTATTAGTGTTATCTCGTAAAAATTGCATTCGATATTGTACTACACAACTTACGTACCTATTAAAATAAATACGCATATCTATGTATGGTTTAGTAATATTTTACTGTTACGTAAAGTTTTATTCGATACGAAAAATATTCGACGTCGAAAGATTATCGTTGATACATTTTCGACATTCCAAAACAATAATTGCAAGCTTACTTAATGTATTTGACTGAAAGTAACTTATATTTTATAAGATTTCAGTCTATTGTACTCTCTTTAGAACTTATCAAATAAAAAATAAAAAAATCAAATAAAAAAATGTATAATAACATGTAAAATACTAATGTAAAATGTATAATATTATTATTCAAAACGAAATTCTAAAGAATCTCAGGAAAACTGAAATCTGAAGAATCGAATTCTGAAGAGAGATATTATTATTAACAACAATAATGCAGCTTTAGTGTAAGAAACCGTACCAGACACTTTAAAAGTTAAATTTTTGTTCAGTATCGCAACAGAAAATAAAAAAGAAAAATGGTGTATTGACGCCACAACGAGCGTCTTAATGAACTTGTAATAAAATTATTGGCCACACACAGGGCAGTTCAGGCAACGCCCCAACGACGGCGAGTTAAACTGAACAGTGTTGACTGTTGACATTACAATGTTATATTATCGATATCGATCTTTCATAAATCAAAATAATTTTTTTCTTTTCATAATTGAGACATTTATTTGTTTTAAAAATTATATTCTAGAGACCTGACGATGCCAAAAGTATTGAATTCCATTTTACTCGAATATAAAGCAATTTGAACTCGTGGCTCACAAGTCCACCACCAGAGTGAAGACAGTTTTTATCGACAGTTTCCTCAATGTACAATTCCTCTTTCAACAATAGTTTTACAACTTTATCTACTACCTTAATATATGGTATGTTGGTTGACGTTCTATACACTTAGAGTAGGTAAGCGCTTCCTCCTGCGCCGAAAGCGCGCGACATTAACCATATAGACATTTCTGCGTAGTACCCTCTGCAAATGAGCCAGTTCCGTATCGAGATGTTCACAGTCCAGTGAGGCCACCACTGCATTAATATGTCGAGGATGATGGAGTGAGGTTGTGTAACATATCTTCTCGCTGTATCCCCATTGGAGTAGTTATTGAGGACGAAGCGCCAAATACTGCCATTCTTACATTCAATAATGTTCATATTTGATGTAAATAAATATTTCTCAACAGTGGGAAGTGATTTAGCAGCTAAAATTACTCAAGAAACTGATGCTAATATTATGAATAACATAAAATATGACAGACTAAAGGATAATCATTTTACATCTTTCGTACTATTAGACACCGATCCGGGGGAAGTTGAAAGTATTATTATGAACCTAAAAACTAATAGTGCCCCAGGCTGGGACAACATTCCCACCAGTTTTCTAAAACATGCCAAGAATATTATGGTCCCTATTAACACCCATTTTGCAAATCTATGTTTTAACAAACGTGTATTCCCTTCTTCACTTAAAATAGCAATTATTACACCTGTGTACAAGGGTGGGGATGGGGACGACACTAGTAATTATAGATCCATCTCTGTACTGACCTCACTCTCTAAGATACTTGAAAAATTGTTAAACAAAAGACTAATAAATTATTTAAATAGATACAACATATTATCTGACTCACAGTTTGGCTTCAGACAGAACAAATCTACTGAAGATGCTGTATCATCCCTAAGCTCACTAGTAATAAATGAACTTGATAAGGGCAATAAGTGCCCAACGGTGTTTTTGGACCTGAAGAAAGCATTTGACACCGTCTCCATCCCTATTCTCGTTCAAAAACTAGAAGGTACAGGAGTAAGGGGAGTTCCTTTAGCACTGATAAAAGATTACCTATGTAATAGGAAATAATGTGTTAAAGTAGGAGCATACATCAGCGAATACTTGGATGTAACTTTTGGTGTCCCACAGGGAAGTGTGCTCGGGCCCACACTCTTTCTTATATATATAAATGATTTACTTAAACTGCAGCTATGTAATGCCAAAATATTCTCATATGCAGATGATATTGCAATTCTTTTTACAGGAGGGACTTGGGAGTCCGTGCGCGCTTCGCTGAAATGAGACTTATTGTGGTTCATCGATGGCTGTGCCAAAATTTTCTTACCCTAAATACGCAGAAAACTGTATACATGTGCTTCACAATCAATAGAACCACACAACCTCCTTCAAATTTTAAAATTCACATACACAGGTGTAATGATTGTTCTTCTGATTGTAACTGCCCTACTATAGATAAAGTTAGCTCAACTAGGTACCTTGGCATACAAATGGATCAACACCTGACATGGCATTAACATATAGAAACAATCGCTTGCAGAATTAGGAAACTGATCTTTAAAAAACTTCGATATATTTCATCCAAACCTCTCCCAAACAAGATTTACATAGCCCTGGCGCAATCAATCTTAACATATTGCATCCCTACATGGGGTGGTGCAACAAAGAATAAGTTTTTAGAAATCGAAAGATCTCAAAGAGCCCTCATGAAAGTGATGTATTTCAAGCCCCATAGATATCACACTCACCAACTGTATAGTGAGACTGACTTATGATCGGTTAGACAGCTATATATTCTTCATATAACCGTAAAACAACATAGGTCAATACAACCAGCAGAATTAACTAATATATCGAAACGTAGAAAACAAGTGATAGTAAACACATATATAGTAAGAACGGCATTTGCTAGACGACAATATAACAGACAATCTATGCGAGTATATAACAATATTAATAAAAACTTGAATATAAATTTTCTATATCAACATGAATATAAAAATAAATAGATTAACACACAAACATTATATATATCATTATATATATCATAAGTAATGTTAAAGCTATGGAAGAGCGAAGGGCCTCAACAACTGTGAAATAACTATAACTATTGTTACTGAAATAAATATTTTTGTATTTTTTGTATTTGTATTTTGTATATTTGAATATTAATCAATGCTATTTAAAATCTATTTTAAATCAATGAAGCGCGATGCTTATGCTATCGCTGTCCTTCTGTACACAATCACCCTTGACAAAAATCTCAGACTAGCATAAAATAAGTAAACCAGTTTGTCGCTGGACGCTTTAGTACTCGGTTGGTTGTTGTGAGTCGTAGCACCAAAGTCAGTGTTTCTCAAAGTTTCGAATATTTTCATCAACGAAGTTGCAATAATGTTTTCTTATGGTGGATGTAGAAAGAAAACTACTGAGGGGCCTCTATGTTCAATATGTAAGCAATGGTTTGACTACCCGTGCTCTGAAGTTATTGAGGCAGGATATCGAAAGTTGGGACCAGACAGGATGGCTAACTGGAGATGTGGTTCATGTAACACTGGTAGTACTCCTAGTATCAAGTAGTTGTACTTCTCCCAGGATAGTGCCTTCAAAGTTAGCACCACTAATGGCCGAGATCAGGAAACTGTCAGATAAAATGTCTGCCTTCGATTCACTGAAGGCAGATACAGGAGTTAAAGTCCAACTTCGGTTACCTCAAACTGTCCTTTGAAACTACCCATGCTTGGATAAACGACATAGATACTAAAATGCTGTCTTTAGAAAACAGAATATTAAATATGGAGAAGGTATCTATGGATATCTCAAAACTAGAATCTAAGGTAGCTAAGATTGAGTCCGATATTAATGATAAAGAGCAATGGTTGCATCTTAACAATGTAGAGATTAAAGGGATTACACAAAACAAAGATGAAAACTCCAAGCATTGTCCAAAGTTGCATCCAGGGCGAATGTAGCATTCGATACTGGGCAAATCTACTTTGTATTGAGAATTCCGACACGTGACAAAGATGATAGGTATATTATACCTATCATCGTTTTCAATTTATTATGATTATAAAAGATTTAGCATTAGCTATGACAATGTTCATTATTATACTTAGATTCCACACTACGTTTAGGCTTGGTACTAATTTTATTGTTTTGCTTCTACCCTCCATTACAATATAATATTATATCTATTAATTTTACTAATTTTACTGTAAAAATGTGGAAGAATATGTTACTATACTACCAAAATGCTAGAGGTTTACGTACCAAAACCAATTTATTTTACAGAAATCTACAACTAAACTCTTATGACGTTGTTGTTATAACAGAGACCTGGCTACTGGATAATGTCAGGAGCGATGAGTTTTTTGATGATCGATATGTAGTTTTCAGTAGGGATCGAGATTATAAGCTAACATCTCAAACGCTCGGCGGCGGTGTTTTAATAGCAGTCCACCGTAATCTACCAGCATTGGAGCGTCCGGAATGGGCTAGTGCTGTAGAAGATATTTGGGTAACAGTGTCTTTGCCTAAACGTCATACCGTCAGAGGGCTAATAAAACACATATTTATATCTTCCCTATATTTATGTTCTCAAAATCAAGGCAATTCGGCCAATGTACAGTTACAATTACTTACAGAGAAATTGCAATTCATTGTCAGTAGTTGCGCCGATGACCTATTTATAGTTCTAGGTGACTTTAATTTACCCTCAATACCATGGACTCGTGATGAAGACAGTTTCGAATTCTTTCCTTTTAAAAGTTCGTCAAATGAAGTTATAAATGATTTTCTTGATGTTATTTCTTTATGTAACCTCGCACAATACAATTATCTAAAAAATGCTAACGGTAGAATTCTCGATCTAGCTTTTTCAAATACATCACTTTATGTTTACAGTCCATTAAAATCACTGGTTCTTGAGGATTTACATCACAAATCATTTATCGTTGAACTTGACTTTACGATTCAGGCTTGTACAATCAAATCTAGAATCAAATATTACTATCAGTCAGGTGATTATGTTAGCATTTGTCAAGAACTTGATAAAATATTAACTGGTGCAAGCATCTGTCATCGGACACACTTGACAATACACTTGCTTCCTTTTATGAGACACTATACAGACTTAGAGACACTTTTATTCAGCATAAACTCATATCAACAAACAGAAAATATCCTCCATGATTCAACAGTGTTCTTAAAAAAATGTTGAAAGAGAAATCAAAATTTTTACGCAAATTTAAAATATATGGAAATAAAGCCGATCAAAAAACATTCGAACTGCTGCGTGACCGTGTTAAACTATACGAAAGCGAGTGCTTTAATTCTTATATTAATAACGTTAAAAATTCTATAATCAATAACCCAAACACTTTTTGGTCGTATGTAAAAAACAAAAACAATAATTTTTCTATCCCCTCAGCAATGACTTATAAAAATCAAAAAGCAGAAGTGTCTGTGAAGGACTTTGTGAATTGTTTTCCTTTTTCTTCCAAACTTCTTTTTTACACTCACCTGAAGATTCATTCTCTATATCTACTTACCCGGATTGTTACTCAAGTAGTATAGAATCAATAGAGATTAGTAATGAAGAATTGGAAAAACTCTTTAAAGGTTTTGACATTAAAATATCCGTGGGTCCTGATTAAATACCAGCACATTATAGTTGATTGTTCGCACAGTCTAGTTCTTCCCTTATCTATTATATTTCGGCGTTCTATAAACGAAGGTATTGTCTCGTGTATCTGGAAATCTGCATATGTTACACCTATTCATAAAAAAAAGCTCCAAAACTAATATTGAGAGCTATCGACCAATATCGAAACCTTCCACACTATCTAAAGTTTTAGAAAAAATAGTGCATTCGCAAACGTATAACGCTCTTAAATCATCATTTATCCCTGAACAGCATGGGTTCATTCAAGGTAAGTCCACCACTTCTAATCTTCTTCTAACTCACGATTATTTTATTGAAGAACTAGCGAAGGATAAACAGGGTGATGGTGTCTTTACTGATTACAGCAAAGCTTTCGATACAATAGATCACATGATACTCTTGAAGAAACTCTAGTTAGCGGGAATACACGGGAATTTATGGTTTTCTTCTTACATTGATCGTAGATCACAAGCCGTGGTACTGAATGGCTTCATCGGATTGTCGTACCCTCAGGAATTCTTTAGGGGTCGTTATTAGGGCCTCTTCTGATTTTGTTATTTATAAACGACGTAAACAAGTGTTTCCAACATTCTAAATTGTATTTATTCGCTGACGATATGAAAATTTTGAAATCTATTGATTGTAACGAAGACGCTTTTTATCTTCAAGAGGACCTCAATCGCTTTGATACATATTGTTCTGATAACAAATTAAATTTAAACATATCTAAATGCTATTTTATACCTATCTCACGTAAAAGGTCTTCATTATACACAAATTACACTCTAAAAGGACGGCAGTTAAGCAGAGTTGATCATGTTAGAGACTTAGGAATAATACAGGACACTAAGGTAACGCACAGAATTCACTTAAATTCTATTGTTACAAGAGCTTTTAAGAGTTTGGGCTTCGTTTTGAGGACTTCAACTTTAAAAATATTGTACTGCAGTTAGTTAAAAGTCATCTCGAATATTGCTCGCAAGTGTGTCCTCATTACGATTGCTATGTAAATCGTATTGAGGGTATACAAAGAAAATTTATTAAATATCTCGAACTAAAAACGAGCTGTTCAATGGAACATTCTGGCGATAGCTACGGGAAGCGATGCAGAAAATTTCCCTTTTTGCCTTAGAATGTAAGGCGGGATATTGCTGACTTTATCTACCTTTTAAAAATTATTAGAGCAGACATTGATTGTCCAGAACTTTTGGCTAGAGTAGGCTTTAAAGTACCAACTTATTCTTCTCGGAAACAAAAAAAAATTATTTGTTTGCAACGCCATTAGTAAAGAGCAACTACCATCAAAACTCCTTTCTCTGATGTTCTCCACATAAGGCAAATGAACGTCTTTCACAGGTCAACATAGATGTATTTACAGATAGCTACAGCTCAATAAGGCGAAAATTAGTGGGCCACTATTCTCAAATGTTGTTGTAACTTAACTATTATCATAATTATAGTCTTATTTTATTTTTTCTGTTGATATTCTTATTTTTATTATTTCATCTTTAAATTACCAGTTTATTGTTATTGTTTCCAATCTACACCTCTTATTTCCCACGTGCTGTCCAATCTATTATGTTGTTATAATATTTATAGGTGAAATCTTGTAATTGGCCTTGATTTAAACTTGTATGTAAATTATCTTTAGTTGTTTTAGGCTGTAAGGTTTCCTGAATAAATAAAAATAAAAAATAAAACCACTAAATCTAGGAGACGAATCTTCGTTGTATTATTAAAAAGTTTTTAAGCTAACATATCAAATTTACATGTATAAATCAACATAATGGACAACATCGTAATAGACAAATGCATTCACCATCTACAATCATAACTAAATTGAACACCTACTCTAGCACAACCTTTACACGCATGAGAAAATGAGACAACTTATCACGACCAGTGTAAATTCATCGGCGAACGAATTCCTCGGAGACGAAAATCCTTTTATTTGGATTTTCCACTTCAAATTTTTAACTCTCCGCACTAGACTAACTTAAGAGATAAGTGTGTAAAAAGTTAACACTTAAACTGATACAAATAACAAGTAATTGTGTTCGCGTAATCGGTCACCCGCGCTGGATATCGTATTTGTAATGCCCTGAAACCCAAACAGAGTACTATTATACTGGACGGCTGAACCATCGGAGATTAAAGATCGTCGAGGAAGTTTTCTGGCTACATGAGTGCACTCTTGAGCAGTGGCGTAACTATACCACTGAGTCTCGTGGCAAATTCATATGATGCGGCTCTGGCTCAATGTAAAGAAGCTCATCCAGTTTCTACAGTGGGACGTCTTCAAATGGCGAGGAGTTTATGACTACATTCCGAACGCGTTCTATAACTGGTCGATTTCGTTTTCTTACAAATACATTCAAACCTTGATACATGTGTATGTACCTTTTAATTATTTAATTAAAGTAATTTAAGTTACCTACTAAGGTAGTAGGTAACTTAAATTAATTCAAAATATAACTATTCTGTAATAAATTTTATTAAAATAAATGCCAGGATCCTCCCGTGCTCACTGCCCTCGTAGGTTGGGGGCCCTCTCTGGGTAGGCGCCCGTGGCATTTCGCCCGTTATGACACCCTATTGTTATGCCATTGCTCTAAGTTACCTCTGCCTTTCCTACCCATCACCTCCACCAATGCGTATGCGCAAATTAACGTATTTTTTTTTATAAAATATTATCTAAACCTTGCACTCCAGTTAATTTTATGAACAACATACTATTGCATAAAGTCTGTTTCAATTTACCGAAAAGCTAAATAAGATTAAGAACCGATTTAAATACGTAAAATAATTGCTTATCAAAAAAACATTAGCTACATTTTTTTTTAATAAACATTGCTTTGTTTCATTACCTAGTTTTATAGCATCATTTGATTTAAAAAAAATCCAAAAGGTTAACTATCTTTTTAGTAAGCTGGAACGAAACGGACCATATCAATTTACGCCATTTCTCTTTCAGGTCACAGTTACACAGAATAAAAACGCAATTACTTTGAAAGTTAATAAAATTAATGGCCATTATGAAGAACTTTATGTCATATTAGTAATATTCAATTTCAGAACGTAATGAACTGAGATAAAGAAAACTACCATTGCGTCGTTTTATATCGATATCGATAAATATAGATTTCACCCAGCACAATTGGAAGAGTATCTAGAGAGGCGAGCTACAATAAAATGTACCGAGCTAGCTACAAACCTGAGCAGTTACTCCACTCCTAACACCCTCCCGGCCCATACCACTCATCCACCATTTGCCATATGCGCAGTTCTACACCACACATGTACGACACACACAATCACGTCACCTGCGAATGCTGTGACTACACATTCACGTGTTAGTAGTGACGTATGCATCTGTTTATTTATCGATAGAGTTATCACGATAACTGGCTAGTAAATAATATCATAATCATTCTCATAATAATCATGAATCCTCAACATTTATATCAATGTACGTGCTTATATTTAATGTTATTATAAAATACGATCTTATTTTAATAGCAAAAGTTATGTACTAGGCGTTTGGTATTTTTTTAAATTATTATTTATGATTTATCAAATTACATTTCACAATAAAACTTTAGCTTAAATTTACCTACCCGTTTTTTCAATTAGCCTGAACTTTTTATTTAACCTTAATTATTTTCTGTAACCAAATATAAGTACATGGATTTTTTTACTCGATAAAAATA
The DNA here is from genome assembly GCA_907165235.1 of Zeuzera pyrina. NCBI lineage: Eukaryota > Metazoa > Arthropoda > Insecta > Lepidoptera > Cossidae > Zeuzera > Zeuzera pyrina. Next base: position 10,837,745 of record OU015624.1, read on the forward strand.
ATATATTTAAAAAGATAATTACACTATTAGTATAGTTTATTAATATATAATCATCATTATCCGAAATGGTTGTTTTAAATTATGTATCTTTTATTTTCAAAACTCACGTTTACTTTTGCTTCACAATCGCCAAAAGATATTACCTCCTTTTAGAAATGTTTATAGAAGTATATCTTAAACTATAGCAATAGAAACTAATTCAATTAAAAATTATTAGATCACTACTCTTTAGCCTGTAATAATGAATATTTTAGCTAAGTCTAAATTAATTAAATATTTTTGGTTGGGATATGTCTAATCTAAGATTATTTACAGATTATAATATACGACTTCAACATATTGCTATTGAAGAATTATTCGAGCATGCATAAACAATAGTAGAAAAACCATCGGTCCACTTCAGCAGCTTTCTTTTATCGCAGGACCCGACCATCGTTTTAAGCTTTCTACGTCACTTGACAAACCAAAGATGAAAGAAGTTCGAGTGTTCTTGTAAAGGCCGCGGCCTTGGGGAGAAATGAGATGGGAAGGGAAATCATTGTAGGATCCCTTCCCGAGAAAAATTCCTCGAAAGTGAACGGGCGAAAGGGAGGCCGCTTAATTATCAAAAAGCCTTCAATATTGCGAAGGCATGAGTCTTATCGTTATAATTTATTCACGGCACAGCAGTGAAGAAACGCTTCCGTCGCATCGCCTCTACAGAATTGGCACAGGGAATATCTGGAGTAGCCAAAGTATTTAAAATCTGTAATAAGTTTCGAAGTCTCGCTCGCGGCCAAATTTTTTCATAACAATTAAAAAATTCATTTTAATCAATTGTTAAATCAGTATCAAACGAGATTTATGTAAAGTAATAATACACATTCATTTTACTTAAGCGCATTTGACTTAATTCTGGATTTATTACTTTTGTACTTACACACGTTTTCGTTACAATGCATCAAAAACAGTACAAATTGTCCTTCGCATCACTACGCAGATACATCGATAAGTTTCTAACGTCAATAAATCAGCACCGCATATACACAGAGAAGCGGAAGGTTTTGCTCTAATAAAGGCTGTCCCGGTCTATAGGTAGCCTCTTTGTCTATATCGCCTCATCGGTCGAAACTTTCCTTTCCGCAGTCAAACTTAGATCAAGCCGAGAATCTTAGAATATTTGATTGGAACAGAATAAGTGTGACAGGTATCACTTTGGTGTGATATATAAACTTGTTTCATAACCATATGGTACTCTTCAAAAATTATTAATATGTAGATTATTTCTATGAAGCTTGTATATTAGGAAAACATATAAAGTTAACATACAATTATTTGCTTATTTTTGCTTATTGAAAACGTGATTATTAAACATTTAATATAAGTAGCAGTTAAACAGTCAGTTTACCGCAGCTGTCATATAATCGTGTTTTTTAATCGACTTAAAAAAAAGGAGGTTAAATTAGAAAGAAGTTAATTGCAGACCTGCCCTAGATATTTATTTAGGTCAAGATCACTCAAAAGGGTTAAATAAAAATTTTTCACTTCTGTAACTGTAAAATTTAATTATATAGGTATGTATATCGTATTTATAAAGTAAAGGATAGTTATTTTATACTTTTCAGTGTTTTTTTTGAAGGCAGTTTATTTTTTTTAATAAAATTTTTTTGTAACAAGATACAGTTAAATTCTACGTAATTTTCTAAGGAAAACCTAAAATGCACAACATAAGTAACTCCCTGGTCATAAACAATGCATACTAACAAAACAGCGAGCGAGGCGTCTTAATTAAAGTTGCTCTATATAGTTACCTACTCAATCTCACTTGTGGAAGTTAAGGAAAGGTTAAGACACCCCCACCAGAACCCACCCCTGCTGCGGCCCGCCTCTTAACATTCCAGAATTTTCCCAAAGTATCGCTTAATGCAAGTTTATTATCTCCCATTATACTCACTGAGCGTTAATTAATTCTTTTTCTTCAAATCTCCGCGACCATCCAATTTCTGTTGCAAATTTTTGTGTTTTCAATTAAAGTTATATTACATCTACTATCAATTTCTAAGACATCTAGATAGAATTTCAGAGTATATACTTACAGATATCTCGTTAGACTTTTTAAAAAATACAAGCTATGTACATTATAATATTTTCTTAACGTAATCGATCATTAAAAGAAACCTACGTTACCAACCAAACTTTCGATATAAAAAATAACTAATGATCGCATCGCTATACTTATTATTATAATATTACAAATATTAATATTTAGATAACAGAATGCGGATACCCGATTATTAATTTCTACTTAAATAACAACAGGTTACTGATTTTATTCATAACTCTTTAAGCCGTTAAACTAAACATTTGTCCATTAGCGTTTATTACATAATACTGTATTGTATCAAACAACCCCCATCTTACGACAAAAATGTCAGCGCAAGTCATAAGCGATAAGAGACTAACTGAATTCAGTGAAAAAAATATAATATCTGCGACTTGGCTTATTTGGCTTATATTCAAAACAACGATATTAGATATTAGTCTATAATACGAAATTGCTATTACAACCTCACTTCGCTAAAAGGTTTTTTTTTTAAACGAATAGCAATGACATTTGAAACTAATGGATGACGAATGAAATTAATGAGAAAAATAAAGAATGGATTGCATTCAGTAATTTCTTCATTTAAGTTCCAACCAACACACAAAACAATATAAGCAAACAAAATTACACTAACAAAATGCTTTTTCGTCATCAAATAAGCCTAAAAAGCATTAGGGCTTTGAATTAATATATAGATATTTGTAATTTCCGAAACATAATAAATCCGGCCGTGATCCGGCTCTTGCTACCGTCACTCAACGGGTGATCATCTAGTGCTCAGTCGCCGAGAGTCCTGCTGAGTGTCCGTGGGGAGTTTTTCCCTTCTCAGAAACAAAAAAAAGTGTACCTCACTCATTGATGTATTCTTGCCATTGAGAGTCAAAGTGAAGCACTAGCAGTCAGTTTAGACAATATGTTGTCATATTATCTAGGCCTTCGATTCGGTCTGGCACCAGAGTCTTTTTTCAAAATTACTATCCTACTGACTGCTCTAGAGTTCGTGCAAATTTTATCCGACAAATGTATTAGAGTCGTAATAGATGGGTAGTTGCTTTAATAGCATGAGAGTTAATACTGACGTCCCACAAAGCTCTGTGGTGTTTTCAACACTGTTTCTGCTGCAAATTTTTGACATGTTGTCCATTAATGTACATTAGTCGACATCTCCCGTAACGGTCAGCTTTGAGATCATATAGAAAAAAGGTCAAGCTGGCGTCCAAAAAGCTTGGTATGCTCAACAAGACGAAGCAGTAAGACGCAAGTCCGATCCTATATGGAGTAGCGCTGTCACCTATTAGTGAGATAGCTACACTAATAGGTGTACACTACATACCAGCTTCCACCTTTTCATTTGATTCAAAAGTTTACAAGCGGACTCGAATAGTTCCGTTTGATATGAGATTTTACCTCCTTATTTGTGTTCTACTTTTATGTAACTATGAGTTGAAGAATTGTTTGACATGATACCCACAGCCACCTTCTACCATCGTACTACTACACCACCAGTGGGAAAGTCGTACTCAAATTTTGGAACCGAAACGGTCGCGCACAGTACAGTTTTAAAGGATATTTCTAACACTGAAGTTAAGGAATGAGCTTCGTGTAAACTTTTCCCAAAAGATTACAACACGGGGTTATTCAAAAATGGTGTGCCAAGATTTTTATAGGTTCGGCAACACGCAAAAGATAAATCTGGTCTTGCAGGCGTCTCTAGACTACGGTCGCTGCTCAACATCAGACTAGCTGTGTGCTTATTTTATTGCCACCTTTGTGTTGTAAAAAAATTTAATGACTTAATTTACATTTCTTAAACGAAACCATTAATAACGAAAACGTCGGAAGTCGAAACAAATCTTTTTATTTTGTAAATTATTTCTGCAATCGCGGTTATTTATAGCTTGTACCATAATATTTCTCCGACCCCTATTAATAACGGACGTCGATTCTAATTATTAAACGACATCTATCGTTGTCTGAAATCTACCCAATTTGGATACGCAATCGTTTGAAATGAAAACACAATGAGTTACACGATACACATTTTACTTTTCTTTGAAAACAGAGTGCAGTATTCATCACCAAGATCTTATTTTTTTAGTGTATCTATGATAATTCCAATACAGTAGATATCTCAAAATCAGCATACCATTATAAATAATTTACAGTATCAGAATATTACATCGAACATACAATGTACATAAGTAATGTCCATATTATGAAATACATACATAAATACATATCGTCACGCCGTATCACTAACGGGGTATTCAAAGAGGACGGAGCACCAAGCGTCGTGGCACAGTATAAACATAACAGTAGGATGTCTTCATAGAAAATTAGCGTACGCGGTTTGTATGTGTGCGCGCGCTAATAAGCACGCGTCGTAGTACGCACACAACGGCATTATTCTGGGTGAATATGGATAATTATTGCGTGATTGCACGCGACGCGAACATGCACACGAACATGAAACCACTTTCATTTGTCTTTAATAGTTCTTCACGTCGTTGCAAATACGAAAATATCTAAATAACATAAGCGAACGCATTGCAATGCCTAAATAATTGTAATTATTCGAATCCAGTTATCATTCTTCAATATAACTACAAGAAATGAATTTTAACAAACATAAAAAGCTTATTCGTGTGTATTGTTTTTTTTACTCTGTTTATTATTATATACTAAATGTATAACTAAACGAGACACTCCGTATCACACTCCCAACACAACAACCCTACGTATGCGGCCAAGAATGGGCAATTCCGTTACGCATGAGTCGGAAGTCAACTATTTTTTTTTACATATTCTCTGGTCGCGGTCCTTACAAACTTCTTTCGCTTTCATAACTAAAACATTTGTTATAAATTCATATTTCAGATTGGGGATTCGTAATTAAATCACGGTTACCAAAAGAGTAGCCAAAATGAGTCAGCATATCTTAATTATTAATAAATATGATATTACACAGCTATGATCCCAATGAAAATGAAAATGTCGAGAAAATGTATTCACACAACTGTTACTAAAACGTGTGTTATAGCCATTTGATTATCTAAAACTGGAGTTAACTAATCAAATTAATCGAAAGGAGGCCTGATATCAACATTATTAATGCAAAACTCAAGCACCCTTTGACTCCCTCTGCCCGTCCTACTGTTACCCCTCGACCCTTGCCCCAAACCCACCCCCATCTTCTCAGAAAGGGGACAACTGAAAGGCGTTTTGTAAAAAAATAAGCTTGTACACAGAAGTTTGTAGGTGTAACAATTTACCTAAATTAAAATATCCTACCAATTCCACCAGTCAACGAGGGCTCAAATTAATTAAATAATTTATTTAATTTCGATTAGTAAGAAACACTAATTACAAAAACCTTTACTTTTTTGTTTTTGTTAACTACATATTGCAATAAATTAAACATAAATTTAAAAAATATCAAAAACACATAATCTGAAAAAAAAAGTAAGCTGCCACTTTTACTTCATCGAAATTAAAATATCTGTACACAAAAGACAGACAGTTGGATGAACTTCACCAGACAAATCAACTAAAACTATAAAACATTAAGATTAACAAACCGTAACAAAAGTTTACTCCTGTTGCGTGTTCGACGAAATCCAATCTAACAGCAAAAGTTATAGTCCAGTTTTTCCTATTAAGAAAACTTTATTGTCATGTCATAAAGCTTACAATGCAATGGCTAAACGTTTACGCTCCGCAAATATTAACTTGTATAGATACTACGATAGCTTTTATCATAGTACAGCCAAAATGTCTGAAAGAAACCTTAACATGAAGAGTTAGAGTTGAAGTTTGAACTCCATTTAAGTTACTCGACCGTATAAAAATGTCATCTGTGAAGATGGAGCTTGGACCTCCCACGCCTCCCTGCCCAACTCTACATGTTATTTACGTGTGAACACAGCGCCACGGAGGGTTCAATTTATCTGACCTACTGGGCCTCTTAAGGGATAAGCCACTAATATAACGCTACGAATGGCTTGAAGGTTGTAGCTCTTATATTGATGTTCGATTTCTTTAAACATTTATGCGAACAAAAAATCAGAATAAGGAATTCTTATGTAGGTATATCTGTAAGTACAGACTTTCAGAGAAACGTGTAGAACAAAAAAATTCCTACTGATTCTTTTAATCAATATACTTAATTTACATCTTTCGCTTTCTTTACAGTTTTAACAACTTTGATACATTCGTTATTATTTAGCAATATGCCTAAAATATATTTTGTAACCATAATCATAACACTGTACACAGAATAAAAAGTTCTAAGGTTATAAGCTTATAACACTCCACAACTCCAAGTGGCATGCATGTAACAAGCACGTAAAACTTTTTCCTGACCTACCTCAATCTATTTAATATTAAACACTGTCGTACATCGACTATAAATCCTATGTATGAAAAAACATAATATTAAAAAGTGAATTAAATGTTATACGAAATACTTTACGCATAATATCATAAAGTGAGTACTAAGAACAGAATAACATCAAAAGTAAAGGGGGCGAATACGTTTGTCCCCAAAACAAGCGACCAAGTAGCAGACAGATTCACGATTACTGCCGTTTAAGGGGCCGCACTCTGAACCGTATGATGGACTGGAAATATTCCATAATATCAGGAGTGTCGCTACAATGCCTTAGCAGAATATTTTTCTTGGGCAGAAAGCCGATATTCCCCCAAGAGTTACGACATTTCAATTTGCTAAGGCGGGCGGAAAATGGAATTACGATTGAAGCGAGAACGCCTGAATGTCAGCGAGGACGTCCCGTTCTCATCCGACGGCTACCGATTACACCCGAAGTTACACGAACGCTCGACGCGCCTGCCGAGCCAAGCTCGTGTATTGATTAGATGCGGAACGCCCGATGCCATATAAATTAGGCCGCTCAGAAAAACAGATTTTATGTATTTTGTTTAATAAAGTTTTAACATAATAAAGTTACAAAATATTTTATGATGGAAAATATGTACTTTTTACCATTTTTTTTTACTATTTTTTAATTGAATTTGTAATTTACCGTTGTAATCATGAAAATCTATTTGCAAAAAAACAATGACTAGGTTTATATTACGAGAAACGTTCGTTAAAATTCGAGAACAAGTAATAATAAATATTTTAAAATTTAACAACATATTGAATGTGGGTATGTATGTATTTTATCTTATTGATATTATTTACATTAAAATATTACGAATTTTATATTTTATTTAGCGACAACCATTTTACGACACTATAAGCAGGAACAATATACTTATTCTATTAATATATCTAAATTATGTGATTAGTTCTAACTTCTGACACACACCAACGAAATAATGTAGACAGATAAATATACATTACATTATTACCGAATGTTGGCCTCGTTTCGAGTTCTCTTTGTTCGTTTCGCAATTTCACGAGTGAATTAATCGAAAATAAGTTTTCTCCATTGGGGTTTCAAGGTTCAAAATAATGTGTTAGGTGGAACATTTTGTTTCCCATAATCGGCCACTGGTGGTAGATTAATACTGAACCTTGTGATTGTGACGCAAGGTCGTCATTGCAACATGAAATGACTGATAACACGTTTCATGATTTGTGAGTTTATAGCAACGGTGAAGTGTCGGTGGTTAATGGTGGCAGCGCGTGGCTCTCGCCGGCGCCATATTGAAAAAGTTTGGAGGGAAAAAAGGAAAAAAGGAATGATGACAGTTGTCCAGTCACATTGTTTTATAATATCACTGAATTTTATTTGACCACGAAGGCAAATCTTCATTACGTACCTACCTGCTATAGACAAATAATATTAAAAATACTAAAACACTAGAAATGTTAAATATGAATGTTATGTACGAGTATATAGGTAAATATATACATATATTATATACGTATATTTAAAGAAAAATAAATGTTTTCCCAAAACTAATGATTCCTCTCAAAATCTCCCGTTCGGGAGATTTAGATAGAATTCCTCCCTATACTCCCAAGGGCGATCCATAAAGGAAAACCCGTTGTTTCTTGAAGAAGTTCCTTACAGCGTGTACTGTTTATGTTATGTATTTTTGCGCTTCAGAACACAGGAATTTATTCTTTCTTGTTTGTACCACAGAGGTCTATTTGCTTAAACAAGAAGTGGCGCTTAAGCCATACAAATATTGGTTGTTTATTGGCACCTTTTCAGGTACTTAGGGTCGGATCGCCGTGTAGGGTATGCGGAGGCTTGTGTGTTAGTCATTGGAGGCCATACTACGTGTCTTTAAAAATTCAATATTAATTCTTTATTCTTAAAAACTAATGATACGCATAGGTAGGTATTGGTATGTTGATATGTGTTGTTGCTAAAAAGTATTTTTCTAATTTCCAGAGAATGGAGACAATAATAATTTACACTTGTTTACACCTCATTCTGGGCAATTTATTAGATTACAAAAAAACTAACATTTAGGTAGCCCTAACATTATGGAAAAATCTATATCTATATAAGCGAAATACCATTCACTGACTGACTGACTGACTCACTCATCACGAGATCTCCGAAACTATAGGTGCGATGAAATTTAGCATAATTAGGTACTCCCTTCGCAGTGTAGACGCTCACTAAGAACGGATTTTACGAAATGGCTCTGCTACCCGTGCGAAACCAGGACGGGTCGCTAGTATGGCTTAAATACAATTATCTCTTATATTTAAAACCGGAACAAATACACTGTATAGATTCAAGTGTTACTTTACAGAAATCCATTTCATGTGATGAATTCACATGTATATTATACATATAATATGTATATGTAAACTTTATTAATAAAAAGTACATACATATGTTAATATTTACAAACTTAAAACTACACATTATCTTAAATAATAAACTTCCTCAAAGTTGCCGCTTAGAAAGCTGTCATTGCTCAAGGTACCTAGCAGACTGGCAGCATTGCCTTTTTGAATAGCCAAACTGATTCGTTGGCGGAAGAAGCTGCCAGCCCGGCGGTCTCCCGAAGCCTCGACCAGTCTCTTACAAATATCAGAAACCAGTCGATGGGCTTCGGGGCCCCAGGGACCCAAAGTTTCGACTGCAAAGGGCGTAAATATGAAACTCTCAGAGAGAGTCGCATACTTACGCCGCTTCAAGTTCTCGGCAGTGCTGGCCGCGGCAGCTGCTGACTTGGAAGTCGCCGGCACATGGGAAACAGCAAGTGTATCGACACAAGTGGCATCCCACACCAGCGATCTTCCAAGTTTCCAAGGAATGAGCGTCAAACCATCCGGTCTCCTGCCGTCGCTGCGCACAATACCTATAATATGTATATTATATTTTTAGCTGTCTTCCTTCCGAAACAAACTTATTAATCGATACGTATTTCGCTTCTCAACGAAGCATTCTCAAGAATTTCTAGAGATCAGATTTCGGTGCTAGTTAGCTGATCGACTGACGTTGCCTCAGGATATAAACTTTTGAACTTTCGCGTTGCATTATAAAATATCAAAATTACCGCCATTACATTTTATTTTGCCTTGACGTTTCGACCGAATTGTCAATCAAGTCAAAGTCAAGTCAATCAAGTCAAAGTCAAGTCAATCAAGTCAAAGTCAAGTCAATCAAGTCAAATTAAAAGGTAATCGCGTTAATTTCCCTTTTTTAAAGATATTGCCTTTATTTATTTCCTGAGGATGCTTCATTGAGAAGCAAAATACGTGTCGATTACCGAGATAGAAATGGGCAGAAAACAGCAAAAAATATTCATGTGTAAGAATTCATCGCGAAAACTAATATTTTAGAAGTTTATTACAGTTAAATACTATTTATGTATGTATGTACTTTTTTGTTAATAGAGAAATTAAAAAAAAATACTATTTACTAAATTCGCCTAATCACTTAAAACAATCGCTAACTGAACGTAAACACTATAGTGCATACCTAAAGTACAAAATATTTTCGATGCCTCTTAAAAGAGTCTTTAAGTAAATCCAAAGAAAATAATCTAGAAATTTACGGTGAAAAATATTTGCTTATAAATTTACAACGTAAAGTTAAGAAATAGACATCTTTTAGTCAATTAAAAACGTTTTTAGCATTCTCATCAGAAATTCAAACGATCAAGCAATATTTTTAAAAACATCTTTGTCCTTACAGAGTACACCACTGCCGACCTTGCTTAAAAGTGACGTATAATACCGTGGTAGGGGGCAAATGTCAATTGCGCATTACTTACCTTGTGTTTACGTAATAAGTTTACGAATATGCACATATTACTTGTTTCGAACACATAATTACGTATATTCACGAGAATCTTATATATCAAGCCATATTACCATAAATTAATTTTGGTACGTATTTATAATGCTTATAATTCCTTATTCAATACTTAAAATTTATATTATTGCTCCATTCATTTTTTTAGTTATTTTTTAAATTATTGTATAAAATAGCCTATGATAATCATATATTCGAGTATTTTTCTAAACATACATACATATCCTCACGCTGCGTCCCTAACGGGGTAGCCAGAGAGGACGAAGCGCTAAATTATCGACTTTTCTTCTTAGGCTCTTACGTACTTCTTTCACCTCCTCAAATCTCGTCATTCTTTTTACATACTTGCGCTTCGTTATGCGAGTGCTTTTCACATTTCCGTCGGCTAACACGGGCTAATTGATTTCATAAGTCAGCCTTGGTCTTTCTTGGCTTTTTTTACCACTCACTTTCGCTCTGTATATTTTCAGTCAGTTTCAGTCAGTCAGTCATTCAGTCAGTCTTTCATCACTCATTCCTTCTATGTGCCCGCATCATATAAGCATTCCTTTCTTAATTTTTTACAATAACACTGTCATGCAACCCTGGCATACTGCATATCTCTTTACTGTTTATTTTGTCCACAAGGGTGACACCGCACATATTTTTATGAAATCGCATCGCATTTCTACTGCATTTATCTTACTTTCAGTCGATTACGGGCGTATCTGGACCTCACAACCCGTACCATAAAGTTGGAACCAACACCGCATTATGGATGGCCGTTTTAACTGAGTTACTCACACTGCCTTCTAATGCGGACAGAGCACCGTTCACTTTATTGTCAGCTGCTACCCATCTCTCCACATCCAACTCGCATCTTCCATCCCTCGAAAACGCACTCCCCGGATATACAATTTCGTTCACTTGTTCTAGACATTTTCTATTTACTTATATTTCACACTTTGTCTGTACATCTTCTCTTTCAAACACCAGAACTTTAGTTTTGTTCACGTTCATATTCAATCCTTTCACTTCACGGTCTTCTTTCATACACGCGACTAGTGTCTGCAACTTTGCTTCTGATGGTGCTATAAGCACAGCATCGTCAGCGTACAAAAGGCAGTTTACCACTGTACCATCACATATCATACCACTCATACTAGCTTTCAATGTCTGGAGGAAACTGCCCAAATATGTACAGCACGTATAGCCAGGCAAACATATCTCGGCCCTGTCAGACGCCTGAACAGGCTTCGGGTGACAAGTGGCTTTGTGGCTCGATAAAATGGCCTGCAGAACATTCTACGATTTCTTTCGCACTACTCTATCGAATGCATTATTTAAAACGGGTAATTTAATGAGATTACCTTTTATTTCGGCTTGACGTTTCGATATAGTGACATCGGCTGTGGTCTCAAGCAAATATACATATTTTATAATGCAACGAGAAAGTTTAAAAATTTATAAAAATTTATATTTTATCGAATGTTTTTTGAAGATCCACGAAAGCGCAGAAATTTTCCGAACTATAGCCATAAACTACTCTACGATACCGCATGAGCGAGCGAGAAAATTTGATCCATATAAATCCTACCGTTCCTAAAACCACGTTATGCCTCCCACAAATATCTTTCAGAAATGCCTTTCATACGTTCGGTCAACAATATCTTGGTATATACTTTACTTGCTATGACCACTGCTGATGATGACCAAAGCTGATGGTCCTATATGTAACAGGCGCAGTCTAAATGGGAACCTTTCCCTTTATAGAGAGATACTATATTGATGGTGTTGAACAAAAAGTTATTTCCTGTTATGGAATATCCGCCATGTTGGATTTATGATGACATCACATGTAGAGAAATCTTCTCCTGTGTATCCCATTGTTGGAGGTATTGATAAAAGTTACTTCCTAACGCGGAGCATCCACCATATCGGTTTAATGATTATGTCAGGTATGCAGAAACCTTCCCCTACGTATTACATTTCATTTGACAACCCATATTGTTGGTTTTAAACAAAAAAGTTATTTCCTATTAATCTCTTCACATATAGAAAAACCTTCCTCTGTGTATTCCATTTCATTTGATATCCATATTGTTGGTTTGGAAGAAAAAAAGTTATTTCCTATTATGGAACATCCGCTATATTGGATTTCTGATGACGTCACATGTACAAAAACCACATGGCAATTATTGAAATACAAAGTAGTCTACATTTGTTTTCGGACACATACTATCTCTGTACCAAATTTCATCAGCGGTTCAGTGGTTTAGCATTTCCTATATGACATTTCATCCTCCTTTTCATCCATTTAAGGGTAGACTTTTGACAAAAAATGTAGTTACGTTTTTTAATAAAACAAGTCTATCTCTGTACCTTTGTCACCGTTATGCATAGCTAAATATAGCTAAATATCTGTTATTCCCACACTTGATCATTTCTCAAAGTGGTCGAAATTACAGCGTGCAGTCGCACGATTTTTACAGAGCATTGTCATATTTAAGTCGAGAATACAAAAGACAAAACAAAGATATCAATCACACTCGTTCGATAAGAGATTGAATTTGATTCCCCTCACAGACAAATACTTATAACAAGCCGAGAAATTATTAATTGTAATAGTTCTACAAAAAAGAGAATTATACAGTCCACTGCTCCGGTGGAACACACGCCGCAAGATTCCGCTACAATTGATGGTCATCTTAATCGCTTCAACGGTTTAGCATTTCTCATAAGTTTCATCTCCTTTTCACCCGTTCAGAGGTAGATTTTTTAAAAATAGAGGTAGCCTATGTCCGTCCCCTGGTGTTAAACTATCTCCATACCTTTCATCGCAATCGGATGAACAGTACAGCAGCCCATAAAATACGAACAAACAAACAAACATTGATTTTCATATACTAGAAAATAAAAACTTATTTAGTTATCCATATTGGGACCCCGAACTATTCTCTATTCTCTGTTCTCCCCTGAACTGTTCTCTGTTAGTACAGTTTCGAAGTTGTAGTAAGTGGTGGGACAATGACAACTGTTAACTTAAAAAATCAAGTATTGACTTTTGGTTTTGGGTTTATATATACATACGTAAATATAAACGTACGTACGCTCATTTAAGTTAAAGAAAAAATATATAATTAAAAAAAATTTTTTTCAGCCTCATGTGAAGGAATCATACATAATATGAGAGCTCTTTATTATTATCATAATTCAAATATTTACAATTTTTTTTTTAAATATATCGCATTGCTTAATGTCTTAAAATATGGTGCGTCCAAGCAAAAAGGGTCCAATAGTGGGATATTGAGTTAAGACTAGATTCGGATTTAGAATAGTCAATTGATAATAAGAATTAAAAAAATATTCAAAAACTGGCATATATTTTTTTTATTAGACATTTAAAGTTGAAACTAAAAAAGTGTGTTTCGAGAAAAAGCATTTTTAATGTTTGATTGAAAAAAAAAACGCACTTCTACTTGTTTTTTTCTGCTTAGAAACATCATATAAAGTCATTTGCTATATGAACTAGTAGACAATTGAGCATTAATTAATAATGAATAAAAATCGCGAAATGCCATTTTTTCACCCAACTACAAAACTGCGTATATCTCGGAAACTAAGTGCCGACCATTGCTGGACCCTTTTTGCTTGGACGCCAAACTCTTAAAAACACACTACATCTAAAAGTTAATCAAATTTATTAACGAATGCAAGTTAAGCATATTATACCTGCTTATCTTATCTTATTTTCACATAAGAATTTATACTCTATTATCGTCACACACCATGCAAAGCATGGTATCAAAATTACTATTTCCAGCTTTAAACCAATACTCACAACGTCATGTTGTTACATTACGCATCGACCGTGATCGTCTGCGAACAATCTCATAACAATAAAGAGAATATACGGTATAATGTACCTACAGTATAATATCGTGTATAACAATGGCATTCATATGCCGTGTCTTTTGGCTTTTAAGTGACTTTTTCTAAGTTTTTTTAAGTCTGTATGTATTAGGGATGTTACGGAAGTGGTTTTATCGGAACCGAAGTCGGAATCGGAGTTTTTAAATTTGATTTGTCGGAACCGGAACCGGATTCGGAATCGGAGTCGGAGGTGGAAGCAGAAGAGAGACGAAGAGCAAGTCTAATAAAATAAAATAATACGAACATTATTAAGCCTCTTTAATTTTAGTTCAATAAATAATACACCTGCCTAGGCCTAGGCGTTGAAAATAAAAAAATCAAATCTTAAACAGTACTAGTAGTAAATCAAATCAAATGAAATGACTCCAAAAGAAACATAATGTATTTAATGAACAACAGTTTCGCTTTGTACAAAGTTTACACTTTAATGAATTCGCACAAGTTTCATTGAAGCAGTTCCAAATAATACTTGTTTTTGGCGTCATTGTTTAATTCAAATAAATTTGTCACACATCAAATGAAACACACTAACACTTATCGAAAATTCGGATTAGTTTCATTAAAGCGCGAACAGAAAACACGTAAGGAGAAGGCTTCCCTTCAAGAGAAACATTCCCTTGTTCATACGCGCTGACCTGTGCTTCGACCTCCGATTATAACCTCCGATTTAAAATTGTCGGAGCCGAAGTCGAAATCGGAACTGTAATATCAATCAGAAGTTCCGACTTTTCGGAATCGGAATCGAATCTCCGTAACATCCCTAGTATGTATATATGTTTGTTCGAATTACTTAAATGCATTTAACTGCAAATTGCGCTGTTAGAAATTTAAGATCTCGCTTACTTATTACAGGCATAGACTTTATAATTCCAGACAATCCGTCTCCAGTCTAACCCATACTACGAAGTTAGGCAAATAAAATCTAAATATATAGGGGCTATTTTCTAACGTAATGTCGGCCGATCAGCTTATCTAATAATAAATATGAGTTGTACGTACAGGTGAGTAGGCTTATTTGATTTGCCGCACCATCGCTGCTAGGATACGGCGTCTAGAATTATTTACGAAGTCCAAAAGATCACAAAATGTTCTTACAGATTATGAAATTATGTACACTCCCAAATTTAAAAACAAATGTGCTTAAAAAATAGTAAGTATCAAGATACCACGACACGCGAGCACACAACTGAATAACAATAATAATTTCGTTCAAGGTTACAATTCATTATCATTGTACTGCAAGAAAATCGTTTAATTCACTTAAACTTGGTAAGTACAGCATTATTATTTATTACGCATTACACGTTTTGATGTGACATATTGATTTAACAGGTAAACCACCCACTTAATTTTGTCGATTCCATTCAAATTCACCCAGTATATTTAATATTTTAGATAATATATTAGATATAACACTATAGTGTTAATGCCAACTTTTTTTTTTCTTCTTCTTTATGGCGTGGCGCACAATTTAGCGCATTTGACAATGTCACGTATTATAAGTAGAATCACAAGTAAATTAGTTTTTTCTTACCGTAAAACTCCTCCAGTTAAGTGATTGTAGGCTTTACTGAAGTCATAAAGGACTTCTTGGAAGAGCGCGAGAACTTCAGCTACACACGTTTATTTAGACCTACTCCATTTTTTTCACTTATACAGCACTTTATATCACTTTTGTGCTTTAAAATTCCCAAAAATTTAAAAAATAGAAAATCTAAACAAAATGTCAAACACTTCTCCCGTTCCTGCCAAAAAGTCCAATGCCAACTTTAGTAGTGACCTAGGGTGGCTTGCGCCTACTATTTAAACTCGATTTAAGGATGCTTGCACCAATTATGTAATATGTAGTTGGTGCAGCGAGATGTCAAATCCTTAAAACGAGTATAGTTGGTGCAAGCCACCCTTAATGATGTAAGACAAATACGGTCGAAATGCGATCTTTTTGAAATATGTACGATATCATACTCGCGAGTAAACACTAAACAGGTAGAAGAAGAGAAAGCATTATGACAAGGTCGGTTCAAAATTATTGGATGGTAGTGAAGAGAAGCATTATAGCATGGCTGGATAAAAGTGTTATTATGAAAACCAAGATAGGAATGCTTAGACCGTTCAGACATATACAAATAATGAGGGATGTGAAAATGAATGGAAGTTAACGAATTCGTTGATGGTAGTAGAAGCCAAGGAAGAGCAGAGATAAATTATGAAGAATATACAGGCAAAGTGTTAGATGGCAGAAATATCAAAAGCACTTGCATATCTGGCCGAAAGTGTGTGAGAAGAATGATGAGGTTTAAAGAGGCGTAGTGACCGCGATGCTTAGCGCTCTGTCCTCACTGTCTACCCCGTGAAGTATACAGCATTAAGACATGCATGTACCTAACGCTCTATCAAAATAGCATCGAAGATGATAAAACTACGTAAAACACTGTACGCTCCACGATAACTCATAAACAAAAACCTTTACCTCACCAGTTTAATAAATAACTAAAACATCACGTTTAATTGACGTTCAGCAGAGAACGCTGTGATAATTATATAATTTTTCATAACTCTCACGTGCCCCGTCGAGACATAAATTCTATAATTTAGGGTTGTTTACCATCGCATACTGCGAGCTTCATCAATTTATTTTTTACCCAACCGCGCAAGCGAAAGTCGGTTATGGTTATGGAGTATGTATATCTCATTCTCTTGTATCCTATATGGCAGAACTGATTTTTACAAACAAGAGATCATTGGATTATCTTAATTTCATATTTGACAATGGTAATGTAAAATTATTGAAGCAATTTTAAAACGTTTTAAACTAAAATGTTGTAAATAAAAAAACCTGACTAAATATAGAAAACCACATTAGATGTATGAAAAAGAGTTAGAGTGAGTTTATGACAGAGTCTACCACTTTGCTTCTCTATTGTTCTCTATACGTTGGCTAATGCTGTGGCTAGGGTATTTACCGGTGTGTTAGTATAACTTAGATATTTGTACTATAGATAACTACTGCTTATACTACTATAACTTATACTAGATAGTTTATGGATTAATCAGTAGTATATTATGAACTATTCGATGCTGTCGATAGTTGGTAATGATAGTCATAAATCGTTCACTGAACTAAGACATAACCTATTTCCTGTTAACATTTGATGACCCGTTTTTGTAAGGAACATCAGTTACATCTTTCGCAATCAATATTTTTTATTATATATGTATATATATATATATATGTATATATATATATTGGAAGATGTATTAGTATCAAAATTAAAATATTAAAAAGGTCATGATTGTCAGACAAAGAAGTGTAAAGGGTTATGTAGTCGGGTTGAACTATATTTATTTAATGGCCAGTAAAAATAAATATGTATTTCATAGCGTTTCCCAAATATACTGTGAAAAACGAAATTATTTCTGCGGTTGCTGAGCATGTAACCGAAAATATTCTTATCTCGAAAACTACACAACGTGATACCTATTCAAATCAATTTTCGTTGATAGTGCTTTTAAGTTCTATCTCATTTATTTTTAGAATTTATCACCCCATAATTGAAAAATTAGAGGAGGAGAACACTACGACTTCAGAAGCGCAAATCTTAGCAAAAAAAGTCGCATCGAAAGTTCCAACCCTTTGATTTTTCAAGACCAATCAAAAAATACCCCAGAAGCTTACGAGCACTGGAATTTTTTTTCGTCTCAGTTAATTCATTAAAATTTTTTTTAATTTTCCGCGCTTTTTCAGTATATACTTTCAATAGCTAACATTATTATTATTATTATATTAAATCCAATTATTGTTATAGAATAGCTACTTATGTATGTACATTTTTATTATAAAAGTGTCAAACTAAAAAAGTTATTCAGCATCGCACTGATTATTAGTATTATTAGCATTGCAAAGTGTGTACTTTGATAAAACAGAACACACATATATGGACAAAATACTTATTCCGCATACTACCTATATTGCGAGAAAAAAACCTGGCGTGGATGTTGCCCGTTATAAAAATGTAGGATCTAGGGAAAAGATCATCCTTTCCCTGAATGGGGCGGCGAGGGTGGCTCCCCGTCTGATTTATGGTAACATGTCGCGAGGCGCAACCGCGCGGACGGCAACTCGCTTTTTGTCATTAACTGATTTTTATTATATTTCCCCATTTCTATCTATTACTATGAGCGGTCATAAGCAGAAAGACGACGACGATGATGTGACGAATGCAGTGCAATACAAGTGCCTATAACGAGGATAACGCTTAAAACATGTAAATAACTCAGAATACAGAAAGTAAATAACTTAGATGGCTAGGGCATCCAGGCGCAACTAAACAACTTCTGGCACTGAATGGGCTCACAGGTGGCAAATAGAGTTACCAGGTGACTGGGAACTCCAGGAAAGCCCCGGAATTTTTTTCTTATCCCGTATCCCAGTACTTACACATTGAAATTTTGGATGTTAATTTTTTACAAATAAGTCCAGACGGGAAACATAAGTATATTATATATAATAAAAGTACATAAGTATATTTGAGGAAGTCTGTTATTTAAGATAATGTATAGTTTTAAGTTTGTAAATATTAAAGTTTGTATGTATTTGTTTGTTATTAATAAAAAGGTAGAATATACTTATTGTTATCTTTTAAAAAAATTTATTGGTAGTATATTAAAAATAATATATAATTAAAAATAAGTGTATTAACGACACTGGTTTAAAAGCTAAAAAAGCTTAAATCTTTTGAAGAAAACATTCTAAGAAGGCTGCCAAACTAAATATCTTCCTAACATCGATTGCCAATGTGTAAAAGCGAAAATTTGTCAGCCATCTAAAATGTGTTCGTCAAATAGACAATGAGTTACACCAAATTACATCAAACGTTGATTTTTGCCTAAATTTAAATTAAATTATGAAATGTTTTACATTTTCATTTCAATTTTTACTCATATTTGTATCTTTAGATGTTTATTTGTCAAAATATATAACTCTATAATAACAACAACTCCAGAAATATCCGGGAAACGATTTGTCAAGATTTGGTTACCCTACCGAGCCCTATCCATTGATTGACCTCAGAAAGTAAAATCAGTCATATTAAAAACCACCACAAGCAAGTCAGAGCACATGTAGCACATCTTTACCATAGACTTTATGTATCTATATAAGCGTGCATACATGAAGGGAGAAGAATTATTTTCGTTTTTTTGTTCTCAGTTTCTTTCGAACCCGTTTATTTCAAATTGGAATCCTTAAGACATAGACGTTTATGGCGTATATGGCTAAATAATTTAATGCCTAACCAAACTTTCAACAATGTAAAACTTTAAAAAAAAAGTTCTAACGAAATATTTAAAAGACAGAAGTGGATAGAGGAGTACAGGGTAGCTGCGTAGAATGTGAGAGGCGAGCTTGAAGGGAAGTTGAATGAGTTGATCGATATTATGGAAGAGAGAAGATTGGATAGTGTAATGTTTGATTGAAAGTAAATGAAAAGGCAGTGAACTTGTAGACCTGTCCAGTGAAGACATTGCATTGTGGGCAAGAGTACGTCAAAAAGATAGAGGATTTGTTTTACTGCCCTATCGTTTTGTTAAATGTCTAACTGAGTATGGATGTGAGGATGGAGTGATGGAGTATGGAAACCCGAGATTGCTCTGAGTGCGTCTTAAGACAGGATTGGCAATGATTTTTGTTGTGATGATATGTGCCCCAGTGTCCTCTGTTGTTTTGATAGAGCTGTAGCGGTTAGGTTAAGGAAGTTCTAGCGACGGTTGAAGAGTATAAAAGAATAATAATAGTGTGTGGATATGTAAACGGATGAGTCGGAAAAGCCCGAACAGAGATCCACTCTGTCCTAGGCAAGTATAGAGACAATAGAATGAATGACACCGGCATGTTTGTGTTACAAGTGTGTATGGAAAAGGATATTTTTGTTCCTGACACTATATTAAAGCATAAAAAGATTCATCAATAAGTATATGTGAGAAAGTAAGGGTGAGAGAAGCATAATTCATTTAGTCCTAGTTGACAGCCAGCTCAAATGGCAGGTTATGGACACAAGAGCACATGAAGAAGCCGATCTGGGAACAGACCATGGTGTACATGCATGCAGCATGCAACACATGCGTTTCTTCTTTCTGTATTCTGACTTGAGAGTGAGGGCTTCTTCGTTCGCATGGTGAGACAAATAGCGACAAAGATAAATGGCGAGAAAAATAGTTGTTGTACGAAAGATTTGATGAAAGAGAACGCAGAAACGAAATCACTACTGAAAGAGAAATGTGAAAAGAACAGGTTGTAAGACGATAACTAGATGTTGAACAACTTTAAGGCAAACTCCAAATTTTATAGAAAGAAGTACGTAAGTGCCGAAGTGGTACCTTGTAGAATAAAGTGTGTTCGAAAGGAAACTATCTGCTAACAGACAAAAAAGACGTTCTGTTGCGATGGAGTGAACATTATAGTGAACTATATGAGAATGGTGTCTCTGTCTCTGATATTGGGAGATTCCCTAGTGAATCGTCACACTCAAAAAAGCATTTGATAGAGTAGCGCAAAAGAATTTGTTGAATCTTTTACCTGGGTATGGTGTTAGGGGCTCCCTTAGTGTAGGCTGCGCGGTCATTGTTTCGTGGCCACAGAGCCGTTGTATAGATAGTGATGTGTTGATCTGTTTCAGTCTGTTCAGGCGTTAACAGGGCACCATGATGTCTGCCTGGCCATTCGTACTGTATTTGGACAGTTGGTTCCATACATTGAAAGGATAAGTGGTATGATATGTTATGGCACGATGGTGAACTGTCTTTTATACGCTGACGTTCTGTGCTCATACTGAACACAATCAAAAACAGAGTTGCAAAACAAAACTAAGGTAGTATATTTTTGTTCTGTGACTAAGGTTAAGGAAATATGGACAAATGGACAATGTCTAAAACAAGTGAATGAAACTGCTGTATATCTAGAAAATGCGTTTTCGCGGGATGGAAAATGTGAATTAAATGTGAAGAGACGGGTAGCAACTGGCAATAAATAGAAAAATGAACGATGCTCTGGTCGCATCAGTGGGCAGTGGGGAATATATCTAACTCCGATAAAACGGCCATCCATAAAGCTGTGCCGGTGCCAAATTCATAGTGCAGTAGTGAGACCCGAATATTCCCAAAATCTAGTGAAAGCAACATAAAAAAATGTGATCTCTTAGAAATATGAATGGTATCACCCTTGCGGACAAAATGAGCAATAAAGAGATCGTAGTACGACAAGTGCGAACGACAATGTTATTGTAAAAATAAAGTATTTGCTTAGAAGGTGCGGGCACATAGAAAGAACGAATGTTGAAAAATGAAGACGAAGATAATCAACGAAGCAAAAGTGAGTGGTAGCAGAAGCCAAGCAATACTTTGGTTCACTTATTAAGATCAAATAGCCCAAATGTTAGCTGATGAAAATGTCAAAAGTACTCGCATACCTAGGCCAAAGTAAATGAATGATGAGAATTGAGGAAGCGAAAGAAGTACGAGTATGTAAGGATCCCGATGCTTGGCGCTCAATCTTGTCTGCTTACCCCATGAAGAATACATTGTGAAGATATATTATGCCACGTTACGTTATGTTACTTACGTTACGTTACTTAAGTTACGTTATGATATAATAAAAATATTATTCGTTCTCTACTCATGACCAGTGCTCTCTTAAATCTGAACTTACTGAAGGGACCCCAGAACTCATGGCCATAATGCTTAAGAATAATGGGCGCGATCCACGGGCTCGGAGGTCACATCAAGAACTGTCTGGTGTCGAATAGGTTATTGTTTTTATAATTATAGCTTATTTAGTTAGCGATATCGGTACTCCAAACTTAGTACTATATTCAGTGTCCTCTATGTGGAAAAACAAGCTACTCGAGACGCACGATTTCTGCTTTATTTAGGTACCTATACCCTTTTCCTTTACAAAGTTTTTCTTTCGTGTTAAGTGATTAGAAAGAAATTACATTATACTTACCTACCTTCGCAATAACTAAATTAAGTTACTTCTCATTGTATAGGATAGATATCTACGATATGTTCTATTTACGAAGTTTACTATAATCTTTTTCCAAAATATTTGTTAAGTACTAAAATAGAATGTATCTAGATCTACTCAATTTGTGTCACAAAATCATTAAATAATATTTTATACTTGTTAATGTACCTATATGATAAGTGTATTATATTTGTATGCAAAAACATTAACTTGTTTTTCACACAGCATATTTAATTAAAATAATGAAATAAGTACATTATCAGTAAATACTATACAAAGCTTATTTATGTTGACTTATTTAAAAAGCTATGATGAAAAAAATACATACATACATACATACATACATATGTTCACGTTGTATCCCTAACGTGGTAGTCAGAGAGGACGGAGCGCCAAGCGTCGCGGTTCTTACATACTTCATTCACTTCCTCAAATCTCATCATTCTCCTCACAGATTTTCGCCTAGGTAAGCGAAAGCTTTCGACATTTCCATCTGCTAACACTGGCTATTTGATCTTCATAAGTCAGCCTTGGTCTTCCTTGGCTTCTTTTACCACTCACTTACGCTGTTTTCATTATTTTATTTTTATCGTTAAAAAAAAACATCGAAAAATGTTTTAAATTAGGTACCGTCATTTATTACTATATATTTATTATTATTAAGTAAGTACACTGCAAACAAAATTGTAGTGCACAAAATTGAGTCATAATTTGATTAGTTCTTAATGTTTTTGTAAAAAAATATTATTATTTACTTAACATATGTATGTACCCGAGTAACCCGAGGTATGTACTTTTTATCTACATTTACCAATTAGTTACATATCAATTTTGCTATTTTTTATTAATAGCGATTGCCGTGCCATCTGTTGGTATGTGACTAAAAGTTAATGAACAACATTACGATGACTTGCTTTTACAAATGATTCATAGATGGTGATAACAAAAATATTTACGTAGGTTAGTAAATTAATGTTTCAAATATTATCTTAATTTATACTTTTACTTTTAGATGGCGCGGCACAAACGTTTATCAAACAAAAATGTCATCACGAGAAATCAAAAAATCTAACAAAGAATATTATGAGATTTGAGGAAGCGAAAGGTATTTAAATCTTATTTAGACATTATTTTACCCTGGACTATGATGGCACCAACTGTTTTAACTCGATTTAAAGATGTGACATCTCACTTGCACCAACCATTTAATAGTCGGTGCAAGCGAGATGTCAAATCCTGCCTGATTGAAGCGAGATGTCAAATAGTTGATGCTCGATTTAAGAAACTGACAGATGTCAAATTATTATCTCGTCTACTTTTTATATTATTAATTTACTATTATTTTACAAGAGTAAAACTGTCTCAGAGTAATTTTTAGGATATCAATATAATTTAATTTTAGGGTAAATAATTCACTAGGGTATTTTTACAAGCTCTTATTTGATTTGTTTGTTTAGGTCAAATCTTGCAAGCTGAATTAGAACTGTGATTAGAACCACTTACTATTATCCTACGGAATACATATTAGTTCTGTTTCGATGACAATGCAGTATTATGGTAAGCATGATCTGAATCGACATCCAGGATTAGCTCCAGATAAATGAACTCTTCAACGGTCAACAGTACATACACGAAATTTTGTGTACGTATTTTATTATGGTAGCCGGTATTAGGTTTTACCATGACATGGTTACTGCACTGAGGGTTGGGTTAGGACCCAAGGGACGAGGGAACTCCTCAACGGTTAACAGCACAAACAGGAAATGATGTATACGCATTTAATTGTGAAAGGTGAAAGCCCATAACTAGACTGTATTAAATTAACAGGCAAACTACCGTGCAACAATGGCACATTGAATAAAATGAACAGACACTATTATATCCAGCAAAAACAAAAAATACATTAATAGCAAAAAAAACATTTTTAAAAACAAGCTTTTATTTAAATGCTCTAAAAAGCAGAAACTAAACTTCAAATTTAATCAAACTCATTAATTTATTATATTGTAAAATTTATATAATATAAAGCTTGTCGCGAGATTTACCTGCGTAAATAAATAAGAATACAATATTATGTAACTTGATCTTGACGCAAGTAATTCTAAGAAAAAATATATATGTATTTCATAAATCATAAAATAAATTTACACAGGTCAATCTCACGACAAGCTTTTATATCTTATAAAATGTATAATGTAATAAATTAATGGGTTTGATTTAATCTAAAATTTTTTTCTTCTTTTTAGAACATTTAAATAAAAACTTGTTTTTAAAAATGTTTATTTTCGATGTAAGAACCAAAAACTTAGTGAACTTTCTGCCCCGACGAATTAATATTTTTATGAATGATACTTGTTAAATACTTTATGTTGCGATTAAATCCCATAGACATAGACAAACTTCAAACTCAAACAACATTTTCTTATTTTCTTTTTCTATAATAGATGATAGTGCTGCTGTTTGTTCTAATTTATATATAGTATATATTATACATGTAAACACATAACATGGAATGTGACTTAGGAGCTAAGTCAAGACAAAAAATAGATTTGTAATTAGTTATGTAAAAAAATTGACATGAGATAATAATATATTCGACTTTTTGAAGTTTTTTATTTTTAATGTCAATAAATAATTGATGATTTTTATAAACTTTAGGCCACATATCAAATATTTAATAGGTAACATTAAGATGTAGTTCTACATTCAAATTTCTGGTGTATTTTATTGTAATTACTCAAATTAGATGTCGATGGGAAGTGGTAACATTAATACATAATACATATTACCCGCCACCCGCCAGACACCAGAGAGAAACTCTGATATCTTTTTTTTTTTTTATTTTAAATCTCCACAAAAGAAAAGTTACAAAATTTGTTCCATAATGACGATATAGCATAAACTTCAAAAAGCAAGTTTTTCTGTATACCGCCAATTCGCTAACACACTCACAGTTACAATTTTAAAAATGAGGTAAGCCATATAATATTATTATGATGTGTTAGTGTGTCGTGCGTGCATATGCCGTGTGCGTCTTGATCTTTAGTGACAACCTGACAAGTGTATACAATGTAAAGGGTGTTTGGAACATTATATTTATTTAAATACTTGAGAGAGTGAGATTAATAAATACACCAATGTTATATGCTATAAATAAATAAATATGCAGTATGCATGCACACAAACATATTATATATATCCTATTTTTATTTTTTATTTATTTATTTTTTTATTTAGAGGTTATCCATATAATGCTGCTTCAATTTGCATTTAGTGTTTTTTTTTCGTTAATATTTGTTTTAGCTCGTCAGGTAACTCGTTTATTATATATGGCACTATACATTTTATCTGATTTCGTCCGTACAGGTTATTATAACTAGGAATTATTAATTTATGTTTTCGTAACAGTTGTATATTTTTCCCCGTATTATAATAAGTTTTTATACGGTCGTTGAAGTTGTTTTCTGTTAGTAGCATATATTTAATTTTTTTATGTACTGGTAAAATTTTGCAGAATCGAAAAAGACCACTGTGATTATCTGTGTATCGTTGTTTAATTTTTTCTGGTACTATTGTTTTCAGTATTCGCCATTGGAGTTCGTATATATTATTTAAATGTGTTTTACAAGTTAAACCGTAACTACTCAAGCCATAACCTATAATTGATTCACCAAGAGAGTTGTATAGTGTTAACAATGTTTTGTAAGGTATTTTTGTAATTTTTGTAAGGTATCTATAGGGCGCTATTATAATTATCCGTTGAACGTTATTATCGCCACGTTTTTACCGTCCGAAATGCAATAGGTAAGCAATATACTGCCCTATTGTGTCATTAATAAAGACGCTTTTTCAACGTACATTGCATGACGTTATCGTGCATGGAATTATAAAAGCAGCCATTCTAATACTCACGCTCACACCGCAAATGAATATATAATAAATACAAATAACTAGCTTACACACCCCAGTGTAGAAGAAATGACCAAGAAATACTCCTTTTGGATTTCGTTTCGCGTAGTCAGATTTTCAGTTTATAGGGTACTAAACTTTACTAAAAGATCTTTTAGAATCGTAGGTAACCAACCGATCGGAGAGCGAAGGACTAGGTACCTGTGTTCAGGTTTCTTACGCGTTGCCAAAAAAAAATTGTTTTTTGTAGATACTTACCCATCATTAATAAATAATATCTTAACATAATGTTGCGTTTCGTTATAGATAGGTAATAACAATTACTGCCTATCTCCATTAGATCTATGACAGTCTCAGACCAAATAAAAAAAGAAAGACGTAATGCGGTGAATAACGCGATAAAGCCCATGGCGAGGCCGAGTATAGATTATTCACTTAAATTACTAGGCCGAGTTTTGAATTGTGTGGTACGTAAGCCAGTGTTGCCAAATATGGCAATATGACTAACGTTATTTTTATAATAACTGGTGTATTAGGAATCTACTGTTATATTAAAAAATAACGTTATTATAAAAATACACCAGTTATCATAAAAATAACGTTTTCATCGATGACGCTGTGTAATGTGTAAGTGTAATGATAATAGTTTAATAAATATGTTTTTATTGGAATGTATTTTTATAACACGACGTTTTGCGTGAAAATTATTATACGACATTAATTTCCATGTAATATAATGTATATATACGTCCCAGTACAATTTAATAATAATAATAATATAATAATAATAATAATATACTCAGACATTTCGCACAGGGCCATCTAGTCCCAAAGTAAGCAGCACAGCGCTTGTGTTATGAGTACTAGACAACTGATATACTACTTATATATTTTTCTATTGTAAATAAATACATATTATACATAAACACCCAAACTCGGGGCGGAAATCAAACCCGCAACCCCCGTTTACTTTCCGATGCGCTTAGCCGTTGCGCCACGGAGGTCGTCAATAATATAACTAATATTAGATTATTTTATTAGATATTAATATTATATTATTAGAATAATAATAATATTAAAATTTTCCTGCGATTTACTTAGGTACACACCTTGGTACAACGTGCCCATCACCCTTAAAAACAAACAGGGAAACAAGTAACTTTACCTTGCATGTCATCATACCTACCCAACAATAGAAATAATTATAACACGTACGTAAGTATTTGATAGTAATTACGTTCAAAGCAGTTTTTACTTTTGATTTATTGAAATTAAAAGTTATTAAGCTTATTTATGTAGAAAACGTGATTCCTGCTTTTTATTTTTCGAAGATCGGTTCTTCAATGCAACACTACAATTCAGCATTTTCGCGGTATAATATTTAAATTTATAGTTACGTCTCATAAAGTTATAAGTAACAAATTAGCTGAAACTAGTAATGCGAGGTATAGTTTGGTTACAATTGTGTGGGTGTTGCTTTGTTTGCATATGGCAAGTAGGGTTATTAGATGCGATTCTCCCGATTTCTGACAAATTAAAAAATCTTCCGACGACGTTAATTATGCAATTTTAAGATTTTTTTTAATTCAGCGGGCGATTGGCGGCGGCTATCATTGTTGGTGTCTTAAATAAATATTGAATTCGAACATTAAGACGTTCAAACTGTTATATACTTGATCAAAATGTAAGGAGTAATGGCCTTTTTTTTTTTTTTTTTTTTTTTTTTTTTTTTGCGTCAGGAAATGCTTTATGCATCCCGTCCTGCCGTAGGGGGGTGGCAGGGGGGTATGTGGGACTCCTCGACATTAGGGTGCTAGGCCGAGTCTACCCACTAAAACCTGACGGTGTTCCTCGAGAGCCTTGATGCCGGGGTAACGGGAGCGCGTTGGCATTCCGCCGCGACCCCGGCGGCTATGCCCAGCCTGAGCCGGGCCCTCCTCCGTTTGCGGGCAGTTTTACCTGCCCGCTCTCCTGGGAGGCGCGCGGGAACAACCGCGCGCACCATCCCGAGGCCATTGGTGAGGCGCCTTCCCCCGAAGGACACCTCAGGCCTCCGAAGTGGCGGCTTCCGCACCCCGCCTACACCACGGCAGGGGCGTCAGCACGCCCACCTGATTTTTACGTGTTTACTCACGGGTTTTTACAAGTTTTCCTTCTTCCCACCTTTGATTTTAACATGTTGTCTCACGGGTTTCATTTCGAGTTTTCCTTCTCTCCACCTCTGGTTTTAACGTGTTTTCTCACGGGTTTCATTTCGAGTTTTCCTTCTCTCCACCTCAGATTTTTACGTGTATCCTCACGGGTTTTTAAAAGTTTTCCTTCTTTCCACCTCCGGGGTCACAATACCCTTCCTGGAAGAGGGGCAAGTGACCTCGACGCCTGACCCCCGCCCTCACGCAGAGGACGGGGAACACAACTTGTCCCCATAAATGGGGACATCCCCCCCCCGGTCCGGGCCAGGCCCTTTCGGCACTGCAGCCTCATCGGCCCCGACCCGGTACTGAGGGCGCCGCCGAAGCACCACCCTCAGGAGTGTTTATCGACTCTCCAGTCTAGATCCGCAGTGTTCAGTAGAAACAGGGTCACCTCGAGAAGGATGTAGACATGAAGTCTACGCACTGCGGTCTTGGGATGGCAGGCTAAGGCTCCACTTAATGGGAGCTATAAGCGCCTGTTGGTCCACCCCCTGTGGCGGGTCACCCACACCACTCGGCCCCAAGGAGTAATGGCCCTTACCCTTACCCTTACCAAGTGGGCATTTTCTTCTGCTTAGACACGGCGACTAGAGTCAGTTTAACCAGAGTTGTCGTCTTAAACCCTCTTTTATTAATTTCCCAAAGTTTATTCATTTTATGTCACAATTTCTATTATATTATAAAATATAGTTGCTGAATATCTTTTTTTTTAACAACAGATCACAGATTCCGTATAACAGAAAGAATGACATAATATTTAAAAAGATCTTTGTAATATACAAATTAAATGTGAAATAAAAATTGCCATATATAATTACTACAAATATGTAATGATATTGATGGTGAAAAGTAAATTACATAATTATCTACATTGATAAATTTTGCAGTTTTAAATAGTGATTAATATTGAGTCTATAAGTACCTATATATGTGTACTGTCTGGCCATTAATACTCTTACTATAAAAAAATTAAAGTTACGTTTGAAATTGGAACCTGTCATTCTCATATGAACATTCAGTGTTTTCTCATTTTGGCGCCAATCTTTGTTAATTATACTTGTGATATTAAAATAAATTGGGGTGATAAAGATTCTTGTGTTAGTAAAATGGCCTTCTACTGTGGTGATCAGGTGTGCATATTACCTACATTTTTATTTTAGTAAAAATTTTATGAAAAAAAATTAAACCGCTTCAAAAAAGAACACTGAAAAGTACAAAATAACTATCCTTTACTAATCGAAACTCAAGTACAATTAAAATAACTCATAATTTTTTTTTATTTCTCCTTTTTGAGTCGTCTTGACCTAAATATCTAGGGCAGGTCTGCAATTACCTTCTTTCTAATTCTGGAACGTAACGATATATAAGAGAATCATCAATATAAATAAAAGTAATAACTAGGTCGCGTTATTAGGTGTATCTTTCAAAGTTCAAGCTCCAATACCGGTGAAATTTATATGGTATGAAATTTAAATCTCTAAAGTATTAGCTACCATACAAAATAAGAATTTTCAGTCGGTTCGTAAATGACGGAGCTATAAGGTAACAATCATAAAAAAAAAAAAAAAAAAACATACGGTTGAATTGGAAACCACCTCCTTCCGCACGAGAATCACTAAGAGATTGTTTTAAAGACATTGATGTACTCACCTTGCCGTCCTTATACATCTTTGAAAGTATTATGTACATACGAGGAAAAATATAGATCTGTTTATAAAGAAAGGCGATATGAGTGGTATTAAATTGGTTATTTCAAAATTTAAATTACATAAATCAAATGTTTCATTTTCGGGTAACTACATTCGTTTTTATAATAAAGTTGCTCAAGACGTCACTCAATTAACAGAAAATAGATTTACATTAGTTATAAAACGTACATTGATTAGACAATCATACTATAAAATAAACGATTTCGTTGAAGATAAAACAATAGTCTGAAAATGATCTTCTCTGCACATGTAATTACTAGCTTTCTGAATATTGTATTTTAATAAACCTTTTGTAAATGATGTTAAAAAATCATACCTTACTGAGTTTCTTGTCGGTTCTTCTGTGTTCAGGTTTTTTCTTTGAACCGAACCGAACTAAAGTAAATTTGACGTTCAAAAATACCTTGTAATTGGGTTTACTTGAATAAATTGATTTGACTTTGAAGGGAACCAAATTGCTGTGATAGCATTACACCAAGGAGGTATGGAGCCAAATGCAATTTTTGAAACTCTTCATCCGCTCTTCATCATTAGGCGAATGTTTGTGTACCGGGCTATTGATAGATATAATAAAACGTCCTCTGTTTCCTCTGTTTGTGACAGAAAAAAATCTGGCCGTCCACGTAGAATTGGTACTAAAAAGACGATCAAAGCAGTGAAGAAAAGAATCCAAAGAAATCCTGTCCGAAAGCAAAAGATTTTACCTAGAGAACTGAATATAACACTCAGAACCATGTCGCGTATTTTAAAAGATGACTTATGACCTGCAGCTTATGAGAGACGTACTGGTCATTACTTGACGAATTGACAAAAAAATTTTTACTATCAAGTAACCGAGTTTATGCTCAGAGCTCTAGAGAAGTTTCTCAATTAGTAGGGTACAACATGGACATTATCCGGCTTCAGTGATGGTATGGTGAGGTGTTAGCTATCAAGGAATTAATGAGCTATATTTTTGTGAAAAATGTGTCAAAACATCATCTCAGGTGTATCAAGATACGATATATAAGAAGGTAGTTAAATCTCGTAATAACACCATGTTCCATAACAGAATAATCCTTTCAGCAAGATTCAGCACCGGGTCATAAAGCTCGATCCACACAAACGTGGCTGAAAAGGAACGTTACTGACTTCATCAGAGCTGAAGACTGGCCGCTATCTAGTCCCGGTCTTAATCCACTTGATTATGATTTATGTTCATAACCATTAAAACATTCCATAAGGTTGGCAGTGACGAATTTTCCTATGGAGACAGTGCGAAGTCCAATGGAGTTCATTTTGAATAAGCTACATATTTTTAAAATGCTATGATATTAATGTATAAACTAAGGCACACTGTGGTAATAAACGTTGTATGTTATAGAAAAAAAAAGATGTTTCCCATGTAACAATATTTATGGCGAGACTAGGTATTATATAAGTTGAAAAAGGAGAATTGTCGATTTCAAAATGAAAAGTAGTGTTCATTCAAACTAAAAGATAATGTTTATTTCTCATGACAACAACTCAAAACGCACCATTTTTTAAATTTTTACATGTTACGATTTTACTATCTTGCAACTCTTATGACAAGGCATACTTTTACCGGCCTCACTGTGCTGTTGTTGTCAACGTCGTCTTTCTTTTTTTATTTGGTCTGAGGTGACGGTTTTGATATCTAAATATTACATAAAGTGGGTATCTACTTTGTGATAAAATTACAATTTATCATTAAATTAGGTAAGTACTTATTAAAAATTATATTTTCCAAACCATTCCAACGTGCCTTTTAAACAACTTTAAATATTTACATAATTCCATACTAACTTCTTTCATGTATCAATAATAACTATAGGTGGTATAAGTAAGGTATTATATATACTAATAATAATTATCGAAATGACAAATGAATTATTTACAACGACACAAAATGATAGAAACTGTAAACAGATAATAACCGGAACTCTACTGAAAAAAAACCTTGTGGTCACAATATTAATATATTGTCAAAGAAGTAACAATGAGTAAAATGAGTTTAATGTATAAAACACGAAATAAGTCGTCGAAGTTAAATAATATATTTGTAATATATATAGGTACCTATCTAATAGATTTCATTTGTTACAATTATTTCGTGGAATTATTTAATAATTCGCCATGCAGTCAATAGAATTATCTACATACCATACATGTGTACCTACTACCTAATACTTACTTTCCGACGTATTTAAAAAGATACATTATTATTATTAAATTTATTTTGCTTATCATTAAGTTATCTTGCTACTTTTCATTAAATAGGTAGATATTATTTAAGACATAAAAACAAACAAATAAATTTTGAGTTTTGTTAAAAAAATATCATAAAAATGCGGACATCCAATTTTTTTTTAAATAGCGTGCACATTCTTTATTTATAACATAATTATTCTGTGCTAAAACGGGATTGCAATTTACGAAGAGGTTATAAATTATTCTGCATTTATATAAAAATTATCCGAAAATTGCATTATGAAACATTTATTATTTGAAATAATTATAATTAACACTTTTGACACCTTTATAACAATAACATATATTTCTTAAACATTCTCACTCACACACACAGATGCATGAGTTGATGATTGATGGTAGTCGGAAAACTATAAACTTTATGCAAGATACACCTGACTTGCTGACTTCATATTGTAAGTCTTTAGTAGTGAAATTAAAAAACAGGTATTTAAACCTAGTATTTTTAATTTCAAAAGTGTTTAAATTTCAATACTAAAATCTAAAATTTCAATAAATCAGTGTAATGCAAAATTAATAATAATGTATTCACTGGTGATAAAAAACGAAATTTAATTCTTGTCTCCTTTTAATTTATCCTTCTACTTTGCGTCACTGCATTGTGGTTGTATTTCTTGCCTTGCATACCCACGAAGTCGTTGCTCGCAACTACGCAAGTCGCAAAGTCGTTTGTGCGCGCCGGTGCGATGCGCACGCGCTACATACTTTCTAGTTCACTACCGTTGTTTGAAAAATTTCTTGTCGTGACTTAGAAGTTAGAACTTGTATTATTTTATTGCATATCGGTGATTTTTTATTCATTGAAAAGACATATTAAACACGTAAGTAACTCAAAAATAATAAAATTGTGTATTTAATTAATAAAATCAATTTATATTTTATAGTCATATAATACGTGCATCAAAAGCCAAGTAGGTACCTGAAAACGTGAAAACACAAAAAAAAAACTAATTGAAAATTGCATTTTCGTATTATTTTTTTGCATGAACATATAAAATTGTTGTAGTGATTATTAGGTACGAAGCAACTAGTAATTACGTCCACAAATTGGAAAGTATCGTAGTAGATAGCTATGGTACCGAAATTCGGGTTTCTTCATTCACGATATGACTCACTTTCTTTTAGGTGTCAAGATTGTACTATTACTAACAATAGCACAGTCAAAATACGATTTGAAAAAAATAATTCGTAATAAAACATTTCTCTGTAGAGTCGTGAAATATATATATATATATACACTTGTTTTTTTTAAGATACTCTATTTTATGAATCTTCCTATACATATGGCGGCATATTCATTTAAAAAAGTTATAATTTATGTAATTACAACGATTTAATGAGCTATCTATTACAATTTTGCACTTATGTGCAGTATTTTAATGTTTAAAAACGATATTTTTAAAGTTAAACGAGATTTAGACCGTAAGTATATCAAAAGAATAATAATTATTATTACAAGCTAAAAAATAATAATCTACTTTTTAACCATTTTTAAGAATTAAGGTAGGAATTAAGGAATTAAGGTATCTGTTTATTTAATTTAAAATATTTCAAAGTATTTTTTAGGTGAATTCGGTAAATATTTAGTAACAACCAACTTGACCTTTCAATTAAACAAACAAAATAGCTAAAGTATACA
Source organism: Zeuzera pyrina (assembly GCA_907165235.1). Classification (NCBI taxonomy): domain Eukaryota; kingdom Metazoa; phylum Arthropoda; class Insecta; order Lepidoptera; family Cossidae; genus Zeuzera; species Zeuzera pyrina. The sequence goes on from OU015624.1 coordinate 10,871,735, forward strand.
ATCGTAACATTTATTTTAATTTAAACTGCAGGGATACGGCGTGAAGATATGTAGGTATGTATAGAATTTTAAAATTTTAACAATTCGACATCGTTGAATTTATATGCAAATATTGTAAGTAGTTGGGCACTTACCAACATTTATAATTTTTATCAAGTACCTTTAACTAAATAAAGTAGTACATTTTACATCATATAAGATACCTCCCTATGTTTTAGATAAAAACTGAGTACAATTATATTTTAAATTCTTCATACTAAAACAAATATAAAGTTAAAATTAGAAATAAATGCAAATTATGCTAGATACTACCAAAATAACTAGTATTCCGATCTGACATTCTAAATACTGCTTCCATCTTTGTTTAGGAGAGAAAAACTATAATATGTGCCAGTTGGTAATCTTTCTTAAACTACAGAGGGGTTATTCACAAACATAAATTCGATCCGATGGCTTGGATTTGTGAATATGACTATATATAATATGATATACATATAATATAAATATAATACGATTTCAGATTTGTGAATCGGGTATAGACAAAATCATCGAAAAGTTTCCAGTCGGATACGGAAAGATTCCGACGTTTGTGAATAACCCGCAGAACTTATTTTAATTAACTGGAGCAGGCGATGGGCTACCCATCTTATGTGTATTGCCCAGTAAAAATATGATATGAGAAAATTAATTCGTAATAAGACATTTCTTTTCACTATCGTTAAATAGGTAATAAAAAACTGTATAAAATAAAAAAATTTATACAGTTTAAAGTAATTTTAAAATATTATGTTTACAAATCCACAAGACGTATTTCCGCATATTTAAAAAAGTTATATTTATGAAATTACAACGATTTATTTGGTGTTTGTCACAGTTTAATCTCATAGAAAAGATAACTATTGTTAAATATGAAATGTAACAGAAGCGCTGATCACTGTGAACACACTATCAATTCTTCATCACAACTATTATCTACTTGACTATCCGACGGCTTCTCAACAACCGAACTCTTACAAGACCAAAATCAGGCTTTTATGCAGCCTCGCTACACGCAGGAAATCCATTCTACCCTCGTTCTCGTTACTAAAATGTTACAAAATATCACACGTGGGTAATTTATGTGATTAAAATTAATGTAGAACAAACGCTATGGACAACTGATAAAGACTTCTGTTACCATTTTCTGTGCTCTTTTTTTTTAGAAATTGAAAAAATTAGAGTACTTTTATTTATTTGATTTCGCCACATACATAGAACAATGTGATCACTTTATTGAGCTATAGTTTCCCATTTTTATCCGTGATCCCAAAGACTTAAGTACTGCTAGAAGCAGCGTGTGATTTTTATACGTTTTGATTATCTGTTCACCCTAAACAAGAAATGGCGAGAATTTACCAAAACTATAAAACACATCAAAAATTCACATCATCCACTTGAAAATCAATATTCATTTTGTTCTTAATAGAATTTACTAAGTAAATAAGTTTTTAACAAGTTCTCTGAAAATATTCAACATAATTATAAAATCAACAAAAGTGCCAACATAAGTATAGCCCTAATGGACACTTAATATAACGCAATATGTCAAGGTCGAATCAGGTGAAACATTTATACATAATATGACTTATATGCATAATAGATACGTTTATATGTATTTCAATACCGAGTCGTCGATGACATTACTCGTTAAACACGTAACTGTGAAACTGTATGTAAGTCTTCATCTAAATAAAAAAATATGATGATATTAGATGAGTTTCATGTCAGTTTGATCGGATTGTCATCGTTTGTCTGTCTACTGTAAACGTTCTTCTTAGGGACATAAATGCATGTTCAAAACAGTTGTATACTACTAAACAGTATTACAAAAGTATTTAAATTTCAAATTTAGAGTTTTGACATTGGGGGTCAGTTTTTACGACTTATTTACTAGGTACACAATATCCAAAATAAGTTATTATATAATTCTTAGTATTACTCATTTTGTACATGATTTAAGCATGGCATTTATTTATGGTCCTCGTAAATGTATTTCTGCTAGTCATATCACGAACAATGTAATTTTAATACTCACTCTTACGGTCCTACCACTGTGATATGAGGCTAATAAATTAATCTTTTTTACGTTAGGAAATGCGTTATGTATCCCTGGTCCCGCTCGGGGGTAGCGGGAGGTATGTGGGACTCCTCAAGAATCAAGTCTACCCGCTAAAACCTGCGGATATTTTTCCAGGGGGCACCTATTGCCGGGGTCTCGGGTACGCGTAGCACTCTACCGCGACCCCGGCGGTGATGCCTGGCGTCATGTGTGCGCTGGGCCCATCCCGTTTGGACTAGAGTGCAGAACTCTCCCCCCCATAAAGTGGAAGGAGCGCGGGAACACCACGCACGCCATCTCGAGGCTTAACAGAGTGGAGGCGTTCTCCCGAACGTCACCCCAAGCCTCGTAATTGCACTCCGCCGATACAATCGGATAAATTGCTCACCTATATTTTGGCGACAAATCGTATTGCTCACCATCAGTGAGCATATTTTCCTCGCTTTTACTGGTTGAGACGATTGGCGCAGCAGGAGCAGCAGTAGTCGCCTTCGAACCCTTTTTGGACTGTGCACCGGAGCAGATTTCGCTCCCCAGAGCATTGTCGGCCGGCTTCTTCGCAGTGGCGCACAATATTCAGTGCGGAGCCACCTTACGCAAACCGGCCTAGTGGCCGGATTGACCGCAGCGATGGCACAAGTCGCTGTGGTCCATCTCTGAGGAGCACTTCTGCCAGACGTGCCCTGTTTCAAGTCACCTGTAACAACGTAAGGACCTCGGCTCTATGAGCTCCACGCTCGCCGAGACCCAACCTACAAGCAGCCTTTTCTGTAAAAGCTTTTTCGACACCGCTATTGGGCAGCGAACCCATACTGAGCCTAATCCTAATGGGTGCGGTGGACTTTGCTGACTTTAACGTCGTCGATTTTACATCCCCTCTTTCCTTGCGACGGCTACGGAGACCTCTGCAGTCGTAAGCGACTCGTCCAGACCGGACACACGCAATTCCAAGCATTTTACTGGCCTGGAAATAAATTAATCTAACATAATATAATGTGTGCTAACAAACTATCAAGTAGCCAAACTAAACATGGACTGGCATGGGTGAAGTCAGGTCATCAGACCTAGTGAAGTTAAATTCTAAAGATTTAACATAAAAAACGTTCATTGCAGTTGCTTGTTCCTTTTTATAATAATAACTAGCTGTACCTGCGACTTCGTCCGCGTGGAAAAATGTTCCTTGACCTCTTTAGGTTACTGAGGTTACCCGAGGTACTCATATTGTTGGTGTTAAAAAAAAAAGTTATTCTCTATAATGGAACATCTGCCATATTAGATTTATGATGACGTCACATATACAAAAACCTGCGTATTCCATTTCATTCGATACCCATATTGTTAGTTTTGAACGAAAAACTTATTTCCTATTATGGAACATCCGCCGTATTGGACTTATGATGACGTCACATGTCCGGGAACCTTCCTCTGCGTATTCCATTTCATTTGATACCCATATTCTTGGTGTTGAACGAAGAAGTTATTTCCTATTATGGAACATCCCTCATATTGGATTTATGATAACGTCACATATACAAAAACCTTCCTCTGCGTATTCCACTTCATTTGATACCCATATTGTTGGTATTGATCAATACCCCGAGAAACCTAAAACATGACACCCATGTAGATCTATAAAAAAAATTAATATTCGCCATCTTCGATTACAAAATGAACTTTATTTTCGTAATCAGCACCCCGAGGTACTTAGAATTTGACACCCATATCGATTTATCCAAAAAAGTAATATTCACCATCTTGAATTTGAAAATAAGTCATTTGCGTAATCAGCACCCCGAAAAACCTATAATTTGATACCCATATTGATTTATCCAAAAAAAGGCATATTCACCATCTTGGATTTGAAAATAAACATCATTTTTGTAATCAGTACCCCGAGAAACCTAGAACATAACACCCATGTAGATTTTTAAAAAATAATAATATCCGCTACCTTAGATTACAAAATGAACGTCATTTTCGTAATCGAGACCCCGAGATACTTAGAATTTGACACCCATATCGATTTATCCAAAAAAATAAAATTCACCATCTTGGATTTGAAAATGAAAGTCATTTTCGTAATCAGCACCCGAAAAACCTAGAATTTGATACCCGTATCGATTTATCCAAAAAAAAAAGTAATATTCGCCATCTTGGATTTGAAAATGAACATCATTTTCGTAATTAGCAACCCGAGAAACCTCGAATATGATACCTATGTCGATTTATCCAAAAAAATAATAATCGCCATCTTGGATTCGAAAATAAACATAATTTTCGTAATCAGAACCTCGAGAAACCTAGAATTTGATACCCGTATCGATTTATCCAAAAAAAGTAATATTCGCCATCTTTGATTTGAAAATGAATATACATTCGCCATATTGGATTTACCTTCCTCTGCGTATTCTATTTCATTTGATACCCATATTGTTAGGGTTTAGCATTATAAAGTTCCCCTATAAAGTTTCATCCCCTTTTTCACCCCTTTAGGGGTAGATTTTTGATAAAAAAGAAAACTTTTTTTAATGGAAGAGGTGTATCTATGTACCAAATTACATCTTAATCGGCTCAGCGGTTAAAAATTTCCTATACAAAGTTTTATCCCCCTTTTCATCCCTTTAGGTAGATTTTTGAAAAACAAAGTAGCCTATATTCACCCCCTGGTGTCAAACTATCTCTTTGCCAAATTTTATCAAAATCGGTCGGGCAGTTTAGCCGTGAAAACCAAGCAGACAGACAGACATACAGACAGACAGAGAGACTTTCGCATTTATAATATTATAGTATAATAGTATATAGCACTGGTTCCCAAACTTATTTTGTCTACTGCGTCGAGAGCTCATGCAGTCGTTGTCTAAGATGCCTCCTAGCTAAATGAAATTACAAATCACCCCCCAGGCCTCTACACAACGCCCCCATTTTTTTTCTGGGTCTCTTACCGCCCCTCTTTAGGCTTGCAGCGTCCACAAGGGGGCGTTATCGCCCACTTTGGGAATGGCTGGTATATAGTATAGTATGGATATTTAATTTTTTATTATTTATTTATTTTATAGTAAATACCTACTCTGTAAAAGAGTTTTTGAGAAATGATCATGTTCCAATATTCTTTGGGAAGCGAATTCAGGTTTTGTGGGGCTTAGCTCCCTCAAACCTCCTCCTAACTTTACCCATGACTTTAACCAATTAGGCTAGTAAGGTAACGTTTCAAACCCAGATAGTATCTAGTTTGTCTCAGTGATTCCAGTTTAGTAACTACCAACTAACTAGCAACTAGCTTTTTGTTCCTACCCTATATATAAAAAACCTTTAAGCTATAATGAACCAGATTGTTTAATAGATTTTACTAGCATTTATTTACCTTCATTTAATAGTACCTACTAAATGAAGCCAGAGTCCTGTCTTCATTTACTAACCTCGTCTCACCCGTGCACTAACGAGCCAATGATAAGATGAGATATAGCAACACCAAGCATTGTAGAATATCACACACAAGTTCACGCCATTTCCCATTCGGGGTGGACTTCAAGGTGCAACAAAATCAAACTGTATAGCCACTTTAACAATAAGTTTTTCTCGTTAAGACTCGATAATAAAATGTGATAATAAAATGTTCATAATATTGGGCGACTGCGCTTTACTCCGTGTCTTACAAAAAAATAACAAAAAAGAGTCTGATCCCATTACAGGATTCAAACTCGCGTTTTTCAGATTGGTAGATCTTCACTCTAGCCACTGTACTATTAAGAAGGTAAACTCGGTAAAAACATAGAGATAATTAATTTTCTCGGAAATAGACCCTAGCTAGATCGATTTTTGACCACTGTAAAACTCCGTATTGTAAATTTCATCGAAATCCTTAGTCGTATTTATTACAAATATACAAATATTGCTTGTGTAATACTTTAAATAACATAGTATTTTAAAACAAAGGAAGCCCATGAAGTTTAAAATTAAATTTATTGTTTATAGTTAAAAATCTACCTTTAAAGAGATGAAAAGGGAAAAAAATGCTAAACCGCTGAATCGATCATGATGACAGTTGGAACAAATAGACTTTTTTTATCAAAAAGACACGCTACTTTCTTGTCAGAAATCTACCCCTAAGGTGAAACGGTGGATGAAACTTAGTATGGAAAATGCTAAGTCGCTATACCCATTATGATGAAATTTGAAACTTCGTACAAAAATAATATGTGTCCGGAGACACATGTAGGTTAGTCTTTTTCAAAAACCTACCCTAAACCTGAGATAGTCAAAGAAAAATTTTCCACACATTGGTATGTACAATGTACATATATCGGGACTGTATTCTATTCCTCCATAAACTTTATTCTTAATGAATCAAAGAAACAGTTTTTCTGTTGTCTCATTCTCGTTGTAAAAATAATATTAACAACGAATTTTAAATTATAAAAGGAAAAGTCAAAAAGTAACAAAAAAAATTATCATAAGTAGCTCATAGCTCACGCACACTTTTCAAGTATTAACAGGAATAAAATCAAGTCAGTATATATATACTGAGGATATGACTGTCGGTCAAGAAAACGCAGGAAAATTACGTAAATCGAGTGTTATTTGACCAACTACTTAGAGTGCATTTGTGCAATCCACGGAGTTGGCACACATAGAGCTATATTGCTGCGTAACCCGGCCGTATGTAATTATTTACTTTGAATTCTAACCATACCTACAATATTTGCAGTCTTATAAACCTTTAGCTTATTACAACAATAGACCAACTAATAACGCTATCGCAATTATATAATACAGAATCTTGATAGTATAATACTGTAGGTCCCAATAATGATTTACTCTACACGCGGCTTCCTTCGATTGGAACTGGAAACTGGCTATCTAGGCGAAAATGTGTGAGGAGAACGATGACATTTGAGGAGGCGAATGATGTATGTAAGGACCTCGAAACTTGCGGCTCCGTCCTTTCTGAGTACACCGTTAGGGATACGTTGTGAAGATATGTATGTATGTGTGTATTAAAACATTTGAAGAGAAACAAACAGACAAAGTTCCATTTTATAATAATATAAATAGGTATGGTATAGCTAATGGATATAATAGTGTTTGAAGTCACTTAAATTAACCAATACCAAAAGTATAGCGATTGGTTTCTGAAGAAACAAACAATCCATATTATTACATAGAGTACATGCCTTAAACAATGACAGTTTTTAAGCGCCAACTTTGAGGAAGTTTATTATTTAAGATAATGTGTAGTTTTAAGTTATAAATAGTAACGTACTTTTTTGTTATTAATAACGTATAGAAATTATAAAAAAAATACATAGAATTAGTTACATATGCTTCAAATCAAATCGCTTCTATTGGTTTTATCTTTTGAAACATTAAATACTGTTTCTTTCAAAATTAAGTATAAATCGAGTAGGAAATTTTGTAAATAATATAATTGTAGCATCATTGACGTACGAATAACTCAGTGGTTTGAGAATTACAATTATCCGGAAGGACCGAAGTTCAATGTCGCCATTGTATGTATCTACTCCACTATATAAACTCATACAGTATCGAAGAAAGCAAGCAGTAAGTTCCAATTCCGCAATTACGAAACTTGTTTTAAAAAATAAATACGCAGGTAAATAAAATCCTGAAACCTCGACATTTATCTTATAGATAGACATTTAAAAAATCGCAGCATTTATTGTCGTCGGTATTATTACAAAAGGATTTCTTCCTTTCAATTACCTACGTAATTAAGTAAATACCTATCTTTTAGCGCCTATCTCTGTCCTTTTTGGGCAATGAGGTCAATAAAGGTTTTCGCTCACAAAATTAATTTACTTAAGAGCAGTAGTAATCTTATTTTTTCTACACTTACCTTACCAATTTTATTCAAAAAACATTGAAATATTAAAAAAAATCGAAGTGTTCAAATAGACTATTACTACAAAAAACTTTTTTTAATTTTTTGATAATATTATCAACAAAAATAAACTTAAGTACTGTTCCGTTAAATTATTACCTAGTATTTTTTTATACTAAAATATTATATCACTGCAGTACCACCGTCATTCCACTATCTGGTTGTTTTGATATGTTCAATGTCCAGTGCTCATAAAATACACTTTCACCAAATGTCAACATTGTCACGCGGCTGGAACTTAGTCTTACTTTTTTTTGCAATGTACAATACCACTTCAATATTTAATCTCTCTTAAATCACCTTTGCGATTTCTGATAATTTATTTCCAAACTGAGTTCTTAGACAAAGTCACTATCTCTTATCGTTTTCGTTAAGATATAAAAATAAGAGTTTAATAAAATATGAGATTTTAAGTTTATTATCGACATATCTTTTGTCTTTACTTCAGTTCTTTGAAACTCAGCTTGATTTTTTTCGTTTCTGTAATTAATCATACTTCATTCATTCATTCATTCTTCGTTCCTAAATTTTCATTTATTTAATTTTTTGTCATAAAAGTTGTGTAAAACTGTTTTGTCGTTTTATAATTTTTTCCTCTTATCGCTATTTTTTATCTATGAAAAATAATGTATGCAAAATACTTAATCAAAATCAGTCTGCTGCTAGGTACATATCGTCACGTAGAATCACAATATATAGGTACCCGTATAATTAAAATAAATTGCTTTAATGTTTGTTATCTCACGAATTTAAGATATGAATTATCTATTTAGAATTAATTTTACATGTACTTATTCATTAAATCGAAGATTAATTACTAAATTACTATTAGCCAATTACGAGTAACCAATTACGATTTTGCAGGACATCCTACATTTCAGAGGTTTGTGAAAGCGTCCTGATTCACTCTTGATCGGAACGCTAAAGGAAACTGTTTGAACTGGGTCCCCAGTCTGGGACTCCGATATATAGTACTGTTGATAATTAGTTTAACGATAATTGGTTCCTCGACAAGTGCGACCAAAATAGGTCTTTTCTCTTAAAGGTTTTCACGCAGGGCAGAAATGAATTTGAATAAGGGACACGAGAGGTCAATTGAAAATATCGTATGAAAAATGTTACCGGCTAATGTTTACCTGGGCGGCGGTAGTCGCGCGCTAGAAAAAATAGGAAATTAAAAATTTTAAAATGTAAAATTTCTTTGTACTTTTATGATTATGATTTATGATACATATCGAATAACATTTACTTTTCTCATAGATGGGAATAAAAAGTAGAGTGTATCAATTTTTTACTTCTGACGCCGTACATTGAAATTGAATCCCTCGCAGTGCATATGATTCTACTTTAGAATTGCTCTCCGCGCTCGGGCTTAAACTCTAGAAATCTTCGCTCCGTTCTGAACTCAAAATAGCGCCTCGCCGTAAAAATATTCCCTTGTTATAAAATCTACTATTTCACTACCCACAAAAACAAACCTCGGCTTTTATAAACCTAGTTTTTTAGATGTTTCAATTTCAAAAATTAATAACCCAATTTTTTTAATACAATGTGAGAAGTGTACTTACTTTCCTAAGAAAAACATTTTAAACGGGACCACTCAGGGACCGCCACGGGATCGTCACACATACACCACATAGATGAACTACTTCCAAACACAGACACTCCTCGTTTTACGTACATTACATACTCTTATCCTCACGGTGTATCCATTAGGAGGTAGTCAGAGAAGATGGAGTGCCGAGTATCGCGGTCCTTCTTTCGCGTCCTTAAATCTCGTCATTCTCCTCACACAATTTCGTCGAGGTATGCGAGTGCTTTTCACATGATCACCAGCTAACACTCTAGTTATTTAATCCTCATAAGTCAGCCTTGTTCTTCCTTGACTACTGCTATCACTCACTTCCACTTTGTAGATTTTCTTTGTCAATCAATCATTCATACTTTTTGTTTGATAAAATTTTGTTTGTACAAAATTAAGTGTAGAAATAATACGTAGTATTTATTACATACTATACATTAAAAATTAAATTTAATAAAATACATTTAATGCACCATCACAGATTAGTTATTAGCATAAAACAACATTAAGAATGTAAATAAAGTTATAGTACCTATCTATGAATTATATATGAACTTGGTGTTAAATACGATAACAGTCTGCTCTCTGTCATAATTGGTACATTTTGATCACAGTGATCCTGCATTTTCATGTAAGCAGACGTTCTTACTAATAAATGATATTTAAACATGTTATAGTTTAAATTGCAACGAAAATGAAAGACTCAGTATTAAATGTATGCAGCTTGTGTTTCAATGCATATATAAACTTTTTTACTCGTGTGATATTAATCATTTTGAGTGCAATTATATATCAAAGTTTTGTTTTAATAGAGGTGTTTTTGAACAGTTACAATTCTATGTATCCACCTTATTTTTCCAAATATGTAATGAAATTACATCATTACACGAATGGAGTTATGACGTTAACATTCAAAACATTTGCATTATTCGTACAGGTAAAACAATAACCATTTTTAAAAAAATAATTTTTAGATTCTTATTAAAATTACATCTAATTATCAAATCAGTTTTTTAATTGCTAAATATTCAATACGTTTTTATGTTCAATGAATAGGTAGATATACATATACTTTACATATTACTATTACTTATTATTATCAATACGTAGGTATTGAGTTTTTGCGAATCGGCAATTTCTACGTTCTGAAATACCAAAGTTTAGTTAACAATTTCGTAGAGATAGATGCTTCTAGGACCTATATTAACTTCATACAGAAGAGAGAAGATCGGATGTGTTATGTTTTTGTGAAATCAAATAAAAGGGTAGTGAACTTACGGAGCTATCGCCTATCGCTAACTGGTGTAATTGTGGTCATGCGTACATTATCAGTTATTACGACTCTACGACATTGCATTTATTTTTAATACCTATATTTTGTCGTCGTAAATTATAGAATCGGACAGATCACGATGTGCCTAGGTATTTTGTGAATTGTCATCATGTGGCCATCTGGCCATCATTCTTAATGTTTTTACTTCATGTTCATAATGCGCACCGTAGACAGAGTATTAACTAGTCTAAAAAGTCTAAAATACAGTGGCCACATGAGATGACAAATGTACTATAGATACTTACTTATAGCTTTATTATAGGTCGCGTATTAGTGTTGCTATAGCTAAAATTTATTACTGTGTAGGGAGTAGGCTTCTTCATACTGACACGGTCAAAAGTACCTATTATTAATTTTATTATCCGTATCGTTCCCAAATACGATTACAAATAAGGGTATTCATGCCCTAAAGTTAGATTCACTCATAATTTTTTTGTTTGGAGTATACCCGATCTCTAGGGATGAGATCAGGATTAAATGTAATTTTTACCTAATATGCAAAACCGTACTAAAATTCACTGCTTTACTGAGACTGCAGGGTCTCGCAATTGACCGCACCACTGCCCCTAACAGCACTTAGAACCTCCACATGCAGTGTGCAGGTTTCTCACGTGAAAAAAATTTCACTGGAGAAATCTGAACACATATACTCCGTACCATAAGGGAGAGACTGTGTTATGTGGGGCTTTTACTCGCCAACACATATCTTCACGCTGTATCACTAACTGGGTAGTCAGACATGTTACAGCAATATGTATCCCCCGAGGAGGAGACAGCGTGCAGTGCTTCGGCACGGCACAAGAAGGGCTCCGGTGCGTTCTGTAGGGGAACTTACTTACTGACTGACCAAAATGCTATACTTACGCGTCATTGTCTTTTATAGTGTAAATATCGATAAACCTTACCTTCACCAGCAACTAGAGCAAGGGCGGATACAGCTACAGCGAAGGGGGTCATGTATTTGAGATCTAGTCAGGACAGGCACCAATTCCATTACAACCTAGCAATCTAGACCCGGCTCAGTGAAGGTCATGACCCCAATGAACCCCCCCCCCCTTTGATCCACCTTTTACCGAGAGTAAGAAAAACGAGAAATAAGTAAAACAATTGTAGAGGACATAAGACCTAACAATTGTTCACTGCGAGTTTGCGAGTAATTAAGGATTCCTTTAGGCAAGACGCCCGTACTATTACCTACATCTTCTTTTTGTTTATTTGATTTTTGTTTTTGTTTATTAATTCAATAATAAATTAGTAACTTACACTGTGGTAGACATTAATAACTTTTTATGATGTTATTTCCAGGCAACTATGATGAACGCATTCATGAGGAGATTTATCCGGTTTTTGGTGTCATTATTAGCGATATTTGTACGTCCAGTCACATATCTTATAAACATAAAAAGAACCAGGAAATGCCCGCCGCCTACCAATCCAATTCTTTTCAAATCTGCAACTACCTTGGCGGATATGATTCGAAAAAAACAGGTATTAAAACAACTTAAAATATCAGTTAGGTACGCATTATTTAAAATCAAACTGCATTGAGTCAATTACAATGTACCAAAATAAAATTCGAAGATAACAGAATAATTACAGTGTAACAATTTAGAATTTTATATTTGTTGTCGGTTTGTTTACTTGATTGTTTTAGTGTCACGGGTTATAGAATGGATTAAAACGAAAATTTCAATGTAAGAAGCTTAAATAAGTACTTACTGAAGCAAATAACATGAACGTATCATACATAATACACTTATGTATTTAATTACGGGCAACTGATACTGACATAAATCGTGTTTCCACTGATCTGAGAGAGATAGAAAATATGTGTAAAATGTGCCACCAGCTATCTTCCCATACAGGTAGTAAAAGTCTGCAAAAGAATAGGACGTGTTACAAGGAATTGAGCTAATTACTTGTTGCTACCTTGTTTGGTTTTGCAATCTGTAAGCCTAATTTCTTTTTGCTTTAACATTGGGATGTGAATTTTTTACAACTTAATTCATTGTGATGACGATATGTAGCATGTAGCTCGTATTAGTGTTTTGTTTTTTAGTTTAATAGTTTTAGGATAGAAATTCCCGGAGCCCCTCCCCAAAGCGCCAAGGACAGTAGCCATTACCTAGTTTCTGGGCTGAGGCTGGGTACTTGTGTTCTGGTTTCTCCTGCAATACCAAAAAAGGGCCGTCTTATAGGTACCGTTTTGAGCCCTGAGCACAAAGCTCGAGGGCCCTATAGAAGGCAAGAATCGTAAATAAACATAAAAATATACCCTTTAACCCTCGACAGGAAAGAGAGGTGTTATGACATCGATGCCTATGTCTGTCTGTCTGTTTGTATGTTTGTCTGTGGCATCGTAGCTCTTGAACGAATGAACCTATTTGCATACGATTTTCTGTTTGCAAGCTGCAGCCTTCGTCAATATTTTTCTTCATCTAATGATATTTATCAATTAGTGTGAAATATCATATTAAGTAGATAGAGTTCATTTCCAACGCAATGAAAGTCAAATTATCCCACTGAATCTATTGCAGGATTATTTACATTAATTCTCAAATTACTTTCGACAGGTGACATCCGAGCAAGTAGTTACAGCTTATATAGACCGATGTAAAGAAGTCAATCCTTATTTAAATGCAATCGTAGAGCCACGTTACGATTTAGCATTAAAGGAGGCAAGGAGCATAGACAAAATGATAGCAGCAACTAACAGGACACCTGAAGTGTTAGCCAAGGAATATCCGCTGTTAGGTCTTCCTATAACTGTAAAAGAAAGTATAGCAGTAGAAGGTAAGCATATGTTACTTACGTAAAACATTTATATACCTACTACGAGTTACTAAATATTTACTTTTTATCACTGCCTTTTGGAATCCCTCATTCTGCCTTCTGCCATTAAATTTAACGCAAAATAAAATTTGCCATAATAATAATAATATTCCTCAGACATTTCACACAGCGCCATCTAGTCCCAAAGTAAGCAGCACAGTGCTTGTGTTATAGGTACTAGACAACTGATATACTACTTATATACTTTTCTTTTGTAATTGAATACATATTATACATAAACACCCAGATTAGGGGCGGGAATCGAACCCGCAACCCCCGTTTACTTACCAACGCGCTTAGCCGTTGCGCCACGGACGTCGTCAAAAGGTTTTCACTTTATATAAAAAAAGTATCTAACATAACGCAATCTTAATTTTTCCTACTTACAAAATGGATTGAACTATAATTCTCTATGAAAATAACTCAGTCAATTAACAGTATGGACAATGACACTTTGCCCTGTATTCCAGAACGATGCGCAAGTGTGAATCTGTGCTTATTAGTTAGTTAGTTGCTTAGTTAGAAAGAAATGCTGCCTATTCATCGTATGTTGCGGCATCCTTTTCTAACTGTGCTAAATTGAAGATTCACACGTGAGTATCGTTCTGGAATACTGGCCTAATTGCTCATGTCCTACTTGTACTTGACGTGTTTATTCAATAAAATTTTATTTCAAGCCTAAAAAACTAATAGAATGGTAACAGATGATAAGATATTACTTCGGAATTTTACCTGATTGATATTAGACATGACTGTTAAGATTGTTTTCTTAGGATCAGCTGCTATGTAGGTACAATAACATAAAAAAAAATGTTATTGCAAAATATTTAACGTTATAGTATTGAATAACTCGTTTTAAAATTATGATAACAAATTAAATGATTCAGGCATGAGCAACGACTGCGGATCTGTACGGCCATGCAGGATTCCGGCAAAAAAAGATGCGGTCATTGTAAGATTAGCAAGAGCGGCTGGAGCGATTCCGATCGCTGTGACCAATACTCCTCAATTTTGCATGAATTGGGAGACATACAACTATGTAACCGGGTTAACTATGAATCCTTATGATCAAAAACGGACGACCGGAGGATCTTCAGGTGGAGAGGTAATTAAATGCAATTTGAATCCCCATGACGCGTTATGCCGAATCACGTCTGGGACGTAGCAAATTAACTTCGCCAGCAACTTATGCTCGCTAGACACGATCAAGTATGCTTGATCAAACCCGTCCAATTGATATAAAGCGTTGTTTGGCATGACGCCCCTACAATGCCACAGACGATCAAATTTACTTGATCCAACCATGCAAATTAGACTGGCTTGATTATGTATACTTGATCGTGTATGGCGGGCATTAGCAGTGCAAGTACTATGTGAGCAGTGCTACGGCAGCACTTTGAAAACTCGTTTGAAAGATTTGGGACATTATGTCATAAACTTATCCATTTCAGAAAAAAAAATTAAATTCTGTGTATAATTTCGTAATTTCGAAGATCCAACTGAATTTTTGTATATAAATACAGAGTTATTTCTGTATTTTTAATCGAGCTTTTTTCCCTATTGTGTTTACACGTTTGAACATTTTAAGATAAAGAGTTGAAGTTCTATGTGTCCAAATACCTAACTGTCATTCATCTTAGATATTGAGATCCAAGTCACCAAAATCTGTATAGGCGAACTTATTATTTCAGTAATCGTAGCAAGTACCGAAATAACATTTTTTTAAATATTTGAACTAAGAATATATTATCTATGTAATTTGATTAAATATTCAAATATAGTATTTATTGTTTCCAGTCAGCACTAATTGCATCTGCAGCATCTATCATAGGAGTTGGATCCGATATCGCCGGTTCTTTGCGACTACCACCCATGTTTACCGGTATATATGGACATAAACCTACTCCGAAACTTTTGTCAATTGAAGGTAAATAATTTCGGAAATCATGTCTGATTAAGGCTATACCCACTATTGTACACATAATGGTGCAGTGTATGTGGAGTTGTGGAGTTCATACAACAGGCAGAAGAACTCTAATGAAACATTATGTAAGCCAAATGTAAGCAGTCAAACGAATGCAAGTCTAAAGAACGATAATTTTATTACTTTTGTAATAAGATTATTTAATAGGATTTGTCATTTTTTTAGTATCCGATACTTATCACGTTCGTAATAAAACTACATGTAACAAACTTCGTCATAGATTCAGATTTAATTTATAGTAATACGAAATATAACTGGACATATTATTATGGTATACTACTCTGTCAAGAAAGTACCGGGAAAAGATCAATAATACACGAAATGTTAGTTATTCATCCAAATTTATTTTATCACCTTCAAAGTATGCTTCTTCAGAAACGATACACTTACGCCAACGAATAATTCAATCATCAAAACATTTTTTAAACGCTTTTTCCGGAATTGAGTTCAGTGCTCGCTGCGAATTCTCCTTTATGTCTTCTACCGAATGAAAACGGGTGCCACGAAGTGGTAATTTGAGTTTAGGAAAAAGAAAGAAGTCGGCTGGAGCCATATCTGGTGAATAAAGTGGTTGCTCGATGGTATTTGTTGAGTTTTTGGTCAAAAATTCGTTCACAATGATGGCCTTGTGCGAAGGCGCATTATCATAGTGCAAAATCCAAGAATTTTCTTTCCACAAATCTGGCCTTTTTCGTCGAATTTGCTCTCTTAAACGCCGCATAACGCCCAAATAATATTCTGTATTTATCATTTGACCTTCCGGCAAGAATTCCGAGTGCACAACACAGCGATAGTTAAAGAAAACAGTCAACATGACTTTGACTTTTGATCGACTTTGGCGTGGTTTTTTCGGTTTCGGTTCAGTTGGATGGCGCCACTCCGAAGCTTGTTGACTAGTTTGCATGTGAAACTCGTAAACCCACGTCTCGTCACCAGTAACAATGCGTTTCATGAATGTTGGGTCGGAATTGACTCGTTCTAGCATGTCTTCAGCGACTCTCATGCGATTGTGTTTTCGAAGAAAATTCAGGTCTTTTGGGACTAGCCGAGCGGCAACATGTTTCATACCCAAGTGATTATTTAAAATGGTACGGATCGACTAGTGAGACACAGAAAGTTCGGCGGCTATCTCTCTCAAACTTGAATGAGCATTTTCAGTCACTATTTCCTTCACTTTTGCGATGTTAACTTCAGTTGCAGACGTTGATGGCCTACCAGAGCGAGGCAAATCTTCCATCACATCTCGACCGCTTTTGAACGCTTTTCATTTAAGCACGTGTTTTTGATAAAGTCGATTCACTGTAAGCCTTCTGTAACATTTTCAGTGACTCTGAACACGAAATTCCATTGGCGATGCAAAATTTAAGACAAACACTTTGTTCGATGTTTTTGTCCATTATGAAATTCGCAATATACACTACAATGATATAACTAAAAACAGCACTGTATTTAATCGAAATAACAGATGCAACTCAAACTCCGCGCCAAAATGGAAAACAGTTGTGCCAACCTAACAACAACAAAAAAAACAAGAAATTGAATTTGGAACCATAAACAAATCATCCATTCCCGATACTTTCTTGACTGAATGTACTTTTATATACAAATTCCGGACGACCACATTACACATGCTTTATTTAATATTATATGTTATGTATATGATAGCGAAAATGAAATCGTAGAAGTATTTGGGTACTCTTTGTCTTGTCAGGAATACGTAAAGACATGACTTTGTACAAACATCTGCATAATAATTAAATATGTATACCTACCTATTACCTAATACTAGCAATGACTAATAACTGCATTTAGTATACACATTAGTATGACATTTTGCGGAATGCGAATATTTTTATCACAATTCTTCCGCAATTTTTTGTACGAAAAAGAAGGATAGAAATCAGTAAAACTTTAATGCGGGTTTATCTTGTGGGGGTGTAGATATTGTTATCTAATTTATAAAGAACACCACACACATAAAAAAGAAAAAGGATACTTAGTAGACGGGCACAAGTAAATGAGACGAACACTTCACAGAGGTAACAATATATTCTTGAGACACACGATTTACTGTCATAATTATAATACACTCATCAAAAGTGTCTAGAGATCCAGTACGTTTTAGAGTATCGCCACAATTGAGGATTATTATTTTAACTTTTTTGGATCGTTATTGATTCTTTTTAATGATTTTCACTATTTGAATCAAGAATTTTCTTTAAATTTTGATTAAAAATAGAAAATGAACTGTCAATCAGGATTCTTATAAAAGTGTGTAATAGCGTTTTACAAAACCATTACAATTTCTGCATCGGAACTGAAAAAAATTGAATCAATATGGAGCGACGACATCATTTGACACGAGAAGAGATCATGAGAGCCGTCGGAATGTTGCAAGCTGGTTCCAGGCAACGTACTGTGGCTGTCGCTCTTGGCGCTACACAGAGCGTCATAAGCCGTATCTGGACACGCTATCGTATCACGGGCAGCGTGGTCGAGCAACATAGAGGACGATCTCGCGTCTCCACTCGCAGACAGGACCGGTACATCCAATATATTGCTCGACGGAATCGTACTATGACCGCCATTATGTTGGCTACGAGACTCCACAGCTCTTTAGGCTTGCTGATAAGCGACCAAACCATCCGAAATCGTTTACGCAAAAGTGAGTCTGCGTTCCCGAAGGCCACTGAGAGATCTGCCTATAGCACCCTGCAATCGTAGGGCCCGTTTACAATGAGCTCGCGAACACAGAAATTGGGAGGAAGAAGCAGTCTACTTCCTCCCAATTTGTATTTGCTGGCGTTGTATTTGCTTTTCCGATGAATCTGGTTTCGGTATGAGGCCGGATACAAGACGTACTCGAGTTTGGAGGATCTCTGGACGTCAAGAACGTTTGAAATTTTGTCAGGAAGTTCATTCATATGGAAGGGGAACAATAATGATTTGAGCCGGTGTTTGGATCGGTGGAAAAACCGATCTCATTTGGATCAGAGGCAACCTCAATGTTCATATTTATGTTGAGAGGATTGTTTCAGACGTGATCATCCCTCTGCGAAGCCGGTTGGATGATTCGTTTCGACTAATGGACGACAATGCACGTCCACACACGGCTAGAGTCGTAACACGCGCTCTTGCCGACGCTCGCATCAACGTTCTGCCGTGGCCTGCTTAATCGCCAGACCTCAGCCCAATTGAGCACCCATGGCTATGCTTCAAAGAAGAGCTCTGCCGAGTATGGTTGACGTGCATAACCCACAACAACTTTTTGACTCGTTAGAAAGAATGTGGGCGGCCATTCCTCAAAGTGATTTTGATGAACTGATTTTAAGCATGCCAAATCGCTGTGATTGTGTAATTCGTGTCAATGGCGGAAACACAGATTATTAATTTTTTTATCTTTACAATAAAAATTTAAAAAATTCTCATTTTTGCCTTTTTTTGCTATTTAATTGACGACATTAATTTAGGTTAATTTCCCACAATTTGCAAAAATTGTAATTTTTCTTAATTTTTACAAAATATAGGCATAAATTGTTAACTTAAACATAGAAATTAAAGTAAGAAGCCAGTCTGGAAGACTAGATTTGATAAATATTAATTGGATATTTTTTTATAGTTAAAAATGTACTTGATCCCTAGACACTTTTGATGTGTGTATATACAAGCGATACGCAGATACGACAATAATTACGATATAAATAACAACAGATATTACAAGATATAAATAACAACAGATTATAAATAAGCGAAATAAATTAATACAATTTTAACTTGTAATAGCCGTTGGGAACGAACGCAGAATGAATTGTGTGTCGTACACTGTGTTGGCGCGACCTTTATTATTTGTTAGCGCGGGCGTGCACAGTGTAATGTAAAATGTTAAAAGTGGCGGTAGGTGTAAAATAAAATACGTATGTAAAATGTTTGTATGTTCATAAATTATATTTAATTATTTTAATATATAAATTTTATATTTGCGTATGTTTGTGTGTATACGTAAACTATAAATAGTGTAAGTATATACGTATGTAGTGTAGTGTGCATATTATGTGGCCTACAATCTTATAGAAATGTTTATTTTGTTTGCAGTTGGTATTATGTAAGTATTTAAAAACAGTTATCGCGTTCACGGATGTCTAAATATGAATATTCATTACAGCGTTACAAACGTATACTTATTAAGTATAATATCTGATTATCCATTAAAATTAACACAGTAAAACATTTTCTTTAGGTCACGTACCGGACTCTCTGGATCCTGACTTTGTGGAATATTTTACGCTAGGTCCAATAACACGATACGCTGAAGACCTTAGCTTACTTCTAAAAGTTTTGAAACAACCTGACGAGCCGGATGTTCCTTTAGATAAACCTGTAAGTAAAAAACGCAAACAAATAATTGTCGTCACAAACTTACCTATAGTTAAATATTTATTTAACTATTACATATTTGTATTAGTTGTATTACACGAATAGTTATATATAGGTAATAATAAAGACCAGAATTGAGCTGAAAATTAAATAATTTTCTTTTCAATTCTCGTCTCTTTCAATTACATTAAATCTAATCTTTACATTTTTTGCACTCATTTCAGAAAATAATACTAAAAACGGATAGAATTACTAAACATATGTAATAGTCGTAGTATACGATGTATGGATGTTTATAAATACTTTATTACATTGAATGCTACCTACTACTATAATGATACTATTTCATTTAAATGTAATTTGCAGGTGGATGTATCAAAACTTAAGTTTTATTACATGGAAGGCGATGGTAGTAGCATATTAACTAATATTGGATCCGATGTAAGGACAGCGCTAGAGAAGGCGAAAGACCATATAAAAAATACATATAATGTCGAGGTCAAAGAGGTTCGCAAACATTCGATGTATCTACTATTACATTACCTATACTTACACATATACCTAAAATTGATATGTAAAAGGATTTTCAATTCATTATTATGTGCAGTATAATATTACTAGTGAATGTATGTATATGTAGATAATGGTTTATTTGTTGTTTCCAGCTAAAAATAAAGAACATGGAACATATGTGGGAGATAAGCATTAGAATTTTAACGAACATAAGACATATTCGAAACATTTATACACATCCGGAAAAACGTGAGCAGTGGGTATCAGTTTGGCCCGAAATATTTAAAAAATTGATCGGCTTATCGGACAATACTTTGACTTGTGTTGCATACGGGCCACTGCAAAAAATGTTTGATGCGTTACCAAAGAGTTATTACAATAAATTATTAAAAATCTTTACAGAAGTCAAAGCCGACATTAACGTAAGTTTGTATTAGCCAAGAAAAAAAATACATTATCTTGTTTATTTTTAAGAAATTCTATTTAACTGTGCGTGTTTATGACCGCAATAAATAAGCCTATATCCTCTATCACATTTTGTAAGATCTTGAAGAATGAGACAATGTTTTATAAATACTTACCTTAGATTCTGTATATTAAATCACGTTTTTTTTTTTTTTTTCAGAAAGTTCTGTCAGACGATGCAGTATTATTATGCCCAACATTTCCTTATCCAGCTCATCTACACTACAGAGTGTTTTATAAATTTCTAAATTGCGGATATCTTTCAATGTTTAACGCACTTGGCCTGCCAGTAACACAGTGCCCCATAAGCTTATCACGCAAAGGTCTGCCAGTTGGCTTACAGTTAGTCGCAAATAAACACAACGACCATTTAACTATTGCAGTCGCTAAGGAATTCGAAAGAGTTTTCGGTGGATGGGTACCGCCAAATAAAGACCTCGTGAGCGTTCATGTTAATAAAGAGTGCAACGGAAAAGACCAACACAAATAGTAAACAACTGAATACATGCCTTGTGCAGCCTAATGCAAGCGAATTCATTGTAATAATAAGGTTGATTTTCGTAATTACGGTTAGATCATATTTTAGCCTCAGATCTGAGATTTTAGCACGAAATTGAAAAATTATTATCATTATCTATCCGTTGTAGTAAAATCCATTTTGAATTTGTAGAATTTCAGAAATCCAACTGAATTTTTGTGCAAACTGTTTTTTCGAAATTTTTCTTTAACGTTTTTTTTATCGTGTTTTCCACGTTTGAACAATTTAGCATAAAGAATTGAAGTTGTTTACATCCAAATATCTCTTAGTTACAAAATCTGTAAATTTCTGATTTAACGATAATACAAGGCAAGGCAGAAAAGTTCTCGGCCTAAAGTATGAGTCACTCAAAGCCAGTCGAAGCGCTAGTTGAGTTCATCCTTATTAATATTAGATCTTTACCTATGAAATTGCCGTGTAGTATACAAAAAGCTAAAGTATTTTTTTTATATATATTTTTTAGTTCTATTAATCAAAGTATGCACCCATGCTATCCATGCATCTCTGCCAGCGCAGTGGTATAGAAATTTCTTCCTGCCAAGAAGTTTTGGAAAAAGTAGAAGTCTGTCGGCGCAAGGTCTGGTGAGTACGGTGGATGACGCAAAACTTTCAACCCTAGCTCTTGTAGCTAAGAGACCGTCTGTCGTGCCATGTGAGGTCGAGCGTTGTCGTGCAGGAGCAGCAGGGACGAGCGATTAACCAAGGCTGGCCGGAGATTTGCGAGCTTCTCCATCATTGTGTCCAGTTTGTCACAGTACACATCCACAGTAATGCTCGTGCCATTTGGTAAGAAGCTTTGATGAATTATACCACTTTTCTAGGGGTAAGTTTTCGCTTGGAGCATGGCCTAGGTGCTGAACCAGGGTATAACCAACATGATGACCGCCTACGATTGTCAAAAAGAATCCAAGTGACAATGTGGTTCAAAATTCCTTCGTTTCTATGTCTATTAAGCAATGCAAGGCATACCTCAACACGTTCCTCGCACTGGCGATCGTTCATTTCATGCGGCACCCACTTATCAAGCTTTTTTACCTTGCCAATTTTACGCAAGTTGACCAATATTGTTTTGATGCTAACATCAAAAGCTGCTGCTAACTCAGGAGTAGATTGAGTATCGTCAGCTTTCGCTATCGCCTTTAATTCGTCGTTGTTGACTTTAGTTTTCGGGCGGCAAAACGGCAATTTCATAGGTAAAGACCTATTATATAAAGAAAGTTTCCAGTGATTAGGCTCATTACGCTCAGAGCACCCAATTTAAAAAAATCATGGCTAAGTCTGAAAAATCACTGCCCCTTTTAGGAATTTTTAGCACCATTCTGTGATCAAATTTACAAAAAGTAATAAAACACCGAAGATCGTCTTTGAAGAGATGTCTATAGTTTATGGAAAGATTGTGCGTTCATATTCCATGGAGAAATGTTGGAATCAGCTATTCAGAGAAGGCCGATACTCGTTGGATGACGTCTCTCGTTCCGTATGTCTGTCTTATTAGATCGGTAGTCCTACTAATCTTTTGCTCGTGTGCGACAAGCTATATTAGAGAAGGAAAGCGCAAGATTAGCAAAAGGCGCTTTTTTTGCAAGACAGCTCCATTCAATCTTGAGAAGTTGCGACGCATGCCCAGAACGGCACGGGCTTATACTTCAGACCTGGCTTTTTAATCAGTAACCTGAAAAACGCCTGTGAGCAGAAAATTTGAGGACGAAAAAGACATGTAGATGACAGTGAATGAACGTTTTGAAGGGAAAGGGTAAGAATACTTTTTAATGGTATAAAAACATTGTGTAAAAGAATGTGTAGATATGTACTTATGTATTAAGACTAAGGGAGATTATAATATTGAAAAATAAAATAGTTTCATTTCTTTTCTCTGAATACCTATAGCTGAGAATTTTTCAGCCTCTCCTCGTGTATTACTTAAAAGGAATTAGAATAATGCCTTCCATATTCCATAATGTAATATGAAAGTATTAATGTAGGAAAATATAACATGCGTATAAAACTTAGTTGTAGCTCATATCATTAAAGATTCATACTATTTATAGAATATGTACTACAGAACTCATTACTATAGTAAAATGCTAAAAAAATGGTTTCACTCTCGTTTTATATACATTTTATAAATACCTATTAGTTGTAAACAAAACCTATAGGTACTATTAAACTGTAATCGTCCTAATACGTACATAATAATAACCTACCCACATTGCTTTTGAAGACACGAATAGTAGAACATTAAATTATTACGAAATCCTTCTTTATTAAAATTCTGTCTCAGTGCCTATAGTACAAAGAAATATGTGAATGGAGGAGGGTGAATCTGAACTGGACATTTACATACTTCATATATGTGTCCATTCCAAATCTCGGGGTATCTTACTTTTGGATACATAAAATTTGGTAATTACAATTATATTATTCGCTTAAAATAAATACAAATTATTATTATATATATATAAGACATGTATGTATTCCTTATTCATAGAAAGGAAAAACTGATTGCTTTTACGTTTCGCCTATATTCCGTCCAACCTAAGTAAATTTTGATGGAGATGGAGGATAGAAGGTACTTGGGTTGTTTCTATCATAGTATAAAATGTACCTGGCGACCAAGCTTTGGTCGCTGATTGTATATAAACAAAATCAACAAGAAGATTTGACCACATTGCAGGATTCAAACCCGCACACTTCGACGTGACAGACTTCGCTCTAGCCACTTTGCTATTGAGAAGGAGAGAAGGTAAACTTTCTTGCGAAATTAAAAGTAGAAAATTTAGAGTAGAGTAAACACGGAGAAAACGATATTCTTCATTCTAATCATAAATTTCATCGAAATCGTTAGAGCAGTTTTCGAGAATGCGATTACAAACATACAAATATTACTCGTAAAATATAATATAAATAATAATAATAGATAGGTGTATATAATAATAATAGGTAGTAGGTACTACTACTAATTTATTACTAATTATTAATTAATAATACTAATTACTAATGTTTGTGATACTATTCTTTTCAATAACATAATATCTTAAACTAAAGGAAGTCCGTGAAATTTAACATTCATTCATTTGTTCAGGAAAATGAATAATGTTGAAATAACTTTTCTCAGTGACTTTTAACCATACCTACACTTTATTAATAACTTCAGAGCCAGACACCGTGTCCGAACAGCAACGGTGAGCTTAATCAGATAACCTGACTCACCAGTACATACGATACACATTTATTATCATATAAGCTAATCGGTCGCCATTTCGTTAGAAAACAGCACCCACGCGTCTACATTTTATTTAACTCTATTTGCCTCACTTCATAGGACAGACTGTCTGAAGTTATGAAGTCTATGTCCGTATCATTATTTTTCATTATTATTTTTTTATTATTATTCTTCTTTAAGAAAGTAAATCCCATGTAAGACCTCATGAAAGTAAAACATTATTTCTTTATTATAAGTGCGTTAAATAGATGTTTTTAGTAGGTACCTACTTGTTGCAAACTGAATTATACCGTGAAATCAGCCAACATTGCTCTTGAACATTAACTTTGCCTAATTGGTAAACTAATCTGAATGGGATGTTTTTAAACTTACTATGTGTTCTAAAAAGTTTTGTTATTTGTAATGAAAATTTGAACATTGCTCTGGCAGAACTAAATATTGTGCCCGTACAAGCAACGTCATTCAATTGCTTGAAAGTATGCGATTGCTTGTTAGAACATCTGTGGTTAGAACTTCTCAAAAATAGTCGTCATTTAGTGGTGCAAAATCTAAATAAGAAAACTTTTTAAAATGTGTGTATTTCCAATTGAAGACGGTGAGTACTTGTTTGGTATATGTTTATTTTCAATAAATGATATGTACTTACAAATTTCTAATCTTTTATTTCTCATTTTACGTAAAATATCGAAGTGGACAATGCAAACTTCACGCGTCCAGTATATCAGTTGACAACTTTGCCCAATTGAAAATACGTGTAAGGGCTGCCAAATCGAATAGGAATTCATGTTTAGTATTATTTAAAATCGATATAAGTACCTGATGGCATTGTTATTTTTATTATCACTTAAATGTTGATTATTTTACTATTTGAAGTTATATAGGCAAACAGGGCCGCCGATCATGTAATACTATGTTCGAAGTTGTTTTAGTTTTTTCTATTATTTTTTTTCGTACAATTTAGATATTATTATTTTTTCCTAAAAACAACTGTTCCGTGTTCTCATTTCCATAAAATTGTAACTACCGTTAGCTCTCATTGGTTCAATCAGTCAGTTCATAATGTTAGACTGCGGGCATATAATGCCAGTTCAGCCTAACCCCAGTATCCTATTCAGTCACACAAAACACAAAAGTGGATATCATTTTGATACATACCTACATCTTTTGCCTTGAATGTTTCTTAACATACAATAGTACGTTATCACAGCTTTGCTTTTTACAGGTGTGTCGTAATGCTTGTTGAACTTGTCGTTGTCTAATACTTGATTAAAAAGCAGCGCATACACTTTACATAGGTATGTACCTAATTTTACCAACAGCATTCATTAGAAGTACCCTATACGTTTATATGTCACATATCTAGTACCCATCCACTGAAGCCAAGCAGAGAGATAAAAATAATGAAACCCTATTAATTGTTCTCATGATATCCGATGTGCTTTTCATCTAACGATATCTAAGTAGTGCCTGGTGACCATGAATATGTAATAACATAGCTGCGCATATCCCTCAGGATACTTCAATGACCATCCCATTCGTAATACCACTTCATTATAGAAAATTTTATTACATAATTACTTATCATCGTCATTAATTTTTATAATAACATTCCACCATATGCCAAGTTTTCGATCTTTTACAACCTGAGTAAAATCATCTGTAACTTTTATTTCAGAATGAATTCGCCTCACACCCATAGCTGCATGGCTTTAAGTCAAAGCCGCATATTAAAAGGCAAAAATCACGCAGAAAACTTGGAGCATGTCAGTTTAAGAAGTACAGTAATGACATGCTAGAGCTTGCAATGGCATTATATAGAAATCATAAAATATCTTCATGCGAAGCTGAAAAACAGTTTGGAATACCACGGAGAACTTTATTAAATAAAGTACAAAACCTACATGTAAAGCTTGTCATCGGGATTATTACCTAAAAATTTGCAGACAGCGACAGCCACGCGATCACTGCGCGACCAGTGATTAATTGTAATAAAAAAATTGGTGTCATATATGAAGATTGCGTAACTATTATTCTAGGACCGTAAAATGCACTTATCGCGGTAGATTTAGCGCCACTATACAAATTACATTACAGAAATAATCATTTTTACAGCAGATATCGCGCGATATTGGCTGTCGCATACTGACTGTAAGTTACGTAATAAGCGTGCGGGGCTCCCAAAAACCTTAATGATGAAGAGAACAAAATTGTAAAGGTTCTTATAGTAGCTACGGACATTGGTTGTCCTTTGTCAAAATTATCATCTTAGATTGGACTAAATCACTTACAGGAACAAAAGTGGTTATAGCAGATAATCTGCCTAGCCACCTCAATATCAATATTATTGAAATGGGCGAAAAACGTAACATTAAATTTGTGTTCTTGCTACCAAACAACGCACCTGCCGCAACCTCTGAACGTGGGGTTTTTTTTGGTCGCCTAAAGAAGGAATGGAGAAAAATATCGTCTAAGTACAAGATAGAGAATTCTGCACAAAAATTCTTAGCAAGAAGCATTTTCTAAACCTTCTTCAAGTATTGATGAACGTAATATTGGGTCCTTACATATGAAATTAGCGTTTTGTCGTACTGACCACTTTGATCTGAAATATCTCCTCTTTGGTTAAGAATTCCAAATTCAAATTTATAAATTCATTTAGAAAGCACCGTACGTTTTTGGTTTCAACGTTTTCGTTCTGGAAATGTCGACCTTCAGAACCAACCCCGTGGACGGCCGGAGACCAAAGTGGAAAATGAAGAATTAAAGGCTATTGTGGAAGCGGATCCATCACAAAGCACTTCAGAGATAGCTGCAGGCTTCGGGGTAAGTGACAAAACTGTATTAATCCACTTGAAGCAAATCGGGAAAGTAAAAAAACTTGAACGATGGGTACGTCATGAATTGAGTGAATCGAACTTGCAAACACGCGTCGACTGCTGTGTTACTTTGCTCAACCGACACAATAATGAAGGGATTTTAAATCGAATCATTACTTGTGATGAAAAGTGGATACTGTACGATAATCGGAAGCGCTCGTCGCAATGGCTGAACCCTAGAGACCCAGACAAATCCTGCCCTAAACGAAAATGTACTCAGAAAAAGTTACTTGTGAGTGTTTGGTGGACTAGCGCCGGTGTCGTTCACTACAGCTTTCTAAAATCTGGCCAAACGATTACGGCAGATATCTATTGTCAGCAACTGCAAACCATGAAGGAAGAACTAGCTGCTAAACAACCTAGATTGGTCAATCGCTCTAGGCCACTGCTGCTTCATGACAACGCAAAACCACACACTGCACAACAAACAACCACTAAGTTAGATGAGCTACAATTGGAATGTCTGTGACATCCACCGTACTCCCCGACCTTGCTCCAACAGATTACCATTTTTTCCGGAATTTGGACAACTTCTTACAAGGAAAAAAATTCAACTCCGATGCGGCAGTCCAAACCGCCTTCAAAGAGTTTATTGATTCTCGCCCCCATGGTTTTTTTAGTAAAGGGATCAATGAATTACCTATGAGATGGCAAAAGTGCATAGATAACAACGGTGCATACTTTGATTAATTAAATATATTTTACAAAAAAAATTGACTTTATGTTCCTCCCGTACAAAACGCCAATTTCATATGTAAGGACCCAATATAAATACAAAATTCCAAAACAATAAAGAGCGGATTTAGGGCAACAGGCATTTATCCTTTTAATCCACAAGCTGTATTGAAAAAGACCTCAATATTTTAGAGAAGAACCAACATATCGTGTAGAAGATACCTTGCTAAAATATCTAAAAAATGCGCAAGCTCCAAATCCTATAGCGCCAAAGTGATACAAAAGAATTTGTATTGAACTTGGTAAGTCAGTTACATCTACTGATATCACTAACTTGATTAACAAGCAATCTAACATAAGCAGTAAAAATAAAACAGTGATGCAAAAAAAAAATACAAAACTGCTAGAGCAAAAATTAAATAAATTAAACATTTAGAGGATCCATATGCTAGAGCAAGTACAGAAGTTGGAAATGAATCAAGCAATGTTGAAGATTTCTCACCAGATTAAGAAGCAAAGCAGGATCAGAATGTTTTAGTGCGCTTTAATGGCAAGAAAAATATAAAGACTATGTAGGATAGATTATAAAGAGAGAAAATATTGATATAACAATAAAATTCATGCGCAAAAGAAACAATAACACATTTGCTTGGCCCAACGTGGAAAACGTTTCCGTAATGTAAATTTACGACATTGTGCAAGTATTGAAAAATCCAATGGAATGTAGACGTGGCCTACTAAAGTCTGAAGATTTCAAAATATATACCAATATTAATTGATTTATTATGTTAATATCAATACTTTATGTCGAACATTTCGATTTTATTCTAAATCGTCAAATAACAAATGTTGAAGATATAAGTACTTAGCATATATATGCTAAGTACATATTATTATTCAATAATGGTACCTATCTGATATTTCTTGTGTAAAAATAAAACAACGAAAATTTAATGAATGTAATAGAAAATATAATGAAATGTGATGAATTCTTATAATTTTCAGCTATCCTCCGCCTAAAACTCCAAAACCACTAATGGACACGTGTTTCGGTTCTTAACGAAGCATCCTCAGGATATTCCAGAGATCAGACTCGGTCAGCTAACCAACACCGAATTTTTCGGTGCTGGTTAGCTGACCATTAAGAAGCGAAACACGTGTCGATTAGTGGTTTTGGAGTTCTGGGCGGAGGATAGTTAAAAAGTATAAGAATTGATCACATCATGAAATGGATTTCCGCAAAGTGACATCTGAGTCTATATGAAATATAATGAAAGCCCATAAAAATAATGGAATATATAATCAAAACTCAATACATTACATTCTTCATCACATTCTTTGTATGGAAAAAGTGAAAAGTATGAAAACAACTTTGCCCAGGTAAAATAGGAAAAAAATACTGTTTACAACCAAATGGTTATGTACAGTATTTTTCTATAATACATCCATACATATCTTCACGCTGTATTCCCAACGGGGTAGTCAGAGATGACGGAGCGCCAAGCGTCGCGGTCCTTACATAGGTACTTCTTTCGCTTCCTCAAATCTCATCATTCTCCTCACACATTTTCGCCTAGGTATGCGAAAATAAATTCTATAATAATACATAAATATTTATTTTATTATATTGTCGACTGCTCGTTTATCTACGACATACCTTAACGTTGCAACAATAGTTACATTTTCAACGTAATTCTGTAATGGGTACCTATAGTTGGTTGCATGTGGTAGTAAACTTGCCCGCCTAAAGAACATGAAAATTCATGAAATCGGTTACAATATAGTTATTCTAATTACCAGGGCCAGATTTAGAGATCTGGAGGCCTCGGGGCAACGAAGGGGTGGAGGCCCCTGGACCCAAATTATTTTCCAAATAAATGACCAATTTTTTTCAGTCGAGTTTTTCAATAAATAATTTATTGTGAAACCAAGTAGATTCTTTTAGTATTTAACAAGCATATATAAATATTATCGGAAACAAGAATTATCTGAAATTAAATTTTAGTGTTAACGAACGGAACCTTCCGAGCTTTTTTCGCCGAAAAATCGTTGATGAGTTCGTTGAAATCCAGTTCCCGAAGTAAAGCGCTTTCAATGCTCAGGAGAGAAAGTTTTGATAAACGGTTTTGTCCCATCGTGGTTCGAAGCCTATTTTTTATAATCTTCATTTTTGAAAAAATTCATTTTTGAGAGATCAATGATTTCTGTTAATATTTAAGAACAATGTAATCATGTTTGTACAAAGTACTTTAGGTAAAGGTAAAACCGCGAAAAAAAATATCGAAGGAAAAAATGTTTACTACTGTTTACTAGTCGGAATTTGAAAGATTTTTTTTTCCGAAGTCTCTATTGTGGGGGCCCCTCTTTTGTGGAGGCCCCGGGGCTGTCGCCCCGGTTGCCCTCCCCTAAATCCGGCCCTGCTAATTACGATAAACCAGTTTCGATCTCAATGACGAATCATTTGTTTCATATTGCATTTTCTTAAATTCATTACTTTTGGAGAAATTTAAAACTTTCAAAAAATGTTGGCTGATTCACGGTACTTATTAATCCATACTAATATCCATACTAGTCCCTACTATCCATACTAATATTATAAATGCGAGTCTCTCTGTCTATCTGTCTGCTTGGTTTTCACGGCTAAACCGCCGGACTGATTTTGATAAAATTTGACATGGACATTGACATGGTAGTTTGACACAAGGGGCTGAACATAGGCTACTTTATTTTTCAAAAATCTACCCCTCTTTAGGGGTACACCACCACCCCTTTGGGTGGAAAGGGGGATGAAACTTTGTGTGGGAAATTTTTAACCGCTGAACCGATTAAGATGTAATTTGGTACAGAGATACACCTTTTCTATTAAAAAAACATAGTTTTCTTTTTTTGTCAAAAATCTACCCCTAAAAGGGTGAAAAAGGGGATGAAACTTTATAAACCGCTGAACCGATTAAGATGTAATTTAGTACATAGATAAAACCTTCTCTATTAATAACCACAGACTTCTTTTTTTTTCCAAAAATCTATCCCTAAAGGAGTCAAAAGGAGGATGAAACTTTACAGGGGATCCATCCATACTTCTATACTAATATTATAAATGCGAGTCTCTCTGTCTGTCTGCTTGGTAATCACGGCTAAACCGCCGGTCTGATTTTGATAAAATTTGGCATGGAGATAGTTTGACACCAGGAGGTGAACACAGGCTACTTTATTTTTCAAAAAACAACCCTAAAGGGGTAATAAGGGGGATGAAACTTTGTAGGTGAAATTTTTTATCGCTGAACCGATTAAGATGTAATTTGATACAGAGATACACCTTTTCTATTAAAAAAACATAGTTTTCTTTTTTTATCAAAAATCTACCCCGAAAAAGGGGATGAAACTTTATAGCGGAAATGCTAAACTGCTGAACCGATTAAGACGAAATTTAGTACATAGATAGAACCTTTTCTATTAAAAAACATACTCCTTTTTTTTCCAAAAATGTTCCCCTATAGGGGTAAAAAGGGGGATGAAACTTTGTATGGGAACTTTAACCGCTGAAACGATTAAGATGTGATTCGGTACAGTGATACACCCTTTCTATTAAAAAAAACATAGTTTCTTTTTTATCAAAAATCTACCCCTAAAGGGGTGAAAAAGGGGATGAAACTTTATAGGGGAACTTGATAATGATAAACCCTAACAATATGGGTATCAAATAAAATGGAATACGCAGGGGAAGGTAGATACATATGTGACGTCACCATAAATTAAATATGGCGGATGTTCCATAATAGGAAATAACTTTTTTGTTCGACACCAACAATATGGGTATCAAATGAAATGGAATACGCAGGGGAAGGTATAGATACATATGCGACGTCATCATAAATCCAATATGGCGAATGTTCCATAATAGGAAATAACTTTTTCGTTCAACACCAACAATATG
Source organism: Zeuzera pyrina (assembly GCA_907165235.1). Classification (NCBI taxonomy): domain Eukaryota; kingdom Metazoa; phylum Arthropoda; class Insecta; order Lepidoptera; family Cossidae; genus Zeuzera; species Zeuzera pyrina. Next base: position 10,904,061 of record OU015624.1, read on the forward strand.
GGTATCAAATGAAATAGAATAGGCAGGGGAAGGTTTCTTTGTATATGACGTCATCGTAAATCCAATATGACGGATGTTCCATAATAGGAATAACTTTTTTATCCAACACTAACAATATGGGTATCAAATGAAATGGAATACGTAGGGGAAAGTAGATACATATGTGACGTCATCATAAATCCAATATGGCGGAGGTTCCATAACAGGAAACAACTTTTTCGTTCAAAACCAACAATATGGGTATCGAATGAAATGGAATACGCAGGGGAAGGTTTCTGTATATATAACGTCATCATTCACCAATATGGCGAATGTTTCATAATAGGAAATAACTTTTTTGTTCAACACCAACAATATAATATAATAATATGTAATATAATGTACTCAGACATTTCACACAACGCCATCTATTCCCATACTAAGCAGCACAGCGCTTGTGTTATGGGTACTAGACAACTGATATACTACTTATATACTTTTCTTTTGTAAATACATACATATTATACATAAACACCCAGACTTGAGGCGGGAATCGAACCCGCTACCCCCGTTTACTTTCCGACGCGCTTAACCGTTGCGCCACGGAGGTCGTCAATATGGATATCAAATGAAATGGAATGTGTATTGGAAGGTTTTTGTATAAGTGACGTCATCATAGATCTAATATGGCGGATGTTCCATTACAGAGAATAACTTTTTTGTTTAACACCAACAATATGAGTACCTACCTCGGGTAACCTCAGTAACCTAAAGAAGTCAAGGAAAATTTTTCCACGCGGATGAAGTCGCGGGTACAGCTAGTACAAAATAAAAATAAAAAGTATGACCAACAAGATTCGAATCCTCGCACTAAGGCTTGGTAGATCTACGCTCTAGCCACTATACTTTGAGAAGGTAAACTCTGTTTGCGAAATTAAATGAGTTTAGAAGATTTAAGTGTGTGAGAACACGGAAAAAACGATTTTTTCAGAATCGAGACCTGGCGGGTTATTCTCAAACGTCGGAAACTCAACTTTCCGTATCCGACAGGAAACTTTTCGATGATTTTGTCTATACGCGATTCACGAATCTGAAATCGTATTATATTTATATTACATATATATCATTTTATATGTAGTCGTATTAATAAATTCAAGCTGTCGTATTGAATTTATGCTTTTCGACGTTCGGCCTTTCCGGCACGGAAAGTTTCCGACGTTTGTGAATAACCCCCCTAGCTAGATCCATTTTCCCCCCCAAGAACCCCTGTATTGTAAATTTCATCGAAATCGTTAGAGCCGTTTTCGAGAATGCGACTACAAATACACAAGTAGTATTGTTCGTATAATAAAATAGGATACCATGTGTGAATCTTGAAAATATAGGCTCATTCTCCTTAATTTTCTTGTGGCTCAATTCAGTAAGGCGATAAGTCCAAATAACGCCAAACGATTATAAGCCTACATGCAATTTACGGAGGCGCGATCTGCACAGGTGATGCTCCAGAGACTTGGCACCTGGAGCGAACATTACGTTCGGCTCAATGTCGGCGCTGAAAAATAGTACTTAAGTATAAAGTCTGCCATGCGCCTAAAATGTAATATCTAATCCCAGCCAGTAATGCCTATATTCTGTTGTAGAATAGAATTATCGTGTATGTACTTGTATACGTAATAATCTCAAAAGAATAAGTTATATTGTTCTGAGTTAACAAATGAGTAATTGTTACTCATTTGTCAATTTTAAATATCGTCAGAATTAAATCGCAGAGGCAGATTAACTTTATATAATAGGTACGTAATCGCTTATTGTTGGTACGTCTGTTAGTAATTAAATGGCGAGTTTGTCTGAAGTATGCATTGTAAACGTTAGTCGAATAGTTGCGACCATAAAATTCTACAATAGAGTCAATCTAAAGCGGCACGCGGCAGCGAACCGTAAGGTGAATGTGTAAACGGTAGTTCGTTTATGCGACGCACTGATAAACAATATTTTAAAATGGACCTTCTGCCCTATGCAACCGTGCGCGCGCTAACTTATGAAAAATACGAAAAAACAGTTAAATCCAAACTGAATCATTTTGAAGAACATGATTAGATTAAACTATACAGAAAATTTAGAAACATAAATCGGTCCCGTTGCTCCGAAAAATGTAAATCTCTGTTTTAAGATGTTTCTGTGATATCTTTTTTGTGTTACAAAAGTCAACCAATCGTGTAACGCAATTGGTAAAATGAAGTCAATGAAATGAAGAATCAGGTTATCAAATATCACTTTCATACATTTTGTAGTCACTTAAAAAAATTGAGATCTCTGCCGTCAAAATTTTCAATGCGTCCCCTTAAGCACTCGGCCCGAACGTGTAGTCGAAAAGTTCTGCGATGTAGTTCGAGAATCGGTGCGTAAATATGTGTTATGGATATGTAAATGCCGTTTTTTTTTGAAGACTGAACAATAGAAAAACTGTCGACATCGATTGTCGAATAGATATTTTACGTTAGTAACTAGTTAATCTGTGTAGATATATTCAAAAAAATGTATGTCACATTTTGACATCGACATCGAATCGGATATGGATTCGGTGCTGGTTAGGTGGCCGAATTCTATCTCTGGTATATCCTGAGGATGCTTCGTTGAGAGGCGAAACACGTGTCGATTGGTGATTTTTAGAATTTGAGCGGAAAATAGCTAGAGATTTTAGGAATTTATCACATGCGATGGATTTCCGCAAAGTAACACCTGAATCTATACAATATAAAATATAGATCTGTTTAAAAAGAAAGGTGAAATTAATGATATGGAAACCCGAGGTCGTGATAAATTGGTTATTTTAAAATTTAAATTACATAAGTCAAATGTTTCATTTTTGGGTAACTGCATTCGTTTTTATAACAACGTTCCTCAGGAAATTACTCAATTAACAGACAATAAATTTAAATTGGTTATAAAATGTACATTGATTAGACAATCTTACTATAACATAAACAATTTCAAATCAAATAGTTTGGAAATGATGTTCTCTGCAAATGCATAAAATATTGTATTTTAATAAACCTTCTGTAAAATGAAGTTGAAAAAACGATACCTGACTGAGTTTCTTGTCGGTCCTTCTGTGTCCAGGTTTTCTATTTGAACCGAACTAAAGTAGATTTAACGTTCAAAAATACCTTGAATTTGGGTTTACTTGAATAAATTGATTTGATTTTGATTTTGAACTGGAATTCTATATCAAGTTCACTTATTTCTTTGTCTGGGACAATTAGGTATTTCATGCGACATTGTATTCTAGTTATTTCATTTTCTAAGGCTTCACTACTTACATCTACAAACAGATTGAATTACTTCAAGCCTTGAAAACCCTTTTAATGGCCGCTTTTATAAATTTCTGTTGAACGTTTTCATCGCCACGATTTTACCGTTCACAATTCAATAAGTAAGCAAAATGATTCCCAATTTGTCGTGAAAAAACACGCTTTTTCAACGTCCACGGCATGACATTATCGTGAACTAAAAAAAAGCGTCTTCGTACAACTGCATACATTTCGCTTCCCTATTGTACCATGGACAGCAAAATCGTGGCGATAAAACCACGGGGTTATTACCTAAAAATTAGCAGACAGTGACAGCTACGCGCTCGATTGCGTATCTATTATTCTATGACCGTAAAATGCACTTTTCGCGGTAGATTTAGCGCCACAATACAAATTATATTCCACAAATTCTCGTTTTGACAGCAGATATCGCGCGATATTCGCTGTCGCATGCTGTCTGCAAGTTACGTAATAAGCGTGCGGTTCAACAGTAAATTATAAAAGCGGCCAATACAGACATAATGCATATAGGTAATAATAGGCGCGCACTTTCGCTGCGCGTTTTTATCGTCACATTTTCACCGTCCGAAATACAATAGGTAAGCAAAATGCTTCCCTATTATGTAGACGATAAAGACGCTTTTTCAACGTCCACGGTATGACGTTATCGTACACGGAAATATAAAATCATCTCCGTACAACTGCATACATTTTGCTTTCCTATTGTACCGTGGACAGTAAAAACGTATAAAAACGTTCAATGGAAAATTATAAAAATGACCAATGGTTACATTCTCTTTGGGTAATAAGTTGTACAATGTTTTAAGTGAGAACAATTTTTATTTTAAACTGAAACAGGTGTGCCATAGAAGCAAAAAATTAGATCCCGGTGTATGTAATAATAATAAGATTGTTTTTTAATATTAGAAATAAAGAAAGAAAGAAAGTGTTTTTATTTGCAATTACATTTCTCATTAAAAAGTACAAAAAACTAAGATCTACAACTGAAATAAAAATACTAAAAACTAAAAAGCACTCAATGGACGCTTTTATAATTTTCCGTTGAACGTTTTTATCGCTTTGGTTTTACCGTCCACGGTACAATGGGGAAGCAAAATGTATGCAGTTGTATGGAGACGCTTTTATATTTCCGTGCATAATAACGTCATTCCGTGGACGTTGAAAAAGCCTCTTTATCCCCGACATTATAGGGAAGCATTTCGCTTACCTATTGTATTTTGGACGGCAAAAACGTGGCGATAAAAACATTCAACAGTAAATTATAAAAGCGTCCAATAACAGAAAATGTATTGCAAAACGGACCCAACTCAGCATGAGCTAACTTTACAGCCAGCGCTGAACGGACCGTTTGGTGACGTCTCTGAATAAAGACACTAATACCATACATAAGGACATAACTATCCCATCTTATCAACTAATAAAAAACACTGATATGAAAAATGATATACTCACGTATACATACATATACATAGATGCACAAACATATACTCACGCGCATGCATATACACGTACATTTACACACATACATTCATTTATTTATATACACACATGCACATATATACATTACTTACATACTACTGTTAAATATATTTTAACATTTATACTAATGATAGTAGATAACAATATTATATTTATTAGCAGACATTGGGTATGTTCCTTACATAGCACTTGTGTTGTTTCTGAGTTTCCTCATTCCTCTGGTGTTCTCATAGATATTTCTTCAATTTATTTCTAAATTGTTAAACACATTGCAGGTTCCTTATAGGAGGAGGAATATTACTCCAACATTTTGATGCACTATATATTACATATAATAGGAATAAGACATGACTGCTGCGGACTGGTCCGATTTTCCTCTACGTAGATTTAAAAGTGTTACATTCTATGGCTATGGACCATCCATGAACATTACCATAAACAATATATTATTTCATTTTAAAGTTGTAGGACTAGGCAAAGGTAATTAATATAAATATGTTTATATTTATCATTATTGTTTTATAATTTTATTATAACTTAAAATTAGCAAAAAATACTCGTAAATATTTTTAATTTCATTTGAATGTCCAAAAAAATGTACACTTTTGATTAGACAGTTTTGAACATTACAGCAATCATAAAAATGTCCCAATTTTATATTCATTAAAAACTTGATATTTAATTGTCAATAACTAGTACTTTATATTTTTCTTCATTATCTAAACCGAATCACAACTATTTTTTTTATCTTGCTAATACTCGTTTAACGCACGCGCAGAACATCGCCCAAAATCTCCCAGCGCCATATTGAGAGGCGGACGTTGTATGACTTGAGTGGTAATCGTGGTTAGTGCAATAATTTGAAGTGGAACATTTGATCGTGCCCTATGGATATACATTCCGGTACGTAATATGCAAAAAAGTGTAACTACTATGCGTCTACTCGTATCTGAAGTTCACTGGCAAGTCACGTCGTAACCTAGACATAGGCCGTTCTAGTTATCAGTATATTACCTAGGTATCATCAATCCGCTGTTTGCTCACAGTTTTAATCTTATTAATAAACACGTGTGAGGAATAGCCATGGTTTCTTGAATCTAGTTACAATAACAAGATTATACGATCGCTTCACAAGGTTCTACACTCGTATATAAACGGATTTCAAAGTGTTTATGTCGGCAGTTGACAGAAGCGTATATGTATATGACCGATCATAAGTCACCACACCCAGTGACCGGATTGTTGGTTTTATTATTTAATCGTTCGTAGTTCGGATGATTGTTCGCGTGATTTTGTTACGGTACGTGAAATTGTGAGCGATCGCGGTGTCGGCAGGAAAGTACCGTCACCGTGAAACAGTGAAATATGTATTTTCTAGGAGTAGTGTGCCTCGGTTGAAAGGCCTGCCGAAAGGACAGGGCTCCACGCGCGAGGTCAAAACGCGGCCCTCCGCTCTGAGGAAACATGGAGTGCTGCATGTCAGAAGAAGCCAAAGAACAGAAAAGAATCAATCAGGAAATAGAGCGGCAACTCCGGAAGGACAAACGAGATGCCAGGAGAGAACTCAAACTGCTTCTGCTTGGTGAGTTATTTTATAATGTTTAATATGCACAATTCTACTTTTGTAGTGGACATAATATGTATATTGGTTATTAATTACAGTATATTATTTAAACATTGCACAAAATTATAACGGTATTCACAACTGTTTAACACGTTTATATGAAATTTGTCTTATTGTATGCTTTTTCAAACTTAATTAGCTTATTCCAAAAGGTACTTCCATTACCTCTCATATTATAGAAAATTAAACAGTAAACTTTAATTACATGATTAAATTATTTATAGCTAATAAATACATCATTAAAATATTTTTTTAATTTCTTTGAGGGTTTACCTATTAACTTTCCCTATAATATGATGCCGGCTCTTTATAATATTTTCTAATACTATAGAGCCACAGTTTCATGAAAGAATGGCTTTTTTCAAAATTTCTTGTATAAATTTATCTTATTTTTATAAAGTTAATACAAACCTTGTGAAAGAAATATGTTCCTGTGTTACATGTATATTTAAATGTCAATAACTTGATTTTTTTTTTTAATTATGCAGCTTTGTTTAATATTACTTTAAGAAACAATGTACACGGTGCTACAAAACAATAAATTAGGTAGTGAACATTTAGATAAATTCCTTAGCTTCCAATTATGTAGGTCATAAAATTAAGCTGATTCATAATCCAATGAAACGTAATTAAGTTAAGAATATAATGTTGTATGTTTTGATAATTGCAGATAAAATTATTTTTGCTTGGCCATTATTTTTGAAAAATCTTAGAACATTGGAATTATGTTTAACTATGTTATTAAAATCAATCTAGGCACATAATCAAAAATAATGTAGTTAGTAATATCAAAAACAGCTGCAATGTCTCAGTAACAACTAAGCAGATAGAACTAGTCAATGTGTGGGTAAATACAACTGATCGATAGTTACAGTTACAGGTTGTGATATTGGCATCACACATTATGCATACTAGACCACTAATGAAATATTGCAATCTCTGTGACTTAACATTATATTTAAATAAAAATGCAAGTGATTAACTGACTGAGATAGATGCAACTATTGACATTAGTCATTCCTAGACATACCCTTTTAGGTACAATTCACTGACTGCATTCCATAGTGGCACAAGTTTAAATTCAGTCATTTTGAATTTGTAGTAATAATATATCTTAATATTTATTATAATTATACATCAGTCATCAACATTAATAGAAAAAACTAGAATAGAATAAATAAACCACACATTGGCAAACACATTTGCCCACATATTGGCAAACATTTTAATGTCTGATTTCTCATTAGCTCATTACCTATTAAACTTTTAGCTTGTGCTGCTATTGAATACAGTCGACAAATTCTCAATTTTATGAAATCTCGAATCTACTTTTGTAGTACAGTGAAGTTTCACTGTACTGCAAACATAGATTACTTAAATTATTTTTTATGATAAATTCACAGTTTTTACTATTTGAGCTTGGTCAAATAATTGTTTATTTTACTACATAAATGAGGTCATCCTCATCGTGTGTGGGAATTTTAGGGAAAGCCATAATATGATATAGTAACATTACTTATATTATTTCGATTAGGAAAATTTAATTCTGTATATTTCAATATTCAGTAATTTTTTTTTTTCTATATTGACTCGCTCAATATTTCTGAAGGAAAAAATAGATTTGAAACAAATATGTGCAATTATATCATCAATTGTATTGTTTTGTGATAATACAGTACAATTGGTGGTGATACCGTGGGTTTTGCATTATTTCGAAACAAACAATAATGCTGCAGCTCCTAAACTTTTTTCAGTGTATCACTATGTAATTTGTATTCAATTTCTTGATTGTACTATTAGATAATTGTTATCAAATATTTAATCAATAGTTTTAACCTTCTGCATTAAATGTTTTAATAGGAGCTCAGGGGATAGATTCACAGATAAAAAAAAATAAAAATGTTGCTGTACATGTATGAATTCTTCAAATTGTAGAGAAATAAATATTTCCTTAAGTGTCAGAATATGCAGGCTTTGTAGTGTTTGGTAACCAGGATCTCGATACCTAAGGATACCTTCAACTCTATCTTAAAGTCCTCAAAGTCAGAAACAAGATAAAAAAATAAAGTGTTAAAAAAAATGACTTATTTACAATAATTCTGTTAGATCTCTAAAATTCTACAGAATTTCAAAATGTGAATGAATAGACATAATATTTCAAATCGCTCAAATTTCAATTGTTATTTTATTAATATTCTTGCAAATACTGTTATGTACAAAAATAAAATTTGAGACTGTTTTCCATGCAAAAACATAATCTCAAACAACAATTGCGAAAATCAACCTTATAGCTACTGCTATAGAGTGTGGAGTATCCTCCAACGATTTTGACGTCAGGAAGAGTACTGGTTCACCAACATGCAATTCCATTTATAGGTCCATTATGGGTATAATTTTTGTTTGATATTTCAACTATTAATAACTTTCTTGTTCTCAACTCCACTCTTGAACAAATAAAAACAAAGCCTGCCAAAATTTCCTATGTATCTTGTTATTCGAATGATACCTGAAAAAGAAAGGTCAGCCACTCGATTGCGACTAATTAAGCTACTTAGCTTACATTGGCGATAAATATCGTTAATACTGTTCAATTTTTTAGAGCGCTTAAAATAGTGTAAGCATATACAGAATTTTTGTTTAATTTTTTCTATACAAAATATAATTGATGTTTTTTTCCACAAACGGAGACTAAACAACAGATCCATACTCTAGTATAGGTCAGACAAACACTGAGAAGAGATGTACCAATATTTTGATGTCTGTTAATTTTCTACTTGCTGTACAAATAAAACCTAGACTTTAATAGACTCAAAGTATTATATAATTTATTGAATGTTAATTTGACATCAATGAACACTAAGGTCTTTTACTGTTTGTACAATTTGACCCTGAAGTCTCTACTTCAGGGTCAAATTGTACAAACAGTATCTCTCTAGATTGCAAGCATTTAGTCAGGCAATCGCGAGGAAGAGATCATCGCACATTTTTTTTAGTAATGGTAACTTGCTCTTCAGAGACCAATTCTCAATTTAACATAATATGTCATGCTGGAGTATATTTGTAATAACTAATTTCTCTAAGATCCTCACGTCATCTGCATATGGTTGATATTATGACCTGATGCCTTCAGCATCACCAGTGTAATTTACAAAGATAATGAACAGGATTGGACCTAGATGCGAACCCTGTGGTACTGCGAATGTAGTATAAATTTATTCTATAGGTAATCATCGCTTCGTACCAGCAGACGCGCCTGTTGGATATACGAACACAATCAACCAAGAGCTTTAGATCTCACACTATAGATACTCGGTTTTTTTAGCAGGATGTTGTGTTTCATAATGTCAAAGGCCTTGCAAAAGTCTAATCTTATTAAAATAAAATCTTGTGAATAAACTACTCAACTATTTCCTGATAACGTAATAAAACAATAAGTATAGTTATCTTGTGCTAAACTGCAAAAGAACATTCGAAATACAATGAAAAATACAAAAAAAGCAAATAATAGTTGTATTATTCGCTTTTTAACTCAAATAGAACAGAGTGGAGATAAGTTCTATTTCCATCACTTCTAGCGCTAGACAATGAAACTGCAATTTTGCGACATCATAATTTTCTTTACGATCTCCTTGTAGCTTTTCCCCGCTCGGTTCCCAATACTGAAGTTTAAAACTCGGTAACTCCTATTTTCTCAATGAATTTGAAGTAGGTCAGTAGTTTTTCTTCTCAATTGTATTACAGGTTTTTAATTATTTTAATACTATGTACAGATTATACCACTTTAAGAGCAGTCACCTAGCTTATTGACATAAGGCGAAAAGAAGGCGCACGCGTAACTTCTGTCTTCCGTTTCAGTAATTAATTAGTTTAGATGCAGTGGTTCTTAACCTTTTAGTGCCGAGGGACATTTTAAACGATTTTTTTGTCTCGCCACGGACCACCAACTGTTATAAATTATTAAAAGGTTGGTTCTTAAGGTTCTATAGACAAAATCAAGATATTCGAGACAAAAAAGTTTACAGTATTTGCGAAAATTTTACATTAATTATATTTCAGAGCAATTTTCACATTTAATTCCCATCTCGAATGTACCTTTGCAGTTACTGTCGTGCTGTATTTAAATTGTCGACATCTCCGGAATATTGACATGTCAATTGAGTTTCTTAATTTATATGTACATTTTTTTTATATTCAAAAGACTTGTTTGACGCCTTCGCGGACAACTTTGACAGCTTTCAGGGACCACCAGTGGTCCGCAGACCACCGGTTAAGACCACCGGTTACATAAAATTGTATCTCTCTAAACTTTAGAGATACAATTTTATGTAACTTATGTTGAAATGTGGTATAAACTTTTGAATATTTTTTTGTTTCTAATTTAAAAAGTGGTTACTTAATTTTGTTTATTACATAGACAGATTTAGCTTACGGGTAAACAGTTAATTATGCAGGTGGTTCATACTCTACTAATGATTTATTTTATTGCAGAATAAGTGGTGTAAAATTGAAAGAAAGTATTTTTTCAATTAGAACTAGTATTTTGTATATTTCAGTATTTCGGATATTGTATAGTTTGTATTTTGTACAGATGAAATGTGAGATGTTGGTACATGGAAAATGTGAAAAAGTGAATGAAATTAGTGATGCTGGTGAGTGCGTTTTCTAGGAATGGAAAATGTGAGTTGGATGTGGAGAGACAGGTAGCAACTGGCAATAAAATAAACGGTGCTCTGGCCGGATAAGTGGGCAGTGGGAATATATCTTACTGAGCCAAATTGGCCATCCACAATGCGGTGTTGGTGGCAACTTTATTGTACGGTTGTGACGCCTGGATACGCCTGAAATCAAATAAAAGTAAGATAAATGCAGTAGAAACGCGATCTTTTGGAAATATGTGTGTGGTGTCGCTCTTGTAGACAAAATAAGCAACCAAAACATATGCAGTATGGCAGGGTTGCACGACAGTGTTATTGTAAAACTGACGAAATGAATACTTATAATATAGTTCGGGCACTAGGAAAGAATGAGTGATGAAAGACTGACGAAGAAAATCTACAGAGTGAAAGTGAGTGATAGCAGAAGCCAAAAAGGACCAAGGCTGACTTACGAAGATCAAATAACCAAAGTGTTAGCTATAATGTCTAAAGCACTCGCCTATCTAACCGAAAATGTGTGAGGAGAATGATAAGATTTGAAGAGACCAAAGAAGTATGTAAGGACTGCTAAGCTTGGTGATCCGTCTTCTCTGACTACCCCTTTAGGGATACAGCGTGAAGATATGTATGTATATACGTAACTAGTATTTCATAAGTAATGTGGGACCACTTATGGACAGGGAACTACTATGGATTAAATTGCTATACTTTCGTGGTAGAAAATTGAAAAATAAAATAATTGCAGACAACACTCGCCATAACAGCTCAGCATAACATCATGCTCCTTTGATGGTCCTTTACATTGTATCTAAGCGAATGAAGTGATTAGATGAACGCTTGGCTAAAAGAGCCTATTATTACTGCCAAATCTGTTCACAATACAGTTATACTGATCAGGCCACTGGTACAGATGAGAGGGAGCACTTTGTCTCACAAAGCAAGTATGAAATATCTGGGCTTGGGATATCATCCAAATCTAGAGTTAAATTGGAAAACGCATATTTGTACCAAAAAAAAAGAAATGAACATAAGATATCGCACTTGTATTGGCTGCTGGGGAGATCATCAAAACTAACACTTGCAAATTTTCTCACATATTTATAAGTCTATCATCAAATCACTATGAACATATTATGTGCTGGAGTTATGGGGCTCGGCAAGCACATTTAACATAGAAAGTACCCCGACAACCGAGCTTTACTCACAAAAAAAAATAACAAAATAAGTCTGACCACATTGTAGGATTCGAACCCGCGTATTTCAGATTGGTAGATCTATGCTCTAGACACTGTACTACTGAAAAGGTTGCCACAATATAGGCCTCCTCATTGATAATTTTGAAGACCTTAGAAGGTTTGTTTGTAATTTATCAAGAAGTTCACACTTAAACCATAATTATATGGTTACCTACAGTACATAATGTATCTGACATAACAACCTTAATAATTGTTTTTCACATTCACTTCCACTCCACAAAATTTAAATTTTCACATTACTCATTTGACACTGTCCACTATAAATACGGAAAAAATGCCATGAACATTCCCTGAGTTTCCCTGATTAACCATTTTCATTTTAAGGCAAGTTTTTCTTAATTTTTTATAAAATAACGATAATTATTGTAGTGTTAATAATAAATCATTTCATAGCCTTGATAATTTGTTATTTCTTGCAATGAATGCAAATGCTTCGATAGTGTAAATTAAGGGTCAGGACTACAGCATGAAAATATCCCTCATTGTACAATCACTGGGAACGTGGGAATTAACCTTACTGATGACCCCCTCGATTTCACTGATTTTCGCTGACGACCTTCGGCTTCCCTGACTTGCCCAGATATTTCAGAAAGTGGACAGCAATTCAATCGACAGAGCAAAGCAATTCAATTTAATCATCATTTTCTAAAAGTATACTTATGTCGAATAATACATATATACAGAACTTCACACTTTATTTAAATTTACTTAAATATTTATTGCACACATAATACACAATCAGAAATTTACATGTAGAGAAGATAAGCAAAGGGTACATCTTATTTCTATTAGAAATTTTTTCCAGCAGACCCACGAGAGTGACAGTTTCGTTTTCCATTTTCCATTTAAGGTGAACTGATCATGTGCAATAAAATCACATCTTTTCGCTACTTTTATTAACAAGGCTTATTAAAAAATATCTAAATGGAAACCGAAGTGACAAGTTGCTCACTAATCGCCTACGAAGTTTCCCTAAATTAATCCCTATCACTGCCGATTTTACGACCTGTGTTGGAAGATATACAATTTGCACTAATATCCAACCATATTTTCGGTTTCAAGCAAATTTCGTATGACCGAAATCGATGTTCGACTACGTTCGTGAGTTTTCGCACTGCCTTTCGATGACGATCGGAATTGTGGGAAGCCACTCACCCCACAGGCCACATATATTAAAGTATTTTCTAGAGCAAAAAAGAAATAAATATTGATGTCGAATAAGTATTCTATGAACATATAGGTATTTATTACAGATACAGGTATTTAGATACAAATAAAAATGTCAATCTTCATTTGTTCAAAATCTTAAATCTGCGAAAGTCCTTCGCCGATTGCGCTTGAAATTTGACACGATGCGACATTTCATTTGAAGTCGCGCGAGTTTTATATACCTACCTAAAACTAGTATACCCGGCCAGGGCAAGGCGTGACCGGGTACGGCTTTTAAATAATCTTTACAATTGGCTAAAATGAACAGACTTAAAAATATGAAATAAATAATTAAAATTAAAAATACCATAAAATAAATTTTCGGTTTCGTTTTCGATTTCGTTTTCGGTTGAAACTAACACACATAATATATATCCGCATATATATATAATACGCTGTATACCTGACGGGGTAGTCAGGAACTGACATAGAAACTAAAATTCGATTTTATAAACTAGTTGGCACATTCAATATTTTTCTCTTTGCCAGATCAGCTTGACACACAAAATAAATATTATTGATGATATATTATATTATGTAATATCATTTCAAGTTTATTGGCACAATCAAAATGAAATATTATGCATGCTTAAACTAATAATGTTTACAAAACCAGAACAACAATTTTAATCAATTATCATTTTGAAAATTCCTTCTTTGAAAAATGTAAATAAATCTATAAGATATTTAGGTACATATTTTTTTTACTTCGATTCTGATCTGGATGGAGAATAGTATAGAATATGTCAACAATTATCCTTCCTGCGTAGGCCGTAAAAGTTGGTCAATTTAGACCTTATTAAAAGGCACTTGTATACTCGTAAGTGATCTATCACTATCTGGTTCCAATTTTCCCTCTGAAGTCTAATTATCCATTGCTAGAATTGCAGTTAAGGTGCGAATTTGTTGTGCCTTGATGCTCTGTTCACCCGGAATACGAAATAGTGTGAAGCTATGTATGTAACTTCTGTAACTTCGTATTTGCAGTGTTAGTAATTATATTTCCTATTCTTTATAGTTTTAAGCCGCTTTAACATAAATGAAATGTATAAATTTTTATTTGAAATTGTATACTTGAATCTTCATTCTGATTATTGAAAAAATGTAATTTTTTAGTATTTTGGCGTTGTAAAAATAAATATGACCTTAAAGTTTCTAAAATAGAAACAACAATCGTTATAATGTCGATTTTTAATGTCGCAAATGCTACTAAAATCTGCAGTAGCTTTTCATATTTATATATATTTTTTTACGTAAATATTTTAACTTTATCATAACAGTTTTCACACAAATTATTTCAAATCTGAATTGAATTGTATACGTATTAAACATTGGAAAAAAATTATATTTATAAAAATATTATGGATATGCCAAATAATGGCTATACCATTCCATATGTAAGTGTCTGTTTATTTGAGAAAAGTAAGCAATGAAGTGTATTGATTCTTTATTGAAAAAAGTAGTTAATTTATCTTAAAGTGCATAATTTATGTATTTAATGTCCTACCGAAACTGGTTTTTCAAGTAGAGGAATTTCATTAAAATTGAAACCGAGTCTTTGGCCGAAGTGAGACTATTTAGACATTAAAATTTATATGGTATACTGAAATTAAGTGTATTTTTTACACATGTACAGAGTTACAGACAGTTTACTGGTGTTGCATCAATTAAAAAACCGTAAATGAAGCATGTAGGTAACAAAAAATATATCAGAATAACTTTACAGAAAGCAAGAAAAACACATACACCCAATTCAACACAATCATTCCTGCCGGCGACTACACACGAGCCACGGACTCACCCAAAGTTAGCCGAACGATGCACGATAAATCATGAAAACTGATTTTTGACGCGACCCAAATTTCGCCCGATTTGTGGCCGAAACTAGATTTTTTGACTGAAACTGTCCGAAACTGAAACCGAGTCTTCGGTCGGTCTATATTTAATATATTCCTATATAATCGTGCGTGACTTTTAATGTGTTATTTGTTATTTCCTTTAGTCTTTAAAAAATAGACTAAACAATGTCATTAACAATCTTGTAATTTTATAACAGGCACTGGCGAGTCAGGCAAATCAACATTCATCAAGCAGATGAGAATCATTCACGGATCGGGCTATAGTGACGAGGATAAGCGCGGATTTATCAAGCTCGTCTATCAGAACATCTTCATGGCGATGCAGAGTATGATACGCGCTATGGACTTACTAAAAATACAATACGGCAATCCGTCCAACTTAGTAAGTCACATTTCCGTTATCAAATTGGTGCCCCGAAATAATATGAGTATTAGTATATTGAAGGGGAGCGAAGGAAAGGGTCAAAACATTGACATTTTTAACCCTGTGAACGCCAGTTCTATCTATTATGGTTAATGGTTCCAAAGCTATGATCTGTTTTTTGCTGATAGTGTTACTGATTTTCTTTTTATTATACTTTATTTTAAACGTTATGGAATCTTGTGAAATATAGACTTCTCGAACCGACATTAATAAAAAATGTACGGAAATCACCTACCTTCTACACATGTTCAATTTGATCCAAACTTTTAGGGACAGATTATTTTTAATTAACATTTAATGTGTTCTATTCTTTTTTGATTAACGGTTTTTAAGATTATTAATGAAGAGAGAGAATTGGAGACTCGTTTATAAATACAAGTCTTAACACTGACAGACTATATTCCATTTTATAGAAATACTATTTTATACATTTTACTCTTACATAATCATTCAAATTGTACTTGGCAACCAACATAATGAGGAATAAACAACATTGAAATTGATTCCATATATATACAACAATATGTACATATATGTATATTATGCCTTGTGATGTGTACAATTTTTAATTACACAACTATGACATCACTGACAAAAAACAATATTTTATTTAAAAATCTTTAATTTTTTTCTAAGCCTTAAAAATAATAATATAATCATAACTTTTCCTCATTCTACATATTTTTCTTTTAATATAATATGTATTGCTTATATGAGTATTATTGTGACTAAAACAGAGATAAGCAATTGACTGACAACTGCTTCTATATTTCCGGGCCAAAGATTTTAGTGTTTTATTTTTGTTGATTACAAAAGCTTAAGTGTCCAAATATATTTTAATAAAATAATATGTGTGGGAGCAATTTTGAAATAATCTCGTTATATACTTTAACCACACCTTTAAAATATATTTACTTTGTTTCATCATGTGAACATGTACACATAGGTACTGATTATGTTATGGAGGTGTCTAATATTATTTTTTTTTAATAACTAATACATAAATTTCCATTTCCCTTTAGGGTGGATGCCACCTGAGCTCCACACACGTCACACTGTGACACCAGTTCTATTCATTAAGTATTTAGGCTCACATTTGAAATGGTAAAGTCATCAATGGTAAATATCTAATGACAGATTATTACCCCATCGCCAATACAAATTCCAATAACAAGCCGTCCTTTGGCCTTGCTATGCACCTGCGCAAAAAATAAGTAGCTGGCACAATCTGTTTCTTTTCCAGACCAGCAAGAAAATAATATTAAAAATGACAAATCTTTTTATTAATATTAAGTGTATGGAAATACCTAAGTGATTGTGATTGTAAAAATTACAGGAAAAGGCGGAGTTGATATCGTCAATCGACTTTGAGAGTGTGACCACATTTGAAAGCCCATATGTGGAGGCGATCAAAGCGCTATGGGCAGATTCCGGCATACAAGAGTGCTACGATCGTAGGCGAGAATATCAACTCACTGACTCTGCCAAATAGTATGTATTGTAAATATGCATGTATCATTGTCCTTTCATTTCATATTCAATATAAAAACAACCAAGCAGAAATACCGAAGTCGATTTATAAATTTGACAAGAATTTTTTGCACTCTATTATTTAAGTTT
This sequence comes from Zeuzera pyrina, assembly GCA_907165235.1. Lineage (NCBI taxonomy): Eukaryota > Metazoa > Arthropoda > Insecta > Lepidoptera > Cossidae > Zeuzera > Zeuzera pyrina. The sequence goes on from OU015624.1 coordinate 10,921,498, forward strand.
GTACTATTCCAAGAAGATATTTTTTTGCCCAATAATTTATTTTTATAATGTCATAATAATTTTGTATAGAAATAAAATAGATAAAATCTATTTTTCTGGTACCTAAAGTTCACTGATTAAATGACTAATATTTTAATAAGGTAATAAGTATTACATGGGTTTTTTTGTCTTTATTTAAAGAAGGTTTGTTCTTAAAAAGAACATGCCACCTCCATTGTGGCTACATATAGTAATTTCTTCTGTACATAGGTAATAATTGTTAAATTTTTTTTTCTATTACATGTATTAATGTAAACTATACACATAACGTTTTGCTTAAATTTTATTTGAAAATAAGGAAAATAAGTACTCATATTTATCCCTGTTTGCCATGAAAACGTAAAAAAAACCAGCCAGAAGCATTTTGGACACGTACATGTGGTTTTCTAACAAATTTTATAAAAGAAATACAAAAATTGATCCAAAATCTGATTATTTAATTTATTTTACACATTTCTGATTTTATAATACTAGCACAAATTAATTAGTTACTAGTGACCAGTTTACAACTCTGTGGCAAATGTCGGTTTAGTAAATGTAGAGTTGAAGTAATAAATCGGCAGTGACGTATGGAGAGACTACTAGATATGATGAAACTATTAAGTTTCGATTTTTACTATTTTGACTACAGAATCATAAAAATCACAAATTGTTACTTAGTTCTATGTCAATGACTCTATTTACTAAAAGATTTTAATTCCGATACCAGCTACTAAATAGTAATATTTGAAAAACAAAATGCGAAATTTTATAAATGTTTCACTGACTACAAAATTACTGTATGTTAGCTAAGGTAAAATAAATATTACCTTTCACAATACTTACAAATATAATCAAATGTTGAATTCATGTATTGTGTAGCAGTTACTTGACATTACTCATAGATGAACTAAGTTTTGATTACCTCATTTATGTTATGTGGTATTGTATATTATGATTGTGATATGACTATAGCTTCAGTTTGTAAACTATGATTAATTATTCTCTTTTACTGTACCTATTGTCATAAAAAGTAATTGTATTATTAAAATCAATAAGCTGAGTGATTCTGATTACAGACCATCAATAAGCTGAGTATGTAGAGCTTTTGTATCTCAAGGGTATTACTAAATAATTGATACGTAATGCCTTCATATTACTTACAAAATCAAAGCGCATTAATGCAGAATAAACAATGAACATGGTTGATAAGTATAACATTGTTTTGTTATATCGCCATGACTAACATATTCGTAGTCTTGATAGCAAGTCTACATTGAGTACAAGATCCTAAAATAGTGATTGCAAAATAGTAGTGACATTGCAAAGCGATTGAAACTGAGATAAAAGAGTTTACGGTCCAGTTTACTCAACAACACGTAAACCGTGTTATTTCGATTGTGTTGTGTTTGTCTTTATTATTCGGATTCTGAGAAAGGAATTTTCTATAGCTACTTGCAGGAGATTGACCGCGTCGCGGCACCAAATTACTTACCAACTGAACAAGACATCCTCCGTGTGAGAGTGCCTACAACGGGCATTATAGAGTATCCATTTGACTTGGAGGAGATACGATTTAGGTAAAAATTATACGACAAAAGGTCGATGCATGTTCGCTTCACGCATGTCTCAAGGTTATTCATCGAGTATTAGGAGGTTGCGTTTGTTTTTATTTTCAATTTTGGTGTTTTGTTTAAGGTTTTACTGTGATTATAACATAATCATAATCACCTTACCTCAATACTAACCACATACATCATCCACACAGTACATTTTTTAGCAATATGCATGCTTTAGTTATTAGATGTGCATGAAATAAATTTCAGCTATTTAAGCGATCTGGAAAGGATTGAAAAGGCTGATTATCTACCAACGGAACAAGATATTCTTCGCGCTCGACAGCCAACAACTGGCATCATCGAGTATCCTTTTGATCTTGATGGCATCATCTTTAGGTATGTTCACAGACCAAGGCCTGTAACAACCCCCTGCGAATGCTAATAAGTAATGGTGCCCTAAATCCTGATTCATGGTTTGAATATTTGAGCTATAAAATGCTCTTAAAATTATATTTTGTTTGAATATTGTGTGATTCTTTTTATTTCACTTCCAAGTAGTTACCCCGTATCTACTTGTATTGTGTGAATTCAAGATGAAGACTTTCGGTAATTTATGGAGACTAACCTATGTTTGCTTGCATGCTTTTGATGTTTACTAATTGTAATTAATAAAAAAAATAATTGGCAATATTTCAGTTTTTTTGAAATAATATTTGCATTCATGTTTGCTGCATTATTAAAAAGTTGAAGTATTGTCAAAAAATTCTTTAACAATTCCTTTGTAATATACCTACATACTCTAAAATTGCTTTATAGGCCATAAATCTGCTAAGTTTTCTTTTATGCACAGAAATTATTCCTAAATATCACCTTTTTTTTACTTTTATTTCCGTAATATGTTAGTTTTATCTGCAGTGTCACTAATGTCCGATTTCACCAAAGTCCCCTAATACTTAGCGAATCCCTAAAACAGGATAGGGGTCCACTAACGATGATTTTGCGTTTCACGAAACGTTATGAGCCCCTATGTTGTTAAAAGATCGCCTAAATTTAGAAACTTGATTTTTCGACTCGATAACACTATGTGACAGTTTTGTTTTGTAGTTTTTGACAATATGGCGAATAATTTATTATATCATAGAGAAACATAGAAGTAAAACAATAATATTTCTTTTATCAATAAACTTTTCGAAACGAGTAGTCATCATGGAAACAATAAAACGTCACAAAACTATGTCTGGCATTTCTAGAGAACCATTAAATTGGTGAAAAAGAATATTATCTAAGGTTTAGGGGTCCTTTTAATCTAGGGATTACATAGTTATGTGACGACTTAGATAGCGTTGGTGAAATCAGGCATAAGAATATTAACATTATACTGTACTGTAATGATCTAATTGTCACATTACATATGTACGTAATTGAAACGTACTTCCAACTCTACATAAACAAATTCGAATTCGAGATCGAAAGTGCAGGGTGAAGCTTGATTGTCATTAGTGACACGGCGTTAGCTGATACTACTCAAAGTTGCGCCATTGCATGTTAGCGATACAACACGTATTATTTTTCTTTCTTTTAGTATGTTATAAAACGAATGATGACTCATTCATTCATGTGAAAAAAGAGTTGTCTATCATCCAGAGATTAAAGCAAATATCGTTAGGAATATCAAAGTATATGAAGAGAGAAAATTTTAATATATAAGCAGCTATTCTTTTATGTAAAAGTATCGCTTGATCGATAAATAATCATTAACGTATTGATTAACACTCATCTCACTATAGATAATGGACTGCACGTCACGATTGCATTCCTACGGCGTTCGTTGAATTCGGTCCCCAACAGTACTTAAACTCTTTATTTCCTTTAACATATGATAAAAGTAAATTGTAGATTTATTTATTAATTAACATAATTGTACATTTCTCTACAGAATGGTGGATGTCGGGGGCCAAAGATCCGAGCGAAGGAAGTGGATCCACTGTTTTGAGAATGTCACATCTATCATATTCTTAGTAGCTCTTAGTGAATATGATCAAATTTTATTCGAATCGGAGAATGAGGTAATTGTCACATGTTGTCACAAATTTATAATTATAAGATTAGAATTTAAATACATAATGTGTTTTTTTATATTTATAACCTGTATTTACGTGATTGTTAATTTTTTGTTTGTTTATTTATTGCGGGACAGTAATTCCCTCTTGTACACTATTACAGAATCGAATGGAGGAGTCGAAGGCGTTGTTCAAGACGATTATCACATACCCATGGTTCCAGCATTCGTCAGTGATTTTGTTCCTGAACAAAAAGGACTTGCTTGAAGAGAAGATAATGTATTCGCATCTTGTCGACTACTTCCCAGAATACGACGGTATGATGATTTTATTTAGACAAAATTTTGTAACAGTGAAATATAGGCGATATTATATACTCAAAGAATATTTATAAAATTGTACAATTTCATTTAATCTACGAAGTTGAGTCGAAATTGCACAGCTATCCGTATTTGATAGGCACTTTGAGTTTTTACGATTTTATTTGAATAAAATATAATTTTCACTTTGATTTTGTAATATTATAATTACACTGTAAAACAAAAAATATAGGTGATATACATTATATTTTAACTATGTGCCTGAGATTAATGTGGGTAACGTCGATTTTTATATAAAAAATTGAATTTAAACCAACCGTTTTTCTCAAATACAACAATAATTTAAAAGTGCCCACATGTATAAGTATCATGGTTAAAAACCATATAAACAATTTTTAATAATAATGAAGTTTTTATTAATAATCAGGACCAAAATGTGATCCAATACCTGCTCGCGAATTTATACTTCAAAAATATTTGAAGGAGAACCCTGATCCTGAGAGATCCTGTTACTCTCATTTCACCACAGCAACAGGTTGAATATTTGAACAACTATAGTTTTGTATGCTAGGGTATATAGTATATGCTAAGTGGTTGAAAAATGAAGTATTGTACTAGTCGCTAGATTATATTAAAATGGTATGGTTTGATAAAATGAATGCATTTATTAATTTACAGGTTTACATACATAGGTAAAATTGTCTCTGAATAAAGACAAAAGGTGTCTTTCTTCTGGTTAGAATAAATACTTCTAAACTATATACATATAAGTTGTAAATGTATCAAATATTGAAATGAAAGAAGATTTGCTCGAATATTTGATTGAAATGAAACAGCGAACATTGTAAGAGTAATCCATTCTTTTACAATTTCAATATAATACAAAATTTTTACTACAACTGCATTTGTAATTTTATAATTTATGTTTTGAAATATAATGTATCGTCTAGTCCGAATTCTAATCTGTCAAAGATTGAATTGATTAATGTTATGTTCGTTCAATTGTGAATGCAATCATAAATACTTTGAAATAATTTCTATCAGTTGACCGAATCAATCATAAACAACACAGGTTTATTAGGTATATTATAAGTAACTTAACGCCGTTTCCCATTTGGTTCCCATCATCCATAAGAACAGATTGTGCTAAGCATTAGCCCTCCTAAATAATTTAAACTAGATATCTCTTGTCCGATCTTTTTGCTCTGTACGAGAATATAAGCAGTTGGCTTGATACTTAATGTCGAACTTGTTTCCGCAAACCGACGTCCAAAGCGCCTATTTTGCGTGCGGGTAGGATTGACTTCTGTCATCCTAGCTCCTCCAGAAAGTTCAACACCTTCTTTATGTTGGTGTAGGCCTCTGGGAGCGATCTTGGCGTGCCAAGGTGTTTCGGCCCAGTAGCTTGCCACCGCTTTACATTCCAGCAAAACATAAGTGGGTGTTTCTTCTGCCTCTAAGCACCCCCTGCAAAGAGGATTCTTAGTAGCACCCAAATTAAAAAGATGTTTGTTATATGGACCATGTCCAGTCATAGCACCAGCAACGATACGGAGCTTAACTCTCGTTAAGTTAAAGTAGACAGCGCGAGAGCCAAGAGTTTATCCTAGGTTAGGCTTCCCTGGCCTGTGTACATTCGCCTATACTAGACCGATACATCTCATGTTCTATTTTCGCCTGTTTTCGCACCTGGGTGCTTAACCAGCTGGCATATGGCAGCGGCACTATGGGTTCAGGACCAGCTACATTTAAGGTTGATCCTCTCCTAGCTATTTCGTCAGCCGCATCATTTCCACGCGATAGATTGTGTCCTTTAATCCATGGGACAGTTACAGTGTTGTGTACGCATACTCTCTCCAACAATTGATGACACTCGTATATAAGGCTAGAAGTAATCATGTTACTTTTTAGGGCCTGTAAAACTACCATATTGTCAGAAAGTATACGAATGTTATGTTCCTTAACGTCTCTGACAATTATGGCATTCGCTGCTAGAACAATACCCATACATTCCGCTTGAAACACCGTGTTGTGTGTTTCAAGCGGCCTGCAGTCTTAAATATTTAAGTCATCTGAGAATAAGCCAGCTCCAATAACTGATTCCGTTTTGGAGCCATCGGTGAAAATCTGAAGTTCTTTAGTAGAGGCGACCCTCTGCTCTTCATGGTGCTGAATGCTGTGTTTCTTATCAAAGTTGTAACTTATCAGAATCCTATAATTTATTGCCTCTATGAGTGGTTGTTTTTCAACCGTTGTGCTAAGAATGGCCACATGTGGTATTTTGATGTTTTTCCAGAAATTCAAACTCTTTGAGTCTAATCGCTGCTGCTGTTGCCTCCTGCTGTATATACATATACAGCTGTCATTAGTTTGGTTCTAGGCCACCAAACCAGAGCACCGTAACTGATCATGGCGCGTATCATAGCTGTGTACAGCCACAGGTGATCTTAGAAGATATACCCCATTTTTACCTAGCATAGCATACTATGACATTGCCAAAAGACAATACTCGGTTTGTTGACTTTCTTGTCTATAGGACTGCTCCAGTTTAGTTTAGTGTCAAGAAATTACTCCCAGGTACTTGACCTCGTTTGTTAACTGGAGAGTATTCTTAAACAAGCTAGGCAGTTTATAGTCACCTAGCGAACGTTCATTAGTAAACATTACCGTCTCCGTTTTTGATGGGTTAACTGATTAGTTGTATTTGTTGCACCAATCTTCTACTCTATGTTATATTTATACATATCTCTATATCATATTATTCTATGATAATAATTTATGTTGATCCCTGTTAATGAGGTCGTTTACGACAAGATTGCACAATAGAGGCGATAGGACTCCACCCTGGGGACAACCTCTTGTCACTATTGCTCTATGGGAATCGTCTTCCACAAGCCTGACAATTCTTTTGCTTAGCATGTTTTCAATCCACCCAGCAATAACTGGAACAACGCCATGGCTTTTTAGCGCTGCGTTAATGCTGATGAAGTTAGTTTTGTCAAAAGCTCCTTCTATGTCTATAAATGTGCCTAGACATATAGATTTACTCTTAGTCGCACATTCTATCCTACCAATAACCATATGCAGTGCTGTTTCTGTGGACTTATCCGCACTAGACGCATGTTGATGGAGATGCAATGGTATGCTTTTAAGCGCGTTTTAATCTTTCCAGCGTTTTTAGTAGGATCGATGTGATACTAATGGCCTCAAGAATTTCGCATTTCTGTAATCACTTTTACCTGGCTTTGGTATAAAGATCACTTTCAATTGTCACCATGACACGGGAATGTATCTAAATGCTAAACAAGCTTGTAAGGTATTCCTTAAAGACCGAATGAGTTCCGTTCCTCCCCATTGTAGGAGTGCGGGAAAGATACCATCTAATCCTGATGCCTTGAACGGGTGATAGCTGCTGACTGCCCAGTGTACTCTATCTTGAGTCACGACCGTCTGAGCGACTTTCCAGCAGTCAGCTGTAGGTTTTGTTACATAGTCATTCCAGACGATTGTATCTATAAAGTTACATACATCCAGAGAAGTGTGTCTGCAACAATATCTTTTGTACCTCCCTGGGAGAACTTGTGACGGTGCCGTCCGGTTTACGTAAACATACTAGACCGTAACTATCTTAACTTGAGAGTATTTTACGTACTCTAAAACTTACCTGTTCGTTGGATTCGATATCTTCACAAAATCGTTTCCAGGCTTTAGATTTCCTGTAACGTAGACATTTTTTATATCTGGATTTAGCCATCTTATAGTTGTTCTAATCTAGATCGCTGCCTGTATTAATTGCCCTGTTCCATAATTTCCTGACTTTCCTTCTGAGCCTTTCGATCTCAGATCCCCACCATGTCTGACTGTGTTTGTCGTTTGGAGCGAGAGTGGTTAGTAGGCAGGCAGTTTCGTAACGCTGTCATAGCTTTAGTTAAGAGGTTGACGTGTTGTTCTATTAATTGTGTGTTATTAACAATTGCAGGAAGTTCGTTACCCTTCAGCTTATTAGAAATTAATTTTTTGTAGACGGTACGATCCGTTTTACGAGAACTCCTGCATGGTTGTATGTTTATACTAGAAACTTGAACATCGAAGCTGATCCACCTGTGGTCAGAATCAATTTGTCGCGAGATTGGATGCAAGGTTCGTAGCTAATGTCAGATCTTGTCAGACCTATAATAGTCCTACTACGTCTAGTTACGAAAGTTGGTTCGGAACGAGTATTAATTAAATCTAAGTTTGTAGTGTGGAAAGATATTCGACAAGTGTCTTATCTCTGTTGTTTACTTCCCCATAAGGTATAATGGAAGTTGGAGTCGGTGGCGATAATCAGGTCTACCCCGTCAGCCTCGTAGCCGTTTACAAGCCTCGTCCTCTCATGTGGTGGAGGGTCTTCATTCTCCAGCATATATACCGAAGCTACAACTAGTGCCCGAGAACTTGATTTTTGCGGTCATGGTAGACTTTCGCAATTGATCCATTGCAGTTATTGAGTGGTGGAGGTTGATCTGTACGACCTTGCATAGGCTAGATGAGGGTGATGCCATCGGACATTTCTCTCTCAGCCGCTAGGTCCAGCTCCTTCATTAGCTCGGGACACTTTCTGCCCCCAGCAGGTCTTCTTCAACACTTCTTCCTTCTTGTCGTTGGAATCGGGGACCGGCCCGAGAGAGGGTCCGGCCAGTACGCTGTCATGAGCGGCGGGTGCCACAGACTCCGAAGGGGTTTCTGTAGGCTCGACAGCCTCTATAGAGGCAGGCTCCGGATTCGCTTCATCGCGACCAGGCGCCGTGTCCAGGTCCACGGGGGTTGTTGTGAAACCTTCCCCTCCTCCCATGTAATCTTTGTATCTTTGTACACCGAGCCTGCCGCAAAGTAGAGCCGGCGATTATAAAAGTGATGCGGACGTGGTGACAGACACGTCCTCAGGAATGCTGACCACGTCTCCGTCACCTGCCTGTTGACTCCGTGAAGGAGCCAGCGTTCGACATTCACCCAGGGATTCTGCAGGCGCAACAAGCGCCCAATGATGCTCGTCTCTAGAACCCCCGGGAGAAGAATCCCACACCCCACCCTGCGCGTTCTGTTCATTGGCCTCTTCACCGTAAGAGTGACGCCACTAGGCAGCGTCATGCCCTCAAATTGAGCCTTACGCCTCTGTAGTGTGTATTTACTTGCACATCACAGCTGCAAGGCTCCCCCGACGTGCACGGGTTTGCCGTTGAAGCGAGCACAGACTGTTCCGGAGTCAAGCCCTGCGACATAGCTAAGTCTATTAACTTAGACTCCAGGAGCTGGCGCATCTTGGTTGCTTGAGGCCCTGTCAGTAGGCAGGTTCGGGCCTGCCTTCTCTTTCTTTTTTTAGACATACCTATTTTGTCCATATTTATATTTTGTATCTATCTCGGATCGGCCTTTTAAGTTATACAATGAAGTCTAATAGACAGCCGGTCAAATATATCAGGTACATAAAGCACAACTTTTAATCCTTAGGTTTGCCAACGCATCTGAAAGGCTTTCTTAGTCGTGATATTGTAGTTAGACATGCGCGTCATTCCACCCACCATCGGGTGGATTTTTGCTCGTTTGTTTTTCCGTAGATTAAAAAAAAAGATAAGATAAACTATATGAAACTAGCGAACACCCGTTACTTTGTTCTCGTGAAGTTCAAGAACACAGTATCTTTGTAAATTATAGCCTAAGTCTTCTGATCTGTAAGCTATAGACTGTAACTTTACATAAAAATCCGTTCAATAGTTTTTGCGTGAAAAAGTAACAAATATCTATCCATCCTTGCAAACTCTCGCATTTAAAATAATACTAGCTTTTTCCCGCGAATTCGTCGTGATGGCAAATAAAAGGAGATAGCATGAAAAAATACATATACATACTAACTTTCATGGTGACCTGCCAAACGGTGTTGAAATTTAGCGATTACATCAGACATACAAACGTTCATTTTTATTATACAGACTAGTAGGATGATAACAGCCAAATAGGCTTAAATATTGCATACATTTTATGAAACCATCCTTAATGATTACAAGTGTGTTCTCGAAGTGTAAGGCACTGTACTGCAGTGTACTGTACTGTAGTGTACTGTACTGTAGTGTAGTGTAGAGTAGACGCTAGTGGCGAGTGTTGTCCGCAGGCCCGCAGCGCGACGCCATCACGGCGCGTGAGTTCATCTTACGGATGTTCGTCGACCTCAATCCTGACGCAGAGAAAATTATCTACTCGCACTTCACTTGCGCGACAGGTGCGTACCGCTCCCACTTCACCTATCGCCGACTACTGTACTATACACCATTATGATATAGTAAAGCCTCGTTAAGCGCTTACTAACTTAAAGACGGCCACAGCAAATACAATTGCAGTAATTGTGCAGTACTTACAGTACGTAGGTATTGTAATGCATAAAATGTAAACGTCGCATCGAATGCTAAGGTCCATGAGGAAGGTACTACCATTCTCGTCAATTACTAACTATAAATAAATAACAATGATAAATTATGCAAACTACATAGAATTCCATACATTCTTGCATTTTCTACTCATTACAGCAACGGTAGATAATAATTTTTTCAAAGGGGCAGTGCAGTTGCAACATGTGCACACACTTACTGCAACTTTCATTATATACATTACAAATTATGAGTACTTAATGTGTGGACTGCGTTAACATTGATTAATATGAAAGTTCACTATGTTCCAGTCAATATAAACACATCTTCTTAGTTATTCGGTTAGAGTTGAAAATTGGTGCAGACCTTAAATACGTAATTATAGTATTAATCAAAATATAAGTCTCCTTGATGTTTCTGCGCTGTAGACAAATTTTAGTAGCGGGGAAACAGTCAAGAAATGATAGAGTTCAGCATTTCTTGCGCTAAAATGTCGCGCTTGTGATTGGCCACCCGCGCGGCGTCAGCATCTTGTTCAATCAATCCGAGAAGAATCAGAGTTATGAATACGAAGCAATCGATACTCTGGTAATCGCTATTGTAAATAAAGTTCAATTTAAATTGTTTAAGCATTCGATAAGTTTGACTACAGTCGGGGACCAGTTACACTTTTCTGTGTAAACAGAAACTCAAACTGTATGCCAATGAAATGTCAAAAGCGCACATCGGACCCATTTCGACTTTGATTACATATAAAAAACAAGATACACAATCAACGTTCCAAAAGCGTCCTAACCATGCTAACAATATGCACTCAAATGTGAATTTGAGTGAACATTTATTTGTTTTAGTAGTATTCGAAAACGCTAACAGTAAACATGTCAAAATGTTCCTTCAAAAATCGTAAAAGCAATACGTCTAGGAGACTAGGAGGAGGGGATGATACGGAGATTCTTATTTTCGGTAAATAAATAAAATAATTTTATCCATATGTTAATTACTTCGTTATGGGAGTAAAGTTACATAGCTCCTTTTTATAAATTCGTAATCATATTTTTCAAATATTGCCTAACTGTATATGCCTTTTCCTTGTCATCTTTACAGTATTTACGTAACAAATCAAAATTACGTTAATAGCAATGCAAATACATTATGTGAATTATACTTTAATCGTGAAACGTAAGATTGCATTTGCAATATTTTTCGTAACAAATTTCGTTCTAATGCCATGCAAGGATCTTTTACCAGCTTTTACAATCTTACGTTTTGACAGTAAGATCTATTTTGACTTAACACAATATTACCGGTAATATTGTATGATATTAAAAGCGTATATGTCAATTCGGATAATAATTTGTTTCCATTTTATAGAGGACTATGAATCTAGTTTTTTATTTGTGATCAAAGCATTTTGACAAAAAATATTACCAAGTTCAAAGGTAAAAAAATCGATTTTCGCAGATATCAAACAATTTTTTTATTCTCTTTGACTGGAATACTATGTGCACGAACAACTCGCAATCCACGATCGTCTAGGAATGTATTCTGAACGCTTAGTGAAGTCCTCTGAATGTGATATAATATTAGGCAATATTTTACTACTGAAAATACTAATACTTACCGAAATTTCTGTTCAATATAGTACCGTATTAGGTGTCTATGGGCGGCGGTGATCCTTTTCCACCAGGTGACTCGCTTGCACATTTACCCCCTCTTTAATGTATAAAAAAAAAGTAATATTTCTTTGAATATTCTACTTCTGGACCATTGCTGTATAACAAAATGTACATTTTAGCTTTCGATTTTAATTACTACAGTATTTACGTTATTAAGCGTAATCACCCTGTTCAGTACATCCGTATTACATTTGTTTTATTCTAATAACTAAAAAATTTTTAAAAGTTCAGGGAAAATGGCCTTAATCAATAATAACAGTTAATAACGTTATTACAATTTCCCACTATACTTTATTTTTATCGCCCGTGCACATACAAAGTCGAGGCGTGGCCTTTTTCTTATAAAATCAAACATAATTACACCCACTACTGAAAAGATGCTTTTTTGTTCGGACCGTGGGTGGTCCTTTAAGGCTGCCTCGGCACCGCCTCAACTTTTCAATGTGCCTATGCTGTCAACTGTTAGTCTCGATCAGTAAGTAGCAAGAAAGAAATATAAATCTGTACCTGAAATTCACCAAAGCATTGAACAATTTCAGTTTTTTGGAACTAGAGTAGCCCTTCTAGTTCGGTTACACAGTTAAATACATTTTAGCTATAATTTGCACGAGTCTTCAATTGAAGCACTGATTACTGATAAGGATTACTTGTTAGTTAGTATTTCAGAGCTCCTCGTCCACCATTTTGTTGATTCATTATAATATGAAATTATACTATTTGATGCAGTTTTGTTTGCTTTTTGTAACAACAATAAATATCAATTGTGTGAAGTAAATCTAAACATTTGGACTTGATAATATCTAAGAATTTTGCAAAAATTATGACTTATTACTCAAGCGTTAAATCTAGTATTTTATAGGAAAAAAAAACATTAATAATAATTACATGAACTTGAAATATTCACATTTAATTAAAAATGTTCATATTTCCTTAAAGGATGTGTATATTTTTTTTGGAAATGACCAATAATAATTAGGTATTTGTTTTTGTATGAACAGACTACAGTGCTAAATAATAATGACAAGGTCGGCTCCTCGATAGTGCAATATTATTATAAAAAATTAGAAAACAGAAGTTTTTACAATAAAACATTTTGCAGTTTTGTATTGTATTGTTTTATGTTATAATAATGATATTCTTTTGATATTCAACTGCCAACTAAAATAAAATCCCAGTACTCTCAATGCGCATGACCTGCAAAGGTGAGTGGAGTTGATAAATACGTAGTGCAACGCCTTTAATAGTAAGTACCAAGGGCGCCGACTACGTCTACTCAGGGGCTCGAGCACCCACAAGAATCAATACCGCGTGCGGGGCACCTACGACCTGAGGCATACAAATACAATTATCAGCGATATAAATATGAAAAGGAATAACCATGGTCAATAAGGTTTTGCATTTAAATCATTAGCAAAATTTTGTTATTTTATTAATATACTGCCTAACTTTCAATATTGGAAATCTTACAAATCATTTCTATAGAAAATACGCACCCGTAAGCTGTAAAGGAAAAGAGAATATACGTAATGTTGATCGTATAAGAACATTGTGATATTGGGATGGCATTTATTATCAAAGTTTTGGATTGCAAAAATAGTGACTTATTGCATTGCTTTGCAATTGGATGCTTGAATGCTTCCAATAATCGAAGTGAAACTTATTTAAACACAGTAGAGCGAATTAGCCTGGATCAGACAAAAGGTGAAAAACTTCCTCTTCTTCGACTTCAACCGGCAGTTGAAAGGAAAGAGTAGGAGAATCGTATTTACTTTTTGTCAAATGCGTAATATGAGATGGTAATACGCACTACACGCATGCTTAAGAGTAAAGATAGAGAGAACTATCATAAACCAATAATTTCTTTTTTGTAATATGAATTAAAGGAATACATTGAATGAAAGAAATCATAAGTAGTCATTTCCTAATCCTGAAATAATAAAATCGTCAACAAAGGATAGAAACTAAATAGTTTCATTTCTAACGCGCGAGTCTCACACATTTTTTTTACGAATTTTTATGCCAAAATTGCACATCTATCGTGGGAGGGGAGCAATAACCACTCCCGGTTTTTTTTAATGTCGACGCCCCTGGTAGGTACTTATAATTTGTATGTAGTGACTAGTTAATTTGTGTTTTAAGTGCTTTGTTGCTCAGCTTAGTAGCTTATTCTTATTAATAGTTGTTGCTATTATAACAAACGTCTAAAGAGTGTTATTTTATTATTAAATATGCATGTATAATTATTATTATTTATACGTAACAATAGCGTCAGTTTAAACTTGTACTAAAACTCATGATTTGCTCACGACACATAGTACAGGTTATATTTGTGTTTAAATTGCACACTTAAATCATTTAAAATTACAATCGAATAATTCTTCACAACATTACAAGATTGAGTTCGTGATATACATTTGCAAACAAAATTTCCTTGTCATCCTGCCGAAATGTGTACTCTGTCTGCCATCGATTGACCATTTTTCAATTTATAATTTTAAAGATGCTTCCAAAAGTTGTTAAAATAATATTGATCCACAATAAAAATAAAGGGCAATGCTTCCAAAGAAACGTCGGCATAGACATACAGAAACAGTCTTGTGTTGAATGGATGACTATAACTTAATATTCGAAGTCTTAAATTTATTTTTCTGCTAGTGCTCCATGGAAAAAGATATACGACATAGGAACTTGCCGAAGATGACAATATTTCTTTCTTTAATCGCCTAAAAAAAATGGTCATATTCTTATGAAACTGACTCGATATATTATTAACTAATTGTTTACTTTCCGTAACCTAGCTTACGTACAATTAATTCGATTAACTGTCAGGCTTAATATATGAAAAATAACACCAAACTATCTAAAATTCACAAAGAATATCAAATTAGTATAACTATGTAAAATATTGTTTCATTAATTTGTCTTTAACTTGTAATCGATGGAGTATCCATTATTTATGTTCAATTAACCAACCACATGATCTAGGGAAGTTTACAGATGGGAATTTTTAGGAAATTAGGAGAGTTTTAGGCATTCCTTTTATTACATGTTCCGTAATCTGTGTAACATTGCTTTGCATGTACTTTTATTTATATTTTATTTTGCATGCTGCCTTGGATATTTATAAAGATACTGAAAATATCAAATTGGTGTTCTGTGCTGTGAAAGATACTATAATGCAAACCGCCTTAAAAGAATTCAATTTGGCATAATTTTGTTACATTTATAGTTTTGTTATCTATATGTATGCGTGTTATGAAATCGCATTAATATATTTATTTTGCATATATTGTATGTTTTATTTAACCCTTAATGAAATAAAGTGCTTCATTAATTACAAATAACGATTCTACTGTGTTTTTATTTTGGTTGAATTCTTTATCAATACTTAATTTACAACAACAACAACAACTTATGCAAAACGTTATTGCAAATATTTATACTTTAATAATTTAAAAAATTCTAAATCATAGTTCTGCTGTAATTTTAATTAAAACAACGAAAAAGATGTATAACATATATAATTATGTAATAAGTAATAACTAATAACATATTCCAGCAAAATGCGATTTGCGCTTGAGTGTAAATCATAATTATTATAAATTGATAATATATGCACAGAGTTAATTTAAAAAAAGCTAATAACCTCTTAGTGCGAAATTCCTGTCATCATATCTAATAACTATTGTTCTACGACTATTCTCAAAATTTAATACGTTCCTCAAAAAATATTTGTTAAGTTTTGTTGTAACTGGTCTGAAACGTAATTACTCTGTGTACGTATTCCAATGGTACAATGCAAGCGCACCGCCACGCTTATTACGTAACTTGCAGACAGCATGCGATAGCTAATATCGCGCGATATCTGCTGTCAAAACGAGAATTTGTATAGTGGCACTAAATCTACTGCGAAAAGTGCATTTTACGGTCATAGAATAATAGATACGCAATTGTCATACATGATACTAATTTTTTATTGCAATTAGTCACCGGTCGCGCAGTGATCGCGTGGCTGTCGCTGTCTGCAAATTTTTAGGTAATAACCCCGCGGGCCACATTGCCGCGCTGTACGTGTGCCGCTTAGCGACCGGGTAGAGTAGGTGCCATTTTCAGAAATATTTAATATATTTTTATCTTTATATGAAAGAAAAAGTTAGGAATTTTTAAGTCGTAGAACGAAATTTATTGGGATAATGTTAAGAACAAGATACTAAGATGTTATTAGTATTTTTAAATTAACGCCGTAATATAATATAATAAACCTACGTTTTTATGTCTGTAGTGATAAAGTTGAGATTGATAAAATTCTAGGAATGTGTATTGTTTTATTTCCAGACACTGAAAACATCCGATTCGTGTTCGCTGCAGTCAAAGATACAATCTTACAATCCAACCTAAAGGAGTACAACCTCGTCTAAATGAAACCAACATGGTCCCTGACACAAATCTGTGATTGTGTATAACACGATAATTTAAACATCATCACTTCACGACAGAATGTGTAAATTCACGAACTGAGATCGGATTGACGAACTTATTCACCTTAAAATGTTTAATGAGAAAGTAAGGATAGATTGTAAGTCATTTAACCCAAAACTAGCATCAGGTGGGCCGGAGACAGCGGCCGGGCCCGTGCGGCCGAGCTCCGGACGACATCGACATTCGTTCTCGGTCCGAACGGATCGCTTCACGACGCGTCAGTTTTTTGACATGTTTTTTTATGATGAAGTTATTCACGATTTATGTATGTGTCTGTATCGGTGAATATTAAATTGTGCATTTTAAAAGTTATGGTGAGTCTTGGCCTTACCATGAGCTGCTTTTAGTCATTGTTTTAGGATTTTTGTAAAGTTTGTTGCCATAATATCTTTCTACATTTAGTATACATTTATTATGATGTCCAGACGGATGGATTTGAACAAACTAGTCCAATGAACTTACGCGTGTTTTTATGTCATCCTCGTGGGTCGAGACGGGGCTTCCTACCGATTCGTATGGGTCGGTGGGTCGCGACGGTTCCGTGTTACTGTGTATTTACGTTACGACCGACCCAACGCTCGCGAGGGCGCGAGGGCGCGGCGGGCGCGGCGCACGCACACGCGAGCACGCACACACGCGCGCACGCACGCACACGCGCGCACGCACACACGCACGCGCGCACACCACCGCGTGTCGCCGCCTCCGCCTCGCCGACGTCTCTCTACTGATTTAGTTCAATAAACGTATATCATTACCGTTTGTTCCGTTAGCTTGAAGGATTTATAAATTTATTATATTTAATAATGAATGATTATGTTACTTTTGTACATTGGAATTTTGTTACTTGAATATGTTATTATTTAAGCTGTTTATATTTAAAGATGGTGTTTTTCTAGACGAATTGACTTCACGCAAAATGTTTTACGTTAACTGTAGGCTTTGTGTATGCAGTGGTCTGGTGTATTTGTTTTCTTCCTATGTTATCCGTGTATGAGAATTCCATTCAGCTAGCAGTACGTCGAGTATAGGGAGTTACTACTACGTTAGTTGTATAAGGACATTTTTGATGCATTTGATATAAAACTTTTTTTACTAGAAACCCGAGGGAATACAATAATGCGAATGTGAATTGTAAAAACCGATACCGATGTTTTTTGCACGAAGGCTTTTACCACATGAATGTAATATATTGTACATTTGGGTCTAAATGTGCTGAGTGAATTGAGCTGACAGTTCAGTGCCAAGTTTTGCTATTGGCAAAATTACTATTATGATTGTAATTAAAGCACAAAATACAAAAAATTCTGTTTTCCATGTTTTAGAATATTTTTACTATGCTATATTATGCTTAATTTAATGTTGCTTCGTGTTTATGATTTAATTATTTATGTGTATGTACATTAAGAAACAAAGTTTCTACTTCGAGAAGATATACGACTCTATTAACTTATTTGTTGTTGTATCTAGAAAGAATTACTATTTTACTATATTTAAGCATTTATTTCGTTAAGCTAATCGAACAGATGTGTCAATAGCAAAACTATATGCTTTAATTAAGATACAGCTGTCTGAAATGCTCAAAATAATGTGAAGTTTGAAACTTAGCGCACAATATTGGAAACTTTTCTTATTGATGTTACCCACTGAAGTGCAATCTCTGTGTACGCCATGTACGCAGATATTTTAATTTGTTTTGTGCAATTGTACAGCAATACTGTAAATGGAAATGAAACGTGTAGGCACGACACGGTGCGGTGCGGTGCGGCGAGTCGGAGTTTAGGGGTAGGCGTATCTCACGTATCTCACGACACGACACAGTACACACACGTCGACAACCCGTACTGTACGGGCATGTTGACGTTATGGGTCCATACGAACGCATTCGGAGATTATAACTGCGGTCATTTGATTTAAAAAAAAGAAGCTGTTGAAGAAGGGTTGTAACATAAAAAAAAAATTTTAGCGTTTCCCTAAACTAAGAAATTACTTGTTTTTTTCATATTCAGTCCATCTACTGTCAATCATAAAGCTGTAGACCGACCTTTATGATTAGTTAATGTTTTACTTATTAATCTATCAAAATATTATAGGTAGTATTCATAGCCACAAATACGTTGATATCAAAAATAACCATTAATAATACAAAAGCGACTCGTAACGATGTAACCAATTAGTGTATGACAATTTTATGCCATTTCGTATGATTCACTAATATAGTGATATATCGGATGTACTGATATCTTTAACATATTTAATTGCGGTTCTTATGTATCCCCAGTGTGTCTAGTGTGCAATGTGAGCAAAGTGAGCAAAGCACAAAGTCGGAAGGCGTCAGCGGTTAGATGTATAATAAATAATGAGACGACAAGCCGACGCGCCGCGTCGCGCCGCCTGAGCGGCGATGGCCGCAGATTCGTATCTTCCTTACGAATGGACTGAATTCGTGTACTGGTATGGATCTTACCTGTTTGTTTTTACGGTTGGGCGATGACTACACAAAAATATTGCTAAAACTATATTATAGTCTAACGTTGCTTTACCTTTTGCGTGAGATTGTGAGAATTTTAGCTTAAGTTCCGACTGAAGACGGATGCCTGTATGAAATATTGTAAATTATAATTTCTCATAAAATATAATTTTTTTCAGCTATGAAAGTTGTTTTCTTTGTTGCTGACTACATCTCACAGACATGACTATTATTTTATGAGAACTTGGTTATGAAAACGTGTATACGTTGTATAACATGATATTTTTATTTATTTTTTGTTTTTGTATTCACATTCAGCTAATTATACAATAATTATGTCGTCATTGATAATTTAAAGTAGATATCATTAAGATATCAATGTTTTCTTTTTTTTTAATATTTTTCATGATGGTTTTTATTGATCCAATCAGCTAATGAAACTAGAACATTATAAAAACTATTCTGTATACTAATCTAATACCTTATTTCACTAATTTTAACACCAGTATTTGTGTTCGTATATCGTATTCCATCTATGTGGCCTCATAACAATTTCACGAAACGAAAATAGGCGTTTAACATGTATGTAGAACTTGATAAGCAAGTATTATATTTGAGGAATAGTTTTACATTTGGATATGCTGCAGAGGTGCGTTACATTTTACTACGGTATACAGTAGTATACACTAACTGATAATTGAGAAAAAAATACAAAAAAAAACGTTTTATTATAGTAACGAAATGCAAATAATATTAGATAACATTAACATGATAACGTAAAAGATTATGATTGTTAACACTTACAAACATTAAAGTACTTTCATCTTATCCTGTTCCGAGCACATGATAAACTTCCTCAAAGTTGTTTTTGTTTAGGGTGCTTAGCAGACTTGACTATTCGCTGGCGGAAAACGTTGCTAGCTCGGAGGTCACTCGTAGAAGCCTCGACGAGTCGACACTTACAAACATTAAAGTACTTTCATCTTATCCTGTTCCGAGCACATGATAAACTTCCTCAAAGTTGTTTTTGTTTAGGGTGCTTAGCAGCCTTGACTATTCGCTGGCGGAAAACGTTGCTAGCTCGGAGGTCACTCGTAGAAGCCTCGACGAGTCGCTTACAAATTTCAGAAACCAGTCGATGGGTTTCGCGACCACAACCCCCAATCTCTCAAAGTTTCGATTGCAAAATGCGGAGAGTTGTTTATTTACGACGCTTCAAGTTCTTGGATTTAATGTTAGACGCAGCACCAGCTGACCAAGCCCAGCCATTCCCATTTTTTTCATATTTTTCTACCAAAATATTTTTCTTTGGTTTGGCAAGACTGCTCAACTGCACCACCCGCCCGTACTGCGCAATCAAATTACTTCAAATCTCAGTCAGTATTTGATTAATTATTGGTTTGTTATACCGGAGCGGTATTGCGATACTTAAAACATAAACTGTGTACAGTAGGTACAGGGACAGTGATCATCTTGAATAATCAGTTTTTATAAATCGAAACTATACAAAACGTAGGTATCTGCGCTCAAGAAAGATTTGCGGGATTGTCAACTTTATACAGCGAGAATTAGCTGAAACAAACGATTTAAAGGAAATCGTTAACGTTTTTTTTTTTACATTTTACCTCTCATATAGCAAAAAAGGAACATACACTTCATTATGTAATAAGTAAGAACTAGTTTTTTTTATTAAAAATTACACATTTTATGTGTTTACTATTGTTTAATTTTACCACAAATTTTCTTAAATGGGCGCCGTTCCAGTCTCGCCTAGGGCGCCAGGAATTTTCGGGCCGGCGCCGCCGCTGCCGCTGCCTTGGTAGTTAGACAGCTATAATTCTGCCATCAATACTTTGGTGGAGGGAGGTCTTGTTTCCCGCTAAAACGAAATGTCATATTACAAATTACCTGTAATAAAACAGTCTGCTGAATGAAATATGAAACTAATGGTGGCTTGCACCAACTATTTAACCTCGATAAAGATCTGACATCTCGCTTTCACCAACTATTTGGTGGTTGGTGCAGGCGAGATGTCAGTTCCTTAAATCGAGCTTAACACGTTCGCGGATGCGAACGCTATAGCATCCCTATTTGCCTTCAATCTTGTGACACAGATGCTATTATAATAATCGAACTTATTCCACTTTCTCGGACAGAAACGCTAAATTCCATTCCATTAACAAATTAAAGTATCCACATACATTGTGTCACTGTATCGACCGACGTAGGTCGCTTAGTGCTTAGTGTCTTATATTACGATAAGGTACACATTTAAAAATTGGCTTGACCTCACCTCTTTGTACCTCCCACTCAAACGCACGTATGCTATAGCATCCCTGTTTGTATGATAGTCTCTTTAGTAGCTTGTTGAGTGCGCCGGAGAGAGCAGATGCCTAAACGTGGTGAATTTTTACGCGTGGCCTGCATTTTTATGCATTCTTTCGATCTTTCGATAAGTATTGTAATGTTTTTTATATTATTATTTATTAGTATTCTAACTGTAATATTGGGTCCTTACATATGAAATTAGCGTTTTGTCGTACTGACCACTTTGATCTGAAATATCTCCTCTTTGGTTAAGAATTCCAAATTCAAATTTATAAATTCATTTAGCTGGTACATTTGAGTTTTGAAAACAGTCATTCATTTGTTTTTTTCCTCATTATTTTTTTCTTTGGCGTCGCTTATTACCGCACAATGGAAAACATGAAATATCGGTATATTTAAGAGTACGAGTTCTACCGTGCCACCAGTGCTGCAGAAACAGCTCGAAGGATTAATGATGTGTACGGCGCTGGTGTCGCAAAAGAAAGCACGGTACGTTTTTGGTTTCAACGTTTTCGTTCTGGAAATTTCGACCTTCAGAACCAACCCCGTGGACGGCCGGAGACTAAAGTGGAAAATGAAGAATTAAAGACTATTGTGGAAGCGGATCCATCACAAAGCACTTCAGAGATAGCTGCAGGCTTCAGGGTAAGTGACAAAACTGTATTAATCCACTTGAAGCAAATCGGGAAAGTAAAAAAACTTGAACGATGGGTACGTCATGAATTGAGTGAATCGAACTTGCAAACACGCATCGACTGCTGTGTTACTTTGCTCAACCGACACAATAATGAAGGGATTTTAAATCGAGTCATTACTTGTGATGAAAAGTGGATACTGTACGATAATCGGAAGCGCTCGTCGCAATGGCTGAACCCTGGAGACCCAGACAAATCCTGCCCTAAACGAAAATGTACTCAGAAAAAGTTACTTGTGAGTGTTTGGTGGACTAGCGCCGGTGTCGTTCACTACAGCGTTCTAAAATCTGGCCAAACGATTACGGCAGATATCTATTGTCAGCAACTGCAAACCATGAAGGAAGAACTAGCTGCTAAACAACCGAGATTGGTCAATCGCTCTAGGCCACTGCTGCTTCACGAGAACGCAAGACCACACACTGCACAACAAACAACCACTAAGTTAGATGAGCTACAATTGGAATGTCTGCGACATCTATCGTACTCCCCGGACCTTGCTTCAACAGATTACCATTTTTTCCGGAATTTGGACCACTTCTTACAAGGAAAAAAATTCAACTCCGATGCGGCAGTCCAAATCGCCTTTAAACAGTTTATTGATTCTCGCCCTCATGGTTTTTTTAGTAAAGGGATCAATGAACTACCTATGAGATGGCAAAAGTGCATAGATAACAACGGTGCATACTTTGATTAATTAAATATATTTTACAAAAAAAAAATTGACTTTATATTCCTACTGTACAAAACGCCAATTTCATATTTAAGGACCCAATACATTTATCACATATTTTAAATGAGTTTTACTTAGTTGTCTTGTTTATAAGTACCAATAAAAACCGTTGATTGTTTTGTTTTCGTAATAGAGAAAAGCTGCTAAAACTATTCGAGTAGGCATGCAGGGATGGGTCGGAAGATAGGTTAGATGAACGTTATTGTTCTGAACATTCGGAGGAATTGTAAAGATCGGCTACTTGTCTTTAGCGACTGCTCGGTGTTAGTTTTAGCAAAGGAGCCTACGCCAAACAAATGATGACATTGCATGTATCTCAGCCAAAAATCCTAAGTCTGTTTTAGCGCTTTAACTGGAGAACCTAAAAGTGCCTCGCCGTCGATCTTAGATGAAGAATCGCTACCTACATATATCTGTTGAAGAACTGATGTCTATTCCATTCCAGGGTTTATCTTCAACGGACAATAATATACCTAATGTGATCCCAGCCGAGCTAATTGATATAGGAGAATCATCAAATAAATCCATCGACTTGTTGCTTCGCTTACTGATAACTATGTCTAGGAAGACTATTGTTCCTTTATTATAAATCTGAGTTTTACGAAAGAAATGCAGGTGCAACCGTTCGTCTAGATAGTAAAACGAAGTCTACTATAGTTGATTTTTACATAGGAAATGATACCAAGACCTAGTATTGTGTACAAATGCCTATGGAAATGCTTTATGTAATTCCGATAGACCACGTACGAAAGGGTCCTGTAGAAGTTCATTTACACCAGCCTTTCCCGAAGTGGGCGATAATGCCCCCTTGTGGGCGCTGCAGGCCTAAAGGGGGGCGGTAAGAGACCCAGAAAAAAAATGGGGGCGTTGTGTAGAGGCCTGGGGGGTGATTTGTAATTTCATTTAGCTAGGAGGCATCTTAGACAACGACTGCACGAGCTCTCGACTCTCAAATACAACTTGTGAGCATCAACTAATATTAATTAAAAGATTGCTCAAACTCGGTTCGATATTTCTCTCCGCGTAGTTCATATATCTGTCCTGTTTTATTGAATATACAAAATAAAAATCATGTCAATCGGTCGTTCCGTTTTGAAATGAAAGTAGACATAAACAAGCAAATAAAAAGGCAACAGACACACTTTCGCATTTTAATAGTTATTAGTACTCCCAGATAGGTAATTTTCTTAGATAATAGACCGCGGGCAATCATGTTTTAACAAGTTTTTGTTAAATAACCCGAATTGTGCATTCCTGTATCAATCGGCTGGTTCATAGAATACTTGTTCTGACTTGTTGAGTACGATTGAGCGTCGAATGAGATAAACGAGTTTATGCATGTTTGTTTTATTCCTGTCGGTGCGTGCTGCTTATGCAATCCTATATAAACAACGTAATATTTATTTTATTTTCATTTGCGGTTTCGCGCGCAATAGATGAGCAGTAGGTACTTAAGTTCAACACTTACTTACTTACTTAGTATTTCTCAAAACAAAACAATGTCGGAAGTAAAAAAGAAGAGACGGCAATACTGTGCGGAATATATTAAATTCGGATTCATTGAATATCCGACAAACCCATCGTCGCCTTTGTGTCGTCTATCTATGCCTAAAAACATTTTCGAATGAAGCAATGAAGCCTTCAAGACTGTAAGATCATTTGAATAAAATGCATCCAGATAAGAAAGACAAGAATGTAGCATATTTTCAAGACCTAGAGAAGAAGCATAATACTCAGCCAAGTGTAGCGAAACTATTTTCGGCGGCTGCTAAGCAAGATGACGACGGACTTCGAGCTTCGTACAATATCTCTTTGTTAATTGCTCAAAAAGGGAAACCACAACATCGGAGAAGAGTTAATTTTGCCAGCAATAAAGGAAGTAATAACTACTGTGCTTCATAAACCAGCCGCAGATATTATCCGAAAAATTCCTTTGAGTAATAATTCTGTGCAAAGACGAATTGATGAAATGGCTGAAAACATTGAAGGATCATTGTGTGATCACCTGAGGACAAGTCAATTCTCAATTCAGCTCGATGAGTCCACTTTACCAACTAATGAAGCATTGTTGCTGTCTTACGTGAGGTTTATTAAAGATGAGAAAATATGTGAAGAACTATTCTTTGCTAGAAATTTAGAGACCGATACAAAAGGCGAAACCATATTCAATACATTGGAAAAGTTTTGTGATGAGAAAGAGATTCCCTTGAAAAATATTATATCAGTTGCTACGGATGGCGCTCCGGCTATGACAGGTTGCCATAAAGGCTTCATAGCGTACTTAAAAAATAAAATTCCAGATGTCCTTGCTGTACATTGCGTTATTCATAGACAACATTTGGTTGCTAGAAACTTAAGTGAACGACTATTTCAATCACTGCAATATGTCATCAAAGCAGTCAATAAAATCCGCAACAGCTCTTTGAATGATAGATTATTTCATCAGCCTTGTGTTACTAATGACGAGGATTTCAACCGTTTGTTGTTTCATACTGAAGTTCGTTGGCTATCAAGAGGCAATTGTCTGACTCGATTTTACAACCTGTTTGACTGTTATAGAGTTCTTGGAAACTAAAGATACAGAATTGCACAACAAGCTCATTACATCAAAGAATGATATAGCTTACATGACAGACCTGTATAAATTGTTCAACGACATGAATCTCCAACTGCAAGGCGATGAACTAAATTTAATTAAAACAAAAAAACGTCATTGCTGCTTTCGCAGCCAAACTGCTTCTACACAAAAAGAATATGGGCAGACGTGAGTTTCACAATTTTCCGAATTTATCAGTATCATGCAGTATCGACGAATTGTTTGCCTACTGCCAACATTGACTTCACCGAACGATACAAGGACATTTTGAACTTGGAAATACCAGACTGGGTGTTGGATCCGTTTTCAAATGTCAACACAGCAATGTCACCTCAGCTGGAAGAGGAACTTATAGAATTGACAACAAACGAGGAAATAAAAATCAAGTTCAAAAATGGTTACCAAGAATTTTGGCTACAAAAACCGATCCCGCAATTGTACCCTGGATTGTGGTCAATCGTTCCGCGATTCTTGATAGCTTTCCCATCGTCATATTTGTGCGAACGTGGATTTAGTGCTTTGGCAACACTGCTTACTAAAAAGAGAAATCGTTTGCATGTTACCAAACGTGGCGACTTGCGACTGTTCTTGAGTAAATTGGAACCTGATATCAACAAACTTATTAAACAGCATCAGATGCATCCTTCACATTAGTTTTTATATAAGGATCGATTATATTTGTTTTATTTTGAATAAAAGATACTCAGTTTGAATACTATAAAGTTGCGTTTCAATAATCATTCTCATTGGCAGGTGTAGCCCGTAAGAGTTAACTTGAGACCTGAGCGCCGTTGTGTATTACCTACTGCGCTCAGGTTTCAAGTTAACTCTTGCGGGTTATAGTAAAAGTCTCGTTTGGAATTAATGTTTAATCACCGCTAATATAGCTCACAATAATTAATTAATTCAATTTGAAGTTATAGTGGTTTTTCAGTAGGTGAAAAAATGGGGGCGCTAAAAAATAATTTATTCTCAAAGTGGGCAGTAGACAAAATAATTTTGGGAACCCTTTATTTACACGGACTCAATAAAGACGAAAAAGTTCCTAGGCCTTTGTTTATTAAAGGGACATAACGACTCACCAAATGTAAGAAAACTCTTATGTTACTACGATGTCTGTGTATATCAGAATTAAATTCGAAGATCATGAAGTCACGGGCCAAGTCAAAATCTTTGCAAATAAATTAATAAGAAGCTTCCACAATTGTAACCAACTCGACATGCAGCTTTCGTCGCTGTCATATATTGTAGGGAAGTATTATCGATAGAATATGACAGCTATAATTTAAGTCTAATGCTTTAACAGCTGCTGTCGTATAATACAGTGCTCTAATATCTAAATATGACGACGCTGCTGTTACAGCAGTCGCCTGTTATAGCATTTGTTGTCCATTAAAACGTAAATGTTGCATGCAATATGACGGAAGTTTCTATAACATCTTCAAAATTCTCATACAAAATTTTATTGTCAAACATGTAGTTGGTACAAGCCTCCCTAAATCTTCTCGATTGTAACTCACTTCTAAAAGTCATAATATAGTGATTGTACCTAATCCTTATTATTATTTACTCTATATGAATACTTGGTATGAAATGCATTGAAAAAATGTCAGCCGTTAGCCTATAAAGCTCGCCTATATTAGCAGAGTGTAAAATTACCACTTAGGTGGCGATCGCTTTTTACCTTGCCAATTTGACGCAAATGGACCAATATTGTTTTGATGCTAACACCGAAAGCTGCTGCTAACTTAGCAGTAGATTAAGTATCGTCAGCTTCCATAAATAATCACCTTTTATTCGTCGTTCTGACTTCAGTTTTCGGGCGACCACGGGGTTCATTTTTCAGATCAAAATTTCCATGTCGGAAGCGTTCAAACCAATAAAGGGTCGTGCATCCGTGTAGTGTGCACTCCGTACACGTCGTTAATGTTGTAAGCCGTTTGTGCCGTATTGCTACTGCGGCGGAACTTGTATTCCGTAATTACTCGTATTTTTCGAAAAAGATACAAAATGTAGTGAAAACAAAACACTAATCAATAAACAAATGACTGAATTTAAAAATAAAATTTCGTATTTTTAAATAAAGTTCATTTGAATTTAAAATTTATTGCCAGCCATACACAAATTACATTTCAAATGGCCAGTATTTTAGAACGGCAACTTCATAAGTAAAGACCTATTATATTAACGTTCGTTTTCAAATTCAAGATGACGAATATTAAATAATTTCTTGTACTTATAAATTGGTTTCTCTGATGCTGATTGTAAAAATGACGTTCATTTTCAAATCGAAATGGTGAATATGAATTACTTGAATAAATTGACAAGGATGTCTTATTCTAGGTTTCTCGAGGCGCTAGTTAGGTAAGTAATGTAAATTCTCAAATCCAAGATAGCTAACATTACTTTTTAATAAAACGTTCTTATAGTTCAATTCTTATAGTTTTGTCTATACGTCTATCCGTATGTCAGAGCCGATGTATTAGATACGTCATCTTTGCACCTATTGAGCTGTTGGGTAAGGACGTAAATTGGTAACCCAGACTCATACCTAAATGAAAAACAACAAAATGAAACAAATATATTTTGGACCCGATTTTTTTTAACTTCTTCTGTCTTGAGACTGTTATGGAACCCTAAACCATTGTGTCGACCACCCTTTTAGCCGTTTTATTGTCTCACAAAGGATTAGTGAAATTACACACTCCATATATAATCCATACAAATAACTGAGGGGTGAAAAGAAAATTTTAGTGCACGGAAGTGTATGCTACACGCTGTGCACCTCGCGGCGGGAAGTGGAGGGAGGAGTGCAGAATAGCTGCGCGTAATGTGAGATGTGGGATTGAAGAGAAGATGAATAAAGTGATTGATATTATGTTAGAGAGAAGATTGGATGTGTTATATTTGATTGGAACCAAGCGAAAGGGCAGTGAGTGAACTTGAGTGAAGAAAGCAGATGCCAAGGAGTAGGCGACTTACTGTCCTCTCGTTTGGTTAAGTGTGTAGGTAAACCCGAGACTGCTCTGGGTGCGTCTCTAGGTAATTATGATTGACGAGAATTTTAGTTTTGTTAGTGTCCTCTGTCGATATGGGCGAGCTACAGTAGTTTTTGGAGAATATTAGGGAAGTTCTAGCGACGGTTGAAGAGAATGAGAGAATTATAGTGTGTGGAGACATGAATGGATGGATCGAGACTACTCCAACAGGATTTGAGTCTATCCTAGGCAAGTATGGAGATAAGAGAGTGAATGATGCTGGTAGAATTGTGTTAGGAGTGTGTATGGAAAAGAATCTTTTTGTTGGTAATACTTTCAGCACAAAAGGATTCACCAGTACACGTGGGAAAGAAAGGATGAAAGGAGTATTATTGATTTATTTCCGGTGGACATCCGGCTCAAAAAGCAGGTTATAGACACGAGAGCACACAGAGGAGGATCTGGGAACAGACCACTTTCTAGTGGTAACTAGAATTAGGGATCCGTTTGTAGCATGGCGATGTCGCGTAGCGTTCAAACCTGCAGTGGTCTGTCCCCATCAAGAGCTGGAAACTGCAAGATGCGACCACCAGGAATGAATATGAAAGGGTAGTATCCGGTAAGCTTGGCTACAGATTGAAAGTAACGAGCTAGGTTGTTGAAGAATGTTGGCAGAACCTTATACATAGTATGATCGAGGCTGCGAAAGAAGTGTGTGGAACGAATATGATTGGGAATTGTAAAAAGCGTGACGTGTGGTGGGATGGTGAGGTGAAGGAGTCTGTGTACAAGAAGAAGAAAGAACGGTGAGTTTATCTTGCTGCCAAAAATAATAATATACTCAGACATTTCACACAGCGCCATCTAGTCCCAAAGTAAGCAGCACAGCGCTTGTGTTATGGGTACTAGACAACTGATATACTACTTATATACTTTTCTTTTGTAGATACATACATATTATACTTACATAAGCTTCATGACAAACTTTATTTGCGTTTGGCAGTAATTTTACGTAAAGAGAGCTCCATGACAAACTTTGTTTGCGGTTGGCAGTATTTTTACATAAAGAGAAAGCTCCACGACAAACTTTATTTAGAGCGAATGGCGATATTTTTACGCAAAGAGAACGCTCGTCGATAAACTTTTCGCCAATAAATAGATACTTTCTGGCTATATATGATATATTGAAATTTAGATATTCTTTTCAAAGACATATCTATTAATTGACTCCTTATACGCTTAACGCGTGCATTGAATTTTCTTTTCAACCCTTAGTTACATATGTGGATTGTCACCTATATTTTTTTTTCTTTTTTATTAATAGATATTTACTGGCGAATATAGGACATAAAGACGAATTTAGTGTTACTGGAGGTCGCCCTGTGGTCAAAATTCGACCGTAAATATAAACTTATAATATTAACTCTGTGGCGATTATCTACTCTGTGGGACTGTTTGATACATGGAGGTTACATTACATATGATCACAAACCCAGATTAAAAACTATTATGAGTTTGACATTGACAGTCTTTTTGACAT
Source organism: Zeuzera pyrina (assembly GCA_907165235.1). Lineage (NCBI taxonomy): Eukaryota > Metazoa > Arthropoda > Insecta > Lepidoptera > Cossidae > Zeuzera > Zeuzera pyrina. The sequence continues at coordinate 10,951,345 of OU015624.1, forward strand.
TGGCAGTATGAAAGTAAACAATGAACTTAAAACTACACATTATCTTAAATAATAAACTTCCTCAAAGTTGCCGCTTAGAAAGCTGTCATTGCTCAAGGTACCCAGCAGACTGGCAGCATTGCCTCTTTGAATAGCCAAAGTGAACCGTTGGCGAAAGAAGCTGCCAGCCCGGCGGTCTCCCGAAGCCTCGACCAGTCTCTTACAAATATCAGAAACCAGTCGATGGGCTTCGGGGCCCCAGGGATCTAAAGTTTCGACCGCAAAGGGCGTAAATATGAAACTCTCAGAGAGAGTCGCATACTTACGCCGCTTCAAGTTCTCGGCAGCGCTGGCCGCGGCACCTGCTGACTTAGAAGTCGCCGGCACTTGGGAAACAGCAAGTGTATCGACACAAGTGGCATCCCACACCAGCGATCTTCCAAGTTTCCAAGGAATGACCGTCAAATCATCCGATCTCCTGCCGTCGCTGCGCGCAATACCTACAGGCTCTAAGACTGCAGGAACGCCAGCGGCGACAAGAGCCCGCCGAATGACGACATTCAAGGCAGCATGTCGTGACATGCGGCCCGCACTACGTAAACAGGATAAACAGTGGTGACCTAGTACATCGACGAGATCACCACAGCGGCAACGGTGAGGAAGGTTAGTCCTGGCCCCCAGACGAAGGGATACTATGAGAGAAAGCGTGGTATTGTCGATTAAGGTTCCTAAGTTTTTTGAAGGTATTACCATCAACCAGTGTCCTGACTCCTCAGAAACAGCTAAGAGGCGAGACCGATCTTTTTCGGTACTACAAGAATCTAAAAGTTGTAAAGGAACATTTTTGCATAGAGGCTCATCCCAGTGTTTCTGAGAAAAGGTCGAGGTAGGCAGGTTAGTACTCGGACAAACACTTAACCAAACATTTCGAGCATCAGTCAAGCACGGCACCTCAACCGATCCTAAGGAAGGGCGAATAATAGATAGGAAAAGGTTTTCCGTGCTGTAGGCTGACGAAAGAAAAGCAGGCAGTGACACACTCGAGATTTTGCGTATGCCCAGGCTTCCATAACAGATAGGAAGCGAGGCTTGATTCCAGACCCTGTCATCAACAAAGGAGCAATTTAATATTTTAGATAATGTATTTTTTATAATATTGTCTACAGATTTTAAAAGCGTTTGAAATTTAAAAAGCTGAGAACAGCGAAGAGCATATGGAAATATTGGAACAAAAAGGCAAAAGTGGACAATGAGGAGAGCCATGTGAGAATTAATTTTCAAAAGTTTGTCTGAAGACTGGCAAAATTTTTGTATTTGATCATTGATAAAGCAGGGTATGGAGTCATCTAAAACGGGAGCACCTAGGAGGTACAGCGATTCTTTCGACAAGACTTTAATATTTGGTGCCAGATTGTTAAATTTATTAATTATTTCATTTTTTGTAATAATTGGAACAGAATCGGAAACAAAGAGTTCACATTTAGAAACATTTAATTCTAAGCCAATATCTTTAAACCTTTGAATGAGGGTTTTAAGGTCTTCTAAAACAGTAATTGCTTTACCTCCTGTTGTTCCGTCGTCAAAGTACCAAATATTAAATTTGGAATTTAAATTACAAATCGCAGGATGGATATCCAAACTGAAAATAGCTGGTCCGAGAAGATCACCTTGTTGACAGCCAACTTCGGAATGTAATAATATATTAATTTTAAATCTTTATATATTAATTTTAAAGGACTACTGTAAGACTGCCAGAGGTAGGGATATATGTCCGGAACATGCTATTTTATCTGTGTCAACAAGGTGGATCTATCAACAGAATTAAATGCATTTTTTATGTCTACTTTGAGGAGTACCTCACCTCCATCATGTGTCAAGAAAGCACGCGCCGCATGCACTGCCGCTTCACATCCTCTCTTTGAGCCAAAACCTACTTGTGTAGGACAAAAATAGTTTGATACGATAGGGAGAATGTGACGGCAACAAATTTTGGAGGCAATGCGGCGTATAGTTGCACCTACGGCAATTGGCCTAACGCCACCGTCTTTTTTTCAGGGCACATAAATTGGCACCATACAGGATGTCGGTTATCTCCGGGGGCACCTTACCAGCCAGCATAATGTTTATTAGAGCTGTTAAACTAGATAAGAGTGTCTTACCGGTATCACCGACAGAGCCTGTAATCAGATCTTTATAATGTTGTGGCGTTAAGCCATCGAGACCTCCCGCGGAACCGCTTTTAAAAGAATTTATTGCGGCAAGCACATCTTCCTCCGTAGCTCGAGTCGACACATCATTTGGATGTGGGGGATCTGGCAGACAACAAGCCACAGAGGAAGAGGGATGCTTTGATCTGAGAGCAAAAAGAGTCTCGGCCGTATTCGGTGCCAAAACATCGCTGGAAAATAGCAAGTGAACAATGAACATTTTATTTAATTTAATTTAATGTATGAAGCATATCCAGAAGGTAAGTGTACTGAATTTTTCTAGGTTTTAAAAAATTTTATTTGAACAAAAAAATTACGTGATACTTTAGTACATAATGTAAACTATTTTTCGACATAGTCGCCATTCCTCTCTATGCGGGTGGTGAAGCGGGGTATCCATTTTTTGATGCCTTCCTCGAAGTAGTTTCCCGCCAACCCCTTCGTCCACTTCTCCACCTCCTTCTTTACCTCCTCGTCGGTTGAAAACCATTTTCCGCCCATGTGCAGCTTCAGGGAGGTAAAGAGATAGTAATCTGAAGGTGCTAGGTCAGGGGAATGCGCGGTATGGTTTGCAGCGCCTCAAAAACTCTTGCCCGGTCTGGAGACCGGGCAAGACGCGCTCGATTCAACTAGTGTTGGTCTGTCAGTTGTTTTGGGATCCACCTCGCGGACAGTTTCCGATATCTGAGGGTTTCTGTGATGGTTTCGTGTAATGGAGATCTGGAGATTTTCCTTCTGGAGGTTTTTCCTTCCAAACGAGATAACCGATGACTCTGCGTATTTCGCACTTGGTGGGAGACTGGATTGACATTGTTCACGAAACGTATTGTCCCGTCGACAGTTCTCAACGTACTAGCCTCGAACCGGTCTCTTTGGAAAGGGGAGAAGTCAGGCTACACGGCAGTGTAGCCAACATGACGAAAATAAAATCCCTCCGGCCGTGAGAGCCTCAGTACACTTACTTTCTGGATATGCCTCGTACAACTGCGCTCCGCGTAGCAGATACCATGCAAAAGGTGGCACGCTACGCCGCCCGGTCCGTAAGCTAACTATGCTAGAAACTGAGCCTCAGTCCGTCACCACCAGATATTAGTGTTCCACTAGGGGCCCGATATGTTAGTGACTGGCTGCGGAATTCCTTTTTTATAAACTGATTCCTTTTTTAACATTTATAATTTTTCAATTTCATTCGTTTTGACATTGTTGTTCCGCGTTATTAAATTTGCTGTGATTGTAGATGGTAGTGTTTGTAACTTAGTTTATATTTTTTAAATATACACATTAAAATCAAGCTACGTGTTTTCCATTTCCATAAGGTAAATACAGTCCCTGCTCTTTAAATCTGGTCCTTCGATAAGTAATCACAACGTTAATGTACTTCTTTGTAACACACATTACATGAAAATTTTAGCTTTCTCCAGTCCTCCATATAAACTTTATGAGTACCAAATTTCACACTCCTCCGTCCGCCCAATTTTCTTAAAAAGGGGTACAAAGTTTTCTCTTCACGTATTAATATATAGGTAGAGATAATATCTACATAAGATGTACATTAAATTCGTCCATTAAGATATAACTATCTTTCTAATAAAAATACTCATTCCATCATTGATCAAAGGCCTGTGATTGGACTATAGATAGGTACATGTATGCATAAATATTAAAATGTTACACAGAAATTTTTAAACTTATTAAGTCATTACAAAGAAGATTGTATCGTTGCGTAAAACACAAGAATCTGCATTTCTTTAAGTTATTTATACGAAAATGAAATAAATACAAGGAGAGAGCATGCGCGTGAAGTTCTTCTTTTCTTAATTTTGGACAACAGTCAGTCGAGACCTCGCCACCACTGCGTGAATATCGCTCGAAAGCCTCAATAGCTCCTTACGAACTTCGATGTAAATTTACCATTGTAAAAGTTAATAAAATTATCCATAATATTATGATCGCATTATAATAATTACTGACGTGTGAAACAGTAACAAGTAGGTAGTAGGAAAACTATTATTATTAGTGAAAACAGTAATAACAAAATGTTTGTGAAAAAGCTTACAGCAGTTTTGCTCATTTGCGGAACATACTCGTATGCTAAAGGTAAGTACCTACATTTCTCTTATTATTTCATAAATAAATTACGAAGTAACTTCCTATTTGAAATTGCATATGTTACCTCTCGTCGCAACAGTTACGTAAATTACCAATGTAAGAGCCTATCCAAATGCATTAAAAGAGCTCCCCGATTTCTTTTTTTTTCCAAAGTTTTGTGTTGATAACATACAAACAAAAAAGTTTAAAATAATCGATTACTATATTCATCTATGTATTATGGTATTAATATAACAGGTTTCTTCACTTTATTAGATAATTACCGACTCTCCTAGATGTCAACGTCTTAAAAATACATACGTAGATGTTAAGCTCTAACTAAGTACCTATAATACAGAAGTTGAAAGTTTCTAAAATCATACTTTTCGATTTTTTTAAATAAATTTATGCAAAATAAACATTAATGAAGTAAGAGATATGCGATTATTTAACAAGAAAGAAAACTTTGCATTCGGTGTTTGTGAAGTAAACAATTCATTAAAATGTTGCGAAGTATCTTTACTTCGCAACATTTTAATGAATGAAAAAACACCATTTTAGGGAAATGTTTCAAACACCATTTTAGGGAAATGTTTCCCTAAAATGGTGTTTTTTTACATCAAGGTATTCTTTCTTGTATATATTTTAGTAGAGTAATAAAATTAAAAAAGGAACTGACAGACTGACATATCAACGCACAGGCCAAATCGCTGGGTCTAGAAACTTGAAATTACGTACAGGTTAGACACCCAATAAGAAGGATAACAGTACAAAAAGTTCTTAAAATTGAAAGAAATTTCTGAAGAATGAAAAAATATGTATGGGGCTGAAGGTTTCCCGTACGTTTGAGCACTTTTTGTTTTTCAATCTAAATTCAATCCATTAATTTATGCAAGATAAATATAAATATATATGCACATAATTTAACTACATTGAGAATTTGAGGATCTTCGTTTTATCTATTTTTAGCTTCGAATAAGTTAAACTACTTGTATTAGTTACGATGTCAATTTGTGTGAACGATTTGGTAATTGATACATAATATGTACTTATTTTACTACTGTCATAAACTACCTAAACAATTTATTGGAGAAAACTTCATTTTTGTCTTTATTTCAAATGTAAGTATTACAAGATGGTGATAAAAGACTTATTTTTTAAACACAATTTAACTTAGGTTACATATGTTATCAGCCCTATAAACCGGGCCAGGGGAGGTGTTCCCGCTTGTGGTGACGGTTCGAGCTCATACAAAGAATGAATGATGAACGATTAACGAAGAAAATCTGCCTACAACGCGAAAGTGAGTGTTAATAGAAGCCAAAGAAGACCAAGGCGGACTTATAAAGATCAAAAGAATGACGAAAGAAAAGTCAAAAGCACTCCATACCTTCGCGAAAGTTGAAACAAATGAGATTTGAGAACGCGAAAAAATATATAATAATAGTGCGGGAGGTAGCGCTGCAATTTTTCTAGAAATTTTATACCGAATGAATTTTATTTCAAACACTTGTTTAATGTTCAGAAATCAGTAAAGTGAGCGTCAGTTGTCGCACTAGCGGTGGAGCTAAAAAAAAAGTATTTGGGAAGAAAATCTGCTCCGATGATTTTTTTTATACCGAGCAAAAATGTATTAAATTATTGTTTCAATTACATTTAAAAAAGAAGTAATCGTCAGCTGTATTGACGAGGGGGGGGGGGGGGTTATATGTCAGTCACGTGCATGAACCTCATTAAAAATTTGACAAATAAATTTATTTTATACTTTATAAAATTTATATTTGAATAATTTATAATAATTTGAAACCGACACAAAATTAATACATATAATGTGGTGTTATTTATATTGAATTAATATTTACTTATTGAATTCAAAGTATAAGATAATTTGTATGTTAAAAAATCAAAAAATCAACGTCAGCTGATTGTTTGTGGGTGTAAAGATCGTCAGTTTATTTTGCAAATGCATTGAGCGCGCAAAATGTTTATCACGCTGACTGACGGTCTTACCCCCGCCAAAAATACAGCTGACGATTTTCTTTATTATTTTAAAAGTATAAAAATTTTGATGTATAAATTTCATAAGGTATAAAATTAATTTATTTGTCAAATTTTCAATGAGGTTCATGCACGTGACTGACATATAACCCCCCGTCGTCAATACAGCTGACGATTTTTTTTTTTAAATGTGATTGAAACAATAATTTAATACATTTTTGCTCGGTATAAAAATCATGTGAGCAGATTTTTCTCCAATGACTTTTTCATGCTGTCTCCTTTAGCTCCACCGCTATCAGAGCAGCTGACGTTCGGAGCTGTTATGTGTTAGGGGAAAACTATTACTGTTATGATTTTCAGCCGGTATAAAATGACTCGCTCAACTATAGCGCTATCTCCCGGGCTATAAGGATACTTGTCGCTCTGTCCTCTTTGTCTGTCTTTTTACCTCTATTTTTAAAATTTCTCCATTCTCGAATGTCTTTAACATTTGTACTACTCATTGAAAAAAATAGTATCTAACCGATTGGTTTTTTCGGTTCCCTTTAGTTCTTTTGTAACTATGTTTTAGTTTTCGTTAATTGTGGCATGTATTTATGTTCGTAGAAGCAATTTACAATACTAATATTACAGAGAAAGTTAGAGCAGATTTTTTAAGTTTGTAAATATGTGAGGAGCAATCTTCGGAACCACTGCACCTATTTGAATAATTATTTCACCATTTGAAAAGTACATTATTCCAAATGCACATAGGCTATATATTATGTATTCAACCCGGACGAAGTCGGGACGGGCCGCTAGTTATTTGATAAATTAACAGTTTCGTTGCTCTAAAAAAAGTCCGACGTTGGTCGCCGATCACCACCGAAGTCCACGTGGAAAATCATGAAGGTAGTTTCTATTTCGGTCATATAGTTTCAACAGGTTTGCTGCCGAAATCACATCGAAACTGAAACAAAATTCAAATTTCGCTTTGTCCAAACCGAAACCGAAAGTTCGAAAGGAAGGAAGAAAGGGTTTCCCTGAGTTTTAATTAATTTTAAACACTTTAATTATGTTATAGAATTATATTTGAAACACTCGTTAATTATGTTTTCTTGTAGCTATGAACTAAAATATATCGTCACCGACAGTTCAATAGCACAACTATTAGTCTGGTAGTCGGCTAGATACTGCATAAGTGAAATGAACCTTTACCAGAGGCTGAAAAATATTTAATGGTTTTATATTTGTCATGGCACTAAATTGATCTCCTCAGGCTAGGTACTGTAGTGATGCATTTTGCTATAAGAATAGTATTTTTCATGTTAATTATATGTTTTCGACCTCCCGTAAAATGAAATTCATTTCACTTATGCGGTATTGTAACTATCACTGACGATATTATGTTAATAAACAAGGTACGTCAATATATCTTATACCACATAGATATAACACCTACACCTACATGTACCTAATACCTACATTATGTATGTCGATTTCATAAATTCAAATATTATTTATATTGTAATATTGTATAATCTATTCAACCTCAGATAATACTAAATTAATTAGAAATGTATTCTCTTACAGACTTACCAAAATTCCTAAGCTCCGAGTCAAACGTAACCGCAGTTGTGGGAAGAGATGCCACGCTCACATGCAGAGTTGAAAACTTACACAACTACAAAGTAACAATTTACCTATTTAACTGTTACTTAGCTAGCTAACCGGTTATTATACACAAAATCTTTAACGTTAATTGCCTTATTATATTTTCAGTTAACGTGCTATTCTTGCTATGCTATGCTATTCTTAGTACATTCGTATTTACTTAAAGGTCTATCTTAGGTGCCCTTCCCATTAGTAAGACTAATAGTTTCCATAACTCATTTCCTACGGTAATGCGTTTCTATTCAGCTAGTAACGGCCCGTAAGGTAAGATCCGGAACATAAGGTCTCGCACTCGTAAATATTAAGACAAAGTGTCAGCACCACATTTGTGTCCCTCCGAATGGCAATTATGAAGGTAAAGTTACTCCATTTGGGGCAGCAGCTCGTAAAAAGTGTCGGTTTTGCGCGTGTTCCATTTTGTATACCTTAATTTTCTGTAAACCTATTAGTACAGTTGAACGATATTCTGTTTTTAGTTACATTAATGTAACTAAAAAACAGATATTTTCTACAGTATGTATGTATTTATTCTTGATTTAACAACTTTTATCAAAGAATCAAGAATAAGTACATACATACTGTAGAAAATATGAATTAATTTATTCTACTAAATTATTAAGTATTATTTCGCTTCCGTGCTTATCTGGGAGTGATGTTCCCGCCCAGGTTTTAAGTCAGTGATAGGCTAGCAACGTGCCATTACCAATTTCACTTACGAGTTGTAAGCCATAAGTGCCATCAAGGCAGATATTTTGTTTTGTTACGGATTGATGTTCTGTTCGCGCCACATGGGAAATGTGACACAGGAAATGTGACGTCTTGAATATATGAGGTGGATATCAGAGAGTATTTACGAAACGTGCACGACAGAAGATATGAAAAGTAGAGATTTGATGTTTGTTTGAAAGAGTAAATAATCTACAAACAAAACCGACTCTACCTTTGGTGCATAGAGTGCGGTGCACCCGGGTGCAGAGTACCAGGAGCACAGCAGGACAGGCAGTAATATCTTAATCTTCTTCTACTGTAACTTACCTAACTCTATAGTCTAGGACAAAATCTCCTTTTTTATTACAATTCTATATTGCCTTTATGTTTATGAAAAAATGTTAACAGGCAAAAGGCGAAACTTTTTGTCATATTTTTATTAGAAATTAAAATTTAAAGAATGAAAGCTGCAATTATAGACTTAGGTCATTTTGGATAAATCCATTTCCTGCGATGAATTCTCATAATTTTTACCTATCTAAGGAGTATGGGGGCGTCAGCAAATTAATTCTTAATAGGAACCTATAAGCAATGATTATTATTTAGTCTTATTTAGTAGTCTGTAGGCTTGAGGAGAGGAATTTACCAAAGAAACTATTACGTTATGATATCCTTAAGCCTTCCGTAAGCCTTGCACCCGAGCACCACTTTTGTTAGAACCGTAGCTGTCTACAAACGAAGTAAACAAGTGCATAGAAGAATGAAACAAAATTGTTTGCTTGAGAAATATAATAAATAAAAGATGCGAGACAAGTGTGTGTGTTAAGATTAGTAACAGATGGCAATAATGGCTAATTGGTAGTACCTATAAAATAATAGTGTTTGCTTTATGCATTTATATTTATTAAAGTTGATCATATTGAGCTGTAGGTAACTTTTTATACTGTAGTATAGAGTAGTGTACTGTAGTAATAGTGTAATCAGAGTATGCCCAAAATCCAGAGAAAGTAAAATGAATCCGATGTAAATGCGGTCTCTTAAGAAATGTGCGATATCACCGCTAAGCTAATATCGCCCATTGCGTAGGTATTCCATTCGCAGGCTCTAGAAGCCTTTGCACAATAATGAGATACGTAGTACAGCAGGATTAAAAAAAAAGTTCATGTACGTAGAAAAAATGTGTGAAGAAAAGGAATGAAATGTATAGGTGGATAGAAATTGTTTCGCATTAAAAAACGAGGAGGCTAAAGCTGACTTATGAAGATTGATAGATACTTACACCGCATTTTAGCTAACAGAAATGTAAATAAAAGATGCTTACTACAGCCACTCAGACCTCTCTATTTACTCTGTTAACTGCTAGGAATATATTATAAAGACATTGAAATATTTGCAATATTTAATGAACAAAGCGCTGTTTTCTAAGGCACAAACACGTTTTGTATTTTCTTCTTTGCATCGTCGTGTGCGGAGCAAGAGTAAATTTAATAAAACATAAATATTACATGGTACCCTTGCACGTAAATTATTGTCAAAGTTATCACATTTTCATACTACGACGCCTATGAGCAATTCTCGAAAGTCCCAGAGTATGCAAAATATGAATCTCTCCACACTGCTGTCATAAAACATGAAACTGCTCAACGCAATGGAAGTAATTTTCACAGAACAAGTCGCAATCCTTTGTTGTTTGAATACATAATTTTGAACCTTGCCCATTATGCGATATTATTGTACCAAGTGAATAACGTTAAATTCTAATCGTTTAACTCAGCCATTCCCAAAGTGGGCGATAACGCCCCCTTATGGGCGCTGCAGGCCTAAAGGGGGGCGGTAAGAGACGAGAAAAAAAATGGGGGCGTTGTGTAGAGGCCTGGGGGGTGATTTGTAATTTCATTTAGCTAGGAGGCATCTTAGACAACGACTGCATGAACTCTCGACTCAGTAGACAAAATAAGTTTGGGAACCAGTGGCCTTTAACTGTAAGCACTTGGTAGTAGTACTTACGTAACTGAACTTCGAATGTATTAATTAAATGCAAATGCTCTATTCCTCTCTGCATTTTCTTTGTTAATCAAACAACAACACTGCAATACTTGATTTAAACCAAAATGTAAACTAATGCTAAAAACTAATAATTTGATAATAATTTGGTAATATTAAAGTTATGTAAAACAAATTCTGCTGTATACAATACGACAGTTCTAGATATTAATCTTTATGACATAAATTGGTAAAAAATTTATCAAGCGCGAGTTCGTCTCGCGCTCAAAGGCTTCTTATTATATAATTAAAATGGTAAACTCTAAACCAAATTAAATATCTATAATACAGAGTACTTTCGTCATATTTTTCCAGTAAACTTTAGGTAAGGTTTTGTTCTCTTCCTGAAATCTTTAAAATTCTAGTAGTTTCGTAGGTAATTGAAAGGGCAAATGGTCAAGTCGAATTGGAATATTCGATTTGCTCCATCTTTAATTCTCTTACGTACATATTTTTCAAAATAACTAGTTTAGTGCAAAATAATAATAACTGTTTGAGTGAAAACAAGCGAGGCGGCAGTGAACTTGCCGACTTGCCCGGAGGGGGCATCGCTTTGTGGTACCACATGGAGATAGGGGATGCCAAGGGGTAGGTGTTTTACTGTCCTCTCGTATGGTTAATTGTATGACTGAGTATTAATGTGTAAATCCCAGACTGCTCTGGGTACGCCTCAAGATTAGGTTGACAAGAATTTTTATTTTGGTAGTATATGCCCCAGTGTCCTCTGTCGGTTTGGCTGAACTAGAGCAGTTCTGGGAGAATGTTAGAGAAGTTCTAGCGACGGTTGAAGAGAACGAAAGAATTGTTGTGTGTGGAGACATGAATGGATGGGTCGGGACAAATCGAACAGGATTTGAGTCTGTCCTAGGCAAATATGGAGATAAGAGAGTAAATTATGCTGATAAGATTGTGTTAGGACTGTGTATGGAAAAGGATCTTTTTGTAGCTAATACCATATTTGGGCACAAAAGGATCCATCAGTACACGTGGGAAAGAAAGGGTGCGAGAAGTATGATTGATTTATTCCTGATGGATAGCAGACTTAAGAAGCAGGTTATGGACACAAGAGCGTATAGAGAATCCGATCTCGGGACGGACCACTTTCTGGTGATAACCAGAATAAGGGGTCTGTTCGCAGCATGGCGACATCGCGTAGTGTCCAAACCTGCAACGGTTAGCCGCATTAAAAGCTGGAAACTGCAGGATGCGACCACCAGGAATGAATATGAAAGGGTATTATCCAGTAAGCTTGATGATTGATTGAAAGTGTTGAGCGAGGATGTTTAAGAATGTTGGCAGAACCTTAGAGATAGTATGAGTGAGGCTGCGAAAGAAGTGTGTGGAATAAATAAGATTGGGAACGGCAAAAAGCGTGATGTGTGGTGGGATGATGAGGTGAAAGTGTCTGTGTATAAGAAAAAAAAAGCATGGCGACTACCTTGCTACTAATGACTGTGGTATGAAAAATTTGATGAAAGACAGGTGTAAGCTGCAGAAAACAAAACGAAGGCACTAGTAAAAGAGAAGCATGAAAGGTGGGGTGTTAGACGAAAACAAGAAGTCCGACAACTTCGAGGAAAATTCCAAATTATTTTGGAAAGAAGTACGTAAGTACTGAAGTGGTCCGACACCTTGCAGAACGAATAAAGTGCGTTCGAAAGAAAAGAACCTGATTACAAATAAAAAAGATGTTCTGCAGCGATGGAGGGAATACTATGGAGAACTGTATGAGAGTGGCGACTCCGTCTCTGATACTGAGAGCGATACTAATGAATTGCCACACTCGGGCCAGGGACTGGAGGATGCCATTAGTATGAAAGAGATTGAGAAAGTGATAAGAAGTTTGAAATGTGGAAAGGCTGCTGGAATTGATAAGGTGACTGCTGAGATGATCAAGTATGGTGGTCCTAGGGTCTGGGATACCTTCTGTGCACTCTGCAACCTTTATTGGGAAAAGGGGGAGGTTCCAGAGGACTGGCGCACGGTAGTCATAGTACCTCTGTATAAAGGGAAAGGTTCCTATCTAGACTGTGCGTGCTATAGGGCCATCAGCTTGGTCAGCTTAGCGAGTAAAGTCTATACTAAGGTATTGACTGAACGTATGAAAGGCGTTTCAGAAGGACATTTGTGGGAGGCGCAAGGTGGATTCAGGAACGGTAGAGGTTGTATGGATCAGATTAACTCGCTTCGCGTTATCGTGGGAAGGTTTCTGGCTATAGGTCGGAAAGTTTTCTGCGCTTTCGTGGATCTAGAGAAAGCATTCGATAGAGTAGTGCGGAAGAAATTGTGGAGTCCTGCCTGAATATGGCCTGGAGGGCTCCTTACTGCAGGCTGTGAAGTCATTATATCGAGACCACAGAGCCTGTGTATGGATAGACGGTGACATGTCGCCCTGGTTTGAAGTCTGTTCTGGTGTCAGACAGGGCTGCGTGATGTCTGCCTGGCTATTCATGCTGTATTTGGACAGTTGCCTCCAGAGATTGAAAGGTAATATGAGTGGTATGGGATGTGGTGACACAGTGGTATACTGCCTATTGTACGCTGACGATGCTGTGCTAATAGCACCATCAGAAGCAGAGTTGCAGACACTAATCACGTGCATGAAAGAAGATTGTGAAGTAAAAGGATTGAAAATGAATGTGAACAAAACTAAGGTTCTGGTGTTCGAAAGAGAAGCGGTACAAACGAAATGTGAGATTTGGGTCAATGAAAAATGTCTAGAACAAGTGAATGATATTGTGTATCTAGGGAGTGCGTTTTCGAGGGATAGAAGATGTGAATTGGATGTGGAGAGACGGATAGCAGCTAGCAATCAAGTGAACGGCGCTCTGTCCGCATTAGTGGGTAGTGTGAATATATCTAACACTGCTAAAATGGCCATCCACAATGCGGTGTTGGTGCCAACTTTGTTGTACGGTAGTGAGGCCTGGATATGCCCGAAATCGAGTGAAAGTATGATAAATGCTGTGGAAATGCGATCTCTCAGAAATATGTGTGGTGTCACGCTTGCGGACAGAATAAACAATGATGAGATACGCAGTATGACAGGGTTACACAACAGTGCTATTGTAAAAATAAAGAAAAGAATGCTTAGATGGTTCGGGCACATGGAAAGAATGAGTGATGAAAGACTGACGAAGAAAATATACAGAGCGAAAGTGAGTGGTAAAAGAAGCCAAAGAAGACCAAGGCTGACTTATGAAGATCAAATAGCCAGTGTTAGCAGACGGAAATGCCAAAAGCACTCGCATACCTAGGCGAAAATGTGTGAGGAGAATGAATAATGATGAGATTTGAGGAAGCGAAAGAGGTGTGTAAGGACCGTGACTCCTGGCGCTCCGTCTTCTCTGACTACCCCGTTGGGAATACAAAATGAAGATGTGTTATGTTATGTTAATAATAACTGAGTTATTGAAGTGTATTGCTAAAATTCTAGTTCGTCCTACGTCACTACGTTACTTAGTTTCTGAATAAATCGAATCAAAAATCGAGATACGAATAGCTGAACGAACGGAGGGATGCATAAATAATCTTGTAAGGGCTCTTTTATCCTTTTATGATACCGAAATAAAAAAATATGAAAATTCAATTGAAATAGGCACGAATTATTATTTCTCAACTAAAGATACAGCGATATTTTCTTGAGTTGTGTCTTTAACAAACAGGTTGCCTGGCTACGCGTGGATACTCAGACAATCCTCACCATCGGCCCTCACGTGATAACCAAAAATCACCGTGTCTCACTGACCCGAGGGGACTCACAGGCTTGGACACTGGCACTGAGAGACATTCGCCCAACAGACGGCGGTCGTTACATGTGCCAGATCAACACCGAGCCGATGATCACACAGACCCATCGTCTTCAGGTTGTCGGTCAGCACGAAGTGATGCTACTTTATACTTAGAGATTTACATACCTTTCAAGTTGTAACTTCCATTGAAAGGAAATGAACATAATAGTTATTTCTTTCCGGTGTTCTCATTGTTTAAACTGAATATGTCTAAAATTTGGAATTGGTAGTTAGGTATTCATTTCTAATCAATAGAACATTAGGCAGTTAACACCCTGGTTTTAATAAGTAACCACCAAGTGGCTAATTGAGCAATTACTTACTCTTAAATTAGTACTTATTTATTTTTATCTAGGTACTGAAAACAAGTACCTATTTATATTTGGTCTAAGTCTTAGACTCGACTTTCGTCACTGCCTTTTTAACCTAATTTTTAAATAAATTTTTATATTAATGTATTTAAATAACTTAAATAATTAATTTTTTAATTAATAGGTACTATTTATTGTTCCTGATTTAGCAATGGAAAGAATGACACAAGTAATATATAGACCAAAATTTCGTTTTAAAATTAATGTTCCATACCAATATATTATACATATTTGCCATACATTGACCCACTACCTAAAATTAATATAATATCGGTGAAACAGAAAACTAAATTCACTATGCTGTACATGTTTATATGTATATCTACGATGTATGTTTGTTTCTCTTCATATTCGTCAGTAGCAGGCATTTTATCAGCTGTAAACAATAAAAGGCACGGTTATCAAAAGTATTTACTTGTTTATAAAATATCAGCGCCACCAGACATCGTCGATACGGGGAGCAGCAGTGAAGTGATGGTACGTGAAGGCGATAACATATCCCTTCACTGCGCAGCGTCGGGAACACCGCAACCCAACATTACTTGGAGAAAGGAAGACTCTGCAACATTCAAGATTGGGAACAAAAGCGGTAACTTACAGAATGTATCTAATTTATAGTATTTTAATAGGGTAAAAAATATTTAACTACATTGAACCAATTACTTTATCTTAAATTAACATGAATAAGACTGAAAAAAATAAGTCTATTGATCTAATCTATTTATAAGAGCAACCGTATAATAATCTATAAAATTTAAATTTATTTCGGTCTGAATAACCTTTCTAGAAAAATCTAAGTGAACCTGAACGAAAATCAAATTGCTCGGTCTAAAAGTAATGTTTCTCGTGTTCATAATGTTCAACGATCTTCAAATAAACATAATTATTATAGGTAAGATATGTAATTTTTTATGGTTTGTATACATAAATTTGTTTACCTGAAAACAAGTAAAAAAAATTAAACTGCCTTCAAAAAAAACACTGAAAAGTATATAGTCCTTTACTAATCAAAACTCAAGTACAATTAAAATAACTTTATAAATGCGATACACATATAATTAAATATGACAGTTACTGAAGTCGGTGCCAAGCTTATCAAATTAATAGACTTTCTGTTGTTGCTCATTGATTTGGCACCGACCTCAATAACTGTCAAATTTAATATGTGTATCATATATAAGAAGTTATTTTTGTACTTGAGTTTTGATTAGTAAAGGATAGTTATTTTATACTTTTCAGTGTTTTTTTTTTGAAGGCGGTTTAATTTTTGTTTTAAGTTTTTTATTTTTCCCTTTTGAGTGATCTTGACCTAAATAAATATCTAGGGCAGCTCTGCAATTAACTTCTTTCTAATTCTCGAGCGTAACGATGTACAAGAGAATCATCAATATAAATAAAGGTAATAAACAGTTCGCGTATTTAGTGTATCTTCGAAGTCCAAGCTTTAATATCGGTGAAATTTCAATGGGACCACCTCTGAAGTATTACCTACCAAATGAAAAAAGAATTTTCGAAATCAGTTTATAAATGACGGAGTTATGAGGTAACAAACATACAAAAAAAAACAATACAGACGAATTGAAAACCTGCTTTTTTTGAAGTCGGTTAATAAAAGAAACCACTATCATATTTTTATTTGATTGCACCAGTATGTTATTGGTGTATCATTTCTTTTTTATAATAATCCAATTACATAATTATTTTCTTATAAAAATGAAATCGACACATCATATTCAATTGCGCAGTGTATAAATGTATAATGTATAAATTAATAATATAATAATAATCTTATAACCAAGTTCCGAATCGTAACCGTGTAATATCATCGTATGGTATAATATACCGTACCTGCATGTTCAGAAACTTTGAGTTTTACTTTGAGCTAGACAGGTATTCAAAACTAATATTCTATGTTACACTTACAATATGAACGCATTTGCCGGGCAAGATATTTGGAACTTATTATTTTGGATATATAATTATGAGAGAGACTGAGATTTTGCTAAGCTCTAAGTGTACTAAGTAGTCCTAACAATTATTAAAACAGTATGACAGCTTTACAAACATAATTAAGGATCTACTTTTATTACATATAGTTATGTCATTTAAACGGTTGCTGTCGAATATCCTATTAATTCGTATGGCCTAAAAATTTTTCAAATATAATTATTAAACTAACAAATCATATCTTACACATAAGAAATATTCAAATTATACATATGTAGGTATATATGACTAGCCTGTTGGTGCAGTGGTATATGCATCTGCTTTCTAAGCTAGGGTCCCGGGTTCGATACCCGGTCAGGTCAATTTAGGAAACGAACTTTTCTAAATTGGCTTAGAGTCTGGATGTTACTGGGAACTTCTCCAGAGTTCGTTGTGTGGTACCCATAGTACAAGCTTACTGCTTCGTTTGGGGTCGCACAATCTGTGTAATTGTCTGGAGTATTATTATTATTATTATATATCGTTCATTCTTAGATATTCGACATTACTGTATTGGGATAAATCCTGTAAAAATAATGTGAACAGAAATAAATAAATAAATAAATGTTACTAAGACATAAATTAATTATAGTACAAAAATGGAGTGGATTATGGCTAAACATGACAAGAGTATCGCGCGAGGTGAATGGAGCTTTCCTCTGTATTGCAACGAATGGGGTTCCGCCATCCGTCAGCAAACGGATCACAATTCATGTCTTCTGTGAGTATTCAAACAAGTATTATATTGGGTCCTTACATATGAAATTGGCGTTTTGTACGGGAGGAATATAAAGTCAATTTTTTTTGTAAAATATATTTAATGAATCAAAGTATGCACCGTTGTTATCTATGCACTTTTGCCATCTCATAGGTAGTTCATTGATCCCTTTACTAAAAAAAACTATGGGGGCGAGAATCAATAAACTCTTTGAAAGCGGTTTGGACTGCCGCATCGGAGTTGAATTTTTTTCCTTGTAAGAAGTTGTCCAAATTCCGGAAAAAATGGTAATCTGTTGGAGCAAGGTCCGTAGAGTACGGTGGATGTCACAGACATTCCAATTGTAGCTCATCTAACTTAGTGGTTGTTTGTTGTGCAGTGTGTGGTCTTACGTTGTCGTGAAGCAGCAGTGGCCTAGAGCGATTGACCAATCTCGGTTGTTTAGCAGCTAGTTTTTCCTTCATGGTTTGCAGTTGCTGACAATAGATATCTGCCGTAATCGTTTGGCCAGATTTTAGAAAGCTGTAGTGAACGACACCGGCGCTAGTCCACCAAACACTCACAAGTAACTTGTTCTGAGTCAATTTTCGTTTAGGGCAGGATTTGGCTGGGTCTCCAGGGTTCAGCCATTGCGACGAGCGCTTCCGATTATCGTACAGTATCCACTTTTCATCACAAGTAATAATTCGATTTAAAATCCCTTCATTATTGTGTCGGTTGAGCAAAGTAACACAGCAGTCGACGAGTGTTTGCAAGTTCGATTCACTCAATTCATGAGGTACCCATCGTTCAAGTTTTTTTACTTTCCCGATTTGCTTCAAGTGGATTAATACAGTTTTGTCACTTACCCCGAAGCCTGCAGCTATCTCTGAAGTGCTTTGTGATTAATCCGCTTCCACAATAGCCTTTAATTCTTCATTTTCCAAATTCCAAGTGCTTTCTTTTGCGACACCAGCGTCGTACACATCATTAATCCTTCGAGCTGTTTCTGCAGCACTGGTGCC
Source organism: Zeuzera pyrina (assembly GCA_907165235.1). Classification (NCBI taxonomy): domain Eukaryota; kingdom Metazoa; phylum Arthropoda; class Insecta; order Lepidoptera; family Cossidae; genus Zeuzera; species Zeuzera pyrina. The sequence goes on from OU015624.1 coordinate 10,969,891, forward strand.
ACGGTAGAACTCGTACTCGTAAATATACCGATATTTCATGTTTTCCATTGTGCGGTAATAAGCGACGCCAAAGAAAAAAATAATGAAGAAAAAACAAATGAATGACTGTTTTCAAAACTCAAATGTACCAGCTAAATGAATTTATAAATTTGAATTTGGAATTCTTAACCAAAGAGGAGATATTTCAGATCAAAGTGGTCAGTACGAGAAAACGCTAATTTCATATGTAAGGACCCAATATAATTACTAGCAAACCCGGCCCGTTTCACTGGGCGTTAGTTGAAGTTAAAATAAATTAAACAGTTTTCATAATTATTTTGATACTGCAAAAAAAAAACAAAAAAAATTCTACTGATCCGATCGCTACCAAACTTACAGTTACAGGAACACCCGCTAGGCCAGTCTGAAGATTCCCTGAAAATTTCATCGAAATCGGTGCAGCCGTTTCGGAGTCCATAAGGAACATACATACATACATCGCCTTTTATATGTATAGACAGTCCCTTTCTAGAAAACCAAGATAAGTCAAAAACAATTACCTACTTATTAGAAAAATTTAGGAAAATGTTAAGGTTTTGAGAAAATGAGACATTTATACAATTATCCAATATACTATATATATTGAAACCAGTTTCCATAAAAAACTCGTGATAAAACGGTACCTAATTTGAATGCAGTTAGCGTGTAATTTGTATGCAGTCGGATCTTGCACATTGCAACTGCAGCACAGCTGCTTCACGCTAATTGCACAACGCAGCGACTGCACCCACTCAAAGATTATGATTCAGTTGTACTGATAGCATTTAGGTTTCAGTCCTCTGTTTTCACCATTAAAAGTGCTAGAACTTGGTTCATAGACGTGCAGCAGGTATTTAAAAAGTAAAATATACACTATTTATCAATACCTGCTACTATTAAGAAAAACCATTTGAAGTACTTATCTGAAAAACTTCTGAAATCTGAAAGAGTCCGAAAATCGATTTTAAGAAATATAGTAAAAATTACGATACAAATAATATTAACTGTATTTTCTCTCCAGGCAAACCAACGGCACGTGTAACACAGAAAATGATCGGAAGCTACACAGGACATTCAGTACTCTTGACGTGTAATATTGAAGCCAATCCTGTGCCCGTCGTCTATTGGACCCACATTAATATTAACAAGTTACAAAACAGTAATTACAATTATTTACTGAATTAGCAATACTGTATACAAATTAGTGTTAAAAGTATAAAATAGTATAAAAATACCCAGGTTTATTTATTCTCATTTTCCATTATCCTGCATAGCTGTATATTTCGTTGCTTGTCTCTATACGTAAACTATGAATGAATTGCTTTTTACCCACACGCTTACGCTTTTCTAACCAAATCAAAGGTACCTACAATTTGAACTTGGGGATTACTTAAACACTTTTCACTTTTTACGTTTACTACTCTAATTTTGAATATTTTCTTGTATATAACGTTATCAGGTGACACCGTTATGTTTTATGCAGGTACTTTAATTAGGAATGCATTTAATAAAAATTCAAAATTGGTGAAAATATAGACAAAATTGCCATGAATTTCTAATAAAAAATATAATGTTATGCAACAAAATGTTACTCCTACATTAAAAAGATATTAGCTTTAAACTAATATAAGGTATAAACCAATATAGGAGCTATAGCTATAAGGCTATAAACTAATATAGGAGCTATAGAATTAGTAATTTCTAAATTACTAATTCTATAGCTCCATTATATATATCCCCTTTAATTATCTTCAAACCTGCTATTAGACATTTTTAAAACCATAACTGGTACAATAATATGTTTCATTATATTGAGATTGTAACAGCAGTGGTCCAAAAACAGTTCCACATTTGCTTCCATGTAAATCTTAATTATTTAAAACTTAAAATGTATTGTGCAGATTCGAAATATCAATCGAATGTAATAACCAATGGCTACAAGCATAAAGCCACGCTCAAAGTGAACAATGTGACGAGAAATGACATCGGCAGTTATGAGTGTCACGCAGAAAACTCTTTGGGGATAACTCGCGATGAGGTCACGCTATACAGTAAATATCAGAATTACTTGCTTAGGAGTCCGCCTAAGCAGCCCAGTGCAACCTTATTCGTTCAGTACCCTGTGCCCTATAGCGATAACAATAAAGTTGATTTTCGCAGTTGTGGTTTGATCATATTTTAGAGCGGAGAAATCTCAACATTTGTTTTCGCACATAATTGTAATTTGCAAAAAAACTACATTACCAATTAAAAAACTGGTTTTAGAGATTTGAAACATTATAATTACCTATCCATTTTAGTAAAAATAATTCTAAAATTCTATAGAATTTCGGAGATACAACTGGATCTTTGTACAAAACAGGGTTTTTTCTCAATTTTTTTTATCAAGAATTTTTTGTTCAATCAAGCTTCCACGTTTAAGGATTTTACCAAAGTCTGTATAGGCGGACTCTTAATGTAATTTACGTTATTTCATATAATTTTGTTTTTATTTGAATGCAAGTCAGAAATGTGGAATGAGGATTCATTAGATACTACTAGTATTGCATTTGCAATTCGATCGACGTATTCGATTAATCAATCAATATAATAAATTATTGATTTCCCTTGCACTTGCTGTTATGTATTATATAACTTTCGTTTGTAGTTATGTATTACATAACTTTTCTTTTTATAAACTTATATTTCTAATTATAATGTGTAAGAAAATCCATCGTATTTATCCTTTACGTATACGTTTTTAAAGTACTTCTTTGATTTTAGCACTAGCTACTACAACAATTACAACGACTTCAACATCACAAATAACTAAAGTCGGAGATGAATTCACTACGATTCAAGCTTGTAAGTTGTTAGTAATGAGATTACAAGAAATCTAGGCTACATTATAGCTACAAATTGTTGTTTTATACAATATTATGTCATGAAATAACGATATTGAACGGATTCCATAATACAATAGTAGTCGCTTCAAAATATCAAAAACTCTCACAGTGTGAATGTAGCCTTATTAAAAATCATTAATACATTTAAACACTGAGTATTTGCCCGACCCACGGGTCTACGAGAAGCTCTACCGGCATCCGACACCACTGGTGAATAAAATAGGCCCGTGAATCGGACGAATTATGCCTAATCGAGGTTTCTTGTCAGTTCATTGCAGCCATATATTTGTCAGTACCTACAAGTTCTTTTCGTGTGTTATAAATATGAACTTTGAATTATTTTACATATTTATTTATACTCACTTTTGTTTAAACTTACAGATGGGTTTTTAAATCAATACAATGGAGAAAGAAATTTTTCAGATGATAACGATTACGTAGTAGTGCTGAGTCAACATCAAATGCAAAGTATTGGTAAATATGGTAATCTGTAACTTATCTGGTTCCGCTTTGTCATTTGTAAGCCCCAAATACTTATCGCTGTTAGTGGTGTCACTATTAATTTAAATTAAAAATTGTTCTATTTCATCCAGTAGTTATTCATGTGTATCATAGACAATAAAAAGATAGACCTGATTTCGATCTTGATTGATAAGATATTTAAGAAGAGTAAGAACTAAAAGGTCTGCTTATGAATACCAGACACATTTTCAATCAACGAGTCGGTCGGTCGCAGATTCGCTAAGAAATAAGCACCGCTAGAGCCAAATGCAATGAATTCCAGTGTCCGACTGAAACTAATTTTTATAGCCGAAACCGAATTTCAATTTCTGTTTCACTTCCGGCCGTAACGGAAACCGTAACTTGTTTTTAAGATAATTATTTTGTAAATCTTTAAAATTTTGTTCGTGTTAGCGAAATGTAAATATCCATTTGTGTTTCTATACTGATTCGATAAGTCAATAGTTTTGTTCAATACTAAACACTTTCTGCAGTACAGTAATACTCACGAACATAATCCCAATTTCAGTCATAGTTTCAAAAATTTACTGCCATAACTGAAAACTAAGTTGAACTCTATTTTTGTGCCGAAATTTACCAACACCAAAAGTTCAGTCGAATACTAATTGTTCCAATAGTTATCTTATAACTTAATATGCGTCATAGAGTCATAGAGGGCCCGGTTTATTTTTGTTGCTTCAGTCACGTGTATCCTTTTAATGTTTGTGTTTAAAATAACTACTTATTATAAAATACCTAAAATAACTACGTATTGTCTGGTGGCCAACATTTTTTTAAACCTTCACTGACTGTCTAATAGTACTTTAAATATATACTTAACTAAAAAATACATACTCCATTCATAAATATTCATAGTTATTAATTATTTAATTATAAATATGAAAGTCTGTCTGTTACGTTTTCACGGCTAAACCGCTGAACCGATTTAACGAAATTTAGTATGGAGATGACTTAAAGCTTGGGGAAGTACTTAAGCTAATTTAATAAAAAACCTCAAGTCACTTCTTATAACGAAAGCACTAATACCACGCGAAAGAAGCCATGAATAAGAGCTAGTATTAACAGTATTACCTACTCAATGTACCTAACCTATAGGTACAACACAAAATAAGAAATCCACCTATTGTTGAAATATTTGTAATATTCATTATATGATTTAAGAATATGATAAGTAATGATGAAGTGACTATTAATAACTAAATATTCTATGATATGTAAATTTGTTATTAGTTATTCGCTTTCTGCATGTTATAAGTATACATCTCTGACTTGTTCAAAAACTTTCCAGATTTGTCTTCGAGTTTGTGACCAGAAGATATATCAAACCATTGGAAGATTTGGTCATCAAGCTGGAAATTATCACCGACACCCTTCGTTTTTTATATTGTTGTAATAGTTATTTTCTTTTAAGAACTATGATTGGTGTAACCGAAATTACTTTTTACATATGGTTTTACATACGTATTTGGTTTCTTCCAGTTTCGGCCGAAACCGAAATCGTAACTTTTAAGTTAATTCTTTTCTATATTTTTAGGTTTTGTTAACCGAAACCCTAATTTGCTTTTAAGGTAATTATTTTGTACATTTTAAGATTTTATTCGTATTAGCTAAATGCAAATGCGTATATGCTTGTGTTTCTATATTTATTTGATATGTTAATAGTTTTGTTGTTCTATGAAAATTGCTTTCTGCAGTACAAGATATTACTCACGCACCTAGTTCTTGCTTCGGTCATAGTTTCGGCAGTTTGGTGCAGTTATTGAAATCTTAGTTTAATTTTCCGCCGATTAAGTAATCTTAGTAATAAACGAAATAAATCGCCTACCACAAAACAAAATTTGCAGTGAAGCCTTTTTTTCGTTTAAAAAAGTTTCTGATATTCACAATTTTTCTTTAATATACACCCTATTTTGTCCATGATTTATTTAAAAATTTTCTCAGTAATACTTTTGAAGATAAGATGGGAAGACAGCGACTTCATAGCGGTTTTAAGAAAAACTGTTAAAAAAGTAACACAAAGTAAAGTAACGTAAGAAATTAACCCCCAAATAAACTTTTGAAGTTGAGGCACCGTTTACTACATAACTCGTCCATATTTCAACGTTGAATACTCTGTCTCAGACTCTGAACAAAACGACCGTGACAGACAGATATCGAATTGAATCCATAAGTTTCTTATTTCCAAATTAAAACAGTGAAGAAAACCCAAAGACCAAAATAATTGAATCATATTATTTATTGATTCTGTAGTAAGAATATCATTATGAAATCAAATTAAATATGGAATATTACAAAAAAACGGCGTTTTCTTTAATAAAAAAAAATTATAAATGATAACTGATAACAAAACACTTTCCAACTTAAATTAGTTTGATATAGGTACTTTACTTGATACCTAGACTTTGTAGAGGTGTGTAGTAGCAAATTACTATAGTAATTGGTTATTAAAACAACTGATTAATTTGTAATTCAGTGCCAAAGCCACTAACAGGTGCCAATTACAAAAAGTTAATAATAATTTTGACAAAAATATATTTTCCTTATTTAAAAAAACTAAATCTATATGATATTTAAGTTCCAATTAAAATACTTTACACTGAAGTTTACACTGCATTTATATTTCTCGTATGTTAAAAAGAAAAAAATTGCAATTTATGTAATTCGAATTTTAGTATCAAATTTTTAACCTAATTTTCTCTTAATCGGTTTTGTGAATGGATTTCGGCAATAATATTGTGTCATCGAAGCTAACGACAAATAATCGCAGGTAACAACTAACTACGCAGTACCCGCACCAAACAAAGCCGAAATTGATGTGACAATTAACGAGCAAAAGTTACGGCAGAGCCAGTGTCCGCAGAGTTTTGGCCGAAACCGCAGCGGAACCAAATTTTTCGCGAAACTGGCTGAAATTGCAATTGCAATATTTACAATTCGTTTCGTGAGGTGGTAATCAGAGGTAAAATTCTCTGCCTTATTATAAATAATAAAGAACAGTAATTTTATTGATAAATTGCTTAATGTGATGAAAACTACAGACTTTTAAGACGATGGACTTTAAGCGAAATTATCCAAAATTTCGTATCAAAGATGTAATTATATTTATTTTAAGAAATAAATAGTCATTGGTTTCATGAGTGCATCTTGATAGTAGATGTGTACATAAATGTAGTTGATAAAATAAGCTTCGATGTTAAAAGAGTAATTGATAAATAAATTAAAATTATGTAAAACTAACAAGTCTTTCTCTTTCTCTTTATTGAATTTAGGTAGGTACCTATTTCTCTATACGAAGATACACAAAATGTAAGCAAAGGACTGTTTAATATCCGGGAATGTCTCATTTATTTCGCTTCATGGTGTGTGCTCCTTTTGTTGAAGCATTTCATTTAATAACGAGATTACCATATGTAGCTACTTACATTTCATAAAAAGTCTAGTACCATAATACTACATATAGATACACACATAAAACATTTTTCCTTGTAATTTTCAATACATAAATAATATGATTCACACAGGAATTATCACAAGAAATCATATTTATTGCAGGATAGATTCGGTTCAGTAATTTTAGCTAAGCGAGCTACGAAGTATAGTGAAAGAATTGTTCTGTCCCTCTACCATTAGTTGATGATGTCAACACTCTCTATCGACAACGTAAAATTTTGTATGAAGACTTGGGCAGAGCCCCTAGCAGTTCGACGCGGTCACTATCGAGTATCGACGACGTGAACTCATGGTAAGGCTACTGTCCGTACCACTTACCAGTGGCGGTACCTTCATACAAGGCCAAAAACCTGGCTTGCTTTACTAAAATGCTCAGTCAAGAACACAGAATACTAACGTGTCAAGAATGAGCAATAAATATCACCTTCAAATTATATCAAACAATTTTAAAAATTCCTTGAAGTACTTGTCTCAGTATATGAAACTTAGAGAAATAAACCAGTTTTTGACCCTAAGTCGCGACCAATCAGTGCGTCGGTCAATAGACACTAACAACCTCTCAAGGCATAATCAGAGCAAAAATCAGAGTAATAAATCGTCTCACTCTCACGTCACAGTCACAAATTTACATATTAATATTTTACTTTTTTTTACGTAAAATCCTTGTTTTATTTTATTTGATACACGATACAATTAGAAGAACTTACATCCTAAAATTACATTCTGTTTCTAAGCTTTTGACATGCACATATAGAGTGCGTATTTTAACAACAAAGAGTTTTATACTGACTAATACAAAATATTATGTATATAAAAGATTTGTGTGTATATGAAATATAATATTTAGAAAAGTAAAATATTAATATGTAAATTTGTGACCGTGAGATGTCTACAAAGTATTTTTTAATTTCCATCATAAGTGAGTTAATTTGTAATAAAATCCAATAAGTTGTTCATTGTGAGGACTTAAAGTGTAAATAAGTTTAATCGACATAGAAAATATAAAATTTTTGAACTTTGCACAGAAAAACAACTAATTGTTGTATTAAAACCTACGCCTGATTTGTCTTTTACGCGACTAGTAATTCGCATAAAAGACAATTTTATCAATTTACGAAACATATTGGATTTTTGTTTGTTCTCCCGATTCTCTTATCAAGTTATTGGTAGGTGGTACTACAATTATTATTATTATTATTAATTGGATGAAATTGTTCTGGTTATGAGGATTAAAAAACTATACTGGCGCCATAAAAGACACATGGATTTACAGAAACACATGAATACAATGATTTATTTTAGTAATATGGATAAACAACGAATTGAGACACAAACTGATAAACTATTTACGCCTGTACATTTATAATAGCAAAATATTATAAACATTGTTTTATTGAAATATAATGCGGTGAGCGATCTCTTTCCTGTCTATTTTCACCGGTTGTGCCTAAGTCATGATTAATTAGTAATCTATAATATTTTAGCCTTCCCTTTACTTTTACAAAAACAACGAAGCACTTACGGGATTGCCCTATCCTGAAGCCATAGGCACGCCACTGACACTTATCTTGGAGACATCTTGGAGATCTTGGGCCGCCAGGATCTCTAAGATGTATTTTTGGTAAAACTGTCACTAGCATTTTCGATAATTTTTTGTATTGCAAATAATAAAATATTTACAATAAGAACAGGTCAATATCTATGATAAAAAGAAATATAATACCACACAAAGCTTTCCGATGTAAAAAGTAAAATGATTTAGTGCCCTTCAATAACAAAAATCCCTGTCTGTAAATAAGATTTTATTGTGTAACTAAATTCTATTATACAGTAACATTAAATTCGATTACGAGAAAATCAAAGTGGATTTACCAATAGACAAAAAGTAACTAGAAATAGAAAAATGTTTTAAAAGAAGATTTGTGTGTAACTCAATGATTATTACCTACATTTTTATTCCGCAAAGTTCAATGAGCTAGGCTTTATAATAACTACTTTATTTTATCTATCTCACAGATTTATAAATGGAAGCAGATCAAACATAATTCACTCACACATAGATACCGTGTAAGTAATAACACTGTCACTTTCATTGTAGTTTAGAATTGTATATATTTATCTTTTTCTTTCATTTGTTGCAACACAATGGCACACAGACAATTCCGAAACCGTGGCAGCCGCCATCTTCCGCTTAAGTCAAAATAAGCGGAGTATGGCGTCTGTTTACTTGTGTAGTACGTCACATGTTTGATGATTAAATATTTCTTGGTGTATAAACATTATTTTGGTTATTTATAGTGCAAAATATGATACAAAAATGTTGTACCCCCAATAGTTGCAACGGCTCATACAGAAAAGCCCCGAAAATCACGTTCCATCGGTAAGTAAATCTGATGTTGCAAATTGTTTGATTACTGCATTCAGTTAGCTAATATTTTTGTATTTCGTGGTTCCGACACTTAAATATATTGCAAACTATTAAAATTAAAGTTTCCTTATATTGTATAAGGTTTTTTTATAGGTTTTTTATATTTCTGTACCAAGTACCTAACCAATTTTTATATTATTAGTACTTGTACCTTAAAGAGGGCCGAATTCAGAGAAAACTGAGTCTCGTAATAAAATTAAATATTAACGGACAGGTACCTAAGGTTAAGCAACTATCTATTTTTTGCAACTATCTTTTGATTTTGATGTATACCTTGTTAATTTCAGGTTTCTAAAGGATGAAAATCTTCAAACTTTTTGATTAAAGAACTACATAAAAGAAATACATAAGAAAGGCTACATAGAACAAACTGGCAGCCCAATTCTGGCAGTTTTGTGCTCAAAACATTTTGAATCCCATTTATTATGTAAAAGAGATACCCGTAAAACCCTGTTGTTGTTTGACCATGAAATTTAATATACCTATTAAAAAGGAACATTTTTTTTTTATGATAACTAGGTCCACGTTTGACTTTTACTGCACCTGATTTTAAGTAGCAGTGGAGCCTAAGATGTAGCACATGCTATCGCCAAATTAATCTCTGGTCGCTATGCTGGGCTGAACCTGGGCCAAAAAAGCCAGTGCTGGAAGCCATACTTACAATTACAAAATTATTTTTAATTTATTTATAAAATAATACAACTTTCTTACTTCAGATAATCGAAAATGGACTTTATTATGCATAAATTGTGTGTTCACATGTAAAAATGGTGAAAACAAATATGGATATCTCGAGGCGAATAATGACAAATAATACCTATGATTACTTGCAAAGGTAATCTTAGCATATCTGACATTCTGCGCTAGTTACTTCTGGCACACATTGAAAAACAGTGAAATAATGTGTTTGATGCACATCTATAATGAGTTCTTAGATAATGTAATAAGAAAACAATCCGATTAATAAATAAAAGACTGAAAACATTCTTTGTTTTATTGTATAAGCTATTTTAGTTTTTATTCTCAATGTGATCGATCACCCATCGACTATCTCCCGATAGAAAAATAGTTAACGATAACACTCGTCTGATATAAAACTTGTTCTATTTTCTCGTAATCAAGTCTCTAACATTTACAGTAAAGCAATTGTAAGTAGGCTTTACTGGAGTTACAAAGGACTGTTAAATGAAATTCCTCCAATTAGTTATACTATAAATTTTGCACTTAAAACTCCCAAAAGCACAAAAAATAGCAAATCTGAATTTTGAATAAAATGACAATCATGCTTCTTTTGTTCTCGCCAAAAAGTCTAAATGCAAAACTTTCACTTGCCTGATTATCGACTTTCCCGACTTTTAAAAATATATCGTTTATGTCGTTAAACTTCATGTACCCACATAAATCGAACCGCAAGCAAGGTCATCACAATGTACATGCGGCCCAAGATCAGCAGCGCACAGCCGTCAGGCCTCATGTATCGAACGAACGATCATAATATTGTATCGTGGAGCTATTGGGAACACTCCAAATTACATCTTCAAATGTCTTCATGTGACAAAAACAATCTACAAAAAGAAGGAATATAATAAAGTAATAATCTCTAATACTAGTACATTATTTAGTTAATTTAATTCTTATTTTATCACATGAAAAATATAATTTGGGGTGTCCCAAATAGTCCCGCTCGAAGATAATACGCAGTATAAGCACCCACTCCTTAATACGGGCCTGAGTTCTGCATGTGTGTGAGTAATATTTGTTATTGTGAATTTACCATGCATTTTGTATCGATAGGTATAGTCTGCTTCCATTTAAAAGTCTGTGATGTAATATTACTACGTTGACTGAATGTCACGCAGCCTAAACTAGTGAGCCTAGCCTAGAAGCAGCGTTGCCAACTTAGTTCTTTTAGAGTAAAATTTAGCTCCAATTTAACATTTTCAGCTCTAAAAAATATTATTTAGCTCTATAGCTCTTTTTTTCGAGATATTAGCTCTATTTCTAAACATACAAAAAATACCTAAATATTATATTTTCTTGTTTGGCCAATGTATGGAGCTGCCGCAACTGCAATCTATTTTGTAGACATCTGGTGTCTACAACGGCAAAACATCCTGCCGTGTGTCCACTATTTTGTTTACCTTTGTTCCCGGTGTGTACACGGTACGGATGGAGTACTTTTTTAAAATCGATCTTATTTTGTCCGTCACTCCCTTCACATAGGCATGCAAGCGGGTTGTCTGCTCACCTCCGGATGTCTGTACCTCTTTTTAAATCCCCTCATTCGTCGATTCATTTGATATCCGTTCTTTATCAGTACCTCCTAAGCATACTGAAGCTCATGCTCCAGATGTTTAGGGTCACACAGATCGTACGCTTTGTTCTTCACTGACGTTATAACATATTGCAGATGACTGGGATGGTGGTGCGACGTAGCTTGCCGGTATCAGTCTGTGTGTGTAGGCTTCTTATAACAGTTTAAGAGAGACCACGGCCGATGCAATTCTCCCGAAACGTCAAGTGAAAATAAAAGAAAATTGCGTTAATATCCTATGTTTTTAGATATTTTAAAACGCAACGCGAAAGTTTAAAAGTTTATACCTTATTACCATTTAATTAAATTACCAGAGTCATTCAGATATAAAGTAATAATATCTTCCAAGTTATCACGAATTATAGGAATGTAATACGTCGTTTTAATCTGCACAAACCGAGAAAGTTTTCCCCATAGGTAATCACTTCATCGTAAAACATTTTTTACGCCAGTAATTGCAAAGTCGTGATAAAATTTACTTCAAGCTAAAAATAATGTTTTCAATTAAATTACCGAATACCACATGCTATATGTATTTGTAAAAATGCTTAGATAAAAGGAGCACAACCCACTGGAACCTTGCCAAAAAAAATGTTGATGATATTCCGTAAAATATTTTTTTGGAATTTCTTATTCATTTCAATTTAAAAACCACCATAACTTTTTGTATTGCTTCGGTATTTTGCAGGAAAATGGGAAGAAATGAACTTCTCTACCGTTTTGTTTGATCTAAACTTCCAGGAATACCAGTATAACGTTGAGTATTACAAAAGTATTTTTGAAAGTTTACCCCTAAGGCGGCTAAATAGGATATGAAGGTATAATGAATCGATGCAGGCGATATGTTTTAGTGGGTTGTCACTATTTGATTACTTTGTCATGTGTAAGACCAAATAATTATTGCCTAGATAGGCAAGTAACACTTTCTTTCCCTTTTACTTGCACGAGCAGATGCTCGTGCAAGTAAAAGGGAGATCAGGCAGAGTGCAGGGTTTGTTATGTGCCTATAGGTATAATGAATCGATGCAGGCGATATGTTTTAGTGGGTTGTCACTATTTGATTACATTGTCATGTGTAAGGCCAAATAATTATTGCCGAAACTGATGCCAAGATGCAATTTTATTACATCTTAACGTTCTGTCCACCCCGAATGGAAAATTATCTGAAGTTATGTAATGTATGTATTTATGTATTTTATTACATTGTATATTTACATATGACTCGCTCGGGATCCCATTTCGTTCGGTAGCTATTATGAGATAGTAGATACGAAGACAATTGTGGGCACAGATATTGCATTGTTCAGACCGCATTTGCTATTTCAATATCTTTCTATCTCGATCGTTTTACCGAGATCAGACCAAGCAAGGAAACTGTTCATTTAGTGTATGAATGAACACTTTTATTTTTAATTTAATTTGATGAAGTAGCCTTCCGTGTAACTTTCTCGACTTTATACTTTCAACGAATAAGTTTCAAAAATTACACATAAGTTTACCATTTCGAAGTACCTTTCGTAAAAGCAGCGAAAGGTATTTCGAAATGGGAAACATGTATATTTTTTTTACCTATTTGTTACGTCTCAACGTAACAGAAACAGTAACCGGATTTCGATTTCTGTCTAGGTTTTGACCGAAATTTCCTGTCAACGTTATTCTTTTGTACATAACTAATTGCATGTATGTATTCGTGTTCATAGAAGCAGCTATTTCATAAATTAATAGGTTTTAAAAAATGCTGTACAACAAGTTACGGTATGAGGTAACTTCCGACTTAACCGAACGCCACTGAAACTAATTCGTAAATAGCTAATTCGTTTGCGCGGGAATTTCAGGAAAATGTCAAAAGTCTCTACTTCATGTAACATACCGTTACTACGTAAATCGTTTTCCAAAACCAGCTAATGTAAGTATTCGTTATCAAAACGTCACAGAATATAGTATCAACAAAATTATAAAATCACTTAAAACAAATAAAGGACCTGGCTTGGATGGTATAAGACCTATAGATATATAAAAAAAATGTATACAAAATTTCGGCAGTGATAGCAAGACTAATTAATGCAAGTTTAAGGGAGGGTATAATTCCTAATACATTAAAATCTGGATGTATTCGACGTATACATAAAAAAGGCCGGTATGATGACTTTAATAACTATAGACCAATAACAATGTTACCTTGCGTTAATAAAATAATGGAAAAATCAATATGCAACCAAATTCAAAAATTTTACAATGATAATAAAATAATTTTACAATGATAATAAAATTCTGGCACAAACACAATATGGATTTCAACCTAATAAAAGTACAAGCATACTTCTTTTTAAATTCACAGACGAAATAAATAAACAATTAAACGATAAAAAACAAGTGTTAGCTCTCTTTATCGACTATTCCAAAGCATTTGACACATTATGTCATAATGAACTGTTAGAAAGACTTAAGATGAATGGTATAAGGGGGCCTATGTTAAAGTGGTGCAAAAATTATTTATGTAAAAGTTAATAATAATATCAGTGATAAAATAGTTTGAGGTGTGATGTGTATTGAATAGTCTTAATACAAGCTTTGAACTGGACACACGTATTATTTAAAACGGATACCTGATCACCGCATGGCGACCCTGCCAGGCGTGGGACGGTGGCTCGTCTCACTGCCACCTGCAGTACAGCAACTCGGCGAATTTCGACAGCGTACGACGCTCGCGAAGTGTATAATAAGTGACGAAATAAACCGAACTTTATAATTCCTTTTTCATATGTAATACCGAAACCGAATATCGAATTTTTTTTTCTATATACGAGTGTTAGAGCCGATAATATGGGGAAAGCGAACAGCAAAGAACAAGAAATAATTATCGCGCAAGCAGAGAATTCAAACAACGGTATAACAAATGGACATATTTACACTAATAATATACTGTTATTAACAATGCTCTTTGTGATTATTGTACTACTGATAGCAGGACTGTGTAAGTTGTGCAAAAATTACCACAAGAAAATCATAAAACGCGAAATAAAAAGTATCATCAGTTATAAATAGTATACGTAAATACTATTTATGACTATGAAAAATGCGAAAAGTCAGTAACTAGAGTTAAAAAGTTACTTAGTACCTTAAAATTAAGTCATTTGCATAACGACGAGAGACTGCAAATAGAGTCCATATGCGCAAAATATGCTGACATCTTTTACTTGGAAGGCGATAAGCTTGGTGTAACGAATGTTATGAAACAATCTATCTCGTTGAAACCGAATACGAAACCCGTGTACTCGAAGCCATATAGAATTCCAGAAGCTTTAAAAAGCGAAGTAGATAAACAAATAAATAAAATGTTACAAGACGATATCATAGAAAAATCTGGAATAGCCCTATATTATTAGTTCCAAAAAAATCATCAGATGATTTTAAAAAATGGAGATTAGTAATAGATTACAGGAAAATAAATAATGTTATACAGGGATGATAAAGTTTCCATTACCCAACATAAATGAAATAATAGATTCCTTATCTGGAGCTATTTATTTCAGTCATTTAGATTTACAAAATTCTTTTTATCAAACAAGCTTAGATGAACAAAGTAGGAAAATAACAGCTTTCACACCCAGGCTAGGAGAAGATCAATTTCAACTAAAACGATTACCTATGGGCTTAAAAATAAGTCCGAGTGCATTTTCTCGCGTAATGTCAGTGGCATTATCAGGTCTGAAAGATCGCGCATTCATATATATGGATGATTTAGTAGTTTTTGGCAGAAATTTAGAAACACACAATAAAAATCTAATTGACATTTTTGAAAGACTAAGAAAAGTGAATTTGAAAGTAAATCCATTGAAATGTGAATTTTTAAAAACAGAATTTTTTATTTAGGTCACATAGTATCATCAAAAGGCATATTACCCGATCCAAATAAAGTAAAAGTAGTAAAAAATTACCCAATTCCAAAAACTGCTGACGAAACGAGACATTTCGTCGCATTTTGTAACAATTTATTAATAATTTAAGTGAAGAAATAAATAGTAGAGAAATGTGGACCGGTCCACGCATAAATATAATAAAAAATATTATAAGAATTACTTATCGATGACGACGAAAAAATTATTATATTGAATGATTATCATCTGCTACCGACAAGCGGACATGCTGGGGTACGTAGAATGATAAATAACATATAAAACAAATTTTACTTGCCTGAACTTGAATCTGATGTTAGAAAATATGTCAGGAAATGCGGAAAATGTCAAATTACGAAATATTCAAAAAATATTCGCGAACCAATGATTTTAACTACAACATCCAAAACAGCTTTTGAAAAAATATTCTTAGATATAGTAGGTCCAATCGATAAGGACGAAGAAGGATATCGTTACATATTGACTCTTCAATGCGAATTAAGTAAATATATAGAAGCCTATCCGCTAAAACATAAAGACTCGATTAGCGTTGCGAAAGAATTGGTCAAAAACTTCATTTTAAGATACGGTATTCCAAAAACTATAGCAATCGACAGGGGAACAGAATTTATTTCAGCAACAATGGAACAGGTATGTAAGTTATTAAATATTAATAAATTACACTCAACTTCATATCACCATTAATCTATAGGTTCTTTGGAAAACATGCACAAACATTTAACAGCATTCTTAAGAGTTCAGTGTGAGGGATACCCATAGACTTGGAGTGTGTGGTTACCATTCTGGTGTTTCTCTTATAATACTATTGTTCATAGTTCTACGAATTACACTCTATTTGAACTAGTTTTCGGAAAGCAATGTATTATACCATCTAATCTACAAAAAGATGTTCAACCATTGTATGACTGACAATTATATACAACAACTAAAATATAGAATTCAGTTAGCACTAAAAGATGCAAGAGAACGTTTAATAAAAACTAAAATTGCTCATAAATTAGATTATGATAAGAAATTAAATACTGTTTCCTATAAGCAAAATGATAAAATCTTAGTGAAAAACGAAACTGCTAAGAAACTGGATAATTTATTCAAAGGACCCTATACAGTTCTAGAAGTAGAGCCTAATGTTAAAATATTAAATAAAAGAAAAATAGAATTAGTAAATAAAAATAGAACTAAGCCAAATGTAACTTAATCGTAAAAAAAAATTATGTATAAAAATAAAATAATACACTGTAAGTTTATTTTTTATAATGTTCTTTAGAAATAAAATCGTTCGAACGATAAGTAACGTAAGGTAGCTACCATTAGTATTATTTTATTATAACAATAACAACCATATCATAACACAGATAATGAAGTTCAACGTATGTTGTTATGCTATTTAACTTTCAATGCCAACCTTTTATTTAAATATTGTAATATTATCCCTGTACATGCCAAAATCGAATATATATTTTTTTGAAAATATCAAAACTTTGAAATCTCATAAAATAGTAACAAGACAAGTTACAAACAAAAAATTAAATACGAAAGGAGCTACTAATTATTACGGCATGCGCACATCTGAGTATATTATTCCTAGATTGATTAACAATTTACGTCACAATTTGAAAGCATCAATTAATCACAAGAACATTAAAAACAAATTAAAAAATATTTTATTACTAAGGTAGACTGAAATCCGATTGAAGCAGCCTGTATACAGTATTATCGGTTTGATGTCGTTTGCCACGCTAACTGCAGTCGCGATGCACTCGCGTATCGTTCGTAGCAAATATTTCAATTGTGGGTATAGTGTAGCATTTCTGCATACATATTTGATACATGTATAATGTAATTAATGTTTTCATGCAAGGGCCACGCACATCGCAGACAAACTTATATAAGTTTTGCGAGATGTGTTTTTGTTTATTTTTCTGAATTGTATAACATAAATAAAATAAAAAAACTATTACGAAAACTCGCAAACGTTCGATTTCATAAATTTCGGTCATGGTTTTAACAGATTTACTGCCTAAATCGAAACTATGCCGAAAGACCAATTTTGTGCCGAAACTAGTTGAAACCGAAAGTTCAGTTGGAAATAACTGGTTGTTATTACCAGTTTCCTTCTCACTTCATTTGTGAAAAGAGGCTCGTCTGCAGGCCTACATACGTCTGTGTGTCTGTCTCTTTTTAATACTTATCACTTTCTCTTATCTTAAAAAATACTCGGACTTTATAAGACCGAAACGTACTTGTGGGTAATATAATCTATATTTGTAATCTACGTACCTTTAAAGATATTGTTTTTTTACGACACCTTTTCTCGTACTGAAACGATTTGTTTTGTTTAAACACATCTGAATTTAGATATAAACTTTAAAGTAGATATCTGAAAAATTACGCGTGTTGACCGCCTAGATTGAAATAATAGGAACACAGCTGCTACTTCAACGTGTTTCGAGAAGTAAAGGAATATTGTCTACACTACATAATATGGAATTCTATCGATCTATTATGTACATCTGGTTTCTCTAGTTCACCTGATTCTGGTGCATTATATAGAATTTCATAATCTATAAGTATTAAGTACCTACATAACATACTTACCTACGTACCTACACAATAAAAATTAAACCGCCTTAAAAAAACACTGAAAAGTACAAGATAACTATCCTTTACAAATCGAAACTCGAGTACAATTAAAATAACTTCTTAAATACGATACACATACCTATATAATTAAATTTGACGGTTACTGAAGTCGGTGCTAAGCCTACCAAACTTTCTGTAACAACAACAACAACATACAGTCGAATTCAGAACATTCTCCTTTTTTGAAGTCGGTTAAAAAATATGCATTGCTTAGATGAAGTATGTAAGCAATCAGGTACCCATCGTTTAGATTAGACAAATCTGTTATAGTCACCTTAATTAAATACTTTTCACAAACTTTAGCAAACATAAAAAAATTTATGTTCCGAAATTTTAGTGCGAATTTTAATAGTTTGTAGTACTTTCATGTTCTTACTTTGTGAGAATATAAAGTCAGAATGTTTGGTTACACAGCAATGATGTTATATGTATTATAATATCATTGTTACACAGCCAAATATTTAGGTGACATTTGTGTTTTATCTAGATTCCTTCTTATTTGTAGATTTTGACATTTATTTTTAAAGAGTTCTATCCTTTTAAATAAAATAAAGTTTTTAAATAAAGTGCGCGTGTCCGTAATTCTTCTCCTCCTAAACGACTTGATCGATTTTGATATTTTTTTTTGTACTTACGCGGTCACTTGGATGGTTCTCAGCTATAATTGGACCCGGCAGGTGGCGCTGTTGTTAAAATGTCCGCTAGTACTATCATAAAACTCGTACCTTTTTTTTTTGCGTCAGGAAATGCTTTATGCATTCCGTCCTGCCATGGGGGATGGCAGGGGGGATATGTGGGACTCCACAGCTGTGAGGTGCAATGCCGGGCTACCCACTAAAACCTGACGGTGTTCCTCGAGAGCCTTGGTACCGGGGCAACGAGAGTGCGTTAGCATTCCTCCGCGGCCCCGGCGGGCAACGGCCGGCGCTAAGCCTAACCGCCAGCCTCGTCTCGTTTTGGGTGGGAGGGCAGAACTCCCACCCTAAGTGCTTGAGAGGCGCGCGGAAACACCGCGCGCGCCATCTCGAGGCTATCTGAGGGGTGGCACTCCCCCGAATGCCACCCCAAGCCTCAGTGAGCTCTCCGCCGCTACTGTCGGCGGCGGAGGAAACGCACGCCAGAGGCGTTGGTCACGTGGGGAGGCCACTATTCCGTGGCCATCCCCTCTACTCCCGGCCTGGCAGGAGCCCCACGGGCGGCGGCAAAAGCCACCCTTTCGCCCTTTTTGGGCTTGGCCCCCGCACAGGCCTTCCCCCCCGTTATACGACCGGCTGGCGGACCGCTCGCGGCGCACAACGTGCAGTTGGGCGCCGCATTGCACCCGCTGGCCTTGTGACCCTCTTTGCCGCAGCGGTAGCACTGTCCGCTGCGGTCCACCTCTGACGTGCAGGAGACCCGCACGTGCCCAATCTTAAGGCACTTGTAGCACCTTAAGGGCCTCGGCTCTAGGAGTTGCACCCCGGCCGAGACCCATCCGACTAACAGCCGGGCACCCGCCACCTTCTTCGCTGCCTCCACTGGGCAGCGGACCCAGGCTGCTCCGAGTCTTGAAGGGGCGCGGCGGATCTCTCCCACTTTCAGTGCCTCAACGACACATCCTCCGGCTTTAGCAACGGCTGCGGTAACGTCAGCAGCCATCGCCGAGTCATCCAGACCCGATACGCGCAGTTCTGCGCACTTCGTGGGCGTGGAGACCCGGACGACCTCAAGGTTTAGGCACTCCCGCAGCCGATTTGCCAGGGAGTCGGCCTTCTCCTTGTTGGAGGCACCCGGCAATTCTAAAATGCCGGCCCCTGTCGCCGCCTTACGGTACCTCATATCCGTTATTCCCAATTGGGTGAGGTCCTCTTTATTTTTTGCCTCCGTAAGAACGGAGGCATAAGTCACACTTTTTAGTGCCGCCTCTGGCTGGAGCGTCAAGACAACTGCCGACGTCTTAGGCTGTCGGAGCTTCGGCTTCTTCCTTTTGGGCTTAGCCTTGGGCTTTTTGCCCTTGGCCTGGTCCTCTTTAGGGGGAGGGGGGGCTGAGAAGTCCCCCCCGGAGCCTTTTTCTTGCCCCTTTGGGCAACCACACTATAGGCCTCCTCCATGGAGGCCGGTGCCGGAGGCAGCGGACGGGACCCTGGAGGTACCCCCGCCCCAGACAACGCCGGAACCCTACCCTTCGCCTTTCCTCCCATACCCTTCCCCCAACAACGCCGGACACGCTGGACTTGGGAGCAGCAAGTTTACCACTCCCCGACGCACTCTGCCCTGGCAGCGGAGCTACGAGTTCCGGCTCCACGCCATCCATCCTTACCGCCAGAGACGCTGGTCTAAACCGCTTTTCCGGCAGTAACCGGTCCTCCAACGCTTCGAACCTAGCGTTCATCATGGCGCTTACTTGTGCAGTGATCGTACGCGCTAACTCTTCCTGCGTAAGCGCCATGGCATCCGTCACAGCCTCAGGCGAAGAAGGTCCGGGGCGGTTCATAAACCGGAACATTTCTGTCTTAAGCTCCGCCAGCTGGGAACGAAGCTCTCCCAATTCTGCTCGCAGGCGCCCGTTCTTCTCCTGCAACCGGCGAGTCTCCTCAGTTGAGGATCTGGAGCTCAGTTCCTCGGTTGTCGCTTTAATGGAGGCGACGGCATCGTTGAGGGCCTTGATGTATGGCCCCTTCAAATTTTTAGAGGTTTTGGCTACCTTTTCAATGGCGGCCAAATCCTTCGCCATAATTTCACGAAGGTCCGCGGCGGAATCAGCCCGACCCTCGCCACCTCCATCAGTCGATGACGCAGCTGCCGAACGCGATGCTCTGGCGCGCGCGAGCTCCCGTGTCGTTTCCGCCATTTCCTGCTCGGCGCGCAGCACCATCTCCTGCCTCTCGGTGTCCACGAGGGCCTGCTTGGCCTTCGCCAAGCCCACGTAATGGCCAGTTGTCGGCGGCCGGCCCCTGCCTCTCTTAGCCAAGTTCTTGGCTTCCTTGGCTTTTTTCCTTTTCCTATCATCTTGTAGGTCCCGGTACCAAGCCTTCTTCTTCAAAATCTTCTTGGTCGCCTCATCATCTGACGATGAGTCGACCATGCGCTCCCATGATGAGGTGCGTTTCATTCCCGCTCGACGTGTCCTCGATCCCCGAGAGTCTAAGCTCTCCATGCTCGCACTACGAGAGTCCGAGATGAACTCCACCTCCTGTTGTCGCTCCTCCTCATCAACCTCCTGCCTTACGTCTTGATTTTTTTTTGTTGTGGTTGTGTCCATTTCATGATCGTCCCACTAGGGAACATGAGTTATGAGACGAACTAAATGACCACCCCCGGGTGACGCTCATTCCGAGGGCTAGGGTAGATACTGTGGGGGTCCCCAGGTACCCACAGGTTTTTACGTGTTCGCTCACGGGTTTGTTTCAAGTTTTCCTTCTCTTGGGCCGGCAAATGAAGGCAAGCCCGTCATCGGTCCGCGCAGCCACGACGTACCCCCTTAGCACCGTGACGGGGGTCGTTGAAGTGACTGCGCGGGGTCCCGGGGAGGGCGGCTGGTGCCGGTCCGTCCTCCAGACGCCACCCGGCGACAGGGTTAGTGCCGCCGGGCGCGTCACTACAATTAGACCCGCGTCCTCCACGAAGGACGACGGAACAACACAAAAAAAAATAACAATACTCCTCTCAAAAAAGAGAGGAGTAAGTGCAACCAATGCAGAAAAACCCACGCATTCCTCGAAGAACACGAGGAAGCGCTCTATTACCCCCCCAGATGCCTCCATTTGGAGACATTCCTTCTTGTGCCGTCGCGTACGACAACCATATCCCTCTGCAAACAGAGGGTTCAGGTGACGACAACGACGACGAATATTGCTCGCGTTCTCCGCAGAGAACCGCGATCACCAACGCCGGACCAAGACGAAAACGAATCCCTTGGTTTCCCCCCCTCAAATGGGGTGCCATTCACACAGCACCCTTCCCCCCCCCCTACTGAGGGCGCCGCCGAAGCACCACCCTCAGGAGTGTTTATCGACTCTCCAGTCTAGATCCGCAGTGTTCAGTAGAAACAGGGTCACCTCGAGAAGGATGTAGACATGAAGTCTACGCACTGCGGTCTTGGGATGGCAGGCTAAGGCTCCACTTAATGGGAGCTACAAGCGCCTGTTGGTCCACCCCCTGTGGCGGGTCACCCACACCATTCGGCCCCATAAAACTTGTACCTGAGTTGTGTCTGTACATTGAAGATATTTTTTTAAATACGAGTGAGATAAGGTTTTTAAGTGTGTCTGATACCAAAAAAAAACAAGCATTTTTTTAATTTTTGTGTGTTTGTGTGTTTATTAGGTCAAGTTTCAATGAAAAATCAGCGAAGCGATTTCAATACAGATTGAAATGATTGATAGATTAATATTTAGGGTACCTAATAAGGTTGTTTGGTATCGTTATGTCATTTCGATAATTGACAACATACTACGTACTTGTAGGTACTTTTTTCCTAACCGCAACCATCCCTTTCCCACATGCACTCTTCGATCATCTCGCGAATGCAAATGCCGTGTGCTTGTGACCTGCCATAATAAACGCAATTAAATTATTTTCATCGTATAAATCTCGCATATTTATATTTCGCATATTTAAAACCGAGTGTGCTTGTTTTACCAAAGGATTGTGTTAATCCGTGTATTTGTGACGTTTTCTAGAAGCTTGGACTAAATCGCAAAACAAAGGACTGCAAAGAGAGGCAAGTAAGTGTGCATGTTTTTTCCTTCCCTTTGTCAGCTGTATTTATCAACTATCTCCATCTCCTACGGCTGCATAGAAACACATTCCTTTTTGGAAGTGTCTTGCAAGTGCATTCGCGATAAATTACTAGTACCAATGCAGTCCATTTTTTCGTACTCGACAAAGATGTTTATTAGTTTATTACATTGAGTACACCGCCCGATAAATTTGGGAAGTTTGCTTTTCCATTTTTTTATGTTCCTTCGGCCGCATGTTTGAACTCCCTTCAACTAATTTGCACTAAGAGTAATTAATTACATATACCTAATTCAGAATTGGTTTACAATAGCGTTGATTACATAAATATCTATAATATTATTTATTTATTTAATTCTTACCGCACCGCATTATAGATATTTATTTTTTATTCAAACCGCACAATCGGCGTTATTTGTTATTCCGTAAATTCATTTACTTGGGTGTTATTTCATTGAATAAGTTTAGTTGTTGGTAGATTCTACTTTTTTCGTACCCGCATAATTTTATAAGAGTGTACGCTCATACACTCGCCACGGCCAAGGTCACGCAACGGTAATATTGCATATTGCTCATCAAAGTAGTTACTTTTATTTCGATTATTAACTATTGTTTATTTCTTCACCGCACACTTTTTATACAAACCGCACACTTTTTATACAAACCGTACCGCATTTACCTTCATACATTAGTATCGCTAATTTGTAACTTAATAATTTATAGACCGTATATTTTTATTGCTCATATATTTATAACTAATTTTCACTCTCAAAAAATGAGTAAATCGAAAGTCTAAATCCCGGAACAACTTACCGCTGAACAAATAAATTTGGCAATTTTAAAATCAAAGCGCAATGTCTATTTTCAAAGGCTTCAGTCTATTTTTAATTTATCAAAAAATGTTGATAAATAACAACAGCGTGAATCGTTTTTAAATAATGTAGAAAATATAGATAATTTACGAAGTGACTATGAGCGGTTACTTGACGAAAGTAATTTAATTAATTTAAAAATAAACTCTAAATATGTGGTTAATTACCAACTGTGGATTGCATTTGAGGAAATGTATTGTCATATAAAAAAGGTCATTTCTAAAAATGATAGTTCCTCGAATTCCCTTAACATTGCTTCAGATAGTAATTTTTCTATGTCGAAACTTCATTTGCCACCTATCTTTCGTGTCATTTAATGGCGATGTACGTTCATGGCCACTTTTCTACCATCAATTTAAAAACGTAATACATAATAATCCGAAATTATCTGATAGTGAACGAGTTTATTATTTAGTAGGGAAACTCACTGATAAGGCCGCAGCAGTTTGCGCTGGTTTACCCCCTACAGCAGAAAATTATTCTTTTATTTGGGAGTCGCTTATACAAAAATATGACGACCCGCGTTTAACCGCTTCTATGTATTTAAATCAATTATTAGATTTTAAACCGCTTGTCAATAATTCCGCTGATGGTCTCGATTTATTTATTAATAATTTTGATACATCGTTAAGAGCACTTAAACAGCTGAATTTATCGAATTTAACTGACTTTATGTTATTGCAAATCGCATTACGAAAGTTTTATTGCGTTCTACAAACAAACAGTCTGAACTATCTTTTAATAAAACACGAAATAAATACGTTTCTGTTCAGAAACCAACTCATACAAAATCTTTTGTTAACACAGATACACATAAAGGAAATAATTGTATATTATGTAAAAAGGACAATCATGACCATTTATACCGTTGCCCGATATTTATAAAGCTGACTCCACACGAAAGATTTAATTTTGTTAAAAAGAATTCTATTTGTAGCAACTGTTTGAGTGTAAAACATAAATATTATATGTGTACATCGCAACGTGGCTGCCATTATTGTTCAGCACGTCACCATTCAATGCTTCATTTTAATAGCACCGCACCTTCTTCATCACATGTCGAAACTACGACACCCGCAAATACAATTAAAAATTCGTCAGATGTTACACCCACACACGTACATAGTACTTTATCCGCTCCCGCACTCGCGACAGCTCATTCCGCAGAACGCACCCGAGATAATTGTTTACCGAACATTACACCATCGCTCGCGAATGACAGTCTTATTGCTACTATAAATTCTTGTTTACAAAAAACTTGTACAAATTACAATAATGCATTTATGTGCAATAACTCTTCTCATTATTTAAATGGTTATGCAACTACTACACTTCTAGGTACCGCAAAAATAAAAATACTTGATTCTTATGGGCGCACGCATTTGGTCAGGTGTTTGGTTGACCCGGGCTCACAATGTGATTACATTTCTTATGCGTGTTGCAAGCGTCTTTCACTTCCAATTTCGACACAAAATCGTTACAGTGAAGTTCGCGGTATAGGCAACACATCACAAAAAATTATCGGAGTAGTCAAACTAGAATTTACATCTCGTTTTCAAGATAACAATAAATATTCTATTCAACCGCTTGTAGTCGATCAAATTACTACTCAGTTGCCTGACTCTCGTGTTAATATCACCGATTTAAAATATTTACATAATTTACCTTTAGCGGATGACAATTATCATGAGCCGGGTCCCATTGAAATCCTTTTAGGTGTAAATATTTATTGTAACATTTTACTTTTTGACAAAATTACTAGTAACGTCAATGGTACGCCTTCCGATTTGGAGACTACCTTAGGATACGTAATTATTGGAGATGCCCCAATGATAGTACCTCAGCGAACCTGTAAAACACTTTGTTCATTCTCCCATGAATCGTTTGACCACACTTTACAAAAGTTTTGGCATTTAGAGGAGGTGCCAGTTAAAAGGTTTTTAAGTCCTGAAGACCAAGATTGTGAAAATATTTTCACATCGACAACTGTTCGAAATAAAAACGGAAGTTATTCAGTTAGTTTGCCTTTCATAAAAGATCCGAATAGTCTTGGGAATTCTTTTATTACCGCAAAAAAAAAGATTATTGTTACTTGAAAATAAATTTTCAAAAGCGCCTCAGCTGTGTAAAGAATATGATACGGTCATTCATGATTATATTGAAAGAGATATTCTTTCTTTAGTTCCCACTGAACAATGTCTTCAACCAGGTTTTTATTTACCGCATCATCCTGTCATACGCAATGACAAAATTACAACAAAGTTACGAATTGTGCTGGATGGCAGCGCAAAGTCGGATAGTGGACTGTCTTTAAATGATATCCTACACACTGGCAATAATTTACAGGCAGATATTTTTCACATTCTTTTAAATGTTCGCATTTTTAAGATAGCCTTTTGCTTTTGCTTTTGCCTTTTGCAGACGTACGCATGATGTATTTATGTATAGAGGTCTATCCCGATCACCGCAACTTTCAGCGAATCCTTTATAGATTTTCACATGAAGGTCCTTTAGAAACATATAATTTTAATCGGGTCACTTTCGGACTTCGTTCATCACCGTTTCTTGCATTACGCACTCTGCGTCAGTTAGCCAAAGATGAGAGACACAATTTTCCGCTTGCAGCTGATGTCATTGAAAGGGATATTTATATGGACGACCTCGCGTCCTCTGCTTCTTCTTTGCAGGAAGCAGTCAAGATAGCCGAGCAGTTGATCCTATGCTTCAAGGCTAGTGGGTTTGATCTAGTCAAGTGGACTAGCAATTCCACAGAGTTGCTAGAATCCATTCCCATAACTCACCGGCAGTCAGAGTTTGTCTCTTTCGATGAACACAGCGAATTTAAAATTTTAGGACTGCGATGGCTTCCTGCTTCTGATGTTTTTGTGTTTACTGTTTCTCCACCGCAGCTTATCATCACAAAACGTTCTATTTTGTCCGCAACCGCACGATTATATGACGTACTGGGTTTAGTGGGTCCTATAATTTTATTTTCTAAATTATTAATTAAAGAACTTTGGTTACTGAAGCTTGGTTGGGATGATCAACCCCCGCAACATATTCTCGCGTTGTGGCATAATTTCGTTACTGAATTACCACTCATTTCCGAACTTCGATTCCCTCGTTACCTTGGGATTACGAAGTCTTCGCAGGTTTCGCTCTTGGCATTCGCTGATGCAAGTGAAAAGGCATATGGCTGTATCATTTATGTTCACGTTTTGAATAAAAATGAAAAACCTATTGTTAGACTCCTTTGTTCGAAATCAAAGGTGGCACCAACAAAAACAGTAACCCTCGCTAGGTTAGAACTGTGTGCTATTGTATTAATGTCGAAATTGTTGCGTGTAGTTTATGATGCGTTGTCCCAAAGACATAAAATTAATAACATTTATGCCTTTTCAGATTCAGAGGTTGCACTGTGTTGGGTTCATTCATCACCCCACAGATTTAACACATTTGTCGCAAATCGTATTGCGCAATGTCAATCCAATTTTCCGCTGGAACATTTTTATTATACTTCAGGTTCAAATAATCCTGCTGATTGCTTGTCACGGGGTCTTTCACCTTCGCACCTTAGAGATCATAATTTATGGTTTCACGGTCCTTCGTGGACCTTACTGGATCCTAGCCAATGGCCAGTTACTCCATTTATTTCATCTTCTCGAGCGCTTGAACAAAAAACTGTGTCACATACCGCATCAAACAACAATATACACCACCCGCTATTAAGTTTAAGCCATAAATTTTCTTCCTGGAATAAATTTCTTAGAGCTACAGTTTATTTTCTAAGATTTTTAAAGAAACTTCCGCGTGACAACGTTATAACCGCGACTGATTTAGAGACGTCCGAATTAATAGTTATACAAGCTGTTCAACGAGCCGCGTTGCTGAAGACGTTCGAAGGATTCAGCAATCAAAATTATGTTCACCCGCCTTAAGAAAACTGTATCCATTTATCGCTGACAACATTTTACGAGTGGGAGTTCGCCTGCGAAATTCATCATTGCAATACTCTCACAAACTTCCTATTCTATTGCCTCGACAGGGTCATATTATTACACTTATAATAGATTATTATCACCGTCAGAATTATCATGCCGGACCGCAACTTTTGTTGTCAATATTGAGGCAAAAGTTTTGGATATTATCCGCGCGTCGTATGGTTCGCCAACGCATCCATAAATGTAATGTCTGCTTTCGTTTTAATCCAAAACCGACCTTTCCCACGATGGCTGATTTGCCTGCATGTCGAGTGGAAGAGTGTAAAGCTTTTACTCATACAGGCGTTGATTACGCTGGGCCCTTTCGTATTACTATGACTAGAGGTCGTGGTATTCGCAGTCAAAAGGCCTATTTATGTTTATTTATATGTTTGGTAACTAAAGCCGTCCATTTGAAACTGGCTTCGACTTTAAGCTCGGAAAAATTTTTGGATGCCTTTAAAAGATTTCTCACAAGACGTGGACCTTGTAAATTTCTTTATAGCGATAACGGAACTAATTTTATTGCCTCAAAAGCATATCTTAATGAACTTTATACATTTTTAGAATCTGATGATTATTTTCAAACTTATAATAATGAACTTGGGAATTAATCCACCACATTACTTGGCGTTTTAATCCACCACATGCACCCCATTTTGGAGGTATTTGGGAGGCAAATATTAAATCTGTAAAGTCTCACCTTTTCCGTGTGATAGACAGACATAGACATAGACATAGATTTTATTTAGCATCATCACACACAATACAAACAAGTAAATAAAAAGTTTTAAACGCGTACAACAAACAATGTGTACTGTGAGTGATATGATGCTAAAATGGACACCGACTCAGTTCGTGCTGCAGCACAAGTGCCACAGCGCTGATTTTCAGCGGCGACCAATATTTGTGGAGTACGTCGGTCCAACAGATGGCCGTAGCAATTAAATTAATAAATAGTAAATAATACATACATACAAACCGCCACGCCGCATCCCCAGCGGGGTAGTCTGAGGACTAGTAAATAATAATTATAAGAATATTGAAAATATGTTATCATATATAATACCTACACAACATATATGCTATATATAAATACATATATTCTTCATGCCCCCATATGCATCCAAATACATTTCTTTTCGACTAGCACCAATCAAGTTTCCGTTTATTGAATAATTTATTTGTGGAACAACCTAGCCACCACTATAGGATCCGTCCGCTTGGCATGAGAGAAAATACAATTTTAGTCGCGACTTAAAATTAGAAATAGTACAAAGATCTCGAAGAGGTGGAGGCAAGGGATTGCCCAAATGTTCAGGGAGGATTGAGTCTCGACCACCACCAGAAATATTTACAGTACGTTTAAGATTCCTCCAAAGAGCTCGAGAATTTTTCATATTGCGATTGATATTATCTGCGAAGTATGCACGTTTTTCGTTATATAAGGCTGTTATGACACATTTCCTAAGCTCCTTGTAGTACCTCCGGTGTTCCTTCAAACCTGACGAACGAAAGCGCTGGTGGGCCACATTTCGCAGACTCATCATATCCTTTACAGTACTAGTGATCCAAGGGTGGGTGTTTTCTTTAATAGTTATTGATTTAATTGGTGCATGATAGTTAAACAGAGTAATTACAGCGTGATTGAACAGGGACAGCATATCGTTCACACTCTGTAACTGCGTAATTGCATGCCAGTCGATTGACTTAACATCCAGATTAAAAATGTCCAAACTTATATTTTTAAGAGGGCGAAAAATTATACGACGTGACGGAAGCACATTTCTTTCAATATGCAATTGACATTCTAAAAAAGCATGACTGCTGAGATCCGGGATATAATCGACAACCGTCCTCAAAACCAGGAAGTTACTACAAATTACATCTATAAGTGTTTCACTTTGATCCGTGAAATGTGTTGGCCGCTGAATATATTGAGTTAAATTTAAACATTGTAAAAAAGAATGAAATTTTGTTGTATTTGTATCAGATATGAGTAAATTTATATTGAAATCGCCTAATAAAATTATGTAGTCATAGTTTAAAAAAGATGTTATGGAGTCAGTTAGGGCATCAAAAAAAGTGTCGACGTCAAAGTCAAAGTCAAAGTCAAATCAATTTATTCAAGTAAACCCAATCACAAGGTATTTTTGAACGTCAAATCTACTTTAGTTCGGTTCAAAGAGAAGAGAAAAGAAAACCTGGTCACTGAGAAGAACCGACAAGAAACTCAGTCAGGTATAATTTTTTCAACGTCATTTTACAAAAGGTTTATTAAAATACAATATTCAGAGAGCCAGTAAATGCATGTGCAGAGAAAATCATTTCCAGACTATTGTTTTATCTTCAACGAAATCGTTTATTTTATAGTATGATTGTCTAATCAATGTACGTTTTATAACTAATCTAAATATATTTTCTGTTAATTGAGTGACTTCTTGAGGAACTTTATTATAAAAACGAACGCAGTTACCCAAAAATGAAACATTTGACTTATGTAATTTAAATTTTGGAACAACCAATTTATCACGACCTCGGGTTTCCATACCACCAATATCGCCTTTTTTTGTAAATCGATCTATATTTTTCCTCGTATACACACTAATGTAATATTTAAATGACATTACAAATATGTCTCTTATTATGAAGCAGCACAATGCATAGGCAACACAAAGAACGTAAATGAATTTACAGCACATATATTTATATATATATACTATTACATATGTAATTATTAAGAATGGAAATATGATATAATAAATAAATGGCACCAATAATATCAAGTTGTAAACATAATTACAGTCCGTTTTTTGTGTAGTTAATACGAATTGAAATAGTAAAATGTAAGGGATAAAATAGTATAAACTGACTTCACTATGATAAAATAATAAGGGAACTCCACCCACAACACCGACAAAAATACACCATTTTAGCATCATAACACCCCACCTTTTACAAATTAAGAATACATAAAAATAAATGGTTTCCAAAATTATTGAGAGGTACAAATATGGTATGATACGTGTATATAAAGGTGACTCACAATACCAACTGCTAATAAAAGCATAAAGTAATAGCATGATAGCACAACAAATAAACAACATAAATATAATTTTAAATACAACTACGCGTTCGTGACAGCGCTTGATAGGAAGTCAAATTTTAACATATGAAGAATTACTTACCGTTCATAATCAAATTGAAGCGATACTTAACAGTCGTCCGCTTTATGTATTAAGTTCCGATCCATCGGAACCTACTTCTTTAACTCCTTCACATTTTTTGGGTACTTCGACTTTAGAATTTTTACCTGCAGTTGATCTAAGTGGCGAGCGTACGAATCTTTTAAAAAGATTTTCGATGTTGGATTCTTTAGTTCAATCATTTTGGAAACGCTTTAAATTAGAATATCTGCATAATTTACAATCGCGAGAAAAATGGAACACGTCCATTAATCCTGTAACAGTGGGAACTGTTGTCCTGGTAGACTTCGATAACACACCGCCTTTGCATTAGGAATAATCACGAAATTGTTTCCGGGCAAAGACGGTGTAGTACGTGTCGCGGAAATTAGGACAAAAAACAGTACGTTAAACAGGCCGATTGTGCGGCTTTGTCCACTGCCGTCTCAATAATTTACCCCATTAGCATATAATTATAATATTCCTCATACCGCTAATACATATGTTATATATATATATATTTTATTTTCTCATTTAATGTTATAGAATTTGCATAAGTATTTGTTTTCTTTTTGAAGGCGTTCCTTCAAGGCCGGGGGGGTGTTTGGTATCGTTATGTCATTTCGATAATTGACAACATACTTCGCACTTGTAGGTACTTTTTTCCTAACCGCAACCATCCCTTTCCCACATGCACTCTTCGATCATCTCGCGAATGCAAATACCGTGTGCTTGTGACCTGCCATAATAAACGCAATTCAATTATTTTCATCGTATAAATCTCGCATATTTATATTTCGCATATTTAAAACCGAGTGTGCTTGCTTTACCAAAGAATTGTGTTAATCCGTGTATTTGTGACGTTTTCTAGAAGCTTGGACTAAATCGCAAAACAAAGGACTGCAAAGAGAGGCAAGTAAGTGTGCATGTTTTTTCCTTCCCTTTGTCAGCTGTATTTATCAACTATCTCCATCTCCTACGGCTGCATAGAAACACATCCCTTTTTGGAAGTGTCTTGCAAGTGCATTCGCGATAAATTATTAGTACCAATACAGTTCGTTTTTTCGTACTCGACAAAGATGTTTATTAGTTTATTACATTGAGTACACCGCCCGAGAAATTTGGGAAGTTTGCATTTCCAAAGGTATATTCATAATACTATCTTTATTATAAATCAAATTATATCGACATTCGTTATATTCACAAAAAGTAATTTCTTTTCTATAACCGAAGTAGAAGAATAACCTATCGTTTTGAAATTTAAATTGTAAATATAATAATCTCACCTTTGACTTTTTTTGAGTTATAATTGATAAAAGGATAAACGGCCTATAAATATTTAAGAACAATAAATAATCTAGCAAATTAGAGAAATTAAAATGTATATAACTGATAATAAAACAGTAACCTTTACTGTTTACTTTAATAGAAGTAAAATAACTATGAACTAAGCACTTATGATTTTTTGTGCAGGCTCAGTCATCAGATACTTTCTATAAATACATACCTAATGTTCTATGGGTGCATAAAAAACATTACATAAACGAATCATTTGGTTGCATAAATCACCACATTCTCTAGTAATGTTCAATATGGAACAATAAATCTCTACTACGTCCGCACACCGAGACATTAGCATTTTTCAAAACTTCCCTGAAATATGTGATCGTTTGCTCTGAACAGCTCAGAAATGGAACGATTTGTGTGTGCTTATTGAGGTAATGTGTTAAATCAGCAGGAAAGCTATCGAAATAATTTTTATTCTAAAATTTTGTATTTTTTTTGTGATAGTGCTCGAATACCCAAGCACTATGAAGGAATTACTTTAGAAATAGTAAACAAAAAGGCAGGTAAAATGAATTGTTATTTCGCAAAGTATAGGTACATTTATACATACATACATACGATACATACATATTATTTATACATTTGACGACCTTCATGGCGCAGTGGTTTAGACGTTGAAGCCAAGGGCGGAAGGTGCCGGGTTCGATTCCCGGTCGGGTCAATTTAGGAAACGAACTTTTCTAGATTGTCTCGGGTCTGGGTGTACTGGGAGACGCCCCCAGTAGTCGTCGTCTGGTTCTCATAGCACAGGGAATGCCCTAGTTTGAGACCAGATGATTGGTGTGTATTGTCTGGCGTATTTATTTATTATTTATTTACATATCTTCACACTTTATCCAAAAGCGGTCGTCAGATAGAATGAAGTGCCAACCATGGTGGTCCTTGTATACTTCTTTCGCCTCCACTAATCTCGTCATTCTCCTCGCACACTTTCACCGAGATATACGAGTGCTTTTGACATTGCCGTCAGCTATCACTCTGGCTATTTGATCTTCATTTTTATTTGAGCCTTAATCTCCCTCGGCTTGTGCTTCCACTCACTTTGGCCTTGTAGATTTTCTACGTCAATCATTCATCGCCATTCTTTCTGCGTGCCCTAACCATCTAAGCATTCGTTTCTTCATTTTTACAATAGCAATGTTATCCAACCTTGTGTCATGTGCTGTCATACTGTATAATATGATTTCATTCATTTCCTTGCTTATCTTCTCCGCGAGGGTGACACGTTTCTACTAAATATATCTTACTTTCATTCGATTCGGGCATATCCAGCCTTCAATATCGTACAATAAAACTGGCACTATGACCGTATTGTGGATGGCCATTTTGATGGGTTTAGAATATATTCACACTGCCTACTAATACGAACAGAGCATCATTAAATTTATTGCCAGCTGCTACATGTTTTAAAAATTTACTTCCTTATTCATAAATGCTTCATAAACCTATAATTTCATATAATTGAAAATTAATATGATATTTAATTCTTCCAAATTGATAATGAAAATAAAATGTAAGTTCAGTTATTCATTATGAGAACAAAATTTAATTTCATTAAATTACATAATCTCATTGAACATTTAGTCCATTGAAATATTTTTAGTTGTTGAATTTTTTAATAACGTCTGCGTAAACTTCTTCTTCTTACATACGTATATGTCAATATTATGAAGCTGTAACTCCATATAAAAGAAATATTTTGTTCGAATTCGTCGTACAATGATACTGACTGGCTACAAACAAAATATAAGTTTAACTTACACCGTGAATGTATGGATATTTCATTTCAAAGATTTTATTTTGAAATAGAGTAGGTAATTTAATTTTTTTTATAGAAATAAAAGATATGCAATAGTCATATAAAGTAAGAATGTAAGAATATCTATATACTTCATTCGAAATGAAGTCGCTTTTCGTTTTCGAATTTAACCGTAATGTTAATAATGCAGTTATACCATGACTTAGTAGTTCTGTTGTTGTGTTGATGAATTCTTTAGTGGACTGTTCGTTATTTATGTACAAAAGATGGAAGTAAAAGGGTTCGTACGTGAGTAATATGCCCACGTTTACTGAGAAATATGGGTGCGGGTGAACAATCCATTAGATAGGTAGCTAAAGCCTGTTCCAACCACTTACAAATCTTGACATGCTGTAAATTTAACATATTACTGAATAAAGCATATTCTATCAGCCCTCATATTGTTTGTGCTACGTAATACATGTACAGTTCGTTTCAATTCAATTTGTCACATAGGTAAATAAGTTTTAGTGTTTCAATTAAAGAATATAGTTATTTATGATACTAGTGCGGTAAGTTGGTTTTTACAAACGAGTTTCGCTAGTAATGTTGCAGAGGTTCTTCTAAAGCTGTGGCCGGTATAACTAGCCGGATTTTCCAATTTCAAGAACATGGCTATTTTATTTGGTACACTACCGATTTTGTTAACGCCAACGATTTGCCGCATGCATTTATCGTTTTGGTACTTCTGAAAGAATCTGTTACTCTTTGCGTTTGTAATTCTTAGAGCTTGATACTTCTTGACAATTGCGTAAAACTCACCATGTATGGTGAATGTACGAGTGATTTTAGTTTATGTGTCAGTATCTTGACAAGCAATAATATTATACCAAAAAATAATATAACCTATAATAAAATACAAGTAATTTAAGTATGCATTATGTAGTTCTATACAGGTAAATGACCAAATTACCTATCAAATATACCTATCTACTAAATTAAGCATTGCCTAAACTAATATAGCAAATTAGTATGTCTACAAAAAGGTTTAAAGTAAAGAAAAATTTTAAAAACGTAATGTAATAAAATATTTAGTAACTAAGGTACTAAATATTTTTCATCTAGCGCGTCATTAAGGAATTTTTCTACGTTAGCTGCAGTGAATATTCTTTGATTTCTTGCTTGTGTAGCCTCTACTGCTTGTATAGCTTGTATCTGACTGTCGTTTCAAAAATACATGTAATTTTATGTATTTTGTTAAATCGATGTGATTATTGGTTTTTAGAGTGCTTTTTAACATCGAATATATTGACCACATTGAGGACGGCTTATACTTCACACGTAATTCATTGAAATAAGCCATCAAAACATTTTCAGAGAATGATTAAGCATTTCTTTGAGTCTTCCATGATATAAAATTATTGTAAATCATTAATATAGCACTCGCGATTTTGGCGGCAAGACCATTTTCTGCAATTTGTGCCTCATTGAAGATATCAGGTGGAGTAGATTCCATATTAATATCGGATTCCTAGCTTGAACTCATATTATTATTTTGTTTATAAATATCAGTCGGAAAGTCGCAACAATGGCACGCATTTGCAAATGGCGCCACGTGCGCGTGGTGAAAATTAGAATTACATCTTTCGTCTCATTTTCTCTTTAGTATTAAAGTGAGACAAACGTATCGGCCAAAAGCGCTTCCAAGGAGGTTCGATCATTCAGCCTATTTATTCTCGTAATGTGAAACTCCTTGGTGGAATTCTTATATATTTTTTTTGGAAATTAAATAAAAACCGTAAAAGATGCGCACCATACGCACGGCGCTATACAACGGACTATGCGGTAAAACAGGTACTTAGGTGAGAGTACCTATTTTACCTCACATTCCGTTGTATGTTGCGTAATTTTTAACTTCCGAATAATGTATACAGGTTTCGTAAATGCATTTTTTGAGCAAATGTGTTGAAAAAATAATGTTGACATACCAACCTAAATTACTTACTTGGGTTGTAAAAGGACATATGGTAACACCACTTCAGTGCTTCAAGCGAACCTTACCTTATCCATCCTGCTGATTAACGGACGAGGTTCTGGTTGTACTGATAATTTTCTCACAATACATCATATTCTCAATGCTCAAAATGATTTTTAAATTACAAAAAAATCCGAAAACAATTTTGCCATTATCAATTTTTTAACCAAGCGTGGGTAGTACATAAAAATGAGTAAAATTGATTATTTCTTTTTCTTAATGCAGATGGACTCAGTTTTACATAAGCGTCATTTCATTGTACCGGACGAAAAAAATCAGCAGGTTAGTCAAATTTAATGAAAAATTTTTCATGCAATAAAATAATAATATTCAATGTACTAAATTACAGTCGATTTACTCGAAAACAATTCATTCAAACTGGCAAAAACTTTTGTGTGCGAAAAGAGGGTTCCATATTTGAATTTTGTGTAAGACGTAACGACACGAAATTCAGTTATGGAACACTTTAAATGAATTGTTCCCGAGTAAGTCGACTATGATACATTGGATTCTTCCGTTGCATGAAAAAAATTTCCGTTAAATTTGACCAATTTCTGCTGTCCAGATTTTTTTCATCGCTACAATGAAATGACGCTTACGTGAAACTAAATCGAACTGCATTAAAAAAAAGAAATAAGTACTCGATTTTCAAATTGTTATGGACAACTCACGCTTGACCAAAAAAATTATAATGCCAAAATTGTTTTCACAAAAGGGACCGAATGGTCCCTAGTACGGTTCCTTTGTATCTCCTGTGAATTCGGATTTTCCCATACTGTATTGGAACAAAAAATATTTTACTACATTTGACCAACTTTTACTGTCCAAATTTTTTTCCTCCGATACAATAAAATGATGCTTACATAAATCTCAGTTGTTCCGCATTAAAAAATGTTTGTACCAATTTTGGTAATTTTTATGAGCATCGCACGCTTGACCATAAAATTGAGAATGCCAAAATTGTTGGCACAAAAAAAGACTAAATGGTTCCTTAAAAAGTTTCCCTGTATCTCTTATGGATTCGGATTTTTCCATAGTGCCCCAGTTAAAAAAAACACTGAATATACCTAGTCCGGCCATAAGTTCTGTTACAAATTAAAATGCATTTATTTTTTAATGAAGTAATGTAATCATAATAAAACTTATATGTAGTTTGTACATATTTATTCAAGTCTCGGCAAAAAATCAAAAATAATTCTATTCTAAATAACCTCCTTTGGCTTTGATACAGGCCTTTAATCTGTCTGGCCACGAATCTATGGATTTATGCACTGTTTCCATTTAAATGTTTAAATTTAGCCACTGCTTGCTCCAGAGATTTCTTAAGAGACTCAATGTCGGCGTGTC
This sequence comes from Zeuzera pyrina, assembly GCA_907165235.1. NCBI lineage: Eukaryota > Metazoa > Arthropoda > Insecta > Lepidoptera > Cossidae > Zeuzera > Zeuzera pyrina. The sequence continues at coordinate 11,007,291 of OU015624.1, forward strand.
GTTTAGAGCAAGTAAAACTGAGCATAATTTGTAGTCTAAGGGGTTCAGATCTGGGCTAGACGAGGGCCAGTCTTCAGCTCTTATAAAGTCCGGAACGTTGGTTTCGAGCTAGGCTTGGGTAATTCATGCCTTGTGACCAATTGCAAAGTCTTGCTGGAAAGTCCACAGTACATTTTCAAAAAGTGTATTGCTGAGAGGTTTCACAACATGATCCAAAACGGTCTATTGATACACTTTGGCTGAAGTCTTCACTCCTTTTTCACAAAAATGAAGCTTTGTAACTCCTTGATAAGACACCCCTTACCATTACGCAGGATGATGTGGACGCAGGATCATGACCATGTTGTGCCTTTCCCACCACTTGCGCAGCTAACAAAGCTGCGCAGCACATTTTGCTTGTTGTAGTGCTCTTCAATCGTAAAAATTTTTTCATCAGTAAAGAGGATATTTCTGTGCCTTTCGCCTGCGTATCGAGACAGAAGGCGTTTTGATCGATTCATCCTTTTTAACTGTATAGATTGATTTAGGAATTGTCCTGTATATCGACGATAAGCACCGAGCTTCAGGTCTTTTTTTATTGTACGTGACAGAGTCCTAGCGGGAATTTTCATTTCTCGCGATAAGATTTTTTGTTTCCTAATGGGATTTTGGTGAATTCTGGCTTTATCAGCATTAACAGCCTTTGTAGTTCTAATAGCACGAGCAACCTCGATCTTTTATGGTCTTCGACAGGGGAAGTGTTGATATATCTGTCGATAGTACGATATACGAACATACGGCTGATATCAAGCTTTTGAAGTGTCTTGAATATGACCGACGGCTCCATACCCACTTTGTGCAAGAGAATCACTGCAATCCTATTTTCTTTAACACCCCATTCCATATTGTAATTTGATAATAAACACGAAAAAAATATGTGAAATGGTGAACGTTTTTAACATAATAAACGCGTTCCAAATTCAAAATAATTAAAGAGTTTTTAAGTAACAATATTTATGGCCAGCTAGTTATATATATATATATATATATATATATATATATATATATATATATGGCGTTAATCGTGAGTATATAATATATATTTATCGGTTATTTCGAAAGAATGTGTAAATGCGAAAGGGTATTAAAGTACCCATGACAACGGAAAATTTGCATTCTACAACTTCGCCAAAAGTCAATAGTCCTTTCACAATAACCTTTTACCTAATATAGGTATGTACATATACAATGTATATAGGTAAGTACCTAATCAACACGTGTTTCACTATCGCTTCATAACTTAGCAACCCCAGGAGAGTTTATGTTTATGAATTTAGATCAGCGAAATCGGCGAATTGCTGAATTTAAACATAGGTGAAAATACATACTTAACTTAATTAAGTGATACATGACAAAATGTATATTGCTGATTCTAGCTACGAATAGATTTAAAATACGTAGCTGTAAAAAAACGAAACTCGAAAATTTTATAAACAAGTTTGTGTAATGGACAAAAATAGATTACAGAAGACATGATGTGTCTCTCTCGCATCATATCACATCTCTTATTCATCTCATGAAAGCACAAGTTAATGTGACATTACCACACACTCCCTGCCGTCTTGGACGATTAACTTGAGTGATGCAGCCTCTTTTTCATCTCAACAAATTTTCTTTATTCAATCACCATAGATAGTCCATAGGAACTGTGAGTCTGAAATAATGTGCTCTTCGCACAAACGAGATGAAAATGACATGGGGCATAGAAGGGCCGTAACTACTTGTCTACACTTAGTTTTGCCACATGCCAGGTCCATTAAATCGTGACAAAAAGTTAAAAAGTCTAAATTTTGGGTTTCAAATGGGGACAACTCACAAAACGCGATTTTCAATAGAATCGGTACGTCCCGCTTAAATTGGAAAACCTGATGCCAAGACCTGTGGCTATGGCCATACTTCACCACGTACGTCTGATGTGGTTTATATGAGGCAATTAATGGTCTGCTAACTGTCAGAGATTGCAAGACACCTATAAAGCGTCCGACTTACCTTTACGAATACGGCATTAGCCAAGAGAAGGACTTATTGTGCCTTGCGAATGCCAAGCATCGAAACGCGCGATTTGGATATTATTAGATCACCCATCCAGTAAGTGACCGCATGCAACATCGCTTAACCTCAATGATCATAAAGCTCAACTACCTAAAAAACTGGCCGAGTGCATGCAAGTCATATAGTATGTACTTACACAATTACTGTTCCCTATTGCCAACGAAATCAAAGATTGTAGATTTTTCTTTTTTTGTTGAAATACAATGCTATACAATGTAATCTTTATAATTTTCCTTTAACTCTACTGTACCTTATTTTTTCTGAAGCACCTATAGGTACTTTTGGAGTTAAGTTGGGGGTTTTTCATGTATTTTCGTAAAAATGCTTACATTCATACATACATACATGAATATTTTCACGCTGTATCCCCAACGGGGTAGTCAGAGAGGTCAGAGCGCCAAGCGTCGCGTCGAATCGAATAAGGTCGATTTTTAATGGAGCTAGAAACGTAACTTTTAGTGCTTATATCTCGAGACCTAGGCTTTGCAGAGTTATGACCCAAAAACGCATTGCTGGGTTTAAGGTCCACTATCGAATGGTATAAGTCAAATTAAGAAAGAAGAACAAAGTTGCACCTCGAATATTCCCGAGCGATGACGTGTCATATACCTATGCCTACCCGCACATACGAAATATTATTGACAATAATTTACCTATTAACAATACTATTGTGTGTTTGCGGACAGTATTGTCGTTCTTGTCAATATTATTGTAGATTTCCAGAAATTCTGATTTCGTTCCGACAATATCGAGGGGAGGCAGGGATATTGACAATATTATTGCCGTGTGCGGGAGCGCGACAATATTTTAGTTGAGTAAAATATCTCAAAGTAAGCGGACGCCCAGGCCGATGCAAAAATGGAGGATGAAAGTAGCATCCTTCTAAGGAAAAACAATAATTTTGTTGTAATTTATTAAAACCTGGGAAACGTATCCAGAACTATGGAATACGAACTGCTAACTTCTCTTCCGGCGTTAACGATTTTCGCATCAGTCTATCTTGTTTAACCAAGAAGGGTGAAACTAAAGACAATAACTTTTGAAAGTTACCATCTTTCATTCTCATGTAATTTTTAAAATCATCTTCTGCAAGGCGTAGTTCATTTATTAGATTAAAATAATTTAAATCTGCTTTTTTCTCATCCAGTCTTTAACCCATCGTTTTTTTCTTAAGTGTTTTTTTTTTATTCGCAAAAGTTCTAACTATATACGTAACTTAACTAACTAACTTTAACTATATACGTGTTAAGTTACAAAATGAATATTTATAAAAGTTAAGTTAATTATTAAGTTATTATTATTATTATTTACATTCATAAATACTTTACTCTATTGTCGCGTTCCCGCACACGGCAATAATATTGTCAATATCCCTGCCTCCCCCCGATATTGTCGGAACGAAATCAGGATTTCTGGAAATCTAAAATAATATTGACAATATCGACAATACCGTCCGCAAACACACAATATTATTGTCATATGGTAAATTATTGTCAATAATATTGCGTGTGTGCGGCTAGGCTATTACGAATAAAATTGACAATAATATTGCTTAGTGTGCGGAATGAATAAATTATTCAATATTATTGCAAACCAACATTGCCAATAATATTGTGTGTGTGCGGGTAGCCTATGACTCATGCAAACAGCCGGCGTCAAGAACAATGTCGAATTATTGCTAGCGAGCGTAATTAATTAGAAAGTTCCACCCTCTTTTTTTATCGGACTATAAATAGAGCTCCATGTCCGCCGCCGAGGCAGTGTTTCTCAACTATCGTTCGAAGCGATATATCGAGGCAACATCAAGACGAATTACATGGACCACTACGACGACTACTGCGACGACGACTACTGCGACGACCTTGGATAGAAGAACTCTGCGATTCGGGAACTTTGTTATTGAATGAAGCGTGTACCTTCGGTGACTACTACGTGAGTACCAACTTCGAGGGCGACTACGAAGACTAGGGACGCCATAATTAAGTTCGCGTGTTCTTGACATCTGCTTGTACAAAGGAAAATAAAGTCTTCGCACCCTTAACCGGCATCTTATTACCCTCAGCTCGTAACAATACGTATAATAGCTAATATACATATAGTACATATATTAGCTATTGTCAATATCTCAAACGTGTTTAACATTTTAAAATTTGTGATGTAGGTAGAAATTTTATTTGTTACTCCACACGATCATCGTAATTTTATTTACTTTCTGTATACAAATAGTTTAAAAATCGCTGACAGACAGACGCATACCAAGAGTGATTCTATAAATGTTTTTTTTTTAAGTTTGGAACGAAATACTAAAAAAATGAGGAGCAACTTTACCTAAGAACTTTACCTTCCTACAGCTTAGTCGATAGTCGTATATGGATTCCCAATTCGCTTAAACCTCAAGAATAATATATACGTGTAATATGAACAGAAAGTTTCATACTTACCTGAGAAATATATTTACATTTTCAACTCATCACAAGTTAGATTTTTTTACAAATTCAAAACTGCAGGTTGCTAGGATATTCACTAAGCTCAAGTATCTCAAAGTTCTGTACATCATAGCTTTTTCCATGAAAAGTGCTCTTGAGTTAAATACATATTATTTATATTCTAGTTCCAGATAAGCAAGGCGCAACTGTGAGCACTAATACTACATAAATGCATTGAAAAATGAATCCGTTTAATGGGCTTCGTGATCGTCAGTCTATCACCGTTGTTAATGTCTTCATCTGTTATTAATTACAGGTGTGTGAACGAAACCATTTTGATATATAATAGTTTATACATCATGGAGTAGGTAAAGTTCTCGATAATAAAAAATAAAAATTTCTGCTGACGGAGACATTATCTAAAAAAATATGTGCTTAGTCATTGTCTGCTTTATATGTAGATTATTGTAAACACGGGTATCGTAATAATCGAACTTATCGCAGATAAGAGGATTTCAAACAGTCTACCTTGATATATTGTTATTATTAATAGTTTGTCCTGTTGCCTTTATTACTTCTTTGAAATAAATGCATATGGTGTTCTTACACATATTTCGATCTCTATCACATTTTAATAATGAAATCACATAAGACTAGTTACCTACAAATACCTATTCAATTATTCCGGACTGGAAGTGCAAAAATGTCGGACAATGTCCCGCCACGAACAGTGGTGTCCGTAGTCGGATTACACGATATTCATTTATTAATAGGTCGAAGTATTTCTCATACACACCGTGAAAAACAAAGTTATTTCTGCAGTCGCTTAGCGTTCAATTGAAAATATCCCGTCTCAAAAACTAAACAACATATCTTATTCGAACCAATTTTTATTGAAACTGTTTTTGAGTTCTAGTACCTTAAACTTTTTCAGAATTTTTCACCACCATATTTATAAAGTTAGAAGGGGGATATAATCTTTACAATTTTAGAAACGCATGTCTCACTAAACTACTGACATAATTAAAAAAGTTGTTTTGAAACTTCCATATCATTTTTGAAGACCTATCTAAAGATACCCCGCTTATGTGCATTGTGCTTTGTACACTGGAAATTTGTTCATCCCTCAGTTACATGTATGGCCGTGCCGCACCTAATTTTATTTTTTTTGTAATTTCACTCCACCATTGTATGGTTGTCCATAGAATAGGTACACCTTCCTTCCAAATTTTGTTTGTGTAATGCCAATAGTATCGGAGTAAAATGAATGTGACATACGGATAGATAGAATATTGAATAGTTACTTCTTGAGATTACCTCTCACGAACATATTAATTATATTTGTAATATTAGAATATTTTTAGATAAGTACATTAGTAAGTACATGTTTCGTAACTCTTGGGGCATTCTAAGCATTTTGCAATTTTGACTAAAAAACATTGACTAAAAATAGACAAAGTTCATTCTTTCGGCATCCCTATTGCAAAAATGTGTCCGAGCCCATTTAGGGTTGTCAAATTTTTTTAGAATTTCACAATTTACGAACTTCTATCAATAAAACGATAAATAGTTTTAATTACTTATGTACTAACGTCTATTTCCGATCAAGAAAATTGCGCTATTCGAACTCTGACTGATGTTCATCGATGAGTCTATTTGCCGCCATTTTTTTATAGCTAGTCAGTGCCGTAACTAAGGCGGTGCCAGCGGTAGCGGGGCTTAGGCAAAGGGCACAGGTCTCAGAGGGGCGCCAAAATTACTAGAACCAGGATCAAGTTTTGGGTCATGCTCATGCATGGTAGTAGCTTAAATATAATTCACACAGGGCGTATAAAAGGCTAGTTACGGCACCGGCACGGCACATACTAGTCTAGAGGAAAAGAAAAATGTAGAAAACGTTGTGTGATTACCTACTCTCAAGGTCGCAAAAGAAAGAAAACCAAGAAAGAGGTAGGCCTTATTATAAAAAATGTATAGACAATAAAGAAACAAATTGTCTCGCTATGTTATGGTTCCATTTTGAGATTAAAAGTTCAACCCTTTAACCCGGGCAGAGAATAAGGGTACGATGTTCCCTGTCTGTCATAAAAGGCGGTTCAAGGGTACTTCGTGGTCGCGACCAATTGGAGTGAGGACTCCGGTCGTCTATTCATGACCCGAGGAGGACGACAGCGCGTGTGGTCCGCATTGCTGTTAGGTACATTGCGATTCTGCGAGAGTGCAGGGCGTTTTCTTTTGAACGCAGTTCACTATGCGCGCTATGCACTATTTTTGAACTGCGTTCAAAAGAAAACTACCTGCTTACAGAAAAAGATGTTCTGCAGCGATGGAGTGAATACTATGGAGATCTGTATGAGAGTGGCGACTGTGTTTCTGATACTGAGAGCAATTCTAATGAGTTGTCACACTCAGGTCAGGGACTAGGGGCTTTCATTAGTAAGAAAGAGATTGAGAAAGTAATAAGAAGTCTGAAATGTGCAAAAGCTGCGGGAAATGATGAGGCTACTCCTAAGATGATCAAGTATGATGGTCCTGGGGTCTGGGATACCTTCTGTGCACTGTGCAAGCTTTGTCGACAGAAGGGTGAGGTTCTGGAGGTATGGCGCACCGCAGTCACAGTACCTTTCTACAGAGGGAAAGGTTCTCACTTAAACTGTGCGTGCTATAAAAAGCCATCAGCTTGGTCAGCTTAGCAAGTAATGACTATAGCAAGGTATTGACTGAACGTATGAAAGGCGTTTCTGAAAGATATTTGTGAGAGATGCAACGTGGTTTTAGGAACTGTAGGGGTTGTATGGATCAGATTTACTCGCTTCGCGTTAGGTATCGTGGGGAAGTTACAATATTTTTCTGAAAGTTTTCTGCGCTTTCGTGAATCTAGAAAAAGCATTCGATAGAGTTTATAGCAAATTTATGTCAATAACAATTTTATGTATTTTATGGGAAATATATAAATGAGCAAAAGAATTAGTAATGTAAATTAAACGTAGCAGAATGTACAAATAATAGTTTCCTCAATTATTCATTACAGAGAATTTTTTTTTCTTTAATTGTAAATACGCATTTTAAAATTAAAACTTTCCACATTTACTTTATTTTTATATAACATAACATAACATAACTTCACGCTGTATCCCCAACGGGGTAGTCAGAGAGGACGGAGCGCCAGGAGTCGCGGTCCTTACACCTCTTTCGCTTCCTCAAATCTCATCATTCTCCTCACACATTTTCGCCTAGGTATGCGGGTGCTTTTGACATTTCCGTCTGCTAACACTCTGGCTATTTGATCTTCATAAGTCAGCCTTGGTCTTCCTTGGCTTCTTTTACCACTCACTTTCGCTCTGTATATTTTCTTCGTCAGTCTTTCATCACTCATTCTTTCCATGTGCCCGAACCATCTAAGCATTCCTTTCTTCATTTTTACAATAACACTGTTGTGCAACCCTGTCATACTGCGTATCTCATCATTGCTTATCCTGTCAGCAAGCGTGACACCGCACATATTTCTGAGAGACCGCATCTCCACATCTCCACTTATTTTTATATCGTAATCTATAAAATTAATAGTTTTAACAATATTTCTTTTACTAAGAATCATGTTAACCAAAAATAAATATGACACTAATGACATGCTGTCATATGATGACAGCTAAAATTATATTGGAAAAGTTGTATACAAAACCGTATTTAAATAATACAAACGATTACATTATTGTTTTCATTGTATTTTATAGCATCATTATGTTTTTTCATGTTTGTTTATTTTTAACTAGCTGACCCGGCGAACTTCGTACCGCCTTCTTTCCGTAAATATTTTCAAAATTTCTGAATTTCAGACTATCTACTCTTTATACCCGCCTCAGCATCACATAGGTGGTGTACAGTCGTGGACTAAAGAAATGTAACACTTCCGGTAAATTTATATCGTTTATATTGCGTCAAACAATAAAATATAGTATTTAAATATTTACAACATATCTATTGTAATGTTTTGTGATGTACTTGTACTTGTATGTATTTTTCGTTTTTCCTTCTGGAGAGAAAACAAATAGTGCCGATGGTTTCACGACTCTTGAGCACGCAACGTACAACTGCCCATGCGAAAAACACGGCAATTCAAGATTTATTCCACACACTTCTAACGATTGGCCTTGGGATTTATTAGTTGTCATTGCGAATGCAAGGCGCACTGGAAACTGGAGTTGTTTAAATTCAAAAGGAAAGTCAGTTGGCATTAGTGGTATTCTTGGAATGAGCACAACTGTACGTATTGTGGAACATCCGCTATATTGGATGTACGATGACGTCACATATACACAAACCTTCCCCCGCGTAATACATTTCATTTAATACCCATATTGTTGGTGTTAAACAAAAAAGTAATTTCTTATTGTGGAACATCCGCCATATTCGATTTATAATGACGGCATATATACACAAACCTTCCCCTTCTTATTCCATTAATCTGTCAGTGTTTTGTCAATATGTCTCACAGTCTTCTGTCTCATTCACTCACTCACTTTTCATATTATGAGATTTAAAATTTTTTTTTTCATTTTTTTTCAAATGTTCTGTCAATATATTGAAGATCTCTCACAGTCTTCTGTCTCATTCACTCACTCACCTCTCATATTATAGATTTAAAAATTTTTCTTTTTTTTTAATTTTTTTTTATACAAACCTTGTCCTGACAATAACGAACATAAAAAAAAAGAATTATCTAATTTGGTGCAGACGTTTCGAAGTTATGCGCGTACATACATTTCGACGATTCATTTTTATTTATATAGATGAAATGGTAACATTTTATTGTGGTGGGATATACTTTATTACAGCGCTAAATAGCATTTTTATTGCTAGTTTTACCAATTGAAAAGTTCTTCTAAATACACCCGTTTTAATGTCTTGTTTCTTGTATACGTAAGGACTGCGAATCTTGGCGCTCCGTCCTCTTCGACTACCCCGTTAGATATACAGCATGAAGATATGTATGTATTATAGATCATAGCTTTTTGACGTTGGCTATAAAGTTGTAAATTTATTATTGAACTAATTATTATTGATATTTATTGAGTAATTGTGACCAAATCGTGTCAATACCTAACCTTAAAATATTAACCGTTACTTAAACAATCATATAATGCTGAGTAATTAATAGAAGAATAATTGAGCAATAACTAATGATCATTTTAGCGCCAATTAATTGTGTCTGCTTCTGAAACGTCTATATCTAAATATCTAAATATATGTACATCATACCTACATATCTATACTACGATGTAAATTTCTAGCGTCTGTCTGTAATTATAACTTTACCTACTGTCAAATTTTGTGATAGATAGTCAAGACTCACTGACTTTTAAAAATTTTGTCTGTCCGTCCGTCCGTCCGTCCGTCCGTCCGTCTGACCGTCCGTCTGTCCGTCCGTCTGTCCGTCCTTCTGTCTGTCTGTCTGCCTGTATATCCTTTTATAACTGAAGAACGATTTGACCGATCTCGATGAAATTCGGTACGTAGTAGAAACATGTGGTTGCGCTCATGAAAGGCAATTTTTTTTTTAAATCTGCCCCTAAAGAGGAAAACGGACATCGCTACTGTTTAAAAAAAAATTACCCCTAAGGGGGTGAAAAGGGAGATGAAACTTTGTATGGGAAACGCTAAAACTTGGTAATGATACAATTTGGTGCGGTAATAAGACTGTTTTTATCAAAAATACATAGGCTACTTTTTTTCAAAAATCTCTGAAAAAAGGGACGGGAGGGAAGAGGGACGAAACTTTGTACGGGAAATGGCTAAATCGCTGAACCGATTATGATGACATTTGGCAAGAAGATAATTTGACATCAGAGAACGGACATAGGCTACTTTTTATAAAAAAATAACCCATAAGAGGGTGAAAAAGGGGATGAAACTTTGTATGGGAAACGCTAGAATTTGGTAATGTTACCATTTGGTGCGGTGATTAGACTTTTTTTTATCAAAAAAACATAGGCTATTTTTTATCAAAAATCTGTGAAAAAGGAGATGGGAGGGAGGGGGACGAAACTTTGTACGGGAAATGCTAAACCGCTGAACTGATTATGATGTAGTATGGAAATAGTTGGACACCTGGGAACGGATATAGGCTATTTTTTAATCAAAAAACTACCCCTAATGGGGTGAAAAGGGGAATGAAACTTTGAATGGGAAATGCTGAACCGCCGAACCAATTATGATATTTGATACAGAGATAGTATGTGCCCGGAGACAGACGTACCTAAGCTAGACGTAGACTTTTTTTTTCAAAAACAATCTTTAAACATACTATGCACATGTACATATTATAATCTAATCTAATCCGGGAAAGCCACGAAAAAATTTTCCGCGCAGACGAAGTCGCGGGTATAGCTAGTTGTGTGTATAAATATCTAACCAATGACTTTTATTTTCGTGGGCACGTATTGCCATTTGCCACTCAATTATAAACAAAACAAGTACTTTCCAAAAGTCGTAAACAGAAAACAGGGAATAGGTTAGTTAGTTGAAATTACGATTCAAGTTTGCAACTCAAATTGTACAAGTTCGTCGAGAAGAAAACCATCCGAACGATGGCTGCTGGTTACGATCTCAAAACTTGGAAATCGAAAAATTAAACGAAATTGTACAGTAATTTACAAATATTTAATCTTACCAATTAGAGACATTTAATTCTAAATTGTGTCCAGGATTATAAGAATGTACATATATATCATAAATGATGTCTTATTCATTTATAATAGAATGTAAACATTAATTTAAAATATTTTTGAAGTTTGGAACTCTTAGGTAATTGGTAACAGTACCTACACACCATTCATTACATAAAATCCAACGATCAGCCATCTATACAATATATGGAATTAGTTTGGCGACGTACATTAGTAGATAATTAAAAAATTTAAAGTTTTCAATCGTTTTACTGCAATTTCTACTCAAAAGCTCAAAACCAATCGTAAGCAACCATTAGTTACACACACACATGTCGTTGTCCGATCGTAGAATTAAGAAGATCATGATCTGTCTGGGCGTTTTATGAAACTCCACCATTTCATAAAATGATCTATTGTCATAGCTTGATGTGCCTACTAAGTATCGGACAAATTAAGGACAACATTACGTTTGACCAAGTACCTACAAGCTAAGGCCGCTAGTGGCGCTATTTCCACACTGCGCTCTGCTTTATGTGCGAACCAGATGGCTGCGTCTAAACAAATTAAATATCATTCCAAAAAATTGTATTAATGACGGAAGTTACAAAAGTTGTATGTAATAGTATATTGAGCAACAAGTGCGGTAACTCGAACGAGTGGGCAATCGACAACACCGCACGAGTCGCAGATACTATTTTTTATTACTAATGCGGAGATAATTTCGGTACAAAGAAAAATTATAGAAAGTAATAACTTTATTGCAAACAATGGACATGTTTAACAAGACCAATTAATTATTTTTTTCGTTTAGATAAACAGTTATATTTGAACAATTTGAAAACGTAATATTGATATTTTTTGAGTTTTTTGTAGAAATTGAATCTAAAACTTCGAAATCACGATTTTCTTTATCTTTCACACTGCTGTCAATGGGTACTAAAATCGATCTACTTATCAACCACAAAAATGTGCGTTTAGTTACTGTTTATTCCGCATGAGTAATAAAAAATATACAATTGCACTTGATTTTTATTTTTTAATACAGTGTTTTATTCCTCTACGTACATAGGGTTGCCAGGTGTTCAGCTTTAGTCCGAAATATCTTTTTAACTCGAACTTTTTACGGTCGTATCCGGCCAAATATTTACTAGTCCGGACTGTCTGACTTTTGTCAGGCTTTTCACGTATCTTTTCGTTTTCCGTTCCAGAAGAAACCTAAATACCTACACCTAATTGATACCTAATTACTCATTTTGTTTCATAAAAACTTTTTTGTTTATTTTGTTCGCGACGTAAAAACAATGTAAATGTAAATAGTGTTCGCGGCGTAAATTATAGAGAAATAATGTAAATGTAAATAGAGTAATAAAGATAGTAATAGCAGTTACAGATAGTTAGTTATAAGTATATATGTATTGAGAGTAAGATAGATATAGATATCAGTAATAAAGAAATAGACATAGGCAAATAGATACACGTTAATATAGACACATTGTAATTGTATAGTATAGATAGATATAGGACAAGAGAATTGTATAATATAGTTAGATATAGAAATATATAGTATATAGAAATAGATATGTAATAGTATTAAGGAAATAAATAAAGAGAGCTTATACACACATTCACACACTTACACATCACACAAACTCACCACATTCACTCACCCGCCCACTGGCTTCCCTTGGCCAACAAGTGACCAATCAGAAGTGTCCGCAACGCGGAACGCCCGGTCAGATAGAGATAGATACAGTCCATCGACAAAGATAGAGCTACTGACCGGGCGCCCGAATCTATATCGCTACAGCCCGCGCTAGTTGCGGACACATCGTTTGGCACTTTAGTAGGCAGGGAACCAGTGAGCGTGAGTGAATACCTGAGGATGTTGACCTTTTAGCTGATGAGCTTACTTCCTGCATGCAAAACGCTCTTCGTCACGCCACCCGCGACGCTCCCAAAAAGACGTTCACGCATTTTCCTTCCGCGTACATTAAAAATATGCTATCTGAGAAGAGGCGCATCCGAAAGAAATGGCAACTCACTCGTTGTCCGACTTTAAAAACCCAGTTGAACTCGCTGACTGCGAAGATCTCAATTGCCTTAGAAGCAGAGGCAACTGAATCGTGGCAACGCACCATCGACTCGGCCGGAAACGACTGGACATCCATTCACAAGATATGTCGTCGAGTATCTGGTCAATCGCAGCCCATCCGTCCACTACGAGCCAGCGATGGCACCTTACGCTACAGAGCGGAAGATCGGGTGGAAATTTTTGCGGAGTATCTCGAGCGACAATTTCGACCGTACCCATCCGAAGACAATATGCACGTGGCAGAGATTCATCAGCACTTGGACAATTACTTCGCCGCACCGATAACACCCGAAGAAGATCCCATAGTGCTCTCACCAGGCCAAACTCTGCGTATGATCCAGCGCACGCCACTCCGGAAGGCCCCGGGCTCCGACGGCATTTCCAACGAAACCTTGCGTCACCTACCACACCGCTCGGTTGCGGTGGTGACGCGATTATTCAATGGAATACTGCGCACGGGACACTTCCCGACCACATGGAAGCTGGGCCGCGTGATAATGTTGCCCAAAGCTGGGAAGAACTCCTTGAAACCAGAGAGCTATCGACCCATTACACTACTTCCGACTATCTCCAAGGTGTTCGAGAAGCTTATACTGCGGCACCTTTCGCCACATATTATGCCTCGGGAAGAGCAGTTTGGCTTCCGCGCCGAACACTCCACCACGCTCCAACTGTCGAGAGTACTGCACGATATGACGGTGGCCTCGAACAAGAGGGAACACACTGTAGCCGTACTCCTCGACATGGAAAAAGCCTTCGATCGCGTCTGGCATCCAGGCTTGCTCTTTAAGATGTCCACGTCTACGACTCCTCGTCGAATCGTCAAGACTGTGGCCACCTTTCTTAAAGATAGGCGCTTCCAAGTGGCAGTGGAAGATGTCCTATCCCAAGAGCGGCGCATTGAGGCCGGTGTCCCCCAGGGCAGTTGTCTGTCTCCGGTGTGTTATGCCAGGTACACGGATGACATCCCCGTAAAGGGCGGAGCAAGGCTCGCCCTGTACGCTGACGATGCCGCATACTACGTCTCGTCCATGAGTCCAAAACACGGTGCACGTAAGATGCAGGTGGCTCTGGACGCTCTGCCCGCCTGGCTGGCACAGTGGAGGCTGTCAGTGAATGTGGCGAAAACTCAAGCGATTGTCGTTGGACACTGCCGAATTCTACCCCCACAGTTGCGTCTCCTCGGTCAGGAAATTAAGTGGTCTCCTACGGTGAAATACCTTGGGGTAACCATCGACCGCCAACTGAAGATGAGGCAGCATGTAAACGCTGTCGTAGGCCAAACGCGCGCAGCTCGTGCTCTTCTTCGTCCAGTATTCTCTTCCCATCTCCCTCTGCGCGCGAAACTGGGCGTCTATAAGACGTACGTTCGCTCGCGCCTTACGTACGCAGCTCCAGCGTGGTTTGCGTTGGTAGCGGAGAGTCAACGACGGCGATTGCGGGCACAGCAATCGCTCTCCCTCCGCACCATCGTAGACGCCCCACGCTATGTGCGCAATGCCACTATCCAGAGGGATTTGGAAATGGAGAGCCTGGACGACTTCATCAAACGTCTGGCCACGAAAATGTTCGCGAACGTGGATGCGTCGCTTTTTCCGCATATACGGAGGGTGGCACCGTATCATGCGCGGCCACCCGATAATACCCCAGGATTCGACAGGCTTCTGCCGAGAGATTTGGTAGTCGCGGCAAACCCTAGGACATAACGCGCCACCTGCTTGTAGGACGCTCGCCAGATACTAACCAGGCGAGCTAAGGACCTCGCAGGCGGCCCACCCCAAACAAGAGTACCTGGCAAAAGCCGAACCAGAGACCTGGCCGTTTTAGCGACCAGCGAGTGCTCCCACCGGCAAGGGGCCATTGCCCCGGTACGGTTTCCCCGTCCCCGTGAGGGGGCGAGATGACTACTTCTAATCTGAGCGTCACTGCGTGCGTTAGGCGTATCATGACGTACGCCAGCGTAGTATTCGCTCACGCTGCGCGCTCTCATATCAACTCCCTCCAAGTTATTCAGAATAGGTTCATGCGCAGGGTCACCGGTGCCCCTCCTTACGTGCGCAATGTAGATCTGCACTACAACCTAGAATTGCCATCAATAACTCAATATCTAAAAGAGGCGTCCCAACGCTTCTTTCACCGTTCCTCCTTACACTCAAATCGCTTAGTGGTCAGGGCGCCATCGTATACCCCCGAACCTCGCGTCCGCAAACGCTTAGGCCTAGACATGTGTTAGGCGACAGTGACGACGACATTACACGTTCGAACTCGAACATGCCAACCTACATACTACGACCGCACCGCCCCCACGGGTGGAGGCGAGGACGACCCCCGCGACACCCGTAGGGTCTCACGTTTAGAAGCTCGATCACGTAGCTCTACACGCACACACGCGGGCCTTAAGCCACATTGTAAACTGCCACGCAACACTAGGCCTCCAAACGAGGCATCCCTCGGCTGGAGGAACCCTCAGGCGGTCGACCATCTGGCAGGGCGCCTTCAGCGCTCGCCCCAACGCGACCTGTGACGCTGTAAAAGCCGGTAGGGCTAACAGCAAAGAGGGGTTTTGTTTAGTCGGTTCGAGTCCGACACACCCCAGTCGGCGTAGAGTCCGGCGGAATGTCTGTGGAGATTTTTTTGGCCTCAGAATATTAAAAAAAAAAGTATATCAAACAAGAAAATGCGCTCTTCATTAGTCCAATCAATTTACGGAAATGCTCCAGACAATTGAGGACATGAAAAAAAAATGCTACCGCTACGCCACCGACCGCTTCCACCTTCGCCTACCGCTTTCGCCACCGCCGTCGCAGTCCACTCACAACCACAACCACAAGAACACTAGAAGCTCATCATAGAGAAACAACAGAAAAGTTGCATTTTCTCCAACCACCCCGCTCCTGTCATCGAGTTGCAGTTAGCGGACTGGCGTACACGCGGTTCAGTTCGGGTGTGCATAGTGGCCTCGAGGCTATCGGGGATCGTGTCCCAGCCGGGTCACGCACATAGCTGAAATAAGATTATCTTAGGAAGAAGAATATAAGCAATTAAGATGACTGAACATCAACGTTACAGTCAAGACGCCTGCACCTTGACTCGTATCTCTTAAGCTGCTAGTATTTGTCATTTCGATTTCTTATTTTTTTAACAGAAATAGAGGTTATGAGACGCCTGCTCTTTAATTTAAAGAAATGGCAAAAGCCACAGCTTTTCGTAATTTTATTTTATTCAAAGGTTTAAAGATATTGGCTTAGAATTAAATTTTTCTAAATGTGAACTCTTTGTTTCCGATTCTGTTCCAATTATTACAAAAAATGAAATAATTAACAAATTTAACAATCTGGTACCAAATATTAAAGTCTTGTCAAAAGAATCGCTGCACCTGCTTTATCAATGATCAAATACAAAAATTTAGCCAGTCTTCAGACAAACTTTTCAAAATTAATTCCCACATGGCTCTCCTCATTGTCCGCTTTTGCCTTTTCGTTCCAAAATTTACATATGCTCTTCGCTGTTCTCAGCTTTTTAAATTTCAAACGCTTTTAAAATTTGTAGACAATATTCTGAAAAATACATTATCTAAAATATTAAATTGCTCCTTTGTTGATGACAGAGTCTGGAATCAAGCCTCGCTTCTGTCATGGAGGCCTGGGCATATGCAAAATCTCGAGTGTGTCACTATCTGCTTTTCTTTCGTCAGCCTACAGCATGGAAAATCTTTTCCTATCTGTTATTCGCCCTTCCTTAAGATCGGTTGAGGTGCCGTGCTTGACTGATACTCGAATTGCTTGGTTAAATGTTTGTCCGAGTACTAACCTGCCTACCTCGATCTTTTCTCAGAAACACTGGGATGAGCCTCTATGCAAAAATGTTCCTTTACAACTTTTAGATTCTTGTAGTACCGAAAAAGATCGGTCTCGCCTCCTGGCTGTTTCTGAGAAGGAGTCAGGACACTGGTTGAAGGTAATACCTTCAAAAAACTTAGGAACCTTGATTGACAATACCACACTTTCTCTCATAGTATCCCTTCGTCTGGGGGCCAGAACTAACCTTCCTCACCGTTGCCGCTGTGGTGATCTCGTCGATGTACTAGGTCACCACGGTTTATCCTGTTTACGTAGTGCGGGCCGCATGTCACGACATCCTGCCTTGAATGACGTCATTCGGCGGGCTCTTGTCGCCGCTGGCGTTCGTGCAGTCTTAGAGCCTGTAGGTATTGCACGCAGCGACGGCAGGAGACCGGATGGCTTGACGCTCATTCCTTGGAAACTTGGAGGATCGCTGATGTGGGATGCCACTTGTGTCGATACACTTGCTGTTTCCCATGTGCCGGCGGCTTTCAAGTCAGCAGGTGCCGCGGCTAGCACTGTCGAGAACTTTAAGCGGCGTAAGTATGCGACTCTCTCTGAGAGTTTCATATTTACGCCCTTTGCAGTTGAAACTTTGGGTCCCTGGGGGCCTGAAGCCCATCGACTGGTTTCTGATATTTGTAAGAAACTGGTCGAGGCTTCGGGAGGCCGCCGGGCTGGCAGCTTCTTCCGCCAACGAATCAGTTTGGCTATTCAAAGAGGCAATGCTGCCAGTCTGCTGGGTATCTTGAGCAATGACAGCTTTCTAAGCGGCAACTTTGAGGAAGTTTATTATTTAAGATAATGTGTAGTTTTAAGTTTGTAAATATTAACGTATTCATAATATTAAAATAAATATGAATACTAATGAAGCATAATTAACTATCGTCAGTTAAATATAATTTCTGTAACATTTTCTTAAAAACAAATTTGGAGGTACACTTCCGAATGTACAGAAGCAAGTTGTTCCAGAGTCGAATGGCTGTGATAGTGAAGGATTTAGGGGTAAAACTAGAATGGCGAGAAGGAATGGCTAGTCGGACATCATTTACAGAACGAAGGTTGAAAGAATGAAAGTCACTTAGTAACTGAAATTGCCTTTTAAGATAAAGGGGAGTGCTAGGTTCAAAAAATAGAAAATAAAGTGTAAAGTAAACAGTATGCGGACCTTTCGACGTTGTTGAATGATAAGCCATTTAAGCTGAACACGATATTGAGAGATGTGATCAAACTTTCGAAAACCAAATATAAATCGAATGCAGTTGTTCAGCAAACGTTCCAGTTTGTTAAGAAGCTCTTGGGAGATGTCAGAGTAACATACATCAGCATGGTCAATAATAAGAAGCACAAGCGACTGTACAAGAAGGAGCTTATTATTGGAGGGAAGGAAAAACTTGAAGCGATAGAGAGAGCGAAGAGTATAAGTCACTTTCTGACTAACTGCAGCAACTTGTACATTCTAGTTAAGACTGCTATCGATCACGAGTCCTAAATTATTTACGCTAGATGAGAGAGGTATTGTACTATTGTAGAACAAAGGAGTAACGCTTGGTAAACAAATTCTCGACAGATGTCGAGAGCCTCCTACCACAATTGCCTGCTACTTACTATCGCGAAAAGGGAATGTTTAGCAGGTTGGCCGTCACTTCAATTGGCCGTATTATACAATCACGAGATAACACGATTGATGACGAATAGAAAGACACGAATTGCAAACGATGAGGTGGCACCTCAAATTTTGAAATTCAAATTTGTGTTCGTTTCAAAGTCCAGCCTTGAACGGGTGTTTCCTCATGTATTCAAAAATAAATAAATAAGTCTACTTTCATAATTATTTCTAAGTCATGCATGACATAACTAAAAATAATAATAAATTAAAGAAATTAAATTCGGTTAATTTCCGATCATTTATTTAAATATCACAAAAATAAAAATAGGGGTAAAAAATATAAAAACAACTTCATCAAGCAAATTATAAACTACTATCGATAGTAATGCAGAGTCGAAGCTCATCAAGGTGAAACTCTTATTTGAAATAAATTCCTAAAGAGAAAATAAATGCGTGCATTCCACCGAATGCGCAAAGTCCAATATGTTTTTACGTATTCAATGAATACGTAAAACATCCTGCTTCCTAGATGTAACTGAAGCTATAGAAACACGCGTTAATTTTGCACGGCAATACTTGTACTAAGTCTGACATATTATTCACACGTATAGGTACCGAAAAAAAATACCGGATCGAAATGGTCTATGAATACGGTTATTGCCATTTTTTTCACAATATTCTTTTGTTTCGATATTTAAGTTTATTAGCGTTTATGCTAAACTATGTACATTTCAGCAAAAGTCTCTACGTTTGATCGATTTTTAGTTAAACTCATTAACTCCTGTATAAGTTGATCTCGTCTCTACGCTCGTCAAATCTACGTAATAACACAGACTTAATATCGTTATTGCACTCCGAAAGTGCCTCAACAGCTTTTCTTTTTAATTTTTTTGATATTAGACATGCTATACTGGGATTGTTTTTAGATTCCAATAAGTCCAATTCCAATAATTCAAGTAAGTAATGTATTTCCCACACTTTTTATATAAAACATTAGTGTCTTTTTATTGATGCGACGCTGGATGAAATGAACGAATTTATTTTTCTTTCTTTTCATTTATATATTATAGTTTGTTATTGTTACAATGGTAGGGATACAAAGGTCTTATTCTAAATTAAAATTACTTAGACTTACTACTTACACTCGTATTTATAAACAAGTAATTACTTGTTGCTAAGTAATTTCTTAATGAAGTCATTACTTGCGGCTAGAATTCTTCAGTACAAAATCTTATTCTATAATTGAGTAATGCACGTTACTTACTTAAGCAATTGCTTAAGTTAGAGTTGATGCTTGATAATTGTTTCTCACTGGCAACACTTCGTTGCTGCGTTTTGTTTCATGAGAGGGCAAACGTGAGGTCTAGATTATTTTTACAAAGTCTTGCATTATATTGCCTAATATAAATTTGTAATATATAATTTGATAAATTATCGGTATAAAAAGAAAAATAAGTCGTAGAAGATATTTTTTAATCATTCAATTTTATCTTTGAACAAACAAAATGTTTGGAGAATCGAAACCTTTGGCACACGATATAACCCTACCAAATTTAAATGTATGATTTTTATACTTGGGATATTAGCTGACACGTGATTTACAACTTGGAAAGATTATTATGTAGTTATTATTAATGGCAAAATAACATTACATAGGTCTCTGCCTCCTGATTATCTTAGAAATAACAACAAATCAGGACTTTTTGGCGGGAACGGGAGAAGTGAGGTTGTCATTTTATTTAGATTTTCTATTTTTTACATTTTTAGGAGTTTTAAAGTACAACAGTGATAGTATATTGTGTTTTAAAGTTCTGTGTAAGTGACAAGAATGGAGGAGATCTAAATAAACATGTGTAGCTGAAGTTTTCGCGCTCTTCCAAGAAGTCCTTTATAACTTCAGTAAAGCCTACTATCACTTTACTGGAGGAGTTTTACAAGAAAGAACTAATTTACTTGTGATTCTACTTATTCTGTGTCTGTATACTAGTTTGTGTTAATGCGTGACATTGGCAAATGCGATAATCATCTATTGAATTGTTTTCTCGCTTTACTTGACGTTGGCAATGTACTCACGTACGGTGCCATTTAAAAAAATAAAAATAAAATAACATTAAGTACAACACTTTTACTGAATCGATATCTCATCCTGAAATCATTTTCAGTATTTTCGCGAAGAGGGTCATTACGAAAATATACTTTTGTTTTTCTAGGTTCATTAATGTTAACACTGTTTTCAACTTCTTTCAATGGATCACTTAAAATATTGTCCAAATTAAAAAATAAATGCTCGATATCTTCCATATTTTCTGTACTAAACACTGTCAAAAAGCTACGAACCGAGTAATAAGCGTTGCTTAAGCAACGAAAGTTACTATTACTTGATTAAGAATTCTAACTTTTGACAGTTCTTACTTCGACCGATTTCTTAACTATGCAATAAAAATAGTTGCTCAAGTAATTACTTTTGCTTAAGTAATTACTTTGACTTGTCTATAAATACGAGTGTTAGACCTTATCGCTATCTTAAGAATAACACATGTCGAATACCGGACGGCTAATGGTTACACACACAGAACATAAGCGTTCCCGTCAAAGTCTGGGACCAATGGGAGGACCTTGATTATAATTTCTATGCTCTTGTTTTTAGAATTTAAGGGTGGTTTGCACTAACTGTTTAAACTCTATTTAAAGAACTGACATCTCACTTGCACCGACTTTTAAATAATTGGTATAAACGAGATATCAAATGCTTAAATGAAACTGCAGTGTATATATCGAATATATATATATATATATATAAAGATTAATGATGAAGTGAGAATGGTATCATGTTTAGTTGCAGCTTAGAAATTTCGCAAGAAGAACTTTGAGAAGATTACCGATTGTTATCCCGTACCTTTAACTATCAATTTTGAATTTAGAAATTACAAAGACACCAATAGAAACTTCAATTTGCTGACTTTGTCGAGTCGATAATACAGTCTATTACACAGAAAATTCAAAGGCTTTTTAAACTGCTAAACATTCACTTTCCGCTATAGTACACTAAATGAAGTTTCATTTCATATCGTTTTTTCATTGCTTTTTTTGGAACCAAATCGACGTTTAATCATGACAATTTATCCTGGACATTAGCCTTTTTAAATACTTTTTCTCTAAAAAGGACGGATATTATGAAATTTTCCACAACAGCAATATTCAATAAGAATATGTACTTGATCTCAACATAATTTTAGAAATTGTTAGAACTCGTCGAAACAATGTTAATTAAGACGACAAAGTAGCGCATCTAAAGATTTTCCTTGTAAACTGTCATCGTAGAATGGTTATTGTAAGATATAAAATAAATATGAAAATATGCAACACCAATATTGATGAAGATAAATGGATTTATTATAAACTGCCAGTAAAATATTAAAAAAATCTAAAGTTTCTGAGAATTAGAGCGTTAAAATATCAGTATTTCGCACAAAAATATCAAAGGGCTCTTAATCTTGTATTTGAATTTACGGCTACTTAACGTAATTGACGAAAGTTCAATCTTATGTATTCATGTAAGTATTTACTTCTACACACAAAATATTATGAAAGTTATACGTGTCTAGTTTTTAGTTTTATATTTTCTTTACTACAAGAGTAAGTTTATACTTTATTTATAACTAAATTATAAACTTATAACACGATTATAATCACCTGTAACCTAATTAAAATTTCAATTTGTTCCTCACTCACATTTACTAATTTACATATTTAGATAAGCACGCAAGTTTATAATGTAAGATCACGTAAGAGAAAATGAACTTCGAAAACTGATTTGCAAATAGAAAAAAGACGTCACTGGAACCTTATAATAAACAGAAATATCGCATAATTAAAGAAAGATTATTGACGAAAACAGTAAAAGCAAGAATTTATTTAAATATTTTAACAGTTAAAACCTTTGAAATTGTCTGAATTCATTTTTAAGCTATGAGCTCATAACCGCTGAAAACACTATCTATAAATTAAGTATAATACTTATAAAATGTTAGGTAAAGCCAGTCGATGTGAATAATAACATTTAAAATCCAATTGTTAGTTGACGAGCCTCAATTGCGTAACTCCTAATATTTTATTATAATTTGAACGATAAAAAGCCATGTAAATGATCTTTTGTTGTGTCAACAAAAAAAATTTTACGAGTATTTCTTGTATTGTATAGACTCAGGTGTTACTTTGCGGAAATCCATTTCATGTGATAAATTCCTGAAATCTTTAGCTATTTTCCGCTCAAACTCCAAAAACCACCAATCGACACGTGTTACACTTCTCAACGAAGCATCCTCAGGATATACCAGATAGGATTCGATGCTGGTTAGCTGACCGAATCCTATCTATATATTATTGTATATATACTATAGATTATTCTCATGAATAATGGACCAAGTCATACCTAAATACTTTATAATTCGTGGAGATATTGAACAAATAAAATAGATTCATGAGAACAATCACATAAACTAATGAGTCGTATTTATTTATTTATTTTGCACTTTATTTATTGTGCACTTTACAAATTTATTACGCCTTAAAGTTACACATTAAATGTTAAAAAATGGAAATTTTTTAGTAACTATTCAACATTTTCGTTTGTACAAAACTAAAGAACACATAGTAACATTTAAAAGATGTTATGGGTACTTATGTACATCCAACTTTTGATTGATTAAAAACGCAGCACATGCAAACTGTAGCGAATTATTTAAAATTCGATATACCTACCTACATTGAAAGCGAAAAACGAATATTATGTCCGGTAAGTTTTTAGTGAAAACAAAATGAAACTCGATTCTGTGCGTTCCTCGCACAACACAAAAGGAATAGGTAAATACAAAGCAAAGTAGATTTCCAGGTAAATAAAAACGATAATAAAAGAAAATCAGACCCATTTCTATTCTTCTAATCTCAAATAATATGATTATAAAATATAATAGTAATAGAATCTAAGATCTAACTAAATATTAACTCACTATCCCATTGGTATGGCGGTTAATTAGTGTATACGCATTCCAAGTTGTGTCCTAGATTCGATTTTTTACATTATTATATACGATTTTATAATAATATGTACAATAGTAGTGTGTACCATTATTTATAATTTAGTATGTGGGTAAGGCCGTAGATTTTGCCACTTATTGAAAAAAAAAGTGTCTGAAATTTTGACTGCGTATAAAAAAAAAGTACTTGATAAATTGTAATAAAGGTATCTGAAGTAATTAATATAATTCATCTACTACATTAGACTGTATTTTTAAAGAGAACGTAAGTCGTGTACTTTAAAAAATACCGTGAGTTAAAATCGTTAGGACCCTCAAATTTAGCCAAAAACACGCTGTTTTTTTTATTCCGCCAAATTAATTGGCATTATAAAACTTATATTTTTTACAATGAAAGTCCAATTAATTATGAATATCTGAAATGTCCCAAAGTTAAGCAGCTACATTATAGTTTTCGAGTCTTTAAATACTCGTTTTTATTGAGTTATCATTGTTTAAAACTTTCCATTATTTTCGCTTATACGTTACTATTTTGTATGTTACCAAATTCCGACTTCCATGTATTAAAAACAGTTCATGATAGTATTTTGAAATGGCACTGGCGACACGGAGTACCCAGGCAACATGTTAGAAAAAGAAAAAGCGCCATTTTGTGTGCATTTTGTCGTCTCTGGTGTTTGTCAAAGGTGTACACGTGCGTTTTGGTTGTGAATTTTTTTTCGAATTTTAACGATTTCAAACGTAAATATTAGTTTTATTTACGCACATTTTAATTAATACTATGCACAAGGGATTAATAAGTGCGAACTAATGTATCTTATTCTGAAATTCCACTCAGTTTTGTAATTATAGCTATTTATAACCTCAATAATCACGCTTCTCCGTTACTTCTATGTAGCTTCTATGTTACTAGTAACGTTGATTCTATGTTACGTAACGAAGTGTTCTAAAGGTTCGTACATAATAGTATTATAATTTTTGTACTCAGTACTAGTTTTCATACAATAATGAAACTTGAATTGATTTGAATTCGTACCTTACGGTTTTTAATTGCCGCATTGTACAAAATATGACGTAAACGCACTTCCTAGCGAGATTACATTTTTAGCTAACATTAAATTACAGACCTTAACGCTTTACAAATAATTACAATGAAATTGATAACGAAAGAAAATATTTTGTGGTAGCATTTAATTTTAGACCTTAATGCATCACGAATAAAATTTCAATCCAGTTATTTTTATGTATTTGTTAAATTGGGGGAATGTTGTCGCATTGTTTGTGTGAGTAAGCGTCTATAAAATCATTGCATTTGAGTGCTCCCATTTACTTGTGGTAGTACCTCACCTCCCACGAAAAATGCCATAAAGTGTTAAATGAAAAATAGCGCGAATGTCTCCTTCCGTTGTAGGTACTCAATGAATTGATGTGGTCAGATTGCCGTGGTTGTGTACCTAATAACTCCAAACTATTAATACTTAGATTTAACATTTTTCCCTACTCCGCGCGCATATGACTAATTTTTCTGCTATCATTGAATACAGTTTATACTAATACAGATTGGTATTAATTTTGTACCGAAGTTTATGGTCCAAGCATACATATCGTATTACTAAACTTTAACGCCAAAAATACCACATTATGTTCTCAGCTTTACAAACATTTTGCGTTACTTGTATGTTATCGCATCATAGAAGTTTCTAAGTTACTCAATGTTATAAAGTGGCAAAATTTACGGCCTTACCCATGTAATATCTAATTAAATTAGCTGATGCATATTTCAAAAACACTCGCATACCTAGGCGAAAGTACGTGAGGAGAATGATGAGATTTGAGGAAGCAAAACAAGTACTGGGGTACTTGACGTCCTATTCTCTCTAACTACCTCATTTGGGTTACGACATAAAGATATGGTACGTTTTATCTTCTTATATATCTAGTCTTGCCATAAATATTGTTACAAGGAAAATGTGTTTTTTTTTTTCTATTACATAAAACGCTTTTTACTGCAGTGTGCGATAGTTTATCGTTAGTACAGAACTAATATAAAAGAATTTTAAAGATTTGAAGCTTATTCTAAATAATCTCCATTGGCCTTAAACAATCCTTTAAACGTTGTTGCCATTTATCGATTGAAACACGCACTTTGAAAAATTCAAAATCCATGGGAAAATTCGCCAATTAAAAATATCAACCTTATGGAATGTTTCGGAGACTCCAAATAATCATGGCGTTTAGAGCATGCCATACTCTCTAAAAGAGACCATAAATTATAATCAAGTGGAAGAGGACGAGACCAGATGACGGCCAGTCGTCAACTCTGATGAAGTCAGAAACGTTCCTTTCCAGTCACGCTTGTGTGGATTGAGCTTTACGACCTGGTGCTGAGTATTGCTGAAAAGACCATTCTTGGTTATAGAACATGGTTAAGGCGATGCATTGGAAATTTTGACGGCAAGGATCTCAATTATTCTAAGTGACTACAAAACGTATGAAAGTGATATTTGGTAACGTGATTCTTTATTTCATTGAATTTATTTTGACAGTTGCAATACACGATTGGTTAACTTTTGTAACACAAAAAAAATATCAAAGAAACGTCTTTTAAAACAGAGATTTACATTTTTAGGAGTAACGGGACCGATTTATGTTTCTATATAGTTTTTATCTAAACATATTCTTCAAAATGACAGTTGGATTTTTTGAAATTAATTATAGTTTCTAAAATGAACGACTGTTTCGACCAGAAGGTCTATTTTGGATTAAATTATTGTTTGTAAATGTGTCATTAAAAAGCTTTTAAACTACCTTCTCAAGAATCGTATTTTGATACACATGGGCCGATGTTTCGACACCTTTTTCACAAACATTTGGCTCAATCACTCCTTGATAGCTAACACTCCAGCAAATCATCACTAAAGCCAGATAATGCCCACGTTGTACCCTTATAACCCTACTGACTAATTGAGAAGTTTCTCTAGAGCTTTAAGCATAAACTCTGTCAATCTGCTTATTAAAATGTTGCTCGAAAGTAAGAATTTTCTCTTCAGTAAATAAAATTTTTCTATGACCTCCCTTTGCGTACCGCCTAACAAGTTGTTTGGAATTTATCACCCTATTCATTATTAAATTATCGGTTAAGTAACGACCAGTGCGTCTCTTATAAACTGCAAGTCCTTTAAAATACGCGACTTGGTTCTGGCTGTGTTCATTTCCCTAGATAAAATCTTTTGCTTTGAGACAGAATTTGTTCAAATTCTTTTCTTTACTGCTTTGATCCTCTTTATGGTACGAATAATAGGTGGACGACCAGATCTTTTTCTGTCACAAATAGAACACGTTTCATTATACCTATAATAGTCCGCTACACAAACATTATACCAAACGGATGGGGAGTTTCAAAAATTGCATCTGGCTACATACCTACTTTGTGTAATGCTATCACAGCAATTCGGTTCTCTTTATCACAATATTCCATTTTAATATCACAAGAATATTTAACAAAGATTGGCGTGAAAATGAGAAAACACTGTTGTGTTAGAATCTTGCGGCGTGTTCCACCGGAGCAATGGACTGTATTTTTTTCTTCCGTAGGTATCAGCGGCGTGTAGTTAGAGGAAGCCGTGACGTGTTAGATTTGTTTACAATGAAAGAATACGTAAATTGGAATAAGCGCGCTTCGTATGGTCTCTTCTAATATTGCCTTCTTACTCTCCCGGTCACTTGTTCTCAGGAGCCGTGTTGCGTGCACGGATGTCGGATGTGGAATGCATGCAGCTTTGTTTTTGTTTCTGAGAGGACGAAAAATCCCCACGGACACTAAGCCGGACTCTACGCCGACTGTGTAGGGTCAGACTCGAACCGACTCAAAACCCCCCTCTTTGCTATTATCCTAGTGGCTTTTACAGTGTCACCGATCGCGTTGGGGCGAGCGCTAAAAGCGCCCCTGCCAGATGGTCGACCGCCAGAGGGTTCCTCCAGCCAAAGGATACTTGGTATGGAGAGCAGACCTCGGGCTCAAGACGTCGCCAGGAGAGTTTTCTGTACCTGCGTGCATATTAACAGGTTTCCTATTCGAGTGAGGGCCGGGCCTCTAGTGGATCCGGCCGGCGATACGGCTGAAGGTCGATTAATGTGCCTAGTGTTCCGCGTGGCAGTTTACAATGTGGCTTAAGGCCCGCGTGTGTGCGTGTAGTACGACATGCTCGAACTTCTAGACATGAAACCCTACGAGTGTCGCGGGGGACAGCCTCACCTCCGCCGGTGTCGTCGTTGCTGTCTCGGTGTCGCCTAACACATATCTAGGCCTTTCATAGCGTTTGCGAACGCGGAACGAGGGATTTGGGGGTGTACGATGACGCCTTGACCACTAGGGGGTTCGAGTGTAGAAAGGAACGGTGAAAGAAGCGTTGAGACGCCTCTTTTAGAGTCTCCATATTGTTTTTGAGGGATATTCTAAATCATAGTGTAGCTCTACGTCTTGTTAGAAATGGAAATATAAATACTTATACGCGGAGGAACCCACGACTTACTCCCCTAACCGACCGATTCGTTGACACCGCTGCGTATCCTCGGCCGACCACTAAAGTCGTGGTTTTCTAACCGACGTCGTTTATTTCGAAGGAAACACTCGGTGCGCAATGAAAATTGCGCCTCGAGTTGGGACACGTGGTTTACACAGAAAACACTCAGTGTGCAATGAAAATTGCACCCCGAGTTGGGATACGTGTTTTTTCAAAGAAACAGAAACGCTCGATGCGCAATGGAAAATGCACGCCGAGTTAGCATGTCGAACGGGAGGCAGCGCGGCCGCGATGCAGTAGACACGATGTGGTCGGGAGACGGCGCTGCAGAGTGAATACAGCACAGATAAACTACCCTAGAGACCTGAAATGTTTACGAATTTCGAAACAAACTATTCTATCAAGGTTAGAGGAATGGGACGTAAGCGGGCGACACGGTAACGTCACGTACTAGACGAAAAAGTGATGTACTCGTAAATATTGTACATATCGATAAGTACAAGAATTATTTTCATGAGCTTATTTTAAAAATAGAAATAATGTAATATATACATAATCAAAACAAGATTATTTATTTTGAAATAGTAACACAAAAAAATCAAAAATTTGGAATAGAAATACAAATCAAATACGTTTGGGTAGTACATGTTTTTCCTGATGTAAAACTTTTTAACAAAAAATTAAATTGGCAATTCGTGGGTGCTCCGGGGCTAAAGCATTACAGGGTATAGCACCCAATTCCAGGTATGGAAAAATATTCCGCAACTGTGTGAGCAACTGTGGTCAGTACTCAGTACCTACTACTTTCAATTAAAATGAAAAATTTGGTCATTTTATTAGTGTTATTATTAACTTGAAGAAATCTAACATATGTTTTTTTATAGAAATTCGACACCCCCAAGTTGTAAAAAAAGAGCACACGATTTCTATACCCACTCATTTATATAACAGTTTTATAGGGACAGGCATTCGTTTGCAAATTTTACTACGCCATCGTATAGCGGGTTACATTATACACCAATTCCACTTCTGTATAATATAGCGACAGTACTCCCCGAGCGACGTGGCTGTAACTTGCTGATCGACAGATGGACCAAGATGAAATTACAAAGGTCCGTTTTTGTCATTTGGCAACGGAACCTTAAAATGTGCGCCTTTATTCATTTTAACTATTTTTTGTAGACTAATTTATTATATGCTAGCCGTACTCGCGACTTCGTTTGCTTGGAAAATGTTACCTTGACTTTTCCGGGTTAGTCTTTCCCTTTCTCTCCCTTAGACGTAGATTTTTCATAAAAAGTAACTTTTTCTTTTTGTTACTTCCTACCATGGAGAATCCGCCATTGTGGACTTATGACTATGTCACATACTCAGAAACCTTCCCTTCTTATTGCATTTCATTTGACGCCCATATTGCTGGAGGTCTTAAAACGAAGTCTTGAACGTCCTCTTACGGAGTCACGTATACAGAAACCTTTCCTTGAAATGAAATTAATTTCCCTTTCAAATGAAAGGGAATAACCATTTCATTTGATACCCATATTGCTGATGTTGAACAGAAAACTGACTTCTTACCATAGAGATCCAGCCATATTGCATTTATGAAGAGATCACGTAAACAGAAACCTTCCCCTGCTTATTCCATTTCATTTGATACCCATATTTATTTATTTATTTAAATATTTATTGCACACACATAATACACAAACAGAAAGCTTATTTCTATTCGAAATTTCTTCCAGCAGACCCACAAGAGTGACAGTTTCGTTTAAGAAAGATAGACACTGTGTGTACATACTATGCATACTAAAATTAAATATATAATACATGTACATGTACGTTCATATATGTATATACCTACAAATAAATATAAATACATACTATAATATAATGTAATATATACAATGTAATACAATATATACAAAATATATACATATACGTATATACATAAATACGTTCCAATAAAACAAATTATGTACATTAAGCTTAACTTTGATGTACATTCTTCAAGTAGTGTTCCTTGACAGCGCGTTTGAAACAAGCAATGGACTGGTTTTCTCGAATTTGATGTGGAAGAGAATTCCATAAGCTAGCTGCTTGGACAGTAAAAGATTTGGAAAAGAATTCAGTGTAGTGAGAAGGAATTTGAAGTAAAGTTTGAATATGAGAGTATATTGTTGGTGTCGAACAAAAAAATTACTTCCCGTAATGGAGTATCTGCCATATTGGATTTATGATGACGTCACATACACAAAAACTGTTCTCTGTGTATTCCATTTCATTCGATACTTATATTGCTCGAGGTCTTTTACTTTCTTACACGGAATATTCGCCATTATGGATTTATGATTTATTTATTTATTTTTACTCACTAAAGTTTCATCGCAATCAGACAAATGGTATAGGAAAGCATAGAAAACAAACATACGAAGAAACGTTCATGTGTAATGATACAGACAGACGGACTTTTATTGAAAACCGCATTAATTGAAAAAAAAGAAAGATTCGTTATGAAATAAACAGACAGACAGGCTTTCACATTTATAAAATTAGTACGGGTATCCGCTTTTATTTATTTTTATTGGTTTAAAATCTTAAATCATTAAATTTTAAATTTAAAAAAATCATTCAAAAATGTTGGGGATACAGCGTGAAGTTATGTTATGTTATGTTATGTTTATTCAAAAATGTATGTAATATATATTTTAATTACCTAATTAAGTTTGTAACAATAGTAGTAAAGAAACAAGATATTATAATACTATGGAACTAGATATACTATAATTTCAAAAAATGGTAGTCATTATAAATTCTCAAAATTAATGGAAAATATATTGACATATCGGTACGTTTTTTCGCGACCCTACTTACACGTGCCATCATGCAAAAGTGAACACGCAACATGTAATTATAGCTTGCTAGACAAGGACAAACGCTGACTCGAAGCTACCATCAACCAGTACCACTAGAGCTCTACATTTTTCTGTTATAAATTTTTATTATTAATTTTATACTTACTGATGAAACATGATATTGTCCTTTTTGAAACTATTTTTATGACTGTCACTACCACACTACTTTACAGCGCAATTTGGCATTGTTTACGTATTTTATTCTATATTGTTTAAAACAGGTCACAGATCTGCTTCCTGGTTAATACTAAAGGACCGCGTGTTCGTGTTTGAACTTATATGAGCATTTGTGTAAATCGATGGCAAAAAACAGTGCCGTTTCATTTCCTGTCTTTAGGCTAGTTTGTCTGTGGAATACAGCAATGGCAGCGCTACACGGTCGCGCGGAAAAATTAGGAACTATATTGAGAGACAAGCGAGTGTAAGTTACTCTATGAGCGAACCAATGCGTGCAGCGAATTTTCTGGCTCTGTTTTTATCCCCATGAGTTAGACCGTACATAGAGGCGTATGAAACGCGCTCAATTTATTGTCAGTTTTCGCTACGAATTTATGATATTACAATTACATCGTCACGCCTAGTAGGAAAATAATATATATACATTTTATTCAATACAAAGGTTACATTAATAACATTTTGAGATTTCATACAAAGGCGAGCTTATCTCTATAAGAGATTTCTTCCAGCTAACCCCACGAAGCGGTGCAAATACTGTAGAGGGTAAAAACTGAATTTTAACTTAAAAAAAGAAACATACTTTATATACAAAAAAAAAATACATAAATAAATAAATGACAGTTATGTAAGTATTTATACATAATACATACGTAATACTTGATATATTTACTTAATAATTACGAAATAATAATATTAAATACATACATAAAAAAAAAAATATATATATACAGAAATATAAATACATAAATGACGCAAATATTTAATGAATTGCTAAGTAGTGGTCTTTTAAACGTAATAGTAGATCGTTTATTGTTTTCTAACTATTGTGTTAACTATTAATGTCATATAACAGACGGCGCAGAACTTATAGTGCAAACTATGACTAAATTTCTACAGAAACAGCAAAATACGACTACTTAAATCTAATATTTACAATGGTATCATTCCGTCGTCAACAACCATGAATATTCATATGAGAATGACAGATTCCATGTAATATTATTTTTTATTTTTATTGTAACAGTATTTATGGCCAGACTGTATATACGTGATCATTGTTGTGTCTGTTAGTTATCGTGAAATTCTGAACGATTTGACCGATTGAGATTCTATTCACACGATATATTTTTGGTTTTGTTAAGACAATTGTTGATAGCTTAGATATGTTAGGCTAGGATTCGATAGAGTAAACTATCGCGGACGAAACCGCGGAGCGCATCTAATTTAATTATGAAACATAGAAACGTGGGATTTTACTTTTACGGCAGTCACTTCCAGGCCAGGAGCATTTTAAAGCTCTAATAAAGTCATATAATTGCAAGGTGGCTTCTAGTGTTACGGCAATGAGCCGTAGTAGAACGAACACTTACTGGGCGTTGTTGCTTAAATAAGCACATGTCTAATATGGGGCCTTCCGACACAAGAATGTGCCGGTACTGCCAAGACGCAGATTAAACGCCTATGCACATTTTATGCGACTGCGGACCATTGATGCGCACTCGTCGACCCGGCCTTGGCCAGTATTTTCTGAGTCCGGAGGAGGTTCAGCATGTTACTTCAAGGAATACCCTGCGGTTTTGCAGTAAGACTTAGTAGTGTTTTGTGCCATAGTGGTGATCACAATAGATCAATTTTGGTCGCAGTGATACAGGTCTGATGGAACCTACATAGTCTGACAAGAGCATACATAGCCATTTACATCGAATAAAAAAAAATAGGGCAGTTGCTGTTGTTATTTAGTGGCTTAAATAGATCTACTTGTCAGATATTTTTAACATGGTTCCTTTTCAGTTTATTTACGCAGCAAGCTTTGCCTACGTGGAGGACTTATTATGAACATGTATGTAACTTGAAAATACTTATGTTTTTTCCAATCCTTACTTATTAAAATGAAAAATAGTAACTTAATTTGTACAGTTTAAATATTAAAAAAAAAATTAGGGCCGACGCAAATTAATTTAACAATATAGTACGTTATTACACTTAGCTATCAAACAACCGTTTAATGGAAATTACTTGTTACTTCACTACAACAGTCTACAAAAACATGTCAGACCAAACAGTGAATTCGCCACAAACACATTGCGAAAGGGCCAGTACTGCCTAAACTAATATTTAGATAACGAGCATTTTGGAAACGAATAAACTTCTATCGACAAAGATAACATTTATAAAAGTCGAGGACAAGATTTCTTTTCTTAGCAAATATGACAGTACCTACTTGCAGCGTGAAGTTTGTATGTGATAGCAAGTACTAGCAATTGCCTTTATTTTGCTCAATCACATCAATGGTAATGAGCGCAAAGCATAATACTAATTGATGAATAAATATTAGTACAAAATATATTTATGACGAGCTATAATATATACATATTATGTTAAGGCGACGCATTGATAAACAATAATTTAATCTAAAATAGACCTTCTGTTCTATGCAAACATGCGCGCGCTAGCTTACGAAAAATACGAAAAAAACAGTTATTTTCGTTTAAATTACAAACTATAATTAATTAAAAAAAACCATATTGTTATTTTGAAGTGTGTGTTTAGATTCATCTACATAGAAAATTTAGAGGCTGTAGCGGATAGGGGTTCTTTACGAAACTATGCTTAGTTAGGTCCAAAAATTAAAGAAAGCTTAGGCACAAAACTGACACATACGTAAGTGTAGTAGGTATGTAAACAACGAGCAGACATTCTCCTCAAGGCCATTATAAATGAGTCAGCTGTTAGAGTGCTCACTAATTCGATATGAACTGCGCGAATAGTGAGGCAAGTAAATAAAACTCCATACCTCTTGTTCCTGTTACGACCGACGGTAATCTGCATGGGCCCAAACAGATCGACGCCACAGTAGGTGAATGGGCGTTTGTGATGCTGCAGACGTGCTCGAGGTAAGTCTCCAAGTTGCGGTGGTTTAGGGTTAGCTCTGCGTATACGACATAATAAACATCTTGAAGCGATCGTACGTGCAGTAGGTCTCAACTTCAGTGTCCAGTACCTTTGTCTAAGTTCATTAATGACCATCTCAGTACTACCACGAGCTGCCTTTTCGTGATAGTGTTTTGTGATCAGTCTAGCTATATGATGACGTCCATCCAGAATAACGGAATATTTTATATTTACCACAACGTCTTCGACAACGCCTATGCGTCCGCCCACAGGTAGTAGTCCCTCTTCAGGCTCTTCATCCAGAAAAGGAGTAAGTTTGCGCAAGCGACTGCTCCTATCCACCTGTTGTCCTTGTTGTAACTTTAGAATATCTTGAGTAAACGACTGCATTTGAGCGTATTTAATTAATAGAATTTCAGCTCGTTTCATTATTTCCGAAGTCATTTTATAATTTCGTTTCTTACATTTATCAATAAATAATAATATGTTAGTCATACTTTGAAGCAATCGCATCCACGACGAAAATCTACTAGCGTCGGGAACAGGTAAATCAGGTAAGTAATTTTCGTAAACATTACATATGGCATGCATTGCTTTTATAACCTCTTCATTGTATTTTTCTGCTTCAGGTTCCGGTGGCCAGTGATCTTCGGATTTATGAAGAAAGGAAGGTCCACAAAACCAATCGCAGTCACTGCTCAGCACGTAATTATTCATTTTCGTTGCTACGTCAGCTATGTTTAACGATGTAGGTATATAACGCCATTCATTTGTATTAGTTAAGTTGTCAATTTCACCGAGACGATTTGCAATAAATGTTTTATAGTTTCTTGTATTGTTTTTTATCCAGTGTAGTACTGTAGTTGAATCCGTCCAGAAGTACCTCTTTGTTATTTTTATACGATGTTCACGTTGTATAAATTCAGCGAGAGGACTGGCCAATACTGCGGCCTGTAGCTCTAAGCGCGGCACTGAAACCGGTTTTACTGGCGCTACTCTACCTTTGCTCGCTATGAACGACACTGTTATTTTCTCGTCTATTGTATGCGTATGCGTGAGTGTGCGTGATGATCTCATACGCCAGTAAGCTACAGCTGCGTATGCGGACGGGGATGCATCACACAGAACGTGTAGTTCGTATTCATGATTTTCGTAGTGTAAGTGACCGATGCCTTCTGACTTATGTTCAAGCGAATTACAGTCCTTTATTGTTGAATTTAAATGCCATCTTGGTATGTTTACATTCTGTAGTTCAAATAATTGCAATATCCACTCTCGAAAGGAAATAAATAAATCTTCGTTAATTATCTCATCCCATTGCATATTAGTTTTCCAGGTATTCTGAATTATAATTCTTGCTTTAATCCTGAATGGTGTAAGTAAACCATAAACATCGAATATAGACATCACGATTCGAAGTAGTTCTCGCTTTGTAGGACGTCGCTTAAGGGACAAAATATCGCTAGGAATGCGTTTCAGTGACAAATCGAAACCAAAGGTGTCGGTTGCTGGGTACCACAACAATCCTAGGGTTCGTTCGGCTTGATTTTCAATATTGAGACTTATGACTTTGTTGTTTAAGGCTTCCTGTGTAATAGTGCGAAGTATATTAATATTATTACTGAGGAAATTCCGAATTTCAAAGCCTCCTTTTGAGTGGATATATATAATTTGTTTTATCAATTTTTCAGCGTCATACTCGTTTTGACTGTCGACATAGTCGTCCATATAATGACTTTTCAAAATAGCGTGGACAGCTTCTGGCATATCGTTTTGAAATCTGAGGGCGTTTTTATTTTTGATAAATTGCGCAACAAACGGTGAACAGTTTGCCCTAAAATTAATGACGTCATTACATACACTTTAATAGGTTCATCGGGGTTTTCTCAATAAAAATCTCAATGAATGTTGATCGTCTTTTTTAATTTTCACTCTTAAGAACATGTCTTTAATGTCTGCAATTACTCCAACTAGTTCTTCTCTGAATCTCATCATAATTCCGAGCAAAGATTCCAATAAATCAGGACCTTGTAGCAGATAATCATTTAATGATCGTCCTTCAGATGTAGCGGCGGCATCAAATACCAGCCTGAGCTTTTGCTTACGAGGGCTGCTATTTATGTATCCGGAACTGGCTAGTTACAGAACAATATTAAAAAAGTAATTATAACATTTAAAAATTGAACTCTTTGGCTGAAGAATACAATTTGTTTCATGTAACTGTCATTTGTTTATCTTATGTGGCGTCATTTTGAAAATTGCGAGTCTTTATCACCATGGATTTAAGTCGTGAAAATTTTCGAGCTATTATTTATTACGATTTTCGGCGAGGGCTAACTCAAAAACAGTGCATCGACCAACTCACTTCAACTTTTGGGGACGAAGCACCATCGAAAACTACTGTGTATCACTGGTTTAGTGAGTTTAATCGTGGGCGGTCTGTGCTCACGGACGAAGTTAAAGAAGGTCGCTCTAAATCGGTTATTGTACGTCAAAATATTGATGCTGTGCGGGAACTAATAATGCAAGATCGTCATGTTACATATCACGAGATAGAGGCGTCTCTGAGCATAAGTATGACGAGTATATATAAAATATTACACGCACATTTAGCTGTAAAAAAAATTTGATCGCGTTGGATTCCGCACAACTTGAGAATTGACCAAAAACGGGCTCGTGTCGATTGGTGTGAAAAAATGTTACAAAAGTACAATCAGGGTGCGTCAAAAGCTGTCTATAATATCTACACAGGTGATGAATCTTGGATATATGCAACTAAACAACAATCAACGGTTTGGGTGTTCCAAGATGAGCCGAACCCAACAAAAGTCATTCGTTCAAAAAGCACTTTGAGGCAAATGGTCGCTTGTTTTTTTGGTATAAATGGACATGTAGCTACAGTGCCACTAGAGGATCGTAAAACGATTAATTCTGAATGGTACACGACCATTTGTTTGCCAGAAGTCTTTGAAGAAATAAGAAAGAACAACCGACAACGCAGAATCCTTTTTCATCATGACAATGCTAACTGCCACACATCGGCCGAAACAACTCGGTACTCGGAAGATCAAAAGATCGAATTAACGGGTCATCCGCCGCACAGCCCCGACTTGGCCCCCAACAACTTCTTGTTTGTTTCACTTTGTTATTCCGGATACATAAATAGCAGCCCTCGTATTAGGGTTACTAACTCCGAAATGAGGTAAGTACCACACTCGAACTACGGTGATAGCTATCTCTTCGACGGTAAGTTTTCGAGCGTATTTGTTTTCGAAAAGGTGGAGTATTCTTTCGCGAAATTGTAATGAGTACTCTTTATTCGCTTGTATTTTCTTTTCAATATTTATTAGTAGTTTGTATGCGGGTATGAATGCGGGTATGTAGGGTATGAATTTTTCATTTCTATGTTTTCGTATTTCCAAGGTAGGCCGACTTCCCAGCTGTCGTTCATTAAATTAGCAGTTTTATTCAGTATGTCGGTTGCCTTTTTGCTCTCTTCGTTTTCTCTAGGTTGTATATTTACACCGATAGATTCGAACGTAAATGATTTTCGCACTAATTCATGCAGTGTTACGTCTTCGTTTCCATATACAACTGTATCTTCGCTTGAATTAACAAAATGTTGCGAATGTTGACCGCTGGGCGGAGTCACATTAATAGCGGGGTCCGCGGGGGGCGCGCACTCGACGTCCGCTATTAGTGCACTCTCAGTCGACGTCCACGAATGCATAGGTGTGACACAACTCCGTGTAAACACCATCCCAAAGGCGTAAGCGTTGCACATGGCTCATTTTTACCACGAACTATGGTTTTTATTGGCGTAATAAGGTGAATATTGTCCTGACCAATTAATATTGTAGGCTTAACATCTGTACTTAAAGGGAGATCATTTTTAATAGAGTTTAAGTGTCCATATTTATCAATTTTCACACTAGACAGGTTTTGCACAGGTAAACAGAGTTCATTAATTTTACGTAGACGAATTTCAATAGACTCATTGTTCATGTTAACTATTTTACACTTTTACATTTCACTTTCACAAACTAGTTCATTGTTCCATGCACCTCGTACACGCATAGTAACTTTCTGTCCATTCAAATGCACACGGTCAGCTATATCAACTGATATTAGCGATACATTTGCACCATCGTCGATAAACGCGTACATAGATACAACACCTCGCGGTCCGTGTATATTCAAGCGCACCACTTTTAACATTACGACGGGATTTACTAGAGCGATCGTATTTGTAACGATTTGCTCCGAGACAGCGTTCTCTGCTTTATCATTCGTACTGTTATTTATTACAGCATGAGCATTTACTGGAGATTTAATTGTCCAATGCAGGAGTCGATGATGCGGTAATCCACAGTTTTCCACATCGCAAGCGTCAGCGGAACAACTATCCTTATTATGTTTAGCTATCAAACACTTGTGACATAGTTTATTCGTACGTATGAAACGCCATCTATCCTTACGCATTGCGCGTTTAAATTTCGTACATTCAGGAACTCGATGATTGTTTTTTCGGCAAAAGTCACATAATATCAGTATCAGTAGGTGTCTGATCTGAGCGCCTGATGCAAAGTACTGACTGATGCCGCCGGTCTTCGAACTTCCTTTTGCTATCGGTTTGAGAATGAATATAACTTATCCCGGCTGCTGCGGTCTTCGTAGCTTCGTTATGCAGGAAGTCGGCGAACATTTCCAATTTAGCCTTATGTACATCGTTGTTATTATATGCATAGTCGGCCCACTTCGTAATCAGCGTATTTGGACATTTCAATAAAATAGACGACATTAAATCTGGACTTCGGAGATAGTCACTTTGCTTTTTGCTCAGCTTGAGCAGCTGCAACGTAGTTCTTTATTTTAATACAAAAATTCACTATTTCGTTATGATA
The DNA here is from genome assembly GCA_907165235.1 of Zeuzera pyrina. NCBI lineage: Eukaryota > Metazoa > Arthropoda > Insecta > Lepidoptera > Cossidae > Zeuzera > Zeuzera pyrina. Next base: position 11,046,463 of record OU015624.1, read on the forward strand.
ATTGTGTGGTAACGGTGGTAATTTCCTCAACTGATTTACAATTTTATGTATTATAATTTCAGGCCTACCGTAACGCAGCTTCAAGGCGTCCAATACCGCCTCCGGAGATTTATTACCGAGAAGTAAAGAAGATACCGTTTCCTTGGCTTCTCCATATAATGATTTTCGTAATCTCCATATATTTTCAGTGTCACTATATTGACATAGCTTTGAAGACTCACAATATGCTTCTCTAAATGGTAGCCACTCGAGGGGATCGCCGAAGAATAAAGGTAAGTCTTTGGATACCGCTAGTCTGGACAGTAGTTGCTGATTTGTAGCTGCACTTTTAGCGGCTGTGGTGAGAGCGTTATTAAGAGCGAGAGTTAGGTCACCGAGGTCAACAGTGAGCACGGCTCGCGCCGACGCTGAGGGCGCCGCGCCGTCCGGCGAGCGTTCATCGACTTCAATGTTGCTGCGCTGAACCACTCCTCCACTTTCTTTTCAGCATTGATAGCAGATTTGCACGATTTTTCACTTTTATGACTACCCACATATTCATCTTCTAGTGCGGCAATATCAGCAGCTAATTTTTTATCTATTAATTTTTTGTCTATTTCTGCCTTTGCCTGTGCAGCTTCGAATTCCAATTGTTTACGGCATGCTGCGGCAGACGAGTTAGTTTTTAAGGATGACACCGATTTTTTCTTATTACCCTCAGTTTGCGGGCGCGATTCGATTTCTGCGGCTTATAATGCGTTCCTTATTCCCAGAGTCTCAGATTTGACTTCACTGTTTAACTGTTTAGCCTTCGCTAATTCTTCCCTCCTAAGTGCGCTTCTTGTTTTTACTGTGCGCGAAGGTGGAGTGCTGAACATGTTGAACTAATGCACAGATTTCGGTGATCCAGGCTCGAAGACCAGCTTTTGTAGCGGATAGGGGTTCTTTACGAAACTATGCTTAGTTAGGTCCAAAAATTAAAGAACGCTTAGGCACAAAACTGACACATACGTAAGTGTAGTAGGTATGTAAATAACTCAACCGCGCGTCAATGAGTAGACTGAACCGCATGCCTGCAAATTGTTAATATAAGTACTACACACACTTAAACTTGTCACTTTATTCAGAAGTACCTATATTCAAGTTACAATTATTATTACAGTGTTTCTACAAAAATATGTAATATGAAGCTTTTGCATGTACATATATTATTTAACTTTAAGTTATACAAACAATGTTCGTTTCTAAATTTATATCAATATAATTACGTTACCAGGTATACTTATTTTTTGTAATATTTCTGACTACCCCGTTAGGCACACAGCGCGATGGTACGTATGCATACATATATAGGTTTGTATAATAGTAAATAGATAGTAAGTAGTTTTAATGTTAGGTCATATAAGATTTTAACGCCATTTATAATTTCATCGTTAACAGAGGCTTTAGTCGGTCCCATTTGTCCGTAAAAAGCAAATCTTTGTTTTAAAAGAAGTTTCTTTAATATTTTTTTATGTTATAAAAGTTAACCAACCGTGTAATGCTATTGTCAAAATAAAGGCAGTGAATTGAAGATTATGGTTACCAAATATCATTTTCATATGTTTTGTAATTGCTTAGAAAAATTGAAATCCCCGACATCCAAATTTCCAATGCGTCGGCTTAAGTAGTACGTATTGCCAGCAAAAAACCGCTCATTCTTCAGTGTCTATAATAACGAAAATATATTAAAGTTTGCAGAAACAAATAGTTGCTGTGCAAATAGATTATTATTACTCGTTAGCTAAAATTTCCCCGAAACGATACCATAATTTGTTCGATAGACACAGAAAACATAACGGACATCATAGTTACAGATTCCTTGTATTAGGCACTTATAACAATCTCTTCATCACTTTTCATTGCCAGTCACGTTTTACTTCAAATGAGAGAAAATCTAATCTTTTTCTGCCCCTCTCGAGTGATTGGAGCTAAGTATAAAGTAGGTTCTACAATGGCGTCTGCCTGCGAGACCTTCACAGGGTGGATTAAAACTCGTTTGCATAATCAGCATTGAGTATGATGTAACGAAGAGCTTATCTTTTATACTTATGATTTGCGGAATGCGGAACGAAGAGAGTCGCTTTTTCAAACAGCAATCAAACACACACTGATCAAATTATCAAAACAGAAAGAAAGGCGTCATTTGAACTGAATATTTTCAGTTAGAAAAACTCAAACTAAAAACTTGAGTGCATGAATTTTTTTGGAATTTCAACATTTTTAATCTAAAATATTGTTCAAAATTATATACTTATTTTATATAAATGTTTTTTGTTTCAAATCTGGCAGTTACTTCAATTCACTAGGTGGAGAAATTAACTTATACTTTTTAATTTGTTTTTATTTAATCTGCATTTTAGTCTTTTAATCCAACGAACAAATAGACAGTCAAGAAACTGAGTTTATATTGTCATGCAGTTCTAAGTTATGTTTAAATTTTCAAGACTAGTTCATCAGGAAATAAGTATAAAATCGAATGCAATACCGAACAGATAAACAACAAACAACAGTAGGTACTTCACTATACAGAGGTACAGAATAAATAATAAATTTCTCTGAGGCTACCCTGAACATACTATGTAAATACCCTTTCAAATAAAAAAAAATCCTCGAAATCTGAAAAAAGATTCCGGCGAATTGAGAACTTCTTTTTTGTCGGTTAATGAAATGATATTATTTATATTAATACGGACATACATAGTACATACGTAGGGCCTAAATATTAGGTATAAACAATTTTTCATTATGTAGGTATCTACTATCATAAAAAATAAATTTCAGTAGTTACAGGAGACTAATCGGAAAAGACGGCCTAGTCTTCAATTCAGAAGACGAAATTACTTACACGTGATCCATTTAGTGTGTGTGGTTCTGCTTATTCTCATAAAATATGTTCTTTCGACATTAATTTTCCGTCGATTTTCTATTGAGACATTTTATCTATTTTTCGAATTGATTATCGCTTTTATTTCTAAAGCCATATGATAACATCGCAGATAAAAAAAAATATCTGGGGGTTCCACGTAGGTTGAATATATTAATATATTGTATAACAGATATCCGGGCTGGTGGAGGGATTGGTTAGCCCCTCGAGACACGCTTCGACACAGCGCTAGTGGGATGCCGACGAAATCTCGGAGCCCCTCGACATGCGCCCAAGACCACCCCGAGCGTTTTTGTGGGTAAAAAGCCCATCATAACACAATTTTTCCCTCGAAATACTAGGTATCTTAAAAAGATTTCTCGATATAACGAATCTCGAAAAAACGTCTTAGGCTTTAAAGTCAAAGTCAAATCAATTTATTCAAGTTACTAATTACAGGATATTTTTGAACGTCAAATCTACTTCAGTTTGGTTCAAAAAGAAGACCTGGACACTCAAAAGAACCGACAAGAAACTCAACCAGGTATCATTTTTTCAATATCATTTTACAAAAGGTTTATTAAAATTCAATATTCAGAGAGCCAGTAAATGCATCCTTTAAAGACAGCTTTAAAGACTTTAAAATTTTAACAGTAGATTGGCCGTAGCTTACCTCTGCCAATCTGCACTAGAACTGTGGGTATAATACGGCCCGTCTCTTTCTCACTTCTTTGTGACAAGAACTCTATGAATCTATAAAGTTCGTTGCTTTTACTTTACTCAAAGTATTTAGCTGATTTAGTATCCAGTAATGTAGAAGACAATTATGTATGCTCGGCACTCTGTGCTCTCCAACTACCCGTAAAGGATATGGCGTGGAAATATGTATGTATATTTGTATATAAAAGATGAATCCTTAATATCAACTAACACACAAAGCTTCAAATTAAAACTATAACCAGATGTTAAAACGACAGAGCCAGCTGAGGCATGACTCATGCTTTAAGCGACCACTCAAGTCTGAAAGCGGGATTTGCATAAATTTAGGTGAACAAGGAACTCGGAGTCGCCCACACCTGCACACGACTAATCTCGTTTATTGTTCCTAATACTAATTGTAACCGTCGACCTTTGCGCTCACTTAATAAGGGTTTTTATTTGTACCCAGGTAAGGCAAAGTATGTAAGGTAATTTACTTTTGAGTACCATTACTTCAATGGGATTGTACTTAAAATACACTTATGGAGTTACAAGCAAACATTTAAAAACCGTTGTTCTTGTAGTAAAAAAATTAATAATCGTGGATATTACATAGTATATTTGATAATACCGTCTTGATATTGATAGGTACAGTCCTTGAATTATTATTTTATAAAAAAAATAATATACCTGCTCTAAATAAAACATTTTATTCTATATGTTATCATTAGACACCACAAATTATTCTTTATAATGTTAACAGCATTGACCTACATTAATAGCTAACTAATAGCACAGATTCATTACTAATTAGTTAGTAGCGTAAACTAATAGTACCTAGCTGATAATAATACCATATTAAAAGCATTTACAAGCTTTATGATAACAAAGTTACATAAGCTTGGCTATCAAAAGTTGCTGTACGTAGGTAGTACAAAAAATGAGTAAGTGTAAAACAACATTGTTCGTAATAATTTTCTTTTAAAAAAAAGGCTTTCAAAAGTCCCAAATGAAATGTTACAACTGTAACATAACGTGTGACTTAATCCAATAAAGCCAGCTGCAACAAACTTTAAGGTTTGGCCAACATGTTCCTCACTTACTTTTGTTTTATTTCGTATTTACTGGCAGTAGGTATTCTCAATTTATCCGATCCCGAACGTGACAACTAATGCTAGTGGAACTCTCTAAAAATTGTTTTAGAAACATTTCTATAGTAGATATACGATGAAATAGTAGTTTTAGGGTCTCTACATAGTACATACTTATTTATTTGTTGTATGTGTCGTCATACGATAAGGAAATTGGTCAGATCATAATATTCCTGGCCACTTTTGTGAACCGCTACTATTTCATGAAACAGCCCTTTTCCATTAAATCGTTCAATGCAAAGTGGGAATTTTGATAGTGTAGGGTATTGAAAAGTTCAAAGTATCAGTTTATCAGCAAATACTATCCTATAAAATGCAGATAGGATTCTATGGGTTTTTCACATTGCGCTCAGATATTGTGTAGCTTTTGTTCACAGCTACTACAGCTCTATTTATATATGTTGGTGGAAATAATAAAAGGCACTCATTTGACTATACTATGGCAAAGCGCGACTTCCGATGACGCGCTAACGGAACGTCGGGGCTGGCGCTGAGAGTCTGTTAGACATTTCTCCAACGGATCGTTCGCCATTATTAAATTTCCAATTACCTACGTTACGTAATAATTGTTACAAAGAGTTTTCTGTCGTTTGCACATTGACTTTTTCTTAACGTTGTATTTTATGGAGTAGTTCGACTCTTGTTAGATTAGGTACCTATTTCTCGTGGCTGAGACGCAAAAGCACGAATTGCCCCGTGTCTTTTCCGACATCAGAATTGGGATTACAGGACCAGTGGGTCTGATGAAGGTGTAATCGCGAGTGAAAAAATGTTAAAGCCTATCCACATTGTTAACGCCCTTACTCGTCGCATCCACGGTCTTTTGTAAAAGGAGAATCGGCTACCGAGCGACATGTGGACGCTTGTAGGATGGAAGGATTACGTTAACTACTGATACTAAAGCCCGGTGAGTCGTAACCATTTTATTGTGATTCTAGCGCCTAGTGTTGTCTGTTAATTCTAGTGTTCGTATTACTAGTATTGGTGATTGAGGAGTGTATAATACCGAACAAATATCGTGGGAGGTTATGATTAAAGTTCGTGGTCTGAAAATTTTATTACATGTTGTACCCGACGATTGTAAAGGTGTGATCTAATTAATAACCGTGAAACTCTAAAACCTTATTATCACTATGACCGAAACAAGTTTAAACATTGCTAGCGCTTTTGAATTCTTCTTAAATTAGGGTAACTAAGTGTTTGAAACTGAATACAGATAGGGAATGAACCCAATGTTGCGAATGCGACTATTGAAGAACGAACGAATATTGAAGAGAACGGTGGTTATGACATTAGATTTGATAGTAATAAATCGAAATTGATTAAACTTAAAGTTGGTGGTTTTGTGTTGAAAAATAACGACGAGAGTTAATTGAAGCTAACGCAATATTCCGTTTGAGAGTCCAGTTAAAGTTAGTTGGTTGAAGGTTACCGTTAAGTTTTGAAATCTTTGATTAGTAGTCGGATCTACAAGTACCTACGCTCATGAACATTTTTGTAAAATGTCACGAGGTAAAATTCTCAGATTCGTGCGATGTTAATGAGAGTGGAGGAGGTTATGTTATACCATGACTACTTTGGCTGCGATACACACACTAAGTGTAGTCGTAACTGCGCTCTGAATTATTGTCCAGAGCGCGTTGTGTTTCAGGAACGCCTTGTGTCTGGGTTTGATTGAATGGATTAGAGTGACTTTAACTAAGTTGGAGCTGGAAATTCTGATTTAAAACTTACTAAGCAAATGAGGTGTAAGATGAGTGTTCAGGGGTAAACTTTAAGAATTTGAAGTATCGTGTACTCCACAAGTTTGCATAAGTTACCTAAAGGAAGTGAAGGACTCATGGTGACGATGAAAGCACTATGTAGTCTGCTTTAGAGTAAAATGAGTTCGCGTCGGCTATAGTGTTGTTGTTGAGAGAGGAGTCGGTGTGGGCGAGATGGAGCACGAGAGTGACGCAGTGGTTGTGGGACCATTCAGCGTGTGAGATGTTGAAGGTACGTTATGTAGCATCTCGTTGACTGGCTTGCAAACCGCTGGCCTGCCTCGTGCTATATGCGCGTTGGTCCCCAGCGTGTGGCGCAGATCTGTAGCGAGTGCTATACGCGTAATGTATGTGACGACGTGATGAAGGTACGTTATGTAGCATCTTGTTGACAGACTGCAAGGCGCAGGTCTGTAGCGAGTGTTATACGCGTAACTTGTGTGGGGTTGTTTAGGGAAATTTAATAATGGCGAACGATTCGTCGGAGAAATGCTATCGCACCGGCCGCCGTAGTCTAACAGACTCTTAGCGCCGGCCTCGACGTTCCGTTAGCGCGTCATCGGAAGTCGCGCTTTGCCATAGTATAGTCAAATGAGTGCCTTTTATTATTTCCACCGACATATATATATATTTTACGCACACTTCACAAACCAAGCAAAGATCCGGCGACAGCAATATTAGTAGCGTGAAATGTTTACTCTTTTACGTTATAACTAGTCAGATCACGATGTGGTGAAATTAAAATGCTTTGTTTGGAATATCGACAAACAAATTGCTCTGCTTATCCACGCGAGTTTTCATTGGACAAATCATGATACGTCTAGATAATTTCACGCGATATCAACGTTTCAAGAAATGCCCAGATACAGTTCCTTGATTCTGCGAACGAGCGACGATCGACAACATACAGGCAATAATAGTATTGATTTACATAGTCAGATAAAAGGCTATATGATGTATGTATAAAGGACTTTGCCCACTACACCGTACCGTACCATGTCCGTGCTATGAACGTATCAGGCACCGGAAAGTAACACGACGCGCACTACTATGCTCACTGTAACGCATCCACCGCGTTCTATGCCCGTATGCAACCCGTATGACCTTATCATACGCGTATGACGACCGTTACATATCCTATTTATAACCATAGGTAATGTGCAGTATTGGATATCCATTTTCGCATAGGTATCAGTATTGTGTGGACGTATGGACGAGTGTGTCATAAAAAAAGGGATATGGCTATTGAACTAACAGCTAGACAATTCGCAATGATAGCTATTATTTTGGTTGAGGAAGAAGGAGAAACCGAAAAAAAGACCCGACGCTATTGTATTCTTGACTCTTTAAGAGAAAAGGAAACTGAAGGAGAATTTTGGGCATTATTTAGGCGTTTAGTTGATGATGAGGCAAAATTTTTTCAGTATTTTCCAATGTCTACTTTTCAATTTAAAGTTGTAAACAAATTCGTATTCGCGTGCATATTCTATTCGTTTTTCGTCCTCCATTTCAGGAGCGTCTGTTTGTATTCACGTATCGAGCGTTGAACTGAACTGAACGTTGACAACACACGTAACGAGAGTTGAACTGAACGAATACTCTCAACTGAATGGCAACAACGCGTATACAACCAGTTTATAACGGTCATCATACGCGTTTTCAATGACGTTATCGTGCACGGAAATATAAGTGTCTCCATACAAGTGCATACATTTTGCTCTCCTATTGTACCGTGGACGGAAAAAACGTAGTGATAAAAACGTTCAACGGCAAATTATAAAACGTCTATTTGTACACTGTTTCGCCGGCGGCGCGCAGTGGTTTGGCAACGTCGCATGCCATGCACGAAGCGTATCAGCACCGGCAAAATCTTCTCGACGTGAATTCGGTGCCGGTCTATGTACGGTACGCTACGTGCATGGTCGGTGACGGGACGGTCCAGTGGGCGCTGTTTTATATTAATTCATACAAAGAATATTTTTTTACATGTGCCGGTACGGTAACGGTCGTGGTACGGTACGGTGTATTACAATAGAAAATGACACAAACTTTTTCATTAGACTGTTTTAATAGCAAATTAGAAGTTATACAGATAAATAACTACTCTTGGAAATTAATGTAAAAATTTGAACAATTATTGAAATTCAGTGAATTTTGCTGTTTTGGAAGCTTAACTGACTGAACGGGAAAATGTGGCGTAAACGTCGGCGACGACGACGCCACCACCGTCGTCACTCTTCAGGGTGACGACGGTGGCGGCGGAGCTTGCAGCGGCGGTGGCGGTGGCTGGCGTTTTCGCGTGAGGTGGAAGGGCGCGGTTCCACAGCATTATTTATATTTATAGATTGATATTTTGTCGCTTATTTCAATTTTATTGTGCACTGAGTCTTCAATATAACCCTCTGCAACATTATTAGAGCGCCATCTTCCATGGCGTTTCAGTGTAATGACACAATACAATTAGTAATGATATCAGCTCCGGATTTCACTGGTAATGTTGCAGAACAGTACAAAAACCGAACGAAGTTATGTTATAAAAGAATTTAAGCAAGTTGGTGCTATTACCTCAGCCGAGAAAGGCACACTAGTCCTCCTAGTCGTTGTTGTTTGGGGAAAAGAGAATTCGATTACGATTTCATTTTCGTTCGAGTTCGTTAGATAGTTATACCACAGATTAATTAGTTACTAATGTAAAGTTATACGCTTAAGGCGAATTTCAGTTATTTTTTAATATGAATAAGATATTTTTTGTTCTTTTCTTGGATGCAATTAATTATATACCTTCAATAAAAATACTCATTTGGCTTAAATAAGAGTTTCTTTTTATATTCTCCCCTTAATTCACTATGTGACTACCTACCCCAGACACTGACGATCATCCCCGGCATGGAGTTAAAAATCATACTTCTCTTTTTTCACAAAAATTATAATATTTTCTCAGTTATGTTAGTGAAAAATATTTATTATTTTTTGAACTACAATAAATAGGCTATGTATTGATATATAAATGTCATTGCTAAACTGAAAACATGCAAATGAAAAAAAATGTGACTTCCAACCCCGGTCTCAACTACAGGGGCTTCGTAGATGCATTTTTTGAGCAAATGCGTTGAAAACATACATATATGTAACACAAAATTATAGTCCTGTTCCTGATCCTGAGTCTCCTGAGATCTCCTCCAGTTCGTTCTTTGGTGCTCATAGTACAAGCTCAGTGCTCAGTGCTTGGGGCGATGTTGGACAAAAGTAATTCTATGAACAATTAAAATTACTTTTTGTAATTGTAATTGTTCGCCTAACAAATTGTACATTTTACAATTACAATTTTTAATTGTAATTATATTTACAATTACATTTTGCCCAACACTGGCTTGGGTTCACAGAATTGCAGAACTCCTTCCTATATTCATTTGCGTAACCTCGATATAATAGGGAGCTCATTTAACAATTGGATAGTTCAAGGAAGAAAACTTATTTGAAAATGCGTAGTGCGTGACCAATTACGTAATTTTGTACAACCGTTTCACTTGTTTCAAAGTCAAAGTCAAATCAATTTATTCAAGTAAACCCAATTACAAAGTATTTTTGAACGTCAAATCTACTTTTGTTTGGAGTGCCACTCTTAATTTTATTTTTTTCAAAATTTCGCAACACTATTGTATGGCGGTTCATATAATACATCTAACTTCCCTTTAACCATGTAGTGTCAATAGTCTCCGTGTAAAATGGTATGATATATGGACAAACCGACGGACAGGCGGACAGAAAAAAATTACGAGGGTTCTGTTTTTATCATTACGGAATTATTTTACGGAATCCTAAAAAGGTTACACTATCAATGCAGTTCTGACTTATCACGCTTTACGAACCAAATATTTAAAATTGTTTGAAACAATTCTTCTTTTTCACAAAATCATCATCCAAGTTAAGTTCGTCATTTAGCCTGAATATATTTGGGCACTTTTGTAAAAATTTGCAGTTTTCTTTAAATAAAAAAAATTTTTAATTCATCCCGTTTTCCACCTCCTCATATACTGACTGAATTTTTGTAAGTCAACCGACACTAAAAAACGTAATAAATATAATTCAAAAAGGCACCTCCTAAATTTAGACTAAACCTATAAGTTATTAACTCAGCAGCCCATGTAATTAGGTACTATTTTAAAGGGAGATAGTGTGAGGTACTTTTGTAATAAGATTAATAAATATGCAGGTACATTTATAATTGCAATGTCGAGTTATTATAATTGTAATGAAATAAATTACAATTTCGTTCTTCTTTCTTTATGTATAAATAGACGTAGGTAGGTACAGTCAAACGGTAAAGTTATTACTAGTGAAAATTACAAAACGCAAACAGTACTTAAATAAATTGCTGTTCATATTTCAAATCCCTTAAAACTGTAATAGTATTTTACTCCATTAAACGTTTAGGAATGCAATTATCTTGTAACTGAAAGTTCATATCGTACAAAACTGGAGTTCGCCACTGTAAATGGAAATGTCAACGTAATTCGAATGAACGGCCTATCTAAACTTATAGGATTGGCAACTGCTATACCTACATCAATAGTACACCTACATATTTTTGGCAAACACCATTTTATTGGCGGTTTAGTGAAGATAAAATGGCACTTAGCTCTTTCTAGCTTCTACCGCAATTAATAGCTAATTCATGTTTCGTATCAAAGCTTTCGTACACAGTTTGTAGGAAGTATTAGCTTAATTAGTATGACATGCCTACCTACTTACCTATATGACGCTTTAGAATTTTAGAACGATAGAAATGGATAATGCTGATGTTAACTATGACATACATGTATATGTAACATATAATATTCTTATATGTAACACATATATATAACAGAAATGTAACACATAGTTATACCTCCTGGACTTACGAGTCCTAGAATTACATACCATTGAGTCGACGTCTCTCTGGGACCAACGAACTGGTACACGCTAACACATGTCTCGAACGACTCACTACTGTCCATGAACTTCTTCATGCAGCACATCGGATTACTCTATCAACATCCAACATCAACACCCGATCATGACCATCACGAAAAAGAATGAGTTTGTTCGTTGTTGTTTGTTTTGTTGTTGTTGAGAATGAGTTAATGTTCACGGTGTAACGTAACACTATTTTGTAGGAACGGTGATTTGAATTCGTGATTACGAGTTAAAATTTATTGTGCTAAATATGTTTACCAAAAATAATTAATTTATTATCCTTAAAATATTATCTCTAACTAATCTATAACCAATTAATAACAATATTAAAACAAAATTACATTATTTACAAACACATAATATAAAAAATCGATATACAGACAGATTCTGAATTTATTAATAATAATTTTATATAGTGAATTCGAACAATAGACGCACACCGCGATGCGTTCGTAACATTCATTCTCGAAGAGAACGAATAACATTCATTCCACTAAAATTATTTTTTTTACTCACTAGCGCTCACTCGACTTAGTTGTTCTAAGTATAAACATTAATAGAAAAACTATTCAGCTATTATAATATACCTAATATTTGTAATGTTCTCCAACGTACTATCGTTTTGGTGACAATCTTCCTAAATGTATAATAAGCGTAATATTCTAAATAATACAATATAATTGTGAATCGTTTGTGATCTCGTACCGGGAACTCCGTTGGGATTGGACTCTGATCCTTCTATCTACATCACAAACACCAACATGAATCACCAACCAACAAGCAACAACAATCTACCTACAGCGCCGCTGTACGGGTTGCAACATCCGGCCATACCTAGACTAAGAGGACAAGGGGAGTATGGTGTCGCGAAAGAACGGTGACCGCAGTAGATCCAAACTCATTGCTAGCCTGATCCATGACCCGCTTATTTCACTTCTAAATTATGGCTTAATTATTTCTTGAAATAAATGCACTAATTTTTGTCTTGACTTTTGCTCCCTCGAGCTCCCCTAAGGACAACGGACAACGGACGGTAGTAAACAAAGTGACGGTCGTGTGGGGGCCACATTCTTTGTTAACAAATATTGAATAAAATACACACGTTAAACTTATAACACCCCTCTTTTTGCGTTGGGAGTCAAAAACAGAAAATGTGACGCTGTATAAATCAATTCATCGATGTTATATCATAAATAATAATCATCGGGAATGATCTTTAATTCGCTCTTCAAAACGCAAAGCCTACTATGTGAAATTATTTGTAAAGCAGGCTTTCGCTTTCGCTTTCATTTACACGAAACTAATTTAAGTTAACATTTATTTAATAGTTATTTATGATACTGGTGCGATAAGTTGGTTTTTATTAGCGAGTAGACGAATTTAAGCCCGAAACGAAGTCGAGGGCTTACCATAGTCACGAGAGAACAGCTTTTATGCTTCGCACGCATTAAACTGATTTTCCATTTTTTAGTTATTTTGCAGTTTTTTAGGAATCCCTTTTTAAGAAGATATTTTTCAACAACTACACATAATAAGTCTTTAGAATCTCTCTTTGAATTCTTCGTAATATTCGGTAGGAGTAAAGTAAACATCGTATAGAAAATACCTGTGCCCAATATGAAGCCCGAACGTGATCAGTAATTTCCACAAATGGCCTCGTGGCAGACACAATGCCTCCTTTGAGGACGTTTGACAAATTGAATCGGACCACTCTTTGCCCTTGGTAAAAGAAAATCTACGCACTAAATGTGATTGCTTCAGTCTAGGTTAGCCTACATAATGTACATTTTTTGCTAATCAAGTACCTAATCAATAGACGTAAAAAAAATATTTATGTGGGTGCACGCTAACAGACGATTTTTATGAAATTCCGTATTCATTTATTTTACACTTAGGCACAAAATTGTCATGGAAAGTAAAAAACCTAACCTTAAAAATTAGATGTTTGAGATTGCTTGTATGTATACCTACTTATTTGTTTTATTATCTATTTATTAAGGTCCTCATTACATAGATGGCAAAGATACGAGTATACTATATATATACCAGTATATCTAATATATAGTTTATAAGAAAAGAAAGTAAGAAATATATATATATTGAAAACAATTTGTTATCCTTTACAGAGCATAATTTATATTATAGGTCTGTGGGTTGGTGGGTAGTACGCACAACAGAAAATAAAAAATCAGTAATTGGATTATAAGCGAAGCGCTGAATTAGATACATATCCTTTATGTTTTCTCAAATCTATAGTGTATTAATACGTGAAGCTAAAACTTAAGATTCCTTATTAAGAAAATTGTGCAGACGGAAGAGTGAGAAATTTGGTACATTTAAAGTTTTTATGAAGAAGGACAGGAGAAAGCTAATATTTTTATATAATATGCATTAGAAATACATGAAATTTAAATAAAAATCACACAATTACGTTTATACTGCCAATGTCAAAAAGACTGTCAATTTCAAACTCATAATAGTTTGTGATCACATATGGTATACGTAGTCAAAGTCAAATCAATTTATTTAAGTAAACCCAATTGCAAGGTATTTTTGAACGTCAAATCTACTTTAGTTCGGTTCGAAAAGAAAACCTGAACACTGACACAGTACAAGTAAGCAAGCAGTGTTATTTATCTCGGCAGTGTCCTTGAGATCATTACCTACGGTCGCTCGGTATGTAAACACGCAACAGGGCTGCCGACTGGGACTGAATGTTGTTCTTGGGTTACGTATTTGATAATAGACACTGTATTAAATTGTCATATTATCTTTTCATTTTATATTATTGCAAATTTTATAAGTTTTTATTAATATAATTCTACTAGTATTTTATTTCTAATTTCAAAAGTTTGTGTATTAGTATGGTGAAAATGGATAAAAAAAATGCATTTTGTGTTTTTTTGTGTGCAGTATAATTAATATCAGCAACAAAGTATCTAGAACAATATGATAATATATTTCCTACAAATGAGCACCAGAGAAATATTTCCAGTGTCGATATAGATGTATTCAAACATCCATACACTGAGCAATATGCTCGAAAACTTAATTGACATAATATTTTTATTACCATACCATACCATTTATTACCATAACGACAACAATCGCGGCGCACTCGCGACTGTTGTATGCCGAGAAATGCCGAGATTTCGAGGTGCGCCGTTTGGGAGGGTTTATAATTATGAAGATAGAATACTGTTTTTTTGCTTATACTGTGATACTGAGTAACCGATAACTCAGTCAAGTATCATTTTTTCAACATCATTCTACAATTTATACTACTATAGGTACCTATAAATCTCTAGCATCTGTCTGTAATTATAATTTTTCTGTCAAATTTTGTGATACTTAGTCGTTTGACTTCGACTCTACCATTTTTTAAATTTTTGTCTGTCTGTCTGTCTGTCTTTGTCTTTTTATAACTTAAGAACGACTTGACCGAGCTTGATGACAATCGGTACGTATTAGAAACATGTGATTGCGCTCATGTAGGCTACTTATTTTTTAGAAAATTTACCCCTAAAGGGTTGAAAAGAGAGATGAAACTTTGTATGGTAAATGGTAAACCGCTGAACCGATTATGATGAAATTTGACAAGAATACAATTTAACATCAGAGATCGGACATAGGCTACTTTTTATAGAAAACTACCAGTAACAAGGTGGAAAGGGGGATGTAACTTTGAATGGGAAACGCTAAAACTTAGTACTTAATGATAAAGGTGCGGTGATAAGACTTTTTTTATCAAAAATACATATGTTACTTTTTTTTATCAAAAATCTGTGAAAAGGGGGACGGGAAGAAGTGGGAAATTTGTATGGGAAATGCTAAACCGCTGAACTGATTATGATGTAGCATGGATATTATTGGACACCTGGGAACGGACGCACGTTATTTTTATATCAAAAAAGGACCCGTAAGGGGATGAATAGGGAGATGAAACCTTGAATGGGAAATGCTGAACTGCTGAACCAATTATAGTGTTTGGTACATAGATAGTATGTGCCCGGAGACAGACGTAGGCTAGACGTAGACTTTTTTTGAAAAACAGTCTTTAAGCATACCATGTACATATAAATTATCTAACCTAATCCGGGAAAGCCACGAAAAAGCTTTCCGCGCAGACGAAGTCGCGCGTACAGCTAGTTGTTTAAAATAGAATATTCATAAAGCTAGTAAATGCGTGAGCAGAGAAGATTATTTCCAGACTATTGTTTTTTCTTCAATGAAATCGGTAATTTTGTAGTATGCTTCAAATAGCGTACGTTTAATAACAATTTTAAATTGCTTTTTCGTTAATTGAGTATTTTCTTGAGGAATTTTATTAGAAAAACAAACACTGTTGCCCAAAAATAACCCACTTGACTTTTGTAATTTAAATTTAGGATTATCTAGCTGATCACGACCACGAGTTTCCATACCATTAATAACACCTTACTTTGAAATAGATCTGTATTTTTTCTAGTGTATATTATGTTTTCATAGATGTATAACGAGGGTAACGTGAGTCCATCATTTCTTTAAAACGGTCTCTCAGCGACTCTCGTACATTTTATACTGTAAATGGTACGTATTGCCCTCTTTTCTAAAATAAAGACAGAATTCACATGCGCCGCTGATCCCCACAGTAGTACGCCATAAAACATAAGACTATGGAAATATGTGAAGTACACCAACCTAGCCGTGGCTACATCTGTCAACTGTCTAATGCGTCTAATAGCATATATTGCCGAACTGAGATTATTAGCCAAAACCCGGAAATGGTCCCCCTTCTGTAACTTATTATCTACTGTTAAACCAAGAAAAGTAGTTGATTTCGCTAATTCTAATTGTTTCCCACTCACTTCTAGTTTATTATGGATTCTGGATACATTGTACAGGAAAAATTGTACACAGTTGGTTTTTTGTGGATTGAGTAGTAAATTATGAGCAGCGAACTATCT
Organism: Zeuzera pyrina; assembly: GCA_907165235.1. Lineage (NCBI taxonomy): Eukaryota > Metazoa > Arthropoda > Insecta > Lepidoptera > Cossidae > Zeuzera > Zeuzera pyrina. The sequence continues at coordinate 11,062,862 of OU015624.1, forward strand.
CGAGACATCGGCCAAGGTCTTATTAGGTCCGCTAAATATCTTTTCTATTTACTTTAAACAATAGTGATGTGTCATCACTTCAGCAAATAATATTACATCACATAGGTCTTTAAGGATAAATGGGAGATCATTAATATAAACCAAAAACAGGGAAGGTTTGATGCTTGGAGGACGCCCATCTTTAATTTAGAACCGACAGATTTAATCCCATTTACACTCACTTTTTGTTCTCGGTCAGCCAGATATGAGTATTGAGTGTTAACTGAATACCCCAAGAAGTGAGTGGGTTGAAATATGTCTGTAAACATCTATATCTGTTTCTATCAGTTTATTAATTAATGTATACATCTATACCATTCTAAAATTGAGCTAAAAGTATATTTAACATGAAGATAAAAACAGAAATTAATACACTAAAAATAGTCTTGTAGAAAAATCTAATATGCGACCAAAAAAGAAGATTAACCCTCTATCATCTGCAAACATTTCATTTGAATCTTCTATTCTTTCATGCGAACCCAAAGTATTGGCAGAAATAAACATAAATATACCAAATATAGTTCAGAATAAAGAAAATAATAACGTTTCTGAACAACTGCAAGATCAGACAGAAAAATTACAGAAGGAATTGAAAGGGGATGAAACTGAAGTTATAACTTTGAGGGAGAACATCAATCATTTGGAAATCTGTATGTCAAGTAAACCCAATTTTGACAAAAATAATGTTATGTTATTGGACTCTACGAAACAGCAAATTCAAGATCGATCTCGTGTCTGTAATACTTCTAAAACACATCATAAAATATACATCTTAAGAGACGCGTCGGTACAAGGTTTAGCTAGCGAGATGATCCAAAGCCGGCAAAATAAATGGAACGATGTATATGCAGTACGCGGAATAATAGGAACTAATGCATCTAGCAGCAGAGTATTTGATATGGTTGATGATGATTTACTGTATAGTTTTACAACAGGGGATATTATTGTACTGCCATTAAGAGCTCACGATAAAAATCCATATGAATTATTTACAAACATTTGCAATATGCTCTATAGACTACAATTAAGCAATGTGTTTGTCTTAAACATAATGGATAATAAAGAACTTAACGTAAAATACCTTAACCGAGAACTTAAATTGATACTAAATTGTTACGAACATTGTAGATTTATTGAAATCAATTATGAGTACATACTGAGTAATAGCATTTTGTCTAAGAGAAATCTGATCAGATATTTAGGTAATAAATTAAATATAGAAATTAACTATCTAAAATATGAAAAAATGTTTTTAAAAAATATTAGGAATCTGACAAAATCCAATAGACTAAGTGAACTCATGGCTCAGGAAAACTTAACTTTTCCACAGGTAACACTAACACAAAATATGAATGTTAATAATATGAATAGAATACATGAACGTAACTACACACCCATTACAAACGATAAATCTCCATTGTCTATACGTAGAAGTCCTATGTCCGAAACTACAAATAATTCGAGATCAAACAATATACAAAATAATAATTCGTTTTTTCGTAAATAAAAATAATATTTCTGCAACCATACTACATCAAAATATACAGAGATTTTTGAGTAAGAAAGAGATAGTAAATATAGCTTTACAAGAGCTATCTGAAAAAATAGGTTCTGTTGATGTCATATGCTTTACTGAATCTTTTATTAGACTAGGATCGGAATCAAACTTAATTTTAAATAACTATAAACTAGCATCATCCTTTTCAAGGAGCAATGAACGTAGGGGAGGATTCTGGATATTAGTCAAAAAACACATAAACTGCAGACTTTACAGTACCAGTTGAACCATTGCCATATCACCTTGAATTTTGTATATCAGAAATGGTACCTTACAGTCTCATAATTATATGCATATATCGATCAACTCTTAAATGCAAAAGATATAGCGAGAGTGTGGAATTATTCCTTGACCGTTTGGAATCACTCCTAATGTATTTAGTTAAGAAATTTTCTAATCGACATATAGTCGTATGTGGGGATTGGAATATTGACATGTTAAAGTCTAACCCTCACTCCAAAAAATTGGTATCATTGTTACTCAACTATGGCATAATTAATCATATTCAGAAGCCGACAAGAGGTAAGTCTTGTTTAGATCTCATAGCAAGTAACCTGAAAAACCCAGTTTCAGGAATACATTATTTGGCACTTTCTGATCATGAGACAGCACAGACAATATCATTTAATGTGGAATTACGAGGAAAATCTGAAAGTCGGGAGAAAGTTTCATTTTGGTTCGAACGAAATCGGGATATGTGTGAGGATAATATCACTAAATTTAAGGAATGTATGGCTGCTTTTTCTTTTTGTGAGGTGGCAGAGGCAAAGGATACTAACGAGGCCTTCCAGATCTTTCATGAAACTATAACTCTGTTTTATAATTTGTGTTTCCCCATAATAACGGTGAAGGTGGTCAATAAATCAGTTAGGAATAGGTGGATAACGAAGGGCATAAAAAGATGTTGTGTTAAAAAAAGACATTTATATTTCAAATATAGACTTTCAGTTGATAATAGGCAAATATATAAAAATAATTACGTGTCATATTCTAAATTATTAAGGAAATGCATGTACAAATCACAAGAATTAAACAACAAAAAGTATATACTTAGTGCAAAAAACAAATGTAAAGCCACTTGGAACGTAATAAAAGATGACGCTTGCAATAAAATGTACGAACAGATTGAAGCCATAAAAATTAATCAAAAGATATGCACAGACCCTCAGAAAATAGCAGAATATTTTAATAACTTTTTTATTAAACTCAATGATAAAACAAAGGCGGTAGGCGATAAACCATATGAAAATACTATGACTTTCAATCCTAACACCATTTTTTATCGCCTCTTTTACCAATACCTTTTACCAATTTTAAAAATTACAAATTCATTACGATCAACAAACGCTACCGGTTATGACGATCTCAATATGAATATTTTGAGAGAGTGTCGTTACGATTTGGCTGTACCGCTCTGCCATATTGTCAATTCATCGTTTTCCCAAGTTATATTTCCAAAACTGTTGAAATATACTGTTGTGAAGCCAATAAAATTTACAAGAAAGGTGATAGATATGATTTCAATAATTATCGTCTAATTACACTTATTCCAGTGCTATCAAAAATTTTTGAAAAGGCTATGTATAATCGTATTTCAAATTTCGTAGCAACTTTTAACATTCTGACTTCAAAACAATTTGGTTTTAGAAGGAATAGTTCCACGACTTTGGCTTGCTTTCAGTTAGTTAAGGCAATAACTGAAACTTTAAATTCAGGTTCTCATATTGTTGCTATTTTTGTTGATATGAGCAAAGCATTTGATCGCGTTGACCATAATATACTATTAGGCAAGTTATCTACCTATAGAATCAGAGGTACGGCTTATGAATGGATAGAAAGTTATTTATCTGAAAGAGAACAGTCCATACAGATTTCTTCAATGAATAAATTACAAAAAAATGTACACAAGTCGACGTTTCAACCGAACAAATTCGGAGTGCCACAGGGCAGTATACTTGGGCCACTGTTGTTTCTTTTATACATCAATGATCTACCAGGTATAACATCACACGAGTGCATTTTGTTCGCGGATGATACTACATTGATGTTAAAGGGCACAGATAAATCGACATTGGAGGGAGAAATCTATGGTGTGCTTGAATCTCTTGTGAATTGGTTACACACTAATAATCTTAACCTAAACGTATCAAAGACAAAATTAATTGAATTTCAGACATTTAATAGTACTTCTTTTAATATAGATATTACTTTTAATAACATAAAAATGGAAACCATCAATGATACCATATTTTTGGGGATAAAAATGGATAAATTTTGCAATTGGAAATCTCACGTAGAAAGGATTTGTTCGAAGCTTAATAGATATGTTTATGTATTGAATCGTTTAAGACTAACAGTTTCAAGACAAGCTGCTCTCTTATCATACCATGGATATGTTTCTTCCATTTTAAGATATGGTATAGTGCTGTGGGGATTTTCTGTTGACGCTGATATCGTATTCAAATGTCAAAAAAAGTGTATGAGGGCGGTTTGTGGTGGACATCACCTCGATAGTTGTGTACCATTTTTTAAAAACAATAAAATTTTGCCGCTACCCAGCCTTTATTTATTTGAATTGTGTGTGTTCGTACAAAAGAACATGTCATTGTTTAAAAAAAAAGCAGACCTAAATACTAGACAATGTCGAAATCCAAATAAGTTGGTAATCCCTGCGCAGCGCTTGTCTGTGTACAGTAAAAATGCATACTGTATGGCGGTTCGCGTATACAATAAATTACCCGATAGTTTCAAGAATGACAACCTACGAGTCTTTAAAAGAAATACTTTTGACTTTTTCATGTCTCGATGCTATTATTCAGTGAAAGATTATCTATATGACAAGAATTTGTAAATTGTGTTGTTTTGTTTTCATGACTGTGTTGAATTGTGTTTATTTATTTTTATGTAAAATGGTGTGACATGAGATATTTAGATAATTTTAATTTTAATGTAACTCTTGTGACGAATTATTATATTGTGTAAAAAATAATTTGTTAAACGTTTGCACGCCAAAGTTTGGCAGAATGATTACCTGATGTAACTGTTCCAGCAAATAAATACTTACTTACTTACTTACTATGAAATCACAAGATCGAGAGTTTTATCGCGTATTCCATAATATTTCAGCTTGTAAATTAAAGTTTTGTGACAAACACAATCAAAAGCTTTGGAAAGATCACAAAACACGCCAATGGCATCCCGTGACCCCTCCCAAGCCTCTATTACATTGATTTGATCAAACTTTCTCCCGTGTTGTTGTTGACCGCCCTCTCGTGAAACCGTACTTTTGACCATGAAATATAATGTATGGTTGAGCATTATTTTTTCTAATATTTTACTCAACGCTGGTAATATCGACACCGGGCAGTAGTTTGTAGGATCTGACTTGCAACCCGATTTAAATATTGGTATAATTGTACCATTTTATAACTAATCTAAATCTATTTTCTGTTAATAACTAATCTAAATCTATTTTCTGTTAATAATTATTTTTTCATCCCTTAGTTACATGTATGGAATGGAGTGCCAATTCAAATTTTTTTTAATTTGTACAGCGGTTCATAGAATAGCTACGAAACCTCAAAAATTGTGTAATTACAGAAAAACTTTTTGTGCACCGCAATGTTATTGATTATTATTGTATGTACAGACTGCAGATATAGTTATTCGGGGTAAAAGGACGCAGTGGGTAAAAGTGCGTAGTGCTGTTTTCTCTGAAGTGAGTGAGCGAACGGGGAGCTTGGATGATGGGAGCGAGTGCGAGTAGGCATCCATTTTGTGTTAGTTGTCCGGTACGCAACGCGTGTTGTAAATTACGAGTTCAAATTAAAAGCTGAGGTGAAATTTGCATGTCTTGCGATCCAGAGAAAAGTTTGTGGTACTTTATTTATGTTTCTTTCGAGGCAAGTCTCTTTTGCTGATTTTATATGGTTATTAAACTATTTATTCCAAAACAAACATTCTAACCTAACATTATTGATACTGGAAGTAGAAAACGTTTTTTGGTTATCGACCAAACAGGGTAAAAGTATGGGGGTAATAGTACGCACGCGTACTTTTACTCACATTTGCGTCCTTTTTACTCAAATGGATAATTCCAGTAACGTTAAGTTTAAATATGATAAGTATATTTAAATATGTTATGAAACGATGTGTTCGCGACGTAGAAAATTAGATTATAGATAATAACGCAAATGTAAATAAAAAGTAATATATAAAGAAATAGTAATAATAGGTACAGATAGTTAATTAAGTATAGACCTATATTGAGAGTAAGATAGTGAAATAGATGTTAATAATAAAGAAATAGATAGATATATGTGTTAATATAGACATATTGTAATAGGGAAAGAGAATTATATAGTATTATTAGTTAGTTAGGGGGTCAACTGAGGAAGCGTGCTCGTCGCGACCCCTGCCAGCCCTTTTCAGGGCTGCAATTCCTCTTCTGTGCATACCATGCGGGACAACGGCAATAATAATGTTAGGGCGTCCCCCGAAAGCGACGTACACCGGTCTGTCCCTGCTGGTGTGTGCAGAGTGCAGTTCGGCGTTGGGGACCGCCACCCAACACGCTGTGCACCTAGCGGCGAGAAGTGGAGGGAGGAGTGCAGAGTAGCTGCGTGGAATGTGAGAGGTGGGATTGACGAGAAGATGAATGAAGTGATTGATATTATGGAAGAGAAAAGATTGGATGTGCTATGTTTGAATGAAACCAAGCGAGGCGGCAGTGAACTTGCCAACTTGCCCGGAGGAGGCATCGCTTTGTGGTCAGGGGTACCACAAGGAGATAGGGGATGCCAAGGGCTAGGCGTTTTACTGTCCTCTCGTATGGTTAATTGTATGACTGAGTATGAATGTGTAACATGTGAATGCGTAACTCCGCCTCGATGCTGGGTTTTCTGGATGGGACGAATTATGTCTCAACCAAAAACCCCAGTATGGTGCCGGTCCCAAGCCCGGATAAAGGAGGAGGGCACAGGGATGATATCGGAATTTCGGCTTCAGATATTATCCTCACAGCTGTGCATCACATGCGGAGGAAAACCCGTATGTAATGTACAAAATCCCCCTCCCTAGCACCTTCCTTAATCCAATCCAAACCATTCTACCACATCCTCATCCTGTCCCTACATCCGCCACTAAAGCGAGGAGGTGGTGGATGTGTAATCGCAACATCCTCGCACACCCTGGGGTCACGGTTGGAGAGCTCGTGCCAACGATCCCGCGGCTCGAGAGCTGGCCTATCCAGCTCACGAGCCGTTTCGTAGACGGGGGTCGTGAGTGCTGGATTCGTCAACGGAGATGGGAAGTGACTCGGAGAGAGACATCTGGAGAAAGGTAGGGAAAGTAGAGAAGGCCATAAGAGGTATTACTTATCCGGTACCTACTGATTATCCAGAGAGTCAAACTCGCCGAGTAATTTTCCAGACCCGGGGAGGAACCCAGCAATCATAACGTCTGCGTCGTACGAGCTTGAGTAGAGGGGAGCGGCGCCCTCTGTATCCCCGAAAATGTAGCTGGCACCTGGGCAAGGGAGCTCTGCCGGGGTGCCTTACCTTATTTCTCACCATTAAAAACCCAAATTGTATGGATAACTTAAATAAAAACACTATAATGGAGAGGAAGCCCGAAGGTAACACTGAGGGAGTACCTCCTAAAGAACTGACAGAATCAAAGCCAAGTACAGTTGAGGTTGAGGATGCACTTTCCCTTGCCAATCTGCACTTAGAAGAGGAGACACTTCTGAAAAGCCCCATTTCCACAGGTAACACTATGGAGGAGGGAGAATCTTTCAGTCGAGTTCCCACCAAGGAGGAAAAGAAAATGGAGAAGGCACGGCGTCGGAGGAAGGTACGAGCCGAAAGGAGCAGAGATGCGGAGCAAACAGCACCATCATCTTCCTCTGCCCCCCAGAGACCTATGAAGATGAAAAGACAGAGCACGGACACGGAGCTGAGGCCACCGCCGAAGCGCGTAAACTGGGAAGCTGCCGAGAACGATGACGGACCGCGCGGCCTATCGCGAAGACAGACGGGACTCGCCATCGCAATAGGAAGGACAGACGGGAAACCAGTAGATGAAGCCCTGGCCTCTATCATACGACAAAAACTCGGCGAAATGATAGAGAAGGCGGTGGAGGAAGAGGATGCAGACACGACGAGGGTCTCCTTTGCCACCTCGGGGTTGGTGTCAGAAGGTCATTACCTTGTGACACCAATGAACGAGGGGGCGAGGGACTGGCTCTTGGCATGCTCCTTCGGAGACCACGACGGCGTCTCTATCATTGCGCGGAGAGTCAGTCGATAGGGCCAAGGCTAAGGTGTGGATACCAGGTCCAAAAGAACACCTCCCCAAGGACCCATTCAGGCTCTTGGTGAGACAGAACAGACACCTGACGGATACGAGGACATGCGACTGGACTGAGATCTCAAAGGAGCTACTGCCTTTGGGAACTCGACTCATAGTGGGTATTCCTCACGAAGATGCAAAAAGCTTTCAGGCAACCCAAGTCCAGGTGAGACTACTCAGGTCAAGCCTGAGAGGAGGTGAGCTTCCGGCGGCCAAAGGTGTAGTAGTCAAGAAGGCAGGATGCAAATCTGTACATGCGTATGCAAGTGCGTGCACAGGTGCGCGCCCTCAAATGTGGGTGAGACATCTACGAGTGGGGGTGAGTACCAGTTCACGCGGGTGCAGGATGTCAGCATCAGGACCTTAAGTACTTCGACTGGACCGAGACAGGCGGACAAAGGACAGAGGAAACCGGCGGGGAGTGGGTGCTTCTCTGGGGGTGCTGGCCGTGCCAAGACTGGCGGAGGCAGTGCGTCTGGGGGGGGGTCCGGCTTCTAGGACGGTACCAAAAACAAAAAAACAAAATGGACAAACACGCAAACAGTAGCACTACGCACACACATAACACACAGAATAGCACACACAACACACAGTATAGCACACAGAACACACAACCCACGACACGCAATACACAACACAAAACACAAAGATCAATAAGAATATGTCAAATAAATCTTCACCATTGCAAAGAGGCGATGCACGACCTCTGCAAAACCATCATCGAGAAGAAAATTGACATAGCTCTACAACAACCGGGTAGTGGGAGTCGGTTCTCTGGGAGGTGAAATCATCTACCACACGGAAGGTGAGCTCCCTCCCAGAGCATGTATATATATTGGTAAGAACATAAAGAACGTAGGCTATACGGCCATTATGTGTTACAGAGATCTAATGGCTGTAGAAGTCCCTACGAAAACTGAGGAAGGCAGAGCCATGAGCATCGGCGTAGCCTCAAGTTACACTCCTAGTGAAAGAGACTTCGACCCACCTGCAGCGAAGGTACAAGAACTGATCAACGGATGCAAAGGTAAGAATGTTCCTATTCTGGTAGGGTGCGATGATAATGCTCATAACACTGTTTGGGGTAGCACAGACACAAACTGGAAAGGCGAGAGATATTTAGACTTCATTTTAGTTAATGAATTAGACGTCCTAAACATTGGCAACGAACCTACCTTCGTTACCAAAAACAGAAAAAAAGTACTAGACATTACCTATAGCTCAAAACAGATTAGTTCACTTGTGAAGGGATGGAAAGTGGATACAAACTATGCCTTCTCAGACCATAGAAGAATCTTTTTTGAGTTAGATAGTAAAGTAGAAATAAAGAAAATAAGAATCCCCAAAAAAAACGGACTGGGATAAATTTGATTCAATCATCAACGATTGGATACCCAAGACTACAGGATTTGGGAGTATTCAGGACCTTGAAAGAGGAGCTGAGGAACTTAAAGAACTACTAAAGCAAGCCTATCACGAATCATGTCCACTACGAGAAATTAAAGTAGGGAAAGGACAACCATGATGGACAAAAGAACTTAGCAAGCTAAGGAAGAAAACGCGAAAAGCTCTGAGGATAGCCCTTCATAAGGGTGACGAAAACAGCTGGAGCGTATATAGGAATGAAAGAAACAGTTTTAAAAAGAAATGCTCAGAAGAAAGTAGGAGAGGATGGAGAACATATTGCGAGAGCATCTCCACACACTCTGAAGCCTCTAGAATAATGAAAATGCTAGCAGGCAACACAGCATGCACATTGAGCAGCATTAAGGATGGCGACCGTCATATCACGGAACCAAAAGAAGTTCTAAAGAAAATGATTGAAACACATTTCCCAGATAGTGCAGAATACACTGCCAAAGGAATAATGTGTGAACAGTATGAAGAACCAGCATGGGCAGTAGCAGAGGAGATGATTACAGAACAAGGCATAGAATGGGCAGTGACGTCGTTCATGCCATTCAAAGCGGCAGGACCAGACGAAATTTTCCCCAAAATTCTACAGAGAAGCTTGAAGAAAATTATGCCCATACTAAAGAACCTATACACACAAAGTATAGCATTGAGATACATTCCAGCTACATGGAGACAAGTGAGAGTTGTCTTCATTCCGAAACATGGAAAGAAGACATATCAAGAAGTGAAAGCGTAAAGATGTATCAGTCTATCTTCTTTTGTGTTAAAAACACTAGAAAAAATAATAGACAATCACATTAGAACACTACTTGAAGCAAGCAACTTCCCAATTCACAAGCATCAACATGCTTACATGACTGGGAAATCAACAGAAACAGCACTGCATAGTCTAACTGTAAAAATAGACAGAGCAATAAGTAACGACAAAGAATATGCAGTAGCATGCTTTTTCGATATTGAGGGAGCTTTTGATAGAGCAAGCTTTGAATCGATTGGAAGATCGATGAAGAGGAAAGGCATACCGGACTGCATAGCAGAATGGATAATAAAAATGATTAAAAACAGAATAATCACCGCACAGTGTCCGGAAAATCTCTGAACGGTATTAAAGAAGTAATAATGGAAGGAATAAAAACTATTCTAGAATGGTGCCTGGATAAGGGTCTGGGGATACACCCGGACAAAACAAAACTGGTAGAGTATTTACTAAGAAAAGGAAAATAATGATAATGCCAGACATAGTGCTATCAGGAAAAGAACTAGAAATAGGCAAAGAAATTAAATACTTAGGTATAAATCTAGACGACAAGCTAAGATTCTGCAGTCATATTAAAGAAGTAAGTACTAGAGCTAAAACAGCCCTAATACAATGTCAAAGAGCGGTGGGTAAAACCTGGGGTATAAAGCTTCACATGACACACTGGATATACAGAACCATAATACTACCAAGACTAACCTATGGCGCGGTGGTATGGTGGCACAAAGCACAAATCAAGAGCAATAAGAAGGAACTAGATAGAATACAGAGAATGGCCTGCCTGATGATGACTGGAGCGCTAAGCTCGACACCAACGGCAGCTCTGGAAATAATCCTAGGCATGAATCCACTCGAAATAGAAATTAAAAAGAAAGCAATAGAACAATGGTATGTCATGAAAACATATAAGGAATGGAAAGCAAATCATCTAGATAAAGGACATACACAAATAGATACTATATATGCGGTAAAACTGTCAATGGTATTACAAAACAATGACCTAATAAAGAAACTAAGAATTTTTGACAAGAAATACAGAGTACACATCGGCGAAAGAGACGATTGGGAAATAAGAAATAATACAAGAACACTTATAGGGTATACAGATGGCTCTCGCAGAGAGAGCACAAAACTCTCGGGAGCGGGCATTTACACACCCAAGTTAGAACAAAAGGAAATGAGCATATCGCTAGGTCTATATACTAGCGTGTTCCAAGCTGAAGTATACGCAGTATTGACATGTGCTCAAAAGATGCTAGAAGAAAACAATAGCATGTACACAGATGTGGTAATCTACACGGATAGTCAAGCCACATTAAAGGCATTGGATAGACCTAGCACCAAATCAGCTTTGGTACTAGAATGTAAAAAAACGTTAAATCGGTTAGCATCCTCGATAGAAGCAACCATTGCCTGGATCCCAGGACACCAAGGGAATGAGGGCAATGAGAAGGCGGACGAACTTGCAAGAGAGGGAGCGGAAAGGAGGTTCACCGGACCTGAACCAGTTCTCCCAATATCAGAAAGAATAATAAAAGGAATCATCAGAACCATAGCTATGAAAGAAACAATCAAAGCATGGAAGAATAAAGTAGGCTGTAGACAGTCAAAGATGTTCCTAAAGGAAATAGATAAGAAGAAGGTACAAAAGATCCTAAGTATGAGCAAAACAAACATTAGGACGATCACAGGAATAATAACTGGACACAACTTACTAAATAGGCACAAGGCTCTAATTAGTAAGGGAAGTGAAAGTGCACAGTGCCCGCACTGTGACAAAGAGGAAACTAGCAAACACTTCATAGTGGAATGTGTAACGTATTCAAGGATAAGATGGGAGATTTTCGGAACGGACCTGCTTGGTGAGGAGGAACTGAAATCTCTCAGTTACGAGGACATAATAGAATTTTGTAGGCGTACAAGAAGGTTTGATGGGGAACGTTTTCTAGGCCATCAGTAGACCATACTCCACGTAAGGGAAATGGGTGAAATGGTCCAAAAGAGGACTGATCACCCGTCTGGGCCTGGCAGACGTCCCTCATCAACAATAATAATAATAATAATGAATGTGTAAATCCCAGACTGCTCTGGGTACGCCTCAAGATTGGGTTGACAAGAATTTTTGTTTTGGCAGTATATGCCCCAGTGTCCTCTGTCGGTTTGGCTGAACTAGAGCAGTTCTGGGAGAATGTTAGAGAAGTTCTAGCGACGGTTGAAGAGAACGAAAGAATTGTTGTGTGTGGAGACATGAATGGATGGGTCGGGACAGCTCGAACAGGATTTGAGTCTGTCCTAGGCAAATATGGAGATAAGAGAGTGAATGATGCTGGTAAGATTGTGTTAGGACTGTGTATGGAAAAGGATCTTTTTGTGGCTAATACCATGTTTGGGCACAAAAGGATCCATCAGTACACGTGGGAAAGAAAGGGTGCGAGAAGTATGATTGATTTATTCCTGGTGGATAGCAGACTTAAGAAGCAGGTAATGGACACAAGAGCGTATAGAGGAGCCGATCTCGGGACGGACCACTTTCTGGTGATAACCAGAATAAAGGGTCTGTTCGCAGCATGGCGACATCGCGTAGTGTCCAAACCTGCAGCGGTTAGCCACATTAAAAGCTGGAAACTGCAGGATGCGACCACCAGAAATGAATATAAAAGGGTATTATCCAGTAAGCTTGATGATAGATTGAAAGTGATGAGCGATGATGTTGAAGAATGCTGGCAGAACCTTAGAGATAGTATGATTGAGGCTGCGAAAGAAGTGTGTGGAATGAATAAGATTGGGAACGGAAAAAAGCGTGATGTGTGGTGGGATGATGAGGTGAAAGTGGCTGTGTATAAGAAAAAGAAAGCATGGCGAGACTACCTTGCTACTAATGACTGGTATGAAAAATTTGATGAAAGACAGGTATAAGCTGCAGAAAGCAGAAACGAAGGCACTAGTGAAAGAAAAGCGTGAAAGGTGTAGGGTGTTAGATGAAAACAAGGTGTCGGACAACTTCGAGGAAAATTCCAAATTATTTTGGAAAGAAGTGGTCCGGCACCTTGCAGAATGAATAAAGTGCGTTCGAAAGAAAACAACCTGCATACAAATAAAAAAGATGTTCTGCAGCGATGGAGTGAATACTATGGAGAACTGTATGAGAGTGGCGACTCCGTCTCTGATACTGAGAGCGATTCTAATGAATTGCCACACTCGGGCCAGGGACTGGAGGATGCCATTAGTATGAAAGAGATTGAGAAAGTGATAAGAAGTTTGAAATGTGGAGAGGCTGCGGGAATTGATGAGGTGACTGCTGAGATGATCAAGTATGGTGGTCCTAGGGTCTGGGATGCCTTCTGTGCACTCTGCAACCTTTGTTGGCAGAAGGAGGAGGTTCCAGAGGACTGGCGCACGGCAGTCATAGTACCTCTATATAAAGGGAAAGGTTCCTACCTAGACTGTGCGTGCTATAGGGCCATCAGCTTGGTCAGCTTAGCGAGTAAAGTCTATACTAAAGTATTGACTGAACGTATGAAAGGCGTTTCAGAAAGATATTTGTGGGAGGCGCAAGGTGGATTCAGGAACGGTAGGGGCTGTATGTATCAGATTTTCTTGCTTCGCGTTATCGTGGGGAGGTTTCTGGCTTTAGGTCGGAAAGTTTTCTGCGCTTTCGTGGATCTAGAAAAAGCATTCGATAGAGTAGTGCGGAAGAAATTGTGGAGTCTTCTGCCTGAATATGGCGTGGAGGGCTCCTTACTGCAGGCTGTGAGGTCATTATATCGAGACCACAGAGCCTGTGTAAGGATAGACGGGGACATGTCGCCCTAGTTTGAAGTCTGTTCTGGTGTCAGACAGGGCTGCGTGATGTCTGCCTGGCTATTCGTGCTGTATTTGGACAGTTGCCTGCAGAGATTGAAAGGTAATATGAGTGGTATGGGATGTGGTGACACAGTGGTAGACTGCCTATTGTACGCTGACGATGCTGTGCTAATATCACCATCAGAAGCAGAGTTGCAGAGACTAGTCACGTGCATGAAAGAAGATTGTGAAGTACAAGGATTGAAAATGAATGTGAACAAAACTAAGGTTCTGGTGTTTAAAAGAGAAGCGGTACAAACGAAATGTGTGATTTGTGTAAATGGAAAATGTCTAGAACAGGTGAATGAAATTGTGTACCTGGGGAGTGCGTTTTCGAGGGATGGAAGATGTGAGTTGGATGTGGAGAGACGGGTAGCAGCTGGCAATAAAGTGAACGGTGCTCTGTCCGCATTAGTGGGTAGTGTGAATATATCTAACACTGTTAAAATGGCCATCCACAATGCGGTGTTGGTGCCAACTTTGTTGTACGGTAGTGAGGCCTGGATATGCCCAAAATCGAGTGAAAGTATGTTAAATGCTGTGGAGATGCGGTCTCTCAGAAATATGTGCGGTGTCACGCTTGCTGACAGGATAAGCAATGATGAGATACGCAGTATGACAGGGTTGCACAACAGTGTTATTGTAAAAATGAAGAAAGGAATGCTTAGATGGTTCGGGCACATGGAAAGAATGAGTGATGAAAGACTGACGAAGAAAATATACAGAGCGAAAGTGAGTGGTAAAAGAAGCCAAGGAAGACCAAGGCTGACTTATGAAGATCATAGTGCCAGAGTGTTAGCAGACGGAAATGTCAAAAGCACTCGCATACCTAAGCGAAAATATGTGAGGAGAATGATGAGATTTGAGGAAGCGAAAGAGGTGTGTAAGGACCGCGACTCCTGGCGCTCCGTCCTCTCTGACTACCCCGTTGGGGATACAGCGTGAAGTTATGTTATGTTATTAGTTAATAGTTAGATATAGAAATAGATATATAGAAATGTAATAGTATTAAGGGAATATTAATAAAGAGAGCTTATACACACATTCACACACTTACACATCACACAAACTCACCACATTTACTCACCCGCCCACTGGCTTCCCTTGCCCAACAAGTAACCAATCAGAGGTGTCCGCAGCGCGGAACGCCCGGTCAGATAGAGATAGATACAGGTCCATAGATAGAGATAGAGCTACTGACCGGGCGCCCGAATCGATATCGCTACAGACCGCGCTAGTTGCGGACACATCGTTTGGTACTTTAGTAGGCAGGGAACCAGTGAGCGCCCCTGCAAAAGAGTCTGCTCTCGGCCGCCGTACGAGACGCACGCGTCGCTCGCTCGCTCGCCTCGCCTCTCAGTGCTCAGTGCCGTTTCCGCGCGCCCGCGTTGCGCTGCCATCGCTCTACTCGCTGCGCATCGTGCGTAGCGAATTAGTGCGTTCTTGTCGTGTCGCGTTGCGCCTGCGCTCCGCGTAGCGCCGACCGGATATCGCGTCGCGCCTGCGCTCCCCGTAGCGCTGACCGGGTTATCGCGTCGCGGCCGCGCCAACTCGAATCGTTGCGATTTCTCCGAGCGCCCGCGTGCGCTGCCACCGCTGTACTCACTGCGCATCGTGCGTAGTGATTAATAGTGTGTTCGCGTCGCGTCGCGGCCGCGCCAACTCGTATCGCTAAGTGTTAGTGTTAAGTTAGTGAAGTTTATATAAGACCTAGGTGTTAGGTACACATCTGTGCACAATAAGACAGGCACAGTACGACCAGGGCTACAAAGTAGGCACTCTCCTCCCTGCCTATCCCCGGTAGGGAGGTCCTCTCTTACAACTTGGCGGCTCTACAGGGCCATGGACACGCTGACGGACACCCAATTCCGCGCGTTCGTGATGGCTCAACTCGAGTCATCACACTCCCATATTCGCGACCTGTGGGACCACCGGGTCTCACCCGCGCCCCGCGCCCCCACCCCCGCGTCTTACTCGGCCGTTGTTTCCGCCGCCGCTACAGTCGCGAAGCCCCCGCCGCGCGAACCAACCAAGCCGGCCCCCGTTAGTGATTCGCCCGCTTCCCCTGACCCGACGGAGGCTTCGGACTCCGAAGAGGAAATGGACATAGCGCTTCCCTCCTCTTCGGAGGACGAGGCCACTAAGAGCGCCGATTGGCGCTTAGTGGTCAAGAGGAAGCGGGCGAATTCCCCGAGGGAAGGCGACACGCCTAGCCCGCCCCCCAAAACGACGAAGGCGGCCCCTCAGGCCTCCGGAGCTCCCGCGGCCCCTCTGGCCGAACAAAAAGCGCCTGCCTCACAGACCATCCAGGCCCCTCAGGCCGACAAAATCAAAACACCGCCGCCGGTGTTTATTCAAGAAAAAGCGTCGTGGGATAGGGTCTCTCGGGCCTTAGACGCGCGCCGCATAAAATTTGTTTCCGCCCGCAACACTGCACAGGGCATTAAGGTGCAGGTCCCCACCCCGGCTGACCATCGAGAGCTCACAGCGCTCCTACGCTCGGAGCGCATAGGTTTCCACACTTATGCGCTCCCGGAGGAGCGCCAGCTTCGCGTGGTCATCCGCGGCCTCCCCAAGGAGCTCCCGGAAGAGCTCATTCTCGGCGACCTTAAGTCGCAAAACCTCCCGGCGCGTGAAGTCCACCGCCTTTACAAGCCTCGCTCGAAGGAGGCCTTCGACCTCGTGTTGGTCGTACTCGACCTCTCCCCCGAGGGAAAGGCCGTTTTCCACATAAAATCCGTGTGTAGGATTTCCGGCCTCTCCGTAGAGGCCCCGCACAAGCGCGGCACGGTGGGTCAATGCCACCGCTGCCAATTGTACGGGCACTCGGCCCGCAACTGCTTCGCACGGCCTAGGTGCGTCAAGTGCCACGGAGACCACGGCACCCCCGAGTGCTCCCGCACGCCGGAGACGTCTGACCCTCCCGGTTGCGTACTGTGCGGAGAGCTCGGACATCCCGCGAACTATCGCGGATGCCCGAGAGCTCCGCGCCGTCGCCGCCGTGGGGGTAAGTCGCGCCGAGCCAGCGGAGCACATCAGGGCCAACGCCGCGGCCCCCCTGCGCACCCAGCCCAACCTAAGGCCGCCCCTACCGCGACCTCCGCACCCACACGGCCCGCGCCCTCTGCGCCAGCCAAACCCGCGCCCTCCGCGCCGTCACAACTCGCGCCTTCTGCGCCGCCACAACCCGCGCCCTCCGCGCCAACTCAACCTGCGCCCTCAGCGCCGAACAAACCCGCGCCCTCAGCGTCGACTAAATCCGCGCCCGCGCGTGCTCTACCGGCCCGAGAGACCATAGCGCCGACGCCAGCACAACAACCGCGGCGTAAGGGGCCCGCGCCTCAAACGCGTCCAGCGGCGCCGGCTCCTTCAGCGCCGGCGTCCGATCTCCTCGGCAACATCCGAATGCTCGCCGACCTCGTTAAGGAAATCAACCTTAACGAAATTAAAATAGTCGCGCGTAAAATCCGCGACTGTAGCGACGGGATGGGACGGCTCATCTAAACTTTCCGATCATTATAATTTATATAAATGTTCTAAATTTCATGATATGCCTCTGAACGACCGATTTCACTTTATTAAAAAACATAGTGGATGTACAAATTGTCTAAGCCTTTCGCATAACTGTTCATCATGTAAATCGCTATCTCGTTGCCGATTTTGTAATAGCAAACATCACTCATTATTGTGTCGCGATCGGGGACTCGATAATAATATTCGTAATGATAGAAGCGTAAAGCGCGCATCAAGCGCTGCTCGAGCGCTGTCCGCTGTCTCGACCAAAAAGCCGCTTGCACCTGCGCCCGCGCTCTCGCTCGCAGCCTCACCGCGCCCGCGCTCGCCTACCGCGCACACGACTGACTCGCAATCGCAACAAAATAATATTTCTTTGTATAATTCGTTTCCAGTCTCGCAGTGTAATGTTACGTGCCTGTTAGGTACCGTTCAAGTCAATGTTATAGATAAGTGCGGTCGCACAAAATGTGTTCGCGCTTTAATAGATCCCGGATCTCAAAACAATTTTATTACCTCGAAATGTTGCAGAGAATTAAAATTAAAATACGATAAGGTATCGCGCGCGTTTGTTAAAGGCATAGGAGCTTCGCCAAACCCTATAGGAGGTGTTACTTCAGTCGGTTTATTTTCTCGATTTGATAGTAATGTTTCAATCGCGCTAAACGCTTATGTAATAGACCGCATCACAGATAATTTGCCTACAGTTCAGATAGATGTATCAACGCTTTCATTCTTAAAAAACATAATGCTCGCCGATGGCATGTTTTGTACTCCCGGAGAGATAGATATACTCATAGGCGCTCCGCTGTTTTCTAGTATTTTACTACCCGGACGTATTTCTGGTCCACCAAATACTCCAACAGGATTTGAAACCATTTTTGGTTACATAGTAATAGGTAACGCTCCCGTGAGTCGTTATAATTCTAATACCATTTCTTTACACTCATTAGTCGAGTTTGAACCGCCTTTAGATTCTATTTTGCAGAGGTTTTGGCAACTTGAGGAAGTGTCAAGTGAACCTATATTAAGCTCCGCTGCTCGTGAATGCGAAAAAATATTTAATAACACTGTAACACGTGATGCTACAGACCGCTACTCTGTCGCTTTGCCTTTCGCCCGCGATCCTACTATTTTAGGTGATTCTTATACGTCAGCTAAAAGACGTTTTTTGTCACTTGACCGTAAGTTTATTTCCGCTCCTGAATTACGCCGCGAATATGATTTAATAATTAAAGAATATTTAGCTAAGGGTTACATTTCTTCGCTTTGCGATGATATAATGTCGGAAGGATATTATATTCCTCACCACGCAGTCATTAGACAGGATAAAACCACTAAAGTGCGAATGGTTATGGACGCCAGTGCCAAGACTAATTCAAACGTTTCTTTAAATGATGTTTTGCACTCAGGTGAGAATCTACAAAATGATTTATTTTTAATATTACTCGATTTCCGTTTCTATGAAATTGCTTTTACTTGTGACCTTAAACAAATGTTTTTACAAGTTTTAGTTCGAGAAGAACATCGTAAATATCACAAGTTTTTATATAGATTCGATCCCTCTTCTGCGTTAGTCGCGTATCAACTTAACCGCGTGTGTTTCGGGTTAAGATGTAGTCCATTTCTCGCCATGCGCGTAATTAGAAAACTCTGTGAAGATGAGATCGCATCATTTCCACAAGTCGCTGTGGTTGCTATACGCAACTGTTACATGGACGACTTATGCTATTCAGTACCCACCGTCCAGGACTCCTTGCGGCTCAGTACGGAGCTGTTAGGATTGTTCATGGCCGGGGGCTTCGAACTCGTTAAATGGTCGAGTAATTCGCCTGAGTTACTCGATTCATTGCCCGAGTCTCATCGTTATAAAGTCAACGTTGATTTTAGTGATTCGATTCATTCGATAAAAGTTCCAGGTTTACAGTGGTGTCCAGCTGATGATGAATTTTTCTTTACCGTCACGCTTGATGATCGACCATGTAGCAAACGTAACATCTTGTCTGTTATAGCACGTCAATATGATATGCTCGGGCTTCTAGCTCCGGTTATTCTTTACGCAAAATTAGTTTTACAAAAACTATGTATTTTAAAAATCGATTGGGATGAAATACCACCAATTAATATTTTAAAAATTTGGAAGAGCTTCCAGTTTTACAAGAGCTACGTATAAAACGTCACCTAGGTGTGCTAAAAGACTCCAAATTTTCAATTATTTCTTTTTCTGACGCGAGCGAACGAGCATACGGATGCGTCTTATACATTAGAGTTCACAATAACTCCCATAATTCTCCTCTGATACGGATGGTATGTGCAAAGTCTAAAGTCGCACCACTCAAAACTATTTCTGTAGCAAGATTCGAACTTTGCGCCGCTCTTTTAATGGCAAAATTAACACACAAGGTAGTTGAAGTCTATAAACAACGTCATGACATCGAAAATATATTCTGTTTTACAGATTCGATGGTCACCTTACATTGGATTCATTCGTCGCCCCATAAATTGAAAACTTTTGTGTCCACTCGCGTTACAAAAATATTAAACACTAAAGGTAATTGTTACTTATTACCACCGTAACAACTGTCATACCGGACCTATTGCGTTGATGTCAATTTTAAGACAAAAATATTGGATCTTATCGTGCAGAGGTATAGTTCGTTATATCACTCACAAATGCAACTTTTGCTTTAGAGTAAAACCTAAACAGTCGTTCCCCCTTATGGGAAACTTACCGCCTTGTAGAGTAAACGAAGCGAAGGCTTTTACATATACTGCTGTCGATTACGCGGGTCCCATACCTATCATACCATATCGAAGGTAGGGTGTACGTTCTATAAAGTCTTATTTGTGTATTTTCGTATGCATGGTTACCCGCGCAGTTCATGTTGAAATTTAACTTAAGCACTAATACTTTTCTTTCTGCTTTTAAACGATTCTTGTCAAGACGTGGCACTGTGTCTTGTATGTATTCGGATAACGCTACTACTTTTGTAGGTGCTAAAATTGTAGTTTCAGACATTCATAATTTTATAAATTCGGAATCCGAATTTAAAACCTCTTTTGCTAATGAGTTGGCTAATAGTAGAATATCTTGGAAATTTGGCCCTCCTCGTAGTCCACATTTCGGAGGACATTACGAGATATTTGTAAAAGCATTTAAAACACATCTTCATACGGTGATTGGTTCGCAGCTACTCACCTATGAGGAGCTATTGACAGTTATTACACAAATTGAATGCGTTATTAATTCGCGTCCGCTAACATTGTTAAGTGAGGATCGTTCTGAACTCACAGCACTCACACCCGCTCATTTTTTAATGTCTACACCTCTAAAAGAAATCCCCGCTTATGGTGTGCGTGATGAAAATCCGAGTTTATTACAACGCTACGCTTTAATGGACCAAATGGTTTGGTGTTTCGCAAAACGGTGGAAGCAAGAGTATCTTAATTTGTTACAAGCAAGGCAAAAATGGAATGTGCCCGCTAATCCGATCAAGATCGGTTTGGTGGTGGTAATTATGACCGATAATACTTCGCCACTTTGTTGGCCCTTAGGTGTCATCGTCGCTATCTATCCTGGTGACGATGGTGTTTGTCGTGTAGTTTCCGTCCGAACAGCAACTGGAGTCTATAAGAGACCTGTTGCTCGTTTATGTCCTTTACCTTCTCAATAAACATTTTTTTTCATGCCCCCCGCTTCCTCTCATGTTCATTATTTGTTTTGTGTGTTTCTTTAATGTCTCTTTCTCTTTTCTTATTAAAACCGGTGGTTTTAAGGCCGGGGGCAATGTTAACGCCAAATAATATATATCTTATTTTGTTCTACCCGCAATAATTTTGTTATGTCATTCTGTCCGCTGCATCTTTCCTACTAATTGTTATTAGTAGTCTACGATCGACCTCTAACGTCGCCGCGCGTTGGTCGTAGTACCGTCCGCACCGCTTCGGTCACCTTTGACCACACCCACATTGTTTGGGTTCCGCGCCGCTCCACTTCATTATTTAATTACGCAAAATACAGTCCACTTAATAAGAAGACCGCTGCACAAGAAAGGTCGAGAAGAAGCGCTGCCAGGCCCAGGATCACGACAGGACGCGTCATCCACACCTCCGAACATCTGAGGTATAGGTCGTAGTTGTCTGGTGCAGCACTTTTGAAGGTACGCTTTTCATGTCATAACTATAACCAGCACCTCACCCCGCCAAGCGCGTCGGTGTTACCGGCTGTATTGCTCAGCCGCCATAGGCTCATACAAATGGTTTGGTGCACTACTCTGACTATCAAGAAGTCTAAGTCTTCTTCACTTGGGTGCTATATCGCGTGGCTAGGTCGCAGTTCCTGTTAAGGGGGAATCTTTGAGTACCGGGCCATATGGGTGCTGTGATATCAGTAGATATTCGACAAAGGGGAAGACTGAAGAGTAGGTGCAGTTGGTGGATGACCAACAACTTCTTTAGATTGATCAGTGATAGAACTGATAACACTCTGCTTGTAACTAATAAATGATTCTCTGTTAGATATTAGCTCCACTTAAAGGTATTGTGTATCTAATATATTTTTTTCTGTGAAATGAAATACTGATTAATAAGGTATAAAATGTACTTGGGTTTATGTATCTGTACTACTAAGAATTTAAATGCAGTACATAAACAAGGTAATGGTGTCTTAGTCTTTATAACTAGGTACACTTCTCTTTAATTTAAGATAACATAAATATATTATGTTGTTGTAACTATAACAAGTAATATCTGAGCTCAATACTTGTAAAATTTTAATACTAATCAATTATTCTGTACTAATTAATATCTAAGTGCTGTTAGATAATAGATGATCTTATTTAATATATATATATGATAATAAACAGGATAATGTTGTTTAACCATAGCATTTAATCTTTTTAAATTGTTACTAACTTTTATAATAAATACATAAGTGAGCTGATTGAATCCACCATAGAGATTAAGTTATAAGAAATAAATGTTGTTTCTTCGTGTGATGTTTTTCTGGTGTCTAATTAAATAACTTTTGCTTTGGAAGGCAGACGCACTAACATTAACGAGTCAGTGAATTTAGATATTTATTTAAGTAGGTAATGTAGAACTTGTGTATGTATGATGTACGTGAACAATCTATACTAATATGTAGGCATCCAAGCAAAGAGTCCAGTGGTCGGCATTTAGTTTCCGAGATATATGCAGTTTTGTAAAGTTGGGTGAAAAAATGGCATTTCGCGATTTTAATTGATTATTAATTAATGTTCAATTATCTACAAGTTCATATAGTAAATGACTTTATATGATGTTTCTAAGTAGAAACAAACGAGTAGAAGTGTGTTTTTCTTTTAATCAAACCTTAAAAATACTTTTTCTCAAAACAAACTTTTTCAGTTTCAACTTTGAATGTCTGATAAAAAGTTCTTGAATATTTTTTTAATCCTTATTATCTACTATTTACTATTCTAAATTCCGAATCTAGTTTTAACTCAATGCCCCACTACTGGACCCTTTTAGCTTGGACGCCCACATATTATAAAGAGAAAGAGTGGATTATGTAAGTTCGTTTATATGTATAATATGTTTATATGTACCATATAATAGGTACATTACTCCAGGTGGACATAGGCTATATGTATTCAACCCGGGAAAAGTCGGGACGGGCCGCTAGTTTGCTTTGCCATCTCAATAAAATAAATAAATTAAAAGCAAAAAGAAGTTAGTATTTTAATTTAAAAATTATAAATAATTCTAAAAAAATTCAACTTCCAGATGTATGTGGTAGCAAAACTCAAAGTAGTCAGTCGATTGACTCGAAATTTTGGCACACGGTGGCATTCGAATACGCACATGTTTTCATATATTGATGTCTATATTAATAAAAATCTAAATATTAGTTTGTTCAACGCGAGCCAGAACAACATGTGGCCGGGAACGGGTTTACGTTAGTAACTAATTAATCTGTGGTAGAGCTGTGAGGTACTTACATAAATAATAATCGTTGATTGGTCTGTTAGTTATTATCGTTCGATAGTATATTTCTCTATGGTTATCGTGTAACTTGACCTATTGAAGTCATAGTCCCACAATATATTATTTGTTTTGACGAAATGATGGTTCATAGCTATGCTAGGATACGATAGTGGCGCTGTAGTACATTTCTAACTATATTTAACGCCGATGAAACCGCGAGTCACAGCTAGTTATTGTATATAATACGGAGATAAAGTGAAAAGACTACGTTAGGGATCAGAGAAGGAAAGGTCTGCGTTTTAATAAGGTCCTTCCAAATGTTAGAACTTAAAACGGAAATGGAGTTTAAATAAACAATGCCTTATAATTTATTACACACGCCAAAAAAGTCTAAGCGACAAACTATTATTACCATTGTCTGACGAAAAGTTTTACAATATTAATTGAAGTTACATTTTTCTTTTTTCGTATATAACCTTATCGTTCCAAAAAACATACCGGGTGTAGTATATAAAAAAAGAAAATGCTAAGATTTGTCTTTTTTCTTTATTATTCACTACTAGCCTGGGGTATTATTGCATGGAAATAGTAGATTGTATAATAAGAGAGTAAAATATTTTTTTTATGGCGAGGCGCTATTTTGAGTAGGTACAGGGCAGAGCGAAGGATTCTAAAGTAAAATCCTGAGCGCAGAGAGGGATTCAATGTACGTTGCCAGAGGTAAAAAATTAATTTCATTCCAGCTGAAGGAAGACATTTTAGAACTTCACAATTCGCAGAAATTACAGGCGTAGATGAGCTTTACTTTACTTGAAGTTACACCGAAGTGGATGGCAGGAATAATTTTTACCTTCCTTTATATAAAATTACCTTATCCTTATTTTACAATACTGAATCGGTACCTACATCATTATCATCTCTTATTTTCTCACGCAAAACGGGTGCCAATTTGATAAGATCTCTTTGTTATCACGAAATAATAAAAAAAATACAAAAAGTCCATACTGTTCGTGCGAACAGTCCCCGTGAAACCGCAAAAGATGCCGAATTTCCTACTCCAATGTGTATTACATTTTTCTCATGTCTTCGAAAACCGCAAATATCTCCAGCTGATTTCTTTTGCATCTAGTACATCTATTAGTTAACACAAAAAGTAGCGCGTAGGGAGACGTGAGTGACAGTGATAATCTCAAACGAAAAAAAATAAGTGAAAAATACTATACAAAAAAGCTACTATAAAATTAAATAGTAATTTCGATACTTATGAAGGTGGTACGTGAAGGTAACTAGCAATAGAGAAATGGTACGCTCGAGTTTTGACTTATATGTGGACTTGTATAATCTCGCAGCGGTAGTGGGGAACAAGCCGTCAGACGTTCTTTTGTATGACGTCACGAACACCGTCGCGCTCTGCTAGAGGGTGCCAGTGTTCCTCTTTATGTTTATTCGTCGGTGTTGCTAACAATATGAAATCTAAAAAGCTGTTTTATAAAGTACATAAAATAACCTTTCTAAAAATGTATTATACTGCATCTGTGCTAAATATTTTTTTCACAATATTGTTTTGGAATATGTACACACAAAGACTTGTTTGGCACCCCTGTCTTTTATGTAATTATGACAATAAAAAATAATAGTATTTTGCGTAAATCAAAATCCTATTGAATATTATAATTTGACTATTATATAATAATAATGCGCCAGACATTTGACTATTATATAGTATCAATTAAAAACGACGTATTAGCAAAAAACATTTTTGATATGCTCTTGTTCTACCATTTTCCATAGTGGGGCGTGGCGGTAGCCGTGCGCCAGAAAAAAAAGAAAATAAAAGTTTAAAAGGTTTACCTTTACATTTCGAATAGCCTCTCTCATTTATTTTTATCATAGAGAGGAATGAAAAGTAGAGTGTATCATTCTGTACAAGGGCGTTACCAAGGGGGGGCAGGGGGGGCAGTTGCAAAGAGATCAAATGTAGCTAGCTGCAAAGCGACCAAAGTGCGAGCAATTGACTTCCTTACCTATTAATAAATTCCGCATCGCGTGACAAAACTTAAATAAATTCACAAGGTTTAATGTATATTGTAGAAAGTATTGAAATATTCAGAATAACATTAAGATTTTGACATCCGTTTTTAAAATCGCCGCCATTTTCATCACGACTATATCAGATATCATTAAACAGTGTAAAAACATGTAGGTAGGTATGGTGTGTGTGTGCATTGCATTTCTTTCTACGACAGCCGTTCACCAGCATTCACGTTAGTTTTGTATAATTTGTATGCGGCATACCTAAATAAAGTAGAAGTTATTGTTACGAACATACAATTTTAATTGGTTTTGTGGACAATGCCATCTGTAAGTGTTCATAAGAAACACCTACAGTTGAATAAATCGACTACAATCCTTGTAAAACCTAGTATTGCTACTCGACGCTAGATGGCGCTTGTTCAATGAACTCTCTGGAATTTGGTAGCAGTTACTAGACCAGGTAGAATATTACCGTACATTCTAGTATGATGTTCGTTTGGGTGTATAAAGACGTAAGCCGCCGCGAGCGAGTCGCTTTTTAATTGGAAGCGATCAACGAAACAAGCTGAACAAGTGAATTGGAAAGCGAATATAAGAATACCGGCTTACCTGTGTTAGTCAATATTGATTTATATTTATTAAATAATAAGATCTCAGTGTTGAGTTGTGAAGTTTCTGAATGTGTCTCCATTCATCATCTTATCAAAATGGACATCAGAAAGTTTTTTGGTAAGTTATGTACTGCTTTAATCTTGGACTTGGAGCTAGTATTTTTATTTTATTTCTCTTAGCTAATAGCTTTGGTAACTTTGATGGATCAAGTAGAGACAGCGATGAACAGGACAAAGTAACGACAATATCGCATGTGTCTTCATCGGTCACCACAACCACAACAGGTTATATTCAGCCGCAGGAACTACCTAGACCAAGTTCCTCTAGATATCTGGCGCCGAATCCTGATTCATTGATGGATGACTGCAATGAAAATGATATCGGGCGATATGTTGGACGGACACACATGTTATCAACCGAAAAGAAGAAGGAATTGATTGAAAACTGTTGGTCCCCTTCCGCGACCTATAACTTTGCGGAAGATGCAAAACATTTAAAGAGAAAATTTAATTATTCTTGGTTGGAAACATACTCTCCATGGTTGGTATATTCCAGGCGCCAAAAAGGAGCATTTTGTAAATATTGTACGTTGTTCCCACCAAATCCAAATTCATTTAGAGGTATATTGGGATCATTTACTATAAGGCCCTTTTGTAAGTTCAAAGATATTCACGAGCAGTGCAAAAAGCACATTGAAACCCACTTCCATAAGGAGGCATTGAAAGCTGCTAAACCTTTTCTCGAAGGTGTGCCTGTCGATTTGCAACTGAACAAATATTCCCAGGGAATTATTGAAGACAATCGCAAAATTATAAAATCTATTATTTCCTGCATTACGTTTTGCGGGTCACACGACTTAGCACTGAGAGGTAAACATTATGGTGAAGGTATTCACGAGGATTTATACAGGCTGCGAATTGACGCGGGAGATTTGATTTTAAAGAAACATTGAGCAAGGGAAAAAAAAAGCAAGCTACCGTTCAGTGGATATTCAAAATGAAATTATTGGTATTTGTGGAAGCGTTATTGAGGCTGATATTATGAAAAAAGTGAAAGAAGCAGCAGCATATAGTGTGCTAGCAGATGAAACAGCTGATATTTCTGGCACTGAACAACTATCGATTGGGATGCGATATTTTGATGAAGAAACACAGGAAGTCCAAGAAATGTTTGTCGGATTCATTAAGCTAAAAGATTTGGATGCGAAATCGATTGCACATAACATAGATGAGTTTTTGACAAAAGAAGATCTGAATATAAATAAATGCGTTGGTTTTGGTTTTGATGGTTGTTCAACGATGTCAGGAAAAGACGGAGGGGTACAAGCGATCTTACGCAAAAAGTACACCAAAGCCCTCTACTTTCATTGCTCGTCCCAAAAACTGAATCTAGTTATCAATGATCTAAATTCACTTCCTGAAATTAGAAATGCCATGGGAACCACCAAAGATACTATAAACTTTTTTCGAGAATCAGTTTTGAGGAGGAAGTTGATACCTAATATTTCCAGACTTTGCGAGACAAGATGGAGTGAGAAACACAAAACCATCAGAGTTTTTAAAGACAATCTTCCAGTAATTCTGGAAGCCTTACAAACATTATCTCAGGAAGGAAATAGTGCAACTCGGAAAAGTGCCTTCCAACTGCATGCGGCTACTTCCAGAATTTCTTTCATTCTCGGGATTATGTTGGTAGCCAAACACTCGGCTTTGATGGAACCCGTTGTCAAAGTACTCCAATCTGTAGCTTTGGACGTGGTCAAAGCCTCAGAACACGTTAAAAGGATTTTACTTTTAATTAAAAACCACCATGAAAATCCGGAAAAAGTGACAGACGAAATTATAAAGGAAGCTACTGCTGTTGCGGAGAAACTCGGACTGGAGGAGGACATTACATCAAAGCCGCGTATTACGTGGAAACAACGTCATAGAAGCAATCTTCCAGCAGAAAGCCCTTCAGAATACTGGAAGAGGTCTTTAGTAATACCATACTTGGATTCAATTATCACCTCCCTTGAAGTACGTTTTGCTGAAGAAAACACGCCATTATTCGCATTATCTAAGTTACACCCGGCGCAGATGCAAAAGATGACAACTGAAAATCTGAAACAAAAATTATTTGATTTATTTTGTTTTAACAAAAATTCAGCGTATCTGTATTTTACTGACTATACAGGACAGTGATTTAAAAAAAAGCGATTTATTGTCCTAACTATAGTCTAACGTTTTTACAGAGCTTAAAGAAGCATCATTTAAAATAACAATGAACTCTTTTTATACGCGTATTTGAGGAAGCTAAAGAAGTATGTATCGATCGCGAAGCGTGGCGCTCCGTCCGCTCTGACTACCTCGTTAGGGATACAGTGTGAAGATATGTATGTATATATGTATACGTGTATATTCATTTTAGTTTACGTTTACTTTTATTATCTTTTCAATACATCTTTCAATATGCAAAATTTAGTAATAATTAATTTACGTCCAACAAGTTAGCTTGAAATAAAATTAAGTGAAACAAAGTCCACTTGCATCAAATTTTTTTGAATAATCTATACACGTAATAAAATCGTAGACTGTCTTCATTGGTAATTTGTAAAACATTACGCATATACCACTTATTGAATTAAAAATCTAATTTCTGAAAAAAATGAACCTTCTATCTGAGTAACATATAGTGTCTATTTTATCGAAATCGACCCACTCAATCAAAAGATTAAAAGAAATCGAAACCTCACAGACCATCGTGCAACACGTCACCGGGAGGAAGTGCTTTTTTCGTATATGTATGTACAATGAAAATGTAGTACGTACAATGAAAATACATTTGGAAATAAAACTGAGACGGCGTTATGTTTTGTCTTAATCGAAATAAATAAAAAATTATCTACATCCATACTAATATAATAAATACGAAAGTCTGCGTTTTCACTGTTAAACCACCGGACTATCTTTTTTTTTTTAAATCTATCCCTAAGGGGGATGAAACTTTGTATGGGAAATGCTAAACCGCTGAATCGATTATGATGATATTTGGTACAGAGATAGTAATTGCCCGAAAGCAAATGTAGGCTATTTTTTCAAAAAATTTTGTGATTGAAAAAATGATATGGTTTTTGTATATATGACGTCATCATATACAATAGGATATGCCAATATGGCGGATGATCCACAATAGGAAATAACTTTTTTCAGTCTTCGGGGAACTAATTGTGACAAAGACGTCTATTTTCAAATCGACGTCTTTGTCATAATTAAAAAAAATTAATAATGCATGTTAATTTTTTTAAATGATATGACATGGGTATCATTTTCGAGGTATCTCGGAGTACTGCATACAAAAGTCCATTTTCAAATCTGAAATGGCAGACATTACTATATTCAATAACTTGATATAGGCGTCATTTTTAAGGCTTTTGGGGGTGTAGATTACGAAAATGACGTTGATCTTAAAATCCAAGATGGAGGACATTATTCTTTTAGTAAAATGATATGGTTGTCATTTTTGAAGTTGCTCCCAGTGCAGATTACGAAAATAATATTTTTTTCTAAATTTTTTTAGAATAAATTCATACTATCTCATAATAATAAGTATTATTCTTGCAAAAGTATGTCTGTCTGTATGTTACGTTTTCACGGCTAAACCGCCAGTTCGATTTTGATGGCATGGATCTCCGTGCCATCAAAATCGAACTGGAAATCGAAATCGAATCGAACTTCAAACTATCTAGTTTGAAACCGGGAGTCGAACATAGGCTCCTTCGTTTATCAAAAATCTTTTCATAACGGGATGAAAACGGGGATAAAACTTTGTGTGGGAAATGCTAAACCGGTGAATCGATTACGATGTTTAAGACAGTAATAGACTTTTTTAAAGGAAAACACAAAGGCTACTTTTTATGAAAAATGTACCCATAAAGGGGTGAAAAAGAAACACTAACTCGGAAAAGTCACGGAAAATTTTTCCACGCGGAAGAAGTCGCGGGTACAGCTAGAACATCAATAATACAAAAACAAAGAAGATGTAGAACCCAAAGTCATTAACCTTAATCGATTTTTTTATTGGATTTTTACCTATAAAATCGATTTTTAATACCTATGATTTCAGTCTGAATATCGATGTCTTTCATTGTACTTAGAATTCCAAATTGAAATTAAATTTTGAATGAGTAAAATTTTATGAGTTCGCGTCACGACATGATATTTATTCTTTCTTTTTATATTTGACCTATGTAATACTCATTGCATTACCTATGTAATACTCATTGCATTATGCTTATGAGTTATTTCACTAGCGTGGTAAAACAAACTTCTATGTGTACGATAATATTTTTCTCGTGGATATTGAAATTAAAAAATCTATTAAATTTTATAACAATTTTAAATTTATATATTAAATTTTCAAAAATTTAGTTACTAATGCAAAGTTATTGTTTATTACCTTATATTATACAAATTTTAGACTGAAAAATTTGCAAAAAAGCCTTAGATGTTAAATTCAAACCTAGTTATGCAAACTGACTTTCATTTCAAATTTAGGGTTTATTAGCAAATAAATTTCAGGTAGAAAAATATACGTAGGAATATTTAAAAATAAATGTAATTTGAATTAAAAATGTATAATAGTCTGACTGGACATAATTTTTTACATTATTTCATAATTTTAGGTTTTCACTTCTGACGGCAGTCCTTAATGACTGCCTATTTTTTTAACGAAAACAAATCGGCGTAATTTTTTTTTCTACTGTCAAAAGTTGTTAAGATAAATATATTACCTATTTCTCATAATTATAAAAAGAAAACACTCCACCATTCCGACTTTTGGGTCTACGTCCATCTATTTTCAATTTGGAATAATAGCTTGCTAATGCGTTAATATTTTTTAACAATGTATGAATGAACCGCACGGCGAGTCGTAGTCGCTCGAGCCGTACCCTGTCTCCCGCGCCACTCGCATTCCCCTCGAAATATGCGTAATAAGCGTATATTTAATTTACAAAATAGACTATGTTCCGTAGAGG
Source organism: Zeuzera pyrina (assembly GCA_907165235.1). NCBI lineage: Eukaryota > Metazoa > Arthropoda > Insecta > Lepidoptera > Cossidae > Zeuzera > Zeuzera pyrina. The sequence continues at coordinate 11,093,969 of OU015624.1, forward strand.
TTTCAGAGGTTGCGATCATAATGCAGTTGGAATACGACCTATAAATGTGATATAAGCAATAATATTGACTACACTAATTTTGCTGGAAGCAGAATTTTGAAAAAAGTATTTTTTTAGGGTTCCGTAGGTCGTAACCGGTTGCAAATTTAAAACTAAGTATATTAAGCTAAAACAAGTGTCCGATGAGTTCGCAACTAGTACCACAAATTTTGCCTAGGAGATAAAGAAGAAAAATCACTTTTTTAAAATTTAGGTATGTTCCGTATGTCGCAACCGGTCCAAATTGCTTGAGTAGGTAGGTATTCGTACTCCAAACACGTGGTATTCTCGCAACTAGTACCACAATTTTTGTTTTGGAATTATTAAAAAATCCAAGATTTTCTCAATTTTCACCATTTTCCGTACTTCCAAATCGGTTGCGAATTTAAGGTAATCATACACAGACATAACTCTATCGTTGTGCCAAAAATCATTAGTACCACAATTAATGTAAATTGATAATCTAATTCTACTGCACTACGACTGATACACTCTACTATTCATTCCTCTCTATGAGAAAAATAAATGAGAGACTATTCGATATGGAAAAGTACAAAGAATTTTTAAATTTTTTTTTCCTGGCATGCGGTTACTGCGTCCACGACGCCGCCCAGCCATTAGCCAATAACATTTTTCATACGATATTTTCATTTTTTGACTTCTTTGCTCGCAGAACATTAAGGATGAATTCGTGTTCCCTATTCAAACTCATTTCTGCCCTCTGTGAAAGTCTCTAACAGACAAGACCTATTTTGGTCGCACTTATCGAGGAACCAATCATCGTTTTTCAAACGAAAAAAAAATTGTGTGTAATTGTTTGTAATATTATCTAGCCTGTCGCTCGCGGCGCCATACCCTAGTGCACCGTACGGATGCGAATGCGCAACGCGCTTCGCTGCGTCCGGGCACGGTGTGCGTACGGGTGCACTTTATTCTGCAGCGCACCCGGGTGCAGTGAGTGGTTGCGTTTGTATCTAAAAATTTCGTTACCTGAATTGTTCTTCTCTTTTGAAATCGTACCTTATGATTTTGAAATCCTATCCTGTCGTGCCTGCCCGGGCGAAGTGGACGGAGTTCGGCAGTGCACCCGGATCCAGTGACTGGTTGTATTTGCGTTGGTCGCGGCACTGTACCCGAGTGTGGCCGCGTTCACGCATGTAATAAACATTGCGATGAACTGATTGTGATAAAATATGTGTGTAATTATTTATAATTATTATCTAGAAATTGTGTAATGTTAATAGCGCTTTTCTATTGAAATTGTTTGCAGGTGTTACAATATTATGAATCGTGTTTTGTAAAAATATGTTTGCGGGTGCGTCTATGCGATACGTCTCTCATGCCTAGAGGCAGTGGAGGCACTCTGCACCTACACCGCGCTTCACCAGGCTTTATACGCCTACTTGGTGAATTTCGTGTGAACAGGCGCTCTGATGATATGTTCTTGAGCTTTGGTGTCTAATAACATGCTACCGGATGCGTTCGCGCTTTGATTGTGTACTATTTAAATGTCTTTAAAGGCGATCCGAGTTTAAAGGAGGGTCATAAGTGTCATGACCCCCACGAAATCGTTCGTGTCAAATCAACAAACCTCTATTTAATTTCTCATAATATGGAGATGTGTCTCGTGTCAATATAAATGTTTTTTGCATGCGATGTCTCATCGCCGTAATTTTCTCGTATTGTAATATATATTGCTCTCAATGCTTATGTTTGAATTGTGTACCTACCTTGTATGTATTGTACCCTTAAATGATTCTTATTCTCTCTATAAAAAGTAATAAAAGTAATAAAAACCGCCTGCTAACAAATACAAATGTTCTGCAGCGATGGAGTGAATACTATGGAGAACTGCATGAGAGTGGCGACTCCGTCTCTGATACTGAGAGCGATTCTAATGAATTGCCACACTCGGGTCAGGGACTGGAGGATGTCATTAGTATGAAAGAGATTGAAAAAGTGATAAGAAGTCTGAAATGTGGAAAGGCTGCGGGAAATGATGAGGTGACTGCTGAAATGATCAAGTATGGTGGTCCTAAGGTCTGGGATGCCTTCTGTGCTCTGTTCAACCTTTGTTGGCAGAAGAGAGAGGTGCCAGAGGACTGGCGCACCGCAGTCATAGTGTCTCTTTATAAAGGGAAAGGTTCTCATTTGGACTGTGCGTGCTATAAGGCCATCAGCTTGGTCAGCTTAGCAAGTCTATACCAAGGTATTGACTGAACGTATGAAAGATGTTTCTGATAGTTATTTGTGGGAACCGCAAGGTGGTTTTAGGAACTGTAGAGGTTGAACGTATCAGATTTTCGCGCTTCGCGTTATCGTGGGGAAGTTTCTGGCCATAGGTCAGAAAGTTTTCTGCGCTTTCATGGATCTAGAAAAAGCATTTGATAGTGTATTGCGAAAGAAATTGTGGAGTCTTCTGCCTGATTATGGCGTGGGAGGCCCCTTACTGCAGGCTGTGAGGTCATTATACTACTTTGTCAAGAAAGTACCGGGAAAAGATCAATAATACATTAAATGTTAGTTATTCATCCAAATTTATTTTATCACCTTTAAAGTATGCTCCTTCAGAAACGATACACTTACGCCAACGAATAATTCAATCATTAAAACATTTTTTAAACGCTTCTTCCGGAATTGAGTTCAGTGCTCGCCGTGAATTCTCCTTTGTCTTCTACCGAACGAAAATGGGTGCCACGAAGTGGTAATTTGAATTTAGGAAAAGAAAGAAGTCGGCTGAAGCCATATCTGGTGAATAAGATGGTTGCTCGATGGTATTTGTTGAGTTTTTGGTCAAAAATTCGTTCACAATGATGGCCTTGTGCGAAGGCGCATTATCATGGTGCAAAATCCAAGAATTTTCTTTCCACATATCTGGCCTTTTTCGTCGAATTTGCTCTCTTAAACGCCACATAACGCTCAAATAATATTCTTTATTTACCGTTTGACCTTCCGGCAAGAATTCAGAGTGCACAACACCGCGATAGTTAAAGAAAACAGTCAACATGACTTTGACTTTTGATCGACTTTGGCGTGTTTTTTTCGGTTTCGGTTCAGTTGGAAGACGCCACTCCGAAGCTTGTTGACTAGTTTGTATGTGAAACTCGTAAACCCACGTCTCGTCATCAGTAACAATGCGTATCATGATTGTTGGATCGGAATTGAGTCGTTCTAGCATGTCCTCAGCGACTCTTATGCGATTGTGTTTTTGGAGAAAATTCAGGTCTTTTGGGACTAGCCGAGCGGCAACATGTTTCATACCCAAGTGATTATTTAAAATGGTACGGATCGACTCATGAGACACAGAAAGTTCGGCGGCTAACTCTCTCAAACTTGAATGAGGATTATCAGTCACTATTTCTTTTACTTTTCCGATGTTAACTTCACTTGCGGACGTTGATGGCCTACCAGAGCGAGGCAAATCTTCCATCACATCTCGACCGCTTTTCAACGCTTTGTACCACTCAAAAGCACGTGTTTTTGATAGTCGCTTCACCGTAAGCCTTCTGTAACATTTTTAGTGACTCTGAACACGAAATTTCATTGGCGATGCAAAATTTAAAACAAACTCTTTGTTCGATGTTTTTGTCCATTATGAAATTCGCAATATACACTAGAATGATATAACTAAAAACAGCACTGTATTTAATCTAAACAACAGATACAGCTCAAACTCCGCGCCAAAATGGAAAACAGTTGTGCCAATCTAAAAACAACAAAAAAACAAAAAATTGAATTTGGAACCATAAATAAATCATCCATTCCCGATACTTTCTTGACTGAATGTATAGAGGCCACAGAACCTGTGTAAGGATAGATGGTGACATGTCGCCCTGGTTCGAAGTCTGTTTAGGCGTCAGACAGGGCTTCGTGATGTTTGCCTGGCTATTCGTGCTTCATTTGGACAGTTGCCGCCAGACATTGAAAGGTAGTATGAGTGGTATGATATGTGATGGTACAGTGGTAAACTGCCTATTGTACGCTGACGATGCTGTGCTTATAGCACCATCGGAAGCGGAGTTGCAGACACTAGTTACGTGCATGAAAGAAGACTGTGAAGTGAAAGGATTGAATGTGAATGTGAATAAAACTAAGGTTCTGGTGTTTGAAAGAGAAGATGTACAGACAAAGTGTGAAATATGGGTAAATGGAAAATATCTAGAACAGGTGAACGAAATTGTATATCTGAGGAGTGCGTTTTCGAGGGATGGAAGATGTGAGATGGATGTGGAGAGACGGATAGCAGCCGGCAATAAAGTGAACGGTGCTCTGTCCGCGTTATTAGGCAGCAGTAACTCAGCCAAAATGGCCATACACAGTGCGGTGTTGGTGGCAACTTTATTGTATGGTAGTGAGTCCTGAATATGCCCGAAATCGAGTGAAAGTAAGATAAATGCAGTAGAAATGCGATCTCTTAGAAATATGTGCGTTATCACCCTTGCAGACAAAATAAGCAATAAAGAGATACGCAGTATGACAGGCTTGTACGACAGTGTTATTGAAAAAATGAAGAAAGGTATGCTAAGATGGTTCTGGCACATGGAAAGAATGAGTGATGAAAGACTGACGAAGAAAATCCATAGAGCGAAAGTGAGTGGTAAAAGAGGGCAAGGAAGACCAAGGCTGACTTATGAAGATCAAATAGCTAGTGTTAGCCGACGGAAATGTCAAAAGCACTCGGATACCTATGCGAAAATGTATGAGGAGAATGATGAGATTTGAGGAAGCGAAAGAAGTATATAAGGATCGCGACGCTTGGCGCTCCGTCCTCTCTGACTTCGTCGTTGGGGATACGGCGTGAAGATATGTATGTATGTAAAGTAAAAAAAATTAAAGCGCCTTCAAAAAAAAACACTGAATAGTACAAAATAAACTGTGGTTAACGTAGTTGGTATTACAATTACCTAAATTCTTATGATATAATGCTTTCATAAATATTGTATTGTAATATTGTTTGATGACCCCAATAAATGGAAAAAAAAATAACTATCCTTTACTAATCAATCCTAAAGTACAATTTAAACAACTTTATAAATACGATATACATACCTATAGAATTAAATTTGACAGTTATTGAAATCGGTGCCTAATCAATGTGCAACAACAGAAAGTCTATCATAGTTTGGTAGACTTAGCACCGACTTCAGTAACTGTCTTTAATTATATAGGTAAGTGTATCGTATTTATAGTTATTTTAATTGTATAGCTTTGATTAGCCTAAATAAAAATATCCTTTTACTAATAAAAGTTAATTTGTACTTTTCAGTGTTTTTTTTTTGAAGGCGGTTTAATTTTTTTTCTTGGAATTTTTTTGTTATTTAAAGATTGTTGCTTTATTTTGTTAATTTACAGAGCAGTAAACCTCACAAACCCAGGGCGCCAAATTTTTAAAATCCGCCACTGCTTGCCTCGCAATACTGAGTTCTTGGTAGTTAGATATTAAATATCACTTGCGAAGTCAAAAAAAAAATGAAGCTAATTTGAGCTAAAAAGCAAGAAAAGAAAGCAGCGTCTCACTCCAGACAGAATAAAATTATAATATGCCCTAGTGACCTGAGCCTTATAAATTAACCAAGCTAGTAACTAGGTTCATATTAAACATTTAAGTGAGTATAACCCGAGTAAGTAAAGAGACTCATTTAAAGAATAACGAAGTAATGCAAATAAATAAAATACGAAAATCAGTGGTATCAATGTTCACGGAGCAAAAACAAAGTCAGCCGATGACGATCAATGACCTCCATGATATAAAATACATTTAATAAATCAAATTCTTTACGAAGGTTATACAATTTAGTTAAACAATACAATTATTTGACATTCGTACCTACTCGAACGAAAAATATTCTTAATAAAAAATTCTAATCTCTTTATTTGTTTAGGTATTGCTACGTTATGTTACTTACTACATATTTCTATTCTAATTCGTACTTTTCATTGTTCGCTGAATCAATGTAGGAAGGTACTAAACGTTTTTGCTTGCATTTACTTGTAAATTCAAGGTAATGAAGTGTAATGTTCTGTTGTTGTTATGCTTATCATGACGTCTCAGTAAAATGAATGACGTGAAAATGGCGATAACTGTGTACGTATCGCGACAACTCAAAATCTCTGATAACATATCACCGTGCTTTATTTCATGTGTTAAAAATATTACAGTCAACGTAGACGTTACCAGCGCATTTCATTTTATTTTTTATAAAAATAATGGTTTAAATTAGTGGTCTGTTTATTGAAAAAGATGAAAAATTGTCTTATACTTCTCTATTATTTATTTATATTGTTAGTGTGTGTTCAAACTAGTGAAGAAGGTAAATAACTAACGGTTTCTTGATTTTTTTATGATTGTTATACCTATTAAATGTTGTAATAATATAATAACAAGAACTGTAATTTTTGACACTATTATATTATTTAATTCTTTACTTAACAAAACTAACTAACTATTAAACGTAACTACTAATTAATTTAGCAACTACATAAAATTCAAATATGTGTGCTACTGCCTTCGTTTTTCTCTCAGCATACTGCCTTAGGCTTTTAAACCAGATTCGAAAGCCTCATTCATACAAAAAATCAAAGTTATACGAATTCTTCTAAAGATGGCGCACGAAGTGTACTTTACAAAAAAATGACATTTTTACTTCTAACTTATACCCGTATATTGAACCCGTATATCTACTCTTTGTCCTAATAAAGTGATTATTGCCCATTTTAATGTCATGTATCGCGTGTGAATACAATATTTACTAAAATGGTGACACTCTATTATACTTTTCTGAAAATTGCAGCCGGTAAAGTGAACGTTAAAGTTTATAAATTCTCAAAATGCGTAAAACTCGTAAAGATTTTGTACAGACTCATATTGTCCTATGTTCGGCGAACTACTTAATTTATGTGGCAATATGCTGCTGACGTATCGTGATGTAGTAATGAAGTATTAGAAAAAAGGGAAAGTACTAGAAAGAAGAATTGATTTTCGTTTTTGTTTGATGGCAACTGGATGTGTTGGAATGGCTGTGAACACAGGATACAAAAATGAAGTTATTATTTTATTAGAAAACATCTAAAGCGACCTTTGTAATGGTTTGTTTGCTTACCTGTAACATACAATAGGTATCACTTCATTATTTATTATCAACTCTTAGTGATAGAGTGTGAGACTCTTAGAGATAGGAGTGGCGACTCCGTCTCTGATACTGGGAGCGATTCTAATGAATTGCCACACTCGGGCCAGGGACTGGAGGATGCCATTAGTATGAAAGAGATTGAGAAAGTGATAAGAAGTTTGAAATGTGGAAAGGCTGCGGGAATTGATGAGGTGACTGCTGAGATGATCAAGTATGGTGGTCCTAGGGTCTGGGATGCCTTCTGTGCACTCTGCAACCTTTGTTGGCAGAAGGGGGAGGTTCCAGAGGACTGGCGCACGGCAGTCATAATACCTCTATATAAAGGGAAAGGTTCCTACCTAGACTGTGCGTGCCTAGGGCCATCAGCTTGGTCAGCTTAGCGAGTAAATTCTATACTAATGTATTGACTGAACGTATGAAAGGCGTTTCAGAAAGATATTTGTGGGAGGCGCAAGGTGGATTCAGGAACGGTAGGGGTTGTATGGATCAGATTTTCTCGCTTCGCGTTATCGTGGGGAGGTTTCTGGCTTTAGGTCGGAAAGTTTTCTGCGCTTTGCTACTGGCTAATGGAATGATTATTGTCCTAGTTAATAAGTTCTATGTGTCTGTAATCCATGTGTGTAAGATTTTAACATAGACTTTTGGCAGGACGAAGACATAGAATACTTATGTAGAAAAGAAGGCCGACTCCCGCCTCATGCGTAACGGAATTGCCTACTCTCAGCAGGATATGTAGGGTTGTTTCGTTGGGTGCGAGGTGCAGAGAGCAACTCGTTTAGTTATACATTTAGTATATTACAAAAAACAATGCATACGGATAAGTTGTTCATGTTTGTTAAATTTAATTTCTTGTAGTAATGTTGAAGAATAACAGGTCTGGATTCGAAAAACTAAAATTATTGAGGTATCTAAAGTTACAATATGTTTTTGTATTTGTGTCGATGTGAAGAACGAATAAAGACAAACGGAAGCGGTCGCATATTTGCGTCGCGTGCCACCCAGATTGGCGCTACAATAATTGTCCATATTCGCCCAAAATATTGCCGTTGTGTGCGTGCCACAAGTCAAGCGTATTAGCGCGCACACATGCAAACCACGCACGCTGGATTTATATGAAGACGTCCTACTGTTATGTTTATACTATATGACCAATGATGTTACATTTAAAAGAGGTAGATGAGTTATTGCGCTCGAAAACTGCCACCCCAAAACTTTGCTAATTAGCCAACCTGGAGCTCATTCGTTAACAACGTGATAGTGTCAACTCGTATGTGCGTTCCTAATATTAATATTAAAATGCCATCTTGTGTTATTAGATACTGCAAAAACTATACTAGCAAGACTTCCACAGGTCCACGAATCACGTATCATGTGTAAGTATACTTAGTTAACTCATTTGTGTCACCTAAAATCTAAAATATCAGTAAAATATTAAATCATTACCAAGTGCGACAGAGAGCAATATATTATATTTGGTCAAAGAATATAAAAAGTTATGTTGCAGAACCGTCAATGTCATGCAGTCCCTATTAAATATTTGATTACGTTTATTAAGTTGGTATATAAGTTACAATATAAATATTTTTTTAAACGAATCAGAAGCTTTAGCAGTGAGTCTAACATCCTAATAATCTCACAAAATAAAAAATATTTTACATGAAAATACCTAGTGTTTTATTTTTATCATTTTCAAATTTATAACAAAATTGTTTTACAAATGTATGTACTTAAATAATTCTATTTCCAAATGTACATGACTCAAGAAACATTAATTTTAAAAATAAAACATAACTCCTTTTTTACTGTCTTACCATTAGGCATCAATCATATTTTTCGAAAATGTCTGTTCTGTGGCATTAATTACTAATATTCTATGAATTAGTCACGGATTCGCTTAAAATGCAGTAAGAAAGTGAAATTGATCAATCACAATGGTTTTAGAGAGCCGTGTGATTTGTTAGTTTGAAATGCAATTGAAATCTTACATTGTATAGCGACGCAGTGCAATGTATATTTGTCTCACTTCGCTTATGGTAATTGTCAAGCTATCTTATTTATACTTCATCATTTTATTAGTGTGTATAAACAAAGCGTGTGGCTTATGTGTGTGCGTAACCGGGACAATATTTTACAAGCATTAGTACTAACGTAACCTATCTACCTCTTTTTTAAATATAACATCATTGTATAATTATGACCAAGATACGCGAAATTTACAATTTGCTTGGATTTCATATTTTTTATATGGTATTTTTGTAAATTTTAAATTGTATGGAAGTATGGAAGAATTAGTGAACAAAATTTTCGATTTGTTTCTTACTTTAACTACTTAAGTGTACTTTTTGTGTTATAAGTAATAAGGAAATGAAATAGACTGATTAACCAACATGCAATGCACCCAAACGTTTTTTGTTAGAATAATTATTTTTCTAAGCTTTTTATTATGTATAATGAAACACTAATCTGAAAAGAAAAAAGGGCATTGGAGTTTAAAAAAATAATATGATAAGTGATATCGATACTAACGGCGCTGTTTTCATGTGAAATGTCGCCGATCAGCATAATAATTCGTATGTACATGGATCAATTTATTTTTGTTACTTCAAGCTTTAACTATAAAGAATAAGAGCGCCCGCAGACCTGCGATTTCAAGCTGGACGACTAAATCGCTAAGTATGCAATAGGCATGGCAATATATGAGAGATTAAACATTTTGCGGTCCAACTAAATAGTCGAATTGTAATCGTATCATATTCGAGATTCCTTTCCGACTGCACTCAATTAATAAGTCGGCCAACTATCGGCCGACTGCCTATTAGCATGGAGAGCTATGCAAGCTCTCACACTATTCAACTTAGTTGGTCAGTCGCCGGGCGAAGTGCAGCAAGGTTATTAGAACTTTTAAATTTTACATCTGGTAACCCTATTAGGTATTAGTGGAATAGCCGGAGCGGTGGGCGTAAGTAACGACTCCAGCGAGTGATCCACTTCAATACGTACACATTGATTTTCAAAATACTAAAATATATTATTATGAACGGCAATATTACGATTAAATGAACTATTAAATTTTTAAATCAGTGTGATACGAATTTTGTAAAGATAATGTAAAGATTCAAGATGGCGGCTAGACTGTAGATCAATATAATCTTCAAATACCTTTATTGTTTTGTTGTTCTACACAATACTTTCTTCTGCACATGGTGTGGGCTATGGGGCGAGGTGCTTCATTTGCCACCAAAGGCAGCGCAAAAGTCATAAATCCGGCTGTGATCATAGCATCGGCAAGTTTGTAACCGAAACAGAAACGAAGCTGAAACTGAATTTTCCGCCTAGTGATGAGCGAAACAAGACCAAGACCTTGGTAGTCTCACTTATACGGTCTCTATATTCGTCTAGGCTTGTAGAAATTCTTTGCATCTGGTCTTGCGTAATCAGCCCTAGTCTCATCATTTTTTTAATTTTTTTATAAGTATAAGCAATATCATTAGGGGGAATAAAACTGAAATAATTTTTTTTTGAGCTAAAACTTAGTTCGGACTTAAAAAATGGTAATTTTTGTAATTTCCAGATGAATGTACAACAATTAATTGTGTGGGTGAGGAGTACGAATGTATAAAGGGACATTGTTACTGCGCTAATGGCTACATACCGAATCACTTTCAAACTGCATGCGTGCGATGTCCAGGTATGTAAAGGCAACAAAAACTACTGGAGTTTTTACTGAATTTGTTTTATAATGTTCTGTTACTCATTAGCAAGAATACGGACCACAAATATTGCATTTTTAACACCTCTTAGTAAAATATTTTATGTTCTTGTAGTTAAAACAGATGATAAAGTATCATTAAACGCGTTTGGAACATTTTCAACAAATACTTACTTATTAGGTACTTGATTTACAGCCAATTTGAACTCGGTTCTAAACAAAGCTTTTAATCCTGCTCTAATTTTTGTAATTAATTTGTTTTTAGGATTAGGAGAAAAATGTTACGGACCATGCTGCAATACTTACAACAATGGAACTCTACAATGCTGGCAAGGAATTTGCCAACCGTGTTACGATCTCCGCGGCAAGTGGACCTGCAGGTTCGTATGCAATAATAGACAGATAATGTGAAAAATATTTATTTGATATGTTTCGGAGGAGATCGCTCCGCTACGAATCGCGATCGACTTAAAACTTCTAACCTAACCGTCAAAAGTTGTTTTCGAGTAGAAAAGAATATGTAATGTGAAATTTTGTTTTTGGTATTTGGTTAATACCGAAAACATCAGCTATATGGGCATAGTTTTAATAGTCTCAAGAACTAGTTAACAATATCTATGATCAAGTTTCAAAACGGTAAGCAGTAGTTAATGCAACGCTTATAGTGTGGGGAAACGGATTCCCACAATCGCCGGTTGCGGACTGCTACGGGTCAGTCAGTACTCTTCTTTGGTGAAACAAATATGTTACTTCTAAAAATGGGCGATAAAATATTATAGTCACGCTTCAAACATTATGTTTTGGTAACCAATATTACAGAAGATTGCATTAATGGATTACATTTCTTGGTAAAGCAACGTTTTCTCAATGTGCCCAGAAGAGTGTTGTTTTCCAGATCAGGAAGTTTTGCTGCAGGAACTTAAACCACAGATTAATTAGTTACTAACCTAAACTTATACGTTTAATTTATAAAGATTTTATAAAAGAAACAAGTGAATGAAGACGGTAAAATCTACCTGTATTTCATCATAATTTTCTATTACTTATGAGGCAATTTTTAAATTCTAGAGACTCCTTGGACCAAATTCTATTAATATCAATCACACAAGTAGTAATGGCAACAGCTCTTATACTCGGAATTATTGCTACCTTTGTACTGCTATACAAACTGTGTGCTGCCACAGCTTTGAGGTTTGTTTTTTAAGTAATATTATATTATATCTTAAAATATTAAAATACACCATTGCTACTGATATAAGATTACCTTTTTCAAAAGTAGATGGTGATCGCATCGAAACCACGAGTTCGATCCCCGGTCAGGTCAATTTACGAAACACACAATACTTTTCTTAATAGCCTTGAAGTCTGGGTGTTACTGGGAACTTTCCCTGTTCGTTTTGCAGTATTCATAATAAAGTCTAGTACTTAGTTTAAAGACACAATTTGTGTAGAGTATTGTTATATTATCCTTTTAGTCCTGATGTGAGAGCTTCTTTATGTTCAATGGTAATATAAGATCCATTTTCTCAGATTATTAATTTAATCAGTTTATTTGCGGAAAAGCTATCCCAAAGTGATCTCGTGGAATGTGCTGATCTCATCACACTTATATTAAAACTATTCGAACATAAATAAGTACTTTCGCCAAGTATTAATACGTTCTTTGTTACCCTCGTTTCAAAGGGCTTACTATGACCTGACGTCGGCATAGGTATGTACTTACATAATATCGGGCGATCCATTAGATGGTTCAGTACCTATGGAAGAATCCTAAAACTTAGAGATATAGTTTGTTTTAAAGAAAGTCTTCCATGTTAGAGTTAAGATCTCGAAAAACTGTATTCGAATATTTTCAAAAAACTCATACACGTACGGGAATTGAAGTCGGTTATTATTTATTAAAATTAAATAAATAAAATATTTAGGTAGTTAAAATCTAGCATTTTCTTTTAATTGTAGACACGGGAATCTATAATCTGTAGTAAGATTTATTCCTTACAACCTACACTGTCAATTACCATATTAAAATAACTTGCCTTTTTTTCACGAGATAATGACTAGTTTTCGATTCTCGCTCGTGTGTTTTTTTTTATCTATTATACCATATAGAACCATGTATGTACCAACTTAGGGCGTATCTATTTCTTCGCGCCGACACAGCATGTTCTCCTAAAAATACACTATATATATTTACATATCTTAACTCATGTCAAGCGCAAGTAACCACTCTGTCTGCAGTGACCGCGTACGACCGCGCGGCCGCCGCGCGGTTAGGTAGTTCCTAGAAATTTGAATGTTGTTGCCTACTGTATAGAGTTCACATTTGCCATTAATAAATGCATGAGAATGGCAACCGTACGACGGCCGCAAGAAAATATTTAGATGCCGACAGATTACGAACAGCGTTGCAGCCTGTCTTCAACAAATGCTGAACTACGGCTTTTTTGTAGTCAGTCATAACCAGGATTACTATCAAGAATATGAGATATGACCCAAAATTCCCGGGATGTCCCGGGATTCGGTACGGTACCTTAGTATCGGGCATACCGCTATTTCTCTTTCTTCAGACGATTCGTTCGATTAATTTTTTTTCGATTTATTTTATTTATTTCATTATTTCCTGTATTGTGTTTATTGTGTCTTTAGTTAAAGTAATCTGTTTATCTACAGACCGATAGGACGTCGATCAGAAAATGGAAATCGATTATCAATAGGAAGTCTTCAATTATATGTCGACGAAAGATTAAGAGACGCACCACCAAGGTAAAAATTTAAGTAATGTTCCAATATTATACACAGTCTGATCATAAATACTGTTACAATAAAAAAAAACAATAATTGAATTTGGAACTGATCATTCTCATATGACTATTCAGTGTTTTCTCATTTTCGCGCCACTCTTTGTTAAATATTGTTGTGATATTAAAATGGAGTGGGGTGATAAATTGCTGTGATAGCTTTACACAATACAGGTATGGAGCAAATGCAATTTTTGAAATTCTTCTATCCGCATTGGTATTAGGCGAACGTTTGTGTACCGGGCTATTGATAGATATAATGAAACGTCCTCTGTATGTGACAGAAAAAGATCTAGCCGTCCACGTAATATTCGTACTAATAAGGAGATCAAAGCAGTGAAGGAAAGAATCCGAAGAAATCGTGTCAGAAAGCAAAAGATTTTATCTAGGAAAATACATATATAGAACATACATAACCTCACACTGTAGGTATTACTAACGAGTAATCAGACAGGGTGCAATATCAACCATAGTGGTCCTTACTTCTTTCGCTTCCTGAAATCTCATCATTCTCCTCACACACTTGTCGAGTTACTAGCGCTTTTGACATTTCGGTCAACTAACACTAGCTATTTTTGATCTTCATAAGTCAGCCTTGGTCATCTTTGGCATCTGAAACCATTCACTTTCGCTCTGTCTCTGTACACTCTCTTCGTCAGTCTATTAAGCTATTGTTATACAATCAATAATTGTGGATTCAAATTAGCAGCAGAATCATTCTAACTATTGGTAACATACCCATTCTTATAAGTTATACCATCTTCCATCAGGTACACTTCAACAAACGTACCTCTATGCTAATTTTACCAAAAGAGAATACAAGCAGTCGATTTTATTTCTACTTTATATATTTTTTAGTTTTACCAGTGACATTATTTTATAAAACTATGTTAACCTCTCGTCCCTGCTTCCTAAGGGTGGATACATAACCCACACTGGCCTTTCCGAAGAACCGAACTATCCCTATCCTGCAGTTACTGTTTGTGCGCAACTTCCTTCTCGTAGAATATTACTATTATTTATGGTTACTTTAACACTCCTTCTCACCCCCTATGAGTCGATCTTTCAAAATGACCCAAATACACGTATTTACGTTTTAACTGTTTATTTGATATTCTACAAATAATATTTTGGAATATTATTAGTAATTTTTAATTTTTTCCTATGATAAGTTATTGACAACCCTTACTAACCTATTAGAGACAGAATTTCCAAAAAAGTTGCCTACACTATGTCTAATAAAAATCTCTAGACCCAGCAATTTGGGCCAGGGAATGTTCTTTTATATGTAAGTATACAGGGTTAATTGAAAAATAGTAATTAGTGCAAAATTTCTGCAGTGTCAACATACCTAGCAACTTTTGTTCTACGACTTTTTTCAAAACTTAAATACGTTCCTCAAAAAATATTTGTTAAGTTTTGGTGTACTATCTGAAATGTACTCTGTACGTATTTCCAATGGTACAGTATAAGCGCACCGGGACTCAGCGCGAAGTATAGTAATTAATTTACTATACCTCTTGGATAAGGACAGATAAATCTCACATAAATAAATTATTTACCACTACTATAATAAGGATAGCGTAACGAGTAAGGACATAATAGGTATACCTTTAAACCTTCCCAGGCATGCACGCAACTCACCAATTTCACTGTAATCTGATTAAAATTTAGGAATGCATAGAAGACGATCAAACAATATTTTTTATTAAATACTTATTAGATTTCCCTATATTTTCAGATACTCTAATGAGCCTCCATCAGGATCAACAATATATCCTGCAGGAATATTCCTCAACGCTGGTTTTGTAAGTAAATATTATTAAATTAGAAATCAATTTTTAACCAATTAAAGATTGTTAAATCATTTCAAAGTTCGATTTAGATTTTTCACTAATACAAATACTTTGTATCACCCTCATCTCTCGAACACCAAAATATTATGTAGGCGAAAAAGCACAGTTAATGGCCCCTATATCGGTTGTGTTGGGATGAGATCGACGCTGGGTTAAAACCGCCAAAGAAGAAGGAACAGGGTTATTTCACTCCATACAAACATTTTTCCTACGAATTTTTGGTCTTTGTAGTAGTATAGTCTAGCAAAGTTACATGTCACCACTAGTTTTTTCAAATCTTAATGACAACCACAAAATTTTAGTTTATTATTATTTCATTATTAATCAATTTCATTCAGGTAACAACGTTTTTACGTAGTTTTGTTGTATGTATGAAGATCACTTGATAGTTTGAGTTTAGTTTTACTAGATGGCACTATTATTTATGTATCCGGCTATTTCTCGGGCTATTTATGTATCCGGAACTAGCCAGTTACAGAACAATATTAAAAAAGTAATTATAACATTTGAAAATGGATCTTTGGCTGAAGAATACAATTTGTTTCATGTAGCTGTCATTTATTTATCCTTTGTGGCATCATTTTGAAAATTGCGAGTCTTTATCACCATGGAATTAAGTCGTGAAAATTTTCGTGCCATGATTTATTACGATTTTCGGCGAGGGCTAACTCAAAAACAGTGCAGCGATCAACTCACTTCGACTTTTGGGGACGAAGCACCATCGAAAACTACTGTGTATCACTCACTGATTTAGTGAGTTTAATCGTGGGCGGTCTGTGCTCACGGACGAAGTTAAAGAAGGTCGCCCTAAATCGATTGATGTACCTTAAAATATTGATGCTGTGCGGGAACTAATAATGCAAGATCGTCATATTACATATCGCGAGATAGAGGCGTCTCTGGGCATAACGAGTATATATAAAATATTACACGAACATTTAGCTGTAAAAAAAATTTGTTCACGTTGGATTTCGCACAACTAGAGAATTGACCAAAAACGGGCTCGGGTTGATTGGTGTGAAAAAATGTTACAAAAGTACAATCAGGGTGCGTCAAAAGTTGTCTATAATATCTACACAGGTGATGAATCTTGGATATATGCGTATGATCCTGAAACTAAACAACAATCAACAGTTTGGGTGTTACAAGATGAGTCGAACCCAACAAAAGTCATTCGTTCAAAAAGCACTTTGAAGCAAATGGTCGCTTGTTTTTTTGGTATAAATGGACATGTAGCTACAGTGCCACTAGAGGATCGCAAAACGGTTAATTCTGAATGGTACACGACAATTTGTTCGCCTGAAGTCTTTGAAGAAATAAGAAAGAACAACGGACAACGCAGAATACTTCTTCATCATGATAATGCTAAGTGCCACACATCGGCTGAAACAACTCGGTATTTGGAAGATCAAAAGATCGAATTAACGGTTCATCCGCCGTACAGCCCCGATTTGGCCCCCAACGACTTCTATTTATTCCCAACCGTGAAGAATAAATTAGGTGGTCAACGTTTTTCGAGCCGTGAAGAGGCTGTTGATGCGTTCAAAATGCACGTTTTGGAGATATCTCATTCCGAATGGAAAAAGTGCTATGAAAATTGATTCCACTGCATGCAAAAGTGCATCGATCATCATGGTGAATATTTTGAAAAGCAATAAAACTATAATAAATGCTATATGTTTGTTTCACTTTGTTATTCCGGATACATAAATAGCAGCCCTCGTATAATGTACTAAGTTAGGAGGAGACGCTGTAATGAATCGGACTCAGGTTATAGAAAGAAAGGCTCAGCTCTAAAGCGTAGGGGTGTATCGACTACACTTATGCTAGTTCGATCCTGACAGTCGCGCGTATTACTTTACAGAAAATTTAATCCCAAGTCTTTAAATTCTCACGGAAAACGTAAAATATTTTGTCTCAGGCCCCCTGCCCCTAGTCACGTTTCACCAGTCTTTACTGTTTCGTTTCTTTTTTAACAAAAAACTCCGGACTTACCCGCTGATGGCCAATTCTTCTATTCTAAAGCGTAAAAACCTTTCAGTTTACAGAGACAAATTAAATTCAAAGCTTGAATACGTTTAATCACCATCATATGCGCCAGATTTGATGAATTTGACGTGTACTGAAGCAGAGAAAATTAAGTTTTCGCCAGATTCTTCCATGTAATAAAAATCCGTCCAGTATTACGCCAGCACATCTTAGTTATTGGACACTTGTAACTTTATCGTTAAAAAATAAGCATTATTGCTTGTAGCTAATTTGAAAATTTTATTGAAATATAACAATAAATTTATATCTCAAAAAAGAGACATTATTTCTAGAGTATTGCTAGTGACTAATCTGTCACAGGCAGAGGTCAACTAATGGTACGAAACCACCAATTACTACAATTTCCTCATTTTGATTTTTTGATGTCGAATTTATAGAAAATATTTGTAATCCATTCCAATTAATAAATAACTACATCATTGAAGATTCACTATATACTATTTTTCCTGTTTATATGTACAGCAAAAAGAAGAGTTGGTCAAGGTAGCTTAAACGATCAATAATAATTCAATGTTAATTATAATTATTTATATTTACAGGTACACGATAGCAGTTTACCACCTCCGCCTTACACACCAGAACGAAAAAATGAAGAAAATCATAGCACTGCTATCCATATATGACAATTGTTGACAAATAATAAAATTCAATAAAAAAAAGTTTTGTATGTACATTTAGAAATTGTATATTAAGTAAATACAAAATTAAAAGATATTATTAACTAGCGATTGCATCTATCTTCGCTCAGGTGGCGTGTGTATAAAAGTATCGACCCGGACGTGTGTATAAAATTAGCACATTGTTTCCAGCGCCATCTTCTTTGGGCATATAGAACTAAATGTTCTATGTACGATCAACGAAAAATCTAAATCGACACGAAAGAAGCAGCGGCGTGCACCGCTTTTTTGCATTGTTCGATTTAATAACGAAGTACTCATACATGAAGCGTTGAAAATCCGCAGCGGTGGTAGCGCGGTGAGAAACGGCTTAACAGATGACGCGGGAACAGTGTGGAGCGAAGGGCGACGGCGTAACGCCAAGGCCCCTATATTCTTGTGACAAACCAAATGGCATAATATGGAAGACCGTCGTCACACAGAGCGTCGGCGGTGAACGTGGTACGGTGGAGAGTTAATAGCGGTTTCTTAGTTGTATTTTTATACCATACTGGTCTCATTCCAATAAAAAATTAACAACAACGACAACACATCTTCACGCTGTATTCCTAATGGGGTATCCAGAGAGGATGAAACGCCAAACATCGTGGTTCTTACATTCTCCTTAAAGCTCATCATTCTCCTCATACACTTTCGGCTAGGTATGCGAGTGCTTTTGACATTTCCGCCAAAGCGCAAAATAGCTACTTTGCGCTTAAAATAAAATTAATAACACTAATGCAATTACCATGTTTGTACGATATTCTTGATAAAATTATTAAAATAATCTTAAAAAGGCAATATTGTGGGAGAAAACATTTATAAAATAAAGAAAATTTAAATACAAAGACTTTTATATAAACTGAGGTAGACCCGCCTTACACAAAAAAATGAATCTTTTGATGTACCTAATCATCGAACTAAAACATTGACAATATTACGCAAACAAGCAAAATTATTACGTAAGTGTTTAATATAATTAGAAAGCAATATAAATGAAGACAAAAAGAGTAAAAGAGAAATTATTTTTTTAAAGTTCACACGTACTGGTGTTACTTAATTCTTAATTAACGCTACAAGATTTGAAGCTTAGGGCGCATCTACCTCAGTTCATACAGAAGACTGTGGAAATACCGTTCAATTTCGAGTAGGTTTTGCGAAACGTAAATAAAGATACAGAACAACGTTCTAGAAACCGTTGTTTTGGGTATTAGTTTAAAGTTTTAACATCCTTCATGCAATTTCATCTTCAATGTTTTCAATGACAAGAAGTCACTCACAAAATTATTATGTTTATATAGACAATGCTGAATTAGTTTATAGCTTGCAGCTCTAGCATAACTAACAAATTAATGATATCAATGTTTTGGTGGTAAATTGCAAAAAAAATTTGATGGCACTTTCTTAACTTTTTTCTTTCTCACTTTCATTTTATGAAATTACGATAGGCAACATCGGCAGCAGAACTAAAAGGCTAGGAAGCTTTCCAAATAAAAAGTAACGTTGCCATTTCCTACTTGTTGCAGTCCATACGTTTTATCCTTACTTATTAATGCCTACTGTACAGAAAAAATAATTAAAAAATATAATTATAGATACTTAATGATTTTTCTGCTATCAACATTTTTTAGATCTCAAAAATGTAATATAGGAACTCCTATACAAGAACTATGTAGGTACATCGAAATTGTCATTAATAAAAAAAACTTCGATGATGATCGACAAGAAGCTGTCTGATAGACAACTTTTTTATTTTTCTTATCAAAAGCTTGTGAACATAGATTTTGTTAACTATGTATTTATGTGTATTAGTGTCCCAAAAAAATGAGTGTTTTTTTACGCATACCCTCTAATTTTATTTGTTTTATGTTAAAACAATTGTAAATAAAGTTTTGTGCAATTTAAACCACTGGAACCCGTGCCGACTTGCATCTAAAGTTGTCAGTACTTGATTACTTGAGCGCGCACGCCTACGTCTTAATAAGATCATTATTGATATTGAGAGCTAATAGATCTTTCTGTAATATTTTTAAGTAGAGATACTGACAAAAACTTTTAAATCAGACCTCCAGGTGCTATGTATCAAGCTCAATGGATGGCTGGAGCAATTTATTCTCGTCCCGTAGAAGTGAGTGAGTGACTTCTCAGAAGAGACTAACAACACAAAGGTAGCACTGTTAGACGTCTGTTGCTATCTAATTAATCTGTGCTATTAATATTAGCAGTTGAAGTTCACTACAAGGATTTGTGCTTTTTAAGTCATCGGAAGCTTAAAAAAATAGTTACAATTTTTAGAAAGTAGCTCTGCCGAAGTTTAACCAACATTTATGGCATTTGTCTGATGAAGTAGCAGCTTTATCGCTATTTGATGATGACGTAGACCTTGAGACAAAAGTATAACTACTGGGAAATTTAACCAAAGAAAATTTATCGACCCATGAAAAACGATACATTCTATCGAAGGAAGAACTTTGTGGTTCATCATATGGTATGTTAGATTTATTAGTGTCGTGTGTGCCTAAATGTATTTAGCAGCAGTCTAATTAATCAACGATTATTTCATATATTTGTGTTTCAGAGAAGAATATCAATGATTTTATATCAATCGAAAGCAAAACATTGTTCTCTCGTTTGAAAATTGATGAGTTTTCTAGACGATGTTTTTTCTACATGGGCGAGTAATGCTTTGTTTCTCCAAGCTAAAAAGACACTCTCAGTGCAGAATAGCGAACGATACAGTTGAAAAAGTCAAGTTTATGCAGGATTTGTTTGATTACAGTTGAGGAGCAACAGGAACAATGTTTGTTACGCTGCGTACTTCTCCGTCCGGACACAAGAAACTATGTCTGGACAGTAAAAAAAATATACCGTCAGTAATATTAGTTTTATGTAAAATAATATTAAATACATTTTTTAATCCAGTTGTCTTATTTCACCAAATAAACATAAAATCTTAAATAATTCCATAGTAATCCCTATACAACTAATTGACTTAAAGTTTAACCTCAAGTCCGCACGGGTTATCGTTATCCTATTGCAATAATATTATTTATTTATGTTATTAATATCAAATAGAAAAAATTAAGAGGGTATGCGTAGTTTTGCAAAAAAATTTTTATCCATTATAGCTTGGGACACCCTAATGTGTATATATAAAACTTATATCTTTACAGTAATTTTAAGAAATGTACCTACTAAAAATAAAAAAAAACAACACAATTCACTGCGTTTTTATTTATAATTAATTTACCTTCACCTCACTATAGTGCAGTCAAAATAGACATTTCAATTTCCAATAATTTGCATGGAACTGACAATTGGTATAGGTCTTAAGTATTATTATTCTTCTCTTGTGGCGATCCTGCTGTTTTCACCAATGACACAGAGATCTTAGGTACACTATTACAAATAAAATATCAAAAATCCCCACGATCCTAAGTCAGCTAAAATTCAAAGTCAAAAGTATAGGTTTTTACACTTACTATTTACGAGAAACGTAAACAGTAAGTGTTCATATATATACGTCAGACAAAGTTATAAATCATGCAATTATCTACAAAAAAAATTCTCACTTTTTTTCCCTAAAAATTACCATTCCCGAGATATCCTGATTCAAAAAGTTGAAGAAGTATTCTGTATAATATGGACATATTATTTTTATTATACATGGTTCCGGTAGACATACTCCACGACCTCCTCCACAATATTGTGATTTAGTTTTAATAAATAATATTCAATTAACTAAAAAATGGTACTAGTAGAAATGATTAAATTGCTGCGAATTATTGTTGATTTCGGGAAAATTTTAGGCTGACTGATAATCTGCAAATGCTACTTCAATAGTAACATCTTGTATGTTTTCTTCTTCTTCTGGATATCTGTAAATTGTTCTAAGAAAGATGCATCAGTTGTCTCCTCATTGATGTAATAAAATCCTCATCTGTTACATTTCATTCAACATTGGAGCAAGACTGGCCATGATAATTAGTACATGCTGAACAAAATATTCCACATTTTTAGTCATAATTGTGTTATTTAGTATTTTTTTAGCAGACGTAGGATCGGTGGAGATTTTTTATTTGTAATAGTCTAGGACGATTTACCTAAAACCTGTACTAATTTTCAGCTATATGCAAATTATTGTAAATTTATCATTATTTTTTGTCTATTTTGACCGGACGACTACTAGGTTTGAGATAAAAAGATATGGAAATAAGATTTATATAACACAATAATGTTCTATTTACATAGTCAAAATAATTGATAGAATAGAAAACAGAATAAAGTACTAAATTTTTTGAAAATAGTATTAATTTGTAAGTGTTGTAAGTGCCGCTACCACGTCACCTCTGTGTTCTCGTAAAGTTCTTTCTGCCAATATTCTGGAAATCTCTAGCTCCTTAACCTGAAATTAAATTTTCACATTTTTAGATATTACAGACTGGACCATATCGAAGCTGGTCTGGGAAGACAGAGAAATGTAAAATGTACCTACTGACACCTTATATTCCCATAATTATACATACAGTCCGACTTAAGTATCCAGTAGAAGTCCGACTTTGTTAATCGAATGCATATGGAAAGAAGACAGTCTTGACAGACTTCTAAAAAGTATGAGTGAAGATCTATCCCTCTTTAACCTAAATCAAAAAAACTAACCCAGGAAATGTGCTAGCAACTTATCTGATATCACTGTCACTGACTATTTACCTTCATAAACAGGCTTGGTCTTCCTTGGCTTCTGTTACCACTCATTTTCGCTCTGTTATCACTCATTCCTTTTATGTGCCCGAACCATCTAAGCATTCCTTTCAGCTTTTTTAAAATAACACTACTCAGCCATACTGTATAATGTGTCTCTTTATTGATTATTAAGTCCGTGAAGTTGACAACACACATATTACTGAGAGATCGCATTTCTACTGCATTCGTTTTACTTTTACACTACTTCGGGCACTATACTGTACAATAAGGTCGACACAAACACCGAAACACCGCATCGTGGATGGCCGTTTTGGCCAATCATGTGCATAGAGCTAACATGCTGCAAACAAACTTTGTTCTAGTTACCATATGAAAGTCAGTCTGTTCGCAAATCGGCTCCCGTATGTACTTTTGTGTGCAAAACCTACTTAATGAGTCTACCAGAAATAAATTGGTCATGCTTCTCTCATTTTTCTTCTCTCACATGAACTGATGCATCTTTTTGGCTGTAATATAACCTGATAGCTATAAAAATAAACTTTTCTGTACCTACATACCCCATTTTCGTCGAGGGGCTCCGGGATTTTCTACGGAATGCACCGAAGCCCCTCTCACGCTGTGCCAGAAAACGTCTCAGGGGGACAGCACAGAACCCCTCCTGCACCCTCGCAATGCCACGACAGTGAGGACCATATGCGCTGTCGTCTTTCTCAGGGTCGCATGGATAGATGACCGGAACCTCACTCCGATCATCCGCGACCCCGATGGTCCCTTTAGGCGCCTCTTACAACAGCCGGGAAACTTAGACCTTAAGGCCTTAGTTTCAGGCCAGGGCTACAAGGCTGTAGACTGTCCGGACATATTACCCCTAACATAAGTTTACAAACATCCACATTTGCCTAGGACCGACTCTAATATAAGAAAGGGGGCTCCGCTCGTCCATCCATACGACACAAAAAGGACGATAGTATATGTGGTCCTTGGTTATGGAACTGCGAGAGTGCATGGGGGAGTACATCACTGCACCCTTAAAAAGAAGCATCTCCTCGTTGAACGAGCAAGTAAAATTTACGTATATTCTATATAGTACCTGGACGACCGAGCTTTGCTCGGTGTCTTTTAGATTTTATTCCGTGGCTTTTTTGCACATATAAAAGAATGATCCTTTCAGCGAGACTCAGCACCGGGTCATAAAGCTCAATCCACACAAGCTTAGATGGAAAGGAACGTTTCTGACTTCATCAGAGCTGGAGACTGGCCGTCATCTAGTCCCGATCTTAATCCACTTGATTATGATTTATGGTCTCTTTTAGAGAGTATGGCATGCTCTAAACACCATGATAATTTGGAGTCCTTAAAACATTCCGCAAGATTGGCTGTGGCGTATTTTCCTATGGAGAAAGTGCAATTCAATCGATAACTGGCCACAACGTTTACAGGATTGTATTAAAGCCAATGGAGATAACTTACGCACGCTGCAGAAAGTGTTCCATGTGATAAAAAAAATTGATGTTTTCCTTAAAACAATATTTATGGCAAGACTAACCTATTCTTGCCATAAATATACCTACAAATTTTGCTCGTATACAGTGTTTTTTTTAACTGGGACAGTATGAGGAAATCTGAATCCATTGGATATACGGGGAAAACGCCTTAAGAACCATACGACATTTTTTTACCATATTACATTTTTAGGAAAATAATTTTGACATTATACATTATTTGGTCAAGCGTGAGTTGTCTATAAAAATTAGGACCATTGGTAATTTTTTTTCTTTAATGCGGGTCGACTCAGTTTCATGCAAGCATCATTTGACTGTATCGGAAGAGAAAGTTTTTCTGATTAAATTAAATTTCGTGAAGATTTTAAATCTGTACAGTTATGATATTACCTAGTAATATTTGAAAACTACCATTTTTACAAGGCACGGTTTTCCAGACAGGAGATGATGTATTCAAAATGTCTACCACTTTGTTGTACACACAGTCTCGTACGTTTTCTAATGTGCCGTTTCAGTTTCGTGAGCAGTTGTCATTTTTCATTACTGAAAATGCTGTTTCCACTCTATTTCGTAATTCCGTCACATTTATTGATGCATTGCCACAGTCGTACATGAGCGTTTTAATGTGCTCCTATAAAAAAATCCAGCACCATTAGATCTAGTGACCTTGCGGGCCATTGCACCCGCGGCCAGTGCATCGGTCATCGGTGCATTGTCCAAATAAAGGTATTCGCGCTCCACTGAAAATGCGCATGTGCACAATTGTGTTGGAAGTACATATCCCTGATTGATTATTGATAAAATATTACTGATAAATTCAACACTTTTCGCTTTGTTTATGGTTCACTGATTTATACTTTGTCTTGAATCAAAATAAAACGCCTACGAGTGATTTGTTGTTCTAAGAGTTATTTAAAAAAATTATATTCTTTTTACAATTTGTATTTGAAGTTAAGTATCGGTTTATAATAGATAATTTCAGTGGCATTTTAAAGATTGGAATGTTTTAGCTGTGATAATTTTGTCGGCAGTGTGTTTACAAAAACTAAAAGAACTTAACAAAAGGCAGGTGTATCAAGCATTTATATCAAAAGTCAAGTAATGTGACTAGAAATTTTAATTCTAAATATTATGAAACATTTAAGTGGCTGACGGGTTGTGCTCATACTAATAATTTATTTTATTTTCCTTGCATTAATTACATATAACAAATAACAACCACTACGTAAAATTAAAGTAATGGTAATGTTCTCGCTCGTCAGTATTGCTGTTTTAGTAAGTATAATTATGTATTAAAATTTTTTTTAACTGCCTACCCTGTTGAAACACTCTGCGCATGCCACTCCATAAACTATTTTTTTCCACATGAACATACTCACTGTAGAGCTATAGAAAACTAATCAGGATCTAAACAATACTTACAATTAGTTCTATATCATCCCTTTTAACTGAAACTTTCTGCAATTCTTTCTCCTTTTCGAGACGTTCTGCAGCTTCTTTATTCCTTCTATCTCCTATTAATGAAAGAGCCTGAAATCATGGAAGCAAAGGTGTTAAATAACTGACAATCATTTACAAGCTTTTCATTAATTGATACTTATTACATATATTTTTAATAAGAATAATTGTTTTAAAATTAAAAATTTAAAGATTTAGAGTTTAGACTGTTAAATTTATCCATATTTCTATCAACAAATAATTTTGTTTTAATTATTATAATTTTTCTTTTTTCAGAAATATGAAAAGAATTCTCATACGCATTAGTTACGCATTTGGTACACATTATACGCATAATAATTTTGTATACAAACAACATTGACATGCATAATCTACTTTTCCTCTAGTACACGACGCTAACCGTGCTAACCGCTTACTTCTCAGTCCTTTGACCGCGACAGAATAGTTTGCTTAGAAATTCGTAATTATTTCAGGTCTCGTAGGCTAGGTGGTATGTGCCTGTAGATGACGCCTTGGCGTGACGATGTATGTAAACTTTAACCAAGTATAACCTAAAACGACTAAATTCATGTGTATATAGGTTTCAGTTCACACGGTCACAACAGGTTTGTATCACTGCAACCACATCAATTACTTTGAATAGGTACTCACGCCAGATATGTCCTGTGAAGAAATTTCTTTTTCCTCTGCATAATCTGTAACTTTTTCCAAGTCAGCTACGCCGCTGTCGTGTTTCGCAGTCCTTTTTTGAGTCTTATCCTTATCATGCTGGATATCATCTGTATCTCCATTAATTTCCTCGTCAGCCATTCTTAAAAATTTTAATTCACAAAATACCCCGTAGGAAAATTTAATTGTCTTTACACAAGTATCTAATATCTATGTACAATTCTGTAAAAGCATCAAGCTTCTAGGACATCAAGCTAAACTTATTTGTGACACAAAGCACCTATTGTGATTTTTATTTATTTATATTTCAAGGCATTGGTTACAAGATCATCAGCCTAATGACGTAACTTCTGGAGAAACATTAACTGTCCCTAACACTCGTCCAGTAAAATGATAGCAGGCTTTACTGAGGTTAAAAAGGACTTCTTGGAAGAGCGCGAAACTTCAGCTACACATATTTATTTTGATCTCCTCCATTCTTTTCACTTACACAGAACTTTAAAACACAATATACTATCACTGTTGTACTTTAAAACTACTAAAAATTTAAAAAAATAGAAAATCTAAATAAAAATGACAACCTCACTTCTCCCGTTCCCGCCAAAAAGTCCAACACCTATTTTTTTTTTTTTTTCAAAATGGCACCGTACGTGAGTACATTGCCAACGTCAAGTAAAGCCAACGTCAAATTCAGTAGATAATTAACGCATTTGCCAAAGTCACGCATTAACACAAACCAGTATACAGAATAAGTAGAATCCATGTAGAATCACAAGTGAATTAGTTCTTTCTTATCGTAAAACTCCTCCAGTAAAGTGATAGTAGGCTTTACTGAAGTTATAAAGGACTTCTTGGAAGAGCGCGAAAACTTCAGCTACACATCTTTATTTAGATCTCCTCCATTCTTGTCACTTACACAGAACTTTAAAACACAATATATTATCACTGTTGTACTTTAAAACTCCTAAAAATGTAAAAAATAGAAAATCTAAATAAAAAGACAACCTCACTTCTCCCGTTCCCGCCAAAAAGTCCCAACACCTATTTGTGATATCTGTCTGCAGCGGAATTTTTAAATTGAAGTAGGCAACTATAGGCAAGAGTAACTTTACATTCTCTTTGGTAGGCAAAGAGTAGAGATAACAGAGCCCTACCAGAAACCAATCTAGCCACAGAGCAAGCTACAGATGCGATAGTCTCTTTTCGTTTTGGCGCTACTAACGCCTACTTTTTTGACGACCGTGCTATACGTAGCTACGAACCAATGACTAAAGAAAGTAAAGGACATGGCATGTTGATCTGTAGTAACATTTACTTATATATTCTAACGCATAACATTCAAACGTAGCGTTGTCCGTTTTGACTTACGGCTTCATGTGTGTCTAAGAGATTACAACAACACTTTCTCAAGGAGTAATTTTTTTATGTGACATCAATGTCAAAACGTGCGGTCCACCATTCCTTGCGACATGCTGACAAATAGACGAAGTCTCAAAACATATCAATGAATTTAATATTTTTTAATGTTTCTGTGATTTTGTGCTGGATATTGGGAACTGTTTTATTAAATGAGAAGCTAGCATAATGCCACAATAATTTCTAAGTGTAGTGCGTTAGAATGTGGCTCGAGGAAAAGCAATAATAAACTAAATCTATCATTACACTGGTTCATAACAGAAATTCATTAATTTAGACAGATGTCGTATATATTTCCATCGTAATTAATGTGTTTCTTAGTTGATAGTCATGTATATTTTTAGTTATTAGCAGTTTTTATTTATATAATACAGTAAATTGTTTCATATCAATTTTTATTGTTATTGCAGTTAGGGCTGTCCATGTACCTATATTAAAAAGATATCGATAAATACATACATACATACAATGCTTATATGTCGTAACTATATCGTTTCAGATAACCATCATGTATTATTAGAGGAAAAAAGTGGCTTTATATAATCGAAAAAGAAAAGTGAGTCCTCTGTAAAAATTACATACATTAAATATATGTGTATATATATTATACGTGATATATACATACATATCTTCACGTTGTATCCCCAACAGGGTAGTCATGATATATATTTTTGTTACTTGCATTTCGAAGAATATTCTTTTAATAAAACATAATTAGGAAAATACTGAAGCATTACCCACGCAAAGATTGTTGGGAATCAGAGAAAATATTTACAGTGATAATTAATTACTTTTTAATTTCATGACCATGTAAATCCTCTATTGAGAAAAAGTAACAGGAAAATACAAAATTGTTTACAGAAAGTGGCTCTACTTTGATTCGATGTTTCTAAAAGAGAAAAATATGCTCATAGTTCTAAATAACTGCTTCTGAGTGATGTGAATCAAGACCACGCCGAGTTCTTTTTGCGACCAAAAGAGCTTGTAATGGTTTTATTAATAACCCAAATGAAGTACAATTTAAAGAATCCTTTAAAAGACTTTAAGAGCAAAAATAAGAGACGAAGGTAAGGGAAACTCTATTCCTATGGAACAAATAACCGTTTTACTTTGCTCTAGTAGGATCGATCCTGCGACAACAATAAATAATTTCGCAGAAAGAAGTTCCTTTCTTGACGTACAAAAAAGCGCCAGCGACATGATGAGTACAATGACTGCTTAAATTCAAATCTCAGTATTCAAAAGTTTGAGAAATTATTTAATAAAATTTGAGCTATTTAGTTAGCTAGATTTATTTACTTCGTGAATATGTTATTAAAAATTTGATGTACTTAATATAATTATTATTTTACAAACAGCAATATTAACAAAAACTTCTATTTTTCAAACCCAGTAAAATGTTAATATAGGTAATCAATGTCATTATAAGTACATTAGATATGACTAGTCCGACATTGGTCATCTTTGTAGTGCCTAGCAATTTACTATCTTAACTTTAAAAGATTTATACAAAAGGCCGGTCTGTTGTGGATTTTCTACGCTAGATAATATTATAAACTGTATAATATTACTTAATGTTAAGAAATAAAGTTTGTTTGTTTGTATCTACCTTTGGAAGTACTTATCTGAATTTGAGAATTCTTCGACTAACAGAAGTTTATTCCAGTGTGTTCTATTCCTAATTGAAATGTTATTCCCAATTAATGTGTAATAAAGTCACAAATTTTTAGTGAAATTAATTATTCTAGTATTTAGTTTATCAAAGTGCTACAGTACGCTATGGCTATAGATTTGCTCGGTCCGTATATATGTTTCTCATAGCACTTATTTTAATTTCACCATCACCTTTAGAAGAGGTAACGTTCTGCATCTAAAGAAAAGAAAACCATTAAAAGGACTATGTGGTGTTCTTCGACTACTTTGACCTACGTTACTTTGTCTTCAACATTTATCAAAGCGTTTTATAAAAATATGAGTTTCTTTTAAACAACAATTTTATTTCGTTAATAATCATGGACGTACTATTAAGTATTAAAAAAAGAGGTAAGTAAGTAATTTGTTTGTAAGTAGGGTTCAATCAAGGTTCCATACAAAAATGATCGAAATTCTTTCTATCCTCAAAGGTGCCTGTTGCTATTGTTACTAATAATACCTTAAAATCGCCATCACAGATTCTAATTATATGCCAACAACATCGAAATACGCTGACCGCTGTTTTCAGTTTGAACAATATTTCAGTACTTTTGTATAAATCTATGACATACAATCGAAAAAGTCCTCCCTTTTTCTGAAGATATCATGCAAAATGATTTTTATTTCAACACAATTTTTTGTTTTCAATACCGATGCTGAAACAAAACTTACGTTTTATGAAAAGAACTATCTCCCAAATTTTAGGGGAATTGTACAAATTAAGCTTGGCACCACAGCACTCGAGAACGGACTATTATAACCAGGTATTTTTAGATAATGAACGAGTTATGAAGTGATACAGAGGTGAAGAAATAGGGTAAAGATTCATAATCCATCAAATGGATAATTTTAGGGCACAAAATTAATTAATTAAACTATATAATGTGGTCCCATCAACACATCTTTTCACGTTTTACTAAAAAAAAAACAGTGCCATTTGACCTATGTATATTGGACATCGAACTGTTACACGAATAACCAAAGAAAAATATGGCGAGACTGGCACAGAATAAAATAAACTTCACACACCAAAAAAGAGAAAACAATCAAAACCAGTCTTAGACATCGATAGCTTTGATCCCGATGCCATCCGAAGACATGTGTACGGCTACTATTTACAGAAGGAGCATCCAACGAGAACAGAGTTAATGCAATCACTGAAGGAAGCTGGATTATTCTCTGGTGGGGAAAGTTCGTTAACAAAGATTTTAAAGACCATTGGATTTCGATACAAACAGCGTAACGAACGCAAAATATTAATGCAAAGATTCGATATCGTGATGGGAAGGTATATTTTTTTACGGCGAGCGAAAGAAATTGAAACATGGCTTAATACTTACGGTATGCTCATAACGTAAGCCGTTCTTGGACTGATGACACAGCAGCATCTACGTCCAAAGTTCCTGTTGGAATAGGATCGCGGATTATAATTTGTCACGCCGAACCATCAACGGGATTGCTCTCTCTAGAAAGTCTCTCATGACTTTTGCGTCAAAAACCACTGGAGACTATCATGAAGAAATAAATGGAGAAAAGTTTACTGAATGGTTTACTTCGATGTTGTGTAGCCTCCCTGAACCATCTATTATAATTATACCACTTGATACAAATTGATAAGCCACCTGCCCAATCCCAAAAGAAAGCTGACATAGTCGCATGGCTTAAAAAAATGGCGTAGATGCAAACATAATATGTTAAAAATTAGTACATCTTCTAAAATAAAACAAACCTATCAAGATCCAATACGTCATTGACGAAATTACTTTATAACATGGACACAGAGTTATACGGTTACCGCCTTACCATTGTGAATACAATGCGATTGAGTTGCTGTGAGCTCAAATTAAGAGATACGCTGCAAGACGCAATACCGAACCCCTATTTACCACACAAAAATGCTAAAAATATTAGAAGCTTGTGAACATAAATATAAATATATAAAGGAAACTGGGAAAAGGTTGTAAATAGAACAGTTAAATTAATAAGGGAAGATTATGAAAGAAATGTGAAAATAGATAATATTTTAGAAAATGAATTTATAAATAATATAGGGAGAAGTGGGGCGGATTCATACAAGGGGCACCGTCATACACTAGAAATATCTGTTGTTAGGCGCACATCAATTGAACGACTTATGCGTGTATGTGTAGCTTATTTATGTGTGTTGGCTCACGGAGTTTGACAGCAGTCGGTGTGAAACGCGCGACGAGGTGACACGGAAAGTGATTCAGCCACGCGTAAGTAATTTTATAACCTCACTTTGAACATCTTTTTATTGATAAAATCTGTTTTCTATATTATTCAGTACCATTTTATTTAAAAGATAATAAGGTCAAGTTTGTGAATTGATACGTGAATAACGATATATATGGTTGTTTTTTTAGGAATATTCTTATTTCATTTTCTTGTTATGGGGTAGGTTAATATACCAGTAAGCGGGGTACTTTCATACTGTATGAATGTACCCCACTTTTTTTATTTTCGTTTTTAGAATTGAAGTGATATCATAATTTTGTTTTACAGAAAATATGTGGTCAGAAATTGCAAGAAAAAGGGAACTAGGAATGGAGAGGGGGACGAACAGGCAATGTTAAAAGCTATCGATGAAGTTTTGAAAAACAAACTCTCTTTATGGAAATCAGCAGCCAAATATGGAGTTAATGCACAAACACTACAAAGCCGTATCAAGAAATTACGCAAAACACGGTATAGTATATCTTGGTAGCGAAAATCGTGTATTCGAATCCAAATTTGCATCACAGCAAGTTTTACAAAAACCGAAGAGGATCTTTTAAATAAATATATCTTAGCATGTTCTAAGATGCACTATGGACTGACATGTATACAGGTTAAAAAACTTGTGTATGAATTTGCTAAGGCCAATCATATAAACGATCCTGCAAGTTGGAATAATAGTAAGATGGCGGGAGCAAGTTTCCGAAAACGCCATAAAAATTTAAGTTTGCGTAAACCTGAAAATACTAGTGCTGCCAGATCATTCGGTTTCAAATGATTTCTTACAGAAACTGGAGAATATATACCGCAAGCATAATTTTACTGCCAATCGGATTTTCAACTACAACGAATCTGGTATTTCTACTGTTTTGAGCACACCAAAAATTTTTACTGACAAGAGTCAAAAACAGGTGTCTGCTGAAAGAGGAGAACTGGTCACATTTGGTGGTATTATTTCAGCAAGTGGAAACACCATACCGCCCTTATTCATCTTCCCTCGAGTACATTATAAGGACCACTTCTTAGAAGGTGCTCCAGAAGGTTCTTTAGGTGTAGCCACGAGAAGTGGTTGGATAAACTCGAGCATTTTTGTTGATGTTTTAAAATACATCCAGAAATAGACCTTATGTTCGAAAGAAAATCCAATATTGCTTTTATGTGACAATCATGAAAGTCATATTTCTATAGATGCAATCAACTACTGCCGCGACAATGGGATTGTGTGCCTTTCCTTTCCACCTCACACGACTCATCGCATTCAACCATTAAATGTTGGAGTATTTGGACCATTAAAGTCAAAATTAAAAACAGCATTCAATGACTGGCACGTTTCCAACCCAGGAAAGACACTTAATATTTATAATATGCCAAAACTCATAAAGATACCTTATTTGGAGTCATTCAATGGTAGGAATATCACCAGTGCTTATGAAAATTATTAATTATTACGAATTATGACCTTTTAGTTAGTTGATTTTCAATGATGATGACTTAGCGCCGGTTCAGGTGTATCATTCAAATCCTGTAACAAACCCCAATGAAAGCACTGGTGGTGAGGAGCTTGGAATAGCTGGTGATGGCTACAGTTAGTGCTGAACTTGGTGATGTTCCTGCTCGAACACCACCGACTCTGTCAAGAGATGTCTCGCCTTCACTGCTTTCACAACATCTTGCATCAACAGTGATAGATGTTGATAACCCTGTACCGTCTACTTCCAAAGTATTGAAGACGCCAGAAATGATAAGGCCTTTCCCGAAAGTTCAAAGACACACATAAACAAAAAAAGGTCGATCACTTGGAAAATCAAGAATTTATACGGACACGCCTGAGAAGACTTGGAAAAAAATTGAAGAATTGGAAAAAAATAAAGAGATGAATAGATTAGAAAAAGAACGGAAAAGTAAAACAAGAGAAATAAAGAGAGCGTTGAGTTTATTAAATGAAGATTGTGATAAATCAAGTAAACCAAAAAAAATGAAAACAAAGTGATTGAAACAATTAGTTGCGACAGTGAAACAGATGACAGCCTAAGAGAAAGTTCTGCTTCACCTTTCGACGTGCTTGAAGAAAACGAAGCAGATGATTATGAAGAGCCTGTTGACCCTGAAAATATCAAGAACAGTGCCTATATGCTTGTAAAATTTGAAAAAAAGAAGTCTGTTATTTACTATGTCGGACAAATCATCAAACTACAGTTTGACAGAAGTAATGGTTCAATTTTTGAAGAAGAAACCAGGATCGTCTATGACATTTGTATTTCCAGACGTCAAAGATGAAAGATCAGTACATCTATCAGATATAGTTTTGATATTACCGGATCCTAAATCAGCTAAGATAGCTAGGACCTCTAGTATTTTAAGGTTTAACAAAGATCTCTCTTTTTATAACGTTAATTAATATAATTATTGTAAAGATAAGATACTTAGTTTTCAAATTAATTAGTGTCGAACATTTAAGATTTCTCATGTTGATTGTGATATTTTATTTAAATTGTTGATTATTGATATTACTACTAAATAAGAAATATTCCTTTTTTTTTTGGTAGATTGTTTTTGTCACATGAAGGATGTAATTTGGAGTGTTCCCAATAGCTCCACAATACAATATTATGATTGTTCGTTCGATACATGAGGCCTGACGGCTGTGCGCTGCTGGTCTTGGGCCGCATGTACATTGTGATGACCTTGCTTGCGGTTCGGTTTATGTGGGTACATGAAGTTTAATGACATAATAAAAGTCTGGAAAGTTTTGATAATCAGGCAAGTGAAAGTTTTGAATTTAGACTTTTTGGCGAGAACAAAGAAGCATGGTTGGTATTTTATTCAAAATTCAGATTTGCTATTTTTTGTGCTTTTGGGAGTTTTAAATTGTAATATATTGTACCGTAGAAAGGGGTGGATCGACACAATTTTTAACTTTGACTTAAATTTTTTATTAGTTTCTGAATGTACAAGTGACGCGAAATATATTTATTTTGTGGGTCAAGACTGATTTTACATTTTCAAAACATCCGAAATTTATTATTTTCTTTAATTACAACATAAATTAAATAAATATGAATGTTTTCTATTTAGCCTGAACTTAGGGTGAAGAGAAACGACGTATGGGGTTAAAAGAAAAAAATGCTAGGGCTGTCACACTTTTTTTAAATATGCATAGGGACCTACATATTTATATAGTTATGTCATATAAAGCAAAATCGAATTAATATTACATTTAACTTTAATCAACTTTTTTAATTGCACAGGAAATTTCGAGATCAATGTGGCTTAATGCTTAGGTACTACGTAATATATTAATCAGTCTAATCACTTCTCTTTACACATCATCATCCGTTAAATCTTTAAGAATCTCATGATCACTTTTGTAGTATGATGATCGTCGTGTTGAAATAGTTTTCAAACCGCTTGTACTGGGTTGGTCTTCATCAAATACCTTCTTTGAAATTTGAAGACGAGTGTTTGGAGATATTTTTATGCATTTATTTAAATTGATTAGTTTATTTTTTATAGAAATATTCGACAATTTTTCGTTAGCAACAATTTTTATTTTATTCTTGTCGATTTCTTTCTTTATCTTTTGTTCTTTTTCTTCTTTTTTTGATGCTATATCTTCATACATTATTTCTATTTCCGGAAACTCTTCTTTCTGACTCCCTTCTTCTTCACAGCTTATTTCATTTTCTGCAACAATTTCATTTCCGTACAACAAAATGTCTTCGAATATTATAGGCATTGCTTCTATGTCATCTTCTACATAATTAAAACTATTTATTTCATTAAATGTTAAATTTTGTGTTGGATGTTCTTCATAAACAAGTATATTTTATTTTTGTCGTTGATCTTGTTTTTTAGTTTTTTTGCCTATTCCTTTGCCTTTGTTATCTTTTTTTCCTTCCTTATCATAGATATGGATTTCTTTACTTTTGTTTGCTTCCTGATTTCAATCAATAATTTTGTATGTATTCTTTTTTTTTCGCTTTTTGTGAATCTTTCTGTTCTGCTGTTTCTATGTAATCTTCACTTTCAGTACCAACACTTCGCCCAGGAACTACGTCCAATTTCCTTTTTCTCTTCCATTCTGTTATATTCATAGTCCCGTATCTCATTTCCTTCAGAATGTCTAAAATCGATTTCTCTATGACGTCTTCATTTTTTTCGATACTATTTTCATCTGGTAAACATAACATAACATAACTTCACGCTGTATCCCCAACGGGGTAGTCAGAGAGGACGGAGCGCCAGGAGTCGCGGTCCTTACACACCTCTTTCGCTTCCTCAAATCTCATCATTCTCCTCACACATTTTCGCCTAGGTATGCGAGTGTTTTTGACATTTCCGTCTGCTAACACTCTGGCTATTTGATCTTCATAAGTCAGCCTTGGTCTTCCTTGGCTTCTTTTACCACTCACTTTCGCTCTGTATATTTTCTTCGTCAGTCTTTCATCACTCATTCTTTCCATGTGCCCGAACCATCTAAGCATTCCTTTCTTCATTTTTACAATAACACTGTTGTGCAACCCTGTCATACTGCGTATCTCATCATTGCTTATCCTGTCAGCAGTCCTTTCATCTAGTAATCTACTTAAAACCTGATTTGGATCAATAGGATTTATTTCAGTTTTTCTGAATCCAGCCAATATATTTTCCTTGCAATTTGTACTAAGGTTTTCCATTAGTTTATTCAATAATCTCGGAAAACACCCCTTTGGAATTGATGCTTGGGTCTTACCATCAGTTTTTTTCCATTTTAATAAAATATTACGCCATGCAATCTTCATAGGGCGGAAAAATGCCACATCGAGCGGTGGCGTAAGATGTGTACTATTGGCAGGCAAGAAAACAAAAGATATTTTGTGCTCATGACAAAGTCTTATTACATCCAATGATAGATGGGATGATAAATTATCACCTATAAGACACTTCTTTCCTTCTTTGTCTCTAAAGTAAGGCAGAACGATCGTTTTTATCCAGTCTTCAAATATATTGGCATCAAACCATCCGGTTTGCGAACGATTATACCGTGTTCCTGGTGGTCCATGTTCAGTCCATGTATCATACATATTTTGGGCCTTGTACACTACATATGGTGGCAGTAAAACCCCTGCGCTAGCAGACATCATCAACGCAATGGAGGCCTTAGAGTGATTCATCACTCGCTCAGGGTACTTTGTTCCACGTTTAGTAATAATTTTTTTTCGTCCTGGGTCGTCCGTCAAATTTGTTTCATCGTAGTTTATAATATTATTTGACTCAATTTCTGCCAATGAAATTTCTAAATCGCTGAAGTAGTCTTTAATTGAGTTTGCTGAGACTGCTGCTCTGTTTCTTTTTATGTTTTGACTATTTCTTTACGAAATTGTGTCTTTATGCCTTTTAAGGAAACTGGCGACGAAAGCTGGACCTGGTAAATTATTATTAAACTTCAGCACTGTCTTGCCCAATTTATCAAGGTAACACTTAACAAGATATCTCAAATCTAATGAATCGAAAGGGTAATCCCATTCGGCACATTTATTTACATATTTTATAATATACTCCTCGGTCTCTTCCGACAAAACTGTTTGACCTCCATGTTTTTTCAAGGTTCTTGTACTGTGCCTATACAATACTGATTTATTAATGTTATACTTCTCAGCTACAGCTTTCAGGGACATATTGTGAGTCCTATACTCTTCTATAGCGTCATTTAATGCATCATCACTGTATTTTTTATACCTTTTGCCTCTTGGATCAGGCTTATAGGTACGTGGCATATTGATTTGTATCTACGAAAAAAAGAAAATACTGAGTTACATACTCAAGACAAGCTTATCAATTTTTCATTAAAAGTTTAAAAAATGAATTTGTGGCAGCCCTCACAGATATTTTTCTATTGACCTCTTACTCGTGTCCATTCACCCTTCCTGTTTCTATTAACCCCATACTACGTATCTATTGACCCCCTAATACGTATCTATTCGCCCCTCTTCCGTGTCTATTAACCTCAAACCTAATTAAAAATCCTCTTTATTTACAATTTTATCAATATCATTAAAATTTATTGGTTATTGTACTTACTTTTACAAGACACTTAATCCTAAAGAACTGCTGAATAATATAATCCGCTTTTCATAACACAAACCCCTTTTTTCTATTAAATAAACACAAAGTTTTGACGAACACAAACGAACATCAAACGACAAATAAGTTTCAAATGCGTTTTTTAATCTATGGCTAACGTCACAAGAAATTAGTGTTGCCAATTCAATAAAAAAAATGTTTCTCTTTTATAAAATTGTACAATTTATTAGATGTCTGTTCTCAAAATCAGGCAATTGCCTCCAGAAAAACTTTTTTGATTGTGTGTCTATACAACCCGGTAATTTTATTCACCCCTTTCTACGGTACCTTAAAGTTGTGTGCAAGTGAGAGGAATTGGAGGAATTTCGTTTAACAGTCCTTTGTAACTCCAGTAAAGCCTACTTACCATTGCTTTACTGTAAGTGTTAGAGACTTGGTTATGGGAAAATAGAATAAGGTTTATATCAGACGAGTGTTATCGTTAACTATTTTTCTATCAGGAAATAGTCGATAGGTGATCGATCACATTGAGAATAAAAACTAAAATAGCTTACACAATAAAACAAAGAATGTTTTCAGTCTTTTATTTATTAATCGGATTGTTTTCTTATTATATTATCTAAGAACTCATTATAGATGTGCATCAAACACATCATTTCACTGTTTTTCAATGTGTGCCAGAAGTAACTAGCTCAGAATGTCAGATATGCTAAGGATTACCTTTGCAAGTAATCGTAGGTGTTATTTGTCATTATTCGTCTCGAGATATCCATATTTGTTTTCACCATTTTTACATGTGAACACATAATTTATGCATAATAAAGTCCATCTTCGATTACCTGAAGCAATAAAGTTGTATTACTTTATTAATAAATTAAAAATAATTTGTAATTATGAAGTATGGATTCCAGCACTGGCTTTTTTCTAAACAACACTGGTCCAGGTTCAGCCCAGCATAGCGACTAGAGATTAATTTGGCGATAGCATGTTCATTTTTAATAGGTATGTTAAATTTCATGGTCAAACAACAACAGGGTTTTACAGGTATCTCTTTTACATAATAAATGGTGTTCAAAATGTTTTGAGCACAAAACACTGCCAGAATTGGTCTGCCAGTTTGTTCTATGTAGCCTTTCTTATGTATTTCTTTTATGTAGTTCTTTAACCAAAAAATTTGAAGATTTTCATCCTTTAGAAACCCGAAATTAACAAGGTATACATCAAAATCAAAAGATAGTTGCAAAAAATAAATAGTTGCTTAACCTTAGGTACCTGTCTGTTAATATTTAATTTTATTACGAGACTGTTTTCTCTGAATTCGGCCCTCTTTAAGGTACAAGTACTAATAATGTCAAAATCAGTTAGGTACTTGGTACAAAAATATAAAAAACCTATAAAAAAAACCTTAAACAATTTAGGGAAACTTTAATTTTAATAGTTTGCAACATATTTAGGTGTCGGAGCCACGAAATACAAAAATATCAGCTAACTGAATACAAAAATCAAACAATTTGCAACATCAGATTTATTTACCGATGGAACGTGATTTTCGGGGCTTTTCTGTATGAGGTGTTGCAACTATTGGGGGTACAACACTTTTGTACCATTTTTTGCACTTTAAATAACCAAAATAATGTTTATACACCCAGAAATATTTAATCATCGAACATATGACGTTCTACACAAGTAAAGAGACGCCATACTCCGCTTATTTTGACTTATGCGGAAGATGGCGGCTGCCACGGTTTCGGAATTGTCTATGTGTGCCATTGTGTTGCAACAAACGAAACAAAAGGATAAAGATATACAATTTTAAACTACAATGAAAGTGACAGTGTTATTACTTACACGGTATCTATGTGTGAGTGAATTATGTTTAATCTGCTTCCATTTATAAATCTGTGAATACGTCCATCGTAGAGTGCCGCTACTATATAAATTGACTTTTTGGCGGAAACGGATGAGCGAACAGTTTGTAATAGCAAAATTGCCGTATCAGTCAAATCTTTACCACATTTTACGGTTATTTAATCGAAATATTTTAAGATGTACGAAATATTGAAGTTTGTATGAAGTTCGTAGATGGTTTTATGAGGTTTCTTATAGATTTCGGAAAGTTTGCGATCATATCGACAGTTTTTCAGTTAAACATAACATAGTCATTACTTCTTTACAATCTACAGAAATAGTGTAACAACCAAAATAGGAAGTCACTAAAAAAACCATTTGAAAAATCTTTTTTTTATATAATCAGCGGGGTTATTCACAAAGGTTGGAAACTCGACTTTCCGTATCCGACAGGAAACTTTTCGATGATTTTGTCTAAACGCAATTCACAAATCCGAAACCTTTTCGAAACGACATGATTGACAGTTCATTTCGGGACGAAACCTTTGGATGCTTCCGACGACTTTTTAGTGTCGAAAACGTTTCCGAGACGAGTAAATTAATGTAATATGCATATAATCGATGACGTCTGTCGTCAAAAATCTAGACAAATTGCGTGCGCGTATGTAATCTAGACTTCTAGTCAAATTCGTGCTCTTTTTAAATATATGCCTAAGGATTAATTTGCCTTATATTTTTATAACATATTCTATTAGTTACGCAATCAATAGCTAAACATTGTTTGAGATATTTGAGGTATTTTTAGAAACAACAACAATCAAAAATAAAAACGCTATTGTACTTTCTATTGTAGTTATTATTAATTTTTACAAAGCGACATCTAGTATAATTTATTTGAACTTGTTGCACGCACAGACAATAAGCACAGACAGTATAATTCGTATTTATAAAACCCGTTTAGTTCTTCGAATGTAAATAAAATAATTTACAAAAATGTTTTAATCTTAAAAAAGACTAAGTAATTTCTTTGTCTAAGTTGTTTCTCTGTCTGTTTAAAATGATATTTTACCAAATACATTGTGATTGTCAAAATGTGATACGTTTAAACCACACTAATATTTTCTACCAAAACGAAAACGATTTCTACCATTTTGTAACATGGTTCATAAATGCATTTTCTTTCGGATTCGTAAAGTCCTTTCCGATGAGATTCCGATAGAGTTTGTGAATAGCATTTTCCAATCCGTCGGATTGAATTTATGCTTTCCGACGTTCGGCCCTTTCCACCACGGAAAGTTTTCGAAGCGTTGTGACAAGGGTGTGTGTGACCCGGGGGCTGGTGTTAAATATTAAGGAACCATAAAAATTAATGAAAACACATATGTACAACTAACGCCTTTATTTTTTTAATCAGTTAGGTGTACATTAATTATTATTAAAGTATCACTAGAAGTAAACTCAATTGCTAGGTATTTCTGAACATCAAATCTACTTTCGGTTTGAAATGAAAACTTAGTTGCTGCCGTACGTTGTGCCTTTATTCTGAAATATGGATACAGATATTTCATTTCAATGTTACAACTTCGAATAGTCTTCATTATCAAAAAATGTTATAAAAATAAGTGGTAGATGTTTATAATAACGTTACTTTCGTCATTAATATATTTAAAAGGTATTGCAGATGGTTTCAAGTGAGTAGTTTTTGATGTAACAAGAAAATAATTCGATAATGGATGGAGCATGCCCTGGCATTCTTTGACGGCTGCCAACCAAGTGGTTTGATGGCATCAATTCACTTTTTTCTTGTTACAGGATTACGAGGAAATCTGAAATAAATAATATTGAAATATATACCTACATGTAGATTAAAATCAATTTAGAATTACTCCATTAAAATTTTCGAATCATTATGTTTAGTGATTTCATCTGATTAAAAATATTTAATACGAGTCTTTTTTATCGAGATCAGTATTACGAACTATCACACATTACATTTAAGATGACATATTGGAGCGTGAGAGGTTTAATTACGACCTCGATATTCCATCTTATTTTTTTTTATTTGATAAATAGGGTAAAAAACATAGAAAACTGGCATCACTAATTACTAGATTGTGTTAGGTTATGTTTCAAATAAATATGAAAAATTACTAATAAATCGTAATATTGTTGCGAAAGATATACTTGCTTATCATCTATGACATCTTTAGCAACATCTTCAAATTTAATATGTTCCAAATATACAAAATTAATAGCGAAATAAGTCTACTTACCGAGTGAAATGTTACCGGAGGATAATATCTATCACTGCGGCTTCTGCAGCCCTTAACATTACAGCGAACCATATTCCACACACTACAAAACCCTGTTGTAAAACATAATCAACGCACATTAAAGTCAAAAAAATTTAATTAACAATAAAAGCACAGGAACACAAATGTCAACGATAGTTGTTTGGCAACCACAATTTAGAGATCTGGACCCACTATTGTCAAAATTGACAATTGTGGGCACAAATTTTCGGTTACGGTGATAAGGACAAAAAAACTATATCGCCATCTTTTTCTTTCTAAGGCATCACGTAAATAATTTTCTCATTCTAACAATTCAGTGACGTCAGGTATGCTACTTCTATTAGTACTTGTTCTTACGCTCATATTTTGTTTACATATTCTATTTTTTGCATTTTTGGTACGAAAGCGATACCGTATTGTGCATTCTATGCAAGTTTTATTTTATTCTATGCAATGTTCTATGCAAGTGAAAAGAATGGTTGAATGGCTGTCATACTGTCACGACACTGGAGGAGTGTTAGGAATAATTATATTGTAGTTGAAGAAACTGGCTATGTAGATGTAGGTTTCTTTGCTTTGAAAAATTTTACAAACAACAACAAGCAATTTAAAAAAAAAAAATTTATGGTTTGCAATTTATGGTGGTTGTAGTGTCTAGTGTTGTGGTTTCTTTTGTTTTTACCTAAGATAATAATTTTATTCTTTTCTTTGCTTACATTATTTTGTATTTCCATTTACTAATTGTATCGTGTAAAGTGACAACAAGAACTTTTAGCCTTCACTTCCTAAGGCGGTAAGTACTTACAACTTACATTTCATATGTCAAAAAATAAGCTATAATTTTAATATAGATTTCGTCCTTGACGTACCTAGATACATACTATTTTTCATTTCATTTGCTTTTTCAATTCGAAAGTAAGGTGCTCACTATATGTTATATGCACATTCATGAAAATCAAAGATCTTGTAATACAGCCAAGGCAACATGAATATTTAGGTATTAGGTAAGTTGTTATAGTTTTACCCATCCCACGTTCTGTTTAATAATAACAGGATGACCTGTGTTAGGGTGTACCCTGTACATTTTAGCACGTCTAACCATGTTCTTTAGTTTTTTTAATGTAAGTAAATATATGTGTTTAATGCAATTTATGTTATTTTTATTCAATACTTGTAATATGTTTAGAAATCATACCAAATTATAGGCTTAAGGGTAAGTAGATTAAATGAGTTACAAAACATAATTTTTGTTTTTAAGAATGTAGGAATACATACATATACTATTAATAATATTTT
Source organism: Zeuzera pyrina (assembly GCA_907165235.1). NCBI lineage: Eukaryota > Metazoa > Arthropoda > Insecta > Lepidoptera > Cossidae > Zeuzera > Zeuzera pyrina. Next base: position 11,137,383 of record OU015624.1, read on the forward strand.
CTAATTTATTAAAATTAAGAGCAATTAACAAGAATCACAGCATCTTATAGTCTTCAAAGTTGCCAATCCTTTTACAATCTGAAGTGCTTTTTTAGCCTAGAGATTGTAAATATCTAAGGACAATCAGTACAGTAAGTACAGATACCATCAGATGGATTGTTGGAAGCATGTTATATTAACTATACTGTAGCTACTATACTATAGCTTATGTATTTTATATTTAATCGAGGTGTATTATTGAGGTGTCAGTTATGGAATTTGTTGTTTGATAAAGATGTTGTTTTTTTTAACTATTCGAAAGACTTTCGAATAGTTAAAAAACACAACATCGAAGTCTAAGGCGATCACTTCACTTCTAACCTTACCACCAGATGTCGTTTTTGGATACAAAAGATTTTGTAAAGCAAAACTGTTTTTGAAATTTAATTAATACTGAAAACACCACAGTCATAGTTTTGGTTACAGCCAGAACTAGTTACCAATATCTGCTGTCAAGTTTCAAAACGGGTCAAGCAGTAGTTATTATAAAGCTTAGCCGGATTGTTTGCTCCTTTGCCTTCTTCGTGGTATAAAAGAAATTCCTAGCATATAAATTATTCTATATATGTTCTGTTAAATTAAGATCAGATTTCGAGTTGGTTATAGTAATTTTATATCACCTGTATAAGCCCTACCTTAATAAAAAGGAAGGATTTTGCTTTAGAACCTCTCTGTATGTTAACAGTACTTTATTTGAACTTGCAAGGTTTGTATGAGACTAATACAATATATAGTTCATTTTTATTTTAGAACCACCCTGTTAATTGAGTAGTTTCATTATCATACTAATAAAAGTTTCCTAAATTCATGAGTTCTGATCTCAAGGTGTATGAAAATTCTGTCAAATTGCTTTCAGCCAATATTTTTAATTTTATTTCACTAGCAATTCTTAAGACAATTCCAACAATTATTTGATTTCCTTTTTTAGAAGCAAGCTCTAGCCTTGTATCTGTATAAACAAAGTAACTAGTCTCCCAAAAGTGTGAGATGGTTTTTCGTACTGTTCTTTTTGTTGTATCTGCATAAACATAAAGGAACTTTTCTCCCAAAAGTGTCAGATGGTTTTTCGCAGTGTTATAGCATCGGAGTATGAATATGAGCTAAACACAGCATCAGTAAGAACCACTATCTAGTTTCATCAATTGCATTCCATGAGATTCGGCTGGCTGGCTGATTTACCTGAGCCGCTTTTACTTTGTTGCGTGTTCTTTGTATATACCTATCTAATGGCACCTTTTTATTTCTTTTTCTCATAGATGAATGAGCAATATCAATCAGTTTTAAAATTATTATAAAGGTGTCTCAGAACTAACTTCGTTTTCAAAATATAAAATAAAGAGACTAAAGTTTGCTTAATTGTAATAAATTTAATATCAAATCAAAGAGCAAAAACTAAATTTTTATTTAGGAAAACAGCCATTTTTACATGACCACCATTATCTTCTTCACACTCATTTAACATACATACATATCTTCACACTCATTTAACATGGAGCTAAAATTTTATATCATGCGGTGCAGCATTGCCTGTGAAATTGCATTGATTTCTTAATTTCGATAAATTTTGTGGTAATGATTAAAAACTTTGCTCTTCAGATGGCCCCATATAAAAGTCTGCAGGGGTTAGATCTGGACTCCTAGGTGGCCATTCAATGTCTCCTCGGCAACTAATGATTCTTCCCGGGAATAATTCACGAAGGGTATCGAGTCTTTTGTGACATGGAAAGTAGATCCATCTTATTGAAAAAATGTGTTTCTGTTAAAGCCAGTCTGGTTCTGCATCACACTTGTCAAATAAGTTCTTATCATATGACAATAGCGTTCTGAATGTACAGTTTGTGCCATCCCTGATTATATCAAAAAATGACAATAATTCCTTCGCTTGATAGGGCGATCCAAACGACTACCTTGGGAGAGTGCAATGGCGTACTGGGCTGAATGCAATCCATTAGAACTGCAAATGTAAGTTCACATGTAATAAGAACTTATTTGAGTCTGATGCAGAACCAGACTGGCTATAACAGAAACAATTAAGCAAACTAGTCTTTTTATTTTACATTTTAAAAACGAACTTATTTCTGGACACCATTTACCTCGGGCGACATACATTGAATTTCTTTCTGCGTTCTGGATTCTGCTTTAAGCACAATATAAACAGAGGACGGGGCGGGAACGGCTCGGTACGGTAGTGAGGCAATCATTTCCCTGTTCCTGTCACGCTTTCTTCCCGCGGCGGGAGCGTGAGCGTAGGTTCGTGCCAAGAGCGTGCAAGTTAATCTGTAATATATGGCAGCGTACGGAGCAGTACAGACAGCGCCAATGCAGGGCGGGGACGGAACAGGAGCGGGGAGTGGGCCAGGAATACTATTAGACTGAAAGGTCGTGTCGTATGACGTCAAATGCGCAATGAAAGATACCAAAAAAACTCGGTATTTTCAATGCTGTTCAACGCCATTTTTATATGACACTAAAGATAAAGAATATAAAAACGCTTTAAAAATAGTGATAGTAATGCGCCAGACAATAAGGCTTTAACATAGGAAAAAATCGCTAAGGAATTATATCAAAATAGTAAGTATTTTACAAACCTTTTTATTTTAACTGTTAACATAATCCACTAACTTTTCTCTTATTTGAATTGCTGCATTTGATGATCTCCGATTAGATGGTATAAATGATAAAACTACATTTTTCTCTGGTTGGCCCTGGGCACTGATATTGTCATCGACAAGATTTCCATGCTTTGTTTTAATATAATTACGGATGCAACAAGTCGCCTTGACTACATCAATTGCTATTTCGACATTGCTTTCTATTGGTCTTCTTAAAACTCTGAATTTACTTGTCAACTGTCCAAAACTGTTTTCTACGACACGTTGGGCACGACAGTCGTTTGTTAAGTGTTAGCTTTCTTTCGTCATGTACTGTACTACTTTAGGAAGAGGCCTCATCAAATAAGTCTTAAGTACATGCTTTCCATCAATCCTGGCCAAATAATTCGGAAAATTCCAACTTTGCATGTATCCAATTAAAGATTCTCTTCACGTGTTTTCTGTTGGATTTGGTAAATATATAGGCAGCAATACGTCCCAAATGGCTTTACAAACGTTTTTCACGACATCACTGACAGTTGAGCGTCCAACATGATACCTAAATGAAATCGTCTTGTGTAAGTTTCCGGTGTTCAAATATCTGAAACAAAGTGGAAGGATCTTAAAGTAGGCTAAACTAAAATAAAAAAGATTTAAAAGGTACCACCGGTCAAAAAAAGAAATATGGGAATTGTGTTTGGGGCCCATATTTACAGTTTTTAGATACTTACATGGAAAGGTGCTTAACGACATTGAATGTGACAATAGATGACAATAATGTGACGCAACAATGTCTACCTCCAACATCCCCGCAACCGTCAACATCAACATCGAGATCCCCGCCGCTTGATCTCCGACATTGGATTCCTCTATTTCACAAGTGCATAATTTACAGTGAATATCATCGCTAGTATTTCCGCGTTCGCCAACGCCACGACAAATATCATTATCCTCATTAACAAAAAATAAAAAGAGAGAAGATGCTGTGCACAAAGTATTAAACTACTTCCAAAATAAAAAGAAAAACGATGAGATAGACTTTCTTTTTATTATGGTATAGAATGTAAAAAAAAACTAAAACCCAGAACAGGCATCTCTTAAAGTTAAGCTTGCACAACTTTTCGTGGAGGCATAATTATCTGATATGCAGTAGGACTGTCGCTAATGTTTTCCGCCATAAGTAGTGAAGACCTTTCAAATAATCCCTGCGGTAGCGTCGTCTCAAACTATTCTGACACTGTCCTAAAAGATTTATCCACGTATAGTGCGAATGGCAACAATATAAATGTTGTTACAAATAAAGAAGGAATAAATTATTATGCATTGAATTAGTATGTTTTTAGTACCAATTATAAGTGCAGTGGACAGTACGTCAAGCAAGCAAGCAAATAAACTTTGTACAAACTATTTGATTGTAACATATACCTACGAATTTTGAAATGTAAACGTATGGCTTCAATTGCTGTCTACTATACAATTTGATGTACATTTCTTAGATTACTTATCTCTAATTTGTAAACTGGATATAAAGTAGCTTTCTATTAGTGAACAGTAACGTGGGTAGATCGATTTGTACTCGTATATACCACATTTATTAAACAGTTGTCTAAATTTTGCACGTTCGTGTTATTAATAAACACAAACTGAATCACTCGATTTTTTTCCAATTCGGTAATGATCATTCGGCTCTAATGATCAGAAATTGAAACAGAACTTTAAAACCCACAATTGTCATAAATAAATTGTCAGTCTTTATTGTGAGCTTATTGCCCACCTCCAATTCGTCATGTTTCTCAATTTTCTATCATATCAAATCATGTAATTCTTCAAAGCTACTTGTGGCTCATTTGGAAATAACTATAAAACCGATGTTCATACGATTTTAGTTCCTGGCATAGATAGGCATGATATTCACCAAATGTTTCTCTTTACATATTAATATCGTGAACCCAAGTCCGACGATGCCTCTTTTTTCGTAACATCAAAAGCAGCAAAAGCTTCTTCTTCATGACTGTCTACCTTAGTCGACATTTTTTAAACGAACGACGCGTACCATACCACTGCTGCCCCTCGCCTCGCTGCCGGACCACCTCCACTCATAGCTAGTGACGTCTCTAGGATTGTTTTCGTCCCGGTCTAGCTAATCTACCGCACAAGGCTGGTCTTGCTCCGGCTTTTGTTTGTATAGGGGTTTTGGAATCCCTTTCTGTGCTCAGAATTCTATTCTAGAATCTCCAGAGTGGAGTGAAGACTACTCTGGATTCAAAATACCGTTTTGCGTAACTATATTATTTTACTCCCTTGTTAATACAATCTACTAATATCATGTAATAAAAATTATTGTATGGAATGTACAGACCATGAATGGGAGAGACGGTTTATTATTAGGAATTAATATGGACAATGACCGCAGGGCGAACAACCTGTTCCTGTGGATAACTTTGACATCTTGAAATCTAAATAGATACCTACTTAGATATTGCTAAAGTTGGCGTCAAGATGTGATTTTGTTGTGCTAAGATGTTTTATCCAATCTACCCTGAACGGGAAATAGTATAAAATTATGTAATATGTACGCCAGTGATGTATGTACTAGTTTGTCAATACTAAAATATAACTAGCAATTTCAGATTTTTTTTTACATATTATTTTAATTAGTCTGTTGCAAATACATAATACGTATTTATCTCCTATTGTTTACTTGTAATTTAAAAAATTTGTATGTATTTTCCAAATAATTTCAAGAAAATCAAATACTTTTTAATTCCAATAGTAAAAATATCATTTATTTTACGAATTTTACACTATTATTTGTTTAAACACGTTACATAAATGATAATTGTCTTTCTTTAGGTATATTCCGTATTTTTATATTAGTCTGAATTATCACTGTTTGATTGGATCAGCCATATTGAAACTATTCTAATGATGGATTAATCCAAGCATTGAAATAGATTTTAACATATTATGTTAGCGTTCAGATCTTAATTTTTATACCTTAATTGAAATTTTTACCTCGATTTCAATAAACAATTTTTTAATGTAAGTACCATGTTTTTAAAATGGACTAAAAGGTATTAATTTCTTATACAGATTTAGCACATTTTGATGAGAATTTTAACAGTTTCGGAAGTTCGGAACCCTAACGAACAGATAGATAAGAAAGCGAGTTAATAATTAAAAGAAAATTTGGGTGAGACAAGTAAATTTGTCGCACTGAAATTGTAAAATGTGAAAATAGCTATTTATCAACCGCAAAAGTGTGCGTTTAGATACTGTTTATCCCGCATTAGAAATAAAAAATAAAATGTATATGTATTGGTAATTATTTCATATAAGGCCTTTCAGTTAAAAAATTATAACTGAAAGGCCTCAAGGACAACGACGTGTTTGATATGTGTACACGTGACGAGAGACAAGAGGAAGAAAAGAAATTTAAAGAAGCAAAAAAGATACAAAAAATATAAAAAATTAATAACTTCTTACTTGAATAAAAAATAATAGACTGTTGTTCAAAGTGATATTTTAATTTGTTAATTTGTATTAAAAGGCAGTGCAGATTTGCTATGAGGATAGCGGAAGCCGAACACATACATATGTTTCTTATTAACAAACGTTCTCCATTACTAACAATATTAGTATTTAGTACTTAAAGTTGAAGTTAGTACTTAAAACTAACACGCATATTTCGATTTCGTCGGTCGATTTAAATTGACCGACGAAAGGTCATTATTATAAAGAGTAGGTCAGTAAATGGTCAGTGTTTTAGAGTATTTCAGTCAGTAAAATCAGTATTTTATGCCATACAATCAGTTTCCACTCCTGTTATTGATAAATCTAGGGTTAAATCTGTAGTCAAGATTTTCATGATTGTTATTATTTCTTTGTACTCCTTGATGGAAATATGTACATAAATAGGAAACAGGACTGGACTAGTAATTAAAGCTATACGTTATTGTATTTAAATGAAAATAGGTAGTTTTCACTGTTTTACTGATTTCTTATTGAAATCATAAGAATTAAAAATAACCTCGTAATTAATTATACTACTTTTGACCAACAAATAATTGTAAACTTTAAAATCCGATAGTTTTCAAAGAATTTTTTTAACTGAAGTTATATAAACCATGGGCGTTTGTGCATTGTAAGGATGACAGCAGAAATAATAAATATTGCAAAAAATTATATATGATACGGAATTCTACTGTAATACTAATATTATTTTATACTTTTTACACTATTATTTTATAAGAATTTGTGGAGTCTGCCTGAATATGGCGTGGGGGGCACCGTACTGCAGGCTGTGAGGTCATTATATGAAGGCCACAGAGCCTGTGTAAGGATATATGGCGATATGTCGCCCTGGTTCAAAGTATAATCAGGCGTCTGACGGGGCTGAGTGACGTCTGCCTGGCTGTTTGTGCTGTATTTGGACAGTTGCCTCCAGACATAGAAAGGTAATATGAGTGGTATGATATGTGATGGTACAGTGGTCAACTGTCTATTGTACGCTGACAATGTGCTTGTAGCAACATCAGAAGCAGAGTTGTGGACACAAGTCACGTGCATGAAAGAAAAATGTGAAGCGAAAGGATTTAATATGAATGTGAACAAAACTATGGTTCTGGTGTTTGAAAGGGAAGCGGTAAAGACGAAATATGAGATTTGGGTACATGGAAAATGTACAAGATCTTGTTGTTCCTAATAAGACGTTAGGCTGAATAAGCGTGATCATGTGGGGCTAGATGACTCGCTGGCATCGGTGAGCTTGCTCAGCTTCCTGCTCGAGCAAATGCTATAAATTATGTTACCACAATGGAAGAAATTATGTTGCCAACTTTGCGAAATGTATATCCGCAAGTAGAAGTTGCTAATATACATTTTGTACACGATAATTGTCCAACACATATCGCAAGAGTCACAGCTAATTGGTTTGATCAACATTCCGAATTTACTGTAATTTCGTGGCCCAGTAAATCACCGGATATAAACCCCATACAAAATATATGGGGTCTCATGGTGCAAATGTAGGAGAATAGACAAGAAAGGATACAGTGGTACACGTGGTACAGATATTTGTGCTCGCTTAGTCAGGTCCATGTCTGCCCGACTTCAAGATGTCATAGATAATAATGGTGCATATACCCGATTTTAAATAGTGAGATCTTACACTACTTAAAAGTACAAATATACGTACCACGTTATACATAATTTTCAGACTTATTAGCAATGTCGCTCTAAGGCTTGCCCAGTCCTTGTCTATTTTCACACATTTGTATAATGAGAATCCATTTGTTTTCTATGAATATGCACAGATGTTCTTAAATAAATAATCTTTACCAATGATTGAGTATTGTTTTAATGTTGTAGAATGTATAAGGAAACATATCAGATGTCTAAACGGTCCAACATGGGTTAGGTCCTCCGTGGTCATGCACTACACCGTAATAATAATCAGCATATATATGAAACATTTTTTAAACAGATCATAATGTTATTTTTTACTTCCCGACATTTGGAGAGTGGAGCATGGGTAGATAAAGAGTAGAGAGAGAAAATTAGTTAAAAATTGTTTTAATGCATACCTTTATAATGCATTTATTAATTTAACAGATAGTTTATAGCAGGGGTTCCCAAACTTATTTTGTCTACTGCCCACTTTGAGAATAAATTATTTTTTAGCGCCCCCATTTTTTCACCTACTGAAAAACCACTATAACTTCAAATTAAATTAATTAATTATTGTGAGCTATATTAGCGGAGATTAAACATTAATTCCAAACGAGACTTTTACTATAACCCGCAAGAGTTAACTTGAAACCTGAGCGCAGTAGGTAATACACAACGGCGCTCAGGTCTCAAGTTAACTCTTACGGGCTACACCTGCCAATGAGAATGATTATTGAAACGCAACTTTATAGTATTCAAACAGAGTATCTTTTATTCAAAATAAAACAAATATAGTCGATTCTTATATAAAAACTAATGTGAAGGATGAATCTGATGCTGTTTAATAAGTTTGTTGATATCAGGTTCCAATTTAGTCAAGAACAGTCGCAAGTCGCAACTTTTGGTAACATGCAAACGATTTCTCTTTGTTAGTAAGCAGTGTTGCCACAGCACTAAATCCACGTTCACACAAATATGACGATGGGAATGCTATCAAGAATCGCTGAACGATTGACCACAATCCAGGGTACAATTGCGGGATCGGTTTTTGTAGCCAAAATTCTTGGTAACCATTTTTGAACTTGATTTTTATTTCCTCGTTTGTTGTCAATTCTATAAGTTCCTCTTCCAGTTGAGGTGACATTGCTGTGTTGACATTTGAAAACGGATCCAACGCCCAGTCTGGTATTTCCAAGTTCAAAATGTCCTGGTGTCGTTCGGTGAAGTCAATGTGGAGGTTTTGCAAATGTTGGCAGTAGGCAAACAATTCGTCGTTACTGCATGATACTGATAAATTCGGAAAATTGTGAAACTCACGTCTGCCCATATTCTTTTTGTGTAGAAGCAGTTTGGCTGCGAAAGCAGCAACGACGCTTTTTGTTTTAATTAAATTTAGTTCATCGTCTTGCAGTTGGAGATTCATGTCGTTGAACAATTTATACAGGTCTGTCATGTAAGCTATATCATTCTTTGATGTAATGAGCTTGTTGTGCAATTCTGTATCTTTAGTTCCCAAAAACTCTATAACAGAGTCAAACAGGTTGTAAAATCGAGTCAGACAATTGCCTCTTGATAGCCAACGAACTTCAGTATGAAACAACAAACGGTTGAAATCTTCGTCATTAGTAACACAAAGCTGATGAAATAATCTATCATTCAAAGAGCTGTTGCGGATTTTATTGACTGCTTTGATGACATATTGCAGTGATTGAAATAGTCGTTCACTTAAGTTTCTAGCAACCAAATGTTGTCTATGAATAACGCAATGGCAAGGACATCTGGAATTTTATTTTTTAAGTACGCTATGAAGCCTTTATGGCACCCTGTCATAGCCGGAGCGCCATCCGTAGCAACTGATATAATATTTTTCAAGGGAATCTCTGTCTCATCACAAAACTTTTCCAATGTATTGAATATGGTTTCGCCTTTTGTATCGGTCTCTAAATTTTTAGCAAAGAATAGTTCTTATCACACATATTTTCTCATCTTTAATAAACCTCACGTAAGACAGCAACAATGCTTCATTAGTTGGTAAAGTGGACTCATCGAGCTGAATTGAGAATTGACTTGTCCTCAGGTGATCACACAATGATCCTTCAATGTTTTCAGCCATTTCATCAATTCGTCTTTGCACAGAATTATTACTCAAAGGAATTTTTCGGATAATATCTGCGGCTGGTTTATGAAGCACAGTAGTTATTACTTCCTTTATTGCTGGCAAAATTAACTCTTCTCCGATGTTATGTGGTTTCCCTTTTTGAGCAATTAACAAAGAGATATTGTACGAAGCTCGAAGTCCGTCGTCATCTTGCTTAGCAGCCGCCGAAAATAGTTTTGCTACACTTGGCTGAGTATTATGCTTCTTCTCTAGGTCTTGAAAATATGCTACATTCTTGTCTTTCTTATCTGGATGCATTTTATTCAAATGATCTTGCAGTCTTGAAGGCTTCATTGCTTCATTCGAAAATGTTTTTAGACATAGAAGACACAAAGGCGACGATGGATTTGTCGGATTTTCAATGAATCCGAATTTAATATATTCCGCACAGTATTGCCGTCTTTTCTTTTTTACTTCCGACATTGTTTTGTTTTGAGAAATACGTAAGTAAATATTGAACTTAAGTACTACTCATCTATTGCGCGCGAAAACGCAAATGAAAATAAAATAAATATTACGTTGTTTATATAGGATTGCATAAGCAGCACGCACCGACAGGAATAAAACAAACATGCATAAACTCGTTTATCTCATTCGACGCTCAATCGTACTCAACAAGTCAGAACAAGTATTTTATGAACCAGCCGATTAATACAGGAATGCACAATTCGGGTTATTTAACAAAAACTTGTTAAAACATGATTGCCCGCGGTCTATTATCTACGAAAATTACCTATCTGGGAGTACTAATAACTATTAAAATGCGAAAGTGTGTCTGTTGCCTTTTTATTTGTTTGCTTGTGTCTACTTTCATTTCGAAACGGAACGACCGATTGACATGATTTTTATTTTGTATATTCAATAAAACAGGACAGATATATGAACTACGCGGAGAGAAATATCGAACCGAGTTTCAGCAATCTTTTAATTAATATTAGTTGATGTTCACAAGTTGTAGTTGAGACTCGAGAGCTCATGCAGTCGTTGTCTAAGATGCCTCCTAGCTAAATGAAATTACAAATCACCCCCCAGGCCTCTACACAACGCCCCAATTTTTTTTCTGGTTCTCTTACCGCCCCCCTTTAGGCCTGCAGCGCCCACAAGGGGGCGTTATCGCCCACTTTGGGAAAGGCTGGTTTAGAGTAATTAAATAAGTAACATTGTAACAACTGGAGTTTAAGAAATAGGGCGCATATACATATAACAATTACCAATAGCAAAATCAGAAATCGAGAGATTAGAATATCGAGTTTAAGAAGATTCCATGATGATTCAAAGCAATTCGAAGTGAAAATAAATGAATAACACATTATTGCCATCGTGTTGACATTACACTATCATGTCTAAAATAGAGAAACCAATAAAATAAATTAAAAACAAATGATAAAGATAGTAATATATGTATATTGCCAAATTAGATTTGAGAAGAAAATGAACTTTAATGTTATCATATGTCAGAGAACTTTCGACTTAAGGTGGTACGTGAATCAAATTACTTGACTGTACATGTACAAATACTTAGTACAAATTTAAACAAATAATTAAAACTTACATAAAACTGTAAGTGGTTAAGCTTATTTAGTTGAAAACTGGAGACGTGTCAGTGTCAAGTTCACTAGTTGCTAATCGAGAATAATCCACAAACTAGGTGTGCTTTATATTCATCCTTGGGTTCAATAATAATTAACTACTAGTGAACATTACATAGGTGGTAGGTGATATTGTATTATTCAATTTATCTCAAGTCATTTTTTAAATTAAGACATTAATTACTAAATTTTACTCTCCCACATATAATTAATCGAATTACTTACATATAGCTGTATAACAATAAAATGATCTAAAGTTTTTACGAATTTAATTGATAATTTTAATACTTTTGCGAAGGCGCCACAAATACGTCTTTGTAATGTGAATATTATAATATCAAAGTAATATTTGTGATTGGCCTTCGTTTAACCTTAATAGAGTAAGTCGATTGACAAACTGATCGTACAATTTGTCCCAGCACTAGTTGGATGATACATCAAGAGAAATTGACCTGACTTTATATTGCGTAATACAGGACTGTTCTCTAGGGTTGAAGGATACTTCCGGATCCAACAGGCCTTGAATAAGTTTGTTTCAAGGACTTACAGGCTCATGACATGATTAATGAAAATCTTTTCTTTTTCTAGGTCGTCTCCAATCGCTATTACGTAATGAAAAAAATTAAAAAACTGTAATTATCTACTGTTTTTTATTGAATACCATAATTAGACAAAGCGTAATCTATCTACAGTCTGGCCATAAATACTGTTACATTAAAAAAACAATAATATTACATTTGAATTTGTAACTTGTCAATCTCATATGAACATTCATAGTGTTTTCTCATTTCTTTAAATATTCTCGTGATATTAAAATGCAGTGGGGTGATAAAGAGAGCCGAATTGCTGTGATAGCATTACACAAAGCAAGTACGGAGTCAAATGCAATTTTTAAAACTCCATCTGGTTAGTATTATTCGAACGTTTGTGTACCGAGCTATTGATAGGTATAATGAAGACTTCCTCTGTTTGTGACAGAACAAGATCTGGCTGTCCATGTATTATAGTATTCGTACTAAAAATGCGATCAAGGCAATGAAGGAAAAAATCCGAAGAAATCTTGTCCGAAAGCAAAATATTTTATCTAGGGAAATGTATATAGCACCCAGAACCTTGTCGCGTATTTTAAAAGATGCAGCTTATAAGAGACACACTGCACTGGTCATTACTTGCCGACAATTTAAAAATTTTTTAGGGGTTACCCAAAGGGAGGTCACAGAAAACTTGTATTTACTGACGAGAAAATTTTTACTATTGAGCAATATTTTAATAAATGACTTGAGTTTATGCTCAAAGCTCTAGAGAAGCTTCTTAATTAGTCAGTAGGGTTATAGGGTACAACGTGGACATTAGCCGGCTTCAGTGATGGTTTGGTGAGGTGTTAACTTTCTAGGAGTGACTGAGCCATATTTTTGTGAAAAAGGTATCAAAACAAAGATACGATTCTTGAGAAGGTAGTTAAGCTTCTTAACCATGTTCCATAACCAAGAATGGTCCTTTCAGCAAGACTCAGCACCGGGTTATAGAGCTCGATCCACACAAGCGTGGCTGGAAAAGAACGTTTCTTTCTGACTTCATCAGAGCTGATGACTGGCCGTCATCTATTCTCGATCTTAATCCACTTGATTATGATTTATGGTCTCTTTTGGAGAGTATGGCATGCTCTTAACGCTATGATAATTTGGAGTCCTTATTAAACATTCCATAAGATGCCTATCTTTGGATTGTATTAAGGTCAATGGAGATTATTTTGAATGAGCGTCATATTTAACCAACTTCAAAAAAAAGACGAAGTTCTGTGTTCTTCTGTATGTACTTATGTGTTTTTTTTATGTATGTTCACCGATAACTTCGTCAATTGTGGACCGATATCGAGTTCTTTATTTTTGTTTGAAATGGTATATTTCCGAGGTGGTCTCATTTTTCATCGGTACTTCGAAGGCATCTAGGAAAAAAGCGCAATTAAAAAAAACGCAAAGGAAATAAACGCAAAAAAAAAGCACAATGTTATATAAGCCGACAAGAAATATCCACACGTGGTAAATTGCACACGTGGATTAAATCGCACAAGGAAAAAACCTCTTATGTATAAATGCACATATAGAAAAAAGCACACTGATGGTCGCTTTTTGCTTTTTTTCAAGAATAAAATTAGGTTATGTCAAAAAAGTTATGTCAAAATAAATTATCAAACATATTTTATTATATTAAATATTGTACTCAAAATGATTACTACATCCAAATTTAATAGTATTAAAGTTGGATGAGTAATCATTTTGAGTACATGGTTTGGCAAAAAGTGATATTTTCATTGAAAATGAGGCCATTGCGGTATGAATATTTGACTGTCATTTACAGAAGGGTTACTCACAATAACACAAAAGTAAAAAAACACAAGAAAAGTAAAGAATTTCTTTCAAATTTTTTTTCAAATGCTTATAATTTTAAAAATACGAGACATATTTCTTTTATATTTTTCTGGGAACAGTCACCACCTACCCTATCACCCTGTTTCGGCTTGACGTTGATTTTTAGGACACCTGTATATAAGTAAACATTTATGTTTTAAATTTCGTATTTTCCTGCTATAAAAATAGCATAGATAGCTCTGAAAAGTCCTTTACCTGCCAATGAAAGTCCCGTTAAACAGTTTTAGCCGTTTTTAAGATTAGCTCGGACAAACAGGTAGACAAAAATTTAAAAAAGCGAGTTTGGGTTTTGATTATGTGCAAATAACCATAACATAAGCTTATGAAAAATCCTTTATTTCTAAATCACAGACGGTCACTTCAATTTTTTTTTAAATTTACATGTATATGTCGATGGAAATTTTACTATACTAAAGCAAAGCGCGACTTCCGGTTTGAAAGGGATAACGCACTAACGGAACGTCGGGGTCGGCGCTGACAGTCTGTTGGACTACGGCGGCCGGTACGATAGCATTTCTCCGACGGACTGTTTGCCATTATTAAATTTCCAATTACTTACGTAATAATTGTTACCAAGAGTTTTCTGTCATTTACACATTAACTTTGTCTTAACGTGGTATTTTATAGAGTAGTTCGCCTCTTGTAAGATTAGGTAACAATTTCTTATAACTGAGTCGCAAGAGCACGAATTGCCCTGTGTCTTTGCCGACATATAGATATGATATAATTATTTTAACATCCGTTTGTCTTTCACATGAGATTTTCTTAGAGATTATTTGACAAAAATGCCGTTTCAACTCAAAGTTTGAATAAAGCAAGTCAACCAAACCACGCAAGCACGCAAACCGGCAATTGATTACCCATAGCTCGTAACGATTGGTGTCAAAACAGTTGGTCAAATGGGATTCCGGTAGAGGATTTGATCCCGGGATCTCGGTTTTCGGGACCCGACCGTTTTACAGTCCCGAAATTTTCGGGATTGGTTTTTCCTAATTCCGGGATTTTCGGGATCGACATTATATAAAAAAAAGTTGCAAAATAGACTGTATGTATGCGAAATTAATGAGCTCGCATGCCTATCATTTCAATGTAACAAAGCTCACTTGGTTAATTTGCGATGATTGATTGAAATAAAATTTCTTATAAACTGAACTAAAACTTCAATTAATAATTTAAAAAACCTCCGACTCAAAAAAGAACATAAAAGTAAAAAATAAAATGTACCTATTGGCCCTTTAAGTTTATGATAAGTTGTAATATAAATAGTAGTAGTAATATGTCCAAGCGTCGTCGTGTCTAGTACCCGTTAAGTAAATTACTTGTATTTAAATTTCGTACCTACTTTATCGTTTTTAGTTGTATTCTATTTTTTTCGCTTCACTTATTCATTCTTTTACGTCTTGATGTTTTTTTTTGAGTCAGGGGTTTTTTTAATTTCTTATTTAAGTTTTATTTCAAACTTTTTAAACACGTTACGATCGACTCTATCCCCACATTCACATAAATACTTTCCGGGACAACACACGAAATTGCGACAAGGATCTTGGTTCGCCGAAATCTGTGTATTCTGACAATAGTTGTCTGCTCCATCATCAGACCCTGATCACCAATGATCTATCTATAAACTATTCATTGGAACCATGCCAATGAGCCTAAAGACGATACCTCTGCTGTTTGTTAGTGAGGAGTTGGGTATCTTGCTGATTCTAGATGTTACAGCATCACGTCAAGGTTACCATGTTACTCTAATATCATTGAAGTCATAGGATATTAAATTTCGAAGCGATCAAAACAGTAGAAGTTGCTCACATCCCTTCAACGACTAGAAAAGGGCTGATAATCTTCAAACGGCTGAAAGATTTTCCTAAATCATAACTAAGGACACTCACGATCAAATCAAACAAAAAAAAATTAAATCAAAATCGGTTTATTAGTTTAGGAACTACGATGCCACAGACAGATACGCAGATCCACAGATACATTAATAATAAAAAATAACAAAAGATATACAATAATAACAAAAGACATACAATAACATACGTTAAACTCATAACACCTCTTTTGCATCGGGGGTTAAAAATGATAGGCAAGCAATTCTCACTGGGCTACTTGGAGATGTAATAATTAAATTATAGGTAAGCAAGCACAATGGGTTACTCGGTGATTGCTTGGAATACAAATTCATGTAATTTAAATTAGAATAATAGCCGAGCAAGTGCAAAGGTAATGCTTGCTCGATATTAAATTATTTATATTTCTAATGAAATGACAGACAAGCCGGTGGGTCAAAGTTAGCTAGGCGTATACCGTAAAATACGTTGATTTTTGTCTAAATTATTATTTGTAGTTTAAAAAGTTGATTTATGTAAGATTTTCTTATTGTTTATTTATAACCCTCAATACCGAAATTATACCGTGATCCCGGGAATAACTAAGTATAATCTGAGGACTGATCGCCAAGCGTCGCGGTCCTTACATACTTCTTTCGCTTCCTCACATCTCATCATAAGTTATAAGATTATAATTATTGGTGTACTTATTTTCCACGCAACTCGACATTTATGTGTTTTGAAATTCCAAATTTTACAAAATGAAATCTAATACGATCGTCACATATAGGATCGCTGGCTAGCACAACTACTACCTCCGGCAAACTCGCGTCAATACTCAGTGCCAAACAAAGCAGTTTCGGCTTGACATTGTTTCGAAAAGAACAAACTGTGAGTGCACTGCGATTGCGATATAGTTTTGACCTGGCTTTGGATTTCGGATATTGATACTGCATTACTGTTGCCTCTTGCTCGTTAATTTGGACTCTGTTTGTTGTGGATTTAGTCGATATCAAAGACTACTAGATGTACGCAGAGAACTGTTTTAAACCGTCAGACACGTGAGTTCGTTATACGACTTCGTAACTGTTTCGAACGTGAGTCTAAATGGAGGGCCAATTTTACCTATAACGTCAGTGGTTTAAACGCGTAGCTGATGCGCTTAATATTGGACATCGAACTGTTAGACGAATAACCAAAGAAAAATATGTCGAGACTGGCACAGAATAAAATAAACTTCACACACACCAAAAACGAGAAAACAATCAAAACCAGTCTTAGACATCGATAGCTTTGATCCCGATGCCATCCGAAGATATGTGTACGGCTACTATTTACAGAAGGAGCATCCAACGAGAACAGAGTTAATGCAATCACTGAAGGAAGCTGGATTATTCTCCGGTGGGGCCAGTTCGTTAACGAAGATTTTGAAGACCATTGGATTTCGATACAAACAGTGTAACAAACGCAAAATATTGATGGAAAGATTCGATGTCGTGATGGCAAGGTATACTTTTTACGGCAAGTGAAAGAAATTGAAAATTGGCAACATCTTGTGTTTTTGGATAAAACATGGCTTAATGCTAAGCATACCGTAAGCCGTTCTTGGACCGATAACAACGCATCATCTACGTCCAAAGTTCCTGTTGGAAAAGGATCGCGGCTTATAATTTGTCGCGTCGGAACCATCAACGGGTTCGTCGAAGGTTCTCTCATGGCTTTTGTGTCAAAAACCACTGGAGACTATCCTGAAGAAATGAATGGAGAAAAGTTTATTGAATGGTTTACTTCAATGTTGTGTATCGTCCCTGAACCATCTAATTATGGAAAACGGCCATACCACTCGATGCAAATTGATAAGCCACCTGCCCAATCCTAAAAGAAAGCTGACATCGTCGCATGGCTTTAAACAAAATGGCGTAGATGCAAACATAAATATGATAAAAGCGGAATTAGTACGTCTTCTAAAAGAAAACAAACCAACCAAGATCCGATACGTCTATAATAGCTTTAGAACATGGACACAGAGTTATACTGTTACCGCCTTATCATTGTGATACAATGCAATGGAGTTAATGTGTTCTCAAATTAAGGGATATGCCGCAAAACGCAATACAGAACCACCACACCACAACAGAAATGCTAAAAATATTAAAAAAGTTTGTGAACATATGACTAAAAAAGACTGAGAAAAGGTTGTGAATAGAACTGTTAAATTAATAAGAGAAGATTATGAAAGAGATGTGAAAATAGATAATATTTTAGAAAATTTCTTTATTTTAGAAAGGTTCTTTGTTTACTACGGAACCCTAAAAACGGATTGCCTCTAAAATGAGTAATGCCGCAAGGAAAAGCCTAGTTGACTATAAAAATATAATACACAACAGTACAGTTAATAATTTAATCGTAATGTTTGAACAACGAACGGTTTTGCATGGAGTAGGCATTTTAGATATTATGTTATCAGCCTTTTTATCATATTTGTCATCGCTTTGCCTCGATCCAATTTGGTCCAACATAATTTGATTATCGTTTGTTTTCTGCGGAAACTGTATAATGAAATTTAATAATATCTTTGCGTAATATTGACCATTGCGTATAAATAATATATTGTATTGACTCAGGTGTTAATTTGCGAAAATTCATCTAATACTTTATTTGGAGTTTGTAGTTTCTCCTCCTCAGGATAAAATTCAAATTAAAAACTAAAATTTTGGTGAAATAAGACTGAAAAATGATATATGTTATGTATAAATAAACTACAGATAATATGTCTATTATATTATTAGAAATAAATTTCATTATAATTAATCTGTCTACAGAACACAAACTCCAGCGTATCCTTATCCCACGTGTTCTGGTTTTTATAATTGTAATTAAATTCACTTATACTTCATTCCAATGTACTTATGTACTTCATAGACGTTCCAGGTTTAATGTTGAGTATAGGTGTTAGTAGGTACCTATTTAGTTCAACACTTACGCGGGACAGGTCACTATCCTGTAGTTACTCGTCCGTTGGGCAGGGCATTGCCCTCAGATTGCACTCCGTTTGCATCTAAATTGTCATGCTATGTATGCACTGCACCTAAATACTGGTTAACACAATACAATTAAATAGAAATTCCGAGTAAATATTGGTTTCTTCTTAAGTCATAAGGTCATAATAGCTATTGAAGTTTAATAAGAATTTTATTAACACACTATTATTACTTACTTTTATATTGATGACCTCGATGGCGCAGTGATTTAAACGTTACACCAGGCGCGGAAGGTTCCGGGTTCGATTCCCGGTCGGGTCAATTTAGGAAATGAACTTTTCTAGATTGTCTCGGGTCTGGGTGTACTGGGAGACGCCCCCAGTAGTCGTCGTCTGGTTGTCATAGCACAGGGAATGCCCTAGTTTGAGATCAGATGATTGATGTGTATCGTCTGGCGCATTTATTTATTTTATTTTATTGGTATCAATGTACTTTTATTTATTCTCAAAAGTAAAATTAGGATTTTCTGTAATCGTAATCTCGGGTAACATTTTCATTAGATGTTCAGCTTACGCGTTACAATAATTATTTATGCTTCTGTGCGCTGTGCTGCGAAAACAGTTCAGGTTCGGAATAACAATTAAACAATAAGTATAACAAATGATATTATTATGTGAAGTTAATCAAGACATGTGTTGCAAATCAGGTTATCGATTGGCGGTTTACGGCTCAGGCCGGGCGTCGACCCTACGGCCCGGGCGCATCATTGCACATTGCGGCCCGCTTGTATGATGCTTGCATTTGAAATTTGAACCCTTGAAGAGAGTTTAACTCTAACAGTGAGTTATAATAATATAACGGAAACTGATTACATAGCTTCGTTATGTCTTTGCCGTCATTGTAAATTATCACTTTAAAAAAATCTTAAGTGTGGGTTAGATTTGGTACAAGGAAGCAAACTTGGTTTCTATATTTATTTTGTCGTGTTATTTATAAGAAGAAAGAGTCACATTTCGTAAGATAAACAAATGTACGAATGTGACGAAATATCGACTACCATTTCAAATAATCGCCATAAAAACGCTCTAACCATTTTGTCAATCGTATTGTTTTCAGTAGTTTTGTGATTTTGAATTGAATTAGACTGTAGCCATAATTAAAGCAAAAAAAATTTTTTTCACTTCATTATAACTTCAACACACAAACATACTATCTACTATGTCTCCGCTCTATACTATTCCGAGTCAAATTGAGATGTCCGATTAGATATTGTTTTATTAGGAAGTAGATTGTCGAACGTAACAAATATTTTTATAGTATTGCTTAAGATTCCAGGTAGAAAAGTTGGAGCGCCAAATGCTTCTTCAAAAAAGTCTTGATGTATATGTATATATGTAGATATTAACTTTTTTCTTCTCTTATCATATTTATGCCAAGGAATGTTTCGCATTTCATCAGCTGGTGCATTCGTTCTCCCATGTAAATAAAATGCTTCTTGATTTAGTTAATTATACTTTTTGTGCATAGTTGTAAACAGAGCTACGCAGATATGGACACCAATAATATGCATTTTTAATATGCCAAAGCAAAAGGACAGAAATCGGATACGGTATTGCTATATTCTAAATAAGATATTATTTTTGTTCTATTGCTACAAAAATCAAATTTTTACAACATCTCTGATATCTATAATTCAGCAGCGGTCTCTCTGTTTGATTTGGACAAATTTCTTTGTCAATTTTCTCTCAATCTAATCTTGAACCAGATGATTCAAGATGAAGAGAAATTGTAAGTGAATATGAATATTGCTTTCGCTAACAAGGTAATAATACTTTGATAAGCATTGTTCATATTCACTAACATGTTTTCTGAATTACTTAAAGATTTTGCCTTTTACTTTGAGAGTAGGAGGGGATTTCTCCTCATTTGTTATTTTGGATTTATAATTAAATTTGTAATGTATAATAAAAACTTATACTCATATTGTTAATATCATAACCGCTGTTATAATAAGCTATAATATTATAAGCTTGTTGTTATAATATTATAAGCTCTTGTCTGCGATAAAGCCGAAGAAATAAAGATAAAAATTAGTATAGAGCTAAACCTTTTCTATTAAAAAACATAGTCTTTTATTATCAAAAACCTTCCCCTGAAGGGGTGAAAAGGGGGATGAAATTTTATAGGAGAAATGATAACCGCTTAAGCGCTTATGATGAAATTTGGTACAGACATAGTATGTGCCCAATAACAAATGTAGGCTACTTTGTTTTTCAAAAAATGACATGTTTTATATGCGACGTCATCACAAATACAATATGGCGGATGCTCCGTGGTAAGAAGTAACTTTTTTAAAGATCTCGAACAACATGGGTATCAAATGAAATGAGATATTAAATATAGGATATGAAATGAAAAGTTAATTATATAAGTATGTGTAATAGAACTTTCTTTTTTGAGTAGGGACTTTAAAAAATAAAAGTGTTCCAGGGGATATCAAATTTGGATGTACATGTTTTCTGGACCATAAGATGTACTTGCTGTTCAGCACCAATCAATTTTTCTTTTGTCTTCTGACAAACAGAAAGTACCATGAAAATTTCGTCATCTGACTACGATGAGTTATACATAGTTTTATAAATGCTGCGTTTCTTTTTTAATTTCGATAGGTCTTCTAATCATTTGTAACCACCGAAGGTACGTCAATGTCTTAAAAAATCATCTACTTTGCTGTTAGGAGTTGTAGGTACAGGTTTCTTTTTTGCGTCTCTACTTTGTAGTTTTTTCTTTAAATACTCGATTTTTCGTTTCAGTTGATCTATAGTTTCCTTCTGTTTTTTCATTTTTCGGTATGCTTTTGCTCTATCTTTGCGAAATATTTTTCTTCCTACTTGTCTACTCACTGAAAGGTTTGAGGGTAACTCATCATCTGATTGTGATGGTGTATTACTTATATTTTTTTTTACTTTTTTCTCTGTATTTTCAAATGACTTTTTCTAATCTTTTCTCTGCTTTCACTCCTTTCGCTCGGTCATATCAGCAATATTCTTCACTGCTTTCAGCTTTTTTTTATTTAAAATATTCCCAGTCCTTAGCTCTTTCTTTTTGCTCGCCAGTCATCTTATCTAATAACTTTCTTTTTCTACCATTAGCTTTTTCTCTTTGTTACAAAGAAGCTGCGCTATCCTATTTAAGTTTATTTTTGGTCTACTTTTATTTTTTCTTGTAGCTGAAGTCTCCATATTGCTATGGAAGAAAACTAACAAGTATGTTAGATTATTGTTAATGATATACACACAACACACAAAGTAAAGTTGCTAGAGAATCCAATATGAAAAAAAAATTATCATTTTAGGAATTTCATCGTCATTTCGAGAACGTGTCATCATGTCCGGGAACGTTCACGAAATGACGATTTTAAATAAACGCGCACATCGAGCCTGTTATAGAAGAACATTGTAAGCGACAAAATGTAGGTATTTCACTTTTTCATTGTAATGTATAGCTTAAATAATTTAGATCCTAACGCAAAGATCCTCGTAGTCGTATGTGCGTAAACGGCAAAATTATAACCGAAAACAAATTTTATCGCAAGCCACAAAAGTAAAAGTTTAAAAAAAATGGAAATTTAAATTATCGCAACCGACTATATCGTAAGTAACATTCGTCGCTTACGAAAGAAACATATATTTAAGATCTACCCAAAATCTATGTTATAATCTGAATATTTGTTTGCCTATTTATTTGAATAAAGTAAATATATAGAATACTTCAGACTTTTATCGTTTCCTTAGTCTTTCTTATACAATGATTTCCTCCAGTCCCTGACCTGGGTGTAGGAATTCACTTTCGGTACCAGGGAGTCGCCACTTTCATACAACTGTCTATAACTATTTTTTATAGAAAGGAAATCTCACCATGCTTTATTCTTCTTGTACACATACCCCCACACTTCACTATCCCACCACACATCATATTTTTTACCGGTCTTATTTGTTCTACAAAGTTTTGCAACCTGAATCTCTAAAGTCTTGCCAACATTCTTCTACGTCCGCGCTTATCACTCACTTTATTTAGATGCACTAACCAACACCGTGCACCAGGATTCGGTGCCGGTTAGCTGACAGAGTCTGATCTCTGAAATATCCTGAGGATGCTACGTTGGGAAACAAAACACGTGTTGATTATTGGTTTTGGAATTTTAGCTAAAAATTGTAAGAATTCGTCACAACTGCAATAGTTTTACACAAATAAATAGATTATAATATAGACAGAAAAATAATATCGTAAGCGACAAATTTTTTATCTTCAACAAAGTCTTTTATCTTAAGCGACAAAAGTACTCATAATTTAATTCTTTTTGTAATAATTTAATTAATTATACATAGAGCCTTTTTTTTTTTTTTTTTTTTTTTTTTGCGTCAGGAAATGCTTTATGCATCCCGTCCTGCCGTAGGGGGGTGGCAGGGGGGTATGTGGGACTCCTCGACATTAGGGTGCTAGGCCGAGTCTACCCACTAAAACCTGACGGTGTTCCTCGAGAGCCTTGATGCCGGGGCAACGGGAGCGCGTTGGCATTCTTCCGCGACCCCGGCGGCTATGCCCAGCCTGAGCCGAGCCCTCCTCCGTTTGCGGGCAGTTTGACCTGCCCGCTCTCCTGGGAGGCGCGCGGGAACACCGCGCGCACCATCCCGAGGCCATTGGTGAGGCGCCTTCCCCCGAAGGACACCCCAGGCCTCCGAAGTGGCGGCTTCCGCACCCCGCCTACACCACGACAGGGGCGTCAGCACGCCCACCTGATTTTTACGTGTTTACTCACGGGTTTTAACAAGTTTTCCTTCTTCCCACCTCTGATTTTAACGTGTTGTCTCACGGGTTTCATTTCCAGTTTTCCTTCTCTCCACCTTTGATTTTAACGTGTTTTCTCACGGGTTTCATTTCGTGTTTTCCTTCTCTCCACCTCTGATTTTTACGTGTTTCCTCACGGGTTTTTAAAAGTTTTCCTTCTTTCCACCTCTTGACCCGCGTCCTCCGCGAAGGACGCCGGAACCAACACTTAGCCAACAATACCCCTCTCAAAGGAGAGGGGCAAGTGGAAAGACGACCCACACGGCAGACCCCCGCCCTCACGCAGAGGACGGGGAACACAAACTTATCCCCCCCGGGTCCAGGCCGGGTCCTTTCGGCTCCACCTCCTACTCGGTCCCAGCCCGGTCCCACCCCTGATTTTAACGTGTTTACTCACGGGTTTTAATAAGTTTTCCATCTTACCACCTCGGGGCCGAAGGCCCCACACGCCGTACCCCCACCCTCATTATGAGGACGGGGAACACGACCCCCTCCCCCCCGGTCCGGGCCGGGTCCTTTCGGCTCCACTACCTACTCGGTCCCAACCCGGTACTGAGGGCATCGCCGAAGCGACACCCTCAGGAGTGTTTATCGACTCTCCAGTCTAGATCCGCAGTGTTCAGTGGAAACAGGGTCACCTCGAGAAGGATGTAGACATGAAGTCTACGCACTGCGGTCTTGGGATGGCAGGCTAAGGCTCCACTTAATGGGAGCTATAAGCGCCTGTTAGTCCACCCCCTGTGGCGGGTTACCCACACCACTCGGCCCCACATAGAGCCTAACCTAGCCCAACACGTTTTGCAATATATACAAAAGCTGGATATCTTCGACTAACATAAAAAAAGTAATAAAAAAACCTCTACTGTTAAATTTCATATTTGTTGCTTACGATGTTCTTCCATAACAGGCTCGACATAATATTGAAAGTGATCATCTTAGACGCGGTGTAACACGGCTAATTAAAGTGTTTCCGGTTACTTTACTATTATTGTTATCCTAAAAATATTTTATTCATAATTCCAAGTGATAAACGCGTTCCCGAGTTGATGAGTAATTGATGTACGCTCAGTGAATAATGATTTCAAAGGTAATTATCATAAAATTATAATTTAATTATCGGAGAACACACTAACAGCCGATTATCTTATTATTTTCGCCTAATACCCTATGACTGAGTTCGCTTAAAATTGTTTTCAGCCAATTACAGTTGCGTTCCCGAAAATGACCTAGCGCTATCGGACAAAATGTACTAGCAAATTTCTATTAAAATTACTCTTTTGTAAATAATATTTCCCAAGTCTAAATTTCAAACAAAAATACTGCACATAAGTAATGGAAACTCTTAAATAGACGTACATTTTATGTGATTTCATGAAGACAGTTATTACAAGATCGCACTTTAGAACGCGTTCCCGAAAAGACTTTCCGGGTATATGTATAAAATAAAACAGAATTAAATGAATTTCAGAAATAAATTGAATGATGTATAATTAAAATGAATTAATTTTAGTATTTCATTATGATCATTTACTCAATAAAGTTACGATTTCAGTAATTGATTTGTTGACGAAGCAAATTTTCCACTTTGGTGATTTTGAGCTGTATGTAGATATTCGTCTACAGTCTAGGTTCCCAAACTTATTTTGTCTACTGAGTCGAGAGCTCATGCAGTCGTTGTCTAAGATGCCTCCTAGCTAAATGAAATTACAAATCACCCCCCAGGCGTCTACACAACGCTCCCATTTTTTTTCTGGGCCTCTTACCGCTCCCGTTTAGGCCTGCAGCGCCCACAGGGGGCGTTATCACCCACTTTGGGAATGGGTGGTCTACAGGTTGTACTACTAATTTTTTTTTTAATTTAGACTTAAAATACATTGTGCTCAACGAATAGTTTTTATATTATGTTAACGTAAGCCAATACGACACTAGAGGTAGACGACTTTTTAAACAACAGTATATATATATATATATATAAAAGCTTAAATTTCTCTATTAAACTTTTTATTAAACTTAGGTTTAGTAACTTGTTGCGTTAATTGTCCTAAGTACCTGGGCAAGCGAGCTTTACTCGATATCTTATAAAAAAAATAACTAAAAAATGCAGGATTAGAACCCACGTATTTCAGCTTGGTAGATCTACGCTTTAGCCACTGTACTACTGAGAAGATAAATTCTGTTGTAAAATTAAAAGAGTTTAGAGTTTAGAAGTTTTAAGTGTGTGAAAACATTAAGAAAACGAATTTTTCCAGAATTGAGACCTAGCTAGATCGATTTCTCGCCCCCCTCAACCCTCATATTGTAAATTTCATCGAAATCGCTAGAGCTGTTTTCGAGAAAGCGATATAACATATATATATT
The DNA here is from genome assembly GCA_907165235.1 of Zeuzera pyrina. Lineage (NCBI taxonomy): Eukaryota > Metazoa > Arthropoda > Insecta > Lepidoptera > Cossidae > Zeuzera > Zeuzera pyrina. The sequence goes on from OU015624.1 coordinate 11,163,374, forward strand.
GCTCGTTTAATGTAATAGTGGATATGCTTTTGCTAAATGTAGAGATTTTATATCTTAGAAATGGAATCTCCATACCTCCTGCCTCTTCGTTAGATATAATTTTTTCATTTTTTGTGTTCCATCAAGTCCCAAACTTGGACAAAATGAAATGTAAACAGTTGAGGTATGGTTATAGTTAGTGGTATTAGTTTGTTTATTTTTCTTCAAGACTTCAAAATGACGAAAAGACTTCAAAAATTGAGTTTTTAGTGTTAGGAGTTAATGTTAAGGGAAGAGAAATTTGAAAAACAAAATCACGAACATTGAGAAAATTATCTTGAAAGTTATTACTAGGATTGTATTTTATTTTTTTTACATAAAATGAAAGCTTCGTGTTTAAGGTGAGAAAAAATTTGAAAAGAAAATTTATGAACATTGAGAAAATTACTGAAAATTGTCTGAAAATTATTATCAGAATTGGATTATATTAGATTTTTTTACATAAAATGAAAGCTCCACGACTAATTTTGTTTTGCGGTTGGTGGTTGGTAACAAGTAACAACTAATAACTGTCTAATTGTATAAATACAACTTACATTTGGTGGGTTTTTATTATATACTTAAATATTGCTAAAATATGTGGATTGATTCTAATTTTCTTACTAATCGAACAACAACATGGAAGCAATATGAAATACATACATATCTTCACACTGAATGCTTTGCTGGGTTGAAATCTAATTATATTTATCTGTATATTTTCCTTACTCATGGCCTCCGACTTCGTCAATGAATTGAAGGAATTAATTGTTACTCTGTTTTAATTCCAAGTTTTTATTTAATGCGTAGTCTGGTATTAGTTTTGTAACTTGTTTTCATTTACGTTTTTTTTTAGTATTATGTACATAATTATAATTATGAAGAATATTGTTCTACATCTTACTTTTGCCCCATGTGTTATATATTTTTGAACTAGCTTTTAGACCTTGCATTTGATATCCATCATGATGGTATCTGGTGAAATATTTTTTTTAGTCCCTGACATGTCGTAGACAGGTATTAGGTAAGTACATAAACGCTGTATTTAATTTATTGATTTTTGCAAAAAGCAACAGATGAACAGTTTAAATCCTAACCCTCCTCTTTGCTTCAAGTAGGCATTTTAATTTTTTTATGGGGTTAAAATTTTATTGTTCTTAATGACCTTGACAACTTCACTTTAGTGCGATTACTGTAGGCTGCTCCAATTGAAGTATTTATTATATTTAAGAATTTTTGTACTACTTGTACCATAACAACTAATTATTAATCTACAATATTTTTAAATATTGATGAAACATTCAATTACGTGTGGTAAATATCTTAGACCGGTTCTAATTAGCATTAAATGCCAAATAATAAGTTCTACATTTTGGTGATTTATTTATTCGTAATGTCGAAACAATGTGTATATCACTGATACGAGTATATCATTAGGCAAATGGAATGATGTTTAAGTTCCATCGTGATACAAAGGGGAAGAGGAGCTGGGTCACGAAATTTACGGGTAACTACAGAGTACGGGTGCTCTCGACCTCAGCTCGATTGCTGAATGTGTGCCACCGAAGCAATGTGGGTTAACATCGGACGCGCTCGATACGCTACCGCCGCCGTTGTCGACCATCTAACCTAGATCAGGGTGCGGAGAGATCGCTTATGAAATCTGGCGCGCAATGTATAAGTATCTGTAGATTTCTATGTTAATATGGTACTTTTGTGACACAAATAGTTATACTGCAATTTCATAAAATAGAACTGATGTAGAATATATTTCTTTTATTTAAATAAGAGTGCCTAGATACAAAAAAAAAATAAAACCTTAAAACAGTATTTACCTGTTCTATGGAGTTCTTATTTCAAACATACATAGCAGAACTGTGAGCAATGGTCTTAATAAAATATGTCATTGTTCATTGCACGCACTATGGGCAACATATTTTAAACGTAATATATTATTTTTGTACTTTACGTTATTTACTCAAATCTTTATCTAAGAGCCACCCATGGTGTTTTATGACGTATAAAAATAAATGAAACACATGTATGGAAACTGTAGTTTTAATATTGCATTGTAACTGTTTGTGGAATAACATTATGATAAAAAGTTGACTTTGACAATATTTAATGATAAAAATAAATATTTATTATTATTTAATTATAATTAATTATTTATAGTAAGAGATAAAGCAAAACTAAAACATTTTATACTTATTTTTTAACCATTTTAATTTGCATTTCTGTAGAGTAATGAATATGCTTGTATCTAATGGGGTCATATAAGTACATACACAAGTAGTGAACGTACAGAGAAACTTGTGAAATCACTGATGTCCTGGCTTGTGATACTTACAATAGAACCGGTCTAAAAGTGAACTAAGTGAAATATTATATGTATTATTAATTATCGTAATAGATACCTACAGTTCATACTATTTTTCAAAATAGCGTAGTTTTATACTAAATAATTATTATTGGAAGTAAATATATGAAGTATGTATTGTATTATCTATATTATATTCTAAGTAAGCTTTAATTATTTCAGAGAAGAACGCGATAACTAACAATGTTAAAGCAACATTAAACAAAGTGTGCCACGATAAACAGAAACCTCATTATTCCCGTCATGTCGTCACAGTTGACTAATTTCTGCATAATGAGATCCAGTATTTGAATCCAAAATATTCCAGTAATCAACTTTGACCTGTCAATTCAATGGGCTCGAGAAAATATAATACAAACGTGAACCATACTTCGAGAAAACATACCTACTATTATATTGTACTCGATGTTGCTCAATTACTTTTATCATCGACGGAAAAGAGTGATGTTATAACTTGACACCTTTGCCTGTCTGTCTTTTTGTGAGTTTGTCTGTAGCATTGTAGCTCTAGAACGAATGTACCGACTTACATGCTTTTTTTGCGTTGCGTTGCGTTCATTTGCGTTGAAAGCTGCAGTTTTCAAGAAAGTTCGTAGCTAAGTGTCCATGCGAAACGGTCCGGTTTTCTAAATTTTTAAACAATAATGTTTACTCACCGTCGTGACAGTGTGTTATAGGAACGGTTTTTCTCAATAGAAAATAAAAACTTACGACATTATAATATGATTTCGTTATATTATAATGTCGTCATATTCTCTGCATAACAATTGAAATGTAATTTTGCTATTATCATAAAGCATCAATCAATTTATGTTAAGCCTGATATTTGTGGTAACTAAAGTGAATTATCGTACGTAAATAGATACTTATTTATTTTCCATATCTATAACTAGTTATATTGTTTATTAATTAGGGTTCCGTACCTTAATACGTATATATAATACCTTTTTTTAATACGTGCCAACATGCAATTAGAAAAGCAGAAAGTGATGAATGTCCATACTGTCACGAGGATGATACACCGGAACATGCGTTGTTCCAACGTGGGAAATTGAAAAACGAAAGAACGGAAGCACAAGAAGAAACATAACAGAGTTACGCCGGACAACTTAATAGAATGCTGCTAAGCCCAGAGAACTGGGGGAAGGGTGCAAGGACGATGCGTACTATAATGACAAGGAGGGAAACTGACGAAATTAGAAGGAAGAGTTGGGATAGAAATGGGAGAGAATAAGGAAATGGGAGCCTGAAGACAGAAAACGCCTTCTTGATGAAATGGTGATGCTGGTACCGAGAAGAATGGTTAGGTGAGGGGGGAGAATTTTAGTCCGTAGGTCACTAGGCCTATTCCTGGTGTAGTCGGACATGCTGTGTCGTAAGGACGGCACAGTATCCATGAGATTTATCTCCTCCAACACAAAAAAAAGGGTTCCTAACCTACCTACCTACTAAGGGTAAGGATACCTAATTTGCGGGAAACCCTTACACAAACGTAATGTCAATCTGTATGTCACAGTTAATTTTTTATTCCGTCGTGTTTAGATAAATACACTTACTAAGCTGTTTGGCACAGACGTAAATTTTTAACCAGAAACAAAAAACCAAAACATGGACGTTTTAGACTTAATTTTTTTTGTAATTTAACTTCTATTTCTTTTTGAAATTGCTACGGAACGCTAAGTTATTGCATATCCTACACGCTGTTTTCCGTTTTTTTTCAACTCTGTAGATAAGTTGCGTTTGTCATCCATCACAATATTAGATCTATCGTGACGGACCATTATTTACAACGTAATATTTTAATTATATTTTAATTACATAGATATCGATATCGATATTATTATTTTCCGTATGAACTGATCTATGGTAAGACTGGAAGCAATATAAACCAAATCCATTGATACATTAATACACACCGTTTATTTTTTAATTTTATATCTACTTTATCTGTGTACGTAATTGTATACTCTTTCTCAGTTTCTGGAAATGTTTTCTTTAGTAAGTAATATTAAAACTTGTATCGATTACGAGTATTCGAAGTAAAATGAAATTTTGCTTTTACTAGTACACGAAAAAACCAAGGAGCATTATGTATTATGTTCAAAATCGTGCTGAAAAAACTCACTCGGACTTTCAACAAAACACGAAGACATTTGCAACGGAAAAAAGAGAATAACTTCGATAAAAAATTGGCCAACTATTTTTCGTTCACCGATTTCACTGCAGACATCTTCAAAACTGTTTTTGATTTTGCTTTTTATGTGGAAACAGTTTTTTGTTGACATCTTGTTATTAGTCCACCGCAATTTCAAACTTGAAATCAAATTCTACTTCTTGTAGTTCAGTAGATATAAAACTTTAAAATGCCTGTATATTTGTAATTTTCATCATTCTGTAATCTTTATGCGTTCAAACATGATAGAATCACCTGTCTCTCCGTCACTAGCATTTTTGTAGTAAGAGACTATTTGATATAGAAAGTTGTAATTTTGCATAGTTGTTAAACGTAATATGTAAATGTTAGATGTTAAACTCACAATTACAGATAAACGTAACATATTAAAAGTTAAACTTATAATTTTTGTAGGTTGTTTTGATAGTTCGATGCAATGAAAACGTTTTCGAAGTCATTGTATTCAATTCGAATTAAAAGCTTGTTATATAAGGTTAATGAATATAAAGTCTTTAAGATAATTGTAATAATTTTTTTTTAATGTAATGTTTTTACTTGTTTAATTTATTATTTATTTACTTGTAGATATTTGTAGGCAGATAATGGAATCATATTTAGAAAAAATCTATACAAATATAATTGTGGTGTCTGCGATAAAAAATACTGAAAATAGTCAAACGCAATTCTCACAGAGCTTAGTATGGAAATTAGTTTTGTTCTTACCATTGCTGATTGCCATTACCAGCATAACACCATAGATTGTGTGTTTCTTTTCTAGAAACTAGAATTTTCATAATTGATATGCTTTGGATATGGATATTTCAAATGAGTGGTAGATGTATTAGAAACGCTGGAATGCGTTCCGCCACTGCCACCGTTCGGCAAGCTGCAGCTGGTTCGCTTGTCTCGATACGGCCAATTGTACGCGCCGATTTCAAAACGAAAGTACCGCGCATCTAGGACGGTGAACGTATTTCTCGTCGAGATTTCTTGCAATTTACCAGCCGGTAGGTACTTTGTTTAGCGAACTCGGCGTAGTCAGATTGGCTGTTAGATATTCATAACTTGCAACAGCTGGTTTTACAAGTTTCTAATGTTGTGGATTTGTTTATTGTCGCGTTGTCTTAGTACACAGGTAGAAATGTAGCACTATAAAATACTGATATCGATAACATTTTAACTCTTACGTACTATACGTTTATAATAAGAATAGTATGACACCCTCACTCACTATTGCTCACTTTTTGAAACTGTTATACTGCTAACAAAAACCTATCCGAAACAAAGAATTTATAATATTCATTTCGAACTTTATTATAGCACTAAATAAATTAAATTACATTAAAATACAAGTATATAGTTAAAAGTTAAGTGTAAATAAGATGAAACTGCTAATACAAAATTCTCATGGCAATATTTTTGATGTTATTCATTTACGGAGTGCTATATCTAGAACAAGTGAAAAAAAACTGCGATAATTACTTCCCTAAAAAAATTACTTTCTTAGTATTATTAGAAATATCTATTAAGTCAAAAATATGTTTTAATTGTTTCTTTTAATTATGCTATTTTTAATTATTATGATTATTTATAATATATAATATTCAGGTATAAATGAGCAACAAAATTAGTAACTCAACCAAAGTACAATTTAGCGTGTTTAAAATTAATATTTTCCACTAATAATTTGCTATTTCTGATTTAAATCACATATACTTTAAAAATTAATAGTTTCCACAAGTTTATTACTTTTACATACGTTACGTTACGTTACGTTTATTACCAAAAAATTGGTAAAATTTAAAATGAACCATTTTCACTAAAACATTTTGTTTTTAACTATAGTAACTTTTATCGAGCGTGTTGCGACCATTCACACTTGGCTGCCACGATTGTAGATAGGGAAAATATACTGCCCAAAAATGACTTCTGGCGGTTAGGTTAGAAGTCTGAGGTGATCTCGAAGCTTAGCGTAGAAAAATCTATCAAAAAACAAATTCTCTCAGCGGCAAGTTCGAACTGTCACGAGACGCTTGGAAACCTATGGCAGATGTATAAAGGTCAGTTTAAAAGTTTGTCAAGTTGAATATCAGACTGAGGTCTATGGTCCCTTGGAGGTGTAAAAATTGAAGTTACTAATGCCCGATTTCACCAACATTATCTAAATCGTCACGTAATTGTTTCCATAGTGACTATTCCTTTCTAAAAATTTGTCGATAAAACAGATATTATTGTTTTACTTCTAAGTTTCTATATAATCAATAAATTATTCTCCATATTGTCAAAAAATAACACAAAAAACTGTCACATAGTGTTATGGGTTCCAAAATCGAGTTTCTAAATTTAGGGAATTTTTAAACTACGTAGGAAGGAGCTCCTAACGTTTCGTGAAACGCAAACTCATCTTTTGCTATCCTTTTTTAGAGGTTCGCTAGTATTAGTGGACTTTGGTGAAATCGGGATAATCAAATGATACCACCATTTATGTACTCAAAACTGAAACCGATAGGGTATTTCCTGTTTAACTAGAATCATGAAATTTTGCAAGAGGCAAATTCTTTCACGGTACAATAAAAGGGAAACATTAAACAATCGCGAATTTGTAATTACATCACACTTTCTTGCCGTTACGAACTTACGTTTCCAGTTTTTACATTTGCAGTTGGAGAGTATGGAAGATGTTTTTCAACCGCAAAGTTAAGTTTGTTTTTGAAGCCGACGTATTTTTTTTTGGTAAATTAAATACTTATGAAAATAGTGGTATGGAAACCACGATGCGCGTGCTCGACATTGCCGGTTTTTTATGTTAATAAATTGAAATTTTATCGATATTTTTACCAATTTTTAAAGTGCCTTTAAATGTATCCCTTTCATAATTAGGTTAAGTATAATGTAACATGTTATTACTTGTCTTTATTCTCGTTAACTTTACGTAATACGCATACGGAATCCGACACAAAATGGCGTTGTTATAATTCTATTCTTTTTTCAAACTCATATAATATTATGTAGCCAATTTTATTCACTAACTGCGCTCTTCGATTTCATTTGTGTTTTTAATGTTTATCCCGGATAAAAAGTAGCCTAATTACTCTCTGAAAAATCTTCTATCAGCTAATAGACAAACATACAGAAAAAAATTTAAGAGCGCGTGTTTGGTTTCGGCAAAGTGCAAATGACCTTAAGAAAAGAAGAGCTTGTGAAAAAGCCTGTTTTGATCACAGACAGACATTTCATTTTTATTTATTTGTATGGCATTGTATTTGAAAGTCTGTCTTACTTGTAATTTCTTTTACCCTTAGTAGAGATTTTTTGTGTAATAACTTTGTGTAATAATTTTTATTATACTCGCCTGCTGCAGTCGTGTAAGGTGTACGTACCTATATTTTTGTTTTGTAAGTTATGTAAAGTAATATTCAGGATGCATCTATCGTATTAGATTTGTTATGATATCCATATAACTAGTGTACGTACGTACATACACACATATGGGTACATTCTGGTAACGTTAATTACCTGCTTTTCATTTCGACATAATCGGGTAAAAAGTAAATAACGTCGCTACGAATCGGGTAAAGATTTAATATAGAGGGTTGTTACGAAAGAGGAATCAGGCGTGAAATCGCTTGGCGTGATCGTTAATCGGATGCCAATTTATATTGCACAAAGCGATTGTATTGCTGCTGTGCGGTTATATCATTGGAAATATCGTAACTTTTTCTTTGCGGACTATTCGTAGCAAGTATACAGTGCATTCGCTTGTCTGAAGCGATATCGCATTTTTGATTTTTAATTGCTTAAAAAACACGTAATAAAACTTGTATTTAGTTATTGGCTTCCTTTGTTGTATGTCTTTATTCATATTTTTTACATAAAAAGTTGGTTTATTCTTTTAAAAATCTTTTTAAATTCTTTGGACTAAAGATCATAAATCTATCAATTTGTTAGTCGCTTAAAATTTTCAACATTGCTCTCACACGGGTCAGTACGCACGGAGGCTAACTGCTAAGTAAAGCTGTGCATCCTACGTCTTATGTAACTCGCGTGACGCCATCCATTAACAAAAAATAGCCTTTCATTTTAAACACTTCAAACTAAATCTTATATTGTGTATGCATAAAGTTTATTATTTATTATATACTTGTACCCATCTTGTATACCGATGAGTCAATGAATCTGTGATATACGGGTATCTAGACTACGTTCTCTCAACCTACTTGTTGAATGTCGTTCTAGTGTTTACAAACAATATTGGACCGTATGAGTTAGCATGTAAAGACAAATTTTTTTTCTTACTAATGAGTGTCTATAATATTTGGATCTGTTTTTGACGCTATCATTGCAGAATAAGCCTGGTGCTTATAGCAAAAAATAAACAGTGACGTACTTAACGTACTTACTTGTACAATTACTTATACAATTGTACGTACGTAAAAATTATTTATAGTGCTTTGAACATTTTAATATTATAGTGACGTCTGTGTATAACAAATGTTAAACTTTCTTGTCTTAGATAATTAAGCTTTTTTCTACTTACTGCCTTAACATACTATATATATATATATATTATATTCATGATTATTGTCATGAATGTAACACATTTAAAAGTAATACACACATCTCTCTTTAAAACCAAACAGTGTCAAGGATTGCTTATAACGATTTCAAATTTGTGAGTACAAGTAAGTACCTACACAATAGTCTATTTTCATATTGCTGTCATTATTACTTAAGAATACGTTTCACAAATGAGCATCCGCCTGTTAGACAAAAAATTAATTAGGAACTGTCAGAGAAGTCGGCAACAAGTCTGTTCACTAATGAATTGGTGCAACTCTCTTTAGCCTTTCTAAAGTTTCACTGTTGATGCAGCGCCCGATTGACCACATTCGTCTCGGTAGATTTTCGGCGATTTCTATTACATATTGAACGTTACGTAGTTAGTAAATAACTTCATGCTGATTCAAGTTCACATAAAATATTGTACAATCTGACATGTGCTATGATTCACATGTATGAAGACAAATGACTGCGTAGTAAGCCAAAATAGCTTTATCTATACTAAAGTCTAATTTTTTCCTTAGAGATAGACAATTTACTTGATTTAAATATACATACACACACACAAATATATATGTATATATATATATATATATATATTTGCAATACATACTTTCACGCGATTTCCTATTCGAGATAAATAGCACAACAAAATCGTATCTTGATGTCACTTCAAACAATATATATTTGGGCTTACAGACGGCAAAGCGGAGCTAAATATTGACAGGTTGCTAGCCTATCGCCTATACCAGTTTATACCTATACCAGTTTGTCAAATTGTAAATCCTCGGCTCACCGCGTGTAGATAAGCAGGTGGTGTATTCTACATTCTATCTTATAATAGCAATATTTGCATGTTTATAATCGTGTTTTAATTTTTTGCCGACTCGTTCTCGCTCTCGCCTGTTCTCTGATCAATGTCGGCGTATTTGCCAGCTTCAAAGGTTTTCCGGGAGAGCAAAGAGAGCCCTATCCCATTCTTATTTGTCTAAATCGCACTGAGACCAGTACGATTTAGAAGGAAATGAACGTCTAATTTGCGTCATCCACTATACTCTGCACTTTCTTTTCTTAATTTTACTTTTGATTTCCATGTTTACTAGGTTATAGTATGCTAATGCATGCAATTCTAAATCCGCTGCACCGACAATGTCGTACATACCACTTTTTTACTATTTTGAAATAATATGTCTAAATTCGGTTTGCAACGAGTACTTATTAAAAACACATATCACTTTAATACTGTACTTATAATAAGGAAATAAAATGAAAAATAAAGATAAAAACATAGACTTCATAAATTCAGACAGTCTGTCCCGTACTACGAAGTGAGGCAAATAATATCTAATAAAATGTAGATGTGTGAGTGCTGTTTTCTAAGGTAATGGCGACCGATCTGCTTATCTGATAATAAATGTGTCGGATATACAGGAGAGTCAGGTTATCTGATTTAGCTCACCGGTGCTGCTCGGACACGGCATCTGGCTCTGGAGTTATTTATAAAGTCTATGACTATAAGTTACGGAGAAAAGTCTATTATTTATTTTCCGACGGAACTGAATTTACTTTTTCGATAGAACAGTGGCTAAAGCGAATGTTTGTTTACCACGCTGAAATTTGCGGGTTCGAATCCTGTGATGTGGTCAGACTTTTTGTTTTTTTTTTATAAGACATCGAGTAAATCACGTTCGCACAGGTACTTTTATCATTAGGCTTAACATTCATAATTACTTTTAATGTTTATATTAAGCTACCTTACGGTACAATAATTTATTAATAACTGAAAACTACTACATAAGTATTTAATTGGTTATTCCAAAATTTGAATTACATAAGTCAAATCATTTTTAGGTCAATTAACAGAAAATATATTTAGATTAGTTATAAAACGTACATTGATTAGACAATCATACTATAAAATAAACGATTTCGTTGAAGATAAAACAAGTCTGGAAATGATCTTCTCTGCACATGCATTTACTGACTCTCTGAATATTGTATTTTAATAAACCTTTTGTAAAATGATGTTGAAAAAATTATACCTGACTGTGTTTCTTGTCGGTTCTTCTGTGTCCAGGTTTTCTTTTCTCTTCTCTTTGAACCGAACTAAAGTAGATTTGACGTTCAAAAATACCTTGTAATTGAGTTTACTTGAATAAATTGATTTGACGTTGACTTTAATATACCCGTGTACATATTAAAGAAAAAGTTGTTTGTTTGTTGCCTAATACCCGATTTCACCAACACAAAGTCGCCACGTCACATAACTATGTGCCACCTAGATTAAAAGGACCCTTAAACCAGTTCTTAGATAATATTCGTCTTCATCAATCTAACGGTTCTCTAGTAATGTCAGACAGTTCTGTGACGTTTTATTGTTTCCTTAGCGACTGTTCGTTTCCGAAAGTTTATCGATAACACAGATATTATGGTTTTACTTCGAAGTTTCTAAGCTTCTAATATTAAATTATTTTCCATATTGTCAAAAACTAACACACATAACTATCACATTAGTGTTATGGGTTCGAAAAGCAAATTTCTAAATTTAGGGGATCTTTTAACTATTTGGTTTGGTAAACGCAAAACCAACGTTAGCGATCCTTTTCTGTGGTTCGCTAAGTATTAGGGGACTTTGGTGAAGTAACGTATTATAAATACGTCTTATGCCCGTAGTAAATATGATAGACATTACAATTACAAATTAAAAAGATATTTTTCTGTTTTTATTTCAGGCAGTTCTTCAATAATAGTCTTCAGAACGTTGCAAAAGTGTAAGTATTTTTAATGCTTGTATTAGCTGTCATGTTCACCGGGGTATCTTCTGATAGCTTATGAATATATCGAACAACCCGTCTCTCAACTGATGGAATAGGTCTCCCCCAATGCTCATTATCACACATAAATTTTATTCATTCACATAGCTCCGGAATATATTCGTACACTTCCGTAAAAGGTTCTACCAAAAAATGGTTCTCTTAAATATAATATATTAAGTATTTCAACTTTGTATGTATGTAACATTTTATAGTATTTATATACCTCATGTGGATATATTCCGTATTTGGTTGCATAAGTGCGTGTAGAGTGCATCGATAGTTGCTCAGTCAGATAAATCTCGTTTCGTGTAGCAGCACGTGAGATTCGAATTTCCCAATGTGTAGTAGCGGAGAGCAGGCGAATGGACACCGCGGTTTCCCAATAGAAAGTCTCCTAGTGCAGGAAGCGCAGCGCAATACACGTGCAACAGTCGGGAGGGGCACCGGCCGATGCACTTTCATGCGATGACGTCACACCGTACCTTTCGTTAGCGTCACACCGCCGTAAGAGCTATTACGCAATGAACGCGCGGCGCTCAACTTTCCAATTTCGACAACGTGCTATTGTATAGCGCTTTCAAATTTTACTATACCTTCGCCCGCTCGTTGGCGCTTTCTTGTGTTTCTTTCCCTCTCTCCTCACGACTGAAAAATGTTCTGAATGCGGTGTGCACGCGCAACACCCGCGATGCACTTTCACTGCTGTGCTCAGATTCTCTCTGTAACAAAAAAAAAATAGATCTGTTTTATATAAATACAGAAATTGTCGCAAATGTTATTTAGCACGTTTATTATTTTTACCTCTCGCTTTGTAGCAGTCTAAAAACAAAGATGACATCCAAATACAACATACATATCTTTCAAATGAGAATCAAATAATTTTCATCTGAATTCATTCTATTACAATTGAACGCATGGTATTAATTCAACGACTCGGTCAAATTCGGTATATTGAGCATTAATTATTATAATATAATTATCTCAAATGAAAACGTGTGCCTGAACTGAAAACTAGGGAACGACTTTCCTATATTTTGGCTTAAGAGTGCCCGTGCTGCATATGCAGAGGATGCTAGACCACTAGTAATTTGTACAGGTGCATTTGAAAAAAAAATTAAAAAAACATTAGCAACCTGTTTTTTATTAGTAATGATTTTATTATTAACTAGCTGAACCCACAACTTCGTCTGCGCAGAAAATTGTTTCGTGGCTGTCCCAGATTAAGTTTGATTATATCTACATGTACATAGATTCAAAGATGTCATATGTTCAAAGATTGTTCATGAAAAAAGTCTACGTCTAGCTCTCGTCTGTTTCCGGGCATACACTATCTCTTTACCAAACATCATAATTGATTCAGCGGTTCAGCATTTGCCATTCAAAGTTTCATCCCCCTTTTCAACCCCTTAGGGGCAGTTTTTAAAAAAAAAAGTAGCCTATGTCCGTTCCCAAGTGTCAAACTATATCCATGCTACATCGTAATCAGTTTAGCGCTTGTAGCATTTGCCGTACAAAGTTTCGTCCCCCGCCCTCTCGTTCCCCTTTTCACAGATTTTTGATAAAAAAAAGTAGCTTGTGTTTTTAATAAAAAAAAAGTCTTAGCACCGCACCAAATTTTATCATTATCAAGATTTAGCGTTTCCCATACAAAATTTCACCTTCCTTTTCGCCCTCTTAGGGGTAGATTTTGATTAAAAAAAGTATCCCATATCCGTTCTCTAATGTCAAACTATCCTCTTGCAAAATTTCATCATAATCGGTTCAGCGGTTTATCATTTCCCATAAAAAATTTCATCCCCCTTTTCACCCCTTTAGGGGTAGATTTTCTAGAAAATAAGTAGCCTATCATGAGCACAATCACATGGTCTTACTACGTACCGACTTTCGTCAAGATCAGTCAAACCATTCTTCAGTTATAAACGCACATACAGACAGACAGACAAAAATTTTAAAATGATTTGTGAATTATTCAACATTCACTTTCAATCTGTCTTTGAGGATACGGATGTTGAAGTTTTTGACATTGATAACTGAATCTCCTCTGAATACTTTAACAGACATTTCTTCCATTGACATTAAACAGGAAATTGTTTTGAAGTATTTGAAGTCAGTAGATGTCAATAAAAGTGCAGGGACTGATGGTATTCATCCGATACTGATTAAGAAATGTCACGCCGCTCTAGCGCTGCCCATAACATTACTTTTTAAAAAATCAATTAAGGAGGGATGTGTACCAAAAGTCTGGAAAAAGGCTTGGATCATACCAATTCCTAAAGGGACTATTAGTCAAGACATCACAAATTATAGATCTATATCAAAGTTATGCCAATTTGGTAAGATACTAGAAAAAATTGTAACTAACCAATTGTTTAACGGTTTTCGGGTTTATATTATGCCTCATCAACATGGTTTCTATTGTGGTCGTAGTGTAGAAAGTAACCTTCTCAGCTTTACGGAAATCATTCTCAAGGCATTGGATGATGGCTTCCAAGTGGATGCCGTGTGTTCCGATTATGCTAAAGCTTTTGATAAAATTTCACACAATACCCTACTTTTAAAGCTTTGGCGACTCGGAATTCACGGTGATCTACTGCGCTGCATCAAATCGTATGTCGAGAACAGATGCCAGGCAGTTGTTCTGGGAGGTTTCTCTTCGCGATTTAAGGACATTACATCCGGTGTTCCTCAAGGATCACATCTAGGTCCGTTGCTATATATTCTCTATGTCAATGATATTGCGAATGATATAAATCATTCAAATATGTTGCTTTATGCAGATGATACAAACATTTTTAGAATCATACATAACAAACGACTGCTACTTGTTACAGCAAGATTTGGCAAATTTTGAAAATTTCCGTAAAAATAATTATTTATTTCTTAACCCGGAGAAGTGTTGCTTGATAACTTACAGTAGAAAAATAAATCCAATTCAAAATTCTTATACATTTTGTGGTAATGAACTGCGTAGTGTCCCAAATTCGGGATTTAGGTGTCATCGTGGATTCTAAGTTAACCTTCATACCTCATATTGATGCCATTGTGAGTAAGGCCTATAAACAAATGAGTTTTATATTTAGAGTAGGAATGCATTTTAAGAATGCTTTCACTTATAAATTATTATATAACAGTTATGTTCGTAGTAGACTTGATTTCGCATGTGTAGTCTGGTAGCCCCTCTACAGTGTTCACATGAAAAGATTGAGCGGTTACAAAGAAAATTTATCAAAACGTTAGATTATAGAACCGGACACTGCTACTTGAATTAGGAAACCTCCCTCCAAAGATATAAACTGCTTTCGCTGGAGTCTCGTCGTGACTATTCTGACGTAGTATTTTTGTATAAAATAATGAATAATATCATAAACGTGCCTACCTTATTACAGTATATCTCATTTCGAATTCCCCGTAGAAGGGAACGAACTGGCTGTAAAAAGAACCTTTTCCAACAACCGTGCAAAAACATGTTACGCCAATAACAGTTTTTTCAGACATGCTTCTAAACTTTATGACGAAAAATTTAGTGATATAGATATTTTTAATTGTTCTTTACTAGTGTTTAAAAAATTATGTACAGAGAAACTATCTAATGTTTGTACATAGTACTGTTTGCGCTCACTTATAATATTGCATGCATTATTATATTAAGGGAACTCTAGGTCTTTAAGTAAACCTAATATTATTCATTCATGTTATTATGACTGTATGTTCCTAAATATAAATAAATAAAAAATAAAAAGAAATAGGAAATGGTAGAATCGAAGTCAGTGTCACAAAACGACTATTTATCACAAAATTTGACAAAAAAAATTGAAATTACACTCAAGGGATTTATACTATAGTAGTATAGATGTATATTAAATGAGAGGTCTCCATTTTTCTTATTTTGTTAGCCTACTTCTGTGTTAATAGTGTTTCATATCGCTTTTACTGTGTTATCTGCCTTACTAATTTTATTGGCGATATAAATTAATTTCGCGTGCTTTGATACCTTTTTAAATAATTGCGGACATAGTTATGAAAGTTTCCATCTGATCTGTATGATTTTTCGTTGTACAACTCATAAAGTCTGTCCCTACTTTTTCTAATGCCTTTTGTCGCCCAATCAGAGAGATGTAACTTGTTGTCAGTAATAATTCTTTTCTTCTTTGGACAGTTTTTATTAAATATGTCGGTTAAATTTAGCAATAACTCTCATATATGATATTCGGATCGTCAACAGAAAGAATGATGTTTGCTAAATTTGTTGTTTCCTTAGTTAAAACGTTTGAACTGATTCCCGCCTAATGGTACTCAATTATTAGTTCTAATTTATTTTTCATGCAATCTATTTTAATTAATTGAGCTTTATGATCTGTTCGAATACCACTAATAATTTTATGCTCTGTAATTCTGCTCTTATTCATAACAACATTAACAATGCACGTCGCTAAATGATATGTAACCCTGGTCGGTTCATCAAAAATGTGCACAAGATCAAATGAAAGAAAGAGTGACATTAGCATTTCCCTTTCCTTAGAGATGTAGCCATTAGGGAATAGCTATTTATTATATGTATCCACATTGAAGTCACCACATGCTATGATTGATTTGTTACATTTGCTAAGCATGGTAAGACTTTCCTCTACAGTGTCTACAGAAATTAAAAATTGAGAATAATCGAACGAAGGAGGTCTGTAAACACATAAGAATATGTACTGATCCGTCTCCACACACGACATTTCACATACACGTTCAATAGAGCGAGCAACCTGTCTTTGCGATTTTTTATTTTAAGATGATTTTTAACCAAAATCATACTACCACCGCCATCTGTTGACGTTCTATTGAACACACTGGCCAACTTTAAAACTGTTTACATTAAAAGACATCTTATCAGCCCTCAACCACGTCTCGGTGAGGCACGAGATGTCTATATTATATTTGTCCACTAATAATTCGGTATCTAATATTTTGCCACAGAAACTATTGATATTTTGGTCTGCTAACATAAAAAAATTATAATGTAGTTTCTCCGTTGTCTTAATACTTAATTCAATTTAAAAACTACAGTAATCCTTTTGTGGTGTTTCTACGAAGTACCTACGTTATAGGTATTTAACTAATACGCAAGCGATAGGATAGGAGCTTTCTCACTTGCTATCGCGAGAGTTGAAAGTCACTCTCTAAAGCAAGATAATGTTCATTTTTCATTTCTGTAAAGTTAGTAACAACGAATCTAGATTGTATCGATTTGTAATTAATGTAAATATCTGGAAAATCTAGTTTCATAAATACGCAGTCTACTCATGAGACTCACTACTTATTCTATATTTTGTAAAAAAATTGTTCGAGTAAAAAAGAAGAATAAATGATGATAACATATATCAAACCGATGCAAATATCGATCAGTTAAGAGGTAACTCTTGACTGATCGATATTTGCATCAGTTTCAATTTTCAATTGACCTTATTCAAAGTGAACGCTATAGAAAGGAAAGGTCAACTTGCATTGTGAATGAGAAAGTTAATCGTGGAAAGTGCGGCGCGAGCGGATCTGTGGCACGTGTTGTCGTTTCTAAAAATATTACATGTGCCGTCTAATTATATGCTATTTACTATTAAAAACAGTCCAAAATAAAAATTTACGTTTTCTTAAAGAAAATGACTGAATGAAAAAATAATTTCTAAAGTAAATGTCACTTAATATTATCGTAGCATTGAAACAATTTTAACTGAAAATTAATTATTGTTGAGGAGTATAGGGGTGAACGCGCACCCCACTTTCGAAGTGAGGGGAAGGAGGCTCAATTCGGCCCAGTGCCCTTGCTGTTGCGACCCAGGTCACAGAACCGCGCGCCCTGATGACGCGGAGCCGCGCCCAACAATTTTATTTCAACCAGACAATGCATGTTATCCATGAACGCAACAATTGTATGAAATCTGATATTTAAACTCGTAAACATTGTAAACAAGGTTTTTTTAATTAACAGCACAATATTGCAAAGTTAAGATTATTCAAAACCGGATAGTAAACACGTACTTATTGCGAGTCTTTTGTTTATGTAAGATTTACACATACATATAACACAGCTTCTTTAGGAAATCCGTGTTATATTGTACTTTTTATTCAAATATGGAAATTAATTTGAATAATAAATAATAATACATCCAAAATCACAAAAAACAGACTAGATTACTCTCAGAAAAGTCCTTTACTTGTTAATGAAAGCGCTTTCGAAATCATTTTAACCATTTCGGAGATTAGCCCGGACAAACAGACACATGAACAAAAATTTTAAAGAACGTATTTGAACGATTGAGTTTTGTTAACATGCAAATAACCATACGGAATCACAGACAGACACTTCAATTTAATTTATTTGTCTAATACATAATAGATAGATTAGTATTACCTCGGAAAATCACTAACGGTATGTTTAATTTATTTTAATTTTTCAACCGTTGATTGTATCACTCCGCATTTATCATTATTACCATACCTATACCATAAAACTTTTTTGAATTTGGTAATTATTAAATTAATACATTGCAGAGCTCACACCGGGACATCGTTTTCCTTTGTTGAGGGTGACCCTTTAGATGCCTAAAATGTGAACTCCCAAGGTCAACGAGTGGGATGTCATTGAAAGGATATGACTCAGTGACTTTCATGTCTCCTCACCGATGCAGCCAATGCACGTATTATGACTCTAATAACATCATTTCTGTACGTCTCACATATTAGACGACAAACATTATCTGCTATCGCTATCGTTTCTAAAAATTCTTGCTTAACTTTGAAAAGGTTAATTTATTTTGTGGTTTGTGGTTTCGTTAAAATATACTATACATACTATATAGGTAAATGTGTTAATTTTAAAAATGATAATGCTGGTTTTATAATCTTTGAAGTCGGTTAAAACATATTGCATTTCTTAAATGTTTTTTTGTAACAAGAAATTAACAAAAATGGTCTACAGAGTAAACATTATACAAAGTGCTTCCTCCTCGGCTGTTTAAAACTTGGTTGCATCAGGTCTGCATAGAATCAATAAGGTTGTCGATACCCTCCTGAGACTGGCGATTCCAACTCATTTGCGAGGAATTTGAACAGGTTTATACCGTCGAAATCCCATCAAGGCCTTGCAGTGCTGTGCTTTGAAGTATTCCATGCGTGTTCGATGGGATTCAAGTCAAGAGACAGAGCTGGCAACGATAAAATGAGGATGTTTCCTTTATGTATTAATTCCTGAACCCGTAGGAAATCAAAATATGTTACATATAATTTTCGGCATTCAGGTTATCATTTTTCTATACTAATATATAAATCTGTAGATTCTGTCTATAAATACAATTTTTTTGACAAATTTTGTGATAAATTCTTGTTTTCTGTGACGACTTCAGGTCTATCATTTTTTAATTTTTTTTCTGTCTGTCCGTATGTCCTTTTATAAGTCAAGAACGACTTAACCGATCGAGATGAAAATTGGTATACAGTAAGAACGTGTGGTTGTGCAAATGATAGGCCATATATGACATAGGTAAACCTTATGGTAGCCATACAAAAGAAAGCTCTGAATTTTTCTCTGAGGCTTTGATTTTCTCAAACTGGGAAATCGCCAGACCGATATTTATTAAATTTGGCACGGAGAACTAATTTTTTATCAAAAATCTACTCCTAAAGAGGTGAAAAGGGGGATAAAACTTTGTATACAAAGTTTTATCTTTAAAGGAAATGTTGAACTGCTGACCCAATTATGATCAAATTTGGATGGTGATAGACTTTTGTATCAAAAATCTACCCCTAAGGGGGTGAAAGAAGGGATGACACTTTGTATGGGAAATGCTAAACTGCTGAACCGATGGTGATAAAATTTGGCGTGGAGACAGTTTGACACCAGCTAGCGGACATAGGACTTTTTTTTATCAAAAACCTAACCCTTAGGGGCTGATCGGGGCTGATAGGGGCTGATAGGGGCTAATCAAGTAACATTAAAATAATAATGCTATAAGAAATAGCGGTAAGCCCCCAGGCCTAAAACCGAATCGACATCGCAGAACAAAAATTCGTACATACCAACGTTCTTGCGGCCATATTCCGCGTCGTCTGCATCATTGAATTCGACGAGCTCAATTCTCGCGACGGATCGGTGAGCATCTAATCGAACAGGAAGAACTCACGACATTTTTCGCTACATGTGCTCGTTGATTACTCAATATTTTCAGTTGAAACACATAAATAGTGGTGTAAACCAAATGAAAACCCATATCGTATCTAGAGACATGGTAGTGCCCCCGCCAAGACGAACCAACCAAACCAAAAGCGGGGCATTATCTCCCTTTTCTGGAAGCGTTTCGTCGTATTATCGAACCGTCATAGCTTCGGTCTGGATAATACTAGAAAGCTGAAATTTTCAGGATAAGATCCTTAGCAGACTTATCAAGCACACCAAGTATCAATTATCTAGCTTTTATGGTTTCAGATTTATTGAATTGATAAAATATCTAAAACGGAAAATTTAACGCTATTAACTTTTATTTTGGCTTCACGTTTCGACCGAGTTGCATCAGCCGTGGTCTCAAGCAAACTGTCTATTTGAATTGATTCTGAAATACGTCGATTTCGTTACTGACTCACTCACTGATACACTGACTGATGATTTTTAAACCCTCTAGGGCACTTCCTGAAGTCCTAAAAGGCAGAAATTTTGTATGTAGGTTTAAGATTTGCATATAAACAACAGAAAAATGAAATCAAAAACTTTTTCTCTTTAGCTCCTTAGTATATGGTAGGTATTTTAGTAGTATCAAAGCACAACAGTTAACTATAGTTGAATACAACTTAATAAAAACTAAGTACGGCCCCGATTTAACGCTTATTACATCTAGCAAACCGACAAAGAAAAGAGGTAACGATAGAGAGTGGACTGTGAAAAAAGGAATAGCTGAATCTTACAATATTTACTAACGGGTCTATGTCGCGTTTATACTTTAAGGCTAATTAGCTATTTTATCCCGACGTTTCGACCGGATTGCACCGATCGTGGTCACGGGCAGACTGCTGAGTATGAATGACGTCTTCGTAGCGTGTGGTTTTTTGCACCTACCCACACTCATTCAACGCATTTCTTAATTTTTGTTATTGTCACTGTCGGTACTTCGACACACTACACTAACGACATCTACACACTGGCGACGTCCGGTTTTCCGGCTCCGGACACACTCACTGATGACAAGGATTCCATGATGTTGATAAGCGGTATCCATCTTCCCGGTTGAAATTATGGTATTTCTTGATTTCAACCGCCTCTCGTGCTATTCTGGAATAATAGTGTCGATCGGTGGAAAGGACCTGTGGCTGATGCAATTCAATCCAGTGATTGGGTCCTGACTCCAGCAAGTGCTCGGCAATGGCTGACCTATTTGTCTGTCGTTTTCTGACAGCTGTGATATGTTCTTTGACTCTTTCTGCTATTGTTCTTTTCGTCTGTCCGATGTAGGAACTACCACAGCTGCTATCCACCTTGTAGACACCAGGTGTCTGGAAGGGAATGACATCCTTTGGAGTACGCAGGTGCTTTGCCATTTTAAAGTGCGGACTATACACAGTCTTAATGGAGTATTTCTTTAGTGCTGTTCCAACTTTGTCCGTTCCTCTTTTTATATACGGCAAAAATGCTGGCACTCTGCGGACCTGTGTTTCCTCTATATCCGTTTTGCTTTGGTATCTCCTGAACATGTGCGAGTTCACTCTCTAAATGTTCAGGGTCACATAGGTCGTACGCTCTGTTCACCAGTGAAGCTACCACGGATTGAAGATGTCGCAGATGGTGATGCGAATTAGCATGCAGATACCTGTCAGTGTGCGTGGGTTTTCTGTACACAGTGTGAGCCAAGGTACCATTGTCTTTCACCGTTATTTTCACATCAAGAAAGGGCAACGATCTGTCTATCTCCATTTCAAATGTGAACCTGATGTTAGGGTGTATGGAGTTCAAGTGGTTAGTTAATTGTTCCACCTCCTGTCTGCCTCCGCTCATAATACAGAAGACGTCATCTACGTATCTCTTCCACAGTTCCACGTGTGACAATTGTGGTTTTATCATTTCATCGAAGTGTTCCATCCAGATATTGGCCATTACTGGTGCTACTGGACTACCCATGGCCACTCCGTCGATCTGGAGATAATATTGTCCACGATACATGAAACAATTACCTTCTAGACAGTTCATCAGTAAAACAATATACTTGTCGGACATACTGTTTTCCCTTAGTTTCCTCTCGATGACATCAAGACACTCCTGAATAGAAACATTGGTGAATAGTGACTCAACATCAAAACTCACCATTACTTCATCCGGTTCCATTTTCACGTTCCTTATGATGTCTACAAAATGGCGAGAACCCTTCACGAACGATACAGTTTCAACCATCAATGGTTGCAGTACCGTGGAGATGTGCTTCGCCAGATCGTAAGTGGGAGAATCGATTTAACTCACAATCCGACGGAGTGGTACGTCGTTCTTATGGACTTTTGGCAAACCATATATCTTCGGTGGTTGAAAGCTCCTAGGTCTACGAGAGGCGGTTGAAATCAAGAAATACCATAATTTCAACCGGGAAGATGGATACCGCTTATCAACATCATGGAATCCTGTCATCAGTGAGTGTGTCCGGAGCCGGAAAACCGGACGTCGCCAGTGTGTAGATGTTAGTGTAGTGTGTCGAAGTACCGACAGTGACAATAACAAAAATTAAGAAATGCGTTGAATGAGTGTGGGTAGGTGCAAAAAACCGCACGCTACGAAGACGTCATTCATACTCAGCAGTCTGCCCGTGACCACCATCGGTGCAATCCGGTCGAAACGTCGGGATAAAATAGGTAATTAGCCTTAAAATATAAACGCGACATAGACCCGTTAGTAAATATTGTAAGATGTGTGCAAGTCGTGAAAGTTTAAAAACAGGAATAGCTGAAGTCATATTTTTTTACAAAGATGTAGTTTGTAGAGTCAGGGCTTATAGCTAGAGTTAGATGTTATTTATTGTTATAAGTATGATATAGCCAAGAGCACATAGAGCTATATAATTTAGACTTTCGACAGGCCTCGTAGACTATGACACGCAGTACAAATCACAACTCACCTCAGCGCTTGGCTCTACTAGAGATCTCATAACTTTTTAACAGTGAAAGCATTATGAATCTGTGAGTCTTGGCAACTAACTTCACATGAAATGTTTTTGGTGTATTATTACTCCTGACAATGTCATCAATTGTGTGATCCACACTAAGTACTAGGGTTATGCCGTGTGTACCACACAATGATTCTTATTTTGCATTTCTTTTTTTAGTTAACTTGTAAACGGACAAACGTTATATATGGCATGTATAATATTTGTGTATATAGTAGGTACTTGAACTCGATATGGCCGTAACTTTTGTGGGTTAGTTTCCGAGCTTTAAAAAAAGAGATGCAGAGATCTCAATTTTTCTAAGTAACTACAAAACATATGAAAATGATATTTGGTAACCTGATTTTTCATTTGTTTGACTTTATTTTGTCAGTTGCGATACACGGTAGGCTAACTTTTGGTAACACAAAAAAATTCAAAGAAACCTCTTTTAAAACAGAGATTTACATTTTTGGAAGTAACGGGACCGATTTATGTTTCTAAATTTCTGTATAGTTTAATCTAAACATATTCTTCAAAATCCCAGTTGGATTTTTTAACATTATAGTGTTTAAAATAAACGTAAATAACTGTTTTTTCGTATTTGTCGTAAGTTAGCGTGCGAACGTATTCATAGAGCAGTAGGGCTATTATGAACTCTTATATCCATTCAATTTACGCCCGTAAACTGAACTGTCTGGCAATAACGTATTACGACCGTACCACAAAGCAAGCCAGCCAGCGGTCACGTGACCTAAGCCATTCAGTGGTCGGGAGACTAGCTGACTTGTTTAATTTCGTATTATGAGGTGTCATTTGAAGTTTAGTCGACTACAATCTTGCTAGATTATCTGTGAAATTAAGCAATTCTATAAAAGCTTCTCTTGAGTAACTTTTTCTGAATTGTTTTACGTTTTTTTCTTGTTAAAGGTATTCTAAGTGGATTTAAATGATAAATTTGTAACTTTTATCGTTGTTAATAACTTTTGTGCTTTTGTATTATTGTTAATTGTGAACTTGTTATTGTTGTGTTTACCATAAAAAACTAATGTGTGATAAACACGTATTATTTGAGTTCTTGGAAAGCGACGTTGAAAATATTGAGGCTTAACGACAAAGGAGGTCAATAAGGGACGCGACTCCGATTAAAAGGTGTGTTATCATGGTTTTGCTACTTGGAAAATCATCAATTACAATCTTTGTAATTAAATTCATGTTTTAGAAAAAAAAATCATGGCCTTGCTAATTTAGCATGCTTCTTACAGAATAAAAAGCCGTGACATCTTAGTAGTTCATCTGGCTGTCTTCAGTACAATAGGTTGTTATTCATGTAACACGTATGGAAAATAATAATGCGCCAGACGGTACACACCAATCTCTTGATCTCAAAGCTAGGGTATTCCCTGTGCTATGAGAACCAGACGACAACTACTGGGGACGTCTCCCAGTACACCTAGACCCGAGATAATATAGAAATGTTTATTTCCTAAATTGACCCGACCGGGAATCGAACCCGGAACCTTCTGCGCTTGGTGCAACGTCTAAACCACTGCGCTATCGAGTCGTTAATGTTTACTTTGCTTTTATGTGATACTGATTTTAAATAACTAAAAGAAAACAAACTAGTCTTTGGAATAACAGATATCTACTTCCGTACATGATAATGAGTTCATTGTAATTTCATAACATGCATCCAGAGTCTAGCAGCTATTAATATCGTATTCTTTTTATTAAAGCAATTATAACGGAGCGGCGCTAGATCTATGTCAAACATAGATTTAGCACTAAAACAAAATCCAAGTTGTTCACATACCAGAGGGAAATGGAAAGAAGCATACTGAAAATAAGAAAAATACACAAAGTAAGAAGTGAACTTAAAAGACATAAGACAGAGAACAAAGCTACAGGTGCTTTAGAAAGAGATCATTATTATATGTACAAACATAAAACTATGTGAAATAATATATCTGGATAGATAAAGTGTTTTATTTATTACTTCCCTGTTGTTTTAACAGGCTTTGTTCATCTACAAAGCGTAGGCAATTTGATTATTTTTAGTTTAAAATGTTAGTGCAGGAGGGTATGTGTACGTTTGTATGTGGTATTCAAATTAACAATAGATGGCTCTCATCGTTTAGAAATACTAATTACTCTATTCTGAGTATATATAATTTTCTCTGTGCTGTCGAGTGCGTTCGAAACATCTTATTGTGTTGACAAATCGAGATGTTGTATATGTTAAAGAACAGCTTTTGAAGGCACATATAGGTTTTTGTTCAAGTACAAAAAGTATGTGAATTGCAAAATAAAAACTGTAAATATTATTAAAGGCTATTATGGAACATATTTATACCAAGACATAAAAACCGTAACTTATCGATAAAATACGATGCCTGCTTTTTGAACGCCGATTCAAGTTGAAGAAACAAGCCAAAGACAATAAGCAATTCAGCGAACTGTTTAACCAGGCAGGTTATTTGGCACTTCATAATACGAATTTAAACAAGACAGTTTACGGGCTTATAATGAATTGCCTAGAACCTGAATGGTTTTCTAAAAGTTCATAATACCACTGCAGGTCTATTTTAGATAAAATTATTGTTTATCAATGCGGCGACGCATTAAATAGAATGTCACGAATTCTAAAATTTGTATAGTATAACACGTTACTTTATTTAACGCTTTCCAATTTCACATACACTCAGAAAAATCTGAAAAACTGTGAACATTGAGATTGAACTTAACATTTAATTTCAAATTACAAGTTTCATATTAGATACATAAAAAGACATTTTATATATTTTTTTTACATAGAAGAAAAACTACAACAAGTACTTTGTTTTGTGGTTGATAGTTGTTAACAATTGACACTACGGAACCAGTACGACTTGCCACTTGTTCGCTTTTCTTTATAGTGATAGATTGTCATATTAACAACAAGAACTGTTGTATTTTTTAGTATCGCTGACGTGTTTCGCGTGTTATATTCAATTAAGCGCTAAACTTCTTATCTACGTACGTTTAACTTTAAGCAGATCGACGTGCCCTACGAAAACCCCGATATAAAATATACAATATTACAGATGTTGATAAATTGCTTTTATAAAGATTACATTATTGTTATTAATTGATTACGAAAGAAATTCATTGATATTCGACGTCTCATTGATATCGTTCGTCGACTTGAAATTAAATGTTAACTTTTTTTTAAGTAAAACGCGCAATATTTACCGCAATTTACGTATCAAGCCTAGTAAATAATAATATGTAACTTTAAATGTTCAGTCATGTCTCCTGCAATGATTGTGTTAATAGCAGATTCTTAGTTGAGCACGTCAAGATATGTATATGTATGTAAGATATTATGTCCGTAATGTTACATGTTGGTTGTGCAATAGTTTTATATTTTAGTTTATAAAACCGACAGATTCAAATTCCTTTTTCAACTTTCGATGTTTCGATATACAAAATCCTATAATTTGAGTTTGTTCAACCAGTTTTTGTGTATAATATATAGGTACCTATTACTCAAATTCCAAAATAAGATAAAATTTAAAATAAGTTTATACAAATATAATAATTAATATGTTGTCGTTGTTTCCACCACTCACATACATTTAAAATAAAAAAGGGTCCATAAACGCAGCTGTCCTGTGGGACCCGATCGCGGGCGCTCCGCCCTCGCTGACCCCGCCACTCCACCCGGTGAGAGGAGCCGAGCGTGCGATCCGGCTCCCCGTTCGTTTTGTACACTCAGTTGGCCATCAGTCGTCAAACGTATTTCACGTCTGTTACGGCCCTGCCAATAACTAATCAGCCATGTGGTGAAGTGAAACTGTCAAATGTGATAATAATTAATACGCTATCAAACTGTGTTCAACAGTTTAACTAGAAGTGAACATTAACTATTGTTTTAAATACAAATTGTTATTTGACTTGTAGTGTTCAGTGATATCGAAGTGGTGCCACCTTTTTGGAAAATTGGATTATACGAACGAATAATGGCCTTAGCTAGGTGAGGTATTTTTGTCGATGAAGTAATTTATATATTTTTTTAATCAAAACTGTAATTTTATGTTAATACAAAGCATTTTTTAAGTGATAGAAAAGTCTCGTTCTAATATCAATTAATTGTGATATTTTTGTTTAATGTAATAAGTAATAAATAATTTATTGGTTTTAGTATAGTTTCTCTAATAAACGATAATTAGTTTACCCACTTGCTTATTTTATCTTTTTCTTGTTCTATAAATAGAAAAATCGTAACATAATAATGACAAATTATTATTATAAATTATTTGAAGCAAAATCGAAACAACCTATCCGTTTTAATGTTATCTTAGTTTTATGTGTTAATATATGTATACATTTTTACGTCAAAACAACATGTAATATGACAATTTAAATAGATGTTTCATGAAACAGATTGTTGTTGTTTATATTTTTAAGGCAAGTGCTCTTTGGTTGCTCTAGGCTCTAGTAGAAACGTTACTAGTTAAATATTCTTTTGTGTTATTTATACATACACTAATTCAGTTTCGTTGGCTTCTCTTTTTTCCTCCGTCGCACCCTATTCCTTCACGAAATGTCCCCATGAACATTTGAACCCCTATTACTTATATTGTGATGCCTACTGTTACACCTATTTGGATGCAGTTATCGTCGAATACTTAAACTGAATAACGAAACATTTTAACTAAGCACATATAACATCTCATTTCTCTTATAGTATTAGTGCATTATAATAATTACCTAACAGATGTTTTCATATTACTTTAAAATTATATGTAGCAATTATTGAATGAATCATTTTGTATTCAACGGATCATAGTTATATCAACAGCCGAATGTTAGTTTTCAATCCCTAAGCAGGTAGTAAATATTTGGGGACCGGAAAACGCTTACTGATGAACTTGATAGAATCTCAAAATTCTTTCAGTGTTTCATATTATTGTATTGTATTTCATTTATTGTATTCATTTAACAATATTAATTTTCTGTATTCCAACAAGGAATTTACACGACTTTGTCTTTGTTGGTGTATTCACACTACCGGTAACAGGGATTTGTGGGGATGCGTCGTCCTGGGGTCGATAACCTTCGTGTGGAGAGCACAAGGAGAAGCGCAAAAGCGCGAGTCGCCTCTATTCAAACAGCTTTTGCTACTACTAAAATATCGACACGTGTAGCTACTTACCTATAACTTAAAAGTGCAGTTCAATTCCCACCTACCTAGTACTTAGGTTACCATATCTAATGTGTAAAAATATACCGTTAAAGTTTTTAATAAACGTTTTGTAACTGAGACTACTACTTACACTTATCTACTAAATTATATGTATAGATCAATCATTTTAGGTTTTGGCTACCAAAAAAAGATCTGTTTAGAGCTCGTACAAACTTTTAACGTAAAAACAATACCGACAATAAAATTGTGTACGCTAAAAATGTTGATTAAGATATTGAAGGTCATAAAAATATATTTTTCGTGATTATCTCGTTATCTGTTAGTCCTATCCGAAGTGGATGTATGTTATGAGAAAAATATTGCTTAAAAAACGTTAATTCAAAGAGACTACACGTTTTGAACTACAAAAGTTTAGTATT
The DNA here is from genome assembly GCA_907165235.1 of Zeuzera pyrina. Taxonomy (NCBI): domain Eukaryota; kingdom Metazoa; phylum Arthropoda; class Insecta; order Lepidoptera; family Cossidae; genus Zeuzera; species Zeuzera pyrina. The sequence goes on from OU015624.1 coordinate 11,192,081, forward strand.
GACTTTGATTTTTATTTTAACTTTGTTAGTTTTCGGGACAAACGAAAAGTAGAAAAAAACTTTTTTGGTAGTCTTTTGTCAGATATCTCTTTTTATATTATTTCTATCACGAATTTAAAAATGCATGACACGTTATATTGTGTTACTATTTTTTTTTTAATTTTTCCGAAAAAACGCTTTAATATTACTGTCCTCCACTTTAACTCCAAAAGTACTCGGAAAAATCTGAAAAATCACAAACATCGAGACTAAGGTGTGTATTACAGAAAAACTATCAAGATTATGTTACATTAGACACTTGTTCACATAAATATAAAGGCTCTTTGACAGATTTTGTTTTGCGATTGACTGGAGGTAACAACTGACAGTACAGACCATTAATAGCGCAAATACGACGTACATGTTTGGAACAGGAAATGAAAGACATTTTTTGTTGTACGATGTACATACTTTATTTAATTTTAATATTTTTAAAAAGTAATTTGAAATTCTGTTACTTTTCATACCTGAAATATTAACTCGCATCGCTTATGGAATAAAGTTTCTTTGACTTAGGGATTCTCCTCTGTTCGTACGTCTGTAATTTAATTTATCAAGCATTTTTCTAGTTAAATAAGCTATAAAAAAAATACATGTACAATTCTATGGAATTAGGAATACAAGGAGTGTGTAAATCAACAAGATTTCTATTATTTCTTTTAATTAATGTTTAAATATGTGCTTGTACATACTGATATAAAGTCGAACCACTTTCGTTTATTCAAATATACATATCGAATTTCAAAAGTGTATCTATCCATTTTACCGAGAATGTGTACACAAAGTGGGAAATTGCGGTCAGTCAGTCTATACTCCCGCTCTTCTGACAGCGGAATGCGATAACTAAAGTGGGTTTTGGCGGCAGCGACGTTGTATTTTGGTTGTGATAACGCACCGTTAAACAGAACTGTCCGTTAACCAAATCCAAACAATGTTACGCTCTTTATTATGAAACGTAAATTGTAAATAAAGTAGTCATTGAATAAAGGTGTTTTTCTTTGGCTGAAATCCAAATCCTAATAATGACTGAAAAGATTTGGATATGAGTTCACTAGCTGTACTTTTCTCTATTCCGAAGAAAATCCGAATGAAACATGAATGCATTAAGTTATACTGAAAAGTAGGAGGAAAGGTCCCAAGTTGGGCGCCAAAAATTTACTATTGTTATAGTATTTGTGATGTTTACTGTCGTATATTGTGTCCATTTAATGGGAAATTTTGCTGTGCATACACTTTTCGAAAGATATTTTTGTAATACTACATGCATTACAAAAATATCTTTAATAAAATAGCAATGTAATTTAGAAAACTATTTACCATCTTAACAATAAACTTATTACATATTCGTTGTGTTTATTGTATATATGTGTATTTTTCTCATAGTTTAATGCTTTTCGCTCAGTGAGTATTTTATAATTTAATTGTCCCGTGTTATATACTAGAGCTATATATTATGTGTATATGTGATACATAAAAACATATTGACTGACTGAGGCCATTACTTGTGTCTAAGTGTATTAAATCCATCATGTGTGTTAATTAGATAGGTGCGTATATACTTACGGTTATATATGCGTCTTTCTAGCGTGAACCCAATGCTAAATAAGCTACTTATGACAACATTAAACATTACATCTATATACATAATATTATACTGTACAATACATACACGTATATTATAACATACTCTACTTTAAATGAACTTAAACTTAAACGTACATCATAATTTTGAAGGTCGATAATAACTTTTATGCACTTTTCATCATTATGCGGGAAATACGTGCAATGTTGTTATAAAATTATTTCAGTGGATAAATTAAGTATACAAAACATTGCAAAATGATCGCAAATAAAAACAGAGAAATCAGAAAAAACAGAACGACGAAAATGACAAAGAATACTGATTGCAAAAAAATGTATTAAATCATTACATTAGTGACATTTGTATTGATGACACTATATTATTGTATTGCAATTAATGGAAAGTATAACGCTCTATATCTTTGCCACAATGCATAGCCTTTTCCTTTGTGAGTAGGTTTCTCAATTATAGTTTCAACGACTTTTGGTTAAAGAGGCTTAGCTTCTTTTCTTGCTTAACATAACTCTCATAGTAATAGTATAATGTCATGGCTTCTCTTAAAAGCAATTCTCTTCTAAACAGATCATTGTCATTTATCGACATACATACGTACTAAAGGCCAAGGTTCAGTTTTATTCGTTTTTATCAAATTATGTACGTTTAAGCGTCCTGTTTGCTAGCAAGGTTTTACAGATTAGATGTTCTGTAGGCCGCTACGCTTCTATAAACATCTGTGTTCTTACTCAGAGTATAAAGTTACTGAACATTTAATTCGAAGTTTGAAGAAATAAAGATTATGTGATTTCTGAGAAAAAAACCTATTAAGTTGTTAGCATACAATAAATAAGCCCTTTACCCTGAACTTTCATTTCTGTGCAATTGTTTGAGAATTTGTAAGATGTCTCGTAATTCAGTGCGCCTCCTAGCAAAGGCTTCCTCGAACAAATTCCGTTATCTTCTGTCTCTTCTCTTCTAAATTTGAGTTCGTACTCCTTGTTTGTCAAATTATTATAATAGTTTATAGTGTATACTAATTCACAAACCTCATGTATATAATACATATTTCATTTGTTAATGATGAAGAACAGTGTTAATGGAAAGGAGGTGAGCAGTGTCGCAACGTTACGCCTTGTCGCTTGCTTGCCTGCTGTCATTACTAAGCCGAAAGTGGCCCGTTGAAACTGTGACGAGACCAGGTCACGTACGTTCTCTCAATTTGTTGCACACAATTTTATAATATTTAGGAGGCCTATTTTTTAAATATAACAACTATATGTCTGTAGTATCTAGGTTATAATTTAAGAAGGTCGAGTTCTTAATTGCTTATTAGACTGTTGAAAACATTTTATTCCATGTGAACCATTTTAGATCAAACTGTTCGAACAATCTCAATGAAAGAATTTCTAAGTATTGCAATGGGTTATTGTAAAATTTTCAATACCTATGAGTGTTATAATTTTATCTGAGGCCGATTTGTAGTGTTGCGTGAGGCGTTAATTTGTCGAGGGAGCAATTCAGAACGGGGGCATCATGCGTACTTCAGTGTTTCGCTTGAGAAGCGAGCGCGTTGACCCATTTTGCGCGTAACACGGTATGGTGCGTCGTGAAATCAATGATACAGTAGCCAAAATCTCGAGGCCTCTGCGGACGCTTATGAGTTGGGATCTATGTCAGGGTCCTCTCCCGCAAACGTTACACCCGTCTCACCCCTCGCACACCGTTCACGATCGCCCACAACTAGCGACAGTTAACCTGTAACGTAAAGTATTTATGTTTGACCTTGCCATATTCTGCTATTGTCTGATGTTCATGATTTAGGATCAAACAGCTTTTCCTTATTTCCATACATTCAAAGTAGGTAATTATATTATTATGATACGTTTGTTTAGATATTTTCACTATGATGTCGAAGTACAACCGATAGAGTGGCGGCCCCCGCTACGAAAAGAAAAGTTGTTCATGCTTGAGGTCGAATCGTTCGCATTCAAACTTCTTACTTTCAAGGGTTTAATATACCTCGGACGTTCTAATTTTGTCATGTAAAGGAATGTATTACTGAATTATCATAATAGCGTCCATTGAGATTTACGTTAAATGATTTTGTTCTTTACTTTGAATCTGTTCTTACTTCAAGTTAAATGCGTTATAAAATTAAAAATGAGAGCATTTAATGTAGAGTGGTGATCGACCTTTTGCAGCTCAGTTACCTTCGCAGCAGTTCCACGGCAGCGTTGGCATTGTCGCCTTAACGCCAATAGGAAGCAGCGACCACAGATTGCTATTGGGCATAAGGCCACTTTCAATGCACCATCTTTTACCTTGTGCCCCTTACCGCGCCCGCGCCGCATGACCCGAAACCGACATCATTACAATAGCGAAGAGCATACGCGCGCTGTATATATTAGTCATATATTAGATTTAAATGTTTATTGAATGTTTATTTGAAGTATGAATGATATATAATTTTCTACAGCAAATGATGCAATATCATATCACACAAGGTGTTTAATGTTGGAAACCTCAATAATCTCCATTCATAGCAGCTTAATCTTTCCTGGTTTTCCTTAAAACGTGTAATGGCGGCATATCATGTAAAATTTTATCAATGCGCTTTTCCATACATCAAACCATGACTCCCAATCCCAATCGATGCGTGATTAACGCATTGTCAAGATCAAAATTATACGGGGGTACCTAATTCAAGGTCTTGGACGTGGTTGAACAATTCATTTTAAACATAAGTATTTAGTTTCAATTTCCAATAGTTTTTACCTTGAAATTAATACATTACATATGGTAGGTATTGTATATTAGCAATTTTTGCTGTAGATATGAAATTTTATGGCATTTACTATGAGGTATCGCTAGTCTACAATTATTTGTTACTGTTTTATGTTATCGTATGCTTAAATTGAACCATCGTCTGTCTGTCCGTATATCACAGCCAATTTATTTCGTCATCTTTACACCTACTAAGCTGAAATTGGCACAGAGACATAAACTGGAAACCTAAAACCAGAATTAAACACCAAAAAATTAAATAACCGGATTCTTTAACCCCTTATTGTACAAGAAAAGTGTGGTATTTATTATTTTGTAGTAAGGGTGGTATTTATTCCCTGTCGAGTGAGATATCATTGAAGCGATATTTTTATTTTGTCCCACTCTAATTTTATAACTAAGAATCTTAGAAACCTCAAAAAATTAACAGATGCTAGCCTTAACCAAGTATGTATATTAAACTAAAATTGTTTAAATTACCTTGTTTATTACTTCTTATAATTTTGTTATAAGCTGCTTTAATTGAACCTTATTTTCATACTAAATATGTGGAGGTTTGACAAAGTTAAAATGGAATTGATTTTTTTCCAAAGTTGATTATGGCCGAAATTAAACTTCTATTTTGTCCGGAACTTCTACAAAACCCTAAATTAATGTATAACCAACGCACTCTTGGCCGATTTATTATTAATAAAGTATTTTAGCGGTGTTGTTTACAAATATGTAGGGTATATTTTTCGTGAAGCTACCGATATTGTTTTTATGTCTTATAATATTTTTACACAAGCGAACACCGAAAGCGTATGTATGTACATTTATGTCCGCACTGTGTTATGTGTGGCCTCAACCGAGTTTTATAGATGCTTTCTCGAGCGGCAAACCGGGTCGCGTTCTCGATGCTGATGTTACGCTGGTTGTACAACCATGTCCGTTAGTGATGTGATGAGACAAACGCATCTCTTGTAGTGGTTAATGTAATTCAATCACTGATTCGCTTTTATTCCATTTAATAACATTATTTGGTAACAAAAAATATTTAGTAGTTTTTAAAATTTGATAATTGTTGAGTTTACAACCATAAAACACGCAATATTGGAAAAAATAACGAAGATACCGGGTAAACAGTAGATCCAAGGTTTACGACGCGTCCTATATACTTAAATGTGTGTGAAGCCTTGTTTTGTCTTGACGGGTGACGTTTTACTTAGCCTTTGATTGCATTCAGTCTTCGCCAGGGTCATTAAATAGGTAGTTTTAAATAGCCGTAATAATTTCAAACAGTAACTTAGCTATAAAACTTTACACATGGTTTTTATGGAGATGTTATCTTTACTAGCTTATTGAACAGTCTTTGAGATATATTATTCTATTACTATGTTTCAATGAAGTTCCTAGTGACCATTTGTAATTCTTCATGGTTCCACTAATTTTTCTACTCTATGGCGATGGCATCGCCGCGTCATAGTGGCGTTGCATGCAAATGTAATAATAGAATCGTTATTATTTGTGTCTACACAAATCTAGTTTTTTAGTTATTTTAACTATTCATTTTCACTTTAAGTGACCCTCACAAATACAATTAAAATAAGTAATTGACAATGACGACCCTCGCTCGTTTTGTTTGAGGAAGTGGGGTCGTACAATTTATATTAGACTGGAGTCAAGGTTTTGCCAATCGTTTTGGCCATCTAGTAATTCATGGGACAATAAAACTTGAGGCCAAACTCTTTCCACTGTGTTTGTTGTATAGCTCTTCTCTACCTTTGTGTGGTAACAATTTTTAGTTTAACCAAAAATTAATTCTAGTTTCAAATACAATAATTGTCTCATATAGGTACTTATGAATAGAAGAAGAGTCATTTTCCATTTGCTTTGATGTCTGTTTGCGTATTCATGCAAAAACAAATTGTAGAACGCAGCGGTAAGACTGAGAAATAAATCACGGCTTTTTTAAATTATTACATCAACATGTTTTACTTTCATAAAAGTTTGTTAATAAACGTTAGATTTGTGCTACATTACATATGTACGGCAGATATTAGTCGTAGGTCGTGTATTGTTTCTGGCTCTCTCCCTAAACTGTCATTCATTATTTAGTATATATGTATGTCTCGCAAAATGTTGCATAATACGTCTCGCGCAAATTCTTGTTTTGCCGCTCTTTGTATTTAAAACGTGTTAAGTGGCGTCGTCGTAATAATTTCAAAATAATCTCAGCAAGAACAGCGAGTACATGTTTACGCAGGTACGTTCGAATGCTTTACTCTCGAGCGTAGTTATATCCATTTACGTAATATTGTTAAAAGATTCTGTGTTTAAATTAAACAGTAAACCAAAAATGTAATGAAAACTTATTTTATACATATTTAGTATAGTTATTAGAAGATTGTTGTTTAGATATCATGTAGAATTTAATATTTTTTCGCAAGAATCTTGAGCCTTCGGTTTGTGAATTGGTCCGACCGTCCTCGGCCTCGCTTATTCGCTTCCGCGTCACAGCTTATCCTCGCTCGCAGTGTAAATGATAATCTTTTTGCAAAGAACAGCAAACCTTGATCCTAGTCAAACCTTCCTGTTAGTATTGACGATACAAAATTGTGTTATACAATTATTGACATGTTCTTTTATGTCAAAGTATAATATAGTCGTATCGAATTTCAAATTTCTGGATTCAAAGCACCTAGAAATCTGTAATTTCATGATACTCCCTTAGTTACACTTAAGAAATAACATTTCAATCTTTAATTTCCTTTCTAGGTATAATCATCAAACCGCGCGTTCATCTTGGCTAAAGTACGTAACTTCTTTTGCTATTCTTTTAAACGATAACCGATAAAAATACATAAATGTGTTGTTATCTGTTTGTGAACTCATATAGGTAACATGTATAAAATTTTCAACGTTGCTCACATTTTTTTAGATATGATCGTTATTATATAATTGAACATTGATAAATCATCACAAACCAATACAGTAAACAGAAGCAGGTACTTATGTTTTTCTATTAAAAGCAATATAAACGATTATGATCCACGTGCTAACAAGTAGGCGTGCTACAACGTCACTATGCCAGCCCATGAAGGTCGTGACGTAACTTACCATTAGTCTGTCGATCTGTTTGATTCGATTCTCCACGAGGCCGAACGTTCTATTACGCGGCAATGTACAGTATAGGCTAGGTAGACGTACTTCTGTAAATTCGTCTCATTTCCTCAAATTCAATATCGTCGACGAACGACAGAGACCGCTCACTTTCAAGAACTCAGTTAACCTGATTTATCATATCTAGCAGGAAACAAATATAAAGATTTTAGTTCGCAAAATAAAATGAGTTTTCTATGTAATGTTTTAGTTTCAAATAAACATTTTCCATGCTTAAAGTATTTTGTAATTACGGGTGTAACTTACGTCAATAATATCCAATTTAAATCATTCATGTACATAATCCAGAGGTTGATTTTTCAACTTTGCGTATTTGAATTGTAGACGACCTACATAATATCTATAACTTAACTATTATCAATAATAAGTAAATAGTTACTTAATTTTTTGTTTAATTCTTAGTTTCGAAATTGACTGGCTTGTTGAAGGGGTGGCAGAGCATAAGCCCCGGGTTTGATCCCCGGCCAGGTCATTTTATTAACCGGACTTTTCTAAATTGGCTTAGAATGTAGGTGCTACTGAAAGCTCCCCGGTTTGTTGTGTGGTACTCATAGTACAAGCTCATTGCTGTTTCGAGTCACACAATTTGTGTAATTGTCTGGAGTATATTATTATTCAAATCAAAATGTCTTTATTTAATCGGGCTTATAAGAGCACTTTTAATTAAGCGGTTGTGGCTTGTTATAATATCTTAATAACAATTTCCTTTTTAAGTAATAATTAATTATTACTATATACAATAAATCGAAATAAATATAATAATAGTTAGCGACTTGGTCTGGCTTCGCCCCGGTAGGATGTTCAATGTTTGCAACGTACGAAATTTATTTTTATTGCGATTTTCATACAAAAATACTGTTCAAATTTCCAACTTTTTCTATGGATTTTCCAAAAATTTTCTTTCAATTTGTATGAAAAAAAATTTTTGTTGTCCTGACAATTACGAGCACAACAAAAGAGAAATCGTCCAAATCGGTTGAGCCATTCTCAAGTGATGCTCCGTCATACATGTGGCAATTGATTTTTAATTACATATACATATAAATTATGTCAACAATACTAATAATATAAAATGTTAAAGCCATCTCCAAGAAAAAACAAAAAAGTAGGTACATATCTTCACGCTGTATATATAGTATATAATAAATACAGGTTGAAGGCACAATAATATAATATTTATATGTTAATTCACAAAAATTAAATTGTTACATTGTTTGCGTAACTTTATTATAATGCAGTATGGTATATTATACAATCCATATGACTACTCTTGTGTTCTATAGTATTATCTTTTATTGGTTGTCTATAAGTAATATTGTTGTACTAAGTTTGGATCTATGCCAAGGCTTCAGTAGGGTTATAGAATACCTTTGTGAAGCTTATTGTAAATATTAAAACTTCTACGTGAGAATATTTTTTTAGCTTTAACTATGTGGTTTATAAGACTGTATATGTAATATCTATTGTATATATTAATTATACATTCATTAAACTAAAAAAACCCTTCGGCGGTTAATTTTTGGTCTTTTTCCGTATTCGCTATCCATCGATTTATTTTATCTTTCAATGTCAAAATGATAACAATAGTGTACCTACCTACCATATAACGCTTATATGTACACATATTATATTAATTCTAATATAACATTAGACATTGATGATATTTCCTAATGATAAATTTTGTTATTCATTTATACATGTGTGTTTAAGTTAAGTTGTTAGTACATACATATTATTTTATACATAATTCTTTAATTCAAAATTATAATTCGTCAGCGTTTTGTTGTATAGCTTAACCTTAGCTAACATTTTTTTTTATCAAAATCCTTGTAATATCTACCCACATAAAAACGTATACGTTTATCTCACGCTGTATCCCTAACGTCGTAGCCAGAGATGACGGAGTGTCAAGTATCGCGATTTTTACATACTTCTTTTGCCTCCTCCAATCTCATTATTCTATACACATTTATAGTGCACGTCATAATAATGAAATTAACTAATTATAACAATAAATATATATGCAACTTGCTATCACATAGGAACATAAAATATGGCATAATATAACGAGAGTCACGTGTAGCGCGGTCACCTTGCACGTCCCCGCACATCTCGGACGAATAGAGGTGGTTTTGGTTCCGCGTTCACTTGTACCGATGTCTTTATTTACGCAATCATTCTTTTCTTGTTACTTTGCGTGTATTCATGCGTTAAAATTCATTTATCAGAATCACTTAACATGGTCTTTTTTAAGAACGTGTATGCACTGTCTCATTCACGTAATTAGCGCAAATTAAATATGACGTTACATAACGTGTACAGTATTACTTTATCACATTATGTACATACAATATGTATGCTGCATACGAATTATAATAAGCCTTTCTAGCATTGCTTTTTGAGAGAAAAGTAATATATTATTAAGTAATTTTATTATGATTATAAGAATAGTACCTAAATAACGTAAAGGACAACCGTGGTAATCGAGGTCTCCCTCCCCACAGCTATCGACGTTGTTAGGAGTTCCTATCCCTTTCTGTCTCGTATACTCGCAGACCCTCTGACGATGAACCGACATTAACATATTACAGGAGCTTTAAACTCCATTTCGGTTGAAGGTTACCTTCACAACTACTTCGAGTCTTGCTACAGAGGATGAACCCGTTGGTCTTGTTGCGTATTCAGGTTCATAAAATTTCAAAGAATATATACGTAGATATTAAGTTTTTAAATTATAGAAACATGTTTATTATTACAACGGGACGATGACGGTCACCGCAGCCTTGGGCATGTCGTGTGTTTGATTATTCCAGACGTCACACCTACAATTTGCGCTGTAACTAAGCTATGACTCTGATACGCCTTGTTTGTTATGTGACTATAAGAATAATGCTTATTAGATTACCTGCCTACCAAGTTACAAAGAACGCTTAATTTACAAATGACTATAAATCAGCTGAAATATTTGTAGTCTTATTTACTTCATCAATATCAATCACTTGATTTGACTATGCTAAATGTACTATACTAATGACATAACAAGTCATAAAAGTAAAGAAAATATTGTAACATTAAGTCATGAAAGAAAATTCTACCACTAATACTTATGATACATTAATAATGAATATAGGTACAATATACATTATACATACATAAGTATATACCTACTTTAAAAAGCATTAAAGTCTAGTGGAGAACGAAGTCTGGAGGTCACCCGGCATTGTAGCGTGACAACGACAGAACTGCGTATACCGTAATATCAGTGATATCTAGCTATCTATCATCTGTATTCCAGAAAAGTTGTTTGCGTTCACTTACTTTTCAGGAATATGATTTTTACCGCTATCGAATATGCCAAAATTGCAATATAGTAAAATAATGTTTACTTTACCGTATGTATTATAATTATTGCGTTCAATTGTAAGATTTATAAATACGCATAGTTACATGAATAAGTAACAATCAGATATTTTTTATTTAGTATTATTGGCAAAATACTCAGTCTAACAAACACTGGAACAAACATTAAAAATGTTGAGAAGACCGCTAACATCAATAATGGGGTTGCGGTTAAGATATAAAGTTGAAGTAAACATAAAGTTTATGTTATCGTAATGATTCATTACAAACGCGCATGTTATTATTAATTAAACGACATTCATATGACATGTTTAATGACACAAAACATCAACCACTAGGTAAATTCGAATATGAGAATGAGATGTTAATACAATAACATTATTTCATTCGATAATATCTAATCCCATAATAACAGGGTCGTTCTAAATAATTGTAGTAGTATATCTTAACTCGGTAAAGTGATAACATGTCCAACCACGATAGAACAACGTTTAAGTTTTATATAAGACTATAATGGCCTCGTTTCCAATTGCTGTATTATCGATAGTACCTAGTTCATTGTGGCGCAGCGCAAATAACGGAGCAGACTCATCTGAGATCACCTTGTGGTCAGAAGAGTGTATTTTCATATTATAAGACAGCACTACTTTATCAATTGTTTTTGATTTTTGTTTTTGGGTTCCGTAGACAAACAAGCATAAACGGATCCTTATGTAGATTACATTGCGTCTGTCTGTCTCTCCATATTTCAGTACCAATATATTCAGACATCTTTAGACCTACTGAGTTGAAAGGAAAACGAGTAATTTTGTATAAGATCCGTCCCCAAATATAAAATTAATAGCAGCACTATGAGCAATAACGGAAATTGTTATCTTCATGGAGTATTTTAATTTATACTAAGACAACGTACCAGAATTGGATTGGAGAAAAAAAATTCACATTACAAAATGAAAAATGTTCTTTTGTTTAGGTACCTACCATTCATTTTAACTTAAATTACGATCGCACTTGATAACAGATTCAGTGATCAGACATTTTTAGGATATAGGATAAATGAGAGCAACAACACAGTCTCTTTTGGCACAGACATGTAAATTGGTAACACAAAACCAAAAATGAGATACGAATAATTCAATAAAGGTTGTTGTGAACTCATTGTTATTTTTAATTTAACATTAATTCGTTTAATTAAATTTATATGTTATTCAAAATTGATACGAAACCCTAATTTAATGTATGTGTGATACAATTTTGGATTTTTTAATGTTTAAATCGTTTTATTATGTATAAAAAGTAAGTTCGAAGTTTTAAAACATTGCAGTGACGATAGTGAAAATACTGTATACGATCTATTTTGCGGTACCATGTCCTTCAGAGTAGTACAGTCAAGAACCCTATTGTCGGGCCAGTTATCTGCAGGGCGTCTGAGTCATGGCACGCAGTCGTCGTTAAGAGGGCAATGCTCACTTGGCTGTTCCCCTTGTTTCCCACTGCATTGATGAGCCATCGTCTAAAGTATAAGCCAGTCATATTAGTAATATCAGGACATGCATTGTTTTCTGTGTCCTTATTCTGAATCTATTTGTATTGTCTGCATGAGTTTGCCATTGTTATTAAAAATTTATATGATATTAACTCATTTCAGACCTTATTAGTGTCAAGAATATGGTCGTATTCATTTTAATGTCACCCATTGAAATTAATTTGCATTAGTTCAAAATACGTACCTGAGAACTGACTTGTGAAGAAGTGACGCTGAGAGGACTTAAATATAGAAGAGGATGCGAGCAGGTCGGATGACATCTATAATAAGATCACGAGAGACCGATGATACGCAATGTGAAGATTGCCCAAGTTTTTACGGGTTGTTGACTTTATAACCGCCACATATCGCATTTTTTTTTAAATAGAATGAATTTCCTCTGAATATCAATATTAAAATTTTGTTCTATAAAGTACCATCCTTATTTATAGATTATCCATATTTATAGATAACTTGTAAGAAATTGAATGGCTTAATTGTTGCTGTATGTGAGTATATTGCCTTATTACATTTAAGTGTTTTAATTGCACTCTCATCTTTAATAATGAGTTTTTTAACTTGGTTTCTGCAAATAATTTCAATTGTAATAAATTGTATTGTCAATTAACTAGCGTAGAAAAAAGTGAAATGTTCTGAAGGATAATATTACCTGTTCGTTTTTTTTCTTGTGGACACGGTGCGACTACTGGTGGGTGGTCTGCCACAAGGGAATATCTATTTCCTTTACGAAGCCCTCTAAGCTATATGAAATAAAATGAAGATAAAATATAAACCAAAAATAACATGATATTCCTGTAAATAAAAATTTGAATTCACCTCTGACTTGTGATTAATATGACCTACCTATATATTATGCTTTATTCTGTACTGTACATTGGTTAAAAACAAGGTGACTGAAATCATGATTCACTTACAAAGTTAATAGTCAGAGCTAGAGCAGTCCACTGAAACCAATGTAGGTCGGATCGCTCCATTTGCCACAGTGTTAAATTGTTGATCGTCCTCGGTCGGATCGTTGCGCGTGCAATATCTTATCTGTCCGTGTAATCCAGCACGCGGCCTGGCCCATCCGATATTGTCATCGAGACAATTTGGAGCTCGCGGCCTCGTGAGCGTTACGATCTAGTTACGGGAGGCACCGTAAGCCCCATTGCCTTGTTTGTGGTTACTACTTGACTTTTGAGCTTAACAGACCTCACGGAAGGACTATACTGCTGACAGATTATATAGGATAGACAGATAGGTTGCTTGTTAGGTAAAATATGTTATAACTACCTATATATATATTATACACCTTGCAGTTTTCCTAATTTGCTTTGAGGTGCTAATGTTAATAAATGGACTTGTATCGTAACTGCAGATATAGTTTTTGACTCGTCTCTCGGACGACGCTGTCAGTTTCTGGGTCGCACCGATTAATTCACTTAGCCTACTTTTGTTCAGTGCTGTAACACTTTTTTACGTTTGACATAATTTTGCTGCTTGGATATATTGGTAACGATGTTATACTTATAAGTAATTTTTAATAACCATATACTTAGACAAAAATGGGTTTTATTAAAGTTCACTTAGTAAGGTTTCTATGCTTAGAATTTAACTGCAACGTAAACATCAATATATATTTCTATTATATACCGTTATCAACTTTGTTCTCGTTACAAAATTATGTCATGATAATGAAGTATACATTATATGAAAGTTATTATTTGCCATACGTACTGGAAGATTTCAATAAATACATTTTGCATGGCAGAGTTAAATAAACTCGTGTCACAATAATAATATGGTGGGCGTGTATTATAAATCCAATTTCCCTTCACGTGCGTGTTACAGCCGCGTTTGTCTTAAATAGTTTCAATACCGTATCTAGTTACCATATGTCATAAGAGAACGTGTTGGACATACTATATAATACAAAAAAAATTGCCAGACGGATGCTTCTTAGAGCTGTTGCATTTAATTTCTAAAATACTGAGCAAAGAGGCAATAAAAGTTATCATACGTAGTTTAAACATTTGTAAGTTTTGTGAGAAACATTACTTTTTTTGGTGGAATAGTGATCCACCCCAGCTATGGTATGGCTATGGGTAGGCATATAAATAGTAGCCTAAAAACCAGGCCTGAGAGCCTTCTACAAAACAGCTTGCTATTCAACAGCGAAAATCTCAGTCGTGTGTATTCAGTGGTCGTGGAGCAAAAAAGTACCAACGCGAAAAATTCTAGCATAAGTAGTAATGATCACCTGTTACTTATAACATGTTAAATTGACAAAATAGTATTGTGTCCTTTTACTGAAACCTGTATTAAAGTTGCATAGCGTGATTGTAATACTTCAGACAACCATCACAGGCGGCCCGTGAACGGATGCGGTGCGGTGATGAAACTGACACAAATTCTAACGCGTATTTGGTAATCGAACAACACAGTATGTGAAAGTCGCATAGGACAGCAATATCTCGCGTATTGTGTTATACGTGTCCCAGTTACTTGAAGATACTCTCGACATTTTGACGGCATCGTAACCTAAAAGCTAAAAGATGCCTTAAACGAATTAGTCTTTCGGCGAGTTGTTATTGTTTTCTTCAGGCACTTTCCGTGTGTATGAATGTGTACGTTGTGTCCCAGATTTGGGACTGATATCGTTGATGTTGAGTTCGTTCGATGTTGCTACATTTTTGCCTTGCATTGAATTCCATGAGAAATTGCAACTATTGCCTTTTGACTAGAGTAGGTCATTTGGTAACGAATGTGTTGGCAGTCTGTTTTGTTTAATCCATTGGGCGCTTACTTAAAACTTTACCATTACGTGCATCTACATATTTGCTTGCTTGATTATGAAAAATATATAAATGATATTATTATTGAAACATCGTAGAGAAATGTGACATCTATTCCATTATTGGTATTAACTAATTAATCACAATAATACGGATCTGAGAAATTGTCAATTTTCTATTGCAGTTTGGAAACGCCCATACATTTTTTCACTATGAAAATACAAAAAAAGTTTTCGGAATTTGGTATTCGATTATACTGTCTGCCAGGTGAAGTAATGTTGCGTGCAGTGATCTACAGGATTAGTGATCTATCGCATCTGTAAAAACCGATCAATCCGTTTGTTAAGCACTTGCTCCAGCCTGTTTACTGCGGCAGTAATTAATTAACTTACTGTCACAAGAAACCCGTGTAAGATCTGTATGTAAACGTGCAGTTTACAGTATAGTTACAGTAAATGTCATTCGCAGGCTTGCGTCGGCCAGCGAGTGCGGAGGTGGAGGGTCGGGCGGTGGCGCGCCCGCTCCTCAGTCGGCGCGCGTGTCCTCCAACGGCGCCGGAGGGATGGCGGTGAGCCGCGTGCCCAGCCCGTTGCACGACGGGAACACACCCGTTGCAGAAAACTGGTGCTTCACACAGGTAATTATACATACCTACTGCTTCACACTACCTACTTATATTTGTACATTTTGTGGGTACAAGCAACATCTAATGTACCTACCTAGATGTCGATAGTCTCAAACAAAAAGTAACACTTAATGTGATTCAGAACTGATGGCTATATCTGCATATGTATGTTTTTTTAATTGTATTATTTTGTATATAATAATGATAATAAAGTATCAATATTTTTAATGGTTATAGTAAAAAAAATTTTAAAGTCATTCTCATGTTATTGTCTTCGTCTGTTTAAAAAATGTGTAAGTTACTTATCAATTACTTTTGATGCTTACTGTACATCTACAGAAGGTGGCGGTAGGGGCTACTAGTTTAAAATTACACATTTACTGTAATTAATACCTTTTTTTGTAAAGCAACCTGCTCAGTTACCCAGCCAGCCCTCTGGTGAGACGGTCATGGGGAACTTTTCGTAGGTTTCACGGTCCTTAGATCGTATAAATCTACAGAAATTAATTTTGAAAATTGTATAAATATATAAATTTAATACTAAACTAAGATTCTGGCGTTTGTAAAAAAGATTACAGACGAAGTGTGAAATATGAGTAAGTAAATGGAAAATGTCTAGAACAAATGACGAAACTGTACGCATATCTGTGTGTATATCTATATGCATAACTGTATGTATATCTGGGAGTGTTTTCGAGGAATGGATGAGCTGGATGTGGACAGACGGGTAGCGGGCAATAAAGTTATTGGCACTTGTGTGCCTCGGCAGTGTGAATATGAGCCGGAGCAGTTGAGAGCCAATCCGACTTTAATACGACGACGCCGAGGGGATGGTAATGTACGCCCGAAACCGTCAGCCCTTAAGGTCGCGGCCGTGCGAGCTCGAGCGGGCTCCAGCGTCTATTCATTTGATCCCGAGGAGAACGACATTGCATTTGATCTACGCTGTCGCGGCACTACAAGAGCGTAGAGAGGGATCTGTAACTGGCCCCTCGAGAAGTGTTTCGGCTCAGTGCGAGAGTGCTCTGGTGCGTTTCATAGGAGATCTCATAGTCCCTCGACAACTGATCGCCGAGGACGACCACCGCAGGAGTTTTGGTGGGTCAAAGCCCCACATAACCTAGTCTCTCCCCCAGGGACTGGTTATCTGTCTATAGATTTCTCCTGCATAATCAGAAAAAAGTAGTGTGAATATTTCTAAATCCGCCAAAATGCCCGTCCGCAATGCATTGTTGGTGCAAACTTTATTGTACGGTAAAAAGTCTGAATATGTCCGATATCTAGTAAAATTACCATAATGCGGCGGGTATGCGATTGATGTCACTCTCGCGGGCGGACAAAATAAGCAACGAAGACATACGCAACTTGACGAAGAATATAGTTTTTCTTGTCAAGGTTGGTGCCAACTTTGTTGTACAGTAAAGAGGCGTAGATGTGCCCCGATATCGAGTAAAATTAAGATAAGGCAGCGGAAATGCGATTGATGTCACTCGCGGACAAAATAAGCAACGGAGAGATACGCAACTTAACGAAGAAATTAGTTTTTCTTCCTCAAGGTTGGTGTCAACTTTCTGGTACGGTAAAGAGTTCTGGATGTGCCCGATATTGAGTAAAATTAATATAAATGCAGCGGAAATGCGATCGATATCAACTCTTGCGTACAAAATAAGCAAAGAAGACGCAACTCATATTTTCACAGATATTTCAATTCATAAATATTTTACTGTGTTCTAAATTCTATTGCGATATACTGCTTGGATCACTTGTAATATTTTTAACAAAAATAACTGAAACACATCACTGAAAAAACACTAGTACTCAGTTTCTTGTTCTAGCTTTGCCCCAGCTTCGAATTCGATATTTAATTGTAGAAAATAATTTGATTTGTCTAAAAGTTACCCTTCAAAATCGATCTAATTCCCTGTGATTACTTCAGTGAAATGAGTTATGTATTAATATCGGTTTCGATAGTCAGTTAGTAATCTATAATTTTTAATGATAATACATTTTTAATAGTGTATCAAGTTTAAAATTGAACTTATTTATTGCCTAACAGAATTCTCATTGAAATCTCTGGACAGTGAAGAGTCCCCCTGCATCTAAAATATTAATGTCATGACAGCGCGGAGACCACACTCGTCGTCATCCTCGGGCTCGCATGGATGGACTCGCTCGGATCGGAGTAAGGGGGCAGTACAATCGCGGCTGTGACCCCGAAGGCTCCTCGACTCATTTCTTACAACAGGCGGGAAACACCAGGGGATATTATATAATATAATTTTAAAAGAGAGTAAAAAAAAGGTATTAGTCTATACAGATTAAAAGTACTCTAATAAATTAAACAATAATAATAATGATGATGACATATTTTACTTTATTATACACTTATTAATTTAATTATTTATTCTTTCTGCACTAAAGATTTAGTACACATGGCGGACTTCATGCCATGTGGCATCAGCACCAGTCAACCATTGGGTGAAATGAGAAGATATTCGGGCAGGAAAACTACTACTAAAATATAATTACAAATACAAACGATATACAAAATAATACATACTTGTTTTATGCTACTTTTTTACTCATTGTGAAAATTAATATTTATAAGTTGTCTAATTGGTTATTAAAACATAATCAACTGTCTGATAAAAAAAAGTAATATTTACTCATCAGAATCTAAATTCAAAAGTTTTCAAAGAGAACTAACTAAATACTAAAACTTAGTATAGGGCACTAGAAACTTAAAGCATTTTATATTTCCCTTATCTTTATATTAATACCTGAAGAGAAAACTTTGTATCCCTTTTGCGCGCAAGGAGGAGTGAGATTTGGCATACTTAAAGTTTATATGGAGGAGTGCAGAAATCTAAAATGCATATATAGTATTTTACGTGTTACAAATACATTAAATAAAATAAAACATTCATTGTTTACGTTCATACTGCCAATGTCAAACACAATAGTTTATGTTAAAACAGTCGCACGGAGTAGAGATTATCGCCAGAGAATTTTAAAATGTTGCCAACAAAATAGTTACTGACATATTGACTGAATAAGTTTCGGGCTGTAAATTTTGTGTGATTTGTGAGCTGTGAGCTGTTTCTAGTCTGGACTGTGTGTCAAGGAAAGGAGGGGGGAAAAGTATTTTATATTTACCGTCGAATTTCTACCACTGGGCTAACACTGGTATAGATTAAAGGATATCATTATCATTGGCGTAAATATTGTTTGTCATTTAAAATTTGTAACAATAACATATTTTCATCTTCATTCCATAACTGTTTAAAAAAATGTTGCCAATTTTACTGTGAAATTGAATTAGAACTAAGTGTGTAATTCCAATTTTAGCGTTGAATATTTGATGAATTAAAATATATATGACTACTCCGTTAGGGAAACGGCGTGAAGATATGTATGTATGAAATATATATACATACATATTATTGTTACACTTACTCCTAGTAGTCCAAAAGAACAATTCCAATTGAAAAACTTAAGAGATATTATACGGACTAAACGAATATTGTGGCATTCTTTTCATGTTTATTTCACACAATATTTTTATAACGTTATAAAGTATACTTAAATAATAAATAACTACCGAGAAAGGGTTTTGTTACTTTAAGGATTACCTTACTGAGGCGGTGAAATGAGGTGTTCTGTTACATTTAATACCTGGAGCACAATATTTTTATACTTCAACTTGATTTCACAAACGTCCACTAGTGTTGTATGAAAGGATAGTGCAGTTTAGTGTACCTTTTTTTCTACTCAAATATTGTTCTCTCACATAAAAGCTATACTTATGTATAGATAAATAAATGTTTTTATTAACTAATCTATACATATAAATAAAATTGAAATGCTTGTCTGCGATTTCGAAATAAAGGCTCTTTCTTAAGCTTATACTTGGTTATGTGCTTATATTTGCACGTAACCAAAACCCAAACACACATATATACATATCTGCACGCTGTATCCTTAACAGGGTAGTCGGAAAGGACTACCCAAATATGCTTTTTAAAAATTGTTGCCTGTCTGTTTGTTTGTCTGGGCTAATATCCGAAACGGCTGAACCAATTTGAACGGGATTTTCATTACCAGGTAGAACACTTTTTAAGACAATAATCTGGACTACTTTTTGTACTGGAAAAATAGCAAAATTTAAAGCGGGTGAAGCCGCGAGTCACATCTATTTAGTAATTAATAACTGCTCTAGCAGCTTTAATGGATTTCATTTGCGATAACGACATGTTCAAATTATAAATGTGTTGCTTTACTACACATCTGCAATTCGGTTATCCCATTTTATGTGTACCTGACTACCCCGTTAGGGACACAGCGTGAAGATATGTATGGATATATCTGTATCCTTAAATCTCCAAGGTTCGTTGATTATCCCTTATTGTACGAAACTTATTTTATACGTATACTGTTATACACATATTTTATATACCTATATTTCTGTTGAATAGCTAGCGGTAGAAACCTTGAATAACGTCTTGAAAACACACTATTAACATGAAATCGCAATAAAATAAATCATTAACAACCAAATGTATCGAGTCCTCTCGAACGTATGTATATCGAAATAGAATCCCGACGGGCTCATTGAGCTGTAAGTGGTCGTAAACCTCGGCGACCGAGCCGCTCTCGTAAATAACGGCTCATCTCAAAGAGAACAGCGCCCATGATGACGACAACAATATTTACCTGGAAAATTGTTCATTGAACATATGAGAATACTAGGTATATAATGTATCACTACTCACATCTAAAATTTATTCAAATCCAACAGACATTATTTCATATCATTTGTGCATCAAACTGATTGCATTTTTCAGTTTCGAAAAATGTTGAAAGTCATTTAGATATAATGGATTTTTTAACAAATTAAAGTTAACTATGCAATTCTGATTTCATAATAATTGTTACATTCTCGAAGTCTTACACTAGAGTTTTGTCAATAAGAGAAGCACTCGCGCAGACCGTTACGGCAAAATTGGTTTCTGGCTGTTATTTTGTACAGATGTGAGAGCGACTATCGGCTCATATCACTGGTTTCCTGGCGGGCGGTGGTTAGAGCTCGGAAAATTTGGAACGACCGTTGAACGACATAGTCAGTGTTACTTTTTTTGACGTTTTTTGCCAAAAAAAATCTATTTAGTTCGCAAATGATAACGGTGTTTTTAGCGTGTTGCTTACCGCGATAGTAGCACGTCCAAACTTTGTTCAATTTGGCCCCTTGATATTAATCAACACGAACACCGTTATAAACGGATTTAATAATACCTAAACATTTCTTACGTACTTGTGGAATTAATTTGTGGTTTAGATTGTTATGAACAATTACTGTTTTAACATTACATAATTAAGAATTAATCCCTATGTAAAATGACTAGGTACATATTTATTTTAACAATTATTATACTGGGATATAAAGACAGATTACACTTAATAAAATGTTTAATAACGCCATCTTTTAGTATACACATTGTACGTAATTAATTTCCAATCGAACAGCTAGTTAATTGCAAAAACAATGGAAGCTTCCGTGATATAAAACCTTGGTTCTGAGCACGTGTCACCTCGACATGATGGTACGTATATTTGTAATCCACGTGCCATTATCACGTTATATGTATAAAATATACCTACCACGATTACTCCCGAAGTCGCTCGGTATTTCTACTTTCGCAAAGTAATACTTTATTATGTATTATAATAATGTTCAAATACCTAGTTCAAGGTTAATGATGATAAGGAATTTATTGTTTTATTATTATAGATCAGTTAACGTGATTGTATTTACGAATTCAATGTTTCCATAATATCTAAAGAGAGCGAAAATAAGTTTTTCATATTAAAGTTATATGTAGTAAAGTGAATAGTTTATTTACGTGGTATAAATTCTTATTCATACCACGAGGTACAAGTCAGCGTCCTATATAAGGTCTTAAGGATGTTATAAAATCAGCAAGCAGACGTTATCTTTGTGTCCACGAATGTGGGGATGATGCGGGCGGCCTTGGAACGGGTCGGCGACCGGGCGAAGACCTTAGCAGCACCGCAAGCCCGCAAGCAAGCAACGCAAGCAACGGTTGGGGGCAACGTCCGGCTTGCGTCCGCCACTACCACTCGCGCACTCCAGGTTGACCTTCACTGTCGTGCACTGTCCACCCCAAAATCGCTATAAGGGCCTCAAGATATGCTATTCTACTAATAAATTCATGAAACTATACGGAACAAACGAAGAATATTGCGACACTATCGTTTTATGTCTATTTCACACAGCTTGTCTTAGCCAATCATCATGTTTGAACGGTGAAATTATAACTGATTGACAAAATATATTACAACATCACAATTTTTTCATAAATGAGAGCCCTTTCTCATTCATTTAATATTTTATTATTAGTTACTGATTAGTGATTACTGAAGATTAGACATACAATACCTCAGTCTACATTGAATTACAGTCTTGATGAAATGTCTTGTGTTTCTATTAGCTATTGAATCATACTCTTTAACTAATGTTCAAGAATTCAAAATATTTGTAAACATCGTGAATGATAAGCTAAATTGTGGTATTCAAAATTAATTACTACTTAACCGTAACGTTGCTGAATTCTGGCATAGGGCCTATGCCATAGGCTGTACACTTTTATTAAAGGTACAAAGATAGTGATCAGCAGTACTCATCACTAATTCATTTTTTTTTATTATGGTCAAAATAATGTGAAACAATAATAATATTGTTTTACTCAATTGTTACAGGATCCTCTGTGTGCATACTTAATCTTTATTGTCTTTCAACTGAAAGTTTGTAAATAAGAAATTAATTGTCTTTTTTTTTATTTCAGGTGAAAGTGGTCAAATTCAGTTATATGTGGACAATAAACAATTTTAGTTTTTGTAGAGAAGAAATGGGTGAAGTTTTAAAATCATCGACGTTCTCGGCTGGTGCTAGTGATAAATTAAAGTGGTGTCTCCGTGTTAATCCTAAAGGACTCGATGAAGAAAGCAAAGACTATTTATCGTTATATCTATTATTAGTGTCGTGTAATAAATCGGAAGTGCGAGCAAAGTTCAAGTTTTCAATATTAAACGCGAAACGAGAGGAGACGAAAGCAATGGAGTCACAGCGGGCATATAGATTTGTACAAGGCAAGGATTGGGGATTTAAAAAGTTTATTAGAAGGTGAGTAAAAAGCTAGATATTTTTCATAAAGGTATTAAAGAATTTTGTTGCATTGACAAAATGTAGTCAGTCACATTGGCCGAATGTACGCAAATACTGCTACAAGTAAGATGTAGAAACAGACGGAAATATTATTAAGATGACAGGTAATGTTTGTGATAAGATGACATCTTACGACAATATGTAATATTCTCATAAACCTTACTTCTCACTGTATCATCCAATGCGGTTTTTTCGATATAGTTACGTTACTGTATCCGACAAGATTAATATTGGTTAAAATGACACCCAAGTTATAACATTACAAATCACACTAAGGCAACATTTTTGTAGCCCTTGACTATTGTTTAATCCATTCTATAGGCATTCGTGCCTATAGAAAATATATGTATATTTTGTATATGTATTTATAAATTTTAAAAATCTAAGATACTTATATTTTACAATGTTTTCAAAAGATTAATGTTGCGGTTTAAGTGGTTATGGGTAACGTAAGATTAAAATTTTTTAGGCGTGTATTTATGTTCACTTTTTCTTATTTATTGCAGATACTTTAACACCTCTATACAAGAGGAATCATAATTTATGTTTGTATTCGAAATTGTTTAATAACTTTAAACTAGACAATATCATCTTTTTCTTACCAACAGTTTAATCTTTAGCCTGTACATTAAAGTTAACATTTTTACAATTACTTAATTTTAAATATGATCTGAAACGGTTATAATATAGACGTTCACTCGGTTCAATAGTCATTTTTTTGACGGTTGGCAATTACATAATATAACTATTTGATTGTGACAGTTTAAGTAACCATTTTAATAGGTTGTTCATATCTGTTAATTATAAATGTAACTGGTTCACGATTATATCTATATCTTTTTTTGTTTTGTGTATAAATTCTCGTCACTAATGTCTTATTTAAATAATCAATAAATGAAATAACATCTAAAATGAAAATTCGACGCGGATTTCGTTTACTGCAAAATATGTTAAAATATATGTCAACATGTTTTAGTTTGACATTAATAATTTCGTTTACAGAATGAAGGTACTTTGCGTGATGAGATCGAAGTCGGTCATCATGCAAATTATATAAATATAAAAATACCTTCGATGTACAATTAATTAAGCTTTAAATACTTGAACATCCACAAAATGTCAAATTCTCCTTCCGGCGTTATACGTAACTGTAAGTATAATTATGACATTATATTACCAAAAAAACTGTATGATTTCAGAGATTTTCTATTAGATGAAGCCAATGGTCTCCTGCCAGAAGACAAATTAACGATATTCTGCGAAGTGTCAGTTGTGGCAGACAGCATCAACATCAGCGGTCAGAGCAATGTGGTACAATTTAAAGTGCCAGAGTGTCGGTTGTCCGACGATCTAGGAGCGTTGTTCGACAACGAGAAGTTCTCAGACGTCACGTTGGCTGTGGGAGGGAGGGAGTTCCAAGCGCATAAAGCGATATTAGCAGGTAATCTATATAAAAAAACTAATGTTTCTTTGCATGTCCTTGTCCTTATGCGTTCCTAAACCATTCATCCAATTGTGATGAAATTTTGGTGAGTTGTCTGTGTACGCCCGCGAAGGTTTCTGAATAATTTAGTTTAATAAGTAAAGACTACGCGAACGAATTTGCGACAGCTTCATGAAATAATTAAACGTTATTTAGTAACAATTACATTTTCATATTATTAAAATTAATTTAATTATTTTCTGATTCTGATAATTCTGATTCTGTTTTCATAATCTTTATATGAAAATAATATAAGTAAACGAAAAGCTGTACAATAAGTACAATAAGAAGCCCATAACCAAATTAATTATGCAATGGATGTGGACCTTTATGTTATTTCTTATTCAGGGTGGACAGGGTAACGTGACACCATTTTTAGCAATAAGTACCTATTTGGACTTATAGGAATAAATAATGAAGGGTTTGCAAGTTCGTCGCCTATACAAGTTCCTTATAATATCGAAGCCTCAGACTAAAACTATTAACAACCTATAAACGTTGTGTAAATTACATAGATACGTAAATGTATAATAATGTTGTATTATAGTCTCATTTCGTTAAATTATTTTTTTATATTTATTATTTCAAATACCTACCTATTTATTATATTACATTTTACTGCATTCTTCTAATTCAATAACAACTACAAATACATAATATTGTTCGAGTAATGACTATATATCTGAAATTTCCTGTTTCAGTTTTCCTTATGTGACTCTGTTTACATGGCTTAAACTATAAAAGAAACCATTTAATACTACATAATATCATACGATAATGAAACTCATTCTCGAACTAAATAATACATCATTGAATTTTAGAAAACTAAAAAAGAAACGATTTAATGTTATATAACATATCTTAACGGGATAGTCAGAGTGTATGAAGCTCCAAGCTTCGCGGTCCTTACATACTTCTTTCGCCTCCTCAAATCTTATCATTCTTCTCACATACTTTCGCCTAGGTGACGGCTGACGAAAATGTTCAAAGCCTCGCATACCTAGGTATGAGTGCTTTTGCTAACACTGGCAATTTGATCTTCATAAGTCAGCCTTGGTCTTCCCTGGCTTCTGTTACCACCTACATCCGCTCTATAAATTTTCTTCGTTAATGTTTCATCGCTCATTCTTTCCATCTAAGCTTTCCTTTCTTCGTTTTTACAAATATCACTGTCGTCTAACCTTGTCATATTGCGTATTGTTGTCCTAAAATGCAAGCTAACTAATGTCGACTTTATCGCATCAAAATATAGCTTTAGTTCCAAATTAAAGTTTGTTATTTAGAGAATAAAACCTGGTTATTTGTGTTCCGTTCCAAAATTGAAAAAAGCAACACTTTTTTTAATAATCTCATTACAGTATCTGTTTGTTGTCTGTTTATCAATAGTCCTTTTCTCTGAGACTTCATTTCATGTAGACGGCTGAAAAGACCCGTTGTAATATGTGGTGACTGGTGACCCAATGACGTTAATTTAAAAAGTCGAGGTTTGACTTTTGGGTTTTTTTGGAACTTAAATAGGAAGTTTAAAAAAATATTCGCGCTCAATGTGTGAGTGTATCAAATGAAAGCTTTTTACATCACGAATTCAAAAACTTACCTATTTAGGTACACGTTGCTTATGGTTTCTTTATTTTTAACGCCATTTCGAAACTACGAATACGAAGACATGACGACCTCGATGGCGCAGTGGTTTAGACGTTGAATCTAAGCGTGACAGGTTCGGGGTTCGATTCTCGGCCGGGTCGGTCAATTTAGGAAACGAATATTTCTAGATTGTCTTGTGTCTGGGTGTACTATAAACATAGTATATAATAGAGATGCCACGAATAGTCATTTTGCCGAATACCGAACACCAAACATCCGGCCCCACTCTTGGCCGAAACGCAGAATATTCGGCCTCCAGCCTCCGAATATTATTGAATAACTCACTGTATAGTGAGAGGCTATTTTCAGAAGCGAGTATAGTTCATGAGGAAAAGCACAATCGGTTGCTATCAACAAATCGACACCTACGTACATCATTCTAAGTGTATTCCGACACCTTTCCAGAGTCAAAATAAATTACGATGATTCGCTCCTTTTAATAATTGATAATTGTGATTGTGATGTATTAATTAATTACTACTTTAAATAATTACGATGTATTTTTATTTACAATTGTTCATGACACACGATCATAATCCACCGTTGCTAAGCAATAACATTTTACAAAAAGAATGTCATATATGACATGCCCTCCCCGACGATTTCTGGCTGCGGCACTAGAGGCGCTGATAGCAGCTGGTCCAGATGACGCGTCCATTGCAATCCTTCGTCGGTCTGCACAGCATAATGCAATCTTCCGAGACGTTGAGTCATGGTAGCAAACACCCATCTTTTCCCAATTTTAGTGTAATTTCTCGCCTGCACTCTATCACCAGGTAAGAAATTTCTAATAGGAAGAAATTTTCATTTAACTGAGGTTGAGTGGTAGGACGATTCTTAAACATGGTGTATAATTTAGTTCTCACATCTCTGCTAAACATAAGTTGATATGCTGTCTGACCACTTGGTCCTAGTGTGCGTCTTAATCGAGATTTAATTGTAACAATCTTGTCCGTTAAATCACCTCTATACTTAACGAATATTCAGGTTTAAGTATTCGTTGTTGATTGACTGCACAATTATCAATTAAAACAATACAACCTTCATATGATAATGAAATTGGATTCTCCTGAAAACTTGCCAAAATGCACTTAGGATAACATATGTAGGAAGTGTCGAAATACTGAATAAATATTTTCATTCATCACAACTTACCTTTGATAAATTTTAAGTATTAATTGTAATTGTAAGTAAAATTGTAATGTTTTGTTGGTATAATATACTCATTTTTGAGTATATGTGTGACTTTTTTTTATGATTTGGTATTGTGTATTCGGCCGAATAGTTTGCAATATTCGGCCGAATACCGAATATTAAAATTGCCAGATAGGCCGAATATCGAATAGTAACCGAATATTCGTGGCATCTCTAGTATATAGTTTATGGGGTGTACTGGGAGACGCCCCCAGTTGTTGCCTTCGTCTGGTTTTCATAATACAGGGAATGCCCTAATTTGAGACCAGATGATCGGTGTTATTGTTCAAAATCGGTAAAAATATAGACAAAATTGCTATGAATTGCTAATAAAAAATATAATGTCATACAATAAAATGATACTCCTTCATTAAATTGATATTAGTTTTAAAAAATTTTAAGACGCTGTAAAATAATTATTTCCAATAAAAAAATAAGCAATCATTTAAAATAATAGATTATGCTATGTAAAATAACACTTTCTATAAACTAAGGGCGGCTTGCGGATTTAAACTCGATTTAACGAACTGCCATCACGCTTGCGCCAACTATTAAATAGTTGGTGTAAGCGAGATGTCAAACCCATAGTTGGTGCACCCTACCGTAAATAAATAAACTTGACGAGCTGTCATCCTGACAATGCCGACACATCCGGCGCAGTGAATGGAGTTAGAGGAGTATTATATTCCTTGTTGTAGTTGGTGCAATAGCGCAACGTCTCTTCCTAACTCCTGGAAATAACTGGGAAATACATCTCCTCCAGGTTATATATAAGATTGCTATATATACATATACCAACAGCAAAAGATGAAAAGAGATGGAAGGATATAGAGATGTTTCAAGATTAAATTTCTCGACTTCAACTATCTCCATAAAGTGCGGACTCGTATTTCAATACTGCCCCTGGAAATAATACGGAAATACACCTACTAGTTTATATAAGATTACTATATATAGATATACCAACAGCAAATGATGAGAAGAGATGGAGGATTATAGACATGTTTCGAGATTAAATTTCTCGACTTCAACTATCTTGGCGCCTGCTTTAATACTGCTTCATGCATAAAGCGGATTCCGATCTGGCGCTTCGCCGGCCGCTGCCGCGGCACGCTCGCTACGCTCGCTCGACTCGCGCGTTGTGGTAAAAAGACCTAACCTAACCAAGAAAAAGTGTTGTAAATATATCGTCGTGTTTGTATAAAGTTACAAAAAATTTGCGAAATTTTACCCAATGTGAAAGAATCTAAACTAGCCTGCATTATTTGTCCTCACGATTTCCTCTCAAGCATTCATTATCACCATTACACCACATTAAACTGTCAGTGATTGAAGTTGTAACTAAAATTTTATTGTAAAAACTGTTAATTTAGAAATTTACCATTTTTTTATAGCAAAGACCATTAATTTTGAAGATGTTATTTATATCAAAAGTAGTAAATTTCTAGAGAAAACCGTCAATTTTAAATATTATGATTTGTAGATAAAATTACTAATTCTATTGCTCCATTATATATATCCTTATTTATTGTACGCATAAAAATTGTTGTCCCCCTACCTACTACCTTATCTCCAAATACATATTTTTGAAAAATCTGTAAAGAATCATTAACATTGAGTTTATGGTGTAGCTTGAAGGAAAATTATTTATCGGGATTACATTATATTAGCTGCTATATTTTCTATTTAAAAAAAATTAAACCAACTTCAAGATGAAAACACTAACAACTACAAAATAACTATCGTTTCACTAAATAAAATTAATTCAAGTACAAAAATAACCTGATAATAACGATACAAATACCTTTATAATTTTAGAAAGATACCGAAATTGGTGCCTAAGCCTTAACAGACTAGTAGACTTTCTGTTCGTGTTAATGAACGAAGTTTATGTCAAGCTAATAGGCTTGACATAAACTTCGATAACTTTTAAATTCTTGAAATTATTTTTGTACTTGAGCTTTTTAATTAGTAAATGATAAATAAATTATTATTTCACGCTTTTCGGTTTTTTTTATTGTAGTCTGTTTAATATTTTTCTTAAAGTTTTTCTTGTCCTAAATATCGGTGTCTACGACTAAGCTTTTTTCCAATTCTGGAATGGAACAGTAAATAAAGGATCGTCAAAATACACAAACCGTTAAAAGTTCTTTTGTTTAAGCAGTACTCCCAACTAAATTTCTATGGCACCACTCTAGACTTTTTCAAATAGGAAACGAATCATCAAAATCAGTGTATTGGTGAACAGTGCAGTTTAACATACCAACATAACAACTTAAAAAAATTCACAGGAACTGAGAACCTCCACTTTTTTTTAAATCGTTTAAAAAGAGAACTGACAAATTTTGTTTTGCTGTTGGCAGTACGTAACAGTAATTTCCCAAGTGCGATTTAGCTTAGCCTATTTTTCTTGAGTTACCAATAAATATTGAGGAAAACCATTCTTAGAAATACATATTATATAATCTAATATTTAAAAATCAATGTTTGTTTGTTAGTATTTTATGGGCTGCCATATCGTTCATCCGATTGCGATGAAATTTGGTATGGAGATATATTGAACCCCAGGGAAGGTCATAGGTTATTTTAAAAATAAAAAACGCTGACGAAGTCATACATGACATGTTATGTAATTCATAATCATATTGTATATATTTTGTTATAAATTCCAGCGCGGAGTCCGGTGTTCGCGGCAATGTTCGAACACGAAATGGAGGAAAGGAAAAGAAATAGAGTAGATATAACGGACGTAGACCACGAAGTATTAAGAGAGATGCTTCGTTTCATATACACAGGCCGAGCACCAAATCTAGACAAAATGGCTGATGACCTATTAGCTGCTGCCGACAAGGTAATTATCATTTTGCTTTAATAATATTTATATATTCGTGATGGAAATATCAGAGCGGAATATTCACTCACGAAATTGAAGAGATGAATACAATAGGGATCCATTTAAAATCACTTTGGAAATTGTTAAAATGATGACAAAAATTAATACGGCTACAAAAAATATAATGCAGTACAATGAAATTTACCACTTCATTAAAAATATATATTAACTTTTTACTATCATCCTGACATTGACATCTGTGTGTGAAGTGTGTGAGGTCCACAAGTTTTGGCACTCCATCCTCTTTAACTACCCTGTCAAGGATACTGCATAAGGACATGATTGTACTCCTTTGATAATATTATATTCTTATATAATATTTACATATATACAGACATACATATCTCAGGCTGTGTACCTAACGGGGTAATCGGAGCGGACGGAGCGCTAAGTATTGCTATTATCAATATTTATTATTTATGTTTGTTATTTGCATAAACATAACAAAAAGGTCTTTTATTACATGTATTTCTGTTTGATATTTATATATTTATTCCAATATATAGTTTTCATGGCAGTAATTATGTATGCCATTTGATATGCATAATGAGAATGTTTAGAACTATTGTACACTTTCATTGTAAATTACACGAAGTATTGCCCGCTACTTCATCTCCATCGATTACGAAAAAAATCTACTACTAAAAATCTCTTATATTGGGTCCTTACATATGAAATTGGCGTTTCGTACGGGAGGAATATAAAGTCAATTTTTTTTTGTAAAATATATTTAATTAATCAAAGTAAGTATGCACCGTTGTTATCTATGCACTTTTGCCATCTTATAGGTAGTTCATTGATCCCTTTACTAAAAAAACCATGGGGGCGAGAATCAATAAACTCTTTGAAGGCGGTTTGGACTCCCGCATCGGAGTTGAATTTTTTCCTTGTAAGAAGTTGTCCAAATTCCGGAAAAAATGGTAATCTGTTGAAGCAAGGTCCGGGGAGTACGGTGGATGTCGCAGACATTCCAATTGTAGCTCATCTAACTTAGTGGTTGTTTGTTGTGCAGTGTGTGGTCTTGCGTTGTCGTGAAGCAGCAGTGGCCTAGAGCGATTGACCAATCTCGGTTGTTTAGCAGCTAGTTCTTCCTTCATGGTTTACAGTTGCTGACAATAGATATCTGCCGTAATCGTTTGGCCAGATTTTAGAAAGCTGTAGTGAATGACACCGGCGCTAGTCCACCAAACACTCACAAGTAACTTTTTCTGAGTCAATTTTCGTTTAGGGCAGGATTTGGCTGGGTCTCCAGGGTTCAGCCATTGCGACGAGCGCTTCCGATTATCGTACAGTATCCACTTTTCATCACAAGTTCGTATTTAAAATCCCTTCATTATTGTGTCGGTTGAGCAAAGTAATACAGCAGTCGACGCGTGTTTGCAAGTTCTATTCACTCGATTCATGAGGTATCCATCGTTCAAGTTTTTTTACTTTCCCGATTTGCTTCAAGTCGATTAATACAGTTTCGTCACTTACCCCGAAGCCTGCAGCTATCTCTGAAGTGCTTTGTGATGGATCCGCTTCCACAATAGCCTTTAATTCTTCATTTTCCACTTTGGTCTCCGGCCGTCCACGGGGTTGGTTCTGAAGGTCGAAATTTCCAGAACGAAAACGTTGAAACCAAAAACGTACCGTGCTTTCTTTTGCGACACCAGCGCCGTACACATCATTAATCCTTCGAGCTGTTTCTGCAGCACTGCTGCCACGGTAGAACTCGTACTCTTAAATATACCGATATTTCATGTTTTCCATTGTGCGGTAATAAGCGACGCCAAAGAAAAAAATAATAAGGAAAAAAACAAATGAATGACTGTTTTCGAAACTCAAATGTACCAACTAAATGAATTTATAAATTTGAATTTGGAATTCTTAACCAAAGAGGAGATATTTCAGATCAAAGTGGTCAGTACGACAAAAAGCTAATTTCATATGTAAGGACCCCCAATACTTCAAAATTCAATGGCACTGTCCATCCTTATCATAAAGATAGCACCCATAATAATATTATATATATATAATACCCTAATAACTAAATGGAACCTACTCTTTAAAATAAGTATAATCTGCATTTAAATTTATACAATAGTTTTTCAGTGAAGCTCAAACAAACATATAAATAGAAGAAAATTTTAAAAATGTTCTGGCTCTGTTACTATTTTATAATGATTTAAAAATACCGAGGTTTTTGGGCTGGTTTTATTAATGTATCGCTCAATTATTTTTTATCTCCTTAACATCCCTGAATTCCTGATAAAAAATACTTGGAAAATATAGTTATTTCATAAATATAGTAATTTCATACATAAATATTGTATTTATCATGAAGCTAAATAATACCTATCAATATAGTACCTGTTAGCTAGTGTATCTGACAGAAATGTGACAAGCACTCACATACCTAGGCGAAAATGTGTGAGGAGAATGACGAGATTTGAGGCGAAAGAAACATGCAAGTACCGCGAAGCGTGGTGCTCTGTCCTCTCTGATTACCCCGATATGGATACAGCATGAAGATATATATATATGTATCGATCAATATACTAAATTAACTTCTAACAATGTAATACTTTAGTGGGTGTCCAAGAGACAGCCCTTTCAGTTGTTCAAGTGTCAATTTTACTTTTCTTTGCGGATTTTTTGATTTTATAATTATTTCTGTTTATGAAACTACATTAAGGACGGATTTATAAATATGTAAATTGTTAATTATCCTTTTCAGTTATTAAGACAATAATGAAATAAATATAAAAAATATTTTATCGAACTAAACGACCTCCGACCGGTACAAATATAGTTGACCAGCCCTTATAATGATTTTAAATTTTTTAATTATAATGTTTTGTCACTGTAATTCACACTTATTCGTGAGCCTTGTGCCCAATAATGTACTAAGTATAATTATGATTGTTCCTAGAACGATATTTTTAAATTAACTGGAAGATAGGTACACATGCATAAGTACATACATATGCTGTATCCATCTTCAATGAGTAGAAGTGCGTTTTTTTCAATCAAACTTTAAAAATGCTTTTTCTCACAAGCTTTTTCAGTTTCAACTTTAAATGTCTGATAAAAAAAATATATGCCAGTTTTTTAATATTTTTTTCATCCTTATTATCAATTCTAAATTCCGAATCTAGTCTTAACTCTATACTCCACTACTGGACCCTTTTTGCTAGGATACTCACAAATGTTTAGATTTCTTTAAAAAAATTTTCAACTCAAGAATAAGTGGGGATGAGCTCTGGTCTGTCGCCCTTAGTCATGGCACTACAACTTTACGACGTCATTGTGTACTTCTAGTATTTAAAAGACATGTAATACAAGGTTTATTGATCAATCAAATTAGAATATGTATTTTTTAACAACTGTATTTGCAGTTTTTAATTATTGCAATTTAATTTGTAAAACACATTGGTTTTAAGAACTAGCCTGTTATGTTCGTGCGTATGTGGAGTGTATTACTGACTGATAAATAATTACATATTGTATCAAGGACAGAAAACTGATATCAGCTTATCTGCTTTACGCCCACCTTGTGACTAAGTTATTCATAAATGTTAATAAAATGAGGATATCAAAATGACCACGACATTGGTGTATACAAACCTAAGTGTATCTGTTGCATGCAACTTTTAATTACCCAAAAAAGTCCCATGGAAACTGTTGTGACAGCTTTTGTGCCTCTGGTTTCTAGTGCTTTGAGATTTCTATCAAACAAGTTTCTTGTTCATATACAAACAATTTTTATTATAATTACAATGTTTTCCAATTCCAGTATGCGTTGGAGCGGTTAAAAGTGATGTGTGAAGAAGCACTTTGTCTAAGTCTATCTGTAGAGACAGCAGCGGATACGCTGATTCTAGCAGACCTGCACTCTGCAGACCAGTTGAAGGCACAAACCATCGACTTTATCAACACGTCAGTCCCACTGATTTTTTTTCTGTGCCTATTTTACGCAACACAAAAAAATTGTTTATATCGATATATTCAACGCCTGTGTGATGTAGTATCTATTATTATACATATTTGATAAACAAAAACATAGATATCCTGTTGATATGGTAACAATGGTTCATCTAAACTGTGCTTATAAGCACGTAAGCACAGTTTGCTACATATTTAAGACATCAAAAGCATATCGGATATATTCGCAGAAAGTCCAATTTTTATCAAACATCAATAAATTTGGCAGCGAGAGCTTTCGTGTTTTTTATTGTGACACGATGTTGTTGTTTATCAAAGTTAGAAATAGTCAAATGTATGCATGTATCCTACTAATATTATATAATGTATGAATTAGGTTCATGTATGTGGTATATTCCTAAAATAATTTTTGTATTATTTTTTACTCTCCCAAATCTGTTTTTATAAAGACACCATAAAACTTGCTCATTAAAAATTCTGAACTGTTTTCCCCAATGGAATTTCTTACAAGTTAGTAAACAGAATCCTTCGGAAGTAACTGCAATGAATAACAACTAAGCACCTTATTGTAACTTATTAGCAGCAAACATCCATACGAGAGACAAT
Source organism: Zeuzera pyrina (assembly GCA_907165235.1). Classification (NCBI taxonomy): domain Eukaryota; kingdom Metazoa; phylum Arthropoda; class Insecta; order Lepidoptera; family Cossidae; genus Zeuzera; species Zeuzera pyrina. The sequence continues at coordinate 11,226,943 of OU015624.1, forward strand.
TATAAGCCTTGGTATAACTATCTCACCACAGAGATACTTAATACATCTATAGCCCAGTGCTTTTAGATTTAGAAAAGATATCGTATAAACTAGACTATTTACCTTGGGGAATTCCGTCTCAAGTTACAATAAGTCCATCCATAAGTCCATCTCGACTTATGGACAGACTTAAAAGAAAATATACAAATTCACTGATACATATAAATTTTAGTTGTCTTCTGTTTGAAAGTTTCAAACCTGTTGATTGACATGTGTTCACAACGAAGCATCGTTTGGTGCTGGTTAGCTGACCACGTTATCAAGCTGACTAAGTAGACCAAGATCTTTGGAATTACCTGAGGATGCTTCGTTGAGAACCGAAATACGTGTCGTTCAATGAAACTTTGTGCGAAAGATGCTAAAACATATACGAATTACGAAGAGACAGCCAAAACAGATGTGTACAGCGCAGATGATAACAAATGTACATACATCATTTAGACATAACTTTGATCTACTGTGACTGTAAGACTATAAAACACTACCGAATCTCAGTGCAGTTAGAAACCGCAGGATATATTCCTTGGAGTGACAAGTTTGACTTCCTGACTTCCTCCAGATAAAGGAAATATTGATTGAGACTCAATTTATTACTATATTTGGACGAAAAAGCAGTTAAATAAAGTAAATTCTTCTGGCCACAACCTCAAAAAGCAGGTAAATAGTTAAAAGTAAATTACTCCGGCCACTACCTCTGTCTGCCTCTGTGTTAGTCATAAAGTCACCAGTAATGTGAGTGTTATCATATAAATACCTTTATTTGTTTGTGTTACTTACCAAAATAGCAGTAATAGTGACCAATGCGAGGGTGTTATCATATAAACATGAGACTCGAGTGCGGCCTGGCTGTGTTTCAGGAGTCACGCGACGGACGTGATGGACACGGCGGGCTGGAAGAACATGATATCGTCGCACCCGCACCTGATCGCGGAGGCGTTCCGCGCGCTGGCCACGCAGCAGCAGCAGATCCCGCCCATCGGGCCGCCGCGCAAGCGCGTCAAGCAGGCCTAGGGCCCGCGCGCGCCCGCGCCCGCGCCCGCGCCCGCCTCCGCGCACGCGCCCGCCTCCGCGCCCGCGCCCGCCTCCGCGCCCGCCTCCGCGCCCGCGCCCGCCCGCGCGCCCGCCCCCGCCCGCGCGCCCGCCCCCGCCCGACTCTATACCAAAGACACGCCGCTCGGCACACACATATTCGAGTTCTACGCCGGCTAGCGCCGCGCCCTCTACACTGATACCCGTTATTTTTATTCTACGACAAGGCTGCATACTGTAATATTATTGTAAGTGTTTACATCGTGTACCATAGATTGTGAGATTCAGAGAGTGGCCGGTGGATGTGTTCGTAATTAGTTGCGGATCTGCATGCACTGTGGATTCGGTAATTCATTTACTATGATTGATCTCAAGACGATATTCGATCCTATTTCCCCCGCGGTCGGTTAGTGTACCGCTTTTAAATAATTAATTTTAATGTGTAGATTTATGAGATGCTGGACGCTTTTTGCGCGTTGTAGTTTTGGAAGTAGAAACATTTTTACTGATACGTGTATGTGGTTAAGGCTTGGAGTAAATATTTTATGTCGTTTCTGTGAATGTTCTTGCAGTTATGTTAAATGTAAATTATTGCTACGTACGTATTTTAATGGAGCTCATGACTAAATTCATGTCAAAAATATTAATCATACGATTATAAAATTAGTTGGCTAAAAATGAGAAATAATCACATAGTGAAAACGCATATTACATATTATGTGCAATTTTCACTAAAAAATGGAATTCTTTGCTACATACCTCTCGGCATTACAATGATATATTCCTATAGAAAATGACCAGTTACTTTATAAAAGTTTTTGGTAGTTTAAAAGTAGCCTACTTTGGAACGTGTTTGAAGTAGAATGGTATTTGAATGCAATAATAAATCTGTGTAAAGTTCTGTAACACGGTTTTGTACAAATTGTTATCAAAACGCGATTAACACAAGATGTCACTCTGCATACATTGAGCACATTGTGTACAAAACTCTGTTCCATTTAGAAGTTGTAGGTGACTCGAGTGATTGTAATAAGTCTATTAAAAATATTGGTATTGTATATAGATGAGCTACGATCCCACCAGTAAAATATATTTGTAATAAGTGCTAATGGTATCACAGACGACACCATTTTGATATTTTTTATTACTTTATGCTTGTAAAATGATATTCCAATGACATAATTTATTGTGATCTGTATTTCATCAAATTTTTTATGAATTTATCCTTTGCTTTGGGTGGTCATTAATAGTCAATTGAATAATTTAATAATATTCAGTTAATGTGTTAATTGTATTAAATTATAGTATTTTTTAATTCGCTTGTGTGATAAGTCCATCGAACCACTTTCTTTTCAACCTTCATTCTTGCTCACTTGTTATACTTAAAAATTCTTTCGGTGATACCAAACACTTTCTGTTAATAAAAGCATAACGTTATAATAACCGATTGTTGGCTCTTAATTTCTTTAATGTATATTATTCTGCCCATTCATAGTATGCTGTGATTACTCAATAAAAATTATGAAATATTCTGTGGCCAATAATAATAATAATAATAACATTTATAAAACCATTTTGTACCCATTTCTCATTTACATGGCTGACAGCTGTGTAATATAAAAAAATAGTTACACTGTCAAAAATAATAACTGTGATTTTCGAAATTGTCAATAAGTTGAGCAAATAAATGAAATGAAATAATAACTATGTACTGGTTTTACTTCTTCCATAAACTGATTATTTTTTTTATATTATATATTATGTGTTGTTCATTAAATGTGAAGCTAATGCCTGATTTCACCAAAGACCCGTAAAAGGATAGGGGTCCGGTAGTTAATTAAAAGATCCCCTAATTTAGAAATTTGATTTTGGAACTAACATGACAGTTGTGTGTTGGTTTTTGACAATATGTAAAATAGTTTATTAAATTCTTCGATCACTAAATTAAATAAAGAACTAGATTCACAATCGTATATATTGGGTCCTTACATATGAAATTGGCGTTTTGTACGGGAGGAATATAGTCATTTTTTTTTTGTAAAATATATTTAATTAATCAAAGTATGCACCGTTGTTATCTATGCACTTTTGCCATCTCATAGGTAGTTCATTGATCCCTTTACTAAAAAAACCATGGGGGTGAGAATCAATAAACTCTTTGAAGGCGGTTTGGACTGCCGCATCGGAGTTGAATTTTTTTCCTTGTAAGAAATTGTCCAAATTCCGGAAAAAATGGTAATCTGTTGGAGCAAGGTCCGGGGAGTACGGTGGATGTCGCAGAAATTCCAATTGTAGCTCATTTAACTTAGTGGTTGTTTGTTGTGCAGTGTGTGGTCTTGCGTTGTCGTGAAGCAGCAGTGGCCTAGAGCGATTGACCAATCTCGGTTATTTAGCAGCTAGTTCTTCCTTCATGGTTTGCAGTTGCTGACAATAGATATCTGCCGTAATCGTTTGGCCAGATTTTAGAAAGCTGTAGTGAACGACACCGGCGCTAGTCCACCAAACACTCACAAGTAACTTTTTCTCAGTCAATTTTCGTTTAGGGCAGGATTTGGCTGGGTCTCCAGAGTTCAGCCATTGCGAAGAGCGCTTCCGATTATCGTACAGTATCCACTTTCCATCACAAGTAATGATTCGATTTAAAATCCCTTCATTATTGTGTCGGTTGAGCAAAGTAACACAGCAGTCGACGCGTGTTTGCAAGTTCGATTCACTCAATTCATGAGGTACCCATCGTTCAAGTTTTTTTACTTTCCCGGTTTACTTCAAGTTGATTAATACAGTTTTGTCACTTACCCCGAAGCCTACAGCTATCTCTGAAGTGCTTTGTGATGTATCCGCTTCCACAATAGCCTTTAATTCTTCATTTTCCACTTTGGTCTCCGGCCGTCCACGGGGTTGGTTCTGAAGGTCGAAATTTCCAGAACGAAAACGCTGAAACCAAAAACGTACCGTGCTTTCTTTTGCGACACCAGCGCCGTACACATCATTAATCCTTCGAACTGTTTCTGCAGCACTGGTGCCACGGTAGAACTCGTACTCGTAAATATACCGATATTTCATGTTTTCCATTGTGCGGTAATAAGCGACGCCAAAGAAAAAAATAATGAGGAAAAAAACAAATGAATGACTGTTTTCAAAACTCAAATGTACCAACTAAATGAATTTATAAATTTGAATTTGGAATTCTTGACCAAAGAGGAGATATTTCAGATCAAAGTGGTCAGTACGACAAAACGCTAATTTCATATGTAAGGACCCAATATTTTTAATATCGTATAGTATTATCAGTAATATTGTTTTAATCTGAAGTAGATCTTACTGTCAAACCATAAGGTTATAAACGCTCGTAAACGATTCTTGCATGACATTGAAACGAAGTTTGTTAAATAAAATATTTAAAATGCAATCTTACGTCACATGCATAAAGTATAATTCAAATAATCTATTCGCGTTGCTATTTATGTCATTTTGATTTGTTATGTGAAATTACTTAGTCATTGCGTGAAAGTGACAAGGATAAGACATATATTGTCAGGCAATATTTATAAATATGATTACGAATTTAATAAAAAAAAGAGCTATGGTTATTACTATAATGAAATAATGTACACTTAAATAATATTATTTATTTATTAATCGAAAATAAGACCGCGTCTTTTTTTAGCTTTCTAAATTTGTTGTTTATGCAATTTTTGAAGGAGCGCTTTGACATTTTCGCTGTAAGCGTTTTCGAATACTATTGAAAATGAAGTGCACTCAAATAGTTAGACATATTGGAGCGTCGATTGTGTACTTATCAATTTTTTTATTTGTGATCGAAGATTATATTATATAGAAACGAAAACAATATCTGTTTTTATGATAAAATTTTGGAAAAGAATAGTTACTATGTAGTTAATTGTACTTGAGTTTCCATTAGTAAAGGATAGTTATTTTGTAATTTTCAGTTTTTTTTGAGGCGGTTTAATTTTTTTTCATAAAATATTTTTATTTCTCCCTTTAGTGATCTTGACCTAAATAAAAAAAAATGTAAAGTCTTCACCGTTTTATAAATCTTTGAACTACGAGGTTGAATTACTCTCATTTGATCGATTTTTGTCTGTTACACCATTTCTTCGCCATATGAGAGAACCGCTTTGGAAGATTATTTTTTAAAGGTGTCTCTTGAAATCTACCAAAATTTAATTTAGTTAATAAATACGATAATAAACTAGATACCAAATTCTTAAAACAATTCTTCAGTGGTTTCAACATTACTCGCTGTCTACGCCACGTCTACGCCATTTGTGAACCGCTGTGAACCATTAGGGCGCGTTTATTTGACACGATTTCCTTCGCGCCGATACGACGCGGTCGCCGCGCGATTGGGTAGTTCCCAGAAACTCGAACGTTGTTGTATAGTAAATAAAGTTTACATTCGCTTTTAATAAATACACGAGAATGTCAACCTACCCCGCCAGTGTATTCTAATTTGGGTTGTCAAAATTTCTTCGGTTGATTATTTATAATATTTAAAAATTATAGAACATTTCAAAAAAATATAGTATTTTATGCAAAGAGTAAAAAATAGACAAGGATATCTCTTCTTCCCGCGCAGTGACCTCGCGGCGACTGCGCGGTTGGTAGTTCCCAGAAATTTGAACATGTTGCCTAGTGAATAGACTTCACATTCGCTTTCAATAATTACACGAGAATGACAACCGCGCGGCCGCCGCGCGGCGGCCGCAAGAAAGTGTTCGCCTCGGGTGTCTGCGCTCATAAGAATTGTGATATTTTAATTATAATTTTTAATAAAAAAGGTACAACTCCCGGTTAGCGCGTAATGGAAGATCACCGGTAATTCGCTGCTTAGGGACTAACTGATGATCAATTAATGGCGATGGACTTTAAACTCCGCAATGAAGCATATAATATCCAGATTGTTATAGTATTGTCTATTCGAGGACGACTGGCCGTGGATTACAGTACCCCATGGAGCTTTTTAACGACAAATACCACTCGTATATCGTATATTGATTAAATTGCGATTAAATACAGTATCGTGAAAGATAATATACTAAAGACCACAGGCAATAGTTGGCTTAAGATTTTACATTTTATTTTCTGAAAATATTATTTAAATTGTTAAATTACAAAGAAAAAACAGAATTTTTATCGAAAACATTGGCCGTATATGCATACTTTGTTTTTCCTTTTAATAATGAAAAATCTATGTGTAAAAGTAGTTTTCAATTAGAAATTTTCGGACTTTGACGGGAATAGGAGAATCAAGTTGACATTTTATTTGCTATTTTTTGCGCTTTTGTGAGTTTTAAGATAAATAATAGATTTTTTACGTTAAAGATCTATGAAAAGTGCAAGCAAGTTTGAATAAATATGTAATACTAACTCTCTCTGGTAAATCACTTCACTAGAGGAGAGTTAGGGACTAGGTTACTAGAATCTGAATAATTAACACGGAAGACATGGCTGTATGGGAGAGCCCCTTTTGCCTCTCAAAAGCCAAGAAATTGTGAATTTGTGATTGCGGAACGTCTCACAATGTTTCGAAGACGGTTGCCAAATTACAAATAGGGAACGTTATACGGGAAAGTAGAAAACGACCGGTTAGGTTAAAAAGGGCAAAAGATTTCGAGTGTTGGGTTTTCTGACTTTAGGTTATTATTGTGTTCGTGAGAGTTGCACTGGGCATTAGAAATAAAAAACACCGGAATTTTGTGGTTTTGAACTAATTTATTTACCGAGTTGAAGCCCAATAACGATCATATTCATACTGATCGGTCATTGCGCACTGCGCACCATATATGCTCCTTGCTGCGCAGTCCGGAGTTACTGCCGTCAAACTAGCATACTTTTTTTTATTTCTTTCTGCAAATGGCATGGTGTACAGATTAGCGCATTTGCGAATGGCACGTATTAACATGGACGTATATTAATAAGTAGAATGACAAGTAAATTTGTTTTTTCTTGTCGTAAAACTCTGTAGTAAAGTGATAGTAGGCTTTATTGAACTTATAAAGGACTTCTTGGAAAAGTGCAAGAACTTCAGCTACACATGTTTTTATTTGATTTTTATATTGATTCATGTCAAACAATCTTACGAGCATACATGACTACACATGCTTATTGTAACATTGTTCCTCAATTTCTAAAAGCGTCTTACGACGGAGTTAACTTAGCTGTCGCTAATAAAATTTTTTTTTTGATAGAAGAGTTACCATTAGTTATGTAGGAACTTTGTAAGCATACATATGTATATACATATCCTCACGCCGCATCCCTAACGGGGTAGTCAGAGAGGTCAGAACGCCAAGCATCGGGGTCCTTATACGTACTCATCTTTGTAAGCAATACAAAAAAATCGCATCAACAATTTTGTGTGCAAGCGATAAGTACGCGAGTTTAATACATATCTGTATCCTTACGTAATTTTTACAATGCATTTTTCCAGTTACTGTCTGGATTAACTGCTTTGACATTTTTGGCGGGAACGGGAGGTGAGGTTATCATTTTATTTAGATTTTCTATTTTTTACATTTTTAGGAGTTTTAAAGTACAACAGTGATAGTATATTGTGCTTTAAAGTTCTGTGTAAGTGAAAAGAATGAAGATCTAAATAAACATGTGTAGCTGAAGTTTTCGCGCTCTTCCAAGAAGTCCTTTTTAACTTCAGTAAAGTCTACTATCATTTTACTGGAGGAGTGTTAGGGGCAGTTAATGTTTCTCCAAAAGTTACGTCATTAGGCTGATAGTCTTGTTACCAATGCCTTAATAAATATAAATAAAATAAAATATATTTTACTTTAGTTCTGTGCAAGTGATAAAAATGGACTTTTTGTGCCATTTAAAAAAAAAAAAAGTAAAAAAAATTACAAGTTTTCTATAACTTCCAAGAAATCCTTTTTAACTCTAGTAAAACGAGTAAAACTTACTGACCTATTATCACTAAAACGTAGTGATTACTTACTCAGTGATTATCACTACTGGAGGATTGTTGGGGACTTAGTGATAGGATTAGGAGAAAGATTAAACCTGGATTTAGTATTTCAAACTTACAATATTTAACTGAAAATTTTGTTTCATTTGTGCCATAATAATACGGTATGCCTAATAAGTTTGCGGATTGTGACCGTGATATGTCAGATTGTTCAGGTAAACATGGTACATATATCTATCTATTTTTACGTATATATTTTTTTAGTAAGTAGTAAGTTATTTTGCTTACAAATATCGTGTTATTACGGTCTCTTGCACTCATGGTTTAGCAGAAAAATATGTGATACAGGAATTATTTCAAGAAATACAAAAAAAAAAAGAAATAAGTAGGTACATCTAGTGAAACGGCTTTAAATGGTCCACCTTACCAGTAGATTGAGTATACAATGTTACAATTTTTGTGGGTGTGCCTACTCAGCTTTTAGCCTAAGGGAGGGCAAATCAGGAATGTGTATTTATTGGGTTAGCCACATAAGTATCTATTTCAAAGATGAATATTTTCAGTTTCGAGATTCTCCTTGTTTATCCAAAAAAATTGTCACAGCTTGACAATTCAATCCCATATAATACATAAAATTTAGCGACTTCTTCGATACAAATTTTAAATCTGAAAATTTTTGCTAGCAGTGCAGAATGTCACAAAGATAGAGCAAACGCCAGTGACCAATCTTGGCTAAACAGTAAACATTGTTTCCAAGAAGATAATAACAACTCAGAATGTTATATGGTATGTATGGCGAGTGGCGATAATGTTTGCTTAATGTAACGAAGCAGCTAAATGATTTGTCCTATAGTTTTGAAGTTTGTTATTTATGTGCCTATACATACTTATGCAGAGAAATCTTAACTATCTAAATGTATGACAGGAAGGGAGGGCAAGGGCCAGGGAAGCTCATCTTTTTTGCCTACCCTTGGGTATGCCTAAGTTACCATCTCCCACTAATCGATGGTTATCTTCCTGATGTTCATTTTTATAAAAAAGAATCATAGTACTGATGTTTATTAAACTACATTTGATTTTAGATCCTAATGAAGAAGCGGCTATAAATTCAATAAGAAGAATAGTTAGGAATAAGAGAAAACCTAAGAAATATGGTGATTTTGTGGAGATGTTATCAAAAACTAAATTATCTCAAAGTTCTGATGATGATGAGTGCTCAATAAAAGATAAAAAGTACAGTGGACAGCAATGTTTGCAGAAACCAACAGGTAAAAATTGGTTTTCAGTTATTATTAAAATGTGAGATATATCAGTAATTGTCAACAAATTACACTTATTTTTTACAGCACTATTTAGCAGTGATGATGTGGAAGGACAACATATGTTTAAGTTTAAATCACGTCACACTAAATCTGATTTACAGAATAAAGTAAAGGCTGCTGTAAATAATTCACCTTCAGTTATGGACCAATCTTTGAGGACTCCGCAAAAAAATGTTTATTCAAACTCTAAAGTCAATTCATTGATTGAAATACCTGAAACTACACCAAGGCATGTTAAGAGCATCATTAAAAAAAGTAAGTGATGGTAAATTTCTTCATAGAAAAAAATTCTTAGAAAAATAGAAGGTTAGGATATGTGGTTTACATTTGTGGGTAGGCATGATTAATCATGTATTAAATTGTCATTACTTCATTCCTCACATTGTTACAAATAGAAACATGTCTAACTCATATAAACAGACATATTGTGATGTCTTTGGATGCTGATATAACAGTTATTCAAACCCAGAGTACTTCAACATAACTACAAGAAATTAAATTTAAGAAACATGATAATTGTATCTGTGTGTATTGCTTTTTTTATTGCTATGTACTTACCCATATTATATACAGTAGAATCCGGTTATAATGACAGCCAAGGGCCAGAAGTCCTACTAAACGAAATGACAATTTTAATTTTTGTTTTTTATTAAAATAATCACATACATAATGTATTTACATATTAATATTTATGTGACCATCAGAGAAAAATAAAACATTTAAATCAAAATATTTATTGCATAATGTGCACGTACATAATGTAACTCTCTATATATGTAACTAGGTATATAACTAACAACGAAATATCTAGTGCAAAAGTCTATAATTTTTGATTGTTTTTGGTTTTTATTTCTATAGTAAGAACTACAGACTGCAATAAGCAAACGAAACATAATACTTTTCATAGTGTCATCATCAAAATTAGAATGTAAAAACACATTCAGCACTTCTGCAGCTTTTAGAGCTTCAGATATACTCTGAGTGGTACAATTTCCTTCCAATCAGCGACGTGCAGGCAAGGGGTACACACTTCAACTCTGGTTGTCGTCGTAACTAGACAATTTTGTGTGAAATTCCGTCGCTAAAAGCGGTCGGTGGTTGTAAGCAGAATCGTAATAAACAGATGTACTTTCATAGTAGCTCATATTAAAACCAAACATATGTCTATACTTACGTCGCTAAAAACGGTTGGTTGTTATATGCGAAGTCTTACTAAACGGACGATACTGTATGTGTAACTCAACGAGATGCTCTCTGCATCTCACTCTCTATGTATGACAGCCCTACATGTCTGCCAAGATTAGGCAAAAATTCCGTTAAGCGTGAGGCAGGAGTCTGCTTTCTTTTATACATATTCTCTGATATTGGATTTGAAATATGGAAAGGGCCATTGAAATATAAAAAGAGTTATCGCTCAGTTTACTAAATTGTCCTTAAATTTAATTATGTTGCGGGAGAACATTACTATTATCGTTTTTATGTAATTTATTCAGTGTCAAAAATAATAGAGGAATTATTATTTTTCTTCCATTTATTGTATGTTAATATGTCAATTTATCTTTATTTATATTTATTGAAGAACGTAAGAACCGAAGTGGTCCCGCACATTGCAGAATGAATAAAGTTAGAAAGAAAACCACCTACTAAGAAATAAAAAAGATGTTCTGCAGCGATGGAGTGAATACTATGGAGAACTGTATGAGAGTGGCGATTCTGTCTCTGATACTGAGAGTGATTCTAATGATTGGCACACTCGAGTCAGGGACTGGAGGATGCCAATAGTATGAAAAATATTGAGAAAGTTATAAGAAGTTTGAAATGTGGAAAGGCTGTGGGAAATGATGAGGTGATTGCTGAGATGATCAAGTATAGTAGTCCTAGGGTCTGGGATACCTTCTGTGCACTTTGCAACCTTTCTTGGCAGAAGGGGGAAGTTCTAAAGGACTGGCGCAAATATATATTTCGAAAAGTAAGCTTCGAATTTGCATAACATTTAGGCTACAATATAGTAAAAAAGTAATGATCAATTGCTTCATAACTTCTCCAAACAATAAGGTTTTTTTAATGTTCTTTGTTGCAATAGGAGGTTCTGATAACAGATTCTGATTTTATAATATTTTTGGCATGCTGCAATCTTTTCTTGTGTTTTTGCAATTTCTTTTTCAACCTTTCTATTTCCATATTTTTCTTCCGCATCAGTTTATTTACATTTTTTCTTATAATTCAGTGACCTTTTTCTTGCTGACAATTTTATTTTATTTCCTTGGTTTACTTACCTTTCTTGTTAAAATCATTCGTTGGGTTCTGAAGTAAGTGTATTTTCTCTTACAGTTTGTAATAAGTTAATAACTTGTAACTTTCGTTGTCCGTCATAGAAAGCATCAACATTTTTCCTCGAACATCTTCGTGTTTTTCATATAATACTTCTATGGGTGTTATATCTCTTGGAGTTTTAACTTTATCCAGTCCTTTTTTTGTTAATACTTTATTGTCTCTTTTCTCGTTGCTCCGCGCATTTGACGAGATGATCTTCTGCAAGGGTTTGATGTTGGGCTCTCTGCTCTTCTTTTATCTTCCAATATTTCTTCTCTGTTATTTTTTAACCTTGCCATGCTTACTTGTCTTCTAACAAAATTTTTTACGAGACAAGTATGGCTAATAATAATAACTGCGCCAGACTATACATAGCAATCATCTGGTCTCAAACTAGGGTATTCCCTGTGCTATGAAAACCAGACGACGACTACACGATTATACACACATTATTTTATAGAGCTGCAATTTACTAAATGTCTAAAACAGACGCAAAAAGACTTAAAAAATGATATTTCAAGTACGAATATAATAATAAAGTAATTCCCCTGGATGAGCAGTAGTTGCCCTAGTATAAATCATGGCAGGGAATAACACCAGGAGAATTACATGCAAAATATTTAAATATTACTTACTTTCAGCATCAAATGTCTTCTAACAACGGAATTGGCCCAAACATGTTTTTCACAATGGCTGAACGTTTAACATTTGATTTTAATAAACAAAGTACGAAGTACGTCACTGATAACTAACGTCACATCGCAATGATTCCCTCATAACAATAATTTTATGAATGTGTTCATATTTTCGTAAAATTATAGGAGCTAAATTATTAACAGATAAATTACCGAATAAGGCGGGACCACATATTTAGTCAAGATTTTGTTAAATAATTAGGAGCTTTTTAATTGAATAACTATTATCCGAATATTTATTTTAAATTCTACTGTTTTAATATTATTCGTAAGTTGATAGACAAACACAGTTTTTCAATCCCATAAAAACTGAAAACGAATTGAGAAAATTTTAAATAAAATACTACTAAATGTGTCATATGCATGATACAATTCTTTACACATGCTCTAATTATTTTTTATTTCAGGAATTATCCGTCAAGTAGAAAGTGATAGATCTGATAGTGATTTTTCTGCAAGCAGCAGTGATTTTATACCAGACGGGAGCGATAGTGAGGTATTTTTATTTAAAAACATTATGTTATAGTGTTTATTTTTCATTTCGTTCAGTCCTAACTTCTTACATCTCTTATTAGTAACTATTGCCCATCTTTTCATCAGCATGGATTTCATAAATGATATTCTTACCAAAATTAAAAACTCATTTGTAATAACTTCCTAAGAAAAATAAAATTCCTGTCAAAAAAACAAACTACTTTCCCTGTGAACGTATCACCTAAATTGATGCAGCTGTTGCCGAATACTAAGTTTTAAAGGCCTTACTCACGGTGCAATCTGACCAGTAATTTGTTGCTGCAATCTGTTGCAAGGCAACAAATTGCATCGTAAATAGGCAGATTGCAGGTCGCATGCGACTCATCGCAAATCGCGTAGTCCGCGCCCACAACCAACTAATTGCTACAACAAGATGCAATGTGTATAGTGCGGTTGCATGCAATTTGGGCTCAATCGCGGCCGTGCCGTTCACGGAATAGTACCTATACAGACTTCTTATCTATTTCACCTTTGCTGCCACAAAAATGAACAGCAAAAAATAATCTGTATGGATTACAATTTTAAGAGTATACAAAAATTCGCCACATTTACCGAAAAAAGATAGCCATAATCTTATTTTCTCTCTCTTAGGTGGTTCAATTGATGTAGCAACGGTAATCACAAGACTGGCTTTCTGAAATTTAGACAACATTGGTTCATTGGTCCATTATTACACATAGGTAGGCGCGCTTGTTCGCAGAATGAAATTGCAATCGCGGGTGCTAAAGTGAGTAGAGCAAAGGCAACTGCGACTGCAACAAATTGCAGCAACAAATCGCTAGCCAGATTGCACCGTGCGTAAGTCTTTTTAACTGTGAAGTTTTAACTGAAGAAATTCAGTTGAGCTGTTTAGTTAAATTAAATTTTTAGGTGTGTAGAACGAAACTAAACTAAAAAATAATGAAAATATCATTAAATGAAACTGAACAGTTAAACTGTGCAAATAATAATGGTTTTTCAGTAAAAACCATTGTTTGCGCTATAGTTTCCACTTTTAGGGTTCCATAGCTAAATAGCAAAAAACAGAATCTCTGCAATTTTGTCTTATCTGTCTGTCCATGTGTCAAAGGCATTTTACTATATTCACTACATTCTATAATGTATAGTTACATTAACTTCTAATTGTAACAAAGGAACGAAAAATAAAATTTCAATGCACATATTAAGCAGTTCATAGGTAGGCCCAATGCATTTACATTTTCAAAAGAAACACCAATTTCAAATTACGACTAAAAGGATTTGAATGGATTCTGTGGAATGTGATGACCTGAATTTGTGGACTCTTCACGTCATTTATTCATTCATTATCACTCATTAGTCACAAGTCATTAATTCACTCATTCAATCATTTTTCTAGCACAATACAACACAAAAAATATGTCGTCAAATGGTGTGCATTTGTTTTATCAGAGACAACCTAGCCTATAAAATATGAAATGTTTATAAATTTCTAAGCAAACTATTCTGTCAAGGTCAAAGGAATGAGACGAAAGAGGGCGGCACTTATAACGTAGCGTATTAGAGCAAAAGGATATTATGCATGTCGATATTGTACATATTGATAAGTCATACGTACAAGTATTCTTTTCACATTTCTCAAAAAAAAAAGAACAATTATAATAATCAAAACAAAATTTTTAAATAGAAATATGTATGAATTTACTAGTCTAAATCTTAAAAATTTTAATTTAAGAACAATTATTCAAATAAAAAATAAATGAAATAAATTAATTAAAAGCTAGTAATTGTAGGAAGGAAACAAGATAATTTGAAACTAGGTATATAATTTCGAAGAATGATAGTCATTTTAAATTTCCAAAATAAATTGACACAATATTTGACAATTGACATATCGAGACGTTTTTTCATATCTCTACTTAAATCTGCTGTCTTGTAATGGCGAGACACAACGTAATTATAGTATGATACAGAAGGACAAACGCCGACTCGAGACATAGCAAGAACCGAAATCACTAGAACTCTGTTCACTGCTGTTATCAATTCATATTATTAATTTGTTTTCTCTATGTTTTCACACACTTGAAACTTCTAAACCATAAACTCTTCTAATTTGGCAACAGAATTTACTTTTTTAATAGAACAGTGGCTAAAGCATATGTCTATCACGTCAAATCAAATCTGCGCATTTCAGGCAGATTTGAATCTTGCAATGTAGTCAGACTTTTGTTTTTTTTTTTATAAAACTGAGAGCAGCTCGGTCACCCGGGTACTTACAATTATGTGCAGAAACAAATGTTGAGATTTCTTCTCGCTAAAATACGATCAAACTGTACCTGCGAAAATAAACTTTATTGTTATCGCCATAGAACGCGCGGGTAGCGAACATTCTGTTGCACTGGACTGCATAGACGGACTCTTAATTTCTCATAATTTTTTTTTGTGTAATAAATTTTCATTTGCTCTACTTATTTTACTATTAATGTCTGACTGCGATCGCGTCTGGTTGTGCTTCTTGTGCCAGAAATTATCCTCCACACCGGAACACAACAGTGCAAGCACTGTTCTTTGGCGGCAGGATTAGCGAGTAAAATAAGATGGTGATAGTGATACGGACGGGCCCAACACGAGGTCCTGCCACTCGAGGAAAAAAATATTTATGAAATAAAACATTTTCTTTATTATGGAAAATTTTATTCTTCATACTTTGTTGCCTCATGTGTTAAATATTATTTTTTATGTAACCGGTTTAAGCTCTTGAATTTGATACCCCTTTTTTAATATACTCTTTTTTAAAGTTTTTTTTTCTTTATGGCCCCTACCACAGACGTCATATTAAGTTTTTTAAAAAACAACCAAGCAAACATTGACATCGGATAAGTCATGTCAACTTGATAAAATCCTAATTCTCCTTTTTGCTTTGTTGTAATGGGCTAAAAATTAGGTCAGCAGTAGTTGCTAATAAAAGATGCCTGCCGTATGTATAGGATTTTGCTATTTTCCAAACATTCATATGAACTGAAAAAGGCAGTAATTTTAAAACAACATACATCTTTTAGGTATCTATTTGTGTTTTTTTATTACTTAAAATTATAATTTTACAGACTGAAACATCATCCAGCAAGGATTCAGATGAAGAAGTAACCAAGAAATCACGCAGTAAAATTCAAATAAGCAAAAATGTAGATATGAAAACAAAGACAAGAGATTCTGATTATATCGTAAAGTCAGATGACTACTTCATGATGCATTCTAGTAAAAAAGTATGTTCCGCGTTATTTAATTCTAAATGTAAAGTTACATTAAGATACTATAATGCTTTCTCTTGTTGCAGATCACTACGTCAGATCATACATTAGCTCGGATAAAAAATTTGAATATCAATGAAAATGTTCAAAAAGTAGAAACACATATCTCAGATGAACACAAAAGCAAAATGACCGATCTCTCTGAGTCATATGAGTCGTTATTCGATAGGTGGTTGTTTGTATTGTGTGAGAGTTTTAACATTATACTTTATGGAATTGGATCCAAGCGGTCTGTGCTTCAAGAATTTCAAATACAAAAATTACAAAATTTCCCATGTATTGTCGTCAATGGATTTTTCCCAAGTTTAACAATTAAAAGTATTTTGGAAACAATAGTTATTGATCTCTTAGAGAATACTCATGTACCATCGCATTTAGGGGATGTGGTTAATTTAATTGATACTCAGTTAAATGATAATAATGTAGACTTATTTCTAATAATTCATAATATTGATGGACTGATGTTACGTAATTCGAAAACACAAACTGCATTAGCTAGCTTATCACAAATAAAAAATGTGCATACGATTGCAACTATTGACCACATCAATGCACCGTTATGTAAGTAAAAATTAGAATTACATAATATTATTTAATTACTTTTATATTTTCAATAGAGATATTATTCATAAACGAGCAACAAAATTAGACAGTAATTCTATCACTATAAATTTGCTATTTCTGGTTGAAATAACACGTAATTTAAAAATAACAGTTTCCAAAATATATTTATTGCTTTTATCCACTAAATATGGTTTAAACTGTGCAATGAACTTCGATCACAAATAAAAAACTAGATACACAATCAATGCTCCAAAAATGTCCGAACCAAATGTGCGCTCAAGTATTTGAGTGCACATTGAGTGAGTGATTATGTAAATTATACTTTATGCACGAGACGTAAGATTGCCTTTTAAATATTTTTTTACAAACATCGTTTAATGTCATGCAAGAATCGTTTACAAGCTTTTATAACCTTATGGTTTGGCAGTAAGGTCTACTTTAGATTAACACAATGTTACACGATAATTATACGGTATTTGTTTAGATTTTACAGGAGATTGTGCATCTAGTTCTTTATTTGTGATCGAAGGCAATGAATCAATTTTACAATAAAATTTTATTTTTAACTTTAGTCACTTTTAGAGAGCGTCTCGTGACAGTTCGAGCTACCGTAATTGTAGATAGGGAACATATTCTACCTAAAAACAATTCTTGGCGGTTAGGTTTGAAGTTTGAGGCGATCGTGAAGCGTAGTGGAGCGATCGTCTTAGAATTCGTTGTTAGATTTTTCAACTGTTCGAAACTCTTCTATCAAAAAGAAATTCCGTCAATGGCAGCTAAGTTCGAGCTGTCGCGCGATGTTCGTAATCCTTATGGCAGATGTCATAATTAGACAGAGACACCTTCACAATTAATTAACTGTCAAGGTTTTTTTCATTTATTTTATAGAGAATTTTATTTTACAATAATTTACTGTGTATTGTATGTTTATATTTTTAAAGAAGGAGTAACATTTAAATGTATGGCATTTTATTTATGTATGTATGTATAACTTTTATGATAATGTATATTTAATGGAGTAACATTTCACTGTATAGCATTTTTTTAGTAATCAATTTTCTCGATATTTTTTCCAATTTTGAAGTGCATTTAAGTGTGTCCCTTTTCAATATATTTTTAAATCCATACTTGGCAGCAGTAAGTTTTAGTTTTTGCTTACAACAGTTTTAAAACTATAACCTAATGATTTCAAAAAGTTAATATTCCCATATTGTATGAACTTCTTTATTAAAATAATTATTAATTTTCTTTTTGCTGTAAGCATTGTTCTTGAAGTGTTTATTCTAATTCTCAAACTATTTGCAGTGTGGGATCACTCAAAACTAAGCAAGTTTAAATTTACGTGGTGGGATGTTACTACATTTAAACCATACATTGAGGAGACATCATTTGAAAACTCTTTGATGACACACAGAAGTGGAGCGTTGCAACTGTCTTCTCTAACTAGCGTTTATCAATCACTCACAACTAATGCTAAAGGAATATTTAATGTCCTTATGTCATACCAATTGGAAAACTACAAGGGTGCTCATTACCAAGGTAAAATTACATTTATGAGAATTATTTCTTTATATTGTACACTCATCAAGTGTCTAGAGATCAAAGTTATTTTAACCAATATTTTATTACCCCATTACATTTAAATAAAAAGCTATTTAAATTGATTAAATAAAATGTTTTCCCATGTCTAGACTGAAGTACCACTGTTAATAGGCTTTTTGCAATTTTTGCTAAATATTCGATTTTTGACCTTAATTAACGCTGACATTAAAATGTCATATATATAGAGATGAAAACAAAAGTTTTTAAAGGTTTTCATTACATAACATAACCAATTAGTAGTCTTATTTCTACCGTTAATACGTTTAGTTTAATTGCATTGATTCGGCATGCTTATATGAGTTCATTCATGTCACATTGCGGAAAGGCCGCCCACGTCCTTTGTAACCGGTGGAAAAGATTTAGAGGTGTATATATGGCATCCATACATGGTAGAGCTCTTTTTTAAAACATATCCCATGGGTGTTGAATGGGATTTAAATCTGGCAATTGAGTAGGCCACGGTAGGATGTTGATGTTAGATTCGGCAAGTGTTTGTAACGACACTGGCGCTGTGTGGACGTGCATTATCATGCATAAGCTGAAAGGAACCCCACAATTGGGTCCACAAAGGAATGACAACATCTGCTACAGTTGTTTCAGTGTAAATCTGTGTATTGAGATTGCCTCTGATCCAAATCTATTCGGTTCTTCCACTGGTCCAAATACCCGCCAATATCATGATTATTCCATTACTGGAATTACTGTTTACTGGAGTTTCCATTACTGGCATGGGCTTCTTGGCACGATTTTAAGCATTCTTGGTGTCCAGGGGTCTTCCAATATTGTGGTACATCTAGTATCTGGTGGTCTCATCTCATGCCACACATTTGCTCCATTCTGTGTTCACGAGCCCACCGTAAACGTGTGATTGCGGTGCACTATAGACCCTTCGGAAACGGAAACTGACTTGACTTTCCCCAAGCAATTCTAATGGTTCGATCACTTATTAACATTCCTGAAGAGCGATGAAACCTCGTAATCAACATAATCGCGGTCATTGTGGGATTCCGTCGAGCAGTAATTCGTATGTAACGATATTGTCTGCGTGCGGTGATACGAGATCGTCTTCCATAGCGCTCAGCCACGCGACTAGCGATGCGGTAGTGTGTCCGAAGGTGACTTATAACCAGAGATCGGAAATTCGGGAGCGTAAATACCTAAACTTCATTTGCGGAATGATATAGAGTTGCTAAAAACGAGTCCCTAAAACGGATTTACGGGGGCTCCAATTTAATTTCTAGATATTGTAAATGTAATGTTGCCAATAAATTCTCTTAAATATACAAATAGAAACTGACTTTATACATTTTGCGATTGAGATTTTGATGACATTTGACGGAAAACGTTTCGAGTGTTTAGAATGAAGAACAAAATTATAAAATACAAATATTTTGGCAATTTTATCAAATATTTTGGTCTCTACATGTACATATCAGGTTTTTTATGTTACTTTTTAACATTACGTACAATAAGTAGCCAGGGGCCTAAGAAATCCCTTATCTTTAAATATTATATTTCTTAGTTTTGATATTTAAAGGTTGTTGAAGCGGTTTTTAAACGCATTAAAATTATTCTGTTTTCACAGATATTCTCTCATACTCATATTTCAATACCGCTGCTGGAAATAACTCGGAAATACACTTACTAGTTTATATAAGATAGCTATATATAGATATACCAATAGCAAAAGACAAAAAGAGATGGAGGATTATAGAGATGTTACGAGATTAAATTTCTCGACTTCAACTGTCTTTTTAGAGTGCGGACTTCTGTTTCGATACTGCTCTTGGAAATAACTCTGAAATACACCTACTAGTATATATAACATTGCTATATATAGATATACCAACAGCAAAAGATGAAAAGAGATGGAGGATTATAGACATGTTTCGAGATTAAATTTCTCGACTTCAACTCTTTAGAGTGCGGATTCCTCTTTCAACTGCTCTATGTATAAAGCGGATTCCGATCCGGCACTTCGCCGGCCGCTACCGCGGCACGCGCGCTACGCTTGCTCGGCTTACGCGTTGTGGTAAAAAGTTTAACCTAACCTAACCAAAAAAGTGTTACAAATACATATTTCGTCGTATTTGTAGTTACAAAAAAAAATGCAAAATTTTACCCAATGTGAAACAATCTGAATTTTAGCCTGCATTTGTCCTCACGATTTCCTCCCAAACATTTGTTATCCATATCCATTACACCACATTAATGTTTCAGTGGTTGAAGTTGTAACCAAAACTTTATTGTGAAAACTTAATTTTGAAGTTTACCATTTTTTTTTATAACAAACACAATTAATTTGAGAAAATGTGATTTATATCAAAAGTGGCAAATATATAGAGAAAACCGTCGATTTTAAATATCTAGATTTATAGATAAAATTACTAATTCTGTAGTTCCATTATATATATATATATATCCCTTTTATAATTTTGTTCTTCATTCTAAGCACGAAACGTTTTCCATCAAATGTCATCGAAATCTCAAATTTAATCGCAAAATGTATAAAGACAGTTTCTAATTGTATATTTAAGAGAATTTATTGGCAATATGACATTTACAATATCTAGAAATTAAATTGGAGCCCCCGTAAATTCGTTTTAGGGACCCGTTTTAGCACTATATCATGCTGCAAATGAAGTTTATGTATTTATGCTCCCTAATATCCGATCTCTGCTTATAACACTGTTTTGCCTAGAGCGATAGCCACAACATGTTGCCGAAAACCAGCTTTCAACGTTCCTACGCCTCTGATAATTTTTTCTCTGCTCAAGTGACGTATTCCCTCCATAATACATTCATTTCTAGGGATTCTATTCAAAAAGTGGAAGCAATAGTTCTGATTTGGTGTCAAACCCGTTGCAGGTTTATACATGAAATACGACTTGTCAGTTGATTTTCATCTTTTAACCGAAATTCGGGAACTTGCCTTTTTTTTAAATCATAAAAGTTATTAAAAGGAATCCATAGCAGTTCAAAAATATATATTTAAGAAGCTTAATTTGAAGTAATTTGCAAAAACGTGCTTGATCCCTGGATACTTTTGATGTGTATATGTAATGAAATCAATAATTTAAGTAACCGAAATTTTCAAGTAATCTTCATATGCCATAAATATAATTGTTTTGTATGTGTTTGTCATTAAACTCATCCTAAACGGCTAGACCGATTTTAATGAAATTTTTCGTGTGAGTTTGAGGGGATCCCTGGATAGTTTAGACTTACAATTGGACCCCGGTAGGTGGCACTGTACTCGGGTTCTAGGTTTTTTTTTTATTTCGGGCAGGACAATGTCTGTTGAGTCCACTAGTAAAATGCAATTTTTTACAGGTTTGCCTTTTAAAGAACTGTATTCCAAATGCCGTGAACAGTTTCTAGTGAGTTCTGATATTGCTTTGAGAGCTCAACTCACTGAATTTTTAGACCACAAACTTGTTAAAACGAAGCGAACTCTTGATGGCAGCGAAAATTTGGTAATACCCATTGAAAATTCTTTGTTACAACAATTTTTAGAGCAGCAAAATTGAAGAAAATGTGTTTAAAACAATTGTCAACAACAATAATCATGACGCGTGATTTATAATTTTGTAATATTATTTTTCATAGACTGCCCATTACGTAGACTGAATAAAGTTCTTACACTAAAATGTTTTGTTTTAAAATACTAATACGAACAGTCATTACCTAATGCCAATAACAGCTTAGCATAATATAGATGTTACGGCCAAATGCCTATATCCCTAAAAAATATTATTTATATCATATCCGCAATTGTCATAGTATCTGTCATTTTCCGCCGCTTCATTTTGTTACTTGTTTCTATGAGTAGTCTATGATCGGCCTCTGACACCGCCGCTATACGATCGGTCTACTTAACCGCGTCGCGCTGGTCACTGTGACCATTTCTTCCACGCAACGTCCACTATAATCGAAGGCCGCTATATACAAGAAGAATTGAGAGCAGAGTAGTTGCAACTACCAAAGACTCAGATCATCTCAGGGGTGACCGTAGATGTTTGGAGCGGATTTTTCTAAAGAAAGGTACCTTAAACCATTTATTTCACCCGCCCCGAGTGCATGTATTGACATGAACATAAATATTGCAATTCCAAAAATTACCACAAAAACGTAGGTCTCCTTAAAATATTGAATAACCATACTATTGCTATAAACATACATACATATCCTCACGCTGTATCCCTAACGGAGTAGTCAGAGAGGACGGAGCACCAAGCGCCGCGGTCCTTACATACTTCTTTCGCGTCCTCAAATCTCATTATTCTCCACAAATTTTCGGTGCTTCAAATTTTCAAATGCAAGTGCTTTTGACATTTCCGATAGCTAACACTGGCTATTTGATCTTAATAAGTCAGCCTTGGTCTTCTTTGGCTTCTTTTACCACTCACTTTCGCTCTGTAAATTTTTTTCGTCAGTCTTTCATCACTCATTCTTTCTATGAGCCCGAACCATCTTAGCATATCTTTCTTCTTTTTTACAATAACACTGTTGTGCAACCCTGTCATACTGCGTATCTCTTCATTGTTTATCTTGTCTGCAAGCGTAACACCGCACATATTTCTGAGAGACCGCATCTCCACAGCATTTATCATACTTTCACTCGATTTCGGCCATATCCAGGCCTCACTACCGTACAACAAAGTTGGCACCAACACCAATTATGGATGGCCGTTTTAGCAGTGTTAAATATATTCACACTACCCACTAAAACGGACAGAGCACCGTTCACTTTATTGCCAGCTGCTACCCGTCTCTCCACATCCAACTCACATCTTCCATCTCTCGAAAACGCACTCCCCAGATACACAATTTTGTTCACTTCTTTTAGACATTTTCCATTTGCCCATATTTCACACTATCTACATCTTCCCTTTCAAACACCAGAACCTTAGTTTTGTTCACATTCATGTTCAACTCTTTCACTTCAGAGTCTTTTTTCATGCACGTAACTAGTGTCCCAATTCCGCTTCTGATGGTGCTATAAGCACAACATCGTCAGCGTACAAGAGGCACTTTACCATTGTACCATCAAATATCATTCTACTCGTACTACCCTTTAATGTCTGGAGGCGACTGTCCAAATACAGCACGAATAACCCAGGCAGACATTACGCAGCCTCGTTTAACGTCTGAACAGACTTCGAATCAGGGCGACAAGTCATTATCTATCCTTACACAGGCTCTGTGGCCCCGGTATAATGACCTCACAGCCTGCAATAAGGAGCGCTCCACGCCATATTCAGGCAGAAGACTCCACAATTTCATTCGCACTATTCTATTGAATGGTATTTCAAGATCCACGAAAGTGTAGAAAACTTTCCATCTTATGGCCTGAAATTGACCCACGATCCCGCAGAGCGAGAAAATGTGATCCATACAACAAAAATTACAAATAATAATAATATGCCAGACTACACACCGATCATTTGGTCTCAAACTAGGACATTCCCTGTGCTATGAGAACCAGACGACTACGACTAAGGGCATCTCCTAGTATACCCTAATCCGAAACAGTCTAGAAACGTTCATTTCCTAATTTGACCCGACCGGGAATCAAACTCGGAACTTTCTGCGGCGTGGATGCGACGCCTAAAAAGGCCTAGGTTCTGATATTATACTACTCTATGGGTCTAGGAATAAATAATAGTGCCTACAGGTACAAACATAATTTGTTGGGACAATCAACTAACGACGCCAATAAATTGTAGTCTGTAGCGCAGTTGGCCAACTTTATTATTATTGCCAATATTTTTCGGCTGGTCGGGAAATCCACTCAAACGAGCCGACAGCCAACAAATTGTAACGTCTGTAGTGAATCGCTCAATACTTAAGATTTTAAGTCAGTATCGTCGCTTTACTACTACAGTAATATAACATGTAACTCTTTAAGCCAGCCATACTCAATCTCTTTTTTCTCGGGCCACATATTTATAATTATTATTTCAAGTGGGCTACAACATTACGCTTAAAATAGGTGTAAAAAAATTTCAATGAATTTTAACAATATTGAGCACTTTTTAACAATTTTTTCAATTATTGTATACCTATTTCATTTCCGAGTACGACCATTCAGAAAGATATGTTAGTGCTAATAATGTAAATAAAATTTGTGCCTTCATAAATTATTTTAACTTACCGGGCCATTCGATAAAGCTCGACGGGTCGCATGCGGCCCGCGGGGCGTAGTCGAGTACAGCTGATTTAAGTCATGTCCCTCTTCCTTTTTTAGATGCACGATGTATTTGTAGCAAAGATTAAATATTTCCTTCGTGACCCATACTTCCTTCTAGAATGTATTTATTGATTAATTATTTATAAAGGTATCGAATTCTTTGCACCTTCAGAACAAAACTTTTTGATATCTTTACGAACATCGCATTTTCGGCTGATGAGTAGGTATGCCAAAATCTTCAAACCCCTTTTATCCCATCTGATTAAAATTTATTGATCTTCTTTAATGTCACTTAAAAACATTGTTGATAACAATGCGCGGTTGTTGATTAATATTAACAACAAAAGATTTAATATTTCTCGTAAAAAACTTTTATAAAAAAATTAAACCGACTTCAAAAAAGAACACTGAAAAGCATGAAATAACTATCCCTTACGGATCGAAACTTTAGTACAAAAATAACTTTATAAATACGATACAAATACCCATATAATTAAATTTGACAGTTACTGAAGTCGGTGCCAAGCCTACTAAATTAATAGACTTTCCGTTGTCGAACATTTATTTGGCACCGACTTCAATAACTGTCAAATTTCATTATATGGGTATTTGTATCGTATTTATAAAGTAATTTTTGTACTTAAGTTTCGATCTGTAAGGGATAGTTATTTCATAGTTTTCAGTGCTTTTTTGAAGTCGGTTTAATTTTTTTATAAAAGTTTTTTTATTTCTCCCTTTTGAGTGACCTTGGTCTAAATAAATATCTAGGGCAGGTCTACAATTAGTTTGTATTCTAATTCTGGAGCGCAATGTGTTAACTTCCATTCTATTGAGGAGCACAAACCGTGGGATTTCACAATAAGGGATGCGAACAGATCGAACATGGGATATTATTGCCTATTATGGCCATTATCAATATCATCAATATAATATCATATCAATATCAATCAGTTATAAAAGAACAGTGTAAAGGTCGCATCATAATTACACCCTAGCAGTATTCTTAGAATACGACAGCCACCAGCCGTATTCTCTGTCCGCCACAAGACTGACTCTACTGACTGAATTTATTACGTCACAGCCAATTTATATCTTCTCCCTACTTTACCATTTTTTTTTATTATACCATACTACCGTTACACCATGTGGGGACAACGATAGTTAACAAATGACATACAAGAGAATCGTCAATATAAATAACCGGGTCGCATTATTTGGTGTATCTTCGAAACCAAAGCTTCAATACCAGTGAAATTTCAATGGGACCAATCTGGAAGAGTATCCTTTCGAACAAAAAACGAATTTTCTAAATCGGTTCATAAATGACGGAGTTATGAGGTAACAAACATTAAAAAAAAAAAACAACCGAATTGAGAACCTCCTTTTTTGGAAGTCGGTTGAAAGAGGCTCCATGTCGTTAAGTAATCACTAATCAAATATACACAAACACATAAATAGAAATTACGCGTTGCCAGACCTATAAATGAACGAGTTCTTCGATGCGTGTGTATCACTCGTTCCGACCGCTTTATTATTAATTTATTATTGATAAGTAAGAAATCGCCTGCATGGACACAGCTATGCAAAATATGATTAATGACTCTACCCGCAGCGAGGTATTCCTCAGGCCATTGTAAAATGTAGTACACAATGCGTATACGTCTCAACCATTGAAAATTTAGTAAAAAATAATTAGAATCATAATATACAGTGCAATAAGAGGTTAAAACATCAAAATTTTAATTGATATTAATAAATAAAATACCGAATAATATTTAGCTTTTATTTTACAATCCCAGAAATAAAAAATCTTAATAGGATTATAATATATATTAACAGGCCAAGTTGTAAATTACTTAAACTTAATGACTTACATAATACAATAAAATTATTAACTAAAATTCTCTTCAACATTCTGGCACATTCACCATGTTGCATCAACCAAACATTATATTTTATCATTGATATTATAAAGTGCAATAATTGCTCTTTTAAGATGTAAAAAGATGTAGAAAAATACTCTTTGAACTCATGAGATGTTCAAATTCGATTTACATATTTTTTTTGTCAGTTTCTGTGTTTACTACGCCCTTTGGAATTGAATTACAAATTCTGATAAAAATTATTTTCAGTTATCATTAGTGAGATTACGATTTACTAACGAAAAACAAAAATACATGTGAAACACGAAAATTATTATAATAATAAATATAAGGAATGTTATGAGGGTATAAATTGTGATCGATTCAATCGATTGCGATACATTCGGGATTACATTTGTAGAATGATTACTTGAGGATAATAAAATTACTTATGCTGCTTATACGAGTTTAAAATTTGTAAAAGCAATTTTTTGTATTTTTAACTACTGCTAAATGAAATAGATTTTTTTTACTGTTCAGTTTATTTGACACAGTTTATTGATATTACAAAAATTGACTCCTCAATCTTACAGCATATTTGTCAATACTACATAGTTGGCCAAGTAGTATACAAGTGGAGAATTCACATTTTTGATAATGCATTCCAAGGGCATGAACATTTTTTATATTCACTTAATGCTAATAAATTATTTTAATTCATACCCAAACTGTATATATTACGAAATTTTGAGAGCTATTACATAAACTCATGCACTTCTATTTCAATGATAGACTAAAATTATGTCAATAGAATAAAAAAAATATTATTACATAAACAATTATTAATCGAAACATTAACTTCTCGGACAACAAACTACAGATTCCACACAATAGACATCAACATTATTCAATAATGATAGAAAATATTTTAATTATTTTATGATCATGTTAACACTAGGGTTGAAAGCGGGTGAGCCTAGCCTCAATGGTTCGGAACAATCTCACAAATGACAACTAGTCTACAGGGATGACGGCAACATACTATATTGTGATTGTGATAAGGTTTATTGTCCGATGTATCGGAGCTCTGTACACTTACAAACTAGTAAGATAACTCCGCTTAAGGCAACACTCAATTCTCGTCGTCGTCTTCGTGTTTTCGCTTTTTACCTCGAGTGCTCTCCTCGGGCACGCCGTCAGCGTTTTCCTCGCCATCTACAAAGATATAAAAATTTAGGATTTTTTATTTTAGCCCAGTAAAGTTATGAAATCGTTATAATGTAATATATGGTGAAATTCCAAAATACTGTATTATCTACTTTGCTTTAATTGAAAGATTAAATTAGTTGTTAGTAAATATTTACTAAATCCACCAAAAAATACATGGAAATATGATTTAAATATGAAAGTACTTCAAATTCTTAAAAATTGTAAAAAAATAGCATATCAATTAAATGTTTTTTAATCTGTAAAGATATTTCTTTGATATGTGCATCAAATCAACCAATATTTGTTATTTGTGAATGGAATATGTTTAAAAAAAACTCATAGTAATAGTTTAAATGTCTTTGTCGGTTGTTCTCGTTAATACGAGATTAAACTGTAAATCCACAAAATATACTGCCGTTGTAACAGCATAAATATATTTTTTTTAAATATGCAGCTAATATATCTTAATGGATTCGTAAAATAATGATTATAAAAATAAATGTTTTATTAAGAACTTTTTTCAATATGTATTTTTACTGAGAGCATTTTTTCATTGGCCGTCAAGATAACGACAATATCATAGCCGACACATCAGAGCGAATATGGATATCTTGAAGCTTTTGGATTTAACGATACGGTACCAATATCGGTGGCGATAAAACAAAACTTTCCTGCCGCAGTGACAAACAATACGCGTTCGAGATCAGCATGTTAACTAGAAAACTGTACTTATTTAATATGGCAGATGACAAATTATATGTATTATATTTGCTTTACTTAGGTATCTAGCAAAAAAAGAAAATTGTTGAACAGTTTTGGTTACACCTATAGTTAAAGTTAAATACGTCGAAAGAACTTATTATACATTACTCGAGAAGCTAGAAGAGATCCAAACAAATATAGTTATAATACTTTCGTATGTCTTTTCCAAATTTTAACTACATATTATCACACTTATTAATGATATCTAACGGCAGGACACACGTCTGAGGTTGTCAATACCACCACAAGAAATGAAATCATATTTGACAGTCATCTTGAATATTGAATCAAAATGGACAATCCGCAAGTTGTTTAGTTTAATGGTGACCCTTGAGCGAATGATAGATTAGTGGGGAGGCGGGAGGGTTGTGACGTGTTGAAGGTACACATCATGCACCACAGTGTAATTACGTCACACATCCTTGATTTTATCGGGACGATATGGAGAGCAGACGTGGTACCGACATGTCGTCGCCGATAAATAAACTGTCGGTGACGATAAACCGGTATCGTGGCAGTCAGTGAAAAAGCGTCACATGTCGCTTCATAGACTTCAATGCTCCGATATCGGTGCTTGCATCGGCGACGATATATTGTTATTGTGTCGGCCAATGAAAAAACGCTCAAGGAATTGGTATATTGAAGGAAGCAGCAATTAGGATTAAAAACTAAAGATATTGAATACAACAGGACTGGCTTCCACCTAACGAAGATATGTATACATATGTACATACACAATTACACAGATATGCAAACATTCGTGAAAACTGCAGTTTTCAGACAAAAAAATTGAATGAAATTCGGTTCAGCCATTCAAGCCCTATATTACCACAGATAATTGAAATTTATAACACCCCTCTTTTCTATCTAAGACATGCTGCAACTGATTCACTTGTATGAAATGTCATATAAGTGAACACTATCAATTGCAACAAAAACCCTGTGAGATTCACGAGGCTTATAGCCAGAGATGTGATTTATTTGAAATACAACTATTTAAAATGCAAAATACCTATTTTTATTTTGCATTTGAAATACTTTTTTTCAAAATGCATATTGTATTTTATTTGAAATAATCTACATAAATATTTAGTATTTAGATACATACATATCTTCACGCTGTATACCTAACGGGGTTATCAGAGAGGACGGAGCGCCCAGCGTCGCGGTTCTTACATCCTTCTTTCGCTTCCTCAAATCTCATATCATTCTCCTCACACATTTTCGCCTAGGTATGCGAGTGCTTTTGACATTTCCGTCGGCTAACACTAGCTATTTGATCTTCATAAGTCAGCTTTGGTCTTCCTTGGCTTCTTTTACCACTCACTTTCGCTCTATAGATTTTCTTCGTCAGTCTTTCATCACTCATTCTTTCCATGAGCCCGAACCATGTTAGCATTCCTTTCTTAATTTTTTCAATAACTCGTGCAACCCTGTCATACCGCGTATCTCTTTATTGCTTATTTTGTCCGCAAAGGTGACACCGCACATATTTCTCAGAGATCGCATTTCTACTGTATTTATTTTACTTTCACACTCGATTTCGGGCATATCCAGGCCTCACTACCATACAATAAATTTGGCACCAACACCGCATTGTGTATGGCCATTTTGGCTGACTTAGATATATTCACACAGCGTACTAATGCGGACAGAGCACCGTTCACTTTATTGCAGACTGCTACACGTCTCTCCACATCCAACTCACATCCATCCCTCGAAAACGCACTCCCCAGATATACATATTCGTTTACCTGTTCTAGGCGAAAATGTGTGAGGAGAATGATAAGATTTGAGGAAGCGAAAGAAGTATGTAAGGATCGCGACGCTTGGCGCTGCATCCTCTCTGACTACCCCGTTAAGGATACGGCGTGATGATATGTATGTATGGACAGAACACGAAATATGAACTCTTCGAACAAAACTAGTGTCAAAATCAGTGAAATAAGTATTTTATTTGAAGAAAGTATTTTGAAAATACCTATTTTGTATTTAAATACTTTTAATAAACTATTTTGCACATCTCTGGCTATAGATAGGTATCGTTAATAGAACACGAAAACATTTATTTTTAATTTTCTTCTTTTATTTCCCTAGAATTGCTTTTTGTGATTTTTACGATAATAAGCTTATTAACAATAATACAATGATATATAAGTGATTTTGTAGTGTTTATCATTATTAATTTATTTAAAACCGGCTATTAATAATTCAAACAGTCAATTAAAAAATTACAAAAACATTTTTTCATTCCCTTATTAGAGCTACTTGACAACTTAATTGAAATAATACAAGTAGAATCAATGAAAAAATTTAAAAAATGCAGTTCTATGAACGATACCAACGATAGGGCCTAGAGAATTTCACTAGATCTCAAAATTATATCTTGACGCCACTCCTAACACTACTAAGTATTCGTATTTGGCCTTATAGATTGGCCAAGCAGAACAAGATGGCATGATGGCTTGTCAACCTATCACCCTATATCAATTTGTTAGAATAATCCCTATACCTTAGCACACTTACAACCTACGCAGAAGATAAGCAGCTGCAACATTCTACATTTTTTTACAAGCTTTTATTTAACTTAATGTTTGTTTGTTTAGCTCAAATGATTTGTTTTACTTTCACTCGATTTCGATTCGATTCGATTATTTAACTTAATGTTTGTTTGTTTAGCTCAAATGATGCATGCTGAATTAGAACCACTTCCTCTTATCCTACAGAGTTGAATATTTACATGTTGGTTCAGTTTCGATGACAACGCATTTTTATAGTAAGCATGATCTGAATCGACATCCAAGATTGGCTCCAGATAAAGGAACTCTTCAACGGTCAACAGCACAGATCCGACATTTTGTGTACGCATGTTATTATGACAGCCGGTTTTAAGTTTTACCATGACATGATTGCTGCACTCAAGCTTGGTTCCTGACTAGGGAACTCCTCAACGGTTCGCAGCACAGACATGAAATGTTGTATACGCATTAAAAATTACGATAACCCATTCTATGTGTCACCATGACATGGCTACTGCGCTCAAGGTTGGCTCCTAAAGAGGAAACTCCTCAACTTAACAGTATTAACAGGAAATGTTGAGGAACTAGACTGTACTAAATGAATAAGCAAACAAACGTGACGGATTCAATGTAATTAATAACAGACTTAGAAACATGTCCAGCGAAAACTAAAAAATAAATTATTAGTAAAAAAAGCATTTTTAAAAACAAGCTTTTATTCAAATGCTGAGTGAGTTAATTTGAAGTTTATTTTCTTCTTTACAGAGCATTTAAATAAAAGCTTGTTTTTAAAAATGTTTTTTGTTTATGTCCCAGATGACCTAAAAGTATGTATAAGTATAATTATGTATAAGTATAATTTCATCAAAGTATGTATATCATAATTTTTTATTTAGTTGTGAACATGAACGTTATATACTGCAATAGTTACCTTGTGCTTTGTTGTTATGTTCTGCCTCAGTATCATTCTCACCATCAGCTTCATCGTCATCAACATCTTCCTCCTCCTCTACGTCACTGCCTTCATATAGGGAACTCGCAGAGCTTTCCTCCTCTGGAATTGACAAAGGTTTTTAAGGTACTCTAAATTGTTAAATGTAAATGCAATAATGCTTGCTGCTCGTATAATTCACTCTATTCGTCATATACTCTGAAGATATGTATCCACATAATGTACAATAGTATGTATATTAAGAATTTGTATAGGTAACGGAACGAAAGTCTAGCGGTGAACGAAATGTGGGAAGATAGCTGCGCATGGGTACTGTAGCTATGAGTGTATCGTATCAGTGCGGGGAACGACTGAAGAGCCAATCAGCGCTTACGAACGATACGCTCGCCCGCCCCGTGTTCCGCTTTCTCCAAGATACCCTATTTTCGACTTTTGCAATAACGGTCACCACTAGATTTTCGTGCCACTACCTGAAATTTAATGGTTTAAAAAGCAATGATAGAGTCGACATTTTTAGCTAGCGTTACAGTTCTGAACACACTATTAAGTTTAATGTTATGAACAAATTAGAATGTCACTAATGTTGGGTTATTATCCACATTTGGTTAGGGATAATTTTATGTACCTTTATTATAACAATGACTTCTAGAATACGACAGTCAAACACCTAAATTCCTGGCTTGCCCAAAATTTGTTCTATGCCATGCTTTGAGGTCGCAAAGCCTATTTATTGGTTCTATTAACATGCTCGCTCAAGAGCAAAAACAAAATAGCGCCAACCGATGCCCTCCGACCCGGCCTATTTAAACAGACACTTGTAGTGTTGCAGCTCGTTTTGTGATAAGTAAAGGGCTCAGTGCATTATAACTTTATAAGTCTTGAACCATACAATTGCTGAGATGAGATGAGAAAAAAAGTTATTAGCATCCATTGAACTATTACATGTACTACAATCTAAATTCTGATAATGGGTGGATATGGAGCACATGTGATAAGTTTTTTAGTGACAGTACACTAAAACAACTAGACAATCTGTTAGTCAAAAAGTAGAGGACAGACATTTTTTTTCTTTGCACATCATACTAGGAACTTTGGGCTATCTTTTGACAGTTACAGTTGCATCGAGTTCCAGGTTTTCGTATTGGAGATTTATTTGATTTTTATTTTGTATTACATATTTTTGGACCTAATGTAATTAATGTGTATCTAAAGGAATCTTAGCATTAAAGCATAATATTAAAGATTTTATTATTGTAATATGTTTATGCACTATTTTCTCGGTATACTATCATTTGTTGAGATAAACTCCTAACACTAACCAAGATTTTCATTGTAGACTGCGCAAAGTGACACATCTTCATCATCATCCTCATCTTCATCTTCTACATCAGAACCTGAAACAAAAATAAAGTAACTTAACAAAACAGACAATTTACAATTAGGTATAGATGCACTAAACATAGCTAGAATTAATGAAATTAATGTGACAA
This sequence comes from Zeuzera pyrina, assembly GCA_907165235.1. NCBI lineage: Eukaryota > Metazoa > Arthropoda > Insecta > Lepidoptera > Cossidae > Zeuzera > Zeuzera pyrina. The sequence goes on from OU015624.1 coordinate 11,260,234, forward strand.
ATAGTAGATATAAAGTCAACAGCGACATAAGCACCACTGACAAAAAACAATGATGCTTACTTTTCAACAGATAACCCATGTGGAAAAGTAGGCCATATACAGTATACAACAACATTGGTAGCGAGGTCCTGGTCTCTTCGGGCCTCTGAGATATACTCTCATCATTGATCACCAGTGAACCAAAATTTAGGTCAATATCTGTAAGCCAGTATGCCAGTTTGCAAAAATTACCAATCCCCAATTCTGAACATAATAAAACATTTAAGTAAACTAACCATCCTCATCACTGTCATTATTCCCATTCATCTCATCCTCTTCTTCTGCATCACTATCATCGGCTTCTCTGTCTTCTTTGTCAAATCTGAAAGTACCAAAATAACAATATTTAGCAAATAAACGAATATTATATATTAGAATAGAAGAAAACAATAAACATTTTATGAATTACCCATCTGATACTTACCCATCTAAATATTTTAATGATGGGTGCAATGCAAACACCTTACTTCTATAATCTTCAATACTAGTAACCTCATTGTTGAACAAATCCAAATTCTTTAAAAACTCAAAGTCCTCCAGAGGTTTGAGAGTTTCCAGATCTTTTATTTTATTTCCAGACAAATTCAAATGTGTCAATTTTTTGCATCCATTGAGAAAGTTAAGGCCATTTGATATTCTGTTGTCAGAAAGTTCCAATTTTCTGAGTTTAGGAAGAGTAGGAAAACCTTTGAGGGTGGTCAGTCCCACATTGTTAAGGCTGAGAACTTCAAGATTGACATATTCATCTGTGAGACCTACAATATTAGTGCTCCTGCAATTATCTAAGTTTAACTCTTTGACCTGAAAAAGTTATAGGTGCATTAAAATTAAGATTATTTGTTATAACAAATTATTAAATTATTTACTATAACATTTTCTGTTTAATTAAGCTCTGTAATAATCTGTTTAATTAAATTCTCTGAAGGACTGAGAGACAATGTTACGAGCCTAAACCACTGTATCTACAGTTTCAGTTCCAGTTTGTTTCTATCTAGAAACATGAAATTGGAAAGATATTTTCCTTAAGGTTTTTATAGATAGACTAAGGGGTTTTTGGAAATTCAACCCATAAGGGGTAAAATAGTAGACATTACTTTGTATGACAATTCGTCATTTTTTAAGATAAATCCATGAAAATTGAAATTTGAACTTTTGGTTAAAAATGAAATGTATCACAATTTTTTGGAATTCGTTTGTTTTTGTAATAAATATAATGCCATGGTAATTAGCATTTTGGTAAGAATGGTTTTAGTTGTTGGGAACTCATTCACTCAAGTGGGGCAAAATAGAGGATGGCAGTTTGTATGGGAGTTCAAAGGGGAATATCACCAACATAGATTATTTCTACTTTTCTATTAATTTATTTGACGATCCACGCGAAGTCGCGTGTGAAAAGTTAGTTATTTCGAAAATTATTGTTGGTCAATGGGTAATACAGAAATTACTTATTTAGATATTTGCAATTCTTTTGGTCAAACGCCATCTAGTTTCAAAATTCTGTATACATACAACAATTTACCAGATTTAGTTAAGCTAGGTACTACATACCAAATACCGATACTACCTATTTATTATTAAAGTAAGAACAAAAATAGCTCAAGAAGATAATAATTAAACAATTAATGGAATTCTAAAAATTACGAATAAATTCAACAATCTGCGCAAAAAGTATATTATGTATAGGTAGTGTAAAGTTGTCATTGAAAGATAATATCGTATTTTGCTGTATTTGAGGTCACTGAAAGATTCGAAGAAAAATCATCATTATAAATTAAATATACATCTTTGAAATGCTTTTTTATATTTTAGCTTCTGTTATTACATTAAAAGTTGCACTTTGAAGAAGTAAATTTAAATAAGTAATGCAACTGGTTCGTAAGTTATTTGAGGAAGTCAAGTAAACTGAAACGTCAAAATGGTGTGAGTTGTCAAAGGCACGCGTAGTTTGCAATATCCAAGAAATTAGTGGTTAAATCGGGGAAATATTGACTTAAATATAAAAAGGATATGCTTATAAAGTCGTTTGTATGATAAATAGTAATAATCGTGTTAATGTTACGCGTAGAAATAATTATTGTTTTATTTTGCAATGGCGGATGACACGAAACATCGCGACGCAATAAAAATGGCCGCTGTATTGGTAAGGCGTGCGTCAAATAAACGATTGTAGAACAGTAAAGTGCTAATCAAAGAAAACTACGATACATTTAAAAAGCGTGTAACTATTTTGTAAATTAAATAGTCCAAGGAATGCTTAATATAGATAACGTTAAGCGTTCTTTGCGCAGAGCCGCGGAGCAGTAGCATTAGGTGAAAGGGCGCGAAACAATGCCGAATATTTTTAAAGAATAAACTATACAATATACATTAGTTAATATTATTATGGTTACATTTATTCATTTAAGATATTACTATATATAAATGCCGCCTCATCACATCTATAAATGTATACGATAACGAATACTTTGTATAATTCGGCTGACATTGACAGCCTGTAATCAATTCCATGGGTCCTATTTTTGAATTACAGAAAGAAAGATTGTAAGAATTTTTGAGTAGGCTAGTGTAAAGGAGTCTATACAGTCTTACGCTAATTGTGTTTCAAACTCGACGTCTACTCTTTTCCAATAGTGTAGTAAACACGTAAGATCCATAAGTTTCGACACTTAACCTCAATAAGCGAATATTTACTAAAGAAATGCTTTATCAGTAGCTGTGTTTAATAGGAAACACTAAATAATTGCAAAATGTTACCGTTAGTTAAACATGTGAATATTGTTAATGACGTTACCTAGAAAGAAATAAGTGCACATGAAAACGTACATAACAATTGGTAATGGCCAATTCCTTTAAACAGTAATACCACGCATGTATTATGATGCTTGTATGATTATTTATTATGAAGCGACCATTATTAAGTAATTACCAGTGAAACTTTATAATTTATACACAATAATGTTGGTTTTAAGTTGTACACATAGGTACCTGACGAAATACGTATCGACAAAACATTCTTAGACATTGAAAAAATTTAATTTTACCTGTGAGGGATTTCTCCCCCTTAATTCCAAGGCGACTCTCTTTTCCATCGTTGATAATCTGCAGGTCTACACTTTGTACACTAAAATATCACCTTTAAATTATTTCTCAAGCAACCAAATCACAAGCTTGGGTTTCAAAACAGAAGGAAACTATAGATACACGAGTGACGTCGTACTAGAGGCGCCGTCTGGTGGCCGAATAATATAACCGGATGCGGTGTCGTTGAGTTACGTATTATAATGAATTTGTAGAAATATGCAATATCGTGAGATTATAATTAATATAAATTTTTAATATTTAATTTATCTTCTTTTCGAAATATGATAATTGAGTAAGTGTGTTAGAAATTATAAAATTATAGTGTTTTTGCATCATTGCCAGTATAAAAATGTTGTAAAGTTGGCAGCCTTGTTTAATCGCGGGATTTACGAAACATTACCACTTCAGTGTTGTTAAAATAAATTACTTGTTAAAAAACAGCTATTCAAATGTATGTCACATTTTTAAACTTATCGTAAATATAATGATTTTGTAAATGTGCATTGTTTTATGAATATATTTCGTTTTTAATATAATTATTGGTTTATTTATTGTATTTTGATTGTACTATATATATATTTTATGTGTAGATGAACAACCTGAAAATAAAGTAGATGTTAGTTTAATAAAGAGATTGTACTTTCGCTTTCAAGTTATTATTATTTTTATTAGTATTTGGAAGCCAGTTAGTTTCGGTATCGATGATATAATGTTTACGTTTGTATTAATTTCGAAATTCAATGCATGAAGGTCGTCACAGACGCAATTATAACTTACGAGTATTTAAAATATAGCTGAACTTATTATTATGGTATACTTTACAAGTCTGTCATACAACGACCACATGATATGACAATATATTGCCATCTAAATTTATATTTATTACTGAACTGACACTATTTTGGCATAATCATGACTGTGGGCGTAACAAGTTTAATAAATCGTAACGTTGCAATGTTTTTTGGTTGAAAGGGCGGAAGGGAAGAGATAAGATTAGGGGCGAGATCTGAAATAATTTATAACAAAGGTACTCTGTGATCTGAAACTATGACTGATCATCGCCAACCGATAAATCTTACAGATGATAAACAACAAAAACAAATAATGTTTTACTCACTTGTCACTTTCTAGATCGATGTGATCCATTGTGATCATTATAAAGATGTTTTTTTTTTAACTGGGACAGTATGGTGAAATCGGAATCCATAAGAGATACAAAAGAGTGGACTTAAAAACCATTCGTTTTTTTTTGTGAAAACAATTATGATATTATCGCTTTTTTGGTCAAGAGTGAGCTGCCCATAAAAACTAATAAAATTGTCAGTTTTTTTAATGTTGATCGATTCAGTTTCACGTAAGCATCATTTCATTGTAACAGAAGAAATAAATCTGGACAGCAAAAGTTGGTCAAATTTAATAAAATATTTTTTCATGCAATACTGTAGGGGGAAATTCGAATCCATAGAAGATACAGGAGAAACGTCTCAAGGACCATTCGATCTATTTTGTGAAAACAATTTTGGCATTATAAATTTTTTGGTCAAGTGTGTTGTCCATAAAAGTTACAAAACTATTTCTTTTTTTAAAACAGATCGACTTAGTTTCACGTAAGTGTCATTTCATTGTATCGGGAGAAACAAATCGACAGCAGAAGTTGGTCAAATTTAATAAAATATTTTATTCAGGCAATTGAAGTATCGAATGCATTAAATCATAGTCGATTTTACTCGAGAGCAATTCATTTACAACGGCAAAAACTTTTGTGTGCTAAAAAAAGTGTTCCATATTTGAATTTCGTGCAGGACGTATCGACACGAAAGTTAGCTATGGGAACACTGAATGAATTGTTTCCGAGTTTCCGAGTAAGTCGACTATGATTTAGTACATTCGATTCTTCCATAGCGTGAAAAAATATTTAGGTAGGTATATGAATCATTGGATTATCGTCTCCATTGCGCTCAGGTTATTGGCTACTTTTTAAGATTAATTTGCTAGTTTTTTAAAATTGAATCCTTATAATTTTATCCAGCAGTGCCAATTTTCAATGCAAATTAGTCGAATAGCAGGGGGTTATCCGCGATGAGATAAGTTTAAATACAATAAAACAAAACATCGACTTAGGTGTTTACTCTTAAAGCAATCCCTCACAAACTCGCATCTTGCATCCAAGATCACTTCACTTCGCTCCTAGTATAGTTTCAATTTAGAGAATTACATTTGAAGGTCAAATGAGTTCGAATGCGAAGTGAGGCGAATTGTCGACCGGGTCTCGGTTGCTCGGTTCGAGTTTTTACAGATTTGCATAGCTGTTCATCTGTATTTCTGTCTATCGGTCTGCCTGTCCGTATGTCACAGCTATTTGTCTCGAAGACAATGAAAATGAAATTTGGAAGGTAGGTGTTTTTTCTTTGTACACAATGGTAATACATATGTAACTGAAGGGTGTAAAAAAATCTAGTGCACATAAGCAGGGGGGTCTTTTAATAGGTCTTCAAAAATGATACCAAGGTTTCATTGTGTCTTTTTATTTATGTCGAGGGAATATCTATTAATTATGTGATTTGAAAATGGGAGGGGTCCAGTAAAATCTCATCAAATCTCATTTAAAGTTCATAATTAAAAATCTCACGTCACAGTTTAAAGAATATACATTATTATACAGATAATAAAAAAAATTAAGAAATGTATTAATTATTTTTTGGGATGCATTTAACGGCACTTCAAAATTGGTGAAAATATAGACAAAATTGCTATGAATTGCTAATAAAAAATATAGTTTCATACAATAAAATGTTACTCCTTCATAAATCGACATTAGCTTTAAAAAAATTTAAGACGCCATAAAATAATAATTGCCAATAAAAATAAATAAACAATCATTTAAAATAATAGATTGTACTATGTAAAATAACATTTTCTATAAACTAAAAAAACAAACTTGACAAGCTGTCATTCTGACAATGCCGGCACATCCGGCGCAGTGAATGGAGACTGGAATGGAGTTAGAAGAGTAGGTATATTATATTCCTTGATGGAGTCGGTGCAATTGCGCAACGTCTCTTCCTAACCCCTGAAAATAACTCGGAAATACGCATACTAGTATATATAAGAATGCTATATCTAGATATACACACAGCAAAAGATGAAAAGAGATGGAGCATTGTAGAGATGTTTCGAGATTAAATTTTACGACTGCAACTATCTCTTTAAAGTTCGGATTCTTGTTTCAAGACTGCACTTGGAAACAAGTCGGAAATACACTACATCTACATATAGCAATGGTATGCACACAAGTATATATAACATTGCTATATACAGGGTGTCCCAAGAAACAGTGATAAGCGGTGGTCCAGAGATAGAGCAGGCCCTGGGGTACCCGAATCACCCCCATGTATGTTCCGCGATTTTTCGTAGTTTAGAAGTTATGAATTTTTTTGTGATATTTTACTGATTTCAGACTTTCGAGCCCATTCTAATCATATTGAAGTGAAAAATTAAGATAAATACCTGATTTTTTTTAATGTTTACCCTAAAGTTGGACCTAACCAAGCTGTACACAGTCACCTCCATAATCCATACCATTGCGCTTTAAAATAAAAAAAATTGACATGAAAGGAAAAATAGAAAGAAAATCAATAACTTTCAGGGCGTTTTAAAAAAAAATTCACATTCCTTTTTTCATTCAAATGTATTTCAAAAACTTCTACGTTTTATCAGCTATTTACTTTATGATAGCTTGATGATATTTCATCAAGCTATCTCTACGATATCATACCTAAATTTTGCGTGAAACTGTACAGTCTCAAATTTAAATTTCAGTTATAAATAAAACCAAGTAAAAATTATTTTAAATCAGTTTATTTTACACTTTTCTAAAAATAACAATACCTGCTCAGAACTTAGTACAATAGGACAAATTCGTATTTTGCTAAATAGTGAACAATAGCGGCAACCCAGATGTAAATTTTTTGACCGAAGACCTCAATAGCCTTTTAGAAGATGTCGATCTGGAGACGCACAGGAATATGATATTCCAAGACGTGTCATTATGCGACTAATGTTAGAGCCTATTTAAATAGAAGATTTGAAAATAAGTGGATTGGTCGCGGCGGCCCATAGCATGGCCCCGAGATCGTCTGACTTAAACCCCATCGAATTTTTTGTGTGGGGTTATTATAAAGAACTAATGTATTCGAAAGAATCGGAAAACTTAGAACAATTGAAAATAAAATTAACTAACGCAGAGCAAACAATGAAAGGTAACAGAATCGCGTTCCGATTTTTACAGGAAATTTTTTTTCGCCGATGTCGCATATGCATCGATCAAGAATGTCAACATTTTGAAATTTTTTTGTAATTATTAATAATAAACAGATTTAAACACTATTACTTGGTTTTATTTGTGACTAAAATTAAAATTTTTCCTTGTGCGTCTCCAGATCGACATCTTCTAAAAGGCTATTGAGGTCTTCGGTCAAAAATTTAGATACGATTCACCATTCAACCGGTCTGGTAGCTCAAATGGGCCAATCAGTTCTCTGTTGACTATCCCTGACCAGAGATTAACACTGAACTGCTCCTGGAAGTTGGAAGGTCGTGCGATGTGCGGAGTTTCGAGACTCCATGAATAGTATTTATGGACATAGTAAATTCCATTTCGTCTGAAATACGATTCGTCAGTTCACAATAGTTTCAGAAAACTTGAAAGTAAAAAAGCTACATCTGGGTTGCCGCTATTGTTCACTTTTTAGCAAAATACGAATTTGTCCTATTGTACTAAGTTCTGAGTAGGTATTGTTATTTTTAGAAAAGTGTAAAATAAACTGATTTAAAATAATTTTTACTTGGTTTTATTTATAACTGAAATTTAAATTTGAAACTTTGTAAATTTTCACGCAAAATTTAGGTATGATGTCGTAGAGATAGCTTGATGATATTTATAGGGTAAATAGCTGATAAAACGAAGAAGTTTTTAAAATACATTTGAATGAAAAAAGTTATGTGAACTTTTTTTAAAACGCCCTGAAAGTTATTGATTTTCTTTCTATTTTCCTTTCATGTCAAATTTTTTTATTTTAAAGCGCAATAGTATGGATTATGGAGGTGACTGTGTGCAGCTTGGTTAGGTCCAACTTTAAGCTAAACATTAAAAAAAAAGTCAGGTATTTATCTTAATTTTTCACTTCAATATGACTGGAATGGGCTCGAAAGTCAGAAATCAGTAAAATATCATAAAAAAATTCATAACTTCTAAACAACGAAAAATCGCGGAACATACATGGGGGTGATTCGGGTACCCCAGGGCCTGCTCTATCTCTGGACCAGCGCTTATCACTGTTTCTTGGGACACCCAGATATACCAAAAGCCAAAGATGAAAAGAGATGGAGGATTATAGAGATGTTTCGAGATTAAATTTCTCGACTTCAACTATCTGTTTAGAGTGCGGACTCCTGTTTCAATATTGCTCCATTTGTAAGGGCGCGTTTATTTGACACGAATTCCTTCGCGCCGATACAACGCGGTTGCCACGCGTACGCCGCGCGGTCGCCGCGCGGTCACCGATCTATGACCGCGTTTTAGAATCATCATAAAATGTGTTCTATTTATTTAACAATTACATTTTAAACTAAATGAGCAATGAAACAACAACTTGACTCCGCCACTGCTAGCCGTTTTCGATTCATTCAGTTAATCAAATTTGGGGAAAAATTCGGAAAAATTTCAAATTTGGAAAAATAGTTGAAAAATATAAAAAATTTATATTTTTAGGACAAGGCCCCATTATTATGTCCATGTAACCGAAGCCGCCTCTGTCTTGAACTGAGCTCTTGATCTACATTAATTTAAAAATTGAATGCGATAAAGCATAATATACAGAGATGTGATTTATTTGAAATACATCTATTTAAAATGCAAATACATAATGGAAAATACCTGTTTATATTTTGCATTTGAAATATTTCTTTCAGAATGCGTTTTATATTTTATTTGAATTAATCTACATAAATATTTAGTATTTGTAAATTGCAAAATGTTTCGTTAAATTTTTTAATTCATATTTCGTATTTTTCATTCTTAAATCCATAATTACTTTATTTAAGAACACCTATTCAAAATGTTCCCAACAATAACGCCAATATTGCAAATCAAATTGTTTCTGTGCCAATGCCAATATTGCCAATATTATAATAGACCTGGAAACACTTCCAGGTCTTTCATTTCGTCTTTTCGTTTGGTGGAATGATTATGAGGCGACATAGACGGAACATGAAAGATGAACTATTCGAACAAAACTAGTGTTAACATCAGTGAATAAGTATTTCATTTGGAGAAAGTATTTTGAAAATACCTATTTTGTACTTTGGATTTAAATACTTTTATTCAAAACCATTTCGCATTTGTATTTGAAATAAAAAAATAACTAATCATTTGCATTTTGTATTTAAATACTTATTATAAATACTTATACTATTTTATAATACTTTTAGCAAAATATTTCGCACATCTCCGATAATATGACATTTTCATTGTTAGTACACAAAATGGTGTTTAAAATACAAGAAGTGCAAAAAAATACAATTTTTATAAAATAAATGAGTAACAATTATATCTTTGTCTATTTTTTACTCTTTCCATAAAATACTATATTTTTTGAAATGTTCTATAATTTTTTAAATACTATAATCAGCCGAAGAAATTTTGATAACCCTAATTAGAATACACTGGCGGGATGGGTTGACATTCTCGTGTATTTATTAAAAGCGAATGTAACTCTATTCACTAGGCAACAACGTTCGAATTGCTGGGAACTATCCAACCGCGCGGTAACCGCGAGCAATCGCACGCCGACCGCGAAACGTATGCGCGGTCGCCGCATAAGATTATCAATGGATGCTCCTCAATAGTTGTTGAGATATGCGCTTCTGAAGTGTCGTAAAAATTCTGAAAAACTTTAACATAATAGAACTTGAAAAGCACTTTCAATGAAAATTGGTTTCATTAAGATATGTTATGCCGTTATTAAGATTAGGGGTATTTAGATTAGGGTTTTCGATAACACGCTCAGCGACCGCAGAAATAATTTTTTTTTACAAAGTGTCATTGAGAATCACGAGTACGACGTATTGCTACGAGTACGACATACAGCAACATAAAGGAATAAAAAATATCATCTGACCACATCTTGATGGGTATTAAATTCAAGAGTTTATGGCAGTAATTTTTCACAATTAATAATGTATTTAAAAATAAATATAACAAAACTGAAACTACTGAAACTGAAAAGTTTACTTTATATATCCGCATTATAGCCGTTACTGTCTATAACTGATATTTTTCGTCTAGGTACATATTATATGGCAGATAGATCATCATAGACATTTTACTCGCACAGAAGCTCAAACAAACAAACAAAAATTTCGAAATATTTATATTATTATTGAAAAAATGCCACAAAGGCTTAAACTGTCAAATCTTATTTAAACAGTTTCCATGTACACATTGTTTAATACAATTTTTGAAACGTAGACTTGTGTAATATACAACATATACTGTATATTTATATTGTTAAAGCTTCGCGCATATTTGTTTGGCGATTGACAGAAATAGCGACTCACAGACAGAAACTACAATCTTATTTACTATGTAACGTGTAAAAGATGTATAGATTTCAGAAAATAAATATACGAACGCACAGATAATTTCTATAAATATTTGTTTTGGAATCGGAAAAGCCTAATATACCTAATTCAATCACTTTTTCAAAATTATTTCCAAAGTACAGATAAAATTTCGTTGCTGTTATAAATTGTCATGGGTAGATGTCTCTGATATATCTGTTTATGTTATTAAATGTAGGTCAACAGATAAATCACTATAAGTTAAACCCACTTTACAACTACAGAGAGCTCATTCCAGATCCAGATAGTCTGACTTTAAGAAATGCAACTGTCAAAATTATTTTAGATACTTAAAGATTTTTGTATGTATATTTGTAGATTTACCTTAAGTTCTAGAGATTTTCAATTTACACAGGAACCATAAACACTTCCTGGATAAAAAGTAGTCTAAATTATTCTTTGGAAAATACTCTATCTTTCAGTGGAAATCTCGCTGAAATCGGTTCAGCCGCTTCTAAGATTAGCCTGGACAAACAAACAGACAGACAAACAGACAGAAAGACAGTCAGACAAAACTTTAAAAAAAAATGTGTTTGGGTCTTGTTTACGTGTAGAAATTCATATAAGCTTAAGAAAAAGCCTTTATTTCGAAATCACAGACAGACACTTCAATTTAAATTAAATGTATGTACTAGCTGTACCTGCGACTTCGTCTGCGCGGAAAATTTTATCGTAACTTTCCCAGATTAGTTTCGATTACACATACAATGTACAAGTACATATGTACAAAGATTACTTTTGATAAAAGCCTACGTCTGCCTTCGGGGACATACTGTCTCTCTCATCACAATTGGTTCAGCGGTTTAGCATTTCCCGTTCTAAATTTCATTCCCTTTTCGCCTTCTGAGGGGTAGATTTCTGATAAAAAAGTAGCCTATGTTTGTTTTCTGATGTCGAAATATCTTCATGCCCATCATAATCGGTTCAGCGGTTTACCATTTCCCATACAAAGTTTCATCCCCCTTTTCATCCTATCATGTGACCAATCACATGTTCTCACTACTATATAATACATCAAGATCAGTCAAGCCGTTCTCGAGTTATAAAAGGACATAAAGACAGAAAGACAGACAATTTTCGATCGAATTTTCGATTCGATCGACACCCAGGTCGATTTATCCAAAAAAGTAATATTAGCCATTTTGGATTTGTAAATGAACGTGATTTTCGTAATCAGCATCCCCAGATACCTAAAATTTGACATCCATATCGATTTATCCAAAAAAAGTAATATTCGCCATCTTGGATTTGAAATTTGATGATTGAAAGTTTATATAAATAACTTTATAATTATAAACTTTCAATCATCAACATTTTACAGACCATAATACCTAAAGTTAACTAAAGTTTCAGTCAATTCAACTGAACAGTTGTTTTATAGCATTTTTATAGAACAAATGTTTGACGTGATTCTTTAAATTGATATAACTTTTTTATTTATGAACTGATTGTAATAAAACAAATACAAAATTTTAAGTGAAGATTACCAAAATACATTAGTGTAAACTGCACCCAAATCGGTTAAGCCGTTTTTAAGATTAGCTTGCACAAACGCATAGACAAACAGATATACAGACATTCAATGTTTTCGGTTCTATCCCGTTGATAAAGACCCCCAATAATAGTTTTTCTCATATCTCTTCCATGTACAGACAGCGATCAGTTACATTTTTATTATATGTATAGATTAATTAAAAATTCGTAGTTCATACTTGTGTCTATTGTCAAATAGGTAAATACACGCATCAAACAAGTCTAAGCAACATGTACGATTTTGAATTTTTGAACGATTTTTACTATTGTAATATATTTTGGACGATTTTTACTATTGTAATATATTTATTTTTATGTTTTATAAATAATAACTAAGCATTTTTTGATGCATTAGTGACTAAAACAACAAAAATCTTCATTCAATTGTTCATTGAATCACAGTAATTACAATATGTGTACCGTAACATACGTAGTATAAAATAATGTTAAAACATAATTAAACTTTAATGTTTTACAAAATTAAATAATGATATTTTTTAATTATTTGGTAATTCAATACAAAGTTTGACCGCCTCTGTTGTTTAAAACTTGTCGGCAGCGATTTTTCATTAAATTTATAAGATTGTTTATCTGATCCTGCAGCAATCGGTCCCAATGGAATTTTAACAAGTCTTTCAGTTGTTGGGTTCTCGACACTCCGTCCAGGTTCTCTAGAACACGTCTCTGGAGCATGTCTCATGTGTACTCGATGGGATTGAGGTCTGGCAATTGAGCAGGCCACGGCAATACCCGGATGTTGTCCAAGTACTCTCTGGTCCACCGAGCTGTTATCGAACGCGCATTGTCATGCATCAGTGTGAAATCTGACCCAAGACTGTGCAAATGGGTAAACATAAGGCCCGAGGACATCTTCAACGTAACTTTCAACGTTCATGTCGCCATCTACAAAAACGAGCTCAGTTCGTCTGTTGCTCATAATACCCGCCTATACCATCACTGTGGAGCCACTATAAGGGTGCACTTCCTGGACGAATCTCAGCCGTTCAGTATTTCCGGGACGACGATACACTCTTACCCTTCTCGTATCAGGTCTAAATCCAAACCGGGACTCATCACCAAATAAAATTTTATCCCATTGCTCCTGGGTCCATCTCAAGTGTTCCCTACACCATTCGTTTCGACGGGCGCGATTCCCATGGCGTATAGGTGGGCACCTAATTGGGCGTCGTGCTATTAGGCCGTATTCATGCAGCCTATTTCTCACGGTTTGGTGGCTAACAACAACACCGGTTGAGAATTGTAGCTTTAAACTTATCTCCCGGGCGGTTAACATCGGCTGACGTCTTGTAGTCAGTTGTATGTATCGGTCCTGTCGAGCAGTTGTACTCCTTCCTCGTCCTGGGTGCTGCTCAGCAGGATCCCCTGTATTAACGTAACGCTGCCAAAGACGACAAATCACGCTCCTATTGACACCAAAATGCCGAGACACCTGGGACTGATTTCTTCCCGCTTCCCGCATTCCTACAGCTCTCTACATTTCATCAGCAGTCAAATGACGTCGCTCCATAACACAAAAAATGACTCACCACTCAATTTTTTCAAAAACTGTATATCTCAAAATGATAAAAGTGCGATAAATACCAAATTTATCAAGCAACGAAAACACATGAAATTGGGAAAAAATAATTAGCTTTTATTTTAATGAAAACAAAAAACAAACGAAAAGGTTCTATTTTTAAAATCAGCCAGTATATGTTTCCGAGAACAAAAAAGATGTATACCAATAAAACATGCAGTTTCTGTAAATGATGCGTGTTGCTTAGACTTTTTAATGTGTGTATACTATATAGGTTAATAATATGTTAATATTTACAAACTTAGAACTACACATTATCTTAAATAATAAACTTCCTCAAATTTGGTTAGTAATAATAAAATCTCATATTTTTAATCTTCCCTCAGTAGTTACATTTTTGTTTTAAATACTCGCCAATTTCGTAATGCATTTTATAAAATACGAACTAAGCAAACTTAAGATGCACTTATATTAAAATACCCGAAGTAATTTCTAATTAAATGAAGGAGGTCGAGAAATAATAAATATTCAGATAAATAATTCACGACGAGATATTATTTTTCTGCAAACGCAAAATTGATTTCTGTCTGTCAAAATTTTTTTTAAAAGCCCTTTCACATTTTTGTTTGAAATACTGTTATTTTGACGCTTTAATTCTCAGAAACCTTAAGATTTTTTAATATTCTGCTGGCAATTTATAATAGATCCATTTCTCTTCTTAAATATTTTCATATTTATTTTATAATATTTTACAATAACCATTCTATGATGTCAGTTAACAAGGAAAATCCTTAGACGCGCTACTTTGACGCCCTATAATTAACATCGTTTCGATGAGTTCTAACAATTTCTAAAATTATGTTCAGATCAAGTACACATTCTTATTGAACATTGCTTTTGTGAAAATATCATAAATTTGTTTTTAAATATTTCTTTTTACAGAAAAAAATATTTAAAAAGGCTTTTTTTCATGATGAAATGTCGTGATTAAACGGCGATTTAGTTCTAAAAAAAGCAATGACTTATAAAAAACGATATAAAATGAAACGTCATTCAATGTACAATATATGACAGAAATTAGTTTTTTAAATTAATCAGTGTAATAAATATAATAAACAAAAAAAAACAGTAAAAAATATGCAATTTTGACGTGTGTATCTAAGACCCGCGCGAGCGCTTGTAGGGGTAAGATCTATACAAGAAATTTATTGCGCTTGTTAGATAATTATATATGGATGGATATAATATATTATTACATTGAAATGTATGTTTGCTTGATAATAATGAACTATAATATTATTTTTTAACTGTGTTACCTTTATGCTATATCGGTTTACTACTCGAATTGTTATTTGTGAAACAATGAAGGATCACTGTGATCATTGAAAGTCATAATAGCTCCCTATTTTCATAACTCTTTGAAACTGTGTTGCCTATGATAATTAGTATAATTATAAATAATATATTAATAATCGCTATTGATTATGGATTACATATACCTAGTATGGATATATTTGTAAAGTACAAAATGAATATAACTTATACTGATACGAAATATGATTAAAGTGGTGGGGAAGGTAGTTTCTAATAGTGATTGTAACTTCAGAATGACACATTGCTGTCGGGACACTGGAGCTAAACAGATAAGTATCCAAACAGATATTAAGTTATTCATTCTGTTATGTAATATGATGTTATAGTGTTTACCTAGTATTGTGTCTAGTATTGTATTATGTGCATACAGTAATACAAAATAGATACATACATACATATCCTCACGCTGTATCCCTAACAAGGTAGTCGGAGAGGACGGAGCACCAAGCGTCGCGGTTCTTACATAGAGATAATCAGAGTAAATAAAATTAGTAGTGTAATTGCTTATATCGCAATACTTTGTTAAAAAATAATACCTGACTGAGTTTCTTGCCGGTTCTTCTTCAGTGCAGGTTCGTTTTGAACCGTAGTAGATTTTGCTTGAATAAAAATGATTAGATTCAAGCTTAATGATGTGTTTTCTTCCATTACCCCATTATTATAAATAGTTCTATTCGTATTTTTATTTAATTGGTTTGAATTTTTTATTTAGCCTATTTTATATTTTTTTAAACTATATATCTATTTATAACACGCTCTTCATAACGAGATGTCGTATGACATGTTTTGATGCAGTGTTTACTTTATTCCATGAGTCTATTATGACTTTCTGATTTCCTGAATTTTTTGTTAGGCCTGTAAACATTGTGTTTTAAATATAATCACTAGTAGTTAAGTTAAAAAAAAAAGTTCTAAAGTAATGACAGCTTAAAAGAAGTATTGCAAGCCGGGTATCTAGACGATTATCTACTACATTTATAACAATCTATACAGGTTTTAACGAGACATTCACAGGAAGATAGAGAAATGTTCAAATAATAATTTGAACTTCCTATGTAAAAATTGAAAAATTTCAAATAATTAAACCGTAAGTTGATCCGCACCTGCTACGCATGCTTGGTACGCATAACAATTCAGAACAATTATGGCCGGAAAACACGGTACCGCGAGTCTGATTGCGACTCTGGCTCCGAAACATGAAAGGTTGCAAACTCAACAGTCAACTTTTAAAATGATCTCCATTTCGTGAGCCCTTTCACATTTTTGTGCAAAACACTGATATTTTGCCGCTCTAATTCTCAGAAACCTTAAGATTTTTAATATTCTGCTGGCAGTTTATAACAGGTCTATTTCTCTTATTGCTGTTGCATATTTTCATATTTATTTTATAATATCTTACAATAACCATTCTACGATGTCAGTTTACAAAGAAAATCCTTAGACGCGCTACTTTGGCGTCGACGAGTTCTATTTCCAAAATTATGTCGAGATCAAGTGCATATTCTTATTGAATATTTTGTAGTGGAAATGTCATAAATATCTTCCTTTTTTCCGGAAAAAATATTTAAAAAGGATTATTTACAGGATAAAGTGTCGTGATTAAATGACGATTTAGTTCTAAAAAAGCGATGACTTATAATAAAAAAAACTGATATGAAATGAAACTTCATTCAATGTACAATATACGACAGAAACTATTTTTTAAATTAATCAGTGTAGTAAATATAATAAACATAACAAACTTAGTAAAAAATACGCGATGTTGACGCGTGTATCCTCAGAGCCGCGCTAGCGCTTGTAGATGTAAGCCTTGTACAAGAAAATGTGCTCTTCCTAACGAGTGATCGCAAGCGAGAACTTACAAGAAGCATTGCAAGCCGGGTATAGATTGTTAGATACAGATTTTAACGTAACATTCACAGAAAGATAGATAATTTTTCAATAATAATCTAAACTGCCTATGTAAAAATTGAAAAACTTTACAAATAATTAAACTGCAAATTGATCCGCACCTGTTAATTAAAGATATAGTATAAAAAAATAACCCGAGAGGTACGCATAACACTAATGGGAACCAAAACAGTTTTTTTAGAATTTTTATCTGTCTGTCTGTCTGGATATACAACATATATGTACTTAAGAATCTCACGATAAGTACTGCAAGAATTTAAAGACAGGTTGCACATAGATATGTTTTATCGTGATCCGCCGTCTAGATCTAGAAGTTGAGATCTAAAATATCTTTTTAGTTCAATTGCATAAAAAGCTCTTTTTAGTTCAATTGCATCTGTAATATGTGTTCTTATAGCAGCTTTTTCGTTGATCTTATATTTTTTACCATAAACATACATAAGCATAGCAAAGACATGCTAATTCTATACTACTATACAAATCTCTAGCGTCTGTCTGTACCTTCATGTCGGTTTGGTCATGTCTCAGGCGTTAGGATTTTCTATATTTTGATATCACTTCTGATGTTCTTTACAATAGAATTAAATGGTAAGTTAGATATCAATAGCAATGAAATACCCCAAACCTTACTTCAATTATCAATTAATAATTCATTAATTAGTATTCAAACACTTCGTGCTGCAGTCGTGAAGGTAAAAAGCAAAAAGGAGAACCGCGCAGCGCTCGAGATTTGACTTACATAATATATTATCTCGCAGCGGTACTGGGAAACAAGCCGTCAGTCGTTCTTCTCGATTACGTCACGTACACAGTCGCGCTCTGCTAGAGGGCGCCAGTGTTCTCTTTTTGTTTATTCGTCAGTGTTGCTAACAGATGCTTGATAATTTTGCTACAACTATTATTGGTAACAATGTAAGAATTGTCAAATAATAAACACTCACCGCTTATTGATTGACCTCGAAAATTTACTTCAAGTAAGCGCGAAAACAATTGACGTGGGTTCATCCTAGATGTTGGTTGGAAATTGAGCGAGGGCCGGTACGTCGGCGCGGGGTAAGGTCCCGATATCTGTTTTGTACGTGTGCCTGCGCGGGAATACAGTAATATGGGAGAAATCGTAATGATCGGTATTATCTCCTGACCGGCATTATGCGGTTTTACCCTAATCCTAATCTTATTGATATATTAATTTTAACGTAACTGTCAATTAATGACTTAAAACATATCAATATACGTAGTAAGAGTAGAGTTATCTCCCTTTCATCTTGATTTGTAAGAGGCTTGACAGAACAGATCAACTGTAGACCAGAGTAGAAGTATGTAATTCAACTATTCCTGACATAGTATTTGTACAAACATAGATACCTAACTTTAGGTCAAAGAAACTTTCTCTTTCAAGGTGGATTAGCGTGGATAGAGCTTAGATCTTAGAGCATCAACTCACAACAAAACTATTCCTTAACACTAGTTATGTTACAGCTAAGAGTATTTGGGCTTGCAGATTGAAAGTAAACAAAGTAGGTATCTAATGGCAGTGACTTTAGTTATCGTTATACCATCGTTATAACAGTTCCCTAATAAGACCTCTTTTGGTCTGGACGAGAAGATGCAGCTGTCAGGTTGGCACATTTTTGTTGATAATTTTATTTTAACATTTATTCTGAATGTCACCAATAAATTATTTAATATCAATAATTGCAAAGTTCAACCTTTTTATAGGTGCCCAATTGATGAAAATATGAAACGTTACGTTACATGATACCACCAAACCACCTTAGATGCCTTGGATTTATTGGAAAACAAATTAATTTTTGAAGGTTTGTAAGCAAATGAGCGTAATGAAGTGGTAACTAGATATCGAACAGTATCGATATGCATTTAATCAGTTATAAAAACTTTTACGAGAACATAATAGGTAGGTAGGCAATTGTTTACAGTGACATTAAATTGTTACACTATGTATATTGACATTTTAATTTGTGCTAAAAATGCAGTAACTAGTTTTTGTTCTAATAATAAATAGACTTAATGTCCATATGTACAAAAATGATACGCAGAAAAATTAAAAGCTTTTTCGAAATTTTACGTAATATCTTGTGCATTCTAATAATTGTAGCTCTAATGATTGCTTATAGTGTAAAAAAATTGCGCCAAATTCAAGTGACAGTTCAACTTCCTATTGATACTCTGAAATATATTGTCGGTGAAATTGATAATGAGATTCAACAAATAGATTTACCAAATTTAGCAATAATTGTCAATAGCCACAACTCACAAGAGCAAATATTGAATGTGGACATGTATGGAGAGATTCAACCGGACACAGTAATTATGGTTATCAATTTATATAAGCTATCAACACACTTTAGATATTTTTTAGTATCACTTTCTCAAGTTAGAGGGATTGAGCAAGCACTAATTGTATTTTCACATTCACATTACGATGAAAATTTGAATCGATTAATACGAAGCATTGATTTTTGTCGCGTTTTACAAATTTATTATCCTTATTCTTTACAATTATATCCGTCCGAATTTCCTGGTACTGATCTATTTGATTGTCCTCATGAAATGGATATTAGAACTGCAGAAATTTTGAATTGCACGGGTGCTTTGACTCCTGACATTCATGGACATTATCGACAGTCTTGGAATGCTGAAAGGAAACATCATTGGTGGTGGACAGCCAACAAAGTATTCGACAATTTGAGCTGTACCGAAAACCATAATGGTATTGTGATTTTCTTGGAGGATGATCTGTATTTGATGCAAGATTTTATTTATATGACACTGTATATGAAAAAAATAGCTAAAACATTACCTCAGTGCGAGCTGATATCCTTTGGGACTACAACCATTCCAAATTCGTACGAAAGTATACGTCACGTAGAAGTTATGACTTGGGATCCTAAATATCATTCAGTACTAGCATTTGATTTATCGGTTTGGAATATAATTTCATCACACTATGATATATTTTGTGATATAGATGACTATACATGGACCCGTTCTTTATTTTATTTATCATTAAATAGAAGAGACGGAAAAAGATTTCAAGTAATGACAACTAAATTTCCGAGAGCATTTAAACTGAATTCATACGAAGAAATTTGGAGCTACAGTATAGTAGATGTTCTTTATGACATACTAGATTTGCAAAAACGAAATTATGAACAGTGGTTTCCACCTTTCATTGAATTATACACACATATTGAAATAGTAGATGATGATTATATTATTTTTGAATACGTTGAAAATAAAGGTGGCTGGAATGATCCTAGGGATAAACAATTGTGTATTAATATAACAGCTAAAAAGATAAGAAAAGTTTTATTGGATATGGAAAAGCAATTTAAAATTTATGAAGACTGATATGAAAGAGCAGGTACTGTTACAATATTTAATAAATAACTAAAAGTAAGTACTTGTATTTTCTTCCCATTTAACTGCCACATATGATAATTTTATTGTGTTTCATTGTGGTATCGTCCATGTTTTTACTAAATACACTGTTATACTGACCTCCTTTCTGCCCAGACTTTACGGAAAAGTTATTTGACCTATATTTTGTGTAAAGTTAATTTATTGTGTGAAAGTTAATTTATTGTGTGTTAATGGTCTATACTTAATAAATTGGGAATTTCATTAATGCATTCCGAATTGTTATTTTTATATTTTTCTATATTTTATAATACTCCGAAATAATAGTATGGAAGTTGTCATTGTGGTTATAGATGAAATTGTAACAGTGATATATCCCTATAAGGATAAGAGTGTGTACATACGTGTACTTTTCGAGGAATGATTCGTTGACAGTGTGATTATGCCAGAGGACAAAGGCGAGGAGGGCACTCGAGGGAAGACGTGTGGCTGACGGCAGTGTCATTCGTAAAGGAGGCGCGGGCAGAGGGGAGTAGGAGGCTTTAGCCGCGCGCACTGCGCACGCATGCCTGGCCCGGCCGTGAGCAACAGTCTGCTCGCGTGAGCCGTCGTTCGCGACTTGGCCGCACTACGCTACATTATCATGACCCGTGGTAAGCATTCCTCGATACCAAAATTAGTCGCGAACAAGCTTCACAGTTAATTAACAGAATATACTTACCCCTGTTATCATCCAACAACCACCCCCGTGTCATACTTTTCTGTCACAATTCCGCTTATGTTTTCATTATTTATTTACGGCAATAATGTATAGTATGCATGGGCAATCATATTACATTTCTTATATATAGTATGAGAAGTTTACGTTTGATTTTAAAATAAAATTGCAAATTAAATGAACGATTAAGTAACTCAAAAATAAATGCAAATTGGTGCCATGAGCTTGCTTCAGGCACCCATGCTCTATAACAATAGCTGATTTTAAACGTAAGTATAACAGGTTGACTGTACACGGTAGAAATTTTATTACAATAAAATACCTAGTAATTTGTGGAAAAAGTGAAGAAGCCTTTGGAATCATTTTAGAAGAGTTTATAAGTTACAAAACAATCTGTGGTGAGTACCATTTATGATAAATTGATACAGTAGAATGAAAAACATTGATGTAAAATTGCTATTGCAAAATAGCCTGGACAATCATTTTACAGTGAGAAAATACTTAGATATTTAATATTAATAGAATCAAACACCTAAATATAAAAATAAGATTGTTCTAAAAATCATTTGATTATGGTTTTTAGGGTTCCGTAGTCAAAATGTTTAAAACGGAACCCGTCTGTCCGTACGTCATAAACGATTTATTCCTTCATATTTACTCCTACTGACCCTAAAGGCACAGATATGTAAAATGGTAACATAAAATCAGTAATGATAAGCAATTCATCACATGATCATCTTAGACACCTTCCCGTACGAGGCAAGGGACCTCCCTTGCCTCGTGATCATTCCTTTGAAATTATACTGTTGAGTAGGGTGTCATCCAAGTTGGTCTTAAAAATGAAATAAAGGTATCTTAGTTTTTTTTTCATATTTTAAAGCAGTCATTATAAAATATTGAGCTGAACTGAAATTCACTATGTGCCACTCTAAGTTTTTAATTAAAAAACTTTGAGAGTTAAAGGCGAACAGAGGCTAGACCTACACAACTACATCGAACGGAAATTATTTCGGTTTACCTTAAATAATTAATTAAATTAAAAGCAAATAAACAGTTGTTAGATGAACCTTGCTTTCATATTAAATGTATGGAGGTTTGCTAAAGTTAGTGGTTTTATTCTAAAGTTGGTTTTGGCCGAAATGAAATTTTTACTTCGTTCATAATTTTTTGTATTAGTACGTTTCTTTTGTTTGGGAGTTGCTTATACATTTATAATTGGTTTAAATGTTCTTATTCATAAATGACGTTAAATATTAATAGCCAATATTTTATGAGATTTTGTTTCTATTATTACCATTAGCCACATTGTAAACAGAAGCTACGAAGCTACGGCAATGAAAAGCGTAGCACATGCATATATATGCGATTGATTTCAGATAATAAAGCTTTGTTAATTTAAGGACGTTCATATTATGAAATATCTATTCACGTATAATATTACTTACCTATATTACCTTTACTGTCAGAATACGTGCTAGGTACTGGGCGTAAAAAGAAAAAAGATATTGTAAAGACTGATTGTCGTAATTATAACTACAGATTATTGAACTTTATTTTATTATCTAACTGCTTATTAGTGATGGGGTCAATAAGCGTAGAGAGTATTTAAATTTATATTATACCTACCTATATCTTTTTATTGTGTTCTATAAATTCATTCTTTCAGACAAAGCTTGAATTCCCATTACCAAGTCTTTCCAAGTACCTATTTTACGTATGGTATTAAAACAATATATTTTTTTCTGATATAAAAATGTGGACTTGATACTTTCTTCTACAATCAAACATATATGTTTACCTAGTGGGTATACTTACAACACAATATCATTAAAATATCGATTATGTAGGTTGTTCGAATAGGTTAATAGTAAATAAATGTTTAGTTCAATTGTGTGACTCGCATATAAAATAACATTTGCCCATAGCTTCATTGAATTGTACTTTTCTAATTTAATTACCTACTTTAAAATGTGAAACGCAACTTTTTACTACACTATTGAATTACACTATGCTCAACTAGGTATATCCTAATGTGAGAAATGACGATCGGTCAATTGGTGAAATGCCGCGACACATCATGATCTGCCCAATTCTAACAACGTACGACAACGTTTACTTCTACAATAAATTATATCTTGAAAATGAAATAAAACTGTATTAATATACGTATTAAATATGTATTATGTACGCGTATCTTAAGTACATATATAGTACGTATTATATTTATGTATACTGTATAGTATATGTATGTAATATACTATAATAAATAATTTATGTTAGTGTATTTTATTATCATTATTGCAAGTACACACAATGTCTAACTTTTTTACTTTGAATTTGTCACACTCGCAGGTCTGCTGGAAGCAATTTCTTTTAAAAATAAGCTGTACCTTTTGCTCATCCTTTCTGTATGCATCTTTTTTTGTAATCTTTGTGTGTGCAATAAATTTCAATGAATGAAAAATAAAAATTTTAAAACTTTTATTTCTTTGTTTAAATCTGTAATCTATATTTATAGAGTTAGGTACATTAACATATACCATTTACGTAACTTCCATCTATAAGTTCTATTCTATCTATAAGTATAACTTCTAATAAGATTGAAATGTCTGTCTGTGATTTCGAAATAATGGCTTTTCCTTAAAAGCTTATATGGTTATTTGCACGTAATCATCAAAATACAAAACGTTCTTTTACATTTTTTTTCTGTTTATCTCTCTCTGTTTGTTTGTCCGGGCTAATGTTCGAAGCAGCTGAACGAATTTGGACGAGAATTTCATTGCAGTTGAAGGACTTTTCAGAGAGTAATCTAAAAAATTTTTATAACGAAAAATACTAAATTTATCGCGAGAGGAAATGAGAAACACATCTAGTTTACAATAAATCCAAACGCCCATTTACGTCCATCTGCCTATAACTTTATAGTTAAATTGTTCTATTGCTTCCCCTCTGCTTTCCTTAATTTTAAATTATGTACATATGTATATACTTACGTACTCACTATATTTGAAAAAATTTGTTACACATCGTTTGTAAGCGAGGACAACATATTTTCTATCAACGTATTTTAAAACGGACTTTGTATGAAATACAACTTGAAACAATGAATTCAATATTGAGGTAGTTATACACTTTAAAAGCATTTGTTACTACAATACACCTGGAAGTTGGATGAAAATGTATACGTAGATTTCTGACAACTCTTATCCGTCTGGGTTTAAAATGTGAGTTGAGTATTTTAGTATTAATGCGAATGTGGAGCTCCATTTACTGTTTAAAAAAGTGACATCGTTAGTCCATTGTTTGGATTAATTGGTCGGCACTATAGGACTATACGCATTGGTTAAAATGTCAAGGTCATCCATCCTGTGATAGCGACTTAAATTATAAAAAACTCATTCTCAAATTTAATTCAATTAGATAATTGGTCATAGTCTGAAGAAATAAGACCACGATAGCACTTCGGGCATAGCTTTTAAAGATGTAAATTAATTATTATCTATTACCAATTATCATCGAAATCCAACCAATTGTGATTAAATCGTTATCAATATAATACTATGTGTATAAAATGTATACACACATGATGCGAAACGCCATCGTATGATAGGTGATCTTAAAATTTTTAAAAAATTGACTAAATTATCATTTCTTACTAATTAGTGGAACTTTTTTAAATAAATTTCTCAATTTGAGGCGCTAATTAGATGTAACTCATAGTCGTCTGTAAGACGGCTAAGACGTAACAGTCTGAATAAAAACTTACAAGGCAAGGTACTTATTTCTTAAAAACTTTTTTGTAATACCCATATTAGTATGTACTTTCATATAATAACGATAAAAAAACAATGTACCTATTTTAAAGGACATTAAGGTCGCATACATACATAATTGAATTTACTATTTCTTATTTATATTCAAACATTTCAAAATTGGTGACAAATGGATATTGTACCAGACTAGGTGAAAGGTTATTTTTCTTACAATCCTGATAGTGATGTATCGATGTTTATTTATAACATAATAGCTATGTTGTGAGAAAAAAATGAACCGAGAAAATTGACTGCTAACTTCGGATTGATATACCTACAATTTTTCAACTAAATCTGTTTCTTTTTGAGTTAACCTTCACTGTTATAACAAAAGAATAAGCTGTATACATAAAGATAAGCGCATCACATGAGAACGGTTGGACTGATTTGGTTATTTTTTTTAAAAGCTCATATAAGTTTTTTAGGGAACGAAAAATTGGAAAAGTAGCCTAGAAAATTGGAAAATTCGGCAAAAACTTAAATTTCTTTTTTCTATTTTTGGGATTTTTATTTATTTAAATTTGCACAAAACGTCTGTCGTCGGGTCTGTAGTTAAGAATAATTTCGTATGAACATATTAAGTAGTTTATTTTATATACTCAGGCTCAGGTAATAATTTTAACGATAGAGATACATAGGTACATCTACTTAAAAGATTTTTTCTGAACTAAACAAAGGGAAAATGAGTTCTGATATAAAGTGGTAAGAGCACGAAATAAAGACTGCTTTTGTAAAGATATGAAGCGGCAGAAAATATTTTTTAAGAAAATATTTTGTTACTTTTGTTTCGATTTAAAAAGCAATCTTTTGACCGATATAAATCTTTCCAGGCAATGAAATTCATCCTTTTCAGATCACTACTTGCCCAAGTTATATGTTCATATACGTAAGTTGCGGTTTACTTTACAGTATTGTTACTTTCTCTAAACCTACATATATACCTAATATTACCTCAACTTTACGCTTTTTGTAACGCGTATAGACAGATCCCTTTTTATCATTACAATCATTATAAGTAACACAATCTGCTTTTTAGAGTCCCGTATTTCAGAAGGAAAAAAGGAACCCTTATGGGATCACTTCATTGTCCGTCTGTCCGTCTATCAAAACCCTTTTCATCAGGAACGCGTGGGAGAATGAACTTGAAATTAATGTCAATTACGTCAACGGTCCCTTGGAAATGTAAGAAAATTAAACTTCTAAATCAAAGCAATCAAAAAATATGGCCATTATTTATGCCTCATATTATGACACTCGGAAGTAAATCAAAACCAAATAGGGTACTTCACATTGATCTAGAATCACGCAATTTGACAAAAAGCAAGAAGCAGAACAAGTAAAGAAAAAATCTGGAAGTAGTTAATTTATAGTAATTTGCTATTATAAAATTACATTTGAAGCTGGAAAATATGGAAGGACGTGTCTTTCAACTGCAAAATTAAGTTTGTGTTTGAATTCGACATATATTATCGGTAAATACATAATACAAATATGATTAGTCAAATACTTGTACTGGTGCTTATTTCAACTTCATGTGAGCTTCAAAAACCGTCAAAAACCGATATGGGCAATGTCGGCTAAAAGTCAAGATAATTTTGCCCGCTACCAAATCAATCATCAAATTTCGATACCAAATCATTTATCAAATTTTGGTTTAAATTAAAATCTAAACAAAATGTCAACCTCACTTCTCTCATTCCCGCCAAAAAGTCCACATATCATTATTATACATTCATTTAAAGAAAGGGGATTCCCCAAATTCGTCACAGCATAAATAATCAAAAATTCCGTGCTAATTTCAATCGGTCCGAATCGTAGGTGCACAAAAATATTAAATGGTTAAAATATTGACAGGATATTATTATTATTTATTCTGAAATTTGCCGCCCCCTAGGTGCCGCCCTAAAGGTACGTCGCTGGTTTTAGGGAAGCCTTAAAAGTTTATTCCAAAATTTTTTGCACTAGTCTTCATTATAATAGACACTAGTAATTTCTGAGGTATTGTGTGACGTAGTCAATCGGAATAAGGCCAGTTTATGATGAGTTACATGCTCATAAAATTAGATATTACAACTTTATTGCTTTTATGACTTCGTGAGAAATAATTGGACTAGATATTAAGGTGATTTTGCTCTCTATTGCATATGTTGTGTATTATTCTGTCTATTTATGATGTATATAATAATCTGTTTTGTTGAAAAATACTATAATATACTATTTAAAATTTTTCGTAGATGTCCAGCGCATTCATTAAAATAATAAATCATTAGATTTCCCTCTTCATCCCCGTGCCGTATCCTAGCAGCAAAAGATTGATTTTCGCAATTACTGTTTCACCATATTTTGGCGCGGAGAAGGCTCAAAAGTTGCAACAAAATTCTAAGAAAGCTACATTAACCAAAAATAAAGTGGTTTCAAAGATTTGTAAAATCAAATTCTGTAAAATTTCGGAGAGCCAATTTAATTTATGTACAATACAAGGTTTTTTTGATTTTACTTTACGCGAGTTTTTTCTCCACTTGTGTTTCTACGCTCATGGATTTTAAGATAAAGATTTAAAATTGCATAACACCTAAATATTTGATTTTCAATCTTCTTAGCTGTCTAGATCCAGGTCACCAAAATACTAAAGTCTGCATATCTGCTGCACTTAAATATTTATTTATTAATGTAAGATACATCGTAAGAAGGCAACCAGCTTTAGCCGCTTTGCTCTCTTAAGCAGTAGGTATACGTCGCTTACACGATACTTATATATACATATATTAGACACACTGGGAGTCGGCGATTATTCGCTAAATGAATTATGAATTAAGCTCTGTTATAAACAGTTAAATTGCCACTAAACTGCCTAATTAGTCTAAGGGTCTCATAGGAAGTCTCGAAGAATAATTAAACGGATTCATTTACTCATTTACTTCATCGCGAAATATGGTTAAGGGAAGATAATGTTTACTTAGTCGCCTCGACGTAAAGTACTGCCTGTTTCATTAAAGTATTTCCATATTTTTGTAACTTTAACATTAATTTACAAATCGGTAATGATCTCATTAATCGTTTGAATGTTAGTGAATTTCGATGATTATTTCTTATTTCGTAATTAATCTACTAAAATAGTAGACGAATAGCATTTTCAACAACTTCAATAAATTATCTTCATTGTATAATCACACCGCGTATGCGTATGTACTGAAAATAATTGTGTTGACGATGTTCGATTCTTGCCATAACATTACAAGTGTCGTGGGTGAGACAAAATATCTCCGCTAATTTTGAATGATACATTAGCCAATGCGGTACGCCAACTACGCCACACGCCGCATATGAATGCGAGGTCGGACGTTGCCGGTACGGTCTATTGTACAAATATCTATCGAACAAATCTATCAAAAATAGGTATCTGTTGAAAACACCGGCCCTTAGCGCGGTAGTTACAGAGCATCCGCATTCATAGCTGGGGCATAGGATTGGTTCGGAACGAACGTTTTTAATTTGTCTTGCGAGTCTAGGTGATACTGGGAACTTCCCCAGTTCGTTGTGTGGTACCGATAGTACAAGCCTAGTGTTTAGTTTGGGGTCATACAATTCGTTAATTGACTAGAGTACTTGTATTATTAATATTAAGTCATCATTAGCCGTGCTGTTTGTTTTGTTACTAATAAATACAATATTGTTAAATATGTTAGGTGGGTTGTTCTTCTTTTTAACCTACAAAAAGGTGTCTCCCCATTTAGTGAAGAAAAATTCGAGAGTATTGCCAATTTTTTTTTAAATTTATATTTCAATATGCAATAAAGACATAACGGCTGTGCACGTTTTAAAAAATATGTATTTATATTTTTGTAGTAAAAGTTACGTTACAGAGTTGTAAATCCGCGTAAATATCAAAAAATGTCAAAGATTAGATTACAAAGACATTATTTACTATAATATGTGACTCGTCTGTCAGCGTTACCTTAATTCGAAATAATTATAACAATTATTTATTAATGCTAATAATGGTAGGTGATGGCGCGTGTTTAAATATAAATTTTTATAATACGTCGAATGAAAAAAATTTATGCAAGAAAATGCTCGTAAACTTTAATTTCTAAAAGTAATTACTATACATAGTAATTACCTACCTACCGTAATTAATATTATTTATTTTCAGAAATGTTTTGGAGAGCACATAAAGATTTATCACGGTTGTTGATTTTACATTATATTACTTAATAGCGATGAACGTTTGAACTATAAATCAAGCTGTCACCACAAAAGTGGAAACTCTTTAGCATGAAACAGATTTTCTGTTCGAGAAGAAAAGATAAAGTTTTAAATAAACTTCTTTTTTGCCAAGATAACTTAATGCAGTATCCCGCTGTGAATGTTACGTACCTACAGTATCACTCCCGAGTGGATTCAAATCTGTTTTACTGCCCGAATGAAGTGCGCTCTTTGCTTAGATTTTGTAAGAATCCTTTTTCTCTTACAAATATTTGAGATACAATGGTTTGGGACAGTGGAATGTAACAGTGGGGAAAAAAGATATTGTTCACAGTTCTATGTTTAAACGAAAATGTTTTATTGTTGGTTTATAACTTTGTAGTTATATTATAATAATTTTTACATACTAATTACTTTTAATTCAGTAACAAAGTATATCTTATCGTAATGAACAGTGTATCATAAAGTAGCCATAAGTTCTAAAGAAAGTAGATTCGTAGGTACTATAATACCTAACCACTAGAATGTTATTAAGACTGGAATCTGAAGAAAGAATCACTCTATGAAACGTCGAAAGGCATCCGAGATTGGGAAACCGCATTGATGCCGAATTGCTACAACTGGTCGGCTTCACTTCACTTGTTGTATGTATGTATGTCTCAGAATAAAAATATGATGTCCTTAGTTGTGTGATATGGCTACGCGACAATAAGTTTATTATTATTTAAATTTACTAATAATTCGTTTCTATTATACTCTTGCGTTACCCTCCCTTTGCATTCGTCGTAGTTGGGTAAAAATGGCATTATATAGTTGGTATAAACATATAAATACTCATTACTCACCTAACTATATTTATTATTATTTTTCATGCGACAGGATACGCTTTTTAAAGGTTGTACATAAGAATGTCAAAAGCACTCGTATACCTACGCGAAAATGTGTGAGGAGAATGATGAGATTTATGTATGTACATATATATGTACATTGTACATATGTATGTGCATAAGTAGCGTACCACTAACCACCTACTAATATACTTTTAATTCGTATCGCACGGACGCAGCTACAGCTTTCATATGGGAGAGTCCAATAATGCACAATGGAAAACTCGTTCTTGCCCGTAAATTCACGCCATAAAAAGATAGTTTTAAACGCCAACGACATCAAACAATTGGAAATTAGATATCAACGAATCGTGAAATATTTTTTGGTAGGAATACAAAAGGTACAAAAGGATATTCGGTGTATATTAGCGTAAGCTAAGGGATGTAGACCCCTAAACAAAAGAATATATAGAAAAGAAGGCCCCTTATATACGCCCGTATTCGTGTGTTT
Organism: Zeuzera pyrina; assembly: GCA_907165235.1. Classification (NCBI taxonomy): domain Eukaryota; kingdom Metazoa; phylum Arthropoda; class Insecta; order Lepidoptera; family Cossidae; genus Zeuzera; species Zeuzera pyrina. The sequence goes on from OU015624.1 coordinate 11,290,844, forward strand.
AAATATAATTTTAAAATAAATAAACGGTTAATGTTAAGCTCAATTATGGTAAGACTATGATTTTTAACATAACCCTGTTCGAATTTTTATAATTATTTGCGGTGCTTCTTGGAGGATCATTTTAGATTTGATGTTATGATAGAGCACGTTTATTATTATCTTTTGTGATGAATGATAAGCGAAGCTTTGAAATTTATCTTTTTTTTTAAATATAAATTAGAGAATAAATATAAATTAGAAACAAATGAGAGAATACTGAGTAGTAAGTACCTACTTAGTAAAGCCGTTGGTTTTTGATTTTTGATTGGTTCACGCATTCCAGTAAAAACTTTTAATTATTTATACTTGATTCTTTTACTCGACAGTATTTACAAATGAAACTAGGTACCTATTTAATAATATCTACTAGGTACCTATTTAATATTGTAATATTATTATATTTTAGAATTACATTACATGATATGAAAAAGCATTAAAATTTGTTTTAACAACTGAAATTATTCTTAGCAAATGGGCCTCGGAATTCATAATTAACTGGAACCACATAGAGAAAGCAACTCACTAATTAACTTTTAAAAATGGTAGTCGTAAAAGCAACGGAAACTTTAATGTTTTTGTATAAGACCTGCATTTTTCTGTATAAGACCTGTATTAAAATCTTCGAAAGATAACATCTGGAAAAAAGAAAATTAAATTTGAATTACTCGTTTGCAGTGTTTTTTTTAAATGGGTATGTATGGGGTATGGGTATGTTCGGGCAGTATGGGGAAATCCGAATCCATAAGAGATACAGGAGAACGGTATTAGGAACCATTCAGTCTTTTTTTGTGAAAACAATTTTGACATTATGAATTTGTTGGTCAAGTGTGAGATGTCCGTAAAAATAGAAAAATTGGCAATTTTTTTTAATGCAAATAGACTCATTTCGTAGTATAATATTAATACATCAGTATATTTTTTTATCACTTTTTTTTCATGTTACATTCACATTGTATTGCAAAGTATGCTTTACTGACTTGAAATCAATAATGTTAATGTTCATTTTAATAATCTTGACATATTATCTATTATAATATTTGACATGAGTATTTCTATATTTATTGCATAGTCTGTAATAATAAATCTGACATGTGCATTTTAATAAGCTTCACATTATATCTATCATTATATTTGAATTTTTATCTTACAATTAATTCTGCGTATTTTTTGTTATAATATTTGGCTAATTACTTGTTTACATCAATAATTTATCTTTTATTTCATTGTTAAATTGTAATTGTACCAATAATCATTGATGTATTTTGTACTGATTGTTATGACGCGTAAAAATGTGTGTATGCACTTACTTACATAATATATCAAATAAATAAAAATAAAATAAATAGTTGACTTACTCGGGAACAATCCGTTCAAGCCCCTGTTAAAAAAATTACTCTGTATATGGAGTCTAATAACTACACTTAAATAATGGGTCTATTCAGTCTATAAATACTATTTTTATAAAAAGGGTTCAACTTTAGTACATTTCAAAAAGTATTTTACTGTATTACAAATAGTTTCAAAATTAATGAATGTGTTAGCCTTCTCTCCTTTTGGCGTCACCATAGTTGGTACAGAAAAGTCGCAGTCTCATCATTGCTTTACTAATTTGTTCTTGTGTATAATTTGTAATTCCATCGAATTACTAAAGTGATTTAATAAATTCCAGAATAGTTTGTGCTTTTAATACAAAAAACATCTTTAACTCACCAAACTGCTAATGAGTGTTATGAATTTTGCCTACATATGGAAATTTTAAGCATCGTACTGAAGTAAGAATTTGAGAGCCTGCGCTTTCGATTCATACTTCATTCTTCGTTTTATATCCTTCATTGTTCCAGTAATTAGGTAGGTATCAATTATGGTTATGGATAAGTAATATTATTATGTATCTATAAGTTTCAGCCATATTCCACTTCTTCCAATCTATGCAATTAAATGACAACTTTGGAATTCTACGGGGAGAAACTATCTGGTTCAATGAATCGGTTACCTACATTTTTGTATATTAGAATAGTACAGATAGTAAGTACAAACCATATTATATTACAGCCACTAAAATGTCAAATGTAATATTATTTTTACATATGGAAATTTTAAGCATCGTACTGAAGTAAGAAATTGAGAGCCTGCGCGTTCGATTCATACTTCATTCGTCGTTTTATATCCTTCATTGTACCAGTAATTAGGTAGGTAAAGCTACTGAAAGCATATATTATGTAAATCTCGATTTGACGTTTGATAAAAAATGGAATAAGAGCTTTAATTTTCTCTCAAGTCAAATGTATCTGAACTGTTATTTTTCATATTTCTATGCACTTATTAGTAAAGAAGAAATGTAGCCAATAGAAACTACATACTCGTAATATGTAGATACTTCGAAGTAACATTATATAATATTAGTTTCACAATCAAATAAATGATATTAATTAATAGCAGAAACACAAAAAAATGGAGATTAAAGCAGTGGGAGCTTGAAATAAGCATCAGAAACGTCAAATTACAATAAATTATCAGTAAAGAATAAGAATGTTCTGTTTACGTACTTAGGTATTTATAGTCCCAAGATCCTCGCTGAGAGACGTCTAGTAGTACTTAGGTATACAGACTACAATACTAAAATACATAATATTTTTGCAGATAGGATATTTTTATAAGATTTGATTGATATTATCACTATGTTTGCGTTCGTATTCAATTCAGGCACACTTCAAATATTCTTACATGAAGAATAATGTGAGTATTCTTCTGAGTATTCATATTGCATAGCATACAATTGGTGGCAATCTTGCATTACGCGCGGTTTCATTGTTAATAGTCTGCTACAGATAGATAACAGAAATAAAGATAATACATATAATATTATATAATAGAAAGATATATATGTTGAAATACCGATAACCGCTGGGACGAAATCTAGAGTGGAGACCGTGTTTAGTAAAATAGCATAGTAGGTCCTCTAGAGAAATGGATCTACGATCTGCAATATGAGCAGGCAGTTGCTGGATGAGGACATTTGAAAGCATGCTCAGTGGCTTGCATTGAAAGAGTCGGCTATTATGTCTAGTAGTCGACTAATATGGGCTGTTGATGAATGATAGGATGCTGTAGCACTGCGAAGTTTAGGTGTTTTAATTTAATACGATGAGAAGTTAAATAACATAATATGCGGTGATCTCCATACTATACTTGGCACTTAGGAGTGGCTCCCGTATCTAATATTTCTATGTTACAAAAAGTACGTTGAAATGTTGGTTCTGGCTATTGCCATGTGGTAGTCATTACACCAGTTCAGTGGAATAGATATAGAGACTTGAGAGGGATCCGATAAACCTGCGCACCGATATAACTATGAGTGAATCACACATAAAGTTTCGATTTTATTGTCTTCGTCTGTCTATGGTCTATCGTCGAGGTGTTAAAACCTAGCCTTACTCAAAAAAAGTAATAGAAGGTCCTATAGGTACTTTGAAAACTCTGATAGCCAATGTGGATTGGTGAACTAGTGGCCTAGTGGCCTATTGGCCACTAGTTCACCAATCCACATTGGACTCGGGTTAGAGATGAACGAATGTGAATGCGTAAAAGATTCATTCGATTCGTCACTATTCCAATTATTCGATTGTTTAAATGCTCATGAAAATTATCATTCGAATAAAGAGTCAAACGTTTTTCTGTGTCGATTCTTATTTATTTATTTAACTATTTATGTACATACAGGCACTTGTAAAAGAGACATGAAGTGAAACTTATGCACAAAGGTACTGCGTATTGCAAAATGAAATTTCTTCCAGCAGACCTATGATAGGAAAGCTGTTGAAATAGGAAAATTTAATGTGTATGAAGCAGAAGAAATAAAGATACATATTATAATACCTTCATATAAATATATAGATATATATCTACAACTAACTAATTAAAGTTACGTATTTTTTTCTTGTATCTACATATTTCAATATTGACATATCGAACCATTTTAGAGGTTCCCTCCCACACACTGGCACGGACTGTGGCTTGCGGACGACGCAATATAATGTGGTACTAGTCCTAAAGAGACTTCACACTGGCTCTGCAGTGGCGCGACGGACTGTATAATATTTAAAATAAAAACACTTGTATTTATGTAATATTATTGCACTATAAATAGTTACTTCGTCATTCGGATAGTACTACATAAATGGTGTAATAAAAATCATTCGAACATTCGAACACCGAAACTTTCAATAATAAGAACATTCGATACCTAATTAATAAATCGTTCAAATAAATCTATCGTAATTTTTGGAACAATCGCCTATCCTGCCTAGCCTGGGTGACAGAATACGGCCGCATCCTTTCCACCTTATTTTTTGGAAGAGGTCTGTGTAGTTGTCCGTGGGACTATACCTATGTATTGTTAATTGTAACAGTAGGTGTATCCTGTATACATATAATAGCTATTTGGATTTTCATTAATGAAGCAAACAATGTTAGGAACGAAGTATGAGCATCACAAATAAACTTTAAAAAGAGTCTAGACGGTCTTGATATATTGTTAATGTTTTATAACTAAAGTTGTCAAAGCAGTGACTTAAGAATTATTGTTATCTTACTTGTATTTTCTACAAATATTTTGTATTAGTATTTATCATTGAAAGGTAGAAGGATATATTAAAATAAAAATAACTCGGCCTATCTTTCAGTTCTGTTCGTTTTGAAAGGGCTGCGGACTTCCTGAGCGTCCGTTTAAGGAGATAGCTTTCGTTGAATACGCTTCTCAGGTTCATTTTACATTAACGTAAAAAGAGTGTCTTTTCCATAAGAAGAGATATAGTATTTCATTATCTTTTGACATTTTACTACTCCGATTGGATTTTCGATAAAGTAGTAGCTTTAGTTCATTTTTTAATGTACATCTTATAGACGTTCTTGAATTTGTTCAAAGTAATTTCTAATACTCGAATATTAGAGTGTTGCATACACACACGTACCACATATTGAAATGTATTCTGTCAATATTAAAACTTATTAATCGACACGTATTTCGCTTCTCTGGGAATCTTTAGAGAAGTTTAGACTTAGCAGCCATTGTCTTGCACCAAATGTTGAGAAGGACTGTTCTGTATCTGTTGCTGTTCGCTGAGAAACGAAAAAATATATACAACTAGCTGATGCCCGCGACTTCGTCCGCATTTTTTATTTTCAAAATAGCCTATGTCCTTTCTCAGGATTCAAGCTATCTCTATACATTTCATCGCAATCGGATGAACGGTATGGCAGCCCATAAAATACGAACAAACAAATAAACAATGATTTTTATATATTAGGTTATGGAGCATCCGCCATATTATATTTATAATGACGTTACATATACATAAACCTTCTGCTGTGCATTCCAGTTCATTTGAAACCCAGACTGTTGCAGGTTTTGAAAAAAGTTATTTCTTATCGCGGAGCATAAGCCATATTAGATTTATTATGATGCCATATGCACAGAAACCTTTCCCTGAGTATTCCACTTTGTTTGACATTTCAGAGCATTTCATAAGCTACCCATATTGTTGGAAGTATTAAAAAAAGGTACGACCTATCGCGGAGCATCCGCCATATTGGATTTATAATGACGTCGCATATACAGAAACTGAATTCCTGCCTGAAAATTATTGAACATCCTCACATATAGAAAAACCTTCCTTTGCGTATTTCATGTCATTTGATACCTATATTGTTAGTGTTGAAGAAAATGAGTTATTTCCTATTATGGAACATCCGCAATATTAGATTTATGATGACGTCACATATACAGAGACCTTCTCCTGAGTATTTCATTTCATTTGATACCCATATCGTCGGAGGTCTTGAAAAAAGTTACTTTCTATCGCGGAGCATGCGCCATATTGGATTTATTATGACATCACTACATATACAGAAACTTTCCCCTGCATAATCCATTTCATTTGATACCCATATTGTTGGTGTTGAACAAGAGTTACTTTCTATTATGGAGCATCCGCCATATTGGATTTACGATGACGTCACATATACGGAAACTTTCCCCTGCGTATTCGTATTCATTTGATACCCATATTGATGCCGTTGACCAAAAAAGTTACTTTCTATTACCCATATTGTTGGTTTTGAAGAAAAAAGTTATTTCCTATTATAGAACATCTGCCATATTGGATTTCTGATGACGTCACATGTACAAAAACCACATGGCAATTATTGAAATACTTTTGTTTTCGGGCACATACTATCTCTGTACCAAATGTCATCGTAGTCGGTTCAGCGGTTTAGTTTTTCTCATGTAAAGTGTCATCCCCCTTTTCACCATTTTAGTAAAAGTAGCTTATGTTTTTTAATAAAAAAAAATGTATCGTTACCAAATTTCATCTTAAATTATTAAAACTTTCGTGAGACATTATTAACGCACTAATTATTGAATACAGCTTTACTCACGTATAATCGGTATAGGTACCGACTAGTTTCAGACCTATTGGAGGTCCATCATTAGGTTGAGTGGGATGAGTTCGCGGCCGCGCCCCGTCTTGCACTGCGCGCCTGAGCTCGCAACGCGCGGATTGACAGGGCAGCGGGCGCGGGATGCGCCGGCGATGGTGACGAACTCTGTGAGACCGATGCGTCTACGTCAATATTGGTGTTTACAGGAGCACAAAGTATACTCACGATGTCCACTACATACTCGTCAGCACTATCGTTCTTATTCCGCGTTGCGTTTAACAACACGGGTTTCTAAGTAAGCGGCAGGGCCCATCTCTTGTCTCTATTAAAATTAGGCCGGCGGTCGATTTCGATGGCTTCAAGGAGCTTGCGTGATACAAAGTTCTTTTCGCGAGCCAACACTTTCACCTTATCGAACCAAATATAATGTGAGGTGTCCCTGATGATGGACCTCCAATAGGTCCGAAACTAGTCGGTACCTATACCGATTATACGTGAGTAAAGCCATATTCAATAATTAGTGCGTTAAATTTCATTTTAATCAGTTCTGCGGCTTAGTATTTCCCATACAAAGTTTTATCCCCCCTTTCACCCCTTTAGGGGTAGATCTTTGAAAAAAAAAGTAGCCTATGTGCGTCCCCAGACATTCGTATAGATTTAACTGTTATCGAGGTGTTGATCGATAAATGTAGAGATTTTAATGAACCGAAATACCTATTCCTGACGTAGGTATCTGTTGATCCTGCTACTTAGTTTATTGAGTGAACAGAATTTAATTTTGTTTGCAATTTACAGCGTGGATTTAATAGAGACTAGCCATTTTATGATTTTATGATACAATAGACACGTATCATGTTCGGTCGGCTGTATTTCCGGCGAGTGTGGCCGAGTTTCGAACCAAACAGAATAAATCCCGAGGGAATCAGAGTGCATTGTCACTTATACTCTGCCTTATGCATGATGTTTCTGTAAAATATTGTAGTTTATTTATATATTTAAGTATCTATACATCACATAATCTCTTATTTGTAGATCATGTTTAAAGGCGTATGTAGCATAGTTATTATGCTTCAGCGTTTAATGCGGTCACTAGGTTTAGTAATGCTATCTGAGATCATCTAATGCAGTTGTGGGTAATATAATGGAATTGTTGTTGTTTCCGGCTATAGTTATATAGGGGTAGTCGTTAAACTGAGTCAGCCAGATAGCCAACGAGGCCTAAATAATAGGCGGCTTTAAGACTACGACAATAGGTTGGCTTACTGGCCAATCTATTGTTGAAGCCTATCTCCATTCTCCACTAGTGTGCATTAGAACCCACGTGGATGTGGTATGCTACGTCCCATTGTCACCTCATTTTTTTTGTAATGTATTATGAAAATTATGAGTTATTTAACATGTTTCATTCTTTTGATAATATTAGAACTTGACTGACTCGTTGGCGCAGTGGTTAGCACCACCTACATATGGGCACAATTTTTTCATTAGGTAGGTACTGATTTTTGTATGCTCAATATTTTTGTACGGTTGCCATAAATATCAAATATTATATATTCGTAAAAAGAGTAAATTGATAAACGAAAATCTACTAAAATAGTAACCTAACCCGTATAGAAAATATAATTTAATAAGAAGGTTGTGAAATTAAGTTAAGACGTCACGCTTTTCATAAAATGTGTGAGGGATTATATAAAATATAAATTCGGTAAAAAAAGTTGTTCGTCTCGAATTCGGTAGAAGAATGGGTAGAAGTAAGATATTGTCTGAATTTCTGTGCTGGAGAACTGCCGACATATACATTTACGTTTCAAGTTCGGTGTAGTTGGTTTAGGGGACAAACTTTTCTAAATTCTTGAAGTTATTAGGTATTTTTCCAGTTCGTTGCATGTACCCTTAGTACCCTGAGTAAAAGTTTAGTACTAATTTGGAGTCACATTGTTGGATAGCACGCGCCTAGCGCTAATTATCTTGTCGGTTAAGCTGTATAGTTATTAAAATTGTGAGTGGTGCTGTGCTGTAACTGTACCCTTGTGCTGTAAGCTGCTAAATTACAGTTTACTGTTCTGGTGAAGTAGGTAAAACAGGCAATGAACCCAGGAGACACGATTTTAGTTCGCAGGATTGCCAACGCGTTTATAATATCAAAAGCTAATATATCTATAATATCAATAATTTTCTTGAATCATTACATTCAAACTAATGTAATCTAGTCACATAATATGTAAGTAAGATAAACGGGTAAAATCTAATTTGTTTACCGTCCTTGTGCTCCTTTCTCCTTGTGAACGGCCATGTTTGTGCGTCCTGCGTCAATTTACGAGGAGTTTTTATAGCACCGCGCAATAGTTCTGAAAGTCATTTGTAACAACCTATTTATTCGGTTTTTCGTTTGTTTTTCGTATGCCACGTCTACATAAGAAAGATATTTTACAAGCCAATTAATTTTGAGCTCATAAAGTATCTTGTTAAATTCGTTAGCACGAAGTACAAAAATTTTTCACACTACGTAAATTTTAAGCTGATTGCCTCGTTCTTTTTTTTATGTATAATGTTAAATTATAATACTTAACTATATCCTCTCTGACTATCCTGTTGGGATACAGCGTGAAGATATGTATGTATATATTACATTTATGTAATTGCAATGTTGCAGTACAATAACACATTAAAATTTTTCCCCTAGTCTCTGCATTTACGTGATAATTCTTAATACAAATTAATTTTATTTTAAAGCATAATTACATAAATATAATATATACATGCATACATATCTTCACGCTGTATCCCAACAGGGTAGTCAGAGAGGACATATATAACAATATATATAACATGTATGCATTGGGACTTTGGTTATGAGACATGTTAGATGTTACTTTTTTATTTTATTTAGTTACCTACTCTATGTATTACTTACGTACAATATGTCATAAACGGGTGTTTTTTACAAAAATTAAATAATTAAATAAGGGATCCTTTAAAAAGTTGTCAATGTAAAGCTATTAAAGAATTCGTGAAGAACTCTCCAACTTAATTCAAGATTCATGAGAACCTTATAAGAAGCAACTTTGTAACTTAAGAGTTTGATGTTCAAAATTATTTTAAATACCTATTGTATAAACTTTATTGAGATTTATTATTAGATACTAAATATGTGTTATTGTTAATGTGATATAGTATTCATGAAAGATAAAATCTGTGGCAATTCTTAAATGTCTGCAATATATTTGTAGGTATCGTATGTAAAATAACGAATGACAATGTATCTATGTTTTTTCGTACCTTTCTTTTGACGCCCTTTTATAGATTTGATGAAAGGTAGTAAATACTTTATTACGCACCGTCTACTTTATTTTCGTAAACTAAGTACAATATAATAACAATGCACTAATCTGAACACAGTCCCTACATTTACGTGATAATTCTTAACACAAAGTATCTTGGCATCAACACAATGGCAAATATTGTGAATATGCCACAGGAAAACGATCAATCACAGACGCATAGTATCTGAACGGATATTGACAGTGTGCATAAATAAGTAGGCTTTTTGTGCTATCATCTGATACATTAATATTATTCAGCAATATTTGTTTATAACACGCGATAGAAATTACGTATTCATTGTGTTGTATAAACAGAAGTAGTGACGTGCCTATTCGGGTTTGCTGGTGGCTATGTTATTAGAATGAATAAGAAATATTCATTTGTTTATTCGAGGATTATTTTGTACCTACGTTCGTACGTAAGCAGCTATAACATAATACATACATACATATCTTCACGCTACATCCCTAATGGGGTAGTCAAAGAGGATGGAGCGCCAAGCGGTCCTTACATACTTCTTTCGCCTCCTCAAATGTCATCATTCTCCTCACACGTTTCGCCTGAGTATGCAAGTACTATTGAAATTTTGTCAGCAAACACTGGCTATTTGATCTTCACAAGTTAGTCTTAGTTGCAAAAGTCTTCTTCGGCTTTTGTTACCACTCACTTGCATTATGTAGATTTTCTTTGTCGGTCTTTAATCACTCGTGCTCACGCTTAGATGCTCAGAACCATCTCAGCATTTCTTTCTTCATTTTTACAATAATACTGTCATGCAACTCTGTCATACTGCGTATCATCTCTTCATTGCTTATTTTGTCCGCAAGGGTGACACCGCATATACTTGTAAGAAATCGTATTTCCAATGCATTTATCCTACTTCTACCTGATTTCGGGCATATATCTAGGCCTCGCTATCGTACAGTAGAGTTAGATATATTCACACTACCCATGCGCACTAATGCGGCCAAAGCATCGTTTACTTTATTGCCAGCTGCTACCCATCTTTCCACATCCAGTATTCCATCTCTAGCAAATGCGTTTCCCAGATGTACAATTTCGTTCATTAGTTCTAAACATTTTGCATTTACCCATTTTTCACACTTCGTATGTACATTTCCTCTTTCAAACACCACAGCCTTAGTTATATTGACATTCATATTCAATCCTTTCCATTCACATTCTTCTGTAAATGCACGTGTCTAGTGTCTGCAACTCTGCTTTTGTTGGTGCTATAAGCACAGCATCATCTGCCTATAAAAGACAGTTTAACACTGTGCCATCACATATAATAATAACAACTTTTTATTAACAGGCAGAACTCGAATATCAAATATGAAAAACAAACAATAGGTATATAACAATACATTGACAACAAAATTAAATAAACAAACTAAATAAACTTAAAATCTTAAGATGTTACTTCTTATTAGGGCTGTGGTGTACAGAAGGCCAGTGCTTAAAAACTCTTATTATACTGGTAGATTGTGCCGTGCCTGTGTCACACAGATTTTTATTGTATTTATGTTTTTTATTTCGTTCGACCAAAACGAATCCGTTTTCACCAACACTTGACACTGCCATACTTTTATAATCATTATTTCCTCTAACCGTACGATTTATTATAGCATGTCGGTGACTCATCCCATAATGCACAATGTCACGGTATGAAGGCGTGCGTAGAAATTCGACAGAGCTCAATTTGATTGCACTGGCTAGCATCCGCCACCGCACAGTATGCATTCGGATATCATATCACTCATAGTATCTTTCTATGTATGGAGGCAACTGTATAAATACAGCACGAAAAGCCAGACAGGTATAACGCAGCCCTGTCTAACGTCTGAACAGACTTCGTGTCTGGGCGACACAGGCGCTATCGGCACGATGTAATGACCGCACAGCCCGCAGTGAGGGGCCTACCACACCATATTCAGGTAGAGGACTCCGCAATTTCTTTCGCAATATTCTACCAAAGTTTTTTCTAGATCCACAAAAGCACAGATACTTACAGTAGGTAATATTGAATAACGTTGCTGTAACGTTATATTTCTGTTTCAGACAGACATAAGAAAACTGCGGGAAAGTTAATGACAATCAATAAGACCTATTAAATACGTTGCACTACCGTTTTTTTTATGTTACTAATATTGTAACGGCCGTAAATGTATATTTCGGTGATGAGCACAGACATCTTGTCAAAAATGGGTAGAGAAAGAGACGAGTATACTTTATCACGTAGAAAATTTAATTGCAAAAATAAGTATACATTTGACAATTTACACTCTAGGTTATTGGTATAAAGGAATGCTAGAAAGAATGAACTATTGTCAATTTCCCCGCAATGGAAGTTATGCAATTAAGGGCCAGGTCCGTCGTCTACTGGCGTAGTTTAGCGCTTCCATTGTTTGGAAATAGATATTACAGTTTATTTCATATTAGGCATATGTCAAATTGATGTTTATCAATCAATTAATGAAGAAAATCGATAGAAGTTACGTAATCGGGTCATAATGCGGAGTTATGAAGGATTTATGAAGTCACGAATGATTGGACTTAAGACACCCATGAAGCCTCTTTAAACGACAGCTGTTACTTATTGACGGTGTTGAAGTACCTTCCAAAGCACGAAGACCATTTAATGGCATCTATAATGCCATTAGATTAAGTACTCTATTAGATTACCTACAATTAGGTGACAACGTGTAACATTGGTCGTTGCTTATCTTTAATCGTTATCGCGTGAAATCGGAACCCTAAAACGTCTTTAAAAGGTATTCAGTTTAATTTAATATTTTTGTTACCAAGTTTATTTTTATATTTTTGAGATTTATATGTTCTATCTAGTATCCAGAACAATTCAATATTAGCGCTTTCATTTTAAATAACAAAGTGATAACAAATCTGTAAAAAATTGTAATTGTTTGTAAGTAATAAGGCTTTTGCTATGTGAGCGCCGCGAGTATCCAGTGACACATAAGTGCCCACTGTAAGCCAATTTAGAATTGTTCAATTCCTATATTAACTGGAGTTGTATCAGCCCTTATTTAGACTAGCTTTCTCATACGAGAGACGGCATGTATTATAATTTGTAATTCAGTACGAACGCAGTTTCAACGCAGAGAAACCTCGACCAGTCTCTTACTCTCACAAATATCAGAAACCAGTTGATGGGCTTCGGGGCTTTAGGGACCTAAAGTTTCGACTGCAAAGGGCGTAAATATGAAACTCTCAGAGAGAGTCGCATACTTACGCCGCTTCAAGTTCTCGGCAGTGCTGGCCGCGGTACCCGCTAACTTGGAAGTTGCCGGTACATGCGAAACAGCAAGTGTATCGACACAAGTGGCATCCCACACCAGCGATCTTCCAAGTTTCCAAGGAATGAGCGTCAAACTGTCCGGTCTCCTGCCGTCGCTGCGCGCCATACCTACAGGCTCTAAGACTGCAGGAACGCCAGCGGCGACAACAGCCCGCCGAATGACGTCATTCAAGGCAGCATGTCGTGACATGCGGCCCTTACTACGTAAACAGGATAAACCGTGGTGACCTAGTACATCGACGAGATCACCACAGTGGCAACGATGAGGAAGGTTAGTCCTGGCCCCCAGACGAAGGAATACTATAAGAGAAAGTGTGGTATTTGCAATTAAGATTACTAAGTTTTTTGAAGATATTGCCTGCAACCAGTGTCCTGACTCCTTTTTAGAAACAGCCAGGAGGCGAGATCGATCTTTTTCGGTACAACAAGAATGTAAAAGTTGTAAATGAACATTTTTGCATAGAAGCTCATCCCAGAGTTTCTGAGAAAAGGACGAGGTAGGCAGGTTTATACTCGGCCAAACACTTAACCAAGCATTTCGAGCATCAGTCAAGCACGGCACTTCAACCGATCCTAAGGAAGGACGAATCACAGATAGGAAAAGGTTTTCCGTGCTGTAGGCTGACGAAAGAAAAGCAGGCAGTGACACACTCGAGATTTTGCGTATGCCCAGGCCTCCATAACAGATAGGAAGTGAGGCTTGATTCCACCTGTCATCAACAAAGGAGCAATTTAATATTTTAGATAATGTATTTTTGAGAATATTGTCTACAGATTTTAAAAGGGTTTGAAATTTAAAAAGCTGAGAACAGCGAAGAGCATATGTAAATTTTGAAACGATAAGGCAAAAGCGGACAATGAGGTGAGCCATGTGGGAATTAATTTCGAAAAGTTTGTCTGAAAACCGGCTAAATTTTTGTATTTGTTCATTGATAAAGCAGGGTATGGAGTCATCTAAAACTGGAGCACCTAGAAGGTACATCGATTCTTTTGACAAGGCTTTAATATTTGGTGCCAGATTGTTAAATTTATTAATTATTTCATTTCTTTTAATAATCAAAACAGAATCGGAAACAAAGCGTTGACATTTAGAAAAATTTTATTCTAAGCCAAGATCTTTAAAGCTTTGAATGAGAGTTTTAAGGTCATCTAAAACAGTAATTGCTTTACCTCCTATTGTTCCGTCGTCAAGGTACCAAATATTACATTTGGAATTTAAATTACAAATCGTAGGATGAATAGCCAAACTGAAAATAGCTGGTCCGAGAGGATCACCTTGTTGACAGCCAACTTCGGAATATAATAAATTATCTTTATATATTAATTTTGAAGGACTGCTGTAAGATTGCCAGAGGTAGGGATATATGTCCGGAACATGCTGTTTTATCTGTATCAACAAGGTGGATCTATCGATAGAATTAAATGCATTTTTTACGTCTACTTTGAGGAGTACCTCACCTCCATCATGCATCAAGAAAGCGCGCGCCGCATGCACTGCCGCTTTATATCCTCTCTTTGAACCAAAACCTACCTACGTAGGACAAAAATAGTTTGAAACGGTACTTACTAATACTTACTTAGTTAATAATTTTAATATTTAAAGAAATCTTTGTATTTTATGCTAGACAGAATGCGAATAATGGTAATGTACAAAGTTACATTAATTCTCGGTTATCTCCAAGAAAGTGCGAAGTTCTCCCTGGAAAAGTACCAATCCCATATCGTTGCAAATTCATTCTCGCTTGAGCACCGCCGTTCACTGAAGCAAAAATGAACCGAATTAGACCAGTGAAAAATATTGAATTGTTATGCAATAACTCAATAACAATGACAAATTATTATAACTAGTGGTCGCCTAGTACAGTGGTCGAAAATCGACTGTAAATATAAAATAAGCGATATTTTATCTTGACATACACTCCACAGACTTGAAACAGGTCACAGTCCAGACACCACAAAAAATTCATAATTCAAAACTCATTCAGAAGTTCTCAGTAATTATTTGTTGGCTACGTTTTAAAATTCTTTGGTGACAATCTGATTTGACCATTAGAAAAATAACTAAGTATTTTTCTAAAGTTTGACCAATATTTTATTTTATTTCTGATAATTTAATGTATTTCTAACACACATTATACAGCATAAATTTTAGCTGTCTTCACTCTTTTTCCGTATAAACTTTAACTATGCCAAATATAACACTCTAGCGTGCGCGCATTATGCTTAAAAAGAGGTATTAAGTTTTCTTTTCACGTATTAATATTTAGATAGAATAGACGTATTTTCTATTTTATTAATATTATTCGAAGATATTATGTCATCAATTATCATTGACAATAATTTATTATTAAACAAGATGATGAAACTAGGAACCCTCATAATTCCGGTCTGTCCATCCGACTGTCTATATGTCATGGGCTTCTCATCCTCTTATTTACTTGCCGAATAAAATCTTTCGTGAGCTGCTATTTCCGTGCTCTTAAAAGCAATAGAGACAGGAGCTATTCTGACTAGGTGGAAGAATACGCGTAGATTGAGATACAAACATAGATATAAGATTTTTAACAATTTTTTGGATACCCCTCCCGCATGATATAAAAATAATCCCTTTGATTTTTCCTTTTTTGTTCGGATTCACCGACTGGTTCTTTATATGCCCGCCTTAAGAAAAAATGTTAGCTACGACGCCAACGATAAAGTTAATTTCTGCTCAGTACTACAACTTTTTCATAGATAGAGTCGTAAGACTGGAGGAAATGAAATCTTCAATAAAGTTTCTTCTAGCTAATTAGTATTAGTGTCTTGCTTAATTTCAGTCTGATTTGAAGGAGAACTTAAGAAAGTTGTGCAGACGGCCCATAATTCATAATTATAATCCATTAATAATTCGTATTTATGTTCATTGATTATAAGTATCCATTTAAACAATGCGATGGCTAAGAACCATCTTCGTAATTTTTCTGTAGATACCAATACAAATTGGTTACCTTAGTGTATACAATTTTAATTATTGTATGTTTGTACGCATAGAGGTTTTTAGAGATTGGTACATTAAAACTGTTCATTTAGATTGGAATGTCAATGTACATCATGACCGAACAAGATGTGTCACGAGGACCTGAATTACCTTACTTCGAAAAACAAATAAGAAAGTAAAATTTGATTATACTACACACATCAAAAGTGTCTAGGGATCAAGTACATTTTTAACTATAAAAAATTATTCAATTAATATTTATCAAATCTAGTCTTCCAGACAGGCTTCTTACTTTAATTCCTATGTTTAAATTAAAAACTTATCCCTATATTTTGTAAAAATTAAGAAAAATTACGTTAATTAAGTTAATGTCGTAAATTAAATGGCAAAAAAAGTCAAAAATGAGTTTAAATTTTTATTGTAAAGTTAAAAAAATGTATAATCTGTGGTTCCACCATTGACACGAATCACACAATCACAGCGATTTGGCATGCTTAAAATCAGTTCATCAAAATCACTTTGAAGAAGGGTGGCCGCCCACGTTCTTTCTAACAAGTTAAAAAGTTGTTGTGGGGTATGCACGGCATCCATACTCGGCAGAGCTCTTTTTGGAGCATATTCCATGCGTGCTCAATTGGGTTGAGGTCTGGCGATTGAGTAGACTACAGCAGAACGTTGATGCGAGCATCAGCAAGAGTGCGTGTTACGACTCTAGCCATGTGTGGATGTGCATTGTCATGGATTAGTCGAAACAAATCATCCAACCGGCTTTACAAAGGGTTGGTCACATCTGAAACACTCCTGTCCGCATAAGTCTGAGCATTGAGGTTGCCCCTGATCCAAATGAGATCGGTTCTTCCACCGATACAAATACCGGCGCAAACCATTAATGTTCCCCCTCCATATGAATGAACTTCCTGACAAAATTTCAAACGTTCTTGACGTCCAGAGGTCCTCTAAACTCGAGTACGTCTTGTATCCGGCCTCATACCGAAATGACATTCATCGGAAAAGCAAACACAATGCCAGTCTTCTTCCTCCCAATTTCTGTGTTCGCGAGCACATTGTAAACGGGCCCTACGATTGCAGTCTGCTATAGGCAGAACTCTCAGTGGCCTTCGGGAACGCAGACTCACTTCACGTAAACGATGTCGGATGGTTTGGTCGCTTATCAGCAAGCCTAAGGAGCTGTGGAGCATCGTAGCCAACATCATGGCGGTCATAGTACGATTCCGTCGAGCAATATTTTGGATATACCGGTCCTGTCTGTGAGTGGTGATGCGAGATCGTCCTCTATGTCGCTCGGCCACGCTGCCCGTGATACGATAGCGTGTCCAGATACGGCTTATGACTCTGTGTAGTACCAAGAGCGACAGCCACACACGGCTCTCATGATCTCTTCTCGTGTCAAACGATGTCGTCGCTCCATATCGATTCAATTTTTTCAATTCCGATGCAGAAATTGTAATGATTTTGTAAAAACGCTATTACACAATTTTATAGGAATCCTGATTGACAATTCATTTTCTATTTTTAATCAAAATTTAAAGAAAATTCTTTATTCAAATAGTGAAAATCAACTAAAAAGAATCAATAACGATCCAAAAAAGTTAAAATAATAATCCTCAATTGCGGCGATACTCTAAAATCTAGGTTCCCAAACTTATTTTGTCTACTGAGTCGAGAGCTCATGCAGTCGTTGTCTAAGATGCCTCCTAGCTAAATGAAATTACAAATCACCCCCCAGGCCTCCACACAACGCCCCCATTTTTTTTCTGGGTCTCTTACCGCCCCCCTTTAGGCCTGCAGCGCCCACAGGGGGGCGTTATCGCCCACTTTGGGAATGGGTTCTAAAACGTAGTTGATTCCTAGACACTTTTAATGAGTGTATATTAGGTGAAAGAAAAGTAGAAGAATTAAGATTACTTCTTAGATTAGGTATTGTTTCTATGGTCATGATTGAGGAAAAAGCACTAAACCATATCTTTGTTAGAGAGTTGGGGCTTAATTTGCTGGTTGCTGTTGCGGTTCTTTTCACTCACCAACTTTCGCTCATATTACGCCATTGGCTTTTGCGCTACTGTTAGATTATTTGTATCTATCTATTCTGTGCTGCTAGGAATTTATTTCGGGAGTTTCTGGATCTTTACTTGTAAAAGCACTTGAGATATTTTCAAGTACATTGAAGTATAATGCTTATAAATTGAATGATTATACTTATTGGCAATTTATTACATTGTCCGGATATTTATTACCGTTATTTATTATTGGTCCGTGCTATGCATGTGAAAGCGATTATTCAAAATTAAAAGATGAAGAAAGTTCATTAGTATCACTTATATTTAGTAAGTAATCATATTGAACTTACGTTTTAATAACAACTTAATAGACATTTTGACAATAAATAGAACTAAAGCAAGTATATCGGTAGTTTTCACTTTAGTCAAATGGCTGATATAGTCTTCATTTTCTTCATTGCGCAATTTTCGTTGACTGAGAAAGAACATACAAAATAATTCGCTACTTTCACGAAATCGACATGTCTATTTTAACGAATATTGACGTTCATAGTTTCTCATACTTATAAAATGTCGAAATGATATACATTTTTGGTCAGCGGAAGTTACACAATTAATGAAATAGTTGAGTAACAACCAATCTTGATTGATATTTAAATTTTTTTAAATAGTGAAAAGTTAATTAGGCGATTATGGTATGGTTCCATTGAAATAACTGACTGAAGGGTTCGTTAGTTGGCGAATTAAGTCAAATAGTTCTAACGTAATTTAATCGTTTCTCATATAAGTTACATTTCAAAAACGGATATATTGAAATACAAAATTTTTAAAAAGAAACAAAAAGAAAAATAGGAAACGATTTCCTTTTTCCTTTCATTTGTTATTTTTATTTGTGAAATGTCAAACACATGCGAACACAATTTTCCAGACATTTATAAAGAATAAAACACGTCACGTCCGTCGCTAGCTCGAAGCTTAAAGAATCGGATATGAACTTTCCGCGTCACTCGCTATAATTTTCAGTCACAAAGCCACATTTCGAAACAACCGAAAATGACCTAAATAAACACCAAGTCTTGTTCAAATAATTCTGGAACAAAGGTGAAACGGTATCGCATAGCTTGGCATTAACGGATAAATGTAATATAATATATTGAAACAGAATATACCTGTACAGACGTTTCATGTTAGAAGTTACACTGAAAGTGATAGATACGTTACCGGTAAAAATTGCTGAAGATAATTGCATGAGAATTTCAATATTTATATAATTCGAAATCCCAAATGAATATTATATGTCATCTCGATACGACAACTAAAAGTTCTATTATCTCCTTGATCGTAATTTAATTGCATTTAATTACGATTATGTCATGAAATGCACGTGGTAGTCGGGACTAATATAGCATTCTCTATAACAGCGGTTCACAAACTTTTTTGGCAACGGAACCCTTTTAGAACACCTAACTATTTTACGGAGTAAATAAAAAAAAATTGGTTAAAATGAAATGGTTAAACACGTGGACACTGTGAGTGTCGTGTGTAGGTATCCCGAAAACTATTTACAAATATCGTGGGTATATGACATAACGTCTACCTCAGACACGGAGTGGAACTTGCTGCGACAGTTTGGTTGAGATCACGGCCGATGCAACTCGGTCGAAACGTCAAGCCAAAATAAAAAAGGAATTGCGTTAAATTTCCCGTTTTAGATAAATATAATTTTCCAGAATCAAATCACTAATTTGATTTACCGAACTCATCATAACGTACTTCGATTCATTCGAATATGTTGCAATAACTTGTTCATGGTTCTAGAAAGTCATATCGTAATGTTTGTCATACAATAATGAACCTTGAATTGGCTTAAATTCGTACCTTACAGTATTTAATTGCTGAATTGTGACGTAATCGCACTCTTAAGCGAGACTATATTTTTAGCTAATATTTAATTATAGATGCGTTACAAATAAAATTAAAATTCTAGTGTATCGGACTCACAGACTAAAAGTATTTTCATAGCGTATTATGTAGTTTTTCTATGAACATACCAACAGTGGCGTAGCGTGCGTGTCAGCCGCCCGGGGCGAAAGAAAATTTTGCCGCCCTCTTTTATATTATTTCATTTATTTCTAAGTCTCCAGTCTCTGTTTCTAAGTTATCGAAATCCATGTCTAGACATACAGATGCACTCTAATTGACTAGATGTTGTTGGAATTTGATTGTCAGGAACAATGTCAACATTTCTAACAGGTATCAGATCTACAGAGTGAAGTTCTTATATTTTTTTTAGCTTGTTCTGGGTTTGAAGGCCCTGTTATCTTTGATGAATGTAACCCCAACGTGGAATCTGACGTCTCAGGAACAGGACTTTTCACGTGTTTATGTAAAGCCCGTTTATTTTTTTTAATAAATTCCTACTTAGCTCTTGTTTTATAAGGGTAAGATGCCCCACTTTCTTTTACTCTTTTCATGTTTGATGTTAAAACAAAAAAAAAAGAATTATTGACGCTTATATATAATAAATAATAAAAGTACAAGTTGGAATCGTAAACGAAACTATCGTAGAACATTTCAAAATAATTACTAATAAATAAAAAAAAATATAACTTACTTTAACTGAAATTTACTTCTTCTGATTTTTTTATTTTAATAAATTAAAGCTTGAACAACATAGCAGATAGTCAAACATATAATTACATAAATAAAAAACGTAAATAAAATATTTAATACTCACATAGTTGAATGTATACGTACACACGAACAATACAATTTTTCACGAAGTTCAATAATTTAAGAATCACAACACGTACTTATGAGCACTAAAATCACAATATGTAAAGCGTACATATATACGATACGATTAAGCTAATGTGAATTGGATAACTGACGATCCATCAATCAAACTTTCTTTGAATTGTCAAAGCATCACTCATGGACTTCGCTGTAGGGCATTACCCGTACTGTAACCTAATTTACAGGTGTTATTATACAATATTGAACACTATTCTTTATATGATAGAAGTCATTCTCGCTGAATATTAGTAATAAACAATCCAAGCACAAAATAAAATACGGGGAATCCCTGCAAGTCAGTAAAGACTGTGTTGCCAATCGCTATTATGAGCAAGATGTCATTATTACACATTCATTTAAAGAAAGGGGATTCCCCGATTTTGTCACAGTATAAGTAATGAAAAATTCCGTGCCCATTTCAATCGGTCCGGATCGTAGGTGCGACAAAAATATGAAATGGTTCAAGTATATACAAGATTTTACTATTATTTATTGTGAAATTTTGCCGTCCCTTCAAGGTGTCGCCCAGGGCGATCCGCCCCTGTCGCCCCCATTTGGCTGCGCCATTGCATACCTACCCGTGACCACGACGAATTTTCAAATTCAGTGTTGCCAAGAAAAGTAAAAATATACAGAAAAAACCTCAAGTTAATTATTATCATATTGCCGAATTCAATGTAACTCATGAAGTATTTTTTATAATAATTCATTATTGTATTAATCCTATAATTACTTTCGAATGCAATGAAAAAATATTTTATATTTGTAACCTACGCTGCCACCTATGAATGAAAGTTGAAAGTGAAACTTGAATTTTAATTCGACTACATTAAAAATCAAGGATTGTAAATTGAGAACACATATTCAGTGTTCTTCCTAATTTAGTAAAGTTGTTATTCTGACATTACCTTGTCCGTAGTACTTTACGGTAGTAAACTAATTAATCTGTGGTAGTACTGAGAAATTATGATGTAACCTTTTCACTGGTCTTTTACTACTGATTGATATTAATATGATATTGATAATGGGTATTAATATACCATGTACGATCTGTTCTCATCTTTTATTGCTAGAACCAACCCTTTGTGCTCTTCTTTTTCTTCTCTTTTTAGGCTTAATAGAATTTAACACGTTGCAATCTAGAATTAGAAAAGAAATTAATTGTAGACTTGCCCTAGATATTTATTTAGGCCAAGGTCACTCAAAAGGGAGAAAAAAAAATTAAACAGACTGCAAAAAAAACACTGAAAGTACAAAATAACTATCCTTTACTAATCAAAACTTAAGTACAAAAATTACTTTATAAATAATATAAATACTTTATAAATATAATATAACAAATTATAAAATACTTTATAAAATTAATAAAATAAAAATACTTTATAAATAACTGTGTTGCCAATCGCTATTATGAGCAAGATGTCATTATTACACATTCATTTAAAGAAAGGGGATTCCCCGATTTTGTCACAGTATAAGTAATGAAAAATTCCGTGCCCATTTCAATCGGTCCGGATCGTAGGTGCGACAAAAATATGAAATGGTTCAAGTATATACAAGATATATGTATGTACTTTATAAATAATAAAAATAATAAATACCTATATATACCCATATAATTAAATTTGACAGTTATTGAAATCGGTGACAGTTATTGAAAGTCTATTAGTTTAGTAGGCTTGCTACTAAACTAATAGACTTTCTGTTGTTGCACATTGATTTGGCAAAGGATAGTTATTTCGTACTTTTCAGTGTTTTTTTTGAAGTCGGTTTAATTTTTTTCTAATTACCCGTTTGCTTAATCAGTAAATGGTATGATCGCCTTTTAGCGATTTAATTGAATTTCAAATAAAAGTAGCCAATACAATAATTTGGCTTACAGTTAGCCGTTTGAATTACGCTGAATGGAAGCTCGCAATTTCTATTGCTTAACATTAACATCCTATCCATTCTGCTAAAATGTCATTCAGTGCTAATGTTGTTATTATAAACTATAATTGCGAAAAAAGTGATTTATTACTTTTAAACAATGTACTATAATATGAGACAGCCAATGAGGAAATCGAATTAAAATTTACCGATTTTTCCAATATTATGATACACGTATATGAAATTATCTAGCAGGTAACTTTGAACTAGTACCCATACAAACTGCTATTAGTTCAAAATTATAGCATTTTGTATACACGTAATGTAGAGATCATTAATAAAATACTAGATACACATGAATGTGTATACGTAAACTGACTTCGTAATTTATGTAGTTGTTAGGAAACTGCCCCTTATGTATTGATTTTCAGTTCATAAATGTTTCGTAAAGATTGCTCCTCATTGTGTACGTATGAGTCGGCGTGTTCTTTTCATAAAACTAGTTGCGTAATATGAAAATATGACATTGTGAATTATAATTTTCATCAGAGCACTAATAAAACATGTGACATTTTTATCGATAGTTTTATAAGAACTTTTTGTAATGCTCTTTAATCTTTCATTCTTTTTTTTAATGTGCTTTATTATCGGTAGGTATTTAAGTACCTACATATATCAGCATACATATATCAGCATACATATATCCTACTTTTACAGGCCAATACAAATCGATACATTACATATTGTAATCGTGATAGGCGATCCGTTCGATATATTGTAATCGCGATAGGCAAACGATCGTTTTACTGCCCCTTTTTAATGATCTCTACTTAGTAGACTGTTATTGTTATTAATACTATTAGCCGTGTTTTCGAAAACTCACTTCTTTTGATGAAGTCAAAAATATTATCCATAATGATATAAGTTATGTTGCAATTTACCTAAAACACGTGTAATTTTCAATAGGTATCTATTTCATACATATAATTTTAATTCGATTTTTCTTTTTATCAATTATAAAAGTAGATATCTGCCATATTGTATACATAACCTGAAATATTAAAAAAAATAATGAGTCGGTCTAGCCTACCTTAGGTGTTTTAAACTTTACAATTAAGTTTCTATTGAACGAGATACATACATATATATATATCTTCACGCTGTATCTCTAACGGGGTACTGTTGAACGAGATGTATAGGAAAACCCTTAAATTAACAAACAACTATTTCTGTTTAGAATTATGTAAAGATAAGTATTCATAACTGACTGCTGTCTCTATTCATGTATCAGAATTGGGATGTGTTTTCTACGGGAAACATATCTTTGAACATCACGTTAAAACGGCAAAATAGATTCCCGTAAAATGTATTTTTATAAAAAAGCTTATATTTGTCTAATAATATTTTCGTTTCTAATGAGAAACGAAAATATTTATATCAAAGTTATTTATTTATTTTTAGGTTAAAGTGTGGTGAAAACATTTTAAAAATTACTATGTATAAGGAACTTGATGAAGAGAATACAGAAACTTCTAATTTGGTTCTGTTAAAGTCAAATAATGAATCACATGTACCAAATGAAATATCGGATGTTACTGAATCTGTGTAAACGGATAATGCATAACCAGAGCTTGTTCAAACCCATACCTCAGCTGCAGAGTGTAGTGATCCAGAAAACAAGACCATCGACGTCGAGCCAGCGCACAATAATTTAAATATCCTACTCACTCCTTTAATTAGTATAAATAGCAACATTATGGTACCGATTCCTATGTTAGCAATAAATGTTTTTCGGATTCACAAAATGTTCATGCATACTAAACAATCAACCTGAGTTGAGTAGAATTATTACGGCATCTGTAGAAAGTGGTTCAGAATAAAAAAAAAGTACGAACATTCTACTTTCTAACCCTTGCAAGACCTTATGCAATATAATATTATCGGAATCAGATATTATCTCTTTGGACGAGGACGATATTTTCTCTAACTCTATATCTGATTCTCAAAATGACTTCATTTGACGACGTAGATAATGAGTACAATTTTTTATTACGTTAAGATCTTATAATCTCATCAATGTCTTCCGAAGATAAAACTTTTACGACAAATGAAAGCTAAGTCAATACGGTTGCAGATGACAGAAAAAAACAAAGACAGAGAGAAAAAGAAAAGCAGTACCGGACGAATGGAGAAAAATAAAGCAAAATTATTAAGAAATTTTGGAAAAGCATATATATCGACCTCTAAATCTCGAAAACAAATGACAGAAAGACAAATAAAACCAATGTACACAGAAAAATGTAAACTAAAATGCTATACCAAGATTAGTAGGGAAAAGTGTCAAGTTATATTTATGAATTACTGGAAAATTGGAGATTTAGAAAAACGACGTCAATTTACCAATAAACATGTAACTGCAATAACACTTCAGTACCGATACGTTCGCGAAAGAAGCACAAGAAAATATTATAATCATGCATTTAATTTTGAAGTACAAAGAGAAAATATTAGGGTGTTAAACTTTTTTTAAATACTCTTGGTATATCGGACAGATGAATTCCAACAGTAATAGGCAATCCAAAACTCTATAATTGGAGGTTTTCTGCAAACAGAAAAAAGAGGGAAACATGAAAATCACAATAAGCTTGATTCTGATCAAAGGACACATAAATTCTATACCTAAAATTGAAAGCCACTATTGCCGAGCTAGTTCGAGCAGGGTATATATCGAAAAACGTCTCTCTATTGCACAATTACATACGGACTATGTTAAAAAATGTGAGTTGCAAAACATTCCTCAAGTCAATTTTCAAATATATTACAATATATTTACCAAAGAGTACAATATATCGTTGTGGTCCCCAAAAAAGGATCCATGTGAAGACTGTGCATCTCATAATAATGCAGAAGATAAAGAGCCATTAAGAACCAAATACGATACTCATCTTGAAGAAAAAGATTAAGTGAGAAAATAAAAAGAGCTGGATTAAGAGAATGCTAGTGAAAAATGTATAACTGCTGTCTATGATTTGCAAGCAATAATGCCATGTCCGAGAGGTGACGAATTTTTATTATATTTCAAAACTTAACGTTCTTAACTTCACTATTTACGAACTTGGATCCAAAGGCGTAAATTGCTATGTCTGGCACGAAGAAGGATTAAGGGGAGTAAATGAAATAGGATCCTGTGTTTTACGGTTTTACAAAATTTAGAAGAAAAAAGCAAAGGAGTATCTGATGTAATATTCTACAGCGACAACTGTTGTGGTCAGGAGAATAACAAGTACACGATTGCGATGTATATCTATGCTGTAAGTTATTTTTAAAAATTTGAAATCTATTGCCCACAAATTCCTAATAAAAGGCCATTTATAAAACGAGGGGGATTGGGCGCATGCTACTATTGAGCGTAATATTTCGCGATCACTGGAATCAGCACCTATTTATGTTCCGGAACAATACATAACATTGATTAGAACCGCCGAAAAAAAGGAAATCCATACAGAGTTCATGATTAAATTAGGAAAGTTTTATGATATAAAAAACATTGCAGATAACATTGGAATATATTATACGATTAATGAAGATAGAGGAAAAGTAAAGATGGCAGATATAAAAGTCGTCAGAGTGGAAAAAAATTTAATGTAGATTTCTTTACAAGTGTTCGTATAAAGAAGTTAGTTTGAAAACTGTCATCAAAACTCGAACAACCAAGAAAAAAAAAATTACAACCACTTTACACAACAAAATTGCCTGTGCCTAATAATAAGAAAGGTGGTATGGTATAATCACTCTTATAAATAAAAATATAATTCCCAGATTGTATAAAATTTTTTATGAGAATCTATAAATAATAGATTTTAAAATATTTTACTATTTAAAAACAATATTTTCGGATGTTAATTTAAAAAAAAAGATATATTTTTATTATTATACCGATTTTTTTGATTCGTAGTCATATTCAAATAATGTAGATAGATTTAAGTTTGGACTCGTTGATCTCAATATCGTTGCCATTGATTTTTATATGCGAAGTAGCAGTTACTTCTAAGTTGGAGATTCGATAATAATAACTTTTTTCGTATTATAATGTTAAGTAGAGGTACCTACTCTTCTTATAATAGCTCAATTAATGAAAAAGACAAGTAAATCAAGTTTTTTCTCTAAGGAGAAAAACCATAGCGTCTCATTTATTAGAAAATCTGTGCCACAGTATAATTTTATTTATGTAGAAAAATTACATATATAGCTAGAAATGTTTCTTTTTAAATTATTTATTTAAAATAAATATCCCATTCCAACCCTCATGTAATTACCTTTACAATGATATATAACATTTATATGTTAATACTATAATTTTATTTAAATTTAATTTTTAGAACAGTATACATTCAAGTACTCTTATTGTAAAATTTATTGTTTTTGAGTAATGACACTGTTCTATTTAACCGACAATGTTTTATATCATATTATATATTACACATAACATAACATATCTTCACGCTGTATCCCCAACGGGGTAGTCAGAGAGGACGGAGCGCCAGGAGTCGCGGTCCTTACACACCTCTTTCGCTTCCTCAAAACTCATCATTCTCTTCACACATTTTCGCCTAGGTATGCGAGTGCTTTTGACATTTTCGTCTGCTAACACTCTGGCTATTTGATCTTCATAAGTCAGCCTTGGTCTTATATATGGTATTATATATTACGATATATGTATTTGATATTTATGCGGATATAATCAATCTGTATATTACTGTCTAAACTAGAAATTTAGTAGACTACTGTTTACACTGTCAACCCTTATTAAAAAATTACAATTTAGATTATATTTTCGTTAATGAGCTATCAGAAGTTCGGAAAGCATAGAAGAAATAGCGGAGGTAGAGCCCGGAAGTCAACGGGAAGTCAACTTGACTGAGAGCCAGACGATGATGTCCCACTTATAGATCTGTGCCTGACACCCGACCCTGAATTTGATTGATTAATTACACTCGTGCTTACAAAAAATGGCCCAACCGAAGCTTATATAATTAGTTTCTATAAGTGTTGATTAAAATTAATTTCTCTTAATCTCAAATAAATATTCAATTTTTTTTGGTAGTTTTATCACAAAACTTCAAATAATCAAGCTCAAAGGCTTGTAGTTATTATTTTACTATTTTGACACTTTGAAAGCACATACGGACTTCTTTTTCAAGAATATGATTTATTTCCGATTATGGGATATTCATATATTTTACGTAGGCGTATAAATAGTGGATATTTTGATAAAATATCTATTGTTGTGATGAATTGTTATGAACCCTGACGTTTATACTTACCAAATTTCTAGTAAATCTGAAGAATATTTGCCTCATATAAACAATCACTCTCTAATTCACTATTAATGGGGTCGATTGTCAAAAAACGATTATACTATACTATACGATTATTATTATAAATATATGTAGAAAAATCGATATATGGTAACCCGTACACAGGAAGATAGATAGACTGATAGGGGAGTGGGTTAAATAAACCAGCTGTAGTAGGTAGATAGGATGGATTATGAGGTAGTAAAATTCACCATACGCCGCACAACTCGGTCCCCTGTAGTTACGAGGAGTCACTGGCCTGAATCCAACTGCCGCACTCTGGTTTGTTTGCGGCTTCTTCCAGTCCCGATCAAACTCTCGAGGTTTCTACCGCCAGATCTATGGCCCGTCAGCTGTACTGTAGGAGGCCTAGATAAAAGTATACGAGAAGTTCTCTAGATAAGCAGAAAGTCCTGACCCCAGAATCAGCAATCTGATATGTTGTACGTAGAATATTTGGAGTATCTGGAATCCTGGAAACTATTGCGCATGTATTAGATCGAGCGTAGGCATGATGGGCAGACAGACAGTCCCAGGTCCAGTGGCTCGAAAAGCAAATAACATGAACAGTGCAGTGATTACTAATTGTTAGAACAGTTTACAATTACTGAATATATAACAGCTTCAAGGAATAGGAACACACCCCAGCGGGATCCCAATGTAGTATGCAAGCAGCAAGCAAACAAGTAAATAAGTAACTATCTTTAATAAAATAAACGTGAGTTCAACTCAGAGGTGTGATTATTACTCCGCTAACCACGTGACCACTAGTTCAAATTACCTTCTGCCATGTAGAACTCACGACGCACTTCAGGGTAACCCTGGTGTTGGATGTATATAAGAATTGTTATTCGAAAGTGGACTGTATTTGTTATGAGTGCGAGAAGTAGGTCGATCCGTTGCCAAAAGCCGGTGAGCAAGAATCTCCATTAACCTTAAGCTCCACGTAGTCTCCAACGGGAAACCAGCCTTCTTATTGCGCACGGCACAACACGGAGACGAGCGAAATGTGGTATTTACTTTCACATTCCGAATTAATGAATTGTTAAGCACAAGACGATCAGCACGGCTGACTATGCTTGTTTTTGATATTTGCAGCGTAGTAGCAAGGCGGAACGTCCGTCCTCGCATAAAGCGCGTGGCGAGTCTATTGCGTCGTTGACAGGCATGTCACTCAAAGTCAGTGGAGATATTTCGACTTACCCACCAACCATGTTATGGCAAAGATCGAACATACCCCCCACCGAAATCATTGTAATGATTTCTTTGAAGTGTTTACGTGTAAATGTTGTAAGCAATAGACTATGATTTATCTATGTAAAAAAAATAAAATAAAATGCAAGTTCATACTAAATAATGAATAAGAGCACTAAAATATATTATTAAGTATGTTGTAAACAATATATATAACAAAAAAAAATACCTAAATCAGTGAAACTAGAGTTGTTATTGTAATAGAATGACAATAATAATTAATTTGTATAAGGTAAAGGACAAATTTTGTTAACAGGTCGTATGTACAGACCATTTTGCGTACGTATGGTGACCACACGAACGATACCGTCAACACCCGGATGAATCACTTCGACTCTGCCTAAGGGCCACTTTAACGGTCGAGTAAGGTCAGATTTCATTAAAACTAAATCGCCTACTTTAACGTTGGGTGGTGATAAATACCATTTTGCTCTCTGCTGGAGAGTATGAAGGTAATCATTTGACCAACGTTTCCAAAATGATTGTGAGGCCTTCTGGATGGATTGCCAGCGGGACAATCCATTCAGAGGAACATCCTCGAAGTTATGTTCAGGTACGGATAATAAACTTTGACCAACTAAAAAATGTCCTGCAGTTAAAATTTCAAATTCGTTAGGATTGTCTGAAAGTGAACATAACGGACGCGAGTTCATTATCGCCTCAATTTTACAAAATAATGTAGATAACTCTTCAAATGTAAGAGACCTATCACCTACCACACGTACTATGTGATATTTCGCAGATTTAATTCCTGCCTCCCACAGCCCACCCATTGAAGGGGCACTTGGAGCATTAAATCGCCAATCAATTTGACGAGATGCTAACTCGTTATGAATCTTTTCCCGATTTTTTGAATCGTGATAAAAAGTTGACACTACTTTTAAATGCTTTGCAGCCGCGACAAAATTCGTACCACAGTCTGAGTATAGACAACTGCACAGACCACGACGAGCAACAAAACGATCAAAAGCAGCCAGAAAACAGTCACAGGACAAGTCTGTCAGTGCTTCTAAATGGACTGCTTTCGTAGCAAAACATACGAATAAACACAAATAGGCTTTGTACACCTTGGCATTGCGTCGTAGACTCTCTTTTACAAAAAAGGGACCTCCTATGTCACAACCAACGTGGCTAAAAACTTTGTCTGGTTTCAAACGCGATGAAGGCAGTGTGCCCATGCAAGGTTGTATACTCGTCGGCCGACATTTGAAACAACTTATGCACTTAGAAAGAACCGAACGAATTATAGAACGGGCACTTACTATCCAATACTTTTTACATAATATACCTTGCAACGTGCGAGGACCTACATGTAAATATAACTTATGAAAATGTTCTATAATTAATCTAGTAGTATGACATTTCTTAGGTAGTAAGAGAGGGTGCTTTGTGGCAAAAGGTAGGTCAGATTGTAAAATTCTACCCCCCACCCTGAGAAAACCGTTTGAATCAATAAAGGGCGACAATTTACGCAATGAAGCTACATATTTATCTTTACACAAAGATTTAATTTCTGAATAAAAGTGATTTGCTTGTATTATATGAATAATTGTATCGTGACCTTGATTTAATTCTAAAGTGCTAAGTGGTCCGTGTAAATGATCTACGGATTTTAATTTTAAGTTATTTACAAATCTATGACACCAAGCAATCGCACGTTGTAATTTGTAAAAAGACGAGTACTTATTAAAAACATTTTCGAGTTCATTACTAAAAATTTTATTCGACGAAGTAAAATTAAAAGTATCATTTTTAGATTTAAGCTCAGGAATCGCATCGTTATTTTTAATAAAATATGAAGTCGTAGGCCAATTCTTAGGAATATCGTAAAGCCAAGGCGGACCGCGAAACCACTCTACAGCACCATCAATAAGCTGCGAAGGCAAGGCGCCGCGTGAGCAAAGATCGGCCGCGTTATTTTCACTGCTCACATGATACCAACAGTTCGGTGGCACTACGTCGGTTACTTGACTGACGCGACTTGAGATGAATGTTTTTAATTTATATGCTGGAGTCT
Source organism: Zeuzera pyrina (assembly GCA_907165235.1). Classification (NCBI taxonomy): domain Eukaryota; kingdom Metazoa; phylum Arthropoda; class Insecta; order Lepidoptera; family Cossidae; genus Zeuzera; species Zeuzera pyrina. The sequence goes on from OU015624.1 coordinate 11,322,255, forward strand.
GAAGCCACGATAAAACTACACTTGAGTCGCTCAAGGCCACAATAGAAAATTTAAAATCTTTTACATTTTGTACGACAAAAGTGTACGAGTTTAGAAAGCAGCACGGCTGCCATCAGCTCCAATCTAGGGATTGAGAGCGGTTTGATAGGCGCGACTTTTGACTTACTCGTCAATAATCTAACCTTCACGTTACCAAGGTTATCAGAACTGCGAAAATATAAACATGCCGCATAACCCCGTGAAGATGCATCACAAAATGCAATTAATTGCACATTTACAAATTGAGGTATTAATACATGACGTTCAATTCGTAATTCAGATAATGACTTTAAATCTAAAATGAATTTATTCCATTTATTAAGTATATCAAGCGGTAAACGTTCGTCCCAATCAACACTGAGTTTCCATAAATCTTGCATAATACATTTAGCTAAGAAAGTACATGATGCAATAAAACCAACGGGATCAAATATACTAGCTAATAATTTTAATACAGAACGCTTCGTACAGCCACTATCAGTTAAATTATAATTAAATGAAAAACTATCACACCCGGGTAACCACATCAAACCTAAAACCTTTACAGACGATAACGTATCGTCTTGAAAATTAAGCGTCGTAACTTGATCGGAATGCATTCTTGTTAATAATTCTTGTTAATAATCAAAACCTCCACTTTTCAAAAGCGCAATCAGCTCATCCTGTAAGGTACAGGCCTCGTCAATTGTTGAGCATGACCAAAGTAAGTCATCGATATAAAACCCATCGAGAAGAATGCTTGAGGCAAGCGGATATTTTGACTGTTCATCGCAAGCCAATTGATGCAATGTTCGAACAGCTATGTAAGGAACACTTCGAGCCTACTCTTCAACAAGCCTATGTAGATTTCATGAAGGAGTATGAGTCACATGGACACATGGAGCTTTCTCAAGGTCATGAATCTTCGAGGTACATAATACCACAGTAATCAATTCAATTCAATTTCCGACCCAACATTCATGAATCGCATTGTTACTGGTGACGAGACGTTTACGAGTTTGACATGTAAACTAGTCAACAAGCTTCGGAGTGGCGCCTTCCAACTGAACCGAAACTGAAAAAACCACGCCAAAGTCGATCAAAAGTCAAAGTCATGTTGACCGTTTTCTTTCACATCGCGGTGTTGTGCACTCGGAATTCTTGCTGGAAGGAGGTCAAACGGTAAATAAAGAATATTATTTGGGCGTTATGCGGCGTTTAAGAGAGCAAATTCGACGAAAAAGGCCAGATTTGTGGAAAGAAAATTCTTGGATTTTGCACCACGATACTGCGCCTTCGCACGAGGCCATCATTGTGAACGAATTTTTGACCAATAACTCAATAAATACCATCGACCAACTACCTTATTCACCAGATATGGCTCCAGCCGACTTCTTTCTTTTTCCTAAACTCAAATTACCACTTCGTGGCATCCGTTTTCATTCAGTAGAAGACATAAAGGAGAATTCACGGCGAGCACTGAACTCAATTCTGGAAAAAGCGTTTAAAAAATGTTTTGATGATTGGATTATTCGTTGGCGTAAGTGTATCGTTTCTGAAAGAGCATACTTTGAAGGTGATAAAATAAATTTGGATGAATAACTAACATTTCGTGTATTATTGATCTTTTCCCGGTACTTTCTTGACAGAGCACTATATTATGTATTCAATCCATGTGTAGTCGGGACAGGCCGCTAGTTGTGAATAACTCAGTTTTTTACCCTTTTTACCTCTTTATGTTATGTAGACAATGAAAAAAATACTATTAATCAGTGGTTATATACAAGTACGTTTAAAAGAAACCTACTTACAAGTTCTTAAAGAAGTGTTGTGTTCTAATTTGGCTTTAGTAAATTCGCCTTAGCTAAGATAAATCATTCAAGAGAAATTAATTTATAACTATACATTACTATGTTCTGAAATAGACAAGTTTAATCGTTGTTGCTACATACTATTTTTTAAGTATCGTGATCAAAATTCTAGGCACTAGCTAGGCGAGAAGCTACGAGAAAATGTATTAAATTAAATATTAACACGACATAGACCTGATTATTTATATAAATCCCACAACATAAAATACAATTAGTAAAGGGTATATTACCCTATATATTTTTGTATATTGTTGACCCTTATAATATTGTTATCTTTTGTTTTCATAGCGATTCACGACTTATTAATTAATTTGCTAACCTAAATAGTGAAATATAATTATTTATAATTTTTTATGGGTACCTTCTAATTATTTTCTTTGTATCGGTGCATTTTTTAATTATTAATTTAACATTATAAAAAATAGGAAACTAAAATTTGCCTATTTTTACTAACACCTCATGCTAATCATCGTCACACTTTTGGTTGCCGATAAAAAACAGCTTTACATTTTTAGCTACAAAATGCTTAAGATTCCTTAAAAGATAAGATAACTTCAGAGGCGAATATCCTGAGAATGGCTGGACAGATTTCCGCTAAATCTAGCCGAGAGCACTCGACAGCTGCGGTACAGTACAAGTAAGCAAGCAGTATTCTATCTATTCTGTCCTAGAGATAATTACCTACGGTCGCTCGGTACGTAAACACGCAATAGGGCTACCCACTTGGACTGAATGTTTTTCTTGGGTTACTAGTTCCGCTTTAGATATAGACGTATTCAAACATCCATACATTGAACATTATGCTCGAAAACTTGATTGACACGATATTTCGTCAGTAAATGCGCGGGAGCGTCTCACACCATAACGATAACAACCGGGGCGCACTCGCGACTGCTGTATGCCAAGAAATGTCGAGATCTCGAGGCGCGTCGTTTGGAGCGTTTGTATGAAGATAGATAACTGACTGCGGCTGCGGTTTCAAACAAAAAATAAACTGCATGCAAATCGGTATATCTGTTTGGGAACGATGCCACACAGATACACAGCCAGACATCAGCTTCAGCATACTTAAAACTCTCTGTTTGCGTTAAGGGTTAAAAAAATGTAAGACACAATTATCAGAATAATTGTTATAATTTAGTTTATTCGTACAATAATTTGCGAAGTCGTTGTACAAGGACCAAAAACTCTAAATCGCTTGTAAATGATTTATAAGAGTGGCTTGCACGAACTATTTAAACTCGATTTAAGGATTTAACATCTCGCTTACCAACTATTAAATTTTCGGTGCAAGCGAGATATCAAATGCTTAAATCGGGTTTAAATAGTTGGTGCAAGCTAGTAAGCTTTTTATTTTTTTATCTGGTAATTCAAAACACATGAAATTTTGGGAAGTATATTAATTAAATATTTTTATTATTTATTATAATTATACATTTTTTTAGGATGGTTAAGGATTGGAGAATAATAACAAATAAAATTACAAAATTATTTTCATTTGTCAAAGCTTGAGTATCAGTACAAAAAAAAATTGCACACATACTACTAATATAATAATATGCATACATATCTAAATAAATATTAAATATATATATAAATTGAATTAAATTGAATCGAAAATACTTTGCATGCTTTTAATAGCTTTCGTACCGAAAAAATTATAAAAATTCATAGATACTTTTTTATTTAGATAAAATTCAACTGCAGTTTGCGGTTATCAGGTTTGGCCTACCTGACGTGCATTGCAATAATTAATCGGAATGAGGAGCAAAAAGCAGAAAGTACAGTAAGCCCTTGGTAACCTTCAACAATTATTTACATAGACTTATCAACCATCAGTCATGAATACACACAGACTAACAATCATGGCTAAGTTGCTACCAGAAACGTAGTGACATATGCCATCCATGTAATAAGGCTGGTTATGTAACAATGTACACACGCCCTGGACAATAATTCAGAGCGCAGTTACGACTACGCTTAGTGTGTGTAACGCGACCAAAGTAGCCATGGTATGCCATAACCTCCTCCACTCTCAATAACATCACACGAATCTAACTCTGTGAGAACTTTACCTCGTGACATTTGGTATTTGTAGATCCGACTACTAGTCAAAAATTTTAAAAGTTAACGGTAACGTTCAAGCAACTCTTACTTTAAATGGACTCCCAAATGGAATATTGTGCTAGGTTCGATTACTCTCGTTGTCGTTATTTGAACACAAAGCCACAGGCGTTAAATTTAATCAACTTTGAATTATTGCTATCATATCTAATGTCATAATTAGAGTTCTTTAGCGTTTAATTCGTTACCACGTGTTCCGTTGCATTTGCAACATCGGGTTCATTCCGTATCCGTACTCAGTTTCAAACACTTAGCTATCCTTAGCTTAGCTCCTTTAAGAAGAATTCAAAAGCGCTAGCAATGTTTAAACTTGTTTCGGTCATAGCGATAATAAGGTTTTAGAGTTTCACGGCTATTAATTAGAGCACATCTTCACAACCGTCAGGTACGACATGAAATAAAATTTTCAGACCACGAACTTTAATCATACCCTCCCACGATATTTGCTCAGTACTATACACTCTTGAATCACAAATGCCAGTAATACGAACACTAGAATCAACAGACAGAACACTGGGCGCTAGAATATTAATAAAATGGTTACGACTCACCGGGTTGTAGTACCAAAAGTTATCGTACCTAAGTCTTTAAATTATTTTTAAACTCTGCAAGTGAAAAATTAATATAAAAATGTTTGTAAATATTATGTGAGGTAGAGACTCCTTTGGGTCACGTCTGACTGATGCCCACGGCCACCTTCTACCATCGTACCGCTCGTCATCGGCAGGGATTCCAGTTTCGCACTTTGGAACCGAAATGGTCCCACACAGTTCGGTTTCAAAGGAGCTTTCTCCCGCAAACTTTGAGGTTGTGGAATGAGCTCCCTGTCGAGGTTTTCCCAAGAGACTACAGCATGGGGTTCTTCAAAAAGGGCGTAAAAAAGATTTTAACAGGGTCGGCAATGCTCAGGTGATGCTCCTGGTGTCGCAGGCGTCCATAGACTACGGCGACCGTTCAACATCTGGCGGGCCGTATGCTTGTTTGTCACCTTCGTAGTATAAAAATCTGTTAGTACTTAGTAGATCTGTGATATCCTGCATTTGTCATTAGAGGCGCTTCGTGTATGTTAAGTCAACCTCGGGAACTATTGAGCAATTTAATATGTACCTATTCAGGTATGTACGTGACGTTTTAAACATAATTTAATTAACTAGTTGTTTGTTAGAATTACATTACTGAGGAGATGAAATGAGATATCAAAATATAAATAAATGGACAAGGTCACGGAAAAAATTAGTTTGTAAATTTCAACCTATAACTAGAAGTTAAAAAGTATTTAAAACAGCTTTAGTACACATTTATAGTTTCGTCAAGTCTATCTGCCAGTACGTATGTTCCGTCTGTCATAGCTTAGCTGAAATCTGGTACAATGATGTAAATTGGCAACTGAATACAAGAAATGTGAAAAAATTATCAGATTTTTGACCTTATTTTTTAATTTTTTTTTTCGGTTCGCTCCAGAACAGTTAATATGTGTTTGACATGCTTCTGGCCAGTTTTTACTCTACATATTGTTAATTACTTACGGGTTTCATTGTTTACGCTTATTGTAGGCATGTAAACGATTTCAATGCAGCATAGGACCCTACAGTGATAATTTTAAATTTACTTAAAATGAGTGTAGGAACGTTGGTTCTATGCTTTCCCAATTAGTTATACCGAATTGTCTTTCAGACACTGACCATCCTAAAATAAAATTTATCCACTCACTTTGTTAATAACTGCTTCTTTGCTCGGCCGGCCGAATAATATGAGTTACGTAACTAAATTCTTAAAGTTATATCATTTATTAATAAAAAGTACATACATATGTTAATATTTACAAACTTAAAACTACACATTATCTTAAATAATAAACTTCCTCAAAGTTGCCGCTTAGAAAGCTGTCATTGCTCAAGGTACCTAGCAGACTGGCAGCATTGCCTCTTTGAATAGCCAAACTAAATTCTTTAAATTCCACCTTTAAACTCTTTCACACCCTACTGTGAAATGATATTTCGATGTTCGGTGTTAGATACACTATCTCTATATTGCATTGTGTTTTCTTCATAGTTTTCAATATTAGTGAATCCTATGTATATAGGGCCTCTCGTCCCATTGTGTTCTCGTGTTCTTAGAAACTGCACTGTATATATTTCTCATACAAATATCTTCAATATGTCTTGATGACACAAAAACAATATTTTATTACGTTTAAATATGTTAAAAAGACCTAAAAAGCAATTAACGCAAAAATAATTATGACTAAAAATAATAAGTTTATTTATTTTCGTTGAAAGTATAGTATAGAGATTCTCTTTCCTATGCCTATATATTCCTATAATTAAAATAACACAAACGGTAATAAAAAATAATAAGTTTATTTATTTTCATTGAAAGTATAGTATAGAGATTCTCTTTCCTATGCCATATATTCCTATAATTAAAATAACACAAACGGTACTTTGTAAAATATCAAATTCTAGCAGAACAAAACATTATTAGGTACCAGCGCAGGCAATGACTTGTTATTAGTGATGACTCTAACGAATTTGAATTTTAAAATTAAAGTGAAGCTGTGCGAACCTATTTTACTTTATAATTTAATTCATTATTAAAACAATTGCTGTCTTTAAGTGCTCATAATTTCCTAGGTACATACAATAAATAACAAAGTGACATGGTACTGTTCAATTATGAAAGTTGTGTAGTCCGTGGCCCGTGCACAATAACATGAGGCCTGAAATAGGCGATGCGAAATCACAGTCTGATGTTTGTACAGTACACAAACAATAAATAAATATTTCGTTTATTACGTATTGTCCAAAAAAATTACTTTTATTTTTTACGTTTACGTCTATTTTTTGTTTGCACCGTACGAGTGAGTATACAAGATAATAACTTCTCGTCGCCTGCTTCAGATCTCATGTAGCACGGGTAGTATATAGCCAATAGTATCTAGATAGGTATATTATTCATTTATACTCGTAGTAATGCAATAAATTGTATACTTGTAGGTAAGTCTTTAGTAATAAATTTTGCCTTTTTCACATATGGTGTACTCTGTAAATTCTGTATAAATCAGGTACACAAGCGGTAACACAAAAATCATGCCTATCATCAACTTTTATTTTGCTTACTTTTTTTCGTTGTCATTGCCAGATACAAAATATTAGCGTATTATTGCGTTTGTAACAATAATATTATAAATCTATGTGTAATCTATTGTTAAATAAAGACAAACGAGAAATTAAATCGATCTTACGCAAAGAGAAAATTTCCCGCATGGGTTAACCTGATCAAAGAAAATTCTTCTTGTTTAACGTTCAAGTCACACTAATTATGAGATAGGGGGCTTGGTGGAACAAGGGATTAATAAAATTTGGCTCTTTGAAATGTATAGGGTGGAGTTGCATAATGTGTACCGCTGCGTTAATTGTACCACCATAAAATAGGCTAGAAACGCGTAATATTTTTTTAAGCTTGCAACACTAATCAGTAGTGCCAAAAATATAATCTCATTGATGCCATTTTGGCTGGCGTACGACAAAGGTTGAACTCGGAAGAAATAAAATCTTGTTTTACAACGTTACTTTGTAATTATTTTGGTGATTAACTTAAAGTATCCAAGTGGTAATCGTAAGCACATTGTTATTTGGATATATTTTTTTAAAACTATATATATCATCACAATTTTTTTTAGAAATTTTGTATTATTTATTTAAGGTTATATTACCGGCTAAACAATAAACATACGACCTACCTGTTGCTTAATTTGTACCAGTTAATATTTCCTAAATTGTACCAGTCCAATTTAAGATTATGTTTTTTTTTATTAACACTTGAGTATACTCAAATCATTTCAGATGGCTGAAGCAGAAAAAAAAATATTATAAATGGACTGAAAAAATTTTGGAAAAAACCCTAAAGTGTTTACAAAATAAAACAATGGGCATAAATGCATGTTCACGGATATTTGAAATACTCAAACCTACTTTGAGAAGATATTTCTTAAACTAATAAATATGCCAACAAAAATTCAGTTATAAAGGGCAGGCCAAAAGTATTTCGATGCACATTTTATTTGTTAAGAAACTGCATAATTATCTAGTTAATATTTTGAAATCGCAAGGGCGATTGAGATTTTTTTAATTTAAATTCTATTAACAGACAAGTGAGAATAGATATTTATGTTATTAAGCGGGCTAATACCTATCTAATTTTGCAATCGCTAGGCTGATTTTGTTCGTTTTTGATTTAAATTTTATTAATGGACAAGAGAGAATAGTAGATATTTTAGTTAAATTGGCTAATACCTATTTAGTTTGAAATCGCAAGATTGATTAGTGTTTTTTCTTCATTAAATTTTTTTAATAAATAAGAAGGAAGAGTAAATGTATTTTTTAAATAGTTAATTATTCTATATCATTGAGATTTCAAAATCGCAAGACTAATTTGTGTTCCTATTATACATTTAAAGTGATTACACTGTGTGGTCTAATTTAAAAAACCTGTGGTACGAATAAGGCAACTGGTTTCCTAAATTGTACTTATTAAGACTTAAAAAAAACTTATTATTATGACCTACCGTTAATGTTTGTACTATTTTGAGTAATAAAATGTTAAAGCAGACGAAACAAAGTTTTTAACGGACATAAACAAAGCTTCATAACTAATCAAGTTTTCTGCTAAAATTTGAAAACACATTAAGGGGGACAATATACGCAACTTTACCCTATATGTACATATTTACATTTAGCAAAAAAATTTAGGAATTCAATGTAAGTAAAACTACTTATACCTCAATAATTCTTGTGGACTTGATTCACTTTTACAAAACTTTTATTTATATTGTTCACGGTAAAAGCCTTCAAGTTAGATTTTTGGATTCCCTGGTAACTTAATAAAGGTTTCATTACAATTATTTCCTTCACTTATTTATTGTATTATTTCTATCATTATCTATAGTTATTTTTATTCTCAACGTCCGTAATTTTTTAAAATTTTTGTGAGCGGTATTTCTAAAGATAAGTTCAGGGACAAAATTTTTTACGAAGTTTTTTTAATGTGTTAAAAAGGAACACAAAGTAACCAAAGATATTCATATCTTAACTTTCTATTTAAACTCAAAAAACCAGCCCTCATTAATTAAAACTAGTTTCTGTAACTGTTCCAAATTTGAAGGTGTAAATGCGATTTAAAAGAGCTATAGTTAGTAAAGCAATCTCGCACTGTCAGTGTAATTCGTGTCAGCTAATGAGTCGATCATGAAATAATTATTTGCAAAATATTCGTAAATCTGAAGTATCGGCTATTATTATTTAAAAATAAAAATATGTCATGTTCAGCTGTGTATCGTTGTACTATGACCTTCCCTAGTCACGTACATTAGAAAAATCTAGAGTCGGTCAACATCAAAAGCCTTTCAGGGCACGGTTTTAGAGCAAATGCATTTCATTCCAATGCAATCCATTGTTACTTGGTTCGAGTTGTGCGCCATACCCTATAGGCGACGCGCTTTGGCAGGCAGAGCCTTCGTACTCCAGCCTGTATCTAAGTTTCCTCATTTAATTTGTTTCATTTGGTTTTATTTTCACTCTTTATCTGAAAAAGATTATATAAATAGAAACGAATCTCGATACCTAGTAATACCTTTACGAATAGGCGACGGTTCTTTTTACATACTGTATATATGCTTAGATATCTGTATATAATGTGTACATAAACAGATTTATCTAAAGTGATTGTTTGTAGCTGTTACTTTCAAGAGCTTAAGCAGTGTCTCCCCGTAAAATGTAAAATAGGGTTGTGTACTGAGAACCCAAGTGTAGGCTCGTAGCTGTAAATAAAGATAACTGTGTCCAGGTGGCTCGCTTTGAATAACAAATTAGGAATTTAGGAAAAGTTTGTTGAACGAAACTGCTTCTGTTTTAATAAACGTTGAAACATAATGAGAACTTAATTTGCAATATTTACATGATGTGAACTTAATTCTATAGAATTCCGATAACAACAACATAATACAAATATAACAATATATTTTATTGTACTTGTTAACTGTAGTATTTTTTGCGCTAAGGAAGTGAGGCAAATAAATAAACAATTAATTAATTAATAATATTAAAGAGGTAAACTGTGTTTGTTTGTATGTAATGGATTCACTTAAAAACTACTTAACCGATTTCAAAAATTCTTTCACCTATAGAAAGCTATATTATCAGCGAGTAACAACGTCGGTATTTTATTTACAAAAAAATTCTACCAGTGCGAAGCGGGTCGATAGTAATTAATATAGTGAATGTAAACGAACTAGTCATTGTGTATCTGAGATTTTTTACATATTATGTAAGTTTTAGCTATTGTATACTAACATTTTGATTTATTTATCTCACATTGTTTTTTTATGGTGAAATCTTTTTAGGGCTCTCTTACCTCTCAAGGAAAAAACGGAGTCCTTATAAGGTTACTTCGTTATCCGTGTGTTCATGTCCGTCTGTCTTACCAATCGAGACCCTTTACAAGAATAGGAAAAGAAATCGAGTTGAAATTGATATGAAACACTGACGCTTTGGTCGCTTGGAGGTGCAAAATATTTCAACTTCTAAAAAAATTGCGAGTTTGTAATTTATATCATACTTTTTTGCCATTACAAATTTTCATTTTCAATTAGAGTGTATGGTAGAACTTTGTTTTTAAACTGCAAAGTTAAGATTGTTTTTGAATCTGACTTACATTATTTGAAAATTTCTAAGAATCTGACTTACATTATTTGAAAATATCTAAAACAGTAAATTAACGCGATTACCTTTTATTTTGGCTTGACGTTGACCGAGTTGCATCGGCCGTGTTCTCAAGCTGTGTTTGCTTGAAACTACGACCCGATGGAACTCGGTCGAAACGTAATCATAACGTTAATTTCCCGTTAATTTCCTGTTTTTATTTTATAATGAAACGTGAGTGTTTAAATGTTTATATTACATTTTTTTAATAAAGACCACACAAATGCATTGTATGGCGGTATGGAACACTCGGAACGCAAGTCCGACTTGCACTTGGCCAGTATTTTATCATTACTTTAACGTAATAATTATTAGTTTTATTGCTCGCTCTATTATTTTTTGCTCCTATTAAGAAATTCCTTTCAAAAATGAAAACATTTATTATGGATTGTAATTATAATAGTAGCTACTTATACAATATTGCGTGTAGTTTTACGGTGCTTTGTTTCGCTTTAGAATTGATGTTTAATTTGTTATGAACAGTGTTTCTGATCGTGTTTTTATTGAGCAATAGACTGTAAATGTTAAATTATTCAGTTTTCTGGAGTTATAAATAAAACAAAATGAAATAAAAACAGACAAAGTATTTATAATGATTTCTGTAAGTATATCAAATCGTCCTAGGTACCAATCTATGAATAAATGAATAAGTGTCAATGTATCAATCCTGTTAAGATGCCTAAATTCAACGTCACAAAGGAGAGCGTTTATTGGACTTAGTCAATTGTGTATTGTGTGCAGTACAAAACATACATGTATAATAACTTGTTTTAAAAGAACCGATTATAGCGATAGTAAAAAAACGTATATACGAATGTACGATGAAAATAATTTAAGGCATTTAATTTGATTTTGCTTCTTTCCAAATAAGTTTATTTATGTAAAGTAACTAGCTGTTTCCTGTAACTTCGTCTCATGGAATTCAAAAATAGTAGTATCTGTCCTTTCTCGGGACTTAATCTATCTCTGTTCTAAATTTCGTTAAAATCGGTCAACCCGCTTAGGAGGAGAAGAATTACAAACACACCTGAATTTTACATATGAAGATATATATATAAGGGTGGTGCAAGCCTCACTAAGTTTAACATTAGGTGTATACGTAGACACAGGTGGCACAGCAAAACACAGGGCGGAGCGGCAGAGGTCTTTGTACACATTGATTTATTACGAGTATGTAAAAGCGAATACATAGCCATTCAGCCATTCAGGCATGTGCAACAATCTGTGTTGCCAGCTGCTTTGCCCTGTACTGCATTGCTCGGCTTGCGGCGCTACCGTAGATTTTTATTACAGTATACCAACAATAAGTATTTTGTGCGTTTAATAGTGTAAACACAGATTAATTAACGTAAATATCGTTTGAAACTGTAACAAGTATGCGCAATTGCGCACACTTATACGTACACATCTGCGCAACTGTATTTTCTGTAATATGTATACTGATACCTATTTTTCGTCACGTCTTTCTTACCTATATACTTTTTTCTGAATTACAAATTGTGTAAATTCGAACCTATGAAAACATACACGTTTCATAAATAAATTGCCTACCCATATCACGCTCACGAAAAAGTACAGGCACCGAAGAAATGTGCGCAAAAAATATAATATATTTCAAAATTTCAATTCATACCACAGGTTCATAATAATCTAATAATCTCTAAGCGGAGTAACAAAGCCTGTAACAACATGTGTTGGTTGATTAAAATTTTGTCAAAGTTCTCTCATAATCTAGGACCAAATAAAAAAGAAAGACAACGTCGTCATGAACAACACAGTAAGCCGGCAAAACTATGCCACAACATGTACCCTCATACAAACTATATAGCTACACGTACACATAGGTAACCAAACTAGGCCTCGAATTATTAGTTTTAGCCATTCTGTTGTAAGAGCGTGACGTAATTATAAATTACATTATTTTACCAAAAAAATTCTGAATTGTGTGGTTAAAGAGTTCAAGAACCAGTCTTTGAAAATCAAAAGCAGAATGGAATTACTTTTCATATGTAAATAAACTTAGAAACTCTAAATTTCAATTAATGAACATTAAAATTGCCTGGGACACAAAACCTCAACAGGTGTTATAATGACTGGGTTATTAGTAATCAATATGGCCAACACTGCTCTACGTATCACACAACTAAAAACTACCCCACTGTGTTATTCGCAGCATTACGTCGTCCTTTTTTTGTGTTGTTCGAGTACATAATTATTTATATAATAATATATTGTTTTAATGAAAAATATAACAGACACAAAATTAGTAAATACTACTGACAAGTAGCTAAAAGTTTTATTTAATTTTTAATGCACTTTTGATATTTGTTGTGACTATAAAAAGTAATTTTTAAAATATTTATCATACGAAACTCAAAAGCTTCCTTAGTTACTTCACAAACGTTTGTAAAAAACCAATCAAATTTTGTTCTACAATGATTTATTCATACATTATATACCGTACATATACCCTATCTATGATCTCATGACCGCGTGCCTACAACCATCAACTTACTTTTTTCAAGTCTCCAAAATAGACATCTGGCATAAGATAATTTGAAACATACAAATAGATATGACTGCTATTTTTCTCTATGTCCAAATCGATACTAAATCCAGGGCTAATATAGAGACCATGATCTCCCCTAAGACTAGGAGTCCTGACTCCTAGTCTTCATTTAAATGACTAGTAAATTAAAAGAAAATGAAAATTATTAGTAATTTAAATCAGTAATACGATGTGTCGGATAAGTCGAACGTTTTTCTATATAATTTTATGAATGCTCATTTTCGGCAGTTATTATATACGCTGTTACTTTATAGGCAGTTTTATAAAAATATAAAAATGCACCGGAAATGGGAACATAAAAATTTTTGTAAGCAGGGATATATTTCAAAATGATTTAGGGATGATTAAGCGATGACTGTAAATGCTGTACTAACATTTTAAATCCGTTTTAACCTGTTACTCGATAAGCCGACATTACGATGATCTCTTGACTCTTATAGCCATTATTGTATATTAAATAATTTGCTTTTGTTAAAAATGACCATTTAAATCATTTGAAACTATCGCATCTATGTCCTTCTCCTCGATTGATTGAGATTGGATTTGTCTTTGGTACTTAGTAAATATTTTAAATATACTATATGTAGGTGCGGGCTGGCATGCGGTAGCGTTGCAAGCGAGGCGATGATCGGCTACATGGGCCGGCCGCGCGCTCACCATGCGGCAGCCGTCGACCGAAGTAAGTAACTTCACCCTAGTTTTAGGCTCATGAACATGAAAAGTATATAGATAAGAATAAACCGAGGCAGATTAAGGCTGTTTTATGAAGATTAAATAATGTTAATTCAGGAGAGAAGACAGGAGAGGAATCAAACACAAATATTTAAATTACTTATATTAAGTTTTTCTATCCTTCTGTAAATTTTGGTACATATCACTTATCTACAGATATTTATTTAGAGGTGGCTTGTTGACGTTTTTAGCATCAATGCAATGCTACTTTTTATTATAAACCAAACTTAAAAAGAGGTTAATTTTTTCAATCTCTTTATCAACATCAAGGCATCAACTCTTTGATGAATGTAACGATCATTTTATCTATCTATTTGTGTGTTTGTTTCATTTCGCTTAAAATATGTTACGTTTTGTTCAGGGTTATAAAAGCTGTTTTAAAAAAAGAAGCAATTGATTCGTTGACCAAAGATAAATCGTTATTTTAACTAGTTCGTTGAATCGGACGATATTTATGTAGTGTTCGAAACCATCGCTATATTCCACTCAACAGCGGTTTGGAACCACATCTAACTCATTTTCAATTCGATGCTGAACAACGTAGCGCATTTCACTTAATTTCACATTTATAAAATTTGTGTAATAATACTCTTATAATGACGAATGAAAAAATAATGCTCAATTTAATATTAGACTGCAAAATGTACGTTTTAAATGGATCTTTAATGAATTAAATTTATTTTATTATTAAAGTTAAAACGTCGTGGACATGTCCATTGTTGCACTTTCAATTGGACTTGCCCGTACGGAGCGATGACATAATAGCAATGTCAATGCCATGCTCAGCCAGCGCGTACGCCATGACGATTCTTTTAATGTTCTGATCTAGTGTAACGTATAATTCAATGGTTAAATTAATGATTACCTCTACCAGTTCAGTATCACCAATGATATTCCTCATGCTTGTTGTGTCCTGACTTCTGACTGCTATCACGTTCAATATAGACGGTCGACAAAGCAGTGTGCACAACCGAGGGCGGTGCGGCGCGGCTGGAGGCGGTGCTGGTGGCGCTGGTGGAGCGCAAGGCGCGCGCGCTGCACGCGGAGCAGGCGCGGCGGCGCGCGCGCACTCACCCCCTTCTTCTGTTTCTCAGAGACCACGTACCGGACGGTCAGTACATATTACTTCACGCGCAAGAAAGTCATACCATAACGTGACTCCTGCAATAAATGTATCTTTAGCTACTCAACCGCGTCCCTGACGGTCAGTACATATTACTTCACGCGCAAGAAAGTCATACCATAACGTGACTCCTGCAATAAGTGTATCTTCAGCTACTCAACCGCGTTCCTGACGGTCAGTACATATTACTTCACTTGCAAGAAAATCATATCACTAAACTATTTATCGTGACGCCTACAATAAGTGTATAGGTGTTTAAATGTATTGTTTGTGTTGCTTTGAAGATTACGGACGGACGATTCAGTAGTTCGAATAAAATAAAATAAAATGTATATTAGTTTCACATTTATAATTCCATTTTTATTAGATTATACTTAGGGTTAGCTGCCAGTAACACCCAGTTTTATGAGTTTGTGACTTATTGAAATTGCGTTGGGTACGTAAATAGGTATATGTAGTCTTTACTTAATATAAATTGCCGCAGGTTTACTAACTACGAGTAACTAACTTTTATATACTGCTACATTTTAATTGAAATTAGGCAATGGCAATTCCCGACGGATTTTCTTGGGTTTGGATGTTTTTATTATCGTTACTTACTTCCAGTTGGGAGTTTAAAAAAAAATATTTAATCCTTTTTCGATTACAACCCGTCGTGAGATCTTTGAAGATTTTTAATTTTTGCTTTTTATTTTAACTTTTTAAAGAATTCCTACGTTACTGTCTAAATATTTGTCCATTTGTCTATCCTTCTGTATGTTTGGTGCCTCATAAAACATTATATTTGCCCCCGTCTGCTTCATTTTATGTTTTTTTTTAAATTTATTGTTAGATTTTTTACGATTATTTGATTTTTATGATAAAAGAAAAGCTCCAACATAATTTACTAGCTACGTGCTTCCACATAATTTCCGACGATGTTTTTCTGTTCTATCATCAAACGCACAACAGTTCATTCAAAGAAGAAAAATGTTAACACCGTAACATCTATCTAAGAACCATCGCCAATGAATCACAAACCTGTTACAGAAAATCGTATCTAAATCGATTAAACTGTTTTGGAGTTAAATGGGAACCTTCATTTTTGCATACACAAACAAACAACCTCTCACCCTAAACAACTTCGTCGTTGCTTCGTAGGTAATTGTGTATAAGTACCTGAGCCTAAGTATCTAACAAAAGCATAAAAATTTGCGTGTCTTGGAAATTCGAGTAGGGCGGGGTCTATCTCAGTTTATAATAGTAGTCTGCACCTACAAATAGATGTGCTCGTTATAATAAGAATTTCAAGAACAGTAGTAACGACTTATTCACTTAAATTAATGCATTTTCTATTGTTTTTTTGTAAGTACGCCTGCATGGAAATAGTGCCTGCCAAACAAAAATAAAAAAAATTGTTAGATTTTTAGAAACAGATTAACGTAGTATACCTGACGATAATCATTTCAGAGTTCTATTTCTTGACCATCATCCCTTTGCCCTTGAAGTGCGCGATACTGACATACTGAGGAATGGTGATTTACAAGTAAATTAGTAACTTGACCCGACATCTCGTCGCCCGAGTAGAAGTTAGTTTTAACAGCAACAGACTAAAAAATATTCCATGAAAAGCTCATATTAGTAACGTGGAAATTATTAATGCCTATAAAACGTATCTTGAAATGCAGAGAGTAACAACGAAAACCACATCCAAATTCGTTCACCGTTTCTTAAGATGTGCGTAATCAAACAGAGAGTCAAACTTCTATATAAGGTACATGCACATTGCACACATATCTTCACGTTATTTCCTTTTTGGGGTGGACAAAACATAAAGGATAATGATAAAAAAATATAATGATAATAATTATAATTCAAGAAGCAGGTAAGCCTATACTGTTGGTCCCATAAAAACGGAGTAAGTAAAAACAACAACAACAAGAACACCTAGACTTATTTATTACATACATACATACATACATATCCTCACGCTGTATTCCTAACGGGGTAGTCAGAGAGGACGGAGCGCCAAGCGTCGCGGTTCTTACATACTTCTTTCGCTTCCTCAAATCTCGTCATTCTCCTCACACATTTTTGCCTATTTTTCGCTTATTTATTAAATATTAATAATAAAGATTACTTGTAATATTCTTGTGATATTCTCTTAATTACTAGTACGAGTAGGCGTTCCTTTTTGTTTTTGATTAAACAGCACGAAATGTCGTGAAAATATCTATTTTAATACACCTTCACTTTTTATCCATATTGCAATAGGTCAGCAGGTATGGTTAGGAGCGAGAAAAGCATTTATGAAAAAGGAAACTTACTATCAGAACTCCAAATGCGTCACCGTTCAGGCGACAAGGTCTGTACGGACGAGCAGCGCGGACATCTTTTTGATTAACGAATTTACTTTCATATTTTTTATTCTATAGTAACATAAGATAAGATTTCTTTTCGAAACGATTTTTCGGTTTTTTATTTTGAATATCGTATGTCATGTTTCGTATTTCAATAAAGTGTACAACAATATTATTACCATTTTTCTCGCTACAAACAAGATTATAGAATTCTTAGAGCTTCGTAGCGTGTGTAAAAATTATGTAACTCACGTTAATCGAATACTTGCTAATAATTTTTATTGTGTTATTACAGAGGAAGCATCTATAGTTGGTAGCCCTGGCGAGGTATTACCTTCACACTGGTGCGAGCACGAATTGGTCAAACACAAACATAAAAATCTAAAGCTGCATGCACATCATAGGTATGGTAACTATTTTCAGTTATTTAGAGTTATAGTAATAGTTAAAATAATTTAAAATTACTACAGTTTTAAATAAGAAAGAATTTGTTATATTTATAAATTACAAATATTATTTGCTCATTATAAATTATAAGAAAAACAATTAAGCAATGTAAAAACAGACGGATTTCCACAAAACGTAGCTATAATACATACATACATACATATCCTCACGCTGTATCCCTAACGGGGTAGTCAGAGAGGACGGAGCGCCAAGCGTCGTGGTTCTTACATACACTCTGTCAAGAAAGTACCGGGAAAAGATCAATAATACACTAAATGTTAGTTATTCTTCCAAATTTCACCTTCAAAGTATGCTCCTTCAGAAACGATACACTTACGCCAACGAATAATCCAATCATCAAAACATTTTTTAAACGCTTTTTCCGGAATTGAGTTCAGTGCTCGCCGCGAATTCTCCTTTATGTCTTCTACCGAAAGAAAATGGGTGCCACGAAGTGGTAATTTGAGTTTAGGAAAAAGAAAGAAATCAGCTGTAGCCATATCTTATGAATTAGGTGGTTGCTCGATGGTATTTGTTGAGTTTTTGGTCAAAAATTCGTTCACAATGATGGCCTTGTGCGAAGGCGCATTATCGTGGTGCAAAATCCAATAATTTTCTTTCCACAAATCTGGCTTTTTTCGTCGAATTTGCTCTCTTAAACGCCGCATAACGCCCAAATAATATTCTTTATTTACCGTTTGACCTTCCGGCAAGAATTCCGAGTGCACAACACCGCGATAGTTAAAGAAAACAGTCAACATGACTTTGACTTTTGATCGACTGGCGTGGTTTTTTCGGTTTCGGTTCAGTTCGAAGGCGCCACTCCGAAGCTTGTTGACTAGTTTGCACGTCAAACTCGTAAACCCACGTCTCGTCACCAGTAACAATGCGTTTCATAGAATGTTGGGTCGGAATTGACTCGTTCTAGCATGTCCTCAGCGACTCTTATGCGATTGTGTTTTTGAAGAAAATTCAGGTCTTTTGGTACTAGCCGAGCGGCAACATGTTTCATACCCAAGTGATTATTTAAAATGGTACGGATGGACTCGTGAGACACAGAAAGTTCAGCGGCTACCTCTCTCAAACTTGAATGAGGAATTTCAGTCACTATTTCCTTCACTTTTGCGATGTTAACTTCAGTTGCAGACGTTGATGGCATACCAGAGTGAGGCAAATCTTCCATCACATCTCGACCGCTTTTGAACGCTTTGTACCACTCATAAGCACGTGTTTTTGATATAGTCGATTCACCGTAAGCCTTCTGTAACATTTTCAGTGACTCCGACCACGAAATTCCATTGGCGATGCAAAATTTAAGACAAACTCTTTGTTCGATGTTTTTGTCCATTATGAAATTCGCGATATACACTAGAATGACATAACTAAAAACAGCACTGTATTTAATCTAAATAACAGATGCAACTCAAACTCCGCGCCAAAATGGAAAACAGTTGTGTCAATCTAACAACAACAAAAAAAACGAAAAATTGAATTTGGAACCATAAACAAATCATCCATTCCCGATACTTTCTTGACTGAATGTACTTCTTTCGCTTCCTCAAATCTCATCCTCATCATTCTCCTCACACATTTTCGCTTAGGTATGCGAGAGCTTTTAACATTTCCATCCGCTAACACTCTGGCTATTGATCAAACAAACATAACTTAGTTTAAGGGCTACAATGCTACAGACAAATATGCAGATAGGGAGACAACGGCGTTAATCTTATAATATCCTCGTTTTCCATTATGATTTTAAAATTATTAAATAAAATTGAAAACAGATAAAGCTTTATATAAAAAATCAAAGAAAATAATATGCTAATTAAAATAGATGTGGGTATAGTTTTCCTGTCGCTGACAGGTTGATACGAGAGGGTTGCCTCCACGTTGCCTCCCTATACAGGGTGTATATGAAAACGGGACAGTTACTTTAATGGATGAAAGGGCATAACTTTAGTATGTAGTTACAAAAAGAATTATCGAAAAAAACGTATCCGTTTAAGAGTTGTGACCGTTTTAATTTTCAAGTGTTATCCCCACCATTTCTCGTAAAATTGGGTTGATCGTGTACAGTTACAGTTTTAAATCTTACGTATTTTTTATTTTGTAATAATTTCATCCGTTACTGAAATACAGCCTGAAAACCCCCATTGGGGTATACGCATTATTTTCGAAAATGGTTTTCAGGCTGTATTTCAGTAACGGATGAAATTATTACAAAATAAAAAAATACGTAAGATTTAAAACTGTAACTGTACACGATCAACCCAATTTTACGAGAAATGGTGGGGATAACACTTGAAAATTAAAACGGTCATAACTCTTAAACGGATACGTTTTTTTCGATAATTCTTTTTGTAACTACATACTAAAGTTATGCCCTTTCATCCATTAAAGTAACTGTCCCGTTTTCATATACATCCTGTATATTATTATGTTGTAAGTGAAGTGAATTTGTAATCAGTAATAATAAATCATTTTACTATTAATAATAAATAAAATTGTGTAATGTTACTGATAAATGTTTGTAATGTTACTGTAATATTTACTGATAAAACAATATTATATATTTGAATAATATCAGCACTTTTTATTAAAAAAAACCAATAAAAGATTAGTTTTCAAATTCTAACTCAGAATTATTACACAGTAATTTACATACTCTTTGTTCAGAATAATCAATTTATCCTCATAACAAGATTGTTGAACGTCGAATCCACCATCGGGTTGACCAAAACCTGTATTGGTAAGAACAAGCAATAAGCTTGGCCCAGAATTACTTACCCAATGTCGTCTTATAACATATTTTCATTACTTTCAATGATTTTGAAATATCACTGAAAATGTAACAGAAATTTTATAAACTTTTGGTTAGCGTGCATGATAAAAGGTTTTTAAGTAAGTCTAATCGCTATAAACGTTTTCGAAATAAAATCGCAAGTAGATTTGAATAATAATATTTTCCAGGGAGTTGAACAGTCCAGAGCAATTGGAGTTGGAACGGAGACGGAAGCGGCGACGTCGCCGACGAAGTCCTCATATCCAGAAGCCGAAAAAGCACCGCACGTTGCTTGTCTCTGCAATAGATGAACAAGCTAAAGTTATACACGTAAGTATTGACGTAGTGTTACTTAGGAGTTTGTGTAGACCAAAATACCGTACTGAAAAATATTTTTATTGAACAAAATAGACAATAGAATCTATTAATTACATTGGAATACAAGTAAATGTGAATTGCAGTTCTCAATTCTGAGGTAATGATTTAAGACCATGCTGTTTGAAATATCATATTGTGAGATACCTAACACTTTGATGATAAAGAGTCGCTCAATATTAAACACTTTATCGAACGGAATTCACCTGTGTAAACAGGATCCTAACAGACGTTTCGAGATGGTTCGCTGCTAATAATTGACTACTGAATGCACAAAAACCCAAATGTATTAAATTTTCCCTTTCTAATGTAGCCAGAATTCATGATAAAATAGAACTGGTTGAAAAACATTTAGAATTGGTTAAGTTTGCCAGTTTTCTTGGTTTAACGGTAGATAGTAAATTGCAGTGGGTGGGACCATATCAGGGCATTGGGTAGTAAAGTCGGTTCCGCGATATGTGCCATTAGATGCATTAGGCAATTGACGGATGCGGATGCGGCTAGGTTGGTGTACTTCACATATTTTCATAGCCTAATGTCCCATGGCCTTTTGCTGTGGGGATCAGCGGCGCATATTAATTCAATTTTTATTTTACAAAAAAGAGCGATACGTGCCATCTACAGTATGAATGCACGAGAATCACTAACAGATCGTTTTGAAGACATTGATGTACTTACCTTGCCGTACTTACATATCTTTAAAATTATTATGTATACGAGGAAAAATATAAATCTATTTATAAAGAAAGGCGAAATTGGTTATTCCAAAATTTAAATTACAGAAGTCGAATGTTTCATTTTTGGGTAACTGCATTCGTTTTTATAATAAAGTTCCTCAAGAAGTCACTCAATTAACAGAAAATATATTTAGATTACTTATAAAACGTACATTGATTTGACAAAGATACTATAAAATAAACGATTTCGTTGAAGACAAAATAATACTCTGGAAATGATCTCTGCACATGCATTTACTGGCTCTCTGAATATTGTGTTCTAATAAACATTTTGTAAAATGATGTTGAAAAAATGATACCCGATTGAGTTTCTTGTCGGTTCTTCTCAGTGTCCTGGTTTTCTCTTTGAACCGAGCTAAGGTAGATTTGACGTTCAAAAATACCTTGTAATTGCGTTTACTTGAATAAATTGATTTGACTTTGACCTTGACTTTGACAAAAAATTAGAAATATAATTTAATAGCCGGACATAAAATTTCCTCTTGTAGTTCTCGTTTATTTGAGCGAGAACGAAATTCTCGTTTATTTGAGCGAGAACTAAGTTCTCGTCTATTTGAGCGAGGCGAGAACCATACGGTTTTTTTTTGGAAATACGAGCTAAATATTATTGAACTAAATTACTTATAGATTTTATTTTTCAATCATTTTGTCTAAATTAACAAAAACGGTTTAATTGAAAACACAGTATACATCGTCTAATGTTAAAAGCTTACATTTTGCTTTACAAATCTCAAGCCTATTTCTTCTCCTCTGACTCGCTCTCAGTCATAACTAAGTATATAAATTTAGGTTATAGGTAGGTATAACTATTTGGGGTACAAAAAATACTTTGTAATTTTGCACACCATTCTGCATCAGTCCTACATTGAAAAAATATATTCTGTTGGTATTCGTATTAGATTAGATAAAAAATACCTTAAAAACGTACATATATCTTAAAACAAACAGCAACAAAATGTCCGAAAGCTAGAATGTAGAACTGTACAATACTTTAAAGGTGGTTTGAGAGGTTAATGATTAACGCCAAAACGCAAATCATAGAATGAACCAAAACCTGTATTTGTAAAAGAAGAGAATTCATAAGAGAATTGACGGAATTTAAATCATTATAAGTATAACGTACTCGTACAAGCTTTAGAATGTTTACGATGAGATAGTTTGCAATAGAATTCTAAAACTTTCAGTGTGAATAATATCTACACCACAGTGATTTGCAACAAAGGTATTTGAAACAAAAATGTAACCAAGGTTTAACTTTAAACTATCGTGTTTCTAACTGTGTGTACTTATGGTAATTCTAAACTATTGTAAAATTTCGAAATAATGGTCAAGGACGACTCATAAATTCATATGTTTAATTTCGCATTTATTTTAGTTTTCTTAGCAGACGATATTAATGATAATGATGATAGATAACAGTGATGATTATGTCATACCTAATCGTGACGAGCTTGATCATAACATACATAGAAGTTGTAATATAAAAAAATTATCTTAAAAGCAAAAGACGTTATCGCTCATAACATCGTTTGTAATCTGGACTGGATTTGTTATCTCATCTCTACTGTGCGTGCTACAGAGCCATCAGCTTGGTCAGCTTAGCAAGTAAAATCCATACTGACTGAACGCATGAAAGGAACTTCTGAAAGGTATCAGCGGAAGGCACAAAATGGTTTTAGGAACGGAAGACATTGTACGGATTATATTTTCTCGAAATGTGAAGAGAGAGATTTGAATATGAATGTGAACATAACTAAGGTTCTGGTGTTTGAAAGAGAAGAGGTACAGACGAAACGAGAAATATGGGTACGTGAAAAATGTCTAGAACAAGTGATTGTAATCGTGTATCTGAGGGTTGCGTTTTTGAGGGATGGTAGATAGGAGTTGGAGATGGAGAGACGGGTAGCAGCTGGCAATGAAATAAACTGTGCTCTGGCCGCATTAGTGGGTAGTGTGAATATATCTAACTCAGCCAGAATGGCCATCCACTATGCGGTATTGATGCCAACTTCATTGTACGATAGTGAGCACTCGATATGCCTGAAATCAGGTAAAAGTAAGATAAATGCAGTAGAAATGCAATCTCTTAGAAATAATGTGTGGTGTCGCCTTTACAGACAAAATAAGCATTGAAGAGATATGCGTTATGACATGATTGGATGAAAGTGTTATTGTAAAAACGAAGAAAGTATTGCTTAGATGGCTCGGACACATAGAATGAATAAGTGGAATGAATAGGAAATTGCGCCATCTATACATTAACACCATACTGCAACAAAATCTCTGGAATAGAGATAAATTTTTAAGTAACTTGCCGAAACATACTTACAGATGGCGTTTACATATATATTGACATGGCTTATACCGATGTTTTCAAGTAACTGCGAATTAATTCTATTTAACGTTTATACTACTACCCAACAGATGGCAGAAATGTTACAACTGCTTAGTAACATCTATGCTGAACAAGTTACTATTTTTATAATAGATGTGATAGTTAATAAATGTACCTTTGATACTTTGTTTAAAATATTTTTTTATCATAATATAGTATGTACAAATAACATTTACTGAAATAAAAACTGGAAAATGTTTACGTTTCAACGGGTCTTACCTACAAGTATTTTTAACATTTAGATGAACGAAAACCTAACTTGTACGCGCATATTATATTTATGTAAATAAAACTGAATTTGTAATAAACCTTTCTGAAATTTTACGCATTCTTCTTATAAACGGGTCTGTACCTCAGATTGATAGTATAACGCAGTTGTATCTCGATTCGATGTTACTTGCAAACTTTACATGTAAACGGAAAAATTCAATTAAATTAGAATCTAAATGGTGTCGCTTAAAATTGTATCACCTTATTTCTTGTAAAATAATAATTAAGTTCTGAGCGAACCATTTAATAAACGATGTTTCGAATGGCGCCCAACGTGGGACTCGATCAAACTGTCTATTAAGCAGTGTCTTAAGTGGCGCTCAACGTGTGTCTTAAGTGTTTAGTGAGTGGTGTCATTAAAAGCTCCCAACGCAGGCCTGGTCAAGCTATTGAGCACAGTCAATATAGAGCGACAACAATAGCAAAACCAGGCCTAACCGTATAAGAAATACTGTTATCGTAATTGGCACCCAACGCTGGGCCTGGCAAAATGTTTAGTTAACGACGTTACATCGAGTTGATGACATTTATGTTTTATATTTCATTAGCGGAGTAATCAATCAACAACGTTATATTGGTAAATCAATCCTTTACTTTTTAACCCGTTTTCTTGATTAGAAATAATTGCAGATGAATTTAATATAGAAGGCTGATATAACAAATGTTATGAAAGGCTCTCCCTTGTTACTCTTTTTTACGTTGCTGTTCGTTTATAGGGGTTATACATACTTATATATATCTCTCGCGTACATCTTTCGTCACCTCAAATCTCGTCATTCTCCTCACACACTTTCGCCGAGGTATGCGAATGCTTTTGACAATGTCGTCCAGCTCACACTCTGTCTATTTGATCTTCTTGATCAGCCTTGACCTTCCTTGGCTTCTGCCACCAGTCACTTTCGCTTTGTAGATATTCTTCGTCTATCGTTAATCACTCGTTCTTTCTGTGTGTCCGAACAATCTAAGCATTCCTTTCTTTGTTTTTACATTAACGCTATCATTCAACCTTGTCATACTGCGTACTTCTTTATTGCTTATTTTGTTCACAAGGGGTTACCACCGCGCATATTTCAGATTCATCGCATTTCCAAGGCATTCACAAATATAATATATTTATTTATTTATAATCAAGGAAGACCAACAGCCAAAAACAAATAATATGAAACAAAAGTAGCAATGTAAACAGCCAATAAAAGGTCTTCACAAATAAGACACTAATTGTTACATAAAATGCAAATACATAGTACATTAAGTTAACATATTGTAAACGGACAATTGTTACAGACATTACCAACATCAACCTAATTATTAAGCTCAGTTAGAAATAAAATAAAAAAATTAAACATTAGATTGTATATCTATCAAACGGAAACACAAATTAAAGAAAAAACTCGTTACTACGCATTCTCCTTGCCAAAGGAATACTGACGTTATGAATATGAAAATCCAATCTTTTTGCCAATTTATTATAGTTACTACTCGCTCGCAATAAAAAGGAATTCTTATGAAAGTTAGTAAATGCAATTGGTACATAAAGCGGTGGATTCCACCGAAATTGTCTACTTGGTACACTCAAATAAATTTTATCGAGAAGTTCCGGACATTTAATTGGACATCTTACTATATATAGAAGAAATGTTAAGTCTGCAATATAAATTTCAATGTTAGCCTGTGCGTCACTTATAGACTTGAATACCGCTCGATCGATTGAGTTTAAATTTATGGGTTACTACCGATCCGCCCGGCTTCGCATGGATAGCAGAGCCAAAACGTAAAATCCATTCTTAATGAACGTCTACACCGCGAAAGGAGTAACTATGCTAAATTCCAAGTCAATCGGACCTATAGTTTCGGAGATATCGTGATGAGTCAGTCAGTGAGTCAGTCAGTCCGTCAGTCAGTCAGTCAGTGAGTGGTATTTTGCTTATATACCATAGATAAAGATATTCGATATATTATTGAAAAGGTTTAGAATGCAGTTTGTAATTTTCAATTTCAAAAAATTGCCATTACGAAGCATGGTAGAGTTCAGTTAGTAAATAATAAATTATAATGTCAATCCTACTGTGTACTATGTATTATAGACGGAAAAAGATAACTTGTTGTTCTTGGATTTTTTTTTCAAATAATAATAAGAATAAATAATACCGTGTTTCATGTGGCAGGTGCTGGATCCTGACGAGTTGCCACGCCGCGCCCGTTACACTATTATGGTAACTGCTTGTTTGCTGCTTTTCCTTTGTCTGCTGCTTGTGGGTGTCACACTTCGCATGGCACCACTCATCGACGATATGGGTAAGTAGTAAAGAGTAAATAAAAACAACACGAATGTGTCATAAACACATTAAAGCGAGTCCATAATAATGTTGATTTACAAACGATGTGGTGAAAATAAACATATTTTTGTTTCTTTTTCTTCATTCTACAAAATGATCAAAATTATTGAAATTATATCTAGACTACTATCTAGTTTAAAATAATATATTATTGGGGATGACATGTAGGCGAACGTTGACATTTTTTACGTTTTGTTACAGATGATTTTAGGTTAAATACCTACATTAACTTAAGCGGAACAATATTTGTATGAAAACTAGAATTTATATCTCGTAACTAAAGAAAAGGATTTATAGATAAGTGTATTCGATCATGCTATGATAACATTTATTAAGGCGTCAAAGATACAACATTTTCGAATAGTTAAAAATACCTAACATTGAAGTCCAAGGTCATTGCTTCGCAACACTTCCCGTAGCCAAAACCGTGAATAATCTAAACCTTAGCCATTTACTGTTGTGCATAGCGTGATGATGTCTTTGTTGTAGAAGGCGCTCATTACAAATACTTACTCAAGATTTAAAGTTTCGCTTTGTGAAGCCATTTCTTCCTATATACGACTTATCTGACGGATAGGTTAGAAGTACTAGACGATCGCTACGTTACGTGATCACCTTGAACTTCGGTGTTAGGTTTTTTAACTATTCAAAAAGACATTGGTAATTTTTATGAGCTTTTATTTAGTTTCACCTGTCTCGGTGTCTGTCTGTCTGTAATCAAATCTTGCAAGTTAAATTTGAGCCACTTTCCGGTATCTGACTGTGCTGAAATTTTTAATGCATATGAAAATCTCATGACAATGCAATATTATTATGACATGGAGCTGATCTGATGATGGTGCAGGATGGTCACCATGGGATCTCTGTAATAAAATGACCCAACCCCATCGAGTGTTAACTCGTTTGATTCGTCTTGACAAGAATTTTAGTCCTAGTTGATATCTAGGGTCTGATGATGGAGCCAGAAGATGGCACTCTGGAAGGCGGCTATGGGAACTCTGTAATAAAACGACGCCACCCCATCGAGTTTGGGCTCGTTTAATTCGTCTTGACAAGTATTCTGGTTCTAGGGTCTGATGTTTAAGTTGGTTGACTGTCAAATAGGTATATAAATATCTAACTGTAATAACCATATTAAATGTCAACTTTTTAACGTTAGAAAGTTTGCTAAAATATAGGTACGCTTTATTACTTCGAGCGATTGAACGAGCATACTTATCTCTATGAAGTAAGTCTCGTACTATGACTTATGTAATTTGGCGAATCATTAGCATTGGTTTGTAATCTGTTTAGGAGAAGGAAAGCTCCTAAATCGAACCCGGAACTGTGTTTCGTTAGGCACAAGTAAGCTTTAAGCTGAAAAAATTAATAGTAAAACACATTTTTAAAAACAAGCTTTTATTTATATGCTCTAAAAAGAAGAAATTAAACTTTAAATGAAATCAAATCCATTAATTTATTACGTTATACAATTTATATGATATAAAATCTTGTCGCGAGATTTACCTGTTTTAATGCATATGAAATGATGTTAGGTTAGGTTAGTTACATTTAATCTAAAATCATTATCTATAATCACAAGTAACTAAACCAGAATACAATATGTAACTTGATCTTGACACAATTAATTCTGAGAATAAATGTATGTACCTATTTCATAAAATAAATTTACACAGGTAAATCTCGCAACAAGCTTTTATATTATATGAATTGTATAATGCAATAAATTGATGGGTTTGATTTAATTTTAAGTTTATTTTCTTCTTTTTAGACCATTTAATTTTATTTTAACAAATCAAAAGTTTTTTATTATCGAAACCTCAATAAATGTCAATATATCATCACATCACTTTACCGAATAGTACTGAATAATCTGGAATGTAATTGTTATATATAATGCATTTTTTGAAAAAGCATAAATAATCTAAATCCCTTCCCAAACCATGTGATAATAGAAATTGAGAAATATCACTGATTGACCTTTGAAAATTAGCTGAGCGTTAGATGACGGGGACATCAAGGACATTTTTGTACATCTCGGTTAGTTATATCATTAAGTAATTATTATTAGAATGATATGTAATTTAATTACTCACTTTGTATGATATTTAATGAATTGTACATATTGTATGTATGCTCATTGGTATATTACATTACATAAGTAAACTAGGAATGTTCTAGGAATCTTGCTAATAAAATTTCAATTTTTTTTTTGTATGTAGCTTTGAAGATAGTATGCAAAGAATATTTGAAGAATATCTAAAACAATTTATTAAAAATAACAAAAAAGTACATACATATCCTTACGTTAATATTTACAAACTTAAAACTACACGTTATCTTAATAATAGACCTCCTCAAATTTGCCGCTTAGAAAGCTGTCATTGCTTAAGGTGCCCAGCAGATTGACAGCATTACCTCTATGAATAACCAAACTGAATCGTTGGTGGAAGAAGCTGCCAGACCGGCGGTCTCCCGAAGCATCGACCAGTCTCTTACAAATATCAGAAACCAGTTGATGGGCTTCGGGGCCTCAGGCACTCAAAGTTTCGACCGTAAAGGTCGCAAATATGAAACTCTCAGAAAGAGTCGCATACTTACGCCGCTTTAAGTTCTCGGCAGTGCTGGCCGCGGCACTTGCTGACTTGGAAGTCGCCGGTACATGGGAAACAGCAAGTGTATCGACACAAGTGGCGTTCCACATCAGCGATCTTCCAAGTTTCTAAGGAATGAGCGTCAAACCATCCGGTCTCCTGCCGTCGCTGCGCGCAATACCTACAGGCTCTAAGATTGCAGGAACGCCAGGGGCGACAAGAGCTCGCCGAATGACGTCATTCAAGGCAGCATGTCGTGACATACGGCCCGCACTACGTAAACAGGATAAACCGTGGTGACCTAGTACATCGACGAGATCACCACAACGTCAACGGAGAGGAAGGTTATTTGAAGAATAATATTATTAAAATAATATACACATTACACACTTAAGATAAATTTTATATTTTTAACTTATATTTAATGGGTTTTCATTTTGTGATGACGACAATTTAAGTTTAATAAAATTCTTTACGTTTTTTTCTATCCTCTAAAATAAAAACTGATTTCATTAAGTTATTGCTTTCTAATAACTGTCACAAATTAACTGTTTAAAAATTTCTCTGACTTACAGACACCGACATTTTTGAATTATTGATACGAAATGCTAAAAATTGGACTGTGAAGTGAAAGGATTGAATATGAATGTGAACAAAACTAAGGTTCTGGTGTTTGAAAGAGAAGATGTACAGACAAAGTGTGAAATATGAGTAAATGGAAAATGTCTAGAAAAGTGAACGAAATTGTGTATCTGGGGAGTGTGTTTTCGAGGGATGGAAGATGTGAGCTGGAGGTGGAGAGACGGGTAGCAGCTGGCAATAAAGTAAACGTTGCTCTGTCCGCATTAGTACGCAGTGTGAATATATCTAACTCAGCCAAAATGGCCATACACAATACGGTGTTGATTCAAACTTTATTGCACAGTAGTTAGGCCTGGACAAGCTCGAAATCAAGTGAAAGTAAGATAAATGCAATAGAAATGCAATCTCTTAGAAATATGTGCGGTATCACCCTTGCGCACAAAATAAGCAAGGAAGAGATATGCAGTATGAGTAGGTTGCATGACAGCGTTATTGTAAAAATGAAGGAAGGAATGCTTAGATGGTTCGGGCACATAAAAAAAATGAGTGATGAAAAACCGATGAAGAAAATATACAGAGCTAAAGTGAGTGATAAAAGAAGCTAAGGAAGACCAAGGCTGATTTATGAAGACCAAATAGCCACAGTGTTAGCCGACAAAAATGACAAAAGCACTTGTATACCTAGACGAAAATGTGTGAGGAGTATGATGAGATTTGAGGAAGGCAAAGAAGTATATAAGGACCGCGACGCTTGACGCTCCAGCCTTTCTGACTACCCCGTTAGGGATACAGCGTGAAGATATGTATGTATGTATGTAAATACTAAAAATTGTTTTGAGTCGTTAAATTAATATTTTAAAGAAATTACTGTAATCGTCTTTTGAGCCATCGTAGATACTTACTGTCGTGGATACTTTCAAGCAGAGAGTGGATTTTAATAATTATTTTATTTATAATTATATGTCACACTCGCGCATAAAATAAGCATTGAAGAGATACCGTACATGCCAGGGTTAGATGACAGTGTTATTGTAAAAATGAAGAAAAGGAATGTTTAGTTTTTAGTTGGTCGAGCGCAAACATGAGTTGGTTGGTTAAAGAATATTTAGAGGGTGAATATAGGGGTGACAGAAGCCAAGGAAGAACAACAAGAAAGACTGACTTATGAAGAACACATAGCCAGAGTATTATCTAACGGAAATATCGAAAGCGCTAGCATAACTTGGCGATAGAGTGTAAAGAGAACGATGAGATTTGATTAAGCGACAGAAGTAGCAAGATGCTTAGCTCTCTGTCCTGACTGTCTGCCTCGTTAAAGTGTAAAGATGTATATTTAATTATACAAGGCTCTTTGCTCTTTATTCAAATTGTATCAGTCTAATACATACTATGTAAATATATATAAAAGTTAAGTGATTAAACGGGATTGAGATATTCTGTCGCTGAATGAGAGTACGCAAACAAGACCCAAACCAATTTAGAAAACTTTGTTTTCAATATTGACCCGCTCTTGTACAAAATTTACGAATTCTAGCGATTAATTATTTGTACCAGTATGTGGTAATATATTGATGCCTTTGCCATACATCAGATACAGCGTGAAGATATGTATGTAATATGTGTGTATGTATTTTAAACTGATTTGAGAAATCGCATGATACCGAATAATTTGAGTAGCTTAAACGTTTTCCGAATAAAAAATATATTTGTATTGATAACCTGTACATGAATAACCACTTAAAATTAATATTTTAGTAATTAATGCCATTATTTTATTTTACTATTCAAGATCAATATTTTATAAAAAATGTTACTAGTCATTTTAGTTACTAAAGTTTCTCAAATAACTAACTAGCTATTTGGTATTGAAATAATTTATTCAACAATAGCCTGTAAGTACCTACGTATTGTTGAATTTCTTCGATCATTGGCGAACAAAGGACTCGATCGAAAAATGAATGTGTAATTATCAACTTTGTATTCTTATTATTTTTGATAAGACGAGTACATATGACTTCGATATAGCCCACAGGCGTATTAACTGCCAATATTTATATTAGAAACATTTATCATAAAATTTTAGTTCGTATCAGCAGATTAGCGTATTGTTTTATTTCTAGTTTCAATCACAAGGAGCTTCCATTTTTCGTATCGTTGTCAAAATTATCTCCCCGCTAATAAGTATCTATTCATTGATTCTTAGTTATTAGAAATGAAAAAATTTTGGGTCATTTTGTTCTATTTGATTACTCTTCAAAATTATTTGGCCCTGTGATTTTTAAAATCATTTATTCTCTCGAATTAAATAAATACAATATGAATATTGAAATAACATTGGCTCTATAGCCAACCAGATCTCATTCTGACTTTTTATTTCCATAGTATAGGTTATTACATAATTTATGCTCGTAGCGTGGCTTATAGCGTCGGAGGTCCTCGTCACGTAATGGTACTTCGGTGTTTGATACATAGTAAACATGCATATGCACGGCAGAAGGCACGTTAAGACGTCTCAATGCTATGTATTTATATACGACCAACTCTCTAATCCACATCAGGGGTCTTATGGATCTTTGAAAGTCAAAGTCAAATCAATTTATTCAAGTATACCCAATTACAAGGTATTTTTGAACGTCAAATCTACTTTAGTTTGGTGCAAAAAGAAGAGAAAAGAAAACCTGGACACTGAGAAGAACCGACAAGAAACTAAGCCAGTTATAATGTTTCAACATCATTTTACAAAAGGTTTATTAAAATACAATATTCAGAGAGCCAGTAAATGCATATGCAGATAAGGTCATTTCCAGACTACTGTTTTATCTTCAACGAAATCGTTTATTTTATAGTATGATTTTCTAATAGTTTAGAAGTACCATAAGTACACACAGAAACACAATAGTTTAAACCTTGGTTACAGTTTTGTTAAATACATTTGTTGCAAAACACTGTGGTGCAGATAATGTTATTCACACTGAAAGTTTTAGAATTCTAATGCAAACTATCTCATCTTAAACATTCTGAAGCTTGTACGTTATACTTATAATGATTTAAATTCCGTAAATTCTCTTACGAATTCTCCTTTTACTAATACAGGTTTTGGTTTATTCTATGATTGCATTTTGGCGTTAATCATTAAATAAAAACCTCTCAAACCACCTTTAAAGTATTGTACAGTTCTACATTCTAGCTATCGAACATTTTGTCGCTGTTTATTTTAGGATATATATACATTTTTAAGGTATTTTTTTATCTAATCTAATACGAATTGCAACAGAATATATTATTTATTATTTCAATGTAGGGCTGAGGCACAATGGTGTGCAAAATTAAAAAGTATTTTTTGTACCCCAAATAGTTATACCTACCTATAACCTAATCTTATAAACTTAGCTATGACTAGTGAGTGTGTGTATCAGAGGTGAAGAAATGCTTGAGATTCGTAAAGCAAAATGTGAGCCTTTAACATTAGACGACGAATACTGTGTTTTCAATTAAACTGTTTTTGTTAATTTATACAAAATGATTGAAAAATAAAATCTATAAGTAATTTAGTTCAATAATATTTAGCTCGTATTTCCAAAAAAAAAGATTTTTTTGAAAAAAAAGGTTTTCGCTCAAATAGACGAGAACCTAGTTCTCGCTCAAATAAATGACAACTACGAGAGGAAATTTTATGTTCGGTTATTAAATTATATTTCTAATTTTTTGTCAAAGTCAAAGTCAAATCAATTTATTCAAGTAAAGCCAATTACAAGGTATTTTTGAACGTCAAATCTACTTTAGTTCGGTTTAAAGAGAAGAGAAAAGAAAACCTGGAAATTCATTTTACAAAAGGTTTATTAAAATACAAAATTCAGAGAGCCAGTAAATGCATGTGCAGAGAATATCATTTCCAGACTATTGTTTTATCTTCAACGAAATCGTTTATTTTATAGTATGATTTTCTAATCAATGTACGTTTTATAACTAATCTAAATATATTTTCTGTTAATGAGTGACTTCTTGAGGAACTTTATTATAAAAACGAATGCAGTTACCCAAAAATGAAACATTCGACTTCTGTAATTTAAATTTTGGAATAATCAATTTATCATGACCTCGGGTTTCCATACCACCAGTATCGCCTTTCTTTATAAATAGACTAGCTGTACCCGCGACTTCGTCTGCGCGGAAAACTTTTTCGTGGCTTTCCCGGATTAGGTTCAATTATATGTAAATATCCATAGCATGTTTAAACATTGTTTCTGAAAAAAGTCTACGTTTAAACTTACGTCAGTCTCCGGACACATACTATCTCTGTACCAAACATCATAATTGGTTCGGCGGTTCAGAATTTCCCATTCAAGTTTTATTCCCCTTTTCACCCTCTTAGGGATAGTTTTTTGATAAAAAAGTAGCCTATATCCGTTCCCATGTGTCAAACTATATCAATGCTACATCACAATCAGTTCAGTGGTTTAGCATTTCCCGTACAAAGTTTCGTCCCCCTCCCTCTCGTTCCCCTTTTCACATATTTTTGATAAAAAAGTAGCCTATGTATAGTTGATAAAAAGAAGTCTAATCGCCGCACCTCGTACTATCAAAATTTAGCGTTTCCCATACAAAGTTTCATCCCCCTTTTTACCCTTTTAGGGATAGATTTTCTAAAAAATAAGTAGTCTATCATGAGCGCATTCAGATATTCTTACTACGTACCGATTTTCATTAAGATCGGTCAGGCCGTTCTTCAGTTATAAAAGGACATACAGTCAGACAGACAGACATAAATTTAAAAATGGTAGAATAGAAGTCAGTGAGTCATAAAATGACTATCTATCACAAAATTTGACAAAAAATCTGAAATTACAGACAGACGCAAGAGATTTATATAGTAGTATAGATAATAGAGAGATTGTTTTTGAAAAAAAACCTACGTATGGCCTACGTCTGCCCTCGGGCACGTACTATCTCTGAACAAAACATCATTTATCATATATCACCATAGTCAGCGTTTCCCATTTAAAGTTTCATTCCCCTTTTCACCCTCTTAAAGGTAGGTTTTTGATAAATAAAAGAAGCCCATGCCCGTTCTCTGATGTCAAACTATCCCTCTGCCAAATTTCATCATAATCGGTTTAGCGGTTTACCATTTCTCGTACAAACTTTCATACCCCTTTTCATCCTCTTAGTAGTAGTTTTTTGATAAAAAGGTAGCCTATGTCCAGTCCCAGGTATCAAAAAACTATATCCATGCTACATCATAGTCAGTTCAGCGGTTTAGCATTTCCCGTAAATAGTTTCGTCCCCCTCCCTCCCGTCCCCCTTTTCACAGATTCTTAATAAAAAAGTAGCCTATGTATTTTTGATAAAAAAAGTCTTACCACCTCACCAAATTTTATCATTATCAAGATTTAGCGTTTCCCATACAAAGTTTCATCCCCCTTTTCACCCCCTTAAGGGTAGGTTTTTGATAAAAAAAAGTAGCCTATGTCCGTTCTTTGATGTCAAACTATCTCAGTGCTAAATTTCATTATAATCAGTTCAGGGGTTTACCATTTCCTATACAAAGTTTCATCCCCCTTTTCACCCCTTTAAGGGTAGATTTTCTAAAAAATTAGTATCCTATCATGAGCGCAATCACGTGTTCTTACGATGTACCGATTGCTATTAAGATCAGTCAAGCCGTTCTTTAGCTATAAAAGGACATACAGACAGACAGACAGACAGACAAAAATTTTAAAAATGGCAGAAAAGAAATCAGTAAGTAATAAAACGACTATCTATCGCAAAATTTGACAAAAAATCTGAAATTACAGACAGACGCAAGAGATTTATATAGTAGTATAGATGTATATTTTTCCTCATATACATAATAATTTTAAAGATGAGTACGTCAATGTCTTTAAAATGATCTTTAAGTGATACTCGTACATACCGCTCTTTTTTGTAAAATAAAAGTCGAGTTAATATGTGCCGCTGATCCCCACAGCAAAAGGCCATAGGACATTAGGCTATGAAAAAATTTTTATTAAAAAAAATTAAACCGCCTTCAAAAAAAGCACTGAAAAGTATAAAATAACTATCCTTTCCTAATCAAAACTCAAGTACAATTAAAATAACTTTATAAATACGAAACACAAACCTATATAATTAAATTTGACAGTTACTGAAGTCAAGATCTAGGGCAGGTCTGCAATTAACTTCATTCTAATTCCTGAGCGCAACGATATACAAGAGGATCGTCAATATAAATAAAGGTTATAACCAGGTTGGGTTATCTAGTGTATCTTCAAATTCCAGACTCCAATATCGGTGAAATTTAAATGGGACCACGTCTAAAGTATTACCTACCAAACGAAAAAAGAATTTTCGAAATCGGTTTATAAATGACGGAGTTATGAGGTAACAAACATACAAAAAAAAATAAAAAAAAACAACATACAGGCAAATTGAGAACCTCCTCCTTTTTTGAAGTCGGTTAAAAATATCGGAAGTACACCAACCTAGCCGTATCCGCATCCGTCAATTGCCTAACGCGTCTAATGGCATATATCGCGGAACCGAGCTTACTAGTCAATGCCCCGAAATGGTCCGCCCATTGCAATTTATTGTCTACTGTTAAAGCAAGAAAACTGGCTGACTTAACTAATTCTAATTGTTTTCCACCCAGTTCTATTTTAACATGGATTCTAGGTAAATTAGAAAGGGCAAATTTAGAAAATATTTGGTTTTTTGTGCATTCAGTAGTAAATTATTACTAGCAAACCACCTCGAGACGTTTGCCAGGATCCCGTTCGCTCAGGTAATATCTAAAGTTATTTCTGTCCAGTTTAAATAGCAATGAAGTGTTATCAGTGAATAATACTATTTCGCATAAGTCCCTGAGCATAAATGGGAAATCGTTAACGTAGACTAGAAACAGAAAAGGTCCCAAAATTGATCCTTGGGGAACACCCATTTTTAACTTCGAACCAACAGACAAAATACCATTCACACTCACTTTTTGCTTCCTGCCAGACAAATACGAGACCACGAGATCGAAAGCATTACCACGAATTCCATAGTGTTTAAGCTTGCAAATTAAAGTTTCGTGACTAACATAATCAAAAGCCTTCGAAAGATCACAAAAATCACCAATGGCATCCTGGGATCCCTCCCAAGCATGAAGTACAGTCTTTATCAAGCTTGCTCCCGCATGGGTTGTTGACCACCCTCTCGTGAACCCGTAATGTTGACCGTGGAACACTCCGTGAATGTTAAAATGTGCCAGCATTTGGTTGAGTATTATTTATTCGAATATTTTACTCAACGCTGGCAATATTGACACCGGCCGATAATTTATTGGATTCAACATACATCCTTACTTAAATAATGGAATAATTTTACTGTGTTTCATTAAATTGGGAAACACCCCTTGATCGACACATTTATTAAGTATCTCTACCAAAATTGGCGATAATATAGGTATCACACCAGTCATTACATGAATAAATCTTCACTTTTCTTTTTATTTAATTGCTTGAAAATGAAATCTTATGGGTGATGATGACTATACTAGTTCTAGTGTGTATTTTCATACTATTAGAGAAGGCTGGTTACTAAGCCCATCTCTGGTAGCTCTACTTATCTACACTGGTCCATTCCCTTTGTATCTCATGAGGTAGAGGCTAATACTTCTTGGAGAAAATAAAACTAGAGAAGTGAAAGTTAGTAATTAGTACTCGATATAAAATGATTGAGTGTTAGCGCTCACTAATTTACATGATATTTAGCGGCCATGGCGGCCCCGTAGTTACAAGTGACGAGCAATAGATGCATATTCCATATGTTTGTGTAATTGACCTGCTGGCCAAGGAAATTAGTTAGAAGTTAATGAAAGTCGAGTCTCATGATAAGGCCTATATACCTGTAATAATCTATTATCTACGTTATTCATGGTCTTTTACGTTTATATAACTCGATATAAAAGATGAAGTTAAAGTAAACACATTACCAGAAAATATGTATAAAAGGAGGCCGACTTTTGCCGCATGCGTAATGGAATTGCCTATACTTTTGGTCAGATACGTAGGATCGTTGCGTTGGATGTGAGATGCGGAGAGCACTTCCTTCACTTATAGTATATATACGTACATACATGTACATACATACATAAATATTCTCACGCTGTATCCCTAACGGGGTAGTCAGAGAGAACGAAGCGCCAAATATTGCGGTCCTTACATACTTCGCCACCACAATCCTCGTCATTCTTTTTACACAGTAATGCATAGGGATGCATTTAATGGCACTTTAGAATCGGTGAAAATATAGACATGATTGCTATAAATTGCTATTGAAAAAGATTGTTATATAATTAAATTTTACTCCTTTATTAAAAATTTTAAGACGCTATAAAATAATTATTGCCAATAAAATAAAAAATCATTTAAAATAATAGATTGTGCTATGAAAAACAACATTTTCTATAAACTAAATAAATAAACTTGACAAGCTGTCATCCTGACAATGCCGACGTAACCGGCGCATTGAATGGAGTTGGTGCATTGCGCAACGTTTATTACTGGAAATAACTCGGAAATACACCTACTAGTTTATATAAGATTGCTACATATACATATGCCAACAGCAAAAGACCAAAAGAGAGAAAAAAAGAAAAAAAGAAGTGTCTTTTTCTTTTTTTCTCTCTTTTTTTCTTCTCTTTAAAATCCACGGTCGAGACAATAATAAATGTGTCTCTGAGTGACGACCAATGGAGTCAGGCCTCTTTACCCATTGGACACGGGGGGCTGGGTGTGCGGCGTGTCGGTGATGTCGGCCAACCGGCTTTTCTTGCCTCGTCACGTGGGGCTGCTGATCTTGTCTCTAAAATTTTGGGTGCGCATGGAGACGGGGTTAGCATGCCGTTTGCGGCGGAGGCGTTGGCAGAGTGGATGGCACGCTTTCCGACTGTTTCTGAACCTGAAGCTCCGAGTGTCCAGCGAGCGTGGGACGAGGCTGGGGTCGGGGACACCCGGGACCGACTTGTGAGTGCGGCTGCCGGCGCGGATTTGGCTAGGCTCAAGGCAGTGTCAAGAGCGGAGTCCGGTGCATGGTTGCGGGCATTGCCTTCACCACATTTGGGAACACTCCTCGACGATGACTCTTTGCGTGTGGCGGTTGCTCTCCGCCTGGGCTGCGCTGGGCTGGGCTGGGCTGGATGGGATCCTTTGTGCCGGGTGCAGCTCGCGGCGGTCTTTTGGACTAGTTGTATTTGTAAATTTTTGACTTGTAACTTTGTTTTTTTTTATGTTACGAACCCTTGTAAATGACTTTTTGTAAAGTCATGAATGCATATTTAGGAGTAAAACAATAAAACAAATTAGCAGTAGGGAGAGTGACTAATATATTATTATGAGATACAGCAAAATGACGACACCGACTGCGTTCGTGGCGCCCGCGCCCGCCTGTCTATTTAGCAAGTTGAAATGTTAATAATAGGTACATTTAATTTGAATAATATATGTTTTTTTTTTTAATTAATATGTCCTACTAAAATATATAACATTGCTATATATAGATATACCAACGGTAAAAAATTAAAAGAGATGGAGGATTGTAGAAATGTTTCGAGATTAAATTTCTCAACTTCAACTATCTCTTTAGAGTGCGGACTCCTGTTTCAATACTGCACATAAGTCAGAAATACACCTACTATAGTCCGTAAAATATAGCTTAAGTCTTGCTGTCAACATCTGACAGTTTACAGCTGTCAACGAAATCACGCTTATGTTCCGAATTTTGTAACGGTAAATTTAACCTACGACAACATCATACTTTATTGGTGGGACTGCACGAATAGTGATGTATGACGAGTCATCGTAATCACAGAATATAAAACAATAATAATTGCAAATAAGATAAACTGAAACAATAATTAAATTTTTAAATTTAGAATTTCGTTTCATTATTATTATTTAAATAACCTGCCACTACGTAAATTTTTTTTTATTTAAAATGTGTACCTCATTTAATAAATCATTATTGACTATGGTTAACTTTTATGAATGACGTTTAAATAAATTTCGTATTTTATGGGCTTAGCGACGCAAACCGTCATCGGTTAGCAGACGGGCGGCGCCATCTTGTTCGGGTCAGTATGAGTGCGGACGCGTAGCGGACGCCTAGTGTACGCTACGCGCTTCCAGTTTTTATTCCTTTGTCTTTGTTATTTTATTGTTGTTAATTTGTTGTTTAGTTACCCGGTTGTTATTGTCGTTATTTTTTTGCATAATGTTAAACAGAGCGTAGAAAACTGTTTTAAATAGTGAATGTCACGAATTTGTGATTCGCTTACGTGAAAACCAAAATGGCGGACCGCTGCTGCCATTAGCGCAAGTATGTAACAGAGTTGCAGATGCTCTTGACATCGCACGTGCTACAGTAGCTCGTATAAGCAAAAAAAAGTATGGGCAATTATCAAGCGAAATGCCGGAACAAGATGCAGACAAAAAACTGTCAACGCAAAATTAAAAAAAGGAAAAAAGCTTCTCCGGTCACGGATATAGATGATTTTGACTCCGCAGCAATCCGCAACCACATATATGTATATTGTGTACAGGGCGATTTACCAACACTGAAAAAATTTGTTGTTTATCTCTGTCCTCTGTATCTGTCAGAAGTTCTGACAAAGATTGGGTTTGCATACAAAAAGTGCGATAAAAGAAAAATTGTAAAGAAGCGGACGGACATTGCGCTTGCCTAGATAAATTTTGTGCGAAAAGTAAACAATATTTCAATCTGGGACAAAGTACTTTTTCTCGATGAAACATGGCTCAACGCAAATCATACCGTTTCAGGATCGTGGACAGACGATAAAGCGGAATCAACTCCCAAAATGTCCGAGGGCAAAGGACAAAGACTGATACCTAATTGCTCATGCTGGGATATCATCAGATTTTGTGGTTATTTGCTTATTAATTGCTTATTAGCTTTCAAGTCTGTAAAAACAACAGAGTACTACGAAAAAATGAACTTTAAAAGATTTAAAGAGTGGTTTTTGATACTTTTAAACAATTTGCTATGGACAATGCTCCATATCCCTCGGTACAAAAAGATAAGGCGTCAATTTCAGGAAACCGGAAAATAAATTTAATTTCGTGGATGCAACAAAACGGCGTTGAGGCTAACGACACTATGCTGAAACGTGAATTATTAAAATTGGTTTGCATTCATAAACCCCGACTTCCGACGTGTACATCTTGGATAAAATAGCTAAACAAAAAGGGCATACAGCCATTCGTTTACCACCATACCACATACCAGTACACGCAATTGAACTGATTTGGCCCCAGAACAAAGGTTTGTGCTATTTTTTTACTCTTGTTGTTTTATTTTAAAATCTTAACATATTTTGTTATTATCTGTCATTACAATAATTGTCTTTTTCTTTTTAGGTCACGCAGCCAGCCATAACACAGAACCCCCTTTCACGGCAAATAAAATGCTTACAATATTGCAAAATGCAATATTGTTAGCATTTTATTTAATGAATGATGAATAATATATTAACGTCAGAAGATTGGAGGAAATTAGTCAACAAATGTAGAAAAATTATGCAAGAAGATTGGGAGCGTGATGTTTACTTTGACAATAACATATGACATATGATGATTGATCTGCAGGACTGCAGTACAGGAGCCTTTAAATGAATAAAAACGTGTAACCTCATATTCCTAGTGTTTAAATTTATTATAACTATACTAAGTTAAATATTATCCAAATATCGTTAACAGTAACAATAATCGATACTTATTATGATCTATTTCTTACATCGTCGCTACCCTAGGCATGTCGCTTTGCCATCTGTCACAGGGCTCATGCTATATTTTACGGACTACAGTATATATAAAATTGCTATATATAGATATGCTAACAGCAAAAGATGAAAAAAGATGCAGGATTATAGAGATGTTTAGAGATTAAATTTCTCGACTTCCAACTATCTCTATAGAGTGTGCACTCGTGTTTTAATACTGCTCCATGTATAAAGCGGATTCTTATTTGGCTATTCACCGGTCGCAACCGCGGCACGCTCGCTTCGCTCTCTCGGCTCGCGCGTTGTGGTAAAAAGACTTTTTTTTTTTGCGTTAGGAAATGCTTTATGCATCCCGTCCTGCCGTAGGGGGGGTGGCAGGGGGGTATGTGGGACTCCTCGACATAAGGGTGCTAGGCCGAGTCCACTCACTAAAACCTGACGGTGTTCCTCGATAGCCTTGATGCCGGGGCAACGGGAGCGCGTTGGCATTCTGCCGCGACCCCGGCGGCTATGCCCAGCCTGAGCCAAGCCCTCCTCCGTTTGTGGGCAGATTGACCTGCCCGCTCTCCTGGGAGGCGCGCGGGAACACCGCGCGCACCATCCCAAGGCCATTGGTGAGGCGCCTTCCCCCAAAGGACACCCCAGGCCTCCGAAGTGGCGGCTTCCGTGCCCCGCCTACACCACGGCAGGGGCGTCAGCACGCCCACCTGATTTTTACGTGTTTACTCACGAGTTTTTACGAGTTTTCCTTCTTCCCACCTCTGATTTTAACGTGTTGTCTCACGGGTTTCATTTCGAGTTTTCCTTCTCTCCACCTTTGATTTTAACGTGTTTTCTCACGGGTTTCATTTCGAGTTTTCCTTCTCTCTACCTCTGATTTTTACGTGTTTCCTCACGAGTTTTTAAAAGTTTTCCTTCTTTCCACCTCTTGACCCGCGTCCTCCGCGAAGGACGCCGGAACCAACACTTAACCAACAATACCCCTCTCAAAGGAGAGGGACAAGTGGAAAGACGACCCACACGACAGACCCCCGCCCTCACGCAGAGGACGGGGAACACAAACTTATCGCCCCCCGGGTCCAGGCCGGGTCCTTTCGGCTCCACCTCCTACTCGGTCACTGATTTTAACGTGTTTACTCAAGGGTTTTAATAAGTTTTCCATCTTACCACCTCGGGGCCGAAGGCCCCACACGCCGGACCCCCACCCTCATTATGAGGACGGGGAACACGATCCCCTCCCCCCGGTCCGGGCCGGGTCCTTTCGGCTCTACTACCTACTCGGTCCTAACCCGGTACTGATGGCATCGCCGAAGCGACACCCTCAGGAGTGTTTATTGACTCTCCAGTCTAGATCCGCAGTGTTCAGTGGAAACAGGGTCACCTCGAGAAGGATGTAGACATGAAGTCTACGTACTGCGGTCTTGGGGTGGCAGGCTAAGGCTCCACTTAATGGGAGCTATAAGCGCCTGTTGGTCCAACCCCTGTGGCGGGTCACCCACACCACTCGGCCCCGTGGTAAAAAGACCTAACCTAACCAAAAAAAAAATGTTATAACGTCGTGTTTGTATAAAGTTTGCAAATGTGTAAAATTTGCAAAATTTTACCCAATTTGAAACAATATAAACCTTACCTGGCTGCATTTATTCTCACGATTTTCTCCCAAGCATTTATCATCACCATTACACCACATCAAAGTTTCGATAACTGCAGTTGTAACCAAAATTTTATTTTGAAAACTGGTAATTTTGAAGTTGACCATTTTTTTGTAGCAAACACAATTAATTTTAAAGAAGATTATATCAAAAGTAGCAAGTTTATAGAGAAAGTCGACAATTTTAAATATTGAAATTTGTAGATGAAATTACTAATTCCATAGCTCCATTACATATATCTCTTATAAATATACCATAACACAATAAACAAACAATGTACATGGATACTTATTTCATGTGTGTTAAATTTAATTTCTTGTGCTTATGTTGAAGAATGAAACTGTGGATCCAAATAACTAAAATGATTTAGGCATCCAAGGAATTTACAATGCATTCGTTTATGCAATTTACCAATTTTTGTATCATATATATGGCGATGTGACGAATTAAAGACAAATGTAAGCGGTCGCGTGTTGCTCCAACTGGCGCTACTTTATGGGCGCTACAATATTCACCCTTAGTTGCCCAAGATATTGTCGTTGTGTGCCTGCTATGCTGCGTGCGTGCTCATACCAACCGCGTACGCTAGCTTTCTGTGAAGACATCCTACTGTTATATATTAACAGTGACAATGTGATATATATTAACTGTGACTGACTGCGTCAAATATATTGTAAAAAATAAATACGTAAGGTAGGTTTTTCAAGTTCATTAGAAACCAATCAAACAAAAAAGTTGTAGTGACTCTAGCACTTATACTGTTATACGAGTACGTATCGGAAGCGTAAACGCGCGGTACATAATACACACCTCAAAAAAGTCTAAACAACATGTACGATTTTGAACTTTTGAACGATTTTTACTATTGTAATATATTTATATTTCTTTTATAAATAATAACTAAGCATTTTTTGACGCATTAGTGACTAAAGCAACAAAATCCTTCATTCAGTTGTTCATTTAATCATAGTAATGAACAATATGTGTACCGTAACATATGTAGTATGAAATAAAGTTAAAACGAAATTAAACTTTTCATGTTTTACAAAATTAATTATTTGGTAATTCAATACAAAGTGTGACCTGACCGCCTCTGTTGTTTAAAACTTGTCGGTAGCGATTTTTCATTGAATTTATAAGATTGTTTATCTGATCCTGCGGCAATCGGTCCCAATGGAATTTTAACAAGTCTTTCAGTTGTTGGGTTGTCGACACTCCGTCCTGGTTCTCTAGAACACGTCTCTGGAGCATGTCCCATGCGTGCTCGATGGGATTGAGGTCTGGCGATTATGCAGGCCACGGCAATACTCAGATGTTTTCCATTGCCAGGTACTCGCTGGTCCACCGAGCTGTGTGCGAACGCGCATTGTAATGCATCAGCGTGAAATCTGAGCCAAGACTAGCAACGTTCATATTGCCATCTATAAAAACGAGCTCAGTTCGT
Organism: Zeuzera pyrina; assembly: GCA_907165235.1. Taxonomy (NCBI): domain Eukaryota; kingdom Metazoa; phylum Arthropoda; class Insecta; order Lepidoptera; family Cossidae; genus Zeuzera; species Zeuzera pyrina. Next base: position 11,367,179 of record OU015624.1, read on the forward strand.
CTCTTCTTCATAATACGATCATAATAATACGTTCATAATAATGGACGAATCTCAGCTGTTCAACATTTCCGAGACGACGATACACTCTTACCCTTTTCGTATCAGGCCTAAATCCAAACCGGGACTGATCACAAAATAAAATTTTATCCCATTGCTCCTGGGTCCATGTCAAGTGTTCTCTACACCATTCGTTTCGACAAGCGCGATTCCCATGGCGTAGAGGTGGGCACCTAATTGGGCGTCGTGCTCATAAGCTGTATTCATGCAGCCTATTTCTCACGGTTTGGTGGCTAACAACAACACTGCTTGAGAATTGTAGCTTTAAACCTATCTCCCGGGCGGTTAACATCGGCTGACGTCTTGCAGTCAGTTGTATGTATCGGTCCTGTCGAGCAGTTGTACTCCTTCTACGTCCTAGGTGCTGCTCAGCAGGATCCCCTGTATTAACGTAACGCTGCCAAAGACGACTAATCACGCTCATATTGACACCAAAATGCCGAGACACTTGAGACTGATTTCTTCCCGCTTGTAGCATTTCTACAGCTCTCTGCATTTCATCAGCAGTTAAATGGCGTCGCTCCACAACAAAAAAAATGACTCACCACTGAATTTTTTCAAAAATTGTTTATCTCAAAATGATAAAAGTGCGATAAATACTAAATTTATCAAGCAACGAAAACACATGAAATCGGGACTTTTATTTTAATGAAAACAAAACACCATCAGCCAGTTTAAAATCAGCCAGTATATGTTTCCGAGAACAAAAAAGATTGTATACCAATCTACTTTTCTAAGAAAAAATAAAGTATCAGTTAATGAAACATGCAGTTTCTGTAAATGATGCGTGTTGCTTAGACTTTTTTGATGTGTGTAGTTGGAAGGTCAGGCGGCTGTTTCCCTTCTCTGGTTTATATTTTCTCTACTACTTTAAATAACTAGGACATAATATTTATGTATATAGGTTTCTACAGACGTAATTTAGATGTAAGGCCCTGAGGTTATTATTTTATTTTCGGCGGGAAAAATAGGAGTAAAGAAAATAGTTCCTTCGATTTCTTTGACTGATATTTGACGTGCATCGATCTATGTTATGAGTATAAACCGTAGATTGTTTTTTTAATGTAATTTAAACGTAGGAGATATCTTGATGTATAATAATCGATTTTTCATAACGATGTCGAGATACATGTGGCAATGTCATTTATTTTGTATGAAAACAATTTACGTCTAAATACTGTTGCGGTTACTGCGTTTCTGTTTTATAGTTTGATTTTTTGCTGTTTTTGCTACACCACCGAACAGAACAATAAGCCATTACATAAATATTCAAATACCAGTCGGAATATACAGAGATGTACACTCAGGTTCAGTATTGGTTATGTATTGTTTAATACGAGTGAGTTGATATTTGTTAGTGTAAATAAACTGAGCAGTGGTGAGTAAGATGATTCGATATTTCGCTTCTATAGGTTGAGTGTTCCATGTCGAGATATATTCAAATGCGAATAACTTATTTATTCTAGTTGTAAAATAATAATAATTATTAGCGTACCTACTTGCATTTCATCAAATACAGTTCGAAGGTTTCACTGATGAGCAATGATTAATTTATGAGGTATTCACTTATATTTCTCTCAAAAGATAAAAATAGACCGAAATGTGTTACCAAGAACAGTATATTATGTGAAATTGTTAGAAATCAGGTTTAGTTTTCGATTAGAAGTAAAAGGAAATATAAAAATAGTGTATGCGGCTTGTCAATAAGAAAATTAATAAATTGAGGCAGGGTTGTTTAATTATACGTAATTAGAAATTTGTTTACGTAATTTAAAGAAGCGTGATAAATAAATTATCTCAGATTTGAACGAGATTGAATCGTATTTTATAGAGATGATTGACTGGAAAATGGTCCATTCAGAAGATTTTAGCAGCAAAGTGGTTGGATACTTACCCGGCGTACGTATAAATGAGCAGCTATAAAGGTATTATGAGAACACATAAACTGTTATATTGTCTGTCTTGGACAAAATATTTACTCTTTTTTATAAATTTTGTGTTTACTGAACTGTATTAGTAGAATAGGAACAAACATTTTTAGTTTAGATTGTTTTAAAAATAGGGATTGAAAACGTGAATACATATTGGTATATAATATCACGGATTAATTAGTTACTAACGTAAAATATTATTCATATACAAGCTTTTTATACACTTTTCTATACTAATATTACAAAAAGGTAGACTCTGTTTGTGTGTATGTAATTGATAAACTCAAAAACTATTCAACCAATTTCAAAAATTCTTTCACCTATAGAAAGCTATATTATCAACGAGTAACATTACCCGAAATAAATGATGCTATTGGCAGACAACTGAAATAATTTCACATAAGAACACGCGGTAAAGAATATAGGTGTGAGGATAGGTCAAAAGGGCGCATAATGATAAAGGACATATTTATACCAATAAATAACACTAAGGATAAGATTATACAGTTTCTTAAAGAATATACGATTCCAGATCGAACCTTGTTATTTCCATTGTGTGCGGCACAGCTCTAGACACGACCACTGCACGTACTGGGCTCCCTTTAATTTCGGCAGGGCAACAAACGCGCCGGGAACCGCGCGTTTGTTGCCCTGCGCGACTTCGAGCACGACACGCGGCGCCAATAAACAAAATTATACAAATAAGAGAGACTAAATATCTTCAATGTCTGTCAATCTTCAAGGTGGTGGAAGTCGCAGGTAGCTGCCGGCGCTGTAAAGCCACAAAACGGAAGATAGATCCACTTATCACCTTATTAACCCTCCCACCCACCGCTTCCAGTTTTACATAGTAACTAACAGTATAATGCAAAACAATTAAATACCAATTCCAGTCGGCGATAAGCTACAAGGAATTTGGGAAATTTGGGTACGTGAAATTTGTTCGAGCCACTACCGATTCTGAACGCAATGGTTTCATTTTGTGGCTTGAAGAAGGCAAACGAGTATTGTTCAAAAGGCAGAAATTACGGTCCAGTAAACGCTAGACTCTACTCTCTCCCGGACTATCATCATCATCATCATTTCCCTTTATTTCTGTTCTCTATCTTTATTCTGGTTTAAAATTATTAATCATCTATAATAATAAAAACAATATTTAGGTACAAAATACCCAAACCCGCGTAAGTTTCATTGATTAGTAATTTGAGTAATCTCTATTTGTATTGAAAAATAATGTCAATATTACGAACACCTTTTACTTTGTTTCAATTTATTTTTATAACAATATGTGATCATTTTCTGGTTAATTCAAGGGTTTTTTTGGATTCCGTAGGCATAATGGCAAAAATAGAACCCTTAGTTTCGTCACGTCTGTCTATCCGTCTGTGAGTTCATGTGCCTGTCCGTCTGTTTGTCCCTTTGTCTACCGCCTGTCTGCCTTTAACGTCCGTGTAATAACTGCAAAATCCAAACCCTTATCTTAATATCTTAATGCGTATCCGACACGCTCTTGACCCATTTTTCTTTTTCGTGTAGATAGTATTTGTTTTTGCAATAAGTAAATTTATTTTAAGAGAAATCGGTTGTTATATTCGTTATTACATGTCACATATTACCCGTCATTAAATTTAATGTTGTTTTGTTATTAAATTATAATTCGTAAAATAAGAGTTTTAATACAAAGTTTATTGCTTAGGTGTACCTAAATAATTCAGATTTAGTCACTTTAGTGACTATAAGAAGTAGCATTAAATTGCTATTAGATTGTCGTGTAAGTCAGATTTATTAACAAAAAGTACATACATATGTTAATATTTACAAACTTAAAACTACACATTATCTTAAATAATAAACTTCCTCAAAGTTGCCGCTTAGAAAGCCGTCATTGCTCAAGGTACCTAGCAGACTGGCAGCATTGCCTCTTTGAATAGCCAAACTGATTCGTTGACGGAAGAAGCTGCCAGCCCGGCGGTCTCCCGAAGCCTCGACCAGTCTCTTACAAATATCAGAAACTAGTCTATGGGCTTCGGGGCCCCAGGGACCCAAAGTTTCGACTGCAAAGGGCGTAAATATGAAACTCTCAGAGAGAGTCGCATACTTACGCCGCTGCAAGTTCTCGGCAGTGCTGGCCGCGGCACCTGCTGACTTGGAAGTCGCCGGCACATGGGAAACAGCAAGTGTATCGACACAAGTGGCATCCCACACCAGCGATCTTCCAAGTTTCCAAGGAATTAGCGTCAAACCATCCGGTCTCCTGCCGTCGCTGCGCACAATACCTACAGGCTCTAAGACTGCAGGAACGCCAGCGGCGATAAGAGCTCGCCGAATGACGTCATTCAAGGCAGCATGTCGTGACATGCGGCCCGCACTACGTAAACAGGATAAACCGTGGTGACCTAGTACATCGACGAGATCACCACAGCGGCAACGGTGAAGAAGGTTAGTCCTGGCCCCCAGACGAAGGGATACTATGAGAGAAAGCGTGGTATTGTCGATTAAGGTTCCTAAGTTTTTTGAAGGTATTACCTTCAACCAGTGTCCTGACTCCTTCTCAGAAACAGCTAGGAGGCGAGACCGATCTTTTTCGGTACTACAATAATCTAAAAGTTGTAAATGAACATTTTTGCATAGAGGCTCGTCCCAGTGTTTTTGAGAAAAGGTCGAGGTAGGCAGGTTAGTACTCGGCAGTCGTGTAAGTAATAAACCGACACGTAATTTGAAATTATATTCAAAAGTTCATTTCAACTTTTTGAAGTAATATCTTGTCATCATAAGTAAGTAATCAAATTCAGTGAAGTTTAGATTTCTTTCGTTGGAGAGTTTCACATTGTAGGTCCATCTAAAAACTTTTTAAATGCCTTTGGCACTAATTTATGAAAATAAGATTTCTGTATAGATCTTACGATATTTACTAACGGGTCTGTGTCGCGTTTGTACTTTAAGGCTAATTACCTATTTTTATCCCGACGTTTCGACCGGATTGCACCGATCGTGGTCACGGGCAGACTGCTGAGGATGAATGACGTCTTCGTAGCGTGCGGTTTTTTGCAACTATGCAACTACCCACACTCATTCAATGCATTTCTTAATTTTTGTTATTGTCACTGTCGGTACTTCGACACACTACACTAACGACATCTACACACTGGCGACGTCCGGTTTTCCGGCTCCGGACACACTTCTGTTATAATATCTTTATAACTATAACTCTGTTGTACGATAGTGATGTGTTAGCGACTAGACAAGTGGCAAACGCTTCGTACAATCGAAACGCTTGCTGGCGGTATTGCTCGTCAAAAGTGACTACGTTTTATACGGCGGTTTTCACACGACTTTACTTTTCATTTGATTGAATATAAGGTGTTACAAAAATACCTTGTATTACCAAAAGGAGTTGACGTACGCATAAAACTGAACAACTTTCTCTAAGTAACATGGGTCGAAATATGAAAAAAAATTTAGGTCCTCTCATACAAAATGAACGCTCAGCTGATGAAATTAGTATGAGAGGTCCAAAATTTTTTTTCATATTTCGACTTATGTTCCTTGGGGAAAGTTGTTAAATTTCATAGGTACGTCACCTCCTTTCAGTAGAATAGGGTATTTTTGTAACACCTTGTATAAAGTTAATAATATTCGACTTATCGATTTAAAGTACTTTACGCTAGATCACGTGGTATTTGTCATTCTATTCTACCACTATTATACTTGCGTTTACGACAATTGAGCCACTTGTCTAGGCCCCCTGGATATGTCTGAAATCGAGTGAAAGTAAGATAAATGCAGTGGAAATGAGATCTCTTAGAGTTAGTCCGTGGGGTGATCTGCAGTGTCACCCCACGGACAGAATAAGCAATGAGAAGATACGCAGTATGGGAGGGTTGCGCGACAAGTGTATTGTAAAAATGAAAAAAGGAACGCTTAGATGTTTTGAACACATGGAAAGAATGAGAGATGAAAGACTGAGGTAGAAAATTTACAGAGCGAAAGCGAGTGGTAAAAGAAGCCAAGGAAGATCAAGGCTGAGTTACGAGAATCAAATAGCCAGGGTGTTAGATATAGAGAATAATGAGATTCATAGAGGCAAAATGAGTATGTAAAGATTGCGATGTATTGCACTCCATCCCCTCTGAGCTCTGACTACCCCGTTAGGGCTGTTCTAAACAAATTATTTATAATAAACCACAGAGCCATTACGTTTTAGCTAGTAATTAGTCAATATATGACTCCACTTTGTCGTCTCATGTAAGTCCAAGAAATCCCAAAAGTAGTGGTCAAGGTAGGATTCTTTTCGTGCCATGATGTTCAGTCGACTTCCAAAAATAATGAAATAAATAAAATGTATTAATACCGAGGTGTAATGTTTATAAAACTAAATGTATGCGACACGCAATAACGCTTTATTCTGTGTCAAAAGATCACTGTAGATTTTAGACAAGTCACGCCACAACTTTGTCTTACCACCGTTACCTCTGTAATAGTTGCTATGTCTTTCATCACTCATTCTTTCCATGTGTTCAAAACATCTAAGCGTTCCCTTTTTCATTTTTACATTACACTTGTCGTGCAACCCTCCCATACTGCGTATCTCCTTATTGCTTATTCTGTCCGTGGGGTGACACTGCAGATCACCCCACGGACTAACTCTAAGAGATCTCATTTCCAATGCATTTATCTTACTTTCACTCGATTTCAGACATATCCAGGGGGCCTAGACAAGTGGCTCAATTGTCGTAAACGCAAGCATAATAGTGGTAGAATAGAATGACAAATACCACGTGATCTAGCGTAAAGAACTTTAAATCGATAAGTCAAATATTATTAACTTTATACAAGGTGTTACCGATTCTAAGAAAAAAATAAAACGTTTTTGCGATATAAATTTCATTCTGAGTGCTCGAATAAAAGCTTGGCAGCTTAAATCTGGGTTTATATCCCGTCAATTATGTATAATTCTTTACTCGGAAGCCAATTTGTCGAAGCATATTTTCAAAACATTCAGAATTATTTCATTGCATCAATATCATAATGATTATTAAAACACATACATAGTTGTTCATCGCATTTTTGAATATTTTCGATTCACTTATTATGTGATTATAACAATAGCAGTGTTTTGTAAATAATATTTATAAGAGATGAATTTGACTTATTATTTGACAGTGACGAACATCGACATCGTAATTTGGAAATTGTTATTTTACGATGTCAAAAAGTGCTAAAAAAGTAACATGATAATATACATATACTGTTTAATTCGCGGTTTAAAGAGCTTGCTCACACAATGACCAAAAAGCAACATCCATTATGGTTCTATTACTCTACCAAAGAGAATGTAACATTACTACGTTAGTGTTCGATTCAATTTACGTGGGTTGTGTTTAAAATAGGATCTTCTGAGTATGTACAACATTTTAAAAATAGAACATGTCAAATTTTAATGTCGACTTATTCGACAGACGAGTTTTTGCGGATTTTGTGGTGAAAAGGTGGCGAATATTTTTGCTGTTTGCGTTAGTATTTTAGTTAGTATTCCTGTCATTGCCCTGCAGGCAAAAGGACTATTACCTGTTGCTCACATTTGCATGTAATGCGTATTTTGTGGTACCTTTATTATACTAGGACATCAAGGTCAGTTTACACCACTGTCTGCTCATTTAGACAAGGTTTTAATTAGGTACTCCATAAAGTAGGTAAATATGCGTTAAAAATGTTTCACTTGTTGTTGAAAGAAGAATTATGTACGTACGCATACGGAAGAATTCTACTAATTAGTCTTATTGTGTATCATGATATCGTTCGTCAATAATGTCAAGAATACTCGATGTAATGTGAAGTATACACTGTTGTACTGTTTTGTACTTGTATATATATATTTTGTTGACGGTGATTTTAGATAAGAAAAGCAGAAGGAATGTATTATTTTGTTTATGAAATATATGCCGCGTATTTCGACCGAGTAATATATAACTTTATTGCTATATATTACTCGGTCGAAATACGCGGTGCATATATTTCATAAACAAAATAATACATTCTTCTCCTCTTCTTATCTAAAATCACCGTCAACAAATATCAAATTACACTCACGACAAACATATCTCTACACCTATTAGGCGGATACTAACATAACCTTCTCAGCATGTTCTTTCTCCCAGCTTCTAGAAATGAGGTTCTATTACCAATATTTTGCTCTCGATACGCGTATCTTTCAGTCGTGTACGCAGCGTATTTGTCTGGGTTAGAAATTAAATAGAAGTTTGACTAAATGAGTTACCGTCAATGGGCTTCCAACAGCAAAGCAATTTTTCACTACTGCATTTCCACTTTGTAGGTCGATGCTGCTAATCTTAATAGTCTCTTAGAAGAACGGCTATGACAGACAGACAAATGCACACTTAGATGATAGATGATTCCATGAGTGTTCCTTTTGTCCAATTACTAACTACTAATAGAACGAAAGGTTAAAAACAAAATATGCGTTAAAATGAGACATCGGATTCTATGTGTATCTTCATATGAGGACTTGCCACAAGATAGCGTTGTCTCTAGTATATTAATAAGGGGTCTTCCACTTGAGTTATAATGGAGTTTCATCCACAACAGAGGAAATGTCAGATGTCTTAAGCAGACGTTGCTTGTTCCCTATTCATCGCGGTTTTGGTATTCATTAAACAGCGTTGTTGTTGGCGATAATTTTGTGATTAAATATCGATTTTACAATAAATATGACTATTAAGTGCGCAGACAACTCTTAACGCATATGTAATTGATCGCTATATTCCTCTTCAAATTCCTAAATTCACATTTTTAGTAAGATCTAGTTCATTGTCTTTTTAGAACATAATATGAAAAAGGCCATGTAGATTGGCCTAATTAAATGTTAGTAAACAGATGCTGCGCAGTTCATAAATTATTTGAGCCTACGTCGTTGGCACCCACGTTGAGTCCTGCAAGTCAGCCTTTCTGATAACGTCACTCACACTGAAACCACCTTGTTTTATTTGGAGCAGCTTTTACATGGAAAACACAGATAAAGAATGGGAGCTTTAGAGCTATGGCTTTCTTTTTATACGAGGATTCGTGAAACTATTTGATGTGATACCTTGTAGACAGGCGTGTTAGAGGAATGTATTACGCGTATTTTGTTTGTAATTTGTAATTTTAGATATTAAATGGTTTTACAATTGTTTCCTTTTATAAAGTGTATAAATAAAATAATCAATAATACTGCAACCATTTTCATTTATTATGTTACTATTATTCTATAGTGGATGTTTCTTATTGTAATATAGGTTATGTATTCCACATAGGTACTTCTTATTAAACTATGCACAGAGTCGTATCTAGAACAATTCACAACAGTAACGCAAAGTTTTTTTTTTTTATATAAAAGAGAGGGCAAACCAGCAAGCAAGGTCACTTGATGGAAAGTGACCACCGCCGCCCATGGGCACCCGCAACGTTCGGGGAATCACGGGTGCGTTGCCGGCCTTTAGGGATATATGGAAAGGAGGGAAAGGAGGGGGAGAGAGGAGATGGGCCACCGGCACTCTCACCGAACGAAACAACAGCAACAGATGCTGTTTTCATGCCGATATTCTGTGAGAGGGTGGTATTTTACCAGGCCCAATTCGTGCTGCAATGCAGCATGGTTCTACCACTCTTAAAATAATTGAATATACTTAAAATGTTTGAATAAGATTCAAATACCTATAACATTCCTATTCTTAAGCCATTTGCTATATATGCTTAGTTCTTTTCGTATTTTATATGTTATTATTATTCGATCCATTGTTTTTGTATATTGCTTAACTTTATTGTACGGTAGTGAGGCCTGGATTAGTCCGAAATCGAGTGAAAATAAGATAAATGCAGTAGAAATGCAATCTCTAGAAAAAAAAATAAAAAAAAGATCCTATTTTTTTTTTGTTAAAAAGAGTAAGTTTGTAAATCTATCATTGTTTGTGTGCTCTTTGATGTGCACAAATATAATCTTCTCTTTTTATACACTTTTTTCTATGCCAAGCACAGTTAAGACTTTACTAAAATCATTTAGACTTATTTTGACTTTTATATAGTTTTAAAAGCAAAAGTTTCAATATGTTATTTTTATAAATTATTGTTGTAAAGTTGTTAAAAGATGGATGTTGAAAAAATGATCTTCTTGTGTATTTTTCTCAATACATATATGGTTTAACTGAATCTGTAGGTTGACGTTCAAAACTGACTTATAACTGGGTTTGTTTGTTTAAATTACTGGTAAACTTGAGTTCTTTAGAAGGTAACACAGGAATTCTGTGGATTTAGCAATATCATATGATGTATAATTTAATAATCCAAGAACCAACGCTGTTTGATGTAGAAATACGACACAGGCCATTTTTGTCTGATTAATCGTGTTCTAGTCGTCTCACGTCTCTGTATTAAGGTCGAGCGGCGACACTGTAGTGTACACGGTCAACAACTGAAATAAGTATCTTGTAATAATTAATCTGAAGATGATTTCTTGAAAATAATGATATTATATATTAATGGGGTAATCAAAGAGGATGGAGTACCTAGCATCGCGGTTATTACATACTTCTTACACCTCTGACTGGGCTCTAAATGATTTTAGTAAAGTTTTAAATTTGAATTTATAAACTGATGTTTCGTTGGAGTTGTATTTATTACAAGATCGATAATTTTCTTTGGAATAAAATAAAATAGTATTTCATCTGTCAGAAGTTCAACTTGGAAAGTGATAAAACAAAGCCTTCCAATAATGTGTTCAGTACGTTTTAATGTAGTGACGTGAGCTTGCCGCCGCAACAGAAAAGGTAAGGTACCTGTCTACAGAACGTTTCAGCCGACAGCTGTGTGCCCGTCTTTATGAATAAAACATGTCTTACGTGTCACGAAGACCTGTGTAGTGCGGAGTGCCCAATAATGACTAGTTTCAAAAGTAAACATTCACAGAAATTGTTAAAATTTCAATCTATTAGTCGTGTGGATCATTTTTAAGCTTCCATGTAATTTCGTAATTACATGGAAAACATAATCTAAATATGTTGCTTTATGAATCCGATGAGTTAATGTACATACATTGTATGTAGATCCACAAAATTTAATCTATTCTGAAGTTTAACGACTTTGTGCGATGAAATGCAAAGTTAATTTATCCGACACCCTCATTTAAGGTTTTGTTTTTGGATTGTTTACATATGTATGTGTATACATATATATACATACATGGATTTTGTACATATCTGTATGTAAATACGGTATAGGCAATTACTAAAATACGTAATTATTATCTTCTGATATCTCGGAAATCATTTGATATGAGTAGAGAAATTGTATTCAGAATACAAAAAATTCAGTAGTAGTTTAATTTTCAAACAAAGGAAGGCTTGGTGTATTTTTGTCATAAATATTATCTATATACGTATGACATGTACGTATGCATGCCTTTTTAAAATAGTTATAAAAGCATATACCTAGGTACCTACCTATCGCATAATATCTTTCGTATAAACTGCTAAATATGTAAAATTAATAAAAATCGTAAAGAAAGAAAAGTAATAAATATTCGTATTAAATATTCGTATTAAATATTATAAAATGGTACAAGTAAAATTACGAGTATGATAATAGTATCAGTGTTCAGTATATCATCTCTATATCATGTATCTCAATTTTTATGTTAACTGTTAAAATAAAACTCATGTCCTATTAGGTACATTTGAGTAAAGCTAAACGCTATATTTCGTTTCTGTGGTATAATCTACAATATTATGCAAAGTGTAATGTACTACATACTGTAGCACGAGTATGTAGGTACTAAATGTAGTCAGCACATTTTAATAGGTTAGACCGTGCTCGGGTTTCACGAGACAGGATAACGGGGCCGATCTATGACGAGACATTGTTTTCTTTCTTGTTTTTTTTTGTTATTAGCTACATCATTCACAGAATGAGCGTTGTATGTGTAGAGCGAGCGATGACTAAGCATTTTCATTTCTCAAATAAATATAGATATATTGTACAGTAAATGCAATAAATCCAGTCTGACTACCCCGTTGGGGATACAGCGTGAAGATATGTATGTATGTCTATACATACAATAAACCCCGTAATATGACATTTTCCGTCTTAGTAAGCAAAAGGGCATCAGCTTGGTCAGTTTAGCAAGTAAAGTCTATATCAAGGTATTGACTGAAAGCATGAAGGGGTTTCTGAAAGATATTCGTGGGAGGCGCAAGGTGGTTTTAGAAACGGTACTTTAGAAGTTTCTAGCCATCATAGGTCAGAAAATTGTCTGCGCCTTTGTGGATCTAGAAAAAGCATTCTATAGAGTGGCGTAAAAATAATTGTGGAGTCTTTTGCCTGAATATGGTGCGGGAGGCCCCTTACCGCAGGGTGTGAGGTTATTATATCGATGGCATAGAGCCTGTGTAAAGATAGATGGTGATATGTCACCCTGGTTCGAAGTCTGTTCAGGTGTCACACAGAGCTGCGTAATGTCTGCCTGGCTGTTCGTGCTGTATTTGGACAGTTATCTCCAGTCATCGAAAGGTAGTATGAATGCTATGATATGTGATGGTACAACGGTAAACTGCCTTTTGTACGCTGACGAGGCTATGCTTATGGCACCATCAGAATCGGAGTTGCAGACACTAGTCACGTGCATGAAAGAAGAATGTGAAATGAAAGGATTAAATATGAATGTGATTAAACTATGGTTCTGGTGTTTTAAAGGGAAGAGATATATACGAAATGTAAGATATGGGTACATGGAAAATGTCTGGAACAAGTAAATGAAATTGTGTATCTGGGGAGTGCGTGTGTGCGAATGTGAAAAGCATACCTAGGCGAAAATGTGTGAGGAGAATGATGAGATTCGAGAAAGCAAAAATAATATGGAATATAAGGACCGCGAAGCATGGCGCTCCGTCCTCTCTGACTATCCCGTTATGTGAGGATATGTATGTATGTATATTTGTATGTATGTATATTTGTATGTATGTATGTAGTAAGCAATACCTACAGAAGGCCGGCAACGCACACGTTGTTCTCCGGACGTTGCGGGTGTCAAAGCGGAGGTCATCACTTTTCATCAGGTGACTCGCTTGCTCGTTTGCCTCTTCCGCCATAAAAAAAACGTGTGTAAATGTGTTGATAAAACATCAAATCTCATTTCTGTCACACAATGTACATATATATATATATATATATATACATTATGTACGTAACTTACTATTTCGCTTCACTTGTTATACTATATCTTTTATAATATTTTATTACTGTTACTAATTTCAACACTTTTATAATGGGTATATTACATCCGCACTTTTATTTTGCTTCTGTTTACAAAAACATTTGAACAAAGCGATTAAAGAATGTTACCGCCGCATACATATGTTTACGTAGTATGTATAGAATAAAAATTAAATAGAGTAATGAATAAAATTAATTACCTATGCAATATACAACTATGAACTAGTCGTATATTACGTAGACAATTAAGTACGATTAGGAAATGTTCAATTTTCGTTATATTAACATTTTAGTGCTACTCGTTGCTGAAAATTGTTTTGATGTTTCATATTACACAAAATGAGTTTTCATTATATGTAATATTATCGTACAAGGAAACGTCGAAGTAACTCGTGCATAAATTAAATACAGTCAGTATAAATATTTGCTAACTTCGTATGTATGTATAATAATAATTATACATACGTACATATACTCACGTTGTATCCCTGAGGGAGTAGTCAGAGAGGTCGGAGTACCAGATATTGCGGTCCTTATATACCTCTTTCGCCACCTTAAATCTGATTATTCTCCTCTCACACTTTGGCAACCTATTGCCGACGTATACGAGTGCTTCTGATATCGAAAGTTGTTTTTCAAGTATCTTTACTGGTAGATACTCAACATACTGATTGAAATACATTATTATACCTACGTCCACTTCAATAATCTAACAAATCTTTTTCACAGTTTAGCTTTGTGTATACCTATTTTTACGATCGTCAGTCAGCATTCAGTTCGGTTACCAAGATATTTCTAAAAAGAGGAATTGTATTAATACGAAATAATAGATATCTCTTCTTATGAAATCGCTACATTTATCTTTGACAAAAAATGTGATCGAAATAATGTATTTTTTTTTTCATTTCATCTTATAATTTCCTTGAGTTTGTCGATGTTTCTAACACTGAGAAATCACTTTTTCATCTCTTTGATAATTATAAATAGATAACAGTATGAGTTTGAGTAGTACATATACATACATATATAGGCACAATACAATAATTACAAAAAAGTAATACACATACGTTAATATTTACAAACTTAAAACTACACATTATCTTAAATAATAGACTTCCTCAAAGTTGCCGCTTAGAAAGCTGTCATTGCTGAAGGTGCCTAGCAGACAGGCAGCATTACCTCTTTGAATAGCCAAACTGATTCTTTGGCGGAAGAAGCTGCCAGCATGGTGGTCTCCTAAAGCCAGCCAGTCTTACAAATATCAGAAATCATCTTAAACCATACTTATCTGTGTGAGAACAATACTCAAATGTGTAGTTGGAAAAATTATGATGCTACTACAATTGATGATCAAGTAATAAATTGCTGTTTTGCTTATTTCTGAATGATTCTTGTTATCGTAAACGTAAAATACGTATATCACGTTCTATATTTTTTATACGCGCATTTTTTATTTGCCGTATATACAACGTCATTATGAAAGAGGGTATAAATCCGTCTGAATTCCAACGTGTCACTATTGACTGTTATATTGCAGATGCAATAATTAAGAAATATGTTTATTTCGTTTTCCATCAAAAAAAAAAACATTATTTTAATAGGAAAAAATGTACAACCCTGCCATTATGCCCTATATTCCTATTTCCAAAGATTTGCAAGCGACGTAAAACGCTGACATTATAGGGTTGCCTCACCTACTTTTTTTTAACTTTGAGGTAGAATGCAACTTTTCCATTGTTATGTCAATTTACCCATCCTTTCGAAATAACCGAAACCGAAATGTCTATGTGAATATTTACAAATATGTATTGGAAACATTGTAATGAACTGTATTAAAACTAAATAAATAGCTTAAACGTAGCCTTACCTGATTTTCATAGGGACACTACTTGTGTAAATAAATACAATTTACAATTAACAAACAAATCGATGGCTTGTGACTGTGATTTTCCTACAGAAAGAATTCCACAAAATAAAAATATTGTAAAAATTGTTCTTTTGAATACCGACTATAATTAATATTAAAATTTGACAACCCGCACATGGTTCATAACGACTTAACCTTTATATCAGAACAGCATTTAGTATCCTAACCATATTTACAACTTGCTACACGTAATGAATAATAATACAAGATTTGCGGCTAGCGGGAGAATCTCTATTTCCTTTGCTTTGGGGGCGTTTGCTATGAAGTAAATACAGGCACACTCATTCACTGCAAAATAGTTACAGACAAATGTCATATCTATATATAATAAAATATACAATAGAACATTATTTTTTTTGTTGTACATAATATTCAAGATAGCTTGTGTTCATTCGTATATAAATGTATGTACATATGGTACACATATATTGGGCAATCAAAGGGACGCATTATATTCTTAACTAATAAACATAATCAGGTACAAGTACAACGTAACTTAGGTTAGCCGTTAGAGCAACACACTGACATACCAATACATTGCGTTTCGTGTATCGTATGCTATTAGTGAAAAATATACAATGTCACAACCAATATTGTGTATATTACATAATCTCCAGACACCGGTCACCGCGTCCCGTGCAATATTGATGAGATAAATCGATAAGCTGAAAACAAAACCGTATAGCAAGACAATGTTGCTTACACATAAATCTCCGTTTTGCGTAGTGGAATGTTTCAAAAATAATTCTATTTTTCACGAAAAACAACAAGAATCACATTTTACAGGTAAGACAATAATTTGATCTAAAACTATTTTTCGTAATAAAATTTCCAAGTAATGGTCAACGTTACTAGAAAATAAAAGGGTAACTACAAAAAAAGCTGGGAAAAGATATTATTTTAATATTCATTGGTTTATCCCTATATAACTATTATCCTATTGTAAAAAAATTATTAAAATATTTATAAAATTTGTACATTGTAATATTTATAAATTCTCTATAATTTTCTAATGAAATAATAATTACCTTCCCGTTACAAAATTACTCACAATAACAACTAGAAATTCGCAAAAAAATTGTAAGAAACAATAGTTTTCGCATTATTCACTTTATTTTTAAAATTTTGTACATTGCAATATTTATAAATTCATTAAAATTTTCTAATGAAGTAATAATTATATTTTCGTTACAAAATTAGGTACAAAAACAACTAATAATTTGCAATAAAATGGTAAGAAACAATAGTTTATGCTTTATTCGCAGTGATAACTAAATACAGACTCATTGAAGTAGATTCCGATGATTCGATTTAGAAATAAATAACAATAACATAACATATCTTCATGCTGTATCTCTAACGGGGTAGTCAGAGAGGCCGGAGCGCCAGGAGTCGCGGTCCTTACACATCTCTAGAAAATAAATAGATTTCGTTAAACTCAAAGGTGCCTTAGTCTGATATAAAAAACAAAACATCAATTTGCGGAAACATTTTATACATTATGATATTCCTCAAATCACTCACACATCTACATTTTATTTTATTTGATTTTATTTGTTTATTCGTAGTACCATTACCATAAACTGTAATAAGAGCGAGTCAAGTTTTTTTTTTAGACAGATAACGCAAAGTACAGCCCACTTGATATTTTTAAAATCGTAGCCTATAAGTTATCGCTTACGTATTACCGACTCTATGAAGACTTTATCACACGCCTTTTGACGAATCCCATGGCGTAGTCTCTAACGAATATCTCATATTCATTACTGACTCATTTTTTCTTTAGTTCAGTTCTTCAGGTTATGTACAATATAAACATTAATAAATGATTTATACAAACCTAACGGTTTGTACAACTACAATACAATACAACTACAATAAATGAGTAGGTACTTTCTTTCTGCTACGGTCGCCCTGTAATGAGTCGAAAGACACGACGAGACAACCGATGATTTGCTATGAATTAAAAGGTTTTATAAATCAGAGGAATTTGTCTCGCTTGCAAGGGATCGTCACGTCTTTCGAAGAAGCGTTAAGTATCTCTTCAAGTAAAGAGCGCGGTGAGGTATTACGGTTATTATAGGAACGACCATTTTTACGGAGTAAAAGTGTATGAGTAAGTAATCGAGATGTTGTATAATATAAGCATATAAGTATTTTATTTTACAGAGATGCAAATTTGGGATCTTATCTGTCTACGCTGAACTCTCTAATAGCTAAATTGACGTTCAAAAATTCAAACATAATGATCTACCTCCCATTGATATAGGTACCATATATATAAGATATATTATCACATAACGGTCTTTACATACAACCTGTACCTACATTTTTACAAAATATGTTTAAATAATATTAATTTAATTTAAATTTTTAATACTTTGTTACCCTAAACATTTTTGTTTGTGATATGCTTGTAATTTGCATAATAAATGTAATATGCTTGTTCTGTATATTATCTTAAAATCCTCATTTGTCGTCACATTTTAGAATTATGAGATGCGGTGTTTGTTTTTTAATATACCTATCTATGTTATGTTGTCTCTTTAATATATAGTACCTGAACGACCGAGCTTTACTTGGTCTTTTAAAAAAAGTGTCTGATAAAAAATTTAAAAAAGTCTGACTACATTGCAAGATTCGAACCCGCGCATTTCAGCGTGGTAGACATACGCTTTAGTCACTGTTCTATTGAAAAAGTAAATTCTG
The DNA here is from genome assembly GCA_907165235.1 of Zeuzera pyrina. Lineage (NCBI taxonomy): Eukaryota > Metazoa > Arthropoda > Insecta > Lepidoptera > Cossidae > Zeuzera > Zeuzera pyrina. Next base: position 11,385,065 of record OU015624.1, read on the forward strand.
TTGCGAAATTAAAATAGTTTTGAACGTTTAAGTATGTGAAGACATAGAGAAAACGAATTTTTCCGGAATTGAGACCTAGCTAGGTCGACTTCTCGCCGCCCTCAACCCCTATATTGTAAATTTCATAGAAATCGCTGGCTAGCGATGGGTTGCTAGTCTGTTCCCTGTTCAAGCTTCTCATACGCACATTCTAATATTATACAAAAGTGTTATGATGACCTATTTATAATTTAGAAGGATTTAGAGATAGTTTAAAAAATACGAAGTAGGTACATACGAAAATTATTATAATTTAAGTAGTTTTTCAGATCCAGATGTTTCTGACACTTGATGAAGGTAATGTGAGTTACGACTTGTTTTCATGAAGTGTGTTTCCCTTTTAAGTTCTTGAATTATTAATTATTATAATTAATTTTGTTTATGTATATGAAATACATAAGTGTAATGTTATTTTTTAATGTATTAGTATTTTTGGGTTTTATGTACATTGTAAAAGGAACATTTTAAATGATTTATTTTTCCGTTTATTGTGGATAATTGCTCGTCTGTTAATACAATCATATTTTTATTCCTATCAGTATATAGATGATCATTATTTAATAAAAAAAAGTTAAAAGGCAGGGCAGGGCAGGCTGTTATTTCCACGAAATATCCCAATTGTTATATAGTGTTTGTAACATAAAAAGTGAATTTTAAATATTGGAGATACTTTTAACGCGTTGAGGAGAGGAGAATATTTTTATGGTTAAAATATTTTTTGAGGAATGGGTATGAAATGAAAGTATAATTAAAAGGAGAGTTAAAAATGGAAGACTTCTTAATTTAGAAAATTTGTTAGAAAATATGTAACAAATCTGAAGAAATTCGCTGTCGATCTTTGCAATGTCGAAAATTGGAAATAAAAAAAATACGAAGGTGCTGGGGACTATGTTGACTAAAAATATTATTATCGTCTCATTTTAAAAATTTTTTGTATTATACATATATTCTTATTTTTTTTAACACTATATTTTTTGCATATATTATTGAGAAGCTTTACATTGTTTCACTAAAAATGCTAATTACTGAATTCTTTAGGAACACTAGGTAACTGCGAGTCCAAATTGTTATTGGTAGCTTTTTATTTAACTACTGCTTGCCCACGCTAACAGGAATTTCAGAGAATTCAAATAAGTTTTTGCGTGAACATACCTACTAAATACGTTATTGTAATACCTTCTTCCTTTTGATAGAGAGACGAGAAAGATATTAGAAGCCAGATTGGTAACAGTACTTAATAGCGCTTATTTTATTCTCAAACAAATAGAAAGTTGATGCTGCTCCTGGTTCCAGGAATATTGTACCGCATTAATAATATTAATACGTTTGATATTATTTTCGCAAACATAACATCCGGTGTGCTTTAGAAAGCGACATCGAATATTTATTAATAACTAAAATTATAAAAAGAATTTGAATGTTTGCTTGTAATGAATAAACTCAAAAACTACTCTACCGATTTGCAAAATTTTTTCACCTATAGAAAGCTACGTTATCAGCGCATAATATGAGCTGTATTTTATTTAAAAAAAAAAATTGTACTCGTGCGAAGCCGGGGCGAGACGCTAGTTATCTGCTAGCTAGATGATAATTATCGTAATAAATAACGTAAGATTATTACGTAGTATGTAGGTACTAGGTACCCATGCGTTGGTTTGAATTACTTTTGTGAATTATGACTTGATATTACAATTAAAACAGTAAAGATTTCAACAATGTCTGTAAGACTTTAGTACCTAACACAGATTTTATAAAATTTCAATGTCAGTTCCGAAATTTTCAGCGTATTTTACTTTTCTCACTGATTAAAAAAAGGATATTTATCAAGAAAATATGCACATACTTATTTGCATTTATACTTTCGTATAATAAGTTAAAAACGGAAGATTTCTGTGTTTGTATTATGTCACCTACATTTGTATTATGTTACACATGACCTACGTATTTATAATACTCGAGTTGCTAATTCGATCAAGATGAATGGCCTACCGACCTCGTCCCCTTCCATGCCGATCTACAAATTGAAATCGTACCACAAAGTTAAAAGCAATTTGTGGTATTCGTACTTAAGTGAACATTGATTTAACGAAATACACAGTTGTTTGCATACCTCTAGTACAAGCAAGCCTATTTTATTTCATTGTAAACTTTGCTCTTCTTGTTTCAAAAATTCTTATACTAATCGTGTATTTATCTTTTTTGTATATTTCGTTTGTATATATAATATCTACCAAATATAAAATATAGTAAATTTTAATTACTATGTTTTAATTAAATTAATATTATTTTATTCCATCTCATTCAAATTAAAATATATATCTGCAATCGGTTTTCCGCGGATATAATCAATTTCAATATTAAAAAAAATGAATTGTTAGTGATGGTTTGTTCAAATAAAATCCGTATTAGTGAACGTTAGCAAAAACAGAGTCAATAAATAATAACTGATAACAGATCGACCCAGAAAAAGTTATTTTAATAACTTTACGTGATTCTTATACGTTTTCGATTGTTTATATAAAAAATATGAGCTTCTCGTGCATCAAGTCACAGTTTCGATATTATTTTAGGTTTGTTTTTATTTTTGCTTATCGCACGCTATTATATCTATCGCTGTCTTACTAGAAGCAGTAGCTATTTTGAAATTTTTTACGTACATTCAATGATTTTACAGTAAAGTTTCATTACATGTTCACAAAACAACTAAAAAAAATGTACCTAATGCACACTTATACATTTTATGCTTTACTTGTAATTCACTACATTGTCAAATAATTTAAAAGGGATGGTATAATTAAAACAATAAGAGCAAGAAAAAAAGCTAGTGTTGTCATTTGTTCCTTGGGTAGTACATGCGTATTATCTACTTCTACTATCTACTGCAAGGGTCAAGAGTACCTAGAGATGTTTGACCAAAGCGACGAATGAAACACGACGTCGTTTTACGAATGTTACGGTCACTTTCCCAAAGCGACGGTCACATACGGTCGCTTTCGTCGTCATTCAATTATATCAAATCAAATATTTAATTTTGGCATATTGACATAACACAACTTTTACAGAATGTCATTAATTCAATTATAATATGAATTATTTATAATTGTAACGAATATTATGTACTTTAAGTAGATATTTCGTTCATATAAATAAAAAATTGTAATGCGATACCCTAGAATATATAGAGCAAATAAAAAACAGCAAATTAAAAGAAATGTATTTGCTAAAATTATTTTTACCGCATACCCCGCATTTAAAATTAGTTACCACTTTATCATTTGAATAAAATGATCCTTTAATCGGGGTAAATTAAGCATTGTACAAACTTTAACCACATATTTGTCACTCTCATTTGACAGCAATTTCGATTACTTACACAACACAAACGTTTATTTCTCGTGTATATAAAGATGTGCTTTTGTAGTAACTAACAAACATCCCTGAAATCCCTGAACACTGCGTTGTATTACTGTTAATTCACTCATATGGATTAACGTGTATGCAAAATAGTATATATTTTAAATTAAACCGTGTGCGGCAATATGTTAGGATAAATTTAGTACATGTATTCGAATTGTCTATTCTTAACATTTTTGTAACCGAACAATGTTTTACTCTTGAACGGCAACACTATATGAATGGCATCCTAGCTACTGATGTTTCAAGTTTTAGTTATTCAATACTTATTATTACAATGTATGTACTTACTTAAAAAATGTATAACTTACGAAAAGTAACGTCCATTTCTTTTCTTTATTTATAAATGCATTTTTAGTTTTTGCAGGCAGAAGCTATAATCATAGTATAATTGTTAAAATAATGAGTTTTTTCTATATGCTTATACCATAAAAAATGTTTTCTTCATTTTTAGATAACACTTTCACTAGTATTACAGTATTGCGTATTTATTCATTGCATTTTCTATCCATGAGGATTCAGGGACATAATATGTATCTCTGTGAAATCACATTTTTGTGATGTTCGACAAGCTTCTCTACATCCAGCTCATCATCTATCTTTCGAAAGTTAACCAATTCCTTAGTTAATTCATGTGTTGCACATTCATTATTTATCCATATCAAGTATTGCGCACTGAGTCTGAATCTTACCAAGAATCGGAATTTTAGTTCTGTTTGCATTAAGACTTAATACTTTCGCTTTACGCTCATCTTTCATAATATTGTTAGGATCCGTCCTGCTACTGACGATACCTACTATAAATGTTAAGCTCAAAAACCGAAAACGCTCACTGAACGAAAAAACGGCTCACAACGCATTGTGGTCACTGTAAAATATCTACATCGCGAAATTCGTGATGTGGCTCTCATAAAAACGCCCATGACGCGTTGTGGCAATCACGGAAAGACCACGGAACGAAATTTGTGTTGTGGCTATCATGATATGCGGGCACGACAACACATTGTGGCAATGAAGAAAGTATTAATTTATTAAATTATTAATTAAGAAAAGACATGACGCGTTCTGACGTCGGACGTGCAGCTCCCAGAAATGTTTCCGGCAAAGCGCCAGAACAGAATTGGCTCTATGAGAAAACTCTTCTTGGGTAGGTTAGATTAGGTCAGGTTAGGTGTATCTATGTATGTTGACCAAAACGCGGGAGCCGAGCGAGCGTAGCAAACGTGCCACGGCAGCGGCTGGCGAAGCGCAAGAACAGAAGCGGCTCTATAAGAGCACTCTTTTTGTGTAGGTTAGATTAGACATTTATGTTAACGTAAATATTTTTGATACTTGAAAGAATTTTCAATTTTCTGTGCGGTACTATTACATGACAAAAAAATATTTCCTAAAAACATCTACCAAAAAGTTTCGAGACAAGTAGGACTCATAACGCGAATCACTTTGCGTCGTCATTTTGTTAAATTTTTTCAAAAATTATGTTTTATGGCAGTGTCCCAGATGGACTTTTTATCTAAATGATTAGATCTATCGATTGGCATCAAAAATTTATAACGAATGGGTTAAAAAACGTAGACGACGAAAGAGACTGTTTGCGACCAAAACGCCGGTCACTTATTTATATGTCGTTTATCGAATACGACCGTCAACTTGCATCTCTAGTCAAAAGACTACAATTGTGCTCTTTGGTACGCTTCATTTTCGTCCTGCTAGTAACGTGTTTGCACCTTACGTAGTGAATTAAATAAAATTATTGGGTAAATTCGGTCTGTATTTTTAATTTTTCGAGAACAATACTACGGTATGTGTGGAGTTTGTAAGTATCTATTGTATGATTAATACTTTAATGTGGCTTCTTGATGTTGCTAATAGACCAAATGTATTTTATGTCATATATTGTCGTATATGTATGTACGTATGAATTTTAGAAGACAAACTGTAAAGTGCATATTGAGTTAATAATGAAACTATAAAAGTGAAATAAATGTTTGTCTTGATATTTCCACTTAAAGTTTATATTTGAATTTGAATTAAAAAAAAAATATTTACAGTAAAACTGCGTTTTATTAATTGATACAATCTAGTGTCCCTGAAAACCGATTTTAAGTGACCGATCCCAGTCTTTACTGTAACACTTAGAAATAAATATTTTTTGTAACAATTGTAACAATTGTAATTGTGTTTTATTGTAACAAATATAAATATTTTTTTACTTTGTTGATCCCAAGACGCTGATTGCAGAGACGTAAAAGTTATCTTTTCTTTTCTTACAAAAACTTGGAATACAAATTGCTTTTTAAAAGTAGCACTATTGGATAATGACTTTCAGTTTATAAATGTTGTATTTATAATGACAAAATGAAAATGGAAGCGTTTATGTAGGTGTACGTTTGTACTTACGTAGCAGAGAATCGGTTAAGCCTTTCAGAGCAGAGGTGATGTAGAATAGGGCAAGTGCTACCATCAATGTTTGCTGTGGTATATAACAGTTAAAATTTTTTATCGATTTTGCGAAAGTAGCGATACAATTCTAAAAATTCGCCTTTATTCAATGAAGTTTTCGACTATCACGACCTTTGAACGCAAGTTCGTGTTGTGAAAATATGTAATACGTATTTACGTCTTACATATTATAAAATGTAATCGATTTTGCGAAAGTAGCAATACGATTCTAAAAAAATCGCCTTTATTCAATGAAGTTTTGGACTATCGCGACCTCTGAAAGGAAGTTCGTGTTGTGATAATATGTAATACGTAAATATAAATTAATATAATTTATAAGTATAGTACGTAATTACGTCATCCTTCAATAACAGACTAGCAGCAGAAACTAATAATGCAAAGGATAATTTGGTTGCACGTGTGTGCGTGTTACTTTGTATGCACTTGGTGAAATATAGTTTTTCCGGCCTGACTTTGTTGTTCGCTACGGCATTTCTTTTTTACTTTCTTTTATTTGGTCTGAGTTTCCTACGTGTTTTTCTCACGTGTAGCAAAAGCGTGGCAAATATTAATAAATAAGCCGCGTGCTGCTGTATCGTTAAGTAAAATATGTACTCACAGTGGTCAAAACGATTAGGCGTAGAATAAAAGTACAATCAATTGAACGATTTACGTCGGGTCACAACATACAATACGTCGAGAGCGGCAAAGATCAAAGCTACACACATAAATTGTCAAGAAGCCCTCAGGCGCGACTAAATGTAACGAGCTTGCACATCGGCTTAAAAAGCATTATTTAAATATTTTATTACAAACGAATGTGTAGTCAAAAATAAATTATAAATGAATGTGTAGTCAAAAATCTATTACATGTAAAAATTTTGCTTCCGTATGTTTGTGTCCACAATATTCAAAAACTAGCCGATGGATTGACTTGAAATTTGTTCACAACATAGCTTCATAGAAAAACTAGTAATCCGGTACGACGATTTTTCTCAGGTTATTCTTTACCAGTTAGCTAAAAAAAGGATCTGAAAACCTGATGTTTCATAATTACGTAAAAACCAAATGAAAATTCGTAGACTTATTAAATAAATAGGTATTAAATGTAACTGTAACGGTAACTGTGTATTAGTTAAATGCCAAAAATATTTCACGGTTATTGAAAAATTTATCCTGGAAGAAGTAATATTTTTTGATTTCAAATTGCGAAAGTGATAGGGACTCATAATTACTCAAATATTATGATTGCTTTATAGTCTTGCTTCACAGGAAGTCAAATGTAATTGAATCGATACTTATCTTTAACGTTTCTTTATAAGAATCGCAAATGCTTTTTATGTGGTTGCCACCGATTTTTACTTTCTTCTCTTACTTTTACTTAACCATTTAAAACAGATAAAAGCTTTGATTTGATACAAGTACACAAGTTATAATGTTTCTGTTTAAGCGTCGAAAAGTACATAACCGTCTAAGTAGAAATTCATTTGTTGTAGTTCACGTCTGTATTTGGGCCACTACCGTTGTTCCGAAATTAAGCTAATTTAGCCAAATAATCACCGAAAACTTCTGTTATATATAGAGAGACAGAAAATGAGATCCTTCATGTATCTATGTATTCTGATTTTCCAACGTGGTAAGAATAAATAAAAATGAATAATTTTTGGTCGTTTTTATGTTTTTAAGTGGTTTACGTAATACAGCAAAAAGCAAAGGCGATATTGATAGCACTAATTAACAGTTACTTTGAAATTTAATGAACACGAGACGTTAATAATGAGTAATAATGAGTATACACTCTTATCTTTTCAAATAGAAACTTTTGGAAATTAAGACAATTTTAGTAAATTAGTAGGTATCTACTAAAAGTTGCGTGAAATACCTAAGAATACATTAATTATAATATACTTACTAGTTATTTGCATGAGTAGACAAAGGTGTTAACAAATCAAATAAAAAAGAAATACACTTTTTATAAAAGTAAAAATTAAAATTAACTTCGTGGACGCATCTCGCAATATTTACTCAAGCGTATATGTCGCGTTCGTAGACGCAAGATCAAAAAATTGGTCACGTGTGTTCGATTCGGACGTTGATATTTTTTATAAAATGGCAAATTCATAAAACTATTTTCAAGAGATCTACAAGACAAAACTTTCGTTATATTTTTCTCGTAAGTATAGACATTGGGGGAAAATTGTCGACGTCAAATAACTACCCGGTTTACTTCCTCTCTAATTCTTCTATAAATATGTCAAAGTGTTAACTAGTGCAAGTTTTGTGGGTTAATAAGATGTAATATTGTGCCAAGTTTTCACACACGGACTAACGGACATGAGGGTGTCGTTTTTCCTGTTGACTTACGGAAACTTAAAAATGGGATATTGTAATATTCATAGAATTGCAATTTTAATAATATAATAATCCAATTTTGTATCTCTTAAAGAATTGGTAAATATAATGATATATTCAAGTGGTAATTACTCGATTTGATAGTTTTGATACACAATATCTTTGTCTACTCACGCCCCAAATGTTGTCATATTACAAACAATTTCAAATATTGTGTTTGCTGTATGACGTGCTTGGTTGCTTGTAAATATAATGAAAATAAAATCTGTGATAAAGTTTGTCAGGTTCGTATATCTTAATTCGCTACGACGAATAGCACGTGTAGGTAAGGTCAAATGAAAGTAAATGAGATCACTTTATTGCACCTTCAAAGTGACCGGTTTATGTATAAGAGAACTTGGATTTATTCTAATCGAAATCTAACGTAAAAAAGCTTTTAAGACCCCCTTGGTCTCTCTGACTTGACACTGATGTAATTTATTTTACGAGTTTAACTAGAAGTTCGACGGCGTAAACAAAGGTACCTACGTGAATGCGTATTTCTCTGAAACATCTGGAGTGTAATTTGAATGATATCCTTTTTTAACAGACTTTAAAGAAAGGAGGAGAATCACAATTCATCGAATTTCTTTTAATTTAAAAGCGTTAACCCTTTTGCGAATTTTGAACCACAAAATAAAACTGGATTATTTATCGTTAATTATTATTTATTTATTGGATTAGTGATTGTTTATAATCAGGGGTTCCCAAACTTATTTTGTCTACTGCCCATTTTGAGAATAAATTATTTTTTAGCGCCCCCATTTTTTCACCTACTGAAAAACCACTATAACTTCGAATTAAATTAATTAATTATTGTGAGCTATATTAGCGGAGATTAAACATTAATTCCAAACGAGACTTTTACTATAACCCGCAAGAGTTAACTTGAAACCTGAGCGCAGTAGGTAATACACAACGGCGCTCAGGTCTCAAGTTAACTCTTACGGGCTACACCTGCCAATGAGAATGATTATTGAAACGCAACTTTATAGTATTCAAACAGAGAATCTTTTATTCAAAATAAAACAAATATAATCGATCCTTATATAAAAACTAATGTGAAGGATGAATCTGATGCTGTTTAATAAGTTTGTTGATATCAGGTTCCAATTTACTCAAGAACAGTCGCAAGTCGCCACGTTTGGTAACATGCAAACGATTTCTCTTTTTAGTAAGCAGTGTTGCTACAGCACTAAATCCACATTCACACAAATATGACGATGGGAATGCTATCAAGAATCTCTGAACGATTGACCACAATCCAGGGTACAATTGCGGGATCGGTTTCTGTTGCCAAAATTCTTGGTAACCATTTTTGAACTTGATTTTTATTTCCTCGTTTGTTGTCAATTCTATAAGTTCTTTTTCCAGCTGAGGTGACATTGCTGTGTTGACATTTGAAAACGGGTCCAGTCTGGTACTTCCAAGTTCAAAATGTCCTGGTATCGTTCGGTGAAGTCAATGTGGAGGTTTTCCAAATGTTGGCAGTAGGCAAACAATTCGTCGTGTAGAAGCAGTTTAGCTGCAAAAGCAGCAACGACGTTTTTTGTTTTAATTAAATTTAGTTCATCGTCTTGCAGTTGGAGATTCATGTCGTTGAACAATTTATACAGGTCTGTCATGTAAGCTATATCATTCTTTGATGTAATGAGCTTGTTGTGCAATTCTGTATCTTTAGTTCCCAAAAACTCTATAACAGAGTCAAACAGGTTGTAAAATCGAGTCAGACAATTGCCTCTTGATAGATAACGAACTTCAGTATGAAACAACAAACGGTTGAAATCCTCGTCATTAGTAACACAAAGCTGATGAAATAATCTATCATTCAAAAAGCTGTTGCGGATTTTATTGATTGCTTTGATGACATATTGCAGTGATTGAAATAGTCGTTCACTTAAGTTTCTAGCAACCAAATGTTGTCTATGAATAACGCAATGTACAGCAAGGACATCTGGAATTTTATTTTTTAAGTACGCTATGAAGCCTTTATGGCACCCTGTTATAGCCGGAGCGCCATCCGTAGCAACTGATATAATATTTTTCAAGGGAATCTCTTTCTCATCACAAAACTTTTCCAATGTATTGAATATGGTTTCGCCTTTTGTATCGGTCTCTAAATTTCTAGCAAAGAATAGTTCTTCACATATTTTCTCATCTTTAATAAACCTCACGTAAGACAGCAGCAATGCTTCATTAGTTGGTAAAGTGGACTCATCGAGCTGAATTGAGAATTGACTTGTCCTCAGGTGATCACACAATAATCCTTCAATGTTTTTAGCCATTTCATCAATTCGTCTTTGCACAGAATTATTACTCAAAGGAATTTTTCGGTAATATCTGCGGCTGGTTTATGAAGCACAGTAGTTATTACTTCCTTTATTGCTGACAAAATTAACTCTTCTCCGATGTTATGTGGTTTGCCTTTTTGAGCAATTAACAAAGAGATATTGTACGAAGCTCGAAATCCGTCGTCATCTTGCTTAGCAGCCGCTGAAAATAGTTTTGCTACACTTGGCTGAGTATTATGCTTCTTCTCTAGGTCTTGAAAATATGCTATTCTTGTCTTTCTTATCTGGATGCATTTTATTCAAATGATCTTGCAGTCTTGAAGGCTTCATTGCTTCATTCGAAAATGTTTTTAGACATAGAAAACACAAAGGCGACGATGGGTTTGTCGGATTTTCAATGAATCCGAATTTAATATATTCCGCACAGTATTGCCGTCTCTTCTTTTTTACTTCCGACCAGTGGTGGATTTACACTAGGGGCAGTTGGGGCTAGTGCCCAGGGCGGCAAATTTTCTAGGGCGGCAAAATTTGGAAAGTGGAAAAAATTTTTTTTAGTGTTATTAAAAGTTTTCAATAGGAATTTTTTGTTCTTTTAATTACTCATTTATTATTTAAGAGAGAATTCAAAAAATTCAACTCATACATTATTTGTCGAATCGAAATTTGGTAAATTATAATTTTGGTGTCTTAAGAGGGCGTACAAAGGTACACTAGCGCCACTCCTTTAAAAAAATGTTATCTCGTGACTGAGAAGGAATTATGAATAACGGCTCAATAAGGACCCTCGGTAAGTGTGTCTAGAATTTTCTAATACCTTTTGCAAAGTTTCATATTGAGATACGAAGCAACAAAATAGGATCTAGAGGAATGTGGCCGCTTTTCTTTAGATCGAATTTTGTTGGTTCATGTCTCAATATGAAACTTTATAAAAGATATCAGAAAATTCTAGACACACTTACCGAGGGTCCTTATTGAGCCGTTATTCATAATTCCTTCTCAGTCACGAGATAATACTTTTTTAAAGGAGTGGCGCTAGTGTGCCTTTGTACGCCCTCTTAAGGAAATAATTCGAAATAATTTAATTAATTTATTTCTGTAGCTGTAACGAACTGTAACACAGAACGATCGTTTTCTTGTTTGAAAAGAATTAAAAACTACTTACGTTCTACAATGAGTGCAAATAGGCTCAATAGCTTAGCTATTCTATGCATCGAACCGGACATAATTCAACGTTTAGATTGTGAAGATTTAATCGACCAATTTGCAATTCAAAAAGTCAAACAATTATTATAATAGTTATAATTATGAGTCAAGCTTAGTGCAAAATTTCAAAACAAAAAAAAAATTTTTTTTTTATTATATTGAGGTATATCGTATACAGTACATATAATCAATTATTTGCAATACATTAAATGTTTTAATTTTTTTAAAATAAGATATCAAATATATATATATTTGAGTGAAATTTTAGTGATGGGGCGGCATTTTTTTCAGTGCCTAAGGGCGGCAAAAATTTAAATCCGGCCCTGCTTCCGACATTATTTTGTTTTGAGAAATACGTAAGTAAGTGTTGAACTTAAGTACTGCTCATCTATTGCGCGCGAAACCGCAAATAAAAATAAAATAAATATTACGTTGTTTATATAGGATTGCATAAGCAGCACGCACCGACTGGAATAAAACAAACATGCATAAACTCGTTTATCTTATTCGACGCTCAATCGTACTCAACAAGTCAGAACAAGTATTCTATGAACCAGCCGATTGATACAGGAATGCACAATTCGGGTTATTTAACAAAAACTTGTTAAAACATGATTGCCCGCGGTCTATTATCTACGAAAATTACCTATCTGGGAGTACTAATAACTATTAAAATGCGAAAGTGTGTCTGTTGCCTTTTTATTTGTTTGTTTGTGTCTACTTTCATTTCGAAACGGAACGACCGATTGACATGATTTTTATTTTGTATATTCAATAAAACAGGACAGATATATGCACTACGCGGAGAGAAATATCGAACCGAGTTTGAGCAATCTTTTAATTAATATTAGTTGATGTTCACAAGTTGTAGTCGAGAGTCGAGAGCTCATGCAGTCGTTGTATAAGATGCCTCCTAGCTAAATGAAATTACAAATCACCCCCCAGGCCTCTACACAACGCCCCCATTTTTTTTCTGGGTCTCTTACCGCCCCCCTTTAGGCCTGCAGCGCCCACAAGGGGGCGTTATCGCCCACTTTAGGAAAGGCTGGTTTATATGGATATATTTATGTAAACAGTTACAAAGATTAAATAACTTATTGACGTTGACACTTCGTTATAATTGTTTTTTAATTATGTAGACACAGCAATACTATAATTCCACTTGCATTCGACTGGATATTAAAGTCATGTAGTAAGTTGTAAAAAAAAAAGTTGACTTTTGACATTCCATATGTCTGTCAAAGACTTTTAACTTTTAAGATAAAGTATATTCGAAACTTTACTTATCTATGTTTTAAATGAAATATAATTGACTTAAAATTTATACCACTGAAAATTCGTTCTAATCTCGAAAACAGACGAATTCGTCTGAACGGATATTTTGCAGGGAATGGCTTATATATGCTTAACTGAGAATTCCCACAGAATTTCCTTATTCCAGCGTTAGTCTTTACCACTTACCTATTTGCCTTTTCCTAAGCTTATTGTATACTTATTTACGCAATATCGCGGCTCAATCAACCTTTTCAACCTTATTTTGGACTGTCTACTTATCCAATAGGAGCTTGTGGGTAACTGAAATTAAATTAGACTTTCACAAGAAGGTGAAGTATTTTATAGACAGAGATTTGGTTTATTTTTAAAATTAATGGGTTCCTGCACAAATTTCATTACATATACGGACGAAGTCGTGAACAAATGTTATTACTGACGCAAGTAAGCGCAGTTGCGGTCACTCAGCTTTATCTCAGAATGTTTTCGCTTTATTTTGATTTTGGGAGCCAAAAATATTGGTGTAAATTACTGTTTTTGTGTGGAATTAAATACAGCGTTATTCGCTTCTTCTAAAAATACGTTGTTCACTTATTTTCATCTAAACAAACCATTTGTGTAATTTTTTAACTTCAGTCACAATCATATATGAGAACATCATAATCACAGTTTACGCCTTATACAAATCAAATGGAATAATCAGGGAGTGTAAACATTGGAATCAATAATATCATAATTGAATTATGTCATATTTGCGATATGTCGATACTCTTGTAACTAATTTTGATTCAAACGTCAACCTTCAGTGGAACTGCAAACATTTAGGTAAGTTCCAGAATATGAACATCATTTTATCTTTAAGTCCATTTGTGTTCAATAATTTTGATGTTTGTTTAATTACTGTAGCAATATCGTGAGGCGTTGCTGCATGCTACAATGACGAACATTGTTGCAATAATCGAGTAGTAAGATAACATAGTGCTTCAAAATTATGCATGTGGCCGCACCTGTGTCCTAGTCAGATTAAATTTTCATGAATCGTTTAAACCAAATTTAGTCGCAGCAGTAAATTTGCACAACCACTTGCTCTACGACATGACCTCTAAATATCGTATTCCCCTTTTTTTATTTTTTTACTTCTTTTTTAGACAGTCGACAGTTATATTACGATAACAATAATTTAAATTTTAAATAATATACATATATAGAGCCAACAATAAATTACCCTGACTTATTATTATCAGAAAGAAGTATGTAAGGCTGAGGACTGCGGTGCTTGCTACTCCGTCCAAATAAACAGAATCCGTAAAGAATATATCTAAAAAAAACAGGGAGAGAAGGAAGATAAAGTATAGCTATAAATTAACTGTATTTAATCACTACTTTCTTCCATAATTTTATTTATCATACAGCGCCATATTACGTGTATTCGGAAACTGCTTACCTTGCGCTACGCAGGCTCTACGCTATGAATAAATGTAAATATACCATGTTGCAAATATGGCATAGTTAACGTGCTAAAGCCGCTGTTACATTATTTATAAATTATAATCTACATATAATGTAGAAAGTGTAAAAAACTGACTCATCAACTGAATCTTTATTTCAATAAATAACAAAAATAGCCAAATAACAAAAAAACAGTCCGTATGTCACAGTTATTGTACTCGGAGACTATTAGCACTAATAGATGGCAGTTGAAAGGTATTCTATGAACCGTTATACAGTATACATAAGAGCAGTGAAATTTTGAAAAAAAAAAAGCGTTAGGGTAGAGGCACTCCGAACATGTAATTGATGGATGAAAAAAAAATCCTGTGCGCATAAGCGCTTGTGGGGGTATCTTTAGAGAGAACTTCAAGAACGATAATGTAGATGTAGAGGTTTCAAAGTGATTTTTTTATTTAAGTTAATAGTTGTTGCTATTTGCGCTTCTAAAGTTGAAAAGTTCTAAAAATGTTGTTCTTCTTTCTAACTTTACGACTATGTGGTGGTAAATTCTGAAATACCTTCATTTTTCTTTATTTTTCACATTGTCATTGAAATATGAACTTAATAACCTTTCATTGTGCGTGAGCCGACACGTATATAGCCGATTTTTTAATAATTTAATTTAGAATAAATCACGGTTCTACTCAAAAAGTACAGTAGAGTAGATACAAATGAAAACAAATCTTACGCAGTAATTTTTGTTTCAGTAGACTTAATATACAAGCTGCGTTATCGTGCTATGTTCAGGTGTCTACAAATGTTGTATGTACTTGAGATCAATAATTTACGGTTTAACTACCACTGAGTTAATATAAAACTACATTTATGAATTCTATACTTATGAAAATTAATTATATAGTCAGAGTGTAATTTACAACTCGATTTTTTTACACGTTGTTTAAAGAACAAACTGACTGACATATTAACGCATAACCGAGAAATAAGAATGTGAAATTTTGCACAGAGGTCCCATAAGGAATCACAAGAAGAGATTTTTAGAAATTCAGCTCCTACAGAGTATACTTTATAATATTATAATAATACTTTCTATTAGATTGTTCTTCATTTTAATCAAAACCGACTAAATGAGATTATACCTCTCACAACAAACTTTCTAATAAATAGAAATGTAAACTTTTAAACTTTCGTGTTGCATTATAAAATGTATCTAAAACGGAAAATTTTAGCGCGATTACCTTTTTATTTTGGCTTGACGTTTCGACTGAGTTGCATCGGCCGTGATCTCCAGCAAACTTAAATTGAGATGTATTACAAACCGTCCCGTTATTTTCGTAGTAAGTATACATATTTAATTACTTGAAACGGCTTCGTCATATAATAAGTATATGGATAAAAAAGAGAACTTGGCTATACATAGGTATTTTCTCTTGGATACATCTAATAAAAAAACTTGAATGAAAACAGTCAGTAAACAAAACAGTATTTAATTTATTTTTATTTAACAGAAAATATTTAATTTGATTGAATGTAAAATCGTGTAATATACTGTGATTTGACGACTATTTGAAAAAGAACTTCGTTACAGATATGGTATCTTTCCTCTACTACAGTAGATACATCTCAGTCTCTGATATATTTGCATGAGAAGTACAATATTAAAAATTTTACAACTTAGTTTCCGATTCTTTTCTTATATGATAGAATAAACTGTTACCGCACTATCTGGGAATAACCAATTTTTGACAACTCTAATCCAAGATGGCCGCTCACGCGTACGCCTCCCAAGGTCGAAAACTTGTACTTTCGGCTCACCTAGTTGAACATATAGTCTAAAAATAATTTATCCCACCTTTTCCCGAATATCCCCAACTGAATGAACTGTTAGGTGAAAAGGAAACGTTTAATTGTAACGCAGTATATTTTTTATTGCCTATTTATTACTTACTTATTTATTTTTATTATTATTCATTTTCAAGGGCTTTTTAAAACATCCATTCTAAAATAAAAAAAATATGGCAGATACGAGTTCTTACTAAAAATACAGTTCTTAGTTACAAGTTAATATCGGAATTATAAAAGTTTGATAATAAACTTATGGAGATATCAAGAAGAGGACTAATGAAAATTAATTAGTTGGACAATATTTCATTTCGTGTCTCTGTTGTTTGTAAAAGGTACCTATTACTATGGCTTAGATATCCAGAGATTTTGTGTCTATAGATGTATGTAGAAACCGTTATCAATTCCAAATTGTAAATTACTTGAAAATTTTTTTCATACTTTATATTTGCAACTAAATCGAATCCTCCTGAAAGCAATTACGATAAAGACTTAGCTACCGGGTCTCGATTAAATTATTTTGGCATTAATACAAGTGAACTATTATCAGTGTGCACGTTATTCGATGTAAACAAGTCTGTATGAAGAAACCAGATTATATTGCTAGGCGGCCGTTAAATTCTAGCACGTCATTAACTTGACGATGCGTTGCATAAAATCTAATCAAGTGGGTTTTTCCGTCGACTATGGAGAATCTTATGCAAAATTTTACAGATAGCGAATAATAGTAACATAACGTTCGAAAATAAGTATTTCAAGATTCCGCAGCTAATTTAAGTATGAACAAACTAATCTAATATTGGAAAAACTAAGTAGTTACCAACAATTTTTTTTAATGTTTAACATAGGTAGGTTAATGCCATGGCTGTTCATAAAATAATAACAACTTTATTCATTAGTAATATGTAGGTACACACACATATACACACGTTCAACTAAAAACGGATAACAGATATCTTGTTTTTGACACTAGCAATTTGATCTCCACAAGTCAGCCTTGATCTTCCTTGGCTTCTGCTACCACTAACTTTCACTCTGTAGATTTTCTTCGTCAATCTTTAATTACTCATTATTTCTATGTGTCTGAACCGTTTAAGCATTCTTTCCTTCATTTTTACGTTAACATAACATTGTCCTCCAACCTTGTCACATTGCGTATCTCTTCATATGCTTATCTCGTCTTCCAAGGTGACGCCGCAAATATTTCTAAGAAATCGCATTTCTATTTATTTATCTTACTTTCACTCGATTTCGGACATATCCAGACCTCACCTTTACTGTGCAATGATTTGTGGGTGACCATTTTGCCGGAATTAGATATATTTACCTGTCTACTAATGTGGCCAGAGCATCAAACGCTTTATTACCTGTTGCTATTACCACTTCAATAAAAATATAATATCTGAAAACATATAATGACGTTATAAAATAATTGTACTTTAAGAAAAATTTAAACAATGTACCTATAAAATAATAATAATTTGTGTTATTAAATTACTACTTCGCATTACTACAATTTTTTCCTATGTTAATTCTGCTGTCGTCATAATAATGATTAAAACTTAAAATGTAAGTTAACAGAAATTATTGCTAATACCATTAATTTTAAAATTTACTCCACTCCACTTCCTGCCTCGAGGTGCATAGCGTGTTGGGTGACGGTCCCCAACGCCGAACTGACTTATGAAAGACCGAGTAGCCAGAGTGTTAGCTGACGGAAATGTGAGAAGGACCCGTATACCTAGTCGAAAACGCGTGAGGAGAATGATGAGATTCGAATAAGCGAAAGTAGTACGTAAGAACCGCGAAGCTTGGGATTCTGTCCGCTCTGACAACCCTGTTAGGGATACAGCGTGAAGATATGCATGTACGTATGTATGTATTTAAAGTTTACGATAGTTGATTGTTAATAATAATAAATTTATTAACAAAAATACAAATTTTTAACATTTCGTTGAAGTCAGAAATAGAAAATTTGTAATGGAAATTGCTACAAACTGCCAGTTGTAAATTTAATAAGTTGCAGCTTGAATTACTAATTTTCTTGATCATTTATGTATTTCCCTAAAACAAGTATTTATAGATTATATTTATCAATTTAGTTTTTTATACAAATATAAAAATAGGTGTCGCAGATAGATAGGTTTTTTTATTACACATCAATGAAAACCTAAAACGTTGGTATTTCAGATTCGCATTGACATTTAAGCTCACAAGAAGTCATTTCACCAAAGTGAAACGAATTTGTAAAATGTAATCGACAAAGTGAACATGTTGTGTCTGGATGATGTTACACAGATTACTGTATTCTGTGCCATTAAATTATATGGGTTCAAAACATTTTTTATTTAGACAAAGTTTGCGTTAATTTCATTATAAAACGTTTAGAACATGAGAATGTAAAAATAGAGAGCGAAACTACTCACGTGCATATATCGAGTGTGTCTGGCAGTTTGTAAAACTGTCTACAACACTGTACTGGAAGCTAATATATCTATGTATATGTATTATATACATTGGTTTTCACACGCATTATTTTTATTTGTAGATGATTACCCAGTTTTGCTTTCAAATAGTTTTGCGCTTCTTCAGTTTATTAGAATAGGTACGCATGTTTTGAAGTAATAAAAATTTGGTTTACTGGAAATTGTAATTTCAACTTCCTTTTTTAAATAGTTTAGATATAAGATATAAAAGCACACTAATCAATACGTATATTTAATATTTAATGCACTATAAAACTCACTAATCTCTCATTAAAACACTACGTATAAAATTCTCTAAATAATTCACTGCATACTGAATAATTCACTGAACACTAATTTTGATTATACTTTAACAACGACGGTTTGCGGATACAACTAAAGATATACTAACACTGATTGCACTGGACTACTTCTATTTAACAGCGCATGGCGGAGGGTATAATTAAATTATTTCCGACTCCTCCTCCATTCAAATAAACTTACACGATTGCTTGTTGCTACTTGATAACTACTACACAAAGTCTAACGCCAGATTCTTTTATAAAGCCTCATTAATACGTAGGCAAAGTATTTTGACCCCACTTTTGCTATCAAAACATCACAAAATTGTCATAGATGAGTAATTGACGTGATTAGAATGTAGTGAAACTAACAGATAGTTACTTGACTAATCATAAATAAATGCGCCAGACTATCCATCTATTCTTTTGCCATTTTAGAATTATTTTACCAGTGATGGTCACTATTAAATAGCGATACGTTGGTCAGAGTCTGACACTTATGGAATACGGGACCGGATGCTCATACATATGTACATTCTGCTCCGACCTACTAGGAATGGATACTCAGCAAAATTCCTTGCGCCAACTCAGTAACTCAGGCGCATTTCGCTGCGCCGGCGCTTTGAGTTAACTCACAATGTCACCTTTGCGCAGCAAAATGTTACGCGCCGAGTGAGACGCAAAGCGCGGGTTACCTACGTCCCACGCCCGCTGGCATTTAGCGCAGGCAGCTTATTGTGTTGTTGTTATTACTGAAGTGTGTTATGCACCAATACATTAAGAAGAATTGCGCGGGAGCTCAGTGTTACCCATGTCTACGACCTGTAGTCTGGTCCCATGTTCGTAGGTCTGTGTAGTTCTAACCGCTATGTGGACTGCTCAAATCATAACATAGAGTACTTTATTGCGAGTTCTTAAGCGCGCGAGTCACGTTTTCGTTGTCCATTCTGTTTCATTTTGCTGGCAAATGACTCCGATTTGTATTTGGGAAGCCCGAATAAGAGTGCCCAAACCCCTAAGGGTAAAACGGGGTTATGAGGGGCTTTTACACATTAAAACTCCCGCGGCGGTCGTCCTCCAGGCGTTGTCGAGGTTATCTAGCATCTCCTAGCATTTTTTAGAATTCACACCGCTTTCATCATTCCTAATAGTACCATTTTTTATTATTAAATATTATTGAATTAAACAGGATCACAATAGATCGTCTAATAAGCTTACCGGGGAAACCACGTTAAAAAAAACGCGCCAAGTACACTACCTCACAGGTGGCGTGGAAATGTGTGCACATTACGAAGAACACAACTTTTTCAACGTTTTGAATCGTTATATTTCCGAAACGGTGTCTCTCTGGAAAAAAAAGCATAGACAATTTTTACAGAAAATTGCATGATCTACAATTTTTACTTAATCTATTTTTATGATAAAACTTACTGTTTGGCTAGAAAACGCAAAAAAACCCATGTTTGCGAACTTTGACCTTGAATAATTATTTTTGCAGATGTGAGGTTGATGGAGACTTTTCACATTTCATTTATAATGGTGTTCCCACCATTCGTACTAATTTTTAGCTCTATGCGAATTTTCATAACCTTACCCCTATTTTTTGAGCTAACTTCTAAATCGATAATCTATGAGAACAAAAGCATCAATTTAAAACATACTCTGCGTCGTCGTGTAAAAAGTATTGATACCACTTTTTCTATAACACATGTATGAAATCAGTTTAGTACAGTTTATAATAACTACACAAATATAATAATAAAATTGAATATATATATATATGTTATACATATATAATATAGGCGAAAATGTGTGAGGATTATTATGAGATTTGAGCGAAAGAAGTATGTAAGAACCGCGACGCTTGGCACTCCGTCCTCTCTGACTACTCCGTTAGAGATACAGCGTGAAGATATGTATGTATGTATGAATGTCTGTATAATATATTTACGTATACGTATAGTGGTATATACTATACACATCAAAAGTGTCTAGGGATCAAGTACATTTTTAACTATAAAAAATTATCCAATTAATATGTATCAAATCTAGTCTTCCAGACTGGCTTCTTACTTTAATTCCTATGTTTAAGTTAACAACTTATCCCTATATTTTGTAAAAATTAAGAAAAATTACAATTTTTGCAAATTGTGGGAAATTAACCTAAGTTAATGTCGTCAACTAAATGAGAAAAAAAGGCAAAAATGAGGATTTCTTAAATTTTTATTGTAAAGATAAAAAAATTAATAATCTGTGTTTCCAGCATTGACACGAATTACACAATCACAGCGATTTCGCATGCTTAAAATCAGTTCATCAAAATCACTTTGAGGAATGGCCGCCCACATTCTTTCTAACAAGTCAAAAAGTTGTTGTGGGGTATGCACGGCATCCATACTCGGCAGAGCTCTTCTTTGAAGCGTATCCCATGCTTGCTCAAATGGATTGAGGTTTGGCAATCGAGCAGGCCACGGCAGAACTTTGATGCGAGCGTCGGCAAGAGTGCGTGTTACGACTCTAGCCGTGTGTGGACGTGCATCGGCGTGCATTAGTCGAAGCGAATCATCCAACCGGCTTCGCAGAGTGATGATCACGTCTAGAACAATCCTCTCCGCATAAATCTGAGCATTGAGGTTGCCCCTGATCCAAATGAGATGGGTTCTTTCACCGATCCAAATACCGGCCCAAACCATTATTTTTCCCGCTCCATATGAATGAACTTCCTGACAAAATTTCAAACGTTCTTGACGTCCAGAGGTCCTCCAAACTCGAGTACGTCTTGTATCCGGCCTCATACGGAAACGAGATTCATCGGAAAAGCAAACACAACGCCAGTCTTCTTCCTCTCAATTTCTGTGTTCGCGAGCCCATTGTAAACCGGCCCTACGATTGCAGTATGCTATAGGCAGAACTCTCAGCGGCCTTCGACAACGCAGACTCACTTCATGTAAACGATTGCGGATGGTTTGGCCACTTATCAGCAAGCCTAAAGAGCTGTGGAGCCTCGTAGCCAACATCATGGCGGTCATAGTACGATTCCGTCTAGCAATTTTTTGGATGTACCAGTCCTGTCTGCGAGTGGTGATGCGAGATCGTCCACTGTGTCGCTCAGCCACGCTGCCCGTGATACGATAGCGTGTCCAGATACGGCTTATGACGCTCGATGTAGTGCCAAGAGCGACAGCCACAGTACGTTGCCTGGAACCAGCTTGCAACATTCCGACGGCTCTCATGATCTCTTCTCGTGTCAAACGATGTCGTCGCTCCATATCGATGGAATTTTTTTCAGTTCCGATGCAGAAATTGTAATGGTTTTGTAAAAACGCTATTACACACTTTTATAGGAATCCGGATTGAAAGTTCATTTTCTATTTTTAATCAAAATTTAATGAAAATTCTTTATTCAAATAGTGAAAATCAACTAAAAAGAATCAATAACGA
Organism: Zeuzera pyrina; assembly: GCA_907165235.1. Lineage (NCBI taxonomy): Eukaryota > Metazoa > Arthropoda > Insecta > Lepidoptera > Cossidae > Zeuzera > Zeuzera pyrina. Next base: position 11,407,616 of record OU015624.1, read on the forward strand.
TCCAAAAAAGTTAAAATAATAATCCTCAATTGCGGCGATACTCTAAAACGTACTTGATCCCTAGACACTTTTGATGTGTGCATATACATCTTTATGAATATTAGTGCAAAATGCAGTTTGCTTTCTCTTATTTCTTTAACAGCTTTTGTGATAACCGGTCATTAATTTATTTTTAATAATATTACACAATGTATAATTTAATTTTATTTATTTATTTATTTATCATTACTTTGATTACTTTACTTTCATTTATTTGTCATAATATTTGTAACATTTACGTGCAATAATAATATACAAGTAATTTAAAAACAAAATAATTGATGTGGTAGGTTTCATTTCCTTGTAAAATAAATTCTTTTCAGGCAAAAGGAGTAATGGGATATTGGGATACCGATAAAGTCATAAAATACTAATAATGTCGAGAGCTAAAAATTCGTACTAGTCGTTCTTGGAAAATTTATTTCTTTTCATATACTTGAAATATCGAAATCAAAATAAAATAAAAGAAACTGGCTCGACAAAAAAGTAGCAAGTTTTGAATTTCTTCAAAATCGTTGGTTATTTGGGCACTATAGTATATTCAAAACGGACACACCATCATTTGGAACTTTCTATATTACATTTCTATTTTAGAATTAAATTTTTACCATTACTACACCGCGATTTTTTAATGATTAAAAATTGTATTAGATTCATTTATCTCCGATCATTAAAAATGATTTGACAAATACATTTCATTACTTCTTTTGACGAATGAAAAATCATGAATTTAGAAAGTTACTTCATTACTATTAATGCGTATGATGGCATATTTAAAGAAAATTTCTAAGGAAAATGATTTTTACCCGACTGCGAAGGAGGGTTATGTTTTACGAGTGTATGTATGTATGTATGTCCATGTTTTCTTTGGCATGCTTTGTAGCCTAAACGGCCTGACGGATTTTAACATATGAGGTGTTTAATTATATATAAATTCGTCTTAATTGTGAATAAGGTGCCCCAGAAAATGAAAGTAGAGGCTGAAAAGCATAACAATATGGATATCGTATGAAAGATAATAAATAAACCAATTCCAAATATATAATAACTAATAAAAATTGTGAAAGGCAGTCAAGTTTTTTGTTTTTTAAATAATTTATTTATGACATACATTTCAATTTTATGACTAAGTGCTCATAATTTTAAGTTATTCGTTTCAGGGTTCAGATAATATATAATTCGTATTTTGACTACGTATACGGTAATACCTATATGTGTGAACTATATTCGTTTTTCTATTTACTATATGTCGTCAAGTCATTTAAGAAATCGAAACAAACATACTAAATAAATTTAAGCAAGCAGGCACACAGATCGCGCTTTACATTTTAGGTTTGATTTAGCATTGAGCGAGTATTAATTTAATGTATACAACAGAGATTATTTATGTTTGTTGTCCAAGTTTTATCTAATGTGTTGTGTATAAAATATCTGGATAGTTTCAAAACTAAGCAAAGTGTAACTCGTTGCTCTATGTTCGAGATTTTTTATAGCTTTGGGTGGAAAAGCCATGCATAATTCATGTTCAGGGATTCCAATAAGTGTCATTGTGTAAACAGTGGTTGTTGAAAAAATCTAAAGGTCGCCGTTTCATTTAAGGTTTGTCAAATCCAAGCTTTTGATAATGAACGTTTTAAAAATTGTAATTCGAAAATATTCATACAGTCGATATTTGATTTCTGTTGTCTAAGTACCTTTTTAAACGTGCGCTACATTTTTAGAATACCTATTTAAACATAGAATATTTGCATACTTATTTACCTGTAAATTACTTATTTATGCTTAAATTTAAAAATTAATTAAAATTTACTTTGCGATTATTATTAAAAAGAAAATCGTTTCAAAGTAAAATGTGTTTTGGCATTTATCATACATCATCAAGTTTCTGAGGGGAATGAAATGTATCTTATCTGAGCTATGTCCAATAGCGTGACGTCATCATTGTGTTGGAGACATTGTATATCAGTTGCGTTTCCATCGAAGGACAGGAACGTAGTAACAACGAAAACTTTTGTCTTGGACATTAATTAAGATATAACAGTGTGCAAAGTACTCCTGTTAACATTGTTAATTTGTTTTTTTTTCGTCTATAGGGTTATTATTACACATAGTACATTAATTAATGCAGTTTTTTGGAAATTATAATTGTAGTCTTTTAAGTCTGAATGCAGATAAATGGCCAAGGCACATAAAATCAAAATAGTAAAAACAATTTTTCATCGAGGATGTCCGTTATGGGGTGGGAAAGACATGTACACGTAACAAAGTCTTAGTTTTTGTTGTCGTCATAACAACACACTGTATAGGCTTAGTGTAGCGTATTGAATAGTGTCGATGTAGCGGCCTCACGACAACTTCTCTATCTGTTTCGTTTCCCGCCTCCGAGACAATTTAACTTGACAACATGGACTCTGCAACAAAGGCTACCTGCCTCGCTCTATTTAGCGCTTAGATTCTGTACTACCAATAGGAAAACTACAAATATTGAATTACTAGTTACAATATTTACATATGTTTATTACACACAACGTATACAGTAGGTATGGACTCTGTTCTGTAGCTAATAAATCTTCACAAATATTTATGTATATGTACATTAGAAAACTTGAGTAGAGTAGCCGCACACAGCTTTTTTATATCCAGATTTAGCAAGTCAAGTGATAAACTAAATATTTACTTAAGAAGGGCACTAAAAGGAAAGTCCGAGCTTTCACGAACGTGTAAATACATAATCAATAAGTTCCATTTGAGTCGTCGCGACGCTTTTGGCGATATAGAAGAACATTTTGAAGTGTTGTTTGTGCGATTGGGAGCGAGCATGGGACAAGTGTAATCGTAAACACGGGGCACGGCACGAAGCGGTGTGTAGCTGCGGTAGCGACAGGAGCGGTGCGACGACGCGTCGCGTCGGCCGCGGGGAGCGCGTCACTCGGGCGGCCGCCGCCGCGCGCTCCGCCCGCAACATGTCGGTGCGCGTACCTGACCACCGAGAACGCGATCGCGAAAGATTTTCGAGACATTCTTCCCGCGCTTCAGTTGATCTAGCCTATCCAAGCAGTTCCACTCGGGATCACTCATTTCGATCGGTGCACTCGGCGCGGGTGCCAAGAGCTGCCAGCGATGATTTAATAGTGCCAGTGCGCACGTTACGGTCGGCTTCTTGCCGTGTAACTCCGGGGGCGGCGCATCGTCTTCGTCGCCACCATTCTTCGGCGGCGGAATGCGAGCGCGCGCGCCGCTCCCGTCGCCACACTCTTGAGCTTCCCAACAGCCGGGGTCCGAGCATTCGTAGCCGTTCCCCAGAACCACCGCCGCCTCCTCTACCCGAGGCGGAAATACCTTCAGAAGATGCGTGCAAAGAAGCTCGGCGGCGACGCGTGGTAGCCACCGTTGCCGCTTCGTTCTTCGCGCTGGCGCTTGCTTCGGTCCTGGTGGTGGTGGTGACTCTGACGCATAGCTCTGTGCTGCGCTCGCACAACCAAACGGCCAAGTACTACACGTTCTCCGTGCCGCCGCACCATCCTCTCAGTGAGCCCCGTTCATGTTGCCCCACCGTCGCCCCTCCCGCTTCGCATGCGACTGACTCCGACCCTGAGTGCCAGGGGCTGCGAACGTCGCCGTGTCGCCACTTCTGCTGGTCACCATACGCGGTACATATCGTGCATGTTATACTCGGACAAATAAATTGCGGAATACAAGAAAAACGCCGTGCGATTCCCTCAATTGTTAGAACTCGCAATTTTGTACTTTACAGATAAAAAATATCTGGTTTTACGATTTTTGCTAATTCAAATGTTAAAAAATCGTTGATTGTAAAGAAACATTTCGTAAAATCAATAATATTATATATCTACGTACAATAATCGATATGAGGTATTATCGCTAGGCATTCATTAAATGAAGTAGTATCAATATATATTAACGATACACATTACGCACGTTCGCAACCCCCTGATCCGCATGATTAGTTAGTAAATATAGTAGATGTCACGTGTTTGTGATGGTTACTGTTAATTATAAGTCGAACAAACCATTCATTATTTAATATAATATGTGTACATTTACATAATTAATAGATTCGGTATTGACAGGGTGGCACTGTTACTGCACACTGTTATTGGAAAACAAATAATGCATATTTTTAGAGATAGTAATTACAAATGTCATCATATTATGAATGGAAAATCTCGAAAGGTTTACGTCCTACAGTCATTTCACTGAAATTGTTACCTAACAGCTCTTGCACTTTTCTATTTACTATACAAAAAACGGCTAATGTAAGGACGAAAATTACAATTCAATTCAGTACCTCATGCATCACAATAACATCGCTCCAGACATATGTTGTCAAACTGGTTCTATGGAAGATCAAATTCTAAATCTATAACCACGCCATTGAGTTATTAAAGATTAATAAAGTAAACTAAACGTTTTCTGGAAAAGCAAATGTAATTCTATACTACACTGACGTGATTCGATATCGAGAATCACAATATCCATTTATTAATGAAAAAACATTAGTTTTTTTGATGGTCCTTGGTTCATTAAAAAGAGTTTAAAAATCAAAAATTCAATACAAACTAAATTACTTTCGGACGACAAAAACGCTTAAATTAACATAAAGAGCAGAGAAACAGACAAAAAAAAATTTAAATTAATGCTGTGAACTCAGACCAAATTTCTTTTTTTGGTCCGAGGCTCGGAATGGCTCTGAATAATTCAATTTCATTATACTTTTCCAAATAGTTTCAAAATGAATGAATTTATATTGCTTATTGCATTTTGTTATCTAATTTAAATTTTACTCCCGGATTCAATTTGTCGATCAAGTTAATTTAGACAACGGAACAGGTTATAAAACTGACCATCAATTGATCAGAATTAGTTAAGTCTAACTAAATACCCAATGATCTGAGGATATAATCTGAAATCTGTGTCCAGTGTCTGCTCACCCTTTTCTTGCGTTTAAAAGGATTTAACAGAAATCGGGATATCATTCAGATTTTATTCGCGATAACGATAACTTCCATTTATCTGTTCGTTGAAGTTGCGATTCTTATTCGCTAATTGGACAGCTATAGAATGGAATTGGAATTCCATTTGTTTGCATACTTAAAATATTTTATCGTTCTTCATAGCTTTCCTATCGTAATAATTTCAATAATTAATTTTTTTATGTAGTACCAAATATTTCATAAACCATCGTTGATTAATGTCGTTTATTTTGTAATGAAAAGATTTAAGTTTTCATACATGATACATGATAAAAAAGTTAAGTTTCATGTATACTTTTTTCGAAATGTCACAATCAAATATCTCATTCGAGTTTAGTGAAACGCATCACAAAGTCTTGTCCGATGTCCGTACAACGACGAGCAGGTACTATTATGCGTAAGTATGTTCATAACATAATTAATAAATTCAATAAGTCGCCAATTATCTTCTTTATTTAATCTGGAGTTGCTTTTATAATATATTTTATTGGTACAATACATATTGTGCAAAATTATATAAATATAGCACTATCATCAGTATGTACATTATACATGCTTAGTATTTGTGATATAATATTTAAATTCTAAGAGTAAGTAAACTCGACATTCTACATTGTGTTTCTTTTGTTCCGAATAATATCATATCGAAATGGTGATGAACAATATGTTCAGAAACATCTTTAGCAGTATTCTATTTTTTGCATCAGTTGTTTTCGTAACTCAAAATTGACGGTAACTGCGGATGTGGTTAGTATTTCGGTAATATTTACGTAATAGGCATCATATAAACGTGTAATGACGCAAGATAATTTTAAAATTGTTGATGTATGTCATTACAATATTCGGCCGCTACCGCCTAGTTTACTGAGCGGCTTCTAATTAACGCATCACAGACTACAATGTAATGACAACGTGGTTTCTTGCTATAATATTAAGATATTTTTGAAATTCAAATTAAGTATAATTTGTAGGTAAGAAATTTTGAATGAAGGTCAGAAAATATCGTTTTTCAATAGTCTTTCTATTTATTGAATAGTTTCAATACTGTCATCGAATGCAAATGGAACTTTACATCTATGACGTTTCACTGGCAGTTTCCAATAATAACTGAAGTGGTCGAGAGTAGCGATTTATGAGGATTCCAAGCGCGAACAGTAGCATCGGCGTAGTTAGCAAAATGTTCAACCAACATTCTCTATATTTCAGCACATTTGATACAGTATACGTATGTGCGATAGATTATGTATTTGATTTATATTTTGCATTCAATTTTATACGTCTATACCAGATAGATAGGTAGCACTCGCATACCTAGGCGAAAATGTGTGAGGAGAATGATGAGATTTGAGGAAGCGAAAGAGGTGTGTAAGGACCGCGACTCCTGGCGCTCCGTCCTCTCTGACTACCCCGTTGGGTAGCGTGAAGTTATGTTATGTTATGCTTATACCAGATATATTCTTTGTAAACAATGTACAGTTCTTAGACATAGGATATTTTGTTTAAAGTTTATAAACAAGTACAGAGCTAAACATAATTTTATAAGCAGGTATCAGAATATTAGTTAATACTTAGCCTAATTACACTTATTTATACTATACACCAGGTTTAAACGTAAATAAGTATTAAATGTCAAAATATACCCCGCCTCGTCCATATTAGTTAATAAGATGGACTTAGTTTATGTGATCATTATTCCTCGTACATATAAATAATACCAATTATAAATAAATGATGTTCATAATGCATATTTGAGGCATTACATAATTTTTTGCGTTTCATCGTATCTCTTATATTATCAAAAGTTTTCTGTTTCAGGAGATTTCAACATTTTTTGTTCGGTGGCCTACTTTTTTAAGATATTCTTCGTTTTGTTTTAAACGATTTCATTATTTTAATAACACAGACATCTGTATATATTGTATCCATACGTTACGTGTACACATGTAGTTATACATTTATATGGATGGATGGATTATATTGATCGCAAAACTATATTTGTGCCTATAATCTGCTTGTCTATATCCACATTTACGTCACATTAAAGAGGCAAGAACGTGACAAAAATTCAATGGCGTAGCGTCTTAAAAGTTTTCCTTATAATACCTTCGAGAGGAGTGGTTTCCCTTTTGCGGTCTTTTCATACGAAGCATAAAGGCAAAAGGCGAACAGCAAAATATTCAGGATTAAAATACCCATCCAATCGGACAGCCCCCGGCGTAGGCTCGAGATTAATTTCCTTCTTAAGTCACAATATTCGTGAAATTTGTTCCAAGTTTAATATGTGGTATAGGAGACCGAATTATATTAATATTGTAATGTCTACATCTATGCTCACCTGTTCAATAAATCTTTTTTATAAAAAAAATGGGGCATGGAGCTATGAAAAAACAGTCAATTACACTGAACATGAAAATAATGAAAAATTACGTCGCTTGTTGATAATTAATTTATCTCAGAAAAAATAATTTTACGTGTTAAAACAAATTACACATAGATTGTAAGCGGCTGGTCTATTGTGTGATGGTAATAGGGCTGTCAAACAAAAAATAGTGCAATACGCGGATTTACCACTAATCGCCTTTCACACGCCACGAATTGCTAGACTGAAAGAAATGGGATGGGAATATACATATTTCGTCTCTATCGGTATGCTCAATATTTTAATATTTATGTTGTTGCATTTGACAGTCTAATGACACAAAACAAATCTTTGTTCGTTAGTACTTTTAAGTTTATTAAATATTTTTGAACTTCGCAACTGAAAAATTAATGTAAAATTTTGTGTAAATATATGTGAGATAGATAGTCTTTTGGGCGGGATGGTAGAATGAAGTATTTTGGGCTGCAGAAGCCTGTTTGACAAACATAGGTCGTTAAAGTGAGAAAGAGTATAGTGGTTACATCAAAGTAATATCTATTATTAGTAGATTTGTGGTGTAATGACTTCTTTATGTAGGTACAATATAACGAATATTAAATATCTGTCACTGAAAATATCTATAACGCAGTAATTTCATAAAATTCCTGGAAAACGTCTGTGACATGTAGATACAGTGACATGTAGATAAGATTGGGAACGGCAAAAAGCGTGATGTGTGGTGGGATGATGAGGTGAAAGTGGCTGTGTATAAGAAAAAGAAAGCATGGCGAGACTACCTTGCTACTAATGACTGTGGTATGAAAAATTTGATGAAAGACAGGTATAAGCTGCAGAAAGCAGAAACGAAGGCACTAGTGAAAGAGAAGCGTGAAAGGTGTAGGGTGTTAGATGAAAACAAGATGTCGGACAACTTCGAGGAAAATTCCAAATTATTTTGGAAAGAAGTACGTAAGATCCGAAGTGGTCCGGCACCTTGCAGAATGAATAAAGTGCGTTCGAAAGAAAACAACCTGCTTACAAATAAAAAGGATGTTCTGCAGCGATGGAGTGAATACTATGGAGAACTGTATGAGAGTGGCGACTCCGTCTCTGATACTGAGAGCGATTCTAATGAATTGCCACACTCGGGCCAGGGACTGGAGGATGCCATTAGTATGAAAGAGATTGAGAAAGTGATAAGAAGTTTGAAATGTGGAAAGGCTGCGGGAATTGATGAGGTGACTGCTGAGATGATCAAGTATGGTGGTCCTAGGGTCTGGGATGCCTTCTGTGCACTCTGCAACCTTTGTTGGCAGAAGGGGGAGGTTCCAGAGGACTGGCGCACGGCAGTCATAGTACCTCTATATAAAGGGAAAGGTTCCTACCTAGACTGTGCGTGCTATAGGGCCATCAGCTTGGTCAGCTTAGCGAGTAAAGTCTATACTAAAGTATTGACTGAACGTATGAAAGGTGTTTCAGAAAGATATTTGTGGGAGGCGCAAGGTGGATTCAGGAACGGTAGGGGTTGTATGGATCAGATTTTCTCGCTTCGCGTTATCGTGGGAAGGTTTCTGGCTTTAGGTCAGAAAGTTTTCTGCGCTTTCGTGGATCTAGAGAAAGCATTCGATAGAGTAGTGCGGAAGAAATTGTGGAGTCTTCTGCCTGAATATGGCGTGGAGGGCTCCTTACTGCAGGCTGTGAGGTCATTATATCGAGACCACAGAGCCTGTGTAAGGATAGACGGTGACATGTCGCCCTGGTTTGAAGTCTGTTCTGGTGTCAGACAGGGCTGCGTGATGTCTGCCTGGCTATTCGTGCTGTATTTGGACAGTTGCCTCCAGAGATTGAAAGGTAATATGAGTGGTATGGGATGTGGTGACACAGTGGTAAACTGCCTATTGTACGCTGACGATGCTGTGCTAATAGCACCATCAGAAGCAGAGTTGCAGACACTAGTCACGTGCATGAAAGAAGATTGTGAAGTAAAAGGATTGAAAATGAATGTGAACAAAACTAAGGTTCTGGTATTTGAAAGAGAAGCTGAACAAACGAAATGTGTGATTAGTGTAAATGGAAAATGTCTAGAACAGGTGAATGAAATTGTGTACCTGGGGAGTGCGTTTTCGAGGGATGGAAGATGTGAGTTGGATGTGGAGAGACGGGTAGCAGCTGGCAATAAAGTGAACGGTGCTCTGTCCGCATTAGTGGGTAGTGTGAATATATCTAACACTGCTAAAATGGCCATCCACAATGCGGTGTTGGTGCCGACTTTGTTGTACGGCAGCGAGGCATGGATATGCCCGAAATCGAGTGAAAGTATGATAAATGCTGTGGAGATGCGGTCTCTCAGAAATATGTGCGGTGTCACGCTTGCGGACAGGATAAGCAATGATGAGATACGCAGTATGACAGGGTTGCACAACAGTGTTATTGTAAAAATGAAGAAAGGAATGCTTAGATGGTTCGGGCACATGGAAAGAATGAGTGATGAAAGACTGACGAAGAAAATATACAGAGCGAAAGTGAGTGGTAAAAGAAGCCAAGGAAGACCAAGGCTGACTTATGAAGATCAAATAGCCAGAGTGTTAGCAGACGGAAATGTCAAAAGCACTCGCATACCTAGGCGAAAATGTGTGAGGAGAATGATGAGATTTGAGGAAGCGAAAGAGGTGTGTAAGGACCGCGACTCCTGGCGCTCCGTCCTCTCTGACTACCCCGTTGGGGATACAGCGTGAAGTTATGTTATGTTATGTTACATGTAGATACATATGTACTTCATACTACAAAAATAGTAATTATACAAATAGGTAAATAGGTAAAATAAATTCCGCGACATTAATTGAATAGGTTGATTATAAGGGTAATCAAACACCATTATTAGAAATAAAAGCACGCGAAACAGCAAGTGAAGTATTCGTACTGTTTACTTCCCTATAGGCGCTGGGATTAGATCGTTAAAAGTGAATTACCCTACGCAATGTTTTTCAAATTTATTGCAAGTAACCGAAGTTGTTCTAGATTATTTTATTTTCTTCTTATTCAATAGTTATTGTATTTGTAAAATATGTTATTTTCGGCAGAAATTAGGAGTTATATTTATATAAAATATATACAATGTATTCAATGCTACAAAATATGAGTCGCCTTAATGCATTTCGTGTTAGTCTAGAAGAGACAGAAAAATATCCATAGAATGTACAAGATTTCTTTTCTACACAAACCGTAAAAGTCGGCCAAGGGATAGGGCATACAGTAAAGAATTGGATGGCGTGTAATCTGTTACTATCTAGATCAGTTTTTCCATCTATAAAACAAAATACTTGTTAGGCGTCCTAGATATTAGAAATGATGTCAAGATGTGAACTATTACCTACTCCTCGATACTCTGTCCACACCCATTTGAAAATCGCGTGAAGTTACGTGAGATATATTTAACAAAGCTAATTATATACTTTTCTAAGAATTTTAATTGCTACTGTATTATATTTTCGATAACAGGTTCTCTATTATAACTAGTGAACGTTTATTTAAGAAAAATTGTTACCTAAAGACATTCTATAGAATTTCAGTAAGTTATCGTCAAAGATAAAAAGTATTACCGCTGATTTATTACACTTTTAGTTTCTTCTGATCAAGGAAAGATTAATAGAAAGTAGTAAAAGTAGATGTAAAAACTTAGAGGACGTGTTCGTAATATTTCGTTACAAATGGTTACTGTTATGTCAGAACTGTTGTCTTTATGGTTTCAATCTATTGTATTATAACACTAGCTTTAGTCCGTTACTTCACCCACGTGGTATTCGTGGTGCTTTCCGGTGCAAAGATAACCAGACTGCTAACGGAACTCACTCTGGAGCAGGCCACATAACCGTTTGTATGAGAAACAATCCTCTCTTAGGTCACATTTTTTTCCCCATACAAACTTTGCCACCATTTTTTACCCTATCAGAGATTGATTTTTAGAAAATCTCTTCTTATAGAGTCTGTCACAAAAGGAAGCTATTGTCCAAATTTCATGTTCCTAGCTCCAGTAATCTTGGTTGGGCGACGATTAATCAGTCAATTCATACCCTTACACTTAGATACTTATTTTAATCCTTAGGGTATGAAATTTGATAAATGCTGAATTTTTATTGCAGAATATTTCCCACATATGAACTTCATCCCAAACTCCCCTAAGTTCATCCTCTTAAAGCTGATTTTCGGAAAATCGGTTTTGTCTCGCCACTTTGTTTCAAAAGGAAGCTATAGAAGCTGAACGGAAATGAATTAGTCTGTCAGGACTTCTTTTACATTATACAGATTAAATAATCAATTAAAAAATTCTAATGTCAATAATATTATGTTATGTAATATTTATATTATAATGTTATCAGTATAACATATTAATGTAACTACGTACAATATTAAATAATATACTTCGAATATACCGAAATATTTAAAAGTCTCAGATCTACATTAGAGTACGTATATTATTATTGCACAAATTAGGCTCTGTAGACTATCGTGGCAGCGCAGCGTAGCAAGCTCTACCGATGGCTCTGTATTTAAAGTTTTGCACTGAATACCTCTAACTAGTCAACCATTGAAGCGTGGAAAGCAGGCAGTACTGCTCTAACACTCCCAGTAGTGTACATATAAGCTGAATATGGAACTTTTTTAATTTCACGCTTGGTTCGAAAACTTCCACGCGAATGAGAATGAACGGATGCCAAGAACTTAATGTTGTGTCATTCAGGACGTACACGCACACGTGAATGATGGATTATATGAGATATTCTAATACTCAGTACATGAAAGTTGTAAAACAAACTCTTAATTGCATTGTGTCAATTATAAGTTCTTCCTGCTAGGTTTTCATCTACATATATATCATATATCATAATTGTATGTGTGTCTATCACGTAACCTCTGAACTGGTTGAAAAATCTGAACTGGTTGACGACCTCGACGGGGCAGCGGTTTAAACGTTGCACCAAGTGCCGAAGGTTCCGGGTTCAATTCGAGTCGGGTCAATTTAGGAAACTAATTTTTCTAGATAGTCTCGGGTCTGGGTGTACTGGGAGACGCCCTCAGTAGTCGTCGTCTGGTTCTCATAGCACAAAGAATGCCCTAGTTTGAGACCAAATTATTGGTGTGTATCGTCTGGCGTATTTATTTATTTTATTTTGTATGTACGTATGTATTATTCCTACAATATATTTGTGTTATTAAGACATCTATTGAAAATGATTACTTTAATACTTTTAGTTTCATGTACGCACAGCTTTTATATACATGAAGGCGCTGTACTTGTTGCTTACATTTAGCTATATGTTATTATTATAAAGGTGATGTTATATTTATAGGTGTGTCTAGATGTACTGTACATTAAACGTTCACCTTTCACTGTGCACTCTAAGAAGGCAAGACGTGTTCATGACAACTCTAATCATCATTTAGTAAGTTAGTTAAAACAACAGATTTTTTGAACGTAACATTTGGCATATAGAAGCATCTAAAGCTAATTGTGATGAATTATTGCAAATGTCAACTTATATGTAAGTTTTCGCATTTGCAATGTATAAGTAATAAAGGCTTTTGTTTCTGAAACGCTATGTAACCTATAATTAACTTATTCGAAATATTAAAGTAGAATAAAATGCCTCGATTACAAAAATTAAACTGAAAATATTCCAATTATGTTAGCGAAGTGTTTATTATGTCATTATTGCATGAACAGAAATAATTCTGTCAATACTGACTAACGGTTTTTTCAAAGTTATGTTGTTATTAGTTACAATTTATTTTTATTCAATTAAACCACTAAATCTTATTACGCGGTATTCTAGAACGTCAAATGTATCACCACTGGTTGGAAATAAATTTATTTTGAGAAAAACCAGCAAGGAAACTCATCCAGGTATCGTTTTTTAATATTTGTTTATTTTTATTGTTCATAAATATAGAAACAGACAGTAGGATATTTTTACGTAATTTTAAAATAATTCTACAGAAATATGATATCTATAGCAGTATACATCATCTCACAATACATCATTTAAAAACCTCTGTTGTTCGATGTCCTTGTGCTGTCGTTCGACGCCGAGATGGCCGACTACTCACCGTATAGTCCTATTCATAGCGCATCAAAAAATTAATCCGAAAGTATACAATAGGAGATCTTTTATTAATTAACTAATTTATTATATATATTAATTGAAACAAATTATTATTTAATAAATAAATAAATTCTTAATATTTTTATTAACTTTACGCATTTTAGGATAGTATAATAAATTTTAAAACAATATTAATAAATATACGTATTAGTATTAATCATTCTTCATTCTGAAAAATAATAGAAATAACAAAAATAAATAATAGAATGCTCAGATAATTTCTTTTTCGTTCGAGAATGACAATGTTAATTTAAAATTTTTATACAATTTGTTCGGAAAGGGACAGTGAAACCAAAACATATAAAAAATGCGTTATAGTTTGGTCATAATTATGTATGGTACATAGTAAAACATTAGTATTTACTCTCTAGCCTCCACACTTTAGTGCTTTATTATTTGAGAAATCTATGGAAATGATAATTTTACATTTTACAATTTTTAATTCAATGTTATTTATTTGTATTGCCTTGATAATACTAAAACCAAAAGCGAATCTATTTATCGAAATTGTATTTCTTAATACTACATAACATAATAAAATGGTGTAAAACTTTGTTTTATTTATCGTTCTTAAACATTTACATTTATGGTGTACGTACATGTAAATGAATATATTCATGTCTATGGTGGAAATGGGTGGAAGACTGTAGACATCTGCGAGTCATTGTTTAGTTTGATCTACTAACAAAAAATACCATTATAGTGTGACAGATATCTTAAGTTTGTAATAGACTAATTCGTTAAGATTTATCTAAAAAAACATTGTGCATGAAATTTACATACTTGTATTTCTCTTGGTACGTGACGGTACTTTTGATTAATTAAACAATATCTGTTTAGACTTGAACATTGTGAACATTTACTTTAGTTTGGAATGCCTGAAAATGATATTATAAATGAGTAATATGTGTACAGCATTTATAATTATATCTACTACTAGCTGTCGTACACGACCTCGTCATTGACATATCTTTTCAACGTTGTTAGGGATTTCCAAAAATTGTTTACATTACACATATAAAGACCTTCTGCCTAATTACAAAGACCCAGGGGTTTGAGCTGCGTGTTGATTTTTCACTTAGTAAGTTAATAAGTGACACGAAATAAAATGAAATAACGTAAAATTTGGAATCTGTAAGATCTAGAACTTTCGTAATATTTTTCCTATAAACTTTAAGTAAGGGTATTATCTCCGAAATTTGTAAAATTCTGGTTCGACTAGTTTAGGAGATAAATGGGGAAGAATGATAAATTCAGTTCGAGTGCCCAATGTTAGTTATTCTTTAATGCACCTTTGAAAATGAATACATAAAAAATACTTAAAAATATGTAGGCTAGCTAGATGTATTACTGTATCATATGTCTTTGTACAGCACATAGGGTCTGAGTAAATGAATGTGATGAACAGACAGAACGTAGTGGTTCCATTTTTTGCTTTTAAGAGTCCGCGTATGCAGCCAAGCGCAACTGATTTCTTTCATTACTCCTGCGCTCTATGGTGATAACGATTTTGATTTTCGCAGTTGCAATTAGATCATATATTTGCGCGAATAAATCTCAACTTTTTTTGCACATAATTGTAATTTGCTAGAAAATTATATTACCAATTAAAAAACTGGTTTTAGAGATTTGAGATATTTTAATTATCAATCCATTTGAGTAAAAAACATTTTAAAATTCTGTAGAATTCCAGAGATGCAACTGGATCTATGTACAAAACAGGGGTTTTTCTGGCATGGCTTTATCGAGATTTTTTTTCCAATCATGTTTCCACTTTTAAAGATTTCAAGATAAAGAGTTGAAGTTGTATATATCCAAATACCTAATAATAGCGTGTGGTGACTTCAATATAGACATACTGAATAATTCGAAGGAAAGAGATATGGTCATTTCCGTGGTCATTTCACTCTTTCTCTCATTTAATTTAGTGCATATTTTTAATGAACCGACCAGGGTCACAACCATTCCGCGACATGTATAGATAACATTTTTATGAGTAAGTATGAAACTATGGAAAATACTATTGTTAATGGTATCCGCTCTGATCATAAAGTGCAATTAATTAAAATAGAGGACATGAAACATAAATCAGATCAAATATTTAAATTTAGGCCATTAGGAGAGAGTAGGCTAAAAAACTTTACACATGATGTAGCAAAATTTGCAAACACTGCTTTGTTGGTTAACGATCCAAGTATAATGTATGAATTATTAGTCAAAAACTTATTCGAAATATTTAATAAGAACTGTCCAAAGAAAAAGAAAGTAGTTATTACTAAAAAGTTACGTTTCGCAGATTGGGCGACGAAGGGCATAAGATAAAGTACGGACAGGCTTTATGAGTTGTATGATGAGAAATCTTACACGGTAGATGAAAGTTTTCATAACTATTTAACAGGGTATCAATACACACCAAAGCAATCTACATTGCGAATAAAATTAGAAAATCAGATAATGCAGTAAAATTGGTGGTAAACAAAATAAAAAACAACGAAAATATTTCAATACAAATTGATAATAAAATTGTTACAATTAAAATTGAGGTTGCTAATGCTTTTGAAAATTATTTTTTAAATGTACCCGTAGAAATTACTAGGTGGTCTAGGATCGTCTTCGCATACAGCAGAGACGTTTTTGAGCAAAAATCTTGGAAAATAGTTTCCAAGTTTTTAATTTAGGTACACATCTGCACATGAGATAGAAAGGACTTTCGAGCAATTAAATAAAAAGAAAAGTGAGGATTTATGAGGACTATCAATTCATGTAATAACTAATGTAATATCAATATTATTGCCAACTTTGGTAAATATATTTAATAAATGTGTCGATCAAAGGATATTTCCCAATTTAATGAAACAGTAAAATTATTCCACTATTTAAATTAGGCTGTATGTTAAATCCGAGAAATTATCTTCCAGTGTCAATATTGCCAGCGTTGAGTAAAATATTCGAAAAAATAATACTCAAACAAATGCTGGCGGATTTTAACAGTCTCGAGGTATTGCATGGTCAACAATACGGGTTCACGAGACGGCAGTCAACCACTCATGCGGGAGCGAGCTTGAACAGGACTGTACTTCAGGCTTGGGAGGGGTCCCAGGATGCTATTGGTGTTTTTTGTGATCTTTCCAAAGCTTTTGATTGTGTTAGTCATGAAACTTTAATTTGTAAGCTTAAATACTATGAAATACGTGGTAACGCTCTCGATCTCGTAATCTCATAATTGTCTGACCGGGAGCTGAAAGTGAGTGTTAATGGAGTTTTGTCTGTTGGTTCAAAATTAAAAATGGGCGTTCACCAAGGACCAATTTTGGGACCGTTTCTGTTTTTGGTTTATATTAATGATTTCCCATTTATGCTCAGAGACTAATGTGAAACAGTATTATTTGCTGATGACACCTCGTTGTTATTTAAACTAGACAAAAAAGATCTAGATATTACGTGGGTTAACAGGATACTAACAGATGTCTCGAAATTGTTCGCTGCCAATAATTTACTACTGAATGCACAAAAAACCAAACGTATTAAATTTTCCCTTTCTAATGTACCCAGAATCCATGATAAAATAGAACTGGGTGGAAAACAATCAGAATTGCGTGCCATCTATAGTATGAATGCACGAGAATCACTTAAAGATCGTTTTAAAGACATTGATGTCCTCACCTTGCCGTCCTTATACATCTTTGAAATTATTATGTACACGAGGAAAAATATAGATCTGTTTAAATAGAAAAGCGATATTAATGGTATGGAACCCGAGGTCGTGATAAATTGGTTATTCCAA
This sequence comes from Zeuzera pyrina, assembly GCA_907165235.1. Taxonomy (NCBI): domain Eukaryota; kingdom Metazoa; phylum Arthropoda; class Insecta; order Lepidoptera; family Cossidae; genus Zeuzera; species Zeuzera pyrina. The sequence goes on from OU015624.1 coordinate 11,424,953, forward strand.
AATTTAAATTACATAAGTCCAATGTTTTATTTTTGGGTAACTGCATTCGTTTTTATAATAAAGTTCCTCAAGAAGTCACTCAATTGACAGAAAACAGATTTAAATTAGTTATAAAACGTGTATATAAAACGTACATTGATTAGACAATCATACTATAAAATAAACGATTTCGTTGAAGATAAAACAATAGTCTGGAAATGATCTTCTCTGCACATGCATTTACTGGCTCTCTGCGTATTGTATTTTAATAAACTTTTTGTAAAATGATGTTGAAAAAATGATACCTGGCTGAGTTTCTTGTCGGTTCTTCTCAGTGTCCAGGTTTTCTTTTTTCTTCTCTTTGAACCGAACTAAAATAGGTTCGATGTTCAAAAATACCTTACAATTGGATTTACTTGAATAAATTGATTTGACTTTGTCTTTGACCTAACTTTCAGTCTTCTTAGATATCGAGATCCAGGTCACAAAACACACCAATTAGGCGGACTCTTAACTTTTTAAATCTTAATATAAGCAGTAGAAAAGCTATAATAAACAATGAAGGGTGCTAAATATGACAAATACATCTGGTACAAATACAAAAGCATTTGGTTAATAAAGTGCAACTTAGTATCGTCAGCAACAGATTAATGTCAACTTTTATTATTTTTCTACAAAAATTGAATTTCTAAATGCGACAAGTTATTACACTCTGTTTATACATTACGTTAACACACTTTGTATTTTGATTTTCTTTAATTAATATTCGAATAGGTGATAAGAAATAATGTATTTGAATTACTTGTTTTTTAATTTCTGTGAAATTTAAATTTTGTTTAATTTTTTTAAACTTATGAACTATTAATGATGTTTAATGCACTATTTTTAAAGCACGTAAACGCAGGCATTATTTCACAAATAGCCTTTCAATATACTATAAGTACATATTTATTAATCGATGGTTTAAACAAAACGAATATATTCTTTAAAAAATAATTTCTGCACAGTCTTATTTAATGAAATAATTTCCATGTCATTGTCGTATTTTAATTATGATGTCAACAAGCAAGAAACAGCGTCTTAAAATGTCTTAATACTTTTGTTCAGTTCAAAAGACCACCTACTTCTTTGTTATTCACAGAGATTGTTCACGAAACTCGCTTAAAAAAGTTCTAAAGATTTTTGTATGTGTATATAGAAGTTGTGAAAGAAATCCAATCAATATATTCAGAGCATACATATTACATCATTACGCAATTTTTTGTCACCATTTTTGTGGAATGGTAAGAATGTATTCAATGTATGAATCTTAGCACGTTCGAATTCTCAATTCTCCAAGCGTAATCTTATACTTCTGAAACATGTGAGCGGGCGTCTTATGTTAATATAATTTTCAATCTATAAGCTTTCAATAATTATATTATCTATAACAGTGTAAATATCCAAGCAGTGACTGTAGTTAGTAATAATCAAATAGAATTAGTAAGTTTAGGGTTGCCACCTTTTTGTTGAACAAATAAAGTGTATATATTTTTTTAAGGTAAAGAAATGAAGCCGAACGTGTGAAAATAAAGTATTACTTTAAAGGACTTGCTACTTATTTCGTGTAAATGTGTATTTTTTGTTGTTACTGTGAAAATATTTTTGTCACTTTAGTGTTGTAGTGTTGCGAAATGGCACTAATAATATATAAACTATTTTCACTTACTTTATTGCTTTCACAAAGTATAAACTACATTTGTCCAAAATAAATAACGTACAATACTTTGTTAGTATGGGTGGCAACCCTATTTCTAAGACAGAATTCTAACTTAGTAGAATATTTGTAATATTTTTCTAAACTAATATCCGAGATCATCGGCAATATGGGATAGGTACTATATTTCACATATTATGTAGTTATTTAGTAGGTGTAACAGTGTATCGTGTAGTTAATTAATCAGTATGCCTCTTTAACTGGTAATTATTTCAACAAGCACACAATAATTAGCCTCAATCTTAGCACCAACTTTGTATTTATAGATGCCATACTACGAGCAACATTCAGACCACAAGTCAATCTAGAAAAGTTTGTTTACTAAATTCTGGTAGATAATGAAATCCAGGGTTAATTTTCAGGGATCAGGGTTCTCTGTTTGCAAGGAAAATGATACACTACTTCCACTAATGAGACATTGGGAACATGTACCTATCTATGAAAAAACTTTTAGTATTTTGTTGTTTTAAACCAAATTTTTATGTTAGTTTTGTGTATATATGCGTTTAAACAGATCACTGTAATTAAGACAGACTAATTGTCAACAACATCGATTATAGTCGATCCGTGAGAATTACATATTATCTAGTAGTTGATACTTGATAACGATAATTCGTTTTAGATAGTGATGAAACGAATACGAATGCCATAATCGTGTATCGGTGAATATCATAATACATTACGATATTCGCTGCAGATATCGTAGTATTTATTACAATTCATTACAATAAATAGCCAATTTTGGTTCGTAGCTAAAAGAAGATTCGAATGAAGAAAGCTTAAAAACGTATTTTGAATAATAACCTACTAATGTTGACTACGAACAGTATGTCGATTAAAAATAAATGAGTAATACACTTTTTTGTAGCGCTATTAATCCCCCAACAGTCTCTTTAAAAGCAAAAGTCGTAATAAAGCATTCTTATCATAAATTCATACATACATATCTTCACGCTGTATCCCTAACGGGGTAGTCAGAGAGGACGAAGCGCCAAGCGTCTCGGTTCTTTCATATCTTTTTCGCTTCCTCGAATCTCATGATTGTCCTCACTCATTTTCGCCTAGGTATGCGAGAGCTTTTGACCTTTCCATCTGCTAACACTCCGGCATTTGATCTTCATAAGTCAGCCTTGGTTTTCCTTGGCTTGTTTTACCACTCACTTTCGCTTTATATATTTTCTTCGTCAGTCTTTCATCACTCATTCTTTCTATGTTTATCATTCTTATCGTTATTCGTAATGGTAATCTGAATTACTGTAATTCATATTTACTTGTCATTCGTTCATCATCGGTATCGAAATAGCCGTATCGTTTAATGATTGGTTTTAGACAAGAAAACGTTTTAGAATATGTAAACAATTGAACTTAAATCTGTAAATCTTTGTTCTCTTTGTATAATGACCCACATTTATTTTATATAAAAGTTGGAGTGAAATCAGACAGTACATACTTTGTTGCTAACTGAATGTTTTCATTCGTCCCATTTCTTAGTTTTCTTCGAGACTATGCTTGTTAAGTTCATAACAGATAGTCGTTATTTTACAAATTCCTTTATTCAGGCTTATCTATAGACTCTGCACTCCTCCCTCCACTAGGTGTGTAAGGACCGCGACTCCTGGCGCTCCGTCCTCTCTGACTACCCCGTTGGGGATACAGCGTGAAGTTATGTTATGTTATGTTATCTATAGACTTTAATCCTGTTTAATTTGTATCTCTATTGTAATACATTAGGTTCGTTAACAAGCAAGTTTGTTTAATAATTTTAAGCCATGTCTCCGACACTACTGAGTTTAAACATTAGAAATTTAAAGAAAATAGTAATAAAATTCTAAATCTTATAGGTTTCTAATAAATAATTTTACACGCTTAACATTTCATAAATATATATTGTATGAAACTTTATGAAAATACACATACTTTCATTAGGTTTTAATCGCGGCGTCGTCAGCATTGAATTTTTTACTTTCTGGTTTCGTATTAATTACTGGGTATTACGTCCTAAAACCTTTCAGCTTGGTTTGCTAAGTTTAAAAAAATAATCTTTAGTGTGGATACAAAGATTTATGTCAACTTTGAAATCATCTCCTATTTTACCAATGTAGGATAATTTTGCAAAAACGCTGAAACACGTATTCTTTATTTTTTACCAAAAGCCTAAAAATAAAATTTTATATCCCGAACTTTCATCCTCTATTTCACCCCCTTCAGTATTATCTATAAAGAAAAGGTGGTCTATGATCCTCAAGATGTAATTTATCTCCTTGTAATTTATCTCCATGTCAAATTGTATCGATAGCTATTCAGCGGTTTAGACGTGGAAAGGTAACAGACAAGCAGACAGTGATATTTTCGCAATTAGAATATATAGTATGGATGTGTGAATGATCCATAAATTGATTAATTACAGTAATAACATTATTCATCGTCTATGATCTATTCCAAAATTGTTCAATAATCTTAAAGACTAATGTACTTAGTTGCCAATACTGTTATTTGTTGGTCCCGACATGACAATTGGCAATAACAAATATGAACAACTAATTCCATTATTTCCTTTAAATATTAATCGTCATATTTGTTTACCATCGTCTAATTTTCTTTTGGGACAGAATATATCTATTTCTATTTTACTATTACTACAGCGCCAGCGTCTAAATGACATGAAAGCTTTCACGATAGGGAGGTAATATCACTGAAAGCCGGGAGCAGTTCTCTTTCAGGTACATAGTCTATCACATGACTTTATACCAGTGTTTACTATTTTTGATTGCGGTGGTAATGTTTTGATGTTTTTGCATATATAACACAATAGGTATATGGTATATGTAGCATATGGTAATACCAATATCATTAAAATATGTGAAATGTGATATAACGAAAGGACTCGGAAACTAAATAATTAATGTTGAAATTATCCCACAGAGTAAGTATAGTACTTACTCGTTATATGTATCCGTTTTACGGTTAATATCATAGATTTACCACTAATAGATGGGTATAGCCTTTCACACGTCACAAATTGTTAAAACGAAAGAAATATATGGTGTAAGCCCATAAAAGAAAGGGATGGAAATACACATATGCTCAACATTTTAAAACTGTTAAGCTGTTGCATTTGACAGACCTATGAACCAAACAAATCTTTGTTCGTTAGTACTTTTAAGTTTTCAAATTCTCTTTCGAAAGGGAAAGCAAAGAGATCTATTCCCGTACAGCCGGTATCTTCAGTAATAATTCATAAAGCACATACTTGATGTGTAAAATTCGTTCCTTAATCTATCACTAAGTTCCTAACACTGCTCCAGTAAAGATTAACAGCCTTTAGCAGTAATAGCCATTACTGAAGTTAAAAAGCAGTTCTTGGAAGAACTGTAAATTTTAGCTGCACATGTTTATTTAGACCTCTTCCAATTCTTTTCAATTGCATAGAACTTAACGCACAATATGCCATAACTTTTGTACCTTAAATGTATCAAAAACGAAATAGAAAACCATCAAAATCATCATCAAAAAATAGAAAATCTAAATAAAATGCCAACTGTTCGGCCTCCAGTTCCCGCCAAAAAGTTCTCATCGTGTCGGTTTTCATTACATACATTTCGTGTGTTTACTTATGAAACCACTCATTATGAAAGTTATAATTCGTTTGTTATCTTCAGAGAGTTTGAATCTTGTACTTGAAATTTCCTTTTTGTTTATTTTATTTATTGATATTACACAACATAAAGATTTAAAACCACAACACCCCTGGAAGGTAATAACTTTGTGGTTTATCGCAACATAACCGCAATCTATTTATTACAAAGAGCCATTATTTAGAAAGAATCTAATATCAGTAATCAGACTAATGGATAAAAGAGAATATACTTATCAAACAATACGTATTTTCACCCATAGATATGAGTATACATAAGTATTTACAGTAATTCTACTAAGCTAAAGATAAAGCGTGGTAACAGCGTTTCTGTTTCTATCTAATTTGTTATTAGAAGCTCTATATGTTTTTATTTTCTTTATAATGTGAATAATATAATAATATCGTATTAACTCAGGGGATTGCACTATGGAGGCACATCTCATTTCATGTAATTAAACATTTTATTTTACAAAGTTATTCGAAAGGGTGGGTGAATTCGACAGGGTATTAAATTACCCAGGACAATGGAAAACTTATGTTCTACAACTTAGCCAAAAGTCTATATTTTTCGAGTAAAACCTTCTCGAAGTTGTTTAAAAAAAATAAAGGAAAGGAAGAAATCATATCAACTGGTCACGAAATCTTGGACATAAGACTCAAAATGTTTTACTTTAATAATCCTTTATAATTATAGTATAATATATTAAAATGTTTAAGAGTACGAGTATTATGCCTATTGACTGCTTCCGTGAGGCTCTTGAGTAATGACTTGTGACAATGACTTTGGTTACTCTGGTATGATGACTAGACATTGTTGTAGTCGTTGCCCTAAGTACTCAGACCAGAGGAATGAGTGACAAATCCATCGAAAAACCGATGAAAATGGACATCTAAAAATTGGACAGAATGGCCTATTAGTAACAGTTGATTAATTGATTTAATTTTATATTTTTTTTGTTTAATTGATTTACTTTCATTAATTATTTCTCTTTCATTTCAAAAATTGAATTAATTTCGTGTTTCGTTCTACATCAATTTTAAAGTATCTAAAAAACTTTAAACGTTTGTATTACGTAAATTTCTTTCTATTACAAAACGCGGTGATTAAAGAGTTGTAATCGAGTATCTAGCAAATCCATATGTATCTATACTAATGAATGTGTATTACGTGTCTGTTAGGTGCTTGTTAAGTTTCCATACGAAACTTCATCGAAATTAGTTTAAGGGCTTAGCTGTGAAAACGTAACAGACAGACAGACTTTTCCATTTAATAACAATATTGGTATGGAGTATGGATACAGACATTATGGACTGGTGTCGATTAGTATGGAAGGTATGGAATTTTAGAGTGAGCTTAAACATAGACCAATTTAAAAAAATACTAATTCTACACGAACGAATTCACGGGCAACAGGCAGTTAATATCAGTAATTAATAAATGCTACGTACAAATAATTAATTTAAAATTACATTTTTTTAGAGGTCGATACCTACTGGTCACGTCTACCCTAAGCTAGAGTAATTAAATCCGTTTTACAATTTGCCAAGGAGATAAAAATATCTCGAGTGTCATATAACTAAATAAGGCATATGTTAAAATAGATAAAAAAATTTCAATATAGATTACTTACTGATTGTCACATTTTATAATACACGTTTATCAAAAAATACTCAAAAGAATTGTTTACCTTTCTAGCAAATTGTATCGAAACGGACTTCACGAACAAAAATGAGAGAAAAAGAACTTGCTATTTCCAAAAAATTATTAATCGCTGCTGGTGCTTTGCTGGCATTGTACATTTAAGACTTATTCTCGTAATAATTAATAACTCATAATAATAATTAACCCCGTTAATATGCAGGCATGTGGTGATACTGGCGATACCCTGAGCTAAGATCCATCCTTCATTCGAGGTATCCCTCGGCTGGAGGAACCCTCAGACAGTCGACCATCTGGCAGGGTGCTTTCCGCGCTGGCCTCGGCGCGATCGGCAATGTCTTAAAGGCCACAAGGGCTATTAGCAAAGAGAAGGGTTTTTCAGTCGATTCGAGTCTGACACTGCTCAGTCGGTGTAGAGTCCAGCTGAGTGTCCGTGGAGATATTTTCCGTTTCAGAAAAAAGAAGTTGCCGATTTTCGTTTCTTCGTTTGTTTAGTCATTTGTAAATTATTATAGTTATATTTTCTTGTTAAGTAAGTATTTGTGTTGCCTTTATTGCTATGTCGAGAGAAAACAGTGGTCGGGAGTACTATGTGAAGATGATGTATGTAGGTAATGTTTTGAAGCACGTGTAACAGTGTGCTTTGAAAGGGGTCTGCGATCTGAATCTATAATCGAAGGCATATAGGGATTTTTCTCTTCCGTAATACTATTGTATCCAAATGTTGACAAATCGGCTTTTGTTAACAATTGACTTTTGAATTTCACCCTTCCAATGGTGGCGATTGAACCGAATCCATCGTACATTCGGAAGGGAGACCTATTTTTGAGGAGACTCGAGGCGCGGCACCCCTCGAGTATCACTGTTGATATTATTATATGTCGAGATTGCCATCATTCGTTTCATTTTTGGGGTATTTAGGCGTATTTAGTGCCGATATCAACAGGATTAAAGTGAATGGTACCTAATTAGCGCGACTAAGAGAACCTGAACGTCATCTTAAAAAAATATTATGATTTGACGAACCTGCCTTAAAAAAGGCGAGAAAGGGAATATTAAAAGCACTACTGGCCACATGAAAATCCAATGTCTTAAGAGTGGACGACTTTCATCACAAGTAACAGTGAGGCCTATTTTTAGAGGTGTTGGTTGTTTTGTGCTCTGGTTATAAAACAATTAACTGCTTACAAGTGGACTGAGGCTCATGAATATCAAGGCTAGAAAGCACTTGCAGATTGCTAATGCGTTGGCAACTCTGATGACTAGGATGTTGTGCCTCTAGAACTAGAAATTGCACCGGCTGTCTTACCCTCCACACTAAAACATAGCAGTGCTGTTTGGTGGTACTATTATCGAGTAAGATGGCGGTAGCGATCCGGATAGGTTACGCACAAGGTCCTACCACCAGCAAAAATAAGATTTTGTCAGTAACATAATAAGAGTCAAAGGATATTTCTACTTGTGTTGTCACTCTCCATCGGCTCTTAATCGCAATTCGGATTGCGATCGCCCTACATTGTCGCCTTGGTATAGTTCCATCCATAGCTCCACCCATCACTGGCAGACATTTTGAATACAGAGCGTAATAGATAGGGTTGTACATTTTTTTTATAATAAATGAAAATATTTTTCTGAAAACAATATAAATGTATTCCGTGATTATTATATCTGCAATAAAACAATCAATAGTGACACGATGAAACGCCGCGGGTTTATGTCCCATCACTACCTCGTTTAATTTTAGCTACATTCATTTAATTATTATATTCCGCCAAATTCTGAACTTATTATTCGACACGTGCATACTCGTATTTCGCCTCTCATGAAGGCATTCTTAGAAGTTTCGAAATCAATCACGTATTGGATGGTAAGCAATTAACCAAATCTGAGCATTCCTAAGAAAGCTTTATTGAGAGGCGGAACCCGTGTTGAATTCTGAGTTCTGAGATTTTGGTAGAATATAGCTAAAATGTATATAAAATAACTCGTGGATTACGAATGAATTATTCTGTTTCGGAAATATATTTCATTGTATTTTGTCCGTATAGTAACTGAGCTATGCTGGAATTGGAAAATGAAATTCTGCATATCACATAACAGAAATATGAAAATATATTGAAATGAGCAATGCACATAATAAAATTAAATTGTATCCGGAACTTGAGACGTGTCTTCTTCAGTTATTTTTAGAAAACAAAAAGTTAATTATATTTTCTATAACTACAGCTAGTTAGCTATTGTCAATATTTGGTATAACAGTCAGTTCAATTAAATTTGCCAAAAGGGTAAATAAGACGTAGTATTAATTGTAAGTAAACAGGTCACATTAAAATTCATAAAATACTGCACTAAAAAGAGATTTATCAAGAAACTTAATTAATTGTAAATATTTTGTTATTATGTAATATCCGTTTTATTAACCGACTTCAAAAAAAGGAGGAGTTATCAAATCGACTGTATGATTTTGTTTGTATGTTTGTTACGCGATTACTCCGCCAATTATGAATTGATTTCCATGATTCTTTTTTTGTTTGGTAGGTCATATTTAAGAAGTCGACTCTTTTAAATTTCACCGGTACTGGAGCTTGGACTTCGAAGATACACCAAATAACGCGACCTGGTTTTGACCTTTATTTATATTGATGATTCTCTTGTATATCGTTGCGCTCCAGAATTAGAAAGAAGTTAATTGCAGACCTGCCCTAGATATTTGTTAAGGCCAAGATTACTCAAAAGGGAGAAATAAAAAATTTTAAGAGAAAAAATTAATCCGCGTTCAAAAAAAACCCTGAAAAGTACAAAATAACTATCTTTTACTAAAAAAAAAACTCAAGTCGAAGTCGGTCGGTCAAGAAGAAGTCGGTGCCAAGTCTACCAAACTAATAAACTACTATTGTTGCACATTGATTTGGCACCGACTTGAGTAACTGTCAAATTTAATTATATAGGTATGTGTATCGTACTACTCATAAAGTTATTTTTATTGTACTTGAGTTTTGATTTAAGAATAAAAATAAGAATAAAAAGATTGTACGTGTTTTTGGCAAATTTGGATGAAACGAACTATATAACGAACGAACGAGTTACGAAGCACTGTAACTTGAAATTGTTGCTAATTGCTATCTGACGACAATTATAATTTAGTTGTGACATTGACAATTGGTATGTTCGTACGATAGTTTTTTATAATGAGTTCAGTTGAGAATTCCATGAGCTAATGAAATACGTCTTTTCTTTATGTCTGTAGGATTTACATTTCTATCCCTGTCAATATCTTATAAAAAGAAAAAGCCTATCTAGAATTTTTGGTTTCTTACGTTCATATTCCAAATTAAACGAAGGCATTGTAACAACGTGCTCTGATTTTAAATACATTTGTATAAGATATTAAGTCGTTTCTTTCGTTACTACTTGTATCAACAGATACTAGTACTGATGGAGGAAACGACTGGCTATTTTCCTTGTACTCATAAAATACGTAGTTTACGTGTTTTAATCTGAACATGCTTTTTATTTATTACTACTTTAAAATAATCCAAACCTTACTAGTGAAAAGCTGATATTTACTCTAAATAGGCAAATATTATGTATTGATCTATTAGGTATAGTTAGATAGTATGCTGAATAGTTCGGTTCACTATATATAACTTCGCATCGTAATAATGTGGCTTTACGATGAGTTTTGATTAGTAGCGGTATTATTATAATTTATGAAAAGCGTATAATTAATTTTCTCATTTCTACTCTTGGTTTTGTATTTGGACTACTGTAACTTTCAATATATGTAAAACTTTCAATATGTGTAAAATTAACGATACCACAGAATTATGTAACAGTGGATTTGGAATAAGCACGGGTAAAGTTTTGTAAATTTTGTTAATACATTTACAAATTTTGTTAATACTTAAATAATTTGTCCACATATAAGTGGGAGTCAACAGCATACTGAATTTATCATCCAATATAGTGCGAACAACTTACGAGGGTGGCGGCCGAGGAAGTTCATCTATTACAATGGATATTGTTACTATCATGTAGAGGGTTATTTATTTAGCTAGCGCATACATTCGTCGGATTTCCGAACGGAAAATCCGATCACCTATTTTTATGAAGGTTGGCTTAAAGAGGTCGATCGAACAAATCATCCTGACTCTATCCAAAAAATGACAGCCAACGTTTTCAGTTTAAACAAATTCATATAGGAACTTGCAGTATTAATGGGTAATAGAATATATATAATAAAAATTATAATTTAATGCAAATTTAATTATCTCCTTATTTACCGGATTAATATATAGCCAAAACTAGGGTAATTTCGGAATTATGTAATTCATCACAACGTATATAGCATAGGTATGTATTTACCGATGACATTATATGATATTTTTATGTGAAAATGTCGTACACATTTTGTGTTATTTTTACAGTAAGTAGTTACATTCATAGTGGAAACGGGATCGGAGCACCGTCAGGAAACCATAATGTGCACACAATAGTCAAGACAAGACGATAGTCAGGGCAAGAGTAAATAGCCAAAAGACGACGCGACATTTACGCGACATCTACGCGACGCTGCGTTGACGCTGCAATGACACCATCTCAAAGCTGTCTTGACTCTTAAGGTCCATTCATATCTACAGACAACGAACGTGGCAAATACGTCAAGCACAGACACAAACATATAATCACATACATTCATGAAGTGAAAACTTCTTTGGCGCACCTTGCGCTTTTTTCTGAACAATCGACGAAACTCAATCGTCGCGCTTGGGTTGGTGACGCTGTATATACTTGGCTCCAGTCGACAACAAGCGCTCTCATATATATGTATATACACTGTCTGTTCAAAAGAAAAGGTGAATTTTGAATTTTTTTGAAAAGTATTTATTTATTCATCAATATCCATTTTGTCCCTTTTAAAGTAATCCCCCTCACATATAATGCACTTATGCCAGAGCTGGTGCATTATCGTGATGCAGAATCCATGATTTGTTTTTCCACAGTTCCGATCGTTTGAGCCGTATTTATTCAAGCAAACGTTGCATAACTTCCTTGTAGTATTCCTTATTAACCGTACGACCTGTAGGCAAGAACTCATGATGCACCACGCCATTGTAATCGAAGAAAACAGTGAGCAAAACCTTCACATTTGATCGAACTTGGCGTGCTTTTTTCGGTCTTGGCTCTTCTGGCCGCTTCCATTGGGATGATTGGGCCTTGGTTTCGACGTCATAACCATATACCCACGTTTCGTCACCAGTTATGACCCTTTTGAGCAAATCTAGATCGTCGTTGACGTCATTCAACAATTGAGCTGAAACTGAGCGATACTAATGCGACGTTGCTTTTGCTCAAAATTTAGTAATTTCGGAACAAATTTCGCTGCCACACGTTTCATGCCCAAAACATTCGAGAAAATTGCATGGCATGAGCCGATTGATATGCCAACATTCTCTGCAACTTCCCTAATATTGATTCCACGATTTTCCAAAACCATTTTCTTCACTGTTTCGATGTTTTCTTCGCTTGTTGACGTGGTTTCAACTCCAGGACGCTCATCGTCATCAACATCTTCTCGGCCTTCTGTAAAGCGCTTATACCACTTATACTTTTTGAGACAAAGTGGACTCGCCGAATGCCATAGTCAACATTTTAAGTGCCTTGGAGCACTTTATTCCATTTTTAACGCAAAATTTAATACATATTCTTTGATCCATTTTTTTCAAAAGTAAAAAATCGAAAAACACACAAAAACGTGACTAACCTTTTCAGTTGTCAACAACAAACTACTAATCCAAATTGGCTGATAATGTCAACATATGATAAACATATGTGTACCAACATAACAAAAAAAAAATTTCGATAATCGAATGTACACAACCCGCGAAAATTCAAAATTCACCTTTTCTTTTGAACAGACCTCGTATATATATATATTTTAAAACTAGGAAATCATATAATTATTCACTTCTATAGTGTGGTCATAAGCGCACTCCGATTAATCTGTACATACGGCTATTCATATTTAGCGCAAGTCAGCGTAGCGTATCCGTACAGACATTGGCCGCCACGGGTCCGCATTGTCGGAAAGAAGGTTTGTCTGGACGGTGCTTGTCTATGCAATGCTGCGCGGTAGATACAAAGAAAACAAAGAACAGAAAATGAAAACGTCCGCTTGAATTTGTACTATATGCTATCGGCGGTACATACTAGGGTTGCTATAATGTTTTATTATATAGGTGCCTAATAAATTCACGACAGTTTAGCATATGCAAATATTTTCAACAATATATTTGGTGTGGTTGGTATTGTATTTGCTTTATCTTCTGTATCGAGTTACGTAGAAAAATATGTACCTACGTCTCGATTAATGATGTTTATAGGTTATTAGGTCATAGTGAAAAGTATTAGATTGAGCGAATTCGTTTGTTTGGCCGGTTACACAACGCGCGAAATGTGCAATTAGCACTCTATGCCAATCGCTGCTGCGAGACCGCTATGGTCGCTATATCGTGTAAACGAGCGGGTGATTACATGTGTCGGTTTTTTGACGACAAGTACTAAGTTTCCATTCTCTGGTTCTTATTTTATTTGGTAGAAATGGATGCATGCGCAGAGAGCGTAAATAGTAATGGACATGATATCGAGACAAAAGTATCAACTGTCTGAGTCGTATCGGTCGCGGTACGTGTCTTCATTGCGTGCTGGTAAATGTGAAAACTTGTCTATGCCATGTCGGACACGATACATGCTGGATACGGTACGTGTTGGATACAATACGTGCTGAACACGGTACGTGCTGAACACGGTACGTGCTGGACACGGTACGTGCTGGTAGATGTGAAGGGTCCATCCAATGTGTCAGGCTATGCTGTAATTACATTCAAGTGTCGACTTCGACCCTCGAATGTTATACATTTAAGGGTTAAGGCGGGCACGATGGAGAAGCGCATTTCTAACTTTTTTCACAGAATTCTACGTAACTGCGCTTACTATTCAAGAGTTGAGGCGGTATTGAGGCGGCCTGGCGACGAGGCGCGGGCATGTGACATTTTCTGTTTTCCAGCTTGATTCTGTTAGTGGAATCTGGTTCTTCAACACCGCCTTAACAATTTGATGCCGTCTCAACTATACAGTGAGCGTGTGCCCTTAGCGTCCGGCTTTGCAATTTTTATTACTACATATTTGTAAATTATATTTATATCGACAGCTTCACATTTCCTTTCTTCTGATGGGATTTACATGTACTCATTTAAAATAGATCTACACAAGCCGGTTACGGCTCAATAACCATAAGAACTTTCAGCAGTAAAAATATCTTCTCTAACATAAATGAATAAATTGTTTGCAAAATTCTGATGTCAATACCGCCATTGAGATATTAATTTATTACTTAATCTCACTTCTGATAAGTTTCAATTTAGCCTATGCTTTTTTTTATAAATTATAATATGTCGTTACAAATAAGCAGAGCTGTGAATTTGCTAACTGACTGGATTCTTGTTGTTGGTATTTTAAAGGGACTCATCCGACACAAGTTACAAACTTGTCTATAAACTTGAGCATCTAGTCTTCTGCGAAAACTATTGGAATTGGTTAAGGCGTCAAACAATTTCTAAACAAACTACTTATTCAAAAGAATACCGTTAAGAAACGGAATTTTCGACAAACATCTATTGATATTAATTTACACGTTCGGCAAGGTTTAGTATTTGACGATTCTATCCAAAATTTATAATTATCCACTCATGTATGCATATTCTGTTACGGATAAACCCCTTTCTAGGGTTGTGTGTATTGGAAAGTAATCAATTCTAGTTTATGTAGAAAGAGTAATTTATGTTTTGCTTACCTCCCTACACCCGGCCATAACGTAAAATATTGTTTAACTTAGCAACTTGAGTAATTTATTGTTTAAAATATATCTGAAGAAAACAAAGGCAAGACTGAATGATGTTGTAAGAAGAATAATGTGACCAGATGTCTCGACAAAACACGAGTGTTTCTGATTATGGTTCTACAACAGACACTCTCTTATAATTAAAATACTTTTCTTAGCAAGTACAACAAAGTATAACATTAATCAAGTTTCTTATTTTGCATTACATATATTGAACCGACTTCTGATATTTCAATGACTGTTATTTATAACATAAATAATAAAGTACTTGCAACGTTACTGTGAATATATAAAACAATGTTTTAGGAAAATAATCTATTTATTTCTGAAAATTGTTTTAAGTTACATGTTTATAATGTAAGTAAAAATAGATAATGACTTGCGTACTTTTTTGTTGTTAATAAAGTAAACAAATAGGTAATGACTTAATCGAATGAAAAACATTCAAATGCTGCATTTAGGATACTTTTCATACTAGAAATTTATTACAAGCGAATTATGTTTTAATATTGCACAGCAATATTTAGTATGGTATACTAGTCAAAATCTTCTAGAGATATTGACAGTAATTATGCAGCTAAAAGGAATTTTCAACATTTTATACCTTGTCATCAAATTAACAAAAGAATTTCATTAATTTCATACAGTTTTAAAAGGTATTTCCTTATTGTTTCACAATTATATTTTAATTGATATTGAATATTTTCAATTTTCCAACACAAATAATAACCAAAAAACATATAACCTTAGCATCAACTAAGCATTAACGTTGTTGACGTTTAGCAAGAGATGAACAAATCGTGCAGTCGGATCTTGGCGGTAAGATGTGACGAACTCTCATCTCATCACATGCCAAAAAAGCGTCATTGTAAATAGTTTTTGGTCTTCGTATTATAACGTTGGAGAAGTGGCTGAATAGCACCATTGTCCTCATCGCAAAACAACAGCGAGACAAGATGGCTCCAAGTTTCTGCCCGAAGAGAATTCACTGTTACCGCTGCGACATTATAAGATCCGCACTGTACCGTACTTAAGGGTTGCTGAGCGGCTAAACAATTCAGAATCGTTTTTATGAAACTAACCGTAGTAGCCGAAGGCTTCTTAGAGCTCCACCATTTCGACGTTACAACAACGATCTTATATTTCAATGGGCAAGAAATAATATTAACTGGACAAATCAAAATGGTTTGCTGTTTTTTTTGCGGAAGAGTCAAGATTTGGCATGCGGCGGGATTCAAAATGTTCGTTTGTTTGGAAAGGTCAAGGTACAATGTTGGGAAAAATTAGAGTTTGATTTGGCAGGGATTTTGATAGGTGGAAAAACAGAGCTCGTTTTAAACGACACCGACGGTAATTTGAATGCCCAAACCTGCTGCCAAAAGAAAAATGGGTGTTCCATTGAGAATATTATCGGGTCCTGCTCCTTTCGTTTCATGCACAACCATGCCCGGGCACACTTCGCACGTGCGAACCCGAGAACGCCAGCAGAAACCTGTATCTCAGTTTTATCTTGGTCTGCTTGGTCGCCAGATACGAATCCCATCGAGCCTGTAAGGGACATGTTACCACATAGAGTTTCTGATGCATAAATAAGCCTAATTCACATAGAACCAAAACTTTTTTCTAGAACGTTGAAGTAAATATTCGGGGTAGTCATACTGTTTATTAATTTTAGTTTTTTTATGAATAATTCAGATTTCTTATTACGAAAATATTCATGAATACGTAAACGCTTTTCTTGTTTTTTTATTTAATAATACAAAATATTATGATATTACTACACTAAAGGGTTACACATTCCGGCTATTTCCTTCTAAGAACACAACACAATCATGAAATTATTTATAAGTCCAAAACTACACAATATCCTTAGTCCATTTTGAGTATTATATATGTATGTGTACTCGTATTATAAGCAAAAAGTCACTCATGCGTTACATTACATCATTAAAAGTTTGATACAGTTCGGATAATTGAAATTGATAACAAGAAATCATTAATGTATAATAATGTACGTATGTGAGTGAACGGAAAAATTGGTTTTGATGTTACCTAAACATTCATAAAATTGTTTCTATGCTGCTTTGGGAGAGAGAAAAACAGAACGTGCCAGCTGTTTATTTATTTGCGTCTTACGCAGGTCGTACGTTAGAAGTCAGCTGAGAGAACTTATAAAGAACTTGTATATGCGATGGATTATAACAACCTATCACTATATTTAGGTCCACTTTAACTAACTAAAGTAACTATTTGCCGAATGTGTCTAGGTGTGATTTTGTTGCTTCCACACCTATATAGTGTTTTTTTATATATTTATTCCAAATAGGAAATATAATATGCGCGTATACACAAAAATATGTACATACATCAGATAGGATGGAGTACACGTCACGGTCCTTTCATACTTTTTTTTGTGTACATAATAATAAGAAAAAATATCTTATTTTAAACATAGTCACAGTCGAAATAATTTATGACATATAAAATTACCAAATAACGAAACTCAACTGTTTGTTAAAATGAACCCCTTCTGTATCTACTTCGTATTTAGGTATAACTCTGCAGAAAGTTTCAGATCGAGCGAGTTCTTCTGCGGTAATGTTTTATTTACGTTATGATGGCATCAAATTGCTTTGTATACGACATGTTATATTAATAATAACTTAATTAAAAGTAAATAACAATAACTTGTCTCATTCGAATTTGTTTTATCTTGACTCTAAATTGTAATATTTCTTTTACATAAGTATATTTTTTATAGATACACATTTAAGTAGACATTTACTGAGAATTGATAAATTGAGCGCAATTTCTGTTGTTTAATCTCGGTTCCATAAAAAAACCGGTATCCTAACCAAATAGAAAAAAAATTAAACGATTTTTACTACTACTAATGTAACCACGTCACATATTTTTGTAAGACAACATGTAGGAGAAACACTACAATTATTGGTCGTTTGCCATGATGATATGATAATAACAGCAAGATTAGATGTAAAAGAGCATAAATAAAAATATTATTTAGTGAATCTTTAAAGATGTACCTGTTTATTAATAAATTTAAATAGATTACAAATATTTTCTTTAACTTCAAAACATTGATATAAAAAATAAAAATGAGAAATTTACAGTAATTGGCGGTTTCGTTACATTATTTAGCCTCTACTTGTGACAGTTATTAGCCACAAACAAACTACCGAAAAAAAGTTTTAAGAAAAAAAATAAACAGATAAACAGAGTAGAGGATAGTTATTTTGTGACTTTTTAGTGTTTTTTAAATCGGTTTATTTCTTTATTTTTTCTCTCCAGTGGTTGAGTTACCTTGGGCTAAATAAATATCTAGGGTAAATTTACAATTAACTTCTTTTCTAATTCTGGAGCGCAATGATATACAAAAGAATCATGAATATAAATAAAGCCTATAAGCAGTTAGCGTTGTTTGGTGTATTTTCGAAGTCCAAGCTCCGGTATCAATGAAATTGTAATTGAACCACTTCCAAAGCCTTTCAAACAAAAAAAGAATTTTACAAATCGGTTTATAAATGACGGAGTTCTAGGGTAACAAACATGAAAAAAATACAACCGAATTGAGAACCTCATCCTTTTTTTGAGGCGGTTAATAACATTTTATTTCGAGATTTTAAATCGTTACATAATATTACGATTAAATCAAATTAGCTACAAAATAATGTGTAGTTTTAAGTTTGTAAATATTAACTACAAAAGTATTACACATATAATGCTTATTTTTAAACGATAAAGTTGAAGTTCAATAACATACAGCAGTTCAATACAGTGTTTTTTTTAACTGGGACGGTATGTATTTTACTCATTTTTATGGACTACTCAAGCTTGACCAAAAAATTGATAATGACAAAATCGTTTTCACAAAAGGGACCGAATGGTGCCTAAGACGGTTTCTTTGTTTATCATATAGATTCGGATTTCCCCATACTGTATTGTATAAAGAAATATTTTATTTAATTTGACAAACTTCCTTGTCCAGATTTTTTTCCTTCGATAAAATGAAATTATGCTTAAATGAAACTGAGTCCATCTGCATTAAAAAAAAGTTTTGCCAATTTTACTAATTTTTATGGACATCTCATGCTTGAAAAAAAAAATTATAATGCTAAAATTGTTATCACTAAAAAGATCAAACGGTTTCTAAGACAGTTTCCCTGTATTTCTTTTAGATTCCGATTTACCCATACTGTCCCAGCTAAAAAAAAGCACTCTGTATAGCGGCTGTTCCTCTGGTGTTTGCCCTAGTCATTTTTGGATATGTTAAATTTTTATCGAATTTTAGAATCATAAAGCGTGTACAAAAGAATAATTAATATCTGATTGAAATGAAATACTTAACTGTAATTCCTCGAACACGGGGGCTTACTGTGTTTCTCTATCTGTCCCTTACTTACGGCCTTCGATTCTTGTAATCAATTTGAGAAGTTACAGTTATTTCATTTGTTTTATTTTTTGTTAAAACCGTAATCGGTTTATGTATTTTGCAATTGACTATCTACAGTCCTCTTATTTTGTTGAATAACGTGAGCAATCAAGTAAAACATATTTTCGTAGTAATGTTACTTATCAATCCTTTTCAATTGATACTCATATCAAGAGAGACCCAAATAAAGAAGTAGGTACCTAACTTATTATCCTGGGGCATCCCACATCCGTCATTGGAATTATGATGAGGGCAGGGTTCTCATGACTCTTTAATAATATTTCATATACTCAAAAGCAGTAGCTGTTATATAAAAAGCCATACAGACCGATAAAACACGAGTACATTACCTTTCTCTTTTTGATTTCACCGTAGCTGAATGAAAAATACTACTCGAATCGTTATTAGCATGAAAAAAGAAATGCCCCGACTCTTGGCGCATGTAACCTACCCCTTATTGAGGGGATAGCTCTTAATAATGGCGGTGGCGAGTCAAGTCGAAACAATCTGATACTATACGAATAACAATAGCGTGTTTCACTCTCGTTACAGTATTACGTCATTCAATTTTTGTTTCACCCTGTGACACTGTGAGAAGCAAAAAATAAAATTGCTTTAACGATTAGTGCTCTGCGTACGTACCCTGTCCAATTTTAGAGTACACAATGTTCTAGAATGCTATAGGATAAATAGTTGTTTTTAATACAAGTTTTGTATAACAAACAAAAGAGAAACGTTATTGCACAATTTAATAGTACGTCATAACACACAGTAAACTTTGATTTTAAGAACGAAGCTTTGGAAACTTTTGAAACCGTTTTCTGACTAAGTTCAAAGTTTCGGTGCGCCGTTTGCAGTTTATTATTTGAACATAAAACGTTTTATTTGAAATACTTAACTAGGTCATTTCATTGGTGTTAAAAATCCAAATACTCCATTAATACTGACGTTAGATGAATGCTCAATGGGTTGGTCAAATATATAAATTTTGAAACATACATACTTCAGCCGATATCCCTAACGGGGTAGTCAGAGAGGACGGAGCGTCAAGCTTCGCGGTTCTTACATACTACTTTCGCCTCCGCGAATCTCATAATTCTCCTCATATTTTGACCTAGGTATGCGGTTGCTGTTGTATGAATTTTGACATTAAGGTATATAAAGCAAACCTGAGCATTACATTTCAAATTATGTGACCATCAAAATTATAAAGATTTCAGCCTGTAATGCTCTATTTACATATATTTATATGACCTATTTACGCTTTAGTTGTAAGTTTTTATCGTGACTAATTTTTCCTAGTCAATGATCAGTGAAAACTATATGCGGTCGCACTATTCACTAACCAATCGAGAATGAACTATGAGCTACTAATAGTAATCTCCAACCTAGTTCAGACTAGATCAGCGGTTCTCAAACTTTTTTGGCAATGGAACTCTTTTGAGAGACCTAAATATTTTATGAAGCTAAAAATAAGCAAAACCTGGTTTTATGTTGGACCTTTTTTAAATAGTAGGTATCACATATCACCTTTACCATCATCGTTTCAGTTTCTGGTGAATCGTAGTAAATTATATAAAACGTTAAAAGGCTCTTCAAACTTGTTTCGTGCTGTTTCGGAATTGGATTCTAGACTTATTAAATACTAGTTCCGCCTCGCGGTTTCGCGGATAACGTAAACTTACTAATTTTTAAAAGCGAAAGAATTTTTAAAATTGATTCATTAGTTCTAGAGATTACTCACTATATACAAACATATAATTTTAACTCTTTGTTTGTAATATTAGTATAGATATATAAATAAAATAAATACATTATGATATAAGCAAAAATAAATAGAAAAAAGAATACATATTTTGCAAATAATTATCAGTATATTATGTTATTATATGTTATTATGTACAATATAATAACAATAATAATAATAGCAATAACAAGGCGGCCCCCATAGGTTTCCCGGGTACAAACTTGGCGTGGTGGGGACCTTAAAATTGTGGTACATTTAGAGATTAATCATTTAAATGTACCACAGCTGAACGAACGTTCCCAACACATTTAAATATGGTGTCATAATACATGAATAACGACAGTTCGCTCTTTCACTAATTCTTACACTAATTCGTTATCTCAAATGTCGCGAGATATATCTCTTCAATCAGAATCATCGCATCATACAATATCTCGCACACACCTTGAGTCATCTCCTGCTAAGTCAACATTACTTGTACATTAAATATGGTCACCTACAACGTTGTCTGACTGTGACGACACAGTCTTATCAGCCACAATCATCGTCAACTTCATCTGTATGTAGTACGCCGGTATATTATATGTTGCGCAAGATGCAGTACCTACTGAGAAGTCTGCACCCATTACAAATAGTAAACGTAAGCGTAGATGCTGGACTGCAGAAATTAATGAATTCATCCTACGCAACTATTAATATATCACCTCTTTAGATACAGATACCAAAGCATACCTTAAATTACTCCATGAAAGATTTATTGACAGATTTCCAAACACGAATAGACGACATAACGTAGGAGATCAACGAAGAGCAATTTTACGAAATAAACTAATCCCACAAGATAAAATTGATAACAGCTATGATGAAGTCAAAGTAGGGTTACAGAATGGTCAGTGTCCAACGAGACAGCACTTAACACAGCCATTCCCAAAGTGGGCGATAACGCCCCCTTGTGGACGCTGCAGGCCTAAAGGGGGGCGGTAAGAGACCTAGAAAAAAAATGGGGGCGTTGTGTAGAAGCCTGGGGGGTGATTTGTAATTTCATTTAGCTAGGAGGCATCTTAGACAACGACTGCATGAGCTCTCGACTCAGTAGACAAAATAAGTTTGGGAACCAGTGACTTAACACAAAACCCACCACGGGCCCACATATGAGAATTACAAAATATACATACACAAATATAGCAAACTCGTAACTCTCCCAATCATCGGTTGAAATGTAGTATTCATCATAATGAAATGATAATTAGGTTGTACTTAAAAAGAACAAAATTAGAAACAAATAAAACACATAAAACAACTAATCATAATGACAGTGAAAACACTTCTCCTAGCATTGTACCTTCACCGAAAGAATTTCGACAATGGTAGGCCCGAATATGGGAGAATCCCTTTTGTCATAATACTGAAGCTGAATGGATAGAGTCTGAGAAGAAGAAGGATATACATACACGTACAGCAAATGGAATTTGTTTGCGTTTCTATAGACATTTTTCGTGAAGTGATTGCAAAAGCACATAATTGGGAAACCTCTGGCAGAGACTACAAACATAATTATTGGTATAAAAAGTTAAGTTATATTCATCCTTTTTTTGTATAAACACGTCAACAACTTTACACCACGAATTACATCACGGTAGGTGTTACCTATATGATCCCAAAAGATAAGAATGACCTATGTGATCGTCCAAGTATAGACCTATTACCTGCTTGCAAACTATTTAAAAAATAATAACGTTTGTTATTTATAAAATAATAACCGCTTACATTAACGACAACAAGATATTAGCAGAACAACAAAAGGATGCAGAAAGTACACTCAGGGGTCTAAAGAACAACTAGTGATAGACTCTGTAGTGCTGCGACAGGTGCAACAGAAGAAAATAAATATTTATACAATGTACATAGACTATAAGAAGGCTTACAATTCAGTCCCCCATTCATGATTACTAGGAGTCTTAGATATTTAGAAAATACACCCTACGATTGCCACATTTTTACAGAATGCTAGTAAGTGATGGAAGACCAAACTACGATGGAACATTAACAACGATGTGATAGACACAGACCCGGTGTCGACTTTCGAATCGGTGTTACATAAAGCGATAGTACAAAATGATTGTAAACTTTGAATTGAATTGAATTTACACAATAGAACACAACAGATGAATGAAACACAACAAAATAGGCAAACAAACCTTGATAATTAGAAACAGAAATCCCTACACGGAAGGGATTACCACGATTTGAGACAAATTAACGTCGACACGAAAGCATCGACCGAATGGCTTAATCGTGCTGATATATTTCCGGAAACCGAAGGCTTTATGATGGCAATCCAGGACCAATAGAAACACGTAATTATAGTAAACCTATATTAAAGAGTACCGACATGTTAAACGCGTGCAGACGATGCAATAGCGCGGGCGAGACTGTCCAACGCATCGCTGGAACCTAGAAAGTGTTAAGCAATAGTACAAACGGATTACAAACACTAATATGACCAAGTAGCCAACATAATTAATCAAAAACTTGCAATTCAACATAAGCTTAAACTACTTTCACCTGTACCCTACTAAAAATACAAGCCAGAATCTATGCATGAACATAGTAACTAAAAATTATATTTTGACAGAGCTATACTAACAGATAAAACCGTGCAATTTCCTTAAAGGCCGGCAACGCACCCGTGATTCCCTGGACGTTGCGAGTGTCCACTTTCCATCAGCTGACACGTTGCTCTGTTATAAAAAAAAACTACAACAGACCGGATATCACGTTGGTAGATGAACTAAACAAAAGTGCCTATGTAATAGACATCGCTGTACCGAACACTCATATTCTGCAAGCTACAATATTAGAAAAACTTATACACAGTTACACAGATCTTAAATGAAATAAATAAAATACACAGATCTTAAAGATGAAATTGAATTTGGCACCTACAAAACGCAACCATAGTCCCAATAATAATTTCAACAACAGGCATAATAACCCGATAGTTACACTAAGCACTCAAAACAATAAATATCCCCCCATTCACATATATACAAATTTAAAAAGCGATATTACTGAACGCCTGCCAAATTGTAAGATTTTTGCAATTCAATTAACACCACCATGCAATATTTTTAACACAGATATAAAAACGAGGTGCATCACTTGGCTTAGGCCCGTGAATAGCATATAGAACTACCAGCTCACACAAGAGCTGAGACTAATAGACGAACGAACGAATTGTAGTAATAATAATAAAGTTTTATTATTCAGTGCAAAAATTTACAATGTTATAATTAATTAGTTGATGCAACACAATAAGAATAAATTTGACCGTATATTTAAAATTGATTTTCAAATAATTGTTTACAAATGACATAATTAGAAATTATTTTTGTATGGACCCCCTTCACGTGAAAGCCTCCTCCAAGGTGAGTCACTTCTTTCTATCTTTGGCGGTGTTTAGCCGCCATCTTTAGCATCTATTGTCTTTGTACCTAGCCACGTGACCTGCCCACTTCCATTTTCTATGTAGTGAGAAAGTTAAGGCGTCTGTAATTTTGTTTTTCTTGCGGATGTCCGTATTCCTCATCTTATCTTTGAGTTTTAAACCCATGCTGCTTCTTTCCAATCGTCTTTCGAGTGGTCTGGATTTTTTTTCTAGTTTATGCGTCAGACGTCCAAGTTTGACACCCGTCAGTTGGGCATAGTAGTATAGACGTATCCATGACTATTTTCTTAGTGGACAACGGCAATTGCAACTTGAAAATTTCTTTTAGAGCCCAATATTTTCTTCCAGGTGATTGCGACTCTCCGGTCCGTCTCTTCTGAGTTTCGATCTTTATGTACAATATATTGATTATTAATTGATTAAGTAGTTAATATTTAAGTAGATAACGCGGCCTTAAATCGAGCGAAAGTTTTCTCAAGAAATAATAGGTCTATGGGGTATAAAGTGAAATAGTGGACATCGTTCAGAAGGGTCGCCACTTCGCTAGATAAAAAATACGATTACGCACTTGAAATTTAAGCAATGGTCTGCAACAGTCGCTGAGTCGTTCAAACCATTCAGCTATCCCCATTAAGGAGTGCAGGCTGATTCTTTATATTTTTTAATTTCCTTATAAAATTGTAATAAAATTGTCAGATATTCATTCAATTTTAAACTGTCAATAAAATTTGTAAGACAAAACTTGATCAACATTGAAAATTAAAAAATTAATACGAAAACCTGAGCAGAATAAAATAACACTAAAGTAAAAACATCGGACACTTGGAATGTAAGTGAACTAATTCAGATTTTCAGAACTTTGTTAATGAATTAATAAGAAACCTAAAAATTGTACCTAAAATGCTGTAGTTATGTGTACTATCTATACCTGTTGTCGACACTAGTAGGATTATAAATTGAAAATATTTATGTATTCGCCTGTATATTTTTTTGGATTAGCTAATTATTATAATTAAAAATCCAAGAATGCTATATTTTAGCAGTTTGGTTCTAAGGATGCGAAATATGAAGCAATATTTTGTTATGTTACGTACCATGTTACATTGTCCTCACGGATAGGTACTGGTTATGTTTGTCATACAAAAAATAAAATCAATTTTCCCGGAAATTTATTATATTTCTCATATGACAGGAGTCCATGAGAAAGTTTTTTTCGGTGAAACGGATGAGGGTATACTTCAAACAAAACTTGCGTTTTGCAAGAAAGTATGGCAGGGTTGTACCTACTATTTATTTGTACATCTAACATCTACCTAATAAGACAGCTGCTATTATGGGAAAAACATACAATTGTAAATAAATAATAATGTCGTTTCTTTGCTGGTGTAAGGCTACGGTGTAACTGACATGTTTATAAATTAGTTATGTACTTACGTTTTCTTCGTATTAGTGGCTCTCACAAACGAATTCCCTCAATGTTCATTACGTGATTATAAATTATATCGTAAAGGTGTACATATAGCGTAATTACATAACTTCCTATCTATCAATATACATATCTACTCAATAAATATATAATAATGCACTACCTACATCGGTCTGGGAGAAAAAAAAACAGAATGTGGCAGCTGTTATTCATGAGAGATTCACGTATGTATTTAAAGGCAAAACTACCATGTCGTTTTTAATGTCTACATAAATGTACTTAATTGTAGTTTAAATATATGCATATTATTAACATCTTAATGTACATATACATAAATATATATGTACCCAAAACGTATATACAACACACACGTCAGACTATTGGAACCTATGTTTAATGGATGACTATTTAATGGATGTTGTGGACGTCGAGTTCGTTAGGGGCAGAGAGTTTCCGTAACAATTGTATAATAATTGTGTTATTTAAGTCTTTTCATAAAGTAACTCTTTAATAAAACACAGTTTTTGTTTTTCTAAACTATAGCTTGCATTTAATTGCTTTTGTGTTTAATACGATAACATTATTCAGGCTTATATTATAAACTTTGCACTTTGTATGACCAATAATTTGCTACTTGAATGTAGATTGTTGATGTAATAAATATCACACATGTTCAGTCAATAACGATGATCTGTAATCATTTCAACAGTTTTCATATGGTATCTAAAAATAATTATTTAAGTATCATTATTCAGAATGAGATTTGAGGAAGCGAAAGAAGTTTGTAAGGACCGCGACGTTTGGCGCTCCTACCTTGGCGCTATAGCTTGGCGCTACTACTCCGTTAGGGATACAGCGTAAAGATATATATGTATTATTTGGAATAAAAAAAAGTCCTCGGCGAAGTGTAGGTATGTTTATCTGTATGACATTAAGGCCTCCTCCTCACTCCATTCGCACGAATATACTTACAGGTCTATTCTTACTATTATATTACTATTCTTCCTTGTTGTAAATTCATATAAGCTGTTATACTAAAGGCATATTAATATGTATATTTTACACAAATACTCACATACACAAATGGCAATACGTACATATTTCCAGAACATTTCTCTTTCGGAGTAAACAGAACATCAATACACCACAAAATTACGTCTTATTAAATTACCAGAATTAAGTATTAGAGTTTACACAATGTAAACAGGAATGAAATAGTGGCTCAGGCTGTTAATTGATTGTTTACGCAAGTTTCTTATAAGTTCCTAGTCTGACATAAACGACCTGCGTAGGACGAATCAGCTTAGAATATGGATGTTTACCTCCCAACATTTAGACTCCTTTTGAAACTTGGGCGGCGCTCACCATGAAATCCCACATCGTACGTTATTAGCCGATTTTCATCCATGCGTGTACCAGTCAGAACTACCGGATTTCCAGGACATTCGTCCTTGAAACCAGCAATCCCTGGAAGGCATATCCATCATAAAGTATTTTAAAAGTACACTGTGCATGACAGCAGTCGGCATACTCGAAATGGAATATTCCTGAATCTTAAAAAGATCTCAGTTTCTGTGATAGTTATTTCGTCCGAGCGGATAATCTATAAATAAATATCATTTATATAATAATACTAGCCTTGGCCCTACAGCTGCCACATTCTGTTTTTTTTTCTCCCAGACCAACATAGGTAGTGCATTATTATATATTTATTGAGTAGATATGTATATTGATAGATAGGAAGTTATGTAATTACGCTATATGTACACCTTTACGATATAATTTATAATCACGTAATGAACGAAAAAAGTAAATATTGTATGTGAGTAGGTATCTACTAGAGACAGAGCGATCGTAGCTAGGATTGTAGATTACGCAAAAAAAAACTAAATTACAATATCTAACATGACAGGAACCATTTATCAATAACCGAATGGTGTAAATTTATGAGCTTGTTGTCCTTCAGTGCAGCCATCGAAAGAAGTTGAGTAATTAGCCGAAATGAAAAACTTTAAATATTTTTTGCCTAGTGTTTTTATCAGCTCTTGTTTACGATTACGTAAAGTTTTCTTAATTTAAGTATAGAGTTCATATAGGAAAATAATGAGAAGGAAATAATATGTAAATATATATATAGGTATGTACATTTCTCGACGCTATATCTATAATAAGGCAGATAGAATACCTACAGACATATAAATAATGAACTCGTTTAATTAAAATCAACGCATATATTCCTTAACATTTATTATGTATTCATTTTTGCAGTTATACCTTGGTACTCAAGATTTAGGAGCGACTATGGATCGCGCTGTATTTAAAATCATATTATCACAGTGACCATTGGAAGAGTTTAGCGTAAATGTAGTTTTTTTACTATAAAAAAGGAAAACTTTTTGATAAATGAGTTGAAGATAAAATATGGAAAGGAATAAAAATGAAATGAAATCATTAATTACAATTATACAAATATTAGAACCGTTAATTTTAAGCGTACCTTTATATTAAAGCAAAAAAACCAAATATGGACTACTTTTAATTGAAATATCTCTGCGAATAACAACCCCTAAGGTTATAACAAAGGTTGGAATGTGGCCAGCCTATACTCGTAATATTTGTAGAAACTGCTTTAACTTGAAACTTGAAACAGCCGCTCAATTTTAAGTTTAAATTTTCTTGGAGCCGTAGTCTATTTTAAACAAAATTTAATCAACATGATAGACGAAAAGGATTTTATTACTGACAAGCGACCCACGGCAAGTTTCCTTCGTCTATTAAGCAATGATAATTACAAAAGGGTAATACTCACTGGACCTTAGCGAATGAGGAACATTGATTAAAAAATAATAATGAAATAATTTCTGAAACAGTCGTCTATTCAGTGAGAACTACTGAAATTTTTTGTTTGTAATTTCAGAACAATGTTCCAAAATTGTCTTTCGTTCCAAAATTGAAAAAAAAAAAACGAAACGCTTATATAAACATCTCGGTGTTGTCTGTCTGGCTGTCACAGTCCTTTATATCAGAGATTATTTGTAGTAAATAACTGTTTGGAACAGTATACTAATTAGTCGCTCTAGTCTCCAAAAAAAGACGTGAATTTAAAAAGTTGAGTTATGATTTTTTGGAGTTGGTTGTTTTGGGTTTGTTATTACAAAGTTAAAAAAATTTTTTTTTACTCATCGTGTGAGGTATCAAATGAAAGGTCCATAAATCACGAATTAAGTAATATGTAAAACGCTACTTTTTGTTACATTTTAAGTTTCTTTATAAATGGTAAGGAAATATTGTTCAGAAAAATCATGAACTTTGAGAATACGGTGCACATTGAAGGAATTTTATCAAGACCGCGTCATGGTACGTAGTTACATAAAAAGAAAGCGCTAGGACAAACTTGTTGTTTTGTGGTTAGTGATAATATCGAGATTATGGATTACGCAATTGCACAATTATTTATTAATGTACTTGGCCGCTTTTTTATTCTTAAATAAACATATATATACATACATATGTACTTCACATGCTTATATACATATATATACATATATATATATACTTATAAAAAGTATGAATTTACATAAGTGAATCAATTTTCGTGAGTCTAACGAAAATTTATTTTTAGTTGGTTGTGATTTGGACTCGCACAATTAATTTTCCAAATAACGTGAGTGAAAATTGATTTCAAATGTAATAGATTTTCGAGAGTGTGAACTGCACATTTTCTAAATTTAGAAAAATTTTTTGATGACGTTATTCAAATATTATGTTTTTCTAGTATTCTGTGTAAGGAAAAGTGTACTGCGTACAACTGTATGTGTACTGTGTGTACTGTTAGTGTACTGTGTACTCAAGTTAGTGTACTGTGTACAAGAACAAGAAAGCATGGTGAGACTACCTTGCTGTAAAAAATAGCTTTGGTATGAAAGATTTGATTAAAGAGAGATACAAACTGCTAAAAGTAGAAACAAAAGCACTAGTGAAAGAGTAACTTGAAAAGTGTAGTGTTAGATGATAACAAAATGTCGGTCAATTTTGAGGAAAGCTCTAAATTATTGTGGAAGGAATTACTTACCTACTTAAGTACCGAAGTGATCCGGCACCTTGCGAAGAGAATAAAGTGCGTTTGAAAGATAACAATTTGCTAACTAACAAAAAATACGGCTTACAGCGATGAAGTGAACATTATAGAGAATTATATGAGTGTTGCTACTCTGTCTCTGATATTGAGAGCAATCCTAGTGAATAGTGAAGTTACAAAAAGTCTGAAATGTGGAAAAATTTACAAGAAATTGTAAGAAATTGAAAGTAAGCAATTGAAAGAAAGAATCGTTGATATTATCATATGCGGTGGGTCTAGAAACTAAAATATCCTTCGTATTCCGTATTGTAAAGGGAGGTTCTTCAGGACTGACATACTGCAGTCAAAGTACTACTTCATAAAAGGAAACGTTCTCATCTAAACTGTGCATGCTATAGAGCCATACGCTTGGTCAGCTTAGCAAGTAAAGTCTATACCAACTACCAAGGTATGGACCAAAAGTATGAAAGGAAAGATATTTGTGGGATCGAAGTATGTGCGATGCCACTATCGCGGACAAAGTAAAGAATAAAAAAGGAAGAAAATAGGAATGCTTGGAATGCGAAATAAGGAAGAAAAAAGTAATGCTTAGATGGTTCGAATACATAGAAAGAATGAGTGAGAAACGATTGACTAAGGAAGTTTATAGAGCGAAAGTGGGTGGTAGCAGAAATCGAGGTAGATCAAATAGCTAGAATGTTGTTAACGGGAGTGTCAAAAGTATATTTGCATACCTCAGTCGAAGTGTGTGAGCAGAACGATGAAATTCGAGGTGGCGAAAAAAGTATATACCCGATGCTTGGCACTCCATTCTCTCTGACTACCTCGTTAGGAGCACGATGTTATGATAGGTATGTATGTAGGTACGTATTTATTACCTGAAAAGACAGACGTGTAGACAGCAGACACAGACTTCTAAGTATTTCTATAACCATTCCTTTTCCAATTTTAGTACGGAGCTCTGAAATACAATTAGCGAAAGCGTGTGTTCATGGTTCTTTAAATAAGTTAGACCTTAATATAGTAATGACCGTATCGACGGTTGTTAGACCGATTATTAGTACATGATGTTTCATATTTAAAAGCCATGTTTATATTGTTATTTTCCAACTTTAAAATTTATTACCATTTTCTTCGAACTTATGTTATTTTACATCTTAAATCAACAACTTATATTTGAAATAAAACTTGAATTTAAGTAAAGTTGGTGCAGCGTCGTTGTATCGTTTATTTTATCTTCTGACGACTCTTAAAACATAAATATTGTGCGATTATGTTGGAATCGAAAAAATACATAACGATGTTTCTAGCTACGTTATAGATACAACAGGAAAACATTTTTATTCGATTCGCAGTGTGACTTGTACAGCCATATTATTGTTCAAGAAAGAAAATAAAAACACCTACGTAGAGATTTCTGACAAGTTCTTATATTTATAATAATGAAAGTAAGAGTTTCTCTGCAAAAAATTGTTGTTTAGTTCTTGTGTTTTTTTTGACTTATGATTTTTTTACTTTCTGAGTGAGGTAAGTTGTTTTTAGTCTACAAAAATTTCCTCGATTATGCCTTGAGTTTCTTAACATACATACCATATACCTATATGTAACAAGTGTTGCCATTCTATGTCTAAGATATATTTATAATAAAATTAAAGTCGGCCGGCATAAAATGTTGTACTTTTTGTTTTTTTTTTTTAATATAAAAAAACGTTTCTTATGATACATATTTTATTTATGATTTATTGTTGAGTTATATTGATAAAAAATATTCCGAACTTTTGATAGATGAATGCAGGCACCGAATAGATTCCAGTAGTATCTTATGTTTCTGATATTTTTATGAAACTTTATTTTATTTAATAACATAGTAGATTTAAACGTTAAACGAACCGTTAATTTTTCTATACTTTTATAGACTGTGTATATTGTGTTATAATTACTATTGGTAGAGATTGCATTGAAAAAAGCTTAAAAGTTATAAACGAATACACTGACAAGCGCGGATTCCGACTTTGTTTTATACTATTGACAGATGAGATAGAGATACCTTAAACTGCTATAAAATAATTGGATTCTATTATAACTTGGTGAATAAAAATACCCATAACTTTATCTTATTAATACTGCATGACAAAAACATCATTCGAATAGGTTAAACATATGTTTAAACGTATGTAACACACTTTAAAAAAAATATAAACGAAAAGAAATTTTTTTAAATACGATAGGCTTAGGTATACTGTCTTAGTCACTTTGTTGCGTTGTTGTTTACTGATGTATGTAACTACAACAGACATAATTCTGAAGAAAGGACTTGGAGAACTGCCAGTGCAGTCAGGTTGAAATGAAAGATTCACGTATTAGTGTTGTAATAATTACGCATATGTAAATGCTTATATATACATAATATATGTAATACAGAGAAACAACATCTATGCTTATTATAAATATGAATTTAATAAAACTTAAAAAAATAGCCATGAAGTATAAATAAAGGGAATTTTACAATAGAACGATCTGATCGTTTTCCGTCACGAAAAATTACTTGACGGTGTTTAGAATATAATTAAATGTTGTTTCTTGTAATGTTATTTCAGTATGATTTCCATATGGAAACTTATTACATAAACTAATAATATGAATTACATTATACATAAGCACAATACATAATAATACAAAATAATATACATTAATTATATAATATACATACATATTAAGTTATGTATATAAACAACACTGAGAGAAATTCGAACCAGAATCTTGTTGGATTCAACGTTATTTTTGGTTAAATTAGCGCCTACAAAATTTTTGGTTCCAGCAAGAAATTGAGCACGTTTAAGCACGTTAGCTTGTTATTTCAACATTTTGAACTTGTTGCCGTTAAAGGTTAGTTTGTTCAGTAGTAATGATGTTTCGGCCAGGTATATTGTTAAAATAACGAGACATTTTTATTGAATTAACTAGATATCAAGAAGTTTCTCTACAAGTTTCTCTTTTGTTTGATTTAACAAGTTGGTTTCATCAAAATCATATTAAGTTTGTCGTTTTTAACAAGTTTCTGTTTGTTTCAACAATTTATTCATTCACAATTTCCACATAGTTCTTTCAAATAAATCGACTTGTTTTATTGAGTCGATAAAACAAGTCGATCAAAAAAGTCGACAAGACTAAATAAACAATTACTTTGTTTCTGGTTACAAAAATACACAAGTCGAAAATGTCAGAAGTACGTAACTTTTTCTTTCAATGTATACATTAATTTCGATTATTATAAACGTTTTCGATTATTACAATTTTTTTTTTAATTTTGTGATAAATAGTCGTTTTGTGACTAACTGACTTCGAATCTGCAATTTTTTAAATTTTTGTCTGTCTGTCTGTCTGTCTGCATGTCCTTTTATAACTGAAGAACGGCTTGACTGATCTTGATGAAAATCTGTACGTCGTAATAAGATGTGATTGTGCTCATGATAGGCTACTTATTTTGTAGAAAATCTTCCCTTAAAGGAGTGAAAGGGGGGATGAAACTTTATAAAGGAAATGGTAAACCGCTGAACCGATTATGGTGAAATTTGGCAGGGAGATAGTTTGACATCAAAAAACGCCATAGATTATTTTTTTTGTCAAGAGGGTGTTAAGGGTGATAACACTTTGTATGGGAAATTATATCTATACTACTACATAAATCTCTAGCGTCTGTCTGTAATTACAATTTCTTTGACAAATTTTGTAATAAATAGTCGATTTATGTCTCACTGATTTCGATTTTTAAAATTTTTTGTCTGTCTGTATGTCCTTTTATAACTCAAGAACAGCTTCACCGATCATGATGAAAATTAGTATATAGTAAGAACATGTGATTGCGCAACTGATAAGCTGCTTTATTTTTATCGGAAATCTACCCATAAAGTGGTGAAAAGGGGATGAAACTTTGTATGAGGACGATAATTCTAGGTAATGATAAAATTTCGTGAGGTGATAAGATATTATTTACCAAAAATACATAGGCTACTTTTTTACTAAAAATCTGTGAAAAGGGGAGATGGGAGGGAGAGGGACGAATCTTTTTACGGGAAATGGCTAAACCGCTGAACCGATTATGATGACATTTGGCAAGAAGATAGTTTGACATCAGAGAAAGGACATAGGCTACGTTTTATGAAAAATCTACTCCTAACAGCGTGAAAAGGGGGATGAAACTTTGTATGGGAAACGCTAAAACTTGGTAATGATACAATTTGGTGCGCTGATAAGACTTTTTTATCAAAAATACATAGGCTATTTTTTTTATCAAAAATCTGTGAAAATGGGGATGGGAGGGAGGGGGACGAAACTTTGTACTCAAAAGGCTAAACCGCTGAACTGGTTATGATGTAGCATGGATATAGTTGGATACCTGAGAACTTTTTTATCAAAAAACTAACCCTAAAGGGGTGAAAAGGGGGATAAATCTTTGAATGAGAAATACTGAACCGCCGAACCAATTATGATGTTTGGTACAGAGATAGTATGTGTCCGGAGACAGACGTAGGCAAGACGTAGACTTTTTCAAAAACAATCTTTAGACCTATGCACATGTACCTATATATAATCTAACCTAATCCGGGAAAGCCACGATAAAATTTTCCGCGCAGACGAAGTCGCAGGTACAGCTAGTAGATTATAAATGCGAAAGTCTGCCTGCATGTTTGGTCGGCTTTCACTACTAAACCGCTGAACCGATTTTGATGAAATTTAGAATGGCGATAGATTAAGTCCAGGTAAAGGACATAGACTAGCTTTTTTAATTTCACGCGAACGAGGTCGCGAGCAACAGCTTGTATGATTATAAATTACCATACGTTTGTATAGAGAAAGTGTGTAGGAGTGTAAAGAAACGAAAAAAAATCAACTTAATTAATCTATATATTTTTTGACGCGTAGTGTTCATTTTTAACTTCACTTTTAATTTTATGAGTAGACTAACAAATATTAAATTAACATTTTATATTAACATTAACCTATATGAATATGCCACTTAATTAATACATAAGATGGAATGTAACAGAATTATGTACGTATCCCTTAAATTACTAGGCAATACGTTATACTAATTTCAAACAACAGTACTTAATCAGATTTGGATGTAAAATATTACATTCATAATACACATTGTGCTCCATTTATCAAGGATCATTAAAAGTTAAGTACATTTATTAAAATATCTTCCACACACGTTTTCTCAGTTCCTCCTGGTAAGTATTATTATCTTCAAGTTTAGTCTTACTTTCGAAATTGTTAGGATCCAAGCATTATCTTATCTACGATCATAATATATTTAACGCCCGTATATGCTGTTTTCTGAATATAAGCACAAGTATACTTATTGTTAGAGAGTTAATTAGCAGAAAGGTTAAATAAAGCTTAATGTATGCCGACAAAAAGTGAACTGTCATCAATTTTACATGTTTAACTCATTTAATACTTCATCAGCCTTCAGGCATTTTACATTACTTATTCAACATGTGTATATTTATATATTCCGCACTGTGACCTCAGTCATCATCATTTCGCAGCGTTACCTCATATTACGTACGTACACCCTTTCATTTCATTCGTCACGAGAAGGAACAGTTTAACAGTGTTAGAAGTGCTCGTGTCACACTCGAATGTTCTGAAACGTGGTATGAATTTTAATCGTTTTTTAAAACGTTGAAACGTTCCGTCATTCTCATTCACAGCAAACTCATGTTTGCTGGAAGCTATAATATGCAAATCGCCTATTTAGCGCGGATTCAACATTCGTATTTTAGATGTCAAAGTTTTTTCCATTTTCTTTATACAAAATGATTTACTTATTAAATAGTTACATATTTTTTTGTGCTAAGCCTTCTTATCCAATGTTACATCGTATAACGTCTTCACTTCACAAAAAATCGGCTAACAGTATGTCGGATACGCACTTTTTTTATTTTATCTTCTCTGGGATTAAGTTACTAATTAGGGTTTCTGGTCAAGATTTCTTGAAGCGAGAATTCACAGAGAATTTGGCTTTACTCAAGACGAGAAAAAAACTGTCGAGAATTCGAGAAATAGGAAAAATTTGCAAAACACATAAATCTACTAATAAAAATGGTTGGTTTTAAAAATTCGTAATTAAAAGGCTGTGTGAGCAACTACTCTCAGGTTTAATAATCTATTCTAATATCATAAAGAGAGAGAGCGGATATTGTAAGTTTCTTTATATGGAAGGGTAATCTCAGGAACTACTGCACCTATTCGAATAATTCTTTCGTCATTTAAAAGTTACATTATTTTAGATGGACTAAGTTAGAGATTGTGTTAGATAGTATATAAGACGGGACGGGCCACGGGCCAAAAACGAATGTTTCTTTGTATGTTTGTCCTTTATGCCTTCCTAAACTATTCATCAATTTCCTAAACTATTCATCATTTCGGGGTCAACTGAGGAAACGTGCTCGTCGCGACCTCTGCCAGCTCTTTTCAGGGCTGCAATTCCTGTCCTGTGCATACCATGTGGTACAACGGCAATGATAATGTTAGGGCGTCCCCCGAAAGCGATGTACACCGGTTTGTTCCCGCTGGTGTGTGCAGAGTGCAGTTCGGCGTTGGGGACCGCCACCCAACACGTTGTGCACCTAGCGGCGGGAACTGGAGGGAGGAGTGCAGAGTAGCTGCGTGGAATGTGAGAGGTGGGATTGAGGAGAAGATGAATGAAGTGATGGATATTATGGAAGAGAAAAGATTAGATGTGCTATGTTTGAGTGAAACCAAGCGAGGCAGCAGTGAACTTGCCGACTAGCCCGGAGGGGGCATCGCTTTGTGGTCAGGGGTACCACCACATGGAGATAGGGGATGCCAAGGTGTAGGCGTTTTACTGTCCTCTTGTATGGTTAATTGTATGACTAAGTATGAATGTGTAAATCCCAGATTGCTCTGGGTACGCCTCAAGATTGGCTTGACAAGAATTTTTATTTTGGCAGTATATGCCCCAGTGGCCTCTGTCGGTTTGGCTGAACTAGTGCAGTTCTGGGAGAATGTTAGAGAAGTTCTAGCGACGGTTGAGGAGAACGAAAGAATTGTTGTGTGTGGAGACATAAATGGATGGGTCGGGACAGCTCGAACAGGATTTGAGTCTGTCCTAGGCAAATATGGAGATAAGAGAGTGAATGATGCTGGTGAGATTGTGTTAGGAATGTCTATGGAAAAGGATCTTTTTGTGGCTAATACCATGTTTGGGCACAAAAGGATCCATCAATACACGTGGGAAAGAAAGGGTGCGAGGAGTATGATTGATTTAATCCTGGTGGATAGCAGACTTAAGAAGCAGGTTATAAACACAAGAACGTATAGAGGAGCCGATCTCGGGACGGACTACTTTCTGGTGATAACCAGAATAAGGGGTCTGTTTGCAGCATGGCGACATCGCGTAGTGTTCAAACCTGCAGCGGTTAGCCGCATTAAAAGCTGGAAACTGCAGGATGCGACCACCAGGAATGAATATGAAAGGGTATTATACAGTAAGCTTGTTGATAGATTGAAAGTGATGAGCGAGGATGTTGAAGAATGTTGGCAGAACCTTAGAGATATTATGATTGAGGCTGCGAAAGAAGTGTGTGGAATGAATAAGATTGGGAACGGCAAAAAGCGTGATGTGTGGTGGGATGATGAGGTGAAAGTGTCTGTGTATAAGAAAAAGAAAGCAGAGACTACCTTGCTACTAATGTGTAAGTGACTGTGGTATGAAAAATTTGATGAAAGACTGCTATAAGCTGCAGAAAGCAGAAACGAAGGCACTAGTGAAAGAAAAGCGTGAAAGGTGTAGGGTGTTAGACGAAAACAAGATGTCGGACAACTTCAAGGAAAATTCCAAAATATTTTGCAAAGAAGTACGTAAGTACCGAAGTGGTACGGCACCTTGCAGAATGAATAAAGTGCGTTCGAAAGAAAACAACCTGATTACAAATAAAAAGGATGTTCTGCAGCGATGGAGTGAATACTATGGAGAACTGTATGAGAGTGGTGACTCCGTCTCCGATACTGAGGGCGATTCTAATGAATTGCCACACTCAGGCCAGGGACTGAAGGATGCCATTAGTATGAAAGAGATTGAGAAAGTGATAAGAAGTTTGAAATGTGGAAAGGCTGCGGGAATTGATGAGGTGACTGCTGTGATGATCAAGTATGGTGGTCCTAGGGTCTGGGATGCCTTCTATGCACTCTGACCCTCACTCTGAAACCTTTGTTGGCAGAAGGGGGAGGTTCCAGAGGACTGGCGCACGGCAGTCATAGTACCTCTATATAAAGGGAAAGGTTCCTATCTAGACTGTGCGTGCTATAGGGCCATCAGCTTGGTCAGCTTAGCGAGTAAAGTCTATACTAAGGTATTGACTGAACGTATGAAAGGCGTTTCAGAAAGATATTTGTGGGAGGCGCAAGGTGGATTCAGGAACGGTAGGGGTTGTATGGATCAGATTTTCTCGCTTCGTGTTATCGTGGGAAGGTTTCTGGCTATAGGTCGTAAAGTTTTCTGCGCTTTCCTGGATCTTGAAAAAGCAATTGACAAGTAGTGCGAAAGAAATTGTGGAATCTTCTTCCTGAATATGGCG
Source organism: Zeuzera pyrina (assembly GCA_907165235.1). Taxonomy (NCBI): domain Eukaryota; kingdom Metazoa; phylum Arthropoda; class Insecta; order Lepidoptera; family Cossidae; genus Zeuzera; species Zeuzera pyrina. The sequence goes on from OU015624.1 coordinate 11,463,643, forward strand.
TGAAGAGCTCCTTACTGCAGGTAGTGAGGTCATTATATCGAGGCCACAGAGCCTGTGTAAGGATAGATGGGGACATGTCGGCCTGGTTCAAAGTCTGTTCAGGCGTCAGACAGGGCTGCGTGATGTCTGCCTGGCTATTCGTGCTATATTTGGACAGTTGCATCCAGATATTGAAAGGTAATATGAGTGGTATAGGATGTGGTGACACAGTGGTAAACTGCCTATTGTGCGCTGACGATGCTGTGCTAATAGCACCATCAGAAGCAGAGTTGCAGACACTAGTCACGTACATGAAAGAAGATTGTGAAGTAAAGGATTGAAAATGAATGTGAACAAAACTAAGGTTCTGGTGTTTGAAAGAGAAGCGGTACAAACAAAATGTGTGATTTGTGTAAATGGAAAATGTCTAGAACAAGTGAATGAAATTGTGTATCTGGGGAGTGCGTTTTCGAAAGATGGAAGATGTGAGTTGGATGTGGAGAGACGGGTAGCAGCTGGCAATAAAGTGAACGGTGCTCTGTCCGCATTAGTGGGTAGTGTGAATATATCTAACACTGCTAAAATAGCCATCCACAATGTGGTGTTGGTGCCAACTTTGTTGTACGGTAGTGAGGCCTGAATATGTCCGAAATCGAGTGAAAGTATGATAAATGCTAAGAAGATGCGGTCTCTCAGAAATATGTGCGGTGTCAAGCTTGCGGACAGGATAAACAATGATGAGATACGTAGTATGACAGGGTTGCATAACAGTGTTATTGAAAAAATGAAGAAAGCAATGCTTAGATGGTTCGGGCACTTGGAAAGAATGAGTGATGAAAGACTGACGAAGAAAATATACAGAGCGAAAGTGAGTGGTAAAAGAAGCCAAGGAAGACCAAGGCTGACTTATGAAGATAAAATAGCCAGTGTTAGCAGACGGAAATGTCAAAAGCACTCGCATACTTAGGCGAAAATGTGTGAGGAGAAGGATGAGATTTGAAGAAGCGAAAGAGGTGTGTAAGGACCGCGACTCCTGGCGCTCCGTCCTCTCTGACTACCCCGTTGGGGATACAGCGTGAAGATATGTTATGTTATGTTAAACTATTCATCAGATTGTAATGAAACTTTGGTGAGTTGTTCTGCATACGCCGGCAAAGGTTTTTGAATTAGTACAACCACCATGCAAATGAAGTCGCAGGTATCAACTACTAATAAATAAAAAGTTGATTTCGTGATTAAAATTTATAAATTTTTAGTTATTTATAACAACAGAAAAAAGAATAAACGAACTAAATACGATTTAATTTAGTTATTGTTAGACGTTTAATTAAATAATCTGATTTGAAAGACGTGACGACAGTCTTATTTTAATGAAGAAAAGAAGTTTTGAATTTTTATTTAGGTTTCGACTATATTGGCGAAAAAACTGATCTTTACCTTGACATACCTTTATTTTAATGAAAATGATTGTTAACTACTGGATCTAGAATTTTAAATGTTGAAGGGAATTAATAAATACCTTGCTTAAAGTTTACAGGAAAAATATTATGAAAAGCTAGGACTTATATATTTCCAGAAATTAAGTTTAAAGATATCATTTCATGACATACACAACACACTATGAGCAAGTAAAACACGTACTCAACCATTCTTTAAATAGTTACTTACCATTATACTTTCACACTGTATGTCCCTGAAACGTAATGAAAATGATACGTTGTCTTTTCATTTTCTTACATGCGAAAATTATTGAACCATATAATTTGTACGACTGTATCCATACGACTGTAATTACACTGGCCAACACAAATTCTCACCGTTTGTGAGAACGATGTGAACGAATCCGCAGGTATAGGTTACTTTTATAACTATATATTGATTATATAGCTATAAATCATTATGTACTATGCTAGTTCGTATAATATATGTATCTGCAAAACCTTACTCGATAAAACATTTTCATTTATTCAATATGGCAGCCTAACGAACTGTCTCATCTGTTTAACGTCAATAAATATATACATGCTTATTATATAGGATACGAATTAGGTTACCACGTGAGAAAATGTGCGTACCTTTTTAGTAAGGGTTACGTGTTTTTTATTTCTTGCTCTTTTGATGAAATTTAATAGCCATACATAATAATTTATCATGTATGGTTAATAAATTCCTATTATGGCTATATTATGGTTATTAAATTACAAAAAAGTTAATGAACTTAGTAGACATAATTTATGTTTATTTTCTTTAAAATAAATTATATTCGCTTTAATTACCTTAAATAATAGGGGTTACAGTATGAAATTGTCGTTTTTTACTGAAAAATTAAAAACTTTTTTTGTAGGATGAAATAGGTATATTTATTGAATCAAAGTATTTACTTTCATTGTCTATAAATTGTTGCGATCTAATCGGAAGATCATTTAAACCTTTTAGATAGAACTCTAGGGACCTGTACTTCATAAACTATATGAAGGCATTTTTTACGTGCATTTTTTGCATTTTGTACTGGTGAGAAAATTATTTTCTGCGCAAAAAATTGTTCAAATCGCGGATAAAATGATAATCTGTTAGGGCAGGGTCCGGCGAGTATAGATAATGACGGATGGTTTTTAACTGCATGTCTTGTAGTGTTAAAACATGGGCATGTCTTGTAGTATTAGTCTCGAGCAGTGTAAGGTCTTGTGTTATCATGAAGCAATAATGGTGGAGATCGATTGACAAATCGGGGCTGTTTTCCTGCGTGTTTTACCATCATTGTCCGGAGTTCTGCACAGTAAACATCTGCTGTTATTTGCTTGACCGGATTTGAGGAAGCTATAGTGAATTACACCATGAAGTGACCACCAAACAGTTACTATCGCCTTTCTATGGGTAATCTTCGCTTTAGGGCATTGGTGTCGCGTTTTCTTGGGATCAGCTATTGAGTTATTTGCTTGCAATTATCCTAAAGAATCCACTTCTCGTCACACGTCACAATTCGGTCCAAAATCTCTTCATTTCTGTACTGGCTAAACAAAGCAAGACGAGCTTCAACGCGCATTGCTCTCTGCAGATCAGTCAAACAATGAGGCCTCAATTTCTAAGTTTTTTAATTTTACCGGTTTGCTGCAAATGGGTCAGTAATGTGGGTACACTAACGTCAAACCATGCCGCTAATTCCCTGGTATTTTGATACGGATCGACTTTCACCATAACCTTCAATTCAACGTTATTTACCTAAGTGGCTGGTCTTCCTTGTGGTTCATTCTTCAAATCGAAGTTTCCACTACTAAAGCGGTTAAAACAAAAACGCACGGTACGTTCGTTAACCGTATCCGCTTCAAACACAGCATTGACATTACGAGCAGTTTCTGCTGCTTTAGTTCCACGTCGTAATTTATATTCGAAAATTACTCTGATTTTCGCTGTATCCATCTTTAAGTTAAAAACGGTAAAAAAAAATACAGTCTGAAATATGACACTATGCCGGTTTAGTTTTAATTCAGTGGGCAGTGCGTTAAAACGGCAATTTCATATTTTAACCACTATTAAATATTAAATATCATTTTAATTAAACGAACAAAAAACAAAATATTATTTCCGGCTACATTATAGATTAAATCGAATGAGCAATAGTTCGAACCGAAGTGTTTAAAATCTTTTCTCAAAACGGCAGCCGACAACCTTGGATAGAATCTTTAATTCTGTTAAGCGCGTTCGTCGTGAGAGTTTTAATAATGTTATCCCTTGGCCAATTTGACGGTCCCCGCCGCGTTAAAGTGTTCGCCCCTTTTGTACATTTTGCTTTATTTGTTTAGGACAATTAATGTCGTTTTAACAGTTTCGCATCACTTTGAACACAGTTACAAAATGGAAGCTGTTTAACAGTTTCACCTGAAGAACAGGTACTTGGCGTTGTAAATTACAGTAGGCAGTCAGTAGGTTTATCTATACGAAATATACGTAATGTATATCTGAAGCGTTAATTGACTGCGAAGTTGAAGATTTAAATAAGATTTCAATTATTCATTGTTTCTTTAACATTGATTTGAAAAGTTCAGTAAATGCTCAAGGGTACCGTTTGAAATGTACTGTTCTAATATCGTATATTCTAGGAGAAACTAACAAGAAAATTAGTGATATTGGGTCCTTACATATGAAATTGGCGTTTTGTACGGAAGGAATAAAAGTCAATTTTTTTTTTGTAAAATATATTTAATTAATCAAAGTATGCACCGTTGTTATCTATGCACTTTTGCCATCTCATAGGTAGTTCATTGATCCCTTTACTAAAAAAAACATGGGGACGAGAATCAATAAACTCTTTGAAGGCGGTTTGGACTGCCGCATCGGAGTTGAATTTTTTTCCATGTAAAAAGTTGTCCAAATTCCGGAAAAAATGGTAATCTGTTGGAGCAAGGTCCGGGAGTACGGTGGATGTCGCAGACATTCCAATTGTAGCTCATCTAACTTAGTGCTTGTTTGTTGTGCAGTGTGTGGTCTTGCGTTGTCGTGAAGCAGCAGTGGCCTAGAGCGATTGACCAATCTCGGTTGTTTAGCAGCTAGTTCTTCCTTCATGGTTTGCAGTTGCTGACAATAGATATCTGCCGTAATCGTTTGGCCAGATTTTAGAAAGCTGTAGTGAACGACACAGGCGCTAGTCCACCAAACACTCACAAGTAACTTTTTCTGAGTCAATTTTCGTTTAGGGCAGGATTTGGCTGGGTCTCCAGGGTTCAGCCATTGCGACGAGCGCTTCCGATTATCGTACAGTATCCACTTTTCATCACAAGTAATGATTTGATTTAAAATCCCTTCATCATTGTGTCGGTTGAGCAAAGTAACACAGCAGTCGACGCGTGTTTGCAAGTTCGATTCACTCAATTCATGAGGTACCCATCGTTCAAGTTTTTTTACTTTCCCGATTTGCTTCAAGTGGATTAATATAGTTTTATCACTTACCCCGAAGCCTGCAGCTATCTCTGAAGTGTTTTGTGATGGATCCGCTTCCACAATAGCCTTTAATTCTTCATTTTCCACTTTGGTCTCCGGCCGTCCACGGGGTTGGTTCTAAAGGTCGAAATTTCCAGAACGAAAACGTTAAAACCAAAAACGTACCGTGTTTTCTTTTGCGACACAAGCGCCGTACACATCATTAATCCTTCGAGCTGTTTCTGCAGCACTGGTGCCACGGTAGAGCTCGTACTCGTAAATATACCGATATTTCATGTTTTCCATTGTGCGGTAATAAGCGACGCCAAAAAAAAAATAATAAGGATAAAAACAAATGAATGACTGTTTTCAAAACTCAAATGTACCAGCTAAATTAATGTATAAATTTGAATTTGGAATTCTTAACCAAAGAGGAGATATTTCAGATCAAAGTGGTCAGTACGACAAAACGCAAATTTCATATGTAAGGACCCAATATTTACCTACGTTTGACGTTGAGTTCAACTTTTACCTAATTTGAAACATTCACTAGTAAAGATTTAATTCGTTGTTATTAATAGAGATTTTAATAACTTTAGATGTTTTATAATTAACATTACTAAAATTTCTGCAAGCTTTATTAACGTAATAACCTATTCTATAATACTGTGAAATTGAAATTTAACATTATATAAATAATAAGTGAATTCCGATTATTATATATTTAATTACGCTAAATGGATTAAGTATAATTCAAAATTACTAATGTTTTGAGTTAAAATATATGGAAAGATTAAATGAAAACTAATTAAGAAAGAGAATTATTTAATCAAAACACTTAGTTATTGAATCGGATAGTCTACACCACTGAATACCTTGGAAACTTCACCAAGAGCCTCTTGATTCCAATAATAATGTAGATAAACCTGATTAAACCATAGTTGGTAGAGTTTCGGCCCTTTAGGAATCTACTATTACCCCGATATCCAGTGATTTTCTAGTCCTCTTTGGAGTGTGCTCCCCTTAACATTCCTCCCTTTTGCAATCGCACAGTGTACACGGTTAAATTCGAGTATATTTGTTCGCAGTCCGTCAGGAGAACGAGCGTTTGATGCACGACGTGCTGCAGACTCCCGTCTTAAATCGCACCCAGTCGTCGGTGGGATTGCGCTGACACCGCGCTACTCGCCGCGCCCGCGGCTCGACAACATCCGGCCGGCTGCCGCGCCGCCGGAGGAGCTCACCGACCACGGGATCCACCACGAGCCCGAGAACAGCACCGACACGGCGGGCGGGTACGACCAGAGCGCGACCAACGTCAGCCAGCCGGCTCCGGTGAGCGAGGGTCAGTCATGAGCCAAGTCTCCCCGACATCCACTCTGGCCTCATATTCAACTCTTCAGTTACAGTGCTGATTCGTGAACGCACAAAACTTAGTAACACCTGTCGGTGTTGCTTTGACATGTTACATACATGAAGCGAGAGAATTTTCATAAACATTAGTTACTCGTTTGTGAATCGAGTGACGACCCTGACGTGTAGGTAGATAATGTGAAATTGTGAATGACTAGTATAGATCAAAATGTTGTTTGTTGAGATTACTTGAAATGTATCAAGATATAGTAAGCAAAAGACAAAAGGTCAATAATATACGCTAGTTTTAAGTTGAACATTATCTTATTGTTTAATACGATTTACCTATGTACGTCATTATTATTTTTAGATATGGATAATATGAGAACTAAAGAAATAAATATATGTATCGACTTTCTAACTATCAGATCCGGTATGTGAAGTAATTAACATTAAAAAGAAACAGTTACATACTTTATTAATTAACAATCAAAAATAATAATAATGGGAGATAAAATGTGAATTTACCCTCGTCAAACTGATGCCTTCGGAAAACACGCCCCTGTGAATATTGGATTTTTTCAAGGCTGTCATAAATATTCTAATGCAAACAAACACTCTTTGATTGGGATCAAGCTGTGTGAATTGTTACAAGTTGATCCACATACAATTTATTTTAGTTTTTAATATGTAATGTACTCATGTACTCTACAACTGAGATGGTGCCATGCCAAGCATATATTAATCGCTAACAATTATGGGCAAATATTACTCCTATTTTTTTGAATATACTACGCTTTATCTTAAGTAGATAAAAGTCCAGACTTCATTTAAAATAACGATATTTATAAAGATTTTTTAAAACTGTTTAATATATATACACTTTATTATAATTAATAACTATATTACAATTAACTGTTATTATAATTGAGAACCCAATAGCAATTTATCATCAATTCATTGGAATGAATTTTATTACTACAGTTATTTGCTTATTACGTGTAGGGTAACGTACTAAAGATTAGACATTTTAAAGCATGACAAAAATAATTTTTTTGCTAGCACTAGAACTTAATTTTGATTGTAATAAGACTGTTTAACAAATATTGAAAATACTAATATTTGTAGATTTTTCTCAGTTATAAGTCATAATTCGTAAAAACGATTGATATCATTCACAATTCGTAAAAACGATTTAAAAGTAAGGCGATATAAGTATTATAATCAACGAACAGACATACATAATGTCCAAAAATTAGTACGTTGCTCTATTATGCGTTTTAGCCCAGTAGTATTCTTACTTCTTATTCTCAGAAAGGTAATCAATTAACGAGAAATAGATTTATATTTGTTATAAAACGTAACTTCATTAAACAATCATATTGTAAAATGAAGGATTTCATTGAAGAAAAAGCGATAGTCTGGAAATAATCTCTGCACATTTACTGGATTTCTTTGAATACCTATTGTATTTTATAAATCTATTGTAAAATGATGTTGAAACCTGACTTTTTGTCTTCTCCGTGTGCAGGTTTTTTTTCGAACCTAACGAAGATAAATAAAAAAAAAGTTCAAAAACATATTAGAATTGGATTTACTTTATTAAATTGATTTGACTTTGACTATATAAAATGAGATAATTATGCCCTATTCTTATTATGAGCTGTTCTAAATGAGAGCAATTGAGTTGTGGCTAATAAAATACTTCAATTATTTTTTACCGAATCTAGTCGAAATGAGCTTTAGAAACTGTGCTTAAATCTGTTAAAATAAGAGCTTTTGTAAAGTACTATATGTAGTTGTAGATAGTATTCTCGTGGAATGGCTAAATGTTATTGTTGTTAGCGACAATACTCCCAGAATCGATGTGCGCGCTCCAGTGATTCCACCGTATATTCAAGAACATCGATTTGAATGCATTCGATGCGAAGGTCTAAGAATATGTATGTCACTTATATTATGTCTATAATACTAAATAAATACTGCACTCCTTACAAATGTGCTCAAATATTCATATACATACTATAAATATGTACGTATATATTTACGTATATGAGTATACTCATCTATTTATTTTAATCGCGATTTATTACCTATTGTGACTAATGATTAATTAAGCCAATTCAGAATTAAGTCACTATCCGATATTTTATTGAATCGCCATTTGACCGGTTATAAAACTAATTGTTTTTAAATTTCTTTTTATAAATTGGATAAACAAGTAGGTTTAAAAATTTATGTAAATGCGATTTATTTTACAAAAAAAAATAAATGTGAATTATATTATTAAGACTTTCGTGAGACATTATTAACGCACTAATTATTGAATACGGCTTTACTCACGTATAATCCTCCAATAGGTCCGAAACTAGTCGGTACCTATACCGATTATACGTGAGTAAAGCCGTATTCAATAATTAGTGCGTAAATATGAATTATACTCAAATGTAAATGAAGGCAAACTAAGACTAATAAGCATTACAACTGTACCTATTCATTGGTGAATTTAGTCACGATAGGTAGAAATAAATCAATTGTATTGTAACGATTACCTTTATCTGATACATTGTACACATTATGTGAAATATTCAGTTTGTTTTAAAACACGGAATGCTCTGTGTAATGATAAAATAGTAATGGATTATTAAATGTATGTAACTAAATATATAAAAAATTATAGTGTTAGTAAAATGAATTGTTATGATGTTAATAAAATTAATAAAAACCAATTATTTTACAGAGTATAGATGATAGTCATGTTTTAAAATATTATGAATTATATTGATAAAGTACCAACTTCGTAATTATTTTGCATCAGTGTTAAAATCGAGTCATGGTAGCTAGGACGACGTAACTGTAAACTGTCTACCGTAGCGAATAGTGTGGATATTGCACTAAACATACTGCACCTATATACGTACATTATATATGCTTGAGCATCGAATATACGTATGTCTGTAACGGAAAAACAGCTGAGACGTCACTGTACCATTTCACTCATAATATGATTAATGTATATGTAATGCTACGTTACGTAGAGGACTGCGCGACTACAAATCTTCATCAAGTCGCTAATAAAGGTACTTCATTTTGTTTGACTTTGTTGATGTTTATAGCTAATTTGTGTTTAGTTCAGATATCAAGAATTTAAAGGTAAAATATTTTTATGTTGTAGATAACTTACAGCTAACTCATATAACCAGACGTAGTTATATATCACAATCTTTTATTATTTAGTTAGATCACAATCACATATTGACACTATTCCCTTTATATTAAATTTATAAAACGATAAATACAGTAAATAAATAATTACACGAGTAAGTCAACGGTCTCTCAAAATATTTCAATATGCATGGGATCAATCTTTTCGTTTTAATTAATTCAATTTTAGGCGCCTACTGTTAACGGTTGTAGACTGATAAATTACTTAGTACTTCTTGGGTTGAACTGCAATAAACAAACAAAGAGCAGTGTAATAAAACAAAATAAAATTATAAAACACAAGCACTCATAAAATCTTTAATTTTTGCTATCGAAAGTCAATAGCATAACTGGATTGTAAAATGTTTTAAAAATCTATTCATATTTACCTTTAAATTTACGATACGTGTTAACATTTAATGTGTAATATTATAGGTATGTATTATAACATATTTACGATTCGCATCCCCTCCCATCCTCTTGTGATACGATAAGCTACGTGTTCAAGATGTTATCATTTAATATTATGTCTAAATGCGAAAATTTGTCAATGCATCATTGGGCTATTACTAGATCAATTCCAAGTAAACAGGACCTATTAACGTAATTAGTATTAGACGGAAGAAACAAAGAATTTTATAGTTGTTTGTTGTAAATGTCAGTTTTAATTAATCTATTTTACAGAAAAATGTTTAATAAAATATGTTTATAAATAAACACCTTGCATTATTTTTGGATTATTTAAAATATTTAACAGTATTAGTAAATTACGTCTACTCGACCAGATAATGTTTAAAAGTCCTAAAATTGTCATCACATCGAAATGGGTGACATGAAAAATCTTTGATATTTTAATTGATATGCTTCCTCTACAGTTAAATGTCTTGTCTGTTCATTCTCAGTCTCTAAGAACGAACAATTTACTCGTATTATGCTAGATATAATATTTAACTGCTAAATTAAGCGTTACAATATTATGTTCGTAAGTACAGTGTATATTTAATTGCGTTTATATTATAATTATTTGAACCATTTAAGAAACGAAAAGGTATTGTAATTATTGAACAAATTTAATTCAATAATTTAATCACATAATGGGTATATAAAAATGTTATTAAAAGCAATAAAACATGAAAATTACATATATCGACACGTACTATACATATACGTATTCCTCTGTATTTATTTTGAAAAACAGAAACGTTTATGAAAATTTTATTAATATTTAGACTGAGAATAAATTTTTCACTTTATTAGTATTTCATAAATCAATAGTTTTAGTATGTAAAAAAATTAATAAAAGTTCACTTCAGTCGAGGTTGCAGGCTTAGCGGGGATTGTGTACGATGTACTCATGCGTCAATGGTTTTACTTCTACCATCAAGGGTTCTAACACGATAAAATTAAAATTTTACCATATTATTCAAACCAAGTGATCACTTCTACATCGATCTACAGTCTAACATTAGTTTATACGCATTTTTAATTAGCGAACTTATTACTTCAGAAGTTGACAATATAAAAGATAATTTTTAGCGTAAAAATGCCTTATTGATCACGGAGTTTTCATGGCTGTTGAAGGGATAATGTAAAGTTGTGCAGGTAGATATCACAAAGGGTGTAACAAGTTGGGTGGAGAAAAGGTACGCTTGAGGAAAGGCTCGCATTCCCGAGCGCCCTCAACTATGTGACCAGATGCGATGCGTCTCGTGTACGTCACTCGCTTGTTACACAACAATTTTGTACAAAATTCACTAAATAAAAGGTGTGTTAACAACATAAATCAGTGTCTTCATAGTCCGCTACATACGTTTAGAATTTCGTCACAAAGTAAACTCTAATGGCATGACTAGAAGAGTAGGAGTTCGAGCAATAGGTATTCAAAAACTTTTAGCCGTCAAAACTTTTGAAAAGATGGTTTACTTGTATTTGTTTCCGTATTGGCTTGTTTTAGAAACAGGCACATAAACTTATATACATATAATGCCCAAAAAATAAGGCTGTTTGATATTCGTCATTATAAATTTAATAATAAAGTTAACAGCTTGTCTAATGTCTATCTGTCTGTCCCTATGTCATAAACATTTTTCTCATAAACTTTTTGACGTAAGTAAATGCTTGGAACAATTGTACTAATTTTATAGTTATAAATTCATTTAAATACACTCGGGGTTAAAATAGAAAATTTTAAAAATTTGAAGAAAAACAAGAGTTCCTAAAATCACGAATCCGAAAATGAACTCATGTAACTCATTTCCGAAATTATTAGTTATGAAAATCTCAATTCCATCAAAATGTATGTTTTTTTGTTTTGGATAGAGGTTTCATTGACATAAATTGAGGAAAACTATCTGGTTTGTCTTAACTGATATATTTTTAACAGAAAAAAACTTCTACGAGAAACTTTGTTTTGTGGTTGGTAATTAAAGGCAAATTCTAAAATTTCACTTGATCGTGTTTTTAAATGGCCTCTGTTAAAAGAATCGTTACGTCTGTAGCTTAGGTCAAGACGAAGGCGGCTCGGTTTTGTTTGCCGCCTCTCACCGTTCACTACTCCACAACGTCTAATCAGGACCTCCTTGTCCGGTTTTGACTCTGCGCTATACAAAAGCTTTGTAGAAGTAAGACCGAACAGGAACAATAGGTACAGGGATATTATTAAGATCCACATTTTTTTCCCTATTAAATAACTCGTTTAAAACAGCTAGAATTTTATCTTATCTTTTGGAATTCGCGTACCAAAATAAACATATTTGTTGTACCTATTAAAGTTTTATTTGTAATTATAAAGATGTCTCTTATGTATTGCTATATAAGCAAAATATATCCTCTCACTGAATTCCTAACGGGGTAAACAGCGAGAGGATACGTACAGCTCAGTGAGGACGGAGCGCCGTCATTCGCGAAGTATCGCGATACTTTCGCCTCCTTAAATCCAATCATTCTCCTTACACACTTTCGCCTTAGTGTGTGAGTGCTTTGAAACATTGTATTGTTATATACTTATGTAAAATATCTATATTACAAAAAATATTACAATAAGTAATTTTATAAACGATTATCTCCGTTATAGGTATTAAAGGACATCCATTCGAGGATGTCAACCTTTAGTTGACTGTTATATTTTATTTCATCGAAGTATATATTTTGTTTTATGCTGTAAAACTTCTCATCAATTAGAAAAAGTCGATTTGTCAAACTAAATCACTTTTACTTGTTTATTCTCTGTTAGATGCGAATATAATATAACTAACAAGAATATATTTCTTTCGTGCTGAGGTTTTTAATTACTAAATATTTTTAATTATTGTCGTTTAGATTTCGTTCAAACATTTTCTTATTACTCCCTTTCAAGTTTGTTCAACGTGTTCCTAGCATGCTCATAGTGAATCTAAATTTAGGGTTCTCTATTCAATTATGTATGTACACACATATACATGTTATGTAGCATGTACTACACAGCTACCGTACTTTAATAAAAATTTACTTCAATTTGTCCTAAAATGACAATTATAGTCAGAGTAACTATTTTCTAAGGATTTTACTCTATGGAATTTATTTTATGAAGAATTATAGCAGCGGCACGCCATGATGGCCATTTTGACGTTTGACGACTCATGAAGTTTCGTATAAATTAATAACTCGTTTGAAGGAACAAATTGCTGTTCTTTATTGCCAATAGTGACGTGCAGTTAGTCGTAAAATTTATCGAATGTATAATTTTAGGACACAAAATTAATTTATTACATTGATTTCTAAACTATATATATTATGGTCTAACTATACAATATGGTCCCGCGAATAAATCTTTTCACGTTTTTACTAACAAAAAAGCAGCGCCATTTGACAGAATTCTTTATGGATTAAGTCAATTATATAAATCAATTGTACTATTATTATTACAATGATATTATACATATAAGTTATAAAATTATAATCATTATATAGCTGTGGCTATGTCTCTACTCTTGTTCCAGTTTCTAGAACAGTAACTTAATCTCATTTTAAATTGTGGGACAGGAAAGGTAAAAAATTTGTAGCTACATCAAAGACATATTTTCACTAAAACGAGTACAAGGGTTATAAAATCCTGTGCAGAAAAAAATTCAACGTTTTTAAAATACCTACTTTTAAAGAGTTAATTATACTCTATTTATACATTTTTAACGATATCTTAGTTAAAAATGTAATTTATGAAGGACTTATAAGTAGTAAGTAATACGATAACACATTAAATTAATTTTTTTGATAATTTGTCTTATTATGTCAATGGGGATAGTAGCGGCGACAAAAAGAAAAATTACATATAAAATTATGGGTAGAAAAAAATTGTAGTTTAAAAGACGCTTTAAGAGACTGACTAAAAAGTAAAAAATAATGTTTATCTATTAAGATTTTGTATAATAGTGATAAAAATTCCACTAACTCAATACAATTAAACGCATTTTACTAAGTTTAAAATAAGAATAGAGTGATTGACAAAACAATGATTTTATTGTACAAAGCGTGGGGTGATTTTAACTATATTTTTTTTAAAAACTCCACTTTTATCATTAGCTAACTATAAAATATTTTTAACAATTGATATCATGCACCTACGCTTTTGTGCTAAAAGAAATTGGTGTTATTACTTTACATTTCTTGACACGAAAAAATTTATTTACAGGTAATATGACTTAAACGGTCGAAGGAGGACATAAATACATATATTACCATGTATTGTCTCTTTAACGGGGTAGTCAACGAGCATGGAGTGCCAAGTGGTTCTTATATTCTTCTCTCATCCCTTCAAATTTCATTGTCCTCTTCATACACTTTCGCCGAGGAATGCGAATATATTTAATATTTTCGTAAGCTAACACCGGTTATTCGATCCTCATGAATCAGCTGCTGTCTTCCTTGGCTAATAATACCAATAACTTTCACTGCAGATATTATTCGCCCATCGTTGATCAAGGTTCATCCCTTATTCTTTCTATATAACCTGTGTAAGAAAAGACGGTGGCATGTTGCCGTGGTTCGAAGTCTGTTCAGGTTCAGACAGGGCTGCGTGATGTCTGCCTGGCTATTCGTACTGTATTTGGACAGTTGCTTCCAGATATTGAAAGGTAGTATGAGCAATATGATATGTCATGAATTCATGATACAGTAGTAAAGTGCCTTTTGTACGTTGACGATGCTGTGCTTATACTCGTAGCACCACCAGAAGCAGAGTTGCAAACGCTAGTCACGTGAATGAAAAAAGAATGTGAAGTGAAAGTATAGAATATGAATGTGAACAAAACTAAGGTTCTGGTGTTTGAAAGGGAAGATGTACAGACGAAATGTGAGACACGGGTACATGGAAAATGTCTAGAATAAGTGAATTAAATTGTATTTTTGAGAAGTGCGTTTTCTAGGGATGGAAGATGCAGGTTAGACGTGGAGAGACGCGTAGCAATAAAATAAACGGTGCTCTGGCTCTATTAGTAGGCAGCGTGGATATATCTAACTCTGCCTAATGGTTATCCCCAATGCGTTGTTTGTGCCAAGCTTATTGATGTCAAATCAAAATCAAATGAAAATAAAATAAGTGCAGTAGATATACGATTTGATAGAAATATGTTCGGTATCACTCTTGTGGACAAAATAACTAACGCAGAGATACGCAGTATGACAGGATTGCATGACAGTGTTATTGTAAAAATGAAGAAAGGAATGCTTAGACGGTTCGGGCACATAGAAAGAATGGGTGATGAAAGACTGACGAAGTAAATCTACAGAGCGAAAGTGAGTGGTAGCAGAAGCCAAGAAAGACCAAGGCTGACTTACGAGCATCAAATAGACAGTGTTAGCTGACGGAAATGTCAAAAGCACCTGCATACCAGGCGAAAATGTGTGAGGAGAATAATGAGATTCGAAAAGGCGAAAAATGTTTAAAGCACCCGTATATCTAGGCGAAACTGCGTGAGGAAAATGATGAGATTCGAAGAGGTGAAAGAAGTGTGAACGGACCGCGAAAGTTGGCACTCCGTCCTCTCTGACTACCCCGTTAGGAATAGAGTGTGAAAATATGTATGTATGTATATATGTAGATAAATTCACACTGCTAACTAATGCAGACAGACCACCGTTAACCTTCATTGCCAGTTGGAATCCGCCTTTTCACGTTCAGCTCACATCTTCCATCCCTCGAAAATTCTTCAGGTATACTGTTTCATTCATCTATTCTAGACATTTTTCACTTACCCGTATTTTACACTTCGTCTGTACATCTTCTCTTTCAAACTTCTCTTTCACCTTAGTTTTGTTCACATTCATGTTCAAGTCTTTTACTTCATATTATTTTGTCATGGCCGTGAATATAGTCTGCGATTCCATTACTGATGGCGCTATAACCATAGCATCGTCAACATATGAAAAACAGTTTACTACTGTGCAATCATATTTAGCATTGGTGTGTAAGGAGAAGCCTACGTAAATCAGGAATTTAAATACTACTATTAAAATAAATCTGTTTTTTTAAAATAAGTGTGTATTGCAGAATTTTTCACGAATTCCAATTCGTAGCTGATGCAAATTCTGTCAATTTTTTAGTTAGCAAAAAAGGAATAGTTAATTATTATTAATTGACTATTAGTGTCTATTTTTTAGTTAATTTTTTAGTTTAAAATTAATATAATATGTGCATTCAAGTTACATATATGTATTCAATACACATATTAATTCAATGTATGTTAATGATTTATTCCTAACGAAATTATACAATCATTCCCTTTGCACAGATAAGCCGCTTTTCCTGTTAGGCGTTGCATAATTTTTTTTTATAGTCAGCTATTGAAAATTAAACTAGATACTCATTGGAATTAAATTATTTATTATGATTCTCGTAAATAAACATAATATCATATGTGTATGTTAATGTTGGACTGTTTGCACCAAAGGGAAATTTGTAACGTGAAGATAAGCGGATTGAGCAGCTATTTTGAAGGCGGCGACATCAGAAATGGGATGGATTTAATTATTATTAATTACACGCTCTAAGCACGGCGTTATAAAGTTTATTAACGTCGAGGTGTTAAATTAATCCCTCATTCACTCTTAGGTTGGACTGAGATTCAGTTTTCGAATTTTCATTAATATTTGTGAAATGAATTTACAGTTTAATGAATATTTATTTTACACACTTTGTTCCAGTCAAAGCAAAAGCAAATTCATTTTTAGATTTACCTATAAACATTATTACTGAGACCGCAACTGATTTGGACCACATGACATTTGAAGATATGATTTAGAGTCTGTATCAATCACATTTGTCAAAAGTGGTGATGAGTAAAATCAGTAATCAGACGAATGCAATATATACAATGTTTCCAATAGCAAAGAGATCAAGACTGAATGAACAAAATCGAGACCCAATATGCAGGATCAAAATCTGATGTAAGCAAGACTATAGGCCTGTGTCGACAGCAGAGAAGTTGGTCAAAAATAAAATATTTTTATGAAATTTAAGAATCCAATGTACTAAATTATAGACTACTAGCCTTTGCAATTCAAAAACACACAATATCTTTATAAATTATAGCCTATGTGTTATACTGATATATAAGCTATATTACTGTGAAGTTTCATCAAAATCCGTTCAGTAGTTTCTGCGTGAAAGAGTAACAAATATCCATACATCCTCACAAATTTTCACATTTATAGTATTAGTATGATTTACTCGAAAACAATTCATTTAAAGCGACATAAACTTTTATGTGCTAAAATTTCGTATAGGACGTATCGACACGAAATTCAGTTATGGAACACTGAATGAAATAACGACTACAATTTAGTACATTAAATTCTTCTATTATATGAAAAGATACTTTCTTAAATTTGAACAACTTGTGCTGCCATTAATCTGAGTTGATCAGCATTAAAAAAAAAGAAATTTCCAATTTTATGCTGGACCAAAAAATTTATACACAAAGTAAGACCGAATGGTTCCTAAGACGGTACCTCTGTATCTCCTAAGGATTCGGATTTCCCCGTACTCTATTATATGAAAAAATATTTTATTTATTTTGATCAACTTCTGTTGTCCAGATTCTTTATCTCCGATACGATGAAATGATGCTTACATGAAACTGAGTCGATCCGCATTAAATGAAAATTGACAATTTCGTTAATTTTTGTTGACATCTCACTTCAAAGTCAAAGTCAAATGAATTTATTCAAGTAAACCCAATTGCAAGGTATTTTTGAACGTCAAATCTTTATTCTTTCTTTTCTTTTTAGTTCGGTTCGAAAAGAAAACCTGAACACTGAGAAGAACCGACAAGAAACTTAGTCAGGTATTATTTTTTCGACATTTCTCCAATATTTATTTTAAACACAATATTCAAAAAGCCAGTAAATGTGTGTGTAGAGAAGATTCCTGACTATTGTTTTTTTTTCATTGAAGTCGCTATTTTGTAGTATGCTTTTCCAATTAGTGTGCGTTTAATAACAAGATTAAATTGCTTTTCCGTTAATTGAGTAATTTCTTGAGAATTTGATTATAAAAACGAACACAGTTGCCCGAAAATGACCCACTTGACTTTCGTAATTTAAATTTACGAATAACTAGCTGATCACGACCACGAGTTTCCATACCTTAACAACACCTTTCTTTTGAAATAAATCTGTATTTTTTCTAGTGTACGAGTACATTATGTTGTCATAGATGTATAACGGGGTAAGGTGAGTACATCAGTCTTTAAAACGGTCTCTCAGCGACTCGTGCATTTATACTGTAGATGGTACGTATTGCCCTCTTTTGTAAAATAGAGATAGAATTCATATGCGCCGCTGATTCCCGCAGTAGTAGGCCATAACGCTATGGAAATATGCGAAGTACACCAGCCTAGCCGTAGCCACGTCTGTCAACTGTCTAATGCGTTTAATAGCATATATTGCCGAACTGAGCTTATTAGTCAAAACCCCGATATGATCCGCTCACTGTAACTTATTATCTACTGTTAAACCAAGAAAAGTAGTTGATTTCGCAAATTGTAATTGTTTCCCATCCAGTTCTAGTCTATTATGGAATCTGGATACATTGGATAGGGAAAACTTGACACAATTGGCTTTTGTGCATTCAGTAGTAAATTATTAGCAGTGAACCATCTCGAGACATCTGCCGTGTCCTATTAGGTCCGCTAATATCTTTCTTTTCTATTTACTTTATACCGGTGTTTCCCAAAGTGGTCCAGGTGGACCTCCAGGGGTCCACGGAACACTCGACGGGGATCTACGTTGGCGTGAAAAAAATGGGGGTTCACAAGTTGTAAGTAGGGGTCCGCGAAAATTTATCTGGTTTCGATAGTAAAGAACAAAAATTTTGGCTTGCCTTTACCTATCAATGTCAGGTCAGCAATTGTTACTTGTAAAAACTTGCATATTCGATATTCAGTACAACGCGTGTCGAGACTTGCAAAGCGCCGCTCGCCCGCAACGCTTGTTCAGACGTGCAAAGGGACGAAATACGACTTGTTCTGTGCTTACAATCTTGCGTGAACTTGTTTGATTCTTACTTCTTTGATAAATACGAATGCCAAGGACAAACGTTACTCATTTGTTTCCGGAATTTTGAAAAGAAAAGTGTGACTGAATCGATGTCAGTGTTTGCCAGTGCCGGAAAAAGTAAGTACCTGCCTATTTGCTGTACATACTTTCATTTCATATTGTAATACTATTATATTTGTTATGTTTGCATATAGTAGATACGTAATAAAAATTAAATACCAAACAGGGCCATTATTCGGTACTTCTATAAAACAACAGAAAGCCGAGAAAAATTGAACTTTTAGTACTTTTTATTATAAAATTATTTATTTACCCGACTGTGGTGATTCACTAAAGGAGAGATATATGATTGACCTGCATGTTTGTACATATTTCAGTGCCTCGTAGTTGCTAATGCTAATTGATTAAAAATATTTTCATAAATTATACGTGTCTTTATGTACCACTCGTAACGTATATCAAAGTAATAAATAAATAATTAAAATAGCGGAGTTTTGATGTCAAAATATTATTTAAAAATACTTTCTCTCGAATTTACAGAAATGTATCAAAATATAATTAATCAAAAAATGTTTTATATTACATTAAAATAGGTTCAGCCGTGTCTTAGCGGTTTATTGCTTTTAATAATTAAAATCAGTTTTACCGCCGGCATTTGGTCTTTTTCATTGCAATAATTAATTAATTCTATTCTATTCTGTTAAAATGGCCGCACACTGTTAAAATCGCTTTATGATTACTAAAACAAACATTTTTTTCTTTACAGGTAGGTAACTGATACGAAACATGGCTGAAGAAGAAATGACAGTACAGTATTGATTATTTGAAATTTGGTTTTCTTCCATCAAAGGCCCACACGATTGCCCATATGCCTTTATGCAACAAAGTTTTAAGTAACGACTCTATGAAACCATCGAAGCTCGAAGATTATCTAAAAAAGGTGTCATCCTAATAAAATAGGTAAGGATTTAAAATGTTTTCAAACATTGAAGGAAAAATACGAAAAGTGACCCACCGTGCACAGTATGTTCGCTTCAACGTCTCAAAGTAACGATGATGGCCTGTGGGCATCTTACAATATCTCATTGCTTACAGTAAAATCTGGAAAACCGCACACCATCGGAGAACAGTTAATTTTACCCGCTGTTGAAGAGGTTAAAAACTGCGACTACCTTTTATTTTCCCTTGACGTTTCGGCCGAGTTTCATCGGACGTGGTCTCAAGTAAACTGTCGCAGCAAGCTTCACTCCGTGTCCGATGCAGATTTTATTTCATCTACCCCCGATATTTGTAAATAATTATTAGGGTTCCTACACACAACACTCACTGTGTCCACACACTTAACCGGATCTAAAAAACGAGGTTTTGTCATTTGAATCACAGGATTCCACGCTGTTGATAAATTGTATCCGCTTTCCCGATTGAAATTTTTGTGTCTCTTGATTTGAATTGCTTCACGCACGACTCTTGGATAAAAGTGGCGATCGGTGGAAAGGACTTGTGGGAGATGAAATTCTATCCAATGATTCGTATCCGATTGGGGAAGATGTTCCGCTATCGCTGATTTGGTAGTTTGCTGGTTTTTTACAGCAGCAATGTGTTCCTTAATCCTTTCAGCGATAGTCCGTTTCGTTTGGCCACTGTATCAGCTACCGCAACTGCAATCTATTTTGTAGACCCCTGGTGTCTGCAACGGCAAAACATCCTTCGGTGAGCCCACTATTTTGTTTACCTTAGTTCCCGGTGTGTGCACGGTATGGATGGAAATATTTTATATTTTTTTAAAATAGATCCTATTTTGTCCGTCACTCCTTTCACATAAGGCATATAGGCGGGTTGTCTGCTCACGTCCGGATGTCTGTCCTTCTTTTTAGACCGCCTTATTCGTCGGTTAATCTGTTATCCGTTCTTTATAAGTACCTCCTGAACATAATCGAGCTCTTGCTCCAGATGTTCAGGGTCACACAGATCGTACACTCTGTTCTTCAGTGAAGTTATAACAGATTGCAGATGACTGGGATGGTGATGCGATGTCGGGTGCAGGTATCTGTCTGTGTGTGTAGGCTTCCTATAAACACACATCACGTAACACATATTAAGTACATCCCTCCCATTAAAATTATGACTATTTTTCTTTAATTGTTGATTTGCATTGTTGAAGTTATGGTACGTTATTAATGTTTAATTTTAATTCTATTAAATCTGTAATCATATTATTTTAATAAAATAGAACACAAGAAAATATACTATTTTTCTTATTATTTTTACCACTCTGAATTTAGGGTTGAAACTCAGCCGCGACGCAAATTTCTATCGTTAGATCTAATCTTCACATTTTTCGACGAGTTTAGGGATTATGGTAGAAATGTAGCAACAGGGGGTCCACCGAAACCAGTAAAATTTTGAAAGTGGTCTACGAGAAAAAAAACCTCTGCTTTAAACCATAGTGATATGTCATCAGCAAATAATATTACATCACATAGGTCTTTAAACATAAATGGTAGATCATTAATATAAACCAAAAACAGGAAAGGTCCTAAGATCGATCCTCGGGGGACGCCCATCTTTATTTGAGAACCGACTGATGTAGCCCCATTTACACTCATTTTTTCTTCTCGGTTAACCAAATATGACACCACTAGATCAAGAACTTTATTGCGTATTCCATAATATTTCAGCTTGTAAATTAAAGTTTTGTGACAAGCACAATCAAAAACTTCTGAAAGATCACAAAACACGCCAATGGCATCCTGTGACCCCCTCCCAAGTTTCTAGTACATTTTTGATCAAGCTTGCTCCCGCAAGTGTTGATTTATAATGCCAAAATTGTTTTCACAAAAAGGTACGATTGGTTTCCCTGTATCTCTTAGGCTACGTTCACATGGCAATATTTTTCCCGTATACCGTACAAGAGATTTTACCGAATGGAGCAGTGATAACTGAAAACACACGGAGTCAATGCGGGAAAATCCTGTGTTCGAGAAATATTTTTTCTCGAATACCGTCCGAAGTTGTCACTGAAGATGCCGCGTCTCGAAATAATTTTATCGAATACGACACTCAGTGGCGCTTATGTTCATATTGTATCGTTCACACGAACAAACTTGTTTCTCGTATTCGAGACTCGTACGCGTGCACGCAGTTCTTCCAGCCAGTTGTCAAAATGGAGGACGAATTTCCAATAACGATCGGGTTATTTATTTCTTTAACTGAAGAACGGGCGATATTATGGGATTGGATTGACATTGGATGATTATAAAAATAAAATTGCCCCCGCAAATTGCTTGGAAAGAAGTTTTATTGATTATGCATCTTGCATTGCATGCATTATGGCTTGGGATGAAAAAAAAAGACAATAATGTGGTAAGTACATATTTACATACATTATTTGAAATTAAATGTATTGATTTTGCCACTGAACAGATCCCTTAGGAGATACAAAGTAATCAGCGAATATTGAGCGAATATTATTAACTTCCATTCCTCCGCGTGGATTTCTCTCCCTTCGCAAACTGTTCATTGTTGATGTCTCAAAATCATCAAAAACAATACCATCGTGTCTGGGGACAAACTTGTGTAGCACAATACAAGTTTTTACTATTTCAATGGTTAAAGAAGTTGATGTATCAATAGCCCTTTGTAGAATTCTCCACTTTGCTGACATGATTCCAAACGCTCATTCCACATATCTTCTAGCACGGCTCAAGCGATAATTGAAATTTTTTTACGTTAAATGGGTACCTCTGAAGGGACGTACTAGGTTATTACGTAGAGCAAATGCTTCATCTCCTAATACAAATGGCATTTTATCGCCAGACTAGGTTAGGGGTTTGAGTTCTGGTATTCACAAAGAGCCATCATTTAGTTGCTTCCAAAAATTTTAATTTTTCAAAATATAAGAATTGCAAATTTTTTTCGTAAAAACCTATGTCTACGTATACAAATCTGTCATTCGAATCTACGATTGCAAGTAACACAATAATCCTTGAAATTAAAATATAAAGATCCGCTGTATTCCGGTTCCTTAGTCCACATATAGGTTATCTGTCAATAGCCCCTATACAATGAGCAAAATTTGACTTATATTCAAAACTCATCGCGATTTCTTCTCATTGTCTTGTAGCTGATATTGTCAGAAGTTCTTCTTGTAAAACCTTCTATAGCGTCGAGTACACATCCTTTATAATTCTTTTTGAAGTACCCACTCTAAATGTATAATGAAGATCTTTTATCGCACAACTTGTTGCCAAGTAACTGAAAAAACATATATCAACAAATATTATGTTCAGTTAGACTAACGAGAGAAGCCCGATTTCCATTAGTCTCTGATGTCCTCTAGATAACGTTCATTTTCAGTTTTTGAGTACAACACTCAAAACAAAAATGAACTTTATTCCATGTACATAAAATTTCATTGACAGCTGTCAAATCGGGCTTCTCTCGTTGGACTAACTATAATTGATATATCATTCACTACCCCATCATTCACTATCCATTAGCGATGCAGCGTGAAGATATGTATGTATGTATGTAATCATTCACAGATGACGATATGTCGCAGTACATGTTAAATTATCGAATTATTTATTTATTACTTTTTATTTATATAGAGTTTACTGTTTCAGTCAAGAAGACTATTAAAAAATTGACATATATTAGGGATACTTTTATGGCCTGAAAAAAAAATAGAAGGTCAAAAGATAGTGGGCAAAAACAGCCAAATCTTATGTATACCACAAACAACTTTTATTACCTAAATAAAACGTACAACCTAATATATCAGTCTCTAGTATACAAATTTTGGGAGCTACATATAAAGGAAATACTGCTGATGCTGATAGTACTGATGTAAGCAACGCAAGTTTTAAGATACTTGTAGGAGATACTGCCGAAGCTGGCGCAAGTTCTAAGAAAAATGAACGAGATACTGCTGATGTTAGTGCAAGTTATAAGAAATAGAATGACTCTTCGATTCAAAATAATGAACCACAATTACAACAAACCACAAGTAAAACAGCGATGCGAAAAAGACTATTGAGTTAAAATTTAACTGTCATAGACGCTAAAATGATTAAATTTATGGATTCGTGTTCATCTCAAGTTGGACCAATCAACAGACATACTTCCTTTTTTAACGGCTTAATTCCGACACTATACAAATTTAATGACGATCAAATAATAGATCTTCAACTTGGAGTTATAAAGCTGATAAAAAACATAAAAACACTACACAACAACAGACACCAGGATCTCAAAATTCACCATCGTGTTATACTAGCGCATATAGATAATAATTATACATCTACAAGATACACGGATTCAAATCTAATCTCCCAAGATTTCAATTTATACGACTATTCGGAAGAATGCTATATAGATTTCACCCAATTTTGATTTTGATATTGTAAGAATAATAATTAATACTTTATCTTAATTTAAAAAAAAAATTAACTAGCTATTCGGATGATTGCAATTTTGCTTTCTTTTTGAATTGGATATGTTTGTGTATAAATAATAAAAGCTTTACAATAATTAAAAAAGAGATGGCGGGTTTCATTTTAGTGCTTATGCAGTCTGATATTCGTATCAGCACGCGGTACGGTGGAATCCTCTAGTCTTGATAATAAATCATCAAAGCTATTGACATACGGAAATAATTAAAAAACACATGTTTTTCATTTCTGAAGTTTTGGAAAAAAAAATATCAGATATTTATCTCGATGTGGACCAGTCTTTAGAAAAGGATGAACCCAATAACTCTTAGAACGCTGCTTGCATCTACGTCTATAATACCAATATAAAAGAAGTGGAACACGTGGATCCATGATGGCGCGCACTACACAACTGGCTGCTCGATTTTAAAGCATGTTAAAATCAAATGGAATTGATCGTCGTGTGAACGTCTGTTCGTATACGTCAACACCGTATACCTACGTGAAAACGTCGAATCGAATAGTCGCCGTCTGAACGTAACCTTATGGATTCGGATTTCCCCGTATTGTCTCAGTTAAAAAAACACTCTGTACCTACCGATAAACACTTACTTTCTTTTTAAAATACTGTTGAACTATTGTCCATTTTCAATTTAAATCAGATACTCGTTTTATTAATAACTAGCGAACCGCCCCGGCTTTGCACGGGTAGAAATTTTTTTTAAAATAAAATACAGCCCATGTTACTCGTTGATAATGTAGCTTTCTTTAAGTGAAAAACTTTTTGAAATCGGTTGAGTAGTGTTTGAGTTTATCCATTACATAGAAACAAAATCATCCATTACATACCCACTAATATTATAAAATTTACCTTTTTATAATATTATAAATATTATAAAATTTACTAATATTATAAAATTTACCTTTTTATAATATTAGTATAGATATGTACCTACTATAACCTACGTACATTCCTGAATAAAATGTTATGTTGATGTACCGTTCTTGTGGCAAACGCCGACATTATACAAGTGAGTTCCAAAGAGGTACCTACCTATTTTGGGCCCTTAAGATTCTTCACATGCTTGATAAAGGTAAAATACTATTTACATTTTTATTGTAAGACGAAACAAAAGAGTACTTTGAGTACTTTAATACTGTGTAATATCATTTTGATATGTACGTTACGTTGAATTTAATACTCGACAAGATTCGTGATTATCCATAATTTCATCGACTAAAATTTATAATTTAACAATATAAATTAATCGTTCATTAAAGATTAAACGGAAACGAGACATGAATGCGCAGAACGTCTTTTGAGACAGCATGAAAGCTATTAAGGAGATTAGCGTATCAGATACAGGCAGGTAAAACATTTCTAGAAGCGATAATATCTAGCGATATTAAATATTAAATAATCAGTAAGTAACAGTTCTTCATTCGACTGATTTTGGTTAAACAATGAAACTGTCAGAACAATCATATGCCTATCTATATAAACTATTCTATACTTTATGTTACAAAAAAGTTAATCAAATCAAATTAAGTCAAATTAAGTATTAATCAGGCAATTATACCAGTTGTGAAATAAGGATACCGCACAATGAAATGGGAGAGCACTCAGAAAGTATAGGTACTGTAACGACACCCACCAACCACACATACAACCAACCCTTTTGTTGGTGTGGTTGGTGGGTGTCGTTACAGAATGGTGCCGCGACCAGGATTACACGTCAGTAAATTTGATGTCGTATCGGTATCAAAACGTGTTAAAAAGAACTGATTCATTGGGTTACTACTAAACACAACGTAAGATACTTGAACAGCGTAATAAGCACGTTTAGGGCAAATTGAACACAACGTAGGAGATTTAGATTTACAGTAGTAGGTGCGTTTAGGATCTCAATTACGACGTAGGAGTTAGGCTTAGACTATCGTAGTCGACTAGGATACTAGGTATAACGTAGGCTTTAGATTACCTTAGTCGTCTAGATTAATCAGTGTAACGTAGGCTTAAGACTTTATTATTCAACTAGGTCATTACTTGTAACATAGGCATTATATTAATACAGTCATATAACGTAGGTTGGCGTTTCCGTCGGAGGCGTAAATTGTATTGTTAGGTTAGGTTACTGACTGCCCCGTTGAAGACACAGCGTTAAGATGCTTTGTTATTGTTGTTGCTGACAGTACATATGAGTATAATATGTAGGTTTGTTATAATGGGCCCAACTGTCGGATCGCAGAAGTGTTATGGAAATTTCATGGCACGGTGGGAGAGCGCAAAGGGACTGATGAGGGATCGATTTGGAAATCGATAGCGGGATGTGGTACCGCAGTACTTCATGTTTTATCTACCCTGTCTATCCGGTAGGAAATTAGGCGTGAAGATATGTATGTATTTATTATACCGTATTTTAAAAGAAGACGTTTCGCTGGGTTTCATAGCTAATGTCCCTTTTTCAATAAGTGCCCACATGTTTGCAACTAAATTACTGAAAAAAAAAGGGAAGAGGAGTTCAGGTCAGGTAGACGCAAGCATCGGGGTGCTATTAAACTATTGTTTGAATAATGTATTGTTTGTTTGTTTCTATTGCGTTAGTCTCTTGAACCACCGAGTTATGATTTTATGAGTTAGATGTGCAGGGTATTGTGAGCATTTGCGTAATTGTTATATTGAAATTATAGCTGCAATAATGTAGGTATGGTACAAATTCTGTCCCTTTGAGTTATTTAGAAACCGTGTGGACCAACCCAATTCGTTTTGGGAGACCTATAGGCATGTTCATCAAAATCGGTAAACTAAAAATTACATAGGGTGATTGAATAGATCTGGAGGTAGATTGAGTGGATGTAATGTATTGGAGCTGTAATATAGTCGAGATGGTGCATAATGACCATACCTGTAAGTCGTTAGATATAAGTAGAATTAAGAATAAAGGTCTAGAGATGGAAGTGAGTTGAAATGGGATAGACCCGATAGTAATAGATATAAGGAAGTAGAGATGTATCGTTAGCGTACGAATAGAGAGTAAATTGCAAAGTAAGATAGAATATTAATTTAGGATAGATGTTTTATAAGTGAGTAATGTAACGGATAGATATAAGAAGATAGATAAGAAAGATGTAATGTACCTAGTATAATAATAAATAACAAAGTTGAGGATAGTAAGAACAAGATAAATAAGGAAGTGGTAGTACTGGCCTTGACTTGAGTTAGGGGAACGAGATTAAATAAATTAAAAAAAAAAAAAACATGTATTGGATCTAGTATTAAGGTTGTTATGTGTTCCTTATATGCATTGTGTTGTAAGTTAGTATGTATTTATTGTCGCCTAAGTGACGTCACCCTAGGGGCGTAGGGGCGTATACGTTTATGTAGTATAAGTTATGTAGTGAAGGCGGTGGCCTATGCGCAACAGCTAAACACAACTTAGTTTGAGTTTCGGGTCTAAGTAAGACTTTCCTTGTGTAGTCCAACGAAAGCGACGTGCCTTGGAAGGTCGATTTGGTGATGAGACACAAAGGGCTTTGTGCAGCAGTGGTAGTTATACATTGGTGTGTTCAATTGATAAATTCAGATGGTGCTATTGCTTGGTGAAAGACACGTTTAGCCACATAGATGTAAGAGAGATCATAGGTTATGCCTAATATAGCGGTAGATATACGGGCACGCAATAATGTAGTAATTAGAACATAAAGTTGAACGTAAGTAAGACCTACAGGCATGTTGTGATACTGTTAGGGAGTGATGTTAATAATAAGGACATTGAAGTTGTAAGAAGTTAAGTAACGTTACCGCTAGGGGCGTGCTTCTGAATTAAAAATATTTGTAACAAAGAGAATAGAATTATACGTAGCGATTTAGTTATAATATGCTAAGTGTTCAGAAATAAAGTAATAGGATATGTGGGTTATATTAGTGCTAGGAGCGTACGCTAAGATTTCTGGAATAAAAGGAACACCAGATTATTCAGCAGTATTTACGGTATAACTTATTTACGCCATGCTACGCTTGGCGAGTCTGCTCTAACTTAAATATCCTGCCCACATTATTATTGACAAGATTGAATCTTTTATTTTTGTTTGATTATCAACATCATTTTCACCATCACCCTAAGCATTATTATAGTGATCATTAATTTTATATGTTGACCACTGTCTGAGGTTGATTTAGTATTAGATGTTACCTAAGTGTTAGGGGGCGTGTGCTGGTAAAAGTGTCTGCTCTTATTAAGTAGGTAAAATTAGAAGTACTTCCGCGACTAAAAAAAAAAAAATTTAGTCATTGTTAATTATATTGTAGTCAATAAATTTAGGTGATAATAGAATAATTGCGTCTATAAAATAGATGTACCGATGCTAGGGGCGTATATTGCATTACTCGTATTTTATAGTTGTCGTATGATGTACAAGTGGTTCCAGGAAATAAAGGGATCGAATCCAATTGCTTAGCATTCAATTACAAATAATAAAATAGGAGTAGATTAAGTTACATTGGATTGTGAAACGAATTATTATTTACATATTTCGGTTGTGTTAGGGTGTAGGGGCGTGTATAGACCTATCGCAGACACTTGAGAACTAAGTAGAAACTGTAATCATGTGTTGTGTATTTTATTGTACTATCTGCGTCTGAGCTTACTGCACTGCTGTGAACTTACCGTGAGTAATCAAACAGATTAAGATGCACTGGGTATCGTTAGAGGATTGGGAGGGAGTAAGCATGTAGGTGTGTGTGTTTCTTATTAGAGAGAATACTTTCAAAGCCACGCTAGTATTGAGATAAGTCTAAGCAGGTGTTATGTTAATTTGAATAAGTGTGTTAGTATGTATGCTATCCCAGGAACTGGATAAATCATTAGTAGGATTAAGTCTTATGAAGGCCGTTTGATTCCATTCTGGACCTAGAAATATTGCGATGTAAATTATTTTAGGAAAAACTTAGATTGGTCTGGCTTAAGTCAAGAGCTCTTAGTGTTGTAAAGTGATTATCATGTATGTTATTTGATAATTTATAAATAGGGAGATTTGTTACACGGTTAAACCCGAGATAATTAGTACTAGATCGGATTGTGCGTTCGTGCTATATTTGGGCATAAAGGTCATATTAGATAAATGCCACTGTGACAGGTTGAATAAGATTTCATTTTGTTAGTCTAGATTGAGCTAACTAGACTAAACACGTTGAAATTGTTTTTACCATTATTCGATGAGTCAAAACAGGTGCAGCCAAATGACATCGAGTACGTAATACTTATAGTGGACGCAGTGGTTTAAATGTTGCAGGTTTATTCGTTACCTTAGCAAAATTGATGCAGGAAAATCTAGACTAGTTACATGACTGAGCTATGTGCCCTTTACTGTGTTAGAGCAGAGAAATCACATTAGGAAGAATCGCCGAGTTAGGTAGGCTAGGTTTTAGATCGGTCTCGACTAGATTGAACCAAGCTAGATTAGGTTAGCCTAAAATTACTCTACCGATATTCAGTGAGCGATATGCGGCTCAGTCAAATTATATCTACGGCATAATACCTACGATGGGTTCAGTGATTGAAATGTTGTATGTTTGTTTGTTACCTTAACAGAATAGACGCAGGGAAATCTAGACTATTTACATTACTGAGTTATGTGACATCGTAAAGCGGAGAAGTGCTGGACAGGAGTGTGTGAAGACATGTTAGCCATGTAAGCGGAATAATGTGGCTGTTGTTATACAAATGTATCTTTGAGGAAAATTGTGTGTATGTTTGTTTGCATAAGAATAAACCGGGTCTCGATTTTCTAAACCTGCTATATGTTTGTTCGTAATAAGCCCAGGAATGTGAGTGAAGCTGCTGTACGTGGAGTTATTAAAAATAATTTGAATAATGCTAGACTACACTGTATGGTTCTATGTAAGGAGATTTATTACTGATTACGAGGTACTCAAGGCTTATGGAATTGTACAACGTTCCACGCACACTGTCCGCTGATTCCAAGTTAATGAAAAACAATGTACTAGCAAATAATTATCTAGTGAAATAGTGATGTACTGTAAACAGTAGATGTAGACGATAATGATACTATATGAAGGCGCCCCTACTGCTGAGAAAGAGTTCCCTCCAGATCATGTTTGTTATTACTTATAAGATACAAACTTGAAACATGTGTTGTATATATTCACTATTATGATGTACGATTGCAAAAGGGGAATATGGTGGGACTCGGGGTCAAGCTGAACCGATTTTGTATTGTAGTGGTGAATCTTCGTAGAGTAGGACATTTTAACAGTATGCTAAACATTCGCGTGCTGTGGTGGCTGATGATATCAAATATGAAGCGATATGTGAATTTTAATGTCATAGTTTCATATTATTATTGCGCAAGTGATTGCATAATATAAGATTAATAGATAAGTGAACGAAATAGAAATTGGTCGGTGCCACTATTAAGGGACAAATGTGTTAAGGCACACGGCCGCAGATGTTTGAACTAACGAACATTTGTAGGTATCGTCATTGATCGCTATATACAAGAGTTCGTATAGATCCGGGCCTGTAATAATATTAAGTGTTTTGTCAAGGGTTAGTGTTAGTGAGACTATAGCACCAACTTTCATGTCGTACTAGATGAATCGCTAGCTGACTAAAGTCGCATTGTGTGATTGTCGGTGGTTATTATTATATACAGAAGGTATAAAATTATCAAGATATTGGACATATCACGCGCAATTAGAAATCTCAAAGGCGATATTAACAGTGAGGCCCACTTAGGAGTTGATACGAATTGTGCACCAGGGACGTGGATTAAACTGAACCGAGTTACAAATACCTGACTCTTATAAGAGAAACGATGAATCTGTCTGTCTGTCTATTTGTCTGTCTGTCTGTCTGTTTGTCCGTCTTTCTGTCCACGAGTTTGTCTTCGTGTAGGTAAGATGGTTTGAACTCGAGGCGGAGTGGAGAGTGAAGCATAATATGCCATTTCTTCTATTGAGTAGATAGACGCAATTAGTGTTATGTTATATAGACGTCATAAATAATAGATTGTGAAAATAAGGCTGGTCAATAAATGTTATCAGTTACTGACATGTTGTGGGCACTCAATGCCCAGGAAATTGTATTGTAACGAGTCTAATATCAACGAAGACGCGGTGAAAGTTAGTTATAAATTAAGATATAATTGCGACGCTAGGTTATGTCCCTAAACAAACAATGCGTACTGTAATAATTTTAGAAAGGTCAACATGTGATCTGAAACGAAGGTCATAAAAATTAAACTATATTGCCTGATACTAAGGACTGAAAGACTTATCTTGTGAAATGGCAAATCAGAGGAGTGTCAAATTTCTTACAGGATCTCTTTCTTATAGGATCGTAAACTTAAAAAAATTGATTCAATAGATAATAACTCAACGATTCCTATTTGAATTATCATAGAGTGATGCGACTGTTCTTATTAGAGTATTGGTGGACAGCTCTCACATATTATCATACCACAATCGTCATCATAGAGGACTTACCAGACGCTCATCGAGTTCTTCACTGTGCATGATGAACGTTTTCTTACTTTACATAATGAAATTAAAAATACATACACCTGTGGATCTTATATTTTTACAACCCTCATTAGGTTATACCATTGTTCATTGTACTGTGCAAATAGGGGTAGAGGCAGTGGTAACATCAAAGATTTCAACTAACTTCAGTTATTGGAAACATATGTTCCCAATTCTCATGATACGTTTATGTTGGCACTACTAGTACTACTAGTTTCGGACTTTTTTATGACAGTTAGCCGTAACGCTACTCTCACTGGACTCAAATGGACGTGAAACAGCCTAACGTCAGTTATAGGCAATTAATTTTGAAGCAACGTTACAAATATGCTAGAGTCGCTAATGGGTTTGAAAGTATAGGAATTAGTTCCGAAAAAAAAAATTTTGATATATTGATATTAAAGTTAGTGATATATAAAGACAAGCGGAGGTGAAGAGTTGGTTCGAATCCGATGATGCCTTTCAAGAGTATAAAATTGCTGTTAGCTTTCATGTCGAGACTAAAGATGAATTTTATTTGTAAATACAGTCGCCTACACTAGATGTTTCTGAATGCAGAATGTCTAACCTTACAATCCTTTAGTCTTACCTAACATACCAAGCCTAACTTAGCAATTCTACGTAAAAATTCGATGATCCTAGGGTGAATTTTCCTGACTTTTCCTTTGCAATGAAAAGCCAATAAAATTCAAGGGGCGTCTGTAACGAGCCTATGGTAGTCCTATATAAAAATAGGCATATTTCAGGCTATAAATAAGCGCATATAATAATAGACTATATAAATATTATCCGTATGTACTACGATGAATAACCAAATTTTAAGTAACAAAAGGACGAGAGCTGTTGTTCTAAGCACCATGGGAAAGCGCGTGCAATTTAAAACGATTTACAATTTTTTGTTATATTCGACCGTCTCATAAACCATGCTTAAGCACTTACAAACGTCCAAGTAATTGAAAGACAAGTTTGGAGAAAACGAGAAATATCGCCACATGTGCAAGTTCTTTGTCTCCAACTATCGGTATGGTCATAAATTTAACAAGTTTATTAGGGGCTAAGTGTTTTGAGGAATATTAGAAATGTTTGACAAAAAATTGAAATACTACAAAAAAATAAATTCTTGCGAGTTTTGAAGAGAGAGTGAGCCGTTGGTTAAGGGACTGGACTTTCAGCCACGGCGGAGGATGGACGTCCTAGTACCGCGATCTGGATATTTGCCTAATACTGTGCATAGAATTAAATAATGCCAGTGATAGTGATACAGTGAAGTCGCATTACTAGAGGACCCCGGTGAGCCCGTTCTGATTTCCATGCTTTATATAATTACTATATATTTGTTACGAATTTAATTATATATAAATATGAATAATGTATATTAATTACAAATCTAAAACCTCCAATTCACTACAGGAGTTCTTTGAACCCTCCATGACAAAGCGAACCATGGTATATTCCTATCAGCCATCGAATGTATATTTGATTATTTATAATATTTATACAAACGCACTAACCTGCGCAGCGTCATAGTATCAGCTGTGATTTCCTTCGTTCCCTTCATAAATGAGGACGAACCATATTGTATGAACAACAAGTCTAAACAGCAACTTGTTGACTACATTATTATATTATAATCGACAACAACCCATCAGAATTGTGGAACCAATATTTTGTCGCTGTTGCCCATGAGCTATGACCCGGGACGAGCTACGGAAACACTATCGCTATATGCGCAACGATATATTATACCTCATCAAGAAACCAACGACATTATCTACAGAACCGAGCCTCTCAGTGGTTTATACGACTTGTGCACGTGACACGATGAGTATCAGGTTTCACAATTCCTTAGAAACGCAACAATCAGTAAAACCTATGAATAACGGTATTTGACATTTATTGAATGGAACGTACCATGGTGGACTGCCACATGCACTCAACTGTTTTACACAGGGTCTCGCGACTCTAAACCATTACTGCACATTTGGTGACTTCAGCGTGCTCTGGTGGGCGATGCAACTCACTGGCGCTCATGACGGACCTACGATGATTAGGAACCCGGATCCTTGAGCGATACCTGCGGGTGCTCTTGTGTACGAAAGGTGTACAAAAGTCTAGGACGGAGGGGCGCCATGTGATTGTATCGTTATAAGACCCGGACCACGCTGGACCACTCCACCAAACATTAAACCATTCTGCCATCGGAGGCAGGCTAATAGGACACTTACACAATGCCTAGGTCAGGCTAGGGCCCCTAATACCGTCGGGTGGTGGAAGTTGAGCGAAGTGTATATTAGAGGGGCGCTGTGGTTTGTGCCTAGGCTCGTCAATTCCAATGCCGACTATAACTTAGTATTATAAATAAATATCGTAAGCATGACTTATTATCACGAATCATACAAGACTACTCTCCGAAGTCCCCACATGGCGTGCGGATGGATGAGTCAACCTTTGATATGCACGGTCGGGTTGTAGGTGTGTTTGGGAGACCCGAATGCCCCCACGATATTAGGATATTATCACGGCTGGCAGAACTAGGTCTATCAGACGGGGCCTGATTCGCCTTGTTGTGCCAAGACTGTTAAATCTTATTGTTCATAGGAAACCTTATTATACGAGTACATATTTTATGGTATTGATAGTATATTGTGTACATGCTTGCATGATTAATAATAAGTATTATTAGAATTATATGCTGTCTTATTGGAATAATTATACGTCTCACTGTGTCTCTAGTAATTACTCATTCCTCATGAGCTAGAATAGACTTTAGTTGTGTGAACCGACTACCACGACTGGCCGACAATTAGACGTGCCTAGAAGGGAGAACGGGATTCCTGGAAACTAAGATAAGACGCATGCTTTCTCCTCTCTCTCCTATAATTTAAAATTATAAGTGTATACTATATTTCTTTATGTTAATGATAGACGAAAAGTATTATTCCACAACATTAGGGTCCGTATTAGGGAAATAGACGATCACGCCTTGGCCAAATTATATTAGACAAGATCTAGATAGACCTAGGTATCCTAAGTTAGGACACTAAAGACTAAGGTAGTGATAGGAAGCTATGATGTAGGGGATTACAAATTAAATAGGTAGGTTGGGCGAGCGCGAATAGATGCGTGACGTCCGTGACGCACACCAACAAAAGGGATGGTCGTATGTGTGGTTGGTGGGTGTCGTTACAGTACTGGACTCCAAAACTATTACAAAAAGTGCGTTTTCTACCTGGCTTATAAAGTAGAACTCTAATTCCTCAACACAGAAAGAACATTAATATACCGAGCCAAGGGGGCAGTAAACTATACACAAAATATATTGGTGTATATAATAGCAACCACAGAGTTCTGTCCGACAGCATACGGCAGCTCTGACTACCTCCACACGACTGCACTTGCTCAACTGATCCTTTTACGACTGTCCATAAGCGACTACTCGACGTTCATAATTTAGATCAATTTAGGTATAATTAGACGGCTGTTTTGACGATAAAGTTAACGGTAACTCGACAATTACTTATTGTAAACGTCAGACTAGTGTACATACCAATTAACACGCAGATATTCCTTTTTATAACTGCTCTATAATTGAAATATTCTAAACTGATCACAGGTAACTACATAATTGATGTGATCAACATTGTCGTGAAGCTAACAATAGACATATTATAATCTAGGGACCTCAGATCAAATAAAAAAGAAAGACATTGCTGTTACGAAAAACAGTGATGTCAGCAGAACTATGCCTATGTACATACGTACAGAGCAACACGCAACACATGCAACTACTACTACTACAAACTATGCCTCGTATTATTAGTTTCACCTAGTCTGATATAGGAGCGTGACGTAATTATAAATTATATTATTGTACCGTCAAAATGCCGAAGTGTAAGTTTAAAGGGTGCAAGATCTTGTCTTCGAAAAATAAAAAGCTAGATGGAATCACGTCTCATAAGCTTAGAAAGTCATAATAAATCAAAGTAAAAACTGCTTGGAACCTCAACAGGTGTTGCTATTAGCAGGTGTTAAAATTATTCCGATATTTGGATAAGTGAAGTTACATGCAAGGTGAAGTTACTTGTTTCCTAGTTTGTTTTAAAGGAATATGAACAAATTGTTCAAAGGTGCAACTGTACGACGTTTTAAAGAAATTTTTCATTTTTTGTGCTTCAAACTCTCTTTTCTTACGTTTACGATAAAAATGCATAGAAGAAATTTGACTTAAAATTTTACGTTCGAATTACTACTTCGAACTTTTTTATCTATGATTCAGTGATATATAAACATAGAATAAGTACAACACTGTAATCTTTTTTTCCTTATTTTTTTTTCTTATTATAAGGACAACTGACCCACCCCGGCTTCGCACGGTTATAGGTACAGTGTGTGTGACGTAAGTCATACAACTACAGAATGTCTTTACATACAATGTTTAGAGGGGTTTTTCGTTAGGCAACACAAACAGTATTTGGTTAGATGTTACACATCGAAAGGGTCATAGTTGTCCATGTGAAAAACACTCAACGCTCCGACCAACTGTTTCGCTGTGAGCGATTAATACTTTTAAGTCTGTGATATCTTCTAAGATATATTTTAATGATATGCTGTGAAGGGCAATTTTGATCTACATTAAATACACAACGTATCTAACGTATTTAATTGGATAAGAATTAATACTTATTTTTAAAAATAGCTTCGTAAATAAACCATTACTTTTTAGTAATATATAAAAGATAAAAATGGTTACTGTGGGTAGAAGATAGACATATACCATCCCAGACTGTTCTGTAGACCTTTTTAAGATATAGAATTCCATGGTACATTATTTTGATCTATCTCGTAAGGTTTAGACAGCATTAGCAACATAAGCCGCCAAAAACATGTTTTTTACAACATCATTGTAAATCATTAAAAATCTCGGCTTTTCTCTATTATAATAAAATTTTCGGAAAAAAATCTCAAAATGATAGTATAAACCGTATCAAAATCTGTTGCGTGATTTAGAAGAAGTTATGAAGTGGAGAAACAGACAGACGAAAACAGCGACTGCTTTTATACTATTTGTCGCGACTCGCGACTCCTCGGGGCAGTTCGGGCCTATGAAGAGATGCGAAAGACGCGGGGGCCCGAACAAAACACGACTACTATCTGAACTTCCGAGACAGTCTCACTCGCACGGTGCAGTGAATTCATTATTATTATCTTTATAGTATTTATTATCTTTTGTAAAGCAATATCAACCAGCATATATTACAGTCCACTCTTATTTTAAGTCCTTTAGGACCCTACACTATTTAGAGACTAGAGAAGAGATAGAGAAGATAATCCTTATTAGTAGGCTACATCTTGTGATTGTGGTTCAAGAGTGAGTATATACAAACTTCTTTGGTGTTTGGCGAGGATCTCAATAACTGAAAATTATACATTAGGACACTGTTTATCTTAAAACACATCGGAAAAAAATTTCGTTAAATACTTCAGAAAAGCCCGTTTTGCTTATAAATTTAGTTGGATCTCCGAAATTCTATGGAATTATAAAATGATTTTTACCACATTGGATAGGTAATCAAAATGTCCCAATTTTCTCAAACCGGTTTTTTAAATGATAATGCAGTTTTCTTGCAAATTACAATTGTTTTAATTAAAAAAAAACAAATTTAATGTTTAAAAAAAACAAATTTTTCGACTTCTCCGCAATAAAATATGATCTACCAAATGTATAATGAATGCGCTTGCGGTGGATCGAATAGGTACGGCTCTCAACAATTATTACTCTCTTATTTAAA
The DNA here is from genome assembly GCA_907165235.1 of Zeuzera pyrina. Classification (NCBI taxonomy): domain Eukaryota; kingdom Metazoa; phylum Arthropoda; class Insecta; order Lepidoptera; family Cossidae; genus Zeuzera; species Zeuzera pyrina. The sequence goes on from OU015624.1 coordinate 11,501,388, forward strand.
AAAAAAATGTCCACAGTCTGTCACAGGGGGTCTAAACGTTTTACCGAGATTGAAGTCGGCACCGTAATTATTGTAAGACTAACAGCGAACTACAAAACTATTTTGGTTTAAAACTTACGTATTCTGGGAAACTAATAGTTGTCGATCATTATTCGATTTATTCGATTTTTTCCGAAACCCTAACTTCGTAATTTCATGCTACCCTTGTCTTACTTTTTCCTTCAGAGGCTGTCAGATGTCATCCCTGCTCGTATGAAGATAAGATAATGCAGTGCGGCTGATATCTAGAATAGTTCACAGTCGACTGATAGATAAGTTCCGCTTCGCCGACCACCCATTGTCGACCGTTAATGAACCCAATCGACCACTGTACATCACTTTTTTACACACTTACTAAATCTAGGTATTTATATTAAGTACTTAATAAGGTTTATTTAACATTTTAGGTACGTATAGTTAATTAAAAGATCTTAAAAATGACAAAATTGGCAAAAATTGAACAAACATGCCAAGGTTGATGGACTTTTCATACATAATATATGGCTTGCTATTTTATTTTCTTACCAAATTAAAATAAACAAATAAATGAGTACCTGACCTTCACATAAATATAATTAAAGGGCTTTAATCATACCTTCAAATTTTCATGAATCTTCACCCTTTTATACTTCTAGACACAACCATTTATAAAACAATCAGTAAACGCATTTGTCTGACATATTTTTCTGTCATTATAATAATTTATTTTAAGTGACTCTAATATCATGATCTTAAGGCGACGCAGTGATGAACAATAATTTAATTAAAATAGACCATCTGAACCATACAACAGAAAAATGCGAAAAAACAGTTATATTCGTTTGTATTAAAAACCGTAATTAATTTTAAAAAATTCAAGTTTTCAATTCAAAAATTCAATGAAATTCAATTCCAATTTCAAGAGTTAGATTAATCTACATACAAAATTTAGAAGCACAAATCGGTTCCGTTAACTCGAAAAATGTCTCTGTTTTAAAAGAGGTTTCTTTCATATTTTTTTTCAGTTACAAAAGTTAATCAATCGTGTAACGCAAGATGGAAAACTGTAGTCAATGAAATGAAGAATCAGCTTACTAAATATCACCTTCATACGTTTTGTAGTTACTTCGAAAAATTGAGATCCCTGCCATCAAATTTTTCAATTCGTCGCCTTAATTATAACTGTACAATCTCTATTACAATAATTAATTACTGATAACCAAAGTTAGTGAGTAACCTTAAAGTTGTAAGTATGTAATATAGTTAGTGGTGGAGGCAACCACATATCGTAACTGCTTAAATAAGCATAAAACTATAGCTAAAGTAATATATGTAGTGCCACATTAAACGACATCAAAATATGCAAATATTGAGGATTTTAATTAAGTTTCAAAGTAAATGAAGGAAAAAAGACGTACGATATGTGAGCATCGTATTATTCTGCCAGGTACAAAATATTATATAGGTACATACTTTGCTGTCCACAATCACCACGCAGGCTCCGTGAATCACCTTCTAAAGGTAGAATTTATCACTTGACTGGGTTATAACTTATAAGCAAACTCGATTTTCTAATATCATGGATATTTTATCCTTGGACATGAAAATATAGATATTATACTTATATACGTAACACTATTTCTTTATTGTTAGATAACAAAAAACGCATGAGAGTGTGAACCTTATAAAACAAGCTTTAATTTTACTTTGAGTTCTTTAAAATGTATTAAGTATGATAAACCAGTCAGGCATGCGAATTGTTTTTTCCCCTTTTAAGTGCCCTTTTACATTAAGAACCCTTTTAAGAAAAATTAATTCCCGATAGGTACTTACCACGCGGATGCACTTGCGTATAAATATGTATATTTTATCCATTAAAGGGCTTATGTACGGTGACCGTGAATGAATTACGATTAATAAAATTAATCTCTTTTAAAGAACAAAATAAATCAGATTTTAAAAATCAACTTTACTGTTACAAGACAACAAGGTATCTCAATGCCTATGTAGGTATAATTTGTTATGGAAAGTAAGTAAGTAATACACATACGAGTACGACATATCTATAATATACTTATACTATATTTTCAAATACACACTTGTATGTCCTAAGGTTAAGTATGATTGTTATATACGTATGCAAATTAATATAACAATGGAAATAATGTTACGAAATATGAAAACCTAATAATAAGGGAATTTCGAATGTGAACTAAACAACAAAGGAAGTAAGTTACTAAGTAAATATTATAATTTAGCTTATTTAAAAAGTTTGAGAGCTGCTGTGAAAAAGAAAAACCCAGCATCTCTGAGAGTATGAGAATCCTTGGTGTCGACATCTCTCGCGACCTCCAATTCCGAATTCCTTTGTAAGACAAGGTCAAGCTGGCGTCCAAATAGGTCGGTATGCTCAACAGGCCAAAGCGGTACGAGTACTTCACGACGGAGCAGAGGCTATTATTATATAAGTAGCAAGTTCGTCCCCATAAGGAATACTCCTGTCACCTATGGGCGGGAGCTCCTGCATACCAACTTGCTCCTTTGGACTCGATTCAAAGGTAACCTTTGAGAGTTGTCTCGAACACTTAAGTTTGGGGAGAGACTTCGCGTCCCTGAGTGTGTTTTACCGTTTGTTTAATGGGCTGTGTTCAGAGGAATTGTTCGACAAGATGCCACGGTGAAATTTCATCCTCAAACTTTGGAACCGAAATGGTGGCGTACGGTTCGGTTTCAAAGGAGCTTTTTTCCTCGAATTTTGAGGTTGTGGAATGAACTCCCTGTCAAGGTTTTCCCAAGAGACTACAACATGTGGTTCTTCAAAAAGGACGTTAAAAGGTTTTTACAGGGTCGACAATGCCTAAGTGGTACTCCTGGTATCGCAGGCGTTCATAGGCTACGGTAACCGTTTAACATCTGGCAGGCCGTATGCTTATTTGCCACCTTCGTGGTATAAGAAAAAATGTTAAACCATTGGGTAACAGTGATTACTGAATTAAAAATTATATAAAAATATTTGCATGTTACATATGTTTAATCGTTACTTAGTGCAGTTAGAAATTACTTAAGTAAACTATCCATAGCACTGTAATACTATATACTTATTACACTGTAATACTTTAAGTTTTGATATAGAATTATCCAGATGATACTATTATATATCAACATTTAGCATATCATCTCTGTCATTGTTCATTACTCTTGACAAAATTCAATTATAAAGTTACGAGAGCCCCATGTGCTCGCATAAAACCCTTGACACGCAGACACTATTATACTGAACAACACATCGCTATTTCTCAATTGTGCAAGTTTGTAAATGCAATATGTATGCTAAATGATTAATAGTCTTCTTTCTTTATTTCTTAAGTTCTTCTTTTTTAATTTCGTGATGGTTTTTGAGAGAAAAATAAACATGTAGAACACACCAGCTATACTTGTCTTCTCAATCTAAACGTAAAAGTTGGCCAAGGGGTAGGGACTTATTACATGGAACTAGTATTGTCCTACTCCAAATGAAAATAGACATAGTGTAGTAGAACCATGTTACATTGCAGCACGTATTGGGCACGGTCGTGCCCTGCAATCTCTCACAGAATATCGGCGTGAAATAATAGCATCTATTGCTGTTGTGTTTCGTTCAGTGAGTGAGAGTACTGGTGGCCCATCTCCCCCTCCCCCTTCTACCCTTATAGGCCGGCGGCGCACCCGTGATTCCCAGAAAACATTGCGGGTGTCTATGGGCGGCTGTGATCACTTTCCATCAGAAGACTCGGTTGCTCGTTTGCCCCCTCCTTTTATAAAAAAAAAAACAGGTTGTACAATACGTAGGTGTTTCAATAAGAAATGAAATACCTACATATTAACTGGTATTTTGTTTTACAAGAAAATATACATATACACGGTTTGCACAAACCATTTAAACATTATATTACATTACATTATACAACATTAAATTAGAAGATAACAACTTTAATACTATCGTAACCGTTCTCTCACAGAATTTATCACTACATACCTATAGTATCAATACTATTAATAATATACTACGCTAATTACAGAGATATATGAGATATAGAGATAATTATAGAGAGTATTTTACGTTATTATATTATTATCAACAAGTAGACCTCGGATCAAGAACCAAAATGGACGGAGTATTTGTCCGTTTTATGTGGAGCGAGTTTATAGACTTTTACTAATATGTGTGACTAAATAAGAGTCACATTACAACAATACACAGCTGGATATGACATATTTTTATTTTTTTTAATACTAGTAGCCAAAAACACTTACGTAAGATTTACAAGTATTTTGCAAATAATTATTCCAGTAATGTACGTGAAGTCGGTCATGAGCTGGCACGAATTACACTGACAGTGCGAAGTTGCCATTCTAACTTATTATAACTAACTGTTTCTCTCGTGTTTACGCTCAATGAGATTGAAAAATATACGAAAATTCGTTTGACACACGGCGATAAAAGCGGGAACGTATTATGGCTTCGTCCATTATTTTTCTCGGTACGAGATGTAGACTGTACTGTGACCCTTATTATGAGTTGTTGTAGGTAAACGAATTAGTGTAACAAATCTATTATGAATATTTAAAACTCAACTACAACGGGATAGGTTAATACGTGAGTAAGTATTAGTTTGAATACATTATGTTGCCGTTTTGACTGCTGTTTTATTTCTTTCTAACTACCTGAAAAAGACAAGGATAAGATAGGACAATAGTGTTCTATAATCGGGTATATAAAGTATATAAAAATAAGGTGAACTCCATAGAACTTTCGCTTTTTTAAATGGTAATGCTTATTTGTCTTGCTGCCACCGTCTTTTCTGTCAGTTTTAGTTTATTTCATGTTTGGTACATGTTTTCCATGTACTTCATTTCCCTCAAGTTCGATAACAAGGATAACATAAGCTTACTTTTGTCTCGAGGTCAACTCATTCTGACGATTTCAAATTTGTAGGTCGTATTAGTAAATCGCACAAATTATAAAACGTATTTTTTGGATAGCCTATATAGTTTGCAAAATTTGGTTTCGCTGTTCTTTATGAGTACATTAATTAACTCTCGTAATTATGCATGAAATGCACTTAGTGTATCACGTTCGTCACTGCGTTCAGCCTCCTCAATCATGCTCCAAAATAAATAATCTCTAGCCGTCATTAAGTATTGCATTAAAAAACAATTCTTAATTAAAATAAACAATCCTTACTATCATTAAATTAAGTTTTCACCGTGAAAAATGGCGTGAATGCCGTAACTACATCGGTTAACGAAACATACTACAAAAACTATCAAATAGGTAACTCGTAAAACCAAATTGCATGGAAAACTTTGACAACTGTAATGTAGTTTAGTATACTACAAAAATAACAGTAAACACAAGTAAACCATGACAACTCGTAATGCCATTTTTAGTTTACCGCTAGAGGCGCTGTATCAAATATCATAGTAATGAATTCAATATAGTCGCTGGCGAGTACAATTTTGTAAACTCATAATAGGGGTACTTGTCATTTATTCATTGTCATTAGTACATTATGGTGACTGCCGATGGTTATGATATTGTTATAAAGTAATATTTTACCGCGCTCTAGCGTAGTACCAGTTATCGATTTTAAGAAATATAGTGTATATTTCAATGGAATTATCCGCAAAATTTCGAATTTATAGACATTTAGATGAGTACGTAGAAATATACGTAATGTAAAGCAGTATATCTAATGAAAATGCGTCTACGGAAAGTATTAGCATTACGGCAGTATTAAGTGCTTTCTATACCCCTTTTTTTGTCAGGAAATGCATCCCGATCCCGTTTAGCGGGTGCCGGAGGGGTATGTGGGACTCCACGGCTGTAAGGTGCAATGCCGGGCTACCTACTAAAACCTCCTCGTTCCTCGAGAGATTTAACGCCGGGGCTACGGGGGCGCGCTATTAGCTTCTGCCGCGGCCCCGGCAGCAAAGGCCAGCACTTTAGGCTGACTTCGTCTCGTAAAAAAGGGCAGGCCAGTCCTGTCCGACTGCTGGAGAGGCGCGGGAATACCGCGCGCCGCCATCTCGAGGCTATCCTCCCTCGAAAAATATCCCAAGCCTCAGATAGGTGCTCCGCCATTCGACAGGACGGGGCGTGGTCGCCTAGGAGGTGATGGCCACTATGGGCACAGGTCAGGGCTCTTTGCTTCTATACCTTTCCTGCCTACAGGGGCAGCCGGAGCGGCAGTAGTTGCCTCTGCTCTCTTTCCCTTTTTAAGCTTTGCTCCTTTGTACCGTCAGGATTTCGCCCCAGGCATATGGTCGCCTTGCCTTCGGAGGCGCACATGTGCCTTCTATACTTACACAATACAAAAGGGTCTCCTCTTAAACTAATAAATGAAAGAAAAATGCGGGAAAACAACACCACTTCCTTTTTTAATTCAGTACGTCGTAAAATAAATCACATGAGAAAATAACGAATTGTTTTAATATTCGGCTTCATCATGATTATTATGACAGAATTTAAGTATCCATTTCGAAGATCAAAGCATCCCTCTTTCTCTGTGGCTCGTTGTCTACCAAATCCCCTACATCTAAATGATGTGTCGACTCGAGCTACGGAGGAAGATGTGCTTGCCGCAATAAATTCTTTTAAAAGCGGTTCCGCGGGAGGTCTCGATGGCTTAACGCCATAACATTATAAAGATCTAATTACAGGCTCTGTCGGTGATACCGGTAAGACACTCTTATCTAATTTAACAACTCTAATAAACATTATGCTGACTGGTAAGGTGCCCCCGGAGATAACCGACATCTTGTATGGTGTTAATTTATGTGCCCTGAAAAAAAAAGACGGTGGCGTTAGGCCAATTGCCGTAGGTGCAACTATACGCCGCATTGCTTCCAAAATTTGTTGCCGTCACATTCTCTCTACCGTATCAAACTATTTTTGTCCTACACAAGTAGGTTTTGGCTCAAAGAGAAGATGTGAAGCGGTAGTGCATGCAGCGCGTGCTTTCTTGACACATGATGGAGGTGAGATACTCCTCAAAGTAGACGTAAAAAATGCATTGCAATATATAAAGATAATTTATTACATTCCGAAGTTGGCTGTCAACAAGGTGATCCTCTCGGACCAGCTATTTTCAGTTAGGCTATCCATCCTGCGATTTGTAAATTAAATTCCAAATTTAATATTTGGTATCTTGACGACGGAACAATAGGAGGTAAAGCAATTACAGTTTTAGATGACCTTAAAACCCTCATTCAAAGTTTTGAAGATGGCTTAGAATTAAATTTTTCGAAATGTGAACTCTTTGTTACCGATTCTGTTCCAATTATTACAAAAAATGAAATAATTAATAAATTTAACAATCTGGGACCAAATATTAAAGTCTTGTCAAAAGAATCGCTGTATCTCCTAGATGCTCCCGTTTTAGATTACTCCATACCCTGCTTTATCAATGATCAAATACAAAAATTTAGCCAGTCTTCAGACAAACTTTTCAAAATTAATTCCCACATAAGCATAAGCAAAATCTCAAGTGTGTCCCTGCCTGCTTTTCTTTCGTCAGCCTACAGCACGGAAAACCTTTTCCTATCTGTTATTCGCCCTTCCTTAGGATCGGTTGAGGTGCCGTGCTTGACTGATGCTCGAAATGCTTGGTTAAATGTTTGTCCGAGTACTAACCTGCCTACTTCGACCTTTTCTCAGTAACACTGGGATGAGCCTCTATGCAAAAATGTTCATTTACAACTTTTAGATTCTTGTAGTACCGAAAAAGATCGGTCTCGCCTCCTGGCTGTTTCTGAGAAGGAGTCTGGACACAGGTTGAAGGTAATACCTTCAAAAAACTTAGGAACCTTAATTGACAATACCACGCTTTCTCTCATAGTATCTCTTCGTCTGGAGGTCAGGACTAACCTTCCTCACCGTTGCCGCTGTGGTGATCTCGTCGATGTACTAGGTCACCACGGTTTGTTCTGTTTACGTAGTGTGGGCCGCATGTCACGACATGCTGCCTTGAATGACGTCATTCGGCGGGTTCTTGTCGCCGCTGGCGTTCCTGTAGTCTTAGAGCCTGTAGGTATTGCGCGCAGCGACGGCAGGAGACCGGATGGTTTGACACTCATTCCTTGGAAACTTGGAAGATCGCTGGTGTGAAATGCCACTTGTGTCGATACACTTGCTGTTTCCCATGTGCCGGCGACTTCCAAGTCAGCAGGTGCCACGGCCAGCACTGCCGAGAACTTGAAGCGGCGTAAGTATGTGACTGAGAGTTTCATATTTACGCTCTTTGTAGTCGAAACTTTGGGTCCCTAGGGCCCCGAAGCCCATCAACTGGTTTCTGATATTTGTAAGAGACTAGTGCATGCTTCGGGAGACCGCCGGGCTGGCAGCTTCTTCCGCCAACGAATCAGTTTGGCTATTCAAAGAGGCAATGCTGCCATTCTGCTGGGTACCTTAAGCAATGACAGCTTTCTAAGCGGCAACTTTGAGGAAGTTTAATATTTAAGATAATGTGTACTTTTAAGTTTGTAAATATTAACATATGTTTGTACTTTTTTGTTATGAATAAGTATCCATTAATTTACATAATATCTGACTTAAAGATTTGCGAGAAAGTTTTACATAAATATGTATTTACTTATGCGCTTAACATAGTAATAAATGGTGATAAAAACTTAATACTAAAAACCAAAACTATTAAAATACAAAAATAAAATAAATACAAGTACATACTCGAAGAATATTTTTATTCCCTTACACAAATTAGGTACTTATGTGAGCAAAAAATACGAAATTGAAATGGTAGATTTGACGTTCGAAAATATTTCGTAGTGTGGTTCAGTCGAATAACAAATAAAAGAACATGTCGGACACGCATTAACTTACAGTTCGTACAGAACAGCTTGATATCTGTGACATCTGTCAGAGTCGTGTCTATTCTCTAGGAATATCGAGTTTGATGGATATATTTTAGTGTTATTCATATTTATTTCTAAATGTTTTACCGTTGTAAAAGAGAAATGACAATCGTTGCAAAATAAAATTATTAGCATAACGCTTGTTCAAAGTTATACCGTTGATATTGATGACAGCTGTGCTGTAACAGCATCACAGGTATCAAGCTATTTCTGTACAAACTATAGGCTTATGTTTCAATCGAGAATTAAATTTAATGGACATTTAATTTTATCCTATTTCGGTTACAGTATATGTAATAGTGTGCTTTATATATATGCGTATAATATGCATTATTTGCTCGATTCCTCGGTTTGCTCGTTTGTCTTCCCAGTAGTATAATAGTACATTGTTACCCTAGGGCTGAAAGTAACTTATTTAGGCCCGAGACGGGGTTTGGCGCCCAAGCGCAGCGAGGGCGCCAATAGTTCGAGGGACTAAATAAGTCTTTCACCCGAGGTAAACACTGTACTTTTCATTACGAATACGAGGAAAGTAAACAAAACTCTACAACTCGAAAAAACGAATGAAGATAGGATTGTCGCTTTCCCGCCTAATTTGTTTTTTTTTCTGTGGCCGGCCATTGTTATTAATTACTAACTACTTTGCCCAAATCTATGTTATTTTAAAAAGTAGTTGAAAGTAAATTATAATAAAGTAATTTAAAAAAATATATTTTTAATGAATGCTTATCTTTACGTTATTTCAATTTCACATCGCGCTGTAATTGAGTGCCTATATAGAAAGTTGGGCCATGATTCAATAGAAATGCGAAAATAGAACTACTTACTTTTTTTTATAATTTGACAGCTGTCAGTTAAAAACGATTCTCCCTAGGGCTGAAAAATACTATTTTCAACCCGCTTCTCAGGCAACTTCAGGCCTACTTTCCGAGTATAAGTAATGAAAAAAATGTTGTTTTTCATTCTTGTGTTTGTGGTACTAATGTATGATGTTTCGTAACAAATTTCAGGTCAGACAGACCGATATACATTACGACTTACGAAGCTCTAAAGGTTGCGTTTGTGGTATTTCGGCTATAAAACTCTAAAATTTATTTTGATTTCAATTGAATGAACCAACGCAATAATTAATCATCTTTGGAACTTCGGGGCCCTGATGCTCATCGTCTGATTTCCGAAAGTTTCGTAAGCGATTGGTTGCGGCTTTGGAGACCGTCGAGCTGGCAGCTTCTGCTAGTGAATTAGTTGGATAATCAAAGAGGTAATGCTGCCAGTCTATTAAGCATAACGACAACTTTTTATACGGCGTCATTGAAGAAGTCTGTATTATTTAAGTTAACAATGAACTTTACATTCGTAAATATTAACGTTCAGATATGCACAGCTGTAAAACACTGAACCAATAAGCAAACAATATTGAAATAAGTACGATAATTATTAATCATCATAAAATACATTCGATTATACAATTGAGCATTATTGAGTTCATTCTAAGTTTAATTCATCAGAGCAATTTTATTTTAATTCGTTAGTTCCTAGGTTCCGAGTATCTTGTCTGGCTTGAGACAAATAAATCATTTTAAACTTTGACCGCGCTGGGGCAATTTAACTTTCTTTATTATCACATGCAAATAATGCAGGGTTGAATTTGAATAATATAATTAAAGCGCACACTTCCTTTTGTATATTTTTTTTCGTGTCATAAATATCAAGTACTTACTTTCATGGTTTAAATAAAACTTTTTCATTATAATTAACATATTTCATATTTGCTTTATTTAATATAACGCTTACAGTGTTATAAGAAATGAAATCTTTTTAAAAAAATTTTTTTTTAACATGATATGCTAAAATTTGGTTTCTCGTTTACCATATACATTTTGAATTAGTTGAAAAATCGATTTGTCTTCGGTGGAGTACAATTTAGTTTTTACAGTTGACTTAGTATTCATTAAAAGTGTCGCAAAGTTTTTCCGAATTGTTCACTTATATTATTAATATCTACTCAACTCAATCTACTATGTCTGTCACGTATACTCCTGTATACGTGACAGACAGGACCACTTTCAATACAAATTTAATACAAACAGTGAACATCGCATCCGAATTCGTTCAGTGGTTGTCAAGATTAGCACAGTCACGCAGCATACATACAGGCATACACGCGCGAGCCGGAAATAAGCTTTTGTACATATATACATACATATCTTCACGCTGTATCCCCAAGTCAGAAAGGACGAAGCGCCAAGCTAGGTATGCGTGTGCTTTTGACATTTCCGTCGGCTAACACTCTAGCTATTTGATCTTCATAAGTTAGCCTTGGTCTTCCTTGACTTATTTTATCACTCGCTTTCGCACTGTTGATTTTGTTCGTTAGTCTTTCATCACTCATTCTTCTGTGCCCAAACCGTCTAAGTATTCCTTTCTTCATTTTTACAACACTGTCGTGCAAGCCTGTCATACTGCGTATCTCTCCATTGCATATCCTGTCCGCAAGGGTGACACCGCACATATTTCTAACAGATCGCATTTTAACTGCATTTATCACTCGATTTCGGGCATATCCAGGCCTGACTACCGTACAATAAAATTAGAACCAACATCGCATTGTGGATGGCCATTTTGGCTATGTTAGATACATTCACACTGTTTACTAATGTGGACAGAGCACCGTTCACTTTAGCCAGCTGCTACCTGTCTCTCCACATCCAACTCACATCTTGCATCCCTTGAAAACACACTCCTCAGATATACAATTTCATTCGCTAGTTCTAAACATTTTCCATGTACCCAAATCTCACATTTCATCTGTATCCCTTTCCTTGCAAACACCAGAACCTTAGTTTTATTCACATTCATATTAAATTATTTCACTTCACATTCCTCTTTTCCTTCCTCCTTCATATTAATGGTATCCTCCAGTCCTTAACCCGAGTATGGCAATTCATTAGAATCGCTCTCAGTATCAAAGAGGGAGTCGCCGCTTTCATACAGCTCTCCATAGTATTCACTCCATCGCTGCAGAACGTCTTTTTTATTTGTTAGCTGGTGGTTTTCTTTCGAACGCACTTTATTCATTCAGGTGCCGGACCACTTCGGTATCTACGTACTTCTTTCCAAAATAATTTGGAATTTTCCCCGAAGTTGTCCGACATCCTGTTTTCGTCTAACACTCTACACCTTTCACGCTTTTCTTTCACTAATGCTTTCATTTCTGCTTTCTGCAGCTTATATATGTCTTTCATTAAATTCTTCACACTTCTTTCTCAGCTTCGATCATACTATCCCTAAGGTTGTGCCAACATTCTTGAACATCCTCGCATCAATTTTAACGCCTACGCTTTGGCATCCTTTGTCTTCATGTGGTACCCCTGACCACAAAGCGATGTCCCCTCCGCGCATGTAGTAAGTTCAGTGCTCTTTAGTTTGGTTCCACTCAAACATAGCACATCTAATCTTCTCTTCCATAATATCAATTACTTCGTTCATCTTCTCTTCAATCCTACCTCTCACATTCCACGCACCTTTTCTACAGTCCTCCGTCCACTTCCCGAGGTGCACAACATGTTGGGTGGTGGTTCTCTACGCCGAACTGCACTCTGCATACACCAGCGTGGACAGACCGGTGTACGTCGCTTCCGGGGGACGCCTTAAATCTATCATAATTGTTGTCCCGCAGTGTGTGCACAGGAGAGGAATTCCAGCCTTGAAAAGGGCTGGCAGGGGTCGCGACGAGCACGCTTCCTCAGTTAAGGTTTTGTATATGCCAGAGGGCCAGGTCGGCACGCCTGTTTGACCCTTCTTGGGCCAACATCAAAACGAAGGCTGGTTCTATTTAAAGAGAGAAAGGGCGTTGGCTATACATGTGCCCCCACGACCAAGTGAACCCCAGGATAGGAGACACACTAACATGAGGCTGTCTGGATGCTGGTTTTCTAGTCGGTGAGTCCGGGGAGGTCCGGTGAGTCCACGGCGCTGCTCCAGATAAATAATCCAGATCCAGACGGGCTTCCAAAAGAAGCTTCTTTGGCAGCACTTAAAGTTATGTTATTAACGGCGGTGGGCCCCCGCATAAGCACAGCACAAGCAAAAGTTCTCCACTTACACAATAAAGTTCGTTAGACGTAAGTAAACTAAAGCATTCGTGCAATTTAAACACAATTATGGCAATATATATATACCAAGCGCTGAGAAGCAGCGACCTCGCGTCGGTTACAAGACGTGAGTGTGAAACTGCAAAATGGTGCAGTTGGTGCAACAGCTTTCCGTGGACTGACTTGTCTTACGCGCAATATCTCGACGAAGCGCGGTGGCATGCGAAGTTCCACCGAGAGGGCGACAATGTGCTATATTCACGGCAGTGTGCCATCCTACCGAGGTCCAAAAACCGAGGAGGCGCAAACAGGTTTTGTACGTTGTAGTAATGATAGGTAACACTTTTGTGCTTTTATTAAATTATATTCGACGAACTGATATTTGAGAATTTATAGCTTGCCAATATTTTATAGTAAAAAATAAAAATATGTTTGTCGTAACAATAGCATGATGACGACTTTGTTCCATAAAGCTAGCAATAAAAAGAGAAAATAAACGGAATCTCTACACATCACGTGTGGGTATTGTCGTGAAACCACCGTATACTTCTTTTATGTTGAACTAACGTCCCTTAAACTTGCCAGTCGAAAGCCAGTAATTGCGTAATATAAAACAATATACCTACTTACGTCTATAATGTATAGATATGCCATTGGCGGTACAAATACGACATCTCGCATTTCTGTGCCAAATTCTTTTTGATTGATGTCTGTAACGCTGCTATACTTACTAGGTACTTTATTATAATGGAGTAACTTTCAAACATATTTTATGAGTACTTTAAGTGAAATTTGTATATTTGGTGTTTACGCTATTTGTTTTTTTTTGTACGTTCTTAAAATGTGAAGAGGAGCTATTGAAAATTAAATAACTATTGTGAAATTGCAAATATTCGATTGAAAATACATATACAAAAAAAAAATTATTTAGCATAGTATAATCATTTCAATATGTTATGGTAACATTTTTAATTAGTACGATGAAATAAAGTTTACAATATTAAGGTCCCGGTATTTTTTTTAAGTAGGTACAACCATTGTTAGCAAATAACTTCTATAGGTACTGAAAATCACAAACAGATTATCTTAAATCGTAATCATACGGCATGCTTGCTGTCAAATTCTAATGTGTAAAGCGTAATCAGGCGGTTCGAATGTTTCTTCTGTGATTCTTTGTAACATGTCTTCGTCGACATATTTGGAAATTACTACAGAATTTGTATGCAAAATATTATCGGACTAAAAATATTTGTTAATCTTGTTACAAAATCCTTTGCAATTTTTGTTATAAATCACTGAAATGTATGCTTCATATTCGTTTGAAGTTAGGTAGTTTTGGCTTTTCTTAAAATATCTTTGCTAATAAAATGGTACTGCTCTTTCAATTCTATCTAAAGATAGAACAACTGCCACGGTTTCGGCTACCTACAGAATTCTAACAAAATAACAAACTTACTCATTCCTTCTCCATCCACGTTTTATTTTTACAATTGTGGCGCATTTTACCATTTCATAATAATTTAAAATTTATGAATTTGATACGTTACAATTCGAATATTTTGAAAGTCAATATTCGACATTAATTTAGTTTAATTTATTTGTAAATGTAAAATTTTTTTAAACGCATTTTGAAATAAATGTTTCTCATTAAATTTTAAAAGTATCTAATAACATAGACATATATTTTAATTTTAACAAAACATTTCGTCATAACTCATAACCTAGGATATATGTAGTCCAGGAGTAGAAGAATAGGGCAATGGTAACCCCAGCCTGTCAAAAGAAACCTTTGGGAGTCCTTGGAGTCGCGGCCGCTCGAAGTAGAGACTCCGGCCATCTTCTTCAGGCGATTTCGAGGACGGCAGCGCAGCTCAAGTAAACTTGGGTAATATTATATTAACATATGAAATTATCGATATTATTTCATTAAAATATAAATATAATGTCATCGAAATTTTAAATTTCAATATTTATTTAGTACTGATATTTTTTTTAATATTGAAGACGATATTTTTATTTTGAACGTAGATGTGTAACGTGTTATTTCACGACTCTATGTCACACTATGTGTTCACCAATTTTGTTAATTCGCAATCCACATAGATATTTATATGTTGAACTAATTATTGTTTTAAATTTCACTAAAGGAGTAAGAAGAGAATTACCTCGATGTCAATTAAGGAAACGAATTTTTCTAGATTGTCTCGGGTCTAAGGTGTACTGCGAGACGCCCCAGTTGCTGTTGTTTGGTTCTCATAGCACGGGAGACGCCTTAGTTTGAGACCAGATAATCGGTATGTATTGTCTGGCGCATTTATTATTATTTATAATTTAAAAAAAGAAGTAATTGGATACTTGAATTTTCGTAACCATTCCCTCTATTTTTTTCCTTACCTCTGAAACTGCTGGACTTAGAATATGAAAAATTTCTCCTTATGATATACAGAAAAATATAATAATAATCCTAGTCTTATAGAATTCCAGAAGCAATGTTTAGAAATTTTCTATTTTGTAAATATCGTACCCCCCTCTGTGCGCGAATCAAACTCACATATGACCAATTCTTCTATAACGTCTATACGTGTCTTTGCTTTGCTTGCTTGCTGCTAGAATAGAATAGAAATATTTTCATATATTTTTGTAATAGTTATGGGGACTGGAGATTTCACCGATATTTCGATAAATCAGAATATTTATATTTTTGTCTCGATAAATATCGTACTGCTCGTAAATATCGATACGTTATTTAATTCATATTTTATATTTCTTGCTGGTCCATCCCTAGCGTACGGCGGTGCGATCTGTGTTGCCTTAGCACATGGGAGGGTGAGGGTAACAGATGAAGCTGCTTAGCCCTTCTAAGGTATCCGTTAGCACAACATTAACAGGGTTCCGTAGAAAAATCGGAGTTCCTCGACGTACGACTACTACGGGAATCGCGCCAGGTAAAACCTCAACATAACACAGTCCGAGATGTCGGATCTATCAAAAGTTGCTTCCAGTTTAACAAAATAACACCTAACTATTTAACTGTATATGATGTAGGTATATCATCCGTAAATTACCAAATAAATATTCGAAAATCGTAACACAATTTCGTTTCATATTTAATTATGATCTTAAATAAAATCTTAACGAGGGATGTTAAACAATTCTTGCCACTCACAAATATAAGTTTTATTCGGTTTAAAGCTATTTTAAGCTTTTGGTGGATACCTCGGCAGCTCTCACAAAAAGTAGGACAATGGTGAAATTGATGTCGGAAATTGCGAAATTTACTTAATGCATTCATACAACGTACAATTTTGAACATCGTAAATAATGATAGTAATGCGGATAAATTACGGGAATAAAGCATTTCGGTAATTAATAGAATTATTTAATGGAATTTGTCAATTACTTCAACTGTCACATCAATTCGTAAAATAACCGCTCGTGTCGAATAAATTTAAAAATAGTGCCACATAAAATACTGTTCGATATTCGAACTGCTTATGATGGATATATGTACAATATTTACGGTGGTCTCTCGGGATGTACGAGACTCGCGACCCGAGTTACACAAGTTAGCGGAAAATATACAATGAAATACATTACAATGCAATGAAATACATACAATGAACATATACAATGAATACAATGAACATATACAATAAACAAATACATACATACAATGAAAATATACAATGAAAGTTTTTTTTCTTTGACCGCGATAAACTTGAAAATTACTGGACCGATCGGCATGGGACCATGACCAATCGACGCGAAATTAGTTGTAGATGATTATAGGCTACTTATTTTTTGAACTCCATAGACCCTTCACCATTTTTCAAACATAAATGTACTATTACGTACAAAATTTTCACATACGCCCAGCGAAACGGGCGGGAAACGGTTTGTAAGTACATATTTTCAATACATGATATCTATTTGAACTATAATCCCACGTACAAACCACTACATTTTTCTCTGTTATTAGTTGATACAAAATAGAATCCCAATAAGTAATAAGCGAATTGATTATCCTCACACATGCATAGGTACGTGTAAATAAAGGTAGTAGTAGTAGAGGTGGGCCACTATGACGTTTCGAACCTCAACGTAACAAAAGCTTTACTTTTTAATAACTAGTTGGAAAACTTCGGGTTACTTTTTTTCAACTATTTTGTTAAAATAACTATCAACGACGTCTATACTTAGATAAAAAATATCGCTCTTCGATCGAACATAGTTGAAACTGTTAACTGTTTTTGGAATGCATTAAAAAGCACTTTGAAATTGGTAAACATAATCATAAACATGCTGTATAAAAATATTATCATGGAATAAAATGTCTTCATAAAATCACTTCATTAAAAATATACTAACTTGAAGAAATGGCGCTAAAATAATTATAGCCTATAGAAAAAATTGTAACAATACAAAATAACAGTTAGTATCTTCTTTAAAAACAAAATTCTGTATACAATTTTTCCAATGTAATTTCTGCAAAAATTTTGACTTGCATGATTATATGTGATTTATAGGATTGCCACCCTTGTTTTATATTATTTAATTTGACAAAATTCAGTTTGAAATATATTAAGTATCAATGTCCGTGGAAACTATTAATTTCAAATTGTATTCGATTTAGTATATCGAAATTACAGATTTTAAGTGAAAACTATTAATATAAGTTGTAGTTTAAATTACTAATTCTGTTACTCATTTGTTGTATTTTCCAATACATAACTTCCCGCAATTTCTCGTTCCAGGTTAACAGAGCCCTTAGGATTAGGAAAATCATACCATGACACCACTTCCAGAAAAAACTACATATATAACTACTAATCATAGTTTTTCTTTAAGTCTTATATGGGGTTTGCAGTTAGCAAAGCAGAATTCCTACTCCGCAGGAATACCAGTGACCGGTTCTTAACCTGTCACGTACAGTACCAGTACATCCACCCCTGGTTTGAGAGAGAAAGTTTGCCGTTTGCTGTACCATAAAAACAAATTTCATTCACAGATTCAACCAGATATGACAAATCTTTATGTATATAATATGTATATAAAGATTTGTCATATCTGGTTCCGCTTTGCTTTTCGTAAGTCCAAATACATGTAATAGTATGTATATGGTATATCATATGTTTACATTATTAACTTGATGTATCGATATTTTTAGTAGACATATTAAGCTCCAATATTTCGATACATCGATATTAAGTATCAAGTATCAATAATTATGAACATTATTTTTCTCAATAGTGTATTAATGCTGAGTTCTCGACCAAACTGTAAAGATTCAGAGCTCACTTGATATACTAGAAGGGAATATCAAAATCTAACCAATAATGTATCGAATATTTAAATTTCTTGTGATACAGAAAAAATGTAAAATTATTATTTAATGTCGACAATTTTCAAATATACATCAATTATTGAAATATGTATATCGTTTCACACCGAAGTGTACACATACAAAGCTCACTTGATATATTAAAATGAAGAGAATACCAAAACCCAACTATAATGTATCGAATATCGAATTTTTTGTGATATAGTTATCGATTTAATACCATAGTATGTACATATTATATCAATTTTTTAAGACAATTTAGCCATCCCTACTTATTGCTAGAAGTAGAAATAAGGTGCAGTTTTCGGCATCAAGGCAAGGTGAACAGTTATTATCATCGTCTAAGGCCTAAAGAGACTTATTATGTTATTTTTTTGTGTAAGTACACTGTAGTATAACCACTGTAACATAACCCATACCTGTCACAAGTAAGTAATATTAATTTATTAATAATGATTCATAAGTGCCAAAGAAACAAACCCTGTGATTGATTTTTTATTTCCATATTTTTCAACAACGCTAGTAAGTTTTCACTTGTGTAACTTTTAGTTCATGTCGTACCTACTTTTAGGCAATGTGTGTAAATATCTAAATGGAGATGAACAGTGATAGCTGCTAAAAGGATAAGTAATAAAGAACTAATAATAATTCTTACCACTCTTGTTATTTTAAAACTAATAATTATTTATTAGTTTACAATTATAAGAAGTAATTACATTTAGTGACATCGTATTGTATATCTATAAAAATACTAGCTTTTTGCCCGCGACTTCATCCACGTGGAATTTAAAAAAAAGCGCATGTCCTTCCCCTGGGCAAATCTATCTCCATTCTAAAATTTATCAAACTCGGTCAAGTCGTTAAGGAAGAGAAAAATTACGAGCACACGCACACCAGGATTTCATATTTTACTATAAAGATAGATTAAAATTTTAAGAATTTACTACAAATACATACACCTATATCCTATTTTTTTCATTTTTGGCCAGAACGTAAACGAACAAGAAACTAACCAAAATCTCGCTGTTTTCACCTTTCGCAGGTCCGACGCATTACACGTGGCACTCAATAACACCGTGTTTTTGTTCTATACAGGAAACCATGAAATATTTATAAATAATACTAATATGATTTAATATAGTACAGCATTGAATAAATTGAGATTATTTGTCAAGTGTTTAGTTTTTAATTTGTAATGTTACAAAAATTAATATTATAGATCAGCCGTCCAATTCTGTAAAAACTCGAATCACCCAAAGCAAGACTCGCTCGACAATTCACCCCACTTCGCATTCGAACTCACTTGACCTTCAAATGGAATTCTCTAAACCAAACATTCTAGGAGCGAAGTGAAGTGATCTTAGATGCGAGTTTGTCGGGGATTGCTTTAAGAGTAAACATCTCAGTCGATATTTCGTCTTAGAGAATTTTAACTTCTTCTGAGATAATTACGTTAAATAAAACTCGTTTTTTTAGATTGGATTGTTATATTTAGCGAAACTTCATAAAATTCGTTTATGATAGTACAACTCTCCGCCGCCACTCATCGAGGTGGCGCTAGTATCTCTGTCGACTAGAGAATACCGAATCACAGTTGACAATCTCACCGCGGATTCAGAAGTGAATTTGACTAATTTGCGTTAGAGAATCGCACTACAGTTCACTCTAATACGTAATTCGAAATGTTAGACAGAAGTAACAGAGCCTTTTCTGGGCAGTGCAGACAGTGCAGAGCACGGGCGCTATTTCGTCCTCGACACGCCACTCACGACAGGCTCGGATCGCCACCTATGGCGATCCGAGCTGTCGCCTATAGCCCGGGATCAAGAATAGGACTACCTATTCTTGGTCCCGGGCTATAGTGCTATGCTACGGAATACCTACTCTAAGTTAATGCGTATCCGATACGATGTTGGTTTCTTTTTTGAATTGCTCACTGTTGAGTTTTTTGACTTGTAGTTTTACTGATTGTAACTTTATCATAAATAGTTTTATGGCCTTGATGCTATAAGTCATAGATTGCCAACCTTTTCTGGTTCATGGTCGCTTTAAAAAAAAACAAACATTTTAACGCCCCCAAGCCCCTAATCCATAATAGTTGATTTTATATGAAATAAGCATTAAATTATCGTTGTATATTGTCTATACCTTAATTTATCTGTTTATTGTCTATTTCAAACCATAAAGCAGAAATTAATAAAACGATAACCAAATGTATAATAAATTTTTAGATTAAAATTTTAAAAATAAGGCAGAATCAAAAAGAAATAAAATATTAAGAAGAAATTAATAAAAGGAGAACCAAATGTATGATAAAATTGATTACTAAAATTTTAAAAATGAACACAGAATCAATAAGAAATAAAAAATATTTAATTTACTTATTTATTCGACCACCACTGACTGCCTCAATGCCCCTCATTTATCTCTGGATCCGCTACAGCCCCTATGGAAGGCTCCAGCGCCCACTGGGGAGCGATATGGCCCCGTTGGGAATCTGTACTATAGACAATGGTTGAATACATAGCTGAAATATTTTTAGCACAGTAACGTAAATTCTGTCAACTATTTGTGTCTCGTATCAAACATCTATTTTTAAATATTATTTTGGAAAGGATATCCTTAATGGAATGTACAACCGGGACAGCGACATCTAAAAGCTATTTATTTTTCTCAATATTCCGATAAACTAATTTTATTTTTGACTTACTTTCTAAAAGTCTCGTTCAATAAAAGGAAAAACGGAACCGTGACACGTAGAGTTGCCACCCGTACTTTGTAATAAAGTGTTCTACGTCATTACGGACAAACGTAGTCTATTTTATACTTTACTAGCTGTACCCGCGACTTCGTCCGCGTGGAAAAATTTTCCTTGACCTCTTTAGATTACTGAGGTTACCCGAGATACTCGTGTTGTTGGTGTTAAACAAAAAAGTTATTCTCTGTAATGGAACATCCGCCATATTAGATTTATAATGACGTCACATATACAAAAACCTTCCCATGCAGATTCCATTTCATTTTTGAAAATTATGAAAAAATAATTTCCTATTATGGAACATCCGCCATATTGGATTTATGATGACGTCACATGTCCAGAAACGTTCCCCTGCGTATTCCATTTCATTTGATGCCCATAATGTTGGTGTTGAACTAAAAAGTTATTTCCTGCTATGGAACATCAGCCATATTAGATTTATGATGACGTCACATTTACAAAAACCTTCCCTTGCGTATTCCCTTTCATTTGATACCCATATTGTTAGTGTTGGATAAATAAGTTATTTCATATAACGCCCCCGTAACCCCCTTTGCGGGTGGAATATCGTAAAATTCATTCTTAGCTGACCTTTACTCGCTGCTATGGACCATCCGCCATATTGGATTTATGATGACGTCACATTTACAAACCCTTCCCTTGTGTATTCCATTTCATTTGATACCTATATTGTTAGTGTTGGTTAAATAAATTATTTCAACCCCCTTTGCGGGTGGAATATCGTAAAACCCGTTCTTAGCTGACCTTTACTCGCCGAAAGTAATGTCCCTACCAAATTTCAAGTCTCTAGGTCTTATGGTTCCAGAGAAATCGTGATGAGTGAGTTCAAAATCGGGATCTCCTATATATTATACTTTATGAGAACAATGAAATACATGAAAATACTTTATTTGACTAATTTTTACGATTTTTAACATTTTATTTTATTGTTTATTTTAAGCAACGAAAGCGTAAAGTGATTTTTGCCTGTAATGGTATGGATCATATCGATAACAGATAATGCACACTGATTTAAAAATATCAGTGTAGCGAAATTTTATCTAAGTAGCCACAAAAATACATTCGGCAAGTCCAATAAAACAATATTTGAATTTCACATGTTTTATTATACTTACGTTAGAAAAATAAACATTAATAAATATAAAACTTGCTCATCGAAAAAGGTGGCAATAGGGCCTACTTATAAGATCACCATGCTGTCATGCCATACATGCCGTCATCCTACTTGGGGTCACATGGATGGCCGACCGGAGCCCTCACCCGGATCAGCCGCAACCCTGAAAGTACGGCTGTGATCATCCACCCCTCTCGTTATATCCGAAATTACTCGACGTAACGTTTTAAAAAGTGCAGAGAGCATGAAGCCTTACTTAAAAGTTTAAAGGAAAAGTTACGAAATTTTAGGTTCTATGCATTCCCAGAAATAAAGTACCATTTTATAAATAACGTACAGAGCCCTCTGTGCACGAATCGTACTCACGCTTGACCAATTTTTATTGTAGGGCTCCATTTCTTTAGAGACAAAGTTTTTTATGTATTAAATGTTATTACTTTTGACGATCTATTCTACTTTGAAAAATGTTTTAGTGCTATTTATTGCCGCATAATAATCATATATTATGTATAGCGGAAGATACATAAATAGTACATTTCGATACAAGTGTGGAAAGTATGTCATTTCTTCACGAGTCCCGGTTTGTTGACCCAAGCCGAAGGCGCGGGTCAACAATAAGGACGAGTGGAAATGACAATTCCGCACGTGCATTGAACGACGTTTTCGAATGTATTAACATTTGCGAAAAAAATATAAATGAATAAAAGAAATGCAGAAATGTAATTTCCCGGGAGTAAGTTTCTTTTTTTTTTAGAGGACATGGCAGGGCTACGGTTTCTATGCATTCACCCAATTCAATGACAATAATTTATCTAAATTCAAAATAATTTTTTAATTTTTATTTACATTATACATATATGTATATTAAAAAATTAATTTATTTTAAATTTATTTCATGTATTAACAGTATTTACACTGAAAAATAGTCATTTCATACAAAAATTTTGTACAGAAAACTTTTGATTCAAAACCTCTCATGCATTTGGATGTTATATGCAGGAGGAAAACAAAAAGCACTAGCATGGAAAAGAATAACTTTCCGCACGCTAAACACACATGGAAAAGTCTACTTTTTGAGCAAATGTATTAAAAAAATATGTATGGACCGCGACGCTTGGCGCTCCGTCCTCTCTGACTACTCCGTTGGGGATACAGCGTGAAAAAATATATTACTAACTAAAATTTTTATTATTTAGTACTGAATTAATAATCATAAAAAATGTAAAGAACTTAATAAGAAAACAAAATGCAAGATCATATTGTTAGCAAAAGAGTTTTGAAAACCGAATTATCATACATTCCTCCGTGTTATATATGGTAGGTAGACGGTACGTAAAAGAATGAATCACTCGCTTTTATGGCTGAATGTTTGGCTTGAACTCGCCATAAAACCCGTATATGTTGTTATGAGTGTGTATACACGTTTTGTGCATGGGCGTTGTGCTCCCGTGTTCTGTCACTTCTGTTTATACAGCAATATGTTACCGTACACATTAGCGAGTTTCTTTTTTCAATACTTACAGTTTCTAACAAGTATTCGACCGCTATTTTCGACTTGAACTTCAATAACGGCACGTATTATTTAAAAAATATCCCGAAATTCTCAAATGTTAGTAATATATTTTGAATTCTGTTAACAAATAAAAATAACAAACATTAATATCTACGTATCGTAACTTCATATAAATTCAATCATTTTTAGGTATAATTAGGTATCTACATAATAAATAATGAGAAAAGAGCCTTCTTATTATAACATAAAGTATTTTCTGTTTAGATTCTTTTTTTTAACTTATAATAGATAGTGTAACAAAATAAAATTTCGATTCCAAGTATTTTGTATAAAACCTCATTAGATAGTAATTTAACCTACTTCAAGAAAGGAGGAAGTTCTGAATTCGTCTGTATTTTTTTTAGTGTTGCGCGGTTTGAGAAAAGGCCGTAGCTATAGATATATTATTGAGAAGAGCCGGCAAGATAGTCCGCTATATTTGTTTCAATATCATCAATGTGCAGTGAATATCTCACAACGTGTCAATACTAATCCATATCCATAAGTCTGTCTGTCTGTCTGGTACGTTTTCACGGCTAAAACGCTGTACCGATTTTTAGAAAATTTGAAATGGAGATAATATGACACCAGGACAAGGACATAGGCTACTATATTTTTCAAAAATCTACCCCTAAAGGGGTGAAAAAGCGGATTAAACTTTATATGGGAAATGCTAAACCGCTGAACTGATGAAGATGATTGGTACAGAGATAAACCTTTTTTATTACAAAAACATTGGTTTCTTTTTTGTCAAAAATTATCACTAAAGGGGTAAAAAGGGGGATGAAACCGTATAGGGAAATGCTAAACCGCTGAACTGATTATGATGCAAATTCCATCATAATCATTATCAATTCAGTACGGAGATAATATGTGCCCGACAACAAATATAGGCTTTTTTGTTTTTCAAAAAATGACGTGTTTTTATACATTTGACGTCATCATTTATCCAATATGGTAAATGTACCATAATAGGAAATAATTTTTTTGTTCAACACCAACAATATGGGTATCAAATGAAATAAGATACACATGCGAGGGTTTCCTTATATGTGATGTCATTATAAATCCAATATGGCGGATGTTCCATATTAGAAAATAACTTTTTCGTTCAACACCAACAATATGGGTATCACATTAACCGGAAAACACAGGGGAAGGTTTCAGTATATGTGACGTCATCATAAATCCAATATGGCAGATGCTCCGTAATAGAAAGTAACTTCTTTCATGGCCTCCAACAATATAAATGAATATCAAATGAAAGAATGAAAAAATAATAAAAGAAACCTTCTGCGTATCCCATTATACACAGAAGGTTTCTGTACATGCAACGTCTTCCTAAATTCAATATGGGGGATGCACCGCGACAGAAAGTCATTTTTTTCAAGACCTCCTCCAACGATGTAGGTATCTCGAGTAACCTCAACAACCCGGATAAGTCATTGAAAAGTTTTCCACGCAGACAAAGTCGCGGGTACAGCTAGTTATAAATAAATTACAGAAAGTATTGTCATAGCTAGACTAGAATTATTCTGTAGGGGAACCTGGCAGCATAGCAATGTTATATAGCGTGAGTATATATATGTACATTTGATTTCTGCGCTTTTGAATTAACGATGTGTAATTTATTTTTGCATTATGTCCATCCCACAAATAATAAATAGGATTTTTCATATAGATTGAAAAATAACGAGATAGTGTTTTATATTTATTATATTTAAACATAATATTCTACCTACTCATATTTATACAGATAATAGGAAGTAGTTACAGTATGTTTGATAAGTTGACACACTGGTCGGGTCATTTGTGTCTCTTATTGAAGGCGTATCAGATCCCTTGTCACCTGACTCGTTGTGAAAGCATGATACTAGCAAACATGCTATCATGTTATTGCTTCTCACGATTATTTCTCTGATAGAACTCTTCTTACTGTAAATCCTACCTAGATGCCAGAGTGGTCAAGAGAGAAAGAGGGTCACAGACACGTACTTGACATTCCTGAAATTTGTTTGTCTTGTCACGAGTTTGATCTAATTTTTTCATGTTAACTCTATTTCTAAGAATTTAAGGTCTCTAAGTTCCGATATGTTACTCGATGACACCAATGAAACCACTTTCGAATATAAAAAGAGAATTTACGAAGTTAAGTGATTTTTAAACAATAACATGCAACATTAAACAATATGAAACTTTAAAATCTTAGAGCTAACTGTGCATAAGGACTAGAAGTTTTGATTTATCTATACATAATCTATATTCATATTACATAATGAGAGATAAAGCGGATTATGTAAGTTTGTTTATATGTGAAGGCTAATCTCCAGAACCGCTGCGCATATATTTGAATAATTCTTTCACCATTTGAAAGGTACATTATTCAAGATGGACATATGCTATATTATTTATTCAACCAAGGCGAAATCGGAACGGGCCGCTAGTCTGACATAATTTAAGCATCCAAATTATATTTGTACGTTCTGTGTCGATTTTACACTTATTTTCGTATCGATTTATGTACACTGATATATAATTTTTAAACTATAACATGAATAGCCTTCATCAAACTGTAAGGTTCACCACGTAGTGACAAAGTAAATATTTGAACTTTACTACATCACTAAGAACGTCATTATTGTGAAAAAACGAATAAAAAATAAAAATAAAAATTTAATTCAGTAGGATTTCCATGAAATTACGACAACGCTAATTAAAGAAGTTAAATTTTTGGACGTCTATTACAACTTTGACACAGTGTCGAGTCTGTAGAATCATTTAAATTATTTTTGTCTACTTTGCTTGTGTATTCGTTTTTTTTGCTAATTCTTCTCCTTTAAATCTGTGCGAAGCACACTATCTTATACAACAAATGTTCGATTTATTCAAACATTAATTTTAAACGAACGATTTCTTAATGTCTAATTTTTATAAACTACTTTTTTTAATGTTGATAGTTCCGAAAACTTTGTATTAATCCTAATTAATCAAAATCTGTATTCACGAAATACAGCTTTCCCAGCAAATCACTGAATATCACTTCACGCTCGAATATAAGTTGATTTCATTCTTAACACATTACGTAAATTTTACATGAAAAGTTATAAACACCAAAATATCTACGCAATATCACGTTTATTTGTAAGTAAATAATTAAATAAAAAAATTAACAGTGCAACGAGCACCAACAAAATGTAATTTGTAAAATGCAAAATTAGTTTGAAATGATACTGTATGCACTTATGCAGTACATTATTATTACTATTATTAGCAAAGGAATATTATATTGTGTAAAAGTATGAACTGTCATATGAATGTCTACGAAAATAATTACTAAAACGATTGTCACCGGTATCGGTAAAATCGGTAAAACTTAAAATGATCGCGAAGCAATGCACTAGCAATATGTACTGAAATTATGAAAATTACGAAATTACGATTGGAGCACCAAGTCAGAATGAATGTGAAGAAGAATATACAAGAAATTATGTTGGAAATATTATATTATACAAAGGTACTTCGATAACTACAGTTGAACAGAGAAAGTTGAACTAACTTACAGAGCAGCCACCCACGACTTGCCAACTGCCAAGGGGATCCCCAGCGAGCCCTCCACAAAGCGGTTCGGACACTTTTCCAATTCGTGCCAATCTCCTTACGATTAGGGTTCTGTAAACGTGAAATAATTTGTTCTAATCTTTTTGCAACTTCAGACATGGAACGAGCGTTCGAGACGGTTCGCCATATTTTTTCCGTATACGTCAGTTGATTACACCGATGGTGTGAGTGAGAGAACGACCTACTTCTTTTCTTCTCCAATTATATAATTGTAAAATATGAAAATGTAATTAGTGGGTTTGAATTTAGAAATATTTCTAGATTTGGTGCTTTGACGCCTGTCAAACAGAATACTGAACAGTACTTGAATAGCACTTGTGACAACGAGGACAGTCTACCCCACTTAAAAAATTGCCGATTTCATTATAACTTTTCTTTATAGCGAATCGCTATTGTAATCTATAGAAAAAGAACAAAAGTCGTGATATTCAGAGAGATTAGTTAGACCGCATCGGACTTCGAGGACAAGTAGCATCAGTCGCAATGTCATACCCGTCGAGTAATATTAAGGTCAGACATAATCTTCATAAAAACATTTTCATATTCTACTTAATACCTCAAGTCCTCAACACACGCTGCGGGCACATTCTTCAATATAATTTTGTAACCAACTATGAATACTTAGAGTTTTGGAATGTCCGTCTCTCTGTACTTATTTTCTACAGCCTTCCTATTCCTATTCTTCTCTCATTTTTATGTATAGGTATTCAATAAAATTGAAACGGAAACTGTTGATGAAAAAACGTAGAGATCTGTAATTTTTTTTAATTCACATTTCCTTAAAAACAGCAATAAGAAATGTTTTGGGACAGAAGGTATTCGTTTTTATTATTATTACAAGCAAGACTATGATAAATAGACACATACTATTTAAAAACAGTATGTTCATGTTCTTATGCGATTTCAAAGTTTATCGCGTATTAATTTCCTTAACCTACCCTTAAAATAAAAAAATTTGCTACAAACTTTGAAATTGCACAAGAACTTGAAAACACTAATTATAGACAGTACGTATTTATCATACTTTTGCTGATGACACTTCTGTAGAAGAGTCATATTCAACCTTTTCGTGGGTCCGGGGCTTACAGAACATTACGGATTTTATGAAGTCCTTGGTTTATTATTTTCTTTTTAGTGCATTTTAACGAAAGCTTGTTTTTTTTTTCTTTTCATTTATTAAAAATGAATATCAGTGTGTCGTCCCTACCCTTTATAACGATATAGTATTAGTTATGGATTACGGTAGAAAAATTCGAAAGTATTTCCTTTAGCTCACAATCAGTAAACAACGAAAATAATATTACCTTTGGCGAAAAGTGCTCTAAAATATTTCGAATTCGTGAACTGTTTTTAGAGCTTAAGCAAGGTCAAAGTTAATAGCTTTTATTTATAGGCATAATATGTCACATACATAAGCTATAAGGGAATGTTAGCGAATGTCTATCATATGCAAAGCACTTTTGGTGGTTTTTCGATATTACGATATTGTTTTTTGTTTTAATTCTTTGTAATATCGTAAATCTTAATAATATGTAACTGAAAGTGAATTACTGAATAACATTTAATTTTACTTCATTAGTTTTTTATTTATTCAATTTGGCAAGTATATATGTAGTATGTATAACACAATAATTAATACAGTTTATATTTACATACAGTTGTTTTAATTTTATTATGTACATAGGTACGCCTTAAATACATTTACATCAAAGTTAAAATGTATTCACGTTATTATATAGCTATGGAATTATCGGAATTTCCAGAAATCTGTGTAAAACTCTACACAACGGAATCTATAACAGAATTTCTGTGTGATCCTACTACATTTAGCTTTACGTCTACATAACACATTAACAAAATGTACCCTACAGAGACGCTGTGAGGTTCTGGCCTGGTATAATTTAAACGTATTTAAAATTTCCGCGCTCTTAGTCAAGTAGACATGTATTCAAGGTCATGTCGTCGTCATGTCTAATTAACATTTTTTTCCACGAATTTTCAAATTATACATCCTAAGTCTAGCAAACTACACGATCTAAAACCATAAAAATAATAATAAAATGAAGTATATTACAATCCGTAACACAAAACTCGGATTTCAAATGAGTTAAGTCAGTTTGTAGTTAAGTTTGGCAGTTTTAGATAAAAATATATTATTAGATAACTCAGTTTCCGCCTAGGAGTGACTAGATAGCTTTTGTATACTCCGAGGACGATGCAGGGCATGTGGTCTGCGCTGTCGCGGCACTGCAAGGATGTAGGGGGCTGTGTAACTGTCCCCCGAGAAGCGCTTTGCCACAGCGCGCGAAGGGCTTTGGCGCGTACTGTTGGAGATCGCGCAACCCCTCGACAACGCGCCGAGGACGACCATCGCAAGAGTTTCGAAGGGTAAAAGCCACACATAACCCAGTCTCTCACCGGCGGCTGGGTATCTGTGTGCAGATATCTCTACCTTTTGTATGTATCTCCCGCGTCACCAAAACTTTTACACGTCATGAAAGCCGAACTGTTGAACCGAATGTGTCACAGTCACGGTACCGAGTGGTGAACTGGAGAGCACTATACTCGAATAAAATTTTAAAATGAAATTACGATACCTTACATATCCAACATTTAAAAAAGAACTTATTAGTAACCTGTGACAATACTTAATTGAAGCTGGCTGAGCCTACGTAGCTGCGTTTTACATTAAATCCACTTCAGATTTTGACAGAAAATGGACCTAGAGTATAACGAAACATCTGAAATTATGAATTACAGTCATTTGTATTAGTAATGACTTATTTTACTTACGTATAATATCTAATTTGGAAGTAGGAAATCAGACTCGATCTGTTAAATTTCGATACGGTGCTGGTTAGTTGACCTAGTCTGATTTCTGGAATATCCTGAGGATGCTTCAGAGGCGAAATACTTGTCGGTTTTTGTGTTTGGAACTTCGGAGTTATGGGCGGAGGATAACTAAAAGTTATAAGAGTTCATAAAAATTATAAAAAGCGATACAAATAAAAACAACAAGAGTAAAAGATGAAGTAGTTCAAGATTGCTCGAATTTTAATTATTCATAAAATTATAAGTGTAAAAAACATATGAAAACAACTAGAGTACCTAAAAGATAAAGTATTTTAAGATTGTTCGAATTTTAATAATTACTATTTGTACAAGTCCGCACTGGACGTTTATTAATTACTATTTAACGCTTCAGAATTTGGTGCGTTGGGCGGATCTACCGCAGTTTATACCCACGTCTTCGGGATAGATGGACAGACGGATTGAATCATAGAAGCCTAGCATACCTAAGTGCGAAATATGAATTTGATCATCACTAAATAAACTCTGATTTAATCCTAGTTAAAATCAAGTATATTCAACGGTAGTGACCAGAAATTAGATTTGCAAAACATACTCGAATTCAGACAGTCCGTAATGTTATCGATGTCTTCATACAGTATATTTAACAAACTGCTTCTACATAACGTAGATATAACATAACTATGACAGGTAGGGTACGGGGGAGGTACGATTTTCCACCATAGGTAATGTGACAGGTTATCAATAACAAAGGTGTAAATGGATGCGCGTCGTGACTTAGGTGATCCCAATTTATATAACACTTGGTGATCTGTTTTATGTAACTATGTTCATAGTTCATACTGATATATATATTATTATATATAATGCAAGTAGTTAGATAATATTTACTTACTTGTGTGTTACGCAACTTCCAATTAATTTGACAATGACATGATAACATTGTGTAATTTAATGAATGCTTTCTAGTCAGTTGTGTAGGTAATTACTGACTATGTTATTATTTTTAAACAATTTTATCTTATTTATGGATTTAGTATATTTAGTAATTTGATTTTAATTACATTTAAGTATAAATGAACGAAGTATTCATCAAGAGAAAATACTATTGTCTAATAACAAAAATCAAAAGATATTTTTTTAAATTCACTGATCTACAAATTACGTAACGCTTTTGTTTAGTCAAGATTCGCGAATTTATATAGACGTCTTTGGGATTCAATCCGTCTATCCATCTGGACAGACGGATTGAATCATGGACACTTAATCTACCGCGAAAAGTGCATTTTACGGTCATGTCGCGATAGACACGCAATCATCATACATGATACCAATTTTTTATTACAATTAGTCACTGGTCGCGCAGAGGTGTAGCTGTCACTGTCTGCAAATTTTTAGGTAATAACCCCACGGGTCTGTCTAGCTGATATGACATGCTACATGCCAGACATAAGTCGAGTTCAATAACGTCACCATGAAAGTAAAAATTGCTTTTCTGAACCCATTTAGGGAATTTTTACTTCTAGACTATCTTATTGCCACCAAATCATAGAATAAGAATTAGTGGTAGATCTGTGAATAATTGTACCATACCAAGTAAATATAAAATAAGCTGAAATGTAATAGAACCTGAGGTATTCGTCAAGTGATTCGACGGAATCCCTGTACACTTCTACGTCCCTTTGTCCATCTGTCACAGTATATTTAGATTAGATAGATTAGACATCTGTCACAGTATATTTAGATTAAATAGATATTATGGTAGAGTTACCTATGTCATTATATATCCGGACGACGTAATAATAATTAAAGCAACATCTATTACATTGCTTATTATCTGCTAAATTACAGTATATTTAATGTACATATAATTCATATACTTCTACATTTCAACTTCTACAATTCATATACAGCATTTTTAATGTACATATAATTCATATACTTCTGTTGTAAACACTTCGTCCATGACGTGATTCAAATAACTATAACCAACAATTCGTTATTTCTTACAATAGTATCGTAACAATGACACTTTAAACGAAGTCCTGAAAGAAAAAAGAAGCTTAGTGTAAAAGAGAGCCTTATTGCTGGATAACAATTTCTTATACCACAACATATATAACAGGCAATCATAGATTTTATATGATGTACGGAAGTAGAGAAATATTAACATAGATCTAAAAAAATTGTAAGAGGTAACAAAACTCGATGAAACAGTAACTACATCTATTAATTTAAAACTCAAGGTGTTTTGTATCGAGTATTTTTCGAAATATTTGATATACTTCGATAACCCGCCATAAGTAAGTGCCTACTGGCCTACTAGATTACTGCTAATAGTTTATGTAAGGAACTAATTAATCTGTGCTAATAGTATATACATACTATAAACTAATTAATCTGTGCAATTATGTATAGTTTGATATACACCAAACTCCCTGTCGTAGTAGTATGTAAAATTATTATATGATTAATAATGTTGAACAGCGCTACCTAGTGAGAAATATAATGTTATTGTGTGAAGCGACATCTAGCAGCAGATACTACATATAATAGAATGGTAAATGCAGTATTTCAAGCTTCATACATCGGTATTATTTCTTCTAGAGTTATATTTTTCTACGGACATCGTAACTTTTATATTTTTCACTAGAGATCGCTTTATAGAGTGTCATCAAAGACATATTTTAGAACTTCTATTATTCTATGTAATAATACTGTAGTCACTAGTCAGCAAAAGAGAATGTAAGTTATGTAAGACTTTACAACTATATTATTTATTTAACTTTATTGTAAGGCCTATATTATATGCCTGAAATCAAGTAAAAGTAAGATAAATGCAGTAGAAAAGCGATCTATTAGAAATATGTGCGGTATCACCCCATCGGATAGTATGACATGGTTGCAAGATAGTATTATTGTAAAAACGAAGAAAGGAATGCTTAGATGGTTCGGGCACATACAAAAAATGAGTGATGAAAGACTGACAAAGAAACTATAGAGCGAAAGTGAGTGGTAGCAGAAGCCAAGGAAGATCGAGGCTGAATAACGAAGATCAAAATAGCCAGTGTTAGCTGACGGAAATGTCAAAAGCATGCCTAATTCCTACTTAGGCGAAAATGTGTGAGGAGAATGACAAGATTTGAGGAAGGGAAAGAAGTATGTAAGAACGCGATGCTTGACGCCTCAACCTCTCTTACTACCCAGTTGGGGACATAGCGTGAAGATATGTACGTAAGTATGTATTATTTATTTATTTATTTACGGTTACAGAAGGAAATACGTTGACTTTTGTCTGATTGAATTTTTGCGTTAGAAATTTTTTTCTGTAGAAATTTTTGCTAAGTTGTACTTATGTCTCTTTGTTGTGTAGAAGCAAATAAAGGAACCTAGTTCAGATTTGAAACAAAATCGATTTTTTTAAATCCATTAGTGAAACACTTCTTAGTTTTTAAGCATTCATTACTAATACTTATAATTTAAACATTTCAAAACGGGCATATTTTCATAATAATCGTTACAAAAAGTCAACAGAGTACTCCTAAATTTTGTAAGTTACTATTTTGAATATATACATACCTACACAATGAAGTCGACAGCTAAATTCGCACTTCAAAAATGAATCAAATAAAATAAGCCGATTTACTTATAAATACGGCAAATATCTACCATATATACGTACAGGCAATCGATACATGTAATTTCGCTAGAAATCGGAGCCAGCGGGTTGTTCACAAACGTCGGAAAGTCAACTTTCCGTATCTGACAGGAAACTTTTCGATGATTTTGTCTATACACGATTCACAAATCCAAAATCGTATTATATTTATATTATATTATATCATATTACATATAGTCGTATTCACAAATCCAAGCCGTTGGATTGAATTTATGTTTTGGTTGCTTTGCTTCTGAAGTAGGCGAAGCAGATTGTATCTTTTTATTTTGTTTGTTAGATAAAATAATCAAGTAATGTTATATGCCACTGAAAGAACTGAGGTGAATTCTAAATACATAGAATTGAGAATTTTTGAATTAAGCTTACGAAAATACGAAGAAACAGTTATTAACATAAATAACTGTTTAATTTAAAAACTGCAATTAATAAAAAAAAATCCAACTGTAATTTTGAAGAATGTGTTGAGATTAAACTGTACAAAAAATTTTGAATTATAAATCGGTCCTGTTACTCCGAAAAATGTAAATCTCTATTTTAAAAAAGATTTCTTTGAAATTTGTTTTTGTGTTACAAAACTTAACGAATCGTTTATCGCAACTGGTAAAAAATAGTCAATGAAATGAAAAATTAGCTTATCCAATATCATTTTCATACGTTTTGTAGTCACTTAGAAAAATTGAGATCCCTGCCGTCAAAATTTCCAATGCGACGCCTAAACCGTATTCTACTACTGCTGAACTAATACATCGTGTATGAAAAAGTTTAACTGTCTAAAACCACTCGATAAACTATTACTATATACATATCTTCACGCTATATCCCTAAGGGGTTAGTCAATACTATATACTAGTCATATAGTAAATATATACTTAGTAAATCAAAGAAACAAAAACAATAAATTAATAAAAAAGTGTTTTAGCAAATCACTAATTAGTGCCTATACCCATAACTAACTATAGTTATATTTTATGATTCAGAAATTTATACATTGGGTAGATATACATTATATGTAATGTATTATTGTTTACTATGAACCTACATATCTTAATGTTAATATTTTATTATCTTAAATAATAGACATCCTCAAAATTGCAGCTTAGCAATCTGTCATTGTTAATAGGGCGCCAAACGAACTGGCAGCATTACCTCTTTTAATAGCCGAACTGATTCTTGGCGGAACAAACTGTCAATCTAGTGGTCTCTCGAAGCCTCAACCTGGCCCTTAAAAATATGTGTGAAGTTACTTTTATTAAACAAAACTAAATGAAAAATTACGTACCGAAAAGCTTCAGATTGTTTTAGTTTGTAATATATTTATAAATTATTTTATAAAAATTTAAACTTACCGATTTTCGTAGAATATAAATATGATATAAATTTCGAATCGAGTGACGTCAGCAGCTAAATATGTAGACGTCACAAAAGTAAAAATGCACTTATAAGCTAAGCAGTATAGTGACATACATATGTAACATACAATGAAAATGAATTTATATTTTAGGAACCATTTTGAGTATGAAATAATAATGAAATCTTATAATTTATTTTTTTTAATTATTAAGGCATTGGCAACTAGGCTATCGACCTAACCACATAACTGAAAAAATGCTGTATTGTTACAAATCGCATCAGCGTAGGTATATTGTTATAATTCTTGTCGAACACTATGCTCACATAAGTAGGTACTTACATTCTTTACTAATCTCTATTACTCCTACAGTAAACTACAGTAAAGTTATAATAGCTCATCCTGGAGTTAAAAAGGACTAGAAGAAGATTAAAGAATTATGAAAAGAAAGAGGAAAAGTCCAACGAGATTTTGATATGAAATGCTCCAATATAATATACTTATTTTGTGTAACAAATGTATTTCGTGTAATCCATCTGAACCGCATTTGGTGGATTTCTGTTTCTTTTAATTAAATTATTTGTAAACCATATTACACAAATCATTGTGTAATATGATTTAAAAGATATCATAATTATTTTGTTGCGCTATCAAATGCTTCAAATTAATTATGATATCTTTTAATTACAGATTACACTAATTAGTATCTTCTTTAAATTTTATAGATGATACATTGTACGTACCTATCTATATTTCCTATTGGGGAACACAGACCATTCAGGTCAATGAAATCCCACCTTTATGCCACTTCTAGCAACAAATAATTGGCCCTACAGATGGAAAATTAGAATCAGATAATGACACGTTGCTGTGTAGTTCATCTTCTATACAAGTTTCTTACGATAAAGAGTTCTATCCTTTAACCAACTTTTTCGAAAACCACAGGATAATAAGCGGATGGCACATTTTTCTTTCTCTGCATTGATTGAAGATTAAATGGCATGAATGATAAAAAGCATATAGTTTCATAATTGTTTTTTCCATATATAATAACAAATAATCAAGGATACGTTCACAACATGAAGTAATGCACTAACATGAACATTCATTAGTTTTTAATATGAAAATGTCTATGACAAGTATAAATATTTAATTTTACATTATCCAGTAGCTCCGCAATAAATCATTTAAATCGTCGACATGAATCAAACAATAACAGGGGGATATTCGATCCGATGCCCATCATAAGCTTTTAGAGATCCTTTGTGCGGTAAAGAGCTCTGATATAACGTGTTATCAAATAAAAGAAAGGTGTGAATTTTCACAGGCGCTGTTGAGGCTCCTCCTACTTAAGATGGCGTTATCCCCTCCATTAGGTAATCGGCCAGTAGCGTCGAAGTATCTCATCTCATTCGTACCTACAGCTACTGGAGCAGTTTATTTGGTACCACCTATTTTCGAAAGCAATTATCAGTTTCCACGATCTGAGGGGATCAAACAGAAATTTAGTTCGTAAACATCCTTTCGTCGTTAACCTCGTCATTAACTGATTTAATAACTTTACAACTTTTTTAAAGTGGATTACCTACTTCAAATATGATAATTTCATTTCAATCTAATACTAATACATGAAATCAAAAAAAATTATCCTGAAATGTAATAAGTGGTTACGCAATGGAAGATATATCAAGCACTTGTGAAAACGATGTCAAATTAGAAATTAATAGAAAATCTAGTGTTTTGTATCGTACGGATAAAGAAAATATTACTTACAATTGTGAGTCGGAGACAGAATATGACAGTGAGAATGAAACTATTGACGTAATTTGTGAAAATAGTGAACAGGGAAGTGATAAATTTGGAAAGAAAAATCTAAATAATATATCATCTAGTCCATACATAGACAATAACAGAATTTATTTTGAACAAACTCGCGTCGTGTTTCCAGAAAAGTTCTCAACAACTATTTGTGATAACAATGAATCATCTCAAAGTGCAAAAGATTCAATAAATAGTATTATTAATGGAAAAAGTAAAACATTTCTTATAGACAATATATTAGGAAATAACAAAAAGAGTGATTCCATGACAGACAGTTTACCTCTTGACGAAAGTGACAATTTTGAAGAAACTGCTGACGAACATAATGGTAAGTAGTTTGTAATAATAATTTTAACTGGTACAGGACTACAAACTTTGACTATAGTACACCTATAATTTGATAAACGCACAGCCTGTGATATATCTTAGTGACAAACTAGCAAATACATACCTTAGTGATGTAATTAATGTTGGTTTTCTAATAAAAAACGTTATCTACTACACAATAATTGCTACTATGAATACTACTTACTGTACTAATAATATTAGGGGCTAAAGTATGAAATTGCCGTTTCGTACTGAAAAATTAAAACAATTTTTTATAGGATGAAATATATAATTTATTTACTCAAAGTATTTACTCTCGATGTCTATATATATTTTGCCATCTAATCGGAGGATCATTTAAACCTTTACGATAATACTCTGGAGACATGAACTCCACAAACAGTATGAAGGCATTTTGTACAGCTTCCTGGGAACTAAATTTTTCCGTGCAAATAATTGTCCAAGTCGCAAAAAAAATGGTAATCGCTTGGGGCGAGGTCCGGCGAATATAGAGGATGACGGATGGTTTTTAAATGCATGTCTGGTAGCTTTAAAACTGTTTCTCGAGCAGTGTGAGGGCTTGCATTATCATGGAGTAATAATGGTGAAGATCGATTGACGAATCGGAACTGTTTTGCTATCATTGTTCGGAGTTCTGCACAGTAGACATCTGCTGTTATTGCTTGACCGGATTAGAGGAAGCTGTAGTGAATTACATCAAGAAGTGACCACCAAACAGTTACTATGACCTTTCTATGTGTAAGCTTCGCTTTAGGGCATAGGTGTGGCATTTGATTTGGGGTCAGCTATTGAGATGTTCGCTTGCGATTATCGTAAAGAATCCACTTTTCATCACACGTCACAATTCGATTCAAAACCCCTTTATGGCGGGTGTAGATATGGTTATTTGATTTATGTGGACTACGCCACACACATAAAAAAGAACACAGACTGACATAACTAAATAACACGAACATGTCATAGAGGTAACAAAAAAAAATTTTTAAGGATCACAATTTACAGACACAATTATAATATTACCACCAACTATTTAAACCCGTTTTAAGGAACTGACTTCTGCACTCGCTTGCACCAACTATGTAACAGTTGGTGCAAGCGAGATGTCAAATAGTTGGTACAAGCCACCCTGATAATTATAACTTGTATTAGCCGTTCGAACGAACGTAGAATGACTGTGTGTACACTGTGTCGGTTCGCAACATTACTTTTATTAGTGCGGGCGTGCACAATGTGTATTAAAAAATTTAACAAGTGTCAGTAGGTGAAAAGTAAAATACATATATTAAGTGTTTGTCCGTTCGTAAATTATATAATTATTTTAATATACATATTTTATATTGGCATATGTTTGTGTGTGTATGTTAATGAGTATTGTAATATATAAACAGTTATATAAAATATAAACAAGGTGTAAGTACATATATGTATGGTATGTGGCCTACACCGTCATTTCTGTACCGGCGTAACAAGGTAAGGCAAGCTTCAACGCGCGCTAGTCTCTGCAGATCGGTCAAAGCATAAAAACACTCATTTTTCAAATATTTTAAATTAACCTATTTGCTGCAAATGGGGCAATATTGTGGGTACCCTAACGTCAAATTATGCCGCTAATTCCTTGGTAGTTTGATACTGATCGGCTTCTCCCCATAACTTTCAATTCGTCGTTATTTACCTTAGTGTGTACCTCGTCTACGTAAAACTTCCTCGTGGTTCATTCTTCAAGTTTCCACTACTGAAGCGTTTAAGCCAAAAACGCACGGTGCGGTCGTTAACCTAATCCTCTCCAAACACAGCATTGACATTACGAGCAGTTTCTGCTGCGTTAGTTCCACGTTCGAACTCGTATTCAAAAATTACTCTGTTTTTCGCTGTATCTTCACGTTAAAAGCTGAATGTGAAAACAATTGAAAGTTGAACAATCAAACGTCATGATTTTTTTTTAATTTAAAATATTGTAGTTTTCGTGTGTAAAAAGTTTCACTCTGAAATCTGACACCGTGCAGATTTAAACAGCAATATCATACTTTAACCCCCTATTAATTAAGTACTAATAGTAAACATATTGTGGGACTTTTTGGCGGGAACGGGAGAAGTGAAGTCATTTTATTTAGATTTTATATTTTTTATATTTTTGGGAGTATTAAAGTACAAATGTGATAGTATATTGTCTTTTAAAGTTCTGTGTAAGTGAAATGAATGGAGTAGGTCTAAATAAACATGTGTAGCTGAAGTTCTCGCGCTCTTCCAAGAAGTCCTATAAAACTTCAGTAGTTTACTATCACTTTACTGGAGCAGTTTTACTATAACGATTCTATTTACTTTGATACAATACGTGACATTGGCAAATACGCTAATCTGTGCACCATGACATGAAGAAAAAAAAAATCATATTGTGGGCATGCATTTCGGCATTTCGGGCCCCCATGGCCCCATCAGATTGAAGGACCTGGGTTCGCGCCCCACGTGCCCGTAGAGAGAAGACAGAACAGAGTACTACGATGAAATGTTTAAATTATGGATTTTCAGTTAGAAAAGAATATAAAATTAGTATATTATTAGTATTATTATTTGCATATGTATAAGACAGCCTTCCCATACCTATTACATTTCTTGTCCAGAACGCTATTCTATCTCTGTTGGGAATCGATGAAGGTAACCTGCGTAGAAAAAAGGAAAAATAAAATTTTTCAGACACTAAAGCCCAGAATTTTCAAGAAGAAAATAATTATCTAACGTAACTTGATATTTAGATACTACTAATTAATAATTTTAACATTATTTACATTAACAAAAGTACATACATATGTTAATATTTACAAACTTAAAACTAGACATTATCTCAAATAATAAACTTCCTCAAAGTTGCCGCTTAGAAAGCTGTCATTGCTTGAGGTACCTAGCAGACTGGCAGCATTGCCTCTTTGAATAGCCAAACTGATTCGTTGGCGGAAGAAGCTGCCAGCCCGGCGGTCTCCCGAAGCCTCGACTAGTCTCTTTATTATCAATTAATAAGGGAGTTCTATTGGTATCGAAACCATGGTTATCCATCCAGGCGTTTTATCTCTTAAGGGTTACAGTACATACTACAGCAAAAACTTATAGCGAATTAAACCTTTAAGTTACCCCATAATGATCTTTCATTGAAATAATGTACCCATGTAAACAGTTCTGTATTTATAGACTCTAAGCGTAACTAATCTTCTCGAGGAAATGAAAGGAATGTTTTTTTAATTTACGTAAATTTCACATTACAAACATTTTTATTTACTTTCCGTGTTAAGCTGAACCTGAAAATATGTTTACAGTATTGTTCGGGAAAATTGTAATGGTGTTGTAACTAACATGTCTCGTAAAGGAAAAATTGTAATGATATTGTAACACCTCTAGTATAGAAAAATGTAGGTAACAACATGGCGTCAATACTTTGAAAAGCATAGTGAGCTGTTAGTTCCGCCTTTTAATAAATTATTAGTGTCTTTAAAAGAATTAACAGATCTTATAGAGGGTTGAAATGTGATAATAGTATGCCCATCGTTACCCGACCACTAATCCGCACGATACAATATTACGACCAGTAATATTTTTACCCCATTTGTGAAAAGATGAAAGAAGCCGATGTTGTGCTAAACTGTTTTAAAAACTAAGTTAGGTATTTTAAGCGATGATGGGTTTGCAATTTATCTCTTAATAGTATAAAATAAAGTCGCAATATGCGTTTGTTTTATAAATTTAACTCGTTTGTAAATGCAAAAATAAACTTGCAAATGCAAGTTGTAAAGTGATTTCAATGCGGTTTCCATTATAATTCAGAACATTTGTATGAAGCCGGTACGGTTTGTTACTGTAGGTGTGTATAAACTCAAACCATTCGTAATACATTGATTTAATGCCTGTATCTAGTCTAGACATATCATAAGTCTTACGGCCTTTAAATATATGGACTCTTAGATGTACAGTCCTGAGTATTAACAATAAAAACGACTTAACGTTACTTCAAAAGTGAAGGAAACAAAATAAGCCAGCATGTCTATAAATATAACACACATATATCAAATGCTGATCAACATTCATGTCCCTAGAAGCGATATTCCAAGTAACAATCTCAATTCGGTAATGTTTTCCAGTAATAACCTTATCTGACGTCAAAGTGGGTAGTATAAATTACAAGCGGTTCGAATTATTTCGCTTAATTTACTTTTCAAGTACACGACGAAGATAATTTTTTTATTATGTCTCTGATCGTGAGCTTATTTAGTATGTAAAATAACAATTCCATATAATAAATACTAAATGTATAAATGTTTTTAGTATCATCAACGTCGACATACCCCGAATTAAGTGCGCTGAGCGATGCGGGACTATTCGCTGGACATGCGTATGCACATTGGTTGGCAGCACATCAGCCATCCACCACATTTTATGGTAATTATGTTATTACAATATTAGAAAGAAGATTTTTATTACAATATTTACTTAGGTATGTTACATAATAAATACACTCGTAAGGCATTGCTTTGGGTTTTAGAATTACGTGAATAATTTGAGTACGGAAAATAAAAACAGTTGTTTCAAATTTACTCACAGATAATTTAATTATATTTACGAGTGTATTTAAAAATGTATTGATAAAGGTTTTACATACATACGTACATACATGCATACAAATTAAGTAATAAAACAACAGATAAACTACATTGTAATTTTATTATGTTGACACACCAGAATTCCAATAGTTTCTTTGGCAAAATATTGGATACCGAATTATTAGTGGACAAATATAATAATCTTATGCCTCACCGAGACGTGGTTGAGGATTGATAAGATGTATATAAGATAACGTAAATAATTTTAAGGTGTCGACAGATGGCGGTGGTAGTCTCATTTTGGTTAAAATTATTTTACGATAAAAAATCGTATAGAGATTGTTGAAATGTCGTGTGCAGAGACGGACCAGTATATATTCTTATGTGTTTACAGACCTCCCTCGTCGAATTATTCTCAATTTTTAAATTTTACAGCTAAGAGTCTTACCAGGCTTAGCAAATGTAACACATCAATCGTAGCATGTGGTGACTTCAATGTGGATATAAATAGCTCTAAGGAAAGGGAGATGCTAATCTCACTCTTTCGTTCATTTGATCTGGTGCACATTATTGATGAACCGACCAGGGTTATATACCATTCGGCATTGATAATGTTTTTATGAATAAGAGCAGAATTAGAGAGCATAAAATTATTAATTGTATTCGATCAGATCATAAAGCTCCATTAATTAAAATAGATTGCATGAAAAACAAATTAGAACTAATACCTAATTAAGTACCATTACAACAACAACAAATTTAGCAAATACCATTCCCTCTGTTGACGATCCGAATATCATATATGAGTTTTTTGCTAAATTTAACCGACATATTTAATAAAAACTGTTCAAAGAAGAAAAGAATTATTACTGACAACAAGTTACATCTCTCTGATTGGGCGACAAAAGGCATTAGAAAAAGTAGGGACAGACTTTATGAGTGGTATGACGAAAAATCTAAAACTATGTCCGCAATTATTCACAAATATTAAAAAGGTATCAAAGCACGCGAAATCAATTCGTATCGCCAATAGAATTAGTAAGGCAGATAACACAGTAAAAGCGATATGGAACACTATAACACCGAAGTAGGCAAACAAAATAAGAAAAAAGAAGAACATTATTAATAAAATCTTTACTCATAAAAAACAGGTTGCTGATGTTTTTGTTAATTTTTTTTTAATGTAGAAATTACTAGTGGTCTAGCATCCTCTGCACATGCAGTACGGACACTCTTAAGCCAAAATATAGGAAAGTGGATCCCTAGTTTACAGTTCAGGCACACGTTTTCATTCGAAATAGAGAAAATTTTCTAACAATGAAAAAAAAAAGAAAAGTGAAGATTTGTGGAGATTATCAGTTCACGTACTGGGTAATATAATGCCAGTAGTAACACCGATTTTA
Organism: Zeuzera pyrina; assembly: GCA_907165235.1. Taxonomy (NCBI): domain Eukaryota; kingdom Metazoa; phylum Arthropoda; class Insecta; order Lepidoptera; family Cossidae; genus Zeuzera; species Zeuzera pyrina. The sequence continues at coordinate 11,544,810 of OU015624.1, forward strand.
GTAAATATATTTAATAAATATGTTAATCAAGGTGTGTTTCCCAATTTCATGAAGCATAGTAAAATTATACCAATATTTAAATCGGGTTGTAAATCAGATCCTACAAACTACCGCCCAATGTCGATATTGCCAGCGTTGAGTAAAATAGTCGAAAAAATAATGTTCAATCAAATGCTGGCACATTTTAACATTTGCAGGATATTTCATGGTGAACAGTACGGTTTCACGAGAGGGCGGTCAACGACACATGCGGGAGCAAGCTTGATCAAAACTGTACTAGAAGTTTGGAAGGGGTCACGGGATGTCATTGGCGTGTTTTGTGATAATGATGATTTCCAAAGTTTTTGATTGTGTTTGTGTTTCACAAAACTTTAATTTACAAGCTGAAGTACTATGAAATACGTGATAAAGAATGTCTGGCTGACCGAGAACAAAAAGTGTAAATGGGGTTACATCTGTCGGTTCTAAATTAAAGATGGGCGTTCCCCAAGGATCAATTTTGAGACCGTTCCTGTTTTTGGTTTACATTAATGATTTTCCATTTATGGTTAACGACCTATGTGTAATAATATTATTTGCTGATGACAAACCATTATTATAACATAGATATTAGCGGACACAATATGACCTTGGCGGATGTCTCGAGATGGTTCGCTGCTAATAATTTAGTACTAAATGCACAAAAAACCAATTGCGTCAAATTTACCCTATCCAATGTATGCATAATCCATAATAGACTGATGGGACTAACAGAACCGGATGGAAACAATTAAAATTAGAAATCAGCTACTTTTCTTAGTTTAACAGTGGATAATAAGTTTCAGTGGGCGGACCCTATCGAGTCTTTGGCTAGTAAGATCAGTTCGGCAATATATTCTATTAGACGCATTAGACCAGCCATTCCCAAAGTGGGCGATAACGCCCCCTTGTGGGCGCTGCAGGCCTAAAGGGGGGCGGTAAGAGACCTAGAAAAAAAATGGGGGCGTTGTGTAGAGGCCTGGAGGGTGATTTGTAATTTCATTTAGCTAGGAGGCATCTTAGACAACGACTGCATGAGCTTTCGACTCAGTAGACAAAGTAAGTTTGGGAACCAGTGCATTAGACAGTTGACAGATGTGGCTACGGCTAGGCTGGTGTACTTCGTATATTTTCATAGCCTTATCGCCTGCTACTGTGAGGATCAGCGGCGCATATGAAATCTATCTTTATTTTACAAAAGAGGGCAATACGTGCCATCTACAGTATGAACGCACGAGAGTCGCTGAGAGATCATTTTAAAGACATTAAGGTACTTACCTTACCCTCGTTATACTTCTTTTAAAACATAATATACACCGGAATATATACAGACCAATTTCAAAAGAAAGATGTTATTAATGGTATGGAAATTCATGGTCGTGATTAGTTAGTCATTCCTAATTTTAAATTACAAAAGTCAAGTGGTTTTTGTAATTTAAATTTAGGCATTTTTGGGCAACTGTGTTCGTTTCTATAATAAAATTCCTCAAAAAATGACTCAATTAACGGAAAAAAGATTTAAAACTGTTATTAAACGCACACTGATTGGAAAAGCATACTACAATATTAGAGCGATATCATTGAAGACTCAAAAATAGTCTAAAAATAATCCTCTCTGCACATGCGTTTACTGGTTTTATGGATATTGTACTTTAAATAACTATTGTAGAATGATGTTGAAAAAATTATACCTGACTGAGTTTCTTGTCGGTTCGTCTCAGTGTCCAGGTTTTTTTTAGAACCGAACTAAAGTAGATTTGACGTTCAAAAATACCTTGCATTTGGGCTTACTTGAATACATTAATTTTACTTTGAAGTGCATATATATCTTCACGCTGTATCCCTACGGGGTAGTCAGAGAGGACGGAGCGCCAATCGTCGCGATCCTTACATACTGATTTCGATTCCTCAAATCTTTTCATTCTCCTCACACATTTTTTGACATTTCCGTCGGCTGACACTCTGGCTATTTGTTCTTCATAAGCCAGCCTTGGTCTCTCTTGGATTCTGTTACCACTGGCTTTTGCTCTGTAGATTTTATTCATCAGTCTTTCATCACTCATTCTTTCTATGTACCCGAACCATCTAAGCATTCCTTTCTTCATTTTTACAATAACACTGTCGTGCAACCCTGTCAAATTACGTATCTCTTCACTACTTATTTTGTCCGCAAGGGTGACACCGCAAATATTTTTAAGAGATCGCATTTCTACTGCATTTATCTTACTTTCACTGGATTTCAGGCATATCCAGGCCTCACTACCGTACAATAAGTTAGAATCAACACCGCATTGTGTATAGCCATTTTGTGTGGCCATTTTTTCTAAAGAAATTATTTCGTTTTTAATTGCTATTACCAACTAAGAGTGCATTCACACCAGATAAATAAATAGTGTGTAGGAATTACACCAAAAGGACTTAGATAAAGGCACAATTAACAAAAATAAGTTCAAATTTACATCTATTGCTTTTCTAGGAACGTAAAAATTTACAATATGCAGCTGCTTATTTTCTTACGAAAATCGTAAAAGTTACTAAAGAGATAGAGTGCGTTGCAATTTAAGTAACTGGGTTGAGTTCAATAATGTCCCCCTGAAAGTAAAAATCCATCTTATCCAAAATCCATCTTAACTATCACTGCGGAAGTAAATATTTCCTTTTTGGAACTTTAATTTCTTCGGGTTGGGGTATAGTAGGCGACGGGCCCGAAATCTATAACTGGTTCGGCAGGTTCGGCATTTGTAAATCTAAATACCTTTTGCTATAAGTTATGGACATACATTTTAATTTATTAGTAAAAGATAATAACATCGGATGAGGAAAATAACATAGGAGGAGGAGGATCGGATACGTGCAATATTTGCCTAGGGTTCTTAAATACGTAGAAAAGAACTAAACGCGCGCACATTTAAATCTAAGTTCTTAAATAAATTAAGAATATTGTTAATTACCTTTTTTATTAATAACCAATATGTTTTAACGAGTAACGTTGTTTAAGATGTGAATAGTTTTTTTTATTCTTGTAACTACATATGGTTACAAAAAATGAAAGAAAATTATTAATTAGGGAATTATTACAATATAAATAAATGTAACATATTCCTTAACCGGTATTACTGGTATTACCCATGACACCCAGACCGGCATCGTAAGTACTATATATCGTGTTCAGCTCGCGTGTCGCCGGCCGGTGCGAATCTTCGCACGTTTTGCACGCAATCGACCCTCTCCCGAACTGTAGTTACTATTCATTAATTTGTTTGATACGAGTCATTAGTTTTACTCGCAAAAATGACAGATTGATATTGTTTCTGAATAATGCTGATTTATTGGGTAATAAAAGTTTTTAATTAGTGTAATAATAAATAAATGTCTGTAAGTGGAATGTTTTTTTTTTAAATACAACACAGTGTACGTGAACTAATTATATTGTTTAATTTTACTCAATGCAACTGCTAAATTATAATTTTTTTGTAGAGTATTACTTTTATTTCCTACAGTGAGTCACTGTTCAAAAGTGATAGTAATTTTAAAGTCACATGTTTTATAAACATACCAGAAATCGAACTGTTCCGATATTTGAAAAAGGAGGCGACTTTTGGCGGGAACAGGCGAAGTAATTTTATTTCTCCCTTACTTACATTTTTCAATTGAATGTTAAATATTAACTATTGTATAATATAGAGTGTTATCTATTGTATTGAACATTTGTCAATACAACAGTCACTTCTGTGTCGAAAAATGTAAATTTCACTTCTGCTATTCCCGCCAAGTCCCTCATTTTTCAAATATTGGACAGTTCCATTTTACTGCGTCTTGTCAAGTCGTCAGTCGATAGGTGTTTCGGTGGCTATAAAATTAGTGTGAGTTTGTCATATCCAAGAAAAAAGCCGGAGGTCTACTAAAAAACTCAAACTTTCTATGTCAACTGTCAACCGAACAGTAAACAATGACATTCCTATTTAATTCTTAGTTGGAAACATAAAATGTTCCCTGACAGTACCTTCAATTCACCCTTAATTTTCATCGTCTGACATACATAGTTAATAAAAGGAAAACTAGTGAAATTATTCATAATACTACAATTATTGTCTCGTTACGTGTTGATTTGAGCAAATCCATGTTTATTTGTTTCCTTGTATTTTGTTTTTTTTCAGTGACGATATAATTTAAAAGAATTATAATATTTTGGAAAACTGATAGAAATTATGCATTATAAAAATATTTAGCTCGTTTACTAACTTTTAAAGCCAATAAAACGTGGAAGCCTGTCGCGCGAGCTGGTGGGCATATTCGACGAATCGCGCAGCCGTCGGACGGTGGTCGCTATTTCACACCGAGGTGATGACAAACAGCTGCCACGATGCTAATTGCCAACAAAGCTTGATTGTTTATACCTCAACTTAACAGACACCTTTAAGGAATAACTTTTACGAAGAGCTAAATAAATGTAATTGTCAATTTATTATTTCATAAATTATAATAATTAAATTTCAATATCCTAACACTATTAAAATATACATAATTACATCAAATTGTTATTTCTCAATTAAATTCAATATTAAACTGCTACTTGTAGCATTATAATTAATTTGTATTGGTATAGACGAAATCGACCACCGCAGGGGTTGTAGTACAGAAGCCATATATAACACAGTCTCACCCTCAGGAGGCTGGGTACTTGTGGCTCAGCTTTCTCCTGCTTTATCAGAAAAAAAGCAATGGGTTAATCAGCCCTATACTCCGATCATCCATTCATGTTACCCCGAAGAGGACAGGGAAAGCTTGCCGTACTTGCGGTAGTGCTTTCCGTAGAAGATCTCGAAGTCCGTAGATAACGAACAGAGGACGATCACTGCAAGAGTTTTGTGAATAAAAGCCACATAACCCAATCTCATCCCTAGGGGACTGGATATCTGTATTCAGATTTCTCCTGCATTGCAAAAAACAAACAAAAAAAATGACGGGCTAGCTAAAGCACAAGTTAGTACTAATTTCTAGAAATGGTGTCAAAATGTGATTTAGTACACAGTATATATAATCTTGATACACTCCGAATGAGAAATGGCGAGAAGTAGTGTATTTTTTATTATTGTAATGTCTTAGTTGTAATAAATACATATGTACCATACGTGCATATCTTCGCGGTGTATCCCCGACGAAGCAGTCAGAGAGGACGGAGCGCCAATTTTAATAAATAATAATAAAAAAATTCACATTAAGTGACCAATAGCGATATTACTGTTACTAATATACTCGTCTCGTAAATACGCAATCATTCAACGCTTCTGGTGTTCTAGTGTCATTGGTATTTGCACACAAATAGGGTCTATAAACCATAGTTGATGCTTTTATTCATTTCATAGAATATATTTACTTTGAATGTTTAGCCACATAAAATTATGCCATAAATATGTTTTAAGCAATTTTAATCAGATAGAAGTTTAATTGGTAATATTACATGATAATTATTACAAAAATTCTATATCAGCTAGTTTTAATGAGAATTATGTATTAGCGCCATATCTATTACTTTAATTTTCAGTATATTTGAATTCATTTTACATAACTATATTTATACGGTAATAATAAATAGCCTTAAGTCACAAATTGTAACAGACATAAATTATTTTTAAGACCAGTTAGCGCGGCCCTCACCACATACACTGAACAATGGTACCTACTCGTATATTAGCTCGGTGTTGACACACGAGATGTCAACCTGCGTATGCGCAACTCAAACATACTGATTGTGTTTATAGTCACTTAACAAGACACTGCGATGATTCCGATGAGTGAGAGAAAAAAATATATGTCCAGTGTTATACGTTTAAAAAGACAGTTACTTTCAATCTATATCTGAATTTTAGATACAGAAGAATACAGTTTTGAAAGATATCAACTTGTTACATCTTATTTACTTACCTGGAATAAACGTGTTAAGAATTACAAAATGTTACCTAGTCGATTTATTGCGTTTTTCATTTTATCTAAATTAAGATTTAATTCACAAATAGGTTTAGAAAGTATATTATAATTTTCTGATATATAAATAAAAAACCAAAAATACAATAACATGATACAATGCAAGAGAATGAAATGTTCCACATAATTTATACAGATACCTACCACATATTGATTAAGTATTAATTTAATTAGATTAGATTATTTTTATTCATTAGATTAAGAAAATATTTACAACTTGCGTTACCTATATGTATAATACAATATTGGGTGCAACTGTAAGGAAACTTAATTACATGTATATATTTCTTTGACAGATGATAAAAACAACAGAAGACCACGGAGAGCAGGACCCGAGCGTAAACCCCGACAAGCATACAGCGCGAAGCAACTAGAGAGACTAGAGGCAGAGTTCAAATTAGACAAGTATCTCAGCGTGTCTAAAAGAATGGAACTATCGAAAGCACTTGGATTAACAGAAGTACAAATTAAAACATGGTTTCAAAACAGGAGAACAAAGTGGAAGAAACAGTTAACGTCGCGTCTAAAGATAGCACAACGACAAGGACTATTTTCTGGTCAGATTTTCACACATGCACCTCAAGCGTATTCTCTGCTGAACCCTTATGCAGCATATACACCACTAAGTTGCGTTTTCACACCAGTAACTTTACCGTCTACGCCTCCTTAAGTACATACCTACTTCTACATTTTTTTGTGTATACTGTGAGAATGATTTTAATATAAATAACAGAATTATTGTTGGAGATATTTTGAAATTTTCGTTATTGAAATAAATAGACTGTATTATTATAATGTTAGTCAAATTGTACCAAAATCGAAGGACGTACATAATATACGATAGTCCTTTCTAGAACATTTCTTTACCGGTTAAAAATCAGCTAATATCAATCTAATAGCATGTAATATGCAAATAATTGTCTGCCTTAGTCATTAAAATTTATTGCATATCACATATTTCGTTATTATTACTATTTGCTACGATGTTGTCATCCTATTTTGTCATTCATAAAATCTGTGTTCCATTTTCGTAACATTAACAAAGTGTTAACTATTTTAATTACAGTGCGAAATATACATAATTATACTAAAGCTGCCACTTTTAACACCTCGAATATGTCCTAAATCAGAGAGGTGCCATACTTTTTGTTTACTCGATGATGAGTGCAGATGTCGACTACTTGTTATGTATAGTAGTATGAAATACAAGTATTTAGTTATATTTATTGGAATCAGAATCTACGTATAATATGTTCACTTTTCAGGGTTCCGTACCCCTTATAGAAAAAACAGAACCTTTATAAAACCACTCCTATGCCCATTCGAATGTCCATTTATCACTAATAGTTTTCTAGAAAACTATGTAATGTAAAAAATTTAATATTGGCATCGTATAATATATTTCATTAAGCAACATACATATATTGCGCTAGTTATACATACATACATACATATCCTCACGTTGTATCCAGCACTAGTTATCACTTTAAAATATTTATAGGACAAATAAGGAAGTTCTTACGTTAAGTTCAAAAATGTACATTTATATTTTTTTAGGTGCTTAATGTCTTAAGTTTTATAAATATTGTACGGAACCCTCTGTGTGCAAGTTAAACTCGCACTTGACCAATTATTTTTTTTTGTCTCATGTTTATATAAATTTCATATTGTCGAAATGAAAATATCAATATGAACTATTGATGTGAAAAAGAAAATCTGTAATTATTACATTAACAAAGTATAATGTATACGTATTAAAACATTAGCAAGTAATGCAATAGTAATGTATAACTTATTAGATATTGATTTATTATTGTATATGAAGACTACTACCGGCAATAATAACTTTAAACCACAATGTACGTATTTATTATAACGATAAGTATAACAAATAAACACTGTGCAATACATTATAATACTTTTCATTTATGTGATCCAGTTTAAAGAATACGTTTTAAGAGGTTTAAAATTATAAAATTGAAAATGTATTATTTTATACTATAATATGTTCCTTCATTGTTGTTTATACCATTATCCCTAAATGATAGTAACTAATGAATCTGCGCCTGTACTAACCATTACTCATGAACACGGCTGAGAAAATATTTTGACTTCATTATAAAATGTAAAGTTATTGGTTTTTTTATATTTAAACTCATATAGTAGGTATAATCTCTGTCTTCGCTTCGTCTAACGCTGTTGCCAGGCAATGCTGGGTAAATGAATTGTGTAATATGTAATAATGAATGGCTAATGAATAGACACTACGTGTTTCTGTGCTAGTAACCAGCTATAGGATTTAAAAGAAAATAACTCCTATATTTTTTAATCAAATTCGAATTTTTACACAATACTGTTTACAAATTTTTTAATTATAATAATTTAATGTATTGTATAGACTCGGGTGTTACTAAGTGAAAAACCATCTCAGTAATTAATTTATATATTTTTAGCTTTCTTCCGCCCAAAATTTCTAAGTTACTATAGAGCACAGACTCAATGGGTTAATCTAGTTACCGCGTCTGAGCTCTAGAATGCCCTGAGTTTTGTCGCGAATACATGAAACAAGAATCGATCAACGGGATTGAAATTTTGGGCAGAAGACAGCTAAAAAACATATAAATTAATTACTCAATATGTCTAAAGTATAAAACATTAGTTTCATAGTCCTAATCTATTTATTGCAGTGCGATGGTTCGTAAATTTTATCGCAGTCAGCACCGCCGAGTCCAAGAGCTGCCGCTTGTAAAGCACCCAACGCTCCACCTCGAGTCCAAGCGACACCTGCACTACACATAACAGATTTATTTATTACAGTAACTATACACATATATTTATGGTATATATAGGTTATGAATATAAACGTAACACGTAACATTACTAAATAGTTATAAATAGACCTTTAGTCTAGAATTTTCTTTTTTCTTTTACGGAAAAAAATGTGTTATAAACTTGACACCGTTGTCTATCTATTTGTCCGCTTGTCTGTCTGTTTGTTTGTCTTTGGTATCATAATGGCTCTTGAACGGAAGAAAACATCATGCGGTTCATTTTGTTTGAAATATGCAATTTTCGATTACGATTCGATTAGCTGTGTAATAAAAATTGGAACTGATTATTTTTTGTGATAGAGGGTCTTAAATTTATAATTTGTATTCTACGAAATCATTATTAATTCGAAACACATTATCGAAGTCAACTTATTGTTTCTCACTCTGTGACATTGAGTAATGATCCGTCATAAAAATAGGTATATCATTGTTCAAATCGTACTGCTATTGTTCTGAATAAAAAAAATCGCTGTTCACAGTATAAATTAAGTACACTTAATTAAAAATTAAATATACTTAAGACATCATGCTTAATCTTCTAACTACGATCTAAAGAAGAATATCGTAAATTAATTTCATTTTTGAATAAACTCTCGGAATAACTATCTGCAAAGCATAAATGCCTCAGTACTTAAAAACTATTAAAAATTATTAACTATAAAGTTTGGAATTTCTAAGAGTGAACTTTATGATTTCGATACTCTGTTGAAATGTGGAAAAATAGGTTCTTGTATTGCATATTTTATTGTTATGTTGTATTGAAGCATACCTACTATCTATTGTTTTAAAATCAAAAATCATAAATAATCTGATTATACTCATAGAATTTTCTCAAATAATGTTATCTACTCTTAAGGTGACAGTAACATGATTTAGTCCATTTTTGAAATACTTACTGCCATATAGGTAGCCAAAATTGGCTACTATCTTTCAGTTCTCTAGCATGTTTATTACCTAAACACAGTGCACGGTACAAGCATGACGTCGATTGAGGTTTGAGAGCCATGAGGGCATATCGTGCCAGAGTGTTAAGTGTAGTTACAGTATGTTTAGACTGTTCCGTATCACGTTTGAAGCGAAATACTTCATCGATGTTCACTGTATCACCACTGTTGTCGACCATTTGCATTATTTGAGGTGATTGTGCAGGGTCCTAAAAAATATTCTGAATAAAGTATAATTTATATTTACAAACTTATTGTAATAGATAAAGATTATTGTTTTAGATACAAAAGCCAGCTGCTTAACTTTCTACGCAGCTCCAAGAAGTTAGCCAAGGGATAGAACTTATAAGCAAGCCACATATCTGTCAATAACTGGTTCCGTTTTGCCATCTATAAGCCCATATAATTGTAACTAAACGTGGTTTATTACGCCTTGATTATTACAAGTATACATCTGTGTGTATAATATCTGTACACAGATTTTATTATTGTCGAAACAAAATATCGATCCTGTATCAAGTATTTCACTGCGATTTCTATTTCTACAAATATTAATACGTTTTTATGTTTTTCAGGGTTCTGTATTTGAAAAAGAAAAATGAAACCCTTATAAGATGATTCAAATGTCCGCCTGTTTATCAGTCACAGTCAAATTTCTCAGAAACAGGACCAGTGACCATTCCTCTTATGACTATTGAACCTAGGATTACAAGGGCTGCTATTTATGTATCCGGAATAACAAAGTGAAACAAACATATAGCATTTATTATAGTTTTATTGCTTTCCAAAATATTCACCATGATGATTGATGCACTTTTGCATGCGTTGGAACCAATTTTCGTAGCACTTTTTCCGTTCGGATTGAGGTATCTCCAAAACGTGCATTTTGAACGCATCAACAGCCTCTTCACGGCTCGAAAAACGTTGACCACGTAATTTATTCTTCACGGTTGGGAATAAATAGAAGTCGTTGGGGGTCAAGTCGGGGCTGTACGGCGGATGACTCGTTAATTCGATCTTTTGATCATTCAAATACCGAGTTGTTTCGGCCGATGTGTGGCAGCTAGCATTCTCATGATGAAGAAGAATTCTGCGTTGTCGTTTGTTCTTTCTTATTTCTTCAAAGACTTCTGGCAAACAAATGGTCGTGTACCATTCAGAATTAACCGTTTTACGATCCTCTAGTGGCACTGTAGCTACATGTCCATTTATACCAAAAAAACAAGCGACCATTTGCTTCAAAGTGCTTTTTGAACTACTGACTTTTGTTGGGTTCGGCTCATCTTGGAACACCAAACCGTTGATTGTTGTTTAGTTTCAGGATCATACGCATATATCCAAGATTCATCACCTGTGTAGATATTATAGACAGCTTTTGACGCACCCTGATTGTACTTTTGTAACATTTTTTCACACCAATCGACACGAGCCCGTTTTTGGTCAATTCTCAGGTCGTGCGGAATCCAACGTAAACAATTTTTTTTTACAGCTAAATGTTCGTGTAATATTTTATATATACTCGTCATACTTATGCCCAGAGACGCCTCTATCTCGCGATATGTAACATGACGATCTTGCATTATTAGTTCCCGCACAGCATCAATATTTTGAGGTACAACAACCGATTTAGGGCGACCTTCTTTAACTTCGTCCATGAGCACAGACCGCCCACGATTAAACTCAATAAACCAGTGATACACAGTAGTTTTCGATGGTGCTTCGTTCCCAAAAGTCAAAGTGAGTTGATCGATGCACTGTTTTTGAGTTAGCCCTCGCCGAAAATCGTAATAAATCATAGCACGAAAATTTTCACGACTTGAGTCCATGGTGATAAAGACTCGCAATTTTCAAAATGACGCCACAAAGGATAAACAAATGACAGCTACATTAAACAAATTGTATTCTTCAGCAAAAGAGTTCCATTTTTATATCTTATCATTACTTTTTTAATATTGATCTGTAACTGGCCAGTTCCGGATACATAAATAGCAGCCCTCGTATAAGCATTTCAGGGAATATAAAGTCTTAGATAAAATTTTTAGGAAAAATATAACGAAAGAATAAGCCTATAAAATTTCAGATATCAAGTTTAAAAATCATTTAATAAATTTCGTACGGAACCCTTTGCGAGCGAGTCGACTCGCTCGTGATTGATTGATCTAAGCTTCTAAGCAATATCTCTGAGCTATCGAATAGCTATCGAATAAAATTAGAACTTCTTCAGTATTTTCTGTATTAGCTTTTTTAAAATAACATTTTTTTGTTGTTCAACTTTGATCTCTCACTTAGAATCCAATATTTAGCAAAATATGCAGTGATTTCAAAATCTTCTACTTTCAAAAGAATTTGAAAATTGTAAATGATAAATAAGTAGATCTGGGCGACCGAGCTTTTCTCGTTGATCGTATGTAAAAAAAACTAAATAAAGGAATAAGTGTATTTTTTCAGCGATATAGAGTTTGTTAATCGGTACAAAATACCCGCTGATGGGGTTTTGTTATAGGATTGTTATAGCTAGATAAAGATAATCTATTTATCTTCATCACATATTCGTTGGCCTGTTATTTAAATTGTTAACAATTAAAGTTGAACACTACGTTAACTAAACCATTCCACATCTACATAAGGACTCTGTCGTCAGTCAAACGATAATATACATAATTTAAAAGGTAGCTGTAATATTATAGATGGAATCTGCGATACGCGTTCTTATCATACGATAACAAATTGTAGTCAATGATAGTCAAATTTGAGTTAGTAAGACAGTTAGTTTTTTAACCTAAAAGTTAATTTTTGGTTATTTACGGATATCTACCTACTTGGGCGGATAATGGTGGAAATGTGCACATCGCGACCCCTATCAGCTCTTTTCAGGGTAGTAACATCTCATCTAATCACACCTCGCGAAATGGAACTGTAAATAAAGCGCGCCCTGGAAACGACGTGCACCATGGTTGCGTCCCCTTTGGTGTAAGTAGAGTGCAGTTCGGCAATGGAAACCGCAACGTTACACTTGTGCTCCCACAGACATAGCTACAACTTTCACCATAGGGCTTCAACATTACACAAAGGTAAACTAATGTAAGTAATGACCTCGATGGTGCAGTGGTTTAGTCGTTGCACCCAAGCGCGGAAGGTTTCGGGTTCGATTCCCGGTCGGGTCAAATTAGGAAACGAACTTTTCTAGATTGTTTCGGATCTGGGTGTAGCGGGAATGAACTTAGCAGTCGTCGTCTAGTACTCATGCCACAGGGAATGCTCTAGTTTGAGACTAAATGATTGCTGTGTATTCTCTGGCGTATTTATTATTATTATTAATGACTTTACGCCATAAACGGCAGAGTTCTAAATACTAATAATATCAATCTATTGAAAATTACATAAATATGTCATCTGATAGTTCGATTAGGTATTATTTTGTGGCATATACCATACAAGAGGTGAATATTCAGTAACTGTTAACGCAGCCTAAGGGCGTAGGGGAAGGATCCGGTCCTCCTAAACTACATACATACACATGTATACGTACATACATATCCTTACGCTGTATCCCTAACGGGGTAGTCAGAGAGGGCGTAGCGCTAATTATCGCGGTCTTTACATTCTTCTTCCACCTCCTCAAATCTCATCATCCTCCTTACACACTTTAACCTTATTCAAGTGCTTTTAACATTTCCGTCAGCTAACTCTCTGGCTATTTGATTTTCATAAGTCAGCCATGGTCATCCTTGGCTTCTGCTCCACTCACCTACGATCTGTAGATTTTCCTATTCAATATTTCCTCGCCTCCCTAAACACCGCCTATATATACGTCTGTATGTGCACCTAACGGCGGGAAGTGCAGGGAGGAGTGTAGAGTGGTTGCGTAGAATGTGAAAGGTGGGATTGAAGAGATGAAGAATGAAATGATTGATGTTATGGAAGAGATAAGATTAGGTGTGTTATGTTTGATTAAAACCGAGCGAGAAGGAAGTTAACTTGTGGACACTTTCGGTATGGAAATATCGCAAGGGATGGCGCAAGATGACAGGAGGTGACAAAGTTGACGTTTTACTATCCTTGCATTTGGTTAATTATGTAACTGAGTATAGGTGGTTTGTACAAATACTCTTAAATCTCTTATTATTTCTATATAATATTTGTGTACAATGAACATTTGATTGTTTCTAGATGTATAAACCCGAGACTGCTATGGGTGCGTCTCAAGACAAGTTTGACAATGATTTTTGTTTTAGTGATGACCGAATGGCTAAGTGTCCTCGGTCAGTTTGAGTAAATTAAAGGAGTTTTCGGAGAGTTAGGAGAAAGAGAAAGGAAGTTCTAGCGATGACTAGAGATAATTAAAGAATTATAGTATGTGGGAATGTTAATTAATTGGTCGGGATAGCTCAAACAAGGTTTGAGTCTGTATTAGGTAAATATAAAGACAAGAGAATGATTGATGATGAAGTACGGGAATGGATCTTTTTGTTGCAGTCATTATATTTACGAGCAAAACGATCCATCAGTAGGTGTGAGAAAAGAAGGATGAAAGAAACATGATCGATTTATTCCTAGTCAACAGCTGACTTAAGAAGCAGGTTATGGACATAAGAGCACATACAGGAGTTTATCTGGTAACATACCACTTTGTCGTGGTAACTTTCAGATGAATCGGGAAAATACATTTAGTAATGAAAGATCGACGAATAAAATATAGAGAGAAAAAGTGAGTAGTAACAGAAGCCAAGAAATAGGAAGACTGTTAGTGACGGAAATGTGGATAACAGTCGCATACTTTGGCAAAAGTGTGTTAAGAGAATGATGAAATTTGATCAGGCGAAAGAAGTATGTAAAGACCGAAATACTTGGCATTCCATCCTCTCTGACTGTTTTGTTAGGGATGTATCGCTAAAGATATGTATGCATCTACCTACTTAATGATATATGACGATCTAAATAATAGACGGAAGCTTACCATAGTTATACACATTAGCACTTGAAGTACAAACATGCCGAATGATAGAAAAGCGATGCCAGTGAGTGATATTTCAAACAGGTCGGCGAGGCCCAGTCCGTGACTGTTACGTTCTACTTCGTTCTCATTATGGCCTTCAGATGGTGCGTGTTGATATACCGGAGGTGGTGGAGGAGGCATTGAGTGGTATTCATACCCTCCACCTAAAGTAAAAATTATATATTATATTGAATGCTTTCTTTATATTTTTACTTAATAGGAACATCGTACATACGCATTATATGAATTTACAAAGCATATAAAATAAATAATTTATCAAGCAATAATTAACAGGCCTGTTGGCGCAATGGTACTTTGCCAGTCGATGACCTCCCGTTCGGTGCTTGGCCAGGGTCAATTTAGAGATCGAATTTATACTCGTAATCTAAATAATATGTCGTCTTTAACTTGTTCTGGATAGGTTTAATATAAAATGGTAATAAAAATATAAAACAGGTTAACTTTTTAATAAGTACATTTCAGAGAAATTCAATCAACTAATTTTCAAACAAAATTCAAATTAATAGAATAAGTCTAGGTTAGTTCTGCTTATTATTAAAAATAGAACATTTGTTATCTATACAATTACAATAAATGATCTTTTGAATGAAATCCTAATTATATCGATACGCATGCGTTGACATGCCTAAAAAAGGAAATTGATGTACAAAGATCCGTGTTTAACTTTTATATCTACACAGGTAATAATTTATTCAAAAAACAACACTATGTAATTAAACGTTTATAACAGACCCAATGAAAACCTGGACTGAGAAATAACACAGAAACTAAAAATTGTAACATGAGCCAAACAGTGGTATAAAACAACCCGCCTTGTTATTCACAAACGTCGGAAACTCAACTTTACGTATCCGACAGGAAACTTTTCGATGATTTTGTCTATAAGCGATTCACAAATCCGAAATCGTATTATATTTATATTATATATATATATCATATTATACTCGTATATAGTCGTATTCACAAATCCAAGCCATCGGATTGAATTTATGCTTTTCGACGATCGACCTTTCCGCCACGGAAAGTTTCCGACGTTTGTGAATAATCCCCAAGGTCCTAAAAATACTACTTATTCTAAAAACTGTGCGTAGTTTCTTTCTATGCTAATTCGAGAATCTGCATAAGAGTAGAAAAAAATACTTACTGTATTTTGATACATCATGTAAAGACGGTTCAGGTTGCTCATATGCAGGTATTTCTGCACCTTCGTAAACTTCATAACCATCTCTAGATTGGACTACATGTTGGGGACTTTGCAAGCTGGGTGTTGTGATTGATGAGTTTGTTTTACCGTTGGTGCTCAAAACCGCGTTATAGTGACGATACACGTCATTGAGTGCTGTGACTCTGGAAGATAACGTTTTTAACGTTAATGGTGGTTCTAAATGGTATTTATAAATTAGCTAAGATAACAGAAAGCTTCTCCTTAAATTATATTTACTTAGCCAACCAATCCTGATAATTAGTTGAACCAACGTTATACATGAAGTTACTTCTAATATCTTCAGACTTCCTCATAAGAAAATTATTACGATTTTCTTTTACCTCTACTTCTTCAAATGGTTGTCCAATTCTATTCTGTAATATTGGCTTACTCATTTCTTCTAAAATTTGTTGGGCTACGAAATTACGACACTGATATTCGTTCATCATTTTCCTGCAATAATATTTAAAAGAAATTTAGCACACACATATAAAATTGATTCTCGTATGAACATCAGAGTTCGCGTTAAATACCTACATGGTAATAATTTGAGTACCATTCATATCATTGTAGCAGGTAATTTTTAGAAAATTTAATAACGTAAGAACAATGATTTGATCACGACAGACTGCTTGACTATTCCTTAACAACCTAATTAATAGGCAGATTTATTATGAACAAAATCACGAAACGAAAAAGAGTTATTCGCCTTTAAACCCAAGTGTGTAGTGAGAACAGAGTGGTGATAAAATCCGTCTTCGTTACTCTTAGGACTGGGCAATAACCCTGGATTTGTGACGCCATAGTTCTGTAACGCCATCTTTCTCTAGCTTTTTCTACCTTGGGGTGTAGCAAAAATAGAAGATACTGGGTTAGTTGGGTCAGAGAGCTGACCCCAGCAACCCAGTATCTTCTATTTTCACAATGAATTTAAAGTAGTTATTTCGCAATAGCATTCAAAATGTATACTAATTATTTTAATATGATATATAAAATATACCAGTTTTAAGAGCAGTCAACTAGCCTGTTGGTTAATAGGATTCGATAATTGGTCAATAATATATATATGTTTATAGAAGATTTAAATAATATTTAAAACTTTCATACTCATGTCAAAAGTACAATCGCAGCTGGACCTCTATATCACAGCCAACAAATTCGGAAATACTATGGAAGTGTAATTCAGAACAATTATGGCCAAAAAACACGGTACCGCGAGTCTGATTCAAATAGCCCGAAACAGGAAAGGTCGCAAACTCAGCAGTCAACTTTTAAAATGAACTCTATTTTAAACCCGCATGATCTTTATTCAACTGTAGCCTGAGGTTTAAAACGTTTCGTATTACATTCCAAAGTCAACGGTGACTGGATGCCCTTTACACGTGATCACTGATCACGTGATCGCACAGAAAAGTGATTGCTTGAGTGCTAGGAAGCGAGAATGTTTTTATCGCAACGCAACTTATTGGTAATATTTATTTACCTTATTTACGCGAAGTTAAATAGTTTTTTTGATTTTGATTCTCTCATATGAGAAAATATTCATAAATTAATTCAAAAGGTAAAAAAAGCGTATTTACGAGTTCATCTGCATTTTATTTATTAGTTTTTGATGTGTTATGTTACCTTAGTGCATTAATGTTTCTCAACCATTTTTAAAAAAGCCAAAAATGTAAGTACAAAGTCTTGCGGCCGCTTCACTATAAAATTATAATTACAATGTAATTTCCATTAATAGTTTATTTAAACGTTTAATTTAAATTTTCAAGGCTTTCCTAATATAACTTATCGCGCGTATAAATCGCGCCCGCGTCTAGGCGAAGTTTTAACCTGCGTTGTAGTTGCACTAACTTGTCAAATAAGCCGCCCGCGCATCCCATGACACGTGACACGTGACGTGACGTGTACAGATTAGTATATATTAGAAGCCTTAGTAATAAAAACAAAAGGACGCGAGGCAGAGTTTCATTGTCATTTACATTTTTAGGGAAGTAGCACAGGGAAGCAAGTACATACAACGATCTTGTCTCAGTCACCCAGTGTTTAATTCTTATGAATAAAAGTAAAAGAGTTAAATTAAAATGGACAAATTTGTGACAAAACGAAATGTGCCTTCTACGTCTGGTGAAACGGTAAAGAAAAAGACCGAGTTATACAACGACACATTTAAATTATATTTAAAATATGGATTTGTTGCATTAGATGACAAGCCACAAGTGTCTTTTGTTGTCAAGTCAAGTCTTCAAAATTACTCCTGCATCTTGAAACAAGACACCCGTCTTTATAAAGCAAACCGTTAGAGTTCTCCGAGCGTAAGTCACTTGTTTTGAAAAATCAACAAATTGCTACAAAAAATTCAGCCGTAATGAGACTGCCGCACTTCACGCATCCTACTTAGTAGCACTGCGAGTCGCGAGGGAATCTAAGCCCCATACTATTGCGGAAAGACTCATTTTACCCGCTGCCATTGATATGATCAATATTATGAGAAGTCCGGAAGAAGGTAAAAATAAAAAACTATACTCCTTTCAAATGATACAATATCGAAACGTATTAATGAAATGGCCATCGATATTTATAACCAAATAATTGAAAAAGTAAAATTAAATGAATTTTTTGTCATTCAGTTTGACGAGTCAACAGATGTGTCGAACTTGACGCAATTTTTATATTTTGTCCGATATGAATGCCAAAGTTTATTAAAGAAAATATGATTTTTTGAAATCAATTCCTGGTTGAGCATCTGGCGAAGGACTTTTTAACGTGTTCATTGAAGCAACACAAAATCAAAACTTGGACTGGAATAAATGCACCGGAATAGACTGGAATGGTAATTTGGATTATACGCCTCTAAAAACGAAATTTGATGCATTTACTGCAACTTCTGATTATAATTACAAAAATGTGAATTTAGAAAATTCAGTTATTAACCGCCTGTTGGAGAGCATGAAAACGCATTTAGGTGAATTAAACATACAGTTTCTAAAATATTTACACCACTCAACCACACAGGAGATCATTTTTAATTTACATTTCGCCAGTTTTCACGTCAACAAACCAATCTTATTTGCAACGGCTGACCGTCGAGTTCCACAGTATTTTCGAATTCGTTGATCGCAGCATTATTTCTGACCAATTACCGGTATCTATTGACCTGCTTCAATCGTTTAAAAATTATACAATTGATTTGTGACACAATCTTATATTGGATTACCTTGAAACTTTAACCGCTCCGTAAACAGTCCTTAATGCTGACCGATTAATCAAATCAAATGAGAATTTCTTGACTCGTTACGGTGACTTTTTAAAATAGCAAACTTCTTAATTTTTGGCGCTAATTAGATGGAGCTCAAGAAATAAAGCTTATTGGCTTTTTTATAAATAATTGTAAATAAGCGATGAGCTACCAATGTTTCACTTTCAAATTAAGGTTTCAAACCCATTGCTAGAAATGGCATCAAGACATGATTTAGTTGCGCTTTACGATTGTTCCGTCCATCCCAAACGTGAAATAACATGAAGTTATGAAAGAAGTAAAATATAACAATACTTTGGTTACCAAACAGTAACGGTAATAATATAATAATAATAATGCGCCAGACAATACACGCCAATCATCCGGTCTCAAACTAGGACTTGCCCTGTGCTGTGCAACCAAAGAAGCGTCTCCCAGTACACTTATACCCGAGACAATCTAGGAAAATTAATTTCCTAAACTGACCCGACCCGGAATCGAACCCGGAACCTTCCGTGCTTAGATGTAACACCTATTAACCACTGCGCCATAGTGGTCGTCAAAGGTCATTCATTAGTAACGTTATCTTTTAGCATATTTGTATATCTACCTGTGATAATAAAGAGTAGAAAGTGCGGCATCAATCGATCCATTTGCAGATATTCCTAATCGATTATTATCCATGGTTTTATTCGTTAGTTGATTCTGTTGGTCACCATCAATTATAAAATATGTTGGCATTAAATCCGTGCGGAGGATATCATTTACGTTTAATTCTGTATTGTATCCGGAAGCTAAAACTTCAGTTGAACATAATGATAATATTACAATTATTTCACAGGTTTTAATACACATCATGTTGTTTTGAGCCAAATGTAGGATCTAACTTATCTGTTGTGTTTCGAGCTTGTGTTAAGCGACACTGTGAAGAAAGACGTATGCACTGCATTTGAAATGTTGAGTAAAAACATTACACGAGTTATAAAGCGGAAAATTTGTCGAGCCGAGCACAAGATAAAATCGTGCATAAATGCTCTAACATGGCTCTAACGGTTGTATCTACCATATAATACCTACAGCCTTCCAACAAGTAACTTTCCACTTATTTAAGACCGAATTATAAAAAATTTGAAAGTAGTTACATTTTCAGGTATATTTAATTATATTATCGTAACTGCAATTCACTCGGACTTCATGTAGGTAATAATATCCTTACAATGAGTTAGTTCATTACGACAATTTCTAGGGTTTCTTAGTCTCGATTGTCTATAATATGAATAAAAACATATTCAACTAGGTTCAATCAAATGTTTATCATCAATCCACTAACAGATATTGTCGCAGACTCAACTAATAAAATATGAATTCTTATTAATATAATAAAAATGTGGAGGTTTATTAATTTATGCATTGAACATGGTACTCTTTCACATAAATTCAAAATTACTAATGACATGCCATTATTTAAAAAAGTTGACAAAGAAGACATGAAGTTTTATACTCGTAACTTGTAGGTAGCACTTAGGTTTTTGGGTATTAGTTAAAATATCTAAAAAAGTTATTTACAATTAGTGTACTTATTTTAAGAATATAATCATATATTGGATGATGAGCAATATAGATTCAGAAGAAATAAATAAATTAGTATAACTGTATATAACCTCTTGAATAAGGTTGTTATGAATGCAGAGAATGGGATACACCATACATACGATGGCATTATTCATGGATATGTCTAAAGCTTTTAACCAAGTAGAACATTAAATATTATTTCAGAAATTATATGCTTATGGTAAAAGGAGAAGTTCTAGATTTAATAATATTGTATTTAACAGACAGGAAACAACCCAAGTATTACAAAGAAACTGTAAAAGAGCTGAATAACAGGCTATTTCTTCTCTTTAAGCTACTGAAAAAAGCTGCAGTAATGTTATAATAAACATTTATACTAGCGTTTATACGTTTACTAGCTGTACCCGCGACTTCGTCTGCGCGGAATATTTTGTTCGTGGCTTTCCCGGATTTAGTTATATAATCTAACCTAATCCGGGAAAGCCACGAAAAAATTTTCACATGTATACATTGTACATAGTATGTTCAAAGATTGTTTTTGAAAAAGACTACGTCTAGCCAACGTCTATCTCCGAGCACATATTATCTCTGTACCAAACATCATAATTGGTTCAGCGGTTCAGCATTTACCATTCAAAGTTTGATCCCCCTTTTCACCCCTTTAGGGTAGTTTTTTGATAAAAAAGTAGTCTATGTCCGTTCCCATGTGTCAAACTATATCCATGGTAAGTTATAAAACAGTTCTGCGGTTTAGTATTTCCCGTACAAAGTTTAATCCCTCTCCCTCCCGTCCCCCTTTTCACAGATTTTTGAAAAAAAAAGTAGCCTATGTATTTTTGATAAAAAAATTTTCACCCCTTTAGGGGGAGATTTTCTAAAAAAATAAGTAAACTATCATGAGCGCAATCACATGTTCTTACAACCGTACCAATTTTCATTGCGATCGGTCAAGCCATAGAATCGAAGTCAGTGAGTCATAAAATGATTGAAATGATTACAAAATTTGACAATAAAATTATAAGTACAGTCAGACGCTAGAAATTTATAGTAGTACTAGCTGTACCCGCGAGTTCGTCTGCGCGGAAAATTTTTTCATGGCTTTCCCAGATTATGTTCAATTATATGTAAATATGCATAGCATGTGTAAACATTGTTTCTGAAAAAAGTCTGCGTTTGAACTTACGTCTGTCTCCGGACACATACTATCTCTGTACCAAACATCATAATTGGTTCGGCGGTTCAGCATTTCCCATTCAAAGTTTTATTCCCCTTTTCACCCCCTTAGGGATAGTTTTTTGATAAAAAAGTAGCCTATGTCCGTTCCCATGTGTCAAACTATATCCATGCTACAGTCAGTCAGTTCAGTGGTTTAGCATTTCCCGTACATAGTTTCATCCCCCTCTCTCCCGTCCCCCGTTTCACAGATTTTGATGAAAAAAGTCTTATTACCGCACCAAATTTTATCATTACCAAGATTTAGTGTTTACCATATAAAGTTTTGTCCCCCTTTTTACTCTCTTCGGGGTAAAGTTTTGATGAAAAAAGTAACCCATGCCCGTTTTCTGATGTCAAACTATATCCCTGCCAAAATTAATCGTAATCGGTTCAGCGGTTTACCATTTCTTATACAAAGTTTCATCCCCCTTTTCACTCTTTTAGGGGTAGATTTTCGGCCATGCCCGTTCTCTGATGTCAAACTATCTACCTGCAAAATTTCATCATAATCGGTTTAGCGGTTTACTATTTCTCGTACAAAGTTTCATCCCCCTTTTCACCCTCTAAGGAGTAGTTTTTTGATAAAAAGGTAGCCTATGTCCAGTCACAGGTGACAAAAAACTATATACATGCTACATCATAATCAGTTCAACGGTTTAGCATTTCCCGTACAAAGTTTCGTCCCCCTCCCTCCCGTCCCCCTTTTCATAGATTCTTGATAAAAAAGTAGCCTATGTATTTTTGATAAAAAAAGTCTTACCACCTCACCAAATTTTATCATTACCAAGATTTAGCGTTTCCCATACAAAGTTTCATCCCCCTTTTCACCCTCTTAAGGGTAGGTTTTTGATTAAAAAAAGTAGCTTATCTCCGTTCTTTGATGTCAAACTATCTCAGTGCTAAATTTCATTATAATCGGTTCAGGGGTTTACCATTTCCCATACAAAGTTTCATCTCCCTTTTCACCCCTTTAGGGGTAGATTTTCTAAAACATAAGTAGCCTATCATGAGCGCAATCACGTGTTCTTACGACGTCCCGATTGCCATTAAGATCAGTCAAGCCGTTCTTTAGTTATAAAAGGACATACAGACAGACAGACAGACAGACAAAAATTTAAAAAATGGCAGAATCGACATCAGTAAGTAATAAAAAGACTATCTATCGCAAAATTTGACAAAAAATCTGAAATTACAGACAGACGCAAGAGATTTATATAGTAGTATAGATAATATACCTTATAAGCGTAATTCGGGCCACAAATTATAGCAATGAGCAATGTCATGCATGTATTCAAGGGAAGCAGCATAGGAATTCTTTTAGTGCTAGTGAGAGTCATGCAAACAGTCCAGGCGTGTTGATACACATGGATTTATGTGGTGAAATGACACCAGTTTCGTTAGGGGGTTCTTCGTATTTTCTTTTAATAAAAGATGATTATAGTAGTTACAGATATGTTTATTTTTTGCAGCACAAATTTCAAACAAAAGATAAAATAGTAGAATTCATAGAACAGTTTGAAAATGAGTTTAATTGTAGAATCAAAAGAATACGATCAGATAATGGAAAAGAATTCTTAAATCGAGATGTTGAGAGAATTTTTAAATCAAAAGGAATCATTCATGAGACAACAGTAAGTTATACACCGGAACAAAATGGAAGAATCGAAAGAGAGATGAGGACTATAGTAGAGTCAGCAAGAACAATGATTATACAAGCAGAACAAAGAAAGGAACTATGGGCTGAAGCGGTCAATACTGCTGTTTTCACATTAAATAGAACAGGTGCAAGTAAAGTAGAAGGAAAGACACCATATGAGCTATTGTATGGAAGAAGTTTTGATTTGCAAATGCTGAAATCTTTTGGTACTGATGTGTATGTCCATTTGCCTAAAGAAAGAAGAACAAAATGGGACTTTAAAAGCCAGCGAGGAGTTTTTGTCAGCTATGGTGAACGTTGTAAAGGTTATAGAATATGGTTTCCCAATACAAAGAGAGTAGATACTTTTAGAGATGTTGTGTTTATTCATAACAAAGATAAGAAAAAGTCAGATAAAAAGATTTATAATCAATCAGAAGAAATAAATGAAGTATGTGAACAATTACGAGACGAAATAAGTGCTACACCACTAGAAAGGAAAATAATTACTGAAAATATAGTAGATAAAAATTCACCAGAAGTACCACAAGAATTGAAAGAACTACAAGATAGACAAGTTAAGAAACCTACATGGTTAGAGGAGTATGATACTGTATTTATGGCTCAAACTGAAGAGCAACTATCTTTCAAAGAAGCAACAAGCGGTGAAGACTCAGATTTTTGGATGGAGGCAATAGAAAGGAACTACAAGCGTTAATTAAAAATAAAACTTGGATTGAGACTGATCTACCAAATGGGAAGAGGCCTGTTGAAGCAAGATGGGTGTTCTAGAGTAAAAAGGAGGAAAATGGTAAAAGTCAATATAAAGCGCGTCTGGTTACTAAAGGTTTCCAGCAAAAAGAAAAGTTTGATCACGCAGAAATATATGCACCAGTGGCTAAATTAACAACATTTAGGATCTTGATGGCTATAGCAGCAAAATATGATTTATGTGTAAACCAGATGGATGTGAAAAGTGCGTTTCTTTATGGTGATATTGATGAGGAAGTGTTTCTTATGAAACCAGAAGGATTTGAACAAGATGGCAAAGTATTAAAACTAAATAAATCGCTGTACGGGTTAAAGAAAAATCCAAGAAAATGGAACGAAAAATTTAATAGTTTCCTAGTCAAATAAGGTTTTATAAGAAGCAAAAGTGATTGGTGTTTATATTATAAAAACAAAATTAAATTTTATATTTTAGGTAATGTGGATGATATTCTTTTGGTATGTGAAAAACAATCAGAAATTGACAGAATAAAGAAAATATTACAACAAGAATTCGAAATGAAAGACATGAATGGAGTAACCAAATATTTAGGCATAAATATAGTGAAGAAGAAAAATAGTATTGAGTTGCATTAGAAGGAATATTTAATGGATGTATTAAATAAATACAATATGCAGGAGTGTAAGTCTGTGAAAACTCCAATTGAATTAGGCTTACAGATATCGGAAACACCATCAGAGAATAAGGAATTAATTACAAGATGTAGAAGTTTAATCGGCAGTCTTATGTATGCAATGTTGGGTACTAGACCTGACATATGCTTCGCATTAAGTTATTTGAGTCCTTTTCAGTCTAATGGAAATGAAGATTTATGGAAAGCTTTGAAGAGAGTGTTGCGGTATATTAAGGGTAGTTTAGACTTGAGGTTAATTTTTCAGAAAACAGAGGATGTACCATTACTGGGATACTGTGATGCAGATTGGGGTGGAGATACAAAAGATAGGAAATCAACATCTGGACATATAATGAAAATTTTTAGTTGTACAGTATCATGGGCTAGTAGCAAACAACAATGCACAGCTCTTTCTTCGACAGAAGCAGAGTTTGTCGCCTTGGCTAAGGGTGTATCAGAAGCATCATGGCTTAGAAATCTATTGAATGAGATCGGGGTAGATTGCAATGAAATATTTATGTTAGAGGATAATCAGTCAGTCAATCATGTTAGTAAAAATCCTGAAAATCACAGGAGGCTTAAACATATTGATATAAAGTATCATTTTGTGAGAGATAAAGTAGATGAGAAAGTTTTAAAATTGCAGTATGTTTCAACTAATGATCAATTGGCGGATTTCTGTACTAAACCTTTAAGTAGTAACAAGTTTGAGAGATTTAGAAATGATTTGTTATTAATTTAAGTATACTGTAACAAGATGTGAAGTTTATATTTTTGTTAATGTAGAGTTGTGTAGAATGTTTTTTATTTTTTGTTTTAAATAGAAGTGTAGGTAAAGTTTTATATTAATTCAGTGTTGTGTTTATATTGAGGGAGGGTGTTGTGGTATCAATATAATCCAACACTAGTACGCTTTATTATTTCTGTGACTGTCTTCTATCTGTGGTGAGATATGGCGATACTATAAGTGGTGTGTTGATTTAGTAAATAAATAATTAACTTTATAAATATATTCTTTACGTTCCTCCCCAACACTGCGCATATTGAACTCTGCAGCAGACAACCTCAACACTTTGTTAATTGCTCAAAAAGGCAAACCACATAACATCGGAGAAGATTTAATTTTGCCAGCAATAAAGGAAGTAATAACTACTGTGCTTCATAAACCAGCCGCAGACATTATCCGAAAAGTTCCTTTGAGTAATAATTCTGTGCAAAGACGAATTGATGAAATGGCTGAAAATATTGAAGGATCATTGTGTGATCACCTGAGGACAAGTCAATTCTCAATTCAGCTCGATGAGTCCACTTTACCAACTAATGAAGCATTGTTGCTGTCTTACGTGAGGTTTATTAAAGATGAGAAAATATGTGTGATAAGAACTATTCTTTGCTAGAAATTTAGAGACCGATACAAAAGGCGAAACCATATTCAATACATTGGAAAAGTTTTGTGATGAGAAAGAGATTCCCTTGAAAAATATTATATCAGTTGATACGGATGGTGCTCCGGCTATGACAGGGTGCCATAAAGGCTTCATAGCGTACTTAAAAAATAAAATTCCAGATGTCCTTGCTGTACAATGCATTATTCATAGACAACATTTGGTTGCTAGAAACTTAAGTGAACGACTATTTCAATCACTGCAATATGTCATCAAAGCAGTCAATAAAATCCGCAACAGCTCTTTGAATGATAGATTATTTCATCAGCTTTGTGTTACTAATGACGAGGATTTCAACCGTTTGTTGTTTCATACTGAAGTTCGTTGGCTATCAAGAGACAATTGTCTGACTCGATTTTACAACCTGTTTGACTCTGTTATAGAGTTCTTGGAAACTAAAGATACAGAATTGCACAACAATCTCATTACATCAAAAAATGATATAGCTTACATGACAGACCTGTATAAATTGTTCAACGACATGAATCTCCAACTGCAAGGCGATGAACTAAATTTAATTAAAACAAAAAACGTCGTTACTGCTTTCGCAGCCAAACTGCTTCTACACAAAAAGAATATGGGCAGACGTGAGTTTCACAATTTTCCGAATTTATCAGTATCATGCAGTAACGACGAATTGTTTGCCTACTGTCAACATTTGGAAAACCTCCACATTGACTTCACCGAACGATACCAGGACATTTTGAACTTGGAAATACCAGACTGGGTGTTGGATCCGTTTTCAAATGTCAACACAGCAATGTCACCTCAGCTGGAAGAAGAACTTATAGAATTGACAACAAACGAGGAAATAAAAATCAAGTTCAAAAATGGTTACCAAGAATTTTGGCTACAAAAACCGATCCCGCAATTGTACCCTGGATTCTTGATAGCATTCCCATCGTCATATTTGTGTGAACGTGGATTTAGTGCTGTGGCAACACTGCTTACTAAAAAGAGAAATCGTTTGCATGTTACCAAACGTGGCGACTTGCGACTGTTCTTGAGTAAATTGGAACCTGATATCAACAAACTTATTAAACAGCATCAGATTCATCCTTCACATTAGTTTTTATATAAGGATCGATTATATTTGTTTTATTTTGAATAAAAGATACTCTGTTTGAATACTATAAAGTTGCGTTTCAATAATCATTCTCATTGGCAGGTGTAGCCCGTAAGAGTTAACTTGAGACCTGAGCGCCGTTGTGTATTACCTACTGCGCTCAGGTTTCAAGTTAACTCTTGCGGGTTATAGTAAAAGTCTCGTTTGGAATTAATGTTTAATCTCCGCTAATATAGCTCACAATAATTAATTAATTTACTTTGAAGTTATAGTGGTTTTTCAGTAGGTGAAAACATGGGGGCGCAAAAAATAATTTATTCTCAAAGTGGGCAGTAGACAAAATAAGTTTGGGAGCCCCTGCTCTAAACCAAACATTCTAGGAGCGAAGTAAAGTGATCTTAGATGCGAGTTTGTCGGGGATTGCTTTAAGAGTAAACATCTCAGTCGACATTTCGTCTTAGAGTATTTTAACTTCTGAGATAATTCCGTTAAATAAAGCTCGTTTATTTAGATTAGATTGTTATATTTAGCGAAACTTTATAAAATTCATTTACGGTAGTACAACTCGCCGCCGCCACTCATCGAAGCGGCGCTAGTATCTCTGTCGACTTTAGAGAATACCAAATCACAGTTGACAATCTCACCGCGGATTCAGAAGTGAATTTGACTAATTTGCGTTAGAGAATCGCACTACAGCTCTACAAATCTGACTTAAAGCTGAGACAGTGCTGTTTTAAGGCTAACAACTAGATTTATGTTGTAAGGTTTCTCTTTTGTACAGCTCGTACGCGGCTTTAATAGTAAGAATTGCTGTGTTTCCTAAATTTTAATACAATTTCAATTTGTCAAAAGTTATTTGACATTTAAGGCAGCATAATAAAATATTAAATTCTTTACGCGCACACCAAATAATGAATATAGGTAATAAATAGCCGAAAAAATAATATAAGATGGAATGTTTTTTAAATAATTAACAAAATAACACTTAGTTTTGGTCCCATCTTTCTTACACGTAATTACACGAACCATCTTATTACAGTAAAAATCGTTTTTACTGTAATAAGATGGTTCAATTACAATTTTTCATCAAAATATAAAGATAAATATCAACATAATGGCTTTGAAAACATTATTTACGAAGCGTTTAGTATTAGGAAAGCTGTAGTAGGTTATTCATGGCAGCCTAAAGCGGTTATATTGCTGTAAGATATTATTTATATAGGTTAAAACTGTACAATCACATATTATAAGCGTTTCATCACGCTAAAAGTGATGCACCTCTTCAATAAACAGCGAGTTTGCAGCTGTTTAGGATTCAGCAGTGCGATTCTCTAACTTAGTCGAATTCACTTCGAATATGCGGTGACGTTGTGAACTGTGAACTGATATTCTCTAAAATCGACAGAGATAGTAGCCACCAATGAGTACGGCGGCATGTCGTACTATCGTAAATGAATTTTTGACGTTTCGCTAAATATAATAATTGAATCTAAATAAATCTAAATAAATCGAAATAAAACGAGTTTTATTAAAAGTAATTATCTCAGAAGAAGTTAAAATACACTAACACGGAATCTCGACTGAGATGTTTATTCTTAAAGCAATCCCTCACAATCTCGCATCCAAGATCACTTCACTTCAGTCCTAGTATGTTTGGTTTAGAAAATTCAATTTGAAGGCCAAGTGAGTTCGAATGCAAAATGAGGTGAAGTGTAGAGCCAGTCTCGCTTGGAAGACGGGTTTTAAAGAATTGCATGGCAGTTCTTATTTCTGTTATCATTCACATCCATGACTTTAGCATAAATATGTTATGACAAACTGAAAAAAAAAATAATCATTGTTATTTTTATTGTTTCACCCTTGAATAATGCCGCCCACCTTTGACTTCTTTTAAAAACACCCTTAACTTATTTTACGGAATGGTGCAATCCTGGGATTGTATTTACACAGTTAAAGGTAACGAAAATTTCTTCTAAACTGATTTAAAAATTCAATTACGAGATCGACAGCTAGAAGGTAAAAGAAATCGCCCAAGTGAATCATCAAAGGCTTTGTAGGTCAAAAGACTCAAAACTACGAAATACAAATGAGACGCAAAATGAGAATAACTATGAAAGTGCTGACAGTGCTATTAAGAAAACTCATACTAAAAAGAAAACATTGAAAACGACAACCAAATAGAAACGGAAGAAGCAAAAAATAATGAAAATAATACTGAAAATGTAGTATCGCTGCGCTTATTATTTATTTTGATACTTTTTAATAGATTTTCAAAGATATTTTTATACACACTGACATAGTGGTTTTTCATATATGTATTATATGTAATATAGTTATAATTATAATACTTATATCTATATCTAAATAATATTTTGTTATTACATTATATTTTATAATTTACACTGTGAAATTTTCATGGTTTCCGAACCTGAACCGAACTGAACAAATTTGGCCAGAAAATAAGATTAAACGCTCGTTTTTTTTTTTTATGTTTCAAATAAAACGTTCTACTAAGTCGTTTTGTATGAAAAGGTCAAAAGATTATTGTCGTGCTTTTAATTTCTTACGTGTAAAGGTGTTCAGTTCCTGAATGGAAAAATCTCTTTCAAAATATATTAATCCAAATGAAATTTTATTTTATTTTCGTATATTATTTTAATTAAAGAAATATATTTTTATTATTATATTGCGACGATTACGACAGCATTAGTGTTGCATGGGAAATAATTACACAGACAACCGAAAGTGTGAGAATTAAATATTCGAACACGTTTAATTTCACTAACAGAATAATTAAATATGGAGTAAGTGTGTTAGGGCCACAGCCATAGGCGTAGATAAAGGGGGGCCCGGGTGGGCCGTGCCCACACCAGAATGGTTTGGTGCCCACCCCAGGATGTCGGGTTAGTCATTCAAAATTCTAAGCTGACCACTTAAATAACTTCACATAAAAACAATTTCGTATTCGTATGAAAAAATCGTGCGTAATAATGTAGTAAATTTGTTAACCTATTGCAAAAAAACTAAAAAAAACTAAAAATTGTATTGAAAAACAGATTGAATTAAGTTGTTGCTTGATATTTTACTATGAATTTGATATGTGTTTTGTTGTTTTTATGTCTTATTAAATCACGGTACGCGACAATGCTGTTATAGAGTTTTGCATGAAATTCACGATTTTTATCTGTTGTCACTATAAAATATTATTGTAATTTTTTTTATTTACGTTATACTCCATTTCACAGAGCAGCGAGTGGCATTTATTTTGTTTATAAATTTATATATTTACTATTATCTAAACTCGGAATGCCAAACCTCATCGGGCGCGATTTAGATGCGCCGATTCTTAGTGCATATATTGACATATATTAATAGTATACATAACAGTAATGGAAACCAAAACAGTTTCTTTAGAATTTATATTTGTTTGTCTGGATACACAACATAATATATTATGTACTTAAGCATCTCACAATAAGTAGTTTGTAGTACCTACTTATTATTGCATATTTAAAAATGGTTTTCACAATAGCATCTCATAGTCAGGTTACACATTAGGTAGGTATGTTTTATCGTGATCCGCCGTCTAGAAGTTGAGATCTAAAATGAGCTCTCTTTAGTTGCATCTGTAATATGGGTTTAGCTTATAGTGGTTTTTCCGTTGATTCTATATTTTTAACCATAAGATAACATAACATAGCAGATACGTAATCTATCTACTATTTATTATAAAACAGCAACAAATTTGCGTACATCGACGATTACAAAATAGCTCGTTTTTATTGTTTTTTTTTTTAATTTATTTATTCATTCATGTAGCAAACAAAAATCAATGAACAATACTTATATCAAAGTACAAAATAAATAATTATGGAATTGTCGTTTGTGTGTGTGTATATTTACGTCTTCGTGATATTTAATTTTATAATACTACACCAAAATTCATTCCTTTATTAAACGAATCTCTTGTATATAGGTCTTTTTTTTTAACAGCTTTAATAACAAACCCGACTCCCCCATGGGTCGCGACACCCAGGTTAAGTAACTAGGCTTTAAGGGTACCCTTAGGCTTAGGCCCTTAGGTAGGGTTTTTTCTTTTGAGGTGTGAAACCTAAAATAAAATATGATAGACAGTGAATAAGTAAGCACCTACAGCCCCTGCGTCGGCTAGGTGATGTAATAAAATCAAGCAGATTATAGCTAACACAGCGGGTGCGTAATAAGCATCCATAAAAGTACTTTATGAGACTAATACATCCATAGAGACTTCATAAAACTTAACCAGGTAAGTATCTATATCTATCTAATTATTAGATAGATATAGATACTTACCTGGTTAAGTTTTATGAAGTATGTATGGTATCTATGTATTAGATACTAATACATAGATACATACATACACATCTTCACGCTGTATCCCCAACGAAGGTGGTCGGAGAGGACGGAGTGCCAAGAGTCTCGGTCCTTACATACTTCTTTCGCTTCCTCAAATCTCATCATTCGCCTCACACAATTTCGTTTAGGTATGCGAGTGCTTTTGACATTTCCGTCTGCTAACACTCCGACTATTTGATATTCATGTCAGCCTTGGTCTTCCTTGGCTTCTTTTACCACTCGCTTTCGCTCTGTAGATATTCTTCGTCAGTCTTTCATCACTCATTCTTTCTATGATTATTCATAGATTCATTCTTATATTTTCTTACTTTTACCGCACTCGCTAAATTGACATTTGGTAAATGCGGTAACTGGAATACGTACAATTTCGTTGGAAAACCGACCCGCGAGTATCTATTGTTATTCTGAGATTTCTACGCTTTTTTCTAGTAGATAGCGGTCGGCTTTAATGTAATTAGTACCTATCTAATAAATGAAAAAGTATGGGTAAATGGGTAAACTTATTTTGGTTGCTTCACTTTTAGAATAGGTATGCGACATAGAGTCTGACTTGTTATTTATTACTCATCTATGAGTTAAAAGTTTTTAAATTAGTTGATTAATATCATCAGCGCGATTCTCCAGATGGCACAGATGTAATTTTTATGTGTTTATTTTGTAGGATAAATTTCAATTTTTTACGTTATAGTTAAGTTGTAGTAAAAGGGAATGGAAAAGTAAAAACGATACAAATCGTGATCGTGAATTTGGAAGGGATTAAAAGTAAGATCAATTTAGTATCTATTATTTCTTTGATTATGACAAGTAAATTAATCAAAGCTATTATTTATTAAAATAGGTACCTTTATATACAAAAAAGGAATAGAATAGACCACAAATAAAGCACAATTATCCCTCATCGTTGTAACACTATTGCCTGTTATTGCCCATAAAATTATTTAGGCCTATCTAGAGAAATGTCATCAAAATAAAATGCATAAAGTAACTACTTACCTACCTACAATTTTTCTGAAATTACTTAAAAAATATTACGAAACGCGTCTCTATACCACTCGTGGTAACACTTAAGTGCTTTACTTGGGGGAGGTAAAAGGATCCATTGTTATATTACAAATGTTTGGATGTCATCCCGGAGACGTTTGACGTGAGAACAAACCATGCTGCCTGAACATCATTTAAAAACCCTTAGTGTTGGGGGTCAACAGATTGGTATTATAATAAGAATAAACAATAATTACACATGTAAATAGTGTACATAATTGACTTGATAGTAATTTCACTATTTTAAGTGATAGAATTTATAGGTAGGTATATAGTTTTACTCTTGTAAAAGATAGAATTAAATTTTATTTAGGTACTTTTTTATCAACTTTCTTGGCATAAATTAAGGAAATTAAATAAAATTCTATTTTAATTCATGTGGCTACATTTATATCAATTTCATACACAGTTGACACAAACATTTTTAATTATATACACTTTTAAAATAGTATATTTAATATGAGTTTTATGACACACCTACATAAAATGCTCAGACAATTTTTTTTACATCTACTTTAAACATAGTATATAACATTAAATATTTCTACTTTTAAACTAATAACTGATTGCGCAATATGCAGTTATGAATACATGCTGGTTTTATGCAATTTATAAATTACATTGGCATTGTCATCTCTATATTTTTAAGCACAGGATTTTGAAATATTTGGATTCTATTGTATATTTAAACTTTTAGAATTAAAATTAAAACAAATAGTTGAGTATCACATCTTACATAATTAAAGAAACTTTTGAAATGTGCTACAAATTGGTACAAAATTTATTTATTTATTTTATTAAAAACACATATTTCAATTTGTCAACCAATAAAATATATTTCATTACATAATTCTCACAAAGTATGTCTCTGCTTATTTAAATACATTTAAATATTTCATGTAGTCAACAATATATCCCAATTGATCTCATTGTTGTAAACTTCTTGTTCAAGCCATAATTCATAGTTTTCTTTAAATTCCTCATCAAGATCAACATTCATTTCAAGTACACTGTTTATGTCAGTTTCAAGTGGTGTTAGATCAATATCTTGATCACCCCCAGTACTGTATCTCCTGTGATTGAATCTATCCACAGCAACCCTCAATGCACATTCCTCATCTTGAAAATCCCATGGCCGAGCATCAACATCATTTCCAAAAGCCCAGTCATCATTCAATCTATGACGTACTTTAGAATATATTGCACTAATTGTTTTCATATTTGTCTTTCTCCACTGACGACCTAAGTATTTCGTTTGCATTTTCAGCAATTTAAGCACATAAAATTGCATCAATGCATGCCTCACTTTGAGTGTACGTTTCAATATTGGTGCACTTTTGAAGACAACAAGCATCATAATTCTTGCATTTTTCCATTTTGTTAGTTTGTTCAAAATTCTCAATAAATTAATGCATGAGAAAACATTTCTCCATGAATAAGGGACTGATGAATCTCCTATATCCAAACACTCCTTTGTTAATTCAGGCTGTTCTCCAATGACACAAGCGGGAAAGTCAAATATGGGTATAGTATTCTTAGCTCCAATATAGGTTAAAATGTTTTGATTGAAAAATTTAAGAACAAGTGGCATGCAGTTTGCATAAACTAGATGCTGAGACATAAATTCAAATTGGTAGATATGGTTTAATTTAAAATGCTTTAGTAATAAAAGCAATATAGCAGTAACAGCTTTGACAATAATCTCTTTATGCCTGTTAACATCCGCTCCAAGTTTAAGTGACTGTAACACAGTCATAGGCATTTCCTCCGGAAGAAGGTCAGCCATGATGTTGATGGAGTAGGTTTTGGCTGTAGAAGTAGGTGCAGCAGCTAGAATTATCTTCAATAAAGCAATCATATACTGTGGTAAGTTAGGCAACATAGCTTTGTAGAGTATTTCTACTTCAGTTTCTTCAACTTCATTTTCACCTTTTGTAAGAGGACTACGAGAAATTTCAATTTCTCTTTCTATTTGGATATCTGCAATACTGGTGTACATGTGTTTTTTCAGTATTTCAATACCTTCGTGAATTGGCTGAGGGAGCCCTGCAATAGTTTGTCTATCGCCTGGAAGTGAATATCCTACAAATTTAATCCTTACATTCTCCAAAAACATATCAATATCTTTCTGTCTCACTTTAGATTCCCAAGGTAGACTTCTAGGTAAAGGTGGTGGGGGAGGCGGACTTTCAAACTGTTTGAAGTACATATAATATGGGCAATTTTGATTATTAGCATTTGCATTTTGTGAACTGTCACTGGGCATTGACTGAAACTCCATAGAATAGTCTTCTGAGCCATTGCCTGTTTCTTCTTTGTCTACGAAAATTTGTTCATCAGATTCGTCTAAAGATGTCTGTTTCATGAAAGTCTGCCTTCGAAGTGCTCTTTCGTTCTCTTTTAATTTTCTCTGTCCAGGGTTTTGATTTTCTAACATATCAGCAGCACTGGGAGGTGGAGAACTAGCACGCATGCCTTTTATTATTTCGAGAGTATCTTCAGTTAGGGGTGGCAAGCCATATTTATCTCTAAGCTTGGCTTTTTTCTCCTTCAATTCTCTAGAACCACCTAAATACACCAATAATACTTTCCATAATAGTAGTAAAACTTTTTTCATTGGAAAATGAGGTGTTGTCCCAGCACACAAATGTGTTACCATTCCCAGAAGTTTTACAGGAAGCAGTTCTTCACCAAACGGAGTGCCAAGTTCCTCTTTAAAATTCTTAACAAGGTGAGCATATTCTGTTTCAGGTTTCTCTTTTTCAGTTCTCATGTATTCAGTTATCAAATACAGAACAGACAAGATCACTCTCAAATTTGTGGAATCTGCTAAAGATTCTGCAAGTTTTCTAGAAGCTATAGCAGAATTGCTGCGAACTATCTCGAGATTCAATAATTCAACGAATGCAGAAAATACTCCCATGTCATATAGGGTCATGACATTGATACGAGCCCAATGCGCTTGTTCAGCATCAGACTGCATTTCTGCCCAACAACCCTGTGCTAAATATAATATGCAACGTGTAGCACGCATACGTATTTCGGTAACAGCAACATCTAAATGTTCTAACAACTTCATGATCACAATCCGTTGTTGTTTGTTAGTTAACCTTTGCCAACTGGGAGGGTGGTTAAATTCTTCCATTATGTCCTCAAATGATTTTACATTCAATTGAAATTCAGGATGTTCCGTGTAACTGTAGAGTTCAGCTATTTCGTTCGCTTGAGTGTCGCAGTCATCATAAACAAAGTCTAATTCTGGGCTTTCCGTGTCGTTAACACAATCGCCTTCATCCATAGGTCGTCGTACATCAGGCAACTTAGCGCCGCTTCTACGGCCGTTGCCATTCGTACCCATTTTACATTTAATAAAAAATTCTAATTTAAATGGACAAAGTGAAATTTATCGATTAATTTATTAAAAAGTATAAAGTAGAAGCTAAATTTTCTGTTGACAGATGACATTTGTTATTATTTATTATTATTTATATTTGTTAAGGCATTGGTAAAAAGACCATCAGCCTAATGACGTAACTTCTGGAGAAATATTAACTGTCACTAACAGCGTAGATACTTGAGACACAAAACTACACCAATTTCATCACAATAACCAATACAAACTATTTGAAAATAATACAAATAAATACCCAGCTGCTCTCAAAAAATTCCATAAAAAACTCTATGTTGTTTTACTTGTTTACACGATTTTTCTCGACGAAAAAAGCAAAAGAATCTATGCCTATACAGCCGATTCATTTCATTGAGGGTGACTTGCACCAACTATTTAAACTCGATTTATCGGCCTTCGGCGCTCCCCCCCAACGCGTTCGGTTCGCTACAACGGCTTGTAGGGTCAAGTGGCGAGTGGAGGTTAGTTTTAGTCGGTTCGAGCCCGACACTACCCGGTCGGTTCCGACGTTCTCTTTAGAGTTGAGCAGCACGCACTATAAAAATGAGTATCGTGCGAGAGCCTCTTTTTGCAAATGTGCTAGCACACTGTGCTAGCACAGTGTGTTGGCACGTTTGTGCGAGGCTGGAGTAACTGTGTTAGAGAAGGGGGGAGGTGTCCGTTGAGTGTCAAATGCACGGCGCACGTCGCACGCACTGTGCGAGTGTGCCTGAGGCGACGACTCATGAGTAGCGAGCACAAACAAGAGGAAAATAAATTTTATACGTCCCCTCGCTCACACGCAATAAGTACAAAAGAAACGTATATATTATCTAAGTATACCTACATTTACCAGCTTAAATTATCTATTCCTACGATATTAATCATTATGTAGTTAGCCATAGATAATAAAAGTTATAATGATCATTCAACTCTCGCCTCCTCAGCATAGCGGTTCGCGGCCGGTTCGATTGTGTAACTGTGCTAGTGTGCTACCACAGTTTTATTCTACGAGGCCCTCCCTCTTTTCCAAAACTGTGCTGGCACAATTGTGCTTACTCGCGTGCTGCTTACCCAACGCTAGTTCTCTCGTGAGGCGTCGGAGCGGCTGGGTGTTTGTCCAAAGTTTCCTTCCTTCCGATAAACAAAAAAAAAATTGACATTGCGCTTGCACCTTGCTTGCCGATTTAAAGAACTAACATCTTGGTTGCACTAACTATTTAACAATTGATGCAAGCGAGATGTCAATTTCTTAAATCGAGTTTATTTTTGTCGTTTTCTTAAATCGAGTTAATAGTTGGTGCAAGGCACCCTAAGGTACAGGAGACGAAAGGAGAATCTTAATTCTTACCATTAGCAAATAACAATAACAAGTTCATGTAACAACTTACAGTTTGTCGGTTGACCATGGATTAACGGTTGTCGATTGACTTAATCGGTTGTCGGTTGACATTTGTCAGTTTGTATAGGCTGTATGGTCTATGATGTTTGCCTTTGGGATAAAGCAACAATACGTAGGAATTTTTTGGCGGGAACGGGAGGTCAGGTTGTCACTTTATTTAGATTTTCTATTTTTAAAATTTTTGGCAGTTTTAAAGTAAAAAGTGATGGTATATTGTGTTTTAAAGTTCCGTGTAAGTGAAAAGAATGGAATAGGTCTAAATAAACATGTGTAGTTCAACTTTTTGCGCTCTTCCAAGAAGTCCTTTATAACTTCAGTAAACTTTACTGGAGGAGTTTTACGATAAGAAGAAAAGCAAATTCACTTCGAATGTGCTTCATGTCGATTCTACTTATGAATACGTGACATTAGCAAATGCGCTAATCTGTGCGCTATGCCATAAACGCTTCCACGAAATTATGAAATAAATATTTCATTTCATACATATTTTTATTAAATGGACATCACAAACTGGTGTCACTGGTTTTGTATAAGTGTTGGTTCCAGTGCTTAAATTGTTTTTACTAATTTCGAGTACTATACGTCGCCCTAAATGAAATTGATATCGATAAATTTGAATATAAGGCATTACGTCTCTATTTTGTTCTAAGTGTGGGTGAAGATTGTTTTTATGCAATGACTAAGGAAATTAAAGGACATAGCATGTTGATCTATAGCAACATTTAGTTATATATATTCTAACGCATAACATTCAAACGTAGCGTTGTCTCCTTTTGACTTACGGCTTCTTGTGTGTGTAAGAGAAAACAACAGTACTTTTCTCAAAAAGTAATTTTTTTATGTGACATCATTGTAATGTCAAAACGTGCCGGTCCACCATTTTTTGCGACACGCTGACAAGTACACGAAGTGTCAAAACATATCAATGAATTTAATATTTTTTTATGTTTCTGTGATTTTGTGCTGGATGTTGGAACTGTTTTGTTAAAGGAGAAGCTAGCATAATGCCACAATAATTTCTAAAAGTGGTGTGTTAGGATGTGGCTCAAGGAAAAGCAATAACCAACGAAATCTATAATTGTACTGGTATATAACAGAAATTCATTAATTTAATCTGATCTCGTATATATTTCCATTGTAATTACTGTGTTTCTTAGTTTACTGTATTATGGGAATGGCTGTTCTATTCCTAATTGAAATATTATTCCCAATTACTGTGTGATAAGGCCACTAATTTTTAATAAAATTAATTATTCTAGTATTTAGTTTATTAAAGTGCTACAGTACGCCATGGCTAATAGATTTGGTCAGTCCGTATGTATGTTTCTCATAGCACTTTAATTTCACCATCACCTCTAGAAGAAGTAACGTTATGCATGTAAAGAAAAGAAAAGCATTAAAAGGACTATAATGTTCTTCAACTACTTTAACCTATGTTCATTGATCTTCAACATTTATGAAAGCGCTTCATTAAAATATGGGTTTGTTTTAAAAAGCAATTGTATTTCTGTAATAATCATGGACGTACTATTAAGTATTACAAAAAGAGGTACCTAAGTAATTTGTTTGTATGTAGGATTCATTTAAAGTTCTGTGGGGATGTAGATATGACTACCTAATTACACCACACACATAAAAAGATAAGGACACTTAGTAGACGAGCACAAATAACTGAGACGAACACTTCACAGAATCAACAATATAATTTTGAGGAACACGATTTACAGTCATAATTACAATAACATACAAGCGACACGCAGATATTACAATAATAACGAAAGAACAACAAATATCAAGGATTATAAACAAAGCGAATATATCAGCACAATTTTAATATGTAATAATGATTGAGAACGAACGCGGAATGTCTTTTTTGTGTCGTACACTGTGTCGGCGCGACCGTTATATTTTGTTCGCACGGGCGTGCACAGTGTCGTGTAAAATGTTGAAAAGTGTCGGTAGGTGTAAAATAAAATACGTATATAAAATGTTTGCACGTCCAAATTATATTTAATTATCTTAATATATAAAATTTATATTTGCGTGAGTTTGTGTGTATGTATAATAATTAATATTGTTGTAATATAAATAGTTACATAAAATATAAATAAAGTGTAAGTATATATGCATGTAGTGTGGTGTGTGTCCTACATCACTCCCCCGCTGAGACCATGGCTATGGTCGGTAATAACCAGGGAAGCGAACTCTTCTACCGCTGCGTGTGCGTTTCTCCTGAGGGTGATGAACGTCTTTGCCATCTCTGGTTCCTTCAGGAGATTTCAGAACTGCCGGTGGTAGTAATGAAATGCCAGTGGGTCGAGCATTTAGCACCTCTTTAGTTAGGTAGGCCGGCTTCAGTCTGTCGATACTGACGGTTGCGCTTTTACCCTGGACTTCTATTCTGAAGTACTTTGGTGTTCTCTCCAGTACTTTATATGGACCAGCGTAAGGTGGTTCAAGAGGTCTTCTCACGTAATCCTGGCGGAGAAATATATGAGATGTTGTGTGAAGATCACGTGGTATGTAGAATGGCGAAGTAGAAGTATGCCATGAAGTTGGTCTTGGTGTGAGCTTGG
The DNA here is from genome assembly GCA_907165235.1 of Zeuzera pyrina. Lineage (NCBI taxonomy): Eukaryota > Metazoa > Arthropoda > Insecta > Lepidoptera > Cossidae > Zeuzera > Zeuzera pyrina. The sequence goes on from OU015624.1 coordinate 11,585,183, forward strand.
CCATTGAAGAGCGTAGTCGCGTCGTATATTCTGTGACGTCAGCTGTTTTGTAGTCATCTTCGGGAGACAGGAATTGACCAGGTAAGCGTAGTGGTTCCCCGTACACAAGCTCAGCTGGAGATGCATGGAGGTCTTCTTTCCAAGCGCTGCGCATGCCTAGAAGTACCAGTGGAAGAACTTCGGTCCACTGTGACGAGGAGGCATGACACATGATGGCTGCCTTGAGCTGGCGATGAAGACGCTGGATGATGCCGTTTGCAGCAGGATGGTAAGCTGTGGTGCGGAAGTGGCGGGCACCAATCAAGGTAGAAGAGCCTTGAAGAGGTGGCACTCGAACTGGCGACCACGGTCTGTAGTCACCCTCGCAGGACAGCCGAATCTGGCAAACCAACCAGACACGAGAGCAGCTGCACAGGTCTCCGCAGTGATATCTTTGATGGGGTTTACTTCTGGCCATCGCGTGAACCTGTCGATGATCGTAAGGCAGTATCTGCAATCAGAAGATGGTGGTAGTGGCCCTACGATATCGAGGTGTATCTAAGAAAACCTCGAGGAAGGTGTCAGGAAAGTAGATATAGGAGAGGTGGTATGTCGGGAGATTTTACTTTTTTGGCATGACAAGCATTGCCTAGCCCACTCTCTACAATATTTTCGAATCCCTGGCCACACAAATCTTTGCGTGACCAGTCGAACTGTAGCTGAACTTCCAGGATGATGAAGATTATGCACCATGTCGAAAACTTGTCTTCTGAACGCTGGAGTGATGAACGGACGTGGTGACTGCATGGAAGTGTCGCAGTACACCGGTAAGTCGCTACTAAGGGATGGTACTTTCTTCAGTTTCAGAGACGAGCCATGGAGAAGCAGTTCTTGCAGTTCTGGATCCTTGTCCTGAGATCGTGCAAGAATCTGGTAGTCGAGAGTTGATGCGACTTCTTCGACACGAGACAAGGCATCAGCGACTACGTTTTCTTTTCCAGGTATGAACCTCAGATCGGTAGTAAACTGTGCGATGAAGTCTAAGTTGGTTGAGAAGGCAAACGTGAGTGGTTTGTGATCTGTAAATACAGCAAAGGTTCTGGCTTCAACCATATGACGGAAGTATTTTATCGCTTCGTACACAGCCAGAAGCTCTCTGTCATAAGGGCTGTACTTTTTCTGAGAACCACTCAACTTGTGCGAGAAGAATGCCAGTGGTTGCCAATCTTTCCCACTGCGTTGCTGCAACACAGCTCCGATAGCAGAGTCTGAAGCGTCAGTGACTATCGCTAGTTCGGCCGATGGATCTAGATGAGCGAGTAGTGTTGCTTGAGACAATGAGGTTTTGCAATTTTCGAAAGCCTGTAGTAGTGCTGGGGTCATTTCAACTGGGTGTGAGCCTTTGATTTTAGGACCTGCTAGAACTTCGTTCAATGGTGCTTGAAGTTTCGCCGCATTAGGAATAAACCGACGATAATAATTGAGCATGCCCAAAAAACGTCTAACTTCTTTAACCGTTTTTGGGGTGGTGAAGTCCTGTAGTGCCTGCACTTTTGTTTCTAGAGGCTTAGTACCAGCAGCAGATACACGGTAACCTAAAAATGTGACCTCTGGTTGACCGACTATACACTTCGTCGTATTGACAAGAATGCCGTATTTTTTTAGGCGATCGAACAGTTGTCTGAGATGTGCCTTATGCTCTTCGATTGACGATGAGGATACCAAAATGTCGTCGATGTATCCGAAGCAAAAGTCGAGACCAAGAAGTACTTCGTCGATGAACCTTTGGAATGTTTTCGCAGCATTTCTCAATCCGAAGGTCATATATTGAAATTCGAATAATCCGAAAGGTGTTGTGATGGCGGTCTTGGGTATATCCTCTGGATTGAGGGGTATTTGGTTATATGCCTTCACTAAATCAATCGTAGAGAAAACAGAGCATCCTGACAACTGGTGAGAAAAATCGTGGATGTGGCGTATGGGGTACCTGTCTGGCACGGTTCTTGCGTTAAGGGCTCTGTAGTCTCCACACGGTCTCCAACCGTCATCTTTCTTCTTGACCAGGTGTAGCGCCGAAGACCAGGGACTCTCTGAACGCCTGGCTGTTCCACTTGCGAGCATATCCTCGAACTCTTTCTTCGCTGCTTGCAATCGGACTGGATCGAGACGACGAGGCTTGCAGGAGACAGGAGGACCTGGTGTGGTCTTGATGTAATGTAGCGTATTGTGCTTGGATGGAAGATGAACGCCTGCAGGTCGGGTTATTTCCGGGAACTCACGCAACAGCTGGTGAAATTCAGTTTCTTCGGTGACAGCTTTGACAGACGCGATGTCTTCAGGAACCTTTAATGTAGTTGCTGCCACTGAGAGCGTAGTCGTCCCGTCAACCAGGCGTTGGTTCCTGCAATCTACAAGCAAGTTGTAATAGCTTAGAAAGTCCACACTAATTATAGGCTTCGATACATCAGCTATAGTGAAGCTCCAAGTGAAAGCACGCATAAGTCCCAAGTTCAGATGAATTTGAACTGGTCCGTAAGTATGAATGATGGTGTTATTGGCTGCTATTAAGTCATACTTGGACTTCACACAGGGCGTCCTGACAGCTGACCGCGGAAAAACACACAAGTCTGAGCCAGTGTCCACTAGGAACTGCATTTTTGATGTGCGGTCAGTGACGAATAGACGGCCTGTTGATGAAGGGCAGTCGTTGGCCGCTACTTGCGACTGCCCTGTGAGTTTTCCGACTGAAAACTACAGGGTTGCTTGCACTTCTTCGCTTTTGACCCGAACGTGTAGTGGTAGAAGCAATACGGGTGGTTCGCGGTGGTTGTCTATGTCTAGAGCAACTGCGCGAGCGGCTAAACCGGCGAGATCGAGAGCGCGAGCGTTCGTTCTGACTAATTCTAGTAGTAGTGCAGCTACTTGCCTTGTCAGTTCGCTTATCTGTCTAGCCATGTCGCCGTAAGCTGATGATGGAGCAGCGGATGTGCTTGTACTTGCCACTTGAGCCGTGGATGGAGCAATCTCGTGTACCCTGTCTGCCAATTCGCCTAGTTTGTCCAGAGGTAAGTCCATCTGTGAAGCAATCACTGTTTGTATGTTTTGTGGCAAACGACTAGACCATAGGGTAGCCAAAAAAACTGTAGGCACAGCTGGACCTGCCAGTCCTGCAAGATGTCGCAGAAACTGGGAAGGTTTGCGGTCTCCGAGCTCCTCATGCATCAGCAGTTGCTTCACTCGCTTTTCCTGTGAGGCTGAAAGGCGTTTTATCAGCTCGGTTTTTAATTTGTCATATTTGTTGGTAGCTGGAGGATTCGTAATAATGTCTTTTACCTCTAGAGCAAACTGGTGGTCTAATTGTGAAATGACGTAATAAAATGTAGTCTCGTCATTGATAATTTTAGATAAAACAAACTGACCTTCAACTTGTGCAAACCATAAAGCAGGTTCTTCCGGCCAAAATGGAGGAACACGTACTCCTACTCGTAGTACCTCGTCCTTGCTGTCCACTCCATCCAGGTCATGTACTCTGCTAGGTTGACTCATGTTCGAAATCGCTCACTGTTTTTAATTTTATTCGGTCGCAGTTCAAAAATTGTGTCGGTATTTCCGAATAATTTGTGATAACGAATTTCTGATTTTCTGAAAATCCAAATGATCACGTCGGGGTCACCAATATGTGGGGGTGTAGATATGACTACCTAATTACACCACACACATAAAAAGATAAGGACACTTAGTAGACGAGCACAAATAACTGAGACGAACACTTCACAGAATCAACAATATAATTTTGAGGAACACGATTTACAGTCACAATTACAATAACATACAAGCGACACGCAGATATTACAATAATAACGAAAGAACAACAGATATCAAGGATTATAAACAAAGCGAATATATCAGCACAATTTTAACATGTAATAATGGTTGAGAACGAACGCGGAATGTCTTTTTTGTGTCGTACACTGTGTCGGCGCGACCGTTATATTTTATTCGCACGGGCGTGCACAGTGTCGTGTAAAATGTTGAAGTGTCGGTAGGTGTAAAATAAAATACGTATATAAAATGTTTGCATGTCCAAATTATATTTAATTATTTTAATATATAAAATTTATATTTGCGTGAGTTTGTGTGTATGTATAATAATTAATATTGTTGTAATATAAATAGTTACATAAAATATAAATAAAGTGTAAGTATATATGTATGTAGTGTGGTGTGTGTCCTACAGTTCCATACAAAAATGATCGAAGGACAGAAAGGGGCTATCCTTGAAGGCGATTGTTGCTAATAACACCTTAAAATCGCCGTAAGCGCGGATTCTAATTATATGCTGACAGCATCGAACTACGCTGACTGCTATTTTCAGTTTGAACAATATTTCAGTACTTTCGTACAAATCTATGACATACAAAAAAAAAACCCTTCCGTTTTCTGCAGATATCATACAAAATGATTTTTTTTTCAATACTGATGCTGAAAAAAAACTTCTTTCAACAACTGACTTAACGACATCTACATAGTAGAAATTTGGTACATCACTAATCGGCAGCCATTGTTTGCGACACTAAGTTTAGGCGGCACGACTATTTTGTATTAACTTGTTTCATGTCCTTTAGTTTCCTTAGTCATTGTTTTTGTGTCGTCAGATTGCCTGTCACAAAGTTGCCTGTCTTGACTATATTTTTTTGACGAAGTTTAATTAGTCTGAGCTATTTACCTTTAAGGAAGTCCTGACTCCTAGGTAGTAATTTTACATTCTCTTTGGTGATTTACATTCTCTTAGTAGTCTGTGATTCTCTTTGACAACAACAAAAATGTGTCAGTTTGTCTTGTATTTCTTTTCTCTAATTTCTAATTTGTAAATAGTTTCTGAAATCATTTTTCCTCTATTCCTTTCAGTTTTCCTTACAAAATTTTAATCTGTTACATGAAAATTTAATATTAATTGATTTTATCTACTTGAAGAGTGAACACAACCAACGCCTAGTTTTTTTGACAAGTACTTCCTTGATCCGATCCTATAATAGTAAGCTTACAGTTTCGAATGTTTTAAGTTTCATTGTATAATCAGCGTCTAGGTAGATTTTCTACTAAACTATATAATTGTAGGATCCAGTATGGCAGAATTAGCGGCGTTACTGCAAACAGAGATCCCCGAAGGTCGTAACCACCTTACAGACAGTCATACAAATCTTGAACGCGTAGCGGAATATTGTGAAGCAAACTATTTCCAATCAGAAAATAAAAGGCTTGCATTGGAAAGTACCAAAAATTATACCACTCAATCATTAGCCAGTGTTGCTTACCAAATAAATACACTGGCTTATAATTTTCTGCAGTTACTAGAACTACAGACAATGCAATTAGCCGAGATGGAAGGTCAGATGAACCATATTGCTCAAACTGTAGCTATTCATAAGGAGAAGGTGGCAAGGAGGGAAATAGGAGTATTGACAGCAAATAAAGTAACCAATAGGCAATACAAGATTATAGCCCCTGCCAATCCAGAAAAGCCTATCAAGTATGTTAGAAAGAGTATTGACTACACAGGTAATATTTGGCTAATGACTAACTATGTAAGCCTAATTATATTGATAAATAAGGATATTGCACCAATGGCAATGATGGCACCATGTTGACAAATTGCTTATAGTGCTGTGTAAGCACAATTGACTATATAATATCAAAAACAACATTAAAACCACTTATCATTGATATACCACATACATTAAAATGTTTGTCAAAGAATTCTCAAATTCAAATCAATTTATTCAAGTAAACCCAATTACAAGGTATTTTTGAATGTCAAATCTATTTTAGTTTGGTTCAAAGAGAAAACCTGGACACAGAAGAACTGACAAGAAACTGCCAGAATCTTTTCATCATTATTTTACAAAAGGTTTATTAAAATACAATGTTCAGAGAGCCAGTAAATGCATGTGCAGAGAAGATCATTTCCAGACTATTGTTTTATCTTCAACGAAATTGGTTATTTTATAGTACGATTGTCTAATCAATTTATGTTTTATAATTAATCTAAGTCTATTTCCTGTTAATTGAGTGACTTCTTAAGGAACTTTGTTATAAAAATGAATGCAGTTACCCAAAAATGAAACATTTGACTAATCTAATTTAAATTTTAGAATAACCAATTTATCACGACCTCGGATTTCCATACCACCAATGTTGTGTTTCTTTATAAACGGATTATATTTTTCCTCATATACATATTAATTTCAAAGATGTATAAGGATGGCTGTCAACAGTTTGGTTCGTGGCCACCAGACCAGAGCTTCGTAACTGATAATTGGCCATATCACTGCTATGTATAACCAAAGGGTAATCTAAGGAGATAAGCCCCATTTCTTACTCAGCATTCTGCGACACTGCTAAAAGACAATACTTGCTTTAACTTTCTTGTCTATGTGACTGTTCTAGTTCAGTTTACTGTCAAGTATCACACTTAGATACTTAACTTTGTTAGATAACTGAAGGGTAGTTTTAAACAGGCTTGGTAGTCTATAAGCACCAAGCGATCTTTGTTTGTAAACATTACCATCTCTATTTTTTCTGAGTTGACTGATAAGTTATAATTACGGCACCAGTCTTCCACAATATACAGAGCAATTTTCATCACTTCACAATGTTAGCAAAGTTTCTCCTAATAAGGATTGCTAGATCATCAGCATATCCTATTGTGTAAAAATAGTTTGTGTTTAACGCTGTGATAAGGTCGTTGATGATAAGACTCAAGAAGAGATGAGAGAATGCCTTCCTGACGGCATCCCCTCATAATCATTTCTCTTGCTTAGCATGTTTTCGATCCACTTGGCAATAACAGCATTGACGCCATGTCTATTTAGTGCACTGGTTCCCAAACTTATTTTGTCTACTGAGTCGAGAGCTCATGCAGTCGTTGTTTAAGATGCCTCCTAGCTAAATGAAATTACAAATCACCCTCCGGGCCTCTACACAACGCCCCCATTTTTTTTTTTTTTCTGCGTCTCTTACCCTTTAGGCCTGCAGCGCCCACGAGGGGGCGTTATCGCCTACTTTGGGAATGGCTGATTTAGTGCATCACTTTGCTGGTGAAGTTTGTTTTGTCAAAAGCTCCCTCTATGTCAAAGGTGAATAGACATATAGATTTACTCTTTATTGCATCTTCAATCCTGCCAACAACCATGTGGAGAGCTGACTCTGTGGATTTCCCCGCACAATACGCGGGTTGGTGGTGATGCATCAGTAAATTTTTAAGTGCGTGATTCCTCAGTTCCCTGTTGCACAGTCTTTCCAATGCCTTTAAAACAAATGACAAGAGACTGATGGATGGAAGGATGTCACATTTGTATAATCACTTTTCCCTGGTTTGGGTATAAAGATCACTTTCTCTTGTCGCCAAGACAAGGGAATATAACAAAAATCTAGGCAAGCTTGTAGATCACCCGTTAATAGCCGTTAATAGCCGAACAATATTCATTCCTCCCCATTGTAGGAGAGCAGGAAAGACGCCATTTTGTCCGGCTGCTTTAAATGGGTGGAAGCTGTTCATTCTTTCATTCAACTCCTGACAGAATACCTGTCAGGAGTTACTACATTCTGGGCAATATGCCAACAGCCAACCGTGGGTATTGTTACAGGCTCCTCCCAGACGACATTATTAATCAGTCTACATCCAGGAAAACGGGTTTGTAACAGGATTTCTTCACTTCAGCTAGAGAGCTTGTGGTGGTGTTATCTGATCTCCGAAGAGACCTAGGCCGTGGTTATGTTGACCTGAGAGTACTTTACGTATCCTGTTTACCAGTTGGTTGGATTCGTTACCTTCACAGAACTTCTTCCAGGCCATTGATTTCCTGTAACATAGACGCTTTTTATACCTGAATTTAACCCTCTTGTAGTTATCCGAATTCTGAGCAGTGCCTGTATTTATTGCTCTGTTCTATAGTTTCCTGACCTTTCTTCTGAGCCTTGCGAGCTCAGGGCCCCACCAGGATTGACAATGCATATCATTGGGCGAAGGAATGGTGACTGGACAGGCAGTTTCATAGCATTCCGTCAATACTTTAGTCAAGGAGTTGACATATATTTCAATTTGTTGTGTATTGTTAACAATTGCAGTAGTTTCAATGCTCTTAAGCTTATCGCAGACTAGCATCTCGTAGAGAGAACAATCCGTTTTGAATGTCATACCTAATCTGCCTGTGATCGGAACATGAGGCCTTATTAGACACGTGCCAGTTTGTCACAATGTTGGATGCAGAGTTAGTTGCCAGAGTCAGGTCTATGATAATCTTACATCTTCTGGTTACGTAAGTTGGTTCAGACTCAAAATTACTATGTCTAGGTTTATTGGAGAAAGGTATTCAACAAGTGTCTTACCTGTGCTGTTGGTACTATCAGTGCCCCATAAGGTATGATGAGAGTAGGAATCTGTGGCGATGATCAGGTCCAAGCTGTCCGCAATAGAATAGTCCATAAGCTTCGTCAACTCATGTGGTGGAGGATCTTCATTTTCCGGCATATATGCTGATGTATGGGCAAGGGCTTGCTTCTTGCGGTAATGGTAGCCTAATGGCACATAAGTCACTGAAACAGAAATCAGTTAAAGGCTGTGCACTTAATTTCCTAGAAATATAGATACAAGCTCGAGGTCTGAGCTCGTTAGTAACTATCAACATACCTCCAATATTGGAGAGACCCTGTACTCTGCTGTTTTTGCCGTTCCACGGCTCCTGAATCAAGGCAATAGCTGTTGTAATAACCTCCAACCACTTCCGCACTTATTCCGTGGCGGTCATACTGTGGTGGAAGTTAATTTGGAGAACCCGGCAGGTGCCAGAGAAGGGCGACGCCATCGGATAAGACATCCTCGGCTCCTCCCTCCAACTCCGTGTACATTTCTTCCCAGTCCCTTCCTTCAGCGGGTTCCATTGACCTCTGCTCGGAATTCCCACTCACATCAGGGACGGGACGAGACGGTCCAGGGTCAGCGCCATCCTCTTCCGCCTAAACGTCCAGTACCGGAGTTGTCTCCATCGGCACAGGCTGTTCAGCCTGTTTGTCTAGGACAGGTTCCAGAGCTGCAGCATCGCGGTCAGGCCCCACGTCCACGTCCACGGGGGGAGTGTCCTGGAACCTCCCCTTCTTCCCCTGGAATTTCATATACACCGACCCCGCTGCGAAGTAGAGTCGGCGATTATGGTCCATCAGAGGCAGGACCACGTCTTCGAGTATGCTGACCACGAGTAGCTGTTTAGATGTTTCCCACCCAATTCTATTTTATCATGGATTCTGCATATATTAGAAAGGGAAAATTTAATACATTTGGTTTTTTGTGCATTCAGTAGTAAATTATTAACAGCGAACCATCTTGTGACGTCTGTTAGGATCCTGTTCATCCAGGTAATATCTATGTTCTTTCTGTCCAGTTTAAATAACAATGAAGTGTCGTCAGCAAATAATACTATTTCGTATAAGTCCCTGAGCATAAATGGGAGGATCATTAATGTAGACTAAAAACAGGAAAGGTTCCAAAATGGATACTTGAGGAACGCCCATTTTTAATTTCGAACCAACACAAAACCCCATTCACACTCACTTTTCTCACAATTCTTTCTCAATAAACCTACCACATTTTCTACCACATTGTTGTCTTCTTTTACTAGAATGTGACATATCCATCTTTTTAGTCATCAAACATTAAGATTCGAAATTCTTTTGTATAGCTCTTGATGACATTGGACATGGTGCTCGGTGGAACAGTGGCTCAAGTGGAACACCACGCGGTCGGCGTTCAGCCTCCACTCCTAGTGCTGCACCACTACCTGCCCCCACAACTAAACCACCAACACCGCCCGCTGCAGTTAGATCAGCATCTGCCACCAATACTGGCACTTTGGGACGTGGTACTCTTGGTAAACAGTAAATTAGTTTCCTATGTTACCGATATTTAATAGAATGTATTATTTAATATAAATTGTGTGACTGTAAATAATGTACTAGGCTTTTACTATAAGGACCAGACAATGAACTAGGTGAGCTGTTAGTAACACCCAGTCTCCAAGCCAAACTAGAATAGTTAAGTATAGTTTCTTAAATTGAACTGACTGGGGACTGAACTCTAGGCTTCAGCTTTGAAGACAGATCCTCTGCCATCAGGTGTTGGTGAACAGGCCAGTCAATATCAGTTGTTATATTACAAAGATATTAGCTTCAGTTATACTTATGTTCAAACAACAACACTCTTAAATATACACATTTTAACTGTAAATATTGCAGGGAAGAGACTCATATTTGACGTTGACAATTTCAAACAGCCTGCTTCAAACAAATTTGTTCAATTAAAACTACTGTTTAAACTGAACTTTTCTCGTGAAATAATGGCTGTGCATACTTTGTAACCACATCCATCTTTTTCCCGAGAGGTCTTTTCTGCTTAGATAACCACTTCAGTCTTCCACATAAATAAAATAATCCTATCTTAGATCTCAAATCTTGAACATAAATGTTGGTATACTGGGCTTCTCTTTTGTAGACAAGATTTAAAATAATAAGATCCTAATCCTCAAACACAGATGAAAATCTAATAAAATCTTCGCCAATGGGTCCCAGTAAATGTGTAATAATACAGATCACGAACTGCTGGCCACTCAGTTCTTTATCTTTTCAAGTAAACTTCCCTCGCCTAACATCAACATCAACATCGCCTAACAAGTGGCACATCTTCTAAATACTATTTTTATCAATTTATAGATCCAGAATTCTTAAGGCGGAGGGTTAAAAATCTGTATCTGATGGTAATTCTAACTCAACTGCTTCTCGCTTCGTTTCACTTTTGTGTCAACTATACTCCTCAAAATTTTCTTCTTCATTATTTTTTATTGAAATAATTGTGATAGTGTTCTCTCTTAGTGGAAAATGGACAGTAAAAGAGCTCTAAAACAAAAAAAAAAAACATTCATAAGCAAACGAAAAAATATTGTGACAGAAACAATCGCTACCGGGTATTTTTACTCATACTCACTTTCAGTCAAAGTCTAATCAATTTATTCAAGTAAACCCAATTACAAGCTACTTTTGAACGTCAAATCTACTTTAGTACGGTTCAAAGAGAAGAGAAAAAACCTGGACACTGAGAAGAACCGACAAGAAACTCAGCCACGTATCACTTTTTCAACATCATTTTACAAAAGGTTTATTAAAACTTTATTCATCAGTTGTCGCTAAGCGCTGCGTGCGAATTGACTGCCCCGCAATTTGGGCATGATACAATTATCGGTTAGGAGGTACCTAGAATTCCGTGTTGCCACCGTATCCAAGAAAAAAATTTGCAGTTTTAAGTACTCTAGTGGTATTTTGTCCAGTAGAGACCACTGGCGGGTTAAAAGGACTCAATAATATTACCTACGTTAAGTTTAGTTTTTTGAGTTTAAAACAAACATTTATACCTAATTATGTTCATGTAAAACATTGACTTGCAATAAATGTCCAATTAGTGCATTTTATGTAAGAAATTCCATATCACTGCCCAACAAATAAATAAATTGAGCTAGAACTTATTTTCTTCTGTCTGTATACAGGCAAATCATCACGTGAATATCGAACGCCACCAGCGGTAGCCCCGCCCCAAGTGCCGTCGCACTACGCTCCTAACTATCCACGGCGGCCGCCGGGTTATTCCACATTGCCAGTAGCACAGCCACAGGTTTGTTAATTATGACAAATATCTCTATCAGGGAGATATTATAAGTCGCATATTTTTATAACAACCAGCTTAAAGAATTTTATATATTTTCTCTGGCTTAAGGAACATAAAAAAAGCAGATCACAGATTTCTGTTACAAACATTTAAGTATTTTTTATTCAATTACTAATAACTCAGATGAACTTCACATGGATACAATTTAGTTGTTGTGGCAATAGTAAATATTCCATGAGGCTTGAAATTGGTGACAAATTTTTTCTCTGGTTCGCAAATATTGTTAATGATATTCTCATTTAAGTGATAGTGTGATTAAATGCATGTCTATAACAGTGAAAACTACATCCAAAATAGACATTAATTCTAGATTTCCTTTTCCTTCCACTAGCCAGATAATTTATCTAAAAAATTTTATTATACAAATTATGTTTCTGACAGGTTGGCATGGTTCATCCAAATCAACACCAATCACCTTCCAATTATTCCCAGCAAGAAATGCATTCCAGCATGCCACGTAAGTGTTTCTCCTATGTAGAATCTTAAACAAATTTGAAAATGTGCATAAGATTTTATCGATTTATTTGACTTAATTTTAGCACCGCCATCTCCGCTGATTGGTTCCGATGGAGAACACAGCCAACATTCTATGAGTCTTCCAGGACAGGTACTTTATTTTTAATTTTTGTGAAATCCTATTTTGTAATTTGTTAGTTTACAGCCAACATTAAAAAGTGCATATATACTTAGTTGATCAAGATTATTTTAGAATGTTTTGAAATATCAGCAAGAATTAGAAAAATTTGAAACATTATTGTAATAATATTTTAGCCTTATGTGGACTGTCACCTTTCAATGAGAATTTATTTTGATCAACCACTTTTTGTGCTGAGTGTACATATTTGTATTATTGTTGTTGCAGCGGGGGTCTTCATCTTCTGCTGGTGGAACATCTATTCGCGGAGGTTCAGTTTCGCCGCCGTTACCACCGCCACCTATGGATGATGAACTTACACACGAATCATTTGGACGTCCCCATCATCTTAATGTAATACATTTTAATCTTCTGTTTATATGACATATTACCAAAGAATTATGATGTGTGAACTGCTGTACTGTGACATTACACGAATTTTTATAATTATTATAAAATTAGAACTAATTATTGGCGTTATCTCTAATTAGTTTTCTTATTATTTGTTTGTGTTTGAATATATTATAGAAGTTATTTGAGATTTTAAAATGTTTGTTTTATTATTTTAGAATAAAATGGGTAATCAATACACAAGTGCGGTGCCAGCTATTGTTCCCGACGAAGAAGATTTACCTGGCTGGGTGCCTAAAAATTACATTGAAAAAGGTAATTATGAATTAAAGAACATTAGGAAACAAGAATCATAATAATCATATAATTTCTAAAGAAAATACAATATAGAATGGAGCAAAAGAATTCGTGATTCTGTCTACAGCTCGCAATATTTAAAATGAATGGTTTTGTATATAAATTTAAACTTTTGATATAAATCCTCCTTTAAAATTAATAGTATCTGCAATAAAAATATGGTAAACTTTTTAATTAACAGTTTTCACAATAAAACACTAATCACTGAAACTTTAATGTGGTGTAATGGCGATAATAAATACTTGGGAGGAAACTGTGAAGACAAATGCAGGCTAAGGTTTAGATTGTTTAACACAGGCAAAATTTAGCAAAATGTATTTGTTAAATTAAGCAATATGACGATATATTTATAACACAAGACATTCGTAATAAGTATTCAATATTTAGTGTCGCTTCAAAAGTAAAAAAATTTTAAGATATTAATTTTGTAATTTCTACTTGAACACTCTTTTTGTTTAGGTTAAGTTAGGCATTTTTACGAGGTATATATAATGAAGTAATAGAATTAGTAATTCTGGCTACGACTCGCAATATTAAAAATTAAAATAAATTTGCTAATTTTCATGTAAGTCACATCTACAATAAAAATATGGTAAACTTCAAAATTAACAGTTTTCACAATAAGATTTTGGTTACAACTTTAATCACTGAAACTTTAAATGGTGATAATAAATGCTTGGGAGGAAATTGTGAGGATAAATGCAGGCTAAGTTTTGTAGGCTAAGGTTTAGATTGTTAAACATTGGATAAAATTTTGCAAATTTTTTTTAAATTAAGAAACATGGCGATACAATTATAACACCAGGCATTCACTGTAAGTATTCAAGATTTAAAGCGTCGCTTCACAAGTTTAAATTTTTTAACATAATAATACAATGAATGATTTATTGACAAAACTTGTTACATTTAGATTAAACCCTGTCTCTTAAACTAGTAAAACCTGTATTTTAGGAGACAGTTTTGAAGATATTAATTTTGTATTTTTACATGAACACTTTTTGGTTAGGTTAGATTATGTTAGGTATTTTTACCACAATGTAGCTCGTTGTGGTGTCACGCGGCACACGGTAGCAGCCGGTGAAGCGCCAGATCAGAATTCGCTCAATAAGAACACTTATATAAACTTAGTAACTAACACTTACATATGCATATACTTTCGTAATTTTCCCCCTTATCAGAATGTTAGTTACTTCTTTTCTCATCTCCCTACATCCCCTTAATCCTCTCTTACACAGGAAATACTGCACTTCTCAAATACAGATGTAATGACATGTTTTATACCATTTTTATCATTTTATTACTATGTAGATATTTAGTTTTTTCTTAAATACGCCTTAAATCGGAGCGAGTAAAGTTGGCTTGAGAATTCGAAACGCTTCAGAAAGTTCTTGTCATACATTGAATGTTCGGTTTCTTGATCACCCTATAATGAACCAAGAAAAGCAATGAATACCAATCTAGTCTATAGATAATTTTATTTTTCATAGCATGATGTAATATATTGATTGATTATTTTCGTTTATTCGCTATGATTATTTAATAATAAAGAACATATCTTCACGCAGTATCCCAAACGAGGTAGTCAGAGAACTGAGCGCCAAGCGTCGCGGTTCTTACATACTTCTTTCGCTTCCTCAAATCTCATCATTCTCACATTTTCACCTAGGTATGAGAGTACTTTAATATTTATTATTATTATTTCATAGTCTAAAAATTGTTTAAAGCTAATATATTTTTAATGAAGTAGCGTTTAATTGCGTGACCGTTACATAGCATTGTATATATCATTTAATAGCAATTTTGTCCACCATGTTTTGTCATCAATGTTGAAGACAGTGTAAATGTATCCCTATTTTTACTACAACACGCGAGTCGAGGGAGTGAAGCGAGCGCGCCGCGGCAGCGGCCGGCGTGGCGCCAGGTCAGAATTCGCTCTATAGAACACTTATATAAACTTGGTAACTTACACTTATGTCAATTTTCGTGATTTGCCCCCCTTCCAGAATGTTAGTTACTTCATTTCCCATCTCCCTGCACTCCCTTAATCCTCTCCTACGCAGGAAGCACACTAAAGCGCTTCCCAAATACAGATGTAACAATAGGTTTTATACCATTTTTATTATTTTATTACTATGTTATCTACTTATTTTTTTCTGTAATAAACCTTAAATCGGAGCGAGTAAAGTGGACTTGAGAATTCAAACCGAAAGAAAGTTCTTGCCATACCTTTCATGTTTGGTTTCTTGATCAATAATCAATTCGAGTCAATGTTTACCAAGATAAGCACAGAATTCTAGTATACGGTACTAGCGAAAGAAAGGGCATAAATGGAGTCATGTCATTATCAGGATGACAGCTTGTCAAGTTTATTCATTTAGTTTATGGAAAATTTCAGTTTTCATAGCCCAATCTAATATTTTAAATGTTTGTTTACTTTTTTTTTATTGGCTATGATTATTTAATAGCGTCTATAAATTTTTTTAAACTGATATTGTTTTAATGAGAATTGTATGATGTTACATTTTTTTTATAGGAATTAATAAAATCTGATGTATTTTTAATGAAGGAGTAAGTTTCACCAATTTTGAAGACAGTTTAAATGTATCCTATTTCTAAAAAGTTTAAATACATATATAATCATAATATTAACTCCAGCCAATTACACAATTTGTGACCCCAGCGAAAGTACCGCGAAACTTGGCGCTCCGTCCTCTCGGACTACCCCGTTAGGGATACAGCGTGAAGATATAGTATGATCCCAAACTAAGCAGTAAGCTTATAGAATGGGTATCATTACACAACGACCTCTGGGGGAGCTCTCAGTAACACTCAAACTCCAAGCCAATTTAGATAAGTTCGTTTCCTAAATGGAGCCCGTGAGCCTAGCTTGGAAGGCAGATGCTCTGTCACTTCGCCAATGAACCGGACAATATTGCAGACTAAAACCTTTGGTCTTCAAATGGTTCAGCCATTTCATACTTCTAATGTGTCACTACTGATAGATGGATGGCATGATAAGATCAAAACGACAGAATAATTAGTTACTAGCGTAAATTATAATAAATAATAATTATAATGGGCCAGACGATACACACTAATCATCTGATCTCAAACTAGGGCATTCCCTGTGCTATGAGAACCAGACGACGACTACTGGGGGCGTCTCCCAGTACACACGACCCGAGACAATCTAGAAAAGTTCATTTCCTAAATTGACCCGACCGGGAATCGAACACGGAACCTTCCACGCTTGGTACAACGTCTAAACCCATTGCGCCATCGAGGTCGTCAAACAAATCGAAAATCCAAACTGATGTATTTGCATAATGAAGATATTTTCCATAAACAGCTTTTCTATATTTATTGTATATACATTGTACAAAATGTTACTTTTTGTTACAGTGGTAGCAATTTACGATTATTATGCTGACAAAGAGGACGAGTTATCATTTCAAGAAAGCGCCGTAATTTATGTATTGAAAAAGAATGATGACGGCTGGTGGGAAGGGGTGATGGACGGCGTTACTGGTTTGTTCCCTGGGAACTATGTCGAACCCTGTGTGTAATGCATAAAATAGAATATTGCATTTAAGCGCAATATTCGGTCGCGTGGTACTGGCAAATGTTAGTATGCGAAATTCTAGAATTAAGAGTAGTTTTCGCGAGAAAGGAAAAGGAAAACAATTAATTTTCCATGATAATAGGAAATCATAACAATAATATACCATAAGTAAATTGACTTTATTAGGCTGTAGTCTAATTATGTGGGCTGTAGTCTATGGTTAGGATACTATCACTTTACTAGGGTATAGAAAGGGACTTGGTAATAAAAAAACAGACATTTTACATCAAAGATACACCACTTTTTACATGAGAATGGCAGAAGCCAGGAAGCAAGGAAATATATAAAAGGAAAAGAAATCTATGGTTAAAAATTTTAAATTAATTTTTAGAATTAATGAGTTTGTTTTTGGTTCATGATAATCACATATGTATTATCTTGTGTAAACAGTGTTCCATATAAAGGTAAATTATTATTATTTATTATACATAGTTTTCTTTTTGCCAATTTTTGTAAGCATTGTATTATTTTTATTAGTTAATTTGTGGCAATTAGCTTTAAGGACATTACCTCCTGTATAATATGTAATAAATAATTTATACATATTAATAATACATTTTTATATTATTTCATGTAACAAATATTATGAACTTATTATTACCCATTTCTAATTTAATGCCAAAACAGCAACAGATTATGTACTCATTTTTAGATGTTTCGATCTGAATATTCATGCTTTGTAACAATATTATTATTGTCATAATTACAAACCACAAAAAAAGGAATAAAACCAATATTTTAGGTATTATTTCCGTTTCAAAATTTGAAGAAAGGAATTTATTAAATCACCTCAATGTCTATCTAGTCTGTAATAGCACTTAATTTGGAATTTTTTTTCGTAGACTATGTGATATAAACAGCTGAAAGGAGCGATTATAGTGATGGTCCAAATGACATAAATTCAAATGTCATTTTTTTTTTGGAGGTTTAAATAGAAATTTAAGCCTCCAACATATGGGATTAAATAGTTATTTTTTAACACTTGAAAATACGCGGCAAAATTGCTATCCTACTTAGTTTTCAAAAGTATCACTTGAAAAATGAGAATCGGGTGGTGTACCTTGCAGGAAAATTATTAGCATAAGTAGATAAGTATCATTATAATTAGATTTCTTTACGAAGAATACTCCGCGTCACACTTTGTTTTGCACAATTACGACTAACTTACCCAATTTTTTTATGTCATTTCAATTTGTAGTTAAGCATATGAGATGACTCTAGAACTCTTTATTATATAATGTACTCTGTGTCTAGAACACTAAAAGTTAAAAGTAAGATATCTCTTTATAATAAAAATTATACATTCTTAGAGTATCTAGAAATAATGTTGTAAGTTATTGTTTATATCACAGATTAATTAGTTTACTAGCGTAGTTATATCCATAAAAAATTAATAATAAAATTCTTCAAGTTTAAATTTGATTTATTTTTTTCTAGTCTGTTATGTACCTACCTACTTATTAAAATAACTTCCCTAGCGCGTAAACACTCATAATAGTCGTATGTACTAGTTACATATAGTTTAATTATAACAATGTTGCGATAATTATTCAGGAGGGAACTCGTTCTAAAGTTATTATAATTTATCTGTCATTCAAGAAACCTTAACTGGACTGTCAATTATCATACCAAGCTATATCTATACTTCTATATAAATTTCTAGCGTCTGTCTGTAATTACAATTTTACTGGCAAATTTTGTGATAGATAAGTCGTTTTATGACTAACTGACTTCGATTCTACCATTTTTTAAATTTTTGTCTGTCTGTTTGTATAACTGAAGAATGGCTTGATCGATCTTGATGAAAATCGGTAAGTAGTTAGAAGATGTGTTTACAATTATGAAAGGCTACCTATTTTTTTAGAAAATCTACCTCTAAAATGGTGAAAAGAGCGATGAAACTTTGTATGGGAAATGGTAAACCGCTGAACCGATTATGATGGAATTTGGCAAGAAGATAGTTTGACATCAGAGAACAGACCTACTAGGTTACCTTTTTTGAAATATACCCCTTAGAGGGTGAAAGAGGGATGAATCTCTGTATGAGGAACACTAAACTAGGTAATGATAAAATTTGGTGCAGTGCTAAGCCATTATTTATCAAAAATACATACTACTTCTTTTTTATCAAAAATCTGTAAAATTTGAGGCAGAAGGGAGGGGTACGAATCTTTGTACAGGAAATGCTAAACCACTGAACTGAACATAGTCTACTTTTTATAAAAAACCTACCTCTAAGAGGGTGAAAAGGGGGATGAAACTTTGTATGGGAAACGCTAAAACTTGGTAATGATAAAATTTGGAGCGGTGATAAAACTTTTATATCAAAAATACATAGGCTACTTTTTTATCAAAAATCTGTAAAAAGGTGGACTGGAGGGAGGGAGACCAAACTTTGTACAGGAAATGCTAAACCGCTGAACTGTAATCCTGAACGATTATGATGTAGCATTGATATAGCTACTTTCTTATCGAAAAACTACCCCTAAGGGGGTGCAAAGGCCGATGAAGCTTTGAATGGGAAATGCTGAACTGCCGAATTAATTACGATGTTTGGTACAGACATACTATGTGCCCGGACACAGACAGACTTTTTTCAAAAACAATTTTTAAACTTACTACTATGTATATATAATCTAACCTAATCCAGGAAAGCCACGAAAAAATTTTCCACGCAGACGAAGTCGCGGATACAGCTAGTTTATAATAAAAATGTTGCATTTTATTTTCTTCTACCTTTCTATTACATTTTCCTAATTTGTTTATAACTCATCCTAGAAACGTTATTGACATTGAACGATCATGACATTCAGACTGGTATTACTGAAATAATAAGTGTATATTTCAATGTTCTATATTAATGTGAAAACTGTATTGAAATCATCGGTTCACGTTAGAAGTTGTAAGCGCAAACCTGGTTCTGTAGTCTCGACATAGATAGCGATCGCTTTACGACCGATTTCGGTTGATAAGTCATAACGATTACATTACATTAAAACTATCGATTGTGATTGGAATCATATCGAATCTAACTGTCAACTTTACGATTGCTGATGTTTTTACGATCAAATTTGACAGCTCGCAAAGTGTTCGTGCTTATCGTTACGGCAAGCGATTTTTTTCGTTATTTTTATCGATCGCTAGTTTACGAAAATAATCGCTATGTCGGGACTGCAGCCCCTGGTTATTTTATACTTACTATTTTAGAAGAGATATAATATGAACAATAAAACAAAGCTGTACTTACTAATTAATTTATTATGGATTTGAATATTAGTCGCAATTGATTACAAAGGTATTTGTGATGGCTTATTTATTACTGGAATACTTTCATAAAAGTACACTTTTTCATCAAATTATACATATAAAATTATAATTCAATGACACGACTTTGATACTTATTTCTAACCTGAACTAATTAAACTAACCATATGTACCTAAAATTCACCAAAGATTATGAAGTATTTATTACCCACAATAAAGGTAATTGTTAATTTTAAAACTTACAAATATATACTCCCTATGTTTTCCCTATGAATGACGACTGTAATTATTCTTTATCATCAATGTCCATGTCAGTGGCTATGACATTTTTCTCTTTATCTTCAACATCTTGTTTTGTAGCATCTTTGTCTTCTGTATTTGTGTCGTTTGTTGGTGACACTTCTTTTTCTCGACTGGAATCTTTGGAGTCTTCTGATTTAACTTCAACTTTATCTTTCTGTTCTTCTTTTTCAACTCTATAAGTGAATTATTAAATCAATTTTTGCTTATGGCTGTAAAAATATTACATATACATGAATTTTTAACTCACTTGGCAGGGCCGTTGACAATCTCGACAACATCATCATCTTCATATTTGATGTTGATGACTGCTTCTACCTTTGACTGGATGCTTTTCAAAGCCGAGTGGAATATTTTCGAACTGGCCTAAAAATAAAATAAAAAAAAAATTAATTCAAATATCACTTGACACAACATGTAGACAATCAAGTAAAACTTATTTTCGTATTCTACTCATCGACCCAATCATTTGATATTTACAATTATTCGCAATTTTCACAATTTCATATTACCAGTATTACACTATTTATTGAAAACATTGAGCACGTATATCCTATTTTTTCATTTTTGACTAATGTAAACAACTAACCAACTAACTAACTAAAACTAACGAAACTAACCAAAATTTCGCGTTCTGGTCCGATATGGGTCCGACGTATTTCACGTAGGACTAATAACATTGATTTTCCGTTATATACACGAAACACATAAATAATATAATATAAATAACACTAAATATTATCCAATGTAGTGCAGCATTCAGCAAATTTTAAAGGTTGCCTATATTCCTAGATCGAATTAGTGTCATAAATCAATTAACTCAGGTTCACTCTAATATGTGAAGACACGATTCATTCTAAATGTAAGACGGATTAACAGAAAAATATCATTGTTTGTGCAAACTAATAATCTCCTATCCTTTAATTTTAAGTTTTTTAGAAACAAATTTTTACATTTATCATGACGTTTTAATTTATGGTGGTTTTTATTGAAGCACAAATGGACAAAAATTCTAAATATGTTTTATTTTACTAATAACTAATAATAAGTATGACAACTGAATCAATCATTTGCAAACTAGCCCATCCCTAGTTATGTTATTGTCATAGTCGCCACATTTGTTTACATTAAGAACAAAAATGACAAAATAGGATATAGGTAGTGACATAAAAGCCACAGTTACGCTTCCTGAGAGTCCAGTTCCTATTTCAAAAGTGTAGTAGTCACTTCACAATAATGATAAGATATACAGGTCGAAATAAAAACTCAGTGACTGCTATTTCTCAGATCTTGTAATATGTGAATAAGTGAAACGATATGCATTTTTTTTAGTTTTTGAAAGAAAATCTATGAAATTGACATCGAACATAATCACGAAACATACAATTATTATTTATGCACATGTTTTATTTATTTGGTATTTTAAGGCTGCTTGTATGCTACGTCATTATTATGAGGTAGAGGTTATCTGCTTTCCAAGCCGGGGTTCCGAGTTCGATTATCGATCAAGTCTTTTTTTCTCAACTTTTTCGACTTTTCTACATAGATTTGGATCCTGGGTGTGGTAGCCATAGCATAAGTCCAGTGTCAGCTTGGGGTCGCACTAGTCGGTGTAACGAGTGGCGAGTAAATATCCATATTGATATATCGAAAAAATATGTCGATAAATTAATACGATTTTGTAATCATTATAACGTTTCGTTAAATGTTGAAATAAAACGTGTTTATTATTTAATTGCATATTGAAATTATATTGTGCGGTGTTTACTTACATGCCTTAGTTCAAGTAACTAAATTATTTCGTAATTTACAATAAAACAGTATTTAGTAGTAAGTCATAGATTAGTCAGTAGCGATAATGGGATATGGCGTTGCTGTTGGAATAAATATAGTTTTTGATGTGTTTTCAATACTTGATATTTTACATTGTTATGTCAAATTCACATATAAATTCACATATCAATTCAATTCATTCAAGTAATCCTAATTGCTAGGTGTTTTTGAACGTTAAATCTATCTTCGTTTGCTTCCAAAAGAAAACCTGCACACTGAGAAGAGTTGAAAAGAAACTCAGTCGGGTATTTTTTTTCCAACACCATTTTATAATAACTTTAATAAAATACAATATTTAGGAAGCCCGTAAATGCATGCGCAGAGAAGATTATTTCTATTGTTTTGTTTTTAATGAAATCATTTATTTTATACTATTATTGTCTAATCAATGCAATATAAATGCAATGCGTTTTATAACAGATCTAAATCTATTTTCCGTCAATTGTGTAACTTCCTGGAGAACTTCACTACAAAAACGAATGCAGTTACCTAAAAATGAATTACAATATATCGTCCGAAAATATCGACATTATATAAAAAAAACGAGTCCGGTCGGGGGATCCACATCAGAATCGAAGTTCTTTAGCTGCGGTTTCCGTTTCTCAATTTAATTGCAATAATCAGACCAATAAAACTCACGTATGATTTAAAACAAAAACAAAAAATAAAAATTTCGATGCTCGTACGCACACATATTTATACTCGCACATAATAGAAAGAGATAGAAATCTCACTGTGAATCTATGTATAGAGCTAACGAGCTAACCAAACCGAACGCCATGCGACGCGCGTGTCTCGCCCCGCGTAACGCCTTTTCGTGACGATCTCTACTCAAACCTCCTCAAGCCGTGTTAAAGCACTTCGTTCCAAAAATATAGTGTTAGTTCCTCCACATTAATTTTAATCACATAAAGTACCCACGTGTGATATTTTGTAACATAACAACAACGAGGGTAGAATGGATTTCCTGCGTGTAGTGGGGCTGCATAAAAGCCTGATTTTGGTCTTGTAAGTCAAGTTGTTGAGAAGCCGTCGAATAGTGAAGTACATAATAGTTGTGATGAAGAATAGATAACGCAGTTATCCCCGTTACATGTACATGTGAGTACATGTGAGTACATGTGATAGTGAACAATAGAGGCACCGTACCGTGAGCGAGGCCTGCCGCGCGCGCGCGGCGGCCAGCTGCGCGCCGAGGTCGGCGAGCTGCGCCTGCGCGCCGCGCTGCGCCTGGTGCGTGCAGGCGGCGGCGGCGCGCGCCGCGCGCAGCGCCTGCCGCGCGCCGTCCAGCGCGCCCTCCAGCCGGCTGCGCTGCGCCGCGCCGCGCGCCTCCGCCGCCAGCAGCGCGCCCACGTCCACCAGCCGCGACTTGTACCACACCATGCCTGCGCGCGTACACACATTTACACCGTTACCTTTCCACCAACCATTCACCTGCGTGCACGATTACGTCATGCACTGGACGTTGAAAAAGCGTCTTTACCGCTGACAAAATAGGGCAGCATTTTGCTTACCTATTGTATTTCGGACGGTAAAAACGTGGCGGTAAAAAAGTTCAACGGAAAATCATAAAAGCGCCCATTGGGTGGAACACACGCCACAAGATTGTATCACAGTTGCAGATCACATAATTTTGTTTTTCCAATTTGGGAACCCTGGATTACTGCCTTGATCACAGAGTATGAGAGTACATTACTTAGGACTTTTTGGCGGGAAC
The DNA here is from genome assembly GCA_907165235.1 of Zeuzera pyrina. NCBI lineage: Eukaryota > Metazoa > Arthropoda > Insecta > Lepidoptera > Cossidae > Zeuzera > Zeuzera pyrina. Next base: position 11,609,007 of record OU015624.1, read on the forward strand.
GGGAGAAGAGAGGTTGGCATTTTATTTAGATTTTCTATTTTTAATATTTTTAGGAGTTTTAAAATACAACAGTGATAGTATATTGTGTTTTACAGTTCCGTGTAAGAGAAAAAAATGGAGTAGATCTAAATAAATATGTGTAGCTGAAGTTCTCCCGCTCTTCCAAGAAGTCCTTTAAAACTTCAGTAAAGCCTACTGTCACTTTACTAGAGGAGTTTTACTTTAAAAAAACTAATTTACTTGTGATTTTAAACTCCTCCAGTACTAGACTTTACTGTAGTTTTATACAACTGTTTGGAAGAGCACGAGAACTTCAGCTACACATATGTTTATTTAAACCTACTCCATTATTATTAAACTTTTAAACTTTCGCAGTACATTATAAAATATCTAAAAACACGGGAAATTAACACGATTATCTTTTATTATCGCTTGACGTTTCGGCCGAGTTGCATCAGCCATGGTCTCAAGTAAACTTCAGTAATCGCGTTAATTTCCCGTGTTTTTAGATATTTTACTCCATTCTTTTCACTTGCATAGAACTTTAAAAGACAATATACTATCACTTTTGTGCTTTAAAACTCCCTAAAATGTAAAAAATAGAAAATCTAAGTAAACAACCTCACCTCTCGTTCCTGGCAAAAAGTCCAAATTTAGTATATTATACTCAGGGTTCGCTGTTGTATGTCAGCGGATATATATCGCGACATACATCATTTGATATTTATGCGGATATACATCAATTGATATTTTGCGATTGATTTTTCGAGTAATTTTTAAATTAAAAATGGTTTTTTAGAAATTTAGTCGAACGCCAGTGACGTCGTTATATCCGTTGCGAAACGCCATCGCACGGAGAGATGAAAAAATATCCAAGTTTTATTAATCAGTATCAAAACAAAAATGGCTGTTCTAGAATATAGGTTATATTTATTTAAAAATCAATGTAATAACGATTAAAAATATTCTATGAATAAAAAATTTGGTTATTATTTGATATTCTCAGAAAAATACGCTATTTTGTATTAATTTAAAAGAAAATATAAATAAAGATCAAATAATTCAGCTCATATTTTATTATTTTACCTTACCATTTTGACCGTTATACTGTTACAGAATGAAAATTGTTTCTATTTCTTATTGTTGATATACATATTATATCGGATATATATCAAATATCTGATATTTTGATTTTGAAATATCGGGTTTTTGTGAACCTTGATTATACTGGCGTATAGACGAACAAAGAGTGCGAGTGAGAATGTAATATTTTATGATAGTGACACGAGTAAGAAAGGGACAGTAAACGAGACGCTATTATAAGTCGTTTTGAACGACAAGTCGTCACGGTGTGGATGACGCTGTTAACTTATTTTATTATTATGTGTTATTCCTGTTTAAGTACTGTATTATTCAATAATAGTTACGTGTTCTGTATGTGATTGTGATATTCAAGGGAATCATTCATTCTATAGGTGACATTGACGAATTAAAAATCATGCGTCAACGAGCTCTACGTTCGTCTATATGCCAGTATATACTAAGTTTATGGTCTAAACATTGCTGCGGTTACTGCGTTCTGTTTTATAGTTTGATTTTTTGCTATTTTTATCACACCACCCAAAAGAACAATAAGCCATTACATAAATATCTGTCGGAATATACAGATGTAGATACAGGGCCAGTATTAGTAATGTACTGCTTAATGCGAGCGAGAGTTGATATTTGTTAGTGTAAATAAACTGAGTAGTGAGAGTTTCACTGTTAGATTCAGTATAGCTCCAAGGTGGTCCCATTTAACTGACATTGATTCTCCTGTATACTCCATTCCAGAATTAGAAAAGAAGTTAATTGTAGACCTACTCTAAATATTTATTTAGGCCGAGGTTACCCAAAAGGGAGAAGTAAAAGTTAAAAAAAAATTGAACGGACTTAAAAAAAACACTAAAAAGTACGAAATTCCTTAAAAGCTTTAAAACAACTTAGTCTGCATGGAAAATTTCCGGATAGTTTAAAAAAAAAAGTAGCCCACACCTCTCTCCAGGCACATGCTATCTCTGTACCACATACATCATAATCGGTTCAGCAGTTTAGGATGTCTCATACAAAATTTAATATCCCTTTTTACTTGTTTAGGGGTCGATTTTTAATAGGTAGCAGATATCTTTTTGATAAAAAAGCCCATATCATAAATAGATCAGCGGTTTAGCATTTTCCATACGAAGTGTTAACTTCTCGATATTTGATTAAAATAAATTCAAAATTTTTCTACTGCACTTTTTCAATTCTCTGATTTACACACAACAACAAAAGACAAATCGGGTGGGTTTTGTTTTGATAAATATCTACAAGAATAACATTAACGCGTTTTGCGAAGGTTTTGCATATGAGTAGTGCCTGCATGTAGTAGTAGCAGTTTAGATTATTGAACTAAATTATAATACAGTTTTAAATTTTCATGGACCATTAAACAAAAATAACAAAACATGACTATTTCAGACAGGAAGTTTCATCCCCGTTTTCGTCACTTTAAAGGTACATTTTTGATAAAGTATAAGTAGCCTATGTTTGTCTGTATGTCCCCTGGTGTCGAACTATCTTTGTGCCAAATTTCATAAACATCAATGTGGCGGTTTAGCCATGAAAACATAACAGACAGACAGACAGAGGGGCCTTCGCATTTATAATATGAGTATGGATTTAGAGACGCTCTTTTCAGCAACGTTCAAGGAGTACAAAATTATTGCAATACATAATTGTCCATTTTAGTCTTCGTGTTTTCTTATAGTATGTAATACAAGGTTAAAAATACATTATCTCATCAAATTAAAAAGTAACATTATAGGGTTGGTAAACATTATATTTACCTGTATCACTAATATCTTTAACATCCTTTGTTTCAACAGATTCTGAAGAATCTTTTGTGCTTGGTCTGTTGAACAAAGGCAATAGTTCACGGTTCCCAGCCGCAATCGATGCTTCTAATTCCGTAATCTATAATAAAATTTTAAAAAATAACTCAATGTAATATAATACTAATAAATGACATGGAAAAAGCAACAACTATATCTATATTTAAAATTACATTTTTACTGTGTTTTTTACTTTGTATTGGTAGATAAACGTATTACATTTTTTACTTTCCTTTCTATCATAATTTCCTTGAAAATAACTAGTAAATAAAAGAACAAGATAATAACCTGTGGTGGCACCTCATTTGCGATAACAGCAGCATTATCAAGTGGCAAATCTTGTATAGCGTCTGAACTTCCTGATGCGAGATCTTTGATAGCTTGTACAAGAGTCCTGTAAATACATATTATAAGTAAGTATACATAAGTCATATGTAAGTACATGATTTTTATATAAAAGCTTCAGAATACTTCAGTTATTGTTAGGTACTTACTTGTAACTAAAAGAATCTTTAATGCAGACTTTCTCTAATATCGCTCGTATCTGCGACCTTGACAATTGCAAACCTAAACTCATGAACAAGTTGTGAAGGTCTTTCTTAACGATATATCCACCACGTGAAGTATCGAAATAGACGAGGGACAGGAGTAAGTACGGATCAGGTGGTAGTTCCACGCCGCGACTGCGTTTTGGCGATCTACTGCGTTCGTCATCGCTGTGTGAATCCTATAAAGAAAAATACAATACTCCAAATAAATATATCAATTATGTGACCCTAAACTAAGAACACACACATGAGGGAAGCGCCTATTAAGATCAGACTCCAAAACAAATAAGTAATAGTACATTTCGATACAAGTGTGGAAAGTATGTCATTTCTTCACGAGTCCCGGTTTGTTGACCCAAGCCGAAGGCGCGGGTCAACGATAAGGACGAGTGGAAATGACAATTCCGCACGTGCATCGAACGACGTTTTCTAATACATTTGCAAAAAATATATAAATAAATAAGAAAAAATGCAGAAATGTAATTTCGCGGGAGTGTTTTTTTTAGAGGACATGGTAGGGCAACGGTTTCTATGCATTCAGCCAATTCAATGACAATAATTTATCTAAATTCAAATCAATTTTAATTGTGTTATTTATTTATTTACATTATACGTATATATTAAAAAAAAAATATTTTGAATTTAATTCATGTATTAATAGTATTAATACGTTTAAAATAGTCATTTCATACATACATTTTGTACAGAAAACTTTTTGATTAAAAACTTCCTTCATGCATTTGGATGTTATATACAGGGGAAAACAAAAAGCACTAGTGTGGAAATCAGTAACTTTCCGCACGCTAAACACACATGGAAAAGTCTACTTTTTGAGCAAATGTATTAAAAAATATGTTTTCCTAAGCTGACTGGGGCGGGAATCGAGTAGATGATACATTGCAACCAAGGTAACTAATTAATCTGTTGTAACACCAACAAGCCAGAATACTAATTTTAATTACTATAAGACATTTAATCAGAACAATGTTCCTATCTCTAGAAGATGAACATAATGGACATTAAATATTTGTTGATATATTGTTTCCACACATAATATGTATTGATATAACTTAGTTGACTACTATTCCTGGAAATATGTTGAGGTAAATAGAGTAATGACTTGTAGCAACCAAAATTAAGTAGCTTCATATTTTCATTAATCATAGATCGTTTGATTTTATTATAATGGGATTTGATTAGTCCTTGGTGTGAATATTTAAAATGAGGGTACTGGATCCTAGTGCAATTTAGAAAACTTTTTAAGTGTTCTAAAGTTTAGGTGTTACAGATCACTCCACTAGATAGTATGAGCTCAGAACTTAAGTGCCTATTGGAAGATTATTAATAATAAAAAACTATAGTTATTAATATTGGTCCAAACTAATGAATTTCTAATAAATTATATTACATTGTTATTCTCAATTACTTATTAAGTAATTGTGACGTGACACCTATTATACCTAGTATTATATGAAAAGTATTTTTTTTGTGACAGAACCTACATTTTCATGGACTCTAAACTCGGAAGTCAGAAACCGGTTAATTTTCAAAACCGGTTTAGATCATTGAGCCCGAGCCAGATTGATTGGGGTTCGGGTTACGTTTACCGTTATTTTAATCGGTTAATTGAAAACTGTTTTTTTTACATATTCTATATGGTTCTGTTAATCGGAATTAAACGGTTTTTTGAGTTTCGACGGTACATGCAATTTATACGCCCTCTTTTTGGCGGGAACGGGAGAAGTGAAGTTGGCATTTTATTAAGGTATATTTTCTATTTTTTTGCAATTTTGGAAGTCTTAAGGTACAAAAGTACAAGATATAGTAGATATATTCTGAGTGAAAGTTCTGTGCAAGTGTTAAGAATTGGGCAGTTTATTACATTAAGGTATATTTTAAATTAACACAATGCTACCTATACACTACGATGCACAAAAAAGTATATGTCGATTTGGACTGTAATTTGTTAAGATTTTTTTCTGTTTTCTTTGTTAACCGGTAACCAAAATTATTTCGGTTTATTTCAAACTTTTTCTTTTATTAACTGGTTAATCATTAAACGGAATTATAACTGGTATATGAAGATATTAACCTCTAATTCGAAACCGGTTCCGAGTCCTGTTTTCATGTTGTTTTATGTGAGATGTATATATTTGTTTTTGTTTAAGACAATATAAAGGGAGTTTTCAAAAAAATAGCTTCAAATCCTGCTCACCTTTCTCTCGCGTCTACGCGAATCGCGTCTTTCTTCACGCTTGTCGTCTTTTTTGTCTTCCTTTCTCTCTCCCTCTTTCTTATCTTCTTTCTTCTCAGTCTTCTCCACACTTTTGTCTTTTTCCTTTGATTCTTTTACTTCTTCTGTTTTTTCTGGCAGTGTGTACAAAGTCTTGTATATATAGAAGCCGAAGTCTCTCATCAGCATTTCGTTGAATAGTTCGGCGAATACGAACAACTAAATAATAAGAATGATTCATTAATTTTAGCTATTTTTTTCGTGATCGTTAATAAGTTAACACAAATGCTATTGGCAGGACATCGTAATTCGATAACTATGACATGTGAGTATTTTAAAGTTTTAGAGAACAGTACAGTAAGAGTACAGCTATTCGAAATTTTATGTTTCAGTTAAAACTCAAATATTATCAACATCATCTTAGCTAAAATCTTTACATTAATGTTCATTATGTTCAAAATATTATTCTTAGCAGTACAAACCTCGAAGCTATGCTCCTTATTGTCAGTAATACGATAATCAAGCAGTAGCGAAAGTGTAGCTACATTGCAAGTGAATTTGCCGCCTTTAGCCGATGCAGAAGGATGTACGATAATATGTGGAGTATTTGGGACTTCATATTGGGTTTTAAGATAATTCTTTTGTTTCTCCATCTAAAAATTTTATAAATATTGTTTAGTATATTTCAAAATTGCAGTCGTCAATAATTTTAAGAATATGTATGCTGGTCACAATCACAACATACATAATTTTAAAATTTTAATAATAAATTAAGCAATAATAATTCTGTAATACTAATTAATAAATAAAATAAACAATTCTTATTAGATATATATTTATATATATTTAAAACAAAAATGTAATTTCTTGCATTATTATTTTTTCTAGTATAAAAAGCAATAAACAAAATATTTAATAATGTACAAATAGACCTTCTTTTTCTCCTCTTCAATTTCCTTTTCGCTTTTCTTTTCATCTTTTTTTTCTTCTTTTTTGTCTTCTTTTTTATCTTTATCGTTTTGTTCATCTTTATCATCCATTATTTCAATGTGGTCACTAGATTTCTCCTTATCTTTGCTTACTTCTGGTTCAGAATCTTCTAGTTCCATGACATCATCTCCTTTTGTTTCTTTTTCTTCCTCTGCTTTAAGCAGTTTCGATAAACGTGATAATAGTTGCGGACGAGGACCTGAGTAACAGAAAATATGAATCACTTAAGCAGATTTAGTAAAAATTTTATCGAAGAAAATATTGCGAAATCTCTCCTTTTTTTAAGTTGGCTAAAATTAGACTCAAAGAAAATATAAAAGGCTAAGTTTAACAATATTATAATGAAAGTATATTGTTTTTTACCTTTACAACTAGCATTACGCGCTCGTAACTCTTGTTTTAGTTGTTCAACATTCATTGTTTTCAAATCTAATTTAGAATAGTGTGTTGCTTCAGGCTTGTTTTCTTCATCATCATCATTCTCATCTATAGTTATTGTACTGTCATCGACATTAGTACTTTCCTGAAAAATTACTAGAGTATTAGAATTCTTTCAAGCAAAAAGAAGCTGCCATTTAAACTTTTAAAATAGTTCATTTCTTGGGATGTAAGTCTTAAGATATTTAGTTTAAATTAAAAAAATCTTAAGTATGTTTATTGATTAAATTTTTAAGGGGAGAAATAAAAACGATTTAAAGTGTATTTATCAAAAATGTAAACGCCTATGTGGCGTGAATCTCTGTGACATCAATGTGGTATGAAGTCAGCAGCGCAGGTTCGGTGCTCGCCCTCTAATTAGTAGCACAGGCAGCCGGAAACTTAACCAAACAAAACTGGGAACAAACAATTTGTGAGTCGTCGGCCGCGTCGGACGGTTGCGTCTGCGTGTGCGGCTGCGGCTGCGGCGGCGGCGGCGCGGCGGCGGGCGGCGCGCCCGCAGACGGCGGCCGCGGCGGCGAGTCCACCCTCTGCATGGCCGCCTCGCACGCCGCCTTATATCGCTCCTGAACGGTGGCCCACTCGATACGCGACGGCTGCGCAGACCACACGTCTGGCAGGAACAACACCACACACTCGAGTCGTGACTTGCCGCCGCTGCCTTCGCGCCAGTAGTAAAACTCCACCATTCGGTACCTGCACGGGTAACGCACTTGTATTACGGTACTCACACCTCCGCCACGCACTAGCGGCGGCACACCGGTACGACACTATTAACGGCTTTTGGTAGGACGTTACATCGACTCCGCATCCGAACGCTTGCGCCATTGACAATGTACGAACGTCTCCAATCTCACTTTAGAAAGTGTGCTGTACCGTGAATGATTATAAAAAAACAATAGGGCAAAAGCTTCTTCTAAAACCGAAAGTACATACCTATGACAACATCTATGTTATTGTAAAAGACATATCAGAAGAAACTTTCGTCTTCAAGAAAACAAACGATCTGGAAAATCAAGCCGGACACAAGGATAGTTGTATAGAAAATAATGACACTTACCACTGTGTACATGGAGATAAATCGATCCCGGTAAGAGCTTTGCAAGTACGTATAGCTGTTTTAACCAAAACGGTTGGGTCACATTCAGGGTTTGCACCATCTAATGAAGGACTCCAAGGACCACCAATAGCGAAACTTTCACCACCCTTCCCTTTCTGTCCCACTAGGAATTTAATAAGGCGAGTGGGATGTAGTGGAATTTTATCTCTGGATCGTTTTTCTTTATCATCAACTTTTGTTAGGCCACACTTCTGATACATGGTTTCTAATGTTGGTAGACTTATTAGCATAACCTTAAATACATAAACAGTTATTTAAAATAATTTATAATCATTATTAATAAAATATGCTTGTATAATTACTATTGATTGTCCAATACTTACTTTAGCAGAAAATCTGTAATCTGCATCTGGTGGCTCTAAAATAGAATCATTAGCCTGTGGATTTTCAGCATCTTTCCCCATTATGTGGTATTGGCATGGATTGTTCAGAGACAAGGGTGCTTGGGGAGGAAATGTTTCACCCCATTTTATCTGGGCATTGAAGAAGTCAGATGGAACATACAAATTGTTGTATCTTTGTGATAAGCCAGGCACATCCAATTTTTGTCTGAAAAATGTTTTAAATTATTACATATTTTAATTGCTAAATAATACATTCATTATTCTTAATTACCACAAAAAACTAATAAAAATATTTGAAATATTTAAGTACATATCAAGTGGGATACGAGGCACTCGAACAACATATTTAATAGGTGAAGGTTGATGTATAACTGGGCGTTTTCTGAGAGGTGAATCCCTTCGGGTCCGATTATCACGACGCTCCCTTGATCGAGAACGACTTCTTGAACGAGAACGTTTCTGTAAAACATTATTTATTTCATATAATTGCAACAATAAAACAATATAATAGGAATGTCCTGTTCATCCTTGTATACATTAAAATGTACATTAGAAAATGCAAAACAATAGGATGAATTTTAATAGCAATTATTTTACTGGGAACATAAGTAACTATTATATAAAATTTATTTTTAAATAAATCCTTTATTACGATTTCTAAAGAATACACAAAATTAGTAAATTTTATTATATCAATCAGAAAGTAGTATTTTGAATAATTTGACATCTTAATATATTATACTTTGATTATGAAGTAAATAATCAAAGATATAGTTCATTGACACGATATTTAATTTTACCAACATAACTGTAACTACATAATGTCAGTTTTAATATAATTTAATTATCAGTATTTTAATATGACAAATTGACAACTCTACTTTAAACTTCAAAAATATTCTGAAGTTTATAGGCAAGGCATACAAACACTACTACAACATCCCTATAAATTTTAGAATAAAGTAGAATCCGGATATAACAAACCCTCAAGGAGGGACCGGCGACACATAGTTGTACTACCCTGACAACACAACACACTAAATGACCAGATAATTTAAGCTTGTTTTGTATTCAGTATTAATGTTATTGTAACTCTTATGAAATAGTAATATGTATGTATATGGTTAGATTAATTTCTATTTAAATAAAATATTTATTAAAATTATCAAATCATAACTTTAATGGTACATAACTACATATATGTACTCAAACATTGCACATTACATACGTACAGAGTGTAGTACTGCAATACAGAGAGATACCTATATTCTATGCACATAAATATCTAAATATTTACTTATATAGAAAGTCTGTAATTTTAGTTTGTTTATGGCCAATTTTTATTTGATAGTAAAAACTTCCTACAGCATTGTGAATACGAGACATCATACTTTTCATAACATTATTATTATTATTGTTTAATGCACTAGCAGCTCTTGGAGCTGATGCGTGCATATCACTAGCACTTGGTTTACACTTGTAAGGTATGTAGCTTCAGGTGTCTATCAAGTCTACTTGCGAAACAGTTCACAGTTGGAGCATCAATCACATGAGAAGGCAATGCATTCCATGTATTAATCACACGGACCGGTAGAAAGTTCTTTCTTGGAACGCTGGCACATATTGGCTTAGAAAGCTTTTTTGAGTGTCCTCTTAAGTTTCTTAGATGGTTAGCTCATATAATTCTCTCACAGACTCAGCATCGTAACACCCATTCAGAATTTTGAAAGTTTCTATGAGGTCACCTCTTTTTCTTCACTGTTCCAGTATAGTTAGGTTTAATTCATGAAGCCGTTCTTCATATGGGTTGTGTCTAAGATATGAAACCATTTTTGTGGGTTTCCTTTGAACCTTTTCTAACAACTCAACGTCCTATTTGTCCTATTTTGAAATACCGGACTCCATATTTGGAAAGCGTATTCAAGCAGCAGGCATATGTAAGTTTTGTATAGGCAACAAAATATCTCTTTTGTTATTATGTAAAATACCTTACGAATTACATATAAAATTGAATTAGCTGTCTTTGCTATGTTAGAAATGTGTACATCCCATTTAAGATGGTATGTAATAGTCACTCCAAGATCTTTTTGCATATGCACAGATGTAAGAGGTACAGAATCGATTGTGTAGCCATACTTGGGATTATTATTTCCAATATGCAAGACTGTGCACTTTGTAGCATTAAGAGAGGAGCCAAACTTTGTCCACTGTATTATGCGATCTAAGTCTTGTTGTATGATATTCTGACTAACCAGTGGGTTTCCAAATATTTTGGTGTCGTCTGCAAACATGGATAAGTTAGACTGGACAGCTTGTTTTAGATCTGTTACAAAAATACCAAAAAGTATAGGACCGAGCACTGAACCCTGTGGTACACCACTGTAGACACTATGAGCATCAGATAATGTGTCACCAACCCTAACTTTAAACGTCCGGTCTCTTAGGAAGTCAGAGATCCATTGTAGGAGCTGTCCTCATATACCAAAATGTTCTAGCTTCACAATAAGGTCTTTTAATAGGGACTCTATCAAATGCCTTCTCATAATCCAAGTAGATGACATCTGTGGGTTGGTGTTTATTCCAGTTACTTGTGAATTTGTTCAAGCATCCCAGCAAGTTAGTTATTGTAGATCTCTTCAGTAAAAATCCATGTTGTTCTTCAATTATAATATTTTCCATATTGATGAAGTTTCTGGATTCAATTGCTATTATTTTCCCCATAGTCTTGCAAACAATGCTGGTGAGACTAATTGGGCGGTAATTGACTGCAAGGTGTTTATCACCTTTTTTGTATATAGGGGTAACATATTATGCTTCCTTCCAGGCCTGTGGAAACTGATCTTGTTGCAATGACAAGTTCATAATGTGCGATAGTTGGTGACAAACAAGTCGGCTGCATTTTTTCAACACTATTGATGGAAGATCATCTGGTCCTGTAGATGTGTTATCATCAAAAGTGGCCAAGGCTTTGGATACATTTTCTGGAGTGAACTGGACAGACTGTATAGCAATTTCTATACGTGGAGTATTTACATTAGGCAGCTCCACACACAGAACTTCCTTAATAAAGGACTTTTCGAATTGGTGGGCAAACAAGTTTGCTACTTCCTCCTGGTTGTTGGTAATGATATTTCGGTTATATTTTAGTAAAGGTGGCACTGACACTGTTGTTGATAATTGCTGTCGTACATATGAATAAAAGATTTAGGCCCACTGTGTACTAACTACTTGCTTCTCAAATTCCATTCTTAATTTTCTAACTAAAGTAATTAGTTTATTATTCACTGTACGTATTCTTTGTATGCAGTATCTGAACCACTCAGTATATATTTTTTCCACATCTATTTTTTTTTGTTGCACACATTGCACCTGTGGGCTTATCCAAGGTTTGTTTATATTAATTTTTTTTTTCTTTTTAAAAGGTACATGAGTTTCAATTGCGTTATGAACGTATGATGCAAATTTTGTCCAGGCAGTCTCAATATTTGACTGTATGGTATGTACTTAATGCCGCTGCAAGTCTTGTGCTCATGTCATCATAGTTTCCCTTGTAGAAGTTCCTACTTGGTTTTTGAGGTAAGGGTTTAATGAATTGGTTTATGATTTGTATTGTAGCCAAAAGTACCAAGTGGTCACTCTTTTCGATACCAGGATGGTATTGTATCAGTGTCAGTACATAAATTTTCCTCGTTGCAAAAAATCAAATCAAAAGTTGATTCCTCATTGTTTCGCTTCCTTGTGATTTTGTCAACAAGTTGATTAAGATTACTGTTTATATACATTTCCAGGAAATATTCATAAAGTTTGTTATACATTTCACAGTCAGGCTTTTGTAACGGCCAAACAATATCAGGAAGATTGAAATCCCCCATAATGAAAAGAGTTTCGTTCTCCTCACATGCATGTTTTATAGTGTCAGTTTCTTGTCACTATCTTCAAGTGTGTAATGGGTGGGGCGGTATACTGCTGCAATCAACATTTTGAAGTTCTCCAATTTTAAGCCACAATGATTCTACTTCTTTGTTATTGTTATAAGTTGGATGTAGTGTTACTTGTATGGGAATACCATTAAGTTCGTAGGCAACATAGGGCCACTCCTCCCCATCCAGTCCCTTTAATCCTGTCATGCCTGTATTTATTTTAGGAAGATTTACAGACAAATTATCTTATGACTACACTGATAACATTAAAACTATGCTATTTAATCTCCACCTTTAGAGAGAAAGTAACACAACGTAAACATTTTATCAATATTTTACCTACTTTAAATTTATATTATTCAAAAGGATACAAGGTGCAGCAGCTAAGACACGTATGTTATAATATATATCCTTTTATATTTACTAAGCTGTCTGTTATTAATGGTTTTAAATGTGTCTCAGTAATAATAATGCAAGTTGGTTGTAATTTATTTACTTCCACAATAAGTAAATCTCTTTTAGCCATAAGGGACGCCGCCAAGTTCCTATACAAAATAGTTAGCTCAGTTATTTTGCTTTTGCTTATAACTTTTTTGTACTGATTATTTTCGGTATGTTATTAATATATTTTATAGTTAAATCACATTCACCATTATCAGTTCTCATTTTCAACTCTTCTTGTAAATTAGACAAATATTCTCGTTGATATGGTGTGAGATCATTTTTAGCAGACATTGTCTGTGGTAACTTTTTAGTGTTCTTTAATACAGTCAAAGCTGCTTTTTTATTTGGGAAAATAACCTTCAAGGCGTGCGGCTTGGAGTCCTGTTTAGGTTTACCCAAGCGAATCACAGCAACTGGTGTAACACAGTCAGGAATGTCGGCTAAGGCTTGTTGTATCTGCTTTGTGTCATGCTGTACACTAATTCATTTGTCCCTTACAGCGTCACCAGTTTGAAGGTTACACTCATTAATGCCGAAAAATATGACATTATAGTCCTGGGTGAGATTTAATAGGTCAGATTTCTCAATTTTCATACCCCTATAACTTTGTATCAACGTTCCTGATACCTAATACAAATTTAGTTAAGTAAATACTGAATAAAAAAACGTTATTTATTTTGCCCACGACTGATCATTACACAAAACTTACTAACTTCGATTTCTTTTAGTTAAAAACACAGATATTTCCTTATATATCCTCAAAAGAATTTTCTAAATGGACATTGTTACAATGTTATGTCACGAGGCGTATTGCTCTAGTACTGCTACCATTTGCAATCGTTTCATTACCAGACGAAATCGATAATCGATTAAAATGTCGTAATAATCGAATAATTTAAAATTAAGATATCGTTATATTTTTTAAATAATTTTAGTTCTGTATTCTTTTTTTGTGTTTGCGTTTTAGTAAAAATGTATATAACAAAATTCAAGGAGATACATTTTTGAAACCAAGTAAAATCGATTATTGATCTTTCTTTAAAAATAAACCACAATAATAACATCAGAATTAATATTGAATGATTTTCAAGTTTAATTCTTTTACTTTTTTCGTTGAGCATCAGTGACGAAGAAGATAGTCTATGGACATGGATGATTAAATATTTATTTTTCACCAATATTTTTTATTACAGTCTGTCTTTATTTACTATAAATACGTAGTGTGCTTATTATAGTCTTAAATAATGAAATTTTTTATACATTAGTCCCAAAGAATAAATATATCGAATTAAGTTTATTCATATACTTAAATATGTTTTACTGTAACAAATATCATATCTCAACAAACGTACTATGTAGATAACAAACTAATAATCATAAGTGAAATATTCTGATGTTATTATGAACATCAAACAATGATATCGATTTTCGTTAGAATCGAAAAGGAATCGAGACATATTTGTTGGGTCCCATAACTAGTCACAGCCATGTGAGAGATGTCAAATCGGACCTATTAAATCTCACGGACTATAGCACTACATTTTTTCCTTTCTGTTAATTCTCCAAGAATGCTTTGCAGTATGCAAAGCATTCTTCATTCATTGTGTTACGGCAGAGTTTGGCTTTCAAGGCATCTATATCATTTACATCATCATCATCATCAACAAAGTTAGCTTGAACAAACACACTTGAGCATTTCTGCAGCCTTCAGAGCTGCAAATGCCAATCAAAATGTACGCAGGAGAGAAGAGAAAGCCGGGGCCCGGACAGCAAGGTATTGTTTTTGCACAGGTTTTGTAAACAGAACACTGTACGTCATTCTAACCGGATGAATAATTGTCAAAATAGGTTGCTATAAGTAGTTGGTCTCTTAAACCGGAGTCATACTAAATGGATATGTTTAATAGTAACCTAACTATGAAACCTAACTTGAGTTAACATTGTCGTTGCTAAAAACGGTTAGCAATAATAAACGAATAAACGAAGTCGTTATATCCGAATTCTACTGTACTTTAATTTTATTAACAAAAAATTTTTATGTTTTGTCACTGAAGCAAGGCTAAATAATTTTTGTATTTAATTAAGACATTAACTACTAAACCATCCCATCAGCCTAACCCAGGCCACCAGCCATGAGAGTAGTAACTTTTACGTAATTCTAAGCAAACTATTGTATTAAGGTTAGAGGAATGGGACGCTTAACATGACATTATGAACATGACAGTGGTCTATTGGCAGAAAAATGATTTATTCCACATCGAATGTTTCTTTTCTTTTGCACTTGTGTGGTCACCATTTAATTTTAATAATTTATAATACATAAGACATTGAACTAAGCTGAAATGGATTAGAACAAAGTGGTTTTTGGTTTGGAGGTTATAATATATTACTTTTAAATATAACCTATGAGAAAATAACTTACCCTTTCTTCCCTGCGTAATGGACGATCATCACGGCGAGGAGGTAATGATGGTTTTTTATTTGATACTGGTGGAGGCACAGCATTATATGCATTTGGTTTAGGAACATTTGGCTTCGGGTTTTGAGTAGTTTTAGGCAAAACTTGTACTCGTGTTGCATTCCATTTGAATGGCATATTAGGATTAAAGGTGGCTTCTACCAGAACTCTGTCATTAACTTTCGGAATAACGCCTTTAGCGCAAACCGATGTTTGGTAAAACACATCGTGATCAACAAATCCGAAATCATTGTGTATCTTTGTGACAGTTCCAGTAAATACACGCTGTTCGTTACTTGGCGACGTTTGATTAGCTTGTGCGTTCTGATACATACCAGGGTTCATGGCACGAGGAGCAGGATATGCGACAACATTACCAGGGTACATTTGACCTTGAGCCATTTGATTCATAGGCATTTGTCCCGCCATAGGCATGGCCATGCCACCTTGAGGTTGCATCATACTCGGATTAAACACCGATTGCGTTTGTTGAAAAGGCATCATACCTTGTTGAGTCATCATTGTATTTGGATCCATTATTTGTGTATTCATGCCGGTCATGTTTGTGTTCACGTTTGATCGTGCCCAAGGCGGATTTTTGGCTCCACTGCCTGTCTGCATTTTCTTACTTTAATTAAACCGTTTCTTAGTAGACACACTTTTTGTAATTTAATTTACTATGATAAACAGTGAATTCGTTTCAGTGCATTGATATTAGGCATAAACCGATGATAAAACTTTATAGTCGCTACAAAGCTTGGAAGAATTTATGGAAATTAGAAATACAGATAATGTCACAGACTAAGTAAGATACGTAGTATCCCTTTTAATCTGTGTAAGTAATGCATTTTTTTAAAACATTTCTTAAGGCATTGGTTACAAGGCCATCAGTCTAATCACGTAACTTCTGAAGATACAAAAAAACACACAAAAAGACACAAAAACTTTTATAATTACAATTTGCCCAACATTAGTCGTAAGTATAATAATCTATACTACTCTATAAATCTCTAGCGTCTGTCTGTAATTATAATTTTACTGTCAAATTTTGTGATAGATAATCACTTTATGACTCACTGACTACGATTCTACCATTTTTAAAATTTTTGTCTGTCTGTCTGTCTGTATATCCTTTCATAACTGAAGAACGGCTCTACCGATCTTAATGAAACTCGATACGTAGTAAGAATATGTGATTGCGCTCATGATAGGCTACTTATTTTTTAGAAAAGGAGTGAAAAGGGCGAGTCCCTAACACTCCTCCAGTAAAATGATTAGGCTTTAGGTACCGAAGTTAAAAAGGACTTCTTGGAAGAGCGCGAAAACTTCAGTTACACATGTTTATTTAGATCTCCTACATTCTTTTCACTTACGCAGAACTTTAAAACACAATATATTTATCACTGTTGTACTTTAAAACTCCTAAAAATGTAAAAAATTGAAAATCTAAGTAAAATGATAACCTCACTTCTCCCGTTCCCGCTAAAAAGTCCCTAAATAATGCAAAGTAATGTACTCTCATACTCTGTAATCAAGGCAGTATTGGGTTCTCAGATTTTAAAAACAAAATTATGTGATCTGCAACTGTTGTGCGCTCTTGTGGCGTGTGTCCACCCAATGGGCGCTTTTATAACTTTCCGTTGAATGTTTTTACCGCCACGTTTTTACCGTCCGAAATACATCAGGTAAGCAAAATACTGCCCTATACTGTCAATGATAAAGACGCTTTTTCAACGTCCACTGCATGACGTAATCGTGCACGGAAATATAAAAGCGTCTCCATACAACTGCATACATTTTGCTTCCCCATTGTACCGTGGATGGAAAATATAATGACTAATGAAAATAAAGGACAAGAAAGGATAAAATTTTCTGCAGCATTTTGTTATGAAACCAAATAGTATTTTACTTTTAAGTAAATTTCAATTGAAAGAATTGCTCTTAATTTGCTATACGAATGCCATCTTTTGTTTGTCTGATTTATGCAATATTTGTAAAATAAATGCAAAAACCAAAAAACAAAACTGGAGTGAAATGATGAGTAACATAATACTCTGAAATAAACGATAGAAAACAGAAATAAATTTTATTTGATATCAATTTATGTTAGGCTCGGACCAAGAAATATGATGGACGGAGCCATAATAAGTTGCCGCTCTTACGACCGCGTGACAAACAAATTTTCCTGTCTTTTTCTATCTCATTCAGCGTAACTACGAGTAAAACAGTTAGCTATAGTAAATATTGCTACCTCGCACTGTCAATGTAATTCGTGTCGGCTAATGAGTCGGTCATGAAATAATTGTTTGCAAAATATTCGTGAAGCTGAAGTTTTTGGCTACTAGCATTCATGAAAGTAAAAAAAATGTCATATTCAGCTGTGTATCGTTGTACTGAGATCTTTCCTAGTCACGCGCATTAGTAAAAATCTAGAAAGTTTGTCAACAAAAAGGCACTTAAAAGACATGGTTTTAGAGCGAATTCTCCGTTACTTGCTCCGAGATTTTATGATTGGAAAAACATACCTTGTATGTCAATCTATCTATCTATCTATTTACACGTATGTGATACGTTCCATTCCTAAATACGATCACACCGTCACAATATTATTATTAAGCATATTGTTAACTTTTGACCACGTCGTTATAAAGAAACCTACTCTCTACACAGGAATAAATATTAGCTAGAAACATTAATAGCATACTTATATATTTTGTAGTACATTTGTCATGTAGCCACGATCTTTTGTACTCTACTACATACTCCCTCTACAACAACGAATGTGCTTCATGTGTTTGTCATGAATTATATGTACAATACTGTGCCGCACGAAAGGAGATGCTGTAACGAATTTTTCCCATATAAACCAGTGAAACAATATGCGGGGTGAGGGGGACGCGGAATAAGCGGAGGGGGATTTTGCGATTCTGCCGCCATCTAGCCAGTTGTAGCAGTCTCTTTGTGTTATGATTTTTTAAGTAGTTTTATTATTTACCACCAGATAGATGGCTATAATACATTCTCGATACAGGGACGTACTTAGCGATTAATCTGTGACTCGGAATTACACAATTCAAACAATGTTGTAAGAGAGAGTAGAGTGATATAAATCCATAGTGTATAATATGATGGAGCAGTAAAACGGATGAGATGTACATTAACAAATTTGTAAAAATTCGTACACTGCGTGTTGGGGAACGAATAACGGACTAAAATAGCAATTTTTAAATTAACATTTGTCGATGCGGCGGCGGATGTCCTATGCGGACACAAATAAAACAACATAACACGCTATGTACACATACACATGTAACATTTCCTCCCTCTTAGACTAACAATATTGTTTATAATTAACTTTTGAACGCTTCCGAGAAACCCTTTTTGGCATTTCTGTGGACAATGGCAATTATTTTGTCTTCGACTTTTGTTTCAAATTAAAGTCTCTCGTCCAATTCCTCCTGTTGTACCAAATCTTTGGCCAGTGTCGCCCCCGACGGAATTGGGGCAGTGTCCTCAAACGACGGCTCGTTGATCTGCCGGTCTGAGCTTTGTATAGCGTAGTGGGTGATGCAGGCACTTCTCGCTCTTCTTCTTCCTCACCCGTCGCTGGTTGACTTAGAACTGATTTCCAATGTTTGTGGTAACTGAAGGACTTGCTGTGGTGGAAGCCATGATTGCAACACTGTGTGACACGGAGGTGGTGACCGTGAAGATTTTCCTTCATTAATGTCGTAGTCCAGGTAATTTACATTACTGTCTGTCCCCTTATAGTTATAACGCATGATTTGATTTACATGTTTTTTATGCAAACAAATGATAGGCAGTCACTAATTAAATAAGCTACTTTACTTAAGTTTTCAATAATAGTACCTTTACACCATTCAAATTCGTTATTATTGTTGAATTTTTTGTAGAGTACATATTCACCAGGTAAAAAACATTTTAGTGAATAACTATTATTTGTATTAATCTGCGTACAATGTTTAGATTTCACAGAATTATTTAAGATCGCAGATGAGGACGACGGTTTAATGGGGTTACATAATTATATTCAATCGAGTCTTAATTTTCGATCAAATACAAACTGAACAGGGGAAACCCCCATGGAAGAGTGTACTTAATTATGATAATCAAATAAGTATTTTAATATTTTCCATTTCATGTCTTTGTTTCGACTAGGCAATATGCTCGATGTGATTCCTTTTTTCACTACTTTGATGTAGCGTTCCGCTTCGCCGTTACTTATAGGATGGTAAGCAGGCGACGTTACATGCAAAATACCATTTAAGTTACAAAATTTTGTGATTTCTTGTGAACAGAAAGCAGTACCATTGTCGCTTACCAAAGTCTGAGGCGTACCGAATCTTGACATGAATTCATACAACTTCCCGATTACTGCGATGGACGTAGTTGTCGAATTCATGTCATATACTTCAACTCATTTCATATGTGTCGACTATAATTAAATACGTACGTCCATTCATCGCACCTAAGAAGTCGATGTGTATCCTAAAAAATGGATGTGGGGGGCGTTTACACGGTGAAAGGGGCACACCGGGGTGGGTGAAGGTCGGAGTTGTAAGCAAAAATGTCGCATGACTTTATTATATTCTCAAGAGCTTCATCTACCCCCGGAAACCAAAACAGTGCGCGAGCTTCGGCTTTTGTCTTAACTATACCTTAGTGTGATGTATGCAATTTCGATATTACTCTTTCACGTAGTACCTCGGGAATAACGACCTTATGACCACGCAGTAGGCAGCCATTTTCATATTACAACTCCGTTCTAAATAAATAAAATCCGTGCGTTCTACATTTTATTACTTTATTTAATATATGACGTCTTTAACTGTTGCATCGCGAAGTTCATTAAGAGTGATCGGCAAATTACCCTCAACCACAAAACAAACATATGTTACGCGATTAAATGGGTCGGCCGTCCAAGCGCTGTTCGCAGGCTCTTTCTCTGCGTATTCCATCGCCTTGTTATCTTCGCCCGGTAAGCTCGCGCGGGACTGGTAGTCTGCGTTATTCGTACTGCGTATGAATTTTATACAATAATTATAACCATTCAAGAATATAGCATATCTCTTTAACCGATTAGCCAAAACTTCCGGGATGCCTTTGCGTGGACCAAAAATCGATACGAGGGGTTTATGATCTGTGAATAATGTAAATCGAACAGATCTACCATATAAGTAGGTATTGATGAAATCGCCTAACACCGAATATTATAGCGGTTGCTTCTTTCTGAATTTGTGAGTATCGCTTTTCAGCTGCGTTTAAGGTGCTAGATGCAAAGGAAATACGCTTTTCTGACCCGTCTTGTTCGACCTGTGATAAAATCGCGTCAAACTCATTAGGGGACGCATCTATCGTTAATACTAACTTAGCCTTCGGGTTGTAATGTGCCAACACTTGTTCCGAAACTAGAATCGTTTTGATTTTATTGAACGCTTCATTGTGAAATTTCGACTAGCACCATTTACTTCCTTTTTTTTAAAAGAGCATATAATGAACTAAGTAAGGCCGATGCGTTTTTAAAGAAATTTCGATAATAATTCGCTAATCCTAAAGAGGATTGTAATTGGCTTACGTTAATGGGAATCGGTGCATCCAATATTGCCGTTACTTTTTGTGGTGATTTTTCCAGTCCATTTTTATTAATTATGTAACCTAAGTAATTTCTTTCAGGTTTGAAAAAATCACACTTTTCTTTTTGTAAGGTTAAACCCGCACAGCATTTAAACGTTCGAGGTGTTCTCTTTCATTGCTGCCCGTTATTAAAACGTCATCAAGTATGCACGATACCCCAGTCATACTGGACAGAATGTCCTCCCTCGCGCGTTGAAATTAGCTGGTGCTCTAGCTAATCCATTAGTTAGGGCACGATAAGTACAGTACTAAGCTAAGTGCAGCAGTGCATTATATGCCATTGATAAATCTAATTTAGTGAAATGTTTACCCCCATACAATTTAGAATACAGCACGTGTACCGTCCGTAAGGAACATTGCTCAGTAACTAAATGTTTGTTACTACTAACTGTATAATCAGCACATATTCGAAGCGAGCCGTTACGTTTCAAGATGGATACAATAGGTGTAGCAAACTCAGTGTTCTACGGGTTGTAAAATTCCGAGGTTGAGTAATTTATCTATTTCTTTATCAGTCTTATCCCTTAAAGCAAAAGCCGTTGGTCTTGCTTTAAAAAAATCGGTTTAGTATTTTGTTTTAGAATTAATTTTATTTTATATTTTTTGAAACAACCAAAAATGTATGTGGATATTATAATGGGAGGTTCTCAATAATGCCGGTAGTAAACTATTTAATCTGTGATAATGCTATTAAATTCTGACAGTAATTAATAGGCGTCAACTGTACTTTAAATAATGAAATTAAATATCGGCCGAGGAGCGGTGGCCCACCGTTGCGAGCTACGTATATAAACAAACTGAATGTCGACCCTGAGAAAGATACATCTGATTAAATTGTATTTATACATATTATATTTTCGCCTGTATAACTCAATAATTTTTTTTTTCTTACCGACATTGAAAGCTTACTGAAATACGATCTATGCAAGTTTTCCGATATTATCGTAACGGCCGAACCACTATCTACTTCTCATTTTAAATTGATATCATTCACAGACACCGTTTCCACCATAGGTCCTCTCCCGATAGAACGAATATTAAATACCTTACCATCATCGTCGTTGCCCTCGTTCGCGGTCTCTGTCAAAACATAGTTTACTTTTTTACACATTCTATGCAAATTACCTTTGACCTTAGACTTTTTACAAATATAATTAGCATAACGGCACTGACAATTGATGTTTCCATATATTACATAGTATTCTGTGATCACAACCAATATGGTGTCTACTTGTACATTTCGACAATTGAATTTGATTTAGAAAGCTGTTTTAGCTTGATTTTTACGCATGTTTTAGACTGTTTTAGTGCATGTGTGTATTGTATACATCCATGGAATCCTAGCGCTATAGTGTTTCGCAACTGCTCTTAGTCTTATGTATTTGGAACTGTTTTATTTTAGTGTTGTGTTTATTATGAGTGATTTGTGTCTACAGTTGCAACGTTGCTAGTTGTGTATGTATGTTGTTTGTAAATGGTTATTATTCAGTATGCATAAGATCTTTGGTTTCTTAGATTCTTTTGGGCCATCCTGGAGACACATACAGTATAAATTTACATATTATAAGGGCGCCTTAACTGTGTTAATTCAAACGATTCCGGTTGTGAAATGAAAGAAAGGTTTGACAGTCACTTCATCAATTTATTTACAATAATAAGTACATGTAAATTTCCGTGATTAACTCTATGGGCTTTGTATATATAAATTATATATTGACATCCATAGATATCCAAGGAGTCCACATTACCCGTAACTAACTGAATGAGCCTACAAGTCCAGGAAGGTTACACGAGATGATAACTAAATAATATGCATAAAACTAGGAATGTGACCCGAGATGGCAACATATTACTATATAAAACCTGGAAGGTTACCCGAGACAATAACTGAATAGTATGCATACGACCGAGGAATGTCACCTGAGATGGTAACATATTATTACAATATAAATTGACTTATAGAAAATGGTAGTAACACAATCTATGAGATAATCTTATATATTTAGAAACCTAACATATGTATCATTAAAATGAAGAAGAGGGTTAGCCTGAAGTTGAACCCTGAAATTGTAATCATATAGTGGCAGTACAGCCTAAATTTGGAAATGTTTAAGGGTAATAGTCCTAAATTGGAATTTAGATTGAATAAACATTGAATAAACAATTGGAATCAACATAAACATGGAATAAACTTGGAATAAACATGGAACTCTGTAACAAAATTCCTAAGGTTAATCCTCTAGAATAAACACCAAAGAATATTCTTTAAAAGAAAACAACAAGGTTGCACAAGCTACTTGCCATGAGGTCAATAATGGGATATCCAATTTTACAGTAAAACTTTAATTAAAAATAACCACACATACCTCCTCATTTTGAATGTGGATGGCACTGGGATAGTAAAAATGAATATTTTAAATGATCGCTTTAAAAAACATAAAACATTATTATTTATGACGGCCGTACAGCCACCACCATCAACATTGAGAGCTTCTATGGCTACGTCTTCACGAATAAGACATTGAAAAACAATAATCTCGAAATCCAGCAGATTCTACTCAGATTTCAGTCTGAGATATCCGGTAAAAGAAAGAAACAATTAGCTTCTAAAAATACATTAACCAATTAGAAGCCTCTGAAAATTGAGTACCGAAAGAAACACTAATATCACAATGTCACTAATGTCGAGATCATTTTAAATCTATCATTGATTTGTCAATGACAAATAGATTTAGAGTAATCCTGACAAAGACAACTCCTGAAAAACAATCGGAAGAGATGTGCAGATTAGCCAGAACATTCCAAGAATGAATGAATGAACGTCAGTGTTCTACTGAAGGAAGGAACAAATTTAATTACAATCTTTGAGACCAGTGAAAAGAAATATTATAGAACAAAATATGTGTGTGTGTGTGTGTGTGTGTGTGTGTGTGTGTGTGAAGTGTGTATGAGTGTGAGTGAGTGTGGTGTGGGCGTACGTAAGTTAAAGTCTGTGAATAAAGCGTAAGTCGTAGGTCGTACGCGAGAGTGAGATATTGCTAATTTGCTATCATTTGTTTAGAAGGATTTCTGTTTCGTCATAGTTTAGTTCTAGAAGCCAATTTTGTAATTTTTTTTTTTTTACCTCGTGTTTGTTATTTTCTTTTATATTTAGTACTTTGTCGATTTTATTATAAAGAAATGAACTCAGAACGTAATTGTGTTGGTATGCGAATTTAGTTCTATGTTTTACAGTTCGGCAGATTGGTCTATTTTGTCTCACGTTCGGATCGAGGTGCGACGGAACATCTGGGTGTTTACACAGAATGGAACGCAGGAATGCAAGAACATAACCTTCTACTCATATCACTAATTTTGAGATTAAATTTACTCATTCAACCATGAAAGTGGGAAGGTAAACCTGAATATTTTATGTTAATATCAAATTACAATATAAATTATCATTCAAATTAAAATTTGCTTTGTTTTATTTACAATAGGTGCATGCACCTTTTTAATGTGGCTGTTCCTCAATTACCATATTGAGAATAGCTGTATGCGGTGTTCTGATGTTGTTCCGGAGATTTAAGCAATATACCCTGCTTGCTGATGTCGATGCTTCCTGCTGGATATATAAATGCAGTGGCAGTATATCTAACACATATAACATAGCATGTTATAGATGTCCGCTGATCCCGAGTGCGCTGAGCACGAGAACATTGGGACCACGTCGTCTGCGAACGCTTGGCAGCCCAATGCCCTCTCATCATTTCCTTGAGCAGGGGGTCCAGCAGCAGATTCCAAAATACAGGTCCTTCTATGTCGTTTCCACGGCACACTCTGCCCCGGCGTACCTAAGTTTTATCTTCCTGTTAGACAGATAACTATCTACCAGGCGTCTCAGGTTCGCCGGGCAGCCAGTCCCTGCCAGTCCACAACGAATCGCGTGCCACCACGTGCTGTCGAAGGCGCCTTTGATGTCAAGTGACACCATACTATTATCATTCTTAACGAAAGCTGTTTTCTAATATACCGTGTCATGACATAGAGGAAGTTCTCGATACTGTGCTGCGGTGTAAACCCGTACTAGCTTCGACTAAGGCTTGGCAGAGTGTGCCACTTTATCCTTTTGAACATCATCTTTTTGAAGATTTTATCCATTACGGATAATAAACCTATTGGTCTATACCATTTGGGGTATGTACATTCAGTCAAGAAAGTATCGGGAATGGATGATTTGTTTATGGTTCCAAATTTAATTTTTTGTTTTTTTTTTATTTTTGTTAGATTCGCACAACTGTTTTCCATTTTGGCGCGGAGTTTGAGTTGCATCTGTCATTTAGATTAAATACAGTGCTGTTTTTAGTTATATCATTCTAGTGTATATTGCGAATTTCATAATGGACAAAAACATCGAACAAAGAGTTTGTCTTAAATTTTGTATCGCCAATGGAATTTCTTGTTCGGAGTCACTGAAAATGTTACAGAAGGTTTACGGTGAATCGACTTTATCAAAAACACTTGCTTATGAGTGGTACAAAGCGTTCAAAAGCGGTCGAGATGTGATGGAAGATTTGCGTTGCTCTGGTAAGCCATCAACGTCTGCAACTTAAGTTAATATCGCAAAAGTGAAGGAAATAGTGACTGAAAATGCTCATTCAAGTTTAAGAGAGATAGCCGCCGAACTTTCTGTGTCTCACGAGTCGATCCGTACCATTTTAAATAATCACTTGGGTATGAAACATGTTGCCGCTCGGCTAGTCCCTAAAGACCTGAATTTTCTTCAAAAACACAATCGCATAAGAGTCGCTGAGGATATGCTAGAACGAGTCAATTCCGACCCAACATTCATGAAACGCATTGTTATTGGTCACGAGACGTGGGTTTACGAGTTGGACAAACTAGTCAACAAGCCTCGTAGTGGCGTCTTCCAACTGAACCGAAACTGAAAAAACCACGCCAAAGTCGATCAAAAGTCAAAGTCTTGTTGACTGTTTTCTTTAACTATCGCGGTGCTGTGCACTTGGAATTCTTGCCGGAAGGTCAAACGGTAAATAAAGAATATATTTGGGCGTTATGCGGCGTTTAAGAGAGCAAATTCGACGAAAAAGGCCAGATTTGTGAAAGAAAATTCTTGGAATTTGCACCACGATAATGCTCCTTCGCACAAGGCCATCATTGTGAACGAATTTTTAACCAAAAACTCGACAAATACCATCGAGCAACCACCTTATTCACCAAATATGGCTCCAGCCGACTTGTTTCTTTTTCCTAAACTCAAAATACCACTTCGTGGCACCCGTTTTCATTCGGCAGAAGACATAAAGGAGAATTCGCGGCGAGCACTGAACTCAATTCCGGAAAAAGCGTTTAAAAAATGTTTTGATGATTGGATTACTCGTTGGCGTAAGTGTATCGTTTCTGAAGGAGCATACTTTGAAAGTGATAAAGTAAATTTGGATGAATAACTAACATTTCGTGTATTATTGATCTTTTCCCGGTACTTTCTTGACAGAGTAGTATAGTTCTCTCTACCATACTTTCTTAAGACCACTACAGCTGATTCATTCCAGACGGTGGGAAAGCATTCGAGGTCCAAACATTTGTTGAAAAGTTTCACAAAAACATGTGGCTCCAAGGCTATGGCCATTTTGCATATTTCGACCGTAAACCTACCCCTGGTGGTCACATATTTCATTATGTACCTTCTCATTTACACTTTCCGCCATTTTTATGACCCTTTTGGTGCTCCACGCTGTCCCCCGTTGTTTCAACCGCCGCCGGGTAGAAGGTTCTCGCCAAAAGTTGTGTCGACTTCAAAATAATATGTTTTGGGTGAACCTCAGAATTTAATCAAAAAAGTAAGTTTATAAAAAAGCCTGCACGGTCAGAGTTAACGTACCCTACCGTTGGCGTTTACCTAAACCGCTCTCGCAGTTAGCTGAACCTAAGTATCGCGTGTTCGATGTTGACTTTCAACCCTGTATACGTTATATACTACACGATTATGACCTAATATAAGTATATATATAGTATAACAAGACAGTGACTGTAGAGATATTTTCTTCGAAATCCACGCGAACGAAATCACCGCCAAAAGCTAGTTATAATATTGTAATGTAACCAATGATCGTATAGTGAGAACCTGTTACATACATAACATTATTATGTAATATAAGTAAAGTAGAAGCAGTAGATTCACAAGTTGATAATAATAATTTAAATAAAATAGACAGCCTTTTTAGTAACTTGTTTAAAAATACGAGTTGTAACTGGAATCCTTTAACACGTCTTCGATTATTTAAAGACGTAACACACATAAAGAGATGCTATGTTTATATTTATTATATTTTTTGAGAGTTAGCTAAATGTAAGTAGTTAAACAAAACAAAGCATATTGTATTGTTATCTTTCTTTACATAATATATGTAAATATATATATACACATTTAAAAGTGAGCGTGTGTTCGTAATTTATCGCCTCCTAAACAGCTTGACCAATTTGGATGAAATAATGTAGATAGATTAAGCCTCAGGGAAGGACACAGGCTGCTTTTTTTTAAAATCCACGTGGACGAAGTCGTGGGCAAAAGATACTGTATCTATATAGCTGTAGTGCTTATTAATTACTATGCTATAAATAAATTACTTTTTAATAGTTTAATGTGGCATATTAGATATATTGTTATGGAAAAATAAAGTAAGAAAGTTAGAGAAGTTCATTTAGGCCAAATTATACTTTCTGGAGCATATACCTTACATCTTACTTAGTATTTACCTAGCGATTATTTTGTCAAGTAATCAGCATCGTTTTTGTTTTAAGATTACACTTTTTATGTGGATTCAGTGGATACCTATGTACACAAAGCGTTGAAACTAAGATTTTTTTATAATTATTAAACTCTTAACTATGTGCGTCATTGAAACGCCACAAAATACTAGCATCGAGACAAGAGTATATCTACCTATTTGACTATGTCATTACTTCTTCAGCTTGAATTTTTAACCAGACGTTCAGTTTATTCTCACTTCTCAGTCGTCTTCAAACTAGTATTGAGTGTAGAGGTGTTTTCATCGTGGTAGACACGTGTTTTTCGCAAAGAAAATCGCGTACAACTTTTTTTTATTTTTCTGCCTACTTCGTTATAGTTCAGTAATTTAAATCAAATTTTAATAATAAGAAATTGAAAATTATAAATTGTGTTAAATTGTAAAATAATAATATAACACAGTGAAAGAAAATGTAACGTAGTATTTCCAAGGTGGTGCGCGATATTTTAGTACAGGGCAGGATGCCAAAGTGTCTAATTCATATATAAAGTGATTCACAATAATAATGTGACATGTAAACAATGACTTAAATTTAATTACATTTATAAATTGATTATTTTTTTATGTAATTGAAAATACTGATTTTTGTGAAGTGTATGTAATAGATTTGAAATTGACGAGAATTATTGGAAATTGTAATGAAAAATCGTATTAATATGTGCCTTGGATTAACCGCTCCTTCATTGTTTAAATCGTTGTAACAACTATGTAAACTAATGAGTAAGAATCGTTTCACTTATTTATACAATAGTGTGACAATGAATTGAGCATGAGTGTGGAAATTACTGTGTCGGACAGAATTGAGCCCGACTACCAAAATCATGGTACCTCTCGAAACTTTAACAGGAGAGGACCTCCTAAAAAGTCTTTGGCTTTAAAATTATGGGAATTATTACAACCTCTTGCGAGACTATGGGGTCTCATGACGGCTATAGGTAAGTTTCGAATTAACGTAGTTTTTACCAATTACATATAAACCATAATTAAGTACATAATTTTTAAAACATATTACAAATGCAATACTTAAATATACGTATATTAAAATGACATTTGTGCTACTATTAGAAGCCGTTACACAATTATTTTTCGTAATAATATATTCAAGAACAAAATATTTTAAGTTTTCTTGGCATTGACGAGTTATTTGTTGTTAATAGTCTACGTATGTAGATAACTGTAACACTCATGAAGTATATTTATTTATAAATCAAAGGTAGAGTGCGTTATTATTCCAAGGAACATGTGTGTAATTATTCTAAGGTAAAGTAACAACAGATTTTAACGCTGAGCAGTAGTATTAAGCTACTAAATAGTGTCTAAGCATATATATATATATATGTTATAAATACATTATTATTGAATTGGTAACCAAAAAAATGAATACTAATATTACCTGTTAAACTACATTTTTACCAGATTACGGGACATTATCCGACCTCCCAGACAGACGGTGAGGTTTTTTGAGTGTACGTATTGTCTGTACCTATTATTGCGTTGGTTTCTTTGGCGCATTCCCATAAAATGAGGTGTCGTTATAGCTTCGTCTTAATCGTGGAAGATCTTGTAGAATATACTTATAACTCTTACATGACTGCCCTCGAACGAGCACAATATAAAAAAAATAGTTAATTTGTGTCAATACACTTGCTGTTTCGTATGTATGTATGTATGTACCGGTGACATTCAAGTCTGCAGGTGCCACGGCCAGCACTGCCGAGAACTTGAAACGGCGTAAGTATGCGACTCACCCTGAGAGTTTCATATTTATACCCTTTGCAGTCGAAACTTTGGATCCCCGGGGCTCCGAAGCCCATCGACTAGTTACTGATATTTGTAAGAGACTGGTCGACGCTTCGGGAGACCCGCTGGGCTGGCAGCTTCTTCCGCCAACGAATCAGTTTGGCTATACAAAGAGGTAATGCTGCCAGTCTGCTGGGCACCTTAAGCAATGACAGCTTTCTAAGCAGCAAACTTTGAGGAAATCTATTAAGATAACGAGCAGTTTTAAGTTTGTAAATATTAACGTTAGGATATGTATGTACTTACTTTTTTTTGTTATTAATAAAGTTAATGTATTATTTCAAATATCCGTATTATAAAATTATTAGGTACCTATTTACTATTTTGCTGTAGTGCCAAAATAAGTGTTACTGTTTACTTTGCTTTGATTAATTTGTAATATGTTTTAAAACCTGTTGTTTACCTTTGATCAAACTTTGTAGTAGATTTTAAAGTGTAAGAATATAGGTACGGGAAGAAACGTTCAATTGTAAGATAACACCACGTACTTCACTAATATCTTTGTATTTTGTGAAGAAAGAAAATCTTTTCATCAAATTTTTGTTACTGTTTTCATTACTTAATAATTCTAATAAAATTACAGTGATGAGTGGTGCAGGCGCTGAGTTATTGGTGCTGGGTTATAATAGGAGTGCAATAGGTTTACTGTAAGTATACCCATTATTATATGTTTCTTTTAAAAAATAACAGTACATATGTAGAATAAAGATGTTATGTATGATATGAGTAATTCAATAAGTATTAAATTAGCTACGCAATGAATATTGATTTTCAGATGTTCGCGATTAAGCATTTAGATATTGTCATCTATGTAAATGAATGCATTTTTTTGAAATCAAAAGCTTTTCAAATTTATTTACGACTGTAAAATGAATAAATATAACTGTATAAGAACGAATTAAAATTTACTTTCATATTTTAGTTTTCCGAATCCTTTTTCTTTTTTTTTGCACACGATGTATGAAAAAAAATCGCTGAAATATACCCTGAGAATATTCACAAATGCGAATAGCTAAAATGTTATTTACGATATTAACTGCCCTGTTAGAGCTGTGGCAGAGCCTCTGCTATCCAAGCTGTGGCCCTAGGTTCGATCCAAGTCCGGTCAATTTAAGAAAATACACTAGGTGTTACTGGAAGCTCCGCCAGTTTGATGTGTGGTACCCATATATAAATGAATGTTTGTATATACATATGTATTCGCTAAATTCCAACACCGTTTGACCGATCACCATGAAAGTTGGCACGTATACTTAGGTATTTTTTTATAGAGAAGGTTTTTATGCTATCACTTTTTTTGTAAGTCGCCACCACGCGGACGAAGTCGCGGGCAAAAGCTAGTTCGATATAATTGAAAGGTTAAATACCATAGGTACTTTATTAATAATGTTATCTTTAAATAATTTAATTTCATAAGTAATCGCCTTACCATAGTTTGTTGTGTACAGTGTTGGGGCAGCTATACTCTTGGCCTTAGAGACGATGTGGGTCGCAGCGCTGTTTGTGGATCTCTTGTGTAGAAGAGGAGAGTATACAGTTTCATTGAGATGCTGGGATTTTTCGCGATGGTGTTTCGGCCGTGCTAGGGCGCCGTTGTACGCCTGTGCTGCTACGGCGCTTTTGTTTTCTGGCATAACTTTATGGGCAAC
The DNA here is from genome assembly GCA_907165235.1 of Zeuzera pyrina. NCBI lineage: Eukaryota > Metazoa > Arthropoda > Insecta > Lepidoptera > Cossidae > Zeuzera > Zeuzera pyrina. The sequence continues at coordinate 11,640,327 of OU015624.1, forward strand.
TATATCAGGTACGATGAATAATAAATTTTGTAATTTCTCAGTTTTTCATACAAGTCGCTTCACATTATACAAGATTTAATTTGAGAAATACCGATATTTAGTTTGATTTGTGCAAGTTAGCTGATAATCACAAATGAGAGCCAATATGGGGGTTGAAAAATTCTATGTCCAACAAAGAATTAACGAAAACTATTGATGACTATTGATGATAACTGGATAATGAAAATCACTCTAATTTTACTTATTAGGTACTTATTTACTATTTAATTGTATTATAGTTAATAATTTCAAGAACGTTCTTCGATCGAAAACATGAACGGATTTAAGATAAGAGATAGTGCGTGCTATCGATGAACAACTGTACCCGTGTATGAATATCTGATAAAACTATATTGAGAAAAAGAGGAAATTGATAACGGGGTTTTCTATCTAATATAAATACGTACCTACACGCAACGAATTTTGTTTTAAATCGCCAATGAGTTAAATTTTTTAGTTTGCGTTCTAAATAGCAAGGTAAATCGTGTTTATTGCTAAATTACTGTTTGCAGACACGAACAAAGTCACCCATTGGCATTGTAATGTTAGCCCATCGATTTTGCTAATTCGTTTTGCCATATATCATGCATTTACATACCTACTGTGTTTTATGTTGTATGTTTTTTTTATTAGTGGAGACCATTTAATGACTTACAATTTTGTAATTTAGCATTTATTATTTTTTATTATTCTTATTGTGCAATTTTCGACCTTCCATCAATGTAAATAAATAAATAAATAAACAAACGAATGAAAGAATGGACGGACGGGCGGGCGAACTAACGAACGAACAAACAAATGAACGTAATAATTACTCCTTATAATATTTATTTACGGGTCTATGTCGCGTTTATACTTATGACTAATTACCTATTTTATCGAAACGTCGGGATAAAAAGCTTTAAAGTATAAACGCGACATAGACCCGTAAATAAATATTGTAAGATGTGTACAAGTCGTGAAAGTTTAAAAACATTACTTACTCCTTGTTGGCCATCTTCGGAATTCAAGCTGTAGTCAGGTTTTATATATTTAATCATTCTCTCCCAGACCCGTATCGAAGTAGTCTAATTATTTAATTATCATATGTAATGAAGTCTAAAAAATTGCATAGGTATTTTTAGGGCACCTTAAAAGGAAGAACCGAATTCTAATAAGATCATTCATTGCATCCGACCGTTTTTCTGTCTGTTACCGTTGATTTTCTCAGCAACTCTGTGACGTAAGACTTGAAGCATAGTAATATCATATTCTAAGAATCCATACCGTCGGCCAACGGAGTCGTCTAGACACGGCAATCGTGCGGGGCGTGAGGGGTAAGATGCCGGTAGGGCGAGCCCAAGCTGCCCACGCCACCGTCTCAGTAGCTCGGGACTTAATTTCCAGGGTTAACCATGAGCTAACGCGTCTTTTTTGTAGATTATTTAATTTTTTACGTAATTAAACTAGCGCATGCAATATGTGCTGTGAGAGTGAAAGTCGTCATCTCGCTTAAATCGCTCATTTATATTAGATTGATTTGGCAATTCACAAATTGTAATATTCACATTTATAGTTTTATATAAAACATTGTATAGTATTAAATACTTTATGTTTTATAGGTAAAGCATTTTAATAAAGTAATAAGTAAATATGATTAAACACAAAGTATTTTATTTAAATGATAAAAAAATTGAATCATCCCTTGCAGCGTCTTACGATGTCGGCTTTCGCACAAATATCAAAGTGATTCGCTCACCGTTTGTATAATTTTTTTCTTATACTGCTAATTCGTGGTACCATAGTGCAAAAAAACTGTGACATAATCTTGTTAACACACGTACACCTACATTGCACTAGTTAACATTTTAAAATACTCGTAAGAAAATAAAAATAAAAGTTTTAAAAATAAACCCAACTGCGTATTTAATGAAAATTTGCAAATAAGTTCGAACAATTGTAATTTTTTGAAATCGTTACAGTCCGAGATCTACATTTTCTTTACTTAGGTATGTACAATTTCATAATTTGACAAATTACAATGCTATTTGATCTTAGTTGTAAGTTTTTATTAAATACGTAGTCCGGTTCTAGTTTATAACATGTATTTTTATTCACTTTTTTTAATATGAAAATAATTGTTTCATAGTTCCGTGTTTATATTTATTTTTGAAATAGTTTTCTTTTAGAGGTAAATTAGGCACTCTGACTCAATTTCACCATTTCTTTCTCCTCTCCTGCTTATCTCTAAAACTACTAGATCTAGAACTTTAAAAATTTCAGAGGATTATACAATTTACTTACCTTACAAAAAAACAGCGAAAGACCTTGATCTGGGTTTCTCAAACTGGGGTACCCGTGGACCACAGAGAGGTCCATGTCTTGAGTGCTAGGGTCCATGAATAGCCTACTAATATCATTTATTAAGATGATATGTAATGCAACAACTCAATTTAACGTACTTATCCAACTTAAGTGGCAGCAAACTTCTCATTAGCTAATTGTAACACTAAGTATTGTTATCCTTTTGAATCTAGTCTTATCCAATAAAGAGTATTTTTAAATACTCTGGTTTTCTTTTTCTGCAACTCTTTTTGAAAAGGGTCCGTAATGTTTTTGGAATTTTGAAAGTGGTCCGCGACTACAAAAAGGTTGAGAAACTTTGGCCTAGGTTATCTAGGTTTATCTTCAGAAAGAAAACACCTTTAATATCTATGTGTCTCTAACTCGCGCTTAATCACTTATTTTGTCTTTATCAAACCAACATGGAAGTAAGTAGTCACTGTGGTCACTATTTAATTATGTAATAAAGTCTTATATTGTGTCCACAGGTGGAATGCTCCTAGTACTGGCAGCTCTACGAGCAGCAGTGCCGTTTTCTCCATACGCTACTCATGGTCCTCACTCTCCTAGAGCCGGCAGTTCATTACTCAGCCAATTGGATTCGCCATTACCCGACGTATTTTACAACGCTGCTAATACCGTCGAAGACAGGTTTGTTAATGAGTCAGTATTTTTAACTTAACAAAATCTGATAATTACATACAGCAATGACAGCAGGCAATTACGATTTCATGATGACGAGCCGATTTTTGTTTTAATTTTATTTTATCTTTGTTATTATATGGATAAGTAGACTAATTTAATGTAAATATGCCATACATTATCAGTTTCTTATAAAATGTGTAAATATTTTCAGGTCTGAAGAGATGACTGTCCTTGATGTTAAGCCTCCAGATAGGTCTCGCTCGGTGTCACCACGACCGCCTTTACTTGAGATATGAATTAGTAATTCGTACAAATTCGTTTATAGGTTTCATTATCGAACACTTAGAGGGCTTTAGAAATAAATTGCTCATAGCGATGATAGAGTAGATGAATTGATAATGGCAAATAAGGGTCTAGTGCTATTTATAGATTGTTTTTATTTATTACTTTTATAACATTTTTATAATTATGTATTGAGAATCTGTGATAGCGCCTTCTAATTAATTAATGTGACGTAATAAATATTTGAAAACGTATATTTTCTTTAATTATTCATACTTGTTTCTGGCTTAGTACAGCATAATAGGAGTAAGCAGCTTTTAAAATCTGTGACGAAAAATAATGATTATTAATTTAAAAAAAAAATAAAAAGAACGAAATGAATAAGAACGAAAGAAAGCGAAGTCTAATATAAAGTCGTTAAGTTTAAATTCAAAAGTGTTGTTTTAATTACTCAAAGTTTAAGTTAAATTTATGAGTACAAAAATGGCATGAATTTGTGGTAAACTGTCAATAATTGTACGTATTTACTGTTCCAGTTCTCTACATATTAGGAACACCTATTTACCTTGGAAGGTCCAAGGCGAAGTGTCTTTTGTGAGTGACTTGAGTGTCAGTTGGCGATGTAATTAATATAAAAGACTATTTGACTGTTTATTGGAAAATGAACTGAAAACCAGGGTTAATATTTAATCGCGAAAATTATTATCACTCAGAAAAAAAAATTAAACCGCCTTCAAAAAAAACACTGAAAAGTATAAAATAACTATTCTTTACTAATCAAAACTCAAGTACAATTAAAATAACTTTATAAATACGATACACATACCTATATAATTAAATTTTACAGTTACTGAAGTCGGTGCCAAGCCCACCAAACTAATAAACTTTATGTTGTTGCACATTGATTCGGCACCGACTTCAATAACTGACAAATTTAATTATATAGGTATGTGTATCGTATTTATAGAGTTACTAGCTGTACCCGCGACTTCGTCCGCGTGGAAAAATGTTCCTTGACCTCTTTAGGTTACTGAGGTTAACCGAGGTACTCATATTGTTCGTGTTAAAAAAAAGTTATTCTCTATAATGGAACATCTGCCATATTAGATTTATGATGGCGTCACATATACAAAAACCTGCGTATTCCATTTCATTCGATACCCATATTGTTAGTTTTGAACGAAAAAGTTATTTCCTTCTATGGAGCATCCGCCATATTGGATTTATGATGACATCACATATACAAAAACCTTCTCCTGCGTATTCCATTTCATTTGATACCCATATTGTGGGTAATGAACAAAAAAATTATTTCCTATTAGGGAACATCCGCCATATTGGATTTATGATGACGTCATATGTCCAGAAACGTTCCCCTGTGTATTTCATTTCATTTGATACCCATATTGTTGGTGTCGAACGAAAAACTTATTTCCTATTATGGAACATCCGCCATATTGGACTTATGATGACGTCACATGTCCGGGAATTTTCCCTTGCGTATTCCATTTCATTAGATACCCATATTGTTGGTGTTGAACGAAAAAGTTATTTCCTATTATGGAACATCCGCCATATTGGATTTATGATAGCGTCACATATACAAAAACCTTCCTCTGCGTATCCCACTTCATTTGACACCCATATTGTTGGTATTGAACAATACTCCGAGAAACCTAGAACATGACACCCATGTAGATCTATCAAAAAAAAAAAATTCACCATTTTAGATTACAAAATGAAAGTCATTTTCGTAATCGGCACCCCGAGATACTTAGAATTCGACACCTATATCGATTTATCCAAAAAAGTAATATTCGCCATCTTGGATTTGAAAATGAAAGTCATTTTCGTAATCAGCACCCGAAAAACCTAGAATTTGATACCCATATCGATTTATCCAAAAAATTAAAAATGATTGAAAAAGATTTGAAAATGAACTTCATTTTCGTAATTGGCATCCCGAGAAACCTCGAATATGATACCTATGTCGATTTATCCAAAAAAATAATAATCGCCATCTTGGATTCGAAAATAAACATAATTTTCGTAATCAGTACCCCGAGAAACCTAGAATTTGATACCCGTATCGATTTATCCAAAAAAAGTAATAATCGCCATCTTGGATTTGAAAATGAATATCATAACATTCACCATATTGGATTTATGGTGACGTCACATATGTATCTACCTTCCCCTGCGTATTCTATTTCATTTGATACCCATATTGTTAGGGTTTATCATTATAAAGTTCCCCTATAAAGTTTCATCCCCTTTTTCACCCCTTTAGGGGTAGATTTTTAATAAAAAAGAAAACTATGTTTTTTTAATGGAAAAGGTGTATCTCTGTACCAAATTACATCTTAATCGGCTCAGCGGTTAAAAATTTCCCATACGAAGTTTTATCCCCCTTTTCACCCCTCTAGGGGTAGATTTTTGAAAAATAAAGTAGCCTATGTTCATTCCCTAGTGTCAAACTATCTCCATGTCTAATTTTATCGGAATCGGTCCAGCGGTTTAGCCGTAAAAACCAAGCAGACATACAGGCAGACAAACAGAGACTTTCGCATTTATAACATTAGTATCCCCTATAAAGTTTCATCCCCCTTTTCACTCCTTTAAGCGTAGATATTTGGAAAAAAAAGAAATCTATGTTTTTTAACAGAAAAGGATTTATCTATGTACTAAATTTCGTCTTAATCCGTTCAGCGGTTTAGCATTTCCCCTATAAAGTTTCATCCCCCTTTTCACCCCTTTAGGGGTAGATTTTTGATAAAAAAAGAAAACTATTTTTTTTTAATAGAAAAGGTGTATCTCTGTACCATATTACATCTTAATCGGTTCAGCGGTTAAAACTTTCCAATACAAAGTTTCATCCCCCTTTTCATCCCTTTAGGGGTAGATTTTTAAAAAATAAAGTAGCCTATGTTCACCCCTGGTGTCAAACTATCTCCATGACAAATTTTATCAAAATCTGTCCGGCGGTTTAGCCGTGAAAACGGAACAGACAGACAGACAGAGAGACTCGCATTTATAATATTAGTATGGATATGGATATGGATTATTAGTAAATTAGTAATTAGTAATATTAGTAATTAGTAATATTAGTAATATTAGTAATTAGTAATATTAGTAATATTAGTAATTAGTAATATTAGTAATTAGTAATATTAGTAATATTAGTAATTAGTAATATTAGTAATTAGTAATATTAGTATGGATAGTATGGATAATATGGATAGTATGGATATGGATGGATTTTAATTGTACTTGAGTTTTGATTAGTAAAGGATAGTTATTTTATACTTTTCAGTGCTTTTTTTGAAGGCGATTTAATTTTGTTAATAAAAAATGTTTATTTCTCCTTTTTGAGTGGTCTTGACTTAAATAAATATCTAGGACAGGTCTGCAATTAACTTCATTCTAATTCCGGAGCGCAACGATATACAAGAGAATCGTCAATATAGATAAAGGTTATAACCAGGTCGTGTTATCTAGTGTATATTCTAAGTCCAAGCTCCAATATCGGTGAAATTTAAATGAGACTACCTCTGAAGTATTATCTACCAAACGAAAAAAGAATTTTTGAAATCGGTTCATAAATGACGGAGTTATGAGGTAACAAACATACAAAAAAAACATACAGACGAATTGAGAACCTCCTTCTTTTTTTGAAATCGGTTAAAAAGTATCCGAAATACAATGAAAAATAAGAGTTATTAGCTTATAATCTCTGGTAGCTTTAACTTTGAAATCTTAATAATTCAAATATACCTGCCCACTACTTAGTTATTAAAAATAACTTTCTGTCCCCAAATACGAACATTATTGTAAACGTTGGGAATCTAAGGTAACGTTGTCGTCATAGATAACGCGTAGGTAGGTACTTGTCTGTCATGATTCATACGTTAAGTACTCACAGATAAAAAACAGCTATTATCCATATTGGAGAAGCCAGCGGCGCTCAGACGCAATGGCCGTTGTGCTCGAATCATCATCAAAAGTAGCAAGCGGCGCAGACGAGCCGGCATTTGTTCCCATTTACAATGCATCACTGCTTTAGACACTTGTCCTGCCTAAAATTAACAATTTTTACAATAATAAATAGCATGACGCTCTTAGTTTTGCGTCATTAAAGTGAATGAAGCGTTATTGGTTTACAATTAAACTTATCATTATTTAAGTAACCTGTGACTTTAATTTTATTCAAGCAATAAATTGTTGAGGTTTCTACAGTTCTGTTTAAGGTTTACGAGGTTTTTGAGATACCATTTTACTATAAATATGGCAATTAAAATTACCATATGAGTCGAATTCGCACTATTAATAATTATCGAGTTACTTACTTCGAACGTGAGTTCATTTCCAGTAAAACATTGTATAGCCAGTTGTATGACCATAGCCACGAAAAACGCGAGAGATGTTACCAATCGTATTGACTTGAAGCTTGAAGCATCTTGCTGTCAACATAAAAATATTTTGAATCACATGAATTTGGTGGGTACCAATTTTGTCCAAAATAATCACATAAGTACATTTAACTGTACAACATAAACATAGGCAACCTACCAAATTTAATGTTTTTATTTGTATTGGCCTCGTTATTTTTTTCCTTATAAACGAGTTCAAAGAGCAAACTATAAATATGTAAATTCTATTCACACAATACGATAGACAGTTGTAGTTTTCGTATTACAGTAATGAATTTTTCGATATGCTTACGTATTGTGTAATTAGCTAAAGATTATCTACGGGAGGTCTTCTTACCGAAACTTGGACCATTACTACACAAATAGCCGCCATGCTAGATAGAAGTTGAGTCATGAATCCATAGGAATAAGTCTTGGAGAACTTCTGTACGCAACTGAAACGAAGATAATAACGTAGCGTTTCATAAATCACGAATTTTCATACTGATGTTGACAAAAGTTCTAAAGGTGAGACGAAAGGCGGGATATATTGAGATGAGCTTTAGAAAAAAGTAATATAAAATATTGGTACAGTAATCCCGAGATATTGCAGTTTGTCATGTTCATTTTATTGCCATCAAGATGACTGTATAACTATTAAATTATTTGTAGTAATTCTTACGTTATATTCAGTGGTGGATCCAGGATTTTGGTTTGGGAGGGGCTTGAACCCAATGAGGGTAGGGCGATCCGGGATCCTACAATTTTTCATTGAGGGACTCAGATGCTTTGGAAGGGGGCTCAAGCCCCTTAGCCATAAATTCGCTACTGGTTACATTTTCTTTTTATTCTGTTCTCGTATTCAAATGAACGGGAATTTTGACACCAGGAGACAGCTACTTTATTTTCTAAAAATCTACCTCTAAAGGGGTGAAAAGGGGGATGAAGGTTTGTATGCGAAATGTTAAACCGCTGAACGGATTAAGATGAAATTTGGTACTGATATAAACCTTTTTTATTAAAAAACATACTTTTTTTTATTAAAAATCTATCTCAAAAGGGGTGAAAAGGGGGATGAAACTTTATAGGCGAAATGCTAAACCGCTGAACCAATTATGCTGAAATTTGGTACAAAGATAGTATGTGCCCAAAAATAAACGTAGGCCACTTTGTTTTAAAAAAAATGACATGTGGTTTTTTATACACGTGACGTCCATTTCCCATTATAGGAAATAACTTTTTAGTTCAACACCAAGAATATGGGAATATATCAAATGAAATGGACTACACAGGGGAAGGTTTCTGTATATGTGACGTCATCATAAATCCAATATGGCGAATGTTCCATCATAGGAAATAACTTTTTTGCTCAACACTGACAATATGGGCATCAAATGAAATGGAATACGCAGGGGAAGGTTTCTGTGTGTCGATGTTCCATAATAGATAGATAGATGGATAGATACACGTACAATTACACATATACAATTTAAATAATACAATATTATAATACATTTTTTCTTTTTTTGCGTTACACGACAATAGACCAGCACTACAGCAGCGAAATGGCTCCCAACTCAGCACAATGTCAAGTGACACGCACATGACGCTGATTTTCAGTTAGGAACACAATAAATAAATAGCATCAAAAATAAAGTACACTATATTACACCCACCTCTCCCCTCCCTGCACCAGCTCCAACTGTACTACCATTCTTTATATTAAATTATCTCATATTATAATAAAATAAAAAAATAAAAAACCGGAAGAAAGCCAAACATAACCTCACATCACACGACAGAATCATACGACAAATGTCAACAGCATGCAACGCATACATACCCATATGCACGAACACAAATACACATATATTTCCAAAAACATATAGTATACGTACACCTACATTGTAATGGACACACACACACACACATACCACATATGTACAAACATACACATCACGCAACAATAACACAGTCACCATCACATTTGTGCCCTAATCTTCACTAAATGTCACATCCAATATGGCGGATGTTCCATAATAGAAAGTAACTTTTTTGTTCAACACCAACAATATAGGTATCAAATGAAATGTAATATCTACGCAGGGTAAAGTTTTTATATATGTTACGTCATCATAAATCCAATACGACCTACGCTCCGCGGTAGGAAGTAACTTTATTTCAAAACCTCATTTCAACAATCGCGGGTACAGCTAGTATAAAATAAAATAACAATAGTGATAACAATTCGTTACAAATAAAACAAACAAAAATATAATGACGCCCATTATATATCTGTTGGTGAGGTGGTCGGTGCGTATATAAAAATACCTTTTGTCCTTTCTAATGTAATTATTAAGAAAATACGAATATGTTATACTATGTACTGATCCTTATTTTCACACTATTACTACTTTACTTACTTGATCAGAAGTTGATGTTGGCGAAAACATGATTTTAATGTTTTTTCTAAAGCCGACTCAATTTCTTGTTCTGTGTAAAATGCCCTAACAATATTATCCCTGTGTTTGTAATGGTCTGTCTTATTAATTTTATTACTAATGGCATTTATATTATTATTTGTGTCTTGTTGCGTGCCTTTAAAGAGGTCTTCAATAGTTCGATCATAGGCAGTCATGATTGCTTCTTGCATTATCGAAAATTGGGTGCTCATATGGAGAATAATAGAACCTATGAAAGTATCAATAGTCATTACGATGTGACCGGTCCACAGCAATCCTACGGTTTCTAGAACGAAAGTGGATATGTACGATTCATCTTTTTGATAATTCCATGGTATGTAAATCGGTTGAGGAAGAGCTCTAGATGGTTGAGGCATGGATTTGTTCAAATTTAACACTTCTGCTTTCCACCGGAGATCTGTAATGGTCCCATATACATTTGCATTACCGATTGTAATCCATCCAAAAAATAAAAACGCTCCTGTCAATATTTTTGTGCTTTTAACCGTTGAGCAATTTTTTGCATCGTTCTGATAGTATTTATACATGTCTATCTCCAAAGTACGCACGATGTCTTGTATTTCTTTATTTTTGAAGAAAAAAATATATAATTTTATGAGCGTTAGGTCATGGGTGATAACAAAAGAGAGGCTGAACATAAATCTATCTATGTCTTTTTCGCCTATAAAAGGGTCAATAGTCTCAAGACCAACAAATCCAATGACCCATACGAGCTCTGTTATTATGGCATAATAAAGATATAATCCAGGAAAATTTTTCATATTGCCCTCGTCAGGATGATGCCACCATCCAAGTCCAAGGAATCTAAGTAGACGATAGTGCAAAGAGAAGTAACGAGTTGGCCGACTTTGATTACTCCTCATCTTCAGTATTAGTTGTTAATTGTAGAGCACTAATTTATAAATGACGTAGATAATAATAATGTAATTGCTTTTATATGTTGAGGCCTATTTATTTAAGTTAATTTTTCAAATACTAGCACCAGCGATTATCTAAGCGAAGCAGACAATTGCAAAAAAAAAAACTAGAAAATAAAAATTGACATTTAATCAAGTTTTCAGATTTCTTATTTGAATAATAAATTGATGTGTTGTTTTTTCCTCTGTTTTTTTTTATTGATATAATATGAAAATTAAAATTAAACATCCGCTTTCTCCTATAGTAATGACCAAACTCTACCCGTTCATTGAAATCAAGTTAAAAATTAATGTTGATTTGTGTAATGTACGTATTTTAAGCATGTCACGAAGACTACATAATTATAGGTGTGGAAGTCGAGGTGCGAAAAGGGTTAATTTGAATAAATTAAATACAATATGTAATGTTTATTAGATAGCACTGACTGATCAAGCATTATATATTATGTATGTTCTAATAAATGTAATAATTTCGTAATATGTTCTTTAATAAAAATTGATATAAGTTCTTTACATTTTAATGCAATCTCTAAGATTGTTCCTGTATATAAACTTGTGATTTCGGTTTCTATAGTAATTGGTACCTAGTTCTAGAAGTGAAGCTTTTGAAAAAAGGGAAATGATACTTGTGTCGACGTTCTGTTTCTTTGAGAGCACTAATACTAAACTTTTGTCTGTCTGAATAAGTATAGATGCCTAGCTCAACTTGTATAGTCACCAAACCGAGATTGTAGGTGACAAATAAATGTATGATGTTCCCTTTTATTGTTATAATAATGTAACTGATTTCTTCATACTCTGTAAATATTACTCAAGTCTTTTCAGGAATATGTACTTATTAGTAATTGCCGCAACATAACATACACATATGTACATATAACACTATATATGTAATGTCAACGGAACGAAGATCGCGCGAGCAGCGCGACCAGCAAGTTAATATCGTTTTCTCGACTTCAGCATTTTTTTTTTACGAACCACACGCATACAATAAACCAAACTGAATTGTTTGCGTTTTCATTTATTATAAACTCCCAAGAAGTTAAGACATTATAAATAGTTACAAATAGTCAAAAACATTCTGGTCCTTCAATTCTCTTCAAAGAATCAGCGACGAAGAAAAATATACGATCACAGTTCATGGACTCGACTTCACGCTAACTACAGAAGTCTAGTACGAGTATACAACATAAAGCGCAGTATTCAGTTATCATCGGTAAAAAGAAGAAAAGCAAGTTAAATAAGGAAGGCATTGTAAGTCCGCTCCATTATTTTTTCCATCTTTATCACAAATAATTCATATCCATCATCTCATTTCTGTAATGCTTTTTTTTTGTTTTTTATTTTTTTCCAATTTTTTTTCGTGAAAATTCGTGAATGTTAATGAACTAAAACAATACGATTGCATAAACATATAGTAGATTCATTAGCATTATAATAGGGAAATCATCATAAAATATATTTTTTACAACCTACAAAAAAAAAATTTTTTAGAAAAAAATAAAAATTCCATTGTTTTTATGAATTATATACATATAATTATCATCATTAGATAGCAGTTCAAACAATACATGCATCATATAGAATAATACTTGTCTTTTTGCATAATTTTTTGTTTGTTCACCGACTGCAATTTTATTTTTTGTTCTTACGTATTAAATTAAAAATACTTTTTATGGCTGAACAATTACTCATTCGTAAACGCGGTACTCTTAAGGGAAAGCTTACAAAATTCAATATCTACTTAAATACAATTAAAAATTGTGACAATTTGGGAAATATACAAATTTTGGAATTAGAAGACCGTTTGAATAAAATCACAACTATTTATGATAACTTCGATCAATTACAGACGGAGCTCGAGCTGTTGTCGGATAATTCTGATGAGTCATTGTCGGAGCGCGAAAGTTTTGAGCAGCTATACTTCAACACGGTCGCGATTGCGCGGGACATACTTGCACGGAGCGAAACGACTGCCCACCGCGCAACGCCGGGTTCGGCTCCCAGCCTTAACCGCACTGAACATTCATCACCGTTTGAAAATAATAACTTTATTCGACTGCCCAAGATCGATCTGCCCCACTTCAATGGCGAGTATCAGCACTGACTCGAATTTCGAGCTATGTATTTATCATTAATACACAACAATTATAGCATAGACAACATTAACAAATTTCATTATTTACGAGATGCCTTATCCGGTAGTGCAGCCTTAATCATACAGAGTAGATTTCACATCTGTAAATTATAAAGTTGCATGGCAATTATTGTCAGAAAGATATGACAATCAAAGACTGCTCACTAACAATCATCTCAATGCATTATTGACATCTTACCTAAACAAAAACAATCAAGCACTTGCGTCATGTAATAGACACGACAAATAAAAATTTACGCGCACTTGCAATGTTAGGACAGCCCACCGATCACTGGGATACATTAATAATTTTCATGTTATCGAAAAAATTAGATTACATTACAAACCGCCAGTGGGAGAAATACAAAAATACTTTAGAATATTTTCCAACTTTACAACAATTTATGAAATTTATTACGAACAGAGCTGATACACTAGAAAATATACAACAATCTTATACAAATAATATACAAAAAAATATGCATACTAATACAAATAATACATAAAATAAATCAAAACAATCACAACAAACATAACACGAACACAAACAAATCACAACCATATAACATATTATGCCCTATGTGTAATGAAAATCACTATTTATTGGATTGTAGATTATATAGAAATCTTGATATCGAATCACGTAAAAAGAAAGCAATCGAGTACAATGTTTGTCTCAACTGTTTAAGACCAAGGCATGGACATAAGTATTGTAGACGCTCCGCAATAGCAAGTATTGCTCAAACAAACACAACACACTCCTACATTCCGAGGAGAAGAGTAGTAACACAAATGTACAGGAGCATGTTGTTTCATTACCATCACAAAATGTCACGGCAAGCGCAATTAACTATAGTAGTCAAGGTCGTGTTTTGTTATCCACAGTTTTGGTTCCAGTAAAGGACTCCAGTGATAAACTCCTCAATGCAAGAATTCTCCTTGATAACGGCAGCACCTCAAACTACGTGACGCAGCGTATGTGCGAAATACTGTCATTGCCGAAGCGTAGGGTTGATCTGTGGTGTCAGGTATCAATGCTCAAATTACTGGTGTGACGGAGTCTTGTGACCTAACTATTTTTTCACGAGTAAACGACTATCATGTTAACATGAATTGTAACATATTACCACAAATTACTTCATCATTACCGCCCACTTATATAAATATTAATAATATTTCAATACCGTCAGAGATATCATTAGCAGACCCAACCTGTAATGTACCTTCTGCTATTGATATTTTGGTAGGCGCCGAAACGTTTAGGAATGTCTTAACTCACAATTTTATAAACCTAGGTAAAAATAAACCTAAATTACATGAAACACAATTCGGATGGCTTTTAACAGGTAGTGTACCGCATATATCTAATAAATATTCGCAAAATAAATCACAAAAAGAATCACAAAAAACATGTTATTTTTTACAAAACGCAAATATATAGTTGACACGCTTCTGGGAGTTAAATTCAATTTCCCCTGCACATTGCATGTGTCTCATGAAGAAAAAGCATGTGTGTGTTTGTGACACAACAGTAGGTTTGTTGTCACGATGCCCTTTAAAGACTCTTCTTACCAATTAGTACATTCGCACTCTAAATTTAAACAATAATATGTTTAGTAAAACCCTAGGACTTTACGGGCAGTCACAGTCAGACCTTTTACACTTTTCGATCAATATTAATATGAAAAATACACAAAAAATTACTAAGCGCAATATATTGTCTATCATTAGTCAAATTTTTGACCCATTAGGTCTTGTGAGTCCTGTAATAGTCGAAGCCAAACTAATTTTACAACGTTTATGGAAACAAAAATGTGACTGGGACAGTAATGTATCGACTGACATAAAAATCGCATTTCTTGAATTTGTTAAATTGTTTTCATTTTTAAACACTTTTAAGATACCTTGATGGGTGTCATGTGATCGGCCAAAATTAATTGAAATGCACATTTTTTCTGACGCTTTCGAACTGGCTTACGGGGCTTGTCTACATTCGCTCAATAAACCACAATAATATAATACAAGTTCGTTTATTAGTCTCAAAAAGCAAAATAGCACCCATTAAGCCTACTTCTATACCACGATTAGAACTTTGCGCGGCATTGTTAGGGACAAGACTGTTGTAAGGCAACAAAATCACTCACTCTCAATTTTTGTCGTCGCTTTATTCTGGTGCGATTCAACTATTGAATTTGGTTGGCTATCTGCAACGACGAATCGCCTGGAACCGTTTGTCAGAAATAGAGTGAACGAGATACAAGACACTACGAGCAAAGATTCTTGGCACTACGTTCCCTCTAAACAAAATCCAGCTGATTTAGTTTTTAGAGGAGTCAAGCCAAATTTTCTTACTAGTTCCAATTTGTGGTGGCAGGGTCCTCACTTTCTTCATGAAAATGAGGTCAAATTTCCTGAAATTTCAGACACAAAACACTCAAAGTCAAAGTCAAAGTCAAATCAATTTATTCAAGTAAACCCAATTACATGGTATTTTTGAACGTCAAATCTACTTTAGTTCGGTTCGAATAGAAAACCTGGACACTGAGAAGAACCGACAAGAAACTCAGTCAGGTATCATTTTTCCAACTTCATTTTACAAAAGGTTTATTAAAATACAATATTTTCATTAAGCCAGTAAACGCATGTGCAGAGAACATCATTTCCAGACTATTGTTTTATCTTCAATGAAATCGTTTATTTTATAGTATGATTGTCTAGTCAATGTACGTTTTATAACCAATCTAAATTTATTCTCTGTTAATTGAGTAATTTCTTGAGGAACTTTATTATAAAAACGAATGCAGTTACCTAAAAATGAAACATTTGACTTATGTAATTTAAATTTTGGAATAACCAATTTATCACGACCTCGGGTTTCCATACCATTCATATCGCCATTCTTTTTAAACTGATCTATATTTTTTCTCGTATACATAATAATTTCAAAGATGTATAAGGAGGGCAAGGTGAGGATATTAATGTCTTTAAAACGATATTTAAGCGATTCTCGTGCATTCATCCTGTAGATGGCACGTATTGCTCTTTTTTGTAAAATGAAAATAGAGTTAATATGTGCCGCTGATCCCCACAGCAGAAGGCCGTAGGACATTAAACTGTGAAAATATGCAAAGTACACCAACCTTGCCGTATCCACATCTGTCATTTGCCTAATGCGTCTAATTGCATATACCGCAGAACCGAGCTTACTAGCCAATGCCCTGATATGGTCCGCCCACTGTAACTTGTTATCTACTGTCAAACCCAGAAAACTGGCTGACTTAACGAATTCTAATTGTTTCCCACCCAGTTCTATTTTATCATGGATTCTGGGTACATTAGAAAGGGAAAATTTAATACATTTAGTTTTTTGTGCATTCAGTAGTAAATTATTGGCAGCGAACGATTTTGAGACCTCTGTTAGGATCCTGTTTACCCAAGTAATATCTAGATTTTTTCTGTCTAGTTTAAATAACAATGAGGTATCATCAGCAAACAATACTGTTTCGCATAAGTCCCTGAGAATAAATGGGAAATCGTTAATATATACCAAAAACAGGAAAGGTCCCAAAATTGATCCTTGGGGAACTCCCATTTTTAACTTTGAACCTACAGACAAAACCCCATTAACACTCACTTTCAGCTCGCGGCCAGACAAATATGAGATCACGAGATCGAGAGCGTTACCACGTATTCCATAGTATTTCAGCTTGCAAATTAAAGTTTCATGACTAACACAATCAAAAGCCTTAGAAAGATCACAAAAAACACCAATAGCATCTTGGGACCCCTCCCAAGCCTGAAGTCATACATCATACGTAGTTATAACAAACACAAAAGACATATCACTAATAAAATTTCCCATATTACATAACAAATCAAATTTACCTAAATTGATTAGAATATTTGCATATATACAAAGATTTATTTACAATATAAAACACATAAATAACCAAATTAGAGGTATACTACAACAAAATGAATTACAAAAAGCACAAAATACTATGTTACGTTTAACTCAACAAGAAATGTTTCCTAAGGAATATAAAATACTTAAAACACAAAATTTGCTACCGCATAAAAACAGATTGTTATCATTAACGCCCTACATTGATTCTGAAGGGTTAATTCGAGTAGAAGGTCGATTAGAAAACTCCAATCACAGTTACGACATAAAACATCCAATTTTGTTATGCGGTAAGCATCACATAACAAAATGTATATTTGAATACTTTCATAAAAAACTCTCACACGCAGGTTCTCAACTACTACTGGCGACAGTTCGACAGACTTACTGGGCATTAGGTGGACGAAAGATTTCTAAACGAGTCGTTCACAAATGTATTAGAAATTAGATGCACGAAATTACTAGCTAAACCTGCTAAAATTATTATGGGGCAGTTACCCACTGCCAGAACACAATTAGAATACCCTTTTTTGAACGTAGGAGTAGATTACGCTGGGCCAGTGCTGATTTCTGATAGAAAAGGCAAAGGCAGTAAATTAATAAAATCATATATTTGTGTAATCGTTTGTCTCGCAGTTAAGGCTGTTCACATAGAGCTCGTCTCAAACCTCACTAAGGAAGCATTTATAGCTGCTTTTAACAGGTTTGTCGCACGACGTGGTAAGCCGCAGACAGTCTATTCCGACAACGGCACGACTTCTGTTGGAGTTGCGAACGACTTGTTACAGTTTTTAATGTCTTGCTCCAGCGACATCACTACTTCTTTAGGTCAACACGGCATCGATTTTAAATTCATTCCTGCGTATTCGCCCCATTTTGGTGGCATAAGGGAAGCAGCGGTCAAGTCAATAAAACATCATCTCAAACACGTACTTGGATTAGCCCATCTCACTTACAAGGAGATGGCTACCTGTTTAACTCAGATAGAAGCCATACTGAACTCCAGACCGCTTATCCATCTATCCTCAGATCCCGTGGACCTCACCGCACTGCAATCATCTCACTTCCTAATCGGACGCTCATTAATGTCGTATCCTTATCCACAGTTCACCGATGCAAAAATCAACCACTTAGAGAGATACGCTCGAATACAGTGTATAAAACAACATTTTTGGAAGCGATTTCATAATAAATATATTTCTCTGCTTCAGAAGAAGACAAAGTGGCATTCATCATCACACACTTTGAAGGTTGGTACCCTAGTCGTCGTTAAGGATAAGGGACTACCACCTCTTCTTTGGTTGTTGGGTCGTATCACTAAAATATATCCAGGAGCCGACGGAGTCACGCGTGTCGCAGATATTTTCACAAGGAAAGGAAGAATTATGAGGGCGTATAACAATATATGTCCCCTCCCCATATTTTGAAGCAGGACTTCAAGGCGGCGGAAGATGTTGCAACATGCCACAACATAACATACACATATGTACATATAACACTATATATGTTACGTCAACGGAACGAAGATCGAGGGAGCAGCGCGACCAGCAAATTAATATCGCTTTCTCGACTTCAACATATATTTTTTTATGAACCATACGCATACAATAAACCAAACTGAATTTAGTTTGCGTTTTCATTTATTATAAACTCCCAAGAATTTACGACATTATAAATAGTCACAAATAGTCAAAAACACAGACGTTCTGTTATAATCAAGTATTTATTAAAATAATTATCATTTTAATGACATAAATCAGTACATACATATCCTAACATTAAACTTTACAAACTTAACACTAAACATTTGTTTTTTGTTACTTAGATATAACGCGTTTTATATTTACCCTTTTTCTCAGTAACATAGGTACCTATTTACTATACAAATGGTACTGAATCTTTATGAGGTTTCTTGTAAAAAACCATATCGCTTATGCTAGTAAAATCTTTGTTTTAGTTACTGTACTATTATTATTAAATTAGCTTTCTATTACAAATGTAGAGTCTTGAATACACCATATTGTCCATATTGTGATGTAAAATTGGTTTGAAGAAGTTTTTAAGGTTAATTACTGAAGAAATCGGTTGTACGGGCTAGATCTCTTTACCCTCCTAAGGGAGAATTGTACTGTACTACTTAAGTACTACTACTACTGCTGAATTAAATAAAATAAAAAATTATGTGTTACATCGACGCGCGCAACTACGTTACACGATAAAAAAAATAAACTCTGATGTTTTTCCAAACGCGCGAAAAATTGTATAAAATCAAAAATTGGGTATTAATTATACGTTTAGACTTGATAATGAAGCTGGTGATCAGTTGTAAAATGTTGGTATCAGTTGGTACCACCGAAAAAAAACAGTAAAGCTTAATTGTAAGTACCTATAGATTTAACAATATTTCGGAATCAATGTACATATATTACCGTAGTAGCGCAGTGAAAATACTCATTGTGTCGTTTTTGACTCGTCGTATAACACGTATGCCGCAATTATATTTAAAATAGCATAATTTTAAGTAGGTAACTAGAATTATTCGCATTAATGCCCTATCCCTAACGGTATAAGAGTGGATGGTGCGCCAGACATCGCGATATATACTTCTTTCGTCTTCTCAAATCTCGTCATTCTTCTCACACTTTTTACCTAGATATGTGAACGCTTTTGATATTTCCTTTTACATTTTATTGAGGTTAATTAATAAACAAGTAAACAGGAGAATTTTTTGAATAAAAATAAATAAAGAAAAAATTTATATTGCATATCGAATAAAATAGCAAAATAAAATATTTAAAGAAGCCGTTTATACCGTAAGTTGTAACCTTCATAAATGCATACAGAGTGCGCCTAAAATGTAGAGTTCTTGACGATTGCGACGACGGGTATTTTAAAAAGATTATTTAGTATTTTTGTGTAATATTATAGAATAACACGAAATTGTAAAACATTTCAAACCAAAACTCATAAAAAAATTATTATATGAGATATAATTACTACTTCCTATTTAATTTTTTATTCCTATTTATTATAATTAATCCTATTTAATTATTTCGACGACCTCCGTGGCGCAACAACTAAGCGAGTCGGAAATTAAACGGGGGTTTGCGGGTTCGATTCCTGCCCCGAGTCTGGGTGTTTATTGTATAATATGTATTTATTTACAAAAGAAAAGTATATAAGTAGTATACGTAGTATATCAGTTGTCTAGTACCCATAACACAAGCGCTGTGCTGCTTACTTTGGGACTAGATGGCGCTGTGTGAAATGTCTGAGAATATTATTTATTTATTATTTATTAATTAACTGTTTTGAATGCAATTTAAACTAGTACCTTTTATATGTAATAACGGATGCAGGGGAACGGCTATTCCCCTGCATCCGTTATAATGAATTTATGATGACGTCAAATGTGCAGAACCTTCCCCTATGTATCCCATTTCATTTGAAACCCATATTGTTGAAATGAAGTTTTGAAAAAAGTGACATCCTACAGCGGAGCTTTCGCCGTATTGGATTTGCCCCTGCTTAGATATTCCATTTAATTTGATACCTATATTGTTGGTGTTGAATAAAAAAAAATTTTCTATTATGGAACATCCGCCATATTGGATTTATGATGACGTCACATATACAGAAACCTTCCTCTGCGTATTCCATTTCATTTGATGCACATATTGTTAGTGTTGAACAAAAAAGTAATTTCCTATAATGGAACATCCGTCATATTGCATTTTTGATGATGTCACATATACAGAAACCTTCCCCTGCATATGCCATTTCATTTGATACCCATATTGTTAGTGTTGAACAAAAAAGTTATTTCCTATTATGGAATATCCGCCATATTGGATTTATGATGACGTCACGTATACAGAAACCTTCCCCTGTGTAGTCCATTTCATTTGATACTCATATTGTTGGTTTTGAACAATAAGTTATTGTTTATAATGAAATATCCGAAATATTGGATTTGTGATGACATCACATACACAGAAACTTCCCTGCGTATTTAATTTCAATTTATACCCGTATTGTTAGCTTGTTGACTAAAAAAGTTATTTTCTATTATGTAACATCCGCCATATTGGATTTATGATGACGTAACATATACAGAAACCTTCCCCTGTGTAGTCCATTTCATTTGATGCCCATATTGTTGGTGTTGAACTAAAAAGTTATCTCCTATAATGGGAAATGGACGTCACATATATAAAAAATCACGTCAAACAAAACAAAACGGCCTACGTTTGTTTTTGGGCACATACTATCTTTGTACCAAATTTCATCATAATTGGTTCAGTGGTTTAGCCTTTCCCCTATAAAGTTTCATACCCCTTTTCACCCCTTCTGACGTAGATTTTTGATTAAAAAAAGAAGTCTTTGCTTTTTAATAAAATATGTTTATCTCTGTACCAAATTTCAACATAATCGGTTCAGCGGGTTTCAGCCCCCTTTTCATCCCTTAAGGGGTAGATTTTTGAAAAATGTCTGTTTCCTGATGTCAAACTATGTCCTTGCCAAATTTCATCGAAACTGTCCTGCAGTTTAGCCGTCAAAACGTACCAGACATGTAGTCTGTCTGCTGACATACTTTCGCATTTATAATATTAGTATATGGATTTAAAGTAATTGTCTTTATTTGTGATAGTTGTCATCCTTTCTCCAAAAACAGCGTTTTAACTTATAAATGATTGTTTTGATGAACTATATAATCATAGGATTTACCTTTTCATTGACATCGTTCACCTATTTACTGGAACGACCTCAGTAAAAAGCATAAAACTCCAATTTTTGAAAACATGTATGTATCTACCTATCTTGACGTGACTTGAGATATCTGCGTACCTATTATTACCTATACTTCTACTAAAAGAATGAGATAAGGATTATGAATAGAACTATGTAGGTAATAAATCTTCTTGAGATAAATTGATATCACAGTCAAATATATTTTATTATTCAGATATTAACTACATACTATAGGTTGTATAACTTGTAACTAACAGTTAATAATTTGTATTTCAATTAAGATATTAAGAAGTATCTACAATAATTTGGTCTCAACTAATTTGGTACTTTTCTGTTATTATATTAGACAAAAAAAATGGTGCAATCAGTGTTCGAAACATGGGATTATGTCATAATGGCAACAACAATGATAGCTTCAGCGGCTATTGGATTATATTTCCGTTTCAGCGGTGGAAAGCAAAAGACTAATGAGGTAATCGCAAAAAGAGGGATTTTAAAGGACGAAAAGAAGACTTCTTAAACACTATAGACAATAGATACTAATGAAGTTCTTCGTTTCAGGAATATCTTCTAGCTGATCGGAACATGTCGATATTCCCAGTCGCCGTTTCCCTTATGGCTTCATTTATGTCGTCTATTACACTTCTTGGAGTGTCAGCTGAAAACTACTATTACGGAACGCATTTTACAGTTATTGTTATATCTTATGGCATTGCAGCGCCTATTATTAGTAAACTGTATTTGCCAGTATTTTTTGGATTACAGAAAACCAGTACTTATGAGTATTTAGAGTTGCGATTTGGTCCACATATAAGAATGATTGCATCTTTAACGTATACTGTACAAATGGTATTTTATAATGGAATAGTGCTCTATGCACCAGCAATAGTCCTAGAGGCCGTGACAGGATTGCATAGAGTAGTATCAATATTAGTTTTAGGTTTAGTGTGTACATTTTATTCAACTTTAGGTGGAATGAAGGCTGTGTTATTTACCGATTTGCTCCAATCTTTTCTAATGCTTGGAGCAGTATTCAGCGTAGTCATCTTCACTTCACAACAAATTGGCGGATTTGATAAAATATTCATATATGCAATAGAAGGAAACCGTATAGATTTTTCAAAGTAAGAAATTATAAATGTATAATTGAGTACCTACTCAGATTTCAGTGATATTAATTTTGATTTAAAAACTATAGGTGATAATAATTAGTTTCAGTGTAGACCCCACAGAGAGACATACGTGGTGGTCGTTGATCATTGGTGGCTTAATTACATACCTGTCCTTGTTTGCTGTCAACCATACACAGGTACAGGTTACAACAAAAAGAATGTTTTTTTTTTTAATATATTTATTTTTCTTTTTTAGTGGCATCGTCCTAAATAAATGTATAGGGGTCCGTCTGCAACTAACTTTTTTGCAATTTTGTAACTGAACATGAAATAAAAGGATTGTGCTTAAAAAATTTTTTTTTGTTTAAGCAGTACTTCATGAGATCTTAATTATATTTCAAATAAAAAAGAATCATCAAAATCAGTGCATAAATGGCAGAAAAATCGGTCACCATACATTAAAAAAAAGATTCCGAAGCTTCTTATTTTTTTGAATTTGGTTAAAAAGCATTGTAGTTTTCTGTACACTAATATGTGCCTACATTACTTCAATTCGTTTTATATTTATCATCAGGTTCAGCGCCTTCTCACGGTGAGCACGCTGGAGCGCTCTCAGCTGTGTCTTTGGTGGACTTGGCCGGTACTTTGTATCCTCAATGTTGTTACCTGCATCAGTGGTCTAGGAATATATGCTGTTTACAGGAACTGTGATCCTTTCTCTGACCACAGTATCTCAGCAGTATGTAAATAATGACCTCAACATAATAAACTCAAAAATTAACATACACAAGTGGAGACCGAGCTGAATTAATTCGGGTCCAGAAGTCCAGTCGAATGAAAAAGTTGATATGTGGTGACACACGTGGCATTCGTTAGCGATATAACGTGGATATAATGTTTGTTATTGTCTTCCCCCTGTACTTTTTAAAATGACTTCCGCATTTATTTAATTCGATCTTCTTTTGCAATTACGTACTATGTAGATCTTACATAAGGTAAAAGGATATTTACACTCAGTTGCAAGAAAGTACATTAAAGTTATTGCGCCATTAAAACTCGTGCTGCCTTAATTGGTTATGATATTGTCAAAAAGTGACAGCATGAATTTTAACCTAGGCGTAAGGGCAAGATGCTAAGTATAAAATCAGTGGCATTGCTAGTCCTAAATTGACCCTGTATCGATATTTGTTGAGAGTCCCTTTTTACGGGACTGTGCGGGAGAGCCCGAAAGGAACGTAATGTCAGCTGTCAGCTGACACTCTAGCTATTCAGTCTTCATGACAGCTTTGATCTTCTTTAGCTTTAAATGTAATTCGGAAATAAACCAAAACCCTTCCTAAAAAATATTATGTAAGTGATTGAAAAGTTAGAAAGAATTATTGAAATTATCTTGGCTTCATCATTTTTTTAAATTTCAACAGATTGATCAACTAATGCCATACTATGTCGTGGATGCAATGAAAATAGTGCCTGGACTAGCTGGTTTATTCGTGGCTGGTATCTTTAGCGCGTCTCTATCTACGATATCGGCAGCCTGTAATGCACTAGCTGCTGTCACTCTCACTGATTACGTCAGCCGGTGAGACACGATAATTATCTAATATTATTTTTGTATTTTTGACATTTATTTGCTAAATTAATTTTATAGTAAATGTTGAAATTTTAATTTTAAGTAATTTTAATTTCGCATTTTCTTTCTGAAAAGTGTAATACTTGTCACCTATGAGTAAAATGGAAAATAAACATTGTGTTTATCGATTATGTCTTCATACACATTATATCCACTATTATATTAAACGAGCAATATTTGTATATGTATATATAAATATATACCATACATATCTTCACGCCGTATCCCTAACGGGGTTGTTAG
The DNA here is from genome assembly GCA_907165235.1 of Zeuzera pyrina. Taxonomy (NCBI): domain Eukaryota; kingdom Metazoa; phylum Arthropoda; class Insecta; order Lepidoptera; family Cossidae; genus Zeuzera; species Zeuzera pyrina. The sequence goes on from OU015624.1 coordinate 11,665,202, forward strand.
AGAGGACGGAGTGCCAAGCGTCGCGGACCTTACGTATATATATTTGATTTCGCTTTCTCGAAAACGGCTCGAGCAGTTTCGTTTAAATTTACAATATAGGAGTTGAGGGGGCGAAAAATCGGATCAGGCTAGGTCTCAATTCTGGGAAAAATCGTTTTCTCCGTCTTTCACACACTTGAAACTTCTGAACTCCAAACTTTTTTAATTTCGCAGCAGAGTTTACCTTCTCAACATCACAGTGGCTGAGTGTAGGTCTACCACGCCGAAGTGCGCGGGTTCGAATCCTGCAATGTGGTCAGACCTTTTTTGTGTTTTTTTTTAATATTTTGAAATATTAAAAAAATAATATGTCTAAGTTCAGTTTGCAACAAGTACCTATTAAAAACACATGTCACTTTAATAATGTACTAAGGAAATACAGTGAAAAAATAATAAGGAAAATAAATGAAAAATAATGATAAAAGCATAGACTTCATAACTTCAAACAGCCTGTCCCGTACTACGAAGTCAGGCAAATAAAGTCAAATAAAATGTAAATGTGTGGGTGCTGTTTTTGCAATTTGCAACAGAGTTAACCTTCTCAATAGCAAAGTGGCTAGAGCGTAAGTCTATCATGCTGAAGTGCACGGGTTCGAATTCTGCAATGTAGTCAAAAGTTTTTTTGTTTTTTTTTTTTATAAAATACCGAGTAAAGCTCGGTCGCCCAGGTACTGTAAATTATGTGAGTAAAGTACATACAATACAATGTGTTTCAGAATGTCTGTTCCAAATTACAGATAGTATGTGGTTCTTGCATTCCATGTCATTCATGTTTAGTGTCTGTTTTATAAATTACAGGTGGTTTGCAGTCCCTGCCACATATATTCCATGTCTGACTAAGTTGGCTGCGTGTGTTTACGGTCTATCGTTCTTGGCGTTGGCTTTTCTCGCTCAATATCTGGGAGGTATATTGCAAGCAGCACTTACTATATTTGGTGCTGTAGGTGGCCCACTTCTTGGAGTATTTACACTTGGAATGTTCACCACATTCGTTAATGAAAGGGTGAGCAGTAGGCATAAGACATATTTTACTATGATATTTATCTTTTTAATGTACAAATGAATCGACATAGTTACTATGCAGTTTCATTAAGTTAAGTAGATATTTTTATTGCTCTAAGCTTGCTCTAAGCTTGCTCTAAGTAGATAAATGAGTAGTAGTTCGTATTTTTTCGTTTTGTTGCTTTGGATAACTAATAAATATATACTTACACAGCCGAATATTAAAGGCAAGTGATAACTAATATCGCAACGTATTACATGCGAACATCACAGTGGCTGAGTGTAGGTCTACCACGCCGAAGTGCGCAGGTTTGAATCCTGCAATGTGGTCAGACCTTTTTTGTGTTTTTTTTTAATATTTTGAAATATTAAAAAAATAATATGTCTAAGTTCAGTTTGCAACAAGTACCTATTAAAAACACATGTCACTTTAATAATGTACTAAGGAAATACAGTGAAAAAAATAATAAGGAAATAAAATGAAAAATAATGATAAAAGCATAGACTTCATAACTTCAAACAGCCTGTCCCGTACTACGAAGTCAGGCAAATAAAGTCAAATAAAATGTAAATATGTGGGTGCTGTTTTTGCAATTTACAACAGAGTTAACCTTCTCAATAGCAAAGTGGCTAGAGCGTAGGTATATCATGCTGAAGTGCACGGGTTCGAATTCTGCAATGTGGTCAAAAGTTTTTTTTGTTTTTTTTTTAATAATGGAATACCTTCGCAACACATCGGTGACGTCAAAACTTTTTTTGTTGTCGTAAAAACAGTTTAACTTTAAACATAAATATTTTTCCTGTTTGAATTAATAGTCATATAATGAATTTAGTATTCTAATAGTTATATTCTAAAGACCTTTACATCGAATTGGGCTCTGGACTCTGCTCTTTGCTTCTGCTTCTGCTCAACGTTTAAACTAGTTCCTATTTCTGGTCTAATTTCTATAAATTAGGAACAATAATACTACGCGTTTGGCATAGGTATTGTATAGGTATTTCTATTATGCAACTACCTATGTAACATAGTAAATACAGCTCTCGAGCTCTCATTTTGTTTAGCCGGCTAAATTCGATGGGCTGCGATAAGAATCTGTTGCTTAACGGACTTTTAATTTTTAATTTACTTTCCCTCTCATTAAGTTAATTTCTAATATAAAAATAATTATGAATAATAATGTAAATAAAGGCATAATATCTTAAAAATAATCTAGAGCTTCCTAAGTAGCACATTCAATATCATGTGTTGTAAATCGAATTGTACAGATTGTAATTGCAATTTTTACTAGTTTGAATTGTTCAGCAATAAAGTAAATCTAAAATATTTTTATGTGTTTTGATAGGGTGTGTCCATAGCTTTAATAAGTGGTATGGCAGTAACACTCTGGATTAATATAGGCGGCCCCCGACCTACTCCCGTGAAGTTGCCACTTAGCGTAGAGGGATGCAGCGCAAATGTAACGTTATTTGAATCCACAATGACACTCACAGATCCCAGCACTTATTTTTATCTCTATAGAATATCTTATATGTGGACTAGTCCGGTAAGTGGTGGTAATTGTTTTTAAGTAATTAATAATTACAAACGATTGACTTGCAATTTTAAATATTTTCTTTAATAATTGTCGCAAAATTTATTGAAATTGTCCTAACATTGTAATAATGAAAGGTTGGATGTTCAAGATTTCTATAAAGCTATTACAATGATGATATTCAGATTGGTTTCGTCTGGGTGTTATTTGTCGGCACTGCAATATCGCTGCTATGGCCTCACTCACACCCGTGGCAGAGAACTGGCAGCGGTAACCCCGATCCTGCTCTCTTTACCCCACCCCTTGCAAACTGGCTTCGAGCTAAGAATTGCCCTAAATCTACTTTCAAGGTATTACATTCTTATTGCTATACTGTTATAATTGTGTAGCTACTAACATCACCAGAAATAAGTAAAAGTAAAAACATATTACAAAAATATAAAAGTAATTTCTACTGTTACAGGGAAACAGTTAATGCGGAATAATATTTGAAGTCGCTGGAGTTGGAGGCCCATAACCCTTTCAAAATTTTAAAGGCCCAGTGGTTTTCTGACCGTAGTAGACAAAATGGTAGTTCAAAATAAATGTGTGTTTTTTTTATTATTGGATGCATTGTTTTGGTTTTTATTTCTCTAAATTAAAATGGAACATGTGCTCTTTCCTTTATTAAGTTAAAGATATTTTACTTAAATTAAGTTAAAAATGGATGATTTGTATAATGCATGTATTTTCAGTAGAATGTTACGAAAACTACATACAATACATAACTACATAGTTATGTACATACTACAGTTTACGGTAGTAAACTAATTAATCTGTGCTACAGATATTGAAATTGTTGAAATTTTTTTAATTAAATTTTTCTGCTTTGTCAATTAGAATAGAATGCGTGAATTATAAGAAGAAGTGATATAGTGAAGAAGTTATAAGATTGGTTATAAGTATCTACTTTCTTTAACAAACAATGTTTATACTTTAAGGAATGCATGCCTGATAATATATTAAACAGTTATAATGTATGTAGTAAAATTATAATGTATTGTAAATGATGCAAGGTTTCTATACTTTTAAATAATACAAATATACCTTAATCTTCTACATCTTTTCTATTTAAGACTGACACAACAAAATCATACCTTGGCGCCATTTCACATAAGTATTTGTGATTACAAATGGCAAAATAGAGCCAGATAGCGACGGGTTGCTAACACTTCGTTTAAACTAGTTCCTATGTCGTGTCTATAAACAAAATAAGTTATATATATCTTATTTGCATGAAATAAAGTTTAAAACGATATATGTATATAAAATTATAAAAGATAAACACTGTTACAGCGCGACGTATAAGTCTCTATATTTTGTAAACTGTGCCTGTTATTGCATTATGTATGTAATGAATAATAATAATGTCTATTTGTGTGTAATTTTATACTTATTCATCTAGGTATATACCCAAATTGTACGTTCACAGTCGATGATTGAACTTAGCTCATTTTCCATGTTGCTGTTGATTTCGACTAGATGTCACTACTTACTAGTCTACTGTAATATGAACCCAAAAAAAGAAAGTTTATGTCATCGAAATGTTGAACATAATAGATCATAATAGCTACTTATTTGATAATGAAATAAAAACTTGTGGCAAAAAGCAACATTTCAGCTAAAAATTGTGATTTTCAATCGTTCACAGAAAACTTGCGCGCGCAGTGATAATATAGCGCTGCAGGCAGCATAGATTCAATTAATTTGTTGCGTCGATGTTTTGTTGTAGTTTTCTTTATTTAAATAACAGTAATTAATTTCAAATTACGGGCGCGGGTAAAATATTTTAAAGCGTTATTTAAAAAAGCGTTAAATAAAATATGCACTTATAGTCCAGTCACATTAGGGGGTTCACCTCGGAATGAGAGATAACATGCTGGAAACTTGTATACACCTTTATTTATTTTGGCATTCTAAAACGTGTCTCAAAAGTCTCGTAAGATCTTGTGTCCGCATTTTAAGATATTCAAGGTCAAAGGTCACAAAAATCGTTTTGCAAATGTCTCGCTTTTTATGGTTTTAATGCTATGTATTTGCATTTCACATGAAAATTGTAAAGCATAAAATTCTCTACAAATTTTGTTCTAAACATTTTTTATACGCTTAACCGTTTTTGAGATAGAGCACGAAGCGCTCAGCCATACATAACATAATACAAGGTCAAGCATGTCCCGGTAAATAATACGTCGTATAAAGTAATTATATTTTAAGTAGAAAAATAATTAGATATTTTTCTTTAAAATGTGTAAACTTAAATTCTTATATTACTATAAAGATTATACTTGGGAATGTGGACCCCTGTAATACGACCTTTTCTATTTATACTCAGTTGGGACAGGTGTTCTACTGTATAGTTACCCTCCTCGGTATCAAAGCGATCTCGATTCGGTGAAGAAAGTGCACTTGACCCCGAAATACTTGAAGATTTAGAAACGAATATCCTCGACGACGAAGATAATGATAATGAATTGGGTGAAGAAGAAAGTTGAGACATGTCATTCTAAATTATTAAAGTTTTTTTAAATCCTCCCCACATTTGAACTTCAATTGTAGTAATTAAATATATGAAACATTATTACTGAGTAAATTAATATACAATTAAAATGTATTTACTCTATTCTTCTTCTACTTAAAATATAATTAATGTATATTAGAATTTAAATACAACAAAGTATTTCACTCAACAATTTTTAATTACACGAATAGGTATTAAAAATACTAATTAGTTAATAAATAGTGAAAAATTGTTCATTATTATGGATTTATTAATGATTTATTAACTTTCTACGTCGTATTATTTACCGGAACTTACGGTTGACCTTGCATATGACTGAGCGCTGCACGTTCTCCGCGCTCTATCTCAAAAACAATTAAGCGTATAAAAAAATGTTTGGAACAAAATTTGTAGAGAATTTTATGCTCTACAATTATTGTGTGAAATGCAAATAGCATTAAAACCATACGAAGTGAGATATTTGTAAAAAACCGATTTTGGTAACCTTTGACCTTGAATATCTTAAGGCGCGGACACGAGATCTTATGAGACTGTTGAGACTATTTTTAGAAAGCCAAAATAAAGGTTAATACAAGTTTCCAGCTTATTATCTCTCATTCTTTTCAAAAAAGAGGGTTAACCCTTTTTTGGGTTTAAGTGACAGGACTATTAACGCAAAAATTTTGTATTACTCTCTAGAAGAAAAATTATACCTATGACAGACGACACTGAGGTTATTGAACCAAGGTGATTGCATAATATGTTCGTTTTTCTAATTTCAATACGAAATAATGGACCACTAAAAACTATTTTGTGTATAGAGACAGAGAGTTAGAATTCATGGATATGTTAGTAATAAAAACAATCAATAAGTATAACAACTATTAAATGAACAAAAGCATGTGTAGTTTAGATATTTAAATATATTTTGTTTAAAAACGGCAAAACTGATTTTAACAAGGTGACTTAAAAATAAAATAAATGCTACGTGCAGCGCTAGCAGCGCTTAATTGTTCAATGTTTTGGCAAGCAAGCACGTATCGCATGATCGAAAGACTCATAACCTCAAATTACTGTTCAACTGTTTAAGCAAAACCTCTTACGACGCTGCACTACTCAGAACAACTCAGAATATGTTCATTCCGCGGATGTTACTGGTAGCGAATAGTAACAGAATACATGTTGTAATATATTATTTTAAGTTAACGGAATCCTAAGTAGTATTTTTGTCGGAATATTTTTTTATCAAGGTTAATTATTAATAATAAACGGGAGCGCACACAAGGTCGTCTACATCTTACAAAAAATTGCTATAGACTTGTAAACAAAAAATGAATTAAAAGCGATGTTATGGTGAATGTAGATCGAAATAGTGAAATAAAAAGTAGTTTGTTATTTCAAGAGGACGTCTGTAACACCGTAAGTCGACAATTATTTATATACGTATTTAATTTTGTTCTTTTAAATTACATCATGTTGCTTTTTATACGAGTGTAAAGATAAATTTGCGTTTAATAACTACAACGTGCAGCTTGCGTAAAATGTAGAATTCTTAAATGTGGCGGGAATTTTGAAAAGAATTGAAAAGAAGTGGCAGAGAATGTACACCGATAATACTGAAGTTAAGATTGTCAATTAGATAAACAGGTTAGAGTTCAGTTTCTTACAAAATTAGTAATTTAAAACTCACATTGCCTATACAATAGATAATTGTGTAAAGTCTATTTATTGGTTGTAAGTTACTACTACTTATTTATTTGTGTTTTAAGTATCTATATAGTTTGATTTTGTATACGTACCTGCAACTTCGTCCCTGAAGACAATTTTTCCATGGCTTTCTAGTGACAATTCCCATTTAAAATTACCCATTTCGATTTTTTCGATTTATCGGCTGTTATTTGAGTTATTCCTAATTTTCTTATTTCCTAAACCACCCCAGTATTGAGACGAACAAAACAAAAAACAAATTCTTTTTTTTTTGCGAGAGTAACTCATGGCAAATACTTTTCTATATAAATATTATAAAGAGGTAAGCTTTGTTTGTTTGTATGTAATGGATAAACTCAAAAACTATTCTTCCGATTTCTTACACTCTCACCTATAGAAAGCTACATTATTAGCGAGTAACATGACCTGTATTTCATTTTAAAAAAATGTCTACCCGTGCGAAGCCGGGGCGGGTCGCTAATTGTATATTATATTGAAGAAAATTTAAGTTTTTGGTGGGATTTTATGGGGAGCGGTTGGGCGTTTATTTTAATTATTTGCAAAGGGTTTCTAGTGGATATTGTAATGTAAAATTGGAGTAGTTTTGCCTCTTATGTATCTGCGTTGTTGTACTATTATGTGAAATTGTTCAAATAAGTGCTTATTTAATAGAGTGATGTTGAGATATTTTTAGTGTTTTAGTCTGCCGGCGCGGATCCTATTAGAAAGACTGCCTCAATATATTTGTCGCCAGAAACTCCAAGCAACATCTAAAATGCATTACGTTGACATTTTGATAAAATAATATGAAGAATTTTTCTATTTATTACTGAAGACGTCGGTTGTATGGGCTAAGATCCCTTGACCTTCCCTCCTATGGGAAAATCGTACTACTACTACTAATACTATTAGAAGAAGATTGCTTTTATGCTTCTGATTTACAAAAATAATTAAGTAGTCTATATGATTATGTTAATTATTCGCATTATATAGGTACTTAAAGAGACAATTATTTGTACTACTATGCTAATTTATAGATATACTTAGAAATTTAATTTGTATTTTATTTTCTGCATTTATGTGTATATTATATACACAGACAAAGATAATATTAAATACTGCAGGTTTTAAGATTGCCTGCGATTTAAAAATATGCCTGCGATTTAAAAAAGATGTGGTATCCTCATGGTAATACTTAAATGAGTATGCATATATGTATAACAGTTAAATAAAGTTAGTTAAATGCTATTAATATAATTAAACAAAATAGTTAAATACTAACAGTTATGTCTGCGATTTAAAGAAAAAGTACCTCAAAAAAGATATGGTATCATCAAGGAAATACTTAAATAAGTATGCATACTTATTATATTATACTTTTAATCATTACTATTACACCTCTACATACCTATGTAGAGGTATAATAGTAATGCATAGATATTCTGTGATAATATTCTAAACTCTATTATCTCTACTATTCTATACGTCTTCAGAATACAATGTGTGTAAATCAATGACTAAGGAAACTAAAGGACATGAAACAAGTACAAAATAATCGTGCCACCTAAACTTCAAGTGTCGCAAACAATGGCTGCCGATTAGTGATGTCCCAAATATCTACTATGTAGATGTTGTCAGTTGTTGAAATAAGTATTGTTTCCGCACCAGTATTGAAATAAAAATCATTTTGTATGATATCTTCAGAAAAAAGGAGGGTTTTTTTTGTGTCATAGATCTGTACAAAAGTACTGTAATATTGTTCAAACTGAAAACAGCAGACAGCGTAGTTCGATGCTATCGGCATATAATTAGGATCTGCGCTTAAGGCGATTTTAAGGTGTTATTAGCAATGATAGCAACAGGCGCCTTCAAGGATAGCCCCTTTCTGTCCTTCGATCATTTTTGTTCCATTTAAATGAACCCTACATACAAACAAATTACTTAGGTACTTCTATTTGTAATACTTAATAGTACGTCCATGATTATTACAAATATAAAATTGCTTTTTAAAAGAAACCCATATTTTTATGAAGCGCTTTCATAAATGTTGAAGATTTATGAAAGCGTTTGACCTATGTTCAAACAAAATTTGAACATAGGTCAAAGTAGTTAAAGAATAGCACAGTCCTTTTAATGCTTTTCTTTACTTTACATGCATAACGTTACTTCTTCTAGAGGCGATGGTGAAATTAAAATAAGTGCTATGAGAAACATACATACGGACCAACCAAATCTATAGCCATGGCGTACTGTAGCACTTTGATAAACTAAATACTAGAATAATTAATTTTACTAAAAATTAGTGGTCTTATCACACAGTAATTGGGAATAATATTTCAATTAGGAATAGAACACTGTGGAGTTCTATTATTTGAAGAATTCTCAAATTCAGTTCAGTACTTCCAGAGGTTACCCCGTATATATAAACAAACAAATTTTATTCCTTTTCGTTGTAAAGAAATAAGTAATATTATAGTTTATAATATTATCTAGCGTAGAAAATCCGCAATATACCGGCCTTTTGAATAAATATTTTAAAAGTTAAGATAGTAAATTGCTAGGCACTACAAGGGTGACCAATGTCTGACTAGTCATATCTAATGTACCTATAGTAACATATTTTTACTGGGTTTGAAAAATAGAAATGTTTGTTGACATTATTGTTTGTAAAATAATATTTATATTAAGTACATAAAAATTTTAATAACATATTCACAATATAAATAAATATAAATAACTAAAGAGCATAATTTTTATTAAATAATCTCTGAATGAAACTTTTGAATACTGAGATTTGAATTTAAGCAGTCATCGTACTCATCATGTCACTGTCGTTTTTTTCTACGTCAAGAAAATAATGAAATAGTTTCCGACACCTTTTTTAAAAGTTTTATCAAGTTCAAGTTTTTTAAAAGATTCTTGAAATTGTACTGCATCTGGATTATTAGTAAAACCACTACAAGTTCTTATTGGTCGCAAAAATAACTCGCCGTGGTTTTGATTCACATCATTCAGAAGTAGATATTTAGAACTATGAGATTTTTCTCTCCCGGAAACATCAAATAAAAATTCAGCCACATTCTGTAAACAATTAATATTTTCCTGTTACTTTTTCACAATAGAGGATTTACATGGTCAAGAAATTAAAAAGTAATTAATTACCACTAAATATTTTCTCTGATTCCCAATAACCTTTGCGAGGGCAATGCTTCATACATAAAATTATTTTCTTAATGTTCTATCGAAAGAAGTTTCTTCAAAATGCAAATAACATAATATATATCATGAATACATCATATGGGTTCAATTTTCTTTTCCAATTATGTCAATCCACTCTTTTTCTCTAATAATACATGATGGTAATCTGAATCGAGATAATTACGACATATAAACATGATACCTGTACTTATCGATATTTTTTTAATATAGGTACATGAACAGCCCTAACTACAATAACAACAAAAATGATATGAAGTGATTTACTATATTATATGAATAAAAACTGCTAATAACTAAAAATATACATGACTATAATACAGTAAACTAAGAAACACAGTAATTACGATGGAAATATATACGACATCAGACTAAATTAATGAATTTCTGTTACGTACCAGTGCAATTGTAGATTTCGTTGATTATTGCTTTTCCTCGAGCCACATTCTAACACACTACACTTGGAAATTATTGTGACCTTATGCTAGCTTCTCCTTTAACAAAACAATTCCAATATCCAGCACAAAATCACAGAAACATTAAAAAATATTAAATCCATTGATATGTTTTGACACTTCGTGTACTTGTCAGCGTGTCGCAATAAATGGCGGACCGGCACGTTTTGACATTACAATGATATCACATGAAAAAATTACTCTTTGAGAAAAGTACTGTTGTTTTCTCTTACACACACAAGAGGCCGTAAGTCAAAAAGAGACAACGCTACGTTTGAATGTTATGCGTTAAAATATATATAACTAAATGTTGCTATAGATAGTCCTTTAGTTTCCTTAGTAATTGGTGTAAATGTAAATGAACAAAAGTTTTAATTAATGATTGTTGTGTTGATTTCTTCTACTGACGCGAAATGCGACTTAATTGCATACACTTACATAATATGTAAAGGGATATATATATAATGGAGCTATAAAATTAGTAATTTTATCTACAAATCTCAATATTTAAAATTGACGACTTTCTCTATAAAGTTTTGACATAAATCACATCTTCTTTAAAATTAATGGTCTTTGCCATAAAAAAATGGAAACTTCAAAATTGACAGTTTTCACAATAAAATATTAGTTACAACTTCAATTACTGAAAGTAATGTGGTGTAATGGTGATAATAAATGCTCAGGAGGAAATCGTGAGGTCAAATGCAGGCTATGATTTTGATTGTTTTTTTTTTAATTTTTAATACTCGTACCCCTAGCATGGGCAAAGCCAGGGCCCTTTTTCGTCTATCACTACAGTTCTCTCTCTTATACTTCTCTCTCTGGGTATAATTCCCTTCCATTCTAGCCTAACAGTTGATTAGCTAAGTCCTATAAATTTTATTTCATAAAAAATCTCTGCCAATACATTTATATCTTACTACTAATGTTACAATAAAATACATCTTAACCTATCCTACGTGCTAATATCACAGTACATTTTCCACTTTTAATCACATTATTACATTCTTAATATAGTCTTATTCTAGCACATATTTGTCATTCTTAAAATTATATCACAGTGATAAGAGCCTTAACCTATATCACAGATCGTCTTATTCTAATTCTTATTTCTAATTGTAACATTATTAATGTAATTGCAGTCTTAATGTATCACAGTGTCTTATTTCTGGCTATAACTTTGGCTGCTACCTTTCTACAATATTTTATAAATGTGTTTCTTTTGCCTTTATCTTGCATTAAGTGTCCTATCGAAAACTTATCTATTTTGCTGTCTAACTCTATCTCAGTATCATTTCTTAAACCGCTATAGATGGGGCATTCACACAACACATGCATCACACTTTCACTCTCATTCTCGTCACAAGCACACGCCGGGCTCTCCTTGCACCTGAAACGGTACAGATACTCAGAGAACCCCCCGTGGCCCTTGAACACTTGCACTATCACACTATCCATACTAATCTTCCTTACTACCGAATGAGCTTTTTTGGCGTCCGGGAAAAACACCTTGGTGACAGAGGCCGTTTGCTCACTTACGTACCTCCTGTCCCATTCATCAATCGACTCCATTCGGATCTGTCGCTTGATGAATGAGACGGGGCACTTATCGTAATCCGGCCTCGTTTTCCTGTTAAGTGCCGCGTCCTTCGCCAGCTCATCGGCCCTTTCATTGCCCTGCATCCCAACGTGTGCTCTAATCCAGAATAATCTCACAGATTTTCCTGCATTCTTCATCTCAACGATGTCTGACTTGCACTTCATCACTATAGGATGCAGAGTCTTCCATCCTAGATTTTGATTGTTTCACATTGGGTAAAATATTCCAAATTTTTTTGTAACTATACAAACACGACGATATATTTATGACACTATTTTTGATTAGGTTAGATTAGGCCTTTTTATCACAACGCGCGAGCCGACCGAGCGAAGCGAGTGTGCCGAGCAGCGGCCGGCGAACGCTTTAATCGGAATCCGCTTTATACATGGAGCAGTATTGAAACAAGAGTCCGCACTCTAAAGAGATAGTTGAACTCGAAAAATTTAATCTCGAAACATCTTTATAATCCTCCATCTCTTTTCATCTTTTGCTGTTGGTATATCTGTATATAGCAATTTTATATGAACTAGTAGGTGTATTTTGGAGTTATTTCCAGGGGTAGTATTAAAATAGGAGTAAGTGAAGGAGAGAAATTTAATCTTGAAACATCTCTATATCCTTCCATCTTTTTTCATCTTTTGCTGTTGGTATATGTAGCTATGTATATATATAGCAATCTTATATATACTAGTAGGTGTAGTTCCAGGAGTTAGGAAGAGACGTCGCCCAATTGCACCAACTCCATCAAGGAATATAATACTCCTCTAACTCCATTCACTGCGCCGGATATATCGGCATTGTCAGGATGACAGCTTGTCGAGTTTATTTATTTAGTTTACAGAAAATGTTATTTTGCATAGTACAATTTTTTATTTTAAATGATTGCTTATTTTTCTATTGACAATAATTATTTTACAGCGTCTTAAAATGTTTTAAAGCTAATATCTATTTAATGAAGGAGTAACACTTAATACTTGTACTGTGATTTTATTATATGACATTATATTTTATATTAGCAATTCATAGCTATTTGTCTATATTTTCACCAATTTTGAAGTGTCGTTAAATGTATACCATATGTAAATAATACTATTATTGTTAATAACAGATAAATCGCGAATAGTATAGTATACATCGCGACAGTGCCGATACAAAAATATCTTTGTGCGTTATTTAAAAAACGTAGATATATTTTTCGACTTTGAAGTCTATTTTCATTCCATACTGTTAATTTTATAGGCAACAGTATTGTGTGAAAATAAACTTGCTCACAATAAAAATTAAAACGACAGAAATAGACACTTACATTTTGACTACAATACTTTAAAGTTAGGTATAATAAATGTTAAATCCGAGTGTCTATGCTGTCGCTATGTCTATGTATCCATGAACATTCCTTCTACAAACTACATTTTTAAAGTCAACGTTTATATTCATTTATAATTATTTATATTAAGATTATTAACTAGATTAAAATCGTTTCGTATAAGATGGTGGTAGGCTCCTCGGAGTGACTTTTGTTTTATCTGAGCAAAGTGAGCAAATATAATCGCAGTAAGAATAAAAAAATTAAAATTAAAAAAATTAAAGAATTAAAAACCCTCAAATATTCTAACAAAAGCTAATAATGTCGAAAATGGTACTAAGCCTTAATGTACATTATGGTAAAAGTAAAAGCAAAAGATTCCTAAGATTTCTTTTGGTTCTTAAATGTCTACAGATATGTGTGTACCTATGCATATGTATTTTTTAAAACATCTTCATACCGTGATATCATATTTTGCAAGATAACATCCATCCAACAAGCACAGTTTTGTTTTATTCCATAACTGGATGGGTACTTAACTATGTAATTGAAATGAATGCAATTCGTTATCGGTAACTTACCTACTGCTATTTTAAACTGATTGCAAATATACTATAATGTTTTTAGAAACTTCGTTTCATTCATTTATGTGTAACATGTACTCTTCGAGAACAAAGTACAGTTCAATAATAATTAAAGTGATTGAATCAATTGTCTCGCTTCATGGAGAGTTTGAGACCATTCTCGTACTTTATTTGATTTTTGACACTTCATACGTATGCAATACAAATTTTAAGAAGTCTGTCTACACTTCTACTTTTCGAGTGAGATAAGAATATAGAATAGTATTAAATATAATATCCTCTTGAGATAAACTGATACGACAGTCAAATAATAGTTGAGGCACATATCATAATATGATATTTTTCATTGTATTCTTAAAGACTGAAGTTTGATCTACCTTTGTAGATCAAACTTCTAAGAGACGAACTATCATTTTGATACCTTCCTATCTATTCTAACAAAAAAACTCGAATTAGATATTATTATATTAAACCAACAATAATTTCATCTCAATTGCGAGTGACTTTTGCCCTTGTGAAATATTAATTAGTTGTTATTACATTGTTTGTAGACAAATATGGTGAAAACAGTGTTCGGAACGTGGGATTATGTCATAATGGCAGCAACAATGATGGCTTCAGTGGCCATTGGATTATATTTCCGTTTCAGCGGTGGAAAACAAAAAACAAATGAGGTGATCATAAAAAGAGAGGTTAACTGATATAAAATTCTTAATAAATGTGAATTTCTATTATTAATATTGGAATTCTTCATTTCAGGAATATCTTCTAGCTGACCGGAACATGTCGATATTCCCAGTCGCCGTTTCTCTAATGGCTTCATTTATGTCAGCTATCACACTTCTAGGAGTGTCAGCAGAAAACTACTATTACGGCATGCAATTCGTCGTTATTAATATATCTTATGGCATTGCAACGCCTATTGCGAGCAAACTTTATTTGCCAGTATTTTTTGGATTACAAAAAACTAGTACTTACGAATACTTAGAGCTACGTTTTGGTCCACATATAAGAATGATTGCATCTTTAACGTATACTTTACAGATGATACTTTACAATGGAATAGTGCTCTATGCACCAGCGATAGTATTGGAAGCCGTGACGGGATTAGATAGATTGATATCAATATTAGTTGTTGGCTTAGCATGTACTTTTTATTCAACTTTAGGCGGAATGAAGGCTGTCTTATTCACTGATTTACTACAGTCTTTTTTAATGTTTGGAGCAGTATTCAGCGTGGTCATATTCAGTTCATTACAAATTGGCGGATTCGATAAAATATTCGAATACGCAAAAGAAGGACACCGTTTAGATTTTGCAAAGTAAGAACATATAAAATTATGAAAAGTACCTACTCTGATTTTAATAACATCAGTTTTGTACCTAAAACTACAGTTGATAATGTTTAGTTTCAGTATAGATCCCACAGAGCGACATACATGGTGGTCGTTGATCATTGGTGGTTTAATAACCTATCTGTCTTTATATGCAGTTAATCATACACAGGTATGACATTCACGTCTTCAACATCAAATTTTAATTTTGTATTAGATACGTTTATCAGTTTATTTTATTTGTGTATTATTTTCAGGTTCAACGCCTCCTCACGGTGAGCACACTGAATCGCTCTCAGCTGTGTCTGTGGTGGAGTTGGCCGGTACTCTCAGTCTTAAGCGTTTTTACCTGTATCAGCGGTCTAGGAATCTATGCTGTTTACAGGAACTGTGATCCTCTCTCTAATCACGTCATCTCCGCGGTACGTCCTTAAATAAATATATTTATCGAAATTATGCGTTCTTTGAATACTAAACTGGGCAATTAGTCAGTATTTTTAATTTATTTATATAAATTAATGACAAAATTATCATCATTTTGAGTTGAAAGTATAAGGAAAGTATACTATGTAGGTATTGATATCACACACATATAATGTACTTAAATACGTCAAATTTAATATTTTGCATTGTTTTGTGTAGTTATATTTTTACAATAAATATATGTACATAATAAATTTAAATTTGAGGAGAAATATTACTTAAAATAATTACTTTCTTCTACTTTGTAAAAGTTAAAAAATATCACTCGTAGAATTCAATTATATTCAAATCTTAACATACTCTTCCACATCTTAATCTTTAGCAAACAGATATTCGCTATTTAAACAAAAGATCTGTGTAAACTACATGTATAGAGAGACAGTGTAGGCACACATTATATTATGTACTTAGGTACTATTAAATAAAGAAAGATTAAGAATAAGTTCTTGAATACATCCATAACGTAACGGACCTAACATATTTTATTATCTATTCATCAATGTAAATCGGAAATAAATAAGGAAAATTCTGTCTTATGAGAAGATTTCTAAAGTACTAGAAAGAATCATTGTCACTGAGTTTTCTAATTTGAACAGATTGATCAACTAATGCCGTACTATGTTGTGGATGCAATGCAAGCTGTGCCTGGACTGGCTGGTTTATTCGTGGCTGGTATCTTTAGCGCGTCTCTATCTACGATATCGGCAGCCTGTAATGCACTAGCCGCTGTTACGCTCACTGATTATGTGAGCAGGTGAGACATGATTTAATATTTATATATTACTGATTTCATCCAGATGTTACCATTATGCCGTCTTTTTACAACTTTGTTTTAAATTCAATTAGATTTTACTGAGTTTGCCTTAGAAAACGTATAACTTTTTCTTTCATTATACAATATTTGTCAAGTATGTTATGTTTTGTACGCTTCTTGTATGTTTTATATGCATGGTTCAGGGTGTCTATTGTAAATTACAGGTGGTTTGCAGTCCCTGCGGCGTACATTCCATGGTTGACTAAGCTGGCTGCGTGTTTTTATGGTCTGTTGTTCTTAGCGCTCGCTTTCCTCGCTCAATATTTGGGGGGTGTATTGCAAGCTGCTCTTACTATATTCGGAGCTGTAGGTGGCCCTCTTTTTGGAGTGTTTACGCTTGGAATGTTCACAACATTTGTTAATGAAATGGTGAGTAGTAGTGTTCTGTGTTTAACTAGATATTTGCTTGAAATTCGTTTTTTATTTCTCTTAAGTATAGACACCAGATGCATATTGTTTGCATAATTTCATAACTATTTAGCATATTAGATAAATAGAATCAGGTGAGTTCATAACTAAATACACCAATTGAATGTTTCTTTAAATTTTAACTATTTTATTCATACTTACTGTATTTAGCTAAGTTTAATCACTTTATTCAAGTACAGATTTTTATTTGTCTTTGTATACGTTATTATTTGAAAGATGTATATCTATAGGGACAGCAAGGCGAGTATATATATCTATGTCTGTATAGCGATCTCTCAGCGACACGTGTATTCACGCTGTAGACAGCGCGTTTTGCTTTTTTTTATAAAATAAAAATGGAGTACATGTGCGCCAATTATCCCCATAGAACACTGGTTCCCAAACTTATTTTGTCTACTGAGTCGAGAGCTCATGCAGTCGTTGTCTAAAATGCCTCCTAGCTAAATGAAATTACAAATCACCCCCCAGGCCTCTACACAACGCCCCCATTTTTTTTCTGGGTCTCTTACCGCCCCCCTTTAGGCCTGCAGCGCCCACAAGGGGGCGTTATCGCCCACTTTGGGAATGGCTGCCATAGAAGAAGTCCGTAGAACATCAGGCTATGGAAGTATACGAAGTACAGTAGCTTAGCCATATCCACATGCGTCAACTACTGGGAAGTCAGTTATTGCCATAATTTGAATAATTATTAATGTATTTATTATTATAAAGTAACTGCTCACGTTTTTTTTGTTGTTTTCACAATTAGACAGTAAAATAGATAATAGACATTGTAAAATAAGGAAGCTAATAAAAGAAGAAAATGGTGACAAAAGAGAAAATTATGATTCTTTTTAATATCACGGGAAAGCTAAACGAGTAAAATGACAAATGGACTGAGGTCCGTGGATCTCTACAATATCAAGGCCAGAATCAGCCAGTTCAGATTGTAAATGCGTTAGCAGTCCTAAGGACTGAGATGTTATGTCTCTTTGCGAGTAATTTCACCGAACTGATATGAATAGTAAACATGAATAGCAAAGGAGTAACGTATGGGCTGCGAACGTGTATTACGATGAGTTAATAAGTGTCTGACCAAACTTTCGGTTTTGATAAGTTTTGGCACAAAGTTAATTTCGGTTTAACTTCGGTTTAGGCAAGAAACCTGCTGAAACCATTACCAAAACAGAAACTACGTTAAAGCTTTCTTACACTGTCTCCAGTAGCGATCGATGCCCTGGATCTCAGGGGCACAACGGGGTGTCCGTCCCGACGGCAATTGAAGGGGGCTCCAAATTCACATGTCAAAAAACTTATTTATTAAATGTCTATAGTATCCAGAGTGCGTCGTACCTACTATTGATTTTTATTAGTTTTGTTACAAAGTTGCGCACATGTTCAAAATTTAACGCAATCAGTAGATTTTTGAACGTGTGCATGCATATTGTAACATTTTTCGCTATTGTATCTTCTTTTTAAGAGCTTAGAGGTTATCAGAGAAAATAATTATAGAACTGGCAAGTTAAAAATTTAAATATGTTTTTTTTGGGAGAATAGAACAGGATTTGAAAAAATGAGAAAAAAAAGAGGAGCGAGGTGTTTTTTTGGACAGAACAATAATGGTTGTGATGGAGTAAAAAGGAGATTATTTTTCTCCTCAAAAAAGAAAATATTTGATTTCTTTGTAAAAGTAAAATCTGTTAAGAATATTAAAGATGTTGGCAAAGTGAAAAAGAAAGAGGCTCGAACCAGAAAACTGATATCGCCCAAACTTCCAAGGCAAATGGACCCCTCGACAAGAATAAGGGGAGCAATGGTTTCAATCGGATAAAGAGCACATTAATCATGGTGACGCACCAGTTTCATACGAGTTTATAGAAGTTATATTTACAATGACGATGCTGATTGCAGAATTTTACAAAGTCGACTTATAATTTTGGAGATAACATTCGAGAGTGGAGTATGGGACAATACAATCTAATTTAAGCCAATGGTTTGTGTTTTTTTATCATAATGTGTAAATTATAAGGTGAAAGGTATTTATATCTGATTTTTGTAAACTACACCACACCATCACAACCACTTTGATATCTTTCTGTTTCTATTTTATTTACAAAATTTATTCTGGTTTATTTGTTTCAAATTATATTACAATTTTCTTCTCAAAATAGAATTTTATTTAAAAAGATTTCCAATAAATTTCAAAATTTACTTTATCCATTCCCTTTTTGTGGCATCCGGGTGGGAATGGTATAATATGTGTAGATTTGTATGCACGTACACATGTAGGTAATAAGTTTGGGTCGCTAATATAAAACTTTGGTTCGACTCCTTAAAATCGTACACACGGGGCTCCGATCGATACGGTGCGAATTAGTGGGAAGTCATCTCCCTTCATGCCGTGTCCAGTAGAAAAAATTATTAGAGCAACATTCTAATATAAGATATTATTTTTCTTATTGATATTTATTCATCAAATAACTGAATAACAACAATAACTAATGCTTTTAGGAACGTAAAACCATTTGCAATTAACTAAAATGAACAGAAAATTAAAAATGTGCAAAAGAATTACCATAAGGAACTTTCGATTTCGGTTTTGCTTGAAAAAACTAGTTTCGGTCAATATTAACGAACCCTGCGACTGAAAGGGACAATAGGTGGTATACGTAGCGACCTTCAGGAACGCAGATTGACTTCATGCAAGCGATTTCTGATGGTTTGATTGCTCATTAACATCCCTAAAGAGCGATGTAGCCTCGTAACTAACATCGTCGCGGTCGTTGTAGGATTCCGTCGGACAGTACAGTGTTTGTAACTATCGTGTCTGCGTGTAATGATGCGAAATCGTCATCCATGACGTCAGCCACGCTGCCAGTGATGCGGTAGCGCGTCCAAATCGACTTATCACTCTGCGTAGTACCCAGAGTGATAATCACGGCACGTTGCCGCAGAACCAGCTTGGAACATTCCTATGGCTCTGATAATTTCTTTTTGGCTCAAGTGACGTCTTTCCTCTATAATAACGTTCCTTTGTATTAATTCGACTCGAAGTGTGGGAGAGTATTGATTTGGTTTCACACCCATTGCAAGATTATATAGAAAAAGATTTGACAAAAAAAAATTATTAACCGAAATTAGTAACTGTGGCTTTTCGAATTAAAAATTTTTTAAAAAGAATCCGTAGGAGTTCAAACAAAGCAAAACATTTGAAATGATTCGCAAAAACGTTCTCGATCCCCAGAGATACTTTTGACGTGTGTACCATTTATAGCATTGTATGTTAAAAGTAGACTATGCTAAATTGCTAAAGCAATGTATTAAAACTAAGATATGTTTCAACAGGGTGTTTCAGTAGCTTTACTAAGTGGTATGGCAGTGACACTCTGGATGAGCTTCGGTGGCCCGCGACCTTCTCCTCTAAAGTTGCCACTTAGCGTTGACGGCTGCGTCGCCAATGCGACGCTATCTGCGTCTACGTCTTCGCTCGCTGATTCCAGCAGCTACTTTTATTTATATAGAATATCTTATATGTGGGTTAGTCCGGTAAGTAGAAATTTCTTGTAGAATTTATTTATTTATTAATCATCTTATTTTAATATGCGTTGGCACAAGAGCTCAGAACAGTAGGTGTGCATTAATCAACAACGTAGACTGACCTGAAGTTTAAAAACACGCTCTTGTAAATATTTTCATACATTTCTTCTATGTTGTATTCACCTCAGGTGGTCTGGGCACTTTGCGTTTGAAACTTAAAATTATGTGTGGGCGATAATTCATAATAGTTCTCGATGTAAGTAAAAAAGCATTCATGGGCAAAAATATACAGAATAGTCTTATTGTTTTTGTGCAAAAAAGTGGAAGGTCTCTTTAAAAGGTTGTAAATACCACATGTCAAAATTAGTATCGAGAAAAAAATATTCGTGCTAACGTAGCCATTTTTGCATCAATATCAAACAACGCCTGTTTTGTAGTTTTGAAGTAGTGTTTGTTCATTTTATTGCTTTCATACATGGAATATAAAAACGAAGAAAAAATTTATTCGAATCTACATGTTCTTTTATTTGTAACGCAGTGAAAATGAAAATTATTCATTTTCGATAGATGGATGTGTCATTACGTATGATGATGTACTTAGTTACATTCTTATGTTGCTTTTACACAAGTTGCGTAAAATATTTACAAAATTAATTCTTTGATTTTAAGACATGTACATATATTTATTTTACAGAGTATTACAGATTTATAAAATAATCACAAACAACAATTCGCAATTGTTAAAATGTTACAACCTGTCATAATAATAGAAGGTTGTTTGGGATTTTATAAAATCGTTTGAATTCGAGGTCTATGTTTAGATAAGTTCTATGTTCAGATCGGATTCATCTGGGTGTTATTCGTCGGCACTGTGATATCGCTGCTATGGCGTCAGCCGCACCCGTGGCAGAAAGCTGGACGTGATCACCCCGACCCTGCTCTCTTTACCCCACCTCTTGCAAATAGGCTCCGCGCTAAGTTTTCAATTAAATCTGCTGTTCAGGTAATATTTAATTTTTAAATGCATGCTAGTAGTGTGAAGCTTTTGTAGAATGAGCAATGACTTATATTAGTATTTTCTATGGTATGGTGGGTTTTGTAATTTTCGCGCAATATGATTAGATATATTTTATTTATTTATTTTCATTAAATTTAAATAGATTAGTATGATATATCTACATATATTAGTAAGTATGTATATTGTATATATAATACAGTCTGTATTAATAATTATTATTTCTCATTCTTAATTTTGTTATAGCAATCCTGATATTTCCGCCAATAAAATAGTGAGAGATGTAAATAACTTTAAATGTGTGTAGTCAGTAAAATAGTGTACACTACTACTTTAGTTTCAAAGATGACATTACATATGTGATTAATAACATAGGGAGACGTATTATAGAGGCACTTTGAAATAAGTTTATAAATAAAGCTTAGTATGTTATGTTTTACCAGTAAAAATATTTAACAATATTACTTTGGCTTCAATAATGGCATAAACACATTAAACGCCCTTTAAGAGAACTAAAATCCAACTTCAAAATGTATAAGGTCTGAAAATTCACTCGCTTAGTGATAAATTTCCTTTTAGTCATCAATAAGGGCTTCTATTTATTTCAAAGTGCGTTTAAATATGACTCTAATTTAGCTTTTATTTTTTTAAATAGTTTAGTTTTTTTTTCTAGTTGGACACGCCTTATGTCTATTAGGGTGGCTTACTGTATCTTCATCAGCTTTGACCCTGTAAATAGAATGGTGACTTAACAGGTTAGTATATTGGGTTTATAATATAACATTTAATCATTCTTCATTTAATCATCGTTATACATTTTTTTATAATCATCAATAGTTGCTTCGAGTGGCTTTATGTGACATTAATGTTGTTTTCAAGGTTAGCTATGCAATTGTTAAATCTAACCGGCCTAATTCTTGTATAATATTAAAAAAATTTCGTGAATAATGCAGTTACGTACATAATAAGGGGGAAATTTATTACAATCCATCAAGCGAGTACATACATATTTTAACGTTAATATTTACAAACTTAACTTCCTCAAAGTAGGTGTCATTGCTAAGGTTGTACTTAAGTGCATTATAATTTTTATTTTGCGGTCTACGTGTAATGGAAATAATGGAGTTACATTCCTAATGTTTAATAATAATTCAAAATTAATAATTTATTTTCATCGATCGAAGTCATAAATTATAGCAAAGCTGACCTATTTTATGTAAAGTAGGTAGGTACCTACATATATTTAAAACTTCTGTAGGAACAGTACATTTTTTGAATGTCAAGTTTTATCAGTTAACATATCACGCGTGACTTACATATCTAAGAAGTACGCAACAATGTGATCACTCGTTACGTGTCTGAGGTATAAAAAATATGATATTGTATTAAATTAATGATTTCGCGTTTACAAGTAATCAAATCATCACCTACATATATCTAAATTATAAAGAATGTCCTTAAAAAAGTGAATCAAACGAAACACGCAGAACTGTAGTTGGCGATTCACATGCAATATCCACGTAGTAAACTTTATATGTTAAACTTTAGTCGATTATATTATGACTACGTGTTATACTTTTACAGTATATTTAGTATACTGTTCGCTTTCGCGTTCCGTAAAGTTCGTGACATAAAGGAACAGGATACAGTATACTATACTATATCCTATTAATTTATATCGCGAAGCATTACATATAGTAAAAAAATATCTATTATTTTTGAACATAACGCGCTTGTGTCCTCATCAGATCTAGTTAGATATACTATATAAATATTATATACTACATATATGTAAACATATATTCAGTTGTTCTGACCATGTTTTAATACATACTAATGATAATTGTAAAGCAGTCGTATTTCTGTACGAGTTTTTTTCTTATTGCATATTATATTTTATGCTAGGTTTTGCTACTGATATCGTTCTGCGTGGATTTCGGAAAAACCGTCACTCAAACTACTTTTTAATACTTTGCAGTAATGAGTCAAACATACAACTCATTGAGCTCGGTCGTTCGAGTAGTTCGAGTAGAGTCGAGACTCTACAAATAATATACAGACTAACATTGATTTTTACATTTGTATAACATAGGTAACTGTCACTATACGTAATATTTCAATCACATTGTTGTAATTGTCCGTTTCCTACAACTTGTAAAAGCATGTTTCACTTGGCTAAATTGTTAGATTTGCACTATATTAAGTTTTCGTGTATTTAATTTTTTTTCTCGCATTATACCCGTTATAAATACTATACTATTAATTACTGCTACAATTATGTGGTAGCATTGGATACGTAATATTCTGCCGATGTTCAATTTAATTTATTTATTTTATAGGTAGTTTATAGACGTAGGATACATAGTTAAGGAGCAATGGATATTTTAGTAGACCTCGAAAGAACAATGTATGTTTGACAGTTCGCGGCACAACATTGTGCAGCGTGCATTTTGAGGTATAAATCTTTCGGCCTATAATCAAAGGTTTCGGCACAGCGTGGTGCCGTGCACCTTAAAGGTGTTGTGATAGAAGTGGTAATTAAAATACATAATAGATCTACAAATAAAGAAATTAGTACTTAATCCTAATATGTCTATCCTTATCTCTTTCAGTGTGAGCTGCTAAAGTACACCAGTACTCAAGATTGAAGATATTAAGTAGGTACACAGTATCTTTAAAAAATAAAGCAATAATTTAGTAAAATGTAGACCAATGTGATGGTACCATCGACATAAACCACTAATTTTCAAGTTTTGTAACTAATTGTTCTAATTGTAACTGATTGTTCAGTAATGTGTTATGAACGATGACAAAATAGAAAAATATTGTTACTTGTCGAGTCGATAGTTGACATTCCTGACTTAGTAGAAATCAGATTTGGATGTAAATCACTGGTTTCCAAACTTATTTTGTCTACTGAGTCGAGAGCTCATGCAGTCGTCTAAGATGCCTCCTAGCTAAATGAAATTACAAATCACCCCCCAGGCCTCTACACAGCGCCCCCATTTTTTTTCTAGGTCTCTTACCGCCCTTTTAGGCCTGCAGCGCCCACAAGGGGGCGTTATCGCCCACTTTGGGAATGGCTGATGTAAATCGATATTACAGGCATGCCTATAGCAATTTATATTACATTTATATTTTATAGAATTTAATGGATATAGTGGTTATACTAAAAATGGCGATATATAATTACGACGAAGACAGTAGATATCTACTATTTCATATCGAATTTACAGGTGACAGAACTGTTAATCAAACCAACTTCTGTTACCTGTGCAATTGTCACCATGTTTGAACCAACATGACGCCATTTGCACAAGTAGGCACTTAGTACACAAATTTTATTTTACATCTCAAATAAATATGACTCATGAACCCAACTTGAAGTACCTACTTTATAATTCCATTATGTTTATAATTTAATACATTTAATTAATTAAAAGTATATGTACTTAAAAAAAAATTAGATAATTTTAAACAACGGTAATCAAGCTTCATATCTAATGAACACGGGTGGGTTTAAGTCGAACCATAGACCACATTACCTAATTATGACACCGAAGTATAGAGACGGGTAGGCCCGGATGGATACGTGTCTGTGGACCCGTATCTTTAGCGGTAATATTGGATGTACATCCAAGTATAAATCGGACACGTATCCTTTGGAATCACAGACTAATAAGAAATATTACATATACCTACTGGGAACACCAGTATCAGTACGACTCGTATTACCTAGTACCTACGTATCTGCTACAGCTCCGCACATTGCTTACAGCCGGTTTGAGAGTTGGTACAAATACAGCGGGGCGGCTTTTGACTTTCGAGCACTCTACTCTTTTACTCGAAAACTATCAAAAACTATGAAATAGTATTTTTGAAATACGAGCGATAGAAAGTTTAAAAACGAGTGGTGCTCTATCTCTCTCTATCGGTAGAAAGTATATACAATATTTTTACAAAACTTTTTACGAAAGAGAGAATTGTACCAAAAAAGGCATATTACGTAAACATTGGGAAACTAAACGTTTCATTTATTGTTAGTTTTTTTTGTTCCATAGCGTATAATACTCTAAAAATGCACTTAAATGTTAATATTATTCCGAGAATACAATTTTCAATGATGTTTTATCCTTATTTCGTATTTTACCGGTTATTTAAATACGAATTTTAATAACCGGTAATTATCGGCTTTTTGAGTACATCGTAATGCAAAAATATCAATAGTCAATCACTAGCTTTCGAGTGATGACTTTCAAAAATACTGATTAATGGGTTAATTCGAAAATAATCGTGACAAATTTTCACGTGCGATTATTTTCGACGTCATGCGTTTGGTTTCGAACATTCGAAAGTAAAAAATCGCCGCCCAGGTCCGCGGACACGGGATCTGGTTGTAGGTCCTCAGAGCTGGATGCACATTCGAACCCGTATCCTTTAAAATACCAGAGCTACCCATCTCTACTAAAGAATCAATTACTGCGCAGCAGTGTTGGGCAAAATGTAATTGCGAAAATAATTACAATTAAAATTTGTAATTGTAAGTGTTTGCCTACAAAATGTGCAATTATATTTTATAGTTACAATTTATAATTGTAATTGTTTTTTCAATTGCATTTTGCCCAACACTGCTGCGCAGTATCAATAAAATTTATACACAGATCACGAAGTGGTCTGTGGCCGAATACTATAGCTATGTACTTACATATAATTATTTAAATATCGCTGTAACTGTGATAATCAAAGTTCTTCCTTAATATAATGACCTAATGACATATAGGTGTGATAACCCGTTTCATAATTTTAAATGAGATAGGTATTATGTAATTTATATACCTATAGGATGACTGTTCCGTTGGCGTGGTGCTTAGTGCATCTCCTGTCATGCCTGGGTTCGAGTCCCAGTCAGGTCGATTTGGAAAACGAACTTTTTAAATTATTTTGGAGTCTTAAGTGTTACTTACTGGGTGCTACCCTACTTTAATATGATTCACATGAACTCATATTACAAGCTTTGTGCTTAATTTATCGTATAGATTTGGTCTTGCAATAAGCATCTACAATCAAATTTAACAAATTTAATTAAATAGGTATGTATTTGTATCGTAATTGTGTATTATTTTTGTACTTGAGTTTAGATTAAAAAAAAATATTTATTTCGTAGTTTTCAGTACTGTTTTCAGTGTTGTTTAGCTTTTTGGCAGTGGCCTCGTCCTAAATATCTAGGGTAGGTCTACAACTAACTTTTTCCAATTCTGTAACGGAGCATTAAATAAAAGAATCATCAAAATATCAAAATATGTGTAATAAATCGTTGAGAAGTTCTTTTGTTTAAGCATCCATTTAACGAATTGTTAACGAAACTATGGTACATCCACTGTAATACCATAAAAACGATGATGGATAAATAGATCGATAGATCTGATTTCGTATAACCACTAGTATACAGGTACACCCTTTCAAATAAAAAAGAATAGTCAAAATCGGCGTACAAATGGCAGAGTAAGTAATCGGCGAACATGCATAACAAAAGTTTTGACGAATTCAGAACCTCCTTTTTTTAAGCCGATTAAAATAAGGCAAGTGCAAGTGGTACTTACGCAAATGGTTCCCAAGCGACATCAGCAACAATGATCGTCACGGAATTTTCTTTTTATTTAAAAAATGGGTCTAACACGCAATTCTCATTGTAATTTCTTCAGATTTTTATATATTACGAATATTACTTTTGAAGATAAGGTGGGAAGACAGCAGTTAATAAACTCATTTTTCAATAAGTAAAAGAAATATTAAATAAAATGTTGTGAACTGGAGTATTCTTGACTTATAGAACCATCAATGATTCCCTTACACGAAGACCCAAAAATAACTTTAATTTGTATTTACAAGCCCCCAAATTTAACCCCCCAAGTTAAAATTCATCTATTGAACTTCACGTGCGAGTTTGGGGAACTATTTACTGTAATTGGTCCTTTCAGCTGTTTACCTACGTTAGATAAATTGTTAACTCTCAAAACTAGCAACTAAATTAAATAAATATTAACAATAATATAAAATAATATAGGAATAAAACGAGTGAACAGGCATCTTCTGGGCAAGTGTAATTAACGTTATTATGTTAGGTCTCGTCATTGCTTTTCATCAGGCAAGACAGGGATCAAATGTACGCCCATTTTAGTTTAATGAAATGTCTGTGTTTGGGCAACTATTTACTAGTGACCTGGAATTTAAGTGTTCCAAAACGGAACACTAAAATATAGTGCATCTGCATTGCACAGACCAGCGCGTTATAAAGTTGTAGCAAACATAATATACACAGATGTTATGGACCAAGTGATTAATGTGGAAATATTCATAATGCTCAGACACAATTTGCAAAATGATCAATATGAGTGGACAATGTGATAATATCTGGGGATAATAATGACTGAATATTTTAAATAGACCGGGCGTTATGAATTACATAGTGCATACCTATCTACTGGGCAGAGTAATAAAAACCATATTTTAGAAATAAAAAATAACCTCCATGAACTTCTCTAAAAAGGGAAAAGGGTTTTTAATTGCGAAATTCAAACCTTAAGGGTCCAAAATACTGTGGAAATATTTTTGAGTGGTCATAAAAAATACTTAACACCCGAGTATGGTAACATCTCTACCGAACCTAACCTATCCGTGTCGTGGTGTCTAAAACTTCAGAGTTTGCTTTGCCGTCGTCAAATAATAATCGTTTTTAATTGTCAAATCGCAGATTAGCGCATTCATGTATTAATAATCGAAAACACGTGTTTCCCGGCTTGTAGTACCTAAATTATTAAATTTACCAACCAATGCTATATGCTTTATTTATTATGACTGGGCAACATAATAAATAATGAAGTAAAGACACTAATTAAATACATAGCCCGATTCAATTGGTCATTATTCATACTGCCTGGGCATTATACAAAGTGCACTAATTAATCACATGGTCCATGACAAAGACAGATAATTAGATACATTTGTGACGTAAACATATTTACAATTGACATGTAACTTTATATTGTTTATTATGTTTATGCTTTATAGTTGAGGAATAAAAAGGACGAAAATTAATTATAAATGAATAAAACATTGTAATTTTCGTTTTTTTATTATTGGTACCATTTTCTGAAAATTTATTCAGAAATGAAATATATAGAGAAAAATCCCAGGGTTACCAGACGTTACTTATATTCTGATTAGGCAAGTTTGGGGAACGAGTATGCTTAAAATGTATGTATGTAAACTTCAGGTGGGCGACTCTATTAGAGGTAAATGGTGGGAAACGTACGTCAAAACATTACTTACTTCTTTCTCTTAACGTTTAATTGCTGGTTTTTAAATATTTTTCACTGAATATTATTATAAATCAAATTCAATATGGTAGACATTTCCATTTGGCGATAACTACCGCTAGACGCTTTAACTTTCGCAAAAAAATTTGATTTTTTTTTATAGTCTCCATCTCAAATTTTATACATGATACTTATGGGACTATTTCAAAGCTTTTTGTAAGCAGCCAGATCAATGCGAAGAGCCAAACATACTCCAGACACAATAGAAGTTCTACTGTATCTTATACATCATCATAAATTTGGCAAAATAAAAGACAAAAATAGTGTATCTTTTATTAACTTTGGCTTTTAAATATAATTGCAACATAGTGAAAATACATAACAAAAGTCGTGCGTCCAACTTAATATATACGAAAAAAGTATTAATAAACTGTATTAATATCTCGGCAAGTATAGTATAAATTTTTAACGATTTATGTTTAGTTATGTTCTATTTACCAATGATGTTATATTTACCTATTTACACATAAAAGCGATAATATCTTTTAATTAAAATTTCAACACACACTTAAATATTAATGTTTTTTTATTGTATACGATTTTATTATATGTATAGAATATTTATAAAATTAATGTTTTTCAACAGCAATTATTTCAATCAAATTACCATTTTATAGACATTTTCGTCTGGGTGCCCTGGGCTCTTGGACGAGTACACAGCATAAAGTTAAGTTCACGTATGCAAACTTCTGTCTCATTCATTGTGCTTCTTAATATCTATATGAAAATAAGAGCAGTTGTTCCCTTTTGAGGTAAATTACAGCTGTATCGTTTAGGAAAAATATGATTTCTGCCTTTTTATGATTAAAGGTTTATATGTATATAAATGATCTTATCATTATATTATATATATATTAATGATACGCTTATCATATTATCATTAGCATAAATATTTGGTACATATTCATTTATACGTATACGGAAAAAATATATATGTATTGGGTGCGGAAGTGATGACATGAATTTTTGTGTGCTTATTTATTTTTATAAAGAATTTTATATAAATGCGTTTTAGAGAATTAATTTTATTTATTATTATTATTTAATTAGTATAGACGTAGTAAAAATCTACGGTTTTTTTTTCATATATTAAAACGAGTAGATATAACGTCTATTGTTTTAAATTGTGACAATATATTTAACTGGAATTAGAAATTGAAATAAGTACTTAAGTATTAAAATAATTTAAATGAAATATTATGTATACAGAGTTAATGCAAATTTTGTAATTAAGGGTACAGATCACATATCTAATTAACCCATAATTAGATTTAGATATGTACTCGTATGTTGAGAAAAGAGTCCTATGTAATTACTTTGTTTAAAATTTTGATTTTACTTGGAAACAAAAATTACAATGTGAAATGAATAAAGCTGTATAATGGGGGATGAATCAACGGAAACATATAGTGGACTTCAATATCTATAGATTGTATGTTCCTTGATGTTCAGCTTCGTAAATGTAGCTAATATTACATTAGGTCTATGATCTAGATTTTTTCTGTTGGTGCAACGCAATAGTGTACTTTTCATACTACTATATAACATCGCTTTTAATCAGGCCCCTACAAATTTACAATAAAAACTAAGCTTCTTATAAAATTGTTTCATTCAAATTTTGCCATTAACATTCAAGGGCTCTTGAAAAAAGAAACTAAGAATTTATTTTTAAATTTTTTTGTTCTAGAGACCAAAATCATCGTCAGAACGTAACTCTTAGAACGTTTTTTTCAGAACTTGCGATTTGCTTTTTGATTGTCTCTCATTTTTATAGTCAATGTACTTGTGTCAGTTTTTGTTTGTCGTTGTGTACTTTCGGATCGCACGGGAATACTTGAATAAAGAATCTTTACGCCGATGTGTTAGCTGTGGAGAGTATAATTTTCTCTCCAAGGTCCCCAGACCTGAACCCTGTCGATGTCGAAGTTGATGTCGAAGAATCTTGTTGAAAAAATTGATGTTTAAAAAAAACACGAGCTCTACGCTAGAATGAGTATTGACTACTTCTAGAAAAAATCACGATCGTATACCTAATAGTTTGACTACACTTAGTTGTTTGTCTAAAATATGATTTTTGCTCGAATTCCCAAAAATCTAAATTACTTTGGAAGTTTGGAATGATTGAATATAGTATTATCGATAGACGTACTGAAGTCCTATCCCAATGCTGTTTCTGATGACCCACTCACATGACACGTCATGTTTATGAATGCAAAACCGAAATAAAATGATATTTATTAAATCTTGTAGTAAACAAGTAAGTAAACGTATTATGGACGTTAATTACGATGATTAAAATCTGTTATGAATTTATTTGAACTTTAATATGCAGCCTACAAATACACATGAACTACCTCTGTCTGTCCTGTAGTTCGATCACTATTGCATTGTTTTGTGATTATAAAGACCTGTGAATAAAATAAATCTTTATTTATTTTAACATTTTTAATTTCCTCCTCTCTTACCTTTCTGTATCTATTATTTCAGTATAAAAAAATCCTTATATTTTCTTTCAGGAAATCAAATATTTTCTTGTAACTTAGATATAACGTCTTTAACGTCTTCAGAATCATGTAAGAGAAAGAGGTGCTGATATACTGAATTCACTGCAATTTTCATGCTAAA
Source organism: Zeuzera pyrina (assembly GCA_907165235.1). Lineage (NCBI taxonomy): Eukaryota > Metazoa > Arthropoda > Insecta > Lepidoptera > Cossidae > Zeuzera > Zeuzera pyrina. The sequence goes on from OU015624.1 coordinate 11,696,771, forward strand.
AATTTACTGCATTTGTATTTGCCATTGTCGCGACTCGCGAATGTTTGGGTCTACGACGAGCAGAAAAAGACGTGGGGGCCCTAGCTATTGGAGACTTCATACAAAACTTTCGAGACGATCTCACGCGCACGGTGTAATTTATATTTTAGTTAATTGTTGTATATATCATCATAATGCATCTATTATAAACCATAAAAATTACAGTTCACTTTCATTTAAGTCCTTTAGGACCTGAACAGCCATCACTAACAAGATGACATATTATATTTCTAAAGCGAAAATGAGTGATAGCCGAAAACAATGAACACCATTACGAAGATCAAATAAACAGTGTTAGCTGACGGATATGTCAAAGGCACTCTCATAAACCTCATCGAAAGTGTGTGAGGAAAATGATGAGATTTAAAGAGGCCAAAGAGTATGTAAGAACCGCGATGCCTGGCACTATGTCCTCTCTGACTATCCCATTAAGGATACAGCTTTTACGCACGCTAACAGTAGGTATCGTGCAAGATGTAGATTACAAACACAATAACAATCAAATTTAACTAATCGCAATAATGTTAATAACAAATCGCAATTAAAAAATAGTGAGCTCGATATGATTTAGTCAGGGGAAGATGAGAGATATGGAATAAATTATGGTGTTCTCCAGAGATGTGCAAAATAGTATATTAAAAGTATTTAAAAACAAAATGCAAATGCTTAGTTAATGACTTTTTCCAAATACAAATACAAAATGGTTTTGAATAAAAGTATTTAAATACAAAATAGGTATTTCAAAATACTTTCTTCAAATAAAATACTTATTTCACTGATTTTAACACTACTTTTGTTCGAAGAGTGCATTTTTCATGTTCCGTCTATGTGGCCTCATAATCATTCCACCAAACGAAAATAGACCTGGAAATGTTTCCACATCTATTGTAGTATTTGCATTATTGGCATTGGTATTGACACAGAAACAGTTTAACTTGCAATGTTGGCATTATTGTTGGCAACATTTAGGATAGGTGCGTTATTAAATAAAGTAATTATGAATTTAAGAATGACAAATACGAAATATGAAATAAAAAATTAACCATTTTGCATTTTACAAATACTAAATATTTAATGTAAAATAATGTATGTAGAATATTTCAAATAAAATACATAATGCATTCTGAAAAAAAGTATTTCAAATGCAAAATAAAAATAAGTTTTGCATTTTGTATTTGCATTTTAAATAGATGTATTTCAAATAAATCACATCTCTGGTGATAGTCACTTTACATCTCCAGTTGGGTAGACTATAAGCCAAGCGCTTAGCATCTCGATCCTAATCTTCTTTCACCATACAAACACAGACTAATAGATCTAAGTGTACATAAGTGCTATCGCTTCCTCAAATCAATAAGGCAACAAAGTCTCTATTTTGTACTAGTTTATGGTAGTAAACTAATTAATCTGTGGTACTAGTCTCTTTCTATTATGTTATCAGATTCATATTCAACCATTTCACTTTACATTCTTCTTTCGCGCACATGACACTATCGTCAAGGTATAAAGGGCGTTTTACCAGTTATTGGCTGGTCATCGCTCATCGTTCATCTGGATTCGTATGATGAGTTAAATAAATCATGTGAATCAGATATCCAGAACTATTCGGAATGTAATTTGGTTCTTACATACGAAATAAAACAAATCTGCTTATTTATCCTTAAGATTTATTAAGGTATAATTATAACGTTATAATTATAAATTTTATAGATATGTTTTGATTGTAATATGTGATGTCAATTAAGTCAATATACCGAAAGAAAAATATGAGCACGTTGGACAATTACCTAATAAATAAATGCTATTTTTCATTTTATAAGATAGTAGTGGCACAACCCTATTTACCTAACTGAAAATGTAATTTGCGTATTTTAATTATTTATCTATTTAAGCCGATAAAAAGCCTTCCTTCGGTTTTGTTAGCTCGTTCAGGCGACGGCGTAAAGACGAGTTCTGAAATAAAAAAGTAGAAATTATATACCATATTATGCGAAGGTGAAATAAAAAAAATACAATCAAGTTTTGTAAGAAGATATCCTAAGCGTCTAATTGATATAACAGTAGTGCCTGAACTCTCTTTGGAACTCGTTGCAAAATTAAATAAACTTCTACTACTAGGTCTATTTGATATATACAATCAACGAAGATCTTTGTTATAATAATCACGATGCTTGGCGCTCCGTCCCTTGTTACTACCCTGTTACGGATATAGCGTGAGAATGTGTGGGTATATAACATCGTATATAAACAACGGATAATTATTTTCAAGGTTTTGGTTATATAAAATGTTTGAAAAGATTAAATAATGTTTCATCTTTAAATTATGTTCAATGACTATATAGTTCAACTATTAACTATTTCAGCTATCTATTTTCATGTTTATATTTCTGCTTCTTCCGCAGAATTAATTTTTAACATAAAATAAATATTTACTATAGTAAATATTTTTTGTATCGTATATAACAATCAACGAAGAGTGAAAATAACAAAGTTACACATTGTATTTCCTTTGCATAACAGTAAATAGAAACACTCGATAGTGGAGTGTATTTGTATAATTGGTACAACAGGCTAGTTTTTGGGACTTCGTTTTTGTATTTACACATAATTTTGTATGTCAAGCAAAACTTGCCTGCCTTAATAGATCATCTTCTCTCTCGGCTGCTATTTTAAGCATTTCCTTTGACCTTTCAAGAAGTAAGTCTTTATCTTGAATGCTGCGTTTCAAATTTGCTATTTCTACCCGATGTGCTTCCAACTGATTGCGACTCTATAAAAAGGTTTAATTTGATTTTACTTTCAAGCTTCGATAAACATTGGATACTGTGATGCGAACTATCATCTCACCAAAGAACTCTCGATACACTTTTTAGTAATAAATATCTATATTTAAACGTTAGATATCTTACCTTATCAGTAAGGCTGCGTCCACTATTCGGTCTAGAGTCGACTCGTTTGTACGTACCAGACGTTTTTTGTTCTGCCTGCAACTTGCTCACCAGACCTGCATTTTTAGTTCCTTTTTAATTAGCTTAATTTAAAAGCTTCCGATTATTGTGATTATCGTTTCGCATATCGAAAAGTTTAATGTTCAGAATAAAAATCGATAAAAATTTGAAATTAATTTAGTAAACAAAATATTAATCACTTAAATAGTTAATGTTAATAATATTACGAATGACTATAAGTTAATAAATCATTGAAAGGTTTCTGGAATAATTCATATTAAATGTATTATGTAGTTTTTATTTCGAAAAAAAAAATTTTTGTGTACGTATTATTACATGTATGTAGACGTATTAATTTATAATAAAAATTGATACCATTTAAATGAAGATTATAAAAATTAGAGATATATCTACTAAAAAAATATTATGTGCGTATTTTTGTTTATGCGCAAATATCTTTACGTATTACTCACCCCTAAGCGTGAGCACGGTTTGTTCAAGATCGTTGATTCGTGTTTGGTGCGCAGTCGTAGGTGCTATCTCCATAGAGTTTGTTTTTAGAGTTAATTGAATGTTTTCTTCTTTTAACATTTCACAATAGCTGAAACATTCAGGTCGGGTACTTATTTTCTTTATGTACGTATTAATTGTAAATATTATAGAAAATCCATTCGATAGCTACGTACGTACGTAGAATGTAGCTTTTTTTGGGTTTGTTCTACACTTACACCCTTTACGAAATAATTTCACCTCACTCATTTTAATTGAGTTAATTAAGTAGGTACAAATGTAGGTATATGAAATTCTTAGCAACTTGATCTACGTCATTTCCCATTTCATCAAATCATCACTTTCTTAGATCCTCTGTTAGTATCACTTTCTTAAATCCTCACTTAGTCTATGTGGTTTGAGCAATTTGTATTCTAAATATTTTTTTAGAAATAAAAGACGCAAGTGAAATTTTATATATTACTATGTATAGTGATGGCGAAAATAGAAGATTGAGTTTTAATTCTAACCTGTGTACTTCTTGTGCATTTATATAGCACCTATCAAACATTAATCAAAATTTTTTTAGTTACGCTTAGGCAGTCCTTAAATAATACAATATAAGTTAGGTACGTTGACGCTCAAGAGTTAAGAATGTTTGGAATATTATTTATCCAAGAAAATTAAGACTAACAATATATAATAATAAAATATACTATTGGTATATTTATCGAAATGTTTTCCTACCTTTTCCAGTATTCGAGTTCTGGTTGGGGATCGCGTGCATTATTCATCGGTGTTTTGATCTGTGATTCTAAAAGAGTCGACTCTAACTTCAAAATCTGCCCTTTTAGTGCTGTGATTTCAGCCAAAGATTTTTCATATTCCGAGACAAGAACTTCGTTACCCTAGAAATTAATAAATAACGCATGCAAAGCCCGCCAAAAATATTTTTAATGACCTACGGACGATATTAGTCATCAAAGTGATTCTTTAATTTTAGGTGGTTTACACACACAAGAAAAAATCTAGACAATAGAATACATATTTAGGTATAGCGTTCCGCTCTAAAATTGGAAAAAGGTACGTAACAAAATAACTACAACAGCAATTTATTCTTTCTCATGTATCTTATTTAAATTTTAATTGAAATAATAGACAATCAATCAGTCATGTTAATATTTATGGTATTTACTATATTAACTTAAGTAATATTTGTGGCCAATCTTACTCACTCATCATTTTACTTACTCGCCTATCCCTAACTTTTTTTAATGATATAACCTTAAATGACACTGCTAATTATACCTATAAGACTATAATTTGTATTGCCTAGAATAATGGTGATAAATATTTATCTTCGCAAAAAACCTGAGATATTTAATGTGGAAAAATATATGTTCGGATGAATTAATAATTAGAATTCGCATGTTCAAAGTCATGTCGTCGTTTTTACTGACAGCTGTCAAATCAATCGAGCTAGTAATCAATCAACCAACTAAGTATACCAAGGACTTCTTCTTCTTCTCTGTTATATACTGGCAACGCATTTCATATTTTATGAAAACATTCTGCCATTTTGATGTGAAAAATTAGTGTATCGTTGACATTCAATATTATGTCTGATGTAAATTGTCTTCTAAATTGATAGGCTTTACTGGAGTTAAAAAGGACTTCTTGGAAGAACGTGATAATTTTATTTGCACATGTTTATTTAGACTTTCTAATTTTTCCCCAGAATTTTCACGCACAATATAAATATTATGACTTTTAAATTTTAAAATTTCTAAAACGCAAAAAATAGAACATTGAAACAAAATGTAAATTTCGATTTTCTCATTCCTGAAAAATAGTCGCTAACAAGGACCATTAATTCATTGCGATAGTATTTAAAATATATATTATTTAAAAGTATACCTTTTCGGCCAATTCGAGTGCAACTATTCTTCGTTGCTGGGCTTGCACTCGCTCAAGCAAAGCTTGTGATGTGACGTGCTCACTAATAGTCTGCAGGTGTTTCTCTGAAATTTCGTCTTCCTGTTTTTCTATGGATAATTGCTTGCTTACTTCCACTATAATAAAATGACGAAAAATATTTTTCAATTGATTTGTAGGAGTTACCATCATAATCATTCCCATAAACACTGATTACTATAAAACAAGAAACTTTTTGCAATACGTTTGTTAAAATAAAATGAACTTTCATTACTTTCGATTAAAGAAAGCATATAATGAAAGAACATAAATAATGAAAGAAAAGTTTATTTCTACTGCAGGTACTATTCATAATATTGTACATAAATATAGATACGCTATATAGGTATATTGCAAACTAACTTTTGACTTCGCTGAGTCTAGAGAGCAACACTCGCTTTTCTTTTTCCAGTCTCGTGACAGTAGATTTCGCGAGGCTTAGATTTGACTCTAGCTTTCTTACTTCCTGGCATTTTTCCTCGTGTCGTGCCTGCCATCTTTCTGATGCTTGTTGAGCTCTGAAAATAAATAACTTTCATTAGTAACTAATTAATCTGTGCCTATGACATGAACTCAGTCTTGATTTTGTAAGGCTGTTCGTGCCTTATTAGGAAGATATAAAAGGAAATAAATATGGGTGCAAGACTAAAGGGAGTAAGTGAATTGTAATTTCATCGCTTAGTTTTTGCTTTTGATCATTTTGGCTGCATCCAAAGTAGGGTAAACTCATTCAATTCCGTGACAAAATAAAATATTGAAGGATTCTTAATCAAAATCAAATTGTTTTATTTTAAGTAGGAACATTAATCAGACTTTTGTTCGTAATATATTAGCATTATAGACCTTAATTTAAACTTAGTAAACTTAAACTAACGTGTAGTTTTTGATAACACGCTGACTTAGATAATTCTGTGACAAACGCTGTAATTCGGTGACACCGCTACTTGAATTATGATATAACAAAATTAAAGTAAGTATTTTTTTGTTTTGTCACAGAGTTAGCTTTTATCAAATATCAATCAAATAATTATTTCCATAATGAATTAAAAACAAATAATATTTACGTTTTTGTTAAGTTGTAATATTTGTATCTTATTATTACTTATATATACTTACATATTATGTATATGTATATGTTATATATTTTATATTTTATTCGTATGTGTTTATGTATCAATATTCGTTTTACTCATTTCTGAATGAGGAATTTCGATGTCGTAGTCTTTAGAGATAAATATTTCTTCCAATCACAATTGTTCTGCAGGAACAAGTTGGTCTAATAATCTGGAAGGTGTAATAGCTTCTAAGCGTACCTACAGCATTTTTATTTAGTGGGTACATTGTAGCTTTTAGCAAGATTTAGCCTGCTGGTATATTTGTTAGTGAAAAACTTTCTTTATAAGCCGGTGTCAGAAAATGAAAATCAAATCATGTCGGATCCGAAGTGAACTTTATTTTATAGTTTTGTAACAACTCTGCTATTTCTTCTGAAAAACTTGTAACCTAATTCTATAATAATAAAATGAACTCCAATATTTAAAATGTTTGAAAAGTTCTGCTATTTCTTTTGTTTTACTTAAATATTTTTTTATAACATGAATTACACGGTTATTTTTAATAATAATGATCATAAAAAGTAAAATCACATGAAGATCACGCTTACTTCAGTTAACTCGGTGATACTGTGTCGCACTCAAAACACAAAAATGATAACTTTTTGGGTGAACTAAATAAGTTATTCTACAAATCTTATATAAGATTAACAGAAACTCATTTCAGTGGCAATTAGTAAATAGTTTTAGTAATTTTAAATGAATTAATTATTGGAGCGCAGTTTCACGATGCCGGCTAGAGACAAAAAATGGCGCTTAGAATAACAAAACAGGCGATTGTTACTATCTTGCTCGCTCGATTTTAACCAAACTTTCACACACAGAAAGTAATTTTATTGCGCTATGTCACGGTTAAATTTAAAATAGTATTTTTGTTTCTATTACTTGATAAAGTCTTAAAAACATCTTGTCACAGAATTAGGCTAATCACATATTTATGCGAGTTTACCCTACTATAATACTGGAAAAAAAATGGCGTATAGTTTCTGTAATGTATAATAGTGCCGCGGTATTCGTTATTATCAATTTGAGGAATACCTGCCACCCTACTACATTTATTGCGTAGTTTAATAACACCATAATGCCGAAGCAAATCATACCTACCTTATATTGTAATAATATTCGCACATTGGAATCTTTACATATAAAATTAACTTACGATTATTTTTTAAATTAAATTATTACTACTTATTATTAGAGAGATTAGAGAAGCTGAGTAAAACGACCACGTATTAGTATTAAAGAAACGGGAAATGAAAACGTGGAACAGTTCAGGAGACGGGGGAATATGTAATAAGAACTGCCGCAGGATGAACATGAACGAGAGCAACAAGGGATAAGGAACAGTTGAAGAAGTTGGAGGAGGCCTTTGCCAAAGTTAGGTAAACAAATGAAGCTGTTAATATCTATATATATATAACGAAAGTTCTTTTTCTTTGACCGTGATAAACTTGAAAACCATTTTTCAAACAAAAATGTACTATTACGTACAAAATTTTCACTTACGCCCAGCGAAGCGGGCGAGAAACGACTTGTTATGTCATGAGATACATTAGGTTATTAGATACATAATGTATAATAAATAAATAAACAATAAAAATTGTTTTGGAAACCTTTTCCATTTGTCCCAAAGTGCGATTGACGATTGTGTATCCCTTCTCGCGCTCATCAGTTGGGCTTGCAACAAGGCGATTTTATTATGCAACGCCGCTGTCTCTGCGGTGGCCGTTTTACTACCGGAGGTACTTCTGTGAATTAATAAAAATTACAATTACAAATATAGCTAGATAAGTGTATTATGTAAGAAATAGGGGCAGAATTTATTTTAATTTTTGTACTCACATGCGGAATATTTGGTTTTTTAGATTTTGCGCATCGAGCCTGGCCCGTCTCTCGCGTCCTGCGAGGGCTTTGATTTGTCGTCTCAATAGAGCGTTCTGTTTACATGCCAGATGCTTCTCTCGTCGCAAGCGCTCTATTATGGGTTCTTGCCTTTTAATTAAGTAAATATTTATCATTAATGAACAATTAGAATGGACACAGTAATACAGTGTAAACCATAACAGGTTATGGTTAAAACCTATTCGCTTTTTAGCAAACTGTACAACATTTAAAAAATTATGCTTAATTAAACACTTAAGTAGCCATTCGGGAAATCAGACAAATTACAAATCATTTATATACAAAAGAGTACAGCATAGCCGTTAAGTACAAAATGAGTACAGAATAATTGTTTCACTGTATAAAAGTGCGCGTGATGTTACTAAATGTAAATGAATATGTTTAGGTAAGTGTATGTGTGTATTTGTATATAAGTATGTATGCGTGATTAGTAAAGTAATTACAATTACCTTTTGTAATTGTAATTGTTTGCCTAACAAAATGTGTTCACAATTACATTTCACAATTACAATTACATTTTGCCCAAAACTGCTAAATAGCAATTAAACAACCAAATAAAATATTTGCCATATTTCGGAATTGTCTATATAGTTGTTTATCAGATACAATCTTCATATCTGCTAAGTACAATTCTTCAGTCCTTTAAAGACATCAACTATGTCTTTTCACACTATCCGTAAGTTTCATTAATTTTACCAAGTTTTAAACGCTAAACCAACCGATTCATCTATTTCGATTTTACAGATTCAAGTGACGCATATAAATGATTCCAATTAGATCACATAACTCGGTGACCTAATAAAAGATGCGTGTTCTAAATACATTAATGAGGAATAATGTTTTTGAAGCGACAGTACCACGAAAAAGCTTATTAGACCATAGACGACAAAATCTTCTTGTTATCTGTATAATATAATCATAACTAATGCACTGTAAAAGGAAACACGCATCACCATGGCACCAAAGCCCACGCACGCATGCTCTCGTCTTCATGTGACGAGACTAGCATTACGCGATCCCTTTTGTGTGCATCGTACCGACAATAACTCGCTTTTACATTATCCACACCCTCGAGTAACCAAGGTTCACATACAACTATGATCCATTGCTATGACATCGTAGTCGTGAGTTAGTAAACTTGCCAAAAGACCACTATTTTACTCTGCAGACCACCACGCGTACTTTGTAAGTATAATAATAATATAATAATAATAATGTACTCAGACATTTCACACAGCACCATCTAGTCCCATACTAAGCAGCACAGCGCTTGTGTTATGGGTACTAGACAACTGATATACTACTTATATACTTTTCTTTTGTAAATACATACATATAATACATAAATACCCAGACTCGGGGCGGGAATCGAACCCGCAACCCCCGTTTACTTTCCGACGCGCTTAACCGTTGCGCCATGGAGGTCGTCAGTATATAGATATCATTATTTTATCTATCATCAACATTTATCATTATGCGTAAATAAATAATGATCCAAATTGAAACAACATACGCATCAGGGTCAATACACACTAAAGTAATAATACTATATTATTGGTCAGGCATTAGAAATTAACCAAACAGACTATAAAGATTGAATGTTAAACATTTAATACCTACTTTGAACCTCAATTGCAGTATGACAGGATTGCACGACAGCGTTATTGAAAAATGAAAGAAAGGTATGCTTAGTTGGTTGGGGTATATGGAAAATGAGTGTCATAAAGAATGAGTGACAAAAAACTGACGAAGAAAATCTACAGAGCAAAAGTGAGTGGTAGCAGAATCCAAGAAAGGCCAAGGCTGACTAACAAAGATCAAATAGCCAGCATGCTAGCTGACGGAAATATAAAAAGCATCCGCATACGTAGGCCGAAAATGTGTGTGGAGAATGATGAGATCCGAGAAGGCGAAAGAAGTATGTAAGGATCGCGAAGCTTGGCGCTCCGTCCTCTCAGACTATTCCGTTAGGGATACAGCGTGAACATATGTATGTATGTTGATTCCCAATTAAACCATTAACCTGTTATTCGAACATTAGATACCTATTAACATATTTCCTTTACATACCAAATGGTCGTAGAAGAGGAAGGTATTCTCACAAGATCGTCTTGCATATCATGTAAATCAACAGAAGATTCAAATTTAAGCTCCAGTTTGTCAGAACCATGTTGTGACAAAACGTCACTTGCCTCATCCACTTCTACTATGGCCGATAGATTGAAACTGGGATCATTCACAGACATTATAGTCTGCATGCTCATTAATTGATTCTGAAATAATGTTTACATTTTATAGCAAATTTTAAAAGATGATGTGTGTTTTTTGTACATTATACGAAACTTTGTTGTCATTAAACTTACATAGATATATGAAATTAGTTTGAGTTTTCGAAATGGATGTACACTGCACTTGAAAGTGAATAACGAATCTTTGTATATAAAACATTGAAGTACGTACATACATATACATATGTATACATATTCAAGAAAACTAGTATTGTACACTATATTTGACCTTTACCTTCAAGTTATTTACAATGGAACGTAGTTGTTCGATGTGAGCATCCTTATCTGCCAGTTGTTTCATATATACAGCTTTTTGTTCTGTCAAACGAGCACGCAGCTCCATGTGTTCACGCTGGGTTTCACTTAATTGCGTAAGCCAATGTTGGTTTTCTGCTTTGTATGATTCTACCTATTTTAGAAAGCAAATTTCCAATTTATGGAAATGATATTACGTGTACTTAATATTACGTTTCTAGGGTTCCATAGCGAAATGGCAAAAATGGCACTAATAATTCCGTACCGTCTGTTCCGTCTGTTCGCTCGTATGTCGGAGCCATTTTACTAGGAGACTATTGGTGTTATATAGTTGAAATTTGGAAGGTAGATGTGTTCTATGAATCGTTACATAAGGTGTAATGAGATTATGAAAAACTAGGACTTCAAAAATGATATAGCTTAATAGTTGGTGAGATCAATGTGCAGATTTCAAAGTAATAAGTGTAATATCTACACTAACTTAACAACTGTGGGGTGAAGAATTCTAAAAAATGTTAATTTATGAAACTCAACAAAAATTGGTTTGAATAAAGTAATAAATGCTGTAAAGTTTTAGAGATATGGATATTTTTAGTTACACGTTATTTTGAGTTTAGCGACCGCTGAAATAACTTTGTCCCTGAGAAATATTACAAAATGCAAACTTATTTGGGCTGCCGCTAGTTTTGTAGTTTAATGCAATGACTATGAAATATTATGAAATACAAACATATTTTTGCTGCTGATTAAATGAATATAATGAATCCTGAGTACAAAAACCTTCTCTGCGTGGTGCGACACGCAAATGGCCAGTTTTTTTATTTGACAAATATGCGATGACTGATTAAACTTCCTCTGTGTATACCTATAATAACGGATAGGTATTGGATATAAGAAAATCAGTGCTAAAATTAAGTAGGTAACTATTATTAAACTTTTATACTCACTTCTTGGCTATATTTTTCTTGTAGTTGTGAATTTAATAGCTCCATTTTAATTAATCTCTCCGAAGCCAGATCCTTCCAACGTTGTAATTCACACTGATGATTTGTACTGAAAGAATGTTGAGTTTTTTTGACGATAATAATAATGTAAAGTGTGAACTAAATTTGAATTGTAATAAATGGTAATACTCACAGTTCAGTTTTGTATCCTTCTAGTTCATTTGACAGTTTAAAACATTTGTCTTCTAGTTCAAAGATTTTTAATTTATTTTTATTAGCAGCATCGGCGGCCTCCTCAGTTTGGCTGTATTCTCTACTGTAATAAATACGTAATTTACTGTGTATTACGCAAATGCTTAATTTGTTTTCAGATTATGATGATGTTATCTACCGCCTGATGATTGATAGTTGATGGAATAACTACAGCTATGATTCAAAGTTTTAACCGTGCAAATGACATATATATAGTCGTGTGGGGTAAGTGCGCGCAACGGGTAAGGGCCGTTCAAATTGAATATTTTGGGAACCGTTTAAACATTAAACACACCTCTTCAATGTTAGTTTCAACATTGGATAAAAGACTAATGTATTGTCGGGTTTAGTTGCGTTGTTTGTCTGGTTGATTATTGAAATTTTACGTTAGAAATATTATAATATTTTGTTATTTTGAAGTAGAAAAATTTCAGACTCGTGTTGCAGTATTTATTATGTATTGTATAGATACTATATCATTTTATCTAGTTTAATGTGTAATATTACTAGACTAAATAATTTGGCGCAATTATGAGAGCAAATTTAACTTAATTTTGTTTGGACACTTTAGGTTAAGTGCGCCATTTTATCTAGCGCATAAGCTTGTCGGGTAAGTATTTGGTATATATTGGGTCCTTACATATGAAATTAGCGTTTTGTCGTACTGACCAATTTGATCTGAAATATCTCCTCTTTGGTTAAGAATTCCAAATTCAAATTTATAAATTCATTTAGCTGGTACATTTGATTTTTCAAAACAGTCATTCATTTGTTTTTTCCTCGTTATTTTTTTCTTTGGCGTCGCTTATTATCGCACAATGGAAAACATGAAATATCGGTATATTTACGAGTACGAGTTCTACCGTGGCACCAGTGCTGCAGAAACAGCTCGAAGGATTAATGATGTGTACGGCGCTGGTGTCGCAAAAGAAAGCACGGTACGTTTTTGGTTTCAACGTTTTCGTTCTGGAAATTTCGACCTTCAGAACCAACCCCGTGGACGGCCGAAGACCAAAGTGGAAAATGAAGAATTAAAGGCTATTGTGGAAGCGGATCCATCACAAAGCACTTCAGAGATAGCTGCAGGCTTCGGGGTAAGTGACAAAGCTGTATTAATCCATTTGAAGCAAATCGGGAAAGTAAAAAACTTGAACGATGGGTACCTCATGAATTGAGTGAATCGAACTTGCAAACACGCGTCGACTGCTGTGTTACTTTGCTCAACCGACACAATAATGAAGGGATTTTAAATCGAATCATTACTTGTGATGAAAAGTGGATACTGTACGATAATCGGAAGCGCTCGTCGCAATGGTTGAACCCTGGAGACCCAGCCAAATCCTGCCCTAAACGAAAATTGACTCAGAACCACTCTATCATAGGCCTTTTCTAGATCCACGAACGTGCAATAGACCTTGTTTTTAGCCAAACACTTTTCGGCTATGCACCGCAAGGAAAAGACCTGATCCGTACATCCCATTCCCTTTCTAAATCCCGCTTGTGCATCCCATACTTTTTCGTCTGTTTCATTCACAACCCTTTCAATCAACACTTTCGCATACAATTTACCGACGACGCTGAGAAGGCTTATACCGCGGTAATTTATGCATTCCTGCCGTGACCCTTTTCCCTTATACAATGGCACGATTACGGCTTTGCACCAGTCTCCTGGTACTTGCCCATTTCGCCAGCACAAATTGAAAAGGCGGTACAGCTGGCTAGCCACTATGCCCTGTCCAGCCCTCAGCATCTCGATGGTAATCCTGTCATACCCTGCAGCCTTACCTAATCTCATACTTTTCAACGCTTTCACTATTTCATCCATGCTTATCTCACTTTCATCAACATTTATATTAGTTTCCATGGAAGGTGCCAGATGTTGTTGTACCTGCACTTCCTCTCTTTCAAACAAACTTTCAAAATACTCTTTCCATCTCTTTAACACACATTCTTCTCCTTTTATAATGCTCCCATCTTGACTCCTGATTGTACTCAGCTCCGAGGTAGAAGTTTTTCCTCTGGCTGTTTTGATAGATTTCCAGAAAAACTTGATGTTTGACTGGAAATCTTCAGTGAGTCTCCTATCAAAATCATCCTTTCGTTCTTCTTTCTTTCTAGACACAATTTCTTTCGCTGCTGATTTCAATCTTTTATACTTCGATCTTGCTTCCTTTATCTCGTCATCCGTTGCCTTTTGAACTTTTTGGTTAGCTTTTGTTGCTAACCAATCTAACCACGCTTTCTTCTATTCTTGCACAGCCCTTTGTACATCTTTATCCATCCACACCTTATAGTTCTTTCTTCCTTTCCTTCTTTTAGCTAAGCCGCATACCTCAATAGCAACATTCACGACCCCTTTCTTAAATATCTCCCACAGATCTTCAATCACACCTATCTCTTCTATGCCTTTAAAACTTTCTTTCAGTTTCTCTACATACTCGTCTTTCTTTTCCTTTTCTTGTAGATTTTCCACTTTCACTCATACTGGCCATAAATACTGCTATAATAAGAAAAAAGTAATATTACATTTGAATTTGGAACCTCTTATTCTCATATCTCATATTCATAGCTAATTCTCATTTTCGCGCCAACCTTTGTTAAATATTCTTTTGATATTAAAATGGAGTGGGGTGATAAAGAGAACCGAATTACTGTAGTGAAATTTTCGAAATTCTCCATTCGCTTGGTATTAGTCGAATGTTTGTGTACCGGGTTATTGATAAATATAATGAAACGTCCTCTGTTTGTGACAAAAATCAATCAATCAATCAAATCAATTAATCAAAAGGAAATAATTCGAAGAATTCCTGTCCCAAAGCATAATATTTTATATAGGGAAATGAATATAGCACCCAGAGCCATGTCGTGTATTTTAAAAGATGACTTAGGACTTGCAGCTTATAAGAGATGCACTTGTCATTTCTTAACCGATAATTTAAAAATGAATAGGGTGGTAACATCAAAACAACTTCCGAGTTTATGCTCAAAGCTCTAGAGAAGCTTCTCAATGGTCCTTTCAGCAAGGCTTAGCATGTGGCCGTAAAGCTTGATCGACACAAGCGTGGCTGTAAAGGAACGTTTCTGACTTCATCCGAGCTGAAGACTAACCGCCATCTAGTACCGACTTGATTAAGATTTATGATCTATTTTAGAGAGTATGGTATGTTCTAAACGCCATGATAATTTGGAATCCCTAAAACATTCCATAAGTTTCGCAGTGGCGAATTTTACCATAGAGAAAGTGCATGTTAGTATCGATAACTGGCTACAACGTTTAAAGGATTGTAGTAAGGCCAATGGAGATTTTGAATGAGCTTCGTATTTTTAAAATGCTATTATATTAATGTATAAAGTAACGCACACTGCAGTAATCAACGTTTTATGTACTAGAAAAAAAAATGTTTTCAGTGTAACAATATTTATGGCAAGACTAGGTATAACAAGAAATATCTAAGCACTCAGTGTGTGTAATGTATTGCTTTAGATTTACAATAAATTGCATTGCATTGTTTTTCTCAACACAAAAGAAGATTGATATGTATCCGGTATCGCTAGAAGGTATTCGCAGTCTTTTCCTCCTTCGTTTTTTTCAGCTAGAAACAAATTGTCAAAACTAGAAAATAAAAAAGAAGTTGTTTCCTCTACATTTAAGAGATGAAGCTAAACTTTTTATGTTAGCTTGGCTATCTTGAACTGGAGATTCCGTTTTTAATAAATGACACTGTATAATATTGTATTCGACTTCGAATTTTTCATTTTAGAATGATTCAAAGAAATTATGCGCGCACTCGCTCCATATGACTCTAACATAATTTTGTGTAATGTTGACTCACTTATTATCGTCTACTTGTGTACGTAGTTCCATGATCTTCAGATTTAAGCCTTTCATCGTTTTCGAGTATTCTTCTCTTTCATTGCTTAGAAGCTCTTTGTATTCTTCAATTATAGTATTTTTATCAGTTTCCAATTGTTTAAGAGCAGTCAAGAGAGTCCTATTATCTTCACTAACTATATTTTTTGATTTATTTTTTTCAGCATTATATAGGTTTGTAGTTTCAGACAGTCGCTGTTTCAAGTCTTCGATTACATCACGTAATCTTGAATTTTCTTCATTTTTATTGTAATCCAAATCTACGTAGTGTTTTATTGTTGCCTCTAATTTAAATTTTTCATTGTTTAAGTCGTCAATGTTTTCAGATTTTCTCTGGGCTAATGCCGCAAATTCAACTAATTCTTTGTTGATTTCGCTCTTATCGATTTGAAGCTTATTTATGGCCATTTTTAGTTCTTGTAATTCGTGATCCATATCTGTTTGAACCAATCTATTCATTGTTGTAAGTTTTTCACTAATACTGGTTTGTACGAAAACATTAACTGATGGTCGACTTTGATGGATTTTTGATGGAGAATCCGGTAAACTATCACCGCTTTTAGTTGGTAGAAGTATTTGAGGTTTAGGTAAAGTGATTGTTTGATCCTCTGTTAAACAATTAATTTTTATGTAATGTGTTATATATTTTTTTACATTTAATTAAAATACTGTACAGTACGTTATGTACACATATTTCTATGAAAATGATATTAAACAACAAACCTTGGTAGTATTTGAAGTAAAATCGTAAGAGCGTCAGGGTACTTACTTCGAGAAATATTTTCGTCGTCAGAATGTACATCTTCTACATTCATCACTTTGCAGACTATACTATTGTCAGAATTTTTAATTCCTACATAGTCGTTTAGAATAGTTTTGTCAAATATTTTGTTCATAAGAACTAAAGTCTTTTCTAAACAATTGAATTGTTTTATAATTTCGTCTCTGGACTGTTCTAATACTTTTAATTTTTTATTGTAATGATCTACATCGCGCATATGCGTATTTTGCTGAAAATTAATGTTACGTAAAAATGTAAGCGAAAAGTATATTTAAAGTAAATTTATTATTTCTTACCACAACAAGACACTGTAGTTTGTGTGAACAAATATCATCACTTAAACAATTATTTTTAGTAACTTCTAAAATTTGATTATATACAGCATGTTTCGTTATCAAACTGCTTCTTAAATTTTCAACTTCATCAAGCTTTTCATTAACGATTTGAGTTTTACGAGAAAGTTCTTCCATATTTTCTAAATAGTTTTCAACAGATATAAGTGGCAAATTTCCTTGATACTGTTTTCTTAAAGTTTGCATTACTTCATACGTATATCTAAAAAATGACATAAAAGTCTAATTTTACTTTTATATAAATAGGTAACTCCGTAACTGTAACTTACTTGAATTTTGTTTCGTATCTATGAACGTAAAGGTCGAAGATTTTTTGACGCGTTTCCAACATTTCTTCTATTTCTGTTCTTAACAGTTTTTCCTTATTAAGAGAAGCATTTAGTCTTTCTATTTTCTTGTGACTTTCATTTGCTTGCAAGTGGGCTACCAAAATTTCGTTACTGAGCCTGTATAACGTTTTAATCAGTGGGTTAAACTCTTAATTGTAGAACAATATTAGGTAATAAATATATGCATCAATATCTTGTTACGTCTTACCTTGCTATAATTGCTTTATTTTCTCCAACAGACTGTAAATCAAGTATTTGATGTCTCATCATGTTAATTTCTATTTCATTATTAATTTGCTTTTGTTGACTGTCTTGTAACTGAAATAATAAACATTTTATAAATGATTAGGTATAAATGATAAAATAACTTAATGACACTCATTGTTGATTTCGTTAAACTATAGTAATCGTAAAATAAAATAAAAATATTCATTTAATAAAATATAACTTATACACATATATATAAAGTTATAAATTTAATATTTAGCTCGTACCTGTAATAAAGCTAAATTAAGCTGATTACTGACGTGCAGACATTGATCTTTTAGTACTTTATTCTCTATAATTGATTTGCTCAATTGTTCCTTCATAAAATCTATGTCTTGAATTGTTTCCGAGGCTAATGTTTTGTCTCTAAAAAAAATATTTTTTATAAATATTATTTTATACAATACTGTTCTCACTGATTAACTGATTATACACTGAGAGCGCAAAGCAATAACTCCAGCTTATCGTGTAATAGGTTAAAATGGATTTAAAGTATTAGTACTCGTACTTACAGAATTAATGATAGAAATCATTGTGTGCCAGCGCGCAACCGATAGCATATAATTTTTATACACTTACTTGTGAATTTTTTGCACCGTTAACGTAACTACCTATAAAGTAACAGCTTAAACAATTTAGCATTCATAAAGTTATTATAAAAACGTTGGTGTGCCTCATTTAATCTTGTTGCAATGTTTCGGCACACCAACTTTTATTGTCTATTTTTTGGCATGTTTATGTATCGAGTAACAGACTAAATAAAAATTTATACTTTTTTATATAAGAAGGTGTGCCACGCCAATGCCTGTTATAAATGCCTAGGATACCAAATTGTTTTCCTGAAACCAGAGTTCAAAAACTGTTATCATACGGTTATAGTTGGACCTTATGTGAAGAAAATAAAGTCAAATATAAAATGAAACGTGACACGCAACTTTTAGAGCTTTCGATTGTTAACATTAAGTTGTAAGTGCTATTGATTGGCGTTTTAATACTTCTTCTCGTGCGATATCGATAGAATTAAAAACCGGCCAGAAGCGAATCGGATTCTGTGTGCCAAGGGTTTCTTATAATCATATGATGTATTTGTGTTAAGTGTTTACCAAAAAAAATCTGTCGGATTCGAGAACAAATTTAAATTTGCAGCTGAAAAACACGTTCTCCCATACTCTCCTGCTACAGCTCCAGATGTAAGTTTGTAAATAAATATAGTTTACTTTCTTAGTTAGATTATCATCTGTCTGACTTTTTTTCTCTGTAGCTGCTGTGCAACAAGGAGTCCGCAACAACGCGGTAGCAGATTTATTGACGTCAATGAGATTTTTAGAATCCAGTTTTGAAAAAATGACTTTGAATTTGAATGAGGAACACAAATTTGTTTTTTTTTTTAAATTTAACGCAGTCTATGCCACGCTGACTGTTCAATTGAAAAAAAAAATACAATTTATGTTAGAAATATAATAAATCAATTTCACTCTCGATATTGATCAAACTAATTTCTGGTTTTACGTTATTTTGCTGACATTGTATACATATTATTTATTTATTTATTCTTCATTGTACATAATGTATACAATAGGCGCACTTAGTGCCTAATGGCGTTCTCTACCAGTCAATTTGAGCTGTCTGACTTATGTCAGAGAAATAGTGGTGGTACAAAAGTCACCGAAAAATGACTGTAATATGTAAATACCATACATAAACATACATATACGCATACATAAACACACATATCCATACGTATATATATACATATACACAACAAACCCTCCATACATATTTATGTATACATACAAGTACACACCCGTGCAAAAAAATTGAAAAAGATAGTATAATCAATAAGACTAGGATAACAACATAACAAATATAACAGATAAATAATCATCAGCTGATCACTTTGAGCAGATGGTCTTTAACTTTCATCTTAAAAGTGACTTGCTTCTAGAGTCTAGTTCTAGAGTAGAGCATTCTAGAGTCTTATAGCCTGAACAATGAACGAATCAGACAAGAAGTTAGTTCGATGAGCAGGCACACAGAGCAAGAGGCCATCAGATAAGCGAAGATTACGATCATGGGATGTACTCCGAAGTCGAAATCTTGGTTTTAGGTATTCTGGCGCTAGTAGATCATTGAAAATGGAATAAAGCGTGCAAAGATACGTAGGTTACGGTGCTGATGTATAGTTAGCCATGTAAGATGTCGACGATATTGAGATATTTGATCGTATTGGCGCAACCTAAAAATGAAACGAATGCAGTTATTAAGGAGGCGATTTAATTTGTTGAGATCTTGGTTAATGTTAATACAACAAATATCCGCATAGTCAATCAGTGGTAAGACTCTAGATTTTACCACTGATTGACTATAAATGGGTGAACGTGTCTTTCAACTGCAAATTTAAATTTGTTCTCGAATTCGACATATTTTTTCGGAATATTCATAACATAACTCAATATATGGTGGTAACGAATCCTCGGAAGAATCAGACTCGCACTTGGCCGGTCTTTAATTCTTTTTTTTATATCTTTATGGCATGGCGCACAAATTAGCACATTTGCCAATGTCGTAACATTACTTGTATTAATGAGTACAATGTGTGTATTAATGAGTATGTAGACATCTCACGGTCACAAATTTACATATTAATATTTTACTTTTCTAAATATTATATTTTATATACACACAAATCTTTTATATAAATATTTTGTATTAAAGTCGGTATAAAACTCTTTGTTGAAAGAATAAGTAAAAATGAAACAACTGTCATTGTTTGTAATTTGTTAATTTTTGATGGATACGTTTCTGTGACATAAAAAATAGGTATAATTTTATTTAGCAAATATATATCAAATAACCAATTGCTATTGATTATTATTCAATTATACCTAAAAGTACAATACGTGTATTAATACGTAGAATCACAAATAAATTAGTTTTTTCTTGTTATCGTAAAACTCCTTTAATAAAGTGATAGTAGGCTTTACTGGTTTTAAGTAGAAAATCTAAATAAAACGACAACCTCACTCTTCCCGTTTCCGCCAATAAATCGTTTTTAATTCTATCGATACCAACCAATAGTACTTACAACTTAATGTTAACAATGCAAAGCGCTAAAAGTTGCGTGTCACGTGTCATTTTATAATTAACCTTTAAGAAAGAAACCTTTAAGAGGAATCCTTTATTGCAAATTTCTTAAGTGAGTACATATCCGATAGCTTCCTCACTAGGCAAAGCCTGTAATTGACTTTGTTCTCTTCACATGATGTCCAACTGTAATCGTATAAGTTTATGAACTCAGGTTTCAGGAAAACAAAGTGGTGTGCTAGGCACTTGTAGCAGGCATTGATGTGGATCACCTATATTTTCTAATAGAATAAGTATACATTTTCATTTAGTCGTAATTTGGAGCTCGATAGGTCCATGAACGGGCCAAAAAATAGACAATGAAAATTTGTGTGCCGAAACATTGCAGCAAGATTAAATGAGGCACACCAACGTTTTTTTATATAACTTTATGAATGCTAAATCGTGGCAGTAATTTTAAGCTGTTACTTTATAGGTAGTTACGTTAACGGTGCAAAAAATTCACCGGAAGTGAGGGTATAAAAAGTATATCTTATCGATTGCGCGCTGGCACACAATGGTTTCTATCATTAATTCTGTAAGTACTAACACTTTAAATCCATTATAACATATTACTTGATAGGCTGGAGTTATTTACTTTGGCCTCTGGTACAATTATGAGTTAGAAAATTAATATAAATACACTGAAACATCGATAACAAAGAATCACTTTTTATTAATGTCTGCTGCTATTTGACATAGATACATATATAGGAATACTTCTAAGATAATGCGGGTTCCTATAAAATAATTTTCTATATGCGTATAACACTTCTTGAAAAATGTGTTTTCAGATTGTTATTGCTTCCTCTCTATCCTTTTTTCCTAGTCTATTCACTGCAATACCCTCAAAGGAATATAAGTTTGATGTAAACAGAGTACGCGCAAATTTAACTAACAATCTGCCTAGCTTTTTCTAGACGTAAAAAATCATAAAATGTGTTTAAAATAGTATGATAAGCCTATAGTTAAATCTGTACATTGTTAATAAAAATCGGTATAGCTTCCTTAGGAACTGTTATTGTAATTTTATATCGAGGAACTTACATTAATTTATTTTGAGTTTGTTGCAGTTCAATGTTTATAGTTTCTAACTTTGCTAAGTCTTTATTTTTATTAGCTAGTTCTTCACAAATTTCCTTTAGCTGTTTTTGAAGAATAGTTTGTTCTATGTTTGTCGATATAAATTTCATTTCATTATTTTTGTCTCCATCTAAAATAAAAGTTTAAAAAATACATTTTTATTCAAATTCATAAATAGAAAAGGATAAAAGAATGTAATTACCTTTTAGTTCAAATATTTGACTTTGTATAAAGTTAGTTATTTCAATTTTATTATTTTCTAAACGCTTATGTAGATCTAATTGTTCATAAGTCGTTTTAATATTTCCGTTTACTAGACCCCTATATTTTGTTGCGATTTCATTCAACGTTTCATTTTGTTTCCAAAACAATTCAATAGATATCGAATTACGCAATTTGTCAGTGAGATGAATTAGAGAAATTATTAATTTTTGAATTTGAAATTCATACTTTGACGCAGCTATCATTGCCTCTCTTTTACATTCCAAATATTCGTTTTTTATATTTTCGTTTAATGTTCTTATGTATTTATATGATTCTTCTAAATATGTACATTTACGTTGCAAGGTTTTGGTATTAGGTATGGTAACTATGCCAGGAGAGTCCTCACTGTCATCCTCGTCGTCATAGGACAAACGAGCTTTTAATTTCTCAATTTCGGCTTTGTACTGTTCGTCTTGAATAGCCCATTTGCTTTGATTATCAGCTTCCTGTATTGCCAGTTTTGTCATATTGTCAAATAATAACTTGAATTTATTATGGAAGTACAATAAACTATTTCTTAGCTGATCCTCGTAAATATAGTTCCCTTTAACTACAATATTTTCAGTTTCATTTTTATCGTAAAAATCAATGTTATTTTTTTCTCTCTCGAATATCCAATCACCAAATTCACCAATCTCAACGTCGGATTTACGCATTACATTTTCGTCTGTTTTACTTTGTTCTTTTTTAGTTTCTATTTCATGTAACTTCTGTTCAAGGGCCTTCGACTTTTGTGATTCTTTCGACAATTGGTTCATTACATCGAAAGTTTCCTTTCTGTATATGATAAAATTATGAAAAAAATTTTTTTACAATAATAGGCCAGTTAATTGTTGAAATTAGATACTTAGTTTTGTTGTCTTAAATTGACTTCGGACTGATTATGTCGGAAAAGACACGGGGCAATTCGTGTTTTTGCAACTCAGCCGTGAGAAATAGGTACCTCAACTTACAAGAGGCGAACTACTGCATAAAATACAACGTTAAGTTAAAGTTAATGTGCAAACGACAGAAAACTCTTCATAACAATTATTACGTAGGTAATTGGAAATTTAATAATGGCAAACGATCCGTCGGAGAAATGCTATCGCACTGGCCGCCGTAGTCTAACAGACTTTCAGCGCCGGCCCCGACGTTCCCTTAGCGCGTCATCGGAAGTCGCGCTTTGCCATAGTATAGTCAAATGAGTGCCTTTTATTATTTCCATCGACCGACATATATATATATAATTATTATAAGATATATATATCTTCACGTTGTATCCCTAACAGATACATTATATTAAAATAATTAAGAACCAAATACAGATACAGAAAAATTAAATTTAGTTGAGTAATACAGAAGTCATGCCATTTAAAGCCCAGTAGCGGGAACAAACTAAAGAAAGGTGACATTTTCAAACTATGATGTCATAATAAAACTGTAACGACCTTCAGGCGAAGCAGAAAAGCTTTAACTAAAAGCAGTTGAACAACATATTTGTCTTATTTAACAATGTTAAAAGGTAACTAAAGCGTAATTTCAAAATGTTGCTCAAACGCCTTTTATTCAGTAGACTATAGAATATTTGGGTTTTACATTCGATGTTGTTGAACGAAACTAATATTTTTTTACAATCGTTTTCATAATTAATACACCTATTTTTAAATTAGTTTATAAAAAAACTTTAAGAAATAGCTTAACACTAACACTACAAAAAAGAAATGAAATGAACCATACCCTAAAATAAACTTTATTAATACTGACCTGGCTTCGTGTAAAGCGGAAAGCAACGCGTCTTTACCACCTAAAGCTGTTTTAAGTTCCATCATAGTCGTCATGTGTGGCGCAAACCAACCAGCTGTATGTCTTGCTTCCATAGAATGCAATACTGTTTCTAGACTAGGACACTGAAGAGCTAATACTCCTGAAGATGTTGTACCTAATGTGGAAATGTATAAATATTTTTACGAATAATAACAATGAACATAAACGAGCGTTATAACGTCAGTCACTTACTATTGTCTTTTAAAAAATCCAAAATTTCTCGTAGACCCTTACGAAGTCCTTCGTTTTCTTCTATAATTCCAGGTATATCTAGACTTTTATCGTTTGATATTTCTCTAGTTGCTTCTTCAGTAATTTCTTCACATTGTTTGGATATAATTCTGAAATACAATATATGCAACTATAATACTACGAATCACACTGTAAAGAAATATATAAATACGATTAGTATAATTAAATTATTAATATAAATAAATATAAGTACACAGAAGATTCTCCACCGCCATCTGTAGGCATGAAAGCTTCGTCACTTTCGTTATTTTCACTTAACTTTTTGATTTTGTCTTCATTATAACCGATCTCATGTAATAATTTAGACATCTTCAATACCGTAGATGACAGATGTCTGTTATTTATTTCTGCAGTAACTAATTTATTTTCTGTTTTTCTTGCTTCTTTTTTGAGTTCGAAATAGCTACGTTCTAGGTCACGATGCTTTTTCAATATTCCTACCGTAGACACTGTTTCATCTTGCGGTATATCTAATTTTTGCCTGCAATAAAATATTTTAACGACGTTATCTTCATAAAACTAAAAAATAGGGTTAAAAAACATAAATATTAATAAACGGGCTAAGACGTCTGTTAGTTTGTTCGCAAAACAAGAGCCCTCAATTCTAACTACGAGCTTAGTGTGTCTTATTTATTGTAAAAAATTTAAATAATATAATATGCGAAAAGTGTAAATAGTAATAGCGTTGACCTAGCCGGAAAATGAATAAGGAATAAATAATAAACCAAAAATAGTACTTATAATCATTGAATTAGTAAATAAAAAAATTTGTCGAAGGGTAAAAAATTGAGAATAAATTACTTATCATTTTCAATTATGAATCATATTTTTCATTTTAATTTTTTTAGTAGTACTGATATTAAATGATGGTTTTTAAACGGAATGAATACTTAATAGAATCCATATTCATATGTAACGACCGCGACGCTTGATGTTCCGTCCTCTCTGTCTACCCCGTTAGGAATACAGCGTGATCATGTACATACATATATCTATATTTACTGCTTTAGTTTCAGAGCAGTACTAAAAGTTGCAATGCATTTGAATAAATTTATTCCAAACTTCTTTATACAATCCCTCATCACTAAGAGCTTTGTATTATATGTATGTACCTACATAGTCTTACCATAAATATTGTAACAAGGAAAACATCGTTTTTTTTCTAATACATAAAACGTTTATTACTGCAGTGTGCGTTAGTTTATACATTAATATAATAGCATTTTAAAAATATGAAGTTCATTCAAAATGGCCTTAATGCGACCCTTTACACGTTGTGGTCAGTTATCAATTGTAACACGAACTTTCTCCATGGGAAAATTCACCATTGTCAATCTTATCAAATGTTTAGGGACTCCAAATTATCATGGCGTTAAGAGCATGCCATACTTTCTAAAAAGACCATAAATAATAACCAAGTGGATTAAGATCGGACATAGATGACGGTCAGTCTTCAGCTCCGACGAAGTCAGAAACGCTCCTTTCCAGCCACGCTTGTGTGGATCGACCTTTACGACCCGTTCTGAATTTCGCTGAAGTAACCATTCTTGGTTATGGAACATGATGTTGTTAAGAGACTTAACTATGTTCTCAAAAATCGTATCTTGATAACCCTGGGCCGATATTGTAATACTTTTTTCACGAAAACATGGCTCAGTCACTTCTTGTTAGCTAACATCAAACCAAACAATCCCTAAAGTCGGATAATACCACGTTAAACTGCTACTGACTTAAGAATTGAGAAGCTTCTCTAAAGCTTTGAGCATAAACTCGGTTATTCTGCTTATTAAAATTTTGCTCGATAGTAAACATTTTTTCGTCGGTATATAATTTTTTCCTGTAATCTATCTTTGCGTACCGTCTAAGAAGTGGTTTCGATTTTACCACCTTATTCATTTTTAAATTATCGGTTAAGTAATGACAAGTGTATCTCCTATAAGCTGCAAGTCCTAAGTCATCTTTTAAAATGCGCGACATGGTTCTGGGTGCTACATTCATTTCCCTATATGAAATATTATGCTTTCGGACAGGATTTCTTCAGATTATTTCCTTCACAGCTTTGATAGCCTTTTTGGTATGAATACTACATGGACGGTCAGATCTCTATCTGCCACAAACAGGGGACGTTTCACTATACCTGTCAATAGCCTGGTACACAAACAGTCGACTAATACCAAGCGGATGGAGTTTCTAAAATTGCATTTGGCGCCATACCTGGTCTATGTAATGCTATCATAGCAATTCGGGTCTCTTTATCACCCCACTCCATTTTAATATCATAAGAATATTTAACAAAACGGCGCGAAAATGACTATATACTATGACTATTTATATGAGAATAACAGGTTTCTATTGGATTGTATTATTTTTGTTTTATTTTTATTGTAACATTATTTATGGCCAGACTATTGTAATTAATTGTTATAAATTATTATTCATATTAAATATTTGAATTTGTCCTTGTTCGCCATCACTATTAAATAAAAGACGTGTTCCCGACATTATTATGTGCAAAACTGAGACTACCTACAACATGAACGGTAAAGAACAATGGTAATTTTGGCCCTGACTTGGGACTGATATCTACCGTTTGTGACAACCAACTTGTGCTTGTCAAAAATTGATTTGATTCTGAACACTGATAACGTCTTTGTTATTGAATTTGTGTGTTTTGACCAACCTCGAAAATATTTTTGACAATGTTTCAAAATTGTTGCCGCGTAAAAAAAATAATAACGTGATGACTTTTACTATGCTTATACATAGCAAATACACCATAAACAATTCTTAGACGTCGAAACTGGAAGTCAGTGTTGTTATTCACAAACGTCGGAAACTAAAACTTTTCGTATCTGACACGAAAATTTTCGATGATTTTGTCTAAACGCTAATAATAAATCCGAAACCTTTCCGAAACGAACTGATTTCACAGACTTTTTAATGTCGGAAACGTTTCCGAGACAACTAAATTAATAATTTTGGCAAATAATTACTGTCGATTACTACTTAGATTACGTTTCAATCATAAGAAAAGGATAACGCTAATAATTTGTATCGTGTTGGGGCACTGGCATCACCAAGACGTCGGTTCTCACATATATGTATAGTTATAATCTGTGACGTCCGTCGTTAAAAATCTAAACAACAAATTGCGCGTAATTAAGACAAATTTCGTGCCCTTTTGAAATACGTGCCTAAGGATTAATTTGCCTTATATTTCGATAACATATTTTATTAGCTACGCAATCCATAGCTAAACATTGTTAACAAAGCAAGCTAAGCATAAATTCAATCCGACGGGAATAGAAGTTACGCTTTCCGACGATCGGCCCTTATGCCACGGAAAGTTTTCGATGCGTTGTGAATAACCATGCAGGTCCACATTAGTATGGAGTTTAGTCGATGTTCTTTATGACAATAGATTAGGTATGGATAATGTATAACACCATGCACACCTTATCTGTTATGATATTTGGAATGAAAGCATGGACTGGGTAACTTACATTTACTTTTACTTTTCTATCTGTAAGCCTTATTTATAAAAGCAGGGTATAGACACTATTTTATTGTGTATTAATGCTCTGCTTTCCTCAAAAGGAAAATAGTATGATATTGTGTATGGTCATGTGCACGATCTACATTATAATCTCTCGTACCAAAAATGTGTTTACTTTATTGCTATATTACTTTTTATTTATTTATTATATTACCTCATAGTCTCGTTTTCAAGTTGTGAATTATTAAAATGTTCATTTAACGCATTAATTTCTTGGACCAGAGACTTGATTTCTTCGTCCTTAGATTTCAATTGATGACTTTTATTCTTTATTTTGTCAAGTAACATCTTGATACCTTGACTATCTGACTGCAAAATTTGCAGCTGCGTTGTAAGTTCAATTACCTTGAAAAAAAAAGAGTTAAATTTGAATAAGAAATTATGATGATATAGTAATATTTGGCCTCTTTTTCCTTCAACCTACCTCTTTTTCTCTGTTAGAAACCGTTTCCTCTGCTACCGAAAGAGAAGTACTTAAAGTTTTCAATTTTCTCTTAAGTTTTTCAATTACATTTCTTTCTTTACTAACACGAGATTCAGTTATTGTGCTTGTCTCAGTAAAATCTCGCATTTCTTCTACTGTAACCTTCAACTGCTTATTTTCTGCTTTTAATATTTCGATAAATTTTGCATATTCCATTAATTCGTTTGATGCTTCCAATAGCTTTTCTTGTAATTGCTTAATCGTTTGCTGTTCTAATTTTTCCTAGAAAAGGGTATGAGAAATGTAGTAACATGTTATATAATATATTCATTATTATAATTAAACACACACTCTTACTTCCCGGCGAGAAGAAGAATATGAAGTTTTAGATGCTTGAATCAACTCTTGTTTTAAACAAGTATTTTCATTCGATAGGGATTCTATTTCTGCTTTTTTTAACCGAGCTATATTTTTCCAATGCAGCACTTTCGATTTAATTTCTTCATATAAATTTTCTCTGCTAGAATCTACTTCAAAAAGATTTTTTCTTAATGCCTCTATTTCTTCAGATAAATTTGTTTTTACTTCTTCAGATTTCCCCAAAGCGTCTATAAGAAACGTTTAATTAAATCAAAGAATATGTCATATGTTTTTATTGCCTTTGTGGATTATTGTCATGCAGTAAGTGACATTGTGTTAGTAATATGAAAAGTGACCCAAATGGTCTAAAATGTATTAAGCATACGATTATGATTAGATAAAATCAGTTTCTTTAGGTTACCACACTGTAATAAATACGCTATGTTGATATCTCTAAGTTATTTAAATCGAATAAAAAAAATCCGTAAGTCTGTAGTGCCATTCATATTAAACGACTTTATAAAAAATGTTAACGTAGGTATGTTTATTCTAATTTTCGACAACGCGGACCACACATGCTGTCGTCCTCCTCGGGAGTCCACCACATTAATGTTAACATAATATTATCAAAAATATTTACCTACCTTTCAATTGAATACATTCATTATTAATTTTTAACAATTGTTCAGTAAAGTTTTCTATGAGTTGTGTAGCTTCTGTTAATTTATCTTTCAGAACCAAAACTTTTTCTTTTAGCTTGCCGTTTTCGTCCTCTAGAGCCTAAAGGAAAAAAATACGTTAGACGATAATTCAAATTTTGTGAACCTTTATGATTACTCCCTTTCTGCACTTACTTTAACATCACCCAACAATTTTCTGATATGTTTGTTTTTCATGGAAATTTCATTCTCAAGTTGATCTACTGCATTGATTTCAGAGAGAGCATCGCGACTAGATTCACTTTCTTCATTCAAGTTATGTTTGTTCTCTTCCAGTTTATTCTTATTGTCTTCTAGCTCAGCTATTTCAGAAAGTAGCTGCTCTATTACTTCTTTATTTGTTTTGATGACTTCTTCTTGATGTGCTAATGTTTCAAGTACACTGTCGGCGCTTCTCGCGGGTGATTCTTAAACGTTTAATCGATTATTTAACGGTGTCGTCATGTCGTATCGGTTGAACGCTAATAGGTAATTTGTTGAGTTGCAACATAGTAGGTTAATTGCATATATAAGTATATTCAATGTAATTTTTGTAATTGGTAAAACACGTGGTTTGCTCTTAGGTAAATTTAAAGTACAATGTGCCTAAATTACTGCATCAGTGTATAAATTATACTACATTGTGTAATCGCATACGTAAGTGCAGCGTGTCAACATCGTTTTAAAAAAAATCGTATAATTTTGGAATTATCTTTACTTTTTTTTTTCGATTTCTGCTTCTGGACATCCTAGCAGAGATGGACGCGAGGATATATGTCCGTTATCGCAACGAAGATGGGGAAACCTGCTTGCGAGAGCAGAAGTGCGTTGCGGAACGCCGACGTGCAGTGGCGAAATAGCACTAGCTAAGAGAGCCGAGAAACTCTTTCCAACGTGTCGACGACGCGACCTTAGGTGTCTCTTTAGATGTGTAGGAAGTCGATAGGTGCCAAGATATATGGCGCTTACGCTATTACGCTATACGCCTCTAAATTCAGTGCCTCTTCCTATCCCCCCCTTCTTCTCCTTAAAACTTTTCAACTATGCGGTAAATTCTGAACAAATTTAAGATAGTAGAGATAGTAACTTTAAAAAGGACTTTCGACGAAAATTAGTTTGAGTAAGATGTGTAGTTTTTGAAAATTGGGTTCTTTTCAGTAATACGCTAAAGGATCGCAGAATTTATTATATTTTACATAGTGTTACGAGACATACAAATTTAAATTTATTTTTTCGGCCGATTTAATTAATATTGTGTATCCCGTCTACGGAACCCTTCACTGTACGTGGTCCATCATACTAGACCGGTTAAGTAATTATTTGCTTTTTCTAAAAATAATTCCATATCGAAAGCACAGCTTTAGGTAAATGTATCTACTTGGTACCTACCTACTTAGTGCACAATTCGGAAATATAAAGTTTTGAATTTATATCTATAACTACATTTATCATTAAGCTTTGCAAAAACTTACCTTCATAGAACTCCTTAACTTTTTTCTTCTCTTTTTTTCTCTCGGTTTTTTCTAATTTGCCACGTAAAGTATTTACCTAAAAAAAATACCATTAAAATCTTTAAAATATGTTCAAAATATTTTGGTTTGTATTCAAAATTAACATGTTGAAATGTAAAAGTCTACATAAATACCTGTTCAGTTTTATATTTCAGTATATCTTGAGCAAGTCTAAATAAAGTTTTTAAATCAGTGAAATTTAACTCTATGTCATCAGCTTCCATCCAAGCCAAATTTTCACATAGTTTTTCTTTGTCGGCTTGAATCAATTCTCTCTGAGAAAAACTTAAAATTTCTCTCCAATCTGTTTCTACCATTGTTTTTGTATAACAAACGGCAAATGTATTCTAAACTTCAAATGTATTTTAACAATAAGTAAAAATAAAAGCTGAGAAGAAAAAATTAAATGTGTCAACAACAATACACAATGTGTGATTACTTACTCAGTGACACAATGTCATCAAATGTTTGAATAGCGTTGCTAAGTAACAACATTTTTTTTTACTGCACATCTGCACATTGACCACATAAACCTAACATAAACTATATTTATGTAATCATAGACACGATTACATAATCCACAACATAATCATTACATCCAGGCATGATACAATTAAGTAAATAAAGGCCAAGTTTAGACGAACTCAAGAACAAGGACAAACTTGGCCCATTCATTTCATGCTTGGACCTTTAATCTATGTACCTGCTTAGTTATTCTGGTATAATTTATTTAAATAAACCAAGTTAAAAGTAAGTATTATCTTGAATAGTAGACTTCTTCGCAGTTGCCGCTTAAGTATGTTAATCATACATATTACATAATGTAAGCACAGTAAGTACAGCAACAGGGGCTAAGAGTTTATTTATAAGTATACGGGCTACAGTGTAACTGTTATTATTATTACATGTTTATAACATGCTTTGTTACAAATATTGGTAGTATATTACTAACGAATAAATATTTTTTTCAGTAGGTAAGTATTTACGAATTAACTCATAAACTTAATGTTTACTGGCATATAAATGAACCAGACAAACATATGGTAGATCTCGTTGACACTTGACCATATTTAATTTGTCATTATCATCTACGAAATGAATGATTTCCTTGATTATTGCGATATATAATATAAATACAGAACACTTAACCATTATAGACAAATACAAATACTCTTTGAAATAAAAGAGGAATAATACAAAATAATAAAATGTTTTAATTCAACAACGTCATATACAGCGTGACGACCTGTGACGACCTGTCGTTTAAAACCGGTTACAATAGCGTCTTGTTTGCTGTCCCTTTCCTCCTCGTGCCACTATCACAAAAGATTACATTCTTGTTCGCACTCTCTGTACGTTTAAGTATATACTAAGTTTATGAATTAACTTAGTATTTATTAGTTATTATTATTGTCCGTAGGGGTATATATGGTACAGTGTGAGGATATATATATGGTACATAATATCATACAAACATATCATGTATTACTACTAGCTGTCGCCGCGAGTTCGTCAGCGTGGAATTAAAGTAGCCTATGTCCATATCCAGGGCACAGTACAAGTAAGCAAGCAGTATTATATCTTGGCAGTGTCCTTGAAATAATTACCTACGGTCACTCGGTACGTAAACACGCAATAGGGCTGCCGACTGGGACTAACTGTTTTTCTTGGGTTACGTATTTGATAACAGGTACTAAATTAAATTGTCATATTATGTTTTCATTTTATATTATTGCAAATTTCGCAAGTTTTTATTTATAATCCTACTAGTATTTTATTTCT
Source organism: Zeuzera pyrina (assembly GCA_907165235.1). Classification (NCBI taxonomy): domain Eukaryota; kingdom Metazoa; phylum Arthropoda; class Insecta; order Lepidoptera; family Cossidae; genus Zeuzera; species Zeuzera pyrina. The sequence goes on from OU015624.1 coordinate 11,729,434, forward strand.
AGCTTCAAAAGTTTGCGAGTTAGTATGGTGGAACTTCGTGGGTGGAAATGAACAAAAAAAAATGCATTTTATGTTTTTTTTATAAGTATAATCAAAAATCAGCAACGAAGTAACTAGATTATTATGCTAATGTATTTCCTACAAATGAGGAACAAAGAAATATTTCCGGTTTCGATATAGATTAATTCAAACAACTACACTGAACAATACGCTCGAAAACTTATTTAAACTGTTAACTGTTTGCTTACTTATACTGTGTCAAGGGCTTAATCGATCAACCTTCTAAATTTCATGAAAATGAGCAAAGGTAAAATGTTATTCAACTAGTTTCTGAAATTTATAAGCGACTGATCGGACTTCGGGACCATCTGTATGGCAGTATCTTCCGCCAACGAATTAGCTTGGCTAACTCCGACAGCCTACCCTAGGCGACCTATGTAAACCCCAAAAAAGCTGGCATGGAACTGTAATAATTGCCAATATTTCTTAAATGCTCCTAATTGCTCATCAATTGCTCAATTAAAATCTGCAATTGCTCACAGTATTAATTAATTATTTAATTAGTTATTAACAAATGAAAATACAAAACGTTTTTTCTCACTTACGGGTGAGCATTTAACTTTTTTATCTAATAAATTGCTCACTATTTGCTCATCTTATTTTTAAACAAAAATTCAGTAAATTTCTTTTATTTATATTTAATTAATTAAAAATAATGATTGTGATTTAAAATGGTGTTAAATAGGACTGTAAAAACTTTTTTACAGTCCTATGTAATGACTTCTTAAAAGGCGATTTTAAGGAAGGCGAATTTTTTAGTTTGTAAATAGTTCTATCGTAATTATATACTTATTAGTTAGATGTGATTTTATATTACATAAAATATTTCTGATACAATGCTTGAAATACACTCTCATGTTTTCTGTAATATAAATTTTATATTCATACAATTATAAATTGGTTTGAAAATAAAACGCAGATGTAATAGAACAATTTATTTATTAAATGTGATGATAATTTTGGACAATAGCAGTTACATGTTGAGGTGTCAACAACAAATAAAAACATTTGTGCTTTAAAAATAAATTAACAATGATATATTTTAATACAACATAATTAAATGTTAAAAATAAAATAGTTTCGGTGAGACCTATTTCAAAATCAAGCATTAGGTAGGGCGAGACAAACCATACGTGCCTACGGCAGACGTTAAAGATAAATAAAATGTTATAAATTCTAATAAAGACAGCCATATCATATACATACCATCAAAATTAATGGGCCAAATCAGTAATATTTGATAACAATATAAAATTGTATGGTATTTTTATTTGTGACTAGATATTTGAAACCCATTTTCTTCTTTTTTGTGAAAATAATAACACTTTTTTTTATAAAATTTTGCGTTTTCGCAGCATCAGACTAATATGATAATTAGCACTTATTGTATCAATTAATGTACCTAATTTAAAATTAAATATAATATGTATTAAGTTTAATTCAATTATTGTATTGTCAACCGTTGCTAAAAAATTACTCGCCCTATAAACACTAACTATTAGTAATAATTTAATGGTTTTTCGAGTATTCATTTTATTAGATATATATATGAATTAATAATGCGGTAACTAATTTCTATATACTTGGTAGTCCGTTATGCTTTCCATAGAATGATTACATTAGTTCATATAAAGATGCAGCACGTGTCTAATTTCACAAAATGTCTAAACTTTGATGTCATCTTTGTTTTACTATGATTTGTTAAATTTCAAAGTTTAACTTTTGCCGATAAATTAATTTTAATACAAAACAATACATAAAAATTATTAGTAAGTAATGATAATTAATAAATCTTGTGCCAGCTCGACTCTTTTAAAAGTTACTTTTAAAAGACGAGCTCAAATCTCACTCCTACGCTTTTAATAAATAATTATTCTAAACAATTATACAGGTATGTATATATATATATTTTTTTTAATTACTTTTTTACACAATTATACAACACAATATCCAATAAATATATTCTTTGGGACGTGTAAAATAACTTTGGATATATTTATGGTACAGGTAAAGTGATCGTCTACGAAAGTATGACATAAGCAGTTATGTTTTTGATAACAATACTGTTAGTTTAATCATTGACAATGAATATAAAAAATTTGCAGACCACAATTTATTATCAAGCATACTGTAAAAATTACATCATTTGGTAAATTATAAAATCTGCTATCCTAAGATCTAAGTTATGATCGTACCACGTACGTTCTGTGTACAGTTAGATTAATTCAATCACAAAGTTAGTTTACAAAATGTTATAAAAAGTCATGGTAAAATTTTGGTATCTTTACACTTAATAAACTCGTAACAAATAGGCCTTTCTATCAGCATGTTATGTTTACAGTTACTACATTGTCCGTACACAGAATATTTAATATGTGGGATCAATACGAGAAATAGAGTTCTTAGGCACTCTTATTTTTTTAATTTCTTAATATTCGTTCTTAATAAAAGTGTTAAACATTGATTGGTATGATATTTTTGGAGCTCTGCGTATTGATGTGTGTGTGTGGTGTGTGTGTGTGTGTGTATTGTATATGAGTGTTTGTACGTGTACGTGTCAGCGAGGTCGTCGCGCGCAGAACGTAGCGCGGCGCAGGCGCCGCAACAGCGAGGTCTCGCGCTATCAGATGCGCTCTACATAATTACCTGTGTGATAGTAATAAATAACGTATTTTAATTTTATATTTAAGTTCATATTTCTTCGCAGGTATAATAAATTATAAAATATAATATTAATATAAAAAGTTGTATTACTACCTATTACTTCACATTAGTAATTAATTAACCTGTGTTCACGTTTACTAACAGGCAAGATCATAGGGAAAATTAGCTTCACATGTAGCCGAAGATACGGCTGGTTCGTATGGCTTCGTTCGTAATTAATAAGCCATTTGGGCGAAAGAAAAGCTATATTTGACCGTAAAACATTAGCACCGTCAGCATAAAACAAGATCTACAAACCATGAAGTGGCTATGTGCTATGTAAACAGTGGATATAGTTTGTACGCAAGAAATAAATGTGACAAACTGATTATTTAATCAAAGGTGACAAACGACAATCCATATAAGCCCAATTTCTGGCCTCAGACCTCTTTTCATAAATAAAATAGGAAGGAGACGAATTGTACTTCGAGAGGCTCCAGGCCCAGTGTGAATTGTTAGAGCAAGTCGGCCTGTGTGTAAGTTTTCAACGCGCCTGTAAAGCGACCGCCACCATAACATAAATCTAACGCGGAAATATAAAAAAAAATAGGAATCATTGGTTATTCAGTTAAATTATATTTATTTGTACGAGCGCTATAAACACTACTCGACAACGATGTCAAAAGGAGGGTTAAAACTAATTACTCATTGAACTATATAGGTATATACATTAGTCATTTTTGACGTCTAAGCACCATGCGTACTATATAGTAGATACGCATGATGCGCTTAATCCATCAAAACAGATTTTAGTACCTACATTAATTACCTTGAGGATTGTATAAAGTTAATTTTTACAACAAAGAATGTGGAAACATCGTTTTGCGATATTGTTGTTCGATGTTTTAGAGGATCTAATATCGATGTTACTGTTGAGTACAGTGAGTTCAACATCAATGTTCGATATTTTTATAATATCGATGAAAATTGATCATCAGTCTACAATAGAAAACAGACCGAACGTTAAATTAGTCATCTCCGTGGTCCATTGTGTATAAAAATGAATTAATTACCTGGGAAGGTGCCAAATCGTCCCGTGCGCTGGCTTGAGCCAACGTACCAGCCGTCATCGCACTTCTCTAGCACGTACACCGTGTCCCCTTCATTTAGTTCGAGCTCGTCAGGGTTTTGGGGTCGGTATTTGTACATTGCGCGGTATCTGAAATTTAAGTTATTTACGTTTAGAATCGAATAGCAACTTCACAACATCTTCATTAGGATCTGATGACGTTGTGTCCAATTAACAAAGTACATTTACAAGTTGACTAATTACTCTCACAGATAGTTATCTTCTGAAGATGATTTAGAAGTGCTCTGTAACATCTAAATTAAAATAATAGCATATTTGTTGGATGGATATGGTTTTACATAAGTAATTTATGTACATTGGAAAAGATATGTTGTGCGCCTACTGCTAATGTTCCCACACAGGTCGCAGAAGCCGGATAAGGGATAGTTATTTTATGGAATTTGAATAGAAAATGGGTTTGCAACTGTCACTATCGAGTTCCACTTTGTCACCTGTAAACCTTACGACTATATACGACCACAGTGGAAATAGGGATTACGGCAGAATTCACGATGATGAAACGATTTAGACGCAGTTAAACCAAGCTAGTAAGAGATTTCCGGAGATCAAAGAATGTGAAAAATGATAAAGATAAAAAAACTTTCATTTTTATGTAATATTATTTTTACGTACGGAACGGCTTCTGCGTTTGTGTCCACATACAGTGGTTCGGTATTGTTGAGATCTACGCCAGCCCCAGTCGGTGGGCCGTAACCACGCTCGGACGCCGTTAGTATCACTTGTGCAGGTTTTGCTACGTAACCTTAAAAAAAAAGTTAAAAGATAATTTTAGCACTAATGTTTCTTCAGGAACATGAATAGCATTAATTCTTCTGAAAAAATATATCTTGAGATTAGGAATGGAAAAGCGTCTTTTTTGGACAGATATGTTTAGGCACTTGTATGTGATGTTTCTCATTTGTTTAAATCATTATATTAACAGATACGTAAAGCAAAAACTTTGGATCCCCTTTTAAGAATATTTCACGCACGGAGGAATGCGGGATTTTGCATAGTTAAAATTTATATGGAGAAGAAGTGCAGAGAGCTAAAATTTTTATGTAATACTAGCTGATGGCCGCGACTTCGTCAGCGTTTTTTATTTTTAAAATAGCCTTCCTCCTCCTTCCTCAGGATTCAAGCTATCTCTGCACCAAATTGTATCGCAATCGGATAAACGGTATGGCAGCCCATAAAATACCAACAAACAAACATTAATTTTTACAGTATATTTGATGTGTTACAAATAAATTAAATTAAATTATTCATACTGCTAATACTCAAACGTCAAACTCCTAATACTCGTAGTTTGTGATCATATATACTTCTGCTTTTGTGTTCACATCCTCCTTGGATCAAACAGTCGCACAGAGTAGACATTGTCGCCAAAGAGTTTACATAATAAGTTTATATTTATCGAATTTCGACTATCAGGCAACCTCTAGTTATCATTTAAAACGCTTTCATTTCAATTCAATGATTTCAAACCCTTGTTTTAAGCACAAGTTATAAACCAAATTTAGAACCAATGAGTTTACATGAATTCGGTATATTTTTGATTACTCACTCAAGTGACCCAATATTTCTATACCGTACAAGTTTTGATATATGCTTGTATATCCTCTTTTTGTTTGTTAAGAAAAGTGATTTTTAAATTTGCTAGAGATCGCCCTGTGGTCGAAATTCAACCGTAAATATAAACTTATCCAAGAAACTCTTTGGCGACAATCTACTCTGTGCGATTATTTGATCCAAGGAGGTTACTTTATATATAATCAAAAACTATTATGAGTTTGATATTGACAGTCTTTTTGACATTGGCAGTATGAACGTAAATAATGAACGCTTAATTTAATTTAATTTAAATTACTTATTTGTAGCAAATATTACATAAAAATTTTAACTTTCTCCAGTCTTTCTCCATATAAACTTTAAGTGTACCAAATTTCACACTCCTCCGTCCGCGCAATTTTCTTAAAACGGGAACCAAAGTTTTCGATTCACGTATTACGAGGGCTGCTATTTATGTATCCGGAATAACAAAGTGAAACAAACATATAGCATTTATTACAGTTTTAGTGCTTTTCAAAATATTCATCATGATGATCGATGCACTTTTGCATGCGTTGGAACCAATTTTCGTAGCACTTTTTCCATTCGGATTGAGGTACCTCCAAAACGTCCATTTTGAACGCATCAACAGCCTCTTCACGGCTCGAAAAACGTTGACCACGTAATTTATTCTTCACGGTTGGGAATAAATAGAAGTTGTTGGGGGCGAAGTCGAGGCTGTACGGCGGATGACCCGTTAATTCGATCTTTTGATCTTCCAAATACCGAGTTGTTTCGGCCGATGTGTGGCAGCTAGCATTGTCATGATGAAGAAGGATTCTGCGTTGTCGGTTGTTCTTTCTTATTTCTCCAAAGACTTCTGGCAAACAAATGGTCGTGTACCATCCAGAATTAACCGTTTTACGATCCTCTAGTGGCACTGTAGTTACATGTCCATTTATACAAAAAAAAACAAGCGACCATTTGCTTCAAAGTGCTTTTTGAACGAATGACTTTTGTTGGGTTCGGCTCATCTTGGAACACCCAAACCGTTAATTGTTGTTTAGTTTCAGGATCATACGCATATATCCAAGATCCATCACCTGTGTAGATATTACAGACAGCTTTTGACGCACCCTGATTGTACTTTTGTAACATTTTTTCACACCAATCTACACGAGCCCGTTTTTGGTCAATTCTCAAGTTGTGCGGAAACCAACGTGAACAAATTTTTTTCACAGCTAAATGTTCGTGTAATATTTTATATATACTCGTCATACTTATGCCCAGAGACGCCTCTATCTCGCGATATGTAACATGACAATCTTGCATTATTAGTTCCCGCACAGCATCAATATTTTGAGGTACAACAACCGATTTAGGGCGACCTTCTTTAACTTCGTCCGTGAGCACAGACCGTCCACGATTAAACTCACTAAACCAGTGATATACAGTAGTTTTCGATGGTGCTTCGTCCCCAAAAGTCGAAGTGAGTTGATCGATGCACTGTTTTTGAGTTAGCCCTCGCCGAAAATCGTAATAAATCATAGCACGAAAATTTTCACGACTTAAATCCATAGTGATAAAGACTCTGCAATTTTCAAAATGACGCCACAAAGGATAAACAAATGACAGCCACATGAAACAAATTGTATTCTTCAGCCAAAGAGTTCCATTTTTACATGTTATAATTACTTTTTTAATATTGTTCTGTAACTGACCAGTTCCGGATACATAAATAGCAGCCCTCGTAGTATATAGAATAACTTAATGTTACGCATCTGGCTCAAAGGTTCAACATTACCTGGCAATGGCTGCGTGGCAGGTGGCGCATTCGCAAGCGCAGGATTATTTTGTTGAGGTGTATAACTATGCGAGCCCATACTTCTCTTATCACCGTTTATTAGGCCGTGAGCTGCCGGAGAAGCGACCGGTTTATCCGTGCTTAAAATTGGTTGAGGTTCTGTAAAGCAACAAAAGTTTGAAAGAATATATTATATATTTTTCATTTGAATATCTGAAATAACAATTTATTTTCATTTCGACGATCTAGCGGTGTTCAAATCTGAAGTCTATTTTAAGACAATACTGAGTTCAATATACAAAAACACACCACATTACTAAATTTACATTTTAATAATCTAGATTATTTCTAATGGAGTTTAGTTTATTTACTTTAAATAGATAAAAAATATTACCAGGTTTGTTTTGACTAGGCTCCTGTAACACAGTAACATAACTATCAGGGAATATTCCGGTTTTGTTGCCATTTCTACCCTCCCACCAATTCTGATCTATACGTCTTGTCAAAACTACTACTTCGCCTTTCTTTAATGGAAGCTCCAAGTTCGTTTGTGCCGTAAAGTCGAATTTGGCCCGTGCCCGACCTTCTACGACGACAGGTTTTTTGGGTGATTGGATAATATCACCTTTCAGGATCTGTGAAATATAGATTTAGGACATTAATAATTTACTCTTGGCTCAGCTAAAAAACGTAGTTGCGAAAAAACTTTTGATAAAATTAATGTCATTTGATATATAAAACTTATTGTCTCTATATATATTATATATACTAAAACAAATAAACGATACAGCTACTAGCGCTCGCATACTTTTCAATATTTACCAAAACAGTAACTCTGACAGTATGCGGTCACTAGTTTACAGGGCTAAGTAAACCGGTTAATTTTCCAAACCGGTTTAGGTCAATGACCCCGAACCGGAATTAATTGCGGTTTGGGTTACGGTTACCGGTATTTGAACCGTTTAATTGAGAAACTGTTTTTTACATATTCCGGTTCTGTTAACCGAAATTAACCGGTTTTTTGAGTTGCCTCATGTACACTAAAACACATACTAGATTTTGCCCGCGACTTCGTCCACGTGGTGGTAGACTTATAACGAATACAAGTAACCGCGTGAGAATGAGATGAATGAACCATAGCGAGCACGTACAGAAAAAGGAAAGTACGCGTCCCATGACATGGCGGTGGTGCGCCGGTTCCTTGCACTCGGTTTTGATCGATTTAGGCAGGCAACGTGTGTCTGAGTAAAACCGGTTAATTTAGGATTTAGTATCGGTTTTAGTTTCGTTCTCTTCACTAACAGGTAACCGAAATTATTTCGGTTTATTTGAAACCGTTCCCTTCATTAACCGGTTAATCAATGAACGGAATTATAACCGGTTAAAGAACGATATTAACTGCTATTTCGAAACCGGTTCCGAGCCCTGCTAGTTTACTTCCACCAATCCGCACTGGGCCCGTGTAGTGGTTTAGTCTCCATTCGCAACTCATTTGTGCGAAAACGCTTGTGACCACCGATGAGATCTATAGACTATTATATTACGTTTGAAGGAAATCATATTAACCACTTTCGCTTTTTTTTTTAATTTTTTGTATGACAAGTATTCGTATATTAAAAAAGTTTAAAAATGACGGGTCAAAATCAAATCAATTTTTCAAGTAAACCCAATTACAAGGTATTTTTGAACGTCAAATCTACTTTAGTTCGGTTCAAATAGAAAACCTGGACACTGCGAAGAACCGACAAGAAACTGTCAGTTTTCATTTTTTTAACTTCATTTTACAAAAAGTTTATTAAAACACAATATTCATTAAGCCAGTAAATGCATGTGCAGAGAAGACCATTTTTAGACTATTGTTTTATTTTCAGTGAAATCGTTTAATTTATTGTATGATTGTCTAATCACTGTACGTTTTGTAACCAATCTAAATTTATTCTCTGTTAATTGAGCAACTTCCTGAAGAACTTTCTTATAAAAACAAATGCAGTTACCCAAAAATTAAACATTTGACTTATGTTATTTAAACTTTGAAATAACCGATTTATCACGACTTCGGGTTTTCATACCATTAACGTGGAACGAATTGGATAATCTTGAAGATTGAATCAATGAAAGATGATTGGTCCATGGTACAAATATAATAGTGTATCTACTTTCCTACAGGAATTTGGATTCAACTCAATCCAAGTTATTTCGTTTCCTGAATTGAATGTCGGTTAGAAGGCAAACACACTAAAATTTTGAGAACAACAACAGAGTTTTGAGAGAACAACAGGTAGATAAAAAATTTGAGTTAAATATTAGCATCTCACCTCAATATAATTGTATGGAAATAGTCCTATTCTTCCATGTAATTCACCCTCGTACCAATTATTGTCGATTTGTCTTCGTACGTGTATTAAGTCACCTTTTCTAAAGCTGAGCTCCCTCGCCGTTTGTCCATTAAAGGCATAAAGTGCTCTCGCAAGGACTTTCTCGGCATCATCATAGCGATTGAGAGGCACTATAGTTTTCTGAGAAGGTGTGAAGTTGTCTTGATGCCGACGACTCTGCATATCTTGTAATTCCTGCAATTGTTGTTTTTATAATTGTTTCAATACACTAACTAAACGGTCAATTTTCAACATGCAATATTTTTTATAATTATTATCATGAATTTTAGTGCGTAAAATAATTATTATGTACATTATAAATAAATGAGTATAGCGGGAAATTGTTATAAAAGTTGAGCATGAACAAAATTTTATAAAAGATGATATGGAACAAAAAAAAACAAACTAGAGTGGTTAAGAAGACAAATCTCACACACGTCTTTCAAACATTCACCTTTATAGAGGCATCAAACGCTTCTATGTTGGAGGGTAGAATGTCATTGTCCTGTAAATTTTGACATGCACTGAGTGAGAACTGATTGAATGGCACAAATGTAGGAAACACAAACAGAAATTATTTTATAAATCTAATACAGTTACCATGTTCTATATTTGTTATACTCTTAAAACAAAAGAAAATATTTAAAAAACATTATATGTTGCGCACGCACAGTGACATGATCGCTTCACGCGTTCCGGCTATACTGAGGTAATGATTCGATTTCGTTATGCCCAACGCATCTACATAATTTTGTTCTACAAACACTACAGCTGATAATATAGACCTACTTGAAAAACTCTAAAGTTTATAATCGCTTGGCACTTTATTATAAACAGTAAATAATAACGTCCATGTTATGTATCGTATGTACCATACTACTGATCATTCGGTCAACGGATTTTTCTTATTCACAAATATACGACAGTCAAGGTCACACACGTGCCGCATTCCTTTTTTATTTGACCATTTTTTTTATTATGAGGTCCTTAAAGCCTAACATATTTTCGATAGACAATATAAAATAAACTACATCATTACGATATAACTAAAAATAATTAATGCGTACATTTTAAGCCTTTTTTCAATTTTGTGTTCGTTATGTTATCGTAACTATAGGTACCTAGCTTGTTTCATTCCGTCATTGTTTTCTCTCATGCACGAAAAAAAATACATTTATTTTAACAATTCCAGTTTTCTCAAAATTACGTTCTACATTTTCGGTTCATGTGCAGTAACAGTAAGTACGACATCAAAATTCTGGCCCTCCGATACCATTAAGAAACGGTATAGATCAATTTTTACTTTCAAATATCCCGTGGAAATTAAAATAGTCGAATGTAACTTTTGAAGATAAAAGTTATTCTAGTCATTGACCCAGAATATAAGCTTATCGTATATAGTATATTTGCAACGAATATTCGGTTACTATTCCGGATTTGACTTATTCGGCCTATTTTTTTCCTAATGTTTTTAAACTTTTACGACTTGTACACATCTTACAATATTTACTCACGGGTCTATGTCGCGTTTATACTTTAAGGCTCATTACCTATTTTGTCCCTACTATTTTTTACTATTCGGATATCGGATATCGAATATCGAATCATTATTCGGCCGAATCCCAAATACCTAAAAACAAGAGCAAAACGTAGTAAGAAACACAGTAAATTAATCATGTAACTTTTATTAATACTGAACACTACATATTCTAAGTTCGAGAAAGCGCAATTTCGCTTATATTTCTAAATGATTAAAGAGTAACATAATTAAGTTATTTTTCTAAGAGGTCAAAAATGGTTGTATTTGAAATGAAACCTTACTTGGTTTATTATGCAGTTTAGTTAACAAAATCAACTAAGTACCTACTTAATACTTGCATATCAAAATGAAATTAAGTTTTTGAAAATTAATCAAATTGAAGTGAAAAGAACAATTACTTTCTTCATTATAATGTCATAAATCTAAATTATAAATCATACTGTTCCAAAGTTGTTACAACTATTTATGGGCGCGCGATCCTTGCAACAACGCGGTTTGCTCGGCAATTTTCGTGTGTGTTAATCAGACCGAATAGTTTGACCGAATATTCGGCTATTCGGCCACGCTCCTAGCCGAATATTCGTTATTCGGCCTTAGGCCGAATACACTTATACGTTGCAACACTAGTACATAGCGATCCAAAGAAAAAACAATTTAGAAACAACAGAGAAAAAAATTAATTTCACTACAATACGTCCGGTAATTTCCGTGACGTATGCCTAAAGATTCTCACAAAAATTTGAAAAACAGCTTTTAGTCTTTTATATCCTTAATAATGTATATCACCATCACCATGTACTATTATCTTTTAAATACACAAATATGACCTCATGACAGATTACGGTTTTAATGTTGTCGTGTGCAATAGATAATAAAAATAACAGTAGAAGCAGCGTTAAAATCGCATTCTGTTTTTTAATACAATTTGTAATTTTTTTTGCAGTAAAGGTTACCTAACTAATAATAATTAGTAGACTAGATGAATAATTTACATAGGGTAATCTTTGAGCAAAATAAATATCATCAAGGGAAGTACATATCAGGAAAATATGCGGGTATTTTGAAAACAAGTCTACATTCAAGATAAGTTGTACAGTTTTGAATTCAGTCTCTTATTTTATATTTCTTAAAATATAATCTAATTTTATTTGCTACGTTATTTATTCTAAATCAAAATAAAAAATCTAACTTACTAAATATAGCATCTATTATTTATTATCAGTTTTTGATCACAAATGAAAAAATAGATACACTACACAATCAACGCTCCAAAAATTGTAAAAATATTACATTTAAAACCCTAAAAAAAGACGGAGATCCTTATTGTCGTTTAATAAATTAAATAATATTATTTACGTGTTCATTATTTCGCTAGAGTAATAACGTTACATAGCCCATTTTTATTAAATTCATATTATATTTTTAATATTGCGTAATGATATGTCTTACTCTTGTCACTTTCACACACACATGCATACATATCTTCACGCCGTATACCTAACGGGATAGTCAGAGAGGACGGAGCGCCAAGCGTCGCGGTCCTTACATACTTCTTTCGCTTCCTCAAACCACTTAACACACATAACAAATCAAAATGACGTAAATCGCAATGCAAATAGATTATGTGAATTATACTTTATGCGCCAGACGTAAGATTGCTTTTTAAATATTTCGACGACCTCCGTGGCGCAACGGCTAAGCGCGTCGGAAAATAAACGGGGGTTGCGGGTTCGATTCCCGCCCCGAGTCTGGGTGTTTATGTATGATATGTATTTATTTACAAAAGAAGAGTATATAAGTAGTATATCAGTTGTCTAGTAGCCATAACACAAGCGCTATGCTGCTTACTTTGGGTCTAGATGGCGCTATGTGAAATGTCTGAGTATATTAAATATTTTTTTTGACAAACTTCGTTTCAACGTCATGCAAGAATCGTATACGAGCTTTTATAACCTTATGGTTTGACAGTGAACAATATTACCGCTCATACTATACGATATTAAAAATATATACGTCAATTCGAACAATAATTTGAACTAGAACGTATACTTATGTAAATACATCCGGCGGCGGCGGTACGTTATCCGCTTGCTCTGAAAATCGCCTACGTGAGATGCAATTAAAAAAGTCTTTAAATATATAGTGAAATCTTTTTTTTCTTTCTTCGTGGCATGACGCACAGATTAGCACATTTGACAATGTCACGTATTGTATTGCTATGGAGAATCGTTGTCGTAAAACTCCTCCAGTAAAGTGATAGTATAGACTTTACTGAAGTTTTATAGGACTTCTTAGAAGAGCGCGAGAACTTCAGCTACACATATTTATTTAGACCTACTCCATTCTTTTCACTTACACAGAACTTTAAAACACATTATACTATCACTTTTGTACTTTAAAATTCCCAAAGATGTAAATAATAGAAAATCTAAATAAAATGACAAACTCACTTCGCTCGTCCCGCCTAGTCCTAGTAAAATCTTACATTATTTTTAACCTTGTCTTTTTGGGGTTCCGTAGGCAAAATAACAAGGATATCCCTTATAGTTTCGTCATATTTGTCCGTTCATCTGTTCGACAGCTTGTCTGTCCATTTCTTTATCTTTACACTATGTTGTCGTACATAAATTAGTTGGTGAGAAGCAAATTGGTAATCTAAAACCAGAAATGAGCAACAGAAAATGGAATACCTAAATTCTATTTTTCAAAATATGGCTTTTCCTGTGATCTAAATTTCAACGGGACCCTAAATTAATGCCAAACACTCTAGCTCGATTTTCTAAATTAAAATATTATACATATAGTAAATATTGATGTAGGTCAATATTTATTAAACAATATGCACTTAACTAACATTTGCATTTCGCATACCTCCTCGTCATGAACATATTTTATCCAAGTTTTTAGAATTTAGAATTACAATAATGAATAAAAGCTGTTTTTGAAAACGAAACATGCAATTAGGCATCTTTCTCTTTTTTATATCAAACTAGCTTTTGCCAGCTACTTCGTCCGCATGGTGGCGACTTATAAGAAAGGGCATAGCATAAAAACTTTCTCCATGAAAAAATACGTATACGTGCCAACTTTCATGGTGCTCGATCAAATGATGTTGGAGTCTAGTGTTTACATATTCTACGTGGATACGAGCTTTTCATTTACAAAAACAATAACGAAATAGAAATAATACTTACTCAAAACTTGACAAAACATCGACTCTACAAACACCATAACAAATAACAGTAGTTGAGTTGGTTGCAGCGATATTATTATGTAAATAAAACGAACATAGCGGAAACACGAATGGAAAACGATTGTACACAGTCGACTTGCAGAGAAATCACAACTAAATAGTTACCTTACGTTTCTAGTTTCCGATAATGTTTGCATACAACTAAAAGAAATCCATGCTAACCTCGTCACATGAGTGCGATTTGATACTTTTGATGTTAAAACCACAGGCAACCTATCCATCATTCTATGAGCTTATAGAGCAATATAAAATGGACCTACTCTTAAACATTTGTATAAAATATAATTGTAAGTGTGGTTGATGCGGCATCTTCTACTTAATTCATTGATATCAATAACACTTATTTACCCACGTCAATAAACGGTTTTTCTTATCATGGCAGTATTTTACGATATTATTATATCAGTAGTGTTTTGGTTATAATTTACGTAATTTTTTAAGTAAAACTTATAAATAATTAATTTATTATGACATACAAATATTTGTAAGAATAGCTGTTAATAGGTTAGGGATCTACTTTTTCATGACATTTAAAAATTATAAAGCAATATGGATATCTTCTACACTTAAATTTCAAACGCAGTACCTACTCTTTGCAAAGTATATTGTATCCACTATAATGATTTATATTGATCAAACTAAACTACAGTTGCGTGCCAACAGCGTTTAACTCGTCAAACACTAACATCGATTTAGCGTCCTCTGACGAGCTAATATTTTTTTTAGTTATTTTCTGTACTAGTAACAAGTTTGGTATAAAATCTTTTTTTATTGCGAAAATACTGTTTTTACTTCGTCTTTTGTTCTATTATTTATTGAGTTGTCAAAATAAGCTAACTTTTTCGTCATAATTTACGTAGTGATGTTACATTTTCTTTGGTCATAATCTTGATATGAACTCGACTTATACATATGCATATAAATAAAATTAAAGTTTCTGTCAGTGATTTTGAAATAAAACCTTTTTCTCAAGCTCATTGGTTATTTGCACGTTAACGCGTTTTTTAAAATTTTGTTCTCTTGGGCTTTCATTGACAGATAAAGGATTTTTCAGAGAGCAATCTGGAGGTTTTTCACAAACGTCGGAAACTCTCCGTGGTGGAAAGGCCGATCGTCGAAAAGCTTAAATTCAATCCGACATCTTGGATTTGTTAATACGACTACATATAATACGATATATATAAAATGTAAATATAATACGATTTCAGATTTGTGAATCGCGTATAGACAAAATCATCGAAAAGTTTCCTGTCGGATACGGAAAGTTGAGTTTCCGACGTTTGTGAATAACCACCCTGGACTACTTTTTATCCCAAGAAAAAACCAAATGTGTCGCGGATGAAAACGCGGAGCACAGCTCGTTTAAAATATAAGTAGCTGTATTCAATAAGAGTTCATTTATTAGGTATACTATTATGATCATGAAAACCTTACTGTATTCAGTACTCCTATTGATAAGTATACATATTACTTATATAATACAATTTGTCAGTTTTCTTTCTTACACGCGAGAAATGACAAAACTAGTATACATGTTACCCTGTTACCTCGTACCTTATTCATTATTGTTAATTCTAATGCTGCCTTTTAGTTTTAATTGCGCGTGACAAAACTACCAAGGATTTTGCATAGTATATTATTACTTTTTGCAATGCATATTATATATTTATATCCGACAATGGCGAAGCCAAAAAAAGAACGACATGCTTGAATGCATATACATACATGTATGTACATGTTATACCTATATATGACTTCGGTGAGTAATTAAGAATACAGAACCTTACTAGGCGAGACGGCAATTTCATTTAAACTAAATATGACGGATGTCCCAAGTCTCAAGAACTACTTATTTGTTATAAACCCTTTCGATATAGTTATTGGGTGATAATAATGTGTATTGGATGGTGGATCAAATTGAATTTGGCCTCAGTTTTCACAGACAAGACTTTGAAGCAACAGAAGCCTTTTTTTATTACTAACCTGCAAATATTTATTTCTTCGTTGTTCTCTGTATAACCTCTTCATGTGCTCGGCTTGTTGACGCGCCAACTCGCGTTCAGGTACCAACGGTAGGGGATCATGTCGCACCGGACATCTGTAGTGGATGTTGACATCGCTTTCCACGTAGCGCCGTGGGGATTCTATGGAAAGATACTTTCATTACTACTAAGTGAGAAATAAACCCTCAATGTTGGAAAAATAATTTAATGTTTATCACGAGAAAACACTTGAGAAAATCTGCGTAATAGTCAGGTGCAGATTAAGGACAGAGATTTGAGAAGGGTGTATTAGGCTAAAAAATAATTTAAGTGTTAAAAATAACGTGTGCAAAATAACAATATTGTAATTCTCAAAGGTCTATAGGAGTTAGACAGTAACCTACGTATTCCACATTTGATTGCAGCAATCATTTTAAAAGTATAACAAATTTATTACGCAAAATATATCCTTTTTAATGGCGTAAGTAATTTACGTTATCTGATAAATTAGCAAGTAATTTCTTAACTAAGCACGAGTTTGTGTCTATAATACACTCAAGATTGAATAATGTAATCAATTTCTAACTACACAAACAACATAACTTTAATAAACACAAGTTCTTTATACGAGTAGGCGTTTGAATAATTTTACACGTACTAGCAAATATAATTACGTATAAACATAAGCAGTAAGTACCTACATAATTAGTTTCTAACTTTCACGCAGAGTTAAACTTTTAATTACGTGTTTTAGACGAAAACGTAATATCATAAATAAATACAATTTTAGTGGATAAGTGAAAGTGATTTCAAAAGTGTTGCAGAGTCGCCATCGATGGCGTAATATGGCGTTCGATGATTTAGAAGCCGATTATGTGATAATACGTAATGGACATTAGAATGGAACTTGTTTATGATGACCGTTAAATCTTTGAGAGGAAATAGCACAACCAATTCATTCAATCACCACACATACATTATAAACATATGTACCTACATAATCATCATTAAGTCTTTACATGAAACCGAATCGTTTTATTGTTAATGAAAAAAAAAAAATTTTTTTATTTTAAAAATTTAGAAACTGGTCTTAAGATTTGATTTAAATTGAGTAAAATAAAAAATGCAAAAAAAACAAACCATTACAATATGATTTTTAATCAAAATTAGTCGAATTTATGTACTTATAAGTATACAAATTACACTTATTTTGAAAAAAGTAAAAAAAGTACTGAGTTGAATTGTGATTTCTCGATAAACGTGACTTGAACTTCATGCCATAACTACTCAAACGATGGTATCGAAAGCCCTTAAGAATACGGAAGCGACTAACTTTCTCGAGATAATCATTCAAGACACGTGTTTACGCGAGTGTTTACGACACATACCAAAGGTATAGTCGTTTCTCTCACACGAAACAAGATAAGTTTATGAACATTGAAAGTGTTTTCTACTGATTCTATATGTCTTAAGGCACGGAAATAAAACTCGATGGTAATATTTGTACTGTCATTTGTTTCTTTTCGTTCCCTCTATAAGGTTTACAGTATAAACAGGGGGGAGGGGGGGGGGGGGGGGGGGGGTATTCTATTATATTTTAAAAAATAATTATCGTTCCATATGTGTTTCAAAATGTCTTTTAAATTACTGACAACAATAAGGAAAGACTAAGTGTAACGTTGTAACAAATTTTTTTAATACCTTTTTTGGATACCTTTTAAATATGTATTTAATTGCGGCTCGTGAAAAGTTTCAAATTTTGAAAAATGGCTCGGACTATTAAGGAGCTTGGCCATCCCTGATTTATACATTGCGCGAAGTTCCTACATAGATTCCTATTACAAACTTTGCACGATGCATTTGTCCGCAGTTGGTATGCAAATAATATAAGGAATGTAAGTACATATTGTATAGGTATAAATTTATAAATTAATGCTGAATAAGAAATAATTGTAATAATCTATTTTGAAGACAAAACTTTTTGATAATTAATGGAGATAAATTAGTAGTTAAACAAGTAAATAAGCAGAATGTTTTTTCGTTAATCGAATAAGAAATTAAATAAGTACATACAATAATTCCTATTACCCTTCAGTCAATATACTAAACTATACATTACTTAAAATTACGAAAAAAACGACGAAACGAACTGGGGGAGCACTCAGAATCTTAATTGACTTGACAAGGAATCGAACTCGGGATGTTCGTCTTGAAAGACAGATAGACAACGTCAGACGGACGGACAATAAAATCCTTGAGGCGAAAAGGTAATTTTGCAGGCTATAACAGCCATTTCAGTGCTTGAACACTAAACTCTGAATATAACAATTAATGCCAAGGCTTTAAAATCAGCTTTAGAAGTTGATTTTATAATGATTAAGAACAGATGAAACACAGCAGAAATGTATATTTAACTAGACTATCTGATCCGACAGACGTCCTGCGGAACATGGGAATAAAAATAAAGTATTAGAATCTAATTGCAACGGCACCTACCAGGTTTAATTGTGAATCTAAACCATCCAGGGTCCCACTCAAAAACACACAAAAAAGTTCATCAAAATCAGTCCAGTCGTTTAGGAGTTCAGTGACAAACACTCGTACAGAAGAATTAATATACGCATACAAAGATATGTATATAGGTATAAAACCTCCTGGTGTACTTTCGTCACCGTCACATATTAAGTAAGGTAGGTACAAAAAGGTTTATTTCTTGGAAACTTTTGCTGACTTTCTGACAAGATAATCGTGGTCATAAATTGGAATAGTTTCGTTGTCGATTATTATTTCGATCTTTAAATAGCGATTTAATTTAGCTGTGTTATATACTGGCTTTTAAATTGAGGACATTTGTTGAGAACTGTGTCAAAACAAATTGGGACTCGCAAACATTAAACAAATTAGCAACGTACTATTAAAATACAATGTTAATAACTGTTACAAATTAAAAGGCAAAGTGTAATAATTTATAATAGGTATTATTTTTAATTGCTGATGTACGTTTTTTTGTTTTAATACAAATTATCTCATATATACATACACATTTATAGTATAGGTATATGCGTATATGTATAGGTCTGTATAAAATTATGGGTGTGAACTATGACGTACCTACACATAGTATTATAATTTGGTAAGTTATCAGTTATCACAGACTATATCGTTATTTAAGATGATTACTATGAATGATAAAACGTTTTTTTAACAAATCTTGTAAAATGGCGTAGCATACCAGGGCAATTTTGTGTCTATTGCTTTTTGGAGTACTTATTCGGAGCGATTTCGATACAAGCAAAAAAGTAAAATGCTTACAAAATTTCATTTTAGATAGGTATTTGTTACAAATAGCTTTCTCAATTTTTATTGCTTGTGTCGATTTGTATTGATTTAGGATTTAAATTACATATTGCATTAGGTATCAGATGGAATTTGTGTAACATTAGGATTATATTTCACCAGACCTTTTATTCTACTTCAATAAAGCAAGTTGAGATGAAATTGAGAAACTGATTGCAAGGTTTTTATTACAGCACGACCATTCGTACATTTCATAATTCTACCACTCAAGCATAGCATAACTAATGAAGCTAATGATCACTAGCAATCCTTGGTAATTTTTTAAGAAAATCTTTGAAAAATCCAGCTTGAGTTACAAAATGGTCTACACTAAAATGAATTGTTGCTATTTGTTATTGTAATATACCTACTGTCTATTAATCTAAAGAGTTGATATGTATTACAATAGTTAAATTTTAATGTTCCGAATTATTAAATAATAATAAATACTCCACATAACTAATGATAGTGAACAAGTTGACATTATTAAGTGAATGTAAATGATAAAATCAAACTTGTAGATTAAAAAGTATCTATTGTAATAAAATATTTGAATTATGAACCCAAATACCTTACTAATAAAAGTTTAAAATCAACTAATAAAACTACTATAAAATAATTAAAATTTATTCCGAAACGGTTGTAATTTAAACATCGCAAATATTTGGTAAAAAATAAACAAACCGTTATTAGTGGTCATTTTCTTAATTTGCTTCAGTATACCCATTTCTCACACTCACTAAATGTTACGCACACAATAAAAACATGAGACAATTCACTCGGTAGTATAGTTGTCCGTCTGTCACCGCGGTCGGCGACGTCTAATGTCGACAGCTGCTACGACAGATGCACTCGTAAACTTTCTTTGACTCTACTGAACCACCATCAACTCCCGCCAAACAATGTGCGTTAGATTTGAGAGGTGCGTGGACGCATGATTTAGATTTTAATTTTATTAAATTTTTAAGTTTTTTATACTCCACACTTTTTATTTCTATTTCATAGATATAAAGCTAATCATTATGTAAAAAGGAGTTTGAAGATTTTGACATACTCATTTGCCGCCATTTTAAATAATTTTGAAAATGACGGCGCACGGTATGACCTAGTAAGAATGTCCTAAACTGTCACGTTACAGAGTTATTTGCAGGGAATTTCGACGTATGAGAACTTTAATAACCATGAAAAAAGAAATGC
Source organism: Zeuzera pyrina (assembly GCA_907165235.1). Classification (NCBI taxonomy): domain Eukaryota; kingdom Metazoa; phylum Arthropoda; class Insecta; order Lepidoptera; family Cossidae; genus Zeuzera; species Zeuzera pyrina. The sequence continues at coordinate 11,750,304 of OU015624.1, forward strand.
CAAAATAAACCAGACCAGAGGAATATTGTCAATAAGTTGCCAATACTTATTATGGGTTTTTCATATATGTACCTACTGCCCATTATTTCTTCAGTGTGATACTCAACGACATGACAATAAGGTTAATAAAAAATGTGGTTGCTAATACAATTTAGAATACGTTACTTTATTAATCTGTGGTTACAGCATAATTTTAATCTTACATATTAGTTTAATCTATCTAGGAATCGCTATTTGAATACAATATAATGCGTAAAAAGTGAAAACATTTAATGAGTAATATTTTCAAAGTTAGAAGTTTTCTTACATCGGTCTTTTCTTGCAAATAACTCTGTAACGTAACACTTTAGGATATAGCAATCTTTCTCCAATCGATTTATATAGCATTCATCGTGCGCCGTAATTTTCAAGAAGAAAAATTGGCGGCCGTTGAGTATGCCAGGCTCAGAACAAAAATCTTCAAACCTCTTTATTTAGGACAATACTATTTTAGAAATAAATATGTAGTATACATAAACATCAAATCATTAGAAATAAACAATAATTGTCTATTGTTAGTAGCATGACCAATTCATTTAAAATTGTTCGCTCGAAATCAATCGAATGTATGCAACGCAAACAATAAAAAATACTCACTATATGGCAGTGGGGCGTAAACGTCAGGATATATGGTCGTTCTATTCACCCATTCGGACAAGTCATGAACATCGTGCGAATTTTCCTCATTTGGCAATCGTTCGTTCACTTCTTCTTTATTTGTAGATTGATTATCACTTACACTTTCGTGAACAATATCGAGAGAAGTAGAAGGAGCTTCTGTTTCATACGTTATTTTTTGTTTTTCTTCATTTTCATCTTTTACTGTGGAATGTTTATGATTTTTTAGCAGCTGCAAAGATTTATAATCGTCTGTTTCTTTTACAGCACTAAAAAGTTCATTAGTGTTGTCATTTAAAGTTTGAGAATTGTTTTCTTTCACTTGGGTATCTGCAGCTGTTGATGAAGAGCCAATTTTATCAAATGAGTCATAGCTTTTCAAACTATCTGAATCATATGGAGAAATGCCCTTTTTCGGACTATTTTCTTTTGAAAAATAGTCACTGTCATTCTCTTTCTGCTCTGTGTCTTCATCGTAGAGTAAATTCTTTTTCATATATTTGTTTAACGCAATCAACGATTTCGATAAAGATCCAGAAGAAGATGGCACATCTTTAAAAAAGTTGTCATCTTTATAGTAATTGACACCGTTATTTGAAATACTGTTCTTGTCGCAATTTGCTGTGTTTTGTTTCTTCTGCTCATTCATTTCACACAATAGTTTTAAACATATTTTTTATTTAACGCTTTCAGCACATTCACAAAATGGGCACTGAACTGACGTTACGGTAAAATATCTCTAGATAACACTACAATACCCGCTTAACAATAAAGATAACGCCGGTCAATAGATTAACAATATTATCTTTATACAGTCTCACCAAAATAACATATTAGATCGCGAGCAGACCGTACGTGTACTGGAGGTCATGCGAACTATTTACAACTACAAAACCGAACTAACAAGTTTGACAGCATGGTTTTGGACGTACAATCGAACTGAATGACGTAAATATTACACGAAAAAATGATCACATTTGGTATATGCACATACTTTTAATTAAAATAGTGAATTTAAAATGACATTATTGACAGATAATCTTATTATTGATGAACATTATATGATATTTATTACACTGCACATATTTATCAATTTATTAAAATGTTAAGAAAACCAAGTCTATGTATGTTGACGGCGGTCAAAAGAATAAGAGGCCAATTCCTGCGAACAAAGGCTATTGTTTCTTTTTTATTCGCACAGGTAATATAGATATAATTTCTCACTGCTGAGAGGTTCTAGGAAGGAAAACGGAACCACGGACAAGTTATCTAACTTATACTAACTACAAATCTGGCTCAGTACACTATCGCCATAGAAATTTTGATTAATTCTAAAATTCACTTACCTGTATCTGAATAGCTCCCATGAGGTGCTCTGCGTGGTGGCTCTGGCGCTGAGTTGCTTTCTATCAAGGATTAACAAAATAAGATAAAACAGAATTATTGATATTCGTTATGAAAATAATAAAAGCTCTTCAGTATATACAGCTGAGTAAATTATTCTAAGAACGGTTATATTGCTCGTAAATTAGGGTAAATCACGCAACGTAAACACGCGTGGTACAAGACATAACGAGTATCAATAAATCTATAACCAGTTAAGCATTGACACATTTCTCCAAAATTAAACAATTTACTATTTTTCCAATATAAGTAGATGTTGATCTAAAAGTAATTATAATTTAAAAAATATGAGTGTAAAAAATAACCTTGAAATTTAACAGTATGTCGCATCGGTGTCACGTATGGTGCAAGTCGATAAGGCCATGCCGCCGGAGGAGGTCGTGGCGGGGCCCGTGGTGGTTCGTAGCGACTAGCCGGCCGATGTGCACTTGGGTCAAATTCTTGCTTCGCTAAAGTATCACTTTTTAAAATTGAACTTAATTTCACTGGCTCTTTAGTTATTGGGCTTTTAATTTCTTTTTTTAGAGGAGATGTGCGACCTTGTACTAGGCTATTGGGGTCTTGAATGGACTTATTGTTGTCACTACGTTTAGGAAAACGATGCGCTATCCACGGTCCTGCTAGATATGGAGCTATATCACGAAGTTCGCTAACGTCAGGGGCAGATGCATATATTTGGCCGAAAAGTGACATAACTTCGAATCTGCGACGAATGCGATCTACTTCTCCTGCTCTACATTCTTGTGTATCTTCAACAGATTTAGATCGAGGAGAAGTCCGTCTGCGAAGTGCCGCTAATTTTGAAATTACGTCAATGTGCGGCATGAATCGATTTCCAGAGCGAAGAGGAATTTTTGCAACCGGCAACATATTTTTATGTTTGTCTCGTTTTGTTGATAGTTTTTCCGTTGATAACCAACGATTACTAAGTATGTTACGTGCAATTTCTGGGTCACTGCGGTGTCGGCGTAGTACAGCCTCGGCGGCTGTAGGTGAATCAAAGCGTCGTGCGAGGCGGCGCACTTCTCCCGCACGAGCCAGGTTGAGGTAGGCACGCCAGTAACGTTCCGGCTCAGGCGACGGACTTCGACTGCGCCAGATTGTCTCGTCGCTGGAGTACCGTAGCGTGTCAGGTGTTCGTCGATCGGCGATGTAAACTTCTGAATGAGGCGAAGGCGATCTCGAATATAGGTCAGGTTTTGAAGGAAGTGATAAGAATTTATTTTTTTCACATTCACCGAAAAGCTCTTTGAAATTTGTACATGACTGAGATTGAACTATTTGTTTTTTATACGGTTCACACTGCATACCACTCGATAATAAAGTGGAAATGGATTTGTCTTTGTTAGAAGTTTCCTTGTCATTCGAATTTTCTCTGGCATGATGTATTATGCTTATTTGTTCATTACCCTTTTTTACTGATTCGAAATACTCGACTTTTTTTTTAACTTCCCTTTTTGGTTCTCGATATATAACAGTTTTGTTAGAAACGTCAGAACTACCTGTCTCGGTTTCACTGGCAGAAGAGTGTTGGGGAACTTCTGGTTTGCCTACTGGATATATAATGTATCTATTATTATCGACTGTACATTTATTTAAATCATTGTCTACATCAACTAATACTTGAGGGTCAGGTTTTAATGACTCTATTAAGATATTCTCATTATTTGCCTTATAATTTTGCTCTTTAACTTCATTCTTTTCAGCAACTGTGTCTTGTTTCGCAAAAAATGGTACTGAACTATCAAATTTATTTATTTTATCTAAAATTTCCTTACTGAGTGTTTGAGAGATCTTTTTCTTTTCATTTTCACTGAGACTCATTTGTATTTTATTAACGTTGTTTTTCAATTCTTTGACTGAAGTCATAGGACAAGAAATCGCAGCAATCGATCCTGATTTATTTAATTCTTTTTGTTGCCTAGAATCATTTGAAGTAATTAATGAATTACTTCTGACGTGCAAGGTAGACTTCGATAAAGATTTGGTATCTTTTACATCGACAGTGTATTCGTCACATTTTTTGGGAGCTTTTGATTCCAATTCTTTGCTATAAATAGCGTTCAATTGATTCTTTAAAGCATTTACCTGTTCCATTGATAAACTACTCCATAACCGATTGCCAAGACCAATCTTTTTGCGAAGATCGCTTAGAGATGAATCTTGATGAATAATAGCAGTAGATTTTAACAAGAGTCCTGTTCCATCTTTACGATTTTCGTTCTTTCTATTAATATTAAAAGCAGTTTCAGCTACGCTTGTCCCTCTCCATAAAGGTTTATATGTGTCTTTGGATGGTATTTCTTCTGTTTCCATTGATTCATAGCATGGCATTTGCTGAAAAAGTTCCTTAAGATCTTCAACAGACTTTTCTTTTATTTTAAGTCCCCGATCTTTATCGTAATTCCACCGAAAGTCCTTTATATCTCTAGGGTAAAAAAGAACATCTTTTTCGTTTTGAGCTTTTTTTAACTTATGATATAAATTGTTGAGCTCTTCTTCTGCTCTTTCTATTGCTCTTATCTTTTTCCAACGATCAAAATCAATAATATCTTCATCTTTTCTTCTGTGACGCAAATCAGATATTGATGTAGCTTTTTCTAATTCTCCGACTCGTTCTAAATAAGTATAATACCTGTTAAGCTCTCGAAATCTATCTGATCTTTGTTTTGAATTCTGCATGTCTCGAACATATTCGTCGAAATCTGGATCATTTGTGTGTAAATTGATAGCGCTATTTGTCTTTGAAGACAATTTGTTTTTAAAAACTACTTTCTCTGCATCACCTGCACTACGTGTACGTATAACTTTTTTAGGTTTTATATCATCTGATTGTTTGCAATTTTGTATTCGTACGTTATGTATACGACGATATGAGGGAGATCTAACTGAAACAGGCGAAGTAGATTGACTTCTACTTACGACTGTCTTTGCCACTTTTGGAGATACGGGTCTGGAGGTTTGAGAAAAAAACATTGTAGTTGGAAGTTTATCCTCAACTTTATGTTTTATCTCTGGAAGAGGACGTTTCATAACAATTGGTGATATTGGACGTACTGTTTCTGTAAAAATAATTCTTGTAGGAGACAAAGTTTCACAACGAATTGGAGATGAGGATTTAGTCATTTTGTGTAAAACTTTAGGTGATACTGGACGACTCGTTTGTGAAAAAACAATTCTTGTTGGGGACAACGAGGTCTTAGTTTGATTTTCTTTTGGTTTTCCTTTACTATAAAAAATTATGCTAGGTGATTTTGGCCGTGAAGTTTGAGAAAAGTATAGTTTATTTACAGGTGGTTCACTCTTACTGCGCACTGTAGCCAAAGACGAATTAGAACCAAATTCATCGCATTTTAATAAACTATCAAATTTACGAATATCTCCATGTGGGCGTCCAGGCCATGATATTGATCGAGGACTTTGTGCACGACCAGGACTTGGATATCTATCCCACATTTTAAAACGCGACAGAGATACTGGCTTTCTATGGATTAAATAAGTGTTTAAAGATTTCGATGTAGTATAATCCTGCGGGTAAGATTGAAACATCTTTGCTTTTTGTAACACAGAAGTGTTTGTTTGTAAAATAGGATATGCTGTGGTTGGTAAAGTTAAATTACCAAGAAATAAATGTTGAAAAAAGGAATCCCTGATAACGGCGTCTCGCGTATCATTTCTTTCTTTGCCGTTATTAGGCCTCTTATTTAAATCATCAAATGAGCCAAAGTTTGAAGTTTCATGTGATGTATCACCAAATTGACTTCCAGCCTCAACATTAGCATAAGTCTTAGTAACACGCTCATTGAAATCTTTTTTTACACTTTTGTTATCTTTTGATTTTCTACTGCACGATTCATGACAAGGTACACTTCGAGGTGTAACAATAATATTCTCTGAAGATTTTTTCATTTTTAAACTTGTTTTTACTGCTGTTTTTACTTGACTTTTTTTTTTCAGAGTTCCAGTAATATTTGATGATGATTTTGAGATACTCGATGAGTTGTTTAAATTAGTGGATTTCATTTTAGAGTCATTTTTAGCAGTTAAACAAGGGTTTGATTTAGTATGTAAATTTGACATTTTCAATTTTTGCATTTTTTCCGCAGTTCGAATCATGTCTCTGCTTTTATGAATAGAACCAGGTGACGTTATTTTTGCATTAGACGATGTTGGTAGCTTTTGAGCAGTAGCTTTGGTCGATAGGATATTATTGGATCTAGCAATTGATTTAGATTTAGCTTTTACTAAATCAATGCGTTCATTTCGTTTTTCTGAACTCCACAATTTATCTAAACATGTGGCTTTGTCTAATATATTTGATATGGGTGTCTTTCTACCAGCTCCGCCTTCAATAACAACAGATGCCTGGGAGTCCCCGTATCTACTATGTAATATGTTAGAATATTCAGTAGGTAATAAAGTTCGTCTTGGAGAACAAAAACTACTAGTGCCTACTTTTGAAGAAAAAGACGTATTTTTAGAACTTTTTTGTGATATTACAGAGCTTTTTCTATTTATAGCTGGAGGTGCAGAAGTAGACATCACACGACTTTTAGCAATCACTTCAGCTTTAGTATTAGGGACAGAGCCTCTTTTTGTTAATATTTGCGTATTTTCTCGGGTTAATTTATGGCTTATTTTGTCTTTTAAGTAATTGACATTAGATTGACTTTGTAACAGTCTTTTAGGCGATGATGACGAAGGTTTTTTAGACGTTACTAATTTTAGAGTTCTGCTGTTTTTTGAAGATACTCTTCTTGGAGGCGCCGGCGGAATATTTGAACTTTTTTCTGGTATGTTGACATTCATTAAAGCCTGTTTATTACGTTTGTTATATTGTTCTGATTCGATTTGCGTAATAGGGTAACAAATGACTTCATGAACTTTTGGCGTCTTCTTATGAACTCTTATCTTCGTCAACGTAGAAGAAATCGGAATATATTCGATTTCGGATTCATCTGTGGAATTTTAACTTCTGTTCAGTAGCAGTTATCTTCATTTGTGTTCGTTATAGTGTAAAATCGGTAACTTGCTGTGCTTTCTCTAAATATTTGTGATCTTGAAAGCTTTTACTTTTTCTAACTGTGGTACTACAAAAGTGCTATGAAATATTATAATTTGTGATTGAAGTGTATTCGTATAAAGTGCGTTTAATTTTGGAGTCTACGTGTGTCCGTGCAAGTCGTTGCATTACCTTGTTGTTGCTATCGCTACGTAGTTATCGAAGTCCCAGCACCTTATTATAGCGAAGAGACATGCATAAAATAAAGAGAATTCAATAACTGACTTACCTCACGTGCATTTAGTTATAAACTAATGTGTATTCGGTTAGAGAGCGACGTAATAGCAATACTATGATGCAACCTTGAGCAAGCATGTCGACAATAAAATCACATCATAGGAATACCGTGTCTGTGACACAGGATATGCACTGACCTTGACCAAGTTCGATTTTGACGTCGTTTTGTTACAGTTACGCAAAATAAAGTGTCGCACAATTTTAGTCGTATATTAATAGTAGTTAGTTTATAGTTGAGAAATACCAACACCAAACAAGTTAATATTGAGATAACATGCTTACATACTTATAGACATAATATAATATAATCCGTAATACATGTTTACAGTAATTCATAATTTTAAAGATTAAAAATGTATATTCTATTAAAACAAAAATATATTTACGGAAAATATTGGAATTTTTCAACACGATTTATCTAGGTACTGTTACATTACTGAAAAATGTGAACTGTTTGTTATATCTATTAATATCTGGACAATGGATTTTTAAGATCTCGAGATTTTTGAGATACGGGATTTTCGAGGTTTCGAGAAATGTGGTGAAGAGAAAGAATCTATTTCCATTAACGGTAATTTTTTGAATTCTTAGTGCCTAGGAGGTATCAATGAAGATTACAATTTTTTACAAAACTTGTGTAGTTAATATTATATTGCATCCAATGTTCAATTGGTATAGATGTATAGAATAGAGTATCGGAAACATGTGGAATTACAGTATTAAATTTAAATAATTGTGTTACACCTACATGGAAAGTACAAACACTGTTTATTTTTAACTCCGTTATTCTCTTATACATATTTTTTGTTGACTCTAGTCATTATAAGATTGTTTTTACCTTGTCTAGGCGGTGCAGGTGAACGGAACCCTCTTAGTGGGGGTTCGCCTCCCGCTTGTAAGTCGCGATAAGCTGCACGCCTTTCGGCGGGCGACAGTGGTGCCTCTGCATCTTCACGGCGGCGGAATATAAGTGTTGAATCTGATTCATAACCGGACTCTTTCAGTGCTCTATAATAAAAAAAATATGGTCTTAGGTTACAGTTGGTCACAGCTTAGTCAATTTAATATAACACTTGTTTATTTTCAGTTAATAGAAATTATGCGGGATTTACCGCACTGTATGTACAATGGGTTATTATACAAAATTTTGCAGTTTTAGAATAAAATTAAAAATTTGAAATATAATAAACATAACATAATATATCTTCACGCTGTATCCCCAACGGGGTAGTCAGAGAGGACGGAGCGCCAGGAGTCGCGGTCCTTACACGCCGCGAAATATAATAAATCTCAGTAATTCAGAGTAATAAAAGTCAAAGGTTTTAGATATATTTTTGCACTCTTTTACTGTATGCCCACGGATATCTGAAAATGACAGGACTTACCGCAAAATTCTGAAGACCGCTTCAAATTATTTATTATTTAATTGAATTCTCTCACTTACCGGGCCATATTTGATTTAGATAGAATGGTGGAAGTGATATCTTTCTTTTCCTTTGGTGATGCCTGAGGTAGTGACGTCGTACTTGACAATTGCTGCAAAAATCAAATACTTTTATGGATCTCATAAAAAACATGCATTTATGTTATGAATTTTAACTGTGTCGGACTAGATCATGCCAATAGCGTATGATACATTTTGGTAGTAAAGTATTAGCAAACCACAAATTAAGCATAATATTTAATACATAAATATCAACGAAGAGTAAATATAGATTCACCATGCTAATACATAGGAATTATAAACAAGATATTTCGTGTTTAAAAAATAGGCACTATAATACAGTATCTATACCATTATAATGGGAATGTAATATGACTCACAAGTCAAATCATTTCACAAACAATTATTTATTTGTCTTATTTTTATAAATTAAGTACAATGATACCATACAACGACTAGAGGTAAACATCATGCTATTGGTTCCCATGAAAACATAAGTAATTTAGCTCAAATAACATCCCACAGACAAAATGACTTTCATAGTTTTTTTTACAAAAAATTATAAAATATTGTTGTAAGTTGCCACATAGTAAGTGCACAGATTAATTAGTTACTGCCGGAAAGTGCATCGCTTTTTTACGTATTTACAGTAAAAGAAATTTTATCTGTAAGGGCAAGTATTATTTTCAATCATCCTTCTGATATGCTCGCGGTTAAATATATAAGTAATGTTCTATAGTTCGAATCCCAGAACACGATCTGTGATCTTTAACCATTAACAAGATATAGAAGTTAAATCTAAGTTCAGTAATTCCCATGAATATAGATTTTAGAAGTATTGAAAGCAATTTAAATTAATACTAAGTATTTCAGTAACTACTTCATAAATGATGGTTTGTTATATACAGAAATAATTTTTACAAATAAGTATCACTTATGTACCTATATTGTTATATTATTACTTTAAATTTGTTATAATTGTAGTGTAAATCAAAAGGATGATATCTAAGTTTTCGTGCACAGGCATACCACTGTAGGCAGCACAACAGACACTAGCAGACCAGATATGTTAAAACCTTACAGTCTTCTGAATGGCGCGAGCGAGCAATGTGGTATAAGGGGGTAGAGGAGAGTTCTCGTCTAGCCACTGTTAGTGCCGCCACCCGGACAATGTGAACATATGCGTTAGTTGGATCAGTGAACAAACCGACGTTGTACGTGTGTATAACAATACAAGTTAACTATTTATAGAAATGAGATTAGATCTTTATTCAAAAAAGAGTAGCAACACTGATAAAAGTAAACCATAAAAACACTTTACACTCTTAACAATATATTATAAAGAAAAGTTCACTTTAAATGCAGAAAGTTAAAAAAATAGAATATTTTAAAAATTCTAAGAGTGCATAGCATTTCTATTTCAGTGATAAATTAGCATACTGTACATCATTATTATGTATCAAACTTAATTAGGTACTACACATAATATTATTATAATATTTTAATCAGAATTAAAGATATTTTTATAATTTCACAGCACAGATTTCAGTAAATTCTATATATTTAAGTTAGAAGTTAATGAAAAATTTAAAATTTATTACGAGTTAACGGTTATCACAAATATTACACAGAAAAAATTTTAGAAAATGTTCGTACCCCATCAAAAATGTCCATGACCTCGTCCCACCACTAGAAAAGAAAAAAAAGTACTGTTTTGCATTTTATTTATATAGTTAGGCGGTTAATGTAATGGTCAAGGAAAATCTTTATTGCAAATTAAGAGCGTGTGCACAGTGCAACTTTTTCACATCCTGATCGTCCCAAACATCTCAGACATGCAGTTGACGTAATATGACTGATATGACATTATTAATAAGTAATTTCTTGGACATTCCCATATAGTGAAATATTCTCAAACATTTTTTTTTCACTTAATTAAACTGGAATGTAACAAGGCTTCGTCTAAAATGCAGCAATAACGTTTTCTGGACCTTTTCTAAATATGTACAGCCTTTAGTTAAGGCGACGCATTGGAAATTGTTATGGCAGGGATCTCAATTTTTCTAAGTAACTACAAAACTTATGAAAATGATATTTTGATTGATTCTTCTTTTCATTGAATGTATTTTGCCAGTTGCGATACTCGATTGGTTAACTTTTGTAATACAAAAAGAAAAAAACAAAGAAACCATTTTTAAAACAGAGATTTACATTTTTCGGACTAATGGAATCGATTTATGTTTTTAAATTTTTTATATAGTTTAATCTAAACATATTCTTCAAAATGCTAGTTGGATTTACTAAAATTAATTATAATTTTTAAAATAAAAGAAAATAACTGTTTTTTCGTATTTTTCGTAAGCTAGTGCGCGCACGTTTACATAGAGCAGAAGGACTATTTTAGATTAAATTATAGTTTATTAATGCGTCGCCTTAATACTTTCAAAGAAAATTATTATTTAATTTGTGCAATTAGTATTACGCACCTACTGCCAAACATATATGTCGCGAGATCTTATTCTAATATTCATATTGTTTTAAAGATTTTTCGGATCAATACTTTGGGAGATAACATGGTGGGATAAAAATTTCTGAGCGTATTTTCGCAACGATGTTAACAAAAGCAAATTAATGTAAATGTTTTATACATGTTCGAGTTTGTGATGTAGACGATGACCATATTTTTTTTTAATTTCTGTTCAAGCCCCAAGCCCGTAAAACCTTTCACGTGTTTACGTCAAATTGATTGTGACAGACTGACATCGAAGTAAAATACAAGTGTTCCTTTTTTCAAGTTAAGGTCTAATCGCTGTTATTGCGACGCAATAAACACAGTACATGAAAACGGATCCGTCCGTATGTAAGCGTGACCTAAAATGCTGTTGGCCGGTTTATTTTTGTATTGATTTTATATAATTGTACTACTATGTAGGTACTCGCGTTTGTAGCAATTCAGACCAGCATGTGAAAAATTTGTAGCAACCATATGCTCTTATTTATTTAAAAATTACAGTTCTAACAATATACTGGAATAATCACAGAATAATAAATAATAGTGACATTGGAAAATTATGATATGCTATTATTTTTCTCTATGAACCTACAGAAGAGAGAAAAGTTTGTTCAATAACATCACATCACTCAGTGACGTCATCAATTTCCCTGTTAGTCCACCGATATTACATGATAATTAATTGAATGCGTAAATGAACGTGATTATAAGTTTTATTTATCATTCTGCCCCATATGATCTTCCACTCATGAATATGAACTCATTATTTTATGAACCCGCTGACGGTATAATATGTATGTAACAAATGATATTACGCATCCGGTACCTGTTTGGCTTCTTGGTCAACTACAGATGATTTTCCTGGCATGTAATTTTCTATCTTTCCTGGCTGGTTCTTATATACTTCTTGACTAGCTCGCGCTGATGCTAAAGTGCTGTATCTGAAATATGATAATATACATAGTAGAGTGAATTTCTTAAATAAGAAGTATCTATAGCGTAGGTACTAATTATTTTACATTGTATAAAGTATTATATATTTAAAGTAATAAAGAGGTTCCAACTTTTTATTTAGGAGAATGACATAATCCACTCCGTGTCCACTTTGTTTCTGTTTTCTAAATTAAAATTAAAAATGTGACTTAAAATGAGATCGACATGAAGCTCTTAAATCTTTACGTGAAAATTACAAGGATGTAAACGAAGCCTAAAAAGAATTATGAAAATAGTAGTAGGACTCACTTATTATTAGGTAGGTATGGTGATGTAGTATCGTCTCGCCTGTCTTCTTGCATGGAGGCCGTCCTTCTCCTTGCGCCGGCCGTGACGTCACTGTCGTAGGCGTCACCCCACGTGCTCGAGCCCAGCCTGCTGATGCCTCCCTCAGGCTCACTCAGATATCCAGAACGTGGGTCGAAGTAGGCGTATTGGGACTTGTTAGTCGTTACTCTTTGGGGAGCTTGACCTTAACGAACAAATGAAATTCAATTATTGTAAAAAATTATACTCTCGATAATTCGAGAAAAACCACGCCCAAAATGTAGCGGTCACTTTTGTTTGAACACAGCATGTAAAGTCATCTGATTTAATCGCTTAGTAAATCAAGGTTTTTGTTTCAAATCATTATTCACAGAACAGATGAAAGTATTGGACGATCACATTTGAAGGAATGAAGGAATTAATAATTACGTGGATTTAATTTAAACACTGTTAATATAAAGCATAATATAGATACGTCATAACTTCAATGATAAAATCAGTTGTCATACCGTTAGATTATTAGTATTTTAGGAAGGAATCTCATTGCAATAATGAGTCGAAAAAGCAAATGCAGCAACAATTTTGATAGAAATGACGTCACAACTAAACAAATATCAAGATTTCAAAGGTCGAATTATCGAAACTAAACTATTTATAGCACTCAGTGTATTTACAATGAAACATTAAAAATTGTGAAGTGAAGCTGTTATTAGGCTTGATTCACATTACTACTTCGCTCACGATTTGCTTTCTTACTTAATAACTTTCTCGTTTCGATTAGAGAGAGATTATCGGTACTGTACTATTCGAGTTAGATCGGTGATAGGGGCCTAATTCTAATAATACTTAATGATGACTTATTGATGAACGCCAATTAGATAGTTAATTACGCGTTTATAATGTTAAAGGCAATATGAATGAAATATTATGTCCTATTCTGTTCCTTTCCAGTCATGGAATTTCCGCAATGAATGTGTGAAGAATATTTGAACTGAGCGTGAGCAAGCTGAGAGCAGTTCAATAATGTATCTCGAGCCTAAATGTAAGTACTAGGTAAAATGCGTTTCAATGTGGAGTTATACAGCCACCGATGCAAAAAATTTGGAAAAACTAGTAATAATCACCTCGGCGACTTTTGTACCGAACAGTCACATAATCGTCTGAAAAAGAAAATTAATAAGATTTTTGGGGAGTTATAAATAAACATTATACATATGTAAGGGACGTAGTTACGCAAAAAAGATCCAATCCACACAAAGTCACTTTAGATATACTGGTGTTTGAAGTTTTAAGGTAATTCTTAATACACATTCCTTTGAAATTAGTGGAATGTATGCTCTTATGTGTGGAATGCTTAACTTGTTTATTGACAACAGTTCGGCATATTTTTGTATTTTCCGAGGTATCTATATGTGGATTTACAGGGTTGGATCCTTTTCGCTAAATTTCAGTTTCTATAACGTCTGCTGCAATATTAGTTTCGTTAAAACACTCCACGTCATAAATCATAAAACTTTATTTTTAAAAATAGCTAAATTTTCACCTAAGTTATTGTGATTTCTGTAAAGACATTTGACCGCTAGTATATTATTAGTATTTTGTGATTCTTACTTATAGCATATCAAAATCTCAAAATTAACAAATTTCAAAATTATAACTCTTCTTGCATGTTAATTTTAATAACTCCTCAAGAATCAGCCTTCTCCTCCATAATTTCTCCTCCATAGCCATTTATACCTTTGACAATGTTACCATTCCCTTTTAATACGTAGATACATACATGTCTTCACGCTATATCCCTAATGGGGTAGTCAAAGAGGTGGGAGCGCCAAGCTTCACGGTCTTTCCTATTACTTTTAGTTTATCTTTGTTCGCCTTACAATCCTTCGCCTCCTCAAATCTCATCATTCTCCTTACACATTTTCGCCTAGGTATGCTGGTGCTCTTAATATTTCTGTCAGCTAACACTCTGACTATTTGATCTTCATAAGTCAGCCTTGATCTTCCTTGGCTTCTGCTACCATTTAGTTTCGCTCTGTAGATTTTTTCCGTTTTTTCGTCAGTCTTTCATCACTTATTCTTTCCATATGTGCCCGAACCATCTAAGCATTCCCTTCTTTTTTTTTTACAAAAACGCTGTCGTGCAGTCCTGTCAATCTGCGTATCTTTTCATTGATTATTTCGTCGGTAAAGGTGATACCGGACGTACTTCTAAGAAACTGCATCTCTACTACATTTATCTTAATTTCGCCTGATCTCGGGTAGGTGTATCCAGATCTCAATACCGTACAATAAAGTTGGCACTAACACCGCATAGTGGATGGCCATTTTGACTTAGTTACATATATTCACACTGCCTATTAATGCGGACAGAGCACCGTTCACTCTGTTGCCAGCTGCTACCCGTCTCTCCACATCCCACTCACATCTTCCATATCTAGAAAACGCACTTCCCAGAAACGCAATTTTCCTTTCAAATACTAGAACCTTAGTTTGTTTACCATTCATATTCGATTCTTTCATTTCGCATTCTTCTTTCAAGTACGTGACCAAGCGCTGGATCGCTTTCGTTGACAGATTTATTGGAATATTACATGAAAATAAATTTATCGAAAAAGATCGAACCATTATGAATTGTTTTAATTGCATTACTTAAATGTAAGTGTATTCAGCAAAAAGTTTCAAGCGTAGTGGATCGTTTTTGTGTTTTTATCAAAGTGTAAGTGATGATAAAATTGTAATTACCCAAAAACAATCCAGACTGCTCGATTAGTTTATATTTAATTGTTTGATAATACTGGTTATGAAGCAAAAGGACTGGATTGTTCGTACATGTGGGTTAGTAAGTAAGTGTGATAAAAAGTGATAGTTTTGTTTTTTTGTTGGATTTTTTTTTACTGGCTGATGGAATCGATATTTAGCATTAGTTTGGTGTTGGGGATTTAAATCCTTTTCGCGTAACTATGTCCATATCAGGTACGAGAAAAGAGGAAGTAATTGTATCTTATTCAACAAAAGTTAATCACTTACCGTCGTATTTGTTTTTGTGTATTGTGTCGTACATTTTTTTGTACCACCTTGAAGGATCTTTGACTTCCTGCAATCAGAATGAAAATTTAATTATTTATTAATTTCACAAAAGCATAATAATACTAGTCAACACGAATTTTTGTTAATCCAATTATGTATACTTTTTCGGCATCTGTCATGTATTGACAGAAAAATAATAAAAGATTCCATTACATCGAAATGTCGGATAGACTATGCATTTGGCATAAGTTTTGAAGGAATATCAAAATACAAATTATAGATTATAGAGACTTGCAACCTGCATGTCCCATTTTAATTTATTCATATACAGGTGTCTTTAAAAGTATGGATTCAAGCGAACATGAGTAGAGCAACGCTATTAACTTAATTTGTTTTTCAGGAGTTGCTTATACTCTTTTCATGATGTCTTTGATTTAAGAACTATGCAGTTTTATCAATCAGTCGAATATTGACCACGATTTCAAACATTAAACAAATGTTTATTAAATGATTTCAAATCTACTCACTGATCTAAGTGCAACTGGCATGCCGTCTTTAGTGGTTGGTCCTATTCCATCCACTTTCCTGTGGCCATCTGCCATTTTACGAACGCCGCCACGGTCGTGGTCGCTTCTCTCTGCCTCGCCTTCACTAGCGTATTCGCGACGTAGCACATTCACTGGAACATAAATTTAAAACAGATAAGTAATTAATACACACTATACATACGCAATACATACATAAATATTGAAGGTCTATAAATGATTAATTATTCGATTTATGTATACTATTTCCTGTATAAAACAGTTTTGTAGATCATTTCAATCAAATTGAAGTGAGTTAAATAAAAATGATCTGTGCTTAGAAGTTTTTCCAAAAATTACTACAACTCGAAACTCGGTTAAGATTTTATGAAGGAAACCTTAAAGTTTCAATTTAGAGGTAATCCACTGACTACTAGTCCTGAGTACATTTTCCATTATGTGAATGCAGGTATTTAGATAAATGCCTGAAGCTGAGCAACAGCAACAACTCTTACAGACTAGTTAGATTCATCAATAGAAAGTTATAATTCGCTATCCAAACGAGATTTGTGACAATCAAAAACACCTGCACTATTCATTCCATAGAGCTATATTTACCGATAAGGTTTTTGTAAATTAACAATATACCACAGGAAATAATACCAGATGTAATGTAAGACATTTAATGACAAGTTTTAATAATTATGAATAATTTTGGCGACGTAGTAATTTTTTTTTAAATTCTCCAGTTTTAAAATAGATCTTCCATCGTAGGTAGGTCCTATGGATCTAATAACAGCTCGGTCAATCAAGTATTATTCTATAATGTAAGAAAACAGATTGCAAAAAGCATTAGGTAAAGAAAGACGCAAATTACCTTCTTTAGGGGGTGAAGCTCTATCTCGTGGGAGGCGAGCGCTATCTCGCTCCTGTTGAAGATAGTTAGATCCCCGAGGTATTTGACCTTCTGTAATAACAATTAAATATTTATTAGTAGATGAAACATCCTGAAATAACACAAGTTATCATATAAATTGAAACAAAGTTAATTTAAATAAAAGTTAAAATACTAAAGCAAATCTTTACATAAATTGCAGAAATAGATCAATTCGGAAGACATTATTTACACAGCTTGATTTTATTCGGCTATGTATAGGACATGATTTTATATAACGATAAATAAAATAGATTTTCAACCGACTTCCAAAAAAGGAGGAGGTTCTCAATTCGGTTGTATGTTTTTTTTTTATGTTTGTTACCTCATAACTCCGTCATTTATGAACCGATTTGGAAAATTCTTTGTTCGAAAGGATACACTTCTAGATTGGTCCCATTGAAATTTCACTGGTATTGAAGCTTTGGTTTCGAAGATACACCAAATAATGCGACCTGGTTATTTATATTGACGATATCTCTTATATATCATTTGTTAACTATCATTGTCCCCACATGGTATAATGGTAGTATGGTAAAGTAGGGAGAAGATATAAATTGGCTATGATGTAATAAATTCAGTCAGTAGAGTCAGTCTTGTGGCGGACAGAGAATACGGCTGGTGGCTGTCGTATTGTAAGAATACTGCTAGGGTGTAATTATGATGCGACCTTTACACTGTTCTTTTATAACTGCTTGATATTGATATGATATTATACTGATGATATTGATAATGGCCATAATAGGCAATAATATCCCATGTTCGATCTGTTCGCATCCCTTACTGTGACAGCCCACGGTTTGTGCTCCTCAATAGAATGCAAGTTAACACATTGCGCTCCAGAATTAGAATATTAACTAATTGTAGACCTGCCCTAGATATTTATTTAGGCCAAGGTCACTCAAAAGGGAGAAATAAAAAAACTTTTATAAAAAAATTAAACCGACTTCAAAAAAGAACACTGAAAAGTATGAAATAACTATCCCTTACGGATCGAAACTTAAGTACAAAAATAACTTTATAAATACGATACAAATACCCATACTTAGACTTCAGTAACTGTCAAATTTAATTATATGGGTGTTTGTATCGTATTTATAAAGTTATTTTTGTACTTAAGTTTCGATCCGTAAGGGATAGTTATTTCATACTTTTCAGTGTTCTTTTTTGAAGTCGGTTTAATTTTTTTATAAAAGTTTTTATAAGAAGAACTTGGATCTAGAACGAGTTTTTTTCTTGTTTTTTTATTGAAATAAACAGGCGTACGTTTCTTCTCAGTTTTGTAGAATAAATTAGGTTTATATGAAATCAATTAGTAAATAAAAAATATAATCTTATAGTGCGATATTTGTTTACTTTCATAGAAATTACTTTTGTGTTTGACTGTATGTAAATATGTAGGTAGTATTATTATTTATATTGTGATGCAGACTATATCAAAATAGAGAACGTAACGTATCATAAACGACGAGCTGTCATTTCCACTCATATTAAGTTTAATAATGACACCGCGTGACCCTTGTCGACTCCCTGTTATAACTTGTCACATATTTCCCACTTTTATATCCGATCCAATTTGGAGAGATTTGCTTCATCCGAATAACTTTATAGATGTAACTTTCGTGAATTCAGAACAACTGTTATGAAAAAACGTAAAATATCCAGTTTTAAATAGGATAGACCTTTTTTAATTTTTCCCCGTTACTTATAATTAGGCCTGCTTGAAATATATATGGTTATGCCTTAGCATTGCACTCGACTTAAAAATTCCTAACTCCATTTTCCACGTAAGATTACATTTTTGAAGGTTAAATACGATATATATTTACAGTTTACTATAATCGTATACTTAATCCAATTAAGAGTTCAAGAATTATTCCTCCGACTCGTTACATAATTAAGACTATGTGACCAATTACAGGTTTTTCAATAATTTGTAATGAGGGGGTGCGATTCGACAACGCGTAAGCCAATTAAAGGAAACTCGGAGATAATTAAGCGCTTTTCCTCCAAGTTTCCATGGAATTTTATATTACCAGTATTACATGATCCATATAGATTCTCATCAAACTGGCCCATTGGGACGATGTATAGCGCATTTATCTTTTGAGCCAAAGGTCCCAAGTTCTATTCTCGACCAGATCAATTTAAACTAACTTATCTAAACTTTTAAATTTTCGTGTTGCATTATAAGTTATTTTATAACTTGTCTAAATTGTCTTGCAGTCAGAATGTGTTACTGAGTGACCCCCTCGTACATTGTGTGCAAGCCTAATGCTTAGTTTGAGATCATAAAGCTTGTGAAATTGTACGGATTTATTACATATGATACATAGGCATATTCTGGCACAAATGAAACCGGATGAATAATTTATTAGTATAGCGGTTTTAAACCAAATTATATTAATTTATGTAAATTTCTGTTTTACATGTGTTGATGTTGAGTGAATATAGGTACTATTAAAAAATAGTAGAAACCCATAGTAAAAGCCAGATGGTTGGTTTGGGATAACACGGTTGCTGTTATTGTTTTGAATATTCATACAATTATTTAATAGTAATATTAAAAGAAAACAGCGTTAAGATATGTACATTGTACATATGTATAAAAAAAATTATAAGAAGATAGTGTAAGTGTGGAGTAATAGACATTTAGTTGAAGTTACGTAGGTTTATCTAAATTGTGTTGGCAGCTTAATGATATTGTATGGCGCTACGTGTTAAAACGACACAGCCTACACTCTACTCAGCCTGCAGCCAATTTAGATAGCACTTGCACGTCTGCTTTTATTATACTATTTAGCATAACGGAAACAAGGAATATAAGAAAATTCATAGGCGTAGCAAAAGTATGGACAAGTAAAGACACTAGATGGTACTTATTGTTAGTTATTTTTAATTGTGCTTGAGTAAAATTACATCTAATTATCTACTTGGGGATGAAGACCGACGTAAATATATTTTTTACTATAATATGCAGGAAAGAAAAATATAATATAATATTATTGCCTGGCCGGCAATAACAACACACTTGGCATTGGATTGACACTATTCAACATTGTGTTAATATGTGTACGTTAGCGATAGAATACCTGTCATTTTTATCTTCTTTTTTTAAATAAGTTGAATGTAAAACAAAGACTTCCTAGAATTAACGTTAAAAATGTTATAAAAATGTGTAAAGAGTAAAAAGTTGAATATGTCGCTAAAATTTCATGTAATAGTCTATATCTATAGTTATTGATATAATATTATCACTTCACTATACAGACATTGCTACCGTTTACATTTAGTTCGGTCAACAAAATTTTGTTTTCACAACATAGGTATAAGATAATCATCATATTTCCTCAAGACAGAAATTACTTATTTGTTACTAAGTCAGTTTGAATACATTTTTGCGTAATAAAACTTCTTGAATTGTATTTACCTCGTGCTTTTTGAAGTAGAGTAACTGTGGGATTTTGTGCTTTCGGTAGACGGCTAGTGGTAGTTCCTAAGGTATTCAATCCTGTTGCAGGAGCGCTCAATGAGGTCCGTAGGCGACTTTCGTTCTCGGAGCCGCTCGTACAACCGTTTTGTTCTGAGCTCTGTTGAAATTAATATTTTATTTTATATTATTATTAGCGAGAACCGGCATGCGTTGCAATGCCACGCGTCACATATTACACAGAAAACTTCCCCGATGTATTCCCTTTATTACGCTTAATATTCTTTTTCATTTGATACCGATTGATTGACTGATCGATTGCGATTTTTGGGGCATAGTGTCAGCATAATGTCACATATACAGAAACTTGCCCCTGTGTATTCGCTTTCATTTGTTAAAGATATTGTTGGGGCCTTGAACAAAAAAGTTATTTCCTAACTTCCTAACTTGGAGTTCTTATAACTGAACCGGTCCATTCGAGACCCGATTCATAACCGTGAATAGGAAACCACTAATATGCACGTAGGTGCGGTTTCCCCTGGCGACGCCCTGAGCATAAGTCCATCCTCCATACGAGATATCCTTCGGTTAGAGGAATCCTCAGGCTATAATAGACCATCTGACAGGGCGCCTGGTGATGATGTAAAAATGTACGGTTACGTTGGGGCGAGCGCTGAAGGCACTCTTGCCTGTTTTTTCCTAGGGCCAATAGCAAAGAGGAAGATTTTTTTTGTTCGTTCGAGTCCAACACTACTCAGTCGGCGTAAAGCTCGGCTGAGTGTCCGTGCGGAGATTTTCCCTTCTCAAAAAAAAAGGATTATTTTGTCACATTATATAGCAATTTCAAATGGTCGGTATAGGAAAAGATAAAATTAAAGAAACTTTCAATTTTGTACATGTATGTCTATATATTTGTATATAAGTAGACTATTTTACGTTTTAAAAATAATAAAGATAGTATATCTGCGCTGGTATACTTTGTTTATGTGTTGTTAATAAATAATAATTTTATGTTTTAATATAATTCATATTACCACACTATGTTATATTATTTTTTTCTCCTAAACCTCTCTGGTTTAAGAGAAGGTTCCCAATTATAGGTGTGTTTAATTGAAAATAAGAAAATTGTGGTTTCTGAATGTATTAGATACATATAAGTTTCAATAGTAGTATTGACTACAGTATAATGTTGAATATTATTGAGCCAATTATTAAATAATTCGATGACATTTTGTTAATATGCTCAATATAAGTTAACAAAGTCCTAACTACTAAGTTACTAAACTTCATGATATGAGACTGATTTAATATTATCTTATCTAGATATCCAACCGCAATTTCTTACTTACTGAACTAATAACGTCACAAGAGTTTTTAGTTTCAACTTTCGGTATTTGTTAGGTAAAGCCCCAATTTTATTCGTTGCTTAAGGCGATTCAAGAGCTATGGCAACGTGTAGGCAAGGGTAATATTCTAATCTACTTCGATTTAATTACAAGAGGTAGACGAACAATTGCGTTTCCTTACTGAAACATTTTCATTCCGCTACATCTATTGTTCCTTTATTTTAATCTATTTCACAATGTTAGAAGAACACATTTTCTTTAATAATTCCGTAAAATATTTATTCTCTATTATATTTATATTACTTTTTATTAGGAAATAGGCAAAAACATACTTTATTCGAGTTTGTATAAGTTGTGTTAATATGAATACATTAATATAAAAACACTGTATCTCATTTTTCTACAGGTGGTTTTCCTTAGCGGGTGGTATAGGACCTTGTGCTGGGTTTGTCCAGATCGCTACCACTGTCTTATTTACTAATCCTGTCGCCAAAAAGTAGTGCTTGCACTGTTAGGTATGTTTCAGTGTGGAGGTTAAAACAGACGATGAAATTTCTGGCACAAAAGGCATAACATCTTACGTCAAGTTTTCGCTCATTTGTCTTTCCAGTAATATAAAAAAAGGATGTAAACTAAAAGCATAGGGCTTAGTATATAAGGAACTTGTTTATGGACAATTGTCTAACAATCTGTTACTGTATGTCTTTGTTATCCCTAAGTTCAAATACCTATTGTTTAGACGACGTCAAAGTACGGTTTTGTTGCATTTTGATGTTCTGTGCATTTCCAGTAGGAAATAGAGTGAAGTGTACCTAAGTTACGTATGTATAAGTCCCCAATATAAAAATACTCTATGTAGAGTAAGAGTAGAGTACTTTACTCATAAATAGGTACTTTCAATGCACTTAACTAATTCTAGTACATATTGTACTTATAACTGGCTGTTTAAATAACTAATTATAATTTAAATATATTTTTTTATTAATGCAGCACGAGAATAGACGAAAGTTCTAAAAATATTTATTTATTGTTTTGAAAGGTCTAAATAGCAACCATTTTTACTAACGAAGTTCTATGTATCACAGATTTTTTAAATATAAATACGTAGTAGAGGAGACGTATTATGTTAATTACATAACATTTCAATTACTCGTTATATAACTTCATTAATATTTACAACACCGCGGTTCACACGTCTGTGCAGCAGCACTTAAAAAACTTACCCCGACTTTACGGCGAGGTGGTGGCGTTTCCTCAAAGTGTACCGGGCGGAAGGTTTTCCGAGTCGTTTTGGGCGAAGGACCCGCGCTGTTCGGTGTCCACACTGGGGGTGGCGGGGGCGGCGGTGGCGCCCCAGGACTGCTGGCGAACGGCGCTCCGGGGCTGCTGGCGAACGGCGCGGGAGCAGGCGGCGGAGTCGGAGCACTCGGCCTCCACACCGCTGTAATAGGAAAGAAAAAAAAAATCAACTTTAGGTACTACATAATATATACACATCGTATAAGCACAAATATTTTCCCGCAAACGCACGTTCGGTATGAAATGCATCTACTGCATACTCAATAAGTTCCGCAAAATTGGGCTATAAATACATAAACAGTATAAAACGACCCGCAAAGGTTTTGCGGTATGACACTTGACTAGGTTTCTAGTTAGTTTTAGTCTCAATACAGGTTCTTTTCGAATTCAGAATCTCTTTCTCTATGTAGCAATGACGCAATCGCAATATAACGCAATTCTGTCTGTATGTTTGTACGTTTAGTTCTATTAAATTGCGCAATTAATTTTAATACGGTTCTTACCATCGTCTATAGGCCATTTCTTCCAGAATGCTTTATGCTTTCCAGAATTTATGTTCTTTGTAATAGATTCCATCCAAACGAAACCGGAGTGGGTCTCTAATTGATGAATAGAATTAGCTTATAGGAGACTTATATACAGTAGAATCCCGATTATCCGAACATCGATTATCCGAATATCCGATTATCCGGACACCGGATACGATTCATTACGTCAAAGATCAATAACAAGTTATTTCCAATCAAAATTTTAAATTACATAGGTATTATGTAATTCATTATCGTTATAGCTCGCAATTTTTTTACATCGTATTGTCTAAAGTCTAAACGACAGTTGTAAAACCGATTACATAATAAAAATTGGTTTAAATTTAAATATTGTTTGATTTTACTTTGAAATCGATTATCCGGATTATCGATTATACGGAGTACCCCTGGTTTTATTTGATCCGGATAATCGGGATTCTATTGTAGTTGAATGAATATTACTGAAGTGTTTCGATCAAACAACTTCATTTCATCACTGTTATGGGCTAACGATGACATAGAAGTTTTATTAAGTTTTATAATATGAAAATATGGATTCATCGAAAAGGATTTCAAAAATAAACTTATTAAATGAAAACGAGCTATTCAGAAAAAACTAGCTCCGCATAGCGAATTTTAGTAATTTAACACAGAATGAAAATTTTCTTTGGCTTGTCAAAAATTAAATAAAATTAATAAGGTTGATAATAACGTTATAATTGGTATATGACATTATTACAATTTTTCATTGCTTAGCGCACCTGACCATCCCATAGGGATACAGCGTGAAGATGTGTGTGTGTGAAAGTAGGTAAGTGGGAATTCAACTATAAATAACAATATTAATAGTAATGGTAAATAGAGACACAATTTTTAATATAAAAATCAGTCGCTAGTAAAATGCACAATGATGAACAATTAATTGGAGGAACAATTAATATGTATAAGTAACTCTAAGACGAGCAAGATACATACTATAATATTATTTTCAAATACTTTAATGTCTTAATTACTCCTTTCAAAAGAAAAATTTAACAAGGCGTATGAAAGTTTTAAGACATTAAGAAAAGTAAAACGTATAAAGATGTCATATAGCGTATTTTTATCATTATTTCAATTACTTTATTTAAGCTTGTATTTCCATCTGTTCTTTTCTTCAGTAGGTAGCCGAAAGATAAGTAAATTATGTACCTACCTCGATAAGTGTTTCATTATTGCTCTCGCGTTTTTAGAACCCTCTCTGCGTTCGGGTTCCAAACTAACACACGTGCAATATTAAAACACTTTGTGCTCTGTGCAACTATCTACTATTGTATTAGAACATTTAAGTTTTTTGTTAAGGTTTCTCATAAAATTCCTGAGTTTATTAAAGAAAGAGTGGAAGAGATTGTATCGTGCTAAGAATTTTAGGGCTAGTGCGATGCTATTCCGCTGATTTGCAGGGAAATCATTAACAAGGCAAAGGACTGTCCATAATGCTCCATGCGCAGTGCATTTTTATCAGAAATATCTTTATCATAAATATTTTAACACTGAAAACAAAGTATATTTGATACTTTTCATTAATTATCCGCAATAGGTGAGACATAAAAGAACAAATGAAATAAGTAAATACATACGTATCTTCACGCTGTATCCCTAACGGAGTAGTCAGAGGACGGAACGCCAAGCGTCGCTGTCCTTACATACTTCTTTCACTTCCTCAAATCTCATCATTCTCCTCACACATTTTCGCCAAGTATACGATACATAAGTACATACTAGATATACAATATTGGGTCCTTACATATGAAATTGGCGTTTTGTACGGGAGGAATATAAAGTTAATTTATTTTTGTAAAATATATTTAATTAATCAAAGTATGCACCGTTGTTATCTGTGCACTTTTGCCATCTCATAGGTAGTTCATTGATCCCTTTACTAAAAAAAACCATGGGGGCGAAAACCAATAAACTCTTTGAAGGCGGTTTGGTCTGCCGCATCGGAGTTGAATTTTTTTCCTTGTAAGAAGTTGTCCGAATTCCGGAAAAAATTGTAATCTGTTGGAGCAAGGTCCGGGGAGTACGGTGGATGTCGCAGACATTCCAATTGTAGCTCATCTAACTTAGTGGTTGTTTGTTGTGCAGTGTGTCGTCTTGCGTTGTCGTGAAGCAGCAGTGGCCTAGAGCGATTGACCAATCTCGGTTTCCGATTATCGTACAGTATCCACTTTTCATCACAAATAATGATTCGATTTAAAATCCCTTCATTATTGTGTCGGTTGAGCAAAGTAACACAGCAGTCGACGCGTGTTTGCAAGTTCAATTCACTCAATTCATGAGGTACCCATCGTTCAAGTTTTTTTACTTTCCCTATTTGCTTCAAGTGGATTAATACAGTTTTGTCACTTACCCCGAAGCCTGCAGCTATCTCTGAAGTGCTTTGTGATGGATCCGCTTCCACAATAGCCTTTAATTCTTCATTTTCCACTTTGGTCTCCGGCCGTCCACGGGGTTGGTTCTGAAGGTCGAAATTTCCAGAACGAAAACGTTGAAACCAAAAACGTACCGTGCTTTCTTTTGCGACATCAGCGCCGTAGACATCATTAATCTTTCGAGCTGTTTCTGCAGCACTGGTGCCACGGTAGAACTCGTACTCGTAAATATACCGATATTTCATGTTTTCCATTGTGCGGTAATAAGCGACGCCAAAGAAAAAAATAATGAGGAAAAAAACAAATCAATGACTGTTTTCAAAACTCAAATGTACCAGCTAAATGAATTTATAAATTTGAATTTGGAATTCTTAACCAAAGAGGAAATATTTCAGATCAAAGTGATCAGTACGACAAAACGCTAATTTCATATGTAAGGACCCAATATTTATCTACTAGCTGTACCCGCGACTTCGTCTGCGCTGAAATTTTTTTCGTAGGTTTCCCATATAAGGTTAGATTTTAATATGTACATGTGCATAATATGTTTAAAGATTGTCTTTGAAAAAAATCTACGTCTAGCCTACGTCTCTCTCCGGGCAAATAATATCTCTGTACCAAACATCATAATTGGTTCGGCGGTTCAGCATTTCTCATTCTAAGTTAAAAATTAGTCTGTGTCCGTTCCCAGGTGTCTAACTATATCCATGCTACATCATAATCAGTTCATTGGTTTAGCATTTCCCTTACAAAGTTTCGTCCCCCTTTTCACAGATTTTTGATAAAAAAGTAGCCTATGTTTTTTGATAATCCTTTTATTATCTTATCACCGCACTAAATTATACCAATAACATAGTTTAAGCGTTTCCCATACAAAGTTTCATTCCCTTTTTCACCTTCTTAGGGGTAGATTTTTTATAAAAAACAGCCTATGTCCGTTCTCTGTTGTCAAGCTATCTTCTTGCCAAATGTTATCATAATCGGTTCAGTGGTTTACCATTTCCCGTACAATGTTTCGTACCCCTCCCTCCCGTTTCCTATTTCACAGATTTTTGATAAAAAAAAGTAGTCTATGTATTTTTGATAAATAATGTCTTATCACCGTACCAAATTTTACCATTACCTAGATTAAGCGTTTCCCATACAAAGTTTCGTTCCCTTTTTCACCCCATTAGGGGTAGATTTTTGATAAAAAATTAGTCTGTGTCCGTTCCCAGGTGTCCAATTATATCCATGCTACATCATAATCAGTTCATTGGTTTAGCATTTCCCTTACAAAGTTTCGTCCCCCTTTTCACAGATTTTTGATAAAAAAGTAGCCTATGTTTTTTGATCATCCTTTTATTATCTTATCACCGCACTAAATTATACCAATAACATAGTTTAAGCGTTTCCCATACAAAGTTTCATTCCCTTTTTCACCTTCTTAAGGGTAGATTTTTTATAAAAAACAGCCTATGTCCGTTCTCTGTTGTCAAGCTGTCTTCTTGCCAAATGTCATCATAATCGGTTCAGTGGTTTACCATTTCCCGTACAATGTTTCGTACCCCTCCCTCCCGTTTCCTATTTCACAGATTTTTGATAAAAAAAAGTAGTCTATGTATTTTTGATACATAATGTCTTATCACCGTACCAAATTTTACCATTACCTAGATTAAGCGTTTCCCATACAAAGTTTCGTTCCCTTTTTCACCGTGTTAGGGTTAGATTTTTTATAAAAAGTAGCCTATGTCCATTCTCTGATGTCGAACTATCTTCTTGCCAAATTTCGTCATAATTGGTTCAGCCATTTACCATTTCCCATGCAAAGTTTCATCCCCCTTTTCACCCCTTTAGGGGCAGATTTTCTATAAAGTAAGTAGCCTATCATGAGCGCAATTTCATGTTTCTACTACGTACCGATTTTCATCAAGATCGGTCAACCGTTCTTCAGTTATAAAAGGGCATACAGACAGACAAACAAAAATTTTAAAAATGGTAGAATCGAAGTCAGTGAGTCATATAATGACTATCTATCACAAAATTTGACAGTAAAATTATAATTACAGACAGACGCTAGAGATTTATATATGTAGTAGTAGGTATAGATAAAACATATTCAAGAAAGTAAATAGTTTGAAGTTTGTTTTATTATCCGATAATAAGATTGAGTATAACTCAAATTAAACTTTTTAAGAAAGTAATCCTCAACACGTGTTGAAGACTAATTACATACATATTTACTTCATAAAGTAATACCATATCGTATATATTAATATTATCGTACATATATATTAGATTATTCCAATGAAATTGTTACAAACTCACTGGAAATAAATAAATCCTACCTGTGTATATCGATATTATAATGTCACATTACTATCATGCGATTATTACCATGTAGGTGTTATTTGTTAAATTATAGAAATTAAAAAGCGCTTGGATACCTTGGTGAAAGAGCGAGGAGAGTGATGACGTTTTAGAATGACGAAGTATGTTTAAGGACTGCATGCTCGGTGCTTCTTCCTGACTAGATAGATATAGTATTGGATAGAGTGTGAAGATATGTAAGTATGTATACACATTACACATACATATTTTTTCAGTTAAAGTACATTAAGGTTGAAGCGATACGCGGTCCTCCAATCAATTGCCTTCACAGGAGCTGCACTTTACGATCTTGCAATAAATCTCCAGAGAGTATGGAATCGGCGTATGTTTACTCGCTCGTTTTGCTCAAATTGGGTTAGTGGCTGCGGCGCGCCCTGTCGACGTAATCGCTTAGCCTATTAGGGTTGTGATGTGATCACGCCTTGTGTGAATCTTTACATAAATATTTGCTTTTACTTAATATACGCACGTTTAATCATAGTCGTACCATAAAACCTATATCACGGTTTATGACAACGCATATAACTTTACGCAAATATTTATCGCCTTATTTAGAATTTCATTATACACAAGTAATATACGAAGGAAAAATTGAGCGAGTTTTATTAAAGCTAAAATATTCGAACGTTAAGTTTTACAGTAATAAGTTTCGAAATATGCATTTAAATATAAAATCACAAGCCGCGGTCGCGTCCGTGGATTAAATCGAATTGAGATAATTGGTTATTTATCTAAAAGCCTGCGAGCGCGTGTGCCGACATCAAAGTGGGTGAGCGAACGCAAATAAATTAAAAGTGAGCTAAAAGCGATATTCAATTAAGGCGTAAGTGAGAAAAATGTACAAATCTACTTATGTGTGTGAAAGTTGGACGCTCTCTATTGCACAGATGATTTCAAAGTTGGGTGTGTGTAACCTTCGTCACACATAATAACGAAGGTTACATGTTCCATTTAGCGTCAGGTACGTTTCATGATCTTGATCTTGTAGATATTTAACTATTTATATTTATATAACTATTATTCAGATTACCATTTCGTTTGTACACAATTCGTCTGTCGTCGATCTGAGCAGACTAATGATCTGAACTGATGGCAAACTGAACGTATAACGTCCATCTCATATTGAAATACCATCATTGTTATCTCATTCAAGATCACAGAGTGAAATGACGCCAAACTGAATGTGTAATCTCTATTTATGAGTATGTATGTGCGATACGCAATGTCTTGTGCTTGCACTCGCGATATCGTTCCAGCAAAATAAAATATAAGTTTAGACTACCCCGTCTCCCGGTAAAGCCATTATGGTCTTTTAAGGCTCCGTAATTCGAATTAAACTCCATCGATTTATTTGTCTGTTAGAGTCGTTTTCCTCAGAAACTTTTGCGAACAAAATTTTGGCACAATATTAACTGAAATATTAAGTAAAAAAAAGTTTCGTAAATATTCATAGAGGCTTTAAAGAGGAGGAGGTTACTCGAGCACGTTTTATCATTCCTTCTCCCCTTTTTTTGGTACTGTTAGATATATAGCGTTTAAAAAATTGTAAAAGAATGTAAAGCCTGATTTGCAATTTACAGTAAAATTATTACACGAGTCCTAAGTTTTATGAATCTCTAAAAATTAATTTTCCATGCACGACTCATAAAGACCAAATAGCCAGTGCCTGCTGGCGGAAATATCAAAGGCATTCGAATACCTCAGCGAAGATATGTGAGGAGAATTATGAGATTTGAGGTGGCGAAAGAAATATGCATGCACCGCTATTCTTGGCACTCCATTCTCTCTGACTGCCCCACCAAGGAAGGATATAGAGTGAGGATATGTATATACCTATGTATACATTTTTAAATTAGAAATAGAGCAATTCACTCTAAGTGAATTTCGCACTTCACCAAATATTTATTTCATTATTACTATTTTACAATTCGAATCTCATTTATTGTAATCGTCTAATTTTAAGCAATGTGTCTGTCATAAGCCTTTGAAGTTTTGTGCTAATGCATAAATCATTAAGGAAATAGATCACGTAACAACACAGGCGGTATGTACAGACAGGGCATTTTTCTCAAGTAAAACATTACGGATTCTAATCACGAGCCAACGTCGCACGCGCCGCGCCGTCTCGCTAACTTACGGCCCCTAATTTAATTATGAAACTTCTTCTACATCGCATTTAAGATACAACTTTAGTGTTGCTGACAAACAGATAAGAGTCTAAGACACTGCAGGATCCCGTGATAACTGAGTTCAAGAAAACTTTAAACTTATTGAATCCATTCCATTCTATGTTTAAATTACTTCAATGCTGGTCTGGGAAAGAAAGAAATGTAGAAAATGTGGTCGTTGCTTCTCTTCCCGCCCAGGCCGTAAAAGTTGTTAAAAGTAAATTAGAAACCTGTCACACTAGGTATCTACTATCTGCTTTGCCGTCTGAAACTCAAACACCCGACGATTACTATTCCAAGTGGCACTAAGAAAGAGAATATAAAAGAAGCTATAAAAGAAGCCCGACTCCCGCCTCACGCGTAACGGAATTGCCTACTCTCGGCCGAATATGTAGGCTTGTTGCATTGGATGTGAGATGCGAAGAGATTATTTAAATATGCATATAGTTATGTTGAAGAACAATAACTATGGATTCGAATAATTAAAATTATTTGAGCATCCAAGGATATTACAATACGTTCATTTATGCGATTTAGACATTTTGGTAATTGTGATGATGTGAAGTACAAATTAAAGACGAACGGAAGCGGTCACATGTATGCGTTGTCCAGACTGGCGCTACGGTAATCACCCATAATCGCCCTAAATATTGCCGTTGTGTGCGTACCACGGCGCGTGCGTATTTACGTGCATACACAAACCGCGTACGCTAGCTTACTGTTATGTTCTTACTGTGGCTAAGATGAGCTTTGTTGGGCCTTTATGCTCTATTTCATCCTGAATTCAAAATGGCATAAAGCTATGTATGATGTATGTATAATACCTATTTTCTGTTATTACTTGTACCTCTCTTATCGGTGTCTTTTTTTAAGCCCCGACGATAAAGAGGTTTGAGTTGACGGCATTGTTTGCACTTATCTGTGGGACTTTCTGCGTGTTTGTAGCATTGTAGCCACATCTTTTAGCTTTTGAATGGATGAACCGATTACCATGCGTTTTTTTTTGTAAGTTTAAAAGCTGCAGCATTCGCAAATGTTATTATTCGTCATAATGTTTGGTGGAAATCGATTTATATATTTTTTTGTGTGGGAGGTTTTAAAATTTTTAATTTTCTTTTTTGTTACGACGAGAATATTATTTATTTAATTTATTTTACAAGGATTTAAAAAAATGTTTAATGCGCGTCCTTCCTCAAATATTTCAATAAAATCAGTCTTACCTATTATAAGAACGAAATATAACTTAGGCTTCATTTGCTGGTACTAACCCAAGAGGAATTCTTGTAAAAGAGTACTTATAATAATAATAATAAATTATAAACTATTATGTGTTTGTATTTACGTTTTATAAGTACATAAAAATAATACCTATACATAGATATTAAAGAAAGAAAGCTAATATTACTGGAGTATTATTATGTGCCCAAGGGTGCGTTACTTCAAAGAAAGTTATATCTATACGCCCTCATGGACATCATCAGTCACCCAAAATATGACATTTGTGTGTTATTTTAGCTGACAATTTCCAGTTATAGGTAGTTAAACTCTGGAACACTGGCATACATACATTTACTGTTCGTATTTTTTTAATTAATGCAGTAATATAATATACGAATGTACTTATATCGATCATCAGTTAATACAAATTTTTGCATAACGACTAATTATCATAACCTTTTTTAAGTATTTGTTTGTTTTATTAAGTAGCTGTCACCCGCGTCGAAATTATATAATGTAGAATCATTCGCATTCGTACGCAGAACAACTCGCCAAAATTTCATCACAATCAGAGGAATGGTTTAGGAACGCATAGAAGACAAACACACAAAGAATCATTAGTTTTTATATATAAGAAGATAAGATATGGATATACACTTATACAGAAAAATCAACTCAAATGTTCTATTTATATGTAATACACACCTGTGTGTGTGTTAACGTAATTGTGATACATATGTTGGAAATAAAAAACAACCTACCCGAACATGCCGCGATCAGCCGTTTCGGCATACAAATATACATATTATATGTACTTAAAAATTAACACAAAATCTATATTTTGTCAAGATGTAAGGCTATACTACAAAATAAGTTCGACCGAAATCGCATGCAAACATACAAACAGACAAATGTCCTAACGTACATACATTACGATGTGATGTCTTCCTATTTTTTTCATTTTTGACTTTAATGTAAACAAACACGAAAGTAACCATTTTGCTAAGTTTTACACGTACCTATTACACGTAGCACTCTAGAACCTAACACTGCTTTTCCGTTATTTAAATACACGAAACTATGAAATATTCACAAATAAAACTAAATATTATCCAATATAGCCTTGCAACAGCCTTGAAAATATTTTGGTTATTCGTCAAGCGTTTTGTTTTTCGTTTGTATGTCACTTACCTACACCTATGTTCCTAGATTAAATTAGTGTCATAAATCAGTTCACTTAGGTTCACTCTAATATGTAAATGACACAATTCATTCTAAATGATAAAATGAAGATAAAATGATAACAGAAGAAGAATCCCATCAGAAACAAAAAAATGTAAAAAAATTTCAAGTCTTGCAATGCAGTTCTTCCACTTCAAAAAGTTGTGAGATATCATGTAAAACCAAGTCAGTTATTTTAGTTAGTGTCTATGGAAGCACCTATTCGACAACTTTGTTTTAATTGTTATCTAATCAATTACGTATCAACATTTGTAGTGACCGTATCAATATTAGATATCTTTATTTGTATAATAAATATAATGACTTTGCAATCGCACGGCAACATAATAACATAAGAATAATCTACTATTTAAACTATTACTTCTAATCGAACATAGAGCAGGCCTAATTTACGCAATATGTAAAAGATCACAGAGCGCTCAGATCGCTAATATTAGGTAGATGTTATTATGTTGCCGTGCGATTGCCGAGTCATTATATTTATTACAGAAATAAAGATGTCTAATATTGATATGGTCACTATAAATATTGATAGCTAATTGATTAGATAACAAATTATAACAAAGTTGTTGAATAGGTGCTTCCATAGACACTAACTAAAATAACTGGTTTGGTTTTACATGGTATCTCACAACTTTTTGATGTGGAAGAACTGCGTTGCGAGAATTGGGATTTTTTTAATATCTTTGTATTTGATGGGATCTCATTTCTTTTTGTAGGTTATCCTCCTTTTTCTTTTCGAAATGTATCTATGCCCTAAAATTATCCAAACAATATTCAAATAATATCAATTTTAAATTATCCAAATAATATTAGTAAATAAATAAGTAAGCCTTCAAATCATCAAACCAATAAGAGCAATCGAAATTATATAACGAAAATCGTAAACATAACAAAAAAAATAGTGTTTCGGTGCACATCCGAATAGCATGTGGGCGCTCGCAGCATTTAATGAATAATGAATTCGAGATTTTTCATATTTTACTTTCTTTATAGGCTAAACGCTAAATAAAATTCAAAATTTGAATTTCGATGATCGGTGAGTGTGTCAGTGAAATTTTTAATTTAATTAAATAATTATTATTCATTGAATGAATAATAAAATTGTAGGATTTTTAATTTTTCTTTCCTTTATAGGCTAAACGCTAACTAAAATTCAAAATTTCAAATTTGTGAGACTACTAGAAGTACTTTAAAATTTTGATGATCGGTGAGTGTGTGTCAGTGATAAAATTAAGGAAATTTAAAAAATTTCGGGATTTTTAATTTTTTCCTTCCTTTGTACGCTAAACACTAACTAAAATTCAAAATTTGAAGTTTGTGAGACTGCTAGAAGAACTTTAGAATTTTGGTGGTCGATGAGTATGTCTGTGAAATTTTTAATAATCATTATTTTTCATTTTAATGAATAATGAAATTTCGGGATTTTTTATTTTTTCCTTCCTTTATAGGCTAAACGCTAACTAAAATTCAAAACTTGAAGTTTGTGAGACTGCTAGAAGTACCTTAGAATTTTGATGATCGGTAAGTGTGTCAGTGACAAAATTAAGGAAATTTGACTCGCTATGGTTTTTAAATTACAGGTTTAAATTGAACGTAATTTGGAAATATATATAGTTGTATTATGACCTCTTAGTCATTGAAAATTCAGACTTCTAGCGTGATCCGCAACGAAGTTACATAGGGGTCAAAGGTACCGTGAGTAGCTTCAAGAAAACGATGGTACGGCTGTACTCGACTTAGCGGTGGCACAATCGTGCCCCCAGATGATCTTCTATTCTTTTTTTTAAGAGTTTTTTTAAAATACAAATTTTATCGCTTATCAAGACGTTTTAAGCCATGGTGGTTGTTATTAAAGCACAAATACTCCAACGGACAAAAATTGTAAACATATTTGTTTTACAATAACTAATAAGTATGACTACTGAATAAATCATTTGCGAACTAGCCCATCTCTATTTATGTTATAAATGTCATAGTCACTACATTTGTTTACATTAAGGACAACGATGCAAAAAAATAGGATTACAACACCACCACAGCCTATAAAAATAGTAAAGTATAGATTTACTATTAATCATTAGAAATAATCATCAGTACCACTAAATATGAACGTCGTAATGTCAGAAGTTAGAATTCTATTAATATTATCTAGAATGTTAAAATTAATTATCTACCCGAAAAAATTGAGGTACCTTTAAAAATACAAAAAAGAGATGTGTTGTATTATAAAATGCTACAGTTCATCTTTAGAACTTCCTACTTTCAAGTTCTGCCAAAATATAATTTACAAGAATTAAGAAAAATAACTTCAATATAAGGTTATCAACCCCTAAGGGGTGCAAGTCGTAAAGGGCAAGCAGTATTATTTGTGCAAAACAAAAACCGTGAATGTCGTGAAATACAACATACAATACAATGTAGGTATAATTATATGAATGTTATGCAATACGTAAGTTACGTGAGGAAGATTAAAACCTAAACTTTCTCTCTCTTTCTCTAAATTCATGAGAAGGAGCTATAAAGGTTGCATGATAAGACATGCTTAATTTAACTGTTATATTGTTTACACATGTAACTGTTTATTGTTCGTAATAAAGAATGTGTGAGGAGAATGATGAGATTCGAGGACGCGAAGGAGGTGTGTAGGAATCGCGACGCTTGGCGCTCCGTCCTCTCTGACTACCCCATTAGGGATACAGCGTGAGGATATGTATGTATGTATAAACGAATTGAGCATACATACATACATATCTTTAAAACACATATTTAGTATAACTTATTTGTTTATTTATTTAACAATGCGTCGAACACACAATAACGCTGTATCTTCACGCTGTATCCCTAATGCAGTAACCAGAGAGGATGTAGCGCCAAACATTGCGGTACTTTAAATACTTCTTTCACCTCCTTCTTCTGCTTTATAAGATAATACGCTGTAAATGAATTCGAAGGCTTAGTATTTTCCTGTTTGTTATATTCGATACAAATAATAAACATGTCTTTTCATAGTAATTTTTAAAATAATATAGCACTTAATTTATAATTTAAAAATAATTTTATAGATGGAAGTTTCCTAATTTTCAATTAAAACTTCATTCTGTTCTGTGTTCCAAAACAATGAGTGTTAGATTACTTAATTAAGCAGGATCTGTTATAATCAGAATTGGCAGCTAGGTGCATACTGGGCAGTAACAGATAATAATTAAAACGAACTGGTAACCCGTATGAACTATTAATTATTGAGGTAATTGAATCGCAATTGTTCGCTTTAATAAGTCCCTGTGTTCTCTAACAATATATAAATCAATGAAAATGAATGAGATCGTTAGCAGACAGTTTAATCTCATTCAGTATGTAATAATATCTTATACCGTATATTGTACCGTATAAATAAAATAGACGTGCGCAAAAGTTTATTTCGAAATAGTATATTATATAGCTTATAAATTTTTTATCACCCTTAAAAGTTCCATTTTCTAACACATTCCAGTATAAAGCAGTACCTATATGTATAAAAATATTTTTCATAACAGATTTTTCCGTATAAAATTGTTCAGTTACTAACATGTTTTTCACCGTTCAATCTCACCTCTCAATTTCCAGACACGGGATTCACGGGAAGCCAATCTAGTTATCAAACTCCGTGTTTTTAATAATTTAATATTACGCTTTCATAATGGGACACCTACCTACTTCATATAATTATATATTTGTCACACGAAAGTAAATACACAGGATAAAAAATATTAACATTCCAAAAGCGCTTGTTATTACTTATCCTACTACATATTATACACGTATATGCATTATACACGTCACTTTATTATTAAAATGTTTTCAGAAAATAAATATTAGTAATAAAGGTTGTATATTATAGAAAAGACGACTATGTTTTACTTCAAAGTCGTCGTATGATT
Organism: Zeuzera pyrina; assembly: GCA_907165235.1. Lineage (NCBI taxonomy): Eukaryota > Metazoa > Arthropoda > Insecta > Lepidoptera > Cossidae > Zeuzera > Zeuzera pyrina. The sequence goes on from OU015624.1 coordinate 11,787,302, forward strand.
GTAGAAATGTGTAATCATGATTTATTTGGGCATTTCATAAATCGCCCCCGTTGCACGAATGACCACGAATGACAAATCATGATGTGCCCACTGATGTGCCCAATGAAAAGTCGGACGTCGGATGAATAGACGAGAGCAATACGTTTGCCAATATTCTACGGCTAAGTGCTTCACTACGTCATGATGTACTAGGGCAAAACGTAAATTCGACGCCGCTACTTGTGCCGCTACTGGTGCTATCTCCATATTCTTCGCTTAGCGCATACAAAATAAAAAAAAAAATTAATGACAAAGTAGTTGAAAAGGAACTGTATTACAATGCATTACAATGCTAATACGAGTACTTGGGATACCGTACAGAATAGTTGTGCCCAATTATTGCCGGGCGAGTCATCTAACGATTTGCATTATCTATTGATTGATATCGGTTAGTAGGTGACGATTGGCCGTTTCTTGAAATAGCGGCGTTTCACAAAATTCTCAGGTATCTACATCATGATTAGTCTAATTTTGTAAAAGTACGATGACTGAAACATTATGGAACAATTTGTAGAGGGATCTAAAAAGAAATTAAATGATTATCTAAGATGCTAATAGGGCCATTAGTTAAGGGAAGATAAAGCGGCAAAAACTCAGTGAGTAGACTAATGCCTTATTATGCGACAAGGTTTCTTTTAAGTTTTCACTTTACCATAATATTATAATACCTAGTTTTAGGGAGGTGGGAAAACATTTCAGACATAAATCAAATGTATAATGTGGCCATTTATCTATTACAATTTCCTTTACAGACGCCTGTACTGGCTATTAGAAGTACCTAGTACGTAGTAATACGTACTGGTATGTATAGTACAATACTACATACATACATATATTCACGCTGTATCTCTAACGGGATAGTCAGAGAGGACGGAACGCCAAGCGTCGCGGTCCTTACATACTTTCTTCTGTTTCCTCAAATCTCATAATTCTCCTCACACATTTTCATCTAGATATGTGTGCTTTTGATATTTCCGTCAGCTAACATTCTGGTTATTTGCTCTTCGTAAGTCAGCCTTGGTCTTCCTAAGTTTCTTTTACCACTTGCTTTCGCTCTGTAAATTTTCTTCGTCAGTTTTTCATCACTCATTTCTTTCTATGTGCCCGACCCATTTAAGCATTCCTTTCTTCATTTTTACAATAACACTGTCGTGCAATCCTATTATATTACGTCTCTCCTCCTGCTTATTTTGTCCACGAGGGTGACACCGCACATATTTCTAAGAGATCGCATTTCTACTGCATTTATCTTACTTTCACTCGATCTCGGACTTATCCAAACTTCACTACCGTACAATAAAGTTGCCATGAACACCGCATTGTGGATCCCCATTTTGGATGTGACAGATATATCCGTTCACTTTATTGCCGGCTACTACCCGTCTCTTCACATCCAAATCACATCTTCCATCCCTTGAAAACGCACTCCCCAGATACACACAATTTCATTCACTTGTTCTAGACATTTTCCATGTACCCAAATCTCACATTTTGTCTGTATTCCTCAGATTATTCTATTATGTTATATTCCCCAGATACACAATTTCATTCACTCCTTCTAGACATATTCCATGTACCCAAATCTCACATTTCGTCTGTACCGCTTCCCTTTAAAACACCAGAACTTTAGTTTTGTGCACATTCATATTCAATCCTTTCACTTCACATTGTCCTTTCATGCACGTAACTAGTGTCTGCAACTCTGCTTCTGATGGTGCTATAAACACAGCGTCGTCAGCATACAAAAGAAAGTTTACCACTACTATCACATATCCTACCACCCATACTAACTTTCAATGTCTGGAGGCAACTGTCTAAATACAACAGGAACAGCCATGCAGACATCACGCAGACCTGTCTGACACCTGAACAGACTTCGAACCAGGGAGACGTAACACCATCTATCCTTACATAGGTTTCTTTGGCCTCGATATAACGACCTCACAACTTGCAAAAAGAGGTTCTACACGTCATATACAGGCAGAAGACTCCACAATTTCTTTCGTACTACTCTATCAAATGCTTTTTCTAGATCCATGAAAGTGCAAACTATGGCCAAAAACTTCCCCACGACATTGCGGAGCTAGACAATCTAATCCAAATAATTCCTACCGTTCCAAAAAACACCTTGTGCCTCTTACAAATATCTTTCAGAAATGTCTTTCACACGTTCAGTCAATACCTTGGTACTACGGTAATACGTGCTACTTACTGTACTAGTATGTACTAACTACATATAGAAAAAAAATAAAGTGGTAATAGAAGAGCTTGCTGGGAAGTAATAAATAATTATCATTAAAATGTTTATACATTAATCCGACTGTTTCCGATCTGTTTTGGTTCTCATAACTGAAAAATAATTCGCCCACTTAAAGTGTAATAACCATCGAATCTTTCAGTCGTAAAGTTGGATACAATTTTATTACAAATCGACCCAGGCGAAAATGTAGTCTAAGATTGATATCTTATTTTTAAACTTACAATCGGACCATTGGAAATAGTAGAGGAAAAAGTTTACAAAATGTGCAATAATAATAACAGCATTAAAATGAAAAATATACATTTAACGTTTAGCCATGCCTATGTAAGTGTTTATATAAGTAAGTATATCTAAACACTTATAATACATCTATGAATATCCCTATACACCTCTACATACGTATACAGGCTGGTGTTTATGTACACACATCAAAAGTGTCTAGGGATCAAGTACATTTTTAACTATAAAAATTTATCCAATTAATATTTATCAAAACTAGTCTTCCAGACTGGCTTCTTACTTTAATTCCTATGTTTAAGTTAACAACTTATCCCTATATGTAAAAATTAAGAAAAAATGTAATTTTTGCAAATTGTGGGAAATTAACCTAAGTTAATGTCGTCAATTAAAAAGCAAAAAAAAAGGCAAAAATGAGGATTTTTTTAATTTTTATTATAAATATAAAAATATTAATAATCTGTGTTTCTACCATTGACACGAATTACACAATCACAGCGATTTGGCATGCTTAAAATCAGTTCATCAAAATCACTTTGAGGAATGGCCGCCCACATTCTTTCTAACAAGTCAAAAAGTTGTTGTGGGGGGCATCCATACTCGGCAGAGCTCTTCTTTGAAGCATATCCCATGCGTGCTCAATCGGTTGAGGTCCGGCGATTGAGCAGGCCACGGCAGAACATTGATGCGAGCGTCGGCAAGAGTGCGAGTTACGACTCTAGCCGTGTGTGGACGTGCATCGTCGTGCATTAGTCGAAGCGAATCTTCCAACCGGCTTTGCAAAGGGATGATCACGTCTGAAACAATCCTCTCCGCATAAATCTGAGCATTGAGGTTGCCCCTGATCCAAATGAGATCCGATTCTTCCACCGATCCAAATACCGGCCCAAACCATTATTGTTCCCCCTCCATATGAATGAACTTCCTGACAAAATTTCAAACGTTCCTGACGTCCAGAGGTCCTCCAAACTCGAGTACGTCTTGTATCCGGCCTCATACCGAAACGAGATTCATCGGAAAAGCAAACACAACGCCAGTCTTCTTCCTCCTAATTTCTGTGTTCGCGAGTCCATTGTAAACGGGCTCTACGATTGCAGGGTGCTATAGGCAGAACTCTCAGCGGCCTTCGGGAACGCAGACTCACTTCACGTAAACGATTTCGGATGGTTTGGTCGCTTATCAGCAAGCCTAAAGAGCTGTGGAGCCTCGTATCCAACATCATGGCGGTCATAGTACGATTCCGTTGAGCAATATTTTGGATGTACCGGTCCTGTCTGCGAGTGGTGATGCTAGATCGTCCTCCATGTCGCTCGGCCACGCTGCCCGTGATACGATAGCGTGTCCAGATACGGCTTATGACGCTCTGTGAAGCGCCAAGAGCGACAGCCACAGTACGTTGCCTGGAACCAGCTTGTAACATTCCGACGGCTCTCATGATCTCTTCTCATGTCAAATGATGTCGTCGCTCCATATCGATGCAATTTTTTTCAGATCCGATGCAGAAATTGTAATGGTTTTGTAAAAACGCTATTACATACTTTTATAGGAATCCTGATTGACAGTTCATTTTCTATTTTGAATCAAAATTTAAAGAAAATTCTTTATTAAATTAAATAGTGAAAATCACTAAAAAGAATCAATAACGATCCAAAAAAGTTAAAATAATAATCCTCAATTGCGGCGATACTCTAAAACGTACTTGATCCCAAGACACTTTTAATGAGTGTATTTTGTTTCTTTTGTATATGTTTAAAATGTATAAGTGAAGTCATTACTGCGGTAATTAGACTTATAATATCTCTACTTCATTAATTTAATTAAAACTGTAAATACTACGCTACATCTTTAGTCGCCAAATTCCAAGGAGTCTATTAATTAAAACTCTTTGTCCGTTTAGTCTAACACAAAAGTATTTAATTTACAGATAATGTCGAAAACCACAGCCGGCTTACAGACAGTTCGCAGTTGAGGAAGATTTTTTGAAGTTATTTAAGATAATCTATACGTTTATAATCACTAATCAGTTTCTACTGAATAAATTAACTTTATATTTGTAAATAACTAATACGTAACATGTATATATATATGCACTTCAAAAGTTTCTTTAAGTTCTTTAATCTTATTACTTTAGGCGAGCAGTTCTTACATGTATGTATCTATATCGATTTTTCGAAAATGACTCCAATGATTTGGATCAAATTTTGTATTTCAACAGTATTTTATTTTATTTAGAAGTATACGTGGAATAGGTTAACTCTAAACAAACTCGTTTTCATACAACAAAACATTTTTTATATGACAGAATATTGATTCCAACGCCATCTCTTAGAATATCGAAGTACCTACCACTAGGCTGAAATATTCATGCATTTAAATTAGCTACTCGACAACATATAAAATAACTCGAAAGACACCGAGCGAAGCTTGGTCGTCCAGGTACTTATATTTTAATTTAGTGAATATAATACGCACCATTAGACTTATATACACAAAGTGCCAGCTGTTTCTGTTTCTAAAACTTATATTTCCATTACAACGAGTGTTAGGTAGGAGATGTTGCGACACAATTTTTGCAACGAACATTTTTTTGCGCGAAATCTGTATTCTGCTATTTTAGTTACCGAATCCTGGAACTCTTGGATAAATACATGTCAGTTTTGATATGCAAGCTCGCACGTTATTTGATCTCCTGTACACTGTGGAATATGAAACACTGTGTAATAGTATTCATATGTATATGTAGAAACGCAGTTATATAAAGCCCCTTACTTGTAGAGTTTCATTGATCGATCTGCTCATCTTATTTTAAAACTATATTTTCTGTTCTATTTAATAAAATCAAAAGTACATGAAATAATTTTCTCCAATGTAAACTAGTACACGCTATTATTTAAGAGCTTTAGGTACATTCACAACTAAGCACATACATCCCTTCGTAAATGAGGGTGAAAGGAAGACATCCGATGTTACCTTGTAACATGCTTAGAAGCATAATTCGTAGCTGAAGAAACTTACCTGAAACAAGATAGAAGAAAATTAAATTATTAAAAGGGAAAAGTTGAAATTAGGGTCTTTGTGTAAAAGTATGAAAAATAGCCGATTTTTTCACGTTAATCGCAAACTTTATAATGGCTTCTGAAATAGTCATGTTTCCTGTTTTTACTCTGACATCGTCTGAGATTATGTAACTTGACACAACGCCAAATGTTCAGGTGTTCTGACCTTTGCTGTGACGCCTCTTTGTTGACACTTAGTGTTATGAATCATGAATTTAGACTCATTATTTTTTTGTAAAATGATTTTATTTTTTACGTATTCAAAATGTTTAATATTTATTTACATAATAAAATCGTTGTAAAAACGATCGACCTGTTTACGGTGTTGCTGATAGTGTCAATGTTTAATAACATTGACACTGTCAGCTTGGAGATGTTAGTGATGTTTAAAAACTGAACGAGATATTTCTAAATGGAACGTAAAGTATATCATATGTACATCGTAACATGCATCAGCTGCTAAACAAATTAATATTTAATCACTTCTTGTTAAAAATATTGGTGGTATTTTTTTTAAATTGTAAATTAGTAATTAGTACTGCTATATGAAACCAAACCATTTCTAATATCGAACCCTTTATGAAATAAAATTGAAATGAAAATAACTTCAGCGTTGACACACATCTCTGGCTCTCGAAATATAAAGACCGCTATTTCTGTCCGCCGTCTCTTAATGACTACCTAGCTATCGCTGTACACATCAAATTTGTCTTACTATTACGCAACTTCGGTTGGTTCGAAACCGACGAAATGAATGACAGGTAGACATTTGGTGATACCGAACTGTAAGATGATAATATTAAACACGCCTACCTACAATACACAACAATGAATAAAGAATTGGAGACCACAATGATAGAGAATAATTTGTATAATTTTCTAAAGAGTTATTATATCATTGTTACAAATACCTACCTAATAATAATAATAATTATATTGTGACGTAAAAACACAAATGACGTAAAAGCACCACCCATAGTTCATTGTCTGTTTGGAATGAGGTAGACAAAGATAGCTATTTGATTTATATGAAATATTGATCATAAAATACAAATTACACTAATAATTGATTTCGATTGAAGGGCTCGATAAAAACAAAATAGAACAAAACGTTATAATATTTAACACAAGAGAAGGAAGAAAGAAATTTGTTTGGCAGATCTGCTTGTAAACACGTAGACGGAAGGCAGAGATAGCTGAAAAAAATGTGATGAATGAACTTATAAATAAAATCTAACAGACTAACGGTTTGCAGACTGTAATACACGTTATTAGTACTAAAATAACTTATCATCACGTTATGAATTATTATAATTTTTAGAAATCGATACCTATGTGTTTCACCTCTCTACGAAGCATCACGAAATTTTAGATTTCAGATTCGGTCAGCTAGCTTCGGTATACAATTGACTGAAATTATTAACATTATTCTACGGAGATTACGAGGAGTAAAAATGATTGTCACAGCGCGTATTTAGCAGTATTTCTTAAATATCTGTTTTATTTTTATTTGATTCCACCTTACGCAGCTCTATTACTTAGATTTTCATGAAGCTGACAATATCAAAAAAATTCTTGTTTTAAAATAAGTAAAATAGATTACTTATTATATATAATGTATACAATGCTTACCTATTTATTATTTATAACAATTGTAAGAATACATAAAAAATAAATACTTAGTGCATATAATTTACTGGAGACGAAAAATGTCCCTTAAAAAATTTCAATTGTTGTACCTATCAATACTTCTATTTCCTGATTTAAAACTTAGATTCATATAAAATTGCGAATGAAGAATTTTGCAAGTGTTAAAATGTTTGAAATAATTAATTCTTACGAATTTTTGACATTCGTCATGTTGGAACACAAGTTGAATTTTATAGACAGTTAGATGGTCATTATGCTGTGTACAGATGGTTCTTGTTGAAATGATTTTGCAATTAAACGGCAGATTATTATAACAAAACAACCACCTTTGCCTCCAGTTTCATAACACAGTTTTTTTAACCTCCTGCATAGATAAATCTTTGAAAATATGTTCGTTAATACATCGGTTATAAAAGTTTGTTTTTTTTGTTCAAGTGGTGTTAATACCGGATAGCAGTCAATCTCACTCATCTTTTAAATTCTTATATAGACTAGAACCAGATCTATAATAAACTTAAATCAAGTATCTTTAGCTAAACAGTCATAATTATAACATTTTTATACTATTATTGGTAAGCTTCTCCAGACAAGCCCATGAGAAAGACGAATTGAAGAAACACAATATACATATCTAGATTGTTCTCCAACACACTACGCTGTAAGAATTTTTAGTTTAATATACAAGTTTTATTTCTTTAGTTAGTCTGTAGTTAGTTAGCTTTAGTTCATGTCTTTTCATTTCTTTAATGGTGTTTATTCTCGCTTTGTTCTCAGTTCTGGGTATTATGTTAAAATTAAATTTAGGCAATTAAAAAAATTTTTATAAATCGATCTGATCAAAATAAAATTCAAGATCTCTACTTAGCTTAGCATCTTGGTTTTTTCACTGTAGAACAGTGTGCGTAAAAAGTAAACTGACTATGCTAATAACATTATTTAATATGTTCACATAATATAAAAAATTTGTTGAGTGCGTGTTGCTCGTGCCATTTAGATTACCACATTACTATCATACAATAGCGTAACGCCATGTTCTTATTTTCTACAAGCCAAATACTGACATACCGTTCATACAAAAGCTGACGTTCTAGCTACGTTAATACCTAAATACAATAAAAATACCTAATGTAGCCTAAAGATTTGAGCTGAATAATAAATGCTTTTAACTTAGTTAAACAGATTTCAGCTATGTATTTGATAAATCGTTTTAAGCAAACGAGATAAGTAATAAGTAAAAGCTTTTGAATTACAGAGAAAAGTTAGCTAAGATAAATGATGACATAAAAACCGTAAAACCTATAAAACATGGAAAAAACGTAATATAGATATAGAAGATCTCTATAATACCAACAAAAACTGGCCCGTGGCCGTTGGCGAAATGACATAGCATCTGCCTTGCAAGCCGGGTTCAACCTCTAGTCAGCTCAATTTCTGAAACGAATTTTTCTAATTGGTTTGGAGTTTGGGTCTTACTGGGAGTTCTTCCAGTTCGTCGTGTGGTAAATATTGTACAAGCTTACTGCTTAGTTCCACACAATTAGTATAATTAAAAAATATATATATAGACTTGTACATTTTTTACTTTCTGGTAAGCGTAGCAACAGGGTGGTTGATAATAAATACAATCCAAATTTTCGAAATTCCAAGTGTCTAATGAAGATAGTTATAAACTCAAATTATAGTATTGTGAAAATATATACATTTGGCAACCATGGTGTAAAACACGACAGCGTATATTATAAAAGACATTTATTTATAAATGTATGTTATTATTGTATTTATGGACATGAATGGAATATGTACATATATTCGAGGATATGAAAAGACTAGGAAATATGTATTTTGTATGTCTTTATAGTAAGTACACAGTGTCTATCTTCTCTACTTAGAATTTGTCACTCTCGCGATTCTGCTAGAAGAAATTTATTTTTAGAAATGAGCATCTTTCTTTTGTAATGTTTGTGTTTGCAATAAATATCAATAAATAAAGTGAATAAAAGTCACCTAATAATATGAAAATTAAAGCATTTCACAACGACGATATAAATGCAACTACGAGTATTGCAAAAATGACTAGTGAACAATGTTGGTACTGAATCACCAGGTGGAATAAAGTCCCAATGTTCATTTTGTTCACAATAAAGAGAAATGTAGTGTGAAACACTGCTGATATTTATAGTCTGTATATAAAATGCGTAATGTTGTAAAATGGAGCGGAGCGTAAGGTCGCAGGGCATCTGGCGGTGAACATGCATGTGTTCGCTATTTTTATCGTCATTCACAGAAATGATATTGCTGTGGATCGGTCTACGTACGTTTAAATTATTGACACATTAAAAATAAATACATATTGTTATAGGTATATTGGACAATAGTTTATTCCTATTTATTTATTACATTTTGTACATGTCTTTTAGACAATGTCCTACCTACTGACTATATGAAAAAAGTAACAGTCGCAAAACAAAAGTCGTAAAGCTTTCCTTTATAGGCATATAACATAGTAATCGATACTTTCCTGCACCACCGTATCCCACCTCACCTTCCCTTATTATAATTTTTCAATGTTTATAATTCTTCATAGTGATAATTTTAGGTGATAAAGTGAAAAGAATTTATTAAATGCTTTTCGAAAATGTGTTTAGGTAAAACTAAGATAAAGTAACATGCTATGCCTTTTTGAATTCATGATATAAACAACTTTGATTTGATTTGAAACGATGATAAAAACATCTTTTTTTTAACTTGTCCTTTAAAACATGCATCCATTATTAAAATTATACTTTCAAACATCACATTTATATTTTGATAATTTTGGGCCTCAATTATTGTCCTAAATATCAGCTGTTAACGTCAAATACTTTCCAAGAACAAACTTTTGTAACAGACTTAAAGGTGATTCCTTGAGTGCGCTACTTTTTCAATCTTATATATATATATAGAACCTTAAAAAATTCAAGTGATACCTGTTACAAAATATTTTTGAACGCAGAATGTATCAGCGGATCAGAAAACGCTGTATAGCTATGAACATTTTGACGATTTAAAAAAAAAAAGAAATTTGTGTCAAAATTCTTAGCTTAAATTTAAACATTTTAAATATTTTCTAAAAATTTTTGTCAACATGAAAATTTATTTATGTGTTTAGGTGCCTTTTTTTGAAAGAGTAATGGGAAACTATTTGAACTTAAGTAACTTGACAATTTGTTAATATACACTGTCTTACAATGAAGCACATAACTATACTTTACGGTAGTAAACTAATTAATCTGTGACTATACTTCAGGATAGGTAATGCAAGCAGTAATCTCATCGAACTCTCAATGTCTTTGAGGGGTTATAAGACATTTTTTCTTTAACTGTACAAAAACTGTCAGTACCGAATTGTTTCATTATAATAATTTAAGCGTCATTATTAAATTTCAGCCAAGCAAGCAGACAAATCGCTAAATTATTTATTACAGATAAAATAATTTTAATATTCTCAAATCCCTTGATACAAATTTTGTTAAAACATTGACAAAGTTGTTTATTTCTTTAATACTACATACTCAGTATTTTTTTGTACAGTTAAAGAAAAAATGTCTTATATCCCATCAAAGACATTGAGAGTTCGATGAGATTACTGCTTGCATTACCTATCCTGAAGTATAGTCACAGATTAATTAGTTTACTACCGTAAAGTATAGTCATGTGCTTCATTGTAAGACAGTGTATATTAACAAATTGTCAAGTTACTTAAGTTCAAATAGTTTCCCATTACTCTTTCAAAAAAAGGCACCTAAACACATAAATAAATTTTCATGTTGACAAAAATTTTTAGAAAATATTTAAAATGTTTAAATTTAAGCTAAGAATTTTGACACAAATTTCTTTTTTTTTTTAAATCGTCAAAATGTTCATAGCTATACAGCGTTTTCTGATCCGCTGATACATTCTGCGTTCAAAAATATTTTGTAACAGGTATCACTTGAATTTTTTAAGGTTCTATATATATATATAAGATTGAAAAAGTAGCGCACTCAAGGAATCACCTTTAAGTCTGTTACAAAAGTTTGTTCTTGGAAAGTATTTGACGTTAACAGCTGATATTTAGGACAATAATTGAGGCCCAAAATTATCAAAATATAAATGTGATGTTTGAAAGTATAATTTTAATAATGGATGCATGTTTTAAAGGACAAGTTAAAAAAAAGATGTTTTTATCATCGTTTCAAATCAAATCAAAGTTGTTTATATCATGAATTCAAAAAGGCATAGCATGTTACTTTATCTTAGTTTTACCTAAACACATTTTCGAAAAGCATTTAATAAATTCTTTTCACTTTATCACCTAAAATTATCACTATGAAGAATTATAAACATTGAAAAATTATAATAAGGGAAGGTGAGGTGGGATACGGTGGTGCAGGAAAGTATCGATTACTATGTTATATGCCTATAAAGGAAAGCTTTACGACTTTTGTTTTGAGAGCTGAAACTTACAATATAAAGTCATGTAAATGCTATTTTATATAATGTATTCTAAACACATTTTATGTTTCTTGTGAACTTAACCGCAGGCATATGTTATTTAGTCTTTAAATACCCACCTAAATTATTTCTAATAAATAATAATAATAAAATACATTAAAAACATATCAGACACATCTAAACACACAGAATCAAACATATTTATTTAATAATAATATTGTTTGGAGGAGGGCGTTGACATTTGCAACACAGTTTATACTTCTGCGGGTATCATCGTTTTCGTTTGTTTTTGTATACATATTTGTTATAAATATATGTTCATTGTGTATACATACATACATACACATATATAAGTTACCTGACAGTATTTCGTTAATGAAATTATTAATTAGACAAACGAAGGTCTTTTTTTGTAGGGAAGATTGATTCCAGATTCCAGAATACACTGAAGATGACCACCGCGGCAGTTTTAATAAATCGAAGTCTCACATCAGTACACAACCCAATCGCACCTCAAGGGGTAACTTTTAACGGTTTCTCTTGCGTCACCAAAAATTAAATAGGTATATGCTAAACGTTAGCTTGTTTTGGTGATAAGTACAATATTCAAATATGCTATACAAAAAACATGTTAATAAAAAATTTATTAATTGAACGTAATTCGTAAACATAACATTAAAGTTGTACAGACGATCAAAAATACCTTATAACTAGGTTTACTTGAGAAAACCAATTAGAAATGTAATATATTGAGTGTATCGAGAGAGTGGCTAGTTTACAGACACCTTCAAAATAACAAGTATGCTTAAGCTTAAAGGCTCCTAAGTCATGACAAATTTTATTCTTAAATGTAATGAAATAAAAATATGGAGAAAATAGCGAAGAATTTTTTTAAGCTTGTTTTGATCGTTATCGTCTAAAGATTCGAGAAATACAAAGAACTGTTTATACGATAATAGGTAGAATATAATGTATTATCTCAATACGACAACGACCAGAAAAATAAGGAAAAGATTTTCAAGATGTCGACTCGCAAATCTTTTTCAAAGGAACTACACCCCTCTTCTGTTCCATTTTTATATACAGACCACAAAAATACCTACAAAAAATATATAGTGATGCTGTTACATAATAAAAATCACATGTCTTTTGATCGAGTAATCTGATGAAAACAAAGACTAATCGTTACTCCAAAGTTGACCTATAATAATAATAATGTACTCAGACATTTCACACAGAGCCATCTAGTCCCAAATTAAGCAGCACAGCTCTTGTGTTATGGGTACTAGACAACTGATATACTACTTATATACTTTTTTTTTGTAAATAAATACATATACATATTATACATAAACACCCAGACTCGGAGCGGGAATCGAACCCACAACCCCCGTTTACTTTCCGACGCGCTAAGCCGTTGCGCCACGGAGGTCGTCAAAACCGTCAAAATCGTTTCATAGATTTGACGAGATACGTGAACAGAGAAAGAGGCTTTACGTTTACAGTTCCGTTATTATGACTATTTATGTCAGCAGTCATGTATATAACAGCAGGGTGATTGTTATTTTGAAACTATTTTAATAATTTACTGTGTACTTATAGTCGTGTATTATAAATTATATAAGCACTTAACTCTAATACATATGTACCTACTTTCCTGTGTAGAAATATTACAAAATTAATGAAAGCTTCATTAAATTTTTTCCCCAAAAATAACAAATTTTGTTAGTGATATGACGGTCAAGAACTATTACAACACATACCCATTTATAAATATGACGTAATATTTATATGTCGACAGAACGAAATTATTAGGCGGTGTTAATATCACAATATCATCTCTGCGTAAACAATAAGAAGGAGTATGCTTCGGAGTCATGACTATTCAAGCCTAAGTTTTGGGTACGTATGTATTATAGTCTTGTTCGACAAAATGCCAGCTTCGCCATGGCTTATAGAGCTTTCCCGCCATCTCACTCAAATTATACAAGAACAGTGAATGTTGACAATAAACGTTAACTTTAGAACCACTGATACGAGATTTATTATGTACATTTGTTATGAAATTGTTTGGCGGGATGAAATTATAATACCCGATGTGATCGAAAATCATGAATTCTCTTACATACATAAATACAAAGCAATTTTATTTCTGTACTCACGTAGTTTTAAAAAAATGTTCATATATGTTACCTACTGATTTATCTCAATCTACTTTGACTCCGACATACAAACATACACATTACATGCATCTAACATATTCCATTGTAAGAATGCAAGTCTAGTGACACAAATACGGCAATTACATCGAATATTACATATGTATTTTTTAGACAAATATTCGTAGGTATAATTAATAAGATCCAATTAAACAATGCAAAGAAAACAACGAAAGATCTCGATTGGCTTGCTTTTGGAAAGCTCGTGGCAAACAATAACAGTACAATAGAGCTTTCGGGTACACTGATTCTTTTGTCTACCTCCGGGGAATTAAACATTCTTATAAACGCATTATTGGATACCTAACTAGAAATTCTAATAATTTCCAAACAACTTAAACAAACTGTTGACAACATAGTTCTTGTGCAATGAGAAAGTGAGGGTAGATTTTTCTCTTTGTTATCAAAAGATACGATAATACGCTTGTCAATTACTATTAAAAAACATAACAAGGAAACTTTATATTTCAGTTAGAGATTTATATACGAGTACATTTGTGTTTCTAAACAAGGCACAAATAATAGCGAAAATATAAAAAGATAACGACATAACGAACATCATAGCGTTTACACGACAGGGCTTATGTTGGCATCGCACGACAAACTTTCATTGAGTTTCGTTCAAGCGTCTCTCCGTCAAAGACATTTTTTCTCGGTGTAAATCTGAGCGGCGTAATGGGAAAAGTTGTAACAAGTATTCCGAACATATTATGTGTCATTAATATTCTGACGAGTCGCCAACGCCGCAACTCTATAAAAGTTCAATGAATGTAGCTTTGCAGTAATCCCAAACCGCTAATAATTTCAGAATTACTTCAAAATTACGACTTTGTTAACATGTTGCATAATTACAATATTACGCAACTATTGTAACAGACAAACTGAAAGATAAACTAAGACGTTTCCATGAGTGTTTTGTTTTATTAATTTTGGCACGGAACATTAAACAGATATTGTGTAGGTACCGCTTTTTTGTCATATTCTACGACATTTTTAAAATAATAAGAGATATTATATTACATTTCTTTTTAACTTACTATTACGCTTCATTTAGGTAAGACGTATTTTTTTGTGTTAGTACGATTCATTATATACAAGCAATTTGTAGGAGGTAAATAAATTTTGTCCATGAGTATTTCAGACAAAAAAGGGATTTCACACAAATGGAAACGTTTCCGTTCAGAAAAGTCCATTGTTTGCGCAGGGGGTGCGAGGAAATGTTTTAGATGGAGTGAAACCTCTTTTTTGTCTAGCATACTTGTTTTTTTTGACTAAATTTTAGACAAAAGTGTGGTGATCAATTTGACGTTGTACAATCTATTGAACTAAATCTTAGTGAATTTAGTGAATATAAACGCGATAACTAAGAAAGAAGTAATAAAATTTCTGTAAAACATTTTATCCTGCGAATTAGTAAATAACTTTTTGCTGAATAAAATAATTAATCATTTCGAATTAATTCAATAGTAACTACGTTATCTGTGAAAACAATATTGAAAACAGATAATTATATTATGTTGTCACTTAATATGTGCATGTTGTTTGTTAGATTATTATATTAGATATGTTACGATGACCTAGAAGCGTATTTCCATTCGGTACTTAATTTTTTGTAGAACTGTAAACAGTAATTGCATATGGTAACTACATTCTACTCAAAAGGTACTGCTTTTTATATCGATATGCCAAAATCCTGTGGCGACTACTACAATAGTTTTACGTCTGTATAACAAAGGACAGAAATCAATATTTTTCCAATGAAGCGTGATATGTTTAATGCGCTATGAAAAATATTAATCCTGTTACTTATAAAATTATAACGAGATTTAAATTCGGAACAAATTTTTGTCCCTTTCCATCATTCTCTTTTGTACATAAGCTTGAGTAAAACAAGAGGCTGTCATAAATCATAACTATTCCATGTTTACGCCGCATTTATTAGTAAGGTCCTAAAAGTAATATCAGCTATATTTTTTAATTTACACAACTGGTTTGGAAAAGTTTTCTGGTAGATAATCTTAAAATAAATTAATATTTAAAGTTAAGTGGATTGAATTTTATAATTTACATTCGGAAATGAAAATTGTCTCTACACCACGAATGGAGAATCCCTGCGGAATGCATTTGAATTTTCTCTCTTACTCATTTATTATATTGTATTTACAAACTAGTAAATATATCAAAACTAATCCCAGATGTATGGAAAGGGATGAGATAACATAACTTCTGTTATTTTGTAAACTATGCAATGAAAATGTATACATACCTGTTATGATATAAATAGTAATATAGTATATGAAAATATAACCTACCTGTTGTGAGATTAAACTATATTACATGTTATATCTTTATTAGAAAGGACATGGAAAGTAAAAGAGTTAAAACAAATTTGAGTATCATAAGATTATTATTTTTATTCTCTACCAAAAACACTATGTATAAATGAATGGAATACATTGTGTCATCCATGTCCCCAAATTTTACATCTTAATATCAATGAATTATTGATTACGTATGTGAATAATGGTGACATTAGCGGTGCGATGTCCACAATGTAAACACGATAGATTCGTCCACCTTGATTTGTGCCGTATAACCCTGATTTAAGTTTTACGATATAATCCGACATACAGGCGGTGACAACCCACCAACTAGTTATATTAAACCAACATTATCTGATATGCTCTACTCAACGACACTATTCAAATTGTAAAGCAAATTGGGGCTATATATTGAATAGTTAGAGGTCTTCTTTAGGTGGTCATGTCAGATTGTATTTTATTTTATGAGATCGTAAAATTGACCGCTGCGAAGCTTCGTTTTGGCGCCTATTTCAAGGCAACTTTGAATAGCATCTTGTACATTATAACAGACAAGAAAAACGGGCAATTCATTCAATTTACTTACTTAAAAATGTTTGACATATCTGATACCACTAATATCTTGTTTTTTTTTTTAAAGAAATGCATATATACCACTAAATATAAAGGGAAATAAAGTTATCTGAATATTGTCTTAGAGCCCGATTGTTACTGAGTGTAAGTACCTTCAGTAACACTTGATATAATTCTCTGAAGTTTATTATTCTTCAACCTCATTGACGTAATTACTATACGTACAACATTTCTAATTTAGTTATTATTTAATATTTCTTTCGCTTTCAATTATCGTCTAATTTTTTATTCAAACAATAAGTTTTATGTAAATCATGTATATATAAATTGCATACTTATCCAAAAAATGTAGAGTATAAAATGAACATTGTTTTATAGTTAAAATTACGGATTCAGTTTTAATTCAGCATCACGTAATAAAAGTATACAAAGTAATGTAGGTAAAGGAAGTGCATGGTTTAATCGTTATCATCGGTGACGTAATATTTACATTCATACCTCGCTTCCGAGGCTAAGGCCACCCGCAAACGTTTACGTTAGTAGATTACGATAGGGTTGCCACTATGGGTCAGTGACCTCTCTTAATCGTAATAGAAACTATTAATTATTGGCGAATATTAAGCTTCTACATTATAAAACAGTAATAGGACCGTGTCTGTACCGTAGATATTTTTCAAAAAACACAACCAAGCGCGTGTTAGACACACTGTACACGCCGGCTTCACAAGCTTTTTGCACAGTTTGATTTAAACAATTTAATAGCACAAAAAAAGTGCAATGAATGGATACAGATTCATTGCACTTTATTTTGTCTAAATAAAAGCTTGCGACCAGGATTTTCGTTCCGGTCAGCGACTACATCATAAGTACAAAAGACTATTAAAAGAATATTCTTGAAAATATCTACTTACTGTTAACAGTAATAATTAACTTATTTCTCCGACTCCATTACGGCAATCGCGTTGTAGCCATCAACAAATGCGCTGTCAGCAATGAAGGACTAATGCTCGCTTTATGACTTCGCCCTTTTGACGGTTATTTCGGATATTGTCGACTGACTCGTAAAAAAGTTACGTTATAAACGTTTACACGTCGTCGGGTACCTACTAGATATTTAGCTAACGTATGTAATTTACTTTTATTGGTAAGGAAGTAAAGTTTCTACTGAAATACTCTTAAAACGTATTTGTAATGACAAAACATGGCATACAATTCGTTTATAAGTTTAAAATTTTCATCAAAAAATAAATGCTAATAATATTGTAGAATACAATAAAACACTAAATCGATTAGTAAATATTAGAATTTAATTAAAAGTACACATGTAACATATCCGCATATCAACTAAAACATTTAAAAATGTAATGCTGTTATGATATTAGTTTCAAATCAATACAACATCAAAAATAAAAACCAACGACGCTAAAACCAAAATGTTTCCACACATTTATTTTTAACAAATTAACACAAGCGCGGCGTAATCACACTTCGAGGTTGATCCATGTCATCCTTATGATAATTTGTTTTATATTAGGTACTTTTTGCATACACGTTAAATCGATTTTCATTAAGAACATTAATGTGCTGACTTTATATTACCACATATATACTTTTCAAGTCACTAAAAGGCAGTTCTTAACGGATTTAAAGTTGTAGAATTATTTATTAAGTATGTTTCTCACATTTATTTAATATAAAAAAAATCAACAATAAAAAAATATTGTAAACAAATTAAAAAATACTAGTTGAGTATAAAAAGTACCATTATTTTTTGCCTTTATTTTGCACATAAATGTTCCCAATATTAAAAAAAAACATGCTAAGGATTACAATTAGCAGTCCAAGTGCTCAAAATTACGATTGTACCTGGTGAGGTAGAGCGCGCTTTGAACGTCGGCGCAATCATGACGGTCTCTGTAAACCACAATCGAACCCATCAAAATTGAACATTAAATAAATAATGTATTTCATTGATAATATGAAACAGTTTCCGATGAAATAAAGCCAGTAGGTACCTACTCTTAAATAAATACGTTGGTAATGTTAAATCATAACAATACTGAGACAGCCCTTAACAAAAAAAGTAATGTTGTAAAGAAACAGCACATGTATACAGTAATAGTAATCCACATTATTTCGGACAAAATAACGTACAAAATAACGGACAAAATTCGGACATAATTCGTACTCTCTCTCAAGTATCAATTTCATACACAATAAACCGGTCAAGTGGAAATAGTAATTGTGCAATTAGCGTAACCACAAATCACTGTTTGTCATAAAAATTCCTTTTATGTAAATTAAGAAAAGAATTAAACCGAATTCACAATAAAAAAAAACCCTGAGAAGTACGAAATAATGATGCCTAAGCGTTACTGGGTGCTAATGCTGCACCTCCCTTCAGTTGTGCAGTATCCATAATAGTGCAAGCCTATTTTTATACATTATATTTATTTATTCAAATTATTTATGTTCATACACACCCATTTAAAAGAGACATGAAATGTAATTTATGTATCATACAAAGGAACTGCTTATTTAAAAATGAAATTTCTTCCAGCAGAACTATATCTATCTTTATCTATATCTTAATTTTGGGGCGTACAATTGACGTAGATGTATAGAGTTTATTCATATTTTATTAACCACTACCAACCCGGCCCGTTTCACTGGGCGTTAGTTGAAGTTAAAAAATTCAACAGTTTTTATAATTATTTTGATACTGCAAAAAAAAAAAAACAAAAAAAATTCTACTGATCCGATCGCTGCCAAACTTTACAGGAACACCCGCTAGGCCAATCTGAAGACTTCCTGAAAATTTCATCGAAATCGGTCCAGCCGTTTCGGAGTCCATAAAGAACATACATACATACATACATACATCGCCTTTTATATATATAGATGAACCATAGCATCAATGACACACCTTTTTAAAATTCTTAATTATAAAATATTTAAACCAACTTCAAAATAAAAACAATGAAAAAAACAAAGTAATTTTCCTTTGTTTACTAATAAAAACTTAAGTATACAAAAATAACTTCATAAATGCGAAACAGATATCTAGACATTTTTAACAGTCAATGAAGTCGGTGCCAGGCCTACCGAAGTAGCATAATTTCTGTTTCTGTTATTATTATACATACACATGTTTACACTTTATTTAAACTATTACTAATTTGCTACCGACTTCAATAACTGTCTTAGTAATCTAGATACATGTATCGTAACCGTAATCCATAGTGTGAGTGGTAGCAGAAGCCAAGGAAGACTAAGGCTGACTTAGGAAGATCAAATAGCCAGACTGTTAGCTGACGGAGACGTCAAAAGCACTCGCATACCTAGGCGAAAATGTGTGAGGAGAACAACAAGAACTGAGAAGGTAAATGAGTATGTATTAAGGACCTCGAAGCTCTGCGTGCCATCCTCTCTAACCCGTTAGGGATACAGCGTGAAGATTTCATATGTACCATATTGAAATTATTATTCAATTTCAGTTTTGATTTGTAAAAGATAATTATTTTGAAATTTTCAGGGTTTTTATTTTGAAGTCGGTTTTTTTTTCTTAAAAAATGTCGTTTTATATTTTTAGTGACCTTGTTCTAAATCAACCATTCCCAAAGTAGGCGATAACGCCCCCCTGTGGGCGCTACAGGCCTAAAGGGGGGCGGTAAGAGACCCAGAAAAAAAATGGGGGAGGCCTGGGGGGTGATTTGTAATTTCATTTAGCTAGGAGGCATCTTAAACAACGACTGCATGAGCTCTCGACTCGGTAGACAAAATAAGTTTGGGAACCTAGATTCTAAATGAATAATTGAAGTAGGTGTACAACTAAGCTTATCACTAAATCTAGATCGCAAGATTGAATAAAATGATCATCAAAATTGCCGTTGAGAAAGTCTTTTGTTTAAACAATACTCTACTATCAGATCTTAACTAAATTTGGGACTGCTCGGGTCATAATCATAATATATCCTTTCGAATAAAGAATCAATAAAATTAATTTTCATGGCAAAGAATTGGACATATGGGAGGTTAGGTAGGTACGGTATTTATATTTTAACGTCCCCTCAGAAAAAGTCATCAGTTTGACGTAATGTTATTTATGTTAGAAGTTTACGTTAAGTATGTTATGGTGTTGATAGGACCAGAAGATATTCCCATTTTTTTTTTTAATTTAAAAATACCAGGGGAAATACTTAGCCAGGGGAGTGACACTGTGTTCAGAGTAGGTGGTATATTGCGACAGGGAGGTGACAACCGCTTAACTATTACTCATGAAAAGTAAATTTAAAATGAAATGAAACACACGTAACTGCTTACGTGTGTAAGCAGTTAAGGTTTACTTTATTATTGAAATTTCATGAAGTAGGTATACTAAATAAATGTAAATATAAAATGATAAATTATCGGTCTCTGTGTCTCTGATACAAATATCAAATTACCTTCAATACCTTTAAATAAAATCACATTAGTATTGGCGAAAAAAATTTACAAATTTTCAACTTACTACTCTTCTCAAAGCTTAAAAGTGCCATAGAAGTGAAGCCAGGAAAGTGACATAATCCTTACGTTTAAATCAGCAACCGTTTCCATAATTAAACATAACTCATTACATCTATGCGTAATATCCTTTGTTTTTCCGAAATTCACAGTACTGTAATGTTAAAACTTAAAAATATATACTGACCAGTGGAAATACTGTAACTACTGGCACTAGACTGTTTAAAGACAGCGAGAAAGCAGCTGACGCCACTAACGTTTAAATAGGTCCAATCGAGTTAACTACCTACTAACTAGCTCAAGGTCAAGTGGTGCATTCGCTATTTTTGTGCATGAATTTTAAAATTTGAAGTACGCCAGGTAAAGGTGACACTTTTCTTAAGTGACATAAAATAGGTTGAGTGATTTTATTAAATGCTAATAAATTCTATCACATTATAATTTGCGAAATATGATTTGATGTTTATTTGTTTATGCTACAACAATTGAAATAACATAACAGCTAATTAAAAAATATAATGTTTACCATTGTAATGAAGACAGGTAACGGGGCAGGCCAGGAAAGTATACATTTCACGCTCTTTTAACATATTATTGCATAGAAATAACAAGTTATAGTGAAATGATACTATGGCTCAAATAAAAAATGATATTCTCTATGCCTTTATGGGTGTATATCTATAACACATCACGTTTTTCATAATGTATGTTCACCCATTAACTTCATAGTAGTTATTGATTGGCCATTGAAATTCCAATAAATTATATTCACCCATATAGTATTCTCCTCCTTCATTAGTGAAACCTGTAGTAGAACCTCCATTTTTTATTTCAAATCGATTAAAAAGCTTCTAATATAAAGCAATCTTAATAATTTTTCTTCGATCCATATCTACCTCATTCATAATCAACATTATTTTTTAGAATTTTCTTGACGTTACTTTTGGAGATCAGGTAGAGAGAGCGCTTTAAAAAATAATACTAAGTAACGTATATATGTTGTCAAATTCGTGATTTAAGGACCTTTTATTTGACAACCTACATGACGACCCCAAACAATTTTTTTTTTCTTTTCTATAAATCTCGCAAACTAACTCCCAAAAGTAACTCTCAAAATAAAAATTAGACTTGAAATTCACTACTTTTTGGACTACTACATATTATAGTAGGGGAGCCCAATAGGGCATGTTGGGATTTACTCAAGCGCGACAGCTTGCACCCTGTTGAGTACCTCCACCATATCTAAGCTCTCTATATAGGGTCACGCGTTGTAACATTTTTTCGCTATTGTACCTTCTTTTTAAGAGCTTAGAGGTTGTCAGAGAAAATAATTGTAGAACTGGCAAGTAAAAAAAAATAGAACAGGATTTGAAAAATGAGAAAAAAAAGGAGTGAGGTCGTTTTTGAGGGAGAACAAGAAAGGTTGTGATGGAGTGAAGAGATTATTTTTCTCCTCAAAAAGATATTTGATTTCTTTGTAAAAGTAAAGTCTGTTAAGAATATTAAAGAAGATGTTGGCAAAGTGAAAAAGAAAGAGGCTCGAACCAGAAGACTGATGTCGCCCAAACTTTCAAGGCAAATGGACCCCTCGACAAGAATAAGGGGGAGCAATGGCTTCAATCGGATAAAGAGCACATTAATCAAGGTGACGCACCAGTTTCATACGAGTTTATAGAACTTATATTTACAATGACGATGCTGATTGCAGAATTATATAAAGTCGACTTATAATTTTGTAGATAACATTCGAGAGTGAAGTATGGGACAATACAATCTAATTTAAGCCTGTGGTTTGTGTTTTTTTATCATAATGTGCAAATTATAAGGTAAAAGGTATTTATATCTGATTTTTGTAAACCACACCACACCATCACATCCACTTTGATATCTTTCTGTTTCTATTTTATTTACAAAATTAGTATTGGTTTATTTGTTTCAAATTATATTACAATTTTCCTTTTAAATAGAATTTTATTTAAAAAGATTTCCAATAAATTTCAAAATTTACTTTATCTATTCCCTTTTTGTGGCATCCGGGTGGGAATGGTATAGCGTGTAGGCCGATCAGAATAGTAAAAAAAATCGATAGTCGGAAATACTCGAGCGCGTCAGATTAAGATATGATGGGTTAATTACATGCCGCAAAGTGTGCATTTCAATAATCTGACGACCTCAGCATGACGTAAGGGAGTAGGAGGGTCACAAACTTGCAAAAAAAAAACATCACGTCGACATTCTCGAACGCAGTCGACTGCGTTCGAGAATGTCTTTTTTTTCATTTTGATGTAAATAATTCAAAGATAACGGGAAAAAATAACAAGCCGAAGTAACAATAACCGTCAATAAAATTTCGCGCATGCAGTTGCAGCGAAGCATGTATTCTCTACTCCGCGCCTCTCTATCCCTTTCGTTCTTTCTCTATCTCTCACTTTCTCGCACCGTCCTCACAGTATACTTCAATTCCGAATTCAAGATAATATACTTTCCATCAGCCATCACGCCATTACAGCTGATCACAGCACTCGTGGTCAAAGAGAATTAAATTACTACATAATAAGAGAGGGACTTCCATAGAGCTAAATAAACTTCCAAATGTCAAAAAAATATCCGGAATAGCCAATCTGAAGACTTCAAAACAATCAGTTTTACTAACATAAAGAACAAAATAGAGATGTGCCGCCTAATATTCAAATCTAACGATATCGATTATAATAATTAGCCCGACATGCAGTACTAGAAATTGGTAAAAACAATGTAATTTTTTAAACCGTCAGATTAAGAAAATCCCTCCAAATAATCGCTAGATTATGGATCAGCAAGACCAGGACATCAAGCTGAACCGTCTGTATGAAAATCTGACGCACTCGAGTATTTCAAAATGGCGATTTTTTTTGCATTTTTAAAAAGCCGCCACGAGTTTGTGTCACATCCGAATCGTCAGTCTTTTGAATTGTAGCTTCGTTCGAGTTCACTTAACATCCCCTCTAAATGTCTGATGCGATCGAGTAAACGTTTTTTTATATTTTAACCCTTCCGAACGGTGGCCTCCACCATGCAAACCGGCAGATTAACATACCTGGACTATTTCCTGTATATATATATAAAGCCTGTAGACGCTTCCCCCACCGGTGAAAGGGTATAATCATGTAAGCTTTTTTTTCTTTTTATCATCTACAAAATCCAGTAGGTTCCCACGACGCTCGAGTTAATCCCCATTTAGCATAGTGATTTCCCCTACTTAAACACTTATTATAATTTTTAAGCTGTACTAGTCTTTGATAAATAACATTGAATACATTGGGACCTAATTATCAAAGATAATTACTAAAACAGGGTAGTGTTAGAACTTCATTTACTGACGACCTCTGCACTAGCGTGACCCCGTGTCGTAGAATTCAGTAAATATATAATTAACATAGTATTAAAATTATATTTGTTTATTAGTGTTGGTACAGAACACTAAAAATTGATAGAGAACGATAAAAATGAATAAGGATTAAAATAATTTGGTTGATGTCAGTACCTATCAAATTATAACAATATTTAAGTACTAATAATTAGTGCTATAATCTATATATACATATGTACATACCTTGACGCTGTGCCTCTATAACGGGTTAGTCAGAGAGGACGAAGCGCCAAGCTTGCGGTCCTTACATACTTCTTTCGCCTCCTCAAATCTCATCGTTCTCCTCACACACTTTCGCCTAGATATGTGGGTGCTTTTGACATTTCCATCAGCCAACACTGTGGCTATTTGATCTTCGTAAGTCAGCCTTAGCCGTTCTTGCTATAACCTATAAGATTTCCTTTTTATTTTTCCTTCCTACAACTTATGAGATATTAAACAATTTTCCTATTGTCAGTAATATCAAAAGACAGTAAATATTTATTTATTTCTAGTTTTAAGAGATAATTACTTGTAAAGGTATAAATAATTATTGTGAAGGTGAAGGATTTGGGTCAGACAGGTCGATGCGTCATCAGAACGGTGTTAAACCAATATTAAGTTAACGCAAACGGAATAGTTGTGGAGAAAGCCCTGCTAACTACTTACTGAAGCACCTTCTAACATGAATCACTTTAAAAAATACAATTTGTTAAATATTTAACACTATGTAGAAGAAAAAGTTTTATACATAAGTTAGCTTAATTCAAAGTTTGTGTCAAACACTTCCCGAAACATGCCATCAATCAGTAAAATTCACCTATAAAATCGATTTAGTAATGTCTAATCCAAAACATACCAAACAAACTCTTTTAAAAGGTTGCACACATTTTATGCTGGTATAATCTTTTGTTAGTAACCAGTCAATATTTAGTTTCGTCCTACAATCTATAAATTGATGTAACTTGAAGTATTTATTACTAGAAATGCCGTCAGGAGGTAATTTAGTTACATGTTGAAGCTTTGCGCACCTCGAATGGGAAAAGGGTTGAAATATATCCTTAATCATAAATGTATTAAAATTACGTAAATAAGATTAAATTGGGGCATGATGGCATCAAGTTTGAATTAATTACTCATATGGAAATCAATAAAAGTGAAGGATTAAAATGACATTCGAAACACGTGAGGAGGTGTCAAAGAAGCTCATTCAGCTCAGTCATTTACGACTCAAAACGGTATTCATACTGATAAGCCTCTATACACATAATAAGACGCATGAAAAGGATACTTCGAGTTATCTCCTATCAACTACTCGGAACCCATTTAAAGCTCATGTATTAGGTGACTTAAATATGATTTCGACGAGTAGAAGCTCGCCAGCTGGCGCGGTATGGCTGGTCCGTGAAATCGAATTGGCCCACCATCAGAGATAAAAATAAGTGTATTATAGGTATCCATAGGTATAGGGAACGGATACGGTGAAATAAGAACACGAAGCCATGGTGCAGGTGTCAGACAATGAATCATATACATACATAGATACTGCGGCAAAATATGTACAAACAATATCACATATTTTTGGATTGGCATATAATAGAAATGCTAGTTATGACGTACATTTGTATATAATCTTAACCCTGTATTTGTAAAGGGGTAATTAGGGGCCCAGACAAGTGACTTAATTATTGTAAACGCTAGTAGAATAGAATGACGAATACCACGTAATTTAGCGTAACGAATTTTAAATTGGTAGTCAAACGTTATTAACTTTCTCATACATCCAACGAAACGTAAAGTCATGTGAAAACCGCCATATAAAACGTAGCCAAGTGGTACTTTTGGCGAGCGATAACGCCAGCAAGCGATTGTATGAAGCGTTCACCAGATGTCTAACCGATCTGAAAAGATAGAAAACGCTAACTTCTGTAACTTCTAGTTTCCTCAAATCCGTCGTAACTCATAACAAATAACCGTAATAAAATTGGTATTTCTACGTTAACAACAATTAACTATTCGTTTCAATAAAACTTTTTATGTAGACATAATGAATTGAAACTTTACTTTCAAAATACAATCGATAAAATCTTTATGAACCAATGACACCCTCGCGATGAAAATGTCAATTGACACCTCGTTCGTCTCTATCAACTCAATAGGGGTGGCGATACAGTACAATTTCTATACATACTATATATAATTCTAGACATAATTACATGTACATATGATTATGCGTTTAGGAGTCCATAGATTTTTAAGTACGTTACCCATTCGTTTGCTTCAGCGTTGTCGAGTAATTTCATTCACGTACAAATCTTTTACTGCGCTCAATTTCTTTTCCCAACAGCGTAAATATATGACAGACATTGTTTACTAATTACCTATGCTATGCTAATATTTAGAATTATTTAAAATTATACAATAATTATTTCAATTCACCAGTGTGTATAAATACCTATTAATTTGGAAGAATATTTTAAACCTTGTAATAACAACACATGTTTGGGCGCGTCGTTACACATGATCGCCGCGAGCACAGTAAATAGAGCCCAGATCCTGTACAGTGTGTGAACAGTGTGAAACAGCCGCTCCCGGCATCACACAATCAAACTATACATTTTATTTTACTGTAGTACGCACATATTATCATAAAACTTTTAAGTCCTATGGACTACACATTGAGATTGCACCTAAGACGCTTTTAGAAGAACATTAAATGTGACGAATAATTTTGGGTCAGATTACGTAAATTGAATAAATCTTGATAATAATATTCTGACCTTTTCTAATTTATATTTTTATAAAATAAATTACAAAATTCATTTAGTTATAAATTAACAGGGAATCAAACCCGAGACCATTAGTTGCAAGTAGTTGCAAAGCAGCACTAACCACTGCGTTAACGGGCCACAGTCTAAAGTACTCTAAAACTCTCTAAAATGGGTACAGAATAAATTATAATATTAATAAGAAGACAGCAGTTCAATATCTCTTAAGCAAACGTTTTCTTTTAATTACCTAAAGTAAATTGCAGAATAGGTACTGGTAGAAATAATTCCTAATCTCCAACATCAATTTACCAAAAGTAGAAAACATGAATTATCAATTTTATGGTCAAGAACACGTACTAAATGGACAAACAATACAATACACTTTCACTTAGTGGCTTACGAGCACGATAGACATCAATCAAGGTTCTATCAATGACAGACGAATTGACAAACATGAAAAAACATCAAGTACGTTTAATTTTATTAAACAAGTAGGACGAATAATGTATTACCTGTTACAAAAATATAATAATACGTTTATTTAAATACGTATAGTCTTTTCACATAATATAACAATTGTTACAGAAAAGGACAGGTACTCATTTAAAATTTATATAAAACATAATAATTTCATTTAATTAATCACAACCAAGATAGGAATTCTAGAGTTAGACACACTAAGCGAAAATACTTTAGTACCATCAAGATACGGACGTTATATTTCATAACCTAATGTTACACATCATAAGTTATACAGATTCAAGAAGCATTGTATTCATATTCACGTCATTGGTAAATGGGCCAGTGATGTAACACCGGCTAACTGTGGTCTAATTAATGAGTGCTGACTCACAGGAACAAGTATGGTAGGATGAATTAAGGAAACAGTTACGTGTATGTTTGTTATTGTCCAGTAAAATTTTAAAAAATTTAGAACTGTGACTTGTACTTTAAACTAAAAACTATATCATAACCAGTTCCACAATAGTTCATAGATACATGGTCGGTACTTCTGTGGTATATTGTTATATACCTAAGTATATGATACGAATATTAGCTTCCTAATAATGTAAACTGATATAAATTTAATTTTTAAATATTGAGGTTATTTTTTGAGGGCGATATACTTAGTTAATTAAATAATGACTAAAGTATTTGCTTCAAAAAACATTGGTTTTATGACTAAGCAGCGGCTAATATATTAGGACATTGTACATATCCTATAAATGGCACCTTGTAAAACCAATTACGTTGAGTTATTATCGTCACAGTAAGGATTGGAAGTGATTCTATGATTTCATGGTTCTAATCATATTAAATTAAAAGACAAGCATGGAGAGGACTTTTGACATAATATAAAATTTTACGCCCACTCCTACGTACCTATTAATATTAGTTTTAAATTTCTGTCCACATTAATAACACCTATTGTTTGGTTTTATTCATTCGTAGTGCAATAAATTGTAAAAGTAAATAACATTGTTTCACGGACCATTGTTATTATCATTGTTTAGATCAACAATATCAAAAGGCGTATCATCTTGAAATTGTATCCAGGAACAAAAAAAAAATTATTTAATTTATTGGGTCGATTTTTTGATTCATTGTTTTTATTGAAAAAAAAACATTTATTTCTGAATATTTATTTCGAAGTGAGTGGTAGAAGAAGCCAAGGAAGACTAAGGCTGACTTACGAAGATCAAATAACCAGAGTGTTAGCTGACGGAAATGTCAAAAGCACTCGCATACCTAGACGAAAATATGTTAAGAGCATGATGAGATTTGAGGTAGCGATTAAATATGTAAGGACTTTTGGCGCTCTGTTCCCTCTGACTACCCCGTTAGGGATACAGCGTGGAGATATGTTTGTATGTATTTCGAAGTATAATGTAGTTTTTTTCTGAAACGAGAGTTTTAATTAAAGAAAATACCAAAATATGAGATGAGTTTTCCAATAATACGCCAATTTTTAAACAAAATAAATAGACAACCAATATACTATTAAAATACTTATATTGATATGCATTACATGTAGCTGCGTACACCTTATAATATAATATACATATTCAGTTAATTTATGTAAGTAGGTACTAATGCCTAATGTTATAAATTTGACACGCGCCTAGGGTTGCCAACATTTCTTCGGCTGATAATAGTATTTTTCAGAATAAGCTAGAAAAAAAAATAGTATTTGATATAAAATATAAAAAAATTATTATTGTCATTTACTTGTAATCTTTAGAAGTTCACTCATGCTTCTCTGGCACCGTATTTTGTATTCTAATGTCAATTTATCGTTTGAAAGTGTATTGGATTAGTCTATTTTCGCAGTATGTACCTGTAATAATGTTAAGTAAAATAAATTATGAAATCTAATATATAAAAATCAATGTTTGTCCGTATTTTATAGGCTGCCCTACCGTTCATCCGATTGCGATGAAATTTGGTATGGAGATAGTTTGAATCCTGAGGAAGGACATAAGCTATTTGAGAAATAAAAACGCGATTGACGTTACTTATTTATTTTTATATAAACTATATATTTTGCACTTGCATATTTTAACAATTTTTTATGTAATATATAAGTGTCCTATACGTTATCGCATTCAATTTTGAAATTAATGTAGCTCAAAAACTTATTTCAGGACAGAGGCATGTTTGGTTACACGCGTATTGGACATCGCATCAGTCGAAACTCGAAAGATAATCTTAAAGCGCGATCACTGAAATATGGTACTTTTGCGCACTATATATTTCGTCAACAGTACGCAGACCTGAAATATATTACAATACTATATATTATAGTACGGTTAGTAATCCTACACGCGCCTCGCATATATGCACATAAGAAAACACTAGTTAACCAATATGAGCAAAGTATTCATTAAATACTAATTACATATAATGGGAGATTATCTACTGATCGACCATTACATGTACATCACTACTTCCCGCACTTAGGGCGTGGTCTATGCGCAAAGACCCTGACCCAAATGGTCTGATAGTCTCTCAAGTATTGTCTATATAATTCTTTACTTAACAGATACTGTCGACATTAGGAATACAGAAGTTCACTTGTGCTTCTGTGGTATTGTATTTTATATTCTAATGTCAATTTGTCATTTGAAGTTGTATTGGATTAGTCTATTTACGCAGAATGTATCTGTAATAATGTAATGTAAAATAAATTATTTAATCTAATATATAACAATCAATGTTTGTTTGTTTGTATTTTATGGGCTGCCATATCGACCATTGCGATTGCGATTGCGATGAAATTTGGTATGGAGATAGTTTGAATCCTGAGAAAGAACATAAGCTATTTTAAAAATGAAAAACGTGGACGTACTCGCGGGCGTCAGCTAGTATCTAATAAATAATGGTTTAAAAACTTTTTTACATTTTGTACATATTTTTAAAGTTCATCAACAATGGTATGAAGCCTATATACTATGCTTTCTAACTAGTAATGACATGTGATAATGATGCATCGATTTAAAAACATAAGTACGATTTATGCCACTAACGTAAGAACACTCGTAGACACATAATTTCCTAATGTAAGCAGATATGCAATACGGAAGCTCTACTTTGTTTAAATAGTTGTAAGTAACAAGTTTATACTGTCCTAATATACGATGTCATTAGTCTGACATTTGTTCCGTAGGTATCGATTAGTATTAATGATAAATAAATTAATAACTTAAAATCAGAAGGTTATACTTATTGATAAACGTTTGAAATGAAGTTATGATGTACAACTTGTCTCAGACGAGAGATGGTGAATTTGAACACAACAACCTTGTCTTGCATACAAAGATATCTAGGTACGTATGTATGTACTTTAAAAGATTACAAATAATTGACAAAATGATCTCTTTTTGTGTTTAAGTAACCGTCATTTCAATATGATTTTTAAAAATGTTGTCGTTCGTCATTTTCATGGAAATATGTATATCATAAAATTAATATTACTTATTACTTTCGCAATAATGAAACGTAAGTAGATACTTATCCAATTCAACATATTAGTTTTAATTACGTATTGAAAGTAAGCTTGCATTGTACATACTTGAGTAGGTTTACTTATTATATTACTAAGTTATTATTTTACAGATGTCTAAGTTAGAAATAAGTATTTAGTAGGCATTCTAAATAAATACAGATTGTATTTATTCAGATGTTATTCGAACCTTGAAATTTATACGCAAAATTAAATAGAATGTCAATCTCTTAGATAGTATCGACGTTATTTAAAATATACATAAATAAACATGTAACAAGTTTTCAAAATGCAAATTATATGTTTACCTATGTGCTTACGCAAGTATATATATACATACTTACAATGTGTTCTTAACGTTTTATACCGAAACACCATGTTTTTATTTTAATTAAGTTATTATTTCGAAAAAAAATTATTATTTCGAAGAACGTAATACAAAAACAATTTTTATTGTCCTATTTTCATATGTTTACCATAATCGATAAATGCATTAAGAGTAATTAATATAATCAGACGAATAGTAATTAATGTAATAGGCAGTAACAGAGTTAATGCCCTTCACAAAGTTATCGTTGTGTTTTGTTAATAAGGTAAAGAAAATGCAAGGGAGTCATTCAATTAAATAAAAGGAAGGTAAAAATCAATTTGACTTAGATAATGTCATTCAAAGCGAAACGATAAAAGATAAATACAATCGACGACCTTCGACATCGGTCTGTGTTTATCGCTATTATTCTCAACTCGGTAAACTTATAATTCTCTCTCACTCACCAAATTCATTAACAAATCCCTAAATGTTTCCTACTTATGTCAGTAAAAACAATATTAATATATCCCTGGATTCCGTAATCCGATCACGTGCTACACTCTCGGAGTCGACACACATTAACTAATCGTTAACTCGATTAACTTATCCATACAACAACTAACACAGAATCGTTGTTTATACACACCGTTGAGTTCGTATTAGGGTGACATTGCCCGATGCGTCGCGTTATGAACGGTGCGGGGAGGGCGTAAAACGCTGCGCGGGAAAAACTCGGGAAATGTGTGGGAAACGCAAGAGACGTGTAATAATAACGTGCGTAACGTAGGACGGCCGCGGTCGAACTGACGCCCGCGAGTGATAACGATGAACGCGATATGGACTCGGAAAATGAAAAACAATGAAAACTCGTTGTACCTATGTACTAAAAAATAGCGTACAGAAATTGATCAATCCTTGTGTATTTATTTCCCTAAGTAGATCTACGAATCTACGATCTACGAAGAATTTTCTTATAAATCACCTATACATATTATATTATGTACTGTATAATGTGTGTAGGTACTCACTGGTATAATAATATCTATTGAACTATATATGCAATTCTCTTTCAGTTTTTTCTTTTTAAGATCTTGTCTGTAACGTAAACTAAGTAAAACCCATAATTTAAGCAGATAAAATTTGTATACAACTGTAGTATTGGTTTATTCTTTTAATTTCCGTTTTGTGAAGGTTTAATACTGATTAAATTAAAAAAGAATGTTCCCTTGACAGACATACGACGAGAGAGGACTAGCAGGCAGAAAAAATAAGTAAAGAGGGCAAGCAATAGCATTGTTTTTAGATAGGCCGTTTCTATCGCGACATGCATTATATAGTCGCCCTTAAATTCGCACGTCGTTCGTCGAGACAGGAAGGGCCGAAAATAAACTGGAACAAAATATCTGGAAATAAACTCGGCGCGACTCTACTGTGAGTTACTTTAGAGTGCAGTTAAGATGTTTACTATGAATTCTCGAACGATTTTCGTTCTTGGAATTGGATAAATGTACTTGAACGGTAAGGTATAAGAGCGTAGTTACTACAAATAAGTAAATATTTTTCAATATAACAAAAATTATGGCCCACCCAAATATATTGGGTCCTTACATATGAAATTAGCGTTTTGTCGTACTGACCATTTTGATCTGAAATATCTCCTCTTTGGTTAAGAATTTCAAATTCAAATTTATAAATTCATTTAGCTGGTACATTTGAGTTTTGAAAACAGTCATTCATTTGTTTTTTTCCTCATTATTTTTTCTTTGGCGTCGCTTATTACCGCACAATCGAAAACATGAAATATCGGTATATTTACGAATACGAGTTCTACCGTGGCACCAGTGCTGCAGAAACAGCTCGAATGATTAATGATGTGTATGGCGCTGGTGTCGCAAAAGAAAGCACGGTACGTTTTTGATTTCAACGTTTTCGTTCTGGAAATTTCGACCTTCAGAACCAACCCCGTGGACGGCCGGAGACCAAAGTGGAAAATGAAGAATTAAAGGCTATTGTGGAAGCGGATCCATCACAAAGCACTTCAGAGATAGCTGCAGGCTTCGGGGTAAGTGACAAAACTGTATTAATCCACTTGAAGCAAATCGGGAAAGTAAAAAAACTTGAACGATGGGTACCTCATGAATTGAGTGAATCGAACTTGCAAACACGCGTCGACTGCTGTGTTACTTTGCTCAACCGACACAATAATGAAGGGATTTTAAATCGAATCATTACTTCTAATGAAAAGTGGATACTGTACGATAATCGGAAGCGCTCGTCGCAATGGCTGAACCCTGGAGACCCAGCCAAATTCTGCCCTAAACGAAAATTGACTCAGAAAAAGTTACTTGTGAGTGTTTGGTGGATTAGCGCCGGTGTCGTTCACTACAGCTTTCTAAAATCTGGCCAAACGATTACGGCAGATATCTATTGTCAGCAACTGCAAACCATGAAGGAAGAACTAGCTGCTAAACAACCGAGATTGGTCAATCGCTCCAGGCCACTGCTGCTTCACGACAACGCAAGACCACACACTGCGCATCAAACAACCACTAAGTTAGATGAGCTACAATTGGAATGTCTGCGACATCCACCGTATTCCCCGGACCTTTCTCCAACAGATTACCATTTTTTCCAGAATTTGGACAACTTCTTACAAGGAAAAAAATTCAACGTCGATGCGGCAGTCCAAACCGCCTTCAAAGAGTTTATTGATTCTCGCCCCCATGGTTTTTTTAGTAAAGGGATCAATGAACTACCTATGAGATGGCAAAAGTGCATAGATAACAACGGTGCATACTTTGATTAATTAAACATATTTTACAAAAAAAAAATTGACTTTATATTCCTCCCGTACAAAACGCCAATTTCATATGTAAAGACCCAATATATCAAAACATAAATGTGAAAAGGGGGCCAAGTTCGGTGCAAACAGCATTGGGGGTCGTCGGCGTCGTCAATAACAGAGTTTATATCTAAACGAGAGCCAGGTTTCAAAGACAAGTTCTATAGCAGTAGCAGCAAGAATGTACAAAATTCTTCAATTGATTTAAAAAGTTATTATGTTAATTAATCTTGAAATGAAAACTATATTAACCGGAAGAGATATATTATGTATTAAGCTGGATTATGGAGTTACCCGTGCATTAAGGATATTATTTTAATGATAACTATTTATTATTTCAGACTATTAAAGAATGATAAAATATTGTATACTTAAGCATAATATTATCAGACACTCGAAATGACTAAATTTTGATTTATGACTTCAGCCAGTGATATGTGGATTGATGCGTCTGTTAGAGACCGTGTAACTTTTAAACGGATTGACCGATTGGCGTGATATTTTCACGATACATTTGCTTTGTTGAAACAATGGATTACAGCTATACTAGAATACGATAGGTGGGGCGGTAGACAAGTTATTAAAACCAAATCCAACTCTTTGCGGATCGCGCCGCCTACCGGAAAAGGTAGAACTACGTCTGAGGGACCAACTGAGATATTACTAAATCATAATGTATATACATTTAATACAGTTCAGTATCATAGATAGAACAGCATTTACTTAGAAATAATTATGGTATTTAGATGTAGTTTTCGATATTCTACATAATACAGGAAGGTTCTTGTGCATTAAATACTATAAGAAATTTGTTTGTTTTTATTCAAAAAAGTATTATGTGAGATGCGTTCCCAAAGTACCTTCAAGTAAATATTTCTCGATAGAGGCAGTCAAAGTTCGGAATCGAACCAATTCAGTTACGTAAAAAATAAATATTAAGGAACCTTTTCTCATACTAAACAAATTTTTAGCGATTTATTATATTTATTCCAAAAAATTTCAAGCAGTATCAATTTAAAACAAACGAGAGAACGCATGCTGCTCCGGAGCATTGTGTTGATAATATAATAATAAAAATAATGCTCTTATATGATGAGTAATTGTAACCTAACCTAAGTTGAATACAGGAATTGAAAGTCAAGTTGAATGTTCGCACCTATCTTCCCTCCAACTCAACCAATTTAATAGGGCAAAAGCTCAAATGAAAGAGCTCGTTCCAGCGAATGTTCTTAGAGCAAAACAAACCGCGTACCTCAATGAGAACCGGAAAATTTATTATGTGAAATGAGTTCCCGAAGTACCTTTAAGTAAATATTTCTAGATAGAGGCAGCCAAAGTTCGGGGTCGAACCAAGTAACATAGCCTAGAGAGCGGGTTAAGAATTCGTAATACGATACTATGGGACCACTACGTATGTTGTAAAGTTGACATTGTAATTTGACCCTTTAGTTAATAAAAAGTAAATATTAGGGAACCTTTTTTTATACTAAAGTAATTTTTAGCGATTTTAGCTATTATTGAACAAATGTTAAGCAGTATCAATATAAAACAAACAATTTAAAAATCGATGTTACGAAATGTTAGTAATTTTTTTTTCATGTGCCGTAGGTGAGGGTAATGATTATAGTTATATTTATATCTTTTTTAAACTACGATATAATGTCCACCTTCATATCCTTTCCAATCGGTAATAAATTAACTGATAATTTTTGTAGTAATAGTTCAACATATAACTTTTGTGTTCGATTCTAGTCATTTAAAAAAAAGACTTAAGAATTGTTTTGGGCGGGATGTGTGCTAATCGAATTCATTGACAGGTTGAAACAAATTAGTAACTAAGACAGACATACTTAACGATTCCGCACTGATTGAAAACAGTCAAAAACCACACGCAAGTTACAAACATAAAAGCTGTAGTGACATCTTAATACTTTTGTAACAAGCACAACATTACAAAACGAAAAGTACAAAATAACTAATCAAAAGTAAAGTACAAAAATAAATTTGCAAATAGGATACTCACATAATTAAATTGACAGGTACTGAAGTCGATGCCAATCCCACCAAACTAGTAGATTTTCTGTTATTGCACATTGATTTGGCTCCGACTTTGATAACAATTGAACTGAACTTTGAGTCCAATTGAACTACATGTGTAGGTATTTGTATCATCTTTATAAATTTATTTTTCTACTTGGGTTTTGATTAGTTATTTTGTACTTTTCAGTGTTTTTTTCCTAATGTTTTGTTTAATTTTTTTTTAAACGTTTTTATTTCTCCCTTTTAAATGACATTGGCCTAAATAAATATCTAGGGTAGATTTATAATTAACTCGTTTTCTAATTCTGGAATGGAATGATACACAAAAAATCATCAATATAAATAAACCTTTACAAACAGAGTTATTCAGTGTATCTTAGAAGTCCAAGCTCCAAGGACCACCTTGGAGCCATACTGAACCCAATGGAAAAAGGATCATCGAAATCGGTTCATAAGCAAAGAAGTTATGGCCGAATATACATAAAAAACAATACATATAGATATACAACATAAATAGAACCTCCTTTTTGAAGTCGCTAGTCGGTTAAAAAAGTACAAAATGGAGACGTGGCAAAACCGTCATTCTAAAATATAAAATTCATAGTCCTTATTATTTACCCTAATTTAAGTATTAATATACGATTATGAATAAAAATGTCAAGCACTGGCCGTGACCAGGCTTCCACTTGACACTGAATATGATGCCATAATAGTTAATGTGATGTGCATTCCGGTGCGATATTCAATGACTAGAGTGACATCGTCCATGAATGTAACTGCCTACCACCGACCTACTTATTACCTTTTAAAACACGAAGCATTTACTTTTAACTAATTAAATGCATATGTTGTTTACCATACATATATTGTTAATGGTTTTATTACTTTATAATACTTGTTGTGCTATTTTGCTTTGTGATATGTATGTTACAAATCGGAGTGTATAACGAAATTATAATATTATGTATGTACATAGAGTATAAATAAGGATAATTTTACATGGTGGCTATAGACGTCCTTAAACGTGTAATAGGCGAGCAGAGAATTTAAAATTATCTTCAAATGACGATAATTTTTTTCACTGTCATCCGATTTCAATGAAACAAATCCTCCAACAAATTGCTTCAAGTTGAGCTTAATCTACCTGTGAAAACCGCAAGAAAATTCGTTCGGTATTTTCGGAGATCAGTACGCACTGATCTGAATACTGATACAGACAGACAAACAGACAAAAATTAAAAAAAAATTGTGTTTTGTTACTCATTTTTTATCGTCTAAACTAACGAATACAGATTTTACAGAGTCTATGATCATGAAGTTAATTTTCGTACTACAACACAGTAATATACGAGTAAAAAATTACTGATATAAGTAGTTCTGAATTGTTTTGTAAGAACATACGAATTTTTACGATAAATTCGTTGTGTAAGTAAAAATATGAAATTAGAAAAACATAATTTTTTATTATGAAAATAACGACATCTAAATAAGTTTAAAAAAATTATGACTACTAAGAACCTTTGGCTGGAAGTTACCAGTTTTATTGAAACAGTGTTCTATTTCCAGTTTAATAACTAAATAATTCGAATCAATTACGCAGGGTTCCTGAGTAAAGGATACCTACGTAAGTTGTTTTTTTTATTACTCATGCGGCAAAAACAGTATCTAAACGCACATTTTTGCGGTTGATAATTACTTATTAACACACCTTTTTTACACCGTCATTTTATTTAAAATTTGTTGTTCTTAAAACTGTATATTATACAGAAGTCATTTACGAATAATAATTATCGCTTTACAAATATTAAAGCTTATTTTAAAGAACTGACAAACGCGATATAGCAGAAACTTGCCATTATTTAGTTCGGTTTTACCATCTGTAAACCTAAATATTAGTAAACCTAAATACTAAAAGTAGTATTTAGAGTGGTTTTGTTGCGTCTTGATGCTCTGTACTCAACCACTCGTGGTGCCGCACGGGCAATGGCATGACGTTATGTATGTTATGTATATTTATGGTGTATCATCACCTACTAATTAGTGTTCCATGACTTTGTTGCCTCATTTTTAGTCTATATGAGGAATACGAAATTCACATTGTTCATCTTCACATTCTTGACATTCTCACAATGACGACCTCCGTGGCGCAACGGTTACGTGCGTCGGAAAGTAAACGGAGGTTGCGGGTTCGATTCCTTGCCTGAGTCTGGGTATCTATGTATTATATGTATTTATATACAAAAGAATAAGTATATAAGTAGTATATCAGTTGTCTAGTACCCATAACACAAGCGCTCTGCTGCTTACTTTGAGACTAGATGGCGCTGTGTGAAATGTCTGAGAATATCATAATTATTATTATTTTATTCTATAATTTTATACAGCAAAATTGAACTAAGTTATTAATTCAGGTAATCGACTTTTGCTGCAATAAAAATTTCAATATTGCTGTGAAGTTTTGTTATAACGTTATAAGTTATAAATATATGTTTAGGTTTATTCCTTTTATTGCCGAATCGGCGAATGCATGAATGAATATAGGCAATCCATGCACCACAAAACGTAAAGCCAGCTTTTGAAATATAAAAATCGATATTTCCTCAATTCGTGCAAGCTATTTCATTTCTATAACAGTTCTGCACACTTTAATATTAACATGTAAGGTACACACAAAACATTTAACAGATCATTATTATTTGAATATCGGTATAATAAAAATCAATACGAGTATGTAATTAGATCAATAAAATTTTCTTTCGACAATATAATGCAACACATTTAACCAACATCAAAACTGAGTAGGCCGTAATATTATTCCCTTTTATCAAATATAATCACAGCATAATAAGTACTTGTAAAAAAAACATAACAAATTTACTTGAAGGTAAGTTCCTTATCATTTATCTTTAGGTCTTGATGTCGTTAGGTACTTTTGAAGTTTATTTACATTTCTGATGTAATTTTCGAATTCCCTTTTTTGTTTTAATTTTGCATATTCAAATACTATCACTGAAAGGTTACAAAACAGTTGATGCTTCATATAGAAGTCACAGATATGTTGAATTTACATAACACAGCAGATTCAATGCCATGGACTTAGTTCTCATTATGTATTTCTAATGTAATACATATTACGAAAACGCAATGTAATTCGTCTGATTTTCTTTCACACGAATACTACTGACCCACCCAACCTCAAGATTTGCTCGCAGTAACTGTCCCTTTGGCAAAACGAAGGCTACCACTAGGAAATAAATAGGGAAATAAAAAAAATAAATAAGGAATAAGTATAATATAAAATAAAATACGCGCGCATGTGTTATAGTCGATAAATATCAAAAGCGTTTGACATCGCGTTACGTTATATCACTATTGTGTTATGTATCTATTTACACGGATTAGGTACAGCAGGAAAACGCTATTCGAAAACCTTTTCTCAGTTTCTTCTCATGTTTATTTCTTCAAGAAACCAAATGCTTGTTTCGTTAAGCTCCTAAACCTTATAACTGACGATTTATTTTGTACGAGAGATTTATTTTGAAGAAAAATGTAGAATTATTTTGCGATTTAGATAAAAATAATAGCATTTGATTCGCATTGTATATCTCGACAACTAATTCAAAGCCGGCGGACGCTCAGGGTTCGTGTTAGCTCCGTTATTAATTTAACCACAGCTCTAATTAATCTCGCCCGCTGTGGATTCTCCCACGGCCGCACTCCGATTCCAATGTAGCCAGTAGCCACACTTGAGCCGAACCGACTGACATGACTTATATAGTATGAAGCCGTGATTTCAATTGTCTAAATTAATTTGTCGTAATTCGCAATATAAGTAACGCATTAGCTACTACATACAAAGATAGGTATTCTTTCATAAGTCGTGTAGGTAGATGCATTAAAATTTTTATCATTATTACGCCAGTAACTAATTATTCTGTGATTGTACTATTTTTAGGATAACTTTGCTGCTAACTTACAAGAGCTAAAATAAAAACATTTACGAAAATTAAATAAATAAAGAGTTTAGTTCATAACATATAATACATGTTTCAAATGCGTTATAATAATAATTAAATCATTTTCACAATTTCCAATTGTGATAATGAATTAATATAATAAATTATTATACAGAAATTACCCAAGTAGGAACCTAACTTAAATCTATTTTTTTAAATAATAAGAGTAACACTATAAGACATTGAAATACAAACTATGACCATCACTGGAAGCACCCTTGATAAGAACTGTTACGCAGCAAGGAATATTTTAAATCTATAAAAATATCATATTAATAGTACTTTTCTGCAATGCGCAATCCAATTTTCATAGAACGCTGCGATTGGTAACCAAGTAACGAGAAACTATACGATGCTCACTTTTATGAGAAGAAATCTTTCACGTACCTACCCATTTTGTATGTCGTTTTGACAAAACCCTTTCACAAGTTTCACGCAACATAGCGTATGATCGATTCCCGCAAAGATCGTCGTTTATCACTGTAAAAGTGTGCTCAATCGTATCTCTATCATTTATGTAGAGTATCCTTACGTTGTATCTAAATATCGCAGAATGTAACAGATAACCGTTAGGTATGAATAATATTAATAATTCTATGTCGATGCAGATATTAATATTATTATTTCTTGCAGTGAAATATAACAAAATCGAATAATCTCCTGACTAAAAGCTCCTGACGCCGTGTCCGAGCAGCAAAGGCGAGGCAAATGAAATAAGTTGATTCGCCTCATCGACCTGCGAGACTGGTAATAGAGAGCTAAAAATTTGCGCACCTAAAGAGTAGTCAATTGGTTACAACTCATTGAGTCGATCATATGCAACTATCGGAACGCAGGTTGTCTGATTTGTGAGCTAAATATTGGGTTCTTACATATGAAATTAGCGTTTTGTCGTACTGACCACTTTGATCTGAAATATCTCCTCTTTGGTTAAGAATTCCAAGTTCAAATTTATAAATTATATAATTATAAATTCATTTAGCTGGTACATTTCAGTTTTGAAAACAGTCATTCATTTGTTTTTTTCCTCATTATTTTTTTCTTTGGCGTCGCTTATTACCGCACAATGGAAAACATGAAATATCGGTATATTTACGAGTACGAGTTCTACCGTGGCACCAGTGCTGCAGAAACAGCTCGAAGGATTAATGATGTGTATGGCGCTGGTGTCGCAAAAGAAAGCACGGTACGTTTTTGGTTTCAACGTTTTCGTTCTGGAAATTTCGACCTTCAGAACCAACCCCGTGGACGGCCGGAGACCAAAGTGGAAAATGAAGAATTAAAGGCTATTGTGGAAGCGGATCCATCACAAAGCACTTCAGAGATAGCTGCAGGCTTCGGGGTAAGTGACAAAACTGTATTAATCCACTTGAAGCAAATAGGGAAAGTAAAAAAACTTGAACGATGAGTACCTCATGAATTGAGTGAATCGAACTTGCAAACACGCGTCGACTGCTGTGTTACTTTGCTCAACCGACACAATAATGAAGGGATTTTAAATCGAATCATTACTTGTGATGAAAAGTGGATACTGTACGATAATCGGAAGCACTCGTCGCAATGGCTGAACCCTGGAGACCCAGCCAAATCCTGCCCTAAACGAAAATTGACTCAGAAAAAGTTACTTGTGAGTGTTTGGTGGACTAGCGCCGGTGTCGTTCACTACAGCTTTCTAAAATCTGGCCAAACGATTACAGCAGATATCTATTGCCAGCAACTGCAAACCATGAAGGAAGAACTAGCTGCTAAACAACCGAGATTGGTCAATATCTCTAGGCCACTGCTGCTTCACGACAACGCAAGACCACACACTGCACAACAAACAACCACTAAGTTAGATGAGCTACAATTGGAATGTTTGCGACATCCACCGTACTCCCCGGACCTTGCTCCAACAGATTACCATTTTTTCCGGAATTTGGACAACTTCTTACAAGGAAAAAAATTCAACTCCGATGCGGCAGTCCAAACCGCCTTCAAAGAGTTTATTGATTCTCGCCCCCATGGTTTTTTTAGTAAAGGGATCAATGAACTACCTATGAGATGGCAAAAGTGCATAGATAACAACGGTGCATACTTTGATTAATTAAATATTTTTTACAAAAAAAAATTGACTTTATATTTTTCCCGTACAAAACACCAATTTCATATGTAAGGACCCAATATTTGAACTATTCTTTAAAAAACTTGTATATTATTAAATTGTTTATCGAAGTTATGTCATGCAATATTTGTGTCCTTTATTTCAAGTAATTAACTTAACTTAATCATTAATTAACGCTTGGCGCTCCGTCCTCTCTGACGACCCCGTTAGGAATACAGCGCAAAGATATGTTTGTATGTATGTAACTTATGATATCTTCTGTGGTGATGACTGATGTATGACAAAGTTTTCGTTTGCAATTGTTTGTCTTGTAGGTCAATGATTCGCCTGTACAGTGTACTTACTACACACAATTATTCTCAGATAAAATGATCGACCGCCATTTCGTTAAAAAACAGCACCCACACATTTATATTACATTTATTTTATTTGCCTCACTAAGTAATACTGGACCAATACTTCAGACAGTCTTGTCTGAAGTTATAAAGTCTATGTCTAAAATTCTCCAAGTTTTTCTGATTTTTAGTATTACCAATAATTCCATGGAATGATAAAATTGGTCAATTAGTCAACTCAGAGCACTGAGGGTTTCGTACAATATTTGTAAAATTACACATTTTTAAAATGAATTTCTGGAGATCAGTAATTAAAAAAACCTAGGATTGAACCTAGGATAGGATACACGATGTCTACAACAAGTAAATGAAATTGTGTCTCTCGGGAGTGCGTTTTCTAGAGATGGAAGATGTGAGTTGGATGAGGAGAGACGGGTAGAAGCTGGCTATAAAGTAAACGATGCTTTGGCCGCATTAGTAGGCAGTGTGAATATATCTAAAGAATATATAGTGAAAATTACCATCCAGTAAATGTAGTGGTTTGTAGTTATAGTAAAAAACCGACCAAGTACAAGTCAGACTCCTATACCGACAGGTTTCGTACTACCCAACGATATCTATGTGTATGTACTAGAATGAGTGTTCGAATTTCGAAATAATCGCACTATGTTCCACTCAACTGAGGCTCGTGGGACTACACCTATCTCACTTTCAATTCGACGCTTGTCCAGTAACTCATATTAATTCATTTCATATTTAAAGCACTTGTGTAATATTTTTATAATAAGTAATTAAAAAATGGATATTATACTGCAAATTTTATATTTAAATGTCATTTTTAATGAAATGAACTTATTTTGTTACACGTAAAATCAAAACGCTTCGTACAATCGAAACGCTTGCTGGCTTTCTTGCTCGTCAAAAGTGCATTTTGACTACGTTTTATACAGGTTTTCACATGACTACTTTTCGTTTGATTGAATATAAAGTTGATAACGTTTAAATACCAATTTAAAGATCGTTACGCTAGATCACATGGTTTTTGTCATTCTATTCTACCACTATACTACTAGCGTCTAGGACAATTGAGTCACTTGTCTAGGCCCCGTGGTCTTGCCCATTAAGAGCGACGACACGATAGCGCGTCTCACTTTTACCTTACATGATTATTGTTTTGATGTACTATTCTAGTGTAACCTATAATTATATAAGTAATAGTAAATATTTCCTATAAATTCCGCACTTCTTAATTTTAAACAAATATTTAGTAAAAGATCATCTCGCCCAATTATTGCTTTTTCCGGGTAAACGAAATGGTATTACAATACTTCCACATCGGTTTCAGTAAAACCAGTGGTTTTGTACAAATTTACTGATTTTAATCTGATTGCAAAAATATGAATTTGTCTTAAACATTTGTTGTTATTTGTACCTTAAATAAAATATAGTAGTATACTTCCACATTGGTTTGCATTTAATTTATGATAATACAGAATGCGTTATTTGATGAAATGAAGTTCATTATTATTATCAATTATTTATTAGTCTCCTTTTATAATATTCTAAACCTTAAGATAAACACTGAATTCTAAGTGAAGGTAGAATTTGTAATTAGGTAATTATGTTCAACACAAAATTCACATACAACCACTGAGAAAAGTGAACAAAAATGTAAATAGGATTTAATAAAACTTTGCGTTTGTTCAATGAAAGTCTTCTAAATAGAGAACGAAATATGTCCTATTTTTTTTATATATTCAGATATTCAGTCAGACATTTCACACA
The DNA here is from genome assembly GCA_907165235.1 of Zeuzera pyrina. Lineage (NCBI taxonomy): Eukaryota > Metazoa > Arthropoda > Insecta > Lepidoptera > Cossidae > Zeuzera > Zeuzera pyrina. The sequence goes on from OU015624.1 coordinate 11,832,227, forward strand.
GCGCCATCTAGTCCCAAAGTAAGCTGCATAGCGCTTGTGTACTAGACAACTGATATACTACTTATATACTTTTTCTTTTGTAAATAAATACATACTATACATAAACACCCAGACTCAGGACGGGAATCGAACCCGCAAATCCCCGTTTACTTTCCGACGCGCTAAGCCGTTGCGCCACGGAAGTCGTCAAATTGTATTGCCTATACTATATCTAGTAGACCAAGGTGAATTCAAAAACTCAACTCGATTACATTTTTTTTTCATATTGCTTTATGTAAACGAATTCACATTATCATAGTAAATAGGTACATAGATAAATAATTAATTACACGATAAGGAAGGTGCCTATTAATATTACCTACATCAAATAACATTTTTAAGAAAACAGCTGATATTGCTAGAGGGAGAGCGGGTGGTAATGCGTCGTCGTTGCTTGAAATGACCTATAATTATCATTATTGTTTAGCCGTTATATTATTGTGATATGCCCAATGAAAAGTCGGACGGATCGATGAGAGCGACGCATTTGTCTATTGTTAACTACGATAAAATTAAGTAGTAAGTTAGATACTTATAGCAATGGAACACCCCAAACTTTACTTAAATTATCGATTAATATTAATATTTAATATCAATTAATAGTTAATTAATTTGTATTTGTATTTCGTGCTGCAGTCGTAAAGGTCAAAACAATAGAGACACGTGAAGCGCTCGAGTTTTGACTTATATAAATCTCGAGCGGTAGTGGGGAACAAGCCGACAGTCGTTCTTTTCTATGACGTCAAGAACACCGTCGCGCTCTTCTAGACGGCGCCAGTGTTCCCCTTTAAGTGTTGCTAACACTATGTTCCAAATTTAATGCATCGCCACACCATAATGTGGCTGGGTAACATGGTAACGTTTATTACTTATATAAAAGGAGACGCACAATGCAAGGCTGTGGTAAGCATTTCTAATACAGCATCTTGACGCTGTGTCGCTATCTATGCGGAAAAGCGATCAGAGCAGTTAGACAAGTGGCAAATGTTACGCGAAATTGGAACGCTTACTGGCATTCTTGCTCGTCAAGAGTGCCACTTGGTTACGTTTTATAAGGCGGTTTTCACATGACTTTACTTTCGTATGATTTAATAGAAAGTTAATAACGTTTGACTATCAAGTTAAAAGTCGTTACGCCAGATCAGATGTTAATTGTCATTCTATTCTACTAACCTTTACGACAATTGAGCGACTTGTCTAGGCCCACTGTTCATTTCGTCGATCTACCAAACAATTACAATATCAACAATAGTCGTGTCAAACAAATCCACGTTGACGCTCCGACACACACTATAGCGAATGAAGGAACACAACGCCACAATTTGCGGGGAATCTACTTTCCACCATCTTTTCACCATACTCGCCCTTCACCGGTGGCGCGGTTTTTGGTGGAACAGACCATTCTAGACATTCTCGTACAATTAATAGTGTCTGACACCGCATGACGCAATCCGCAGCGTTGTGCCTTTGCGTGCAAAGTGGTCGCGTCAAAACAAATTGAATATTACGTCAAAAAGTTGCATTGGATATGGCGGAGATTAGTTGACCACTTCGTGAAGAGTGATGTTGTTCTCCGAAATGACCGAGCACATCATGATCAGTCCATTTTTGCTATCGTACAAACGATGCGTAAAAGCACAAATAGAAAAGCAATTACATTATACCAATTCTATTCAACTTTGTTCACAAATAATACTGGCGCTATAGATAATTGGCAGCATTTTTCTAACTATAATTAGTAGCTTACTCAACACGCATAAATACTCTATCTACTCTATCTATAACATCTCTCGCATTTATGTCAATAGACATCTAGCGGTAATTACATGAACTGCCATGTTTGCGCTGAGATTTAACATCTTACTAATAGATGGCGTTACGCATTTAGATCGACGACATTATAACAGAATTATAACAGAAAAGTAAAGAAAGAAAAGTATTATAACAGAATGATCTCTGTCATTATTATAGATATAGAGTCATGTCATCATATCACATTTGGAGTGTATAGAAGAAAGACAAATCTATAATGGACGGCACATTCAGAATACGGCAAAATTTTGACGACAATTAGGGTAACAAAATGATTCACATGGTGCTGATGTATACAAACTAGAAAACAAAGAAGTTAGGTATTTTAATAGCAGCAGCCAAGAATACCTCACTTTTTCACATCCTAAAATACCTTTTCTACTATACACTCATACATCACAGCTTTATATGACCAATAAGTTCATCGAGCTCTTTGGAAACGCTAATTTTATCAAATTTACTTTTAAATTTTGTTTAGGTATTATGTAAGTATTCTATCACATGTAATGTTTCCAAAATAAATATATAATATTTCTATAGTAACTGTGACTGAAGCAATATAAGAGACCCTGACCCATCCATGAGGACGTCACTTCCGCAGTCAAATCGCTTCCGGCGCGCCTGCTGACTTTTTGACACTCTTTGCTGAGACTCTGACACATCAAATTATCTTCTATGTGACTTGTATGTTTAGCCACGTGGAAAATGTAACATGAGTGCTTAAAATCGCTGCAGTTATAGATTGCATTGACGTACAATGCTAATAATAAAAGAATAATAACTGTTTTTAAATAAAATTATTAAAGGTTCATAAACGTACCGTGTGGTTTCCAGTTACGATTAGTATGAATTCTTGTTATTGCCGTAAGTACATACTAAGTGCCATTATACGAGATTTCAAACAGAAATTTCGCCATTTAAACTAGAACAGTATATGTCACTCACCACGCGCTGAATGATATATAATATACAATACATAGCTACATAGCTATATAGGTACCTACTTATAATATGGTGAAGAATAAAAATTTGAACATTATTGATTAATTGATTATGAAGAAAAATGGTTAAAAGTAATTATATGTTAAATGCTGCAACTTTATATAAATGGCAAATAAGTAATTACTGTACGGATAATAATACTACACTTGTATATTTTAATATATCTAGCCACAGGACTCAAAACTAAATTCTTGATAACATAATATGGACTGAACATATGGAAAAAATTGAACCCGTGCATGCATTATAATTTATAACAATAACATTATAATCTAATAAATGCAAGATAGTGTCAAGCAAAAAATATTAAATAATTTATTGCACATGATTCTTAAAAATAATTTTAAAAAAAGATTTATGTATAAACAGATATTCATTATTTCCTAAATTTATTTCAAACTAACAATGGAACCAAACTTGGATCAAACTGACAAAAAACGCAAACGGAAGGAACTCTTTGCGATGCTTTCTTATTCTATTTTATTGAAATCCATGCTCTATAATTAAATGATTTAAAGTTTTTATTGAAATAAATATTTCATGGTTGACATGCAACGCCTTGGTAACGAATTTTCAACGCTACCATATCAAATTTGTATCATCGAGTTATTGTATTTTCTTATTAATCCGATAAAATGACCTTTCTAAGATAATAATTTAATAAACAGTTGTGAACAGTTTGCCAAAAAACATAAATATTAATAATGTAAACATTGTTTTCAGTTTACTTTGAAAGACATACGTAAGTAATGTAGTTTATATGACGTATTTACATACTTATCTACACGTAAACCGATATGGATATGAAGAGGATAAAAGGAGAATGGAGCACCAACTAGAACTTTACGATTTTACCGAATTATTGTATTTCATATCCTCAAACCTCATAACTTTACATACCGAAGATTAACGTATTTTTAGAATTGAATTGAAAAATAGAATTTCTTGTATTGCGTTTCTTTAAGAATTCTCTTGTTCCCAATACTTTTCAGTCATTTATAATACATACACAACGAAACAGAGATGCATGCAGTTAAAAGCCAAGTGGGCAAAGGTCACCAGATTTCTCTTCGCAATCAAAGAATAAAGACCAATTCATTTTCAACAATGAATTGAAAGATTTGAATGAAATGGATAATTGATGTAACCTGTAGCCAGGCTATTGAAGACCACGTCAAATATAGCAAGCTTAAAATTCTTTTAGATCCTACGCCAGTGTTCGGTAGCACATCTTTGTGTTGTTTTTAATGTTATTTAAATTAGCCCCTTTGCATTGGCGGGCTCTTGATTGGACAATTTAATTATGGCGATTGATAAGTTAGATGGAGACTAGTATGATGTAGTTCTCCTAAACTTTAACATACCTCTTCATTTACGTAAGGTGCTCAACATGAAAATATGAAAAAGTATGTTTTATTGTTCGGTTACTAGTGTAAAATGTTATGAATAGAAGTGGCGCTGTGTGATGTAATTTGTAATGTCTGATGTCATTCTTCGCTTTTATGATTTATATTATAATATATATAGTTTATTCATTATACATACATATACTCGTATGATATATAATATAACTTTCATCATTTTAATCTCTGCAGCTCTTATGTCTACATTCAGTTAATCGATCTTTTAATGTTCCTTTTGTAATAATATATTATTGTATAATTATCGCGTTACAAAAATTTGGATAATAGGTATCCATTTGCATTTAAAATATTTCTTAGCCATTCGATCTGAAAAGTTTTTAAACAATTAAAGTTAATAATACATACACATATCGAAAATAGAATTTATTTTAACACGCCTACTAGTAAGTTTGGAGCTGTTTATAAGTACCAGACTATTTTCCCAATTAATCAGACTAACCGAATATTTGTAATAATAGCGCATTATCGCACTAATTTTCATTTTGTAAATAATAAAATGTCAAGGTTTAGTTTTGCACATTTGAGTCGCCAAAGGCCGTTTCAGAACGGATTTAGAATCATCCAAATATTTCCACGGACGATGCACTTAACGCAGAAGAGAAGGGAAATGTTTTTGCCAATTGCAAAACTCAGCATATATTCAGAAAATAAGAATTTAGTAATATTTGATTACCAAATTACTATTATCTTTGCGATTAAACTGAAATTCAATTATCACAATCAGTATTTACGTGTTTGCTAGAGATATGACCGACAATAATAAAAATTTTCGTCTTGCGTCTTTAATAGTGAATTAAGTATTGTAGATACCTATGAATACACTTAGATCTGTCTGTTATCTACTGAAGCAATCGTAAAACATAAATTATGATGATTAACCTAACTTTTATATGTATACTTATAGTTAGCTCATAAAGTTACGTTACTTACAGAGTTATCTTTGAGAACTGAAAACTTTGAAAAGTCATCATCATTAAATGTTATGCTTTATGTGCACTAAAATATATTTTTTGATGTCACGTTTTTTATTTTAATATGGAACCTTATTTTATAAAGAATTGTTTTATTTTTCTTCATTTACAGACAATGTAAAGTATTCAAAACCGCGAAGTTTGGCGCTCTGTACTCTCTGACGTATGTATAGGTATGTATGTATAAAATATTTGTACGAGAAGTAGGCATAACGCATCAATTTTATTGTAATATGATGATGTTGAGGTACCAAGTGTGTACTGTTATTTTGCTTTTGCTTGTTTAAGGCGACGCAGTGATAAACAAGAATTTAATCTAAAGTAGACCTTCTGCTCTATGCAAACGTGCACGTTTACCGAAAATACGAAAACCCAAAAACTACAATATTTTTTTTAAAATTCAACTGGGATTTTGTAAAGTTTGTTTAGATTAAATTATGCAAAAAATTCAGAACTATAAATCGGTCCTATTACTCCAAAAAATGTAAATCCCCGTTTTAAAAGAGGTTTCTTTGATATTTTTTTTCTGTTACAAAAGTTAACCAATCGTATATCGCAACTGGCAAAATGAAGTCAAATAAATTAACAATTAGTATAACAAATATCGTTTTCATACGTTTTGTAGTCACTTAGAGAAATTGAGATTCTTGCCGTCCAAATTTCCAATGTGTCGCCTTAAATAAATAGTCTTAAACTGAACATAGTATTGCTTTTATTATAGAGTAGTGTATTGGTACTTTGCACAAATATACTTATGGTAAAGTGAAGTATAAGTTTTGGTAGATACAGCAAAAAAACTATATTTATAACTATATTTAAAAACTATATTTATAATTATTGGTTGAGATTATACCTAAAGCTAGATTTACCATACGAATACCGTAGAGTTCTCCTGCAGACTCTGTTCACGTAAAAACAATAGCTTCGAAAGACATTCGATTTAAGGAAATATATTCTTATAAATATGAATGTGTATCATGAAAATATTATTTTACCCACCTTGAGATTCTCCAGTCTATAATGGCAACATTCTTGACAATTTTCCAGAAAACTAAAAAATAGAAAAACGAAGAAAAACAACACAAAACAAGTACATGCAATACAACATAAAATAGCATTTGAACATTCTGATTATGCCAGATATAATTTAAAAAAGTACATATGTGGTAAAAATGTTGTTAGTTGTTACTTTCGTAACAATCGTATCAAGTATCTACAAACTGCTATCACTACAATCATCACTGCACAAAAAACCACAACGTGCGAGGATGCTGGTCCAGGTTCCGACTCACCAGGACTCTCAGTTTCTTGTTCTTTTTCTTTAGCCGTAAAACGTACGAAATCTTGTAAATGAGTTGGCAATTTTCGAACATCCTTCTCTTGACCACCTTCTATTACCTTTATTTTATGTTCAATTATTTTAGGTTCCCTATAAAAAGTCTTATTTTTTTCGTCTTTTTCATCTTCAGTCTCAGGGTCTTTAATACCCAGTTTATTCCACCTTTCCCTGGCTTTTGCTATAAACTCTTTTTCTATTCTGTTATTCACTTTAGAGTCAATAATATCCAATGCAGACATACTTTTAGAGATTGTTTTAGTATCCATTGTAGAGGGCGTGTTAGTGATTTTAATAATTTTTTGTTGTTTCCTTTCTTGTCGTTCAGCCATTTGACTTACGTACTCAGAGTACATTTTGTCTCGGAGTATTTCTTCTTGGCTGCTACTAAATATTGAAGACAATCTACTTTTAAAACTCTCTTTTTCGGGAGATTTTGTACCATACGTGGCATCTCTCTTGCGCGTAACAGAATAATTATTTGAGTCAATGAAATTGTCTTCAGTTACTTCTTTATCTGTTATTAATGGAGCCCTAGGACCCCTTCTCTGGCGAACTAAGTTATTTTTTTTTTCTTCAAGACGTCTAATTTCGGCATCTACTTCTTTTTCTTTCTGACGAATATATTCCATTTGTTGCTCGCACAAGTCTTTCGGTAGAGAAGGTCGTCGAGGGGCATTTTGATCACTTGTTCTGTCTCTCGAATTCGTAAAAAATCTGTGTAGGTTTTGTATAGAAGAGACTTCATTTTCTATTTCTTTATTTAAATTTCCTGTAGAAAAATGAAAGAATTTTCTTTCACTTTTCATAGTTCGAAAAGAGTTATTTGTAAAATCGGAATTTTCATCGCTTTCATAAAAGGAAGAAGAATATTTTCTTGGTCTTGGTGGTGGAATAGGTTTAAAAATACTGGATAAATCCCTTACAGAACGTAACTGATCATAACACTTCTTTGAAAAGTTTTCTTTGGTATTATGCCCTTTATCTTCATTTGATCGTGATAAATGCTCCAAGCTTTTGTTGTTTTGTTTATTCATTGAAGAATTTATATTACTTGTTATGACTGGATCCTGTATCAAAGCTAATAAGCGACTTCCAGTTTGAGACTTGAATGACATTGCAGGAGGTTCTATGTTTGCATTCTCTCTTTGTACTTCTCTACTACAATATTCAGTGTCGGTTTTATGATCATAAACTTTTTCATGCACGTCTTCAATTTGACTCGAATCTTCTTTAGTTAAAACTGTATTCGTTTTCTCCATTAACATTTTTTGAGATGGCGATAGGCAAACATAAGTTGGCTCTGTTTTCGTTGGCAATGGACTCGACAGCCAATTATGATCATCTTGAGATTTTTTCAAAGACGAATTACGGGGTAGCACGGGTGGAGGAGCAGTGTCGATGTTTTTAGTTGATAAACAGAGTTTTTCATTATACAACGTGTCCATCAAATCTAAATTTGACGATTTTGTTTTCTTGGAATTCTGCGTGTTTGTATTTTTGCAATGTTCAAGTTTTGAAAGATTTAATTCTTTATTTATATTAGAACCGATTACACTAATGTTTTGTAAACGCTCCGATACGGATGCAAGTTCCTCTAAAATTTTAACGCCATAAGGAAACGTTGCAATTTTTCTCACACACAAATCACGTAATGTCAAAGGACATTTACTGTCGATAATGTTCTCTTGAATGTTCCTGAGTGTAATCTGTTCAGGAATTTCTGTAACATGGTCAAAAACGTCTTTTACGTGACTTTCAATTTCTGTGGAATTGTGTGTTTTCTTCGTGCTTACTTCATTTGATTCGTATATTTCTTCACGTAGAATATTAGAAACGTCATTAAGAGAGGAATAGTTTGGATTATATTTGGCTGTACTTTGAGAGGAAGAGACACTGCTAGAAGAATCTTGCCGAGAAAATGTTGTATCTTTAGTATTGTCATTCACGTTTTCAGAATCGGAGGCAACTTCTTTAATTAGATTATTTATAGCATCATTCAATTCGCATTTTAATACTTTCATTTCTATGTCATAATTATTGCCACGGTATTGCAAATTGACGTCTTTAGAAAGTACTTTTTCTGGTTCCTTGATTTGTGTATTATCTATTTTAACCAGTTCCTTAAGATTTGATTGATCGAGATCCTTAACGTACAAATTTGTTTTAATATTATCGGTTGAGAGAATAACTATTTCATGGGGATTGTTGCTATAAACTTCGTTCGTTTTTTGACTATTAATTTCAGATTGCGCATTGTCAACTTTCATTTCTTCTACTTTGTTATCCTCATTTTTTGGAATAAAAGTGTTTGTAAGCAAATTTTCTGTATCAGTTACTTCAATTGTTGGAGTAATCATTCGTACAGATACATCTGTTTCTACACCATCATCAACCTCTTCACCCGTATCGTGAAGAGAGCTAGTACTGCTTGATGAATCAGTTAAATACACAAGTTCAGCACCTTTCATTTTTTCTATATTTTTTACTGTCCAGTCTCCTCGAGCTTCAGAAATTTCCAAATCTTTTATTTTCGCGCCTACTAAAACACATTGTTGTGGAATCAACCGACCCAGATTTTTATTACCAATAGTGTTAGTACTTTTTTCGAAAAATTTCTCTTTATTTACTTTTTTCTCGAAAACATCATCTTCTAAATCATCATTGTCATTTTTCTTGTCGCTTAAATAAGACTGTCGACGTGAAGTAATCGATGACTCACTACTTCCTTCTTCATCTATGACATCTAAAGTACGAGGAGGAACTAGCTTCTGGCTAAAAAAGTCATCTGCCAACCCCTTCTTTCGAAGTCTGTGTTTTATTTCACGATTTATTATGTGCTCGATTTCAGTCTTAATTTCCACCGAAGTAATATTTGGGGGTTGTGTGGTTAGATTCAATGTTTGTAAATATTCTCTCAGTGATGATTCCTCCTCAGGAGTTAATAATTTTGCTTGTTCGGTGTGAGCTACATCAAGCGGTACTGTGGTAATAGATAATTTACCTGTAGCAAACTCTTGCGATTCATGTGATTGGTGTTCACACAGATTTTCGGTTTTTTCCCATTCAACATCAGATTCCACATCAGATACTAAAACATTACTACTATCAATCACAGCTAAAGTGTTATCGTCATCGGATTGCATGTTCTCCTCTGTAATTTCTACTATTTTCGGAGCATCATCATTATCCAAACTTTTACTTTTTATAGAATTTCCAAGCTTAGACTTCATTTTTATAGACTGATCAGGAGATTCAACCACGTAATTTTGAATAACTAAGGTTTCAGGAGACTTATCTTTAAATTGATCTTTAGTATTTATTGAATTAATTACAGAACTATCAAGAATATGTAAAACATTTTCATCACTTTTATTATCAAGATTCGAACTATAGCTTGAACTATTATTAATGTTATCTAAAATAATGTTATCTTGGTCTGATACTGAATCGTTTGAAGTTATAGTATTTACGCTTTTAGAAATATTATCCGATTTGATTTCAGTATCATTTTGAACAGAAGTAATAGAAGGTGAATTAACGTCATTATTTTCTGAGGATTGTTCACAATTTTCAGTATTGCGATTTAATTCAATATTTTTAACACTAGGAGACTGACTGCTACATGGCTCTGTCACATCACTAGCACTTTGATTTTGATCAGAACGGGTTTTATTTTTGCGTTTGTTTTTATTGTTTTTACGACGTTTCGGGCGTTCAGGCATATTTGTGACAAATCGTCTACACTATTATCACTTACACAATGTAATCATAATCACAGAACAAACTTTGTCCAATAAAATGCAAAGTAACGTCTTTCGCAACACCGGTATTTAGCGCGTAGGAGTATGCGGTTTCGATATGTTTCGTATAAACGTGTCGGTCGTCTTTCTGGTTTATCAAAGGGCCAACAGCGTAGTGAAAAACGAAGTTTGGGTTCGAGGTTACCGAAAACAATTTTCTTTTCACCGAACGGTCACCGGCCACAACAGTCGTGTGCTCGTGCGGCGATTTACTGATAATTATAAATGGATTGAAGTACGCAGGCGCGCTGTGGACTTTATTTTTACGCGGAGACGTGTACACGAGTGGTGCGATCGCGACCGCCGACGCTCGGCCACGAGGGGAGTCGCTCCACACCGACGCAACTACTACCATATATTATTATCGGACACTGCAAACCGTCTTATTACTAATTAATATTACATGCACATACCTTGCCATTTAAGGGAGCAAATAACGGCAAGAAATTATTTTAAAACACAATAGAAGCACAATGGCTTACTGTACATATTAGGTTAGTATATAACGCAGACAAAATATTTAATAATCAGTGTACAGTAGTTGAGCCACAATATGACTACATATCACGACATTTATTATTCCATAAATATTTATAAAATAAACATCACATAGCTATAATGTGGTATATGTACAAAAACAAAATATTGAATTTATATTGCATAGCATCTGAAAAACGAATATCATAGTAAACTAGATATACCTACACATATATACTTCTTCAGTACAATAACAAAGTTAAAGTTAGTCATTTACTTATAATGGAATATTGTACATAAATATACATACATATCCTAAGTAAATATAATATTAACGCAATAGATAAAACTGTTGAACCTTGTGACTGATAACAGATCTTTCTGTGATAGTAATTATAAACAGACAAGTATTTTACTGTAATGATGTTTGGTCTTGGAACAAAACAAACACTGTAGACACTGTAGAGAAAACCATTGATCAATATAATTATTTAAGTAATTAGTCTCAGACATACAACTTTGCATTATAAAAACTAAATACATACATACATATCTTCATGCTGTATCCCTAACGGGGTAGTCGTAGAGGACGGAGCACCAAGCGTCGCGGTCCGTACATACTTCTTTCGCTTCCTCAAATCTCAGCATTCTCCTCACACATAAAAAAAAACTAAGTATGTGTTAGTAATCCTTTCATACCTATAAACAAACGCGTTCTCTACAAATTCTAGATAATATGTACATACATATAAAACGCAAAATCTGCCTGTCTGAAACACTTAAATACAACTTAAATACTACTGTATGAAATTTAATATCATTTTTAGCAGTGTACAGGGTTCATATTTATTTTAAAAAGTTTTGGTGCAGTAAGTATAAAAAGCTACGGTGTAAGTTAAAATTACAGATTTACGGTTAAAAACTGTATGACGACCTCCGTGGCGCAACGGCTTAGCGCGTCGGTAAGTAAACGGAGGTTGCGGGTTCGATTCCCGTCCCGAGTCTGGGTGTTTATGTATAATATGTATATATTTACAAAAGAAAAGTATATAAGTAGTATATCAGTTGTCTAGTACTCATAACACAAGCGCTATGCAGCTTACTTTGGGACTAGATGGCGCTGTGTGAAATGTCTGAGTATATTAAAAAAAAAATATTAAAAATTATAATAAAAATATATTAGAAAAATGTGATAAATATGTAAGTAATTAGTCCTAGCAGAAAGTAAATCTCGTAAACTTTTTTGATAAATTTATCTTAACTAAAACAATTATTATGGTTTATCAATTTATTGACATCATATTAAAATAAATAAGTAGTTCGTAAATTTTATACTACAATAGATTGTTACGAGAATTTCCAACAGTCATTTAGATATTATTTTATTTTAACTTTAACTGTGCTAACAACCACGTTTTGAATGAATGTATAATGTATTTCATATGGTAAGTATCGACGTAACCAACAAAACATTTGATGAAATAAAAATAAGCTGATAAATTCCTATTATTGTATTTATATTTTCACTTATCACACTGTTATGTTATAGGGGTCTTGCACATTTTATTTCAGTAATATTACAAGTAGCGAATGTTACGACGTAGAAACACGAACCTAATACATTAGTAGGTGGGCTAAAAGTAGACTAAGCAGTCCCCTGTATTAACTAGACTTGCAGGTCATCTAGACTGATTGACTACTTCCAGTGGCGCAACGCGGTTTCAACCAATCAAATATTTATCTATTTTAGGTACATGTGTCGTCCTTTAACATGTCTATCGAGAAATACACATATCAAGTAGTTATTCAGAAATAAGTTACCTATGACTAAATTTAACCGAACAATTAATCGGCTTTTTAGATATTTTATAATGCAACGCGAAAGTTTAAAACTTTATAATAAATCGGCTTTGTTATGAAATAAAAAAAAGCCTTGTACATTGTAATAAACTATATTCTATATCGGTCACGTGTTATAAAATTGACAGCCATTTGACGGCTGATAGCCATACTTATTTTTCTGAAAAATTACACATAGATCATTTGCAGCACTCGTACGATTAAGATGAATTTAACGACACCTCACGTTATAAAATCTATCAAGAGTGCTATCAATTAATTTGGGCTACAGGATGCGCCATACAAAATAACATACACCTGAAAATATATTAGGTACCATACCTCTGGGGCAATTGGATAATAAAAATATAATTTTCTATGATGAAACACACAGTTGCAGAAGTTATACAGGTTCGTAAAAAACATGTTAACAGAATTTTTCCGGCATCGCTTTGAATGTATTATTGGGGAAATTACCGATTCGGTCGACACCAGACAGTTCGAATTATCTATTACTTAGGTAAATGTACACTAAAAATAACGCGAGAGTTTGCCAATAAAATAACATCTTTCGTCCATAAATCGTGTGACACTAACGTAAACTGAAGTTATTTTATTAATTACTAATTAACAGTCTAATTTTACCTTAAAAAGAAAATAATGTATCTATATATATAAAAGGCGATGTATGTATGTATGTATGTTCCTTATGGACTCCGAAACGGCTGGACCGATTTCGATAAAATTTTCAGAGAATCTTCAGATTGGCCTACCGGGTGATCCTGTAAAGTTTGGAGCGATCGAATAAGTAGAATTTTTTTTTTTTTTTTTTTTGCAGTATCAAAATAATTATAAAAATAACAGTGGTAGGTTTCTACTGTTCCAATTAAAAAGATTAAAACACATCTCATTAATTTTAAATACGAACATATTTCTATACAACATGATATTTTAACCGACTTCAAAAAAGGAGATTCTCAATTCGTCGGAATCTTTTTTTTTGTATGTTCACCTATATTTCCGCCATATGTGCACCGATTTTATATGATTATGTTATGTTCTTGTCACCGATTGTGTTCTGTTCCGAAAAATTGTAACGAAAAATTGTTGTGGACCTATTCTAGATATTTATTTGGGACCATTCAAAAAAGAAAAGTAGATAATTCTTTAAGAAAAAAAATGAAACTGATTTCATATTTCATCTTTTTCTCTCATATTTAATAATAACGATGGAAAATACAATATAATAATCCTTTGGTACAAAAATAACTTCATTAAAACTATTCATATATTAATACGACACCTGCCTAATTAAATTTGACAATTATTGAAGTCTGTGCCAAATCAATAATCGGCAACAGAAAATTTACTACTTACTAGTTTGTTAGATTTGGCACCGACTTCAGTAACTGTCAAATTTAATTATATAGATATTAATATCGTATTTAAATAAAGTTATTTTTGTATTTGACTTTTGATTTCTTTTGATTACTTGTTTTTTGGGATTAAGACGCATTGGAAATTTTGACGCCAGGGATCTCAATTTTTATAGGTAACTACAAAACGTATGACAGTGATATTTGGTATCCTGATTTTTCATTTCGTCGACTTTATTTTGATACTTGCTATACACGGTTGGTTAACTTTTATAACACAAAAAAATACCTCTTTTAAAACAGAGATTTACATTTTTCGGAGCAAGGGGACCGATTTTCTGTATAGTTTACTTTAAACATATTCCTCAAAAAGAAAGTTGAATTTTTAAAAAATAATTATAATTTTTAAAAGAAACGAAAATAACTGTTTTTTCGTATTTTTCGTAAGCTAGCGCGCGCACGTTTGCATAGAACAGAAGGTCTATTTTAGATTAAATTATTGTTTATCAAAGCGTCGCCTTAAATCAATTGTACGATCCAAAATTAAGCATAGGCTTGTTCCGTAGATACCACATAAGCACACAACTAATGGAGAGAACAACGAGAGCACATAATAACACCTACACTACAGAACAATTGAGAAAAATTGGTTTTCTGAGTTTATCTAACCGGGAATCGAACTCGGGATCTTCCACTTGGAAAGCCGTGGCGTTAACTACAACAGATGGATCAAACAATTTTTTTCTACAAAATAAAAATATATTTATATTTAGTTTATATAATACTAGTACATATCCTCAGGCTGTATCACTAACGGAGCAGACAGTGAGGTCGAACCGCCAATTATCGCGGTCGTTACTATTTTCTCCTCAAACCTCATCATCCTTTTCAAGATATGTTTGTATGTACATATGTACATACCTATCTGGTTTATATGCAGGTATATATATGTCCAGGTACGTAAATTTTGCTTGTGCATATGCATTTATTTCAGGTAAATAATGCAATTAATAATAGGTAAATATTATTTTGTGTGTTTCATGAGACCAGCCCGAATTTTATTACATATGAGAATGAGAATAAACATTTCTCTAAAAGCAACCTAAAGAAACACACAATTCATAAACAAATAGGTCAAGACTTTCGTTCTGATTATAAAAGTGTTTAAACCGGGATTTACTCTCGTTTAACGGGTATTTATTGTTGGAAATAATTTCATGTGTACACACATGTAACATTTTTACAATGACTTTTACATTTTACTTGATTGCAATGGATTGTAGGTACATTATAACACTTTCCATGATGTTACATTCAAATCGCATTTATAAATATTGGTCAAATGCGAAACGGCATTAAGAATAAAGGGTTCCGTTGCATTAAAACGAATCTATTTATAAATATGAATTCCTAAGGAACTAGAATTCGTAATAAAAACACAAAAATATGGGCTCCTGTTGAACTCAGCTGCACAAGAGCTGTTCTGCGCCGCAAATTGCGAAAAATTGTAATTTTTGCGCTAAGCTTCATTATGTAACGCTTGTTTTTATTGATTGTAAGTGCATGCACATCTTCCTATGTATTAAATTTTTACTACATAATATTAATCTTATATGAGCATGAGCATCTTATATGAGCATTATATGAGCATCTTATATGAGCTTCCCCTGTCCGCTTATGCAATGTTTTGTAGCTGCCTTTTTTTCTGAACAACTTATATCACAATACATAGATTAATACAACAATAGTATAAAGTATCTGCTTAGAGAATGGCATCTAAAATTAGGTCTTGTGCCGGGTGCTTGAATGAGGTTAAGAACCGAGAATATTTAATATGCTGTCTCTGTAAAGATGTATATGATATGGAATGCGCTGCTGTTCTACTGCAGCGGTTTCACCTTATGTCGAAAGAAAGTAGAAATAAATGGTCTTGTCCTGGATGTAAAAATAAGCAGCGTAAGGGCAATAACGCCGATACTCCTGTTCATTCCCAAACGAGTAATTATCCGCTGAATCGCCAAGTCGATGCCTCTGATATCAGTGATAATGAACTCGCACAGTCTAATGTAACACGGCGCAAAAACCACTGAGCGCTATAAGTCCGACTGCTACCAGAGGAGTAGATTCAGAGATGATATCTATGATACGATCTGAGATCGAATCGGCGGTGTCAAAAACTGTGAAGCTGGCCTTTGATTCCCTTTTTGCTAATGAATTTTCACTTATTAGGGAAGAGCTGTCTACATTAAAGAATCTTAAGTCTGGTGTTGAGTGCATGAGCTCCGAATACGACCGCCTCATGTCTGATATAAAGGAATATAATGTTAAAATTAATTGTTTGGTTAAGGATAATCAAATGCTAAACAATAAGATTGAAGAATTGTCTACTAGAATCAATATAATGGAACAACACTCGCGTGAGAACAATATAGAATTGAACGGTGTTCCAGAAAATAAATCTGAAAACCTAGTATTGGTGACGAAACAGTTGTGCTCTGTGATATCATATCCTGTTACAGATAATGACGTGCTCTCTTGCACTAGAGTTCGTAAATTAAATGACTCGAATAAAAGGCCACGTTCTATTATAATAAAGCTACCAAACACACAAATAAGAGACGGCATAATTGCAGCTGTTTCCAAATTTAACAGGGTGAATTCTGACAGAAAACTAAATTCATCACATCTAGGTTACGGCGGTGAGAAGTCGGCAGTGTTTGTTTCGGAGCACTTATCTCCACATTACAAGGCACTTCATGCTCGTACAAGGAGCGTAGCACGAGAAAAATATATCAAACATGTGTGGATTAGAAATGGACGGATTTTTGTACGTAAAGATGATAGATCACCAGCCAAGCAAATAAAGTCGTATGAATCTTTGATAAATTTGCAATAAAAAAAAGAAAAAAAAAGAAAAGACAATTGGACCGTAATGATTGTTTCCAAATTCAAAGTTTACTACCAAAATTTTAGAGGAATGAAAACTAAGCTTAATGACATTAGATTGGCAACACTGAAGACCGAATACGATGTTATTGTTGCTACTGAAACATGGCTGGATGACTCTGTTCACGATAATGAATTATTTACGCTTGGTTACAATGTTTATAGACGAGATCGTCACACGTCTAATGCAGCGGACATGAGAGGAGGAGGCGTGCTAATAGCGGTCTCAAAAAGATTTCGTTCCAAAAGAATTGATTGCTTTGAGAGTACACACGAAGACCTGTGGGTGTTAGTTTCCACAGCGGCGGGTGATGTCGTCAAGGAAATATTATTTTGTGCTCTGTATTTGCCTCCTCTGGTTATTTCTACTAAGTTGGACTCTGTTCTAGACAATATCAGTACCGTAATGCAGTCTTGTTTTATTGATACTGTTATACTTGGTGATTTTAATTTAGGTTTTATTCAGTGGGATGGTGAAATGACTCAGGAAAACTGAAAACTAGTGGTTACGAAAATACCCTGGGTTACTCGTTAGTAGATTTTATGTCATTAAATGAATTTTTTAAATTTAACTCTTTTAAAAACCACTACAAAAGAATTTTAGACCTAATTCTGGGAAATTTAAGTGGTATTCATGTTCAGGAAAGCTTAGATTCTATTGCAAAAATCAATATTCATCATCCTGCTTTAGAAATTAATATTTTTAATTTTAATGGTAAAGAGTTTTTAAAAGCAAAATTATTTTCTGGTTACAATTTTAGGAAGGCCAATTACGAAGAAAATAATTTAAAATTAGAGCAAGTGAATTGGACAGAGTAATTAGGTTCTGAGGGAGATGTCAATAATATGGTTGGTAAATTTTATGTTATTATCGAATATATTATAATGTCTGATGTACCGAAAAGTAAATTACGTAACTTTAAATACTCTATATGGTTCACACGTGATATAATCAAAATTATTAGAGAGAAAGAAAAAATTAGAAAAAAGTTTAAAAGATACAGTAATCCCAGAGATGGATTGGAACTAAGGTTATTGAATAAACGTATTGATGGTTTAGTTAAGATTTGTTACTCTGACTATATTCGTGACGTGGAGAGCGCTATCCGTAACAATAGCAGAAGGTTTTGGTCATTTGTCAAGGAACGCCGTGGTTCCTCGTCTGAAATACCGGGTTTAATGAGTTTGGATTCTGCTACTGCTAACTCGGGTGAGGATATTTGTAATCTTTTTGCTAAACAATTTGCTTCAGTGTATACTCCGAACATAATGATGTCTTGTAAGCCAAACATTAGACCTTACCGAAATCTATTCTATATCCTAAATACCTGGCAGGTGGACATGGATATATATCGAAACTACATATTGTTTATGTTGAAAGCTCTGTTTGTAATATTCCGGAATTATTGTGTATTTATTTAGTCATCTATTTGCTTGCGCACCGCGCTGAGGTTGCTGGTTCGATTTTGATACAGTGAACTTACTTTTCGAATTTGTAGTCTTTATATAAACTCATGGTAAATGAAGTCGCGGATGCTCAGCATTGGTATTAAAATGGATTCATGTGCTGTGTGTGAGGTAAGAGCTAGCTAGTATTTTATAAAACGGTTCCATTTAAAAGTAAATCAAAAGTGAAAGTTAACAACGAGCCTTTAGAATTCCAGACAAGTACCTACCTGCCAGTAATAAGCAGAGAAAAAACCTTTTCTCAACAATGTTACAGCAATATCTCTTCGAGATTGAAAGGGCTTTTTATCATAATTTTATGAAGATCAAGGACCCGCACCGCAAGACAGCACAAAACTTGCCAACTCGGCGAGGATATTCAAAATATTTGGGTCAGATGAAATATTCACTGCTTCACTCAATGAATGCTTAGGTTGCGGCTTTGCTATGCGATTTAAATATACGTGTAGCACAAGAGAACCAAAATAATAGGATCGATAGTAGAAAGTACCTGAATAAACCTAGCCGTAATGTCCGAGAATCTCCGAAATCCTTAAATTCATGAGCAATTAATATAGGGATGCATTTAACGGCACTTCAAAATTGGCGAAAATATGGGCAAAATTGCTATGAATTGCTAATAAAAAATATTATGTTACTTCTTTATTATATCGATATTAGCTTTAAACATTTTTAAGACGATTATAGAAGATTAAATTTATCGACTTCAAATATTTTCTTAGAGTGCGGGCTCCTATTTCAATACTGCCCCTGGAAATAACTCGGAAATACACCTACTAGTTTATATAAGATTACTATATATAGATATTTCTCGACTTCAATTATCTCTTTAGAGTGCAGACTACTGTTTCAATACTGCTCTTGGAACTAAGTCAGAAATACACCTACTAGTATTACTATCCTAACCTACCTAACCTACTAGTATCAGAAATACACCTACTATACTATAACATTGCTATATATAGATATACCAACAGCAAAAGATGAAAAATGATGGAGGATTATAGAGACATTTCAAGATTAAATTTCGCGGTTTCCGATCTAGCCCTTTGCCGGCCGCTGCCGCGGCACGCTCGCTTTGCTCGCTCGGCTCGCGCGTTGTGGTAATAACACCCAATCTAACCAAAAAAAATATTATAAATATATCGTCGTGTTTGTACAAAGTTACGAAAAAAATTGCAAAATTTTACCCAATGTGAAACAATCTAAATCTTAACCTGCATTTGTACTTACGATTTCTTCTCAAGCATTTATGATTACCATTACACCACATTAGAGTTTCAGTGATTGAAGTTGTAACTAAAATAATTTTATTGTGAAAACTGTTAATTTCGAAGTTAAGCATTTTTTTGTAGCAAAGACCATTAATTTTAAAGAAGATGTGGTTTATATCAAAAGTAGCAAATTTATAGAGAAAACCATCAATTTTAAATCTTGAGATTTGTGAATAAAATTACTAATTCTATAGCTCCATTATATATATCCCTATATTTTGTACGTACTGCAAGAGCAATACCATATTGTTTTGTTTGAATTATTAAAATCGCACACGCAATTAAAATGGTCACATAGACCACATGCTGTGATCATGAATTGGTATTAAAGCTTCTGAATTTCTACTATGGAATAGAACACGTTGTTTCCTAGATATTTTTCGCCAAATCGAATCTAATAATACATCACTTGTATGTTATGTCAAAAACTATTATTCTTCTGTCTTTCAGTCTTTTCTGTATTGACATAATACTCATTACGAGATTCTCTTTTGATTTTGTATTGCAGTCATTTATACAGAATGCCCAGTAACAAAAGATCCATAATGAAACTAGGGTAAATACCATATGGTCCAGTTCTTTCAGAATATGAAAATATCTAATGAAACCCTCATTGTTTTAAAGATATGTACTATATATTTCAAAGTGGTACAACATTTAATATCTTTTAGTTAAATGCCTATATTATATAATACTATATTAGACCTTTATTACACCTCTACATCTACTAGCTGGCCTGGCAAAAGAGTTTTGAGCTTTCCGGTAGGTGGCGCGATGAATTTGATTTGGGTTTCTGGGTACAACAACTTAATTATAGTGCTACCTATCAGATTCTAGCATAGCTACATACTATCGTTTCGGTAATATAAATATATCGAGAGAATACGACCTTAATCGGTCAAGTCGTTCAGATGTCACACGATAACTACTTAAAAGACGCACCAACGATTACTCTAAACTCAAATATACTATGCCTATATATACTATATTAATATACTATGCTTATATGATGTTTCTAAGTAGAAACAAACAAGTAGGTGTGTTTTTTTTCAATAAAACTTTAAAAATACTTTTACTCAAAACAAGCTTTTCAACAGTTTTAACTTTAAATGTCTGAAAAAAAAATATGTCCCAGTTTTTGAATATTTTTTTACCCTTATTATCAATGGACTATTCTAAATTCCGAATCTAGTCTTAACTCAATACCCCACTACTGCACCCTTTATGCTTGGACGCCCACATATACTTATGTGTGTATATGTTACAATAGGTATTGGTATATCAAAATCAACCGCATACCAAGACGCAAATTTGTGAGGAGAATGATGAGATTCGAGGAGGCGAAAGAAGTATGTAAGGACCGCGAAGCTTGACGCTCCGTCCTGTCAGACTACCCCTTTAGGGATACAGCGTGAAGACACGTATGTATGTACAATAGGTATAGCCTTAAAAGTATTATTTTCTAACCTTCCAAATTAAAATCACAATTTCTTTAATATTTGGTTGAAATGAAATTACAGTAATAATTATTATTATATTAAACTACCAGCTAACAAATAACTTATAAGTTATAATCATGTGAAAAAAAGATTCGCTAACCTGTTACACTGCTTTAGATATAAATTCGACATAAGTGGGCGGTACATGATGGTCTGAAATCCTTACATTTATATGTGGACACATTTTACGACTCTCACTGCGTATTCTTCACTCATTACTCACACAATAAACTTGCTAAGTTGCTATTGTTCGAAATGGAGTTCGTACATTTCACTACATAAATAATTGCAACTCAAGCTCAAAACAGATGTAGGTAATTGAATTCATTCGTTCAAACAACTAGATGTAATGTATTATTTTAGTTAAGTACTTTAATGTTAACATAAAAGGATAAATGCAAAGGAACAGAGTTAATGTTATGACCCCAAGATCCTCACGATCTCCGAGGGGTGGTCAGAGACATTATACGAAATTCACAAATGATGGTCGTTCACGTTATAAATAAACACATAGGTTGTGTTTTACACAAAGCCAGATGTAAGTTAGGAGCCATATAAAAAATCTAGCTTTAAGTGATGAATGCTTTTAGAAATGTCTACATTGCGTTACACAATAGACAATACCTACAGATAAGAACGTCCTATTCTGAATGGAGATTCATATAGTACCGAGGCCCAATTGCATAACTTCCATAAACTAGAAATAATAGACACAATATTATACAAGTAATTCATTAATATGGAGAGAAGCATATTAAAAATAAGGAAAATACGCAAAGTCAAAAGCAAAGATATTAGACAAAAAACCAAGGTAACTGATGCCCTCACACAATCCCTCAAATTGAAATGGCAATGGGCCGGTCATGTAATACGCTGTACAGACAGCAGGTGGATATTCAGAACCATGCGATGGAAAGGAAAACAGGAAAACGAAGAGTAGGTAGGCCGAAAAGAAGGTGGGCTGCTGATGATGATGAGATAGCCGGGAAACACTGGCAGACTATTGGCAAAGACAGAGACGAATGGAGAAAGTTGGAGGGGGCCTTCACCCGATGAGGGGTTTCATATCGAAAAAAAAAACCTACTAACATCTAGGTATAAGTAAACTGCTAACAACTAAATAATTACAACATATCGTATGTAATATAATTTGGATATAAAAAAACGGTTTAATAAATAAATAAAATAAATTCATTAATACCGGCGTTTTCCTTATAAAAACTTATTTGACTTACGTTCATCAGAAGTAATTAGACTTTCTGGGGTATTTAAAAAACCTACTTGTATAAGAAAGTTTATTACATATCTTAATGCTGTATCTCTAACGGGGTAGTCAGAGAGGACGGAGCGCCAAGCGTCGCCGTCCTTACATAGTTTTTTCACTTCCTCAAATCTCGACATTCTAATCACACATTTTCGCCTAGGTATGCAAGAGCTTTTGACATTTCTATCGTTCGTTCTTCAACATTCGTCATTTGACAGTTCCGTCTGTCAAAGAAAGTTTATTATAATCACATTATAATTGATTAATGCTGTATGAAAGTGATTCCCAACCTTTTTTATCAGGGACCACTAGAACTGTTGTGTTTGGTGCAGTGGCCCTAAGATTCATAATAAAAATTCCGACAATTTGAAAATAAACAAACGTGACTTTTAGTAACAAAAAATATGAAAGTATAAGCTACACGCAGAAGGCTTACAACGCTCTGCGCGTACAATATAATAATGCTTTTAGGGTTCTGATGGGGTTGCCGCGATTCTGCAGAGCCTCAGGCATGTTCGCAGAGGCGCGAGTTGATGGTTTTCACGCAATCCTGCGCAAGAGGTGCGCTTCTATATTAACCAGGGTATGTGCCAGCCCCAACGGAATCCTTAGCCTTATATCGAACAGAAGGGACTGCCCAGTACTAGGACACTGGATGCGCTTGCATGCCAGAACGTGACCTGTGTCCAGTATCGTGCGGTCCAGCACTGTATAAATTAAATTAATAATTTAAATAGCATAGTTTTACTAACATTAGTTTATAAGTATTAACATAAGTATAACAAAAATGGATTTTTCTGGTCTGATTTAAAAAATAAATTAATTAATTAAAAAAAAATGTTTAATAACTAAGAATGTTTGTCTATTTAATGAAAATTAAAATTAGAACATTTTGAGCATAGATATTTCTCAAGGACTCGAATAGCTGCCATATCGGAAGCATAAATACTTATTAATTTATTAGGGGTTTCGCAGACCGTAATCTAGTTCTCTAGACAGAGCTAGTGAATCATCCGGGTAACGGTATGTCTATAAGGCTAGAAATTCTTATAGTGATGAGTCATAGCATGCTAAGTACGTTAACCATCACCTGGCAGGCATCAGCCCTGCACGTCATCAACGCCTATATTTTTGAGTGTAGATAAAATCAATAACAAAACTCGTTGCTGTAAGCTTGAAATTTTTATACCATTTAGTATATTCATTGTAAAGTTTAAAAAAAATTGACAGGTGATTTCGATGAGCACAAGTGTCTGACAGGTGAATCGAAAGGTATACAAATTGAAATAAACTTTCTTCTGTAGAGTTGAAATTTGTATATGTGTTTGACTAAGCGATTTAAGTAGGTACAATGATAGGCGGTTTTCGCTTGCATAAGTCCTTGACAGGCGAAGGGAAAGATGCTATGGATATTAATTATGATCGATAATTATGATCGATATTAATTATGATACGATGTATATAAGTTAAATTAATCTTCATCATCATCTGACACGTCACTATTATTTTCTTCATCATCATATGATTCTTCATTACTGATTTCGTCCTCTAAAAAGATACAAAGTTGAAATGTGTTCTTTAACTTCTCTTGACTCGTTCTCGGTGTCGATAACATACGACTTTTTCATTTCATAAATATACATGTAATTTTACATAAATTGAGCGCAAGATCCGATATGTAATGTTATTATTAATGCATCAAAACTTTGTCTCTTTTTAGAGCAGCCTCTCCCAAAGTGGGCGATAACGCCCCCTTGTGGGCGCTGCAGGCCTAAAGGGGGCGGTAAGAGACCCAGAAAAAAAATGGGGGCGTTGTGTAGAGGCCTGGGGGGTGATTTGTAATTTCATTTAGCTAGGAGGCATCTTAGACAACAACTGCATGAGCTCTCGACTCTCAACTACAACTTGTGAACATCAACTAATATTAATTAAAAGATTGCTCAAACTCGGTTCGATATTTCTCTCCGCGTAGTTCATATATCTGTCCTGTTTTATTGAATATACAAAATAAAAATCATGTCAATCGGTCGTTCCGTTTCGAAATGAAAGTAGACACAAACAAACAAATAAAAAGGCAACAGACACACTTTCGCATTTTAATAGTTATTAGTACTCCCAGATAGGTAATTTTCGTAGGTAATAGACCGCGGGCAATCATGTTTTAACAAGTTTTTGTTAAATAACCCGAATTGTGCATTCCTGTATCAATCGGCTGGTTCATAGAATACTTGTTCTGACTTGTTGAGTACGATTGAGCGTCGAATGAGATAAACGAGTTTATGCATGTTTGTTTTATTCCTGTCGGTGCGTGCTGCTTATGCAATCCTATATAAACAACGTAATATTTATTTTATTTTCATTTGCGGTTTCGCGCGCAATAGATGAGCAGTACTTAAGTTCAACACTTACTTACGTATTTCTCAAAACAAAACAATGTCGGAAGTAAAAAATAAGGGACGGCAATACTGTGCGGAATATATTAAATTCGGATTCATTGAAAATCCGACAAACCCATCGTCGCCTTTGTGTCTTCTATCTATGCCTAAAAACATTTTCGAATGAAGCAATGAAGCCTCCAAGACTGCAAGATCATTTGAATAAAATGCATCCAGATAAGAAAGACAAGAATGTAGCATATTTTCAAGACCTAGAGAAGAAGCATAATACTCAGCCAAGTGTAGCAAAACTATTTTCGGCGGCTGCTAAGCAAGATGACGACGGACTTCGAGCTTCGTACAATATCTCTTTGTTAATTGCTCAAAAAGGGAAACCACATAACATCGGAGAAGAGTTAATTTTGCCAGCAATAAAGGAAGTAATAACTACTGTGCTTCATAAACCAGCCGCAGATATTATCCGAAAAATTCCTTTGAGTAATAATTCTGTGCAAAGACGATATGATGAAATGACTGAAAACATTGAAGGATCATTGTGTGATCACCTGAGGACAAGTCAATTATCAATTCAGCTCGATGAGTCCACTTTACCAACTAATGAAGCATTGTTGCTGTCTTACGTGAGGTTTATTAAAGATGAGAAAATATGTGTGATAAGAACTATTCTTTGCTAGAAATTTAGAGACCGATACAAAAGGCGAAACCATAGTCAAATCATTGGAAAAGTTTTGTGATGAGAAAGAGATTCCCTTGAAAAATATTATATCAGTTGATACGGATGGCGCTCCGGCTATGACAGGGTGCCATAAAGGCTTCATAGCGTACTTAAAAAATAAAATTCCAGATGTCCTTGCTGTACAATGCATTATTCATAGACAACATTTGGTTGCTAGAAACTTAAGTGAACGACTATTTCAATCACTGCAATATGTCATCAAAGCAGTCAATAAAATCCGCAACAGCTCATTGAATGATAGATTATTTCATCAGCTTTGTGTTACTAATGACGAGGATTTCAACCGTTTGTTGTTTCATACTGAAGTTCGTTGGCTATCAAGAGACTCGATTCTGACTGACTCGATTTTACAACCTGTTTGACTCTGTTATAGAGTTCTTGGAAACTAAAGATACAGAATTGCACAACAAGCTCATTACATCAAAGAATGATATAGCTTACATGACAGACCTGTATAAATTGTTCAACGACATGAATCTCCAACTGCAAGGCGATGAACTAAATTTAATTAAAACAAAAAACGTCGTTGCTGCTTTCGCAGCCAAACTGCTTCTACACAAAAAGAATATGGGCAGACGTCAGTTTCACAATTTTCCGAATTTATCAGTATCATGCAGTAACGACGAATTGTTTGCCTACTGCCAACATTTGGAAAACCTCCACATTGACTTCACCGAACGATACCAGGCCATTTTGAACTTGGAAATACCAGACTGGCTGTTGGATCCGTTTTCAAATGTCAACACAGCAATGTCACCTCAGCTGGAAGAAGAACTTATAGAATTGACAACAAACGAGGAAATAAAAATCAAGTTCAAAAATGGTTACCAAGAACTTTGGCTACAAAAACCGATCCCGCAATTGTACCCTGGATTGTGGTCAATCAGTTCAGCGATTCTTGATAGCATTCCCATCGTCATATTTGTGTGAACGTGGATTTAGTGCTGTGGCAACACTGCTTACTAAAAAGAGAAATCGTTTGCATGTTACCAAACGTGGCGACTTGCGACTGTTCTTGAGTAAATTGGAACCTGATATCAACAAACTTATTAAACAGCATCAGATTCATCCTTCACATTAGTTTTTATATAAGGATCGATTATATTTGTTTTATTTTGAATAAAAGATACTCTGTTTGAATACTATAAAGTTGCGTTTCAATAATCATTCTCATTGGCAGGTGTAGCCCGTAAGAGTTAACTTGAGACCTGAGCGCCGTTGTGTATTACCTACTGCGCTCAGGTTTCAAGTTAACTCTTGCGGGTTATAGTAAAAGTCTCGTTTGGAATTAATGTTTAATCTCCGCTAATATAGCTCACAATAATTAATTAATTTAATTTGACGTTATAGTGGTTTTTCAGTAAGTGAAAAAATGGGGGCGCTAAAAACTAATTTATTCTCAAAGTGGGCAGTAGACAAAATAAGTTTGGGAACCCCTGTTTTAGAGGATGAAATCAGTAATGAAGAATCTTATGATGATGAAGAAACTAATAGTGACGAGTCAGATGATGATGAAGATTAATTTAAAAACTTAAGTATATTATATCATAATTAATCAAATATATTTTACCCACAATTTCTATCTTTACGTAATGTCATTTGCACCACTAATATAAGTTCACGTTACGCCTCTTACTTGCACTTCCATAGCATTTTACTTCTCGCCTGTCAAGGACTTATGCCAGCCAAAACCGCCTGTCATTGTACCTACTTTTTTTAAATCGCTTACTCAAACACATATAATTTTCAACTATACAGAAAAAAGTTGATTTTAATTTATATATCTTTCGAATCAGCCGTCAGGTACTTGTGCTTATCGAAATCACCTGTCAATTTTTTTTTTAAACTTTACAATAAATTGAAATAAATTGTATATTCAAGCTTACAGCAACAAGTTTTTTTTTTTAATTTTGTCTACACTAAAAAATATAGGGGTTGACGACGTGCAGGGCTGATGCCTGCCAGGTGATGGTTAACGCACTTAGCATGCTATGACTCATCGCTATAAGAATTTCTAGCCTTACAGACATACCGTTACCCGGAGGGTTCACTAGCTCTTGGACCACTCGCTGACTCCTGGTGGTCGGCGGATCATTAGTTGGGAACCACTGCTCTATGATTATTATTATGAATTATAGTTTTTTAAATATACATACATACATATCTTCACGCTGTATCCCTAATGGGGTAGCAGAGAAGACTTTTTAAAATATAAATGTCATAAACAAGGTTATTTCGAAAGGATGGGTAAATACGAAAGAGTATTAAAGTACCCATGAGAACGAAAAACGAGTTCTACAATTTCGCCAAAAGTCAATAATTCTAGTGTAAAAACTCAAAGTTGAAAAAAAAACAAAGGTGAGGCAACCCTAATATTAACGTCTTTACGTCGCTAGCAAACCATTTGAATACAGGGCATAATGACGGTTGTACATTTTTTTTCTCATTAAATGAATTCTTTTTGTATGAAGAACAAAATGAACGTATCCCGTAATTGTTACATCTGCGTTATAACAGTCAACAGTGACACATTGAAACACCGGCGGATTTATACCCCCTTTCACATTAACCTTGTGTATTGAACATAAGTACACCTATCTACAATGTATTCAACATTCTAAATTATGTACACTGACTTTTATTTTTACATAAAAAAACAATATTAACATTTGTTACTCTAATGTTTAACACATAAAATAAATTAAAAATGCCTGTTTTGTTTTAAATTTAAAAAAGTATAAAAAGTAGTAAACATTTTTATTTATCAATTGTAATTAAATTTTTAGGAAGCATGGTATGTCTGAACGATTCGAGGGCCCTATATTGATGACGTCACGCGGGCACCTAGTACATACCTACCTACAATAAATGCGGGCGCAGATTACAATCTTTTTGCCGGTGGGCAGTTTTGTTCTATTATACGGCTTATCTATTTAAGAACTACGATGCCATAGACAAATACATAGACAGAAAGATTGTTCATACGTATCCTCAGGCTCGTGTCTCTAACGGGATTGCTAGTGAAAGGTTTATAATATACAAATACAGACACGATTTGGAGATCATGCTTTATCCTTAACGGGGCAGAAATGCCGAAGCGCCAAGCATCATGGTCCTCCCATTCCTCTGTCGCCTCCTCAAACGATGCAAGTAACATGGATATTCTCGTTTGCCAATACTTTCGGGGTTAGCAAAGGAATTTATTTCTTTTCTTTTTAAAGTACCGCTCTTCTATGCCACTCAGATTTTACCGTCACTCTCTAAACAAAGTTTGTCGTAGAATTTTCGCTTCTTTTATAAAATATTGCTTTTAGTTTAGATATCTAGGAGTCCTAGTAGGGGAATAGCAATTTAGGCGTAAAACAGTGACTCAGAATAAGAATGTCTAAATTCGTAGTTTAAAATGTTAGAAAAAATTCTATCTCACGCAGTTACTCCAAAAAAAAAATTTTCTTGTTTTGATTTAAACCCCCACAACTTGACTTCTCCTGGGGCCACCACTTACTAAACTGTACCAAATTTACGTTTTACTTCAAGCCGTTTACTTCAAACAGTTCAATATCAAATAGTCTCCGAGATAAATAGCTGTAACAGACAAACAGACGGACAGACACTGAGGTGATTTTGTGAGTGTTCCTTTTTACAATTTGGAAAGGAAAACTGAGAGGACTGTCCAATAGGTAAACAAAAACTTTCTTTATTCCGACAATTTTGTAACTTTATCGTGCAAAAACTAATTAGGATATTAGAATCCAGTGTTGGTAATTAAGTTGATTAATTGGAATTTCAAATTCAAGGATTTTATTAAGAGAAGTTTAAAGTTAGACTTATACATTATATAGAAATGCATAGGCAGAATAAAAATGACTAACCATGTTTGATTGGTACTGGTTCAATAATTTTCTTTGATTTCTTGCTTCTTTTAATATTGCATGTTAACTTTTCTATCGCTTTTAGTATTTTTTTGCTCACTTGGTTAATGGTCCTTCGTTTCGGATCGCTGTATTTTTTCGTTTGTGGTTCTCTACCGACCGTTTTCTCTTGACCGGAATCCGTACTGTCATCTGATTCCGTAGCTGACGACTCGGATACCGGATGAAATATATATGGGCTGCTTGCGAAACAGGGAGAGTTCATTTTGACTCGAAAAAAGAATTATCACAGCGACTTTAACAGTATGTATAACAACTATCTACGAATACATTTCATCAATAATAACTTTCCACTAGTTAATATCACAATTCTCAATAAGACTACTGTTCAGAGCGAAGTCTGGAAGAACGTTGGATAGTCGGAAGTAGAACTGGCAAAGATTCGGGATATAGTTCTGAAGGTGTTTAGTGACCGTGACGCCACTCCCAGACAAGCCCACGGGACCTTGATTTGTTTTACATCATGGCATGTAATTAATGACAATTATGTTGAATAGCGACTATTCTTTCTGTAACATTGAAGAATTGGTATTGCCCACTTCCTGAAATATCTACATAATACATGTAGGCACACAGGAATGGCATTACTTTAATTCTGTAATAAATAATTTTACGAAAAATAAAACCCCAGATAAAATTATAAAATAGGTGAATACATCCGAATTGTACTCTGACTAACCTTCACTTTTGATCTTTTGATCTTGACATGTTTCTAAAAATCCATTATCTTGTTTGCAAGCTTTTATTTTATTTATAAGTCGTAATAGTACTTCACTAAACAAATCTATATAAATCAGGAATTATGATAGTTTCATAGCTGTTCGTTATAAAAAGCTTTGATTCAATTCTTGATTAAAGAATTCAAAATTGAACCGTGGCTTCTGCTAAATGGCGAGTATAACAACATCACTATTAATTACATAGAGCTTACTGCTAGAAATAGCTTTAACGTGTGATTTTGTCGCACCTTGATCCCTTGATTTCGAAATAACATAAACTTATCAATGTAAGACATATAAGCATTTGTGTTCATTGTATTAATAAAAGCTAACTGGGGAAAATGAGTCAGTAAGAAAACAAATTTCATGCAAAAGGAACTGCGAGCAGACACAATGTCCGTATAATACGTAAGTAATGTACCTATGACAAATAAGTTATTTAAAATTAAAAATTTTGAAAATCCCACGCCGGATGTTAAAACGTAATCCAAAAAGGTTAAATAACTTTTTTTAAAGTTCCCCGATTAGAGAGAAATAATTTACACATTGAATTAGTCAAACTCATAAAATTTCGTAGGTATATTTAATTTATTTTTACCGAGCAGAGAATCCGAGGAAGCCCGTCGGGGGCTGCCATTCTCTGCTCTGATATGAATATACCTACGCAATTTTATGAGTTCGACTTACAGTCTGTAAATTAATGTAGTTTTTGGTTAATACAAATTGCTATATTTTAACTGGAATTTGGAACAGAGAGGTCGATGGCGAAAAATAAATTAAATACACCTACGCAATTTTATGCGTTTGACTTTAAAAAAAGTTTTTTCGATTACGATTTAACATCCGGCGTGGGATTTTTCGAAGTTTTTAAATTTGCTTTTTATTTGAATCTTTTTAGAGAGTACGTTAAGTACGTTACTATCTACATCCCACTAACATTTATATGTATGTTTACCGTTCCGTCCGTCGTGGGTAAAAATTAGTGTAGAGTATAAGTATATTCATTGTTTATAAGTTCTTATCAACATAATAAGTGAAATGATTGAATTAATATTTATATGAATTTAAAAGCTAATCAGCTATTTCGACCATATCACCATAAAGGACGGATAAGTTAAAATGGAAAAGGGTGAAAAAACCACCAAAGAAGAGATCACTAAAAGGAAGCAATAAACATTAGAGACGAAAAAGTAATTACAAGCTTGGAGATCATTTTCTGCACGGACGCGGATAAGATAGATTTCCTCGTGGGAAGCTCAATTTCCGTCACAATAGTACCCTTAAAAAAACTATTAGAACCGCTAGGGAAATAAGCGGGCTAATTTCTGAGGACGGCAGGTGCTTAAGCGCTATTTGCGGAATACTTGATATTTAAAAATGAATTTGGATATTAATCATTTCATTATTAATCCTGGGTATTCATTTTAATATTTTTCTTAGCTCTTAAGTATCAATTTTAATATTTAGAAATTCTTGGGCAATTAATAAAAGATGAATGACGTCTGCCACTTTGTATACTTACTCAGCTACGGCGAAATCGAGAGATGGTAATGTTAATACTTGAGTGATTCACAGGTCTGCATATAGGTATTTTGTCTGTTGGCTATTTATGAATTTATGACAACTAGCCTATTCAAGGGAATATCACTTAAGACTTACCAAACAAACAAACAATTTTAATAATTTTATTGTAATAGAATGCGGATGCGAAGCAAAGTAATGATATCATCCACGACGTCAATATTTTTCTTAAAAAATGTCACGGTAGTTTTAATTACCGTCCCCTATTTCACATACGACCATAGTCAAGCAAAACACAACCACCCCCCGTTACGGGTGCATATTTCATACTTTGTGACCTTCTGTAGGTTAAACGGCTTAACAGATTTTGAAGTGCAGGTATCGTTGGATTGGTCTTTATCCAAGGAGTCTCATACACTACATTTCAATCTTTGATCTTCAAAATCTGATGTATCAAAGGTACCGCCTACCTAAACCATGAGATTTCAAAGTTTGTTCACATTAATTTAGTGTTGAAAATTTCAACCAGACTTGTCCACTAAACGAATTCCCATTTCAATGGTGAATTAGTATTTTTCTTATCTATCTTCCGCCCAAGATTTGAATCTTAAACGACAATGCCAACTTTGTATGGGCTCATGCCCCAAAAAATTCTCTATGGACAGTAACAACGAATATATCATTTGAAAACTTGGATGTTACAGCTTACAAAAAGTGAAAAAAATATTATAATGCGGGAGATCTTCAGTATAATTGACGACAATCGAGTTAAAAAAAACGCCTGTTGTTTTCTACGTAGCAACTACACAAAACATTGCATATGGTGATTTATCAGGCGTTTAATTTCTGTTCTGTTCACTCGCCAGTCCTGAACATCTTACTTGAACACAGGCTACAGGTTGACAACGATAATGAGAAGGAAATGGAAAATGGAATTTCGTTTGACTATTTCAACAAAGGTCTGAAACCCAATTAATTTTTAATTTTTTAAACATGAATTATTCAGGCAGTCCACATGAACGTATTTATATTTCGTGCAATAAAAGTATTTAATTAAAAAATGTGATTTATATAGCGAAGTTCATACACGACATTTAGATGTCAACATGAAAAATCAGTTATTATTTGATACATTTGATTTGACACTGCCTCTCAAACGTAGGAAGACGTAGCAATAACGATTTAAAACAGAATAATAGATTCATGACAGTTTTGAATATTTCCAACATTTATAATGCTGTTGAAAATATTTTCTCTAAATATTTTATCATAAACTAGCCCCGATTTTTTTTCCTCAAAATTACATTTTTCTTTACATGTCACGATACCGACGACGATAAATAACTTCTTTAAGAATAACTATTTTGATCTTAGAAATACATAGATATAATTAGTGGAAAAAATTATTTGTACCTGTATTAACAAGAATAAATTTTTGCCGAAAAATCATAAAGAATCTTGGAAATTTTTCGCTCGACATCGTTATTCAATTAACAACAAATCACACAAGTTGCACCAGCAAATACAAACGGAGTGTTTTTTTCACGTACATGCTCGATGATGACTGGTCGTTCTCAGCTCTACATCTGCGTCCATGACAACAACGTGACTATATAATATAATGTATATAATTCCTACAGTAACATTCACTATGGCAATATTTTTATCGTAAATTCACGCAGGCGAAGTCACGGGTTATAGCCAATAAAATACGTGTAATTTATTTTCCCCCGGTGAACTGAGACAAAAATTACATGATGATTATTTATTTAATAATATGGATGGGCCATTTTTCATATATACAGGTATCATTTATGAAAAGTTGTTGTCCATGGTGGGGCAGAAATTGTCATTGTTCTTTCAAACTCCCGCTTTTCAGTCCTGATGTTCTAGGCGTACTGCCTACATAAATTGCATGGTTTTAATATTTATTTGTTGTTATACTTTAAGCTGTCTACAATTATAATTTACAAAATATTTTATATAAGATAGAAAACCAATTATTCTACTATCTATGGACTAATTATAGTACCGAATGCTTCGATCAAATAATGGAATGCAAGGGCTGATTGGTGCGCGCCATGCCCATATCTTGGTATAATGTATGTACATATAGGTAAATAAGGTGTATCCTCTGTAGCATAAAATTTTGAAAACCCTCTCTGAGGTATGAAAAATAAGTACATAGTATGAGTTTTAAAAATATAATTATAAACATAGCTTGTTTTCATCTTTTTTATATCTTTTCAGTTCCTTACAACATGAAGTTGGGTTTCTTTGTTAACTTTTTTAACATATGTATTTTAAATCACGTAATGTGTCGTAAACGCGCGACGTTACAAGTTTTTTAAACTGTGTGTGTACCAATTTGTTGATAAAAGAATGAAATAAAATAAATAGTTCTTATTATCATGTAAAGGCTCTGCACAAACAATATAAAAAACAAAGCAGGTAAAGTAACTTTCGGTAGTGAGAATCAGGCCTGTGACAGTTTTAGTTCCGAACGAGTTGTATTGGCGCTAAAATCGCTTCTCCCGTCTTGCTATCCGCCTTAGAAGTCATTTGCTTGTCATTGTGCTATCAGCCTGACTCATACTCTGACTTTGAATACTTTCTATTTCGTCTAGTTTTGGTTCATCTCGCTTTCATGCTTGAGTTGAAAACCTTAAAACGCCTATTCTCCTCAATTATTTGATGTAAATAGTCAATTCACTTGCGATAAAAAATGGATTCTTTTTGACAATCGCAAGCGGTCATCATGTTGGTTAGACCCTGGTTCAGCACCTAGGCAATGCCCCAAACTAAAACTTACTCCTAGAAAAGTGATGGTTACTGTTTGGTGGCGTATCCGCAAAGAAAATAAACGCACAGAAGAAAACGCAATGTTATATAAGCCCACAAGAAATATCCATACGTGGAAAATTGCACACATGGATTAAATCGCACAAGGAAAAAACCTCTCATGTTTAGATGGGCATAGTCGCGCACATAGAAAAAAGCACAATGATGTGCGCTTTTTTCCGAGAATAAAATTAGGTTATGTCAAAAAAAGTTATGTCAAATTAAATTATGAAACGTATAGTGTCTATTTTTATTAAAACTAATTCGTTTTTTGTACTTTAAATTCATTTTTATTTTATACCCAATGGAGTTCAGACGAGTCAGAAAGGTAAGCGAGTTTTCGTTTATAGTGGTTTCATTCCTTCATTTTCGCACAAGAGATGGAATAGATACATGGTGGTGCCGTAAAAATCGACAAACTAAGTGTCATTCATTTATGAAGACGAAAAACAACAGTATTGTAAAAAAAAGAAAAATAAATTTATAATATGAGTTTATAATACGCGCCGGCGAAGCGCCAGAGCAGAATCCGCCTTCTTTCTAGGTAGGATTTTTGTTTTATGTCATAATTTATAGTTACTTAAAAACTTAAAACTTATAAATTAAAATGTAATTTTAGATTACATAATATAATGTTTAAAAAGCGTTACATCTTGACGAAAGAATTTTTGACATTTGAGAACTTATTAGAAATGCCTTTTTGACTTTTTTTGACATAACCTAATTTTATTCTCGGAAAAAGCGCACATCATTGTGCTTTTTTCTATATGCGCATTTATACATGAGAGGTTTTTTCCTTGTGCGATTTAATCCATGGGTGCAATTTTCCACATGTGGATATTTCTTGTGGGCTTATATAACATTGCGCTTTTTTTCTGTGCGTTTATTTCCTTTGCGTTTTTTTTAATTGCGTTTTTTTTCCTAGACTCGTTTGGTGGTCTAGTGCCGGTGTAATTCATCACAGCTTCTTACCAAAAGGTACGAGCATTACTGCAGATGTGTAATGTGAGGAACTGGACACAATGATGGAGAAGCTCGCAAATCTCCGGCCAGCCTTGGTTAATCGCTCGTGCCCGCTGCTCCTGCACGACAAATCTCGACCTCACACTGCACAACAGACGGTCTCTAAGCTACAAGTTGGAAGTTTTGCGTCATCCACCGTACTCTTAACTTTATGTACGTACTCGTACTCTCCAGACCTTGCGCCGACAGACTTCTACTTTTTCCAAAATTTGGACAACTTCTTGGCAGGAAAAAAGTTGTATACCCGAGAGGCAGTACAGAAGCCTTTGAAGACCTTGTTGCCTCCCGTACACCTGACATTTTTAAGAAGGGCATTGAAAAATTATCACTGCGCTGGCAGAGATACATCGATAGCATGGGTGCATATTTCGATAAATAGAAAAAAATACTTTAAATTTTTGTATACTAAACGGCAATTTCATAAGTAAAGACCAATAGATGAACGCAGTTACTATAGTTATCAACATGTTATTAATGTTATCAAGACAACATAATATGTGACTTACTAAATAGCTGTCATATAAGTTGCAAACTTCAACCCTTGCTCTTTTGACTTTGTTTTAACTATTTATATTCGTCTCTTTCTGCTAAATTGACATAACTATTAAAAATAAAACGAGGACGAATATATGAGTATCAAGCATGCTTAAATTAGGCTCTATCTATGACTTTAGTTATTAATATGAAATGTAGGCCCTTTACTTTACGCTTCTAAAATTAATCCTCAAAATGACAATTATATTGGGTCCTTACATATGAAATTGGCGTTTTGTACGGGAGGAATATAAAGTCAATTTTTTTTTTGTAAAATATATTTAATTAATCAAAGTATGCACCGTTGTTATCTATGCACTTTTGCCATCTCATAGGTAGTTCATTGATCCCTTTACTAATAAAACCATGGGGGCGAGAATCAATAAACTCTTTGAAGGCGGTTTGGACTGCCGCATCGGAGTTGAATTTTTTTCCTTGTAAGAAGTTGTCCAAATTCGGGAAAAAATGGTAATCTGTTGGAGCAAGGTCCGAGGAGTACGGTGGATGTGGCAGACATTCCAATTGTAGCTCATCTAACTTAGTGGTTGTTTGTTGTGCAGTGTGTGGTCTTGCGTTGTCGTGAAGCAGCAGTGGCCTAGAGCGATTGACCAATCTCGGTTGTTTAGCAGCTAGTTCTTCCTTCATGGTTTGCAGTTGCTGACAATAGATATCTGCCGTAATCATTGGCCAGATTTTAGAAAGCTGTAGTGAACGACACCGGCGCTAGTCCACCAAACACTCACAAGTAACTTTTTCTGAGTCAATTTTCGTTTAGGGCAGGATTTGGCTGGGTCTCCAGGGTTCAGCCATTGCGACGAGCGCTTCGGATTATCGTACAGTATCCACTTTTCATTACAAGTAATGATTCGATTTAAAATCCCTTCATTATTGTGTCGGTTGAGCAAAGTAACACAGCAGTCGACGCGTGTTTGCAAGTTCGACTCATTCAATTCATGAGGTACCCATCGTTCAAGTTTTTTTACTTTCCCGATTTGCTTCAAGTGGATTAATACAGTTTTGTCACTTACCCCGAAGCCTGTAGCTATCTCTGAAGTGCTTTGTGATGGATCCGCTTCCACAATAGCCTTTAATTCTTCATTTTCCACTTTGGTCTCCGGCCGTCCATAGGGTTGGTTCTGAAGGTTGAAATTTCCAGAACGAAAACGTTGAAACCAAAAACGTACCGTGCTTTCTTTTGCGACACCAGCGCCATACACATCATTAATCCTTCGAGCTGTTTCTGCAGCACTGGTACCACGGTAGAACTCGTACTCATAAATATACCGATATTTCATGTTTTCCATTGTGCGGTAATAAGCGACGCCAAAGAAAAAAATAATGAGTTTTTGATATTGTTTTTGTGTATTTGCCCAAGTCTGGCATCCATAGGTTAGTATGGGTAGTATACAGGTGTTGTATATTTTTCTTTTCATTGTTATGTTGTACTGTTACTGATGTATACCTGTGTAATCTGTATCTGTCAAAAACTGTGAGTATTTTTCCCGCTATTAATGTTTGTCATGTTGAGTCATGTCTATGTCGGATGTTCATATTCATTAAAGATTACATTATACAATTACAATATGTTTGAGAAGAATTTTGTATATATTTTTTATGTAATATAGGTTTTAAGGAAAAGAAATTTAGTTTTTTTTATATTTAGCTTTAATTTCGTAACAAAAAGAATTTTAGACAATACCAAAAAAATTAATAATATTTTAACTACCACACATTATCACAACCAGCATTGCTATTACATTATGTTAGGCGTTTACATATTCCCCCCGTTGAAGGATCCCATCTTTCAACGCTAATCAGTCTTGTGAGTGAGGTTGCTCTTCAAGTTCTTCTTCAGTAGGAAGACGATAGAGACGAATCAATGGCCTTCGCACACAGCCCCGAAGGGTATTAATATCTGTTACTCGGGAGATGCCGTCAGGGCTGGGGTACAAATGAATCACCCGATCGATTCTCCAATTAGGCGGAGGTACCAGCATTGCTATTACATTATGTTAGGCGTTTACACAATGTTTTAATTAATATAACATGGCGCAGTCGTTCTAAATCGCTAAGTTTAAAGTGATAACAAGTTTCATTGTACAACATGGAGAAAGCGGTAAAGTTACCACCAAATTTTGATATTCGAGCACCTTCTGCATCTTCAGAATGGCGATTTTGGAAGTGTCTTTTTGAAGATTATCTTACGAGTATAGGGCAAGATGGAGCTCACGACAAAGTTAAATTGTCTTTGCTTAGAAATATGATGGGTCCGGAATCCACGAAAGTGATATTAGATTTTAAAATCACAAAGGAGGAGAGTCAAGTTTATGAGAAGGTCGTACAGGCCATAGAAAAGTATGTGAATCCAAAATGCAATGAAGTGTTTGAAAGATATAAGTTTAACGAAAGGAAGCAGGGTACGGAGGAAAGTTTTGAAAATTTTTATACATCATTGCGACAACTAATTGTGACTTGTAATTATGGTGATTTTACTAGTGAAAGTTTGGAAGACCAGGTGTTACGAGACAGGCTAATTCAAGGATTAAGTGATAAAAATATACAGGAAAGTTTACTCAGAATGGAAGGACTGACTTTGGACAAAGTAGCAAATATTTGCCGAGCCAGTGAAGTGAGTAGGGCTCAGTTTAAAGAAATGAACCCCACAGTCGAAATTGATGCAGTAAACAATAGTAGAAGTAAATCGAAGAGACAAAGTTTTAACAGTTCTCCTAAACGGAAGCCAGAATTTAAAGATAGCATTGAATTTTTGTGTCAACGTTGTCAGCAACGACATGGTTCCAGAGAATGTCTTCTGCCTATGGGAAAAGATATAAAAAGTGTGGTATATTTAATCATTTCGCAGTTAGTTGTAGAGTGAAAAGAGTTAGTGAAGTGAAGTGTTCTGACTGAAGATTCCAGCAGCGATGTATTTTGTAGAGTGGTGAAAGCATCACGGGTAAACAAAGATGAGTGGTTTAAAAATATTATTATTGAAAACCAAAATATTGTGTGTAAATTAGATACGGGTGCTGATGTTATTATTATGCCTAAGCAAATTTTTGATAAAATTAATGAAAACTTAAAGTGTAAGTTATATGAAACTGATTTAAAAATAGAGTCTTTTGTCGGTGAAAGAGTGAAACCTATGGGGATTATTAACTTAAAGTGTAAATTTAAAGGGCAAGAATGTTATGAAAATTGTATTGTAGTTGACTATAGCACTATGTAATTAGGATTGCCAGCATGTGTCTCATTGAATTTAGTTAGACGCATACACACGGTTGAAGTTAGCAATAACAAAGAATGTTTTATTAAGCAACATATTGAAGTATTTGAAGGTATAGGTAGATTGCCTTCTTCTTCTTCTTCTTCAGTGGAACAGAATGTCATCCATCGCCAAGGTTACCTTCTTGTCTAATTGAACCTTTAAAAATTGAATTAAAAAGGCTTATAAATAGAAAGGCTATGCTAAAAGTAGAAGCCATTAATGAAAATGCTTATATTAATAGAGTTGTTATAGTTGAAAAATCTAATGGAAATGTTCGTTTATGTTTATATCCTTGTGATTTAAATAAAATAATTGTAAAAAAACCTAAAATGTTGCCTACACAAGATGATTTAAGTTTTAAGTTGATGGGTAAAAAAAATTTTCTCTGTGTTAGATTTAACTGAGGGTTTTCGTCATTTATTGCTCTCGGAGAATGCTTCATGGAAGTGCTGCTTTGCAACTCCACTTGGAGTTTACCGTTATTTCGTATTACCTTTTGGACTGATGAATGCTCCAGAATTATTTCAGGATGTACTAGAAAGTCACTTCGGAGACCAACTTTACCAAATGTTGTAATATGGGCTGATGACATACTGGTCATGGGGAACACAGAGGAAGACCATGATAAAGCATTATGTAGTGTAATACAAAAAGCTAAGCTGTTAGGAATTGTTTTTAATAAAAATAAATTTCAATTTAAACAAACTGAGGTTAAATATGTAGGTCAGGTGTTCAATGAATATGGAATGTCTCTTGATAAGGAAAGGGTAGAGTCTCTCTTAAATTTAAAAGAACCTTCTAATAGAGATGAGCTTAGACAAATATTAGGTTCATTTAATTATGTGCGTAGGTATGTTCCAGATATGGCAAACGTAATGTCACTATTACTTATTATTGTCACTATTTAGATTGTTAAAGAAAGATTCAGAATTTATCTGGTTGCCTGCTCATAGAATAGCTTTTGCGGAGCTGAAGAGAAGAATCTGTAATACTCCAGCTCTTACACCATTTGATTCTAATAGGAAAATAATTTTACAGTGAGATGCCTCAAGAAATGGTATAGGGTGTTGTTTATTTCAGAGAGATGACAAAAATGTGTTAAGATTAGTGGCTTGTGTGTCAAAAACTATGAATGATGCCGAACTGAATTATAATCAAACGGAGAAAGAACTTTTGTCTATTTGTTATGCCGTAAAAAAAGTTTCACAGATTTCTTTATGGATCTTATGTAGACGTACAAACTGACCACAAACCCATAGTATCAATAATGTTAAAACCTATTTGTAAAATTGGATCGCCTCGTTTAAGACGTTTAAGATTGAAATTGCTATTGTATCGTTTAAATGTGTATTATGTACCTGGAAAGCTGTTACATTTTGCAGATATGTTGTCCAGGAACAGTCTAAATTTTATTGAATATGATAGTGAAATGTCTCATGTTGTTTATACTATTACTGTGCATTTACCCATGTCACCAGAGAGAAGGAAATTTTTTGTAAAAGATACTAAGTCTGATTCTGTGTTAGGTTTGTTGCATGAGTATTATTTAAATGGATGGCCTGAGGAAAATAAAGTTACAGATGAGTGTAAAGATTCACACACTAAATTGCCCACATACAATAAAAAAACATAAACTAAACCGGCGCTGACGGGACCATTAGCGCCATCTGTTGGTATCGAGAGACAATGGAAACAATAATATGTTTTTCAATACATTTGCTCAAAAAATGCATTTACGAAGCCTGTATACATTGTTCGAAAGTTAAAAATTACGCACCATACAATGGAATGTGCGGTAAAATAGGTTTTTTTTTAAATATCATTAAATAATGTTATCATTAAAGAATTCCACCACGAAGTTTCACATTACAAGAATAAATATGCTTAATGATCGAACCTCCTTGGAAGCGCTTTTGCTCAATACGTTTGTCTCAATTTAATACTAAAGAGAAAACGAGACGAAAGATGTAGTTCTAATTTTCACCACGCGCACATGGCGCCACTTGTAACACTGCGTACCTACCATTTTCATATTAGACACGTCAAATATTGTTGCGACTTTCCGACTAAAACAAAATAATAATATGAGTTCAAGCGAGGATTTCGATATTAATATGAAATCTACTCCACCTGATATCTTGAATGAGGCACAAATTGCAGAAAATGGTCTCTTGTCGCCAAAATCACGAGAGCGCTATCCTAGAAGAGATCTCTTCCAGTCAACCCATGGTAGTGAAATAGTGGCATGTTAACGGGTTGTAGCACGACAAGTACAACAAAGAAAATTAATATAGAAATAATATATATATAAATATATACGCACGTACATATATACATACATATGTATAAAAAATAAAATAATATATAAAGAAACAATACACAAACTAATAACACAGATTTCAGCTACGATAAAGTGAGTTGTGATAGAAAATGCTCTTTAAGCTTTTTCTTAAAGGAACCAATTGAGTGACTTTCTTGGATTACCTTGGGAAGTTTATTCCAAAGTCGAGCAGCGTATACAGAAAAGGAGTCACATAAGAACTTAGTATTATAAAACTTCTAGGCACAACAAGCATCGAAGTAATACAGGGACGTCTGGATCGTGTGGGAGAGGGAAGCAGGTTAAAGCGGAAACGAAGGTAGGGAGGACAATTCAAATCATTTAGGATGTTGTAAAGGCCGGAGAGGATGTGGATATCTCGATGAAGGCGAATAAGAAGCTACTTAACTTGAGCACGAAAATTAGATACGTGGTCATACGAAGATTAAAAACAAATCGTATGGCGAGATTCTGGAGACTAAGTAAGGAGAGATTAAATAATTCCTCTGTTACATCCAAATAGCAAACGTCGGGGTAGTCAAGGAAAGGTAGAAGAAGAGTGTGCGCAAGCATAATTTTAGTACAGTAAGGAAGAAAAAATTGAAGACCCTTAAGAGTGAAAGGTATAACGCATGCGTCTACTAATCTCGTTGATGTGCGGCACTCAAGTCAAGTTAATTAATAATTTTATTACATTATGTAACAAGTTACTAAATATTTTATTACCAATACCTACAACTGTGAAAGCGCGACCACACCGCGACAACGGTGAGTTTTGACCTATTTTACTCAGACAACCTAATTCTACCGTGTGACTCGTGTAAGCAATAACCTTTATATTTTAAAATATCAGTGAAGAAACAGATGAGTGTAAATACATAATATGAACTCAACTGTTTATGCGTGGCAGCAAAAAAGATAGGTGATCTTACTTTTTCTCTTTCCATAAACTTCTTACTTTCTATTATTTATTATTGAATATTTAGTAAATAAATTAGAAAAGAAATAAAAAAAAAAAACTGTAGTTGCGTTAATTTTAATTATGGGTAGCCTTGACCGAATTTTATTAGACAACCTATCCGCGATATGTTTGTTTATGTATTATAATTGCTATAAATACTTCTTCTTTAGTAAACAGATGGGTGATTGTCGATCTTAACAGGGATGTTGTAGGTACTAGGTATTAAAGATATTAGATCGTTTATAAGCGCCTGCTATATTGACACAGCAATTGCTATTATAATATTTTGCGAAGCTATTATGAAAAGGAGCACGACTACACAAAAATAATATAATAAGTTTAATAATATTTTATGTTAGTAACTAATTAATCTGTGATAATATTATAAATTGATAAATGATGTGTATACATAATAAACATGTATTCGTAAAAAAATTCCAAACAATAAACTATGTTATAGTGTCTAATAAAGTAATAATGCTAAGATGAATGTTACTTTACTGACTACACAATTTATGAGTGTAACAGTATCTAACAATATTAGTAGTCATACGTGACTAAGCAACTTCTTCCTGAGTTTTAAGTAGATAACTAAAGTTTCATAAATAACATTTAATAATGAAAAAGATTCTGTAACATGTTTTAATACTTTGTTGTATTATATAAAAATTACGATTTCTATTCATTAATCTCTAACTATCAGTATGTTATGTAATATTTCATGAAATGTGAATTAAATTTCCTTTTATTTTGGACTTAAGTACTGGAATTAATATGTCGTTTTGTATATATTTATATATGTAAATAATGCGATGTAAATTTTCTTATATAAATCACCCTTCGCTCCTTCCTATCTCAATTTGCATGCAGCTAAACGACTAGTATCTGGTAGGTATTTTACAACGTCGCATGTATGCGACGTGACAGAGTGAAGTTAATGGTATAAATCCGCGTCGTATCGGTACAGGAGTCGTTTAACGACCTGCCCCATTCCGTTTCCGGATAATACGTATCCGTTTCGCGACGAATTAACTGCATTCATACGTGACTACGTAAGAAACGGTGAAATATATGAGAATATGTACATAATAAATGTTGTCAAAAGTGTACATACTTTACTTAAATTTAATTTTAGGGTTCCGTAGGTAAGAAGGAACTGTTAGCAATACTAACAGACCATTTTGTTGTGGCAACACAGCCGCCGCGAACTCTTTCTCCACTTTTCAACTCATGCAGTAATGTAATATTTTGCAATAAACTATAACAATTCAATAATATAGAGCTTTATTCAGAAAATTTCAAAATCAGACAGACGCGGTCGCAGCCAAAGACTGGAGGGGGGAGTCACATTAATATAAATAATTTGAGAAAATGAAAATTTTTAACACAAAAAATTTATAAGAAATGAAATAAGGTTTGTCGATTTGATGCAAACGATTTGGGGGGGAGGGGGGAGGTCATGACCCCTTGGACCGCCACATTCATTAATACAAAAGTTTACTGAATAAAAATTAAGCATGCTTTTATGATACAGACACTACATGGTGTCCAACAGGAACCCCCCAACAGAAACTCTTATAGTCTTATCTCTGTCTGTCACTATTCCATCCGTTTGTATGTCGCACTCAATAATGTTATAATACAATATTATAATATCATTGGTCGCAGTCCACGTTTTGAGATGAATGAAATTGTTTGAGACGTAAATATAAATTAGACAATATGCAATAAGAGGATATTAATCTCTACCTATAGAAACAATCATAATTACAAATTTTTACTTACCTGGGTGAGATTTGTTGACATATTCTTCCCGTATTGATTGACAGGAACTTGAAGAAGTCAAATTTCGCTCTCGGTCGCTTGGGTCGTACTTGTGTTGCTCGTTTTTGGGTGATCGGTGAATGGATGAATCAGTGTTCATATTTCTAATTTCACTTTGATGAGTACCGAAATTAAATTGTGTGGCGCAATTTTCCATCGATGGGCTTTTAAAATTTTGTTTTTCCTTGTGTTCAGTCCCTGAACCATTGAGCAAAATTT
Source organism: Zeuzera pyrina (assembly GCA_907165235.1). Lineage (NCBI taxonomy): Eukaryota > Metazoa > Arthropoda > Insecta > Lepidoptera > Cossidae > Zeuzera > Zeuzera pyrina. Next base: position 11,877,050 of record OU015624.1, read on the forward strand.
TCTTTATAGTTCTTACTTCTTCTACTTCTTTTATCTTATGCTCAGTTACCGTCGAACGTTGAGAAACTTCGTCGTTTAAATGCAAATTACTCTCACTTATAGAGTTAGGTATGGTTTTAATTTCGTGATCGAATTTTCCATTCATATCGCTCCCATGATGCAAATATTTCTCAAAAGGATTTTCTTTCAAGTTCGATTTAAAAGGATTCTTTAGATCAGACTTCATATTATTTGGAAGACTATGATTTATAGGGAATTTATCGTAGATAAATGAATCTCCTACATCGTTAATGGTCGATCTTGATGCTCCTGATTCGTAACCATTCGTGTTTTCAACACAATTGTACTCGTTTTGAGATAAACTGCTAGATCCAGTGTCATAAGATTTGCCGAAAAATAAAGTTTTTGAATCAACGCTATAGTCGTTAGAAGATGAATCTTTAGATTTATTAATCAATCTAATTCTGTCCATTCCAGGACCTACGTATGAGGTTTTAGCATTTGGCACGGGTAGTTTAGAACCGCTTGAATAATTTGATGGCAAAGTTGTATAAAAAGGATTCGTTGGATGGAATCTGAGTGGTTCCTCATTAGCCACAGATTTAACAAGTGGTGTCGAATTGAGTACTGATGGCAGTGAGTTAAGCGAATTGCGCATAGGTGACGAAGACGGTCGATTATGTGGCAGTTGAGAAGGTCGGATAGTTGCATAAACTGGAGCTTGCGGTGTAGCTCTATTGTTTTGAATTTCTGAAATTAATTGGGATGGTCCTGAAACAAAAACAAATCAATAAGCATGCATATGTATAAAAAAATAAACCTAAAACAAAACTGTTGGGGCTCATGTAAAGGTGTTCATCTAAAATACAGGTATATCATGTTAAATGGAAATTTCTCTTCTGACATTTCTAAACGAAATGGAGGAAACGATGAAGTCGTTTCCGTGCAATGTGAGTCTGCACAACATGCAGAATACCCACATACGTGTCGCAGCTACAAAAGGATATTCCAGACAGCGAGAAGCGTCAAGTAGATACTTTAATAAAAAAATATTGTGCTTTGGTATTTATGTATTTTATTTTAGAATAGATACGTACGTATATTTAACCTTGATCGTATGAAATGGACCGTGTACATATCCTTACCCTTGACAGAATATGTGTGTTATACATACATACATATCTTCACGCCGTATCCCTAACGGGGTAGTCAGAGAGGACGGAGCGCCAGGCGTTGCGGTCGTTACATACTTCTTTCGCTTCCTCAAATCTCATCATTCTCCTCATTATATTTCAGTAATAAAAGGTCTTCTATCAGTGAATTTTAAAAATAAAAGCTTTAGATAGTCAAGCCGTAATTAAAGGTCTGACCATACGAATCTATAGTCTTTCAACTACGACGGAAGAGAGGAGTATTATAAAATTGACAACGTTGTAAATCTCTGTGTGTGATTTTCACCCAACACAACTATTAACTAATAACAATCGTGAAACTGAAGATTTTAAACAAAAAAACCTTCATATAAATCGGTTCATCCGTTTGAGAGCTATAATGCCACAAATAAACACAGCGACAGACTACGGCTCCGAACCTACTAGTCATAACATTCCACTTTTCTGTCGATGGTTAAAGAAGGACTCAGAATGTCAATAATGGAAACTATGGTAAATGATAGTTTTTACATTTCTTTCAACTCATTTGTAATTAAAGGTAAGTTAAGATAATTAAGTATCAGCAATAAATAATAGCCTGTGTAAGGATAGATGGTAATATGTCGCATTGGTTCGAAGTTTATTCAAGCGATAGACAGGGCTGCATAATATCTGCCAGACTAGTTGATATGAAGTGTGAAAGTACAGTGATAAACTATCTTTTATATGCTGACGATGCTGTACTTATAGCGCCATCAGAAGCAGATAAACAGACTCTAATCACGAATAAAACTTTGGTTTTGGTATTTGGAAGAGAAGAAGAAAGAGAAGAGAAAGAGAGACGGAGTGTGAAATATGGGTTAATAGAAAACATCTAGAAGAAATGAATTAAATTGTATGTCTGAGGAGTACGTTTCTGAGGGACGGAAGATGTAAGCTGGATGTGGAGAGACTGGTAGCAGCTAGCAACAAGTTAATGGTGCTCTGTCCGCTATAGTAGACTGCGTGAATTTATTATCTAACTTTATCTGACTTTATTGTACGATAGCGAGCCCTGGATATGGCCAAAATCGAGTGAACGTAAAATAAATGCCATGAAAATGCGATTTTTCAAAAATATGTGCAGTGTCACTCTTGCAGTCAAAGTAAGCAATGAAGAAATACGCAGTTTATCAAAGTGGATGACAATGTTATTGTAAAAAAATTAAGAAAGGAATACTTAGATATTTCAGGAAAAATTGAGTGATGAACGATTGGCGAAAAAAATCTACAGAGCGAAAGTGAGTGGTAGAGGCAAGAAACACCAATACTGTGGATATTTGATTTATGAAAATCAAATATCCACAGTATTAGCTGACGGACGTCAGCGAAAGTGTGTAAGTAGAATAATGAAATTCGAAGTAAAGGCAGAAGTATGCAAAAGAACCGTAATACTTGGCTCTCCATCCGCTATGAGTACCCCTACAGAGATACAGCGTGAGGATATGTATGTACGTAAAAATAATAATACTTATTTGTTTACCAAGAACGTGGTACAGAGATATTCGAAACAAATTTAATTTCATGTATGTCACCAGAAGTTCAGCATGCAAATTATCTCCTCATATATGTTACTATATACAATTATACGTACATACATTTGTATATAGACTAGATCCTAAGTGTTTCTGTGCTGAAGCTTCTTTTCCAATGCAATATCTAACGCTCCGTCCTAATGAAGTTTCTAACTACTTTTATTTCAAGAAAAGTACGAAAGAGTTTCATCGCAATATCGCTAAATGTAATAGTTAATATAAAAAGGAGCAGAGCAGAATTTTCCCATTAGCCTGAGGAGATTCTGCTAGCGAGTTGCATTGCCAATGCTACGAGCTACTTTTAAAAACTGTATTTCAGGACTGTGAGAAAACAGGACTTTTTATATTCATTTTTAAGTTAAATAATACTGACAAATAGGAGCATGTTCCCATTGCGGACAGAGTAGAAGTTTAATTGATTAAGATTCGAAGGAAATTATAATAAAAATGAGTTCATAATGTTTTAAATATTGAACGATCTTTTTATTATAAACTATTTAAGTATATGTCTGAGTACATATACACACATCTTCACGCTGTATCCCTACCAAGGTAGTCAAATTACATACACAGAGTTAATTTAAAAAAACTAATACTAACTACTACTAGTGTCCCAAAATTCACGCAAGATTTAAATTTTGCACCATTTGTACGGTTAAGTGTTGCCAAAGGAAAAAAGATAGCGTGTCAGCTGACTGATCAGGGTTATTAAAAATAGAGCGCTTCGCGAAAGAACGGCGCGATTTCATTCTTGAACAATATTTTAAAAATAATGAAGATTTGGCATCAACCATTCGCAATCTTCGTACAAAATATGGTCGGATTAATAATTTAATTTCATCAACTGTGAAGAGATTATTTAAAAAATTCAGGTGGAGCCTTTAAGCTTTTATCTGGAATTTTTTGAAGTCTAAGGTTTGTTATACCAACTAATCGTTTACCCTAGTCTTGAAGGAAGAAAATGAGCGCTATATCAATAAAATTCGGCCGTATTCAGTGATATAAATTTTGACAAAAGAGTACGCAAGTGCCGGCGAAGCCGTGGAGACCTGACATGTTATTCCATACAATAACTCTACGCAGTATATTTTATGAAAGAATAAAAAAATTACAATTTTTATTAAAAACTTATATTTTCATCAAAATTACTTCTTGCGTGAACACTCATTGTATATCTGAGTACAAATTTTATTATTGCTGTAGGTATATCATTATTACCTATGAGATTACCGACATTTACGAGCAAAAAATGGAAAAAAAGTTCATAGAATATAGATTACGTCTCTAAATATAGTTAAGTTTATTCAATATTTCAAATGATGCCTCTTACTTTTCCGACTTAGGGGCCGATTTTTATCACGAAATAGTAAGTGGAAGGACAACTCACTTTTCAACTCGCTGTTTTTGCCAATAGATCTCCTCCGTGGTGACATATCTCTATCCCTGTAAATAAAGCAATCAGTTCAAAAAATCGTATTACACAATAGTAACAATCTTAATCTTGTATTGTAACTTGTATATTATTCTGGACGGTGACGTATTAATAAATCATAATGAAACATTTTATCTTCATCGCTGTCAGAGCCTCAGCAGTAAGTAGGTACTTCAATTTGCGTCAGGATTAATCGGGTAACAGCTCTCGTTTTATTCTCGTATGAAACGTTGATCGGATTATTGTCAGTCGGGGATAAGCACTGAGCAAAATTTCCGCGATGACAACAGACGACAGACCAGTCGAAGTAGGTTAATGCATATAATTACACTTTATGTTCGTATGTCAAATGTGCCTATATAATATTTAATACAGAAAACATGCCCTTAATTATAAAATTCGTATTTTTTTTCATTAATTTTCTTCGACTGTACTATTCGTTCAGACCTTAACGAACTTCTTCTTTCTGCGTCCTAATTCCATAGGCTTCCATATTCGATTTCCAACCAGCGGGGTTATTCACAAACGTCGGAAACTTGACTTTCCGTATCCGACAGGAAACTTTTCGATGATTTTGTCTAAACGCAATTCACAAATCCGAAACCTTTCCGAAACGCCATGATTTGACAGTTCATTTCGGGACGAAACCTTCGGATGCTTCCGATGACTTTTTAGTGTCGAAAACGTTTCCGAGACGAGTATGTAATATGTGTATAATCGATGACGTCCGTCGTCAAAAACCTAGACTAATTGCGTGCGCGTATTTAATCTAGACTTCTAGACAAATTTCATGCCCTTTTTAAATACATGCCTAGGATTAATTTGCCTTATATTTTTATAACATATTTTATTAGTTACGCAATCAATAGCTAAACATTGTTTGAAGTATTTGAGGTATTTTTAAAAACAATAACAATCAAAAATAAAAACGCTGTTGTACTTTCTATTGTAGTTATTATTAAATTTTACTTAGCGACATCTAGTATAATTTATTTGAACTTGTTGAACGCACAGACGATAAGCACAGACAGTATAATCCGTATTTATAAAGCCCGTTTAGTTCTTCGAATGTAAGTAAAATAATTTAGAAAAATGTTTAATCTTAAAAAAGACTAAGTAATTTCTTTGTCTAAGTTGTTTCTTTGTCTGTTTAAAATGATATTTTGCCAAATACATCGTGATTGTCAAAATGTCATACGTTTAAACCACACTAATATTTTCTACCAAAACGAATAGAATTTCTACCATTTTGTAACATAGTTCATAAATGCATTTTCTTTCGGATTCGTTGAGTCCTTTCCGATGAGATTCCGATAGAGTTTGTGAATAGCATTTTCCAATCCGTCGGATTGAATTTATGCTTTCCGACGATCGGCCCTTTCCGCCACGGAAAGTTTTCGAAGTGTTGTGAATAAGGGGGCTGCACTAGATCGCGATATTTGTGTACTCATAGCGACCTGAAGAAAGTGGCGGGAAGCGGATGGATGCGGAAAGCCGAGGATCGAATATGGTGGCACAGTATTGGAAAGGCAGCAGTGGACGAACACGGACTGACGATGATGATAGCGACATTGCGTCGCGACCGTACCGCAGCCGTACTTACCGTAGGCGCGGCGTTGCTGATATTTTATAACGCCCAAATATGGTAAGCTGCCGTCATATTATAGCACTGTCCAATTCGGAATTGTACGGACGTCTGTTTTGACATTGTCATATCGACGTTGAGTAAATGGAGGAAAGTTTTACTTGTGACAAGAAAAACATAATAAATGTAGAAGACGATTTCGGGTAAATCCTATTAGCGCTGGCGCCGTGACAGCAACTATTGTGTAGTAAACACAAATTGGTGGTGTGGGGCCGGTGTGGCGACAGAGTGGCGCCAACGCGGCTGCAGTGTGGCTGCAATGCGGCCGATATACATTAACTTACGGTTCGGCGCCGGTGCGGCTCTGGCTTCATGTACAGGAATCTTAACTAAATCATTGTCATATTTACTTTAAAAATGGCGTAATCACAGATGTTCACTCACTCGTTTAGTCCAAGTCGTAATACAGAACCAGCCGCTCTAATCATAGCGTGCGCCTCAATATTGCTTATGCTCTTTGTCGAACGCCCGTTAATAGAGGATATAACATCTCCCTCTCGTATACCGCTCACAGCTGCTTTGCGTCCGGGATTCACCTGAAATTAGACACGTAGCTGATTAATTAAACACGTATACGAATAAATAAAAAAATGTCAATTTTGGGAAAAATATAGGTACACTTTCTTAAATTACGAGACTTGTTTTTTTAATAGCGATAGCACCAACTGATCCTACAAATCAAACATAATATACATATACAAACATAATTATACAACGTGTAACACCATTAACCAGAACACAGAAAGTTATGCTTGAAGTATCATTAACTAAATTAATTTTAACTATTTATAATACGTGTTATATTTTTCAATAATTTCAGTAAACTTAAATCATAGTTGCACAAAGGAAATAACATTACGCAGTTCGCAATCATTCGTATTTTCGTTCCAATAGACTACAAACACATTATAATGTAAAAACACATTACAACCATGTATGTAGATACGTAGTGTGGACAGTATCGTGGTGTGAGGGCGCTATTTCCCAGAAGATCCACAATATCCACCCACAAATATCCACAAATGTTTTAGAACGGTATTAATAACTTACAATATAGTTAACATTGAGTTTGTATATTTATAAATACATTTATGTTATTAATATTTATTATGTTATTATTATGTTATTATTAATAATTATTAAATTTATTAATACTTTATTGTATACATATGTACATATATAACTAATGGCGCAATGTTTTCTCTTTCGGAGTGGACAGAGCATCTTTGCGTAATAATTTTTGGCACCCCTTTAATCAATACAGCTTACAAAAGACATCAGAGCACAACCACATAGTGACTGGTTCTTAAGTTCTTTTTAATGATCCCTACGTCGAATTTACAATTTGCAGGAAGATAAGCAGCTGGTACATTCTATATTTTCCTTTCTCTACCAAGCCAATAATTATAAAATTAACTATTTAAATAGATATTTAGAATCGGTACACATTTTCATTAAATAAAATTTGTATTCGCTCGCACTAGTCAGAATAATTACGTACAAAATATAGTTTGACGTGTTGTTATGTTCATTAGATGAAAGAAATAATAATAAATGACAAAAAGACTCATATTCCAATAGAAGTCACAAACTCGATAAAAGTCGACTTCTTATCAGAAATTGTTTAAATATCGTTAAGCTGATTCCAAGTACGTAACCTAGGTACTTAGTTATGTACAAATAAATTTAACATCCCTCAGCACTCTCGTAAAGGAAAAGTTTCTTAGTGCATTTCTACATTAGGACAACAAGCTTATATTCAAACTTAATGTGATTGCCTTCAGTAGTTTGGGCTCTGCGTTAAATAATGTCTTGATCAAGATATTTCATTCGATTATGTATTGAGAAGCTGAAAATCGCCGAAAATCTTTGTCGAAGGGAAAGAGAACCAATTTCTTATAGTACATATGAAAATCAAATAGTGATCTCGCGAAGTTTCCTTCCACGATCAATCATATCGCTTTTAGAGATTCATGAACAAATACACAAGTTCTCTATAGATACAAACCGCATTTGGTTCTCTCCGTCTTGCCGCCGGTGAACAGAACTTCAACATATTTCCTTCCTGAAAGCACCCCCTTATCTCCCTTTACCCACTTTAGAGAGTTCACATACACACAATTCGTTGTACTTATTGTGTAGATATAAATATGCACTCGTTTTGAGATAACTCACTATTGTCGAGTAACTATTATAATATTAATGTCGTAACGGCAACATCAGTAGAATTAGAAAGCAACATAAAGAATTATGTCAGTAGTAATTATGCACAGAAAAAAATACTTTAACTATACATATAATGAGCAATACACAGAAATAATGGCTTCAAATTATATCAACAAAAAAGGTAATTGACGAAACATCTAAATTATCCAGTCGACGTAAGGATGTCTGAGGCAATACTAAGACATAATGGTAAAAGCAATTTTATCGAAACATTATACGGGCATTATTCGAAAATGCATGCGTCCCTAGAGGACGCACACCTATTGTTACGTTGGAGGACATCACTCGCTTCGAATATTAATCTTTTCAATTCGAATCGAAGAGACAAGCGCTCGTGATGTTTTGTCCTTTACGTACAGGATATATTAGCAGTTCCATAATGTTTTTAACAAGATATTGAACTTCAGTTACGAATGAATGATTCTAAATTTTATAAGGGTATTGGATTCTCAAGATCGATAAATTATTTTTCTGCTTTAATAATATGAAAATGAGCTGACTATAATAAATTTTAATTAGAATAGGGTAGCAACTGAGAAAATGAATCATACTAATAATTCTCGAGAGGCCATATAATTAACTAAAATCCGAATGATCGCTCCCATTACATTTTACAAAGAGTTATATTAAATACATGCATATCTTCACGCTCGCTGCATCTCTAACGGGGTAGTCAGAAAGGACGGAGTGCGTCGCGGCCCTTACATACTAAATATCAAATCATTTACAAAAACAAACTCATACCTATTGTGCAAAATTGTAACAAAGCTTATTTATGCTTTAATCATTTTAATATTTTGTTCTCTAGTAAGAAATTGAGGACCGGTCAATCAATAGAATTAATATCATAATTTTCTGCGCATAGTATACATAACTAATACTTATACAAAACTTACAAATATTTTATTTTATAAAATCCGAATGGATCCGATCCGAATCCGAAATTTAGATCACATTACTGTTAGCTTGTTAGTGTGTAATTGTACATATATTACATAAAAAATAAATATTTTACTCAAATCAGAATGATAACGTATTACGAACTATTATTATTTAACTAAATACAAACGTGCTAATAAAATAATGTGTGATAGGATAGGGCATGTTGTCGCACTGTATGGGAATAACCGATGTGATAGTACCGATTTAAGTAGAACTATTCTAACCTCTATTTCAAAAGTAATCAAGAAATAAGACAGAAGTGTATCAAGGTTCTACACAAACTGGACGGCTAACTGGGCAACGTTGTTAAGGCGAGACACGTACGCTGCGTGACTCCGCCACGCACGTGCGTCGCCTGCGCGATCTAACCCCGTATCTACTCAAATCCCATGCCCAATTTATCCTATTTATTTAGGAACATTCTGTATACTGTTATCACTTTATGCTGTGTAGTTGGTGTCAAATTTCGACATGAATAAACACACAAATATTCTATTAACTAATGGATTCAATGAAACGAAGTTTTTTTAAATCGGAGGCAAAAAAGGATATTGAAATACAACGATATCTACATATTGAGCATTTGAAACAATCATTATGTGCCACTCAACTGAGGCTCATGGTACTACACCTAGCTCACTTTCAATTCGACGCTTGTGCAGTGAACAACGTAGCATATTTTACTTCATTACTTATTTAAAGCGCTTGTGTGCTAGTTTTATAAGTAATTAAAACCATTAGGTTTTAATTAGGTTTTGTAATATTATACTGTACCTAACATTATTACAATAAATAAGTAGTAAGTAATATTTGTAAATAAGTAGTAAGTAAGTAATATATTATATATATATATATATATTTTATAATGTAATAGATCTACGTTTGGCCACTAACTCACTTGTTGCTAAGCGACGATGTGGCCGAAGATGGAGCACGTCGATCTACGAAATATCTATTCACTCTAGCCCTGAAGATGCCTGGATTCATTTTATTCATTCATTCATAAGCATCCGCTCAGTGTAGTATTAGATTGCAAAATATACATTAAAATGGACTTTTAATGAATTGAACTTATTTTACTATAAGTAAAATAAAAACGTCATTTTTGGCAGATTTTGCCCATTTAGAGCGACAACACAATAACACTGTCTCGCTCTTACCTGTGGCAAAGTAGTAGTTCCCGCTCCTCGCTCTGCCAGCGCGTAGGACCACGTGACCACGATTATTGTTTTGATGTACTATTCTAGAGTAACGTATAATTCAAGGTTGAAATACTTTAATTAATTTCAAAAAGTATATAAGTAATGTAAACAACGTTTCAAGTATTCAGAGAGCGTAACTGACTAACTGTACAATTTCATAATGATTTTCTAAATGAGCGAGCAGAACTTTACTGTCATTTTCATTTAACCCTACGAATGCGGGGCATAATTTACACGCCAGCAAACGACAAAGCATTGTCGAACGCCACAATCTATGCATAATGATGCTGTGTCTTAGAACATAAGACTGCTATCTAAAATTAACCTGTGTCACATATCTATACTTTCATACATATAAATAAAATTGAAGTAACCTGCTGTGATTTCGAAATAAAAGCTTTTTCTTCAGCTTTATTCAACTTCAAAATTATTTTTTAATTTCTTCAGCGTTCAAGCAATTCGTTTATGGAACAAGTGCTAACACACTTGCTCAATTTCAACGTCGACTCAAAACCTACTATCTTTTTCAACAGCTTTTGGACATTGAGTTGCATTTACCTGTATAAAGATGCAGCTAAATGCAAGATAATGTCTTTCATTAACTGTCTTTTGTTAATAATTCATAATTTTTAGTAATTACATATTTTTAATGTTATATTTGAAATAAATGTATGTGTATATTTATTAATAATTTCTATTTTCGCACCACCCAACATGTTCTCCGTATGCTTTTTTTCTTTAACCAAAGGTTGCTTGGAAGAAATTGCTTTAGCAATAAGGCCTCCTAAATTGTACTTTTTCACGCTTTCTTAAATTTTTATTTGTTGTCTGTCTGCTAGCGTGTCCGGGCTAATAATCTCTGAAACGGTTGAACTGATTTTAGGGGGACTGTCTTTGACAGGTAGAGAAGTTTTCAGAAAGGGATCTAGGTTATTTTTTGTACCGAAAATCTACACTACTATATAAATCTGTAGGCTCTGTCTGTAAATACATCTTTTTTAGTCAAATTTTGTGATAAATGTTCGTTTTATGACTCACTGACTACAATTTTACCCTTTTTAAATTTTTGAATTTGCATGAAGGTAGTTTAACATCAGGGGACAGACATAGGCAATCAACCCCAACCAAAAAGGGGATGAAAAGGAGGATGAAACTTTATGTGCGAAAATATATACTAAACCGCTGAACCGATTATGATGAACTTCTTTGTAAAAGACCTCCATCAACATAGGTGTAGAATTAAGTACAATAAATAATTAATGTGTCATTTGATATTTTGGTATTAGTATGCCTAGATGGTGTAAAATCGGGTTTTGTGTTATTGTAAATATATACATTAATAGAAGTGGAAAGGAGGTTTAATTGTTCCTGTAAAAACGACATTCCTAGTATACAAGAAGTTGACCTGACACCAGAGGGTTGTACAATGGGTATCATATGAAATGGGAACATAAAGCAAGGTTTCTGTACATGTCACGTCATTATAAATCTAATATGGCGGATGTTCCGTGATAAGAAGTAACTTTTATGTTCAAGACCAACAATGTGGGTATCAAATGAAATGGCATATATACGCAGGGAAATGTTTCTGTATATGTGACGTCATCATAAATCCAATATGACGGATGTTCCAAAATGGCGATACGGGTATTAAAAGAAAGGTTATGGTAAGCGCAATAAAGAGAATACGCAGAAGAAGGGAAATTTGGTACAGAGATAGACTTTTTTTTTATCAAAAGCCTACCCCTAAGTTTGTGAAAAGGGGGACGAAACTTTGAATGGGAAATACTAAACCGCTGAACCAATTAAGATGAAATTTGGTACAGAGATAATATGTACCTGGAGAAAGACGTAGGCTCGACGTCTTTTTATCAAAAACAACTTTTTTGCACATGATATATACATGTACATGTAACCTAACCTAATCTGAAAAAGCCACGAAAAAATTGTCCACGCGGACGAATTCGCGGGTACAGTTAGTAAAATACTAAATTTAACTCTAGTAAAATCGCGAGACAAAGCTAGATTGTAACAAACTGTTAAAAGGTCCGTGTTTGTGTATTGGAAGTATTTTTTAAGAAAAACTTACAGTACGGGAGATGTTAATAAAACTAACAGAGGTTTTGCGAATATTGATCTATCTATAGAGCGTGATAAGTCCCCCAGTTTGAAATTATTTAGTTGTCTGCCTGGCTGTTTGTGCTGTACTTGGACAGTTGCTTTTAAATTCAGACAATGCATGTAGTGATTTTTTTTTTGGTTTCTGAGAGGCGAAATTAAACCCCCGCGGGCTACCCAGCCGGACTCTACGCCGACTGGGGAGTGTCGGACTCGAACCGACTAAACAAAACCCCTCTTTGCTGTTAGCCCTAGTGGCTTTTACAGCGTCACAGGTCGCGTTGGGGCGAGCGCTGAAGGCGCCCTGCCAGATGGTCGACCGCCTGAGAGTTCCTCCAGCCGAGGGATGCCTCGTTTGGAGGGCGGACCTCGGGCTCAAGGCGTCGCCAGGGGAGCTTTCTGCACCTGCGTGCATCTTAACGGGCTTCCTATTCGGGTGAGGGCCGGGCCTCTAGCGGACCCGGCCGGCGAGGCCGCTGAGGGCCGGTTAGTGTGCCTAGTGTTCCGCGTGGCAGTTTACAATGTGGCTTAAGGCCCGCGTGTGTGCGTGTAGAGCTACGTGATCGAGCTTCTAAACGTGAGACCCTACGGGTGTCGCGGGGGTCGTCCTCGCCTCCGCCGTTGGGGCCGGTGCGGTCGTAGTGTGTAGGTTGGCATGTTCGAGTTCGAACGTGTAATGTCGTCGTCGCTGTCGCCTAACACATGTCTAGGCCTACGATAGCGTTTGCGGACGCGGGGTTCGGGGGTGTACGATGACGCCCTAACCACTACGGGGTTCGGGTGTAAGGAGGAACGGTGAAAGAAGCGTTGGGACGCCTCTTTTAGATATTGAGTTATAGAGGGCAATTCTAGGTCGTAGTGGAGATCTACGTTGCGCACGTAAGGAGGGGCACCGGTGGCCCTGCGCATGAACCTATTCTGAATAACTTGGAGGGAGTTGATGTGAGAGCGCGCAGCGTGAGCGAATACTACACTGGCGTACGTCATGATAGGCCTGACGCACGTCTTATATAAGGTAACTTTATGTCTGAGGGACATTTTGCTTTTAGCGCAATTGAGCATGTTGAGACGACCGAGGACGAACGCGGCGCGGTCGCGGACCGTTTTGATGTGTTGGGCGACGGTCATGGCACTGTCAAGGGTGACTCCTAAGTATTTGACTTTCCTAGTCCAAGGGATATCCTGGCCGAAGAGCGTGATAGTACAGAGAGTGTTAGCGCGGCAGGCGCGGCTGGTCGTCGTTCCCCTCGAGAAATACACGGCGGCGCTTTTCTCGGGGTTGACTTCGATTCTCCAAAGACGGAACCACTCGCCTAGTCTGGTGACCGCGACTTGGAGGAGTTGGCAGACTCTGAGGCGACTACAGTCTGATGTGAACAGTGCGGTATCGTCCGCGAATAGAGCGAGCTCTACACCGGGGGTTTTGGGGACGTCGTTCGTGTAGAGCGAGTAGAGCGTGGGCGATAAAACGGAGCCCTGTGGGACGCCTGCCCTGATGGGGCGGGGAGAGGAGAGCACCCCTTCGACTCTATAGCGGAAGGAGCGGTCCGACAAAAAGTCGAAAAAAGTTTGACTACTCGGTTGGAGATGCCGTCTCTACCGGGGGCTTTTCTAGGTTTGAGAGCCTTGACAATATCCTGAACTTCGTCAACCGTCGCGGGTCTGAGTTGGCAGGGGGCGGTCGCGGGCGGTAGGGAGCCTACTTCGCGATTGACCATGTCTAAATGGTTCTAATCTACAGGCTGAGAGCTAGGGGAGCATTGGACCTCCAGAGTGTCGGCCAAGAGTTCTGCTTTATCTACATCGTCGAAAGCTGTCTGTCCGTTCGGTTTCGTCAGAGGCGGCATTGTTTGGAACGTGTCCGATTTGAGAGATCGGGCCAACTTCCAGTAAGCCTGGTGCGTCGGCTCGATCTCTCGCATGAGATAGCTCCACCTGTTATCCCTAAGTTCGGAAATTCGGTATTTGACTTCGCGTTGGAGGGCGGGTAAGTTGCGTTTGTTCGTTTCTGAGGGAAACGAGTCGTAAGCGCGGGTCGCGGCGTTCTTGGCTCTGATCAGCCGACGGATGTCTCCAGAGAGCTCCCAACGGCGGTCGTTCGCCGCCGGGACCTCACGGGAGCACGAGGAGACCGATTCGCGGATGTGGGCGGTGAGCGCGTCTAACGCCGCGCTCGCGTCCTCGGCGGAACGGATAACGTCCGGTATCGCGTTAAGCCGCGGCGAATTCTCAATTTCTTGCCAATCCATCACGGTTTTTGTGAGCGTCCTATTGTCTATCATAGGTCCTAGTTTGAGTAGTACTGGGCTATGGTCAGAGTCTAACTCGTGTAACGCCTCTATTGAGTGCAGCGTTAGAGCTACGTTCTTTAGAAGCGCTATGGTGGGTGGGCGTCATAGGGGCGATAACGTCAAAGTTAAGAACATCGGTTAGATCGTCTAAAGCTCTGCCATTTCGCGAGGTGGTGTGCGAATTCCAGCGACAATGTTTAGCGTTGAGATCGCCGGCGAGTATGACAGAGTTGTCTATGTTTAGGAGGGCCTCTAGATCGCTTCTAATTAGCGCTTTACCGGGAGGGAGATAAACAGACGCGAGTGTGACAGGCGCGTGCCCCGTGAGGGCCACCCGGCACACCGACGCCTCTATGTTGGTGAGGGCGGGCGTATCGATCGGAATGCAGTGCAGGGACCTTCTGTAGTAGATAAGAGTGCCGCCTTTGGGGGCGGGCACCCTATCGTTTCGCACGATATTAAGCCCGGAGAGGCCGGGGTCGCGATTTCTAGGTTTCAAAGTGGTTTCCTGCACTAGCATTATATCTATTTGGTGGTCTCGCGTAAACTCGTGAAGGAGGTCGCGTTGCCTGCGGAGTTCGTCCGCGTTAAAAAAGGAGATTGAGAGCCCGCGCGGTTTGATGCGCGCGGAGGGAGTTGTCTCGTGGGTGCCCGGTTTTATAACCTACGAGGGGGCGCCGTGAAGCGGCTTAGGCTGTCCAGAAGGGACGCGTGTTCGGCTAGTATGATGAGCCGTCCCATCCCGGCATGTGGTGACGCTGTGGTAAACTGTCTTTTATACGCTGAGAATGCTGTGCTTATAGCGCCATCAAAAGGAGAATTGCAGAGTTTAGTCACGTGCATGAAAGAAGAAAGTAAAGTGAAAACTTTTAGTATGAATGTTAACAAAACTAAGGTTCTGGTGTTTGAAAGAGAAGATGTGTACATGAAAACGAAATATGGATAAACAGAAAATGTCTAGAACAAGTGAATTGTTGAACAAGTACATTTGCCTGTAATTATATTTGCCTAAGTTTATTATCTAGTCTACATTTTTATTACCTAACATAGCAATTATACTATAAAAATCTTTATTACTCGAAAAGGATCCAAATAATACAACATTTGAGTCGCATAACCTATAGTGGACGCGTTATACTCGTAGTTACGCAGACGCGTCGTTTTATTATAAACTGAAGTAAACGCGCCCTAGATACCCCAAGAAACGAACATTTTTATTCAATTCTTTATAATAATAATATAATAACTCCAGACAATTACACAGATTGTGTGACCCCAAACTAAGCAGTAAGCTTGTACATGGGTACCACACATCGAACTCTGAGGGACAGTAACACCCAGACTCCAAGCCAATTTAGAAAAGTTCGTTTTCTAAATTGACCTGACCGGGGATCGGACCCGGGACTCTAGCTTGGAAAGTAGATGCATATGCCACTGCGCCAACGGGCCAGTCGAATGTTTTTAATTAAAACATTGACAAAATTTTAGGATGCGCTCAGAAATTCCCCGTGTTTCGAGTCGTTATTCATCAAATATTATGCAGCCAAAGAACGAAGGTACGTTGTGCGATTTAGAAACTCAAGCGTATACACATAATTTGGCGATAGAACAGCGAGAACAATATTTGCATAATTAATTAAAAGAGAGAATTTACGTATAAATTATGGATAGTTACAGAATAAATTAGTACGTCGTTGTAAATTACTGAACGTATATCATGCGTATGACGAGAATTTAAGCTTTTTCTAATTTTAAACGACACTTTTAACATTTAGTTGTGTACCGAGCGATTTGTTCATAATTAGCTCCTATTTAACTCGTCAGAATTTAGCTTATAGTCCGGTTACGAAAACGCACTTTCTACCATATACATATTAATAAAATTGAATTGTCTGTAATTTCGAAATAATTGATTTTTCTTAAGATTATATGATTATTTGCACGTAACCAAAATCCAAACACGTTTTTTAAATTTTTGTCTGTTTATCTGTTTGTTCGTTAGTCCGGGCTAATTTCCGAAACGGCTGCACCGATTTCGACAGGACTTTCATTGGCAGGTAGATGACTTTTCAGAGTGACAAGCTTACTTTTTATAAATGTAATGGGGGTGAAACCGCGGGGCAGAGTTAGTATACAATATATATGTACCTAATATAGGGAATTTTCGACCTAATTGTCAGAACGATAACCACTCGTCAATATGGGTTAACTTCAAAACGCAAGCAAAACCTGCTGAATGCCGCATTGACAGTCTCTGTGTGATCAACTGATCACTGATCACGCAGAAAGTATCAAAAAACAAGGAGATTTGGGGTTGAGAGCAAGTCCGTGTTTAGATATGTGCCGAAAAACTACGTCTTACGTTTTGGTAATGTCCATAATATAATTCACGTGTGGCGTGATACAGTGTCATGAAGAATAATAGACATTAACGATTATTTATAGCTCAATCAATTTTTATTAAATATCCCATTAAAACCATAGATTAATAAAAGATGTCGCAGTCATAAACGATCCTCGGCCCATCCATTTCTCACCCACATATTACATATTTTCTGTTTTTCAAGTCTGAACTTACTAACCCACCCATTTTATTAAGTCAGTGCTAAAAGTTCATTTTGTATAACGTTTATTAATGTTGTTTTGTAAGAACTCTACAAAAATAGAGCTTAATTACAAAAGAAATATTTTACGTAATAAATTGAACCCTTTTAACAGTCGATTTACTCAAGGGCTGCTGTAAATTACAACTAGCGTATCAGTGCGACTCTTTAAGTGAATATATTTTCCGCTGACCTCCGTGAATTATCTAAGCGAAGACAAAGTTTATAGTTTCTGTTTACGATTAACAACTGAATCAACTTAAGGAATCAGTTTTTTTTTCTTTCTACTCTGGATGTATTTCATCAGTAACTAGCTAACTACACATTTACGTTAGGGGATTGAAACAAGACTGATCAGAAATGAATTTCCGAATTTCCGATGTACTTCGGAATGCTCCACTATCTTCTTGTGGAATCCCAATAGAGAAGGCGTAATATTATTATATGTTTGTATGATTTCTACGTTTATATTTACTCATATTGGTTTGAGGTAAAGGTTTAAAAAAATCATAAATGAACAATTGGAAGCTGCTATGTAGATTTGTAACAAGCAATTACTATAATAATCTTCAATACAATACTTTTTTTGTAAGTACCTACTATAATACCTTCCTAATATAATACTCGCTCAGAATATTGACATAGAAATATTTGCAGACAATATTGGGACATTCGCATTAAGCATTAAGAATGCTTATGTTTATTTGTTTAGTATTAAATCAATATGGCAACCTTTATAATTTAGATTATTATTTATATAAATAATGTATTTACAGTTATGTATAAGTACTTATAGAAATGATATTATATTTCACATGAGTGACTAATATTGTATGACTTGTTGGTGTTTTGGAGACTATAACTCTGTAAACCACAAATGTGGCTGAATAAATTAATAAATAAATAAATAATACATATTTCTAAGCCTCAACATTGTCTACGTGAACTATCAGTAGTCGAAAATTTACAATGTTCAATTTATAAAACTATTTGGCAACTTTGAGGAAGTTTATTATTTAAGATAATGTGTAGTTTTAGCTTTGTAAATGTTAACGTATGTATATACTTTTTTGTTATTAATAAAGTGTAATGTACATTAAAAAATTAAAAAATAAAAATAAACCTATTATTTCTGCTGCATACGTCTCTAGTATCCTGTACCAATTTGTACATCATATTTTTTAAGAACAGAGATAGTAATAGAAACAAAAGATACTAAGTAAGTACTGAGATCTAAACGATGGACAATATTTTCTAAGTAAACATCGTATGAATCGTTTAATGCCATTTCATTTTTAGACTTTTAGACTTTGCTTCAAAAAGCTGGAAATACTGAATATAATATGCGGTAACATTTCATAGCGAAGAAACGTCTTATAGTTTCATTGGGGCTATTATTCATATAGGGGTTCCCAAACTTATTTTCTCTACTGAGTCGAGAGCTCATGCAGTCGTTGTCTAAGATGCCTCCTAGCTAAATGAAATTACAAATCACCCCCCAGGCCTCTACACAACGCCCCCATTTTTTTTCTGAGTCTCTTACCGCCTCCCTTTAGGCCTGCAGCGCCCACAAGGGGGCGTTATCGCCCACTTTGGGAATGGCTGATTATACAATAATAAATTTTTCTTTAGTGCATATTTTAATTTTTTTATCACTGTCGATCTTTCTGTATGGTTGTGGAAATTATTGATTAAAATATATGAAAGAATTCTAGGACATAACATTTTACTGTAACAACTTTAACGTACTCATAAGATAGTGAACGAAAATTCAACTTAAAACGGTCTTTCATTAATTTGGTTTGAAGCGGAACTCCTAACTACCGTCCTGAACTAATTGTACTTGACCATTCTTTTACAAACTGCTATAGCAGGTTGGAGATACTGAATTCGTTTTTTAAATTCAAACGAAACTATATGAAACAAGTCTCTCATTTGCAGAAACTTCTCAGAGAAAGTTTTCCAAAACTGCTTCAAGGGTTAAATCCAGTTAAAGAATTTCAAAGCGGCATAATGTTGAATCGCAGTAAGAGATAACCAACCATGAACTAGCCTATGTACTTCGCAGTAATATACTTCAGTTACTCCTCACTACCTACTGCGACTCGAACTATTCAAAATTAGTACAGTTGTGCATAAAAAACAAAAGAACTTGTAAAAGATAAGTTATTCAGTTTCACACCTAAAGGTTACCTACACATAAAAATTGCTTTCTTTTAAATTTGATACCGACTTTAGAATAATTAATGTTAAGAAAACGAAAGTTTCTAGAGGATTTAATTTTTTGATTTCATCACATTAAAACATTTTCATAATTACATAACAATTGTAATTTGTGGAAGAGAAAGAAAAGGAATTTTGCAACAAATTAGGCTATCGAACTGTGTTAAGAATAAAAATGTAATTACTCTAAAGTAAATATTGTTTTTATACAAACTCTTGATATCCTGAGGGGCTGGTTTTGATCGGTGCCACCATGCATACGGAAGCCCCACGGCGCACCACCCGTCAGCTCCACTTCCCTCGCAGTCATCGCCTACTCTCGCTCCATTACTTCACCAACTCAAAAGCTTATTTCCATACACATCATCGAAGTTACGCAATGGGAAAATCATGTCATAAAAAAATTAAAGCATATAGTGGAAGCCCGTAGTCATCTCGAATAAATATCACAACTTCGTTATTTCAGTCAAATATGAGCAGCCAAAGCAGAATGTGAGCCTGCAACAAAATAGACCCAATTAATACTCTTATTTCTTTAATTAAACATGTCGATAATACAACATTATAAATATTTTATCTGTGTACTTTTGCGTATCTGTCAATTCAACATTGACAAACATTTTAATTGTACGAATTTGTATTCGCACATAAATTCCATAAAAGGGAATAATTCATGTAAATTTTAACTACTGAGATATAAACAGTTAATGTGTAATAAAAACACCTGAGAAATTGTAACACAAACTCGCTTACTTCTCTAATCTGTGATGTACACTGAAGTAATAAGGATGTAATAGAAGGGTATTGGTAATTTTGAATACGACTATATTCCATACTAACGACCTGCCCCGGCTTCAAATGTGTAGAATTTTTTTTAAATAAGTGCAGCCCATGTTACTCGTTGATAATGCAGCTTTCTACAGGTTAAAGAATTTTTAAAATCGGTGTAGTTTTTGAGTTTATTCGTTACATATATAGAAACAAAGTTTACCTGTTTATAGTATTAAATATAGACTACCGATGTATGTCTGTACTGGCATGTACAATATAGTTGTGAATATACAATATAGTAATGAAAAGAAAATGTAGTGGGACTGCATAAAAATAAAGCCGTAAAAAAACTTTGTTTCAATCTTTATCTGTAACCTCGTTGTAACTAAAAATAAAATCCAAATCAAATTCGAAACAATATATTTATAAAAACGTAATCTATGATAAATATAGTTCACCGTATCGTCTGCTGAATGTAAAACTTCATAAAAATCCAGAGAGAAGAAAAGGAATATATTTATGAAATAAGATCATTTCATAAAATACTCGTCAATATCGTTTGTTTAATAACCCATTAAATAGAACGGCAACAAAAAACTTTTATTAAACTCTTTCAACATGGATTATCTATTTCTGTAATATTGCTTAGGTTGGTACTCGTATCTACTTCTCAGGCATTCAGACGAATTAAAATACAAATAATATTTTTATTGGTTTCTTGGTGTGATGGTTAGTGTCTACGTCTGTCTTCTGCACCGAGGATTCTAAGTTTGATTCTCTATCGGGTCAGTATAGAAATCAAATTATTCTAAAATGTATTGTAGTCTGGATGTTAACTAGTATATTGAATAAACACAAAATACCCTAAATCAGTTGTATGTAACTCCTAGTATGATATCGATAGTACAAACATAATGCTTAACAATAAAATTGTGATTATCTAAGAGAAAACAAAATAAAATGTACCTACATAATAGTAAAGTTTAATGAGAAAGTAACATAATATCTAAATTACTACGTAATTTCAAACTCCGAGAGCAGTTTAATTAATAGTTAGTACTCGTACTTTGTACTATATCGGAAAATAACAAACTTTTACGACCCTATGTAAAAATATGATAGTAACAACCATTGAATAGATATCGTCGGTAATAAGTTAATAACTAATAATTAAATTCATATTCAATCCTCGTATATCATAAAGTGGAAAAGAAAAGTAGATAGGTAATGAAATACCTCGTTTCAATTTCAATTAAGCTTCGTAATATCCGAAAGCTCAGCTCTAGGTAAATTATCGTCTGTATATCGTAAACTAAAAGTAATGTATGTCGGTAAGTCAAAGCGAGGTCGGTACTGCTGAATTATTTTCAGGCTATGATGTCGACCAGCATCCATGCTGAAGGCCGACTAGTACATGAAATACGAGACAGATATATTGAATCGTTCCCTTAACACGCCATGTGCGTAATAAAAGAAACAAAATTGTTCTTTAAATCGTCGTTGACGGCTTACTTTAATCATTATTTTCTCAAATTCATGCCTGGTAACTATTGGCTGTCATGTTATAAAAGCAAAAAAAAATATTTTTCCTGGTAGTTCAAAGGGAAATATTTAATTTAATTAGAACTAATAACACGGAAGAGACAAAAAAATGTTACCGACACCTTTCAATAACAACATTGTGTAAAGAAAATTTGTAGCTATTACCACCGATTAATTAGTTACTACCGTAAAATTACGATGAAGAATGCAATATACATGAAGTACTGTTATTTACTTATTTTTAAGCAAAGCGTACACGAATATTGTTATGTACGTAATATAAAATAATACTGAGCACTGAGTAGTCGTGTTAATTGGCCGCACACAGACGAGCAGATTACAATACCCATAGGTAGCTGACGTTGAATTTGTTGTTGTGATACCGAACTAATTCCGTTAAGTTTCCTTTTTAATTTGATCAATTTTGGTACGTATTGAATCTACGGAAATAACATTCCACAAATAATTCTTAATAAATTTTAGTTTACAGTTTTATTAAGTACCTATGTGTACATACTAATATTTTATTAAATGAAAGGTTTTTAAACGATTACAAAACCGACAAAACAAATCTCAAACAGGTACAGGTCTTTAGCTTTCCGAACTTTATGAGAGCTACTTACTTTTTAAATGGTCAATTTCATTTCAGCATATAAACTAAGTATAAATGCATCTGTAGATATTCATATTAACCATATTAATTAATAATATAGTATACTTTTTTAATAATTAATTAATTATATACATAATAATTAATATTATAAATTTCGAAGTAAAGTATTACTGTTACAAAGAAAACAAAAAAAAAAGTAGTTATAATTCGTAACAATAAATGTTAGAAAGTAAATCGTTCACCTTCCTCTAAAAATTTAATACTTATTTCTATCTGTTTTCTTTTATGAATGTGGGTATATTTATATAATATTGAATTTGAGTTTTTGATGTAGTATAACTTCTCGTATTATCAATTCATTCACTTTATATTCATTGTTAATTTGTATTAGGTACAATGAATTAATGTTATATGTCAACTTAAAGTAAATATGTAAATAATAAATTGTTCATCATATCCGCTAAAATTGTAACTGTATACTTATTGTAAAATGACGTTAGAAATGCGTCGTTACTATTTTTATAACAATTACGTTACGCCGAAAATGAAATTTCGTTTGCCAATTTAAAAAGTAACGTGGCCGAGATCGAAGAATCGTCAAAAACACGGAAGGTTGTGAGTGACATCTGAATCGGGCCCTCGTGTTATTTTACGTCCCGTGTCGCATTGGAATCAAAATGTAAATTGAGAACAAGTGACAAAAGTTTTACAATAAACCTTATATCAAAGAAAACAGAAGTGACAGTAAGGAAAACACTTTACAAATTCTGAAATGCACTGAAACAGCAAGTAGGATAATTTATTATATTTATTTTTTAACGAAATATACAAAATATATAAATTCAAAATTGTAGGACTAGGAGCAACAATTTGTAATGACTGTATATTGTTTGCAGGAAAACGACAAACTCGAATATAGAACTCGATAGGTATTTTGTAAATGGACACGTTGGCCAAAAAATGGACAATCTTATCCATGTACCTCTTCAAGACCTCACATGTACCTGTTCAAGACCGATAGGTCAAGAACCAACCACGATTGAAATATTCTCGGTTAAAGAATTCACTACACATGTACCGTCCGCCGCGCATAATATTCCTCTCGTTCTCTCCATCAGTTTTACACAAAATACAACTACCTTTCTATACAATAGTACCCCAGTAGTTACGACGTCGTTATACAAGTATATGATGAAATGCAAAAATTGTATATAACTACTTAATTTAATCGAAAAATCAAATTAGTTGTTATAAATTATATTTATTGATTCATCTACAAAAATACAGATTAATACAGATATTCTTTTTAATGAAAGAGGGGCAAACGAGCAAGCAAGTCACCTGATGGAAAGTGATCACCGCCGCCCAAGGACACCCGCAACGTCCGAGTAATCACGGGTGCGTTGCCGGCCTTTAGGGAAAGGAGGGGAAGGGGGGTAGTGGGGAGACGGGCCACCGGCACTCACTCACCGAACGAAACATAACAGCAATATACGAGTATGCTGTTATTTCACGCCGATATTCTGTGAGGGGGTTGTATTTCACCGGGCGAGCCGGCCCAATTCGTGACACAATGCAGCATGGCTCTTCTACCTCACAGACAAAAATAAATAAAAGTACTTTAATACTGCGTATCTGAGATACGCAGTATAACAGGGTTGCACAACAGTGTTATTGTAAAAATGAAGAAAGGAATGCTTAGATGGTTCGGGCTCTTGGAAAGAATGAGTGATGAAAGACTGACGAAGAAAATCTACAGAGCGAAAGTGAGTGCCAGAGCCAGAGTGTTAGCAGACGGAAATGTCAAAAGCACTCGCATACCTAGGCGAAAATGTGTGAAGAGAATGATGAGATTTGAAGAAGCGAAAGAGGTGTGTAAGGATCGCAACTCCTGGCGCTCCATCCTCTCTGACTACCCCGTTGGGGATACAGCGTGAAGATATGTTATGTTATGTTACGTTATTTTAATACATATGTTAATCGAATATTTTTTGTTTGTAAAAATGGTAATTCTGTTTGATATACGCACCAAATCTACCAATGTTACTGAACGATAAACATATATTTTTAAAAACTTTTATAAAAATTTCATTTTCAATTTTTCCTATTAAAAATTTTCATGAACAAAAAATGGTAATAGCTTTTAGCTTAAAGTGTTTATCAGTTGTCCATAGTTCTCTTTTTTATGAGATTTAACTGTGAGTCCGCTAAATAAATCGATATAATCGCATAACTTTTTTAAATGTACCGCCATTGATCTCAGTGGCTTCATACGAGTACATACAATAGTCTTAAATCTTAAAATTACATATTTAACGATTATAAAAACAAATGTCTCACGAAATATTTTTTTTTAATTGTGTTTTTATTAAGCTTATATATTACTTTGCTTGTGCTGATGCCCGAGCGTGAACGGTACAAGTACTATGTTTTCAATGATATATTACAAATATTCATATTTATAAGACTCAAATGAAACGAAACATTTTTCTTGTCCTTGACAGTGTATGTAATGGTCGACTCACATGTGCAATAAGTACCGTGAGATCGTGTTTAAATATTAACCGCAGCAACGGCGCAGACGTCCACAGACATTGGCCAGACGGTCAGACGAACATTCTTTCCTACAATTCTATAGCCAGATATCCAGTGCTAATTCGTATCTGAACACGGAATTGATACTTGATGAAAATCTCGTTTCCGCAATCTGATGTCCAGTGAGCCTATTTTGCGTATCGGTATGATTAACACTTCTTCTGCCACCCCAGCTCGTCCAAGAAGCCTTCTTCTTAATGTTGGTGTAGACTTTATGTAGTGATCTTGGCATGAAAAGAAGTTTCTGCCAATAGATTACATCACAGTTGAACTCTAACAAAACGTGAGTAGCTATATTTCTTCTGCCTCCGAACACCTATCCTAAACACCTCTGCCTGCAAGGAAAAGATGACTGCTCCTTTATTAAAAAAATATTAGTTGTATGTGCCAAATCTGATCAAGGCACCCGTTATTAAGCAGAACTCACTCTCGTTACTTAGTTCGTTCGTTAAATCACTCGTTAATTTTAATAGACGGCGTGAGGATCGTGATTTCATTGGGGTAATACTTCTCTGTCTTGTCTACATTCGCTGACGTCATGTTCTGACTTGTACATGTCATTTTCTGCTTTGGGCTATTTTCCTTTCGAGTAGTTAGCCGTATGATAATGGTGCTACAGCTTCCGCACCAGTCACTTGTAAACTGAATCCTCTCCCAATATGCTGCATCATTACCACATACTTGACTGTGTTCTTTTATCTATTGGAGAATTACGGTATTGCGTCCTTGTGTACACATAATGTCGTTAACATAAACAGTTCATTACACTCATTTATTAGGCTTTTAGTAATGTTACATTTCAAAGCGTCCTTACTGCCCTACTAACGGAGAGTATTTGAATATTACATCTTTTTACGTCTTTGGTAATTATTACTTTTACCATTCAGATAACGCCCACAGACTCAACTTGAAACATTGTATCGTGTGTTCCAAGCGGCATTTAATCCTGGATGTTTAAGTCATCTGAGAATACGCCAGCTCCAGTACTTGACTCCGTTATGGAGCTATCTGTAAAGATTTTATCGTTGTGGACCTATCTGTGAAAGTTCTCTAGTAGAGGTGACTCCAGCCTCTTCATGATGCTGAATTCTGTATGTTTTATCAAAATTTATAAATCTGTACTTACACTATATGCACTATATGTACTAAATGTGAATACGCGTTTAGAAATGTGTGTTTAAAATTTTATTTCATATATGTATGTCTGTGCTGACAAAAACATGTCCGTTATATTTAGTGTTTACAGATGTGAATCGACTGAATGGACGATAAAGACTACGTGTCCGGCGCGTATTAGTAAAGGGAGGCTAACTGGAATAAAGTCGTCACATAACGATTTTTGTGGGACTGAGCAGTATTATACCGACAACTGGTATCGTCGTATTCAGTGGTGTTTCCTAAGTAGGAAAAATTATGTTGTCACTTCCTTAACTGGTGCAGTGGGGGAGCTATGACGTCACAAAGATGGCGATTCGTGGTTTAAATTTTGTCGAATAACTAAATAACTACTTAACTTCTTTGTATAGGTGCCCCTCACTGCGGGCTGTGCGGTCATTATATCGTGACCACAGAGTCTGTGTAAGGATAGATGGTACATGTCGCCCTGTTTCGAAGTCTGTTTATTCGTTAAACAGGGCTGCTTGATGTCTGCCTGGCTATTCGTGCTGTATTCGGACGGTTGTCTTCATACATGGTAAGGTACGATATGTGAGTATGAGTGGTACGATATGTGATGACACAGTGATAAACTGTCTTTTATATGCTGACGATGCTGTGTTTATAGCAGAAGCAGAATCAAAGTTGTAGACACTAGTCACGTGCATGAAAGACAAATGTGAAGTGAAAGGACTGAACATGAATGTGAACGAAACTAAGGTACTGGTGTTTGAAATAGATGTACAGCAGAAAAGTGAGATATCTATAAATGGAAAACATCCAGAAGAAGCGAGTGAAACTGTATATCTGGGGAGTGCGTGTGTGCGTATCTAGAGATAGAAGATGTGAGTTGAATGTGGAGAGACGGGTAACAGCTGGCAATAAACTGTGCTTTGGCCGCATTGATAGACAGTGTGAATATACCTAAAGCAGCCAAAATGGCCATCCACAATGCGGTGTTAATACCAACTTTATTGTACGGTAGTAAGGCCTGGATATGCTCGAAATCAGATGAAAGTAAGACAAATGCAGTAAAGCTGACTGACGAACGACTGACTGACGAAGAAAATCTACAGAGTGAAAGTGAGTATTAATAGCAGAAGCCAAGGAAAACCAAAGCTGACTTTAGAAGATCATTTGATCTTCCAGAGTCAGAATCAGCCAGAATGTTAGCTGAAGGAAATATCAAAAGTACTCGTATACCTATGCGAAAATGTGTGAGGAAATGATGAGATTTGAGGAGGCTAAAGGAGTATGTAAGGACTGTAATCCTTGGCGCTCCGTTATATCTGACTACCCCGTTAAAGATACAGCGTAAAGATATGTATGTTTGTTATAATACAACGCGAAAATATAAAAGTTAATATAACTCAGTTTCCAAGAGACTGTCGCGTGTTGGCTCGGCTGTGACTCGGCAGACAGTGTATACTACAAAAACTTAAAACAAATTAAACTACAAAAAATTAAAACTTTTCGATCTATGTTTTTGTTCAAATAACTTTTAGAATATTGAACCTATACTTATGGCTGGAAAACGTTTTTTGTTAGGAATTTCAATACCTTTCACATGATACTTCACTCGTTCAAAGAAGTTAAGTAGTTATTTAGTTATTCGACAAAATTTAAACCAAGAATCGCCATCTTCGTGACGTTTAGCTGCCTCCACCAGTTGAGGAAATGGTAACATCATTTTCCCTAATCAGAAACCACCACCGAATACGACGGTACCAGTTGTCGGTATAATACTGTTCAGTCCTACAAAAATATTTTTTTCATCGCTTAGCCTCTACTATATCAGGATATCAGCACAGACAAAATATGTATGTCATTACTTACATATGTACATTACAATTTATAACAATTGCAATTGTAATACAGCTATTACAATTCCATACTTGCTATAAATATCAAACATTGAAAAAACATGAATAAAAACCTAATAAAATAATAATTCATTATCAAAAACAAATCATTAACTATTGTGAACAAATACTGTGAGGTTGTGAAATAAATCTGAGATGTCACGTCTCTAAAAATGTGTGAGGGTAAAACGACATAATATACATTCAGAAACAAAAAAAAAACAGTCTTCTTTATTGTCTCTGAAGAATCAGGATAAACGGAATCTTAACAATCGTAAGTGACTTACCGACATGTAATTACTAGTGTGGTAATAGGCACCCATTTAATATCTTTAGATGATATTTTGTATCAAAGATTATCTATATTATTATTATTATACGCATATAGTAGAAATACTTCAAGCTTTTTAAGGTTCAAATATATACCTACATTAATAATTTCTGCGTGGTCATGTTTGTAAAAATAAAATTCAGTAATATGTATTACTATGTGCGATCAGATTTGTTCGCTTTATCTAACTGATGACTATATTTACCCTATTCTTCTTAATAACTTTTGTTACGACGATAATCAGCAATATAAATACAGCAAATGCATAGAAACACGTATGGCCGCGTCAATCTTAATAGGTATATATATTAATTACTATACGTCAAGACACAATGTTAGTATAGAGACGTTACTAGTTTAAAAATAATTGCACACCGGCTGACTCACCCTGCATTCGGTTAATTGAAAGTTAAATATAACACATCAACATTACGCACTATTAGTTACGAAAGAATTTGAATGCTAGAACCACGTGAGAAGATTGACTGACGTCGAAGGACATCCCTCATAAATTAATAATAAAATTAAAATATTGCTCCGAAATTCTTTCTAAGACTTAATAACTGATATATGCATGTTAATTAAACTGTGTATAACATTGCCGCGATAAGACGTAAAATTTTACTTAGAGTAACTATTCCCTAATTTCAAGGTAACCAAAAATCGTATTCTATCCTTTAAGCATCCATATTATAGACGATATAATTAACGTCGTAAAAGCATAATAACAATAAGTACCTAACAACCTATTCGGTCGTAGAGAGTAAGATAATATTGCGTGACAAAGGTTTAATAGGGCGCATGTCGCGGTTCTTGTAATTAATTAAATTGACCCTTACCCTTGGGCCACAGAAAATATCCAAATAGTATGTTAAGAGATTGTAATTTCAACTTTAAATCAAATCTCCCAAAGATCAGTTTCAGCTATTACTGAAACGGTCAGGATTGTCTAAGAATTTAGTATTTTATTACTCGAAAGATTTCACCTAGTGTTTTCACAAAGGACCCGCTATTATGGGACTCAGTTTATCCCTGTTTGCGTTTTGGGTATTCATTATATTTAAGATTATGAGAGTATCTAGCGGTACTTTGATTAGCTTTCAGTGTGCCTTTTATGAGTTCCGTAATAGAAACTTTTACAAATGGTGTTGTATATAAATTACTTCCGCATTCCGCACTAACATTATAAAAACGAAAATTCCTAACTCTGTCCGTTGTCTTTTCAGGCTTATACTACCAAACAAATTTCGATAACATTTGACAAAAAGATAAATTGCATCTTAGGAAGTACATAGGCTACCTCTTTTTTCAATCAAAAATATTAAATAATAGAGAATCAAAGTTTGTATGGGGTACCCATCATTTCTCGAGTTAGGGACATGAAAATTAATATTTAAGCTTCTAGTAAAAAATAAAGAACAGGTTTTTTAGCGTTTCTGCAAAATAATCCGTTACAGGGGTATAATAGGGGACGATTTCATAATTCACATAAATCTTTACATCCGTACTAAAGCTTATTTAAAAAAATACCAGACTTTGAGAACGTACTGACCCAGTATTGAATACGAATTCAGAAAGTAAAAAATTCGAAGATATTTGACAGTACATAGTAAAACAGATTTAATGACACAAATCGGGCCAAATGCCAGTCAAACATTAGGTAAGCATAGTTTCTCGATAGGGTCGATAGTCAACAATGTCAGGCAGTATATTGGAAACTTGGAAGAAGTTGCACGATGGTTTTGATGATTTCTATTATATTTCCAAAACTTATCATTGTAATGATTATAATACTTTAATTTCTAATCTCGTAACATTACAGAGTTCGTATCCGCTCTTAATCTTTTTACGTTATGTCTGTCAGACTGTAAACTATGAGTGTGAATACATATATATATATCTTCACGCTGTATCCCTAACGGGGTAGTCATAGAGGACGGAGCGCCAAACGTCGCGGTCCTTACATACCTTTCGCTTTCGCTTCCTTAAATGTGTGTGAATAATGTTTGCAAACCTACGTAATATAGAATAGGTGTTCCCTAAAGATCAATTTCGGGAACGTTGGTCTAAGTCCAATCATATAATATCTTTTGCAAATTACATATCTTTAATATATAAATTAAATATTAAAGGTTATTACAGGTTTTAATAAAACTGGTCGGTTTAGCATCCATAAGAACAGCTACAATGAGATTACGGTTTATATTTTGCGTATATGTCTGTAGCATAACGTCATATTATTATACTACGGACATTGGAATTAACTACTTAATTATTATATCTTGCGTAACGGATTCTTAAAATTAAAATTAATTTTTATAATTAAATGAACCGACAAAAACAAGAACTCAACATTTAAAGACATGGCCTACTCCCCGGATTAAATCGCAATTTGCACAAAGATCTATCCTTTTATTACCCTTTATACCTGAGCAAAAATTAAATATTATCTGCTGCTCCGGCTACAATTTTGTAGAAACAAAATGTGAAATTGGTTTTTGTCACTAAATAATATAGACACCGAAAAACTGCTGGAGATTTCTACTTAACCGCAAAGAGATGGATGGATGTGATGTCTGGTCATGTTACATGCATCCTGCTTTTTTCTTTTTTTTTCGAGACGCGCACACACCCATACATACATTAACTCATTATTTTAGTGAGGTAGTATGATAATCACAACATAAAACGATTTTTGTTGTTAGGTTAGGAAGCTATTCTACATCTCTTAATTATCAAGTGGAACCTCGTAATCCACAACACAGGGTATCCTAGTGTGCAAACTGGAATTATTGTTGTACTATTGTGTGAAATCTTGTTATTACATTGTTACAATAAAATTTTTAGATATCTTCTGCGCAAGGCTCAACATTGTTTTTCGACACGTGTTTCGCCACTCAACGGAATATTCTCGAAACTTTCAGAGATCAGACTCTGTCAGCGTCAGACAGACATACTCAGAGCTAACTAACATAGAATCCTATTCCTCTGCCTTATTTAGCTTTCTGCCCATGACATTGTTTATGTGGATCCCGAAATGAATACAAATTAAAAGCGCAATAGAGAAAGAACTACAAATAAATGAGTCGGTAATCTTAACTTTACCCCTTTGCATTTTACGTTTGTGATATTCTCTTTTGAACTGTCATCCCCTATTTTGTATCCCTTAACAAAATGATTTCTCAAAAATTCTGAAACACGTAAAACTATTTTCAGCGAAAAGGCTAAATATCATTTTATAGTATTTTAAACGGGAGTTGCGGGTTCGATTCCCGTCTCGAGTCTGGGTGTTTATGTTTGATATGTATTTATTTACAAAAGAAAAGTATATAAGTAGTATATCAGTTGTCTAGTACCCATAACACAAGCGGTGTGCTGCTTACTTTGAGACTAGATGGCGCTGTGTGAAATGTCTGAGTATATTATTAACTGTAAAAAGAACGAAATTTTATAAAAGCTCCAAGAAATCACCAATCATTTTATAAATTATTGTCTGTCTATGTGTTCTTTGTCCAGGCTAATCTCCAAACGGCTGAGCAGATTTTAACAAAACTGTCATTGAACTTTTCAAAGAGTAAGGCTACTTTTTATCCCAGAAAACAATAAACGAAATTAACGCAGATGAAACCGGGGACCATAATTAGTAACGTATAGAGTAATCAAAGTCAAAATCAAATCAATGCAATTACCTATAATATATTTTTGAATGTCAAATCTGCTATCGCCATCGGTTTGGTGAAAAATCTGCACTGAGAATAACTGACAAGAAACTCAATTAGGTATTATTTTTTCGACGTAATTTTAAAACATAATATTCAGATAGTCAGTAAACGCATATGCAGGGATAATAATGAAATATTTTTAAAAAGACAGCTGAAGTAATTACTTCTTAATCTAATCTTTCTTAAAATAGACACTACACACGTAAATCGAGTAGATAACACTTTTTTTGCCTATATATACCCTACTAGGCTACTACATAAGATCGCTCAATCCTCATTATATTATGTAGGTAGGTTCATATTTTTATTTGTTTTCTATATTCGATTTTGAAACCAAAAGCATGAAAGATAATATCTTTCATTTCTATCAAAAAATTTTGCATATTTTAAAAACATTCGTGCTATGTTGGACGACCTCGTAGCACGCCGCCGATACATCTTCATACAAGTATTAATTAATGTTCGCAGCGACACGACCGTCGTCGATTTGCAATAATTTTTGATTGTTTTTAGATTTTATAATAGATTTTTTAATCATAGTAAAGCGTGCGTAATTATAAATTTAAAAAAACTTAAGTAACGTAAAGTTTCAACATAATGTTGCCTCTACCACATGGCGAATGGTTCCTAAAATCATTACGTGATTAACATCAGACATGTGTACGAATTTTTTTCAATTTTATCGTTTTTTGCAGGTGCCAATTTAAAATTCATTCTAAACACTGAGTTTGATTCGATATTTTACAAAACATAAAAGAGTTAAAGGGACATAACACCTGCTCTATAATTCTTTTCATATTTTAAAAACTACACAACAATTTCTTATTTCTGTAATGTAATTTCATAAACGCCAGCGGTAAATGAAAAAAAACTTTAAAACATACTATTATTGCAGCACTAAACATATTGAAATATTAATAGCAATGTGGCATGTATTAACGAAAGAATGTGGAATAACACGGTGTGCTTCTAGCATTGGATATTTAGGTCACTGCTATGTTATGATGGTTATGAGTAAATCATCACACGGAAATACCAATAGGAATGTTACAGATTCTGCTTTTCCAAATTACCGATACAGATTATGTAATCAAAACGCAATTACAATTGGTATTAAGGTGTAGTTTACTACATCTTAACACCAATTTCAACATAAAGGTGTTTGGGCTAAGATACAGAATGAAAACTGAACTAATTAGTGAAGGTCTTACAGGTTGCTAGCCTGTCGCCTATTGTATAGAGTCCTTGTGACAAACTCTATCTCTTGGCAGAATTTCAAGTACCATCACAGTAAGATTAGATTATTGTTATATGTTTTTCTTTCTCTTCCAAACCTATCTAATGATCCGTATTCCTTATTCAAACTCTTTTCTACCCTCTATAAAAGTCTTCAAGAAAAAAGACCTATTTTCCTCGCACTTATCGAAGAAACAATAATCTTTTTCGAATAGATGGAATAAAAATAATTTGATTACAGCATATGACATTATGCTTTTTAAACAGCCTTCGATTATTTACCATTTACACATAATTTAATATTCCTGGCAATCAAATTAAACATGATATACATATTCGTCTTTTGTACACTGTATTCTGTAGTTACCTAATTTAGAAGCATCATCAATTGGTAGACTTACAAATAAACAAAAGCAAGATTCATAACGAACTTAACGTTGTTTGTAAAGGTAAGGTTCATTTGATTCATTACTTAGAGTTCTTTTGTTACAACCTTAGGCGGTGTTAACAAATTAGGCAAATTGGTATGCATTATTTACGTATAAATAAGTACCAATTTAATTTTGCAATAAGTATGTACAAACATTGTTTGTATATGAAAATTCAATGTTTTTTCTGCCCATATAGTTACTTATGTATACAAAGTGATAATAAATATTGCGGATATTTAATAGTTACGATGAATAGATAGTTAAATAATAACCTATTCCAAAAGGAAATCTTATCTTAAGCTAATTTAATAATTACTTAATAATGGAATAAAACACTCTTCGCTACACAGAATATGATTCTTCCTCGTAGATTGTTCGGCTCTACGTCGAATCTAATATATTTTCATACAAGTAAGCTTAATAAGCTTTGACGCGAACAAATCCCTGTAAAATAATAATAAATGCGTATTTATAAATAATGTGAGCAATATACATAAATTGCTCATAATATAATACACAAACATGCGTACACTGGAGTGGGTGGCCTATTATATTTACCCATCGTTCCATTATTCATAGCTTCCAATTCCAAAAATGATTTGAACGTATCGCAGTTATTTATTTTTGCTTGCAATATTTATTAAATCCAAAGCCAGGAGTTTTAATTTTGTACCTGGTCTCTACATTTTCGGGGTTCCATACTGGGATCATTTCGTTGTTCGTTCGTGTGTCCGTCTGTTCGACTAGTCAAAACCCTTTATCTCAAGAATGGATCTCTACCGATTCTTGATATACATCTGTATCAAATTAAAATGTATATAAACACTGAGGTTTATGATCCCTTAGAGATGAAAAAAATTCAAGCTTCTAAGTCAACGAAATCAAAAGATACGGCCATTTACATACTCACACATAAACCTATCATGAAATTTAGCAAGAACTAAGGTCTCAGAGCACAGTAAAACGGAAAAATCTGAAAATTTTGAATTTGTAATTATATCACTTTTTTGCCATTACAAATATTTGTAGTTAGAGAATATGGGAGAACGTGTCTCTAAACTGCAAATTTTTTTTTGAATCCAATTTATATTTTTGTGGTAAATGAATAACAAATACATTTTTTTTTACAAAAAAAAAGTAACAAATACATTGTATGGTGGTACGGAACCCTCGATGCGCAAGTCCTACTCAATTTATTTTTTCCAGTAGACACGAAAACATTCGTGTATCTATTAGTACACATTCTACAGATAAATCAACTACAGTTTGAGTTATTTTCATCTGCATATATATGTCAGATTAGGTTAGACAAAGTTATTTGTCCTAATCCTAACTACCCACACATCTGAAACATTCTTTCCTAATTTTAATTGTTACACGCTTTCATTATTTTTTTGTATTGTGCGAAATACATCACACAGAATGTACAAAATATATCACACAAGTATGTAATCAACTTTTAACTTTAACTTTTTAACAATTAGGGTTTTTTCGACATAAATATAAAAGAGACTGTTTTGTCTACGTATAATTATTATATGTTTTAAAACATACTGGCCGATCTAACTGCATAATAATCTTCTTGTCGGCCGGTGCAACTTTAGCGTATACCGTACAACTCACAATATTGCTGTTGAATAAACTTTTACTTCATGCATCATGTGATGTTTGATAAATTTTCACATAAATCTTATTATATGTGACGTCTGTTTCCATTTATTTGCTATGTATAAGCCCAATGTGTACTTATTATCCATAATTAAATTATAAATGCGAAAATGCCTGTTTGTTTGTCTTTTACGTTTTCGCGGCTAAGCCGCTTGACTGATTTTGATAACATTTAGAACGAAGATAGATTAAGCCATGGAAGCCATGGGGAAGGACATAAGCTTCGTTTCTACTACTCTGTCAAGAAAGTACCGGGAAAAGATCAATAATACATGAAATGTTAGTTATTCATCCAAATTTATTTTATCATCTTCAAAGTATGCTCCTTCAGAAACGATACACTTACGAATAATCCAATCATCAAAACATTTTTTAAACGCATTTTCCAGAATTCAGTTCAGTGCTCGCCGTGAATTCTCCTTTATGTCCTCCACCGAATGAAAACGGGTGCCATGAAGTGGTAATTTGAGTTTAGGAAAAAGAAAGAAGTCGGATGGAGCCATATCTGGTGAATAAGGTGGTTGCTCGATTGTATTGGTTGAGTTTTTGGTCAAAAATTCGTTCACAATGATGGCCTTGTGCGAAGGCGCATTATCGTGGTGCAAAATCCAAGAATTTTCTTTCCACAAATCTGACCTTTTTCGTCGAATTTGCTCTCTTAAACGCCGCATAACGCCCAAATAATATTCTTTATTTACCGTTTGAACTTCCGGCAAGAATTCCGAGTGCACAACACCGGGATAGTAAAAGAAAACAGTCAACATGACTGACTTTTGATCGACTTTGGCGTGGTTTTTTCGGTTTCGGTTCAGTTGGAAGGGGCCTCTCCGAAGCTTGTTGACTAGTTTGCATGTCAAACTCGTAAACCCACGTCTCGTCACCAGTAACAATGCGTTTCATGAATGTTGGGTCGTAATTGACTCGTTCTAGCATGTCCTCAGCGACTCTTATGCGATTGAGTTTTTGAAGAAAATTCAGGTCTTTTGGGACCAGCCGCGCGGCAACATGTTTCATACTCAAGTGATTATTTAAAATGGTACGGATCGACTCGAGAGACACAGAAAGTTCGGCGGCTATCTCTCTCAAACTTGAATCAGCATTTTCAGTCACTATTTCCTTCACTTTTGCGATGTTAACTTCAGTTGCAGACGTTGATGGCCTACCAGAGCGAGGCAAATCTTCCATCACATCTTGACCGCTTTTGAACGCTTTGTACCATTTATAAGCATGTGTTTTTGATAAAGTCAATTCACCGTAAACCTTCTGTAATATTTTCAGTGACTCCGAACACGAAATTCCATTGGCGATGCAAAATTTAAGACAAACTCTTTGTTCGATGTTTTTGTCCATTATGAAATTCGCAATACACACTAGATATGATATAATTAAAAACAGCACTGTATTTAATCTAAATAACAGATGCAACTAAAACTCCGCTCCAAAATGGAAAACAGTTGTGCTAATCTAACAATAACAAAAAAAAACAAAAAATTGAATTTGGAACCATAAACAAATCATCCATTCCCGATACTTTTTTGACTGAATGTATAATACGTGGACGAAGTCCCGAGAAACAGCTAGTATAATACAAGAATTATAATTTTCTGGGAAGTGAACATATTTTTATTTTTTTTTTATTTAGATCATTAATGTTTTCTGTCCACCTCCATCAGAAAATAGCGTGCAGCTTTTCTACAAGTTAAACCTATTTTAATTAAAATATAGATATGTACGACAAAAATATTGTAGTAATGGAATAAAAAAATTAAGTGTATTTTTTCCTTCAGTTGTACCTACTCATATCTACAGCAGCAAAAAACATACATTTGATTAGAAAACTTTAGAAGCAACTATAGTTATATACGTATATCGATTATCTTTGGTAAAAACAGTAATGGTAATTTATCTTCATTTTTGTAACCACACGAATGAAGTGACCATAAAAAGAAGGTCGCCGTAAAAAGTGAGCAATGAAATCAAGGAGTCGACAATCAGAAGGAATCGCGCTATCGGAGCGGATGTGAATCCTTGATGTGAGACTGTACGAGCAATAAACTTGCTATCGAAGCTTATTCTTTCATTTTGGAAAGAGCAAAGGGTATTGTGAATATTTTAAAAAAGACGATTTATCACCATAGCCCATTTATACTAAATCCTATGTAAATATTATCTACCTATAAGTAGTATGATTTTTATTCATGTGTTTACAGACAAAATATGACTAAGGTACCTGTGGATATTAAGGCCTAGCTAAGGAAGATTTGAAATTAAATGAAAAAAAAACAATATAATCAACAGACTTTAATAACAATTAGGTCTAAAAGTTCAATTACTATGAAATATAAAGGGAAAATGGCATTTTTTACCATAAACAAAAACAAAATTAAACTTTAATGAAAACCTTGCCAATAGGCCTTATTTTACTAGGGTAGGGTAATAAAGCCTACAGCTCTAATACACTTAAATAATCAAACTACGCGTTATACATTTAATACTTGAGATCAATATTTGCATAAACGCAGCAATTACATTAAAAATTATTAAAAAATCTGTAATTTTCTCCCCATAACAACCATTTATTTGAGTAAATGCTCGTTCTATAAGCATCGTGGTCGTAGACACTAAAACTAACGATTGTTCCATTAGCATTAAGTTACACACACTTGTTTACATTCGTAAAACCTCGAAATTTATATAAAATACATTATGAAACAAATAAAATTTGATTCATGATGTAGGAGGAAAACAAAATCTATGTTTAAATTAGGTAGGCCTTAATAGACGTCAACTATGTGTGTAAGAGAAACTAAATTAAAAATATTTGAATCACAGTCTTAAAAATCTTAATATGATTAAGAACTTTACACTGCAAATTTATACAGATAAGTGAAACATGACGATCAATACTTGCGATTGATTCGGACCGATTGTTATTATTCGTACCGCGCGGTCGCCTCTCGCAATGTATGATACAATTCTGGAGACGGGAAGAGGTGTATTTCGCGTTTGTAAACTCATAAAGATATCTTCGTGTGTTAGGC
This sequence comes from Zeuzera pyrina, assembly GCA_907165235.1. Lineage (NCBI taxonomy): Eukaryota > Metazoa > Arthropoda > Insecta > Lepidoptera > Cossidae > Zeuzera > Zeuzera pyrina. The sequence goes on from OU015624.1 coordinate 11,915,424, forward strand.
GTCTGTGAGTGTTGCCTTGAGCGGGAACGCTCATTGTAAATACGATTTTACTCACATAGGCCTTATTAGACGACAGGCCTTATTACCCACAGGTATCTTATTTGCAAAGTTGTACATTATGTAAAGTTATACATAACTTCACGCCATTTTACAATCGAGTTGGACAGAGCTTCATGATGGAACGAAATCTTCTAGGAATAAGCATTCGGATTCACAAAAATTCACTGATCTCACGCTTGCCGTAACTATCAAAGGGCATTTAAAATGTCTTGAGATCTACAACAAAACATAAAAATATATAGATGAAGAAACATTTCGTTCACGAAATTTAATAACCACAAAAATATAATACGAAAGTTGAAACATGTTAAAGTTCTTGACGATAAGACATTCAAAAATCAATCAATTACATTATTACTGTCACTTACTGGACACTTAGGACCAGTGGGGAATTTACGTATAAGCTATACAACTTATAGCTCGGGACCCCCACTTTCTTGGGCCCCTCAAAAAAATTGACCGAGTGAGTAATTGTCATATACACGGTCATATATACTTAAATATACTGCAGCATTATTTGTCCCAATGCCGCACGTCTGAAACGTCCCATACTCTTCACCAAATTTTTTTAGTGCGTGTATTCTACCTACCGAAATTACAGATTCGACAGCAAATGCCAGTAATTTGGGTAATTTTTAAAATTATTTCATTATCATTTTGTAATAGAAATGGAACGTGTAAAGTATATAATTTCTTTTATTATAAACACGCGGACTCCCCTGTATTGCTCCGCTACACACTACTATGCTCTGACCTTTTGTAGTTCGAGTGAACCAGCCGATGATACAATATTTCTGAGCTTTTATTTAGTAGATACAGTGTGCTTTTTACAGTGCGTCCTTGATAATTTGAATGTTGACATTATTTTAGAAAGTGTTTTTTTGTGTCTTTACTGGAGTTACATTTCGGGTAAGTTCATTTTATACAAGTACGCACATAAGTACATAACCTAACTAATGCATGATATTTTCTACCGCATTTAATTTTTTTTTTACAATATTTTGATTGAAAAAAACCTTGTTGAATAGTTGTGCATAATGAACATGGTTAGTACAGGTGTTGCATGCAATATTTTTTCTGCGATCGTATTTTAATTGAAAAGGATTTATAAAGGGCCCCATGTCTCAAATAGCTTAGGGCCTTATCAAATCTAAATCTGGCCCTGCTTAGAACACTATCTGAATGAATACGGTTTAATTTATGTTTCGGTTAATATCACTAGATGGCCAAAAGTTATATATTTAGTGCATGTCCATATGAATCAGTGTCACACAACATTACAAAAAGAAAAAATTGTATCGACGTTATATTAAATTTATTTCTTTCTTTCCGTACAACAGTTAAATCATAATATAACCAGTTGTTCCCGGCCACGCGAAAACGAACATTAACATTTTAATTGGAATGAAATGTGTCAAAATTTTAAGTCAATCAGCCGACTATTTTTTTGAGTTTTGCGTTTACAAACACGCGGAAATTAAATTTTTATATATATAGATATATAATAATGACGCGCTATCTTTGAACAACAAAAGAACGCGTGCATGCTTCAGCGATTCAGCGCCCCTCATACTATATCCCTGTAACTCAAAAAAAAAGTATGTGTGTAGGACGTAAAAAGTTAGTTACTTCTTTGACGTGAATAAAAATAAAAAGCAAAACCGGCCACATATAAAAAAAATAAAACTGGCCACTTGAAACGAATGAAATAAAATATAAAAAAACAAAACTGACCACATATAAAAGAATTGAAACTGGTCACACAAAAAATAAACCGTTCATTGCTTACTCTCATGCGTTAAATGCGTTGCTTCTCATGTTTGAGACTTTTTGGCGGGAACGGGAGAAGTAAGGTTGTCATTTTATTTAGATTTTCTATTTTTTACATTTTTGGGAGTTTTAAAGTATAACAGTGATAGTATATTGTGTTTTAAAGTTCTGTGCAAGTGAAAAGAATGAAGTAGGTCTAAAAAATACATGTGTAGCTGAACTTTTCGCGCTCTTCCAAGAAGTCCTGTAAAACCTCAGTAAAGTCTACTATCACTTTACTGGAGAAGTTTTAACGTTTTATATAACGATTCTACTTATACTATTACAATACGTGACATTGGCAAATGCGCTAATCGCCATGCCATGAAGAAAGAAAAAAAAACTCATGTTGGACTTTTTGGCGGGAACGGGAGAAGTGAGCTTGTCATTTTATTAAGATTTGCATTTTTTTTCCATTTTTGGGAGTTTTAAAGTACAAAAGTGATAGTATATTGTGTTTTAAAGTTATGTGTAAGTGAAAAGAATGGAGTAAGTCTAAATAAACAGGTGTAGCTGAAGTTCTCGCGCTCTTTCAAGAAGTCCTACTAAACTTCAATCAAGTCTACTATCATTTTACTGCAGGAGTTTTACGATAACGATTCTACTTATTATTACAATACGTGACATTGGCAAATGCGCTAATATGTGCGCCATACCATGAAGAAAGAAAAAAACCTCATGTGTTAGATTGACGTAGATGCGCGCAACTTCCTTTGCCAACTTCATCCCGTGTTACATCGATGACGTACCTTCCACTACCAGTGTTGCCAACAGGTGAACGAGCTGTCCACCAGATTCGACTTCTAAAACCACCAGAAAACCACTAACCAAAAACAACCAAAGTTAAAAAGCCACTAAATTTGTCACTAAATCTTTTTTATTGTTAATATGAAAGAAAAATAAGCAGGGATATATGAAAAACGTTTATTACGAAAATGAAACATATTAAAATTATTACAAATCGTCATCAGATGTGTCTATTTCACCGCCACCATCATCATCAATTTCCAAGGAACGATATGATTCATTGGTGCCAATTTTTTTTATAACGTGTATTGGAATTTCATAGTCATTGCAGCATTTACCTATCACCCTCATACCGCAGCGTACTCTTAATATGGTACATAAAAGATTCAACTTCATACGATTCCTCTGTTTATTTTTTATAATGTTCATGCTGCTAAACAATCTTTCGACGTCGGCATTGGAGTGTGGTAATATTAAAAGAGAAATTGCAAAATTCGCTAAATCTTGAAATCTAGCTTCTCCTTGAGCGTCTTTAAAATGAAACACTTCGATCCAAAACTTTTTTGTGTCTTTGGTTTCACTCCATTTCATTAAATGTATTTGTCGCCACTGATCATCAACTTTTGCAATGAAGTCTGTTTTTTTATTTAATTGAGACATTATGTCGATTAGATCTTCTTTGTTGTGATTTAGTGCTTGTTGAACACTTACTCGAGAAATCTTTTTCATCAAAGTCACATTTTCCGGCAGCCTGTTTTTAATTTCTTCAATCAGACTAACTATAAACTGTATACACCGATTCCGTATTGATACTTCCTCTGCTGCTGGTAATCCTTTTTCTCTCATCTCTTGTATTTGTTTTTCAAATCGGAATCCCAAATAACATCTTTGATCCAAAAAATCACGAATATTTTGAGTGAAAATATTAACTTTATTTATAGGTAACGTGACTTTGCTGACAAGCATATCTATCAGGTTGATCAACTCATCGCACAATTTGGTATGGTCTGTATCTTTTGACTCAAACATTTTGTTGACTCTGTTTATCTCAATTAATATTGGATATAAAAATGAAATATATGCGTAATTCATCTCATTCGCATACATAGAGTGCAATAATTCTGCTGTGTGACACCTTTCGTGGATCTTGGCTATAGAAAAATGAGTTTTTAGCTCTAGCCATTGCGTATATATTCTCGAGACTGCTGATTCTATTGACAACCATCGTGTCTGACATGCTTGAACGATTTTAAGTGGTTTATGGCCATCATTCATTGCTTTGTATAGCTCCTTATAAACACTTTGTCCTAGAAGAAGAGCGAGCAAACCAATCATAGGTCTCCCTAATTAAAAATTCTAAATTCCTCGGCAAAAATTGCTTTGCAGCAGCAGAAACAGCCAGTTGCAAGGAATGACATAAACAACGCACTAGAATCAAATGTGGTACCTCTGCTTTCAACTGCGCAAAAACTCCATTATTTACTCCAACCATTACGGAAGCGTTGTCTGTACCAATGCCCATAAAGTTCTCTAGTTTCAAATCGAATCGTTTAAGTGTCTTTTTTATAGCGGAGACAATACCCTCAGCGTTGCATTCATGCAGCTCTGCAAGGTCTAAATATGTAGATACTATTTTTTGGTGTGCTTTACTATAATAAATTATAACCAAACCCAAATATTTCTGAACAGCAATATCTGTTGATTCATCAATCAATAAACTGTATGATTGATCCTTAATATCTTGTTTTAAAACCTCAATGAAATGTGATGCTAATACATTTTTTATGACCGCGGTGCACTTCGTTCGGTGTAGTTGTACTTTATCTATTTCCCTTTGATGGCTATGATTGATTACCTCACCTAAATGGTCAACTACTCGTATACTCGTATGCATGGCTGTAAACAAAGCAAGCCTGGCCTCTTCCTTTTTTTGACTTCCAATGGGTTCTGGTTTAAATGGTAATTTGGGTTGCTCAGTGATAATCTGCAACAATTTACAATAATGTAATAAGTTTAAAAAATAAATTTAAAAAAAAAACGACAGCTATCTCCAAAAAAAAATATAGCCTATGTCACTCGGGATAAGAATGTAAGGATTCCAACGATACCCTAATTTTTTTTAAACTCTAAACAAATTACACTCCTTTTTTTGGGCAGTCGTGTAAAAAATAAATGCACTCTGTCTACTATGCTAACACTCATCAAACTTGGTAGGCGAGGCGGATTTATGAACACTACAATGCAAAATGTTGCATTCACGGGAAGCACTGCTGCCATTTTCACATCCCTCAGACACGTATTACGACACCCTCAGGAAGATAATATGAGGTAATGCTAAATGCGCCACATGGACACATTATTGACCATGCTTTACCGTAATAAAATAGTCGTGTTAGCTTACCTTTGCATTTTGTTGATGTTTCTTCGACATTCCATGTGATTTTAAGTCTCCATAATGGCTCCTTAAAGTGGTACCACAAAATTTGCACTTCGCTACTTGGCCAGTAGTACTTTCAATCATCTGAAGCCAATCTTTTAAAGCAGGGTCTTGCAGCCAAGAATCCCGAAACTTTTGAGAATACTGAGGTTTCGGCATATTTTTTATTAAGTGACCTATCCCTCGCGAACAAACTTCAGACAGTGAATAAGACCAATTTGAGAAAGAAGAAAGTTTAGAATATAAAAAATATTTTGCTGGAAATCCCCGCTTCACCTGACAGAAAACTGCTATAAACAACATATTTTAAGGGAAATCCCCGTGTTACTTGACAACAGAGATTTAGTGTTGCTCACATAGTAAAGTAAATACCCCTAAAATAAATTAGAAATATTATGAACTGCAACGTCCAAACTTTATACTGGCGTGATTATGTACTAAATAAAAAAAAAATAGGAAAAATTCTATTCCACTAAACCACCAGAAAAATCACCAGCCACTAAACGCAATATTTCCCCCACTAAAAGGGGGTTCAAACCACCAGATTTAGTGGAAAATCCACTAAGTCGGCAACACTGTCCACTACATGCTGAAATTACACTCTGATCTGTTTTACCAAACGCGCCATAAGCACTATAACTTCGAAAAACCTTGATGTATCTTCAAAATTCAAATAACGCTTCGGAGTACAATCTTTTTCTACAGGTTAAACCTATTTAAATTTAAAAAAATATCAAAATTTAGACTAAGCTATTTTTAATCGTTTTTATTATATAATTACTGACACATTTCGACACCTTTACCATAGTACAAATATATAATGAAAATCATGACTATAGAAAGCTAGCGAACGCGGTTAGTATGTGTGCGCACTAATACGCACGCGCCATGATACACTCTCAACAGTAATATTAAGCGTGATTATGACTGAGTCAGTTGGGGTCGCACCGTAAGTGTGATTAGTCACGCATATAATATATTATAATACGCCGCTGCTTCGTCAGGAATCGTCACAAATAAATATGAAAAACGTATCCATGTTCATTGTTTTATTTTTATACAAAAGTATAAAATAAAAACAATGACTATAGAAAAGTATAAATCTGTATGAGATGAGGACAGGGTCAACCCTATATATCCGGCCGAGAGTGGGCTATTTATTCAGGCGCGTTGCGGGAATCGGCCTTCTTTTGTACATATTCTTTGCCTTAACTGTCACAATAGATCCAGAACTTCCAGAGCAATTACTATGTCACACTATTTCTGGAAATGATCCCCTACCAGTAGCGATCGAAAAATATTTTCAATATGGTGAGTTCTTATAATCTGTAGCTATCTTCCTTTCGAAATTATCAAAATTCCAAAGATTAGACTCGGTCGGCTATCCAGCACCAAAGCTGACCGATCTCTGGAATGTCATATGGATGCTTTGTTGAGAGGCGAAATACGTGTCGATTTTTGGAATTTTGAGCGGAAGATAGCTACCTACAGATTATAAGAATTCGTCACACGAAATGGATTTCCGCGAAGTAAGTCTGAGTCTATAGAACATTTTCAATGTTAAAACAAAGCAGAAACAGATAATATCAAATTGTTAGCTTATTGCTGATACCAGTCTTAGAAGCCTTCCCGTTATAGTCCCTATTTACGGCCTGAGCGGGAAGACAAGCACATTCTATTTCTTTTCTCCCTAGACTAGCAAGATGTACTTTATGCACGTTCTTTTTTATTATTGCAATTAACAGTAACCATTGCTGTAATTATTTTTGTATAAAGTGGATAAATAATGGATCACCCTATAATGGTGCCCTATGTTTATTTTATGGAGATATTTAACTAAATGGAGTATGGAATATGGAGTATGGAGAATGGAATATATGGAGATGTTTCAGGCTTGGAAGAGATCCCAGGATGCCATTGGTGTTTTTGTAATTTTTCGAAGGCTTTTGATTGTATTAGTCACGAAACTTTAATTTGCAACCTTCCAAATACTATGGAATTCGTGGTAACGCTCTCAATCTTGTGATCTCGTATTTGTCTGGCCGGGAGAAAAAAGTGAGTGTGAATGGAGTTTCGACTGTTGGTTCGAAATTTCGAAATTAAAAATGGGCGTTCCTCAAGGATCAATTTTGGGACCTTTCCTGTTTCTAGTCTACATTAATGATCTCCCATTTATGCTCAGGGACTTATGCGAAATAGTATTATTTGCTGATGACACTTCATTATCATTCAAACTGGACAGAAAGGGCTTAGATATTACCTGGATGAACAGGATCCTAACAGACGTCTCGAAATGGTTCGCTGTTAATAATTTACTACTGAATGCACAAAAACCAAATGTATTAAATTTTCACTTTCTAATGTACCCAGAATCCATGATAAAATAGAACTGGGTGGAAAACAATTAGAATTAGTTGTCTGTCAATTTTTTTGGTTCAACGGTAGATAGCGAATTTCAGTGGGCGTACCATATCGGAGCGTTGGCTAGTAGTTCCTTGATATATGTTATTAGACGCATAAAGCAACTGACGGGTATGGATACGGCTAGGTTGGTGCACTTTGCATATTTTTACAGCTTAATGTCCTATGGCTTTTAATTTGCAATTTGTGGGGATCAGCGGCGCATATTAACTCCATTTTTATTTTACAAAAAAGAGCGATACGTGCCATCTACAGTATTAATGTACGAGAATCACTAATAGATCGTTTTGAAGACATTGATGGAGTCACTTTGCCGTCCTTATACGTCTCTGAAATTATTACGTATACGAGAAAAATGTAGACCTGTTTATGAAGAAAGGTGATATTGGTGGTATAGAAAGCCGAGGTCGTGATAAATTGGTTACTCCAAAATTTAAATTACACAAGTCAAATGTTTCATTTTTGGGTAACTGCATTCGTTTTTATAATAGTTCCTCAAGAAGTCAATGAATTAAAAAAAATAGATATAGATTAGTTATGAAACGTACATTAATTAAACAATCATACTATAAAATAAACGATTTCGTTGAAGGTAAAACAATAGTTTGGAAATGATCTCTGCACATGCATTTACTGGCTCTCTGAATATTGTATTTTAATGAACCTTTAATAAAATGATGTTGAAAATGATACCTGACTGAGTTTCGGTCGTCGGTTCTTGTCAGTGTCCAGGTTTTCTCTTAACCGAACTGAAGTAGATTTGACTTGCGAAAATAACTTGTAATTGGGTTTAATTGAATAAGTTGATTTGACTTTGACTTTGAATCTTTTGAGTTATTTAATGGTTAATTATAATTGTTAAACAACTTATATTTCCTATAGTTTTTATCATGTTTTTTATAATTACTTTACGTACATAATATGCATATTATAACGTTGGGGTCGGTGTGTCGATCTGTCGAGATTAAAATGCAAGATAATTGCATCGCTACAGGCAGCGTGGGGAGCTTTAATAGCCAAATACTGAGTAATCCTTCGCTAGTCGTCGGTGAACGCAGGGGCAAAAAGTCGCCCAATGCGAGGGTAAACGATCAGCTGCCAAATGAAATAGGTATCCGACAAAGGATTTATACCGAGGATGTGAAAATACCATTTTAAAAATAATTTAACATTTTAGCTATATTTGAATATAACTGGTTATACACATGTAACACATTTTTAACTTGCTCGTAAAGTAGTTTCTTAGGCGTAGATAGTTACGTACTGTTAGAATGGTTATAATTTTCGAACACAAATGGCTACAAAATCACTACTTAATTATGTTACTTAATAATTATGTACCTACTTAATATAATAATATAATAAAATATTTCAAACTGAGTGCGAGGGTCCTGGATTCAATTCCCGACCAACTTAATTTAGGAAACGAACTTTTATGATTGATATTTTTAATTTTGATTCCAAAAATGGGTCATATAATTGGGGTAATTAACTAAAGTATTTATTGTTCTAAGCAGTTCCTACTTTTTGTTAAATTGATATAGCAATATTTTACATATGTTTTATATTAATATTTGTTTTAATATTTATTTACCGAAAAATATAGTCTAATTAATGATGGATCTACAAAAACGTTCAAGATAGTGTCAGGTACGCAATATTGTATGCGTTCAAATCATACTTGGGCAATTTTTTAAATTAAAAGCTTAAACTTTAAACAAATATAAAAGACATACCTATACTAATCGATACTAATATTATAAATAGGTAAACTTTGTTCGTTTGCGTGTAACGGATAAACTCAAAATCTACTCAATCGATTTCAAAAATTCTTTCATATGTAGAAAGCTACATTTTCAGCGAGTAACGTGGGCTGTACTTTATTTAAAAAAAAAAAAAATTCTACCCGTGCGAAGCCGGGGCGGGTGGCCAGTTTAGATAATAGCCTTACATAGAAATTCGCGAAAATGTATAATATAAATACCTACCATTTGTCCAGCATTATTACAGGCCATTTTAGAATATAATTAACGTTTCATCAAGTAATTTGATTGCGGAACTCACTTTCGTGTAGCCCTATCAGCTTGCGCTTTTCTACAGTATATTTATTATACAACGTCAGATCTGAGTAAACAACTTATCAGAAATTAAGCTAATGGAATCGATTCATATGTTTAATATAAGTATAAAATTTTATGTTGGTAGTGAACAAAACAACGCATATCAAAACTTTAGTAACGAAATGTTGGACCGCCATCATACTTTATTGTATTAGAAAAGCTAATTGCTGTAAATAATAAAAATGTTGGATTTCTTAAAATTTCAAATACAAAGTAGGAAATACTTTTTTAAATATTGCATTGTACATTGATTAACATACTATAGATATTAGATGCTCATATATCTTAAAAACTGTATAAACCTCATAGAACAAACACATTTCCGGTGGCATATAATATAAAATTAGGTTTTTTAAAAGTACGTAGGTATATGTATATTACGCATATATTATATATCTGACGAAACTCGTTTTTGGTTGGTATACATGTACATATAGTTATTTATAAATAAGTGCAATCATCGGAGAATACAGGAAACTGGCCAAGTGCGTGTCGGATCACGCACAGTGAAAGGTTCCGTAGTCGGTTATACATAGAGTTCAATTAATCGGTAGCTAGGTTTGTATTTCATAGCGCTTCTCAATGGGACTGCGTAAAGTCATTTTCATTATTTTTGCTTGTAACCGAAAATACTTCATCTCTCAAAAATTACGCAACATATCTTATTCAAACCGATTTCCGTTGAAAATGCTTTTCAAGAATTAAAATTTGTCGCACTTTGAATTGGACTTACCCATTCGGAGCGACAATACAATATTACTGTCTCGCTTTTACATACGGCGAAGCGGTTCCCGCGCCTCGATCTGCCATTGTGTAGCGCCATGGTCGGTAATCGTTATTTTGATGTATGTACTACTATTCTATTGCACAAGTATAATTCAATGTGAAAGAAGTAGGTACATAGTCAATGTTTTAACTTCAACTACTCTAAACACGCACTTGTCCGTTTCATCGGGATTCTTTTTTTGGGAATTTAGGGCGCATAAGAACACGCTAATAAATAAACAAAATCACAAGTGCACAATCCTATATATAATATATACAGCCTATATACAACCCTAATATTTTTTTGAGTTACAGAGGCTCAAAACTATTTCGAAATAGTTCGTATAATATTATTATAACACTCATTCAGTGCGGTACATTTTTTACAACTTTATAGAACTTGGCTTACACACTGATGTGTACATCTTACTAAGAAATTCAATAAAATAAACACATTACAATAATAATTGTTCGTAAATCCTTTTTGTTTTTCAAGTGCAGGCTGTAGATTTTGTGCATACATGCACCGCATATTTGCCAAGTCCTTTTGTTGTATATAGCTTTGACGTTTTCATCAAATAGATTGACGGGGAAGTACCGTGGTGCTCTGCCAGTTGCTTGCGAATCAATCGTAAAAAAAAACTGACTGAAAAAGAGCGGTGAAGAAAATTTCATCCGGTGTTAGGGTTGCCAGGTCCAAAAATAGAAAAGCCACAGTTAACATTTTATTTAGCCGAACATTTTGTCCTAGATGCCGGTACTAACTATTTTAAATAGAAATAGAGACAGGTATTTTAAATCTTGTATTAATAAATAATCATACTTAACCCAAAAAAAACAATACACCGTTTGGCAATTATGATAATAACTATGTGCTCCGTCTCTTAATTGCTGTCTTCTTCCCAAGAAAATGTGGTAGTCAGAGAGGATGGAGCACTAAGCATCGCGGTCCTTGCATACTTCTTTCACCTACTCAAATCTCATCATTCTCCTCACACATTATCGCTTAGGTATGCGAGTTCTTTTGACATTTCCATCAGCTAACGGGCTAATTGATGTTAATGTTAAAAAAAAACCTAACGAAAGTCAAACGGGCCGGGCTTATAAATGTTTTGCCGGACACGACCTCAAAAATCCGGACATGTCCTGCTAAAGCCGGACACATGGCAACTAGGAGCGATGCCCGAATGATTAGTAAAGGCCGGCGCCAGCTGTGATCATCCGAAAATTACTACGTATTGTAATTATAATGTTTCCTACGAAATGAACAGGTTTTGTAGGTTAAACCTAGGATGTTCGAAATACCGTGTAGAATTTACAAAAACACTAGATTCAATTAGAAATTAAATATGGAATTTAATAGCTGAAAATAACGTTTCCTTTCGAAGAACTAAATGCTATTGAACTAAACGATTTATCAAATACATTTTTAATTAAGTACGAAAATGTGTGAGGAGAATGATGAGATTTGAAGAAGCGAAAGAAGTTTGTAAGGACCGCGACGCTTGGCGCTCTATCCTCTTTAACTACTCCGTTAAGGATACAGCGTGAAGATATTTTTTAATTATTAATTTTTTAATACTATGTATGTATGTAATGTATGTATGTACGAGTATTTTTATTAAGTTTACCATTTCCCTTAAATTAACAAAAATATTTTAATAAAATGAATTGTTCGTAGTCCAATCCGTGTGTCCGTCGCTTACCTAATAATAACGATTCTTTTAAATATTGGGTCCTTACATATGAAATTAGCGTTTTGTCGTACTGACCACTTTGACCTGAAATATCTCCTTTTTGGTTAAGAATTCCAAATTCAAATTTATAAATTAATTTAGCTGGTACATTTGAGTTTTGAAAACAGTCATTCATTTGTTTTTTTCCTCATTATTTTTTTCTTTGGGGTTGCTTATTACCGCACAATGAAAAACATGAAATATCGGTATATTTACGAGTACGAGTTCTACCGTGGCACCAGTGCTGCAGAAACAGCTCGAAGGATTAATGATGTGTACGGCGCTGGTGTCGCAAAAGAAAGCACGGTACGTTTTTGGTTTCAACGTTTTCGTTCTGGAAATTTTGACCTTCAAAACCAAACCAGTGGACGGCCAGAGACCAAAGTGGAAAATGAAGAATTAAAGGCTATTGTGGAAGCGGATCCATCACAAAGCACTTCAGAGATAGCTGCAGGCTTCAGGGTAAGTGACAAAACTGTATTAATCCACTTGAAGCAAATCGGGAAAGTAAAAAAACTTGAACGATGGGTACCTCATGAATTGAGTGAATCGAACTTGCAAACACGCGTCAACTGCTGTGTTACTTTCCTCAATCGACACAATAATGAAGGGATTTTAAATCGAATCATTACTGGTGATAAAAAGTGGATACTGTACGATAATCGGAAGCGCTCGTCGCAATGGCTGAACCCTGGAGACCCAGCCAAATCCTGCCCTAAACGAAAATTGACTCAGTAAAAGTTACTTGTGAGTGTTTGGTGGACTAGCGCCGGTGTCGTTCACTACAGCTTTCTAAAATCTGGCCAAATGATTACGGCAGATATCTATTGTCAGCAACTGCAAACCATGAAGGAAGAACTAGCTGCTAAACAACCGAGATTGGTCAATCGCTCTAGGCCACTGCTGCTTCACGACAACGCAAGACCACACACTGCACAACAAACAACCACTAAGTTAGATGAGCTACAATTGGAATGTCTGCGACATCCACCGTACTCCCCGGACCTTGCTCCAACAGATTACCATTCTTTCCGGAATTTGGACAACTTCTTACAAGGAAAAAAATTCAACTCCGATGCGGCAGTCCAAACCGCCTTCAAAGAGTTTATTGATTCTCGCCCCCATGGTTTTTTTAGTAAAGGGATCAATGAACTACCTATGAGATGGCAAAAGTGCATAGATAACAACGGTGCATACTTTGATTAATTAAATATATTTTACAAAAAAAAATTGACTTTATATTCCTCACGTACAAAACGCCAATTTCATATGTAAGGACCCAATAATAACATTTCTGTCCTTAACTAAGCAAAGGCCGAGGAGTGTTAAGAAATTCAGAAGTGCAAAAGGAAACAAGAGTATGTAATAAAATTTTATACATAGCGCAGTTTAAAATTATACTGGTAAACTCATCTTGCGTCACAGAACATAATTTGAGCCATAAAATTATTACGGCCTATTAAATTATCCAGAATTGGGTGATGCGCTTAAAATATTTGGTTTCACGAATGATCAATCATATCAAGGACAAAAAGTTAAGTTTAATACAAAAATAAAAAGTGTTTCTCTTAAAATATTTACAATAAATTAATTTAAAAAAGGAAGATTTTGTTATTTATTGGGGGCCTTTATCTTAAAAATTACTTAACATATTGTAGTTAATACTTTCGTGGACAAAATATTGAAAAGAATAACGAAATAAAGTTATAGGGACTGATATTCAATCATATATTTAAATTAGTTAATTAAAAAAGGATTAAATGGTTTAATGGCGTGTAATATGATGCGATTGGCTGTTTTGTAAATAACAACATACAGGCCTGTTTAAAGACGTCAACATTTTTCAAATATCTCAACGTTATCATGTGACCCTTGTAAATAGACATTGAAACTACATGTATATATCGCAACTATGCGTATAGCAGTGTGGCAGTGAAAAGGGTTGGGTCAACGATAGATAAGGCCGGACAGTTACCAACGTCATTGCCAGATCGTGAAGCCATCGTAAAGAACCTTATTTATCGTAATATCTTCATAAACTCACTTAATACATATTGAAATATATACCGAAAAAATTAAATTGTATAAAAATAATAAAAACAAACCAGTTTTATCTGTTACCACCTGCTAACAGATAAAATATGTTCTGCAGCGATGGAGTGAATACTATGGAAAACTATATGAAAGTGGCGACTCCGTCTCTGATACTGAGAGCGATTCTAATGAATTGCCACACACGGGTCAGGGACTGAAAAATGCCATTAGTATGAAAGAGATTGAGAAAATGATAAGAAGTCTGAAATGTGGACAGGTAGCGGGAAATTACGAGGTGACTGCTAAGATGAACAAGTATGGTAGTCCTAGGGGTCTGGGATATCTTCTGTGCACCACACTGTTGTTGCAACCTTTCTTGCAACAAAATTCCTGCAACCTTTGTTGGGAGGTCCCAGAGGACTGGCGCACCGCAGTTATACTAGCTCTCTATAAAGGAAAAGGTTCTCATTTAGACCGTGCGTGCTGTAGGGCCATCAGTTCGGTCAGCTTAACAAGTAAAGTCTATACCAAGATAATGACTGAACCATGATAGGCGTTTCTGAAAAATATTTGTGGGAGGCGCAAGGTGACTTTAGGAACGGTAGAGGTTGTATGGATCAGATTTTCTCGCTTCGCGTTATCCTGGGGAAGTTTCTGTCTTTAGATCAAAAAGTTATCTTCACTTTCGTGGATCTAGAAAAAGCATTGGATAAAGTAGTTCGAAAGAAATTGTGGAGTCTTCTGCCTGAATATGCCGTGGGGGGTCTCTTACTGCAGGCTGTGAGATCATTATGTCGAGCCTACAGAGCCTGTATAAGGATGACATGTCGGCCTGGTTCGAAGTCTGTTCAGGTGTCGGACAGGGCGGCGTAATGTCTGCCTGGCTGTTCGTGCTGTATTTGGACAGTTGATTTCAGACATTGAATGAGTTATATGATATATGATGAGACAGTGGTAAACTGTCTATTGTACGCTGACGATGCTGTGCT
Organism: Zeuzera pyrina; assembly: GCA_907165235.1. Lineage (NCBI taxonomy): Eukaryota > Metazoa > Arthropoda > Insecta > Lepidoptera > Cossidae > Zeuzera > Zeuzera pyrina. Next base: position 11,930,542 of record OU015624.1, read on the forward strand.
TATAGCATCATTAGAAGCAGAGTTGCAGACACTAGTCACGTCACTAGTCACATGAAAGAAGAATGTGAAGTGAAAAGATTGAACATAAATGTAAACAAAACTAGGGTTCTGGTGATTGAAAAGGAAGCGATACAGATGAAATGTGAGATTTGGGTAAATGGAAAATGTCTAGAACAAGTGAACGAAATTGTGTATCTGAGGAGTACGTTTTCGAGGGATGGAAGATGTGAGTTGGATGTGGAGAGACGGGTAGCAGCTGGCAATAAAGTGACCGGTGCTCTGTCCGTATTAGTAGGCAGTGTGAATATATCTAACACAGCCAAAATGGCCAACCGCAATGCTGTTTTGGTGCCAACTTTATTGTACTGTAGTGAGGCCTGGATATGCCCGAAATCAAGTGAAAGTATGATAAATACAGTAGAAATGCGATCTCTTGGAGATATGTACGGTGTCACCCTTGAGGATAGGATAAGCAATGAGGAGATACGCAGTATGACTGACTTGTACGACAGTGTTGAATGAAGAAACGAATGCTTAGATGGTTGGGGCACATAGAAAGAATGAATGATTAAAGACTGACGAAGAAAATCTACAGAGCGAAAGTGAGTGGTAAAAGAAGCCAAGCAACACCAAGGTTGATTTACGAAGATCAAATAGCCGGAGTGTTAACAGACGGAAATGTCAAAAGTACTCGCATACCTAGGCGAAAACGTGTGAGGAGAATGATGAGATTTGAGAAAGCGAAAGAGGTTGGTAAAGACCTCGACGCTTGGCTTTCCGTCCTCTCTGACTACCCCATTTAAATAAAAACAAACCAATATTATGACATAATAAATGAATTGACGAAAAACGGTTATGTTCATTTTTATGCTGTAGTGGGTGCAAAAGGTATATCAGCTAAATATCTTTATAACCTACATAATGACCTTGGCCTGTCAAGAGCCACCATAAGTTCTTTATTAGAAAGAACATCCAAAGCGGCATTGGCAGACTCCTACCAAATCTGGCAAGGCAGGCAGAGCAGTCAGAGGAATGAAGGTGAGCGTTGATGCGTATCGTAATGGGGCTCCTTAAATCTATTCCTGGGCTGCAAGTCTCAGGCAGTGCTACGGGCTCCTCTCCCGGCAACACGATAGACCAGGCACCCGTACGGTGAATCCATGGAATGCTAAGAAATTCGTCTTAAGTAATTGGTGAGAACAATTACAGTTTAAAGTGCAACAGTTCAGTAAGGAGTACCTAGTTACCTAATGTCAATAAAAAAAAACAAATGGTTCTCGTGTATTCTTGTATTATTTATAAGTAACCTGTTTGAAGACTAATTACTTCTTAGTTTATTACAAACTAGCGAACCGCCCCGGCTTCGCACAGGTACAAATTTTTTTGAAAATAAAATACAGCCCATGTTACTCACTGAAATGTAACTTTCTATGGACGAAAGAATTTTTGAAATCGGTTGAGTAGTTAGTTTACCTCTTTATAGTATTAGTATAGATACAAGAACGAGAACATTACTCTGACATAGGAGTGAGATATGTATATGTATATAGAAGGATTAAAAGCGGCTGTTACGATTACATATAATCACTTTTGAATAACTCATTTCACCCCTTGTACAGTTGCACCCATGTTTTGAAAAGTGATTCTGGAGAAGTATTTACAGCTCAAATGGTTCAATAAAGACTGTCTCTGATTGAAAATAGGTATAACGAATGTGGTCATATTAATTGAACAAAAGAACTGAAAAGAAGAAAACTAATTGAAAAAAGTGTATTCGTAAAACATAAGTAGGTGAATTTAGTGAAATTGTAAAATATCCTTTAGCTGGTATGACACATATTATTACCTAAATATTAATTTTTCAATGAAAAGAGGTATCAAGTTTTACTTTAAAAACCAGAATAGATAAGGATTAGATACAATAAAAATGTCATGTGTAAATGGATACCTACCGATACTGTATACAGATTTTTGTAAGTAGGTACTTGGATAATTTTGAAATATTGCTAATTTTCATATCTAGTATGAATATGGATCTATGTCCAGGACTTATTTAATAAACCGTAAAAAAACAATTGATTTTTGAATAAAAATCTAACAATGATAATTATTAAATGAAAACTTACGTTCTATGCGATAGTAAATCCAGCAAAAGCATGCATAAGCTTACGAGTAAGCTTCTTACAAAAAAATCTTTTTTGTCCTCATCTGATTTTATTTTCGAAAACCACCAACCTAATTTTATTATTTTTTACTGTTTACAATAGCATTTTTCGGACGAATAACTATGACGTAAATGGGTACAGCATATCAAAATATAGGGAAGTCTGTGTTGATCTTACGAGAGGAAGCTTTGGCCTTACCCTAATTTTTGTAACATAAATTGTTTATACTAATCACGAGAAAAACGAGAGGCGCACAATAAACATCGTATAGATCGATATATTCGTATCGTACGTTACAGAAAAATTTGTTGTTAACGATAAACTAATATAAGCCGGTTAAACCCGGAATTAGTATCATAACCTCAAGTTACACGTAACGTTTTATTTCGGATTTTATTTAAGACGACCCTATGAGGCAACACATTGTTCAAACGAATCACTCAAAATAAAAAATGTCCTGCACAGATGCGGAAGAAGAAAAGCTCTAGCGTTTATTAACATTTTACCTACATATTTTAACTATACCGTGTAGGAAAATGTGAAAAATGCAACAACGTAAATAATAGATATACCTGCGTGTATACACGCATGTATCTATTATTTATACGCTACACGTAAGGGCCTATAATTATTAATTACTTAATTATATTTTATAACAAACAAAACTATTATATCATTCAATAAAAAACATTTTAGTAAACATATTTACATCGTAAGAGTACCTATATATTATATGACCATTAACCATTAACCATATGTCGATTTTTTAATTATGAACTTACAGGCTTTTTCCGTAAACTAAAAGTGCTAAAATAAAAACTAAGCTTATGAAGGCGTTTCATTTCTACAGGAATATCTATTCTAGATGGTATGTATTTTACATAGTAACTGGGTGACCTAGCTTATCTCGTTGATTATACATACCTATATAAAACAACAAAGTCTGACCACATTGCGGGATTCGAACCCACACACTTCGACATAGTACTTCGGCGTGATAGACCTACGCTCTAGCCACTGTTCTATTGAGAAGATAAACGTTAAGAAGTTTATAAGTTTTAAGCGTGTGAAAACACTATTTCCCAGATTCGAGACCTAGCTAGATCAATTTTTCGCCCCCGTCAACCCCTTAAATTAGAAATCGCCGAGTTAGAGCCGTTTTCGAGAATGCGATTACAAACGTATATATACATATACAATTATATATATATACGTTTGTAATTAAATATCTCATATAATAATATATAATCTAATGAATGCACTATTGCACACACATGACATATACATCAAGTAGAATTTTGTTTTGGTTTGCATTGGCACGTTTGTAAAAGATTGATTGAGTGTGTGATTGAGAGCGGTATGTGAGGGTCAACTCACAGAAGAGCGAAGACAATCTGAATTAAAAATCTACATTTAAAGCCTTTCGTGAAAAGTAAGCAGGCAATTGCAAATATCAAGGGATTCCTTTTAGACAAAAGATATTGAATAACGTATGTATGTACCTACATACAAAAAGTTAAACATACATATATCCCATAAAATTGGGTATAATATACGTACGTCCTATGAAGTGCACTTGAGTTTAAGGTCCTAAAAATTCTTGAATTTCTGTTTATTCCAACGTATCTTGAACAAAGTCAATAAAATAGATCTTTCGGCAGAAAATGCAGTGCTATTTTTACAAATATCCCACCAAATAATCAAAGCCTAAAGATAGATCCTATTTTATTTTACTAAACAAGAAACTAACCAAAATTTAGCTAAATTTTCGCCGTTCGCTGTTCCGGCGTACTATTACATGTAACACTTAAATAACACTGGTTTTCTTTTATATACACGAAAGTATGAAATATTCACAAATAACACTAAATATTATCCAATATAAAAAATCTAATAAATCAATATAAAAATTGAGGTTTTTCGTGAAGCCTTTTGTTTCTAGATCAAATTAATATAAAAAATCTTCAAGGTTCACTCTAAGTATGTGAGTGCGCAATTCATTCGAAATGTAAGACAGAATAATAAAAGAAGAATATTATTGTTTGCGATGCGCAAACAACAATAATCTTTCTTTATATTTAAATGTTTTTTAAAAACACAATTTTTTATACTTATCACGACGTTTATTTTAATTCTTGGTGGTTTTTATTGAAGCACAAACACATAAACAGACAAAAATTTTAAAAATGTTTGCTTTATTAATAACTAATAAGTATGACAACTGAGTCAATCATTTGCGAACTAGCCCATCTCTAGTTATGTTATAAATAATGAAAAAAATAGGAAATACAAAACCAGAGACGAGAACAAAACATGTGTTACAGACCTAGTTTCTTAATTAGCTGGTAATTTTTGTAATATAGAATTTAGAAATGAATTGATTTTATTTTATAATTTTAAGAAATCTACATATTCCATATTATGAAATACTGTTTAAATACTAACAGAATTGTGTCCATACTCGTACACTAAAGATTTTTTTATAAAGTTCGGGAAACGCTTTCGTTGTTTCTCTAATTCCAAATCAAAATTAAATATTTTTAGTTTTAGTCTACTTGTTTGTTCAAACTTGACTGAAAAAGTAATGAACGAACTCCATGAACTAAAATAATTCTAGTTATTTAATAGATTTATTTTTATTACAGAGCATGTTCGACAGCAACGGGTTGTTCTTAGCTCTACATCTGCATTTTTGACAACCACGATAGTCCCTGACAACGGCTCTACTCGTATTTTGGGAAAGTTGAATGTTCAACATCACAGAGGCAATGATTTAAGGTATCTGTTTTGTAGGCCTGTTCATGTGTCCTTCTTGTTTCTTCCAACATGCCTGGCTCTTGCTCCCTCCCTCATAAAGTTTTGTTAGATATACGAGAGTATACATCGTCTCTTACCTTCTCCTGCATCCTAATAAAAAATAAATATCCTTCTCTTTTCATCTCAGATATTTTAGTACTGCATTTCATGCGGCAATTTATGTATGTTAACATGTGAGTTCATTTTCTTGCAAGATACTGTTTTACCACTTTAAGTGATATAAGGTCTTTCACTTGCGTAGTTTTTCTTCACGTTGGTCTTCCATTAGAAATCATTGCTTGATCTTCTTTTTATGGATGTTCTATTGCACTTTTGTTGTGAACTTCTTTTTCCTTGGATGAATGCTGATATCATTCTTATATGTCAATTATATCATAATTACATGTAGAATCCGGAATTTCTTGAGATCTGCTTGGAACACCTGCTTCAAAAAACGGGTCAAGTCAGCATTGACCCAATTTTTGAGTTTTGAATACGAATCAGTTTCAGCTTCTGCATCTGACTCTAACTAGTAATCTTTGTCTTTAATTGAATCATCACTATTGCTTAAATAAAACTTCTGTGAAAGTTTCACAAGAATCATTCTATTCATGTAAATTTTGGTAATATTGATACAAATTCTACAGAAACATTATTATCATTGTCTAGTAAATTGACGGAATTATTATAGCTTCCTCAAAAGCTATACTGTCTTTTTCTACATCTTGGCATCGACTAGTGTGTAAACTTCAGTTATATTTATTTTTCTTTATCTAAACATCATATCGAAATATTTTATATATCTATATATCATATCGAAACAGGTAGGTAAAAGGTGTAGATTTTAAACCTTAAAAATTATACAGATTATTAAATGAGTAATAGCGATATAATATACCTCCGGTATTTACTTAATTATACGTACCCATAAGTAATGGTAGGTATAGATAGGCACTAAAATGTGTGTAGATATTTTTACATGAGACAGATATTATATAGGTACTTAGCACCATAGCTAGTACTTACCTACCTATTTACTTATGTATCACAGTTATGTTTTTAAATTTTTTGTAAATTAGAAAAAAATACTCATTGTACAGCTTTAATTGTACGTACTTTTTAACTCTAAACTGGTTCCATGAGTGTCATACAACGAGCTTACCTATGAGATACAATTTATCTTATGTTTGATGACAAGTTATTACAAAGCATTACACACTGCGAATGAACAAGCAGATAATTAAAACGAATTAAAAGTAATTGAGTGTAATTGAGTCTTACTCTAATTTTGATAGTTAGAGATGTGTTTGTTGTACACACCTCCTCACAAAGTTATTTTTATAGTCTTACGAAGCATTTTCATACTTGAGATTTCGCATCCAGCATTATAACATTCGTATATATATGTAAGTAGGTGTTATTCGATAACTCTTTACTGATGTCTTAATGTGTAAATATGTAAATTTTGCTTTTATATCTATACACATACATAATGCGTATTTTGAAAAAATAGAGATTTAGCCATTTCTCAAAAATAAAATGGTATTTCTGAAAAATAAATTGGTTAAAATAAGGATAGATACCTATGTGCGTACCAAATAAAAAATATGTACTTAAATATTTGAAAAAGAGTGGCCAAGAATATGTCAGATCACGTACAGTAAAGGGTTCCGTAGTCGGGATAAGTGTTCACGGTTAAAATTCCATTTACCTACTCGCTTACGTACTTTGTTAGGTTTAGAGTAGAACAAAATATTTACACATACACATTAATTTTATTGGTACCAAAAATAAATTTATATTTCATAGTTTTTCTAAAAGACACTGTGCAAAACGAAGTTATTTCTCCAGTTACTAAACACAAAATAGCGTGTAACCGAAAATATCCCATAATGCAAAAACTGCAAAACATCCTATTAAACCAATTTTCCTTAAAAATGTCGCTAAGTTCCTTACTTTACATTTTTTCAAAATTTTTACCCCTTACTTAATAATTTAGAGAATACTGATACATTGTTAACGACTTTAGAAGCGCATATCTCACCTATTACCTATTTAAAGATGTTTATGTGCACTGGAATTATTTTCATCTCCCAGTTATGTGTATGGAGTACCAAGCCTAATTTTTTCTTCCTAATTTTTCTTTACCATTGTATAGTGATTTAACACCTACCTTCCAAAAGCGTAAAATTTCGAGTAAAATGGCTGTGACATACCTACAGACCGACAGACGGACAGGACGAAATTATAAAGGTGCCAGTTTTTGCCATTTGGCTACGGAACGCTAAAAAAAAGAGTGATTGTATTTAATTTTGACTAAAGTATACAATGCATAAACCATTTTTATTTTACTTAGATACCTAAAAAAGCTAAAATATTGTAGTAATAGTAGGTACAAATACATTACATTAACAGTTACTAAAATTATTAGTATTAGTCAGCGGTTTAGTTCAATACTAAATGACACGTGCAGCAACCTGTATCCGTTTTTTAAATTATGTCCATATTATAAACTGAGTACGGGTTTGAGTGAAACGAATAAATGATGTTCGATATTTGGGCTCTTGGGCTCAAACCCTATAAGAAATCGAGTTAAAGTAAGATAAATGCAGTAGAAATGCGATCTCTTAGAAATATGCTGTATCACCCTTGTGGACAAAATAAGCAACGAAGAAATACGCAGTATGACAGAATTGCACGACGGTGTTATTGTAAAAATGAAGAAATGAATGCTTATATTGTTCAGGCACATGGAAAGAATGAGTGATGATAATGATTGATGAAAGACTGACGAAGAAAATCTACAGAGAAAGTGAGTGGTAGCAGAACCTAAGAAGGACCAAGGCTAAATTACGAAGAACAAATAGCCAAAGTGTTAGCCGACGGAAATGTCAAAAGCACCCGCATACCTAAGCGAAAATGTGCGAGGACAATAATGAGACTCGCAGGGGCCAAAGAAGTATGTAAGGACCGCGAAGCTTGGCGTTCCGTCCTCTCTGACTACCCCGTTAGGGATACAACGATATGTATGTATTTATAGAATCGAAAATATCCCTAAGTAAAATATAGTAATATTTTCCCTTGGACAACTAAAAGTGCTTTCTGTCTCCTGGAGCACCACTAAAGTAGGTAAAAGTATCGAAATATCGTTAAATATTGGGTCCTTACATATGAAATTGGCGTTTTGTACGGGAGGAATATAAAGTCAATTTTTTTTTGTAAAATATATTTAATTTATCAAAGTATGCACCGTTGTTATCTATGCACTTTTGCCATCTCATAGGTAGTTCATTGATCCCTTTACTAAAAAAACCATGGGGGCGAGAATCAATAAACTCTTTGAAGGCGGTTTGGACTGCCGCATCGGAGTTGAATTTTTTTCCTTGTAAGAAGTTGTCCAAATTCCGGAAAAAATGGTAATCTGTTAGAGCAAGGTCCGGGGAGTACGGCGGATGTCGCAGACATTCCAATTGTAGCTCATCTAACTTAGTGGTTGTTTGTTGTGCAGTGTGTGGTCTTGCGTTGTCGTGAAGCAGCAGTGGCCTAGAGCGATTGACCAATCTCGATTGTTTAGCAGCTAGTTCTTCCTTCATGGTTTGCAGTTGCTGACAATAGATATCTGCCGTAATCGTTTGGCCAGATTTTAGAAAGCTGTAGTGAACGACACCGGCGCTAGTCCACCAAACACTCACAAGCAACTTTTTCTGAGTCAATTTGCGTTTAGGGCAGGATTTGGCTAGGTCTCCAGGGTTCAGCCATTGCGACGAGCGCTTCCGATTATCGTACAGTATCCACTTTTCATCACAAGTAATGATTCGATTTAAAATCCCTTCATTATTGTGTCGGTTGAGCAAAGTAACACAGGAGTCGACGCGTGTTTGCAAGTTCGATTCACTCAATTCATGCGGTACCCATCGTTCAAGTTTTTTTACTTTCCCGATTTGCTTCAAGTAGATTAATACAGTTTTATCACTTACCCCGAGGCCTGCAGCTATCTCTGAAGTGCTTTGTGATAGATCCGCTTCCACAATAGCCTTTAATTCTTCATTTTCCACTTGGGTCTCCGGCCGTCCACGGGGTTGGTTCTGAAGGTCGAAATTTCCAGAACGAAAACGTTGAAACCAAAAACGTACCGTGCTTTCTTTTGCGACACCAGCGCCGTACACATCATTAATCCTTCAAGCTGTTTCTGCAGCACTGGTGCCACGGTAGAACTCGTACTCGTAAATATACCGATATTTCATGTTTTCCATTGTGCGGTAATAAGCGACGCCAAAGAAAAAGATAATGAGGAAAAAACAAATGAATGACTGTTTTCAAAACTCAAATGTACCAGCTAAATGAATTTATAAATTTGAATTTGGAATTCTTAACCAAAGAGGAGATATTTCAGATCAAAGTGGTCAGTACGACAAAACGCTAATTTCATATGTAAGGACCCAATAGAATAATATTCGAAGTAATTTTTATCGGAAATTCAGGGATAGAGGATCAGACAGAAAAGTAGTCGATTAATGCATTTCCAATAATTTTTAGGATTCTGTACCTTAAAAATAAAACCGTAACCTTTATGAGACAGTCATGCGTCCGTCTGCCCGTCTGTCTGTTACGGTCGATTTTCTCAGAGACTAATACTATGCGACGTAGAAATTACAAACTTGAAACGACAATGCCCAAATTTCCCCCACTGGTCCCGCAGTAACCATTCTATTTACTAAATATATTTTAATTTCTTATGATCATAATTATCTGTGTGGTTCATAAATTCCACTAGCGCAATTAATGATCAAAATAAAATGTATTTACATGCAGTTATGTGTCCTTTATATGTTGTTCTCCGTTGTATGTTGCATACTTTACTAGTTAGCATTTTAAAATGTTCAAAGGAGAATTAAAAAGGGGCAAATTAATGCACAAGTTAACCAATCTGTCCTTCTTAATATATCTAAAAGCTAAGACTACTGGAGTCAGAATTTTAAAAAATTCAGTGAATTTAAAGCCTTAGCAATAATTTACAGGAAAAATATAGCGAGTTATGTCATATATTATATAAATCTGTATAATATATAAGACAGAACTTTCGCTATATTTTTCTCGGTCTTTTTCGGGTAATCACCCAAAATTGAGTTTAGATTATTATTTGTTAATTTTAAAAAACAATTTAGAAACTGCAAAAATAATTTAAATGCAAAACTATTTATTATTGTAGGAGATAACTAATAGGCAAATAATATTTACCTACTGAGGTACATATTTCTATAAAAAATGTCTACTTATATTTGCGATAAACTTTTAATGCCTTTCGGTAATATGAATCATCTAAATCGAATTAAAGAGAATCGAAGAGCATTAAATTAAAAATAATATCTTTTATCTGATACATTTATTTTACTCGTTTGATGTGCAAGTAAAACTTTCTTCGTACATTGTTTTATGTTACAATAAAATTGTATCTTACCTGTCGATATATATTATCCTGCCAGTCAACTATCGTTACTTGTACATCGTTAACGTTATATTGTCGTTACACAGTTCGAGCTAGACACCGCAAGATGTCAACACTGCATATAACCACGGGTATTACTACCGCACCGCTTCAAAATCCTACATTCCCCGAACGTATTTCAGTAGATTAAATACAATTTACAGAACATGAAACCGTTCATAGTTTCGTAACACCATTCATACACGTCTGTACTTAAAACACTAGTAGTATTACGGAGCTCACAAGCCGGGTGCACCAATCTGTTGTCTCTCAATACATAAACAAACTGCCTACGAGATGAAGCTAGCTGCGCTTCCAAAGCGTTACTACTGGAGAGATTATTTATCAGACAGAACATACTTTTCATTACTTATGCACTTAATACTTAGTGTATAACTATTAAAAACACAAACTACTATATTTAGTACATTATTAGAATAGAACTGAAAAACCGATCACCCATTAGCACTGATTTATTTACCTATTTTTTCATTTTCACTGCGATTTACGAAGGATGCAATTCATGACTCTACCATGTATTATTTTTTGTCATCAATATTACTTTCGACGCAACTGTAAACACAGTTCTTCAACAAAAATGTAAAATCGAACTCAAAACTTAACGTGACTACGACTGAATAATATGAAACCAACTCGAAAACAACGATAGTAGGGCCGAGATTAACGCTAGTCTGACGTAGCTTTCGCGGCTGCGCGTTAGGGCCGAAACATACGTATCAAAAAACATTTAATTTGAACATTACGGCCTTGTAACAGAGTCCACATGAATATGTTAATACATTGTCACCCTATATTAAACTTATAATGGGTATTATATCAAACAAATTTCAATCTTATGGTAGAAATGTTTTGGGTTTATGAACAAAACAAAATATGCTGTACACGCATTTCCCTACAAACACGTGCATTTGGAGGGGCTAAATTACTGCAGTTTGGTGAACTTACAATCGGGCACAATATAGAATTTCAAACTAAAAATGAAATTGTTGTTCTGAACCCTGGAAAGGCGTAATTGAAGACATTTATTACATGTCCACATAAACTACCTAAATAAATACTATTTTGTAAGGTACGTCTATTATTATACTTACCTAAGTGATGTCTTGTACTATATTCCAAATGTTAATTTGACCAGCAAGCAATTTTAAGATATTTTTACCGACTTCAAAAAAAAGGAGGTTGTCAATTCGACCCGTATGTATGTAATATAGTCAGAATTGCACAGTTTTTGTATATGTTAATCTATAACAGCTTCTAAACATGTGCGCCAAATTTCATAAGTATATGTATGTTTGTATGTATGTTTGTCCGCGCATATCTCAAAAACAACACGTCGGATTGCAAAAATTCATTTTTAGTTGGACTAGGTATAGTCCAACTTAGGAAAAACTGCCAGTTTCATCAAAATCGGTTCAGTAGTTTTTGAGATAGAGAGTTAAGTGTATATTAGTCACTAGAAAAAGGTGTGTTGTCTTAACAGCGTAATTCTAAAAGGTGTCATTATGCACATTGTTTTTTTTTTCATTGTTTGCATGCAGTTAGGCTCTAGCTAAACAATCTCGATGAAGCTTTCAAAAAGTGGCTTAGCAATTTAAAAAGTAATTGTGTAATTGTTAGATGGCAACATAATAAAAAAAATGTTTAAGTAATTATAATTAGTTTCAATTACATCTGAAATTAAAAAACTGAAGAAATAAAAAAATAGTTTAAAAAATTAGACTGCCTTCAAAAAAAACAGTGAAAAGTACAAAAGAACTATCCTTTACTAATCAAAACTCAAGTACAATTAAAATAACTTTTTAAATACGATACACATATCTATATAATTAAATTGAACAGTTATTGAAGTCGGTGCCAAATGAATATGCAACAACAGAAAGTATTAGTTTGATAGGTATGGCACCGACTTCAGTAACTGTCAAATTTAACTATATAGATATGTGTATCGTATTTAAAAAGTTATTTTAATTGTACTTGAGTTTTTGTGGTTTACTAAAATAGGGTGTATAATCAATTTATTCAAGGAAACCCAGTTACAAGTTTTATATTTTCATGTCTTGTTTTCTTTTTTTTTGCATTTTGTGTAGATAAATAGTTAAATAAATAAAATAAATACAAGGTATTTTTGAACTTCAAATTTAACATCTCTGGGTTTAGACTGAGAACACCAAAATTGAAAAGAATCGACAAGAGACTTCATAATTTAAATTGATTTCAGTAAGAAAAATTCATCTCGGAAATGAATTTCCTATCCATCCCGTAATTATGTATAACCTACCAACCAACACTACCTAAGTAATATTATATTATAAAACGACATGCGAATTACATTTTACTGTTGTACCTAATCTGTCCGATGTCATTGTAAAAGATATGTAATAAATGAATTACCTTCCCGTGATGTATCCGGGATCCCACACCCCAGTTACTCCATTATTCCGTTCTCGCATTTTATCACATACCTCCATAAATAACATAATTTAGCTCCATAACATGGGGAAACCTCATCTGCGACGCGCGACGATGCGCACAAAATGTCACATGCGGGTGAAGTGCGTCGTCAGGAACGTCGACGCACAGTGGCGAAGTGTCGTGAGCGGCTACAAGACTATAAAAACCGAGAAGCTCGGGCCAACGCGTCATCGTCAAGGGGATGCTGTCGAAATTCGAGATTTGGAATCAGAGAATCAGCGGAACGCCGATCCCGCTCGGAAACGATGACGCCGGCTCTGTGGCAACGTACGCCCCGGACTTATAGCCCGAAAAAGCCTGTCACAAGAGGCATCCACAACGGGCCCAAAAACATAATTTAAATTGGTAAAAAGCCCTTATGGTGTGCCTTAGTCCATATCTGTGTCACAAATAATTATTTCAGCAACTAAGTACTAATTGCTATCGATTTGAAAGGAATAATTTTAAATAAAATGCTTCTTGGTCTTTATGCCAATTAAACAATTTAATTTTTTTTTTTGTTTCAAAAAAGGCCGAGTGAGGGACAAAATTTTACAGTAGCGATAGGCCATGTGAAGTATCTTTAGAGACAAGAAAGATCTTCAGTTGTATAATAAAATATATTTTCATTTCCTTTTATGCCGCAAGTTTTAACTTATGATGAAGTGTTAAAATACAATTCTCTCTACTTTATCTTCGTAGTTTGCAAAGCGAAAATTTGAATTAATTAGAGTTCAATATTACAGGAAAATATAACAATGTCTGTAATAGTTTTTCAGAAATTAACAAAATTCCTTTACAAAAAAAACTTAGTTGTACTCGTACCTACCTATGGGCTACGGCACAGAGTAATTAGTTACTAGGGTACTAGCGAAACGTAGTGTACGGTACCATTACGTACCTACCGTTGAAGCGACGCTCAATGTTTTGTGTACATTATTGAAGTAGATTCACTCTGTCGAATTGAACACCGGTCGAACATCCAGGTCGTTCTTCAGAATTTTGCGGTTGGCTCCGTCATATTATGACAAAATGCTATCGCAATTAGGTATAGCCAAATACAACAATAGGGTATTTTGAGATTTACTCAAGCGCGAAAGATTAAGATATGGGGGATACCTTGCACCCTGTCGAGTACCTCCACCTTATCTCAGCTCTCTGTATGGGGCCGCGCATGTAGGGCAGCCGATCAGATTATTAAAAACAAATCGATAGTTGAAAATACTCGAGCACATCAGATTAAGGTTAATGGGTTAATTACATGCTGAAAAGTGTGAATTTCAATAATCTGACGAATTAATTAAGTGATGTAAGGGAGTGGGAGGGTCACAAACCTGCAAAAAAAAAAACGTCATTTCGACATTCTCGAGCGCGGTCGACTTTTTTTTTATTTTGAAGGAAATAATTTAAAGATAATGGGAAAAAATAATCTGCTGATTTCCACAAGCCGAAGCAACAAAAATCGTCAATGAAGTTTAGCTGGAGTATATGTGTTCTGTGATTTAGCGTGCACAGCTGCAGTGAAGCATGTATTCCCCACTCCACACCTCTCTCTCCTTTTCAGTTTTTCTCTATCTCTCTCTCCCACCGTCTTCACAAAATACTCCATTCCTAATTAAAGATAATATACTTTCCGTCAGCCATCACGCCATCACAGCTGGTCACAGCACTCGTGGTCAAAGAGAATGTAAAATTACTACGTAGGTAAGAGTCAGGACTTCCAAATGTCAGAAAAAATAACCAAAATAGCCAATCGGAAGACTTTAAAACACAGATTCCATTTTGCGTTGTTGTGGTTTATACACGTGTTAGTGGGAATTTTTAGAAGTTTTGGTTTTTTTTTTCATGAATTAAACTTTTTTTCGTGTTAAATTGTTGAGCTCTTTATCTTAATTGTTTTATTATATGTGGTTGTGGTTTGTAATTAGGTAAGTACTTATTTTTTAGCAATGAATTCTATTCCGCCTGAACCTCCTGACCCTCCTGATATGTCGCCGGAAATAATGGAAATTAATCAATCAGCAAATTTATTTCTACAAAACGACAATAACTCTGAACATCGTCCATTAAAAAGACATAGCGAGACTTTATCTCCGGCACATGTTACCAACAAAAAATATGTGGTAGAACCGTCCGCCTCTTCTGAGACAATATTTGTTCATCCATCGCTTACTGCTGGCCCCAAGTTATATGGACGTTTTGATAAAGGACCCTTCATAGTTCACGTGTCTAGAATCGAACCAGACCCTTCTATAGGCACCATTATCCGCCCAATCAAATTCGGTCAATTTCTCTTTAAGAATGAAGTTAAAAATATTGTTTCTGATGGAGTGAAGGGTGTGGGCCGTAACAAGATCTCCGTTGAATTTAAAACAGCAGACGATGCCAATCAATTCATAGCTTTTCCGGCTCTTGAAAACAATAAATATAAGGCTATTTCCTACTTACATTGTTACCAGAATGGGTATTGTTAAAGGTATTCCTACGGACCTGGGAATGGAGGAATTTGTAAATTCTTTGGATCTCCCACAAAATTGCGGACCTGTTAACAAAGCAAGACGTTTCAATAGAAAAGTTACAGTTAATAATTTCACCAACTGGAATCCGACTCAAACTGTTGTTTTAACCTTCCAAGGTCAGGTTCTCCCCCCTCGCGTCTATGCTTTCCACACTTCTCTTCCTGTTGACTCATATATATTGCCTACTATCCAATGTTTTAGTTGTTGCAGATTTGGACATGTCCGTGCACAATGCCGTTCAAAACCTAGGTGTTATCGTTGTGCGCAACCTCATTTGGGTGACAGTTGTGAGATTTCTGAACACCTGTCGACTTGCCTCTACTGCTCGGGTAGCCATTTTGCTACCAATAAGTCTTGTCCAGAGCAATCTAGACAGAAATCCATTAAGATGGTAATGTCACAGGACAATATTTCCTACGCTGAGGCATCCACTCAATTTTCTCCAGTTCGCAGAAGTTATGCTGAGACTTATAAATCCTTTTCTACAAACGTAATTCCCTCTTCTTCTCCTAAAAAACAACTTCTCCCCCCGCATAAGAGATCCTACACTAAAACAATGATACGTTCTCGTCCGTCTACCCCTTTTCGCAGCGAAAAAGGTTACGATATAGCAGCCCATCAGGCCATTATTAGTGACCCCCCTTCCTCTTTACCTAATGGTAGCGCTTTTCGTCAATCTCCATATAATCCAGTCACCCCAAATGATAACCTTTTGGAACTGATACTGTCAATCTTTGAAAATATTGTCTCGAAAGGCAATGACTGCTTACCGTCCAACGTTGCTAATAGACTCGTCAAAATTATCTCCAATATTGATTGTAATGGATCCAGTAGCACTCCAATGGAATTCGCAGAGTATACGTCCTAAAAAACCGGAAATTTTTTACCTTATTAACAAATTTAATCCCGTCGTTCTTGCTATTTCGGAGACTTGGTTGGTCCCTGGGACCCGTTTTAGAGTTCCGGGTTATTCCTGTCTCCGGGATGACAGGGTTGATGGTTATGCTGGTTGTGCTATTCTCATTAAACGCTCTGTCCCCTTTTCTCAGATATCTATTCCCTCTCATTGCCAGGATATTAATGCTGTAGCGGTGAGATTTCTGAATATCACCTTTTTATGTATGTATATTCCTCATCCCCATAACTCTTTAGTTCCTGATATCTCATCCATTTTTTCTTCCCTTCCATCCCCTATAGTTGTTATGGGAGATTTTAATACTCATCATATATCATGGGGGTCCCACTTCTGCGACAGTTTTTCTCCACTCTTGTTAGATCTTCTTGATGATTTTAACCTTTGTTTTCTCAACGATGGCTCCCCAACTAGGAGAGTGCGTCCTTCCCAAAATCCCAATAGTGTAGTCGACCTAACTTTGTGTTCCCCGTGTCTTGCCTCAGCTATTTCTTGGAGAGTCCTATCTGAATCGCGCGGCAGTGATCATTACCCTATCCTCATTTCTCTCTCATCCAATTCTCCTACCCCGGCACCCCTTCCTCCTCTATTAAATTTCAGACTTACAGCCGCAGACTGGTCTAAATATACTCTATCTCTTGACAGTAAATTAAATTCCCTTTTTGTCCCGAATAATAATGAAGATTTATTAAACCTTTACACCCAAGTTGTTTCTTGTGTATTATCTGCTGCTGATGAGTCCATACCAAAAAAAAAAGAAAACACGCTCGGGTAGTTTTAGAATTTCCCCTCCTTGGTGGGACTCAGAATGCTCGGGGATGGTACACCAGCGTAAATTAGCGGAACGCCTGTATAACAACTCCATGACTATGGAAAATTTTATAAATTATCAACAGGTTTCAGCCAAAACTAAGAGACTTCTGTCCAAAAAGAAAAAAGCTGGATGGACTTCCTTTTGTGAAAGTCTTTCTCCTAGATCCCATCCATCCCTTGTTTGGAGAAATATCAGAAAATTTCGAGGTTCTTTTTTCTGAAAATATAACTGCAAATGATCCTTCTGTTTGGCTAGATTCTTTTGCCGATAAACTGGCTCCGCCATTTGTCCCATGTTCCGAATCCCTTCCATCACCATCATGCTTCCGTTGCTCATCCGACGCCTTGGATATTCCGTTTTCTTTTGACGAACTTCAATCCGCTCTTCATGGATTAAATGATTCTTCTCCCGGAATCGATGTTATCCCATACTCTTTTATTTCAAAATCCAGTGATCAGTGTAAACTTTTTTTTTACGTTTAATTAACCATTTCTTTGAATATGGTTGTATTCCCGATACATGGAACTACCAAATTATCATCCCTATTCTAAAACCTGGCAAGGATCCACTCGATCCTAACTCCCATAGACCTATTGCCTTATCTTCCGTGTTAGTCAAGATAACTGAGCACATTATCAAAAATCGTCTCGAATGGTTAGTTGAAAGTAAAGGCATTTTAGCTAACTCTCAATTTGGCTTTAGGAAGGATATGAGTACACTAGACAATATCTCTATCCTGACTACTGATATCCGTCAAGCCCTCCTCAATAAGGCTTATTTAGCAAGTGTCTTTCTCGACATTGCCTCAGCATATGATAACGTCCTTCTTCCGGTTCTCAGGCACAAGTTGCTACAGCTGAGCATCCCAGTGAGGATGGTACGTTTCATATTGAATCTGCTCTCAAACCGGATGATAGTAATTAGATACCAGAATTCCCTTCTACCTCCTAGACAAGTATGGAAAGGTCTCCCTCAGGGATCGGTCCTCAGTCCTCTTTTATACAGTCTTTATACATGTGATTTAGAAAGCTCTGTTAGTTCTTTCTGTCAAGTTTTACAATATGCTGATGACATCGTATTATATTCTTCATCCCAGACTCTTTCTGATATTTCCTCCCGTTTGAATTCTGCTCTTTTTTACCTATCTGCTTTTTTTTAGCTATCAGATCACGGACTTTCTTTGGCTGCAGCTAAAAGTCAAACTATTGTATTCACTAAAAAAAGAGTTATTCCCAATCTTACTTTAAACATAGGTAATGAAACAGTTCCCCAATCTAATTCAGTCAAATTTCTGGGTGTTATTTTGGATTCCAGATTGTCTGGGGCCCCTCACATAAACTACATTATTCAAAAATGCGAAAAGAATATTAATATTCTAAGATCTCTTTCAGGTACATGGTGGGGTAGTCACCCGTATACTCAAAATTTAATTTACAACGCTTTAATTCGTAGTCACATGGATTATGGCTTATTTCTTTTGTTCCCTTGCAATAAAACTTCCCTACAAAAATTGAATCGTATGCAATCTAAATCTTTACGCTTAATATTAGGTGCCATGAGATCCTCTCCAGTGAATGCTCTTCAGGTGGAATGTGTAGATCCTCCACTTTCTCTTCGTAGCCAATACCTATGCGACAGATTTTTTTACAAAATATTACAAAATTCCTCCCATCCTTTACACTCCAAGCTTAATATTCTTAAAAATTCTTTAAATGAACTTCATCGTCCAAGCGATGACTGGCCTTGCTTAGCAAAAAGCCTTGCTTACTTCTCCCATCTTTCTGTACAGTTATCTCAGTTTCCATGTAACCCTCTTCTTTCAGTTCCTTTTGATGTCCTTATCTTCCGTCCTTCCGTCCTGTTAAACTTTGGTAATTTAATTTTAATTTAAAAGTTTTCCCAACGCTTCTACAACTTTTTTCGAAAATCTGTCCAATGACTGGAATGGCTGGACGACAATGTACACGGACGCTTCGAAATTATCGAAAATCAGTTGTGTCGGCGCTGCCGTTTGGATCCCGTCATTTCGAATTATCCTCAATTATAAGCTCCCCCCTCAATCCTCTGTATTTACTGGGGAAGCACTGGCTATCTTGGAAGCAGTTAAATATGCTAACGCCCACAATCTTGGTAACTCCATTATTTTTTCCGATTGCATTAGCTGTCTCCAATCTATTATCTCTAATCCTTTACGCTCCAAATCAAGGTTTCCAATTATTTTAAAAATCAGACAGGAGCTTTTTAATTGTTTTCAAAAAAACTTGAAAATAGTCCTTGCTTGGATTCCTAGCCATTGTGGTATCCCAGGCAATGAATCCGCGGATTCTTGTGCCAGACACGCAATCTCCCAAGGCTCTTCTGACAATTATGCCGTCTACTGTCACGATTTGAGGTCTTCAGCTAAACTTAGACTGACGGAGGCATGGAACCGCCCGGTTCCATGCCTAAGGTCCTAAGGTCCTAAGGTCAGTTTCTAAATCGGTCAAGGGCAAATTTTATGGCGACATTCAGAATGAAATTCCTCCTAAACCCTGGTTTTTCTCATTTAGAGATGCAAACAAAAAGGTTACCTCTACTATTTGCAGACTCAGGCTGAATCATGCTTGCACACCAGTTCACCTGGCTAAATTACATATCCGTGATCACTCTACCTGTGAGTGTGGTTTAGAAGAGGGTACACCTGATCACTTATTTTTTAACTGTCCCAAACTAATATTTTCCCTCTATGATGTTCTTCCTCCTGATATTCCTCGTCCTACCTATTTTAAACTCTTATTGTCCTTAGTTAATTCTCCCTTTGTTAGAATACTCTCTAATTTTATCTCAGTTAATAATATTAAATTGTAGTTTATTTGTAATATTTATTATAATGTTCATGCATGTGCCTATATACTAGACATTTAACTCAGTAATAACTAATGTTATATGTGGGATGTAATACATAGTGTTTGTGTGTTTGTCTATAAAATGTGTTGTCCTGTGATTTGTCTGTATTTTGTACTGTGATGTTTTACTTTTTAGGTGTGAATATTTGCTCAACTTTCCAAATTATAATCGAAAGGAACATTTTATTGATCCCCATTGTGTATTCTCCTACTTCAATTGTTGGAATCTTTTTTATGGTTACCATAATTATGATGTTTTTGTGATCATCTTTACGGGACGTTGGCAATATTCGCAATCGCGAAGGTGCCATTCAACTAAAGAAGAAGAAGAAGAAGACTATAAAACAATCAGCTTTACCAACATAGAAAACAAAATAGAGATGTACCGCCTAATATTCAAATCTATCGATATCGATTATAATTAGCCCGACGTGCAATATTAGAAATAGATAAAAACGCTTTAAACAATTTAAAATTTTTCTCAAACCGTCAGATTAAGACAATTTCTCCAAATAATCGTCAGATTATGAATCAGCACGACCAGGACATCAAGCTGAACCGTCTATATGAAAATTTGACGCGCTCGAATATTTCAAAATGGCGATTATTTTTGCGTTTGCAAAAAGCCGCCACAAACTTGCGTCACATCCGAATCGTCAGTCTTTTGAATGGGAGCTTCGTTCGGTTTCACTTAACATCCCTTCTGAGTATCTGACCTGCTCGAGTACATTTTTTTATTCCTATTTTTAAAGCTTCCGTACGGCCGCCGCCATCATGAAAACCGGCAGATTAACATCCCTCCGTCACCGGAGACACGTGGGACATATACACTACCAATATCTGACGCGCTCGAGTATCTCGAGTATCTTTTTTTGTACATTCTTGAAAGCCTGTAGCCGCTCCCCCCACTGATAAAAGCACCAATCATATAACCTTTTTTCTTTTTACCGTCTAATCTTCAACATCCAATAAGTCGCCACGACACTCGAGTAAATCCCCATTTAACAACGTAGCCTCCGCTACAACAATTGAAAAGATTGAAAACGTGTTTTTTTCTTTTCGCGCTCAATTTTTTTAAACATTTTTTAAAAACATTCTTTTTTTAATGATAACTGAAAAATTCAAGAAGATGGACTTTTTTGAGGGAACGGGAGAAGTGAGGTTGTCATTTTATTTAGATTTTATATTTTTACATTTCTGAGGGTTTTTAAGTACAAAAGTGATAGTATATTGTGTTTTAAAGTTCTGTATAAGTGAAAAGAATCGAGTAGGTCTAAATAACATGTGTAGCTGAAGTTCTCGCGCTCTTCCAAGATGTCCTTTATAACTTCAGTAAAGCCTTTTACTGAAGTTTACTGGAGGAGTTTAGTGATAAAAAAAAAAGGAATTTACTTCGAACGTGCGAAAGAAAAATAAATTCAAGAGGATCTCGCCCTTTTAAATAGACTATAAGCATGAAAATTGGTAAAACAAAACATAGAATAACATAATTAATTGTGCTCCCTACTCAATCTTAGTAACTATTGAGTAAAATAAAAAACTGTGGTTCATAAATCTTAATGATAAATAAAATGAATTATGAAATGAAGACTTAAAAAAAATTAAACTGCCTTCAAAAAAACATTAAAAAGTATAAAATAACTATCCTTTACTAATCAAAACTCAAGTACAATTAAAATAACTTTATAAATACGATACACATACATATATAATTAAATTTGACAGTTACTGAAGTCGGTGCCAAGCCCACCAAACTAATATACTTTCTGTTGTTGCACATTGATTTGACACCGACTTCAATAACTGTCAAATTTAATTATATAGGTATGTGTATCGTAATTATAAAGTTATTTTAATTGTACTTGAGCTTTAATTGGTAAAGGATAGTTATTTTATAGTTTTTAATGTTTTTTTTGAAGGCAGTTTAATTTTTTTGAAGTCTTCATTTCACAATTCATTTTATTTATCATTAAGATTTATAAACCACAGTTTTTTATTTTACTCAATAGTTACTAAGATTGAGTAGGGAGCACAATTAATTATGTTATTCTATGTTTTATTTTACCAATTTTCATGCTTATATTCTATTTAAAAGGGTGAGATCCTCTTGAATTTGTTCTTCTTTCGCACGTTCGAAGTAAATTCCTTTTTCTTTTATATTTTATACTTTTTTAGTGTTTTTTTTGAAGGCGGTTTAATTTTTTTAATAAAAAATTTTTATTTCTCCTTTTTGAGTGATCTTGATCTAAATAAATATCTAGGGCCGGTCTGCAATTAACATCATTCTAATTCCGGAGCGCAACGATATACAAGAGAATCATCAATATAAATAAAGGTTATAACCAGGTCGTGTTATCTAGTGTATCTTCGAAGTCGAAGCTCCAATATCGGTGAAATTTAAATGGGACCACCTCTGAACTATTACCTACCAAACGAAAAAATAATTTTTGAAATCGGTTCATAAATGACGGAGATATGAGGAAACAAACATACAAAAAAACATACAGATGAATTGAGAACCTCCTACTTTTTTTGAAGTCGGTTAAAAATAAACCCGCCGGCGATTGAGAATCTGTCTTTAGTCTAAAACTATGGCATTTTATGTTGTAACAATGTATGGTAAGGTATGCTGATTGCTATCCAAAGTAATACATACAATACAATGTAATAAATTGTAACGATATAGTTTAGTATCTAGATTAAAACTCAACTCTGTATAGTTATGATTTGAATTTATTCCACAAAACATTCAAAATTGGGTAAATAATTGTTAAAAAATTGACAAACTTTTAATGGCAATTTAAAAATGGCAGTTTCATAAATAGGACAGTTAGTGCATTCTTAGTATAAGTTATATAGGTAATAAATACATAGCTAGATATTTATCATAAAAATGGTTTTAAAATAATTGAATTTTGATAAGAATATTAAAAATATCAAGACTTCTTAATTGTAATGATATGGGACATATTATAATATTAAATATTAAACTTTAGTAGACAGAGCATTACCTGTTCAAACAGACTGACCTGTTAAAATATATTACAGAACAAAGACCGTTACTTTTTTAACATAATTAGATAAAATATGTAACAAAATATCACAAACGTAGATAATAAAAAGAATAAAATGTCTATATCTAATACATACATGCTAATATTTTAAAGACTGTCTCTATAAATGACAGAAAGGCCTTAAGTTATCTTTAAAACCAGTTTGTGCAAAAAATCAGCAAAGCTTCACAACAATAATAAAGCTTTACAAACTATAAAATAAATAAGTATTCACTTACAAATTACGACGAAAAGGGCCAAACTTCAATATCAAATATGCAAATTCTGAAAAGTATAAACCAAATGGACCCAGTTTCATGAATTTATTATTTGACTAGATTAATTATAAACCCTGTACTTCTTGCAAATTCTTTGATGCAATAGTCTTAAAATTAATGGTTTAAGCAAATCCCAAGTCGAAATAAGCCAACAGAGTTGAAATGTATGTCAATGACTATAGGAGATACTACTGTTTATAATTTTTACAAAATTAACGACAATGCTATAACTGTAATTAGGTACATTTGATTAACTATTATCAATCGATGTCAATAGTTGCTTATCAATTTTCCACTTCTAGATCTAGTTATAGGACGCCTGCCTATTTGAAATAGCAATCGTTTATGTAAACTCTTTGATTTTCTGTATTAGTGTTTTTTTTAACTTGGACGGTATGGGGAATTACTAATCCATTATAGATGCAGGGGACCTCTCTTAGCAACCATTCGGTCCTTTTTGTGAAAATAATTTTAGCATTATACATTTTTGGCCAAGCATGAGATCTTCATAAAAATACAGGGGAACCGTCTTAGGAACCATTCGGTCATTAATTGTTTTAGAGTAAATTTAGTACATTGGATTCATCATTGCACGTAAAAATATTTTTTAATTTGACCAACTACTGCTGTCCAGATTTTTTTATTCCGATACGATGAAGTGATGCTTACTGCTTACATCAAATTGAGTCGATCCGCATTAAAAAAGAAATTGTCAATTTTATTCATTTTTATGGACAATTCACGCTTGACCAAAAAATTTACGATGTCAAAATAATTTTCACAAAAAAAAAACCGAATGGTTTCTAAGACGATTCACCTGTATCTAATATGGATTCGGATTTCTCCATACTGTATTGTGTGAAAAAATATTTTATTAAAAGGTGGTGTTTCGTTTCTGACCATCACTATGTACAGTGTACGTAAGAATAAAAAAAAATACGGAAAATAAGACTATTCTAACAAAATATTAATTTATTGCCAATTTCGCTGGTAGTAAAATATTTTTGGAACTACTTGAGAACTACTGCAACAACCATCTATGCTTCTTTTTTTAATTTCTTTATGACATCAAATAAGTAAGACCAAAATTAATAAGTAGACAGTGTTCAATACAACATTACAATCCCATACAATTCTGAAAAATCTCTTTCGACCAACTTCTGCTGTCCGCATTGTTTTGTTCCGATAAAATGAAATGATGTTTATATGAAACTGGCGAAGAGAGATATAAGCTGCAGAAAGCAGAAACGAAAGCAGTAGTGAAAGAGAAGCGTGAAAGTTGTAGGGTGTTAGAGGGAAACAAGATGTCGAACAACTTCGAGGAAAATTCCAAATTATTTTGGAAAGAAATACGTACGTACCGAAGTGGTCCGACACCTTGCAGAATGAATAAAGTGCGTTCGAAAGAACATCATCTGCTAACGAAAAAACAGATGTTCTGCAGCGATGAAGTGATTAATTATAGAGAACTGTATGAGTGGCGACTCTGTCTGACACTGAGAGCGTTCCTAACGAATCGCCACACTCGGGTCAGGAACTAGAGGATGTCATTAGTATGAAAAAAATGAGAAAGCGATAAGAACTCTGAATTGTGGAAAAGCTGCCGGAAATAATGAGATTATTATTAAGACGATCAAGTATGGTGGTCCTAGGATCTGGGATACATTCTATAAACTGTGCAATCTCTGCTGGCAGAAGAGAGGTTCCGGAAGACTGGCGCACCGCAGTCATAGTACCCCTCTATAAAGGGAAAGGTTCCCATTTCGACAGCGCGTGCTATAGGGCCATAAGCTTGGTCAGCTTACCAAGTAAAGTCTATACCAAGGTATTGACTAAACGTATGAAAGAAATTTGTGGGAGGCAGAAGGTGGTTTTAGGAACGGTAAGGGTTGTATGGATCAGATTTTCTTGCTCCGCGGTAATGTGGGTAAGTTTCTGGCCATAAATCGGAAAGTTTTCTGCCCGTTCGTGGATCTTGAAAAAGCATTTGATACACTGAGTAGTGCGAAAGAAATTGTGGAGTCTTCTGCCCGAATATGGCGTGGAGAACCCCGTACTGCGGGCTGTGAGGTCATTATATTGCGGCAACATAGCCTGTGTAAGGATAGACAGTGACTTGTCGCCAGTAAGCATTAAGCAAGCGCGGGGCCCATAGCAAATTCTATCAAGGTGATCTATTATGGGTTCTTAAGTATCAAATGGTAAAAAAAATTATGTACTCAATACGTTTATTCGCCATTAAACAGTATACTGGGGCCCAGTGTCGGAGCCCCCTTTTGCGCGGGGCCCGTAGCAATTGCTACATTTGCTACGTGGTTAATCCGGCAGTGTTTGTCGCCCTAGTTCGAAGTCTTGTTCTGGGCGTGCAAGAAAAAAAGACTGTGAAGTGAAAGTATTGAATATGAATGTGACCAAAACTAAGGTTCTGGTGTTTGAAAGGGAAGAACGTAAAGACGAAGTTTGATATATGGGTAAATGGAAAATGTCTAGTACAAGTAAAAGAAATTGTATATCTGGGAAGTGCGTTTTCGAGGGCTGGAAGATGTGAGTTGGATGTGGAGTGATGGGTAGCAACTGGCAATAAAGTGAACGGTGCTCTATCCACATTAGTAGGCAGTGTGAATATATCTAACTCAGTCAAAATGGCCACACGTAATGCGGTGTTGATTCCAACTTTATTGTACAGTAGTGAGGCCTGGATATGCCCGAAATCGAGTGAAAGTAAGATAAATGCAGTAGAAATGCGTTCTCTTAGAAATACTTGAAGACAAAATCAGCAATGAAGAGATACGCAGTATGACAGGGTTGCACGACAGTATTATTTAAAAAATGAAATAAGGAATGCTTAGATAGTTCGGGCACATAGTAAGAATGAGTGATGAAAGACTGACGAAGAAAGTCTATAGAGCGAAAGCTAGTGGTAAAAGAAGCCAAGCAAGACCAAGGCTGACTTATGAAGATTAAATAGCCAGAGTATTAGCCGACGGAAATATCAAAAGCACTCAAAATGTGTGAGGAGAACGATGAGATTCGAGGAAGCGAAAAAGTATGTAAGGACTGCAACGCTTGACGCTCTGTCGTCACTGACTACCCTGTTAGAGATAAAGCGTGAAGATATGTATGTGTATTTTAGAAACATAATAGGAACAATACATATTTTTAAAAAAGAAAAAAAAAACAACAGCGAAGATATTCAAGCAAGCGCACACAAGAGAAGGGAAAGAAAGAACAGAGTTAGTCATAAATAGCATAATTTTATAGACTCAGAAGCCAACGCAATACCCCAGCGAATCGAGTAACAGGTTAAAATGAATTTAAAGCGTTAGTACTTACAGAATCAATGACAGAAATCACTGTGCCGGCGCGCAACCGATAGCATATATTTTTTATATCGTCATTTCCAGTGAATTTTTTGCACCGTTAACGTACCTATAAAGTAACAGCTTAAAATTACTGGGAAAATTAGCATTCATAAAGTTATATGAAAAAACGTTGGTGTGCCACATTTAATCTTGCTGCAATGTTTCGGCAAACCAATTTTTATTGTCTATTTTTTGGCACGTTCATGTACCTATCGAGTAACAGCTCCAAATTAAGAGCCCTATGACAAATCTTAAGCACTCGAATTTAGGTATTGGTGCACTTTGACACTCATTTATGCATGCGACTTTTGTAGCTTCATTATAGTGTGAGTAACGAATCAACTTCAGTAAAAAATATAATTTTGATACTTTTCCGAATCAAAACTTTCGATTTTTGTTATTAAATTTTCCTCGTTTTAGAAGAATACATATAATATTTGTAATTAGTAATGTGTTCTCAACGCGTAAATGCATGTAAAGGAAATATAATAACACTCCTTAACACAAATATTGTATTTAGTTACATAATATTTTGTTTAATATAGGTACTATTTTAAAAGTAAGGATTGAATAGAGATAAGTATTTACCTGTCTAGCACTACTAGTATTAGGATCGGTTACCTAAAAACCACTAGTTATGTACTCATGATTAGATATAATTATCCTTTACTAATCAAAACTCAAGTCGCATCTTTTATTAGTTAAAAGTAACTTCGCTCCGTTGTAATAAAAATAAATGTGATGGTATAAAGTGCATATAAGTAAGTGAGACTTTCAGAGAGATTCATATAGAAATTCAATGGCAGTTTCTTATGATTAAGATCTTAAGATCGTCAATGTACAGATGTCTGTACATTGACGATCTCTGTTGCTGTTTTATAATAAAATAAAGATAGACGTCTTTGCTATGCTTATGTATGTTTACGGTAAAAAATATAGGATCAACGGAAAAGCTACTATCAAAAAAACTCATATTACAGATGCAACTCAACTAAAGAAAGCTTATTTTAGATCTCAACTTCTAGACGGCGGATCACGATAAAACATACCTTATGTGCAACCTGACTCTAAGAGATGCAATTATCAAAATCATCTTTAAATTTTTGCAGTACTTATTGTGAGATGCTTATCTACACAAATATTGTATATCCAGACAGACAGATACAAATTCTAAAAAATATGTTTTGGTTCCCATTAGTGTTATGCGTACCTCTGTTGTTATCTTTTTTATATATTTTTAATTAACAGGTGCGTATCAACTTACAGTTTATTTGTAAAGTTTTTCAATTTTTACATAAGCTCAGATTATTATTGAAAAATTCTTTATTTTCCAGTGAATGTCACGTTAAAATCGGATTAGCCGTTTTGAAAATTAGCCCTAATAAACAGACCGTCAATAATTTAAAAAACGCGTGTTTGGGTCTGGTTAACGCGCAAATGACCATATTAGCTTAACATAAGAATAGTCTTTATTTCAAAATTATAGACAGGCAATTCCATTTTATTTAGATGTATAGATTATTTATCAAAGTAATAGATATCATCTGGATACCCGACTTGCAATAATTCTTGTAAGCTAAGCATTACTTTAGAATTTTTTTATTTAACTTTACTACTAGTGATTATATTTAAAACACACTGTCTACGTGCCTAAGAAAAAATAGAGAAAATTAGAAAGTCATAATCATAATAGAGTCATCGAACAGAGAAGTCAACACTGGATCAAAACAAGTCAGTCGGCATAATACGGGTCGCTATTTAATGTTCTCGCTTACGATCGCTCGTTGTGAAGCGCGCATAAATTTCTCGTACAGGTGCTACCTCCACAAGCGCTCGCGCGGGTCTGAGATACACACGTCAACAATGCATATAATATAATGATTTTATTATGTTTATTACATTTATTATACTGATTTTTTTTTCTGTCATATATTATATATTGTACATTAAATTAAATTTCATTTCATATCTTTTTTTTTTACAAGGCATTCCTTTTTTGGAACTAAATCGACGTTTAATCACGACACTATTTATCCTTGAAATAAGCCTTTTTAAATATTTTTTTATGTAAAAATGAAGAAATTTATGACATTTCCACAACACTAATCTATATATATATAATGAAGTTATGTTTTCTTTGTGCGTCAATCACATTAAAACTACTGAACAGATCAACATGGGACCACGACCATTCGATGCGGAATCGTTTGTAGATGGTTTAAGTCTATTGATTTTTTTTTTGCCCAGCGAAGCGGGCGGGAAACGGCTTGTATTCAATAAGAATATATATTTGATTTCAACATGAGTTTAGAAATTGTTAGAACTCGTCGAAACAATGTTTATTAGGAGGTCAAAATAGCGTGTCTAGGAATTTTCCTTGTAAACTGACTTCGTAGAATAGTTATTGTAAGATATTAAAAGAACACGTGACACGCAACTTTTAGAGCTTCGCATTGTTAACATTAAGTTGTAAATACTATTAATTGGTGTCGATAGAATTAAAAGCCGGCCAAATGCGAGTCGGACTGCATGACGAGCGAGTGTTCCTGACCACCATTTATAATGTATTTGCGTTATGCATTTACCAAACGAAAATGTCGGATTCAAAAACAAACTTCAGTTTGCAGTTGAAAGACGTTCTCTCATACTCTCCAACTGCAGATGTACTACAAAAGTGCCAGCTCGTGTGCAACAAGGAATCCGCAACAACGTGGTAGTAGATTTATCGACGTCAATGAGATGTTTAGAATCTAGTTTTTAAAAAATGATTTTAAATTGGAATGAGGAACACAAATGTTTTTTTTTAGTTTTAACGCAGTCTATGCTACATTGCTACATGCTATAATGCTACATTGATTAGTCAGTAGAATATAAAAAAATACAATTAATTTTAAAAATATAATAAATGGATTACACTCTCGATACTGATCAAACTACTTTCTGGATTTGTGTTATTTCACTGACACATTGTATGCATATTATATTGAATAAGAGCTCGAGAAGACTATTAGTGGTGGTCATTTATTTGGAGGGTCCACTCAGGCTATAATATATAGAGCTGAGACAGTCAATTATTTCGCTATAGTTATGATAGCAGTAAAATAGCTAAGTTATCATGTAAACGCCCGAAAATTTTGTTTATACTACTTGATAACAAAACATCGACTTTTCTTTACTTAACAAGTATCCAAAAATAAAATATGCAGACCTTCCGGGATAAATTCTGTAAACGATAGTGAAAATTGTAACAAATTCTGTTGTATAAATTAACTAAGCGCACAGACAGAAATAGCGACTTTCTTTTATATATTTATACTATATTCACATAAAATATCCGATGTGCCTGTGTTTGTAATTCTTCTCCTCTTCACGGCTTTACCAATTTTGACAAAATTTAGAATGGAAACAAATCAAGTCTCAGGAAAAGACATAGGTTATTTTTTTTTAATTACACGCGGACGTAGTCACAACAAACAGCTAATAGATGATATATGCGTAGGTACGCCTACTGAAAGTACCTGGCACAAAACCGTTAATAAATTAAAAAGAAGTTAGAGCGTCAGATAATTTTTAAAAACGTTTTTCGATTGCTCGTGATGTTAAATTGTTATAAAAAACAATAAAAATGGAAGCTTGTGTTTTGTGTGGTATCTACTATCTATCAGCTGCAATATAATAGATTTTAACGAAATTAGTTTTGAAAAGTGTCGACTTATGAAAATATTTCATAATAATAAAAAATTTAAGCATTACAAAGTGGATTTTCCTAGTTCTATGTGTGATGCTGGTTATCATTTAGATCAGCCATTCCCAAAGTGGGCGATAACGCCCCCTTGTGGGCGCTGCAGGCCTAAAGGGGGGCGGTAAGAGAGCCAGAAAAAAAATGGGGGCGTTGTGTAGAGGCCTGGGGGTGATTTGTAATTTCATTTAGCTAGGAGGCATCTTAGACCAGACCGTCTAGACAAGTGGGAAATGTTTCGTAAAATCGAAACGCTTGCTGGCGTTATTGCTCGTCAACAGCGCCATTTGGCTACGTTTTATACAGCGCTTTTCACACGACTTTATTTTCCTTTGATTTTATAGAAAGTTAATAACGTTTCATAACCAATTTCAAATTCGTTACGCAAAATCACGCGGTATTTGTCAATCTATTCTACTAGCGTTTACGACAATTGAGCCACTTGTCTAGGCCCCAACGACTGCATGAGCTCTCGACTCAGTAGACAAAATAAGTTTGGGATCCAGTGTATTTAGATGGTTATAGAAAATTGTTGTGTTAAAGTACAAATATAAAAAAGAATTTCAGATCCAAATGTAATATTATTGTTTTTTTTATAGTAACAGAATTTATGACCAGACTGTGTATATACAATGTGTCAGCGAAGTAACGCAAAACCGGAAAGTAGTTTGATCAGTATTGACAGTGTAACAGATTTATCATGTTTTTACCATATTATGTGTATTTTTTTATACTTTTCGACAAATATTTATTCATTGCTAATATCAACTAATGTTTATTTATGAATATCTACCATAGACGTAGACGTCCATGAAATCTGCATTGAATTCCACCATAAAATTCCAAAAATTTCATTGACGTCAATAAATCTACTACTGCGTTGTTGCGGACTCCTTATTGCACAGCAGCTGGCACTTTTGCAGTTGGAGAATATGGGAGAACGTGTCTTTGAACTGCAAAGATAACTGTTTTTCAATACGACATATTTTTTTCGTAAATACATAACGTAAATACATTATATGGTGGTAAGGAACCCTCGGCACGCTGAGTCCGACTCGCACATGGCCGTCTTTTAATTCTGTCGACATCAATAGTATTTACAACTTAATGTTAACAATCTGAAGCTCTAAAAGTTGCGTATCACGTGTCATTTTGTAATCTATACTAGTATATACATCTCTAGCGTCTGTCTGTAATTTAAAATTTTTTGTCAAATTTTGTGTGTATAAATAGTCGTTTTGTGACACACTGACTTCAATCCTACAATTTTTAAAATTTTTGTCTGTCTGTCTGTCTGTCTGTCTGTCTGTCTATCTGTCTTGTCTGTCTGTATGTCCTTTTATAATTGAAGAACGGACGATCTTGATGAAAATCGGTATGTAGTAGAAACATGTAATTGCGCTCATGATAGGTTATTTATTTTTTAGAAAATCTACCCCTAAAGGGGTGAAAAGGGGGATGAAACTTTGTATAGAAAATGGTAAACCACTGAACCGGTTATGATGAAATTTGGCAAGAAGATAGTTCGACATCAGAAAACGGACATAGGCTACTTTTTATAAAAAAAATCTACTCCTAAGAGGGTGAAAAGGGGGATGAAACTTTGTATGGGAAATGCTAAAACTTGGTAATGAATGATACAATTTGGTGCGGTGATAAACTTTTTTTTATCAAAAATAGATAGGCTACTGTTTTCATCTAAATCTGTGAAAAGGGGGACGGGAGGAAGAGGGACGAAACTTTGTACGGGAAACGCTAAAACTTGGTAATGATAAAATTTGGTGCAGTGATAAGAATTTTTTTATCAAAAAACATAGGCTACTGTTTTCATCTAAATCTGTGAAAAGGGGGTAGGGCGATAGGGGTACGAAACTTTGTACGGGAAATACTAAATCACAGAACTGATTATGATGTAGCATGGATATAGTTGGACACCTGGGAACGGATACAGGCTACTTTTTTATCAAAAAACTACCCCTAACGGGGTGAAAAGGGGGATGCTTCTTTGAATGGGAAATGTTGAATCACCGAACCAATTATGATGTTTGGTACAGAGATAGTATGTGCCTGGAAACAGACGTAGGCCAGACGTAGACTTTTTTGCAAAAACAATCTTTAAACATACTATGTACATGTACATATAATCTAACCTAATCCGGGAAACCCACGAAAAAATTTTCCGTGCAGACGAAGTCGCAGGTACAGCTAGTTGACTATATATTCTCTTGACATAAGGTCCAACTGTAACAGTATAATATCGGTTTTTGAACTCTAGTTTCAGGAAAATAAAGTGGTGTGCACTTGTAACAGGCATTGACGTGGCACACCTAAATTTTCTTATACAAAAATGTATAAATTTTCTTTTAGTCTTAATTTGAAGCTGTTACTCGATAGAACGTGCCAAAAAATAGACAATAAAAGTTGGTTTGCCGCAACATTGCAGCAAGATTAAATGAGGTACACCAATGTTTTTTCATATAACTTTATGAATGCTAATTGTTGCCGGTAATTTCAAGCTGTTACTTTATTTACGGTGCAAAAAATTATTCGATTTATTGTTAGTGTTCCATTTTCAAATTTACCAGCAAATAGTTTTTACGATGTTATGTAACCTACCAGTGTTAAATAAATGAATAGGAGTTTCGAATAACGAATTTCTTTTGGCATGATTCTCATAGTATTCATTATAATTTACTTATAATTCAATCATTAGAGGTAAATCATTACAGGTACATCTATCATAAAAAGTTGAATTTAAATTAATTTGAGAATGTAAAATCATTTATTATGTTATCAATTTTTAAAGAAATATTAAAAAAGATTACAAATGAAATTACATCATTTTCGTTTATTCATACTGACTTCTGAGATCAATCTAATAAAATGATACAAAGAAAAAGTTTTGTTTGATAACATTTCTTTGCATAAGAGAGAAAATTATTAAGGTAATTTATCATTATTAGACCAAAATATTTATTTCACTAATAATAAGTCTTATTATGTATTATACAAGTATAACAAGTAAAATATTTATTTATTTCCTCACTTTTTGTATACATTATGCACCATAAACATTTTTTATTTAGAATTTACACACAACAAAAGCCTGAAATACATTTATGTATTCTTACTCCAGTATTCAATAACGGAATAAAATTATCGTAATACGATAATATTATTTCCATTAAAGAAATGTTAAAAAATTGTAAAAAAAAATAAAACAAAGGCGAATGAGGCAAAAATATTTCAAGTAAACTTTGTACTTCAAAAATTAAAATCAGTCTGTATTATCAAGAGTTAAATTGGTTCCACATACCTTTTACCACAACAAATAGCTTTGTCAATAATAGATAAAGTCTTTGGCACAAATAGGATAAATATTTAAACACTTAATACTTATTTTAACAGCAGCAATATTAAGGAATATATAATAAAAAATCACAGATTACACAGTACTAACAAGAACAAACATTTCTCTCCTGCTTCGCTTGTAATCTTTGTAAAGATTGTCTGCGTCTCCCAGAAGCACAAAGCATTGCGTACTCTACTGACGACTCCATCCTGAAAATTTTAAAATTAATCAGAACTTTCAAAATACATGTGCAATATTTGAAACTTTTTTGCTCTCCATATACATACATATTATGTAACAGCATTTTTTAAAAATAATTTATTTTGGTTAAGCATACACAATCATACTATAATTACAAGATAATGTGGCAGATAGTTTTTGAACAAACATTACAACATATCAATTTCAGTCAGCATTTATATACTGGTCATAATCCTCATCTGACCTTGATATATGTATCCTTTATCACTGTGATCATTTCATTCAAGCACTAGCTATATCTGTGACGTCGTTTTCGAGGATTATTTTAATATGAAAGCTGGTTTAGAGTAACTATGGAAGATTACCAGCATCTCTACCACGACTTTACGCCGTAGTTACTCAATAGCGACCGCGTCAGTTTTGTAGAACCATCTCAGTTGAATGTATTTACCGCTAGGGGCGCTTCACGATTCTGCATATAATTTTGTACTCTGGCGATAGAGAGTATCAACACCGTTAATTCATGATTGAGGCGCAAATTAATTTACTTGTAACGCCATCTATGGTCAAACGTGAAACTAAATTACTTAAATTATCAACAGAAAAACCTCCAGAAGTGGAATCCGCTGTCCAGGTGCAGTTTAGTTAAAAAATGGTATACGACTGTTTAAAAAACTGTTTTTGCTGCAAAAATTCATTTCAATTTTGTATTATTTTTATATTTTACTGGATTAAAAATTTTGTGCTACCATATAAATGATACAAAATTGAACAGGCTTTTCAAAATTGAAGACACAAAGGAATTCTAAAAACCATTGGTTTGAATTCTGCTAAGTAATTGATACTTCTCATCAGTGGCGTGACTAGGGCTTTAGGATAGGGGAAGCCGACATACATGTTTTTCGTTGTTTTTGTAAAAGTAAAGGGAAGGCTAAAAAAAACTATAGATGACTAATTAATCATGACTTTGGCACAACCGGTGGACAAGAAGAGAGGAAAGAGATCGCTCTCCGCGTTATCTTAAAAATGTACAGACGTAAATAGTTTATCAGTTCTTAACATATTAATGTCTCAATTCGTTGTATATCCAAATTACTAAAAGAAATCACTGTATTCATGTGTATTTGTGAATTCATGTGTCATTTATAGCTCCAGTATAGTTTTTTAATCGTCATAACCAGAAAGATTCTAAATATTTTCATCATTTGAATAAAATATAAAGCGCTAATAATAATAAGTAGTACCACCTACCTATAATTTTATAGTAGAACCGGGAGAACAAACAAAAATGCAATCAGTTTCGTAAATATATATTTATTAAATTGTCTTTTATCCGAATTACTAGTCAGAGAAACTCACGAGTAAAATAGTTTTGTACACTGATTTATTGTCTTTTATGTAATTTTTTATTTTATTTTATTTTTAATTTTAATTAATTTGTTGTTTTTCTGTGCAAAGTTCAAAGATTTAACATTTTCTATGCCGATTAAAACTTGTAATCACTTTCAGTCCTCACAATGAACAACTAACTTATTGGATTTTTTATTACAAATTAACTCACTTATGACGGATATTAAAAAAATTCTTATCATTTCTCCACCAGCTCGAACAAATAAATATTAGGTATAAAAAAATAAAGTTGAATTGTATTCGTATCGTATCCACAGAACATGATTATTGTCGTATCTCTAAATATGTACAAAGTTCAGTATGAAAGCTGAGCTTTTCGCTTCATATTAATTGCTATATAAACCTTAGTGAAAAAGCTACAGCTATATCGAATTTTGCCATTAGAGAGAAAGAGAGGTTGCAAGCCCCGTTGCAAGCTAACGCGTGAGAGTGAGACGATTGATTTCTCTGATTATTCTTAAGAAGTCGTTAGTGTCGATCGACCGACGCACTGATTGCTCGCGATTTGGGGTCAAAAACTGATTTATTTCTCTAAGTTTCCTATAAGTACTGTTTTCGTTTGACAAGTACTTCGCGGGAATTTATAAAATTTATGGGTAAGTATTCATGATACCAGTACATATAATAAAGTTAAAAGGAATAGTATCTCAGCTAAGGACCCTCTAAAGTTAACGAGTAATAGTCAACCAACTTATTAATTGTACTTGAATAAGCAACATTTCGTAAAAATTTCGTAAGAATTCTATAGATTATCAGTCAATAAACTGTGAACTCACTTAACATGCTCATAGTATCAAAAAGCCCCCTTCTAAGTATGCATGTTGTGATGGACAACTAGGACATCCTACACTGCGCTTGGCCTGACACATACTTGGTTGGTTTCCAATTTATGTTTTTAAAATACAGATATCAGTAATTTATGAGTTATGACTCTAGCAGGTTATCATGTCAAATTATAGCCACAGTTACATACAAGCGCGGATCCAGTCCTCAAAAAAGGTTGTGGTCAATGCCACCTAAAAATCAGCCAAGTGCGAATCGGAGACGGACTCGTCGCTTATTGCATTGTCATAGAGGAAACTTACAAAAAGGATGACGCCGCCCGTAGCAATTTGGTGAATATTACAAAACTAAATGTGAGTTTGTATGCACATCACAATATCACATCTAGATTTAGCACAGAGATTTAACTACTGTCACTGCTGAACCGAAGTTAAATTAAAATATATTTTAAATTATGAATAATTTTAATAAGGTTGTAGGTATGTAAGTTAAATAACAAAATCAAGTCTGCGTTTCTTTCTGGCGAAAACGTTGATAATTTCGTCTACATCTAGCGTCGAACATTACAACTACTACAATAGTATCCAAAATAAATATGTTACACGCCGCGCGCGCGATACCGCACCCAAGGAGTATCACTCAATCAAAATATTAACATGTAAATTTGGTAAGGTTATAAGCTCGCTGTGTGTGTGCTGCGCTGCGTTCCGAATCACGCACGGTTTATTACTAGTTTTCTTTAGGGATTGGATATAACATAAGCATAATTCAGCTTATCGACCTCAATTTAGGTTGTGGGCATGCCCACCGTGCCCACAACGCTGGATCCGCACTTGGTTACATATGAGAAGTTGGTTGTTACTTGTTATGTGAATATATCTTAAAAAACTGTTTCTTTGTTATTTCAATCACTACCTAGTAAAAATTAATACACTTGAATACAATTTACTCCTGTTTTCTCAAACCTAACACTTATTAATATAATTACTTACCTGTACATAACTTTATCAAGCAGAATTTCGATAGCTCGTTCAATATTCTGTCCTGTTTTAGCACTAGTCTCCAAATAAGGCAGGTTGTAGTTCTTAGCAAACTCTCTTGCACGGTTTTGATTTACAAGCCTTTTTTCTTGCAAGTCACATTTATGACCACACAGTACTATATCAGGATCATCACTCATACTATGTGTCTGAAACAAATGTATATTATTTATTATTTGATAATAGCACTGATACCTATGTATATAGTATATACCATAGATATGTTAAATACAATTTTACTCAAGATCTCACGGTTGGCTATAAAGTATAGTCTTGCTACAGCAAGTAACACATTGAGCAATTTAGTATCATTATTTGATTTTGAAGATGCTCAATATTTCAGCTGATACTCAAATAATCCATATACTTTGTTTTGTTTCATGTGAATGCAAAAAGTGGTATTTCTTTAGGTAACTATGTGTATTCATTAAAATTATTTTTAAAGATGCAATGAAAAATTAATTTATTCCCACACTTTTAAGTTACGACGAAAACTTGTGTGTTATGTGTATGTGTATTCTATTATTTGTACCAAATACGTAATAATATGTATCATATCCTAATTTTCAAACAAAGATTTCACATGTTTATTATAACAACGTGGGTACCAAAACATAAATTAACTTTTTGGAATAAGAAGATTTTTGATTGATTCTAGAGAAATATGCCGAATATCAGCTTACGTACTACATAGCATTCACCGACTTCAGAAAAGTGTTTGACTCCTTAGTGTATATGAAGATCTGGGAAGCACTAAAAGTACAGGGGATTGAACACAAATATATATATTATAAGGTTAATTAGAAATATTTATAAACACAGCTCAGCATGAATTCAGCTAGAAAAGAAAGATGATCTATTGAACATACAAAAAGGTGTAAGACAAGGTGACCCCCTCTCCCGAAAACTTTTCTTTTCTTAGCTGTTTTACAAATGGTTTTCTAAAACAACGAATGGGAAATTCTAGGGTTAAATAGACGGTCGCAATTACTAGTCAGATCTTAAACGTGTCAGTACACATTTAAGATTTACTGATGACATTGTACTATTTGCAAAGATGCCTGAAGACCTAAACAGGATGTTAAGTGAACTAGCATCAGAAAGTGCAGAAGCAGATTAAATTTGAATCCGGATAAGACAAAAATAATGACCAACTGTAAAAAAAACCACCATAGAAGTAAGCAATACTGAAATCGGTTATGTCGAAGAATACATATACTTATTAGGATAATCAATGGCACCAAAAGATACCATAAATAAACAAATTGAGAGAAGAATAGCAAACAGCTGGAAGAGATACTGGGGTCTAAAAGAAGTGACGAAAAGCCAAAACTGTCGTAAACAACAAAAAGTAAACATTTTAATACTTTTATTTCACCAGTCTTAGTGTAACACAATAAATAAACTGGCCACATGCCAACGCGCATTGAGTAACTTTATTGAGTAACTACAACAGGACTCGCGGTTCACAGACATTCCCCTCTGTCAAGGTATAAGTAAAAAAAATAGCCACCGCACTATAAAAACTAGTTTTGAATCGATTTGTAACCACTGCTATATCGAATTCACTGCGTCAAATTCTCCGCAAAATTGTCGTCTTATACCGTCAGGAGGTGGAACGAAAAATCCACCACAATTAATCTAGTCAAAGACGGAATTATATTCTATAAGTAATTGTAATTTTTTTATTAACCACTAGTTTTCCATTTTGCGGCATTAAACTGCGGCGTCCTTGAGCGGGCTAGCGTAACACCGCTGCACTACCCGCCGCACTGCACGCCGCCGCCGCGTAAGCGAAGAGTATAGCGACACCGCATGGAGGAAGCGACACCGGCTCGCTAGTACTATCTCTCTCGCACTCATTATTCAAAACGAGATAGCTATATTTTTAGCTAGCTATATAGCTATCAAAAGTATACTACACATATGCCATGTACAACCCGGACGTTGAAGGCCGAATTGCTATTCGCGAGTATTATTTAACATGCAAATCATGGCAGGCGTACATGAGGAAGCTGTGCTCATGTTATAAGTGTGATTTATTATCTAGGGTGGGCTAGACACCAAGATGTGTTTCAGCACCCTGCGCTGAGTATGGACAGTGTATTAATCGATTACGATATGCTTTAAAAATGTTAATAAATAACAGTTATTTGCACAAAAATATGGTTTTATTAAAATAACTCCTTTTCAGACACACGTATTTATAAATAGTTAATTGGCCATATTCTTTAGCAGTTCACCTCTATAAGAAATGAAGTTAAAAAACTATATAACCATCATATAGTACTTAATTAAAAAATTTTTATAAAAAAAAATTAAACCGCCTTCAAAAAAAACACTGAAAAGTATAAAATAACTATCCTTTACTAATCAAAATTCAAGTACAATTAAAATAACTTTATAAATACAATACACATATCTATATAATTAATCGGTAATTATAATTAATTAATCGGCTCATAAATGACGGAGTTATGAGGTAACAAACACAAAAAAAAAGCAAAAAAAAAACAACATACAGACGAATTGAGAACCTCCTTCTTTTTTTGAAGTTGGTTAAAAAGGATATATTTTGCCTACCAAAGCCAATTCAAATAAGTTAGCCACCGAAATCGAAAAAAATTATATCAGATAATTTATGTACATAAAATAAGAAAAAAATTTAGATATGTTTCGGTTGCGCCAGGGTTGGGTTAATTTTGTATGGACCATGACCCTTCTTCCTTGTCAAAATAAGAAACAGTAACTTCAGGCAAAAGACCAGAGTTCAGGATATTAACAGTGAAAATCAAGATTAAAATGGAAATGATCAGGTCATATTATAACTGATAAGAATGGCCACAGATAGACTGGAATGGACAAGGTTGGAGGAGCGGCAAACGGACATACAAAGAGCGAGCAAACACCAAATATGCTACTAAATTGAAGTCCGAGTAGAAGGCTTTATTATTAAAATTAGATTTTTAATAGAATTTAAATTTAGAAGAAATTATTAAACAAGCGAATATGTACTATCGCGGAAAGTTTAGCAGGTTGGCCGTCACTTTAAATTGGCCGTACTATACAATCACGAGATAACACGATTGATGACGAATAGAAAGACACGAATTGCAGACGATGAGATGGCAGCTCAGATTTTGAAACTCATATTTGTATTCGTTTCAAGGTCTAACCTTGAACGGGTGTTTCCTCATATATGCAAAAATAAATAAATGAGGCTACTTTCATAATTATTATTAAACCATGCATGAATGACATAACTAAAAATAAAAAGAAATTAAATAAATTAAATTTGGTTAATTTCCGATCATTTATTTAAATATTACAAAAATATAAATAAGGGTAAAAAAATAAAAACAACTTCATCAACCAAATTAGAAACTACTCTCATCAAGCTCATCGAAGCAAAACTCATATTTTAAACAAATTCCTAAAGAGAAAATATATGCGTGCATTCCAACGAATGCGCAAAACATTCAAAACGCAAAAAGTTTAATTCTTTTTCATTTGCGGCAGCAGAATGTACAATGTTTTCACGTATTCAATAAATTTACATCACAGACGTCCAGCTTCCTAGATCTAACTGAAGCTATAGAAACACGTTTTAATTTTGCACGGCAATATATGCCAAATGTTCAATAAGCAGAATGTTAGATAGATAAATTCTTTGCTGCGCACATTTTAACAAAATTCGTTTACGATTAAACTTAAAACTAATGTGTGCAAGGCGGTCTTATCGCTCAAAGCGATCTCTTGCAGACAATCTTTAAGGAAAAGATTTTGTTACTTATAAAATATTTAAAATAGACAAAGATTAATGATGACGTGAGAATGGTATCATGTTTAGCTTCAATAAATTAGGAATTTTGCAAGAACCTCTTTGAGCAGGTTTTTCCTAAAGATGGCCAGTGACTTGGAATGACAGACATGAGAAGGAAGGTTATTCCACAAGTTCAATGTTACTTGCATATGAGAAAATATACAAACGACCAACATTTGCGTTGTTATCAATAACAGCTTAGAGTCGCATACGCATAGACTCGCCTATGCGAGTGCAAATGTTGGTCCCTCGCAAATTTTCCCATATGTCTCTACAATATTACACGAGATCCTCCGTTCTCCTTTTATTACGGTGATTCCATTTCTGCACCATTAAATCCCATAAATTTTCTATGGGGTTAACATCAAGCGATTTAGCTGGGCATGGAATCACCTTAATGTCAGGATGTTGAAGAAACCAGACATTGGTTATCCTTGCGGTGTGTGTTCTACTGTTATCGTGCACGTAGAACACCTTGGGCATTCTTGATGTGGATACACAACTCGCAAAGTGGGCAGCATACTCTCCTCCAACATGTTGACATAATTGATAGCATTTGCTCTAGGTAGCTCAACGAAATCACTCACTTTATTAACTCCAGTCCAGTCCAGTCCCACAAATTACACGAGATACGGCCCGACTCTCTATTACGTATAACGTTTTTTTCCTTGGCAGCGTGTATGGTTATATCGCAATAGATTCAGTCAACCGTGATCACTTGATTTAAGCATTTTGTCATCCGAAAAAATTGTACACGATTAATCAAAATTCAAAATTAACACGTGCCATTTCATGAGCTTCTGTGGTGTAAATTCATTGAATGCTCTTATAGTCTTAGTATGCACATCGAAACGCTCCGCAAAATTTCTAGTTGGTATAAACAGTGGTATAAACCCATCTATTTTGTAAGTTCATAACATTTCCAAACGCTGTTTATTTGATAACGCCGCAATGCCACCATTTTCTTGACGATATTTTAGCACGTCGCCTTCTTCCGCATACCTTCTGACCCATAAGCTTACTGTACATATTTCGCAAAAAATATAAAGTAAATAGTTTTGAAAAAAAATATAAAGCTGAACAATGCGTTGATAGATTATAATGAGCATTATTATGAGCCTACCGATATGAATAATTCTCTCGATACGGCACTAATACTTCGCCCTTGTTGGTGTGCAGAGTAATAATTCTGTAACGGTCCTCAGTAGAAATTGCTTGGTCTTTTCCAAATGAAATAAATAAATTAAATAATTTCCTTCAATTTTTACAAAGACATGAGATATGATTGACATGTCGTACTTTTTTTGTGTCGCGGTTTCCATTAAAGAGAATATAATATGCTAAGGCGGTTTCCTTGGTTCCTCTACGTCTATCTATTTAATTATAAAATTTGCAGTAAAAACTCTTCCAATTTTAGTATTGAATTTTAAGTTCTTGATCGAAAAGTCGAATGTGTGTCGGAAAGTCAGTGCGAACGATTTATAAGTGTATGGTTCCGTGTTCCATGTATTGTGTTTTTGAGTATTTTTGAGTGAAAATCTTTGAAAACTTATTTTTAACTTCAGTTTAATATTAAATAGCAACCACCCACGACTTCATCTGCATGAAATCGAGTTTCTTGTGGGGATCATTTACTTTCGGTGAAAGGATGTGAAAGAAAGACATACAAATGTTCCAATTTATAATATAGAGTTACAATTAGTTTTGATCTAGCTCGTGAAAAATAATAATTCGAATTGGCTATGACTTTTTTGAAGAGTAGAACAATGACTCCTTATTGCTTAAGTGGGTTTCATTGCAACTATAAATCCCAACCGGATTGGACTTGTTTCTTCCCATTGCAGTAGGTTACATCCAGTTTAACAATGCTACCATCAGTTCACTGTGATGCTGTATAAGTTTTATTTATTGTCGAATTATAAATCAATACTAAATGACATAATCCGTCCGTCCATAATCAACCATCTAGTATATTTTTCTTAGTATTTGTCTATTCCATCCAATTAACTTAAAACAATTAACACAAGTTATGAAGAGTGACTTAAAAATGTTTATTTGTGACCTATGACCAAATCACAAGAGTTCCAAGTTTGACTACACATCCATAAATTGCAGTAAATTTTTATTTACTGTTCTTTGGCACATGTCGCTCTTCGATTCTTGTCATTCGTGTTAGTTCGGAATAAGAAGATTACAGATTGTTATCCCGTAAGTTTACCGTTCAATTTTGTATTTAGAAAGGACAATGACACCAATAGAAACTTCAATTTGCTGACTTTGTGGAGTCGATAAAAAAGTCCATTACATAGCAAATTCAAAGGTCTTTTAAAATGCTAAACATTCACTTTTCTCAATAGTACATTACAATGAATTTAAACTATAATGAGATATTGCTAGAGAAATACATTATTAATATGTTCAATACTGTACCTAATGTGGATGTTTATAATTAACTAGCAGCCTGTCCCAACTTCGCTATTTTGAATACCTTTGAATACCG
This sequence comes from Zeuzera pyrina, assembly GCA_907165235.1. Classification (NCBI taxonomy): domain Eukaryota; kingdom Metazoa; phylum Arthropoda; class Insecta; order Lepidoptera; family Cossidae; genus Zeuzera; species Zeuzera pyrina. The sequence goes on from OU015624.1 coordinate 11,974,132, forward strand.
TTGAATACCTAATATATAATGTGAGTTCATCTGGTATTCCGATTTGGTGCTCCGATTTAGTATTCAAATGTTGAAATAATTTTGCAAATAGGTGTAAACAAACTTACGAAATTTTCTTTCTCTTTACAATATGTAATATAATTACATAAAACTTAATACAGATTACATAAAATTGCTTACCTTTAACTGTTCAATCCAATTTCTGACCTCCAGAAAAGAAGCTTCATTTGTCACATCAAATAACAGAAGAAACCCCATAGCATCCCGATAAAATGCCGTTGTTAAACTTCGAAACCTGAAAATGAAATTATTGCTATTTAAATACAAAATTCTAAAAATAAACAAAATGTGCCTTGAAATTAAATAGACAAAATTTTCAATTCCTTCAAAAACAGAATTATCTAATTAGTCTAGCTTTTGCAGTAGGTAACTCCAATTCACATTAACAATTATAAGTATAAAATAAATTAAAATTATAATTAACGAATTCTGCAACTTTAACGAGAACTACCTTTCCTGTCCGGCCGTATCCCACAATTGTAAATGTACACGATGCTGACGTCCACTCTGCTGATAAATCTGAAATAAACAAAATGGAATTACTCACTGCATTCTAATTATGTTTAGATGTCAGAGAAACTTTATCTAGCTAACTTATTACATATATGTACATGGATCATATATGAAGATTTCATTATTAATATTCCAAATTCTATTTAATCTATACTTAACATTATAAAGAGAAAAATTTGATTGTTTGTTTGTAATGGATAAACTCAAAAACAACTCTATCAATCTCAAAAATTCGTAGCAACCCGCCCCGGGTTGCTAATTCATAATAATAACATAACATTCACTACATTATACCTCAACTCATATTGTCACAAAATATTTAAGTGACAAAAGTGAGATGACTTTAGGATAACAAAAGTGGAATGATGATGCCTGATGGCTACATCATCACATTCAATCAATAAATCGTTAAAATCAGGATTTGTCTACCTTAGCATTAATTAAATAAGTCACCAATACCATACATAGCTACCCTAATAAATAAAACAACATTATAACTAGACGCTAATAGATTGGTAAAACTGCATTGTACTAGTTACATTGCATAAAAAAATTAAAACACTAGCCTACATTTAATATTTGAATGACACTTTTGGTTATTGATAATAAAATTGTTAAGATTTTGAGTACTTAAACATTTTTTTTATTTTTTCTATATTATTTGATATTTTCAACAATCATATTGTTTTTATATACTTATTTTTTAGATACAATTTAAAATACTCACCACAGTTTTCTCTCTGAAATCAATTCCAACTGTTGAAATAAATTGAGTGTGGAATACACCATCAGTATATTTGTAGAGGAAGCTGGTCTTACCGACACCAGAATCACCGACACAAAGTAATTTTATGAGATAATCGTAGTCCATATTGAATTCACTATCAATAGTTTAAATTGTACGTAGGTATGTATTCTTTTATAATTTATTAATGTATGTATGTAATACTTGTTCCCAAGTTTCAATACTTTCCAAAACAATACATACAATTGGTATGTAATTGCTATACCTACTAGATAGTATATACTTACCTATTTCAATAAAAATAATTGTATATTTTGTATGCAATAATTTAAATACCTATTTGTAAACTAACAATTTATCTAAGACTAGCAATCATTCTAGCAATTTATGTTATGCTTATTGTTTATACATGATAAATAGTTTATAAATAAGCTTCTTATTCCGAAGTAAACAAAACTATAGTTCACTTTATAACCACATACATAAAACTACCTAAACATACATTATTTTTATTTATACCCTATTACAATTAGGCGACAATTCAGCGTCACAGCGTCTACCAATGGGCACTGATCCACAATTTCAGGCCTGTGCCATTTTTAGTTCTGAACGAGTTGTATTGGCGCTGTAAACGATTCTACCGTCTCGAGTATCCGCCATAAAAGTCTATTGCTTGTCAGTGTGCTGTCAGTCTGATTCATACCACAGTACAAGTAAGCAAACAGTATTATATCTTCATACAAACGCTCCCAAACGACGCTCCTCAAAATTTCGGCATTTCTCGGCATACAATAATCGCGAGTGCGCCGCGATTGTTGTCAGACGTTGTGAGACGCTCCCGCGCATTTACTGACGAAATATTATGGCATCAAATTTTCGAGCATATTCTTCAGTGTATGGATGTTTGAATTAATCTATATCGAAATATTTCTTCGTTGCTCATTTGTAGGAAATATATTTATTAGGATTTTTAATTATACTGTACACAAAAAACATAAAATGCATTTTTTTTTGTCCATTTCCAACATACTAACTCACAAACTTCTTAAACTAGAAATAAAATACTACTAGAATCATAAATAAAAATTTAAAAAATTTGCAATAATATAAAATGAAAAGATAATATGACAATTTAATATGGTACCTATTATCAAATACGTAACCAAAGAAAAACAGTCAGTCCCAGTCGGCAGCCCTATTGCGTGTTTACGTACCGAGCGACCGTAGATAATTATCTCAAGGACACTGCCGAGATATAATACTGCTTGCTTACTTGTACTGTGTTCATACTCTGACCCTGGCTAGTTTTTTATTTCGATTTGAGTTTTGGTTTACCTTGTGTTTTCTTTGATTTCATTCCTGAGTTGAAAACCTTTGTTGTTATTGTTGTTAATAACCTCCTAAACCGCTGCGTTGATGGGTTTTCGGAATCACTAGGATAACCTACATAAAGATATATAACAAGTATTGGTACGTACGACGTACAGTACGGTTGTTAAAAAAATAGGCGATAGTAGCGCCAAAACGAAATACATAACAATTACGGCAAAGTGACTGTCGTATCTGTAGCACTGTGCACTGTTAATCTGTGCACAAAATACTTAAAAATTTTTTTTTCTTTATGGCATTGCGCACAGATTAGCTCATTTGCCAATGTCACGTATTAAAAATGGAATCACATGTAAATTAGTTTTTTCTTATCATAAATCTCCTCCAGTAAAGTGATAATAGACTTAACTAAACTTATAAAGGACTTCTTGGAAAAGCGCGAGAACTTCAGCTACACATGTTTATTTAGACCAACTCCATTCTTTTTACTTTTGAAGAGTACACAATATACTATCATTTTTGTACTTTAATACATGATATATATTATTGTTTAGAGATCCGAGAATTTAAGAAATAAAACGTCAACCTTCATTATAATAATAATAATAATAATAAAACTTTATTGACCTTCCAGAATTTACATGTTTTTGTGAAAACTCTGAAACCTGAACTAGGTATAGACCTGTATCTCAGGTGTTCTACTTCTACCATCACAGTGCGATACTTGTTCGTGTTTTCGCTTTTCTTTAATAAAATGTTCCAAAATTTACATATATTATGGTCTTTGCTGCTCTCAGCTTTTTAAATTTCAAACCCTTTTAAAATCTGTAGGCAACATTCTCAAAAATACATTATCTAAAACATTAAATTGCTCCTTTGTTGATGACAGGGTCTGGAATCAAGCCTCACTTCCTATCTGTTATGGAGGCCTGGGCATACGCAAAATCTCGAGTGTGTTACTGCCTGCTTTTTTTTCGTCAGCCTACAGCACGGGAAGCCTTTTCCTATCTGTTATTCACCTTCCTTAGGATCGGTTGAGGTGCCGTGCTTGACTGATGCTCGAAATGCTTGGTTAAGTGTTTGTCCGAGTACTAACCTGCTACCTCGACCTTTTCTCAGAAACACTGAGCTGAGTCTCTATGCAAAAATGTTCATTTACAACTTTTAGATTCTTGTAGTACCGAAAAAGTTCGGTCTCGCCTCCTGGCTGTTTCTGAGAAGGAGTCAGAACACTGGTTGAAGGTAACCTTCTAAAAGTTAGGAACCTTAATTGACAATACCACATTTTTTCTCATAGTATCCCTTCCCTTCGTTTGGTGATCAGGACCATCAGGAGACGGTGTAATGGGCTGAGCCTGTGTGTAAAAAAAATATAGGCTCAGCTTTAAAGCGTAGGGGTGTATCGACTACACGTACGCCAGTTCGATCCTGACAGTCACACGTATTATTTTACGAAAAAAAATTATTTTCAGTGATTTTACAATAGAAAAATGAAATGCCGTGTGGTTGGTTGCAAGTCGCATTCAGATGGATGCTGTGATACTCCAAAAAATATCACATTTCATGTATAAGTATCAATTTATACAATATTACATCGACAGTTCTAGAAAGTTTTCTTGTTCCTGTAGGTTTTACTATTCGTCGACAGATGTCAACTTAATCGCCCTTTAAAATCACATTTTGCACTCAGATATCGCTAAGCATATTAAAAACCTACCTCTTTACTCCTAACATTGCTCAATTGTTAATTTAATTCATGAAATTGTTTGTAAAAAAGCTACATCGATTCATTTACACCGAGTGAAGTGACCTCTGTTAGGGAATAAAAAATCTTGCTAAAACTGACATTATCAGCAGGACCGCACGCAGGAGGTAGACGTATTACAATAATAATAACGTATTTTTTTTTGTTACGGACCGTTGTCCTTATAATGTTTTGTACAGTTATTTTACAACTTTACAAAGTTACTTTACAAAACATTATAAGGACCGCACTCTAGACGTATTAATACTGATATACTCTTTTATAAAGGATAATTAAAGCCAAGGAACATCAAGGCTGACTTACGAATATTTAATAGCCAGAGCTGTTAGCTGACGGAAATGTGAAAAACACTCGCATACCCAGGCGAAAATGTGTGAGGAGTAATAATGAGTGACGAGATTTGAGGAAGTGAAAAAAGTATGTAACTCTGACTACCCTGTTAGGGATACAGCGTGAGGATAATATGTTGTTGTTGTATAAAGGATAATTTTTATATGCTTTTCATAAACTAATTCATTTAATAATAACTATTATTTGATAATGCACTCATATTTTGTATTTTATAACAAAGTTATAACGTAATAAATAACTAACCGAAACTAAATTATGCATATACTGGTGAAGCAGTTTTATAATAATGGGAACTGCTTACATAGACCATAGAATGAAATTGATCTAATTCGAAATTTTGAGATTTTATTTTGGCAAGTTCCGACATTGAATTCACATAGAATAATAAAATGAATTTTTCACAAATACATGTTTAAATATTCTCGCGATATGTTGCTAATGGGACAGGCAAGTTTGTACTGTTATCTATTAAATTAAGTAGTAGGTATTTTTAAGTTTATTATTTTCATCCGAAATTCTGAAATTTTAGATTAAGTCGCTTTCATTCTAACGATGCGATATATTGTCTTACCAATAATAAATACGTAGCGACCTGGCGATGCTAAAAGTGCTGAATTGCATTTTAGTAGAATATAAAGCAATTTGAGGAAGCGAAAGAAGTATGTAAGGACCGCAACGCTTGGCGCTTCGCCCTCTCTGACCACCCCTTTAGGTATACAGCGTGAAGATATGTATGTATGTGTAAAGAAAATGTTATTTCTTTATTTTGAATTCACCCGCGCTGTCATACGCGACTGATAAAATTAGTATTGAAGGATACGGGTAGGTAGGCATAACGAGATTAAGAAAAACAATTCGTGTGTGATGCTCAGTATAATTAAATAAAAATTATTTGGACCTATTTAGTTGTTAAAAGTATAAGTGTGTGATAAGGGAATGACATTGGTGAAATTATAGGCTCTAAATGTTGTTTCTTTGTTTACAGGTGAGAAAAGTTATTACGTGTTATTGTATTTGGTGGTAGTTTTAAGTTTGTGAATATATAGTAATAAAAACAACTTTGTTTACAGAGAAACACAATTTGGTTTATTTTCTGGTGTCAATATTCCTAAACAATATAAAATATTCTTATATATGTATAACGCAATTCGAACGCGTGGCTCGCCAGTCGCTTTCATATCATCGCCCTGCCATACCACTTCGTGCTAGTTAAATTGTGTAAGAAGAAAATAAAAGTTCGACACCAATATGTAATTAACTAATTTGGATTTATAATAAATGGATTTATATAGAATGGACACTAAGAAAATCCCTAAAAACACTGCCGAGAACTTGAAGCGCCGTAAGTATGCGACTCTCTCTAAGATATTTGCGCCCTTTGCAGTCAAAACTTTGGGTCTCTGGGGCCCTGAAGCCCATCGACTGCTTTCTGATATTTGTAAGAGATTGGTCGAAGCTTCGGGAGACCGCCGGGCTAACAGCATCTTGCCGCCAACAAATCAGTTTAGCTATTCAAAGATGCAATGCTGCCAGCTGCTGCAAGCAATGACAGCTTTCTAAGCGGCATTTTTGAGGAAGTTCATTATTTAAGATAATGTCTAGTTTTAAGTTTGTAAATATTAACTTATTAATAAATTTATATAGTAATAATGTCGTAAATATATATTTTGTTGAAAATGAAAATATTTTCATTGAACATTTATTGAATTATTTATTTTCATTGAATTAACCGAGTGATAAATAAAATTATTTTCGAGTTCTAGAACTAATTGAGAGGAACTCTTTTTTTAATTTGTAATAATAATATGAAAATCCTGTTGTGTAAAACATTATCCGCTATTATTATATTGCACTGAGCAATAAAAAAAAAATTTTTAAGTTCTATGTTTTGTTCATATTATGTACATCAAAATTATCGTTATGAATCGTGCTTTCCGTTTGTACATAAATTACAGCACTTCAGGCGATGTTCAGAACGCAGAATATTATTTTTAACAAAGAACAAAGAACCGCCATTGCAAACGGCGTTCAATATGAACCGTAAACAACCGCAACATTACCTAGATTTTGATATTTTATCCAATTATATTTTTTTCCTTTGGTAATTCTAGGACGATGAAAATATTGTTTAACAAAATCGAAGTCTACGCGTAAATTAAAAGGAAGTAATACATTGCACACTGAAATAAATTTAAAAATCTGTTTCCGGTAGGCAAAGTTGAGGTTGGTGGCACAACTTTGCATAAAATGGTTATGGAATTATTTTTTAACCCAATGTAATTTTAAAAATGTTGTAACTGTTTAGGTGTAAGCGAAAAATGTAAAGTATTATAATGCGATTCGTTTAAAACCATATTGTACTTTAAAAACAAAAAAAAGTTAGGCAAAGTTGGGTAAGAAATGCAAAATAATTCATACTAGCTACACTTTAGGGTTAGCGCTAATGTGAAATAAAACAAAATAAGTCATTTTATCAAATTCAAGAATTTATTTAAACAAAGTACCCAGCTTAATTATCAAACATTATTAAGAAAATAAACAGGATATCTGTAACGTAAAGTATATACCGAAGACAGGTGAAAGTACCTGAAAGTACCCATGAAAATTAATAAATACTGACATGATCTCTAGAAATTCATGAAAAATATTCTTTTTCGAAGTCATTTTCTTCATTACATTCGAAAATAGCAAAGTAAATATTACTTTGATATTAAAACATATTTTAGAGCTATCCTCATGTTCGGAATAACCTGCATAAATAATCATATTGTACATTCACTGTGATCACAGGTCCATACACGTCGATGATAACATTGCGTTCGGTCTGTGCTGCGTTGGTGCCCCGACGGAACTTGTATTCGAAAGTGTCGCGCAATTTTGATTTGTCCATGGTCACAGAAACAGCGATATCAAAAGAATAGTCTAACGGCGGGAAAACAAACTAACTTATTTCTTAAAGAAAGTCATGAAACTATATGTGGGCGTCCAAGAAAAAAGGTTCCAGCAGTGGGGTATTAATTAAGACTAGATTCGGAATTTAGAATAGTCAATTGATAATAAAGATTAAAAAAATATTAAAAAACTGGCATACATATTTTTTATCAGACATTTAAAGTTGAAACTCTGAGAAAGCCTGTATTGGGAAAATGCATTTTTTAAGTTTGATTGAAAAAAAACACACTTCTACTTGTTTATTTCTACTTAGAAACATCATATAAGTATATTATATTATGTAGATAATTGAGCATCAATTAATAATCAATTAAAATCGCGAAATGCCATTTTTTCACCCAATTTTACAAATCTGCGTTTATCTCGGAAAATAAATGTCGACCACCAGATCCTTTTTGCTTGGACGCCCACATGTTATAAAATTAATTTTAATTTAGAATTCTAAGTAGAATGAAAATTATCAATCTTCGCATTAGCCATTATTAAAAATTTTAATTTAGCAATTAAAAAAATATTAATATAATGGCGAACGTAATGATGATCGTCGAAAAATGCAAAGAGAGATCAATATACAACTAATAATTAAAAGAAAATTAGAATAAAAGATATCAACTTCGTGAAAATACTGTCATTAATATAAAAAATATACAGTTAAACCTTTATAACATTTAATACAGGTGTTCAGTTGTAATGAGTATATTAATAGTTTAAATAAAGGAAAATAGTGACAACCCTACGGTCAGACAAAGTTGCTTTCCACTACTGACCACAAATTAGTAAACTACTGACAAAAACGAGTCACAACATTGCCTACTCAATAATCTACAGTTTACGAACGATTTATCGGGTTTCTACTGTGTTAATTCATTGCGCAATTTTTTGTTCATCATCTGAAACTTCAACACTAACTGCATTGATTTTCTCCTCCATTCGCAAACTTTGAATTGATATTGACAAATGAATTATTCGTTCTAGGATGACACTTATGAAAAAATGTTGTCACGATTCAGTGACAAAAATATTCATATTTTCAATAGATCACAAAACCTGACGCAAAGGAACATTTTAACGAATTTCTTTCTTTAGGCAAAGTTATCCAAGACGGCGAAGTTGTGGCATATTACGGTAATATTTTTACATGATTATTTTGAAATATTATTACAATTAAATAGTTTATTCATTCTTACATCTATTTCAATGCATTTTTGTAACATTTCCTTGCTTGGAATTCATAATCACATCATTTTCGAAATTCTGTCAAAGATCGTCCATCTTGTTGTTAGGAATTTAGGCTCGCGATACACGACCGGTTTTATGGTACGGGGAGTTCCTTATATTAGAACAAACAATAAAACTTCATTTTTTTTTAAATTATTTTTATTGTTTTTTAATAGCGATAAAGCGACAACGTGGATATGATTGTGGGCAGCCGTGGCCGTGGACGCGGTCGACGCGAACGCGAACGCAGACGTGGTCGCAAACGGAGCTTAGGTGGCTCATCATCTCAGCAGCCGTAAGTACGTCTTTTTTGTATGTAATTATTCATACTTCAGAATGTTTATACATTTCTCCTCTTCGAATCGTATCATTCTCCTTACACACTTTCGACATAATATGATACGTGCACGCTTATCCCTAATAGCGGTGTATAGTAAGTTGTAATAAAGTAATTATTTTGATTTTTCTAGTTCTTCGTCAAAGTGCGGACTGAGTGGCGAGTTAATAAGAGGCAAATGGCCATTTTGCCTACCGTCGAGCAAGCTCCACTTCATCAAAGCCAAGGTGCAGCTATGTTAGAGCTATTATGCTAAGCCAGAGTATTAGCTGAAGAAAATTATGTACTTCGTGATCACTACGTAAATGTTTGTTAATTGTATTCAGTAATTTTTACCACTTGTGTACCTACACTACTTGTATTATTGTTGACTGTATTCAGCTATTTATAACCGAGAGTGTTAGCTGAAGCAAATTACCTACTTTATGATCATTACGTACATTTTTCTTAATTGTATGTAGTAATTTTTAATACTTGTTTAAACTATTTGTATTTTTATTGACTTTATACAGCTATTTTTAAGCCAGTGTTAGCTGAAGGAAATTATTTAATATAATATCGCTACCTACATTTCTGTTGATTATATTTAATTATTTTTGATTATCACGTTAGATATAGTATGTATAAATATATTTAATAGTTTTAAGATATGTTAATATATATACACCCTGTATAATTCAGTGTATCTAACAATAAATAATAAATGGATGTTTCCAAAAAAATGCCTTTATTTTCAATTTATTAAAATACAGTATCTAAGACTACATTCTTTAGAATTTTATGTTACACCTTATTCTCATACAAATGTCGCAAATAAAACTATAGCGTAAAAAGGGCCTTATTTGGTCGGCCATCTTGTGCACATTTCGTGACGCGCTAGCAATCGCGCGAGGCGCGCGAACGTTCGAACTTACTTCAAGCAACACTCGTCGGTTGCAGGAATTGTCGGCGGCAGTTTATTATGGGTACGGTTCTCTCATACGAGGGAAGGTAAAGGGTTCTGTGCCCATACAACCAATGTACTCAGTAGTAAATATAATAAACAATAAATTCTTCGTATTATTTCATTAAAATGTCATATTATTTGACATCGACATAAAATGTCGACGTTATATTTATTAGTTTCTTGAAGTTTATGGCGACAAATATATTGATTGACAACTATATTGGGGGGTCGACTGAGGAAGCCCTTATCAGCCGTGCGATTCTCTAAACCGAATTAGTCGAATTCACTCCTGAATTCGCGGTGAGATTGTCAACTGTAGACTGGTATTCTCTAAACTCGACAGAGATACTAGCGCCGCCTCAATGAGTGCGGCAGCGAGTCATACCACCGTTAATGAATTTTTTGACGTTTCACTAAATATGACAATATAATCTAAAACAAAACGTTTTATTTAACGTAATTTTCTCGGAGAAGTTAAAATAGACTAAGACGAAATATCGACTGACATGTTCACTCTTATAACAATTCCCGATAAACTCGCATCTTAGATCACTTCACTTCGCTCCTAGAATGTTTGGTTAAGAGAATTCCATTTAAAGGTCAAGTGAGTTCGAACGCGAAGTGGGGTGAATTGTCGAGCGAGTCTCGCTTTAAGTGACTCGAGTTTTTACAGAATTGCTTGGCAGGGCTGAAATTCCTCTCCTGTGCACACCATGCGGGACGACGACAACAATAAAGAAGCTAAGTCAAAAGAGCTATTTTGGAGGTGGAACCGTTGATATAGTTTTAAGTACTGAAGATTTTCATGTCAAAAGAAAAGATATTCATGAAAGGTAAGCAAATACTGTGAATATTACATCTTTTGAGTTTTGACTAAGTTATTAATAAAAAAAAATAGAGGGTCAACTGAGGAAGCGTGCTCGTCGCGACCCCTGCCAGCGCTTTTCAGGGCTGCAATTCCTCTCTTGTGCACACCATGCGGGACAGTGTAACTATGAATGCTAGGGCGTCCCCCGAAAGCGACGTACACCGGTCTGTCCCCAACACGCTGTGCACCTCGCGGCGGCAAGTGGAGGGAGGAGTGAAGACAAGCTGCGTGAAATGTGAGAGGTGCGATAAAAGAGAAGATGAATGAAGTCATTGCTATTATGCAAGAGAAAAGATTGGATGTGTTATGTTTGCGTGAAACCAAGTGAAGGGGCAGTGAACTTGCCGACTTGCCCGGAGGGGGCATCGCTTTGTAGTCAGGCGTACTACATGGAGACAGAGGATGCCAAGGGGTGGGCGTGTTACTGTTATCTCATTTGGTTAATTGTATGACTGAGCATAAATGTGTAACTCCCAGACTGCTCTGGGTGCGCCTTAAGATGGGATTGATGAGAATTTTATTGTGGCAGTATATGCACCAGTGTCCTCTGTCAGTTTGGGTGAACTAGAGCAGTTTTGGGAGAATGTTAGAGAAGTCCTAGCGACGGTTGAAGAGAATGAGAGAAATGTTGTGTGTGGAGATATGAATGGATGGGTCGGGACAGCTCGAACAGGATTTGAGACTGTCCTAGGCAAAATGGAGATAAGAGAGTGAATGATGCTGGTAGGATTATGTTAGGAGTATGAAGGGAAAAGGATCTTTTTGTAGTTAATACCACATTTAAGCACAAAAGGATCCATCTGTACATGTGGGAAAGAAAGGGTGCGAGAAGTATGATTGATTTATTCTTGGTGGATAGCAGACTAACAGAGCAGGTTATGCACACAAGAGCACATAGAAAAGCCGATCTGGGAACGGTGATATCACTTTCTGGTGATAATCAGAATAACGGGTCTGCTTGTAGCATGACAACATCGCGTAATGTCCAAACTTGCAGCAATTTGTCGCATTAAAAACTGGAAACTGCAGGATACGACCACTAGGAATGAATATGAAAAGGTATTATCCAGTAAGCTTGATGATAGATTGAAAGTGATGAGCGAGGATGTTGGAGAATATTGGCAGAACCTTAGGGATAGTATGATCGAGACTGCAAAAGAAGTGTGTGGAACGAATAAGATTGGGAACGGTAAAAAGCGTGATGTGTAGTGGAATGATGAGGTGAAGGAGTCTGTGTGTAAGAAGAAGAAAGCATGGCGAGACTACCTTGCTACTAATGATTGGTGTGTGAAGAATTTGATGAAAGACAGATATAAGCTGCAGAAAGCAGAAACAAAAGCACTAGTGAAACAGAAGCGTGAAAGGTGTAGGGTGTTAGACGAAAACAAGATGTCGGACAACTTCGAGGAAAATTCAAAATTATTTTGCAAAGAGGTATGTAAGTACTGAAGGGTAAATATTCAAGTGTACCAAATTCACAAGTTCTTTTTAATAAAAAATCAAATTTAAGTTTAAACTTAATATAATATACATATATCATGTATACCAAAGTACTTGAACTAGTGATTTATTTATTTGTTGATTTTTTTAAAGGAAACGCATAATTATAAAATTAAAACAGCATCAAAATTCATTACAGGCACCTGTTCCATTTCTAGATATCACGTATTTAATAGTCTTATACTAAATCTGGTGCAAATAACTTAAGTTTGTCGACTGTGTCGTATAATTCAATAATCATTTAATACTTCATAATAATAGAAATGCAATTTTGTAAATAAATATAGAACAAATGCGTTTTTAAAGTTTTGTTACGGTACAAATCTCATTACCAGAACCGTTACAAGAATTCGATAGTACGCAACAAAAACCTTTGATCCCGCCGCCACATAGCGTGCTGGCGCCTCCCCGCTTCTCAGTCGGCCGGCAAGCGCAACGGCAAGAAGACGTACGCAAGATTTCGAGCTAAAAATCACGGTAAGTGTTATGTTGATAGTGTTTTGTCCAGTTTGTATTTCATTACAAGTCCGCTTATATCTTGAGACGTATTTAAAATTATTAACTTGATGCTAGAACAATTCATTAAGTTCAAGGATAGCTTATTTTTCAAATATGTAGATAGCATGTACTACATATGCAAAAAAGTACAATAGCCTAAAAGTGCTTATTGTTCATAACCGTGCCCTTCATTACCGTCGTTTACCGTATCCTTTTTGAGGTCACGGTAATGAATGAAAAATCACGGTAATGAATAAATAATGACTATTTAAATCGATACTGTACTAACTGTGACCGGTGGTTGCACCCACGTATAATCTATAGCCTACATGTTATTCTGGTGTATAACCAACATTGCTGTAAAGTTTTACTTAGATCCGATAGATAGTTTTTGCGTGAAAGAGTAACAAACATCTATAAATCTATACTTTCAAACCTTCATATTAAAAAGATTAAGGTTTCATGTTTTTAAGATAATTATGTCCATGATAGGAAACTGGTTATAATATTCTTGTAATATAACTATATTTTATGTTTCAAATAAAAATGGCGCGCCCTAAGAAGACAAAAGAAGAAATATTAGCTAGAAGAAGAATAGCTAAGCATAAACGGTATGCTGTTTTAAAAGAAAATGAAGAATTATATAATGTATAATATAAAGATTTAACACCACGTGCTCAAAGAGATAGACGCAGAAAGTGGAGAGCAAATAGCAAAAAATATTTACATAAAAAAGAGCAGAAAAAGAAATTGAACATGTTGTTCTGGACATCGTAAAATCCCAAGACGAGCTTAGCAAACATGGTGGTCATGATCCCCTTCAATCAGGTTCATCAAATTATATGAAGGAGACCGAAACTAAGGAAAACAAAAATGAGACTAATAAAATTTTCAAGTTGAGGGCAAAAATAAGACATTTACGTTATCAAAGAGACAAAGACATAAAAATACTGAAAAATAAGTTATGCAATGTGAAAAAGGAATACAAAAAACTAAAGAGACTTTTAAATAAATATAACGAGGTGATAATCGATCCTAAAACAACTACTACTACTAAGAAGAAAGAAAATGTACAGGCAAGGAATTTTGGTTATAAAGGAGTCCAGAAACATTTTAATACGGTAAAAGAGAAAGAAGTTGTTAAGAAAATAGAGTGTTTTTTTAATGAAGACGAAAATACAAGAGTGGTTCCTGGTATAAAAGAGTTTATAACAAGAAAGAAGAATAGAAAGCAAAAGAGGTATTTAAATGATACTCTTAAAAATTTATATAAGAAATTCTGCATTGAAAACCAAACAATTTCTGTATCATATTAATTTTTTTGTAAATTGAGACCATTTTGGGTCTTATTTCCCAAAGTAAATAGAAACACCTGTGAATGCGTTTATCACTGCAATTCAGAACTCTTAATTAAGGCTCTAAATAAAGCCGAAATTATAAACGTAAGAACAAATCATGAACTTCTAAACATGCTTTGCTGTGACAGATATAACGAGACGTGCTTGGATCGCAAATGTTCCACTTGTGAACATAAGGTAATTGAATACTTAGGATTCAGCAATGAAATACAAATTAAATATTATGAATGGCGTAGGACATCAAACACCTATGAGCAGGACGGAAAAGTGAGACATAACATTCTTTGGGCTAAAACAGAAAATTATGCACCACCTTTTGATGTTATTCTTAAATTAGAGAAGGTTATCACGAATTTTTTGCCACACTGTGCCACAGTTGTTGTACAAAATAAAACTAAAAGAACTAAAAAATAATAATCAAATAAACGAAGCTGTGGTGCATTTAGATTTTAGTGAGAACTACGGCCTTAAACATCATACGGAGATACAGTCTTTTCATTTTGGTGGTAGTAGACAAGAAGTATCTATTCACACCGTTGTTATATATATGAAAGACACTGAAACGCCTGAATTAAAGACTCACTCAGTTTGCACAGTATCCGAAAATTTAAAGCATACAGCTGTTGCAATTTGGGCACACTTGGAACCGATTTTGCTTTATATTTCAGATCTATCGCCATTTATTGATACACTGCACTTCTACAGTGATAGCCCCAGCAGCCAATACAGAAACCGAAATATGTTTTATATTTTTACTCAATTAGAGAAGCAATTTGTAGCACTTCGTAAATTAACCTGGAATTATATGGAAGTAGGCCATGGGAAAGGTGTTCCAGATGGCCTGGGAGCAGTAGTGAAAAGGACCGCCAACAGAATGGGCAATTCGGGAACAGATATCGGGACATTTACCAAATTTGTTGAAGTTATTAGAGCCAACATGTCCAATATCAAAATTTTTGAGATTGCAAGTGCAGACATAGATGAAAAAGAACGTATGATACCTAAGTTTGTTCCAACTTTCAAAGGCACTACGGCCGTTCATCAGGTCATTTGGAGATGTGGCTCTGAAAGCAATCGGTTAGAGATGCGAAGCCGCAGCAGTTTCATATGTCAAGAGAAAACATGTCGACGTTACCATCTCGGTATACACAACCTTGAAAAGGTCGTGATTTCCCAAATTCCCAAACAGTCAACATTTGAAGATACTACATTAGCCGTGTCAGTTTCTTTACTCGATACATCGCAACCTTCTTGCAGTTATAGTCCAGAATTAATACGAAGTGAATATCCAAGTAAAAGGCGTAAGAAGCGTTCGAACATACCGGTAAAACAGGAAGGGCTAGCTAGAGACATAATAATATTTCCTGCTGTACCTGGAAAATCTTCAACATCAGGAAAATTCCAACCGCCGGAGAAGGTTCACGCTTTATCTGCTATTACAAAACTAGGTGACTGGCAGAACTCAACTTTTGTTGGTTCTAAAAGCAAATCTTATTGTGAAAATTTCGAAAAATTCATATCTACCTATCTGGCTTTGATAAAGAAGACTACAGAGACACTGATGTCGAAATAAAGAAAATATTGTGGAGAATGAATGCCAAGAGAAGGGTAAACAGGGGAAATATAAAGGAAAAGGAGTAGGGAAAAAGAGTGAAAATGATAATCGGGCAGGAATAAAATAATTAATAATACTCTTTTGTAAATTTGATTACATAAAAAACAAAAAACTTCCACAACTATCACAGAATATTAGGATATTTTCTATAATTGATCTTGTCGATTAATTGATTAGTTGATTTATTAATAATACTCTTTTGTAAATTTGATTATATAAAAAAACATAAAAAACAAAAAAAGTTCCACGACGATCACAGACTATTAGAATATTTTCAATAATTGATCTTGTTTTGACATATTTAATTATTTATTTCGTAGTTGTTGTTCTTGGTACAATAAGTTATTAATTAAAATGATTAGTACAAGACTGATTTGTTACCAAAATGTTTAAATTATGGAACATTTACATTTTGTTAAGATTATTGTTATTTTTCTAGTTTACTTTACTTCGAATATCAGAGATTTAATACAAGGAGATTGGAAGATAGATAGATAGATAGATAGATAGATAGATAAAACGTTTATTCATACAGTCACACTTGGTCACACACATGACTTTACAATCTTACATATAGCTATAATACAGATTAATTAGGTACTACCGTAATTAAGTATAGTATGAAATAAGACAAAATAAAATAAAACACAAACTTAAAACTATTTACAGCGAAATAGACATCATGTGTGTGTTGCAGCTGTACGAAAAGGTGATGGCTCAGAGTATATCCTTGCCCATAGGAGCAAAACTCTGATATTCTGCCACAACCTAGAAAACGATAAGCAATTATAAGCAAAGATAACATACTACAGATATAATTTAAAACAATAAAATAAAATAAGATAAATAGATAAATTATATAAAAAAAAAAAAAAATTATATATATACATACGATTCAAACTGAGAACTACACAGTTTAACATAATGTTACACACATTTAAGATCACGTGTTATTCACATGTTACTATAAGAGCGCGATCAAAGAACAGGCAAACAATTAAGTTGTTAGAGCGAAATGAGGTTATGTCAAAAATTAAGTATCTTGCAAGAGTTATGTACCTACGTGATATTGTAAGAAGTATATACGTGATATGACAAAAGGAAAAAGTAAATCCAGCAAGGTAAGTACCTTCCTACACAGCAAAATCCGCCAACGAGCAACCATGTGGTATACCAGCAGTTTGCTTGACTAAAAGAAAAATCTTAAAATGTTTTTTAAAAGAGCATTTGGACTTAAAAAATATCAACGGTGGAGGAATGTTATTCCAACATTTGGTAGCAAGGTAGCGGAAACTACCAGTGAATGCCACGGTTCGGTGAGGGTGGCTTTCCAGAACACATCGAGAAGTTCGGCAGCCATATCTATTATGGAAGGAGGATGTTTTCAGCTTTGAATAAAGGTATATAGGTTTTTTATACTTCATGACATCAAATAATAATCCTGCAAGGTGTAGATGCCTACGTGATGACATGTTTAGCATTGAAGCGTTATTTAAGTAAGGTGTGATGTGATATCTAGGTGGGATATCAAAACAAAACCGACAACACGCATTCTGGACACGCTGAACAAGACGACGAGTCGCGGACTGCAGTCGCGGCCCATAAACCAAGTCACCATAATTAAGCTTCGATAGAACCAAAGACTCACAGAGTAGAATACGCATTCTTTCGGTGAGAAGATTACGTATTTGATATAATAATTTTAGGCGATAAAAACAAGATTTAACCAAATTCGCCACGTGATTCTCGAAACGCAGACGGCTGTCCATGACGATACCAAGGTTCTTGGCCTCTTCCACACGTTCTACATTTTGGCCACAAATATTGATTTTTGGATCACTACCTGAAATTTTTGCCACTTGGTGCTTTGAACCAAGAATCATGAACTTTGATTTATTGGGATTGAGCACAAGACAGTTTCTACTTGCCCAGGCAGCAATATTACTGAGGTCTTTGTTCATTTCACAGATCACTTCCTTAAAATTACGAGGTTGAGCTGACATGTACATTTGAACATCATCTGCATACAAGTGATATTTACAGTTATTACTGATTACTTTTGTTATGTCGGCACTATAAATTATAAACAGCAACGGACCAAGTATAGAACCCTGAGGGACGCCACGATTTACAGGTCGTAATTGAGACAATAGCAATGTACCGTCTTCCTTCACTATCTTCACTAACTGAGAGCGATCTTTGAGATAATTATTAAACCAAGCTAATGATTTATGATCTACACCGTAATATGACAATTTGGAAATAAGTAATGTAATATTGATGCTATCAAAAGCGCGAGAAAAATCTAGTAAAGTCAGACAAGTACCATTGCTAGAGTCCTGCTCATAAAGTATATTATCCACAACATCTATCAATGCAGTCACTGTACCCATGTCTTTACGAAAACCAGACTGAAAAGGCGGTAATATATCGTTTGCCTCAACAAAACTACTTAATTGCATATACACCGCTTTCTCCAGTACCTTCGATAAAAAAGGTAAGACACTTATTGGTCTGAGATCCTTGGCTTCCATTGGATTGTCTACTTTAGGTAATGGTGTGACTACGGCTGATTTCCACACTCCAGGTACCTTTCCCGTTATAATAGATCTGTTAATAATAGCAGTAATTACAGATAACGTTCGTGGAAGTGTGAGTAGTATCATATCCCTACTACAACCATCAATGCCAACAGCATTGGAAGCAATAGATAAAATATATTTTGCAATATGATTTTCGCAGACCGGCTGCAGAGCAAAAGACATATCACCGAATCTATGAAATTCAAAAAAGGTCACCTCAGACAAAGTAACCGTGTTGCTGCCAGGTACATCAAGAAAGCCATCATTAATAATATTAGCATCATTAAAATGATCCGGAAGGTTGACAGGCCCTCTAGGAGCCACTGTTAATGTCCTTTTTAAATTTTTCCAAAGCAATTTAGGATCTTTCTGAACAGAATTAATGTGATGATTATAATAAGCACGTTTTTCATAAAAAATACTATTAACAACTAGCTTTTTAAGATCCTTGTAATATTTCTTACAACACTCCGACCTTGACTGACGATACTTATTATAGGCCTTATTACGCATACTAATCATAGTCTTAATCGTGTTGGTGATCCATGGCAGGCAATTTTGGGGTTTGACGCTAATAGACTTTAGGGGCGCATGCTTATCGAAAAGAGACAACAACAGATGATTAAAAGCATCAACCATATCCTCCACCGAACCCATCCTTTTTACCGACTCCCAGTCCATAGACTCCAGATCGAGGTTAAAGGCATCCATGTTTATGTCCTTTATTGGTCTAAATGTAATTTTTTTTAGTGGGATTTTTAGTCTCTTAATGGACAAGTTCACATTAATCATGGCGTGCCCCAGAGAACCGGTGATGTTAGTAACAGAAACACTGCGAACAGGGGCATTAGTACACACTACATCAATAAGTGTATCATTACTACTGGAATAGTGAGTTGGTTCCTTTACGACTTGTTCCAATCCCATATAGTGCAAGAAGTCACTTAGTTTTCGCGTTTTCTCATTACGGATGTCCAACATATTAATGTTGAAGTCCCCGAGCAAAATGACATGATCAAAATTAGAAAAATGAGCAATAGATTCTGTAAGAGTGTCCAGAAAAATATCCACACTGATCCAATTTGGTCGATACGCTGTTCCTATAATGAAACTACGGCCATTAACTGTCATCGAAAACCACATTTGCTCAACTTGAACAGTAGGGTAAGTGTGATAACGCGCGCGTATACCTTGCTTGATGTAAAACCCAACCCCTCCCCCCCGTCCATTTCGCACACAGCGCGGGCGAGGAGCATTGCGAAACCGATAGCCAGGCGCGTGGGGTGCACGTCCCTCCTGCCCCTCACGCAACCACGTTTCATTTATTGCCACTATGTCCGCATCGAAACGATTCATAGCCACAAGAAAATCGTCATGTCCAGTTCCCAGTGAGCCTGCATTATATAAAGCTAACTTAAGAAATTGAGTTTTAGGGTGCATGATTCAACAGATAAAATACATAGCAGGAAGATAGAAAATGACTAATAGCACAGTATGCTCGCGAATATAGTAAGTAATGTTTACCTATTAACAGTTTGATAAAATAATTAAGTATTGGTTGGAGTGAAATTAATAATATAATATTTGTGAATATCAGTGAGATGTTTAGCACTACGTTTCTTCCGTCTACCCCACCAAGGACATATCGTGATAATATGTATGTATGTATGTTCAGGCATGCAAGAAGTGTGCAGATTAATCTGGGACATATGTGACAATAATATGTATATTTTTGCATGGTGAGCAACTTTGCTACACACTATAAGTAAATTATTCATCACTATTACTACTGCAACACACTGATGTTTCACAGACAAAAATTTCCTTCCATTACATAACCCCATGAACAACAGTAACAAAATAATAAAGTACAATAAATTCTCGTACAAGTCATAGAGTAATTTATAATACAAGTAATTACGAATACACATACACATGTGGAGATATTCCATGACACTATGACAATACAAGGAAATAAAGCATGTAATCAAAACACAGTATAACCTTAACATTTCTTCACACAGACAGAAATACACCACCCCAACGTCCAACCTATGGAAATTATAATTATCTAATTTAGAAAAACACGTACGAACACAATATATCCTTATACCTTTATATATACAATCCTTAATGTCTACCACGCTGGGAATACAGTGTGAAAACATGTATGTAAGTATGTATAAACAATAGTATACTACTTTAAGGTTACGTTTCAAGAAATAACTAATACATAGTATCAATAAACATATATAGACATTGATAAATAATTTTATATTAGATAAACAGAAAAACGTTACACTACCAATTTGTTTTACTAAATTTATATATACAAATATATTATTTATGAAAAAAACAATAAATAAGTTATAAAATATAGTACAGAGTAACAAAATGTGTTTAAAACAAAATATCAGGTACTTCAACAAGATTAAAAATAATAGAATACATAAATGTAAATAAATATATATTATTACTATAGTTATATTACAGTGAGCCGTTTTGAACAGAAGTGATGACACTGGGACTAAAACTAATAATAATATGATATTTGTCCTTACGGTGACGAATAACGGCGAATTAGGAATATATATGAAGATTAAACATTTAAGATATTTTAAGAAACACAAGTAAGCTACTAACATATAAATATGAATTTTAAACTTAATTATAATTTTTAATTTTAGTTTTCCACTACGCGCTAACCGTGGTTGGTCCAAAAATACGGGATACATCAGATTCAACTCGTATTCTATGCACAGGTGCTCCATCGATTTGACGAACTAGTACTCTTCCTTCTCGTGTCCAGACATACTTCCAGCCGGCTTCCCGAGATCGTTCTCGAGCCTTAGCAAACAACTGTCTGTTGAGGCGTGTGAGCCTTTCGTTAACATAGAACCTGCGTGGCTCACCGGTGAGTCGCATGTCCGCCGTGGTGGCCCCGCGGCGTACGCGGGCTGCACGCAGCAGCTCGTCGCGGGCGGCACGCCTCGCCAGCCGCACGGCCAGGGGTCGCGGCCGCCCGCCCCGCCCCGCGGCCTCCGCGCCCACCCGCACCGCACACACCACATCGCGCTCGTCCAACTTTACGCCCAGCTTTGAGCTAATGAGCGTCACCACGTGTGTTGCGTTCTCGCCCGGCTCCTCCGGCACGTTAGAGATTTGCACGTCGTTGGCGAGCATATCCTGGTCCCGATCATGAACCTGAAGCTGCAAGTCTGCAATGGCATCCTCCAGAAACTTTGCGCCAGGTGAAACGGCTCCGTCTGCCACCCGCTTCTCCATGGCGTCCATTTTCCGCTCCAGCTGGCCAATACGCTCATTGACAGTGACCATTGCTGCTCTCAGATCATTGAACTCCGCACGAAAATCCCGCAAATCGCCCCTCATGGCTGTAAGGTCCTCTCTGAAGAGCCTCAACTCCCTGAGCAGGCTGGCGGTATCCTCGCTGACTGCAGCAACGCGCCCATCAGTGGACACTGGCAGCACAGTAGACACTGTGCTGCCTTTCACCGGAGTTTCCGCCCTGTTGTCTCGAGGCAGTGAACGTTTGCACTCAGGACAACTCCAGTCGATAGGCACAGTGCCGCCGACAGGCACCCCGACACAGGAGCGGTGGTACTGATATGAACACCTCCCACACGACGCACTATCGCTGCGAGATGACAAATATTTGCCACACGCAAAACACTTTGTAGGCATCTTTGCCTTGAATAATAACACTGACCGGATATATTTGTGTTAATTTTCAGTTAAGAACACGACACTCAAGAAGTAAGTGTAAGCACAGCTTATAGGTATAACACTAATATTTTTATTAGAAATTTTATAGTAAATAATATCAACATTTGCAAATAATATTTACAAATGTTGTAAATAATATAAATATATGCAGGTGTAGGGTAGTACTAAGTTCGTATTCCAGTATATTTTGTGTTTATTATTTTTTAATCTTCGCTAAATACACTACATAACGTTTTATATTGCTGGTCGTAGCACTTCACACACTTTTTTCAAAACTGATTTTACTGAGTATATTATTGTTATTTGGAAGAAGTCAACATTTTTTGTTATTGTGATAATTATATTTAACATTTAAAGATGTGGTGCATTTAGATTTTAGTCAGAACTACGGCCTTAAACATCATATTATATTTAACATTTAAAGCTGTGGTGCATTTAGATTTTAGTGAGAACTACGGCCTTAAACATCATACGGAGATACAGTCTTTTCATTTTGGTGGTAGTAGACAAGAAGTATCTATTCACACCGTTGTTATATATATGAAAGACACTGAAACGCCTGAATTAAAGACTCACTCAGTTTGCACAGTATCCGAAAATTTAAAGCATACAGCTGTTTGCAACATACGTGTATACTTTTTATTAAAATTATTTTGTATCATTACCTTGTCTCTATATTTCATTACCGTATACTCAAAAAATCATTACCGGGGACATGGTCCATTACCGTAGCTTATCATATATTTCAAGCGACTATAACTTGTTCAATATTTGAAATACATACGTGCCTTTCACCTATACATAACACAAAACGATGCTTAATAGCATAATACGATCAAATTCTAATAAACATGAAATTTTCATGCTTATGAAAAATTTCCGCAAATATTGTCTAAACTGAAGAAAGACCCTGAAGTGGTCCCGCACCCTGCAAAATAAATAAAGTGCGTTCAAAAGAAAACCACCTGCTAACAAATAAAAAAGATGTTCTGCAGCGATGAAGTGAATACTGTGGAGAACCGTATGAGAGTGGCGACTCCGTCTCTAATACCGAGAGCGATTCTAATAAATTGCCACACTAGTATGAAAGAGATTGAGAAAGTGATAAGAAGTTTGAAATGTGGAAAGGCTGCGGGAATTGATGAGGTGACTGCTGAGATTATCAAGTATGGTGGTCCTTGGATCTGAAATAGCTTCTGTGTACTGTGTAACCCTTGTTGGCAGAAGGGGGAGGGTCCAGAAGACCGGCGCACCGCAGTCATAGTGCCTCTGTATGAAAGGACAGTTTTCTATCTACATCTAGACTGTGCGTGCTATAGGGTCATCAGATTGGTCAGCTTAGCAAGTAAAGTCTGTGCTAAGGTATTGACTGAACGTGTGAAAGGCGTTTCTGAAAGATAATTGTGGGAGCCGCAAGGTGGTTTTAGGGACGGTAGAGGTTGTAGGATCATATTTTCTCGCTTCGCGTTATCGTGGGGAAGTTTCTGGGTATAGGTCAGAAAGTTTTTTGCGCTTTCGTGGATCTAGAAATTATATTGAGGCCACAGACCCTGTGTGAGGAAAGAATGAGTGATGAAAGACTGACGAAGAAAATCTACAGTGCGAAAGTGAGAGGTAAGAGAAAACAAGGAAGACCAAGGCTGACTTATGAAGATCTAATAGCCAGAGTGGTAGCAGACGGAAATGTGAAAAGCACTCGCATATCTAGGTGAAAATGTGTGAGGAGAATGATGAGATTTGAGGAAGCGAAAGAAGTACGTAATGTATGTAAATATATTGAGGCAGTATTTTAGTAGATCCGCTGACACGGACTAAGCCTATAAAAAATCTCGACATCATACTACTAAACAAGCACTTATTTCAACAATTTCACATAGCAACACAACAGTGTAAATACTTGAGATGCAAAACTACGCCAATTTTACATCAAAATATCCACTTGCAAATAATTAAAATAAAAGCCCAACCGCTCGAGAACCGAGAATTGGAGTTTTCATTTTATTTAGATTTTCTATTTTTTACATTTTTGGGAGTTTTAAAGTACAAAAGTGATAGTATATTGCGTTTTAAAATTCTGTGTAAGTGAGAATAAAGTAATTCTAAATAAACATGTGTAGCTGAAATTCTCGCACTCTTTCAAGAAGTACTTTATAACTTCAGTAATGTTTACTATCACTTTACTGGAGGAGTTTTACGATATCAATTCTATTTCTAATAAAGTACAATAAGTGACATTGATAAATGCGCTAATCTGTGCGCCATGCCATGAAGAAAGAAAACTTGTGGCGGGGAACGGGAGAAGTGAGGTTGTCATTTTATTTAGATTTTCTATTTTTTACATTTTTAGGAGTTTAAAGTACATCAGTGATAGTATATTGTGTTTTAAAGTTCTGTGTAATTGACAAGAATGGAGGATTTATAAATAAACATGTGTAGCTAAAGTTCTCGTGCTCTTCCAAGAAGTCCTTTATAACTTCAGTAAAGCCTACTATCACTTTACTGGAGGTTAGAGACAGTTAATGTTTCTCTAAAAGTTACGTCATTAGGCTGACGGTCTTGTTACCAATGCGTGAAGAACAACAAATAACATTGAAAGAAAAAAAAAGAAAAAACAGCTGCCTGTTTTAGGGGTTCTATTAAATTTCAACAATTAGTAATATAACTCTTCATATAAAACATATTAATGACACATAATAACGACGAACATTTAAAAAAATTAAATAATCTTAATGTCAATATTGAATATTGGTAAGTAATAAATAATTACAAATTGCTTTGTTTCTCCGAATTTAGTACTTCTGGTTTCTGGCTCATTATCATTTTAGAAAAATAAGCTGTAAATGAAATACTTAATTACCTAATGTAGGTAGGTCAATTATGTTATAATACAAAAGAGATAGCTAGGTTACGGTTGTACTAATCTAAGTAAAATATTGTCCCGGTTGCGTAACCGGTACAATATTTTACTTTTTAAACGTAAGCCGTAAGTACACTTTGTTTGTACAGTATAAAACGATGAAGTGTAAACAAGATAGCATTACAATTATTATAAGCAAAATGAGATAAATATACATTGCACTGTGTCGCTATACAATATACAACTTATTTGCATTTCAAACCAACAAATTACATGACTCTAAAACCATTGTGATTGGTCAATTTTAATTTCTTACTGCATTTTGCGCGAATCCGTGACTAATTCATAGAATATTAGTAATTAATATCATAGAACAGACATTTTAGAAAACTACGATTGATGCCTAATAGGTTTAGACGTTAAAAATTATTGCTTTTTTTACTTTCGTTTTTCTTGAATCATGTAGGTATATGAGGTACCTAGATAACAGATTTATTTATATAGATCTCCTAAATTGTATCATTATAAATTTGAAAATGATGACAACGAAACTACTTTCATGTACAATGGATATTATTTTTTATTAGGAAGTGTCTGGTCTGGCGCCAGTGGTCGTTTAATAAAAAGGAATATTCTGCCACTAGTGGCAAGTTAAGATATAAAGTTATTCTGCCGCAAGTTATTAGCTATAAAAATTTGTTCCTTAACGCAAATCGATAAGGTTCCATTTTTCATAAACATATGGTAGCGCAGTGAGTATAGTTACAATAGCGGTAGGCTAAAGGAGAAAGCTATTTCGCCACAAGATAATAGTAGTTCGAACTTGCTACTTATTGCATTGCTGTTAAAGTACACATTTCGGTATACCTTATCAGTATTACAGTGAAGTTAACAGCATGTTTACAAAACATAACCTTGCCAAGATCAAGAACCTTGGTCCGAGTCCTCACCACTTACGAGGAATTTGTTTTTAATATTTCGTGAACAAACGAAGTTCAAATTTTAAAGTGTTCTTACAGGGCGAGTTCTGTTCTAGCGCTTCGCCGGCCGCTGCCGCGGCACGCACTCTTCGCTCGCTCGGCTCGCGCGTTGTGGTTTATATACTTACCTAACCTACCTACTTAAAGAGATTGTTCTCATAAAGGGGATTCCGTTGTGGTGCTTCGCAACAACTGGTAATAACATTACCAGTTGTCCGAAAACATAGAGGTCGACCGAAAGGGCATGACCTAACTGTAGTAGAACTAAAGAAAAAAGAACAAAATAAATAAATTTTGTTAAACGAAAAATACATAATATTTTTGTGTCCTTTATTACCTACTTCCAACTTACTTCCTAATACATCAATACCTATAGTATTGTATATTATTGTGTAGTCAATGTCAATATCGCCACAATAGCGCAGTTACCTACTTTTATTAATTACACCATAGAACCTTAATAAACCAATAATTAATAAGTAACCGCCTTTTGCAACAGCTTAAAAACGTGACAAAATAACATTTATAAAATTATTCTGCCCCTAAAGGTGAAATATTTTCCATACATTTTGTTTTACGAAATTGCTATTTACTAATATTGCTTATCTTGCCTCTTGCGGCAGAATTTTCCCTTTTATTAAATGACCACTGGTGGCAGACTAGACACTTCCTTTTTATTATTTATTTACTATGAAGGAAAAATGTAGCAATTATTATTTCAAATTATCTTCAAATAAATTTAAATTTTTTCTTTTGCTTGCTTGCCTTTTTGATATTTTTTTCCATTTCGAGTTATTTCTATGCATAGAATGGCGGTAAGCGGATGGATGCGGAGAGCGACCGGATATGGGGGCACAATATTGGATAGGCTTATGTCCAGCAGTGGACGAACACGGGCTGACGATGACGATAGAATGAAGGCGTACATTGAATTGTATTTTTCTATTATATTGTATAGACTCAGGTGTTACTTTGCGGAAATCCATTTCATGTGATAAATTCCCAAAATCTATAGCTATTTTCCGCTAAAACTCCAAAAACCTGTATTTCGCCCCTCAACAGAGCATCCTCAGGATATACCAGAGATAGGACTCGGTTTGCTAATTCCAGAGATAGGATTCGGTGCTGGTTAGCTGACCGAGTCCTAACCAGCTAACCAGCTGACCAGCTAACCTAGCTAACCAGCACCGAATCCTATCTCTGGAATTAGCTGACCGAGTCCTATCTCTGGTATATCCTGAGGATACTCCGTTGAGGGGCGAAACACGTGTCGATTGGTGGTTTTTGGAGTTTTAGCGGAAAATAGCTATAGATTTTGGGAATTTAACACATTTTTCTATTATATTTTTTTATAGATGTAAACGATGATTAAAAGTTATATTATAAAAAACGTTTGTATTAATAAAAGATTTTAGAATTTGGAGTGCGCAATAGGCACTGCATGACATTGTTGGTTCTGTAACATTACCTTTTGTATTGTTTGACCAAAGTCCGGGTTGGGTAATTAGCAAAGTTTTCGGGTGCCACTTTTCGAGCGCAAGTAACTCATCTACCGCTTTTGTAAATATAGGTAAAATCATTGAGATAGGTAGCACCTAACCTCATAGGTATCGATATTGGTGTCGAAGACACCAAGCTTCCACCCAGCAGGTATACCCACCATATTATCTCTATTATCAATTATTATAATGCTTTAATGGTGAGGTGAAAGTGGCTGTGTATAAGAAAAAGAAAGCATGGCGAGACTACCTTGCTACTAATGACTGTGGTATGAAAAATTTGATGAGACAGGTATAAGCTGCAGAAAGCAGAAACGAAGGCACTAGTGAAAGAGAAGCGTGAAAGGTGTAGGGTGTTAGATGAAAACAAGATGTCGAACAACTTCGAGGAAAATTCCAAATTATTTTGGAAAGAAGTACGTAAGTACCGAAGTGGTCCGGCACCTTGCAGAATGAATAAAGTGCGTTCGAAAGAAAACAACCTGCTTACAAATAAAAAGGATGTTCTGCAGCGATGGAGTGAATACTATGGAGAACTGTATGAGAGTGGCGACTCCGTCTCTGATACTGAGAGCGATTCTAATGAATTGCCACACTCGGGCCAGGGACTGGAGGATGCCATTAGTATGAAAGAGATTGAGAAAGTGATAAGAAGTTTGAAATGTGGAAAGGCTGGAAGTTTGAAATGTGGAAAGGCTGCGGGAATTGATGAGGTGACTGCTGAGATGATCAAGTATGGTGGTCCTAGGGTCTGGGATGCCTTCTGTGCACTCTGCAACCTTTGTTGGCAGAAGGGGGAGGTTCTAGAGGACTGGCGCACGGCAGTCATAGTACCTCTATATAAAGGGAAAGGTTCCTACTTAGACTGTGCGTGCTATAGGGCCATAAGCTTGGTCAGCTTAGCGAGTAAAGTCTACTAAAGTATTGACTGAACGTATGAAAGGCGTTTCAGAAAGATATTTGTGGGAGGCGCAAGGTGGATTCAGGAACGGTAGGGGTTGTATGGATCAGATTTTCTCGCTTCGCGTTATCATGGGGAGGTTTCTGGCTTTAGGTCGGAAAGTTTTCTGCGCTTTCGTGGATCTAGAAAAAGCATTCGATAGAGTAGTGCGGAAGGAATTGTGGAGTCTTCTAAAACTAAGGTTCTGGTGTTTGAAAGAGAAGCGGTACAAAGGAAATGTGTGATTTGTGTAAATGGAAAATGTCTAGAACAGGTGAATGAAATTGTGTACCTGGGGAGTGCGTTTTCGAGGGATGGAAGATGTGAGTTGGATGTGGAGAGACGGGTAGCAGCTGGCAATAAAGTGAACGGTGCTCTGTCCGCATTAGTGGGTAGTGTGAATATATCTAACACTGCTAAAATGGCCATCCACAATGCGGTGTTGGTGCCAACTTTGTTGTACGGTAGTGAGGCCTGGATATGCCCAAAATCGAGTGATAGTATGTTAAATGCTGTGGAGATGCGGTCTCTCAGAAATATGTGCGGTGTCACGCTTGCTGACAGGATAAGCAATGATGAGATACGCTGTATGACAGGGTTGCACAACAGTGTTATTGTAAAAATGAAGATAGGAATGCTTAGATGGTTCGGGCACATGGAAAAAAATATACAGAGCGAAAGTGAGTGGTAAAAGAAGCCAAGGAAGACCAAGGCTGACTTATGAAGATCAAATAGCCAGAGTATTAGCAGACGGAAATGTCAAAAGCACTCGCATACCTAGGCGAAAATGTGTGAGGAGAATGATGAGATTTGAGGAAGCGAAAGAGGTGTGTAAGGACCGCGAGTCCTGGCGCTCCGTCCTCTCTGACTACCCCGTTGGGGATACAGCGTGAAGTTATGTTATGTTATAATGCTTTAAAATTAATAATATCAATTGAAAACTAAAACAGAAGTCGAAAATCTAAAGCAAGCAACCGCTTAGTATTTGATATTAAATCTGCCAATTATATGGATTTCATCTAGCGTGATGAGTTCATGAGTGTTTTCCATTGGCCGGAACCGGCAAGGCGACAGCACTGGCCCGCCAACCGCAGAAGCAAACATGTAGGAAAATCCGTGGCGTTGGCGCGTTTTTCAAGGCGACAGCAATAGGGGACAAGGGACAGCAAGCTTCTCTCCCTTCTCTTTCTTCTTGACGGTCGCCAACGCAGCATTGGTATTGGGCAAAAATTATGTAAAATATAGTAGTAAGTACATGAGTGCGCGGGGCGGTGCGGAAGGACACGATGTGACATGCCATTCATTATATTTTACAAATCTTCTGCTCGCATAACTCACGTATAGTATACGTAGATTTAACACGATAATGAAATTCTTTTGAAATACAATTCTAGTACTGTAGGTATGTGCCAATGTACCTATCATGCCGTTGCCGGTATCGTGCCAGCTACCGGATAATTTAATCCTAACAGCTCCGGCGTTTTGCCATTAGTTAAGTTTTCACTTATAGTTTACGTAAATTGTAGAAAAAAAGAAAGTTAATGAGACAAATCGCTACCTAATTGTCTTCCCGATTTTCTTCCATTGTACCGCTCGCCGTCGGCAGGGACCTCATCCTCACTCTTTGGAATCTAAATAGGCACGCACTGTGCGTTTTCAAAGGAGTTTTCTCCTTCAAACAAGTTGTTGAGTGAGTTTCATGTCGAGGTTTACCCAAATGACTACCTACAGCAGGGAGTTTTTCAAAAAGGGCGTGAAGAAGTTGTTACAGGGACGGCAATGCGCAAGTGATGCTTTTGGTGTTGTATGCGTCTATAGGATATGGTAAGCATTAGGTGCCTTTAAACAAAAAGGTAACTTTGAAATTTGAATATCTTTTTTTTTATGGCGGAGGGGGCAACGAGCGAGCGAGTCATCTGATGAAAAGTAATCACCGCCGCTCATAGACATCCGCAACGTCCGAGGAATCTCGTTTCTTGAAGGTCCCTATGTCATAACGGTCCGGGTATACCGCCGCTGTAAGCTGTTCCATAAAATTGTCGAAATGTAAAAAACGCACAGTTGTAGACCGCCGCGCGTCCATCCATCCGCCATCCATTTTCTGAGACGTGTCTAAAGTCTAAAAAACTCCCACACGCTTATGTGTACTTTTTTTTTCTATGGACACTTGGCTAACCTTATTAACCAAGTAGTGTCGGACTTCTGCCGCTTACAGACCTACCGGTTAAAAACCCCTCTTCCCTCTCCACAACCACAGCGGGACCGCCTTTCGGCATTGCTTCAATGTAGTTGGTGTTCGATTGCTGTAATATCAGCTTCTAATCGCCTTTCTTATTCTTTGTCGTAGCCTTTCTTCAGTTTCTTTTTCTTCCATGTCTCCAGAAACGAATTCCATTATTTCTTTCTAAGTTTTCGTCATCTCTTGTCATTGTGTCCACAAAATTTTTCTCCGTGATGTTAGTGTCCAACTTGATGTTTATCATAACTCTTCATTCTTCCTGCCTAATGTTGTGTGTCTGGCGGTATCTCTTTTGCGACAGTAAAAACATTCGTTACTTTCCACTTTTCCCATCCTGTGTCACCAATTCTCAGGCTAATTATGGCGAACGTTATGGATGAGATAATCTTAGCCTATATATGTGAATGATGATGTTTTAATATTACCTACCGTGGGTAAGTAAATAGACACGGTGTGGGTTTAATCCCCTTAGTATTTTAATCCCATGTCGCCATTACGACCCACCGATTATTCAATGCTTGAATCTACCAACCTTCGGCGACGAATCGTTCTGACCCGTGAGTCGTTTAATGAGATGGGAATGAGTAAAATCATACAATTGTAACGAAACCGGGGTGTGAGTGCTAATGGTTCACGCGTTTCAACGGGAACCTTATGGGGTCCCCTGAGGGCCTCCGAATTCCCCTTACAGTCTTGCCCTTTCCACACAGGGTTACATACTATTCTATGAACACTTTACATACGGGTATTAACACTTCGCTATTACCTATCGTACAGCCTCACAGCAATTTGTATTAAACTGATCACTGCCGTAGCTATAATATATATAAAAAAAATGTGGAGATGTGTATTTTACTGGAGTTTATAAACCTTTATATATATGTATGTATAATATACCTGAGTCTTTCGAAATAGGTACCTACTTTAACATTTTTATGAAGTATGATCAAAAGTGGAAATGTAAACATTTTTTGGAAAAGTTTGAAACACTTAGGTAAAAAGAAAAACGTGTAAACGTTTTTTTTAATTTAAGCACAATTCACTTTCCGATTTGTATCATATTATGAGAGACTAATTTACCGACGCAGAGTTGACACCTCTACTACAGCTGTAAACTCCGAATAAAACATTTAGAAAAATCATACGTAAAGGTAAATTACTAAATTAAATACATTATTGAACAGAATTTACGAAAACACTACATTCAATTAGAAATAAATTATACAGTTTAGTAGCCGAAAAAAAGTTTCGTTCTGAAGTTCCTATGCGTTTATAGACAGACACATTCCGTATTACGTTCCTATAGATACCTAAAAGGTTTTTTTAAATATGAACTGAATATGAATTAAATGATTTATAAATTACATTTTTTATCTAGTTTATAATTTTCAAACATTTTAAAAACACATTGCGAGCCTTCATTATGCTTTAAGAATATCTACCCTATTTCTTCACCTCTGTGTCACTTCTCAACACGTTCATTATTTGGAAATACATGCCGTGCGATTCTCTAAAGCGAATTGGTCGAATTCACTTCTGAATCCGCGGTGAGATTGTCAAATGTGGACTGGTATTCTCTAAAGTCGACAGAGATACTAGCGCCGCCTCGATGAGTGTGGCAGCGAGTCATACTATCGTTAATGAATTTTTTGACGTTTCGCTAAATACGACAATCTAATCTAAAAAAAAAAACAAGTTTTATTTCACATAATTATCTCAGAGAAGTTAAAATACACTATGACGAAATATCGACCGAGATGTTTACTCTTAAAGCAATGCCCGATAAACTCGCGTCTAAGATCACTTCACTCCTAGAATGTTTGGTTTAGATAATTCCATTTGAAGGTCAAGTGAGTTCGAATGCGAAGTGGGCAGAATTGTTGAGCGAGTCTCGCTTGGGTGATTCGAGTTTTTACAGATTGCATGGCAGGTCTTATTGCATAATAATATACAAGTACTAAGTACAACAAATAAAATGTTAAACTGGGTAAAAAAATTCGAATATGGCATCGAGGGCATCACTGAACAAACTTGTCTATAGTTGAAAAACATTAATTTAGAATGATGTTTAAGGTGTGATTTGTTACTTCATCGATTTTATTTGCGTTCTTTTATCAAATTTTGTATGTTTCTGAGCTAGAATATGACATATTGGACATAAATACGAATTGCACGAAAATTATGTGAATTATGTGACTGCCATTGTTAGAATGACGTGACAAGTATTTGAATTCACTGATTTACGAATGCTTCATTTTTTGAGATATTGTTCTGTACCCCCTACATATTCAGATCGCAAGCCTTCTTTGCACTGATATAAGGATGTTTTTATATGTCTTGTATTTTATGCCAAGAGGCATAAGATACAAGTGGATAAGAATCCACACTGGTGCAGCAGCGTAGGTACATTATACTACTAGCTACTACAATTATACTACTAGCTACAGATGCCATAGTTCTTCTTCTGTTTTCTTTAGCTTTTGCTTTAGCTTTGGGCATTAACATGTTTACTGCACTAGTTACTCTTACGGTTTTTTCTGTTGTCCATTTAATGTTCTCCGAAGGCAAGATTATTGTCTGTCAACACATCTGCCAACACGTAATTTCACTACTCAATACGTATAGTGCCAATAGTCTCCAAGAAAAATGGCTGTGACATACGAACAGAGAAACGGACAAGACGAAATTATGAACCCTAATGAATTAAAAATAATGAAAATAAAAAAATCAGAGAAAAACTAACCACAAAATTAGAAAATTCCGAAGAATGATCAGAATTATTTTTATAATAATAAAATTACTTATTTATTTTATAATGTAATATAATTAAATTATTTATTTATTTGATGATTATACTATCATGCGGAGTTCTAATATCAATTGCTCAAATGAAAGTAATTAATGTGTAAAATTACTTGTACTGTGGTATTAGCTTTACCTACTTCACTGCACACATAATTTTCGAGTAAAAAACTTAAAACAAAAGGTACCTACCTACTTCATAATTATTTGTAAACATGAGTAAACGAGATGAAATTAGTAGGTAAGCATATCTCATAGGCAATAGAAAGAAGGATACGAGTACTTCGGCAATGAACTAATAAATACAAGCAGTTGCATATTTCATTGTTCATAAGTTTTTGTAAAATCATTATGATATTATTTATTTAATTAAAATAATAAATTTACAGTGGGGCTTGCGACTACAGTGGTCACTGTTTGGCGCTTGCCAAAATAATTAAAAAGACCACACCAAATGCTACAATTAACTGTAAACGAGGAAGACAAGGTAAAACTAGTTAAGTACCTACTTAGCAAGTAAGGTACCAATATTAATTAATATCTCGTTATCACAATCGGTATACAGTGTTTTTTTTAAATGGGATAGTATGGGGAAATCCGAATATATAAGATACAGGGGAACAGTCTTAGGAAGTATTTGGTCTTTTTTGTGATAATAATTTTGGCGGCATTATCAAATTTTTGGTCAAGCGTGAGATGTCCATAAAAATTAGTAAAATTTTCAAAAATCTTTTTTAATGCGAATCGACTGTTTCATGTAATTTTATATTATTTCATTATATCGGAGGAAAAAATCTGGACAGTAAATAATAATATACTCAGACATTTCACACAGCACCATCTAGTCCTAAAGTGAGCAGCACAGTGCTTGTGTTATGGGCACTAGACAACTGATATACATACTACTTATATACTTTTTCTTTTGTAAATAAATACATATTATACATAAACACCCAGACTCCTCGGAATCGAACCCGCAACGCCCGTTTACTTTCCGACGCGATTAGCCGTTGCGCCACGGAGGTCATCAAGTCAAGTCAAGTCGTCGTGTCAAGTAAAAGTTGGTCACATTTAATAAAAATCTATAGGATATACAGAGAAACCGTCTTAAGTACCATTCGGTCCCTTTTGTGAAAACAATTTTGTCATTATCAATTTTTTGGTCAAGCGTGAGTAGTCTATAAGAATGAGTAAAATTAACTATTTCTTTTTCTTAATGTAGATCGACTCACTTTTTGGTAAGCGTCATTTCATTGTATCGGGCGAAAAAAATCCGGACAGCAGAAAGTTGGTCAAATTTAATGAAAAATTCTAAGTATTCAATGTACCTACTACTAAATTACAGTCGATTTACTCGAAAAAAATTCATTCAAAGTGACAAACACTTGTGCGCAAAAAAGGGTTCCATATTTGAATTTCCCGTAAGACGAATAGTCACGAAATTCAGTTATGGAACTTCGAATGAATTGTTTCCGAGTAAGCCGACTATGACTTAGTACATTGTATTCTTTCGTTGCACGAAAAAATTTTTCATGAAACTTCTACTGTCCAGATTTTTTTGTCCAATACAATAAAATGACGTTTACGTGAAACCGAGCCGATCTGCATTAAAAAAAGAAATAGTCAATTTTACAAATTTTTTGGACAACTCACGCTTGACCAAAAAATTTATAATGCCAAAATTGTTTTCGCAAAAGAAGCTGAATGATCTTTAAGACGGTTCCTTTGTTTCTTCTATGGGTTCGGGTTTCCCCATACTGTATTGGATGAAAAAATGTTTTATTAAATTTGACCAACTTCTGCTGTCCAGATTTTTTTCCATCGATACAATGTAATGATGCATGCTTATATGAAACTGAGTCGATTCGCATTAAACATTTTTTTTACCAATTTTACTTATTTTTATGGGCATATCACGCTTGACCTGAAAATGGATAATGCCAAAATTGTTGTCACAAAAAAAGACAAAATGTTTCCTAAGACAGTTTCACTGTATCTCTTACGGATTCGGATTTCTCCATACTGTCCCAATTAAAAAAACACTGTATATGATTAAATAAATTTGTGCAAAAGTGTTTTGTTTTGCAGGGTCTTTTGAGGTTGTAGTGAATGATACATTGATATACTCAAAGTTGCAAACGATGGCATTACCAAATTATAAAGAGGTGGCTGAAGTTGTAAATGAGGTGTCAAAAGGAGGAGAACTGAGAGCGATAAAAGGACAACAACCAATAAACTGCTCCATAACATAACTTTATTCAACAATAATACATAAAAAAAAAACAATGATTTCTGTGCCTACTCAATACAATAGTATTTTATTTTATTCGATTTGTACACAAATAGTATTAACTAATTGGAATAATATTCAAATCATGAAAACAAATAGGTAGAAATTTGAAAGACTTAATTACCTAATAGACTTTTTGGCGGGAACGGGAGAAGTGAGGTTGATATTTTGTTTATATTTTCTATTTTTTACATTTTTGCGAGTTTTAAAGTACAACAGTGATAGTATATTGTGTTTTAAAGTTCTGTGCAAGTGAAAAGAATGGAGTAGGTCTAAATAAACATGTGTAGCTGAAGTTCTCGCGCTCTTCCAAGAAGTCGTTTCAGTAAAGCCTACTATCACCTTACTGAAGCAGTTTTACGATAAGAATAAACTAATTTACGTGTGATTCTACTTATTAATACGTGACATTGGCAAATGCGCTAAACTGTGCGCCATGCCATAAAGAAAGAAAAAAAAAAATTACCTACTAACACAAGTATAATTATTCCATACTTTATTATAGTTATGGTTACATGCAAGTAATAATAATTATGCATAAAAATACTAGGTAAGTACTATTACTATTTCATTTCATTAAAAAATATCACATTTATTTTTTAAATTCATAGTTACTTTTATTTTGGTTGTAAACTATTCTGTCTGTGTATACAAGTGTAGTTTTTTATTTATAGTTTTAGGAATAAAGTAATAGAAAACATACTTAATAGTTATAATAATTTCATATTAACTTTTAATTAAATGGTGTACCTAATGTATAAAATAATAATAAATAAGTATCTATAAAATATTCTGTGTTGAATATTCTTTAAAGTCCTGAATAAAAATCTAATAATACAATCTTCTTAAAGTAAAGAGAATATTAAAAGTTGTTACAAATAAATATCTAGGTACAGAATGTATCACAGGGAAGGACCAGTTTTAGATAAAACTTCGGAAATACAGACTATCTATTTTCAAATTCTATATTCTATATATATAAACATTTAGCTTCCGTATGTTTGTGTCCACAAAACTCAAAAACTAGCCGATGGGTGTCACAGTGAAGCGAGGCAGAGTTCAACTAGTTTGTTATAAAAAAATGCTTCTGACTTTTATTTGCCTTAATCTTTTTTGTTTAGTAAACCTTTTATTCTCCTTATTAGTGAGGTGTTAAGCTATCAATTACATTTTTTTTTAAATACTCAGATTTTTCTTTACGTCAATACATATAAAGAAAAATCGAATTTTCACAGTCGTTCCATTTTAGTAGGTATCAAAATTTTTCTACGTGATGATTTTTCTGGCACTAACGAAACGAGTTTAAATGAATTGTCCTTAAATATAAGCAGTTTTAAAGATAAATTACAAGAATAAAAATGTAAGTATCTACGTAAAGTTTTTTCTAGAGCTCCTTTTTCTGGACAAAACCAATGGAAAAAAAATTATAAAATTGCAAAAAATTTAAAGAAGTTTTGCTATAATTTCATATTTTTTATAATCCTTTAGGACTTAAAGCAATATTGTGGCATGTACGACCCACTATTAGACTATTTCTGGAAGAAAATCGCAATTGGAGACCTAATAACAATTTAGCTATACTTACTAAGTTTTATCTAAAATCTAATTTTTGCTAGAATACTTTAAAAACTTAACAACCATTAAATATCGCTTAACATACATGGGAGTCAAATTTATAGGTATTGAGCTTCTTTATCGCTTTGCTTTTGATGATCTGTCCTCCCCCTTCCCCATGATACACCTATACAACATAACATTTAAATATAATTAGGGTAATTCTAACCTTTTTTTTTATTTTGTAAATAGTCGTAACCTTTCCATAGATGACTATACTTATTTAAAAACTTTTTTAATAAAAAATTCTTGAACCTGTAAAATAAAAAATTATATCAAAGCTGCATAAAATTCAAGTAACAGCCAGATATTTTAAGTGCTGACATGTGTTGGACAAAGACTTCATAGACCTTTCACAAATGAGAACAAAAAATAGACTACACATTTTACTTTCTTTGAAAGAAAAAACGTAACTATAGGTAAGATCGCTCATATCCGTCCATCCATCTGTCAGTCTATTTTTTCAGAAACTGTTCGAACACACAAACTTGAAATTGGACATAGTGATACATTTTGTTACCCCATAATTATGGTGCACAAGTTAACTTTTCGAAATGTTTATAGGAGAATTAAAGAAGAGACAAATACTCGAACTCGACTTGACCATCCTCCCCACCCTCTTATTACTGAAACTACATACCGAAAATGTAAAAAATTCAAAAAATATAAAGCTCTACCGAATTCTTCGTATACAGGAAAATATGACTAAATAGGTCTTAGACCATTTTATAAATGTCGCACAGAAACCTCTGTAAGTGAGTCCTTCAACACTAGATCAACATTTAAAGGAGATTAGTGCTTAATCTATACTGCCAGTCTTTAGAGCATACATATAACGTTCCTATTATCTAACGGCAATCATCATTTTTCTTCATCACAATACTTGTATGTATTTCACTTTTATTATACAGGTACATTCAAAATACAGCGAGCGTACGTTATGATTTATCTAATTTCCATTGGCCACGTCACTTATTTTTCGACTTACTTATGTACTACAACATATAACAGAAAGCATAGACACTGACTCATGGAGCACATAACTTTTAGTGGAAATGACATTTATTTTGTATGAAAAAAATTTACGTCTAAACATCGAGGCTGCGGTAACTGCGCTCCAATTGGTTACCCAAAATCAAACAAAACACTAGTGTTGGGCGAGCAATATCGATTAATATCAATAAGTATCGATTGACGAAAACAATCATGATTTAATACTACAAGTTAAGGGGTCAATTGAGGAAGCGTGCTCGTTGCGACCCTTGCCAGCCCTTTTCAGTGTACACCATGCGGTTCAACTTAAATATGAAAGCTTGGGCGTCCCCCGAATGCGACGTACACCGGTTTGTCCCCGCTGGTGCGAGCAGAGTGCAGTTCGGCGTTGGGGATCCCACCTAACACGCTGTGCACCTTGCGGTGGCAAGTGGAGGGAGGAGTGTAAAATAACTACATGAAATGTGAGAGGTGGGATTGAAGAGAAGATGAATGAAGTGATTGATATTATGCAAGAGAAAAGATTGGATGTGTTATGTTTGAGTGAAACCTAGTGAAGGGGCAGTGAACTTGTCGGTATCCCAAAATCAAACAAAACACTAGTGTTGGGCGAGAAATATTGATTAATATCAATAAGTATCGATTGACGAAAACAATCATTATTTAATACTACTACAAGTTAGGGGGTCAATTGAGGAAGCGTGTCGTTGCGACCCTTGCTAGTCCTTTTTAGTGCACACCATGGAGGACAACGTAAATATGAAAGCTTGGGCGTCCCCCGAATGCGACGTACACCGGTTTGTCCCCGCTGGTGTGAGCAGAGTGCAGTTCGGCGTTGGGGACCGCCACCTAACACACTGTGCACGTCGCGGCGGCAAGTGGAGGGAGGAGTGTAAAATAGTTGCATGGAATGTGAGATGTGGGATTGAAGAGAAGATGAATGTAGTGATTGATATTACGCAAAAGAAAAGATTGGATGTGTTAAGTTTGAGTGAAACCCAGCTCAGGGGCAGTGAACTTGTCGACTTGCCCGGAGAAGGCATCGCTTTGTGGTCAGGCGTACCATATGGAGACAGAGGATGCCAGGGGGTGGGCGTGTTACTGTCATCTCGTTTGGTTAATTGTATGACTACTTATAAATGTGTAAATCCCAGACTGCTCTGGTTGCGCCTTAAGATGGGGTTGACGAGAATTTTATTGTGGCAGTGTATGCATCAGTGTCCTCTGTCGGTTTGGGTGAATTAGAGTAGTTTTGGGAGAATGTTAAAGAAGTCCTAGAGACGGTTGAAGAGAATGAGAGAACTGTTGTGTGTGGAGACATGAATGGATGGGTCGGGACAGCTCGAACAGGATTTCGCTCGAACAGATTGTCCTAGGCAAAATGGAGATAAGAGAGTGAATGATGCTGGTAGGATTGTTTTAGGAGTGTGTATGGAAAGGGATCTTTTTGTCTAATACCACATTTAAGCGCAAAAGGATCCACCAGTACCCGTGAGAAAGAAAGAGTGCGAGAAGTATGATTGATTTATTCCTGGTGGATAGCAGACTTAAGAAGCAGGTTATGGACACAAGAGCACATAGGAAAGCTTTGTGGTCAGGGGTACAACAAGAACAAAGAGGATGCCAAGGGGTAGCCGTTTTACTGTCCTCTCGTTTGGTTAATTGTGTAACTAAGTATAAGTGTGTAAACCCGAGACTGCTTTGGGTGCGTCTCAAGACAGGGTTAACGAGGACATTCGTTTTAGTGGTGTATGCCCCAGTGTCCTCCGTCGGCTCCGAAAGATGTTCTGCAGCGATGGAGTGAATATTATGAAGAACTGTATGAGAGTGACGACTCAGTCTGATACTGAGAGCGATTCTAATTAGTTGCCACACTCGGGTCAGGGACTGGAGTATGCCATTAGTATGAAAGAGATTGAAAAAGTGATAAGAAGTCTGAAATGTGGAAAGGCTGCGGGAAATGATGAGGTGACTGCTCTGATGATCAAGTATGGTGGTCTTAATGTCTGAGATACCTTCTGTACACTGTGCAACCTTTGTTGGCAGAAGGGAGAGGTGCCAGAGGACTGGCGCACCGCAGTCACAGTGCCTCTCTATAAAGGTAAAGGTTCTCATTTGGACTGTGCATGCTATAAGGCCATCAGCTTGGTCAGTTTACCGAGTAAAATCTATACCAAGGTATTGACTAAACGTATGAAAGAAATTTGTGGGAGGCAGAAGGTGGTTTTAGGAACGGTAAGAGTTGTATGGATCAGATTTTCTCGCTTCGCGTTATCGTGGGGAAGTTTCTCGCCATAGGTCAGAAAGTTTTCTGCACTTTCGTGGATCTAGAAAAAGCAATTGATATAGTAGTGCGAAAGAAACTGTGGAATATTCTGCCTGAATATGGCGTGGAGGGTCACTTACTGCAGGCTGTGAGGTAATTATATTGAGGCCACAGAGCCTGTGTAGGGATAGATGGTGACATGTCGCCCTGGTTCGAAGTCTGTTCAGGCGTCAGACAGGGCTGCGTGATGTGTGCCTGGCTATTCCGTGGTTTATTTGGACAGTAGCCTCCAGTTCTTGAAAGGTAGTATGAGTGGTATGATGTGATGGTACTAACTACCTATTGTACGCTGACGATGCTGTGCTTATAGCACCATCAGAAACGGAGTTGCAGACACTAGTTACGGGCATGAAAGAAGACTGTGAAGTGAAAGAATTGAATGTGAAAGGTTCTGGTGTTTGAAAGAGAAGATGTACAAAGTGCGAAATTGTATATCTGGGGAGTGCGTTTTCGAGGGATGGAAGATATGTCGGATGTGAGGAGAGTTACAGCAGCCGGCAATAACGTGAACGGTGCTCTGTCCGCATTAGTAGGCAGTCTGAATATATCTTACTCAGCTAAAATGACCATACACAATGCGGTGTTGGTGCCAACTTTATTGTATGGTAGTGAGCCCTGGATATGTCCGAAATCGAGTGAAAGTAAGATAAGTGCAGTAGAAATGCGATCTCTTAGAAACATAAGCGGTATCACCCTAGCGGAGAAAATAAGCAATGAAGTGATATGCAGTATGACAGGGTTGCACGACAGTGTTATTGAAAAAATGAAGAAAGTAATGCTAAGATGGTTCGGGCACATGGAAAGAATGAGTGGTGACAGACTGACGAAGAAAATCTATAGAGCGAAAGTGAGCGGTAAAAGAAGCCAAGAAAGACCAAGGCTATGAAGATCAAATAGCTAGTGTTAGTCAAAGGAAATGTCAAAAGCACTCGCATACCTAGGCGAAAATGTGTGAGGAGAATGATGAGATTTGAGGAAGCGAAAGAAGTATGTAAGGATCGCGACGCTTGGCGCTCCGTCCTCTTTGACTACCCCGTTAGGGGTACGGCGTGAAGATATGTATGTATGTGTGT
The DNA here is from genome assembly GCA_907165235.1 of Zeuzera pyrina. Lineage (NCBI taxonomy): Eukaryota > Metazoa > Arthropoda > Insecta > Lepidoptera > Cossidae > Zeuzera > Zeuzera pyrina. The sequence goes on from OU015624.1 coordinate 12,016,126, forward strand.
ATTTAATACTACTTAACAAAATATTACACGAAAGCGAGTTACTACACCCCAGGTACAAATTCAGTAATGTATAGTGTTACATATCTCTTATCGATGTACTTGCGCAGTAGACACAATTTTAAAGGCGCGGGAAATGGACGGACCAATCAGTTAGCTATATCCTGAGTTATCATTAATGGAAGTTAAAATCTATGCCGTCATTGGTTGATTGATTTGACACCCTGTGTACTGACGACGGGTCTTTCAGTCGGCCGTCAGACGTCATAGTGACTGCAAGTGGTTTTTTTGATGTTACACTTAGTTACTATTTCATAACAATAATTATGTTCTGATTAAAAAGAGGACGTCATTTAAAAAGACAATTGAGGAAAATTAAATGAATTACATTAAAACAATTTCTTGCTTTTGTTTTCACGGAAACGTCGTATATTTAAAGTAAATATTTGTTTAATTTAAACTTTTGATTTTATAAGCTTTTACAGTTCGATCTTCAAGTCACTATTTTAATTCAAAAACGTAGGTGTGACTTTTGCGATAAACATTTTTAAATTTAATTAATAAAGTAAACTTTAATAAAAGTACTTAACCCATTTTAATGACTGTTGCATAAGATTGATTATAAAATGGATTTAGCGATTTGGGTATTTTCGTCGTTTGCCTTTTCGTGTCAGCGTGAACGAAGAATAAGGACGCGCCATATTGTTTAGGTTTCTAACGAATTGACTGAATGCCGTCGGTTAAATATTGTATTGTATTGTTTTATATTGTATTGATTTATATTGTAAATGCACGCGCGACCCGCCGCTATATTAAAGACAAAAATGCTTACTGTGGGTGATCTTTAAAAGATAAACATGCTATCCCATACTTTTTTTTGTAGGTCTTTTTAAGATCTACAATTATGTAGTACATTACTTTAATATATCTCTTATAATTAACTTAGGGTAAGCCATTTAAGCGCCCCTAAAGCGTCTTTTTTCCGGTTTGAATCACCATTATCGTAACTGCTTATTTCGTACTTTACTTTATGTAACAAAATATATCCTATAACCTGACCAGATAACATAGCTATAAACATAAACGGACAGACAGACAAAGAGACACAGTTTTATCATGTCTATAGAAGGGCACCATGGTAGTTTCTAGTAAGTTAAAAAATATGAAAGTTGTTATTTAACAAAATAACAACTTTCATATTTCAGTTTCCAGTTTCATATTTATGAAACAAAAATGTATTACAAAAAACAGAATCAGTATGATAGTCGACAGCTGTACAATAGAATTCACACAGATCTGCTACTAATATATATTGCGCTGATGGGACAACTAGTCTTTCTCGCTTTGACGGCCTTTGTTGGCCTTTGGCTGAAATACTACATTTTACCATCACACCTAAAAGAATTTCTATCTCACATATATTTATAAAATGTATTACATTAGTCTTTTACTCGCAAAGCTCATAAATAATTCAAAAAATTAAAAGTACTAACAAACAAAAATTTGTTTGTTTCTTATGTCTGCCAAATACAACAGCATAAGTCTTAAAACATTAAGCATGCCGATAAAGACGAAATATATGTATTTCCGTTATATTTTAGGTTTACGCCATATATTTTTTTCAATCTAACAGTTCGTGACTTGTGAAAGGCGATATCTATTAGTGAAATCTGTGAAAATTTAAGTTACGAAGAAGAATTAAGATTTGTGTTATATGAAATAGATCCAGTTATTTTAAATTGAGATGTGTAGGTCCAGAATATGATAAATGTCTAGATCAAGAAATAAAGTACTTACCGTGCATTAATTTTAAAACCATAAAAAAAATTTATAGTCACGTGATCCTAGATCCCCAATTAAAAAACAATATTTCACCTGCTAATATCATCATCATCTAACATCACTGGATGGACTTGTACATTTGTTTTCAGAATGTTGTCCGTGGAGGTATTTACCGGACCTATGTGAGTTAAGTAGATACCAAATTTAATTTTTCCAGCAAATTCTTCAGCTATTGTTCTTAAAGGTTCAACTGTTTTTTCGCCAGTTTGTTGATCAATGCATACCATTTGACATCGAGAACATAGTCCCTCAACCTAAAATAGTAGAGTAGGTTATTCGACTTATTTTAAATTGTCTTAAATTGTTCAAACTGTGGTATTTGATCCACAGGCATTACCAGAGGCTAAGCAATTAAAATATTTTCGTGGGACTGAACAGTATTATACAGACAACTGGTATCGTCGTATTTAGTAGTGTTTCCTGACTAAGAAAAACGGTGTTGCCACTTTCTCAGTTGGTGGAGGGGGGAGCTTTGACGTCACAAAGATAACGATTCTTGGTTTAAATTTTGTCGAATTACTCAATAACTGCTTAACCTATTTGGACGAATGAGGTGTCATATGAAAGGTATTGAAATGTCTAACAAAAAGCGTCTGACGATCATTAGTATAAGCTCAATATTTAAAAAGTTATTTGAATAAAAAACAAAAATTTAAGTGTTAATTTTTTATAATTTAAATAAACGCGATAAAAATCCCAATTGAAATGCTTCGAAAAAAAATCTTGCTTCGTTTTTCGTCTGTAATACACACTATCGATATAATAAAATCGGATAATGAATAAACAAACTACGACAGTTTTAAACCAACGCGGTACATTGCGCGGCTGCGGGCGCTCGTCGGTAGACACGATCGGCCTTAGCACAGTACAAGGCCTTCAAAATCGAAAGTCAAATCAATTTATTCAAGTAAACCCAAATGCAAGGTATTTTTGAACGTCAAATCTACTTTAGTTCGGTTTGAAAAGAAAATCTGGATACTGAGAAGAACCGACAAGAAACTCAGTCAGTTATCATTTCCTCAACATCATTCTATAATAGTTATTTAAAATCCATAAAGCCAGTAAATGCATGTGCAGAGAGGATTATTTCCAGTCCATTGTTGTGTCTTCAATGAAATCGCTAATTTTGTAGTACGCTTTTCCAATCAGTGTGCGTTTAATAACAAGTTTAAATCTCTTCCGTTAACTGAGTAATTTCTCAAGGAATTTTATTATAAAAACGGACACAGTTACCCAAAAACGGACCACTTGACTTTTGTAATTTAAATTTAGGAATAACTAGCTGATCACGACTAAGAGTTTCCACACCATTAATAACGCCTTTCTTTTGAAATAGATCTAAATTTTTTCTAGTGCACATTATGTTTTCATAGATGTACTACTCTGTCAAGAAAGTACCGGGTAAAGATACACGAAATGTTAGTTATTCATCCAAATTTATTTTATCACCTTCAAAGTATGATCCTTCAGAAACTTACGCCAATGAATAATCCAATCATCAAAACATTTTTAAACGCTTTTTCCGGAATTGAGTTCAGTGCTCGCCGCGAATTCTCCTTTATGTCTTCTACCGAATGAAAACGGGTGCCACGAAGTGGTCATTTGAGTTTAGGAAAAATAAAGAAGTCGGCTGGAGCCATATCTGATGAATAAAGTGGTTGCTCAATGGTATTTGTTGAGTTTTTGGTCAAAAATTCGTTCACAATGATGGCCTTGTGCGAAGGTGCATTATCGTGGAGCAAAATCCAAGAATTTCTTTCCACAAATCTGGCCTTTTTCGTCGAATTTGCTCTCTTAAACGCCGCATAACGCCCAAATAATAATCTTTATTTACCGTTTGACCTTCCGGCAAGAATTCCGAGTGCACAACACCGCGATAGTTAAAGAAAACAGTCAATATGACTTTGACTTTTGATCGACTTCGGCGTGGTTTTTTCGGTTTCGGTTCAGTTGGAAGGCGCCACTCCGAAGCTTGTTGACTAGTTTGCATGTCAAACTCGTAAACCCACGTCTCGTCACCAGTAACAATGCGTTTCATGAATGTTGGGTCGGAATTGACTCGTTCTAGCATGTCCTCAGCGACTCTTATGCGATTGTTTTTGAAGAAAATTCAGGTTATAAAATTCGCAATATACACTAGAATGATACAACTAAAAACAACACTGTATTTAATCTAAATAACAGATGCAACTCAAACTCCGCGCCAAAATGGAAAACAGTTGTGCCAGTCTAACAACAACAAAAAAAAAAAACAAAAAATGGAATTTGGAACCATAAACAAATCATCCATTCCCGATACTTTTTTGACTGAATGTATAACGAGAGTAACTCTCATGCGTTCATACTGTAGATGGTACGTATTGCCCTCTTTTGTAAAAAAAGATAGATTTCATATGCGCCGCTGATCCCCACAGTAGCAGACCATAAGATATAAGGCTATTGAAATATGCGAAATACACAAGCCTAGCCGTAGCCACATCTGTCAACTGTCTTATACGCCTAATAGCATATATTACCGAACTGAGCTTATTAGCTAAAGTCCCGATATGGTCCGCCCACTGTAACTTATTATCTCATGTTAAACCAAGAAAAGTAGCCGATTTCGTTAATTCTAATTGTTTCCCATCCAGTTCTAGTCTATTTGGGTACATTGGATAGGGAAAACTTGACACAATTAGTTTTTTTTGTGCATTCAGTAATAAATTATTAGCAGCGAACCATCTCGAGACATCCGCCAAGATCCTATTCTGTCCGCCAATATCTATATCTTTTCTGTTTACTTTAAATAATAATGATGTGTCATCAGCAAATAATATTATTTCACATAGGTCTTTAAGCACAAATGGAAGATCATTAATGTAAACCAAAAATAGGAACGGTCCCAAAATTGATCCTTGGGGAACGCCCGTCTTTAATTTAGAACCGACAGACGTAACGCCATTTACACTCACTTTTGTTCTCGGTTAGCCAGATATGAAATCACAAGATCGAGAGTATAATATGTGTTCAGTGCGGTCGGCCGGGTCAGAGTCGAGCCGACACGCGACAATTTCTTTCAAACTGAGTTAAATAAACGTTTAAACTTTCGCGTTATATTATAACAAACATACATACCTTTGCCCTGTATCCCTAACTGGGTGGGTGGTCAGATATATAGCGGAGAGCCAAGCTTCGCAGTTCTTACATACTTCTTTAGCTTCCTAAAATCTCATCATTTTCTCATACATTTTCGCCTAGGTAACTGAATGCTTTTGACATTTCCGCCAGCTAACACTCTGGCTATTTGATCTTCGTAACTCACTTGACATTCTTACATCACTCATTCGTTCTATGTGTCCGAAACATTTAAGCAGTCCTTTCTTCATTTTCGCCATAACACTGTCGCACAACCCTGTCATACTGCGTATCTCGTAATTACTTATTTTGTCCAAAAGGGGACACCGCACGTATGTGTTTCTAAGAGATCGCATTTGTACTGCATTTATCTTACTTTCATCTGACTTCTGGCATATCTAGGCCTTACTATCGTACAATACAGTTGGCACCAACACCGCATTGTAGGTGGGCATTTTGGCTGAATTATATAATATATTCACACTGCCTATTAATGCGGCCAAAGCAGTTTATTGCCAGCTTTTACCCGTCTCTCCACATACAACTCACAACTCACGTCTTACTTGTCTAGAAAACGCACTCCCCAGATTTCACTTCATTTACTTGTTCTGAACATTTTCCATTTATACATATCTTACACTTCGACTTCGGCTTCATCTTCTCTTTCAAACACCAGAACCTTAGTTTTGTTCACATTCATATTCAGTTCTTTCACTTCACATTTTTCATTCATGCTCTCAACTCTGCTTCTGATGTTGCTATAAGCGCAGCATCGTCAGCATATAAAAGACAGTTAACCACTGTCCCATCACATGTCGCAACCGTCCGAATACAGTACAAAAAGTCAGACAGACATTTTCAATTTTCGTTTTTATTTAAATAACTTTTTAAATATTGAGCTTATACTAATGATTGTCAGTCGTTTTTTGTTAGGCATTTCAATACCTTTCATATGACACCTCATTCGTCCAAGTAGGTTAAGTAGTTATTGAGTAATTCGATAAAATTTAAACCCAGAATCGTTATCTTGTGACGTCATAGCTCCCCCCTCCACGAACTGAGAAAGTGACAACACCGTTTTTCTTAGTCAGGAAACACTGGGGAAACACTACTGAATACGACGATACCAGTTGTCGGTATAATACTACTCAGTCCCATGAAAATCGTTATTTGACGACTTTGTTCAAGTTAGCCTCCCTACTATATTTTAAAATGAAATAAATTTTAAAGGATAAATTACCATTAAAAAGTTGAAATATGTAAATTATAGCGAAAGCACATATTATGTGACGTCATTATTGTAAGAAATTATAAAGCCACCTGGCCAATGTCCAAATTGAACATCCAACTAAGTATTAGAGATGATGTCACTCTTAAAATCTACATAGCGCGGCGTGTTCTTATCAGATAAAATTTATCATATTCACTTATTTATTTTTCAATTTGTCATACACCCATGTTGGGAAATAAACAATAAATTGTAACAATGAATAATACCTTAAATTCATGATTTCCTATTAGCAACATTTTCCATTCCCTTTCCACTAATTCTTGTTCCATATCTATTATCAAATTTCCTCTAAAACGGTCTGTTAACTGGGTTATATTGTCTGTAAAAGACTGATCTCTGATTTTGTCTTTTAACCATCGAACCGTCGCTTCATTTATTAAAAGATATTGAGCTTGATTGCTTAAAGACAATTTGTTACTACTACTGGGCTTCTTTTTAATTCTATTATATGCTGTGGATTGTCTGACTAATCTTAAGAAAGATATTTCTAAAGCCTCTGATACCCAGTCGGCTACTTCATCTCCACAGTCATAGATTTCAACTAAATCTGAGCAAATCTTACTCTGACAAAATTTAATATTCTTATTTTTATTTTCAGGTAATACATCTAAAGACATTGAAATGGACGCCATTCCTGAAATCACAAGAGTAAAGTGTAATTTATGGTAATAAAATATTGTAGTATCATTTTTAATAACATGAATGTTTACGTTAACTACCTTTAAAGCTTAATATAAGTAATTTTTGTTGCAAATCTATTTTGGGTCGTATCATACACATTCTAGTGTTCTGTTTTTGTGTTAGGCAAACTCCACTGTCATTTATAATCATCCATTCTCTGTCATACTCAAACCCCTTTGGTCCTATTTTCCAAGCAGATATTTTAAATGCACCACAAGATTTTATAGGATAAATGGCAATTTCCTTCAAAGTTGCTTTAGGATCACAAATTTGGATGTATTGTTGAGATTCAGGCATAATAATTTTCTTGGTATAATCTTGGTCTTTTCTAGTTTTCAATTTATCAGTCATGCTTGAGTTAGTAATCTCTTTGAAAATCTTCATTGAACGTAATGGTTTTATTTTAGTAGAATTTGCTTTGACAAAACAACGACATATCATGAGAATTAATTTATCAACATCATTATATGTATTATAATAACCAAAAGAAACTCTCACAGCTCCCGTAGGTCTCCCATTTACTAAATCTATTTCATCTCCACACTTGTGTCCAGCTTTGAACATCTCTTTCATATCTTTATTTGTGGCATTTAAATGGCGTTGACATGACCCAGAGTTACAAAAACAACCAGTTCTGACGCTTATGTTGAATAGGTCTGCCATGTGTTGAAACTGAAATATTTTATATTATACTTTTAAATATGTACACACAAAAAATGTAAATTCTTTAGACACGGTCAAGGTACCAACTGTAAATTATGTCATGTCAAATTCGTAGTTTTTTACCCCTGTCTCGTCAAGTTGTAACATTTGTGTTTTTCATAAACTTCGTATATACTGGCGTATAGACGTACAAATAGTGCGAGTGAGAATATAATCTTTTATGACAGTGGCACGAGTAAATAATTTGTGTTATTTCTGTTTTATTTCAAAGAAGTGCAGTATATTTTAATAACGGTTACGTGTTCTGCATGTGATTGTGATATTAAACATCGCAATAATCATGGGAATCATTCGTTTCATAGGTGACATAACATCATTGGGTAACATTGACAAATTAAAAATCGTCACGCATAGCTAGCTCTATGTGCGTCTATTATATATGCCACTATATACCAAGTTTATGGTGTTTTTGTAGTGTTAATTCTTTTTTAAGCACCGACGGAAGAGGTGTGGTAAAAATTTGACGCCATTGTCCATTTGCCACATTGTTGAACGAATGATGATCATATTTGCATGCGATTTTTTTATTTAAAAGATACTAGATATCAAGAATGTTTTCAGATGTTTGCTGAAAACCTGTACAGATTATTTATTGTATTAGACGTTTACAATACAAATAATAAGTTAATTTTCAATGTCATTGAAAAATTTAACAGTACAGTATTTGCTTACCTGTACATAGTACATTAATGAGAAGGCTGTTCATAGATTACATGTTTTTTTTTAAATAAATGTATTTTATTTTATATTTATTAAAAATGTGATTATTTTGTAACTAACTTTATACTTTTCATACATTTCTTTTCTCCTAGACCAACATGGTAGTAATTTTATTGCTTGATCGACATGTTTTTATCAGTTAGTTTTTTAAATATTCATTTGAATTATCTGTTGGGGGGTCAACTGAGGAAGCGTGCTCGTCGCGACCCCTGCCAGCCCTTTTCAGGGCTGCAATTCCTCTTCTGTGCATACCATGCGGGACAACGGCAATGATAATGTTAGGGCGTCCCCCGAAAGCGACGTACACCGGTCTGTCCCTGCTGGTGTGTGCAGAGTGCAGTTCGGTGTTGGGGACCGCCACCCAACACGCTGTGCACCTAGCGGCGGGAAGTGGAGGGAGGAGTGCAGAGTAGCTGCGTGGAATATGAGAGGTGGGATTGACGAGAAGATGAATGAAGTGATTGATATTATGGAAGAGAAAAGATTGGATGTGCTATGTTTGAGTGAAACCAAGCGAGGCGGCAGTGAACTTGCCGACTTGCCCGGAGGAGGCATCGCTTTGTGGTCAGGGGTACCACAAGGAGATAGGGGATGCCAAGGGGTAGGCGTTTTACTGTCCTCTCGTATGGTTAATTGTATGACTGAGTATGAATGTGTAAATCCCAGACTGCTCTGGGTACGCCTCAAGATTGGGTTGACAAGAATTTTTGTTTTGGCAGTATATGCCCCAGTGTCCTCTGTCGGTTTGGCTGAACTGGAGCAGTTCTGGGAGAATGTTAGAGAAGTTCTAGCGACGGTTGAAGAGAACGAAAGAATTGTTGTGTGTGGAGACATGAATGGATGGGTCGGGACAGCTCGAACAGGATTTGAGTCTGTCCTAGGCAAATATGGAGATAAGAGAGTGAATGATGCTGGTAAGATTGTGTTAGGACTGTGTATGGAAAACGATCTTTTTGTGGCTAATACCATGTTTGGGCACAAAAGGATCCATCAGTACACGTGGGAAAGAAAGGGTGCGAGAAGTATGATTGATTTATTCCTGGTGGATAGCAGACTTAAGAAGCAGGTAATGGACACAAGAACGTACAGAGGAGCCGATCTCGGGACGGACCACTTTCTGGTGATAACCAGAATAAGGGGTCTGTTCGCACCATGGCGACATCGCGTAGTGTCCAAACCTGCAGCAGTTAGCCGCATTAAAAGCTGGAAACTGCAGGATGCGACCACCAGGAATGAATATGAAATGGTAAGTAAGCTTGATGATAGATTGAAAGTGATGAGCGATAATGTTGAAGAATGCTAGCAGGTTCTGCCAGCATTCTTCAACATCATCGCTCATCACTTTCAATCTATCTATCTCTAAGGTTTAGAGATAGTATGATTGAGGCTGCGAAAGAAGTGTGTGGAATGAATAAGATTGGGAACGGCAAAAAGCGTGATGTGTGGTGGGATGATGAGGTGAAAGTGGCTGTGTATAAGAAAAAGAAAGCATGGCGAGACTACCTTGTTACTAATGACTGTGGTATGAAAAATTTGATGAAAGACAGGTATAAGCTGCAGAAAGCAGAAACGAAGGCACTAGTGAAAGAGAAGCGTGAAAGGTGTAGGGTGTTAGATGAAAACAAGATGTCGGACAACTTCGAGGAAAATTCCAAATTATTTTGGAAAGAAGTACGTAAGTACAGAAGTGGTCCGGCACCTTGCAGAATGAATAAAGTGCGTTCGAAAGAAAACAACCTGCTTACAAATAAAAAGGATGTTCTGCAGCGATGGAGTGAATACTATTGAGAACTGTATGAGAGTGGCGACTCCGTCTCTGATACTGAGAGCGATTCTAATGAATTGCCACACTCGGGCCAGGGACTGGAGGATGCTATTAGTATGAAAGAGATTGAGAAAGTGATAAGAAGTTTGAAATGTGGAAAGGCTGCGGGAATTGATGAGGTGACTGCTGAGATGATCAAGTATGGTGGTCCTAGGGTCTGGGATGCCTTCTGTGCACTCTGCAACCTTTGTTGGCAGAAGGGGGAGGTTCCAGAGGACTGGCGAACGGCAGTCATAGTACCTCTATATAAAGGGAAAGGTTCCTACCTAGACTGTGCGTGCTATAGGGCCATCAGCTTGGTCAGCTTAGCTACTAAAGTCTATACTAAAGTATTGACTGAACGTATGAAAGGCGTTTCAGAAAGATATTTGTGGGAGGCGCAAGGTGGATTCAGGAACGGTAGGGGTTGTATGGAAGAGATTTTCTCGCTTCGCGTTATCGTGGGGAGGTTTCTGGCTTTAGGTCGGAAAGTTTTCTGCGCTTTCGTGGATCTAGAAAAAGCATTAGATAGAGTAGTGCGGAAGAAATTGTGGAGTCTTCTGCCTGAATATGGCGTGGAGGGCTCCTTACTGCAGGCTGTGAGGTCATTATATCGAGGCCACAGAGCCTGTGTAAGGATAGACGGGGACATGTCGCCCTGGTTTGAAGTCTGTTCTGGTGTCAGACAGGGCTGCGTGATGTCTGCCTGGCTATTCGTGCTGCATTTGGACAGTTGCCTCCAGAGATTGAAAGGTAATATGAGTGGTATGGGATGTGGTGACACAGTGGTAAACTGCCTATTGTACGCTGACGATGCTGTGCTAATAGCACCATCAGAAGCAGAGTTGCAGACACTAGTCACGTGCATGAAAGAAGATTGTGAAGTAAAAGGATTGAAAATGAATGTGAACAAAACTAAGATTCTGGTGTTTGAAAGAGAAGCGGTACAAACGAAATGTGTGATTTGTGTAAATGGAAAATGTCTAGAACAGGTGAATGAAATTGTGTACCTGGGGAGTGCGTTTTCGAAGGATGGAAGATGTGAGTTGGATGTGGAGAGACGGGTAGCAGCTGGCAATAAAGTGAACGGTGCTCTGTCCGCATTAGTGGGTAGTGAATATATCTAACACTGCTAAAATGGCCATCCACAATGCGGTGTTGGTGCCAACTTTGTTGTACGGTAGTGAGGCCTGGATATGCCTAAAATCGAGTGAAAGTATGTTAAATGCTGTGGAGATGCGGTCTCTCAGAAATATGTGCGGTGTCACGCTTGCTGACAGGATAAACAATGATGAGATACGCAGTATGACAGGGTTGCACAACAGTGTTATTGTAAAAATGAAGAAAGGAATGCTTAGATGGTTCGGGCACATGGAAAGAATGAGTGATGAGACTGACGAAGAAAATATACAGAGCGAAAGTGAGTGGTAAAAGAAGCCAAGGAAGACCAAGGCTGACTTATGAAGATCAAATAGCCAGAGTGTTAGCAGACGGAAATGTCAAAAGCACTCGCATACCTAGGCGAAAATGTGTGAGGAGAATGATGAGATCTGAGGAAGCGAAAGAGGTGTGTAAGGACCGCGACTCCTGGCGCTCCGTCCTCTCTGACTACCCCGTTGGGGATACAGCGTGAAGTTATGTTATGTTATCTGTTGTCTTTGATAACTGATAAGTACAAATAATAATAATCTTATACATATAAATAAAATTAAAGTATCTGTTTGTCATTTCGACATAAAGGCTTTTTCTTAAGCTTATATGGTAGTATGGTTGCACATAACCAAAACTCAAACAAACTGTCTGGGTTAATCTGTGAAACGGCTGAACTAATTTTGGCAGGACATTCATTGGCAGGTAGATGACTTTTCAAAAAGTAATCTAGGCTACATTTTATATCGGAAAAACACAAAATTTAACGAGGGTAAAACTGCAAGGCACATATAGTAATTAATATATTTAAAAATCCCTGCTGAGCAATGTACTTTCTTGAGCAGGGATTATTATAAAATATAAAAAACTTTACAGAAAAGTAAATTTGTTTCCTTAGACAATAGAAAATACTGTCTCTCCTGGACAACCACTAATGAAGGAAGAAATATCTAAATTTTGATAGAAGTTAAGTAAGTACTATTTAAATTATTTATTAATAATAAGTTTCCTTATTAAACATTGACAGGTTAAGTACTACCTTTAGGACAAATATATTATGTATGTATAAAGTGAGTGAATGCGTAACCATTTTTTCGGACTAATTTTTGTATTGAGACAAAAAATAGTTGGTTAATCCTTGTACTGATTTAACTCATTCAAACAAGTTTGATGTAATTTTATTTAGAATTTACCTCTGCATAGCCAACATATGATCCATCTTCTCTCAAAATGTTGAATGTAACTGTGCTTCCCTGCTTTTTTACATCTGTAAAATCCGAATCCATGTAGAGAATTGCTGCTTTATTACCATTTGAATGATTAAGTTGATTTAGTTGGTCATAAAGGTCTTTTCCTAAATAGAATGTATGATAAGCAATAGTTTCCATTATATTGTTTCTGACCACTGCAGGTATTAGACCATGTAATGCTTCAAAGCAGTGTTTTAGAGCAATAATGGATAAATATGGGAGAGTGCCATCTTCAAATCTGTAAAAGTATTGCATATTTATTAATAACTTGGTCAAAACTCAAAACATGTAATATTCACAGTGTTTGCTTACCTTTCATGAATATCTTTTCTTTTGACATGAAAATCTTCAGTACTTAAAACTATATCAACGGTTCCACCTCCAAAATAGCTCTTTTGACTTAGCACTTTGGCACTAGTGTTTTTCACTAGAAGTGCTCCTAACCCAGTTGGGTAACCAAACATTTTATAAAATGATAAACATACAAAATCAGGTTGGATTATTGATAAGTCTAGTTTATTTGTTGGTACAAAAGATGCTGCATCTACTAAAACATACCAATTACAATTTATTTTACACAAATATTTGCGTATGTGGCTGTTTAAACACCCATCTTTAATTTTTTGTATGCAATCTATAGGATATTTATAACCATTAAAATTGCTTTGAGCAGGATACGCAAACAGTGTATTGCATTCACTTTTATGTGCTTCTTTACAGTATGATGAACTATTATATTCTGGAGTTAAGGATGACATAAAGTCATTATGTGAAATATGTACGATGTCCACATTTTTGTCTGCAGCTATTTCTCTTAAGCCAAGTACAGATGTGTGATTGTCTTGTAAATAAACAAATGAACCACATTCTGACATGTCATTGTCAGCATTTTCATTAGCAAATTGGAAAGATTCCACAACTAATTTTAAAGACTGTGTAGTTCCGGAAGTAAATATAACAGTATAATTTGATGGGTCTGTATTAAAATGGTGTAGTACCAAATATCTGATTTGTTCAATACAGTCTCTTGTGTATTTGTCTGTATGTGGATTCATATAAACATTATTGGCCAAATCTTCATTTACATTGTAAAGTAAGTTATTTGGATATAATGTTGCTCCAGCATTGTCTAAATAACATCTTTCTGTAACAAAAAAAGGTAATACTTGACCTACATAGATAAACATTCTCATTTTAAAAGATTTCAAAATAACAATTAGAAATTAATTTAAAATATCTTTATACTCAACTTTACACTTATACTTTATTTTCAAAGAGGCAATGCTGCCAGTTTGCTGGGTACCTTAAGCAATGACAGCTTTTTAAGTGGCAACTTTGAGGAAGTTTATTATTTAAGATAATGTGTAGTTTTAAGTTTGTAAATATTAACATATGTATGTACTTTTTTGTTATTAATAAAGCCTTTATACTTAATGCAAAAACAAGTTAATAATTTGAACAGACTTATATTCCAGACACTTGGGTACTGGACAGTGGTACATATTTAAAAAGACACTTGACATACAGACATTGATAGTAATGTACCTACTATAATAACAATTAGCAGAACAATATTTATAATATTCTTTTTCCCATATCCCACCTTAAAGTTATTTCTATTACTATCTACATCTACATCCATAGACGTCACAAAAATCCAGACACCGTGTCGCACATTGTGAGGCAAATAAATTCAAATAGTGTAGAAATTCAAGTTATTCGAGATTATTCCATATTACAAAGTAAATATAAACTGTTAAACTTTCGCATTGCATTTAAAAAAATTTAAAACAGGTAATTTAATACCATTACTCTTTATTTTGGTTTGACGTTTCGAGCCAGTTGCATTGGCCGTGGTCTCAAGCAAACTTAAACATGTTAAATTTCTCGTTTTACATTTTTATTAAGTAAATGTTTCCTCAAAATGATTCTTTTATCCAGGACATAAGAAATTTTTTTCATGTATTTGTAAGATTAATGAAACAAAATATCTGTCTGCCTGTTTGTAACTATGGTTCTCCTGAACCATTTTTTTTCAGTTTTCTTTGCTTAGAATTTTGTTCCAGAAAACTATGGGTAAGTATATTAAAAATTAGTCAAATCAAGTATATGTATATTATAATTTATTACTAATCTTCATTTTTATTTGTTATTACTATAATGAAAACGTGACTAATTTCATCATTACTTTTACATCAAACACATGTTTCTGATAAGCCTAACAAAAGAGTACATTTTATACTGTTGTTTATTGGTTTGGCATCACTGTTAAATTTAATTTTGATAAATATTTTCATTATGTATGTTAGCAAAGGATAATTATTTAATAGTTCTCAGCGTTATTATTTATGAATGTGTATAATTTTTTTTCTGTGGTCTTGATTTAATTAAAAATCTACAACTAAGTGTGTAAGTTTTATTGTAATTCTGGAACAGAACATTAAATAAAAGGATCAATATATCCACCATTGAGAAGCTCTTTTATTTAAGTAGTACTCCATCATCAAATCTTAACTATTGGACCACACTGAAAATATATCTATAAATCAGTGTAGAAAATGGCAAAGAAATAAGTAAACACAAAGAAAAAGATTCCAACGAATTGAGAATGATCCTCCTCTCTTTTTGAAGCCACTTAAAAATATTTTACTTGAAGTCACAAATATGATACGAATACAAATCGAAAATCTCTTTAACAAAAAATCTTTTACAATTGTATAGGTATTTTGGTAATTACCCATTTCATTTCTAGCAGCAATGATTGTGACTTGAAAATTTCATTATGAAAAATTTTTATGGTGCATTTACTGTGTCTCACCAATAAAACAATTTTTTGTTGTTTTTTCTAAGATTATAAGTATAATCAGAATTCTTGGAATTATTTCTGCAACATTTTACTATGCCAGACAGTATTATTTGTGTTTTTTGTGCTTTACGACCATTGACCTATAAGACAAGCAATTGCAAACGAAAACTTTGTCACACATCACAAGTTAATTATTATACTTATAATAAAGCACATACATCTTGCACGATAGAACTTCGAAAAGAGATTTAATAATTAATGCATTTTTAATGAAGTGTTTAAATGTTTAGCTCACAAATCAGACAACCCATTCCCATAGTTTCATGTGATCGACTAAATGATTTGTAACCAATTGACTACTCTTTAGATGACACATATTTAGTTCCACATTGCCAGTCTTGTAGGTTGATAATCACAGCAGACCTGCGGAGAGAAATGTGTCGTATACACAGGTGAGTAGGTTTACCTCACCGTTTTCCTACGGGATGCGGGTGTCCTGAGTTCTTATAACTTCTATGTGTACATATCTATTTCAAAATATTGAACACTAGCTTACATCGTAACGACCCGCAACAGTAAGTAGAAATTGTACCTCTGTAAATTAGTGGATAAAACAATAAAATAATAATAAAATAATATTACCTTTCAATCTAGTAAATTCTTCAGTAATTTTCAGCATATGAGCATTTTCAATTATTTTACTCAGTATTGTCATATCGACTATCAATTAATTGTTTGCTAGCAAAAATAACGAGTTCCGGAGCTAAAAATTAAAAATATTTAATGTTATTTTCCTGATAACCAAAAACAACCACATTACACTGATTATTTAAATAATCAAAGCATATTACTTATAATACGTGAACGCTACTAGTTGAAAATATTACTGACGATTGATACGAACTGTAGCGCACTAAGGAATTAACTTCATGTTTATGTAACCTTGTAATACATGTAGGTACATTATTATGGATTATTATGCTATTGTTTACGTAAAGCATACTACTTAATAAAGAAAATGTAAACTTAAAATAAAATTTCATAATTCGTATTAGGGTCATGTTTATTTTTTAAATGTAGGATTACCAACTGCTAAATATCTTTCTCCCCAACCACGAGTTGGTATAAAACTAAAACAAAAATAACTACATACCATTCACATTTTTTATTTCTATTATTTTGTACATTATTATAATAATTATCATATCAATTTATGATAATAAATTACTACATTTATTTATTAAATTATCATTAAACTAATTAATATTATTGAATTAAATTTAATTAATTAAAATAATACTTTTTAAAAGAATTAAAAAGCAGAAGAAGAAAATATATTTCAATAATATTTTCAAGAATTACAGTTACCTGTACAAGTTGTTGACATATAAAAATGAGATTAAATATGTGTCAACAATAATAACATTTAGTTTCAAAGCCGGGTTTCGTAATTCATTTAGTCTGATAAAAAAAATTTAGGTATTTTTGTGCGCCTAACATTTTCCCTAAAAATATTAGGCCCCTAAATCCCTTTCTATATTTTTTTCCCCTAAATAACTCCCAAGTTGCACAAATTTACCTCGGACTATGAATGAATTAGTAATTTTTTGTACGTTTTTCCCTCGAGAAAGAACGCAAAGGAATCTATTTCTACTACAGCCAACGTCTTCAGTAATAGAATACGAATTTCATTCTTCATATTATTCACTGAAGGATTCACTGAAGCAGACAGCCACTAAAAAATCTCAACATCACGCTATTAAATAAAAACTCCTCCAGTAAATTGATAGTAAGCTATACTAAAAGTTAAAGGTATATATATGTATTTAACGGCACTTCCAAATCGGTGAAAATGTAGACAAATGCTATTAATTGCTAATAAAAATTTAAAATTTTTTATGACGCAATAAAATAATTATTGCCAGTAAAAAAATAATCTATCATTTATTGAAAATAATAGACTGTCTAAAACTATCTATCTAAAACTTCCCTAATCGTTGATCTAAAACTTACTAAAATAACATTTTTCATAGTTTTTTTATATTTAGTAAAACATTGGCAACATCAGTCATCAGTCTAATCACGAAACAACTAAGTCCCTAATACACCTCCAGTACAGTGATAATAGACTTTACTGAAGTTAAATAGGACTTCTTGGAAGAACGCGAAAACTTCAGCTACACAATAAATTCATTTAAATTTTCTCCATTCTTTTCACTTACAAAGAACTTTAAAACACAATATACTTTCACTGTTGTATTTTAAAACTCCTAAAAATGTAAAATTTTTAAAACTAAATAAAATTACAACCTCACTTCTCTCCTTTCCGCCAAAAAGTACACATTTTTATAAACTAAATAACTAAATAAATAAACTTGACAAGCTGTCATCCTGACAATTGCCTGCACATTCGGCGCAGGGACTCCATGGAGTTAGAGGAGTATTATATTCCTTAGGAGTTGGTGCAATTGCGCGACGCCTCTTCCTAACTCTTGAAGGCTCTACTCACGGTGCAATGTGACAAGCAATTTGTTGCTGCAATCTGTTGCAAGGCAACTAATTGCATCGTAAATAGGCAGGTTGCAGGTCGCATGCAACTAATCGCAAATCATATCGCCCGCGCCCACGACCAACTAATCGCTGCAACAAGTTGCAAGTTTTAGGAACGGTAGGGGTTGTATGAATCAGATTTTCTCGCTTCCCGTTATCGTGGGGAAGTTTCTGGCTATAGGTCAGAAAGTTTTCTGCGCTTTCGTGGATCTAGAAAAAGCATTTGATAGAGTAGTGCGAAGGAAATTGTGGAGTCTTCTGCCTGAATATGGGCTCATTACTGCAGGCTGTGAGGTCATTATATCGAGGCCGCAGAGCCTGTGTAAAGATAGACGGTGACACGTCGCCCTGGTTCGAAGTCTGTTCTGGTGTCAGACAGGGCTGTGTGATGTCTGCCTGGCTGTTCGTGCTGTATTTGGACAGTTGCCTCCAGAGATTTAAAGATAGTATGAGTGGTATGGGATGTGATGACACAGTGGTAAACTTCCTATTATACGCTGACGATGTTGTGATTATAACACCATCAGAAACAAAGTTGCTTGCAGTCACTAGTCACTTGCATGAAAGATGAATGTGAAGTGAAAGGATTGAATATGAATGTGAACAAAACTAAGGCTCTGATGTTTGAAAGGGAAGCGGTACAAACGAAATGTGAGATTCGTGTAAATGGAAAATGTTTAGAACAAGTGAATGAAATTGTGTATCTGGGGAATGCGTTTTCGAGGGATGGAAGATATGAGTTGGATGTGGAGAGACGGGTAGCAGCTGACAATAAAGTGAACGGTGCTCTGTACGCATCAGTAGGCAGTGTGAATATATCTAACACTACTAAAATGGCCATCCACAATGCGGTGTTGGTGCCGACTTTATGGTACGGTAGTGAGGCCTGCATAGTGGATATGCCCGAAATCGAGTGAAAGTATGATAGTTCGGGCACTTACAAAGAATGTGTGATGAAAGACTAACGAAGAAAGTCTACAGAGCGAAAGTGAGAGGTAAAAGAAGTCAAGGAAGACCAAAGCTGGCTTCTGAAGATCAAATAGCCAGTGTTAGCAGACGGAAATGTCAAAAGCACTCGCATACCTAGGCGAAAGTGTGTGAGGAGAATGATGAGATTTGGGAAAGCGACTCTCTGACTATACCGTTAGGCATACAGCATGAAGATATGTATATATGTAGGTATCTATAAGATGCAATGTGTATAGTGGGGTTGCATGCAATTTGGGCTGTCATGGTCGTATCGTATCGGAATAGTACCTATGCAGACTACTTTTGTACTTTCTCTTAGGTGGTTCAATTGATGCATCAACGGCAATCACAATACTCGCTTTTTGAAATTTAGAAAACATTGTTTCATTAACATAGACATAGACTTTCGATTACAAATAAAAAACTAGATACACAATCAACACACCAAAAACGTCCGATCCAAATGTGCACTCAAATGATTATTTGAGTGCACATTGTTTTAACAATATTTGAAAAAGCTAACAGCGAACATGTCAAATCGCTCCTTCAAAGATTGTAAAAACAACACATCTATAATGCTAAAAAAAACGGGAGGTTATTATTATTTGCAAAAAATTAATATTATTTTATTGTAGTGTTCATTATTTCGTAATAATAATATGTTACATAGATTTTTTTTATTAAATTTGTAATTATATTTTCAAAATAACATGACCTTAACACCATTAAGTTTAAAATCATGAATAGAAGTTTAAAACCATACTACCACCTTTACGTCGAATTTACAGTTATACTTTTTTTCTGTTCTGATTAATAGAGCCGAATTTTTTATGTTATTGGTACAATTTTTTAAATATATTTTCGGCACTGAAAATTAAAGATTGTGAAAAAAGATTTGCTGTAAGTACTTAATTATGAATTTATGAATATTGTAAATTGACCCTAGTATTATTTTTCTCATAATAAAAAACAATCTAGCTTTCTTTTTATACTTCATACAAGCCCAAAAGTTCGGCTCGCCTTACTGAAATGCTCAGTGAAGAATAAATTATGAATAAGTATCAACTTTAAAGTTTATCAAACGGTTTGAAAAATACCTGTGAGTTACTTTATCAAACGAAAATAACGTAAGAAAGCAAATACTTAACCCCAAGTCGCGACCGATCAGTGGGAACAACCAGCCAACGGACACTAACAATCTCTCAAGACATAACCAGAGTAATTAGTTCTCTCTCTCACATGCTGGCTTGCAGCCTAACATTGTAAGCTTGTTTAAAATATCGTTTTTCGTGTTGCACTTTGTGCAGGTTCATAGTAAAATGCGCACAATTAATTAATTATTAGTAGACAAATATAATATAGACATCTTGTGCCTCACCGAGACGTGGTTGAGGGCTGATAAGATGTCTTTTAATGTAAATAATTTTAAGGTGGCCAGTGTGTTCAATCGAGCGTCGACAGATGGCGGCGGTAGTATGATTTTGGTTAAAAATTCTCTCAAAATAAAAAATCGCAAAGACATAGTTGCTCGCTCGGTTGAACGTGTATGTGAAATGTCGTGTGCGGAGACGGATCATTACATATTCTTATGTGTTTACAGACCTCCCTCGTCCGATTATTCTCAATTTTTAATTTCTGTAGAGGAGAGTCTTACCATGCTTAGCAAATGTAACAAATCAATCATAGCATGTGGTGACTTCAATGTGGACATAAGAAATAGCTCTAAGGAAAGGGAGATGCTAATCTCACTCTTTCTTTCATTTGATCTTGTGCACATTTTTGATGAACCGACCAGGGTTACATACCATTCGGCGACGTGCATTGATAATGTTTTTATGAATAAGAGCAGGATTAGAGAGCACAAAATTATTAGTGGTATTCGATCAGATCATCAAGCTCAATTAATTAAAATAAATTACATGAAAAATAAATTAGAAAGAATAATTGAGTTTAGACCATTAGGCGGGAATCAGTTAAAACGTTTTACCAACGAAGTAACAAAATTAACAAACATCGTTCCCTCTGTTGGCGATCCAAATATCATGTATAAGAGTTTTTTGAAAAATTTAACCTACATATTTAATAAAAACTGCCCAAAGAAGAAAAAAATAATTACTGACAACAAGTTACATTTCTCTGATTGGGCGACAAAAGGTATTAGAAAAAGTAGGGACAGACTTTATGAGTTGTATGACGAAAAATCATACACATCGGATGAAAACTTTCATAGCTATGTCCGCAATTACTCAAAAATATTTAAAAAGGTATCAAAGCACGCGAAATCAATTCATATCGCCAATAAAATTAGTAAGGCAGATAACACAGTAAAAGCGATATGGAACACTATTAACACAGAAGTAGGGAAACAAAATAAGAAAAACGAAGACCTCTCAATATACATTAATAATAAAATCGCTACTAATAAAAAACAGGTTGCTGATGGTTTTGCTAAATTTTTTTCAAATGCACCTGTACACATTACTAGTGGTCTAGCATCCTCTGCACGTACAGCACGGGCACTATTAAGCCAAAATATAGGAAAGTGGTTCCCTAGTTTTCAGTTCAGGCACACGTTTTCATTTGAGATAGAGAAAACTTTCAAAGAATTAAAAAAAAAGAAAAGTGAAGATTTGTGGTGATTATCTGTTCATGTACTGGCTAATATAATGCCAATAGTAACACCGATTTTAGTAAATATATTTAAAAAATGTGTCGATCAAGGTGTGTTTCCCGATTTGATGAAGCATAGTAAAATTATACCAATATTTAAATCGGGTTGTAAGTCAGATCCTACAAACTACCGCCCAGTGTCGATATTGCCAGCGTTGAGTAAAATATTCGAAAAAATAATGCTCAACCAAATGCTGGCACATTTTAACATTTGCAGGATTTTTCATGGTCAACAGTACGGTTTCACGAGAGGGCGGTCAACAACACATGCGGGAGCAAGCTTGGTCAAAAATATACTAGAGGCTTGGGAAGGGTCACGAGATGCCATTGGCGTGTTTTGTGATCTTTCCAAGGCTTTTGATTGTGTTTGTCACAAAACTTTAATTTACAAGCTGAAATACTATGGAATACGTGATAAAGCTCTCGATCTCGTGATTTCATATCTGGCTAACCGAGAACAAAAAGTGAATGTAAATGGGGTTACATCTGTCGGTTCTAAATTAATGATGGGCGTTCCTCAAGGATCAATTTTGGGACCGTTCCTATTTTTGGTTTACATTAATGATCTTCCATTTATGTTTAAAGACCTTTGTGAAATAATATTATTTGCTGATGACACATCATTATTATTTAAAGTTAACAGAAAAGACATAGATATTAGCGGACAGAATAGGACCTTGGCGGATGTCTCGAGATGGTTCGCTGCCAATAATTTACTACTGAATGCACAAAAAACCAATTGTGTTAAGTTTTCCCTATCCAATGTACCCAAAATTCATAATGGACTGAAACTGGATGGGAAAGAATTAGAATTAATGAAATCAGCTACTTTTCTTGGTTTAACACTAGACAATAAGTTACAGTGGGCGGACCATATCGGGACTTTATCTAATAAGCTCAGTTCGGCAATATATGCTATTAGGCGCATTAGACAGTTGACAGATGTAGCTACGGCTAGGCTGGTGTATTTCGCATATTTCTATAGCCTTATGTCTTATGGTCTGCTACTGTGGGGATCAGCGGCGCATATGAAATCTATCTTTATTTTACAAAAGAGGGCAATACGTACCATCTACAGTATGAACGCACGTGAGTCGCTGAGAGATCATTTTAAAGACATTGATGTACTCACCTTACCCTCGTTATACATCTATGAAAACATAATGTACACTAAAAAAAATTTAGATCTATTTCAAAAGAAAGGCGTTGTTAGTGGTGTAGAAACTCGTGGTCGTGATCAGCTAGTTATTCCTAAATTTAAATTACAAAAGTCAAGTGGTTCATTTTTGGGTAACTGTGTTCGTTTTTATAATAAAATTCCTCAAGAAATTACTCAATTAACGGAAAACAGATTTAAACTTGTCATTAAACGCACACTGATTGGAAAAGCATACTACAAAATTAGCGATTTCATTGAAGACACAACAATAAACTGGAAGTGATCCTCTCTGCGTATGCATTTACTGCCTTTATAGATATTGTATTTTTAAATAACTATTGTACAATGATGGTGAAAATTGATACCTGACTGAGTTTCTTGTCGGTTCTTCTCAGTATTCAGGTTTTCTTTTTGAACCGAACTAAAGTAGATTTGACGTTCAAAAATACCTTGCATTTGGGTTTACTTGAATAAATTGATTTGACTTTGACTTTGACTTTGATGTCAATATTGACAATAATTTGTTTAAATTTTATGGAAGATTGTGAATCTAGTTCTTTATTTATGATCGAAGACATAGATAAATATCTGTCCATTTGGCATCACTCTCGCATTATAACAAATAATACAAAAAAAAAACATTGACTCAGAAAAACATGATTTATACACTACCTATATTATGCAATTAACTTATCACATGCGTGATGTGATGCCAAAATTGAACACCGACTCCGCGTATGCTTTTTTCATTCCCCCATTATTAGTTGTAGCGAGCGCTAAAACTAATGATGGGTCATTGAAAATTTTCATATTTTTCAATTATTTTTTTATTTTTTCCGTTATTTTTCCATTTTTGAAATCTTTCTCAAATTTTTCTTGAAATTTTGGAAAATTATCCATCACTGTGCAGCACAGAACATATTATACATCATAAAATTAGGACATGTCACTTGCTCTGTATACAAAGTAAATACATACATTTGTTTGATATATAATAGAATATATGACACAATAAATAAATAAATAAAAAGATAAAATAAATAAACATATACATGTAAAAAAATATAATAAATATATAAGTAATATATAAGTATGTATAGTATAATAAATATAAATACATAAACAAACATTTAAAATCTAATGTAAAAGTGTACATACGTGTGTAAATACTGGTGTCATTATTACACATAAGTAGACGCATGTACACGTTGTGGCGCTTGATCGCAGAATGAAATTGCAATCGCGGTTGCTAAAGTGAGTAGAGAGAGCAAAGGCAACTGCGACTGCAACAAATTGCAGCAACAAATTGCTAGTCATATTGCACCGTGAGTAGAGCATTTTGAAATAACTCGGAAATATACCTACTAGTATACCTCTATGTAAATTGCTATATACACATATACCACCAGCAAAAGATAAAAAAAGATGGAAAGATAATAGAGATGTTTCAAAATTAAATTTCTCGACTTTAAGTATCTCCTTAAAAGGCGGACTTCCATTTCAATATTGCCCCTGGAAATAACTCGGAATTACACCTACTAGTATAATATATAAGTTTGCTATATGTATACAGATATACCAACAGCAAAAGATGAAAAGACACGGAGTACCTATTGTAGGGATGTTTCGAGATTAAAGTCGACTTCAACTATTTCTTTAGAGTGCGGACTCCTGTTTCAAATACTGCACCTAGAAATAGGTCAGTACTACACCATCTATTTAAATCAATGTTACGTACACAAATATGTAACATTGCTATATATAGATATACTAACAGCAAAAGATGAAAAGAGTTGGAGGATTATAGACATGTTTCGAAAATAAATTCCCGACTTCAACTATTTCTTTTAGAGTTCGGACTCCTGTTTCAATACTGCTCCATGTATGAAAGTAAGGAGTAAAGTAAGACAAGTAAATTTGTTGCACTTAAATTTTAAAATGAGAAAATAGCTACTTATCAACCCCAAAAATGTGCGTTTAGATACTGTTTATCCCGCATGAGCAATAAAAAGTTCTTCGTACCCAACACTTATTAGTGCGACAAAATGATGACGCTGTTGTCACATATCCTTAAATTATCTATATCACCTTTCTTTATATTCGTTTCACTCAAGCATACAATATCTATATTTCCCATTTGTTTTTCTAGTTCTTCCAATGCTCATTCAAAATTATCTCTGTTCCTTAATATTCCTGCTATATTTTGATGTAGTACAATTATTGATTTATTTTTATCGACAAAAAAATGTACGTATCTCTTTCACGGATTATGCCCTGATTATTGTGAGCATTATTGATGTATTTATTGTCAATTTTCAAGTTATCGCTGCTATTATTATCATTAACGACTATGTCTCCGTGTAAAGTTTCTTCTGTCTAAGTATATAGGCTAATGCATGTTGCTGTTATACCCATAACACCCCTTGCTAAGTCATTTATTCGTTCCTCCATATGTTGATTTTTATTTAAAATACATGTTCTTTCCGTTTGAGTATATACACTATTACATGTTTTTGTTGCATTAACGTCTTTCAGTCACTTGTCTTACTGTTTTTTTATGTATGGATCATAATTAATCTTAAAATTTAATCTTCATATATTTCTTAAAAGTCTTAGTGCTATATGCGTCGTAATAAATTTTCTAGTGGGTATATCGTAATAGCAATCCATCCATCTCCATCATCCACAAAATTCGTATTTTTATTAGTTGACATAAATGTCTTAATTTATTGTTCAATTTGATTTCATTAATTATTTTGTTATGTAGTAATTCACAGTTATGTGGTAATTCACGTAGACAATTTAGCACCATGTTTCATATACATAAATACCTCATAACAAGAACTCGATAATTTTTGAAGAATTTCCTGTAAGCCACGTCTTTGTTCGTCACCAAGAATTAATACTTTTCTTTTTCGTGTCTTATGTTATTTTTTTCATACTCATTTTCCTTTTGTGATATGATGCACTATTATTCAGAGTGGCCAGTTTCAAAATCAGATATATTATCCTTGTTTATAATTTTCTGAACTGAATCTGTTGTGAATTTAGACGTGACTGGGATTTAACAGTAGTACATTTATTTGGCGTTATTGATTTATCTACGGCTTCCGAGTGATTCATCGACTTTGGAATAGATCGCTGAATTGCGAAATACTACTGGTTCTTACTTAATTTTTTTCTCTTACTTCCTGAATTGAGTGTAAAAGATGCATTTCCTTTGTTACTGTTTATTATTTGCTTATAATATGTGTCGAGAGTTTCCTAACTTTTAGCTATATTACGCTTCAGTTCTTCATTCTCCATTGACAAAGTCTCAATTTAAGTATGAGCAGATAACAGATCATTTTGTGGTTTATCCATTTGCTGTCTTATATCCAAAATTTCATCATTTTTGTATAAAAATAGTCTTGCAAACTATGTATTGATAAACGTGAGGATGAGAGAGAAAATTTATCAAAGGAATTTCTCCATTGTCGCCTGGTATGGAATGTAATATTGTCAGCTTTTTCCAATTAAAAAAAATTTAGGTTTAAGTGTAAAAAAAGTGTGTAATTTCCTTGCAGTTAGAGAAGTAGCATTTAGATATTTAATTAACACTAAGACATTTCCACTGTTTATGTTATGCATCCGCCACCTAGAAATACGTTAATAATAAATGTTTCCTCAGCAGTATAGAGGACTGTAGAGGACGGCGAGGATGGCGAATGCATAGCCAGCAATTAGGTTAAGTTAGAGGTAAGAGCCTCAATCGAAGAGTCTAGCCTCAACGGCTGAACTAAGAACATGTCATTCTGTTCTTGTTCTGATTAAGTTAGTAATAGTCTAATTTTATTATAATTTAAGTTAAATAAATTTTTAATAAAAATTTTAAAAACAAAATAGAACGCTCTCGAAACTTGACTAGCTTCAAAGCAACATCAGTTATTATCAAAATATTGATTAACGCGTAAGTATTTCTTGAAGATAACTAATCAGATATTATCAAAAGGAGGGGTTCAAATGGAGGCGGAGTAATGATACTTTGTTCTAAGCGATTCAGTGTTAAACTCCGTGCGTGCGCAGACACTAAACTCGATTTTGAATGCTTGTGGTTAACTATAGAGGGGCGTTTACTAAACTCAGAGCGTGATATGCAATTAGCGTTGGTTTATATGGCACCGGACTTAAATTTACCGTAACGTATTAATCAGTTAGCGGACTGTTTTTCTAATACTCTGGGCATTTTTTCAAAACAATTTTCTCATGTTAGCTGGGCCATTAATTTACCTCACATAAAGTGGAGTCTGTGTGGGCCAATTTCTCTAAAGAGAGGGAGTATCGAACTGCATAAGGCCTGTACTGATTTCATAAACGATACTAAATTTCACGGATTAAATCAATATTCGTTCTTCGCTAACACGTCTGGAAACACTTTGGATCTGACTTTCTGTAATTTTGAAGATGATGTTACTGAACCGTTGGTTTTTGAAGATAAACGTTTTCACACTACAATTTCCATTAATGCATCGGATATAACAGTACCACCTTTATCAAAAGTTGCCACTTATTGCGACTTATAGTAAGTACTTGTTTAGGAAAGCTGATTATACCAAGATTATTGCGACATCATTGAGTGGTATTAATTGGGTTTCAGTTCTATACACAGGTACGGATGACGATGCAAAAAATAAGTTCTGTGAAATTTTGTGTGATGTTATCAATAAATATGCACCGATTGATGCAGTTATAAGCTCTTCTCATTATCTGGTATGAGAAATGATTGATATTAAAAAGCTAAGGTTTGACGTCGCTGGAAACGTTTTAGAAATCAGTTGGACCACAGTATAAATAATACTTTCTCTGTAATAAATCTCTGTTCTCCGAAGAAGATTAAAATTATGCAGACACAATGTCATGATGCTTACATCCCAAATTTACAAGAGTCCTTAAACTGCAATCTAAAACTGTTATGGTCATATATTAACGCAAACCGCAAGGGTGCTACTGGTTATCAGACTTCGATGACTTACAATGGTAGCGATCTAAAGAATGGTGAGGAGATGTGTAACGCATTCAACAGATTTTTTAAAAGTATCTTTGTATTGCCTGCTGATAATTACCCAACTATTGACTTCACATATTCAAATTTTGCTTATAACATTCATACTTTTGACATTACTTTGGATCGTACAATGAAACTGCTCAAAGATATAGATGACAATAAAGGTGCTGGTAGTGATCAAATTTCGTCAGTTTTTATACATAGATTTCCATCTTCTTTAGCGCTCCCGATAAATATTATCTTTATCGTTCAATTAGGGAGGGCGTTTTTCAGTCAGAAAGAAGCTCGAAGCTCATATTGTACCTCTACATAAGAAAGGTTCAAACTGTAACGTTGAACTCGAGGTGATCTTTTAAGATGGATAAAATCGTATGTTTCGTATAGGAAACAAGCAGTCTTAATAGGTGGCCTAAGGTTTGATTTTGTAGAGGCGCTTTCAGGCGTACTGCAGGGCACGATTCTTGGACCTTTGTTGTGTATAGCGTACTTGTATGATATAGATAAATGTTTCAAACATGCAAAATTTCTAGTGTATGCGGATGATAAAAAAGTATATCATGCTGTAAAGAATGAAGAAGACTGATTGAAGCTTCAAGAGGACCCTAAATAGACTTTCTAAATACTACTTTGAAAATAGGTTAAATGTTAATCCTTGAAGTACAGTCACACATGAAATGGAACGATCATTCAAAGCATTGACAAAGTAAAAGATCTAGGAGTTACCTTGGATCCCAAACTCAGTTTTTCAGACCACGTTCAATATATGGTTGATAAAGTTTACAAAAATCTAGCATTTATTTATCGTGTATCTAAATATTTTATAGATATTTCTTGTATCAAAACCTTGTGTTTTGCGTACGTTCGAAGTGTGCTTGAATACTGTTGCACCATATGGAACCTTCATTACGCTGTTTACGCACATGCAGTAGAGCGAGTACAAATCAAATTAGTTAAATATTTAAATCATCATACCCGTATGTTCCACGTAAACTATAGTGTATCTTGCAATAGTCACAAATTGATTGCACTACGCTCGACGTACTCTTCGAGAGATGCTGCTGTTGCACGACGTATGCTCCGGTAAACTTGACTGCCTTACAAATATGCTGCATTTATGTGTACATGAAAAAGAACTAGGTATGCACTGTTGTCCTATGTACCGATCTCCCGTACCAATTATGCATTTAATAACATCATGCGTCGATAACCACGAAAGTATAATAAGGGTTTCTCGGACATAGATATCTTTCGCTTGTCAAAAATAAAATTAAAAAAAGCGTAATGACACAATTATTGTTTCTAACGCAATCGCATTAAAGAGGAACGTCATGTAAACCCTCCACTACAACACACACATTTGTAACAAAAGAACGAGACACTCATCCACACAAAATACAATACCTAGTGGTATTGTTAATTAATATTAAGTATTGATTTAATACTTCACAATTACATTTAGCTCAATCAATCAGAAGATCAAATAGCCAGTGTTAGCAGCAGGAAATGTCAAAAGCACTCGCATACCTAGACGAAAATGTGCGAAGAGAATGATGAGTTTTGAGGAAGCGAAAGGTGTGTAAGGACCGCGACTCTTGGCGCTCCGTCCTCTCTGACTACCCCGTTGGGGATACAGCTTGAAGATATGTTATGTTATGTTACATTTACATTTTACACACACGACTCGATGTGACATTTAAATTTTTATTTAAGTACCTTATATTATAATTGTAAATAAATAAATGTAATAACTACCTACATCACATAATGTTTAATTGATTCTAATAGCAATTAGAATTAGTAAGTTACAGAAAGGTAATTTAGTAAGATGTATGTATAAAAATGCTGTTGATTCTTGTTCATAAATAAAAAAAAAACATGTCGTCACCAATTAATTGCATAATTATCCACTCGAACGCGTTGCACCCACTGTTAATCTGCGGAGCCGCAGCTCCGTGACGTAGCCATATTTCCAGATGCTCGCTCTCGCGTCAAATAAACACTTATATTTACATAACTATTACACTTATCACAAAAAGAGAAGCATTAAAGTAAATACGAACATTACAAACTGAGAAACAAATTACTACAAGCAGGTTGAACTTAAGACACGAATAATATTTTCCGAGATTTTTTATATTTACGCTGGTTTCTTAGAAATAACAATAAAAATATCTATATAAATTTAGCTCTTTTAGCATATAATAGCTCTTAGCTTTCTGTTGATACCAAAATTGTATATCGTCGACAAATTTTGAGCGTCGATTGAAGTGCGTTACGTTCGTGCGCCTCGCGCGTTACGTAATAAGGCTCAGTTTACGCTACCGTTTTATGACTTTTGTACGAGAATAATTATATGTGTACTAATTTGTAATTTAGTGTTATTTTAATTTATTATCGTAAATATAACCTTTTTTTATATGTAAACACGCATCTACTTACTCTTTATTATAGTAGATAATTTCCCAAAAAAATGCTATAAATAAAAAAGGAAAATATTACATATATACACGCACATATGTATATCCTCGACGGGGTAGACAGTAATTATTTATTTTCACAAAATAAAGGTAACAAAACACAAATTTGAAATGCTACGATTCTTCACGCTATATCTTCGATGGGTAGTCAGTTATTATTTATTTTCACAAACAGAAGTTAACGTTTACGAATTTGAAATGTTACGAATCCTTACACTATATTCCCGAAGGGTAGTCAGTTATTACTTGTTTTCGTACAAACAATTATAAATTAGAAATGTTATCTTCACGTTATATACTCGACGCGATAGTCGGTTATTATTTATTTTCACAAACAGAAGGAAAGAATTACTAATTTGTAAAGTAATATATCTTCACGCTATATTTTCAAAGAGGCAGTCGGTTATTATTTATTTTCACAAATAGAAGGTAACGATAATACATTTATAAAAGTTATATATCTTCATGCTATATGCCCGACGGGGTAGCCAGTTATTATTTATTTTCACAAATAACAATTACAAATATGAAATGTTACGAATCTACTCGCTATGTCTCCGACGGGGTATTCGGTTATTATTTATTTTTACAAAAAGAAGGTAACAATTACAAATTTGAAATGTTACATATTTTCAAGTTATATCTTCATAGGAGTAATCAGTTATCATGAAAATCGCAAAGTGATTAAAAATGCTACATTTTTTATCTTCACCAGAACATAAAAACTGGTGATCACGTATTTGAAATCGCTACACTATAGGTACATTCATAATTCTAACAATAGAAATGCAACTGCTGATCACATAGTAGTTAATTTTAACTACACTGCACAACGTGGTACAATCCTACTTACTCTTGCCAGTCGAATAAGTCTTGTGGCGCATGTAGAGTAAAACCAAGGACGAGAGTAGTCAGTTTGTGAAAGTCACGGAAGCGACCCACAAAGATTGACGTTACACTGATGACACTTAATAAGTGGTACGCGAGCTGCTTTAAAGCTGTGTGCAGAGCCAGCATCTCGCGGCCCGCTTGCCCGTCGGTTAAAGAAAATGGTCGTGTTCCACGTACGTATGCATAAATCGTCGGGATATCACGGTCAATATAGCGGTCGGCACGTCTGTCCTTGTCGTCACGTCATGTCGAGGAAGGAGCCAGGAACCGGGACCTGAGAGTCAGTTCTACCTTTCTGTGAATATTCAGTAAGTTTTCAACCAGTATTGTTCTGAATTGCCTGCGTGACATACTGTAGGCGTAGTAGGTGTAAGTCGACAAGCTATTCAACAGCGCCGTATTATAGGGGCGTAGGAAAAGCTTCTTCTACCATACCTTATTTTTCTGACTTTCGAGGAGAGCGGACTTTTTGTAGTGTAGAACAATAACTGTCTTGAATTTTGTCATGTCGTATCTTTCAACACTACCGATTAGGAGTTTACGGCACGTTGAAATCATGCTATTGAGATTAGCATCTCTCCATAGCATCAACGACAAATCGTTAGTGTATGATACTACTACTTCGCCGGAACGTAAGTCGGCATTATTATAGTCCTCATGGAATTGAAAATGAAAACTGGATTCAGTCGCTATGTATCGTAAACATCACCATTGGCAATATTCTTGACTGTGTTTCCCTGTGTCATCCGGCTTATCGTGTATATCCTGTTCCTGTTCGTTACGAGATTCATTAAGTTTGCCGCCTGCTGTCCTAATTTGTTCTGTCGTGACTGTACGGTCGTTGCCAATATGTACAAAAAATTGCCAAAGATACACGCTGGCGGACTCGCGCAGCTCGTTAGTTTTAAACCCTACTTTGGCGGCCTTTGATCTAATATTTTGGGAGAAGCTCAATCCGTCTTGCAACTGAAGAAGGGATTCGTCAATACAAATGTCATGTGACCACCGGACTAATGTCTATCGTCCGTCCTTTCGTCAAGGTGTCTTTGTCAACGAAATGATGTAAAAATTTTAGCACGTAGGTTATTACACATCTAAAGTAAGGAGTCGATCCAAAACCGTCGCAACGGAGATAGGCTTCCTCCTTTATTTTAGGATATAGTCCCAGCAGAATAATTATTGACAAATAGGAAATCATCTCGTCTCTTTGCATCGATTGCCAAGAAAAAATGCGGCTTATCTGGCTTGTCTTCTCTGTGTCTTGTCAGTTTCTGTTGCGCGTACCTTTTAGTTTCGGTGATCAATATTTCGATGAAACCATTGTCGACCATCTTGTACAAAATATCGGTTGGTTTAGTGAGTGGTAAAAGAAGCCAAGGAGAAGACCAAGGCTGACTTATGAAGATTAAATAGCTAGTGTTAGCCAACCGAAATGTCAAAAGCACTCGCATACCTAGGCGAAAATGTGTGAGGAGAATGATGAGATTTGAGGAAGCGAAAGAAATATGGACCGTGACGCTTAACGCTCCGTCCTCTCTGACTACCCCTTTAGGGATACAGCGAGAAGATATGTATGTATAAATAACAACATTGCATACGCTGTAGGTATACGAGCTAGCTGAATACAAGCGCGTGGCAACGCGTCCACTTGTACTGAGCTCGTATACCTATACGACGCGTTGTCAAGTCGCCACGCCAACAGCCGGTCTGACCGCCGCATAAGATGTTTCACATCAACGTACTTCGATAAATCGCGGTAAAAATGTCATGTAACGCAAGTCTAATTTTCCTTGTTTGAAGCAAGCAACCGTTGAAAGTATTTTTGAAATGATGTTATTATCATTTCAAAACCATTACATTTTACATTGCATTGTAATAAATTTTGAAATGACCAACGTATTTAGTTATAATAAATGATTACAAATAATATTAGTATTCGTCAAATTAATATAAGAATCACAGAATGGACAGTGCGTCTGGTAGGAATTGCTACCAGACGCATTTCGAGGGGAAGGGAATTTGGTAGCAATTGCTAGCATACGCTTTTAAGGGTTTAGCACGTTTTAACTTTTAATTGTTTATTTATATTTTAAAAGAATTGATTTTCACAATACTTTTATCGCGCGTTTATATACTGTTTTTATCGCGCGATATCTACTGACAAAACGTGAATTTGTATAATGTAATTTGTATAGTGGTGCTATATCTACTGGGAAAAGTGCATTTTACGGTCATTGTGCAATATACCCGCAATCGTCATACATGATATTATTTTTTTATTACAATTAATCACCGGTCGCGCAATGATCGCGTGGCTGTCACTGTATGCAGATTTTTAGGCCCACGGCACGCGGGACAGGGCACAGATATCGCTTTGTCACTTTCTTCCTCGTTGTATGCGGATAAGTTAGTCTTTTTATTGTATGAGTAGTGTGAATTACATGGCGTAAGCCAAAGCGTAATCTATATAGGGTTCTCTGTCAACATCTGTTAAGAGGCGTGGAAGGCCATGTCCTTTTTCCGTGAGATCGTAGTGGTCTAGAAAAACGACGAAGAGCGGGAACGGCAGAACGCCGATCCCACAATAACGGAACATCTTACAATTTCTTCCTGTCCGTTTAGCTGTCTGTACGTTTATCAGTCCATTAGTATGTCACGGTAATTTTTTTTAAGTGTGAATTATTTACGCCTACGCTTAATATGATATGACCAAATTATATTTTTTGTAGTACCTACTTGCGAAGTTCAACACTGTTATTGTAACTATAAGTATCATGAAATTATTAAAGTAACCATATTATAGTAGCAGATAGAGCTTCAATGCAACTTAGTGTGACACTAAAACACTAAAGGGAACTTACACCATAATATGTATCTCATATCTACCTATCTTCCACAGCATCGCCTTACTAAATTGAGTTACGCCAATTTAATTATTGCTTTTATGGAGGGCTTTTAGTAGCTTTTAGTAGCAAGCGACGGCGTGATCGACTTTTCTTAAGTGAATTGACGTCCACAGCTAGGGCCTGTCGGTTTTCTGTGTTAAAACATTTCTTGCGATTGTCTATTTAAGACTGAATGTGTTTCAGAGACAAGGCGATTGAGAGTTAACAAAGTTCGAAGTTTAAATGCAGATCGAAACAGTTCAGAAAAGGACAATTTTTTTTAAACTGGTTTAGGTTTGGATGTGACGTAACATTGTTGTGAATTGATGTAGAAAAGAGGTTTGTAAGTGGCAAAATAGGTGTTTTGATTAACTAAAAAAGATATAAACTTTTAAACTTTCGCGCTGCATTATAAAGTATCTAAAAACACGGGAAATTAACGCGATTACCTTTTATTTTCTCTTGACGTTTCGGCCGAGTTTCATCGGCCGTGGTCTCAAGTAAACTGCTCAAGTAAAGCTGCAATGTGTTCCTGTAGCTGTAAAAAACCAGCAAACTACCAAATCAGCGATAGCGGAACATCTCCAATCGGATACGAATCATTGGATAGAATTTTATAGCCCACAAGTCCTTTCCACTGATCGCCACTTTTATCCAAGAGTCGTGCGTGAAGCAATTGAAATCAGGAGACACAAAAATTTCAATCGGGAAAGCGGATACAATTTATCAACAGCGTGGAATCCTGTGATTCAAATGACAAAACCTCGTTTTTCACATCCGGTTCAGTGTGTGGACACCGTGAGTGTTGTGTGTAGGAACCCTAATAATTATTTACAAATATCGGGGGTAGATGAAATAAAATCTGCCTCTGACACGGAGTGAAGCTTGTTGCGACAGTTTACTTGAGACCACGGCCGATGAAACTCGGCCGAAACGTCAAGAGAAAATAAAAGGTAATCGCGTTAATTTCCCGTGTTTTTAGAAACTAAAAAAGAGTTAATTTTCTGCCACTTATGGTTTATACACCTAGTTATAATGAAAAATTTAAAATTATCAATTTTTTATTACTTAATGATGAATACTAAAATTTTAAATTATCACCTCACATTCATCACATTATTAGTACTTCATAGTCAGATGGCAGAAACAGAACCTTTATAATTTTGCCCTGTCCGTCTGTCTGTCTGTCCGTATTAGTCTGTCGCAGACATTTTATTGGGAGACTATTGTCACCATACATATAAAAATTTCGAAGGTAGAAGGTATTCCATGAATCGCACAATTCAATGATGTAGTAAAATTACAAAAATAAAAAAATTAGGAGTGGCACCATGACATGCTCCATACATATTACGAATATTATTTATGTAACGTAGAGGTGAAAAAAAATCTAATGACCATAAGCGTGTGGGATATTTATTTTTTATATAGGTCTTTGAAAATTATGTCAAAGTTTCAATGTGATTTTTTTATTTTCAGTGACAGTAAGTTAATATCGAGGTAGGTACCAGAAGGCTGAAACAATTAAGCTAATCAACAACAACATTACCTATATAATAACTCGAAAGATATCGAGCGAACTCAGTCCCGTGAATATACATGCGACTTTTTTTTTATTTATGAAAGAGGGGCAAACGAGCAAGTGGGTCACATAATGGGGATTGAAGCGCCGCCCATAGACACCCGCAACGTCCGGAGAGTCACGAGTGCGTTGCCGGCCTTTAGGGAAGTAGGGAAAGGAGGGAAAGGACGGGGAGAGGGTAATGGGCCACCGGCACTCTCACTCTCCGAACGAAACACAACAGTAAAACCATTTTCGAAAATAATGGGTATATCCCAATGGGGGTTTTCAGGCTGTATTTCAGTAACGGATGAAATTATTACAAAATAAAAAAAAACGTAAGATTTAAAATCTGTAACTGTACACGATCAACCCAATTTTACGATAAATGGTGGGGATAACACTTGAAAATTAAAACGGTCATAACTCTTAAACGGATACGTTTTTTTCGATAATTCTTTTTGTAACTACATACTAAAGTTATGCCCTTTCATCCACTAAAGTAACTGTCCCGTTTTCATATACACCCTGTATATAAGCTTTTTTTAGGAGTAATATAAGCTTTTGTTTGATCTTTGATTCACAAAACTTCATGTAAAAACGAGCAAGTGCAGCGTGTCGGACTCGATTGAGAATTTTCAATTCATTCAATTGAGAATTTAGAGTAAGAGAATTAAATTTGAGTTAGAGAATTAGAAGTTTAATGTAATACGTTGTCATTAACGTAAAATTAAAATAATAAAACAAAAACCAGGTCTGTAATACGAGATCAGATACTCATTACTCGTATTTCATCTTTTGTTTTACAATTTTTGGTTTTGGGTTATCAATTTACGTTTCTGCACCTAAATTTAGTTCTGTAGGCGCAAAGTTGATAAATATGAAGATAATAAATTAAGACATCGGCGTTGTTGTAAATTACTGAATTTAAACCACGCGAATGATAACAATTTAAGCTTTTAATTTTTAAACGACACTTTTTTAAGAACACGTGATGTACCTACAACACAACAGTGACACCATTTTGGTTTGAACTGAGCGCACTGGTGCTAATTAGATCCTATTTAACACGTTATGAATTTGGTGTGTAGGGTGCATGTATATCTGTTTGTACAGGAGTCTTTAAATAAATCGGCCGTAACATGAAATGGATAGACAGATGGACAGACAAGCAAATAGATGAACAGACACACAAGTAAACGGACAGACAGACATGACATAATTATACCTGATATGACCAGCCCGTCGACGTCGCTAAGGTTGTAAAGTATCTGCCTTTAATGCCTTTAATCCCGATTCGATTACCGTTAAGATCGATTTAGAAAACCAACTTCACGAAATTGGCTTGGAGTCTGGGTGTTATTGGGAATTCATAATTTGGTACCCAGAGAATAAGTCTAGTGCTTAGTGTGGGATCACGTATTTGGTGTAATTGTCTGGAAAAACTATCTAACATAGTACAATTCTGACTATTTTCTTATAATAACACCCAACCCACGATGATCCCCAAAAAAATGTTCTTTTTCTTTTTATTTACTTAAGCTTCCAAAACTAAAAGTCAAATTTTATTTTAAATATTGTAGAATGTCAGTTACGATAAGCTGTTGAATTTATTAGTTGCTGTCAATTTTTGTCGAGCGATACCTGCTATGGATAATAATATGTTCGATGACAAAAAGTTGCCGGTGAGCGCACTCTTTTTACTATACAACAGAAGGTGACTGATAATTAGCAGACATATCACCACGGTGTCGAAGGCCAGCGGAAATTTGTAAGCGGAACAGGAACTGCGAAATCAGTGTAATTTTATAGTTATGTATCTTTTCATAGTAAATGGTAGGGGGATAAATAATTTGTCACCGTCAAAGAACTCATCAGTGGGCCAGCTCTAAATACCTATTCGTATTAGTTCCTAAGAACATAAGATAACATCAAAGTAAGTGCAATAGGTACCTACATCTTCAACACAAACACGCATTTTTATTTTGTATTTCAATTTGGTCAAAAATAATTTACATACATATCTTTAAACAATGTACAGCCCATAAAACTTTGTTTATGAAATACATGACTGATGTGAGATAAATATTAAAAACACGACTCTTGTGTTAGTAAAATTTGCGATCTTGAGGCGATTTCTTGATTCCAAGTAGATTTATTACACAAGGTAGTAATTATGCTTTGTTTTTAAAAAGTAATAAAAGCTAATAAAAAATAAATCAAAAACCTTTGTACTTGGCGAGACGAACGAGCAAACCTGATTGTAACTGGGCTGAGGTATGTACCATGTGGTATTTCCAATGTCAAAATTAAGAAACCACTTCAGATTGCAAATGCGTTGGCAATGCTAAGGACGGTGTAGCAAGTAAGACGGTGGTTTCAAGACATGGACGCACTACGCACAAGTTCTTACCACCCGGTAAACTAGGTAAGTATACACATTACACTAAAGAAATTACTAATAAATTTATTTTACAGTTATATCATTAAATTAAAATAATAAAACTGACCTGTATTAACTTTGAGCTCGGGTTAATCTAATTTGCACGAAAGAGAAATGAGTTCAGGCATGGTGAACACCGTTGTATTTATAACTTTAGTTAGTAGGTATACTCACTTATAAGTTCTCTATTGTCCTTTTTTATGCTTGTTATGTAGTAAATGGTCATAAACAATAGTTTAGACTGTCAATAGACGCTGTGACTTGTGTGTTGTGTCCGTGAATGAGCTAAATGGTTATCTCACCGATGCCATAATGAACTTGAGTATTTACAAATATTATGAAATAATTGAGTAATGTTTCAACAATATTGAATTTTGGAACATATGAATAATTCGCAGATGATTTTGTTACATTAGTAAACAATACGATTACGGTGTAATACAATAATTGCAGTAAAAGCAAATAAGTATGTGTTACCAAAGTAAAGTAGGTGAGGTAGATTAAATACCGTCATTGCGTAAATAACTGTTGACTAGAAAAAATATGCTGACATAACGTAATTGATATTTACATGTAGTAACAAAATAATGAAGAATTTGTGAATATGCCATGAAACAATAGGTAACATATATTGTACATAGAATTTAAAGAGATATTTTTAAATAGTTTGACATAAGAAAATTATATCGTGAAAATTTTTCATTAAGTATATTTCATTAGATTTAAGAAGTCAGGATAAGTTAGATTATTTTAACATTAAGTGACGCCGAATTTGCAAACAGCGAATTGTAGGTCAATGCTTACAAGAACTTATGTACTATTACGTCAAATATTACCGGTTGCCATGATAAACATGACATTGACTCTGGCTTAACAAGGTTACTGAATTTTTTTACGATATTATTTACTTGTAGCTTTTTGAGGCAACGTGACGCATCCTTCTAAAGGATTTTCAAAAGTAATGATTTAAGTGTCTCAGTTTTTTTTTATTTTAACTTTTTAATGAAAATGGATTTAAAAAAAGTGATTGTATCTATTAATGCGGTGATGTTATTATTGTGCTCTAGACATATCCAATGTGTAGAAACGAATTCGAGAGTGAACAGTGTTAATGATATTAACAATGAAAATTCAGATATATATTTAGATTCTTTACAGTTAATAACAAAATACAACTATTCTTCAGAAAAACATTCTGTGACAACGGAAGATGGTTATATATTGAACTTATTTCGAATACCTAGAAAAGGCCTACCCGTATTAATAGTTCATGGTATAGGAGATAGTTCGGATTCCTGGTTGGTCTTAGGGCCAAAGAATTCTATGGCATATCTTTTAGCAGATTTTGAATTCGACATTTGGTTGTTTAATGCAAGAGGAAACAAATACAGCCTGGATCATATAGA
Source organism: Zeuzera pyrina (assembly GCA_907165235.1). Classification (NCBI taxonomy): domain Eukaryota; kingdom Metazoa; phylum Arthropoda; class Insecta; order Lepidoptera; family Cossidae; genus Zeuzera; species Zeuzera pyrina. The sequence goes on from OU015624.1 coordinate 12,055,558, forward strand.
TAACCTTCCAACTAAACAATACTGGAACTTTAGTTACGAAGAAATCGGTTATTATGACTTACCGGCTGCAATTGACTATATTTTGCTCAACACATCAAATCACAAATTGTCATATATAGGGTTTTCTCAAGGCGCAACAGTTTTTTTTGTGATGTGTAGTTTGAAACCAGAATATAATGCAAAAGTTAAGCAATCTGTTTTATTAGCACCTGTTGCTTGGCTTAACAGGCTGAAATACCCTTTCATACAGGTATTAACTCGAAACTTAGAGGAATTAACTAAATTGGCACAATCTATCGGTCTCTATGATGTATTTCGTCCAAATCCAATTTTGAGCTTATATCATGCTACAGTATGCAGACATGGGAATCCAAAGAAAAAATTGTGTAATATAGAATATTATTTAAATTACGGTTTAAATAATCTCAATAATTTACCTAAAAACAGATTACCAGTAATCGCCAGTCATATACCGGCGGGATCGTCAATTAAAACATTCGTGCATTTTATGCAAGGGTATGCAAGTAAAAGATTTCAAAGATTTGACTATGGAATGCGGAGAAATCTAGCAATGTATACTTCTTCACAGCCTCCCGAGTATGACGTATTCAAATCAACAATTCCGACTACATTATTCGTTAGTGAAGCTGATTGGTTTAGTAATCCGAAGGATGTGGACATTCTGAAAAACATGTTACCTAACGTAATAAATTATGTTATATTAAATAAATCTTTAGATTTCACTCATATTGAATTTGTGTATGGATCTAGAGTTAAAACTATAATTAACCAACCTGTAATTAATGTCTTATTGCAGAATAATGTTTAAACACATTTAAAATTCGAAAATGTTCTATTCGGATGTTGTTATTATTATTTGAATTATATTTTTTATGCTCTTTTAATTGAATCAATGCTCTTTTACTCAAAATTTTTAGGATGTTGCATCCAACCAAATATTTAATTGTTAGTTAGTGCTTAGTTTTTGTTATGTCTAAATTTGAATAAGAATTAAATGAAAATGTAAGATTTATTACGAATGTTCAATAGGCTAGATGATTATTTCTTCACGACCTAATTAAAAAATAGGTTTAATAATCATAATCAAAACTGAAAAAAATATTCGAAATACAATAAAAACATAAGAGTTAGGTATTTGCTTTTAAACTTTAGTAGTGGAAACAGAGTGGTGATATATTCCGTCTCTGTCACTCCTAGGGCTGTACAATGTCATTGCGACTTTGTGACGCCACAAACTTGTCTCCCTCTATACTCACACTGTTCCCACTATTGAAATTTGAAACCCAATAACTCCATTCCTGTCAATGAAAATCGTTTACGTTTTTCGCAGTTGTAATCAACACGTTTAATTATTTTAAGATAATGTATAAAATATTTTAATATATTTAAATATTTATTTAATAGTAGTCATCTAACTTACTGTGGTTCAATGAAATAAACTTTATGGACCATAATACATAAATATTTATACAATTAGGCTTCTATGTGCGCCTGTAAGTGACTCATGCCCGATTTCTCTTACCAAAAGATATAGATTTAATTATGAATTATTGTAGATTGTGTAAATATGTGTGTACATATGTGAGGAAATCATCAAAGTGCCATAACTAAATAAATACACTGAAGTTTATCAAGACATAAATATAGGTACAATTATATTGATTTTAATTAGTCCCGTTATAAATTACAACGTCACGTTATAAACCCATTGTTGGTATTTCGATGTTATCAAGACGAATATTACTATAATTTTGCGATTATTTAATTTACTTAAACTAAAATTCATGATTCATTAAGCGAGCACTCTTGATGAGATTCAGTCTTTTCCTTATGTAGTAATTTTATATGATTGTTATCCATATTAGGTAATAGTAAAGTGTAAAGTAGTGTGAAGTACCATTCTAAATTGAGAGGTGTAAATATTTCATGAGGAGTACAGTTTCCGATCGTAACTTCAGTTTTGACCGAAGTTTAATTCGGCTTCGATCGATATTGCCGAGTTTATATCAGACCATTGCGCACTTACCTATCGCGCTTAAAGTTTCGTTCTAGGTTAAAAATAAAAAAGCTAGTAACTTGAAATAGAAAATAATACATACTTTTGCACTATGAAATTTTATTTTTATGTAAAAAATTAAAAAGCTTAAAATGAACAATTCGAAATATAAAATATTAATACGTTTTCAATTTTTACATAACTGAATGATAATTTTATATAACTAAATGAAAAATAGAATTAGTTCTTTATTTCCATTACCCATCCCATACTTACTATAAACTTGGATTTAGTCAAGATTTTAAACGCGACAATAGTTTTTAGAAGTAAATTTTAATTTAGATCTTAATCTGATATTAGAATCTAAAATTAATCTAGAAGTAAATTATTAAATACTTCCACGCCTTATTTACAGTTGTAATATTTTGTTAGTGCTTTATTTGTGCCTCTTTGTACAGTATATGTAGATACTAAAAGTTTTCAAAATCAATACTCTGTTTTCGTCGTTTTAAGCGTACGACAAAAGTTGCGTTTTATAGACAAGGATAAGAAGAAAAGGTGTCGCTATTATTTTAGGTAAGCAATATTTTTCCTTTAATGAAAATGTAACTTGAAATAATATATTTTTATAGTTTAAATATGCAAAAGTTACGTAATAAAATATTGCGTAGATACGAGTATAACAGACATATTCGTGAAAAAGTATTACAAACGTCGAGGCAGAAACCGACAGCCGAAAATTAAAAAACTCAGTCTATCTGACCCGGTGTCGTGAACAGGCGGTCAGTTCAAATTGCCTCTCTATACTCAATTTAACGTGAAAAACACTCTGTTTTGTGCAGGTAATGAACAATAGGTACTACCTGGACCCGTTAACGAACTCTCCATCCAAATACCGATTTTAATGGCGGATATTTTTACCTATCATAATATGACATTTGAATTATCAGATTTATTAATTTTAATTTGGTAAATAATAAATTATTTATCTTTATTACTATGGGATTCCATTAAAATACCGACAAAAAGAAATTATTAGCAAAAAGAGTTCGGTGAAAAGAGTACTTTACTAATTAACAATTTTTTTAATAAATTTTTATTAAATATAAAATTTGTTACATATACAAAAATGACAACTCTACCTATACTTATTTTACTTATAATCGAGTGTTGTTAGTATAGAATTAAACTTCTTAACACGCTTTTTTCAAAATGAAGTAAAATTTCTTGTGGAATTTATTGTTTTGATATAAGTACTTATCATGTAAGCAGGTACCTATGAAATATTAAGCTTTATGAAGAATTAAAAATTCAGGTGCACGGTAACAATTGATTTTGTTAGTGTAGCTATTAATAATTATAGCAAACAATGCAACTTACTATGTTACGTACTTTAATAAAATAAGGGCTTCGGAACATGTTTGAATAATCTTCTCATACATAAAAATGAATGTTTGCTTGTATGTTTGTCCTCTATGCGTTCTTAAACCGTTCATCTGATTGTGATGCAACTTTGGCGAGTTGTTCTGCGAACGCCCGTGGTGGTTTCTGATTTATTTATTTAGTAAAAAAGAACGGCGAAGTCGAGGGCGACAGCTAGTATATTTATTTAATAAAATACGGTTTCACAAATCGAATAAAGGATGTTGATGCCGGTAACATCGACCTTTAAAAGGACAAGTAAATGCAAAAAGCATGTCGAAAGAGATAAGGTGAAATTGTTTGTTGCGAGCGTTTAACTTAATAAAATTGATTCAATTATGGGGATTCTGTTTTTAAAAAGTTGTGTTTGTAGTACACGTGGTTTGATATACATGTTGTGATCAGTTTTGTAATCAATAATAACAATAAAGGACCATTCGTACAGCTACAGTCACGTAGCGTGTCTAGCGCGTACCAGCAGATCAGCAAGGCGTATTCTTATATAAAGGACGTGAGCGAGCATAGCGTACTATCCGGGAAGAAATGAACCTGCCCCCTTATTCACAACGCTTCGAAAACTTTCCGTGGCGCAAAGGACCGATCGTCGGAAAGCATAAATTCAATCCGACGGATTGGAAAATGCTACTCACAAACTCTATCGGAATCTCATCGGAAAGGACTTAATGAATCCGAAAGAAAACGCATTTATGAACCATGTTACAAAATGGTAGAAATTCTATTCGTTTTGGTAGAAAATATTAGTGTGGTTTAAGCGTATGACATTTTGACAATCACAATGTATTTGGTAAAATATCATAAATAATAATTATGAAAAAGAAATTACTTAGTCTTTCTCAAGATTAAACATTTTTGTAAATTATTTTACTTACATTCGAAGAACTAAACGGGCTTTATAAATACGAATTATACTGTCTGTGCTTATCGTCTGTGCGTTCAACAAGTTCAAACAAATTATACAAGATGTCGCTTAGTAAAAATTAATAATACCTACAATAGAAAGTACAATAGCGTTTTTATTTTTGATTGTTGTTGTTACTAAAAATACCTCAAATACCTCAAACAATATTTAGCTATGGATTGTGTAGCTAATAAAATATGTTATAAAAATATAAGGCAAATTAATCCTTAGGCATGTATTTAAAAAGGGCACGAAATTCGTCTAGAATAAGTCTAGATTACATTCGCGCAATCAATTTGTTTAGATTTTTGACGACAGACGTCATCGATTATACACTATATACATATATGCGAACCGACGTCTTGGTGATGCCAGTGACCCAACACGGTACAAATTATTAGCATTATCCTTTCCTTATGATTTAAACGTAATCTAACTAGTAACCAACAATAATTGTTTACTCGTCTCGGAAACGTTTTCGACACTAAAAAGTCGTCGGAAGCATCCGAAGATATCGTCCCGAAATGAGCTGTCGAATCATGTCGTTTCGGAAAGGTTTCGGATTTGTGAATAGCGTTTAGACAAAATCATCGGAAAGTTTCCTGTCGGATACGGAAAGTCGAGTTTCCGACGTTTGTGAATAACCCGCTGGACCTTAGATATGAATGCGCCTATAGAAAATGTAAGGAGGAAGTCTATTATTTAAGATAATGTGTAGTTTTAAGTTTGTAAATATTAACGTATGTATGTACTTTTTTGAAAATGTATTATCTTATGATATTTTTTATGTCTGTGCTGGTATGCGTTGGACACGCTACATATTTGTATGTACTTAAAAGAGCATTCAAATCTATATTTTACCTGTCGTAATACGACTATACTATAAGTGTAGTATATATGAATAGTAACGTCGCTAGTTTGAATTCACGATAACGTAGATTTGTCTCTATATGCTTTTATTTCCACCTGCGTCGTGTGGAAATCTGATAGCGTTTGTTTTATTTCCAATACATATTCCTTACTAGAAAAAGAAATCTATATCTATTAATATTATAAAGAGGTAAACTTTAATAGTTTGTACATAATGGATAAACTCAAAAAATACTCAAACGATTTCAAAAATTCTTTCACATATAGAAAACTACATTTTCAGTGAGTAAACATGATCTGTATTTTATTTTCAAATAAATTTCTACCCGCGCAAAGGCGGGTTGGGTCGCTAGTATGGTATATCTGGTATATCTGTGAATGTTTATGTTCTGAGAAATAAGATCGGTTATAGATGGATTGGTATGAATCGGGATAAATATGAATTAATTTCGGTAAATACAAGAAAATTTGCTCTACGAAACTATGAAATGATACACGATACAGTGACCACTTTCTAAAACGTTTTTAATAATTAGCCGTTGTCATAAATAAACTTAAAAAAATGACAAACCACAATTTATAACATCATTTGGGAAATGGGATTGGTTGTTATTTCTATTTTTCTACGAACTAATATGATACAATTAAATTTTTATTAATATAAAAGAACATGAGGGAGTTTTTAAAGATATCGTAAAATGCGTAAAATAAACAGCAAGTAGGTATGTGTATGTATCAATGTACATTTTTATTTGATTTATTACAGTTTATTTGGAACTATTACTTTATTTGTATACAAATTACATTAAAATACATTATGATTGAAACTAAATCTAAAGTTATTTACAGATAGATATACACTGCATGCATATTTACAAGATAACATAGGTACATACATCTTACATGTTTATAATATTGGGTCCTTACATATGAAATTGGCGTTTTGTACGGCAGGAATATAAAGTCAATTTTTTTTTTGTAAAATATATTTAATTAATCAAAGCATGCACCGTTGTTATCTATGCACTTTTGCCATCTCATAGGTAGTTCATTGATCCCTTTACTAAAAAAACCATGGGGGCGAGAACCAATAAACTCTTTGAAGGCGGTTTGGACTGCCGCATCGGAGTTGAATTTTTTTCCTTGTAAGAAGTTGTCCAAATTCCGCAAAAAATGGTAATCTGTTGGAGCAAGGTCCGGGGAGTATGGTTGATGTCGCAGACATTCCAATTGTAGCTCATCTAACTTAGTGGGTGTTTGTTGTGCAGTGTGTGGTCTTGCGTTGTCGTGAACCAGCAGTGGCCTAGAGCGATTGACCAATCTCGGTTGTTTAGCAGCTAGTTCTTCCTTCATGGTTTACAGTTGCTGACAATAGATATCTGCCGTAATCATTTGGCCAGATTTTAGAAAGCTGTAGTGAACGACACCGGCGCTAGTCCACCAAACACTCACAAGTAACTTTTTCTGAGTCAATTTTCGTTTAGGGCAGGATTTGGCTGGGTCTCCAGGGTTCAGCCATTGCGACGAGCGCTTCCGACTATATCGTACAGTATCCACTTATTATCACAAGTAATGATTCGATTTAAAATCCCTTCATTATTGTGTCGGTTGAGCAAAGTAACACAGCAGTCGACGCGTGTTTGCAAGTTCGATTCACTCAATTCATGAGGTACCCATCGTTCAAGTCTTTTACTTTCCCGATTTGCTTCAAGTGGATTAATACAGTTTTGTCACTTACCCCGAAGCCTGCAGCTATCTCTGAAGTGCTTTGTGATGGATCCGCTTCCACAATAGCCTTTAATTCTTCATTTTCCACTTTGGTCTCCGGCCGTCCACGGGGTTGGTTCTGAAGGTCGAAATTTCCAGAACGAAAACGTTGAAACCAAAAACGTACCGTGCTTTCTTTTGCGACACCAGCGCCGTACACATTATTAATCCTTCGAGCTGTTTCTGCAGCACTGGTGCCACGGTAAAACTCGTACTCGTAAATATACCGATATTTCATGTTTTCCATTGTGCGGTAATAAGCGACGCCAAAGAAAAAAATAATGAGGAAAAAACAAATGAATGACTGTTTTCAAAACTCAAATGTACCAGCTAAATAAATTTATAAATTTGAATTTGGAATTCTTAACCAAAGAGGAGATATTTCAGATCAAAGTGGTCAGTACGACAAAACGCTAATTTCATATGTAAGGACCCAATACTTACATTATATGAAATGAGTAAAGAACAGTTTTTTATAAAACAAAGTTTACAAATTGGACAAAGCATCTCTAATCTCTATAAAATCTAGCTTGCGAGACCGCAAAGACGTCGGTACTAACACTGCGTTTGTCGTATAACCTACACATTCTGCAAACAGAGGAATGGAAATTAAATCCAGTGCGTCGTGACGGTGACCACAAAGGAGTAATGGGGCCTCTGTTTTGTCTTGTGGGTATTTTAAATTTATTTCTTCATTTATTTTAAAAGCTCGGGACAGTCTATGCCACATCGTAACAGTTTAAACAAAAACATTAAGTTAGTACATCTCGGCGTTCAGCTAAGTCAACCATCTGAAAGCGTTTCAGAAGTACACAGTCACTTAAATTCGCATTACCTATGCTTACTGAGTACGCCAAGTGTTAGACAAACCTCTTCTGTATCCTTAGTAATAAATAATATTTAATGCAATTGTTCAAACAACAACACATAATATGTACTTTACTTAAATAAATTAATTAGTTTGTTTCGAAAGAATAATTCGCACCAAACTTCTAATAAGTTTACACTCTGAAGTTGCTCCGCGCAGGCTGCGGCGCAAGCATAAAAGTCAAAGATAAATATTTAAGCCCATGCACAATTTATTTATTTATTTTAATTCTCTCGTTTGCCTTACTCCGACCTTATCCCATTTCTAATTTCTAATTCTAATCCTTAGTCTCCAGAGTGATCTCGTCTGGATCGCTTTTGGATCTGCATTTAACTTTTCCATATATGTTTTTGGGTCTACCGCTGCTTTTCGGCACCGTTTTAAGTTTCATCATTTTCCTTGTCATGTGGTCGTCTGGCCTCCTCATGACATATAGCCATATTGTGTAAGTCGTATTTTTTCTAGCTTTTCAGGAAGTAGTCTTGTTTTGAAGTTACCTTGGAAAAACCGATTGGGCTCTTTTCCAAGAAGAGTCACCCCTGCTGACTATCTCAGCATTCTCATTTGAGCGACTTGTAACTTATCAACTCGTTGTTTCTTAAGAGGCAAGAATTCCGCTTCATAAATTTATAGCTAGTTTCACTGTAGTTTTGTATATTATGCTGTAGTCACGCAGCACTCCTGTCGGCTCTCCCCATTTCTGTCAGCTCACTCTTATTCGGTGCGCGATGTCGGTGTCAATTGTGCCGTCATTTGAAAGTATGACACAGTCTTTAAGGCGATATCCTGGACGTGTAACGTGTGTTGGAAATTCGTGTCAGAGAAGTTGCAGTGCATAAGTTCTTTCTGTATTCTTTCTGTTTATACGGAGACACACTTTTTGTAAAGCTGACCTCCATCTTTCTAGCATGTTATGTTGGTGGATTGCCGGATGTTTGTCAATGAGACCTATGTCGTCCGTGTAGAGGATATTTCAGGACGCGGAATGTCGAAACTTATCTGTTAAGAAATTAATTACGCGGCTATAGACGTATTTTAACATGTAATCTTCAAATTCTGAAAAATAAAAGTTTGCAAATAAAAAAAGTCAATTAAAAAAATAAAAAACCTGACTGCAAAATGAACAAAAAAGATGTTAAAAACGATGTTAACGAGACAGGTTTATAATAATTTTTTTCAAGAAGTGTCTAGTAGAAAAATCTGCATAGGCTTTCAAAAATTCGTGCCATTAAATCTTAACATGCAGTCGGAAGCTACACCATCTATATAGGTAAGTAACTACCTAGTTCATAAAGTGACTAAAAATATTTGTAGCTTCCGACTCTGTAATGCAATTGCAATGCATTGAATTGCGACTCCGTTCTGTTCACAGTTGACATCTCACCGCGGATTCAGAAGTGAGTAGGTACGACTAATTTGCGTTAGAGAATCACATTGCAGAACACAGGCTCACAGTAAAGATGTTTTTGACTAAGTATATAATCGATTTCTGAGGAAGAATATATATGTACATTGTACACGTACAATACAGACTGTTACTGGTACATCTTTTTGTTACAGTTATTGTCCTTGAAGGAAAACTCAGTCTGAGAATAATTACAGTTGTAATTATTTTGTCCATCCCTTGTCATACCAATAACATTGTCCAGTTGTCGAACTATTAGTCTTGTATACCGTGTATTATATGAAAAATGTATGGAGTATTTCTGGAGTTTATGTTCAATCACAGAATACAAACGTAAAAAATATGTAGTCATGTTATGTTTTTCACCATGACGTAGATAAATACGGGAACCCATTTCATCAAATACGAAAAGAGAAACTGGAATAGAACTACTTATATATATTATGTATATTCTCTACACCTACTTCTTTATTTTTTATTAAAGATACTATATTATTGAAAAATTTTCATAGTGGTTATTGATTCCAAAAGATTTTGATTCTGTAACTTACGTAGATTATAATAGTAGATATTTTAAATCTATTGAAGTTACACACACTGAAAATATAGATATAGTCTACTATACTGATTTGTTAACATTTTAAATATCATTACTTTTCTTATTAATATTTTTTATTTCATTAAATTTTTTTTTTTCATTAATTGTATGTGGAATGAAACAGCATAAATTGTATATGAATATGAAATGTTTATAAAATTTATTTATAACAAAAAATATGCTTAAGACTCTAAATTGCATGTCAATATGAAAAATATGGCTTTCTTAAATATTTTTCCTTACAAAAAATTAACTACGTATGAATTAGTTTTATTTAAAAAAAAATGCGGAATGAGTCCCTCTTGGCTCTTCAAAACTTGTCTGTATCGATTAATTAAAAAAAGCCAGGGAAGACCAAGGCTGACTTACGAAGATCAAATATGGCTATTTATGTTAGCCGACGGAAATGTCAAAAGCACTCACATACCTAGGCGAAAATGTGCGAGGAGAACGATGAGGTTTGAGGAAGTGAAGTAAGTATGTGTAAGGATTGCGAAGCTTGGCGCTCCGTCATATCTGACTGCCCCGTCTTTTTTTTTTATTGTTTTTTCATCACTCCGGAGCGTTTTATTTTCGCTGCTAACGCGACGGCGTTCAAGTTGCGAGGGTTAGGTTTTTTTTATACAACTGCTTACCCTGGCGTGAGCAATGTAAAGGCTTTTATTTATCGATTTTTCATTTCCACTTCTTGCTTTTTTACCTTTCATTCGGATTTACAATTCTTCCATACGTTTTTTTCCATTCCATTATTTCTATTTCTCCTATATAGGTCTGTCTTTTTAGTCCGTCTGTCAGTTTATTCTCCCTCATTTCTTTTTTAATACTATTATCTAGGATCATACTACTTTTCTTACGTTCCTATCCTTTATATTTCTCTCCATTCTTATCTTTATTTTTACATTGTTCCACTTATATCCATTACATCGAGTTTATTCTAATTAATCTAATACAATGTCTCCTTTTTTATCCTTACAATTTGTTCTACTTATACCTACACATTTCTTGACTTATTTATCACTACTAGTTTTACTTAATTATGTCACTAATATTACACATTTTGTTATTACATTTTTATACATATATGTCATATTATCTTATTTATTTCTTCAAATAACTTTTATTGCAATTTCTTTCATATATTTCATAAATTCCTCTCTTTTGTTTTTGTCTTCTATTAATTTATGTGTAGTATCAACTTGACTTTCCAGTTCCATTTCTGTTTTCCGTCTGTCATACTCATATATTGGGCATTCTGTAAGTATAAGAATCACACTCTCATCCGTATAATGTCGTGGATGTAGTCAGTATCTCCAAAACACGCACACAAACTTGATTTTCGTGTATAAAATAGCACACATTTGAAAGATTATTTTGTGTACTGATAAGTAAAATGTAAACATGTGCGCCTGAATTGTACACTCGATCGGTGTGCCTACGCGAATACGTTATGTACCCTGAATTCTTTTTTCCATAGATGGCGTGATTGCTAAAATACAGTAATGTAAAAATACGAAATACGATTACAAACAGATAAAGGACGTAAGATCTAAGATCGAGAAAGTATGGTAGATGGCGCTATTTTTAAAGAATTGTTGCTTGATTTTAAATTGTATATAAAATATCGATATAACTTTCCTTTAATTTCTCACGGTAGGCAGTGACTCTGTGCCTATATAGAATGCACGCGACTAGAGATGGCGTAGACTATGTTTAAATTTAAACACAAGCTGAAGCTAGTTTAATGTGTGACTAAGAGTACAAAAACGCTATTACATTTGAATTATTACATATGTGTGAACAAAGGCTAAGGCAAAGGTGTCATTGTTATCTTTGAGAGAATTGGTTTTTAAGTACCCATTCCGATACTTAGTTACATACATAATATTTGCTTTTATAATGGATTTAATAATAATTGAATTCCTAGATTTTATTGATATGGACAATATGGAATATTCGGAAAATTTTCGAGACACTCAAACAACCCGTATAAGAGTGAATCCGTTTGAACATTATGATTCAATTCAATAAAAAATATAGATTCAGCGAGACTTTTACCAACAAAATAGTGAATTTAGTAAATGACAATCTTCCTAGTGGTTCTCGTGGTGGTACAATAGATTCGAAAATTCAGATAGCCTGTGCATTGCGGTGCTGGACAAGACAAAAAAACAGATTTTCGGTTGCTGATCACCTCGTCAAGTTTAAGCAACACCTGCTGCCAAAAACAGAAAAAAACGGTTTCGCGGGTACACCAGTGATCCTTTCCCCAAAATTTCTTCGATCTCCGCTTAGTTTTAGGTCTGTGGTTTTAGGTTTTTACTTAGAATAATAATTGTTTTTAATCGTAATTTACAGTAAAAAAAAACTAGCTAGTATTAATTTGAGGTTTGATATTCAGAAAAGGTTTACGACAAAGAAAAAAAGATTTTAATCTAAAAAAATATGCGCCGCTTAGTTATTTTTAATGTGTACGTACTTTACTACTCAGTCAAGAATAAAAATGGTAAGATTAAATTGAATTAATTAATTAGAAATATTTTACATCTACAAAACGATCATTACTACGATAAAATTGTGTAATTTTAAATATTAAAAGCCATTCTGATAATAAATAGGTGTTTTTGTAACCTTTTGTAACTGCCATATAGCCACTCCTACAGAAGTAAGGATAAAGTAATTGAAGGGGAAAAATGTATATAAATCAGTAACAGAGTTAGTAATTCAAACTGTTATTTTTTATATTTAAAATTACCAATTTTAACAATAAATTTACCACTTTTAACAGGCTTTTAACAATAACTATTTGTGAATTTTAAAATAAATATTAGAATTTTTTTTTTTTTTAACTTGAATCATTAGTAATATAATTTATTATTTATGTAAACAACGAGCAAATGTAATTGTTAAGATGCCAGCAGAAATTACGTATATTGGAAAAAATTGTATACAGAGTCATAATTTAATAAGTAATGTTCCAATTGTTAAAATTTTTATAGCGTTCAATTATTTTATAGTGTCATTACATTTTTAAAAGTTAGTGTATTTATATTAAGAAGTGATAACATTTTGTTATAGGGTGTTATCTTTTTTATAGCGCTAAATAGCATTTTTATTGTTCTTTTCACGAATTACTAGTATACAGTGCTTTTAGTTGTATTGCAATATTAAGTATAGTTTACATGTATGTATTTATTTAGGAAATCTGTATGTATTTAGGAAATCTATGAAGAATACACCACACACCCATTATTTATTTAAGATACATAATACTTGACATAACTATTTTAAAATAAATGTTACCTTTATCAAATATGTTAGTTTTATGTTAAGTTTTACTACATCGATAACTTATATCAGGTTACAGATTAAGCTTCTACAAATTCGTTGGCGAGAGTAATAATTATGTTTCTAACAGAAGCTCCCGTAATATAAAGCCACGGTTTAACTGCATCCAGCTGTGTCTCGCCAGTTGTAAATGTTCACTTTATCGTTTAAGTGTTACTCTAAAGACAATTTGTTTGAAACACACGCTAACTTTGTATTAAATGGATTGAATAAAGATAAAATTGATTACGTGCCTGAGCTATCTGTAGTTTAAAATGACTAGAGGAAGTGATATAAAAAATATTGAAATGCCTATGTTTATGTTAATATATGTGTGTTACCCAATGAAATTAATCAGATTTAAAAACATTCCTGTCTCACGTCGACTTAAGTTCCATTCGTGAAAGAGTAACATTTTCACTTAAGGTACACACAATTACACCGACAAATTCAAAATTTAAAATAACTCCGACACAGAAAGACGATATCATTCTTTTTCGTTGGGAGTTAAAAAGTACATAAACATGTAAAAAGTGAATTCGCTATCTATGTTTGCGTTTTTCTTTCTTTCGATGAAGGCCCCCAAACTCTACGTACCCAGGCGTCCCTGCATGGCCTAAGACGGCCCTGTAGTTAACATTTGGGCACATACTAATTAGTTACTAATGGACTTGGGTGACGTTTAATATTCGTTTCTAGTACAGGTGCTAGTAATTATTAATTAATTCACAATTTGTGCACTATGAAATGAAATTTGTACGAACACATGAACATCTTTGAAGTTACTTTGTAGTTCTTTGTAGTTATCTGTGACCTTTCACCTTTCATCTCTGTATAATTTCCGAGATAACATGAATCCATTTACCTACTTTTATCGTTTTGGTTATCTTCCACCCAAACCTTCCAACTTGTTAATCGACATGTGTTTCGCTTCTCAATGTAAGTAGAAATTGAAATGTCTGAAAATGTAGAGATTCGAACTGTCAGCTACCCAGTACCGAACGGTGCTGAGGCGCTGCAATTTCTGAGGATGTTTCGTTGAGAAGAAACACGTGTCGGTAACAAGTTCGAAGTTTTGGGCACAAGGAAGCCAAAAAATATATACCTACAAAGTGATCACGTGAATTAAATTTAAGCAAAGTAACACGTGTGTCTGTATAATATATTTCGTATCACCTGAGTTATTAGTTTATATAAAAATGGATGTTATTATGTAAAATTACTAAACTCATATTTGACTCATGGTTGACCGATTACCATGAAAGTTGGCACGTAGTGTATTTTTTCATGGAGAAGATTTTTATGCTATTCCCTTTGTTATATGTCGCCACCACGCGGACGAAGTCGCGGGCAAAAGCTAGCATAATATATTTCTTTGGATTCAATATGTTTAATAAGTTACGAAGACTTTATTGTCACAATGACATACAATACATAATACCTATGTCTAAAAGTATTACTCAAGCCTTTTGAGAATAAAGAACAATGGGCATATCGTCCCCTGACCGTCAGACTTGAAATGTATCTCATTTGAATTATCGTAGCAAGTTGATAACTTTTTACTGTGACGACATCCTTGAAATATGTGACACATTCCACGAAAATTGTGTTAAATTTTTAATTTTTTTCATTAGAACATCCACCTGCTCAACAGACTGAAAATGTATCTCATTGGACCTTTCGTAGCAGCGTAGCAAGTTAATAACTTTTTACTATGATAACAACAACATTCACACACATTGAAACATTCTTGAAGTGTAAGTTTTGATGTTTTTTTGGGTGGCGCGTGTTTTTAATTAATAACGTGTTTTGGTATGAAAGTATAGTATTTTATATGCTGACGACGCAGTGCTTATTTTCACCTTCACCTTCAGAAGGAAAATTGCAGTGTAGCCTGCACCTGCATGTAAAAATAATGTGAAGTGAAAGAATCGAATATGAATGTGAACAAAACTAAGGTTTTGGGTTTGAACGAGACGATCTGCGGACGAAGCGTGAAATATGTGTAACTGGAAAAGGTTTAGAAGCAGTGAATTTGTATTTGAGGAAAGCGTTTTCAAGGGATGGAAGATGTGAGCTGGATGTGAAAAAATGTGGCAGCTGGCAACCAAATTGACTTACCTCAGATGTGCTATTTTCCATTTATTCATATTTCACATTTCGTGTCTTTCACACACTTGAACCATAGTTTGTTCTTTTTGAACTTGCATTAAAAGGAAGCTTATGAAAAATGAAAAATCGAGCGATTTAAGACGTGAGTTTCTCAAAAAAATAATCATAAAATTATTTAAAAATTTTTGACTATTGAAGAAACCTATATGCCACTTATGGAAAAGTTATTAGCATCGCATTGTAATTTTTATCTTTATGTACAATTTAAGCGAGTCGAAATTAATTTAGCTGGAAGTATTAAATGAAAATATTAGCACTGGTATTTATTAATAAACAGATTACAACGAAAGTATTTTAATAACGTAAAATCAAATAGCATCTATACGTAAATTGTTAAGCTCAAATGAACACTGAAAATAGACAAGAAAGAAAGAGGCGAGCTTTATCCAATAATAATTTTCACTTGAATCCCTCTATTTGCTCGCCGTCGTGCGATCTGATATTGAATATGGATAAAGTGAATTATGTCCAGAATGTCGGGCACCGTCGACTTTCGGAGTTACAGATAAGGGGATTACTTATAAGTTATAATTGGTTCTCGACATTCAATTCAACTAGAGAAAAAATCTATTATTTGTAGGAAGATTGTTGGAATGGATTTGGTTAAAATCATTTTGTTATTAGTAATTCTCCAATTTTCTCAGGAAGTGATTTCTCAATATGAATGAACCATGTATTAAAAACTGACATGTTTGCTGTTATTGCCATTATCTGCATAGTACAAACGATGGTGAATGTAGTCTGAAGCCAATTCAATTAACGTTGCCTTTTCACTCCATGCATTCTACACATATGTGCATACGTAGATGCAGAATGTGTAGAGTTAAAAGGATTTCAAACGAGAATCAAATGCAGTAATTATCTAAATATTAACTATATTAGAAGGAATTGACCATTGACGTTGAGTTCAGACATGTATGTATTTTCTTACTGTGATTAGCCTGAAGTCTATTCAACTAACGTCGTCTTTTAATAGCTCTGCGCCTTTTCACATAGGTATTTATTTTGATATTTAATTTTCTCGTGACTTTAATTTTACAATTCAAAATCCTATTTACATTGAAAATGCGGAGACTTCTGTGGTGCAACTAACAAAAAATTAAAGCTGTGGTAAGAAAAAGGGGGTCTGCAGTTGTCTGTTAAGGCGACGCATTGGAAATTTTAACGGATAACAGAAAAAAATAAATAATGAAACCTGTTTTAAAACAAAGATTTACATTTTTCGGAGTAACAAGACCTTTTCATGTTTCAAAATTTTCTGTATAGTTTAATCTAAACACTCTTCAAAATAATACTTGAATTTTTTTAAATTAATTATAGTTTCTAAAATAAACAAAAATTTACAGTTTTTTCGTATTTTCCATTAGCTAGCGCGCGGATGTGTGCTTGGTGCAGAAGGACTATTTTAGATTTAATTATTGTTTATCACTGCATCGCCTTAACCTACAAAATTATCTCTATTATTCTGATTGCTATAGCTAAAGTGATGAGATTTGAGGAAGCGAAAGAGGTATGTAAAGACTGCGACGCTTGGCGCTCCGTCCTCTCTGACTATCCCGTTAGGGATACAGCGTGAAGATATGTATGTATGTTATAGCTAAAAAAGACGAAGTCAAATTATTCAAACTAAAGCTGTTAAAAATACTAGATATACTTAGATAATACCTAACAATTTGCATGTATCCTATTTTTGGATCTACAAGTTTCGTCAAATTAAATTGTAACGATTGCAACAGAAATGTAATGTGAAGCAATATAATATGTTTTAGGAACGGTAGAGGCTGTATGGATCAAGTTTTCTCGCTCTGCATTATCGTGGAGGAGTTTCTGGCCGTAGATCAAAAAGTTTTTTTGCGTATTCGTGAATTTAGAAAAAGCATTCGATAGAGTAGCGCGAAAGAAACTGTGCAGTCTTCCGCCTGAATTGGGTGTGAGGGGCCCCTTATTACAGGCTGTGTGGACATTATGCCGAGGTCACAGAGCCTGTGTAAGGATACATGTTGATACGTCGCCCTGGTTCGAAGTTTGTTCAGGCGTTAGACAGGGCTGCGTGATGTCTACCTGGCTATTCGTGCTGTATTTAGACAGTTGCTTCCAAACTCGTACATTGAAAGGTAGTATGACTGATAAGATATCTGATGGCACAGTGGTAACCTGCCTTTTGTACGGTGCAGTGGCAACATACGTTCCGAACCATCAGCCTTGTAGGCTAGGCAAGAGAATAGAGCTAACGTTTCTTTCGCCCGTCGTAAGAGACACTAAAGGGGTCTTCGGAGTCGCGGCCAATCAGAGTGGGGCCTCCGATCATTCTTACATGAGACCCCGAGAAGGAAGACAGCGTATGTGGTACGCACTATCGTAACACTGCGAGTGTGCAGGGGGGGTTCTGTTACGGCCCATCCCCGAGAAGTGGTTCGGCACAGCGTGGAAGGGACTTTCAATGTGTCCTGTAGGAAGAATCGGAGCGCCTCGACAACGCGCCATGGACGACCACCCCAGAAGTTTTGGTGGCTAAAACCTCAGTATCTCCGCCAAGGGGCAAGTAGCACAATAAGCATTTAATTATTTAATATTTTTTCCGATTGACGCTGTAAAATCAACAGTTGGAAACGTTTCAACGATAATTGTAGATAGCTCGAAAAGGTCAATACTATTATACAATATTAAAATACTGCAATAGAATAGTAAATAGAGTAATAAATAGAAATAAGTGAGATTAAGAAATTGTGGCACAGGTATGTAATCATTTTATACGTATTAATACAAATATTATAACGAAATAGAATAGAATGATATGACAATTTAGAGTTAAAAAGTAATTTGTTACTAATTGTAAAAAAAATAGGATAAATATAAGCCTTGAAAATTGGAATAATATTAGAAAGTAAGAAAATGTAAATAATGAGAATAGGTAAATAATGTAATTCGGGAAAACAAGAGTATTAAGCAGATAAAAAAATAAGAAAAAAAAAGCCGTTACACTTATGCACGTAATATGCATGTACACAACTCACACAAACGCACACACTTGAGAATGCATTAATAAAGAGAGTACGAATAAGAGAAAAGAGAATTTGAAAACAATAATACGTTCCACCATGCTTCTATCATTCTACAGCCCCTTGAATGAAAATATTATACAACGATTTATATTTAGAAGTTGACGCACTAATTTCTGTCAACTGTATATCTTTACTTTATTGTCTTTACGTTCGAATGATCGTGGTGATTTCACAGGTTGCAGGACATTGTGCAGGATCCGCTTGGATCGCTACCATCACCTTGCTTACTAATCTTGAAACCAAACAATGCTTACACTGTTGTGACAGTGTTCCGGTGTGGAGGGTAGACAGCCGGAGAAACTGGCACAAGAGACATAATATCTTTTGTTCCTTAGCTTTGTCAACGTATCTGCAATCTGAAGTGTTGTCTTAGCCTTGATTTTAGTACAACTTACTGTGATTTAGGTCTAATAAGTGGACTGTTTGTTCGTTTATCTTTCCAAAAGCATATAAAAAGATTCGACGATTAATGTATGATTTTTTCGATGTTATTTAGGATTCTGTAACTAAACAGTCTCAACCCTAAGCCTGTGCTGTCCGTCCGTCCGTCCTACCTTTAAAGGGCTGTACATTTTAAACCGTAATAGGAATCCGTTGGTTGGCAGATATTCTAACAAATAAAAAAAAGTAAAAAAGAAATTATAAAATGTGTTTTTTCAAAGCCTTCTTGATTTTCCTCTGCCGTAGATAAGGTAATAATTATAAGCATCAGGTGAAAATAATAAAAACTGGCCAAGTTTGAGTTGTGTTCGCGCTCAGGTTCGCGAACTGAAATAATAAAAGTTCAAGTTTTTATTAAATACATAACAAGAATAATATATTGTGTGGTGGTACGGAAATTTTGCTGTGCGAGTCTGACTCGCATTTGACCGGTTTTATATTTTATTTATTTTTATTATATTATTACTTTATCTAGACCCGAAGCAGTGTGCTAGCCAAGTTCAAAAAAGAAAAGGGCGACGAACCGGCATGCGGCAGTGCGATATTACTCGAATCATTTCGCGCTACTTTCGACCACGTCGTAATTCAAAAACTGCTTATTACACATAAACGTTCTCTTAGATAAATAGTGTAATTTGTATCGGCTTCATTGGTTACCTGTTAGAACAACATTTAATAACTCTTATGAATGTGACATTGAGTGACGATTATGCAACTAAAAACCAAATCAATGACACGATTACTACTTGTACGCATGTGAATGCGTACAAGTAGTAATTAAAATTTACACAAATTAAAATTTACACAAATTACTTGATAACCTTAAAAGTTACCTAATACTAGAACTGACCTGTTACATTAAGTATATGCATATTAATCATACTTAAGGTTAATAAACAGCCATGGGCTAATTTGATACCAATATGCACCAAATATATATGTACATGTGTGTGCTCATGTACAAAATATAGGAACAATAAAATGCGTGTAAAAGAGCTGGATGCTTTATTCTATCCTTATTATAAGATAAAACTTCTGGTTGACATTGTAACGTCACACAACTCACAAGTTGTCGACCACAGCCTGACCGCGGTTGCCCTGAAAGCTATTTTGCCGGACTGACATTATCGGCGCCGCAAAATTTCTATAATCTCTGTTCTTTTGTGTCCTCTACTGCTCATGACATGTCAATTACGATATCCTGGGACCTGAGAGCTTCTGTAGTGGATACATAAAATTTATGACGAACTGTATTATGAGATGGTGTGGTGTTATACAAAATATACTTGCTGATATTTTCACATTTTATGAAATTGACAATTAGGTAGATAATAAATCTAACATTAAAAAACAACACATTAAGATTGACAATTGGATGTATTTAAATGCATATTATAGATAGCATAAAGAACAATAATAATGGTAACTATCACTATAGAAAATATAATCCATTACAATAAAATGTTACAATATCATTAAGGGTCGGAGTCCCCACGGCCCGTAGCCAAAAGTAGGCACAATTCCGCACAAGACGCTATGCACACAATCACAGACTACACACGCACACATAGATAGTTCCACACAGTGGAATCACATTTGTCGCGTACTCGTGTTTCAGCATTATGTATTTAGATATGACACATTATAATCATAATTACATTTTAGACCAAATTAAACGAAGTAGGAATTACGTACGTCTGCACTAATTAAAATGAAAGAGATACAAAATAATTTTATTTTAACACGCTTTTATTGTTGTAAGTTCTGTAGTCAAATAGCAAAAAACGCATAGATCATTTCGTCCTGTTCGTTTGCCACAGCTATTCTACTCTGAGGTGTATGAATAAATAAAATAATAAAAAATCAGATACGAGCTTACAGATATAACTAAATCGATATGGGTGTCATATCCTAGGTTTCTCGAGGTGCTGATTACGAGAATGACGTTCATTTTCAAATCCGATATGGTGAATATTACTTTTTTTGCATAAATCCATTTGGGTGTCAAATTCTAGGTATTACGGGGTGCTGATTAGTAAAATGACGTTCATTTTCAAATCCAAGATGGCGAATATTACTTTTTTGATAAATCGATATGGGTGTCAAATTCAAGGTATCTCGGAAAGCTGACCGCGAAAGTGACGTTCATTTTCAAATCCAAGATGGCAAATATTTTATTATTAAAAAGCATTCACTTTGTCTCGAGTAACATGGTTTTTGTTTTTTCTGTCTGCGTACAACACCAGGTACTACTTTACACATCGTCCTCAGAAATTTTGTTTGTTGACATATTGTAAAGTATTTGTAACAACTACGCATTCAAAAGATTTTAAATCGTTATTTCAAACCACATTACGTAGCTTTATTACTTCTGTCCATACTTTATACCTAGTAAATGTCTACAGGTTACATCTGTAAAAATGGCTAATTTAGATTCTTTATTTCAAGGAATCTTTTGGCACTTCCTGTTTTTATATTTATAAGCCTGACGAATGCTTAACTTACCTGGGAGATATTAATAACACAATTAAAGTTCTTCATTAAAACATACGCAGTGTAAATTGTAATTTTAACGCTTTACTGGTTCTTTTAAATACCATAGAAACTCAATGTGAAATAATTATTTTATCCGAATGTTGGCTTAGTAAAACCACAATCATTCCATTACTTGATGGTTATACAGCTTACCGTACAGATAATTGTTACAACCAAAACGATGGCCTAATTATATATATAAAATCGGAATTGACTCATTCTATTTCGGAACCTCAATTCTTGGAAGCAAACTGTTTGATCTGTAATATTTTGACCCCTAACATAACTATAATTGCTTTTTATCGCCCTCCATCATTTAGCAATATCGACAGATTCATGAATAGTCTAAATAACTTACTTTCCAGCTTTGCTCCAAAATCACATCTTATTGTTATGGGTGATTTAAATATAAATATATCTCCTTCTACTCTTAATGAAATTGCTAACGACTATTTAAATCTTACTGCTTCTTATGGACTTCTCCCTTCACACCTCTACCCGTCTAGAGGAAATAACTGTTTAGATCACGTTATGTTAAAAGTTAATAATAAGTCTAATATTACTCTTGTCTTGGATTCTTACGTAACAGATCACAATCCTGTTCTTGTAGGTCTAAAATCTCCTAACTTAGCAAAGACATCGAAATTCACTAATTGTAAAATTGATTATTCGGGTATTACTAGTAATATTGCAAATATTGACCTCAAACCTATTATGAACATGACAGACGGTAATAAAGCTGCTCAGGCACTGGTTTCTATTGTTTCAACTATAATACGAAAGAACTCTTATCTTGTGAAAACACCCTCTAGGTTGAGAATAATCAAGCCTTGGATCACACCTGGAATACTTCGTTGTATTCGTAATAGAGACAACATGAACTGAAAGCTTAAAAGAGATCATAATAATTACATTCTGAAAATAACCTACCTTAGATATCGTAATTTTTGTAATAAAATATTGAATAATCTGAAACACAATCATGAAAAATGTTTATTACAAAATGCGAAACATGAACCTAAGAAGCAAATAACTAACACCAAATTCAAACCTTCTGCGCCAAGTGACCTTCTACGGATCGCTACCAGTGATAAACTAGCTGTTAACGTAGTAAACAATTATTTTGCAAGTGTTGATAAAAGTCTAGCTGACAAATTTAAAGGACTTTCTTTACAGTCCACTCAAGCAACGAGTTCCTCTCCACGTGATTCTTTTGCTCTTTTTCCAACTGATAATGCTGAAATTGAAAGCATATTACTGACTTTAAAGGATGATTGTGCTGTGGGTTGGGATGGCATACCCTCCAAAGTTTTAAAAGTTTTGTCTCCACTTTTAGTTCCGGTTATTTCACACGTCTGTAATGTTTGTTTTGCAACAGGCGTTTTCCCCAAGGTTTACAAAAAAGCTATCATTTATCCAGTCTTTAAGAGTGGCAACAGAGAGAGTGTCGATAACTATAGGCCCATATCAGTCTTAACTACTTTATCAAAAGTCATGGAAAAGCTTTAAATAGGCGTTTGGTGAAGTTCCTTGAAGTCAATAATTTATTATCGCCCAATCAATATGGCTTTCACAATGGAAAATCAGCTGAAGATGCCGTAGCGGTTTTCACTGACTGTGCCATTAATGAACTTGATAATAAGTTGAAATGTGTGGGTATTTTCTTAGACCTCACAAAAGCATTTGATACTGTCTCTGTCCCAATACTTTTGTCCAAATTGGAGAGTGTGGGTATTCGCGGTTGTTGTCTGGAGCTATTCAAAGATTATTTGTCGGACAGAACCTAGTGTGTAAAAATTAAGTCGTACATTAGTGATGAAGCATTGCTCTCTTATGGCGTCCCCCAGGGATCAATTCTCGGTCCCACTATATTTTTATTTAAATAATATTTCTCTTACTAATTGTTCTATTTTCTCTTACGCTGATGACACGGCTTTATTAATTCATGGGAGAGACTGGAATGAAACTCGTAGGTTTGCTGAAAGTGCTCTCAGTACCGTGCTAATTTGGCTTTCCAATAACCAACTTACTCTCGATTTCAATAAAGCAACTTATTTAACTTTTGCCATTAAATCTAATTTCCAACCTAGTGCGGGTAACTTTGATATTAAAGCACATAGCTACACCGATAATTCACATTGTTCATGCCCAGCCTTAATGAGATCTAATAGCACTCGATATCTTGGAGTACAAATTGATTGCTTATTCAGTTGGAAGATACAAACTCTAGCTTCTAAAGTCCGAAAACTTATTGCCATTTTTAAATCTCTTAGATTCTCATCCGATTACGCCACCCTTAAAATTGTTTACTCCGCATTATGCTAATCAATTCTGTCTTACTGTATTACTGTTTGGGGGGGTACACCAAAAACAACTATTCTGCCTCTGGAACGTGCACAGCGTGCAGTCTTGAAGGTGATGTCTTCCAAATCTTACAGATACCCTACACACTTATTGCATCAAGAATGTCAGGTCCTCACTGTGAGACAGCTTTTCGTTCTTCAGACCATCTTAAGGAAACATCTTGATTCTGACACGAAGCATGGCACTATAAACGTTAGAACACATAAGGTTTGTCACGTTAAGCGATTTAGATTTGCTCTTTCTAAACGTCACTATTTAATTGCGGGCAGTCATTTATACAATACAGCCAATAAACACTGCAACATTCATCGCTGTAACAGACATGACTGTAAAATTAAAGCAAATAATTGGTTACAAAAACTTAATTATCATGAGACAGAGTCACTGCTGGGTTATGTTTGAAAGTTAACACAATTAAAGTACTAAAGATTTTTAAACACGTATATATTATATTCAGACATTCACTTGAACATACATTTACTTACGTAGAGGCAATTCTTTAAATTCATTAAATTATTATAAAAGTAATCTTTGTTATTTTTCTATACTATAAGTAACTATAAGTTTTACAATGTCAAGAGAGCACTGACACCCACAACACAAGTTTAATCTTAGCGTGGGTATCAGAGCATAAATGTAAAAAGTTTGCAATGTTAAAAAAGTCAAATAAATGTTATTATTATTATTATTAGTCATATTCGCCATCTTGGATTTGAAAATGAACGTCATTTTCGTGGTCAGCACACCGAGATACCTTGAATATGACACCCATATCGATTTATCAAAAAAGCAACATTCGCCATCTTGGATTTGAAAATGCATGTCATTTTCGCAATCAGCACCCCGAAATACCTAGGATATGACACTCATAATTATTCAAAAAAGTAATATTCGCGATCTTGGATTTGAAACTAACGTAAAACGTCAGCGTTGACTTTTTGGCGGGAACGGGAGAAGTAAGGTTGTCATTTTATTTAGATTTTCTATTATTTTTTACATTTTTGGGAGTTTTAAAGTACAGCAGTGATAGTATATTGTGTTTTAAAGTTCTGTGCAAGTGAAAAGAATTGAGTAGGTCTAAATAAACATGTATAGCTGAAGTTTTCGCGCTCTTCCAAGAAGTCCTGTAAAACTTCAGTAAAGTCTACTATCACTTTACTTTCTCCAGTAAAGTGATAGTAGACTTTACTGAAGTTTTAACGTTTTATATAACAATTCTACTTATACTGTTTCAATATATGACCATTGGCAAATGCGCTAATCGCCATGCCATGAAGAAAGAAAAAAAATAAAACATAATTTGTTTACCGCGGGCTATAATATATATTATATGAAAATCAATTCTTGAGGAGTAATAAATAATAATTCCTATCTTGTTTGTAATGTTTGGAACGTTTTTGATCATTTTATAACTTTTCATCGGAACTACCTACTAAAACTAGTAGTACCGCCACAGTGCATTTTTGTATTCGTACACAAAAAGAGATAGCGAAATTCTTAAAACGAAGAGACGCAACCTCTAACCTTGGAAGCACGCGGGCGATTGAATAAAGGAGTCTAGCGTTCACGAAAGCAGAGAAAGCCGTTTGACGGCTGTGTGCCCATACTAATTTGTATGGAAAAACAGTGTGTAAAAATGTGGTATATTTGCAAACTTATTACATAAAAACTGCAAATTGTATTGGAAAACAGATTTAATAAAGTTATTGCTTGATATTTTATTATGAATTTGATATACGTTTTGTTGTTTTTATGACTTACTAAATCACAGTACTCGGAACGCGGCAATGCTATTCTAGAGTTTTGCATGAAATTCACGATTTTTTTCTGTCGTCATTATAAAGTATTATTGTAATTTTTTTTATTTATGTTATGCTCCATTTCACAGAGCAGCGAGTGGTATTTATTTTGTTTAGAAATTTTAATGTTTAATATCATCTAAACTCGGAACGCCAAACCTTGTTTAGCACGATTCAGGGACTCCGACCCTTAAGAGTAATATAAGACGAAAAAGTATAAAGCATCATATATAAAATAATAATTCGTAACAATATAATTCACAAAATGCAATTTAACATAATAGATAAAATTATTCGTAAAACATTTTTTATAAATGATATACTAATAATTACTTTTGCCTGTGGATTACATGATTAAAGTTTAATTAAATATGGTGGCTACTTTTTAGTTTGCAATAGTGAAATGTTTTAAAACAGCCATTCCCAAAGTGGGCGATAACGCCCCCTTGTGGGCGCTGCAGGCCTAAAGGGGGGCGGTAAGAGACCCAGAAAAAAAATGGGGGCGTTGTGTAGAGGCCTGGGGGTGATTGTAATTTCATTTAGCTAGGAGGCATCTTAGACAACGACTGCATGACTCAAAGTGGGCAGTAGACAAAATAAGTTTGGGAACCTAGAGTTTAAAACAATAATCATGTGGAAAAGTCAAGAATAGTAGATTTACACTGGAAACTGTTAAAGATAAAAATCGACTGGAATATTAAGTGATATTAAGAAGGTTGTTTTCGATTGACTGATCCATTGGCGCAGTGTCAGAATAATTTACCTTGCAAGCCGGTGACCAGGGTTCGATCCCGAGGTCAAGTCAGAAAACGAACTTTTCTAAATTGGCTTGGGGTCTGGGTATTACTGGGAGCTCTCCCAGTTTGGTGTGGTACCCATAGTACAAGACTAGTGCTTAGTTTGGTGTAACGCAATTTGCGTAATTGTTTAGAGTATTATTATTATTGATAATAAAGAAAGAAACGTAATTCGTACATATGAAATTATTAGTGTTCCATCTTCAGGTCTTACAAAGAGCAAAATAAAACTTTTCGTTAAATTATTAAAAATATTTGTAATGTTTTTTTAACTAAATAAATCCTATTTAACGTAATGTAATTTTCATAATTATCCATCAATCTACTTTTTATACTCGATGTTTATGTTTTATTAAATGGTTCTAAGCGAAATTTGATATTTTCGAAATATTTAACAAAAATAATATAGTAACAAAGTTATATATTTTTGAATTCATGATTTAAAAAGATTTAACTTGATTTCCTACATGATGAACTAAAAAAAGTTGTTGTATAGACATACATTGTGTTACTTTGCGGCAATCCATTTCATGTGATGAATTACTAAAATCTTTAGCTATTTTCCGCTCAAACTCCAAAAACCATTAACCGACACGTGTTTCGTTTCTCAACTAAGCATCCTCAGAATATACCAGAGATCGGACTCAGTCAGCTTACCAGCACCGAAATCTCACCGAATCCGATCTCTGGTATATTCTGAGGATGCTTCGTTGAGAAACGAAACACGTGTCGGTTGGTGGTTTTTGGAGTTTGAGCGGAAAATAGATAAAGATTTTACTTATTCATCGTATAAAAAAATTTGTTTGACTTTATGTGATGTAAATCCTTTTTTTGGTAACGTGGACGAGAAACCTTCAAATGATATTCTGCAGTCCTCGGCACATGTCTAGCGGTTCTATTGGATCAATTACGGAACACATCACAACATACATTTAAAAAAATACGTGATTGGTAAATAAATAATAATATCTGGATCTCGCGGCATGAATGTCCGGCCGTCACCACTGCCTACATTTGAGCGACATCTTATTTCCTCGTTGCGTCGCGACACTGGCGTCATGTCAAACGTAGTGTTCCTATTCTATTGAAAGTCACCGGAAATCACAAGAACGTGCCATTTTATATTTCAATCCGTTATCATTTCTGTTTTAAACTTCGTTTTATTTTCACAAGGGATTTGATCCTTATCAAAATTTTTTGACTATTACAGGACTTGAATTTCAGTTCTTCGATTACAGTTAGAAAAACTTATTATGTGTAGTCTAACTATGTTCTTTTGAAAAAGACAGTACAAATCTTATTACTTCTCCACTCGAACACGTTGCACCCATCCTGAGCTTCGTGAGCGTGAGAAAAGTATGAAATAACTATCTTTACTAATCAAAACTCAAGTACAATTATATAATAAAATTTGACAGTTAGTGAAGTCGGTGCCAAGTCTACCTAACTAATAGACTTTCTGTTCTTGCGGATTGATTTGACACCGATACCCAACGATACCCCTGGAGGACTCGCGCAGGTAGTTAGTTTTAAGCTCTACTTTGGTGGCCTTTAATTTTACATTTTAGGAGAAGTTCAATCCGTTTTGTCACTGAAGTAGGGTACAGTGTAAAAATGTACAATTGTAATATTTGAGCACCGGACTATCGTCCGTCCTGTCGTCAAGGTATCGTTTCGACGAAATAATGTAACGATTTTAGCAATAGGTATTGTTAAATATGAAATGTAACGGGAGCACTGATCACTATGAACACGTTATCAATTCTTCATCACAACTATTATGTACTTCACTATTCGACGGCTTCTCAACAACTGACTTCTTACGAGACCAAAATCAGGCTTTTATGCAGCCCCAATACACGGAGGAAATCCATTCTACCCTCGTTCTTGTTACTAAAATGTTACAAAATATCACACGTGGGTACTTCATGTGATTAAAATTAATGTGGAACTTACAGTATATATGGTAGGTTATTACACACCTAAAGTAAAGAATCGATCCGAAACCGTCGCAACGGAAATATGTTTTCTCCTTTACTTTAGGATATCGTCCCAGCAGAATAATGATTGCCAAAAAAGAAATCATCTCGTCTCTTTCCGTCGATTGGTGAGAAAAAATTCGAGCACGCGCCTTATCTGGCTCGTTTTGTCGTGTATTGTCAGTTTCCGTTGCGCGTAACTATTAGCCTCGGTGACCAACATTTCGATGAACCATCGTCGACCATTTTATAAAAAATGTCGGTTTCGTCATGTCCGTCGTGTGGAAGGTACGACTTGGAGTGCCAGTGAATACCTCCTGTCTGCCTGTAATAGTGTCGGCTTCTCGACCATGAGGAATTAAAGTATTAGCGAAACGAAGCTAATTGCCTCACTTCACTGTAGTTTTGCTTACCGTCACATCTTAAGACGTGGGTTTGCGCCGAATTTAGGCCCTTGTTGTTCACAGGGTTTAGTCTGTCTGGTTCGAAGAGTGGTTCTTAAAACTCTGCCTGTCTGTCGTCGGGCATATTTGAAATATTTCTTTTGGTGGGTTTAAAAACACAGTTTTCTATACAGGTCTTTCTTGTTTAATTATACAGTTGTTAGACAGGTATTTTAGTCCGTTTGAAGTCTAAAATTATTACTCCTTGCGCTGATGCAGCGACACATAGTGCTTCTTGGCATCCGGTATAAAAAGACAGCACCGCTAGTATTGCATGATTTCTTATAAAACGTCAAAATCTCAAGGAAGTCTAGGTTCGTGTCCTAATTATTATTTAGTTTTTGGGACAGCTGAAGATTTGAAATAAAACCGTTCACTTTGGAAGTTTTTAACTATTTTTTTTATTTAATTTCCACCATTCACCTCCTGTTTCCATCACTGGACCCTCGTCACCTACTTTAATGTATCTATGACTCTTTAAAACCAACCAAATGAGCCCAAACTCGAGGGGGTTACTAGTAACGGTTGTAGTTAACGTTCTACTGTCCATCTTCTGACTCCATCATCTGACCTACTTGTCTAAATGTAATGTATGGGATTCGTCAAAACCAACCAAATGAGCCCAAACAAACAAAAAACAAAAGGGGGCTACAAGTAACGGTTGAAAAGTTCGATTGTCCACCTCCTGACTCCATCATCAGACCCTCTTGACTGAGTGTAATGTACGGAACTCGTCAAAACCAACCAAATGAGCCCAAACTCGAAGGGGTTACTGGTAACCGTTGCAGAGTTCCACTGTCCACCTCCTGACTCCATCGTTAGATCCTCATAACTATGTTCAAATTATCATAATATTGTATGTGTTGTTGAAATTACAACGGAAACTCAACGTGTCTGCGAAGTTTTAAATCAGTTAGGATCGGTTAGTAGTAGTAAAGTAGTTGAAAAATCTGTCGCAAGATTTGAAACAAAAATAGTATCGAATATCAATCTAAATAAACCCGTTTAAAAATACAAAATACATTTTTGTGCAATTTTTTTAGTTTGTTATAATATTAGGATGTTCCCAAACCACTAACTCATTTACAGTTAGTTACGCACATTCATACATTACAAAAACATGATCCGTCGCGAGACTTCTGGCGGATGTGAAACATCAAAAGTATTATGTGTAGAAAACATACATACTAAAATAAATATGGGCATAATCAAAAAATATGATATAATCAAAAACAAAACATTTGGATTACTTTTTGAAGCAAAAATTATTCTCTTTTTAAAAAACACTGGCATCGTGCTCCGAAATGAATAACTACACTGCATAATATAGTATAGGTATATGAGCTAAGTGCAAGCACCTGGCAACGCGTCACCACGTTACCACGCCAACAGCCGATCTGATCAGCTACATAAGGTGTTTCACATTGAAAAGTAATGTTCGCCATCTTGTATTTGAAAACGAACGTCATTTTCGTAATCAGCACACCGAGCAACCTAGAATATGACACCTATATGATTTATCTAAAA
This sequence comes from Zeuzera pyrina, assembly GCA_907165235.1. NCBI lineage: Eukaryota > Metazoa > Arthropoda > Insecta > Lepidoptera > Cossidae > Zeuzera > Zeuzera pyrina. Next base: position 12,085,867 of record OU015624.1, read on the forward strand.
AAATACTGTTCGTCATTTTGGATTTGATAATGAGCGTCATTGTTGTTATCAGCACGCCGAGAAACCCAGAATATAACACCCATGTGGGTTTATCCAAAAAAGCAATATTCGCAATCTTGAATTTGAAAGTGAGCGTCATTTTCGAAATCAGCACCTCGAGAAATCCAGAAAATGACACCCATATCCATTTATCCGAGAAAGTATTATTCGTCATTTTGGATTTCAAAATGAATGTTGTTTTCTTAATCAACACCCTGAGAAATCCAGAATATGATACCCATAGCGATTTGAAAATGAACGTTACTTTCGTATTGAGCACCCCAAGAAACTTAGAATATGACCACCCATGTCTATTTATCTAAAATAAATAACATATTCAGATTTTCTGAAGTGAACAACAACACTGCATTCGCTATAGGAATACGAGCTCCACAAATGCTTGTGGCGACGCGTCCACTTGTACTGAGCTCGTATATCGATACGACGCGTTTCCAAGTCGCCACGCCAACAGTCGGTCTGACTCGCCGCATAAAATGTTTCATCAATGTGCTTCGAAAAACCGCGGTAAAAATGTCATGTAACGCAAGCCTAAATTTCCTTAGTTGAAGCAAGCAACCGTTGAAAGGACTTTTTGGCGGGAACGGCAGAAGTGAGGTTGTCATTTGATTTAGATTTTCTATTTTTTACATTTTTAGGAGTTTTAAAGTACAATAGTGATATTGTGTTTTAAAGTTCTGTGTAAGTGAAAAGAATGGAGGAGATCTAAATAAACATGTGTAGCTGAAGTTTTCGCGCTCTTCCAAGAAGTCCTTTATAACTTCAGTAAAGCCTACTATCTCTTTACTGGAGGAGTTTTACGATAAGAAAGAACTAATTTACTTGTGATTCTACTTATTCTGTGTCTGTATACTAGTTTGTGTTAATGCGTGACATTGGCAAATGCGCTAATCATCTACTGAATTATTTTCTCGCTTTACTTGACGTTGGCAATGTACTCGCGTACGGTGCCATTTAAAAAAAAACCGTTGAAAGTATTTTTGAAATGATGTGATTATCATCTCAAAACCATTATATTTGACAAAATTGCATTGTAATACATTTAGAAATGACCAAAGTAATTAGTTATAACAATATTTTGAAATAAATGATTACAAATAATTAGTATTCGTCAAATGAATATAAGAATCACAGAATGGACAGACATTTCACTGGAAATGGAATTTGGTAGCAATTGCTACCATACGCTTTTAAGGGTTTTTTGAGTCTTTCGTAAACTGTTCTAACGATTTATATAAAATTTGGTATTTAGATTTTAGACGATGTTTTACTTTCAAGTCCATCTCGAATATGTGTTGTTCCTGAGAAAATTCGATAATTTCGTTTCTAACGTCTCATCCTCTTCTGATCGAATATGGAGTTAAGTACAATTTTTTTTCTAGCGCCGTCTCATAGAATATTGAAGTACCAATAGGCTGAAAAATTCTTGTATTGATATTACCTACTCAACAACGGGTGGCACATGAAAATTTGTATACCATGTAATGTATATTATGTATCTATATAAGTATCTATAATTATTGGAAATATAAAGCAAATTTTTCCCGGGAAGTCGTCACATTCCTACGGCAAATATGAAAGATACCAAGCGAAGCTTAGTCGCCCAGTTACGTTATGTTAAACGTAAAGTGTAATTTTTTTAAACAAAAGATACCATTGTATTTTAAGTCATCTGTAAAGGTTATATTTATTATTTTCTTTAACATGTTAATGTAATAATAAAGAATCGACTAGCACTTGCTCAATTAACATAATATTGTCTTGTTACCGACTGCCAACCGCGAAACAAAGTTTGTCGTTGAGCTATTTTATGTAATATAATCTTGATACTTAATTTTTCTTTCAATGTTCACTCCAATTTAATGTTCAAGACTTTAAATATTTCTTCTAATTGTATACTTTTGGAGATAAGGTAAAAGATAACAATTTTGACATGTATCTTCGAAAAAATGTAAAAGAAAGCATCTCCAAACAGCTTTTTATTTTTGAATTCGTATTTTAAAGAGATTTCGTTTGATACCTCACGTAATGAACGCCGAAACAATTAAATTCAAATTTTCTATTTGTGACTCAAAACTAAGTATTCCCCAAAAAATGAAAACTCAACTTTTAAAGTTAACGTATATCTTTAGCAATTACTGTTTACTAGAACTTGTTATCTTTAAGCTGTTACGAGGTGATTCCTAATGTGTTCCTTTTTTCAATTTTCAAATGGAACTACTGATTAAAAACAATAAAAAGTGTCGACACATACGTACGTGTAATTAGTATTTATGAAGCTTAAAGAATAGGGTACATATTATGCAGACATTTCATATTTTTTAAATTTATTCAACTTTGTGTTGAATTGCATTTGCAAGACCATTAAATTATTCTGCTCTGCCTACTTACTATTATCGATTATAAGGAGAATGTAGCGAATTTCATTTTATTTTATTTTATTAAAAGTCATTATACATTTTATTATTTTGTTTCAAATAGATATTTTATATAATGCATGTAGTATGAAATCACATATGGTATACGCACATGGTTTGAGTACAAAATTGTGACATGTCAACCTTTATATGTAATTTTTGATGAGTTAGTCATCCAGACTACTACGGTTGAACATAATAATAACTTCTAGGTTAAAGGGGTATCCTTTACTCAGGGTAAGGTATTGTTATCGCAGAAGCAGGTTAACGATTGTAACGTAGATAATGGTTTCACAGACTGTTGGGTAACTAGTACAATTGCATTTTCTAAGCACTTACTTAATGCTTATTACTGTTATTACATGTCAGAGGTACGAACATACACAAGTAGGTACATACTTCCTATTGCTCAAAACTACGAGTGTATTTTCGACCTAAATGGATATTCAAATCTATAATTGAGACAGAGTAGACAAAATCTAAAATTTAATTGATCACGTGTGAGAATTATACAATAATTGGAGATAAAACTATTTTAGAATCAAACTCTCATCTCATTCTCAATAATATATTTATTCCAATCAGATCAGACACAACAGAACAATCGCACAAGGTATATTGAAATTCTAACAAGTTACCTTTTTTAATCTAGCTCTATCATTTTTACATGGGCGTAGGCCTGCCTCTCTCGTCTTTGACAAAGCCAATCATAGAGTTGTTGTCAGTGCTATCTTTTTTTTTTAAATTATACAATGGCCTTAGACATAAAGCCATTCCAAAAAAGAATGCATTAGAAATTATATTTGCAATTGCCAGTGAATTTAAAAAAAATATGTATGAAGACAGTTCTTTCCGTTACGTACTTATTACAGAACCCACGAAAGATATATTTATTGTTTACAGGTTCAAATATAGAGGGCAACTTCAACGATCGTGTTAAATACTGAACCAAGAGGTACTACGTTTGCATATTACGTTTAGGGCATTAAAATTAGAAAGTCGTTAATATGCACCGTTTAAGTTTAACATCTACAATTTATCTAGACTGTTTGTTTACTAACGAGTTTCTAATAGTTAAAGTGCGAATTGAGCAAAACAGTCTTGTATATTGCTATCAATTCTGGTTCTTCTTGATTTTAATTTCAATTTTAACAACAGAATCATAAACTATGAATATGAAATTGAGTGAGATTGAATAAATAAAGATAAAAGCGTAAATGTTAGAAATAAATATATTTTTCAACATCATAAATAAATATATGTATTGTTAGTTCCACATTAATTTTAATCACATTAAGTACCCACGTGTGATATTTTGCAGCATTTTAGTAACAGAACGAGGGTAGAATGAATTTCCTGCGTATAGTGAGACTGCATATAAGCCTTTGGTCTTGTAAGAGGTCAGTTGTTGAGAAATCGTCGAATAGTCAAGTACATAATAGTTGTGATGAAGAATTGATAACGTGTTCATAGTGATAAGTGCTTCTGTTACATTTCATATTTAACAGTATACAAATGGACTTTGCCACAGTGTATGCTTATTTCATTGTCTTTCCGTTCCACTTGCAGTCGTTTGATTAAGGACTCGATATACGAAGTTACTCTACGTGAGGACCTCCCTTGCGAGCTTCTAGCTCTGATCCTACAAAAAAACTGGGCGTAGAACTGAGTTGCAGGAGTAGGTACTTCGAGTTGGACATTCATTTTCACGACGTGAAAAACTTGAACTTGTATTTTTAAGTTATTTGTCCACAAAAGTATAACATAACTGTAAAAGAGGGATCAAATTTACACCTACAAATATTACTTATATACAATATATTATAATGCTTTGTATAATTTCATTCAATAAAGCTATATCACTCGGAAACTATGTGTGTACTTTTGACAGTCATAAATGAGCGTTCAGTCAGTTTGTAAATTACCTAGGCTATTTGCAGAAAGTAGAATATAAATTTATGTTTCCACTGTATTATCTTGTTAAATATTGAAACTTTAATGTAGATAATATGGTAATGTTAAGATTACCTAGTTACATTGGAGATTAAACGCTTTACGCACAGTAATAACAACATGTTTATGTACTTCTATGTTGATCTATGAAAGAAAAGTGCAGAATGTGCGTACAGAATGTGAGAGCTTCCTTTTGTATTCATCCTCTTATTCTTCTCTCCTTATTTTCCTTCTTATCATAGCGCTGGTCAGAGAGAAAAAAAAAGTAGTCGTTACGTGTGAGCTCTTTATCTTCGTGCGCAGGTCGCGCGCGAGCATTGATCAAGTCAAGGGATAGGGCTTACTATAAGGAACTTGTTTATGCGATGGGCTAGGCGGACTCATACCTAATCAGGATGCCTTAAAGTAGTTTTTATTTAGTGCTATTTTCCATTTCGAACGTATGTCTACACCGCAAGCTCGATCGTCTACAAAGAAAAATAATACTACATCATACATACTTTTCTAAAAGTTGTGTAAAAATTATAAAATCAGTATGTGGACATGATATGTTAACAGTGTTTTTGTAAAAAAATGATTATGATGATAATGATGATGAAACAGGGAAATTCGTACAGAAATTCAATGAGACTTTCTTAGCTTTGAAGAAATAAACGTTTAGTCATACAGACAACAATTCTATTAATGTTTATTTTGAAATTAGAGAATCCTTAAAAATGCCTAGTTCTATCGTTTTTTAAAAAGATCGTCAATGTACAAGTTCAGATTAATTAGTTACTAACGTAAAGTACAGGTATGATTTTGTTGCAGTTTCATAATAAAATGTCGATAGATGTCTCTACGGTGTATGTTTACGGTATAAACTATAGGACCAACGGAAAAACCACTATAAGCTAAACCCATATTACAGATGCAACTAAAGAGAGCTCATTTTAGATCTCAACTTCTAGACAGCGGATCGCGATAAAACATACCTAGTGTAACCTGACTAAGAGATGCAATTGTGAAAACTACTACTTATTATGAGATAGATGCCTAAGTACATATTATAATGTTGTATATTCAGACAGTCAGACAAAAATTCTAAAAATATGTTTTCGTTTCCAGCGTTATCCAGTGTTATGTGTAGGTAGGTTATTTTTTCTTATAATTCTTATAATTCTTTAATTTACAGGTGCGAATCGGCTTACAGTTTAATTTTCATTTTTTAAATTTTTACGTAGGAACAGAATATTTCCTTGATAAAAAGTAGCTTAGATTATTTATTATTGAAAATTTCTCTACCTTCCAGTGAATGTCATGACAAAATTGGAGTTTTGAAGATTAGCTTGGACAATCAGACCGTCGAAAATATAAAAAACGCGTGTTTAGGCTTCATTAACGCATGAATAACCATGAAAAAGCCTTTATTTCAAAGTCATAGATCGACAATTCAATTTTATCTATGTGTATAGATTTTTATAAATGTAACAAATATAATCACGATAACCTGGCTTGCAATGCTTCTTCTAAGCTAGTATTACTTTAGAACCTGTTATATATACATGTATACGTAGACATCTCCACGCAGTATCCTTAACAGGGTAGTCAAAGAGGACGGAAAATTTTTATATACAAAACTTTACATATAGACCTTTAAGACCCATAGCTGCAGAAGCAAATAAATACAATGAATATTTAACTTTACTACCAGTGATTACATTTAAAACATACTGTTTACATGCCTAAGAAAAATGCAAGAAATCAGAAAGTCATAATAGAAGTGTATTTTCTTGTACCTCGTATAAGCGTTCGCACGGGTCTGAGGTGCACGCGTCAACATCGAGTATTTTAACCAGAATTTATTATGCTTATTTTATTTTTTACAGTGGGTAATTTCAAAAAAATTTCTGTTATATGTTCTACATTGAATAAAGTTTCATTTTATGTAGTTTTATTTTATAAGTTATTGCTTCCTTGGAATTATGTCGACATTTATTCACGACACTTTATCCCTGAAATAAGCTTTATAACCGACTTCAAAAAAAGGAGGTTCTCAATTCGGTTGTATTAGAACGAAGTTCTTAAACGCGGCTTGGGGAAAGTTTTGGCAAGGGCAAAAAAAGTTATTAAAAAATTAAATCGACTTAAAAAAAATCACTGAAAAGTACGAAATAACTATCCTTTACTAATAAAAACTCAAGAACAAAAATAACAATATATACGATACAAATACCTATACAGTTAAATTTGATAGTTAATGAAGTCGGTGCCAAATCAATGAGCATAAACAGACAGTGTATTAGTTTAGTAGGCTTGGCTCCGACTTCAATAACTGTCAAATTTAATTATATAGGTATTTCTATCGTATTTATACAGTTATTTTCGTGCTTGAGTTTTATTAGTAAAGGATAGTTATTTTGTACTTTTCAGTGATTTTTTTTAAGTCGGTTTCATTTTTTTGTTACATTTTTTAAATATTTTCTTCTGTAAATAATAGGAAATATACGTTTCCATAACATTGATATTCAATAGGAATATGTACTTGATCTCAACATGATTTCAGTAATTGTTAGAACTCGTCGAAACAATAATATTAATTAGGACATTTAAGTAGCGCGTCTAAGAATTTCCCTTGTAAACTGACTCCGCAGAATGAATATGGTAAGAAATAACTATAAAAATATGCAACACCAATATTCAAAGAAGGGAAATGGATCTATTGTAAATTGCCAGCAGAATATTAAAAAATCTTAAGGTTTCTGAGAATTAAAGCGTCAAAATATCATTATTTCGCACATTAGTGTCAAAGGCCTCTCAAGATTTTTGAGAATTACAACATTTAGAGATCATTACTTCGCACAAAAATGTCAAAGGGCGCAAAGTCAAAGTCAAATCAATGTATTCAAGTAAACTCAATTGCAAGGTATTTTTGAACGTCAAATCTATTCTAGTTCAATTCGAAAAGAAAACCTGAACACTGAGAAGAATCGACAAGAAACTCAGTGAGGTATCATTTTTTCAACATCATTCTACAGTGGAATCATTCTACATTTGGAATACAATATTCATAAAGCCAGTAAATGCGTGTGCAAAAGGATTATTTCCATTGTTTTTTCTTCAATAAAATCGCTAATTTTGTAGTATGCTTTTCCAATCAGTGTGCGTTTAATACCGCGTATAAATTACTTTTCCGTTAATTGAGTAATTTCTTAAAGAATTTTGTTATAAAAACGAACACAGTTATCCAAAAATGACCCACTTTACTTTTGTAATTAAAATTGTAGAATAACTAGCTGATCACGACCACGAGTATCCATACCATTAATAACACCTTTCTTTTGAAATAGATCTACATTTTTCCTAGTGTACATTATGATTTCAAAGATATATAACGAGGACAAGGTGAGTAGAGCAATGTCTTTAAAACGATCTCTCAGCGACTCTCGTGTATTCATATGCTACTAAAGATGGTACGTATTGCCCCTTTTTGAAAAATAAAGACAGACATCATAATTATACGCTGCTGATCTCCACAGTAGAAGGCCATAAGAACGCCATAAGCTATGAAAATATGCGAAGTACACCAGCCTAGCTGTGACCACATCTGTCAACTGTCTAATGTGTCTAATAGCATATATTGCCGAACTGAGCTTATTAGCCAAAATTCCGATGTGGGCTGGCCACTGTAACTTATTATCTACTGTTAAAAGAAGAGTAACTGATTCCGCTAATTCTAATTGTTTTCCACCTAGTTAGTTCTTTTCTATTATAGATTCTGCGTACACGGATAGGAAAAACTTGACACAATTGATTTTTTGTGCATAAAGTAGTAAATTACTCACTCGAGACATCCGCCAAGGTCCTATTAGGTCCACTAATATCTATGTCTTATCTATTTACTATAAACAATACTGATGTGTCATCGGCAAATAATATTATATCACATAGGTCTTTAAGCATAAATGGAAGATCATTAATATGAACCAAAACAGGAAAAGTTCCAAGATTGATCCTTGGGAAACGCCCGTCTTTAATTTAGAACTGACAGATGTAACTCCATTTACACTCACATTTTGTTTTTGGTCAGCCTGATATGAAATCACAAGATCGAAAGCTTTATCACGTATTCCATAATATTTCAGCTTGTGAATTAAGTTTTGTGACGAACACAATCAAAATCTTTAGAAAAATCACAAAACACGCCAATGGCATTCCGTGACTCTACCCAAGTCTCTAGTATATTTTTAATCAAGTTTGCTCCCGCATGTGTTTTTGACCGTCCTCTCGTGAAACCGTACTGTTGACAATGAAATATCTTGCATGTTAGAATGTGTCAGAATTTGGTTGAGCATTGTTTTTTCGAATATTTTACTTAACGCTGGCAATATCGACACTCTTAAGTTTTATTTCATATTTTTTAAACACGCTACGATTGACACTATTCCCACTTTCACACAAATACTTTCCGGGACAATTTACGAAATTGCGACACAATATCTTGCCTCGCCGAAATCTGCGTATTCTGACAATAGTTGTCGGCTCCAGCATCAGATGCTGATCACAATCTCTCTATTTATCTGTAACCTATTCATTGAGACCATTCCAATGAGCCCAAAAATGATACCCACGCTGTAAATTGCTGATTCCATATGATGCTGCAGCATCAACTCGAGTTTCTATTGCAATATCATTGAAATCACAGGATACTAAATTTTGAATCGATCAGTCTAGTAGAAGTTGCTCATGTCCCTTCGACAGCTAGAAAAGAAATGATGATCTTCAAATAGCTAAAAACACTTTTGATCAAGTCACCTTTCGAATAAAAAAAACTAAATCAAAATCGGTTCAACCGTTTAGGAACTACGATGCCACAGACAGACACACAGGTACACATGTTAAACTTATAATACCCTTCTTTTTGGGTCGGGGGTTTAAAAGAGTCCCTTCTTTCCGATTAAAGCGATCTCAATAATAAAGGTGTGTGCGGCATACTCATCGATAGTCGCGAACCGTTAATAATTCATGAACATGCTTAGGCGCGTGCTTCTCATCACACCACACTTAACCCAGACCGCTCGCATACACGCCCTTTATACAAAGGCTGTAGGGTGACACAAAATTCTTTGCGAAACCACAGCTTACTAGCCATTATCTATGTCATAAATACCAAACTAAATATAAATATACAGCTGCAGAGAACAGCAAACTTTGGAGTGAATTTCATGCGCACTGGCTATATTTTTATTTTGGTACTGTTGGGTTCTTAATTCTTGTTCTTGTAGATATATGTTCATACATATACATACATACATACATATCTTCACGCTGTATCCCTAATCCCTAACGGGGTAGTCAGAAAGGACGGAGCACCAGGAGTCGCGGTACTTACATATCTCTTTCGCTTCCTCAAATCTCATACATACGTAAGATACTTGAGAGCCCAAGACATGTTGCGGACTCTAAAGCCTCTAAAATTAAGTATTATAAACCTATATATGAATGTACATAGACTGGATAGTCTATGAGAGCAATACCCAAAGAAAACGAAAAATGAAATGCAAAAAGTTAAAGGCCTAATTGATTTTATTTTATTGTACAAAAACGCGTCAAAATGACTGAAACTTATGAATTATTGTACACGAAAAGTGAAAAGTAAGATACGTGCGTTACTATGAATTTAATTTAGGAAAATGTTAAGTACTTTTATATTAATTACTAGTTGTACCCGCGACTTCATCCGCGTGGAAAATTTTTCCGTGACCTCTCCGAGTTACCGAGGTATTTCCTAATATGGAACATCCGCCATATTGGATTAATGATGATGTCACCTATACAGAAACCTTCCCCTGCGTATTCCATTTCATTCGATACTGATATTTTTGGTGTTGAACAAAAAACTTATTTCCAGAACATCCGCCAAATTGGATTTATGGTGACGTCACATATGCAGAAAGCTTCCCCTGCGTATTCCATTTCATTTGATATCCATATTGTTAGAGTTGAATAAAAAAGTTATTTCCTATAATGCAACATCCGCCATATTGGATTTAAGAAGACGTCACATAAACAGAATCCTTCCTGCGTCTTCCATTTCATTTGATACCCATATTGTAGGTGTTGAACAAAAAAGTTATTTCCTATAATGGAGCATCCGCCATATTAGATTTATGATGACGTCACATACATAAAAAACACATGTCTTTTTTAGAAAAGAAAATAGTCTACATTATTTTCGGGTACATCTCTGTAACAAGCTTCATCACAATCGGTTCAGCGCTTTAGTACTTTCCCTTTAAAGTTTCATCTCTTTAAGAGTAGGTTTTTGAAAAAAAAGAAGTCTATGTTTTATAATAGAAAAGGTGTATCTCTGTACCAAATTTCATCTTAATCGGTTCAGCGGTTTAAAATTTCCCGTTAAAAGTTTCATACTTTTTTTCACCCCTTTAGGGGTAGATTTTTGAAAATAAAAGCAGTCTATGTCTGTCGCCTGCTGTCAAGTAATCTCCTTGCCAAATTTCATCAAAATCGGTCCGGCAGTTTAGTCGTGAAAACCAAGCAGACAGACAGATAGACAAACTTTTGCATTTATAATATTATTGGATGGAAGTATGGATTTATTAGAGGAGCACCACGCAAACATTAGTTTTTGTATGTTATATGAGATACATTAATTAGTAGTTATGTAATGAATTTGTAGAGAACGTTAATTTCTTATTTCAGTCATTTCTAATTCAGAATACTACTTAATAATTGTTAAATGCAACACCGGTTTCAAGACATTAAGTATCTTTCCAATACTGCCTAAATCGTCTTTCCAATACTGTCTAAATCGTCTGTCTGTTCTCGCTAGAAAATCAAAAGTTTCCGCGAAACTTTGCAAAATATCAATTACCTACGATTATCGTAATTGTTATTGATCTTGATATGAACTAGCAATTCATAATTTCTGTGTTGTAATTACACAAAACAAATATATAAGTTTCTAATTTCAGTGTTGATAACGAGAAATCGTAGCAGAAGTTGCTCAAAACTTTAGAACTTTGTATTGTTTGCTTCTATACCTACTTACTTAAATGTAGTACAATTAGTGTCTACATAATAAATATAATCTCCATGCTTCAGTGATGCGAGGGCGAAAATTAGTCTCGAGTGCAATTATAATCACTGGACTCATTATATTTCTAAAGAACAAATATGATTTTGATTTAATATATTTATAAATGTTACCCAAAATCAGTTTATTCCATTTTAATTCTTCGGTGTTCATTATACCGCATTTTTATAGATACGTGATTTTTATTATATGAATACTAGGCCGTTATCCGATGTCAGTGGTAAAAGCTTTTAAAACGATTGGCTCCGTTTTCCAACAATATCTCATAGGGCTTTGTGGATTTGACAAATTAATTATAAAAAATACACATTTAGTAACCTAGCAGGTAAACGAAGAGGACGCTTTAGAACATATTAACCTAAATGATTCACTCTACTAAACATATCGGCTCATCAGGTTAGAGGAGATATTTATGTTGTCACTTTGAAGTGGGGCAGTCCTGCGAAAGGGGTAATTAGGCGAAAGATTCACACAACTGAACGATCACGTTAAACAAAATAGCATTAACGTCTATGAGTATCATGAGCGAAGAACCCGTTTATAACCGCATTACATAATTCAATAAATTTTAACGCAAGTGGTTAATATATTTGAGGTTTTACAGTCGTCCTCTTTCTGAAGTAGATATAATGACAGTTACCAACTTTAAAAACAATTTTAAAACATGAACAATCGTATTTTTTTTTATGTGTCCCCTGATGGAAAGTGATATTTGTTACATATGATTTATATACGTAATATCACCATGCATGTTATAATATCTAGCTTTTGCCCGCGAATTAATCCGCCTGGCTTTCAAAAAAACAGTAGTTAAAAAGGCATTCACTATTGATAAGGTGATGCATACGAAAACCACAATTACGTTTCTCTGTTTCCTTCAGCAAAGTTCCTTCATCGACAGACAATAATTTATCCGAAAATCGTTGAGCTGTTTTGAACCTAAATCGGCACGCTTGTTATCGAACTGGCAGTCAGAATGCGACAGCCAAATATCGCGCGATATCTGCTGTTATAACAAGAATTTGCATAATGGTGCTATCGCGAAAAGTGCATTTTAGGGTCATGACGCAATAGACACGCAGTCACATACATAATACTAATTTTTTATTACATAATTAGTCACCGGTCGCGCAATGATCGCGTAGCTGTCGCTGTCTGCAAATTTTTAGGTAATAACCCCGCCGATCTCCGGGCTTATCGGATAATTTTTCTGCGAGTACGGCATTTATAAAGACCTTAATGAGCTTGTTTCACCTATTAAAACAATAATGTCTAGAACTAATAGTAAACTGTCCTGAAAATATATAAGTCCGATAGCCATCAATGTCCGAAACAGAGATTCTCGGCCTTACATCGGGGTCCACGAATTCACTGTATTTTTATCTCATTCACAACAAAATTTATAATAAGTTGCTGAATGTTAATATGTTGTTCATATTTACATGATCTTTAGACATTATCACCAAAGAGAATGTAAAATAACTCGTAATATTTTCACATCGAGACTAGACAGAGGCGATGCCGATGACCATGACTATTTATTTGTCTCAATACCTCGACGTATCAGGTCGTCCGTTACCGGTTACTTACCAATCCGAAATGATTTAAAAAAAATCATTTTTTTAATTATTGGTCGAGCGAAAGTCAGAAAATAGTGATCAGTAAATTATTTTCCTAATGTTAGAAAGTTGTATTGAATAGTGATACTCCACTCTTGTATGTTTTTGTTGATTTTATACACAGTACAGATTTCATATTAATTTATGTTAGATTTAAGTTAATAAATAATCTTCTGTGGTTTTCTTCAATATTTTAATTGTGGGTAATATCTGAATTCAAATTCACTTGAACTAGGCATTTTAAAGTTTTCGATGTTAGTCGAACAAACGAACAGACCAACAAAGACGACGACGACGCTATCAGATGGCCATATTTTCCTCGTACATTTTTTATTGATCAGATTCCATTGGTTACTTAATTTTTTCCGTCTTTTTTAAGGTTTTAGTATTTAATTTATCTATTTTTTATACGTCATGACGCCGCGTCATAAATGTAAAGATATTAAAAGAAGGAATTAAACTAACATAACACAGTAAGCTAACACGAAGTCGACGATATCGGCTGTTAACGGGGCAATGACGGTTTAAACAGCATCGAAATATTACAATGTTCCCAGACAAACTCTCTGATGACTTCCTGTTGAAAAAAAGGACAAAAAACTAAAGTTGGGAAGAAAACCGCTTATTAATAAACAATACGAAATCCTGCTCAAGATTATTTAGTGCTGGGTAGATGATCGAAAATGGTCTCAAAAATTTTTTGAGTATGCTTCGTTGAAGCATTTTGAGCATGCTTCGTCGAAGACACGAGTAACAAGTTTGAAGATTTAGGTTGAAAATAGCTAAAAATATATCTACAAATAATCACTTGCGATGGATTTCTACAAAGTAGCACCTGAGTCCATATACAACATAAAATTATTTTCTGTTTGAAGTTGATTTCCGTCGATTTTCGTTAAAAATATGTACAGAAATTATGATTATGTATACATTACATTTCTTTTAGATATCGTGTCTATATAGGTAATGTATTTCTACGATATAACGATAGCGAAAAGCATTTTCATTTAAAAGTATGAACGAACCTTTTTTAAGTTCTCATCATTGAATTCATTTGTTCTGTCACTACCATTCAGTGAACTCAAAATTTTTTACTAAATAAGAATATTGCAATTAATGTTGGATAAGTACCTTGTTTTTTATTGTATTTGTTAATTAACTTTCATACTGAATTTTATTAAGTTTCGAAGCATCCACTAATACATTTTTACAATTAAAGCGTTCGCAAAACAAATATGAAACGGTGTTTTGTGAGAATGTATATGTACCTACATACTCGTTATAGGGCAATAGACAGGTGTGTAATTTATCTGGTTCCGAAATAACAATTTATTGCTCGACATTTTTGTGGTTATACGAAAATATTAACAAACAACAAAGCTTAGGTTTTTATCCATTTATTTTTGATGTTTAAATAAATGGTAAAGCTATGTCGACAAAAAGCAATCATTCGTAAAAGACAAGAAATGTTATGCTAAACGGAAACGAAATTTTAACTGTATTTATATATATCTACTTATATACGTAGTTGGTTCTAGTTATAGAAAGCTTTGGAGGCTAATACTATTTGATTGGATATATATATAATTTCTATTAAAACTAAGAAGAAACCGTGAGGTATCTGCGGGTAGTGAGTCCAAGGGAGGCTAAAGCTATTATGAGGTTAAGGAAACTTTGAAATGACATGAAAAATATCAAATATTATCAACAGTTATTGGTAATAATTAGTCTTCAATTACAATTACTATAAAAGAAAGTATATAATGGAATTAAACATTTTTGAAAATTTTGCCAATAGGTCTCATTTTACTACAGTACAATGAGGCCTAGAATTTTAACATATTTAAATAATCAAACTACATATTATACATTTGGTACATTAACATCTTCGCTTAACAACCATCAGTGAACTCAAGTGCTCGTTTGGTAGGCAGCGCCATCGTAGACACTAAAAATAACGCTCAATCAATTACATATTACTTGTTTACATTCTTAAAATTTTACCTATTTTTATTATTCGTACCGCGCGACCGTCTCTCGCAATGTATGATGCTAATGTAGTATGACCGTATGATGCAACCCTGGGAGCGCCGAGTGGGGTATCCCGTATCTAATGATGGTTAGTTGAAATTTTCAATAAAATTCTTGAATTTTTCGAGAATTTTTCATATTTTTCAAATATCTTTCCTTTATTTTTCCGATATTTTTCCAAACTAATTACTATGTCGTTTTTTTATCCCCTTGCTTCCGGTGCACTTTTTGCACCACACCAACTTACAATATAATAAGATAATTTTTAGGCACACCTAAAAACCAGGCACATTTTCAAAGCGTGTTGAAATTATCTGGCACACAATTTTGTTGTCCTGAAAGTAAAGTTCTATATCTGATATCATACATAAAGAAGATCAATTACTGAATGGCACGTGATATGCAACATTTAGGGCTTACATCTCGTGAACTAGGCTTTACAGAGTTATGACATAAAGGCGCATCGTTAACATTAAAATGTAGTTATCCTTCAACTGGTAAGACTTGTTTATTACTAGGAAACATTTTAAAACTACCTAAGCAGAAGAGAGAGGATCCGGACCGGATCAGCTTGATCAGCTTAGCAAGTAAAGTTTATACCAAAGTATTGACTGAACGTATGAAAGCCATTTCTGAAAGACATTTGTGGGAGGCATACGGTGGTTTTAGGAACGGTAGGGGTTGTATGGATCAGATTTTCTCGCTGTACGGTATCGTGGGGAAGTTTCTGGCCATAGGTCGGAAAGTTTTTTGCGCTTTCGTGTATCTCGAAAAAGCATTCGATAGAGTATTGCGAAAGAAATTGTCTAGTCTTCTGCCCGAATATGGCGTTGAAGACCTGCCTTCTGAAGCCTTACTGCAGGCTGTGAGGTCATTATATTGAGGCCACAGAGCCTGTGTAAGGATAGATGGTGACTTGTCGCCCTGGTTCGAAGTCTGTTCAGGCGTCAAGTAGGGCTACGTGATATCTAGCTGGCTATTCGTGCTGTATTTGGACAGTGGCTTCCAGACATTGAAAGGCAGTGTGAGTGGTATGATATGTGATGATCAGTGATGGGATATTCCGATGCATATTTACCTAAAGTTGTGAAGTTTGCTAATTGACTATAAATTGTGTTCTGATCTGTTAATAAAATCGAATGCTTACTTAGTCTGAAGTTTGTTGGCTAATTTGGAGTGTATTTTTGTATAAAAATCCCTATATTCTGGGATCGACATATTTAGTGGTCAAACAATATAATCGTGTGCATGTGGTTAAATAGTTCAAAATATGTCAACAATGTAATTTCGTATACGACATGGGCAGAACGCGCCTTTATTTATAAAATGAAAAAAAAAAATAGATTTTTAAATACTATGTTCAACTAGTTAAATCAGTCACTCGGAGTCAAGGTTACATTAAGAACATTACTTTCATAAATTCATCAAGATAATGAATTTATTTTAATTTTCGATTTATGGGGTTGTCACCGGGACAGTAACATGACATAGAAAGAGATGGTAAGATTTTTCGTCAGCATGTAAGAGAAGCAGAAAATAACCACTTTATGCAGCATGCTGTTACTATCCGCGGGATAGTACAGTAGTTTTTTCTTAGTTTCTTATTTTTTTTCTTAAATTGTCTTATTATGTGTAACTTGCCGTGGTCACAAGTTGAAAACCCAGGTTTCTATAATTTTTATAAATTAATAAAACGTATTCATAGCGACGTACACGATAAAATAAGCTGTGGATATTATTGGGTGAGACCACTGACTTTCTGGGCCTGCATGTGGTAAATTTTTTAGTCAAACCATTGAATGAAAACGTACCGGGACGTACTTACTTATGAGCTTGTAAAACTTTGGATGTAGTAAAAGGTCGTTTCGTGTCAGAATTTGTGATTCAATGTCTTAAAAAATTATGGAGCGATCAATTGAATAGCAAAGTACACGATGTTGTCATGTTTTGTACCGATGGCGTAGCATTTATGTTACTGGCTGGAAAAATATTGAAGGAAACGTTTCCGAATATGAAACATTTTAATTGTTTAGCTTATGCCCTGCACAGATTAGCAGAGACTATACGTTTGAGGTATGGTGACGTAGATACACTAATAAATAATGTGAAAACAATTTTTTTTAAATTTTCCAACAGAGTACTAATTTTGAAACAGCTGTATCCAAATTTACCCTTACCTCCACGGCCAGTTATTACTAAATGGTGAATATGGTTAGAAGCGGCAGTTTATTATGTCAACATTTAGACAAAATATCAGATGTTGTAACTTTATTAGAGAGCAATGAAGCTAAATGAGTATTAACTAAATCTAATTCGAAGAATGATTTAGAGTATTTATCTGTTTATTTCGAGATGTTGCATATTGCAATTGTAAAAATAGAAAAACCGTGACCTTTCTATAACGCAGTCATTCGAAATATTTGACGATGCGAGATCAACTGTAAATCAGACATCAAACAATACATTTATTAACAAAATGGAGCAAGTCATGGACAGAAACCCTGATTATGATGTTCTTAGAAAATAACCGAAAATAACAGTGATCCCGGTGTTTATAAATTTGCACCCACTTACTTCTGTAGACGTGAAAAGATCTTTTTCAGCCCATAAGTGGATTCCAAATGTAAAAATTGCTACAATACACTGCATGACTGAATTACTTCTAAGCAGCATGAAGCAATCTGTAGAATCTGACGTAATAGCATCGTGTTCAACACAAACAGATATATCAACGTCAGATTTTACAGACCACATCATAGAGATAGTCAGTGATTAAAGTTTACTCCTGATATTTAAATTTATTTTGTTTTTTTTTTTCATTTTCAGTATCATTTATTTAGTAGGTGATGGTAAAATTACACTTAAAAGTTGTTTACTGTATCTTATTTTTAACTAAACGCCACTTACAGAATGGTGATGCCCGTGAAAAGAACGAGCTGATGGGGAATGGGGAACTTTTTTAAACACACATGAACCTCTTTTTTCTTACACCCTACGCATGTAGAGTGTAAGAGAAAAGACATTTAAAAATACATTTTATTAAGTTAAAAATTAACTTTCAGAAGTATTAAATATATATTATCTGACTAATTATGCTATCCCCCGGGGATCCCGCGGGGATCCCGATTATTTTTGTTAAATAAATAATTTTGAAGAACCGCTTCTATATTTTTTTAGCCAAAAATTAATTTCAGGTAAATATGCATCGGAATATCCCATCACTAGTGATGATACAGTGGTAAACTGCCTTTTGTACGCTGACGATGCTGTGCTTATGCTTATGCTGTGATATACAAGTGATAGAAATATAATAGTATTTATTTCCCTATTAGGGTCATAATTTTACATACACATAACATTATATTGCAATCTCATATAGGTACTAATGAATTACAAGGGTTTGTGTTATAATTTTCGATATTGTTTATAATAAGTGTAGAACGCGCTTAGAAGTCAAAAAGTATAAGATTTTTTTCCATAAAAGAAACGTTAAACAAGCGAGCCCATAACAATACTTTCTCAAATCTGAATTTCCTGCAAATAAAAAAAATATTCGCATTAAAAATAGCTTTGAGTTTTCGTTCGCTCCTAATTGAAAAGTTACCGTTGAAGTTGCCCGAAAAAAATAATTTCACGTACTTGCTGTGTTAACTTTTAAATAAACGTATAATATAATAATGTGCTTTGAAGCCCAGTTGCACAGAGGTGGAAAATCTCAATTAAGTGCTGGGGACCGGATGTTAAAAATTAATGTCTACCGTAATGGCACTGAGAATGTGTCCGGTGGCAGAGACCGATCGTCGGACGAAACCGCGTCCATTTTACTAGAAATTATATCGAAATGACACATGTTGCCCTGAACCTCTTATGACCAGTCATTACTAATTTTAGTATCATTAGAATTACGCGAGGGAACTGTTCCCTCATTAGGAATAAATTTACATACGAATAATCTAATAAATATTTTATAACTTATCAATAATATCAATTCTTGGTTTAGTTTTTCTATTGTGTATTATAATAAGTAATATAACTACGTAATGAAATAATCTAAAAACTGTTCACATCGTACTTTGCAATTATCGTAATTACGATGCAGTCACTCATTAGAGCAATAAATCATAAATGCTGGGTACCTAATGATTATGAGTTATAGAAATACAATAATTATTCATTATAAAGCGCAGCAATAATTTTTAAATGAATTTATAAAGAGTATATACAGCAGGGATAGATTGTAATGCAGTCACTTATTTATGTCTTAACCGACAGTGCTTGCGACATCCTTAAAGAATCATCGGAATCCTAGAGTCTACGTGATGGGCCATCTTTTGTCTCGTTAAGCTAAACATTAGTGCGTTTTAAAATAATGTTATTGAATATTCTATGAGATACCTACTCTTCCTTTTTTTCCAAATAATAATAAGTCATATATATTATATATGTTAGGATTAAGCCATTCCGGATTTTTAAATAACCCACAGGAATCTTTGAAAAGTATCCTAAATATTTAATCACTATGTTAACTTTAACAAAATTCATTTAGTAGTTCCTGCATAAAATATATTCACACTGCAAAAGCACTAATACTCGCCTGTGCAATATCTGTGCTCTGGGCAAGCATGCAAACACACAGAAATTGTAAGAATGATTAAATTGGTCTCTACATCGACTATAATGCTCATCGCGATTAAGTTATATTATTTATAAACATTGTAAATATTCTTAATGTATAAATTTATGAACCGATTCTTTTTTCGTTTGGTAGGTAATACTTCAGATATGGTCCCATTTAAATTTCACCGGTATTGGAGTTTGGACTTCGAAGATATACTTAATAACGAGACCTGGTTATAACCTTTATTTATATTGATGATTCTATTGTATATCGTTGCGCTCCGGAATTAGAAAGAAGTTAACTGCAGACCTGCCCTAGATATTTATTTAGATCAAGATCACTCAAAAGGAAGAAATAAAAAATTTTTATTAAAAAAAATTAAACCACCTTCAAAAAAAACACTGAAAAGTATAAAATAACTATCCTTTACTAATCAAAACAAGTACAATTAAAATAACTTTATAAATACGATACACATACCTATATAATTACGTACGATACACATACCTATATAATTATGTATTTATAAAGTTATTTTAATTGTACTTGTTTTGATTAGTAAAGGATAGTTATTTTATACTTTTCAGTGTTTTTTTTGAAGGCGGTTTAATTTTTTTTAATAAAATTTTTTTTAAAGTACCGATATTTAGAAGATTAATGAAATCAATAAGAAGTTTACATTTTTTATGTATTAACTATATAAATACATATTTCAAAGACAGTTATGTGCTTTTTACTGTATTGCGTTACTAAACCAATAACTAATTTTCACGCTCTCCATTGTCAGTTATCAACTTCAGAAGTTATTTATTTATATCCGACAGGACTTCAACATGTCCCTTGCTCTTTGACTAGGTAAATATTAATAAAATGCTTTCGCTGTAACTTTCGTCGTTCGTTAGATTTTGTTACTCTCTGTCAAATCTGAATAAGCACTTGTCAGAACAATAAGCGTTCGTTCGTGTGAAAACGAAATCCTTCAGTTTTTGCAAAATAAAATAGCTTTGAGCAGAAGTGGTAGTGTTTACCTAGTAGTTACCTTTTGGCATGGAAAGGATAAGTCAATATTTGTCGAATAAAATTGCAAATTGGTTTCATCATATCAGTAAAGTCGTTATTTCTGTGTATTTTAAAACGTAGGAATAAATAAATCAAGATGGCTAAATTATTTCAATAAAATGCTTCGCCTTTTCTCTTTGTCTACATTCGTTCAAATCATAATGTTACCTATTGTTTATTTTAATATATTAGGTCTTTACCTATGAAATTGCCGTTTGGTATACAAAAAAGTATTTTATATATATATATATATATATATCTTTTTTATTTATTTTATTAATCACAGTATGCACCCATGCTATCGATGCATCTCTGCCAGCGCAATGGTAATTTTTCAATGGCCTTCTTGAAGAAGTCAGGTGTACGGGAGGCAACAAACTCTTCAAAGGATTTTGTACTGCCTCTCGGGTATAGAACTTTTTTTCTGCCAAGAAGTTGTCCAAATTTTGGAAAATGTAAAAGTCTGTCGGCGCAAGGTCTGGTGAGTACGGTGGATGACGCAAAACTTCCAACCCTAGCTCTTGTGGCTTAGAGACCGTCTCTTGTGCCGTGTGAGCTCGAGCGTTGTTATGCAGGAGCTGCGGCAACGAGCGATTAACCAAGGCTAGCCGGAGATTTGCGAGCTTCTCCATCATTGTGTCCAGTTCCTCACAGTACACATCCGCAGTAACACTCGTGCCATTTGGTAAGAACCTTTGCCACTTTTATGGGGCATAGTTTTCGTTTGGGGCATAGCCTAGGTGCTAAACCAGGGTCTAAGCAACCTGATGACCGCTTACGATTGTCAAAAAGAATCAATTTTTCATCGCAAGTGACAATGCGGTTCAAAATCTCCTAGTTTTTATGTCTATTTAGCAACGCAAGGCATACATCAACGCGTTCGACGCGCTTACGATCGTTCATTTCATGCGGCACCCACTTATCAAGCTTTTTTACCTTGCCAATTTGACACGAATGGACTAATATTGTTTTGATAGTAACATCGAAAGCTACTGCTAACTCAGCAGTAGATTGAGTATCGTCAGCTTCCACTGTTCCACTTCCTTTAATTCGTCGTTGTTGACTTTAGTTTTCGGGCGACAGACAACGGCGTTCATTTTTCAGATCAAAATTTCCATGTAGGAATCGTTCAAACCAATAACGGGTCGTGCGTTCGTTTGTAGTGTTCACTCTATTCCGTAATTACCCATATTTTTCTCGTAACTATACTGATGAAAAAATACAAATGTAGTGAAAACAAAACACTAATCAATAAACATTTGTTTATTCTACATTTAAAACATTTGTTTATTCACTAATCAATAAACATTTGTTTATTGATTAGTGTTTTGACTGAATTTGAAAATAAAATTCCATAATTTTAAAATAAAATCCATTTGAATTTAGAAGTTATCGCCAGCCATACACAAATTACATTTCAAGTGACCATTATTGTAGAACGGCAACTTTAGGTAAAGACCTATGTAGGGTCCTAAAGGACTTAAAATAAGAGGAGTGGACTGTAATATATGCTGGTTTATATTTCTTTACAAAAGATAATAAAATATAATAATAATGAATTCAATGCACCGTGCGCGTGAGACTGTCTCGGAAGTTCAGATAGTAGTCCTGTTTTGTTCGGGCCCCCGCGTCTTTCGCTTCTCTTTGTAGACCCGAACTGCCCCGAGGATTCGCGGGTCGCGACAACCTATTATTAAATTACAAAATTAGTTTGTTTTAATAAATTATAGCTAATTCGAGGAGACATAACGTAGGACCCGTATCTCGGTTTTGACGTACACATTTAGCTATAAACATGAATTTATCTACATAATACTTTCAGGTGTTTATCTACCATCAATTCCTTGGACACTACTTAAATTTATAATATTGTGTATTAATATGATCCAGTGGCGGAAACTCGACCGTTAATAAAAAATTAATGCTTTTTCCTTTGACATACACTCCGTAGACTCGAAACACCTCACAACTCATAATTCGCAAAAAATTCACAGCTTGAGACTCACTCAGTCAATCTATCGGTAATTATTTTTTGGCAACATTTTAAAATTTTAGCGACAATCTGTACTTTGTGCGACCGTTTGAGTCGTTTGTGTTTCATTGACAGTATAAGTTACAAGTTATAAATATTATAATTTGTTTGACATTGGCGGTATGAATGTAAACAATGAATGATTTATTAAATTTAATGTATTTGTAACACACATTGCATATAAATTTTAGATTTCTGCACTGTTGCTCCATATACATTTTAAGTATGCCAAATCTCACACTCCCTCGCGCAATTTGCTTAAAAAGGGGTTCAAAGTTCTTTATTCCTGTATTAATATATAGATTCCGAGAGCGAATTATATTAAAATTCTATCATTTACAATAACATGTTTTCGCTTGTGATAATAAAATAATTCGGAAAAATTCTATGGAAAAATAGATCAGACTGTATTTTTTAGCGTGTGACGAAGTTGCGCGCGCCGATGTAACAGACAATTTATTATTATTTATTTGTTTCATAGTAGCAGTACGGTTCTCCCTTATAACCTATGTCTTCAGTGATAAATAGATGGAATAAATAGATAAATAGATAAATTCATTAAAATGTCAGCGTAATACATTTTAATTGTTTCTTGGAGTTTCTGGCGATAAGTATATTGACGCAAACTTTCTAGTAGAATCCGCTAAAGCGGACTAAGCCGCTAAAAAATTTCAACATCACACTACTAAATAAGCACTTATTACATGAATTCTATATAATGCGTAACAGCCTAGACGCTTGGGACGTAAAACTACGCCAATTTTACATCATAAAATCCAGTAGAAACAATTTGCGAATAATTAATATAAACGCCTAACCGCTCCCCATAAAATCCCGCCAAAAACTCCTTATTTTTTTTTTATGTGTGGCCCGTTTAGTTTTCTTATATTTGGCCAGTTTTCTTTAAAAACATCAAAGATGAAAAAGAACTTCTTACGTCCATATACTATGAGTACACACTACTTTTTTTCATTTGGGGTAGGTATGTATTTACTTATTTAGGATATAAGTATTTACACATAATATACATATTTACCTACTTACGTATCTTCTTGTGAGAATCAATAACAGTAATGTATGAAATGACAGAGTAGGCATTCAATTTACAATTTCATTTGGAAGTGTAAGAATGTTTCTAAACCTTTAAAATTTAATTTTTAGAGAATGGAATCATGATATTTATCTACTTATGAAACTAATTTTATATTGTATTTATATATAATATTCTATAAACACGTTTCCTAAAACAAATATGCCTATGTTCATCCAAATTTTGGTGTAATGAATACGTGACTTATCTATAAGTTTACGGGATGAAACGACACCGTCACGCACGGTACACCGTTACTTCAGGTTTAACTGAAGCGAGTTACTTGACTTACGAAGTCATGTGAAACACAAAATATAATTGTATTTCGTGATTAAAATATTTGTTTTCAATTTACGAAAACATCAAATGAGAATTAAAACTAAATAAAATATTGTACAAAAAATAAATAAAACACCTAATAAATAAAATATCATACTTATTTAGAAAGGAATGTTAATAATAAAAATATGAGACACCCACACGTGCTTACAGATTCAAATTACATTTAAAAACTAATAGCATCCATACAAGTTCAAAGTCAAAGTCAAATCAATTTATTCAAATAAACCCAATTGCAAGGTATTTTTGAACGTCAAAGCTACTTTAGTTCGGTTCGAAAAGAAAACCCGAACACAGAAAAACCGACAAGAAACTCAGTCAGGTATCATTTTTTCAACATCATTCTACAATACTTATTTAAAATACAATATTCATAAAGCCAGTAAATGCGTGTGCAGAGAAGATTTTTTCCAGACTATTGTTTTTTATTCAACGAAACCGCTAATTTTGTAGTATGCTTTTCCTATCAGTGTGCGTTTAATAACAAGTTTAAATTGCTTTTTCGTTAATTGAATAATGTCTTGAGGAATTTTATTATAAAAAAGAACACAGTAGCCCGAAAATGATCCACTTGACTTTTGTAATTTAAACTTAGCAGTAACTCGCTGATCACGACCACGAGTTTCCATACCATTAACACCACCTTTTCTTTGAAATACAACTATATTTTTTCTAGTGTACATTATGATTTCATAAATATATAACGATGGCAAGGTGAGTACATCAATGTCATTAAAACGGTCTCTCAGCGACTCTCTTGCATTCATACTGTAGATGGTACGTATTGCCCTCTTTTGTAAAATAAAGATAGAATTCATATGCGCCGCCAATGCCCACAGTAGTAGGCCATAAGACATAAGGCTATGTTAAATTATTAGGCGTTCACATATTAAGTAACTTCGATAAAATATGTCATTATAATTGTGTTATTAATTGAGTTCTGCGTAGGTAAATGTAGAAGCGGAGCCTAGTAATTTTTATGAATCCTGTTATTATCGTGGTAGATGAATGAAACGATAAGATAAAGGTTTTCGAATGCCAAAGGTCTCTCGAAAACCTTTGAAGGTCACTCAAAAACGCTAATCAAAATAAAAATGTTCTAGAACGACTAGAGAGAACGTAACGGGGTAACGGAGAAAATACTTAACAGGAGCGTATTTAAAACTGACGTTTTATCGTTCTTGACGGATTTTGTTCTCGTTACTTTCATTTCAAGGAACTAAAATGTAATTATTTTCATACAAAATTAAAGAATTTCTAGGAGAAACACGCCTTACACTAGCGGCGACACGGCAGGGACGGTAGCAGGCGGCGCGAGATGGACGCGTCACCGAGCAAAGCGGCAACGTTACATTATAAAGTTTTAGACACAGTTGAGAATAAAACAAATTTCATCTTTGTGAAATTACGAAAGTTTATGTTTATGAAAATTTATTTATATATGTTAATTAACAACTTTTGATCTATATTAATAGTAAAATCATTTGTCGAAGTTAACGGAAAGCATCATGAACACGTTGTATACATACACCTTATTTATATTTTATACAACTATTTATATTATGTCACTACTCATTAACATACATAAACACAGATATTCACAAATGCAAAATCTATATATTAAAATAATTAAATATAATTTATAAACATAAACATTTTAGATACGTATTTTATTTTTCACCTACCAACACTTCTTATATTTTTTACTACGCACTGTGCACGCCCGCGCTAACAAAAGTAACGTTGTGAACCGACACAGTGTACGAAACATAGTCATTCTGCATTTGTTCCAATGGCTATTACATGTTAATGAGATCGTACTAATTTATTCGCTTATTTATAATCGTTAATATCTGTTGCTGTCAATATCGTAATTCGTAATTATTGTCGTATCTGTGTATTGCTTGTGTAATATTATAATTTTGTCTGTAAATCGTATTCCCCAAAAAATATGTTTGTTACCTCTGTGAAGTGTTCGTATCATTTACTTGTGCTATTCTACTAAGTCTTCTTTTTTATTTGTGTTGTAGTTCATCAAATCAGGTATATAAATCAGGTAACTATATGTACACCCCACCATATTGGTGACTCTGACGAAGAAAAATTCGGATTTTATGAAAATCGGTTATCATAAATTATACGGAGGTACCGGGACAATTTTTAACTGCAAATGAACAAAAGATTACAGTAGCAGCTGTTTCTTTAAAGGTTCCTGAAGACGTCGCGTCTATCAAAGGTGTCACCGGAGAAACTGAATTTCACCAGCTGTTGCATGTATTCCCGGAAATAACCCGACCTGCAGGCATTCACCTTCCATCCAAACATAACATGCTACATTTCATCAAGATCACACCAGGTCCTCTTGTCTCTTGCAAGCCTCATCGACTCGATCCAGTCCGATTGCAAGCAGCAAAGAAAGAGTTGGAAGACATGCTTGCTAGCGGAACAGCCAGGCGTTCGGAGAGTCCTTGGGCTTCAGCGCTACACCAGGTCAAAAAAAAGGATGACGGTTGGAGACCTTGTGGGGACTACAGAGCTCTTAACGCAAAAACCGTGCCAGACAGGTACTCCAAATGTCACATCTACGGTTTTTTACACTTGCTGTCAGGATGAGCTGTCTTCTCCACGATTGATTTAATGAAGCCACATAATCAAATACAGTAAACCTAGAGGATATAGCCAAGACCGCCATCATAACACCACTCGAATTATGTAAATTGCAGTACATGACCTACAGATTAAGAAATGCTGCGCAAACATTTCAAAGGTTCATCCATGAAGTACTTCTTGGTCTGGCTATAGATATATCGACGATATTTTGGTTTCTTCAACATCAGTCAAAGTCAAATCAATTTATTCAAGTAAACCCAACTACAAGGTGTTTTTGGACGTCAAATCTACTTTGGTTCGGCTCAAACAGAAGAGAAAAGCAAAACCCGGACATTGAGAAAAACCGATAAGAAACTCAGCCAGGTATCATTTTTTTTTTTCATAATTTTACAAAAGGTTTATTAAAATACAATATTCAGAGAGCCAGTAAATGCATGTGCAGAGAAGATCATTTCCAGACTATTGTTTTATCTTCAACGAAATCGTTTATTTTACTCGTATAATATGATTGTCTAATCAATGTACGTTCTATAGCTAATGTAAATCTGTTTTCTGTCAATTGAGTGACTTCTTGAGGAACTTTATCATACAGCGAATGTAGTTACCCAAAAATGAAACATTTGACTTATCTAATTTAAAATTTTGGAATAACCAATTTATCACGACCTCGGGTTTCTATACCACCTATATCGCCTTTCTTTATAAATAGATCTATTTTTCCTCGTATACATAATAATTTCAAAGATGTATAAGCACGGCAAGGTGAGTACATCAATGTCTTTAAAACGATCTCTTAGTCATTCTCGTGCATTCATACTGTAGATGGCACGTATCGCTCAATCAATCAAAGAGCATAAAACGCATCTGACACAACTGTTGTTCGATCACCTGAAAAAATATGGCATTCTTGTCAATACGACAAAGTGTGTACTCGGTCAACAAGAGCACACATTTTTAGGGTACCGTGTATCTACTGCTGGTGCTAAGCGTCTAGAAACAAAAATGCAGACACTACAGCACTTCACAACCCAAAAAACGGTGAAAGAACGTTTTCTGAGCATGCTCAATTATTATCGTCGTTTCATCCTAATGCGGCGAAATTTTAAACGAAGTTCTACCGACGTGAAATAGCAGTATTGCTGTTGTATTTCGTTCGGTAAGTGAGAGTTCCGGTAGCCTCTCACTAGAACTTTGAGATCGCAACCTGCGGCTAGTCGTCGGGTCTGGCATTACAGGTCAGAAGACTGAGACGAAATGCGAAGTTTCTTTACATCCTACCCATGGTGGCGAGTGTGCTTCTCACTGGATGATCCTGATGTCTCCGTCGACTACGTCGCTGATGTCATATTGCAGGTAATGGAACTTTTCATTCCAAACTCTGTGGTTCCCATTGGTGGCGGATCTCAGCCCTGGTTTGGTCGCTCATGCAAATTGACGTCCCGCCCGAAGCGTGTGCGCTACCTTGCCTGGGCAAAGGCGGTGGCATCTAAGGAACCAAACACCAGCGCGTTCAGAAAGGAGTACAACTATGCCACCAGGTCCTTTGAGAAAGACATTGCCAAAGCGAAGTCCTCGTTCATAGGCAAAATTGGCGAGAGACTAATTCGTCTTCCTTCGGGGACGCGCGCATTTTGGTCTCTCGCCAAAGCCGTCCTCGGTAATTTCTGTCAGCCGTCTCTTCCATCATTGCATAAGACCGATGACTCCCTGCCCCACACTGCAAAGGAGAAAGCCGATCTTCTGGGCACTCTCTTTGCATCAAACTCGACACGGGATGACGGGGGAAATTTACCACCAACCATACCGCATTGTGTGAGCTCTATGCCAAACGTTCGGTTCCTACAGAGTTCAGTTCGTAAGGCTCTTTTTTCCCTCGAAATTCACAAGTCGAGTGGGCCAGACGGAGTCCCCGCAATTGTGCTAAGGACGTGTGCTCCGGAGTTGGCACCGGTTCCCTAAAAAGGGCGATCGCTCTGATCCGTCCAACTATAGGCCCATTGCCATTACCTCTTTACTTCTTAAAGTAATGGAATCCATTATAAACTGTCAGCTCCTCGGGTACCTAGAGGAGCACCAGCTGATCAGTGATCGCCAGTACGGTTTCAGCCGAGGTCGCTCAGCTGGTGATCTTTTAGTATATCTTACGCATCGCTGACTGAGGCAGTCGAGAGTAAGGGGGAGGCTCTGGCAGTAAATCTGGACATAGCGAAAGCCTTTGATAGGGTGTGGCATGGGGCTCTACTTTCCAAGCTTCCATCTTACGGGCTTCCCGAGAAGTTATGCACGTGGGTTGCCAGCTTCTTCTCTGGGCGTACCATAAAAGTCGTAGTCGTTGTAGACGGTTTGTGCTCTGACTTGAAGCCTGTGAATGCTGGTGTCCCGCAAGGGTGTATACTTTCTCCGACTCTTTTTCTTCTGCATATCAATGACATGCTGCATAACAATAGTGCCATTCATTGCTATGCGGATGACAGTACTGAGGATGTACTTTATACCGGACGTGCTAATTTCTTTTTGGAAAACGTTATTGAGAACCGGAACAAGCTTGTGTCTAATATTGAGAACATGTTAAGTTATGTCTCAAGTTGGAGCCGACTAATATTAGTCCAAATTAACCCCTCTAAGACACAAGTTTGCACGTTAACCGCAAAAAGACATCCCTTTGTCGTATCCCTCAGTTTTGAAGGTACTTCCCTTGATGCCAAGCCGACTATTGGAGTCCTTGGCGTCGATATCTCGAGCGAGGTTTAGTTACGCAGTCATCTGGAGAGTAAAGCTAATAGTTAGAGAGCCAGCGACAAAAATTAAATTAAATTAGCTTCGAAAAAGCTGGGTGTACTCGGTAGAGCGGGACAGTATTTCACGCCGACCGACTTCGTTTCGTTTCGATTTCGTTTCGTTTCGAAATGCCGATTTAGTTACAACTTTACAAGGCACAGATTAGGCCTCACATGGAAAGCTGTTCCCATCTCTGGGCTGGAGCGCCCCAGTATCAACTCCTTTTGACCGCATACAGTGTAGAGCGGTTCGGATTATCGGCGGTCTGTTACTCTCTGATCGGCTCGATTGTTTGGCCTTGAGAAGGGACGTTGCGTCCCTAAGCATATTTTGCCAGATCGATCATGGGGAATGTTCTGAAGAATTGTTCGGAGTACTGCCTGCTGCTGAATTCCGTTACCGTATGTCACGCAATCAACTGTCCTTTCATCTTCACCACCTTGATGGATGACGGTCTACAACTGTGCGATTTTTACGACATTTTTGTCGTAAAAATCGTATAGCGGTGGTATTCCCGGACCGTTACGACTTAGGGACCTTCAAGAAACGAGCCTACTCTTTCCTTAAAGGCCGGCAACGCACTCGTGATTCCCTGGAGGTTGCGGGTGTCCATGGGCGGCGATAATCATTTTCCATCGGATGATACGCTTGCTTGTTTTCCCCCTCTGATATAAAAAAAAAATGTATACGAAGCGATAAAATACTTCCAACATATGGCTGAAGCCAGAACCTTTGCTGTATTTACAGACCACAAACTACTCAAGTTTACCTTCTCAACCAACAGAGAAAAATGCTCGCCTAGACAGTTCCGATACCTAGATTTCATCGCACAGTTTACTACAGATCTGAGGTACGTACCTGGAAGAGAAAACGTTATCGCTGATGCTCTGTCTCGTGTTGAAGAAGTCACACCACCTGTTGACTACTAGATTCTTGCACGATCTCAAGACAAGGACCCAGAACTCCAAGAACTGCTTCTCCATGGTTCCTTTCTGAAACTAAAGAAAGTACCATCCATTAGTAGTGACTTACCGGCGTACTGCGATACTTCCTTGCAACAAACTCGTCCGTTCATTACTCCAGCGTTCAGAGACAAGTTTTCGACATAATGCATAATCTTTATCATTCTGAAAGCTCCGCTACAGTTCGACTGGTCAAGCAAAAAATTTGTGTGGCCTATAGAAGAAAGTGAGCTAGGCAATGGTTGTCATGCCAAAAAAGCAAAGTTTGCCGACATGCTATCTTTCCTTAAGTCACTTTCCCGACACCTTCCTCGAGGTTCTCTCACATACACCTCGACGTCGTAGGGCCATTACCACCAACTTCTGATTACAGGTACTGCCTTACTATCATCGACAGGTACACACGATGGCCAGAGGCAACCCCATCGAAGATGTCACTGCAGATACCAATGCAACTGCTCTCGTGTCTGACTGGTTTGCCAGATTTGGCTGTCCTGCAAGGGTGACTACAGACCGTGGTCGCCATAGAC
The DNA here is from genome assembly GCA_907165235.1 of Zeuzera pyrina. NCBI lineage: Eukaryota > Metazoa > Arthropoda > Insecta > Lepidoptera > Cossidae > Zeuzera > Zeuzera pyrina. Next base: position 12,117,058 of record OU015624.1, read on the forward strand.
TAACTTCATGGCATACTTCTGCTTCGCCTTTTATATACCACGTCATCTTCATACGATATCTCACGTATTTCTCCGACAAGATCATGTGAGACGACCACTTGAACCACCTTTCGCTGGTCCATATAAAGTACTGGAGAGAACACCAAAACATTTCAGGATTGAAGTACCGTGAGTATCGACAGACTGAAACAAGCCTATCTGAATAAAGATGTAGTAGATGCTAGACCTACTAGCACTCCATTACCACCACCGGCAGTCCTGAAATCTCACGAAGGAACCAGAGATGGCAAAGACGTTCATCACACTGAGACTAAACGCACACGCAGCGGTAGCAGAGTTCTCTTTCCTCAGTATTACCGACCATAGCCGTGGCCTCAGCGAGGGAGTGATGTAGGCCACATAATATGCACACTTCACTATATATCTATATATTTACACCTTATTTATATTTTACTACCTGTACCCGCGACTTCGTCTGCGCGGAAAATTTTCTCGTGGCTCTCTAAGAATAGGTTAAATTACATGTGCATGTAAATATTTACAAAGATTGTTATTGAAAAAAGCCTACGTCTAACCTCCGGGCACTAACCATCTCTGTACGAAAATTCATCATAGTTGGTTCAATGGTTCGGCATTTCTCATTCAAAGTTTTGTCCCCCTTTTCATCCCATTAGAAATTTTTGATAAAAAAGTAGCCTATGTCCGTTCCCAGGTGTCACATCGTAATCAGTTTGGCGGTTTATCATTTCCCATACAAAGTTTCATTCCCATTTTCATTCCTTTAGGGGTAAATTTTTAATAAAAAAGTAGCTTACATCTGTTTAGCTATACCCGTGACTTCGCCTGCGTGGTAAATTTATTCGTGGCTTTCCTGGATTAGGTTAGATTGCACGTTCATGTATATATCGACAAAAGAAATATTGTTTTTGAAAAAGAGCTTACGTTTCTAGCCTACACGTCTGCCCCGGGCACTTACTACCTACCACTGTACTCAACATCATTTATCATATATCACCATACTTCAGCGATTTAGCATTTCTCATTTAAAGTTTCATCCCCCTTTTCACCCCCTTAAGGGTAGATTCTTGAATAAAAAAAGTAGCCTATGTCCGTTTCCAGTTGTCAAACTATCTTCATGCTACTTCATACATCAGTACAGTACTTTAGCATTTCCCATACAAAGTTTCATCCCCATTTTTGCCCTTTTAGGAATAGATTTTCGATAAAAAATTAGTCTAAATCACTGCACCAAATTTTATGATAACCTAGGTCTATCATTTCTCACACAAAGTTTCATCCCCCTTTTCGCCTTCTTATATATATTTATATATATAAGAAGGTATATTTTTGATAAAAAAGTAACGTCCGCTCTCTGACGCTAAACTATCTCCAAGCCAAATTTTATCATAATCGGTTCAGTGGTTTAGCATTTTTCACACAAAGTTTCATCCCCCTTTTCACACGTTTAGGGGTAGATTTAAAAAAAATGTGTAGCCTACGTGAGCACAATCACATATTCTTACTACATACCGATTTTCATGAAGATCAGTCAAGCCGTTCTTCATTTATAAAAAGACAGACACAAAAATTTTAAAAATGGTAGAATCGAAGTCAGTGAGTCATAAAATGACTATCTATTTCAAAATTTGAAAGTAAAATTGTAGTGAAAGACGGACGCTAGAGGTTTATACCAGGGATATTATGGAGCTCCGTATCCGTAACCGAAACTATCGGATATCCAAAATAAAAAACTATCCGTAACCGTAACCGAATCCGATATAAAAGTTTCGGATAGTTTCGGATAGGGCGGAGTCTAAATGCGACATGTTGTGACAGGTTTTTGTTTTTGCCCGGCTGAGCCGACAGATCAGCCGCACGCTTAGTCGTAACTAGTTGGTCATTAAGGGATTACATTAAAATTTAGCATTTACAAGTACTCAATAAAAGGTGTTGTTTATTGTAAATTAGTAAATAAATTGTGAGTGTCTGGGAAAATGCGTCCTAAGTCTAGTTTAATTTAATAATTTTTTGATGAAGTTCATGTAGATTTAACGAAACGTAAACAGTGTGGTAAAAATTTTTCACGCAAAGGATGTGCCACTACTTCGCTGAAACTTCATCTTACATCTCAATTAGTACTGTAATCAATTGTTTCTTTTTATTAAAATTTTAGTTCACTCTTTAGTTTAATTAAGACACAAGCAATGGCTAATGAAGACTGATTGATATGTTAAGTTGTGGTAATTTTTATAAAGATATTGATAATATATTAGAAACTACGAATGTTAATTTTGATTTTTATTTGATTTATACCTATAAAACCTCAAAACGAGTAGCTAGCTGTAAGAAAGAATTACTTGTATGACTGATTGTAAAACCTACAAAGTACAATTAATCAAATCATTTATATTCCTATTTATATTTTATTTTTACACTTTCTTAAAAATCTAATATCCGTAACCGAAACTATCGGATAATCCGAAATAATTTAATATCCATAACCGTAACCGAAACCGGTATAATATTTTTCATATATCCTAATCCATATCCGGATCCGAAATTATATATCCATAACATCCCTGGTTTATACCTATATACGGTATAGCGCTGGCTATACCCGTGACTTCGTCTGCGCGGAAAATTTTTTCGTCGCTTTTCCGGATTAGGTTAGATTATATTATGTACATGTGCATAGTATGTTTAAAGATTGTTTTTTAAAAAAAAGTCTACGTCTGGCCTACGTCTGTCTCCGGAAACATACTATCTCTGTACCAAACATAATAATTGCTTCGGCGGTTTAGCATTTCCCGTTCAAAGTTTCATCCCCTTTTTCACCCCCCTTAGGGGTAGATTTTTGATAAAAAGTAGCCTGCGTCCGTACCCAGGTGTCAAACTATATCTATGCTACATCATAATCAGTTCAGTGGTTTAGCATGTTCCGTACAAAGTTTCGTACCCCTCCCTCCCGTTTCCCTTCATTTTCTATGTATTTTTGATAAATAATGTCTTATCACCGTACCGATTTTTATCATTACCTAGATTTAGCGTTCCCCATACAAAGTTTCATCCCTCTTTTCGCCCTCTTAGAAGTAAATTTTTTTATAAATAAAAAAATTAAACTGCCTTCAAAAAAAACACTGAAAAGTTTAAAATAATTACCCTTTACTAATCAAAACTCAAGTACAATTAAAATAACTATAAATACGAAACTCATATCTATATAATTAAATTTGACAGTTACTGAAGTCGATGCCAAGCCGACCAAACTAAAGACTTTGTGTTGTTGCACATAGATTTGGCACCGACTTCAATAACTGTCAAATTTAATTATATATGTAGGTATGAGTTTCGTATTTATAAAGTTATTTTAATTGTACTTGAGTTTTGATTAGTAAAGTATAGTTATTTTATACTTTTCAGTGTTTTTTTGAAGGCGGTTTAATTTTTTTTTAATAAAAAATTTTTATTTCTCCCTTTTGAGTGATCTTGACCTAAACAAATATCAAGGGTAGGTCTGCAATTAACTTCTTTCTAATTCCGGAGCGCAACGATATACAAGAGAATCGTCAATATAGATGAAGGTTATAACCAGGTCGCGTTATCTAGTGTATCTTCGAAGTCCAAGCTCTAATATCGGTGAAATTTGAATGGTACCACCTCTGAAGTATTACTTGCCAAACGAAAAAAGAATTTTCGAAATCGGTTCATAAATGACGGAGTTATGAGGTAACAAACATACAAAAAAAACATACAGACTAATTGAGAACCTCCTTCTTTTTTTGAAGTCGGTTAAAAAGTAGCCTATGTCTGGTATTTGATGTCAAACTATCTTCTTGCCAAATTGCATCATAATCGGTTCAGCGGTTTACCATTTCCCATACAAAGTTTCATCCCCCTTTTCACCCCTTTAGGTTTAGGTTTTCTAAAAAATAAGTAGCCTATCATGAGCACAATCACATGTTCTTACAACATACCAATTTTCATAAAGATTGGTCCAGCCATTCTTCAGTTATAAAAGGACATACAGACAGACAGACAGACACATAGACAAAAATTTTAAAAATGGTAGAATCGAAGTTAGTGTGTCATAAAACGACTATATATCGCAAAATTTGTCAAAAAAAATGCAATTACAGACAGACACAAGAGATTTATATAGTAGTATAGATAGATGTGACTATTTATATTATTTCACTACTCATTAACATACATACACACAGATATTCACAAATGCAAAATCTATATATTAAAACAATTACATATAATTTATGAACACGCAAACATTTTATAAACGTATTTTATTTTTCACCTTCCAACACTTACTCGTATTTTTACTACGCACTGTGCACGCCCGCGCTAATAAAAAGTAATGTCGCGAACCGACACAGTGTACGACACAGCCATTCTGCATTCGTTCCAACGGCTATTACAAGTCGATGAGATCGTACTAATTTTATTCACTTATTTATAATCGTTAACATAGTAATTCGTAATTATTGTCGTATCTGTGTATTGCTTGTCTAATATTATAATCGTGTCTGTAAATTGTGATACTCAAAAAAAATATTTGTTACCTCTGTGAAGTGTTCGTATCATTTACTTGTGCCAGTCTACTAAGTGTTCTTTTTTATATTTGTGTTGTAGTCCATATATATGAATCAGATAACTATATCTACACCCCACCATAGTAAATTATATCGAAACGATCCATAAAATATAATTGAAGAATAATCAATAACGAATATCGAAACTTTCTAAGTAGTCTGGTAGTTAAGCAGATGGTAGAGATGCTTTAACCCTTAGGGAATACGCGAGAATAATCGTCTAATTAGCGCTTAGTTCCATTTCAATGATTTCAGTCGACTTCATTCAAGCAATTTTAGGTACATAAACTATTGATACTACTGTTAACAAGCGCGCACAATATATTACTAATATTAATGTTAATTATAATAAATAATTTCTGTACATAATATGTTTAATATATTATTATATCGTTACAGAAATCTGATTACAGCATAAAAAGCACAGAGCATGTCAGCATCATGAATATCTTACATCTAAGTGAATATCTTACATGTAAATGTGTAACAAATGTTACACATAGAGGTCAATGGACATTTTGTTTGTGGCCATCGACCTCTCACCAATAGATATGAAATGGGTGACAGTATATTTTTAAATAGTCACAAAAGTATAATTCCCATTTTTACATCTAAACTCTATGGAGATTTTAAAAAAAAATTAAGCAAAAAATACCAAAAATCTTTTTTATTTTTAGTTACAAAAAACTTAAATTAAAAACTGTAATTATAGAAATTATTTAAATATTGAAAACTTAACGTTTTCAAGCTGAACACGCAGTGTGTAGCCATAATAATAAATAGTCTGCAATATTCTTATTATTTGATTTACTTTAACCAACCAACCTTTATGAAAAGAGTCAAAGAAAAATACAATCATAACATTCTTTTATTTTGGGAAGTCACAGTATTTGGGCTTTCTTTATTGTTTGTTTGTTTGACACCGACTCAAAATTGATTTAGTTCATCAGAAAATATCTCAGTTAAAATCGTAAAGGTTTAATTTTACATTTCTGTTTTTAATTTCTTTTTTGGAGTCGATGTAATTTTTATGTTAAAAACTTATTTCAGTACTCTAGTCAATTTGGAACCTCTAGTTACGATATGTCTGCTCGTACGTTAATTCGGTAAGTCACAGTCCTCCTATTCTGTCCTTTTTTGGAACTATTAACTAACATTTTGTATGTGGGGTCTCGGTCGCAGTCACGCATACTAATAGCTGTCTATACAGATGACAAAAAGGAGAATATTAAAAAAATAGTTGACCTCCTCTCGTACAACGATAAGTGAACCAAAAAAATATTATACTTATCGAGTCGTATATTTCCCAAAAATTCAAATTAATTACTGACAAGCATCTGCAAATGTTTCGCTCCTCAACGAGACATCGTCTTCTGCAGAAAATGCAGTTGAATGATATGTGAAACCTGTTAGTCTTGTAGCTCGGGTCAAAAAATAAGGCTACGGTGTTCTTCGCCTGTCGTAAGGAGTGACTAATGGGGGTCTAATATTGGACTTTTACTCACCAAAACTCCTGCAGTGGTCATCCTCAGGCGCATTGTCGAGGGCTCTAGAATCTCATACAGGACGCGCCGTAGCCTCTTGCGTTGTGTCAAAACACTTCTAAGGAGGGACTGCCCCCCTTGCACCCTCGCAGTGTCGTGCCGTAAGTGCTATAAGATAATATGTAGAAAAGAAAGGCGACTCCCCCCTCATGCGTAGCCGAATTGCCTGATACGTAGGATTGTTGAGTTGGGTGCGAGATGCGGAGAGCATCACATTTAGTTATACATGTTTCATATTTGTTAAATTCTTGTAGTTATGCTGAAGAACGATAACTAGAGATTCGAATAACTAAAATTATTTGGACATTTTTGTATTTGCGACGATGTGAAGAACGAATTAAAAACAAATGGAAGCGATTGCATTATACGGTCTCACAGAAGGAGAGTATAGCAATCCACGACTGTTCTCCTGCCAGTATAGCTTACTGCTGGCGGCGACAGATCTCGTTCGATCAGGCAGATCAGGACTTTCGCCCGGAAGTCCACTTAGGGCACTCCTCTAACGTTTGCTGGCCGCTGACCTGGTAGCCACCACAATGGTGGCACCGTGTCGTCTCTTCTTAAGCAATTCAATGCAAATACTGACCGAAGCAGTTGCATCAGTCAGTAGATGACTTCTCTCCAGACCCTCCGTCCTCTCTAGTTGCGACCTTGATTGTATGATTTCAACTTAATATAAGAATGTCATACAATGAAATGAGGAGTAGTCCAAGGTTATTTACATGAGTTTGTTTTCCTAAATCGACCTGGCCAGGACTTCAGTCTGATAATATTGGACTTTATGACAAATGCACTATCCTTCGGAACAAGGAACCAGTCATAAATAGTCAGTCAGGGCTATAAATCTATGCACACGTACGAGAACATATGAACTACATTATAAAATGGTCTCATGAACAAGAACACTTAATTTATGCATTTTTAACTTCATAAGTTAGTCTAACCCTATCAATGTCGCATCCAAGCAAAGCAGTATCTTCAAAATCCATTCTACAGCCGTTGATATTGCGATCACGTTCAACGCGACCTAACCGTCCCGGTGTAAGCTAACAAATTGATATTTTTCAGATATCTCTCTTACAAACAAACGCTTCCATTCACAAAGGTAGGTAATATCAAACGAACGTGATCAAAGATCTGGAGGGTAAAGACGTTGATATATTTCTAAATTCGTTTCATTTTGTTTTATTTAAATCGGCCTGTTATCGCTTTTAAGAATGTTAGTATAACTCCCATCTAAACTGAGCGTCACGAATTCGATTTCCCGATCAGGGTCAATTTAGGAAACGTTTTCTAACACGATTAAGGGTCTGATTGGTGCTGGGTGTTCCTCCAGTGACACCTCTGATAGCGTCCCTTTAATTATTGCACAGCTTTCATTAACTGGAAATGAATACTAATTTGACATTTCGAACTCACTGACGAACGCCCAACATTTTTTATTATTATTTTATGCGATTGCTTAGACCAAAAACTCGACGCCCATTAATTGGAAAGAATATCGGTTTGACATTTCAAACTCACTAATGAATGTCCAACTTTCTTTTTGATTATTTTTACGATGCGAATGCTCTGACCAAATAGTCTGAGCCAGATGGAATTAACTACGTTGTGTCCATTTCTAATCTACAGAACTACGGAAGTTGTATAATTAAGCTCCAGTTCGTTATTTGACATTCACAGTACAAACTTAGCATAATAGACTAATTTGTACCTGTAAGATATGTTTATTTGGAGATTGCCTATTTACTGATGCACATTTAGTAATTCCAGTATATATGCCCGCGTGAATGATGGTTTTGAAGACAAAGAGCGACATAAAATTTGCTAAATGCGTAATCGTGAAAATCGGAACGAAAATCTATTTGGTTCTGCTTTCCCATCTGAAAGCCAACATATTAAGATGAATCACTTCAAAGTAGGTATGTTTTTATTTTACTCGACTAATAAGAAAAGGCGAAATGTTATTTTTGTATTTTTGAACAAGTATTTCCTGATTCCTTATTCTTTTTTTGATAGTGAAATGTTTGGTCTCGAAATATCAAAATAATAATATGTAAGTAGGTAATGACATTTTGATATTTTGTTGCTGTTTCAGTACTTCGGTGTTATTGCAATATCAGCAACACGAATCCACTAAAGGTAAACTTTGCTGTGTAGTGATGGTTAAATTTTCCCATTGCAAAGCAGTAGTCGTAGTTTGTAGCAGAATTAAATTATGGACAGAGTTGTTTTACGCTGAATGGTGAATCTGTTATACGAAGGCAAACACATGTCTTAGTATTTGTTATTGTAAGATGTGTTCAGTGAAAGTTCAAATTAAAATATGACATTTTTTTTTCAAGAAAAGGAATTACAAGATATTTTTAGCATTATTGAAAATACATAATTGATGCTACTTAATTGATCACATTTTTGTGTCGAAGATTTAATAAATTTTCAATTTATTTTTATTATTTTAGTATATTTAGTTCATGACGTAATTTTTTTTTTTAACTCCGTCAAAGTAAAATGTATCTATTAGGTGTGTCCATCATGTGTGTCCATTAATTTAAGATAAAATCAAAATTATGACGAAAAAGCAGCCGTTATCATTCTTACAAGTGTTTGAATATGTACAGGAGTATGCCAATGTCCTGGGTCATTTAATTTCCTTCAAATCAAACAAAAATAAAAAGCAGAAAGAAGGATAAAATGCATGCAAAAAAAATATTGGCCGTTGAAAGAGTTGTTTAAAATCAAACATCCTTCTTAAACCAAATCATCCTTAAAGCAAACATCATTTGTTTCCTCTTTTGTCTCATATAATGTGTCCAAATCTGGCCTCTAATGAAAAAAAATCTCTTGATAGACTGAAACTATATTAGCGGGGAACCGAAATGAGAAGCTACTCTGAAACTTAAAGGTGAAACCAAAAATAATTTAATTAGAAAATAAACGAAGACCAAAGATATATTAATTAATTATTATTTAAACAAATATTGCAATTTAAAGAAAAAAATAATCTTTAATAAAAAATACATACACACAGGACAAAGAGAAGATCGGAAAATAATGATGAAAGAAACGACTGTTTCTACCGCACCGGATGAATCTACAAGATCGAAGATCTTAGGAGCAGGTATTTTCATTCCTTCTCGGAACAAAGACATTATCAAACTACTAAGAAAATTCGCAATTTTAAGCTTAAATATTAGCGTTATGGATTGTGCGATAGTACTAATAGAATCACTAAATAAGGTCAAAGAAGACGTAATATTCCGACAGACAAGCTACCCTCAAATTTTTAAACAAGCCAAACACACGCCGACTTTGGTTAGGAAATGCAAAGAAATCTATTAAAAATTGAGGGAAGTACCCAACGTCTACATCGCCTGGACTCCAGTACACAGTGGTACTAACGGGGAACGAATAAGCAATTAAACTAGTAAAACAGCGTGCCAACTACAACGGGACCTAAACCATAATTATCAGAAGCCGCTAAGGTAACCTATGGACGTTATCGAAACAATAAAAGACGAAGAAACAAACGAGGAGTGGAGGAACATGTAGAGAAACCGAGACGTACTTTGAAGGGTAAAACAAAATTAAAGAAAGATACATTCTGAAGTTGGAAAAAGGTAATAACAGAAAACTGGTTGGTATAATTACAGGACTAGTAGGTACATTAAACCGACACCTATCAACACTCAGACTAACATTAGATTCTCTATGCATACATACCTACATATCTTCAAGCCGTATCCCTAACGGGGTAGTCGCAGACCTTATATAGTTCTTTCGCTTCCTCAAATCTCATCATACTCCTCACACATTTTCGCCTAGTTCTGTGAGTGCTTTTGACATTTGCGTTGGCTAACACTCTAGCTATGTGATCTTCATAAATCAGTCTTGATGTTCCTTGACTTCTTTTACCACTCACTTTTACTCTATAGATTTTCTTTGTCAGTCTTTCATCACTCATTCTTTCCATGTGCCCGAACCATCTTAGCAATCCTTTCTTCATTTTTACAATAACACTGTTGTGCAACCCTGTCATACTGCGTATCTCTTCATTGCTCATTAGTCTACAAGAGTGACACCGCACATATTTCTTATAGATCGCATTTCTACTGCACTTATCATACTTCCACTCGATTTCGGGCATATAGGCCTCACTACCGTACAATAAAGCTGGCACATACACCGCATCGTGTATGGCCATTTTGTCTGAGTTAGATATATTCACACTGCCTACTAATGCGGACAGAGCACCGTTTACTTTATTTCCGGCTGCTACCCGTCTCTCCACATCAAACTCACATCTTCCATCCCTCGAAAACGCACTCCCCAGATATACAATTTCGTTCACGTGTTCTAGACATTTTCCTTTAATCCATATTTTACACTTTGTCTATACATCTTCTCTTTCAAACACCAGAACCTCAGTTTTATTCACATTCACATTAAATCTTTTCACTTCACAGTTTTCTTTCATGCACGTAACTAGTGTCTGCAACCCCGCTTCTGATGGCGTTATAAGCACAGCGTCGTCGGCGTACAATAGGCAATTTACCACTGTACCATCACATATCGTACTACTCATACTACCTTCCAATGTCTGGAGGCAACTGTCTAAATACAGTACGAATAGCCAGGCAGGCATTACGCAGCCCTGTTTGACACCTGAACAGACATCGAACCAGGGCGACATGTCACCATCTATCCTTACACAGACTCTGTGGCCTCGCTATAATGATCTCACAGCCTGCAGTAAGGGTCCCTGCACCCTATATTCAGGCAGAAGAATCCAAAGTTTCATTCGCACTACTCTATCGAATGCTTTTTCAAGATCCACGAAAGCGCAGAAAAGTCTCTGACCTATGGCCAGAAACTTCCCCACGATAACACGAAGCGAGAAAATCTCATCATACAACCCCTACCGTTCCTAAAACTGCCTTGCGCTTCCCACAAATATCTTTCAGAAACATCTTTCATACGTTCAGTGAATACCTCGGTATAGGCTTTACTTGTTAAGCTGACCAAGGTGATGGCCATATACACAGTCCAAATGAGAACCTTTCTCTTTATACAGAGACACTATGATTGCGGTGCGCCAGTCCTCTGGCACCTCTCCTTTCTGCCAACAAAGGTTGCACAGTGCACAGAAAGTATCCAATATCCTAGGACCACCATACTTGATCATCTCAGCAGTCACCTCAACAGTTCCCGCAGCCTTTCCACATTTTAGACTTCTCATCACTTTTTCAACCTCTTTCATACTAATGGTATCCTTCAGTCCCTGATCCGAGTGTGGAAATTCATTAGTATCGCTCTCAGTATCAGAGACGAGACAGTATCAGAGAGAGTCCCACTCTCATACAGTTCCCCATAGTATTCACTCTATCGCTACAGAACATCTTTTTTATTTGTCAACAGGTGGTGTTCTTTCGAACGCACTTTATTTATTGTGCAAGGTGCACTTCGGTACTTACGTTCTTCTTTCCAAAATAATTTGATATTTTCCTCGAAGTTATCCGACATCTTGATTTCATCTAACACTCTATAGTTTTCACACTTCTCTTTCAATAATGCCTTCGTTTCTGCTTTCTGCAGCTTATATCTGTCTTTCATCAAATTCTTCATACCGCAGGCATTTTTAGTAGCAAGGTAGTCTCGCCATGTTTTCTTCTTCTTCTTATACACTGACACTTTCACCTCATAATCCCACCACACATCACGCTTTAATATTATTTGTTCCACACACTTCTTTCGCCGCCTCGATCATACTATCCCTATGGTTCTGCCAACATCCTTCAACATCTTCGCTCATCACTTTCAATTTATCATCAAGCTTATCGGATATTAATCTTTCATATTCATTCCTGGTGATCGCGTCTTGCAGTTTCCAGCTCATGATGCGACAGACCGCTGCAGGTTTGGACGCTACGCGACATTGCCACGCTGCAAACAGACCCCTTATTCTATTTACCACTAGAAAGTGGTCTTTTTAGCAGACTTAAGAAGCAGGTAATGGACACAAGAGCGTATAGAGGAGCCGATCTCGGGACAGACCACTTTCTGGTGATAACCAGAATAAGGGGTCTGTTCGCAGCATGGCGACATCGCGTAGTGTCCAAACCTGCAGCGGTTAGCCGCATTAAAAGCTGGAAACTGCAGGATGCGACCACCAGGAATGAATATGAAAGGGTATTATCCAGTAAGCTTGATGATAGATTGAAACTGTTGAGCGAGGATGTTGAAGAATGCTGGCAGAACCTTAGAGATAGTATGGTTGAGGCTGCGAAAGGAGTGTGTGGAATGAATAAGATTGGGAACGGCAAAAAGTGTGATGTGTGGTGGGATGATGAGGTGAAAGTGGCTGTGTATAAGAAAAAGAAAGCATGGCGAGACTACCTTGCTACTAATGACTGTGGTATGAAAAATTTGATGAAAGACAGGTATAAGCTGCAGAAAGCAGAAACGAAGGCACTAGTGAAAGAGAAGCGTGAAAGGTGTAGGGTGTTAGATGAAAACAAGATGTCGGACAACTTCGAGGAAAATTCCAAATTATTTTGGAAAGAAGTACGTAAGATCCGAAGTGGTCCGGCACCTTGCAGAATGAATAAAGTGCGTTCGAAAGAAAACGACCTGCTTACAAATAAAAAGGATGTTCTGCAGCGATGGAGTGAATACTATGGAGAACTGTATGAGAGTGGCGACTCCGTCTCTGATACTGAGAGCGATTCTAATGAATTGCCACACTCGGGCCAGGGACTGGAGGATGCCATTAGTATGAAAGAGATTGAGAAAGTGATAAGAAGTTTGAAATGTGGAAAGGCTGCGGGAATTGATGAGGTGACTGCTGAGATGATCAAGTATGGTGGTCCTAGGGTCTGGGATGCCTTCTGTGCACTCTGCAACCTTTGTTGGCAGAAGGGGGAGGTTCCAGAGGACTGGCGCACGGCAGTCATAGTACCTCTATATAAAGGGAAAGGTTCCTACCTAGACTGTGCGTGCTATAGGGCCATCAGCTTGGTCAGCTTAGCGAGTAAAGTCTATACTAAAGTATTGACTGAACGTATGAAAGGCGTTTCAGAAAGATATTTGTGGGAGGCGCAAGGTGGATTCAGGAACGGTAGGGGTTGTATGGATCAGATTTTCTCGCTTCGCGTTATCGTGGGAAGGTTTCTGGCTTTAGGTCAGAAAGTTTTCTGCGCTTTCGTGGATCTAGAGAAAGCATTCGATAGAGTAGTGCGGAAGAAATTGTGGAGTCTTCTGCCTGAATATGGCGTGGAGGGCTCCTTACTGCAGGCTGTGAGGTCATTATATCGAGACCACAGAGCCTGTGTAAGGATAGACGGTGACATGTCGCCCTGGTTTGAAGTCTGTTCTGGTGTCAGACAGGGCTGCGTGATGTCTGCCTGGCTATTCGTGCTGTATTTGGACAGTTGCCTCCAGAGATTGAAAGGTAATATGAGTGGTATGGGATGTGGTGACACAATGGTAAACTGCCTATTGTACGCTGACGATGCTGTGCTAATAGCACCATCAGAAGCAAAGTTGCAGACACTAGTCACGTGTATGAAAGAAGATTATGAAGTAAAAGGATTGAAAATGAATGTGAACAAAACTAAGGTTCTGGTGTTTGAAAGAGAAGCGGTACAAACGAAATGTGTGATTAGTGTAAATGGAAAATGTCTAGAACAGGTGAATGAAATTGTGTACCTGGGGAGTGCGTTTTCGAGGGATGGAAGATGTGACTTGGATGTGGAGAGACGGGTAGCAGCTGGCAATAAAGTGAACGGTGCTCTGTCCGCATTAGTGGGTAGTGTGAATATATCTAACACTGCTAAAATGGCCATCCACAATGCGGTGTTGGTGCCAACTTTGTTGTACGGCAGTGAGGCCTGGATATGCCCGAAATCGAGTGAAAGTATGATAAATGCTGTGGAGATGCGGTCTCTCAGAAATATGTGCGGTGTCACGCTTGCGGACAGGATAAGCAATGACGAGATACGCAGTATGACAGGGTTGCACAACAGTGTTATTGTAAAAATGAAGAAAGGAATGCTTAGATGGTTCGGGCACATGGAAAGAATGAGTGATGAAAGACTGACGAAGAAAATATACAGAGCGAAAGTGAGTGGTAAAAGAAGCCAAGGAAGACCAAGGCTGACTTATGAAGATCAAATAGCCAGAGTGTTAGCAGACGGAAATGTCAAAAGCACTCGCATACCTAGGCGAAAATGTGTGAGGAGAATGATGAGATTTGAGGAAGCGAAAGAGGTGTGTAAGGACCGCGACTCCTGGCGCTCCGTCCTCTCTGGCTACCCCGTTGGGGATACAGCGTGAAGTTATGTTATGTTATGTTATGTTAAGTGGTCTTTTTCCAGATCGGCATCTCTGTATGCTCTCGTGTCCATAACCTGCTTTTTGTGCCGGCTGTCCAATAGGAACAAATCAATCATGCTTCTTTCATCCTTCCTTTCCCACGTGTACTGATGAATTCTTTTGTGCTTAAATAAAGTATTAGCACAAAAATATCCTTTTCCATGCACAGTCCTAATACAATCCTACCAGCATCATTCACTCTATTATCTCCATACTTGCCTAGGACAGACTCAAATCCTGTTCGAGCTGTCCCGACCCATCCATTCATGTCTCCATACACTATAATTCTCTCATTCTCTTCAACCGTCACTAAAACTTCCCTAACATTCTCTCAAAACTGCTCTAGCTCTCCCAAGCCGAAGGAGGACACTGGGGCATACACCAGTAAAACAAATATCCTCGTCAACCCTGTCTTGAGACGCACCCAGAGCAGTCTCGGGTTTACACACATACTCAGTTACACAATTAACCAAACGAGAGGACAGCAAGATGCCTACTCCTTGGCATCCCCTTTCTTCTTGCGGTACTCCTGACCACAAAGCGATGTCCCTACCAGGCAAGTTGGCAAGTTCACTGTCCTTTCGCTTGGTTTCACTCAAACACATCCTATCTTCTTTCTTCCATAATATCAATCACTTCATTCATCTTCTCTTCAATTCCATCTCTCACATTCCACGCAGCTATTCAGCACTCCTCCTTTCACTTCCCGCCGCTAGGTCCACAGCGTGTTGGGTGGCGGTCCCCAACGCCGAACTGCATTCTGCTCACACCAGCGGGGACAAACCGGTGTACGTTGCTTTCGGGGGACGCTCTAACTCTTTCGCATACGTTGTCCCGCATGGTGTGCACAGTACCACTGCAAGGCAGTGGCAGTCAAGGCAAGGCAGTCCACTGCAGGAATTGCAAGCCTGAAAAAGGCTGGCAGGGGTCGCGACGAGCGCACTTCCTCAGTTGACCCTCTAACATTTAATTCTCTATAGAAATACTGCAAAAGGGAAGAAACAGGTAGATACTTTATAGCTGAATACATTATGTATTCGGACATAAGATTTCGCACACTAGGTTCAGATACACTGAAAGAGAAAGAACCAATGTACACCAAATTAAAAGACATCCTCATGTTTTGTAGGAAAAGTGGAAAATTCATTGATGAGTTAGACGAGAGAGGACTACCAAGCCAGAAATTATTGGAGCTCAAGTTTACTGAACAGGGCGGAATGAAAAAAAAATAGAATAGAATAGAAAAAGCACTAACACGTCATCCATTTTTATTTTATTGTAATCTTATCGTGTGTTACCAATACCAATTGAAGTATTTTAGTGGCGCTCAGAATTTTTATACGATTATTAAAGACAAGCAATGTTACGATACGTCAGCTATCGAATGAATGATCGAATGGCATCTATATTCAGCGTCTCTTCATTTCAAACGGCACGTTAAGTTATTGGTGCCGGCCCCTTAAACGATAAGCCAAGCTGTACTACAAGGGCGCTGGGCGGAATTTTGCCAGGGCGCTACAAGAGTCCCGGTGCGTTCCGTAGGAACTCACGGACACCCTCGACACGTACCGAGGACAACCATCATGAGAGTTTTTGTGGGTAAAGGTTCTACATAACACGGTCTCTTTCTTGGTGGGCTGAGAAACTTTTGAATATTTCATCTGTGTTACCAAAAAAAACTAGAGGCTTTAGAAGCTTAAATAGTAGACCGGCTTTCTATTTTGGGTATAACAAATGGGATATGGATAATAAATAATAATAATAAATGCACCAGAGAATACACACCGATCATCTGGTCTCAACCTAGGATATTTCCTGTGCTGTGAGAACCAGACGACGACACGACTAGGGCCGTCTCCTGTACACCCAGACCCGAGACAATCTAGAAAAGTTCGCTTCCCAAATTGACCCTGGCGGGAATCGAACATGGAACCTTCCGCGCTTAGACGCACCGTCTACACCACTGCGTCATCGAGGTTGTCACTGCCGTCATCGTTGTCGTTAAATAAACGTTTAATTCAAATACTATGTACTTTAACAACTTTAGCTATAGGTACCGTACTTGTCGATAAGTTCCAGCATATTGAAAAGTTTCGTGAAAATTGC
This sequence comes from Zeuzera pyrina, assembly GCA_907165235.1. Classification (NCBI taxonomy): domain Eukaryota; kingdom Metazoa; phylum Arthropoda; class Insecta; order Lepidoptera; family Cossidae; genus Zeuzera; species Zeuzera pyrina. The sequence continues at coordinate 12,133,685 of OU015624.1, forward strand.
ATCCGAGCTACATACTACACGTAGAAAGATCACGTAGAAAACTTTTAATAAAGTTCCGAAAGAGTAAACGATATCTCCTAAGGTAACGATGCGATTTCAGAGGAATTGATATAGATAAAATAAATACTCAGTAAAATAATGAAATACAATATTGCATTTCTTTTCTTAAAATAATACAATAATTTAAGTATAGTAACATAAACAATAGATATTGTACAGTAAAACAGTAGATATTGTAGATATTAGTATATATTAGTATTTGTACTATACTAACAATATGTCATACTAAGTATTCATAGAGCATACTATGTGCGATAGATAAAATAAACTATATTATAGACTAACCAGAGAAAGATGACTGAAAGAAAGTGAAAGCATGAAGCGATTTTGTGATCAGATAAAAGTTCAATTATACAGATAAGAGATCCATTCAACATTTAGGTATTGGTTAAAGTTATTCAATTGCATACCTATTATAATTTAATATTATGAATCAATTTTAATTTCAAATATTGGACTTGGCTGTCTGAAAGATTCGTAAAGGATAGTTCAAATGGTTTTCAAAGTAGTAGTTCATAAATTAAAAATAAATGGCGACCACCTTTGCACTGCACTGTTATCGGCTCTATATTTTACAAATTACTATAGTTTAAAAATTTTGTTAGCGGAGTACAACTAGTGCGTAGAAACTTCTGTACTAAGTATATTCATAACAAAATATGCTAGAAAAATTAATTTCTGAAGATCTATAAGACTCTGAGACTTTCGTTATAATTATCTTGTCAACTTCAAGTAAGACGTTACTTTTTAAAGCTTCAGATCCAATATTTTAGAAGATAAGACACGTAATTTTATAAGGGTTCCGTTTTTTATTGTAGAGTACCGAACTATGTATAAAGAGGGTCCTTGAACGGTCGCTATTCGTACTTATTAATAAATAAAGACTAATAAATTGAACGTTGCTATGAGTACGGATTCCGACTTTACGAAGCAATAGCTTTATGTTACCGCCTGCTATTCATTAATATTAATCCCTTCAGCTTGGAGAATACCTAGCCTATCTGAATAATATTATACAGATAAAATAAATGTAGCTGTTAATGTCGATATTTTGGATCTTTAGTATGTGCCCAGGTTTGCAATATTAAAAATGGGTTCAATTTTACAATAAAAATAAAAATATAAATACTATTTTGTATTTGTATTAACCTTATAACGAGGTAGTTGTGCGGTATTAGAACCAACATCAAGTTGATTAAAAAAGAGTCGACGGGAAATCAATAGCACTGATATACCTACGTCAGCGAGGAAATGAGGAAATGATCTTTGAGAAAGCGTAAGAGACACTGTTAATGATGTATGAGAAACATTTTCTGTTTATAGTGTAGTTATACATAATAATATTACCTACAAACTTACTCTTTAAACCTATAACTTAAAAATATCGACTCGAAGAAAGAATATTTCGAGCCCTATTTTTCATTTGTGTAGTTTAAAAACTTGAATAGAAGCTTTTGACTGTTTTTAACAACACACAGTATCATTATTGACTTATTTCGCGGAGTTAATGATATCGTAAGTTGTTAAAAATACTTAAAAGGTTCTATTCAAGTGTTTCGACTTATCTTATTTCTTAGTTTATTATTTTTTAAATGTAGTGTTCGCCAATAATTTGAATTGACTTCGGCAACCTACGTTAAAGGACGTATCAAATGTCTAAGTCAGTAAGTTGCTTTATTAAAGCTAAGAGCCCGGTTCGTATTCCTTAAAGTTATGCAGTAACAGTGAAACATTTGACCTGTCAGGCGCGTCTTTGTGGGCTCACTTCACATACGGAGCTCGAACGCGTGTGTTTCGTAGATAACGCACAAAGGGATACCATTTGCCAATTATAAATTATATATTGTGCGGTTTTCAACCCTTTAAACTCTGTATTAAAGATGAATATGGTTCTCATTTGCGAAGTCATAATTTTGTTCTACTTTAACAACAATTACGTTTATTTGTATCATATATTTATCATTATGTCTACACGTAAAATAAAAAATGATCGTAAACATGCTTGTACATTAATTGTTAGACATTTTAAATGTTAGAAACTAGATTTTGTTTATATCTATACCAATTAAGTAAAAAATTACATAATTGATGCCTTTTTCCGTCACTATACATGCGCCTTACTAATTAATAAATAATATAAAGAACAGGCCAAAATCGAAATCGTTTTTGTTAACTTTAATGTTTCAATAAAAACTATAGCTCATTACTTTAGTTCTCTGGTATTTGTTTTCATTGGAAAAAAACATTTGTTCTGTTTGTTAAGCATATTAAACATATTATCTGACTATTCGGAAGGACTCGGGACTAGACATAGAGCTAATTAGCTATTTATCGGTGTTTCTTGTCTAAGTACAGATAATATGTATAATTATAAGAGACGAATCGTAACTTCACATAATATGTTGATGTATGAAACAAGAGTATATATATAAAGTAACAAAATAATTCTAATAGTAATTTCAATGGGTGGCAGGTCAGAACAAATAATCTCAGGGTGGAAAAAATAAAAAAAGTATTTTTATTCTACCAACTTGGTTTTCAAAACCACAATGTTGTAAAGCGATATATTTGATTAAAAATAGATCATATTATATAGTAGTCATTTCAAACTACCTTTAATAATTCTAATGTTAGATACACTATTACATATTTCAATAGAAAATTTCACACGAACCGTTATCAAGTTACACACCTCAGTGTTCTGCTTACATTCCAACGAGGCCCAATCACGCGTGACATCCCTCGTCACGTTGGAACATAGAAATAAGATAACGAAATATTGGCACCGTATTTTGCTCACATTAGTATTACTAAAACTCGTGTAAATTATTAACTACCACTTAAAAAACTTGCTGCGAACGAATAATCTGTTTTCGTGATCCTACCAAACAGATATTACCTACCTAATAGTTATACCTATCTAAAGTTCTATCAAAATTACTTGCGTTAATGATATGTAAATAACTTCTTTACCGTATTTGTTATTAGAATGTAAGAGATCTATACTTTGTGTATACATTGTGTATGTAACAAAACTGAAAAGACTGGCATTCGTTTTTTTTATTTATCTGTTACCAAGAGAACCGATATATGTCTATGTATCTATACGAGTATATCGGTATATATGTAAGAGAATCGATATCGATAATACATAATACATAAAATATGAGTTGTTACAATCGAAATGTGAACTAGATCTTACAACTTGACAATTCCTATTAAACAGAGTTCACGATATTATGGCGTACTTATGTGCATTTATACCCATACATATTATATCTAATGTATTTAAGTGCAATATATTGCATGAAAGATCAATATACCGTTATTAAATAGGTACATGAGAGTTTAGAGACAACGCAAATAATAAAAAAATAGAAACATAGATTTACAAGGACAGAAATATGTACTCAAATTCAAGACCAAGACATTATTATTACTTAGAGGCCGTCTAATTTTAGTGCCTCAAAATGGCAGCACAGAAACGACCTGAAGTTTATATTTTCAACTGTCGGCGCGTGGGCTCCAACACTTACAATAATCCGTTATTTTCTTAAAACCACAGCATGAAATTTGTTTATTTTAATTTGATATGCAGGCAGGTAATAGTTTTTTAAGAATATTTTAGAAATTAAAGAGAAGAATAATCAGACTGTTTATTGTTGGGTAAAATAAAGATTTAACAGTACATATCGAACTACCGTGAATAATTTACAATATACGATATTACGTTGTTAACATAACCAACAACCAACAATTGCCAGAAACAGAGGAAATGCGATTACATCAGAACAGGACGTTAAACTTCAGAGGTTGAACATCCACATATTGCGGACATGAGCAGAACATTGTTTACAGTGTGTAACGTTTTGAGAAGAAGTTCAAAGAATAATAAACATTTGTAATAAACCTTTTTAATTACCATATTACAATATTAGCGTCGGTTGTACTGCATAGCTGTACGAATGTATGTCCCGTTTTGTTTGGTATAAAACTATTGGAAAAAGAACACATAGGTAGTAAAGCTATAAGTCTGCAATGTGAGTGTGTGGAGGTAATTATTACGTAATTAGAACAAAACTACCAATTTTATGATTTTTAAATTGTACTTTTTGTGTATGTCCCATTATACTCGGTCGGTTTGGTCAAATTAAAGAAATTTTGGAAGAATATTAGAGAAGTTCTAGAGATATAGATGAATGTGTCATTCAATCTCTAAAAATATATTTGAGTCTGTTCTGTACAAGTACTTAGACAAGAGTATGTATAATGCTGGCAAGCTTATGTTAGGGGTAAGTGGAGATATGGGGCCGGGTGGTGTGGGTGATCCGCCACAGGGGGTGGACCAACAGGCGCTTATAGCTCCCATTAAGTGGAGCCTTAGCCTGCCACTCTAAGACCGCAGTGCGTAGACTTCATGTCTACATCCTTCTCGAGGTGGCCCTGTTTGCACTGAACACTGCGGATCTAGACTGGAGAGTCGATAAATACTCCTGAGGGTGTCGCTTCGGTGATGCCCTCAGTACCGGGTTGGGACCGAGTAGGTAGTGGAGCCGAAAGGACCCGGCCCGGACCGGGGAGAGGGGTTCGTGTTCCCCGTCCTCTTAATGAGGGTGGGGGTCCGGCGGGTAGGGCCTTAGGCCCCGAGGTGGTAAGATGGAAAACTTATTAAAACCCGTGAGTAAGCACGTTAAAATCAGGGGTGGGACCGGGCTGGGACCGAGTAGGAGGTGGAGTCGAAAGGACCCGGCCTGGACCCGGGCTTGTGTTCCCCGTTCTCTGCGTGAGGGCGGGGGTCCGGCTTTTGGGACGTTTCTTCCACTTGCTCCTCTCCTTTGAGAGGGGTATTGATGGTTCGGCGTTGTGTTCCAGCGTCCTTCGCGGAGGACTCGGGTCAAGAGGTGGAAAGAAGGAAAACTTTTAAAAACCCGTGAGGAAACACGTAAAAATCAGAGGTGAAGAGAAGGAAAACTCGAAATGAAACCCGTGAGAAAACACGTTAAAATCAGAGGTGGAGAGAAGGAAAACTCGAAATAAACCCGTGAGACAACACGTTAAAATCAGAGGTGGGAAGAAGTAAAACTTGTAAAAACCCGTGAGTAAACACGTAAAAATCAGGTGGGCGTGCGGACGCCCCTGCCGTGGTGTAGGCCCCTGCCGTGGTGTTGCCGGGGTGCGGAAGCACCGGAAGGCAGGTCAAACTGCCCGTACACGGAGGAGGGCCCGGCTTAGGCTGAGCATGGCCGTCGGGGCCGCGGAAGAGTTCATACGCGCACTCGTTGCCCCGGCATTTTGGCCCCGTGGAGGAACACCGTCAGGTTTTAGTGGGTAGACTCGGCCTAGCACCCTAATGTCGAGGAGTCCCACATACCCCCCTGCCACCCCCCTAGGCGGGACGGGATGCGTAACGCATTTCCTGACGTAAAAAAAAAAAGAAAAAGGGGTAAGTGGAGATATATCTAGATGCGTCGGGCTTACTGAAAAAGAGATTTGTGACTGTTCTAGGCAAGTACTGAGACAAAAGAATGTACGATGCTGGCAAACATTTGTAGGGGTATGTACGAAAAAAAGATCTTGTTGCTAACATTATTATAAAACTATGATATTAAGAAGTATTTTTAAGAAGGTTTCGAGATCATTGGTATTGATTAGACCCATATTTTATACACTGTAACCAAATTGGGTGGAAATTGGGAACGGAGCGCTTGCGACAAGTTCCTGTGCAATTATATTTAGGGGCAGCGCAGACGAGGGACTTTTGCCTGTGAAGGACAAAGTTTGCGAAGCGTGAAAAAAATGTCCGCCAACACTTATCACGTTACACGGTGCAGCGAAGCGTACGCTATTGAAGGAAGTATTGCGAACACTGAGAGGCCAAACAGCACAAAAGTACGTGGGAATCCCCGAAAGAATAGAACTAAAGTTTCAAACGCATCAACACACACCTCGGATTTTAGTCCGCGTTAAGCATTTTAGTGACTTACCTACGCACCATGACTTTTGAGATGGATCCAATAATTCTGAACATGATAAGTCAAGAAAAGAGTTAAGACAGAAATTCGATATGTATATATTCTCTTGGAAAACGATTTTTCTTCTTGAATTTTAACTTCATTGCAACAAAACGTAACCTCAGAATACTCCCTTCGATAACATACGCTTCCTTGCACCGTGTACGATGAGTCCGTGACAAATATCGGTGGACGTTTTTTCCACAATTCGCGAACTTCGCTCTCCACAAACATTATACTTGTAGGTCAAATTGCAGGGAACAGGCTTCATTTCATAAACGAGACAATAAGACTAGTTGTAGCCCGCCACACGGGCGTAAAAATGACTGACTAATGGCCGACCCACTCTCAGACTCATACGTTTCGTATCAAGATGCATAAATATTATATCTATTACTGTATTATAACCAACATAATACCTCTAACGAAGACTGAGCCAATTAGTTTTTGAAATGGTTTCAAAGAATGCAAAACTGCATGAATTGGTCACGTAGAATAATTTGACTGAAACACAGAAAAACAATATAAACATTATGTTAAGTTAAACATTTTATGAGAATTCAGGAACTCTCAGTACGACCTATTTAACATGTTTTATAAACATTTTAAACAGTAATATTAACAAGTGGAGTAAAATTTAATACCGAAATTATTGCACTCAAATTATACCTGCCTATTGCTTTTCCTTTTGAAGTCAAACTTTATATTTAGTATTTGCACAACAGTATCCACAAAACATAGAATATAGATAGGTAGTGCAAATAGGTATCTACATACATATAAATCATGTGCAACTCATGGCCGTGAGCATTAATAAACTGTGAAACATTCAAAGCAAAATTTTCACGACTGAAGGGAAATTAATAATGTTATGAAGTTGAATATTTCTGACAGATTTATTATCTGAAATTTTTGCATACTTTGCTAGCAATGTTATGAATGAAATAATACGGAATATAGACATTTCTTTGAATTGGCTCTGTGTAAATACAGAAGTGTTCGGGTTTTTTTCTATGATTTCTTTTGTCGACGTTTGAATTTTTAAGATAAACTGTACAGTGTTTGTCTGTGGCATCGTAGGTTTCGAACAGATAAATCTATTTGTGTATGTTTCTTTAGTTGAAACAACGAATTCGGAAATACTATAAAACTCGCATTAATTTAAAAATATGACACAACGCAAACTACATCAAATGAATTCTGTTGGCATTAGTTGGTAACCAGTCATCTCTTCTTTCTGAGCGAGCTGCTTTAATCTACCTTAATCATAGAAGCTCATTTTTGATAAATTTCAAAGAATAAATGTATAAGATCCAATTCAGTAAAGAGAATTCCCATAGTTAGCATACAAATACAATAAAAATAACTTACGTACTAAAAACCGGCTGGCTACTAGTTGCATAATACTGATCACAATATTTTTATTTCATTTCTTCTAAACGTAAAATTATTTTATATACTTACATATGATAAATCATCATATCATGACTTTTTTCTGTCTTCTACACCACTTAACCATACAGGAGGTAATTTTTAGTTTACATTTCGCCAGTTTTCACGTTAATAAACCAATTTTATTTGCGACGGCTAACTGTCATTGAGCACACGGTAAACTAAGTAGTTGTTTAATTGTGGTTCTTTAGCCCCGCGCACTTGATTGGGGTTCGCGTTGTGTCATATTTTTAAATCAATGTGTAAATCAATTTTATACTATTTTCAAATTCGTTGGGTGTGCTTTATAGAGCACCCACATTTTTAAAATGAAGAAATTTATTCTCGTTGTAGAGGCATCGCATGTTATCTAATTGAAGACCGAAATCTTGCAGCGATTCTAAATCGATATTTCTCAAAAACTGAAGAATGAATAAACATAATTACAGTTATTAAAAACAAACAAGCAAGAAAACCAGATCGCGACACTATTTTCATAAAAAGTATTTCAAAAGTGTAATAATTACGAAATATGATATCAGAACGGGCGGATTCCACTTCAAGTATGTACCCTGCATTCTACTTCAAGTATAAGTATTATTTTAGGTACTTACAGATTACTTACAGAACTGAATGAAGTTAACGCTGAGTCAATAGACAGAGCTTTTCAAGAAAAGTCCGAGATATTTAATCTACTCATTCTTAGTTTGAGATAATGAAACGTTTCAACTTCAATAATTCACTCATTTCTGCTACAGTTAGTTTTATAAATCTAAGCAAAAATTGTTTTAATAGACTATAACGTAATAACATAACATAGCATATCTTCACGCTGTATCCTCAACGGGGTAGTCAGAGAGGACGGAGCGCCAGGAGTCGCGGTCCTTACACACCTCTTTCGCTTCCTCAAATCTCATCATTCTCTTCACACATTTTCGCCTAGGTATGCGAGTGCTTTTGACATTTACGTCTGCTAACACTTTGGCTATTTGACCTTCATAAGATATAACGTAATGTAATATGTAATGTATACATATAATATTACAATTTAAAACTCGCTTCGAATAGATTCAAAATATTTAGCAAGAGGTGACAAAATTGAAGCTAGTTAAATCAATGAAGTAGGGAAATAAAATTTATGCAGTTTATTTCTAGTCATCACGTGACGGCGACAGACTGATTACTTGCCAGCTCGATGGATTGCAAATAGATTGGCAAGAAGTAGTGTTCCCAGTAGTGTGTTGTCTATCTGCGTTTTATAAGTATAGCTAGACATCTTTGGTCATAAGATAAAAAGATATATGTTTCCATTAGGCAAATTATGCAATTTCCATTGACTGGAAATGTATGTACCAAACGGTTCATACATTTTCAATGTAAAAATGTGACTGATTGATTTTTGTCACGTACATATACCTAAATTATTACGCTAAATATCATTGAAATACTTCCAGTAGCTTTTGTGTACTGAATGCACAAACGGCACAGATTTAGATAGACCTAAATTCCTTCTGCTTTTTTTCCGTCAACAAAATTTTTTAATACTTATATAATTACAGATTTGACCATGCTAGCCTTGTTATGGAAATATGTAATAACTTGTATTACCTACTCTCTTCCATCTTTCTAAATAATAAACCGGACACAGACAGAAGTAGGTTGCTAGTACTAGTACAAGCGATGGCCTATACTATGGACTATACCTAAACGATGACTTATTCTAATTGTAGTTGGTCGAATTTCGAAACTTAAGTAAACTGTAAGAAACCGTAACCAGTCGCATTGTTTATTTATCTTATTATCAATGCAGCAATGAAGAAATATGATATTTATGATATTAACAGATATTATTTATCACAAATAGCCAGAGTGCTAGCAGACGGAAATGTCCAAAGCACTCGCATACCTAGGTGAAAATGTGTGAAGAGAATGATGAGATTTGAGGAAGCGAAAGAGATGTGTAAGGACCGCGACTTCTGGCGCTCCGTCCTCTTTGACTACCCTGTTGGGGATACAGCCTGAAGATATGTTATGTTATTTATCACATATTCCATCAAAAACTATAAACGAAGCTGTAAAACTTCACCGTAATAAATATAAGTACTTATGTTACTCTTGACTCTCAGTTTAATTAATTTTTCGATGACTATAAATTTTTATTTATAAAAGAATATTTTATGGCTACATAGTTCCACGTTTGTTGTTTTATTAGTGTGGTAAAATGACAGCAAGCGTGGCTCCGCATGACGCCTTGCAATACGTCACACCACAAATCGATCTCGAAATCAACCGACATACTGAATGATTGATGGAGTATCGTTCATCCACACATAGGTGCGTATATGAGTTTATGTATGTATGTACACAAAATACAATAACCGAAATCGTTAATTGTTATTGAAAATACGTAGTATCCATAATGTAGGTACATAAACTTATGTTAAGTGTTTTGCTTTATAACTGCAATGTATTTTCAAACACGTTAAGTTTAATATTTTACCTGATAAAAAGAAGACTACATTACTCATTGAAAAGCTACCTAACAATGAAAGTGCCGTCAAAATCAATTCAGCCGTATCGATTAAAGATGACAACTTCAAGCCTAATAGAGATCATAGCATGTTATGGTCTTCGTATGAAACCTTCATTCGGTTAAGAAATTGTTTCTATAATAACGTTACAATCTTTTATATGCGTTTAATGTTTTAACTCTAACTTAAATGTTTTTGTTAAATGTTAACAAGTTGGAATGTTACGATGCTGCGCGCTTGCAACTTGTAGTACAACGCCACGGCGCCGCTCGTTCCGTCTGTTAGCTCCGTCCGAAACAAACTTAAAAAATATCGTTTTATTTTCCATTGGATGTTAGGTAATTTAAAATGTGTTATGTGGTTTCCTGTTGAAAATTTAACTATCTCGTGTATCCTTTTTATTAGGAGACAGTCCCCTTATCAATAATTATACATATTTTTAAAAAATCGATCGCTTTTTATCCTCGTAAACGAAAACCTAAACCCACTAGAGGACATGCTATGGTTGTAAACTGATCTGTATGATCATGGAAATTTTGCAAAATACCGTGTTTTCAATATAATGAAATTCGATATTTTACGAACAATTTATCATTAACTATTTCATCATATTAATTTATACATTTGTCTGAAGGTTTAGTATACTGTATGTATTTATACTTGAACAATATATATATTAGTACGTATATAAATTCCATAGTTCGAGAGTGAGGTTCCGATGACAGTATCAAACCTCGATTAAATCCCGTCTACGGATAGCGTCGTGAATTCCTTCAGATATTCAGTTGACAATATTATTAAGAAAATGAGTGATGTTGGATTACATAATTTCTCTTTTCTTTTTAGAAATAATGTTGTGCCTATAACTGTATTTAGGTACTTAATGTTATTTATCGGTAGTGTAGGGTTTTAATTATGAAATGTCAAACGATTTGTCTCTATCAAGTGTTTTATTTTAGTTTATGGTAGTTACGCAATTCGTTACGTTTTAATATAATATGAAAAAAATTATCTCAGCGGGGAGTCAATATATATTGTGAAAACGTCAACATTTGCAGCTGATCCTTTAGTTTAGGTCTAGACATAGAATTAGAATATGATGTGCACTTGCACTATATTTAATTTCAGTAGTAGTTAATTCTGTATTTTACTGAGTTTCTTCATCAGGGTTTTTGACCTTTCTTTCTTTTATATTGTTTTCGTGCCGAGGGACCAAGCACAATATGGAATGAGTCAGCTGCTTTCTTCCCCCATAGGTCACAAATTTCCCCACAAATTTTCGAATTTAACTCTATATACAATAAATAATATCTATGAATAAATGATAGAAAATGATAGAAAAAGAAAGTTAGCAAGTAGTATGCTTAAGTTTGAAACTTTTCATACCTGGAAAAGGCAGTGGGATGACAGTTAAAATGATTGATGGACGCTTACCTTTCTGCATATTACGAGTAATGCATGATCAATTCTATATTTTTATTTTTATAAGATGGGTATTTTCTATTTTGTTCATAACTCTAGAACCAAAAAAATAATACATAAATTATAATGAAACTTAATACCATAGATAATATCATATTATAATACACTAGTACATAATATAATACTACACTAATATAAATAATAATAATAATACACTAGTATTATAATACGGTATATTATAATATGAAATTTTTTCATTGTTACTTTCATTAGAGTACAGAATTTCTAATGAAAGTAATAATGAAAAAATCGAAAATTAGTGAATATTATATGTACCACGATACGTACGTATAAACTCTTTGTAAAAATTAAAACTAGCATTAGTAAAAAAAACGAGAAAGTGTGTTCAGCGGGTATCGCTACATAAGAATGTAATGCCCTACAATAAAATGTTAATGTTGTTCATATTATGGATTATAATAGTTATATACATATATTATATATACGTGTTATATGTTATAATATTGTATAGAGTATATTCGTTGTTAGGTTAATTCGGCTAGGGGTAATTGATTGTTTCCCATACTTAAAAGAACTCACCTTACGAAAACTGATATTTTTAAATAAGCCAATATTTGTTGAATTTATATACTCGTACAAATACCTAGGTAGCAGACATCCTACACTTTTGCTTACAAGAGGAAAATATCAGAGCACACAGTACGAGCCATAATGTTGCATAATAATAGAGCATGTTCAGCCAAAGTATTCGTTATGGAATTTGCTACACCTAGCCAACCGGGGCATATGTTTTCCGATATATCGCTGAACGTCAGGTGTGACATCTCTAAATTTGTATAGCAAAATGTGTACAGACAACGAACATTTACAGTACATTTTCAAGTAATGTGGATGATGTCGTTTCGTTCGTTTTGAATGTGAGTGACAAACAGCCCTCCCTCTCAGATTGAGCGTCGCAAATAGCAGAGAGCACTTGAGACTCTGACGAGCAGATCCGAATGGTGATATTCGCAAACCCGGGAATACTCGCTCTGCAGCCCTCTTGCTCGGGGCCGCGCGGCGCTCGCGGGCGGGAGGCCGGGAAACGCCGACCCGGCGTCACTCACGTCGTCTCGGTCTCTACGTTCGTGTGTCCGAACCCATCCTGTCCGCGACGTACGATCTCTCCAAATCCTACCGGTACTAACTTGAGCGAACTGCGTCCTAGACGTGCTATAATTTCGACAACTATATCCTCTTAATTCCCGTGTTAATCCTTATCGACTCCGATCTTTAGTTACGGTTGGTTTATTGTAAAATAACTTAAATTTTTTTTGTCAATGAACTTTCTCTTTATGTCTATAAAATAAGTAACTATTAGATTTATTACGGATTTGAACTGAATCATTTATTCAAAAATTAATGTGTATAAATAAAGGATTGTTCGCATTGTGGAAGAAGTGAAAAGTGTCCCAAGCGGAAAACGGCCGGTTGTGAGTTGCCCGGTCTCATTTACATCTGTCAAGTAGGCAAGTATTACATGCTACGTCTGCTTTTTGAATTCCCTCTGGCTTTTTAAGTACTCTTAGAATTTCTTTCTTGCTGTTTTTCATCTCGAACGTTATTACTTAACAAAGAAAAAGTTTTAATAACTGTTAACTGAATTGTTATAATTAGTTACAAATTCTTTGAATTTACACTGCTTCTGTTTTTTGCTTCATAACTGTTGTATTTTAGAACTTTTTACCTTTTTGTGCAACTACTTGTAGTATTTTTACTATGTCACAATTGTATAATTAATACATAGACTACTAATTAAGCGGATAATTTTATTGTAGGGAAGCGTCTAACTTTTCATGGATAGTTAATGTTCAAGAGCCAACTCGAGGTTTTGTTAATTGCCCTTTAAAGATGAAAGGGAGCTAAGATTATTGTAAGAATTTGGGAAACTCAAACCCTTATTACTTTCTATTGAGCTGCTGTATTCAGTTCACTGTTGTGTTATACAAATATTTTATTATTTATGTAGGTAAATATTTATATATGTTTCAATATTATTCAAATATTTAACTAAACAATAAACGAAACTTTTGTTTGCTCTACATCTGTGAAAAATTAAGAAAAAATAAGTATAAAATATTACTTTACTATAAAAAGTAATTTCATTACACATTTTAGTGTTAAGTTAATATTTGGTAAGTTGCAAGTTTGCATCTGTTACTTATTTTACTAATGTATAGTGTATACTTTATTATTATTAATAAAAATAAGAAAAATAAAATTGCAAACTGCATAAAAAAGGAATCACGAGCACGAAATTCATATATCACAAACGTCAACAGAGTTATAAACTCATTCCCGCAAATAAAATAAATACGTGGAAAACTTCCCCCTTTTAGGGTCTTTATGAGTTAAATTATATACACTTGGGGGCACAAAAATGGAGACATATTCCACAACTGGGAACCGGGAGTTATTGTAGTCGACCTAGATGCGGTCCATGGCAAATGCTACTCTATTCTCATTCATATTTTATACCCCATTACGCAGTGGAGTAGTATATTATTCAATAGCGACTGTGACCGCAATTTTCCCGTAAAACATCTTTCAATTCCAATCTATTACCCACTACGGGGGAGAGAAATTACAAGGTCATGACATACGTTTTTCTTCGGCGTTTAGTAAATCGTCCGGGCGGTAGTTTCGTAGAATATAGGTATCCATTCTTATTACTGAATAGATATCGTTTTCTGGTAAAACAATTACAGTGCAGTTATTACCTGCATAACTTTACTTATAAACCTAATGGGAGCACTAATTGAAGAAGAACGGACATCGACATGAAACTCAATCAGATATCATTTTGTAAACATTATTCTACAATAGATATATTAAAATGCAATATTCAGAAAGCCAGTATATGTATGTGTAAAGATTATTTCCATACTGTTGTTTTGTCTTCGATGAAAGCGTTTATCATAAAGTATGATTTTCCAGTCAGTGTACAATTCATGATGCGTTTTTTCCGTTTTTTCTTTTCCATTAATTGAGTGACTTCTTTAGGAACCTTACTATAACAAATGAACGCAGTTACGCAAAATTGATCCATTCGACATCAGTAAATTTAATTTTGGAATAATTCTAGTACATCGTGACTTCAGGTTTCCGTACTAAGTATTCATATCGCCTTTCTTTTTAAACAGATTCATATTTTTCTAATGTATATTACATTTTCAAAAATGTATAAGGACTGCAAGGTATCAATATATACGTGTCAATTCGTTTAAAATGGTTTCTCAGCGACTCGTGTTGTAAACTGTTATTTGGTTTTATTTTTATGTTATATAAATAAAATTATTCGCATTTTATCTTGTAAATGAAACCTATTGGTTTATTTTGTAAAATAATGATAAAGTTAATGTGTGCCGTCGATCTTCACAGCAAAATTCCGTAAGACAATAAGCTACGGAAATGGAAGTGTACAAAGTACCTAACCGTTTGTTCATTACTGTCTAATGCGTCTATCGGCATATTATATTGCCGAACTACACTTTCAAGCCATTCTCGTATGGTCCGCCCATTGTAACTTAACATCAACTGTCAAAACAAAATAGTAGTCAATTTCACAGGTGTTTCCTGCTCAGTTTTAGTTTACAATCGAGACTAGTTCATTCGGAATGGAAATTGTTTTTTGTAAATTTAGCGAACCACTGCGAGACATCAGAATCCTATTCTGTAAGCTAAAATCCACATAATATTTTCTGTGCACTTTTAACACCAGTGACCTGATTTCCCCAAATCAACATTATATCACATTGGTCATTGAGCATAAATGAGAGGTCATTAATATAGACCAGAAAGAGAAAAGGTCCTAAAACTCATCTTTGTGAATCTCCTATTTTTACTGTTGATCCTGTCGACATGAAATCATTAATACTCACTTTTTGTTCCTGGACAAATAAGTAGGATTTGATAAGATCAAGAGCAGTACCTTAGACTCCATGGTGTTTTAGAGTTTGACACAATCGAAAGGAGAGATCACAGAAAGTACAAAAAAATAGGAAATGTGATAAGAATAACATTAAGTAGTAGGCATTTTTCGCAGTAAAATAGGCTGCACAGTGATTAGAACTTTAGTTGAAATTGGTGTCTTACAATATGCTTTGTGAACGCGAAATTATGTAATTTAAAAATATTACGGCATAAAATATACCGAATGTAAAATATAAAACTAACTAACAGAAGTCTTTTCTGTATTATTGGCTTTTAGATCTAGTCCCCTGATTAGGTTATATAAACAGGAATTAATTTAAAACAATGAACATTAAAGGTTCTTAAGCGATTATGGGAGTTAAATACAAGTCGCACAGAAGAATAGTAAAAAAACTTGAATGTTTCTGACGTTTGACACCTTACCCTTATTCTATTAAAAAAGTTATCTAGTAACCTTTTTCATAGCACTTTCTTATATCAAATTACAAAATATAACAGTATAAACATTACAGTAAGATGTCTTTATAGAAAGCCAGCGCACACGGTTTGTATGTGTGCGGGCTAATACGCACGCGCCGTGGCACGCACACAACGGTAATATTTTGGGTGAATATGGGTAACTATTGTAGCGCCAGTTAGGGTCGCACGCGATGCAAACATGCAACCGCTTTCGTTTGTCTTTAATTCATTCTTCACATCGTCACAAATATATAAATGTCTAAATCGCTTAAAACGAACGTATTATGCAGATATATAAATAATTTTAGTTAATCGTATCCAGAGTTATCATTTTTCAACATTACTACAAAAAATTAAATTTAACAAACACGAAGAACTTATCCGTATGCATTGTTTTTTATTATTATATACTAAATGTATATCTAGACGAGATGCTTTCCGCATCTCACACCCAACGAAACAACCCTACGTATCCGTCTGAGGGTAGGTAATTCCATTACACATGAGGCGAAAGTCGGCCTTCTTTTCGACATATTTTCTGTTGCTATCGTTTATTTGAAAATGTCGTTTGCATAGATGTAAAAAATAGTTATAGGTAACTAGTTTTTATCATTTCAAGTTAGTCACGCATTCACAACTGGTATGGCAAGATGTAGTGAAACGCAGTCCAGCGAAACGATGGATTTCAAGTTCAGCGTACGTAAGTAAACGTATCTACTACCTACATAATTGTTGTGGTCAATTCAGTATATTTATTGAATTATTGCTGTGCCTGCGATTTCGTTGGTCATGGGTTCTGATAGGATTTGGTCTGTTAATAGAATAACAACTTGAAATAACTCCATTGCATGTACAGAAGTCAGGTCTACATTGTCAAAATATAAAGTTGTCTGTCAGTGGAAACGACAGCTATGAATTGAGTACTAAGCGTAACACAATGACATAATTCGCTTCGATTCTGCCTATTTAAAAAAAATACTTAAGTAAACCATTCGCAGAATGTAAAATTGAACCAAATAATTCAAACAACAGTTGTAAAGATGTAATTAAATAAAACTGCAGCCTTTAACAAAAAAGAGTGTGTACATTGTACCCTTAAGAACCAAGATGCCGCAGACAAAGAGACGACGGCTTCAAACTTGTAACACTCCTCGGCGAATTACTGAATGCTATTCTAAGCGAAATAATGAGTAGCTAAGAACATTAAAATTTACGTGCATCTGTAGTACTGTATTTTACATGTAATTTTCATTTGACTAACCAACATCTAATTAAGAATGTTATCTGAACAGAATGGTGAAATGTAGTTAATTTAAAACAAAAGATATAAAAAAACTAAAAGCCGTATTTAACGTAAACTTTGAAATAGGATGAAAATTGAAATACTGTAATTTTTTGAATTCATTGCCGGAGTCGGCGGTCTCTGCCTCTTACTTATTACACATACTTTCCCTTACTTATGAGTTCCGACACCAGCAATTATTTCGAGAAATTAAGATAATACTTAGTTTTAAGTTTGTAAATATTGACGTTAAGATATGTATGTACTGATTTTATTCAGTGATTGGTTATTAATAAATACCTTTAGTTCCAGAAATTAGTTATATCAATTATTTCATTTTGTTTTAAAGTTTTTTTAAATATTTTTTTTAAATATGTTTTAAATGCATAACCGTATTTTTTTGTTCTTTAATGGTTAATTTAAAAAAAACATTAGACTTTTGCCTCATGTATTCATTTCAAATTTTTAAAATGGCATTCATAACTCTTGAATTTGATACTCATCATAACTTTATTAATGATGATGAAATATTTTTTTGTAGTCTGACTTTATGTCATACCACAAGCACAGTATTGGATTGTTCAAACAACAACAGACTACATAGGTTGCGATCTGCGCATGATTGATTTTAATCAAGTGGGTTCTCCTCCGCGAGGGAACAGTTGACATACAAACAAGTATACAATAATAAAATTATAACTCTCCTTATTGTTTCACCGAAATCGGCTAAAATGGAATGAATGTAGGTCGTAGTAATCTGCTTCTCTAAAGCTTTTTTATATAAATCGGCGTTCACAGAACTTAGATGTTGCATAGCATTATTATTTAACCTTGGCGCAATTTTTTGTGTTTTAATTTTCTACTGTTTAGATTTATTAATCTAAACATTTTATCTATCTAACTTTAGTTATTACTAAAGTTATCCTTCTTAAAAGTTTTATATGATAAAGGTATTCTATTTACATGGATATAAATGTTTTTTTAATATTATATTCAATTTTACACTTGTAAATAACATCATTAATTTCTTTCATATTCTTTCAATTAATTAAAAGCTTGCACGTGACATGAAAAGGCGTCTTATCCTTAATCTCATTTGTTCATGATACGTTGAACTAAATAAACATGTGTTTATATTTGTATACATTCATATCGCTGAGCTTATTTAACGTTGCATGTGGTCATTAGTGGATGGGTGATCTAATCGCAGTCATACAATCATCTCTTTGCTTTGGTACATATATACTTCTTTCGCTTCCTCAAATCTCATCATTCTCCTCACACATTTTCGTATAGGTATGCGAAAGCTTTTGATATTTCCATCCGCTAACACTCTGGCTATTTGATCTTCATAAATCAGACTTGGTATTCCTTGACTTTTTTTACCACTCACTTTCGCTCTGTATATTGTCTTCGTCAGTCTTTCATCACTCATTCTTTCTATGTGCCCGAACCATCTAAGCATTCCTTTCTTCATTTTTACAAGCTTTGGTAGACACGTTAAACCGTTAGGTCTAACTATCGCTAAACTCTTAAAACATTTTTACTTAACATCAATTCACACTGGGTCCGTGTGATGAAGTGTAACCCTTCTCACCTCTATTGTGGAAAGAGCCCTGTGATGACCCGCAATTGGTTCTGTATGGGCGGCTATTACAGCTATGAGTACGCCAACAAGGTTAACTTGATAAATTCACAATCAATAACATTCCGAATAGTGCTCAAAGACTCCAATAACTACAATAGATTGTACAGGCAGTACAAATATACTATTATCGTCAACTTTGGCTTTAGCAATAGTTATAACCTTAACGTTTATTATAAATATTCGTGATTTAAAAGAAACAAAATAAGTATAAGTTCATTAAAACAATTCTTAATAGTTTAATCATTAGTGGTAGTAGTATCTTTTTTATTAAATGGCTTCTATCATTTTGTATAATTTTGCTAAAAATGGCAGCATCATTTAAGAACTACCATATGACAGTAAAAGTCAAATTACATTATAATTTCTTTTTAATTTAACATAATTTCATACCTTTGTACGTTAATAATGTTACGTTCCAAAATTAGAAAGGACTGGAACACTTATATAATCGCTTCGATGTCTGCACGTCTGTCTCTCAGTTTATCACAGTTGTTTTCAAAGATTATTTGGCATAATTAACTGAAATTTAGAAAAGTTATCGTATATGGTGGCCCAATTACATTGAACTCCAGGGTCTGTGGGCGCGAACTTAAAAAATTGAGATTTGACTTTTGAGAATTCAAATAGAAAATGTGAGGTCATCGCGTGAGGTATCAAATACTTTTAATCACTAATTCAAAAATGTGTTGCAAGTAAGAACAAATAATGACCTCTAAGTCTCATATCAGGAAATATTGCTCAGGAAAATCTGAAGAAATCATAAATCTTGAGAGTATAAGGTACTATATTGAAGGAAAATAATCAGGACTGTATGTTGTTTTTGCATAAAAAGAACGCATCACAATGACCTTTGTTTTGGGGTTGGTAGTTGATAACAACTGACAGTACGAAACACTATTAAAAGCAAGACGACTTGAACTTGGTCGATTGTCTTTGTAACGAGTTCACATGAGCATGAGAATTACGCGAGGTAGAGAAAGCACATTTTTTCATTAAATTCTTTATTCTATATTTTTACACACGTTGGCATCCCAAAAAATGATAGCATATTATGTGACATTTTTTTCATATAAGTATGATATTATCACACAGAATAAAATAATTTCATTCGTTAACAAATCTTTCTAATGGGATCCAGTGATTAATTAGCCAAACGGTGTACTTGCCTCCGTAAAAACACTAGTCCATAAAACTAGACTTCCCAGCTCCCATCTGTGCTCGAAGTAGGCAATAAAATCGTTTTATAGCTTTCACATCATAAAGCTTCGAAAGTATAGGTACATACCTATCTTCGGGTGTTTAAAAAGTACTTTTACATGGAATGATATCCAATTTTTGTAGTAGTTAAGATAATATTTTCATTTGTGAATTTGCATTACGGCGTAATCGTTAGCATTTTTTTCGTACAGAGCCTATGTGTGTGATGTATGTAATAAACCCTTCGTAATGTGTAAAAGGGATAAATTTTATAATATTTAGAATATAGGTATGTTGTACAGGAATGTAAATACATACTACTACATACTAACGGGGCTGTCAGAAAGGACGGAGCGCCAAGCGAGGTAGTCCTTACATACCTCTTTCGCTTCCTCAAATCTCATCATTCTCCTCATACATTTTCGCCTCGGTATACGAGTGCTTTTGACATTTCCGTCTGCTAACACTCTGGCTATTTGATCTTCATAAGTCAGCCTTGCTCTTCTCTGGCTTCTTTTACCACTCACTTTCACTCTGTAAATTTTCTTTGTCACTCTTTCATCACTCTTTCTTTGTGTGTGCCCCAACCACCTAAGCATTCCTTTCTTCATTTTCACAATAACAATGTTGTGCAGCCCTGTCATACTGCATATCTCTTCATTGTTTATCTTGTCCGCCAGGGTGACACCGCACATATTTTTAAGAGATCGCATTTCTACTGCATTTATCATACTTTCACTCGATTTCGGGCATATCTAGGCCTCACTACCGTATAATAAAGTTGGTACCAACACCGCATTGTGGATGGCCATTTTGGCAGTGTCAGATATGTTGACACTGCCTACTAATGCGGGCAGAACACCGTTCACTGTATTGCCAGCTGCTACCCGTCTCTCCACATCCAAGTCACATCTTCCATCCCTCGAAAATGCACTCCCCAGACACAATTTCATTCACTAGTTCTAGACATTTTCCATTTATCCAAATCTCACATTTCGTCTATACCGCTTTCCTTTCAAACACCTTAAGTAACCTTAACAAAAACAAAATTTGTTTGTTCACATTCATATTCAATCTTTTCACTTCGCATTTTTCATTCATGCACGTGATTAGTATCTGCAACTAAGGTTCTGACGGTGCTATAAGTACAGCATTGTCAGCGTACAATAGGCAGTTTACCGATATGTTATCACATATCATACCACTCATACTGTTTTTCAATGTCTGGAGGCAACTGTCCAAATACAGCACGAACAGCCATGCAGACATCACGCAACCCTGTCTAACAGCTACTCGTTTACTGTTAACTGAGAAACCAGCTTAGATATTTCCTACTTACATGAATACTTTAACGAAGTCAATAGTCTGAAGGTCTTAGATTCCTCAACAGGAATCCCACAATCTGCGACGGATAGTATATTTATTGACGACAGTAAAAAATTCTTAGTTTGCTACTACTTTACGTTAGTAAACTAATTAATCTGTGCTACTACTATCATTCATTCAAAATAAATTCCAGAATACGTGATAGAAGCACCTGTATACTACAAATCTTAGAATCTAAGACTTGTAAGTAGTATATAGGTACGTCCAAAATTGTAACAGTTACTATTTTATCTAAGGCTTAGCTGTAATAGCAATTTTTACAATTTTTGACGAAGCTACGAGTATTAAAGTTAACTACTCCGTATTATAAAATTAAGTTATTAAACTTAACTACTCCGAATTATAAAATAAAAAATAAATTTTTAGATTTGTTAATAATATGTGTATTTAATGCTTTTTATTGACACATGAATATGTTTCTAGCGCCATCTATTATAGCCGAATATACAATTATTCTTAAAGGCCCGACAAATTAAGTCTTTATAAATTGAACACGTTTTACTGATCTAACTTAAAAAACGAGCTTACCTTTTTTTCAGCCAATGGACAGCAAATTGTGATAAAATAAACGATTTTAAGATATAAATATATGTACATATTTTTGCAAATATCTCAATGCGTGATGCTTGTGTAAACATAAAATATATACAAGCAGACAAACATTGAAAAATTGTTTTGTCTTTAGTTAATATTATAGACAACTTTTGTGTAACTTTTTATTAAACATTTCCATTTGTAGTTTTATTAAATTTATGTACATGTACTATATTTTGTATGTGTAGATTTCGCAAAGGTAAATAGAATAGACCTTTTAAAATATCACTTAATATCTAAAGCAAAAATGCAAATCGAAAATAAAATACATTTCCGAATGAACAGGCGAATATTGAATTTTCACTGCAATGACATGTCGACTGCATTTTAAATAACTCAGCGGTCTTTGAGCAGTGAATGTATTGATTTCAGTTATTTTGGTACATTTTCAGTGGCCTGTACCGTAATTGATAAAACAGAACACTTCGAATTTCGAATATCTGTCTTACTTTTGTGTCACAAGTATCTTCAGTAAGAGACAATAAGCTGTGCTTGCTCGATTTGGTGGGGTCATAGTCGTGTCTACAGATGTACCTACAAGAGATACTTATTTATGAGATATAAAATGTTTTGATATAGTAGATTTTAAATATAGGTGTAGATAATTCAATGTCTTAAATGTAAACTTTATAAATCAAATTATTAAAGTGCTTTGAATAATTACTCATCTTGTTTTAAAAAAAAGGAAACTATGACAAAGTGCTATTTGTAAATAAGCAGTGTTTCAATTAATTATTTTCGTATGATTAGTATTTATCTAATAGATATAGTTCTTAAAGTCACAATGAAACAAGGGAGCGCTTTTGAAATAACCTCGTTGTTAGACTTTTTATCCTATTAGCGATTTCATTTAAAAAGATGAAAGTCAAATAAACCTATTAATATGTATACGTACCTGCTAGAGACGCAACGAATATCCGCATTCGTTTTCACGAACATTCGCATTCGAATTCGAATTGTCACAAATTGTGAAAATAATATTTTTTAAATAAAACAAAAAGCATTAGTTTTACAATGAACTTTTAGTGTAACAGTTTCATTTTTCATAAAGTGTTCACTTATGTAACAAAATAAAATGTTCTTCATAAAAAAACCTAACTATCTAACGAAGTCGCGGCTTTGTTCGCGTAGTCTTCGCATAGAGGACAAACATAAAAACAAAGATTCATTTTTATATATCTTTTGCATTCTTAATTATTTTAATAATAAGCACAAAAATTCAATTCAACAAGTAACAACAAAAGTATACGAACAGTAAAGGCGCTTTTATCCAACACGAATTTCTTCGCGCCGACACAACGCGGCGCACGAACAGCGCGCGGTTGCCGCGCTGTCGCTAAGCGGACGCCGCAAAATTGAACAAAATACGATATATATTTACATATCTAAGCTCATGTCAAGCGCAAGTAATTTCCCTCTGTCTGCAATGGCCAGAGAGGAATGGAATGTGAGAGTGGGACAGGACCGCGAACGACCGCGTGGAGACCGCGCGGGCGCCGCGCGGTAGGGTAGTTTCCAGAAATTTGAATGTTGTTGTCTAGTGAATAGAGTTTACATTCGCTATTAATAAATACACGAGAATGTCAACCGGGCAAATGTCAACCAAAAATTTTCGTGTCGTCTAATTGCGGCGTAAAGGAACACGTATCTGTGATGGGTTAACAACGTGGCAACTGGTAGTTCTATCTGCAAGGTGTGATTTGCTTGTGCCGTTTTATATTTTGTCGATTCTGGATAGATAACGACGTGAAGATATGGACCAATTGCAAACACTACAGTTATAGGGAATTTAATACCTAATAATTATTACATTTGTGTAAATACTAGTGGATTTTCACTTTTCGACGCATTTCGTAGTATTTTTGACTCTTCCACATCTTTATCAGAATTAAAAGTTTGATACTTGTGGTTGGCAAGTTACGAAATATTATATCTAAGTAGATAGATAAACATATGGTAGACTTAGACATCGATTAATAGTTCACAACTTTTGAAACGGTAAAACCGTCGCGAGACTTGCTTTACGCAATTTCTGTACGTTAAATGTTTTTATGGTAAGCATATTTGTTTTAAAAAAAGTAACTATGTATTTTTTTCTAACACTTACAGTACTTATTAGCGACAATAGGTATAACAGTTTTCTTTGACAATAGATTTAAGCGCTGGCTTATTCCTTTGTCATGTTGCGATTTCTAAACGCGAATTAAAGTATACGGTTCTCGGCGAGTTCAGAATGATCTTAGTACACACAAACTGAAGATGTTTGTATACATAGGAAATAAAAACTAATTTCAATCAGTGAAATAATATTTTGACAATATAAATGGATTAGTTATACGTTTTTAAGAATAAAAGATGTTAGTGAACACCGGTAAATGTCGTGATTTAAGTCTAAGCATTCTGATCATTATCATCATTATATTATTATATCATTATCATCATTATATCATTATCATCTGATATTCTCTTTGTTCAAAATAATTTGTTTTTGCGATATAATGTAAGACTTGATTCATTTTTTTTTTAGTCATGTAAAATAGAGTTTCTCATTGGAACATCTCCCTTTCTCTTGCTTTCACTCGCTCCTATCATTTAGAATTTTCGTAAAGCATCGTGCCAGAATCTCGCGAAGGAGGTCCTAAATGTATAGAGCGCGCAAGGCCAAGGGACAAGTGCGCAAATGTTCGAAGAATTGACGATTCATGCTCCTCATGTAATGCAGATCTCATTAAATCGAAAGTTAACTTCCATCAAAATGGCTCCATTAGACAGCAAGCCTGTGTGAGTCGCTGTAAGCCCATTCGTTGCTGGTGATGTGTGCTCAATGGGATAATTTTGTGATTTAAAATAATTTGTATTTGAAATTGTAACTTATTATATGTGATGTGTGCTCAATGGGATAATTTTGTGATTTAAAATAATTTGTATTTGAAATTGTAACTTATTATATGATGACTTCTGATTCAATAAAGCTCCCCGCGTTATTTTTTTGCTACATTTTGACTTCTGAAGTTTTAAAAGTACTTATATTCGTTTTCGAAAAAAAGAGGCATCGTTTGTATGTTATAGTGTATCCAAATATTACATAGATTTATGAAATGAAAATGAAGTGTTCAAACATTTGTTTGTGAATGTCTATGTTTACGAACCAAAGCTCTGGACATATTCGTACACCTATACAAAAGCAAAATATTACAAAATCAAATGTAATTTATCCTGTATACAATAAATTCCATCAGTTAAAATTTGAAGGCAAATTGACAAAATTTAATACAGTTTTTATTCATAGTACACCTTTGAATTTTAACCGAGACGGAAAATATTTACGACTTTTCCCGATGATTTTTCCGATATGTCTTTGGCCGTAGTTGGAGCTCCGCGTTTTCGTCAGTTGTCAATCTGGCACGCGTGACTGGCTCCGCTTGAAGGAGAAAGCTTCGTTCTCGCTTCAGTGCCGTGGCGGGATCGAATTTTCCCGAAAACGGAAACGATATCGTTCCAAACACAAAATGTTTAGGAAGATGTTATCTTTTTGAAATGGATATTATGGTTTTTTTTCAAGAGCGTTTGATTTTATTTGAGAATTTTATCTGGAAAAATTGAGTGGTATGTAATTGAGTGGTAATCATTTTTATTTTTTATCTATGGACAAATTTCAATTTAACAATAAAATTAACTAATTATGGTTTGCACATTTACAGGACTCGGCAACTGCTATGAATTTCATACACATAATACATTGTTCACTTATTGATTTGTTTATTACAGAGCATAACACAGCCGCAATTGCGGTCACAGGGGAGTTTTATTAACCGTTAATAAACTATTGCTTTTACAGGGAGATTACAATCTTGACAGGATATTCTAACGGTAGAGACAATTTCCTTTTCAATCCGTTATTCGATGTTTGGCACAAGACACAAATGTATTTTTTAAGACATTATTTCGAAGTGATAGGAATGGGAAATAATGCGAAGTTATGTGATGTAACGTATAATTGATGTTTTGTATATTTTATTCATTATCAATATGTGAATTGTTTTATTACGTATATCTTTGATTTTATTTGCAATTTATGTTTCAAATAAGTTATATTTTTTATTAACAATTAAATCAGAATTTATAATGGAAACAATTGCTGGTGCATGTATAATATGCAACAACATTTCTAAGTATTTATTGAAGATTTAGCTCGTGAGTTATACTTTCTGATGTATATTTTGTTTATTCTGATTGTCAATTTTTTGTCGCATATGAATTCACCAAAACGAATTCAACAATAACACACTTACCAACATACCTATTGATAATAAAAATGCATAAAATTTGCTTCGAGCAAAAAGTTTGAATGATGGATTGAACACGTTTGAGGGAAATTGTTGATATTTTATTATGAAAATGAGAAGAGTTTTGAATTGAATACTAATGGGGCTAAGCACAAACTTACTCTCTTACTCTGTATATTCAGTTATTGCTTTTGGTAAAATTAGGTTTAACAAAATTGAAAACATTACTTTAGAACGACTACGAATCCAAGTTCACGTTTTCTAAACGAGCGGAAATTATTCTATATTACTAATAGTAACATTCTCAATGTAATTAAATTAAAATTAAATCCTGTGCGTTGATAAGAGCATCATTTGAGAACAGCCGAATCGATTCGGCTAATTTTTGTTCAAATGTCCGTAATAGTTCGAATAAGCTTTTTTAGGGAAAAAAAAATTAGAAATCTTGTCCGAAAAGCTACAAAAATTTGGGAAAAACTGAAAGCGCATAAAAAATTATGGGATTTTAATTTATTTAAATTTGGACAGGACAACGTCTGTATAATACCTTATCGAAAAACTAGTTTAGTTATGGAATACTTTATAGATATCTATGTTATATCCAAAAGTTGAGTAGAATCAATGTTGTACCGCATTAAGAGTGGTTACCTATCTGTATTTGGCCATTATGTCGAGATCTGATTGATTAGTTGCTTAGCGATAAGTAGATATAACCTAAATGGAATCAGGGGAATTAGGTGAGATGGTATCGAACATGGAACTGGGCTGCAATATCAATGCGCTTAGTTAATTTCCTATCTCTATAGGTCTACGTCTCTCCTCATTGTTAGTTAAGACATTTCAAGCGAGTTAATAGCTAATTAAGATGCAGAATTTATATGTTATGTACTTTTAAAAATTATATCATTATACAGCAAATTGAGTACGTAACAATACGTGCATTTAGAATCAAATCAAAATGTCGTTAGTATAAATGATCATAGAGTCAGATTTGGCTCTATGTGATCTCAAAATTTATTGCAGTAGAAAAGTCGCAAGAATTCTTAATTTTTTACATTGAAGGTTTTGATATTATCTCATTTTCTCGTATTTAATTGTTAATAATTTTTTTACATAATATTAGTTATTGAATTCTTGCTCATTTTCCTTGTGGGCCACGAACTCCCGGTCCTTGTCGATCATTATCAATGACTTTGGATTACTTATTTTGGACAAGTCTGAACGGTAAGTTCGGTATGTAATAAGTGGACGGTAAGGTAAGTAGTGATTATTATCCTCGGTTATAATGGACTCTTGAACTTTATTATTACCGTTTACATACAGTCCACTTGGGATAGTCACTCTTAACACTACCCTGCAAATTTTTACATAAAACCTTATTCTATTTCACAATAAAACTTGGGACACAGCTGTTGAATTTAACGAGACCGTACTTTATATTTGAAAGAAAAATGTTAAAAGAAAAGGTTCTGATGTTTGAAAGGGAAGATGTACAGACGAAATGTGAGATATGGGTACATGGAAAATGTCTAGAACGAGTAAATGAAATTGTGTATCTGGGGAGTACGTTTTCTAGAGAAGGAAGATGTAAGTTGAATGTGAAGAGACGGGTAGCAGCTAGCAATAAAATAAACGGTGCTCTGGCCGCATTAGTGGGCAGTGTGAATATCTATCACGTATATATCTATCTTGGCCAAAATGGCCATCGACAATGCGGTGTTGTTAGTAACTTTATTGTACGGCAGTGAGATGAAGATCGAAAACGAGTGAAAGTAAGATAAAGATAATAAATGCAGTAAACATACGATCTTTTAGAAATATGTGCGGTGTTACCCTTGTGGAAAAAATAAGCAACTAAGAGATACGCAGTATGGCAGGATTGCACGACAGTGTTAATGTTAAAAATGAAAAAGGAATGCTTAGGTTTGGCCACATGAAAAGAATGAGTAATGAAAAACTGATGAAGAAAATCTACAGAGCGAAAATGA
Source organism: Zeuzera pyrina (assembly GCA_907165235.1). Lineage (NCBI taxonomy): Eukaryota > Metazoa > Arthropoda > Insecta > Lepidoptera > Cossidae > Zeuzera > Zeuzera pyrina. The sequence continues at coordinate 12,161,973 of OU015624.1, forward strand.
GTGGTAGCAGAAGCCAAAGAAGACCAAGGCTGATTTAAGAAGATTAAATAGCCAGTGTGTTAGCTTATAAAACTGTCCCCGCAGTACCCGCATACCTAGGCGAAAATGCGTGAAGAGAATAATGAGCTTCGAAGAGGCGGAAGAAGTGCGTGAGGACCGCGAACCTTGACGTTCCGTCATCTCCGACTACCCTAGAAATGTGTTTTTGTATAATATAAATTTCATAACTAATAACATACTATGAAAACTTAGTTCAATTATTTCAGTAATAGGTATGTTTTTGTGCTGATTTAAAAGAGAATGAAAGAATAGAGATGTGCCAACAGTTTATCTTCTCTCGCAGGTCGTAAAAGTAGACCGAAGGATAGAGCTTGTTACGAGGAACTTGTAATTTTTTTTTTTTTTTCATTATTAAGTTCCATTTTGCTAAGCCTTATTGCTAAATGAAAGTAGCGTCAAGATGTGAATTTGTTGCATATCGATCTGTCCACCTCTGATAGCGAATGGAGCGACATTGTACATGACTGCGCATGTAGGTATATAATATAGTTACTTGTTAGTTACATGTAAAAATGTTTGTTTTAACATTTTTGGCCAATGTTATGATTACATATAAGTGAAGCTATCGCAGTTCGCAACTATCGCAATTGTCAAAGACAAAGATCACTTCACTGTTATCAATGTCAATAAGTAGGCGGTAAATACATATGCAGTGAAGTGTAGTGGGAGCAGGTTTCAATATCGCACAGAGAGAATACGTCTCCATTCAAGTGGAATTCAGTGTTTGCAGCTTGCTCAAGTAAATATTGTTATTTTAACACATAGGTACATTTTTTCATATTAGTGGCTTGTGATGACATATTTGTATATTCGGAAAAAATATAATTTCAGAAGTAATATTAAAAAATATGTTATTGTTATTTTCTTTGAGTACCCTGAAAATAAGTAAAGTGTAAGAAGAAGTGAAGAGTGAGATTCGAGAGATTTGAGATACAAGATGATATCGTGTACCAAAAATTACTTCCATATTTCACTAGAACTAAATTTGATTGTTTCATTCAAATCTGTTTGTTCATTGTTTCGAGTGATAATTAGTGCCGAGTAGACACGCTCAACAAAGGTAGAATGCCGCTTCTCCCGTCGTTTTTGTTTTGATATGAAATACTGTAAAGGAGAGCGACATTGTTTTAGGTGTAATTATGTCACTATAGTTTTTAATGCTAACATTGAAAGAAGATAGAGTAATGTTTTTATATTGTCGTAGTGTTCGTTAAAAATTATGAAATATATATTAAAAATAATAATTTACACGTATATTTCGAACGTCATTATATTATTGTCACGTGAAGCACGATCAAACACGATTAACATTTTACAAATAAAGTCAAGTATTTATGAATAACAAAAACATATAAACATAGCTACTTTAGTTTTTGATAATTTCAAAATTAGTCACTTATATCACTTACAAATATCTCGAGTTCAAATTAAATAACACGAATTCGTAAAATTTAACTTATGATATGAAATACAACTCTCTTTCCCCTGTGTAGACAGTTATTGGATTGCGAGGAAGGTGATTCGACGAATTCATAATAAATCACTTCTATCTACCTATCCAAACAAAGACACTGACTCAAAAGGTTTTAAGTTACTTTCTATATAACATAAAGTATACATTACTTGTGATTTCAAATTTCTCTTAACGTTTCTTGCGAACCTGTAATATAGTTACATATAAATTAAATCACCACAGGTTAAAGTTTTCGATTACTGTTTAATGACAATGTAATTCACACTGTTTATAAGATAAACTAAGCAGATCGAAATATATAGGTAATAGCGATATCTAAATGTAACTCTGGGAAATAGATGGCTTATTATCCCGTTATTCCCATCGACGACACGCTTCTAGTACAGCGTTAACCGTTAGAATAAAATAAGTAGTTGTAAGTACTTATTGCGCCTATCCAGTTACCTGCATTGACTAACGACACTCTCTAGTTCGTTGTAGGGACCCTCGCTTCGCAGCCACTTCACATATATGGAGTCTTTTATAGGTCATCAACCTGACAGCATAGAACTTGCACCTACAGACTTAGATACTGGAAGTGATGCCGTTAAATAGACCACGCTCAATAGCAACGGTGTTATATTTTTTTGTAAGGAATTCCAATTTGGCAAAAGAAAATTTTTGTAAAGTTTACATTTATTCATTTGTGTTTTACTTATTATAGTGTAGGTATGTTTTATAATTGATAAGTTTAAAACCTCTTAGAACGAAACTATATAGAATAAGTAATAGTTGTAGGTACAAGTCTTATGTCTTATAAATTGTAATAAATAATTTTGCCGTTTGGTATTTTTTACCAACTCGAGGGACGCGGATTCGAATCCCGGCAATTTATTAATTGACTAGGAGTCCAGGTTTTACTGGGTGCTTCTCAGTTCGTTGTATGAGAGTGCTTGTATTATGGGTAACCCACGCAATAAATGTAACTGTGTAATTATTCGGACATGATTATTGTTATAATACAAGGGAAAATATACTGATTTGTATAACAGTTTATGAAGTAAAAATATGAAAAGTTAAAAATTGCGATTTAAGTTAGAAACGCTATAATATTGAACCCTCGAGGTAAATGTTAACTCTTCGACAAAGAACGAGGGAATGACAACGCCGGGGAAAGCTACATACTACATTGCACGTCATTACTTATTTCCACGCTAGCTGCGACAAAAGAAAGTTACTATTTTCATTTAATGTACCTTCACCACAAATGAAATAAAATAGAGCCTATATAAACGTTACAGCAAAATTGTTAGAATTTTGTGTTCGACATACTCCTTGAATTATAATTAATTAATACATAATAATTTAATACATAATAACTAATTAGTTAATTAATACATACATGTATTTATGTATGTTTCTAACAAAAAGTCGTCATAATTTAAAAAGCAATCCAGATCTGCAAGTACTTGAGTAATAATAATAATAATATACTCAGACATTTCACACAGCGCCATCTAGTCCCAAAGTAAGCAGCACAGCGCTTGTGTTATGGGTACTAGACAAGTGATATACTACTTATATACTTTTCTTTTGTAAATAAATACATATTATACATAAACACCCAGACTCGGGGCGGGAATCGAACCCGCAACCCCCGTTTACTTTCCGACGCGCTTAGCCGTTGCGCCATGGGGTCGTGGTCGTAATAACTAATTAGTGATCCGTGCTGCTGGTTGTTACGAACTGTTAACCACTATATAAAGTTTGTCATACGGCTTTCTTTTTATGTGAAAAACTGGCCAACTGTGTGTCGCACAATAAAGAGATCCGTAGTCGAGACTCGGGATACATAACATTCATTTAATCGGCAACAAAAATATATCCATGTTCACAGAGCGTTTCTCAATGCCACACAAAAAACAAAGCCATTTCTCCGGTCTCTGAGCGTGTAACAGAAAATATCCCATATCTCAAAAACTACGCAATATAATATATTTAGTTTTGTTAGTTTTAGATATATTAGATAGATATGTTGAATATATCCCATTCGAAATATTTTTCAGAATTTTCCACCTCATAGTCGAAAGGTTAAAAAGAGGGGGAACACATCATTTTTTAGAATTTAGAAGCACATGTGACCTCGTTGATGTACTAAGTCACCACGGTTTATTCTGTTTACGTAGTGCAGGCCGCGTGTCACGACATGTTGCCTTGAATGACGTCACTCGGCGGGCTCTTGTCGCCGCCGGCGTTCCTGCAGTCTTAAGCCTGTAGGTAGGGCGCGCAGCGACGGCAGGAGACCGGATGGTTTGACGTTCATTCCTTGGAAACTTGGAAGATCGCTGGTGTGGGACGCCACTTGTGTCGATACAGTTGCTGTTTCCCATGTACCGGCGACATCCAAATCAGCAGGTGCCGCGGCCAGCACTGCCGAGAACTTGAAGCGGCGTAAGTATGCGACTCTCTCTGAGAATTTCATATTTGCGCCCTTTGCTGTCGAAACTGGGTCCCTGGGGCCCCGAAGCCCATCGACTGGTTTCTGATATTTGTAAGAGACCGGTCGAGGCTTCGGGAGATCGCCAGGCTGGCAGTTTCTTCCGCCAACGAATCGGTTTGGCTATTCAAAGAGATAATTCTGCCAGTCTGCTGGATGCTTTAAGCAATGACAGCTTTCTAAGCGGCAACTTTAAGGACGCCTATTATTTAAGATAATGTTTAGTTTTAAGTTTGTAAATATTAACGTTAGGATATGTATGTACTTTTATGTTATTATACTTAATGATTAAATGAAGCACATATATCTGCAACTATTGACTTAACATAGTTATTTTGATACCTCTTTTTTTTTTTTGAAATATCATGACACCGTATAGCAGTTCATAGAATATACCTACCTTTCAAATTTCGTCTATATAGTGCCAATAGTCTCTGAGGAAAATGGCTGTGACGTACGGTCAGGCAGACGGACAGGACAAAATTACAAGGGTACCGTGTTTACAATATGTCAAGGGAACCTTAAAAAAACATCTAATGTAATGCCCATGCCAATAACTATCCTGATAATTTTACTCCAATGTATACTTTATTCCCAATGTTCATGAATTTTCAGATATTTCTGAGCGATATTTATGGAGATAATGCGGAGACAACGATTTTGTTTTTTCGAAAATGTTTAAAAATAAGACAAAGCGACGTGTTATAACACTTTTAAATTTTAACTACAGTTAGACGTTACATTGTTAAAACGTTCCGCATTAACAGTACTAACTGCTAACGATATTTGCAATATTAATTATTTGTGTCAACGTATGATGTTCGCAGTTAACAACGCAATTTGTATGTCACAAGATTAAACACATATGACAAAATATGAATAGAATATTGAGCATATGACAATAGATTCAAAGTTGGAGTATTGTATGTTATAACTTATAGCATGATGTGTTTCGATTCAATATGCTTTCGATTAATGAAGATAATTTTAAAAACTAGATATTAATGTGTAAATTAAGCCTATGATGCACCAAAAAATCAAAGCACAGTTAATCAATTTAGAGCCGTAGCAGAGTAAATGACTTACTTTGTGTAGAGACACATTAATCAATAGAGGATGATTAATGAAAGTGAGCACACGAGCCGATCGTTTGATGGATTAGCCACCCATATGGTCCTGCATAATTCTCTAAGTGCTGCCACCTGAGGCCCCGTTACTTGTTTACGTCATTGAATTAACTTTTAACGTTATCAGTGACAACGTAGCCAATAAACATCAAAAACAGACTGTTCAAAATGACTATGCACTAACTGCTTTCATGCTGGTCTGGGAAAGAACGAAAAAACCATAGAATCCTGACGCTCAGAAGGAGTGACAAGCAACGCCGACAAATGAAACAGAAAATACTTACCTGTAGAATACAATATTTCAAAGTTTTTTAATACTTCCCCTATTTTTTATGAATTATGACGTTATTTCACTGCATATGTCATTTTTTCTATTTTATTTTGAGGAGCTGCAAGTGATAGTTGCTTGTCCCGTCGGGTTTCGTGCGCTTAATCGATTTATAAGCGTTATTATTCTAAGGAAAAAAAACGAATGTGCCAATTGTTTGTCTTACTACGCAGATCGTAAAAGTCAGCAAAGGGATCGAACACACATCACCTGTGTTACTAGTTACAAGACACCTACGTAGGTGACGCGGTACCAACCACTTACTATTTAATTCCGCTGTTCCTTCAGTAAGCCTAGATATTTATTGCAGGAAGTGGAGTCAAGGTGTCGGTACCTTGATACTGTGTACATTCGAAAATGACGTGAAATGGCATGAAGATGTGTAATGACTTTTTAGAATAGGTATACAGGGATGCACTAACCATTATATGTATAGTGTACTCCTATAATATGCCCTACCTGTGCAATGAAAAAAACACTCGTCGAGTTACTCTCACGTTCTGGTATTGTTCAGCTAACAAAAGAAACAAAATATATATTTTTTCCCTTTTAAAGATTTGCTTTGGAAATCTGTTAACAAGGAATAAGTAGGACCTTTTTATCCGGTCGAAGTATTCGGTTGCCGCCAGCGGTTGCGGTGGAGATTGGCAGCTCCAAATCCTTACAAATCCCGCCCAGCAAAGCCTTCTGTCCTGGAAAAAAACACAATCGTATCAAAACATTGGCAAAAAACGGGGAAATTATTTTAACCTCTTATTTGTACCTACCCGCAGCCATAATAAAATCAAAAATATCTCCAATCTCTTATCTCCTCTCTTCGCTAGTAATAAAATCTTTAAAGATGAAAAAACCGCGTCCTCTACTATAATTTTTGATTGTGTAAAATTAATGTAATTATTACAAATTTCGTATTTTTACTTTTAATTACTACGACATATAAATAATACATAACTTGTAATAATCAAGGAAATGACTAAATTGTTAATTGAAATTAAAATCATGGGGGGACAGTAACAGTTGATAAAAAACGTGTTTCGTTTTGCAATTAAATACTTCATTGAAATGTTAATTCCAGTGTAATATAGTTATAGACATGGAGATTTTGACATAATTATAATATGTCATTACGCCATTTCCCATTTGAGTTGGACAGAGCATCGAGGTGCAACAAAACTAATTCTTTACACCATTCGCAGCAATGGGCGTATGGTAAAAAGAAACCAGCTAATTTAAATAGGTACATATATTTTATACTAACTGTGCCTCGCGGTTGCACTCATGTTAAATGTAGTATTTTTCCGGTATAAAAGGCAGCTACAATTACTCTCTGTTAAAGTCCTCTACCTGCCAATCAAAGTCCCGTCGAAATCGGTTCAGCCGTTTCGGAGATTAGCTTGGACAAACGAACAGACTGACAAACGATAATTTAAATAGATACCTTGATTTTATTTATATGTATAAATTATATAGCTTTTTAGAATGTGACTAAACGTATAGAAAATTATTTATTTAGAGGACTCATTCTTATTTGGAAGTGTAGAAACTTGCGCGGCTTGCTAACAGATCGTTTAATTTTCAATTGCCTTTGTATAATAAAAATATATAACATACTTACATACATAATGCTACAGCACTTTCCGTGCCTTTCCCAGCAAGGGATAATAAAATCACACCTCGACACCACATTTCGAAATAAGTATTTGGGTTAGCAGATGGCAATGCGGAACTCGATAGTAACGGGTTGCTTGCTCATTGCCTCTACTACTTTCTTATAAGTAATAAGCAAGTTCTTATGACCGTCACTTACGTCCTGCGCAAGAAAACAAGCAACTTCTTATTTTTTATATAAATCTGCAGTGTAACAGCAAATAATCTGTATTGTAATAAAAAAAATATAAATAGTTAATAATCAAACGGACGTAGTTGCAGCTTTCTCATGGGGAGAGTCCGACAATCACAAACGAAAAAAACACTGAAAAGTATGAACTAACTATTCTTTACAAATCAAAACTTAAATACAAAAATAACTTTATGCAATACGGTACAAATACCCATGCAATTAAATTTGACAGTTTCTGAAGTCGATGCCAAGCCTACTAAAGTAATAGACTTTCTGTTGTCGTACATTGATTTCAATGACTGTCAAATTTCATTACGTGGGCATTTTTTGTTTTGATTAGTAAAGGATAGTTATTTCGTACATACGTGATTTTTTTTAAGTCTGTTTAATTCTTTTTATTAATTTTGTTTATTTCTCCCTTTTGAGTGACCGTGGCCTAAATAAATATCTAGGGCAGTTGTACGATTAACTTCTTCTCTAATTCTGGCACGCAATGACATACAAGAGAATCATCAATATAAATAAATAAAGGTTGTAATCAGTTATCGTTATTTGGTGTATCTTCAAAACCCAAGCTCCAGTACTAGTGAAACTTAAATGAGACTAATTTGGAAGTGTATCCATTCAAATAAAAAAGAATTTTCCAAATCGGTTCATAAATGACGGAGTTCTGAGGTAACAAATATAAAAAAAATACAACCGAATTGAGAATTTCCTCCTTTTTTTGAAGTCGTTTAAAAATTAGTTTTTGCCCGTGAATTCACGCCCTAAAGACGGAGCTCTAAACGCTAATAAAATCAATCAATTGTAAATTACATAATCATCCGATCATGCAATATTTTTGGCACAGATGCAAAAGATGGATATTCGGCGAAAATTTGTGTAAACTAAGGGGGTAGTTCGGATCCCTTAAACACCTTTTATATACATCCATGATTAATCATTTAATTACTAGTAGCTTTTTAATTAGAGAGAATATTAAAAATTGTTAGGAGTCATGCCATTTAGACTGTTGTCTAAAAATACTCTAAAAACATAGCTACCTCGTATGAGCAAAGATTTACTTTTTAACATTGTCTCCTTAAAATAATATTCTTATAGGTGTTACATCCGCCATGTTTATTACTCACTACAAACATACATGTAGGACTAAGTCCGATATTCGATACCGTATCTGCAGGCATCCATCTCCTGTCGACTCCCGTCGGAAAACAATAGAATGCATTTGTTCTTGCAATGGGCATAAAAGCGTAGCTACAAAATTCTTTAAATGTTATGATGTTTGCAACATTGTCATTAAGCGATGTGTTTCAGGTACGAACAGATTTTATATTGCTTCGAAATTCGAAATCGAAGCTTGGATTTATGGCCAATTTTAGCCTGTTCTCGTACAGGTAAAGGAAATTAAATAAAACTTTTTCTCTATAATTGTTGTACAGCAGAGTGAGAATACTTATACTGTAAGAAAATAGCTTTAAACATTAATAAGGTTTTTACTAACAGTTGAAGAAGGGAGAAACATCCATTAAGAGTAATACTAAAGCAACTGACTTTGACTAGCAATGGTTCCGTTTGTCTTTGTTCCCAAGTCACTGACGGTGTGGACGGGCCAGGCCAATTATTCCTCTGGAGGTCGCTGTCTTTAGCCTCTATTTATACTCGTATATATACTAATATTGCGAGAAAAGGATGTTTGTTTCCGTTAACATACTTGATAAAACCGTGCCATTCAGTAATTACCAGTAAACATTCCTCGCTTATAATTTCGATGATGACGTTTATTATTTTTAGTGTGGGTAGGTTCTATTTTTATGCATATTCCTACTAATGCAGTGATGGCTCACATTAAGTTTTACGTGAAAAGTAAAGTACCACACATCACCGACGTCCTATCGTACAACAACAACTGTGACATGTGGTATCTTTTTACCTGAGTAAATTCAGTAGTAATGTACTTCACTGAGATATTAACATAGATATGTATACATCGCTTACGGGCTAAATACCTTATTCAGTTTAAGGAAATGAAGCGATTTTAAAACTATAAGTCTTGTAGGTAAATCAAAATAGGAATGTGTATGTCATTATGAAAGCAATATGATGGATATTCCAAAATATAGAATTACTTACGATCGGCGAAATGTATATTTTGTTATATTTTACAATAAAATACATGTTTCAGATAATTTTCGTCAGACTGTACAAAATTAAGTAGTGAGAATTACAAAAGCGATAAAAAAAAATTAAAATTTATAGAAGAAAATGAAACTGATAGTGCTAGAAACTTTTTATGACTGCATAAAGAAGATATTTTAATTGTAAGTACGTAATTATTACATTATCATTTTGTTGACGAATTATAAATTCCGTTGTTAGATTTTTTGTTCGCTTAAGATTTTTTGAAATTCTTTTCTAAAAATTCTTTTATGGAAATATTTTAAATATATTCGGTAAATCTCTTAATACTAACGTCTGTGAATCTACTATGACCCACAATAAGTCTAATAGCTGTTATTGGATGGTTAGATTTTAAAAGCAAGTGTGTCTGAATGTAATGGTGCTTATGCAGCAGGCGTTCCGGCAACCGCTTGTTTAATATTGCAAATGTTATTAGTAGGGCGCGGAATAGGACGCACAGTGTGGCCGCTTGCTATCTAGAGCGAATTGAGTCCTTTGAATAAGGAACTGTGAATGTTGTAGAAGAACGATAGCTAGCAGTGCACGGGCATACATTCTATTATTTATTGCATAGTTTTAGCAATACTAATAATATTATTAAGGTTTCGTAAAGCTTTAAGCTTATCGTAAGCTTTTGTAAATCAAAATGAGAACATGGGAACTTAGTTCCGTCACGTGTTCCTGAGTTCATTTGTTTGTTCGTGCGTTGTAGCCGATTAGTTTTGTCATCTTTACATCTACTAAGCTGAAATTTGGCAGAGGCGTAAATTGGTAACCCAGAACAACAAATTAAATAATGGATATTTTAGATCCAATTTCATTTTTTTTAATTGATTTCTACTTAGAGACTGCTGTAGGTCTTCTAAGTTGACAACAAATTAAATAATGGATATTTTAGATCCAATTTCATTTTTTTTAATTGATTTCTACTTAGAGATTTCTGTAGGTCTTCTAAGTTGATACCCACACGTTCTTGTCCACTTTTTTAAGTGTACATTAGTTTTTTAAAGCATTCACAACAGTAACCTAACGATAAAATTGTATTAGAATTTCTTTAGTCTCTATAGGTACTAATTTTCAAAACATTCTACTATGAACAAAGACAGTTGCTGAATTGATGTAAAATTGGCTACCTAACATAATTCTAAACAATATTTCGAAACTATTAGTTATTCTGCTTCAATGAAGACTGTTATTTGTAATTGTTATTAGCTTTTTAGATACATAAAAGGTAGATATTTAAATCAGATAGTGTATCTACTTATTTTGGTAGATATAAGTGTTGAATACTAAGTAATGTGGAGTCAAGGTATACTACTCGGAATTTAATATTTTCTTGAACTGGGATAATCTGTTCTTAATATTAAGATACCTGCACCTCTGTGTAGAAAAGACAACCACGTTGCTTCTAGAGGGCGAAAGTACAGACCGTGATCCGAGAACCCTAATACATTTAGATTTTTTAGCGAATTTATATTTCGGTACAAATCAAGGTATTTGTTTTAAAATTGTTTTGAAGAGATCTTTATCGTTTCGCCCTAGATCCTTATCTGCTTGTTGTGGAATTGTCACTCCACGTGTTGCCTGGCAAACAAGCCACAAAGGCGTCTAATTAAGCGACCAGCGAGCACTGCAAGGTTCACAATTAATTGCTAATCCGTTTTGATAGTCAACATTCTGTTTTAGCTCGCGCAAAATATGTCGCATACAGCTTCATTGGATTTAATGTAGCTGATTCTAGCTATGAAATGCATTGTACCAATATGTAATAATTTGTTACCTTTTTAATCATAGCAGTTCAAGATAACGTAGTATTATAATATTTCCTTCTACATATTAAAGGAAATGCAAATAACTTGAAACTAGTTTACTATACATAACGGTCTATTGGCTGGTATAAATTAATACTTGAATGTGTACTTGTTGTAGGTTCGACAAATCCTCTTTAAACCAATCTTGAAGCGAGTTAGAACAATGTTAAGGTGTTGAGGACAACTTGGAGATTAGTTTCTAGATCAAAACGTTTACTTCTCTAGTGCAGCTATTCGATTTTGAATTTGATTTGGATTTGTACATTAGAGTTAAAGCACTTGTATAATGCCGGTGGAGTAGCTGACCAAGTTTGAGCTTTATAATTTTCTGAGAAGGCTTCGTTGAGAGGCGAAACGCATGTCGATCAAGAAATTTGAAACTGGGTGGAAGATAACTTGAAAGTACTTAATGTTGAGTGAAGATTGAAATATATAATTACGGATGGAAGTAATTTACACATAGCTCGATACAATAACCATTGTCCCTTTATTTATGGTGTCATCGCGTTAAACATCAAAACATAATTATAAAAAAATATTTAGTATTTCGCTGCTCATTTAATTGTCAATTTGAAAGTTTTAATTCTTTTATACTCCCGCGCATCTTCCGCTCTATACGTGGCTCGACTTCTAATGATGAGTGTTGATGATGTTCTAAAAATTTTGTTTCTTTTTTTAAGGCTGAAGGGGCATTTCTATACCACTTATTGCGTTATAACTTTAAAGCTAACAAACGAATACGATTCCTGTCGTCTCGGCTAAGCAATGGATAAGTGTGTATGTATATAAGTGTACTGTCAGGCGCGGAGTAAAGACGTGGTGCATAGCAGTGAGCTGATGCCTAGAATTACGAGTGTTTTTTTATTTATTTATTTATTCTCCTTCGCCTAGCATGGGCAAAGCCAGGGCCCTTTTTTCTCAAATCATTCCAGTTCTCGCATATTGATATCACCTGGGTATAAACTACCTTTCATTCTATCCTTACAGTTGTTTAGATGCTGTAAATTTTATTTACATGAAAATCTCTTAAACTATTTACACATTGTTCATTTTTTTTACTTACTAATTTAATACACTATTTTACTTAATTTTAGTCTTATTATTATTATTACATTTTGGCTTACACTACACTTATTCTACTGTATATGTCAATCTTAAATCTAAATAATCGTTCTTACTCTAACTTCTTATCACTAATATCACATTGCACTTAATTCTAGGTTCTTTAATTTTCCAATCTTTTGCACCATTATGGATTTGGTCAGTCTTATTTACATTTAGTACAATATGTGTCATCATTTACATTCTTACTTCTTATCACTATTGTCACAATCACTTAATTCTAGATTTCTATCATCTTTGGTCACATTGTCAGATTTAATACAGTATCACAGTGCAGTACGAATCAGTATTTCCTTTAATCTATTTAATTTTCACTTATCAGCTTAATCACTTTGTTTTATTCCTTTTAATTACCTTTTTTGTTACCAACCTGCAATATTCCAAGGAATTACGAGTGTTTGTGTATTAAGGAATTACGAGTGTGTGTGTATAGACTGCATATATTATAAAGAATTAACACAGGCCATGCGCTAGTAACCTGCCACTATCTGGTTGCGTTTTACCATTTGTAATTCCAAGCACTTGCCGCTACACTGACGTCAAGGTGTCTTTGTTACACTTTGATGCTCTGTCCGCCCTGAAATTGAAACACCGTGAGGTTATGTACGTATTGCGTTATTAATACCTCTAATGTATTTCTATCTATGATTTCTTTATAAGCTCCAGTGGAATACATTAAATTAAGTACGTATTGCGTTATTAATACCTCTAATGTATTTCTATCTATGATTTCTTTATAAGCTCCAGTGGAATACATTAAATTAATTAAGCATTTCGAAGTGATGAATGGTGTAGTCGATATTTAATCCAACACGGTTCAAACGTGAACTTTCTATTACAACCCAATGCAGAAAGTTTGGTTAGTCAAGTTGTTCTACAAAACAGTGTCTTGCTAGCTCGAACTGAACTCAGTTTCTTTGTAGCAAAACTTTTGATTAGTTCCAATATGCATATAACATTGGTAATATTACAAATTCTATATTTGTCACTCAAGTACAAAATATAGTATTCAGGTACTACTTTAATTGAAATGGTTAATATTACTACTGCTTTCGTAGTAATCTGGTTGAGCATGAAAAATATAACGTACTATAATTAATATGTCATCTGCTTATGTTCTTGCGCAGCTCGTAAAACACACTTTAAGGAACTTATACTAATACAATATACATATAGCCGATGAACCAATAACCTGATACCGTGCTGATACTATCTATGTAGGTAGATCCGTCTTGCCATCTGTAAGCCTTTACGCTTACAGTAAACACCAGTTGCGTCTAATTCTATTGATTTTGTTGTCCTATTTAAAGTTTGACTTAACTTTTGTTAAGTATATTTCGATATTATATTTTTTAACGTTTAATATTTCCTGTGATAACAAAACGTATTTTTTTTTCAGGTAAGTCAGTGGATGTTTATTTCTTCTAAATTCGGTAAGTAATCTTCGTCACGTAATAAAATGCAGCTGAAACGGCTGAAGTGTGAAATTTAACATTTTCTCTTGATTTGTCGAAATTTGTTGAGAATGTCGACGTGTCGTATTAATTTCAATGGTACATTGCGTCGTGTGATGATTAGATCGACGATATCTGAGCGGAATCCTCCGAAGATATAATACGATTAGTGACCTCTTAAGTAACTACTCTGTACGCGATCTTAGCTTTGTCACTAGAACAAAGGATGTGCGAGGTGGCTGTAGTTGTAATATTTATTTTTAATACCTAATATTTTTGACTGGATAAAATATTGTTAACTAAAAGTATTTAAATGTAAATTCTAAGATTCGTTATGTTATCGGTCACGATAAGAACAATAAAAAAAAACCGTTCAAGTGTAATTAGTGTTCCATAATGTCAGTTGTAAAACCAACTAGTAATCGCAAAACAAAGATTACTTATGGTAGAGCTCTGTACGTAAACAATACCGCCAACCACAACAAATTTTTTTGAGGAATTTTCTTTTTATGAAAAAGAAAATGTATTTCAGCATCATCATCATCATCGTCAGCCCGTGTTCGTCCACTGCTGGACATAAGATTTTCCAATACTGTGCCACCATATCCAGTCCTCGGCTCTCCGCATCCATCCGCTTCCCGTATTAAAACGTATTTAATATAATGCAATCCTGATAAATTTTCTTCAGCGTATTTCAATGTTCATGACTTTTTCTAAATTTTCGAGTCAATTTTTAAGACTCAGTATCGTAATTTTGACGAATAATTTAGAAAAAGTATTAAAAAAATTAAACCGAGTTAACAATGAAATGATGGCACTGAACCTATAAAAACTGGTAGACTTTCTGTTGTGTTTATTGTTTTGGCATCGACTTCAATAACTGTGAAATTTTTTGTATAGGTATTTATACCGAATTTATGAAATTATTTTGCTATAATGGCGGAGAAATCGTCGAACATACTTAAAAAAAAGATTTCGGTGAAATGAGAACCTTTTCCTTTCAAAACTAATATAAGTAATATTAGATTAATGTAAGAATAAAAATAATAGATTAAAAATAGTTACCCATAATAGCACGTTACACATTCTTGGCTTTGTGGTTCAAGAAGCTCTTTCATTGGTACACCACATGGCGACGCAAACAAACTTATTTCTGTGTATATTTTTTAAACCCTAAAATTAATCGCTAAAAATTAACACTCAAGATTTTAAGTTCAAATCTCTCAGGACACCACTTATTATTGATGTTCCATTCTGCTGTTTTCGTTAAATAGTCTGCTAAAAAAGCGGCTGCATCAGAGGGTCAGACTACAGACAGACGGATACCAAGACAATTTAATTATTCCGTTTCTCCAATTTTAACCGAACACTGAAGAATAATCGAAATTTTATGTTAACGAACATGATAATTTAGAACTAACTATATTTCACAACCGATACAGCGTGAACATATATACGTATCTATGCACTACTCAATGTACTAAGTGTATGGTATGTTGAATAGACTACTAAATTTCAAATACTCGTAATAAATTTTTTTATAAGAAATTGCCTGTTGTAGATATTCATATGGATCCTGTTTTATATGTATACTTGGATATGTGTATTATATTTACCTTAATAATTTAAAACAGGGATTTGGGCGAAGGGTGGATGTCGAAAATCTGTGTGACAGTTTGTCATAAACACAAACTGTAGCTAGCCCTAACTCTCAAACTTGTTAATAATTGTTCCAAAATTGATATCCATATTAACATTATGAAGAGATATATTCGGTGTAAATTTCGAGGTAATTAGACAGTATCTACTTCCTCAATTTTAATGAAAATTTTATAGTTATGTTTTTAAGATGTTTCTGTAATTTTTTAGTGTATAGAAGACCATAAATTTCAAAAATATATGCAATACAAATATGTTTATTTGCTTATTTCATTTATAAAGAATAATTTTCATTTGAACAAAAGCAATGTTGTATTAGCTTTACGACAGCGAAAAGATTTACTCGCAACTAACCCAATCTAAACCATATACGGAGTAGATGCGCTCTACCTTTTGCAAAAGTAACCGACGTGGGAAGATACGTGAAACAAATAATGTGCCGCGTGTTACAGGGTTATCCCAAACAAATATGGAAGCAACGCATTATGATCACATTTTCTTTTACAACCCTTTCCATCGCTTTATACAGAGTAGAGAATAGGTACGCGAATGGCGCGTAGGAGAGTTGAAAAAGGGGTATTTTCACGTTTATTTTTAACGAAAGGGGTCACGTTTGGTGACAGAGGATTATGGAAGGTCTCGCCGGTACTGTAGCGATGACATAGCGTATTGCTAAATATTTTATTAGTCAGATTGGTGTAATATTTTTCATTCAAATCAATACACATACATGCACTCGCCTGTAAATATCCAATTTATTCTACGTTAGTGATGACTGTATCGTTTTCATAAGGTAAATTGAAATGTATGCAACTAGGTAGAAACTCATGATTTTGAATTCAAAAATTATGTTAAAAATATATTAAACAATTTGATTAACTATGATAAATTGGAGTTTTTGTTTTCTTCTCTCAAAATTGCTTCATAAAGGGCTAACTTCTTTTCTGTTTTTATTAATAATAAAAAAAATACCAGTAACACAAACATATTACAAAATACAAACAGTTTATACACAAGTTTCCCATTTAATCAGATTAAATGTTGAATAGTAACAATGTATTTGCAAATTATATTTTAATTTAGTCCACGTCATTATCGGTCCAGGATTGTTATGAAAATTCAACACATTAATAAAAATAAAATACAAAATAAACGAACCTGTTTTTTCCGCTTGCCATCGAGAGTCGCGGCTATTAACTTCGTCACAAAATTGTTCCGTCGAAAATGACGGCTTCATTAAAGACTTAGCAGAAGATTACGTACTGTTGTATCTTTTGTTGTTTGAGAAATTCGTTATGACATGGTACTGACTCGAGTCCGTAACACAAAGTATATTTTGACAAATTTTGCGGGTCTTGGTTTAAGTTTACATTACACAGCCAGACCTTTTAATCTAACCTCAAACGAATAAACTCTATAGAAGAGAAAATACTGTTAAATGTAAACAATTTTGCTCTTATTTTGTTTACATTTTATATGTATACTTTAGACTACTTATGCTTTATGTTTTATACACACACATTTTATAGTTATTACTTTTTTATTAGGTACATTCCAATGAAATGTCATAGTTTATCAAAATGATGTTTCTTCAATATTACTATTATTCTATAATAAATGAACTTATAAGTATCAATGTATGAGAAAATATGCAAAACGAAGTGCGAAATATGGAATATGTCTAGTAAAACGGAAAATGTCTAGAATAAGTGAATGAAAGTATAACAGTATATCTTGGTAGTGTGTTTTTGAGGGATGGAATATGTGAGTTGGATGTGGAGTGACGGATAGCATTTGGCAATAAAGTTAACTGTACTCTGTTCGCATTAGTAGGCAGTGTGAATATAAATATTATATTTAAATCTACCAAAATTTTACTGTACAGTACTGAGACGGCATATGCTCGAAATCGAATGAAAGACCGAGGTTGAGTGAGAAAGATCAAATAGCCATAGTGCAAGTTGAAGGAAATGACAAAATTATTCGTAGGCCTCAGCGAAATTGTGCGAGGAGAATGTCAAAATTTAAGAGGCGATGGTAGTATGTATAAGATCGCGATGCTTAGAACTCCATCTCTGACTGCTCCGTTAGGGATACAGCGTGGTTATAATATGTACATATGTTCAGTTCTGTAGCAAGAATATAAAACGAAGATAGCTTTCTTTGAAGTGAACAAGTATTAATTTAACTGAAACATAGTTTAATACACAAGTACGTTTATGTAGGTAACATATTCCTAGTTGTTGGTTCGTGGTTTGCGGTTATTACACCACAGGCTGTTGGCCGGAATGTGATGCCAGTATATTGATATGGAAAAATATTGCTCAAGTAACTTAAGACATACATACAAGTATTAACTGAAATCTACTTCTATGTCTATGTCTATGACGACCTCCTTGGCGCAACGGCTAAGCGCGTCGGAAAGTAAACTGGGATTGCGGGTTCGATTCCCGCCCCGAGACTGGGTGTTTATGTATAATATGTATTTATTTACAAAAGAAAAGTAAACAAGTAGTATATCAGTTGTCTAGTATCCATAACACAGACGCTGTGCTGCTTACTTTGGGACTAGATGGCTCTGTGTGAAATATCTGAGTATATTTATTTACTTCTTACGTAATAATTCTTTATTAAAAAGGTAAATTAAAAAAATACGTTTCTTTTCCCGTCATGTGTGGACAGTATGATATTGTTGTTCAAAACAAATGTCAGCAATGAAAACAATTTAATTAAATACGAATCCTACCCATAAATATTTTAGCAATATTACCTTTTCAAAACATAAGTTTATTTTAATTGAGACAAAGAAGATTAGATTTAAATATTCCATTACTTGATTCAAGATGGAATTTTTGATTTTAATTTTCCTAGCGACGTCAATCAAAGTCTCCATTTAAAGCTACTTGAATTCGGCGTATAATACGATAAGGACGACTTAAACTTTTATTGACAAGATTGCTTATTGTTTTAAAAATTTACAGTAGTTTTAAAGACCTTATGAATCTTTTATTATTTATTAGCGACCCGCCCCGGCTTTGTGCGAGTAGATATTTTTATGAAAATAAAATACAACTCATGTTACACGCTGATAATGTAGCTTTTTACTAGTGTAAGAATTTTTTAAATCGGTTCAATAGTTTTTGAATTTATCCATAACATACAAACAAACACAGTTTACCTCTTTATAATGTTTGTATAGAAGTATAAATATAAAATCTAGCTTAGATTAATAAAAGACAGATCAAGTGAGTGTCGGGCCGCGTACAGTGAAGGATTCTGTACTCGAGATGTACAATATTCATTTAATCATTGACAAAAACAAAATTTTTTCCGCGGTCGTTGAGCGTGTAACCAAAAATGTCCCATATCTCAAAAATGACATGTCTCATTCAAATTCATTTTTGTCGAAAGCGCTTTTTCATCTAATCTTTTTACCATCTCAATTTTTTTACAATTTTACAATCTATAGTTGAAAAGTTACAGGGGGGGAGGGGGACACACCTTATTATGTCTTTGGAAGTGCATATTTCAGCAACAATAGATTTAAATAAAAACATCGCGTGGAAAATTTGATATAATTTTTAAAAACCTATAGATTTCAAAATTCCCCACACGCTTATGTGCACTGGAATTTTTTTAACCGTCAGTTAAATGTAGGTATTCAGTACCACCCCTAATTTTCTTTTTCGAAATTATATAGCGGTTCATAAAATACACCTACCTTTCAAATTTCATCTATATAGTGCTAACAGTCTCCGAGTAAATAATTGTGACATACGGACAGACAGATGCACTGCAGACGGATAGACGGACAAGACGAAATTATAAGAGAATCGTTTTTTGCCATTTGTTAACAACCCTAAAACCCTAAACCTATCCTAAAAAAGAAACTAGGAAAGTGTTATATAAGTCTACATGGATCACAGATCGTAAGTTCGTTTTTGTAGTATTATTATTGTCGTCGCATCGTACACTTACTCATGTGTATACATGTCTACTATACGTAAATACGTTAAATTGATATTGCTAATGTAATATTTGTTTAATGTTACGTTTATTTTACTGTCTTCTAACTGAAATCACATACGCATTAATGTTTTCTTTAAAACAAAGTAAAACTATACCAAATTGATACGGTGCGATAGAAGAGAAATGTTTATGGAAGAAACGACGTCGAAATCAGACCTCAGCCTATGCTCCAGTGGATCAGCTTTCAAAGAAAACACGCTTTGCCAATTCCGTTTACTCACCAATGCGGGCTGGGCATATTTGAGCCTAAGCTTATATAACAAAGACAAGGGTAAAGATTATTGCCGTTTCTGTTCATGAAATCTATCGTATATTCAGAAAGTTACTCGAATTTTTTATTGTATTGTAAACGTTGTGATTTTTTTAACTAATTTTTATTATGTACAAGCTTTTATTTTAACTTGCCTAGTTTATTTATTTGTACAACGTTGCAATCATTTTACAAACTTATAAACCTTACAATTATTATAATTTCGTAAAATTTTGCAACTGAATTTCCATGTAATATACAAATCGATGACAATTGCAATGGTCGATGACCATGCCATGATTGTCTCCGTATGAGGGAACTATTTGACGGTTAAATAATGCTGATTGTAATTTTAAATACACTTCAGTTTTGAAAACAAAAAATACTTATTTTTAAACACGATCTGCTGCTGCCAGGATAATCTTTTTGCAAGATATCTCCTCAACGTTTAATAGCATTGACTTGCCATTTTGTATCTATATGTTTTGTTCAGACAACAAAAATTATTCAATTATGATCTAGTGCTGCATCCAGAATAGTCTGGATTTCTTCAACGGTTGATAATACTGCAATAACAAAATTGTCTTCTCACGAGAAATCTCCTCAACGGTTAATAGTGGTATTATGATTGCCTTAAATTAGGGCTCCTTTTATTGCTGTTGATGAAACCTTTGGAGGTAAATGTTCTGTAAGGACTGATGATGTAATCATAAGGTGCTCATTTCTGAGCAAGTAGCTACTTTGTAGGTGCTGATCTGAAATTAATGATGGAATCCCCATTTTAAAGACGCCTTTAGTGAATGTGAGTCTCGTGCCGACAGGGTTACCAGACGTGCTATGTGACGCGATTGTACTATAATTTTAAAATTTATAATTTACTTTACCGCTCTCCATAATATCCCGCCAAAAACCCTATTAATTGCAGAATTGATTCGAATGACATGTTTTTTTTTGGATCCAGATACTCGTGATTTCAATTTTTGTACGGCGTACTATAATTTTCAGGCCTGCACTAATTTTGCTTTTCAAATCTGGGAATCCTGCGTGCCTATGACCGAACGACATTTGGTGTATAAAGGTAATATGTCGCTAGCAGACGCTTCAGATCTCAGATGTTGCGATAAACTCCTTGCCCTCCGTGGTGAATTCTGGGTGGATCGACCATATTTCAGCAGTACTCGTGAGAATACAGATGAAAACCAATAATAACAAAAGCAAAGAAGCCGCAGCCTTGAAAAAATTAAACATTTAGAGATACTTAAATGCAGTGCAGAAGAATACGATAAAAACGACTTAAACTTTTATTGACGAGATTATCTTTTATTTTAAAAATCGACAGCAGTTTCAAAGCCATTGTAAACCTTTTAGTACTTTTGTAAAATATAGCTTAAGTTAATCGAAAAAGTAATTATGTTACAAAAGTTTACATATATCTCTATACATGTGAACCGTGTACATAGTACCTGATTGATGACTGATGACACTGATGACTCTTATGCAACACTCAGAAACTGCATGAGAATGAGTATTATGTTCAAAAATGAAACAACAATAAGAGTAAGAGAAATTACAAGTTGTTAGTGTATAAATTCTTTTCGTACACACATTATTTTTGTCTGCGTATCACATAGGTACATTCATTTGTATTGGGATACTTTAATATATATGTAGGTTTGTAGGTACGTCAATTTAACGTTATTATGTATAAGCTTGCTTCGTGGGCGCATCTAAAATCTCTAATAATCAGTTACGCTGTTACTACTCTCTTAGTATCTAATTATGGCTCTTTTATGCTCGTTACATCCGCAATAACAACCTTAATATTCGAGCCTACCGTAATTAAGTGGAGTACTACACAATATTAAGTAATTAATCTAACAAATGGGTTTTATAATAATCGAACTCGTAACAAGTTTAACTACAAATCTTCTGGTACTGGCTATTCCAGTAATGAATTGCTTGAAACATTTCGCATCGTGTGTAAGATCATATGTGTTAAATAAATTGATGTCGGTCTGGACTCTGAACACATTAAATAATTTCACGCTGACCACTTTTTTGGCCTCCGTACTGGTATCTAATAGGGAAAGAAAAATATAAAATGTAGATACCAGCTATTGTACTTTCCTGTGTAAGTTGTAAAAGGCGGCCAAGGGATAAGACATATTATTCTGTAGGTTATACGCTAGCAACCTCTCACTATCGAGTTTTGCATTGCTATCTAAAAGTCAAAATAATAATAATAATAATATAAAAAAGTCAAAATAGATACTTATTTCTAGAAGGGCCATTAATATGTGATTTTTGTGCAACTTGATTCTCACCTCTGTCCATTCCGAATGAGAAATAGCGTGAAAATATGTATGTATGTAGTACATACACATGTACCACCTTTTAGGCCTCAAATCCTGTACCTAGTAAACAATTCCGATGGAATCCATTGCTTTAAGTACCGAGTACTTCCACTAACTGCTGTAGGAATTCCTTTTCGTTGCGAGCGGGTAATAATTGCAACGATTTGACAAAGATATTCGATTTGCATCTTTTTAATATGAGCGTTTCCTCGTCAAGAAGAACGTTCAGTAATGAGTTTCTCAGTAACGTGTAAATAATATTTTGATACTTACTTCCAATAGTTGAACTGTTCTCAAGGCGTACATATACCTTTACTTTTGTGAAACGTATTTGAACTTTGGCGTAGCATACTATACTTTCTTTAGTTTAACTTTATGTTCTTTATTAGTGAAGACCATTTATTCTCTTCTCGCAATTTTGTTATGTGTCTTTTATTATTTTTAAATATAATTATTGTATAGCTGTTGGTCTACCGTAAACATAAATAAACAAAATATATGAGCTTAAATGTACATATGTACCTAATTACTAAAAAAATGCTTTCAAATGGCTCTGCCCACAATCTCTTGTGATTCAGTTAGGAGAAGCATAAGGTTTCCTTAAGTAGGATGTATTGTTTACTAAAACAACTTGGGCAATATGTTCTCCCTAATGACATGAACCACATAAAATTCAATTAAGTAGTTTCCGAAACACGGATAGCTACGTTTTGATAATTAATTAGTCTGTATTGTGATTTATACTGACCACATACATAGTTGTAAATTGTAATGTTGGGTTGTGAGTACGAAATTAGTTTTACTAATAGTTGTAGTTGTATGTTAGTTGTTGTAATAACAGTAACTTTTTGTTTGTGTTGTCTAGTATTGCGAAATACTATTTGACAATTCAATTCTTAGAAGTACAGTAAATTAGAATGTTTTGCACATATATTTAAGTATCATCTACTTAACTATAGTACTATTCAAGCAGATTAAATATTGAACGTAATTAGATAGCCCGTTGGTACAGGAGTTAATGCCTATAGTTTCAAACCAAGGGTCACTGATTCGATTTCTGGCCCATTGGGGAACCAAATTTAAATTAACTCGACTTTTGAGTGCTACTGGGTTTTTCCCCATTTGTATACAATTTGTATGCACCTCTACAAGAGCTTAATGTTTAATCGAGGGTTATGCAGT
Source organism: Zeuzera pyrina (assembly GCA_907165235.1). Lineage (NCBI taxonomy): Eukaryota > Metazoa > Arthropoda > Insecta > Lepidoptera > Cossidae > Zeuzera > Zeuzera pyrina. The sequence continues at coordinate 12,185,317 of OU015624.1, forward strand.
AGATCAATTGACTGTTTTTTATATTAGTATATTTTATACTAGAAATTTAAATAATCATAATAACACCACAAATACACACCAATCATCTGGTCTCAAACCAGAGCATTCACAACAACAGTAAGTACACTCAAACCCAAAAGAATCTAGAAAAGTTTGTTTTTAAATAGACCCGGCCGGGAATCGAACCCGCAAACTTCCGCGCTTAGACACAACGCTTAAACCACCGCGCCATCGAGGTCGTCAAAATAATTAAAATTTATGAGCGAAATTGAAAAACAAATACTCGAAATTTATTAAATATTGTAAGAGTTCATCATCATCTCAGCCAGAAGATGAACACCGTTGGACATAGGCCTCTCCCATATTCTAGTAGTGGGAATGGTATGGACTGAAGATATAGGGAGCTGATGCTACCAGACTGTGACGACATGAACTTGGTGTGCCGTTTCCCAGCGCTAGGAGCGACAGAGATAGTCTCCCTGTCTCGTTTCATCTCCACTTCTGAAGTTAAAAAATAAATAATCGTTCTCATAATTTTCAATAATATATTTCGATTGCGATTTCAATATTTTTTTTCGTAGTGATGTTAAAGATTGTGAAACATCTCTAATATTAGTTTATCAAAAATATATTTTAAAAAACAGTCACATAGCATATTACTGGAGATTATTATTAATGTTAATAATAATACTCATGTCAATGATAGTTGTTGAAATAAGGAGATATTTCTTTATAAAACAGCTGCAGTAGCGGTACGTATGCCTAATACGCGCACCTAACGACAAAAACCTCGCAATACACTCTTACACTAAAGCTTACACTTGTATTCCTTTTAGCGTCCCTACTTAATAGTTGTTTTTCCTCTAACGATGGTGGTACTAAGCACAATTTATATTAATGTCGTCATATTTTCGTGTTGGTTAGCCGCATTTTCATATTAACCGTGGTCCGGGCTCCCGTATAATGTGAGGGACTCACCTTCGTCATTTGTTTATGAAATGATTAAATTAACACGACTAAAGGAGGTTTGGCAGTAATTCAATTTGTTTGAAGTAATGTGTAAAGCAGATTTAAAGTGCACGTGTACTTTAAGTAAATTAATTTTCATATACACGCCCCTAATCTTGTTACTACTCTAAAAAAATAATTAACAAAATAATTATCTATATTTTTACATGTTGGAAAGCAATGTATGGAAACAATAAAAAACATTTATATGCAATTAATCATTCAACTTCAGTAATTTATTCACATACTTAAGTACTATCTAGCAAATAATGATATATTTACTCGAATATATTTAAAGATTAAATTGAAGATATTTACTTTTATTTTATACTTTGTAGAAAACTTAAAAACATTTTTTAAGTTTTTACGTTTTGATATTATCAACGAAAATCATGTGACATTTAAAGAAATCTGTTACAACACACTCATTTAATATTATATAACATTTTAAATACTGGAGGGATATTTTTTTATTCATAGATATCTAATGTTTATCGTGATCATGCGAATATATTAATACTACGTAGACGTAAAATATGTCAACCGACATCATACGCCATTATTTGGTTAAGTCCAAATCACAGAACCCTTGGAAATATATGATGTGTCATGTATAATTACGTGCAGCGAAAAACTCGAAAAGTTTGTCATAATTTTAAATTTCATTTGGTAACTTTTTATATGTTTGCATAGATATTTGGTTATTTATGTCTTTTACCTAAACGAATAAAATTGTTGATCTTATGAAAATATTTTTATCTATTCAGTTTTTAAGAATGGAGGACATATTAAATTTCAGCCGGTATAAGTTGCGATGAAGGTATTCATTGCGCTTTTATTGAAAAGCTGGAAAACCTTTAAAAGGCATGCGGAGTATGCGGTATTGAATGCGTAGGCTTTTTTCGAATGTGCTTCAAATACCCTACCTTAAAATCTGCAAAATTTAAAATATACGCATCCACCCTATCTAATAATGCGATATAATCTTAGAAGGTGCAAAAAATACAAAATCTAAAACACTTTAACCAAAGCTCTGTTGCTCTAAAGTTAAATAAAAGTAATTTTGTGATAAAATGATTTTGTTTAAGTATTAATTCTCCTGATATACTCTTATATCATTAATTATTGATTATCACGCAAGTATAGGACCGTATACCGCATACAGCTCATATGATAAGCATTACGTATGTTTGAATTTGCACCAATATAGGTATATTAATATGATACTAAAGCTCTAAATGAAAAGACAATACAAAACATTATTTTTGACCTACTTCAAAAAAGAGAAGGTACTTAATTCGCCAAAATCTCTTTTAAAGTTCACCGATTTCTCCACTATTCGTGCACCTATTTTGATGATTTTCTTTATTTAATTTAGGATAACATATATACATTCATAAATGCATCATCCACACCTGCATGTATACATATCTTCACGCTATATCCCTAACGGGGTAGTCAGAGTGGACGGAGCGCCAGCCGTTGCGGTTCTTACATACTTCTTTAGCTATTCTGCGCACCTCTCTCTACTTCCTGCCGCGTGGTGCACAGGGTGTTGGGTGGCAGTCCCCAACGCCGGACTGCACTTTGCTCACACCAGCGGGGACAAACCGGTGTACGTCGCTTTATAGGGACGTCCTATCATTATCGTTATCGTCGTCCCGCATGGTGTGCACAGGAGAGGAATTGCAGTCCTGAAAAGGGCTGGCTAGGGTCGCGACGACCTCGCTTTCTCAATTGACCTCACTCCTCCTAACAAGAGTGGTCCTATAGAAATTCAGTTAAAGTCCGATGATGGATTACTGCTAGAACAAAACAAATCCTCGACATTTATATATTTTGATGAACCTTTTGGTTAATGTTTCGTTCCAAAATTTGAAAAAAGGTAAATCTAGACCTGCCCTAAATTCTAAATATTTATTTAGGACAAATCTAAAGTCAAAGCCCCAAAAATAAACAACAACACCATGTCCACTAGTTTAGTAGGCACCGACTTCGATAACTGTCAAATTTGATTATGTGTAGGTATTTGCATCGCATTTATGAATCTATTTTAAGTACCGACTTGAGTTTTAATTAGTAAAGGATAATTATTTTGTAGTTATTATAAAATTGTCAGTATTAATTTTGTGTACAGAAATTCGTCAAAGATAGGGAAAAACTATGACGTTACCATTAACAACCTCGAACACAACATACAAAATGATTGTTTTGGAAGATGATAAAAAATAACAGATTTGATTACTCGTCAACAACTCAATTGTCGGTTAGCACTGAGTACTAATTGTGCAAGCACAATTAACATTTGGTTTGTTTGTTTATTTATATAAATAAAAAGTATGTTATGTAATATTTAAAAAAGCAAAAACCAGATTTAATGAAATATATATTTCGGAAATACTTTAAGTAAAATAATGAATTCTGCAATGCGATATTAACATAGAATTTATACTCAAACGAGTAGAATAAAAATTAAAGCCAAATATTTTTATGAGGGGTTTTATCACCGCGTGGAAAAGCTCACACGTTGTTAAAATTCTTCCGTTAGTATATTTCATAACGTTAATTCTCACAATTTATTTTAATATTAACTCCACTTTCAATTGTAATGAACAAAATAGGAACACAATGCTATTATTTTTCCTCTGGCGTAAATCTTTGTCTGAAGTATTTCTAATACAGTTACAGGACTTTAAATGCGATTTTGTTCCATAAAGATTAGTAAATCGAAAATCTTCTTTCGAAACCTTTTATGAATATTAAGGGGTCGACTTCAAACGTCCAGATCGCATTTGTAAAGGACTGTAATGTCAGCTTTTATAAAACTTATAGCTTTTAGGAGGTTTTAACAAAAGAAAACCATACATTTATAAGTGCCTATACGGCTATTGTTTGTCGTCCCAAACAGTATTTACTTGTAACATTGGTATACAATGTATACATAATACATAAAAAAGTAAACCGACTTCAAAAAAAAGCACTGAAAAGTACGAAATAACTATCCTTTACTATTCAAAACTTAAGTACAAAAATAACTATAAATACGATACAAATACTCATATAATTAAATTTGACAGTTACTGAAATCGGTGCCAAGCCTACTAAACTAACAGACTTTGTTTTTGCACGTTGATTTGGCACCGGCTTCAATAACTGTCAAATTTAATTATATGGGTGTTTGTATCGTATATAAAGTTATTTTTGTACTTAAGTTTGCAATAGTAAAGGATAGTTATTTCTTACTTTTCAGTGTTTTTTTTGAAGTCGGTTTATTTTTTGATTACATTTTTTTTTATTTCTCCCTTTTCAGTGACCTCTGCCAAAATAAATATCTAAGGCAGGTCTACAATTAACTTCTTTTACTAATTCTGGAGCGCAATGATATACAAGAGAATCATCAATATAAATAAATAAAGGTTGTGACGTGTTATTTGGTGTATCTTCGACACCCAAGCTCCAATATCAGTGAAATTTAAATGGGACCAATCTGTAACTGTGACCTTCAAATAAAAAAAACAGTTTTCCGAATCGGTTCATAAATGACGGAGTAATGAGGTAACAAACATGAAAAAAACAAAAAAAAAATACAACTGATTTGAGAACCACCTCTTTTTTTTGAAGTCAGTTAAAAATAAAAGCTTTTTTAAATGTATGTGTGTAATGTGTTTGAATAGTATTTGATATGAAACTGGTACATTGCTAGGAATCTCAATCTATAATTTCTGTACACATCTTCAAATTGATCGTTATTGTATAGGATAAGTGATTAATTTGTATTTTTAAAATCGTTCATACATATCTTCACACCGCATCCCTAATAGAGTAGGCAGAGAGGACGGACCTAAAAGCACCAAGTGTCCCGTCACGGTTCTAATTCACTTCTTTCGCTTTCTCAATTCACTCATTATTATTGTTTTTTAATTAAAATTATTAATAAACAATCTAATATTTATAAATCTATATTAATCACAGTGTTCTTATGGTTATATTAAATAATTGAATAATCATTTATTTTAGACCATTGGTCCATACAAATTGAAATTAAAATACATCAATTAAATTAAAGATTAAATTAAAATAGAAATAAAATTAAATAATAATAAAAGCAAACAACAATAAAGATAATAATAAAAATAAAGTAGGAATAATCATAATAAAAATAAATAAATAAATAAAATAAAATAAAATTTTGTTTGTCACAATTGTTCTTAAACTATGTTAGTTTCTTAAACTAAGTTAACTTGGTATGTGTAATCGGAGACAATGATTGACTATGGCACAGTCAACCCTGTCTGCGATCACCCCAAGTATAGTGTTGGGGCTGCCCCGCACACACGCCACCATTGCCACAGCCCGCTTGCGCATGATTGCAGGGAAACCGTCAACTCGCTTCTCCGCGAACATACCCGACGGACTACATCTGCGGGGCAGACCCATCAGCGCCCGGAACGAATTATTGTATTGAATCCGAAGGGCCCCATATGATTTTTTCGTATAATTCACCCACAGGCTGCACGTGTAAAAACTTGTGCAAAAGGATCTAAATAAAGTGACCTTGACTGGAGTGGAGCATCGCGCAAATCTATGTGAGATCATATTAGCACGAACAGATAAGGCCCTCCGTTCTTTCTTAATCGGGTCGTCGCGTTGGTCACACGTTACAATGTGGCCCAGATATTTAAGACGCTGAACTTCCTGCAAAGGAGTCCCATACAGCATGATAGGAGGAACATCGCGAGATTTCGAGGAAAAAGCGCGGGGGAAGTCAACCCTCATTGTCTTACCCCGCATCCCAAACCATACGAATCAGCGAGCTGCCCGGCCCACCTAACATTATTGACCTGGTGCCCATACCAGTACCGGAAGATGTTTATCACCTCGGCAGGTACATTAATTTCCTCCATCTTTTGCCACATTATATCGTAAGAAACCAGGTCGAATGCCTTGGACAAGTCAAGAAAACATGCGTATATGTGCGTATGACGATCTGTATTGTATTTGACAGTCTGCTTGAGGCACAATATAGCACTCTCCGTAGATAAGTGAGGTCGAAAACCAAATTGGTTGTCATGTAAAAGTAGATGTTTATTTAGTTGCGTATCAAGCAGCCTGTCAAACACTTTACCTATTATTGTACCAAGTGATATAGGTCTGTAATTACTCTTGTCCGAGTGATCTCCAGCCTTGTTTTTGATCACTGGTGCAACTACCGTTCTCATTAATTCAGTTGCGTGTGGTAGGTATGCGTGACATATACAGAAGTTATAAGACGTGGAATTTTTTTTTTTCAAAATTGATCAACATTACAATCCTTAAGCTTTAAGCATTAAGTTTTCTCGACTTGTTCTAGCTAGTCGCGCGGATCTTTTGCAACTGAATTTTAAACCAGTTTCATCTAATCGATTAAGCTGAACGTTTCACACACTTTTTGGGCTGGTGACAATAATAAAAGTAAAATGTCGCTAGTAAAAGAAAAGAAAGATACTAAAAAGTTGTATTTAAAAAACTTTTTTTTTTTAATGGGCAATAATTATTATATGTCTGTGCCTGCGCTCATTTTCTAATTTTTATGATTCTCTGAGCAAAATGGCAAAAATCACAACCTTTATAGTTTCATCATATCTGTCTGTCCGTCTGTCTGTTCGTATATCACAACGGATTTTGCTGGTTAGTAGCATAAAGATAATGGTAAACTAAAACCATACAAAAGAAACAAAAAAAATAATGGTTATTATTTAAGACACACTTTCGATTGTAATCGTTGTTAAACATTAATTTATTAAATTAAACTGAGTTTATCGAAAATCAATAAGAAACCCTAAGTTCATGTATGTTCGAGGCGCTTTTAGACAGCTTTTTAAACGGTTTTATTTTGAAACAAACAAGTATGTATACAAGAACTTTTCGTAGAATTCTAAACTAAGACTGTACTGTACATTTTGAATATAATTACGAATATATAACGAAAATGAAGTAAATTTATCTACTGTTCTAAATACTTCCTACCACTGTGCATACCTGCTCACACGCTTACGCATTTTATATACATTTAGGAAGAAAAGAAATGGTAAATACAATGATATCTAGTAGATACAGACCAAAAAGTTCCTTTTTTTTATAACACAGGAGAAACCTACACACAGGTACCCAGCCCCTCGAAGATGAGACTGGATTATATGGTGCTTTTACCCATCAAAATTTTTGTGGAGGTTGTCCTCGGCGCCTAAGAGCCCCTCTCGCGTTGTACTTAAGCACTGACCGCACACGCTTTTGTTCTCCTCAGGGTCGCATGGATGAACTATTGTGGCTCTCACTCCGATCGGCCACGACTCCGAAGCCCCTTAGGCTTGGCTCTTACGACAGTTGAGGAACATCTTTTAATCTTAGGCTCGAACTACAGTGCGTACATTACCAAAACCCCAGCGTCATTATCTCCGAGCTAGGAGTGAGACGTATGCATCGGAACAGTTAAGAATAACAGATTTTGAAAAGAAAAGAGATGGAACTGTTGTCCTTAAACTGTCAAAACAATTCCTATTCCACAACGAACTGAACTGATCCACGGAACCAGCTTTTCTCTATTCTACATACCATAAGGAGGTTACCTTTGTTGAAAAGAGACAGCCCCTGCTACTTATATATACGCCGGCTTGATTCTTTCAAATTTTATTGTGATTTGGCTTTGTTATTAATATTCCGTTTTTATTTTAAAGTAAAGCAAGTAATCAAGCTGTCACTGATAAGATTTGTTAGGTTCTAAAAAATTATGTTGCAATAAAACAAGCTGTTATTTTGGAACAGGCTACTGGAACTGTTGTTTCACTGGAACAGGAACAGGTGTAACAAGTTCCTTATTTTACCTACCACCCCTACTCCGAGCGGGATCGGCCCTCTCCTCCCGATCCCGCTCGGCGTCCTCCTTCTGTATCATTACGACCTCGAAGAAAGGATACATACCTAAAACAACTCAATTTTTCGTGAAACAAAATATTCATTAATTTAATGCAGTGTGAGAATTTCAATGGATATATTTAAAGGTTGACGAGTTGAGATAATGTTGAAAGCGTAGATTATTAAAGAATGGTATTATTAGCTTTTGTATGTGATATGCTTCGCCCAATGACATCTAAAGAATATCGTAATGAAAGTACATACATAATACATATATATCCTCACGTCGTATCCCTAACGGGGTAGTCAGAGAGGACGGAGCGCCAAGTGTCGCGGTTCTTAAGTACTTTTTTCGCTTCCTCAAATCTCATCATTCTCCTCACACATTTTCGCCTAGGTATGTCATGTCAGGTAACATTCTGGCTATTTGATCTTCGTAAGTCAGCCTTGGTCTTCTTTTACCTCTCGATTTCGCTCTGTAGATTTTCTTCGTCAGTCTTTCATCACTCATTCTTTTGATGTGCCTGAACTATCTAAGCATTCCTTTCCTCATTTTAACAATAACACAGTCGTGCAATCCTGTCATCCTGCATGTCTCTTCATTGGTTAAATTGTCCTCAAGGGGATACCGCGCGTATTTTTAAGAGATCGCATTTCCACTGCTTTTATCTTACTTTCACTCGATTTCGGGCATATCCAGGCCTCATTAATTTGTAATTTGTTGGCACAAACACCACATTGTACATTGTGTGTGTGAACAGAACCGCGTACATAAAATTATGTATCACTATCGGGGTAGTCAAAGAAGATACAGTACCAATTATCGAGGTCCTGACACACTTGCTTCGAATCATCAAATCTCATCAATCTGTTAAAATTAATATTAGTTATAATATTGTTGTATGCAATTTTTACTGTATTTGACAGTATTGAAATCGGTGCCAACTACCAAGCCTACATAATTCGTAGACTTTCTGTTGTTTATTGGTTTGACTTCAATAACTTGGTATTGTTTATGAAGTTATTTTTGTTATTGAGTTGGGATTAATAAAAGTTAATTATTTTGTAGTTTTCAGGTTTTTATTTCAAAGTCAGTAAGTTCAGATCTTATCAACATTTCTATAAGACTGCCTTGGAAACATTATTTATACTCTCAAAAAAAAAGACAATAATAATAAACCATTAAAATCGGTGCTAAAATGGCAAAAATCATAGAACATATAATAGGTACGTAGAGAAAGATTCCGACAAATTGAAAACTTCCTCCTCTTTGTGAAGTCGGTTAAAAAAGTATCGATTCAGAGTTTCACTAGCAGCTACTCCAATTCATTGTGTGCCATTTTTGAGCTTGACCACATAGTATGTAATTATTCTTATTATCGAAAAATTATTGGTATGAAATAACAGTAGTATTCATATAATGTACTGTAACAAATATTTTAATATAAATCAATAACGCAGCTATGTCTGTATATGCATGAAAAGACTTCAAAAATGATTCATACGAGCTATGAAGGATTCTCGGAATCTTTAGATTCTAGAAATTTTTGGAACTTTTTGTATGTTCATGTTTGTTCATTCAATAAAAATCTGCTTGTATGGGAAAGCAAATGATCTACTGAAATAATTCCGAAGAAAACTACATACCATGTCTATAATTTTGTGAATACGCGATAAAATGATTAACGTAGGTTGATCACAAAAGATGTAGGAATGTAATACGATGTTCATTGGTATGAGTAATAAAACCTACTTGGTCGTTTTAAGAGATTTCCGTCACATTTTCGCGGCGGCGCACTAGAACATTACCGCTCTACTAGAGCCACGTCACGTCCCGACTAGACCATTAGTGGCAAACTGCGTGCAATGCTAACGTGCTTATTTACTACCGACTCCAAACTGAAACAACTACAGCAAATGTATTTGTGTATTTGATTCCAGTAGAAAAGCTCATTACAATAAAAATAAAATTCGTCTGCATATATTTTGTTTTTTTTTAATGTTTGTTCAACGATAATTTCGTCAATTGTGGATCGATTTTAATGATTTCTTCTCTGTCTGAACCCGACAGAAAAGAAAACTTCAAGAAGGTTCCATTTAAATTTCACTGATATTGGAGTTCGAATTTAGAAGATACAGCAAATAATGCTGTTTGTAACCTTTATTTATATTGATGATTCTTTTGTATAGCATTACGCTCCAGAATTAGAAAAGAAGTAAATTGTAGACCTACACTAGATATTTATTTAGGCCAAGGTCACTCAAAACGGAAGAAGAGGAAACTTTTAAGAAAAAAATTAAACCGTCTTTGAAAAAATAATAAATCCTTTACTAATCAAAATTCAAATTCAAAAATAACTTTGGGAATACGATACAAATACCTTTGTATTTAAATTTAATAGTTATTAAAGTTGGTACCAAATCAGTGTGCAACAACAGAAGTTCGGTAGGCTTGGCACCGACTTCAGTAACTGTCATTATGTAGGTAATTATGTCGTATTTATAAAGTTATTTTTGTACTTGAGTTTTAATAGTTATTTTGTACTTATCTTGAAATGATAGTTATATTGTAAATGATGTATTATTCATTTTTATTATTTTTATTTATTATTTAGGTATGGAATTGCGTGAGAAATTATGTTAATATCTGTACATCTATAGTTATCTACAAACAATTTTTCAACAAATTATTAATATTTTTTTTAATTCATCTGGATAAATAATAATCCATCTAAATGTGATTGGGGCCAAATTAAAAGCTAAAGGGCCTTATTCCAAGTAGTTTAAATCGACCAGCTTAATTGTATATATAATTGGACCTGGAAATTGATAATAATAGCTTAGTTTTAAAGACTAAATTGTACGGGAGTTGATGAACATTTATATAATATTTCATTGCATTCGGTATTGTAATATGTAAGATCTCGGACTAGATATCTTAACTGGTCTTCAGTAAAGATTATCACTGAGGAAAAAAAATTTTTTGGTTAAATGTACAACGCTCTTTCTGCAAATAACAAATACGTGATATTGTACAAAAGTCGACATATTGAAGACAATGTCAAAAGCACTCGCATACCTCGGCGAACATGTATAAGGAGAATGATGAGATTTGAAGAGATGAAAGAAGTATGCAAAGACCGCAATGCTTGGCCCTGCGTCCTTTCTAACTACTCCGTCTGGAATACAGCGTGGATATGTATGTATGTACGTAAGTATGTACAATAGTGAGTAACTTAGGTAATTCAAAATAAATAGTTGCTATGTAATCATTAGTTATGATCTATGAACATTGTATCAGCAGTGCATCGTATAGTAATTAAAGCAGTCAATGATATTAGGTTACCTATATATCTATACAGAAATATGAGGACAAATATAGCACACAAAAAGTATATTATAATGTATTGGTCTGCTTAAAAAAACACTTTTCACACAATTTTTATAAAAATTCTAAAATCTTGACTTGATGCCGGTATTTTGTTTAATATACACATACAATTTTATTTAAAATAGAACATTTTCTCCTCTAGCTAGCCTCCGTATATAAAGTTTTTGGTACAATCCTTAGAAAGAAAGGTCATTGTAGCAATAAACTTCTAAACGTGTAACAATAGATATGTCTGTGGTCTACATAAAACATATATGACTGAATATTAACATGGAATATTCAATTAGACGTCAGGAAGCATGAAACTGAACGTACTCGGAGTCGAATTGGATTATTACTGAATAAGTGCTGTGACATACGATGTTGGTTTCCGACGAAGTTATAAAGTTATCACGAAGCACCTGTATCAAAACTAGTTATGTGAACTGTACTATAAATATGAATATGAGAATCTTGATAATTATATTGCGGAAACTAGTTTAATAATTTTATGACGTGCCTAATTTAATCTATCAAAGACAGTTAGCAGTAACTAGAATGGTAACATGTCATGGATAAAATTAAGTGATATTGTATTTTCTTTTATTTAATATTAAACACTAAAAATTTTAGTGATTCATTATTCCATGAAAATTGTTCTCTTATTTTATTTATGTTTCCAATTAAAATATCATGTAGCAAGTTATTATAACAAATTATAAGGCTACATTTCTAACGAGGTTAATTTATAAACGAAAGAGTTCACTATTATGATATATTTAGAATTTATAATACGATATTTACAGATAAAATACTTAAAATGCGTATAGAAATGTATTATCACCACCTAAAAAAATGTAAGCTTTCAACTTAAGACGACAGAATTGTTTGAAATTAGAATGGAATTGTCTAAATTTCGTTACGTTTTACTGATTACATATACACCATACATAAGTACACACGCTAACCGCAACATATAACATACGAATACGTGATTCATCTCTCAAATGATAAATCGTATGAAAATCATAAGAGTGTTTGGTGTAGCTAATGTAGGTGTGCTTTAAATAGACTTAAACGAAGAACATCCAGGCAGATCTATTTCTATGGCCTCTCTCTATATAATCCAGTTAGAAATCATGTTAGTTTGCAGGACATGAGGGTTTTATGTCATATTGTTCCACATTCTGAAGTCTCAAATACATTTTTTTTAATATCTTTTTGCATAATTTTCCCTAAAAGTATGATGATTATTCTTTATATTTAAATAAGATTAGTTTCATGGTTTCCTGGGTGTTTGACTATTAATTATTAGGTTTATTGTATGTTTCTTTTCATTTAAAAATATATAAAATATCTTCATCATTTATTCGATAAATATTTATGCTTCTTTAGCGTACATTTGTATTCATTTATAATCTATATAAGTATGTAACTTCGAAATTAATTTTGTTTTCTTTTGCCTGTTCAAAGTAACGAGATTAAAATTTCCATTTAAATAAGTACATTAGTCATATATGAAAAGGTAGGTGTCAAGAACTGAATTGTTCATATCGAGAATTACGGCAAACCCTGTTCAATTTGTACATAAGATTTTCTAAACAGAAAATAAATCCCTCTTATATGGGGCCGTAATCCACTTTGTAGCTCGCTAATTCGAGGAGACATAACGTAGGACCCATATCTCGGTTTTGACGTACACATTTCGCTGTAAACATGAATTTATCTACATAATTACTTTTAGGTGTTTACCATTAATCCTTTGGACACCACTTAAACATATAATATTGTATATGAATATGTGCCAATGACTGAAATTCGACCGTAAACATGAAATAAACGCTTTTTTTCCTTGACATACACTCCATAAACTCGAAAACAGCTCCCCGTTTACAAATCACACAAAATTTACAGCTTGGAAGTCATTCAATCTGTCAGTAAGTATTTCTTGGCAGCATTTTTAAATTTGGCAACAATCTGTACTCATTGTTTGACACTCGGACCAAGAATCAAATGAGCGGAGCTTTTCCTTTACGAGCGTGTCCGTTCTATTGTTGACCTAGGTTTTAGACTTGTATTAATTTGTCACAGTCACAGTGAAACAATGCTGAACAGTATAAAAGCTGAACATGACATATTTTGATTTCAAAACACTTAAGATTTACGAGTATTTTGCAATGCAATGTTTTGTATGTCGAACCGGTCATGAGCTATGCGAAGTTACCGAACTTTTTCTTTACTCATGATTATACTCAATAAGATAGAAGAGAAACACGAAAATTCGTTTGAAACATGGTGAAAAAGGCGGCAATTCATTATGACTCCGTCCATTATGATTCTGGGTCCGAGGTTTGACTCATTGTTTGACATTGACAGTATAACTATTATTTGATTGATATTGACAGTATTAACTGTTATTCGATTGACTTTGGCAGTATGAACGTAAACAATTAATGTTTTATTTTATTTTATTTAATGTATTTGCCTCTCAAATTGTATATAAATTTGAACTTTATGCACTCCTTCACCATATTAGCTTTAACAATGCCAAATCTCACACTCCTACGTGCGTGCAATGTGCTTGAAAAAGTTACAGTTTTCTCTTCAAGTATTAATGTAATATATGTATTATATTATGTGTATGTAAATATATGTGTGTAATGAGATAAAAATTTATTATGATTTCATTGGTCGTTCACAGATGATCTGTAGTCATACTAATTATGGTTTCTAACAGAGTTTTCTGAAATTGAACCGCTAGGTAGCGCAGGAATTTGGTATTTATAGCGTACTTTGACGCACTAGTCGAGATATTGTACTATGTAATTGAATTACTGCAATGACATTTGACATATTTATTTCAATTCGAAACGTTTACCTCGTGAATAAATGATCTGTAAACTTAAACTTCGTCCCTTTGTTCTCATTACATTTTCCCATTTTTTTCTCAAAATAATATCTTTAGTGAATCTATAAACTCTCATTTCTTTGCAGTGAAATCAATTTGCGAAAAGGACCTTTTAGAAATTCGTAAAATTACTAATTTTGTATTTAACGTAATCATTTTTATGACATCAAAAGTGGCACTCGCTAGCCATGACGGTTGGTTCTCCATTGTACAGTAATAAAACTCATCTTTTCTGCTTGAACATGTTCAGTTTACAATTAGACAGGATTCCAAAGACGTTTGCTAATAATAGAATATTTAATAAGAAATAATGTATTTACTTATTAATTGTATTATTTGTATATATATTGTATATATTATATTGTATATATTATAATAGTATTAATTGTATATATATTGTATATATTAATTGTAATTCACCGCTATCTGACCCAATTGAACTTATTAGGTTAATTTTTTATAAAAAAAGCTGTTACAAATGTAAAAAAGTGTAAAATAATTTCTTTTTCGAAAAAAGATTTGTAATGCATGTCTTATAAGGTTATGAGTTGCGCGGGTTCTTGGCCGTGTATCCGTACATATTATATCCCATTTTTTTTTTACCTTAATGTAAACAAACAAAAAACTAACCAAAAGTTCGCTTAATTTTCACCGTTTGCTGGTCCGGCGTATTACACATAGCACTCCAATAACACTGTTTTTCTTATATATACATGAAACTATGAAATATGCACATATAACATTAATATTATCCAATATAATACAGCATTGAAAAAATTGAGGTTATTCGACAAGCGTTTTGTTTTTAATTTGTGGTGTTATCTAAAGGTTGCTTATGTTCCTAGATGACATTAGTATTATTTTTTTTATTTTATTTTTTTTTCAAATAAACCCATTTACAAGGTGTTTTTGAACGTCAAATCTACCTTATTATGTACTAAATGTATGACAAAACATGATGTTCTCCGCATCTTACACCCAACACAACGACCCTACGTATCCAGCCGAAGTAGGCAATTTTGTTACGCTTGTTTGTATACATATTATGTCCATCGTCCTGATATCGCCATTTCAGTGTCTTCAAATTTCGGTAAAATCTCAATCTCAAGATTTTCAGAAAATCGATCTAAATGTAAAGAAATTCATTTAAACTATAGGGACACTTCTCCACCAAAAAGGCTTTCAAATTATTTTTAAATTTAAGGTCCGGAAGGGCCTTCATGTCTGACGGAAGTTTGTTGTACACCATGACGGTATTAAACCTCACACTTCTCTTAAAATTTGCCGTTCTGCTTTTGGGTATAGCCAGTATTGGTTTCTGCTGGGCTTGTAATCTCTTGCTCTTAAAATCGGGTCTAAGTGGAAATTTGTCAGGGTATCGTCTAACCAATTTACACAATTCGATGATGTACAAGGCCGTCATTGTATGTACCTTTAATTTTACAAAGAGAGGCCTGCATGATACTCTATTTGAATTTATACCGCACAACAATCGAATACACCTTTTCTGAAGAGTAAAAATCTTGTTTACATCAACCGCGTCTCCCCACACAGGTAAACCATAAATTAATCGAGACTGAAAAAACGCATAATAGGACTGAATGGCTGCCTTTCTGGTTGATATACCAACTAAGCTCTTTAATGCAAAACAGAAGCTACTTAATTTGCTTATCAGACTTTGAACATGAGCTTTCCAGTTTAGGTTCATATCAATAAGTACTCCAAGGAACTTGGAATAGTCAACTAAATCCAGATTATTTCCCTCAACATTTACTTTTATATCTACCTCATTTGTGTTGTAGTTCCTGAAATGAATCATTTTTGTTTTACTGAAATTTGTTTTTAAATTAAGTGATTGAAACCAGTTTGCTATAGTACTCAAAGAATCTGATATTTCTCTAGCCAAATTTTCTGTGGAATTTCTTCTGAACTTATAAAAGATAGAAACATCATCTGCAAACATTACCATGTCCTCTGATACAATGTTTGGTAAGTGATTTACATATAAAAGGAACAATACAGGGCCCAGTATGCTTCCTTGTGGTACACCCTGTTGTACATACGTAAGATCAGACTCAGTATCTTTTATTATATAGTCACTTGAGTCTAGCACAGAAACCACAACACTCTGGACACGATTTTTCAAATAGGATCTAAACCATTCGTTTGCTACACCACGTATACCATAGCGATTCAGTATGTCCAACATAACTTCATTATTTACACAATCAAATGCCTTTGATAAGTCTAATAGCAGTGCAATGACATTTTCATCTCCATCAATAGTTTCACTTACATAATCAGCTGCATAAAAAATAGCATCCAGCGTTGAGACTCCCTTTTGAAATCCAAATTGCTCTGGTGCTAAAATATTATTTAAAGCTAAGTAAACTTTAAGGCGGTCAGCCATTGCTATCTCAAACAATTTGGAAAAAACTGGTAGGAGAGATACAGGCCTATAATTTCCAACCTCTTTTGAATCTCCTTGTTTTAAAATGGGCTTGATATGCGCTCTTTTTAATCTATCTGGGAAGTGACCCTCACCGAGAGAGAAATTTATTAAATACAGCAGCGATTCAGCAATACCATGAACAATATGTTTAAGGACTTTAGCAGGTATTCCGTCAAAACCACATGACTTCTTATCTTTAAGTTTGCTAACCATTTTTATTACTTCATCTCGCGTCAGTGGTCGAACAAACATAGAATTTAAGTTGAATATTATAGATCCAAATCTAATAATCATAAATCACTCTAATATATGAGTGACAAGATTCATAGAAATGTAAGATAGAATATGAACAGAAGAATATTATTGTTTCCGATTTGCAAACAATAATAATCTCCTATTCTCAATCTTGAAATGTTTTTTAAAATTACAAATTTTTATATTTATCATAACATTTATTATTCTTTTAATTCTTAATGGTTTTTATTGATGCACAAACACTCAAATGGACAAAAATAACTAACAAAAATAAAAAATAACTAATAAGTATGACAAATGAATCGATCATTTGCTTACTAGCCCATCTCTTTTCATATCATAGTCGCCACATTTGTTTACTTTAAAAACAAAAATGAAAAAAAAAACAAGATATACATGATTTTGTTCTATCGTGTAGGTATTTACTTTTTGAGAGAGGTTTAGTAATAATTTTAATTTTGCCAACTGCCATTAAAAGTTTTGACTATTTTCAAAACTTCCACAGCATATATATAGGTATGATATATATGTATATATCATATAACAGGAGTGACATTTTTCATTACTTATGAAAAATGTCGCTCCACATACTTATTTTCTTTTTGAGTAGCTATCCAATCGGCATGTTTAATCGCGATAATTTACTGTTAATATACAAATAAAAACGTAAACGATAATTGCTCGTCTTCACATACTTTTTTACGCATGTACATGTTATTATAATATCACTTTATCACGACTTAACTGTGATGATGAATGGAATACAAAAAAACGGAGGAAACATTACAACAAAAAAGGACCTCCTATTTATAATGAGCGTTTTAAACTTATTAGAACCTGCGTAAACGTAGACACTGTGGGTCTACTATGGTATACAGGCAACCGCCAACTAGCTGTGACAGATTTTATTCTATTATAATTAACTAGCTTTTGCCAATTAATGTGCATTTCATAGACGTAGCCGTTTACGGTGTCCTGGTAGTTTTATTGTGTACAGTACAGAGTGCCACGTAAAAGTACCAGTGTAAGCAACCAGCCACTTAAGGTTCAGTTCAACAAACAAGTCACAAAATTGTTATCCCACATAATTTGTATAGGAAAGAAAATAACGCTACGCATAGAATACTGCCATCGAGCTGCCGTCCGTGTTCTGTAGTTAGTATTAAGCGGAAACTGTGTTCAGCTACCACCAGAGCTGTCATTGCAACCACAGTGATCGTTGTTGACAGAGTCCCATGTCAACAACAAAAATGTCTAAGTTTGCACAGCCTCAAGCTGGACCTCACCGAATGCGGGTGTAGTCAAAAAGTGTATAATGTTTGTACAGCGCTCAAGCTGAGCTACGTTAAGTATAAGTATAATATGTATTATAAAACTGTACAATCCATTCAGCAATTGTTTTTCAGCTCGATTGTATTTGCTTTAACCAATCCACATGGCATGAATTTAAGGATAATAATTTTAAAAAGTTATACACATACTCCACAAACAATTTATTTATGCAGCTGCGATTTCATTCGAAAAATTCAATCTTTTGAATCCCATTCAACAAGTTACATATCGCTGTACTGGTTTAACGACTCAAATATTAATTTAAATAATTTATGGATATTCCTATAAAGCTAAACATTTCATATATATACACTTGTGTACTTATAAAGCTTAAATGCTGATGACCTAAATTAGAGATTGTCTGAGTAATATTTTACGTGCATATAAACGTACACAGTTAATATGAGTTCAAACTTGTACGAGACCGTAATACCATTTTACGACCTATTACTGTTGGGAATTGAACATTGTCATCTAACCCAAAGGCTATTCCACATTTTTCACAGTTCAAATGGTGTATTTGAATGATGAACTAGCAAATTTTAATGTTAAGAAATAATGTTAGATTCGATTTTCAAAATCTTATTTTTAAACACATACATACATATCGTCACACTGTATCACTAACGGGGTTGTCAGAGGAGTTGGAGTGTCAAAAATCGCGTAAATTCTTCTCTTTTTGTTTAGTACTAGCTGAGGTCCGCGTATTATTTTTATAAATATTATTTTTAAAATAGCCTATGTCCTTTCCCAGGATTCATGCTATCTCCATACCAAATTTCATCGCCTTCAGATAAACGGTATGGCAGGCGGGTCAGCCCATAAAACACGACCAAACAAATATTGATTTTTACATATTGGATAACTTTTTTTTAGTTAATTTTTTTTCCTCATTTCCCGTGAAGACAGGAAAAGGTGGGAAAATAGATTGCTGCTTTTATACTGCACAGATGCATACATACATTACGCTGTATACCTAACGGGGTAGTCGGAGAGTATGGAGCACCAACCGTCTTCTTTTTCTTTCGCCTCTTCAGACACTTCCGTCAGCTCTCTAGCACTTTGGTTATTCAATCTTCACAAGTAAGCCTTAGTTTTCCTTGGCTTCTTTTACCACTCGCTTACACTTTATAGATTTTCTTCGTCAGTCTTTCAACACTTATTCTTTCTATGTGCCCGACCATCTAAGCATTCCTTTCTTCATTTTAACAATAACACTGTATTGCACAGATGCATTAATATTTAAAAAAAAAAACAAATTATTAAGACGTGTCGCTCACCGGCGAGCGCTACGAACACGAATTAAACGCTCCTTATTTATTTGACTGTACACTGCTGTTCCCCAGTCGGCATCATATTGCAATGCGAGCTTTATATTGGTAGACTCAATGTACCGACTGCGTTGCACATGAATTCTCTTAGTCAACATAAGCCCTTATTGCTTATATTGGCTTGTGTCTGAAGGTATTCCAGATATAAATGTATTTGGAAAGGATTTTGTTAAAAATATTTATATTTTTGACAAAACGAAATCATATATGCAGGTTAGCTTAACATTTGCAGACTATTTTGACTCTATTACTTACATCTTAAAATTGTTATATGTGCACTTCTAAAATAATTATCTAATGCAAATAATGTCATTTACTAATGTTGGTGTATGGTAATATCAATGAGGCATTGCGTGAAGTTTTTCAATATTCCATGTTGAAAAGTCAACTTCCCTCATTTCCGCGTCTTCGCTTCGCAGCGCCACAACATTGTCTTTAGCAAAGTAATATACTGTAAAATTAGATTCAAGGCAAATACATGTACTCTGCTTTAGATAACTCTCTGGACACAAATAAGATTCAAATTCAACTTTATCTGTGATTACAGGTTGTATAATTGTATGTACATATGATATAGACACAGATATAGATAATAAACACTAGGAACTGATACGAAATAGTCTTTTGTAGTTTGCTGAAAGCGTACAGATAAAAAATTATATAATTATGATAAAAGTCATTTTTTTGTCAAACTCATAAGTTTATTTATTTACAATATTTCTTAAGATATTTATATAAATCTATATACATACTAGAACAATGGACCTAAAACTAAAAACCTTAGAAAATATAATATAATAACTAAAATATATTTTTAAAAAGAGTCCCTTTAGGCAAGGTTCCAAAGATACTGGCAGCGTTCCCCCTTTGAATAGCTAGACTAATTCTTTGTCCGAGGTAACTGCTAGCTTTTCCGTCTCCTGTGATGTCGACTAACCTTTTTGCTATTTCCTTAATAAGCCTTATGGCGCTAGGACCCCACGGACCAAGGGTCTCGACACCGAATGGGACAAAATCATATTAGGAAGCTAGACCCCTGTATTTGCATGCTTTAGCTTTTTCAGCCGCTTCACAAGCCGCACCAGTTCTGTTGTTGGTCATCTTCCATGGAATCAAACTCATACCGTCCGATCTCTTGCCGTCGTCTCTTGCAATACCAGTCGGCTCAAGTAGACTTGGCACGTTGACGGTGGCAAGGGGCCGGCGTATGATATCGTTAAGTGCGGCATGTCTCGAGAAGCGGCCCGCACTTTTTTGGCATGACAGTCCGTGATGTCCTAACTTGTCGACATCACTGCCACAGGGACATTTATGAGGAGCGCAGACCAGAACCCCAAGCCGTAGACAGGTTGCGATTAGGAGCGTGTCAGGCTCAAGAAATGTTCCTGTATTTGACGAACGGTACGCGTGAAGCCAGTAGCCGGCCTCATGCGCACCCACGGCCAAAAGCCTAGCACGCGCCGAAACTGTACTACAGCTCAAAAGATTGTCATAAGTCAATTTGCAGTTTATGTCGTCCCAGCTCCTCTGTGAATTTGGAGAAACTGGAAAATGTTGACCTGGGCATGCAATTAAGAAAGCGTTTCTAGCTTCTTCCAAGCCATCAATCTCAAATTTTGAAGGGGATGCCCTTCAAATTTTACTTATGAGATTTGCTGAACAAGCGACATTGGAAATTTTGCGAATCCCTAAACCACCATAACGGATGGGTAGGGATGCTTGGTCCCAAGATTGCTCGTTCAGCTACATATTAAGAATCGATTCTAAGCTAATTTTGATTAAGTCGTCTACTTTGTCAAAAGATCTGGATGATTCCAAAAGGAGCAGCTACGGAGAACATACGTAAATTTAAAGTCATTTAACTGCAAATGTCAATAATTAAATGTCAAAATGTAAAATTAATATGTCAATAAATTATAAAACGTAATCTGTTGCAATAATTACAATCAATGAATTATGTCAAAAATTCAACCATTGAATAATATATTTTCTCAGGTTTTCTTATTTAAATAATCATACATTTTGCTTATAAATATTGATATGTTATTGCGTTCTTTAAAAAATTAAAAAGTGTCAGGAATCAAAAAATACTTAATAAAACTTAGAAAACATTACTTAGTAAATTATTTACTGTGCAATCTATACACGATTCACATTTAAAATTAGTCTAAATTATTTTTTGGATCTTTGTGTTATGATAATATATTTACTGCGCTTTCTTGTTGGTTTCGGAGAAAAATAAAAATACACAATCTGCCATTCATACTTATCTTAGGCTGTAAGAGGCGGCCAAAAGGTAGTAAGCCCTCATATCTGGTTACATTTTGCTGTTTGTATGTCCAAATACTATTACCAAACTTGGAGGTGTGATTTTATTGCGACCTAGTCCTCTATCTACCCTGAACAGAATGTGGCGTGATCGTATTTATTAAATTTTCTTTCACAAAACGTCTTTAAAATAATGTAGCTGTCTGTGTTTATGCACTTTAATGGTTTACATTGTTGAGGTTTCCTTTCGTAGGGGTCACCACTAATTTAGAGATTTTCTTAGTGTTCATTTTTTTTCCTTTTTACACAATTGTTGTTTAAAAAAAAGGTACGAAGTGGCATGGCAGGGCGATGGTATGTAAGCGACTGGCTTACATTTCCTTCGAATTGCTACTAAAACGCAATTCAGCACTTTATGCATCGCCAGGTCGCGACATTACAAACCTCCCCCTATTTCCAAAATTTTTTAAACATATACTATATGTGTACAATAACCTTTTTAAAGTCAACAGCATAAAATGCCATAGGTACGTGTTAACAATGTTATGCACTATGTCCTAGAATTTTACAATTGCCTCGTGCGTCTAGGTATTTTGCAATGTCGTCGAATTTCATTTGTCAGAATTCTTAACTGATATCGCCTGCTGTTACATTTCTTGTGAGTTTATGGAACTCGTGTCTTAAAATGCACCAATAGAAAGTGATCCAGTTCAGCTTCTCTTCTTGTCTACCAATCCATAGGTAAGATATTGCGACTGCGGAATCGGGTACCTGTCGGTGTTCGTGATCCATTAATTGCACGAAGTCGCCTCTGGGTCTACCCATCCTTCATATACACAACATGCTAGATACTGGTCCAAGATGTACCCTCCTAGAGACCACAGATGCCATTTGGACATTGACTCTTCTTCTTTTGGGTACCGCCTTACTTGGCTCTGATTCATGAACTAACTTAGGCGTACCGTACCGTACTGTGAGTTGAGAAACTATTGACGCGGTTGTTATTTTTCACATATTTTGCCACTCGACCTCATTTATGTGCGCCATGCAGCGACGTCCTTAAATTGAGTCACTTACGAAATACCTAACTAATAAGCTTTCTGTTATTGCAATAACGGTCAAATTTAATTATATAGGTATGTGTATCGTATTTATAATGTTATTTTAATTGTATTTGAGTTTTGATTAGTAAAGGATAGTTGTTTTGTACTTTTCAGTGTTTTTATTTTTGAGGGCAATTTAATTTTTTTAATAAAAAATTTTTTTATTCTCCCTTTTGAGTGACCTTGACCTAAATAAATATGTAAGGCAGGTCTGCAATTAACTTCTTTCTAATTCCTGAGCGCAACGTTATACAAGAGAATCTATCTTCAAAGTCCAAGCTCCAATATTGATGAAATTTAAATGAAACCATCTCTGAAGTATTACCTGCCAAATAAAAAAAAGAATTTTTAAAATCCGTTCATAAATGACGGAGTTATAAGGTAACAAACATACAAAAAAAAAAGACAACGTACAGTCGAATTGAGAACCTCCTCCTTTTTTGAAGTCGGTTAAAAAAGGTACGAAGTGGCATGGCAGGGCGATGGTATGTAAGCGTTCAAATTGCTTATTATACTAACATGCAATTCAGCACTTTAAGCATCGCCAGGTCGCTACAACATCATTAAGTTTTACCTGAAAAGTATTTAATGATCAGTATAATTGCAAAATTGATAATGATTAGTTTTCATACGTTAAACACTAATTAATCTACATACATTTTATAGGGCTATAAAATTACCGACGGTATATCAACTGCTATTCGGAATATTTCATTATCCTAAGCAAGTCATCTGCTGGAGTATTGATTTTTAATGTACTCCATTAAACTCGGAGTGTCTACCAGATTGCTCCATCAAGAGAGTAATGCATTTACAAGCACATACAATTTTATACAACGCCATCCCTAAAAGCTTTACTTTACTGATCTTTTGTTCTATGTATGTACACATAATTTAGCATGAGCTTCGAACGGTCTATCGAGTCCCAAAGACGAAACTACTGCTAAAGCTTGGTATCCTCTCTAGGGTTAGGTGTCAACAACAGAAAGTCTACTAGTTTGGTAGTTTTGGCACCGACTTCGGTTACTGTCAAATTTAATTGTGTAGGTATTTGTATCGTCCTAAATTATAAAGTTACTTTTGTACTTGCCTTTTATTAGTAAAGAATAGTTATTTTTACTTTTAATTTTTTCTTAATCATCAGAAAAGTAACTGGCACATGTATTCTACCAATAAAGATCGAAATTCGTTCAATCCAATCATATTTTTACAGCTATTATTAACAATGCCCGTAAAAAGGTTGAGCACAGGCCTTTTCTTACAAATGTAAGAAAGATCTAATTTAAAAAAAAATTTTTCAGTAACTCGACCATATTTTACACATGACCAATAATTGTGTAAGTGAATTTCAATTATATTAATCCGAATTAAAAGGAAACAGGCAATACTTTCACGAATAAGTAAATAAAGTTCCAGAAATTACCGATAAACTTATCGTATATAAAAAGAAAGATGAAATATAAAGTCGATTTAATTTCAATAGTTTGCTTTTCCTATATTTTATCTGCGTTACCTACATATACATATAAGTTTTTAAAGTCTTCATGTTCTCTATTTAACATATTTTCCTGTTTTCTTATTATTTTAATGAGAATGCAAAGTTTCTAGCTTTACAAGTATGTGCATGAAGACGAATAAGTTGGATAATCACTATATTATGCTACCAACTTCCGAATTTCAATCTAGAAATCATTTCACAAGCTATGCTACCACACAGATATCGTCAATGTTAATTAACGAAGTTTGTAATTAAAATACATACATAAATACAAAGAACCGACGACAATTTTTGAACATGTTTTTCTCGTATTCGATTTCATCAATTCGTAACTTTGTTAAGATATTACAAAAAAACTGTGTAAAATAAATGACTAAGAAAGTGTTTTCAAATATAATAGTTCAAATAACATACACAGAAGAACGTGAAACATTTGGTTAATTATACGAAATTTTAAAATGTGAAATATATTAAGTTATAAAAACTTTCAATTCCATTTCATGAAATTAACAGATAATAAAAATAAGATGAAGTTGATAATTAGATAATAAGGTATGGTGATACTAATAACAATATTACGTTATGCTTTTAATTATATTATGTTGATATTGCTAGAAGGAGTGTCTGTAGAAAGATGTATTTCTGTTGCGCTTAAGATCTTCATATCTACGAAGAAGAATTAATTTTTTTTTAAATGTCCATTATTCTCTTTGCACCTCGATTTTGATATAGTGTGAAACTATGAACCATCTGTGTGATATAATAAACTGCCGTTAAGAAGAATTTTTTGAAATATAAGAGTATACATTATTTATACTTAATTATCTATGTACATACATACGAGTACATACTTATCCTCGCGCTATATCTCTAACGGGGTTATCAAAGATGATGGAGTTCCAAGCTCACAAACATTACCTACTTTTTTCACCTCAAATCACATCATTCTTCTTGCACACTTTTGCCGAGGTATGCGAATGCTTTTAATATTTACGTCAGCTAACGCTCTGGCTATTCGATCTTCATAAGTCGGTCCTGGTCTTCCTAAACTTCTGTTGCCAGTCATTTTCGCTTTGTACACTTTTTTCGTCATCGTACATTGGTCATTGTTTGTGCATGAAGCATCTAAGCATTTCTTTCTGCATTTATATACTCATCTTACCCAGCCATACTGCATATCTCTTTATTGTTTATTTTATCCGGGAGGGTGACACCGCGCATAATTCTCGCGAGATCGCATTTACACTACATTCATCTTACTTTTCGACTTCGGGCATATGCTGGCATCGCTACCGTAAAATAATGTAATATGTAAAATACGATAAATTGAATAATAATATGTAAGACATTATAAAGGAGAAAAAGATGAATTTAAAAATATGTCATAATTATGGCAATTCACGTCGTGGTCAAAATGTATGCAAATGTGTCAATGAGTTAGGAAACTAAAGAATCTGTATTTCAATTAAATATGTAAAATGTATAGACCTATAGATACTATTTATATTTATGCGATGCTTTGAAAGCTCTAAACTTTTTACTACTTGGTCGTTACCATTTCATAAAAATAAGTTATAAAGATTGATTTTAATTGAAATGGCGATAAGATACGGCCCGGTTGTCCATCCATCTCATCACGTTTTATTTCAATAACTTTATTACTTATTTTTGGAAAATAATAATGAGCTAGAAATAAAAAGTTTAGATAAGAAACTGAGAGCAAAGTACTGACACTGCGATTAAAGTTGAAATTACGATCAATACTCTTTTTACCGGCTTTCAAAATAAGAATGTTCTAGTATATAAATAAATAGAAACAGGTTCATTTAAAAATAAATTGTAAACTGTGGTAGTGTGGATACATCAGCGGATGATGAGTCTTAGAACTGTGACGTCAAAATGCATAATGTTAGTTATTCTTCCAAGTCATTTCCCAGCGCTGGGAGAGACAGATACAAAATGTGTCATCTCACTTGAGTTTAAAAGCTAACAATGTATTAATGAACTTTTGCTAAATATTATAAGCACAATGAATAATAAGATATGTAAAATATACCTACATATGGTATGTACAAATTAATATGAGATTATGTAAATATACATAAGTAGGTACTTAACACAGTGGCGAAATATTGTTCCATGTTATTAACTTTCAACTAGGCAAGTAAGTTTTCGCAAAATAAGGGGTAGGATATGGTCACTATAATCATGCGAAGGGCTCGTTTTAAACTTTTTTAGAATGTGGACTATTACGTGTAATTTATTAAGAGTTATAGGAATGTGATTGATTTTATCTGTAAATTAAGAAAGCAATTAAGCATTAAATGCAAATAGGAAAGATGTAAAAAAGAAATCCTTTTTTACATTAAAAAAACGGTTAATACGATAAATTAGCCCCTTGTATGGGACGGGACTCATATTTAATGTTTAACAATTTAAATTGTTGATAAAAATTACGAATTATTTCGTGCTCCTGTTACTACAAGACTAATTCTCCTGTTGTAGGATTGTGTGCAATGACAGGTACAATCAAAACAAAAATTAAATGAGGGCACCTCAATAGTTTTTGAGTAAATCTTTCCTAAAATACTGTTAATATTTTCAATTTACACATGTGTATTGTTATAGACTTAATTTAAACTTAATTTTGCTACGTTAAATGATTTTATTTAACACTTTATTAGCAAGAGAGAGTAACGACTTATTCATCTTCATAAATGCTTTCACTGGAAATTGTTTAAAAGATTTAATTAAAAATTGTAGTTTGGTCTAATGAAATGGACCGAAGAGAAGTTTTCTTCTTAGAAAAACGAATATTCTTTGGAATTTTTAAGTAATAAGCAACTCCTTCCCTCTCGATGTCATGACAAAACTTTTAGAAAGTATCACAACAACGGAACTTCTTAAAATTTACCATCTTTACTGTAACGCAATTTCTTTTCCATATACAAAAATACTTCACTTCATGTTGTAACATTTTATAAAGGCGAACAAAAATAAGTATACCTACTTATAACCTACTTGATATGAGTTTGTAAGGAATATGCCATTTTAGTCTTATACTTAGTTCATATAAGCGAGTATAATCAATTTAAAAACTAAATTGTCATATCGCAAAAATAAAGAAAGGAATTAGATGGTTCATGTTAATAAAATAATGAGTGATGAAAGATTGACTGAAGAAAATCTATCGTGCGAAAGTGGGTGGTAATTAGTAACAGAAGCCAAGGAAGCCCAAGGCTGACTTATGAAGATCAAATAGCTAGAGTGCTAGCTAACGGAAATATTAAAAGCGCTCGCATACCTAGGCGAAAGTGTGTGAGGAGAATGATGATATTTGAGGAGGCTAAAAAAGTAATTAAGGACCTCAATTCTTGGCGTCCATCCTCTCTGACTATCCTGTTAAGGATACAGCGTGAGATATGTATGTATGTCTCATGAAATTGTCTTTTCCATTTCTTAATAAGACACGAACAAAACTGAAATTATTACAGAAAAAATTTCTACTTTTATTGTAAGTTTGAAAGAATAAGTTATTTCAATTCATATAGTGACCTTTGATTCGTAGAAAGAAGAATTATAATATTGTGCTGGGACTCTGGTATTATTTACTTTCGTAATTTCCGGAAGATATAAGATAAGATTTCATTTACTTTTCTATAGTAGGTAAGTTACTTAAATTTTAACGATCCTTATCAAAAACCACAAATGCAAAAAAACCTCATGCTACGATTTTTCGTGTACCGGTTTGTTGAACAGCTATTTAAGAATATCTCGGAAAATACATGTTGTTCTTGACTGCTTTGACTTAGTTATGAAACTCCTCTGTTCTTTCATATTTTAAATTACGAGGTCCAATGAGATATGTAGGGAAAATTGTTTGTATTTTATCTACATTTCAAAACTGTTTTTATAACACTCTCACGTATCAGAAAAAATGTTAGTAAAATATCTTCCTTGCCTTGACTTTAAAGACTTTTAGGTCGAAATATCAAAAACATTTAGTTAAGATAGCTTTTGTCCGCAGTACCGTTTGTGTAATTTCTTTACTGTATGGATGGAAGTAAACGAAAAAGTGGATACTTCAGCACTTTGCGCATGAACCTCATAAATGAAGTTTATAGTGTACAATATATACAGTCTTCCTCAATCACAAATTAGAATGTCTTACTCAAATCGAAATCTATTGCCTTGTTTCATCTCAAAATAGGTTTAAAATACTAAGTATTATATGTTCTGTGGTAGTGTGCCGTACCTTTGGTTGTAAAACAACCGTCTAAAACCATTCAAAACCGTAATCAACAGTTTAAAATCCGAAACAAACCGTTTTAAACAGTTGAATACTCGACGGCATTGTAAAATAAGGTGCTATATTTTACACAAAATGGGATCATTGTTATGGCATAAAATATCGCATTAATATTGATTTAATATCACAATAAGTTTAAAAGTATCATAAATAATTATAATGTTGAGTAGATTACATACCTATACCACAGATTAATTAGTTACTAACGTAAATCTATACGTAGGTAACCTATCCACTTTAATTATTACAATTAAACACCTACGAATTTAGTCGTAAAACAACCGCTCAAAATTATTTAAAACCATGATCAAGAGCTCAAAATCCGATATAAACTGTTTTATAAGGTTAATTATTCTAAGGCATCGTAAAATAGGGTGTTATATTTTTACAAAAAATAAGGTTATTATGGCATAAAATATCTCGTCAATATAACATTTAATATCAGAGAAAGTTTAAAAATGTGTATCTAATAATGTTGGTACATCACATATCTAAACGTAGTATGTAATTAACTACCCACTTTTATAACAGCAATTATTTAATCACCTAGGAACCTACGATTAATCTCTGTAGGCTTAAAACTAGTTTGAACCCCTTAATCTTGACAACATTTTTAATATGGAATTAAAAATTATGTGTAAGTACATTTACGAGTCCTAAATAACAGTCAAATAACAAGTCTAACAGTCGAACTCAAAATTTCGATAATAAGACTGAATTTCATAATGTTCAAAAAAGTGTTTTAACCGTGCATGTAAAATTTCAACACGCTAGTCCCCTGTCTTCGCTCAAAAACAAATAAGAAGTCAGAAAAGCATTGTTTTCTAAATGACTACAACGGTAAGACAAAAGAGTCTTTAGCACAAATTATAGAACGTAAAATTTTACGTAAAATTGCTTCTTCATCTTTTTGTCGTAAGTGTCATATTAACAGAGTTAAGGCGGTTTGAAGCATAAGACATGAGAAATTTCTTGAAACTCTCATATAACCGTAATAAACTGTTATTGTTTAACTTATTTTTTTAATCTAATACTAATAATAATAATAAATACTAATATTATAAATTCGACAGTGCCTGTCTGTTTGTCATGTATTCACGGCTAAAGCGCTGAGAGCTGAGGAAGGTTAAGCTTCCTTATTCAATTCCAGATGAAGAAGAAGTCACAGCTAGTATATATATAAATATATACCATAAATACGCGAACACTGAAAATAGTTGTACCTTTTCTTAGTGTTTGTATACTCGCATACAATATTAAATTTATGTTTTACGGGCTACCGGGATGTAATTGTAGATGTGACACGCGAAAGGAAAGAAGGGAATGAAACCTATACCTATCATTCGAAAAATAGATAATGTGCCATAAATATAAAAAAAATCTGTACGTTTGTTGGGATTAAGGCAAGTAAAAAAGTGAATTTACACGCGTTTTTAAAGAATAAATAAAAAGTTTAATTTCGTTATTTTACAGACAGCGATTATGGAAGTGTAATCGAAATACTAATGTGACAATTTGTAATACATGAAGATGGTACATAGTGGACCCTACGTTAGACAGACCTGTGTAACGGGGGACCTTTACATTTTTCGTTTAGTGTTCCGTACTATATTTGGTAAAACGAATCGCTATTGAAATTACTGCGGTGTCTGTCTGTCTATTTGTCATAGATGTTTTTCTCTGAACATATTTGAGATAAACAGTTCGAAGACAGTAGTCGTAGTAAGTAGTGGCTCAAATGCAGACAAGAACTCGAAATAAATTTAATTTATTACGTTAAGAGCAAGCCTATGCAGCCCAGCGCAGGCGAATTCGTTTTTCGTCCCCGCGTTTTACATTTTATTTGCAGCAATGAGGTTCATTTTTGCAATTGCAGTTTGATCATATTTAGCGCGGAGAAGTCAAAATTTGTTTTCTACATAATTATGATTTGCAAGAAAACTGCATTACCAATTAAATAGCTGGTTTAAAAGATTTGAGATATTATAATTACCTATGCATTGTAATGAAATAATTTTGAAACTGTCTATAGAATTTTGAAGTTCCAACTGAGTTTTTATGCAAGGATTTTAAGATAGAGTTAAAATTGTGTTAAACCAAATATCTAATTCGCAATCTTCTTAGGTATCGAGGTCTGGGTCACCAAATACATCAAAGTACTGATTTTACTCTGTATATACTGACTCTATACGATAACAGAGAATCCGACACATATTAAGTTTAAAAAAATACTACTTACTATTACATTATACTATACTTCTATTAGATTCAAGGTTCGTAATACAGACATGGTATCCATGTCACGCGAACTTTGTTTGCCTCAAATATTTTAATAGTTGAGAATAAGATTTAGGTTTCCATTTACTTATCATTTAACACATTTCATTAATATCCTACCGAAACTAATTTTTACAACTGAAAACGAATTTCGATTTCTGTCTCAGTTACAGCCGAAACCGAAATTGAAAAAGCTTAAATGGCAACTCTTTTGTAGATTTTTTAAATTTCCTTTTATTACTGCGAATTGCAAATATGCGTTTGTATTTATATAAAAAAAAGAATCATTTGATTAATTAGTAGTTGTTGCTCTAAAAATAAATCAAAGTATAGGAGAGAGATGACTTCTCACTATGCCGATCGCCTGCAGCGTAATTTAGGGATGGCAAGGGGTGGCAGTCGCTACCCTATAATGGCAGTTAGTAATTATTTTGTGGTGAATATAATTTAAAAAATCTTAAAATACTAAATATGTAACACAAGGTTTTTGGAATTCATCCGAGCCTTCCTTACTCGTAGGTATTTCAAATCTCCCGAACCCCTTATACGCCATACCACCTCAGTTAAAAAGCTGAAATTACGCCCATGCCGATAACCAGCACAGACAGTGAATACTTCAAACGTAATTTCGATTTCGGTCAGTTTCAGCAGGTTTTCTACCAAAACCAAAACTAAACCGAAATTAAGTTTGTGCTGAAACTTGCCGAAACTGAAATCGAAAGCTCGGTCAAACACTACATTTCATCTTACTAAATATTACCTTCGAATAAATTAATAATATTTTTTATTAACTTCCTAACAAGAACAATATAATAAGAAAATATTTTTGTATTGTCCACTTTCCGATACTTGTATAAAGTATTGAAGATGTATAATTATGTCCAATACTAGAAAGCCATTAGAAGGTTTTCCCAAAGTCTCAAGAGTTGGGTTGAAGAAAATAGACAGCACATTGAAAGTGGCAGTGGAATACTCGTGCGAACCTTTTCAAAGAGAGATCCATAAAATAGTCTTTGATCTTTTCTCCTTGTATTTTATGAGGAATAGGCTGGCAATGACAATTTATTTTCCTTCATTTTTATTTTTCGCTCAAAGAAATTTCACATTGAAAATAAACTTTGTTACCTATATATACTTGCATAGCATAAACGAATGTGAGAAAATTAAATTTTTATGACCGTTTTTAAGCCTCTATCTCATTTTTGTGTAAAATATATATAAATAAAATAACTTTAGGCTTGTACTGTGGGGTTGTACTACTCTACGTGTATTATTTTTCCTTCATCTATGATACTATACAAGGAACTGGGGAAGCAGCCAATGACTCCCTGATTTCAGGTGTAGATAAATTAGTTCTTAAAATTGACCTAAATAGAAATCGAACCAGAGACATTGATAATACTTTTTTAATATTACTTTAATCGATTTCTATTAAAATCGCTTTCTTTGTCAATAATTACTTCAATGGCATAATTAGTGTATCCGAGAGACTTAACAAACAATAATAATATTTCTATGCCAGCTTTTGGGTGATATTGATTTTTAATTTGCGTCGTTAAATCTAGATGGCGCAATCTGATTATTAATGGCCTAAGGGTGAGGGTCGACGCGGCATTACATTAAACATAAGGCAAACGTCAAGGGATAACAGTCCTTATTTACAAAAACCGACACGTACAGTAGAGAGAAAACCTTTCAAAATAATAAAATCTGGTACATTTTACCTATATGTGTTGTAATCTATACATATTAATAAATTAAACTGTTGCTGAATTAAATCTCTGCACTGAAAATAAAACATATTTTGGGAAAACTTTAAAAACAACAGAAATCAAAAACTAAAATCTGATTTTCTTTTTTACTCATTAATAGCTATCTTAGGTATAAACTATTTGTTGGTATCCATACTTGTCATTGAGATACAAACTCTCATTTAGTCGTTGATAAATAATAGTCTTGTGGTTTGAACTTGTTTCTCATCAGTTTACGTCTAACAGAAATGTTTCGTTATTTGTTAAAATTTGGTTAAAATAAGACAATAATGCAGAACCGTGCCTTTAATATACTTAATAATAGAATAAACACTTTGCATTTACATAAATTACATAATTATTTATATTTTACTGCTCACCAAAGTTTTAATTAGGGGTCGTGAGCTTGTGAGGGTAATTATTTCATTTTTGGCTTTTTAGGAGGTCGAGACGCTTATAAGGTTAGCTATTGAGTTGGTCGACGTTATTATAAAGTTTGTGCCTAGCAGCAACTTTCGTAAAATGGCGAACAAGGAACTATTAATTACTTAGTTTAACTTACAGTTTATAAACAGTTAACCGCCATTTGTTGTTGAGATTTAGTTTATACTTGAAATTTTGAACATACAACTGTAGGTTAGGAATTTTACGCGCGAACTGTATGTTACGCCATATACGAGATTTACAAAATAAAAGATTAAATAAGCACTTGCCTGTTTATTTCATGCAAAATTGTTATTTATTACGTGCTACATAATAAGATTTTAGATACATACGCTATAACAGAGAATGCTGCATTCTAGGCAAAAAGAGGCAGAATTAGGAAACCTACACTTGGATAAATAAATCATGATAGAACAACAACAACAACAATAACAGCACATCTTCACGCTGTAGCCCTAATGGGGTAATCATAGAGGATGGAGTGCCAAACATCGCGACCCTTACACACTTCTATCGCCTCCTCAAATCTCGTCATTCTACTCACGCGCTTTCGCCTAGGTATGCGAGTGCTTTTGACATTTCCATCAGCTATCAATTTGACTATTTTTGATCTTCGTAAGTCAGCCTTAGTCTTCCTTGGCTTCTGCTACGCTTTCGTTCTGTATTATTTTCTTCGGCAATTGTTCATCACTCATTCTTTCTATATGTGCCCGAACTATCTAAGCATACCTTTCATCATTTTTACAATAACACTGTCTAAAAACAATAAAAAAACACTGTATCGCTTCGTTCCTTATTTTGTCCGCAAGGGTGGCACCGCACAAATTTCCAAGAAATCGCATTTCTACTGCATTTATCTTACTTTACCTCATTACCGTACAATAAAGTCTGCACCAACACCGTATTGTGGATGGCCATTTCTGCGGAGTTAGATATATTCACACTACCTACTAATGCGGACAGAGCACCGTTCATTTTATTGCAGCTGCTACCCTACAGCTCATGATAGAACTGAGCCAATAATGACGTCTAACTCCAAATAAATTGCAAATGAGACACGGAGTTATAAATACTCGTAAAAGCACTATTGTACCTATGCGTTATTATATCTTTTGCTCTATTGCGTTTGAAAGGATCTTCGAGTAATTATGATTTATTATACAGGGTGTATATGAAAACGGGACAGTTACTTTAATGGATGAAAGGGTATAGCTTTAGTGTGTAGTTACAAAAAGTACGTATTTTTTTATTTTGTAATAATTTCATCCGTTACTGAAATACAGCCTGAAAACCCCCATTGGGGTATACGCATTATTTTCGAAAATGGTTTTCAGGCTGTATTTCAGTAACGGATGAAATTATTACAAAATAAAAAAATACGTAAGATTTAAAATCTGTAACTGTACACGATCAACCCAATTTTACGAGAAATGGTGGGGATAACACTTGAAAATTAAAACGGTCATAACTCTTAAACGGATACGTTTTTTTCGATAATTCTTTTTGTAACTACATACTAAAGTTATGCCCTTTCATCCATAAAGTAACTGTCCCGTTTTCGTATACAACCTGTATAAAACAGCTTTTCTTTTTCTTCTTCTTTTTTTTAAACTTTTCTTTTTTTATGGTGGCTTGACTTGCCTATAGTCACGAGTTGACCAAAGCACATGGAAATAGTACAATATGTAATAGAAATTTTGACAATTTTGAAGTCGAGATATCTACTAGAACAGGTTAAAATTAATGTTATCTCTTCTTGTTTTTTGATAGCATGTTTGTTTATATCTTTAGCCTGCCCTTTATCGAACGCCTACGAATCAACAGAATGAATTCCTTTGTAAAAATTCGTTCTACTTATGCAGAGACGTAATTATACTATCCATGGGTATATGTAAATATGTCGTAATGTAGTCTATAATATTTGTATGTACGTTGTATCAAACAGTCTAGAAGTAATGTAATGTATGTTACCCTTTACAACTGTTAAGTTATAAATATTTCAATTAAAGTTCAAGTTTCTCAGGGCTACCTTCAATTTAAGAAGACCCAGCCATGCCTGCGTAATTATACTAAAAAAAGCCTGTTTGTTTACAGCTCAAGGCTTTTGCAAGAACTTTATGGTTACAGTATTGAGATTTTTATTCTTTCCCATCCTATTGAATTTTATGAACACCATTGCTTCATATTATTATGTGATTTAATAATGTTAAGGTAAAGTACATAAGTCATTTCAGCTTTTTGTAACTGACTTCAGAAATAAACAGGTATTGTACAAGTTAATATCATAATAAAAAAAAATATTTATCATACTTAGATGAACATGTATAACTTTTATACAACATATGTAAATTTAATATCAAACTGGTACCTTTGTAATATCTACCAACCAATTAAAACAGTACAAATTAAAAAAGCTTTTCTTGAACTTACATACATACCTACAGACTGTGTTATAATATGATAAATGATAATTTAAGTTCAGAAAATGCATTTAGCCCGCTTAATCTATTTTCTTCACACGTACCTAATGCGTTTTATTTAAAACTTTTAATTTTCAAATGATTATTTTTTGCATTCATATATTTGAAAGGAATTGCGTGAAATGCACCCAAACCATTTAAAGATTTTATTGATTTCATAGCCCTTGTTTTTTACCGCTTTGTATATCATAAATTTTTCTTTCAAATAGATACATGTGCCACGTATATATTATTATCACTCTAATCACGCATATTATATTCGTAAACTATGGATAAATTAATTGAAAGTCCGCTTATTACCCCAATACTTAAACAGTAGGTGTCGCTGTGATTATCTTGTTCACTTAGTTATTTGGGCGGTTAGCAAACAATGGCAGCAATTAGCAAGGTGTATAAAGACTTGAACAAGACTAATAAGCCGCTAATGACATTTAAAATAGATTATGTACTAATGGTTTTAACTCCGACACAATATCTTTAGGCGGGTTAGTATCTACACTTATTTAAATAACTTAACTGTGGTGAAATAAAATAGCATTATTATCTAGATAGACAAATGTACATTAGGTTACGATTCATGTAATTGTACCTATAGTGTGGATAATGGAACAGTCAAGTGAAGAACATCCCATATAATCATCTTTAGTTAAAAGTGACTGTTTTATTAAAATGTTCATGTACGTGATCGACTTGCAGACAGAAGGTTCCATTAGTTATAAAATTATTTTGTAAAATTAGTTTTTGCTTTCTGGGGATCTGAAATAAATAATAATAATTCCTAAAAAATGTAACGTGACAGCGGACAACCAGAAAAACGCGTGAGTGCTCTTCTAAAGATTCTAATTTTCCTTTTGAGGTAAGGAAGCTTAAGGAATGTAATAATAATAACAAACACAAAAAATTCAACTTCGCAATTAACAACAGGTTAATTAATTAATACATTCAGACTTTAGTGGTCTCCGAGCATTTAGTTAAAACAACAGTATGTCAAAAGTTAATGTAAATGAACTAAAGTGCAAGTGTGAAGACATCAAAGTTGAAGTCTCTTGCATCTTATCTCCAAAACTTGTTTTAAACTATCAACTATCTTGGATGAGGCATAGAGCACTTAACGTATAGAGCCGAAATATAGCACTATCCTACTCACCACTGTTCAGCTTTTGACACTAATAAATATCAACACTCGCTCGCATTGAAACAATACATAACCAATACTGGACCTGTGTACATCTATGACCGTAAATTCTGAAAGATATTTAATTACTAATATAATGGCTTACTGTTCTATTCGACGGTGTGGTAAACACAGTAAAAAATTAAACTATAACACCAACACAATTTCATTTAATCATTAAATAACAGTAAATTTACAATTTTCAAATTAACATTCATTTATCACGGGACGAGTTGAACTGGACCATCGGTTGACGTGTTCGATGACGTGTATCTATGCGTCTCGCTTTCACCTTGGTGCAACCTGTATTACGTTATCTCAGTCTATTCATACGCACGTGTAACAAGTGTTGTACCTATCGAAATAATCGAATAACGTGTCGTCGAGTAAATAATATTATAATGCAATTATAATTAGCAAGAAAGGTAAGAAAACTAATTTTGCATTTAATGTTGATGTCGATCGATCTGACATCGTAAGACTGAGCCATACTGTCAACCACATAAGTTATCGATTATTTTAGGTATGGTCAGATTTTGATTGAAAATACGACCTGTTAGGTGCTATAGTGGATATAATTTTAGAGTTAAGCAGCTGATTTTATTTTCTTTGTTTCGAGAAAATAATATTAAACCGCATAACAAACGTCGCGTCGTGGAGCTTTATTTTTAATTGACGCAAAAAGAGAGGAGGAGGAGCGCAGAAACCGTAACAATGTTTAGACCTAAATTATTTCAAACAAAATAAATGATATTTGTACTCTATAGGTTAAGTGATCCATATGATGAGACTATCAGTTGTAGTGAACACGTTAAATATGTGACAAGGCTTGTTACAAAACTATACATTTTCCTCTGATATTAAGATTATAGCGTCATGATTAAATGTTTAAAAAAGTTATTTGTGGGATGCAAGTTTAGAGTTTGAATTTTCTAAAGAAAGAGGAATTTTGACTCTCTCAGAACAGAAGAGTTCCATTACGTTCGTCTAGCAACACTTTCCACAAGTGACTCGATCGGCGATGCTAAATTAGGATTGACGCCGACAGGTTTTGTAAAAGCATTGCACTGTTGAATTATTAAGCTAACTCCGGCTGGCTCTATATTCGTATTGCCGGCAGACTATACGAATATATACAAATACATATCAGCGTAGGTAGTAGCCCGTTTACGGAGCCAACTCATTTTCAATTCTGACATTCGCACAAAGCAAATGAATACACTGAGTAGCAAACGGTCCGAGAGCAAAAAAAACAAAGTGAATTTCTTTATAAGCATTTCTATTTTACCTACATTCCATAGTATCGTAGCTTTACATAAGATCGTTTGGTATGTTTAAATATATTGTTTAAATTCTTTAGAAAAGTGAGATTGGAGCATATTGAGGCAGGAAAAGTTTGGAAGCAATTTTGTAAAAATTTAAGACTACTTGAGAAATTACAAGAATAGACTGTTTGCAAAATGAGGCGAGCTCTGAACATGTAATATAAATAGAAATTTATGATTGCATACAAATATTACATACTAAGTGTCTCATCTCATAATTTTATACCTACTTAAATTCTTGTGATTACGTCTTTTTTGTTTTCCTACAACATGCCAATTAACATCAAGCTGAAGGTTGTCCAGTTCTGGACATAGGCCTCTTCCAAAGTACGCCACTGAGTCTGAGTCAATCATGTACGTTACAAATATACTATTACATTCTAATTATATATAACCTCCGAGGAAAAAGCGGAGTCTTATTAGTT
Organism: Zeuzera pyrina; assembly: GCA_907165235.1. Taxonomy (NCBI): domain Eukaryota; kingdom Metazoa; phylum Arthropoda; class Insecta; order Lepidoptera; family Cossidae; genus Zeuzera; species Zeuzera pyrina. Next base: position 12,223,918 of record OU015624.1, read on the forward strand.
TAACGTGTGTGTGTCTGTTTATAGCATCGTAGCGCCTAAATAAATGAACCGATTTTAATTTAATTTGAAAGGTGACTCGATCGAGAGCGTTCTTAGCTATGAATTAATAAAATCTGTTCAGCTGTTAGAAGAACATCAGCTCTTTTCTAGTTGATGAAGGGATGTGAGCAACTTCTACTGGTCTGATCGATTCGAAATTTAGTATCCTGTGACTTCAATAATATTGAAATAACATGGTAATCTTGAACTGACGCTGCAGCATCATTGGAACGGTCTCATTTAATAGGTTATAGATAGATAGATCAGATAGAGTGATCAGAGTTTGAATTTCGTGTATCGTCCTAGAAAGTATTTGTGTGAATGTGGGGATAGTGTTGATGTAGCGTGTTTAAAAAGCATGAAATAAAAACTATATTAAAAATTTTAAAAACCCCGATTAAAAAAGCCTCTAAAAACTAGTTTACGATAAGTTGTAATAAAAATTGTAATAGTAATGTGTCCAAGCCTCGTCACGTTGGGGAACCGCTATGTAAATAATGTAATAAAACAGAATACCACAAAGAATCATAAGGTAGGAAAAATTAGCGGTCCTAAATGTATTATACTACTACTATTTATATTACAACTTATCATAAATTTAAAAGGAAAAAATATTAATATTATTTTCTTACTTTTTAGAGGCTTTTTTTGAGTCGGTGGTTTTGTATATTTTTAATTTCAGTTTTTCTATATTTTACCAGAATTCTTCTCGATACTGACTGATACCAAACTTTAAACTTTCTTTAGGATGCTTCGTTGAGAAACGAAACACCTGTCGATTACAGTATTTGAAACTTTGGCATAGTGTAGCTAAAATATGTGTAAATAAATTACAAATAATATATGAGATGGATTTCCATTTGCGCAGATTAACATCTGAGTCTATATAATACACACGCATCATAAAAATATTTTTATTAAAGTTTAGACAAAAGTTGTCTAGAACAATTTGCCCCACGACTCAACAACAAATGATTAGGTAATTATTTCTTTCTTGTAAAATGAAGCATAAGTCTACTTCTTAATTTATTATTGTTATTTATTATTATTATTGTTAAATAAATTAAGAAGTAGACTTACGTTTCATTTTACCATCAACCTAAACTATACTACTTACATAACTTGATAGCAACAAGACATATACATAATACATATTATTTATATCACACGCCACATTAACGCCATTAGTATTTGGACTCTCCAATGGAAAAGCGGAACTGCATTATCACAGGTTGGTACCCATCGCCGATTCACTATTACTTGCTCAACTTCTACGACCTGGGCTTGAAAAGATGGGCAGCTGCGTAGTTGGCATTTTCTACATATATCTTTCTCTTTCACACCAGCACAGACACATGAAAATATTGTTCATCAAAATAAACGTATAATGTTACGAATACAATTAAATATAGAGACTAAATGTAAGCTGGAAATACAAAAGCATTATCGAACATGTTTATCGTTTTAGCGTTGCGTACTAATAAATCACTCTATTTTACGTTAAAACCTGTAACATATTTGGGGATCCATTAAAATGCTATACCTTGTATTGTATCTATCCAGATTATAGACAAATACTACAATTATGTTACCTTATTTGTTTTTCATTGTTCAAATGGACTTCGCAATGCTAAATATTTATATTGAGGCATTGCGTTTGTAAAACATAATCTAATTATTTTAATTGTTATCGTACATATTAAAATATATATGTGTCGGTGGAAATAATAAAAAGCACTCATTTGACTATACTAAGGCAAAGCACGACTTCCGGTTTGGAAGGGATGAGCGCTAACGGAACGTTGGTGCTGGCTGGCGGTCTGTTTGTTAGACTATGGCGTCCGGTGCATTTCTCCGTCCGATCGTTTGCCATTATTAAATTTCCAATTAGCTACCAAATACTTGTTGATGTTGTTGCTTTCCATCGTTTGAACGTTATCTTTGTCTTATTGTGGTATTTTATTTAGTAGTTCGCTTCCTGCGTAGATTAGGTACCTATTTCTCATAGCTGAATCGTAAGAGCACGAATTGCCCTGTGTCTATTTCGACATACGGAAATAATTCTGTATAGACTCAAGTTTTCTTTTCCACAAGAATTAAAAGTTGTGTGGCTGACTCATTTGTTCAGTTGGTGCTGGTTAGCAGACTGAGTCTATTCTGTAGCCCGTCGTCTACTCTATAGATAGATACTGCAATATTGCTGTTACAATATATAATACATACTTAAAATAAACCACTAAAATATTTTGCTTGAAGTTCGAAATTGAAGAAAGCCAAGCGATAGAAATAACTTTTAATCTAGATAAATGACACTGTATATGATACCCGTTTCCTATATTTTCTACTAATGAAAATTACATACCACTAAAATATTTTGCTTGAAGTTCGAAATTGAAGAAAGCCAAGCGATAGAAATAACTTTTAATCTAGATAAATGACACTGTATATGATACCCGTTTCCTATATTTTCTACTAATGAAAATTACATGAAAGTCTATTTTTAGTAGACCTTTGGTCCGGATATTAAGTAGCCGATACGGAAAATTATATTTAGAACTTTCTCTGTGTAAATGTTCTACGGAATCTAAGGCTTCAGTAGTTATACTTAGAAATACGCTTTGCTCAGTGCTCATTACTATCAAAGGATAATTACTTATCCTTTAATTATGTAATCGGGTCTAAATAAAACATCCTAAATAAGGTATAAATTTATTAATAACAAAAAAGTACAAGCAGGCGTTAATATTTACAAACTTAAAACTAAACATTATCTTCAATAATAGACTTCCTCAATGTTGCCGCTTAGAAAGCTGTCATTGCTTAAGGTACCCAGCAGACTGGCAACATTGCCTCTTTGAATAGCCAAACTGATTCGTTGGCGGAAGAAGCTGCCAGCCCGGCGGTCTCCCGAAACCTCGACCAGTCTCTTACAAATATCATAAACCAGTCGATTCGGGGCCCCAGGGACCCAAAGTTTCGACTGCAAAGGGCGCAAATATGAAACTCTCAGAGAGAGTCGCATATTTACGCCGTTTCAAGTTCTCGGCGTGCTGCCTGCTGACTTCGAAGTCGCCGGTACATGGGAAACAGCAAGTGTATCGACACAAGTGACATCCCACACCAGCGATCTTCCAAGTTTACAAATAATGAGCATCAAATCATCCGGTCTCCTGCCGTCGCTGCGCGCAATACCTGCAGTCTCTAAGACTGCAGGAATGCCAGTAGCGACAAGAGCCCGCCGAATGACGTCATTCAGGCAGTATGTCGTGACATGCGGCATGCATTACGTAAACAGGATAAACCGTGGTGACCTAATACATCGACGAGATCACCACAGCGGCAACGGTGAGGAAGCTTAGCCCTGGCCCCCAGACGAAGGGATACTATGAGAGAAAGTGTGGTATTGTCAATTAAGGTTCCTCAGCTTTTTGAAGGTATTACCTTCAACTAGTGACGTGACTCCTTCTCAGAAACAGCTAGGAGGCGAGACCGATCTTTTTCGGTACTACAAGAATCTAAAATTTGTAAATGAACATTTTTGCATAGAGGCTCATCTTAGTGTTTCTGAGAAAAGGTCGAGATAGGCAGGTTAGTAGTTAGTCCTTAACTTGTAGTTATCATATATTTGTAAAGATTTAGTGTAGTAACACATTCAATAGGTCTTGTTTCTAATAAATTTTATTTCTAATAACTTTGTAATAAATAGAATAATATGTTGGTATAATGTACGCTCTGAATTCCGTACAAATTTCCCGAAGCATCGACATTTATTATTTTAATATATATAAATTATATATAAATATATTTTAATATATATAAATTGTATATATTTAAATTCCAAATGTCAGAGAAGAATAAGTGTGAATATAATACCTACCTATGTCAGTTTTATCGTAACAACATATTTTGGTACAGATATAAAATTCCTAAATATGTAGAAGCTAAATGAAATAAACGCTATAGACTTTCCTTTCAATCACCTCTAACCTCTATACGTTTATGAAACGATATCTTTACAAAGGGCTGTAACCTAACTCGCCCTGGAACAGTAGAACAAACTAATTACCCGTTTAGACTATTTGCTTTGGCATCGTGATTGTTTGTCGCCTCGAGCCGTTCATGAACAGTCTTAACGAGATCTACGTCGAATGTTCTATAGCAAAATATGAGGTTATTGTCATTAAATTACTTACAGGCGTTATGCGCAATTTGTAACGTTAATGTCACTTTGTTGTTTCCATTTACGAAATTTCTTTAATAATGACGAATAACAAAGCACAAACTTTGCCTTACGTTCCTAGTTCTACACATTCATATTTTTATGTTTTTTAATAATTTTAATATGTAAACATCCTAATATTAGGTTAACATCGACAGGACAACTTCCGTCTGCGAAGGTATTTAAACCACGTGGATAGTTTGCTGGCAGGTAGGCTCCCGTCTCGTTTCCACTGTGGTACTTTTGATTAAGTGTAAGAGGGTAGGCATAAATCCCACCGTCATAAATCAATAACCTGGTTCACTCACACAGGGAAATGTTGGAGTGTTATAACGTCACACGAGCATTTAGCGGCAGACGATATTTTGACGGGAAGCTTCCTGTATTTTGAACTTATAGTGAACGTGGTATAGCTTGAACCTTCAGTTCAAGATATGCCGTAAAAGGCAAGCAAGGTTCATTTTATTTTTATTCGTTTTATATTTCAAACTGTATTAAGACATTATCCCAGAAATACTCGTAAGATTCTGTAGAAAGTGTGTTTGAGTAACAAATAGGCTGACCATTGACGAATAAAGAATGACATCAAAAATCACCGAAATTAAAATTTAGTTCTGAAAAGTTTTTAGCTTTGTTATGAAAATATCGATTTACTCATTTGTGCGGTTATGTTTATTTACAGGAATGTTTTCAGTGGAGCTTTGTTTCCTTTTATAAGCTATTAATGAAGAATAACAACATGTTTAATGCTTAAAATGGTACATTTTCAATTACTATAGGAAAATCAACGTTTGAAATTAAAATAGCGGCATTGTAATTTCATTACACTATGTTTTGAATTATTTAGCACATTGTAGAATTTAGCAGACCGAAAATTTTACCAAAAAAATAATTCAACAATACAGTCAAAAATATATTGAGAAGTCAAAGATCGAGAGTCGAGTCATAGTTTCATTTTCTTATTTGCTGTTCTGATTTTGAACATTGTAGTGTTCTAAACTAAGTCCTATTAATGTTAAGGGTATGAAAGAGTGACATACATAAATAATATCTATATATATTTGCAGGCTTGTTACATAAGAATTATAATATTTAAGTGCAAATATCGATTGAATTTGGTTTATAAACATACAATGTCTTGAGATTGTACGAATGTCAGTATTTTAACCTTCTCCAAAGTTATTGGAAAGTAAAAATGGCACAACTTGAAAGGTTAACAGTGTGCACGAGTTTGAACTTAGATGGATTACTGTTCATGTACCAGTTATTTTTCAGAAACAAAAAGAATATGTAGATACTAGTATATAATATTTCCTCTTTCTAAATACATTTCTTTTTAAATCATTTTTTCATGATACATAATAATTAGGTGCATTAAGTAATTAAAAATATTAACTATCGACCAAATTTGATTAGAGACTGTACTAAACAGTAAGTTGAAGTATTATAAGCTATTATTTCAAGTAATATGTTGTAATGTTGTTCGGTCCTCTAAAAAACAAAAGAATAAAAGTTGAGATTACCTTAAATAAAATTAATTTTAATTAATTTTAATTCTTGATAATTAACAAGTAATATAAAGATCATTTTCAATTTCAAAAGGACGGGGTAACTATAAGCTAAGAAAATTAGCCCTATGAAAAAGAAGTTCTTGTAATGTATTTCGAAAGACCTGTGACGTACGTGTAAAAAACATACATCGGAAACCTTTTATTTAGACAACAATGACAACGAAAAATTAGGTTCACTTTAAAATATTTATACACACATCAAAAAAGTCTAAGCAACACGCATCATTTACAGAAACTGCATGTTTTATTAATTGATTCTTTATTTTTTCTTAGAAAAGTAGATTGGTATATAATCTTTTTTGTTCTCGGAAACATATACTGGCTGATTTTAAAAATAGAATCTTTTCGGTTGTGTTTTGTTTTCATTAAAATATAAGCTAATTATTGAGTGGTGAGTCATTTTTTATGTTATGGAGCAACGCCATTTGACTGCTGATGAAATGCAGAGAGCTGTATTAATGCTACAAGCGGGAAGAATTCAGTTGCAGGTGTCTCGGCATTTTGGTGTCAATAGAAGTGTGATTTGTCGTCTTTGGCAGCGTTACGTTAATACAGGAGAACCTGCCGAGCAGCACCCAGGACGTGGAAGGAGTACAACTGCTCGACAGGACCGATACATACAACTGACTGCAAGACGTCAGCCGATGTTAATAGCCACCAAACCGTGAGAAATAGGCTGCATGAATACGGCCTACGAGCACGACGCCCAATAAGGTGCCCACCTATACGCCATGGGAATAGCGCCCGTCGAAACGAATGGTCTAGGGAACACTTGACATGGACCCAGGAGCAATGGGATAAAACTTTATTTTGTGATGAGTCCTGGTTTGGATTTAGGCCTGATACGAGAAGGATAAGAGTGTATCGTCGTCTCGGAAATGCTGAACGGCTTAGATTTGTCCAGGAAGTGCACCCTTACAGTGGCTCCACAGTGATGGTAAGGGCGGGTATTATGAAGAACAGACGAACTGAGCTCGTTTTTGTAGATGGCAATATGAACACTGACAGTTACGTTGAAGATGTCCTCGGGCCTTATGTTCACCCATTTGCACAGTCTTGGCTTAGATTTCACGTTGATGCATGACATTGCGCCTTCGCACACAGCTCGGCGGACCAGAAAGCACTAAAACATCCGGGTATTGCCGTGGCCTGCACAATCGGCAGACCTCAGTCCCATCGAGCACCCATGGGACGTGCTCCAGAGACGTGTTCTAGAGAACCTGGATAGAGTATCGGCAACCCAACAACTGAAAGACTTGTTAAAATTCCATTGGGACCGATTGCCGCAAGATCAGATAAATAATCTTATAAATTCAATGAAAAATTGCTGCCGACAAGTTTTAAACAACAGAGGCAGTCATACTTTGTATTGAATTACCAAATAATTAAAATAATGTCGTCATTTAATTTTGTAAAACATGAAAAGTTTAATTTCGTTTTAACTTTATTTTATACTACGTTTGTTACGGTACACATATTGTTAATTACTGTTAAACGAATAATTGTATGAAGGATTTTGTTGCATTAGCCATTAATGCGTCAATAAATGCTTAGTTATTATTTATAAAAGAAATATAAATATATTACAATAGTAAAATCGTTCAAAATTTCAAAATTGTACATGTTGCTTAGACTTTTTCGATGTGTGTATTTCGTCTTACAATATTTACTAACGGGTCTATGTCGCGTTTGTACTTTAAGGCTATAATTATCTATTTTATCCCGAGGTTTCGACCGGATTGCACCGATTGGTCACGGGCAGTCTGATGAGTATGAATGACGTCTTCGTAGCGTGTGGTTTTTCGCCTACCCACACTCATTCACAATATTTTTTACTTGTTGTTATTGTCACTGTCGGTACTTCGACACACTATACTAACGACATCTACACACTGGCGACGTCCGGTTTTCCGGCTCCGGACACACTCACTGATGACAGGATTCCATGATATTGATAAGCGGTATCCATCTACCCAGTTGAAATTATGGTATTTCTTGATTTCAACCGCCTCTCATGCTATTGTAGAATAATAGTGTCGAATATTGAAAGTTTAAAAACATTAAGTGTGTATTTCGGTTTGCCCTTATAAATCTCCTAATCCATTTATTTAACTTTAAGCGCATTTTTTTAGCGCTCTATTTTTTTTATATGTTATACTTTAAGCTCTAGATAACGTATGACAGTAGCAATGAAAGTGTAAAAAAAAATGCTCTCTATGTGTAATGTTCAAACAAATAGCCAAAAATTGCCATTTTTCTCGAAAATTTCCATTTCAACTCTACTTTGCAACATATTTATTGCTTGTAAAACGGAATATTGGTGTTAATTTCTTTCATATCAATAAAATAGAGATCCTGTAGATTACATAAATAGTTCTTTATTTGAAAAAGTTCTTATGTGGTTTTTGGCCAAATTAGGGGCCGATTTTCTTAGCTTATCGTTACCCTTCCTATGTAAATTAAATTAAATATAATATATCCCAAAAAGTTAACGAAACTATTTACATGCATACATACATATTTTCACGCTGTATCCCGAACGGGTTAGTACATAGGTGTAATTTTTGAAATTTGGCAACGTTATAGAAAATTTGTTAAGTATAGAAAATTTGAAATTAATTAGGTTAAGAATTATTCTTCAGTTATGTACAAATATATTACTGAATTGAGTGTTTACCGATAAAAAGATACTTTTCATTTATTCAGTTCCGAATCGCCGCTATACAGTTCAAGTCTTACTTGAAATAACTTCATAAATTATATTATGCCAAAATTTAACACAAAACAAACTTATCAAAAGTTTTCGTAATCAATTTTCAGTGAAAATTAAAATCTTTTATCAAAGATCTGTTTCTTTGTCTAAATATGGAATTGCTATTAAGAAAAGCGTTCAGCATTGTTCACAAAATAAACTTGGGTCGGTTTTTAAATGTACGACAAAAGCGACGTGAAACCGCGAGCGAAATATATTTTCATCACGTTCCGCCTGTTTGAAATATTCAACAGCATCGATTATCGCCTCACTTTGTACACAAATGCTTTTTTATTCAATTTTAACAAACACTTCAAAGTCTTAAATACAGCGTAGCGTGGGAAAGCTTCTTTCTCTGAAAATATTTCTATTCGTAGACATGCCACAGACAAAGTAAGCATCGTGGATTTAGAGAAATACGCATGGTATTAGAGAAGCCTAAATTAAAAACAAACTTTAATTATGATATTAGGAATCTACAAACAATTATACAGCAATCGTTATGAAAATAAATGCTAAAGAATATTAATGAAAATCTTCTGTGAGTCCTACAAAATTATTAAGATTGGTCTTCATTAAACACGTTCAAAGAGAAATTTTAATTTAAGGATTTAAAGGAAACGTCTATATTGTACGCTATAATACATACCTGCTTGAAAGAGAAATGAATTGTAATGATTATAAATTATTATGTAATTTTGATTATACCTAATATTAATACAACAAATTTTGGTACGTTTATGACATAACTAATACAAGTTATAAATTGAAGTCTCACGCACTCTAAGGGAGGAAAATAAAAGTAGAATGCTAGCTAGCTAGCTACTTATCTCCAAATCTAATGTATGAGTAAATAAGAGACCGAAGACAGCAAACAGCAATTCATCCATTTAATTTATAATTTAATATATAATTATATGTATATGTTTATGTAATTTTACGTAACATGATTCCGTTAACTCTGATAACCTGATAAGTGAATAATATCGTAAACATACATGTAATTAATATTCCGTGTAATCACATCAAAGTAACTTAGGTTACATTCGTAGGAACATGTGAAATATAAAATATTATATTAAATCTTAGAATCAAATATGTACCTAAATTTATGTAACCGGCCCTGTGCTATACCTAGTTGTATTCTTCGCAATTAGTGTTTCATGTTAGTAATTGTTAACAAACGCAATGATATTATAATTTTGTATTATAACATCATTGATCAAACGCCAAAGTTTTTTTGTTTTTTAAACTAAAAAATATTTAACATAATGCGATTGCATTATAGTCAAGTTTTTAAAAGTTCTTTGTTCTCAGTTTTTCAGATTTTTATAATTAACTAATATTTTTAGAGACAAGACGAAGGGGGACAGGAAATTCGAAGTTTAGATATATATATCTAAACTTCGAATTTCCTGTCCCCCTTCCCCTATATATATATATATATATTTACTTACATACCTACGTACATATGTGTGTATATGTGTATTGTACTTATATTCAAAATTAAAATCGAAATTTCCTCGTCATTTTGTCCGTACTGATTTAAGACTTGTTTGTGTAAACCTTGTTAGCAAGGGACACGACGCGACACTCTTGGCGGAATGAGTTTGTTATGTGTGTCAAAAATACAGGATGATGAGGAAATAAGCTTAATTTGAACAGATATCTTCATACAAACTATAATAAATCTAATAACATATATGTATGAGTTATTGAATGAAATGAACTAGGTATTTCTGCAGCATTTTGAGGTACGAAAATTTATATAGATATTGCTTTACTTTCAATTACATTTTTTTCCATTTAAAGTTTACGAATTATAGATTATTTAAATTATTAAAGAACTAAAATATCTACTCAGCCACAGACATGACAATTCACTACAGTCATTCACTACAGTTCACGCCAGCAGAACTTTATACAAAGAAATATAATAATAGTTATATCTCAAATTGTCACGTAAGTAACGCTTGTTCTGAAAAGTTTCAACTACAACAAACATTACCTGGAAATTCTATAAATGAATAAATTAGACAGTCTTCAAGCTCACATTTTGTGTAGAATAATAAATAAGATTAAATCTTATATATAATTATGGGTTACTTACCTTTCTTTGGAATATCAAACATATCTATTTTATTAAAAACCATTACACTGTACGTTAGAAGAACTATTGTCTTTTCGACCCCAGACGGAAAAGAAAAGTGTTATTTGACGCCATTGTCTTTCTCTTGCTTGTTTGAGTATTTGTCTGAGATATCATATCTCTCGAACGGAAAACAGAGCATGTGATTTTTTTTTATTTGCAAGCTGTATAGTTTTGTGAATGTCATTAGGTAAGTTTTATGTCATTAGGTAAACTTAAACTAAAAATTAGAAAAATCTCCGACAGAAAAATAATGGGCAGGTAAAAATAAAAATAATCACAATATCTCAGCGGTCTTCAAAGCATTTGTTAATTTACAAACTCCACTTTAAAAATAAAAGGATAAATAATAGTTGTGGTGCTTAAATGACTGTCGTTACTTTAATGTATTATAATTCTAAATATGTAAAATCCGTTAATGGCTGTATTTTTAGTAAGTACTCGACATTGTATTACTAAAATGTTCAATAGTTGTGGATTTTGAGTAAATAAATAAATAAATGAATGTGAAAAAAAAATGTATCGCTTTTAAAGTTTTGTGATGGGTAATTTTTTGTATCTAATGATACTAAAAAACTTTATTTATTTGATTCCGTTGATAAAACTTATACAACAAATCTAAAAAGTCCTCGACACAAAAAATTATAAGTAGATACCCTTGAAAAGCGTTTTTAGAAGGCAGTAGTGAAATTAGCAAGTCCGTAAAAATATGTTCAGGACTGCTATGCAAGTAAAAGAAGACAATAATACAATATTTTACTTATATTGTGACAAATCTCAGCAGTACTCAAAGCGTTTGTCAATTTGCTCTCCATTTTTGTAGTAACATTTTTCCAGAGGACAAATAATAGTGTGTTTGTCGCATTTTAAGGGTACCTGCTCCTTATTTTTTGGGTCGGGGTTTTTTAATTTTAAAATAAGTTTTATGAATAGAATCAATCGATTGATGCAGTGTTGGTGCCAACTTTATTGTACGGTAGTGAGGCCTGGTTATGCCCGAAATCGAGTGAAAGTAAGTTAAATGCAGTAGAAATACGATCTTTTGGAAATATATGCAATGTCACTTTTGTGGACAAAATAAGCAATGAAGAGATAGGCAGTATAAGAGGGTTACGCGACAATGTTTTTGTAAAAATGAAGAAAGTAATGCTTATGGATGGTTGGGGCACAGAAAGAATAAGTGATGAAAGACTGACGAAGAAAGTCTACAGCAGTACAGAGAAAAAGTGAGTGGTAGCAGAAGCCAAGGAAGGAAGGAAAAGGAACACTCGCATATCTAAGCGAAAATGTGTGACGAGAATGGTGAGATTTGAGGAGACGAAAGAAGTATGTAACTTGACTACCTCGTTAGATAAGTATGTGTCAATCGATGAAACGATGTGTATATCATTAGATAAGTAATGTAGTATGAGAAATTATAATAGCAGTTAATATTTAGATATCTACAATCAGCACTAACGATTTGGTAGAAAGCATACGTTAAAACACTGACGCTGCAAATTTAACGTTATGTTTACGAACATAAATCAATAAATCATTAGACGGGTACATCATATGTAGACACTATTGTATGTGCATCGTACATTGTGATACATCGATATAAATCTCATTATGTTAAAAATGTTCAACGGAAGTGATACAGTGAAATAAACTTATTTGCCCTTCCTTACTGTCATAGAATCTGTTCAAATAATCAATTGGATTAGAAAGCTGTCATTGCTCAAGGTACCTAGCAGACTGGCAGCATTGCCTCTTTGAATAGCCAAACTGATTCGTTGGCGGAAGAAGCTGCCAGCCCGGCGGTCTCCCGAAGCCTCGACCAGTCTCTTACAAATATCAGAAACCAGTCGATGGGCTTCGGGGCCCCAGGGACCCAAAGTTTCGACTGCAAAGGGCGTAAATATGAAACTCTCAGAGAGAGTCGCATACTTACGCCGCTTCAAGTTCTCGGCAGTGCTGGCCGCGGCACCTGCTGACTTGGAAGTCGCCGGCACATGGGAAACAGCAAGTGTATCGACACAAGTGGCATCCCACACCAGCGATCTTCCAAGTTTCCAAGGAATGAGCGTCAAACCATCCGGTCTCCTGCCGTCGCTGCGCACAATACCTACAGGCTCTAAGACTGCAGGAACGCCAGCGGCGACAAGAGCCCGCCGAATGACGTCATTCAAGGCAGCATGTCGTGACATGCGGCCCGCACTACGTAAACAGGATAAACCGTGGTGACCTAGTACATCGACGAGATCACCACAGCGGCAACGGTGAAGAAGGTTAGTCCTGGCCCCCAGACGAAGGGATACTATGAGAGAAAGCGTGGTATTGTCGATTAAGGTTCCTAAGTTTTTTGAAGGTATTACCTTCAACCAGTGTCCTGACTCCTTCTCAGAAACAGCTAGGAGGCGAGACCGATCTTTTTCGGTACTACAAGAATCTAAAAGTTGTAAATGAACATTTTTGCATAGAGGCTCATCCCAGTGTTTTTGAGAAAAGGTCGAGGTAGGCAGGTTAGTACTCGGACAAACACTTAACCAAGCATTTCGAGCATCAGTCAAGCACGGCACCTCAACCGATCCTAAGGAAGGGCGAATAACAGATAGGAAAAGGTTTTCCGTGCTGTAGGCTGACGAAAGAAAAGCTGGCAGTGACACACTCGAGATTTTGCGAGGCAATGCTGCCAGTCTGCTAGGTACCTTGAGCAATGACAGCTTTCTAAGCGGCAACTTTGAGGAAGTTTATTATTTAAGATAATGTGTAGTTTTAAGTTTGTAAATATTAACATATGTATGTACTTTTTGTTAATAAACAATTTACATCAATTGGATTTATCGTCAAAATTGAGATATAAATCAGCAAGTAGCGAGTGTCGAGTATCGCCGTCAAGTCAATCAGGGCAAATTGAACATGTCACCAACGTCACTGTTCAAAGGGAAGTGGGAACGCGCGCCGTGGTGTAATTGAGTTCGACTCCAATATTTCCATTCAATCGAATGTTATACATATACATAATATTACTAATGCTTTGGTGGATATATCATTTTTGTGATAGGCTTTCAATCTGTTGTGCTCATATTTCACAAGCGGCTCGTAATCTTTCGTCTCATTTTTTTTTCATAAATATAAGTTGTAATTTCAGACGGCAACTTACTATTCAACGTCCGCATATTTATTACACTTCAGTGCGACTTGTTTTGCAAGATACAGTAAAAAAGTAAGACATCTATATTGAATACCTTTAGAAGAAGATATAAAATTACACAGGATTGTTTAATTTAATGTGTACCTATAACACAAAAATTATCGGTTTCGACAATTGGCAACAGAAAATCTTATGAGGATGTTGTAAATTGTTAAACAGTTCACTTTCACCACAATAACTAGGAGTCATTAATCTACGTCAAAAATGGGTAAAGTGGCAGTTGCCAGGGAGACCCTACTCTAGAATATGAACAAAATCACTATTAACTTGATACATTAACTAATGTCATTTAATGAGTAGGTATTACCTTCTAAACTTTATCGACGCCAATTTAATCTCGTGCGGTTTCCTTAAGACCTTTCATTTGATTAAGAATGTTGTAAAGCTTTCAGTATTATAAGTTAATAACTGAATATTCACCAAATATTTGTTTTTGGTATGATGACTGCCGACGTGAATTACAAAAGAATTTCTTTATTGAAGACTGATCATGAATAACTTAGGCCTTTGTAACCCTACATAAATAACTCCTTTGAACATAGAGTATACCTATTGTTGTCAACGAGAATAACCTGCGCCACTTTTCATCCTTCCATAAACACATACATACATTCGTATCTTCACGCTGTAACACTAACGGGGGGTGCCCAGAGGAGACGGAGCACTAAGCTTCGCAGTCCTTACATTTTCTTTTATGTGATACCGTACATATTTAAGAGATTGTATTTCTACTACATTTAACTTACTGATTTCGGACGTATCCAAGCCTCACTACCACTATAATAAAGTTGGCTTCAATAACTGTCAAATTTAATTATATGGGTATTTGTATCGTATTTATAAAGTTATTTTTGTACTTAAGTTTTGATTAGTAAAGGATAGTTATTTCATACTTTTCAGCGTTCTTTTTTGAAGTCAGTTTAATTTTTTTATAAAAATTTTGTATTTTGCCCTTTTGAGTGACCTAGATCTACAATTTGTTTATTTTCTAATTTTGGAACGCAATGTGTTAACTTCCATTCTATTGAACAGCATAAACCGTGGGATTTCACAATAAAGATGCGAACAGATCGAACATGGGATATTATTGCCCATTGCGGTCATTATCAATATCATCAATATCATCAATATCATATCAATATCAATTAGTTATAAAGGAACAGTGTAAAGGTTGCATCATAATGACACCTTAGCAGTATTCTTACAATCCGAAGACGACAGCTACCAGTCATATTCTCTGTCCGCCACAAGACTGACTCTATTGGCTGAATTTATTATATCACAGGCAATTTATATCTTCTCCCTACTACCATTATACCATGTGGGGACAACGATAGTTAACAAATGTCATACAAGAGAATCATCAACATAAATGAATAAAGGTTATAACCGAATTGCGTTATTTGGTGTATCTTTGAAACCAAAGCTTCAATGTGAATGAAATTTCAATGGGACCAATCTGGAAGTGTATCCTTGCAAACAAATAAAGAATTTTCCAAATCGGTTCATAAATGACGGAGTTATGAGGTAACAAATATAAAAAAAAAACATGCAACCGAATTGAGAACCTCCTCCTTTTTTGGAAGTCGGTTGAAAAAAAGTTTTCGACGAATTAAGAACTTCCTCATTTTTTAAAGTCGATTAATGAGGCGACTTCTCGTTTAGATAGTGGTAATCGAACAATCGGTACATTGCATGAACATGAACATACATCACGCACTCACGTTCTAATTATAAAATTTTTAATGGATGATTTTTTTTTGTATAATAGAGGGGGAAAACGAGCAATCGGGTCACCTGATAGAGAATGAACACTGCCGCCAATGGACACCCGCAACGTCCGGGGAATCACGGATACGTTGCCGGCCTTTAGGGAAATAGAGAAAGGAGGACAAGGAGGGGGAGGGGGTGGTGGGCCACCGGCACTGCCACTCACCGAACGAAAAACAACAGCAATAGATGCTGTTATTTCACATCGATATTTTGCGAGAGGGTGGTATTTCACCGGGCGAGCCGGCCAATTCGTGCCACAATGCAGCTTGGCTCTACCACTCTTTGATGATGATTTTAACTCCACATAGTACAAAAGCCACAATCTGATATAATTTTTTCTTACATCGTGGTAAGGCTAGGCTATCCATCGCTGAGAAGTTTCGTGGTCTATATATCTACTTTTAAACTTCTAAAGAAAAATAAAACGAGTACATACATACGAGATAAATAACGAAATCCTCTTTATTAAAATCGTTTAAAATAATAATTTACCATCGCTTAGTTTTTAAAATAAATATTGTCAAATTTTTGAGCTGTAATATATAGATACAACAATAACATACACATGCACATAAATACAAAAATGTTCATGTGCACATAATAAATTATAAATTAGTGTTCTTTATATTCTCAACGGTCTCCATTATACCACTCCATCTTCAATTTACTGTTGTAATAAATAATCTTAAGTCGCAGGTTCATTTACATTTTAATGAAAATAATACTTTTGGTAAAATCTCATCAACTTTGAAGAATAAGGAAGCATATTTAATAAGGAAACAATTTGTCTTTGTTTTAGTGAAGAACGAATTTTTTCCGCTTATCCATAATGCGATAATTTTCCCATAGACATTTACCTAATCCTAATAAATCAATTACATACCCAAATAGGTGACACTTATAAAATAAATAATAAAAAATCAACTGCATTCCCAAATGTTAAAACTTATAACAAAATAAGAGGTCTAATTATTATAAATGACCGTTGAAAACAACGAAAACGTTTAAATGTCATATTATTATAATTATGTATATTATGTCTTTCGGTCTTCGTAACCGCATTCTAACAAATTACTTTCATTTTCTTTAACGTCGCACGCTAGCATTTCACCGTTTTTGTTTCAAAATAACAAAATAAATTACATTTTTAACGTCAGAAACAGACATTAAGTAATGACCAAACATTTCCTTTACTTTAGAAGTAATTAAAATTTCAATCAATTTTCATGATAAGTTTTTTGAAAACAGAACAAATGTAAAAATTATGTTAGATATATACAATCACATTATTCACTATTATTATAAATTCTTGTAATAAATTTTGTAAGATAATTTTACACACGAAATAGTACCCATTTCGTGTTTAAAGCTTAAATAAAAGAGTAAAAATCCTTAGAGGCAACGAGGCAAAAGGCCATTAGTGCAGAGCCGATTAGCAGTTAGTTTTAAGGCTTGTTCGAACAGTTCCAGTTTATATATTTTATTTAATGTAGTTAAAAGAATGACAATGAGTCTAAAGTATTTTATTGAGATTTCTTCTGGTTTTAATGTAACAGAAGAAAAGTATGTATGTTTCATATAAATTTATTGTATTATAATAATCATGTAGTTACATGTATGGTAAAAATGTATGCATAAAATAACAATAGAGAATCTGTAGCTACAACAATAAGTATAACACAGAAGACACAGTATGTATATTATCTATACAAGTACAATTAAATAAAACTAGTGTCTGTCTGTGATTTCGAAATAATTACCGTTTATTTCTAAGCTCTTTTAGTTATTTGCACGTTACCAAATCTAAATACGCGACTTTATAAGTTTTGCATATTTTTTTATCCAGGCTTATCTTAAAAACCACTAAACCAATTTTTATGAGACTTTTGTTGACAGATAGGGAACTTTTCAAAGAGTAAACTAGGCTACTTTTTGACCTAAAAAATAATATCAAATTTAACTCGGGTTAAACCGTGGGGCACAACTAGTTTGTAACAAAGTCAATTTTTTATTGATGTATATTGTAAATAAGTATTATTATTACTATACGTCACCGTACATGTACTTGCACAAAATTTATATTAAAATTTGAATTTATTAGTAGGTACTGTTCATACAGCGTGTTCCACGGTTATGTCACATGGAGGGAAGTACTTTAAAAACTTATTGAAGATAGGAATTTCCTGCCTTAATAAGTTATATTAATTATATATTTAAAAAATACTTAATTCGAATAATTTGAACTGTATTCAAAAATTTTAAAAATCGCCCGTTTGAGCCGAGTATCTTATTCGGATGTTTTTATGACATCGATTGAAAATTTCAGTCATAAAGACTAATTTCTTCTAAATAACATATTTTATTATCTTAAATTAAAGGTAGACTATTTAAAAGTAATGTGATGAATTCCTATAACTTAGCTATTTTCTGTCTAAAAATCAGCCAAGTCTGATCTCTGGAATATCCTGAAAATGCTTCGTTGAGAGGCGAAACACGTGTTGATTAGTTTTGGAATTTAAGGCGGAAAATAGCGAAATATTATAAGAATTCGTCACACGAGATGGATTTCCGCAAATCAACACCTGATTCTGTACAATATACGTATAAAAAGAAATTCGAATTGAAAACTGCATGTTATTTTTAATGAGGAGTTGAACTGCAACCAAAGAGATTTAACAGGTATTTGAATCTTCGACTGCAATTTACATTCAGTTTATGAAATGCTCAAAATGTGATACATTCACTAGTAAGTATGCGCATATTCTTACGCTTTTAATAATTTCGCTCTCTGTTAATTTATCTTCTCACGGTGAAATCATACGTTTAATTTGAGCTTATAACAAGTACAGAATTACTAAAATTTACATATCTCTTACATATCTCTGTATTATCTTTGTAATGCTTTATAATAACAAAAGAATAATACAGTCTTACCTTAATAAAGAGACCCTTAAATGAGTAATTGTTACTAATGTCTAATACTTTGAAATGGTAACAAGAATAATAAAAATAAAATATAGAGAAATAGTGATAAAAGTATATTATTCAATTTCCTGAACGAAATTTTAAATCGAATGTTAAATTTTATGATATTCCTTTCATTTAAGATACCACGTTACTTAGAAGAAATAATTGCATATGACTGACTCTTTTGATCAATGTCATAAAAATACAGGTGTTTATTTTCTTAAAAGTGGGGTCGATTCTCGGTTCAGGAAGATGATTTTTCGAAATACTTTGAACAGAGTGTATATTATTTTTTTAAATCAGAATGAAGTCTTCTATTAGTAAAATATCCTGTCTTTAAAGTTTAGTTCTTCCCTTACAATGTTCAATATACGTATGCAGTGCACGTAATATGAATATAACAAAAGATATATGAAGGACATAAAATACATATACATCTATATTAGTAGAGCGTAAAATGCTACACCTCAATAAGTTTTTATCAGGTACCAATGACACTTGGTCTGTTATATCTCAACAGCAACGTTATGTTGTTACGGTGTGAATGGCGTCACAGGGCAGGGGATCCAAAGAGATATTGTTGCGGTCAGGTCGTGATCGAAATTCGAACAGGGCTTACGTGCGTGTAAAGATTCCACCGATCGGTAGTAAGTGGCTTAATAGCCCGTAACACATTGCCAATTTGCACTTGGCCGAACACCTACTATTGTACAAATGTTATCTAATATAACAACCATTATTTTTAATATTGTGGCTGTTTATAAATAAATATAAATGCATACAAGACGATTATTTACTTTCAGGAATACTTTTAGGATTTAAAAATATTACTTCAATTTAAAATATCACATCCTTCCACGGAGCTGCCTATTTTTGGCTTGTAAAAATAAACCGAAGGATAGGGCTTATTACGATGAACTGGTAGTAGGCGATTGACCAGCAACTTGTCATATCCTGGTTTCGCATTGTTATCAGTTAAGCATAAAAACTTATTGCTAAAACAGTATCAAGGTGTGATTTTTTTGCGCCTTGGAGCTCTACCTATCCCGAATGGGAAATGACGTGGACTTATGTCTACTTGAAAGTCAAGCTTTTATACAATAAAGCTGCTGTTATTAAAAAAAATTTACTTATCTGTATAAGAATCTTACCATAACATAAGCGCTATTTCAGCGATCAATCAAGCAGAGATTACAATACAAACTCAATCAGGAAGCAATTCGGGTGCATAATATGAAAGAGGTTTTGTATTCGTAGACAATTTAATGAGAGACCGAAAGTATCCCTTGACCTTCTGGCTAGGGTGTTTGGGGGTGTACTTAAGGCCAGACGTGACTGTGCTACGGAACCACTAGGTTATCTTACGGGTTACACACACGAGTTGCATTATTAATATCATTTATGAGTTCGGTAACTTTTAAAGGTATTTACTAGCTAGTAAGATACTTGCGGCTTTGCTTACCTTGTCGAATTCAATTGAACTTAGAAATATTTTAATTAAACTAGAAAAAGCCGGGTGTATGGTAAACATTACTCTATATATTAATACGTGCAGAGTGCAGAAAACTAAAATGTATAAATAATATCGGTTAGCAAGCAATAACTTTATAAATACGATACAAATATTTACATGATTAAATTTGACAGTTACTAAAGTTGGTGCCGCCAAGCCTAGAAAACTAGTGGACTTTCTATTGTTGCACACTGATTTGGCACCGACTTCAATAACTGCTAAATTTGTATCGCATTCATAAAGTATTTTGATATTTGAGTTTTGATTAGGGAAGGATATACCTTATATTATTTATTATTATTATTTAGGCCAAGCTCACTCGACCTTGGCCTAAATAATGATCTAGGGTAGGTTTAGAGTTAACTTCTTTTCTAATTCTGGAAAGGAATACATAATTACATGCAAAAGAATCATCAATATAGGTAAAACCTATAAACAGTTAGTGTTATTTGGAACTATAATATGTCTTCGAAGTCCAATCTCCAATATTCGCTATTATATATAACGAAAAATATACGTATGTATATTTGATATTGCTTGCTCGAAAATGACTCAAGCGATTCCAATGAAATTTGTAATATAGGGGTTGAAGGGGGCGAGAAATCAATCTAGCTAGGTCTCAATTCTGGGGAAAATCGTTTTCTCCGTCTTTCACACACTTAAAACTTCTAAACACTAAACTTCTAAACTTTTTTAATTTTGCAGCAAAGTTTACCTTCTCAATAGCACAGTGGCTTAGTATAGGTCTACCACGCCGAAGTGCGCGGGTTCGAATTTTGCAATGTGGTCAGACCTTTCTTTGTTTTTTTTTAATAAATTTAAATAATATGTCTAAGTTCAGTTTGCAACAAGTACCTATTAAAAACACATATGTGTTTTTAAAAATGTAGTTTTAATAAGAAAATAAAATGAAAAATAATGACAAAAGCATCAACTTCAGATAGCCTGTCCCGTACTACGAAATGAGGCAAATAACATCAGATAAAATATAGATGTGGGTGCTGTTTTCTAACGAAATTGCGACTTATCTGATAATAAATGTGTGTCGTATTTACAGGTGAGTCAGGTTATCTGATTTAGCTCACCGTTGCTGCTTGGACACGGCGTCTGGCTTTGGAGTTATTTATAAAGTCTATGGCTAAAAGTCATGGAGAAAAATCGATTATTTATTTTCCTGAACAATGAATTTAATGTTAATTTTTATGGACTTCCTTTATTTTAAAACTATGTTAAAAATGTTTAAAAAAAGTAGTATACAAGCAATATTTGTATGTTTATAATCGCGTCCTCGGAAATGATTCTAACGATTTCGTTGAAATTTACAACATAGAGCTTTACGGTGGTCAAAATTCGATCTAGCTAGAGTTTAATTCTGAGAAAATTCGTTTTTTCTATGTTTTCACACACTTAAAACTTCTAAACTCTAAATTCTTGATTTCACAACAGAGTTTACCTTCTCAGTAGTAGAGCTAGAGCGTAGATCTACGAAGCTGAAATACGCGGTTTCGAATCCTGCAGTGTGGTCAGACTTTTTTTGTTATGTTTTTTGTAAAACACCGAGTAAAGTTTGGTCGCCCAGATACTCAGTGAAATTTAAATGGGACCATCTTGGAGCTATACTGAACCTAACGGAAAAAGAATCATTGAAATCGGCCCACAAATTACGAAGTTATCAGAGAATATACATAAAAAAGAAAATACAAGCAGACAAACACAGAACCTCCTCGTTTTCTTGAAGTCGGTAAAAATAAAACATTCACTGTTTACGTTCATACTACCAATGTCAAACACATATTAGTTATACTGTCAATGTCAAATAATAATTTGTGGTACGTAGTATGTTAACATTCTATTTGGTTTGTGCTCAAACAGTAAAACAGTAGAGTAGAGATTGTCTAACTGAAAAACAGCAAATCAAAATTTAAATTGTTTTTAACAACCACGACTCCAGTGTCTTCTGCAAATACGTGACATTAGCAGAATTCATGTGAATGCCACATTAAAAGCAATTATTATTTAAAATTGAAGTTGAAGTAGAATAATTTCTACTTCGACTTCAATATTAGCTAGAGAATTTTAAAATGTTGTGAACAAATAATTAATGAAAAATTAACTGAATGAGTTGTGAGCTGTGAATTTAGTGCGATTTGCGAGCTGTTTCGAGTCTGTGGAGTGTATGTCAATAGAAAAAAACTTTTAATTTATATTTGCGGTCGAATTTCTACCATTGGATGACCACTAGTATACATATATGTATTCGACTGTTTTACCTTTCTTAGTTGGTAGCTTAGAGCTCCTTAGAGTATATTTATAAAAGCAAGAAAATGCAATACTAACATACACGTATTTCTATTCGTATTGAAGGAATAACGTGAAAATATTAAGGCTAGTTAGAGATTATAAGGTTATAATAATAATTATATTGGTTTCGTCTATCCTAATACGAGACAATTTTTATCTGTAGACAAAACTTGTCTACATATGTATATAAATAAAAATGAAATGTTCGTTGCCAAGCGCGAAACTTGAAAACGGCTAGACCGATATGGCAATTTTTCTTACATATTCGTTATAGAGCTAGTAAGGTTTAGAAAAAAAAAATTGGAAAAGTTGCCCAGAAAACTGGAAAATTGAGAAAAAACTGAAAGTACTTTTTTCTATGGGATTTTTGTATGAACTCAGGACCATAATTCACGAATAATAACATAATGCCACTGAACAACAGTAACCCGTAGCCGTGCATAGCTATTAATGTAATAAAATAAAATGTCCTAAACAAAATGTCCTGTCAAAATTACAAACTCCTATTAAGGTATAATAAAAGAAAATATCCTAAGTAAGCTAAAAAATGTAGCTATGAAAAATATGTTGTAACATATATAAAAAAGAATCGTGTCATTAGCATTTTAACAGGCTTTAAATAAAATGATGCGTTTCATGTTGCTACTATTCTTTTAGTATAAATTAGGTGCAAGACAGGTTCTTTGTTCTGACTTTTGAGCACAGAGAGTAATATTACTAAATAAGCAGCAAATTGCACTTAACTCAAATATAAAATGCCTCGATTTTATGTAGTTAAACGAGATATACAAAACATAGTCAAACGCGTAAGTTACTGAACTTCAGACAGCGGGTTCCCTAAAGAATTACTTTTAGTTGTAACCCACATCGGAAACCAAACTTTGAATAAACTTCCCTTGACATATAAACAATGAAACAATGCAAGATTTATAAGCTGAGTAGATAATTTTCTGAGAAAGCTTTCGGACTGTGTAGGTAACTTGATAAATGATAATTTTTTCAAAGTTTTTTATATTGTATAATAAACTTTTCGCTTTGTTATAACTTCTGAATATGCCTGCACAATTGAATTTTTCAGGCAAAATTGAACGCATGTGTGACATAACTGCGCAAATTTCCGTGCTCGTGCAAGCGTATTGGATATGAACATTTATATCTTTTTCGGTCGATTATGCTTGTGTGGTTAGATTGGGCAGGCATAACTGAACATGTCCGACGGAATGAGCCTAAGTGTATTCGCGACGCAAATCTGTGCTGCGCCGGCGCCGTCTGCACAGGTTATTTTTCTTTATTCATGGCATGGCCCACTGATTAGCGCATTTGCCAATGTCACGTATTAATAAGTAGAATCGCTGATGAGTTAAACAATTAGGCAATGCGATGCACACGTCACAGTATTGTTACAGTTCATGAACATGCGAACACACGAACACACGAACACACGAAGCACGTTCGAAGTAAATTCTTTTTTTCTTCTTATCGTAAAACTTCGCATGTGGCCCATCGACCCGGATGGTCTTTTTCGTGGCTAATCCAATCTTATCGCCCTTATTGGAATTTTTTCCTAATCAGAGATTATTAATTTATTCGCTATCAATTACTAAGTTAACATAATTCCCCGCTTATAGTGTTTCTTTTTTATATCGCGTTTAGATTTAGGTCTATTTATATTGCATTTTTTCGCTCATCGCCTTACCGCCGGACATAGACGCTTTCGCGTCTGTTCTCGAAATTTTAACAAGAAAAGGATATAGTGGGTCGCGTCGTACAAGTAGTGCTTCATTGATTGCTGAGTGATAGCAACCGCGACCTATAAACTTTATAATTCTTCCGTGAAGCACAGAACCTGCAAAAGGAACCGGGCGTAGCCCCGCCAAACGGTGCTCTCCAGGCCAACAGGTTAGTGTGCACGAATTCCAACAAAATACAGTCCACAAAATTAATTAAAAACCATAAGGCGTCTCCATTATATACTCCTTTTTCTGTGGTATGGTGGTATCACATGTAAAGCGGTAGTAGGCTTTACTGAAGTTATAAAGGACTTCTTAGAAGTGCGCGAAAACTTCAGCGACACATGAGCGACACATAATTACAATATTTAGACCTACTCCATCACTTACACAGAACTTTAAAACGCAATGTACTATCACGTTTGTACTTTAGAACTCCCAAAAATGTAAAAAATAGGAAATCTAAATAAAATGATAACATCACTTCTCCCGTTCTCGGCAAAAAGTCTCGGATTTTATAGTTTATATCAACATGTATAAAGCTGCGTATGCTGCTGACATGTGCCGCGTAGGTACGCGCCGGTCCCGCACAGTTACTAGCTCTGTGTAGAGTAATTTATTAATGAAATGGATAAGCTAATTGAATTTGTGAAAACGAACCATGTCTATGTAATACTCGTTACCCCAATTATGCTCCAAAGTAGATCTTTGGTCTTGTGTCTTCACAAATATTAGTTCTGCTTTCTGTCATATTGACTTTCTTGTTTCAGCAAGACAAAGTATATAAAGAAACAATACTGTCTAATTCGTACCCAGCCCACTCTCTACAACACATGAAATCACACTAGCATACCTCTGTATTGTCCACGCTGCAGCATAGGCAGAGCGTCTGCGACTAAACCGCAAGATCTGTACTAATAATGTTCTGAATTTTGCGCGCCAACATACGCTAAGCCTCGAAGGCTGAGCCTTAAAGTGGCCACACACGCTAGGTTGTAACTGAAAGGTATGCCTGCACAGCTGATTTGGTCATGCAAAACTAAACATGTGTGTGATATAACTGTAGAGTTTTTCTTGTCTGTTGCAAGCAATTCGCATTGTTTACTTATTTTTCTTATTTCTTTGCCGATGTGTGAGGGAAATAAAAATATAGAATGTGTCAAGTAGTTTATCTACCCATTTTCAAAACGATCAAATAATCCTTATTTTAACCATTTCGTTATAAAATTTTACGCTGAGCTGCGTATAATAAATATGTTATTGAACCGTCATGGTCACTATTCATAACTGAATAAATATAAAAACTTTCCTACCATATGTAACGTAACTTTAGGGTCATACAGTAACAGTTATAAGTAACACAGAAATACCTACTAGTACCTACATGTGTGTCATATAGACATTGGAATCGGTAAGTGAATAGGCTCATAGTTGGGGCCTCTATTTGTTGGTACGAAGGTACGTTCGGAAAGCTAGCTATGTTGAGCGCTAACGAGGTTGGCTCAAACAATCAGAAGTCGAGCAGAAATTGATGGGGTGCTCCGAACGCCCACATTGACGTCGACGCGTACCCCGCCCGCCTTAATTAAAAGACTTCAGTCAAGCGTAATTCGCAATATCGGTGCGTTTGTTCTTGTGATGTTCTCAACTTGTGATTTCAAATTGTTTCAATAAGACGGATTACCATTGACAAACAAGCAACTGTAAAAATTTTTTAATCTTAGTATACAAAAATTTTTAAAATTTACCGACTAAAACATTGTCTGTTATAATATTTAATTGCAACATTATTTGTGTATGTTTATTGTTGTAATCGTGTTTATTATGAAAATAAATGTTATATATAAAATCTTTTATAGTTTAATATCCCGCATTAAAACATTTCAAAATCCGTCGAGCCATCTAGCCTACAGGAAAGAAACATACATTTTGTATATAATGTAATTGCTAGTGATAAGACGAATATCTTCGCAGAAATTATACGAATAATTTCGTGAGTCTAATAATGAAAGAAAAAGGTACTCGTAATGTAATATTATTGTGAAATGATTTATGATATTTATTTACAATGGAATAAAAAAATCCAATTTGGAAAGTCTTGATTTTAAAATTGACTGCTCAATATCATCAGATTACGCTTAATGCGAAGTCGTAATACAAAAGATTAGTGCCGCGCTGTCATTTCATAAGCTTCATTTCATAATCTAAATCTAATAGATTCGCAAAATTATTCTCACAATTTCTGCAAATGCGTGTTTTTGTTCAGTCACTAAAAACAAAATACATACATACTCGTGAAAAACATTATTTTCTATCCTGGCCAGTCAGGTAAACAAGGTATTAACCTCTAAGTAAATGTTAACACTATATAGTCCCAGTTATTTATAGTATTTGTGAGATAAAGACAATTAACAACATCACAATCAAAATTTTATAGAAAAGTTTCAGTTTTATAGATACCCAGCCAATTCAAACCTATTTCTAACTAATAAATATTTAATATTTCACCAACAACGCGAACAAAAACTTCTGCATTCGTACCATATGTACATTAAGGTAATAGGTATATAGGTTACGCAATAGACTTATCATGTCGTAAAAGTGAGTGTGTAGCAGTTTATTGACCCTAAAAGCATGTTATCGTTACATTTGCATACGGACGATATGCGTATGACCTCGTGCTAGCACTAACCTTCTGTTTTTATGATCACGAAGAGATGAATAAGATAAGTGCCAACACGTACTTTTAACATTTTTATTATATTTTTATATTTAAAGATGTCGCCGAAAGTATTTATTATTTTATATTGCATAGAAGGTATTTAATAATATAAATCGAGCCAATTAAAGAAATAAAAAATGTTCGTTACACATAAAATATTATAATATTTATTATGTATGTAGTAGATACATAACGTTACGTCATTTCCTACTCGAAGTGGACAAAAAATCAATGCACAACAAATCCTACACGTGTTTATTGAAATGTTTGACTCGACAAACGTTAATTAGACATTTCCTACAAATTATTTACAATTCCTAGGTACCTACCTAGGTTAGGTAATGTCAGACTGGTATATTAGGAAAAAATACAGAGTAGTCATATTAGAAAACAGCACTCACACATCTGTATTTTATTTAATTTTATTTATTTCACTTCATATGTAGTACGGAACAAGCTGTCTAGAGTAATAAAGTCTAAGACTTTGAAGCTTTTAATCATTTTTACACATTTCATGTGATTTTACACATTTCAAGTAACACCTGAGTCTATACAATATTTTTACACATTTACTTTGTTTTAGATAAAGTTTTATTAAAATCAAATCAGCCATTCTCGAGATTTAAGCCAGATTCATGCAGGAAATCGTAGCGTCGGCACGCGTGATTCCGTCAATGTAGAATTTTGAAGGGAAATCCCTAACTAATTATCGGTTATACAGTAAAAATATTATCCAAATTGATTATTTATTTTGGAAATTACAATGAGACTCTCACGGCATAAGGAATTGCCATAGAAAATATATACTGACTCTCCACATAACCCTCAACATTGCAACGAAAATCCCATCAAAATCGAGCAATCATTCCAAAAATTTAAATGAAACTATCTTAGGAACTCTAAACCCCCTTTAACCCTTCATTTCATGTATATATAACGTAACGTAACATATCTCCACGCTATATCCCCAACGGGGTAGTCAGAGAAAACGGAGCGCCAGGAGTCGCGGTCCTTACACACCTCTTTCGCTTCCTCAAAACTCATCATTCTTTTCACACATTTTCGCCTAGGTATGCGAGTGCTTTTGACATTTCCGTCTGCTAACACTCTGGGTATTTGATCTTCATAAGTCAACCTTGGTCTTCCTTGGCTTCTTTTACCACTCACTTTCGCTCTGTAGATTTTCTTCGTCAGACTTTCATCACTCATTCTTTCCAAGTGCCCGAACCATCTAAGCATTCCTTTCTTCATTTTTACAATAACACTGTTGTGCAACCCTGTCATACTGCGTATCTCATCATTGCTTATCCTGTCCGCAAGCGTGACACCGCACATATTTCTGAGAGATCGCATCTCCACAGCATTTATCATCCTTTCACTCGATTTCGGGCATATCCAGGCCTCACTACTGTACAACAAAGTTGTCGCCAACACCGCATTGTGGATGACCATTTTAGCAGTATTAGATATATTCATACTACCCACTAATGCGGACAGAGCACCGTTCACTTTATTGCCAGCTTCTACCCGTCTCTCCACATCCAACTCACATCTTCCATCCCTCGAAAATGCACTCCCCAGATACACAATTTCATTCACTTGTTCTCGACATTTTCCATTTATACAAATCACACATTTCGTTTGTACTGCTTCTCTTTCAATCACCAGAACCTTAGTTTTGTTCACATTCATTTTCAATCCTTTTACTTCACAATCTTCTTTCATACACGTGACTAGTGTCTGCAACTCTGCTTCTGATGGTGGTATTAGCACAGCATCGTCAGCGTATAATAGGCAGTTTACCACTGTGTCATCACATCCCATACCACACATATTACTTTTCAATCTCTAGAGGCAACTGTCCAAATACAGCACGAACAGCCAGGCAGACATCACGCAGCCCTGTCTGGCACCAGAACAGACTTCAAACCAGGGCGACATGTCACCGCTTATCCTTACACAGGCTCTGTGGCCACGATATAATGACCTCACAGCCTGCAGTAAGGAGCCCTCCACGCCATATTCAGGCAGAAGACTCCACAATTTCTTCCGCACTACTCTATCGAATGCTTTTTCTAGATCCACTAAAGCGCAGAAAACTTTCCGGCCTATAGCCAGAAACCTTCCCACGATAACGCGAAGCGAGAAAATCTGATCCATACAACCCCTACCATTCCTGAAACCACCTTGCGCCTCCCACAGATATCTTTCTGAATATATATATGGTATGGCTGTAATATCTATTTTATATATATATATAGTATAGGGTCATCAGCTTGGTCAGCTTAGCGAGTAAAGTCTATACTAAGGTATTGACCGAACGTATGAAAGGCGTTTCAGAAAGGTATTTGTGGGAGGCGCAAGGTGGTTTCAGGAATGGTAGGGGTTGTATGGATGGTATGGTTGTAATATCTATTTTATGTAACTATACAATTCGACCACTACTAAGATCACATGAAATTTGTAAAATAAGAGGTGCTCGATGAAATATCGGAATTTCATGTAAGTCTTAAATGTAACCAGTTTCCGAGATTAACTCAAGGAATCACAGTAGATACTAATTAATTAAACAATGTCTATATACCTAACATGATAGAGCTACGGAGGCCCGCAACTCTTCCACGAAACATGCTCAGCACAACCTCTCACCACCGCATCTTTGCACAGACACTAGTACGTTCAACTGGAAACCGAAGCTTTCCACATGTGTCGAGGATGGCCATCAATTAGTACCCCCACATAACCCTATTTTTTTAATCAGAGTAGATCGACATTTGGCCATTAACTCACTTGTTGATATGTAGAGCGGATAGATTAAGCTAGAGCAGGAGTTTGGGTCGGTACTACACACTGCGTCTAGCGATAACAGACTAGTAATAATAACAATTAAGGCGAAGGTTCCCGATACTACCTCTGACGGTGTTTTTTAAGAATGTTTTATTCATAAATCATAGAGATTTGAAATAAAAAAAAATATCTTATTTAACACTCATTCTTGTAATTATGCTGGCCATTTGATACACGGTCTGTTTTAATTCACTACATCCAAAAAATCTCAAATAGTCGTCTAATTTGTAATCTAAATATCTAACTATTCGAGTTATACTTGGTTTTAGATATTAAAAAATATACCAATAGTTGTCCTTGAATGGATGAGACATTTCACGCAATCATAATTTTGGTAATTGAAAATGTATTTCTTTAATTCTACAAAATGTACAATCGACGCTCGTGGAGCCTACCCGACTTTGTTCACAACACTCGTCTTAATATGATAACATTTACTTTTATGACTAGTATGTACCAGTTCGATATTATCTAGGCTAGGTATTTACTTATTTCTCCTCAAATGGTTCAATATTCATTTGAACTTTCTTCTTGTAAAAAATAATGGCGTTCCCCATTATGTGATATTTGAATGCCTGTTAGCTAGATAGCACAGCGTTTCCACCTTCAGAGCCGGGGCCCGTGTTCAATCACCGG
The DNA here is from genome assembly GCA_907165235.1 of Zeuzera pyrina. Lineage (NCBI taxonomy): Eukaryota > Metazoa > Arthropoda > Insecta > Lepidoptera > Cossidae > Zeuzera > Zeuzera pyrina. The sequence continues at coordinate 12,254,333 of OU015624.1, forward strand.
CCAATTAAATTTAGAAAATTTATTTCAATTGGCATGGAGTATGGGGTTTACTGGGAGCTCTTCCAGTTCGTTGTACAGTACCCATAGTACAAATCAACCGCTAAATAAAACAAAATCTGTCATAATGTCGCAAAAAATGTGTCTACAATAATGCAATCCTCATAACATTCCTTCAATCTGCATTCTTTATGTTTATGAATTATTCATATTTTTCTTTTGTATGGAGGTAAGATGAGTTAAAAGTAAAAGTTATAGAAGTAACATATTATGATGTCATATCGTATTACGTAGTATTAGATTTATTGTTTGAAAGCATAACTATATTCCTCATGATCTGAGATTCATGAACTATACCTAGCTCACATCATGTACTTTGACGCTTGTGTATGCGCAAACTACGTTGCAGCGTCACTTAATTTCAAATCATTCAATAAACAATTTAATGATTTTACCCTTGCGTAATCTTTATATGGTAAGTAATAATGAAAATTAATACTTAAAAGGTAATCGCGTTAATTTCCCGTGTTTTTAGATATTTTATAATGCAACGCAAAAGTTTAAAAGTTTATATAAATACGCAAAATTAATACCTCGCGGATAAATCAATCGTCGCACATTGAATTGGTCTTGCCCATTTGGAGTAACAACACGATAGCACTGTCTCCCTTATACTTACTGCGAAGCGCCAGTTTCCGCGCCACGCTCTGACATCATTGTTTTGATTTACTTACTAGAACAACGTATATTTCAATGTAGTTATGATATTATACAATTTAGAATTTGATGATTTATGTGTATGGTAATTCTAAATTAAATATTTATGATAATTCATGAGTTATCATTGATGTTCCACACGAAGACGTCATTTTTTTTAAACCTACTTAGGTGCTGTAATGTTTTAAAGAACTGGTTATGTCAAAAGTCTCGGGGAAAAATTCGTAACAAACAGTACAATACCAACAGTATCAACGTGTAATAGAATCACTTTGGTTTCATATTTACTAATTTTGGTACGCAACACTAAAAAGACCAACAAATATTAAGGTGTTATTATGTAATAATTTCTACTGTGGTTCAAATAAATTCAAGTATACTGAATTTATTTCCAATGTTTAACGGCTTATGATAAATCTAATCACGTAATCGGCACAAAGGACATTTTACGAGTTTGTAATTCGATAAAGAAGTTAAAATTGTATTTGAATTTCATTTTTAGGAATTTTGTTCGAGCTCCATTGGAACAATAATCCTTGTTTGAAAGCTATACTAATTTACATTAAATTCGTACTTTGAAACACAATCAACCATATAATTTGAAACATTCATTCGAAAAAAGTTTTCATTGACCAAAAGAATTCTCGCTGATTACTTCTCCTTAAAATGTTTAAACACAATTATAATTGTGGTACCTACCTATGTAATACATTTAGAATATTGAGAGACTACTATGCATAGTAACGTTAAATTTTATTAAAGTATTTTATGTACAGAAAGGTATATTGGTATGTTTTTTATTTATTTTATCATTTTGAAAGACACAGATATGATGTTATGTTAGCCTTCGTTACGCCTCGTGCATTACGTATAATAAAAACGACAAAAATGTTAAATATCTGAATTTCTTTGAGTTTGTGCTTCGCCTTCAGGACGCGGACGGTACCTTCATATAAATCCGTAATAAACGCTTTTATATCTTATAGTTTCTCCAAATCAGAGTGACAGTCATCAATATCTGTTTCTGAAATTCTTCATCTCACTTTGAAGTTTAGATTTTCATGAAAATTTTGTGACATTTTATTCACAATTTAATGTTGAATTTCCACAATAAGAGTAGACTCCACTGGATAGTTATGACATTAATGAATTAATACCAATTTATGTCCTTCAAGAGTTATGGATGAACTTTCAATAAATGCTCGATTTCTATTGAAGCTAAATTCTTGTCTTTGCCCTCAAGGGACAACATTACATCTTCAATACTATGTCAATGTTTAGTTATATACAACGATTTTTTTTCATACAAATGCCACCTCATAACTGTTATCACTCTCCTAGAAGTTCATTTTTAGAAAATCTCTTCTTATTGAGACTCAGCGTCATAAAAAAAAACTACTGGTCCAAACTTCAACTTCCAGCCTTCACTAGTCTCGAAAGTGTGATGACGAATCAGTCAGATAGTTCATTACCTATTTTACACCTTTGGAGTATGTTTGATGAATGTTGAAATAGATGTTTAATTATTAATTTCTATTTAAGAAATACGCCATATAAAATATTATAAACTGTATAATGAGAATAAGGTATAAGTGAATCTCATAGATTCATCCCTTGACAACGAGGCCTTCATCCACAGTTAAGTAATGTAATACAGATGTATGTAGTATGTACGTTATATATAAAAGTCCTACAATAAGACGGTGATCGCAGCGATAGTTCCTTCGAAATCCACGAGAACGAAGTCGCGGGCAAATGGTAAATATATGGAGAAAGACAATATTTGTTCAATTTGCTTAATTATACAAGTTTCTATTACATTCGACACACAATATTTTATAATTTCGAGAAAATTATTTTTCTAAATTTTGTAAAGTACGTACGTACAAGTACCATGTTATAATATTACGGCAGTAAATATCATCAGAGAAATAAGATTGCGCAACTAAAAAGTTGCTAATTGAATTTGCATTTATATTTACTTAACAGTTATATTTACTGAAGTTAGCAGGGAACCGCCGAGAAAACTGTGAAAACAGAATTCTGAGCAACAAATTAATTTACAAAGACCCAATATTCACACCGGTGATTTCGCTAAACGAGGCTTTTTTATTTGTTAAAACTTTGAAGTTATGCTATACAATAAAAAATTCAAGCTTTTTGTAGTGACGTACTGTACACTTAACAAAATAATTCAGGATCCATGATAAAGAATGATTTTAAAAACGTAGTCATGCGGGGCGCATGCATGTGCGCGTTTCTTCTCCGAATTATTATTCTAAAGCTGAAAATTTCAACTGAAATAAAATAATACAGTTGCTCATTAAAAGTGTTTAATAATTGACAATTGAACAAAACAAAAATTAAACTTTGTTCCACGTAATTTTCGTAGGAAAGAAAAACAAAAACTTATCGAAACAAGCACCCTTAAAACTTATAAATTCTAACTAAAATACGTGGGTTCGAATCCTGCAATGTGGTCAGACTTGTTTTTGTTATTTTTTTGTAAGACACCGAGTAAAGCTCGGTCGCCCAGGTACTACTATTTAAGTGAACATGATTGAGTCGAGTGAAAGTATGATAAGTGCAGTAAAAATGCGATCTCTTAAAAATATGTGCGGTATCACCCTTGCAGACAAGATAAGCAATGAATAAATACGCATTTAAACAGAGTTGCACGACAGTGTTATTGTAAAAATGAAGAATGGACTGCTTAGATAGTGCGGGCACATAGAAAGAATGAGTGATGAAAGATTAACGAAGAAAGTTTTCTCTATGTTTTCAACATAGAGAAAACGAGTTTTCTCGGAGTTGGACCCTAAGCTACCTCCATTTTTTGACCACCGTAAAGCTCTATATTTTGTAAATTTCATCGAAATCGTTAGAGCCATTTTCGAGAATGCGATTATTAATATACAAATATTGCTTGTATAATGACGGTACATTCATATAAATTGTCTATGAAGGAATTTTGCGGAAGCTAATTTAGATATAGAATTTCAGCCTTTGCTGTACCATATTGATGTTTATTCTGACTAGAAATACGCAATATAAGATATTATAAACTATATAACGAGAACAAGGTATGAGTGAATCTCATAGATTCATCCCTTGAATACGAGGCCTTCATCCACAGTTAACTAAGCATGTTCGATGTTGGCTCTTAGCTCTACATACACATAGACAGTGTTCGTTTTAGATAACGTAATGTAATACAGATATATGTAGTATGTTCAGATATATATACATGTATGTACAGATATATGTATATGTATGTACAGATATATGTAATATGTAGACTCCTGTAAATAACATAGTATCATAAAATAAAAGAAGTCCATGAAATCAAACATTAAATCATTGTTCAGAAAAATAAATAATAGCTTTTTCTCCATGACTTTTAGCCATAGACTTTATAATAACTCCAAAACCAGACGCCGTGTCCAAGCAGCAACGGTGAGCTAAATCAAATAACCTGACTCATCTGTACATGCGACATACATTTATTATCCGATAAGCTGATCGGTCGCCATTTCGTTAGGCAACGGCACCCACATCTTATTTTGTCTGATGTTATTTACCTCCCTTCGTAGTACGGGCACAGTACAAGTAAGCATACAGTATGCTATCTTTATACAAACGCTCCCAAACAACGCGCTCGAAATCTCGACATATCTCGACATACGACAGTCGCGAGCGCGCCGCGGTTGTCGTCGGACGTTATGAGACGCTCCTGCGCATTTATCGACTAAATATTATGTCAACCAAGTTTACGAGCACAATGTTCAGTGTATGGATGTTAAGAGAAATATTTCTCTGTTGCTAATTTGTAGGAAATATATTATCATAATGATCTAGTTAATTTATTGCTGATTTTTAATTATACTGCACATAAAAAGCATTTTTTTTGTCCATTTCCACCATACTAACTCACAAACTTTTGAAACTAGATATAAAATACTAGTAAAATTATATAAATAAAAACGTATTAAATTTGCAATAATATAAAATGAAAAGATAATATGACAATTTAATATAGTACCTATTATCAAATAAGTAACCCAAGAAAAACATTCAGTCCAAGTCGGTAGCCCTATTGCGCGTTTACGTACCAAACGACCGTAGGTAATTATCTCTAGGACACTGCCGAGATAGCATACTGTATGCTTACTTGTACTGTGGTACGGGACAGGTTGTGTCTGAAGTTATAAGTCTTTGCTTTCATCATTATTTTTCATTTTATTTCCTTGTTATAGGTACATTAATAAAGTGATATGTGTTTTTAATACGTACTTGTTTCATACTGAACTTAGACATGTTATTTCAACTTAAAAAAAAAGGTCTGACCACATTGCAGGATTCGAACTCGCACGCTTCGGCGTGGTACACCTACGTTCTAGCCATTGTGCTGTTAAGAAGGCAAACTCTGCTGCAAAATTAAAAAAAATTAGAAGTTTAGAGTTTAGAAGTTTTAAGTGTGTAAAATACGGCGAAAACAATTTTTCCCAGAATTGAGACCTAGATCGATTTCTCGCCCCGTTCAACCTCTATATTGTAATTTTCATCGAAATCACTAGAACCATTTTCGAGAAAGCGATATCAAATAATATGCATATACAAATATTCGTTCGTTTAATATAATAGTGGATATAAATATTCATAAATATATTATACCGTTATAACTTAAAAATAATCAAGGTATATTTTTAATTTATGACCCCTATACTTTAAAACTGAAACAGTAAATTACACACTACATTGAAATAACTTGATAAAAGTGAATGTAAAAATACATATACGAATATGCGCAACTTGTCACGTACCCGACAAACTTAAGGTTAACTTAAAATATCCGATCGAGGTTAAATTCAATATGCTCACGATGCGCCATTTTATCAAATTTTGTAATGTTGCACATTAAACTAAATAAAATGAGATGCGTATTAGCCGTATTAGTATATACCTATTACTAAATTAATACCACAATAGAAGTTCATACTAATTTTTCCTATTGAAAATAATTACATAAAATCTTAATATTTTTAACTTAAAATTTCATTTATTAATATTGACAAACAACACAACCAAGCATTTGTCCGACTTTGGAAACTACATTGAAATAGGTGGTTTTCCAATTTTTTATTTTATTTTCTAATTATTTATTATATATTTCTGAAATATTTAATCAGCGCTCAGTTATCCGCTGCTCATATTTGCCCTACATAACTCTACATAACTCCATTTTGTACACATTTAGGAAAAAACAAAATGCTAATGAAAATAATATCTAATACATAGAGACCAAGAAATGCCTAAGGGCATAACTTTCGATGTTGTAAAAAGTGGCGTCGGTAATATGATCAAATTACTATGATCGCTTACTAGTCTACCATGCGAAAGCGAGTTTGAACGCCTAATGTATCATTGAAAACACAAAAACGATCATAAAGATCACTTCACCCATGGTAGGTAATTTTTTTGGCATCATGTCAAATTTATCAAAAAGTCTGGGGGAGAAACGGTTATGTGGAATTTTGTCTACCATTATTCTTCCGCAAAGGTTATCCTCGGCATATATCGAGGGGGCTCCGGGATTTTCTAAGGAACGTAGCAGAGCCGCCCATCGATATGCCAATGCACATTGGTTCAGAGTCACTCTTAGTGCTATGGCAGCACATTGGTCCGCGCTTCCGTAATACTGATGATTGATATGGGGCTGTCTACACTGTAATGTGTTTGAGACACGTTACCCAAAAAAAGTTCACCTGTTAAGGGGATAGTCAAGTAGCACCCACATAGAATGTCTCCTTGTTTCGGTGCTTTGGATGATCATGGAATAGGTGCCCATCTTGTCGAAAATAGTCTATTTTCTAATGTTGTTATTATAACACAGCTTTTTACTAAAACTGCTATATTATTGAGGTAAGTACGAGCTCTGCTCGTCCACGCGTTACTATGGCTCAGCATGTATTATATTATTAGTCGTGAGTTTATTAAAGTCTTGAATTCATAAAAAAATCTCATAGAAAATGTACTTTCGGGTAATCCCCAATTTTCTAATTTTTCCGGGCAACTTTTCCAATTTTTTTTCCCTAAAATTCTTACTTAGACTATTACGATTAACGAACATGCAAAAAATCGACTAATCGGTCCAGCCGTTCTCAAATTTTATGCTTAGCAACGACATTTCATTTTTATTTAAATAGATTAGTTATTTCAAAAGGATGGGTAAATTACGGAAGGGAATAAAAGTATCCTTGACAATGGAAAACTAGCGTTCTACATCTTCGCTAAAAGTTAAATTGTTCTAGTGTACACTGTACAACCTTAAAGTTTAAATAAAAATGAAGATGAGGCAACCCTAATATCAGCGTTTTCCCGTCGCTAACAAACATTTGGAATATAGGGCAGACTGATAGGGTTGTACATTGTTTCCATTAAATGAATGTTTTTTTTTTACAGAAAACAAAATAAACGTATCTCGTAATTATTACATCTGCAATATAACAGTCAACAGTGACACATTGGGACCCCGGCGGATTATATCCTCTTTCACAATAACCTTGTATATATAGGTACGTACACAAGTCAATAAGTGCCAGCAAAGCGTTTATGCTAAACGAATTTACGAATCACTAAACAAGATGCGGTTAAACCTGTTTCCCGAGACTGCATAGCAACTTTGTTGCTTCGACCACTCGCTTACTCTAAGCAACTCTCTTTGTTCACTCTATAGTTGTTGTCAATGATTTGTGTCTGCCTAAAGTTAAGCGAAATTACTACGATATTAATTTATAAAACAATATCGTGATTATTCTTGCGTTAAGCTGTTCTAAATACAGAATATGCTGGTAACAGTACAACATCATTAGCTTTTCGATAATGGATTTTTGAAATACAGATTTTTTTTCCTAGAATACACAGCGAAAATCATTATACAATATTGAAAATTATATTGTTTCTAAAATATAAGTTTCGCTTAGTCATTCAAAGAATGCAAAAAGAAAATGAATGTATCTGAAAAATTTGAAGCGCTAAAAAGTAGACAGTTGAAATAAAAAGTAAATAGCATTCATCAAGGCTTTAATAAATCATTTTTAAGGGAAGTACGTACAACAACTGAATGGCTAATGAGCCTCCGCATTCGGCTCTTTGTTTCAGAATATTCATTACCTGCTCTCATCGTTGCTTGTTTACAAAAAAGTGCTTATTGTTTCCAGGCATGCCCTCTCGAGAGTAAACAAACCGTATCTTAAAAATTTTGAGGTTCACAGCACCTATACGGTGATTGCTGGGGGAAATAAAAATACAGCTTCTTAGAGCCGATACTTGGTAACGTTTGGGGATCGTTGCAATGTTTACTAATGTCCACATGTAAGCAATGTTATGTATGTGGCGGAAGACTTTGCGTATTAAAATGTAGTTAAGTAAACGTCGGCATTTGCATAGTGTTTGTAAAAGAGATAAACGTACATTTTAAAGAGTATAGAACAAAATAAATATAGTTTCTGTGTATAATATACACGTAACTAACTTGAATGTAATTATGGAGATTCATTTTGCAGTCATAATCTATGAGTACGGGTAGGTTTTACATTCAGACCAAATAAAAAATAAGACGTAATGCTCCGAATAACAGTGAGTGAATAACAGTGAGTTTTTAGTTGTGTGGTACATAAGCCAGGGTTGCCATATTGATTCCTAATATCACTTTTATTATAAAAATAACGTTTTCATTTAAGCCGCTATTCTACTCACAACGTTATTTTATTAGTAATGTATTTTTATAATACGACGTTGCATAATATTGTACATTGCACAGATACGTCCCTCTACAGCTTTATAATAGTATAGTATTAGAATTTACTCGCGATTTATTTATCTAGTTGCACTTTGGAACAATTTGTCCATCATCTTTAAAACAAAGAGACAACTAACTTTGCCTTGCTCGTAACCTTACCCAACAATCGGAATAACACATAATAATACCTACTAATGTCAAAAACTGTTGAGGTTTTGTGTTCCAAGCAGTTTTTATTTCGCTTTAAGTTATGAGTTACTTAGCTTATTTACGTATGAAAAGTGATTCCATTATGCTTTTCATTTCTCAAAGATTGGTTTTTGCACTCTTTAACCATACAATTCGGCATTTTCGGGGTAAAATAATGTTATTTATATTTAAGTCACGCTCTTATAACAAACTAGCAGAAACAAATAATGCGAGATATTTTTTGGTTGGATGTGTGTGGATGTTGCTTTGTACATACATGGCCAGGCATAGTTTTATCAGCCTCAATGTGTTATTCGCGACGGCATTGTCTTTCTTTTTTATTTGATTTGAGGCTGTACCCATCAATAAAATATCTAAAAACACGGGAAATTAACGCGATTGCCTTTTATATTCCCTTGACGTTTCGGCCGAGTTTCATCGGCCGTGGTTTCAAGTAAACTGTCGCAGCAAGCTTCACTCCGTGTCCGAAGCAGATTTTATTTCATCTACCCCCGACATTTGTAAATAATTATTAGGGTTCCTACACACAACACACACGGTGTCCACACACTTAACCGGATGTGAAAAACGAGGTCTTGTCATTTGAATCACAGGATTCCACGCTGTTGATAAATTGTATCCACTTTCCCGATTGAAATTTTTGTTGTTGATTTGAATTGATTGATTTCAATTGCTTCACGCACGACTCTTGGATAAAAGTGGCGATCGGTGGAAAGGACTTGTGGGCGATAAAATTCTATCCAATGATTCGTATCCGATCGGAGAAGATGTTCTGCTATCGCTGATTTGGTGGTTTGCGGGTTTTTTACAGCTGCAATGTGTTCCTTAATCCTTTCAGCAATAGTCCGCTTCGTTTGGCCAATGTATGAGTTACCGCAACTGCAATCTATTTTGTAGACCCCTGGTGTCTGCAACGGCAAAACATCCTTCGGTGTGCCCACTATTTTGTTTACCTTAGTTCCCGGTCTGTACACGGTATGGATGGAATACTTTTTTTAAATAGATCCTACTTTGTCCGTCACTCCTTTCACATAAGGCATATAGGCGGGTTGTCTGCTCATGTCCGGATGTCTGACCTTCTTTTTAGACCGCCTCATTCGTCGGTTAATCTGATATCCGTTCTTTATCAGTACCTCTTGAACATAATCGAGCTTTTGCTCCAGATGTTCAGGGTCACACAGATCGTACGCTCTGTTCTTCAGTGAAGTTATAACAGATTGCAGATGACTGGGATGGTGATGCGACGTGGCGTGCAAGTATCTGTCTGTGTGTCATACTGTGTTTATAGGAAGCCTATTCACACAGACAGATACCTGCACGCTACGTCGCATCACCATCCCAGTCATCTGCAATCTGTTATAACTTCACTGAAGAACAGATCGTACTTAAAAAAAATCCGCTGTCCTAAAAATTATCCGCAATATTATGTTATTTATCCCATTATTACATGATAAACTGTACTACGCGAGTACTACTTCCTAAGTAAATTAGAAGTTTGGTGATCGGTCAGTAAATAAATAACATGGTAACTTGGTCACACTAAATTTAATAAGTGAGCTTCACAGTACAATGAATTAAATAATAATTAGTCGCTTACCACTTTATAATATTACAATAGGAAAAAGTAGGTATAAAATAGTTCGCATGCGTCTTAGCGTCTGGCGCTCTTAATAAATTTCTCTCCGGGAAAAGCAAAAATGAGTTGACAACATCAAGTAAATAATCCACACGAACCCTAAAAGTCTCAAGCTCACAAAAGACTAACACAGTTTTATTCACCGGTTCTAGACATTTTCAATTTACCCATATTTCACGCTTCGTCTGTAAGTACCATCTGCACATGTTCTGTTGGAAACACCGATGAAAAATGTTAAAAGCACTTGTATGCCTCGGCGAAAATATGCGAGGAGAATGATGAGATTTAGGAAGGCGACAGAAGTAGGTATGTAATTAAAAAACGCGACATTAAGCAATCTCTCCCGTCTGACAACCCTATTATGAATACAGCGTAAGGATATATATATGTATTCATATTCGACGCACCTTCACCAGGAAATTGTTTTCTATTTACTTACAGAAATAACAATAAATTAGTGGTTCAAATATATAAAGAATAAAAGTTTTGTAAAACGCTATTTTTCAGGCTTATTTTATTAATGACAAAAATAATCTTATTTATGAACAAATTGGACATTCAACTCGCGCGCAGAAGTTCAGAAATATTTATAAAATAAGCAGTACATTTCTAAATTTAATTTTTAGACATCTATAAAACTAAAATTCTATGTCCAGTAGTAAATATAATAAATACGAAATATATCACAATGCCATGTGCCAAGCAAAGATTGCAGAATTTACAAAGGTAGGACCATAGGACCACCGTACTTGATCATCTCAGCAGTTACCTCATCTTTTCCTGCAGCCTTTCCACATTTCTGACTTCTTATTGCTTTCTCAATCTTTTTCACACTAATGACTTCTTCTAGTCCCTGAATCGAATGTGGTGATTCATTAGCATCGCTTTCAGTGTCAGAGGCGAAGTCACTACTCTCATATAGTTCTCTATAATAATCAGTCCATCACTGCAAAACATCTTTTTTGTCTGTTATCAGATGATTTTCTTTCGAACACACTTCATTCATTCTCCAAAGTGAAGGATCATTTCGGTAATTACATGATTCTTCCAAAACAATTTATAGTTTTGCTCGAAGTTATCCGATATCTTGGTTTCGTGTAATGCTCTACATTTTTTAACGAGCGCCCGCACCCGCGCTATACGCCGCGTTCATTTAAAACTGTCGTAGTTTGTTTATTACATTACATTACAGACGAAAAACGAAACAATATTTTTTATTTAAATAATTTTTAATGTAATTGGCATTTTCACCGCGTTATTTAAACTATAAAAAATAAACACTTCAATTTTTGTTTTTTATTCAAATAACTTTATAAATATTGAACTTATACTAATTATTGTCAAATATTTTTTGTTAGGCATTTCAATACTTTTCATATGACACTTCACGAGTAAGGTCACTCGTCCAAATAGATTGAGTAGTTATTGAGTTATTCGACAAAATTCAAACCAAGAATTGCCATCTTTGCGACGTCACAGCTACACTACTGCATACGACGTTACCAGTTGTCGGTATAATACTGCTGTCCCACGAAAATATTTTTTCAATCGTTTAGCCTCTCTACTAATGGGGTTCTATTTTCCTTTTAAACTACGGTAGCCTGAAAAGTTTAATTACCATCTCGAAAATGTAATTTCAATTATGATAAATTCATAAACATTCTATTTTGTAATTTTTTGTGTACGCAATAAAAACTAATTCCTTGAAGGAAAGCAAGTTATAATGCTTATGTAACTACGTAATATTAAAATTTGTATTATTATTAAATATTAATAGTGACAGACCTACGCACACCTCAAAGCCACAGATGTGTTGGGAGTTACAATATTTTTTATTTCAGTAACTTTATACCAATGTTTAAAAAGTTAATGTCAGGGGACATTTAGTTAAGCTCTTAAGCTACACAATAGCAATAAGAATATTCCAAATATCACATAAAATTTGGCAATAATTGCAAAAGAGAAATTGAACAATTTTCGTAATACCAACTTTTCGCACATGAGAAGTTGTTTTGTCAAAAAATGTATTAAAACTTTGAAAACCGTATTTTGCACCACATAGTCTAACCAACATTGAGTAAACCTAGGTAAGTCCTGAACTACTTCAGGCCCCCTTACATGCTACTCACAAACAAATATTATAGGTCCTTTGTACGTACGCACTTCTATAGGTACCTATTTAAAAGGCATTGTTACCATTTTCTTGAGAAGATATTGTACATTCTATTTGAATGAACAATCTATGAGAAATTGTATTATATATATAATTCGTTAAAAATTCTGAAACAAAATAAAAACTAAACAAGGAATTTTTTTATCACATGAAATGCTCCGACATGAGTTTGTGGATAAGGCAAGTGTTGTTGGTAAATCCGATCAAATATGGATGGGAAAATTCTAGCAACAGTTTCCGTCGATGCAGTCTTTTACACCTCGCAAAATGGAAGCCGCCTATTTGAAGGGTTTTATGGAAATACGAGTTTTATAAAAGTAAATTTTTAACTCATTTAGTGATAAAAAATATAAAAATTATGATACAATTATGTTTTATCTTTTCCTTTTCAATTCCAAGGCGTAATAGGCGTATCCATACTTGACAAACTACACAATATTTGTAGTAAAGTATTAAATTAAATTACTAATTAAATTAAGTAAATATAGTAAATATCGGAAATACACATCATTTATTTAGTTTACCCGATATTCATTGACCTCATCTGACTAATACATTTTTCTTAAAAAGAAAACTATAAAATGCGTGGTTTAATAATATGTACCCTATCTATATTTAAAGATCGGAATGATCTCAAGTTATAATAATAATACGTTTATGCTGATTTAGAAGTTTAATACACACACACACATTATATCTCATATTATATTAACCAAAAATAATTCGACCAAACGAGGATCCGGATTTCCAAAGAAGGTAAATACTAAAAACTTGTGTTATGGGCGTAAATAATGTATCGCACAATATGTAAATACCACAATTAAAATATACCCTGTTATTTCGAATCCAGTATTTCGCTCATTTAGGAGGTAAGTATTTCAGTTTTTTCAGCTCAAATGCAAGCTTTACAGCGCGGATAACAAATGTTACCATATACGATTACATGAAAGAAAATATACAAAAAACGATGTACAATTTAGCTAGATACCTACAGTGTGTATAGATAACTAAGTACTACTTGTCTACATAAGCAACTGCCTACATCAATAGGAGTACTTGTCTGTGGGCAACTACCTGCATCTGTACATGTAGGATTCTAAACTATACGCATTAAGCACCTTCGAATATGAAGTTCGTCTGATACAAAAGTAACTTATGTAGAACATGGAAATAATTAAATAATAATCATACGAATCACCCATTTATTACATATTAAGACATATTTTAATTAAGTGATAATATAACATTAGTTCATTTAAATTCTCAGAATTACGTGATAGAGCCTAGCTAGCCTGATATTTCCAGGAACCTATTTACGTTCCTACCAAGTAGAAAATGGCGCATAGTGCATTTACGTAGAGCTGGATGCCCGCAATCCTTTCCGGTAGCTTAGTCTCACGCCATTTACTTATCCACGACTTGGCCTGTAAATAAGGACATTAAATACACGTGTACTTATGTATGATACTCAATAAATAAGAGCTAACAGTAGTATACCTGAACATATTATATAAAAGGAGATAAAGTGTAACTGGTACTTAGTAATATCCTTAATACATCCAAACATATCTGCACGCTGTATCCCTAACGGGGTAGTCCGAGGACGGAGCGTCGCGGTCCTTATATACTTAACGCTGGCTATTTGATGTTCGCAAATCAGTCTTGGTCTTCCTTGCCTTCTTTTACCACTCGCTTTCGCTCTGTAGATTTTCTTATCAGTCTTTCATCACTAATTTTTTCTATGTGCCCGGATCATCTAATACTTACATACATTATTTCATTTCATTTATTTACTATTCGAGTTGCACAGAGCGTCAAAGTACAACGAAATCTCACTTTCATGCCGTGTAAAATTATTACATTTTCGTTTATATTTATTTATCCCTTCAACGTCTTGAAAATTAAACATTTACGTAGAGCTGGAATAATAATGGAAATTTATTTTTTATTACTCATGTGGAATAAATAATATCTAAACGCACATTTTCACGTTTGATAAGTATCTTTTTTCTCATTTTACAATTTGAGTGCGACGAGTTTAAAAAAAAAAGATGTAAAACGAATATCTAAAAAAAAACACAATCGACTTTAGTACCCATTGACATCAGTGTGAATGATAAAGAAAATCTTGATTTCGAAGTTTTAGATTCAATTTCTACAAAAAACACAAAAAATTTATATTTTTTATATACATTACGTTTTCAAATTGTTCAAATATAATTGTTTATTTAAATGAATTAATAATTAATTGCTCTTGTTAAACAACATGTCCATTGTTTGCAATAAAGTTATTACTTTATGTAATTTTTCTTTGTACTTTATCTCCGCTGTATCTCCGCTTTAGTAATAAAAAATAGTATCTGCAACTCGAACGGTGTTGTCGATTGCCCACTAGAGCGAATGAGCGCATTCGCTTCGCTCGTGCGCTCAACTTTCGAGTGGGCAATTGCCACCTACCGCACTTGTTACACAATATACTAATATCAATTGTTTTACAAGTTAGAATTACTAAAATAATACAAGTGATACTCTATATTTATTGTTAAAAACTGTAAGTTATAATTAGTTATTTATATCCACAGGTTTAAAGTTAAATTTAGAAATGTTAAGTAAATTCAAAAAAACAGAGTAGAAAAAATTAAAAATTTAGTAGCTGTCTCATGAAGATGATAATGATGCCTTTAAGTTTTATTTAGTTTAATAACTTATTATGGATGGCTGGCGGTCACTTACTACCTGCATCTTAAAGGTTAAAACTAGACAATAAATATTATAATCACAAAATATTTAATAAAGTATCATAAACTGCGCCCTCAGTTTGAAAGAGATCTAATAGGAAATTACAAAGTATTGAGTTGGAATAAATTATTCTATCAAAAAAACTAGCTATAGTACGAATATTCCAATTTATCTACCGCTTAGTAATATAACGTTAACATATGCATTTAATTATGTATTAGCTTAAAAATTTACTTTTTGTTATTTTGGGTGATAAACACATACCTCATGCTGTAACTCTGACGAGTAGTTAAAGAGGACGGAGTGCCAAGTATTGTGGTGTTTGCATACTTCTTGCGCCTCCTAATATCTTATAATTCTCTCATATTTATTACTATTTGTTATTAGTTATTTATTACTCCCTTGAGTATTAAATAACTATAAAAAATGTTTTGAAGTTATTTAGATTGCTGGTTTTTTTTTTCAATACACTTTGATGTCTAAATACATAGATAACACGAGCCTAATTTAGTGGGTAAGTTTACTATATGTGTACTAAGGCTGACAACATTGTACACGTTGGAAGTCGGAAGGTTACACTAGCAGTACGCGCTCTTGTGTCATCTAAAATTGATAGAGAAAGCTATTGGAGCGGGAGCAACAAGTGTAGTGGCTTTGTATTTTGACCACACATAAACTGCGCTCCAATGCTTGCAAGTGAGTCAATAGAGTTCTAGAAGAAATTCGTAAGACACATTGAAGCTTAAATGAGATTTTTATAAAATCCGATAAAATCAAAACCACGTCGTCAGCAAAAGCCTGACAGTGATCTCTCCCCTATCATTCATCTCTCAATAGGGGGTCCAACAGCAAATTTCAAACGGTTGGACCGCCTATAGACCTTTGCACACAACCTTTTGTAGTCCTTCTTACACACTCTTATTCCGCACACCTAAGCCTGACATTCCTCTCAGATAGGTAGGAATCGACCAGGCGTCTCAGATTTGCCGGGCTATTGGATCTCGCGAGTTCGCACCGTACGGCCGGCCACCATGCGTTGTCGAAGGCCCCCTCTCTTTGTCTAGTGATATTAGAAGCACGATTTATTTGCTTTCAATTTGTCCTTTAATGAGCTTAATCATGACATAGAGAGAGTCCTCGGCACTCCGCTGCGGTGTAAAACCGTATTGGTGCGGACTCAGGCCCGGCAAAATATGCCATCTGATCCTACTTATCAACATCTTTTCCAAGATCTTACCTAAGACGGGCAATAAGCCAATCGGCCTATATGATCTTGGAGAAGTGTAATCAGTCCTTCCAGGCTTCCTCAACACAATGACCACTGCCTGTGTGTGCACTTCCACGGAGCATGGAAGTGAGACAGGGACCTATTATACAGCTTTACAAACAACTCGGGACACAGAGTGATAGCTGCCTGGCAGATGCAGATCATGCGCCTTCTCATTTATGCTCTCGACCAATTTTTTGACCCTCGTGTGTTCTGCATCGTCGCTTTTAATTTGGTCCTTCGGGTAGAAGGTGTCCACCAGCAGTCTGGCCGATTGCACGGCTCCCAACGCCTTGCCATCTTGGGTAAGATGTAAATCCTTCTCTCTCGCGGTTGTGCTGCGTATCGCTCTGTAAATCCCGTCCCACATGCTTTCTCTACCTTGCTTACTACAGAACTCCTTCCAGCTGGCAGCCCGAGCGTTCCTCGCCGCAGTCTGGTAGATCTCTTTAGCCTTCAGGTACTGCTCCACCACCCATGCTCTTCGTACTGACGCTGCGCACGCAATTCTGCGCTTCTTTGTGTTTAAGTATCTCTTGAGGTGGATGAGCTCCTCGGACCACCAAGGCAATCCTGCCCATTTCCCCGTGCCAACCCTGGGTATACATCTTTCGCATGTCGAACTGATGGTGTTATTTACCTTACTTACTATGTTTTCTAATTGCTCTGTCTCTTGAATTTCCTTAATCAGTTCGGCATCTATACCCTTATCTTTCCACAGCTGGGCCAGCTCCTCTCTGAGCTGGCTCCACTTGGCCCTACTCGTGTTGTATACTCGGGTTGTTCTTTTAATTTTGACCCCTCTTGTGCCTAAATTTAAGTTCAACAGGATTGCCCTGTGATCCGAGGTCGTCACATCCGCCTCCACCCTCCAGTTGGTAACCCAGCGTAGCATGTTGGTGGAACAGACCGTCAGGTCTACGCAGCTGATATATCGTTTGCCGCCCCTAACTGTGTCGAATGTTGGCTCGGACCCGCTGTTCAGAATCTGCATCTCCCATTCATCAAACATATTTACCAACACTTCTCCCCGTTCATTCATCCTCTCACTTCCCCACCACGGGTTCCACGCATTTATATCATCCCCCACTAACACATACTTGGTCCCTATACTCCCTCGAATCCTATCCATACAATAAAATTCAGTACTGCGATACATTCTGCTACGCAAGTATTACAACAAGTATTAACTAGTGCAACAGCAATAGTTAATATTTACAGATATTCACAGGAGAGTGGAAGAAGAAATAGATGGGACACTCGAGCTCGACTATTCCTTTCCGCTATATCACGAAATGTACATATACCTAATAGAATTTTTAAAATATTCAGAGAGTAAACCCATACTTTAATTTTATAGGAAAAACAACAAAAATACAACGAAAATGTAACAAATATTTTAAATCTTACAGAACTGTAGAAATGATGACTTCATTTCTATAGTTAACATTTTATAAATATCGTACGGAACCTTCTATGTGCACGTCGAGATTGCCCTTAACCAATTTTATAAGCTTATAGCTTATACATCTTGCAGCTATCAGATACTGCCATGAAACAAACATCTCGACATGTTCGATTTTGATATTTGACTTAATTAGTATGAACAATAACGCTCAAAATAATGTATACCAATCCTTTTTCTTTGTCTTGTCTATACTACGTCTAAATATATGTAATTAATATTATAAAACAAAATGCTGTCCATTTCTTTATTTCTCTCTCTTTTAAGCAAAACTTACTGGACCAATCATCGTCATATTGTGCGCACAAAGCCGCGTGTAAAAGCTAGTTTGTAGTATTTTTCTTCGTAGAAACATATTCACGTTGTTTCATCTTTAAAACATTGTAAAATACAAAAGTATGTTAGTAGTTTGTAGTCATAAAATTTCAGCTTACTCCCTAAGCTGACGTAGAGAAAGTTTCGTGGAGTGGTGCCCGCGAGCGACGACTCTGAAGATGTATAGTGAACCCTCTTAGCCTTTCACCTACATATATCGCGTAGCACTCTACATCTCGTCAAATTTCACCATTGACTCGTGTTTGTTACTGTAACAACTTCATTTAATTTGCATTTGCAGATAATTGTTGTTTTATTCATTATATTATATAAGTAATTAGTTATTAGCACTGTACGAGTATATTATTTTACCGAATAGTCTATAGGTACTTACTTGATTCCTATATAATATTTTTAAAATTAATTACATGATTATTTTTAAAATTCATATAAATTACAATACTATAATAGATAGATAATTCTTTTCATTACACTTATAGTGAATACTTTGGAATTAAAACGTTCGGAATGGAAAAGCTATTAGAAGAAATGTCACTAGCAAGTCTATAAAGATTATCTAAAAATAAAGCAATTTATCAAAGTAAACTACTCTTCGAAGTATGAAAATTAATGTCCAAAGTTGCTTGAAGAATTTCAAAGAGTCAAGATCGGCAACTTCCCGCCTTTTATTATATTTCGTGGGGCAAATAATTTTTGTCATTGCCTTATCTCCGCTCGGCTTACCAAGATGTCAACCCCTCGCTTTCAAAGGATAAATAAAACAGTCTCGAACACGGATATTAAAACTGACAAAAGTGCAAAAATTACTCATAAATGAACTGTGTTCTTGACATACTCAATTTCCTGTAGTACATGAAATTCTGATTACCAAATTAAAATATTTATGAGATAAGATAAAAATATGTTACTATTTTGATTTTATAGTATATAATTGTATGAGTATCGTGTCTATAATATTAATTGTGTTGTAGATGAAAAGAACTAGATGCGTGAAGTCCCAGATCAGGCTTTATAGAGACCCGTGAGAGAGGTCAATGTCTAGTAGGTAGTAGGATTAGCTGATGATGACAGATAACTATCTTCATTTTATTTTTTTAAAGCCTTTCATGCTTTTGAGGGTTCCGCATGCTTATATGACGTACCTACTAAGCATATATGACGTACCTACTAAGCGTATATGACGTATCTTCACGCCTTTTCCTTTCGTGGCGGACAGTACAATACCTACGGCAAACAAAATATTACAATGTAATGCCACTTTCAGCAACAATTATTTTGACTAGACTGGATAGTACATTTTGCATATCAAAATTCAGTTGCTTAGATTTTATTACATAGTTATAACTTACAGGTCAACCTAATAAAAGCATGTTGTAAAATGCGGTGAATAATTTTATTATGAATAAAATATATAATAGCTTATATCAAATTTGAATTAATCTCCTTCAGAGTACTCTCCTTGATTGGCTATGCACATATTCTAACATTGATTCCATGGTAGCAAGCATGTTGGGAAGGCTGTTTTCAGAAATCCCATCCGCTGCTTCGAAAGGCCCCTCTCAATGTTCTCCATTTTCAGAAAACCTTTTAGGTCTAATATTATTATAAATACGAAAGACTTTTAAGCCGCAAGAAGTTAGTTGTGAGCTATACGCGTCTTGGATTCATCTTATTGCTACCTCTATTACGTTATCTCGGTCTATTTATACGGAAGTGTACATAGGTTTTGTTTCATTTTGGACTGACCAATCGGTGTGCAGTAACTGCGGCAGTGTTTAGAAGTAAATTAATTTCATACAAAATAAATGACATTTCCACTCTATAGGTTAAGTGTTCATGATATATCTATAAGTATTATGTAGAATTCTTGGTATCTTATAGCTCAAACGGCCGAAGTGACTGAAAAAAGAACTTATCGAAATTGTTTGAACAAAATAATGAAGTATTTTAAAATACAAAATTAAAAAAAAACAAACAAAATGGCCAACTGCAAAAATTATAAAAAAGTAAAAAAGATTTATTGCATTAATGACTTCTATAGAATTATTTTTTATAAATGTTGCAAATACTTGAAATTATTACAAAAGTAATTATTACTCTCTGACTACCCCGTCGGGGATACAGCGTGAAGATATGTTATGTTGTTTTTGTTATTACAAAAGCAAAATATCGTTCGACGTCAAATACGTACCTCTATATGTCTAATGTATTGAAATTTGAAATGCTGGCAACATCCACACTCGGCGTCAAACGCGGAAGTTTATTGTTCAACCGGAGAATACGTTAGGTACTTACCTATCACCGAGAACCCAAAATATGCACTGAATGATGCTGAAATATAACAAAAACGTAAATATTTGTGTTCATATGAAAATATGTGCTATGTATAAATTCATTTAAGGTTGTCTTTAGGCTTCTATATCTAGGCTCCTAACATTATAAATCCGAAAACGTCTTTGTCTGATTACATCTTTGTTCCTAACGTTATAAATGCGAAAATGTCTTTGTCCGATTACGTCTTCACTATTCAAGAGCTGAATCGATTTTAAAGAAATTTGATGTACAGATGGCTTGAACCCTGGAACATTACTTTAAACTACACGAAAAGGAATTCACAGGCAGTTAGTTTCAAGCAGTTCCTAGTTTCATATAGAGAAAACAGCAAGTTTTGAATTTAGCCTATCTGTAGTAATTATTACAAATTTAGAGTTTTTACGCAAGGTGTAATATGTGTATAATTGCAAAAATGGATAAATAAAACGTTATTTATTACCTTTTGTAAAGCACTCGTAGTGTAATGGAACTTCGATGCTTGATAAGCTGAAGCAAAAGGCACTGATATACTTACTAATGTGTCAATTGGAAAATTCCAAATGATCCCGATATTTAGGAACATTTCAGAGAATTTACTTACTAGTTTTCCCAATATTGTGACTTATCCCAGAAATAATAATACATCTCTAATTTTACTGTTGACCCAGGGTTAATAGTGAAGTCAACGTAACGTAATAATTTAGATAGTGGTTGTCTCGGACCAAGTATCACAATGGACCGAGCATTTGACCGAGTTTCTAGATTTTTACTAATGTGCGTGACTAAGGAAGAGTCACGGTATAACGACACACGGCTGAACATGACATACTTCTATTTTTGTGAATACTAGTAGTCAATACTTAAGATTTACGAGTATTTTGTAAATAATTATTTCAGTAACGTACGTAGAGTCGGTCATAAGCTGACACGAATCACTGACAGTGCGAGGTTACCATACTTACTATAGCTAACTGTTTTACTCGTGGTTACGCTCAATGAGATAGAAAGAGACACGAAAATTCGTTTGGCACACTGTGATAAAAGCGGTATCTTATTATGACTCCGTCCATAATATTTCTTGGTCCAAGATGGTAATCGATTAGTTCTAAAGCCATACAGACGGCTTGAAAACTGACAGTAGGTTTATTCTACTACGAAAAAGACAAATGAACCAATATTCCATCTCTAGGTCTATTAAATGGTAACTGAGGCTTACGGGCAGTTATAATATCAATACCAAGAAAACACTACAGATCGCAAATCGAATCGACGAACTTTTTAAAATCGTTTTTGACCGCCTTATCGGATTTGAAAATTTGCCTATGTAAAAAGTTATCCAAATTCAATATCTTATCCAAATAGCAAAGTGGTGACGAAGAGTTTCTAATCGTAACTTTTGTAGTTTGGAGACGGTCAACCGTTGTGCGGTGTGTGGACGAACGTTCTCGTGAAAAAGGAGTGGACTAGAGCAATTAACAAATCTTGGTTATTTGACAAAGAGCTTGTCCACTATCATTTACTATTCTTCGCAGTACGTCTTTGCATCGTACTAATCGTTGTACCAAGTCTCAAGAAACTGTAATAAACAATGGAGGCACAGGCTCGCTCACAAGTACCCTCTTTTGACTCGATTTGGTTTTGGCTGACTCCCCTATGTACCAACCAGTGCGATGGACGTTTAGATTGCCATACAGGATCCACTTTTCATCGTAAGTGGCAATCCGATTCAGAATCACCTCATTTATAAGCCTATTCTACAACTTAAGGCAAGCTTCGGCGCAATTTTGTTGTTGTTGTTCAATGAGTCGAGTCCATACACTACTCACTTTCCGAGCATTTTTATTTTCCAATTTGACGTAAATGAATCAGTATCGTTTTATCACTTACTTTGATGACTGCTGCTAATCTCGACGTGATTTGAGATCGTGGTGTGCACAGGATTTTTCGACAGGGTAGGCAGTCAAAATAACAAATGCTAAAAAAAACAATAATTTTATTAATTGTTTTTGCTAATACAGCAATACTGACGAGCAAGAACGTTACCGTTACTTTAATTATTCGTAGTGGTATTTATTTGTTATATTATATAGCTAATACGAGAAAAACAAAATAAACTATTAGTATGTAACAACCCGTTACCCAGTTAAATGTTTCGTAATATTTAGAATTCAAATTTTAAAACACATTACCTGACTTTTGATATAAATGCAACTCTGGGACACACCTGCCTTTAGCTATAGTTTCTATTCACTATATGAAAATTTCGAAAACGCGACTTCTTATAGTTTTTATAAGCACACACTGCCAACATAATTGTCACAGCTAAAACATTCCATTCTTTAAAATACAACTGAAATTATCTATTATAAACCGATACTTTACTTCAAATACGAATTGTAAGAAGAATAGAATTTTTTTAAATAACTCATAGAATAACAAATTATTTGCACGAAGAAAATCAATATGGAGTTTCATTTTGATTCAAGTATAGATCAGTGAACCATAGACAAAGCAAAAACGGGTAACACAAAACACAATTCTAGTTGGAAAAGTGTTGAATTTATCAAATGCATTGAAGTCTAAACTGTCGTTGATGTAGTCTTTGCTTCCAAAACTCGCACACAAACTTAATTTTCGAGTACAAAGTAGCAAACATTTGATAGATTTTTTCGTGTACTGATAGGTGAAATGTAAACATGTGTGCGTGAATTGTAGCACCGGACAGACGTGCCTGCGCGGATGGATTATATGACGTGTATTTTTTATCGATAGATGGCATGATTGCTAAAAATAAAATACACTAATGTAGAAATACGATTACAAACAGATGAAAGACAGAAGAACGAGGACATATAGTGCTGTTTTTAAATTGTTGTTTAATTTTAAATTATCTATAAATTCTTGATATCGAAGTAACTTTAATTTAAATGGTCAGGGTAGGCAGTGTATCTGTGCCTATACGGGATGCATGCCACTGTGAGATGAATCTGCTTCCACTATGGCCTTCAATTCATCGTTATCGACTTTCGTCTTCGGTCAGCCACAGAGCTCATTGTTGAGATCAGAAGAAGCGATCGAATCAAAAACACAACTTGCGTTCACTTACGAGATCTTCCGTAGACGTCGTTGATATTGCGTGCCATCTGCGCTGCGTTGGTGCCACGACGGAACTAGTATTTAAAAATAACGCGCAATTTAGATCTTTCTATAGTTATAGAAACAGCGATATGAAAGAAAAATCGAACAATGGGAAAACAAAAGATCCAATGATTTTTTAAAAGACATGTCATAATAGTCCAGGATCCACCGTCCATTTTTGCACTTGATTACTATCAAGCTAATTTTCCATGAGTAGCTTCATTTTGATAAGACGCCCAACAATTTCCTGTACGAAAACTCTCGATTGTGGTAGGTAATAGGGGTAGCAGGGATAAAATATGTTGATTTGATGATTCTCAAAAATTTATTATTAACTGGGTTTTTTTTTGTTATATCTGATGATAATTATCTAAAGTATTCGAAAAAATATTTGTCCTACAAAATGTATGGTTTGATCAAAGAGTCCCTTCCTTCCAACATGTATCGATAATGAGGTCATAAAAAATGATTACTAACCAGCTGATTTTTTTTTTTACTTAGTATTTGTAAAATTTAACAGTCATATTGTCCTACAAATTGCGTGGTATGTGGTACGTTAATTTTAAGGTAGGTATTAATTTTTGAGTAATATACGTTTGTATTCTCACCGTTTTCCATTGAAATGCAAAAATCGTTTCTCTTGCAAGATCAAATTAATTGTTACTAAATATTTGAAAATAAACAAATGTATTTTAATTTTTTTAAATAAAAAGAAGAATATTTATCGAATATTTTTTAGTTTGTGATATAATTTTTCCCCTTGTTTTACGCACCAAATTTGTTGCTGTAATTATTGTATAAGTCGCAGACTGAACGCAAATGTGACGTCACAATTAAGTCTTGCTTGGATACAGCCGCTGGAGTGCGCGAGTATTCAACAATCGAAGTTCGCACCACAGACATATCTGTCTATTAGTAATACTAGCCTTATAACTGCGATTATTCTTTGCTCGAGGTTGTCCACTATGTCATAGCCCGACGACACCGAGTGTCCCCAATGAGTCCTGCATCTCCTTACGGCAACATACAAATTTTTTTTTAAATATGTGGCCAGTAATTGTTCTAAGTACATATATTCCTGGTTGGATTCGTAAAAATAGTAGGTATCTTAAAATTACATAATGTACATATTTAACGATTGTAAAAAGAAATGTTTCATTACTAATATTTTTTTAAATTGTGTTTTTACTAGGTCATGAAGGTCGGCCAGGACTTTTTGGCGGAACGGGAGAAGTGAGGTTGACATTTTGTTCCAATTTTCTATTTTTTACATTTTTGAGAGTTTTAAAGTACAAAAGTGACAGTATATGTATTGTGTTTTAAAGTTCTGTCTAAGTCAATACAATGGAGTAGATCTAAATAAACATGTGTAGCTGAAGGTCTCGCGCTTCAGTAAAGTAACTTCAGTAAAGCCTACTATCACTACTGGAGGAGTTTTACGATAAAAAAAACCAATTTACTTGTAATTCTACTAGGATTCTACTTATTAATACGTGACATTGGCAAATGCGCTAAACTGTGCGCCGTGCCATAAAGAAAAAAAAAAGAAGTGGCTTCAAAGTCTGATTTTTTCGCGACGCGATGCTTTGAGATGGGAAATAATTATATAATACGTACATACATGTTTTACTTTTTATTATAATAAAAATAAATATAATATATTATATCTACTACATCTGACAGAAATAGCTTTTTAAGATACTAACAGCTGACAGTTTTAATAAAACAAAACATGCAATATGCCGATATAGGTAACCTCTATTCACAACATTTACAATCACGAAAGCACTGCTCTAAATACGAAAGTACACGTTCAATAATAGACTGAATTTCTAATACTATTTCTGTAAGTTGACGTTGCCAGAAGAGCGCGCGGGGGAATGGATGGCGTCTGTAAGCATATAATATTATTGCCAAAATAATAACCGTCGAGGAGACAACACCGCGTCTTTTCTAGTAGGGTTGTCTCTATAATGTATAGATTTACAATACAAACCTGCAGACACAATATATGCGTTCTTAGATACGCGTAATGCGGTAAAATGCAAACACATTATGTAAAAATAAGTACTCATAGATATGTTATGGAGTTATTGCTCTCAACGTCTCGAGTCAAATAACGAAACACAAAATTAAATCCATTCAAATTACTTTATGTTTTTTTATTTTATGTAAATACTAAATAGTAAAAGAAATTTTTGAACTGTACCATTTCCGTGGTATATAGCTGAAATTGAGTCTATGTTACAAAACTATCAATACCAGTTCAATTCATAACTTGAAACTTATAACACCCCTTATTTCAGACGGTGGTTCAAAGTAAGGCTTGTAACTGTCGAATAAATATTAATAAATTATGACAAACGATCTACAAATATTAGTCATAAGCAACAACCCTGACGATCGGCTTCAAAATTAAACGCTTCGCTATCGTGTACTGCGTAAAGTTTAATCACTGGACAGGTGTGCGTGACATGTCCCGAACCAACCCGACCCTTGCATCAACTTCTATTTATTATCCCTACCCACAAAACGAATATATAAATGCTACTGATGATAAGTAATTATTACTGAACATAGGTATTTGTCTAGAAAAAATTGTACGGATCTAATTTATAGGTGACACGAGAGTAGTAAATGATGCCTGGACATAATAAATAATTCATAACTTACTAATTGAAATCTGTCTACACGAAACCAGTTGCTAACTTGTTAGCGCATCCTGGTTTATATGTACTGGCTTGGTGACACTGAGGCACATTGTATTATCCTGACTTGAAACGCTAGTTTTTACTAGCTTACTGGATTTACAATAGTTTATAAGAGCTAACTTGTAACCAGAAAATATACTTTACTCTAAAAGAATATATTTAGTAGCTTCCTGTAACCGGGCATGAAAGAAAAATTATTGAAATAAAAAAAATATGTACCATTTTTTTTAAATGGACTAAAAAGTAGGTACAAAATAGTTTTAAATAGCTATGAAAATGCAAGATTTAAAACTCGCGATATATGTAGTTGCAAATCATAATAGATATTTCTTATTTCACACTCTTTTTTTCCATCTTAAGAACGTGGATATTTTTTTTATTTAAGTAATTTTATTCTGCTTTTTATCGGTGTTTGGAAAATCTTCGAATCGATTGCAAACATTTTGATGGGATTGTAACAGAGACACTTAGTCATAGGCTTCAGTACGGAATCCGCCCTAGTTTCTCATAAATTCATGAAGTTAGTTTAAAATGAATTGTAAAATTTGTACTGAACAGATAGACAAGAAACCGAGTTAAAAAAATACTTACATTTAAGTATACACATGTATGTATGTGCCTCTATGGAACATGCATAATAAAATCAAATGATAGGTATTTGCTATACTATAGCGTATACATACTATACTATATATACTATATATAACGTATATATACTATGCTATATACTATAGCGTTTTACATAATTAACAACGAATAAAAATTTAAAAACTAACTATGAGCGTTTAGGGCACGTTTACATACGCAGAGTTCTGTAGACTTTACCTCTTAGTTTCTTCAACTTTTTATAAGGCGGACATTCCAACCATTACAGCACAGCACGAAGCGTTAAACTTTATTTTGTCGCCATAAGAACAATTTCACGTAACAAACAAACAATCACATAACCCATTAAACAAAAACATTGAACAAGAGTTTTATATTTTCCTAAAATGTTTTTGCTATAGTTTTCTTTACAATTTTCGTTGAAAGTAGAAACTAAAGACTAAAATCGGGCATTTTTTAGATTTTTTTATGAATTCTTCAGTAATAAGAAGGGGCCGATTTGATGACGATTTACGAAGCAAACATCTCGTGACTGATTGATTAATATCAAAGATCCAAATACTTTTTTGCACTTAAGAAATGAAAAAAGTTACATTTTCGATGAATTGTTTTTCCCAAAAATGTTATCATTTCTGTTTTTTGGGTTATTATTTTATCTGTAAACCAAATTCTATAAATATTTTGCGAGCATGACCGCATTGGGAGACCTAGGACAAACAAACAGGCAAACCTTAGAAAACCGAAACTAGAGTTCCTAGTTAACTGCGGAACCCTAAAAAACGGGCCAAGTATATTGAACTTGGCTCTTTCGTGTTTCTTATACTAATCGGTAGGTACATTACATACTAAGTACAGACTACTGTGCGTACCAAAATTGAATTTAATTTAAAATTCTGCATATAAATATGTACTTTAATTCAGAAAATAAGATGATAACTAATGATACCGAAATAATTTACATTTCCATTTTAGTATTTATATTATGGTAAAATGTTTACCTTGTATATTTTTAGGTACTTGTTTTCTACTTACTATTTCTTTTGCCTTTAGTTTTATCAGGAAAAATGTCGTAATTTTTTTGTTATAAGCCACGAATTCCTTTGCAAATAATCTACATAACTATACTTATCTTTTATGTACCTTTCTGATTGCGTTACAAACTAACATTATTTTTATTTAGGTATATTCGAAAAGAACAAGAGACTGATGTTGAAACACTGTACGATTACTCACTATTAATTTTATGATTTTACACGGTGACGTCAAGACTGAGTTGACGCGTCTCATTCCGCGACTTCCCGGCTTGTCAGGCACAAAATGGAGCGGAGGCAGAGCCTTTTGTACTTGTAGGCTTTGTGTGCAAAGTAAGCTTCCTACCGACGCATCTGTGCGATGATGAAACTTGCCAGACACCGCTTTTAAGCTTGCTTTATGTCTCGAATTAAAACTTTACAGGAGGAAATTAAAGTCTAAAAAAAGCAACGTGACGCATTTATACCATGTCTAGAGTGGTTTATTAAAATATGTTGTTTCTAGCATTTAACAAACTATAGCTTTCCGCTTTATCTACACTTATCTACCCTTATTATAAAGATAGCGTAGTTTTACATATCGTATTAAGTAACAAAGATCTTAGTCTTTGGAGCAGAGTAAGCCACTTTGTAAGTATTTTTTTAATGAGACTCGTCTATATTTTATTTTGTTATAATTAATATATTATGCATACAAATAAAAAATAAAAATTCTACAAATATTTGTTTTAAACTTGAAGAAGCTAAAAGCCTTCTCTAGACATTGTTTTATAATATATTCAACGAACAGGAACTGCTCTTTTACTGTTTACTACTGTTGTACTGTTTTAATATTTTCAATTGTGTATAAATTAGTAAGTAAAAACTGAAATCTTTAACAAATAAATTATAAGATATCCATCATTTACGAATACATATTTCTCACTTATACAATAATTAGAGCTTTAGCTAATGATAATAATAAATTTATTTTTTTGTAATAAATTGTACGAAAATTACTTAAAATTTTAATCAAATATCACAGGCGTAGTATATTCGTAACGAAAAACTTATCATTGTCAGGATAATGTGTACATTCTTCCCATTCTTACGAAACAAATTCCACTTGTCAAAATGTTCACGCTATGTTTACGAGAATCACAAAGCGAGACGTTTACAAAGAACGGTCCTAACAAATTGTTCCGTCAAGCGCCGTGTTTGCGTAATACGCGCGCGGATGCCACTATCAACTCCCAACTACCGTAACAGTAACATACTCGTATGTACTATCTGCGTTTATTTGCATAATTTTTATTTACTGTATTAAAAAATTATTTCGTAAAGTTTAAAATTTTCTGTACGAGACAACAAATATTGTCTTATTGACCACAGACGTCGACTTTTAGAAAGCCTCGTGCTTGTTCATTCGATGACTCGTTTGCAAAACTGGTCCAGTGTGTGAAATGTACGCAAACCAACATTTATATTGCTAAGTAATCAATTCAGTATACCTGTGGTCGTGGGTGCTTTACATCTCCAATTTACTTTCTATGGAGCTGGAGACGCCAAGCACTCACAGATTCAGTGACAGTGTTATCTATTTAATTTTTTTTATTAATTAATGTCTAAGTATCGCAATATAATATTATACAACGTAAAAATACTGAAATATGCTTAGAATGTTTATTTAGTTTTTCATTTGTATGTTTACATATTATATAGATCGGTTACTAACAATAGCAATTGTATGTACAAGAAATAAATGAATCCTTTGACCTTTTAAATAATTTAATCTCTTTAAAGAGCTAGTGATATACCTTTACAATCTAGATTCATCTAAAAAAGTATATAAAATAGTAATATAACAGGTAGGCAGGCCCGGTCTATTAATTTTAAATAAATGAAAATCGTAAACAAGGGGCATGCTTCTAGATATAAGCCTAACCAATAAAGCTATGAGTAATTCTGGTTTTAATCTGTGGTACCTTCGAACTTTTCTAATTAAAATTGTTTTAATCCTCCTAAGGTGTAATTGCAAAGTACACTGACATTAGCATATTTTATATATTATCTTTATTTTTATTTCGATTTATTATTCATGTTTATGTTGCTCATGTATGTACTATAAATAGTATCACTTTCGGTTCTTATTATTTAAATTGGAAATATGTATAAATAACAATTAAATCGAAGAGAAATTCGATTTTTCTATTTTGAAACATATTTTAACTTTTGTATACTTAGTTCATTGTAATGAAGTTCATGTCAAATGTGAATTTGAATATCTAGATCTCAGAACAAGAAACTAAATGGATGGAGCATTTGCTCTAAGAGCGAGTCGGTTTTTTGTTGACCGACTTTCTGGACTTTCACTAATGTGCATGACTAGGAAAGAATCAAAGTACAACAATACACTACTGAACATGACACATTTTTATTTTGCAAATAATTATTTCAAGACCGACTCATAAGCTGACATGAAATACACTGACAGTGCGAGGTTACCATACTAAGGGTCTGTTTCACAATTTCTGAGTAAATTTCCGACTAATCTATTCGTAACATATTCGTCAGGTAAATACTCTCTTTGCGTTTCACAATCTCTGAGTAGAGTTAACCATCACTTATAGTCCGAGTAATTTAAAGGCTAGATGAAGTGGCAAGTATCGCCGTTACTTGACAAGTTAATAAATTTGACAGCTTAATACATCAAATAATGTGCCTGGGTGATTGTGCCAATTT
This sequence comes from Zeuzera pyrina, assembly GCA_907165235.1. Lineage (NCBI taxonomy): Eukaryota > Metazoa > Arthropoda > Insecta > Lepidoptera > Cossidae > Zeuzera > Zeuzera pyrina. The sequence goes on from OU015624.1 coordinate 12,285,194, forward strand.
TATAGTTTTCTTCAAAAATGGATATGTTCAATACGATAGAAGACGAATTCGACGATTTTTTTGAACGCCTAACTGGACCACGGAGAGAACCAGTATTTCGCAGTAGATCATGCTATATGGAAACAATGGATAATGTAGATTTTAAACTGCGTTTTCAGCTAAATAAATTATGTATATTCCCAAATTGAGAATAAGATTTCCACAGTTTCTGAAAGGTATGTAACTAAAAATGTAACATTATCTTTTAATAGGAGATTGAAAAAAAATCACACTTATATTAACATGTAACAGCATCACTTTTCTTGTTTTCTATTATGTGTTTATTTTCTTCGATGAGTTTAAGTAATAAGCCCATTTCGTCTCTTGTGAGATTAATACTTCTCTCACGTTTTTGCGACATTTCATGAAAATCCACACGATTCATATTGAATATAACAACAGAAAACAAAACAAAATAACATACAAACAAGCGCCAAACACAAAAGAAAGATAAATAACCAAACACAATATTATAATATAATCTATATCTCAAAAGAATTTCGGGTTTCGTTACACACAAAACGCAGAACGCAAAACTTATGACAATTAACTTCCGTCAAAAAAAAACTTCAAAACCATAATAATTTAGTTAATTACTATTCCTTATTAAAGAAGTGAACAATCGATGTCATACTAATGAAGATATAAATATGTTTTTGGCATATTTACAATATTCAAAAAATTATTGAGTAATTTTTTTGTGAAACGGAACATACGAATGCGATATTGCCGATCTGCCTCCTGTGTAACTGTCAAGTAGCTACTTAGCACTTAAAATTATGAGTACGATGTTCGTGAAACGCAATGCAAGTTATCGGAAGGATTTACTTTTCGATTAATTTACTTGTCGAGTTACAAATTCACACTTTACTTATACTTTGTGAAACAGATCCTTATTATAACTAACTGTTTTACTCGTGGTTACACTGAATGAGATAGAAAGGGAGGTGATAATTCGTTTGACACGTGCTGATAAGAGCGGCAACTTATTATGGCTCAATCCATTGTGTTCTTGGTCCGAGATCTAGATGGTACAATCACCGACTTATATTATGTCAAATATGAAAACTAGTCTAGTTTTCGAATTCAAGTATGAAAATTAATGTCGTTTCCCAATTTCGTCTACTTGTGATTGACTTTGTTAATGTAAAAAACTAAACATAGTATAAGTTGGCCATATTCGAAATAAATAACAAAAGTATTATGTTTTCTAACAGAATATAATAAAATATAATTACTTGATATTTCTCCATTATTCGCGCCGCTTTCTATACCAATGTCACGTTTTCTTCTACGAGAAGATTAAACGTATTGTTCTGTCACTCAAAGAATCGCGTTTCTGACAAATTTTTCTTCACGTAAGGGGAGACATGTAACCTGAGTTTTCTGTGTTCTTTCTCCTATTTATAATACTGAGTAGCCCATTTTCAACGTGACAGTTAATGGAGCTTGATTTAATAGGTCATTGAGACACGAGACACCTTGATATTGGACCTGTTCGATTTTCTTTTAAACATAAATTATTTTTATTGAAACTCTAAATAAAATTTGGCTTTGAGCCAAATTTTATAACGTTTGTAAATATTTATGAATATTCCTATTATTGTTATAAAGCTTATACCGCGAAGTTTATGTGGAAACCATCTTAAATGTAATCATTCACTCGGATAAATGGCTGACCTGACAGATTGGACGCCTCGAGACACTATGCCTTGCTTCCTTCACGCGTTACGAATTGTTCTGCTTTGTTCATTTTCGAGAATGGGTAGTATTAATAACAATTATGTTGGGTTTGTATAACTGTTACTATGCTGTTGCCGTTGCTATGCCTAAGTAAAGCCGGGGTATATCTATATATTAGCTATAGGAATCTTGACGCTGCTTACTGGCTTGGTATGATATACATAAATTACAAACATAAATTTCATTATATTGTAGTCAATCTCAGATTACTTTACAGTTCACAGTGCAATCAGTAAGACCTATTTTTTTATGCTATATAGGTGACAAGCATACGGTATGCCTGATCGTAAGCGGTTACGGTAGCATACGGTTGCGCATTGTCGAGCCATTTAGAAATTTATTACTAACCTTTACTCGCGACTTTGCTTTTACCGAACACTTGTTATTTTAGCTAGAGCTATAGTCCACTCCTTTTGCAAAATATGAGGCTGTAAGGTTCCTTACAAGACTGACTTACGAAGATCAAATAGCCAGAATGTGAGCTGAGGGAAATATCAAAAAAACTCGCATACCTGGTAGAAAATGTGTGAGGTGAATAATGAGATTTGACGTAGCGAAAGAAGTAATTAAAGACTGCGACGCTTGGCGCTTCGTCGTCTCTGACTACCCCGTTAGGGATACAGAGTGAACATATATATGTATGGTTCCATTTTCGCGTAAAAGAAAAGTAAGCACAGCAATGGTCGTTTCATTTTTATAATTTAAAGTACATATGAATAACTTCGAATCCACCAGGCCGAAATGTCAAGAAGAATAAAATGTCTGCATATTTAAAGATATTTTTAAAAATTCCCAGATCAATTTCATGTTCCGAAGCAGTATACATAGTAAATATTATATAACTGTCATAAACTTCATAAATAATTTTAGACGCCATGTCCGAGCAGCAACGGTGTGGCAAATCAGATAAGCTCATTTATTTGTGCATACGAAACACATTTATTAACAAATAAACTGAACGAGCGCCATTTCATTTGAAAACAGAACCCATACATTTATATTTTCTTCGATTTAAGACGTAATTCTACTAATACCACATTGATTTATACACATGTTTATTCGTAATGCCCCAGTTATTATGAAAATAATGTTATTATTGACACCGCTATTCTATTTTACCTACAACATAATGTTGTTCGTTATGTATTTTTTTACAATGCAACGTTGTGTAATTGTACATTATATAGATACGTCCCCGTACAGTTTTACAACATAATAGTATTTCGCTCGAGATTTACTTACATAACATTACCCGGATAAAGTGTACTTAACATAGACTTTATTTTCATATTAACGATTTCATCAAAACCGTAATATGTGAGTTTCTATTTTTTAAATATTACATTGTCTGCTGCCGTTCTTAAGTAATTATACTGAAATTACGTCAATTATTTTCATAAAAGTATACAAATAATGGAATGCTTATTTTTATAAACTCAATCTTAATTTTTAATTTAATGTAATACATTTAATGTAGTACACACATATATACATACTTATCCTCACGCTGTATCCCTTACAATTTAATGTAATACATATAATATTATCTAAGATTCAGCTTTGATAAGTCTCTGTTGTATTTATATAGAATGTGTATTCTGTAACAATACGAAGATTTATTTATTATAAATTACATAGATATTGTAGCGTTAATCCACTTAATAAACTGTGTCAAGACTACTAAGTCATTTCATGGGCAATGTCAATATTCACTGGAGAATGCTGGTTATGTCACTCATCGGATTTTGCCCGTCACGTCACACGTCGGACATTACAATGTCACCAATACTTCTTATTTGTATACAAAATGTATTTTTAAGTACATAAAAACCCGCCAAGTGAGTGTCAGACCACACACAACGAAGAGTTCCATAGTTAGGAAGCACAATATTATTTTAATCGGCAGCGAAATGAAAATTTTTTTTATAGGGTTTATCGATGTAACTGAAAAACAAAACTTTAATTCTGCGATCGCTGAGCATGTATTGGAAAATACTCCATATCTCGAAAACTACACAACATATCTTATTTAAACAAATTTTCTTTGAAAGCGCTTTTTAAGTTCGACCATCTCCATTTTTTTGAGTTTTCCACCACAATTGTCCAAAAATTAGAAGAGAAAACTTTACTCTACAAGCACATATCTCGACAACTAGCGAATTAAATAAAGAAGTCCATAATCTCCGAGTAAAATGGCTGTGACATACGAACAAACGGACTATTTTCCTGTAGAACCCTAAAAAACGATACAAAGTAACTACAGGGACATATGCTGTTGTTATAAAAAATATACTGTTTATTCAAACTTCCTTTTAAAAAGTTAGTTATAATATCAGAGATTTATCAGAAAAAGAGACGATTAGGTACCTATTTCGAGCAGAAAGTAAGAAAGCAGTGTGGGGGATCGAGGCAAATTATGATGGATGGACCACCCTCGTCATAGAATATTGACAGCGAAACCGATTTCTGCTTCTGTCGACTGTCATGTAAGATCATTTAATACCTACATAATATCTAGAATACCTACCGAGTTTCATAAAGAACTAAACGCTATACTGGGCTATTTGTTTCTGTACACTAATAGAGGTAAGACGCGACTACTCGGTGTACACAAATTATACCTACATTAAATTAGACGGCACTGCTGTTCTAAAAGGACTAATATTAAATCTATGTAACTGATGCCCATTTTCACTAAACTTAGGAGTCGCCTAAAGTAAATGCTTAATGAATCAAGAACTGCCTAGACCGAAAATGTATTTCACCAAACTCTAGGTAACGCCTAAGAGAGTAAATGAACGCGATTGTTTAGGTATAACCTAATATTAAGTATTACTTAGGAGTCGCCTACATCTGTGTTAGTGAAAATGGGCATGACTAAATCTTTATTTGACTACATTTCGTGCAATTTTTGTTTAGTAATAATAAATTACACAAAGTCTCCAATTCTGGTGTAGAAACTAGCAAAAATAAAATAAAGAAGGCAAATAAAACCAATGATCTTGAAATAAATTACACAATCACGAAAATCACTTTAATTATTATTTAAAAATAAAACAGAAAAATTGGAGCTGTGAGCAAGATCTTGTTCAGCGTTGCCATGTTTCCCATTAAATTTATTTTTACCCTGTTTTATTTAGTGCTTGTAATAGTACATACAATATTGTATTTAATGTGATGCAGATCGGAAGGAATCGAAATGGAATAAACATGGAAGCCTGTAACAAAATTCCTAAGGTTAATCCTCTAGGTAAATCTACAGGGACAATTCTTTAAAAGAAAATAAAAATTATACAAGTCACTTACCACGAGGTCAAATTATGGGATGTTATCTTTTTATAATATAAGTGAAAAATAAAATAAATCATAGACACCTCATATTGAATGTGGATCTATGAACAAAAAAAAAATAGCCATTTAAGAATCGTGGTTTTAAAAAATAAGAAGTTTTACAAAGATCTCTTTTTCAAATAAAATTAAATGCTCACAGCACTAGGATACTAAAAATAAATATTTTTATAGTTTATTGTGCAACAAGTACAGTAAGTTGTCGATTGCCCACTCGAACGAATTTGATCGCACGAGCTGTGGCACGAGCAAAGCGAGTGCGCTCATTCGCTCGAGTGGGCAATCGACAACACTGCACGAATTGCAGATATTAATATTTATTACTAATGCGGAGATAATTTCACTACAAAGAAAAATTATAGAAAGTAATAATTTTATTATTATTTATTATTATATTTATCTAAAACTTCGAAATCAAGATTTTCTTTATCTTTCACACTGATGTCAATGGGTACTAAAATCGATCGTGTTTTTTTTAGATATTACATTTACATTCTTTTTTTAAATCAAGAATTTGAATGTGCCAAGCAAAATTTGCGTGCGACACTAATCTTGTCAAACTCAAATTGTAAAATGAGAAAATAGCTACTTATCAACCGCAAAAATGTGCGTTTAGATACCGTTTATCCGGCATGAGTAATAAAAAATAAAGAACATTATACAAATTTAAATACTTTTATTAATTTATGACTGCCGCAGAGCCATCACATCGCAGACCTTCCATAAGGGCTCATTACGAAAATGAACGTGAAAAACAATAATCTAGAAATCTAGCAGAATCGACTCAGATTTCAGACTGAGATATCCGGTAAAAGAAAGAGACAATTAGCTTCTGAAATAATGAAGGGACACAATAATGAAGGGATTTTAAATCGAATCATTACTTGTGATGAAAAGTGGATACTGTACGATAATCGGAAGCGCTCGTCGCAATGGCTGAACCCTGGAGACCCAGTCAAATCCTGCCCTAAGCGAAAATTGACTCAGAAAAAGTTACTTGTGAGTGTTTGGTGGACTAGCGCCGGTGTCGTTCACTACAGATTTCTAAAATCTGGCCAAACGATTACGGCAGATATCAATTGTCAGCAACTGCAAACCATGAAGGAAGAACTAGCTGCTAAACAACCGAGATTGGTCAATCGCTCTAGGCCACTGCTGCTTTACGACAACGCAAGACACACTGCACAACAAACAACCACTAAGTCAGATGAGCTTCAATTGGAATGTCTGCGACATCCACCGTAGGGGAGACCGGGGTTAGTTGACTAACTTTTTACTTAAGCCTGTATATCTTTTTAGTTTAAATTGATACAGGGAAAACTATCTCTGTCACATACAGGAGAACTATTTAGCTAACAAAAATAGTCATTACTAACCTAAATATTTATTACTATAGTGGTTATCTAGTCGGTTTTGTGAAACTGTAAATCTTGGTCAACCAGCCCCATACCCGGGGTTGGTTGACAACATGCACGGGGTAGGTTGACCTAGGACGTAATTAGTGCAAATACAGATGATTAGTGTAAAATAAAACCTGTTAGTTATTATTGAGTCCTTATTACATTTGTAAACAATCATAATTTTTTGTTTAATCATAATCAACCTAAAAATTAGAGATCCATTCTCGGTTAACAGAAACTTAAATATCAAATAAAATAGAACAGTCTCTTTTAATAACTATTTTCTAAAAAAATACTTTAATAACTTTAATGGACACCTTTTTTAGTTTTTGTACTTAATAATCATTGTATTAAACTCGCCATCAGAGATCAAATTGCTCTTAGAGAAATATTAACTAAGATTTATAAACTAGTATATCAAACAAAATATTTTTCATGTGACCAATTTACGGGTTTACGGGTCTTACGGTTACGAGTCTCTAGCTGACTGATCTCTTACTGTCAGATCACACCAACGCTCTCGCTTGACATTATTGTGGTAGTGATCAGGTACTAAATTGCTACCCGTGCTGGAAATTTCACTCGTGATCCTTGATCGCGAGTGAAATTTCGCACTGCCATTCTTGTATGGCAGTGCAGTACGCCACGAAGAGAGATAAAATATTAAATTTACTAACAGGAGTAACCAACTCCTACTAATTAGTCTACCTACCCCAAATAAAACTAGTCAACCAGCCCCAGACGCCATTTTGGATGTCTATCGTGTGGCTAACCTAACACTGTTACTATCTTTAAAATAATGCTATGTAATATAAAGAAAAACCATCAAACCATCGTTTAGAATACCAACAGCATCGTTTCAAATAAATATACAGGCAAAATAACAAAAAGAAGTACGAAAAGAAAAAATACTTAACAAGGCCAAAAATACGTCAAGTGCCACCACTCTTAAACGACTCGCGACTGCGACAGCGCACTTCGGACAACTGTGTGGGGCTCGGAGTATGGTCCTTGTTTGTGATTGGTTGGCGGAAAACACGTGATACCGACGAGTTATTGTCAGTTAGTCTACCTACCCCTATAGTCAACCAACCCCGGTCTCCCCTACTCCCCGGACCTTGCTCCAACAGATTAACATTTTTTCCGGAATTTGGACAACTTCTTACAAGGAAAAAAATTCAACTCCGATGCGGCAGTCCAAACCGCCTTCAAAGAGTTTATTGATTCTCGCCCCCATGGTTTTTTTAGTAAAGGGATCAATGAACTACCTATGAGATGGCAAAAGTGCATAGATAACAACGGTGCATACTTTGATTAATTAAATATATTTTACAAAAAAAAATTGACTTTATATTCCTCCCGTACAAAACGCCAATTTCATATGTAAGGACCCAATATATTATTTAAAATAAAATTCGGTTAGTTTTATTTAAGATAAACAGATATTTTGTTCCTAAACAATCGATTGTCGATTTATTATAACGATCATTATTTTAATCGATACATCAAAACAACGATCACGTTTCTAAACAAAACGTTGCCAAATGTCAGAATAAATATCGTTGAACCAAATAGGATTAATATATCATAATCAAATTATATCACTAAAGAATTACTATTTTAAGTTTGAATTTAAAAGAAACTGTATTAAAATTATCATGTCTTTATGTTTATTTATAAAGTGATATTGTATTCCAAACATTCGATCCTGAATTACTAAACGAGTTCCCTGCAATCATCGTCTTCTTGACAGTTGACAACTGACGTCTATCATAACCTAGACCGTATTATTGTGGAATGTAAATAAAAAATGCTGAAATATGTTACGTAGGTAAATAAATGGTAGTAAAGTAGTATGCACTAAAAAAAACGTGCTACATATACACAAAAAAATTATACATTTGTAAAGAAGATGAGATGATATCATTCAAAATCCAATTATTGGTGGGTATTAGTTCAATACACAAAATGAGGGCACTGTCCATATTTAACAGATCATGTTGTCGAGTTACCCTAATTTCTTGTAAACGAATTGTTATTTCAATAATGGTATTATTGGTTTTAGGGATACCAGTAGTTTTGTACAGCATTTGGAATTTTATATATTTATAATATTTAAGCTAAGATTAAAAAAATGGTAGAAGATTATTGTAGTAAATTATCGTAATAATATTTAACATGGTACGCTTACGTAATAGTTAATATGAAATTCGGACGTGCTCGTTACCTCACCAAAATGTAATATGGTAAATGGAGCCCAAAATTATGTTCTGCTTGCCGGGCTTCATATTTGAAACGAAACAAGAGACTGCTGTTTTGATTTTCAAAGCTAGGTGAAAAAACATTATTTATTTTAAAATATTACTAAGCGTTTGTCTCTTATATACTTACAATTACGAATTCAGTTACTTTATAAAAGTGCTACCCTCATCTACAATGAAAAAAATAAAAAAGGATGAAATGTTAAAAGGTTTGCAAAAAATCATGTCACCACGAAATCCACAAACGGTATAGAAAAAGTGTAATGTCGTTATATAGCCCAGTAAAAAGTGGTCAAGAAAAAGAAAGTTGTTGCGAAAAGTCCTCACTTGAAAATATCTAGTGTAGTCTGAAGCTAAGTGATTTGTCGTGTTCTGGTCAATCGCAGTTAGTGTTTGTTCTCCTAGTTTCAAACTGATGTGACTTCGGATTCTTAAAAGTAATATAATTAATAACGATTTTACGTATATCATTGCACTCGTTAGAACTGCAATAAATTAGCATAATTTTTACCTGTATGTTTATACCCATAACATAAAAATAAACAGAATTAGTGACTAGTCTAGGCTGTACCTATAATATGTAGTTTGGTTTGTTAATTTTCAATTAACAAAGTATATAAATACTTATCAAAGCAAAGCTTCTTATTCGTTCACAAAACTTATTATTCGAACACGAAATGAGAGGTAATTTCCACTGCTCGTGATCAACTCTTCATGAAGTGATTTAATGGTGTTACGTCTCAAAATATTGATAAAAACAAGCACTTAGGGAATTATCTGCGTGTCTGTCTGTCCTAATACTATAGAAATTTTTATTGGACGCTATTAAAAAAAAACCAAAGATTGAATTCTAAGTTTGGGAAAAATTTCTGAAGGGCGAAAATAAATACGAAACAAAGTCAGTATTTAACAAAAACTTATGAAAACTGTTAGTTGTAGTACATTTTAATTTAGTCCATTATGTAATCGTCTTGTTGTTTGTAGTCTGTGTTTTGTCTTTGGTTTTTCTGCTCTGTGTAAAATTGGCGTTTATGTAAGTCCAATGGCAGAGTTACCAGCAGGCTGAGTAGGCTGTGTGGTAGGCTGGCGCTTAAGGTGGCAGATTTTAAGGGCGGCAAATTTGGGGCCAAAATTATTTTTTATGCCTTACAGAAATTAAAAAGATTTATATTTATATACCTAAATGTTATTAGCTAAAACTATTTCTTGTGCAATCTTAATTAAATGGCTGGGTTGTAAAAATAATCTAGGAACTAACACATCTATCCCTGGTTCACAATCATACTAAATACGGGAAAAAGGTAGAGTAATCAGGACGATAGTGTACAAATCTAGTTACAATTTTATTGACAAAAAAAGTTGTAATTAATATGAATGTGAACTGTAGAGCTCGGTATTGAATTGAAGAGGTCGCTAAGGGGGGCAAAATTTGAATAGCCTACTGGCGGCAAATGAGTAAATCTGCCACTGGGTAAGTCTATTAATTCTAATGTGCTCTGAATAAAAGTACATATATGTATATAATGAAGATTGAAGAATTCATTCACTTATTTTATCATTATTGCGGGTATTCAATGTAAACTTTTTACAACAGCGTTTTTGTAATTACGAGTTCTACTTCTTTCATACTTTCTACCTTTCACTTCATAGCGAACGAAAAAAATTCAAGAAAAATTCCAGTGAGTTTTTGACAATTAAAATACTGCGAAAATCTATCAACTTTATATTAACGTAAGAATTTGCAAAAGACTTTCATAAATAAGGCTTTTTGCATTAGACTAGTATGATTTCTAAAATATAGAGGTACCTACTACATAACATGAACATAGTTCATTAGTCTGTTTATAATTAGCCTTCTTGGCAACACATTTGTTCACAAATGATTCAAGAAGTAGATTAGCGCCATTAAATTTAATGCTATTATATTATCTTATATAAATATTATTTATTACATTATGTAAATAATGAAATAAATTCGGCATCAGTCAAGAGCGAATTGATGATCGCTGATTTGATAATAAAATCCATAGTAACGTGTAAACTTTGTTCTCGGGAATGTAAATCTACAAGTATTAATAAACTTACAATAGTATACTACAGCTACAATATTTTATTAAAAATGTAGTTTAGTTTATTTCTTTACAATCTGAATTTTAATTTATCTTTAAGAATGCGTGTAATACATTCTAATTCATCACAGTTTATAAAGAACGAAATACAAGGAATTATTTGCCAGTTGTTCGGGGGTCCACAAACCATGAACAAAGAAAACGGATAATTAAAGCCAAGCAACGTGAAAAGAGATTTTTAATGAGCCCCGACGTTTGCCACGTAATAAGACTTTATTATAACCTTAAAAACCATAATACAATTTTATACCTACATATATGTAATGTAATATTATACATCACAGAAAGAGAAGGATATTTTATACGATAAAATGCTTAACAATACATAAACCACTCCTTACTCTATGTAAAAGAAATTTGAAAATATTTTAGTATGTATTCGCCCTTGCTATTTGTTACACTCTTCGAGGTCCATGGCATTTGTGGAATCTAAATTTTAACATTTTCATTTCTCTTTTTGTTTCTATATTATTTTATACAGAATACATACCATGTTGAAGATTATTATTACGCTATGCTTTAATTCCTTTTTCAATGCGCGCCTTTGTTTTTAATCTATCTATTTATATCTATGTAAGCGAAATACCACTCACTGACTGACTGACTGACTGACTCACCACGAAATCTCCGAAACTATAAGTCCGATTGACTTAAAATTTAGCATAGTTATTCCTTTCGCGGTGCAGACGCTCAATAAGAAAGAACAGATTTTACAAAATTGCTCTGCTACCCGTCCGAAACCGGGGCGGGTCGCAGGTATTTCATAACTACATTTAAGTTTGTTTAGTATAAACTAATCAATGTTACAGAATTGGAATTGTTTTAATTTATTTTTTATTTTTTATTAACTGAAACAAAATAAATATTTTTCTTTTTCAGATAATTAAATTACTATACCAAAACTTTTAAACTGAAAAACTTTGTAACGTGTACATGCCAAAAAAATACCTAAGTTTTTAACGCGGCTATTGTTATGTTTTTCTTCTATTCTTCTACCGACTTAAAAACAAAAAAGTTATTTAATGTTAGCTTTTATTATATTATTGTACAAACAGTAGTTAAGAAAAAACTGAAAGAATCTTTTAAACGCCTGGCATCAAAAGCAATAATGCCATCTCAAAGGCTGCCTGTCTCGCATATAAATTGACGAATTTGCCTCCATTTACACCTTTCTGTCATGCAAGGCCGTTCCACCTTACTCTGTCTCGTTAGTAATTTATAATGGCTTCAGTTTATACGCGTGAACGCTTCTCTTGCTAATTGAAACTGAAAATTAGATTGAACATTAGCAGATTCGAATCCGTGCTTCTCATTTGCTACTGCTCATTTTCATACAAGTATAGTTATTAAAATACTTTATATTCATTATAATTTGATTATTCAATTACAGTTTCAATTTATATTACATATAGCGATTGGAAATCATTGACAGTGTAATGTAAGGCCTTGCAATTTAAGGTGTATAACGTAAAGTTGACAATTCTAAAAATATTTAAATTATTATTAAATAACTGATTTTGTTCTAAAGTATTGATTTATTTAGTTTATTGTTATTATTGTAAAACACAAGGAAAGAATGAGTGATGAAAGACTGACGAAGAAAATGTACAGACCGAAAGCGCGTGGTAAAAGAAACCAAGGAAGACCAAGGCTGACTTGTGAAGATCAAATAGCTAAAGTGTTAGCTGATGGAAATATCAAAAGCACTTGCATACCTAGGCGAAAACGTGTGAAGAGAATGATGAGATTTGAGGAAGCGAAAGAAGTATATAAGGACCGCGACGCTTGGCGCTCCGTCTTCTTTGACTACCCCGTTAGGGTTACAGCGTGAAGATATGTATGTATTGTGAAACCACAGTAGTGAATAATATAAACAAACTCTTATCTAAACTAAATAGTGATTAAAATTATGAATCAAAAATTACTGAATGAAACCAACTGTATCCAATTTTATGATTGGATTTAGTTATTATCAACTAGAGAAACTAAACGAATGGCGTTATAAAAGAACTGTTATGATTAAGGCAAGCAAACGTGTTCAAGTAGCGAGTCGTGCTAGCTCATAATAAGACGGTTTCACCAGGGTGACTACAACGCGTCTGCGTCCCTCAACACTTCTCTAATCATGAATCTTTACCTTTATTCTTTTCGTTTTCATCTTTTTGCAAGTGACTGACTTCTGACAGGCTGTTTAGGATATCAGAGAATGGATGTCTATCTATCAACAATTTAAATCGTTTTTACGGACCCCAAACTTTTATCTGTTATGTTTAAATATAAGTAGAGGTGCTTATAGCGTAGAGATGCATTGTTTTTTAATATCATCACTGACGTTTTTTTTTCTTTCTTTCTTTATGGCATGGCGCACAGTTAAGCGCATTTGCCAATGTCACGTATTAATAAGTATAATCACAAGTAGGTATATTAGTTTTTTCATATCATAAAACTCCTCCAGTAAAGTGATAGTAGGCTTTACTGAAGTTATAAAGTACTTCTTGGAAGAGCGTGAGAACTTCAGCTATACATGTTTATTTAGACCTACTCCATTCTTTTCACTTATATAGAACTTTGAAACACAATAAACTATCACTATAGTACTTTAAAACTCCCAAAAATAAAAAAAAATAGAAAATCTGAACAAAATATCAACCTCACTTCTCTCGTTCCCGCCGAAAAGTCCATCACTGAAGTTACTGATTCGAATCGAATTTAATATCGAGTTGAAAGTGAGTAAATTAGTAAAAAAGAAAATTTAAAAAAGAAAATAATGTTTTTCATTAGAATTATCTCTGTCCAAGAAACATAATAGACGGAGCCATAATAACTTGCCATTCTTACCGCTGCGTGTCATACGAATTTTCGTGTCTCTTTCTATCTCATTGAACGTAATAACGAGTAAAACAGTTAGCTATAGTAAGTAAGGCAACTTCGCACTGTCAGTATAATACGAGTCAGCTCATAAAATCGACTTCACGTACATTACTGAAACAATTGTTTGCAAAATACTCGTAAATCTTGAGTGTCTTGGTATTTAAATAAATAAAAAATATATCATTTCATGTCGTATTGTGACTCTTCCCTAGTCACGCACATTAGTAAGTCAAGAAAGTCGATGAAAAAAAAATTGACACGCTCTTAAAGAAAATGCTCCGCCCACCTACCTATAGAACCTATAGAAGGGCAACGCATCATTACCATGTCAGCATCAAATTGAATCAATTAAATGTTAAACTAGTTGATCAATTTAGTTGTATCGTTATCGACTCAGTTATATCACTTGACAACACAATTTCATCTGGCCGCATCATTTCAAACTCTATCGAATTAAAAGTTACACTATAAATCAGAGACGTCGTGTGTGCCTTAAAAGAATAGTTAAAAAATCTTAATACAGAGTCTAAAGCGATCGCTTCGCTTAAGTCTTCTTTGGGTACAATAGACTTCGTAAAGTGAAATTCGCTTTTGGAATTTGATTACCGTGAACATCAACCTAATAATATATGTTTCACTATGCTCATGTATAGTTTTAGTTTTAAAGAATAACTAAAAAAATTTCTATGATCAAGTGTCAAAATGGGAAATAGTAACCAATCCAAAGATTAGCCGCAATGATCAACTACTATATACACATTTTGTACGTTCAATGTCCTTGTTGTAAACTGTAACAACTTTGTCATATAATGTACACGAATCTTTAAAACATAAATAAAACAATTTTTTTATTCCATTTAATATTTCGATTAACCGATAGAGATTTCAATTTCCTTTAGTCACGTGCACGAAGATATCAGATCCCGAGGTTGGCTCAATCGGTAATGAGCGAGCGGATGGCAATTTCACTAGATGGGCTTTTGGTTACAAGGGAGGTTGTTTTTATGTCAATCTTCTTTTAATGAGTCTACAACGTTAAAGTAAATTTTCGACATATTGTTTACATAATAAGTCTGGAAACTTTTGTTGTGCAACTGTTTTGAATTTTGTTTTATTACAATACAAAATCTAATATATTCTCTTTACATGTAATTAAAATAAAATCGCGTATTCGGTATTTAATATTTATGTTTAGGCAGGTATAATGATTTTATATTAATGAAATATTTATGATAGATACATCCGTTTAAGATACATACATATATATATATTCGCTCTGCATCCCGAACGTGGTAGTCAGAGAGAACGGAGCGGCAAGCTTCGCGGTCCTAACATATTTCTTGTGCTTCCTCATATCTCATCATTCTTCTTACCTATTTTCGCTTAGGTATGCGAGTGCTTTTAAGATTTCCTTCAGCTAGCACTCTGGCTATTTGATCTTTGTAAATCTGCCTTGGTTTTCCTTGGGCTCTGCTATCATTCAATTTCGCTCTGTAAATTTTCTTCGTCAGTCTTTCATCACTCATTCTTTCTGTGTGCCCGAACCATCTAAGTATTCCTTTTTTCATTTTTACAATAACGCTGTCGTAACACTGTCATACTACGTATCTTTATAATAATAATATTTATGATCTCTATAAAAATTACTCGAGCCGAAAATTAGGTTGATTATTATGTCTTAATACAATGCATCATTGAAATTTATTTAGCGATCATCGAAGGGTTATGAAATTTGTGCTCAGTTTAGCTTCAAACGTGATTTAAATAATTATGAGAATCTTATAACTGCCACGATAATCTTGTTATTCGTTTCACCAAACAAATTGGGCGATTTCAATAAAAGTAAAGGAAATTGGCATACAATAGTGCGCTACGTACCGACTTTTCGAGTCGAGTACGTTTTGAAGTACGGTATAATTTGTTTAATAAAATAAATTATGGACAATAGATTTATTCATGCAAAGACTTTTCAGCATTCACTGAACAACATTTCATATACGAACCAAATGTGGAGAATGTAGTCTTATATTTTGTTTCATTTTACGTAATAGGAAGAAACCCAATTAAAATAACAGAACAACAATTGACATAATTTTTAGAGCTAACATTCAATTAAACATATATCTATACATCCATACCCACATCTATACATCTACTATAACTACTATACATACAAAAAAAATTAAAAATCTGTTATTTCGAGATAAAAGCTTTTTCTTAAACCTGTGATTATTTGCACGTTACCAAAACCAATTGGAAGAGCGCGAGAACTTCAGCTACACATGTTTATTTAGACCTACTCCATTCTTTTCACTTACACAGAACTTTAAAACACAATATACTATTACTTTTGTATAAAACTCCCAAAAATGTAAAAAATAAAAAATCTAAATAAAATGACAACCTCATTTCTCCCGTTCCCGCCAAAAAGTCTCTCCTTGACACTTTTACGTAACAAATCAAAATGACGTAAATAGCGATGCGAATATTATGTGTAAGTTATACTTTGAGTACGAAACGTAAGAACACATTTTTAAAATTCTCCTGTCTTTTTATTTGTTTGTCTGGGCTAATGTTCGAAACGGCTGCACTGATTTTGATAGTGCTTTCATTGGACTCTTATAGGACTTATAAATAATCTAGGCTTCTTTTTAATTAAGAAAATATTTAGAACTCTAACTACAAGTATAAGAAATAGAAATTGGAAAACGCTCTAAATTAGGGTCAAAACTATAAGGGTACGTACTATTAGCATAAGAGATGCGATTTGCTGTTATGTTTTATCGTAATCCGCAAGAAGCCGAAGTCTAAAATGAGCTCCTTTTAGGTGTATTTCGCTTGTGAAGTGGATTTAACTTATATTAGTTTTTCACTGATCTCAAATTTTATGCCTTAAATAAATATCAATGAGATGTCTCTACATTGTGAGTATTATTGTGATGTTGACAAACACTTAATCGATAATAATATAGAACATTAATTGAGAAATTATTTGGTATCAATCAAAACTGTGATCGCGATTGCTGTCGATCGGTTAAGGAAAATGCGCAAAGGTATTACGATACAGTATTTTTATACATTACACATAAAAGCATATTCCTACGTGGAAAATATTTAAAAAAGCGCTTGATATAGTTTAAGCCTTTGGGGCTTTTCTGAATACAAAACACGTATTTTAAGAATTTTTAATTGTTTATCCGTTTATTTGATTGAGCTTCAATTCAAGCACAACTTTCATGACGATCTATCTGTGATATAAATGAAGAATATTAGTTACAGGTAAATTATACTGCTATCGCACGGATATACAAAGAATAATATACTAACAGTTCAAGACATTTTCTCAACAAGTGGAACGAGCACTCCGGCTTTTTGTGGACTTTATGAACACTGTATTTTATAACTTGTCATAACAATTTGTCAGTTAGATATTCGGTTTTAGATTCTTGAAAACAAAGTAAACGGAAAAATTACATTACATTATTATTTTTATATCACCGTATCGATGATAAGTGTTTTCTTTACTAATGCTTATGACCCAAAAAAATACATAGGTATCATTTAGTGGAAAAAATTATAAACTTTTGGATAACGGGAATAGGTTTATGATGAAAAATCACAAAGTAATTTGAAAATTTATCGTCCGACATCCCTATTATTTTACTTTGACTATATATTAGGTACCAAGTATCTACACAGTCGAATGCCGCGGAGAGTTAGCGTTCAAAGCAACGCTAACGGTCGCGCCTGCAGATACAAAATACAGTTTTTCTCACAGCATTTGGACTTCATATAATGATCGATCACTCTCAGCTATATATATGCGTTCTTGACAATAACATAATTATGTTACATAGTGTTTATGAAATCCTTATAATGAGATTGACTATAGTGATGTTTTCTTCGAAATCTATGCGGAGGAAGCCGCGAGCAAATAGTGTTAAATACAAAATTAATAATTTTTATTTTTTCTCAGTTTAAGTGCACATTACACAAATGTAAATATTGATGGTGTACTTGTTTCACAAACGAAATTTTCCAAAATTTCAAACGTTTATTTAATAATACGAATAACGGTGAATAAATAATAAGTACTGAATATTTGTATACCTACCGCTTTTATAAATATTAGGTACTCATTGCTTTTTTCAGATATTTTAATTCGATAGTTTTACATCAAACAAAGTAATAATATTTATTTCCGCTTTAACTAATGAGATGACTTTCAGCTTATATAAGGTCTCACCTATAAGGTCTCGACTTGTAATGGCTTTTATGATATAATAGATAAAAAACATGAGAATATACATAAATAAAAAAAATGTATCTATTGTATATGTACATACATATTATAGATATGCATTTTATATACGTAAAAAATAAGGAACGGGACTCAAACATAACAATATTTATCTCAAATAAACTGAAACTCATTTTGAATGAATTGTATGCTAACCCATACCATAGCCGGTCGTTAAATTAGTATGAAAGTTAAAAGTAGATATGTACAAATTTTTAATATTGAACATTTTCACAAGTAAAACTTTCTTGTGATAGGTTATTATATCTCTACAGGAAGGCTTAGTATAATAGTATATGAGAAATCATAAAATAAATCTTACCAGTAAGTACCTAGGTACCTAATTTATTTAATTCTAATTCGAATTAGAAATAGATTGCTTTATGTGGTTTAATACAAAATTTTTATTCAATTATTTAATTCGTTACATAATTCGATTTCCAAAATAATTTAATTTAATATTGTTACAAATTATTAATATATTGATATTCTTCCTCAATATTTATCGTTAGAAGTGCCCCTTAAAGGAAAATGAGTGAGACAATTAATTTTCCGAAAATGTGCCGTGATTAAAACTGTTCGGTACCGTTAAATAATTATATACATTAAGCTGTTCCTCAGAGACAAATAGCCGTACATAAATTGATTTATGTATGTACGTCACAGTCTACTGAATTTGAATATGGTTGTAGGCAGATCTTTGTCAAGGGTTAATAAGTAAAAAATATATATTTTGTATAAAAGTGAACCGATTGCAAAATTATGCGTTATATTATAAAAAAAAAGTGAAAATACACAGATTATTTGCACTGTTTATTATAATATTTGTGAGCAATTAAAACATTATAAACAATAAAATATATTATGTGGTTGTGGGTCCTTGCTATGTGATTATTCAATCAAGATTCAATTTATAGATAGATACGTTTTCACAGACTCGTCCCGGTAAACTGTTATCCCAGAATCTCATTATCGTCTAAGCCGACCGAGAAATCTTATAATGTCTCCCTTGAAAATCGAAAATTTAAAGTAATTGAATAATTAAATTACCTAATTAAATACTTAATTCTTTTTTGATATAATTTTTACATGTTATCCAGAATTTAATTTTAATATTTTTACGAAGACGCTACATTAAAATAAATTTAAAAACCCTAAGAGAATACTAAAACATTTAACAAACTGATACGCTAAAATGCTTGTAATTTTTAAAATAATTTCAAATAAATAATCTAAACCTATGCATTAAGTGAAGTAGCCTACGCGATGCTTTGCTCCAAATTAAATGTGAAATTTATTTATTATTTTGCTCCACCGACCGTTGTTGAGACGTTGGACACTTTCCTGTGGCCAATTTTTATTTTTAGTGTCTTACGTTATTAAAATATTACATTTTTTGTTTAACTTTGGTCGAGAATTTCCGAAGAATATTTTTTTCGTGCATGTGACTTTTTGAGGTAAGCTATCACTGGCATATCTAATTTTTTATTTCACTTGTCTTCTGTTCCTCATCTATTTGTGGGTGTCCAAGCAAAAAGTATCCAATAGTGGAGTACTATTTAGTTAAGACTAGATTCGGCATTTAGATATATTAGATATATAGATAATTGATAATAAGGATTAAAAAAATATTCAAAACTGGCATATATTTTTTTTATCAGACATTAAAGTAGAAACTCTGAAAAAGCTTATTTTGAGAAAAAGCATTTTTAAAGTTCGATTGAAAAAGAAACACACTTCTACTTGTTTGTTACATAGATTTTGATTTATTAATGTAGAATAAGATATTCTGCATGAAATCAACTTATAATTAGGTATATTTGTAACATTATAAAATAAACAATTACTATCTAAACAAAGGATTGATACATACTTAGTAAAAAGGTCCACTTGTCGGTATTTAGTACAAAGTGAGTAAATACTACAATATAATGCAACAAAAAAGTAAAATTAAGTATTCTTACTCTATTTAAGAACTAACAAAATAACAAGACGAGATTATTTTTATTATTATTTGAACAAAACAATGAAGCATTACAAATTACATAAAATGCACTAGTAGCTAAACTAAAACATAAAAATTGTTCTAGCTGGGAATCTTACTTAGATTTAACTTACGTTTTTCAACGTTATCACTATAAAATATAATTAAAATCACGGTATTAAAACGTATTTTATTTCAAATATTTAGACATACCGACAACTGGTACGTTTCTACTAAACATTTCTCTTATAAAATTTGCTACTTAGAAACAATATAGTCATTTACTATATGAACTTGTAGATAATTGAGCATTAGTTAACAATTAATTAAAATCACGAAATGCCATTTTTTCACCCAACTTTACAAAACTGCGTATACCTCTGAAACTAAATGCCGACTACTGGATCCTTTTGGCTTGGACTCCCACATTTATTAAAACCGACACTGTTTGATTGACTGACAAAGCACAGCCTAAACTAGTACATTCAGTCAAGAAAGTATCGGGAATGGATGATTTGTTTATGGTTCCAAATTCAATTTTTTGTTTTTTTTTGTTGTTGTTAGATTGTCACAACTGTTTTCCATTTTGGCGCGGAGTTTGAGTTGCATCTGCTATTTAGATTAAATACAGTGCTGTTTCTAGTTATATCATTCAAGTGTATATTGCGAATTTCATAATGGACAAAAACATCGAACAAAGAGTTTGTCTTAAATTTTGCATCGCCAATGGAATTTCGTGTTCGGAGTCACTGAAAATGTTACAGAAGGCTTACGGTGAATCGACTTTATCAAGAACACGTACTTATGAGTGGTACAAAGCGTTCAAAAGCGGTCGAAATGTGATGGAAGATTTGCCTCGCTCTGGTAGGCCATCAACGTCTGCAACTGAAGTTAACATCGCAAATGTGAAGGAAAAAGTGACTGAAAATGCTCATTCAAGTTTGAGAGAGATAGCCGCCGAACTTTCTGTGTCTCGCGTGTCGATCCGTAACATTTTAAATAATCACTTGGGTATGAAACATGTTGCCGCTCGGCTAGTCCCAAAAGACCTGAATTTTCTTCAAAAACACAATCGCATAAGAGTCACTGAGGACATGCTAGAACGAGTCAATTCCGACCCAACATTCATGAAACGCATTGTTACTGGTGACGAGACGTGGATTTACGAGTTTGACATGCAAACTAGTCAACAAGCTTCGGAGTGGCGCCTTCCAACTTAACCGAAACCGAAAAAACCACGCCAAAGTCGATCAAAAGTCAAAGTCATGTTGACTGTTTTCTTTAACTATCGCGGTGTTGTGCACTCGGAATTCTTGCCGGAAGGTCAAACGGTAAATAAAGAATATTATTTGGGCATTATGCGGCGTTTAAGAGAGCAAATTTGACGAAAAAGGCCAGATTTGTGGAAAGAAAATTCTTGGATTTTGCACCACGATAATGCACCTTGCACAAGGCCATCATTGTGAACGAATTTTTGACCAAAAACTCAACAAATACCATCGAGCAACCACCTCATTCACCAGATATGGCTCCAGCCGACTTCTTTCTTTTTCTAAACTCAAATTACCACTTCGTGGCACCCGTTTTCATTCGGTAGAAGACATAAAGGAGAATTCGCGACGGGCACTGAACTCAATTCCGGAAAAAGCTTTAAAAAATGTTTTGATGATTGGATTATTCGTTGGCGTAAGTATATCGTTTCTGAAGGAGCATACTTTGAAGGTGATAAAATAAATTTGGGTAAATAACTAACATTTCGTGTGTTATTGATCTTTTCCCGGTACTTTCTTGACAGAGTAGTATGTCTGGAGGTTTGTTATTTTATACAGAAGTTCCTTGTATAACAAAGGTTAACCGACTAAGAAAACTAAGAAAAGATTTCCAAAAATTCATTTCCTAAGGGGGTTAAATAGGGGATGAAAGTTTTCGTGAAGTTCGTCATTGCCGATAGGAATTCCCATCGGGCACTCGGCTAGCAACATTTTAAGTTTTAGGATTATTGTAAAATAAACTTTAAATCCTTATTGTATAGAAATTAGGTACTGTAGTCTGGCCGCTGAAAGAATGCCTTCCTGACATCTGTCAGTTGGTCATGACTAGTGATAGGCAAAAAGCAACACTGTTATAGTATTTCCTTAACCGACCCAAGAAAAGAGTAACATAGGTAAGTTTCAATACTTGTTTGTCTGGCTTCTAATTTCTGAATGTAACTAGCGTAAAGAAAATTAAAATGCGACAGTAATATTCAGATATATTCACGCCATTTAGTGTTGCTATTTTTTAGAGAAATATGAAAGTAGTCTAGAACTAGTCATATTACGCTACTTGTTTTGCGCGTTCGGTTTGGGCGCAGTTTTACACAATAATATTATGAAATTTATTAGTACATTCCATTATTGTCAAATTATTTGAAAGAAAAACGCATTATTTTATAGTATAACGACAGATAACAACGTTACAACTGCCTGTTATTTTTGGCACATCACTACAAAAATAAATAATTCACATAACCTTGTAACGGCGCAGTATGGATTAAAAAAAAATGTTTTCTTATTCATTTAACATTAAATTTAGCGCAAAATTATAACATTTATTAGCAGTTGACATAATAATATAGTTTTTAATGATAATAATTATTCGTAAGTTGGGAAAATAAACAAAAAAAAAGTTTTATCGTAAATTCAACACTATTTCAAAGTTACGTCGTCCATTCGATGACGACCTGTTAGGAACGCATTCTCTTAGCGGCTGGACTGTAGTAATTTCACTGATAAATTAATAACTCACATTTAAATACAACATAAAACCGATATTACAAAAAGTATAATATAATTATTTAAATGTAAACCATTGTGAATTGTGTTGTGTTTGTGAGTTGATTTAACTAATTTTGACTATTTTTAAATAACGACTGTCCGCAGATATAGCTAAAGGTATATTAATTTTGATTGCGCTACACTACTTAAATCTGACAGCACATGGCGGCAAATACGATTCTAAACTATATCTTTCTACCTTCATTTGACTACATTATACACGAACGCTTGACTACTTGACAAAACTTCGTAAAGACTAATCTCATTTTCCCACTCTTGTCATTGAAATTGTACAAAATTATCATAGATGTAGAAATACCTAACTATGTATGTTTATATATTGTACATATTTTATGTATTTACATATTACGTACATCAGTATAATGTGGTTATACGTGATAATAACCCAAATAATAATGTTTATGGTAGTTATAACGGAATATACTTTCCACCACAGTATGAAAGCTTACAGTGAAATACGTTTAAACTTGTTTATTATGTATCAAAGCCAACCTAATGAAGTTGTTCGTTCTAAACAACTGCAAACAAATTTATCACACAGTCTCTTAAACATTCCTAAAGCCGTACAGAAAAATGACGCATAAATCAGTCTGACCAAAACTTTTCTGAATACCTTCATCTCTATTGTCTCTTTATGATTAAAATTTTGCAGGGCGGGGCTATGGAGTTTTAAAATTAGGTAGACCCCCAACTTGTGCGTCGCAGTTTGAAATCTGCTTGGAAGGCACGAAACAAACAGAGGTTCGGCGAAGCTAATGCAAAAAGTTCCAAGTGGCGGAAACGTTGTTTTGTTTGCGTTCACAATATCAGCCGTGCAGGTGGTTCTTCAGTATTATCAAAGCTATGTGCTCGTTCAATGCCTATTCATTAATTATTATACAACAATATGTACACAATAGATATACATTATTATTGTTATAATCAATGAAAAATAATAATTAATTGCAGACATGAATAAACGTGGCTCTGAAATATTGTCTTAATAAAGATGTGTATATAATTATGTACCTATGTCTAATAGCCTATTACATAAGGAAACATTAACACATGTCCCCATCGCCATCAAGATCTCAGTGGCCTAGTTAACACAGGTTTTTTGGTAACACAGAATAAACCTAAACATACCATATCAGCCCTTGGAAGTGAGACTGGGTTATGCAAGGCTTATTATCTACACAAACTTCTGCGGTGTCGTCTCCGGCACAGTCTTAAAGGGCTCTGGCATCTTTTAAGAAATGCACGGAAGCCCTTCTAGTACTGTGTCGAAGTACGTCTCGGTGGACTCGAACGACTACATTTAGTCGCACTTCTTTCACTGTCGTGTGAGTGTGTCGTGTGTTTCTTCATACTCGCT
The DNA here is from genome assembly GCA_907165235.1 of Zeuzera pyrina. Classification (NCBI taxonomy): domain Eukaryota; kingdom Metazoa; phylum Arthropoda; class Insecta; order Lepidoptera; family Cossidae; genus Zeuzera; species Zeuzera pyrina. Next base: position 12,309,460 of record OU015624.1, read on the forward strand.
GCGCAGACGTTGCAGCGTCCATCACCGCCAGGATATCCAGGGGCCAAGACTATGTGTACTATATGTGGGCGTCCAAGCAAAAAGGGTCCAGTGGTCGGCATTTAATTTCCGAGATAGACGCGGTTTCGTAGTTAGGTGAAAAAATGGTATTTCATGATTTTAATTGATTATTAATTAATACTCAATTATCTATAAGTTCATATATTAAATGACTTTACATGATGTTTCTAAGTAGAAACAAGCAAGTAGAAGTGTGTTTTTTTCAGTCAAAGTTTAAAAATGCTTTTTCTCAAAACAAGCTTTTACAGAGTTTCAACTTTAAATGTCTAATAAAAAAATATATGCCAGTTTATGAATATTTTTTTAATTCTTATTATTATATGACTATTCTAAATTCCGAATCTAGTCTTAACTCAATACCCCACTACTGAACCCTTTTTGCTTGGACGCCCACATGTACGTACATAAGAAAGCAGTTGTATTCTATGAAACAATACTGTATTGAAATTACGAAAAAACTAAAATTAGTGGTAGCACTCGATACATGTAACTGAGGGATGAATAATAAAATTCCCGTGTACGAAGGCCTCAAAAATAATGTAGAGGGTTTTATGTGACTTTTTATTTAAGTCATTAGATGTAAGATATTCACTTCCAAAGTTGTAAGAAGTCGTTCACATCCCCCGTTAAATTTTCAACTACGGGATGGAAAATTCTGAAAAAAATTAAGATAGTGGAACTTCAAAAACACCAAAGTTTGAATAAGACATGTTGTGTAGTTTTTGAGTAATGGGATATTTTCGGTTACACGCTAAGCGAACGAAGAAATAACTTTGTTTTTCACAGTCTCCTTGAGAAATTCTAAGAAATACAAATTTAGTTTTGCAATCAATTAAATGCCTATGGAACTAACTGTACGTGATACTGTACATGGCTCGACATGCTATTGGCCAGTTTTTTTTTGTTTTAAATAATTTCTTTTTTATTCTACATAGTTAAGTGGCTATGCAGCTCCCACCAGACCTGTATCACTGCGACCAAAATTGATCTATTGTGATTGCCACTACGTTATAAAACACTGCCAAGTCTGACTGCAGTCAAGAACTGCAGGGTATTCCTTGGAATGACGTGCTGAACCTTCTCCGGACTTAGAAAATACTGCCCGAGACAGAATTAACGAGTGTGCATCAGTGATCCGCAGTCACACAAAATCCACATAGGTAGTACCAACTCTTGGCAGTACCAACACATTCTTTTGTCGGAGAGCTCCATGTTAGGCATGTGCTTCCCCGTAAGTGATCTAACCAAGATACGCAAGCTTATTGCCGTGACACTAGAAGCCACCTTGCGATGATTATATGGCCTTATTAGAGCTTTGGAACGCTCCTGACCTGGAATATTCTTCCAATACTCGTAAGAGGCTTTAAAACAGGAATTTCGAAACATGCAATGTGGTCAGACTTTTTTTGTTTTTTTTTATAAGACACCGAGTAAAGCTCGGTCGCCCAGGTAATAATTTATATATACGTGCAATGGCTGAATTAGCATCAAGGACTGTCATTCTCATCGTAGGCTTCAAAGGCTTTATCGGAACACGAGACATCCTGGAAGGTACTTTAAATTTAAATTGGCCAAATAATTAAGGGCAATCAATACAATTTAAAATTAAATTTTAAAATTTTATTTTAATAATTGCAATTTGTCTCTACGATATCTAAGTAAATCCATCTTGTGTTTGTGAACTTTGTCCTTGTTATAACTGTGTGCTGTTTGTTGTGTTGTACAGATGCAAGAAAAATCTTTTCTACACTCGTACAATTCTTGAGGAATATGTATTCTCCAGACAGTAAGTAACCAGACATTTCTAAGATACTTCTTACTAGGACATTGCACAATACCTTCTTAATATTATGATCACGAAAATGTATTACTGTGCGAATAACAAATTCCAATGTTTTATCAGCTTTTATTATTATTTTTTCAATATGGGATACAAACATCAACTCTCAGAGCACTAAAAGCATCAACGCCATCCACTTGTATGTTAATAATGTAATTGGTAGAGACGATAATGTTATGGTTACTAACACTAAGTAAATAATACAAACATTTTTTATAATTTTTTCATTTTGCAATACTTCGTTAAAGAATTCAGTTTTTTTGGTACCTGATATTTTGTTTTTAATACGTAATATGATTATATATTAAAAACAATATGATGTCACTTCTATTATTTTAACGTGAATAAATAACTATGTAGTCCTAGGTGTAGTCAGTTTTCAGATAAATATCAAATATTTTATGCACTCATTTCAATTTTTAAACAGAAGCAAATATATGTTTAAAATGTGTCTACATGTACAAGACACAATGGGTATTGTCTCTTGGATTGCAGCCAACAGTTCGCGACTAGGTAATATTTTTTAAATTCAATTTTGGTAAAGCCACAGTTCTGTACCAGTCATCTTAATGTACACCAGGTGAACGTTAACTGAAATTCTATGTAATTTGAAAAGTAGCATCATTATGTTGTAATGAACAATATTTATAAACCATCTATTAGAGCTACTTACAATTGTAAATTATACATAATCCGAAATATATTGGATTATACCTTTCTAGTTAAACTTTATAATAGACGATCGCTTGTAGGTTTTATTACACAGGCTATTTTAATTTGGGAATCTCTTGGGAAACTTGCGTATCTCTTCATTGCTTATTTTGTCCACAAAAGTGACATCGCACATATTTCTAAGAGATCGCGTCTCCACTGCATTTATTTTATTTTCACTCGATTTCGAGCATATCCAGGCCTCACTACCGTAAAATAAGGTTGGAACTAATGTTGCATGATGATGGCCTTTTTGGCTGAGTTAGATATATTCAGACTGCCTAATAATACGAACAGAACACCGTTCACTTTATTGCCAGCTGCTACTCGTCTCTCCACGTCCAACTCGCATCTTCCATCCCTCGAAAACGCACTCACCATATACACAATTTCATTCACTTATTGTAGACATTTTCCATTTACCCAAATCTCACAATTCGTCTATACCGCTTCCCTTTCAAACACCAGAACCTTAGTTTTTTCACTTTCATATTCAATCCTTTCACTTCACATTCATCATCTTCCATCCCTCGAAAACGCACTCCCTAGATATACAATTTTGTTCACTTGTTCTAGACATTTTCCATTTACACATATTTCACACTTTCCTCTAATGTACTGTTATTCAAAATGTCATTACGAAGGTAAATCAAAACACCCTCACTAAGATTATTCTTTTTTTGTGTGAATATATAATTGTAGCCCTCTAACTGCGGCATGACTGGACAATAATGAAACCAACATTCAGTAAATACTATGAGATCGTAAGTCATAATCTAATTGAATTCTACGTAGCAATGTCGACAAAACATGAAAATTAGCAGACATGCCACAAATAGTTTGTTGGTTAATAATTAAATGTTTACTGTAGTCAGGAACAAGATTCCAGTTGACATGTAAACGAATCAGATACTGATATAAGTATGTTGTCTATATCAGTAGCAAAATATTACAATAATTATTATTCATTTTTAATTAATTTGAAGAAATGAATGCTTGGATGATTCGGGTATATAGAAAGAATAAGTGATGAAACATTAATGAAGAAAATCTACAAAGCAAAATTGAGTGGTAACAAAAGCCAAGGAAGAGCAATGTTGACTTATTGAAAGTCAAATAGCCAGAGTGGTAGCAGAAGCATTCGCACACTTGGACAAAATGCGTGAGGAGCATGAGATTTGAGTAAGTTGTATGTAAGGACCGCGATGCTTGGACCTCTATCTACCCCATTAGAGACACCGTGAAAATATGTTGTTATTATGTAATTTAACAAAATGACCAAAAAATATTTCATGTCGTGACAAATTGGGTACTTGAACCTGAGTCAAGTAATTTATACCCTCATGTACTCGTATCTCTGAAAATACCGAACGTATAATTTTAAAGTCGGATAAAGTTACATCGTGCTTCAAGTTTGCAGGAAAATTATAATAAAAGTGGAATGCCTTATAGGTATAGAAATTAATTTTACAAACTTAAACTTATGATATACAACATAACATAATCTCATGCTGTATCAGTGCCAAGTATCATAGTTCTTACATCAAGGGTGGGTCCATTGGGGGGGCTGGCATTGGGGTCATGATCCCCCTGGGCTGGATCTAGATTGACTAATCTCATTGTAATCGAATTAAAGCCTGTCCTGACTAGACAGCCTGAGTCTTCCTTGGCTTTTGCTGCCACTCATTTTGACTTGTTAGGTTTTCATAATCAATCATCCATCACTTATTCTGTCTATGTGCCCAATCCACCAAACCATTTTTTTCTACATTTTTACAATAACACTGTCAATCAACTCTGCCATAACGCATGCCTCAACATTGCTTATTTTGTTCGCGAGGGTGGCACGGCACATACATGTATCCAAGATATCGTATTTCCACTGCGTTCATCTTTCACTCGATTTCTGGCATATCCAGGTCTCACTACCTTGCAATATAGTTTGCACCAACACCGCATTACGGATGGCTATTTTGGCAGATTTGGTTATATTGACCCTGAGTAGCTCTAATACAGAACACCATTAACTTCTTTACTAGCTTCTACCCGCTTTTTACATCCATATCATAATATATGCATCTCATATCTCGCATCCTTCCTCAAAAAACTTCGAAAAACAAGGTATCCTAATGTAGCGCCATTAATAATTTGTTCGGTCTGCCAAACTATTAAAATCATCTTAGTTAAGTCATCCACCCAACAGATAATAAAACGGCATTCACAGTATATAAAGGCGAAGCGGTAATCCTCTCATAACGTGCGGAGAACATCCACGACCTCATTAGATCGGTTAAAGAACCCAACCTGCAGTGTTCTACGTAGAACTACTGTAAATAACACGCTATAGATATACAAATAGCTACCTGTCGTGTTTAAGGGAGATGCTAGTCAATAAGATTAAAAGCTGAATCACGATATAATTTTTTTACTATGGGTATCAAAAGCATCTCTAGCACAAACATATACAACTTCAGTATAAGACAATGTCTTTAATCTATTGACGGCTATTTCCGGATGGGCACGAGGCAGTGGAGTTATATCCCTTGTAGTACTAAGGAATGAACAAAACAAATTCAAATGCAAATCGGATACGTATCGAGCGAAGTGGGATGGTACACGTGTTAATGAACATGGTTGGTGCCCATCATAAAGTGCTCTATCTATATTTGGACCCGTACGCCAAGACGGAATCATGCATGCATGCTGTTAGGTATGACGTGCAAAAATACCTTTCAACTGTGTTTAAGACCCCGCTCCCAAATTTTTGAGCATTTTTAAATATGTTTGCTGAGGCAGGCACACGTTTAATGAATGTGAAATTTAAATATATGCTACTTTATACATTTGTCTAGCGACTGCCTAAAACCGTTACGCATTTTATGAATTTTCGTTCGATACTTTTTTTTCTACAATGTGATGTGTTTTGGAGACATTTTTAAATATTTCTCCTAAATTACTTGAGTAAGTTACATAAAATTACTGCTACCAAGAAGACAATACAGTTTACTAAATACTGGCTAAAGGATATTTTATTATATGAATTAATATTCCAGTTATTACGATAAATGTCGCGTTCGGATGGCGAAGTGTGATGGCGGAGCCTAGGCAAAAACTATTTTTTGGGAGCTTGCTCTTAACTGAATAAACCGAATATAATTATGTTTTACAATCAGTTATTATGTAGGTAAATTTGTATGTTTAATAACATAAGCAAAGAAGAGATACGCCGTATAACAAATTGAATGACAGTGTTATTGTAAAAGTGAAGATGAAGAAAGGAGTACTTAGATGGTTCAGCACAAAGAAAGTATGAGTAATTAACGATTGTCGAAGACAATCTACAAAGCGAAAGTGAGTGGTAGCAGAAAACAAGGAAGACTAAGGTGGATTTACAAAGATCAAATAGCCAGAGTGTTAGTAATATCATTAAAATCGCGCATACCTCGACGAAGGTGTGAGAGAAGAATGATGAGATTTGAGGAGGCGAAAGAAGTATGCAAGAACTGCGACGCTTGGCACTTCGTCCTCTCTGACTACCCCGTCAAGGATACAGCTTGAGGATAGGTATGCATGTTTGTGTTTGTAGAAGCAGTTGTAAAGTTATTATTAGTTTTGCAAATAATTTGTTTGTAAAATAATAGTGCCTTGCCTACTTTACATGGTGTGGGGGAAGTGACTTCTCACTTGCCAGTTAATGCTAAGGACAATGCGAAAACTTCGAACGTAGTTTCGGTTTTGGTCATAATTTCAGTTAGGGACCATCCATAAATTATGTCACACGAATTTCGTGATTTTTGGAGTATTATATCACAACACTAATCTTGACGTTACTTCTAGAAATTAGAAGTGGTGTACAAGTTGCTGTCTCATCCTGACTCAACGCGTATACCACAAGCGATGAGACAGTAACCTGAAGTAGTATAGGCCCTATATTACTCCCTTATATACCCTATAGCCCTCAGTATACATCAGCGATCGTATTAAAAATTTACATACCACTATAGTACTAACTAACGCCTTACACGTATTTACTTCATTTTAAACATTCCATCAAGTCAGAAACATTAACCAAATTTATTTCTGGGCTTTTATCTACGCATCCTTTGACCAGTCAAGAATCGACTATTAAGAAATACATTAAGAATTGCAATACTAAGACATTTTTTTGTTTACGCGGGAGAAATCTGCACAAAGATAACCAGCCTCGGAGGGAGAGACGGGGTTATGTGGGGCTTTTACCCACCAAAACTCCTGCGGCGGTCGTTCTCGGCGCGTTGTCGAGGGGCTCCGAGATCTTCTAGGGAACACAACCGAACCCCTCTCGCACTGCGCCTAAGCACTTCTTAGGGGCGTAGTTGCAGGGGCCCCGGCACCCTCGCAGCGACATAATAGCGCGGACCACACGCACTGTCGTCCTCCTCGGGATCGCGTGGAAAGAATCAGTGGGGTTATTACCTAAAAATTTGCAGACAGCGACAGGTGACTTGTAATAAAAATTGATATCATGTATGACGACAGCGTGTCTTTTGCGCCATGGCCGTAATATGCACTTTTTGCGGTAGATACAGCGCCGCTATACAACTTACATTATACAAATTCTCGTTTTGACAGCAGATATCACGCGATATTTAGCTGTCGCATATTGACTGCAAGTAAGATAATAAGCGTGCGGAGCACCCACTCTGATTGTCCGCGACCGCGAAGGGCCTTTTTTACTAAAATTGACAAAACTGGGTCCTACTAGTTAATGAAAAAGCAAATGACCTAATTTTATAAGAAATATAATTTATATGTTTGAGAAAATCTTTTAATTCTCAGAAAGTATTAAATTGATCTCCTTGACGTTTTTATTATGTTCTTTAGCCTTTCGGATACAAGTATATTAGATTTATATATTAACTAAGGTTTCTTCCGTGCCGGTTTAAAGGCCGGATTAAAAGAAAAATATAGAATAGAATTTGTCAGCTGCTTGCCTTCCCGCGCTGATCGTAAGACTGCCAAGGAAAAATAGGACTTATTATAAGGAACTCATACAGATAGCTAGGATGTTAGTAAGTATCAAATAGCAACCTGCCGCTGTGTATCTAGCTAAGGTCTCTAAAATGTGCAAGTTTGGGAACGCCGTCATTTGTTTGCATTAATTTTTCGTGATGCGATTGCAGATGTATGTATACATATACTTATAAATACATACATATACTTTGTTTAATTACATCTGCACACACATAATATGTGCATATATGGTATACATTATATACCTTTGTCAAAAAATATAAGACCGAATGTTTTCTAGTATTATTCTAGTTTTAATCCTAACATGTATGCAACATTTCGCTGTCTGACTCGATCTGTTTTATCTTTTCATAAGGTAATTAGAATTTACTAAGGAGTGCCTTTTCAACAATTCAGTTTGGAATAAAGTATAAAAGATCAAAACATTTCTGTTGAGACTGAACCGTTTTGAAGAAGATACAATACTCGTACTTGGGATATCAATGCACAAGTTTGCTTAGGACGTAGAGTCATTCACTTTTCTCAATCCCTTGTTCCCATTATTTATTTATGGAGGAAAAATTAAAACGTCACATCTACTGTCTTTAGAATAGGAATTTAAACCTTATGGACTTGTCTTTAAGATATATAATAATTTAAAAAGTTAGCAAAAACCTTATGTGTCCAGATTTTGAAAACTCACGAACATTCGTATTGTAAATCCAAGAGAAGAGTTAATTTTACAAAAGAGTTGAGCGGAACATTTATTTTAAGTTTCTTTCAATTACTCAGGTATTCTAGATTTTAAATAACTGCTACCTATATTCATATAGATGGGTATATTTCAGATACTTATATTAATTAAATTAGTAACAGTTAAATCATCAACCTAATTTTAAATATACATATCTTCACGCTGCATCCCTAAAGGGGTAGTCAGAGAGGACGGAGCGCTGAGCGTCGCGGTCCTTACATACTTCTTTCACTTACTGAAATCTTCTCACACATTTTCGACTAGGTATACGAGTGCTTTTGACAATTCCGTCGGCTAACACTCTGGCTATTTAATCTTCATAAGTCAGCCTTGGTCTTTTTTTTGTAAAAGGAGGCCAACGAGCAAGCGTGTCACCTGACGGAGAGTGACAAACCACCGCCCATGAACACCCGCAACATCCGAAGAATCGCGGATATTGCTTTAGGGAAATAAGGAAAGAAGAGAAAGGAGGGAGAAGGGATCATGGGCCACCGGCACTCTCACTCACCGAATGAAACACCACAGCATTAAATGCTGCTGTTTCACGCCGATATTCTGTGAGAGGATTCTGTGAGGTATCTCATCGGGCGAGTCGGTCCAAATAGTTCTGCAATGCAGCATGGTTCTACCACTCTCATATTCTTCTTCTTTGGCTTCTTTTACCGCTCGCTTTCACTGTGTAGTTTTTTTTCGTCTGTCTTTCATCACTCATTCTTTCTATGTGCCCGAACCATCTAAGCATTCTTTCCTTCATTTTTACAATAACACTGTCGTGCAACTCTGTCATACTGCGTATCTCTTCATTGCTTATTTTGTCTGCAAGGGTGACACCGCACATATTTTAAATTATTATTAATTATTGTTATTAATTATTATTATTAATTATTAGGTCTTTACCAATGAAATTGCCGTTTAGTATACAAAAAGTTAAAGTTTTTTTTACCTATTTCATTTATTATCTATAAAACATTTATTTACATTAACAAAAAGTACATACATATGTTAATATTTACAAACTTAAAACTACACATTAAAGTTTTTTTTAATATATTTTTTTAAAGTATGCAACCATGCTATCGATGCATCTCTACCAGCGCAGGGGTAATTTTTCAATGTCCTTCTTGAAGATGTCAGGTATACGGGAGGTAACAAACTCTTGGCGTAGAAGTAGTACAAAAGGCTTTTGTACTACTTCTCGGGTATAGAACTTTTTTCCTGCCAAAAAGTTGTCCAAATTTTGGAAAAGTAGAAGTCTGTCGGCGCAAGGTCTGGTGAGTATGGTGGATGACACAAGACTTCCAACCCTAGCTCTTGTAGCTTAGAGACCGTCTGTTGTGCCGTGTGAGGTCGAGCGTTGTCATGCAGGAGCAGCGGGGTGAGCGATTAACCAAGGCTGGCCGGATATTTGCGAGCTTCTCCATCATCGTGTCCAGTTCCTCACAGTACACATCCGCAGTAATGCTCATGCCATTTAGTAAAAAGCTGTGATGAATTACACCGGCACTAGACCACCAAACAGTAACCATCACTTTCCTAGGGGTAAGTTTTCGTTTGGGGCATTACTTAGGTGCTGAACCGGGGACTAACCAACATGGTGACCGCTTACGATTGTCAAAAAGAATCCATTTTTCATCTCAAGTGACAATGCGGTTCAAAATCCCTTCATTTCTGTGTCTATTGAGCAACGCAAGGCATAGCTCGACGCGCTGGCAATCGTTCCTTTCATGCGGCACCCACTTGTCAAGCTTTTTTTACCTTGCCAATTTGACGCAAATGGCCCAATATTGTTTTGATATTGACATCGAAAGCTGTGCTGCTAACTCAGCAGTAGATTGAGTATCATCAGCTTCGACTGTCGCCTTTAATTTGTCGTTGTTGACTTTAGTTTTCAGGCGACCACGGGGTTCATTTTTCAGATCAAAATTTCCATGTCGGAAGCGTTCAAACCAATAACGGGTAGTGCGTTCGTTTATAATGTTCACTACGGAGTGAACACTACGTGTACGGACACGTCGTTAATGTTGCGGGCCGTTTGTGGCGCATTGCTACCGCGACGGAACTCGTATTCCGTAATTACTCGTATTTTTATCGTGTCGATACTGATGAAAAAGATACAAATTTAGTGAAAACAAAACACTAATCAATAAAACAAATGACTGAATTTGAAAATAAAATTCCATATTTTTAAAATAAAATTCATTTGAATTTAGAATTTATTGCCAGCCATACACAAAGTACATTTCAAATGGCCAATATTGTTGAACGGCAATTTCATAGGTAAAGACCTATTATTAAATTTTATATACATTTTTATACATTTATATAAATTTTAAATATTCTATCATTAATTGAACGCAGTGTAATATAATAATTATGTTCATCAAAGTAAAATATAATGAAGACTATAATTTATTATTAGTCACTTTCCAAATAAACTTAATTATTTGGGAGTTTTATAAATACCTATGAATTCCAGTTTACAGAGAATAACAGGTATATGTACCTATTTAATTAGCTGCTAATATGAAATACGACGTAACCTACCTAATGGGCTTCACAACATATTCCACATACTTGAATATCAACAGAAAATTCAAGCTTTACATCATCACGTCAGGCCTGGCATGTGCGATAATGTTTAATCAAAACTTCAATTAAAATTTCGTAATACCTTTCGTCGGACGGCGCCACCCGGGAGAACCCACAAATTAATATCCATAATCAGAGTATGTTTTAATTTAGATATTATTATTATAACCAATAGTGCGGTAGGAAAGGTGAATGTAGAGGCATGTTGCGTATGTTTATCGAACATTAATGAGGGCCTTAATTTACTAAATTTTGGAAGCGTAATGAAATGTATATTATGATGTTATTTTATTCGAAGAAGATGTGATGATATGTTATTAAAATTAATTATAGCTGTTGGACTTGAGGTATTATAGCGATTGAAATTTACTTTACATGTAGTTACACATTTTTAAAACCCACTTATCCATTAAACATCCGTATACAATATAGAACATTAAATTAAATAGAAAGTTAATAATTACAAAGATGTATAATGTACATATCTAAACGTTCATATTTACAATCTTAAAACTAAGTGTTATCATAATTAATAGACTTCGTCAAAGTCGGTATTTAAACAGCTGTAGTTTGCCTAATAACAACAACAGACTGGCAGCATTACCTCTTTGAATGGCCAAATTAATTAATTGTTTAAGAAAGACATGTTGTCAATTAAAACACAATTCCGAGTGGTAAACTCGAATTAGTTTTTTCATTCGTATGAATGGTCTTGGTGGGAAAGTTTAATAGTAACAAATGACTCGCTAAGTAGCCAGCTTTAATTTTCTGGAGGTAACGAGTGCCAACTGATTAATAGCTTCCGTCCTGCAGGAAATAAGCTGAATTTATAAAAAATATTCTTTACCAAGTTCTGTGTTTGTATTTAACTCAATCTCAGCATGACTGCAGTGTTGGGCAAAATGTTATTGTGAAAGCTACAATTACAATACAATTACATTACATTATTTGAGGAAGCGAAAGAAGTATGTAAGGACCACGGCGCTTGGCGCTTCGTCCTCTCTGTCTACCCCGATAGGGATACAGCGTGAAGATATGTATCTATTACAATATAATTGTAAAAACATTTTGTGGGGAAACAATTATAATTCCAAATTTTTAACTGTAATTGTTTTTGCAATTACATTTTACGAATACTACTAAGGTTTACATTTCATCCATTATATTTACAAGTTGAAGTGTAAATGTGCGTTTGCGCCACATCAATATTAAGAACCAAAAATGTAATAGTAATAATAAAAGTAGAAATTGATATTTAAGGAGAAAGACTACGAATATTTAAAAAGAAGATCCTGTATAATAAACGAATTATAACACATTTAAGGAACTTATTCATGTCGTGTTACACTGGCGCGGCATCGTCTAGAACTAGAATCTAGATTCTAGACGATGTGCCGGTACATAAAACTCCGGTTCTATCTAAACTCTAGATAAAAAAGGAGTTTTATTTATAAAAATAACAATATATATAATAGCATTAACCTAAATAAATAACATTAAAGCATTTCAGGCGCTATAAATAATAGAAGATTCACTTTAGTGTCGGTTCCATTTTTATTCGATGTACAACGTGTAACGGTATTAAACAGTAAGCACTTACACCCAAGCTAAACAATTGAATTTTATAAGTATAAGATGTTTTTTATGTAATAAATGCGCCATAAAATACACACCGATCATTTGGTCTCAAACTAGGGTATTATTCCCTATATTATGTTTGATTCGATTTTTAAATTACGTATTAAAAAGAATTTCTTTATGAACACAGTTTTAGTTATTTCATTAATTTTATGGGATATTTGTTGACACCCGGACATTGCGCGTTAATAGCGCGCAATGCCACATCTTTTTATTATCTTTATAAGGCCCGCACTATTTAATTACGTACGTGTAGTAGTCTATTGAAACAAAAATGCACTATAAAGTACATTGCATAAAGTTTATATTCAATTGTAACAACTCGTGCGATCATGTTTTAATATTTTTAAGAACTAGTGTCCGCCTCTATTTCGCACCGGAAGATATTTACATAAGTAGTAGCCTAAAACCTTTCCGAGAAACCAAGCTATCCAACAGTGACTGCTTGCCCGCAACCTCGTTCTCGTGGAATTTTATGTATATTCTGTACTTTGACACTGCTTTTACCCTCCTAGGTGTCGATCTTTCGAAATCAGTCAATTATGTGTGTTGTTTAGTTGATATTCAAATTCAAGATATTCGACCCAGTGGTTTGGATCGCGCATTGATATTATATGTCTGTTAGTCAGTTTTTTCTTATATAACATAACTAGCGGTCCCAACTTCGCCCGGGTTGAATACGTTATATGTGGTTGAACACGTTATCAACGTTAAATAGCCTAGGTCTATCTGGAATAATGTACCTTTTAAATAAAGAATTTTTCCAATGAGTGCAGTGGTTCCGAAGATTACCCTCCACATATAAAAAGCTAATAAAATACGCTCTCTCTCTTTGTAATATTAGTATACTTATAGATAGTAGAGTTAAAGAGTGTTTTATGTATGGATATAGATTATTAGAAAATATTATATTACATTGAAGATAGTTAAAATTGATTCAGTTAATGTTACAGGTAACAAGAACGTTAAAATTGGCTCTAGATGGTACAACTTTTAATAGCGAAATATTCGCAAGAATACATACGTGTATTTACTCATACATGTCATGTATATGATAATCTTATTGTCATATATATGTACGTTACATTACCACTGTTCGCTGTTAAAAGACATTATCTGGCAAAGCTAATTTTCAAACAAATTCACAAACGTCTTTGTTAGGTGGAGCATAAACATGCTTGTTGAAAGGAAAGGTTTACTTAGGACGTCTTCGATCGTGATAGCAAACGACCAGACAGTTAGATTAACGATTTCATGTACTAAGTACTACCGTTATTTGAATGTTTCATTTACGGTTCAATAAATAAATTACATGGAAAAGTTAAATGACTTAACCTTTATAAACATTTGGCTTTTTGTTTCAGATCAATCAAAATTGCAATATTTAATCACCTGCTTACATAAGGTAAGAAAATGTCAATCAAATCTTATTTAGATTTCTTAATACGTTTTTAGTCGCAAGCTTATTGATATTTACTCAACTCAATTGAAAGGGAATGAAATATTAAGTAATACTTACTTTATATTCTCAATATCGTCTCAAACGCAACTGTAATATATACATATAAATGCTATAATATACACATTTATTATTGACGACGTCCATGGTGTAGTCGTTCAGGTGTTGCATCCAACCGTGGAAGGTTCCGGTTTCGATTCCCGGTCGGGTCAATTTAGGAAGCTAACTTTTCTAGATTGTCTCGGGTTTGGATGTACTGGAAGACGTCTCTAGTAGTCGTTGTCTGGTTCTCATAGCACAGGAACACCTAGTTTGAGAGATGATTGGTGTTACTAGTGTATCTACTCTAAGATTTTATGGACAATATACTGTAATACCATGACCCAGTTATATTTCATATTTTGTGTTAATATAAGAGTAAATTATTTTATTGCTGCGTTAATGACAAGCTCTATGTTTGATAATCATAGCTTGTGATAGTTTACATGCGTATACCTAATAACTCGATATATATATATATATATATATAAAAGATAAAAGGCATGTCGCATTCGACAATTCTGTATAGTATAGTTAAGTATGTATTTAATGCCTGACTGAGCTCGCAATCGAACCGAGATTAATCTGTGTACATATATTTTGCATGAACAAATATTATTTCCATGTTTCAATATAATACCACCATCTATGATCGATATACGAATAACCATTAAAAGGTATGCTTAAAATTTAATTATCTACTAACATATACCAGTATTTACGTATGTATTTGTATTAACATTATCCACATGTATTACTGGAAAACACACATGCTAGAGGGTTCCATAGCCAATCTCACTATCATTCATGAATACTATCATTCTCTTATATTTGGTACCACAGTATGACAGTATACATACCTTACACCTACATATTAACTGCGCGATTAAAAAAAATTTTAATAAATACTGTGACGTCGTTAAAATCATTTAGAATAAAAGTAGTGAAAAAAAATATAAATGAATAAATGTGCCGGACAATAGATACCAACCATCCGGCCTCAAACCTGGGTATTCCACAGGGTGTCACAGGATGTGAGAACCAAACGATGACTAGTAGGTGCGTTTCTCAGTACACCCAGACCCGAGACAATCTAGAAAAATTCGTTTCCTAAATTGACCCGACCGGGAATCGAACTCGGAACTTCCGCATTTGGAAGCAACACCTAAACTACTGCGCCATCGAGGTCGTCAATTATATACAATTAGTCAATCGCCGTCAGTTCCGAATAATTTAGAAAGTTTAGACAAAAAGAGACACGTCGACTACGCAAACAAAAACACTATAATTGAAGAGTTCAAATTATTAGATTTCAAAAACATTTTTACATGCCACTCAATAACTCATAAATTAGGAAAACTGTTAAAAAAACTGAACTCCCAGCCGTACAGTGAAAAGAGCTGTATTTTCGTGTTATTACTTTGATTTATTATTTAAAAAAAAAGAGAATAAGAGGGTTGTGACTTACAGCTAGATAGATTAACCAATGGATGTTCTTCATTAGTTACATATACATGTATAACCTTAGAGTACCTCTACGTTAAAGAATATTAACATGCAAAGAATATTATTCTTTCTTAAGTAAAAGACCCGGTACTTACCGTCTATTATTATAACTAAGTGTATGTGCAGATAAAGCACAGAGTATAAAGTTTGTTACAGTCAAAGTTACCCGCGAAGGTGCACATGGCGACAGTAAAAGTCATCTACTTCATTTTAACTTTACCATCAAAATAAATGTGTCGCTATTTATTAATTTTCTGAAGAACATTTCATTGTATAATTAACCATTTTTTCAATTATTAGAACTTTTCTATTTCCTGACATATTAATAGAAATGCATTCCAAATAAATAAAACTTTACCGACAAAAAAATGTTGTGGTAAGAATATACTTTCATGTATAACGAAATATGAATATCCACAACTGGTTTTATTGGCGTAAAAATAATGATGTAATTGCAATTTCAACGCCATTAAAAATTGTGTTTGCTTCAAACTGCCTGCCGATACGATATTCGAATGAAATAATTAATAAAATTTCCCTCTAATACTAATTTTTAAACTAACACTATAAATATAATTATTAGTACATGTAATGCAGTATTAGTACAAATAATACTTTAGCTGTGATCCCATAATAATTGTACACATCTATTTTATGTGTGTGCGTAGGTCATATTGTTATGCAGGTACATACATAATATTCTATTATGTAACCAATAACATTAAAAGCTGAAATTCTGCGTTGACCCCATAATGAGCACTCAGCAAAGCTCGCTGTGAGCGGAGTAATTTTAAAGTAGAATATTAGTAAGAATATTTCATATAGCCTTTGTTAGCACGGTACTTAAGCATGATTTCCCTAGGCAGGCACAGCGATTTATAATCACTACTGAGTTTCATTAATATCCGTAGCACTTTCTGATAAAATGTATAGCATAGCATTTCCTGTTCGAGATAGACAAAGCATCGAAGTACAAAATCAAATCTTGATACTTATACAGATGACAAAGCGGAACCATATTAGTGACAGGGTGCTAGCTTGTCATCTACCCAAGTTTTTTGTAATATATTCTATCCCATTAATCACAACTTTTGGCTCTATCTACGGACCTCTACTAAAATTCTCAGTTTTTCTCAGTTTTTCAATACGTTTGAGTTAGATACGTTGTTGTAGTTATCTTGCAACAGATAAATGTACTCTTGAAATAGTAGGTAATACTGCAGTTGTTAAAATATTTATGAGAGGACCCTTTTCTCTGACACGGGTTTTTATACCCGTATAATGTGAGGAATTTACTACTCTGATCCTTTAATGTAATTGAAGGATGAAATCGATAAAACCTGAAGCATAATTTATTAAATATATGTATAAATATATTTCGTAAATCAAGAAGAATGTTTTTGATTGTTTAAGAAACGATGCCAGCGTGATGGAAAATCTTATTAACCTCTTATAATTTAAATGTATTTATTCCTCTACATCCCCAGATTTTAAAGTGAATTTTGAAAAATATGCTCGTGAATATGTAATCTAATAGTTACATAATTTTCATTCCTGTCTCCATTAGCCTTAGCTTGTATAGACAATTGCCGGTCTCCTTCATTAAACTACATTACAATGTTATAAACACATAAGAGGTTGCTAATGCTTTTGAATTTTTTTTCAAATACACTTGAACTACATTATGTACTACATTTTTGATTGCGATGTCACTCTTTGCGGTATCCATTTGCGGTGCCACCCTTGTGGACAAAATAAACTAGGAAGAAATACACAGTATGACAGGGTTGCAAGACAATGTTATTGTAAAAAAGAGACAGAAATGCTTAGACTGTTTGGACAAATAAAAAAATGAGTGATGAAAAACTGATGAAGTAAATCTGAGCGCAATCAAATATATCAGTAAAATAAATCAGTGGTAGCAGCAGCCAAGGAAAACCAAGGCTGATTTACGGAGATCAAATAACCAGAATGTTAACTGACGGGAATGTCTAAAGCACTCGCATGCCTAGGCGACAATATGTTAGGAGAATGACGAGATTTGAGGAGGCGTAAAAAAAAGCCTAAAAATGTAAAATAGTATGTGAGGACCGCGAAGCTTGGCGCTCCAAGCTTAATGACTACCTCGTTAAAGATACAGCGTGAAGTTATGTGACTACATTTTTGAGCTGTAATATGAGATATTGATTCCCTACACATTTTAAATACACATATGCCCTTGAGATAGAAAAAACTTTCGAGTAATTAAATAAAAAGAAAAACGAAGATTTATTAATCGGTTCATCTACACATAACAGTTAATTGAAACCTATAGACATTATTACAATTTTGGTAGATATTATTTATAAATGTGTTGATCAAGGGATGTTTCTCAATTTAATGAAATAGTGAAATTGTTCCATTGTTTAAATTAGGTTGCTATCTAACAATTTAGCACCCAGTGTCGATAATACTAGCGTTGAGTAAAATATTCAAAAAAAGAAAATCAACCAAATACCGGCACATTTTAACATCCACGGTACAGATTCACGAGAAGGCAGTGGTCAACCAATGCGGGAGCCAATGTACTTTAGGGTTGACTCACCAAGCCTGAAGTCCAGGATGCTATTGCCCTTGAATTCTTTCCTATAGGTTTTTGTATGTATGTTATAATAGATCTCACTTGGGCAAAACCAAGACAGGTCGCTAGTTAAAGAATAATATGTAAAATTTGATGTCTAAAAGTATAGTTAATAGCGTATATACATCCTTAACAATTTAAGCAATGGAACAGATTCATCAGGTAGAGGTTGCCAAAGCTTTGTGCTGGAAAAAGCTTCCTACTGGAGAACAGCACCAAACAGACGCACAATGCCTCAAGCAGCAAGCTCCTACATTATCCCTGGACTGCAGCGTCCAATGATTTTATGATTTATGAGTTTCTTGTGTCAGTATATTATATTGCAATGATTAAAATATCAATTATTCAGTGCAGCAACTGGAAAGCACCAGCGAAATACAATTAGTATCGTATTTATTAAACAAGGTGTAAAGAATAAGTTAAGACAACAAAGGGCGATAATTTTTAAGATTCAGTACAACAAATTGGCGGTTCATAAGTATGCAGCATTTGGCTCATAAAAATAAGCATCTTACCTGATTAGTATTAGAGATCAACCATATTGCACTATACTGTGCGCATGAATCAACAATAACAATAACAAAATATTTATGTAATGATTACACAAGCAACTTTGTGTCTGAAACGACCGTAAAATATTATCAAGTCCAACCAATTTGAAATAAACATTCTAACCGTAACTAAACCCAACGATAGTATTATATTTATCAAACCCAACGATAGTATTATATTTATCAAACCCAACAATAGTATTATATCTATCAAACTCAACGACAGTACTTTTCTGCAAATGGTTAGTAAATTGTCCAAACTATTGCCCACAAGAACTAATTCAATAACACATAAATCATCCATATATTTATTATATTTCAAATTGTCGTTGAGGGTATGCGAGTGCGCGGTATTTTATTTTTTTATTTTTTAAGGCATTGACAACAAGACTATCAACCTAATCACGTAACTTCTGGACAAATAAACTAAGTCCCTAACACTCCTCCAGTAAAGTGACAGTAGCCTTTACTAAAGTTAAAAAGGACTTCTTGGAAGAACACGAAATATTCAGCTACATATGTTTATTTAGATCTCCTCCGTTCTTTTCACTTTTACAGAACTTTAAAATACAATATACTATTACTGTGATACTTTAAAATTCCTAAAAACGTAAAAAATCGAAAATCTCAATAAAATGACAATCTCACTTCTCTCGTTCCCGCCAAAAAGCCGCGAGTGAGCAGTGTCGAAGGACCAGCGAGAAAAATGTCTGTGGAACAATGTTTCCACCTAAGTAACAATACCCTACTGAACCGAAAAATATATTAATACCTACTTTTACCTTGAAGACCAGGGATAATTAAATACAAAATAAATTTAGATAAGTTTTAGTATTTTATCGGAAAACTGAAATCTGTAGTTCGTTCTTTGTTTTCCACAGTTCACTCACGTCATAAAAATAACCTAAATGCAAAATTTGTTAAGTAAGTCAAAACGTTACCTTAAAGTTATTTTTCGATCAACATTGTTGTATTTAATGTGCTGGAGAAATAGATGAATATGATTGGTCAATGTGGAGGAAGATTCTCATTTGTTAAAAACATGAATGAAGTCGTGCAATGGACGCCAACCAACCTGAAAATAAACCATCCAATAAGATGAGACGAGAAATCACGAATAATACGCAAAAATTTATTTTTAACAAATTTTAGTTTTGTCGATCATACTAAAACACTACATTATCTACAGAACAAATAACAATGTGAGCTTAAGAAAAAACTTTCATTTCAAATTCACTGACAACTTCTTGTGATAACATCGCTATGTAAGGTCTTAAATATTGTCAACATTAGGTATTATTTGTCCATTTTACTTTATATTTTATTGTTGCATGTGCAATTAAATTATTTAAAATAAATAGTCACAAAATAATAAAACATTTTAAATGCCCCAAATAATTAATTTGTGCTGTAAATATGCGTTCATAATAAACAAGTTTAATTCTAAAGATGGAAACGAAACCGTGTGTAGTTACCTGCATCCGAGAAAATCACACGCGAATGACCGGTCGTTGCCAGAGTACCGCTAATTAGTATGGAATTTTCACGCGAAAACTTCAATTAATTCCGTCAAAGCCACCACAGGCACGGCTGCCCTTTTTGCTGGCGAGAAAAGTCTGAAGCGCCACGAAAATCGGAATGAAGTAATGAAATTTCCACTGTCGAGTCGTTTGAAACTCCGTGGTTTCTTTTTTGTCTGCTTGGCTTAAGCCGACAGTTAAATATTTTAAAGAAATGATTGATTTTTATGGTGTTACTAAGTAACTAGTTTTAATAGGAACTGGATTTTTTTTTATTTAATATTAACCCTCGATTATGAAATAATTAAATTCGTAATACTTGATAATATCTACTACACTATAATTTTAAATATTGTTTTTTTAAATATTAAATCTGATCTGTTTTCAGATCAGATTAAATATTTAAAAAACATATTGATTTATGCTAACACATAAGTAGATATGTGTAAATAATTGCATACTCAATAAAATAAAATAACTATGCATTTTCTTGTAGTTTACATACATAATGCAAGTTCATTCATTATTTAAATAACATATGTAGAGATATGAGGTCACAGTGCCAAGCGAGGCGAAAATTGGTCGAAGCGAAACGAACGCCGCGGACGTCGTCGGGATAATCTCATTGAAAGATTTGATTTTCCGCCAAATTAGATAAAAGTAATGAAATACTCTCCCGAGATTTCGCCGTACCAGTGTCGAGACGCTAAAAGAAATTCACTATGACATTGATTTTGTAAACGAGAACGTTTTGTATCTTGACCGCACCGTTGAATGTATTAACATAAATAAACAAAATACATATTAACTCTGATGTATATTTCTCAAAAAAATTTATTTGTATTTTTTTCAGTTTTCCTAATTAAAATTAAATATGATAATTATTTCTAAGTCTGTTATAGTTACTCAATCCACTCACAATATTTAATTAATTAACTCGATATTAATTCCCAAACATCTTTAACGAGAAATTTGATAATATCTTACCTTACCAATTATCTGAATGATCCTTAAACATTTCTGTACAGTACTTTACAGTCTTAAGTATAGAAATATAATTAGACGTAAGATATTTTAAGTTTGAATTTGTTACAACAAAGTTTGTTACTTCATTAATAAGTTGCATTGGTGTGATATTGGAGATGGGACATTTTGTAGTTAAATACGAGAACACGCCACAGCGTCTCACCGGGACCCACTCTCGCGGGGTATATCGTATATTCCGTGCCTCTTATTCAATTTGTGAGCGAATCAGTTCCGCCAACCCGATTATCTTTCACGTCCGGATTTATGCGCTCGCAGGGACTCTTATCAGTTTACGAGCTTTTTATACAATGCTCTTTTAAAAATCCTCATAATTGTCTTAGTCTCGCAGTAAAACAAATAATACTAATTGTGAAGAGTTACAGAATACATATGCCGTTAGGTATACAGCATGAAGGTATAAATGTCTCTATGTACATAATACATATGTACATGCAGATCTTCACACTATTTCTTTTTCAGGTGAACAGGCCATTAAAGTGCAAATTTACACACTGACATCAGTTTCAAGTAGGTACCTACTTTTTCTTCGGACGGTAAAACGATACCATAATACAGTGACTGGTTACCATTAGATATAGATTCCCATTAAAAATCCTCTACGGCCGACTCTTACGAACCGTACCAGATGACGAGAAGCTGACACATGTTTGTCTTTCTTTCTTATAAAGTTACAACTTATTATACTTAGTCATAACAAATACAAAAAGCTACTGCCGTAATATGGTTTAATATTTTAACCTCATTTATTGCTGTTTGTTTTCTTAAGTCTTACAGGGTTCGCGTAAAAGACTTATCCGCAAATCTTCTTGCATGAGAAAGGGTCGTAACCTAAAAGTGCTTTTCTAAAAGGCAAACGTTAATATTTTGTTGACTCCTGTATTAGTTTTAAACAAGATGCTTTGTTTCGTTCTATAATATT
Source organism: Zeuzera pyrina (assembly GCA_907165235.1). Taxonomy (NCBI): domain Eukaryota; kingdom Metazoa; phylum Arthropoda; class Insecta; order Lepidoptera; family Cossidae; genus Zeuzera; species Zeuzera pyrina. The sequence continues at coordinate 12,331,705 of OU015624.1, forward strand.
ACAAAAGAAAAATTACGTAAATGTTAATTATTTGGTAGATAACAACGAGCAACCGTGACGTTGAATTTTGTATAAATAAATCTGTCTCTAATACCCATAACAACGCCAACATTAAATTCTCTTTATTGGCTCATTGCGAGCATTGAGTTCGTGTGAGAGCAACTAGTACTTTTTATAATGCGAAAGCACTTGGCACATGTACAGGGTAGAGAGCAAGAGGCCACTCGGCTTCGTAAACATTTGCCCAATAATTGCGAGTCCTGAATTGGACTACTGGAATAAAATATTCGCTCCTCGTGAGGAATGCTCGACGGGCTGCCTTAACTGGAAGCATTTTTTTATTGGACAGGAATCGAGACTTATTGTTTTATTACAGAATATTCGGAATCCTATATACATGCTTGATATTAGAAATTATTTTTTTATTGTTCATCTTTCGTGAAGTTGCGTAATAACTACTTAATAAGCGTATGTGAATTGGCTATGTTGTACCGATATGTGTCGAAGAATGATCGGTTGCATATTTACGGTTGTGGTTTTATACAAAATTTATCAATTAAATTCTTAACTTTTTATTATAGTTATACATGCTTTATAAACTACACTAACAAGTTATGTTCATGAACTATAGTATACCGTTATGTGTAGTGTAGACGTCTATACATTGGTACACACATACCTAAGTTCAAAGAGCTTGCTACACACAAGTTGGTATTGGTATATATGTAACTAAACTCAATGAGCTCGCTTCTCTATACTAGAGGAATATTATTAAGTATTTGTTTCTTATCTGGTGGTATCAAAGAATATATTTTAAGTCAGTGTATACATTGTGGTAATACAGAAAAACACTTACGAAGCTATAAATTCCCGAATATGTTTATCTTAAGAAAGAATGAGCGGTCAAAGACTACGAAGTAAATCTACAGAGCGAACGTCAGCTGTAGCAGAAATCAAGGAAGACCAAGGCTAACTTAGAAAATCAAATAACTAAAGTGTTGGCTGACGGAAATGTTTAAAGAACTAGCATACCTAGGCGAAAATGTATGAGGAGAATTATGAGATTTGCGGAGGCGAAAGAAGTATTTAAGTACCGCAAAGCTTGCCGCTCCGTCCTCTCTGACTACCCGTTAGGGATACAGCGTGAAGATATGTAAATGTACGTTTGTATATATGTTTAATTGCGTGTTTATAAAATCGATGAACATTTGTTTTAGATACATAAATCAAAATTTGAATAATAATATTCTATTACTATTTATATTTACCTGTTAATAGGCCCATTGTTTTCAGATAATAAATCAAAACATTGAATTTTCATTCAGCAGTTCATTTTTGAGAACTGAGAATTGGTAAAAAAAATTGTCAAGGGTGTTGTGTCAGTTAATGAAGTAATACTTCAAAAAGAAGACATAAAAAGAGATGACTTCAAAAATATACAATTTTCCTAAATATTTATCTTAACGGAAATTGAAAAATGATTTACAAAAAAATATGATTCGCTTAAGTATAAGTTAATTAGTTCGTAGATTCGGTTGAGTCTGTTACCGACGCAAAAGGGAAATTCGGATGGTTCACTTACCCAAGAATTCAAAATTAAATTAGCATTTAGTAGGTATCAGATCAACTCGGGTCCCTCACGGGTTCAATCGCCTCCACCTTTATGTTTATTTATCAGGCCCTTAAAAGGACGCGACTAATAATATGCCAGCTTAAGAATTTGCATTACTAATTCTACGGTTTTTATTAGTGTTAAATATTTACTAGCCCCCATACGTAATACACGATATATTGCTATATAATTGTACCAAATAGAAATAGAAGTCGAAAAAGGTGTCAATGTAATTTTATTCCACATTTTTGTGATTTAATTGCGTCATTTACATTTTAGATTCGCAGTCAATATGTAGTATATACGTACATACATATTTCATATATACATATAGTATATGAACACTGTATGTATATTATATGTACGTATGGATATATGTACTACACTGACTGATATTGTACTAATCGGTTATTTTACTGATCTATCTATTAGTTAGCACCTATTTGGGTCTATCTATCAATAAGCACATTACCTATACTAAGTACCTAATTCGAAGATTATTAGTCAAATTACATTAATTACTCATTTTTTATTATTATTATTATTCATAGCGCAGATTAATAAGTAACTAACTAGTTACTATTGAAAATAAAATATCACTCCTAAATTTATAGTACTTAACTTATTATGCAAATCAGTTTTATTTATTCGTATCAGTTTTATATATTACCTATTCATGCCAAATAAGAACAAATAGTTTTAGCAGATAAACAATATGCAAATATGGATAATATATCTGTTATATTTGTTGTACCCTCGTCATGATCGTGTCACTTTCCTTGTTACGTTTATAGTTTACAATGGAAACAGTGTAAATAAAAGCATTTCCACATGTCTACAAGCTACGTGTCTACAAGCCGTCATACAGTGAGAGGGTACTGTAATACCAGTCGGTAATACAACAACATTTATCTGAATGGCGTCCTTTTCGCCTTGTGACAGTGACAAGTGCTTCCGTGAGTGTCGGCCGTTATGCTTAACAATGGTTACCCTACATCTGTTCCGCCCACTATCGCATTACGGCTCTCTTTCTGTATGACTTGTAAAGGTTTCCTCTTGTTCTACTCGCGATATCGTGCCTTCTCAATGTTTTGATTAGTACATATTAAAATGATTATATTTGTCTACCACGTCCATGTCAACCCTTCTCGCACCGCTGATTAAAGTTATTAATATGCTGAATGTAAACAGTTTAAATTCGCAACTATGAATGTCTTGAGCATCTTTCAGCATATCGAACTTATATTAAACTAGATAAGTCATATTATATCATTTACTTAACCTTAATTATAGTCCTCTCATACACTATGACGTAAAAAATACGTTGGATCTTAACGTATTGCTAATATAAAACCTAAACAAAACTTAAAGCGGCGTCTATACGTCTTTAATCGTTGATCGTTACATATAAATAGAATTAAAGTGTCTGTCTGGTATTGCGAATAAAAAGGCTATTTCTTAAGCTTTTATTATGGTTATTTGTACGTAACTAAAATCCAAGCACGCGCTTTTATAGAATTATTGTCTGTTAAATTTGTTACAATTTATTGTCTGTGTGTTTGTCCGGGCTATTCTCCGAAACGGCTGAATTGATTTTGACGAGACAAAAGTCTCTAAAAAGAGGGAAATTTAACCCAAAAGAATAATTGAAATCGATATCCAATTAACGAAGTTATCGGTGAAATTACATAAAAAAAATACATACAGACAAACATAGAATCTCCTCCTTTTTTGAAGTCGGTTAAAAATCTTTATTTCGAAATCACAGTTGGCCACTTCAATTTTATTTATATGTATGAATGTATAAACTAAACACCCATGCGTATAAAGTCGCGGGCACAGCTAGTCGTAAATAATGAAGGCATAACATTTATTTTATGCATTTTATTACTATGGTCCATGCGATAGTAAGTTTTATGAGATAGTTCAGTTGATCACGACTGAAAACATATAAGTAGATAACAAATTGCGACGACATTCCAGCGGAAAGAGACAAAGTTTTCTCATCGCACAAACGAACAAGTTAGTAGTTTATTATTATTCTCGACACCAACTGCACCACAACTTTAATTGAAACAAAGCTACCAAAATATGAAGTGCGCTTGACCCGCCATCCACTGGGTAGATAACTTGTAAGTTGTTTCATTTCATTTTCTCTCTTTGTTTTATAACTGAAAAACTTATTATATAGGCAGATAATAGAAAAAACTGTTTCGTTACATTGAAATGCATAACATACGTAAAAACGTATCATTGTACAGTATTTTAATAATTTAATATGATATATATTTGTATCAATAACCTCATTTACTAACTTCTTTTTGGAAATCGTATCAAAATTCTACTCGAGTGTTAATTCGATCATTGAAGTAAAGTAACATAGCGGTCACGTATTCGATAGGTGCTCTACTAATTTCAAAAGGTATGCTAAGCTACTGATCCAAACTATTGCTATATGGCAGTATTCGTTATACTAATAGTTCAGAAATATTTCGAAGCCCAATTGAATTTCCTCACCAATTACCAAAAAAAATAGGCGTAGCTTTCAAATTAGCGGTTGGCTACTACTTTCACCAACTCACATTGTACCCTCGTCATAGAGTATTGCCCGTCTGCTTCTCACCACACTTGTGAGAAGTGGACTATAACCACTAGTGAGCCGTACACAGACTAAAGAAATCAACATTTTGCACATTTTAATTTAGACATATTTAAATAACAGTTTACAGCAGTGTGAATATATCTAACACAGCTAAAATGGCCATCCACAAATCGGTGTTGGTGCCAACTTTATTGTACAGTAGTGAGGCCTGGATATGCCCGAAATCGAGTGAAAGTATGATAAATACAGTGGAGATGCGATCTCTTAGAAAGATGTGCGGCGTCACTCTTGCCGACAGGATAAACAATGAAGAGATACGCAGTGTGACAAGATTACATGATAGTGTTATTGTAAAAATGAAGAAAAGAATGCTTAGATGGTTCGGGCACTTAGAAAGAATGAATGATGAAAGACTGACGAAGTAAATCTACAGAGCAAAAGTCAGAGGTAAAAGAAGCCAAGGAAGACCAAGGCTGACTTATGAAGATCAAATAGCCAGAGTGTTAGCAGACGGAAATGTCAAAAGCACACGCATACCTATAGGCGAAAATGTGTAAAGAGAATGATGAGATTTGAGGAAGCGAAAGTGGTATGTAAGGACCGTGACTCCTGGCGCTTCATCCTCTCCGACTAACCCGTTAGGGATACAGCGTGGTGAAGATACGTATGTGTATGTAAAAAATTTTGATGAGTTACTGAAGCTGAAAAGTTTTTATTTCTGTTGCTTTTGAAATGTAGCAATTTTCTTCAAACACTGCTTCCTATTGGTTTTTCTGGTAGATACCGTTGCAATGGCTGGTACTAGAAGTTTTTGCAATATTACTCCCTTCGTTATCACAGTAGCAGTGACACCGGTATCACTAACCTTGCATTAGACATTTCTGTCGTTATGATTACATAGAGCTACGAAATCGGCAAGACGTTAAATTGCGTTGATAACGCGTAACGAAAGGGCATAACGATATGAAGTATTGTAAGATTTTATAAAATAACTTTACAACATAACTACATTAAAAACTAAAATGGATTTTTACCTGTAATAACAATTTTATACAGAATATAGTAAGATATTAATGGCTTAAAACTATTTACGACTGAAATAAAAAATACTCTGATGCCAATAATACGTTACTTGTGCTAAGGCTAGTTCCTTGTACCTTGTATAATTTCGAGTCCAGCTTTGAAGCTTTAATTTTTTTTTTTCAATTTTATTCAATGTCTTTACTTTTATGATTTTACATTAGGATGCGCTATGGTCCCCAAACTAGGCAAAGCCTGTTCTATGGAGACCCAAACATATATAAGTTTATCTTAAACTGTGCGGGAAATATACAATAGTATGTAAGTACACATATTATACATTAATATGTGAACTTACATACATATATATCTTCACGCCGTATCCCTAATGAGGTAGTCAGAGAGGACGGAGCGCCAAGCATCGCGGTCCTTACACACTTCTTTCGCTTCGTCAAATCTTATCATCCTCTTCACACATTTTCGCCTAGGTATACGTATGTATGTGTACTTGCTTATTGTTATATATATATGTGTATAGATGTGTGTGTAATGCAATGTATATGTATATGTGTGCATAGCTGCGTCTACGCTTCTAGCTATAATAAAGTAATAAACTCAGTGTGCATTTAACTAGCCTTGTCATTGGTTGTGTCCCTTGTTCGCATACATAACAACTGGCGACGCTCGAACTTTCGCGAATATGTCTGGAATATTTGGAATATTATCTACATTTGATCACCTTAACCAAGATTGGAACACCTACAAACCAAGATTATTACAGTGGTTTATCGCCAATGATATTTCTGTTGAATCGGACAAAGCGGTAATTAAAAGAAGAGCTATTTTACTCAGCACTTTCAGTGAAACGACCTACAAATTGACAAGTGATTTGGCTTTGCCGCTCAAACTAGAGGAGTTAAATTTTGAAGCAATTTTAAAACTTCTCGACGACCATTTTTCACCCAAACGTTGCGTGTTTGCTGAACGGCATCAGTTCTACTCTGCTGTAGAACAGATGGGTGAAGGTCACACTCAATGGGCAGCGAGAATCAGGGAACTAGCAGCTCATTGCAATTTCAAAAATTTGGAAGAGGCCATACTAGATAAATTTATCATGGATATGGTAGCGGGACATGAGCGGGATAAATTGTTCACACAAGATCTGCAAGATCTGACCTTGGCAAAGGCCGTGGAGCTTGCGGAAAGTGTACGTTGTGCACATAATGCTGCTGCGTCATTGCCGGTCGACTCGGCCACCACCGCATCAGACACCGGCGTGTTCAGCATTACAAATAAACGTGAAAAGTGCAGTGTATGTGGTTATTTGAACCACAAAGCCTCTCAGTGTAGATTCAGTAAATACAAGTGTAAAAAGTGCGGTCAAAAGGGACATTTACGTAAAATGTGTTCATCGTCGTCGATTAAATATGTTCAAAAGGATGATGTGGATGATAATGACGATAGTAGTGATGGTGAGTCCTTACTCAACATTAGATGCCTTAAGGGAGAGCCTATGACAGAAAACATAAACGTGGGTGGCGTGCTAGTAAAGTTCGAAATAGATAGCGGTTCGGCGGTCAGTGTCATATCTAAACAGATGTATCGGTCTAACTTTAGTAACGTGCCATTGTCAGCTACTAATAAAAAATTACTAAGTTACACTGGGGGTAAAATCTAGAGACTATAGGGTGTATGCGGTTACCGATATCCTATCTTGGACGCACACTCATTCACAACATACATGTGGTACGGAGCGGGGGGCCACCCCTTCTTGGTCGAGATTTTATTCGTAATTTCAAATTAGAATTGTCACCTGCATTAAGCGTCCATTACTGCCAAGAATGTAACGAACACATTGTTGGCAAATTAATTTCAAAATTCCCTAAATTGTTTTCTGGCACTCTTGGTTGTTTCAATAAATATAAAGTTAAGTTATACTTAAAGCCAGACTGCAAACCGTTATATTTTAAAGCGAGACCCGTAGCGTTTGCCTTAAAAGATAAAATAAACACAGAAATAGATCGGTTACTGGAACTAGGTATACTGAAACCCGTCGAACATTCAGATTATGCTTGACCAATAGTGCCCGTTTTAAAAGCTAATGGAAATGTTAGAATTTGCGCCGACTACTCAGTAAATTTGAATAAACAACTTATAATTGAAAAGTATCCGTTACCCACAATTCATGAATTATTTTCCAAATTACATGGAGGCAAACAATTTACTACGTTAGATTTGTCTATGGCTTACAATCAATTTGTATTATCTGACGAATCACAAGACCTCACTTGCGTTAACACTCATCGTGGTCTGTTTAAATTTACTAGGATGGTGTTCGGGTTGTCTAGCGCTGCTGCAATATTCCAACGTACTATGGAATGTATACCAGCGGGTTTAGCTGGTGTATTATGTTACCAAGACGACATATGTGTTACGGGAGTAGACAAAATTCAGCATTTAGAACGATTAACTAAAGTATTATAAAGATTGCAGGATGCAGAATGGTTGGCCCAGAAAAATAAATGAGCTCTCATTAAAGCCTTATTTTAATTGTCGTTTTCAATTATCATTTGAAAATAATTGTTTGATGACAGGTCATAAAATAATTATTCCCAGTAGCTTACAAGAGATAATATGTAACGAATTACACAGTTCTCACTTTGGGATAGTTAAAATAAAAGCGGCGGCTCGCGCGCGTCTTTGGTTCCCCGGCATCGATGCCGCGCCGGAGCGCATCCGGAGCGGCTGGCAGGCGCGTGCGACACGTGCGCGCGCCTCCGCCCCGAGACGCGCCGCGCGCCGCTCCCCGCCTGGTCCTACCCGCCGCACGCCTTCTATAGGATACATATCGACTTTCTTTAGCCATTTAGCACTTAAATGTACTTGATAGTGGTAGATGCTTATTCCAAATGGGTGGAATGCTATCAAATGCTTTCTTCTTACAATTCTACAGCTGTCATACAGAGACTTTATGATTTTATGTCTCGTGTGGGAATATCACATATCTACAATAGTAAGTGATAATGGCACGTCTTTCACGTCACAAGAATTTAAAAATTTTCGCAATTTAAATGGTATATCGCATGTATTGACAGCCCCTTATCATGCTTCCAGCAACGGTAAGTCGAAAGTTTTGTGAAAATTATAAAAAAATGGGTTAAAAACTATAATTTTATCCAGTTCCAATAAAAAAGATCTCCAAACAAAAATTTTAAAATTCCTATTCGATTATAGGAACTCAAAGAACACCACCACCGGAAAGTCCCCCGCTGAAATATTGTACGGACACCCGCTGAGATCTAGACTTGACTTATTAAGCCCCTCATCTATCGTATCATCCTCCAAAAATCTCCATCAAACCGTAGAACATAATCAGTCCTTACAGGCTTTTGCCTGTAAGGACTGATTATGTTCTATAAGATTTTCTTATAAAGGAAAAAAACGTTCTGATTTCAAAATGAATGACAAAGTGCTCATTAAAAAGCACACAAACAATACATTTACATGGGTTGAGGGCATCATGAGGAAAAAAATTGGCAACGTCATATATTCTATATACATCTCTGATTTAAACATCGAGATCACGAGGCATGTTAATCAAATCAAATCCCCGCAAAAGTTACTCCAATGTCAGTAGCACTCATCCCGCTAGCGGTTACGTGTGGGACCCAGACGTATTACCAGACATACCGGCAAGTTCAATTGCCAAGCAGCCAGAAGACGCCTTCTTACGAGACTTCTGCCGCAACGATCACTGATTCGAGTCCTGTCGTAACATCTTTAGCTGAGAAAGGGGAATCTCGCGAGACACATACTCGCCAACTAACAACTGGTGCCCCTGCAGAAACAGTCTCTCATGACGTACACGCCAAACTCAAACGTACTCGTCCTTAAATTAGTTATAAGAAATATTTGTAAAATATAGGGGAAAGTTTGTTATATATGTTATATATGTGTATGCACGTGTGTGTGATGCAATGTGTATGTATATGTGTGCGTAGCTGCGTCTACGTCTCATGTTTATTAAGGTAATAATCTCAATGTGCATTTAACTAGCCTTGTCATTGGTTGTGTCCCTTGTTTGCATACATAACACAATAAATAAGTAAGTCTAATAATTGATTGTTATTTCCCTTTCTGCTAAGGATCATGAAACTATTATTATATTATATATATTTCATTACTAGCTGTGCCTCGCGGCTTCCTGCCCTCCATTATAAAAATTAGTCTAGATTACTCTTTGAAAGGTCCACTTCTTGCCAATGAAAATCCCGTCAAAATCGGTTTCGGAAATTACCCCAGACAAATAAATCGACATAAAAAAAGCTTAAGAAATAACCTTTATTTCGAAATTACAGACAGACACTTCGATTTTATTTATATGTATTATGTATAATTTTCTGTAAACCAGAATACACCTGTTTGTTTTTAAATTTTATAATATTTACAATATAAGGCTTTACGGGGGCGAAAAATCAATTCTGGGAAAATTAGTTTTTCTGTTTTCACACACTTACTACTCGAAAAGTTGCCCGCGAAATGTGATCGGTAATTTCACAATATAGAGTTTACTTTCTCGATAGCGTAGTGGCTACAGCGCACTATGGAGAATGGTAGAACAAAAGCATATCAAAAATGTTTTTATAAATATCATAATTTAGCTAATTATGTCGATTTTCATTGATACTCCAATAGTCAAATTATAATATCTAATAGAATTTTGTCACTCAATACGCAAAATAATATTATATTTCATAGTCATAAGTACACAGAAAACAGGAGTGCCAAACTCAAGTCTTTGTGTGTACATATTTCAAAACAATATTACAAAAAAAAAATTTATCAGCTATGCTTTCCCGTTTTATTTTCTTTTTATGCTATATATATATATATATATTTATATATATATTTTATGATATATATATATATATATATACTAGCTGTACCCGCGACTTCGTCCGCGTGGAAAAATGTTCCTTGACCTCTTTAGGTTACTGAGGTTACCCGAGGTACTCATATTGTTGGTGTTAAAAAAAAAGTTATTCTCTATAATGGAACATCTGCCATATTAGATTTATGATGACGTCACATATACAAAAACCTGCGTATTCCATTTCATTCGATGCCCATATTGTTAGTTTTGAACGAAAAAGTAATTTCCTATTATGGAACATCCGCCATATTGGATTTATGATAGCGTCACATATACAAAAATCTTCCTCTGTGTATCCCACTTCATTTGACACCCATACTGTTGGTATTGAACAATACTCCGAGAAACCTAGAACATGACACCCATGTAAATCTATCAAAAAAAAATAATATTCACCATCTTAGATTACAAAATGAACGTCATTTTCGTAATCAGCACCCCGATGTACTTAGAATTTGACAGCCATATCGATTTATCCAAAAAAGTAATATTCGCCATCTTGGATTTGAAAATAAAAGTCATTTTCGTAATCAGCACCCCGAAAAACCTAGAATTTGATACCCATATAGACTTATCCAAAAAAAGTAATATTCGCCATCTTGGATTTGAAAATGAACATCATTTTCGTAATTTGCACCCCGAGAAACCTAGAATATGATACCTATGTCGATTTAACCAAAAAAATAATATTCGCCGTCTTGGATTCGAAAATAAACATAATTTTCGTAATCAGTACCACGAGAAACCTATAATGTGACACCCATATCGATTTATCCAAAAAAGTCATTTCGCCATCTTGGATTTGAAAATGAACGTCATTTTCGTAATTAGCACCCCGAGAAATCTAAGATATGACACCCATATCGAATAATCCAAAAAAAGTAATATTCGCCATCTTGGATTTGAAAATGAACGTCATTTTCGTAATCAGTACCCCGAGAAACCTAGAAGATGACACCCATGTAGATTTAAAAAAAATTATAATATTCGCTACCTAGATTACGAAATGAACGTCTTTTTCGTAATCGGCACCCCGAGATACTTAGAACTTGACACTTATATCGATTTATCCAAAAAAGTAATATTCGCCATCCTGGATTTGAAAATGAAAGTCATTTTCGTAATCAGCACCCGAAAAACCTAGAATTTGATACCCATATCGATTTATTCAAAAAATTGAAAATGATTGAAAAAGATTTGAAAGTGAACATCATTTTCGTAATTGGCACCTCGAGAAACCTCGAATATGATACCTATGTCGATTTATCCAAAAAAATAATAATCGCCATCCTGGATTCGAAAACAAACATAATTTTCATAATCAGCACCCCGAGAAACCTAGAATTTGATACTCGTATCGATTTATCCAAAAAAAGTAATAATCGCCATCTTGGATTTGAAAATGAATATCATAACATTCGCCATATGGGATTTATGGTGACGTCACATATGTATCTACCTTCCCCTGCGTATTCTATTTCATTTGATACCCATATTGTTAGGGTTTATCATTATAAAGTTCCCCTGTAAAGTTTCATCCCCTTTTTCACCCCTTTAGGGGTAGATTTTTAATAAAAAAGAAAATTATGTTTTTTTAATGGAAAAGGTGTATCTCTGTACCAAATTACATCTTAATCGGCTCAGCGGTTAAAAATTTCCCATACGAAGTTTTATCCCCCTTTTCACCCCTTTAGGGGTAGATTTTTGAAAAATAAAGTAGCCTATGTTCATTCCCTGGTGTTAAACTATCTCCATCGGAATCGGTCCGACGGTTTAGCCGTAAAAACCAAGCAGACAGACAGGCAGATAAACAGACTCGTATTTATAACATTAGTATCCCCTATAAAGTTTCATCCCCCTTTTCACTCCTTTAAGGGTAGATTTTTGGAAAAAAAAGATGTCTGTGTTTTTTAACAGAAAAGGTTTTATCTATGTACTAAATTTCGTCTTAATTGGTTCAGCGGTTTAGCATTTCCCCTATAAAGTTTCACCCCCCTTTTCACCCCTTTAGGGGTAGATTTTTGATAAAAAAAGAAAACAATTTTTTTTAATAGAAAAGGTGTATTCTGTACCAAATTACATCTTAATCGGTTCAGCGGTTAAAAATTTCCCATACAAAGTTTCATCCCCCTTTTTACCCCTTTAGGGGTATATTTTTGAAAAATAAAGTAGCCTATGTTCACCCCCTGGTGTCAAACTATCTCCATGCCAAATTTTATCAAAATCTGTCCGGCGGTTTAGCCGTCAAAACGGAACAGACAGACAGACAGACAGAGAGACTCGCATTTATAATATTAGTATGGATGGGAAATTACTATAAATTATACACCATTTGAATCTGTACATAACTGCATATGTATACCAAATTTCATTATGATATGGTAAAAATTCATGAAGTTACAAATTTTTTATCCAAAATTAACCTCCGTTTTCTATACTTCATACAACGCGGCTTGGAATTCTGTAACGTTTTCAGACTTTTTTTTTATATACAATTTAAGCTAAAAGACAACGAGCAAAACTAGGCCGCCATGATATTACAATTTGACAAAATTAAAATTAGTAATCTTTAGAATTTTTAGAATAAAGTAATGTCAGTCAAACCATTATTGGAATTGCGACAAAAATATATCGGTAGATGTAATTAAATAATAATACTCCATACAATTACAAACTGTGTGACCCCAATCTAAGCACTAGGCTTGCACTGTCGCTACCACACAATGAATTAATCGAGGGAGCTCCCATTAATAATAACTAATTTTAAAGTAATAACTCTTATTTTTGATAACCAAAGCTAAATCTTGAAACTTGTTGACATTGAAACCATTTATGCTCTAATTTTAGGAATCGTAAAAAAATTTCGTTTTTCGTAGATTGCGCTAAAGAGATAGCTAATTTTAGATAATTTTAGATAGCTAAGTTATATTTCTCAAAATGGCTGTCTCACAGGTCATTGATGTACCGACATTAAAATAAGTGAGCGTCACTTACCTGGCAAAATTGCTGACTCTGTCAAACTGTTGAAAATTAGTTTCCCAATTCAGATGAAAAGTTTAATTGGTTCCTGAAAGCCAATATGCGGCTGTTTCTGATAGTTCAATTGAAAACTTCATGTGAGACTCGATTTGGATACAGGGAAGACCAAACTTAACTTTGGTAATAGTCAATAAAATAATGGGACAAAACTAAAATATAATTATTGCAAAAATATATATAGGTATAATATATGAAATATAGTAATTATTTAAGAGCTTAAGAAACTGATTCATGTATACTAAATAAAGAGAACGTTACGTATATATTTTTTATTTATATCTATTTCTTATTTCTTTGTACTTACTTGTCAAGTACTAAGAAATGAGTAAAATTTTATTATTCAGTAGTAACTTGTCTTAAAGTATGAGGTATATGTACTTTATTTTGTGAGACCACCACTTCGTAGTTCCTTCGTGATATGAAGTGGCTGCATATCTGTGACAGTGTAGCTTACTTAGGTGTAGACATCTACATAAAAAGTATTTATACTATATATATTATATTATAATATATTTGTGTTGGTATCATGTGAACTATAAGAGGTTGCCACGGTATTATTGTTTGGTGTGCCATTCTTCTTGTCGCGGCGTCTGCTCCAAGAATCTGATTAATAGCAGCAATATTCGAGCACGCTACTCCTATGAGCCACAAGAATTGTTCCCCCGATGTGCCCAGCTGGAGTTTGTGTTCTGCTCGTAACTCAACACTGCTCCTATTAATATTTTATTGCGAGATACATGAATATAAATGTGTAGTTGTAGTTAGAAAATAAATCTCGCAGCAAATCTTTGTCTAAATAACATTAGACATATTCGGCTCTATTTCCTAAGCGATTCAGAGTATTTATTGAAGTTCGAAACCTTTTTGTTTTGGTTACGCAGGACAAATCTGCACACAGCTACCCAGCCTCCTAGGTGAGACACTGTGTTATGTAGGGCTTTTAATTACTAAAGCTCTTGCGATGGTCGTCTTTAGCGCATTATCGAGAGCCTAATCTACGGTTGAGTCGTATTCTTCGTAATTTAGATGACTTAAGTCGTCTAGCTAAATTAAATCGTATACTAAAATAATTCATTTATAATTGTTAAAATTAAAATAGATTTATGACTCACTCTTTAAAAATGTAATTATGAATTATTTTTTACAAATAATTGATGTTGATGCAGCGGCGGCAGATGTGTATGATTTTTCATCATACAATTCGTAAAGTCTGTCCCTACTTTTTCAAATTCCCTCAGTTGCTCAATCAGCGAAATGTAAGTTATTGTCAGTTAGTACTGTTATCTTTTTTGGAAAACTTATTAATATATCAGATAAATTTTGCACTTTTATGTGATATTTGATCATGACATTACATGATATTTGGATCGTCAACAGAAGAAGCAATGTTTGCTAAATTAGTTGCTTAGCTAGTAAAAGGTTTTGCGTCCCATAGAAAATTTTGACGGCAGGGATCACAATTTTGCTACAAAAGTGGTTACAAAACATATAAAAGTGATATTTGGTAATCTGATTCTTCATTTCATTGACTTCATTTTGCCAATTGCGATACATGATTGGTTAACTTTTGTAACACAAAAAAAATATCAAAGAAACTTCTTTTAAAACAGAGATATACATTTTTTGGAGTAACGGGACCGATTTATGTTTCTAATTTTTCTGTGTAGTTTATTTTAAACATATTCTTCAAAATGTCAGTTGAACTTTTTAAAATTAATTACAGTTTTTATAATAAACGAAAATAACTCTTTTTTCGTATTTTTCGTAAGCTAGCGCGCGCACGTTTGCATAAAGCAGAAGGTATATTTTAGATTAAATTATTGTTCATCAATAATAATAATAGTAAAGCCTTTTTATTTCCTATAAACCATTTTTTACAAAATATATATCTATTATTGAAAGTGTTAGTAATTAATTTAAATGACTGTAATGCTAATGTTAGTTGCAATTTTTATATACATTTAAATATTTAAGTTTTGTTTATGGAATCCCTGATAGGGTATAAGGAGGAGTCCATTGTCTTTCACTGTAATTTTTTTCTATCGTGTGCTGTTTTCATCCAATTTTTTCCCGCCACTTTTATTATGTCGTCCACCCATCGCATTTGTGGTCTTTCTACGTTCCTTTTTCCGTTAGGACCGGTCCATTTAGTACTCTTTAGAGTCCATCTGTGGTCAGTATATCTTGCTACATCCCCGGCCCAGTTCCATTTTGATTTTAATGCGTGGTGTAGAGTATCTGTAAGTTTGGTCTTTTTTCTGATTTCTTGACTTCTTTCTTACTCTATTATTTTTTCTTATGTTTAAGATGCTTCTTTCAGTTGCCCGCTGACAAGTATTTATTTTGTTTTTTATGTTGTTTGTTAAGGTCCAGGTCTGGGAGCCGTAGGTTAGACACGATAGAATGCAAGTGTCCATAATAGTTTTTTTCATACCTAAGTCGTAATTGTCTTTTAGTATTTCCTTGTGCACCCAATATTTATTCCAGCTAGATGTAATTCTTCTGTTCACCTCGTCTACATTATTTGTTTTGCAAAAGGATATTTGTTTCCCTAAATATATATACTGTTCTATATACTCTAGTTCTACGCCGTCTAGTGTGATTTTTCTTTTTTCGCAGTTTGTCATTATTTTGGCTTTGCTTAGGTTCATATGTAGGCTCACCTGTTTACTTTCAGTATTTAGTTGATGTATCTTTTTTTTCTAACTTCTGATGGGTTTCAGCAAAGACAACTGCTGCAAATCTTAGGTGACTGAGACGTTTGTTTTTCATTTGAATGCCTTCCGAGACCCAATTATTTTTGTTAAATATGTACTGCAGAACCGCTATGAATAGTTTTGGAGATACTGGGTCTCCTCGCCTGACTCCCCTAGATATTCTGATCTCATCTCCTCTAGTCTCTAGCTTGACTCTACTCACACTATTCAGATAAATAGCTTTTAGAGTTCTCGTAAGTATTGGGTGTATATGACAGTAGTGTAGAACTTGCCAAATAGTCATGGTAAAGACTGTTAAATGCTTTTGTGTAGTCGATGAAGCCTAAATAGAGGTTTCTGTTGAATCGTTTATCAATGGATTGCCTTAATTCTGATTAAACATCTGAGCGAATACCGCTAATAATATTATGCTCTCTAATCCTTATTTATGAAAAAAATATTCATGTACGTCGCCAAATGGTAGATATGGTCGATTCACTTCAATCACGAAGTCGGTTCATCAAAAAGATTTTTCTTGTAATTTGACCATGAAAAATGTCAAATAACTCTTAAAACTCTTGACACAAAAACAATAAGAAGTTACCGTTAAAAAAGATATTATTTCACTTGATTATCTGGCCCATACTATAACATTGGAGTCCCTGTAAATATCTTATG
The DNA here is from genome assembly GCA_907165235.1 of Zeuzera pyrina. Taxonomy (NCBI): domain Eukaryota; kingdom Metazoa; phylum Arthropoda; class Insecta; order Lepidoptera; family Cossidae; genus Zeuzera; species Zeuzera pyrina. The sequence goes on from OU015624.1 coordinate 12,348,285, forward strand.
CTCTGCTTATTTCTTAAGAGCCCTTTGACATTTTTGTGCGAAATACTGATATTTTGACGCTCGAATTCTCGGAAACCTTATGATTTTTTAATATTTTACTGGCACTGTATAATAGATCCATTTCTCCTCTTGAATATTGGTATTGCATATTTTCATATTTATTTTATAATATCTTACAATAACCTTTCTACGACAATTTACGTCAGTTTACGCCAATTTAGTTAATAATGTCAGTTTACAAGGAAAATCTTTAGACGCGTTACTTTTTGATGTCCTAATTAACATTGTTTTGACGAGTTCTCACAATTTCTAAAATTATTTGAGATCAAGTACATAATCTTATTGAATATTGCTGTTGTGGGAATGTCATAAATTTCTTCTCTTTTACAGAAAAAAATATTCAAAAAGGCTTGTTTCCAGGATAATGTATCGTGATTAAACGTCGAATTAGTTCCAAAAAAAGCAATGACTTAAAAAAAAGCGATATGAAATTAAACTTCATTCAATGTGCAATATATGACAGATTTTTTTTTTAATTAACGAGTGAAATAAATTTAATACACAACAAAATCAATAAAAAATACGCGATGTTGACGCGTGTATATCAGACCCGCGCAAGCGCTTGTGTAGAGATAGGACCTGTACAAGGAATTTATGCGCTCTTCATAACGAGCGATCGCAAGCGAGAACATTAAATAGCGACCCGTATATGTCGTCTGAATTGTTTTGATCCAGTGTTTACTTCTCTGTTCCATGAGTCTATAATGACTCTGATTTCCTGCATTTTTTCTTAGGTATGTAAACATTGTGTTTTAAATATAATCACTAGTAATAAAAATAAATAAAAAAGTTCTAAAGTAATGCTAACTTACAAGAAGTGTTACAAGCCGGATTTTAATGTGACATTCACAGGAACATAGAAAATTTTTCAATAGTAATCTGAACTTCATATGTAAAATTTAAATAACTTTACAAATAATTAAACTGTAAGTTGATCTGCACCTGATAATTAAAGATATGTAAAAAAGTAACCCGAGAGGAACGCATAACACTAAAGGGAACCAATACAGTATTTTTATCTGTCTGGATATACAAAATATATGTACTTAAACATCTCACAATAAGTATTGCAAAAATTTAAAGACAGGTTGCACATTAGGTATGTTTTTATCGTGATCCGCCGTCTAGAATGAGCTCGTTTTAGTTAAGTTGCATCTGTAATATGTGTTTATCTTATAGTGGCTTTCTCGTTGATTCTATATTTTTTTACCGTAAACGTACAGAAGCATAGCAAAAACATGCTAAATCTATACTACTATATAAATCTCTAGCGTCTGTCTGTATTCAATTTTTTTGACAAATTTTATGATTTAGTCGTTTTGTGACTCACTGATTTCGATTCTACCATTTTTTTATTATTTGTGTATCTGTCTATATGTATTTTTAACTAAAGAACGACTTGACCGATCTTGATGTAAATTGGTACGTAGTAAGAGCATGTGATTGTGCACTTATTTTTAGAAAGTTTATTCCTAAAGGGTGAAAAGGGGGATGAAACATTGTATGGAAAATACTATCCCGCTGAACCGATTATGATTAAATTTTGCATGGAGATTTTCACCCCTTCCCCCTTTTTATTCTCCTTTTTGCATTCTTAGAGATAGACTTTAAATGGGAAGTGCTAAATCGCTGAACCAATTGTAAAGAATTTTTTTTCAGAAACAATCTTTGTACGTACATACATGTACACGTAATCTAATGTAATCGCAGAAAGCCACGAAAAGTTTTCTGCGCAAACGAAGTCGCGGGTACAGCTAATTTTATTACAAAACAGCATTACAGCCATGTCTGTACATTGACGATCTTTTTAAAAACAATCGAACTAGGCATTTTAGGCTTTTCTAATTCCAAAATAAATACTTATGGAATTGCAGTCTGTGTGTTTGTATGCTTATTTCTTCAAAGCTATGAAACTGCCATTGAATTTCTATACGAATCTCTCTGAAGAACTGGAGTCTCACTTACTTAATAAAGTGCATATCATCACGTTAATCTTTATTAAAACTGTGCAAGTTACTTTTAATTAAAAGAAGATGTGAACTTGAGTTTTGATTAGTAAAAGATAATTATGTCTAATCTAACTACGTAACTAGTCTAGGTAACTTATCCTAATAAATATTAATTTGTGTTAAGTAATGTTGTTGTATTTCCTTTACATGCATTTACCCGTCAAGAACACAATACTAATTATAAATATTATATGTATTTATCTAAAAAGAAAAAAAAGAAAGAAACAAAAATCGAAACTTGATTCGAAAAAGTATCAAAATTATATTTTATACTGAAGTAGCTTCGTTACTCACACTATAATAAAGCTACGAAAGTCGCACGCATACATGGAGTGTCCCGAGCGCGCTGACACCTAAATTCAAGTGCTTACGATTATATGTCATTGGGCTCTTAAAATATTGTTTTCTTCTGTTGTATAGGGGACTATACTAATAGATATACTATGTAGAAATAGAATAAAACAATCATCAATTTCTTTAAAACTAGAAATACATAAATACAAAGTCACAACCTAACGTATCTACAAAAATTTGTACAAATCTATATTATAATAAAAAATAATCATATTCATGAAATAAATATTTTTCTTTGTTAAATATTAAATATTCTACTAGCATGGTATGTTTCTGTTTCTATTGAATGGTTAGTATTTTGAAGTCAAAGATTCGATATATTAATAGATATAACCTGTGCTATCCCTAACATGAATTCAGGTTAAACGTGTTTGCGAATAGGTCTACGGGAGCTATTGAAAACGATCGCTTTGTTGAGAGGGTATTTATTTAGTGGCCTCGCGGGATGGCCGCGGTAACGATAGCTTATTTGCCAATTTGCATCATTAATTCCGCACGCATAATTGATTTAATATGTAAATATTGTTACAAAATTTTGTTAGGTATCTTATCAGAATTAATTCATGTTGAAGAGCATATACAAAAAATGAATAATAATATCTGATTTTCGTAATAAAATAATAGTGCTTATAATTCAAAAAAAAATTTAGGTAAAGACGTATTTTAGTCGTTGGTGTAAGTACCAAAGAGTTATTCAAATTATCTTTGATCTTTATGATTATTTATTTGTACGATCGACTGAAATATTCATATTTGTAGTTGTGAAATAAAACTATCTGTAGCTGATCATGTAACTTCTTAACGACTAAAATAATGGAGGTCATATTCCCACAATGTTCTTGTTTTGTCGAGACAATGATTCGAGGCTATGATGGGATCCGATAGGTTGTGCTGGAGTCAAGTTATTATAACCAAATTAAAGCCATCGTGCCACTTACCGGAAAGGGCATGGAAAGAATACTCTTTCGAAGTATCGAAACAATTTATAAATAAATTACAGGTACTTATCTGCTAAATATACATATAATTCGATTATGGATTTAATCTGTATAATAAAAATCAATACTCACATGTATAACGGAGCATCGCTTGAGAAGGGCTCGATCAATTTGGCCGATTTCTGTTTTGTTGTGTTCGTATATTGTTAGGACAAGATTTGTATGAAAGAAATTTTTTGGAAAATCTACGGAAAAAAAATTTGATGTGTTGCAAACATTCAACATCCCACCCGAGCAAAGCCGGGGCGGGTCACTAGTAATAAATAATTATCGCTGGGAACAGCATGGACCCGTCTCTGTTTAATTTACAACATCATTTAAATTTGTTATTTTCCCCTAACATTGCCTTTCTATTTCAAAATTTTACTCTTTATATTGGGTCCTTACATATGAAATTAGCGTTTTGTCGTACTGATCACTTTGATCTGAAATATCTCCTCTTTGGTTAAGAATTCAAAATTCAAATTTATAAATTCATTTAGCTGGTACATTTGAGTTTTGAAAATAGTCAGTCATTTGTTTTTTTCCTCATTATTTTTTCTTTGGCGTCGCTTATTACCGCACAATGGAAAACATGAAATATCGGTATAATTACGAGTACAAGTTCTACCGTGGCACCAGTGCTGCAGAAACAGCTCGAAGGATTAATGATGTGTACAGCGCTGGTGTCGCAAAAGAAAGCACGGTACGTTTTTGGTTTCAACGTTTTCGTTCTGGAAATTTTGACCTTCAGAACCAACCCCATGGACGGCCGGAGACCAAAGTGGAAAATGAAGAATTAGAGGCTATTGTGGAAGCGGATCCATCACAAAGCACTTCAGAGATAGCTGCAGGCTTCAGGGTAAGTGATAAAACTATATTAATCCACTTGAAGCAAATCGGGAAAGTAAAAAAACTTGAGCGATGGGTACCTCATGAATTGAGTGAATCGAACTTGCAAACACGCGTCGACTGCTGTGTTACTTTGCTCAACCGACACAATAATGAAGGGATTTTAAATCGAATCATTACTTGTGATGAAAAGTGGATACTGTACGATAATCGGAAGCGTTCGTTGGAATGGCTGAACCCTGGAGACCCAGCCAAATCCTGCCCTAAACGAAAATTGACTCAGAAAAAGTTACTTGTGAGTGTTTGGTGGACTAGCGCCGGTGTCGTTCACTACAGCTTTCTAAAATCTGGCCAAACGATTACGGCAGATATTTATTGTCAGCAACTGCAAACCATGAAGGAAGAACTAGCTGCTAAACAACCGAGATTGGTCAATCGCTCTAAGCCACTGCTGCTTCACGACAACGCAAGACCACACACTGCACAAGAAACAACCACTAAGTTAGATGAGCTACAATTGGAATGTCTGCGACATCCACCGTACTCCCCGGACCTTGCTCCAACAGATTACCATTTTTTCCGGAATTTGGACAACTTCTTACAGGGAAAAAAATTCAACTCCTATGCGGCAGTCCAAACCGCCTTCAAAGAGTTTATTGATTCTCGCCCCCATGGTTTATTTAGTAAAGGGATCAATGAACTACCTATGAGATGGCAAAAGTGCATAGATAACAACGGTGCATACTTTGATTAATTAAATATATTTTACAAAAAAAAAATTGACTTTATATTCCTCCCGTACAAAACGCCAATTTCATATGTAAGGACCCAATATATATTACTCCAAAAAATAGCAGTCAGAAACGAACAACTATTTGCTGAAATGGTTTTATAAAATTTTGCGTTTAACGAACTTTGATACACAACATTAAAAGGAAAATTTTTGTGAAAAACTACTTTAAGGCTAGATATTCCCTGATAATGAACAAGTTGAGGTAGTGGGGCACAGGTGAAGAAATAGGGTTGACGTTCGTAAAGCAAAATGCAATTTAAACGAAGTGAAAATTGGTTTTTAAAACAAATCATTAAATAATATTCATTAAATACATACACATTAAATAGTAATCGATAAATCATTTAATTCAATAATATAATCAGTTCAAACGCTCAAATAAACGCGATCTTTGAAATGAAACTTTTATCGGGTGTTAAATTTTTTTTTTTGTAATTAAATATAGTGTTTAGGTATGTAAAAGTAAATTCTAAGCGATGAAGTATTTAATTGAGTATTTTTCTTTTACACATAGATATTTTTTTCTGCGTTTATGGCTGCAGTAGAAGTGTCGAATTTTTATCGTCAAAGTGATATCTCACAATACGGAATTTTGGATAACTTCATGTTAACAATCTTACTCCATTATTTTTTTTGTAACGGGATGGAAGATTTTAAAATAACAGAAATTGTATCCACCATTAACTTAATTTCATTTTTCAAAGCTGGTGACATTGACATAAATATTCAGTAACCGAATTTTTGCGACGGAAGCTATAGCTAGGAGGATAACACAAGAGCACAGAATAATTTTAACGTCTGAAGCCTCAGTTTCGCCGTGAACACTTTTACGACACCTGCCAAGCATCGTTGAAAATTCACGTTTTATTTTATGTTCTTATACTTAATTGAAAAACAGGGTCTGCATTTTGCTGGGAAGTTTTATTGAGTAAGCAAAGGTGTCACAAGTATTACATTACATTATGTACGAATGTAACGTGGCACACCTACAGATATTAAACATAAATTAAACATAAATCTGGGATATAAATTGATATACATAAAAGCTTTATTCTGCTTTTTCTCCATAACTTGTTATTTGGATCGATCAACTATTTTATGTCTCACCGCCGTCCCTGAATTCCCGACAAACATTACTCGGAAAATATAGCTAAGTGACGGACGTATTCATTTCAGACATAAAAAATATTGTATTTAACAGAAAGCTTATATCTGTCCCATCAATATATTAAATTAACTGTAAAACTTAATTTAATATATTGATTTTTTGTATACATTATCTTAAATAATAGACTTCCTCAAAGTTGCTGCTTAGAAAGCTATCATTGCTTGAAGTACCCAGCAGACTGGCAGCATTGCCTCTTTGAATAGCCAAACTGATTCGTTGGCGGAACAAGTTACCAACCTGGCGGTCTCCCGAAGCCTCGACCAGTCTCTTACAAATATCAGAAACCAGTCGATGGGCTTCGGGGCCTCAGGGACCCAAAGTTTCGACTGCAAAAGGCTTAAATATGAAACTCTCAGAGAGAGACGCATACTTACGCTGCTTCAAGTTCTCGGCAGTGCTGGCTGCGGCACCTGCTGACTTAGAAGTAGTCGGTACATGGGAAACAGCAAGTGTATCGACACAAGTGGCATCCCACACCAGCGATCTTCCAAGTTTACAAGGAATGAGCGTCAAACCATCCAGTCTCCTGCCGTCGCTGCGCGCAATACCTAGGCTCTAAGACTGCAGAAACGCCAGCGGCAACAAGAGCTCAAGCTCAAGAGCAAGAGCGAATGACGTCATTCAAGGCGGCATTGATTGAATTTAAATATTTCGAAATTTTTCTTGACTTTAGTAATTGTCAAGGAGACAAAGCATTTTTAGTTGTTCAAGAGACATTTTACTATTTTTTGAGGTTCTTTTTGATTTTGTAATAATTATCTTTATTATCTTATCTCAATGTCTGTCACAGTTGTTCTTAGAAACTAGTTGTGTAAACTGATACTACGTACACATATAAAAAATGATATTCTCTGCCAAAATCCTCTTGTCGAAATTAACAAAAAAGTTGAATGTAAATATTCACATAATGTTATAGATTTTCACGAATCAGTAAGTGCTGCATTAAAACTCAAAGTAGGCTAAAATGGAAACTATAACTTGAAGTTTTTTAAAACATTTACTTCCGAAAGTTAGCGTCGCAAAGCAGTGAAGTTTTACTTTTCTACTAAAAGTTGAGGTTGAATTAGCATTTATTGTCTATAGAGTGGATTAAACGGCACAGCGAATTGCAATTTTATTCAGTGAATCTGTGAATAACGATAGCAAACTTACTCTACTTCATTGAATATCTTCGTAAATAATTTCACTGGGAGTAGGTACGCGTACTATTAAGGAAAAGTCGTGTGGAGAACTGTATGGTGATTCTATTTACATTTTTTAACGCTGCCGTAATTTTGGAGGTTACAATTTTTTTTTAATTACTGCACTAGCGACCCGTCGCGAGTTCTCTTTGGTCAAACACAAAATATATAACCTATGTCCATGGAATAATGTACCTTACAAATGTTGAAAGAATTATTCAAATAGATGCAATGGTTCCGGAGAATACCTACCACATATAAACAAACTTACAAAATCCGCTCTGTCTTTATAATACCTATTATTTGTATTAATGTTATTAGGTAAAATAACCTTTTTAGGGTCCTGAGCCTATGGTAAAAACAGAACAGTCTGTCTATCTGTCTATCTATCGGTCCGTGTGTCACATCCACTTTATTCGGGGCGTTTTAACCCTTGGTATATGCCTGGTGAAAAGAAATCACATGACACGCCTGGTGGGTCTGACGGATCCGTAACTAAATATAATTTATTTATGTTGTTGTGTCCATGTTTTCTAGTATTTTTTAAGTTATATTTAGGTAAAATTAAATAATAAACTTTAAATTACTGTTGGCCTTTATTCATAAATCGTCTTAGAATATGTATTTGGTCAAAGAACTTTGTTTCGAAGCATGCGGTTAGTATGATCAATGGTATTTTTGATAATGTTTTTAATTTTCAGTCATAAAAAGATGAAAACATTTCAGCTCAAGTAGGTATGTCTTTTATTTGACGCGACGCCACCTCATGGGTTCCATTTTTGGCATTCTATAACTTCGGAATCCTAAAAATGAACTTGCCGATAACAATGTTTTTTTTTATTACTTGTAATTAATCTCTTAATAAACGTACTGTTGCTTTTGTAGTACATATTATTTTATTTTACATTCAAAATTATTATCATAAACTATTTTATACAGTGTAATATAGATAATATTGTACCCAGTAACTGGCAAAATGGAATATTATAACACCATTTTAAAAGCATAATAATTAGGTAACATATTGCTTGCTCATTTTGGGTATTTTTCATATTGCCCACGCATTATTTTGAATACTTGGTCCGTAGCACACACATTATTTTGCGAATACAATGCTCAGGACTTCTCCCAAAAATTCTACACGAAATTCAATTATCTAAAATGCTTTTTTTACTATGAAAATCTGAAAACAAAATGTAAAATTTTTGCTATTCTCTAAATATTTTTGTGAGTGTACAATGTACATCTGTTCTTTCGCATACCCTTGTCTCATCCCATTTCACTGGTAATTTTGTTACAGACACATACACAACCTACGTAGATACATAGCTTACACTCAACATCGATAAGTGGGTAGCGATAAATAGGGTAGAAAATGTTAGAATTTTGTTTTTTCCTTGTTCTTACATATTTATGAGTACATTAATACAATTTTTAAACGGTATTGAGAAAAAGTAGGTACGCACTACACATAAACGGGAAACTGGTCAAAATAATTTACTTACTGCTCTTTTACCTGACGATCACGACAATCCGTCAGCCAATCCTGACTTGCTCACGACAAACTTTCCAAATTCACTATTTCTTTTCATTCTATGGACATCTGTCTAGTTCCGGACCCTTTTTCGACCCTCGTCGCGTCTCCGACAGTATTAGCTGTCAATATCTTCATAGTTTGTTGTCAATATCGCAGTTGAATATTTATTGCCTCGTGAATGATAGATTCTTACGTTCTTGACCTGAATTATTGATTACACTACATACATACATATCTTCACACTGTATCCTCAACGGGGTAGTCAGAGAGGATGGAGCGCCAAGCGTCGCGGTTCTTACATACTTCTTTCGCTTCCTCAAATCTCATCATTCTCCTCACACGCTTTCGCCTAGGTATGCGATAGCTTTTGACATTTCCATCTGCTATTTGATCTTCATAAGTCAGCCTTGGTCTTCCTTGGCTTCTTGATTACACTACATAAAAAAAGGGACTCGTATAATATTTAAAATATTTGTCTTCTAAGAACATATCTTCACGCTGTATCTCTAATGATATAGTCATAAAGGATGGAGCGCCCAACATCGCGGTAACGAATAATAAAAATTAATAGAAAATTTGATTCACGTTCTAGAATTTTCGAATTACAACTTCTTTTTACATTTTTAATACATATTAAACTTATAAAATAAATTTTGTCTTAGGGGACTCTTGACTCTTGACTTGCAGGCTTTTGCTCGCAATTAGGCCGCTTATTTGCGGCCCTTTGTGCGAGAGGCTGGATATTTGTTATTGTAGCCAACCCACTACACTGATGAACCTTGTTAAGTTCACCAAGTTGCCGCATGCGTTGGACATGGTTTCTGGGTTGTTCAGATATTCTGCCCTTTTCTTGGCCACACTCCCGCACTCGAGTAACAGATGTGAGGCTGTCTCTTCTTTTTCCATACATCCTCTGCACAGTGGGCTATCAGTTAGCCCTAGGACAAAAAGGTGCTTGTTTAGTGAGCAGTGTCCTGTCATTATACCTGTGAGGGCTCTAATGTTGGACCGGCTTTGTGCTATGAAGCGACGTGAAAGTCGTTTGTCAATATCTGGCAATGCTTCTTTTGCTTGCCTACATGTATCTATATTTTTCCAATATTCCTTGTGCTGTTTGTGCGTTCTGTTTCTAATCCATGACCGCACTTCAGGTTCAAGCCCATATATTTTCGTGTCTGATCCCCTCTTTGCCAGGAGATCTGCTTCATCGTTACCTCTAGAGTTGCTGTGTCCTTTGATCCACTGAAGGCATATTTTAGACCGTACTGTGGGACACACCTTGTGTCTAGTTAAGGCTACGTCGATGCTAGTAAATGTTGTTTTGTCAAAGGCACCCTCGATATCAATGAAGACGCCTAGGCATAGTAATTTATTTTCTATTGCATGTTCTATTTTGCTGACTACGTTATGTAATGCAGTTTCAGTAGATTTTCCGGCACTGTATGCGTGTTGCTGCGGGTGCAGAGGTACTTCTAAGAGTACTTTGCTTTTTATTTCTCTGTCGCATAATCTTTCCAGTGTCTTCAGCAAAAATGATGTAAGACTTATTGGTCTGAAAGATTTTGGTTCAGTGTAGTCACTTCTACCCGGCTTTGGAATGAAAATGACTTTTACTTCTCTCCATGATGTAGGGGTATATTTCATTGCCAGGCATGATTGTAGTATTTTTGTTAGCCGTTTTATTATAATGTTAATTTTTTATTATAATGTTTTCTCCCCATTGTAATAGGCCCGGAAAAATTCCATCAAGACCCGCCGACTTGTACGGGAGGAAACTATTTATCGCCCAAGATACTTTATCTTGGTTTACAATTTCTTTTGAGATTGTCCAGTCAATGATTGTTGTTTCTTCTATGTCCGTTTGTAGTCCCCAAGTGTACTCATTAGTTATGTTACACCCGGGAAAATGTGTTTGTATTAGGATCTCATTGACCTCGCTTCTTTCCTGCAGCATTATTTGAAGCAATATTTGTACAGAATTTCCTCCAGGATCTTCTGCTATTTTGTCTGATACTCTTTTTGTAGTCGCGTTGGGTTTGCTTGTACGCATCCCAGTCTGTTTTAGTACCTGTGTTTATAGCTCGGTTGAAACGTTTTCTTACCTTCTTTTTCAGTTTTTCTAACTGTTTGTTCCAGCCTCTGTCTTTATTCAGGGAGTTACCTGTAACTGTAGGCAGAGGACACGCAAGTTCATATGCTTGCATTATCGTTGAAGTGAAGATCTTACTTCTCTATCTATTTCATTAACGTTTTTTATCTCTTTTGTCTTAAAGTAATTGTTGTTAATATAATATAATTAGGAAGCGTCCACTTTCATTCTAAAAAACCTTCGCTAATCGCAATTCAGGAGCTAAGCATCAGCTAACCCGTTTCTTCATTATTTATTGTTATAATGAACGAGTTGACTAAAACTTATTTAGGCGATTAATTAAATGGCGCTATCCAATTAAATGGCTATGCAGCTAACTGGCCAGTAAATTAAGCTAAATGACTGCGTCGTATCGACGACGATAATAGGAAAAATTACAGCAATATTTTCATTCATTACAAACTACCTTAAAATTCATAATATTTTAAATATTTTAAATATTGAATCCATTTGTATATACACAAATGTAAACCTACAACATTACTTAGACACTGTTACGAACTATGGGTAATTCAATGCCGGTTATGGATGGAAAGAATTTATATCAGTAAATAAACACAGCAAGAACACACGAACTCAGATACAACTAGTAGTCGTCGTTGTATTAGCCCTCGTATTTCGCTTCGATATCGCTTCGTTATCGCTTCAATCATTAGTCGAAAACTGATTTGCTTTGTTACCATGCGACTACATACGTATAGCTCCGAACAAACGAGAACAGAGGACAAGGGAGGAACCTCCTGGCAAATTCTCATCATCAATAATAATTGTAATATTGTTATCAACGTCGCCAATATGTGATACGTCAGGTTCCAAATATTTCGAATTACAACTTTCTATTTAATTTTTATTTCTGCGTATACGAATTGATACTACGCTGTAATGTTAGTAATATGTTTTTAGATCATAGCTCTGCAAACTCTAGGTGTCGAAGTATAGACCCCAACAATACTACGTTGTCGTAAACGATGAGAACGTAAAATTGATGTCGTGATAGAAGTTTCAAATTACGTTACAAAACTTGTCTATGATTGGTCTATTCAATTGTAATGTAGAGTGATGTATTGTCGCTTTTGCCACAACACGTAGACAGAGTTGAGGAAGCCAATGAAACCATTATCGAACTTATCATGTTGTCTTACTGTCATCAATTAAAATAAAATGTGACTCTCGTTATTGCGGCATTATGTTTGTCTAAGCACCTGTTTTCATGGAACTTCACCACCACCAATCGGTGACATCGGTGACGGGACACAGAGTTCGAAATACGGTGTCACCAGGGAAAAATTTACATGCCTACTTTCAGCCTCTTATTTGGTGTATCGGACACAAAACTAACCCAGTTTATAATGGAGCTGAAGGCACGTGTGAGTGCTTTAAGATTTTTGCAGGCCCTCAGCGAAATCGGCTTACAAGGTAGCGGTTAATGTGTTTTCAACTTAATAGACTTCTTATAGTCCTACTTCCACTCTGAACTACTGTTTCTTTTATAACACCTATTAAGTATCTCAAAAAGTAATTCAAGTTTCAAAATAGTATCGCATCAATATCTATGCTCTAACAAACCGAAGCGTAAATTGATCAGTTTATTTATCTAGAATTCTAGATCATCGTATTCTTGACTGTCTCTTCATTGTCTCATACTAACAGTTCTTGCGTACTGAATCCTGATTGACATTAATTAGAGTCTGGAAGTCCGTCTGTCACTCTCTGTGTTTCAGTTCTGCAATCATCAATACTACTATTATAAAATGCTTTGCTTTTAGTCGTGTGTTCTTGTAATTGTACTACAAAGTATTTTTTATCGTATTGTTAAACTTTATATTAAAAAAATTTAAAAAAAAAGTTGGGGTTCAGTTAATACAATGAAAAAAATCAGAAAAACAATATCTAAATAATTCATGAAATGTTCTAAATAGAACTTTTCACTTAGATTCGTCTAGAAAGATAAATATTAGACGTCCCAAAGAACGAAATCGATATATTTTTTGATTTCGTCTTTTATGTAAATACAAAAATAAAAGAAATATTTTTTAACGAAGAAATAGTTCCTCTTTCTATTTAAAATCTTTACTCCATTTTTCGAATGATAACAATAAATTTTCCTTTAACTGCTTTATTTTCGCTGAAAGTTACAAGCTGAACAAAATTTAAATAAGTACAATTTTAAAATATTTAGCATAACAAATATTATCTTTGCTGATCCGCTTCCATCACATTTTTTATTATATGTATATAGTTATGTTAATAACATACAATAGTCTTTGTTAATGTTCCTGTTTACAAAATAATGTGCCTACTAATAATGGGTAATTACCCTTTTACAACGAAAAGTTAGTATTGTCTTTATTATGTTTCCCATTATGTTAGTAGCTTTTACTTTAAAAAGAGTAATTTATGTACTTATAAGTAACATAATAATTTATTAAGTACTTCAAAATTTGAAATCGTCTATTTTTTCTACGTGAAGTATGACAAGTTTTTTTTTCCTTTTTTTACGTATTACTGCGTAAAACCGCTCAGGGATACAAATTACTAGACAACACGTAAAAAAAGTCCCGGATACACCAATAAATAAAATGAATTGAGCGAATTAGAAAAAAATACAAGCGGGACTTAGCGGGACAGTAATCCCATGGCTTAGCGGCAAAACATAAATTCACAATTAAACTTACATACCTGTTCTGGTAATGGTAATGTATATCATACATAACATACATATATACAACAAGCATAAGTACTCACACAACGGTCATTTCGCCTGAGGCTCTCGGTCCAAATTACATGGCCCAGATGCTAGCTCTGTCCCACTTCTATTTATATTAACGTAACAAATAAATTCATGTAACATAATATATTTAATACATAATGGCTTAACATCAATAACAACCCTTCTAAATCCTGTCTCAATAGTTAGAAATATTTGAACTCGGCCTTAAACCAAAATAATGATTGTATTAGAAATGAATAGTTGTGAACAGTTTTCAGAATGAACTATAGAAACTTTTCATGAAAGTAACCCAAATAAACAATAAAATAATATTAGATATAAATTTAATTAAATGTAAAAGTCCAATGTAGTTATAACAATAGATAAACTGTGGACTTAAATGTTTATTAATCAACTAATTTTAAAAATAATTAATAATTAACCTATGTGTGTGATATTTTGTTGTATAATTAGTAGATTATATAATGTAAAGAATGGTAGTTTTCTGCAAATTATTGTCGAACTACGAAATTGAAGTGTTTTAATCGTATCCAAAATAAGGGTGTTAATTTGTATCCAAAATAAGGGTGTTATTTTCGATACAATTAAAACACAATTGTATCCAAAGTAACGGTGTTATTTTGGATACAATTAAAACACTCAATTGTATCAAAATTAATTCATCTAGTGAACCGAATCATCAGTAATTTCTACATTGATGTTATCAATTTATATTTTCATTTCATGTCTTTAATTTCAGTAGGTGCAAAGATGACGAAATAAATTGTTATGACACACAGACAGACATGACTAAACTAAAACTAAGAAATTAAGCAACCAAAAATAAATTGAAAATGTTTGAAATTACTACATAATGGGTAGATAGGTTATTTTTTGGTTTCCTCGTTTTTGAAAATTTGTAAATGAAGCCTGCAATGATATGATTTTCCATATTTTACATAATAAAATAAGTATAAAAAATATGAACACAGTTAGATACGAAACTCAGAATAGAACCGCTGGTTATTGTGAAAATAAATGAATAAAATTAACCTAGGTATTATTTTGAACTCAGAAATGTGTTTTATAACCGTGATGCTTAATATCTGCTTATAATATTATTACATTACAAGTATTATGTTATATTGACAACACTTGTCGAGAAATATTGTGTAATATTTCTCGATAATGTATCTTTGAAGAAAAACTTATTTATTTATTTCGTCTGAGTATTATTAAATATTACACTGTGCAACATCTAAGTACAAATAACCATACGTTTTAATGACGCTAGTTAACACCTAACTAGACGTTTTAATTAAATTTCAGTCTACAGTGTTACAATTTAGCGCCCTCCGTGTTATAAAAAGTAATGTTAATAAGATCCGGCTCGGGGCTTTACGCAGGTTGTAAATCAGGCCTCTTTTCATTTTGGCAGAGGTGTCTGTTCATTTCTTTTCCGCTCCGGAAAGAATTAAAGTTGTCTATGGGCATTTGTAAGCTTCAATCTTTTCAAGTGATCATTACAAAAGCAAGGATAAAGATTAATGATATCATTATCAGGTGTAGCTTTGGCCGTCATGTGCAATTTATTGCGGTGTATTATATGCAGCGCAACATACCGGTAGTTATCCACGGCTGATTGATTCTAAGTTTTCTTGGAATACGGGTTGTTTTTGAGTGTTTATGTATTATAGGCCGTACAGTTTCTATAAAATAATCGGTAGCTATATTGCGATCCTTTGTATCCCAAACTGGTTTAAAGTCTGCAGATTCAAGATCCTGTACAATTAAATTATAATTTAATGTTTGCCTGAAAGCACTAGCCGTACTGTAACCTTTGCCGATATTTTCCTTTAATTCAATAGGAAGAATTACTGGGAAGTGGTCTGTTACTGCCGTCTCTACAATAACCACTAATGCTTTCCTTTTTCAAAAACACATGGTCAAGGCAGTTATCAAGACGCGTTGGGTGAGCATGCGCTGGAAGAAGACCCATCGATGCCATGAAGGTCAGAAATTCATGTGAATGATCATCTTTATTATTTAGGGGTTTAATATCAACATTCAAATCTCCTAAAAGAATTATAGATTTAAATGTGCGTAGTGTGGGACATAGGTTCTCCAAACTATTGTAGAAGTTAGAAAGATTATCGTAAGATGGTGATCGAGACACGATTGCAGTATTTTTAGTACAGCACAGTAAAAAGTTTGCATCCGTAAAAGTCATCTGTAACTGTGCAATCTATACGCGAGTGAACGTACATGACCACTCCATCATTTTGTATTGGATTATTATCTGAGGAGTGGGTGACGTAACCATCTAGAATAGGTAGATCGACACCGCGCCCCTTTAGCCAGCACTGAGAACAATAATGTCATAGTCTATATCTGTGACCGACATTAGAGCTGTGAATTGATCTAGATTTTTATAATTACTACGGATGTTTTCCTGTATAATGTTGAGCCTGCGCTTGGGGTTAGTAATAATTTTCGCACAAGCCTCTGGAGCTATGACATGAGATTGTGCAACTTTGAAATTATCAAGTTCAGATAGGAGCTCCAAAGGCATAGTCATTTTTTATATTGAATGATAAATTTCGTCCAGCAAGACAACAGAATGAAGATATTGCACCTTATTACTGTAAGGCGATCATAACAAAAAAGTTTATTTTCAGAACCTTTAAAAATGAAAGCATTGCGTTGTGTAAATAAATGTATTGTGAAGATATAAGTAGTCTGATAAATATTATGAGTCGCATTTATTGTAGTTAGTATGTATGTGTGTTTATTGTATATAGTATATAATTTTGAATGTATAATACATTCAGTCAAGAAAGTATCGGTAATGGATGATCTGTTTATGGTTCCAAATTCAATTTTTTGTTTTTTTTTTGTTGTTGTTAGATTGGCGCAACTGTTTTCCATTTTGGCGCGGTGTTTGAGTTGCATCTGTTATTTAGATTAAATACAGTGCTGTGTTTAGTTATATCATTCTAGTGTATATTGCGAATTTCATAATGGACAAAAACATCGAACAAAGAGTTTGTCTTAAATTTTGCATCGCCAATGGAATTTCGTATTCGGAGTCACTGAAAATGTTACAGAAGGCTTACGGTGAATCGACTTTATCAAAAACACGTGCTTATGAGTGGTACAAAGCGTTCAAAAGCGGTCGAGATGTGATGGAAGATTTGTCTCGCTCTGGTAGGCCATCAACGTCTGCAACTGAAGTTAACATCGCAAAAGTGAAGGAAATAGTGACTGAAAATGCTCATTTAAGTTTGAGAGAGAAAGCCGCCGAACTTTCTGTGTCTCACGAGTCGATCCGTACCATTTTAAATAATCACTTGAGTATGAAACATGTTGTCGCTCGGCTAGTCCCAAAAGACCTGAATTTTCTTCAAAAACACAATCGCATAAGAGTCTCTGAGGACATGCTAGAACGAGTCAATGCCGACCCAACATTCATGAAACGCATTGTTACTTTTGACGAGACGTGGGTTTAAGAGTTTGACATGCAAACTAGTCAACAAGCTTCGGAGTGGCACCTTCCAACTGAACCGAAACCGAAAAAACCACGCCAAAGTCGATCAAAAGTCAAAGTCATGTTGACTGTTTTCTCTAACTATCGCGGTGTTGTGCACTCGGAGTTCTTGCCTGAAGGCCAAACGGTAAATAAAGAATATTATTTGGGCGTTATGCGGCGTTTAAGAGAGCAAATTCGACGAAAAGGGACAGATTTGTGGAAAGAAAATTCTTAGATTTTGCACCACGATAATGCGCCTTCGTACAAGGCCATCATTGTGAACAAATTTTTGACCAAAAACTCAACAAATACCATCGAGCAACCACCTTATTCACCAGATATGGCTCCAGCCGAATTCTTTCTTTTTCCTAAACTCAAATTACCACTTCGTGGCACCCGTTTTCATTCGGTAGAAAACATAAAGGAGAATTCGCGGCGAGCACTGAACTCAATTCCGGAAAAAGCGTTTAAAAATGTTTTGATGATTGGATTATTCGTTGGCGTAAGTGTATCGTTTCTGAAGGAGCATACTTTGAAGGTAATAAAATAAATTTGGATGAATAACTAACATTTCGTGTATTATTGATCATTTCCCGGTACTTTCTTGACAGAGTAGTATGTCTGGAGGTTTGTTATTTTATACAGAAGTTCCTTGTATAACAAAGGTTAACCGACTAAGAAAACTAAGAAAAGATTTCCAAAAATTCATTTCCTAAGGGGGTTAAATAGGGGATGAAAGTTTTCGTGAAGTTCGTCATTGCCGATAGGAATTCCCATCGGGCACTCGGCTAGCAACATTTTAAGTTTTAGGATTATTGTAAAATAAACTTTAAATCCTTATTGTATAGAAATTAGGTACTGTAGTCTGGCCACTGAAAGAATGCCTTCCTGACATCTGTCAGTTGGTCATGACTAGTGATAGGCAAAAAGCAACACTGTTATAGTATTTCCTTAACCGACCCAAGAAAAGAGTAACATAGGTAAGTTTCAATACTTGTTTGTCTGGCTTCTAATTTCTGAATGTAACTAGCGTAAAGAAAATTAAAATGCGACAGTAATATTAATTTAAAGATAACATCAAAGACAACAATTCCAGAGGGATATGCTAATGTTACAAATAAATTTAACCAATAGAAGATTTCCCAAAAACCTTTTTTATATCCAATACATTGCGGATACGGTGTGCTTCTGTGTCCGGACGGATGCGGGCAAATATTCTTCCCTCACGCGTCCATACGAACCTCCAACCCAGGCGTGCTCCTTCCTGCCGAGCTTTATGGAACAGCTGACGGTTTAACCGTGTAAGTCGCTCGTTTATATAGAAGCGTTGTGGTTCGCCTGAGATTTGAAGACCGGAGGTATCTATATTTCGCCGTACTCTTGCTGCTTTTAATGTATAGTCATTGAACCAGTCAAAAATCCTGATCACAGGTTAGAGGCTTGAACAACTAAGAGTACGTTTGTCTCTAGCTTACCTCATCAATCTACACTGGGTCCGCGTGATGTTATATGACTCGTTTTCTTATTGTCTTATCTCTACATAGAAGGGGCATCTATATAACTAGTTACAGGAAAAAAGTTGGGATTGCCTCTTATTACCCTATTTAGGAATATCTTTAAGCGAAGAGTGAAGCGTTTAAATAGCTGTCTAAAGGTAATGAGAAACTAATATTACGCATTACTTAGGCATAGCTACAAATTGTGTAGGCTTGTGTAGATATTTTAGGGTACCGTAATCTGTCGCAATTTTACCATAAAATCGTCTAGGAAGTGAAACTTAAATTTAAAAAAAATATGTCTAACAAATATTTTTTCTACAAAAAGCATTGTATCTCGGGCCAGGAAAAGCTTAATCCACGTTGTTCCAACATAAATTTCAATGTAGCCAAGCCTCTTTTCAACTTCAATTTAATTCCACCATCATTCTTACCGATCGCCTAACTCCGAGTCACAACTCAATTTTATAGTGGTAATCGTTTATCGGCACTCCTTCAGTGTAATTTATCTCAGAAAAAGTCACCTCTTAGCAATAGTTTCGATTAGGTTAGAATTCGATCGAAAATCAGTTAACATAAATGAGTAATTTTATTCTTTTTATAATGTATATTTTCAAGTGAGCCTTTAAATAACGTTACAGCGTTATTGTATATAGAATACCAATTTAAAATTCGTTACTCCAGATCACATGGTATTTGTCATTCTATTCTGCTAGCGTTTACGACAAATAAGCCATTTGTTTAGGTCCCCAGGTCAATTTACGAAACGAACATTTCTAAATCGTTTTGAAATAGGTGTTACTGGGTACTCACCCAGTTTGTTATTTGACACCTAGTGACTCCTAGTCAATGAGATTGAGATTCAAACTCTCCTCCTAGTGAAGTTTGGGATGACACAAATGATATGTTGTCTGAAGTATTTTCGTAATTATGGCATAAATTAGAATCTGGTGTTTTACATAAAAAATTGTATGTGAGAAAAGTGTTGAGTTAGTCTTTCTCACATAAAATTATTCATATATAATTAAAGACAAAATATGTAACTTGCTTATGCCTATCTTGTGTCTTTGACGACAGTTATTGTATAAATTATTAGAAGTAGATGTCAGTAATCACGGCAGCGTACAAATCCATTAAATCGTAGACTATTATAATCCGTATATTACCCAAATAAAAAATATGAAAATATAGTCTTCACGTACTTATAAAACACTAGGAAACCCGGCCTGTTTCACTGGGCGTTAGTTGAAGTTAAAATAAATTAAACCGTTTTAAAAAAAAAAACAAAAAAAAAAACTAATCCGATCGCTACCAAACTTTACAGGAACATCCGCTAGGCCAATCTGAAGATTTCATCGAAATCGGTCCAGCCGTTTCGGAGTCCATAAGGAACATACATAGATTCATACATAGCCTTTTATATATATAGATTTATCTTTCGATGAACAGATTAATAAGGTACAACAATACCACCACGCCAATCCCCAATCGATGAACAGATGAATAAGGCAGAACAATTCCACCACCACGCCATTCACCATTCGGTGAACAGATCAATAAGGCAGAACAATATCACTACCACGCCATTCACTATTCGGTGAACAGATCAATAAGGCAGAACAATGCCACCACCACGTGCCATTTAGCATTCGGTGAACAGATCAATAAGGCAGAACAATACCACCACCACGCCATTTCCCATTCGGTGAACAGATCAATAAGGCAGAACAATATCACCACCACGCCATTCCCCATTCGGTGAACAGATCAATAAGGCAGAACAATATCACCACCACGCCATTCCCCATTTGTGAACAGATCAATAAGGCTGAACAATACCATCCCCACGCCATTCAGCATTCGGTGAACAGATCAATAAGGCAGAACAATACCACCACCACGCCATGTCCCATTTGGTGAACAGATCAATAAGGCAGAACAATATCACCACCACGCCAATCCCCAATCGATGAACAGATGAATAAGGCAGAACAATACCACCACCACGCCATTCACCATTCGGTGAACAGATCAATAAGGCAGAACAATATCACTACCACGCCATTCACTATTCGGTGAACAGATCAATAAGGCAGAACAATGCCACCACCACGCCATTTCCCATTTGGTGAACAGATCAATAAGGCAGAACAATATCACCACCACGCCATTCCCCATTTGGTGAACAGATCAATAAGGCAGAACAATACCACCACCGCGCCATCCCCCATTCGGTGAACAGATCAATAAGGCAGAACAATATCACCACTACGCCATCCCCATTCGGTGAACAGATCAATAAGGCAGAACAATATCACCACCACGCCATTCCCCATTTGTGAACAGATCAATAAGGCAGAACAATACCATCACCACGCCATTTAGCATTCGGTGAACAGATCAATAAGGCAGAACAATACCACCACCACGCCATTTCCCATTCGGTGAAAAGATCAATAAGGCAGAACAATATCACCACCACGCCATTCCCCATTCGGTGAACAGATCAATAAGGCAGAACAATATCACCACCACGCCATTCCCCATTTGTGAACAGATCAATAAGGCTGAACAATACCATCCCCACGCCATTCAGCATTCGGTGAACAGATCAATAAGGCAGAACAATACCACCACCACGCCATGTCCCATTTGGTGAACAGATCAATAAGGCAGAACAATATCACCACCACGCCATTCCTCATTCGGTGAACAGATCAATAAGGCAGAAAAATATCACCACCACGCCATTCCCCATTTGTGAACAGATCAATAAGGCAGAACAATACCATCACCACTCCATTCAGCATTCGGTGAACAGATCAATAAGGCAGAACAATACCACCACCGCGCCATTCCCCATTCGGTGAACAGATCAATAAGGCAGAACAATATCATCACCACGCCACTCCCCATTTGGTGAACAGATCAATAAGACAGAACAATACCATCACCACGCCATTCAGCATTCGGTGAACAGATCAATAAGGCAGAACAATATCACCACCACGCCATTCACCATTCGGTGAACAGATCATTAAGGCAGAACAATATCACTACCACGCCATTCACCATTCGGTGAACAGATCAATAAGGCAGAACAATACCACCACCACCCTATTCTCCATTCGGTGAATAGATCAATAACGCAGAACAATACCACCACCACGCCATTCCCCATTCGGCAAACAGATCAATAAGGCAGAACAATATCATTCCTTGACGCCATACATTTACAGTATCCCTTGACATAAGAATTAACATTACATTTACAGATGGCAAGGTCTCTTGATGGAACTTATACGTAAGTTATTTACTTAAAACACCATCCCTGGGCTGATATTAATAACCTGCGCGGAAAAATAAAAAGATGGCACACACATTTCCTTTCTGTTCCAGACCAGCGTGGAAGCAAGTATTAACATATTTTTTTTTCTTATATCATAGTTAATCTAGTTATAATAATTAGATAATTTATAATTGTTAATTTGCAGTTTAACAATTACGAAACAACCATAAACGCAGAATGTAAATAGCGCAGAGTATATTTCAATGCTCTGCAGTATTGAGTTTCTAGTTTCTATCTGCAAAAACTGGCCAATGTTACCACATGACAGATTAATGTAAAGGAGGCGAATGTATATATACATGTTGTTGTTATTAATAAAACCGTTACCCATCCTAGTTAAGAGACCTTTTGAGTATTATTCGGAGAGGTTGTGGGTTGCGAACGTCTTATGATTACTGCGTTGTATGTTATTATAACGAATAAACGTAAATAGATACATATTTTCAAAATAACTAGAAGAAAAAAATTTGTTGATGTATTATGTTAGCTACTTTTTCTCTAAGCACAAAAATGGTATGATTTGTTGCGCAATACTTATAATGTTCTTGTCACACCAAGCGGAAAATAACGTAACGTAATTAGGTACATGTGTACATTACGTAAATAACTAAAACATTAAGTACGTTATTTTTAAAGAAACCCTATTAGTTGTTGCATTTCGGCAAAATATGAATAACGTAAATCATAACTTAAATGTGATATTGAAACATACATACGGTTACAGTGTTCGCGATCACAAAACTTATAAAATAAAAAATAATTCCGATTAGAACATGCAAGTGCCAAATGTGTTCATACATGTAACGTCGACTAAGCCAACGACTCCTGGGCCCAAAACATAATCGGATTACTTCACTCTGTGATATTAAGGTACCGACACGAGGGAAATATGTCTAAACACTGCAATATGCTCGTCTCAATACAAGTCTATGCTCTACAAATTCTATTTTTACTTTAGGCAACATAAAAAAGTAAAGTTTAGAATTTCTAATAGAAGCGTTATTTTTATATGTAAATGCTATTAAAAACGAAAAGTGATCACAATGGACTCAATGTATTAAATTTCCTTATCAACTCTCCTCTATGAACTTTCTTTATCGACCCATCTAACACATAGAATCTGGTAACAAAATCAACAAGAACACTATACACACTACACTACACTTCGGGTCAAAACTTTCACGGCAGGTGGCTATGAAATCACTGATCGACTTTTTATCGATAGTTTATAAAAATAAAATGTCCTTTAATAGATAATAATTGAAATAACAACAAAAGTAATAAATCAAGTGAAGTTAAATTGCAAGAAATAATGTTACTAATAAATAAATTATATATGTCCGTTATAAATAATATTACGGTACTAATAAGAATTAACATTAAGTAAATAAAGAAATTTGACTGTGTGTATACTATATAATAGTCTAATAATTTATTGTAATATTAACTTTGCCTCGCGGATTTATCTACGTTAAATTTGGTATTTCTCTGGGATAAAAAGTGGCTTTTGAAGAGTAATGCATACATTACTCTTCGAAAAATTCTCTACCTGCCAAAGAAAATTCTATCAATATCAGTTCAACCGTTTCGTAACTTAGCCCGGACAAACAAATACAGACAAAATATTAAAAAACGCATAATGATTTTGGTAACGTGCTAATAACTACATACATAAGCTTAAGAAAAGCCTTTATTTCAAATCGCAGTCAGACACTTCAATTTTATTTATTTGCGTAGTACGAGTAGTTAATATAAAATTACATATTCTTAATATGTAACTTTATATTGACTTTTTAGTTTCATGTACATTGCCAATTGTCTGCTTAGCTTTCAAATACAATAACATCGTAGTGAGTGTTTAAATTTACGTGGTTCAGTCAGACCATGTGTGTTCTAATCGTACACTACTGGACCGCGCATGGTCATTTATTGCAGCCCTTTTTAATAACCTAATAGATAATGGCACAAAACAAGTAAGCAGTTAAGCTGTAAGAAAGGTTTGTTGACTGATTTATTTTTTTCTGCTCACTTTTACACAAGTTGTAATTTGCGTGTAACTAACATCAAAGCGTACAAAGAAATTTCAGTTCACCTATAGCAAAGGAATTATTTTATTCTGTAATCAAAAATTTTGTGGACATTAATTTCAATTGGATTGAGTAATTTTATATTAAACTAGCAGTATCTGCCTGTTTCACTGTTTGCGTTTTATACTACAAGTATTTTCTATGTGTATGAAAAATTTCATCTTTATCTGATGTGTCTAATCTTTTCTTCTACTGAATATATAAAAATGTTTGTGAATAATGAAAAAACTAAACTCCGTCACCGTTTGACCGATCACCATGAAGGTCGGCACGTGTATTATGTTTTTATTCATGGAGAAGATTTTTATGCTATTCCCTTTGTTGTAAGTCCCCACCACGCAAACGAAGCCGTGGGCAAAAGCTTGTTAGTTACAAGAAAATAAACTCTACAGATACAGATTTAAGTATAGTATTATGTCCATGTATCTTCTTCTTATACTATTATTTATTCTCAATGCTTAAAAAGCTGATAAAAACAAGATTATTTTATGATTCATCATAAACTATCTGCAATCACTGGATTGCTGATTCTTACAATAAGTTACAGAAATTAGGCAGTGACGTATAAGCTATTTAAATAAAATTGATTAAAAAGGGAACCCACGATGTAAAATAATACAATATTTTTAGTAAACGGAAATGCTTATTTAAAATTAAAACAAGTTTCTTTAAGTTTCCTCAGTAAGAGAATTTTATTCTTACTGCTGTACATGTTGCATTTTCCGAAAATCCGTTAACAAATTTTAATGTATTAACTCGGGATTTAGCATCTCAAATTAAATTAACCTCTTTCAGTGACAGTATAATATGTCTAATCACCGTTTATACCCACATGTCTGTTGATCCAGTAACGCAAGCAAAACTTTGTTCACAATGGTTGCTCCTATCAGGATGAGCAACAACGATAGGAGCAACCATTGTGAACAAAGTTTTGCTTGCGTTACTGGATCAACAGACATGTGGGTATAAACGGTGATTAGACATATTATACTGTCACTGAAAGAGGTTAATTTAATTTGAGATGCTAAATCCCGAGTTAATACATTAAAATTTGTTAACGGATTTTCGGAAAATGCAACATGTACAGCAGTAAGAATAAAATTCTCTTACTGAGGAAACTTAAAGAAACTTGTTTTAATTTTAAATAAGCATTTCCGTTTACTAAAAATATTGTATTATTTTACATCGTGGGTTCCCTTTTTAATCAATTTTATTTAAATAGCTTATACGTCACTGCCTAATTTCTGTAACTTATTGTAAGAATCAGCAATCCAGTGATTGCAGATAGTTTATGATGAATCATAAAATAATCTTGTTTTTATCAGCTTTTTAAGCATTGAGAATAAATAATAGTATAAGAAGAAGATACATGGACATAATACTATACTTAAATCTGTATCTGTAGAGTTTATTTTCTTGTAACTAACAAGCTTTTGCCCACGGCTTCGTTTGCGTGGTGGGGACTTACAACAAAGGGAATAGCATAAAAATCTTCTCCATGAATAAAAACATAATACACGTGCCGACCTTCATGGTGATCGGTCAAACGGTGACGGAGTTTAGTTTTTTCATTATTCACAAACATTTTTATATATTCAGTAGAAGAAAAGATTAGACACATCAGATAAAGATGAAATTTTTCATACACATAGAAAATACTTGTAGTATAAAACGCAAACAGTGAAACAGGCAGATACTGCTAGTTTAATATAAAATTACTCAATCCAATTGAAATTAATGTCCACAAAATTTTTGATTACAGAATAAAATAATTCCTTTGCTATAGGTGAACTGAAATTTCTTTGTACGCTTTGATGTTAGTTACACGCAAATTACAACTTGTGTAAAAGTGAGCAGAAAAAAATAAATCAGTCAACAAACCTTTCTTACAGCTTAACTGCTTACTTGTTTTGTGCCATTATCTATTAGGTTATTAAAAAGGGCTGCAATAAATGACCATGCGCGGTCCAGTAGTGTACGATTAGAACACACATGGTCTGACTGAACCACGTAAATTTAAACACTCACTACGATGTTATTGTATTTGAAAGCTAAGCAGACAATTGGCAATGTACATGAAACTAAAAAGTCAATATAAAGTTACATATTAAGAATATGTAATTTTATATTAACTACTCGTACTACGCAAATAAATAAAATTGAAGTGTCTGACTGCGATTTGAAATAAAGGCTTTTCTTAAGCTTATGTATGTAGTTATTAGCACGTTACCAAAATCATTATGCGTTTTTTAATATTTTGTCTGTATTTGTTTGTCCGGGCTAAGTTACGAAACGGTTGAACTGATATTGATAGAATTTTCTTTGGCAGGTAGAGAATTTTTCGAAGAGTAATGTATGCATTACTCTTCAAAAGCCACTTTTTATCCCAGAGAAATACCAAATTTAACGTAGATAAATCCGCGAGGCAAAGTTAATATTACAATAAATTATTAGACTATTATATAGTATACACACAGTCAAATTTCTTTATTTACTTAATGTTAATTCTTATTAGTACCGTAATATTATTTATAACGGACATATATAATTTATTTATTAGTAACATTATTTCTTGCAATTTAACTTCACTTGATTTATTACTTTTGTTGTTATTTCAATTATTATCTATTAAAGGACATTTTATTTTTATAAACTATCGATAAAAAGTCGATCAGTGATTTCATAGCCACCTGCCGTGAAAGTTTTGACCCGAAGTGTAGTGTAGTGTGTATAGTGTTCTTGTTGATTTTGTTACCAGATTCTATGTGTTAGATGGGTCGATAAAGAAAGTTCATAGAGGAGAGTTGATAAGGAAATTTAATACATTGAGTCCATTGTGATCACTTTTCGTTTTTAATAGCATTTACATATAAAAATAACGCTTCTATTAGAAATTCTAAACTTTACTTTTTTATGTTGCCTAAAGTAAAAATAGAATTTGTAGAGCATAGACTTGTATTGAGACGAGCATATTGCAGTGTTTAGACATATTTCCCTCGTGTCGGTACCTTAATATCACAGAGTGAAGTAATCCGATTATGTTTTGGGCCCAGGAGTCGTTGGCTTAGTCGACGTTACATGTATGAACACATTTGGCACTTGCATGTTCTAATCGGAATTATTTTTTATTTTATAAGTTTTGTGATCGCGAACACTGTAACCGTATGTATGTTTCAATATCACATTTAAGTTATGATTTACGTTATTCATATTTTGCCGAAATGCAACAACTAATAGGGTTTCTTTAAAAATAACGTACTTAATGTTTTAGTTATTTACGTAATGTACACATGTACCTAATTACGTTACGTTATTTTCCGCTTGGTGTGACAAGAACATTATAAGTATTGCGCAACAAATCATACCATTTTTGTGCTTAGAGAAAAAGTAGCTAACATAATACATCAACAAATTTTTTTCTTCTAGTTATTTTGAAAATATGTATCTATTTACGTTTATTCGTTATAATAACATACAACGCAGTAATCATAAGACGTTCGCAACCCACAACCTCTCCGAATAATACTCAAAAGGTCTCTTAACTAGGATGGGTAACGGTTTTATTAATAACAACAACATGTATATATACATTCGCCTCCTTTACATTAATCTGTCATGTGGTAACATTGGCCAGTTTTTGCAGATAGAAACTAGAAACTCAATACTGCAGAGCATTGAAATATACTCTGCGCTATTTACATTCTGCGTTTATGGTTGTTTCGTAATTGTTAAACTGCAAATTAACAATTATAAATTATCTAATTATTATAACTAGATTAACTATGATATAAGAAAAAAAAATATGTTAATACTTGCTTCCACGCTGGTCTGGAACAGAAAGGAAATGTGTGTGCCATCTTTTTATTTTTCCGCGCAGGTTATTAATATCAGCCCAGGGATGGTGTTTTAAGTAAATAACTTACGTATAAGTTCCATCAAGAGACCTTGCCATCTGTAAATGTAATGTTAATTCTTATGTCAAGGGATACTGTAAATGTATGGCGTCAAGGAATGATATTGTTCTGCCTTATTGATCTGTTTGCCGAATGGGGAATGGCGTGGTGGTGGTATTGTTCTGCGTTATTGATCTATTCACCGAATGGAGAATAGGGTGGTGGTGGTATTGTTCTGCCTTATTGATCTGTTCACCGAATGGTGAATGGCGTGGTAGTGATATTGTTCTGCCTTAATGATCTGTTCACCGAATGGTGAATGGCGTGGTGGTGATATTGTTCTGCCTTATTGATCTGTTCACCGAATGCTGAATGGCGTGGTGATGGTATTGTTCTGTCTTATTGATCTGTTCACCAAATGGGGAGTGGCGTGGTGATGATATTGTTCTGCCTTATTGATCTGTTCACCGAATGGGGAATGGCGCGGTGGTGGTATTGTTCTGCCTTATTGATCTGTTCACCGAATGCTGAATGGAGTGGTGATGGTATTGTTCTGCCTTATTGATCTGTTCACAAATGGGGAATGGCGTGGTGGTGATATTTTTCTGCCTTATTGATCTGTTCACCGAATGAGGAATGGCGTGGTGGTGATATTGTTCTGCCTTATTGATCTGTTCACCAAATGGGACATGGCGTGGTGGTGGTATTGTTCTGCCTTATTGATCTGTTCACCGAATGCTGAATGGCGTGGGGATGGTATTGTTCAGCCTTATTGATCTGTTCACAAATGGGGAATGGCGTGGTGGTGATATTGTTCTGCCTTATTGATCTGTTCACCGAATGGGGAATGGCGTGGTGGTGATATTGTTCTGCCTTATTGATCTTTTCACCGAATGGGAAATGGCGTGGTGGTGGTATTGTTCTGCCTTATTGATCTGTTCACCGAATGCTAAATGGCGTGGTGATGGTATTGTTCTGCCTTATTGATCTGTTCACAAATGGGGAATGGCGTGGTGGTGATATTGTTCTGCCTTATTGATCTGTTCACCGAATGGGGATGGCGTAGTGGTGATATTGTTCTGCCTTATTGATCTGTTCACCGAATGGGGGATGGCGCGGTGGTGGTATTGTTCTGCCTTATTGATCTGTTCACCAAATGGGGAATGGCGTGGTGGTGATATTGTTCTGCCTTATTGATCTGTTCACCAAATGGGAAATGGCGTGGTGGTGGCATTGTTCTGCCTTATTGATCTGTTCACCGAATAGTGAATGGCGTGGTAGTGATATTGTTCTGCCTTATTGATCTGTTCACCGAATGGTGAATGGCGTGGTGGTGGTATTGTTCTGCCTTATTCATCTGTTCATCGATTGGGGATTGGCGTGGTGGTGATATTGTTCTGCCTTATTGATCTGTTCACCAAATGGGACATGGCGTGGTGGTGGTATTGTTCTGCCTTATTGATCTGTTCACCGAATGCTGAATGGCGTGGGGATGGTATTGTTCAGCCTTATTGATCTGTTCACAAATGGGGAATGGCGTGGTGGTGATATTGTTCTGCCTTATTGATCTGTTCACCGAATGGGGAATGGCGTGGTGGTGATATTGTTCTGCCTTATTGATCTGTTCACCGAATGGGAAATGGCGTGGTGGTGGTATTGTTCTGCCTTATTGATCTGTTCACCGAATGCTAAATGGCACGTGGTGGTGGCATTGTTCTGCCTTATTGATCTGTTCACCGAATAGTGAATGGCGTGGTAGTGATATTGTTCTGCCTTATTGATCTGTTCACCGAATGGTGAATGGCGTGGTGGTGGAATTGTTCTGCCTTATTCATCTGTTCATCGATTGGGGATTGGCGTGGTGGTATTGTTGTACCTTATTAATCTGTTCATCGAAAGATAAATCTATATATATAAAAGGCTATGTATGAATCTATGTATGTTCCTTATGGACTCCGAAACGGCTGGACCGATTTCGATGAAATCTTCAGATTGGCCTAGCGGATGTTCCTGTAAAGTTTGGTAGCGATCGGATTAGTTTTTTTTTTTGTTTTTTTTTTTAAAACGGTTTAATTTATTTTAACTTCAACTAACGCCCAGTGAAACAGGCCGGGTTTCCCTACCCACTAATGCGGACAGAGCACCGTTCACTTTATTGCCAGCTGCTACCCGTCTCTTTACATCCAACTCACATCTTCCATCCCTCGAAAACGTACTCCCCAGGTACACAATTTCATTCACTTGTTTTAGACATTTTCCATTTACACAAATCACACATTTCGTTTGTACCGCTTCTCTTTCAAACATCAGAACCTTAGTTTTGTTCACATTCATTTTCAATCCTTTTACTTCACTATCTTCTTTCATGCACGTGACTAGTGTCTGCAACTCTGCTTCTGATGATGCTATTAGCACAGTATCGTCAGCGTACAATAGGCAGTTTACCACTGTGTCATCACATCCCATACCACTCATATTACCTTTCAATCTCTGGAGGAAACTGTCCAAATACAGCACGAACAGCCAGGCAGACATCACGTAGCCCTGTCTGACACCAGAACAGACTTCAAACCAGGGCGACATGTCACCGTCTATCCTTACACAGGCTCTGTGGCCACGATATAATGACCTCACAGCCCGTAGTAAGGAGTCCTCCACGCCATATTCAGGCAGAAGACTCCACAATTTCTTCCGCACTACTCTATCGAATGCTTTTTCTAGATCCACGAAAGCGCAGAAAACTTTCTGGCCTGTAGCCAGAAACCTTCCCACGATAACGTGAAGCGAGAAAATCTGATTCATACAACCCCCACCGTTCTTGAAACTACCTTGCGTCTCCCACAAATATCTTTCTGAAACGGCTTTCATACGTTCAGTCAATACCTTAGTATAGACTTTATTCGCTAAGTTGACCTAGCTGATGGCCCTATAGCACGCACAGTCTAGATAGGAACCTTTCCCTACATATACAGTACTATGACTGCCGTGCGTCAGTCCTCTGGAACCTCTCACTTCTGCCAACAAAGGTTGCAGAGTGCACAGAAGGCATCCTAGACCCTAGGACCACCATACTTGATCATCTCAGCAGTCACTTCATCAATTCCCGCAGCTTTTCCACATTTGAAACTTCTTATGACTTTCTCAATCTCTTTCATACTAATGGCATCCTCCAGCCCCTGGCCCGAGTATGGTAATTCATTAGAATCGCTCTCAGTATCAGAGACGAAGTCGCCACTCTCATACAGTTATCCTTAGTATTCACTCCATCGCTGCAGAACGACTTTTTTATTTGTAAGCAGGTTGTTTTCTTTCGAACGCACTTTATTCATTCTGCAAGGTGCCGGATCACTTCGGTACTTACGTACTTCTTTCCAAAATAATTTGGAATTTTCCTCGAAATTGTCCGACATCTTGTTTTCGTCTAACACCCTACACCTTTCACGCCTTTCACTAGTGCCTTCGTTTCTGCTTTCTGCAGCTTGTATCTGTCTTTCATCAAATTCTTCATCAAGCAAGGTAGTCTTGTCATGCTTTCTTCTTCTTATACACAGACACTTTCACCTCATCATCCCACCACACATCACGCTTTTTACCATTACCAATCTTATTCATTCCACACACTTCTTTCACAGCCTCGATCATGCTATCCCTAAGGTTCTGCCAACATTCTTCAACATCTTCGCTCATTACTTTCAATCTATCATCAAGCTTACCGGATAATACCCTTTCATATTCATTCCTGGTGGTCGCATCTTGGAGTTTTCAGCTTTTAATGCGACAAACCGCTGCAGGCTTGGACACTACGCGATGTCGCCATGCCGCAAACAGAACCCTTATTCTAGTTACACTAGAAAGTGGTCCATTTTCAGATCGGCTCCTCTGTGTACGTCGCTTTCAGGGGACGCCCTGGCATTAATATTTACACTGTCCCGCATGGTGTGCACAAGAGAGGAATTGCAGCCCTGAAAAGGGCTGGCAGGGTTCGGGACGAGCATGCTTCCTCAGTTGACCCCCAATGACCAGGCCGTATCATTATTTGTAAATAGAAACATTATTAAGAAGAAATTCTTACAATGGAAACTGTTTCTTTGGTGTCTCGAAACAACTTGAAATTAAGGAATTACGTAAATAAATCAAGTAATAAGTTCTTATACCAAGAAGGATTTTGATTTACTTTACGTAGGTATACATACATTACCTAATGACGTGAACGTTACTTAACAAACAGGCATAATCCAGTATAATCGCAACAGCTTTAGTTAACTGTTAGCACCCGTCTAGGGATTAAGAGTATACAAGCCTATATGCGTAAGTATACAATTATATTCTAGAAATGAAAAACATGTGTAGACTTTTCTAAATATAGACATTTTTAATTTAAAAATTTAGTAAAAATCGATTAGTTCTTTGGGTACTTAATACCATAAATCTTCAAATGTTAGTGTAGAGATCTCTATACGTTACGTATTCATATATACAATAATAATATAAACGTTAGTATAGATTTATGCTTATTACCACTAATATCTTATTCGAATAATTTTATTTACTTGCCAGTTGTCAATTAATCAATTCAACTTAAAATTTTATGATTATGAGGTTTCATGCTAATATTGCAAACTAGGTAGATTCGTAATTGGAAATGAGTCCAGCGAAAAATTTGGAATCTTCGAACTACTGAACTGACAAATATTTAGCAGTACCCGTAATTGGCAGATACATTAAATATTATATGGTAGTACGACCTACATTATGTTGTATTAAAAACGTTCTAAGAAATAGCATTATAAATAGAAATTATAACGCTAGTAACTACTTAATCGGTAATTATAATACAATCTGTTTTAAATATCGAAATCAACAAAATACTGTTAGTTAAAAAAAATACAAACGTATTACTACGTGTTCTTTCAGTCTGTACTTTCACTTTTAATTTCTCAATAACGAATGACGAATCCCAGACTGCTCTGGGTACGCCTCAAGATGGGGTTGACAAGAATTTTTGTTTTGGCAGTATATGCCCCAGTGTCCTCTGTCGGTTTGGCTGAACTAGAGCAGTTCTGGGAAAATGTTAGAGAAGTTCTAGCGACGGTTGAAGAGAACGAAAGAATTGTTGTGTGTGGAGACATGAATGGATGGGTCGGGACAGCTCGAACAGGATTTGAGTCTGTCCTAGGCAAATATGGAGATAAGAGAGTAAATGATGCTGGTAAGATTGTGCTAGGACTGTGTATGGAAAAGGATCTTTTTGTGGCTAATACCATGTTTGGGCACAAAGGGATCCATCAGTACACGTGGGAAAGAAAGGGTGCGAGAAGTATGATTGATTTATTCCTGGTGGATAGCAGACTTAAGAAGCAGGTAATGGACACAAGAGCGTATAGAGGAGCCGATCTCGGGACGGACCACTTTCTGGTGATAACCAGAATAAGGGGTCTGTTCGCAGCATGGCGACATCGCGTAGTGTCCAAACCTGCAGCGGTTAGCCGCATTAAAAGCTGGAAACTGCAGGATGCGACCACCAGGAATGAATATGAAAGGGTATTATCCAGTAAGCTTGATGATAGATTGAAAGTGTTGAGCGAGGATGTTGAAGAATGCTGGCAGAACCTTAGAGATAGTATGGTTGAGGCTGCGAAAGAAGTGTGTGGAATGAATAAGATTGGGAACGGCAAAAAGCGTGATGTGTGGTGGGATGATGAGGTGAAAGTGGCTGTGTATAAGAAAAAGAAAGCATGGCGAGACTACCTTGCTACTAATGACTGTGGTATGAAAAATTTGATGAAAGACAGGTATAAGCTGCAGAAAGCAGAAACGAAGGCACTAGTGAAAGAGAAGCGTGAAAGGTGTAGGGTGTTAGATGAAAACAAGATGTCGGACAACTTCGAGGAAAATTCCAAATTATTTTGGAAAGAAGTACGTAAGATCCGAAGTGGTCCGGCACCTTGCAGAATGAATAAAGTGCGTTCGAAAGAAAACAACCTGCTTTCAAATAAAAAGGATGTTCTGCAGCGATGGAGTGAATACTATGGAGAACTGTATGAGAGTGGCGACTCCGTCTCTGATACTGAGAGCGATTCTAATGAATTGCCACACTCGGGCCAGGGACTGGAGGATGCCATTAGTATGAAAGAGATTGAGAAAGTGATAAGAAGTTTGAAATGTGGAAAGGCTGCGGGAATTGATGAGGTGACTGCTGAGATGATCAAGTATGGTGGTCCTAGGGTCTGGGATGCCTTCTGTGCACTCTGCAACTTTTGTTGGCAGAAGGGGGAGGTTCCAGAGGACTGGCGCACGGCAGTCATAGTACCTCTATATAAAGGGAAAGGTTCCTACCTAGACTGTGCGTGCTATAGGGCCATCAGCTTGGTCAGCTTAGCGAGTAAAGTCTATACTAAAGTATTGACTGAACGTATGAAAGGTGTTTCAGAAAGATATTTGTGGGAGGCGCAAGGTGGATTCAGGAACGGTAGGGGTTGTATGGATCAGATTTTCTCGCCTCGCGTTATCGTGGGAAGGTTTCTGGCTTTAGGTCAGAAAGTTTTCTGCGCTTTCGTGGATCTAGAGAAAGCATTCGATAGAGTAGTGCGGAAGAAATTGTGGAGTCTTCTGCCTGAATATGGCGTGGAGGGCTCCTTACTGCAGGCTGTGAGGTCATTATATCGAGACCACAGAGCCTGTGTAAGGATAGACGGTGACATGTCGCCCTGGTTTGAAGTCTGTTCTGGTGTCAGACAGGGCTGCGTGATGTCTGCCTGGCTATTCGTGCTGTATTTGGACAGTTGCCTCCAGAGATTGAAAGGTAATATGAGTGGTATGGGATGTGGTGACACAGTGGTAAACTGCCTATTGTACGCTGACGATGCTGTGCTAATAGCACCATCAGAAGCAGAGTTGCAGACACTAGTCACGTGCATGAAAGAAGATTGTGAAGTAAAAGGATTGAAAATGAATGTGAACAAAACTAAGGTTCTGGTATTTGAAAGAGAAGCGGAACAAACGAAATGTGTGATTAGTGTAAATGGAAAATGTCTAGAACAGGTGAATGAAATTGTGTACCTGGGGAGTGCGTTTTCGAGGGATGGAAGATGTGAGTTGGATGTGGAGAGACGGGTAGCAGCTGGCAATAAAGTGAACGGTGCTCTGTCCGCATTAGTGGGTAGTGTGAATATATCTAACACTGCTAAAATGGCCATCCACAATGCGGTGTTGGTGCCAACTTTGTTGTACGGCAGTGAGGCCTGGATATGCCCGAAATCGAGTGAAAGTATGATAAATGCTGTGGAGATGCGGTCTCTCAGAAATATGTGCGGTGTCACGCTTGCGGACAGGACAAGCAATGATGAGATACGCAGTATGACAGGGTTGCACAACAGTGTTATTGTAAAAATGAAGAAAGGAATGCTTAGATGGTTCGGGCACATGGAAAGAATGAGTGATGAAAGACTGACGAAGAAAATATACAGAGCGAAAGTGAGTGGTAAAAGAAGCCAAGGAAGACCAAGGCTGTCTTATGAAGATCAAATAGCCAGAGTGTTAGCAGACGGAAATGTCAAAAGCACTCGCATACCTAGGCGAAAATGTGTGAGGAGAATGATGAGATTTGAGGAAGCGAAAGAGGTGTGTAAGGACCGCGACTCCTGGCGCTCCGTCCTCTCTGACTACCCCGTTGGGGATACAGCGTGAAGTTATGTTATGTTATGTTATGAATGACGAATTACAGCTTGGGAAAGACTACGTTGTTATGAATGACGAATGACTAATAACAAAGATTTTGCTTGACGTTAATTTTCTCATGGTTTGTCGGCAGTAGGTGTAGCAGACAGGATGAGATGTTTGGTGATGTGACGTCGGCTAGGTAGACTATGCGACAGTAGCGATGCATGGCTCTGTTAAAATTGTCTTACCATACATAAATATCCTCACGCTGTATCACTAACGAGGTAGTCAGAGGGGACAGAGCATCAAGCTTCGCGATCCTTACATACTTCTTTCGCTTCCTCAAATCTCATCATTCTCCTCACAAATTTTCGCCTAGGTATGCGAATGCTTTTCACATTTTCGTCAACTAACGCTCTGGCTATTTGATCTTCATAAGACAGCCTTGGTCTTCCTTGGCTTCTTTTACCACTCACTTTCGCTCTGTATATTTTCTTCGTCAGTCTTTCATCACTCATTCTTTCCATGTGCCCGAACCATCTAAGCATTCCTTTCTTCATTTTTACAATAACACTGTTGTGCAACCCTGTCATACTGCGTATCTCATCATTGCTTGTCCTGTCCGCAAGCGTGACACCGCACATATTTCTGAGAGACCGCATCTCCACAGCATTTATCATACTTTCACTCGATTTCGGGCATATCCAGGCCTCACTGCCGTACAACAAAGTTGGCACCAACACCGCATTGTGGATGGCCATTTTAGCAGTGTTAGATATATTCACACTACCCACTAATGCGGACAGAGCACCGTTCACTTTATTGCCAGCTGCTACCCGTCTCTCCACATCCAACTCACATCTTCCATCCCTCGAAAACGCACTCCCCAGGTACACAATTTCATTCACCTGTTCTAGACATTTTCCATTTACACTAATCACACATTTCGTTTGTTCCGCTTCTCTTTCAAATACCAGAACCTTAGTTTTGTTCACATTCATTTTCAATCCTTTTACTTCACAATCTTCTTTCATGCACGTGACTAGTGTCTGCAACTCTGCTTCTGATGGTGCTATTAGCACAGCATCGTCAGCGTACAATAGGCAGTTTACCACTGTGTCACCACATCCCATACCACTCATATTACCTTTCAATCTCTGGAGGCAACTGTCCAAATACAGCACGAATAGCCAGGCAGACATCACGCAGCCCTGTCTGACACCAGAACAGACTTCAAACCAGGGCGACATGTCACCGTCTATCCTTACACAGGCTCTGTGGTCTCGATATAATGACCTCACAGCCTGCAGTAAGGAGCCCTCCACGCCATATTCAGGCAGAAGACTCCACAATTTCTTCCGCACTACTCTATCGAATGCTTTCTCTAGATCCACGAAAGCGCAGAAAACTTTCTGACCTAAAGCCAGAAACCTTCCCACGATAACGCGAGGCGAGAAAATCTGATCCATACAACCCCTACCGTTCCTGAATCCACCTTGCGCCTCCCACAAATATCTTTCTGAAACACCTTTCATACGTTCAGTCAATACTTTAGTATAGACTTTACTCGCTAAGCTGACCAAGCTGATGGCCCTATAGCACGCACAGTCTAGGTAGGAACCTTTCCCTTTATATAGAGGTACTATGACTGCCGTGCGCCAGTCCTCTGGAACCTCCCCCTTCTGCCAACAAAGGTTGCAGAGTGCACAGAAGGCATCCCAGACCCTAGGACCACCATACTTGATCATCTCAGCAGTCACCTCATCAATTCCCGCAGCCTTTCCACATTTCAAACTTCTTATCACTTTCTCAATCTCTTTCATACTAATGGCATCCTCCAGTCCCTGGCCCGAGTGTGGCAATTCATTAGAATCGCTCTCAGTATCAGAGACGGAGTCGCCACTCTCATACAGTTCTCCATAGTATTCACTCCATCGCTGCAGAACATCCTTTTTATTTGAAAGCAGGTTGTTTTCTTTCGAACGCACTTTATTCATTCTGCAAGGTGCCGGACCACTTCGGATCTTACGTACTTCTTTCCAAAATAATTTGGAATTTTCCTCGAAGTTGTCCGACATCTTGTTTTCATCTAACACCCTACACCTTTCACGCTTCTCTTTCACTAGTGCCTTCGTTTCTGCTTTCTGCAGCTTATACCTGTCTTTCATCAAATTTTTCATACCACAGTCATTAGTAGCAAGGTAGTCTCGCCATGCTTTCTTTTTCTTATACACAGCCACTTTCACCTCATCATCCCACCACACATCACGCTTTTTGCCGTTCCCAATCTTATTCATTCCACACACTTCTTTCGCAGCCTCAACCATACTATCTCTAAGGTTCTGCCAGCATTCTTCAACATCCTCGCTCAACACTTTCAATCTATCATCAAGCTTACTGGATAATACCCTTTCATATTCATTCCTGGTGGTCGCATCCTGCAGTTTCCAGCTTTTAATGCGGCTAACCGCTGCAGGTTTGGACACTACGCGATGTCGCCATGCTGCGAACAGACCCCTTATTCTGGTTATCACCAGAAAGTGGTCCGTCCCGAGATCGGCTCCTCTATACGCTCTTGTGTCCATTACCTGCTTCTTAAGTCTGCTATCCACCAGGAATAAATCAATCATACTTCTCGCACCCTTTCTTTCCCACGTGTACTGATGGATCCCTTTGTGCCCAAACATGGTATTAGCCACAAAAAGATCCTTTTCCATACACAGTCCTAGCACAATCTTACCAGCATCATTTACTCTCTTATCTCCATATTTGCCTAGGACAGACTCAAATCCTGTTCGAGCTGTCCCGACCCATCCATTCATGTCTCCACACACAACAATTCTTTCGTTCTCTTCAACCGTCGCTAGAACTTCTCTAACATTTTCCCAGAACTGCTCTAGTTCAGCCAAACCGACAGAGGACACTGGGGCATATACTGCCAAAACAAAAATTCTTGTCAACCCCATCTTGAGGCGTACCCAGAGCAGTCTGGGATTCGTCATTCGTTATTGAGAAATTAAAAGTGAAAGTACAGACTGAAAGAACACGTAGTAATACGTTTGTATTTTTTTTAACTAACAGTATTTTGTTGATTTCGATATTTAAAACAGATTGTATTATAATTACCGATTAAGTAGTTACTAGCGTTATAATTTCTATTTATAATGCTATTTCTTAGAACGTTTTTAATACAACATAATGTAGGTCGTACTACCATATAATATTTAATGTATCTGCCAATTACGGGTACTGCTAAATATTTGTCAGTTCAGTAGTTCGAAGATTCCAAATTTTTCGCTGGACTCATTTCCAATTACGAATCTACCTAGTTTGCAATATTAGCATGAAACCTCATAATCATAAAATTTTAAGTTGAATTGATTAATTGACAACTGGCAAGTAAATAAAATTATTCGAATAAGATATTAGTGGTAATAAGCATAAATCTGTACTAACGTTTATATTATTATTGTATATATGAATACGTAACGTATAGAGATCTCTACACTAACATTTGAAGATTTATGGTATTAAGTACCCAAAGAACTAATCGATTTTTACTAAATTTTTAAATTAAAAATGTCTATATTTAGAAAAGTCTACACATGTTTTTCATTTCTAGAATATAATTGTATACTTACGCATATAGGCTTGTATACTCTTAATCCCTAGACGGGTGCTAACAGTTAACTAAAGCTGTTGCGATTATACTGGATTATGCCTGTTTGTTAAGTAACGTTCACGTCATTAGGTAATGTATGTATACCTACGTAAAGTAAATCAAAATCCTTCTTGGTATAAGAACTTATTACTTGATTTATTTACGTAATTCCTTAATTTCAAGTTGTTTCGAGACACCAAAGAAACAGTTTCCATTGTAAGAATTTCTTCTTAATAATGTTTCTATTTACAAATAATGATACGGCCTGGTCATTGGGGGTCAACTGAGGAAGCATGCTCGTCCCGAACCCTGCCAGCCCTTTTCAGGGCTGCAATTCCTCTCTTGTGCACACCATGCGGGACAGTGTAAATATTAATGCCAGGGCGTCCCCTGAAAGCGACGTACACAGAGGAGCCGATCTGAAAATGGACCACTTTCTAGTGTAACTAGAATAAGGGTTCTGTTTGCGGCATGGCGACATCGCGTAGTGTCCAAGCCTGCAGCGGTTTGTCGCATTAAAAGCTGAAAACTCCAAGATGCGACCACCAGGAATGAATATGAAAGGGTATTATCCGGTAAGCTTGATGATAGATTGAAAGTAATGAGCGAAGATGTTGAAGAATGTTGGCAGAACCTTAGGGATAGCATGATCGAGGCTGTGAAAGAAGTGTGTGGAATGAATAAGATTGGTAATGGTAAAAAGCGTGATGTGTGGTGGGATGATGAGGTGAAAGTGTCTGTGTATAAGAAGAAGAAAGCATGACAAGACTACCTTGCTTGATGAAGAATTTGATGAAAGACAGATACAAGCTGCAGAAAGCAGAAACGAAGGCACTAGTGAAAGGCGTGAAAGGTGTAGGGTGTTAGACGAAAACAAGATGTCGGACAATTTCGAGGAAAATTCCAAATTATTTTGGAAAGAAGTACGTAAGTACCGAAGTGATCCGGCACCTTGCAGAATGAATAAAGTGCGTTCGAAAGAAAACAACCTGCTTACAAATAAAAAAGTCGTTCTGCAGCGATGGAGTGAATACTAAGGATAACTGTATGAGAGTGGCGACTTCGTCTCTGATACTGAGAGCGATTCTAATGAATTACCATACTCGGGCCAGGGGCTGGAGGATGCCATTAGTATGAAAGAGATTGAGAAAGTCATAAGAAGTTTCAAATGTGGAAAAGCTGCGGGAATTGATGAAGTGACTGCTGAGATGATCAAGTATGGTGGTCCTAGGGTCTAGGATGCCTTCTGTGCACTCTGCAACCTTTGTTGGCAGAAGTGAGAGGTTCCAGAGGACTGACGCACGGCAGTCATAGTACTGTATATGTAGGGAAAGGTTCCTATCTAGACTGTGCGTGCTATAGGGCCATCAGCTAGGTCAACTTAGCGAATAAAGTCTATACTAAGGTATTGACTGAACGTATGAAAGCCGTTTCAGAAAGATATTTGTGGGAGACGCAAGGTAGTTTCAAGAACGGTGGGGGTTGTATGAATCAGATTTTCTCGCTTCACGTTATCGTGGGAAGGTTTCTGGCTACAGGCCAGAAAGTTTTCTGCGCTTTCGTGGATCTAGAAAAAGCATTCGATAGAGTAGTGCGGAAGAAATTGTGGAGTCTTCTGCCTGAATATGGCGTGGAGGACTCCTTACTACGGGCTGTGAGGTCATTATATCGTGGCCACAGAGCCTGTGTAAGGATAGACGGTGACATGTCGCCCTGGTTTGAAGTCTGTTCTGGTGTCAGACAGGGCTACGTGATGTCTGCCTGGCTGTTCGTGCTGTATTTGGACAGTTTCCTCCAGAGATTGAAAGGTAATATGAGTGGTATGGGATGTGATGACACAGTGGTAAACTGCCTATTGTACGCTGACGATACTGTGCTAATAGCATCATCAGAAGCAGAGTTGCAGACACTAGTCACGTGCATGAAAGAAGATAGTGAAGTAAAAGGATTGAAAATGAATGTGAACAAAACTAAGGTTCTGATGTTTGAAAGAGAAGCGGTACAAACGAAATGTGTGATTTGTGTAAATGGAAAATGTCTAAAACAAGTGAATGAAATTGTGTACCTGGGGAGTACGTTTTCGAGGGATGGAAGATGTGAGTTGGATGTAAAGAGACGGGTAGCAGCTGGCAATAAAGTGAACGGTGCTCTGTCCGCATTAGTGGGTAGTGTGAATATATCTAACACTGCTAAAATGGTCATCCATAGTGCGGTGTTGGTGCCAACTTTGTTGTACCTGAGGCCTGGATATGCCTGAAATCGAGTGAAAGTATGATAAATGCTGTGGAGATGCGGTCTCTCAGAAATAAGTCACGCTTGCGAACAGGATAAGCAATGATGAGAAACGCAGTATGACAGGGTTGCCCAACAGTGTTATTGTAAAAATGAAGAAAGGAATGCTTAGATGGTTCGGGCACTTGGAAAGAATGAGTGATGAAAGACTGACGAAGAAAATCTACAGAGCGAAAGTGAGTGGTAAAAGAAGCCAAGGAAGACCAAGGCTGACTTATGAAGATCAAATAGCCAGAGTGTTAGCAGACGGAAATGTCAAAAGCACTCGCATACCTAGGCGAAAATGTGTGAAGAGAATGATGAGATTTGAGGAAGCGAAAGTGGTGTGTAAGGACCGCGACTCCTGGCGCTCCGTCCTCTCTGACTACCCCGTTGGCGATACAACGTGAAGATATGTTAAGTTATGTTATGTTACACATTGTAAGTGTACGCGTATCTGGGAATGTACGTAATGGGATACTGCCTGTCAAGTTCTGTCAGGGTATACCTAAATAAAATCAAAATTATTTAAAGAATTCACTAGAATAGTATAGCTAACTAAATAAGTGACTTTTTGGCGGGAACGGGAGAAGCGAGGTTGTCATTTTATTTAGATTTTCTATTTCTTACATTTTTGGGAGTTTTAAAGTACAAAAGTGATAGTACATTGTGTTTTAAAGTTCTATATAAGTAAAAAGAGTGGAGTTTTGCGATAATAAAAAACTAATTTACTTGTGATTCTACTTATTATTACGTGACAATGGCAAATGCGCTAATCTGTACGCCATGCCATAAACAAAGAAAAAAAAACTACTTAATAAAAATACACTAGTTGTAAATATATATATTTCGATTTGATAAATAAGTAATTGTAATATCACGGATTAATTAGTTACTAACGTAAAGTAATATATCAATAATAATTATTCATTTGTAATTTAATA
Organism: Zeuzera pyrina; assembly: GCA_907165235.1. Taxonomy (NCBI): domain Eukaryota; kingdom Metazoa; phylum Arthropoda; class Insecta; order Lepidoptera; family Cossidae; genus Zeuzera; species Zeuzera pyrina. The sequence continues at coordinate 12,390,964 of OU015624.1, forward strand.
AGTCATTTAATGATATTTTCTATTGACATATAACGTAAATATATCATTTGTTTGTTATTGAAACATCTCAAGTCTTAACATCTACGCAACATATTATTATGACTTAAATATAGAAAAGACGTCAACACCTTTTTTTTCATCAAAAACAAGTACTTTCCTTTTATAAGAGTGAATTCTTTTATGAAAAGACGGAATTCAGCCGTGTGTGAAAGAGATGAGGACAAGCCACACGAACCAATTAAAACTTGCAACCTACTTGCACCAGTGAACTATTCGCAAATGAGATCAGAGATAACTACACAAATTTTAGTTTCATTTTACATAATTTACATAATACATATAACTCCTACATAAAATGTTAAATTTTTTCAGTATAGATTTAACATCTATATTACACTAGTAGTTGGCCGCCACTTCATTCACATAGAATTTAAAAAAGTAGCCTGTGACCTTCCCTGGAGCTTCATCTATCTCCGTTCTAAATTTCATTAAAATCAATCAAGCCTTTTAAACTTTCGCGTTGCATTATAAAACTGAGTTTATTTGAGACCACGGTCGATGCAACTCGGCCGAAACGTCAAGCGTCAAAATAAAAGGTAATCGCGTTAATTTCCCGTGTTTTTAGATATTTTATCAATCAAGCCGTTTAGGAGCAGAATCACAAACACACACCATATCAGAATTTTACATAATATGTAAAAGATAAAGGACCGCATTTGTGCTTTGTACTTACCTACCTACATACCTACAATGAAACATACTCAATTTCTCTCTTTTCAAGATAAAAATATTAAAAAATTTCAGCTTTTTATGTTCATGCGTGTTATCTAATCGAAATGGTAGAGCCGAAGCACCTTAGCAGATAAGCTTCACTCAGATCTATACTGGTTTATTTGCAAATAGACAAATATGTTGAGACTAACGCCAGAGTGACGCAAAGAGTGGTGCAAATTCTTCGGAGGTAATGGTTAGAAGTTCATATACTACAGAAATATTTCATCAATTATTTCTGTACGCGCCCAATTTTAAAGAACTACATGCACGCAGGTAGATCTATATTCAGTTAGTTGACAGACAATGCGCAGGCATCGGCACTTCATGTTATACTCAAAACAAATCTAATACATATTTTATATTTTATAGGTGTCTACAGGTACATATCTTATACTAGGGATATTAAGAATAAGTACTTATATTCATATTCAAGAGTATTCAGCGCATTTCAAAGCTGCATATAATTTGCGTATCTAATAGTATTTATAACCTTAAGGAAAATAGTCATCTATTTGATTTCATTAATTAAAGTTTTTTTACTTACGAACATTAATTATTATTTATAAATGTCAAAAATGATAACCTATTTTTCTACACTTATTTCATAATAATAGACTTTTTTGAATGCTCTAAATTAAACAATTACACAAATTGAATGACCCCAAACTAAGCACTAGATTTTTGAAAAGTTCGTTTCCTAAATTGACCAGACCGGGAACGAACCCAGGGCTCCGGTTTGAAAGGCACAAGCAAAGGCCAGCCGATTAATGAAATACGTAGGTCAATTACGTGATTAATTGTCTAAAGTTAAAAAATGGTTTGTATACGAGAACTTCTATGGGAGTGTGCTGATTTTCATTAAAAATTATTTAGCTCAATACATTCGTATTCGACGCTCAAATACGAACAGTTTAAAATTTGGAACATACCCAATCTAGATGATTAATACGCAGTATTGTAAACACCACTTAACATTGCGGTTAATATGTGTAAGTACTTACATAAATCCATTAGATAAATATTTTCTCTACTATATCATCGGTTTCATAACGATGTTGATACTGACAAAAATGTAATTACAATGATTATTTATTAAGATTAATTATAATTTCACACCATGACAAACTGCTGGATTATGTACTATAAATATGCATTATGCATCCATACGTACATAACTCATTAGTACCCATTTGATATGTTTTTGCACTTTTCTATGACCTCACCATGATTATAACGCGTCAATTAACTTATTTACTTTTTTCATCCACTGTGTGCTACGCCGAACATAAGTTTTTTTACATAATATAATTTCAAAAAATTTGCTTATAAATAACTACTAGTAACAGTTTTTCAATTTCAAGTTACATTGTAAAGGGTATTTATGGTCAAACATTGCGAGTAAGATGAATTAATCCATTTGATATCTATTGACGAGGGGTGTGTGCTGTTAAAGGTAAACACAAACATTTTCAATATTGTCGAACGCTGCTCTAAAATAGAGTTCACATTGTATGGTCCTGCGGGTGTGATAAATGCGTGTCCCGTAAGTGAACAGGGGACCATACAAACCTATCTTGCTGTACAATAATAAATAACAAATTTGTTTAATGAAATCTCGTATTATGAGAAATATTTCTTGTAGTAGATCAGTAATGTAGATTACTTAATTTTAGGACCTCTTTATACAACCTATCAAGTCGCAAAACCTGTTATACACATTCAAGCCTGTGTTTAAATGACAACCTGTAGAAAATTGTGTTTAAATGACAACCCCAGAAAAAGACGAATAGTGTGACCAATAGGGTAAAGGTATCCCTACCTGCCGTAGGACGCCGCTATGGGGGTCTTTAGGGATGCTGTAGATCGAAGCGGTAGCTTCGGTGGTCCGTAGGGTGCGAGGGTGTTACTTTCTAAAAGAAAATTATTATTATTAATGTAATAGCTAAATAGCTCTTTATGATAATTCACAAAGAGCTTTTTAGCTATTATTTATTTCAGAAAAGGAATTGTCTTCAGACATCTACGAATGAGCGAGGGAAATAATAAAAATACTTTTCCATCGTTCATTTTTGTCTGTCAATTTATCAATTTGGCCATTATCTGTATTATATTGCCTAAATCCTATTACTTTGAAATTCTGAGAAACTCCGATACATCAACGGAAACCATTTCTCATAATAGACAAATCAACTAATGTTTCAGAATTTGAGTCCGAATAAAAAAATAAGTTTTTATGTACCTAGATCAAAAAGAACTTATACGTAATGGTACGAAATAAAATATAATAACTTGATACTTATTTACATATGTAATAAATTATCCAGAATATTTTTAACAACGAGAATAAATATTTATAATTCAATTATACATGTAATAATGTTCATATTTCCTTACCTTATAGAAGAAATTTAATGATCATAAACGGTAGAGTGGCGCTTCACAACTTTCTTGCAGAGGTTCGCATATAAACAATACACATATTATCACATAGGTACCTACCTAATTTAATTTTTCATAGAAAGCAAGTTAGCCGGTTTTTACTTCACAAGTACCACATTGTAGACTTTATAAAATATTCGTAACATTGAAGATTTGCACAAAATACAGGTAGAGCCGTTTTCAACTTAAAAAAAAATTAATACAAAGCAACTGAAAACATGAAATTTATTACCACGACATTTTGTAAGCAATATTTTATTATGTACACGACAAGTAATTTATTATTTCCTAACAATCGTCTAAAAATTAATTTAAAGCCATGTACAACGTATACAACGGTATTTGCATGAAAAAATATTGTTGAAGAGATAACGGAATCTGGAGACTTAATTTAAAAAGTGACAGTTTTATAATCTTTTAGGCTGAGGATTATAACTTTAATTGGGTTCAAGAACTGCTGTGCGATGAAGTTTATTGTAACTTCTCTTCTTTTAGATTACTGGCTTACTAGCCTCATTGGAATATTTTAATTAAAACAAAAAAAAGTGATAAAACTTTTAATATTGTTATCAACAGTCGTTTGGATTTAATGTTTATAATTACTATACTACATATTGATTCTCAAATCTGTTAAAGTTCATTATGATATTTTTCTAAAAATAATAAAGTGCATCTTTACATACTGTCTTACTCGTACTAGTGATGTATAATCTATGTAAGTACATATAGCTCCGTAGTATCATTGTAATACCTACCATAGTTAGATAGTAGGTATAATTACAACGTCAAAGTCAGCATCATGTAAATATCATTCATATATCGTATGGCTGTGTGTGTTAGGCGTCCATCAAAAATATTTCGTAAATAGTATTTTAATTAATTTATGAATTAAGACGGAGTTCATAAAAGTTACATAGTATTATTTTTGTGTACTTACATAAGAATTAGATATTTGAAGGCGAGCTATGGTCTTTTTAATTATTATGTTACACATGCCAAGCCAAGGAAGACCAAGGCTGACTTATGAAGAACAAATAGCCACAGTGTTAGCAGACGGAAATGTCAAAAGCACTCGCATATCTAGGCGAAAATGTGTGAGGAGAATGATGAGATTTAAAGAAGCGAAAGAGGTTTGTAAGGACCGCGACTCCTGGCGCTCCGTCCTCTCTGACTACCCCGTTCGCGATACAGCGTGAAGATATGTTAAGTTATGTTATGTTACACATTGTAAGTGTACGCGTATCTGGGAATGTACATACAATCTATCTGGAAAATTCGCAAACATTTTGGCTATCTCAGTCTCAGTAGTACAATTTCGAATGGACCGTAGGTGTACACAGCATATAGCAATTTAAAAACTTTAATTTAATCTTTTATTTCTTTGCGTGTCTTTTCATTCGTTACGATATTCAACTTTTAGACGGGATAAGACTAAAGGCAATATGACTTTTTTCCTGTAATAATGAATGTTACTTACATGTAACTACTTGCAATCAAAACATTCCAAAGTGAATATTTGAAGTGTAAACAATAAGTTCCACAGCATTCGACGAATGAATGATTGAAATACTTGTTGCCCAATTGAACCTAATGTGATAGTAATGATCGAGTTTGTGTAATATTACAATATTATCTCTTTAGCGTTTGATTAAACTTATTGACTGCCGTAATTATCAAACTGTTACATTATATGGGAATTCTCTTGATCACAAGCTCATATACATATCTGTAGCAATCTATACAGAATGCTTCAGGCAACAATAACATAGTTTTATGTAGAATATATTCGATAATGGATCGCTCAAGTAGTCACGATTCACCACCAAGTTAAAGGAAGGCGGCAAGTCATCGCACACATTTATGCAGTTATAAGGCGTAGTAAACAAACTACTTGAGCTATTGACTGTTTGGTTGCAGTCGGCAGCCCTCTCCTTCAAGGCTTACTCCAATTACAACAAATAAAATCTATTAAATGGCAAATTTTCTTAGACACGTTTTTCGTTTAAATAAAGTAGAAACTGTAGATTTAAAGAGCAGTGTTTTTTAAACCCATGATGCAACTACAATTCCAATAATTCAAAACGTTAATCGAGAGGTTCACAACGGCTGCTTGAGCGATAGACAGGAGTACAGGAGTGGCTTAAACATTTCGTGTGTCATATCTGCAAGATAGCTGCCGTTAGCTTAAGCTTTTCGTCTATTTCCGTCTGTAAGTAGTCACCTATGAAATCTGCACATTATATTATAATATTTACACATATGAAATGCTAATGCGCATATAAAATATGTGAGCTTTTGAAATATATCAAGAAAACTGTAAAATTCGTTTACTCATGGCCTAAGGTCATAATAATATATTTTTCTCCACAAACAAACACAGCAATGTTTATATTACATTAATACAGATGCGGTTACAATACAACAGGGTTTCATAAGGAGGATAAAGTTAAACAGCATGAAATACATAATTATTGTTTTGAAAATAACTCTAGTATCGATCTGAACTTAACAAAGGTAGCGCGGAGTATTCACTTCCCTGTGCCCCTGGGACGCGAAATTTGTGCTTTTACTGCGGTAAAAAGCCTCTTACAAATACTTCCCTAATTAGATCTCAAAATTTTGATTCCCTTCGAAAATTACCAGCGTCATTTTCTATTTATATTAGGAAAGCGATTGTCAAGTATATAATACATATATTTATCTCAAGTCAAATGACTTACCGAATTTCATTTTTGTTTCAGATCCTGCAACTTTGTGAAAACTATAATTTATCAGACAAAAACGAAATGTAAGTGGTTAAAATGCTTTTTGCTCTAATAACGTAGTTAAAACTAATAAATCTTATTTTTTAGGAATTATAAAACGAAACGAAACTACTTCTTCATTTAAATAGGACCGTCGCGATTGCGAATATTATCAATGTCGGATAATAATGAGAACCGCGGAATAGAAACAATTATAACAGTTTCTAGGTAGATTCTTTTTAAGTGATTTGAAGAGATTGATTTTTAGGAACAATTAAGTAGGAATTTTCCTACTTCAATTGTTTGAATCTTCCTAAAAACTTATTACTACCACTACGTTTTGTATTTGCACAACGAGAGTCACGTACCTAAACCCTTATGCTTTTAATTTGGAGAGTTGAGCAGATATCCACACCTAAACGAACGAAACTAGCAGGTGCCTATTATAAACAAATGAATGTTGTAGGTACTTTTGCTAAAGTGTAACGTTTCGTATTCATACTGTCATTGGTTATGCCAAACGTCAACCTCAAAACGAAATCCGTCATTTATTCTCCGTCATATATACTAATATTATAAAGATGTAAAGTTTTTAAGTTTGGATGTAAGAGCTAATCTCCGAACCTCATCCGATTTCAAAAATTCTTTCACAAATATTTAGAATGGACCTTTAGGGTGGATATAGGCTGTATCGCAGGCATCAGCTAGTCATACATAATCCAATTTTGATAATTTTCGTAATGTAATACACCTTATTCATGTTCATGAATTTTTCAAATTTTTCTGAGTCATATTTTTGGCAATAAGGTGAGAAAAGGACAATTTTTGAGTTTTTTTTTTGTAAAAGAGGGGGCAAACGAGTAAGCGAGTCATCGCCGCGGCCCATAAATACCCACAGCATCCGGGGAATCATGGGTGCGTTACCAGCCTTTATGGAAAGAAGAAAAGGAGGGAAATGAGGGAAGGGGGAGATGGGCCACCGGCACTTTCACTCACCGAACGAAACACAACAGCAATAGATGCTATTATTTCACACTGATATTATGTGAGAGGGTCGTATTTCACCGGGCGCGCCGGCCCAATTCGTACTGCAATACAGCATGGCTCTACCACACATAAAAAGTTTATTCGGAAAAGTGTTAAAAAAGTAACACAAAGTAGTAACTGGTAGTAACGTGTTGTACATTTTTAAACTAATCATTTAAAAATAATTGTTTTAACTCTCCACGACGACCCCTAAAATATGTTTTTTTTTCTACCTATGCACCCAAAACTAACCCTCAAAGTACTTTCGAAATTCACATCTATGTTTGGATTACTTCTTTCTAAAATTGCTTTTTTTCAGCTACGGAGTAATACGTGCTTTCAGCTGTCTACATCCAATAATCTCTGAAAATAAAAAACGGCTGTGGTTGCCGTGTATGTAACTCGAGTAACAAATACGATGACCGTACAGAAGAGTAAAATCTAATGTAGAATCGTCAAGTTTTTTAGTTTCTGAACTACGTGCTATATTATGTTTTGTTATTAAAATGTCACTATACTCGATGCAATGAAACCTCGTTTAAAGATTAGAGAAGTTGAATTACTTGTCGGTGCTGTGTTCGACTAGCGACCAGAGTTCAGTTAAACAGAAACAAACATGTCTAAATTCTAAATTGTCTTGAAATATGAGTGTTACTGGTACTTTCTCCAACTAAAGGTATCCATGGCAGAAGCTTAATTTTTAATTTGTGATCACATGTTTTGTGGAAGGGATGCATTTGAAGATATTTTATAATTGGTAGAAATAATGAGAAAAACGCTATTTACCACAATTAAAAAATTCTATTTACTATATTCAAATGTTTCTCCACTTAATGAAAACATACTTTCTTGAAAAAATATACTGCATCAGCAGTAAAATAGTCGTAATCAAAAAAAATTAAAATATTATGAAATAATTTATAAATACTGCTAAATTACAACCCTGTTATCTTAACAGTGACTTTTACCCGTGGTTTATGTGATTCAAGTTAAAAAAATTGTTATTAATTTTAAAGTTTGCAATAGTTAATGGTCATAAATAATAAAATTGCGAAAATTATTAATTTTAAATTGCATATCCTTAAACTCCGAAATATCCAATTTTATAGCCGAAACTATCATGTTTAATTGTAATAAGTCGTAGCTTAAATTACTAGTTCTATTGCTTATTTATGTATACAACATACATTGTGTGGTGATTTTCTTTTACTTGTTTATCTTCAATTATTCGATTTGAACCCGTTATAATTCTATTGTAACTATCTATAAAAGTAGTCGAAAATGATGTCATGAGATATGTTTAAATATTACATCAACTAGGACTAAACAAATGTATCTATGTTAATAGCTTTGGGTTAGTTCTTTGTATTTTATTGGTAATAAATACACTGCACAGTAAGGTAAACCAAAAGTAATTTCCATATCAGAGTTAATATTAAAATACTTTTTCGTACGTATCTACTTCTTTGTGAATATTGAATAAAATATCTCTTACCCTAAGAGAATGTAATATTAATATAAGCCACAACACAGAGACTAAATGGTCCAAAGCAATATTTCAAACGCATAAGTAAAACATGAGATACCTATTACTTAAATCCCACATGCTTACAGAACAGAATTACTCTTCTTTTTTTATTATGGTGATAAACAATCATCATAATAGTAAAGGCAAAACACTTGGAATAAAATATCGTTTGATTTAAATATGTATTAACAGATGTATATATCTACAAAAATGAGAAAAGGGAAATAATTACAACAGTAAAACTTCGAGACAAGAGAAAGTGATAAGTACCAAATTACGCATGTAAAAAGTTCATGCTTCTTTGACGTTTTTAAATTTATTTATTTTTATTTATATTCTTAAGGCGAATTCTTCTGGAGAAATATTAACTGTCCCTAACACTCCTCCAGTAAAGTGATAGTAGGCTTTACTGAAATTAAAAAGGACTTCTTGGAAGAGCGCGAAAACTTCAGCTACACATATTTGTTTAGATGTCCTCCATTCTTTTCACTAACACAGAACTTTAAAACACAATATACTATCACTTTTGTACTTTAAAACTCCTAAAAATGTAAAAAATAGAAAATCTAAATAAAATGACAACATCACTTCTCCCGTTCCCGCCAAAAAGTGTGACGTTTTTAAACAAAACTGACCACATATAAAAAAAACAAAACTGGCCACATATAAAAAAACAAAACTGGTCACATATGAAAAAATTGAACTGGCCGCTTGAAATGAATGAAATAAAAAATAATAAATTATGTGTTAATTCGATGACGTAACTTCCGCTACATGCTGAAATTACACTCCGATCTGTTTTTCCAAACGCACCAAAAGAAGTATAGGTAACTTCAAATACCTATGAAATTACTTAAGGACATAGTAAGCCTATATCTAGTGTTAAAAAATGAATACCGAGTAACGTGATAAACATTTTTGATTCCGCCATTTAAAGAGCTTATAGACTGAGAGCCATAACTCCAGCTGTTTATATAGCTTATAGAGAGCAATAATTCCAGCCTATCAAGTAACAGGATAGAATGAATTGTCACTACTTACAGAATTAATGATAGAAATTATTGTGTGCCAGCGCGCAACCGATAGCATATACTTTTTATACCGTTGCACCGTTAATGTACCTATAAAGTTACAGCTTAAAATTTAAAATTACTGTCACAAATTATCATTCATAAAGTTATACAGAAAAAACGTTGGTGTGCCTCATTTAATTTTGCTGAAACGTTTCGGCACACCAACTTTTGTTGTCTCTTTTTGTCACGTTCATGTATCCAACCAGTAACGGCTCCAAATTAAGACTAAATGAAAATTTATAGTTTTTTCTATAGGAAAATATAGGTGAGCCAAGTCAATGCCTGTTATAAGTGCTTGGCACACCACTTTGTTTTCCTGAAACCACAGTTCAAAAACTGATTTCATGCAATTAGAGTTGAACCTTATGTGAAGAGAATAAAGTCAATTATAAAATGACACGTGACACGCAACTTTTAGAGCTTCGCATTGTTAACATTTAGTTGTAAGTACTATTGGCTGGTATCGGTAGAAGTAAAAACCGGCCAAGTGCGAGTCGGACTCTGCGTTCAGAGGGTTCCTTACCACCACATAATATTATTGTCTTATGTATTTACCAAAAAAAATGTCGAATTCGAGAACAAACTTAAATTTGCAGTTGAAAGACACATTCTCCAATACTCTCCAGCTGCAGATGTAAGTTTGTACATATATTTAGTTCACTTACTTCCTTCTTCCTTTTCTTTTCTTTATTCATGGCATGGCGCACAGATTAGTGCATTTTCCAATGTCATGTATTGTATTAATAAGTATAAAATTCCTCCAGTAAAGTGATAGTAGACTTTACTGAAATTTTATAGGACTTCTTGGAAGAGCGCGAGAACTTCAGCTACACATGTTTACTAAGACCTACTCCATTCATTTCACTTACGCAGAACTTTAAAACAATATACTTTTGTACTTTAAAACTCCCAAAAGTGTTTTTTACACCAAGTAATATGAGTCGAAAGTAAGGGAAACGAAGTTTCCCGCCCTTTTTTCAAGAAACAATGTTCTTCTTCTTTCTTTCTTCATAACATGGCGCGTAGACCAGCGCATTTGCCAATGTCACGTATCAATAATTTTGCTATAGTAAAACCCCTCCAGTAAAGTGATAGTATTATTGAAGCTTTACTGAAGTTTCAAAAGACTTCTTGAAAGAGCGCGAGAACTTCAGCTACACATGTTTATTTAGATCTACTCCATTCCTTCCACTTACACGGAAATTTAAAACACAATATACTATCACTGTTGTACTTTAAAACTCCTAAAAATGTAAAAAATAGAAAATCTAAATAAAATGACAACCTCACTTCTCCCGTTCCCGCCAAAAAGTCCACTTTTTTTTTTAATGGCACCGTACGTGAGTACATTGCCAACGACAAATAAAGCGAGGAAACAATTCAGTAGGTGTAAAAGGAAATTTGAAATTTGGAAAAAGGATCAGTGAAGCAGGAAAGAACAAAACATATAAATTACATAGACTAATAAGTTATGAAAATAATGCCTATTCAATTACATAACAATACATAAATTAATTTTTTTTTTTTAACAATTAAATATTTTAATAACAAAAAAGTACATACATACGTTAATATTTACAAAATTATTAAAATTTAATATTGTTACTTATTATGTATGAACTTAAAGTTCGATATATATCACAATTATTATAACTAAGTAAACATATAACAGATGTAGGAAGAGGAACATGGAGAGAAATGAGATTATTATAAATGAAGGAATGGTCATAAAAAGGACATGGCAAGAAAATATGGTCTAAATCCCCTACATCCATACCACAACTACAAATGTCACTGGCTACAATTTTTAATTTATAAAGTTGAGTTGGAATACAAACATGTCCCAGACGCATGCGAATTAAAACCGATGTTGCACCTTTACTTAAACTTAATTTATAAAACCACGGCTTGGTTGGAATACAAGGTTGAATTTTTGAATAATATTTCCCCTTTGTTTGACTACTTGTTTTCCAAGCCTCTTCCCAGGAAGTCTGAAGAATAGCCTTGGGTAAGATACACAAGTCATGATAATAATTAACAAAGGGGTACAGGTCGCCACACTCCACCGCTTCCTTTGCTAAAAAATCTGCCTTTTCATTACCAGGCTGTGGCTGGGAATCCATACAAAAACTACAGAATATTGTTTTTGAGAACATTCCTAAAGCAATTTTCTAATTTTAATTATCAGAGGGTAACAACAATGTGATTTAAAAGGGAACTTCGTTAATGCTTGAAGAGTACTCATTGAATCTGTAAAAATAACTACATTCTTAAGTTTCATTAGAATAGCATACTCGACAGCCTTAAATAAACCGAGACATTCGCCAGTGAAAACAGATGATTCAGGAGGAAGTTTAATTTTTTGAACAATATTAAACTGAACATGATAAACACCTACCCCGACACAGTATCCAGAAGAAGAATAATACTTAGAAGAATCGCTATGAATATGGTGCCAATTTTTCCAGTATTTATCTATAGTAGAATTAAATTGTGATGTGGCACTAGGGTCGCTTTTCTTAATACCTAAATCCAGTTTAATGATAGGATCCAAAATTAAGGATTCATAATTACACGAAAAGATTGGCAGGGTGGGAGCATTATATGTAGGAGCTTTAAAACTAGTACATTTTTTGTAACTTTCGACCAAACATGGATGCGATTTATGAGTCCAATATGTTGATGAAACAACGTGATCATGTAAAGCTTTAACTTTAGGAAGGAGTATATTATTAGAAAAATGTAGAAAACGGAAAAGAAAACGATCAGCGAGAAACTGACGTCTCAAATTTAATGGCGGATCGCCGCATTCAACTTGTAAGGCGTTTATTGGGGATGATCTCATGGCACCAGAATTTAAACGGAGGGCCTTTGTTTGAATGCGATCTAATTTCCTAATACCGACTACACTAGCAGGCTCTAAAAGAAAAGTACCGTAGTCAAGAACGCTCCTAATTACCGCATTGTAAAATAATTTTAAAGAAAAGGGATGGGCACCCCACCACAGTCCTGAAAGGCATCTAAGCATATTTAATCGGTTTTCACACTTCGAAACTATATATTCACAATGAAGAAGGCCAGTAAGTTTTGAATCTAAAATGATGCCAAGAAATTTTACCTGTTGTTTTATGGGAATAGCTAAATCGTTAAATGTTACCTCGATTGGTGGAGGAGACCGCATACGACTAAATATCACAGTTGGGCTTTTAGAAACTGGTAACGTAAAACCATTATTATCTAACCATAATTTTAAGTTCTGCAAGGCTAAGGATAAAATACAACACGCTTTGTCAATGGAACCGTTAATAACATGTAAAAAAAATCATCAGCATATTGTAACACCTTAACATCACTATTGTTCAAAGAGAGTTCTAGATCCTATGTATAAATATTAAATAACAAGGGACTAAGCACAGATCCCTGTGGAAGACCTCTCCAAGCTATTCTAGAAAATTTTGTGGTGTCGTTAAAAATTAACTGGAGAGACCTACCAGAAAATGTGTTCATTATAAAATTAGTAAGCATAGCGGGAACATTAAGGTTTTTGAGCTTCTGCTGCAAAACAGGAAGGAGGACACTATCGTATGCGGATTTAATATCTAAAAATACTGCAACTACAGATTGCCTGGACGAAAATGCTAAACGAATATCAGATGTTAAATTACTGATGCTATCTATTGTGCACTTGCCTTTTCTAAAACCTACTTGACTATTAGGAAGTAGACATTTGCTTTTAATGAACCATTCCAATCGGATCTTAACGTAATGCTCGGCAATTTTATTTATAACTGGAGAAAGTACTATAAGGCGATAAGAGGAGGAAACTAAAGGCGATTTATTAGGTTTTAATATAGGCACGACAATTTGTGATTTCCACGATAAAGGAATATTTCCTGCAAACATTACCTGGTTTACCAGATTTAAATAATAAGTTAGAACAGCGTCTGAAAGATTAATAAAAAAAGAATATGGTATACTATCATGACCCGGTGCAGAATCCTTGACATATGAAAGAACACCTTTTAATTCAGTTAAAGAAAAAGGGGAGTTAAGACCAATTCGATTTTCTTCTGCAATGTCGGAAGGGGAGCTATTAACATGACTCTCATCGGGAACAAAAGGAGGAGCCAATTGATCTAAAAACTGATCGCACAGAGAAAGGGAGATAAAATTGCAAGATTCACTAAACGCCGACCTAAAGCGTTTTATGTTTCTCCATACTAGTGACGCAGGGCAATCAGGAGATAGCGAGGCACAAAAATTTTTCCACCCGTCGGATTTTTTTTTCTTTAGATTTTTTTTTGTAGATTTAATAACGTTAATAAGAGTTGTAAAATTTTCTGGGGACATATTTTCATTGTCAGCTTTTTCTATTTCTTTCCTCTTCCTAACAGCTTCAGAACATTCGGAATCCCACCAAGGAGGTGAACGAAGTTTATTGGGAATGCTATTCTTGCGCGGAAAAACTTCGTCAGCAGCTTCTAGCAAGATTTCTGTTAAACTATCAAAGCAAACAGATGGGTTGTCATTGTCCAAACCAGGAAGAGATGTAAGTTTACTTTCTACTAATAACTTAAATTCATTCCAATCGGCGTTATTTAATCTATATTTTAAACGTGGCTTACGAGTCCCATTGGGAATTTTTTTACCAGGAAAAGATATCAAAAGGGGGAAGTGGTCACTACCAAAAGTAGAGGAGAGTGGAGCCCAAGACAAAGAAGAAGCCAGATTACGAGAGCAGATAGATAAGTCTACCGCGCTTAAGCTTTCGTCTGGTTTGGTACGACGAGTAGGGGCGCCGGAGTTCAGCAAACACAGATTATGAGTGTCAAGTAATTCTAATAATTCCTCACCGTAACAGTTGGAATTAGAACATCCCCAGGCTTGATGATGAGAATTAAAATCACCTAGAACGACAAAAGGTTCCGGGAGAGAAGAAAATAAGTTATTAATATCATTAGAAATGCTTGAAGACGGGCGAGGAATGTAGATAGAAACAAAACAAATATTTTTAATCACAACACCAACTATAGAAATATCATCACTTTGTAAATTATTACGATATTCAGAAAATGGTACAGAATTTTTGACAAGAATGGCAACACCGCCATAACCGTCAGGTCTATCTTTTCTGATACATGAATAACCAGGAATTTTGAAAACAAAACCCTGTTTAAGCCATGTTTCAGACAATGCTAAAAGGAAAGGATCGTATTTATTAATAATGTGTATAATTTCACATTTTTTGCTAATGAGACTTCTGCAGTTCCACTGGATTATTTGATACATATTTAATTTTAAGAAAAGAAATAAAAGCTTCAAAGAGAGGGGCAACGTTGGTCGGTATCAAATTACTTTGAGACAAGAAATTGATTAAATCAAAAATAATATCCTGAGATGAATTAAGCGAAGATTGGGTTTGATGATTATCTTCAGAAATGCCATTCAGAACTACTCCATTACCGCTAGTAGTCATGTTGTTGTCTTTGATAAGCCCCTGATGTAGCGTCCGATCATAACCCCTTGAAAACGTAGGAAGAGAACGAGTTTTCAATGTTACCGTCTTTTTGTATGATACATTACGTATAGTTTTATCTGAGCCAGTGTTTTCATGCATCCTAGAAGGGAGTATGTTTGAAGTTAAAACATCACCGAATGATTTGGAGACAGTTGGATGTAATTTTGATGCTTCATTATATGAAATACAACTCTCCTCCATAGAAGCTTTTATTTGCTTCTGCCTATTAAATTCCGGACATGATTTACTTGTAGCAAAATGCGACCCTGAACATAGACAGCAAAAACCACAATCTTCTTCAGTATCACAAGTTTCACCTAAATGATCGTGACTACATTTGAAGCACCTAGGTTTAGACCTACACTGGGTTCTGGTATGTCCAAATCGACAGCATGCATAACATTGAATTGAAGGGTAAATGTACAATTCTACTAGGAGAGCATTGTAACATACAAAAATCCGCTTAGGTAAAATTTGACCGTCGAAAGTGAGTACAACAGTTTGTGAGGGCTTCCAAGTGTATGAACCATCGATGAGAACTTTAAAATTTAAACGTCTTACTTTAATAACTTTGCCACATCCTATAGGCACTGAAACATTTGTAATTATTTCATTGGGTGACCATTCAGAA
Organism: Zeuzera pyrina; assembly: GCA_907165235.1. Taxonomy (NCBI): domain Eukaryota; kingdom Metazoa; phylum Arthropoda; class Insecta; order Lepidoptera; family Cossidae; genus Zeuzera; species Zeuzera pyrina. The sequence continues at coordinate 12,406,697 of OU015624.1, forward strand.
GGAATTCCACGTATCAAGCCCATTCTTGTGATATTAAATGTGGGGATAAATGCTTTTAAATTATTGGTGTCCAAACTTGGGTGGTTCACAAATGCATTAGCTGCAATAAAATTAGAGAAAGATAAGGAAATACGGTTCCTATCAATTCTTTTAACACTTCCATTAATTATGTGGTTAAAGGCATTATTTTTTTTAAATTTTCCAAATGAAACTGGGTGGAGTATGGCACCTTCAGCATGAGTCAGTTCCTGCTTTTGTACATGTACAACAAATGGAGCAATATCTGCATCATATAAACGTAAAATCGGAGTAGTGGAAACCTGTGACATTTGTGGTGTTGGAGTTAAATGCTCCTGTTGTGATATTGTAATATCATTGGCATTGTCTTGACATTTACATTGTAAATCTGTTTCTGAATTATGAGATTTGTCACCATGTCTTCTTTTTTTATTGCAATGCCTACAAACTTTACGTTCTCAAGACCGTTTGCGTCGATGTGAAGGCAAATCCTCAATATCCATGTCCTCTACAGAAGGGACTGTAACGTAACTTGCTACCCGGGGAGAGGTCCCTCCGGGATCTGGAGGTTCATTCATAGTATATATAAAAAATTGTACTTACAAATAAGTTTTCAGTTACTACTATATTTATATATAAGCTTAAACTATTATAATATATACAAGAAAAACTTAACTGATCACTATATTACTCAAAAATCAATTTAAAATTTGAAAGATAAGAAAACACGCCCGCCAATTTTAATGTTTCCCGCGCTTTCCCCAAAGTCCACTTTCTTAGTTAGGTTATCATCTGTCGGACTTTTTTTTCTGTCCGGCCAGTTATGCTGCTGTGCAACAAGGAGTTCGCAACAACGCGGTAGTAGATTTATTGATTCAAAATATCAGTTTTTGAACTTTGGTTTAAGAAAACAAAATAGTGTTCCAGACACTTATAACTGGCATTGACGTGGCACACCTATATTTTCTTATAGAAAAACTATAAATTTTTATTTAGTCTTAATTTGGAGCTGTTACTCGAACATGAACGTGCTAAAAAATAGACAATAAAAGTTTGTGTGCCGAAACATCGAAGCAAGATTAAATGAGGCACACCAACGTTTTTTTATATAACTTTATGAATGATAATTTGTGGCAGTAATTTGAGGCTGTTACTTTATAGGTACATTAATGGTGCAAAAAATTCACCGGAAGTGACAGTATAAAAAGTATATGCTATCGGTTGCACGCTGGCACACACTTTAAATCCATTCTAACCTGTTACTTGATAGGCTGGAGTTTAGCTTTGCCCTCTCGTACGTGCTAATTACGTGATAATATTTCCGTAGCTTTCCCGGATTAGGTTAGATTACATATACATTTATATTTACAAAGGTTGTTTTTCAAAAAAAGCGTATACGTCTGGCCAATATCATTCTGTCTTCGGACACATACTATCGCTGTATCATCATAATCGGTTCTGCAATATAGCATTTCCCATTCATATTTTTATCCCCCTTTTCACTCCCTTAGGGGTAGGTTGTTATTGATAAAGTAGCCTATGTCCAATCTCTGACGGCAAATTATTTCCATGCCAAATGTCATCATAATTGGTTCAGCGGTGTAACATTTTCCATACAAAGTTTCATCCCACTTTCAGCGTTTTAGTGGTAGATTTTCGATAAAAAAGTAGCCTATCATTTGCCCAATTACATTCTTACTATATGTATACCAATTTTTATCAAAGTCTGTCAAGCCGTTCTTGAGTTATAAAAAGACCTACAGACAGAAACATTTTAAAAATTATAGAATATCAATTCTACAAGGACTGACATCAGTCAATGAGCTTTCAGTGAGTCATAAAACAAATAGTTATCACAAAATTTGACAAATTTGTGTAATAATATAGATTCATATGTATGGATATATTTATATTCACATCTATTTACTTACGTTGCTACAGTACAATCAAAGCAATAAAATGAATTATCAAATGGCTTGAGACGTGCAACTTAGGGTTTATGATATATCTCAAGATCTAGGCTTTGCAGAGCTATTATATAAAAACGCATTGCTAACTTTAATCGATTGATCAAAAGTAGAATAAAAAAATAAAAGTCGTCAATTGACGCTATTCTTTAAAACTAGGACTTCACTCAAGAACTCATGATACAGACTAAATTAGTATTCAAATAACGTGAATCGACATAAAAATTTAATAAACTTTCGTGTTTGAAAATTTCGAACTATTGAAATATATATGCGTGTAATGCGGGTAGTAGGAACTTGTGCGAGGTCCGTCCGGATCGCTGCCGTCATGTAACTCGCAAGTCCTGCCACCAAACAGCATTGCTTTACTTTTATATTCAGTTTAATTTTATTCCAGTGTGAAGAGTAGAACAACTGATGAAATCTCTGACACGAGCGGTACAATTACTTAGTTCTCAGAATTCCCAGCACATTTGCAATCTGAAGTATAATTTTTCACCTTGGTATTGTAAATCTCCATAGGCCATCAGATGATGCTTGCTCGTTTGTCTTCTCCGTGGTTAAAAATAAACGTCTTCCTGAAAAGGTCCTAATTCAAGGCCGCTTGCGCTTACAAACAAAACCAATAAATCGAGTGTTCAACTGTATCAACGCATGTCGTCTGTCTAAAGTTCGTTGAGAACTCTAAGAGTTGTTTATCCATTCAATCCATTTTCAATAAAATTTTCTCGGTATTTTTCATTCTAGTATTACTTTATCAACACATATTTTATTCCAGTTATGTAATAAAAGTATTTTTTGAATAAATATTACAACCTACGTAGCTAAGTAAACATATACCATCTTGAAAAGCATGTTAAACCTCACTGCGTACTTAAACAGAAGACAAATGATCTCGGAGGACACTTGAACTGATCCGTCTACGTGGATTATCCATTGGACGGCCTTTTGTTCCGATCTCTCAAGAGATAATAATCCTTACCCCTGAATTACTATGTTGATAATATGAGATCTAATTTAATTCTGGAAAACTATTCGTGTATTTAGGATACATAATAATATAATTTATTACTTATTGTTCACTCAGTAGCTTCAAAGGTATTTGGGAAATGTAAAAGTTGAATTAGGAATTTAGTATACTTTTACTCATAGGTGGGCACAGTTAATCAAAAAGTTAACTTCGTTAATTGTTAATTCATTAATTAAAAAGTTAACTTCAATAATCGTTAAAGCGTTAAATTTTCGTTGTCTCTTCCACAGACGGCAGGAATTTCCTCAGAACCGACATTAGAAATAGGTCTGCATCTCTCGCTGTGCGATCCAGAGAATGGTACTTTACTTTTGTACAATGTCTCGTAAAAATGTCTCTTCCTAGTATTGCTGCAAATCTTCTTTCAGCTTTCGAAGTCTTGCAGATGATTTTCGACGTATGAATTGTATTCCTCGGTAATAGTGTGATAATATAAGGAATGAAGTAGTATGAATAAATAGCCATCATTGATCATAATTTTGCATTAGGTGCATGTTGCCTTTCATAAACATTCTCAACAACTCCACACCAACTCTAGTGTTTCTGCTTACACCCACGCTATGTCTAGCATAAATAACAGTTTTAAATGCGTCACACTCGCATGCGCATTACGCATAATATATCTTCGCGTAATTCAACCAAAAAAAAATAACAACATGTCAACAAACAAACTTAACGGAAGTTCAGTTTAACGGAAGTTAACAAGAGTGTTAATATTTTTTGAAGTTATCTTAAAAGTTAATCCGTTAATCAAATTGTTAACCTCGTTAATTAACGATTAACGGATTAACGGGTTAATGCCCACCTTTGCATATAACTAATGTAAAATTTTATTAATTACAATTAATAAATGGATACAAATAAAAACTTCAGTTTATATTACGAGTAGATGTGTGTATCACATTTTTTTGCAATTCCATTTCACCGTGCCTTAAAGTTCTAAAACCATGATCCCAGACTCTTGGCTCTTGAGTTCACCAAAAGTCACCGTGGGTACCTGTATTATGTTTATATGTTGGCATCTGCAAACAGTACTGACATGTAAAAATCCCCGAATTACAAAGTTCTATTGCGTACCTACCATCAAAACAAAGCGACAATAAAAATGACGAAGGTTTAATACTTTAGAAGGGGCTGCAAAATTCCGAAGTGTCCGATCGTCCTACATGCAAATGGTCCCATAAATTTTATAGCTTTGTGAACTTTGTTCTTTAAAAACTTCGTTTTTTCCTTTTTTTATTTAAGTAATTGTCTCGTCTAACGTATCCAGTATGTCGATACGTAACGTATTCAGACCTTTATTTGAGTGGACGGAAAATAGGATCCACTCTAGTCTAATTACGTAACTTATACAAAACTACATAATTATGTTTGTATATTAGCAAATATAAATAAATATCCATTTATTCCCACCGCAATAGAATTATAAAGCCTACAACTATTTTGTTAATTAAAAGTAGATTAAAAAGAAAAACTGGAGACTCTATGGGCACCCACAACGAAGTTTAAAATGTAGAGGGACGCTATATTCTCAATTACATTACATTCCGCTTAATATACACGTGTAAAGTACTAATTCAGTTAAATTTTGTATGTTGTATACCTAGGTGATGTATGATTGTAGGTAGTCTATGCATAACATACAAAATAAAGCATCAAGTTGCAACATCACCATACCTTAACAGCGTAGAGACACGAAAACTTTCTTGCGGCCGCCGCGCGGCAGTTGCGCGGTTGACATTCTAGTGTATTTATTAAAAGCGCATGTAAACTATTCACTAGGCATAAACATTCGAATTTCTAGGAACTACCCAACCGCGCGGTTGAGTAGTTCCCAAAAATTCGAACGTTGTTGCCTAGTGAATAGAGTTTACATTCGCTTTTAATAAATACACGAGAACGTCAACCTACCCGCCAGTGTGTTCTAATTAGGGTTGCCAAAATTTCTTCGGCTGATTATATCTAATATTTAAAAAATTATAGAACATTTTTACAAAAAAATAATACATTTAATGGAAAGATTACAAAACAAACAAAGATGTATTTGTTACTTATCGATTTTCATAAAAATAATATTTTTTTGCACTTGTATTTTTTAACGTTTTGTGTAGAATGAAAATGTCATATTCACATTCAATTTTTACATTAATGTTGATCAAAAGCTCATTGCAAGACATAGGCAGCATCGGTTAGACGAACATAATAATGGGACATTTAATTTTGTAAAATTTTTCAATTATATTTCCGATATTTTTCTATTTTTGAAATTTTTCCGATCGTTTTTCCAAATTTGACTAACTGAATGAATCGAAAATGGCTAGCAGTGGCGGAGCGAAGTTGTTGTTTCGTTGCTCATTTAGTTTGAAATGTAATTTTTAAATAAATAGAACAAATTTTGCAGACAAAGCGCGGTGGCCGCACGGCGTACGCGCGGCGACCGCGCGATGACCGCGTTGTATCGGCGCGAAGAAATTTGTGTCAAATAAACGCATCCTAACGCTATTTCTTATTTCTTGCTGGATTCCAGGTGATAAAACGGAAGCGGACAAGATGTCGTGTAGCGGCAATAAATAAAGAATTTAAAAGAAATTTAGATATGTAATTATGTATACAAAAAATTGTACATCTAAGCTTTTATAAAGATAAATCTAATTAATATTATTATTAATGATTGTATGTTGAACAATAATAAGTTGATGGTGCTGGTGTACGCCACGAGCCTTTTTTCCCTTTTGAAAACCTGGTTGTGTTGCTGCGTGTGGCTTTCTTACCCGACTTAACGTGCTACCATTGAAACGATATGCCGGGCCTCCTGGGTTTCTCTATAGCATCAACATATCAACGAATACAAGTACGAGGTCGCTAGCCCATTGCCTTTATAAGTTCTTTATAGGCCGTAAGAAATTGGAAGCTGCCCTTGGCAGATATCTCGCAAAAAAATGAAGTAATTGTGACGCGAGGTCTATACCTATCACGGATGTCTACGAAGGGGGTGTTTAGAGATCTGAAGCCCTCTGCTTTAGCCTACATTATAATATTCGCCTTATATCCCCCTTTTGTATCCATGTTACAAAATAGTAGTTGCATGATTGAATGGCATAATTGTATAATTTCCAATGGATTGATTTTACTGGCGTTTAAAATTGTACATTTTTATGGCATGAAGTCACGTGCAAAGACTAGTTTACCTTAGTGCATTGATGGGCCTTCCGTGTTAACTGTGAAAGGTTTAGGTACGTCCACGCCTATCTTTCTTTTTCTTTCAGATCAGCGTCGAAGCTACTACGCTTCACAATTGTGAATAAATAAAAAATCTGTTTTAAATGCAATCTTCAGGCACTAAAAGCACAACATAATATAAAATATACCTTGGTCTTGTAAAATTTGTAACAATTCTGTACACGTACCTAATGATGGTACTTATAAGTACGTACTTACCTAATTTACAATTCTCACGAATTTTTTTTAATGTATCGGTTGAGATCTATATCGGCACATTATGGTTACGATCAATAAATATACAAACATACATACGTATCCTTTCCCTGTATCGCTGACGGGGTAGTCAGAGAACACGGATATAAAAAATAAATATATAAACAAACGTACTTAAAATATATTTATATATTTTGTTAAGTATATAAATATAAACAAGAATATATTACATTTATATATTTTTGTCAATATAGCCATTCAACTTTTAATATAGCTGTGTAGGGAGCTTTTTTTAGTAGTAAGTGGTAGTCAAACAAAACTGCTATGTAATACCAGGCCTGTGAAAGTTTTAGTTCCGAATGAGTTGTATTGGCGCTGTATTCGCTGCCGTCTTGACTATCTGTCTTTTTTTTTCTCTTTGTTTTGGCTTCGCAGATTGCATTTAGCCATTGACCAAGTATATGAGTCGAAAGTAAGGGAAACGAAGTTTCCCGCCCTTTTTTCAAGAAACAATGTTCTTCTTCTTTCTTTCTTCATAGCATGGCGCGTAGACCAGCGCATTTGCCAATGTCACGTATCAATAAGTAGAATCACAAGTAAATTCGTTTTTTGCTATAGTAAAACCCCTCCAGTAAAGTGATAGTAAGCTTTACAGAAGTTTCTTGAACTTCTTGAAAGACTTCTTGAAAGAGCGCGTGAACTTCAGCTACACATGTTTATTTAGATCTACTCCATTCCTTCCACTTACACGGAAATTTAAAACACAATATACTATCACTGTTGTACTTTAAAACTCCTAAAAATGTAAAAAATAGAAAATCTAAATAAAATGACAACCTCACTTCTCCCGTTCCCGCCAAAAAGTCCACTTTTTTTTTTAATGGCACCGTACGTGAGTACATTGCCAACGACAAATAAAGCGAGGAAACAATTCAGTAGGTGTAAAAGGAAATTTGAAATTTGGAAAAAGGATCAGTGAAGCAGGAAAGAACAAAACATATAAATTACATAGACTAATAAGTTATGAAAATAATGCCTATTCAATTACATAACAATACATAAATTAATTTTTTTTTTTTAACAATTAAATATTTTAATAACAAAAAAGTACATACATACGTTAATATTTACAAAATTATTAAAATTTAATATTGTTACTTATTATGTATGAACTTAAAGTTCGATATATATCACAATTATTATAACTAAGTAAACATATAACAGATGTAGGAAGAGGAACATGGAGAGAAATGAGATTATTATAAATGAAGGAATGGTCATAAAAAGGACATGGCAAGAAAATATGGTCTAAATCCCCTACATCCATACCACAACTACAAATGTCACTGGCTACAATTTTTAATTTATAAAGTTGAGTTGGAATACAAACATGTCCCAGACGCATGCGAATTAAAACCGATGTTGCACCTTTACTTAAACTTAATTTATAAAACCACGGCTTGGTTGGAATACAAGGTTGAATTTTTGAATAATATTTCCCCTTTGTTTGACTACTTGTTTTCCAAGCCTCTTCCCAGGAAGTCTGAAGAATAGCCTTGGGTAAGATACACAAGTCATGATAATAATTAACAAAGGGGTACAGGTCGCCACACTCCACCGCTTCCTTTGCTAAAAAATCTGCCTTTTCATTACCAGGCTGTGGCTGGGAATCCATACAAAAACTACAGAATATTGTTTTTGAGAACATTCCTAAAGCAATTTTCTAATTTTAATTATCAGAGGGTAACAACAATGTGATTTAAAAGGGAACTTCGTTAATGCTTGAAGAGTACTCATTGAATCTGTAATAATAACTACATTCTTAAGTTTCATTAGAATAGCATACTCGACAGCCTTAAATAAACCGAGACATTCGCCAGTGAAAACAGATGATTCAGGAGGAAGTTTAATTTTTTGAACAATATTAAACTGAACATGATAAACACCTACCCCGACACAGTATCCAGAAGAAGAATAATACTTAGAAGAATCGCTATGAATATGGTGCCAATTTTTCCAGTATTTATCTATAGTAGAATTAAATTGTGATGTGGCACTAGGGTCGCTTTTCTTAATACCTAAATCCAGTTTAATGATAGGATCCAAAATTAAGGATTCATAATTACACGAAAAGATTGGCAGGGTGGGAGCATTATATGTAGGAGCTTTAAAACTAGTACATTTTTTGTAACTTTCGACCAAACATGGATGCGATTTATGAGTCCAATATGTTGATGAAACAACGTGATCATGTAAAGCTTTAACTTTAGGAAGGAGTATATTATTAGAAAAATGTAGAGAACGGAAAAGAAAACGATCAGCGAGAAAAATTCATAAAAAGTTTTTGCAACGGATAAAATTAGGCTGAATCGATTTGTATTCATTTAAAAATCCCAGGAAAATAATTTTCTGACAAATCAGATTTCACCAACTTTGGCATTTTCCATGTAAAGTGTGGGGACTCGCAGATTCCGTGTAATAGCGTATTCTTCAATCCGGACAGGTGTAAAAATGTTTAAAGATACAACCGAACCGCCTTCCTCACCGTTTTTTAAGTCGCTCAACATGAGGGAGCCGGTCCCGCAAAATTTCGATTTCAAGGAAAAAAAATTATGAGGAAAATTTGAAATCCTCGTTGTGAAATTCGAATGCGTAGTGGGAACTAGCGTATCTTCACAAATGGTCGGTATGTAAAGAGGAACACCCGCATATAAAAAAGAGGAGGAGGGGGGGGGAGGGGGGGTGTTGGTTATAGAAACAGAAAAATGCCTTTTCAGAATGGCATCCAGGCAGAATTTTTTCTAACAGAATAGGCAAATGCCGAATAGAAATCACAGAACTGTTTAGGAAAATGGAATTGTTCAGTGTTTTGTTTTATTTTGAAAAATTCTGTGATTTCGGTTCGGCATGTGTAGATTCTGTTAAAAAAAAACATTTACGAGTCAACTACGAAATAAAGACAGAATCCACCAGTATATTGTCATTGCTATTCATTAGCAGATGATCCAGACTCGCGAGACAGTTCAATATCATTGAAATATTGGTTCCCAGAAACGATTCTCTAGCAACTATATATGTCATCAGAGTATTATGATTATAAGGTACTTGTCAAATAAAGTTGTTTTTAATAAACAAATTTCCCGATTCATAAGCATTAACTTCGCTATGTGCAGAGTTGACTCAAGTTAGTTTTTTCTCCCTAAAATGACTTCTGATTTTCCAGTTTTGATCTTGTCAGGAATTGAGCGGACGAGGATAAATTTGTCAAAAAACCTTTTTTTCTCAATGTTTGAATGTCAAGGAAGCCAGGGTATCAATTTCTGACATCGCGAAAACTGTTTGCGAATTTTCACTTTTTTTTAAATTATTAATAAAATCGAACTTAGGGGTCAAATTTTTTTTTACTGGTTCTTGTACGCTGATAGCATCATTCTACAGAATTTCAGCTCAAAGTTCACTTTTTTTACTAGTGCTCGAAAAATACCCCTTTTTTACAAATTTTCGGCGCTCTCCCATAAGTTTTTGATCGAGGGAATTTGTCCGAAAATGTGATTTTTGTGGTTATTGGACCCTCCTCAATGGAATAAAATGATTTTCTGACATCGCGAACACTTGATGAATATCAATCTCATATCGATTGAAACGCGCTCTAGCGCGCTCCGCCGAAGGTTTGGAGAGAAACGTCAGAGGAAAAAGTTGTAGAGGCGGACTGATTCTACCTACAGGCGCTTCATCTGACGTTGCGAACACTACCACGATTATTGTCGCTGGCTCTCTATTTCATTTAATACGCAAGAGAAAGTAAATAATTGTACGTTTTTCGAGAATGTCCTGGCAACATTATAACCCAATGTCATGTTGTCATGTGTCATTTGGCTGTCAGATGTCACCCATGTTTTATTGTCGTGTATCGTTATTTCAAATCACAGACTTTTAAATGGAAGCAGACTATACCCATCGATACAGAATGCATGGTAAATTTACACTAACAAATATTACTCACACACATGCAGAACTCAGCCCCGGATTAAGGAGTGGGTGCTTATACTGCGTATTATCTTCGAGCGGGACTATTTGGGACACCCCAAATTACATTTTTCATGTGATAAAATAAGAATTAAATTAACTAAGTAATGTACTAGTATTAGAGATTATTACTTTATTTTATTCCTTCTTTTTGTAGATTGTTTTTGTCACATGAAGGATGTAATTTGGAGTGTTCCCAATAGCTCTATGATACAATATTATGATTGTTCGTTCGATACATGAGACCTGACGGCTGTGCGCTGCTGGTCTTGGGACACATGAAGTTTAATGACATAAACAATATATTTTTTTTATATTTTAAGTTGATAATCAGGCAAGTGAAAGTTTTAAATTTAGACTTTTTGGCACGAACAAAGGAAGCGTGGTTGGCATTTTATTCAAAATTCAGATTTGCTATTTTTTGCGCTTTTGGGAGTTTTAAGTGCAAAAATTATAGTATATTGTACGTTAAAGTTGTGTGCGAGTGAGAGGAGTTGGAGGAATTTCGTTTAACAGTCCTTTGTAATTCCAGTAAAGCCTACTTACCATTGCTTTACAGTAAGTGTTAGAAACTTGATTATGAGAAAATAGAACAAGTTTTATATCAGACAAGTGTTATCGTTAACTATTTTTCCAACCACATTTCTTTTGTTCACACCAAAAAGTCTAAATTCAAAACTTTTACTTCCCTGATTATCAACTTTCCCAACTTTTAAAAATATATCGTTTATGTCATTCAACTTCATGTACCCACATAAACCAAACCGCAAGCAAGGTCATCAGAATGTACGTGCAGCCCAAGACCAGCAGCGCACAGCCGTCAGGCCTCATCTATCGAACGAACAATCATAATATTGTATCGCGGAGCCATTGGAAACGCTCCAAATTACATCCTTCATGTGACAAAAACAATCTACAAAAAGAAGAAATATAATAAAGTAATAATCTCTAATACTAGTATATCAATTAATTTTATCTTTATTTACATTAACAAAAAGTATATATATACGTTAATATTTACAAACTTAAAACTACACATTATCTTTATTTTATCCTTATTTTATCACAAGAAAAACATAATTTGGAGTGCCCCAAATAGTCCCGCTCTAAGATAATATAGATACCCACTCCTTAATGCGGCCCTGAGTTCTGTATGTGTGTGAGTAATATTTGTTAGTGTTAAATTTGCCACGCATTTTGAACCGATAGATATAGTCTGCTTCCATTTAAAAGTCTGTGGTGTACAGTAGTATTTCGTTAACATTACTGCAATATGGCTGCAAAGTACGTTACAGTGACTAAACGTGTGTTATGGTATGTCTTAAGTAGATATTGGATTGATACCTATTTTATTTATTACAATTTACAATACTTATTACTGAATTGAATTATACATTGCTGAATAATATTAAACCATTTTGTTACCCAATGTTGTATTCTTTTTTAAAATCACTTTAGTACTTCATATGCGTATGCATGGTTGTTTACCCAAGACTTTTAGTGAAACCCATTTTGGAAAAATGGGTTTGCAGTGACACCCCATTTCGGAAAAATATGTAATCATTACATTTAATTTTATAATTACCTAGATATATATTTTTAAAAAACTCCATGGGTGTCTGCCAATCTTCTTTCCAGCTCAGTCTTGTTATCGTTGCCCTAATAACTAACCAAGCTATTTACCTAAGACCCAGTTTACATCATTCAAGTCCAGTAACCAGTGTATCAATCCAGCACTGGATTAAAGAGAGTGATTTCGTCTACATTATTCCAGACAGAGCTGTTGAAACTGTAAACACTATAGTGACAATGATCTCAAGAAAAAAGCAGTTAAATATAAATTTTAAAAATGTTCAAATGTTAATGTTACAAGAAGTTATTGATGTGATTGAGAAAGAACTGAAAAAAGATGATGAACGGATTTGGGTGTGAAACTGTATACGTGAAAGAAATGAAAAAGGAGGCTCAGTGATGCTTCTGCAACAACTGAAGTCAGAAGATACCTCTGAATATACATTAGCAATGAAAATGACAGCAGAAAACTTTGAGGAGCTGTTATTCTTAGTTTCTAATAATATTTAACGTAACAATACATTGTTCAGAGTTCAAAAAATAGCTCCCGCTATTTTTTAGCACTCCAGGTGTGTTGTTTTTACAATTTTTGAAGGAACAATTGGACATCTTCGTTATTAACTTCTTCAAATATTATTAAAACATGTGCACTCAAATATTAATTTGAGTGCACATTTGGCTTGGACGTTTTTGGAGTGTTTATTGTGTATCTAGTTTTTTATTTGTGATCGAAGCCATAAAGCTAGGTCTTCATTATTCGAAGTGTTCATTATTCAAATTTCAATAACACTTTTCTAATATAAAAAATCTTCATATTTTACCGTAGACATATACTAATGTTTCGTTGCGTTTTCTTGGCACTACGTCCCTAATAAGTTAACACTCTTCCAATAAAGTAATAGTAAGCTTTACTGGAGCTAAAATGGACTTCGCAAGAACGCAAGAACTTTAGTTGCACGTGCTTTTCAGATCTTCCTATTCTTTTCTCTTGCACAAAACTAATACACAAAATACTATCATTTTTGAACTCTAAAACTCTCAAAAGCACCAAAAATAGGAGAGTTTATATGTTAGTGGTTTGTTTTAGTTATTTACTGTTCGGTTTGATATGCTTATATAACTGATCTCTGCAATAATAATTATAATTATTTATGAAGTACATGTCTGATGTATAAAACATACTTCTTTCACTAAGTCATCAGTTAAGTATCACTAAGTGCCCTAACACTTCTCCAGTAAAGTGATAGTAGACTTTACTAAAGTTAAAAAGGACTTCTTGGAAGAACGCGAAAACTTTAGCTTTCAGTAGCACATCTTTATTTAGAATTGAGACCTCTTTCAATTCTTTTCGTTTGCACAGAATTTTAACGTACAATATGTTTTCATTTCGCATTGAATTCATAATATCTTCACACCGTATCACCAGTGGGGTAGTCAGAGAGGGCGGAGCGCCAAATATAAATAAATATTGAAATCTTCTAATAATGCAAAAAATATAAACTGAATAAAGTGTCCATACTGTTCCTCGTTCCCGCCATAAAATTCTTTTCAGTGTTTCAAAGGACTTCTTGGAGAGTTTTGGCGGGATTTTATTGGGAGCGGTTGGGCGTTTATTTTAATTATTTGGAAGTGGTTTCTAGTGGATATTGTAATCTAAATTTGGCATATTCTTACGTCCCAAGTATCTACACTGTTGTGCTGTTATGTGAAATTGTTGAATAAGTGCATATTTACTAGAGTGCTATTGAGATTTGTTTTAGTGGCTCACTCTGCCGGCGCGGATCCTATTAGAAAGACTGCCTCAATATATTTGTCGCCAGAAACTCCAAGAAACATCTAAAATGTATTAAGTCGTCGTCATTTTCATGAAATAATATGAAGAATTTATTACTGAGGATGTTGGTTGTGTGGGATAAGAGCCTTTTATCTTCCCTCCTTAGGGAGAATCGTACTACTACTGGGACTTCTTGGAAGGATGTGAAAACTTCAATTGCTCCTTTTTATTCTCCATTTCTTACCCCTTGAATAGAAATTTACCCCATAATATGCACTTTTTCACATCTCGCTTGCACCAATTTTAAAACCCCTTGTGTGCGCAAATATTTACGGTATCCGTAGTCTATGCGCTCGAGTATCATCTGGCTATACTCTGTGGGCCTATTGCAACATCTTACATAAAATAAAAACTTATTTATAATATATCCCTCGCTACTGCACTATGCTACGCACCTATCACGAAAAGAAAAATACTGACCTAACGCTAGATGTTTAAAGATTTCACTCACAAACAAAACGCCAAGTGCACTTCCGTTTCCACCAAAAATTCTACTGGTTTTTGACGTTTAGTAGTTGTCATTGTCAAATGATTTAGTACCGTACCAATCATGGACGTATAGATTAGTACGTCCATGTTACCGCTAGAGGCGTTAGTATCGTCAACTTCTCCATTGTTTATGGTATTACAAGCTTTCACACAGACGCGTCATTTAAGTGGATTTTATTAAAATTTTATAATTTTATTGACAAAATTGTGATATTTGTGATTTTTATATACATCTTCGTGATAAATTAGTGTTAAGGATTGTTAAGTTTGATGCTTGGTGAAACTTACGTGAGAGGTGAGAATAAAATTTGTCATGCCATTTGTTTGGGATTGTGTGGGATCGATAACCCGGTCGGCTAGCCATGAGGCGATACGCTGAGGTTATGTTGCGAACGAGTCTATCAGAGTTCAAGTAACGGTCCTAAAAGCCGGAGGAGGCGACTCGTATTACAGCCGCAAATTCCGGTCGGGCTCGGGACCAGTTAGTTTATAATAGCGTCTAGATCCTCATTCGCTGTCCTCATTCCGTTACGCTTGCCGACGATTGTCACTGTAAATAAATATTCGGTAATCAGCTTTGCTTTGAAAAAGGACAAGTGCCTATGTCCCATTCCTTAGATCGCTCGACACCTATAAACGTCCCTACTGAGATGTCACCTGTTTTCCTTCCAGCTTACCCTGCCTGCAGTGCGTGCCGAGAGCCCCAGAGTCCCAGCCATTAGATTGAGTGGAGTGTCCCCTGTGTCCACCTACACGTAGCCCTGTACGCAGCCAATATTCCGCGAGATACAACGGACACCTCCTCCAGCATGGATCTGGAGAAAGCCCCTACTCTCCATGAGGAGGACTCCAAAGTCACCCTCACTATCAGACTGATTATGCAGGGGAAGGTAAGAAAATACACTATATTTTAAAATTGGCATACTTATTCATAACTTGTTTAATATGTTCAATTTATTAAATTTGTGAAAGTGTACACTTTACCTTCTTCTAAATTTGAACATGTATTAGTTCCTATGTCAACACTGCTTTTTAGTTGAAACTTGTCTCATCACCTTGATAAAATAATACATAATAAAACTTATTATAATTATGTAAAGAAAATGTTACTGTTTTTTAAATTTATTTAACATAATATACACAAGGTGATGACAAGCGCATTTATACATTGCTTCCTCACTGCTATATTATGTATATGTTATCAGTATTTTATATGTATATCTTTTTATTTTTCATTTATTCAATGAAGTAGCCAAATATAACATTTTGTTAATGAAATAGGCACTGATGTTTATCATCTTAGATGTTTAAAATAGTACCCGGATAGTGGATACTCTGAAATAGTTTACTTAACATACATTTTTTCATATTAAATGAATTACTGTGCAAAGATCCTTAAAAATAACTTGTTATTAATATTATATTATTTCTGAAATACAAATAGAAGACATTATTTTTTTAATATTTCACATAAGAGAATTACAATAACTAAATTACAATATTGCTGTCAAAAAGTACTATATTATCTAAAAATATGTAATTATACTTATAGTAAATAAATGTGTTCAGTTATTATGTGCTCGAATAGGTGAAACAATAATCTTTGAGGTGTTATAGTAGATCTTTGAAAGAGTTATATAGTACATGTTTTCAAAGTCTGGTTATCTAATGTGGCATGGTTCTTAAATCTTGTTAGTAATAAGCACTTATAGGGATGCATGACACTAGATCCTGTTTGTTGTTTGTGTAAGCATGCTTACTCATTGTAATGTAATGAATACGATATTGTTAAATTATGCTTATTTATTGTACATATTCAAAATAGGTAAATACAAATCTATTAAACAAATAGCTGACCTGTTAGCACATTGGTAAGTGCACCTTCCTGCAAAATTAAAAGATTCCCAAGATTATTGACCATGTCAGTCTGGAACTGATTTTTTTCAAATTGACTGGTTTCTCTCCCATTTCAGTCAAATCAATTTATTCCACTAAACCTGTTACAGTGTATTTTTGACTGCCAAAACTTCTCAGATGAAAACTAGAGAAAAACCAACAAATACTGTCAGGTCTGATATTATTTTATCAAATTATGCTCACTCTATGTTACTTATAGTACGAAGCTATTGCTTAGTTTGACATCACAGAATGTAGATATAATAATTGATTCATTTAGAATCTTTATTATCATATTATTTAAATAATTAGATCATATTATTTAAATAAAATCATAAAGATAAAAACTGTCTGATCGTATTCTCATTAATGGAAAAAAAAATGGAAAAAATTTGTTACTGTCCTATTTATTACATTGCTCAACTGTGCATCTAATTTAACCCACCTAGATGTGGCTAACATGCCCTGACATGTAAGCTGTATTGATGTTAACATCCACCTATAAGCATTCACATCTAGGTACTTTTAATTGGCTGTAATCCAATACAAAGTACATTTGGCATATAGCCAAATATTGGCACTTGCTCTGTACATGAAACTTGTTGATTTGCATCTTTTTCTATACTTTAAATACTTAATGAGATGTTGTTTTTGTTGTCACTGTTGTTTGCCAAGGATTTCATTTCCTTAAGTCTTCTGTTCCGTTTATTTCAATTTCCTTAGAACACTGTATGTTAGTGGTAAAAAATACTAAAACTTATTTTATGGATACATTTCGTTATATTTGCTTCCTTGAATGTATATTTAAATATAATTCTTTACCCATGTGTAAAATGCCACATGACAACACAGTAAAAAACGAGCATTGCATGGACATTGCAGATGTTCTATTCTAACTGAAAAAAATGGCCATATGTGCTATTAGTAATTTAAGTTATAAATACTGTCTGCGATTGTTAAATTGCATTTCATGGTTAGTCTTTTATGAATATTTTACTACTAAAATACTTGAAAGAGTTCTTTGAACTCTGTAAATTTTATAAAGTTGATCACTGCTATTTTTATTGCAATAGACATGCCTAGACGTAAGAACATCGTTCACATACCGTGGGAGTCAATATGCTTTGTTGCCAGGAATGAACTGATACATGCAATCATTCTAAATGTGTCACAGTGCACTCTGCTACATCGGTTACTACAGCAAAGAATCGCTTGTCAGGCAACTATTATTGGCTACCAGACAGGAACTCTTGTGCCACAATAAATCTTAGGGTGACTACATTAATTACGATTGCGTTTGTTGCACAATACGTGCCAATGTGATGTTATTCAAAACTATTTTTAAAATAAATTTTAAGTAAAAATAAACATAAAAACATCTGTATCTAAAACAGTACAATATGTACCACTGCTAGCAATCTATTGTAATAGTAACAGTGAATATCTTCAAGAACTTTACAATAGCTTCTAATGTTTACATTTGGTTTCAGGAAGTTGGCAGTATTATTGGAAAAAAGGGAGAAATCGTTAAAAGATTTCGAGAAGAGGTTTGTAACTTCAATTTTGCTACTATAATTTCACAAAAAAAATACATTTATTTTTTATATTTACTTGAAAATCTATTATAGAAAATAAACTTGAACGTCTTGGATTCATATAACTGACTAAATTTATCCTATCACATTTCAGTCTGGAGCTAAAATCAATATATCGGATGGATCATGCCCAGAGCGTATTGTCACCGTCACTGGCAACACAAGTGCTATATTTAAAGCCTTCACACTCATATGCAAGAAATTTGAAGAGGTTAGTTATTTTCTGCCAATAATTTTTTTTATTGTTAAATACTGTATGGTTTATTTTTATTCTTAACATTATATCAATGAAAACTATTACTTACTACAGTTTTTTCCTGTCTTTATGGATCCATAACCAAAATAGCAAATATTATAATTTCAACATATCTGTCAACTATTTTTTCCATTGTAAACATTGCAGAGGACTTAAAAGTATGATAAACTCTGCTCAAATTTCGTGCAGTAATCAGGAGCGGTAACTTGGCAGTAACTCAGGACTGTGCTGTGCTAAAAAATATATTTGATTACATCCATAGTTACATTTTTTGTTTTGTAATTATTACTTTTTATTTAAATCTTGTTACATAATAATGTGCAGGGAAAATGTAAAACACTTTTATGTTCTACTCGCCAAACCAATCCTTTTCATTTGACCTACTCATATCAAGGGGTCTCAAATAAAAAGTAATACTTCATTCTGATACATTCATTGTAATGAATTTATAATGACAGTATCTATCCTATGTTACCCGTAGCACTTAAGTGCTTTACGCCCATAGGACTATTAGGATTATGATAATACCTCATTACACAATAGATCCACATCCAAATACATCACCCTCTTTGACTTTGCCGCAGTTAAAAGATGGTGATGATGTACAGTAAAAAGTATTTTTCGCTAATACCCTATGCATATGAAGGTTCGATCTGTCTATTTTTTTTTATTTAAATTTTTTTTAAACAAGTAATGAAAACAATGTGATGGTGCCGCCCTATTCTATACTGTGCTGCGCGGTCTGCGTCTTGACTAAGGACTCTATTTACTCTAGAGATGGAGACTCATTCCTGTCGTCAAACCAATGAGTCTGTTCAATATTATATTGTAATCGTCATTGCTTCAGTGGTGCTCCCAGTTCAACGAGGGCGGCGGCGGCGGGTCCCGCGCGCCTATCACGCTGCGTCTCATCGTGCCCGCGTCACAATGCGGCTCGCTTATCGGCAAGGGAGGCTCTAAGATCAAGGAGATTCGTGACGTCACCGGAGCCAACATACAGGTAACAATACTGGTGACTCGTTCATTGAACCTTCATTCTTTACACAATATCAAACTAGCAACACCTCACTGTACTACTTTTATCTCTAAATCTTTCACTGCCACGGCTGTACATCTCTGATACTACTTGCCTCTAGACATTGAAAATGTCATTTATGATATTTTCAAAAAACGTATCAAAAATATTTAAATGAAAACAATCAGTAGCATAAATGTCTCATTAGTATTCATTTATTATATTTTGTTCAAGTTTTTATAGTATAAATGTTTCGTTTTTATGGTATAATATTACAGTAGAGATGTATACCAACTTCCTTTATGACAGTGGCTTTGCTCTAATGTGGAAACATTTTGAATGCACAACAACGAAAGTAACGTTACAATATTTTACTTATGCTACTATTTCCCGCACTACTAAAAATCATATCAGTAAAAAGTAATAAATATATTTATTACATTGATGGAAAGTGGAACCAAATGGTAGATGTGACTAGCATACATGGCAAAATTGAACATCTTAAATGAAGGATAAAGCCCACAATTGTGATATGGTGTGCTGTCTAGCCAAGTTGAAGCAGCCCGAAACTGCCACTTATAGCTTGTCCCACTCTTTCTCACATACTACATAATCCACTTAGATGACACTTTATCTCTGTCTACTTCGTCCATTTTTAGAGTACATAATGTTCTAGCATGCATTTATCATTAACTTGCGGTTGAGAGAATTACTAGAAAGAATATATTGTGGGTAATAAAAAATCTGTTATGTTGATTATATATATATATCTCAAACAGAACAGCCGGTAGTAATGAAACATAGAAATCTATAATTAATTATTTTTGTTACTAAAACTGCTTTATCAATTGTACACAGGTGGCAAGTGAAATGTTGCCAAATTCAACTGAAAGAGCAGTTACAATTAGCGGTACCTGCGATGCAATTACACAGTGCATTTATCACATTTGCTGTGTAATGTTAGAGGTAAGAACTTAATTGCCTGTTTCATTATTTGCCATCTGTAAATTCAGCTTACTATGAGAACTGGCACCAATTTTATTGTGCCTATTGCTCTTTCCAAATGGGAAACACTGTTACTTTATGTAAACTGTATGTTTAATTTTACTTCCATGTATTGTTAACATTGTTAACAATTATGGTTTTTTTATATTAGCTATATATGGTTTAAAATATGTACAATACATATCTTCATGCACTGTCACTTTCGGGATGGACTCAATATCAATAAGCAACAAAAATATAACATCTTGATCCTTCTTTCTCTGCTAGTATTTTGGCTTTCACCTAGCTTGTCACCTACACAAGTTCGTTTTGATTAGCCCCTATTTGCTAAAAATATGTTGATGGAACATCCAGAGAAAGTAATTATAAATTTTAGTTATTTTCAAACGATTCAGAAACCTAGGCGAAAATGTGTGAGGAGAATGATGAGATTTGAGGAAGCGAAAGAAGTATGTAAGAACCGCGACGCTTGGCGCTCCGACCTCTCTGACTACCCCGTTAGGGATACAGCGTGAGGATATGTATGTATATACAATTACAATAGCATGTTTTTCATAGTGTTAAAAATGTAAGTATGGAGCGGATAATAATACTAATTGTAAGAACGTAAAAAACTTGCAGAACTGATGTGTAAAATTAATTATCTCAGTGATAGCGAAACGCGACGAATTTAAAGTGATTGCAGAGAAAGTTTTTAAATTAAATTTTTTTCAGATAACGTTACACTTTAGTAGCAAAACAAATTGCTTAAATTGTTAATGTAGTATTACTTGCATTTTACTTAAACTGTTTGGTAACTTTTCTGTTATTATCAGAAAATAACATCATTATGTAATTATAGCGACCCGCCCCGCCTTCGCACGGTTGTATAGTGTGTGTGACGTAAGTTGTATAACTATAGAATGTCTTTATGTACAATGTTTACAGCTTTTTTTTCATTAGACAACATAAACAAATCCTTTCCCCTGCGAGCAATTAATAATTTTAAATCTGGAATATCTTCTAAAATATTCAATTTAATTATACGCTGTAAAGGGCAATTTTCATCTACATTAAATGCACAACATATTTAATTGGACAAGGATTAATACTTATTATTTAAAATAACTTCGTAAATAACCCATTATTTTTTAGTAATATGTAAAAGATAAAAATGGTTACTGTGGGTTATCCTTAGGAAATAGACATATACCATGGTGAACATTTCTGTAGACCTTTTTAAGATATATAATTTCATAGTACATTATTTTGATCTATCTTGTAAGTTTAGCCAGCATTAGCAATGTAAGCCCTCAAAAATACGTTTTTTACGGCATCAATATAAATAATTGAAATTCTCGGCTTTTTTTTTTATAATATACATGTGTTATACTTATAAACCTCTGAAAAAAATTCTCTAGATGATAGTGAAAACCGTATCAAAATCGGTCGCGTGGTTTAGAAGAAGTTACGGAGAAACAGACAGACGAAAAAAGCGACTTTGCTTTCTTTGTATATCTTTGGAATTTTTTTGAGAACTTTCACATACACACATAGAATTCCTCCAATTTTGCAAACTGAAAGTAAAAAATAAATTAAAAACATTCAAGAATATTTGAGATTTTTTATATTGACTAAATGTTTTAACATTGTAATATCCTAACATTTTTTTATTAATAAAAATGTTGTATACTTGTTGTCTTAGCATCAAATCACCTATAAACATTGTTGCAGAGTCCACCAAAAGGTGCCACAATTCCGTATAGACCGAAACCAAATGTCGCGGGTCCAGTCATATTGGCAGGAGGTCAAGCTTACACCATTCAAGGAAACTATGCTGTACCTGCCCAAGATGTAAGTACCTATTTAATGTCGAAACTAATTATATATACCTATGGTAAATTATTATTGACTCGCTGTTAATGTCTTAAATAAATAATATAATATGTAGGACCTGTAATTATGTGACTTTCCCAGTTTATCATTACACTTGGGACAGTAATTTATGGTCTTATTTAACGTGTTAGAAAAGTAATAGCAATGAGTACTTAATGAAATTGATTCTGATATCTAGTTATAATGATTTTGTTTTAACTGGTAAATATTAAGATTAATTTAAACTGAACATAATAATTCCTTATCTTTTACACCAATGGCATTGAATATCTAAGTTTATCTAAACACCTCTATTTTCGTTTAAAGTTGTTTACAGAGTTATTTTATCAGTAACTCTTTAATACACAGTGTAAACAGAAGTAAGTCTTAAATTGTAATTGAAAGATTAGTTTCAAACATTTGTAACCGGTTTATAGTTGTGATTTTGATTACATACAATTAGTCTTATGTGCAATGAAATGTATTGTTTGTATTATATTTGGTTATATTTATGTCAAATAACACAATTTAACGTTTGCAAGTTTATGTTAGAATATAACAACCACTCCATCATGCTTAAACCATTTACCTGCACAACTAAAGTGCTAGAGGAAATAACGTTGGAAGATTGTTCGGTAGAATAATGATAATGATGCTATGGTCGTATCACAAGAATTAGTTTCTTCAGAGTCCTTAGAATATATAAAATTTGTTTCAAACATTTATCGACAATCTATAGTTGTGATTTTGATTATATACAATTAGTGTTATGTGCAATTAAATATAATATGTTTGGATTAATCATCTACTGAGAGAATTAAGTACACTTCAGACTAGACAGAGTGTATCGGCGCGGTTGAAACCGCATTGCGTCGTAACATCGTAAAGAAGTGATGTTTTACCTAACTAATAAATTTTAAGGCAACACATGACGTTTTTTTGAGCGATCTTTGCAGTCAACACACACCACATTCAAACACATTCATTTTACGTGTTCAATAATTGCAGTCATGAGCACGGCGGTTGTCATGAAAGTTTATACTTAGAGATTGAGGTGTATTAAACATATCTTCACGCTGTATCCCCAACGGGGTTCTTCATTTTCTTCTTTCTTTCAATCTTGAAAACATTTTTGTGTATTTACATAGGAATAAAAATAAAAGGTTTTCATAGCTTTCTTTCTCTATATCTCCTATTCCAATTGAGGTACGCGGTTAGTTTTGGTCTAAGAACACTCGCTGGAACGAGCTCTTTCATTTTAAATTTTGCCCACTTAAATTGTTTGAGTTGGAGTGAAGCTAGGAGTGAACATTCAACTTGACTCAATTTTTGTATTAAACAGGTTAGGTTACAATTACTCGTCATAATATAAGAGCGTTATTTTTGAATTATATTGTCAACACAATGCTGCGGAGCAGCACGGGTCCTCCAGTAAGTATGACAACTGAGTCAATCATTTGCTAACCAGCCCATTTCTAGTTATCTTATAAATGTCATAGTGGCCACTTTTGTTTACATTAAGGACAAAAATAAAAAATAAAATAGGACGTACATGTGTATATGTTGCTCGCAAATATAAACAATATTTTAGATTTTATTTTATTTTAGAAACATCAATATGTATTTTCGGATTGTATTATGCAATCGGACAGACGCACACCTATGCACTCCGTTAGATCTGAATCTTATCTTAATTGTCACTCTCTTATTTAAATGAGTAATCCAAATGGTATACATACTGTAATGTGCTAATGTGACATATTTTTATCGAATGCTATAAAAATAATTAGTTAATTAGATCTGTCACATTGGTTCAAATAAAGTCACATCATCATCATTATGCTGTATAAAACTGAGCGTACTGGAGCCGTCATTTTTCTTTAACTAATTACAAATTTTTCTGTTATAACTACTAGTATTATGTGATACATACATTTCACATCGTTTACACATAACAGTATGATCGCTTACTCGTAAACGTACTTGCGCAAATGAGCAAATATCACGATATACTTGCGTAAACACGATGAAAGCAGGAGCAGCTACATGGCTGCCACGGCCACACAACGTATGCATAACGTGACTATACATGCCGCTTTCAGGCTGTCTGTCTCATTGTCTCCAGCCAGAGCAAAAATGTCCGGCTTTCATGTCATTTCCGAGATTACAATCTCAGTTGTACATTTTTTCGTATAATTATTGAATATGTTTTGTCTGCCTGATAGTGACGTACCTATCGAAATAGTTTTTTCTATAATGAATATGGACAAATGACAAAACGTAATTAAGTGTGATATGTCTGAGCCAATTTAATTACAAAAACTTACATCAACAAATCATGTGATAAGCTCAATTCTTGCTTAAAAACTAGACCCGACATTTTGAAACTGATTTACTCCGCCGACAAATATAAAACAAATGCGTCTGCAACTGAATCTAATATTGATTAATTCGAATTACATATTATTAAAACATTGTACACGTGTTCTTGTTTTTGAATAAATAATAAAATTAGACTTTTTTTTAATAAATTTCGCAAGCGTCCCGCCCTGACAAAACTAAATGATCATGTTATGAATGCACTTGTGTATGTATATACACGTGTATACCGTACACCGTACAATGAGTGCGCACGTGCGCTCGTGCGTGTGGTCGGCGGCTTGTTCGAATTACATATTATTAAAACATTGTACACGTGTTTTTGTTTTTGAATAAATAGTAAAATAAGCCTTTTTTTACTAAATTTTACAAGCATCCCGCCCTGACAAAACTAAATGATCACGTTATGAATGCACGTATGTATATACACGCGTATACCGTATACCGTACACCGTACAATAAGTGCGCACGTGCGGTCGTGCGTGTAGTCGGCGGCTTGTTCTGACGAGGTCGGCGGGTCGCGTTGGCAGGCGGTGTGCGCGCCGGTGTTCCCCCTGCTGGAGGTGAAGCCGCCCCTCGTGGGCGCGCTGCCGCCGCACCACCTCCTACCGCCGCCGCTGTCTGACCACCACCTTGTGAGTCGTCTTGACGTCCACCGACCTCATAGAGCTCTCCCCATTGGCCCAACCATCGACCTGTATTAGCGAGAGCAAGTTGTCAGATCCATTACTTCCATTTGGTGTAATACTGGTCATATACCTATGATATCCGCTTCATGTTACTGATACATTAATTTACTACTCCTTTAAGCTAAACTAATATAGAATAAAATATGTTAAAAATTATTATTGAATACACAAAACTGGTAAAATTATAAATTTTCAAAAATTTATCTTGATTGATCTAGTTCCATATTATATTATTGCTATTGTATAAGAAAATCAGAAATTTTAAATTATGCTTTGACAACTTGCCACAGTATTGCACGATTTATGTATCTCTTCATATTCTAGTATGCCCACGCTATTTGGAAATACATTTGTCTGTATTATATTTTCATATCCTCGTAGATTCTACTTATCTATTATAGAAATACCTAATTCATCCAAAAACTAATTATATTTATTGTTGTAATGAAAATTTATTGTATCCAAATCCAAAAAAAGTTCAAATCTTCTGTTATCATTTTCTCTATGAGGTTGTGTGGAATATCGAGTGATTATTATGTGATTGGTGCTGCCCCAAAATCCTATGAAAATGGTTTGAATGTATGGCGTCAAGTCCTCCATCGTAATTGCCCAAATTAATATTAGCTACTGTAAAAAAACTAGACGTAGACCCCAGTGACGTGATAGTAGTTACGTTTATTTTGCACTACTATTTTTCCCTCTGCGCTTGAAACCATAAACGTTCTTCCTTATTTGCACGTAACCCCATAACTATAGCTATTACTTCATAATACCACCCGCATCCATAACATTAAAATTCCAAAGTTTTGATCTGTAGAATTAGATATTTTATCAACACATTTGAATTAAATATAAAATAAACGGAATATGTTAAGTAGAAAAGAGAACTTTCATACTTCTATAGCTTTATCTGTTTGTTTTCTGGCATTACTGTGGTATAAAACCTTTCGCGTATTAAAAATCTTGTATGCACATTAATATTATGCATAAGGATTTTTCAGACATCCTTACGTGCACCTTCCCTTATTTTGCCTATACCCTGCCTCTTCCAACTTTCTTTTCTATAAGACAGTGTTGAATTAACCATGGACGCGCATGGCTTCAAACTTCTGTTATTACATAGCGATCGTTAAAAAATGAGCAATTCTTGTAAGGTGCATTAATATCTTGGGCAGCACCATAATGATGAACTCACAATGTGGTTTTTTTATATGTTTTTTTCTACAAAATTCGCAACTTCTTTACATATTTTTCCATATTTTACTGGTGACTTCTTGCTTTATGTATTATTCTTAATCCAAGTAAAATTTTAACGAAAATGTTACAGGGCTTCTCTTAGATTTATCGAATTGATTATTGTTATAAAAAAGACATAGTTTTTACCCAGGATGACCCTATCCAGCGATCCTATCCTGGCCTTGTCAGTGAAGATGAAAACAAGCAGCTGGAGCTAAGCATCTAATCAAAACAATATTCTATATATTATTTATAGAGTTGAGAATAAAAGTTTTTTAAATATTTGTATATTGTCTGGCAACCATATCTTGTCCAAACAGTTATGACCACATTATTATAATTACTTGTGCAACTGAGCATTATACAACCAGTGCGCATCACACAGTTGGCAAGATATTATGGTTGCCAAAGTAAACCTTAATGGTACTTCAATCCTAATTCTTAATTAAATTCAATTTTAATATTTTAGATGGGAGGTCTAGCTAAATCACCTTTAGCTGGATTAGCTGCTTTGGGACTCGGTGGACTTGGGCCAGCTAACACTGGTGGACTGAACCCAGCAGGTAATCCTTTTTCAATACTACACTTCAACTATCAACGTAATCTAAGATATCATTTACACATTATAGTTATTTTAAAACTGCTGTTAACACATAAATAGAAACATGCATATATTAAGAATACCATAATTAACTTATGAATCATACCATAAAATTGTAGTTAAATGATAACTAGAAAGCATATGTATCTAACATATTATCATTAATGGTGCAAGTATGCGCTCTCCCAGCGTTGGCAGCTCTGGCGGGATCACAACTGCGCACGTCGAACCAGGGACGCAATCAGCCATCCACAAACCAACAATCTCATGAAATGACTGTTCCTAATGAACTCATAGGATGCATTATAGGAAAGGTAAGGCTTGACATTGTTGTAATAAGATGTTTGAGTAGTAACTAAATAGACTTTTAAATAATTCTAGTTACTTTATATTTTGAATAGTTTAAAATATAATTTTAAAGTTATGTTTTAAGTCTATTGTTCTTTTATCTGTCTATAAAATAATTAACTTGTGATTTATATTTGTAACGCGATAGACGCGAACACGAAATGTAATGTAATGAAATTAATAAGAGGTATTAATTTAATTCTGCAGGGAGGTACCAAAATCGCTGAAATCCGCCAAATCTCAGGAGCCATGATCCGAATATCAAATTGCGAAGAACGCGAAGGAGGCAGCACTGATAGAACTATAACCATATCTGGCAATCCTGATTCTGTTGCACTGGCCCAGTATCTGATAAATATGAGGTAAGTAGTAGGATAATATTTTAACAATTATAAAAAAGGATTACAGAGTTGAAAAGCTCCTCCTGAAAATTTCCATCCGGAAGTCCAAATATTGATTCTTTTGCCTATTCTAATCCATCATAGACAAATTTTTTTACAATCCTTTTTTCCTCTATTTTATCTTACCTGTGGACCGCTTCAGAAATATAATTAATCGGTGCCTGATCTGAGATTATTGTTTAAACGAAATATTAATGATATTACTAGAAGCTAATCATTACAAAAGGTGGTGTGGTAGAGATAATAAGAACCATTTAAATAAAAAAAATTACAACTAATTCATTTTTAAGTATCGAGTCATATGTTATTATGCTTTGTGGAAAGCCTCACATTTATATGTAAAGTCTTAAGCCGCACCAAGTCTTTGGACCAGGCAACTTGTAGTCTCGAATGTTCCTTCGGATGCTTTGATGGCAGACACTCTGTGTCGAATTATAAAATTGAATTTCGACAGAATTTGACTCGAAATTATGGTTTTCTTTTTCCTTTCTTACTAAAAAAATTACCGAGTAGAAATCGTTTTGAATTTTAACGTTATATTTAGTATCAATATGATATATAGGTAACGAAGAAATTATTATTTCAAAACGTACAAACAACAATACTCTTATGTATACACATTTTAATTGGAGATAGGCATAAACTTAGTATATAGTGACGTATAGACGTACAAAGAGTGCGAGTGAAAATGTAATCTTTTATGATAGTGGCACGAGTAAAAAAAGAAAAGCAAACGAGACTATTGTAACCCTTTTTGAATGACAGGACGTCACAAGTCGTCACGCTGTGGAGAACGCGGTGGAGAATTATTTTATTATTTTGTGTTATTCCTGTTTTATTTCAAAGAAGTACTGTATTATTCAATAATGGTTACGTGTTCTTTATGTGATTGTGATATTACATAATATCGCAATAATCAAGGAGATCATTCATTTCATAGGTGACATTCACAAAGTACAAATCGCCACCCGTCAACGGGCTCTTATGTTTGTCTATGCGCCAGTATATACTAAGTTTATGGAGATAGGTATTGCTGAAAATTGGACTTGCATTTGATTGTGACAGTTTTGTATTGTTGACAATTGCAATTATGTAATTTCGTCGAATTGTCAAATCGGCCAAAATTCTTTAGAACTGTATAATTTCGTGTCGTTCTGAAGCGGGAACAATACATAAATCTCAATACTAACGTAATAGGATACATAAACTCCTTTAAAGTTGCGGCTTAAGGACGTGTATTTCACTCTCACGATAACATACGTGACGAATGTCTACTAACACGGGAAAAATTCCACGTAAGATAATAATAACTCTAATTTTGTACATATTTCTAGTAATTTTATTATGTGTTCCAATAATCAAAGGATATTGCTTGGACCAGATCTACGTATATTAACTCTGAAATTAGCCGAATCACTTTGTGTAATTTATGTTTGTAAAGTCTGACCTCATGTGTGAAGTTTTTATTAAAGTGATATTGGCGACATTTTTCTTACAATGTCGAATCAAATTGATATTGATGAAATATAAAGGAAATATGGTATGGTACTTTTAAGAGCCCCTATCAATTTCGCGATTAAAAATCAGTAAATACTACTTTTTTCAAGTCAAATTTCTCAATAACCTCGCGATATTGTGGAATTTTCTTAAAGCACAGCTGTACGTCAACTACACACATCAAAACTGTCTAGGGATCAAGTACATTTTTAACTATAAAAAATTATCCAATTAATATTTATCAAATCTAGTCTTCCAGACTGGCTTCTTACTTTAATTCCTATGTTTAAGTTAACAACTTATCCCTATATTTTGTAAAAATTAAGAAAAATTACAATTTTCGCATTGTGAGAAATTAACCTAAGTTAATGTCGTCAATTAAATGGCAAAAAAAAAGGCAAAAATGAGGATTTTATAAATTTTTATTGTAAAGATAAAAAAATTAATAATCTGTGTTTCCACCATTGACACGAATTACATAATCACAGCGATTTGGCATGCTTAAAATCAGTTCATCAAAATCACTTTGAGGAATGGCCGCCTACATTCATCCTAACAAATCAAAAAGTTGTTGTGGGGTATGCACGGCATCCATACTCGGCAGAGCTCTTCTTTGAAGCAGCATATCCCATGCGTGCTCAATTGGGTTGAGGTCTGGCGGTTGAGCAGGCCACGGCAGAACATTGATGCGAGCGTCGGCAAGAGCGCGTGTTACGACTCTAGCCGTGTGTGGACGTGCATTGTCGTGCATTAGTCGAAACGAATCATCCCACCAGCTTCGCAGAGGGATGATCACGTCTGAAACAATCTTCTCCGCATAAATCTGAGCTTTGAGGTTGCCCCTGATCCAAATGAGATCGGTTCTTCCACCGATCTAAATACCGGCCCAAACCGTTATTGTTCCCCCTCCATATGAATGAACTTCTTGACAAAATTTCAAACGTTCTTGACGTCCAGAGGTCCTCCAAACTCGAGTACGCCTTGTATCCGGCCTCATACAGAAACAAGATTCATCAGAAAAGCAAACACAACGCCAGTCTTCTTCCTCTCAATTTCTGTGTTCGCGAGCCCATTGTAAACGGGCCCTACGATTGCAGGGTGCTATAGGCAGAACTCTCAGCGGCCTTCGGGAACGCAGACTCATTTCACATAAACGATTTCGGATGGTTTAGTCGCTTATCAATAAGCCTGAAGAGCTTTGGAGCCTCGTTGCCAACATCATGGCGGTCATAGTACGAGTCCGTCGAGCAATATTTTGGATGTACGTGTCCTGTCCTGCGAGTGGTGATGCGAGATCGTCCTCTATGTCGCTCGGCCACGCTGCCCGTGATATAGCGTGTCCAGATACGGCTTATGACGCTCTGTGTAGTGCCAAGAGCGACAGGCACAGTACGTTGCCTGGAACCAGCTTGCAACATTGCGACGGCTCTCATGATCTCTTCTCGTGTCAAATGATGTCGTCGCTCCATATCGATGCAATTTTTTTCAGTTCCGATGCATAAATTGTAATGGTTTTGTAAAAACACTATTACACACTTTTATAGGAATCCTGATTGACAGTTCATTTTCTATTTTTAATCAAAATTTAAAGACAATTCTTTATTCAAATAGTGAAAATCACTAAAAAGAATCAATAACGATCCAAAAAGTTAAAATGATAATCCTCAATTGCGGCGATACTCTAAAACGTACTTGATCCCTAGACACTTTTGATGAGTGTATTTATCGAATAAGTTGAGAAGTCTTCATTTCGATAAAAACTCAATAATTAGAAAAAAAAGAACGTAATCACGAAACATTGATTTTTCACTTCTAAAGGTGACACTTCACATGGCTATTCGTGTTCGTGTAGGGAGGGCACTGGTTCCCAAACTTATTTTGTCTACTGAGTCAAGAGCTCATGCAGTCGTTGTCTAAGATGCCTCCTAGCTAAATGAAATTACAAATCACCCCCCAGGCCTCTTCACAACGCCCCCATTTTGTTTCTGGGTCTCTTACCGCCCCCTTTTAGGCTTGCAGCGCCCACAAGGGGGCGTTATCGCCCACTTTGGGAATGGCTGGTGTAGGGTATTCGCCATATTTGACTAAATATTCGTGTGAAGTTCCAAACATCACGAGCACGCCATCCACAGATGGACGCAAACGGCAAATACTTGCGAATATGTTTGCTGAGTTCCCTTTGTGGATGCACCTAGCTAAGGGCGTGTTGACAACTTCTGGAGTTTGCAAGTTATGTACAAAATGCAAGAATGCATTTGGTATGTCATGCATGCACAAAATGCAGGACAGCATATGGATAACTCCAAAAATCACAACACAAGATCATTTGTCCAATCCATTCTACTGATCTGGGCATGTGTGGACACTATACGATTATATTTGGAATATTGAATCATTCTGCACTCCTCCCTCCAACAACACAACATGTTGCACAACAGTGTTATTGTAAAAATGAAGAAAGAAATGCTTAGATAGTTCGAGCACATGGAAAGAATGAGTGATGAAAGACTGACGAAGAAAATATACAGAGCGAAAGTGAGTGGTAAAAGAAGCCAAGGAAGACCAAGGCTGACTTATGAAGATCAAATAGCCAGAGTGTTAGCAGACGGAAATGTCAAAAGCACTCGCATACCTAGGCGAAAATGTGTGAGGAGAATGATGAGATTTGAGGAAGCGAAAGAGGTATGTAAGGACCGCGATTCCTGGCGCTCCGTCCTCTCTGACTACCCCGTTGGGAATACAGCGTGAAGTTATGTTATGTTATGTTGAATCATTTGATTTGTGATCAAAAACCTACAAGCGGGCGGATACGCGTGTTTGTGTATTTGCATATTTGGCTTGTTCGTTCAAATAAGACAAATAAATCGTCTTCACATGATCTTTTTCGAGCCAATAAGACACGAATATGAATTGCCATGTGAAGTGCCGAACAGCTAACTGATAGCGAATAACAACCTGAGAAAAATCGTTCACATTATGCACATAGTCTTTTTGTATGTACTAAGAAATTTATCGTAATATTTATTGAATTAATTCTTTAATAAAATGCGTTCCTGGCTGCATAAATTCGATAAACTTGTCCCAAAACCGTGCGCGAAATCGTTTGAATAATGATATTTACAATAAATTTTAAATATTTTAAAATTTGAGGTTTTTATCTACCAAATACAATTTTCAGATTTTATTTTCGAGTACATATTTATTTGCAAAAAAATTTAAAAATAATGCTTTAAAAGTCGATGCGCGAATGCATCGAATTCAGTCAGCACGAGGGCTCTTCGAGTAGGGACCGGGGATCTGTGTCGCTTCGATCTCTGCCGCTCCTTACGTAAATCGCTGCGCATAAACAATTTTGATTTCATATATATTGTGATTATTTATTTTTTGAATTATATATCGCGTGAAGCCATACGTATACTGTGTCCTGTCCTGTGTGGGATTTGTGTGTTATCCACATATAATGTCTTTATACATACATATCCTGTATTCTTAACGGGGTAGTCAGCGAGGACGGCGGACATATGGTCCAACACTATATGTGGATAACATGCGATGTACATCTAATAACATTTTATCTAATTTTTACCGTTTTAGAGTTCAGAAACCGATTTTTTTAAATAATTCGATACAATATTTAAAAAAAAAACAAAATCTTCATAGACTCAAAGTGATATTTCATATCGAGCGCTTCGATTTTTTCAAAATTTTATCAGCATAAATAAGCAATCATCTATGAAAGCGACCATTGTACGTCTTTTTAATCTATACCAATATTATAAAGAGCTAAGCTTTGTTAGTATGTAATGGATAAACTCTGGAACTCTTGTTAGTATGTAATGGATAAAACTGGATGGATTTTAAAAATTCTTTCACCTGTAGAAATTTATATTATTAGTGAGTAACACGGACTGTATTTTATTTTCAAAAAAGTTCTACCTGTTAAAGTCGGGGCGGGTCGCTAGTTGTAAACAAAAGCAACGAGAACAGATCAGAAGTAAATATTAGAAATAAATAATATATAAAATCAACATTACCTACTCAAAGGTATTCTGAAAATGTGGTTATTATGGTAACTACGATTCGAAACTAAATCAACAATACTTATTTAAAAATTATGCGGAAGTACGGAATCCTTAAAACTAATTTAGGAAGCCAAATACCAGGAGAGCATGCAATTTAGCTGTACACTGTTGGTGTGGTTGTTGAGAGTACGACCATCTAACCCTCCATAATAGAGTATTAGAGTCCCGTTTTCAAATTAGTTTTAATGCGAAATGAACTTATTAATTTGAAAACATTAAAGTAAGGGATATCTAAAAAAGAAGAATAATTGATTTTATCGCTTTCGTAAATGAATGAAAGAAAATTTTAAGTCCCTGCATAAACAGATAAAGTATGTACACCAAAAACGGTAGGTACATTTCTAAGTAATCAAAATTAGAGAAGAGGTTCAAAATGTCCTCCTTCGTCTTGTACGCAAAACGTCGCCTATCGAAATTGCCTTACGTTGCGTTTGGAACCCCATTGCAGGCGTAATCG
Organism: Zeuzera pyrina; assembly: GCA_907165235.1. Classification (NCBI taxonomy): domain Eukaryota; kingdom Metazoa; phylum Arthropoda; class Insecta; order Lepidoptera; family Cossidae; genus Zeuzera; species Zeuzera pyrina. The sequence goes on from OU015624.1 coordinate 12,440,379, forward strand.
TCACGAATACAGAACTCACTTGGTTGGTACTCCAGCTCGGCTTCTATCAACTCCTGTTTACAGTGATCATAGTATGGATGCTGGCTGTCCTAGCGGTTTTTAGAATCCCACCAACTGCGACATTGTTCATGCTGAATTTCGCGGTAATACGACGGGTGTCGGTAGTTGGCTCTTCGGCAAACAGTTGTAATATTTCCTTCAGTAAACAAGGGATTGCCGCTGTTCTTCTATTGGTAGACCGTCAATAAATCGATATCGATACAAGGAGCAAGGACTCGGACAGAAAAGATAAATCAACTTCAGCGTGACCATACGTAACATCATTTTTAGTACGTATTCACTATTCATGTCAATCATCTTCAGCGCGACGACACAAGATTCTTTTTAGTGGGTGTTCACTACTCTACTTACATTCAAGGAAAAAACTACATACTATCATGGCTACAGCTAACGATCGACTGATATGTAGTGTCATCAAAGAAAGAAAGACATAAAGGAAATCCGCGCCGGCGGCATAGCCGCGCATTATCGGTTTTTCTTTGATAACATACGACGCTCCGCTTCAAAGGAAACCACGCCGGCAGTGTCTCTTCGAAAGACAAAGATAGTTGCAATATATTTATCTACATTGTCTTTCATCTTAGGGGTCCCTAAAAGAGTGAAGTAGCAGTAACGATATTTCTATCGTAGGCTAATAAGACACGATAAATATTTTAAACGAAATGTCTATTGTCTTCCGACATTCGATATTGATGCGGTTGATTCAAAAGTTTGTTTCATGGTGTAGGGCGGGTCTACCTCCTGTTTATATAGAAGTCTTTGGTATGTTCCAGTACATTGCGCTACTTCTCAACAATTCCTTAGTGGACTACACCAGATCTCTTAAGTTGATGCTATTACGCACCCTGTAGGACCTCAATTGAAAATAATAATCATTTGTCTCCAAAGATCCTCAGTAGAGTTTAAATCAGTACTTTTTGCTGGCATCACTCATTGTATGATTTCAATGTCAGAATGACTTGCCAATGATTCACGCACAGCATGTGGTCTATTAATGGAACTGTTGTCTCGAGCAAAATAAATAGTACCTTCAGGGTAATCTGAGCGAACGCTTGGAAAAAAAACCTTAAGGAACTTATACTGAACTTCATTTATCCGGCTACTGACTTCTACAAGTTTTCCTGGACCCATAGAACTCATGCGACCCCAAAAACCCAGACTTATTCTGCTACTTGAGCTATTGAGCGAAGTATGTTTTTACATAATGCTCGTTTTTCCGCCTATATAGTATTTTCCGACCCTGTTTATCTGACTTGAAATTCTTTTCATCTACAAATACGAAGTGATATTGAAGGCAAAAGCCTATTCCGTGTTCTTTGTAGTAAAATATTTCTGGCCGGTATATGACGATGCAAGCCCTTTTCATGCAGAAGACGACGCACCGTCTGCATTTGAAATTTGTAAGAAACGATAACTGGAATAAACGGGGACGGAAAATATTTTTATATCAAGATACTCCTCAACCGAAGAAATAGTACAGACAGCAACAAGATACATAAAGATACATTCACATTCGTCGTATTTATTCATAGGATATAAGGTGGCAGAATGTAGAGTGCGGTAGAAGCGATGCTGTTCACGGCTTGTGACAAAAGCAGGATCTTCAGTAGTAACACGTTCTCGTGCGCCACAAGGATGGTCACGTAGTGCTTCATTGCCGCCTTCCTCATGTCCCTCGTAGCCACATGCATACCGACCATCTCTAAACACACAACTATTGCTCTTGGAAAACCAGGTGTGACGTCAGCTAAAGGTATAGACAAACACCGAATAATACTAAAAGTAAAATTTGATGTGAAACTTACGTGCATATTTAGTTCTCGGAATATTTTGCAACTCTCAATCCCATCTCTTTGAGCACTTTGAGCACCACTGTACGGACTCTCACCGAAACCGGGAGACGTGTAGTCACAATTAAAAATATAAAATTGTGAATTCATCTTTCGAGAAATTATCTCAGGGAAATTATTTCGTTACTACCACTATTTGTTAGCGGGAATATAGATTTTTGTTTTTAAAATTTAAATTGCTAGATAACCATGAAGTTTAATTTTATTCTTCATGAATAAAAGTGAAGTTTGTTTTGGACATGACATGATATTGTTACAGGGTTCTGTTTGGGTTTACGGAGTGTGTTCGACTCTTGTTGTAGTGGAAATTATTTTCAGGAATATTGAGTGTTAGAAGAGTTATTAGTGTTAAACTTTGAAGTTCATAGGGTTTTTCGGAACCAATAACTTTCTTACCTCTATTAACTGCACTCGCGTGAGACTAGTTATACCTCGCAGTTTCACCCATGTTAAATTTAGTATTTTTCCGATGTAAAAGTAGCCTCGATTACTCCCTGAAAAGTTTTCTACATGCCAATGAAAGTTTTCAACAAAGCTGTACAAACGAACAGACAGACAGATAAAAACTTATTATATACTTGTTTATTAGGTACCAATTCATTAATTAAGGCTACTCAATATCACGGACTTCAGCATTATTCAATATCTTTTAAATAATATTAATAGTAAAAATAAGAACCGGGACACTTGGAAACTTTAGTCTTCAATTTTTGTAGAGTCGATAGAGCAGAATTCACGGCCGAATTACGAATTATTATTTGCGAAAACTTGCGAGTACAATGAAGTTGACAGATATAATATATCCACCCCTTTCGAAAGGTGATATTTTATGTTCTTTCTGTGTTTAACGGTCAATTAAGTGTGTTGCTGTTTGTACATACGGGGAGATCTCAGATCAGCGCCGTGGCAAGCGTGTAGGAATCACAAAGCAAATGTAAAGTCGCGGGAGCGGTCCGCGTCATCGCCTCGCCTAACCCTATACGACATTCCCGGCCCGCGCGCCGCACAGCGTGGAGCTGCAGAAGGCGAATCTGGAGGGTAGCTCGTCGAGCGGCGCGGGCGGCGGCGCGGCGGGCGGCGGCGCGGGCGGCGGCCCGCTGGCCTCGGCCATCCCGCTGGCGCAGCTGCTGAGCAAGACGGGCGCGCTGGGCGCGCTGAGCTCGCTGTCGGCGCTGGGCGGGCTCACGGAGCTGCTGGGCGGGGGCGGGGGCGGGGGCGGCGGAGGCGGCGGGGTAGGGGGCGGGGGCGGGGGCGGCGGCGGCGCGCCCGTGCACACCACCGGAGTGCACCGCGCGCACAAGTACGCCGCACACTCGCGCCGCCACGACGACGACGCACCCGCCAAGACCTCCAAAGAGAGGAACAAGTACAACCCCTATTAGGCGCTCCCCACGCGTTGCCGCTCGTTCGCTCTTCGTTTTCACGAGCAGTCGTCATGCAACGATTTATCGCGCGACATGTGATCGATATGAGATTTGAACAGAATTATAATTTCCGAACATATTTTATATGTACATGTACATATATACACGTTGAAACTAGTGGTTTTAGAGCTGCGCATTCACTGTACAAGCAACATACGATATTGATATAAATACGTAATTGTAACTAGTGGGAACACTGCGCACGAAAGCTATGCCGCCTCAGTCGATTAATAAATGAATTGGGATAAAACATATCTTACAAAAACGCTCTTATGTAATTTGTAACGAATGCGATTAAATTTTAAACTATTTAGGGTAAATCCTAATTCTATGCAAAATATGAAGGAAAAATTTTAGCCGTTTTAAAACTGAGCGCTGTGTATGTTCAATGATGTTAATTTGATCGAAAATGGACTATAGTGATCAAATCAATGATATAGATTAGGTACATGTATCCTACACTTCTAAATCACTAAAAAATTAACGTGTATATAATGCATATTTCTAAGTATAGGTATTATGGAGTTAAGAGCCATTTCCCAAAAATAGGAATATATTATATATAAAAGAATTGCTCGCTTAAAGTAATGAGATACACCTATTCATTCCAAAAATTAAATCAAAAAAGCAAATATTGGAGATTTATAAAAAAAATGAGCGAACGGCCCACGCAATTTCTATTTTCTGGACTGAAGTAATCCAAAGAGATGGGACGATGACGACGACCTTTGGAGGTTTTGGTGGCGGTCGTGGTTTGGAATATTCTAAGTCGGATCATTGCGGTGTTAGTTTATAAGAACATCTTTGAACCGACTATATTTAGATATACACACATATTTTGTTTAAAACTGTTGTGGTATAAATCGTTAGGTATGCTTTCAGTCATAAGAATCGTATGTTTGTCATTCCAAAGCGACACGTTAATTTATAATCGATAAAAAATAGATGTACCAATTAGTGTTGCAATAATTATTTATCTATCATTGCATTATACATTTAATGAACTGTTTATTTTAACTGTAATTATTATTTTAATGTTTTTTCTAAAATTATGAAACATTGTTAACAATAAACTACCATGATCCATAGTGACCACAGACAGTGTATTAATAGTAATAAATCATAATTTAGCAAACAAATCAAAATCATGAATGTCTGAATTATAATCATTTAGCTTTAAATTATATTTATAGTAAAATCAATATATATACCTAAAAGTGTTTTATAATTCGATCATATGTATTTGAAACTCCTTCAAAGTTCTACTAACGTGGAATATTTCCCATACTGAAGAAACATTAAAAATGTTGCATAATCAATGAAAAAAATTTATTTTTAATAAATCATCTGTAAAAGTCTTAATCGTTTGTAAAATTCATTGGATAACAACTATAATGAAGTTCTGAAATAATATGTGTGACACACGAATCAATTTTAATCAATTTAATACAATGGTAGGTATATTTTAATAAAGGTACATACTTATATAACATACGATTAACGATGACTAAGGATTGTGACAATAGTAGAAAATACATAGGAAGCTTAAATGGCTGTAGAATATGCAATGCTTCGCGTTTGAATGATTGTATATAGATCTATTTGAAATCGAAACACAGGGTGTACGAGAATATCTAATCTAACATTTGACAAAATTTGAAGTGGAATTCTTTTTCTCTTGTAAATTTCAGTAAGTACAACTCTTTAGACAAGCTTATTTTGTATTTAATAAAATGTTGAATTATATTCGACATTAGTCATCATAGAAATGGGTTCTCAGAAACTTCCGTCAATCTGTTTTTGGTATTGAAAAAGGTGAACTTGTCTAAGGAGAATTCAATAACTCAAGATATTATCATAACCATAATCATTCGAATTTTTATTGTAAACAACTATATTCAAAGTACATCATTTTATCAATTATGATTGAAAAAAGTTAATTTGTTACAAAAAGGCTATCGAGCGAAATATATCTGTACAATTTAAACAAAAGTAGGTAAGCATAGAGATAGGTTTAAATGGTATGCACAGATTAAATTAAGTATTGGTATAAGATAGGGACATATTGCGTGAAAACTATTTAAATTCTTTCTTGTTAACAGCATCGGAATGTCATTAATGTTTGAAACTTCATTTATGTAAGGAATAATACGCTGAAAGTTTTTCTTACATTTTTTATATTAATTATATTACTCTTTACAAGTGGTAACTTCATACAATAATTGCTATATATCGCTAATAACAAGTGACGACTTTATATATTTTCTAATACAACAAATATATGATCTGCATGAAATACAAAAACACGATAAGTTCCTTATATTCCTTACATTGTTAAAATTAATGTCGATCGCAACCGAATTATACAGTGTGTCGCGTGCGTAACACTTAGAATAATAGTCAAGTCAGTACCATTTTTCCCCCTAAAATTTTCACAATTTAAATATTACATCAATATGACACTTGTAATAAAGGACAAAAATCGTCATGTTGTAAAAACAAAGAACATAAATAAAATAGACGAGCTGTTAATATTTTATATACCAACATTAGTCACGTTTAAGATTTTCACCATATACATAGTGGGAATTTTTGTATAACTTCGTTTATGGTAAAGGCAAAATACATTGTTACGATAAAAATAGCAAGCAAACGTGTAATAATATGAATGAAGTATTTTGCCGGTACACGTGTCATTTATTAGTGCTAACTTAAAAGCGAGGTCCAATTCAAATGTTTCTAATCTAATGTTGTGTGTAGATACATTGAGTGCAGATTTTTGGCTGCCAATAATCATTTTTATTTGTAATAAAATCATGTTAATTTAAGATAATAGACATTTTCTTATTTTAAAATATAGATACTTTAAGTAAAAGTGTATTGTTTTAAGTATGTATTTAATAAAATGCATAATATAGTGCGTGTCAAGAGTTTCATTACTGTTGCTAATCCCTATGATTGTTTCTAATTTATGCGTTAAGTGCAGGTAAATATTCAGTTAAATAAAGGCTCGAAATATAAGCTTCCTAGTCAAGATCCACGCCATATTCCTGCCTATCTAGGCACCAAACATTCCCGTGATACCTGAAATGCTGAAATCGCTCCAACGAGTACCTCATCCCACAGCTCACCGGATCATCCAATGTCCTGGTAAGATTTTTCCTTTACATTTTAGTTTATGTCCTAGAATATCCATGTAACTTCAGGACTAGTGCAAATTGCATGTTTAATAAAATTTAATTTTACTTATTCTGACATTTCCTTTTAAATCCGATTCCACAATGCCCACGCTAATTTTATTATGTATGTTACAGTTACCCGCGTTTTGAAACTACTTGCAAGTTCATAATATATTAAACATTTATCTATAGTGGTAATAATTCGAAAGGGTAATAGACGAGACAGTGTCGCAACAGTAACGACGTGAGAGTGTGTGTGTGTGTGTGTGTATGCGTGTGTACGTGCGTGTGTACGTACGCGTGTGTGTGCAGACGTGTCGGTACAAGACGTAGAGACGTGTCACGTGTCCGCTGCGTGTGTTGCAGGATCACGATGGAGACGGCCGGGCTGCCGCTGGCCGGCTACCACTACATCGCGCCCAACCACATCGTGAAGGCGCCGATCCATTGAATGGGGCTGCGCGGCCAGCCTCCCAGCGCTGCGTACAAATTCCTCAACGCAAACCGCTCGTACACCGCGCAGCCGTACGGGAATCTGGCTCCGATATTCTTCTTCAAATGAACGACGCGACCAAATCGAGGGGAAGCAATCGGCGAATCACTAGATATAGCTGAACGTATGTATGTTTACATTTGTTACGAGTTTATAAGTATTTTAGATATTCTTATATTTATTCTCCACTATATTCAATTTATCAAAGCGGAGACAAGAGACAAGTCGTTCATGTAGTATAGTCGACATACATATATCGTAAGGTTCGACGGAATTTCAAAGAGGATGCAAATTAAGCAGATTCAAAATGACTGATCTTATAAAATTCGTGGGCAGTGAACGCCTAGTTGCAAAGGCCACATAATATTTTAAGTTTAATCTTTGCTAAATGACGTTAGTTATTATACGAGTATCTTCCGTAGTGAGTGATGCGTTCATTGTTCACGGATTTTGAAATTTTAACAATGTATCAAGAGTTAGCTAAGCTGATCGAATTTACTATGGATTTAAGCAGTCAAGTATATTTATTGTAATCGGATTTATTTTCAATTTATTATAATCCGTACTGACCACAGATAAATGTTCAAAATAAGATAAATCGAGTGTCGGCGTACAGTAGGTGTAGACGCATTACCGTCGACCTCAGATCCGCTGACGTAGCGTAGCATTAGATTAGAGAACAGAGTGAGAGGGTTAAAGACAATATTTGTAAATAAAATAATCGTAATGACCTGGAAATTAGGTGTTACAGTGAGTTGCGTCGCACGGACGCGACGCAGCAATACGAAACCGATGGGATCAAATCCTTTAAGAAACTTACATTAAAAAGCGGAGACAGAGACGATGTGGACATTTCATTGCATTATTTAAATCGTCTATTTAAATAAAAAGACGTTAGATATAATTGAAGATTAGTGTTGCTAAATGTGATAGTCTTCTAATTTATTTTACATTTGAACTTTTAAAGATCTCTAATACTTATACACGAATTCGTACTGTGTATATAACCTGAGATGAATTAAAACTAAAATCGAATAAAGTAATATTGGTCTAGGGATCAAAGCCAAAGATTGTTAAAGTTTGTTTAACATTAATATTGTTGTGGATTTATGATGAATTATTCTGAGAATAGTTAATGTATATTGTGTAATCTAGAACAGTTTATTTGAATTATTTTATCACCCTCTCCAGACTGCTCATTAAATTAGCCCTAGGTGAATAATATAGATAGTCCTGTGGTAATACATATTTCCAAAAAACTAAAAAAAAATCGCTTAGGTTAAAGTAGTAATTAAGTGTAAGTTTAGGTTGTCATAAGATTAATCGCTTTCCAATTAAATGATGAAAACACAATAAAATAGTGCCACAACACAACAAAAATTTAGTGCCAAAACAATATGCATAGGTACATATTTTAAACATTTTTATCCGAAAAATAACACGTTATACCTAGCAGTAAAATATGTATGTATACTCCACTATAATTAATTTTGCACCTTTAGATAATAAGACACAATTTACTAGACTTACAAAATTTAGTCTCAAAACATATCCATATTTCCTCAAGTCTTCCCCCTCAGTATGTCAGTAATAATTAAATTACGTGTAGTATTCTAGAATGAATGTGCCAAAGTTGTGAAAAATATTATGTATGAATTTTAACGTTATTTGTTTTGATATTATCGGTTTATGCTAGTCAAATTTTTCTAAGAGAATAAAGACAAAAATATTTGATATTGTTAATTAAATACTAGTCAAAATTTGTTTCAATCGGTATTTTGTTTTTTTTTACTTTTTGTTTTACATTTAATAATTATGTTTGAGTGTTCTCACTTAAAATAAATTAGCAATAAATTTTTGATAAAATCAATTATTTATAGTGTTAATGTGTCGCAAACACGACAATGTATAGAGCTTTGTACATTAAGTACCTATCAAACAGGTATATTATTAAAAATAATAATGTGAAAAGAAAATTGAATAAAATAAATGACTAAAGAGAAGAGATTTCATAGCTGTGATTAAAACTGGGAGTGCATTTTATTGGTAAATGCTTCGTTGTCGGTTTAATGCTATATAATGTGCTGTGGATATAGAAATGCAAAAGTAGTAAATCTAGTGCACGCTTCTTTAGTTCGTGTTATTGTGGACGGAATATTTAAATAAAGTTAATGTCGAACACGCAGAGTTATAAAGATAAGAATAACTCCAGGTCAAATTAGGCATATTTGAAGAACATTCGTTATTGACCAAAGTGCAAGTAGGGTAGGGATATTTTAAATTACAGAACATGGAGCCTTAGGATCATTGGAAAACCGGTTGATTAGGTATATAAAATAATATGTTGTAATAGTCATTGGATGTATGAAATATATGTAAATATCATGTAAAGAGTTTGTCAACTAAATATCGCAATCCATAAAATGTCATAATTTTTAAAAACGTCGAGCCTGTGCCACAAGTTGTAATTCTAACAATCCTTTTAAAGCACAATAACAAACTACATAGTTTCACTAGAAAAGTACATAACTGTTTAAAAAGACCATATTTAGACTTTTTATTTATATATTGTATGAAAAAATTGAAATTTTCCAATTATCATAACAGTCCGGGCTAATGTAATTTTGTGCTTTTTAAATATCCTTTCCAACTTGCATATTTAATAAAAATTACATTATTTTGTATTATGTGAATTAAAGTTATATTTTATCATTTATTGTATGTAGCGTTCAGTTTATTATAATCACATAAATTTTTGTATTCATAGTTGTATACTTGTTACTGTTATTTGATTTGCTCAATTTAGTGAATTCTTATGTAAGCTAGAAATTAAACAAATCTTATGTTGTTTCGTTGATCTGTTATTAGCAATATAAATTCTCGGTGTATGCAAAATGTAAGTAGTATAGCGTAATAATATTCTATGTATACCTACTTGGTTATTATATTTGTTTATTAAATAAGTGGACCGATTCGTAAGTAAGGTTAATTCATAAAAACTAAAGATGGCTAACAATGTCAACTTTCAACAATTTCAACAATCAGACTCGCGTGTCGTGTTCATTAACATTTATTATATTATGTAATATTTTAGTATTATTTAGTCACGATTGTTAGCGAAACATTTAATCGCAATAATTTTATTAGTTTAAATATGCATACATGTTTTGATGAACGTAATGGACATAAAAATATACTAGCACATAAAAATAAAAATTGGTGCCTTTTTCTAAGTTTGGCTTGACCTTTTTTTAGCCTTTTGTGACAGGGTCAGACTGCGCTGTATGCTAGCATAATTACTATATTCATTTTAGCTAATATATTCGCTTAAAAGTGAATTTTTTTAAGTTCTGTAGCACCTGCAACTTCTAATTCTTGCACTGTCTTTTTTTTCTCTTAAGCTTTTTAGTATCTATTTTATGTTCATTCTTTAATATAACCTACCTAAAATGTTAATTAATTATTCAGGCACATAATTACGTTTTGATCAAATGCTCTCAGTATTATCTATAAAATTGATGGTAAAACATCGTAAGTGATAGAATCAATTGTGCAATATTTTAATGTAATCATCAAAAGATAAAAAAAATTGCAAAATATTTTACTATATTTGTACTGAATCTATATCAGCTTCAGGTTCGAGACAATTGGGTAAAAAGGGTTGTGTAATTTGTTACGCATATACAATATTCGATATTATAGCCGCTTTTTCCCTAAACAAAATGTTTTTAATATTGCATATATTAATATTAAACCAGGGTAAATACGTTAAACATTCACTTGATACAATAGTTCTATTCAAGTTTTGGATCTACTCGTTATTAATTATATTAAATAACTGGATTTTAAATCCAGTAGGACAGAACAATAAAATATTACTTTTGCAAATTAATGGTTAAATAATAATTATTATCACTAAGCATAATTGTACATAAAAGTACAGCTTCACACTTTAAAATGATCTTTAACTTGGCTTCTATGTATCCTTCCAGCATTTATGAATCATACTTAGTAACGTTACTCCTTTGTTTTATACATACCTACAACATTAACAGCGATAAGCGATGACGATGACTGAATGTAATGCCTGATTTACACGTATTAAGTAATTTAGCAATCAACTTAACTTATGATTGTGTCAACAGCGTGCTAAGTAACAAACAGCAAGTAGAAGGCTACAATCGAATCTGTTTTGCAGTTAAAATTTTATTATAGTCCTGGCTGTCCATGAATGAATTCTTCGTAATGATTTGTAAAAGTAAATGCAGTTTAAAGTTTGTGTTTAATGCGTAAACACATAGTCACGAATCTTTAAATATACGTATAACAATTATATTAAAATACTAAATTACTTAATTGCGTAAACCAAGCATATAGGAACAATTAAGTAAAAAATAAAGACAGTTTTAATAAGCATTTAATTTTTTGAATTAATGCAGTTTAATTTCTATGATGTGTTACTTCTCATTGCCAGAAAAAAAAATTATTTTGAGCATATTCCATGAGCCAAATTATAGATAATTGTATTATGAAATCTAAACATAAAGTATGCAATATAATTACTTGGTAAGTAGAATAATTCTTGAACTTCTGTTTTCATATCACGAATTAGATGTTCAATCACAATTGTCATATCATTCAAATATCACTGTAACTGTCGACATATCTAATCTTTTTATGAATGAAATTGATTAATGTTTTAATAAATAAATAAAATATGAATGTTGTACTTACGGTTACAATCTTAACTGTCATTGAACTAATTTCAGTACAATTAATATTTGTTTTGATTATGATATTATTTCAATAAAGTGTGTAAATAAAATGGTGTTTTTTGTTGTTAAGTACTAACAATTACTAATCTAAAAAAGGCGCACCAAAGCAGAAAAACTTGAAAGGTTACCCTAGATTGATTTTCTATAATTTTTAGGCATAGCAACTCGTGAAGAAACTAATTTATTTGCCAGTCTCACTCGATTAACTTTCTACCATAAACAAGTGCCCAGTTTTCTGCTATCAATAAAACTAAAATAACAAATATTATTAAAAAAATTTAATTATAAGATTTAAAAATTAATGCGAAATGATTAGTGATTATTCTATTTAAGTCGTAATCAGGAGCGGTGTTAAGACAAAATCAAGTAGCAGTAATATAGCAGCAATAGCACTTAATATCACCTTCGTCAGCACCTAAAATATTTAAAACAAGTTTATACATGGTTTTTATACCTTATCATATTAACATCGTAAAGCGAGATATCTGATTCGTGGTGGCCACAACGGAATTAGTTTTCCGTAAGAAATATTTTTGTACCTAAATGAAAGGACTTCACCATTACAGACAAACGCGCTAAATATCGGAGTTAAATAGTTGTTTAGGGATAAAAAAATTTTACTCGCACACAGGGGATGCCATAGGTAGTTAATATTTATGAAATTGTTCCTAATATGTGCCTCTTCCTTACACGCATACTATATATATAACTACACAGATTTACTAGCTCTACTTATACATATTGCGTTGATGTGGGCACTATAATCTTTCTCGCCTTGGCGACCTATGTTTGTCAAACCGACTTTTGCAGCCTAAAATACTGCATTCTACAATCACCCAAAAGAGCCTTTACCTCTTTATCTCACTTATATTTACAAAAAAACATATATTAATTTTTCACTTGTAAAGTTCAAAAATAATTTATTAAAAACTTACGAACAAATATTTGTTTGGTTCTTATGTCTGTCATCTTAGTCTTAAAATATTGAGCATACCGATGGAGACGAAATATGTGTATTCCCATCCCTTTCTATAATAGGCTTGCGTCATATATTTCTTTCAGTCTAACAATTCGTGACATATAAAAGGCGATATCTATAAGTAGTAAATCTGTGGATCTGTAGTGGGTTAACAATAATTATGTATCACTACTGAAGTTATCGCAAATACAACGCATAGCTTCGGAGGAAATGGACTGTTACAGACGAACGGCGTAAGTAAATTTATGAGGGTTTTCCCTTTTGGGGTACAAAATTTTGGGGGGTGAAAACGGAAATTCTTACTTATAGGATAACAAAGATAAGTAGACGAGATTTACTAAATTCATTGCTGGAGTCTGTTCACCTAGCTATATCTTATCAGGCCAGCCTTGAGCAAAAGACCTTGCGAATCCTGCTACGAATTCAGTAGGTAAGTAATTCTTATTTACTAAATATTTTCTCAGTTATTATTTTCGACTTTTATTTCAACTAATTAATATGTATTCCAAAGAATAAATATGTAAGTCATTCGTAACACTAAAGGTTTTTAATAATAAAACATTTGACAAAATTGCGTTAACCATATAGTTTATAAAATGGAACAAAGAATAAAAATACCCGCCGAAATACCTACATTAGTGAACGTATATACATCTGCATATATACGTTCATTAATGTAGGTATTTCGGAGTATACTTACATATATGTATGTACACTCTGATACATTACCCTCCTTTGTTTGTGTAGTTGGATAAAAAGGAGTACATTTTCAAAAGTATTCAAAATATGCAATGCAGAGATACGCGGTATGACACGATTGCATGACAGTGTTATTGTAAAAATGAAGAAAGGAATGCTTAGATCGTTCAGGCACATGAAAAGAACTAGCAATGAAAGACAGTAAGAAAATGTACAGAGCGAAAGTGCGTGGTAACAGAAGCCAAAGAAGACCCAAGATCTAATAGCCAGTGTTAGCTGATGGAAATGTCAAAAGCACCAGCATACCTAAACGAAAATGTGTGAAGTGAAGAGAATGAAGTTCGAGGAGGCGAAACAAATATCTAAGGACCGCGAATATTGGCCCTCCGTCCTCTACAAATACAGCGTGAAGATTTGTTATTTTCAAAAGTTATATGCAATTAGAGACGCATCATTCCCTGGAAAATTTTCAAAATGGGGAAAGTTGGTAACTAAATTCTGAAAATATTTCTAAATGTCGGGAATTTTCCCAAATACCCATATTAGCTAAGAATAAGAATAATTTTCTTTTAGGGCCACCATCCATAAGTCATAAAACGTTGGTCGGATATACGAGAAGTTTGGTCTCTTTTTATGAAAACCATTTTGGCATTATAATTTTTTTGGCGAAGCGTGAGATGTCCATAAAAATTTATAAAATTGGCATTTTTTATAATGCGGATCGATTCAGTTTCATCTAAGCATCATTTTATTGTATCGAAAGAAAAAAATCTGGTTTAAAGTGCTTTAATAAAATATTTTGCATGCAATACAGTAGGTATAGGGAAATCTGAATCTATAGGAGATACATGGCAACCGTCTTAACAACCATTTGGTCTTTTTTGTGAAAAAAATTTAAACATTATAAATGTTTTGGTCATGCGTGAGTTGTCCATAAAAAATAGTGAAATTGGCAATTTAATTTTTTTTTAAGTCAGATCACCTCAGTTTTATGTAAACATCGTATCATTGTATCGGAACGAAAAATCTGGATAGCAGAAGTTGGTCGAATTTAATAAAAATTTTTCATGCAATTGAAGATAAAATTGTACTAAATCATCAACTTACTCGGGATTCATTCAGTATTCCATACTGAATTTCGCGTCGATAGGTACTTAAGTACGTCCTACACGAATTTGATCTTTTCCACTTGAACGCATTGCGAAGATTTATTTCTTGGCCGCGGCAAGGTTGGCTGGAAGAGATCTCTTGCAGAGATATGCTCGCTTTTGTACAAATTTCTTTGTAATATTTAATATAACACGTGTGTACAATAAAGATATATACAAGGTTTTATAAAAGTAGGTACTTATTTACCCACTCGTACAAAGCCGGAGCGAGTCGCTACTATATTATCAATACCTGTCGTCGTAGTGGCACACCAAGGGCGACCAATAGCTCGGCGACTACACGAGTCAATTCACCAGCGCTACGCCAACGTCGCCACAACCATGCAGCGTTCAGGGTCAATAAAATCGCACCAGTCACAGAGAGATACGCCTTTCATAAAATATTTTTCTATATTTTAGTTAACATCGTAAGTAATGTGGCTATAAAGTATTAACAACAAATACATAATAATTATCTAAAAGTAACGAATGCCCATTTAAAAAACTAAATAAAAAAAAAAAAGTAAAAAGTTGGGTTTCGAGTTAAGAATTACATATCTGTAACCAACAGCCCCAGTATTTGTGCAGAGATGGCGGAGATGATAAAAGAAAGCGGCTGTAACCATGCTGTGACATACAAACACATGGACATGACGAAACTATAAAACTTTTCCCTTTTGGAGTGTACTCCTAAAGAATTGATATTCATATATAGCCCGCGGTACGAAAATTATATGGAGAGTAAAATCAAGCATTAACAAGCAAGCGTTCAGTTTCGCGCTCATCTTGAAGGTAAAGCCCATAAATAATACATATTATAATAGGTATATTGGGTAAAGTCAAATTAGGTTGGAAAAAGCTGGGTGTGCTCAGTAGAGCGGGACAGTATTTCACGCCGACCAATCGCCTACAACTTTGCAAGGCACAGGCTAGGCCTCACGTAGAATACTGTTCCCATCTCTAAGCTGGAGCGCCCCAGTGTCGACTCCTTACTTTAGACCGTATATAATGTAAAGCGGTTCGGGTTATCTGCGATCCTGTACTGTCTGATTGGCTCGACTCTGCGGCCCTGCGGAGGGATGTTGCGTCCCTCAGTATATTTTACCGCATTTATCATGGGAAATGTTCTGGAGAATTGTTCGAAATACTGCCCGCTGCTGAATTCCATTACCGTACGTCACGCAATTCACTGTCCTTCCATGTCCACCACCTTGATGGATGACGGTCTACAACTGTGCGATTTCTACGACATTTTTTAAACACGTACGGCAATTTCGTGGAACCAGCTTATAGCGGCGGTTTTCCCGGACCGTTATGACTTAAGGATCTTTAAGAAACGAGCCTACTCTTTCCTTAATGGCCGGTAACGCACCCGTAATTTCCCGGACGTTGCGGGTGTCCATGGTGGTGATCATTTTCCATCAGGTGAGTCGCCTGCTTGTTTGTCCCCTCCACCAAAAAAAAAACAAAGTGAACGTTTCATGTCAATTTCAAATCCAAGATGGCGAGTATAACTTTTTTTGAATGAATCGATACGAGTGTCATATTCTAGGTTACTCGGGGACTCGAGGACTCGGGGTGCTGATTATGAAAATGACGTTCATTTTGAAATTCAAGATGGCGAATATTACTTTTTGAATAAGTCGATATGGGTGTCATATTCTAGGTTTCTCGAGGTGCTTAGCTAAGAAATCCTAAATATGGCTACTTATACCACGAAAATGAAGTAAAATTTGCAATTATTATAATAAATAATTTTATTGGTAAGTTAATAGATATTTACATATATAAACTATAATAGATGCCTTGATTTAATTTTTCTATTTGTTTAGTTTAATTACAATTGTATTTGTATAATTCGAAGAACTTACAAGTAGCCGAGTTACATTTCAAAGTGGATAGAGCATCAAGGAGCAATAAAATAAAGTCTTTACACCACTATGAGCAATAAATATTTAGGCTGATAGATGGCCAAGTGGAACCACATACATACATAGTTGTGAGTCGCTACTCCATCGCCCATACCAATACCAGAATTCCATGTAATTAATAAATCTTATCTCTTGACCGACTTGTAAGGTGTACGCGGTAAGATATAAGCAGGTTCTGTTCACATTCCGTTTTTCTTTCACTTACACAGCACATTCTATGTACCTATGTCTTATACTATTAATTGTTCTGTGCTTATGTGAAAGAAAATATAAATTATACCGTTTTATTTTTCCGCGCAAGGCGTAGGTCTGTTATTCTGACTGACAGTATTGAAAACAATTGATGCAATATTTTCTAAAATGACGAGGCGACGATATGATCACAAAGAATAATAAGTTGTATATACATACATATCTTAACGCTGTATTCCTAACGGGGTAGTCAGAGGACGGAGCGCCAAGCGTCGCGGTCCTTATATACTTCTTTCGCTTCGTCGAATCTCATAGGTATAAACATAAATTGTATGTAGGTACCTAATAACATTTAACTGTACATAATATTTGATTAATACGGAAATAGTATGTAGTTGTTTGAATTGAAATAATAAATATTACTTAAAGAAATAATTCATGTCGAATTACGTCTAGTATAAGTATATTATATCTTTAGTATAGTATAAGTATTTATTATTTCAATCTGCCATTGTGGTAATTATTTGATATCAGATTACCATCTATCTATTAAGAAAAATATGCAACATCGAACAGGTACCTGTAACACATGACCGCCACACTGTTCGACACCAGCACATAATGCTAATCCCAAAGCACATATGTTATAAGTCACAAAGACACCTCCAGAAACTGACTGTTCCCATCGAAAGACACGCATCGAACGTAAATGTATAGTCATAAGTACTACAAGCAAGACTAATGTACCCAACCGTAGCACCAGCAAAGGAGTACGTCCACGAGCATTATCGTTGAGGGGCAATATCACATTATCATTTGTCATAGTTTACTCATTCCATCCAATGAATAAAAAAACTCCGCTTTACTTCTGTATGTTTCGTCTGAGATAGGTATTTCATTTAGGAAAATGTTTATAAAATGGATGTCTTTTTTGCCTTTTTTGTAACGTCGTAATGTCAAAGTGAAATTTTTCTTTATAGATTACAACCATATAGAGACAAAAAAGGACTGTGCGTCGTCTTATTTCATAACTAAATCACTGAAAGTAAATACTGAGTGCACTAGCAATTAAATATGTCACGCGTTCCACTCAAACTATTATTATACGTAAAAAATTTACGTAACAGTAAGCCGATTGACAGCTGCCCTTTTTGTGGACAATAAATACTACTTACATGGCACTTTTACAAGCTTATTTGTCATTCATTATTTAATTATTTAACGCGGAATTCTTTTTAGTATTCCGTAAAAGCCTATTGTGCACGCCCAGACACGTAGCTTTGCTTCAAAATACGCCACACAGCTCGTGTAGTGTAGTGTACTAAAGTTTGTCCATGAAGTGTATTTGCGAGCGTGCATTTTCTGTTAGGCCTATTATCCACAGAGGTGTAGCTAAATAGAAGCGTATTCGTAATAATATGCTTAGTGTACGCCTGCTTGCTGCTCACATACAAAACTACGAAACTCTGTCGATGGAGCAGCAACGTCATGCTCGCATCGCTGCATACACGTTTTATGACGCCTGCCGCATGTCGTGAACCGGGCTACGTAGGTAAACAGCAAGCGTTCATATACCAAGTAGGCAGTGACGTGCACAGACATTTTCAGTAGGGTAGACAAAAAGAAAACTCACCAAAATCACCACATCGTAAAATTCGTATGTAATAAATAATATTAGTGTGATTTAATTTTACATTATTTATTCACTGGAACTACTTTAAAAAATATTTCAATGGTAGCAAAATTGCTACTTGTTATCTTATGAAGCTATAACAACAAAGAAAAATTAAAATGCAGCAGTGTTTTCCATCTAGCTGTATTTTTGCTATATCATCACAATTCTAGCTGGATCAAGCTTTTTGTCGATTATTTAAAGAAATGGATTATTTTTATAAGAAACTACTAATCATTTAGATCGGTCATCACAAATCATTAAGACTTCGTAACATTTAAATAATAAAGTTACCTTTGATTTGGTTTATCACTTGAGATGGAAACAACGAACTTTTAAATGTTTAGTTAGTCGGTAATGTAATATATATACCTACCTACACTACATTAGGTTCTTTTTACATATTTGTCTATAGTTGTAAGTAATGATTAGTGTTAGAAGAGTAGTAATAATATTCGTTGGGAGAAGTCGGTAATTCGAATCCACTTTTTGCAAACAAATGCAAAATTGGAAAACATATGGACAGTAGCGATCCAAACAAAGCGACAACGTAATGTAGACTGCGTTCGAGCGCTTTTATTTTTTTTAATATTTGCGGGTCCGCTTCGTTTAATCGAGCACTAGGTGCTGGATCCAAAAAGCTAAAAATTGCTGGATCCAGCTGAATTACTGAGTGAGAGATCCAGCTGAATAACACCATGCGTAAATGTAATGGCGAATACACGCCTACACGGAGTCTATGAAGCTATGCCTCCGTGGATAGTAGGCCTAAGGAATTAAAGGAACGCTTATGGAATTACCTCGGTGTCCGTCTATCTGTCTATCACTCAAAGAGCTTTTTCTCAGAAACTATGACCGTGACGTAAACAACTGAAAGGAACAATATTGACTCAAAGACAACTGTCGAATTTTTACGTTTAGAAGGTGATTTCTGTCGTTTAAATTTAAAAAAAAAACCTTTTTTGTAGTCATCGTGTTGGGTATAAAATGAAAGCTTGCACTAAGAATGCATAACATAGTTATTTTGTACATTATTTTATTTACTTTATTTTTAATTTATTTTAACATTTTAGGAAGACTACAGCTTAACAATAACGCAATAGCAGAAATATTCATTTTACAGAAAGCCAATTAAGAGTAGAGACATAACTTAAACTATCATTACACGTTGAAAAACATCTCACTTAGCATACACCTCGCAGCAGCTTGATTACTATTGAACAAGTCGAGGTCCAGTTTACAAGATAATGCATTAAAGCTCTCACTCACGCACCAGGAATAAGTGCTCTTCTTATAATTATTTTTGGTAAAAACTTAAAATCGCGGTTCTTTGTACTTACTTTTAAACTTTTTTACTTTTTTTTAAATACGCGATAAAATCGCTGTCTCCCACCTTATCTACAAAGTCTCAATATTGAGAAATAAACTCTGCAATATTGAGAAATTAAAGAGCATAGAGAATATCCATATCTACAAAGGAAAATTATCGAAATTGCATTAAATTAAATACTTTGTTCACATAAAAATAATGCTCCATGACTATTTTTTTTGTTTTGCGGTTGGCAGTATTTTTATATAAAAAGAAGATTAAGTGACAGTAACTTACTACACTAATATAATTGCGCATACTTATCTACGACTCGCTCTTGGTCGTTTTTTAACCGACTTAAAAAAAGAAGGAGGTTCTCAATTCGTTTGTGTATATATTTATATTTTTTTTTACGTATGTTCGGCCATAACTTCTTTGTTTATTAACGTATTACGATGACTGTTTTTCCGTTGGGTTCGGTATAGCTCTAATGTGGTCCCAATTAAATTTCACTGATATTGGAGATCAGACTTGGAAGATACACCAAATAGTCCAAACTAATTATAAGCGTCATTTATTGTGATGATTGTTTTGTACATCATTCTGTTCCAGAATTAGAAAAGAAGTTGTAGACTTTTGATATTTATTTAAGTCAAGGTCGCTCAAAAGGGAGAAATAAAAAACTTTGGAAGAAAAACATCGACTTAAAAAAAATACTAAATATACAAAATAAAGTAGGCTTGACATCGACTTCAGTAACTGTAAAATTTAATTTTAAAGGTATTTGTCTCATATTTAAGAAGTTATTTTTACACTTGAGCCTTGATTAGTGAAGGATAGTTATTTTGTATTGTTCAGTTTTTTTCTTAAAGCGGTTTAGTTTTTTCCTAAACATTTTTTTACGTCCATGATTGTAGTAAGTTTATCATTGGTATTCAACTTCAGAAAAAAATTCGTTATATATCCTACTTTTTTTCATTTTTGTCCTTATCTAATACATATAGACATACAGATGTAACATAACTAGAGATGGGCTAGTTCGCAAATGATTGATTGAGTTGTTATTTATTATATTTATTATTTATTAGTCACATTTTAAAAAATGTTGTCCGTTTGTGTGTTTGTCCTTCAATAACAACCACTAAGAATTAAGGGGATAATAAACCTTATAATACGTGTAAAAATTTGTGTTTTTAAAAAACACTTAGAAATAAAGAATAAGAGATAAGTAATTATTGTTTGCACATCGCAAACGATAATACTTATTCTTGTGTTATTATTCTGTCTTATTTTCGAATAAATCGTGTCAGTCACATATTAGAGTGAACTGATTTATAATACTAATTAAAAATAAAACGCCTGACAAATAATCTCGATTTTTTCAAAGCTGTATTACAATGGATGATATTAGTGTTATATGTGAATATTTTATATTTTCGTGTATATATAACAGAAACGCAGTGTTATTGGAGTACTATTATGTATAATATGCAAGACCAGTGAAAGGTGAAAATTAGGCGAAATTTTGTTTGTTTACATTAAAGTCCGAAATGAAAAAAATAGGATATACATACAAGACTATGTGGTCATGAATCGCAAAAGAATTTGTCGTATTTTTTTTAATATCAATTGAAATCTCGTATTAAATTAAATCGACAAATTAGGTAATCTCTAGAGAAATAGTGACAGGACAATAAAGAGCGAGAAAAGTTTTATGACGGTAGTGTTGAACAGTGACCGTCGCAAGTGCGCATGCTCGCCACTGCGCCACAAGCAATGCGCTGCCCCCTGGCGGACCACGCCGCAGTGAATTGCGTAACAAAGACACTCGCCCTCAAACGCTCCGCTGGAAACTTTCGTGTCGTGCGCGCCGTCGAATGGGAAAGCGTTCCACAGAATAAAACTTTCGCACGATGCGCGCTCATTAAATTCGAGATTTAAAAATTTAAAATTATTATTTTCAGTTTTAATTGATTTTTTTTCGTTATTGAAGACTGGCACATCGCTTTTCATTTTTTAGTTCTTAAAGTTTTCTTCGTAACTTGAATACGACAATTAGTGAACCAATGTGGTTTTCGCGGGCCGATATATCCATATTAATAGTAAACACATTTTAAGCGTGTTGTGCTAATTTGTTTTGTTTTGATTTTGCTTATTAACGAGTGGTGCCAGTGTCGTGGGACCGCACTGGTGGTGAATCGATACTGCGGAGGGAGCGGCGAACGGTAAATTATACTTTGTTTTATTCAGTAGGTATTTATTATATTATTTATTATACTTACCCAAAACTTATGATTCAATTACAAACGTTTTTTCAGATCGTTCTACTCTTATTTACACAATTGTGAGCTGTTTCATAAGTGTTTTATTTTTTGGAGTTTTGTTCGCGTTAATATTCATGTATAATACACATTTAATTTTACATAAATCACTTCAAAATCGTATGTTCTAATTTCATTTCAAATTGGTTTCAAATAGGTAGTACAGTCGGAAAATGTTCAAACATATTTATAAAATATTTTTCGCAGTAAATTTTACTGTAGCAAATTTAATTTTCCTAATTTGGTATTTGGCCAAGTGATACATAGATACCAGTATCCTGAAAAAGGAAACTAGGTCAAACAAATAGGTCTGAAGTAATCTAAAGCTATCTACGAATTTCTCTACGTCACATACGTTTAGATAAAAGAACTTCTATTTCTGACATAACATTTAAAAAAAGTATTTATTTAAAGAATGGATGCTCCATAACGATGTAAAGTATACAGCAAGTTATCTGCTTTATTTTCAGAAGCTGTTTAGGTTTGTAGAGGATTTAGACACTGTTTTTACTATGGTTTGTAATTTATTAAAACAATATGAAGTCTACTTAAAAATTATCGATATTGAATATAATCACACTTACCCACCCCTAGTTAGAGAATATGTTTTCAAATAATTTTTACACATATAATTCATTGAAATACAATAGATGTCTTCACGCTGCATCCCTAATAGTCGGAAAGGATAGAGCGCCAAACGTCGCAGTCCTTATATAGGTACTTTTCTTTCGCTGCCTCGAATCTCATTCAAACGCTCTAAGTAGTCCTTAATGATAAAGAAATTAACGAAAGCATGTATACATATTATAAATAGGTACTTTCTTAGGAAACACTATCATAAATTATTACATAATCATGAGCAGTCTTTTCAATTACATTATGTAAAGGAAACTAAACATTATACATATAATTTTCAATTATTATACCGTATAATAAAAAATTTCCTTATTAACATAGATAATGTTTAATTTTACTGAGTGCATTTTCTTTCTTTCGAATATAATAAATGTTATGTAACACAGGAAACATAAAGAGCATCGAGAAGCTCAAACTAAAATAACAATCTGAAATAGTACTTATAAAGAAAGTTACTTTAAAAAGTTAAAGGCGTTCTTTTTAACATTTTTAATCAATTATTTTAATTGAATTGATTATTTGTTATTTATATTTTCCAGTACTAAAAGAGTAATAAATATTCAATTTAGGTGTTCCTAGGCCATTGCTGCGGCACGCTCGTTTCGTTCATTAAGCACAAATACCGTTGAATTTTAAGCTTGCCCTTCTAACTACAAAAATTAACGTGAGATCTTGTCGAGAATGACGACACAATTTACATGGATTTAAATTTAAAGTATAACGACAACTCGCAGAGTTTATAACATACTAATTCTTAGTATACTTACAGCGAGAGTACATGTAGTGCTCACGGCTTATGAGATTGTCTTTGTAAAAATATAGCAAACATTAAAATTTCTTTACTCCGGCACAATAATTGACATTTCAACAAATGTCAAAAAAACCATTGTAGAAAATATCTCTTTCAAGACTCCTTTTTAGTTTTCAAAGAAACATACTTACTGGTCTCAACCAAACTCTGAGCTTGTAATATGTGACATGCGTACGTAGTACAAAAAATTCGCCTTCACTCTTTCGGAGTGATCAGAATGCAGGTTCCTTATATAATAAGCCATATCTCTCTTCCGACTGTTATGATAGATAGACAAGTAGTTGACACGTTCTGTAATTTTTATTTTTCTTCGAAACCAAAATGGGAGGTTTGTCCTGTGAGTGGCATACAATCATTGTACAATGAACTGAACTGCAATCAGCAATTAATACACTCCAAACCAATTACGAAAAATTTTCTGTCCAGATTGAACACGAGACCATCGGTTTAACAGTAAAACGTACCATATTCACACTAACAGACGTTAAGTAATGGATGTGTCATACAAATGTTGAATCAAAAATCCGGCCAGTATTGTTACTGGTTAATTGGAAAAAGTGGCAAGACTGCTGACATACCTGTACATAATATGAGGTTGAAGAAGTGCGTGATGTCATAGGTACATTGAATAAAAAAAATAGTATTTACAAATGAATATAAGTATTCATTTCCCTTTCCCTTTCTTTTCAAACGCAAATCCTATACCTACATGATCTGTGCGCTCATATACAAATTCTTAGCATAAATATTCACTTTAGTTTGCTAAGCGACGTAGTGAAACTTACTTTTAAAGTTCGACCTGCTTTTAAATGGTGTTGGTCAGACTGAGTATTTGCTTTCATCATGACAGAGCTTTTAAGACAGAATTTGCTTCATTCATTCACACAACATAGTAAACGTTCACATACGTACTCGGCCCTTTGCTTTACTCAAATCTTATGGACTGAATATTGGGTAACTTTTTACTTTAAATAATATTGAATTTTATAGTTCGTGAGTATGTGCCTAACTCAATTATACGGGGGGTCAAACTAGCAGGCATGCTCGTCGTGATTCTTGCTAACTCTTTTCAGGGCTGTAATTGCTCTTTAGCGCACACCGTGCGGGATGAACTGTGTATAATGCTAGGACGTGCCCCGAAAACGATATGCACCAGACCGTGCCCACTGGTGTGAACAGAGTGTAGTTCGGCGTTGGGGACCGCCACTCGACACACTGTGCACCTCGCGGCGGAAGGCGGAGGAAGGAATGCGTAGTGGCTGCGTGGAATGTGAGAAGTAGGATTGAAAAGAAGATGAATGAAATATTGAAATTAAGGAAAAGAGAAGATTAGATGTGTTGCGTTTGAGTGAAATCAAAAGAAAAGGGCAATAAACTTGTGGACCTGCCAGGAGAAGTTACTATATTGTGGTCAGGGATACCGCAAGAAGACAAGAGATGCCATGGTGTAGGCCTTTTAGTCCTCCTCGTCCTCTTCTTTCCTCTCCTCTCGTAACTGAGTATAGGTATAATATGTAAACCCGCTCTAGATAATTGTTTTTAAGAAGACTACTTTAAGTGTTTTAAAACAGAGTTGACGATGATTTTTGTTTCGATGATGTATGGGAGTGTCTTCGGTCGGTTTGGGCAAACTATAGAACTTTTTGGGAGAATATTAAAGATATTTTAGAGGAGGTTGAAGAAAACGAAAAAATTGTCTATAGTGAATCCATTATAGACAATTTTTCAATTCCAGGACAGCTCGAACAGGATTTGAGTCTGTGCAAGTATTGAGACAAGGGAGTGAATGATGGCAGACAGACTTACAGACGGACGACGGTCTGCAAGAAACTATAGTGGTTCCTGTTTTTGCCATTTGGCTACAGAACCCTAAAACTAAAGTTACTTATATGAAAAAGTCTACACAATTATGTTTCAATAATTTTTCATTCATAATTTCAGGTTTACCATGCCCGATAGGTATTTTTAATAAATTTAAAGGCCGGCAACGCACCCGTGATTTCCTGGACGTTGCGGGTGTCCATGGGCGGCGGTGACCACTTTCCATCAGGTGACACGCATGCCCCCTCTTATTTAAAAAAAATAGAAAAAAGGAAAACACGCATATTCATTTGCATCGTAATTGCATTTGAAATAATATACTTAGTTTCGTTCTTTTTGAGTAATAAATGTATTAATTAAGATCTAAATATTAATTATTATTGATTTTTAATATTTTATCAAGTTGTTCCACGTATGTCTTAAACTGTTTTTTACTCAAGATTGATAAACCATAATTTATAGATACCGTAAACTTTCTTTACAATTACTTACCCCCAAATTCGACTATAACTATTTTTTTGATAGTGTACCTACATACTTTACGTTTACATCTATACGTCATAAAAAATAAATGGGCCATTGAACGTGCTTGTTACCAAATTGGCACCAAAAGCAATTTTATGGTGATTAAAGTACTATATAACAAGTAAAATTATGTCTAACTGATGTATGTGATTTCTGTGCATATATTAATTACAAATATATTGTAACTGTAAAAACATATAGGTAATATAAGTGGGTAAATAAAATATAGTGATTTTTTGAAGTAATCTGGCCTGAAAACGAGGGAAAAGTATATAAATACATACATACATATCTTCACGCTGTACCCCTAACGGGGTACTCAAAGAGGACAGAGCGCCAAGCTACGTGGTCCTTACATACTTCTTTTGCTTCTTAAATCTCATCATTCTCCTCACGCATTTTCGTCTAGGTATGCGAGTGCTTTTGATATTTCCGTGAGCTAACACTCTGGCTATTTGATCTTAGTAAGTCAGCCTTGGTCTTCATTGGCTTAACTACCACTCACTTTCGGTCTGTAGATTTTCTTCGTCAGTCTTCCATCAGTAATTTTTTCCATGTACCCGAACCACCAGAAGACTCCTTTCTTCATTTTTACAATAACACTGTTATGTAATCCTGTCATACTGCGTATCTCTTCATTACTTATGTTATCCACAAGGTTGACAAAGCACATATTTCTGAGATCGCATTTCTACTGGATTTATCTTACTTTCATTTTTTTACATTTATAACATAAGATTTAAAACTACAAATCATATTATTTTAAATTAATGGTATTCACTATTCATTTACTCAAATTATATACAAATTGAAATTAATGGTTTCCACAATAAATTTACCACTTCAATGCATTAAGTATTTTAAAATTAAAAATGAATACTTAGTTTTCATACTTTTCTAATTTACATCATGTGAACCACAGGCAGACGGCATTGTGAAGAGGACAGGAGAAATTATATTGGAAGAAAAGATTTACTTACGGAGTTATATTTTTATAGCACGAACTATTATTTTATATTACTTCACTTACTGTAATAGGATATTAATTTAAAGGATCATTATATTTTTTGAAATTAGTGTATTTTTAATGAAGTAGTAACAGCATATAGTAAGGTATTATATTTATTTATAGTGATTATTTATTACAGTGACGATATTCATACCAGTTGTACCTTAAATGCATCCCTAAAAAGAGCATTTAAATGGGATTTATTTAGGCATGTATGATGAAATGCTTCAAAAATCTTTTCACTGTTCAGTAATAATTCTACATATACTCGTACCTTGACACTATTTCCCATGTAACATTTTAGAGTTACAGTGGCAAAGAGGAACCCGCTCTGCCGTGTCACGCTAAAGTCATGTATTATAAACATGAATTTCACCTAACTGCTGTAATTTGTGTTAAATTAATGGTATCTATCCAAGAGCAAAACTTGTTTTCAAATTTCAAGACACTTATTGATATTATCAGTGTATAGAACATTAGACTGTGAAAATACGCAAAGTACACCATTACAGCTATGCCATTACCACATCCGTCATTTGCCTAATGCGTCTAATTGCATATACCGTGGAACCGAACTTACTGGCCAGTGCCCTGATATGGTCCGCCCACTGTAATTTGTTATCTACTGTTAAACCAAGAAAACTAGCTGACTTAACTAATTCCAATTGTTTCCTACCCAGTTCTATTTTATCATAGATTCTGGGTACATTAGAAAGGGAAAATTTTAGTTTTAAACGATTTAGTTAACAAATTCTGTTTGTTTAATTATATCAGAGAAGAATTCTCACTTTTATTCTGTTTTTAGTTTGAACTTTCTAATACACAAATCCTGATAAGTAATTATTCAATACAATACAATATGCTTTATTGTACCATAAATATAAAAAAACAAAAGATCAAAACCATAAAAACATAGTACAAAAGGCGACAATTTCTTCCAGGCAACCTTTGGGTTATAGGATATTATAGCTTATGAAAAGAGGAAGGTGACGAAGAGGAAGCAGAACTGTCATAGATACTTTAACTACTAAATATTTTAAACTAAATATACGTAATATGTAATATATATATACACAACATAATATATATAAACATACATACGCGCATACATACATATAATTACACAATACACCCATTGATACATACATGTACATTTACATAAATACAATACAGCTACTACATAAATATATTTACAATAAGTACACGGTACACATCACATACTTGCACGTAGTGTTATAAAAAATAGTTATAAATAGTGTTATAAAAAGTTAATTGACAGAAAGTTTTCTTTCATTCGTTTAGTTCTATAAGATATTGAGAGATGAAACACACTTGTTGTCATCAGGCAGTGAGTTCCACAAACGAATAGCTCGCAGAGTAAAGGAATTGGAATAGAAATTAGAAGCGTGAGCGGGGATATCAAGAGTGAGTATGCGGGAAAATCGAAGAGTACGATTAGCAGCAGAGAAGCGGAAAACAACGGTTTTTCAGATAAGATGGAATAGTAGGAAGGAATAAGATAGAATATAAAAGAGACAGAACATGATAATCTCTTCGATGACGGATATATTTAAGTTGGGAGCGGAAAGTAGAAACATGATCAAATTTACGCAGATTAAAAATGAAACGAATAAACAGATTTTGCAGACGTTCAAGCTTGTTTAAGGACTCAACAATGAGATCAGGATAGTAAACATCTGTATAATCAAGAAGAGGAAGAAGAAGGGATAGAGCAAAAGATATTTTGGTGGCAGTTGGGAGGAAATTACGCAAACGTTTGAGGGAACTGTATGCTCCAAACATCTTCCTACTGATTTCGGCGACTTGAGGTGTCTATCAAAAATTACTCCTAAATTCTTGAAAGTAAGTTTAGAAGGAATACGAATACCGTCCGAAATAATCCGAGGTAACGATATTGGTATTATTTTCATTAATTTTCGTTCTAAAATTATTTAATAAAAATGAATTCTGAAATTACTATTTGCATTTCAATTTTAGCTTTTTGACCTCAAATTTGTTAAAGCAGATAGACTTTTTATATTAATCTTTACAAATAAAACCTAATTACAACATAACTCATGTATTTTATACTTACATGTAAATCACATTAACCATTTATAAAGTCTGTAACGCATGACATCGTGCAATTTAAGTTGCAGTACGTTGCGTAACCACATTTATACGAAAGGTTTGGCCATGCGCAACACCTTTATTTAAATTAATGATTTAGACTTTTACAATGAAATAAGTAAGTCTTTATTTCTTTCATTCAACTCTATGTATTGTCTAAAAGTATGAATTAATCATTTTAATAGATAAAAGTTTATTACGAAAAATAACACT
Organism: Zeuzera pyrina; assembly: GCA_907165235.1. Lineage (NCBI taxonomy): Eukaryota > Metazoa > Arthropoda > Insecta > Lepidoptera > Cossidae > Zeuzera > Zeuzera pyrina. The sequence continues at coordinate 12,469,556 of OU015624.1, forward strand.
AATCTTTAAATAACAATTATCTGAGATCAGCTTCACGAAAGTTGCATGACTTTAGCGTGAAACGGCAGCGCTGGGTTATCAATTATCAACTTATCACGTAAAGAATGATAGCTGCGCTGCAGTCGCGCGACGATAGTTTTAAATTGGTAATTACGGTACCACATGTTAAAATTACTTTTTGTTTAATAGCATAAATGTTGCTGAGAGGCAGAAACAGCGATACGCGACATTATTATCACATATTTTATCGCGATCTGTCGCATAAGATTCGCCAAACTGGCTGCAGTTACGTAATAAGGTAGCCGAATGGTCACAGATTGCTTTAGTATCTTTTATTTATTTATTCACTCTCTTTTTTATTTATGTACTATCTTTAATTCATAAAAAAGAAAAATTGCAATATTTATTAATAATGAAGTTGGGTATAAAATATAAATGATTTAATAAGTTTTCTAATTTTGTCTTTTAAAAGTGTGCGAGTGTGAAAAAAATAATAATTGACACTAATTTATATGAACAGTAATTTACTTCGGCATTTCACAAAATGCTACCTACACTCTATTGACGTATATATTCTAAATAAGCAACACTGCATCACACGTCATTGTAGGTATGTTATTAAAATTAGCAACAGTCATAACGTATATAAAGTTTGCCCTTGGGAAGCTATCAAGGTAACTAATTATCTAGTAAAAGTAAAAAAAATACTCTACATATTTTTTAATTATTTATTACTCTAATTGTTTATATCAGATATGTGTAAGTAATTATGTATCAGGCGTCGAGAGAAAAATAAAATTTACTTGTTATTTTTTTTTAATTAAAAAATAACATTCAAAAGGGTCGACATGTTACCGACATGCTACCAATAAAAATAAATCTAATCAATTTAATTTATAATTTTTGCAATGAACGAAATAAAAACATAGTAGAATTCTGTATATTATCTACATATGTAAGTCGCTTTAGTTAGATTTGTACCTATCGACAATCCATGAAAGTATTTATGTTAATGTAACATTGTTCTATTTACCCTGATGTTGTGAAGTCATTTGGTTAATTAAGTAGCTATCATGTAAAAATTCAAGCTCTACATTTTTAAATTGCGGTAAATTTTTTCAAAGTATTATTTTCAACATTTAAATGAAACACGATTTCATTTTGTCAATTATATGTTTTAAACTTACACATATTATACACATCTTTATCCCTAGCGGCGTAGTCAAAAAGAACGGAGCGCCAAGCTTCGCGGTTCCTACATACTTCTTTCTCTTCCTTAAATCTCATCATTCTCCTCACACATTTTCGCCTAGGTATGTGAGTGATTTTGACATTTCCGTCAGCTAACACTTAAACTTTTATCTTACAATTACGTGATTAACAATATTTTACAGTACTTAATGGTTTAAAAAGATTAAAAAATACGATATTGGCACTTGGCATTGGATATATAGGCAAGTTAGTAGTATGTAGGTGTTTTGTTTGGACTGTATGAATATTTTATGGTAATAATTTCATATAAGTAATTCATACTTTTGGCAAAAGATCAAAATTAAACCAAAGATGGTAAGTATTAAATGAAACTTTATTATTACATTTTTAGAATATGATTGGATCTGGGTCATAACGTAATTGCATGTAATGTTTTATTTATGGATATTTAAAAATACATTAGCAGCGCATCATTATTAGCAGCCGGGACAACGTTCACACACAACAGCTTTACACTAGAATGCTCATTAAACACTCCAGTACTCCAGTATAAACTGACAAGGTAAATAGGTACGCATTATACTTATGAGTTCCTAACAAAATGAATCTACCTATTAGATACTAGTAATAGGTAAGTACTAGTGAATTAGGAGCAATATCCGCAATATAAATTGTTACACCTTATAACTCTTTCGACTTGATAAATCGGAGATAAGTACCATTCTGTGGCACTCATAGTATCTACCTAAATGCTTAATGCAAAGTTTCGTTTCAAATAATTATTATATCTGTTATAATTATTATATCTGTTATAATTATTATATCTGTTATAATTATTATATCTGGAGAGGTCTATTTAATTTAACAACGTGTAACAGAATTAACCCGAAATAATTAATATTTTATTTTAAATACGCCCTGAATAAGCAATATTTTTTATTTTTTTTAAATAGCTGAAATTCGTAATCTATGGTAGTACGTCCATGTTTGTAATAGTTATAGCAAATAATGGTGGCAGACGTTAATTTAAAAAGTAGGGAACAGCCCTTTTTAATATCGTTTACATTCTATCTGTATAGAATGTAGTGAAGTTACTTTTTGTTTGTGCGTTAATCATGTTAAAACTACTGAACGGATCGACATGGGACCACGTCCATTCGATGCGGAATCGTTTGTAAATGGTTTAAGTCTATTCATTTTTTGAACTTTTTTTTTTTGCCAAGCGAAGCGAGCAGGAAACGGCTTGTATTATATAAAAAAATTGTGGCCACCTTGGACGAAGTAGGTGTCACAATGGATGGAGCATTTGCTCTAAAAGCGTGTCCTTTTTGTGCGTGACTAGGGAAGGTCACAATACTACGATACGCAGCTGGACACGACATATTTTTATTTTTGTGAGTACTGGTACCCAAAACACTGAAGATTTACGAGTATTTTGCAAATAATTATTTCAGGACCTACTCATAAGTTTACAATATTTATTTACGGGTTTATGTTGCATTTATACTTTACGGCTAAATACCACTTTTACCCCGACGTTTCTATTGAGGATGAATGACGTCTTGGTAGTGTGCGGTATCTGGCAACTACCCACACACATTCATCACATTTTTTATTTTTATTATTGTCACTGTCGGTACTTCGGCACACTACACTAACATCTACACACTGGCGACTTCCGGTTTTCCGGCTCCGGACACACTCACTAATGACAGGATTCCATGATGTTGATAAGCGGTATCCATCTTCCCGGTTGAAACTTATAGTATTTCTTGATTTTAACCGCCTTTTGTGCTATTCTGGAATAACAGTGTCGATCCGTGGAAAGGACCTGGGGCTGATGCAATTCAATCCAGTAATTGGGTCCAGACTCAAGTGCTTAGCAATGGCTGACCTAGTTGCCTGTTGTTTTCTGACAGCTGTTCGACATAGACTCTTAAATAAATATTGTAAGATGTGTACAAGTTGTGGAAGTTTAAAGACTCATAAGCTGACACGAAATACACAGAAAGTGCGAGGTAGCCATACTTACTATAGCTAACTGTTTTACTCGTGGTTACGCTTAATGAGATAGAAAGAGACATGAAAATTCGTTTGACACACTGTGGTGGTAAGTGGTAAGAGCGGCAACTTATTATGACTCTGTCTTTAATGTTTCTTGGTCCAAGGTGGCCACCGTATGGGGTTGTACCAAAGGAAAGCTCCTTTGAGCTCTTAACGCAATGAATTCAAAACGATGTACCTGGTGATTATTTTTCAAAAACTTTTTTTTAAACACATTAAAAAAATAGCTGTCCACCACTTTATTACCAAAAGCATAGCTTAAAGTAATCTGAGATAATCAAAAGAATTAAAGAAAAATTATCAAATATGCATTATACATTATTATTTTTAAAGTTGTACGACAAACTTTGTGATCGCGGTTAAATTACGACTTGCACTTGGCCGATTTTTTATTTATTTATAAGTAAGTATTATTGTAGCAGAATGATTAGTTTCACAAAAAGTTTTTAATCACATTAATAATAATTAACCACGTGTTATCTAACTATTTAACATATCTTCACGCTATATTCCTAACGGGGTAGTCCGAGAGAACGTAGCGCCAAGCGTCGCCGTCCTTACATACTGCTTTCGCTTCCTCACATCTCATTATTTTCCTCGCACATTTTCGCCTAGGTATGCGAGTTCTTTTGACATTTCCGTCGGCTAACACTCTGGCTATTCGATCTTCATAGATCATCTATCTATTTATACGTTAGTCTCGCAAAAACCCGAAAATGGCTCGACCGATTTGTATATTTTTTTTTGTTTTCTTCGCCTGGCAATTTTGTATGGAAATTGTACTTGAATATGAGCTATTGGAATAGGATGCCATTAAATGCATGCAGACGCGGATGTGGCTCAGGTCGTCGCTAGAGGAGTACGCATATTAATGCATTCTCCCCTAGCGACGAGCTGTTCCTAGGTCCATCCTCTATACGTATCTCCATAGGTATCCCACAACTGGGGGAACCGTCAGGCTGACAAAGTTTCAACTATCTGGCAGAGCGCCTTCTGCGTTCGCCCCACCTAAATCTAACAACAAAGAGTAGGATATTTTAGTCAGTTCGAGTTCGAAACTACTCAGTCGGCGTAGAGTCCTACTGAGTGTCCATGGGGATTTTTTTTCTTTTCAGGATCAAAAAAAAAAGAGTAAATCATCAGTATTCAGTATTCACATACAGAGTAGTTGAGACGGACAGTTGATAGTAAGTTCAGTCATATAGTGATCAGTTATAATATTTCATCTTTAACAATTTAAAAATAATTATGAATTATAGATTAACATTAATTACGTAATATCGATTAAAGAAATTAGAAAATAATTTTAAATAACTTCACACTGTAAGTAGATACCTAGGTAGGTATGCCTGATACCTATAATACACAATTCGCACAAAGAATTCAAAAGTTGTGTCATCGGTATTTTCTTGTAAAAATTGCTTTTCACTACGTATTATAATATTACTTATTGATTATTTCAATTCACACGGAATACTACCGCAGTTACGTGGTAATCTATTTTAATTGCATTTAACATTTGATTGCTTTAGATCGTGTAGTAATTTATTGATCCATTTTTGTTTAATACTAGCTATTGCACGCGGCTTCGTTGGTGTATTCTTTTATCTACTAAATAAAATAATACAGAAACCTTCGCGATCACAATTGGATGAATGGTTTAGGAATGCGTAGAGAACAAATATACAAAGAAACATTCATTTGTATGATATATATTAGTAGATTTAATTTTGTACTTACATACCTATCATTATTACTATAAGTATAAGTTACGAGTATACGACATAGAACGAAGGTTCAGAAGTTAGATATATATCATCCAGACGACATTATTCGATAGTTTTACAACTGTGTTAGGTAGAAGGTACTATTTAACAAAGAAATACGTTACAAAATACATTATGACTAAATATGAAGAAAACCTCCTCACTCTATATCTACTAGGACCCTCTAATACAAACATGCTACAGACATTTTTGTCATAAATAATAATGTAATGCCGACGATATTCCGATCAAATTAATTACACAAACATACATAACTTCTATTGTATTGGAAAAGAACTCCATCTGACATTTCATCTCATTAATGTCTGTCAATCACATAATCTATTACCATTATAGTGAACGCTTAATATTGTTAATGTCCACTTTCAGTGTAAGCACATAAAAAAAAGCGTGCGTGTACGTACTATGTACGTAAGTACGTACGCACGTAAGAAGTTTTTTTTTTCTCTTTGTTTTGGCTTCGCAGATTGCATTTAGCCATTGACCAAGTAATATGAGTCGAAAGTAAGGGAAACGAAGTTTCCCGCCCTTTTTTCAAGAAACAATGTTCTTCTTCTTTCTTTCTTCATAGCATGGCGCGTAGACCAGCGCATTTGCCAATGTCACGTATCAATAAGTAGAATCACAAGTAAATTCGTTTTTTCCTATAGTAAAACCCCTCCAGTAAAGTGATAGTAAGCTTTACTGAAGTTTCAAAGGACTTCTTGAAAGAGCGCGAGAACTTCAGCTACACATGTTTATTTAGATCTACTCCATTCCTTCCACTTACACGGAAATTTAAAACACAATATACTATCACTGTTGTACTTTAAAACTCCTAAAAATGTAAAAAATAGAAAATCTAAATAAAATGACAACCTCACTTCTCCCGTTCCCGCCAAAAAGTCCGTAAGAAGTTATATTTCTTTGAAGTGAATAAAAGACAAAACTGGCCACATACAAAAAACGAAAACTGGCTACATGTGAAAAAATAATACTGGTCAATTCAAATGAATGAAATAAAAAATATAATAAATTGTATGTTACATCGGCGCGCGCAACTTAGTTACACTAAAAAATACACTCTGATGTCTTTTCAAACGCGGCAAAAAAAGTATAACTTCAATAGTAAAGTTATACTTCTTTGAAATGAATAAAAATAAAAAACATAAACGGCCACATATAAAAAACAAAACTGGCAAAATATAAAAAAAATAAAACTGACCGCTTGAAATGAATGAAATAAAAAATAATAAATTATGTGTTACATCTAGGTTACATCGTTATACGCTAAAATACACTTTGATCTCTGTTTTTCCAAACGCGCTAAAAGAACTTCCATAAATTGTGATTAAATAAAAAGCTATATTCGCATGCTACAACAATGAGTACTCTAAAGGTACACACACATAACCCAGTAACTTTCCTAACCAGTTTCCAGTAACTAATTTGTGTGCAAATTTCTCCTGTGTAAACAAAAAAAGGTACTCACACAAACACTACACAGTTTAACACCATCAGGTACTTTGTATATTATAGGGCAACAGCGAAAAAGATAGAATGTCGCAAGAGACTATGGCGAGAGGTAAACAAGAATAATAAGCAAGTTGTTATTCGTATAGTTTCGGACTTTCGGATTTTTTCGACTTGGTTCGGAACCATTGTTACAAATGAGTAAATATTAATTTACTTTGTGGCCGCTCCGTACCATATTGAGAGTTTCCGTCTCAATTTAAGAGGTCCAACGCGAAGCTTTCATGACCCTTAACTATTTTTACTAATGCCAATAGAATTAGATAAGTTAGTCCATAGAAAGATTATGGCTACAAAAGAGTGTTCCGTTTTTTTCCAATTTTAAACAAAATACTAAAAAGAGAACAAGGACGTCACCCAATAACTTGTGCCTATTTGCGTGAGTTTCACTAACAATGAATAAATGTAAATGACGAAAATGAATATGAATTAAACTTTATATATGAACAAAATCTGTTGAAGTGGTTGAGGTAGATATTTATGTAATTATTATACATTTTTACAAATGAAACGCTCGAATGAATAAGTATTAATTATATCAATTTCCAGTCAATGGAAATTAGCATTTCATGTAATTGGCAATGAGAAATTAACACAAAAATTAGAAAAATGCAATTAAAATTATGAAGCTGATTAGTCAGTCAGCCGAATACTAAAACATTACTAGTTTAAACATTTTGTTCAATGTTTTCATGAAATGTCGGGTTCAATGTGAAAGAGTGAATGAGGCTTACCGAAGACTAACTAAAGTAAATGTATTGGTAAAAAATATAACGTGACATCAAATTTAAGGCCAAATAGCATGGCTACCTTCGATCAATGACTACACTTTCTGCTGGCGCACTAACGCTTTATCTTCGTTAGGTAACGAGAAGGAAGGGGACCATTACTCATACCGCCGCATAAGAATTTGGAATACTTACTTCTATCTTCTCCAACTACTGCTAATTCTTGATCTGTGTAGAGAAATTCGATTTCTCATGTATACTGTTACTTAAATTATCGATTAATATTAATATTTAATATCAATTAATAATTAATTAATTTGTATTCGAACACTTCGTGCTGCAGTCGTGAAGGTAAATACAATAGATAGACGTGAAGCGCTCGAGTTTTGACATATAATCTCGAGCGGTAGTGGGGAACAAACCGTCAGTCGTTCTTTTCTATGACGTCACGAACACCGTCGCACTCTTCTAGAGGGCGCCAGTGTTCCCCTTTATGTTTATTTGTCGATGTTGCTAACATTGGTATGAATCATATAGTAAAAAAAACATAACGTTTTATGTACAGTAAAAAAAAAATCAGGAATACTATACATACGTCTACATTAAACTATTTTCTTGTTGCAAATATCAAAATATTGTACCAAATTCTATATATATACATAGGTATAAAAAATATAATCCTAACTCATATGATGAATTCTTATGTAGGTACCTATATAATAAAATATTTAAATTTAGACCATTAGGATTAGAGAGTAGGCTAAAAAACATTACACATGATTTAGCAAAACCGAAATTTGCAAACACTGCTTTTTTGATTGATGATCCAAATATCATGTATGTGTTATTAGACAAAAACTTATCAGAAATATTTAATAAGAACTGTCCAAAGAAAAAGAAAGTAGTTATTAATAACAAGTTACGTTTCGCAGATTCGGCGACGAAGGGCATAAGAAAAAGTAGAGACAGGCTTTATGAGTTTTATCATGAGAAATCTTACACGGTAGATGAAAGTTTTCATAACTATGTCCGCACTTACTCGAAGATATTTAAGAGGGTACCAATACACGCCAAAGCAATCTATATATAATTTATCTTTATGTATTTAAATAAATAAATAAAAATAAATAAAATTAATAAATATTGAGAATAAAATTAGAAAATCAGATAACTCAGTAAGGACTACATGAAACACCATTAACAAAGAAGTTGGTGGTAAACAAAATAAAAAAGAAAATATTTCAGTACAAATTGATAATAAAATTGTTACAAATAAACTGAGGTTGCTAATGCTTATGAAAATTATTTTTCAAATGTACCCGTAGAAATGACTAGTGGTCTAGCATCGTCTTTGCTTGTTCAAAAACAGAGACCTTTTTGAGAACAATTATTGGAAAATGGTTTCCTAGTTTTCAATTTAAGTACACATCTTCACTTGAGATAGAAAGAACTTTTGGGCAGTTAAATAAGAAGAAAAGTCAGGATTTATGGGAGCTATCAATTCATGTAATAGCTAATGTAATACCTATATTATCGCCAATTTTAGTAGATATATTTAATAAATGTGTCGATCAAGAGGTATTTACCAATTTAATAAAATTTTCTAAAAAAACCTAAATATTCTGATATTTTAAAATTATAAAGAATTCATCACATGAAATGCATTATTACGAAGTAAAACCTGAGTCTAGAGTATAATTATATCGCTCACAATCTAAATTTAAAAATGCTTACCTACTTTTCTTAACGCTATACCTTAATGGATTATTCTCCACATACATACAATCACACCGAAGTATACGCATATGTGCAACTTTGACAGGATCTCAACAACAAACTAGGGCTATCTGCTCTCCATAACTTAGCTCTAACTCTAAACTTAAAAATAATACTCAAACTGTAATAATAAAGCTATAACTATTTAAAAACAACATACAAAAATAAATGACCTTTTTTTAAGCATAGCACGGATTATCCGGATCACCTTTTTCGACTATTACAGGTCCGCAAATTGTTCAGCCAGTAAGTCGATTAGGCGTGTAAAGTGATGTTTTTGTTCACATTTAAATCCTGTCTCTTCCAACAGATTTCCATCAGGATAAACCCTGAACGAAAAGCATGTTATTGTATGTATACAAGTATATTGGTTTTTAACACGCTTTTATTAGCTTCACCTGTCAACCATGTGTGTAAACAAATCTTGGAAGTCGAATTTAACTTCTAATGTCGTATCGATTTGAAACTTTGCAAATGTATGTAATACCGATGACAATATGATGAAAAGGGCGTAAATGTTAAATTCTCGGAGAGAGTCGCATACTTACTCCGATACAAATTGTTGGCAGTGCTGAACGCAGCATCCGCAGACCTGGAAATCGCCCAGGAGATGGGAAACAACAAGCGTAGCAGGAGCTCAATCTTTTAAATTTTAAATTGTATATAACACGCTTTATTTTATAATGTACGTACTATAATAAAACAATTTATTATATAATACATAGAGGTTTATGTAAGTATATAGCCACATTCGCTTGCGTAGTACTTAAGTCTATAATTGTATTTCATATTATTATAGGGAAATAAACGCAATAATCACGTTGTGGTCAAGTATATCTTGACGAAATATTAATAAATTATACGAGATCTACACCCCTGACCTCAATTGAAAATGTGAACTCAAATATCAAATTAAATGATTGTCTTGAACCAAGAGGAACAACCCTGTTAACGGCTATTATCATTTGTTTCCTCTCATACCGACTTGAAAACTTCTCAAAGTTTACAACAACAAAGTCCTTTGCGAATATTAGAGAGACAATATTGGAATTTATGTAGACATTTTACAAGTTACTTCATGCCTAATAATTTATCACTCATATCGGGTGTATTTAGATACACCCAATTTGTCAAATTGATAATTGAAAAATTGGTTTATACTCGTAATGAAAAAATGATACCTGACTGAGTTTCTAATTAGTTCTTCTCAGTGCGCAATTTTTCTTTTCGACCCGAACAAAGGCAGATGTGACGTTCATAAAGACCTTCAATTGGGTTTAATAATAATAATAAATCCTTTTATTTATTGCCTTAACATATACAATTGAAAAAAAAAGTTAAATTGAACTAAATTATTTATACAATGAGTACTCTAAAGTAGTACAATTACAGTTAAGGCTCCTGACGGGTATAGGCCTCCTCCAACATTTTCCAGGTCTTCCTTATCTTTGCCTTGTTCGTCCAGTCATCTTAAGCATTCAATAGGGTTTACTAAATAAAATTAATCTGACTTTGACTATTGAAAACAACAGCTATACTGATTTACGAGTTTATAAATATGCTGACACTTTCTTTTAATTCCACAAAAGTTACACTATTTACATATACCAATCTCATTAATAAATAATAATATTACATCTCTCTCGTCACTATAAACACAGTACATAAATGTAAGCAGTGTAGATGCCAGCAGAACTTGAAATTTGTTCAGTATATTTTCACGAAGTTGTTTTAAATTACCTAAATAGCATTTAACAATGAATAGATCAATGTGTACACAACAATAGTCTATGTAAACATGAAGCAATAAAATCTTTATTGTGGCTTATTAAAGAATGCCGCCTATTTTGTGGGAATTAATTACCTACTACTGATAAAAGCCTAATGTTCTATGGCCTTTTGTGGGGATCAGCGGCACATAGCAACTCCATTATTCTATGACGCATTATTTTCATTTCATTATACAAAAAGAGCTATTGCTCTACATCCATCTACAGTGTAAATCTACGAGAATCTCTAAGAGATCGCTTTATAGACATTGATGTACTCACCTTACCATTCTTATAAATCTTTGAAATTATTATGTATGCGAAGAAAAATATAAATCTGTTTAAAAAAAGGCGATATTAATGGTATGGAAACCAGATGTCCAGAAGTAAATCGGTTATTCAAAAATTTAAATTACATAAGTCGAATGTTTCATTTTTGGGTAACTGCGTTCGTTTTTAAAATGAAGTTCCTCAGGAAGTTGCTCAATTAACGGAAAACAGATTTAGATTTGTTATGAAACACACATACATTAGACAATCATACTATAAAATAAACGCTTTCTTTGAAGACAAAACAATACTCTGGAAATAATCTTCTCTGCACATGCATTTACTGGCTTTCTTAATGTGCCAGATATTACTCTGACACAGCAAATCGTAACCTTGTGCGCGATCTACAAATTAAATGTCCGCATCGCTGCAAGGGAATTTGTCACGTACATCTCCAATATAAATAGCCATAAGAATAAGTATAAGACATGAGATGTAAACGACAGCCCTATGGCGTTAACACGCCGCACAGTACCAATATATCATCTACCACATAGTCCGCAGTATTATTTACCATCATGAAGAAACCAAGAAGAAATATTGTTACAATTAACATTGTATTTTAATAAGTCTTGTAAAATGATGTTGAAGAAATGATATCTGACTGAGTTTTTTTGTCGGTTCTTCTCAGTGTCCAGGTTTTCTTTTCGAACCGTACTGAAGTAGATTTGACGTTTAAAAACATCTTGTAATTGGATTTACTTAAATAAATTTTTTTGATTTTAACTGTGAATCTAAAAATGTTGCTCCAAATGAAATTAAAACAATTTTTCGATGAAGATTTCCACACAATTGTACATGTGTAATAAAAATAAAATATTGTAATATGGAATAATTCGTCTTCAATTAAATGCATTCATACATACATACATATTCTCACACCGTATCCCTGACGGGGTAGTCAGAAAGGACGGAGTGCCAAGAACTAGTCCTTGCGCACTTTTTTAGACACCTTAAATCTTATTATTTGTCTTTCGCAAAACTTTTAAAGAAAAAAAATGCATGTAAATTGGTTCAGAGCTACTATACTACTGATAAACAAATAACGTCATCAAACTTAATATAACACCCCTCTATAATAGGTCTTAAGAATTAAAAAGTCCATTTTTTGTTTAGTCTTACTTTCCCAAACACCGTGTGCTCGAGGAACCTTACAGCCTAAGATGGATTTGTTCAAAACCGAAATTTTCACGTTAATAAAAACATTAAATTATTAAAACTTTCGTGAGACATTATTAACGCACTAATTATTTAATACGGCTTTACTCACGTGTAATCGGTATAGGTACCGACTAGTTTCGGACCTATTGGAGGTCCATCATCAGGGTGAGTGGAGTTCGCGGCCGCGCCCCGTCTCGCACTGCGCGCCTGAGCTCGCAACGCGCGGCTTGACAGGGTGGGGTGCGCGGGGTGCGCCGGCGATGGTGACGAACTCCGCGAGACCGATGCGTCTACGTCAATATTGGTGTTTACGGGCGCACAAAATGTACTCACGATGTCCGATACATACTCGTCAGCACTATCGTTCTTATTCCGCGTCGTGTTTAACAACACGGGTTTCCAATTAAGCGGCAGAGCCCATCCCTTGTCTCTATTAAAATTAGGTCGGCGGTCGATTTCGATGGCTTCAAGGAGCTTGCGTGATACAAAGTTCTTTTCACGAGCCAATACTTTCACCTTATCGAACCTAATATAATGTGACGTGTCGGAGTTGAGGGCGTGTAGAAATTACAGATTAGAAGTCTTCTACGATCGCCTAAGGATCGGGACCCTCTAGATAGCCCTGGCGTCTACGAAATTCCATGCGATTGCGGCAAAAGCTACATTGGAGAAACGGGACGCAACATCAATACGAGGCTCACCGAGCACATCCGCAGTATGCGTAAAATGGACAGCAACACCTCGGCGGTGGCAGAACACGCCCTCAACTCCGACACGTCACATTATATTAGGTTCGATAAGGTGAAAGTATTGGCTCGTGAAAAGAACTTTGTATCACGCAAGCTCCTTGAAGCCATCGAAATCGACCGCCGACCTAATTTTAATAGAGACAAGGGATGGGCTCTGCCGCTTACTTGGAAACCCGTGTTGTTAAACACGACGCGGAATAAGAACGATAGTGCTGACGAGTATGTATCGGACATCGTGAGTACATTTTGTGCGCCCGTAAACACCAATATTGACGTAGACGCATCGGTCTCGCGGAGTTCGTCACCATCGCCGGCGCACCCCGCGCACCCCACCCTGTCAAGCCGCGCGTTGCGAGCTCAGGCGCGCAGTGCGAGACGGGGCGCGGCCGCGAACTCCACTCACCCTGATGATGGACCTCCAATAGGTCCGAAACTAGTCGGTACCTATACCGATTACACGTGAGTAAAGCCGTATTAAATAATTAGTGCGTTAATAAAAACAGATAAAAATCTGATTCTCTTTAAGAATGTTTAACACACCATATATGTACGTTACGTGTACCTTTTTTGGTAACACAGGAGAAACTTGAATATAGCACCCAGTCACCTAGTGGGAAGTTACGTGAGGCTTTTACACATTAAAATATGCTCATATGCCCCTTTGGTGGTCATCTCGGCGCACCGGAACGCCCGTCGCACCGTGCCGAAGCACTTCTCTGGGAGCGTTGACAGATAATGACAATGACAGGCGATGACAATCACAGACAATGACAATGATACCTCCTTTACTCGGACCAAGTATCGCATTAGACGGAACATTTATTCTAAAAGCGCGTCCTTAGTATCCTTTTTTTGACCGCCTTTCTAGATTTTTACTAATGTGCATGACTAAGGAAGGCCATAGTACAACGATACACAGCTGAATGTGACATATTTTTATTTCTGTGAATACTAGTAGCTCAAACACTTAAGATTTACGAGTATTTTGCAAATAGTTATTTCATGACTGACTCATTGACATGAAATACACTAACAGTGCGAGGTTGCCATATTTACTATAACTGTTTCACTCGTGGTTACGCTCGATAAGATAGAAAGAGACAAAAAAATTCGTTTGACACTTTCGTACATCAAGAGCGGAAACTTATCATGACTCCATCCATTCTTGATCCGAGCCTTATACCCTTGCAGTGCCATCGAGACCACATGCGCAGACGTCTAACTTGCGGCTAAAGTAAATTGTAACGGTACGGGTTGCGGCTGTTCGGAGATCAGATTCCGGTCCCCGACTCCGATCAGCCGCGACCCCGATGGCCACTGTCATTGTATCTTACGCTGGCGGGGATCACTTTAGCCTTTTGCTCAGGCCCACGCTAATACAAGGTTAACATAACGAGTACCCACATCAGAGGTAACACATGTTTAGAAGAATTTCTGGTATACTGGTAGATATGGCATATAGTTTCAATTAAATATTTCAATTTATTTATCCCCTTTGCAGGTACTTTCTTTACGTAAATAGTTACTAAGCAAACTATACAATATTAAATACATGTTTCCTTAAAAATTGCTAAGTAATCGAACTACTTACTTTACTTACTTAATCTTTATAATAATTACACAAACAAAGGGTCGTGTTAGTTATTTCCATAAACCAGAGCGCGTACGTTAGTAATCGAGTTGGCCCAAATCTGGAATGCTGTCATTGCAAACATTAACATGAGTGAGCTTTTACGACTTGGCAAAACGTACTATCGAAGGCTAGACGACCCGTAGCCCATGTTAAAGTTTGAATAAATAATAAGTCGTCTATTGAGTGAGTAAGTATGCTGTTCCTTCTTGTCTGTAATATTTTATTTACAAACACGTTACTTTTTACAGATACATAGTAATATAGTTTAAACTTAGAATAGAAATCACCGAAATACAAGTGATTTTATTTTGATATTACTATTTTAAAGAAACACTAATTAAAATTATATACCCAATTAGAGGACTCGACAGACGTTGTCCTGCCCGAAAAAAAAATCCTAGAACCTGATTGCAGCGCCATCTACCGGTTCCAATTATGAATCTAAACCATCCAGGGACCCAAGTAAACACACACAAGTCATTAAAATAGATTCAGCTATTAAGGAGGAGTTCAGTGACATACACGGGGTACAGAAGAATTATATAATATATAAAGATTAAACATTTTACAGGTCCATACTTAATCAGAAAGATTACAAAAAATATAATACATAACGAAATGTACCTAATACCAATTATATGTGCTGTATCGATGTAATGTACCGATTAATGTAAGTACCTACTGATTACATAATTTTAAACCTCACTTTGGAAAGTAAAATGTGTTATTTTAAAAAAGGATTCATTTAATGGCACTTCAAAACAATTGGTGAAAATATAAACAAAATTGCTATAAAATGCTAATAAAAAATATAATGTTTTACAATAAAATGTTACTCCTTCATTAAAAGTATTAATTTAAAAAAAATTAACTTTAAAAAATTTTAAGACGCTATAAAATAATTATTGCCAATAAAAAAAAAAGCAATCATTTAAAATAATAGATTACTATTAAAAATAATATTTTCTATGAACCGCTATAAACTAAATAAATAAACTTGACAAACTGACAATCATCCTGACAATGCCGACACATCCGCCGCAGTGAATGGAGTTGGTGCAATTGCGCGACGTCTCTTCCTAACTCCTGGAAGTAACTCAGAAATATACCTACTAGTATATATAAGATTGTTATATATACGTATACTAACAGCAAAAGATGAGAAGAGATGGAAGAATATAGAGATGTTTCGAGATCAAATTTCTCGACTTCAACTACCTCCTTAGAGTGCGGACTCCTATTTCAATACTGCTCCTGGAAATAACTCGGAAATACACCTACTAGTTTATGTAAGATTGCTATATATAGATATACCAACAGCAAAAGATGAAAAGAGTTGGAGGATTATAGAGATGTTACGAGATTAAATTTCTCTTACTTGAACAATCTTTTTAGAGTGCGGATTCCTGTTTCAATACTGCTGCATGTATAAAGCGGATTCTGATCTGGCGCTTCGCCGGCCGCCGCAGCACGCTCGCTATGCTCGCTCGGCTCGCACGTTGTGATAAAAAGAGCTAACCTAACCTGACCGACAAAAGTGTTACAAATATATCATCGTGTTTGTATAAAGTTACAAAAAAATTTGCAAAATTTTACCTAATGTGAAACAATCTAAACCTTAGCCTGCATTTGTACTCACGATTTCCTCCCAAGCATTTATTATCATCATTACACCACATTAAAGTTTCAGCGATTGAAGTTTTATTGTGAAAGCTGTTAATTTTGTAGTTTATTATTTTTTTATAACAAAAACCATTATGTTTAAAGGAGTTTTGTTTAAAGATCTATACCAAAAGTAGAAATTGTATATAGAAAACCGTTATTTTTAAATATTGAGATTTGTAGATAAAATTACTAATTATGTAGCTCCATTATGTCTCTATATATTCCTTGTATAAAACAATTTTGTTTATTGTAAAATGCATTATTGTAAAATAAACAAAAGCAGACTGTTTGCTTGAAAAATTGGAAACATACAAACGTCCATACATATCCATACTGTCATTACAGTAATGCCAAGGGGATTTAATCGTTTTATTTATTTACCATTGTCAAAAACGTCGCCATTCATTTTTTAAATGTGTAATAAATATCTAACATGAAACTACCATAAAAATCCACGATAAATCTACCCGCATGAATATCGCGTCTTAAGTAATTCATACTGATTTACGTTATTTGAAATACTACATACGATAAGACATTCAGGCACTAGTAGCGTAGTGGTACGTTGGTTTTTGATACGATCACTGAGGTCGCTCACGCACCTGGTGTGGGGACAATGTTGAGCGTAACGGTGGGGATGACCCGTAATTGCCTTTTTGATTGTGAGCGATGTAGGTAAACAGGGGTTATCTCCTGAATCATCCCCTGGGCAGACCGTTTTCGTAATATTTCTTTTTTATTTTATTTTTATGGTAACACCACAGTAACAGCCGTTACCGTGGACTATGTTGATTTTTTAGAACAGCAGACACGTGTATAGAGAAACGTTATAGATTGCCCCGACTACCACGCACTCTAGATTGTCCCTGTGGCAGACACATGTGTAACCACTCTAACGTAGCGCGAGGTCATTTGCTGAATTGATGATCTAGTGGCATTCACGTCTAACGCCTCTATGTTTCAGATGTATAGCTATATTTAGGAATTGTTTCGGATTATGGCTAGTAACATAATAGTAGTGGTTAATTCATTAATTTGCACTGCGCCTACGAGATTGAGTAATCTCTTTCTACATTATTTGCAAGAAGAGGCCTGTGCACTTTTGTTATTTAGAAATTCTAAAATGCCACAACTAAAAATTTCATATTTATTCCTGAATATTTCTATACTTTATTTATTTATAACAAAAAAGTACATACATTCCTTAATAAAGCTTTATATTTTCGTTTATTATTTTAATGTTTAAAGGCCGTCGCAGATGCAGCTATAACTTATATTCATGTACAGCAGCCTGCTGGAATATCATAATATTGTGGTACATTTCCCGCTACGCACGGGACGCTAAAACATATTTTTCATTTATTATTGAACTGGCGTAGTGTATTTCAGCATGTTAATATCAATTATTAAAAAAAAATCTATTAAAAGATCTAAGTTTGCATAAACATAATAAAAGGTTAGACTCCACGTCGCGTACCTACTTCAAAATTGTAGTAACCAAAAAATAAATAATGTCAAATAATCCACACGCTTATTATATCTAACTTGCAGTCAGCATGCGACAGCCAAATATCACGCGATATCTGCAGTAAACATGATGTCAATTTTTTATTACAATTAGCCACGCGCAGTAATCGCGCAATGATCGCTTAGCTGTCGCTGTCTGCAAATTTTTAGGTAATGACCCCGCGGGTTAACACGATTTCAATTTTCATATTATCAACATTGTTTTCAGGAATTTAAACTGTATAAAAAGTCAAAATTACCTTCTGTATAAAATAATACGGCATTAAAACTATATATTAAATATAGATTTCTTTTTATCTGAAACAACGCGTAAAAACCATATTAAGACAATGCCATATTAATAACAACACTGACTCTGTGCGTAGCAAGGGGAAATACGTATGTATATTTTTAGAGTATTATTGCTTAGATAACTCAAAAAAATTATATACATGAGTAAGTATATGTCTATGTACACTTGTACAGGTGAATTCAAAATTGTTCGATAAATTAAAACTATTAAATTCTCTAGCGTTATAAGCACCTACATTAATCTTGACCTGCATTTAACATTAATGTAGCTAATAATAACAAAAATATCAAAAATATCCAGTACAAAATTATTCACAATAAATCAATACCTATTTTATCATTTTCCTAAAATCATTTAGAATCTTCAGTTAACTTAAATCTATTTACAGGACCACTCTGTCGCTTGGTCCAATTATAGCGAAGACAAAAGAAAGATAAGTAGGTACCTACTTTACCTATTAATATAATTTCATGTGTATCCAAAGAAAAGGTCCCAATATAAATAAAATTTGTCTTATGTATTGCACCAACGTTTTCGATATTATTTGATCATCCGTCCATACTCCATACTAATATTCTTTGAAAAAACAAAACTATTTGTCTGTTACGTTCTCAAGACATCTCAAGACTACACCGGTGAACTGACTTTAATTAAATTTTTTATTGAAGTACCCTTAACCTTGGGGTAACAGCTACAATAATGAAAATACAAGAATAATACATGTCGGGGGCTTACTAGCAGATAATAATATAGGCTCCATCTCCGAGCTCCACCGTGCTAAGAACAAGGCTGCTGACTTTTTCGTGCGTTATTTAAGTTTACACTTTACCCTCAAGTCAAATTAAATCATTCAGAAATGACGTCACAAATTAGTATTACCATTACCATTTTATGAAATATTTCTTGAGAGTCAATTTTATTTTAAACTGTCAAAAATTAAAATTGATTTAAATTTATCTATTCATTATATCTGTTTATAGTCTCTATTTATTTTGTTAATTTATTCTGTCATATTAATTAAATTAGCAACAATGACCATGCAAAAATCGTTGCCGCCTATATACACAATTTACATTTGAACCGTTCTCTGACTGCCTTTATATATATAATATCTAAAATATACGAAGTGTTTGGCGTGAATAAGAAATAACGAGATGACAGTCATAATGAAAGAACGCTGTGCAAGAGACCTAATTAATGATTAATGGTAAAGAGACTCAAGACAGTCTTCGCTTGTGTGTGTGCTTAAAACTACACGTATTATTTTATTAGATAGACTAGTGACCTGACCCGGATTCACCCGGTCTTGTTCGAATACAGTTATGTTTAATTCCTAAGTTATTCCTAAAGTAATGAAGCCAATATTCTATGAGAGGATAATGAGTGCCCATTTATTCCCCAACTTGATTACTACTACGATTAGTACACAACTGTTAGAAGTGATAGGTCAATTTTTAATAGACGAAAACCTTCCCCGACTAATGCAGATAGAGAATTTCATTTTATAATATGTACTTGCATTTATAATTAAAGAGCTCTGACATTTTTGCACGAAATAACTATATTTTGACGCTCTAATTCTCAGAAACCTTAAATTTTTTAATATTTTGCTGGAAATTTATAATAGTTTCATTTCCCTTCTAGAGAATATTGGTGTTGCGTATTTTCATATTTATTTTATAATCCTTACAATAACCGTTCTACGAAGTCAGTTTACAAGGAAAATTCTGAGACGCGCTAATTTGACGTCCAAATTAATATGGTTTCGACGAGTTCTAACGAATTCCACAATTATTTTGAGATCAATTACATATACTTATAGAATATTGCTGTTGTGGGAGGAGTCATAAATTCCTTCCTTTTTACAGAAAAAAATATTTAAAAAGGCTTATTTCAAGAATAAAGTGTCGTGATTAAAGTCGATTTATTTCCAAAAAAAAGCAATTACTTGTAAAAAAAACGATATGAAATGATTCAATGTACAATATACCGATTAGAAATTATTTTTTCAAATTAATCAATGTCATAAATATAATAAACATAATAAAATCAGTATAAAATACGTATTGTTTACGCGTGTATCTCAGACCCGCTCGAGCGCTTGTGGGAGGTATGACATGTAGGTACCTAATAAAAACTAATGCGCTCTTCATAACAAGCGACCGTAAGCGAGAACGTTAAATAGCGATACATATATGCCGACTGACTTGTTTTGATCCAGTGTTGACTTCTCTGTTCCAGAGGTCTATTACGCCTTTCAGATTTCCTGCATTTTTTCTTAAGCATATAAACATTTGTGTTTTAAATATAATCACTAGTAGTAAAGTTAAATAAAAAACTTCTAAAGTATTGGGTAGCTTACAAGAAGTATTGCAAGCCAGGTATCAAGACGATATCTATTGCATTTATAATAATCTATACATATAAACAAAATTGAATTGTCTATAATTTTGAAATAAAGGCTTTTTCTTAAGCTTATATAGTTATTTGCGCGTTAACTAAACCCAAGCAAGCGTTTTTTTAATTTTTGACGGTCCATTTATTCGACCTATTCTTTAAATCGGCTGACCCGATTTTAACGTGATATTCACTGAAAAATAGAGAATTTCAACGACTATCTGAGCTTCTTATGGAAAAATCAAAAAAATTAACAAGTAAACTGTAAGTTGATCCGCACCTATTAATTAAAGATATATAAAAAAGATAACCCGAGAGGTACGCATAACACTAATGGGAACCAAATATATTTTTTAGAATTTTTATAAGTCTGTCTGTCTGTCTGGATATATATGTACTTAAGCATCCCACAATAAGTATTACAAGAATTTAAAAATGGTTATCATAATTGCATCTCTAAGAGTCAGGTTGCATATTAGGTATGTTTTATCGTGATCCGCCGTCTAGAAGTCGAGATCTAAAATGAGGTCTCTTTAGTTAAGTTGCATCTGTAATATGGGTTTATTTTATAGTGGTTTTTCCGTTGATCCTGTATTTTTTACCGTAAACTTACATAAGCATAGCAAAGACATCTATATCCACAATTATATTAAACAAGCAATATTTGTATACACATATACATATTTGATATCGTTATCTCGAAAACGGCTTTAGCGATTTCGATAAAAATTTACAATATAGAGGTTCAGAAGAGCGAAAAATCGATCTAGCTAGGTCTCAATTCTGGGAAAAATCGTTTTCTTTGTCTTTCACACTCTTAAAACTTCTAAACTCTAAACTTAAATTTTTTTTTAATTTTGCAGCAGAGTTTACCTTCTCTATAGCACAATGGCTTAGTGTATGTCTACTACGCCGAAATGCGCGAGTTCGAATCCTGCAATGCTGACCACATTTCCTTTCACCTTTCTTTGTTTTTTTTTTAATAAGTTGAAATAATATAATAATAAAATAAGTTCAGTTTGTAACAAGTATCTATTAAAAACACATACCGCTTCAATAATGTACTTATAAGAAAGGAAATAAAATGAAAAATAATGACAAAAGCATAGACCTCATAACTTCAGATAGCCTGTCTCGTACTACGAAATGAGGCAAATGACCTCAGATAAGCTTATGGCTAAAATTCACGGAAAACAATCGATTACTTATTTTCCTGAACAATGAATTTGATGTTAAATTTCATGGTCTTCCTTCATTTAAAGATACTATGATTTCCAGAAGCAGGAGTTGGCACTCTAAGGAGATAGTTGAAGTCGAGAAATTTAATCGTGAAACATTTCTATATCCTTCCATCTCTTTTCAGCTTTTGCTGTTGGTATATGTATATATAGCAATCTTATAATTACTAGTAGGTATATTTCCGAGTTATTTTCAGGCGTTATGGAGAGATGTCGCGCAATTGCATTAACTCCATTCACACTGCGCCGGATATGTCGGCATTGTCAGGATGACAGCTTGTCAAGTTGATTTATTTAGTTTATAGAAAATGTTATTTTTCATAGCATAATCTATTATTTTAAATGAATGCTTATTTTTTTTATAGGCAATAATTATTTTATAGCGTCTTAAAATTTTTAAAGCTAATATATTTTTAATGAACGAGTAACATTTAATTGTATAACATTATATTTTTAACGGCAATTCATAGCAAATTTGTCTATGTTTTCACTAATTTTGAAGTGCCATTAAATGCATCCTAAAAACAATTACAATATTACATCTACATTAGTAACCTGTGATTCTGATATGAATATTCATAATGTTTTCTCATTTTCGCCCCATTCTTTGTTAAATATTCTTGTAATATTAAAATGGAAAGGGATGACAAAGGAAACCAAATTGCTGTGATAGCAGCATTACAAGGAGTGGGTATGGAGCAAAATGCAATTTTTAAAACTCTCCAGCCGCTTGGTATTTGTCGAATGTTTGTGTACTGGGCAATTGATAGGAATAATGAAACGTCCTCTGTTTGTGACAGAAAAAGATCTAGCCGTCCACGTAGTATTTGTACTAAAAAGACGATCAAACAGTGAAGGAAAAAATCTGAGGAAATCCTGTCCGAAAGCAAAAGATTTTATCTAGGAAAATGAATATACCACCCAGAACCATGTCGCGTATTTTAAAAGATGACTTAGGTCTTGCAGCTTATAGAGATGCACTGGTCATTCTTAACAGATAATTTTAAAATGAATAGAGTAGTAAAATCAAAACAACTTCTTAGGCGGTACACAAAGGGAGGTCGTGGAAAAATTTTATTTACTGATGAAAAAATTTTTAGTGTAGAGTAATATTTTAATAAGCAGAATGATCGAGTTTATGCTCAAAGCTCTAGAGAAGCTTCTCAATTAGTCAGTAGGGTAAACAACGTTGGAATTACCCAGCTTCAGTGATGGTTTCATGGGTGTTGGAGCTATCAAGAAGTGACTGAGCCATATTTTTGCGAGAAAGGTATCAAAACATCGGCCCAGGTGAATCAAGATAAGATTCTTGAGAAGATTGTTAAGCCTCTTAACAACATCACGTTCCATAACCAAGAATGGTCCCTTCAGCAAGACAACACCGGGTCATATAACTCGACTCATACAAGCGTGGCTAGAAAAGAACGTTTCCCATTTCATTAGAGCTGAACACCGGTCGTCATCTAGTCCCGATCTTAATCCACTTGATTATGATTTATAATCTCTTTTACAGAGTATGGCATGCTCTAAACGCCATGATAATTTGGATTTTCCCTAAAACATTCCATAACATTGGCAGTGCCGAATTTTCTCATGGAGAAAGTGTGTTATCAAATCGATAACTAGCCACAAAATTTAAAGGATTGTATTAAGGCCAATAGAGATCATTTTGAATGAGCTTCTTATTTTAAAAATGCTATTACATTAATGTATAAACTAACGCACACTGTAGTACACTGTAGCACACTTAATGTATAAAAATAAACGTTTTATGTAATAAAAAAAAATGTTTTCCTTTTAACAATATTTATGACAAGACTAGGTATATAAGTACTACCATTTTGGTAGGTATATCAAGAACGAAACTATAAAATATAATATTTCTGTTAATTTATCATTCATTATCATCATTCATCATTTTATATAAAAAAATTAATTATCGATTACTGTCGTCACAAACATGTTACTAAATGCTGTAATAAAAAATAAATAATATTATTATTTATTTACTTTTGTACTTTATGTTATGTATTTATTTACTAACACCACTAACACTATGATTAGCTATTACGATAAAGTACACTCTTATTTATGTTTGGTATTGTATCCATTTTTTATGCCCATTTAAAAATCAGTATAGGCAGACTTTGGTGTGTTTGGTGACCTGCATCTCGATAACTAAGCAGTGAATGATACTACTGTTTTTGTATCACATGGAAAGCAGCGATATTATTTGTAACACACAGAAAAAGCCACAAAAAAATAGGTCAAAAATAAATTATTAATTATGTAAATAAAAATTGACGTGAGACAAAAAAAGCTAAGCACATTCTAATACTGAGATCATTTGAATCCAGATTCATAACAAATTCAAAAGCAAATAATGAGTGACTGGCGGCGACAGCGCATTGACACTGCCGGCGCTGACGATCAATATACGCAATGGACAAACCATTAAATTTTCCATAGCCGTACATTACTATTACATTACATTTCACAAGAAAATAAAATAATCATTTTATTACTACCACTACAACACTAATTTTAGTATCGAGTACTTGATGAAACTACCATTATATTATCTTTTAAAACCGAATATTTATGAAATGACGTCGATGTGTCGGTGTGAAACTTAGAATTGTAAAAGCGCTGAAGTAAAAATGTACTCTTTTCCTTGCTTTTAATGAAGTATTAAATGTAACTACGTATGTGTATAGTGGAAATAAATATGTGTGAGTAGTTTGTTTTATCATGCAACGCGGAGTCCTTCTTCTACGTCCATGATTAATATAACCAGTAAATTAATCTTATTAGAAAAATAAGATGCTAAATGTAATATCCAGTTTAAAAAAAAGTCAATACGCTAAAATGACTTAGACGTAAATTAACCATAATAAAATAGTCAACACTACACATTTCCATACAATTAAACTAATTTTGCGACCCCAAATTCAACACTACGCTTGTGGTATAAATGCTCATACCACACACAGACATTTTGATTTCCTAAGTTGATGAATGATGATCGGGAATTGGTCGGCTTGGATAGCATATTGAAGCGCTAACCACTGTAACAACAAGCTAGTCGAACTCAGTATTTGAAGTATTATACCTTTACATGTATAATTCCTTTGTGTGTGTGTATGTTACTGATTTCCTAAACGGCTGGACCGATTTTGATGAATTTTTTGTTTGAGTAGGTCCCTGGATGGTTTAGATTCACAATTGGACCCGACCTAAAAATTTGCAAACAGCAACAGCCACACGATCACTGCGCGACCGATGACTAACTGCAATAAAAAATTGGTATCATGTATGAAGATTGCGTATCTATTATTCTCAGAGTGGCTTGCACCACTTGCACCGACGATTTAATAGTCGGTACAAACGAGATGTCAAATCCTTAAATCTAGTTTAAATAGTTAGTGCAAGACACCCTTAGACTGTAAAATGCACTTTTCGCACAGTAGATTTAGCGCCACTATACAAATTACATTACACGAATTCTCGTTTTGACAGCAGATATCGCGCGATAGCAATATTGGCTGTCGCATACTGACTGCGAGTTACGAAATAAGGGTGGCCGGTAGGTGGCGTTGCAATCGGGTTCTCGGAAGTTTTCTTTTGTTTCGGGATGACAACGTCTGTTGGGTCCGTTAGTATACTATATAATATAGGGTAGGTACTTAAAATAATCATGAATGAATTTTCTTTGATATTAGGTGTGGTAAAGTAAAACAAAAAATCAAAAAGTTAAGTATAAAGTCTTGCGACCCCTTCACTATAAACTTTTAATTAATAGTTTACTTATACGTTTAATTTAAATTTTCAAGGCTCCTTCATGCGATAAAAACGCAAAACCGCTAATTACAAATATAAATTATCGCGCGTATAAATCGCTCCCGCCTGTCTGAGGGTCTATACTGTCTAGGCGAGATTTTCACCTGCGTTGTACTTGCACAAAGTTGCCCGAGCATCCCGGGTCAGACAGGTTTGTACATGTTAAATGCCTTAGTTATAAAAACAAAAGGACGCGAGGCAGAGTTTCATTGTCATTTACATTTTTAGGGAAGTAGCACAGGGAAGCAAGTACATTCAACAACGATCTTATCTCACTCACCTAGTGTTTAATTTTTATACATAACAGTAAAAAAGTTAAAATGGACAAATTTGTGACAAAACGAAATGTGCCTTCTACGTCTGGTGAAACGGCGAAGAAAAAGACCAGACTATATATAACGACACATTTAAAATATGGATTTATTGCATTGGATGCCAAGCCACAATGTGATGCAGATAGGTCGCACTCGCATACCTAAGCGAAATTGTGTGAGGAGAATGACGAGATTTGAGGAAGCGAAAGAAATATGTAAGGACCGCGACGCTTGGCGCTCCGTCCTCCCTAACTACCCTGTTAGGGATACAGCGTGAAGATATGTATGTATGTAAATACGTATACATACATAAAACAGTAAGTTTATTTGTAATAAATAACTTTAAAAAAAATTTAACCCACTTCAAAATAAAAACTGCAAACTACAAAATAGCTATCCTTTACTAATCAAAATCAAGTAGGTAAAAAATTACCTCATAAATGCAATACAAATACATACCTATATTTGATTAAGTTTGATAGTTAATGCAAGTCTGTGAGTTTTTTAGTGTTTTTATTTTGAAATTGTTTTAAATTTTTTCTTGAAATTGCTTTAAATATTTTGGATAGGTCTAGAACTAACCTTTTTCCAATTCTGGACCGGAACAATAAATAAAAGGATCATCTAAATATATGTGTACATAAAATACATACATCCTCTGTGACTATCCCGTCACGGTACAGCTTCAGAATATGTACGTAGGTACCAGTGGCGTGCCTAGGCTTTCAGAATAAGGCAAGCCCGACATACATGTTCTTCATTATTTTTGTAAAAGTATAGGGAAGGCTAAAATATTATAGATTACTAATTAATCATGACTTTGGCACAACCGGTGAACAAGTAGAAAGAAAAAATATCGCTCCCCGCGTTATTTTTCAATAAAACTATTTTTATAATACTTTACTATTAAAAATGTACAGACGTAAATAATTTATCAGTGATGTCTCAATTCGTTGTTTATCCAAATTACTAAAAGAAATCTCTGTATTCATGCGTTTTTGAGAATTTATGCGTTATTTGTGGCGCCAGTGTCATTTTTTAATGGTCGTAATCAAAACGATTCTAAATATTTTCGTTATTTGAATAAAATATACAGCACCGATAATAATAAGTAGTATCACCTACCTATAATTCGATGGGAGAACAAACAAAAATCCATTCTGTTTCGTAAACTGATATATTAAATTGTCTTTTATACGAATTACTAGTCGAAGAAACACATTCGATGAGTTAAATAGTTTTATACACTGATTTATTGTCTTTTATGCAATTTAGTAGTCGAATAATATACAAATCAGGCGTAGGTTTTAGCGAAAGAATGAGTTATTTTTTCTATGCAAAGTTCAAAAATTTTACATTTTCTATGTCGATTAAAATTTATATACACTTTAAGTCCTCACAATTAACAACTTGTTGGGTTTCTATTACAAATTAATTAATGTATGATGGAAATTAAAAAAATACTTATCACTGGACCACCGGCTCAAACAAATAAATATTAGGTACTATAAACAATCAAGTTGAATTGTATTCGTGAATACGAATTCGTATCGTATCTTTCAATCTGTATGAAGTTCAGTATGAAAGCCGAGCTTTTCGCTTCATACTAATTGCTATATAAACCTTAGTAAAAAGGTAAAGGTATAACGAATTTTGCCAAAGAGGTTGCAAGCCCCGTTGCAAGCCAACGCGTGACAGTGAAACGATATATTACTCTGTTTTTTGCTCCGATTATGCATTGAGAGGTCGTCAGTGTCGATCGACCGACGCACTGATTGGTCGCGACTTGTCGTCGAAAACCTATTTTATTTTTCTAAGAATCCTACACTGTTTTAGTTTGAAGAGTTAATACGCGGGAATTTTTAAAACTTTGATATGATTTCAAGTTGATATTTATTACTCATTTCTAGACACGTTAATATATTCTGTATCCTTGACTGAGCATTTTAGTAAGGCAAGCCGGGCTTCTGGGCTTGTATGAAGGTACCGCCACTAGTAGGTACATATCAAAATATATATAAACCGTTGAGTAGTACTCCATCATCAGATCTTAACTAAATTTGTATGAGACCAACATTTCAAATAAATAAAAAAATTATCAAAATCGATGCACAAATGACCTAACATAATGTGCTATATATTGTGCCAAAGAAATCAGTGAATATGCAATTTAAAAAAGATTCCGAGGAATTAAGAACCTGCTCCTGTTTTTGAATGCGGTTAAAAATATATTGCGTAGCGTAGGTAGCATACGACTACGAAATACAAGTGCTACGTAATCAGGTTCTCGAAACATAATATTACGTCGTGACGTACGTAGCAGTGGCGTAGATTAATTCTACAACAGAACTACGCTTTAATATATGATACCTGTTACCTAGAGAGCGAGAATAAGTTCTGTTCTGTTGAGATAGAATTATTGCGTATACATCAATGGGTATTAAGTATAAAGGCCAAACTGACAAACTGGTCATTTTGATTTTTTTGTGGTAAATGTCTTTTTTCAGTAAGTATATATTTTCAGTAGAAATGTACTGCAACATAGACATTAGACGTAATCGTGATAGTAAATATCCAGCTTCATGAGCCGGGTTTACCGTCTTATCCAGTTATCAGATTTTAAATTTAGGAGCATCTACTGTAAAATTACTGTAGCTAACTACTTGCACGGGCTTGCTCTTGCTTGCTTGCACTTGCTCACGGAGTAGGTACTATTGACTAGAGTGACTAGACTATTTTATAAAAAGTTACACTGACGTGACAAACGGGAGAAAAGAAAAGACGATTTTAACGCAAGAGGAGACGAAGATGAAGAAGACAAAAGAAGCATAATCCATTTATAACATCTATTTTAAATAATATGAGACCTGATGAAGATCATAAACAACTCTTTTAGTTATGATTTTGCACTTAGGCCCTAATTAACATTGTAATATTTTCTATTAGTATTCACTTACCGAGAAAGTAGGTTCCCTAAGAAATTTTAAGTAGATACTATTAGCACCTACATAGTAATTTATTTGTGCTGTGTATTTGCCAAGCTACAAAATATTCATTATAAATAAAAAATTAAAATAAAATAAAAGAGTAGGTCAAGAACGCTTCACTTGGTTCTAATGGGATCACATCTTTTTACACTAAAATAATCCCGAGACTGGGTTTCCTTTTTCTACGTTTAAGATTTAATGTTTTCAATGGAATTTCATATACACCTAAAATAAAATAAGTAAACTTAACAAGGTGAGTAGTGTTTGCCTCGGTTCATTTGAGTCACTATAGTAAGTGTCAGGTCAGGCAGTAAGGGTCAGGCAATTTATATTCATTTTATCGTAACAGTGACCAGCGAGTAAGGTTACACTATCTTGACAACTAAATGGATAATACCGGACTGGCAGTTTTAGCTGCATACTATATGCAAATGTAATTTTAATTTATTATTATAGATTTATTTAATAATGTAGTTCCACATTTTTTAAATTAATTATCAAAACTACTTTAAAATAAATTAAACTTACTCTCGTCATACAAAATAACCCATGGTATTGAAAAATAAATTAATATTAGTAACACTTACTAATATTGTAAGGCGATAATTGTAAGGTAAAAATCACCCTATCCGTCCGTCTGATAGCATAAGCTCTTATAAACATAAGGATACTATGTAAAAAATTCAAACAGTTACAGAAAAGCTAGCAATTTTTAATTATAAATTTAAACTATACTTAACACCAAGAATTTCAAAATTAAATAAATTTGTAGCATTTAAAAACCGAGATCAAAGAAATCCGTTATGTCCGATACAGAAAATATAACTATTTATCAAATCAAATTGAAAAAATAAAACCAATTTTTTGCATAATAAGCCAACCAATTTCGTTAAATTATATTTTATCTTGATTGTTAGTTTTTAATTTTTAATCAGTTTTTTAAATTTAGTTAAACATTTGTATTTTTTTAACGAGTGTTCACTTTATTAAACGCTACACTAATGAAGAGTACTGTTGAAATCTATTGATCCGACACCACAGACGATGGCTATCGGAAGTAGCTCTGCCGTGTAAACACAACACACAATAATATCTCACTCTCGCTGTAAAGTGTTTTTTGCATAGCTCCGGCGCCTGCACGACGGCGCGCCGTATCTAAAATTCTTAGCGTCAACACAATCTGTAACGATCTAACGATAGTTCGCGGAACGTGGGACAAGAGTCCGCTCTAGTAATCTGCCGCCAGCCAGTCCGCCGCTGCTCATAATTAAATGAATATTATTATTATCTAACGTTGATTTCGCTAGCTTAAGGAAAAATACCTATGGTATTGTTCACGCGTATATATTTATAAAAATCATAAGATGAATTGAGTGCACATAAAGCGCAAATATGAAGCTTACATTCAATATTAAATTATCAACAGAAAGAAATAACTTAAAATGTACGTGCGTATAAGTAAGTACTTGAAAAAATATTGTTCACGTACTTAAATGTCTTTTGTTAACCATATTTTTTCTTCCTGTCCCTGTATAAATGTATCATGATATCGTATTTTATAGTCTTATAACATTCCTTAATATTATTGCCTACTACACTGCAAAGTCGTGCAAGTGTCAAGTAAAAATTTAAATTTTCAACGAATTATCCTCGTACGTTTATGCAAGAATAAAGAAATATTACTTTTATTGTATACTGTTCATAAAACATAACGTTAAACATTTTCAGTGAAAACTTTTTAATCACTCATGTGACTGTAGTCACACAGTAGTAAATCTGAGTAAATCTTTAAAATCGGAGTTCAGTATGAAGCTGTGTTTAGTGACACTGAAAATTGAGCAGTGACAGTCAGTGCAGACATTCATCATAATCCGCATTATCAGGATGGAAGCCGAAGAGACAACACTCTTACTGTACCGTATGTGTTACGGCATAAACAAATTTCGAAGATAAAGAGGCTTCGGACTCATCCTTTTGTCGCACTAACAACTTTTGTCTAAATCTGTAAAGCTGCATAAAATTCGAAATTCTTCATGTAGGAAAATTTATACTTCAAATGTCGTTTCTATACATTCTTGAACTAGCTCCATACATTTTTTGATAATTTTGCTTTCTGAGAAAGCCTCGCGAAAACACAAAAAATGCGTCTTATCTTACGGCGTGTTGTCTGCCGGCCGGCGACTATAGTTGCCAAGTGTGGAAGGACTCGGGACAAATGCACAATAATAAGTGGTGCACTGGTAGCGCAATCCCAACACAGCCATGAGATTTTCTGATTGCTCGACACCGAACAGCTGGACACGTTGGCGATCAGGCTCCATAACAATGTCAATGCCAATGTTTGATCTGGTAGCGCCACTTGATCGCGCAATGTGGTCTCCCGCATGCTTATTACCTAACTTTCAGTCAGCATGCGACAGTAAATATCGCGCGACATCTGCTGTCAAAATGAGAATTTGTAAAATATCATTTGTATAGTGGCGCTACATTTATCGTGAAAAATGCATTTTAAGGTAATGGCGCAATAGACACGCGATCGTCATACAATTATATCAATTTTTATTACGATTATTCGCCGGTCGTGCAATGATCGCTTGGCTGTCGCTGTCTCCAAATTTTTAGGTAATAACCCCGCCGGTGTATAAGAGCCGTTATATAAGTATATATCTATTTCATGAAACAATAAAATCGAACAAAATTAAAACTCCTTCTATGTCGAGGAAATTTTTTCCAGTCTATTTGCGAAATAGACCTTCGTTTGCACATTAGGTAGGTACCCCATATGCACCATACGTAGGAAAGTATACGTTCAAATAGAATTTGTGAAATGACCCATTCATTTTCACTCAACTGTATAAAGGGAACGGTAAGCTTAAAGGTAGATAAACGTTTCATTGTTGATCCGAAGTTGTTTAAAATATTTTATTGAAATAGATCGGATATATGTTGTTTTTATTTATGTAATAAACTATACAAAATAATATAAATAATATGGATTGTGATTCTTTAATTAACTCACGAAATATATCTAAAACAATGTTTACATAAATGAATGAACTTCTGTGATACATCTTGTTAACTCATATATTATGCGCATATGTTACACTAGTTAACTATTTCTTCTGAAATATTTGATATTGCTTTGACAATAAGAAATCGACACTTCTACTGAAGCTACATATAAACAGAAAAGACGATACGCAAAGGAAAAACACTCAATTAAACACTTTATCGAACATTATTTTCAAAAACGCTATATTAAATAAAAATAAAATATATATTTTAGCGTAACATATCTTCGCGCTTTACCTGTAATGGGGTAGTCAAATATTGTAATTGATTAGCCAAAAATAAAGTTTCTTTTCGAAGTTCTTGTTTGCTTGTGCGATAACTATACTTTTTTATACGATCTGAACACTATTCAATTCAATATTTATCTAACGATTGTATTTTTTATTAAGTATGATTTTATCTAAATAAGCAAAAATACTTTAATAATATAAATTACTCATCCAAATGTTAAAAGCTCACATCATGTTTTACAAATGTCAACCTTATTTCCTCACCTCTGCCTCTCTCCCTCATCTTGTTCGTTATCTGAAAATACTTGGCTTTAAAGAAGTGGCAAATTATGAGCATTTTCTGACTTGCTCTTGACGTTCCTCACCTGTGTACAAAACTGTGGGATCTAGAAATTTACAATTTCAGGGAATGTACACCCTTACCTAAAAATTTATAAAAAAATATAATTAAAGTTCTAAATGTTATAGGTCACCAGAAACTTAATTCAGAAATTTACCATTTCATGCATCGTATACCTCTGTGCACGAATCATCGGAAAAGATAAAGAATACGAACATACATACATACTATGTATTTAACTGGCCCCTTGACGCGATGATTGGGCGTCCACCTTCAAAGCAGGAGCCCCGACTGGCGATATCCGGTTAGGTTAATCTATGAAACGAACTTTTCCAATTCTCTTGGAGTCTGTGTGCTATTAAGAGCTCCCCTAGTTCTTTTCCTATCCATAGTCTTAGTGCTTAGTTTTGTGCTTAGCTTGGACTACACAATAGATTTGTCTGATGTATATTCAAAAAATAAACCAACTTCAAAAAAACACTGAAAATTACAAAATAACTATCCTTTACTAATCAAAACTCAAGTACAAAAATAATTTTATAACGGGGTATACATAATGGAGAATAGAATTAGTAATTTTACCTACAAATCTGAATATTTAAAATTAATGGTGTTCTGTATAAATTTGCTACTTTTGATATAAATCACATCTTCTTTAAAATTCACTTTAAAGAAGATAACATTTACTGCTATAAAAAATTTTAAACTTCAAAATTAGCAGTTTTCACAATAAAATTTTGATTACAATTTCAATCACTGAAACTTTAATGTGGTAAATGCATGGAAGTAAATCGTGAGGACAAATGCAGGCTAAGGGTTAGATTCTTTCGCACTGGGTAAAATTTTGCAAATTTTTTTGTAACTTTATACAAACACGACGATATATTTATAACACTTTTTTTTTGGCTAGGTTAGGTTAGGTCTTGTTACCACAATGCGCGAGCCGAGCAAGCGAAGCGGTCTTGCCGCGGCAGAGGCAGGCGAAGCGCCAAGGGGGCGATTTTTGACTTTCGAGCGCTCCACCCTTTTGCTCGAAAATTATCAAAAACGATGAAATCCAATTTTTGACATACGAGCGATAGAAAGTTTAAAAACTAGTGGTGTTGCCCACTCGTATTCAATTCTATCAGTAGAAAGTAATACCTACTTTTTGACATCTGTCAAATCAAACAATATCTTCAACATCTTAAAAATACTTGTTACAGATGTCAAAAAGTAGGTATTACTTTCTACTGATAGAATTGAATAAGAGTGGCAAATATCACTCGTTTTTAAACTTTCTATCGCTCGTATTCAAAAATACCATTTCATCATTTTTGATCATTTTCAAGTGAGTGTCAAGCGCTCGAAAGTCAAAAATCGACCCTCAGATCGAAATCCGCTTTATACATGGTTATATACGCTTTATATAATAACTTTTTGTTCAACACCAACAATATGGGTATCAAATGATATGGAATACGCAGGAGAAGGTTTCTGTATATGTGACATCATCATAAATCCAATATGGCGGATGTTCCATAACAGTAAATAACTTTTTTGTTCAACACCAACAATATGGGTATCAAATGAAATAGAATACGAAGGGGAAGGCATATATGACGTCATCATAAATCGGATATAGCAGATGTTCCATAATAGGAAATGACTTTTTTGTTCAACACAAACAATATATGGGTATCAAATGAAATGGAATACGCAGGGGAAGGTTTCTGTATATGTGACGTCATCATAAATCCACCAGACGTATGTTCCATAATAGGAAATGACTTTTTTGCTCAACTCAACAATATAAATATCAAATGAAATCGAATGCGCAGGGGAAGGTTTCTGTATGTGACGTCATCATGAATCCAAGATGGCGGATGTTCCATAATAGGCAATAACTTTTTTATTCAACACCCACAATATGGGAAGCAAATGAAATGAAATACGCAGGAAAAGGTTTCTGTACATGTGAAGTCATGATTAATCCAATATGGCGGATGCTTCGCGATAGGAAGTAAGTTTTTCAAGACCTCCAACAAAATGGGTATCAAATGAAATGGAATACACAAGAGAAGGTTTCTGTATATCTGACGTCATAATAAATCCAATATAGCGGATGTTTCATAACAGGAAATATTGTTTTTGTTCAACACCAACAATATGGGTATCGAATGAAATGGAATACACATGGGAAGGTTTCTGTATATGTGACGTCATCATAAATCCAATATAGCAGATCTTCTCCAATAGAAAATAACTTTTTTGTTCAACACCAACATATGTGTATCTCGGGTAACCCGGAGAGGTCACGGAAAAAATTTCCACGCAGACGAAGTCGCGGGTACAGCTAGTATGTATAAACAGCAATCTTATGTATAATAGTAAGTGTACTTCCGTGTTATTTCCAGGAGTTAGAAAGAGACGTCACCCAATTGCACGAACTCCATTCACTGCGCCGGATGTGTCCACTTTGTCAGAATGACACCATTGTCAGAATGACAGCTTGTCACGTTTTTTATTTAATTGAGAGAAAATGACATTTTTCATAGCACAATCTATTATTTCAAATGATTGCATTTTTTTTATTGGCAATATTTATTTTATAGCTTTTTAATTTTATTTAAAGCTCTTTTTTAAATATATTTTAGTGAAGGAGAAACATTTTATTGTATAACATATTTTTTATTAGCAATTCATAGCAATTTTGTCTACATTTTCACCAATTTTGAAGTGAAGAAAATACAAATACCTATGTAATTAAATCTGACAGTTACTGAAGTCGGTGCAATTCATTTGGCACCATTTCAATAACTGTCAAATTTAATTATAGAGTTATTTGTATTGTGTTTAGAGTTTTTTTATACTTGAGTTTTGATTAGTCAAGGATAGTTACATTGTATCTTTCAGTGTTTTTTTTTTGAAGTCGGTTTAATTTTTTTCTTAAATTTTTATTATTTCTACCTTTTGAGTTTTGAGATGTTAGCCTAAATAAATATCTAGGATAGGTCTACGATTACCTTCTTTTCTAATTCTGGAGTGCAATGACATATGAGAAAATCGTTTATACAAATAAAGCTTATAAGCAGTTAGTGTTATCTTCGAAGTCTAAGCTCCAATACCGGTGAAATTTACCCGGAAAAATTTTTTGAAACAATTGACGAAATTATCGGTGAACATACATAAAAAAACATACTTACAGACGAACATAGAACCTCCTCCTTTTTTGAAGTCAGTTATAGATTATTTAATTACACACATTTGTAGAAACAAGTACCAAATAAATCCAGTGACTGCAGTAACAGTTAAGTTGTTAATAGTCGTTCCAGTAAATTCACCTGAACATTTAGTACGCAAATTTTCATCCCCAACTAGTAAGTATATATTAAGTAACTGAGAAAATAGCCTACTCATCAAGCAGACAGCCGTGTTCAAAGTGTAGCTGTGTAAATTATTCAACACACCTGCTGGACTACATTATCAAGGGGACTCGTCTGTGAGTTGACGCTCCATTTTTGTAGTCATAATAGGTACGCACGAAGATGTTATCCCACATTCTGTTGATAGGTTTATATCAGGAACCCATGTCAAACTGTACCACGATGTCGTTGTACGACAGTTTTCTGATTTGATATCTAGGATATTAACACTCCAACAATCCATAAATCTATAAGCTACTACTCAAACTGAAGAACACTGTTCTTAATTCTATTATAATCCAATAGTAAATTTTGAAATCTGCCAATTGTAGTTGTAATCAAAAAAAAAACGATAAGTTGAATTTTTTAGCAAATCATATCAATAACTTTTTATTTTTATAGCGACAGATAGGTATGCAATGCTGTAACTACTATCGCTCATAATAAGCAATAATATACCCATATTTTATTTACAATCGTAATTTCACATTGAATTCCTTTCCTTCTGTTTAATATAATAACTATTTATTTGGAAATTATGTTATTTTAAATTTAAATGATAGTAAAAAAATTAAAATTATGTACCTAATAAAAGTTTGTATGGCTATCGAATTTACGGCGAGGCGAGGGTGCAATTCCAATTAGTACGTTATGACATTAACACTTCTGCTTATGTCACCTCATAATTAATTTATTTGTTAAGCAACACGAGGGCGTTATAGCACCACATTCAAATTACAAGAGAGGTCTAATGACCTCTCTTGTAATGGGTAATCCCAAACGGGTATAAGAGCCAACAGTCACAAAATTGTTATTAATTCATTTAATTTCACCTAATTTAATAAATTTCACGCTGTATCCTTAGCGAGGTGTCAATATAGCATAGTAATATCATATAGTAATATAATATAGTAAATAGTCAATAATCAATAATGTAATACAATAGATCAAATACACAATAGATCAAATTTGGTCGCAGTGATACAGGTCTGGTAAGACCTGCATAGCCACTTACATGAAAAAAATAGTCAATATTGTATAGTAAAGTTATGGAGTGTCAAGCACTCTTACTTCTTTCGTCTCCTCAAATCTCATCATTTTCCTCACACGCGTTCACTGAGGTCCGCGAGTACTTTTGACATTTCCGTCAACTCAACTCAACCTTATTTCTGTAAGTTTATTTACAACTAGCAAACCCGGCCCGTTTCACTGGGCATTAGTTGAAGTTAAAATAAATTAAACAGTTTTTATAATTATTTTGATACTGCAAAAAAAAAAAAACAAAAAAAAAATTCTACCGATCTGATCGCTACCAAACTTTACAAACTTGGCCCGCTAGGCCAATCTGAAGATTCCCTGAAAATTTCATCGAAATCGGTCCAGCCGTTTCGGAGTCCATAAGGAACATACATACATACATCGCCTTTTATATAAATATAGATATTACGATCGATATAAAAAATTGTTTATGTAACTTTTATTTATGAACAGAGAAGCATTGTTTCGAATAGTTACCTAATAATAAAAATCGCCCTGTGATCGAAATTCGACCGTAAATATAAACTTACAAACTATATTCTCTCATACAATACAGTCTCTACTCTGTGCGACTGTTTGAGACAAGGAGGTTACGTATATTGTGATCAGTGATCACAAACTATTATGAGTTTGAAATTGACAGTATTTTTGACATTGGCAGTATGAACGTGAACAATAAACGTTTTATTTAATTTAATTTGCTTATTTGAAAACATTACATTCCAATTTTAGCTTTCTTCAGTCCTTTCTCCATATAAACTTTAATTGTGCCAAATTTCACACTCCCCCGTCCACGAAATTTTCTTACACATAGAAGCGATATTATTTTTAAGTAATGATTTTATAATATTAGTAAATATAACATCATTGTTTTTAAGCTAATAAATTACAGTTTTAAAAAAAATTCTAAAAACGAAGTTCTCTATTCGTCTGTATATATTTTTTTATGTATGTTTGAGCATAACTTCTTTGTTTATGAACCGATTTCAATAAGTCTTTTTCCATTGGGTTCAGTATAGTTATTAGAGTTTGGACTTCGAAGATACGCCTAAGGAAGGGCATTCCTTTTCAGAATTAGAAAAAAAGTTATTTGTAGAACCTGCCCTAGATATTTATTTAGGCCAAGGTTACTCAAAAAGGACAAATAATAAAAATTTTTAAGAAAAAATTAAACCTAATCAAAACTAAAGTATAAAAATGACTTTATAAATATCATTACTTAGTCTCTCTGTTACCTTACTAAATTATAGACATTCATTCCGAGTACACGTTATATATTTTAATGTTATAATTATTAGACTGTGTTTCAATTGATTCCTGAGTCCATTTCAACAACTTTTGCTACCACTCACTTTCGTTTCTGAATTTTTCCAGTAACACTATCACCCAACCCTGTCATACTGCGCAAATAGAGCAAAAAATGCTGTAAATATATTTACATATCCGAGCTCATGTCAAGCACAAGTAACTTCAATCTTGTCTAGAGTGGCCAGAGAGAATGGAATGCGAGGGTAGGACAGGGATAGTTTTAAAACGCGTGGTGACGTGAACGATCGTGCGGAGAACGCGCGGCGAACGGACGGCGAACGCGCGGCGACCGCGTGGTTGGTGAATAGAGTTTACATTCGCTATTAATAAATACACGAGAATGTCAACCGCGCGCGGCGACCGCAAGATAAATTTTCCCGTCGTCTCACTGTGCCGTTACGCTATCATACTATTCCTTGCTTATTTTGTCCGCAAAGATGATGATACTAAACATATTACTTACACACAACAAAACTTACAACAAAAGTGTAATTTTTATTATTTAAAAAATGAAAATTAACTACATACTTATGAAGCAATTTGTATTACAAAATAATAATATAAGTACATATGTTACAGTTTTTTTTTTACTTTTGAGGTCCAAAACATCGGAGTTCAGGTTTTGATAGATGTTAATTCTTTTTTAATTTACAACAATAACAATAATTAAAATATATATATATATATATATATTTTGTACATAATAAAAATGAACTGTTGATTTGATGTTCGTAGAGCTTTTTAATAAGCAAAAAATGATGTTTGAAAAACGTCTCTCACTATTTTGTTCTAATGTTGTATACCTACTACTACTAATAAATAATATATTATTCTACGAAATCAATATACGCAGCGTATTTTGTTTTTTTGTGAAAAATTGAAAAACCGTATCAATAAATCAGTAAACAGCAGCATTTGTCATAAGAACGTCCTACTAACATGTTGTATTGTATTATACATTTACTGGTTCAATAATATCGCATTGTATCCGTAAGAAAGTTGTGGAATCTCTATATCTCTCTTCTCTATAGCATATAAACGTGGATAACGAAAGAAGTTTGATGTAATTGACTTCGGAATGCCGTCTCACTGTTTATATGTGAGAAAATAAGTTATCGAGTATTATGTATAAAAATGAAACATCTTTATACACTAGCAAACTCTACGAAATCGACCATGGCAAGAATGACCTCACCGAGGCAACGGCTACAACGTAACTAATCGATGTCCACCACGCAAGTTATACCTTCTGTCAAATGTGGGGCAGTTATAGAGTTAGCAAACATTGAAACTATGCTGTTAGATACACGCGATTTATAGCTATAAGAAACTGTACATGAATGCTATCGGAAACCACGATTTAAGCGACTTGTAAATTTCTAAATGTAGTGTGTATACTCACTCAAATTACGATAATAGATTTTTTATTTAAACATAACAGCCGCAACTCAGTAGTTTAAAAATGAGAATAAATATTACCTATGTATCTATGTATTACAAATAAGAGCGATATATTTGTGTTATTTCAAAAACTCCGTTTTAAATACAGTAAAATACAACAAAATAAATAAGAAAAGAAGAAATAAAATACGAAACAAGTAATGGAGTACAAAATGACGCTTTTTCTTACACGAGGAAGTGAGCCAGTTTCGATGTGAGCCGAATGCGAACGTCGAAAGCTTTCATTCCGAGGGTAAGAAAAGCCATTTTGTACTCGGTACGAACGATATTTTTTCTACTACCTGAAAGTCCGATACATTATTTTATCATCAGATTCACTTTCAGAAAAAGTCGCCATGTTTTCTATGTATTCCCGCCAAATTGTAAGTCTTTTATAATGAATGAATGACCTTGCTCCGCGACGCGGCGCGAAGTGGCCAGTATCATTCCGACAACGCGCACCGGTCTGTGGGCTAGCGCTAATAACTGGCCAGTATCATTGTGCCAACTACAGGGCCGAGAGATAAATTTGAGTGCTGGATAAACTGATAAGGCTGGAGGATAAGCTTAAAAAAGGAAAACCTAACAGAGTACGAAATAAAATTTCATACAATATTTTGTACTGACCTGTGAGTCATTTCGCAACGGGGTCCGGAGAGTTTGGTTTCGAAACTAATTTCGAGTATGAAATGGAACTTTTTCTCAAGGTATGTAGTAGAAAAATATTTTTATTTGTGCATAACACTTCGATCACAAACGAAGACATAACACCATAAACGTTGACAGTTCTCAGCCTGTGAAAAATAAAAAAATCTAGGTATATTTAGATGTCAAAATAACACAGAAAGTGTCTGAGGTTATTTCAAATAGTACTTCTACCGCTATAATAATCACGATGACTTGTTACAACAGATA
The DNA here is from genome assembly GCA_907165235.1 of Zeuzera pyrina. Taxonomy (NCBI): domain Eukaryota; kingdom Metazoa; phylum Arthropoda; class Insecta; order Lepidoptera; family Cossidae; genus Zeuzera; species Zeuzera pyrina. The sequence continues at coordinate 12,510,284 of OU015624.1, forward strand.
CAAGTATTTGTTTGACAAATCGTAATAGCAAGGCGGTACTTCCGACTCCACGTATGGCACGTGGCGTAGTTATTGCCGTCGTTAACAGACGAGTTACACAAAATCAGCGGAGATTTTCTTCTTACCCACCAAAGTTATGTAATAATATTATGACATCGAAAAAGTTTAAATGAAAATTAATGATATTCTTTTCGTGCATTTTATGTATGAATAACGACAGCTTTACATTGATTACATTGATTGATTGATTGAGATATCACAGAACTAATTACACTAATTGTGCAAGTACTGTTTCCAGAATTACTAGTTTTTTTTTATTTGGTGGAAAATGGAAGACTTTACTTGAAGACAAAGACGTTACACAGCAAGTCTTAAATATAAATTTACTCTAACGAATGTAATAATTAGCATTCAAAATACTTTGCCTACCGAATTTACTTCGTATATACATTTTTATAGAATACTAGTGGTTGCCCGCGAATTTGTTCGCGTAGTCTTTTATTTTATCCTATCCTAAAGAGTGGGGATTCATGCGTATTAAACAATTATAGACCAATTTCCGTGCTACCGGTCATGTCAAAGGTGTTGGAAGGAGTACTAAACAATCGGTTAATCACTTATTTGGATAACAAAGGTATTATAGCAAATAATCAATTCGGTTTCAGAAGAGGGAAATCCACTGAGGATACTGTATTTGCTCCTATTAAGAATATTGTTGATGGCATTGACAGAAAGAATAAATGCATATCTTGGCTAAAATGTAACTTATTGACCTTGAACATAAACAAGACACACTACATTGCTTTTACTATGAGAGCTTCTTTTATACCCCTTAATTCCAGCACGATGAAAGCGCATACTTGCTTTAATCATTCAGCGAACTGCAGTTGTCCTGTAATTGACAGAGTTCCGTTCACTAAATATCTTATCTTATCGGTTATATCTGGATCAGTCTCTTAACTGAATATATCACCTCCTTAACGACACGAGTTAGAAAGTTAATTTATATTTTTTTAAATCTTAGGTACGTAGCTGATTTTAACATCCTAAAAATGGTTTACTTTGCTCTTTGTCAATCCATAATGTCATATTGTATTACGGTGTGGGGAGGTGCAGCCAAAAACTACTTTAATACCGTTAGAAACGGCACAGAGGGCCGTCTTGAAGGTTATGACTAGAAAACCTTTCTGGTATTTCACTCACGTGCTTTACTCTGATACTGTGATTAGTAGTAAGGCAACTCTATACATTATTAATTACTTTGAGGAAGCACGTACAAACCAAATAAGTCCATAATATATACATAAGAAAGTGAAGATCTGATATAGTTTCCTAGAATACCCTGCAGGACTACCCTGGCTAAACGTCACTTGTTTTCTCAGCAGTTACCTTTTTAACAAAATAAATAACAGTATTCATATGTACCCAATGACTAAACGCAAATGTTACTAATCGATTAAAACAACAAAATTATTCCGATATAGAAGCATTACTTAATTCCTTATAGTTCCCTAAGAGATATCTCCATTATATAATGGAGCTATAGAATTACTAATTTTATCTACAAATTTTCAAATTTTCAATATTTGAAAATTAATGGTTCTCTCTATAAATTTGCTAATGATATAAATTACATCTTCTTTAAAATGAACGGTCTTTGCTATAAAAAAATCGTAAACTTCAAAATTAACAGTTTTTACAATAAAATTTTCGTTACAACATCAATCACCGATATGGTGATAATAAATGCTTGGGAGGAAATCGTGAGGACAAATGCAGGCTAAAGTTTATATTGTTTCACATTGGGTAAAATTTTGTAAATTCTTTTGTAATTTAATATATAATACTTTTTTTGGTTAGGTTAGGTTAGGTCTTTTTACCACAACGTCCGAGCTGAGCGAGCGCAGCGAGCGTGCCGCGGCAGCGACCGGCAAAGCGCCAGATCGGAATCCGCTTTATACATGGAATAGTATTGAAACAGCGAGTCCTCTAACGGGATAGTATAAGTTGAGAAATTTAATCTCGAAACATCTCCATAATCCATCTCTTTTCATTTTTTGCTGTTGGCTATATATAGCAATATTATATATTTGTGTATATAACATTGCTTGTGGTTGATTGTGGTTTATTTCTTACTTATTTCCAAGTGCAACAGGTGTCCGCACTCTAAAGAGATAATTGAAGTCGAGAAATTTAATCTCGAAACATCTCTACAATACTCCATCTCTTTTCATCTTTTGCTGTTGGTATAGCTATATATAACAATCTTATATAAATTAGTAGGTGTATTTCCAAGTTCATTCCAGGGGCAGTATTGAAATAGGAGTCCGCACTCTAAGAAGATAGTTGAAGTCGAGAAATTTAATCTTGAAACATCCCTATATCCTTCCATCTCTTTTCAGTTTTTGCTGTTGGTATATGTATATAAAGCAGTCTTACATATGCTAGTAGATGTATTTCCGGGTTATTTCCAAGAGTTGGGAAGAGACGTTGTGCAATTGCACCAACTCCATTAAGGAATATAATACTCCTCTAACTCCATTTACTGCGCCGGATGTGGCGGCATTTTCAGGATAACTGCTTGTCAAATTAATTTATTTAGTTTATAGACAATGTTATTTTATATAGCACAATCTATTATTTTTGGTATTATTATTATCGGCAAAAAAGTGAATGGTGCTCTGTCCGCATTAGTAGGCAGTGGGAATATATGTATCTAACTCAGCCAAAATGGCCATACACAATGGTGCCAACTTTATTGTATGGTAGCGAGCCCTGGATATGCCCGAAATCGAGTGAAAGTAAGATAAATGCAGTAGAAATGCGATCTCTTAGAAATATGTGCGGTGTGAGCCTTGCAGACAAAATAAGCAAGGAAGAGTTACGCAGTATGATAGGGTTACACGACAGTGTTATTGAAAAAATGAAGAAAGGAATGCTAAGATGGTTCGGGCACATGGAAAGAATGAGTGATGAAATACTGACGAAGAAAATCTATAACGCGAAAGTGAGTGGTAAAAGAAGCCAAGGAAGACCAAGGCTGACTTATGAAGATCAATAGCTAGAGTGTTAGCCGACGGAAATGTCAAAAGCACGCGCATACCTAGGCGAAAATATGTGAGGACAATGATGAGATTTGAGGAAGTAAAAGAAGTATGTAAGGATCGCGATGCTTGGCGCTCCGTCCTCTCTGACTACCCTGTTAGGGATACGGCGTGTCGATATGTATGTATGTATGTATCTATTATTTTAAATGATTGCTTATTTTTTTTTATTGGCAATAATTATTTTATAGTGTCTTTAATTTTTTTAAAGCTTATAGATTTAATGAACGAGTAACATTTTATTGTTTGACATTATATTTTTTATTAGCCATTCATAGCAATTTTGTTTATATGTTCACCTGTTTTGAAGTGCCATTAAATGCATCCTGTTCCTAAATAGCTTGATTTTTCTGATGATCCATTTCTGTTTCCTGATATGCTATCGATATCTAAGTTACCAATCACATATTTATGTATCCCACACAGTTTCATACACACACATCTCCACTGCATACACTTCACACAATTACTCAACACTATGATTTTCTCATACTTACAACAGTAGTTTTTAGTTAAGTGCTAAGCTAAGATCATATCTACAATACCAATTCCCGACTTCAGCTACGCTAGTGGGAAATTGATATGATTTATTTTCTTCTATGAACGATATACATGGCACCTAGTACATGCTTACGAATATATTCCAATTAGGACATTACATTTAGTCGTGACAAGGTCTACCTTTTCGAGATGCAGGTTAAGTCCTAGTTTGGGTGTGGATCGCGTGCGGCTGGACGACGGTGTCTAGTGTTAGATATAAGTATATTAAATAATGTACAAACCTTCGCAGGCGTACGCAGCACACCTCATCAAAGTTTTATCACAATGCACAATACGATGAATGGTTTATGAATGCATAGAGGACAAACATAGAAAGAAATGTTCATTTTTATTTATACAGATATATAGACTACTTTGTATTTAAAAGCATTTCTTTTACGTACTTCCTATTAAAGTCAGTGATGGATTTAGCCGTATCCGCGAGCCCTGAGCTTAAGGCGGTCCAATTTGAGAAGCGGAAAAATTTTGAAGCTATACAAATTTTAATTTTACCAATTGACTAAAACTTTGAAGATGTCAAAAATTAAAATAATAACATATATACAAATACCCATGACAACGGAAAACTTGCATTCTACAACTTCGTCATAAGTCAATAGTTATAGTGTAAAACCTCAAAGTTTAAACAAAAATAGAGGTGAGACAACCATAATATCAACGTTTTCGCGTCGTTAGCAAGCATTTGGAATATAGGCCATAATGATAGGGTTGTACATTTTTTTCCATTAATTGAATGTTTTCTTTTTGTATGGAAAACAAAATAAACGTATCATGTAATTATTACATCTGCAATATAACAGTCAACAGTGACACGTTGACTGTTATATTGCGGATTTATACCCCCTTTCACAATAACCTTATATTGGGATGCATCCAGTATTCTCTTTGGAAACGTCTTCTTTAAGTACATTGCAACAAATTGTAACCTCAAAATAATCCCTTCCATAGCGCGCACTTTCCTACACCGTGTGCGTTGAGGCTGTGACAAGTGTCGGCGGCCATTTTTTGCACGCTTCGCGAACTTTGTCCTCCGCAGACAATAGTCCCGCATTTACGTTGGCCCTTAATAATATTTTTTCAAATAATATTAAAATTCTTAAATGCTGTGCGAAACCAATGGTACTCGTACCTATTCCTAAATAAAATGTGGGAGTATTGAAAAAACAATTCGATTACTCGAAACAAGGACAATTCGAGAAGACGTACTGTACTGTACGTGAATATTATGAGTTACTTACAGTATTCTTGTAGATTATTACAAATACATACGTATTAAGTTGTCACAGCAGTTATTACAAAGATATAGCAGTTGTATAAATGTTCAGTCGGTATTCTATTGGTGTAAAACATCCTATACTAATATAATATACCTGTATATAATACACGCTGTATCCCCAACGTCTATATGTAGAATATAGACGTTCTCTTTATTTTGTGTATTAAACTATTTATCTATATTGATTACTAACAGCTCGTCCCGACTTCGGCTGCGTTGAATACGTATTACATAATATGTAGCCTATGTTCATCTTGAATAATGTACCTTCCGAATCGTGAAAGAATTTTTCAAATAAGTACAGTGGTTACGAAGATTAACCTCCAGCTCTCTACAAGACATAAACAAACTACAAAATCCGCTCGCTCTCTCTCTTTATAATATTAGTACAAACTATATTATTTATAATTATTATAATTGGATTTTTAGAAATGCTTAAAATCTTTAGCAGTTATTTTATAATTTATGAAAAAGTTAAAGCTGGCTAACGATAACGATAACGATAACTTAGCCATAATAATAAAAAAATAAAATGTACGCTGTTTTAAAATAGTTGTAACGCACTTCGGTATATGAAGTAAAATGTAAATTACATTATTTAATTCTTACAATAAAAACAATTCACGCTCCAATCCATATTATGTTAATACATAATATTGCATAGGTACTAAAGTAAAACTGACTAAAGAGTTCAACGAGAAATATGACTATACTGAATAAATTCTTGTTTATATTTTCGTAGTTCTAATTTTTTAAGTTTTAAGTTAAATTTCAATAATACTTTAAAATTGTATTCCTGTGTGATTTGTTATTCTTTGTTTCGCTTTTCTATTCTGTTGCTTCATCGATATTTTTTTCTTCGAGGTTATTATTAAATAAATTTTAAATGAATAAATCATCAAAGTACCGATGTACTTACATTACATATGTACGTAATAATAAGTATCAGATATTTTGTAAGTATAAGGCAGAATTTTGATTACGAAAGTTCTATAATGTTGTCACAAACTTAAAGATGCTAATAGATTCTTTTAAATTCTTATAGATTCTTTTAAATTCTTGCAGATTCTTGTAGATTCTTACAGGTTTTTATATACATTTTTGTAGATTTCCATAAATTCTTTTAGATACGTCATTAACAATTCTTTTACTGACTGTAATACAATTTCTGAATATTCCTCTAATAAGTAGAAACTATACCTAGATATTAAACATTGAATAAACAGTGTTGTGCAAAAACAAGTTGCTAAGTAATCTATTGTTAGCAGTTTCAAAACATGGCACTTAGGCCGTACATTATATCCACGGAAATGTCATTGGCTCCTTCCTAATTACGTTATGCTATCAGCGTCGTCGCTGAAAACCGACTTTAGCCACTCTTAAAAGAAATTTACGACTTTATAAAATCTTCTTTTATATTAACTTTTAAGCCCTTTATACCGTTGCAAGATTGCTCTTGTAAAAAACGCTCCTGTTAAAGTGTACTTTATAATTTCATAAAATTCTCGTACTAAACCCCAAAGACGGAAAACGAACATACGTACGTACTACATCAAGGAAGTCCTTCGAGCCGGATATGCCAGCAGGAATGAAATGACGAATATAAATGAATGAAGTATAGTTGCGGTAAGATTATGTGTACATTTTATATTCATAAAAGACCATCGCAATGTTTCTGGTAAGAAAAAGAAACGTTAATATGGAAAAATACTTTAGAACCTGTTCGTATTTCTTATTTTAGTACAGTCTCAGTCAATTATAGTTACGAGTAATAAAAGTATATTAGAGTTCATTGTCTTTAATTATTCATAACTCTAATAAAATATGTAGCATCGTCAGCATCCATTGAAACGTGAACTACTCCACTTACAGTCGATTTAATCCAGAATTAGCTGAATTCTAAACAAGTGTACAATCAAAGCTGGCACATAATCATAAACCGCTCTCCTGTATTATATTCTCAAAATCAAACAAACACCGAAATAAAGCATTTTATTAAACTTTTGTAATATTTCGCTTTTTTACATACTTCTTATAATGTTCCGTAGAGACTAACAAAACAAAGTGAAAGTTGTGAAGTGAATTCTGTAAAAGGTCGTCACCGGTAAAGAAAATAACGTAAGTATAATATACGCATTACGAACCTCTACGTATTATTTAAATATGACGTATAGACGTACATAAATAGGTATAGTATAGTGCAAATACTTTTTAATAAATATACGTCGTTGCGGGCAAATAATGAGTAACAAAGGAGTAAGATTCCAAGCCGCGATGTTTAGATATATAAGTACACTTGTGTCCTAAATTCGCATATTATAGATCAAGGAAATAACTCCATAATAACATATATTTCATGGAAACATGACAATTATCCCCTTGAATTATTTAATCGCTCACAGCTAATTAGGGCACATAAAGTTATACAAAATACCACACAAGTAATAAATTGTATAGACTCAAGTGTTACTTTGCGGAAATCCATTTCATGAGATGAATTTCTAAAATCTTTAGCGATTTTCCGCTCAAACTCCAAAAACCACCTACCGACACGTGTTTCGGCTCTTAACGAAGCATGCTCAGCATATTCCAGAGATCAGACTCGATCAGATATCCAACAACGTATCAAAAAATTTTTTTTTGCTTTTTTTTATGTCTGAGAGGCGAAAAATTCCCCTCGGATACTCAGCCGGACTCTACGCCGACTGAGTAGTGTCGGACTCAAACTGACTAAAAAATTCCCTCTTTGCTGTTAGCCCTAGTGACTTTTACAGCGTCACCGGTCGCGTTGGGGCGAGTGCTAAAGGCACCCTGAAGATAGTCAACCGCCTGAGGGTTCCTCCAGCCGAGGAATACCTCGTATGGAGGGCGGACCTCGAGCTCAAGGCGTCGCCAGGGGAACTTTCCGCACCTGCGTGCATTTTAACGGGCTTCCTATTCGGGTGAGGGCCGGGCCTCTAGCGGACCCGTCCGGCGAGACAGCTGAAGGCCGGTTAGTTAAAAAGCGGCGAATGAATTGAATTCATCTGTTCATTCAACAAAGCATTGTTGTTTTTACGTTTAAAAATCTCTAGTTGTTCCAAAATATTCAACCTAATACCTTTATCACATGTGTGTAATATTTTGAATGTATATTACACACATGTGATAAAGGTATGACTATCTGATCATCGTGCCCTGATTCTATAAGATGTTGCGCGAAATGGGACTTTTCAGGATGATTATTTTTGTACGCTGATAAATGTTCTCTATGTTTTATTTCGAAACTAACAAAACTACAAACACAACAAAGAGGTCGTAGTTTCGAAATAGGCAGAAAGTCTTCATTGCTAAATCAAATCACATTTAATTTATTGATGATTTTAATTTAGTATCCAGTGTATGGTTCCCATTCTTGAAAATATCAATTGGCACGGCGTCAAAGATATCGAATTCTCACATACATGGTATTTTTGTCGCATTAAAAATTTAAAATGTGAAAATAGTTACTTATCAACCGCAAAAATGTGTGTTTAGATACTGGTTTATCCCGTGACTAATAAAAATATTTTTTCAAAACCTAAATACTGGCAACCAAGATATTTATTGATCTTTTGAATTATATTAATAAAACGTAATAGATATTTAGGTAAGTTGAGATTATACAGGGAATTAAAAGACAAATTTTGCCTGAGTTCTCTATATCCTTAATTAGCTCAAATGTATATATATGGCTTTATTTCATATGTAAGTACACATTAATATGTGCAACCTAACATAACATAACATATCTTCACGCCGTATCCCCAACGAGGTAGTCAGAGAGGACGGAGCGCCAAGCGTCGCGATCCTTACATACTTCATCATTCATTCATACATCATTCTTCTCACACATTATCGCCTAGGTATGCGAGTGCTTTTGACATTTCCGTCGGCTAACACTCTAGCTGTTTGATCTTCATAAGTCACCTTGGTCTTGGTTGGTATGTGCAACCTACATATTAATATGTAGGGGAAAGTGGGATAAAATCGGGACGCCAAGGGAAATATTAAAAAAAATGAACATTTCAAACATTATAAATTAACTTTATTAGACTTCGTTTAGTATAACTAATGAATCACATATTTGGTTAAAGAGATCACAGTTTTCATTATTATAAGTAATAAAAATTTAAAAAAAATCAAAAGTTAACTTTATACGGTTTTGCCCCATACCTAGTCCAAAACCGGGTACACCTACATCTTATACCCAACTTTGTCCCTTAACATCGGAAACAATGGAAGTCATCCAGTTCATCTCGTTCCCAACCACTACTTGAGTTTCAACCGTAACTTGTTCAGAAGAGTTTCTGGTAGGGTCAATACATGTGATATCATTATCCGTTGTAGTAGCAGAAATAAAATCATGACCTGAGGAGATATTCGGATTAAGTGGACAAATATCTGTTTTAAAAAAACCACTAATAGCATTTTGTAGAGTCGCTGCTTTTGGATACGCAATCCCAAAAAGCTTTCCAAGTTGAAACTGGGTTACAATACGACCTGTATTATTACGCAGCCATGTCATCACTTCTTGGCTGTAATAGGTGCTTAATGGGCCCATGTTGCTAACATCGAGAGGTTGTAGACGATGTGTGCGGTGTGGAGTATGATGATTCCATTCTCTCGTGCTTTTTCTATCAAGGGAAGATTTTTAGTATGCGTTGCGTGTCCATCGAGCAAAAGCAATACAGGGTCATTCTTAGTAGGTTTGACATTCGCGATGAAGTGACTTAGCCAATGGACAAATATATCACTTTGTATCCATCCACTGGGATGGCATATTGCGATAGTTCCAGGTGGTGCACCATCTAACAATTCAGCCTTCAAACGGATTCTCGGGAAAATTAAGAGTGGTGGAACATAGGCACCTGCAGCTGAAACACATAAAACTGCGGTTGGCAATTGGCCCCTTTCAGCTGAAGAGATAAGGCCTATTTGCTTTTTACCTTTTAAAGCCAGAACTTTAGATTTCTTCTTGGGGACAGTCATGATCCCAGTTTCATCGGCATTAAATATCTTGGTTGGTCCACAATTGTATTTTTCTTGCAATTCAATCAATAGAGAGAAAAATTTTGAGACATTTACTCCATTGAATCCCATTGCACGTGCGACCGAAGTAGGCTCTGGAAGGCGTAACGATAATTCTGGATGACGACGTAAAAATCCGTAAAGCCAATCCATTCCAGCTAACTCAGCGTCTTTGTTAAAATTGTGATCTATATCATTTTTTTCTGCCATGAAAAGCACGAAAATCCCTGTACGTTAGTCCAAATAATTGAGCCTCAAGATCTTTTATGTGCTGACACATTAAATTTTCTTGCTCAGCTGTAAAGACCGTCTTAAAACGTCCTAGGGCTTTTTTGAAGCATCTTCGAGATTGTTATTTATTCGGTACTTCTTTACTTTGTCTTCCAGGGTTGATTGTGGTACCGAGAATTTTCGAGAAGCGAGACGATATCCACATTTTCCATCTGTTACTTCTAAAATGGTATTTTTCATACATTCTTCACTCCAGGATTGTCGGTTCGTTGTTCTTTTATAATTTCGTGGCATTTTGTCGTGAACTGTAACAATTTATGATACAAAATAACGTTAAACAAAAAAAAACGAAAGATAGTTGTACAAAACCGGGTACTACCCGGCATTACCCCGTACGGTTTTACCCCAAGCGCACCAAAGAGAAACAAAATAATCAAATAACCTAAAAACATGCAGCAATGAAGATTCAACCAATTATCCGTTTAACCTTAATACATACTTAATCTTTGCAACAAAATTAAATTCCACTTACCTTGACACACAAAGTTATAGTACAGTTTTGAAATCCGTCGAATATTACAATAAACCTCCGTAAAAACTTTTTTCTTAATATTTTCTACGAGCACGCTCGTACGTCATCTAACTTTTGTTGACAAACTGTTCAAGATGGCTGACTGCAGTGAACGAAGCGCGCGGAAATTCAAGACGCATTAGAAAGCTTTAATGCCGTGTCCCAGTTTTACCCCCATACCCGGTTTTGGACTAATCTCCCCTACATATGAAATAAAACCATATGTAAGCCATACTTATATTTTTTATGAGTTATTTTTTATAACAAAATTGTCATTTATTTCTAACAGCATTATATAAATCAATAGAGAAAATAATCACGTACAGTACCGTTTATAATAAAATAAATAATATCGCAGAGCATTCCACGTAATTAGCAATGAGAAACAAATTCGTAAGATAAAAGTAAACTTCTACGATTTGTCCTTACTCTTGTCCAATTATGTTTCCGTTACGTAGTGTCATTGGTACGTGATCTACGTACAAAAAGATGTTCTGCAATCTCAAGATAATTGTACCAATATTTGGCGGATTTTCTCCGTAGAATCTCTCCGTGGTTCACTTATCCGTATATTGGACTCTGCTTTCGAATTTTGACACTTGACAAATAAAAGTCGTCGTCACAAACGATAAAAGAGAAGAGTTACATTTTTGTGACCGACAAAAGTATTAATCTTTTTCCTTATAAAAATAAGACATATGTTTCAATAGCATGTAGTTTGTTATCGCATATCAATAACATGACTTTTCGATTTGTATTTTATTGAATACTTACTTACTTTCTAACTAATGTAAAATGATATACGCTTGGCGCTCCGTCCTCGGATTACCCGGTTAGGGATACAGCGTGAAGATATATATGAAAAATGAAGTACTAGGGTGTATGTAAATATATATATATTGTAAATTATTATTGTAGTAATAGATTCCTTCTAATAACTTTATAAAATAAAATACAACAAAAAGCGTAAGCATGAAACGTAAAAAGTGTTTTTCTGTAAGTAAAGTAATACGTAACCATTTATTACCTATATTCACTTAGTATAATATGTAGTAACCTATATACTTATATGTAACTAGTTTAACACTACGTTTCAAAGCTACCTATAAAGGCAACCCGAGCGTAAGGTTTCTTTCATCTCATTGTACATTGCAGATACCATTTCACTCACAAATGGCAAACGCTCCTCGCTTTCTTGTCTGAAAAAGTGCTATGAATTGGGGCAGGCTGATTCCACATTCAAATGAAAATGAATTACTGCTTATGTGTAAAAATTTTTTGTTAAGTAAGTGTAGGGTGTAAATGATCCAACGTTTTAATTAAATAATATTTAACTTAATGTTGCTCACGACTTCCGCATCCCGCATAGAATTTCATTGTATTTCAAGCTAATTGTGAAACTCCTTACTACAGTACCACCAGATGTTATCGGGTCGATGCCGATTTTATCGGGACGTCCCGTTTTTCAGTCCTCTCAGAAGCTCAAGACGCGTCCCGCCAAAAACCTGAGCGAAACGTCCAAAATCCCGCTTATTCATCGACCGACCTATATGTAACAATGCACACGGAGAAGTTTATCATGTTTGTTAAATTTAATTTCCTGTAGTTATATTGAAGAATGATAACGCTGGATTCGAATAACTAAAATAATTTAGGTATCTAAGTACATTATAATACATTCGTTGAAGCGATTTAGACATTTTTGTATTTGTGACGATGTGAAGAACGAATTAAAGACAAACGGAAACGATCGCGTGTTGCATCTCGTGCGACCCCGACCGGCGCTACAATAAATATAATTATCCATTTTCACTCAAAATATTGCCGTTGTATCGTGTCATAGCGTGTGCATATTAGCGCACACACATACAAACCACGTGCACTGGCTTTCTATGAAGACATCCTTCTGTTAGCTTTATGGTGTCACGCTATTCCGTCCATTATAATGCAAAGAACCTTTGCGCAAATTTTCTAGTTCACATATCAAAGATTTGGTCACAGTCGCTTTCTTATTATTTTATAAATATAAATAAATAAATAAATGCTTAAATATTGTATAGTTACTTTGCGGAAATCCATTTCATGTGATGAATTCTAAAATCGTTAGCTATTTTCCTTTTCAAACTCCAAAAACCACTAATCGACACGTGTTTCGCCTCACAACAAAGCATCCTCAAGATAATCCAGAGATCAGACTCGGTCAGCTAACGAGCACCGAATCAACAAACAACAACAAGCTAACGACCGCTTGATGGTCGACCGCCTGCAATAGGCGATACATTTATGCGTTTTGAAAGGAAACCAGAGTTGAGTCAGCAGCAGAGTCAGTCAGCAGTAGATAGATCAGTATTATGTAGAATTTAAACTCAATTGTCAAATGTAAATATGTTTAAAAGTAGCGAATGAATTGAACGAACCATTAGTGAACAAAAATCTAGATGTAGAAATGGCTCTCTTAATGTCAGCTGTAAATCGTTTCGTGGGATCATTCGGAAGTGGAACGTATTCATCAGTACCGATGATTTCAGCAACCTTCCCATCATATTGACAACCTCCGTGGCGCAACGGCTAAGCGCGTAGAAAAGTAAACGGAGGTTGCGGGTGCGATTCCCGCCCCGAGTCTGAGTGTTTATGTATAATGTCTATTTATTTACAAAAGAATAGTAATATATCAGTTGATCCATAACACAAGCGCTGTGCTGCTTACTTTGGGACTAGATGGCGCTGTGTGAAATGTCTGAGTATATTATTATTATATTCCGTTCTTTCCTGGTAACTATGATATTTCCTTTATTAGCTTCGCTAATTACTAGGTTATTATTATTTATTCTTTTTTGGGTTGATTTAGTTGTCTAAATATCAGGATTATAACTATCTTTCCTATTATTGGTTTTATAATTTTTAATTTGATGTACTTACCACAATACTTTTAAATAAATTGTCTTTTTTATTCCTTATTGCTGCTACTTCTGCATCGACTGCCAACCATTGTAAAGCCTTTTGTGTATGTTTATGAACATTACTGTGCTTCAATCCTTTTTGTAATACAGATATTTCCTTATTAGGAAATTGTACGTTTGTGAGATTTATAACTGTTATTAAACGAATACTGTATATTTGTATTTTGCGTATTATATAAATACACTGTATATGTTCTTTGTGTCTTATTTCGAAATTACGACCTGTTTGTCCCACGTATACGCTGTCACAATGTTCACAATTAAATTCATATACTCCATTACTTTTATTATTATCTGTTTTGTCGTTTACATTACAAAGAGATTTAATAGTATCGACTCACTTATATGCTACAAAAACATTATTTGTTCTATGTGTTCGCAATATTTTCAGATATATATCCTAAATAAGTAATGCTACCTGTATATTTATTATGTTCTTTGGAACATGATCCTTTGTACAGAAGTTTATTAGCAAGATAATTTTTTTCATTATATTATTATTGTATTAGGTTGAATATTTTAGAACGATTAGAGATTATTAAACGTAAAATTAACAATGCTTTGTTAAGTGACCAGATAAATTCAATTCATTCGCCACTTTTAATCATATTTACATTTGACAATTGAGTTTAAATTCAACATAATACTGAAGTCATTAGTGATGAGCTCTGATTGGTCACTCGCTCTCTGGTCGTGGGCAGAGTAATTGGTATATAAATATTCGTGCAGCTGACTCTTTTCTTGATTCTTCCAATTAATTCAGACCGTTTCATGCGCAAGGCCACCGCTGCCACTCCTTACATGCGCAACGTAGATCTGCACTACGACTTAGAATTGCCCTCTATAACTCAATATCTAAAAGAGGCGTCCCAACGCTTTTTTCATCATTCCTCTCTACACCCAAATCCCCTAGTAGTCAGGGCGTCATCGTACACCTCCGAGCCCCGCGTCCGCAAACGTTATTGAAGGTTTAGGCTGGATTTAGTGCTATACGGATGGTCCGTACGGACATATGTTGTACGGAGCTATCATATAGAAATTAATTATTGCGTTTAGAGGTGCACGGCCCGCGGAGCGTCCGTCCATCTGGTCGAGGACCCTCCGTCGAGCGCGTTCGTGCTCCGTACGTCCGTATCCGGACGCGCGAGGCATCTAATCTACGCGTTTAGTGTTGCGCGGACGCAGACCTGCCATGCAATTCTGTAAAAACTCGAATCACCCAAAGCGAGACTCGCTCGACAATTCACCCTACTTCGCATTCGAACTCACTTGACTCTCAAATGGAATTTTCTAAATCAAACAGTCTAGGAGCGAAGTGAAGGGATCTTATATGCGAGTTTGTCGGGGATTGCTTTAAGAGTAAACATCTCAGTCGATATTTCGTCTTAGAGTACTTTAACTTCTTCTGAGATAATTCCGTTAAATAAAACTCGTTTATTTAGATTGGATTGTTATATTTAGCGAAACTTCATAAAATTCATTTACGATGTATTCATGTACCACTCGCCGCCGCCACTCATCGAGGCGGCGCTAGTATCTCTGTCGACTTTAGAGAATACCAAATCACAGTTGACAATCTCACCGCGGATTCAGAAGTGAATTTGACTAATTTGCGTTAGAGAATCGCACTACTGACCGGACGTGTGGTCGTACTGTCGCTAACAACAATGTCCGGGGCGAATATCGGAACGGGTTATAACGAAAGTCCGAGGTCAACCATCATTATGGGATCTCAGTGACGATTCCTATAAAAATCGTGACGCTAAACTACAGGCGTCGCTAGAAGTGTGTCGAGCATCGTAAATAATCGAAAAAATTTTCGTCGATTACGACGGAATACGGAGGAATTATCCTCAATTTTGAATATAGTGTATGATATTCTCCATTAATTAACCTATTTGCAATTATTGGGTGGATATGGTACCTTCTCTTATTCTTCTTTTTATGCAATCGTCTCAAGTAGTAGGCAGCAATTACGATATTGAAAAACTGATACATCCTGTTCGCGACTATACTCGTCCGACCCGTATGATGGTACGTGGAGCACTAAATGGTCGAGCGTACGGACGATCCGTACTGCGGAGCTCCGTACGGTAGTCCGTACGTACCATCCGTATAGCATTAAATCCAGCCTTAGGCATGTATTAGGCGACAGCGATAACGACATTACACGTTCGAACTCGAACATGCCCACTTACATATTACGACCGCACTGCTTCCACCGGCGGAGGCGAGGACTTCCCCCGCGTCTCCCGTAGGGTCTCACGGTTAGGAGCTCGATCACATAGTACTACACACACACACACGCGGGCCTTGCCACATTGCAAAATGCCACGCGGAACACTAGGCGCACTAACCGGCCTTCAGCCCTCTCGCTGGTCCGGTCCAATAAAAGTCCGCCCTCACCCGAATAGGAAGCCCGTTAAAATGCACGTAGATGCAGAAAGCTCCCCTGGCGACGCCTTGAGCCCGAGGTCCGCTGGAGGAACCCTCAGACGATCGACCATCTGCCAGGGCGCCTTTAGCGCTTGCTCCAACGCGACCGGTGACGCTGTGAAAGCCACTAGGGCTAACAGCAAAGAGGGTTTTTTTTTAGTCGGCTCGAGTCCGACACTACTCAGTCGGCATAGAGTTCCGCCGACCGTCCGTGGGGATTTTTTCGCCTCTCACAAACCAAAAAAAAAACGAAAAAAAGGAGGTAAAGAATTTAAGATTGCATTAAATGCTTAAATGAATTCAAATATTTATGCATAACAAACCTTTTGATCTAGTTATATATACATATTATTATGGTTGATTATTACCGATTTTTTCAGAGGAATACCTAACATTCGTCTGTTTTTTTAGAATAAGACCGAATTGAAATTTCTGTAGATACTTGTTAATCACATTATACTCACAAACGTTTTCCCGTCACAGTACGAATTTCTCATCGTACATATACTTCTAACTTCTTTTTTATTAATACGTAAATATTTTTATAGGTTATCTTTGCTCTACTTTCCCCTAAGGACACAACAATGAGAGTCACGCCATCCAAACCAATTCCCTACGTTATACTTTATTATTTCAATAAACATGGTTACTCGTTTGTTTGTGAACCATTGTGAACGAAAATTGCCATAACTTTTACCGGTTAAGTACTTTACCAACTACTATGCGGTGAAGATGCTTCTGAGTGAGTGTTCTCACAACAAAGAGGACTCGAGTTGGTCGTTCTGAAACTACCTAGTGAGATGTACTGTGAGTGAGATGTACGGAGATATATATAATTTTAGTATGAAACTTTCTACTGCGTCGTCTGATTTGCTTTAATACAAAGAAATCGTATTCATGAAGCTAAAATTTGGCAGACAGGCAATTGATAGATAGTAGACGTCTAGCTGATTTAGCTGAGAAAGGATTTTTGAAAATTCCCATTTTAAGGAGGAAAATGACTTGGGCGGACTGAACTCTGTATGAAACTTTCTATGGCAACGTCTGATTTGGTTGAAATTTTGCAGAAATGTTTTTGATGAAGGGGGTGAAATGGTAAACACTTCCCCTTTTCCCATACCTGTTAAAATAGTAATCAGAACTGGTTGACAAAATCAATTTTAACGCAAGCGAAGCCGCGGGTAAAAGCTAGTAAAAAATAATTTAAAGTTGATGTATCGTATTTCATTGCTATTTATTTTTTAAATTCTATTATTTGAAATTCATTAATATAAAAGATCCATTCAAGATCCGCTAAAAAATAACGGATACGGATACGAATACAGATCTTTTTTCCTCTCAATATCCGGCACATCACTAATACATATATATTAACATACCTACATTATAGGAAGGACTCTTAGAGTATAATATTTATAATGGTGTTGGACAATCTCTCAAGTTCACCTAACTTAGCAGTGATTGGCGAGGTCAGCGGTTGAATGGCTAACCATTAATGCCAACATATCGATTTAAGCCTTCCTTGCCTTAAAGTACATTAGCTGTCGTTCTCAGGTGCTGTTTTCAAACATAAACTCAGACTGTTTAAATTCTTTAATGTTCTCGTTAGCCTCAAATTCGACAAGTTTATCCTAAGGTTTAATTTTCTCTTTAGCTTATAATATTTTGGTGGAAATCTTTTCTTATGAATAAAATCTACAATCTTAGTTAATTGCTTAAGTTGAATAGCCGACTTTAGGAAAGGTAAAAAGTATCCGCTCGCGATTATGCTGTAGAAAAATTGTAGGAATACTTTTTTATCTGAACTACTAGAATATTCAGGATTATGTGCGTGTATCGAAATATTCAAAATGTAAAGGACTTGTTACGAAATGCGATTTTATCTTTCCATAAACATAATTAAAAAAGGTAATTCAAAAAAACAAAAAGCTCTAAGTTAACATCCCGCATACCTAGGCGAAAATGTGTGAGGAGAATGACGAGATTTGAGGAAGCGAAAGAGGTGTGTACAGACCGCGACTCCTGGCGCTCCGTCCTCTCTGAATACCCCGTTGGAGATATGTTATGTTATGTTATGTTTAAACTTAATGATTTTCAAATTTTGCTACTAATTGTAAGGCCTTACTATTACCAGTATACCTACCCCCAACGATAAGCGCATTTGATAACATTGTATTAACAATTGATCGATTATAACCAAGTTTGCACTAGACGATGTGTCGCCGAATTGTTCTCAATCCTGAAGCTTCCGTCTAGAAAGTCAATGAACTTCGACCGCTTTTGCGAATTGACCTATAAATTGTACCTTAATATATGTAGTACTAATAAATGCGTCGAGGACCGTTAAGATTTCTTATATCATTGTTTTTATAGCGGTGTTAACTCCGCAGTCCCGAGAGCAGATAAAGGAGGGAAATGTATATATATACATACATATTTATTCATCGTATTCATCACTTATTCGTTTTTTAAATTTTTTATTTCACTTCAGACTAAAACAACTTTAAACTTTAAACTTGGATTACTGGAAATCTTTTCACCACCTCGTAATACATCCATGGAAAGAACTACTCAGTTTTAGAATTTGCTCCGCTATTAATAATCTCCGCTATTAATAATACAATTAATTATATTAATAAAAGCAACATTCGAATGAATTGTAATATACTGCACACTATGAAGGTAGTTAAAGTCGAGAAATTTAATTTTGAAATATCTCTATACCCCTCAATCTAATTCATCGTTTGCTGCTGGTGTATCTATATAGTATAGCAATCTTGTATATTATGCTAGTAGGTGTATTTCTCGAGTTATTTTCAGGAGTTAGAGAGAGAGACAGGAATGAAACCTTAGTGGTCAAAGGTTACTCGAGGTCGTAATAATTTGGCTTCAACTACCTCTTCAGAGTACGATGTCCAGCTATAATCAAAGATTCTTGGCGGCAGCCTAGTTCAAACTGTCGCGAGATGTTCGTAAACTTCATGGCAAATATCATTGTCAGGATGACACCTTGACAGCTTGTTAAGCTTATTCATTTATTTCTTTCATAGACAGTTTTATTAAATTTCATAGCAAAATCTAACGTTTTAAATGATTCCTTTCTTTTTATTGGCGCTATGATTATTTTATAGCGCCTACAAACTTTTTGCAGATAATATATTTTCAACAAGGGGTAACATTTAATTGTATGACGTTATATTTTTATATAGCAATTAATAGTAATTTTGGCCACATTTTCACCAATTTTGAAGACAGTTTAAATGCATCCCAAATTCTGACTAAATATATTATGTATTGTATAGACTCGGGTGTTACTTTTGTGGAAATGTGATGAACTCACAGCATTTTAAGATATCCTCCGCCCGAAATTCCAAGCTCACTATAATCGAGACGTGTTTCACCTCTTAACGAAGCATCCTCAGGATATTCCAGAGATCAGACAGGTAACAACTATCAATGATAAATATTGTTGATGTAAAAATTCATCATATAATTATGCATAACGAATATTGATCATCAATGACTGTGGATCACAATTGTTAATGGCCATTTGAAAATGTCATCTAACTAAAAATTCTGTCCTGTGATGATGTCATGTTAAAGATTAAAAAGTTCATTTGTCGATTGAACCCAAATTGAACCTTGGTATGACGTTATAACGTTGACAAGCAGAGACTTATCTGGAAGAAATAAGGTTGATAATCGTATATATGGATGTGTAATTATCAGAGTATTTTAGTCTATTGTATAGTCTTCATTAAAAGTTCTATATTTAGAAAAGTTATTTTTGTTCAACTACAATATCTATTAAATAGTATAACTACTTATGTAAGTAAAATATCTTCATTCTTTTTTGCGAAGTGTGTGTTTTTGTTAAAAATTAAACACTTTATAATAGACTTGACTCCAGATAGCCTGACCTGTATCTGAGGTCACGTACTACGAAGTGAGGCAAACAAAATGAAATAAAAAACTTGACCTATGGGTACTGTTTTTTATCGAAATGACAGCCGATCAACCTATCTGATAATAAGCGTGTGTCGTATGTACAGGAGAGTCAGCGTATCTGATTTACCATAGTGAATTTGCCTCACCGTAGCTGCTCGGACACTACAACGTCTGGAGTTATAAAATCTATGCATTTTATCTCTAGTCTCTAAACAGAACAAAGTCTTGTCCGCTTAGTTTTTCTAAACTACACAATGAATTTTGACAAGATATTCAATATCATTTAGAGAATATTTTCCGGAAGGTTTTTCAGTGTAGGTAGTAGGAAAAGGCGGCCTTTTGTAATTAAGTCATCAAAAAAAATTTTCAGCCGCTTTACATTGCTTTCGATAGCTAAACCTTATTAATATGAGCCACTTAGTTCGAAATAATCCACTAAAGAATTGTAGGTCTCATAAAGGCAGAGCAATATTGATGGCGTTTGTCTATCTCCTAAGGTTGATTCGCAGGAACCACTTTTATCTTTCGTTCATCTTTAAAAAACAATAGGTTATTTACGAAGCTATTTGTCCAATATCATGTTGTATATGTTAGTTACTTTGGACATTCAAATTGGGTGAAAATTTTTCTTTACGTCATGTCATTTAAACGAATATGGATTTTAAAAGATATAGCAGATTTAAAATTACGCGCAACAAAAAAATAAGCTTGCTAAACGCACCTTTCGTTGCAATGAACTGTCAATACCAAACCGCTGACAAACGGATAGAATAGTACATCGTGTCTATCGAACGGACGCTTAAGTACTTACATACATACATACATATCTTCACGCCGTATCCCTAACGGGGTAGTCAGAGAGGACGGAGCGCTAAGGTCCTTACATACTTCTACTTAAGTACTTGGTGCCTAAAATACACCAAATAAATTAATTGCACCCGTGCGAAGCCGAGGCGGGTCGCTAGTATTGCTAGTAGTGTCGAATGAGTTATTATATCTTGCGGCCCAAAATTATAGTTTTCATTTATTTTATATAATCCTTCCTAACAACTAAGTAATTTGACGTTATAAAAACCATTATAAACACAATGTTTTATCCACATATCTGCATTACACAAAGTTGCGGTTGTTAAACGTATGTACATATGTAGGTATATATGTATCTAATCATAAATGTGTATTGTGTTTTGTGTAACTAAAGATGTCAAGTAACAGGGCCACTCCTTCAAGGTTTATTTTATATTGCGGAAATGTCGGAGAACCCAAAATAAATGGTAATGGTCACGCAATGAATACTAAATAAACAGTTTTAAAATTTCTTATTCACAAACAAATATTAAAGGAAGCGATAATAATGATGGTTCCTTGTATTAAATGTTGACAACACAATTTAAATTGAATAACCATAAATTCAGTATTTATACTAGTGTGTTTATGTGAATAACTGCCATTGTTTTCATTGTTTACTCGTTAAAATAAAAAGGAGAAACGAGAAATCTTATTATCCTGTAAAATGTTGAAAGTACGATATAAAGACCAATAAATACATAAGATATTATCTCTACTATTTATATATCTATACCATTTAGAAGATCTCGTCTACTTATTTGAATAGTTTAGCCTGTTCTTGCATATGTTTACTTTTATATATTTGTATTTATATAGGTATTGCAATAACAATACATACATTAGATACAATTAAATAAATAAAAGAATCAAATAAATGATTTATATAAAACTTATTACAATTAAATTAAGCCCTGTCTCCTAAACTAGAAAAACCTGTATTTTAGGAGACGAATTAAAAAATTGTTTAACTAATCTTTTTTTTTAATACTTATCGAGTGAAATTTTCTCAAGTACTTACCTATCACGTTATGTGAATTAAATTAAAATAATTACAAACAAAAATCTCATTTACAGAAATGAGATTTTTGTTTACATTATCATCTCTGGGTTTAAGTTTTCAAGAATAAATAATTCGTAGAAAAATTGTATTGCATGCCTTAATTTTCTTTACGTTTCTGTTTCCCAAAATAAAGATTTATCGTAACAACTTCTATTTCTGGTGAGTGGTTATCTATACAATAATAACAGATACCTACGTCTGCTATTTTCTACATTATCTTACTTGTCAAATTATATGGTTTTACTAGCTAACTTCGTGCAAAACGATATGAACGAGCAACCAATAGAGGCAAAATGAGTAGAGTCACGCAAGGTACCTGGTTTAGAACTCGTATTGATATCTACCTGGAAAACAGGTACATATGTATTTGTATCTGCAATTTGAGAAATCGATACTGGTTTTACAGTCTTTACTTGATTGTAAAGTTTTATATCAATCCGAGTAATGCGAAAATACGGTCAATACGAATGCACTCATATGTACTAGTTTTATACTAGTATACGATTTATATGAAGAGATGATTAATGAGATATTTACGTAATAAAGGATTTCGTCTATTTATATATCTACGTTATAAATAGACGTTATTTAAGTAAAAATGAAGAAAGGAGTGCTAAGATGGTTCGGGTACACGGAAAGAATGAGTGATGAAAGACTGACGAAGAATCTATAGAGCACTGGTTCCCAAACTTATTTTGTCTACTGAGTCGAGAGCTCATGCAGTCGTTGTCTAAGATGCCTCCTAGCTAAATGAAATTATAAATCACCCCCCAGGCCTCTACACAACGCCCCCATTTTTTTTCTGGGTCTCTTACCGCCCCCCTTTAGGCCTGCAGCGCCCACAAGGGGGCGTTATCGCCCACTTTGGGAATGGCTGCGTATAGAGCGAAAGTGAGTGGTAAAAGAAGCTAAGGAAGACCAAGGTTGACTTATGAAGATCAAATAGATAAAGTGTTAGCCGACGGAAATGTCAAAAGTACTCGCATACTTAGGCGAAAATGTGTGAGAAGAATGATGAGCTTTGAGGAAGCGAGAGAAGTATGTAAGGATCGCGACGCTTGGCGCTCCATTCTCTCTGACTACCTCGTTGGGGATATGGCGTGAAGATATGTTATGTTATTTAAGTAAGAAATAAGTGATTGTTGGAGACATAGGAATGCAATTCTATTAATTAATTTTATAAAACCGTGCAAGTAATACGCTTGTGAGCCCAATACCGGTCGTTCAACAGATATTGATTTCTCAAATTTGTTCTCAGGTCGCGTCCGCACTCTGCGGCTATCGCCGACATGGTTTTTAAGTTTTACCTTTAATTTCACGAAATCCCAATTCCTTTCACATTTACATATACTTGCATATATCTATACTATATATAAATCTCTAGCGTCTGTCTGTAATTACAATTTTACTGTAAAATTTGTGTTTTTTTTTTTTGATTCACTGACTTTATTCTACTGTTCTTAAAAAGTTTTCTGTCTGTATGTCCTTTTATAAATTAGTATGTAGTATGAGCATGTGATTGCCCAAAATATAGGCTACTTTTTTTGAATCTATCCCTAAAGGGGTGAAAATGGGGATGAAACTTTGTATGGAAAACGCTAAATCGCTGCACCGGTTATGATTAAATTTGGAATGAATGTAGTTAAACATCAAGAAACGGCCATAAGCTACTTATTTTATTAAAAATCTATCCCTAATGGGTGTAAAGGGGGATAAAACTTTATGCGGGAAATGCTAAACCGCGGAACTGATTATGATATGATTATGATAGAGATAGTTTGACACCTGAGAACGTACATAGGTTACCTTTTTATCAAAAACCTACCCCTAAGGGAGTGAAAAGGGGGATGTAGCTTTGAACGGAAAATTCTGAACCGCTGAACCAATTGTGATGCGTAATGAGATAGTATGTGCTCGGAGCCAGACGTAGGCTAGACGTTTTTCCAAATACAATCTTTGTACATATATGCATACATGTATGTGTAATCTAACCTAAACTGGGAAAGACACGAAAAAATTTTTCGCGCAGACGAAGTCACGGGTACAACAAGTACATACGCAATGCATTATTCATGGCGTTTCCCAGTTCAAGATGCACAGAGTACCTACAAATCGCAACTTGCTCCTAGTCTAGCTTCAAGTATTTAGACCACTGGTTTGGACCTACAGATGACAAACTGAAACCACTTAATGACAAGTTTCCAGTCCAGAGCCTCCACATGTTCCTTACAATAACACTACATGTACATCTCGATATTTCAGTGTTTCTCCATAACATAAAACAATATTGTTTATATTATGATTCATAATATTCATTAATTCATAAGTAAAGAAACATTATGTATAATTTTGTATTTCTTTTTTATTTATTACCACAATAAAATAAGAAAATATATATGGAGTATCACGTTAAAGTATTATGTAATAAATAATCTGTTTAATAGATTTTCTTTGTATTACACTAATTCTCTATAAACAACAAGCAATATAATATTTCGGCTTCATCCTTGGTTCATCTAGTTAGAGGAAACAATGGAAAGCATATTGATTTTATTTGTAACCTTTATCAGCGAAGATTAAAACTAAGTAAGAGGATTTGAACTGTGTTATTCGACTGCTTTAGAAAGAAATTTAGTTGTATTCTGTGCAATCACTAATCACTATATATTTTTTTTATGTTCACCATACAAAAAAGAAGAGTTCTCTACGATATACGGTGATCTGGCGACGCTAAAATGTAGAATTGCATTTATGTAGAATAATGCAACTCGAACGCGCGGCACGTCAGTACCTGGCTAGTCCTGTGAAAATGAAACTTGAAAAAATAATTCGCAACAAGACATTTCTTTTCCAAACTTTAAATATATGTACAATAATTTTAAGATACTATTTTCACGAATCCACCCTGGTATGTATCCACATATTTCATCAAAGGAAGGAAGGAAGTCATTTTTATTCAATTTCAATGATTCATTCGGTGGATAATATTGTAAAAAAGAAAACTGTGGATTACTGATAGAGACTTTAAGCTACTCATTATCATTTTTGTTAATGAGTAGTGAATTCAATTTTTAAATTTTTGAATTCGATAATAAAACTTTCAGTGTTAAGAATAATATGTCCATGTAAACGGGTTTATCAAAACATATTTCGTTCAGAAATAATAGTGGTTGATTCGGTACGTATGTCAAAGACAAAAATTATTTTTACAAAGTAAATAATAATTAAATTGATATACTTACTATTTTTACCGACTTCAAAACAAAGGAGGTTATCAACTCGACCCGTATGTATGTAATATTGTCAGAATTGCACAGTTTTTGTATAATATGTTAGTCTATACCAGCTTCTAAACATGTATGCCAAATTTCATAAGTGTATATATGTTTGTATTTTTATCCGCGTATATCTCAAAAACTATAAGCGGATTGCAAACATTCTTTTTTAGTTGGACTAGATATAATAGTCCAACTTAGAGACAACTATACAAGTTTCATTGATATTGGTTCAGTAGTTTTTGAGATAGAGAGTTAAGTGTGTATCAGTCACGGGGAAAACGTGTCATTGGCTTAACAGCGTAATTCTAAAACAGTACATGTCATTATGCATGTTGTTTTTTTTTTCAATGTTTGCATGTAGTTAGACTCTATAGCTAAACAATCTCGATGAAAATTTCAAAAAATGGCTTAGGAATTTAAAAAGTAATCGTGTAATCGTTAGATGGCAACATAATAAAAAAATGATTAAATAATTTTATTTTAGAAAAAAATGATTAAATAGTTTCTATTACAACCGAAATTAAAAAAATGAAGAAATAAAAAAGTTATTTAAAAAATTAAACCGCCTTCAAATAAAAAAGCACTAAAAAGTACGTAATAACTATTCTTTTGCTAATCAAAACTCAAGTACAATTAAAATAACTTTTTAAATACGATGCACATATCTGTATAATTAAATTCGACAGTTATTGAAGTCGGCACCAAATCAATGTGCAGCAACAGAAAGTCTATTAGTTTGGTAACTTGGCACCAACTTCAGTAACTGTTAAATTTAATTACATAGATATGTGTATCGCATTTAAAGAGTTATTTTTATTGTACTTGAGTTTTGAATAGTAAAGGGCAGTTATTTTGTACTTTTCAGAGTTCTTTTTTAAGGCGGTTTATTTTATAATTTTAAGGAATTAAAGTGCTTTTTTTATTTATTTTAAAATATTTCCATTTATTTTATGTGGATTCTTGTATTTAGTAACAAATAATTTGATTTTTGCATTTCACCGTATGTAACGATGTCGTAACTTTACTGGGCTATACTACCACCTAACTTATGTGGAACAAAATAAATAGTTTGGCCTCAATTTAAATTATTTATTTATTGAACCTGTAACAAAACATTCTAAGTGAACACAAAGTACCCTGAAGATATTTATAAGACTATATATGTTAACTTTAACTTTATACGTATGTAGGTATGTATGATGATAATTTTATAATATAATATAATGTAAGATAAAAGGAGAGGGAGGGAATGGTCGAGGCGAGTTTGAGTACACAAAGCGCCGTATCTTTAATTCTCTCATGAATATTTCTATGTGTTAATTAGTGCAAAATACATTATGTAGATTAACATTAAGTATTGCTATGCTAAATTTCTAATTTGTACGTTGCTTAGTTTATGTAAAAATTAACTGTGACTGTGATTTGATGATCTGTGACAAACCGACAGACGGATATATAATCTTACAAGAGTTCCATTTTTCCTTTTAAAATATACTAAGATCCCTAAAAAATTGACCGAGGAGTTCGCATAGAATGGAATTCCGTAATCATTTTACCAAGTGTGACCACTATGTAATCTAGACAGGCGACGGTGTGAAAGTAGACTTTGTAAACGACATTTGATATCTTATTAATTAAGGAGCTTTCCAACAATGTATGACAAAGTTATTTGTGTAGGTGGCCAATATTAAGTTTCTTTGCAATCTACTGAATTACTGTTTAAGATACAATTTTCAGGTGTAAAAACGGGTCATAACATTTTTGTAAGTACATATTTATAAAATTTTCTGATTTCTCAAATCTACACTAATCTATACTATATTATATTATTATATATAATTATATTAGGTCTTTACCTATGAAATTGCCGTTTAGTATACAAAAAGTTAAAAGTTTTTATTTATATATTTTTTTATTTCTATTAATCAAATTATGCACCCATCCTATCGATGCATCTCTGCCAGTGCTGTGGTAATTTTTCAATGCCCTTCTTGAAGAAATCAGCGTACGGAGGCAACAAACTATTCAAAGGCATTTTGTACTGCCTCTCGGGTATAGAACTTTTTTCCTGCCAAGAAGTCATCCCAATTTTGGAAAAAGTAGAAGTCTGTCGACGCAAGGTCTGGTGAGTACGGTAGATGACGTAAAACTTCCAACTCTAGCTCTTGTAGCTTAGAGACCGTCTGATGTGCCGGTGAGATCGAGCGTTGTCGTCCAGGAACAGCATGGACGAGCGATTAATGAAGGCTGGCCGGAGATTTGCGAGCTTCTCCATCATTGTGTCCAGTTTCACACAGTACACGTTCGCAGTACCACTTGTGCTATTTGGTTAGAAGTTGTGTTGAATTACACCGGCACTAAACCACCAAACAGTAACTATCACTTCTCTAGGGGTAAGTTTTCGTTTGGGGCATTGCCTAGATGCTGAACCAGGATCCAACCAACATGATGACCGCTTTCGATTGTCAAAAAGAATCCATTTTTCATATCAAGTGACAATTCGTTTCAAAATCCCTACGTTTCTGTGTCTATTAAGTAACGCTAGACATACCTCAACGCGTTCGTCGCTTGGCGATCGTTCATTTCATGCGGCACCCACTTATCAAGGTTTTTTTACCTCGCCGATTTGACGCAAATGGACCAATATTGTTTTGATGCTAACATCGAAAGCTGCTGCTAACTCAGCAGTAGATTGAGTATCGTCAGCTTCCACTATCGCCTTTAATTCGTCGTTGTTGACTTTAGTATTCGAGCGACCACGGGGTTCATTTTTCAGATAAAAATTGGCATGTCGGAAGCCTTCAAACCAATAACGGGTCGTGCGTTCGTTTGTAGAGTTCACTCCGTACACGTCGTTAATGTTGCGAGCCGTTTGTGCCGCATTGCTACCGCGACGAAACTCGTTTTCCGTAATTACTCCTCTTTTTATCGTGTCCATACTGATCACTGAGTAAGTAATCACTACGTTTTAAGAGACGGCACTCGGGAAGACGGCTTGAAGCTTTCGTTTTATAAAGGCTCCTATAACCAACCTCACAAAATTAATGACTACGTAATAACCTTAATACCAACATAAGCAAATGAGACAGTGATGTACAGAAACAAAGAGCGTGCTATCGATGTAATAATGACGCGAAAAGTCGATAGAATTAAAAAAAGATAGCGATAATTATAAAAGTACTAAATTATGTTCATAGTAATTTTAAATTAAATTAAATAAGTCGTATTTCGTAATTACTCGTATTTTTGTCGCGTCCATACTGATGAAAAAGATACAAATGTAGTGAAAACAAAACATTAATCCATAAACAAATGACTGAATTTGAAAATAAAATTCCATATTTTTAAAATAAAATTCATTTGCATTTAGAATTTAGAATTTATTGCCAGCCATACACAAATTACATTTCAAATGGCCAGTATTGTAGAACGGCAACTATAGATAAATCCTATTACATCTATACTAATATTATAAAAAGAGAGAGAGAGTGGATTTAGTAACTTTGTGTATATGTGGAGGGTAATCCTCAGAATCACTGCCTATTATACCTTTTTGATAAATTCTTTCTCTATTTGAAAGATACATTTTTCTAAATGGACATATGCTATGTATTATGTATTCAATCCGCGCGAAGTCGGGACAGCCCGCTAGTCTCTATAAAATAACACTGAACTTTAAATCGTAATAACAATTTTAATTAATTATTCCAGCTGTTACTAATGAAATCTTTCATTATTTCTATAATTATTACATTAAAATTAATCACAGCTGTGATTAAGAGAAGCAATATAATTAAGTAAGTTTGGAAGCTTACTAAAATTATCGCCTTTCCAAAATTTCCAATATCCTTCACGAAATGAGGATTATCTCTCGTTCATGAAACTCCTATAGGGACTCTCGTGCGTTTTTGATTCCAATTGATATGTGGTATATTTAACTTATTTTTTCCTGGTAACGCATAAAAAATCTTTAAAAGCTACGCAAACTCCTTGAAGGAAAAATGAGTACACAACTTTACACATAAAATATGTAAATGTTAAAATTACATACATTTTTTTCTTTTTATTTAAAAATATTGTAATACAGTGCAGTATGTAACCTTCAAAGTTATATACATATTAATAAATTACATAAAAAATATGTTTGCATTGAATTTCCTGACGTTGGCAACTTTCAGTTGTTATTAATAGTAAATATATTGTATTATTATTAATTCCTTTTTCAATAGTATTCTCTGTTTGAATCGTTTTGTCTAGTCTTTAAACTAATAAATTTAATAGAAATAAAATATATTTATTTATTTACTCTTCATTGTACACCTTATTCTTAATACAGATACAAAGTACCGAAATATAGTCCTTTTTTCTATGAAATGAAAATCATTAACATTCCGTACTTTCTGTCTACCCCACTGGAATTATAACATGGGGATATAATCTAAAATATATAAGTGAGCCTGTATTAAATAAAATTAATTATAAATATTATGCAGATATAAAGAATAAACAACTTAAAAACACAAGGGCATTGAAAAATAAAAATTTAAACTTATACGTACTATGAAGTAAACCCCGGTAGCAACCTTACTTAGTCACGCAGCTGGAGGTCTTTACTCTACCAAGAGTTGCCATTAAACAGCTTGAGACTAATTGTGTCATTCCACTTTTATTGAATAAACTCTCAATCAAAAACAAGCAACAAAATACTTCCTTATTTAGAATCTGAGACAACACTTAATAAGTATAGCAGGCACCTTTATGTAAGTATTAGGTACGTACCATATATGCCTATATAAGTAACTTAGGTAACATTATTTATAGTATAGATGTATAGATATGTCCATAGTTAAAACTATTTCATAGTAATGGATAAGTACATGGTACTCATAATCGGAGAGTTATCAACTTAGCATATACATTGCACATAATAGGATTAACTTTAAGAGATAAATCTGCTCAAACCAGTTACTCGCTAATTTCCTATTTATTTCCATTTGCCTACTAATATTAAAAAACGAAATGCTGTCAGTTTATTCGTTTGTTTTTCTTTTACTTGAAACCTATCGGACGCAGAGTAGCTGTATGTACCTATGGCCAAAACATAGGCTATCGTTTACCACTGGCACGCGAAAGAGGCCCCTGGTAGCGAAAAATATTTTTGTTATTTAATTACCACAGAAATACTTATAAACCTCAATTACTAATGTTCTCTTATAGGTTTTATTTATATGGTTCATAAAGTTTAGAACA
Organism: Zeuzera pyrina; assembly: GCA_907165235.1. NCBI lineage: Eukaryota > Metazoa > Arthropoda > Insecta > Lepidoptera > Cossidae > Zeuzera > Zeuzera pyrina. The sequence continues at coordinate 12,540,857 of OU015624.1, forward strand.
ATATTTTCATCTATGCTTAAATAATCTTCGACCTCTTCTTTGTTTTTCATAAACCAAGAGTAAACTATACGTGGTACATTATTTTTACTTCAAAAAAATTGTGGCAAAAAATGTTGTAGAAACGTAATATGCACAATAGGTAAGGAATACGTTTTTACACATATGTATTTATGTCAAAAATCACAGAAAGTTACAGATTTTTTTGCATATTAGAGTAAATGAGGAACATAAAAAAGCGTTAAAAGTGTTCGAAATCGTACAGGAATAACATAACATATCTTCACGTTGTATCCCCAACGGGGTAGTCAGAGAGGACGGAGCGCCAGGAGTCGCGGTCCTTACACACCTCTTTCGCTTCCTCAAAGCGAAAGAGGTGTGTAAGGACAGTTTACAGTTGAAAGTATTAGGATTAATGCTATTGTTTAGTCACAGCGTCGATTGGAATCTGTCAGGTTACGTACGAAAATGAATCTTTCTAAGGAAAATGTTCGTGCAATAATTTTCTACAACTTTAGAAGAGGCCTGACACGGCTTCAGTGTTTTGAAGAGCTAACATCTGTGTTCAGTGATGAAGCCCCATGTCTGCGGACTGTCGAACGCTGGTATTTAGAATTCCAGCGTAGACATACTAGTGTTAGTGACAAATCTCGCGAAGGACGCCCAAAATCCGCCTTCACTGAAGATAACATCATTGCTGTGAGACAACTAACTCTCGAAGATCGTCATGTGACGTATCGAGAGATAGAGGCTCTATTAGGCATCTCAGGGACAACCATTCAGAAGATCTTGCATGAAGCGCTTGGTGTGAGAAAGCTAGTTTGCCGTTGGATACCGCATCTGCTTTCCGACGATCACAAGGCGGCCCGCGTCAGATGGTGTAAGAAAACTCTGCAAAGGTTCAACCGAGGAGAGTCAAATCACGTCTACGACATCATCAATGGTGACGAATCTTGGATCTATGCCTACGATCCTGATTCCAAACAACAATCTACAATCTGGGACTTTCGAGACGAGCCAAAGCCGACTAAAGTTGTTCGTTCTCGAAGCACTTCAAAGAAGATGGTGGCCACGTTCGTTGGAAAAACCGGCCATGTTGCCACTATTGCACTTGAAGATCGTAGAACGGTTAACGCAGAGTGGTATACCACAGTTTGTTTACCACAAGTCATCGCCGAACTTCGAAAATCTAACTCAAAGCGACGCATCATCCTGCACCACGACAACGCAAGCTTACACAGCGCTCGTTAAACGATTGAGTATTTGAAGCAGAAAAAAGTAGAAATTCTTGACCATCCTCCATACGGTCCTGACCTAAGCCCTAACGATTTCTTTACATTTCCTAAAATTAAGAAAAGTCTTCGTGGTCAAAGGTTCCAGTCCGGTGAAGAAGTAGTCGACGCTTTCAAGTCAGCCATTTTGAACACCCCCACTTTAGAGTGGAATAAATGTTATAATAACTGGTTTGAGCGAATGGAAAAATGTATTAAGCTACGTGGTGAATACTTTGAAAAACAATAAAAAGTACTATAAGGTTCTAGTTGTGTTTTTTTCTTGAAACGACAAAACTTAAAAGGCATGCCTCGTATGTGGGAGGTTGGTAGAATTTGTCACGTAACGCATAAGCATTATTCGACTCTCAGCGACTCTCTCTCACTGTCCTAACACACGCTAATTAATTGAGTTAATTAGGCGGGACCCGCGCACCGTGCGACGCTAGATTCATTAGGTCTATAGAATCACAGTTATCTTTCGGTCTCTTTCTGTTAAATGCGAGTGTGTGTGTGTGCGTGCGAGTATCGAGATTCGAGCAGACGAGCAGCGTCTGCGGCCGGCTGTATAACCTCTTTACTTTACACGAGGAAATTTTGTTAAAACTTATTTGGTTTTTGTTTTTATTTTAAATCGTAAGTCAATTTTATTGTGTCAATATTGCAATTAAGTTTTGGGAAATGGAAACTGCAGTTAAGCATCTTCGTTTTGACGAGGGTCTCCTGACCGCATTCTATAATTTTAATCCATGTTCTATTTTATACGAATGTTATTAGTTATGTCCTTAGCCCTTAACAAAAACCAACACCATAATATAAAAAAAAGAAGAATAAAAATAACATTATACCTACACTACGCGAAATGTGTGTGTAAAAAACGCTCGCGGTTATATTGTGTGTAGGGAGAGCGCGCGGGATGCAAGGGCCGAGTGATTTCTGCCAGGAAGGTATCGGCCACAAAAGTGTCGGCTGAGAGCCTCGTTTGTACAGTAGGCGTTGGTTGTACACTCACTCTTGCCACCGGACTCTATCAATCGAATACATCACATATCGTGCTTCATATGATATCCCAAACACGGTACTGTCACTGTAGTGATTTCATATTTCGTCTTAACGAACAACATAAATCACTCCTTTTTCATATGTATTTCATTACACCGTTCGTTATCGATCACCGGCAGGGGAGCTCACACATTCCCTGTGTCACAGTTGGTTACTGCTTGAGTTTGATCAAAACAATGCAATAGCATCGTTTTTGCATTTAGAGTGGAAAGTGCCACTTTATGTTCTCATTACAAGAAAATAATGATGAAGATGATATAAGAAATTAATACAAAGTTATCTCGAGGTTTGCGGAAAGGAGTATGTAAGGACCACGAAACGTAAATCTTAATGTACTATCTAAAAAACCGAAAACGAGTATCCCTACCGATAGTTGCATCTGAAAACAAATAATTAGATGCTAGACTAGACGCAATTGCTATATCTCAATGACAGCAATTACTGCTATGGTTTCCCGCTTTATTTACAAAGGTTTCCTTATTTTTTTGTATTACTCTGACAATTTACTTGCAGGAATTTATTACCATGCTACGGCGAAGGAAAAATCACTTAATTAATTTCAACGTATGAGATATCATTGGAATCGCCTCTAGGCTAGGTTTTTTGAAAGATTTAAAATTGTGACTATAGTACGACATTGTCAAGAATTTAAAAAATTGTCGGAAGAGACACAGGCCAATTCGTGCTTTTGCGACTCAGAAATAGGTCTACCTAATCTACAGGAGGCGAACTACTGACAAATTCCACATTGTGACAAAGTTAATGCGTAAACGACTGTACAATATCCGGAATTTAATAATGGTAAACGATCCGTCGGAGAAATGCTAGTGTATCGGACGCCATAGTCCCACGCACTGCGAGCGTTGGCCCCAATGATGTTATATTTACAAAAGTGGTAGATGAGTTATTGCGCTCGAAAACTGGCACCCCAAAACTTTGCTAATTAGCCAACCTGGAGCTCATTCGCGTAACAACGTGACATTGTCAACTCGTATGTGCCTTCCTATTAATATTAATATTAAAATGCCGTCCTGTGTTATTAGACATTGCAGAAACTATACTAGCAAGACTTCGAAAGATTCACGAATCACGTACCATGCGTAAGTATACTTATTTAATTCATTTGTGTCACCATTTTTTTCAAAATCTAAAATATCAGTAAAATATTTAACCATAAAAAAATGAAATGCGATAGGTAATACCCCAGTTACCAAGTGCGACACAGAGCAATATATTATATTTGGTCAAAGAATATAAAAAGTTATGTTACAGAACCGTCAATGTCGTGCAGTGCCTATTAAACATTTGTTTACGTTTATTTAGTAGGTATATAAGATATAATATACGTATTTTTTAAAACGAATCAGATGTTTTAGCAGTGAGTCTAATATCCTAATAATACCACACAATAAAAAATACTTTACATGAAAATACTATTATTTTTATCATTTTCAAATTTATAACAAAATTGTTTTATAAATGTATGTACTTCAATAATTCTGTTTCCAAATGTACATGACTCAAGATAAATTAATTTTAAAAATTAAACATAAATCCTTTTTTACTGTCTAAGCGATAATTAGGCATCAATCATATTTTTCGAAAATGTCTGTTCTGTGGCAATAGTTACTAACGTTCTATGAATTAGTCACAGATTCGCTTAAAATGCAGTAAGAAATTAAAATTGACCAATCACAATGGATTTAGAGAGCCGTGTGATTTGTTAGTGTTGAAATCAAATTGAAGTCTTACATTGTATAACGACGCAGTGCAATGTATATTTGTCTCACTTTGCTTATGATAATTGTCATGCTATCTTGTTTACACTTCATCATTTTTTTTTTTGTGTATAAACAAAGTGTATGGCTTATGTGTGCGTAACCGGAACAATATTTTACAAGCATTATTACTAACGTAACCTATCTACCTCTTTTTTAAATATAACATCATTGGTTGGCCCCACGTTGGCCCCGACGTTCCGTTAGCTCGCGTTCGTTCCAAACCAGAAGGCGCGCTTTGCCTTAGTATAGTCAAATGAATGCCTTTTATTATTGTATTATCTGATACCCGAGACTTTGTCCCCATTTTTTATTTTTTAAGAAGCCTATGTCCTTTATCTCCATACCACCATATGCTACATTCATCGCAATCTGATCCGCAGTCCATAAAATACGAAAAAACAAACATTTGAGATTTTCACCGACCAATTCATTATACTCCATTATGATGAGTATCAAATTCAAGAGCTTGAAAAGTATATAATGTGGCAAAATTCTGAAATAGAGAGTAACAAATAATTTACAAATTAACAAATAAAAAATAAAAGTTGTGAAGCTTTACAAGTAACCCGACTATAACTTTAACGAAAACTCGCAAACAAGATGAAATAGCTGTAATTTCTTGAATTTATTGCCTTATTATTTATTGCCGGGAGATTTAGCTAGTGAAATAGGCTTCCGATTCCAACAATGAATTCAAGAAATTACAGTTATATCATCTGGTTTGTAATATTTTGCAAGGTATGCTCGTAGTCGGACTTTAATTTTATTACTTTTATTATTCGAAATGAAGTTCTTAACGTGGTTTGCGGATCACGTAATGCAATATCGTTATACCCCCTCCATTTAACTCTCAGCGACTCTCTCTCTCTCTTCCTAACACACACTCGTTAATTGAGTAAAGTGGGGCGGGACCCGGCCGCGCGCTGCGCGACGTTAAGTTCATAGGCCATATAATAAATTCACAGTGACCTTTTTTTCTCTTTCTATTATATACGAATGTGTGTGCGTGCGAGTATCGAGATTCAAGCAGACGAGCAGCGTGCGTGGTTGTAGAACCTCATTATTTTATACGAGGCAATTTTGTCAAATCTTATTTGTTTTTGTTTTAAATCATACGTGACTTTTATTGTATCGTTATTGCAATTAAGTGTTGAAAAATGGAAATTGCATATAAGAAACTTCGTTCCTGACGGGGGTTCTCCTACCGCACACGTTTTTTCAGTATTTTCGTTTTCCTATAAATAATATGTGACACTGAAAGGAAATTGCTGTTACATAAATAAACACTATACTCATTAAAATACAAAACACCAAGTTCTAGTTAATGTTTAATGCCAGCCCTCATTCGGTGGTAACGCCTCGGCCAATTTCGTGACATGGCCTCCATTAATTCTTTGCATATAATAATACAAGGCAATGGTTATATATTTCTCAAGGTTTCAGCAGTTCGATAGGGCTTATTCGCGTTACTTCGGTTATAATGATTTAACACATTAAATGTTACAAGTTTTAAGTAATTCTTCACTAGTATATTAATGTTAGTTTGACAACGAATGTTCGTTCCTAAAATAAGTCACGAATTTGTCCTTCCAAAAAGAGATGTAATGAAAAAGGTCCGACAGTGTTACAGACGCAATCTGATTTTTCTGCCCTTAGCCTTTATTTTTATTGCTTTGCTTTTCCTCAGGGACGGAAAACCCGAACAATTATTTAACCATATCCACTCTGCTAAATTGTACCTTGGGATACAAAAGGTTTTTTTTAATAAAAAATAACATTAAAGTTTTTTTTTAAGGTGTAAAATTTATTTAGACTGATTATTACTATTATAAATATGAGTAATAAATATATATAACAATCAAAATTAAAACAGTTTACAATTTTCTGTTTCTGTCTCGTGTTGTGAATGCATAAGGGAAATTGTAAACGCGACGACTTAGTATTTCAAAATCGATTACAGTTATTCGATGAAATATAGTAATAACAATGTCATTAATGTTATTAATCAATAATTACTCAATCTTCTTTAAATGTAAGTAAAAAGTACATCGAGTTGGATAACAAAACGTGAAGAAATTCTCTTCATACTGAAAGAAATTCTCTTACTATATGTATACTACTTGCATGTAATCACATCGTTGTACATATAAACATTTATACAACATAGAAGGGAATGTTTCGTAATATAACGAGAAGCTTTTCATAGATTTCCCACAAGTTAGATGAAAGGGTTAACATGAATGATGCGCTATAGGAGGGTTACAGGATGTAGACATAAGCGAAGCGGCTTTCAGGTATTAGATGACCGGAAGGAAGGAAGCGGTCTGTATAATAAATCTGTATAAGCGGGTTTCAAATATGTTAAGTAGGTTTCGTACGGGAGTTAAAATAAATATTGGAATATTTAGTTGCATGCATACAATAAATTACATAATTATATCTAACGTTCTGATACATTTTGGTAATAAGCTAATAACGAAGCATTTTGTTAATATCTAATCAGTATGATGTACATCATCACTTTTTAATATTTTTTAAATAGATAAACACCTTACTTCTTTTTCTGTATTGAAACAATAAATATATTACTTAGGCAAAATTAGAAAATTATAGGATTTGCCAGCTGCATATGTTGTGTCCGTGCAGATTCGTATAAGTCAACCAAGATTTCTTGTGAGTTTGTATGTAGGCACATAAAGGAACTTTGCCACGTATTATTTTTTCATTCTTGTCTAATGTAAACAAATGTCGCGACTATGAAATTTATAACATAACTACAGATGGGCTAGTTCACAAATGATTGACTCAATTGTCATACTATTATTAAAACAAACATTTTTAGAGTTTTTGTCTGTTTGTGTGTTTGTGCTTCAATAAAAACCACCAATAAAACTTCATGATAACTGTAAAAATTTGTATTTTTAAAAAACACCTAATAATAAAGAATGGGAGATTATTGTTGTTCGCACATCGCGAACAATACTATTCTTCTGTTATTATACTGTCTTACATTTAGAATACTTGTGTCATTTACAAATTAAGGTGAACTTGAGTGAAGTGAGTTATGACACTATTTTGATTTAGGAATATATGCAACCTTTAAGTGACATGCAAATTAAAAACAAAACGCTTGACAAAAACCAAATTTTTTCAAGGCTGTAGTCCTGGAAGAAGGATTAACATGGGAGGAGCTGTCATAGTAGTTTCGTGTATACTGCCATAGACAACAGAAAATTAACGAGTGTTATGACTGTGTTGATACAGAAAATATCGATATATTGATCTATTGTCAATAGCTACGCAGATATTGCACACGTATAATCTTGCAAACAAGCTTCTACGAGTAATAATGGGTCGTAATATGGAATACATTTTTAAATCTTCAATCATGTACCCATGTATGTAATTATTATAATCTGTATGGTGGAATGATTATGTATGTTGTAAAAAAATTTCGTAATTTGACCCATATTTATTGGGGAAAAGTTCTCATTTTCATAGTCTAGCATCATCACGCATGGTTATACCAAAGATACTTTAATATTATAAAATAAGTTAATAATGACTAAAGCAATATTTTATTTTAGAAAGGTAATATTTGAATTATGTCAGTAGTATTCTGAATATAAAATAAAAACGAAAGCATAATGTATATCATGTAACAATAATAAAGATAATGTTTCTTAACATTTTACTCGTACAGAGAAATAATTTTAACTTTTGTTCAGATTATCATGAAACATGAGAAAAAAACTACAGACCTTTAAAAATGATAGTTTTAGATAACAATGTCCTAAATGTAACATAATGAACTCAACTTTATTTTTTTCGATAGAGCTAGAGTAGCTTAGACCAGATTAGATAGCTAGAGATAGATAGATTGATCTGAATTCAAATCGCATTTTTCTTCTTCAAAGGTTTTATTTTCTACCGTAAAAAGAAAATTTAACAAACGGCGCTTTACGATTTTTTTGCGTTGACTCGAGAGAGTAGAGTAGCTGCAAAATTGCAAAATTGGATGTAGATGTAGCCTCGTTCGTTAAGTTATAATTATGAAAGGTACTTCAGGAATGTCAACATAATATTTTATATCGGAATCTCAATATTCTATATGACTAATTAACATAAATATTTTATTAGCAGTATTAATACGCGTCTTTCTCTTGTAATTATTAGGGTTGCGCTTTTTAATGATAAGATACCACTCTTACAATTTCATCACATCAGTCCGTCTGTTCTTTTGTTAGTTAAGATTCATCTCTCATCTATTTTAATGAATTTTTACAAGCAGATGTCTTATATAATGTCTTTAATGGACCTAAATTGCAAAAGAATATTAAATAAATGATACATCACGGTTATGGTGGCCGAGTGCCTGAGGACTTCGCGTTTCATAATGATATGTATGAACAAAAACACGGACGATCGCTGACTGATTTTATTAGTAATCAATCGCAAGTGCGAATACATGAATGCGGGTGGATAATAAACTATACATTTCTTCTATTACCTACATATTATACATTACACTTTTCCCTTCCTATTGAACTTACTGACTACATTAATACTAAAGTATATTATACAAAATTTAACTTCACAACTATTCCGAGGTCTGACCTCCAAATCTACAACCATTAAACATACCATATACATTAGACAATATACATACGATGAACTTATTGCATACAAAACTAATTAGATAACAGTGTATACATATTATGAACAATTAGCTAAAGTTGATTATTTTTTAAATCTTTTTAACCTACTTCAAAAAAAAGGAGGTTCTCAATTCGTCTATATGTTGTTTTTTTTTTTGTATGTTTGTTACCTCATAACTCCGTCATTTATGAACCGATTTCGATAATTCTTTTGCCGTTTCGTAGGTAATACTTCAGAGGTGGTCCCATTTAAATTTCACCGATATTGGAGCTTGGACTTCGAAGATACACTAGATAATACGACCTGGTTATAACCTTTATTTATATTGACGATTCTCTTGTATATCGTTGCGCTCCGGAATTAAAATGAAGTTAATTGGAGACCTGCCCTAGATATTTTTATGTCAAGACCACTCAAAAGAGAGAAATAAAAAAATTTTATTAAAAAAAATTCAACCGCCTTCAAAAAAAACACTGAAAAGTATAAAATAACTATCCTTTAATAATCAAAACTCAAGTACAATTAAAATAACTTTATAAATACGATACACATACCTATATAATTAAATTTGACAGTTACTGAAGTCGGTGCCAAGCCCACCAAACTAATAGACTTTATGTTGTTGCACATTGATTTATTTTTATCTCTATGATCTCGCATGAATACCGTATCACCAGCTGCTATTTCGCGAGACGCGCCTTTACTTTTCGCCTCCTGTAGGTCATTAGTTTTTCGCACTAATTCATTTGTATTAGGACGCAATGAATCCAGTCTACCACGTAATCTATGACCTAATAATGCTATCGCTGGTTCCTTTTGTGTGGTACAGTGTTCGGTATTTCGATATGTAAATAAAAACCTACACAATGGCTTATCATAGTCGTCATTTTCTACCGTGGCCTTTTTTAATACTTGTTTTATCAACCGTACCGAGTTTTCAGCTGCACCGTTACTTGCCGGTTGATACGGTGCTACGAGACTGCTTTATACCATTTTTTTCTAAACAAGATTTGTATTCAGTTGAAGAAAATGGTGGGCCGTTGTCACTTACTATACGCCTTGGAAGACCAAAACGAGCAAATATTTTACGTAGACAACAAATAGCCGCGGCAGCAGAAGTAGTACCTACGTATTCCACTTCTATCCATTTAGAGTGCGCGTCAATTAACACCAAGTAATATCTACCGCGATAAAGGCCTAAGAAATCAATATTGAGTCTACTACATGGTTTAGTGGGCCAATTCCAAGACAGTAACGGCGCAGGAGGTGGTTCATTACGCTGCGCGTTGCAGGCTATACATTTGTGACAAAAATTTTCTATATCCATCCAGTCCCTGCCACCATAGATAATTGCGACCTATTTGTTTCATTTTAATTACTCCAATGTGTCCTGCGTGTAACTCTTCCAACAAATAATCACATAGTTTTTTACGTATAACTATACGGTATCCCCAAACTAAACATTCATGTTCTATTAACAAGTTATTTTTTCTTATAAAATAAGGTTTTTCTAGTTCATTTTCCATACGCTCCGGCCAACCAAACATAACATATCCCACTATTTTATTTAGTAGTATATCTCTTCCATTTTAACTTCGTGAAAGGTTACAGGTAAATTTTCCTCAATATAATTTAAATAACTAAATTTCTCGTTTTTCTTTAAATTACAGTTTTGTACTTCCAATGAATTCAATGGTAATCGAGACAATGCGTCAGCGAAACAGTTTTTAGATGAGGGTACAAACTCTATATTAAATCGATACCCAGAAAGTTTTACTGCGTATCTTTATAAACGGCTAGCAGCTGTTTGTGGAATGCCTTGACTTTTCCCAAAGATATAGCTCACTGGCCTATGATCACTTGCGTAATATGAACTCTCTACCGAATAAATACTGGTGATGCTTAGTTACGCCGAATATAATAGCGAGTGGCTTCCTTCCTTATCGAGCTTCCTTATCGAATTGTGAATAGTGTAGGTCTATGGCGCTGAGAGTGCGTGAGGCGCAGCGTGAGGGCCGCTCGCGACCGGTGGTGTCGCGCTGCAGCAGCACGGCCGTACGCGCTGCTGTCCACGGATAAGATCAGGGGCGCGCGCGGCTCGTAATGCGCTAGAGCTTAATATGCTTTTTATTTTTTTAAATGTTAATTTACATCTATCTCCAACACCACTTTTCACCCTTCTTAAGCAAATCGTACATAGGTTTTAAGACATCACTCATATTTTGACAAATTTACTTTAAAAGTTCACGAGTCCAAGAAAACTTTTCAGTTGTGATACATCTTTTGGCACTCCAAAAGATGTATCACAACTGAAAAGTTGCAGATACAATAGACTCTATCTTTTCGCTATCCGTATGTAAACCCTTCTTATCTGTACGATAACCTAAATATGTTACACTGTTTTAAAAAAATTCACACAGACCAATTAACTCGTAATCCTGCTTTCTTTAATCTAGTTAACACAGTACGTAAATTTTTCAAATGTACAGTCCTATTTTCTCCCGTTACATTTACATACATTTTATACCAGACGGTACACGCTTGTAAACAAATGTTCCTATGTGCGTTGTGATTGCCGTCAGCGGCTGGCAGTCTTCAGATAAAAGTACTTGCTGATAGGCGTGGGATAAATCTAATTTTGTATATTGTTCGCCACCCCCTAGCTTAGAAAATAATTCTTCTATGCGTGGTATCGGGCAATGAAAATCTTTTAATAGTGGGTTTATTGTGATTTTGTAATCGCCACATATACGAATATCACCATTTTTTTTATTATTGGCACGATAGGTGTGCCGTAGTCAGAAGAATCTACCTTGTAAATGACGTCATCGCGCTGTAACCGTTCGAGTTCTCTCTCAACTCGCTCGCGCAATGCTAAAGGTAACGCGCGCGCCTTTACAAATGCAGGTGTTTTATCGGCGAGGTGCAATTGTATACGAGATTTAAAAGTACCCAACCCCTCAGCAAATACTTCCGGTAACTCTTTGCGTAATACAGATTCAACATTTTCCTCCACTAAATTGTGAAATTGTATCACGTTTAAATTTAATTGTCTAATCCACGTACAACCGATTAGAGGTGAGCCACCGTTATCAATGACAAACAATTCAAGCTGATTGGAATCTGAACCATACATTACATTAACTTTTATATATCCCAAATGCTTAATAACAACACCAGCGTAAGATTTGAGTTTTAACCTTTTTTTTATACAAAAACTTATTAGAATAATACTTATCAAAATCATATTTCGAAATAGCCGATATCTTACTTCCTATATCTATTTCAAATTTCAAATAGCTATCATCTACTCGCAAATTAACATAATAAGGACTGTCATTGCTAGAATTTAGATTATAAAAATGTAAGTCACTCTCATCAGAGTCCTCTAAAAAAACTGACGTTTAGACGATAATTTCGCCACACTTTCATATTTACTAGATACCACTTTTAAGTGACATTTTTCACCGCATGGATCACAACTGTAAAATTTATATCTGCACCGAGCGGGCGTATGTCCGTGCTTACCGCAGCGCGGACACGCGCGCCACGCTCGCTCCGCAGAGCCGGCGCCGCCGCCGCCGCTGCCGCCGCGCCGCGTTCTCTCTACCTCCACGCGGTGTAGGTTCTCGATGGGCTCGCCGCCGCCGCTGGTCCCGGTTCCGCCGGACGCCGTCGCCGTGTGCCTCTCTGCCGCTTCCAAAGCCAGTGCTAATTCTACTGCTCGTTTATAATTGATATCCTTCTCAGCAAACAGCCTAGATCTCATATCCTCGCTATGTAGGCCAGAGACAAATTGATCCCTGAGATTAATTTCTAGGGTGTTTGTAAAATTGCACGTTTTAGCTACATGTTTCAAATATTCATATATTGTCTCGCCCTGATGCTGCTTTCTTTGCCGAAAAACATGACGTTCCGCGATCTCAGACCTTTGTGGTTCGAGATGTTCCCTTATTATTTGTTCCAATTGTTCAAATGACATCGTTTCGAGTAAATCCGGCGAACACAGGTCACACATTAACTCATAACACTGCACGCCTACATGGGTCACTAATGTGGCTACATGTAACTCTTTGTTTATGCTATTTAACGCAATAAATTGTTTTATGCGCCGACAATAGGCATCCCAGGCATATTTTATAATAAAGTACCAACTGCGCCAATGATATGTATAAACAAAAACACGGACAATCGCTGACTGATTTTATTAGTAATCAATCGCAAGTGCGAATACATGAATGCGGGTGGATAATAAACTATACATTTCTTCTATTACCTACATATTATACATTATACATAATACGATAGGTCGTGGTTTCAATGCTCGCTATAGGCGTATTGACCAATGAGTTTCTGATTAATAAAAATTTACACTTACAAACTCTACGTTGTCTGTGTCGTCGTATTACGCTCGCATTGCTCTGCGTTACTGGATCGAAATTGTCAATCTGCAACAAAGTGTTAATCCATGTATACTTGAATACTTTAATATTGCTGTTTCTTGTTTCCGTAAATTGTTTAAAAATGTACTGTAGATGTGCGTATTATGGTTTCTTCTCTCACTTCTAATACCTGCGACCGCATTATTTCATCATACGAAGTAATATTAATTTGTTATTGTGTAAAATATTGTTAGTTTTACGGTATCTTATATCGGTTATATTTTTTCAAACATATCTTAGATGCAGAAGCTCTATTTTCTTCTCTTGCTAAAGCCAAAGAAACCTTCGACATCCCCTGTGAAGGCATATCATCAATCTGCAATATATATCTGTATAACATAATAGGTTTATATTTTTGTTATAGCGATAAATAGCATTTTTATCATTATTTTCACCAATTTATTAGTGCTATTAATCGCATTCCCTAAATTAATAATAATAATAAATCGTTTATTTGCTTTTGAATAGGGTACATATACAATGGGTATGTATTAATTCCTCACTCTTTAATTTTGTTACCGTTTTGGCATCTTATTTTCATCCTATTGCCAAGGTGTTATTTTGTTCCACCTTGATTCTCTGTCTACCCCGAACGGAAACTACGTGAAGTTATTTACGTATTTATTTATTATATTAAACCGACTATATCTTAAAAATAACATTACAAAAATTGTTATTAATAAACGCAGTAAGCGTATATTTTTTACAATTAAAAGGGTTTACTGCTACGTTATGTATCTCTAAATAACTCTATATATTGGTTTTGTTATTTTGACGCAATAATATTAATAATATTATATTATTATGTAAATTAAAATCAAATTATTTATACTGAGAGCTTATAAACATACGGATTTATCGCAAACAAAAAAAAATGTTAGATATTGAGTCTTATGACGAATGTCGTGTAACGTAGACCCTCTACGCGGGGGGTTCTTTCGGCCTAGTAATTACATTACAAACACGACGAGCCTGATAAGCTGTGTAACAATAGTCTCAATTTGCATGAATGCCATTCACAATTAGTTGCGAAAGTGCACTGAATAACAAACCAGTTTCAGTCGTAATTCAAATAAGCTGCCGAGCTAAATATGAGTCCCGAATTTTACAAAAATAATGTTTTTTTGTGTAGGTGTGTAAGGACCGCGACTCCTGGCGCTCCGTCCTCTCTGACTATCCCGTTGGGGATACAGCGTGAAGTTATGTTATGTTATTAAAGTGTATACATAAATATGTGCATGTAAGTGTATATAGGTATAAAAGCTTAAACATGTGCATGTCCACATGTTTAAGTTTTTATACCTATACTTTTTTGAAACAGGTGGAACAGTTAACAATTTATGCTAGGCGTTGAAAAGAAATTCAATAACGACATAGTATTACAGGAAAAACACATGGAAAATATGGAACTTGAGAAAAATAGGACTGAACTTTTATTTAAAAACTCCAAAAAAAGTAGCAGTGCATTAATTGAAGTCTTTTTATTTTTTCCACAATATAACTGACACTTACAATCCTCACAAGATAATTTAAGCTTGTTTTATAAAGATGATTCAACTTCATCTCTTGAGATTGTTAGATCTCACATTATCATAAAATCATAATCTTCTTAACCACGAGTCTGCGTAAAAGGATAACACTTTTTTCATCATGATATTTACGCATGTATATCGTATGTAGGCTATGTAACAATGTTATTAAGAGGTCCGAGATGAGGATATATTTTCACATATGTAGATACAAATACAGAAACATGATCATTTAAGTAGGTATCTATATTTAGTTAAAATGTATACAAAAGAAAGGACTAACTCTGGAGAAGAAATATCACGCAAAAAATGGCGGACAATGTTTGACTCTATTAAACTTGAGGTTAAAAGATGAAAAACAGTTAATAATAATGCTCCAATATACAAGGACAAGGTTGAACTCGTTGGCCAGCGGGCAAAGAAAATTGAAGTGATTTTGATTGTGTTATATTTAACGAGTAGGCACAAAAAAATTAAAATGCATTTTGATTTTTTTGTTCACATGTGAACAAACTGCAAACTTCAACTATATGAAGTTGATAAATCATAAATCTGTTATTGTTTACGATAACGTTAAGTTAATAAAATCTAGATAAGATCTCGTGTCGTCCCAGTATGACACAACAGTACTTGGAAACAAAACGCATGAAATATAAAACTACCTATTATCTTACCGATTACATACATGACATATTTGTATATTTACCAATAATAAACATAGCCGTTTTATGTAGATACAGCATTTACATACCTCGGCGAAAGTGTGTGAAAAGAAAGGTGAGATTTGAGAATACGAAAGGAGTACGTAAGGTTCGAGATGCTTGCCACTCCATCCTCTCTGACTTCTCCGTTAAGAATACAGCGTGAGACTATGTATATTTGTATGTATGATGTACATTGTACATATATAGTATTTTTCATTAAATGAAAGAAAGAAAATTGGAATAGTCTCTGCTTATAGTTTGAAGGTGACAATAACAACCCGAATATATAAAATTTCACTACCATCTTGAATTCCATCACATTAATTGGTATTGCTACGAATAGTTTTATACTTTACCGAAAATTTATCATAGACATTTACGAAATATGCAGTTAGTTATATAAGTTTATCCTTATTTGTTATAATACTGAAAATATTGTTTTAGGCACCCGTGACGACATGATTTTGAGGAAAATACACACAAAACGAGCAGTGTGATTGTTTCTCCACATGCCGACAATACTTAACAGTCAGCAGAAAGGTGAGTATATAGCTTTTATCTTATCACTGATACATATAATTCCTATAAGAAATAAGTACCGATTTGAAGAAGTTCCTTTAATCTTTTATTACAAACCTTATAGGTATGTAAGCCACGATTTTATACACTTTAACTTTTAGGTAGGTCGTACAAAGTAGTAGCTACTTAAAAAAGTATGTTTTCAGCATACAAACAAGATGTTATAGTAGATATGTATATTTCCAGTACGCGCCTATACAGTTTCTTAAAAGCTCGTGCCGATGACAACCAACCACCCTACCTTCGTTTTTTACATGATCGTTATATTATTATCTATTCATTAACAAAGTCACCAGTTATTAAACTGTTCATGAGATTAATCGATATTGTATACTTACTATGAAGTGCTGTAGATACTGAAACTAAAATATATTCTAGACATAATTGGTGTAATGACGGCGATTTTTTATGACTGTTATACGACTGCTACTGCCCTATTTATTTCTCTGAACTATTCAATCAAACTAATCTCGAGGAGTCTAATACCAGTTTTATATTCTTTCACTTATGTGTCGATATACATATGAGAAGATATATAACCGTCGTTACATTTAGTGAGATAACTTATAAATATTTTGCCCTGATTAGCTATAGCATTCACTTAGCAAAATATTTACGTCAGAACACAGTTTTTGAAATAAGGTCACATATTGTTCAACTTTCAACTATTAAAAAAATATGTAGCCTTGCTGCACTTTAGTGGAATATGGAAGTAATATTTTTCCTGATTTTTTAATAATGAGGAAATTAATTGAGAGAACTCAGACGTTTTACCATTATTACTACCATAAATGAAATAAGAGAACTTTATATGAATTCATGTCATGCAAACTAGTACACGCCTTAGGTATTATAAATCTGGCATTATAGAAATACAAACATTAATTATACATGTATTTATAATTTTCACCCGTAGGTAATTCTGCTCTTGTGGAAGTTGTAATAATGCTCGGCACTTTATGAGTGCCACCGTCGTAGAGTTTTACATCTCGTCATTCAATAATATTTTATATCCTAATTTAATTCTCTTATATGCAATTATTTTGCCAAACTTGTAGATTATTCTTGTATTGTAGTTTTTAACTGATTAAATTATTCTTTCAGATGTCCTAATATGGGTTGGTCATGCGTGGCGGCACGCGTCGTGGCTTTCTTCCTCATGCTCAGCAGAGTTTCTGCCCTGACATCCGACATGTAAGAAACATGTTTAAATAAAAGAACATACATTCAATGTTATTTTATCAATATGTTTGTCTTTATTACTCAGCAGTTTGTAGTATGAATAAAATATGTATGTATGTGTATTTATGTAAGTAGATGTCGGATTAGCTGAAAATTAATATTAATATAATAGATGACTGGATCGATTGCGCCGGAATCTTAAATAATACAGAATTTGTCCTGCGACCTATGTGGAGTAGTGGTTAAAATATACTAATAATGTACCACGCAATAGAACTTTCATGTTAAAGAACTAAGACTTGACCCATGTTCCAGAGCGATACGCAAATGTGAATGTCCTATTGAGCACGATTATAGAAAGGGATGTCGCTAAATGCGATGACTTGCGGCGTTTCTTACTAACGCCTCTCAAGCAAATATTCACACTTTAATATCGTTCTAGAATACGAGCCTAAGGCTTAATTAAGTTGATACGAGAGAGAGAAATGTTAGATCGCGTAAATATACTATAGAAAATGTCTTCGTAAACCTTTAAAACGAACACAGAATAAAAAGCAACATGTATTCAGAATAAATTAAAATTTAATTTAATTTATTGAATGCTCAAGTATTTAACTATTTTGATTTAGGTATACATATTACGTTTTACGGTGCCACTGGCAAGTAAAGGTGTGGGAGGGAGAGTGGCAGGCGACGAAGCGCAAGTAACGGGTAGCCCGGTCGACGATCGTCGAACCGTGAAGTTCCTCGCCCCATTTATAGACCAGAAAGTACATACTATAGATTATAGACTATAGTAAATCGTTCGTAGGCGAGAATTATATACATATATGCTCATTTAGCACTTAACACAATTTGATTTTTACTAAAATTTTTAATTGACGATTTAGTATATTAAATCATCTTTGAAAATACGTTTTCCGTACCCATATAGTTTTGTTATTTGTCTTTTGATAATTAACCATGAAGTTGATATTATTGCCGTTGTAGTTGAACAATGTAGATAAAACTATAACAAACGCTCATTTTTGTTTGAAATACTCATATCAAAATTGAATTATTTCTAATGGAATGTAGCCTTTTATGTAGCTATATTACTTACAATTAGTATTAATCTATGCCTAGATACATAAAATATTTTTCGTATCTGCTATGCAAACTACTGGCCAGTAATTATTATAATTAGAAAATCTTTTTTTTATAACTGTAGTCTATTATCGTACGAGGGCTGCTATTTATGTATCCGGAATAACAAAGTGAAACAAACATATGGCATTTATTATAGTTTTATTGCTTTTCAAAATATTCACCATGATGATTGATGCAATTTTGCATGCGTTGGAACCAATTTTCGTAGCACTTTTTCCAATCGGATTGAGATATCTCCAAAACGTGCATTTTGAATGCATCAACAGCCTCTTCACGGCTCGAAAAACGTTGACAACGTAATTTATTCTTCACGGTTGGGAATAAATAGACTAAGTCGTTGGGGGCCAAGTCGGAGCTGTATGGTGGATGACCCGTTAATTCGATCTTTTGATCTTCCAAATACCGAGTTGTTTCGGCCGATGTGTGGCAGTTAGCATTGTCATGATGGAGAAGGATTCTGCGTTGTCGGTTGTTCTTTCTTATTTCTATTTCTTCTTATTTCAAAGACTTCTGGCAAACAAATGGTCGTGTACCATTCAGAATTAACCGTTTTATGATCCTCTAGTGGCACTGTAGCTACATGTCCATTTATACCAAAAAAACAAGCGACCATTTGCTTCAAAGTGCTTTTTGAACTAATGACTTTTGTTGGGTTCGGCTCATCTTGGAACACCCAAACTGTTGATTGTTGTTTAGTTTCAGGATCATACGCATATATCCAAGATTGATCACCTGTGTAGATATTATGTAGATGTTATAGACAGCTTTTGACGCACCCTGATTGTACTTTTGTAACATTTTTTCACACCAATCGACACGAGACCGTTTTTGGTCAATTCTCAAGTTGTGCGGAATCCAACGTGAACAAATTTTTTTTACAGCTAAATGTTCATGTAATATTTTATATATACTCCTCATACTTATGCCAAGAGACGCCTCTATCTCGCAATATGTAACATGACGATCTTGCATTATTAGTTCCCGCACAGCATCAATAGTTTGAGGTATAACAACCGATTTAGGGCGACCTTCTTTAACTTCGTCCGTGAGCACAGACTGCCCACGATTAAACTCACTAAACCAGTGATACACAGTAGTTTTCGATGAGGCTTCGTCCCCAAAAGTCGAAGTGAGTTGATCAATGCACTGTTTTTGAGTTAGCCCTCGCCGAAAATCGTAATAAATCATAGCACGAAAATTTTCACGACTTAAATCCATGATGATAAAGACTCGCAATTTTCAAAATGACGCCACAAAGGATAAACAAATGACAGCTACATAACACAAATTGTATTCTTCAGTCAAAGAGTTCCATTTTTAAATGTTATAATTACTTTTTTAATATTGTTCTGTAACTGGCCAGTTCCGGATACATAAATAGCAGCCCTCGTAGTTACAAATATTTTGTAATTTACTACATAAAACAATAACCCTAACGGGGTTGTCAGAGAGGACGGGGCGATCCTTACATACTTTTTTCGCTTACTCAAATCTCAGCATTCTACTTTCTTACACATTTTCGCCTAATAACTAACCATAATATTATATACAATACTCTGTGAACACGTGTTCCAACTTGGAGAGGAAATACCTTTCAACAATTTGAGTCTCACTTCGTAGTGAGTGTCGAGACACTGTTGATTGAATCAATTGTATCATCAAGAAAATTTTACAGACTGATATTGTAGGTATGTATAAAGATAAACTCATAAAGTTTACAGATTTCACAGAACACAAACTTTAAGAAAAAAGATTGATTAAAAACTTTACTAACTTGAAACTGCATAAACGATTCGCTACCATTTCCATTTCACGTATTTGCTCAAATTATACAGAATGGTGAAATAATACCTAATATGTCTGTGGTCGTTGAGTATTTATACCTAGGTACTAAAATTTCTCTTATTAATATGATAAGTTTATGTTGTGAATTGTGATAGAGCGGCATAAGTAATACGTGCTAATCTAAAATCAATACCAAGTCTGCCATTCTACGTTCCCACACGCTTAATTTGCTTGATTCACTTACTATGACTCGATACTAAATTGTTAAAGAAAACTTAGACTAGATACCAGTACATTTTTCTATTAAAAAAAAATATAAATATTAATAATACAATATCGTTATGTAGTCAATTTTGTTCTAGTTTCGCAGCGGGGAAGTCGGACAAAGAAATATTAGACAATCTTCTAAAAAATTCCCGCTATGACAAAAGACTGCTACCACCGGTAGATGGTACGTGTAATTTATTTTTTCTGTTCATAATCTATTGCATTCCAATATAAATACATGTAGAGTTAAACACAAATTTCCTTTTTCTTTATACTTCACATCTATTGTACTTTAGCTTGTCTTAAATATGATGTAATATTGCAGATCCTGATTTCTGTTGTGGTCTATCATCACCCAACGACTCACTGGCACAAAATAGGGTCGGACTATCTTCTCTTCGGCCTCGCTCGCACAATCGTGGTGCGTCGTGTTCAATGTTTATGAAAAGAGAAAACCTGCCAATCACATCCGGCAATTTAAATATTTTTTTATATTTTATGTTCGTTTGCTACACCCTCCTTGCACGCAAGTTAATACAAAATTTTATAGATTACTAATAAGCTTCACACGTAAGAACATTTCGCAGCATCATTTTTCTGTCTTTATTGAAATGTTTATTTATCCTATGCACTTTGTTTCGATGTTTAGTGGTAGAAGTACACTATTATTCTTAACTATTGGTAATAAAATCGAACAATTTAAAACGCTATAATACATTCAAAACATTTTTTTTTATTCGTTCTTTATTTCACGCTTCCGTCCCTTTTGTAATTTTCTCTTTTCACAAACATCAAACACAGCCTTTTTAATATTTGAAGACAATATTTCTTGTTTCTTTTTGTTGAGGAATCAGGTCTGTTAGTATTACAGTTAAATGTCATTCTATATTATTAATTGGAAGTTCTGCCTATTGAATTAGTCTACTGTAGTACAATTTAGTTATAATGAGTTGTCTATTATATGAAAAATGAAAAATATTTATTTATTTTCCTATCGGATTGAAAAAGATATATTATGTAGTAAATATTATAAAATATTATGTAATATATTATGTATTCATACAAAAATAATGCACCACAATTTAGCACTTTTCAATGTGTATAGAGTAGTTTTACGGGCATGATTGTACTGTGTTGTACAGTAGTAATTCCTTTAAAAAATCTATTGTATTTTCAATTTTCAGGTGTCCTCACCGTAAATGTTAGCGTGCTGCTTCTTAGTTTAGCATCTCCAGATGAATCTAGTCTTGTAAGTTATTTTGAGTATATGACTATTTCGAATGTTCTACTAAACTGAAACATTATGTTGCAGTAGTGTTCAAATTTCAATAATATCAACGAATTTTTCAGAAATACGAAGTAGAATTTCTGCTGCAACAGCAGTGGTACGATCCTCGACTTCGCTATTCTAATCACTCGGACTATGATTATCTTAACGCAATCCATCACCACGAAGATATTTGGTTGCCAGACACATATTTTATCATGCATGGCGACTTCAAGGTAAGGTATTTTTTCACTGTGTCCTAAAATTGTTTATCGTTCCTAGTATTAATTTTTATACGAAATTATTTTCACCACGCTTTCTTCTGAAGGAGTTTTCCCAGCATTCATGGGTATTTATAACTACATACAATGATTTTTGAACTCCAATAAATTTTATATAAGAGCGCATAAAGAGAATCGAAAATTTTGTTGACATTTTTAGCTTTTAAATAGCTGTGGCATAATAGTCCTCGATAACACGTATTTCAATAGCTGATTAAGCTACTGCAATAAAACAATACAGTTTTCTTTTACGAGCAAAATTATGAAAAAAAAATACTATGATTGTTTAAAATTGTACCATTCCATCACATATTAATAATCATGTTTTCCAACTTGGTCTGTATACATCATAAAACCACTAGTGTGTATAATATCGCTTTATTTTACGTTTTAGGCCTAATTAATAGAAAAGCACAATAGATAGCATCTATCAATGATATATATTTAACAAACAATTGGGTTTCAGGATCCAATAATTCCGATGCACTTCGCATTACGCATCTATCGCAATGGCACTATCAACTATTTGATGAGACGGCACCTTATATTGTCTTGTCAGGGACGCCTCAACATATTTCCCTTCGACGACCCATTGTGTTCATTCGCCTTAGAAAGTAGTAAGTAAAAGTATATATAGTTAGCATGATCGGAATTATGAAAATGTGTGAGGAGAAATCATGAGATTTGAGAAAGAGAAAGAAGTATGTAAGGACCGCAATGCTTGGCGCTCCGTCCTCTCTGACTACCCCGTTAAACAGAAGGAAATCTCAAATTATCCAGACACTCCAAGTAAAATAAGTGATGAAAGATAACTGACATCAAATGTGTGGAGACAACGCTAACTTACAATTATCAGATATAAGAAAATAATAAAAAAAAATACATATAACAAATGAAGACAACAACATTTAATAAAAACTCACTATCAAAAAATGTTATCTCATATAAATTTTCTCTAGCTATAATTATCGAAATACAAATCCAAATATTTAGTAAAACTAAACCATATGAAATAATGTCACAGCCAATCAAATAACGAATATTACTAAACATGTTAAAATTAATATTTAAATTTATAAATATTAATAATAATAATAATATTTGAACTTTAATATGCGCAAAGTATATTGTAATGATAAACAAATGTGATCGGTATAAACTGTCTTAAGTCATTTGTTTACCATATTTAGGAAAGAGCATATAATAATAAAGTCGTCATAACTTATACACGAAAGTAAATCTCGGAACTACTTATGTTAATATCAGAGATGTGCAAAATAGATTATTAAAAGTATTTAAATGCAAATGCTTAGCTATTTTTTTTATTTCAAATACAAAATAGGTATTTTCAAAATATTTTCTTCAAATAAAATACTTATTACACTGATTTTAACACTAGTTTTGTTCTAAAAGTTCATCTTTCATGTTCCGTCATTCCACCAAACGAAAATAGACCTGGAAGTGTTTCCAGGCAAAAATACGAAATATGAATTAACAAAACCATTTTGCATTTTACGTATACTAACTATTTATGTAGATTAAAGAAATAAAATACGAAATGCATTTTGAAAAAAAGTATTTCAAATGCAAAATAAAAATAGCTATTTTGCATTTTGTATTTGCATTTTAAATAGATATATTTCAAATAAATCATATCTTAATATAATGCACTATTACAATTGCAGTATCGTACGAGCAGTCAGCCATCACATATGTATGGAAGAACGACGAAGACACTCTAAGGAAGTCGCCATCGTTAACAACACTCAATGCGTATCTTATTCAAAACCAAACTATCGCTTGTCCCATCAAGGCGAGTTGGAGAGGTAACGACTTTATGTAATAACAGGTTTCATATTTACTGTACATTACTCGACATCGCTTACTCAGCATAACCGAAAATATTTATATATATTTGCCTTCGACTCCGAAATAAGTAGTTATGAAAATACTTTTTGTTACAAGCACATGTCCTTTATACTTTGCACCAGGGAGGATCGAGCGTTTTCTAATTCAAATTCTAATTAACTCTTTTCAGCTTGGTCTTGATTTACGTTAAAGGTTATTTTTATTTTGTCATTAAACGTGAAGTAGATAAGCTTTTAGTGTATTTATATTACCCATAATACGTAGATATAGACTATACATTGTACCTATCCTATCATTAATGACGCTTCAAACCAGTAGTTCTTAGAACATAATAATAGTTATGAACAAGCATATCCATTAATGTTTTTACCTTGTTGTTCTAATTCTCTTAACTAGCTATATTACAGAAGTTGCTCTATTGGTAACATTATAGACATGTTTGAATGGAAGTCTATACATATTTTGTATTAGTAATGCAATAGTAGGAAATAGCAAATATCTAAATTATAGTGAAAGTGTAACATTGTTAACGTCGTTAACATCTTTGCAAGCAGCTGAGGGTTTTTCACTTTATGAAGAAGATGAAGAGCTGACATGTAATCTTTGCCAGAGACGTTTTGAGGAGCAAGGTACTTAGCTGCACCGGACGTTGTACCATTTTATCCGGTGTTCGTTATATTTACGTTTAATTCCGCTTATGTGTGAGTAAATGCGTTATTGCGCTGATTAAAGTGCGTTAAGTGATGGGTGTATGACGAAAAACGAACAGGTACTTTGACATTTCCTTTTACATCATTTTCAATGTTTTTAAATTCAATTTCATCTTGTCACTACCATGCACGTTAAACTTAGAAACTGTTTGTATTGCACGTATATGAAATAGTTTGCTCTACTTATTTGTAAAAATGTTCAAACCACACTTACAAAATACTCATTATTTCTAAGAAAACACGCAATACTCATACATACCGGTTAGTAGTTAGTGTTTAGATATACTTGTATGTACATACATATAATGTAATGATATACTTTTTAAACATTTCAATTTTCAATTAGATTCTACAAGACCACTGAACGGAGTTACTTGGAATTTTTCCGGATTTCTTTACTTGCGACAAAACTACAGTTTATAAATTGTGGTTATTATAAACACAAAGGCTACCATAATAGTCGTAACAACCGTGGCGATATCTTTGTACTCGTAGGTATAGACTTCGAATTGTACCACAATTGTTCACTCCGCAGGTAACTACAGCTGTTTAAAAGTCGACCTAATATTTACAAGAGACCGAGCATTCTACTTTACAACAGTCTTTATACCTGGAATTATTCTCGTGACTTCCTCGTTCATCACCTTTTGGTTGGAGTGGAACGCAGTGCCAGCCCGTTCCATGATAGGTAAAATACGACTGGAAATTGGCAACGCTCATAGGTCTTGCATTTATCACATTTTTCTGTATTCGTAGACGTGGCTGGGGCTGTTAATATAACACGCTATCTCTTTACTTTTGCAGGTCTGCTTACTCGTTGGCAATGTAAATAACACGACTAATAACAACAACTTTTGCCAACGAGCCTCACATGTTATGCGCAATTTATTTTAATTTATTATTTTTTAGATTGTGCTTGACATTTTTAGGTAATTACAGCTGCCTCAAAGTGGATCTTATTTTCACACGGGATAGATCCTTTTACTTCACCACAGTTTTCATTCCGGGCATCATTTTGGTGACATCATCGTTTATAACTTTTTGGTTGGAATGGAATGCAGTGCCTGCTAGAGTAATGATAGGTTGGTGTGAGCTTATAGTATTTCAAGTAAAATAAAATCAAATTAGGTATTGTTTTATATTTTCAAATTATAAAATCATAGTATATAATCACCTAATTAAGTTAGAACTAATGCATTTCTTATTGATTAGCTTTATTGTAAATATAATCTTTTATTATTAGAAATATAGTAGCAATAGACTGATATGTTTATGTAGAAAAGAAAAAAAATTGGCTGACTATGGCTGCAACTGTGCAATTACGCGTATTACAATCTTCATGTATGTTCGTGCATTGTAGGCATTTTGATTTTGTGTTCTAATACTGAAAGGTATTGTATCATAAGATTAATGTTTCAACGCGATCACCTATTTCTAAATTATTTATAATTTATGAAATTATAAATATCACAAATTATAAATATTTTTTTATAATTTAACATTATTATAAAAATTAATAATTTTATAATTATTATTATAAAAAAAATTACATAAAAAATAATACAATTATTTTTTACAGAATGGCAACATTAATCGCGTAGCCATTAACTTCCATTACTAATTAAACTTTTTTAAAGGAGTTGAATTTTGAATTTTGAACATTATATAAACTAATATAAAAAAAACTGCAAAATACGAAGTAACTCTTTTTTACTAATCAAATATGATACAATAGGACTACAGGTATAACTAAATTTGACAATTACCCAACTAGCAACCCAACTACCCAACTAGCAAGTTTGGTCGTATAATGATCGAGATGACGTTTTCGTTATGACCTAAGATCGGACAGCTTTGGTCATATAACAGTCGTGTTAACGTATAAATGACGCGAAATATGCGAGAATTATATAACTTATATTCCTATAAAAGTTACGTTAAGGTCGTATTATTGACTATGAAGAAGGTAACAGTCACATAAATGACAAATATGCAATAAATATGCAATTAATATTAGAAAATACTCGATTCGAAATGTAAACAAAAATATAGAGAACAGATGAACTGATACATACTGGCATATAGCAATTCCTTTTGGATACCGGCGATGTTCATAATAAAGTTTCTTTTCTTATGTCATTGTGACACGACGATACGATATATATATTACTTTTCAATTTGTGGAAATAGAATAAATGATTATATAAATAGTGTTATGATGTGTATATAATAACTGTTGTCTGTGATTTGTTTTGAAAAAAGGATATAAAGGTTACCAGTCGATTTATTTGTTTTGTGCGAGTGTTATTAATAAATCTTATTGTGCGAGTATTATTATTAACAATGTTGCGACCCAGAAGATCTAATCTTTCCCAAAAAAGCCGTAATGCAATTAGGCTTCGAAACATTGCGAATCAATCCACTGGAGAAGAACGAGAAATCGCACGAGAAGAGCGACGCGTTAGTATGGCTCGACTTCGTGCTTCTCAAACACAAGAGCAAAGAGAGGCAGCCCATGAAACGGCTCAGTTTGCAATGAGAAATCGTCGAGCTTATCGCACAGATCAACAACGAGGTAATCTCGAGACGCGCAAGAAGAAATGTTTCAAGTGTTGATTTGAATTAAGCAGCGTTTCTATACGATTGCACAATTGATTACAGCTCGCATCTTTTCGTTCGCATTGGTCTAATGGATGTTGTTGGCGATCATTGTGGCACATTAAAGTTTGCTGGAGAAACGCTGCTTTATATATATTATTATCTTAATAAACTATTGAACTAAATATTTTTTCATTTTATTGCCTTAATAAAATTCTAAAAGTTACCACGACATTCATTGACTGTTAGACGGTTCGAAAATCGCCGGGTCAGCTAGCATTAATAATATAATTGATTTAATTTTATTAATTTGTATTTGTTTAAGTTTTTTTTTGGTTATTACATTAATACGACTTTATATATTAATAGTTACTATTATACGACATTTTACGATTTGAAGTCATATTACACGACTTTAATTAATTCATTATCAGCAATTTATAGGATTCTGCAAAAAAGTGAAAATAAACATTCCACGAACAATAAAATATGATAGTCACAGACATGGATAAATTTGTAACAAAAGATGACTTAAAAATATTATGTTCGGTTATCCATAACCAAACATAATATTTTAATAATTTTAATAAATTGACTTTGACATTAAAATGGGTAGTCCTCCAGCACTATCCTGGAGGATTTTGTTCTGGCGATAAAAAAGCTACAGTTGTGTGGTTATTCGACCTACAATGATATATTTAAACCAATTCATTTTGTGATATACGATAAAAAGAATAATGTGATAAGCTGCGTATTAAACATTATAACAACAGATCAATAATTTTTTGACTTACAGGAGCATGGCTCTTTACAGTTACTATTTATTTCTATGGAACCATCTTTTGTTTCTTTTACCTTGTCCTGCCTGCGATTTTTATTTAACTCCAAGTAAGTTTTTCGTTATTTGTTGTATGAATGTACTTGTACGTTTTATTTTATTCCACTGGCTTAAATCCATTATTCAAATGATTTTTTAATAAATATAGCAACCAAAATATTGAGCACAATTTTTATTATTTATTATTTATTTTATTAAACGATCAAAACGTTTATAACAAGAACTTATTTAACGTTTATGCGACTATAAGTTGCTTAAGGCGTATTAATCTGAATATTCCCCTTATACACGTTATATAAAAGTTATGTAAGCTAAGGTATATATATAACGATAAGTTTTGTAAGAGTTAAATGTATGACTTTTATATGATTCTTCTTTTGCTTTACTTTTCCTGTATCTTTCGGGATCGGATATGTAAACCAATGAATTGTGGCCTTTACGTGACTGTCATTTAGAAATCACTTTACTGACAAAAAGAAATTTTTTTGGTCATCGTTATAACCACTATACTTGTTACATAAATTACTATTATACGACTCCACGTCCTAATCAGAAGATAGTATTACAGAAGAAATAATTGTGACTTATATAGGATCGTATTTTAAGAGTCGTATAACTGTGTCTCAAAAGTGTAAGTGTGTGTCAAAATACACGATAATCACATAACTTACGTTTAAACGACAAAGAGTCGTACTAAAATGACGTGTAAAGGTCACAGCTATGACTGTTATAGGATGCTTATATAATTTGATCGTGTAAACGTTTACTGGACTAAATTATACGACTACAGTATTATACTACTATACGTTCATATAAAATACTATAATACAACTGTGACATGTGAGTTACCACTAAATAACTTCTATATAACCATTTGTCCTTTAGTCTGCGTTATAGTACAAATTTGCTTGTTGGGTACTAAAGTCGGTGCCAAGCGTACCAAACTAACAGACTTTCTGTTGCTGCTCATTGATTTAAAACCGAAGGAATATACACCTATGTATAGGTATTTGTATCGTATTTATGTAGTTATTTTTATACTTGAGTTCTGATTAGTAAAAGATAGTTATTTTGTAATTTTCAGTGTGTTTTTCGGAAGGTGGTTCATCTTTTTTTCTTATTTTTTTTTATTTCTCCCTTTTGCGTGACCTTGCCCTAAATAAATATCTAGGGCAGGCTTACCTCCATCTTAGCATTATTATTTTAATATTACTTGACTTGACTTACGGGGTAGTTAGGTTAGGTTGGACGGCAAAATGTTACGTCAAATGAAAAAACTTATCACTAAGGTACTGTCAGAATTTCGAGCTTTTTAAATGAGGTGAAATTAAAATAATGCATGAGACAGTTACTTAAGTGAATAGTTTTATCATTCGACGTAACATTTTGCCGTCCAACCTAACCTAACTACCCCGTAAGTCAAGTCAAACATAGCGGTAAGCCCCCAGATCTACAATTAACTTCTTTTCTAATGTCGGAGCGCAACGACATACAAGAGAATCATCAATATAAACAAAACTTAAAAGCGGCTAGCGTTATTTGGCGTTATTTGGTGTATCTTCGAAGTCTAAGTTCCAATACCTATGAAATTTAAATGGGCCTATCTCGGTAGTATACTCTTTCAATTAAAAAAAGAATTTTCGAAATTGGTCCGCAATTGATAAAGTTATCGGTGAATATTCACAAAATGAAATACATACAGACGGACACAGAACCTCCTCCGTTTTTTGAAGTCTGTTAAAAAGAATATAAAAATTACAAAACGACAAACCAAATAACCAAATTGTACCTCTATAATACGTAAATTATCGATTACATAGAATAACATATCGACGTCATGTTCATTGCTGCTGTGTACCCAATAATATGGTCATTATCATCAATTTTGTTAATGGTTTTATTACAACACAGGTGTAACAACAATGTTGAACTTTTTCACTACATCAAATGGATTCCGTTCGACATTGCCTGTCGTATCAAACCTCACTGCTATGAACGTTTGGGACGGGGTGTGTATGTGTTTTATATACGCCTCTCTACTTGAGTTCGTGTGTGTGAACTACGTGGGGAGGAAGAGACCTCTACACAACGTGGTCTACAGACCTGGCGAAAACCCTGTCACTCAGGTGATTACAGCACTATTATTAACTTATTTTGTTTTATGTTATTTCGAACTGTATAAATGTTTTGTACATTAGCTTATCTACACGTATAAGTGTGTTACGCTAGAAACAATGTTTTGTTTAGAAATTCCTGCAAGTCCTACAGGAAAATATTTAGTCAATACACAATAAAAACAAATTACTTTCAACATACACATTTATTTATGTACAGGAATTCAATTAACTCATAATTCAAAATAACAATATAAATAAAAATATCGCATTCCTGTAAATAAATACACATATTTACTTATAAATAGATACACACAATATTCAATCTATAGAATAATACTACCTGTTGTTTTGATGTTTGTAATAAATATTCTCTTAGATATTTGAATATAGGACAATTTTCCTTAAAAAATAGAAATACGTATTAATAATTTACGAAGGAACTGAATTTAATATTCTGCATGGAAATTAAGTTGTCGTACCTAATAGTTATTATTTAAAATAATATATGTACGTAGTATATTCTTTCTACATTAAATACTAAAATAAAAGAAAGCACGTCAATTGTTCCTTCGTAAATAACTATCTTTTTTCCTATCTCTACTCTTTGCAATGTTTTCATCAGATATTCTAACAACTAGACATTATGGCACAAGAATGACAAAATAAACCCACGGTATGCTGATATCACGTTGTTAACTATTTGTATCATTAATAATAATATCTAAAGCATGCTTCACCTTTTTAAAAAATGTTTGCATGTGTTTGGTTTAGATATTTACGATATATTTATGTAAGTCAAAATGCATCACATTTACAATACCTTCTAGTAGGTACAAATTCCATACCACTATTAAAAAACAGACTATTTTGTGTGGCCAATTTTTTTGGTAAATCTATATTTTATTTAAATAATACTACTTTCATGCTTTTTTTATTTTTTTTTATTTAATAGGTATACACAACAGACAACAATCATATAAAATTTAAAGATAAAAATGCTTAAAAAGTATAGAACAAGAATGCAATCCAAAACATGTACACACAGATAGATACAGATAGCACCCAATAATATGGTATGGTACTAGAATAATCTCATTGT
The DNA here is from genome assembly GCA_907165235.1 of Zeuzera pyrina. Classification (NCBI taxonomy): domain Eukaryota; kingdom Metazoa; phylum Arthropoda; class Insecta; order Lepidoptera; family Cossidae; genus Zeuzera; species Zeuzera pyrina. Next base: position 12,572,043 of record OU015624.1, read on the forward strand.
TTTAGTAATTAGTATATTATATATTAACATAATCAAAGACTTGAATAGAAACTGAGGCAGACGCGCCCTAAGTACTAAATTCCTAACCGTACTTATTTCACACCAAAATACTGACAGTGTTGTAAGTCAGGCGGTCAGGCGTCAGGCGTCCTTAGTGTGGTTTAAAATTCCAAAAAGCTGTTAATTGTTCAGTTTATACATATGTATATTCATCTTTTAATTAATTTTGTGAATACTAATACTACAGTTGTATTCGTCTAAGTATCTAACTCGACCAATGTAATAGGCAATTTTCGCTCTTTGGCAGCATAATGCTCAGTGCAATGGGATATTTCGTTTCATGTTCACATGGATTCGGCGGCTGTTGCTTGTCGTCATATAGGTACTGTTTATTTGTTTGTGTAATAATCGTCAATGTTTTAGTTCGAGGATTGCATAAAATTGTTCATTTCTTGAAGAAGGGCAGGTCTACTTCAGTTTATGTATATAGAAGTCTTTAAACAATACTTAAGTTCAAAACTAATTATATGTATACGTGCATCTACCTACTATGGATAAGAATAAAAACATGAATATTTTTGGAAAACATTGCAAAGGTATAATTTATAAATAAATAAATAATAATAATTATACCCGTAATACAAAAGTGTACTACAATATACATATTATTTTCTAAACTACTGTAAATGTCCACATTATGTTAGTACCTTACAAAATCATCATAATATGTATCTCATTACCTGGCCATAACAATATAGTCTTCTATTCACAACTGCACATCGTACGACCATCTGTCACGAGTGAACAAATTGTGTGTGTGATGTGTTCACAGCGACTGCCCGCAGTCCTGAGCAGAATTGGCATTATACTGGCCAGCCCTTTGGTAAGAACGTTCGCCACATTCATTGGCACTTTCCAAATCACACTGTTGTTTTCCTTTCCCAATCACTACGGCTTTACCACAAAATAGATACAGATAATAAGTACAAAGCTCGCTTACTCACTCACTCATAGCCGCTACCCCTATACGGCAATCTCGATTCGAGATGACGGAATAGAGCCGCGTTTGCTTGTTGCGAAACTGTGTAAAACGAAACGTGTTTAATATATTAGTAAAAAAATATTTTAAATCAACACCATCGTTTTTTATTTGAAAACAAATTAATTTTCACTAATGATGTATGTGTTTTAACTGTAAATTACCCTAGCATACTTAGATATTTAAAATCCAGTAGGTATGACTGGAGCGGGCTCTTTAAGCCTAGGTATCTATTTTGTGACTTTAAGGTGCATCAGGTGATTCACGTGGAAGGAATGTAACAATGTAGAATCATTATTATCAGCCGTAGCACGGTTTGTAAGAAATCGCATGTTATGTCAATTCGCTCGGATTGGAACTTTCCATATTATTTTGCTTTTATGTAGTTGTAACGAGTTGTAAAGCAATACTTATGATTAGAAGCTGAAAATTCTTATTTAGTACATGCCAGCATACCAAACGACATCACAATCATCAATGAATAAAATGCATTTACGTACATTCACGAACCCACGCGTTCCTTTACACATTTTAATGAATCAAATTACATTAAATAATTTTATCTCAGGGTTGCCTAGAGAAGAATTTGAAAAGAATACAAAAGAGAATAGGAATTGAATTGGCGCGTAAAGTGCAAGCGATGATGATATTTCTTTACACTTCAATCTATAAATTTTAATCATAAACAATTTAAATAAATGTTGAAGATTAATCTTTCAGTGGAGTTTAAAAAAATCTTTATATCTTACAACGAATTAATAATTTTAAATAACGAGTACTCACAAAAGATTGTGTCTTTTGTGACTACTTGTTATAAATTACAGAGCTACGTAATTTGTTTTGACTGTATAAAAACAAATTACATAGCTATGTAATCTGTCATCTCTACTATTAAAGTACATACAAAGGACACTTTCTGTTGAAATTATTTTGCCTTCCCTGTGTTCACAGAAAAGACGTTATTATGGCCGAGTAATTGGTATGAATGGATAAATTGAAAGGCGGCATGCACAAAGCACAAATTCGAATTTAGAGCGCCAAACAGTAGATATACAGCCGCCATGCAGCCGATAATAAAATTTACACCCCAAATCTCGCAATGGCATATTTTGTTTTATAATTTTTAGATAGAGTACTTACGCTAATCTAAAGTAATCTTTTTCACAATATCTTAAAAACTATTGCATCCGTCAAATAAAAACTGTAACAAGCGAGTGGGTTACAGTGTACGCTTCTCGGACCATGAACCATTATTGCTGGAGCATTCTAGATATTACATTGAGTACCTGCAACGGGAGGCGGCATACGCGCTATTTCTCAAACAAAAGTTTCTGTCACTTTTTGCGGGAGGAGAGGTACTACTACAAGTAAATGGGAGCACTCAAATCCAATGATGATTTGTCTTTACGCTTTCGCACACAAACAATTCGACAACATTCCCCCATTTTAATAAATACGTAGAAATAACTTACTTGAAATTTTATTAGTATCCGTTAAACTAAGGTACGAATTTAAGCCAGATCGAGGTTCATTATTGCATGACAAACATTACGATACGACTTTCTAGAATGATGAATAAATTAATGCAACATATTCGAATGAATCGAAATACATTATAATGAGATCAGTAAATCGATTTAGTGATATCGAAAGTGGTATCGAAAATACGAAATGGTAACAAATCGATTCAAAACTAGTTTTTATTGTGTGACTATTTTTTTACTTATACCTTGACAGAGCGGAATGCCTGAGAATCGCGCCTCCTGTTGTAGATTCTCAATGAGAAACTAGGTCAACAAAAAATGGACACGTTCTTAGAGCAAATGCTCCGTCCATTCTATTCTTGGTTAGCTAGCAATGCATAACATAAATTTACATAAACTACACAACAAACCAACAATCATAACCCACTATAATGTAAAAATATTATCCTGTTCTTGATTTCGCCGTAGACAACTGATAATTTAGATACCTCATGTTAAGTTTATTTTAACTTAAATTTCATTTCTGCGAGATAGGCTTAATTATAATTTACATAACAATGCTTTCTGATGCTAAGGATTAAATGACACAGCTTTTTGAACACGTATTTTCTTACCTATCCAATATAGGTATTATCATGCTTCAGCCACTTGAGCTAAAGGTAAAATATGCATTTATATAGGAGGCGATGGCATATTTCCAATGGGCAAATTGTGAGAGTCCCCAACCAGAGGCAAGTGGTGCTGTAAGTGATGTTACTGAAAACTTCAACCATTGCCCACATCATCATCATCATATCTTACCTGAAATCATGAAAAACTAACGCATGATTTTTATTTAACGCTGCTTCGGATTGCTACAGCCTGTAAGTATGCTTATCAGTTTATCGCACAGTTTCTTAAAAACCTTTTTAATTGATTTAAATTTATTGAAGATTTATCAGGTACATATTTACTAAGATCATTCAATTTTCCTGTTCATATTATACGTTCAAATATGATGTGTGTATGTAGATATAAATTCTATATTTCGATTTCACAAACATTACTCGAACAAATATTTTAGCAGGTGATAAAACTATAGGTATTTATAATAAATAAGTACTACCGAAAAATAGCCAATGTTCCGTTAATCGGTTGGTTATTCCAGAACATTTCTTTGCAGGGTGATAAAAAGAGAGAGTCGACGGGTGCGGCGGACTTGGTGTCGTGCACAGCGTGCACCGGAGCTCCCGGCTCATGTACGCACACTGCCAATAACGGTGGTGTATCAGAGGTATATTATTGTTGTTTAATTAAATTTTTACTATCTATAAGTGATTCTTTTAGTCGAGCATCCCTTATTAGGCATACGTAAACATATAATTTTCGAAACTTAAATGTCGTTTTCGGTACCCTACACCACATATTCATTATTTACTATAATCTCAATTGTAAAGAAGTTATCTTTAATTATAAATAAATCTCTTTCTAACTGATGATTAAATTCTAAACTAGATACTTATTATTTTTAATAAAAAGCTTATTTGGTAGTTCTGTTTTCAAATATTTCTCTCTTCGAAACTCTTTCGAAACTCTTCGAAACACAAGAATACAAAAAAAAATAAAACAACTTTTGTTGACTTTGAATGTCATATTTCATTTACGTAAATATTTCTTTCAGCCATGTTTCGTCCAGGTCCGCAAAAAAGAACCCCCACACCCAATCAGAGTGGCAAAGACCATCGACGTCATCGCCCGCATCACCTTTCCTACTGCCTACGCTGTATTTCTCATATTTTTCTTCATCCACTACAAGGCCTTTTCTTAATGCTGCCTTTTAGTTCACTTTAGCTGCGGGCTTTACATTAAGGGACATTTGTGTTTTTGAATTATTTTTATATACAAAAAAACCTAAATCGTTATGAATATGTATATATTGTGCTTTCAATAATGAGAACGATGATGTTTCTTCAGTGTGTCAATACTACTTACATTATTTGCGAAAAAGTGAAGGAAACTGCACGTATTTAATCATAGTATTAATGAATTTCAAAATATAAGTGAAAATAAAAAGCATAAAAAAGGTTGCAGCTTGCAGTTGTTGAAATGGCGATTTAGAATTAATTGATATAAGTAGATAAAATATAATTGAACGCAAATTTTCTACAGGTTTTGAAATAGTTTTCGGTTTTCGAGATTGATGTTTGTAATTATGAAAATATAAAAGATAAGATACGATTACATTTTTGTGAATAAACGAACAATGAGGGATCAATGATTATAAAATGTGAAAAATCCATAATATTTTTAAAATGGACTGCAATCATTTTTGTTGTAGTGCCATTTTAAAGATTAAGGAGATAGAGCAATGAAATCTATTTCAAACCTTAAAACAGTCCAATTATTGTATTTTTATTAAGCGTTATATATATGTATGATAAATTAATAAATGTATAGGTACATATACGCGTAAGATATAAAATATAATACAAGTGGTTTTTATATTTACCATTTAATATCACAGTAATAGCTTAGTTTGGCTCCTGTCATATTTTACACCAATCGTAATTTGTGATATATTACACAACTATACCTACATAAATTATATTACTAATATAGATATACATAATACATATATCTGGTAACATTTACCTACATGACAAAAGGTAACCTAGATAATATATACATTTATATCTTAATTATGTTGAGTATCTCTTAGGTACTACCAATATCTTTATCGACTTTTGAAAATAAAGCCGATAAAAACTTTATAAAGAAATGGGTACCTACATATAAACAAAGCTCAAGTTGTTATTAAGTAGATCAAAAAACACTTACTTACTTTTGTGCAACTCGTTCGATTTTAATAATTTCACTCGCGTACATACCTACTACATACTTGTACTGTACTATGTACAACATACCTTCAGTGTTGTAGGTGCTGAGTTTACACTAGTTTTTCTTTCTTTTAATGTGAAACCAGGAACATGCCTTCTGTAATGTAACTTATTTTTGCCTGAGACGAAATTCTAAATATGTTCAAAGGTGTATAGAAAATGTTGAACTTGTAACGTTAAGTACCTATGTTATATGTACCTGCCAATACGTAAGAATAAGTGCTATGTCTCGAAGCATAAATGGGTTTTTCTTAATATTGGCTACTATATTTTTGATTGATTAAACGTGAACCACTAACAAAAACCGAACAGATAAAATATTAAATACTGGTAAAATATACTGGAGTCCATGATTAATGATAAGTAGATAAGCAATTCGCCAGAATTTGTTACATAGACCTGTAAATTAAATTTAACCTGTGAATTCAGATTATTCCACAGGCTATTTAATTTGAAAAAAAGATCATAATTTTTCTATTTATTCTAATATATCTAATGTAAAAAATTGAAATCTACTGAAGAGCAAGTTATATAGATTTCACATTACCTATTTTAAGCTTCGTGATTTATTTTAACTCTTTAAAAACCTATATTTTGTTATATGTATAATTACTCCTTTTGCTTATTTAAAGCGGACCAAATGACAGTTATTGTACCACAAAATTCTAAAATGAAATATAGATACATAAGCAGATATATATGTACACCTAAACTATCTAATGCAATTGGCTGTGCTTAAATCAAATTATTTACGTAGTTTCTCGTTAAAAAGTGAGATTATAAATATGGTTAAATTATATTGAATTTATGAAATATGTATATTATTAGTTATAATAATTCAGTTTGAAATACTAAGTACCAACTTATACTTAATACATTTCACTATGATCTCTCGTTATAATGTATTATTTGTTTCAATCCTGTAAAATTATTAGTACCTACATTGTTAAAACGTCATAATTTTATAACCATTCCTAAAATATTTAAGTTAGTAGCAACCCCAAGTTTTTTATCGGTAGATACGCCAAAAAAGCTCTTTACAAAATATTTAAGTTTTCTCAAATTATTTAAAAATTTATTATACATCACTAAGAAATTTTTAAGTTTAGAAAATATTGCGCTCTTAAACTTCGAGAAATAATGTTAAAAGTATTAGATAGGCAGTAGAACCAAAATTATGTACTTACCTACGATCACGATCTGAAATTAACAAGCCGTTTATTTGTTTTTTTTTTTTGGTTGTGCAGGAGAAATCCGCGCACAGATTCCCAGGCCCCTGAGGGAGAGGCTGAGTTATATGAGACTTTTACCCACCAAAACTCCTGCGGTGGTGGTTCTTGGCACGTTCTCGAAGGGCTCTGGAATATCCTACGGAACGCACCGGAGCCCCTCTCGCGCTGTACTGTGCTCAGGGTCGCATGGACCCTTACTCCAATCACCCGCGAGGCCACGACTCCTATGGCCCCTTTAGTTGGTTCTTACGACAAGAGACCTGATATTCACAAGTCCTAGCACATAAACACTACATCGATTTTAATAGATGCTAGATGCCTAGTGACCAGTTTTCATGTTTTATTATTTTAAGGTTAAAAATCTATTATATTTTTTTTTAGAAGGTGTGATGATATTTAGAAAAGAGTAGACATTTCACTTTAAAGTTAAACGTGTAATATAAATCTCCCATACAAAAGAAACGAGTTATTTTAACTCGGCTCTAATGATTTTCTTAAAAATCTTATTATTGCTTGTAAGTTGTAGATACTGTCCGAGCTCTACATTAAGTAAAAAAATTCACAGGCTAAATAAATAATAATAACTTTAAAAAACAACAAACTTGTTATTGTTTACAAAATTAGTAGACAATCCAGGCCATAGCATAATTCATAGACAACTTATACCACGAGACTTGTAATAAGAAGGCACCCTTCTCTGTTGTGCAGCTTGTGCGTGTGCGCAAAAACATAAACGCGCCCTCGTTAAGTAGCAGGAACCTGTATCTAAGCGGTATAAAAAAAAACAATAAATTACGTAAACAATACCAAATCGCACTGTAAAATTGTTTAAAAACGACAATCGTAAAAATAATTAAAAAAAATATAATATACTATTCTTCGATATCACGTTACATCGACTTCGATCGACGAAGTAATAGAAGTGAGCAGAGTTCTAGTGATACTTGTTGCTGCCGAATTCTAAACCAGTGTCCGTCTTTGTATCACACACAGAAAACACAAAATAGTATCGATGTATCGATATTGTTCGAATAAATTTGGAAATTTATAAATGACTACTGTTCTTTTAAATTGTGTGTAAAATGATATCGTTTCTTTCCTACTACGTACCATAAGCTTTTAATTAATGTACATATTTATCACACATAACAAATTGATTTCAATGATTGTTTTTAAATTGAAATTTAATTGTTTAGACGAGTAAATTGTTCCTATTTTGAAATAAAGAATATTGTTTTAATTATATATTATAATGATTCTTTTTTTAGGTCTTTCGCAAACTCGGACACTCGGACATAATATATACAGTATCCGAATATGTACATAATCTCTTGTTTATCTCGTACTTACGTCGATCGTCGATGATACGTTACTCGTGCCGCCCACTTATGTCCCTTCCACTAACTTCGTATAGAATAGTTTGCTTAGAAAATAAAAAAATTACTGTTCTCGTGATAAGTGGTCTGTGGCATAATTAGACAACGATCGACACTTATTAGTAAATGTAGATAGGTACATGGTGCCCATTTATAAAAATCATAAGTTCGGCTAATTGTGTTATTGAATTTAAGACAACTGTTTTCATTTATTAAACAAGGTTTCTCGGCGTACCGAAAATTATATAATTTGTACCTCCTGTAAATAGGTACCTAGGTAGGTACATATGGTTTCAACTTAAGCACTGATTTGAGGTTGCTACTGATTTGAATAATGGCGAAGTGATATGCAAGTGCTTATTTATGTCTACAATTCTTTCATACATTTGTAAGATGAAAATATTACATATCATTCGCTTTATAGTATAGGTACCTTTTATGCTTAATCTACGTACCAAAGTATTAATGTAAAATAAAATTATATTTATTCATACATATATATTTTCCTTGTTAAGATACTCGTATTAATTAGCGTTTGTCAAAGTTTAGATAGGTGCCTATCTAAATGTATTTTTTATTTTTATATGTACATAGATAAATTTAAACCTATATTGCATACCTACAGGAATACCTCCATTGTCTAAATTTAAATAAATATCGTAAAAATTAAAGACAACAACATGTTATAAAAGAGATTTGTTTCTTGTGGCAAAGAGTACAAAAATACAATATTGCAAATACAATTTGCAACGGAAATAAATTAATATTTAAATTACCTACGTCATGGTTCTGATGTAACGTTTTATAAGAAAATAAACTAAATATTATATTATTAAATATATTTAAGTACTTATATTAATTTCTTGTTACAAATGGTGATATTGCAAAAAATAATAATGGCAATCAGGCCTGTGCCAGAGTTAAGTGTAACGTGTGCAGAGAATAGTTGCCAGGTCGAATATAAAGCATCCTTAAGTGTCCTACCACACCAGAATACCAAGTTGCGCGACCAAGGGGCGCTACCAGACCAAATTGGTCATTCGTGTGTCCGGCAACTTTTTAATGTTAAACAACCAGAGAATCTAGTCGCTGCGCTGGGGCCGCTCTGATTGCGCCACCAGTCGACCTCTTCCACGCTTTGCAACCAGTCCCCTGGACTACATGCCACGCTTATGAATTATTGAACTTTTCATTTCTGCACAAACTCAAACATTCATCGAATGCTGTAACAAAGAGAGGAATCCAGAACCTCTTGTTCTTCATTTTATTTTAAATATGTTTATGATGACACACGTACAGCAGGAATACTATCTTTTTGACTTCCATTTTATTACTGTGGATTGTTGGTTGCCGCTCTGATTGCCCGAATAAGTCGCCCAAGACGCCAAGTGGAACCGCTTGGACGCGCGACTTGGTGTCCCGCTGCGTGGCGTGGTAGGGCTCTAAGGCATAATGTAATAGCAACGCCAATATTTACGCAAGGTTCTAAGTTTGACTCCAGTATCCAAAGAGCTTAGACTTTAACTCCAAACGGCCTGTCCCATACTAGGAAGTGAGTTAAACAAAATCAAACAAAATGTGAGAATTGTGGGTGCTGTTTTCTAACGAAATGGTGGCCGATCAACTTACCTGATAATAAACGTGTTTCGTATGTACAGGTGAGTCAGCTTATCTGATTTGTCGTTGCTGCTCGGACACGGCCTCTGTAGTTATTTATAAAGTCCATGCCTAAGACCTTGACCAAGAGGAGCGATTCGCAAACACCATGAATCGTCTCGTATGTTTGCATACATTGCATCCGGAAGGAGCGTTCTACACGCGACTATTTGGCGACACGACTGATTCAGTTCAGTATTCTTGAAGTTGGACGAAACGGTTGAGTTGTGGCTAGTTTTCCATCACAGGAGGGAACGAAAACGAAAGGAAACTAGTGTATTTAGTATATCCAAATCTTCATGATAGTTACGCCTGTAACTTTGTATCCAGATTTAAGACAGCACGAGAAAAACAAAATCTTTTCATGAGTTACTTTGTTTAATTAATAAAAATTATGTCTCGTGCCAAAACGTTGTTTCAGCGGAAGATCAAAATTTTGAAACATTTCTCTGAATACGTACACTCACTCTAAAGTTCACATGCAAACAGAACGCTAGACATGTGTACGTCAGGAGCGAGTGGTAAAAAAGATGTATGGTATATCCGTCAAAATGAATGATCAAATTAGTAAATCACAAGTTTTTCAAATACATTTTTAAATCACTGTAATAAAGTTTGATTTAAGATTGATTGAAGCAAGAAAATATGTAGATCGAGACAACAGTTACACGATTCGATAAATCTAAAAGAGATAAAGAATGGTTGCAAAAGTTTATTCTTGTGTAGATGAGGTATCGTTTACTAAATTGACTGAAAAAAAAAACAAAAATAAATCAAACTTGGAATTACTAAGGAAGGAATTATTATTATTATAATGTTGATTTTTTTAAGCATCATGCAAAAGTGTTTTGCTGTACATCTTGTGTTTAAGGTATACTGAAAATATTATAATGATACTATGATTCAATTTTTTTTTTGAACTAAGTACTGAGATATTTGGGAATCTTCTATACAAAAAGATTTATGAATCTCTTTTCCTTCAAAAGATTTAATATGTACTGGACACAACCGACGAGTCATTACAAGTCTGTAATTTTGACTCGCGGTAGACTCCCGCGTCAGCGCGTAAGTCGAAAGTCTGTAGGATCCGAATCCCTAACATCGCTACACATGTATCATTTGGTTCTATTTGTATCTCGCGGTCGGTTCGACAGCGGTCAACGCACTCGCTGCGCTTTTTGGGGCGCTTCGGACAAAATCGGGCTGCGTCGGCGATCGCCATCTCACTGTCCCACGTGTTGCGCGAGAGGAAGAGATAGGCGATCTAGCATTTTGTAAGAGTAAAAGAGATGCAAACGAGTTTAAATACGCACTTGACGGCAAGCGATGTCGCCATGTTTGTTTATTTACATTTAAGTGACCTTTGTTTATGGAAGTAAAAACCAGTTTTCCTAAGTTACAAATTGCATAAAAGTTTATAGAACGATAAAACACTCGTGGTATTGTGTTTGACTTTTTTTTTAATTTTCTTAATTTCACAAAACTAATATGTATGTATTAGATTAATAAAGATCAATTAAAAGCGATTCATGGAGGTATTTAATTGATTCGCACAAGAACTATATTTTTTGGTCTAGTTGAGAATCGATGATCCGAATGATCCAAATAAAACGTTTCACTGATTAGAATGTTTGGACTGATCCAGATACAAATGATACGATCATATCGAAGATAGATTTTTGCCACGCCTAGTATTTATCACCCAGTACTGTAGCGACGCGCGTATAAAATAGCGCAAGACGATTCGCGGCGAATTCGTCTCTTCTAGACGTCGTAAATATTATATTTATATTGTGTATTATATTTTATTTATGATTGTTTAAACAATTCCATGGTCCAAATCAGTCAAAAGCAACAATAATTACAAATCGAAGTACATAGGTACTTATATGTTATTACAAACGTTAATATTACTATGTTCTTAATGAATATTTGAAGATTTTAACATAACTATGACACACTAGGGTCCAACTGAAAAATATGAAGAAGTTTGAAGATTTCGGAATAGTTACTTATCAGCCGCCAGTTTAAATTTTTCGAAATCGGCGGCGCAAGAATTGACCTATATATTCGACTGTGGCTATTTAAACATAGAATCGCTAAAGTTGCTATGTCCTAAAGTGTCACGTTACAGACTTATTTGCAGAAAAAGATCGATGTATGAGAACGTCAATAATCATGAAAAAGCGCCAGATTAAATTAAAATACGTAAGGTACCTGCGGGTAATAAGGCCTGTCGTCTAATAAGGCCTATGTGAGTAAAATCCTATTTACAATGGGCGCTCCCGCTCAAGGCAACACTCACAGACGCCTAACACACGAAGATATTTTTATGAGTTTACAAACACGGAATACTCCTCTTCCCGTCTCCAGGATTGTATCATACATTGCGAGAGACGACCGCGCGGCACGAATAATAAAAATGGGTCCGAATCAGTCGCAAGTATTGATCGTCGTGTTTCACTTATCTGTATAAATTTTCAGTGTAAAGTTCTTAATCATTTTAAGATTTTTTATAATAAATACTTGAATAACGTACTGTGATTCAAATATTTTTAATTTAATTTCTTTTACATACATAGTCGACAACTATTAAGGCCTACCTAATTTAAACATAGGTTTTGTTTTCCTCCTACATCATGAATCAAATTTTATTTGTTTCATAGTGTATTATATATAAATTTCGAGGCTTTCCCAATGTAAACAAGTAGTGTAATTTAATGCTAATTGAATAATCGTTAGTTTTATTGTCTACGACCATGATGCCTATAGAACGAGCATTTACTCAAATAAATGGTTGTTATGAGGAGAAAATTACAGATTTTTTAATAATTTTTAACGTAATTGCTGCCTTTACGCAATTATTGATCTCAAGTATTAAACGTATAACACGTAGTTTGATTATTTAAGTATATTAGAACTGTAGGCTTTATTACCCTACCATAGTAAAATAAGGCCTATTGGCAAAGTTTTTAATAATGTTTAATTTTAAATTTTTGTAAAAAATGCCATTTTTCCTTTATATTTTATAGTAATTGAAATTTTTCACTAATTATTATTGAAGTCTGTTGATTATATTGGTTATTTTTCATTTAATTTCAAATCCTTCTTAGCTAGGCCTTAATACCCGCAGGTACCTTACTTATTTTTGATTCTTAAAAGCACACCATAATGTACTGCCAGCACAGTTGAATATCGGGTTCTGCATAATGTGTGCTGCCCGTTATCTTTTCATTGTGATATTAGACGCCACGATAGAAAGGTTAAAAGAATATGTGTCCGCTAATATCATTTAGAATATAATAATACATAGTAAAAAGTTTAATCCGTCTAGGAATTGCTATTTGAATACAATATAATGCATGAAAACATTCAATGAGTAGTATTTTCATGGTTTGAAGTTTTCGTACATCTGTCTTTTCTTCAAATTACACTGCAACGTGAAACTTTGAGATATTATAACAACGTTAGTTATTTTTTGTTCGTTTAAGTGTCCTCAATCGACTTATACTTATACCTTTTATCGCGCGCTGTCATTTAAAAAAAAAAAAAATGGCGACCAAACTAAAATCTTCAAACTCCTTTAATTTATACATACCATAATAATAATATACGTACCATCTTCTGCTACTGAGCTTTATAGAACACAAAAACTAACTTTAGCCAGTATATTTTTGCTGCGTTTGTAAAATACTTGGTTATCATGCGTTTCATTAATAGATATTCAATAAATTATGAGTCATTATTTATTTATTTTGAATACCAATAAATCACGTGATGTATTAATGAAGTCGTTGTCACAATTATCAAATAGACATCTAGCAGTATTTTTTGTTGTATTAGATAGGTATGAATGATATCACCTGAATAAAATATGTGCTTATTACTCCAGGAACAACACGTATTTGCAAAATGAAAACTATAACGTATATTGTACAGATTATAAATCTCAACTATAAAATGGCAGATTTATATTAGTGTTATTATTTGTATAGCAATGTAGAAAGCAAAGACCCAAATTTTTACTTGTCAAGCGAATTGATTCTCCTGAGTCAAATTACGGACGTGTTGAACAATCTATATGCTAGGGTGAATAGAATAGGCTAGGGTGTTGGTGACAAAAATAATACATGATTTCATTATCATGTCAATTTTTATCTCTCGAACAAGAAAAACATAATACCAGATGAAGACCAAACGTATATGTCTCTGAGTTCATTTTTTCCTTCTAGCTATCATATCACGCTCTTTCTCGTTTTCATTACGCTCTGAAGTAGATCTTTACTGTACATAAATTATGACATTTCTCTACATTGTAATAAATCATGTAAGGGATGCATTTAACGGCACTTCAAAATTGTTGAAAATATGGACAAAATTGCTATGAATTGTTAATAAAAAATATAACGTCCTACAATAAAACTTTACTCCTTCATTAAATCGATATAAGCTTTAAAAAATTTTAAGACGCTGTAAAATAATTATTGCCAATAAAAAAATAAGTAATCATTTAAAATAATAGATCGTGCTATGTAAAATAATATTTGATGGAGTTGGTGCAATTGCGCAACGTCTCTTCCTAACTCCTGGAAATAACTCGGAAATACACCAACTAGTATAATATATAAGATTGCTATTATATTCATATACCAACAGCAACAAATGAAAAGAGATCGAAGGATATAGAAATGTTTCAAGATTAAATTTCTCGACTTCAACTAGGTATCTCCTTAGAGTGCGGACTTCTATTTCAATACTACCCCTGGAAATAACTCAGAAATACACCTACTAGTTTATATAACATTGCTATACGTAGATAGACCAACAGCAAAAGATGAAAAGAGATAGAATATTGTAGAGATGTTTCGAGATTAAATTTCTGAACTTGAGCTATCTCTTTAAGTGGGGACTCCTGTTTCAATACTGCACTTGGAAAAAAGTCAGAAATACAACACATCTATATATAGCAATGTTATACACACAAATATATAACTGCTATATATAGATATACCAACAGCAAAAAATGAAAAGAGATAGAGGATTATAGAGATGTTTCGAGATTAAATTTCTCAACTTCAACTATCTCTAGAGTGCGGATTCATGTTTCAATACTGCTCTATGTATATAGCGAATTCTGATCTGGCGCTTCGCCGGCCGCTCCCACGGCATGCTCGCTTCGCTCGCTCGGCTCGCGCGTTGTGGTGAAAAAACCTAACACAACTTAACTAAAAAAAGCGTTATAAATATATCGTCGTTTGTATAAAGTTACAAAAAAATTTGCAAAACTTTACGCAATGTGAAACAATCTAAACCTTAGCCTGCATTTGTCCTCACGATTTCCTCCCAAGCATTAAAGTTTCAGTGATTGAAGTTGTAACGAAAATTTTATTGTGGAAACTTAATTTTAAAGTTTACCATTTTTTTATAATAAAGACCGGCAGCCCCGGCTGCGATACATTATATATAATATTATTTTTCGTAATAATTATTTTCATAATAATAGTATACTTCAGACATTACACACATTGTGTGTATGAAGTACGAAGAAATAAGCTTGTACCACACAATGATCTGGGGGAGCTCTCAAGAACACCCAGATTCTAAGCTTATTTACGAAAGTTCGATAACAAATTTTTTTTGTATATTTATTAATTATAAAAACAAAATAAAATAAAAACATAACACTAAACCGCATTGTGGTTTGTCTCATTTTAACCTAACCGGGAATCGAACCCAGGGCCCCGGCTTGGAAAGATGATATTCCAACAGGCTAGTTAGTCATTTTAAGTAAGAGGTTAAAGAATTAAGTAGAATTTTCTATTGAAGATTGAAAAAGAACAAATAATTTAATAGAAGTTCTAATTGCAATTTTAAAATTTCGCTTCTCATTATCGCAGTAAAAATAAAATGGCAAACTGCTGTTCCCTTATTAGGACCAAAATAAAATCGTATTTTTTCGAAAAATTAAAATTAATTACTCATTAATGCAGAACCATATGCCCAGCAATGAGATACAATATGTGAAGGTCTGATTTAACGCCAATATTTTGAACAAAAGCAAAACATAATCATAATTTAGAGAATTTTTTTTTACATTTTTAACTGGTCGTTAATTAATAATACTGCGATTATGATTTTCAGAAGTTAGATTGATATAACTGAAATATTACTTTTCAAATTCATTCAAATTTTCAAATTCCGACACACAAATGACTTCAAATTTAGCTTTAGAACGACTTACGACTAGGACTGTAGAATTTGTCTAATCATTTAACGTGTTAAAGAACTGTAAAGAAACTATTCCATTTTCAAAATCTATAAGTGCTCAGCCCGTTAAACGAGATTAGAAAAACTATAGCTAAGTATAGTAATTGTACCATAATGCTGTAACATAAAAACAATAATATGATTAGATAGTTATATATTCGTACAAAATTAATTGTTATGTGATTAGCTACATACTTCGAAATAGCGATTTAAATATGTTTCGCTTTATTGAATAGTAAATTACTACTTATTTATTAGTTATTAGATTAAAAGGACAAATAAGTAAAATATTGTGAGGAATTTATGTACGTATGGAAGATTAGAAACTTCACAGCTGTAAACATATAATTATTGTACGTAAATACCTACATTTTTTCAATCAACTTTCATCTCTAGGAAGAGTATATTATGTACAGTGTACGTACTTAGTTTTAGAGTTATTAATTATTACTGGTTCTTAACATATTATGTTTCATAAAACTACTCGAGTTGTCTACAAGATCCATCTATTAGGGGCGTAGGTTAGGGGACGGTGAATAGAAAAACTTTACATTCCCTATTTAAAACAGGATCAATAGTTTATTTACTAATGAATACTTAAAGCACACCCCGACCACTTCGACCAATAGTTTATTTACTAATGAATATTTAAAGCACACCCCGACCACTTCGCAACCAAAAAACAGGAGAATCATATTGTACATAATGAATTAAGCTATACTTTGTGTTTACTTTGTTTCAATAAATTTTTTAACTGATTTTGTATATGAACTGACTTTAAAGAATTATTGATAGATAGCCAAGAGACGGATGTATCGCTTGTGCACATTTTGTGTGACTGCGCGAACCACTGATGCGCACTCGACACTCGTCAATCGTGCCTCGGCCAGTATTTTCCAAGTCCGGAGTTGGGTGGTTCAGCTCGTCACTCCAAGGAATACCTTGCGGTTGTTGGCTGCAATGAAACTTTGTAGTTTTGTAACATAATGGCGATGGCAATAGATCAATTTTGGTCGCAGTGCTACAGGTCTGGTGGTACCTGTATAGCCACTTATATGAGATTAAAAAAAATAGATAGGTTATATAACTGATTAAACATAAGTTTATGTAGAAGTCCTTGGTACAAATTTCTTTTTATCAAATCGCCTCAAAATCAAGGGCCAAAAGTGAACAAGAGATTAAAAAAATTACTCTGATAAGATGATGAAATAGAAATGTAATAAAAACGGTATCGTTAAAAAATGGGGCCAAGACATGGCATCTGATTTTCAGAGGGCATTACTTTTGTTTCGATTAAGTGGTCAACGAAACAAAAACTTGAGAAATTAAGATTTCATTAATTTTATATGATTTTTTTAAAATTCTTTTAATTTTTTTAATTCTTGTACTAAAAACCTTTCTTTCAAAATTAATATAATTTTACTTACTTGTAAGTATCTACGATCTTCATATGCGTCTCCCACCCTCTATTATTTACCACCCCTGGCTCATTGATTCACATAGAAATGCGAACACATAGAATACTTAATCTTATAACAATAATGAATATATATAACTAAGATGCGCGTAAAGACATTAGTGAGATATCTAATAATTATATATTATAGAAATGAAACCCTTTTAATAAAGTAGTCTATATTGTTATGGTTCGACCTTATGCTTAAGGAATAAGATCGAATTTTAATAGAATTAGAAACGTAACTTTTAGTGCTTGTATCTCGAGACCTAGGCTTTGCAGATTTATGACCTAAAAACGCATTGCTAGGTTTAAGGTCTACTATCGAATGGTATAAGTAAAATTAAGAAAGAACAACATAGTTGCACCTTAAAAATTCCAGAGCGATGACGTGTCATCTACCTATGACTCATGCAAACAGGCGGCGTCGAGAACAATGTGAAATTATTGTTCGCGAGCATAATTTACTAGATAGTTCCACCCTCTTTATTATCGGACTATAAATAGAGCTCCGTGTCCGCCGCCGAGTCAGTGTTTCTCAACTATCGTTCGAAGCGACATATCGAGGCGACATCAAGGCGAATTACATAGGCCACTACGACGACTACCGCGACGACCTTGGATAGATGAACTGCCATTTGGGAACGTTGTTATTGAGTAAAGCGTGTACCTTCGGTGACCACTACGCGAGTACCTACTTCGAGGGCGACTACGAAGACTAGGGACCGCCGTAATTAAGTTAGCGTGTTCTTGACATCTGCTTGTACGAAGAAAAAGTAAACTCCTTGCACCCTTAACCGACATTTTATTACCCTCAGCTCGTAACAATATGTTACGGGCGCAGTTCATAAGGTGTACAGAGTTTTAGCACTGCCCAAACAGTTTCGACTTTAACAGATGCACCATAAACAATATATTCCGCTAGGTAGGTATATTAACTTGATGATCTGCACAGATCAGGGACAATTCGTTCAGATGTATTTTTAGCAAATTGTGTCCAATTTACAATGAACAGAGTTGACATCATTGAACTAGCGATGAGTGATGTCCTGATATCTAATTTGATTTCATATGGATCAAGCGAGCTCGGGAATTTAGAGCACCACGCATATTTTTTCCCGATAACTAAAATAATGAAAAATAATGTGTAATCTGAGATTCTGTTTTATTATAAAATAATATTCCATTCAAATTATATTAATATTACGCAAACGATTCCTTGTCAGTTGCCGTTTTTTTTTTGTTTGGTTTCTTATGATTTTCACCACCGAAACACATAAATGTCTATTGTATGTATTGTAAGATATAGGCATCTTTTGCGTACATAATACATACCCATTGCATATCTATAGATTTATAGAAAATATAAGTATCATGGTTTTTGCTCACGTATCAGCAATGTCCACTTATAATTTCGAGCTAAGCTTGCAAATGAGGTACCTGCGGGTAATAAGGCCTGTCCTCTAATAAGGCCTATCTGAGTAAAATCGTATTTATAATGGGCGCTCCCACTCAAGGCAACATTCACAGACGCCTAACACACGAAGATATCTTTATGAGTTTACAAACGCGGAATACCCCTCTTCCCGTCTCCAGGATTGTATCATACATTGCGAGAGACGACCGCGCGGTACGATAATAAAGATCGGTCCGAATCAGTCGCAAATATTGATCGTCATGTTTCACTTATCGGTTTAAATTTGCAGTGTGAAGTTCTTAATCATTTTAAGATGTTCTATAATAAATACTTGAATAACGTACTGTGATTCAAATATTTTTAATTTAGTTTCTCTTACATACAGTCGACGACTATTAAGGCCTACCTAATTTAAACATAGGTTGTGTTTTCCTCCTACATCATGAATCAAGTTTTATTTGTATCATAATTTATTTTATATAAATTTCGAGGTTTTACGAATGTAAACAAGTAGTGTGTAATTAATGCTAATTGAACAATCGTTAGTTTTAGTATCTATGACCACGATGCCTATAGAACGAGCATTTACTCAAATAAATGGTTGTTATGCGGAGAAAATTACTGATTTATTAATATTTTTTAATGTATGTAATTGCTGCGTTTATGCAATTATTGATCTCAAGTATTAAATGTATAACGCGTAGTTTGATTATTTAAGTGTATTAGAGCTGTAGGCTTTATTACCCTACCATAGCAAAATAAGGCCTATTGGCAATTTTCAATAATGTTTAATTTTGTTTTTGTTTATGGTAAGAGATGCCATTTTCCCTTTATATTTTATAGTAATTGAATTTTTAGACTAACTTACTCCTTTCCTTCGACTTCCTTAGCTAGGCCTTAATATCCGCAGGTACCTTAAATGAAATAATTATTATTCAACAATCAACATTAACCACCACTTAAGCCTTCATTATTCCAATGTTGGCACCGTTCATTATGAACTGGCACATAGCCTACTAATAATACATAATCGATCTTCGTGTAGGGGAGACTGGGGTCAAATGAGCCACTTTTCACTTTAGCGTGTATCGCGATTGTACCGTAAGAGCGGATTTTATAAGTTTGTATGTGGAGAGTAATTTCTGAAACCACCATCTATTTGAAAAATTCTTTAACCATTTGAAATGTACGTTATTCCAGATGAACACAGGCAATATATATATATATATATATATATATATATATATATATATATATGTTGTCAGGCAAAATCGGGACGGGCTGCTAGTTTATTATAAATTCGCATTTGCAAACTACACTCCACCGTTTGAGATAGTGACTCAAACTTTGAGACGATCAGAGTTCAACAAGCTTTCCCCCCTCGCACTAGCTGCTACCGTCAGGTTAGCGTTAACTCTATGAAAACTAGACAGTATTAGTTTGAATTGTAGGATGTCAGGATAAAATATAGATATTATGTACTCTGCGAAACTGATTTTGCTCATTAGACTGATTTAGTTGATTTCAATACGTACACTTCGCTTAATTAGTTTTGTCCAGATTAGGGTAAGAGTAAGGTTGGCAAGGTTCTCAAGTGTCAACCGTCTTGTTTTCCTAGGAAACGTCTGGTTAACGTTAAAATTCTGAGTCGTCCTGAATATTTTAGTAATATCTAGGGTTTCTTGATTTGTCCGGAGAACGTCCTGTTTTGATATTCGTGATATATTTACGAACCATACGCGCAGCGAAGTACTTATGCAAATAGGTAACTATTTATTTCAACCGTAAGTTTGCCAATTTAATGAAGGCTTGCAGTATTATTATAGATTCAGAAGTTGTAATTAAAATAAAGATGACTTTCATTGACGCTGTTTTCCATGTTTACATTTACTAATATATATTACCCACTATTGCAGTTTTTAAACTAAAATGTTTTTCCATCTTTATGTCTTTCTTTCATCTTTTTTTCACCTTTATACTTTGGAAAATCCGGAGATGGGAACCCTAGTCTGGGGAAAAGTGGCTTAACCTACAGGTAGATTGTGTATGCCTATAACATATCCACCGCCTAAGTACATAGAAATCTTTAAATTTTAAATTACGTCTCTCTACGTCTATTTGTTTTGAAGGTCTGAATAGATGACAAAGTTAATTTTGCTATTATAACAATTTAATTGTAATAAGTATACGTAATATATGGTTTTTACTACCGAAACGCATTTTTGTATGTATTTCACTTCACTTTCATCCTTAGGTATCTAAAGCAATTTAAGTAGGAGGTATTGTTTTACTTAATAAGTATTTACAAGAAAGTAACTAGAAAAAATACGAAATCCGTCAAATTATTTAAGTATTTATATTGTGAAGTATAATAAATATAGATAATAATATTATAAATTACGATATTTGCTACTTAGTTAAATAAGAAGAGCTAATTAGCACTGACAGCGCATCACTTTATTATGTACGTATACATAATACACTAAAATAAATTGATAATATTACTCATTTTTTATTTAAAAATGTTCCAATATTCTTGTATGTATAGATAAAACCTCTGTATAACTGTCATTCTAATTTATAACATATTTTTAATAATAACGAAATGCTGTAAATAGTTATTTAAAGTTTATTTAAGAACTTTAGCAATTCATATTTTGATTGAGAAATGCTTTGAATTTATTATAATCAAAGGAGAAATGTATAAAAAATACAGCCATTGTTTTATTAACTGATACCTACTACTTAGTTATTTTTTCTAGTTTTTTATTTTTGACAAAATCATAACTGATATCATTACGCAGTGGCGTACTAATGCCCGCCACACACGTTCAATTATGCATGCCATACAGATTTTGAAAAGATAATTCGTAATAAGACATTCGCACAATCCTCCCTTAACCAAAATTTCAAGCGAACTGACAAAATGGCATGATGCCGTCACCCACGTTCAAGTACGCAGGACGACTTGATGGCTTGATAGTGTGTGTGCTCTAGGGGCGTCATGCCAAACAATGCTTCACGCAAACTGGACACGCTTGATCAAGCATACTTGATCGTGTATAGCGGGCTTAACATAAGGGTGGAATGGGCGGCCCGTCTCGAGCCTCTGGTCACGGGGGCTTCCAAATGTCGATAATTTCTTTTCATCAAATCCTAAACAAGGTTGAAAAATATGTTTAGTAACTATATAAGTAAGAGGCAGTTTGGAATGGGAGGCCCCGTGGATAGAAATAAGTACAGCCTATACCGGCGATTTATAATTTTTTAGATTACATTTGCTTCTACTGCTAATCTTTCTAATATTATGTATTCAGTTTTCGTTCAGTTTAACCTATATTTTGCAATTTTACTCTTTTCTACTCTCCTTAGTCCTTTGCAAAAGGTTATGGTCATAGTATAGATAAAAAAAATTAGATTGATCCTTTCGTACAAAACAAGTAAAGACAACAAATGGAGAAGGAGTTGCAATTATAAAAGAAATATATTGCACAATAAGTTCATTTCAACTAGTAACACGTTCTGTTCTAACATAATTTAGTTACATTAAAATGAGGAAATATATATTTTATTAAAAAGTAACCTTTACAAATATTTAAGAACAACTAAATAATATTTCTCACAATCATATTAAAATTCCAAAATTGTGTACAAGACGGCTGGTATCGCTAAAACCAATGTGGGAGTATTCTAAACTAGTATTTAGTAAATAGCAATTCGTTTACCCGAAATGAGAGATAATTTGACGAAATGATTTGTTATTAAATATTTGTTGAAATTCTTTTGAAATTAGGGACTGCTTAATATTGTAGCCACGTTATATTTAGTATTACATATAATATATTTACATTTTTCTTATGTACTTACTAATAAATTCGAATTAGGTTGTCGTAACAGTTACAATAATACAGCAGTACTACAAATATTTAGTGGGTATTCTATCGGTGGGTATGAAAGTCCTACTTATACGAATATAGACAGTGCCCTAATTTTGTATATATTAAGAGCCCTTTGACAATTGTGCGAAATAGTGATCTTTTGACGCTCTAATTCTCAGAAACCTTAAGATTTTTTAATATTACGCTGTCAGTTTACAATAGAACCATTTCCCTTCTTGAATATTAGTGTTACATATTTTCACATTTTTTTTATAATATCTTACAATAACCATTCTACGAAATCCGTTTACATAGAAAATTATTAGACGCGCTACATTGATAACCTAATTAACATTCTTTCGACGAGTTCTATCAATTTCTAAAACTATGTTGAGATCAAATAATTCTTATTGAATATTAGTATTGTAGAAATGTCATAAATTTCTTCCTTTTTACAGAAAAAAATATGTAAAAAGACTTATTTCAAGGATAAAGTGTCGTGATTAAACGTCGGTATAGCACCAAAAATCTTATTAACAAGCTCTTGCGAGAACATTAAATAGCGTCCCTTATATATCGCAACTGACTTGTTTTCATCCAGTGTTGACTTCTCTGTTCCATGAGTCTATTATGCTTTCTGATTTTCCGCATTTTTTCTTAGGCATGTTAAGATTATGTTTGTAATATAATCACTAGTAGTAAAGTTAAATAAAAAAGTTCTAAAGTAATGCTAGCTTACAAGAAGTATTGCAAACCGGGTATCAAGATGATGCCTATGACATTTATAAAAATCTACACATTTAAATAAAATTGAATTATCTGTCTATAATTTTAAAATTAAGGCTTTTGAAATTTATGCTTATATGGTTATTTACGCGTTAACCTAGCCCAAACACGCGTTTTTTAAATTTTTGACGGTCTGTTTATTTGGCCTAATCTTCAAAACGGATGAACCTCGATAGATATGATAGACCTCGATAGAGGTGACATTTACAGGTAAATAGAGAATTTTTCAATAATAATGCTTAATAACAATGATGTTATATTTATTTTGTGTTATAACATCATTGCTTAATAAGTTTCCTATGTAAAAATTGAAAAACTTTACAAATAAACTGTAAGTTGATTTATGTTGAACCCGTTAATTATAAGATATATAAAAAAATAAGCCGAGAGGTGCTAAAGCATATGCATAACACTAATGGGAACCAAAACATTTTTTTAGAATTTTTATCTGTCTGTTTTTCTGGATAAGTATACAACGTACTTAAGCATCTTACAACAAGTACTGCAAGAGTTTAAAGATAGTTTTCATAATTGCATCTCGTAGAGTCAGGTTGCACATTACGTATGTTTTTTATCGTGTTCCGCCGTTTAGAAGTTTTAGAAGTTCTGTAATATTGGTTTATTTTATAATGGTTTTTCCGTCGATACTATATTTCTTATCGTAAACATGCATAACCATAGCAAATACATCTATCTATATTTTATTATAAAATAGAAACAAAGCAATGTCTGTCTCAAAGGCATTTTAGGCTTTTCTGATTCCAAAATAAATATGTTTGTATGTTTAAGATAAAAAATTATTGTTGTATGTGTGTTTGTTGTAAACTAAGAAACTGCTATTGAATTTCTACACGAATCTATCTGTTCGAAAAACTGGAGACTCACTTACTTAATAAAGTTCATCTTTATTACAACGGTGCGAATTTTTAATTAGTCAAGGATGTGAACTTGAGTTTTGGTTCGTAAAGGTTAATTATATCTAATCATCTAAAACAAAAAAAAATCAATAATAAAAATCGAAAGTTTTGATTCAGAACGGTATCAAAATTATATTTCATACTGAAGTCGCTTCGTAACACACTATAATAAAGCTACGAAAGTCGCACGCATATACATAAGTGTCCGAGCGCGCCGATACCTAAATTCAAATCCTTACGATTTGTCATAGGGTTCTTAAACTATTAACCACCAATAATAATCGGATTTGAATAATTTTTCAGTTTTCTTAAGAAATGTATAAAATCTTTACTTTATTTTATACTTTAGAATAAAATGACGCTGCTCAACGATAATATATATAATACTTTGCGAACCCCTAAAAAGGCATGGGGGTCTGCTACCAATGATTGTGCATTTCACGAAACGTTAGGATCCCCTATGTAGTTAAAAGCTCTCCTAAATTTAGAAACTCGATTTTCGAACCCATGACACTATGGGACAGTTTTGTGTGGTTGGTTATTGACAAAATGGAGAATTATTAATTATATTGTATAGAAACTTAGAAGTTAAACAACCATAAATGTTTTATCGATAAACTTTTGGAAACAAATAGTCACTATGAAAACAAAAAGACATCACATAATGTCTGACATTACTAGGGAACTAGGGAACGAATGTTACCTAAGAACCGGTTTAGGGGTGATTTAAATCTAGAGGATATATAGTTATGTGACGATTTAGATAGCGTTGGTGAAATCAGGCATTAGTCTTTCGAAAGATAGGCAGGAACGTACGTTACCACTTTTTCTTGAGTACAATCAAAAATTAAAATGTAGACTGTTTGGAAAAATTTGGAACGCTGTTCGGTAAAGAGTTAAATATTATGTGAACATTTTATTTTGTTTAAATTCGATGGTTTAAATAGATTTCACGGAAGTTATTGAGGAGTTCGGTAAAATGAAGGGACGAAAACATGTGAAATAGCTACATACCTACTTAGAGAAAATAAAAATGATCTACTATATTGTTTGTTGCTGATTCGTATTTTATCTTCCTCATCCATATCTATATTGTAACTTCTAAGTATGTGTATATAAGTCGCCATCATCATCAGCCTATAAGTCTAATACATCCCACTACTGAGCACAGGCCTCCTCTCATGTAAGTCAATTACAATTATTTGCTAGAACCTAGCGTAGACACGCATATACATATATACATAGAAACTTAATTCTTTATATTAATATAATTTATTCATTTTTTACGAAATGAGACCTACATTATTTAATTAGTTTTTGTTAAAAATGCCATTTTTAAAACAAACTTTATTTTGACAGTACTACTAAAATAAGAGTAGCCATCAAGACAAATTTGACGAGCCCCAACATGATGGGTTCATCATATGTAGTTAAAGAATTCCTAATGACACCTTTCGTCTCTATGGTGCCTTAACTATCTCGATGGTACCTTGACATTGCATTATCCTCGACTTTACATAAGTACGCAAAATTTCAGCAAAATTGGTTGAGCGGAACTGGTTTAAATTTAATTTGCCAAGATTTGAACTAAACACACACTCGTACATACAAATGTGAACTGAATAAAAAGCTTGTAAAAATATATAAACTTCTAGGACGGGCCTTATTCAGTTTGCCGCCCCGGGCCCTTGACAGGCTTAGGCCGGCACTATTGATTATATTATTGCTTGGGCGATCGATCGATTGAAACGATCAGTTTGGTTGTTCCCCGTATGTATACCATAATAGTGCGGGAGGTAGCGCTATAGTTGACCGAGTCATTTTATACCGGCTGAAAATCATAACAATAATAGTTTTCCCCTAACACATAATAATAACTCCGAACGTCAGCTGCTCCGATAGCGATGGAGCTAAAGGAGACAGCATGAAAAAGTAATTGAAAAAAAATCTGCTCAGATGATTTTTATACCGAGCAAAAATGTATTAAATTATTGTTTCAATCACATTTTAAAAAAAAATCGTCAGCTGTATTGACGAAAGGGGTTATATGTCAGTCACGTGCATGAAGCTTATTGAAAATTTGACAAATAAATCTATTTTATACCTTATGACATTCATACATCTAAATTTTTATACTTTTAAAATAATAAAGAAAATCGTCAGCTGTATTTTTGGCGGGGGTAAGACCGTCAGTCAGCGTGATAAACAATTTGCGTGCTCAATGCATTTGAGCGTTGCATAATCTCTTTAGAAAATAAACTGACGATCTTTACACCCACAAACAATCAGCTGACGTTGATTTTTTGTTTTTTTAACATTCAAATTATCTTATACTTTCAATTCAATATATACAATATTATAGTTGTGAGGAAAGTGATGGATATGACACAGACACAACAGAAGATGTATATGAAGACGTAGAATAATAATTTATGTATCAATAGAAATCTAAGCTTTTTTCTTATTTGTTCATTAAAAAAAAATTTAAATAATTAGTTGTTTCTAATAAATAAATATTCCTGTATATAATTTGAAACCGACACAAAATTAATACATATAATGTGGTGTTATTCTACCGGAAGGCCAGAATAATAATTTTTAGGAAAGGTATGTTAAAGTAGTGAGACTTTTACTGCTTGAAATTCCTTGATGTTACAGTACATATTAATATAATTTGAAACCGACACAAAATTAATACATAATAATGTGGTGTTATTTATATTAAATTATTATTATACTTATTGAATATTATTTTAAAAGTATAAAAATTTAGATGTATAAATATCATAAGGTATAAAATAAATTTATTTGTCAAATTTTCAATGAAGTTCATGCACATGACATGCACTGACATATAACCCCCCTCGTCAATACAACTGACGAGTATTTTTTTTAAATGTAATTGAAACAATGATTTAATATATTTTTGCTCGGTATAAAAATCATCGGAGCAGATTTTTTTCCAATGACTTTTTTTTAGCTCCACCGCTAGTGCGACAACTGACGCTCACTTTACTGATTTCTGAACATTAAACAACTGTTTGAAATAAAATTCATTCGGTATAAAATTCCTAGAAAAATTGCAGGGCTACCTCCCGTACTATGAATGCCTAATGTGATTACAAAGAAATATTTCCGACATAAGCCGTTCTACACGTACCTGTTAGATCTTTGCACTGCCTGCAAATTAGGCGTCCGACATACGGTTCTATATAAGTATAACGGTTATGACCGTTATACCGCAGGACCGCAGGATACGTCTATTTTATGTAGGCACTTCGTAAGTCTGTCTTCTCTGTGTGTAACTTATCGCTACGATAAGTGCAATGCTCTATGCTCGCAACTAACTACAGCAAGTTAATTTGTATGGCTATGTATCAGGGTGAATTTCAACACGATGGTATTTTTACCTCATTTTGGTGGAAAATTTTATTATTGGTATTTTAGTCAAACTTATATAATAATATGCAAAAGAAATGCATTATGTTACATAAAAAGTAAGAACAGTTTAATGAATTAAAATAGATAATGTAATATTTTAAACACCAAAATTGGTAAGACACCAAAATTGATCTCTGACACCATAATTAGAAAACTTTGACACCGATATTGACTATGCAGATTTGTGACAAGGAAACTTGGCACCAAAATTGATTTCTGTCACCCAAATTTAGAGATAATCAAATTGAATGGTAAAAAGATCCAAGGGAGTGTTTTACCTAATCAGGTGGTAAATTCCGTACAAAATGAGAAATTAAGAAAACAAACTATCGAGTGAATATTTAATAATTTTGCTGTATTGAAAATAATTAAAAACTTACAGACAACACAACTTTCTGAAATTTCTTCACAGCCTGTACATGTTATTTTAACTACTATTTGGTTTCTTCGATTATTAATACAATAACTTAGACAAAAGGATAAAATCCCTTTAACCTATCATTAATAATAATCAGTCTTGAAGTTTACAAGTAATTTGAGGCAAGTATTGACAATCAGAAACATAGTCAGGAACATGTCGTTTTTACAAGCAGTCTAACTTACTTAGCCGTCGATTTGAACTAGTCTAGTCTTAAAATTTACATCAATCAACTCAATTTTAATCTTGATATCAGCAACCTATAAACCATAAAAACTATTTAGTATTTCGAAAAACAAGGTTAAACTTCTTACAAAAACAAAAGGTTTAGCTAATTAACTTCTTATTTAAAAATTTTTAATAAAATCTCTTACTTTGTCCTTTTAAGGAATAGGTGCGTGAAACCAAACGATGTTTATTATGAAGATCACAAAAAAAGCGATGATTCCATAAATCAATAATTATGTATAAAATAGCTGGTTTTTTTTCACAAATTTTGGAGGTATCCCAATAGTAAATGTCGTCTAATATCATGAATTAATAGTGGTCAAAAAAGGATGCCAGGTGTAATAATAAAATTAGCGATTCACAAAACTGAGTAATAAATTAGAAAATATAATTTTCATCACTATCGTCACTATCAGCGTTATTTTTGAATTCCAATGCATTTTCCTTTTCATTAGCCTGATCTTTTCTTCATTTTTCAAATTCATTTAGCATTTCACTATTAATATTTTCAAAACATGAAGCACTTGGAATTAAATTACCATAGTGTACATCAATATCCAATTCAATTGAAGTTTTAACTGATTTGGGAGCAAGGTACGTCGACGTACATTTTTGGTTTTCAAGATAAAAATTTCAGATACTGAGAATCGATTAATTGCTCGCTGATTGCTGAAAGGAATATTCTTTCTTACCGACAAATGTACCTCACTGGTAAGAGGCTCTTTGTTTCTTATATCTACCGCAGGTTTTCGTGATCCATCGTTGGTTCAGTAAGCAAGTCATAAAAATCTAAATACTTCTCATGGCATTTAATTGCATTATATAGACAATTAGTCTCAACACAAGACACCGAACGCATTGTCAATATTGTTCAGCCAATATATTTTCTCAAATTTTGAACAACATAACATAATATATCTTCACGCTGTATCCCCAACGGGGTAGTCAGAGAGGACGGAGCGCCAGGAGTCGCGGTCCTTACCTTACACACCTCTTTCGCTTTCTCAAATCTCATCATTCTCCTCACACATTTTCGCCTAGGTATGCGAGTGCTTTTGACATTTCCGTCTGCTAACACTCTGGCTATTTGATCTTCATAAGTCAGCCTTGGTCTTCCTTGGCTTCTTTTACTACTCACTTTCGCTCTGTATATTTTCTTCGTCAGTCTTTCATCACTCATTCTTTCCATGTGCCCGAACCATCTAAGCTAATTTTGAACAAGAGTGTCAATATCTGTTGTATTATTTCCGAAGGCAACTAGTCGATCTGCTGATCTTTTGAGCACCCCACCAACGCCATCAAGCGCGCCTTTGTTATGTCGGAACTCACAGTAGTGCCATACAATACACGACAATTTAGGAAGACAGATTTTCAGTTGAGATATTATTTA
Source organism: Zeuzera pyrina (assembly GCA_907165235.1). Classification (NCBI taxonomy): domain Eukaryota; kingdom Metazoa; phylum Arthropoda; class Insecta; order Lepidoptera; family Cossidae; genus Zeuzera; species Zeuzera pyrina. Next base: position 12,601,904 of record OU015624.1, read on the forward strand.
GAAGATTTTTTTGTTCCTGTATTATGCTGACGGAGAGTCAGAAACAAAATAAATAGTGAAAACTTCAGGAGCGATTTCTTCAATTTCACGCAAAATTGGTAGTATAATATGTGCCTACACTAAAGATACATCATGACGTAAAGATATACTAACGGTGCAAAATGATTGTGTTTTGGTCTCATTCTCTGAGCGGTAAAGAATGACTGAAGTGTGCAATGTTAATTGAACCCGGTTAGCGCCAAAATGAACGGATTGAATTTCTGAGCTATATTTTGTACTATAATTTTTACTGAAATCTATATGCACGATACACTCGTTTTCTGACATTCATTTTTTAATTTTTTTAATGGATTTGTATTGATTTTTTATGTTCGCACAATGAGCCGTGAACGATATTATTTCTTTTTCAAAAATTTTTATTACTTCATGAGGTTTAACATCTTTTTGGATTTTTTTCACAGTATTTGAAAATTTCTCCATATTATTTTTGATACACGTTTTGCTACCTTCTCCCAAGCATAATACGAAACATTGTTCAAATTATCAAATTCCTTGTACTGGAAGACCTTGTTTTTGCATTTTTCGCATTTACGTTGCAAGGATTGAACTTCGGTCTTGTCACGAGTCAAACTGTCGAGAACTTCTGTAGTAGAATTTTCACTTATAATCTTGTTAATTTTCAGGGATGAGATCAACAAATCCATATTGGAGTGTAACTTACATAAACATGTATCACGGGAGCTCAAATTTGGTTGTATAATCCAAAATGGTTTTAACCTAGTGAATGTTACAACTAGTTGGTGAGCAGAGTGAGCACCCGCTTTCAAGGTATTTTCGATTGAGGTTTTTCAGTCTGTTAAATATCGTTTTTGCATTTTTAGGTTATTTCTTGTAATGTAGTCTTATTTCCCCGGACACAATCGACTATGTTTATCATCTTTCAACAAGTTCATCGGATCGAGTCAATATTGATGGAGATATTATCGGTTTTTTTATTCATCTTCATCATCTTGCTTGCTGTTTCTCATGTTTTTTTGTCTCATAATAAGCTTTAAAATGAATCCGATTCCTTTTTTGAAGTCTGCGAGCACGTGGTGACATTTCGCTTAAGGGTACAATTTTTCCCTCAGGTTTTTTTGTGGTATCTTTTTTTCGCAATTGTTGAGCATTTATAGGACCACTTTTAATTTTTTCTTTTCTTTTTCTTTCTGCAATCCTCTTCTTTTGTAACCACTCTTCTCGACTTAGCTTTGTTTTTTTCTTTGGAGGCCTTAAATATAAACAAAATAGGTAATACAAGTTTTATAAATATGTCATCAATCATAATCGTAAACATAGGACTGATAAGTAGTTAGTTTGACTAATCCAACTAAATCAAGAGACATCTGTGTGCTCGTTGTACTTATACTACAAAAAACTTTCGGGCCTCAATATTCTCTCAGTAACCACTCTAGTCGCTCGAAGCCGATGTTTCGGGTTCAATTCACAGTATCGGTATATCGCCCTATTATCAATGGGTTTCCGTGTGAACACTTGGGCTGGGTACAGAACCTTATAAATTATCTTGTCTACCTTGAAAACCAAAATTGAATTGAACATCCTAATTTTGGTGTTCATAAGCAATTTTGGTGGACGTTAAAAATCCACCAAAACCACCAAAATTGCTTCACCAAAATTAGAATCGAGACTAAAATCATAAATTTCAGAAAACCTAATTAGGCTATAATTAGCACATTTCTACGATTTCAAAACAATACAATATCTTAATATATATAATATAAATTACAATAAAATATTTGGTATTATCATTTGTAAACACGAACACCAAAATTGCAATATTTTTTCCGATGAGTACGAAATGATTTACTTACATTTTTGGCGGAAAGATGCAAAACTATGGCACACATATGTCACTGCTGCGCGTTAGAGGTCGATTGAACGAAACTGAGTACGGGGAGTGAAGTCCATTTATATTCGTTGTATACGAAGCAGGTAGTGTTTCACAATTCCCACCAAAATTGACAATTTCGCGCGGACAGTCCTTTTGGATAGGCTCTTAGATTAATTATGGCGTTAACTAAGAAAATAAAATTATTAATGGATAGAACAGTTCATGCTTCACACAAATAAAACCGTTCACTTCACATATAACTACTCAAATTGTTTTGAGTGTTAAACATATATTATGAAACGGTTCTAGGACGCTCCACCAAAATTAGAAATGCGAGCTAAAACATTTATTTTATATGACTTCTAATACACTTTCCATAATAATATTATGTCTCCATTTAGAGACACGTCTATTTTTTGTAAAAAAAAAATCGCAATTGTATCTGCGTTATAGACTATCAGTTTCAGCCACGCCGCATAAAAATTCCTTTTGGGAAATTCACTCATCACATTATACTCGTATACTTAGAGCTGGTGTATACTGGTGACTTGTGTTACGGTGACCAAAAATCACCCTATTTAAATCAAAAAATTTTAAAATATCAATCGACGTCGATGCGCGCCGATGATGACGCGCACCACTTGTATTGCTATGTGAGTAGTATAACTAAGTTTCCACGTTTAATGAAATTGCATTCACTTTGCATTACTTTACATATTTCTATAGCCTTATGTCTCATAGCTTGCTACTGTGAGGTTCAGCAGTGCATATGAAGTCTATCTTTATTTTACAAAAGAGTGCAATATGTGCCATCAACATTATGAATGAACGGGAGTCGCTGACAGATTGTTTTAAAGACATTGATGTGAGTACATCCGTACCTTATCCTCGTTATACTTTATCTTTGAAAATATAATATACACTAGAAAAAATATAGATCTATTTCTAAAGAAAGGCGTTATTAATGTTATGGAAATTGGAGATCATGATCAGCTAGTCAATTATAAAAGCCAAGTTCGTTTTTATAATTAAATTTCTCAAGAAATTCCTATTTTAACTTGTTGTTAAACGCACACTGATCGGAAAAGCATAAGTACTTACTACAAAATTAGCGAATTCATTGAAGACAATAGTCCGGGAATAATCCACTCAGCACATATTACTGGCTTTTTGAATATTGTATTTTAAATAACTATTGTAAAATGAAGTTGAAAAAATTACCTGACTAAGTTTCGAGCCGGACTAAGTAGATTTGACGTTATAAAATACTTTTCAATTGAATAAACTGATTTGACTTTGCCTCTTGACTTTGGCATTTTATTTTATTTGGGTATTTTTTTTATTTATTATCTCATATGGATTACTTAAAAATAACCGAATCTCGATTCCTAATAATAATTTCAGAGATTGGTCAGTGTTTTTACATACCGTTTCCTCTCTTGAGAATTTCGGACAACTTCCCGAAATGTCAATTTTGGAATTTATATTATTTATAAGTAGACAGTTATAAGTAGACATATTCTTATGTCTGATTTCACCAAAGTCACCTAATAATTAGCGTCCGCTAAGTATTAAGTGACTTTGGTTAAATCAGGCATTAGCTGCCTATAATATAACGTTACGTAGCATTACGTAGAATTGATTAAATCTCTTTTAATTTTAGTTAAATAAAGGCTATGCGACACATCTAATAAACATTTTTTGTAAGTAAATAAAAATAAGTACTATGATTATTGTATCTATTGTGGTATTGTAAATAAAATGAATATTATAGTCTAAAATTTTCATCGAATAAAATACAGATTCTGAATATCAAATAATAAAATTTCTTTACTCCCAACCACTCCTAACTAATAAAATAAAATTGCAAACGAAAAGACGTTATTTTATTTTATTTATGATAATTCGAAAACCAATACCTAAACTATTAATCAGAAAAATAATATGAAGTGGTAGTGACCCTTGTGGGTCATTCAAACAAATAAAGGTACATACCGTCGCAGCGCCTGCAAAACCCGACAAAAATTTTTTTGGCAAAAATCATATAATGCATAATTTGATATTATTTGTCATTCTCGATGTACCCAAAAAACTAATTTTTTGTTATTATCTGGTTTCGAAAATAGCAAAAACAGCTTTGTAATTTTCTATAGAACAAAGACGTATAAAAACTCTACGGGACTGACAGTCGCATACCGCATTTCTAAATACTTTATCTGTGCAGCACAGTTTGCGCCTCAGTCAGACAAGACATAGCTGATTTTTAGCCCGACGCGTAACCACGTTCTTAGCGACAGTTCAATTTATTTATTTTATTTTTTTAATGACAATTAGTTCTAAAGTGTATTTTAAATGTTAATTGTATGATGTCATAAGGAATATTTAGAATTGTATGATGGCATTAGGAATACTTAGAATAAGTCAGTTATCACGCAACAAGACTTCAACGCAACAAGTCTCACCTTCTTTTTTATCTCTCTTTTCTTGAGAATTGAAGATTTATCATTGAAAAGTAAAACCATCGTTAAGAAGTAAATACAGGTATTAGTGCATATCACTTGACTGAGTCTGAATATTTCTAAGGATGCTTCGTTGAGAAGAAAAACCAAATCTTGGTTCATAACAACTGACAATTTAAATGTTCCTGAGCATGCTTCGTCGAGAAGTGAAACATGTGTCGCATATTACCCGTAAACTGTGGCGGAATATTGCTAAAAATCTTCGATCACAAATATGATCGAAGCTAAAAATACATATATTTTAGATCAACTAGAATTAAATTCCGCAAAGCAATATCTGAGTTAATAAAAGAATACATTAACTAATCAATCTGTGGTAATACATTGTATACTTTTGTTAATATTCACTTTTATCTTCAAAATAATTTATAACTCCTATCTGCAGATCTGCCTGTTAAAATGAGGTACAAGTCAAGTTATATCCATGGTTGTAGACATCATCAAACAAATATATATCAAGTAAGCAATTTTTATTGATTATTATTCATTTTTACCTAAAAGTTAATAAACGAAACAAGATTATCCTCCTAGTTATTTTTTTTATTATGTTAACCCATCCGTAATGTACGGTCTGTAAGCACCGTTACGCTCTGGCGCTCTGCTCTTTATACGTCCGTTTTCTTCAGCGGTTCGCAGCTAAAGAGGTGGCACCTTACACTACCCCATTTCTACTCCTTTGACTAGTCTTAGGTACTAACATTTCAATCTTTGAATGCACAAAGCAAATTATTTTCATTCAACACACAGAAAATGACCTAGTTTTAGCTTCGCCAAATGAAAAATTACCGTTCGTGAAGACATAAGGCTAAACGATACTGCAAGTTACTTTCAATACTTATGACACAAAAGAGCTTGAACTAATAGTGCTAAATAGCGTCCCCGAAGGACGCCGACAGCTCATCTGCAGCTTGGCAGACGTCCCTACACATAATTTACATCTCTACGTCTAAATACAACAGTATTGTTAATACGTTAGTTTTACACCTTGTACTGACATTTCTCACTTGAACAATACCAACAATATCAGCCTTCTTCGTTTCCCATATTGACAGTAACCGAAAGTATTGGAAAATGTTACTAGATGAAGCAATAGATCCATTATTGCAAGGGTCTATTGCTTTTTAGGATCTTTTGTTTTTCTAGAACGTCTTGCAGTGACAGTAGGTGTTTTGTAGGACTTTCCGTGCAATCGTGATTTATAATTAATTTTTGCGGTCTTTCATTGAATGGGCACTTTTCAAATGTACTTCTTCCTGAATTTCTTCGTTAGGCATATTTTCTAAAAGTTCAGTTACAGAATTCAGTAACAAAGTAAAGCGATAAATTGGAGTCCAAACTGGATCTTGTTATGTCATTAAAAAGATCTAGCTTGGACTCCAATTTATCTAGCTAGCTAGCTAGATCTTTTTATGTTAATAAAAAGATCTGGCATGGGCTTCAATTTATCGCTTAACTCTACAGTAGCCTACAGTACCAATGAGTCTCTCTTCGACGATTTTGTTACTGAATACATAACTGAACTTTTTTAAAATATGCCTAAAGAAATTCAGAAAGAAGTATATACCTATGGAAAGCCATTGTAAGATTGTAAGATGTTCTAGAAAAACAAAAGATCCTAAAAAGCAATAAACCCCTGCAATCATGGGTCTTTTGCTTTGTCTAATAACTCTTTTCAGTGTGGTGAAGTCTGTGGTGTGGTGCCACTAAAATCAAGCCCGTGAAGACATTTGCCGATACTTTCAGTCACCGTCAACATGGGATTCATGGGATAATTGGTATTTTTCAAGTGACAATAAATATCAGTAAAAGTTGTATACCTACAGAAATTTTGAAGGAAACAACATACATATAAGCGTAATAACGGTATTGACTTAACAATGGAGAATTATATTACATATAAAAAACTTGATGCTAGTAAAAAACTTATAATAAAACAAACCAAAAGACAGTTGGAAAAATTTGTGTCCATCTTTTAATAATATACCTACATATCACATGAGTTTGATAGTAAATTGAATACTTCGCATTTAGTTTTGGAACGAACTCGTTATGGCGTACTTGTTGTCCGTATAGCCCTGTTAAATAATAAAATATTGCTCTTGTACTAAAAATATATAATAAAAATTGCAATTTCACTATTTTTCTAACAATATTTAGATTTTTCTTCGATTTTCTAAATAGCGTATAAAACACGATCCGAAAATCTAACATCTCCTTAAGGCCCATTTTTATTTATGGTCTATGGTTTTCTTTTCGGCGGGATTTTTTGAGGAGCGGTTGGGTGTTTATTTTAATTATTCGCAAATTGTTTCTAGTGGATATTGTGATGTAAAATTGGCATAATTTTCTGTCTCAGTATTTACGTTGTTGTGAATTATGCAGAATTGTTGAAATAAGTTCTTATTAGTAGTGTGATGCTGTTTTTTTTTGGTAGCTTAGTTTGCCTCAGCGGATTTTACTAGAAAGACTGCCTCAATATATTTGTCGCTAAAAACTCCAAGAAACAATTAAATGTATTACGCCGACATTTTGATGAAATAATATGAAAACTTTATCTATTTATTATTGAAAACATCGGTTGCATGGGCTAGTCTCTTTACCTTCCCTCCAAAGGGAGAACCTTACTAAAAAAAAATATTTATGGTTTACATAATTTTACATTGTCTTCGATGGTTTCGGTAGAGATGTCGGAAAAGAAAAAAAATATCGATTTATCGATATTTATTAAAATATCAATATCGACGTCGATATCTCAAGGAAAAAATATCGATATATCAGACAAATTTTCAAAAAAGTTTGCGGTTTTAAAATAATAATGTAATTAGTTCAACCAAGTTCAGTAATATCAATAGTCATTTTTATACAAAATGTATATTATTTTAATGTACAAAAGTCTCAATAAAAATGAAGGTATTTTTAACAGTATTCCTTTTTATTAGGCAAAATTACAAAAATATCAAAAACTAAAAAACTATCTTCTAACTAATATTTTTAAGATCTATTTATTATATCAGGCAGATCAGTATTTGTCCGGTAGAGAAAATAGAAAAACTCTGTTCTTTACATGCTCCGCTGTCAGTCGGCTTCTATTGTTAGGAACCGCCAGATTTACGGCAAAAGCCACCCTCTCTGAAGGTACAGAGGAAGCCGTAGGTGTCAAGTATTTAAGTGCCAGATTCGAAAAAACTGGGCTAGGGTTTTTTTTTCTATTGCATTTATTTTATGGTTCTTCTATACCAGCGACAAAGTTCAACACGTTCAGCTTTATTGCTAGATTTTTTCAAGTCATGGGAAATTTAAAATACTTTCACGTGACTTAATTTGTCGCCGAAAACGACCGACGAGCGCTGCATGAGGCCGCACCTTAACACAAAGTATCTTCAAAACAACTCACGAATGAAAGTGACGGATAACTGCCGCACGGACATACACACATACACGCAACGCAAAGAAAACATACTAGTCAATAGTCATAGACAATACAGTTATTTTTTTTCGTTCGTTCCTATCTTTTACGGTTTTGGATTCTAGTGACTGTTACATAAATAAAAAATATATATATCATTTTTAATACAATTATTTTCGATATTAGATATTTTGTATCGATATATCGGATCAAAATATATCGACTAAAAATATCGATATATCGAATTAAAAATATCGATACATCGGTACTTTTTCAACAAGCCTAGAATTAGGGATGGGCAAATGGAAAAAATATATCGATATATATTGTATCGATATTTTTAGACAATATCGATATTTGTAGAGCAAAAATATCGATATTTCGATATATCGATATTTTTGCCCCAAGGCGTGATTACCTAAAAAAATTGTCAAAATATTCGAACGTGAAAAAAAATGGACACATTTTGCAGTTATATTAGTTTTATACATACATACATATCTTCACGCTGTATCCCTAACGGAGTAGTCAGAGAGGACGGAGCACCAAACGTCGCGGTCCTTACATACTTCTTTCGCTTCCTTAAATCTTATCATTCTCCTCACACATTTTCATCTAGATATGCGAGAGCTTTTGACATTTCCGTCCGCTAACACTGGCTATTATTACAAGAATAAGTGGAATACATAATCAATATAAAATGAAGACTCCACGGGAAAAACAATGAATGTCAAAAAATTATTAGTAAGAGAAAAACAACTTTTTATAGTTTGAAAGTGTATTTCTTTTATGCTCTTTTTATATAAATATTGAAACAAGTTATTACTGTATAAATATATTCTTTGACTTTACTTAAAAATATGCTTTAATTTTATATTTTTGTAATTATTACAAAAAGTCTGAAATTAGTGTCTAAACTCCATAGCATAAACAATCTAAGTCATTGACATTACTGGTTTTTGCATTACAATGACATTCATTATTAAGTCAATTTTTAAACTAACTTAAAAATAATTAACATGTATTCAAACGATCATCTGTTTATACACACGTACTTTTTAGCTTTTAGCTTTAGCTTTTGGATTCAGGGAGATAATCTTGGACGACTTTTTATTACTGTAGTGACTAGAACTTCCCTTGAGAGATTTTAGGTTTTCTTTTAATACACTCAATGTGGTATCACTTATTTTTTTGGGCCGATTTTGATGTTTGCCTCGCTTGTTTTGAGGAGCCACACCAGTCAACTTTAGATGAGTTTGTATATACTGAACTTTACTTTTAGTCATACTAAATGATGAACAGAAAGCTTTAAAACAAACTTGAACCTCGTGACAAACATCGTTTCTGACAATTTTTACAATGTAAGAATAGTGACAGTCGTGTTGTTAATTTCTTCGAAGTCTTCTTTTCTCGAGCGTCGTTGCTTTACAAGATTCATCGTTATCATGGATGCTAGAAAACTATTTTGTTCATTTATCGTTTGTAATTAATTAAAATGACGAAGTAACAGCTTTTTTTCTGTTTCGCACACATTTTTAAAGCACTAAACGTTTACAAAAACAATCTACTCCAGGTTCATGACTTTGTACACGAATTTGTTTATTACATCTTTTATTCGTCCTATACGTAATTTTTTCCGCTCAGGCGACTTAACGTGCGTATTTTCATCCCTGCTCGACATTGTTTTACCTTTTTACTTAAAAATATTAAAATAAATACCTACAATACGACTGAAAAACATTGTACTCTCAGATTGCTAGGTTACGTAGTGATTACTTAGTGCATAGAGAAAATTATATATACTGACTTAGTGGCTAGGTCAGGAAAAAAGCCGGCAACACGTATGCCAATTGTCAAATTGACAACGACGGTTTTTTACGTATAGCGCACGGACATTCCTGTTTCTTGCGATGAATGAACATATACAAATTGAATTATTACAGCTAACTGCGATGGTTTTACCCAATTTTGATAATTGTATAAAAATAATACACCAAAAAGCTAACAGATGGCATTAAAAGGTCTGTTTTACAAAAAAAGTGATATTCATTGTTTTTCCCGTGGAGTCTTCAAATATAATAAAGATTATAAAAAAAATATCGAATTTGATACTCAGAAATAAATATCGATAATCCATATTTTTAATTTCAAAACATCGACGATATTTATTGATTATTTTTTGTCCATGCCTAGCCTAAGGATGAACATTGAGTGAAAAAAATCGATTACTTAAAAATCGATTGTTTTCTTTTCAGTATTAATTGATTTGAGAAAAATCGATTTTAATTATAAGAAAAAATCGATTTTTTAGTATTAATTGAAAAAAAAGCAGCTTTTCTATATAGTAATAAAACTAAGAGATTATAGGATTAACAATTTATCAGAATAAAAATAATATAAAATGATAAGTACGAAAAATAACCAAAACGATAACCTGGTTTCAAAACAAATCTTTCTAAAAACTTTGTAAGTTTAAACAATGAAAAAAAATTAAAAATAATTATTTCCACATTAGGTTACTGTCCTGGCATATCATTTTTGCTGTTTTGAGTTATTTACATCAGCCGATATCCTGGATATCACCTTCACGGTAGTTCTACGGCAAAAAATCAATTAAAAGATATGACCCGTTAGTTTCAAAATAATACAATACTTATCCCTAAAAGCAAGCAAGGTTCAGGAAAAGAAAATACTTTAGTTAATAAGTGTTTGAGCAGATGGTCTCGATACTATGCTTATTGAAAAAAATTAACTAAAAACTTCCTGTGCTTTTAATTTTAATGTTGACTTTTTGGCGGGAACGGGAGAAGTGAGGTTAGCATTTTATTTAAACTCTATTTTTTACATTTGTGGGAGTTATAAAGTACAAAAGTGATAGTTTATTGTGTTTTAAAGTTCTGTGTAAGAGAAAAAAATTGAGTTGATCTAAATAAACATGTGTAGCTGAAGTTCTCGCCCTCTTCCAAGAAGTCCTATAAAACTTCAGTCAAGTCTACTATCAGTATCACTTGACTGGAGGAGTTTTACGATAACGATCTAGATAATGATTCTTCTAGATTTAGAAAAAAAATGTTAATGTTGAGATTATAAAACGCTTGACTCGCTTGACAGATATTATTAGTCATAAGGACCATAATTATAATAAAATATAATAATTTATGCTATCTGGTTAGCCTGTAGGACAGTGGGATATTTTCGCTCCATATGTTGCTTTTAAATTTGTAGTCAGAGGCGTCTCTACCTATGGTGCAGGGTGTGCGGCGCACACGGGCGCCCGGTCTAAGGGGGCGCCGAGCGCCCACTAGTGCGACACCTCCAAAGATGCGTCGCTCGCGGCCCCGGCGCTTTCAAAGACCCTGCGCCTGTGTTTATGGCCGACGCCGGGCGCGCGGTAGCAAAGCAAGGCGCGCCACCACAAGCTACTCCTTTTCCTACTCTACACAATAACTTTTGTTTCAACGTGAAATCAGCCTTAAAACAGATAGTTAAAGATTATATTGGCGTAATGTCGCATCGCTACCAAAGGCGCGTGCCGGCGTTGCACCTGTTTGTTTTGATTTGTTTGACTATACGCCGACTATCATTGCTAACTCAGCTGTATTGGAATGCTATAAACTATCATCTTTGAGTAAACATGTAAATGTGAAGTAAATCGGCTTTTCTTTTGAGAAAAATTATATAAAAGGTAAGATTTGGTTATTTGCTTGCACAATTATTGCAACAAGCATCGAGGTCAGAGGTCATCAAAAATAGCCAGCGAAATCCATGAAAAAAAAACAACTATCGAGGTGCTATCGAGTGATAGATAGTGATATCGAAGTTAAATATTTCATTTGTTTATCCTACTGCAGTGCGGAACAAACAACGGTAAGTTAAAGTGCTTTAATATGTTGTACCTACTAGTATACTTACTTAGGTATTTATTTAGGTCTTACTTTTACCTAACCTTTGAACAACAAACTACTTTTTTATTTAATTTATTTATTCTGTTTGATTGCCTAATGAAGGTACCGCGACGTTCCGACGTTGATTGATATGTGTCATAATTAAATATATAATACTTAGTCCAAGTTGCAACTATTTCTCTGGGCCTATATTAATTTACATTGATAGTACTTTTAGGTGCCTATACTTAGTTTATTATTTATTTTAGATGTCTGATGGCGATGGAAAAAAGAAACTTTCTGGTGCACAAAGTCGAAAAAGAAAACTGGAGAAGGAAGTGTCTCTGAAAAAGAATACATGTTCTATTAAAAAGTTTTTTGTTCGACCCGGTCCATCCTCAGACGAACACCTGGAGACAGAGACATATGAAAACCAAGATAATTCTACAGCAGAACTCGTCCCTTCAACGTCGCCGCCGCCGCCGCCGCTGCTGTCTTTGTCGTCGGTAGTCGAAGAAGACGAAGAACCTCCTAGTGCCGAAGCGTCCCCGGAGAATATACTTCGAGAAGATGTAATGAATGATCTCGCGTTATGGCCACAGGTGTTATCCGATAAACAGAGAATATTTTTGATGGAGCGTGGGCTAGTACAGGTAAAAGTGGGTTCATATCCTTCGAATAGTTCAAAAAGATCTTTTTCAAATGCTTATTATACTAAAAAGATATTAAATAATGAAACCGTTTTAAGAAACTGGCTGGTTTACTCTAAGTCAACTGATTCTGTTTATTGTTTTTACTGTAAACTTTTTCATGCTGATGCGACTCCTTTTAATGGTGAAATAGGTTACAAAGATTGACAGCATTTGTCTACTGCTATAGAACGTCATGAAAAGAGCTTAGGGCACCTATCATGTCTTAAGAAACAAATTACGTTGAAAACTGTTATTTTAAAAGAAAAGTCGGTAGATTTCTTGCACCAAAAGGAAATTGATCGGGAAAAAAAACGTTGGGTTGCAGTACTCGAACGAATAATCAACATAATTCATTTTTTAGCGAGGCAATGTCTGGCTTTTCGGGGAAGATCTCAAAAAATTTACGATTCCGATAATGGTAATTTTTTAAAGCTGGTTGAATATACCTCTAATTTTGATAATGTGCTTGCGGAACACATTGCTCTTATTCAAAAATCTGAGTCACGCCTAACTCATTATCTTGGCCATAACATTCAGAATGAAATAATATTGGGAATTATTAGGAGAAAGAATAAAAAAAGCTATTGTTTTGGAATTGACACAATCCAAATATTTTTCCATTATTTTAGATTGCACTCCATATATTGCACACGAAGAACAAATATCGGTTGTCGTACGGTACGTTCTTTTAAATGCAAGCAACAACAAGGCTGAAGTAAAAGAACACTTTCTGGGTTTTTTTCCTATTACAGACACTACTGGCCTGGGCTTAACTCAATTTTTGTTAGATTGTTTAATCTCAAACGAAATTGACATACAAGATATGCGTGGTCAAGGTTACCATAATGGTGCAAACATGAAAGGGAAAAATATAGGTCTACAAAAACGAATTTTAGATTTAAACCCGCGCGCATTTTATGTACCTTGTGCGGCACACAGCCTAAATTTGGTGGTGAATGACGCTGCTAAAAGTTCATTAGAAATTGTCAATTTCTTTTCAGTTGTGCAGGAAATTTATGTTTTTTTTTCTGCGTAAACAGCACGTTGGCAAATACTTGCTAAAGAAGTGCCAACTTTAAGTCTAAAACCACTCTCAAATATTCGATGGGAGAGCATGGTTGAAGCAGTAAAAGCTCTTCGTTTTGAACTGAGAAAAGTGTATGATGCCTTGTTTACCATATATTCCGATAGGAGCAAAGATGCCGAGTCAAGAAATATGGCAAATTCATTACTGACAAAAATTAAGTCGTTTAACTTCATCTGCTCTCTGCTTATTTGGTTTCAAATTTTAAGCAAGATAAATATAGTTAGCAAGGCACTTCAAAAGTCAGACGTTGTATTGTCAGAAGCGGTGAAAATGATTGATAATGCAAAAATAAGTTTGTCTGAATTCCGCAATGAGTCTGCTTTTGAGGAGCTCCTTAACAGCGCGAAAACTGTAGCGGAAGAAGTCGAGGCAATAGCAGAATTTCCCACACCTGCACGCCCTCGCGCTCGTAAAAGGTTTTTTAATTATGAGGCGGAGGATGAACCGATAACAGACCCGAAAACACATTTCAAAGTAAATTTTTACTACTATTTGTTAGACACCGCAATTACTAAGTTCGACGAACGGTTCGAACTTTTGAATGAAAATAATGTAATTTTTTCATTTTTTCAAAAATTGAAACACTGGAAAGATTTGGACTCAGATACAAAAAAACACATTGTTCTAATTTAGAAAATAAACTTAGCCATGCTGGTTCTTCAGATGTGGAAAAGTTCGAGCTCTATAACGAAATCGAATTATTACCGATGTTTATTGATGATTCCACTACGCCGTTGGATATTTTAAATTACTTGTTTACGAATAAATTAATTTCAGTGTTCCCAAATCTGTCCACAGCACTGAGGATATACCTGACACTTCCAGTCACGGTCGCACATAGCGAAAGGTCATTTTCTAAACTAAAAATTATTAAAAACTATCTTAGATCAACATCGTCGCAAAGTAGACTGACAAATTTATCGTTAATAAGTATTGAACATGAAATCAAAATTGAAGTTAGTGACATTGTTAAAGATTTCGCTAATGCAAAAGCACGAAAAGTAACTTTTTTGTAAATACATTTGTGTGTGTGTACTGTGTATATATTTGTGTGTACGAGCGTCCTGTAATGTAACTATATTCGTTTTTAAATTAAATATGTTTGGAAGAACTACAAAGTTGTGATTTTTTATTCTTGATGTAACCCCTTCCATCCAAAAAAAAAGTTTTTGCTTTCCGACACCATTTGCACCCGAATTTCCGTTTGAAAATTATAACTGTTAGTATTCCATTTTGACCCCGCTTCTACTAGAGGGCGCCAGGGTACTGGTTGCACACGGGCGCCACAAGGGCTAGAGACGCCTCTTGTTTGTAGTATTACTACATGTTTTTAATTCTTTCGGGCAATATTTGCATTGTGCTGTGGTATTATCCTTCTTCATGAAAAAATATTCCCCCAGCCGCTTTTAGGTGTTTTACCGTTAGAAGACGTTTTTTTAAATTATTTACAGTCGAAAGAAAGGAAACTATTAAACAAATACGAAACTGTTTTACGTACATACATACAGATGGCGCCGTCTTTTGGTCGACTTGTTCATGGTAGTGAATTTACTTCGCGTTTTTTCATTCGTCGCAATCAAAATGTGTAATTTTGGCAGCATTGGATTTCTTTATTTTTCATTTCTTCATATTTTTAATAAAAACAAGTGTAATTTATACAATCGATTTTTAAAAATCGATTACAAAGAAAAAATCGATTAAAATAAAAAGTCGCTTATTTTTTCACATCTCTACCCTAATCCAGTTTCGGCTTTAAAATTTTCGGTCTAAGCTAAGGTTGTATTTAATTTTCATATTTTTAATGAAGATAGAAATATACTAATTTGAAATTATGTCACATAGATACATATTATAGTAATCTCTAAAATATAGGTACATTTGAATTCAACCCTGATGTCATATCATACTAACCTCAGATAAAAAAAATATAATTACAATCAGATGGGAGAAAATCAGAATTATTAAAAACCATAAAATATTAGAATTTATCAGAAACATGGTATTTTTTAATTTATGGTCTGCTTTACAATGGTATCTAAGGCCTTTTATAAAATGGTTTCTCAGAAAAACTACGCGGTTATGTGAATTACAAAGGATATGTTATGGTGACTATCCTGGAGCATCGAGAACTTGCAACGTTGAAAAGTCATTGATATTATCGCGAACGCGTGATGTCAAAGAAGTGGTTTCTTATTTAAATGCAGTAGTTATGGAACGCAGGTTTGAACCGATCAATTTTCGTGAAATTCTGGATCCATCTATAGCGATAATCTTAAGAGTAAAAAAAGTAAATCCTAAAATACATAGTTCATTCATTCTATCGTTTCGACGATGTTTAGAGCAAATTTGGAGTTATAGGCAATTGGTTGATAAAATAGAAGATTTGCGTCGCACGCAGTTTGACAGTAATAATTCCAGTCATGAAGAAAAGTTATTGAAATTATGGTCATTACTAGTACCAAATGCAGATCTTGAAGCAAGAGTGACAAAACAGTGGCAATACATAGGATTTCAGGTAATCTTATCTTTAACTGTACATACATAGGTATTAATAAGTGTAGTTATTATTGAATGATATACCTATAATTTTATTGTTAATTTCAACAGGGTGATGATCCGAAAACCGATTTCCGAGGAATGGGCATACTGGGATTAGAAAACCTTTTATTCTTTGCTACAGAATATCCACAAGCATCTAGTCATGTATTAAGCCATTCATTCCATCCAAAATATGGTTATTGTTTTGCAATAGTAGGCATAAATTTAACTTCCATGGCATATTATTTATTAAAAGACGGATCTGCTAAAACTTACATGTTTAATGCTAAACATTATTTACCAAATATTAATTTATTTCATAGATTTTATTGTTATCTCTTCTATGAATTTGATAAACTGTGGATAGAATCTAAACCAGAAGATATGATGGAATTCTCCAACATATTTAAAAAATTTGAAAATTTAGTCAAAAATGAGTTAGCTGATCCAGCTTCAGTTTTTAGAATAAACATTGAAATTGATACAATATAATTAAACTATAGGCCTTTGTCTGTCAATTGTACTCAATAAGTGTTTTGGTCAGTGTTACAGTTTACTATAGAATATCTAATATTGTGATTAGGCCCTAATTATTCTTAATTAATTATAAAAGGATGTATAATTCTAGTTTGATAAAATACCTAAATATGAAGAATATTTTCAGAAGAGGACTTTATCATGTTACTTTTAGCTGGTTGCTATTCAACCAGGGCCATAGCGATAATGTCCTATGTCTTCTACTGTGAAGATCAGTCAGTGTTGGTCCAAGCCCTTGATCAGTGTAGAGTGAGATTGTCTGTCGACACTCTGTGGTCGAGGCTTTTATATCACACGAATTGCATTTCGGTTACTAATTACTAATTATTTTTTAAATGGACTTTTATTGCAATAATCAACACTTGTTGAATCCACAACTATTTGCGCTCAAAATTATTTCTCGTATTTGGCACCTCTTTCCGCTTAGAACAACCACTCTTGCTCTACCCCTGGACCAGTGCTAAGATCAGTAGAATATTGGCACATATTAACTTTACTTTTATCTTACAAAAAAGAACAATATGTGCCAGTCTATTTCTCATTGCATATTTGAAATTTCATTTATATGGTAAACCATTTGTTTTTAATAACTAAGAATCGTGAATCCTTAGCATTTCAACAATGAATGCAATAGTGCAGCAATTATATAAGGTTCAGGGAAATAATACTGCAAAATGATCACAGTTTTTCATCAACAGCCCTTCATAAATACTAATAATTTTGTCTTAATAATAATATTTGATAATGAATTTTAATTAAGCTTTTGATAAAGAATTTGGTTGAGAAGCTGATGTGAAAGGTACTTCATATTATAAGGAGAATCAAAGTAGTATTGAACATGTAAATCTTAAGTAGTGATCTGCAGTTTCAGACAAATATAATAGTTGGAACTTATAATCTAATATATTTTTTTTTATTAACATAAAAATTTAAATTAATAAAAAAATAATAAATTCTTATATAATTAACTGACCTACATTGATAATTTACATTGATAATTTTAATCACTTTGTGTGCAGAGCACTTGTTGCCTTTTTGTAATCTTTGTGATGCACATAGAAACAATAATTGTGTCTATACTATAATAATATTATATGTATGGTGTATGTACTAAGTGTATTGATCTTCATTTGTTGCTTTTAAGAATACAAAACAGCACCTGTTTGCAACAAAGTTTATGACAAAATATAAAAAAATATTATTGCATCGCATCACTCAATGCTTTTCAGTTGGAATCTCTGATTATAAACATTAAAACAGATTTAAATATTATGAAGTCTTATTTTTTTTTATTCCATTCTTTATAAATGTAAGTATCAAAAATCACGAAAATATAATACATAGTTATATTTAACACCAAAGCTCAAAGATTTCGGACGGATATTTTATTGTATAAAATTACATTAATATAAATTATTTGTAAAAAGTCAATTTCATTTAAATGCATAAATCACTTACACTAATATTTTATCTGGAATTTCCTAAACATAACAGACATTCCTTTCTTTATCAGAAAAAGATTTATTTACTCTTTTTTTCTTTCTTTGCATCTCTAGCTGGTTTAGACTGTTTTGCTTTAACAAGAGCAATCAAAGCTGTAATTACTACCAAACCAAAACCTATGACACCTATTTGCCAAATCCAAGGATATTTTACCAAAATGTCTAATCCAAATGCGATACTAAACTTAATTATTTCAACACACCAGTCCACAACTTCATCACTGCAACAAAATTATCATTATTATTTATTTGCAAAAGCAACATTGTGTCATACTTATATACATGTTACATTATGTTATTATTACTTACAAGGGTGAAGAAAGGAGAGGGACATTCTCTCTTTTAGCATTCCTGTACCAGTCTTGAGCAAATGATACAAATGTCTTAACATCAGTTGTTGGTAATTCATATCTATAAACCTTACCATGACAAAAGCTGAAATTCCCAAATTAACAATATTGTAAATGTTGAATACTTCGATTCACATACTTATAATATTTTATTTTCCAAGAGAACTACTTTCTTTACTAGGTACTTAGAAACTTGAGAAGAAATTAAAAATTACTCTTACAAGTATTTATAGGAAAATGTATTTGTTATTTTAATTTGCTAAATTTAGTTTGCATTTGTTTGAATGACTCACAAAAGGAAAGCTGGTAACTTAGTGATATGAAATCTTTTTGCAGTATTTACACCAGCTAAGTTAGCATCAATGCGTGCAACATTAATGCGACCTCTCAATGTTGCACCCACACCCTCCCATACTGCATGTAATCTCTGACATTCTACACAAGATGCTCCATAACTGAAAATTTAAAAATTAGATTATTTTCTAGTACAGGTTACCAATGAATATAAGCTACTAACAATAGAAAAATGCAATTTTTAGACCATAACACAATCATAATCGCTTCCATCACATATAAAATAGAAGATACACAATCAACGTCCGAACCAAATGTGCACTGCAATATTTGAGTGCGCCTTTGGTTTAGTAAGTAGTATCACATATCACTGAGTAAGTAATCATAGTTATTCGAAAACGCTAACAGCAAATATGTCAGTGCTCCTTCAAAAAATGTAAAAACACCACGTCTAGAAAGATAAAAAAGATGGAGATTCTTATTTACACATTATCTTAAATATTAGACTTCCTCAAAGTTGCCGCTTAGAAAGCTGTCATGTTCATTATTTCTTATTAATAGTAACATTACATAGCTCTTTTTTATTAAATTCGCAATCATATACTTCAAATATTGTTGCCAGATCATATTATATTTGACGTAAATAGCGATACAAATAGAAGCGTAAAATAGAAAGTTTTACCTGACAGTAAAACTTACCTATTTTTTTCCTGAGTTATTTGGAATCCATCTTGAGTCGAGCCTCTGCCTTTCAGTCGTTCTTTTGCAGCGTTTCCCTCGTTTCCCTCCGTTTCACATGGAGCCTTAATCGTGACCCTTACCCAGCTTCCGCTAGCGGTAAATGATTCGCGCGACGCGCTATGACACATTTTTCTCTTTTCACATACATCATCAGTTTACAAAGAGGAAAAATGTGTCATGGCGCGTCGCGCGAATCATCCACCCCTAGCGGAAGCTGGATAGAGTTCACGATAATGGCTCCATGTGAAACGAAGGGAGGGAAACGCTGCAAAGAACGACGGAAAGGCAGAGGCTTGACTCAAGATGGATTCTAAATAACTCTGGAAAAAAATAGGTAAGTTTTACTTCACGCTATTAAATTCACTATGTTTTTGTACTAATGGTAAAAACAAAATATAAAACCTTATTAATTTCTGATTGATCAAATAATATGTTTATTAGATGTAATTTATAATTTGTTAAATATATATATGAATATCTTCACACTATTTATGTATATCGCTACTGGATAATCAGTTGAGTATCAGTTGGTAAATATTACTGACAATGTGATTATATTGAATGCTATTTTTCCCTGATAAACAAGCAATACACAACCATAGAACATATTTTCAAAAAAAAAACCTCACTATTTTTACTGAAAACCAAATATAGTTTAATATGGTTCTGTAATAATGTGACCATACATCTCTAGTTAATATTCATGTAATGATTAGTACTTCCTTTAAATATGTAAGTATACATAGATATAATCAATTAACTTACAACATGACAAACCAGTCACCAGTAGTAGCACCCGTAGCAGCTTGTGTCATATGTTCAAAGATCTTGTCTGTCAGTTCTTTAACAGCTGGAGATTGATTTTTCTCAAAAAAAACATAAATTTCATTGTCATCTGCTGCACCTATATTTACATTTAAAAAAAATACAAACACATCAGTAGGGCTGCAGCTCTGATGT
This sequence comes from Zeuzera pyrina, assembly GCA_907165235.1. Classification (NCBI taxonomy): domain Eukaryota; kingdom Metazoa; phylum Arthropoda; class Insecta; order Lepidoptera; family Cossidae; genus Zeuzera; species Zeuzera pyrina. The sequence goes on from OU015624.1 coordinate 12,622,305, forward strand.
CGTAGGGTAGCAAATAATCACTATCTCTTCACTTTCATTTAGCAAGCCTTTACATTAGAAATGTAACGTAGAAATGTAAATTTTCTTTGATTTCACATGCCCTGCCATTATACCGGTAATGGCTACAGTAATTTAATTTAAAAAAAAGTAGAAACCCTTATTTTTCTGTAGTTATCAACCATGCTGAAAATATTTTTTTTAAACAGTAATTACCCATAAGTACAAGGTAAAAGACAGATTAGTTTTAAATAAATTGCTAAAATTGTCGATTTAAACAAAATCTCACCGCTATACAACAATGGTATTCCATGTCTAAAGAAAATAAGAGCAGGCTCTTTAGTTGGACTATATAACCGAGCTAAGTGGCTATTCATAACTCTCACTGTTTCTGCATTGAAATGCTTTTTAAAATCGTCATATAAAACCTCCAAATGTTTCACGAACTTGTTACATGTATCACATTGTGGTTTAGCTGAAAATATAAAAAATATACATTGCAGTATGTACATAACTATGTTTATATGTTTAAAATCAAATCCATAATGCCGTCATAATATTATTACTGGAGACAAATATTGAACAACTTTTAATAGCACAGGATACTTATAACTTACTAAACAATACAATAAGTTTCTCTTTCTCTCTAATTAGCTGTAACAAATCATCATCACTTACAACCTGTAGCGATTGACTCTTTACTTTTAATAAAGACGCCCATAGCAAAATAACCATACTCAATTTTAAATTCATTATTATTTTGCGTAAAATAGGTATGGTTTTAAAATAGAGTTCAGTGCGTTAATTTAATTTCATAAATAATAAAAATAGAATATTCGTTTAATAAATATTGTTTCCAATCGTTATTAATGTTCAATCTTGTTTCAATCTCGCATTTTACTACAAAAACCACATAAAAATGATAGGCACAGTAATGTTTCTGACACGTGTTTGAAGTTTGTATGCAGTGTTGCTAACTCCAATAAATCCGAGGCGCTGGGCTACTATTGTCCGTAAAGTTCGTAAAATATAGTATGAGCCCTGTGACAGATGGTAAAGTGACATGCCTAAGGCTGCGACGATGCAGAAAATTGATCATAAAAATTATCGATTATGGTTACTATTAATTAATATGTGGATAATATTTAACTGAGTAGAGTAATAATAAAATCAAACACTAGGAATGTAAGGTTACATATTTTTATTCATTTAAATCAGGGATTCCCACAGTGGTCGATATCGACCCCTTGAGGTCGAAATCAGTTTCCCAGGGCTCGACATAAACGAAAACTGATTTCGGGAGTCGACGAGATCTAAAAATCGACCCCTATTAATTAACACAAGTTCTTATATTAAACTTTCAAGATACTGTGTAAGTTGTGTTACGTGTACCAACTTGTTATAAGAATGACTAATATTTTAGTAGGAAGTATCATTATTGTACTTTTAAAAAACTCAACAAGTCTATAAGCGTGCACAAGTTCGTACAAGATGAAAAACTCGGCAAGTCAATAAGCGTGGACAAGTTCGTGCAAGATCAAAACTAGAGAAAAGGCCATCGATAAGATCGATGTTTGCGTCATCATCTATGCAAGACGTTGATGGTTTACGAGCGTCCTATAATATATCTTTACTAATAGCGAAGTCGGGGAAACCCCACACAATTGGAGAGCAGCTTATTTTACCAGCCATTGTGGAGGTCCTCAACAATGTATTGCACAAGCCCGCACATGATATTATAAAGAAAATTCCTTTGAGCAATAACACCGTTCAGAGACGAATAGACGAGATGGATCGCGACGTGGAAAACATTTTATGCAATTTCTTACAGACCAACAGATTCTCTCTCCAGTTAAACGAGTCTACATTACTCGGAAATGAAGCTCTGTTGTTAGGATGTGTTCGATATATTAAAAATGAAAATATGTGCCAAGAACTGCTTTTTGCTACATATTTAGAGACTGATATCAGAGGAGAATCGATTTTTCAGGCCTTGTAACGTTTTTTTACCGACAAAGCTATTTCATGGAAGAACATTGTTTCTGTTACGACTGAAGGTGCATCATCTATGGTTGGTCGTCAACGTGGTTTTATAGCTCACTTAGAGCGACAACTGCCTGAGGTACTGGTCATTCACTGCGTGAGTAGCAAAAAATCTGTGTCCTAGATTGCTCCAGTCTACAATATGTTATAAATACTGTCAACAAGATTCGAAGCAATTCTTTGAACTCTCGGTTATTTGCTCAGCTATGGAGGAAAACGACGAAGTCTTTACTCGGTTACTTCTGCACACTGAAGTTTGCTGGCTATCAAGAGGCTCTTGTTTAGCAAGAGCCTAATCATAAACGGATTATTGTTGTGATGACATATTTATCATAATTTTTAAATTTAAAAAACCAAGGCTTTATCGGAATAGTTGGTTGAATCGAACCATAATGTTTTCCTTTGATTTATCAGGATTTTTCCAAATATCGGACCAATTTTTTCAAAGCATGTAAATCTTGAGCAACATATTTAAAGTTGTCAGTGCAACCAATATCAATACCTTGTTTAGCGTATGTATCCGCAGCTTCATTACCTTTAATATTGGTGTGGCTAGGGATCCATGCTATTATTACTTCAATTTTTTGTACATGGTAACAGTATAGTAGTTCTTTTATTTTTAGAATTAGTGTAAAGTTCGATTTAGAACGAAAGGGGGGTTTAAGAATGTCTTGTAAACAGCTGAAAGAGTCTGAAAATATTATTGAATTATTTAAATTATGAGATAGTACAAAGGATACGGCCTGGATTCTCCAGTATATATGGAAGAAATTGGAGGGCATTTATAACTCAGTATAATTTTGTATTTTAGTATCCAAACCGCAGCTCCTACGTTACTACTTTCTGATATTTTAGAAGCGTCAGTAAATATAATAGTCCAAGTATTCCATTTTTGAGAAATAATGCCAATAAATTAAAAATTTTATCGGCACCTGGAAAATTTTTCTCTATACCAAAATTCAATAAAATTCTAGGAAAATAGATCAAAGCATCAAATGAACTATTAAATAAAGGGTGAACACGATGTTCAATGGTCGAATAAGGAATATCTAAGAATTTGCGGAAGCTTTTGACTAGACAAGGAATTTCTTTATGTAGCCAGAATTGAGAAGAAGAGATTATTTGAGATAAAGATTTTATTGTTTTCAGCAAAGGATGGTAAGAATATTGAACAATATTAAAAATAAATCTATCTGAAAGAAATTGCCTACGGAGAGATAAGAGAACACATTCAACTTGGAGGGCATTTATTGGAGAGGATTTCATAGCACCCGAAATAAGACGTAAATATTTAGCTTGAATCTGGTCTAATTTGTAAATGTGAGTTTTGTTACATGGTTCTAAAAGAAATGATCCATAATCTAAGTAACTATGAACTATAGCATTGTAAATAAGTTTTAAACAATAGGGATGAGCACCCCACCAAACTCCTGATAAAGATCGAATTATGTTTATGTTTTTTTCACACTTGTTAATAATATAATTTATGTGAGGAATATTACTAAACTTCGAATCAAAAATAACTCCTAAGAATTTCACTTCATTTTGGACAGGAATAATTTGATTTTCGAGGGTAATTCTAATGTCAGATATGTTTCTATTTCTAGAAAATAATACTACATTACTTTTACTGGTAGATATATTAAGACCATGATCATTAAGCCAGTTATTAAGATTTGACAATGCGCGATTAAGTTGAGAAGTCGCAGTTGAAATTGATTTAGAGCGAACATAACATAACATATCTTCACGCTGTATCCCCAACGGGGTAGTCAGAGAGGACGGAGCGCCAGGAGTCAATTACAAGAGCGAACATATAAGGCAATATCATCTGCATATTGGAGAATATTGCAAAAGGAATTAACTGTAAGGCTAAGGTCATAGGTATAAAGATTATATAACAAAGGACTTAAGACTGATCATTGGGGTAAACCTTTCCATATCTGTCTCTGAGGGATTTCCCTCAGAGAGTTGTAAAAACGAACAGAAATGAATCGGGTAATAAGAGTATTGTATATGATATTTACTAATCTCACTGGAATGTTTAGATTAATCATTTTTTGTCTCAGCACAGGAAGTAAAACATTATCATAAGCTGAAGAAATATCGAGGAATACCCCAATAACATGTTCTTTTTGAGAGAAAGCAAGACGAATATCAGAACTGAAAATACTTAGACTATGCATTGTACCAAAGTCTTTTCTAAATCCATATTGGCTAACAGGAAATAAACCCTTATTTTCTATATACCACTCTAGTCTGTTTTTTATGAGATATTCTAAATTTTTTAATAAAGTCTACGAAAGGGCTATTGGTCTATAAGAAAGAGGGTCATTGGGGTTTTTACCTGGTTTCAAGATAGGGATAACAATTTGAGTTTTCCAAGATTCTGGAATATTTCCAGATATAAAAATTTGATTAATTAAAAAAAATTCATTTAGCAAAATTCGATAAATGTATTAAATGAATATGGTATGCCATCAGTACCTGGAGATGAGTCACGAGGATAGTGAAGGGAACAGAGTAATTCAGAAAATGAGAAGATATCTTCCATTTTATTCGAAGTGTTGTGGAAGGAAGTATTGATAGGGAAACAATCAGAATATGGAACATAAGGAGGAGCTAATTTATCTATAACTTTTTCTAACCAAGGGGAGGGATTGTTACTACTAGCGTATTCTGTAAATGTATTCCGAATTTTTTTAATGTTTTTCCAAACAAAAGAAGATGGTGTACGAGGTGATATATTTTCACAGAATTTTTGCCAGCACAGTTTTTTCTTTTTAATAAGTAGTTTTTTAGTTTGTGGAGATATTTTTTTCAAATTCAAATAGTTTTCCATATTTATATCCAATGAAAATATTTTTTCAGCATTTTTGCGTTGGGTAATAGCAATAGTACAATCGATATCCCACCAGGGAGGGGAGATCTTACGATTTCGGATAAAAAAATTTAATGGAATGGAAGTGTTAGCAGCAGAAATTAGCGCGTTAACAAAATCGGAGTATATCTGAAGAAAATTTAATTGATCTACTGGAGGAAATTGGACAATTTTAATATCAACCAGAAGAGAGTAATCTCCCCAATCGGCTTGAGATAATCTGTATTTCAGGAGCAGAGGATTAAAAGTAGAGGGAAATGATTTTAGAAAATCAATCATAATTGGAAAATGATCACTACCATGAGTTGAAGACAGAACCTTCCAAGATAAAAGATAAGCGATTTCCGGAGAGCATAACGATAGATCAATCGCACTTGGATTTTGAGAGGGGGGGACTCGACGGGTAGGGGAGCCATCATTTAGGATATAGAGATTGATGTCATCGAGAAGACTAAGTAAATGTTCAGAATGAGAATCGCAGTAATGAGATCCCCACAAAGTATGGTGACAGTTAAAATCACCCAAGATAATTAGTGGGTGAGGCAGGAAGAAAGAATTGTGTTTATTTCAATAATTATAGAAGGTGAAGGATGTGGAATATAGATAGATACGAAGATTAGATTAATAACTTTAACAGCGACAATATTAAATTTGTATTATGATTGGAGAGAGTAATCTGAAAATATGTGTGGGGTCTTTGTATTAATATTGCGACACCACCCCATCCATCATTTCTGTCGTCCCGAAGGCATATATAACCAGGGACCCTAAAATGGGAACCTGGCTTGAGCCATGTTTCTGAGACAGCAAAGATAATGGAATAAATTTCCTTATTAAATATAAAATATCATGTTTTTTATGTCGTATACTTTTACAGTTCCATTGAAGAAAGCGTTTGTTCTGATATTGTTGGGGGTTGAATTTTGTTATTTATAAAAAATGAAAGTTGTTGTAATGCATTAATAGTATTGTTCGATAGTGCATCGTTAAATTTCGATAATATGTTAATTAGAGAACAGGACAGAAGTTCTAAAAGGTTATCGTTGTTAGTGATAGTGGATATATCAGATGAGGAATTAATTTTAGGATTGGAGTTAAGAAAAGCACAACCATTAGGCATAGTAGATGATGGAGATCTGGTTAATATATTGTGTGTGGTTTTATTATAAGATTTTGGAGAAGATGGTTTAGCGGAATGTTTCAAGTATACTTTTTTCTATATGAGTATGTAGGAAGAGAGGAAGAGGGAGGAGAAACGGAAGTTGGTTTAGACACATCAGAGTATAGTTTTTTAATTGAAGGAATTCGCTTAAAAGCCTCCATATAAGAAATGTTATCTTCAGACATAATTAATTTGATGTTTTTTTGACGTGAATATTCAGGACAGTCTTTAGAGGTGGCTTTATGTGAGTTTGAGCAGAACAAACAAGAAGATCTATCATCTGGGACAGAACATGTATCACCTGAGTGAGGTTGAGTTCATTTAAAACATCTCGGTTTCGATCGACATTGGGCTTTCACGTGACCAAAGCGACAACAATTTTGACATTGAATTGTTGGAAATTGATATGTATCAACTGGAATGGAAGAGTAAAAACAGAAAATTCTAGTTGGTAAAATTTTGCCTTGAAAAGTGAGAACAACTGTTTGTGTAGGAACCCATGTTGGGGAGCCATCATTGAGAACTTTTCTGTTTAATCTTCTAGCTTTAATTACTTGTCCGCAATTTGGAGGAGTTTCAATGGCAGATATAAATTCTTCCATAGACCAATCTACAGGGATAGATCTTACTATACCCATCCTAGTAACATGGTAGAAAGGTACGAAAGCGATGAACTTGTTTTGATGTAGAATAGGGTTTTCAATAAATTTAATAGCATTTATAGTATTGTTAAATTTTATTTCTATTTTGTTACGTCCTATAGATGAAATGCCACCACAAACAATGTCGTCAATTTTGTTTTCAAAATTAATTGAGCAAATTTTAATAATCGTATGGAACTACCGTTAGACGGATCTGGTTCATTTCGAATGACATGTACTAAAAAAGGAGCCTTGTCATTCTCTAAATATTTTAATTTATTTCCTTTAGAAAAATTTGGGTTGCTATAAATACAGGTTGTATATGAAAACGGGACAGTTACTTTAATGGATGAAAGGGCATAATTTTAGTATGTAGTTATAAAAAGAATTATCGAATAAAATGTAGCCGTTCAAGAGTTATGACCATTTAAATTTACAGATGTTAACACCATTATTTCTCGTAGAAGTTGCTGGAACGTGTAAAGTTACGGATTTTAAATCGAACATATTTTTTTATTTTGTAATAATTTCAACCGTTATTGAAATAAAGCATAAAAACCAACATCAATAATAATGCATATGCCCCTTAACAATTGTTTACAAATCGCTACGATCATGAACTCTAATTTAAAAATACGTTATTTCCACATACACAGGAATATCGACCTTATCTTTACATAAATAAAGGAGATTTCTGTTGATTTGTAAAATATTGTAAAAATTAAATTTTCGTGTCGGAAATAAACAACTTGTCGTGTTAAGGGGAAGCACAACTGAAGTAAATTGTGATTTGACCTGTATCATTGTTTTTATTACACAATAATACTTTATTGAAGGGTAATCAAGATGCATTCTCGGTATACTATAGCATGTTCAATAAGGTGTTCCGTTTTCATATACACCCTGTATATTGAATCGAAGCTGATGGTTCTACTTGTGATTTATTTGGAATTTCATGTTTATTGTTAACATGAATACGTTTTCTCGATAATAAAGGAGTAGAAAAGTCCTCATTACTATCTAAGTCAGGTGGATCAGATGGATCCGGAGGATTAACCTCCATTACTTGTCTAGGTGAGAGTGTAATGAAAAATAATATATGTATTTACTAAATATTACTTCAAAAATATTAAAATATATGAACAAATAAACAGAAAAGAAATAAATGAAGGTAAAACTATTTAAAATCGAGAAATCTCAACAGAAATAAATATAAATTAACCAAGTGTTTTCGTCAACAAAGTAACCAAGCAACCCTCAATTCGAAACTTCATGGTCGTGATTTCGTTGACATACTGTCACAGGGCTCAAGCTATATTTTACGGACTATAGCAGTTTTTAGGTACTAGGTTCAATACGGCGTCCTTTAGGGATAAGCGATATATATCGATATTGCTAAAATATCGATATCAATGTTCAAAATATTTAAAAATGGAAAAGCCTTTTATTTCTTGCACTAGATTACATTTATAGTATTTACATTATAATGTACATGTATAATATTTTATAAACATGCGTAGCTGAAGTTCTCGCGTTCTTCCAAGAAGTCCTGCATAACTTCAGTAAAGCCTACTATCAATATACTGGAGAAATTTTACGATAACAATTCTAAATACATGACATTGGGAAATGCGCTAATCTGTGCGCCATGTCATGAAAAAAGAAAAAAAAAAACAAGTTTTTGACGGAAATTTATGGAGAGCAGTTGGGCGTTTATTTTAATTATTTGTAAATGTTTTCTAGTGGATATTGTGATGTAAAGTTGGCGTAGTTTGGCGCCCCCAGTTTTTAGGTTGTTGTGATGTTACGTGAAATTGTAGAAATGAGTGCTTATTTAGTAGCGTGATGTTGAGACTTTTATAGTGATCTAGTCCGCCTCAGTGGAACCTACTAGAGAAAGTGCCTTAATATATTCGTCGCCAGAAACTCCAAGAGACATTTAAAAGTATCTACATTTTAAAGAAATAAAATGAAGAGTTTATCTATTTGTTCAACACTGAAGACATGGTTGTATGGGCTAAAATGCTTTTTACCTTCCTTCCTAAGGGAGAATCGTATTTACACATTGACTCACACACTAAAAAAAAACAATGTCATTTGTCATTTGTGAAATAACATTGAGAACAGTAAACAATTTTTGGATTTTGTGTTTTTTGTTTATTGAAGTAGCTTATTATCCGTACGTATTATTTTTTGAAATATTTACACTAACATTTCTTCGCTTCTACTTTACATTTAATAAGCAATATAAGTTACTAAACCAAAAACACCTGTGTAATAACAACATCGACCTTAACATAGAAATAAGACTTGCGAAAGTTCGATACTATTATGACTTCCATGTTCTATATAAACATACTTCGAATTTTTCAATATTCTTAAACTGAAAGTACAAGTACATATTATCTACTTGCTATTTTTTTAAGTAAAAAGTTAAAAAGTACAAGTCTATGACTCATCATTTGGGCGGGAACTAATACATATACATTATTGTCAGCGTTTTTAACGTTAATTAATTCGCAGATAACTAAGTTCAGAATGGCTGAAAATGTAGAAGAAAAAGTTATAATGACTCCAAAATGTAAAAGTGCAACATCTACTACCTTGGTTGTTGAAAGGAAAGCTGTAGAGGCAGAGGCCAGTGATAAAATACATGTAGCTGGAGGGGACCACACTGGTATAATTATCAATAAGGAACAAGTTTATGGTTAGTAGTGAAATGACATTGTTGCATATATATATTATGGTGTTAATTTTATACCTGTTTTATTTTTGTATGAATCAGTATAATTAATAATAAGTAATTATATTCTACTACATGCAGTAGGATGAAAAACAGGAAAATGCTTATTAATGATCTTTACTTTTTTAATATTATATTTATTAAATATTCAAAGTATTTTTATGTTTATTATTAAAAAGCTTGTTTACATCACTTCATCATTATGGAATGTGAATCTTTCCTCGTCTCCATAAATTATAATTGTTTATGTAATAATTTAATATAAGTATTTTACTAAAGAAGTATGTAGGGACTGCAAAGCTTGGTGCTCCGATCTCTCTAACTGCTGGGGTAGTTAAAAATACAGTGTAAAGATACATTATTAATACACTTATTAATAAATTCATATAGATAGGTATGTATAATAGTGATACATACATATCCTCATGCTGTATTCTTAATGGGGTAACTAGAGAAGCCATGACACCAAGTAATGCAGGCATTACATCATTTCACCCCTCACATCTTTACAGTCTCTTTCTTTTTTGCTTTATTGTGTATTATTATATGGTTGCAATACAGTATTTAACTTAATACCATAATATTTAGTGACATACATACATTGTAGGTATGTGCGAATAGAAACAAGTAATGTTTTGTATACCTAGATTGTCTGTACATCTTTTATTGGCTTTTCTTTTTTATCATAAGTGTGCTGGAAAAAATTACATTTCAAAGCAGTACCTTATACCTTTACATGAAATTCATATTACCTATGGGTAATTCCATGTAATGGGTGTTACAATTTGTACACCTTAACTTGACAAAACAACACAAAGTTATAAAGAAAACATGGCAAAGTTATTGTTTCGATACACTCCATATATATTCAATTTTCATAAATGTATTAAAATTATGATGTCTATGTCTGTAGATCTTTTATTTTGCTTTTCTTTTTCATCATAAGCATGGTGGAAAAAATTTCATTTCGAAGCAGTACCTTATACCTTTACATGAAATTCATATTACCTATATCTCTTATGCTTATTCTCTTTTATTATATCTCTTATACTTTCGACCAAATTGAATTGAAAAAAGTACAAAAATAACTTTATGAATATGATACAAATACCCATATAATTAAATTTGACAGTTATTGAAGTCGGTGCCAATTTAATGTTCGACAACAGAAAGTCTATTAGTTTAGTAGGCTTGGCACCGACTTTAGTAACTGTCAAATTTAATTATGTGGGTATTTGTATCGTATTTATAAAGTTATTTTTGTACTTAAGTTTTGATTAGTAGAGGATAGTTAATTCATACTTTTCAGTGTTCTTTTTGGAAGTCAGTTTCATTTTTTATTGTCCATATTTGTAAGAAATTATTGAATTTAAAGTGTAGTGCACAATTGTGCAATCTAGTTTCGGATGGTATCATTGTGGAATCAGCTAGAGATTAACCAATTACTAAAATTTATTCATCATCATTTCGACTTAAGAACATTCAACTAGGAAATAGAAATGGAGAAGTATGTATTTGATAAGATTTCAAACATTATTATTGCTCCATTGGAAGCTGGGGCGGAATGTTAATTATAAAAACGACTACAAATATAGCAATTACTTAGTCATTTAAAATTCTGTAATAAATTTCAGAAAATGGAGTTACTGAACCTAGTCACGCTCAGCTGGAATTCAGAGTTTACCTTGTGTCGGCCGCAACAGGTTCACATACAAGAGAGGCGAGAGCTTTAAGATTTTGGTTCAAGCCTCAGCTACCTCCTAACGAACGGGCTCAAGAAGCACAATCTTTTTTCCGTGAACTTGTTAGTCCTCAAGATTTTCCTAAAGGTAAAGATTTGAGAAAATACACGTTAATCAGCCATTTTGTTAGAAAACACATATCCATCAATCGATCTACATTTTGTATGATTTTATTTATCTCACTTCAAAGTATGGGAAAGCTGTCTGTAGTTAGAGTGATAGAGTGGTAGAACCATGATGCATTGAAGCACGAATTGGACTGGCTCACTGGTGAAATACCACCCTCTCACAGAACAGTTGTTTCGTTCCGTGAGTAAGAGTGTCAATGGCCCATTACCCCCTCCATCTCCTTTCCCTATTTCTAGGCGGCAATGCTTCTTATCTTTATTAAACTTCCAATTCACTTGTTATTGGATTTTGTGTAATATATATTGCCGGGTACGTAGTATAGTACTATAAAGTTAAGTCGTTCTTAATAGCCGAGCTAAATGAATCATTTCTCTATAGTGACCAAGAGAACTAATTCAATCTCGCTCTTCAAAATAGTTCATTGTCCACAGAAAGAGTGCATTATATTGATCCGGATCCATATTATTATCATAATAATATTATGTATCAAGTACAATAAATAATTTTACTTATTGGTTATATTTTAATTAGAATCCGAGTCAAATTAAATGTGGTTTGTAAATGACGTATTTTGATAGCAGAAGTTTTAGACATAGTCTATTTGTCTCTATGGAGTGCACGCCACTGTTGAACAATGACTCCTTGTTGCTTACGTGAGTCATTGCAACTATAAATTCCAACTTGCAGTTTCGTTTTTATAGTTGCGTGCCCGCTTATTACGCAATTTGCAGTCAGCATGCGACAGCCAATATCGCGCGATATCTGCTGTCAAAACGAGAATTTGTGTAATGTAATTTGTATAGTGGCGCTAAATCTATTGCATTTTACGGTCATAGAATAATAGATACGCAATCGTCATACATGATACTAATTTTGTATTACAATTAGTCGTCGGTCGCGCAGTGATCGCATGGCTGTCGCTGTCTGTAAATTTTTAGGTAATAATCCCACGGATTGGACTTCTTTCTTCCCATTGCAAGAATAGTAGGATACACCCAGTTTGACAATGCTACCATCAGTTTATTGTGACGCTGTATTAGTTTTATTTATTATCGAATCATAAATCGATACTAAATGACATAATCCGTCATAAAATAATCGCATTCGCTAACAACTCAATTTCTCGTCATTTGTGTTTGTTTGTGTTTAATTTTTATTAGTATTTGTCTATTCCATCCAATTAACTTAAAACAATTAACACAAATTATGATGAGTGACTTGAAATTTTTTACCAAATCTTAAGGGTTATAAATCATTCCAAGTTTGATTACGCATCCATAAATTGTAGCTAATTTTTATTTACTGTTCTTTATGAATACCAATAGACACTTCAATTTTCTGACTTTGTCGAGTCTATAAAACAGTCTATTACACGGCAAATTCAAAGGATTTTTAAACTGCTATACATTCACTTTCCCTGATAGTACTCGAATATTCGACGGCTTCTCAACAACTGAACTCTTACAACACTAAAATCAGACTTTTATGCAGCCCCACTACACGCAGAAAATCCATTATATCCTCATTCTTGTTACTAAAATGTTGCAAAATATCACACGTGAGTAATTTACTGACAATACAAATTATGTCCTCGCGATAGTTTTTTTTGCGTAAAATCTCGTACCAATCTCTCTTACAAAGTTTTTAGGCGATATACAGTGTGTGAGTGGAAAATAATTAGTGTGTTACAATAATATTAACTTGAGGATAGAGCAGACGAGAGTAAATATACGAATAAGTTAAGAATTTTATAAGGCTATAAGGCGTATGAATGAGATTAAATTGTAATGCAATGTATAAGATTCTATTAAGGATAATACTATGTTAAAGAGTCAATACAAACATTATAAATAGATAAACAAACAAACAGCGACAATAATAGGAACTTTTATGTTGTAAATGAACATTAACGGAGTATTAAAAGAAAAAAAAAACTGGGTAGTTATATTTAATTATTATCATGAATACTTTTTTTGTTTTGAGGATGGAGTTGGTCAGTGAGATGAAGGAATCTAAAGCGCTTTCCTTATGCATTAAATCCAAAAGGTTAAATGGGGATACCCTTACGTTATCTCAAAGCACTATGTGTTTAAGACGTTTGTCAAAAATCAGGCATTCCTCGAATAAATGACTTAAGGCTTGTATAGAGGTCCCATCACAAGGCCGGTATCGTAGTCAGTGATTTTGAAACAGTGTAAATATGATTTATGGTAGCCGTGGCCGGTGAGGAATTTAGTGAGGTAAAATATTTCAGTGTGACTTAAGAATAACTATATCATAGAGAGTAGGGAATAAATTTCTTGTTGCTGAACAGGGACAGCACGTCCCTGTTGAACACTCGCATAACGCGCCTGCCATGTTAGTTTGGTAGAGCACCTCGCTATATGTTGCACATGAGAGATGGGCACGCAAGCGTAGTCAGGAGACTGAAGTGTTATAGCACCGCAGTTGGCTTCACGATCAGCTGCCTCATTACCAAGCGTGCCTGCATGACCTTTGATCCAGTCAATCCTGAATATGTTAAACTCCTGATAGTCGTACATTAGATTGTGGATATCAGAGACAAGCGGGTGCGTGTTGCTTCGGTTCAGAATTGCCATGACAGAAGCCATGGAGTCTGTAAAGATGGAGACACGAGACCATTTGTATATCAGGGCACAAGGACAGGCCGAAAAAATGGCAAAAAGGTCCGCCTGAAAGACGAAGCATTATCGTGGAGTTTGTAGCTTCTGACCAAGAACGGTCCCATGTCATCAGGACGGTAGCAAACGATGGCGGCCCCCACACGACTGTCACTTTGACCGTCCGTGAACACGGATACCGTATTTCGGTCGTTAAACTCATCCTGTTTTCTAATGGTCATGATCTCTCTCTAAGTAATCCGATGTGCTGGATGAAGGAGCTCAAGGACAGGAGTGGGTCGATCAAGACATGTGTTAGCGTGTAGCAGTTCGTTAGTAACTATCTAACGACGAGAAATCCAAACAAGTATCGCTTTCAAACAATTAATTTAGGTTGGTTGTATCTGTGAAACTCACCTTTTACTTCAACTGTGCAATACAAACCCTTTTATTGTCGCTGTAGACACTTATTTTTGTTGCGGGACATACCCTTTTATTTGCGGAACACAACTTGTTATTTGCGGGCCAAACCCTGTTTATCTGCGGAACAAACCCTGTTATTTGCGGGACACACCCTTTTATTTGTAGACAGAATACACTCACCTAGTAATGTCCATATGGACATTGGCACAAATCAAGGTCACAACTAAAACACTGCAGTGGCACAATAAGCAGAACAATGTCATCATACAATCAGAATGTATCAGATACATAGAATAATATTAGAAATTGATATTATTATACAACTACTCTTTATCTTGACATTCCATTGACATTACATTGAAACTACAATTTAAGATATTATGGTTTAAGACTAATAAATTTATATAGTGACTATATGTTAAGTCTTTTGTTACTGACGAACTAACGTCTATGAAATTTAATAACACATAATGGTAAATAAATGAATTCGAACATTGAACAATATTAATAATTATAATAATGTTTAATACCACCTGTTTTTTTTTCTTACACTGGATAAACCTTTGTCACCATTGTCACTTTAACCAATGTGATTACATGCAGAATAAACGCTCATTAGGCACGTTGTAAAAACACACTTCTGATGTGTTAAACATGAATGTAACAGAAGCACTGATCACTGAACACACTATCAATTCTTCATCACAACTATTATGTACTTGACTATTCATCGGCTTCTTAACTACTCAACTCTTACAAGACTCCGGACTATCAGACTTTTATTAAATCCATTCTACCCTCATCCTTGTTACTAAAATGTTACAAAATATCACGCTGGCTCACAATCACATAAATTGATTAAAATTAATGTGAAACTAACAATATACATTAAGTTTGGTCTCATTTAATAATTTTAAAATACCTTAGCATATCTCTCTCCACTCTACACTCAAAATCAAGTTTAACTTTGTATATTTTGTGTTAGTTATTAAACCATTTCTTTCTATAAGAGTGCTAAGTGAAGTATGTAATGCATTGTACACACCTGTGCTGCCTTGCGGGGTTGCATCTGCTTATACGCGATGTTTATTGTGTCTTGTTTTACAGATTACGTGGGCTTTATAAAAAAAATAATGAAATTAATGCAACATAAATACCACCAACTCAAAACTTTGGAAATAGAACTGCGGCAAGAAGGATGTGGGTCTCCACCACCAGGTTAGTATTTTCATGTCGTGAAGTAATATTGAAACATGTTCGTACATGGATCATCAACGATGGCTTTTTCGTTTGCATGTTTTGTAATTTTATTTGGATTATACATCTATATGGGGAGGAAAAACATTATTAGCTTTAATTGTCTTTTGAAATTGCTGTGCTGGTTGGCCTATTGCATAAATTTAATATTTATTGAAAACTAAACTGTACCTCTACCATGAGTATACTGCGTTGTACTCATTAGCAACTACTGCAAATGAATTTCTGTGATTCATCAAAGTCATACAACCAATATAACTTGCAAAAATAACAAATTAATTTGAAATTCAAATTTGAAACATAGCAGAGGTACTAAACTGTCTGTGGCATTTAATTTACAGCTTATTTATAATATTACGCGAAATAATTATAATTGTTACGTGTATTTCTTTCCGTCAATTATTTTAACGTATTATAATTTCCATATGTATTTATTTGTTTAATGTTTCTTCTATTTATTAAATACATGTTTTTAATTTTTATTGTACAGAAACAAATGGCGTTTTTACGAGTAAGAACATATTATACAACTTTAGAAATGGCTGTATGTATTGTGTTATAAAATGCATGTTGTGTATGAGTAATACAAAATTTTTGTTATGCTATGTATTTCTCATGTATTATGAATATTTGTTTCGCTTACATAGTAATTGTAACTTTATAATTACATTTATAACTCAGTAAGTTAGATATTAATCATGTGTCAATTCGAATCGTCACAGTACAGTGATATTCTTACCTACTATGTATTTGCATGAGTATTATTAAAATTTTACCTCAGTTCAGTAATTTTGTTGGTAAATGGTAAATACATTTAGATTACATTTTAGTATTTCTGCAATAAATTTACTAAATGCTAATTCTCATTCTAATTATGTTCTTTTATTATTATTAGCATTTTTAGAAGACAGTGTCGCAAATCATACACCAGTGATATCGGAATCAAAAGTTTTGGACATAATTGAGAATGCATACCCAAATCCTTTGACTGTAGAAGATTTTGTTACGTAAGTGATAATTTTAGTTGATATAATAATAAGATAGCAGGCTTAATTAAAAGAAATTTGTTTATGCACTTTGCCATCAATAAGTCAAGAATTACTGTTAGACTACATACATACTAGCTGTCGTCCGCGACTTCGCGTGGAATTTAAAAAAGTAGCCTATGTCCTACGCCAGGAATCAACCTGACTTCATACCACATAAATATCGATCCAGCGTATTGTAGTATAGATACCGGTAAGGTTCTTGGCACAATTTGGGCGTAGTGGAGAAAAGGTTTGCGCAGGTACACTGGCGAGCAATATAATCTACTCGTAGATCGTTTTAATTTTTTACTTTAGTAACAAAGTGTTTTATATGTTACTAAAGAGCATTGTCCACTTTCTATGGGGGTTTTGGCCTGAAATGGACAGTTTCTATATCTTCTAAAATCTTTACATTTCAAGTAGTGCAGCACCTTACGAATATATTTACGGCATTTTTTAATATCAAAAATTCGCGAAAAAATATTTTTTTACAATAACAAATATTGTGATACAAGACAAAGACTTACGCGAATTTATTCAGTGACTTATGCGATCTATTTTAATGCAGGGGGACTTTTATTACAAACAATTATCACAAATAAAAAAGGTCATAAACCAAAACGCAAATAATGCGACAACGTTAACAGTAAACAATTTGGTAGCTTCCGCAGTACATTTCACCACGTGTGTTTAGTTGACTGATTTTTTATATAATGACACCTATACGTCGTATACTATTTTCCTGGATTGGCTTTTTAAAGTTTTGTAAGTCATTGTAACAGGTAAAATAACAAAAACAAACAATTTACAAACAAACAACAATAACAATAATAAATCAACAAATAATAACAATAAAAATTATCGATACAACAAAATAACATTAACAAGTAACAAATACAGTAAACTATTTTGCATGCAAGTGTACACGGGAGCTAACGGAACGTAGACACAGTGTGGAGCGCAAGTCGACTGATCAACCAATCGCGCGCAGCTCCAAGCAACGCGCGCCCTTCCCCGCTCTGGTCCTCGCACCCCACCACCAAAGAGACCTAAGATTTGACTTCTGCCCAGTTTACGTTTTGTGCCAAGAAGTTTGCCGGTATCTGTATAGGTAGTATATACCTATAAAGTTACGGGTGTAGCTAATGGATTAAGTATTTAAGATTAAGTATTTGACTGCCCCGTTGGCGCAGTGGCATATGCATCTGCTTTCCCGCTAGGACCGCTAGACCCAAGCTAGGGTCCCGGTTTCGATCCCCGGTCAGGTCAATTTAGGAAACGAACTTTTCTAAATTGGCTTGGAGTCTAGGTGTCACTGGGAACTCCCCCAGAGTTCGTTGTGTGGTACCCATAGTACAAGCTTACTGCTTAGTTTGGGGTCACACAATCTGTGTAATTGTCTGGAGTATTATTATTATTATTTAGATATGTTTTCAACTCTACTCAAAAATTTTAATAAATGGAATAATGAAATAATTATTTTCTAGTTAATATTTAGTCCCACTACAAACACTTTGATTTTATTCAATTCAAGTTCGTCCAAATAATTATGCAAAAATAATAAAAAAAAAGTGAAACTAGTGAAATGGGATGACAAAGAGATCAGACATGCTAAATAAATAAGTTAAAATATACAACGCAGTATTTTTTTCGTAATTTAATCACAGGGCCGGTAAATGGTCAAAGGCGGAAGTAAAAGAGGCCTTGGAAGCATTAGAAGAGAAAGGATTGACACGTGCCATGTCTGAAGGACTATATATTCGCCAGCACAGTATTGACACTCAAGTAAGTAATTTAAGTATTAAGTGACATTAGAATAGAAAGAGCTTGCTTCCGGGCTAACCTAGGAAAGAAAGAAAAATGTAGAATATGCCATATGCCTGTCTTCCTGCATAGATAATAAAAATCGGCCAAATGATGTGACTTATTATTTGTAAAGGACTCGTATATGCTGTAATGGGATAGTAACCAGCCATTACCCGGTTCTGCTTTTTTTTGCTGCTTTGAACTCACTGTTTGCTAGATGTGGCATTTACGAATATTTTTAGGTATGAAAGTGATTCTCAACTCCAATTTTATTTGTAGGTTGTAAAACAAATGCCAACATTATGTTCCTCACGACAGCCGAGTATAGCTGTTATAACAGCATTGTATTGTGAAAAGCAGGCCGTTGATGCGATGATGGATAATCAAGAAACATACGTGCGCTACACAACTGTCGGTAAGTCCAAAATTGTATTACGTATTTAGGTAAAATAATATTCAGAAACTTGTACTAAGAGTCACATACATTGAATCGGAATAGTGGGTAACTGGATAGTCCTCCAATTCGTTGCATGTGACTCATATAATTGCTTGTAATTTTAATTTGAAAGTTATTCGACAGCTTTTAATTTTTAAATTTCAATGACAATTGTCATACGATATTTCATACAACAACTCCACAGCGACATCTGTCGTGACCTAAAAAATAAGTGTTATTATTTGATTTTGTTATGTGTTTTTAATAACGGCATGTTTGAGTGTGGGGATATCTAAATGTCTGAGTAGTTTTTTCTAATTAGGGTTATTGATATCGAGAGGTGGTAGTGAGTTCATTGTGATCACTTATACTTTAAATGTCATATTTAGTAATAAATACATACTATATTGTACATACAGTTCACGCTGTATCCATAATGGGGTAGTCAGAGTGGACGGAGCACCAAGCTTCGCGATTCTTACATACTTCTTTCGCTTCCTCGAATATTGTATCTATCATTGAAATCCTATTTACATCCGACTGCTAACATTGCGTGACATTTCCTGAATAATCATATTATCATCCATAAAATTAAATTTTTTGGCACTACACAATGCGTGGAGTATTATTGTTGAACATAATAATACCAATGTAAATGTAACATAAAAAAATAAAATAAAAAAATCTTTTTTTAAACTGTTAATTTAAGAAAAGAATATCAAAACCACGTAAACCGAGAAGTTTTTATGGCGTAGTAATTTTCTAGCAGATAAACGCTAAGAGAACAAGTTCATGCAGTTAAAGTAGTATAGGACATTTCCATTAGATCTATTTCTGAACTTGGTCCTATCTTAATATCCACATCTAAATGTGCATCTGCATCGGAGTCTGCATTAATCTGTAAATGAAATGCTCTCCACATTTCACACCCAACGCAACAACCCTACGTATCCGGCCGAGCGACCAATTCCGTTACGCGGGAGGCAGGAGCAGAGAATATTATGTAGGGAAGAAGGCCGATTCCCGCCCGGCCGACTCCCGGTCGGATACGTAGGGTTATTGCTTTGGGTGTGAGATGCGGAGAGCATCTCGTTTAGTTATACATTTAGTATATAACAATAAAAAATAATGCACACAGATAAGTTTTTCATGTTTGTTAAATTTAATTTCTTGTAGTTATGTCGAAGAATGATACCTCTGGATTCGATTAAAAATAAGTCATTCAAAATGGCCGACCTTTTCAATGCAGGCCTTTTCAAACGCGTGGGCGGTTCATCTATGACGGCACGAATCTTTTCAATAGGAATCCGTTTCGATTCCTTGATAAGAGCTCGCTTGGGAGAATCCAGGTTTGGGTGAGACTTTCTGCATGCCCTTAGCTCTAATTCAGACCATAAAGGATAATCCAAAGTATTCAAGTCAGGGCTCGACGACGGCCAATCTTCACTCCAAATGAAGCCTGGCCGAATGAAATTGGCCTCCAGCCAACGTTGGGTTTAGACTTAGCTTTATGGGAGGGTGCAGAGTCCTGTTGGAAAACCGAGTATTTTCCGGCAAATAGCGGATCACTTAATGGTTTAACCACCGCTTTCAATATCTCATTTTGGTAATTTTTTGCCTTCACCTTGACGCCTTGCTGGCAAAAATGAAGCGAAGTGACTCCCTCGTAGGAAACACCAAACCTTCACACTTCCCGGATGATGAGTGCGCTGGACATGCATACAGAAGGCTGGACGTCCTTCGAATTTCTGGCGTAAACTTGATTGTTCTGCCGGTTAAACTTTTCTTCCACCGTGAAGATCTTCTCATCGGTGAACATGATATTTTTTGGATCGTGTCTCTTCAAAAAGTTCCGACATCGTTCCAGTCGCAATTTACGAAGACGCTCGTTTAAATAATGCACCTTCCTTCGACTGTAGGCCTTTAGTTTGAAATCATATTTAAGTATTCTTTTCACCGATATTCGCGAAATATTGGTCTAAAGAGCTAATTTCTTTTGAATCCGACATGGGTTTCGACGAATTCGCTCTGTTATCACTTTGATGTTGGCGGGAGTCCTTACAGACCGTGGGCGGCCACGTCTTTCATGGTCTTCTAAAGAGCCGGTCTTCTTATACCTCTTTATCGTATAATCACAGATTAATTGTGTAATACACAAAGTTCCGGCTACATTCCGAACTTCGGATTTCACTAAACATCTGCATTGGTTTTTTTCCAGCTTGAAACAACGAATTTACAGTCGCACGTAAATCTTTAGTCATTCAAATTTATATTTTTTCTGATTCGTAACATTCGAAATTTAAAATGTTAAAAATAGGCTGCCAGTATCACTTTATAATTAAATTGTTTATAAAAATTCGTCTCAAACAAAATTTATGAACACAGGAGGTATAGAATTATTTCATAAATCTCTAGACGTCATTTCAATTTTATTCTCATTTGAAACTTTACGTCCTGCAAAACAAAAAACAGACGTTTTTTGATCTTAGTGTGTTTTCAACATTACCTAACTCAGTATCAGTTCTTAATCCATAATCAATCATAGTAATACGTCATACACAACAACTTTCCAGAAAATTAGGTAAAGGTGTATGTCTTTGTACGCCAATTAAATGTACGTTTATTATATTATTCTACATGTAATTAACAAATAAAACCTTAATTTACTGTTACTCATGAAGGAAGGAGGAGACGCTATAATGTGACGGGCTCAGTCTATAGAAAAAGAGGCTAGCTTTAAAGCGTAGGGGTGTATCGACTACACGTATGCCAGTTCGATCCTGACAGTCGTGCGTGTTATTTTACAAAAAAAAAAAGAAGATTTTCAGCGACCGTACAATAGAAAAATGAAGTGCCGTGTGGTTTGTTGCAAGTTGCATTCAGATGGATGCTGTAATACTTTAAAAAATATCTCATTTCATGTATAAATATCAATTTTTACAATATTACATCGAAAGTTCTAGAAAGTTTTCTTGTTCGTCTAGTTTTTGTTATTCGTCGACAGATGTCAACTTAATTGCCCCTTAAAACCACATTTTGCACTCAGACGTCGCTAAGCATATTTAAAAAACCTATCTGTTTACTCCTAACATTGCTTAATTGTTAATTTAATTCATAAAATTGTTTGTAAAAACAGCTACATCGATCAATTTAAACCGAGTGAAGTGACATCTGTTGGGGAATAAAAAATACTGGTAAAACTGACATTATCAGCAGGACTGCACACAGGAGGTAGACGTATTACAATAATACTAACTTTTTTTTTTTGTTACGGATAATTTCTGTTGGTGAGTAGAAGTTACTTTGCAAAACTAACATTAACAGGACCGCATTCAGACGTATTAATACTAATATACTCTTTTATAAATGGTAATTAAAGCCAAGGAAGACCAAGGGTGACTTACGAAGATCAAATAGATCAGAGTGTTAGCTTACGGAAATGTGAAAAGCACTCGCATACCTGGCCGAAAATGTCTGAGGAGAATGATGAGATTTGAGGAAGCGAAAGAAGTATTTAAGTCTGATTACCCTGCTAGGAATACAGCGTGAAGATATGTTGTTGTATAAAGGATAATTTTTATATGCATTTCATAAACTAATTCATTTAATAATAACTATTACTTGATACTGCACTAATATTTTTTATTTTATAACGTAATAGATAACAGACCAAAACTAAATTACGCATATACTGATGTCGCAGTTCTATAGAAATGGGAACTGCTTACATAGACCAAAGAATGAAACTGGTCTAATTCAAAATTTTGAGATTTGATTTTGGCAAGTTCCTACATTGAATTCACATTAAATAATGAAATAGATTTTTCACAAATACATGTTTAAATATTCTCGCGATATGTTGCTAATGGGACAGACAAGTTCATACAATATCTGTTAAATTATATGTTAGGTATTTTAAACTTTATTTTAATACAAAATTCTTAAATTTTAAATTAAGTCAGTTTCATTCTAAAGGTGCGATATATGGTCTTAATAATAATAAATACGAGTACCTACATAACAATTTCGTAAGAGAGTGCATCTAGGCGGATTCCCCACTACTATCGCATGTCAGGTCTCACCTTTCGTGTCGCGATGTGTACCATCGTCCTAAATAAAGTTACAGTGACAGTTGCATGATGCGCATGGAAACAAATCGAGAAACCTTAATTTAAAAATTGCCAGTCTATTCCAGACTGTTAGTCGGTCTCCAAGACGTACGATACAAATTTTTGCAGATCTATTAAGCTACATCTCATCCGCTTTACTGCTCCATCATAATATACATTATGGATTTATATCACTTACTCTCAAATATAAATACATACATCAAAAAAGTCTAAGCAACACGCATCATTTACAGAAACTGCATGTTTTATTAATTGATACTTTATTTTTTTCTTAGAAAAGTACATTGGTATACAATTTGTTCTCGGAAACATATACTGCCTGATTTTAAAAATAGAACCTTTTCGGTTGTGTTTTGTTTTCATTAAAATGAAAGCTAATTATTTTTTTCCAATTTCATGAGTTTTCGTTGCTTAATAAATTTGGTATTTAACGCAATTTTATCATTTTAAGATATACAGTTTTTGAAAAAATTGAGTGGTGAGTCATTTTTTATGTTATGGAGCGACGCCATTTGACTGTTGATGAAATGCAGAGAGATGTAGAAATGCTACAAGCAGGAAGAAATCAGTCTCAGGTGTCTTGGCATTTTGGTGTCAATAGGAGCGTGATTTGTCGTTTTTGGCAGCGTTAAATTAATACAGGGGATCCTGCTGAGCAGCACCCAGAACGTGGAAGGAGTACAATTACTCGACAGGACCGATACATACAACTGACTGCAAGACGTCAGCCGATGTTAACCGCCCGGGAGATAGGTTTAATTCTCAAGCGGTGTTGTTGTTAGCCACCAAACCGTGAGAAATAGGCTGCATGAATACGGCCTACAAGCTCGACGCCCAATTAGGTGCCCACCTATACACCATGGGAATCGCGCCCGTCGAAACGAATGGTGTAGGGAACACTTGATATGGACCCAGGAGCAATGGGATAAAATTTTATTTTGCGATGAGTCCCGGTTTGGATTTAGGCCTGATACGAGAAGGGTAAGAGTGTATCGTCCTTCTGGAAATGCTGCACGGCTGAGATTCGTCCAGGAAGTGCACCCTTACAGTGGCTTCACAATGATGGTTTGGGCGGGTATTATGAAGAACAGACGAACTGAGCTCGTTTTTGTAGATGGCAATATGAACGCTGAAAGTTACGTTGAAGATGTCCTCGGGCCTTATGTTCACCCATTTGCACAAAATCTTGGCTCAGATTTCACGCTGATGCATGACAATGCGTGTTCGCACACAGCTTGGTGGACCAGAGAGTACTTGGCAATGGAAATCATCCGGGTATTGCCGTGGACTGCACAATCGCCAAACCTCAATCCCATCGAGCACGCATGGGACATGCTCCAGAGACGTGTTCTAGAGAACCTGGACGAAGTGTCGACAACCCAACAACTGAAAGACTTGTTAAAATTCCATTGAGACCGATTGCCGCAGGATCAGATAAACAATCTTATAAGTTCAATGAAAAATCGCTGCCGACAAGTTTAAAACAACAGAGGCGGTCACACTTTGTATTGAATTACCAAATAATTAAAAAAACATCGTTATTTAATTTAGTAAAACATGAAAAGTTTAATTTCGTTTTAACTTTATTTTATACTACGTATGTTACGGTACACATATTGTTATATACTGTGATTAAATGAAAAATTTAATGAAGGATTTTGTTGCTTTAGTCACTAATGCGTCAAAAAATGCTTAGTTATTATTTATATAAGAAATATAAATATGTTACAATAGTAAAAATCGTTCAAAAGTTCAAAATCGAACGTGTTGCTTAGACTTTTTTGATGTGTGTATAAGTATTTCATAACTTAATATGAAAATGTATGAATCGTGCAATTTGGAGTTACCGATTAATCACTAAGTACGCCCCTGTATCGAGAATTTATTTTACCCATCTGGTGGCCAATAATAAAACTGCTTAAAAAATCATAACGTAAAGAGACTGCTACAACTCGCTAGATGGCGGCAGAATCGCAATTTCACCCTCCATTTATTACGCGTCCCCCTCATCCCGCATATTGTCACACTGGTTTGTATGAAGAAAATTCTTTACGGCACCTCTTCTTCGTTTTTACTTCGTGCTGTTACTTCTCCCATTGCTTGGC
Organism: Zeuzera pyrina; assembly: GCA_907165235.1. Taxonomy (NCBI): domain Eukaryota; kingdom Metazoa; phylum Arthropoda; class Insecta; order Lepidoptera; family Cossidae; genus Zeuzera; species Zeuzera pyrina. The sequence goes on from OU015624.1 coordinate 12,647,449, forward strand.
GGTGGTAGTTCGCTCGCTCCATTACAATACGTCTTGACGTCACTTTCTTTTACGGCTAGGCGACAGGAAGTATAGAAGGCTGGAAATAATATCGGTTAGGCTGACTAAACCACGCTTGGCTGGCGAGGCTAACTAATTTGGTTCGAAACATCGGCAATGCGATGCCTGGTTTCGTTACATTACACGAATTTAATAAACGAGTTATACAATTTAAGAAGACATTTATAGTAACAAAAGCTATTTAATGGATCTTCATTGTTATATTATAAGCTTAAGCTCGATTTTACCAACGCTACCTTCAGGTGCCGTATGTTTGTTTTTTTTGACAATTTTGTAATGTTTGATGAAACGCAAATATTCGTAATTATAATATTAGAAAACCCTACCACAGAATTAAAAAAATTTGCAAATGAAATAAAATGACTAACTCGTCGAAGTCATTGCCGGAGTGGGAGGACATTGTACTTAGGTAGGTATGTATGCAGTGTCGAAACGAAAGTATCTACTGTCTGGCACGGTACGAGTCGGACAAGCTTCGTGTCTGCAGATGTGAACGGTGTGCTTTCCGCAGCAACAAAACGCTTGATGAGGATGTCACTAGATCTTTTCTATGAGCACTATATTACAGAACTTCACCATAAGCACTATATTACAGAACTTCAATGATTGTATTAAAAACCGAAGCAATGCTTCTATGTAATGTATAAGTTTAATTCAATAAAAAAGTTATTGAACAACTTTGTACAAATGTTTTTTTTACAGTGAAGACTTACCCACATTTAATTATTTATTATTTTCCCTAACGTAAAACTGGTAATGCGTTTTGTAATGTTGTATTTAATTATTTATACTTGCAGAAACAATTTTCCTTACAGAACTGCTAAAACATGAGTATGTTATGTTTAAAATGTATGTTTAAAATATAACAAAAAAAATAGGAAAAATATAAAAAAAAATTATAAAAAATATAAAAATGAAGAAAAGAATGCTAAAATGGTTCGGGCACATAGAAAGAATGAGTGATGAAAGTCTGACGAAGAAAATCTACAGAGCGAAAGCGAGTGGTAAAAGCCAAGGAAGACCAAGGCTGACTTATGAAGATCAAATAGCCAGTGTGAGCTGACGGAAATGTTAAAAGCATTCGCATACCTAGGCGAAAATGTGTGAGAAGAATGATGAGATTTCAAGAACCGAAAGAATATGTAAGGACCGCGACGCTTGGAGCTCCGTCTTCTCTGACCACCCCGTTGGGGATACAGCATGAAGATATATAAGTATGTATGTATGCGTATGTAAAAAAAAAATGTAAAATAACACGGAGAACTTTGCTGATTACAAATTATACTATCACTCACAAATCATACACACACATGCACCGCTGGCAACGAATGACAAAAGAAAAGCGCGGTGTAGACACGTCTTCCAAGGGCCATTACGGGATGACTAATCGCCGGAGATACTGTCTCGGCGACCAAAACAAAGGCTACTGGTCTGGGAATTCACCGAATTCAGTAGCCTTCTTGTACAATGGACGTCGATGCCATTGAAATACATAGTCTTTTGCAATGATTGGACAGTCTCCTATGAGTCGCCACTACTCGTCGTGTCACCAAGTCGCTTGGGCGATCGGCGACCACGTAAACATCTTTTTTTTTAGCACAGGTACTCAGTCCCCTGGAAGTAAGACCGGATTACGCAGGGCTTTTACCCACTAAAAAAGGACGCACGCACCGAGGACGACCACTGGTGGTCGTCCTCGGTGCGTTGTAGAGGGGCTCCGGTATCTTCTACGGAGTCCCTCTCTCGCTGTGCAATACTCGGAGGGGCAGTTACAGAATCTTCTCTCCCCCTCTGTACCCTCGCACTGCCACGACAGCGCGGACTACAGGCTTTCGTGGGGAATACCTTAGTGTTATTCTCTGACCCAGGCTACAAGTCCGTCATGCGTAATACCTATTACAACTAAAGGAAGTAACAGTAGCCATCGACCGAGTCACTGACGACCAGTCGATAATACGTAATAGCTCTTATTTGCTGGGTATTTGCTAGTAGCGAGGCGTACCTAAGAGTTTATTAATGGGAAAATACGTCATAAAAGGAAAAGTACAATAAATAACTTTTGTTCAAATCCATTCATAAATTAAGAAATAGTACATGCATTATTTACAGCAATATACGTCAATAACGTCGCTATTGACGTATATTGACATAGTTTCTGGAGGTTTATGAATAAAATCTGAGCCTATAGTTATATTTTACTATTATTTTTATTGTAAAAAATTATATAAGGCTTTACATTTTCTGATACTTTAATTCTAAGTCCAATAGTTGCAGTTTCAATGATCTGTTAATTACCCGATTTTCTTTCTTTAATTCTCCTGTAATATTTTAAAATGTTACTTAGGGTTCTCCATTCGATTTAAGGAACTGACATGACAGTTCTTTAAATTGAGACAAATAGTTGGTGCATGCCACCCTTAGTGCAAAATAAGTGGGTTAACAAGGTGTATCGCTAAACCAAATGTCAAATTTGCGGTCCTATAAAGGTTCCGTTTTACCTTCTAATGTAAGAATCAAAAGAAAAGTCATAATAAAACAATTATTTTGTTAAAGAATAATATATTTGAGTCGAACAGACATTACAAAAACAAGTAAATATAAAAGGACAGTGCAAGTAATTGCCCAAAAAATTCGGTACTTATTCATGAATACAAGCTATGGCTATTGACTGATCTAATCAGCACTTGTAACTTTTATTATGACATCAAGAAACTCTGTCCTGGGAAAAAGATATGGTAACAAGAACGTCAAAAAATGTAAGGATCTTTTTTAACATGATATTAGTTACGTTCCTGATTTTCTCTACCTAATTAGTGAATTAATTACATAGATAATGGCATCCATCAAGCCGTGTTTAAATTTTTATTTTTAAACCGGACTATATTTTTTACATAATATAGGTATGCAATTTTAATTGATGGCATTATCTACATATTTAATTTACTCATGATTATGCACAGTTAAAAGCAAAACTAAATATTTCTCAAAAAGTCTTACATTTTTTCTTAATGTCAATCTCTTTTTCCCTACAAAGATTTTTTATATCATATTAAGAGTTACTGATAGTGACGACTGTCGAGATTTATCTATGGGCCTAAGTTTTTTACATGCACAACAGATTTTGAACTGTTGTTCTAAATAGTTACATAGTATACATGTCCAATTTATATTTTACAGTAACTGTAATATAATACTAATTGTAATAAAACAAATCACAAATGCTAGAAATGTGGTGGGATCATTAATCAAATTACATTTACAATACTAAACAATTAACAATGAAAATCATTAACAAAATAGTAATCAACAAATAATGTACATTCAAATTATAAATAAAAATAAAACTGGATAAATGCGTCACAATAATTAATACTAACTACCACTCACTGTCAAAATACATGATTTTTATTTATTACTTTACCATATAATCAATAAGAATAAAATATGATGCAATATTTACGAAACAAGCATTTGTGTCATAGTTTAATACTGTCTTAAGCAAATTCAAAGTCTAATGTATGCACTTTTGCAATGTCACCACTTAATGAAATATATCTTATGTCATCAATGTTATGCTTTAGTACGATCTGTTCTAAAAAGGATTCACCAACATAAATGTTCAATATGTGCCCTATGTCATAATTTCCACTTACGTTTACTGTGAAGCGTATTCTAAAATTTAAATCTGAAACAAATACAAGTGTTTATAAATACACAGCATAATTTGTAGGAATAAAGAGAAAGTAAGTACATAATGTATGTTTGAGGAAAAGAAAAAGAAGTTACACAGAAACCTCGGTGCATCTTTCTCTGCCAAAATTATACAAGGCTCTAACAATGTTTTTTCTAAAGTATAGAATGATGGTATACAGATAGATCCAAATCATTTCTAAAAGATTATAACTTACCTGTGAATAAATCTGTTGTAAGGATTTTTTGGTATTCGCCATTAACAGTCTCATGGCTTCCATTTGTTATTATTTTTAAATTCATTCGGTTCTGATTACTCGAGCCCGATGGAAAAAAAGCTTCTAATTGGCAGGCAATGTTTTGGTAATCTGGAGAGTTGTTACCTGTTAATAGGTTTACTGCTAACCTAAAAGTAATAAATTTAATAATCAAGACAATTCTGATGTAAAATTATCATTTTTTAAATTAAAGAAATATAGGTAAGTACTTACACATTTGGATTGGTTATCATACTTCCGGAGATTTTCATTTGATCTCCGGAGTTGAGCTTTCGTGGCAATATGAACATGATCTCGTTTGGCAATTGTGGTTCTGGCCAAAGAGTCCTCTGTCTGTTTTCAGTTGATTGATTCAGATGCGTTCCATCCTCATTTTCTTCACTGCTATTCAGCACTCCATTACTAAACACATGAAAAAGTAAAGTTACAAACATTTATTTAATTATTGACGACCAAAATCGGTAATCGTTATCACTATATTAGCATTGTTTGATAAACTAAGTACCTATGCAGTCTCGCCCACCTGTGTTTACTATTTAGTATTGATTCAAGTGTTAGGTTTTACGTACTTATACGATATGAGGCTCAAATATTAGTCATACGGCATACTCATCAATGTGCCTCAATTTGACCCTACATAATTTTTTATGAAGCACACTGTATTACGTAGTAATGTTACATTCTCTTAGCACTACTGTACCATTCTATTCTATTTTAATCTTCGGAAGTTGACATTTTTTTTAAAGACCACTTATTTGACAGTTTGACGTTGACACAATATGACATTAAAGAAGCGTTCGGGAATATTCCAAACTTTCAACAAATATTGTTTGTTGACAAAATGTACGTAGGTATATAACATTATGTTAATTTTTTTCCAGTTAAGACTAACATTCAGTAATGTTTCATACCCGACTAAGCAATCCCAGCAAGCTTTCAGCATCTTCACGTATTTTACACTTAATATTTATATTAATATTTTCTTACACGTCACCTAAATTGAGAGATTCATTTCAAGTGATGTCTAAAATCTAAGATTAAATTCCGTTTTGGGATGACGTAATGATGAAAACAAACACGCTGACACGCTACCTATTACCCATATGCACACCTTGAAGCTAACTGCTAGCACGTCATAACACACGTAGTACCGCGACGAGATTTCAGAATGTACTGTTTCGTTTACTACCATGATGTAAGTAAAAAATGTAAACGAGAATGCTAACGTAAAACTTGTTCTCGTGGAATCGGTAAGATGCTTGTGAATTGTGATAATACGGTACGACAGTGTCGAGGTCGACACTCTCTCTATACTTAATACAATAGTATAGGAATCAAGCATAATTGACAATACAACGATAATAAGCATAATTGATAATATAACGTGGGTGGGTACAAATTAACTTCTTTAGCCATATAAGAAATATGAAAATTATTGTATTATTGGCCTAATGTATATGTATTTAAATCGTAATCTGTTTTATATAATATGTGATATATAAAACAGTTCTTACTAAGGGTTCTTAAGTTGTAATACTGTTTATCAATCATGATCGGTTTTAAGTAGGTACGTGATACATGATAAATTGAGAAATTATTTAAAGAAAAACGTTATAAACCATACATATTTAAAATTGGTTGTAATAGGAATGATTTTTTGATTTCGCTACATATTTGCACAAGTAATCAAAGGTATGATAATTGGTTACCTAACTTATAAAAACTTATAAAAAAAATGGCGATGCTAAAAATGGAATATAATATAAGCTCCAAATCGTGATAAATTAATTTAATTCTTGAAGTTATTTAAACCACAATTTTTTTTTCTGTTGAAATTCTCATAATTAATGACCAGAAAAGAGATTTATTACTTATAATATAAATAAAAAATATGTACGACTTATAAAATACTTATAAACCATATTATAAGTTCAAAATTTGCCGCAATTAGAGAATCGAATATTGTAAGATTTAAAAAAAATATGTGGGACTTAATTTATTTTGGATATTATATCAACGAAGTTTTTTTTCTGAATCGATGGTAGATTTTTATTATATTAAAAAATGCGTTATTTTATAAATTTATTTTAATAAAATAGATATTCTAAATAGAATGTACCTCTAATTATAACTAAATATTCAGCATTAACTCTGCTAAATGTACCTTAAACAATAAATACATACCTTTCTTCACTTGATGACTCCATTTCTGAAATTGCGTTTGTTGATTTATAAGCTCAATTATTCAAAAAATATTAAGAAAATATTGATTACTGTTTAATCGATACAAATTATTTTTAGAATTGCGTTATACTATTGTTATAAAGAGACTTATGTAACTTTAGAGATGTCTATTACCAGAACCGTTAGAGCATAACTTTTGCAATGAAGTGTCGTTTAACTTTCGAGACTTGTTTTACGTCATTTTATTTTTATCTACCTACATCAACCTACATTTTCTGTTTAGCTTATTGGTTCTTGTGTAACGTATCTACGCTCAGTCTGACAAAAAATAAAGATGGAGTCTTAAGGAGCAAAGCAAAATGGAGGGTAGTCATTTTAGCAGCATATTGACCCTATGTATTCATCTGCTCCCTCAAACTGAGCCACATAACCGATTCCAACATGATGACTATAGGCTGTTTAGGCCTATAGGTTGTTTTTTTGCGTTGCAAAATAATGTTAAGGACTAAAACAATTTGATTGCACCCCATCACGACGGGTATCAAATTCAAGGTTAAAAAGGCTTTTCAAAATATTAGCGCATGAGGCAACAGTACCTATGATGTAGAACAATCTTCCTTACATTGTATAGATTCAGGTGTTTGCAGAAATCCTTCTCATGCGATATAATTTTTAGCTCTCTTCCACCCAAAATATCAAAATTATCAAACGATAATAATCTATGCCTAAATGAATATACATATTTCATTCTACAAAAAAAATTGTTTAATTTTTCAGTGCGAAACGACAATTTCATACTTTATCCCCTAATATTAGTAGATTCATCAAGCGCGTTAGAGGTTATTAACCGACTTAGAAAAAGGAGGTTTTCAATTCAACTGTATGGTTTTTTTTTGTGTTTGTTACGCAATTACGCCGCCAATTATGAATTGATTTCGATGATTTTTATTTTGTTTGGTAGACCATACTTCAGAGGTGGTCCCATTTAAATTTCACCGGTACTGTAGCTCTGACTTCGAAGATAGACCAAACAGCACGACTTAACCTTAACTTTTATTTATATTGATGACTCTCTTGTATACCGTTGCGCTTCAGAATTAAAAAAAAGTGAAGGCGACGCATTGATAAACAATAATTTAATTAAAATAGACCTCCTGTTCTATGCAAACTTGCGCGTGCTAGCTTACGAATAATACGAAAAAACAGTTAGTTTCGTTTAATTTAAAAATTATAATTAATTTTAAAAAATACATCTGTCATTTTGATACGATGATACTGCTCTCACTTTTTGTTGTAATACTTGGGATGATACTTATAAATTTGCACAAAAAGGTTTTGAAGAGGTATTAGAATGTTTCAAACAGTCTTTCATTAAATTCACATAAAACAAAAATAGTCAATTTTACCATGAGACCGTCAACTATGCCTCAATTTGAGACCCATCATGTGATTTTTCATTCTTGTGCTAACCTTATAGAACCCCTGATAAGATGTGTTTGTGAGAGAATAGCAGTATCACATACTTATAAATATCTTGGTGTGATTTTAGATTCCCATCTCAATTTTAAACCACACATTGACTTGCTGACGGATCGCCATCGCAAACTAATGTATGTATTCAAGAATTTACGTAATGTTGCTGATACAAGTATATGGAAACATGTATATTTTTCTCTTTGTCAATCTGTTGGTACATACTGTATCACTGCATGGGGAGGAGTACCGAAATCTGTTTTAATTAAACTTGAAAGAGCTCAACGAGCAATTCTTAAGATATGTTTTGGTCTGCCGCTCCATTTTTCTACTGATGACTTGTATAAAATAACTCGAGTTCTCAATTCGCTAAAATTATATACTTTATGTTTTAATAAAACAACATTCCTCTATAATATATAATCCCAATCTTATGCACTCTAAGAGACGACATGATATAGTATGCTCCACCCTAAATATTCGCACCACTTTTATAAAATGGTTCTTTTGCTTTTTTTTCATATCATCTTTATAATTTAATTAATAAAAAGTTAAATATTTACTCTTGCACCAAGAATAAGCTGAAAAGAGTAACTACAAAATGGCTAAGAACTCTTTCTTACTCTAAAACGGAAGCGCTGTTAACAAACACAATGTAAATAATTTATTTCGTGCTAATTTTGGTGTTCCACGTTTTTGGGTGTGTATCACATTCTTTTAATTTCACACACACACACACACTTGTAACTCTTATATATATAAAAAAAAGTCACATGTTAGACTTTTTATATTTTCCTTAATATTCCTTGTATATCTTAATGTTATATATGCATTTGCTTTATTTGTATAATGTATATAGAAAATATTTCTTGTCATATGCATAGTTTTAGGGTACAATCGCTGGCTCCTGAGATACAGTCTTGCAACTAGTTCGGGAGTCAGAGGATTTTCCCATTTTCTGTACTTTGATTTTTGAAATAAATTATTATTATTATTATTATTTTGAGGAATATGTTTAAAGTAAACTTTACTACAGAAAATTTAGAAATATAAATCGGTCGTATTGCTCCGAAAAATGTAAATCTCTGTTTTAAAAGAGGGTTCTTTGATATTTTTTTTTGTGTTACAAAAGTTAACCAAACATGTATCGCAACTGTCAAAATGAAATCAATGAAATGAAGAATCAGTCTGTCATACGTTTTGTAGTCACTTAGAAAAATTGAGATCCCTCGCGTCAATATTTCCAATGCGTCGCCTTAATTGCAGACCTGCCTTAGACATTTATTTAGGCCGTGATCACTCAGAAGTAGGAAATTCAATCCCGGCTCTTATTTCTAATCCTGGGATTTCGGGATTGTATCTCGAGATCCCGGGATAATTTCGGTATTGAGGGTTACATATAAACAATAAGAAAATCTGTCATAAATCAGCTCTTTAAACAACAAATAATAATTTAGACAAAAATCAACGTATTTTACGGTAAACATCTAGCTAACTTTGCCCCACTGGCTTGCCTGTCATTTCATTACAAATAAAAATAATTTAATATCAAGCAAGCATTACTTGTGCGCTTGTTCGGCTATTATTCTAATTTAAAATACAAGAATTTTTATTGCAAGCAAGCATCACCGAGTAACCCATTGTGCTTGCTTACTTCTAATTTTAATTAACACTACAAGTATTTTAGTCGAAAATAAACATCCCCAAGTAACCCAGTGAGAATTGCTTGCCTATCATTTTTAGCCGCCAATGCAAAAAGGTGTTATGAAACGTATGTTAATTGTATGTCTATTGGTATTATTGAATATCTTTTGTTATCTTTTATCATCTTTTATCATTAATGTATCTGTGGATCTGCGTATCTGTCTGTGGCATCGTAGTTCCTAAAATAAAGAATCGATTTAGTTTTTTTTGTTTGAAAGATGACTTGATTGAGTGTCCTTAGCTATGATTCAGGAAAATCTTTTGGCCGTTTGAAGATTATCAGCTCCTTTCTAGTCGTTGAAGAGACGTGAGCAACTTCTACTGATCTCTATTCAAAATTTAATATCCCGCGAGTTCAATGATATTACAATAACATGGTAATCTTGACCTGATGCTGCAACATCATCTGGAATCAGTAGGATACCTAACTCCTCACTAACTTACAGCAGAGGTATTAGGCTCGGGGAAATGGTCTCAATGAATAGGTTGTAGATAGATTGGTGATCAGGGTTTGATGATGGAGGAGTCAATTATTGTCAGAATATTCGATATATAGAGTAGAGTAATATCAATATTCGATATATCGGCCTTTTTTTCAAATTATACGAAGTCGTTATTAATCATAACTGTTTTTCAAATAATACGAAATCGTTATTAATCATAACTGTTTTTCAAATTATACGAAGTCGTCATTAATCATAAATGTTTTTTTTTTAATTGTGCTTATATTAACTATTTATTTACTTAAACTGTATCAGGTATTGTATTTAGCAAAATAACTAAGTCAGTTAATGTTTTTACATAGCAACTCTGTCAACCTACCTAGACGAAAATGTGTGAGGAGAATGATGAGATTTGAGGAAGCGAAAGATGTAAGGATCGCGACGCTTGTCACTCCGTCCTCTCTGACTACCTCGTTAGGGATACAGTGTGAAGATATGTATGTTAACTCCGTCAACCACGAAGTAAAAACGAAAAGGAGATGATGTAACGAATTTTTGGATGGAGGGGGATGTTGCGTTTCTGCCTCCATCGAGCGAGTTGTAGCAGTCTCTTTGTGATATGATTTTCGAAGTAGTTTTATTATTGACCACCAGATGGGTAAAATACATTCTCGATACAGGGACGCACTAAGTGATTAATCGGTAATTCGAAATGGTACAATTCAAACATTTTCATATTAAATTATAAATACTTATATTTATATTTGTGTGTAAGTGATATAAATCGATAATGTATAATTATGATGGAGCAGTAAAGCGGATGAGATGTAGCTTAATAGATCTGCAAAAATTTGTATCGTACGTCTTGGAGACCGACTAACAGTCTGGAATAGACTGGCAATTTTTAAATTAAGGTTTCTCGATTTGTTTCCATGCGCATCATGCAACTGTCACTGTAACTTTATTTAGGACGATGGTACACATCGCGCCACGAAAGGTGAGACCTGACATGCGATAGTAGTGGGAAGTCCGCCTAGATGCACTCTCTTACGAAATTGTTATGTACTCGTATTTATTATTATTAAGACCATATATCGCACCTTTAGAATGAAACTGACTTAATTTAAAATTTAAGAATTTTGTATTAACATAAAGTTTAAAATACCTACCATTTAATTTAACAGATATTGCACGAACTGGCCTATTCCATTAGCAATATATCGGGAGAATATTTAAACATGTATATTCTAAAAATTCCATTTTATTATTTTATGTGAATTCAATGTCGAAACTTGCCAAAACAAAATCTCAGAATTTTGTATTAGACCAGTTTTATTCTATGGTCTATGTAAGCAGTTACCATTTCTATAGAACTGTGACGTCAATATAATTTAGTTTTTGTCAATTATTTGTTATGTTATCAAATAAAAACATTAGTGTAGTATCAAATAACAATAGGTCTTTACCTATGAAATTGCCATTCTACAATTCTGGCCATTTGAAATGTAATTTGTGTATGGCTGGCAATAAATTCTAAATTCAAATGAATTTTATTTTAAAAATATGAAATTTTATTTTCAAATTCAGTCATTTGTTTATTGATTAGTATTTTATTTTCACTACATTCTTATCATTTTCATCACTATGGACACGATAAAAATACGAGTAATTGCGGAATACGAGTTCCGTCGCGGTAGCAATGCTGCACAAACGGCTCGCAACATTTACGACGTGTACGGAGTGACACTACAAACGAACGCACGACCCGTTGTTGGTTTGAACGCTTCCGACATGGAAATTTTGATCCGAAAAATGAACCCCGTGGTCGCCCGAAAATTAAAGTCAACAATGACGAATTATAGGCGATAGTGGAAGCTGTCGATACTTAATCTACTGCTGAGTTAGCAGCAGCTTTCGTTGTTTAGCAATTACGTTGATTAGCGTCAAAGCAATATTGGTCCATTTGCGTCAAATTGGCAATGTAAAAAAAAGCTTGATAGTTGGGTGCCGCATGAAACGAACGATCGCCAGCGCGACGAACGCGTTGATGGCTTGCGTTGCTTAATAGCCACAGAAACGAAGGGGTTTTACACCGCATTGTCACTTGCGATTAAAATGGATTCTTTTTGACAATCGTAAGCGGTAATAATGTTGGTTAGATCCTGGTTCAGCATCTAGGCAATGCCCCAAACGAAAACTTACCCCTAGAAAAGTGATAGTTACTGTTTGGTGGTCTAGTGCCGGTGTAATTCATCACAGCTTCTTACCAAATGGCACGAGCATTACTGCGGATGTGTACTGTAAGGAACTGGACACGATGATGGAGAAGCTCGCCAATCTCGTTGAGTTCGAAGTTTTGCGTCCTCCACCATACTCATCAGACCTTGCGCCGACAGACTTCTACTTTTTCCAAAATTGGGACAACTTCTTGGCAGGAAAAAAGTTCTATACCCGAGAGGCAAAATGCCTTTGAAGAGTTTGTTGCCTCCCGCACACCTGACTTCTTCAAGAAGGACATTGAAAAATTAGCACTGTGCTGGCAGAGATGCATCGATAGCATGCGTACTTTGATTAATAGAAATAAAAAATATATATTAAAAAAATACTTTAACTTTTTCTATACTAAACGGCAATTTCGTAGGTAAAGACCTAATATTTATTATTAAATGAATTATTTTATGAAATGCATAAACAAGAACTAGCAAAAAACATACTCAGTAAATATTAAAAAAATCATCATCTAGTTTTAAACTTTCGGGGACTTTACTACGGTCCCCCGGAAGTATAAAGAATTCAAGCTTCCATGAATTGAGAGATACTTGTATTTTCTCATTTCTAACCGAAAAGAGAAATGTTTGATGTCGATGCCGTTTTTTTCATAAACTTTGATGTCGAGCCGTTTCTTTGTCTGTGATGTCTTAAAAGGGAAGAACTTATGCACATCCGGCCTCCGGCGTTTTTGTTTGAAAAGTACTATTTTGGAAAATGTTCTTAGCTATGTTAGAGATCGAGTTTATTTTTCACGTCGGGATTAACCATGGGGTAAACCATGTTGGTCATTGTGGTTAGCTTTACCTATTAAGTGACATGATTACTTTTTCATGAATGGAGCTTATGTTGACGTGGGAAAATAAGGTTTTTTACTGATTAACTTATTTGGATAAAAATACATATTTAAATATGTATTTCAGCATTTTGGGGCCTCGCATCAGGCGGGAGTAAAGACGACACAGTACTGGACAAGTAAAGGAAAAAAATTGAAATTCTTGTTTTTTTATCTTATAGTTATAAATAACGCATAAAAATATATTTATTTTTGTTTTTGTTCTGTCGTAAAATCAGAGTAAAACAACAAATAATAAACACCGGTCGAGGTGAGTCGAACCCGCGCTAAGAATCTCAAACTGAATGAAAGAAAACATAAAAAAAATTGTTTTCTTAAATACCTTTTTTTGTAAATAACCCAAATATACAACGTAGTGGTACGGAACCCACGGTGCGTAAGTCCGACTCGCATTTTGCTGGATTTTTTTTTGGTGACCTGAGAGCCTGAGAGGTGCTATATAAAATATGCAGATTGTTAGGTAATAATGACTGTACTGTAGTAAGTCGTGACTTCATAGTTTTTTGCTTATCATTAATATGTTTGTGTACATGGTAGATGAAAAAAAAAACGTCATAACTGTACATTTTCTAACAATCAATCACCGACCTACCTATCAATTCCTCTTTTTTACGATATGTTTTGAATATTTATAGTCACAGAAATAATATAAATGCAAAATAATAAATTATAAAGCATGTGCCATTATCCTAATTTATTAATATTGTGTTTCGATATTACATTCATTATAGAACAAAATACTTTTAATCGCATATTTTACGAATGCAATATTGTTCTGATTTATTTTTTCACTTAAAGTTGTTACTCGTTACCACGGCTTGTTACCATAAACTTAGCTTAATATTAGCGTAATATACCTACTAACTTTATGCTCGTTACTTCGTTAGCAGTGTGCAATCATTACATATTACATAATTTACATAATTATGTAATATTTATAATATGTATGTATACATAATATGACTACCCCGTTAAGGGATAAGGCTTGAGGATATGTATGTATGTACATAATATGTATCTATGCAAAATTTCCGAATTCGTTGTATTTATGACAGGAATATAAAAGGAGAATGAGTCAAATTAAATGAAATTGTTATTTTACAAATTATCTTTTTAATATAGTAAATAATAACAATACCTTAAAAAAAATCTAAAAAGCTTTTAGTAGGTTGGTACATTAAAGTACAATAGCTGTCGATCAAAATTAAACTATTCATTCAAATTACTACCCTAAACAAACTATGATAATATCGCTAAACATAAATAACAATTACGGATAAGCCGTTTAAAATAAATTAAGTAGGTAGGTGCCTATAATAATAATTAATAAAATAATCGACTAGATATTTCATGTTGCTTCTCACATCTCAACTATAAACGTAACTTACGAGAAAATGTTATTTGTTAGTATTTGTTATTATTTTTAAAACATCCGTTTTTTCTTATTCTAACTCAAAGAATTCTATATCAGTTTATGTAGAAGTCTGAAATTTAACTAAACTTCTATTTTATTACCACTTTTTGTCTACAAAAATGTATTTGGAAGTTAAGACTCGAACAAACAATATTCGTTTTCAACTACATCAATGCTTTCCGAGATTATCTCGAACATAAACATTATTTCCTACGCCATTTTAATATTGCTCATGGATTAAATTCGAAAATTAATTTGCGTATGTGTTGTACACCTTGTTTCATTATAACTTGTGATATGCTTTCAATGTTGTCTAGTAAACAATTACAAACAAGAGTTTCGCCAGCCTCATTCCCTTCAAAATAAATATCTAATATGTGTTTTTCTTCGTGTGCTCGAACAACTACCCTTACAGTAAAGGTCGGTAAATCTGAAAATAACATTTCGTTATTATAAATAGGTAATGAATTAGGTTGTCTACCAAAGTATTTAAATACCAAGTGTTCAATCAACTCACCATTATTTTTGCCATATTTAAGATCGTAAGGTATAGATTCATGATCTCTGTCTGTGGCAATTGAGGTAAATTCTGCAGCTTTTAACGTGACTATAGTTTTTTCGTTGAAATTAAATATCATCCGTAAATCTTTTTTATCATTTTTGTTCATAGGCAAAACTAAAGTAAATCTGAAAAGATAAAACTATTAAATTTCCAGAATTATTTATTTATACATTCATTCAAGAAAGTATCGGGAATAGATGATTTGTTTATGGTTCCAAATTCAATTTTTTGTTTTTTTTTGTTGTTGTTAGATTGGCACAACTGTTTTCAATTTTGGCGCGGAGTTTGAGTTGCATCTGTTATTTAGATAAAATACAGTGCTGTTTTTAGTTATATCATTCTAGTGTATATTGCGAATTTCATAATGGACAAAAACATCAAACAAAGAGTTCGTCTTAAATTTTGCATCGCCAATGGAATTTCGTGTTCGGAGTCACTGAAAATGTTACAGATGGCTTACGCTGAATTGACTTTATCAAAAACACGTGCTTATGAGTGGTACAAAGCGTTCAAAAGCAGACGAGATGTGATGGAAGATTTGCCTCGCTCTGGTAGGCCATCAACGTCTGCAACTGAAGTTAACATCGCAAAAATGAAGGAAATAGTGAGGAAAATGCTCATTCAAGTTTGAGAGAGATAGCCGCCGAACTTTCTGTGTCTCACGAGTCGATCCGTACCATTTTAAATAATCACTTGGGTATGAAACATGTTGCCGCTCTGCTAGTCCCAAAAGACCTGAATTTTCTTCAAAAACACAATCGCATAAGAGTCGCTGAGGACATGCTAGAACGAGTCAATTCCGACCCAACATTCATGAAACGCATTGTTACTGGTGACGAGACGTGGGTTTACGAGTTTGACATGCAAAACTAGTCAACAAGCTTCGGAGTGGTACCTTCTAACTGAACCGAAACCGAAAAAACCACGCCAAAGTCGATCAAAAGTCAAAGTCATGTTGTCTGTTTTCTTTAACTATCGCGGTGTTGTGCACTCGGAATTCTTGCCGGAAGGTCAAACGGTAAATAAAGAATATTATTTGGGCGTCATGCGGCGTTTAAGAGAGCAAATTCAACGAAAAAGGCCAGATTTGTGGAAAGAAATTCTTGGATTTTGCACCATGATAATGCGCCTTTCCACAAGGCCATCATTGTGAACGAATTTTTGACCAAAAACTCAACAAATACCATCGAGCAACCACCTTATTCACCAGATATGGCTCCAGCCGACTTCATTTTCCTAAACTCAAATTACCACTTCGTGGCACCCGTTTTCATTCGGTAGAAGACATAAAGGAGAATTCGCGGCGAGCACTGAACTCAATTCCGGAAAAAGCGTTTAAAAATGTTTTGATGATTGGATTATTCGTTGGCGTAAGTGTATCGTTTCTGAAGGAGCATACTTTGAAGGTAATAAAATAAATTTGGATGAATAACTAACATTTCGTGTATTATTGATCTTTTCCCGGTACTCTCTTGACAGAGTAGTATATTAAAATTGGTAGATTTATTTCGTGCTTACGTTTTGTCGTTAGTGTTTAGGATTCCGTTTATAATCATTGTGAACCCATCGTTCATGTTAGTTGGTAGATTAAAAATAATTCCATCGTTCGATGGATCATTTATCTCATTGTTGATATCTTCAAGCCTGCAATTAAGAATTTACACATTATTATTATTTAAAGGTTTTGATTGAAACTGTTAATTTTATTTTTAAATCGAACATATTATTTTTAAATCGAACATTTCAAATCAAATCGCAACAATATAGTGTCATAAGTAATAAATAACCCAGACGGCATACAGCCCAATTATTATTTTTTCTTTAGTTCTAACTTATACTCCACTCCTGAAATGTCCAATTTAATTGAGGTGTAGTGGGTTTTAAAAGAAATAATTGTTTGTGAATACAAAATTAAAAAATTGGCCCTTTTTTGCCAAGTAGGGTAAATATCACTATCGGGTAAATATTTTTTCACTCACTCTTCATTATCATCGTTAGAAATTAATGGATGCATTGCAATTTTTGTTAAAACTAAACACAAAACTAAATACACCAACAGAAACATCACTCGGCACTTGGTCTTCACACAATAATACAATATCCAGCACAAAATATTTTATGTTGGAAAAAAAATTTCTTCTAAATTGATGCCAATTTTTTTTGCTGATTATCCTAAATAGGACTATAAAATTAGCAGAACTGGCATTTGATTGCCTGTCGACTGTCATGTGAAGTAATAATTTAATTGATTATCCTTTTATATTATTTCATTCAATAATATGTAACATGACTCATTAGTACCTACAGACTGTAGTTCTGTAGTTGTAGCTTGTATCTTGTTTGTAACACACGGTAAAAGGACAATGATTTTTACCTTCGTGAAACTGCTTCCTGTGTCATAATATGGGAGTTCCCACCTGAAGATTCCTGCGGCCTGCAACTATTTTTGTTATTTTTACTACTTTAAAGTATTTATCTGTACCGTTATAATATGTAATTACATTTATACGATATACATATATATACATTTTGTCTGAAACCCCTGTTCTTAAGCTACTGTTTCTGATGTGACGTTTTCTTTCATAGGTGAATCAAACGTGTATACTTTGGGCACAATTGGAGCACATCGAGTGGTCACCACCAAGTTACCCTCAGTAGGTAGAAGTCGCGAAGCGATGACTGCTGCTGGAAACACTACTACCAGACTGCTGGGCATATTCCAAAAGGTAACAACGAATGCAGTATTGAATGCTTCTTTCTCATTCCACGTCAATAAGAATCTTACAAATGTTTTAGTATAATATACCAACGAGTGCCTGTGGTGTGAGTCGACATCCAGGTAATCCCTTAGTACTTACGTTGTCATGTGACTAATGAAGGTATTGTGACTGTTATTGTCGTAAATAATAAATCACATCTAGATACTTTAATTGGTTTTAGTATTAAATTTTATTAGCCGCAGAGGAACGAATTTTTTTTCGGTTTCTGCCATTTGACAACTAGAAAAATCTATTGTATAGACTCAGACGTTACTTTGCGGATATCTATTTCAAGTGATAAATTCCTAAAATCTAGCTATTTTCCGCTCAAACTCCAAAAAACACCAATCGACACGTGTTTCGCTTCTCAACGAAACATCCTCAGGATATACCAGAGATAGGATTCGGTCAGCACCGAATCTTCGAATATTCGGTGCTGATTAGCTGACCGAATCCTATCTCTGGTAAAATTCTAATCTAAACGTCTGGTAAACCAATTGAGGTATTTAGAAATACCTTCATGAGTCACACGACAACGTAAATACTAAGGGATTACCTGGATGTCGAAACCATCGATAAATGAAATCAAATTGTAATTTCTTGATTTTTTACGAAGTTGTTTCAATTTTAACCATTTTCTTTCTTACTGTAGTTGCACATATTACATATTTTAAAAGTACAGTACGTATAATATATATCAGAATATAGTTTTTATTATATCACTAACGTAAAAAAGGGCCATTTCATTTTAAATTAATATAGGTTCTTTACCGAGATGCTCTTTTGTATAGTTATCGATTTCGTGTATTGACGTTAATCTGATTTATAAGTCCTTGAGTCAGTTCTATTTGTATTCATGAAGCGTGCCTGAAACAACCATGAGTTTAGTTATTTATGAGAGTATGGTGTTAGTATGTTTTTATAACTTTGGTGCGGTATTTTAGCGCTGAAAATAAATCGGTTACTAACACTTAAACGAAATAAAATCTTTCTACGTAATTGCGCTACGTAAGCCAATTAGTTATTTGCAATGCATTTATAGTTTTCATTTGACGTTATAAATAATCTTGTTGTGATGCAATAAAAATCATAAATTTTATGTCTACGAATTAAAATTTTTAATAGTAACTTCAATTACTATTGTAATTCATAAACATTATGTACTTATGTAGTATAATTATGTATATTTTATCATTAGGTGGAATATGTATTTCTGGTCGGCGTAGGAGGCGGAGTGCCTCACTACACAGACTACACACGGCACGTGAGATTGGGAGATGTCGTGGTATCAACACCAGCTGCTGACTTGCCCGATAAGTTAGTACACATTTTTATTACATATTTCGAACAAATTCCAATAACTCCAAGCAAATTAACATTTACTACATACAAACTATAAGTAGCGACGTTGCATTGGTGCATATTGTTTGGCGTTGGTGAGTTTTCTTTTCGACTACCCTATTAAAAATGTCTGTGTAGATCACTGCTGTAAGCAGTATCCGATTAAAACTACTTGATGCCCTAAGGAATCCATTGCTATGGATCCCTATCCACTAACTATACCAGTATTGTTCTTTTAGGTATTAGATATTATAATAAAAACCAAAGTATACAATTTTTTTGTTAAGGTTACATAATGATGACCATAATTAATTATATATCAAATACAAATATCCATTTTTATATACTGAGAATTAATAAAGCGTCGAGCCTCTCTTGTAGCGCCGTCGTCCGTTTTTTATTTTCATAATTTTCAATTTTGAAAGAAATCGTGCCGCTGTGCAGCTCGATCAGTCCTCCGAGCATAGAATTATCTGTACTTACATATCTAGTATCCTTATTATAGTCTGTGATATGCACACACATAGGGCTGTGTGCGGATTTTCAAATTTCGTTTGAGAGATAATTTTTTTTCGATGCTGTTTATAGTGCCCCTTGTGACGCTAAATGTTAAAATTAACAAACAGTTCTACATATGTATACATGTGTACATATATACATATCTAGATATTAAAGTAAGTACATAATTTAATGTAAGTAGTGTAAGTGACCTTCTAGATAACCAGTTTATATAGTATTCGATTACATAAAAGTCATTGAGTAATACCTTAAGTGTTGCGATCCAAAATTGGAATAAAGTTATTTAAGGAGTGAATGATTGTTCCCACGCATGAACCGCGTGACCTCATTTGACTCGTGCTCCGTAGACAGACAATTGATTGTATGAGCCGTAGTTTGACACAAATACATGACTTGGTTTATGCGGTCAAAACGTCATGATTTACATACATGCGTGTAAATCTTGACGGTTCTAACCGCATAAACTAATAGTCATATATTTGTGTAGAGCTATACGCCTTTAGGGAAATACCCGTAAAAGGTAAAATGCCAGATTTATATTCAGTTTCAAACTGCTTGAAGACATGCCGAGTAATGACATAAATTACGTGAAAAAGATTTTGGTCATCCCTCAATGATGAGACTCATACGTAAACTAATGCCCATAGAAGTGTATGCTTTGATGTCTTTATATATTTTTTTATTTATTCTATGTGTTTCACACTAGAATTATTTCCTGTACACTTGTCTATCACGGACAGTTTTCTCGGTGTACAAAGTTATTTGGCATAACAAAATAATAAGAATAATATTAGTGCAACTTTAGCAGTGAAAGTTATTTGTGTAATTGTATAATAAGTATCTCTTTTTAAGCTATTCTCTTTACGATGTTTCGGAAATAAGATAATTTGACAAATGATATTTTTCAATTCCGTGTTTAGTGTTTAGTTCCAAAAATGAAAAAGGAAACGCTTCTCTATTATAGGTAGCAGTTTTTCTCAGTAAACAGCGGAACAGTTAAAGCAAGTGGTGGCCCAAAGACAAATGTCAATGTTAAAAGAAATGTTTTGACTTAAGGATTATTTTTGCAGGCATAAATAGAAAGTGTCGTGTAGGGTATTAGATAAAAGCTTTTTACATTACAAATACAAAAACGTATAACGCGTTACTTTGAGTTACTTTCTTTAACACTTTTAAAAATACGTGTAAAAAGCTCTCTCCCACCTTGTTTTTAAAGGTACACTTATAGCACAAAAACACGAAAAAAGTGATATCATAAATTTAAATATTCTCGACACAAGAAAATACTCTCTAATTTATTAATAACAAAAAAGTACATACATACATTAATATTTACAAACTTAAAACTACACATTATCTTAAATATTAGACTTCCTCAAAGTTGCAGACTCTAATTATTATATTTCTCTACTGTCTATATGAACGTTAAATAATATTACAGAATAAATTGCTTTTTAAAGGTACCCTACTTAATTTTTGCGCGGGGTTTATTACATTTTTAATATTGGTATTTAACACTTTTTAAATATTAACTTATTAATTATCAAAATTACATACAATAATAGTACAACTTACCTATTTTAATAATACCTTATGTCAGTTATCATCAAACTCTCGGCTGTCAACAAACATCGAATTCATATATTTATACATATCTTCACGTATCTCTAACGAGGTCGTCAGAAGACGGAGCGCCAAGCTTCGCGGTCCTTACTTATTTCGCTTCTTAAAATCTCATCATTCTCCTCACATACTTTCCGTCAAATCTTTCCAACTCACATCTTCCATCCCTCGAAAATGCTCTCCCCAGATACACAATTTCATTCACTTATTATAGACATTTTCCATGTACCAGCATCTCAGATTTCGTCTGTACCGCTTCTCTTTCATCGAATCATCGAATTCGAACATCAAAGTCGAAGTTTTATTTCGATAATACTTAATTAAAATACGGTAACTTAAATTACTTAGTAGCTATATATTTTTTGTATGGTTTTTATTGATACTATTTTTATTATTATTTTATTTGATTGATCTACTATTACACATATTATATAGTGTTGATACGTCTATAATAATAATGTCCGTAATTTATTCAGATACGTATATATCTTCTGCGAGAAAGCAGAACGAAATAACAAAGGTGGCTGGGACTTTGAAGTCAAACCATATAAACCGTCCAGCTATTTACTGCAAGACATTGCACTCCGACTCAACACCACAAAGGCACCGTGGGATTTGTATGTCACTGAAGGTAGTGTCAAAATTTTTAATTTAATTTACTTATAAAGTATTAACGTTTTTTCCTAAAAAGAACTCGGAAAAGTCATGAAACTGAAACTACTCGGTATTTAACAAAAACTTGCTAACAAGATCAAATACCTAACTGCAATTGCTATTATTATATACCGTTTGGCCATAATCACTGTTACTATAAAAAGAAAACAGTGATATTACTAGCTAGTAAACTCGACGATTAACAGCCGAGGGAGCAGGCCGGTTTCCGATCTAGATACGGCACAAATTACCACCTGCAAACGTTGATGACACTAATTGAAAAGTGCCATGAATAACGAAAGTCAATCATCATCACCTTCGTTGACTATGAGAGGATATTTGACTCGGTGGAGGCATGGGCAGTTGAGAGGGCACTAGTAGACTGCAGTATTGACGAAAGGTATATCCAGCTTATGGCAACATCTACAGCAGCATTCGCACTATTTCGCTAAAATTGTTCAATGCTGCTTTCGAGAACATCTTCCGAGGGCTCGATTGGAGTGACAGGCATTATTATCGATGGAGAGAGACTGAATAACTTGCGGTTTGCGGATGATATCGCACTGGTCGCGGATAACATTGAGGATATGCTCACTACGATCGGCGACCTGCAGAATAAGTCAGCCAAAATAGGATTGAAAATAAATACGTTAAAAACTAAGATCATGACGAACATCGCAGAGGCGAAACATCACCCGCCTGTAGGTGTCGTCGACCATATATTTACTTGGCCCATAAAATCACCCCTGACATGGAAGACCAAGCAGCAGAAGCCGAAAGATGTATCGCACAAGCATGCCCAGCCTTCGATTGCTTATAACCTTTGTCTGGCAATGAAGTCTAGAAATTGTAGTTATTTTATCTTTTTAGCAAGTTTTTGATAAATACGCAATCGAGTTTAGTTTTACAGATTTTATTTTTATTTACTTAAGTACCTACCTATATTTTTAAACGGTTTTATTTAGCTTGCCCTCTTTGTTGTTGTTTTTTTTGGTCAAATTTAGTAATTAAAATTTTACTCCCTTCCTGTTGACAGATTGATCTGATACACACCAACATTACACACGCGATTACACACGCCGGGGTCAAAAAATCATATAACTTGTGTGACGTAATTTATGGATGGCCTCTGAGACTATGGCAGGCGCGTAATTGAAGCAAATCTTATGAGTTTCATGCTTTATACGTTGAAATCGGTGGTTTTGGCTCTGTGAGGGAACATGAACATACATCATACATACGCTGCTAAAATCATTACTCTCTTTTTTTGCTTCGCCGGCGTCGGGTAAAATCGCATGATATTTTCATGATACTTCGTTTAATTTTACTTGGATTCTCTAATTATAGCCAAAGGTAAATGTAAACATGGAAATAAACAAGCGCTAGATTAGAATTATAAAAACAGTAATCCCAAAACATCCGCAAGCCGCTATCTCAGTTTTGATTCGCGCTCAGGCCTTTTCTAAATTCTCTTTCTAGGGTACTCATTCTACGAATCTAGTGTTTAGTGTAGATTCCATAGAATTGACATACCCAATTATAGCTTGGCGAATTGTCAAACGATTTGCACTGAACGATACGCCGAATATTATGTAGTTGGCCATATCATACTCATTGAGTACTGGCGTTGTACGGAATGTCCAGACATCATGAACTTCCGAATTCTACTATTGTAAGGCGAGATATACATTCTTATATATACAGACCGTTAGGAAGGGTTCAGTATCTTTCTCCTTTTGACTTCGCCAAAGACGGGTAGTGATGTAGCAAAAATAATAGGTCTATATCCCAGAACGATACTTAAATGTGGATCTCGGATTAAGCACAGTTAGAAAGGGATGCCGCTACTGCAATTAATAGCGCTATTTATTTCTAAGTATTCTCAAGCAGAGTTTCATACTTGATTATCATTCTGGAATACGGGCTTATGTATCGTGCTGGTTCTATAAGTTTTCTTCCAACTGGTATTAGATTTAATTTTTAAAATACCTTACAAGCAGTTTTAGTTATGTAAAGATAATTTGATATAATTTTTGGAATTACCTCGATGTCTGTCTATCCCTCTCTCACAGTCGTATGATTTATTTGTAGGATTACAGCGTTTAAAGGGTGTCCCGGGTCGTTGGGAACCGCCAGAGAGCGCCACAGACCGTCTTTGTGTCGAAGTCGGAGAAGGTGCTTATATCGAGGTTTCACATCCGGCTCCGCACGGCGACCAACTGTAAGTGCCTTTGTCCATTATAATAAACTCGAGAACCCCTTATTTGTACCCTGTTTTTATATTATACACAATACTGGTATTCGATTTGCAGTGCATTATGTAAAATAAGGGTTCAATTGAGTATAACAAGAAACGAATTCATATCTTTCTTATAATAATGTATTATGTACTTTTAAAGAATATATTAATCTCACTTCAAAAGTGCAACAACCAAAAAATCATCAATAGACTAAAAATATTTCAATATGAATCGTCGAAACGTTTCTAAATAAAATAAAAAATTGAAAGGATATGAATAAGGTATTTTAGTAACATAAGTAATTAATGTACTCATAGCCCTTTTACTCTTCGAAACTTTGTTCGTTTTGTTTTTGGACACAATTGACTTTGTGTGGATCGTTCATTTTCAAAGATTAGATCTTTATAGTATTGATATAAAAAAATATTCGGTCAAATGATCCAACCAATCGTTGATTGTACACATTGAGCACCTATAGAAGCGTTAGGGCGCCTTTATTCAACACGAATTTCTTTGCGCCGAAACAATGCGGTCGCCGCTGGGTCCCGTAAAATAGAGCAAAATACACTATACAGTGTTTTTTTAACTGGGACAGTACGGGAAAATCTGAATCTATGAGATACAGGGGAACTGTCATGGAACCATTTGATCTTTTTTTGTATTTAACAATTTTGGCGCTTTCAATTTTTTGATCAAGTGTGAGATTTGCATAAAAATTAGTAAAATTGGCAAAATTATTTTTAACGCGGATCGACTCAGTTTTATTTAAGCATCATTTCATTCTATCGGAGGAAAAAATCTGGACAGTAGAAGTTGGTCAAATACAGTATTGGGAATCCAAATCCATAGGATATACAAAGGAACCGTATTAGAGACTGTATATCTTCCGTATTTCATCTCACGCTTTACCAAAAAATTGATAATGTTAAAGTTGTTATCACAAAAAAATACTGAAGGGATTCTAAGAAAGTTCCAATCTCTTATGGTATCTATTTTCATATCTAAGTTTACGTCAAGCGCAAGTAACTTCACTCTGTCTCGAATGGCCAGATAGGAATGGAATGCGAGAGTGAGATAGTTTTAGAACTCGCGGTAAACGCGAACGACCCCGCGGAGATCGGCGTGTATTTATTAAAACCGAATGTAAACTATTCGCTAGGTAACAACGTTCGAATTTCTGGGAACTACCCAACCGCTATTATTGCTATATTCGGTAGTTCTCAGAAATTCGAACGTTGTTGCCTAGTGAATAGAGGTTACATTCGCCTTTAACAAACACACGAGAATGACAACCGCGCGGTAGGACGGGCGCGAGGGGCGCGGGGGGCGCGGGGAGCACGCGCGTGCACTGCGCGCCGGTGGCGGGCGGGCGGGGCGCGGCGTGCGCGGGCGAGGCGCGCGGCTCGTTCGCGGCGCACGCGCGCGCGCTCGCCTACGACTGCGAGCTGGACGCCGTGCTCGACAGCGTCGTCGGCAACAGGAAGGACTGCTTCGTCTCCATTAGGGGTGAGTACATGCTGCATCACGCTGCACCACCATACACGCTCGCCTTTATTAGTCCCGTCTGACTAATATCACAGATTAATTAGTTTACTAACGTGAAGTAATATTATAAATGCGACAATCTCTCTGTCTAGTCGGTTTTCATAGTTAAACTGCTGGACCACTTTTGATAGAATTGATTAAACCCCAGAGGAGAGACAGGTTTCTTCTTCTTTAATTCCGCGCGGATGAAGCTACATAGTATGTAGTACTAGCGGGTAAAAGCTAGTATGTAATGTATACAATGTTTGTTTTTTCTTAACTGGTACTGTAGGTACGGGAAATTCCGAAACCAAGGAGATACAGGGAAACTGTATTAGTACCCATTTGGACTTTTTTTGTGAAAAGAATTTTCATGTAGTAAATTTATTGGTAAAGCGTGAAATGTCCATAAAAAATAGGAAAATCGCAATTTTTTTTTAATGCAGATTGACTCAGTTTCATGTAAGCATCGTTTCATTGTACTGGAAGAAAAATGAAATGGAGTTAACGGAGTTCGTAATCCTGTCGACAACTATTTTTGTGTACCAAAAAAGTTTTCCATATTTGGATTTTGTATAGGACGTATCGACATAAAATTCAGTTATGGAACATTGATTCAATCGTTCCCAAGTAAGTCGAATATGATTTACATTGGATTCTTCTATTGTATGAAGAAATATTTGATTTGATTAAATTTGACCAACTTTTACTGTCCACATTTTTTCTTCCGATACAATAAAATGATGAACCACCACAACATGGACTGGACAAGCACCCAGCAACAGCCAAACTCTGTGCCAATTTATCGTTTCCTAAATTGTCGTGACAGAGAATTTAATCTGAGACCCCGTTTGGGAAGGTAGATACGTTACCATTGCGCCAACGAATCTAGGTTGCCAGGTTGTCCAGGTCACCAACCAAAAAAAAAAAGATTTATTAAAAACAGTTCCACTGTATTGCATAAATTATGTAATATATTATGTGTTCAAAAGTTAATGCTAGTAACAATTAATCTGTGATAATATTTTTAATTCTTAACGGAAGAACAGACTGTTATAAAAGTTTGATGCCATTATGTCTGTGACATCGTAGTTCTTGAATGGATGAACCGACTTGCATGCAGATTCATTTAGAAACTACACAGTTTTCGAAAATGTTCATAGCTATATTTGATGGAAATCTGTCTAGTCCAGATTTTTTATGTTTATTGGTGCTCTTTTTTAAGTTAGTTATAAAATTATGTATGCCGTTTTCAGGAATATCTGATTACCGCGACGGCACTCGAGGTAAGGAGTGGCAGCCACACGCCGCCCTCGCAGCTGCCGCGGTCATGAAGGCCATCATCACTGCCATGGATCCTCCTACAGATTAATCCCACCTACAAAATAACCTGGCGACTACAAACTTTTCATTCACAGCCACACTTGCCTTCCGTAAATATTCATTAGACAGCATTGTTATTATTCCAACTTTCACAGCATAGTTCACTTAGCTGATTACTATCCGACTGCGATGAAGCAAAAAGCAGTTATGATTTTAGCAGCGTATGTGTGTATGGTTGTCTGCAACCTCGGAGAGCTCAAACTACTCAACTGATTTCTAGATTGTTCTTAAAAATTAAATATGGCGCCTATGGTACACTATAAAGTCAAAGGCTAATAACATCTCATCTGACCCCATCATCATGAGGGGTACCAAATTAAAGGGCATAAGAATATCATTTTAAAAATATATAAACAAATGAGGCAGAACTATGACGCAAAACAATATTTTTTCATAATTATTGAAAAAATGTAGGTAAATAATAATAAAAGTTAAGAAACTACGAAAAACCCAGCTAAATATTTAACAAAAACTTGCAAACATGATGAAATTATTGTAATCCTTAAATTCATTGCCAGAGTTGACAAGCAGTGAGTAGTAAAAGAGAGTTTAAGGCGACGCATTGGAAATTTTGACGCGAGGGATATTAATTTTTCTAAGTGACTACAAAACGTATGACAGTGATATTTGGTATTCTGATTCTGAATCTGAAATTCTGACCGAAATCCCGGGATTAGAAATAAGAGCCGGGATCGAATTCCCTACTTTGAGTGATCTTGGCCTAAATAAATATCTAGGCCAGCGGGTATTCACAAACGTCTGAAACTCAATTTTCCGTATCCGACAGAAAACTTTTTGATGATTTTGCCTATACGCGATTCACAAATCCGAAACCGTATTATATTTATATTACATATATATCATATTATATACATATAGTCGTATTCACAAATCCAAGCCGTCGGATTGAATTTATGCTTTTCGACAATCGTCCTTTTCGCCACGGAAAGTTTCCGACGTTTGTGAATAATCCCCTGCGTCTGCAATTAAGACGACGCATTGGAAATATTGACGCGAGGGATTTCAATTTTTCTAAGTGTAGATGATAGTGACAGTAATCTCAGTCAAATATCAAAAAAACAGTATGACAGACAAAACGTATGACAGTGATATTTGGTATCCTGATTCTTTATTTCATTGTCTTCATTTTGACAGTTGATAGCGATACACGGTTGGTTAACTTTTGTAACAAAAAAAAAATGTCAAAGAAACCTCTTTTAAAACAGAGATTTACATTTTTCGGAGCAATACGACCGATTTATGTTTCTAAATTTTCTGTATAGTTTACTTTAAACATATTCCTCAAAAAGACAGTTGTATTTTTTAAAATTAGTTATAGTTTTCAAATTAAAGGAAACTGTTTTTTCGTATTTTTCGTAAGCCGCGCGCACGTTTGCATAGACCAGTAGGTCTATTTTAGATTAAATTATTGTTTATCAATGCCTTAAGGTGCGAATAGGTCTCGGACTCGGGCAATTAATCCAAGGAATTATAATTATTTGATCTTGTTACTGTAGTCGGGTTTTACTTTTAAAACCTTTAAATTAACTCTTATTTGTAACTTTTTACAAAATTGTTTGCAAAACGAAATTTGTTTATATAATATTCTATTCAATCTTCTAATAGAGCAAGTGCTATATTTTAAACAGTGCAGCATTCGATACACATAGTTTAACGTAGCGTTATTGCTTACTCTATTTGAAAAGTAAATTTTAATGCAACTTCTATTAAATTTTTGCTAAAAGTAATTGAATAAGAGTGAAGCAATCTATACGGTAGGTAGAAAATTTTATTACTGTTTTGTAGTTATAATCACATTTGAAGCAATGTGGGCTAATAAATGTAGACTTCATCTAGTCTAAATAATTTACAGGTGAACTTGCCTTATTATTCATTGGGTGTTATGAAAAGTTTACTGAAAACAAATGACGTTAACACAAACTTAAAATTTTAATGATCGTAGTGAATTCACTATACTTGTGACACGTTTTAGTGAGATTATAGTAGAGATTATAAATTATAGTATTATTTGATCTTGATACCATATTTCATTTCCGAGTTTACTAACTAAACTTATGGGCTGGGTGCCTTTCAGTAAGCACTTCCGAATAATTTGTGTCAAACAATGCTCAAATTGTCTTCCTGCTCGCAGGTTGAATGTGACTGAATTGAAATAACATATACAATCAACATTTCATAGTAATTTTGCCTTTTGTAATAACAAAAAAAATACGATAAGACATTTTCCCAGTAGTGGGACAATATATAAAAAAATATCATTTCATTGGGCATTCCACTTTTCATTTTATTATTAAATCACACCACCAAGTGATAATAATGGTTAGGATTTTAAAATAATGAAAAACATTTTGATTTGAAAAAACTCACAAATTAGACAAGTACTCATGCAGTTCATTTTGCAAATTAGAAATATCATAGAATTTAAGGTATCTATGCAATATCTTTAATACTTATTTAATGTTATTCATACACTGCCACAAAGGGCCTAATTATTATTCTTTTCAAATAAATTGTTGTTAAATGAAAACCAAAGTTACGACATTTGGCTGTTTAAAAACATTAGGTCTAGTCGCCTAAAGTGTAATTATTATCACTTTAATATTTATTTGCACTTAAGTGCCACTGATGTTGTCATTTCACATAGTTTTATTAGATTACCTTTTTTTAAGTACATTTTACTAAGTATTTGAATATCTTGTACTATTATAATATACTAACAATTGTATTCGCGATAACACATAGACGTTATAAAAACTTAAGATACCGTGTCCCGTACTACGAAGTAAGCCAAATAAGATGTAGATGTGTGTGATTTGAGGGATAGCATATTATGAAGCACATGTTACCTCATTTCCCATAGTGAAGATTTTAAAGCATATCAGACAAAGGCATCTTTTTTCATTGCATCATACATTATTATTTTTTACTTATAAGGAACACTAGTCAGATATAAATAAAAAAAATCAAATTAAATTGCAATAAAATCCATTAGAGTACGTATGTAGCTAATTTCAATCAATATAATTTAACTCACCCCGGAATTAGAACAGCGTACGTAGTCGCGTGGAGTGTTGCAAACCTCAAATGCGTTCTGGAAGTACGTGTGTACTTACCGTGTAGTAAATATTATATTTTATGTGCAATTCTAAAAATATTTTACCTGTAGGTACTAAGTAGGTACTCATGTTGAATTTAAGTTCATTAAAAATAGAAATCATTTATAATTGAATAAATGTACTTTAAAGACACATTTTCCCACTTATTTTTGTTACCTACCTATTTAATTATTAGGAACTGACAAGACTTGGAGATCTTATTACGAAAAATAATTTTAGTTTGAAATACTGTTTTAAATGTGAAAATTTCTTGTTGTTATTTTTAAGAAATATAATTATTTTTTGCTATTTTGCTATAACGGAATGGTGACGGATCGGCTTTATCTGATGACTATGTGGGTCATATGTAACTAATTAATCTGTGGTCATACGGTCGTATCCTCGTATGAACAGATGAGTCGGCTTATCTGCTTTATCTCACTGTTGTAAGGGACGCGGTATCTAGACGCGATTTATAAACGTCTGTGGATAACACATTACTAACTTGAAAAACAATTTCAATTTATTATTAAACATTTTTTGCATTGTTATAACATATCAATTTGTTTGTTTTGTATTCTGTATATTTGATTATATTATTTTGTAATGCACAAATAAATTATTGCAATCAACTGAATTGTCTTTGATTAGCGATACGCCCCGGTGCCATAAGAGGTCGAGAAATGTTTTTGAAATCTCTAAATAGTTGCAATTACTTATTACAGGAGCAGGTCGATATTATCAGATACAGACAAGAGTACTAAAAAGTACAGTTTAATAGGATAGCGCTGAAAATCTTTTTTTTTTATATTTATGGAGAACTGACATTCGTGTATTTGCTACGGCGGCGGCGAAGTCTCTTCTCGCCGATTCTCTGAGGGCTGTAGGACGCTGTAAATAGGACTCTTGGACCTCACGGCGCCTAACCGCACAATCGTCCGCCGTAGTCCTCCTAGTAGAAAGAGCGTCAAGCACAAACAAAGAACTAGATTCACAATGTTCTGTAATATTTGAACAAATTACTGTTCGAATTGACATATATATTTTTAATAATCTAAAGTAGACCATACCGTCAAAGCATAAGGTTGTGAAAGCTCGTAAAAGATTATTACATGACAGTAACGAATTTTGTTAAAAATAAAATACAATCTTATGCTTCGTGCTTGACGTATAATTCACGTAATACATTTCAATCGCTATTTACATCATTTTGATTTGTTACGTATACGTGACAAGGATAAAATATATATAGATTATAATGATAGACAAAGAACAAAACGTTGCACGTCAGACAATGACGTATTAAGAAATAATATAAGGAATAGAGAAAATTTGGGAGTTGCATTTTTATGCAATTATTGATTTTTTTTAAATACCAAATTATAAGCGAGTTACATACATGCATATCTTCACGCTGTATCCTCAACGGAGTAGTCAGAGGACGTAGCGCCAAGCGTTGCGCTCCTTATATACTTCTTTCGCTTCCTCAAATCTCATCATTCTCCTCACACATAATCGTCTAGGTATGAGAGTGCTTTTGACATTTCCGTCGGCTAACACTAGTATTTTCTTCATAAGTCAGCCTTGGTCTTCCTTGCCTTCTGCTACCACTCACTTTCGCTTTGTACATTTTTTCGTCTTTCATCACTCATTCTTTCTATGTGCTCGAACCATCTAAGCATTCCTTTCTTCATTTAAGCATAAAGTTTATACTTATTCGTCATTTATTCTTCACTGAGCATTTCAGTAAGGTGAGCCGTGCTTTTGGTTTTGTATGAAGGTACGGTTAGTGGAGGAAAGCTATATTTTTTTTATAATGACAATAATGGTGCTATGGTCAATTTACAGTGTTCATAATTTCATAATAAAGTAGGTACAGCAAATCATTTTTTACAATATTTAACTTTCAGTACCAAAAATATATTTAAAAAATCAAATACCTACCAGTAAGATTAAAAATTCGACTATTAATTAGAACAAAAATAAAAGTATAACCCGAGTAAATTAGATGTGAATGCGGTAGTATGGTTCTAAACTTCTTACTCATGATTTTCTACTTCATGGTGATAAGGTAATGCCATTTGGAAAATATAACAACAAATTTAATAAAAAAGCTATGTAACGCTATTATTGTTACGAAATAATGAACACGTTAATAAAATGACCTTATTTGTCAAAAATAATAATCTCCAGATTTTTTAGCATTCAAGACGTGTATTTACAATTTTTGAAGAGCACTGACATGTTTGCTGTTAACTTTTTCAAATATTACAGAAACAATGTACACTCAAATTCTCATTTTGAGTGCACTTTTGGATCAGACGTTTTTGAAGCGTTTATTGTGTATTTGGTTTTTTATTTGTGATCGAAGGGTGGTACTTATATAAAATAATATCCTTAAAATGTTCCATATTTGAATTTCGTGTAAGACTTAACGACACAAAGAGTTATTGGACACTTGAATGTATTATTCCCAAGTAAGTCGACTGATATAGTACATTTCATTTTTCTATTGTATGAAAAAATATTTAATTAAATTTGACCAACTTCTACTGTCCAGATTTTTTCTTCCGATACAAGGAAATGATGCTTACATAAAGCTGAGTTGGTCTGCATAAAAAAAATTGCTAATTTTACTAATTTTTACTGCATCTCACAATTGACGAAAAAATTTATAATACCAAAATTGTTTTCACAAACAAAGGCCGAATAGTTTCTAAGACGGTTCCCTACATCTCCTATGGATTCGGATTTCCCCATATATTTCCGGTTAAAAAAATCACCTGTATATGTACATTATACTATATACATACCATAGTCTTACTAACGATTGTTTCTTAGTAATAACTAAGAAAAATCATTTTTTTTCTATTACATAAAATTATTATTACTGCAGATGCGTTAGTTTATACATTAATATAATAATATTTTAAAAATATGAAAACACGCACTTTCTCTATGGGAAAATTCGCCACTTCCAATGTTATGGAATATTTTAGGGAAATTGTCCAAATCCAAATTATCATGGCGTTTAGAGCTACTCTCTTAAAGAGACCATACACCATAATCAAGTGAATTAAGATTGGGACTCGATGACGGCCAATCTTCAGCTCTGATGAACTCAGAAACGTATCTTTCCAGCCTCGCTTGTATGGATCAAGGTTTATGACCAGGTGCTGAAAGGACCATTTTTAGTTGTGAAACATGTTGTTGTTAAGAGGCTTAACTACTACCTTCTCAAGAATCGTATTTTGTTACAGCTGGCCCGATGTTTTGATACCATAAAGATAAAGCTCTCAATCTCGTAATTTCATATCTGGCTGACCGAGAACAAAAAGTGAGTGTAAATGGGGTTACATCTGTCGCTTCTAAATTAAAGATGGGCGTTCCCCAAGGATCTATAAGGACCTTTCCTGTTTTTGGATTATATTATTTATCTCCCATTTATGCCTAAAGACCTATGTGATGTAATATTTGCTGATGACACATCACACTATTGTTTAAAGTAAATAGAAAAGACATAGATATTAGCGAACATAATAGGACCTTGCAGATGTCTCGAGATGGTTCGCTGCTAATAATTTACAACTGAATGCACAAAAAACCATTTGTGTCAAGTTTTCTATCTAATGTAGGTATCTAATCCATAATAAATTAGAACTGGATAGGAAACAATTAGAATTAGCGAAATCAACTACTTTTCTTGGTTTAACAGTAGATAGTACGTTACAGTGGACGGACCATATCGGGATTTTGGCAAATAATCTCAATTCGGCAATATATGCTATTAGATGCATTAGACAGTTGACAGATGTGGCCACGGCTAGGCTGGTGTACTTCTACTTACTACTTAGCATATTTCCATAGCCTTATGTCTATATATATGTCAGCACATATGAATTGTATCTTTATTTTACAAGAGAGCAATACGTAACATCTACTGTACGCACAAGTAAATGCACGAGACATTGATACACTCACCTTACCCTCATTATACATTTACGAAAACATAATGTTCACTAGAAAAAACAGATCTATTTCAAAAGAAAGGTGTTAATAATGGTAGTATGGAAAGGAAACTCGTGGTCGTGATCGGCTAGTTGCAGCTAAATTTAAATTGCAAAGTCAAGTGGGTCATTTTTGGGCAACTGTGTTCGTTTTTATAATAAAATTTCTCAAGTTACTCAATTAACGGAAAAGCAATTTAAACTTGTTATTAAACGCAATATATAACTGATTGCAAAAGCATACAACAAAGTTAGCGATTTCATTGAAGAAAAAACAATAGTCTGGAAATAATCTTCTCTGCACACGTATTTACTGGCTTTATGAATATTATATTTTATATAACTATTATAGAATGATGTTGAAAAAATGATACCCGAGTTTCTTGTCGGTTCCTCACAGTGTTCAGGTTTTCTTTTCTGCCCGAACTAAAATAGATTTGATGTTCAAAAATATCTTACAATTGGGTTTACTTGAATAAACTGATTTGATTTTTTGATTTTCACCCTTTTCACAAAAATATGGGTCAGTCAGTCCTTTATAGCTAACACCCCACCAAACCATTGCCGAGCCGGATAATGCCCACGTTGTACTCTACTGACCGATTGAGAACCTTCTCTAGAGCTTTGAGCATAAACTCGGTCATTCTGTTTATTAAAACGTTGCTCGATAGTAAAAATTTTCTTGTCAATAAAAAAAATTGTCTGTAACCTCCCTTTGCGTACCGCCTAAGAAGTTGTTTTGATTTTACCACCGTATTCATTTTGAAATCATCGGTTAAGTAATGACCTACGCATCTATATTAAGCTGCAAGCAATAAGTCGTCTTTTAAAATAATAATACTATATTTATTTCCCTAGATAAAACCTTTTGCTTTGGGACAGGATTTCTTCAGATTCTTTCCTTCACTGCTTTGATTGCCTTTTTAGTACGAATATTACGTGGACAGATCTTTTTCCAGATCCAGATCTTTTTGTCACAAACAGAGGACGTCTCGTTATACCTATCAATAGCCCGGTACACAAACATTCGACTAATACCAAGTGAATACCAAGCATATGTAGAATTTCAAAAATTAGATTTGGCTCCATACCTACTTTGTGTAATGCTATCACAGCAACTCGATTTATCACACCACTCAATTTTAATATCACAAGAATATATAACAAATATTGGCGCGAAAGTGATAAAACACTATGAATATTCATATGAGTATGACAGCTTCCAAATTCAAATGTAATATTGTTTTTTTTGTTATAACAGTATTTATGGTCAGACTGTGTATATAGTTCATAACAAATTATAATAAATGATACGACATATTTTCTTGCTGTGGAGTGTGGAGTATGGAATGGGGTAGTCAAAGTATATCGCCATCAAGCATCGTGGTTCTTATATACTTCTTTGCCTTTCTCCTAAATGACACCAATTTTTTAAAACACAATTTACTTTATTAGGTAGATATATTCATCTGTAGGTACTTTTATACATTTGACACTGCAACATCTCCTTTGGAGAATGTGAAAATATACATGATTTTCTTCATTTCTATCACAAACTGAAAATGAAACAATAACATGTTAATGAAATCAGTTTTCATTACCTAAGTAGATTTTGTGACACGGTGGCAAGATTTTTATACTTACACTCTTTTATCATTAAGAGATGTCATTCTGAAATTTAAAAATAATTATTATTTACATTAAAATAAGTGAATCATAAAATTTCCTATAACATCTATAACATTAAGTTATTTTGTGACTGCTAAATACTTCTAAAAAACTATGTTATAAAGGTGTAATATTTTTGGGTAATAAAATTACAAAATCTTAAATTTTACCCGATAATACAAGGACACAACATTTAATACATAGAGAACAAATTGAAGTTAGTAAACATAATCTTCAGCATGACAATTGTTTTTAAGCCTAATTTACATAGGTAGGTACATGCATCTGTTTTTTAGTGATTACTCTAATAACACTATTCCCCACTTTATTATATTTAAGTACATTATTTATGTATGTGGATTTTATTTTTCTCAATACATGAATGTGAGTTATTAATAGGGATGTAACCAATCAATATTTGATATCCATTTCAGAATTAGTTTAATTACCCAGTGTGAGTAAAACTTGCATTGTTAAATTAGTATGTGCAATCACAAAAGCAACACATTCAGTATTATATAGTTATTACTTGCATTTAGTCTTAGTAGCATGGCGTTGGTTTGGTTGGTTTGTCACCAATGTTATTGTTGGTCCTCTACAAGATTATGAAAGATTTTAATTAATTCACTCACATAATAATTAGTCAGATTATAATTTACAATATCACTGGAAATATCTCAACAAAACATTGATTAATACTAAAACTTTAGCTCTATATTTAAAACACATGTAAAAAACAAAACTCATTAATAACAGGAATTAAGAATTCATCTGATTTAAAGTTATTACTTATTAGCTTATGCTAATGAAACTAAAATTTCAAAAATGTCAATTTTAACTTACCAACATATTTAACTTCATCAAAAGCTTTTCTTGCTTTCTTTAGTTCTTCATTCATAGTAAGCAAATCTTTCACACGAGCATATTTTCGTGGATCTTTACGAACTAGAAATATTATATCTTCTACTTGAACACGTCCTGTTCTTCCCACTTCCATTGCTCTGTAAAATAAAATGGACAATAGCAAATCGAGTTACACACTTCTAAGTTTCCAGAATACATAACTTTATATATTTATACCTTTATATATATTATCACACATTATTTACCTTTATAATGTTCATATTGTAAGGCATTTAGTGCATTTTATAGAGTGGAAATATCACAACTCGACGTAGTATTTCCGCAGTGAACTAAAACTCATAAGCGGGAAATTCAAACAGGTATTGTTTGTTGCAGAAAAGATGACAGTTACAAGGAGAATCATAATATATGTACATGTATAAGAGTATGACTTTCTCTTATATATATCTAGCTTTAATGTTCATCATTTTTAAACCAAAAGAAAAAAAGTAATTGCATTATTCACTATGCCGATGGCTTGATATTTATTTGCATGCAAAATGCTAATGTTTATTCGACTTTAGATTAGCCAACCGGAGTGCAGTACTCGCAGTATTTAGACAATCATTTTCAAACAATGTATATTGATAAAATGATATTTCCAATCTATTGAGTTACATGCTAGATGTGAGATCATGCTTTCCCAGATATTTGTTTGGAAGCGCTTTACTTTTACTTCATGTGTAAGAGAGGATTAAGGGAGTATAGGGAAATGGGAAAAGTATTAAGGGGGCAAAGTACGAAACTTTACATTAGTATGTTTATGTAAGTGATCTTAATAGAGCGGATTCTGATATGGCACTTCGCCAGCCACTGCCAGGCACGCTCGTGCATTGTGGTAAAAATACTAACCTTACTAATCCCCCTAGTGTTCATAAAAATTAATATCTTAAAAAATTTAAACTTGTAAATCGACACAATCTTGAATACTTATAGCAAATGCCATGTATTATAAATATTACATGTTAATACAAAATTTTATCAGATGTTAAGCAATCTTGGCTTGCACCAACTGTTTAAACTCGATTAACGATTTGACATCTCGCTTGCGCACCAACTATTAAATAATTGGTTCAAACAAGATGTCAAATTCTTAAATCGAATTGAAATAGTTGGTGAAAGCCACTAAGCCATTTGTTTAAGAAAAAGAAATATACAGGTATACCATAGACTACAAATAACTCCAGATGCTATGTCCCATACAGTAATGGTGATATAAATCAAATGAGCTGACTCACCTGTACATACAACATACATTTATTATTAGGTAAGCTAATTGGCTGCCGTTTCATCAGAAACCAGCATCCGCACCTCTATGTTTTATTTGATTTTACTTGCCACAGTTAATAGTAAGGGCAGGTTGTCTGGAGTAATGATATGAGATAGGAGTAATGATATGAAACCCCACAGGATTTTTTGCATGAATGACATTTCATTAATTATAAAAATTCAAGGCTAAGATTTAGATCATGGATTTACAGTTTACATGTCTTGAAATTTATTGTGGTTGCCTTAAACTTTGATGTTGTTCTTTAAACTATTCTAAAGACTTCGAAATACAAATTCTGTGCTTGACACCTAATTGTGTCAAAACATAAACCATAATTTATTTACACTTTCAAATTTAAAACAGTAGCAATACCTGTGTGTAGTTTCTGTTATAAATTCAATTACTAAATCTTCAAGAAAGTCTACACTCTCTGTGTAGGGATTTTGGTCATCACCAAATCCATACATCATGCAACGCAATTCCTTACTAAACAATCTTTTGCGACCTGATGAAGTAGCTCCAAGCTGTTGTTCCGATTCCTCATCTTCAAACTGAA
The DNA here is from genome assembly GCA_907165235.1 of Zeuzera pyrina. Lineage (NCBI taxonomy): Eukaryota > Metazoa > Arthropoda > Insecta > Lepidoptera > Cossidae > Zeuzera > Zeuzera pyrina. The sequence continues at coordinate 12,685,944 of OU015624.1, forward strand.
ACCATAAAGTTTTAAGCAGATAGGTAATGTAGTAATATCGAAATACAATTAGGCAACGTTAGTTCAATTACCTGATCAAAATTTTCAGGAGTATCAGGAGTAGGAGTCGTCATAGTAAAAAAATGCAAAGCAAATAAAATATTCTCCTTTAATCTACTAATTCAAATAAGGAATTGTGTAATAAACTGCTTTGGCTGTAAACTTAAGATAAAAAAATATATAACCGTAAATGATAAAAGTAAACAAAATATCTTCTGTCACAGACTAATAAGTGGTACCTTCACCTTCTGTAATTTATTTTAATTTATTTATATTTCTTCAGGCATTGGTAACAAGACCAACAGCCTAATAACGAAAATTCTGGAGAAACATTAACTGTCCCTAACACTCCTCCAGTAAAGTGATAGCAGGCTTTACTGAAGTTAAAAAAGGACTTCTTGGAAGAGCGCGAAAACTTCAGCTTCACATGTTTATTTAGATCTCTTTCATTCTTTTCACTTACACAGAACTTTAAAACACAATATACTACTTTAAAACTCTGAAAAATGTAAAATTAGAAAATCTAAATAAAATAACTTCACTTTTTTTTATTTTTTTTAAATGGCACCGTACGTGAGTACATTGCCAACGTCAAGTTAAGCGAGAAAACAATTCAGGAGATGATTAGCGCATTTGCCAATGTCACGCATTAACACAAACTAGTATACAGACACAGAACAAGTAGAATCACAAGTAAATTAGTTCTTTCTTATCGTAAAACTCCTCCAGTAAAGTGATAGTAGGCTTTACTGAAGTTATGAAGGACTTCTTGGAAGAGCGCGAAAACTTCAGCTACACATGTTTATTTAGATCTCCTCCATTCTTGTCACTTACACAGAACTTTAAAACACAATATACTATCACTGTTGTACTTTAAAACTGCTAAAAATGTAAGAAATAGAAAATCTAAATAAAATGACAACTTCACTTCACCCGTTCCCGCCAAAAAGTCCTACAAAAATGACATTACCTAAGATTTTTTTTATTTTAAATGACACCGTACGTGAGTACATTGCCAACGTCAAGTAAAGCGAGAAAACAATTCAGTAGATAATTAGCTCATTTGCCAATGACACGCTTAAACACAAACTAGTATACAGACACAGAATAAGTAGAATCCATGTAGAATCACAAGTAAATTGGTTCTTTCTTATCGTAAAACTCCTCCAGTAAAGTGATAGTAGGCTTTACTGAAGTTATAAAGGACTTCTTTTAAAACACAATATACTATCACTGTTGTACTTTAAAACTCCTAAAAATGTAAAAAATAGAAAATCTAAATAAAATGACCACCTCACTTCGCCCATTCCCGCCAAAAAGTCCAGCAGCACAGTTTTACTGAAGTTTAAGCTTGAACACAGACTAAGTAATTGTGGTAAGCTACAGATACGACCAGTCTGACGAAACTCCATACAGAAAAACAGGTTTTATTAAACGTGTGCTAATCTTAATAGCGGCTATCTGTTTTTTTAGATCCCATACAGACGTCTCTTTCTAAATGTGTCGATTTATAATTATCTTTATTATTCTTTTCTGTCAGTATATTAGAACTCTGTGATCTGTGTTAATGTGATCTGTGAAATATGTGTTAATAATAAAATTTCCCTTAGACGAAGACAGGTTAGTACATATCCTTTATTTTTATTATATGTACTGTCCCAATACCTTCTTATATGCCATTTATTTTAAGCTTTTCGTAAAATCTTGATTTATAACCAAGTGCAATAGTGCGGTTTATTATCGATACTTACATAAATCGATATACATTTTTAATTTTCAATATGTGAAGTCGTAATTGACGTAAAGAATACTTTGATATGATATTGAGATATTCGTAATCGTAATCGTAAACATTTTTTTAATAAAATATCAGTTCAATGGGTTGTGGTTTAGGCTTGAAAGTAGAACAAATAAAACCTATTTTACCTTTTTAATATTGGGATTCTATTAAAATGTCTTGTACCTCTTATTATATTGTTCACGGTATATATTTCTTTTTCAACCGACTTCCAAAAAAGGAGGTTCGCAATTCGGTTGTATGTTTTTTTTTTATGTTTGTTACCTCATAACTCCGTCTTTTATGAACCGATTTGGAAAATTCTTTTTTTGTTCAAAGGATACACTTCCAGATTGGTCCCTCTGAAATTTCACTGGTATTAAAGCTTTGGTTTCGAAGATACACCACATAACGCGACTTGGTTATTTATATTGACGATTCTCTTGTATGTCATTTGTTAACTGTCGTTGTCCCCACATGGTATAATGGTAGTATGGTATAATGGTAAAGTAGGGAGAAGATATAAATTGGCTGTGATATAATAAATTCAGTCAGTAGAGTCAGTCTTGTGGCGGACAGAGAATACGGCTGGTGGCCATCGTCTTCGGATTGTAAGAAAACCATGGCAGAGGAAAAATTACTACGAAAATCCGTGTCACTAATGAAGTAAGAATTACACCAGCATTTCATCTTTGTGCATTTTTTTGTTTAATTACATAATCATATACTTTTTCAACTTAGCAGCCAATATTCTTAAAGGGATTATATTAAAAACAAGAAGGAAAAGAAACAAAGATGTCAGTTTCTTAAAATTGTTCAATAAAATGTACCTATGTTAAATAAAAATAAAACACTACATAACACTTGAAGAGTTTTTATTTCCATATAAATAATTTTATTGGATATTAAAAATTAATGCATGAAGGGGTGCGATTTATGCTATGCTGGTTCTTTAAAACAGGTTTCGATGTCTCGAGAGATTAATAAGTGCTGTATTTTTAGCAGTGAACTTAAAAAACCATAGGTGCTTAATGGATAATATAAAACTGTCTCTGAGCACTTGTAAATTACGTATAGCTGCACAGGTACGGAAACAGAACTGCAAAGGGTTAATATTTGAGAAGGTAACAGTTCTGTAAGGATGGAAGGAATGGACACTTACCTATTCGTAAACTGGTGCTTGCAGCCTTTGTGATCAAGTCCTCAGTTAGGCTCAATTGCCTGCAGTTTTATATCAATTATAATTTGCTTGAGAAAAACAACAAAAACAACACACAACATAGTCACTACACACAACATAGTCACCTGTAATTAAAACAGTTTACACAAATTTATAATAAAATCATTTAGCACGTGCTGTCGTTGATGGTAATGCGGTAGTTATTTTTAGACCAGTTAACTTGATGAGTTCAAGTTCAAGATTGGCGAATCACACATATAGCACTCGCGCATTATAATAAATACACTAACAGTGTGCATTGTAGGAAAAGAATAGATGCTGAATGGGAAGTACAGTAACGATTTATAAGTGCATCACGTGTCATACTTAATATTATTCGCTTTTAAATCTACCAATGCATGTTAAACCTCATTTTATCGATAAAAATTTTGACTGATGACATCACTATCACTTTCATAATGTTGGCAGTAGTGTACGTCAGGTGTGGAAACGGCCATTATGTTTTTGCCTTACATTGGTACTTAGTATTGGTTTTTTGTACTTAGTATTGTTGGATTGGTACTTAGGTTAGTAAGCGTTTCATACTAATCTCTTTTTTATATCTATGTGTGAAAGTCCCGACTCTTAAATTATATGCTCCTTGGTTACATGAAGGAAGGAGGAGACGCTGTAATGAGAGTGGCTCAGTCTATAGAAAAAGATGCTAGCTTTAAAGTGTAGGGGTGTATCCACTACACGTATGCCAGTTCGATCCTGACAGTCGCGCGTAATATTTTACAAAAAAAAAAAGATTTTCAGCGACCGTACAATAGAAAAATGAAGTGCCGTGTGGTTTGTTGCAAGTCGCATTCAGATGGATGCTGTAATATTGTAAAAAATATCTCATTTCAGGTATAAATACCAATTTATACAATATTACATCGAAAGTTCTAGAAAGTTTTCTTGTTCGTGTAGGTTTTACTATTCGTCGACAGATGTCAACTTAATCGCCCCTTAAAAATCACATTTTACACTCAGATGCCGCTAAGCATATTTAAAAACCCACTTGTTTACTCCTAACATTGCTTAATTGTTAATTTAATTCATGAAATTGTTTGTAAAAAAGTTACATAGATTCATTTACACCGAGTAAAGTGACCTCTGTTGGGGAAAAAAAATACTTGGTAAAACTGACATTATCACCAGGACCGCACGCAGGAGGTAGACGTATGACAATAATACTAACGTATTTTTTTGTTACGGATAATTTCTGTTGGTGAATAGAAGTTACTTTGCAAAACTAACATTATAAGGACGGCACTCAGATGTATTAATACTAATATACTCTTTTATAAATGATAATTAAAGCCAAAGAAGACCAAGGCTGACTTACGAATATTAAATAGCTGTTAGCTGACGGAAATTTGAAAAGCACTCGCATACCTAGGTGAAATCGTGCGAGGAGTGATAATGAGTGATGAGCTGATGAAGTTTGAGTAAACGAAAAAAGTATGTAACTCGAACTACTCTGTTAGATACAGCGTGAAGATAATATATTGTTGTTGTTGTATGAAGGATAATTTTTATTAGCATTTCAGAAATAATTCATTTAATAATAACTATTATTTGATACTGCGCTAATATTTTTTATTTTATGACGAAGTTATAACGTAATAAATAACTGACCGAAATTAAATTACGCATGTACTGGTGTAGCAGTTTTATGGTAATGGGAACTGCTTACATAGACCACAGAATGAAATTGGTCTGTCTAATTCAAAATTTTGAGATTTTGTTTTGGCAAGTTCCGACATTGAATTCATATAAAATATTAAAATGAATTTTTCACAAATACATGTTTAAATATTCTCGCAAAATGTCGCTATTGGGACAGGCAAGTTTCTACTGTATCTATTAAATTAAGTAATAGGTATTTTTAAATTTAATATTTTGATCCGAAATTCTGAAATTTTAAATTAAGTCGCTTTCATTCTAAGGATGCAATATATTGTCTTACTAGTAATAAATATGTAGCGACCTGGCGATGCTAAAAGTGCTGAATTGCAGTTTAGTACAATATAAAGCAATTTGAGGAAGCGAAAGAAGTCTGTAAGGACCGCGACGCTTGGCGTTCCGCCCTCTCTGGCCACCCCTTTAAGGATACCTCGAGAAGATATGTATGTATAAAACAATTCGAACGCGTGACTCGCCAGTCGCTTTCATACCATCGCCCTGCCATGCCACTTCGTGCTAGTTAATTTGTGTAAGAAGAAAATAAAAGTTCGACACCAATATGTAATTAATTTATTTGGATTTATAATAAATGAAGAGAATGGACACTAAGAAATTCCCTAAAAACACATTACAATTTCGTAAGAGCGTATCTAAGCGGATTCCCCACTACAATCGCTTGTCAAGATAATACAGATCACGCCATCTTTCGTGGCGCGATCTGTATTATCGTTCTATTTAAATAAAGAGACAGTAACAGTTGCATGATGCGCATACAAACAAATCGACAAACGTTAATTTAAAAATTGCTATTCTAGACCGTTGTTCGATCCCCAACACGCACGATATGTACATACATATCTTCACGCTGTATCATACGATACGTTGTATTACGATAAAAAATTTTGAAATCTAAAACTACATCTCATCCGCTTTACTGCTCCATAATATACATTATGGATTTATAGCAATTTACTTTTAAATACAAATATAAGTATTTCATAACTTAATGTGACAATTTTTGAACCGTGCAATTCGAGTTACCGATTAATCACTTAGTCTCTGTATCGAGAATGTATCATCTGGTAGTCAATAATAAAAATACTTGAAAAATCATAACACAAAGAGACTGCTACAACTCACTAGATGGCGGCAAATTCGTAACATCCCCCTCCATTTATTCCGTTGTCCCCCTCAACTTGCATGTTGTTACACTGGTTTGTATGAGGAAAATTCGTTACGGCGCCTCTTCTTCGTTTTTACTTCGTGCTTGGATACGACAGGCACTTTGCCGTAATTGTTATGTATTTCGTTTTGGCGCTACTATCGCCTAATTTTTTGACAACTGTACTATATATACGTACCAATACTTTTTATATATCTTTAACCACCACCGCAGCGGCTTAAGGGATTATTTACATCAAACAACAGAGGAAAATAGGCATTTCAAGGTTCTCAACTTAAGCATGAAATCGAAGAAAACACGAGGTAAAACAAAACTCAAATCGAAATGGAAAAGAAGCCAGTCTGAGTATGAGTCAGACTGACAGCACACTGACAAGTAATTGACTTTTAAGGCGGATAGTCAAGACGGCAGAAGCGATTACAGCGCCAATACAACTCGTTCGGAACTAAAACTATTACAGGCGTGAGTCGAATAAAATCTGTCGAAAAAGACAGAAATACGCGACGGTGCCATATAACTAAAGAAGAAGAAGAAGAAGACAGAGATAGCCGCCGTTAAAGTTAGCACACGTTTCATACGAAGCTGTTTTTCCGTATTCCGTTCCGTAAGTTTCGTCAGAAGTCAGACTGCTAACTACAAAAAATCAAAAGTAAATTTAAAATTGAGACTTTTTGGCGGGAACGGGAGAAGTGAGGTTGTCATTTTATTTAGATTTTCTATTTTTTACATTTTTAGGAGTTTTAAAGTACAACAGTGATAGTATATTGTGTTTTAAAGTTCTGCGTAAGTGATAAGAATGGAGGAGATCTAAATAAACACGTGTAGCTGAAATTTTCGCGCTCTTCCAAAAAGTCCTTTATAACTTCAGTAAAGCCTACTATCACTTTACTGCAGGAGTTTTACGATAAGAAAGAACTAATTTACTTGTGATTCTACATGGATTCTACTTATTCTGTGTCTTTATACTAGCATGTGGTATCAGCGACATACATTAGATTTCACGGTACACTAAGAACAATGAAAGATGTCACTACCAGTATCGGTAGAATGTGAACATAAAGTAATTCTTTTGTAATTGCAAATGTATTCAAAAATGTAGTTTGTATTGGTATTTACAACTGAATACTTTTAGATTTACGCACATTTTATGTGTTAATTTCAATTATAAAAATGAAAAACCTTTTATTAAATTTTAATGTCAGTGGCATCTAGTAATACATTTTATATTTATGTTAAAATGTTTAGAGAGTATCAACGCAAGTGTTTCATTCTACTCAACGACAGATGGCCTCATAATACAACAAAATTAGGATAATGCTCTAATTACATGATGATACCTAAAGCGTACTGACTTTTCAATTCGGTAAAGTTAAAAAGTAAAAGGGATATATAGATATGTCAAAACAATTCTATTTCGCGACAGAGGGCCATTACATTACAAAAAAAGATGATGTTCTTCAATATCAAGGATTAAATCAAACCACTAACTTCTTTATTTGGTAGGTTATAGACCTGTTATCCTTTTTACATTTCAAACAGCGTTACCAGATTGAGGTTTTTTGCAATTATTTTGGAAGACAATTCAAATCTTTTGAGAAATATTTTCGTAAAAAAATATACGATAACGCTATTTTCGGAAATTATTTTTTTATGATCTAAATTAACAGATCTAAACAATAGGTTCGCAAACAAAGCAAACGACATCATATAATCAAAGCCTAAAAACTTGGACATCATCCAACGATGCTTTCGGGGTTTTTGAATTTAGTTCCTGCGCAACACCTCCTTTTTGTTTGTAATCTACATTAAACATTAACACCTCGATAGTTTTGATTTTCGATAGTTGGTCAGATTCCCCTTTTTAGGGTTCCATAGCCAAATGGCAAAAAACGAAACCCTTATAATTTCATTCTGTCCGTATGTCAGTCATTTTACTCGGAGACTATAATTGGCACTACATAGATAGAATTTGGAAGATAGGTATATTTCACAAACCGCTATACAATGCTGTAGCGAAATCTTGAAAATGTAACTGAAGTATGAAAAAAAGATCCCAGCACACTTAGCGTGTGATTTATATTCAGATAGGTGTTCAATGACATAGTGGTTTCGAAGTGACTTATCTAAGTCAATAGTTCCTGATATTCGCACTTTTAAAATAGTAAGACCGGCTAAGTGCGTGTCGGACCACGCGCAGGGAAGGGTTCCAGACGGGATGCGCAATATTAATTTAATCTCCCGTAAAAACGAATTTCCATTTAATAACGTTTCACAGTGAACTATAAGACAAAGTTATTTCTGCAGTCACTGAGCGCATAACCCAGAATACCCCTTATCTCAAAAACTGCACGATACATTCTTATTCAATTCAATTCAATTCAATTCAAGGAGAATGATAAGATTCGAGGAAGCGAAAGAAGAATGTAAGGAACGCGACGCTTGGCGCTCCGCCCTCTCTGACTACCCCGTTAGGGATACGGTGTGAAGATATATATGTATGTATATCTTTATTCAAATCAATTTTCCAAATGAAATTATACCGGTTCCGTTTTTTACCATTTAGCTACGGAACCCTAAAAGTGTGCCCTTTCTCTCAAACTTCAATTATGGATGGTGTGGAAAATTCTGAAAAAAAATTTGAGAGAGTAGATCTTAAGAAGCACTTTCTACGAAAATTAGTTTCAATACAATTTTCGATTACACGTTCAGCGACCGCAAAAATATTTTGTTTCTTATAGTATTATTGAGAAATGCTATGAAATACAAACTTAAATTTGCTGGCAATTAAATGAATATTGTGCATTCCAACTACGCAATCCTTCACTGCGTAGTCCGACACGCACTTGGCCAATTTTTTTATTACCTACCTGCCTACGTAATTATAGAAATTACTACTTTATTGCTCCGTCGTCTCTGATTACCCCGTTAGGGATACGGCGTGAAGATATGCATGTATGTACTACTTTATTGATTCATTCATGACTTTTTGACAGTTTGAAAATAATCGTTATCAATAATAATATCAATGTTAGGTTTTAATGTAGTTCGCACAGGATCCTTTTCAACTCTTTAGCGTGAGCTGTTTTTAACGATTTAGATAGACTTTCTGACTTTCCGTGCGCGATCGCACTTATCATGGAAGTCATAAAATCACTTCGCACTTATCATGGACTTATAATAAAAGTTAAAAAAACATGGATGGATATATAAATAGCTAATGCGGGAATTTCAGCTATATAAATCGTGCATCCGCCTCTAGCAAAATATTAAGACAAGTGATTTTTTTAACAACGCTCATATGAACATTGAGGATCGAAGCGGTTAAACAAAATATGCCACCGACGCTTTTTACACAAGGCTTTTTTTAGCTCTCGTGCGAACGCATACTTTTGACACAGGCATTATTTTATAAAGACTACATTTCTTTTTTTGCAATTTCAACATGCCAGTTACAAAATTATATAAGTACCGTGAAGATCGTATTCAAAAATTTCAATGAAATACTTGGAAATATAAAATTCAGCAAAGCATGTCCCCCGCTAAATTTTAAACTGCAAAGAATATCTGAAATATTTTTGTTAGCTCTTTAAGTACCTTCAATTAAAAATTATAGCGAACATTGTAGAAGAAATACCTAGCTTGTGAAAAGAAATAATTTGTTTCGTCAACAAAACAACGCTCGCGCCGCACTGAACGTACCTACTTTTCTTACGTATACACGCATATCTGTACAGTATTTCACCACCTATTATAATATCAATCTTATCTTTATTTATTTAATTTATTGAGTAACGCGCGAAATAATTGTTAACAGTAGGTATGTTTATGTACTATGTAGCAGGCGCGAGCCACGTGCCGTCGGGACGTAGCACAGCTTGCGAGAGTTAACGGTCACGCATATCTGTACAGTATTTCAGTACCTATTATTTATTAAGTAGCTTTTGCACATACATTTCTTCACGCTGTATCCCTAACGAGGTAGTCAGAGAGGACGGAGCGCCAGGCTTTGCGGTTCTTACATACTTCTTTCACTTCTTCTAATCTCATCATTCGCCTCACACATTTTTGCTTAGGTATGTGCATACCTAGACGAAGTAGCTTTTATTTTTTATTATCTACTAAGTAACGCGCGATTTAATTGCTAAAGATAGGTATACGTGTACTATGTTGCGGGTGAGAGGCGCGTGCCAACGGCACATAGCATTTAACAATAGATACTTATCTACACAACTAGTGGGCGTAGTCTCCTAGTAGCCTAGCGAATGAGGTAGTAGCAGGTAATTTACTACTCCGTGGGATTGTATATGGGTCATGAACTCAAAATAGTGATGCTGTCAGTTTAGTCGATATTTTCATTTATCGTTAAAATTATTTAAGTTTTATCAAAATTAAAATATCACAGGACTTGTAATCTGAGAGGTGGACTCTCTACTTGACATGCTTATAATAAATACCTTTCACGGATTAGGGGGACTTTTGTAATACCTTGTATATTATATATATTTGATATCGCTTTCTTGAAAACGGCTCTAGCGATTTCGATGAAATTTACAATATATAGTTTGAGGAGGGTAAAAAATCGACCTAGCTAAAACTTCGAAACTTTTTTGTTTTTGCAGCAGTTTACCTTCTCTATAGCACGCTAGAACGTAGGTCTACTACGCCGAAATCGCGGGTTCGGATCCTGCAATGCGGTCAGACCTTTCTTTGTTTTTTTTTGTTAGCCCTTTAGTACTTTTAATCAAGAATTATTGCGAACATTGTAGAAGAAATACCTAGCTTGTGAAAAAAAATAATTTTTTTTCGTCAACAAAACAACGCCATAGTGAAATGTACCTAATTTTCTTATATGTACAAAAGGAAAAGCTGGCTGACAGACAAATTACACATGAGATTCTTATACGATGTAGAAAGGGTTATTAGAAGTTCAACCCCTAAAAAGGTTAAAAGGATGTAAAATGGATTTTAATTATTTTATTTACACAGTATGTAAATAAAATAATTTAAATCCAAATTCTGAACCCAAAACTTTGTGTACCCATATAATAATATTCAATAATTACTTGGTGAAAAAACGTATATTTTTTCAATTTGGAAAAATTAACCTCTGAACAGGTTTAATTTTTATGAAAAAAGTTAAAAACGTGTAACAAAGTGAAACTTTACGCTAGTAAACTAATTAATCTGTGGTGAAACTTTGAAAGTATGCAGAAACTATAAATAAATAATTGAATATGCATGTGGTCGATTTTTAAAAATCAACCGCCGAAAGGATCATAAGGGGTGTCAAATTAAGTACTATAAAAATAAAAAACACGCTTTCTGTATAAAATCAAGACAAAATCCATTAAAAAAATTACGAAACATGGATTTAGCAAATTTTGATAAATCAACTCATAACGGGGTGAAAAGGAGTGTCAAAGAACATTAAAACAAAAAAAATGCATATTCATTCGAGTAAACAATGAAACATGTATTTAGCATATTGTAAGATATCAACCCCTAAAGGGGTGAAAAGGGGTATCAAATCGATTTTAAAAAATAATAACGTTATTTAAAAATAATTCTTCTTTACATAAAATATTTCGTTTTTTTGTTTATTGAAATAATAGCCTTTAAACTTAAAAACCAATTAACATTTATTCCTGCCGCAAAGATACAGAGGAAGCACACTATAGAGTCGCGCACTATAGAGTAAATAACTTAATCAAAATATTTTAATTCAGTAAAATTACAAACGAAATAAGAAATACATCAGGGTGTGCTGAAAGCACCTAAATAAAAAAACTACCTAACGAACTATTTATCTATGATACTTCACGACTAATATTTACCGTTTATTCCATCTATTCGTTACGTAATGATTGGATCTTCGATAAATGAGTTCGAAATAGGTGTTCTCACATAATAAACTTTTTTTTTCTCTTTGTTTTGGCTTCGCAGATTGCATTTAACCATTGACCAAGTAAATATGAGTCGAAAGTTAGTTTTCCGCCCTTTTTCTTTTCTTTTTCTTCCTTTATGGCATGGCGCACAGTTTAGCGTATTTGCCAATGTCACATATTAATAAGTAATCCATAGTGTAGAATCACAAGTAAATTAGTTTTTTCTTATCGTAAAACTCCTCCAGTAAAGTGATAGTAGACTTTACTGAAATTATAAAGTACTTCTTGGAAGAACGCGAATACTTCAGCTACACATGTTTATTTAGATCTCCTCCATTCTTGTCACTTACACAGAACTTTAAAACACAATATACTATCACTGTTGTACTTTAAAACTCCTAAAAATGTAAAAAATAGAAAATCTAAATAAAATGACAACCTCACTTCTCCCGTTCCCGCCAAAAAGTCTCCATAATAAACTTTCATAGAAGCAGAAATGAGTTTGAATAAGGAACACGAATATTATTCCGTACTGGTTCCGCGATCAAAGAGGTCAAACGAAAATAATGTTTGAAAAAATTTATTGGCTGATAACGACGACGTGAGTAGTCACGCGCCAGAGAGAAAAAGAAATAATTATTTTAAATACGCTCGGGACTAGAACGTTTGGCTCTGCTCTAGACGACAAAAATAAAATACGCATATATTATATTACTTATATATGTCGGAAAAGACACGAGGCAACTCGCGCTTTTGCAACTCAGCCATGAGAAATAGGTACCTAATCTTACAAGAGGCGTACTAGTCCATAAAATACAACACTTAAGACAAAGTTAATGTGCTAACGACAGAAAACTCTTTGTAACAATTATTACGTAGGTAATTGGAAATTTAATAATGGCAAACGATCCGTCGGAGAAATGCTATCGCACCGGCCGCCGTAGTCTAACAGACTCTCAGCGCCGGCCCCGACGTTCCGTTAGCGCGTCATCGGAAGACGCGCTTTGCCATAGTATAGTCAAATGAGTGCCTTTTATTATTTCCACCGACATATACATATCTTCGCGCTGTATCCCCAACGGGGTAGTCAGAGAGGACGAAGCGCCAAGCGTCGCGGTCCTTACATACTTCTTTCGCTTACTCGAATCTCATCATTCTCCTCACACATTTTCGCTAGGTATGCGAGTGCTTTTGACACTTCCATCGGCTAACACTCTAGCTATTTGATCTTCATAAGTCAGCCTTGGTCTTCCTTGGCTTCTTTTACCACTCACTTTTGCTCTATAGATTTTCTTCGTCAGTCTCATCACTCATTCTTTCCATGTGCCCGAACCATCTTAGCATTCCTTTCTTTTATATTTTTACAATAACATTGTCGTGCAACCCTGTCATACTGCGTATCTCTTCATTGCTTATTTTGTCCGCAAGTGACACTGCACATATTTCTAAGAGATCGCATTTCTACTGCATTTATCTTACTTTCACTCGATTGACATTATGCAACTTTTTAGTCAAGTGCGAGATGTCCATAAAAATTGGAGTACAATTGGCAATTTTTCTTTTAATGCACATCGCCTCAGTTTTATTTAAGCATCATTTCGTTGCATGGGAAGAAAAAATGTGGATAACAGAAGTTAGTCAAATTGAATAAATATATTTTTCATGCAATAGAAAAAGCTAATGTACTAAATCATAATCGACTTACTCAGGAAGAATTCATTTAAAGTGTTCCATAACTGAATTTCATGTCGATACGTCCTACATGAAATTCAAATGTGGAACACTTGGGAAGAATTAATTTAAAGTGTTCCATAGTAGAATTCGTGTCGATGCGTCATACTCGAAATTCAAACATGGAACACTTACGTAGCACACAAAAGTTTTTGTCACTGAATTATTGTTTGCGACTAATCTACTTGACCGCCTCATTATTATCGCCCTCTTTCGTGTAATAGAAATATGTAATGACTAAAGACATCTATTGTGAAGAGGACAGAAAAAAATCATAGATGTGACCAGTATCAAATGTATTCAGAGTATGCCGCCATCTAGTTCAATTTGAATGTAAACTTTCTAGCCAGTTGCGTAGCCAGTTTTAATGTGGGACAGTTTGTCTCTATGCCACTGACCATCTGTTTACGGTAGTAAACTAATTAATCTGTGATACTAGTTTGAAATACGTGACATTGGCAAATGCGCTAATCATCTACCGAATAGTGATGCGACTCGAGTAGGATTTTGTAACTCGAGCCACTCGAGTAATTTTACTACGTCACTCGAGTTATACTCGAGTTCTCGAGTCACTCGAGTAAACTACTTACACTCCTAACAACTCGAGTAAGAATTTATCACTCGAGCTGAGTTTCGATTAGTTTAGATTAAGAATGTTTAAATACCTTTATTAAATTAGTAATATTTGGTAATATGTAATAAAATACAAAATATTATTTACCTTATTTATGTCATTAATCAACAAAGAAAAATAAAATTAATTCTTACGACTAATTAAGTTGCCATGGAAAAATGACTTTAAATTGCAAACAAGAAGTTATCAGTTTTTATCGTTCAAAATGAACTTTATTTCAAAATTAAATTTAGCTTTTAATAATTAAGTATCGATTATTAGATAATAATCAGAATAAATCAGGCTTTCGTTTTACCTTACAACTAAATATTCCTTATAATAACATTAATTTTTCCTTAGCCATGTTATAGGAATCAGATTCAATCAATAATATTATTATATATTAATTAAAAATCACAAAATAAGAGTATTTTAAACTTTATAATTTAAAGACATAACATAAATAACAGATCTTACATCTAACTATACTTATATTCAAAACAAATAAAATCAGTCTCTAAGACAAATCAACAATATTTTTAACACAATTTAAATAAAAAATATTAAGAGAAGTAACTATTTAGAAAAATAATTTCGTCTACTTTTTTAGAATCTAGTCTGTTTCTTCTTTGGTTACAAATTAAACCAGCTTTGGAAAATACACGTTCTGCAGGGACGGATGTTGCGGGTATACATAAATATTTTATAGCTAACTCGTATAGTTCCGGCATTACTTTTTGATGCTGTTCCGAATATAATATTGGATCAAGCTGGCGGTCTAAATATTGCATATCAATATACTGTTTCATAATGACCGTAGCAGAAGACATAGGTGTTTGAATTAATACTCGCTCTGACATTTTTTGTCAAAATGCTCCCACAAATCTTCGGCTTTTTTATTTGTATCTAAGCTGGTAGTAGGAGCAATATTTGGCGTTTCTATTTCTATTACCGGAACAGGACCCTCAGCAACTATGATTTTATTTTGTTTTATTGTCAGAGATCTTAACTCTTCTACAATCCATTGGACAGCTTTTTCTGCATTGGCTTCGAGGCCAAAACCGACTTTTTTGTATCGTGGGTCTAAAATAGTGGCTTTGGCAGCAGTTTTATTAGTCTCCAAGATACCAAGGCGTGTACTTATGGCAGAAAGCAGTGACGTTTTAAGGTCTTCACCTATTGGTGTGGCGGGAACCTTTTTCATAAGACAGGCCTGGACATTTCTGATTAAAGGAATCGTAGAGGATAAAGTTGGATATTTTTCGCCAGATATTATTATAGTCAATTCCTCTATAGGCTTTAAGATATTGACGCAATCTTCTATTTCCTCCCATTCATTAGCAGTGAGATTATTCGGAGCAGAAGACATGGTGGACAAAGCGGCGGATAAGCACATTTTAGTTTGTAATAATCTCTCCATCATTACAAAACCTGAGTTCCATCTTGTAATAACCTCTTGCTTCAGTTTTATGATAGGTGTGTTCATCTGTTGTTGGATTTCTTTTAATTTATAAGTTGCTTTAGTACTTTGTTTGAAAAACGTTACTAAAGTGTGACATTTTTGTAACAACGACGTGAATGGCAGGTTTGATTTTTTGCAATCGGATATACCTAAATTTAAAGTGTGGGCCACACAATAGTGGTTTCTTTTATTTAAATAATCTGATACAGCCTTTTTAATATTAGCCGCGTTGTCAGTTACAATAGTAACTACCTTGTCATTGATTTTCCATTCCTCCAATGCTGCCTCTATAACGTTAGCTATAACAACGGCAGAATGTACATCATTTACTTCTACTGTACTTAAAGTACGCGCGAATATCTTTGAATCAAAAATAAAATGAACTGTGATCGTCAAATATGATTTGTTACTATCTGAGCTCCACATATCCGTAGTAATAGCCAGATTTTTTACACTTTCTAGTATATTAGACAGTGAAGAACTAATTGATATTGTTCAGGTAAATACTTTTCTGATAATGTTTTTCTGTCCGGTAGAATGTAATCTGTATGTAAAGTCCGGACGAAGTTGATAAATCCATTATTTTCCACTATATGTAAAGGTTGAATATCTGTACAAATCATTCGGACTAGAGCAGCGTCAATTCCTTTTTGTTTTTTTTTTTGATGAAAGATGATGAAAAGCATAACTGTTTAAAACGCCTCTTTTTAGTTGCACTTTCCCCGGTTTCAACCGTTCCAATACTTACAGTTTCCAGTTGATTATTAGCCGTAGATGTTGATGGTTCATATGAAATTATCTTCTTGTTAACACTAGGTTTATCTTTATTTTCAGGAAATTCTTTAAATTGAAGAGGATGTTTATTTCGCATATGTGAAATCATATTTGTAGTATTTCCAAAATCTTTATACTGCTTTTTACATATCTTACAAACCACTTTCTTCTCGATACTATTTTTTTCAAAATAAAGCCACACTGACGCTTTTTGTTTCGTTGTAACCACTCATAATTTATATTGTAAACAAACAAGAAGTAAATTTTAATCACTTGATGCTATACACTAGGTACTATAATAACAAAAATTAAACTTATAATCACACTTTCATATAACAATAACAAAACTATAAAACGAAGCACGTGAATTCAACTAATGTTTGTTTACATTCAAGATGCAAGTTTGAACTTGTAAAGTCCTGACGTAAACTAGTGACGTAGTGACATCTAGCGCTTACCGAATCTACTCGGCGCGCAGAGTTGACTCGGTAACTCGAGTGCAAACGAACTCGAGTCAAATTTGTTTTCACTCGAATACGAGTTTAACAAATTCACTCGAGTAAAAAACGGCTCGAGTCGCATCACTATTACCGAATGATTTTCTCGCTTTACTTGACGTTGGCAATGTACTCACGTACGGTGCCATTAAAAAAAAAAAAAAATCTAAATTTAAAATTGCTGGGTTGGTCCGATTTGTTCAATTTTATTTGTAAATCAGTATGTAACTGAAATTAGTATTAATAATGCATTGATTAAAGTAATTAGAGCAAGTCATTGAAAATGAATCCTATGACGTGAGATATTTTATATATCTACCCAGGTTTTGTATTTAAAAACTTATAAAATCATTAAAAATGTCGTTTTTTTCAGAAATGTGAAAAACGTTCTCAAGCTCAGTGAACGAGAACTTGCTAGTAATTCAAAAAGCTCATGGCATGATCAATATAAGGATAGTGCTTGGATTTTTGTTGGTGGTTTACCATATGACTTGACAGAAGGCGACGTTATTTGCGTGTTCTCACAGTATGTAATAAAACTGCTATATAAATGTGTGGTGATCAACATAATTTGAGAATAATAATCCTAAGAAATCATTTGTTTTAGATATGGAGAAATAGTTAATATAAATTTAGTTAGAGATAAAGCAACAGGTAAATCAAAAGGATTTGCTTTCATATGCTATGAGGATCAACAATCAACAATTTTAGCTGTAGACAATTTGAATGGAATTAAAGTGAGTATGGAAATGGACATTACAATTGTAAAAGTTTTGTTGGCTAAGGTTTATATTATTTACTGTTTTGATAGTGAAATTTTTACTTGTTTTTAAAGGAAGGCAAGCACTATAAGTACTAAATATTTAAAGTTTCACTACATGAAGCTCTTTCTACACAACGACACATCCTATGTATGTTTTCCCAAGTACATTTTGCCAATTTTTCAGGAAAGTCCATTTAATTATGAAGATTGTATCGTATTAATAGATGATTGTGTAGTCAATCAACAGAAAATACTTATACCTGAATATTCGTTAAGTATTGACATTCATTATCAATTAATACAAGTGTGAATCATCATATTTTGAATCTTAAGGAAAGGTGGCAAAATGCACATAGAATGATTTACATAGGAAGTGTCGACAAAGACAAGTGTTAGGTTTTTTTAACTATTCGAAAGTTTTTCATCATCGATGCCCCAGTAAATGTCAAAATATCATCACATTACCAAAAAGCACTGAGCCTGGAATGTAATTATCATCTAATCTAGTCCTTTCCTTCTGTTAATTATAATTTTGTAGTATAGTATGTATCTCATAATATTGTATCATTTTAGATTCTCAATCGTACAATTAGAGTAGATCATTGCGAACAGTATCGAGCTCCTAATGCAGACATGAGCAAAATAGATGAAGTGACTGCTGCTATTAGGCAGGAAGGCTGTGCTCCAATCTTTGAGAAACCTGAGCCAATTATAAAACAGGTATATTTTTATTATAATAACAGCAGTTTTGTAATAATAATGTCAATTAACTTTTGACCAATTTATATTATTTTCAGGAAAAAGAAATAAAAGAAAAGAAAAAGAAGAAAAAGGAAAAAAAAACGAAAAAGAAGAAAAAGAAGAAAAGCAAAAGTTCTGCTTCTGAAAGTTTTAGTGATTAAGTTAAAAATAATATGCATAGTATGTACTTTTTTAAATATTTATATTATAGTGTATGTTCACACAGATTGCTTCATAATATTATGTTAACACTTGTTGTTCTAAAATATAGTTTTTATAATAATATAGATAAATTCACACATTTCAATAATAATAAAATCTTTAAACATAGAGATAATAAAAAATTATGAGATCATTATTATCACAATAAACAACAATAACACTTTCACTATACAGACATAAGATATCATCAACACATATTTTATTTAAACAAAAAAGGCTACACTTTTATTGAAGTATAATTTTTATCTTGTTTAAAATATCTGTATTACCGTATGCTATAATACCATTCGAGTTCGAGTACATTTGAGTATCAGCATGTTCTGGATCATTATAGGTGATTGAGCTGAAGGTTTTGTAGCATAACAGACCACCACCTTTAGCATGCAGGATGGCATGTGGACCACATGTGTCCCAGCGAAAAGTTGTTCTCTTTGACACAACATATGCTGCTGCCTCTCCTAGGAAAGTAATTTAATGTTTAAGACTGATTAGTTACACAACACATACCTCACAGTTAAGTAGCTATTTGCAGACTTATTATTTTATTTATGTGAAAGATAGAATTGATTTGATGATAGATTGATAACAAATAAAAGCTTATTATATAACAATTTTTCTCTGCATAATTGAATTGACCTTTGACCTTTATATCATGTTTAGCCCATTGGGGTTTTGTTACAGCATCAGCCCAAGTCGAGGCCAGGTTCAATTCCTAGTCCAGTCAAATTACTTTTAATTAGTTTGGAGGCAGGGTGTCACTGGGAGCACCTCCAGTTTGTTATGTGGTAACCATAGTACAAGCCTAGTGCTTAGTTTGGGGTCAAACAATTTGTATAACTGTGGAGAGTTTTCATTATATTAACTTCACTATTAACAGCACATATTACTGAATAGCAGCACTTTTTATGTTTTAATGAGTTTGAATTGGTTAGCATAGTAGGTACATTTTTAAATCAATGAAATAGAAAAGTCAATACATAAAATTTTTACTACAGTTACAGATTAATTAGTTACTAGCTAGTATTAGAATTTAATATTTCTAAACACAACATAACTCATAGTTATATGTTGTGCTTGAGAAACAAAGCTGTTATTTTGGAACAAAGCTATTTTATATTTAATAGATTTTGATTTACCTAAAGCGACTTTCATCAACTTATGTCCTGCACCAGGTATAGATTTCACTTCCCAACCAGCATTTTTAAATTTTTCCACAACATTGGGTTTCTCAGCAGCACTCATTAATACAGTATTTTTGTTAGTATCATTAGTGTCAATATTAACACCACCCCATTTTTGTGTGATTCCATAGCTGACTCCCCATATTATACGACCTTTACCACTGAAAATGTGAAATAGTAGGTATAATAAATAAGAAATGAAACAAAAATTTAAATTTGATTAAAAAATAATGTGTGCAGAATTAATTCACATAGTTATTTAATTCATAATTAAAATATTATCATATCAAAAACTTGATTAGTTTTATTAAAAAAAAATGGTAAAACAAGTAATGTAGTGTCCTCTGTTTAAAAAGAACTTTACTTTTTCCTGACTCCATTGTTTTTCACTGTCCATAAAATAAAGTTGTATTTTATTTATAGAAGTGTTTGATATAAACCATAATGAAAGAAAATCGTACTCAAAAATCTGAGAGGTAGAGCCATGCTGCATTGCAGCATAAATTAGACCGGCTCGCCTGGTAAAATACCACCCTCTCACAGAATATTGGTGTGAAATAACAGCATCTATTGCTGTTGTTTCGTCCAGTGAGTGAGAGCTATCCCCTTTCCCTCCCCTTCCTTAAAGGCTGGCAACGCATCCATGACTCTCCGGACGTTGTGGGTGTCCATGGGCGGCGGTGATCACTTTCCATCAAGTGACTCGCTTGCTCGTTTGCCCTCTTTAATAAACAAAAAAAAACTAAAATTAGTTTTAGTTTACTGCTTTCTTTTTTGACATCGTTGAGAAAAACTGACCAGAAACTGCTTAAGTTTAGGAGTTTCCACAAATGTGTCAAAAAGTTGATATTCTGAAATATTTATACATACTTATTGAAGAATGGTTGATTGATAACTCCCATTACAGCTTCTCCTGTGGATCGTCGGTAAGCTCCAATTAACACTGTGACACAAGGAAGCCCTTGATCAGCATCTGCTTCACCACGGACACCAGCTATAAATTCTGCCGTAGCATCTATTCGAACAAAAATATGTAGGTACTAGAAAGAAATTATATTTTTATAACAACATTACCTACTGGGAATTGTTACCTATAGGGTCAATCCAAACTCCTAAGTCGTTTATATCTATTTCTGGCAAAATTAGCACCTGGTTAAGTGATAAGTTTATGTCACTGTGTGCTGCTTCAGCCATTTGTTTTGCTACAGCTGATGGTACAAGTTTTTTAAGCAATTTAGCTGTACTTTTTGCATTCTCCTGCATGACAATGTTGATACCGCCTATTTCAGAACATTCTTCACCTCTTACATATTTGGCAAGCTCTGGGCATTTCAAAGAAATTTCCGTTTTAGCACATTCCTGAGCTAAAACATCCGCAACAGTTTTAAAATCTTTTTCAAACCGAGAATTTGCATCTTCGCATTTTTCAGCCACCAGAAGTGTTTTTCCACATATTTCGCTGCAACAAGATCTTGCTACATTCGCGGCTCTTTCTGAAGCATTAATAAGAGCTTCCAAAATATTATTAGCCATAACTTAATTAATTGTAAATAATTATGAATCAACAAACAACAATCAATTAAAATCAAGACTCAAGTACAGTCTGTCCAAAAAGTCTGTCGCAACTTCATAAAAAAAATTATGTAAGGAACAGAGCTTTTTTTTTGTGTTTTATCTCGGATCAAGTATGTTTTCTAATACATTGTCCAGATTAAAGTGTCATCTGTCACGACTTACAATTTATTTACTTCAACAGCGTAAATGTTTCATTGCTCAATTTATTACAAAATTAACTATTTTTAGCAATATTTGGCTAATTATAACTTCTGACAAAACTTTGCAATATTTAGTGTATATTTAGTGGGTAAATAAACATGAAGTACACAAAATAAAATGTGGTTGGAAATCAAAAGAAATAACGACATTTTAAAAATTTTTATGGCGAGTTATTCTCTGGATGAAGTTCGGTGAGTAGAGTATTAACTAATTCATCAGCCCCAATGCTTGCTATCGGGATAAAATTTCACAATTTTAGTTTTGAGTATAACTTTATTTCGTTAAAAATAGTGTGGTAATGGTACATTTATGAATGTCGATATGGATGTTTTTGTGATTTAGATGTAAAAAATCTGTGAAAAACACAAAACGAGGACATCGTATAAAATACCAATCGAAAAACCACAAATTAAAATTTGTACACGAAGAGTATTTTATTGAGAAAAATTTAAAGAGAAAAAAATGAGATTAACTGCTAAACCGCTTTCGGATGACAAACTGTTAAGATTTTCCTAATACTTTTTGAGGGAAGCTTTCTGAATTTGTATTTTAAGTTTGCCTATTTTAAAATGTTGAAAATATGACCTATCTGGGTTTCTTATCGGTTCTTTTCAGTGTGCAGATTTTTCTCGACTTGTAGTAATATTTGACGTTAAAAACACCTTGCAGTTGTGTTTACTTGAATAAATTGATTTAATTTTGACTTTAAAGAACTTCCTAAAACTTATTAATTAAATATTTTCTAACAGTTCTTTATGTTTACAGTTTTAAGGAAAAAATCTGTAGCAAACGAAACGGAAGTGAAAGTCGACCGTTAGTCCTCAAAAGAAGAAACTGGTCAGGAACCTATCAAAGTGGCAGGGAGAAGAAGAAAGGTTTCTAGAGCGAAGGAGCATACTCTACCGGGTGTAGCGTTACATATGCTTGCATGTACATCGTCACACATTTATGAAATAAATATTTCATTTCATACATATTTTAATTGAATAGACATCACAAACTGGTGTCACTGGTTTTGTTTAGGTGGTGCTTAAACAAAACCAATGTTTAGATTGTTTTCACCAATTTCTGGTACTGCATGTCGCGCTAATTATAATCGATATCGATAAATTTGAATGTCAGGCGGTACGTCTCTATTCTATATGTTGGTATAGCTGATTGTTTTACAGTCGTCAGATTGTCTATTTTGGGTATCATTATTTGACATTTGGAGTCTATGTAGCTCTGTGGAAGTCCCGACTTAATACGTAGTAATATTATGTTCTCTTATTATTAGTACGATTTTCCCTTAGGAGGGAAGGTAAAGGGTTCTGTGCCCATATAACTGTTGTCTTCAATAGTAAATAGATAAATTCTTTATATTACTTCATTAAAATGTCGGCGTAATAGATTGAATTGTTTGTGATGTTTCTGATGAAAAATATATTGAGGCAGTCTTTCTAGTAGGATTTGCTGAGGCGGACTAAGCCACTAAAAAAATCTCAACATCACACTACTAAATAAGCACTTATTTCAACAATTTCACATAACAGTACAACAGCGTAGGTACTTAGGACGCAAAACTATGCCAATTTTTCATCACAATATCCACTAGAAACCATTCACAAATAATTAAAATAAACGCCCAAACACCCCATAAAATCCCGCCAAAAACCCCACACACACTCATATAATTTTACCAATTTTTTTTTAAATTCTTTATGGCATGGCGCACAGATTAGCGCATTTGCCAATGTTACGTATTAATAAGTAGAATCACAATCACAAGTTAATTTTTTTATCGTAAAACCTCCAGTAAAGTGATAGTAGACTTTACTGAAGTTATAAAGGACTTCTTGGAAAAGCGCGAGAACTTCAGCTACACATGTTTATTTAGACCTACTCCATTCTTTTCACTTATACAGAACTTTAAAACACAGTATACTATCACTTTTATACTTTAAAACTGCCAAAAATGTAAAAAATAGAAAATCTAAAGAAAATGACAACCTCACTTCGCCCATTCCCGCCAAAAAGTCTTACCAATTTTAGTAGTAGTGTAGTAGTAGTAAAATTCTCCCTTAGGAGGGAAGGTAAAGGGATCTTAGCCTATACAACCGATATCTTCATTGATGAATAGATAGATTAATTCTTTATATTTGATTATATTTGTTCTTTGTAAAGAAGAGTACAATAATAGAAGATGCCGTCACACCCACATGACACACCTTCCGTTAGCTCGAAGCTAGCGGAACTACGAAACTTCGGGGACTACTAGGACTACAGAAACTACGACAGCAACCACGAGTACGGCGGCAACAAAAGAAGAGGCGAACCCTGCGACTTCAAGTGTTGTTCCGGGGGGCGGAAAGAATCAGAAGCATCAAATAAAGGAAAGAAAATAGAGGGTCCGTCGGACTTCTCGACCGCAAAGCGTCAGCACCACCTCGTCGAAGAGGCATCGTAAGGAGCTCCTGAATTCGGGTAGAGTTGGCAGCGGCACGCGTCGCAGGTTTGGAAGAAGGGGTGGAATCTGAAGAGAGAACTTTAGAACTAAATATACTATCGCTTTTGTATTTTAAACTCCCAAAATACTTTTCTGTAGTGTATCTGTACATCTTCATTTTGTTTCAGTTGAACGATTTCGAAATTTTTTTTTAAAAATTGAAGGGGAATGACTTGTTTTTCCACTGTAGTTAGTTTCATATTACATATCTTTTCCTTGTTTAGCTCTACTGCTTTACTATTTCTGTTTTGCGTTAGTACATAAGTGCCCCTTATAGTCTATGATCACTCGAAAAACACAATGTAATGTTTAGAACTTCGATATTTGTAATTTTGTTTTTGATATTAAATAAAATTTGGATAAAATATAGTCTACTTCTTCAGCAAAAGCCATGTCCACAAATTCTTAATTCATAAGAATAATAGTTTTAACAGTTTCTTAATTCTCTATTAATTATGAATAGGTTATTTTCTCAACTGGACTGATAATAATCGTTTGTCGTAGAACTGGTAATCGTTATCTATCTAATTCTAGCATTAAAGTCACATATTACGACATGTTTTTCGTTACGGTGAGACTATAATGTAGTTGGTGGTAAAAATTTACTTCACGGTTTATATATAAAAATTATATCTCCAATAGAATTAAATATGTTAGATACCCCTACAAATAGAACGCTTCAATAGGATAAAAAGTAAAAAGTGACAAACGTGGCGCACTCGAATTTTTGATTTAAATAATCTCATAAGAGCAGCGGTAGTGGGGAACAAGACGGACGTAATGAACACCGTCGCGCTCTGCGCGATTCGTTGACGTTGATAACAATAGCATTAAGGCCTTGTGGCTCTCCTTTTAGGGGAAACATTCATACGCTAGATGGCGTTTGCTTATCGAACGTGTTCATAGTACCTAATTTCACAGATTTCTCCCACACTCACACACGCGCGATTCCTGTAGACAACACATGCAAATAAAGTTATAATACTATTGAATGTTTCGTAAGCATTACGTTCAGAAATATTTATGAGATGAAATCGTATTTAGTTTAGAAATAAACATATTAAACGTAGTTTGAAAAATATTACACATATTCTCATATATTATATTAGGTATTCATTTGTATATAATAAAATAAAAAATAATGCGTTACACCTACTTATATCGTAAAGATATTTTGACCTGTTTGCTGTCACGAGACTAGGGCCAGGATCAGATGATGCGCAAGGATATACTTATATTATATTCTATGTACTGTACTTGATGATGTGATTCAGAGATCTGAGTGTGATGCAGTAGATAACGAAACCCAAGTACTCCTATTCAGACGACTCATAATAAACCCATTGAAATCCAACTCATTCTACTGGTTTCGACAAGTTCTTTGGTAATGGATGATAACCAACAGCCTAATGATACCGTGGAGTTAACAATTCGCCGTCTAGTACCTACGGACCATTTCGACTTCGGCTTATTTGGTATTGACATGTAGGTATATTGGTGAATACCAAGGTTTCTATTAGTATGAGTATTAGTATGAGTCAGCGGCAATAACAAGAACACCTACCCTGTGGCTTGGGCCAGAGAATTTGGCTACGGTATTCTAAAGACAAGAGGCCGGCCTTTGGGGTCGCGAGCGAACGGAGTGAGGCTTCGGTTATCCATCCATGCAGATCTATGTAAGCTAGCTAGTAATTTAAACTTGAACCAGACGTGCACCAAGGTTGATTTCAACTGTATACACTTGCAGCTAGTTAAAATCAGACTTCCTAGTAAAAAAAGAAGGTCACTTATACGGTAATTTCTAATTCTGTAATCATTATTCAATTAGTCCAAGATCCGACTGAGGTTGACCTTCTCTAATCGAGTTTCCTAATAAAATAAATATTTTATACAATATAATGTATAATTAAACAAAACGTGCTAGGGTTGCCACCCCACATCCCTGCATAGCTATTTTGAATTAAAAATTGTTCAATTAATTTTTTTCAATAATTATTGTTGTGCAGTTTCTAACGAGTAAAAGATGTAAATAAAACGCCAAAGTAGGGTTGCCTACCTTTTTCTAAGCAATAATTAAAGGTTGATAAGTGTAAATAGGTAAGTGTGTATTAGTAATTTACTCTCATAGTTTCCTTACATATGAAAATTATATGTGAAAATAGATAATAATATTAGGAACACGATGGTATAGGGTTATCTTTGTTTGCAACCCTACTTTGGAGTTTTATTTCCATCTTTTATTCGTTAGAAACTGCATAACAATAATTATTGAAAAAAATTAATTCAATAATTTTTAATTCAAAATGCAGGGATGTGGGGTGGCAACCCTAGCTCGTTTTGTTTATTATACATTATATTGTATAAAATATTTATTTTATTAGGAAACTTGATTAGGGAAGGTCAACCTCAGTCGGATCTATTACTATTAATTTAATTTAAGAAAAAAATACTAGATTATAATCGGTTTCTTATATTTTTTAAAATTTAGGTAATAAATACAGGAAAGTATGTATGACAATTGTATGTACAAGTAAAGAGGAAACTGTACTTATATAATTACATGTAACGCAAATAATATTACGTTTATAACTTAGTTTTTATTTAAAATATTTTGTTAAAACTTAGTACACTTTTTTATTTATTTTTTATTTTTTAATGGCACCGTACCTGAGTACATTGCCAACGACAAGTAAAGCGAGAAAACAATTCAATAGATGATTAACGGATTTGCCAATGTCACGCATTAACACATTTAACACAAACTAATAAACAGACACAGAATAAGTAGAATCACAAGTAAATTAGTTCTTTCTTATCGTCAAACTCCTCCAGTAAAGTGATAGTAGGCTTTACTGAAGTTATAAAGGACTTCTCGGAAGAGCGCGAAAACTTCAGCTATACATGTTTATTTAGATCTCCTCCATTCTTGTCACTTACACAGAACTTTAAAACACAATATACTATCACTGTTGTACTTTAAAACTCTTAAAAATGTAAAAATGTAAAATCTAAATAAGTTCCCGCCAAAAAGTCCTTAGTACACTTTTGACTAAACTATACATTAATAATAGTAGGGTGTCCATTATTATTTTACTCATTACGGATTCTTCTGTATTTTATTCCAAGTTTCTACTGTTAGTGGCGTTTCGCATCTTGCAGGACCTCTTCACTGTAATCGAAGATAATTCTGCTTCCATTTTTCGTCTCTTCACTCTGTCTATATCAAAAACAATAAACTTAACAAAACAAAATAAAGTATTGATAATATCGAAGAGTTACAAGTTATTTCCACTCCTATTTAGTCTATAATGTATCTGTCCTTTGCAACTCACTATACTGTATGAAGGACAAGAAAATCAAAAACATAAAAAAAAACTCCCGACAAAAATAAACCTTTAAAAAGTAAGAAAATAATATGTACCTCAATGCCCTTTAGGTTTATGATAAGTTTCGATATAAATAGAAGTAGTAATATGTCCAAGCGTCTTCAAGTCTGAGGACTGCTAAGTTTTTACTTTATTTATTTAGTGGTCCCCCGACGCGACAACGCTTGGATATATTACTACTACTATTTATATCGAAACTTATCACAAATTATAAGGGCCATGAGGTACATATTATTATTTTACTTTTTGGAGTTTCTTTATTGAATCAGGGGTTTTTTAATTTTAAATTTGTTTTATTTCATGATTTTTAAACACTACAATCTACACTATTACTACGATCTACATTCACGCAAATACTTTCCGGGACGATACACGAAATTGCGACATGGGATCGTGCCTCGCCAAAATCTGAATATTCTGACAATAGTTGTATGATCTATCATCAGACCCTGATCACCATCTATCTATCTATACCCTATTCATAGAGACCATTTCAATGAGCTTAAACATGATATCTCTACTATAAGCGGCGAGGAGTTGGGTATCCTGCTGACTTCAGACGATGCTGCAGCATCAGGTCAAGTTTACCATGTCATTGTGACATTATTGAAGTCATAAGATACTAAATTTCGTATCGAACAGACTAGTAGAAGATGCTCGCGTCCCTTCAAAAACTAAAAAAGAACTAATATTCTTCAAACGGCTGAACAGATTTTCTTAAATCATAGCCAAGGACACTCGATGACGTCACCTTTCAAACAAAAAAAATTAAATCAAAATCGGTTCATCCGTTTAGGCCCTACCCCTCTTTTTGGGTTGGGATTAAAAATATAGGAAACAATAAGAGATGAAGTTGATATATAATACTAACAACGATTAGCATCTTATTATACAAGTATTTACACAGTTTAACGTTATTAGTCTTGCTAATGACCCGTTCATTGCCAAGATTTCATGACCCACCGATTTTCTTTCTCTCTTCTGAAGAGACTAAATACATCACCTCTTCTCCAAAACTGTGTATTAAGAAGATAAAAACAGAGTGAAGGGACATAATATGGTGGAAAAATATA
Source organism: Zeuzera pyrina (assembly GCA_907165235.1). NCBI lineage: Eukaryota > Metazoa > Arthropoda > Insecta > Lepidoptera > Cossidae > Zeuzera > Zeuzera pyrina. The sequence continues at coordinate 12,714,425 of OU015624.1, forward strand.
AAGAAAGATTTAAAAATCATTAAATATAAAAGTTAATACATTATATAATAATAATACCGTTTGCCATTATTCATAAGTATATATAATAAGATATATATAATATAAGATATATATAATAACAAGCGTTATTGATGATAATGCTTCATGACCCTCACATCCTCTTCCTTTCCTCTGACTTTAATGTACTCCCTCTTCTTTCTTCCCTCTTCCCTCTTCTTCTCTTCACTAGTTCCATACTACCTGCTAGTAGAAGATGAAACATAGTACGAAGGGACACAATATACTGGAAAAAATAAAGGAAGATCAAAAATTATAAAAGATAAAAGTTAATATAATATAAAATAAAAAGATGTAATAACGAACATTATAATCCCCTGGCATGAAGGTACTCCTTCTTCCATTTGTCTCTTTACTTGTTCTATACTACATATTACTATGAGATAAAACATAGTATGAAGAGATAATATTCATTTATTTATAACATTTACTCTCTATTAATACAATGTACATATCATTCAAACCACCACCAAATTGTCATCGGGGGAGTCTGGTGTCTGCTATATGCTGGAAATACATGGTAGAAAGGAAAATCAGAAAATCATAAAAGTTTATTATAAAATAAAAACCAATACTAATGAACATTATAATCATTTAACGGAATGAACATTGCAAAAATTTTAGGGAAGATAAAAGCAAAAATAAATGATAAAAGTTAGGCATTATAAATTACGAATACCTTTTTAATAACAGTACAGTGTTATTGATAGTAACGCTTCATGACACGCAGATCCCATTCCTCCGGCCTGAATTTACGCTGTCTTCTATTTGTCTAATTCCCTTTTCATTGACATTGCCAATTTATTTCGGTGCTCGTACTCAGCTTCCTCACGAGCAGCTTGAGCCATGCTGTGTGCAGTTGTCTGTTCCCACCAGATGAACATGGTGTCATGGTGAGAACGATATAATTTCACAGTGAAAAATGGTATGTCCAAGGTTGCCAGAAAATATCTTAAATGGGAGAAACCACATCCAATAGAAATTATTCCAGCTACTGCTTCATGGTTAATAGTCGCTTTTTCTTTTAAATTACGAGACGTCTCCAAATTAAACTCCTTGTTGCACAATTTACAATTAACATAAAATTTTGAGTAAAGACCAAATTTAACTTCTCTATTAATATTTAAATAAGAAAACTTACAGTCATGAAGAGATTCATGATCTGCAATTTCCTGAATTTGTTGAAAAAAATAATCTGTCTACAATTCTTTTTGCCTTTTAACAAGCATTTGTTTTTGCTTACTGGCAAACTCTGAAATTAAAAAACAAATATATCTGACTATTCGAAATAACTGTGAGACAAATTGATGCAATATTCAGTATTTTCAAGATAAAAGTTCTGTTATGGATACTAACAGTTAAATACTTATGAAAGATGTGCTCACGTTATTTCATTAATAGACGGATTAATGTAATGGAAATACCAATTCTATTTGTTATTACTATAGAATATATTTCTGAATAAGTTATGGATTCGAATCGGATCATTAAGAAAGAATTTACATTAGTTGTAACAATAAGAAACAAGCTTAGAAATTTTTCCCGTAACTACCATATGGAAAACGACACAAATTAGTATTTATTGCTTTCAGTAATAACATTAGAGAAAGTTTCCATTATTCATCATTGTACGTTGGTCACCCTACATCACTTACTAAATATGGTAATGCACATCATAACTAAAATAAGCAATTAAATTATAAATATGTTTTATTTAAAATTTCATAAGATTTTGAAATGTTTACTTTACGAATCAGACGTGTTATGTCATTTGCTGGTGATTGACTAAATGAGTTGCTGCCAATTGGCTTCAAACAAGCAAGCAATTTCACATTATTTATTGCTCTTTTATACATACCTACTATATAATATATTTATTCATATTAATTGTATTTACTACAGATAACATGTCTATGTAAACATAATTATTTTTTATTACTTCTTTCACATATCATGTAGTAATAGTAACAGTGGACAATGGTTACCATTACTCATGTAATAGCCTGGGTTACATCGTCCTCGAATAGACTACATTTCTTTACATTGCAAACTAATTGCAATATTTTTGTTAAAAAAACCCATTATTGTAATATTAAAAATATTAGGTAAGTATTAGGCAAATACTGTCATATAGGTAAGTATCATATTAGGGTAGGCATAGGTACTAATTTTTCAAAATCCTACACATTACATAAAGTAGTAAGTACTTACTGTAGATACAGTCTCAATCTGTTGCACTCGAAATGATCAATTCCACTTGTTAGACGCTGGTTGATAGAACTGCAATACATAAAATTAATATATGGGCTTTATTACAATTTTCACTTACATAACATAAATTTAATAATTTATTAAAAATTGAATCATTAATAATAATTAACTATTTTTATAATTTAAAACTTTATACTTTATATCCTCTCCGCATACAATATCTTATAAATTCTCACTTAAGTACTTTACAAATTATAAATTAGGAATAGTTAATTTCATTTATAACAAATGTGATTTGTTAATTAAATACCTCCATAGAAATATCTCATGGAACAAGTTTTTCATTATAATTATTTGTTATTGTTACATAAAATTAATATATTTATTACAATTTTCACTTACATAATATAAATTTGTCAATTTTTTAAAAATTGAATTGATTTGATTACTATTTTTTAAATTTAAAACTATACTTTATGTCCTCTTCGCATACAATTTCGGATAAATTCTGATTTAGGCACCTAGTTTACATATTATAAATTAAGGACAGTTAACTTTACTTATGAAGTCATAAATGTGATTTTTAATGAAGTACCTACATAGAAATTTCATAGAACAACAGCTTTACGTTATAATTATTTGTTACTGATACTAGGTTACTACCAGATTCTCGGATGTATTAGTTTTTCTATAAATAGGCCTTATGCGTTTTTATGGTTCTTAATGTAATATACATGAATATAAAGCTGTGTTCATTCCGAAGTCCTAGGATCCGAGTTATTTGATTCCCAGTCTGATCACTTAATTTGTTCTTTCAATGTCCTGCTCAGGTTAATTCTGTTCATGAAACGAGTTAAACTGTGAGTCTACTTACTGGAAGAGTATCTAGTAACATCCAGACTACCAGTTACCAGTTTGTAGCCTGAGTGCATCATCATAGTATGAAGTATGCTTATTTTGGGGTCACACAAATGGTATAAGTATAAATCAGTGGTAACATAAGTGGTGATCTGAGACATTTACAAAATCACACCATTAATGCATTAGGAACTATTAATTAAAGTTTAAATTGTGACTTATGAGAAATGTCTGAAATGAATTTTAATTAAATATCACTTTGTTATACAAGTTATAATCGATGCTCTCGTTAGTTCAAATAGGCAAGTATAAATTATAAACGTTCAATGGGTTCAAACGTACTATAACAGTTTCATACCTAACTAGTAACTAGCATACTATTTTTTCTGTAACATAATAATTACCTACCTTTCTGAATGGTATTTTCGTGTTGTATTGCGTGTATTTTCTATACAGATTTGTAAATGCAAACGCCTCTTTTTGGTAATTTTGTTAAATTGCCTTACTTTCCCCATCTGAAATATACAGTTATTGTTTTTAAACAATCACTTTTACGAATACATATCTTTACAGAAGAATAATTGAACATAAATAAAGAGAGATTTTTTATATGTATAATTAATGATAAATAGCGATTAGTGAAAAAATTATGATACTATTATGTATTTGCAGTTGAGAAAATTGCAAAATTGATAGAAAAATTTTGAAAGCGCGGTAAAAATATAAATATTTTTTGTACAATTATGCCTTGAGAGGGAAGGCAAAGGAATCTAAGCATATAACAGCCGACGTCTTTAGTATGAAATGAAATATTCTTCTTAAAATATCAAATGTCGACATAATACATTTTAATGTTCATTACATTCTCTGGCGACAAATATATCGAAGCAGTTTTTATAGTAGGATCGACTTTAGCCGACTAAACCACTAAAAAAATCCCAACATCACACTACAGAATAAGCACTTATTTCAACAATTTCGCATAATGCATAACAGCGTAGATACTTGGGACGCAAAACTATATCAATTTTACATCACGATATTTACTAGTAATCAATTTGCAAATAATTAAAATAAACGCCCAACCGCTCCCATAAAATCCCGCCAAAAATTTGGTAAAAATATAAATTATAGATATAATTATAACTAGGTACTTACTGACACTTACTTACTGACATAAAATTGGCATATTGCCATTACATTAACTTTAATATACTTTTAGGCATTCGTTTTCTTTCTAAATGACATAATTATGACAATTTACGTTATATTACAGTAAATGAGTTACATTATGTCATACTTAAATTGAATACTAACCGATTATTAAAATTTTGGACACATGAAGTAATATATCGATATTACATTTATTTTTTTCACTGGCAACACTTTTTATGAATAAAATTAGTGTATACGAACACTTTCTACAGGGCTCGTAGCCCGACTGAAGCGCCACATCGGTGACATCAACTTTTACATAAAGTATTCGAGTCAATGAATCCTGTTTTTTTTACTTTTCTTATCGAATGTGAAAAATATATTTTTTTTTTATGGTTGTTATAACAATAAACTTATTTTTAGTGATAATAGAAAACTTTTCTGTTCTTTCATTATAGCTGGCTTGTCCTCCAAAGTTACGAGTAAAATTACCATGACCGGGGGATACTTCTCAGAAAAAAAATAAACTCGTATGTTCCGCTATGATATTCAATATTTGAAATCCATACGATTGTAGACAAAAGACTGAACAATTTATTTTGACTTACAGATTGGGTGCAATTTGCTTAGTTAGCCCGTAAGTAGTACCCAAAAATCAGCAAATTATCGTACTGTAGCGATTCTTGTCAGAAAAAAAAAATAATTTCATTATGTTCTGCTATGAATTTTAAAACTTCCTACATATCTGGCTATAGACGAAAGAATGATCTATTTACTGTAATTTTTAGTTTGTGTATACTTTGCTTATTAAGCCCGAACATAACACTCAAAAGTTAGTAATTTCTTGTTCTTTGGTGATTCATCTCAGAGAAAAAAATTTATTTCACTATGTTTTTCTATTAATTTTAAAAAAATTTTCTCATCAGACTGTAATCGAAAGAACGAACTATATATTTCAACTTAAATTTTGTGTGTAATTTGATTAAAAAGCCCTTGCGGACTCCTTGAAAATCAATAAATTCGCGTACTGCGTAAATGTGAAAAATCTTCTTTGAGAAAAAAAAAATTTCAGTATGTTCTACTATGAATTTTAAAAATTTAAATCCATACGATTATAGATGAAAGAATGGCCTACTTATTTCAACTTGCAGTTTTTGTATAATTTACTTAGTTAACCCAAAAACTCTACCCAAAACTCAGCAAAATCCCATATCCTCGTACTTTACCGGTCCAAAGAGCCTTAATAGTAGCTGCACGTACTTAGACAACACTCCCTTGTTGGAGAACTTGAAATTCATACATTCGTTCAAGCTTCAATATCAAGGTACAGGATTCGTTCGACTTTATATTAATTTCAGATTATTTTTTAGAAGAAAATCTACGTCCTTTTGGCCTTTGGGTTTCTCCAAAATAGCCAAATATGTGTTCGTCTTGTTTCAACACCTTTGATTATTTTTCAATGTTTTAATCAGTTCTTATTTTTGCGAGTAATTATGACTAGGTATTGAAATTTATCAAAAATTTAAAAATATGATGTAATTGGTATTCAAAGAAGCCTTTGAATTCGAGAAAACTTTAAAATAATTATTTCGTTAAGAGTGCATATCTATTATAGGCTTAAATATTATAATAGAAACCTTATAGGGTCCAATGTAAAAATGCCGTAATTTTTTGGTAGCGTTAAGAACCCTACGACAACTTGTAAGCACTTGAATTTAGGTATTGGCGCGCGCGGACATTCATGTACGCGTGCTACTTTCGTAGCTTTATTGTAGTGTGAGTAATGAGGCGACTTCAGTATAAAATATAATTTTGATACTTTTCCGAATCAAATTTTCGATTTTTGTTATTAAATTTTTTCGTTTTAGATAAATACATATAATATTTGTATTTAGTATTAAGTGTTCTCGACGCGTTAAATGCGTATAAAGCAAATACAATAGCATTTCTTAACATAAATATTGTATTTAGTTACATAATATATGTTTAATGTAAGTACTATTTTAAAAGTAAAAATTAACTGGAGGACAAGCATTTCATGTACGGAGGAGAGTTTTATCTGCAGATCGATGGTGTAGCTATGGTAGCCCCGTGGCCCCTGTAGTGGCGAACCTGTGGATGAAGCATTTCGAGGGTCGCGCTACGACTACTTTTCCGATACCACTAAACTGTTGGAAAAGGTGTGTGGACGACATCTTTTGTATACTAGAGTTTCAAAATGTTTACAGCATTTGAATATCATCCACAAGAACATGTGTTTTACGGTTGAGATACAAAGAGATAGGACTTTGAGGTTCTTTGATGTAAAAATAGTGGCAATTGATGATGACACGTTCAACCACACGATATATAGGAAGCCTACTCACACTGATAGGTGTCTTCATGCAACCTCACACCATCATCCTCAACATCTTAATGGAATGGTGGCCTCACGGTTGATCTTTGTGATGGTGAACATCTGGACACGGAATTGGCTCATGTGCAGAGGGTGCTGCGCAGAAGTGGCTACATGGTTAATGTCGCTCGCTTTCGACGCAGGAGGAAGCACTTACCCGCTCTAAATGTAGAACGTCAACCAACATAGCTACCATATGTTAAGGGAGTGACAGATAAAGTTGCAAAATTATTAAGGAAACTGTCGATAAAAACTGTCTTCACTCCTTTAAAGAAAATCGCACAACATCTGCGTTCACCGAAGGATAATTTTCCTTTTGAAAATCTCGGTGTGTTTAAGATAGACTGTAGTTGTGGTCGTGCTTATATCGGACAAACCAGGCGCTCCATTTCATGTCGTGTCGAGGAGCACATTAGAGCGGTGAAGAATAATGACGTGCAGAGGTCCGCTATTGCAGAACATATACTAGAGGCAGGTCCTAGTCACTGGATCGTATTTTACAGCCACAATTATTGTCGACAGAACGCCGTTACATACCAGGAATGGTCAAAGAAGCTATTGAAATCTCTCGGCACAAGAACTTCAATCGTGGGGACAGGTAATTGTCCAAAAAATCGTGACGATATAGTGTGTGTACTGTCGAGGGGACTAACGAGTGAGTTCCGGTAGTGATGGTGAAATATAATAACTACGAGCCAGAAAGAGGGTAGACTGAAATATATGCTCTCCAATATCCACCCGCAGTCTCGCCAGTTAACCTGTGAATATGGTGCTTGCAACAGCATCGAAATATCAGGAAACTCAAAAAAATATTAAATATTTCGGTAAGAACCCGTTAATTTATTATTATAATGGATACAAACCGTGAGAGTGAGAGTCTAAAAAAGTGAATACAGATATGTATTTACCTGTTTAGCACTACTAGTATTAGGATCGGTTACCAAGAAATCACTAGTTACGTAGTCATGATTAGATATAATTATCCTTTACTAATTAAAACTCAAGTTCACATCCTTGACTAATTAAAAATAACTTCGCACCGTTGTAATAAAGATGAACGTGACGATATTATGCACTTTATTAAGTAAGTGAAACTCCAGGGGGCCTAGACAAGTGGCTCAATTGTCGTAAACGCTAGTAGAATAGAATGACAAATACCACGTAACACAGCGTAACGAATTTTAAATTGGTAATGAAACGTAATTAACTTTCTATTAAATCAAACGAAATGTAAATTCGTGTGAAAACCATCGTATAAAACGTAGCCAAACGGCACTTTTGACGAGCAATAACTCCAGCAAGCGTTTCGATTTTACGAAGCGCTTGCCACTTGTCTAGCGGCCCTGTTCTTCAAACAGAGAGATTCATATAGAAATTCAATGGCAGTTTCTTAGCTTTGAGAAAATAAGCATACAAACACAAACAACAATTCTATAAGTATTTATTTTGGAATCGGATAAACCTAAAATGCCTTGTTTAATCATTTTTAAAAAGATCGTCAATGTACAGACATGGTTTTGTTGCTGTTTTATAAAAAAAATATAGATAGACGTCTTTGCTATGCTTATGTATGTTAACGGTAAAAAATATAGAATCATCGGAAAAACCACAATAAAATTTATAATAAACCCATATTAGATATTACAGATGCAACTTAACTAAAGAGAGCTCATTTTTGATCTCAACTTTTAAGCGACGGATCACGATAAATCATACCTAATGTGCACCTGAACTCTAAGAGATGCAATTATGAAATTATTAATATTATTGTAAGATATTTTAAATTTAAAATAAATGTAAAAATATACAACACCGATACTCAAGAAGGGAACTGGATCTGTTATAAACTGCCAGAAGAATATTAAAAACTCTTAAGGTTTCTGAGAATTAGTGTCACTATTTCGCATAAAAATGTCAAAGGGCTCTTAAAAAGCTATACAAAGGCACAATTTCGCGATCCATGTAATCTATATAGTGCACATATATGCCGTGTAGCACATGTAGCCCATGTAGCATATGCAGCACATGTAGCGCGCGTATCACATGTAGCACAAGTAGCACATAGCGCATGTAGCCCTCGTAATCTGTTTAGCGCTTTAATCAAAATATGTTTTGGAAGCAAAAGAAGTATGTAAAAACCGCGACGCTTGGCGCTCCGTCCTCTCTGACTACCCCGTTAGGAATACAGCGTGAGGATATGTATGTATGTATGTATCTTTTGATGCTTCTTCCGAATTACTCCTTAAATTATTATTGTTAATTTATAAAAATGAATAATAATTGGAGTAATTGCGAATTCGTGCAATGAAATGTCATATTCTCACATATTTATTTTGTCGACCATGCGATAGTTATGCAAATATCCGATAGATGGTGCTGTAGTCAATTTATTATAACAAAAAACCACATGGTGTCACCTACTATATAGAAAGGCAGAATGTCTAGGTCTAGCTAGGTTTTATTATGTTTTAAATATTATGAAATAATTTATTACATTAATTTCTGTGTCAACTTTTTGGAGTTTATTGGAGTTTACTCCTTAAGAATCGATTGTCATGTAAGGCCCCCGGTATGAAAAAAATATGAGGAGTAAAATCTATTCATCGAATGACAGCGTTACGTTTTTTGTGCGCAACCTATTGTGCGCACCTTTCACTTTTCAGTCGTGAGTATTAAGACGTACATAGGGTATGCTGCGGGGCAGCTTACGCATGTAAGTATTATGTGTATATAACATACCTGTTATTTCTATTCCTATATAAAATACATAGGTATATAAAATATACTGTACAGCGTCTTCAAATGATGAATATAATATATATATATATATCTAGGTTTCTCGGGGTGCTGATTACGAAAATCATGTTCATTTTCAAATCCAAGATGGCGAATATTACTTTCTTGAATAAATCGATATGGGTGTCACATTATAGGTTTCTCGGATTATGTTTATTTTCGAATCCAAGATGGCGATTATTATTTTTTTGGATACATCGATATGGGTATCAAATTCTAGGTTTTTCGGGGTGCTAATTACGAAAATGACGTTCATTTTCAAATCCAAGATGGCAAAAATGACTTTTTTGGATAAATCGATATGGGTGTAACATTATAGGTTTCTTCGGGGTGTTGATTACGAAAATTATGTTTATTTTCGAATCCAAGATGGCGATAATTATTTTTTTGGATAAATCGACATAGGTATCATATTCTAGGTTACTCGGGGTGCTAATTACGAAAATGATGAAATTGAATCAAAATCAAATTGAAATCATTTTCAAATCCAAGTTGACGAATATTACTTTTTTTTTAATAAATCGATATGGGTATCAAATTCTAGGTTTTTCAGGGCGCTGATTACGTAAATGACTTTCATTTTCAAATCCAAGATGGCGAATATTACTTTTTGGATAAATCCATATGGCTGTCAAATTCTAAGTACCTCGGGGTGCTGATTACGAAAATGACGTTCATTTTCGAATCAAAGATGGCAAATGCTACTTTTTTATATCTATTAATATTGATATTTAATATTATTGTATACAGTGAAGTGAATAAAAATATATAAAATATGGAAAAAACCAGTAAACTCCAGTCGTGCGTCGGAGCTGACACACACACTTTTTTTTCTGCTATTATTACGTCGCTGCAATATGTAGCGTAAATTATTGTTATTTTTAATATATTAATTTTCAACAAACTTTTTAGGTCAAGATTACAGTAATTTTACAATGCATATTTATTAATCACGTAGGTATTGACCTCGCCAGCATTCGGCGCGTTTCTAAATTCGTATTCGTATATGTAGTTCAGAACTGAATATTGAATGAAAGCTGTTTGATTTGGATCGAATAAGTAAGTATTATTTATTTAAAATAGAAGACTAAGTTATTAAAAACAAGGTACCATTTGGAATTAAAATTAGTAAGCGAAAACAAAATAAGGTCTCGATCTGTGTCTATCACAAGAACTGAACATAGTTTTTTTAGAAAAAGTGAAAATATTTTCTATATCAATAAGTATCACAGACAAAAATTTTGCAAAAAAATTCTTATGTAAAATAGGTCAAGCTCAATTAGTTCAATAGCTCAAGAAGCTACAAATATTAATTGAATGATTTATTGTTTAATTTTCTAATTCCCAAAATCAGGTTTAAGAAATGGAAAATTTTGGAAAAATTCAAAAATACCTAAAGACCTATTGATTTCGGTTATCATAGTGCGAAATACATGTATTTCGCACTATGGTTCCTACTGAGCTTGTTCTTTACTACCTTCGATCACATATAACTTATTTATGATGTCATAAACTTTTAAGTCAAGCTCATAAACTTTTAGCCTATGCGAAATGTGAAATAAAAACTTGGACAGAGAATACAAGAAGGTCGTCTCATCTCCCACCCACCCATCGTAATACTGAATTGCCTGCTACCATGTACTGCTGTGCTATAACTATAAGGCCTACTTTAGGTACCGGGTGAGGAGGGTTGTCTCTGTCCGCATTTCATTTAGTTTTATATTGTTTGTATATTATAATAATGAAAAAATAATGTATTATACCTACACGAATGCATTTTTCATGTTCGTTTGTGACACCTGGCCTGAGAAACTTGTACTTACTGTGATTTGAACATTACACGTTAGTGAGTATTTTGTAATAAGAAGTCATCGTGCTTGTAGATGTTTATAGCCAGTAGCAGCGTTCTGAATAAGTAGTTTTGTTCTATTATTTCTGTTAGGCGTTTATTGAATAAGTATATATATATATATATAACTACATTGTATTTTTTATGTAGGTGAAGATATTCCCATAAAATCTCCTTTCGCGATTTAAATTGAGGGTACTTTTTAGGTAAGTATACTTAAAATGTCTGAGTGAACTCACGGTTTCGCAACGGCATGTTGTGGCACAAAATTATTGCAATATTATGGAAATCTGCCGACATCATTACTGAAATCGAACTACATACGTTCTCGAGTGCTCACGCTGCCATTGCCTCGTCGGTGGTGATTGGCAAAGTGGGAAGTCACTTCATCCCATACCACGCACTGTTATAAGTACCTACTTATTTTTTAGAGCACAAAACTATTCATATGTTATTTGCCACGCAACTGCTTCTGTAAACACAAACATATTTTTTTCAACTTGCTACGATGAATAGAAACTCGCAGAAATTTTCTCGTAGTTATTGTAAGTCAAATTAAAATTAAATTATAAGGGCTACAATATCCTCCCACCCCTCTTGATATGGTTATAAAACGAAAGATATTGACTAGCAGAACACAAATTATGAATAAGGGGGAGATCTGTGGAATATGATTTACATATAAGATAATATATCGCCGAAGACGCCTATCCTACTAAAACCGTTTTTAACCTGGTACCGCGAAATATAAATTTTATGTTGATCATGTTTATGTGTTTGTTAAACCACCACCATTTAATTAAACGATTTCATCGTATGAGGCAGGGTATTATTGGATTCGTGCAGATTTAGTCTAAGAGGTTTATGAAAAAATAACAAGTCTGTAGTACGACATATAGGGAGACATAAAGTCAAGCACAAAAAATCATCTGTCTCCATCTAACCATCCAGAGCTTGAGAAGGCCATTTCGAAAATAGAAATAGGGTCATTGCGCTGGTTATCGACTGATTAGTGGAGTTGCAAAGTTTGAGCAATAAAAAAAAATAGTTTCGCGTATTAAAAATGTATTTAAAATATGCCCTATGGTTGCAAATATAGTCTACATCATTATTAATTAAGAGTGAAATGAATCTATTTACACAAAAAATTCAAATCAAAAATTGATCTATTTTGTCAATTTTCGACAGTAAATTTTGGTTTTCGACCGGCATTAAATTAGTTTTCGGCCGTACCACTTCTCAGTCTAAGTTGACGGAGTTTTATGAACAAAATCATGCTTAGAGTTAGTCGACATTTACTCGTATTGTTTTATGTGAAATAATATCGGTTTTACTGTAGGTATCTTTTATAACAAAATTCAGTTTTATTCTCATACTTAAATATTTTTCAATCCTATTAGCAACACAATCACCATTGGTTGTATTTCTCCTGTTATGATTACTAAAGTTCATTCTCAAATTCATTTTCTTACCTATGATTTTTCAATGTATGGTTTTCAATATCACGATTATTCTTTGCTTAGACAGCTTTTTTTACATGTTAATCCCCTTAGCCATCATGTCATAATACCGTCATGTCGTAGTCATCGTGTTCAACATTACAGTTTTCGCTTGAAACTTGAACTTTCCTCTTAACACTTTCTATCGTTTTCTTTTTCTGATTTTCAACGATTTACGTTTGTAATTCTCATTTCTTTCCAGTTGTTTATTTTCAGATGCGTCTTTCTTTTTTCATTTGATATTTTCTTTATCTTTGTAGAACTTCCTCTATGTCATAAGTTCCTATAAATTCCATCTCGGAAGAAGTTGAGAGTAAGAACAAGTAAATTAAAAAAAAAAAAAACAATTGTTTTTAATTTTTCATGAGGCGTTTTTCATGAGGACAAATAAATGTTTACCAAAGAGATCATTACATTCTGATGTTTTGCGCACTAATTTCGTTTGGTGTAGTTAGCATGTTATCTATTGAACTATGATACAGACTTCCAAATAGCTATCAGATAGACAAAATGTAGAAGCGCTTGATAATCTAGGTATTAGTGATTCCATTGGCTTTTACTAATTGAATGGCGTAAATTCTATACAAAGACTCTGGTTTGTATTCTTGTAGTAATAAATGTTTGGTTTTGTCAATATAATATGTCTTGAGTGGTTCTAGAAGTAAGACGTAGAAGTAGCCCATATTGCTCCTGGCATTTCAACAGTCTCGGTGCAAAATATCACAACGTCCGTTGTTCTGTTGTGACTTGTGACGTGATAAAAGAACAAACTAACAAACTTCTGCATTTATAAGTATTAGCTAGGATCACAAACCTGGAGCAGTATTTTTCCAATTCTGCTTCTCCAATGAAGGGAAATATTTTAGGGAAATCTGCATTACGAAAAAAGAACATGTGAAATTCACTGGGCAACTTTGGTGGACAACATAACTCGAGCTCCTTCAAATGAATGGAGGCCTGTATCTCAGCCGTGGGAACTTTCATAGGATAATAATGGTGGAAAAAAAGTAAATTTTATCAACTTTAAAAAAAATTTAAAAATTCAAAACAATTACGGCCGGTAAATGAGACGTAAGAACTTTTAGTTTTTGGCCGTTATGTTTTGAAAATGATAGATAGCCGAATACTCAAGTAAAAGCGGAACACATTTGGTTTTCGGCCACCGATATTGGAATCGTATATTTTACGTAAAATATGTATTATTAATGTGGTTGAAAATTAACTTGCTAATTCAATTAACTTAAACAAATTCACAACTATAAAAGAAAATAAATTACTCTGAGCTTTAATAACAGAGAAGTAAAAATTACTTTCTACTGCTTATGCTAGTAATCCGTCCACCTGGTCAAAAACCAGAATTACTAAAGAAATATTATTTCGGTATCAGACCACCTCGAATTTTAATTATGCATCGAATAATTAATGAAAAATGAAGTGCGTAAATGTTTTTTAGGGTTTTAAGAAACTTATGAACTTACTTTTGTGCAAGTTCGACTCACAAAACACCTTGAAACTTGGCGCGCAATTTCGATCACTTTACCTACTAATTTTTATGCACTTTCAGACACAAAGTGTGCGCGTATGCGGGCTCTGAACTAACTTAGAATAGTTATCAGTGTCTATTCTTAATATCTTCAGTATTCTACAGTAAGTAAGGCTAGAAGATTAAAGTTTGTCTATGTATAAGTTTGTCAGTATAAATCGAACCACAACCACCATTATTTCATGTTGAAATGAAAGAGGCAGTCAATTGGTGGAATCTAGAGCCGGCCGCGAAACCGGCGTAACGACCCTACGTAACACATGGTGTAAAAATTGTTAAAGGTAGAGTGCAATATTTTTCACATTCAAAAAAATGTAGCTAAAAATAAAACCAGACTACGTATTTAACATAAAACTTGCAAACCATAGCCGGAATTGGGGGCCGTAAGTAAGGCAAAGTAAAAAGTGTATAACAGACCTCGGACTTCGGCAAAGGATTCAAGAAATTATTAAATAAAATTATTTTTTTGTTTTTTGGGGATTAGTTTAAAACTTGAGAAACAAAATGAACGAGTTTAGTTTGAAGTGAAAAACCAAGCTCATTCATTTTGTTCTACATATATGTACCTACTATGTTGGGCGCTCTCGAAGTCGATGTGGTGGTGCACTTGATATTGTAAGTAAAACGTATTTTACCGTTAATAGTATTTATTTTTGATGCACGATAATTTGTTATTATATGTCTATGTATACTAACTGCACCTGCGACTTCGTCTGCGCGGAACTTTTTTCCGTGGCTTTCAAGGATTGGGTTGGTAGATGTAGGTACACATGTACATACAAACGTTTTTGAAGAAACCCTACGTCTAGCCTACGTCTGTCTCCGGGCACATACTATCTCTGTACCAAATTTTATCATTATTGATTCAGCGGTTTAGCATTTCCAATTCAAAGTTTCATCCCCCTTTTCACCACCTTAGGAGTAGGTTTTTGATAAAAAAGAAGCCTATGTCAGTATGTAATTCAGTGATTCAACATTTCCCATATAAAGTTTTATCCCCCTTTTCACAAGCTTAGGTTTTAATTTTTGATAAAAAAAAGTACCCTATGTCTTTTTGATAAAAAAAGTTTATCGCAGCACCAAATGTTATCATAACCGAGGTTTAGCATTTCCCGTACAAAGTCTCATTCCCATTTTCACCTTCTTAGGGGCATATTTTTGATAAAGAAAGTAGCCTACGTCCGTTACCTGATGTCAAACTATCTCCATGCCAAATTTCATCTTAATCGGTTCAGTGATTTTAACCTTTTCTATACAAATTTTCACCCTCGTTTTATCTCTTTAGGAGCAGATTTTCGATAAAAATGTAGCCTACAAAAATTTTTAAAATAGTAAAAATTTGACAAAAACAAATCGTATTTACAGACAGACAGTACAGATTTATATAGTAGTATAGATAGATTGTTCATAGACACCTACTGCATTTCCTTTTATGTACTTACTGCTTGTAACTTTGAAAAGTACGTATATCGTGGCGTGAAGAGCAGGTAGAACTCTTGTTGTTTTTATTTAATTTTTAAAACAAAATCTACAACGTAATAGAAATCACCTACTCAAGAAATTATTTTATATTATTTAACGTTTCGTCGTTTTAACGCATTCTTTATTGCTACAAATGGATGGCCTGCCGAGTCTTGCAATAGCGTGTTGTTAAATGACACATTCACCTGAACTTTGCTTTTTCTCCCACGAATTGAGACACAAGCACGTGATGCATCTTACGTTATCCACTCAATAGTGTTTTTTTGTGATTACGTAACTTGGTGGACTAAAACTAGCTCTTGGACAATTCAATTAGTAAGTTTTCATGCGGAGAGGTACAATGCTTATGATTAAGTACGTATTTGTACTGTGCATACAGTAAAAATGTAATGATTTATTATTATATTTATTTAGAACTGTGCCAGCAATTTTGGAAGGAGTCGGTCTTTTGGTACCTCTGTGTTTTGTTTTTTCTAATTTAAATAATATTCGGTGTAGGTATTAACAGTAAGTAATAAATAAAGTGATTGTTTCGTTAATGCCTTTGCTACTTACACACCAAATAATTACTTCTTGTTCATATATAAGTATGCACACGCACACGCGCACGCACACGCACACGCGCACGCACACGCACACGCGCACGCACACGCACACACACACGCACACACACACACACACACACACTCGCGCGCACACACACATACACACCCATACACAAGTGTACACACTCTCTCGTTTACATTCGTAGACGCATACACAGTATAAATTTTCTTACTGCTACCTTCTTAGTATTTGTTAGTAAGTTCACATTTAATTTCCTCTTCCTTTTTTGTAATTTTTAAGAACTTAATTATTGTGTATTCCTTGAAGTTGGGGGTGGGCGTTGTCAACTGCGACACAGTCTTTTGACTAGTGTACTAACTAATGTATACTTAGTTCCTGTAAATAAATGAATAAATACATACATACACCATGTAATATAATACTGAAAAATCAGACAGTCTTAATACTTCTATTTGATTAAAAGCTTATTGCATATACATTATATATCCAACTACATAAAGTTACGTCATTTACCATTTGGGATGAACACACTATCAAAGGACAACAACCAACATTATTGACGTTATGTCTTTTCAACATGGCACGTAATAAAGATTACAGACGATGTGAAATTCGATAGCGCCAGGTTGCTAATGTAACACCTACAGATGTTCCAATTCAAAGTTTCATCCCCCTTTTCACCACCTTAGGAGTAGGTTTTTGATGCTCCATTGGCCGACTTTTACGACTTACACAGAAGGATAAGCAGCTGGCACATATACTTTTCCTTCCTTCTCAGATCAGCATAGTTTTAAAAAATATTCTAATAATTCAGGGCTGACACATACCCATAACCAGTGGTAGGTCTGTGACATTACCGTGTGGTAATACGCAAATGCATGCGTGTCAGTGTAATTAAGATATAAAGAGCTACACGAGAAGAGTAAGAAGCTGGCATAATTTATATGTATTTCTCGTTCTTTTCCAGAATGCTTGGAAGTAAATAGTATTGCATATAATTACAAACAATGTGGTATAAATAGATATAGGCTAACAACATTTTTTAATTTGATCCGTCGTGATTTTCATGCAATGCCAATCGTCTATAGCTCTATAAGCAGCGACAGGAACAACATTAATACTACGGCGATACAAATACTACAGTGTACTTTCAAATCGTTTCCGTCACTTTGACATAATCGTTTAAGAGATACAAAAGTTTAGTAGATCAAGGTTTGTTGCGATTGTGTTAACATTTTGTTACAGAAAAATGATTGTTATTGTCATTTACCACCATTACGTGAATTACGATAAGATTCAATTATCTTACATAGCCTTTATTAGTGTAGTAACTTATGAAACAATATTGAACAACACATATACATATGTATTGCTACTTAGTGCATTCACTTTTGATTTATTAAGTGTAGGTATATTTTAATGTTTTCGATGTCCAGTGGAGATTGGGTCACACTCACTCATGATTAAATGTAATGACCGTGATTACTGAAAGTAGGTTGCGATTTACGAGAGAATTACAATTGTTACACATGAAAGGATTGATTTTTAGGGTACCGTTGTCAAACTAGAAATCCTTATAATTTTGGTGTCTTTGGCCAGCCGTTGGTCTGTATGTTACAAGTCCCATATATTCTCCTTAATTATACTCTATCACATACGGTAATACCTTACGGACGCAGAGCATACAGACAAATATTGATGACTCAATAACAAAAAAAACTTAGAGAAAGGAAAAAGAAGTATAAGTGTTTTGATCCCTTTCCCCTGGAATAGTAAGTACGTTTCAAAAATATTTTTTAATAATCTGTATGAGTGGAGTGAATGGCTTTACATAGCGCAACAAAAATATTTCAGGATTTCTTGATGTTAAATCCTCAGTTACAAGATACATAATTTGCTTTCAAACATCACACCTCAGACATCACAGTCTCATTTCCATCTGATTTAATGAAAAATTCTGAAAAAATTATATTTGTCGCCTTTAGTTAGTGCTTTTATTACCAATTATATCCAATGTTGAAGTTTTTTTATTTTATTTATTTAGAATCCGTCTTTATCAAGTTGAAATAGCTCTTGTTGCTACATAATACAGTTCCATGAATCTTATGTTATGTATATCTATCTCAGCGTGCTCAACGTGTTCTTGTCTGGTCTTACTTACCCAATTTTTTATTAATTTTAACGAAAATGCTCTACTTACACATGTGTGGATACAATAATGTAATATTACCTTGTCGACGAACTTGAAGATTAGTATATATATGTGCACATCTGAGAATCTGTGGTAAGCATTATATTATGCTAAGCAACGACGTTAAGAAACGAACGACAAACAAAGCTAAGAAATGCTAAGCAAATGTAATAAAAAAAACGTCAAATTTAAGTTATTGTAACTGTATATTATACTCGTTTACTCGTTGGTTGTGATTAATGACTGTTTCCAAATTAAAATTTGCTATGGTAAGAATGGAGCATAAACTCAATATTAGGAAATAAACAAAATATTAGGGTTGCATAATCAAATATCGATTAAACAACTGTTTATCTACATACGTTATACTTCTAGCTTTTGCCCATAATTACGTTTCCGTGAATTCAGAATTTCTGAGTTAAATAATTCTGTAAATGTAATGATTTTTATTTAGTGTAGTATTTAGGCCTTGTTCTTATATAGGTACTACAATTGCAGTGTTATACTGGTAGAGCGACTTGTTCTTTTACGTGCAATAGCTCAGTGAAAAATTTTTTTCTACACCATTCGAGGAATATCTATAACATGAATCATAATTTAGAATAACTTGATAGCCAGTACAGATCTATACCAAAGGCTTGGCATTACGTGTACGATAAGAAACCTTATTCTTTCCGGACATTTTCTGTGGCTGATGCTCTTATCTTAATATAATGAATTATTATTGAATCATTTATAATCAGAAACGTTCGAAATTTAAATAAGGAATCGAAGGAACTTTTAACTTAGAATGAAAGTGAAAAATGCTATGGCGATCCATTCAGCGATTCTCGTCTTTTTGATTCTGAAGTTGGAAGATATTAATATATAATTAAGGAAGCAAACTTTAACCGGGGTAAAACGCAGCATATCTACATGTAAATGGATGTATGTTTGTTGTTTACTTGTAGTCTTATATGTGCCTTTTAAGATTCCACAGGATAATTTAGATAGGTATATACTCTTGATTTATGAATGTCCGTACGTAGTAAGTGTAGATTTAGTTGAGTACCTATTAGACGATATCCTTGATAGAATCTAAAATATGTTTTAACAGAGTAACGTAAAAATTTAACGGAATGATTTTCGGTCAAGTCGAGCGCAGTAAAAATGTAAAATGAAGTTTTCTTACTCGTTATTGATTGTCAAGTAATCTATGCGATCTATAAAATTCTAAATGCTTTATAAGTGCTATTGTACTATAGGCACTCACTCGTTTCATTCATAAAAGTTCAAGAGCACGAGTAACACAACGTTTGCTATTATTTTGTAATGAAACTTCGTTACGACTTTCGTGGGTTGTGTTAACTGGACAGCCGCGCGGAACGGTGCACTGCAGATATTGCCTTTTTTCGGCTATTTTTCACTGTAGACACCATTAGTTAAGTTTTACAAAATTGTGGTAATAGTTATATAACGCAGCGGATAGTGTATGAACTGCAAGTTTCGTGTTTTGTTTACTATTTGATTGTTATTTGTGTAGGAAAATGTCAGAAAATTTTCATTTCATTTGGTGAGTATATAAGGAAACTTCAAAATATCATTCGTTTTACACAAAAAATTTAATGTTAGATATTATAAAAAAATTAAAATTTTTTTTAGAGAAATTTTTAAAATTTCTGTATTTTTGTCCGTTCGTACTTACATGCAACAGGCGAAAATTACTATGGACGGGTAGTCAATTAGATAATATAATGATAGCTTTTATCCTCGATCAACATTTAAAATAACGTTTGAGGAAAATAAAGGGTTTTTAGGGTATAATTAAAAGTTGTATTCTATCTAATCGATATCAAAAACTAACGCAAACGAAGACGTAGGCATAGCTATGTAATATGCATATACATAACTGTTGTACTTTCGAATGAAAGGTGTGATCTGGTAAATTTCTTATAATATCTAATATTAAAATCCTTATCGCAGGTGTAGGGATCGATATTTATAAACAGAAAAAAAAAACAATATTACAGGGCGGGCCCCGACGCGATTGTATTAAGTCCTCCAGAGCGCAGAAAGTAGTGAAATATAATTATTTAAGACTTTATAAAAGCATCTGCTTCTAAGTTTTCGTGTTCGGCTTTCAAAATGTTTATTTTATCTTTTCAATTTCAGGATTTGGTGGCGGTTACTGTTAACGGTGACAGCCGTTTCAGCAGGGTTCCGTCAGTCACCACACATCATTTTCATTTTGGCTGATGATATGGTTGGTATTATCCTTCATAGCCGATTGTTGGTAATATCTATTATGGTTAAGCTTCAATTTTGCTATATAGACTAACCGCACGTCTCGACTTCGCCCAGGTTTTATACATAATATGCAACCTATGTCCATCTGGCAAAATGTACTTTTCGAATGGTCAAAGAATTTTTCAAATAGTGATTCCCGGAGATTACCCTCGACACATAAATTCACAAAATTCGCACTCTCTCTTTATAGATGTAGATTTTACAAATTTGGTGATAAATGTATATACCTACATATCTTCCCGTTATATCCCTAACGGGGTAGTCGGAGACAACGGAGCGTCAAGCTTCGCGGTCCTTACATACTTTTGTCGCTTCCTCAAATTCCATCATTCTCCTTACACATTTTCGCCTAGGTATGCGTGTGCTTTTGACATTTCCGTCAGCTAACATTCTGGCTATTTGGTCTTCGTAAGTCAGTCTTGGTCTTCATTAGCTTCTGCTACCACTCACTTTTGCTCTGTAAATTTTCTTCGACAATTTTTTTTCACTCATTCGCCATTTGATGATATACCTAGTAAAATAATAAACCTTAGTTATTTAGTTTATGGCTGTTTATATTAGCTATAATACCAACTGGCCCTTTGCCTTTGGTGTAGTCCTCAGTTCAATTACCAGCTAGTATAATTTAAAAAACGGTCTCGTCTACTATGTACACTGTGTCTCCCTCGACTCCTTGTATGGTACCCACAGTCCATAATTATATACATACAAGCCCAGTGCTTAGTCCGGAGTCACGTCATTGGTGCAATTGCCTGGAATTTGTTTATTAATTATTTTTACGATCTATTTAATTTATTTTTTTATTATCTCTGTATTATAATGATTGTGTCGCCTTGATCTTAATTCAAAATATATTTATTCATAATTGCAACTCACACTTGTGGCGTGTCTATCTGTCAATTGCATAATTCTCGTGTGATTAAAATATTACAATGGCCATCATCACGCAATGAATTCAATAACTAAAGATTTAATCTCGGCGTTCTAGACATTACGAATGCCAATTAAATGTAGGGAAACATCTTGAGAAATATGTAGGTGTCCAATTTCAGGAAAGACCGGAACCTCGTTATCTCATTTTTAGGTATTTTTTAGGAATCGTCATAAGACTAAAGGTACTTGTTGAAAAGATATTTAAACGTACATAAAAAGTACACACCTTTACATAATATATACACGTACGTATAATATCTATATCTGAGTGGTAGAGCCAAACTGAACTGCAGCACGAATAGGGTCGACTCGCCCGGTGAAATACCATCCTCTCACAGAATATCTGCGTGAAATAACAGCATTTGCTGTTGCATTTTGTTCGGTAATTGAGAGTGCCGGTGGCCCATCACCCCCTACCTCTCCCCTCCTTCCCCTATTTCCCTAAAGACCGGCAACGGACTTGTGATTCTCCGGATGTTGCGGGTGTCCATGAGCGGTGGTTGGTCACTCTCCATCAGATGACCCACACGCTCGTTTACCCCCACTTTTATAAAAAAAAAAGCAACACACATTTGATGGTTTCTCGATTTATCATCACAAAGAGAATCGTTGGCAAATATTTATACAACAAAAATTCTATAGACTCAGGTGTCACTTAAAATATTCATTTTTTTGATGAATATATATCACTGACTAATTTGCATTAAATATTTTTAAATAAATTGTGACAAACAATAAAACGTTGCTTTTTTCGTAATCGCGTTTTCTGTTTTCCTGTAGTTTTTTCGTTTAATATAAGGTCTTACTCATGGTCTTACTACACTACCACTACAGCCATAAAATTGGTCATAGAGCTATGACATCTCTCTAAAATATGTAGAGACAAATAATAATTAAAATCATCCAAACAGATTTATAAAAATAAATATTTTTCTAAAATCTCACTTCTGTTTTTAAATTATTCACTTACATACTCGTACCTTCGTAGCACCGTAGATGTACCAAATTCCAATTTAAATATAGAATTGGATTTATCTTATGGAAACATTTACAATGCGGTGTTGGTGCTAACTTTATTGAACGGTAGTGAGGCCTGGATATATTTGAAATCAAATGAGAGTAAGATAAATGCGGTAGAAATGTGATCTCTAAGAAATATGCGCGGTGTCACCCTTGTGGACAAAATAAGCAACGAAGTGATACACAGTATGACAGGATTGCATAATAGTGTTATTGTAAAAATGTAGAAAGGAATGCTTACATTGTTCGGGCACATGGAAAGACTGAGTGATGATAGACTGACGAAAAAAATTTACAGAGTAAAAGTGATTGGTAGCAGAAACAAAGGAAGAATAAGGCTGACTTACGACGTTAAAATAGCCAGAGTGTTAGCTGACGGGCATGTCAAAAGTACCCTTTAAAGTAAGTAAGTTAGTAAGTAAAGTAAGTTTTTTAAATTATAAAATAAGTAGCATTTTTGCCTAGGTATGCATACCTAGGTGTGCATACCTAGGTAAAAATGCATCCGCAAAATGATGAGATTCGAAAAGGCGAAAGAAGCCGCGAAGTTGGCGCTCCGTCTTCTCCGAGTACCCCGTTAGGAATACAGCGTGAAGATATGTGTGTGGAAACAACCTGTAATTATAGTTACAGTGTGGTTACACAATGTATTTCAATAATATTATTTGCAGGGTTGGAATGACGTATCGTTTCACGGGTCCGATCAAATCTTAACACCTAATATTGACACTCTGGCATATCAAGGCGTCATACTACAACAGTATTACAGCGAAGCAATTTGCACTCCGGCCCGGAGTGCTCTTCTTACTGGAAAATATCCCATGAGATTAGGTAAGGCATTACCCACTTAACACGTAGCTATGCGTAATAGTCTTCACAAATCGTAGCGTTAGTCAATGTAGAGACAGAAAAACTTGTCAGAATTTCTGTTAGATGTAGTTTTGTAGTAAAACACATGAAAGAATATTTGCCTATAAGTGTAAATTATTGCAAATTAATAATTATGTAGAAAATACATGTGTTATATAGTAAGTAGTAACAAAGATTACGTAGGTAATGTTTATTCTTCCTATTTATAAAAAGATAATTTAGGTAAGTAACAAAATAATTATTTAAAATATATGTGTATCTGTAAGAAGAAATTTATTGTATGATTTATTATTGGACATAACGATACTCAGCTCAAACCCCTAATTTTATAAAAACTCCAATTCCACGCGGACGCAATTACGAGGAACAGTTTCTTTAATAAAGCTTGACAGATTTGTTTAAAAACGGTGTATTTCTTCAGGTATGCATGGGTTCCCTTTGTTTAATTCCGAAGACAGGGGTATACCATTGACAGAACGATTATTGCCATCATATTTAAAGGAGTTGGGCTATTCCACACATTTAGTGGGAAAATGGCACGTTGGGATGTCCAGACGAGAATATTTGCCTACTTCCAGAGGATACGACTCTCATTATGGCATGAGAGGAGGCTATATTGACTATTACACTTATAACAAAGTTGAATCGGTGAGTTAAAACTGTCTCTACATAATCAAAACTTTTTGAGAAAATTAAATTTATAACAATTTGTGCAGTATATTATATCTATGTATAAATTACTAAATATTTATGAGGATACTGTAGTATTAGGTACATAAAATAGGTATTATATTTTTTGCGTTTTCGCCGTGTTACAACTTTTAGAGTTTCTACCTGTCTACCCGTCCGCGTATCAGTCCGACCGTCCGTGTCGTTTGAACTGTTATAAGCAATATACCTCGGGCCAAACATTATAATGGACGAAACCATAGAACCATAATGTCACGTGTCAATTACATTTTCGTGTCTCTCTGTTTATCTTATTGAGCGTAACCACGAGTAAAATAGTTAGCTATAGTAGGTAAGTGGTGGTAGTATAGTAGGTAATTTGACACTGTCGGTGTAATTCGCATCAGCTCATGACCGGCTCGACGTACAAAACATTGCGGTACTGAAACAATTATTTGCAAGATACTCGTAAATCTTAAGTGTTTTAGCTACTAGTATTCACGATAATACACATGTCTCATTTTCAGCTGTGTATTGTTATAACTGCGAGTGCGAGTCTTTTTCTTGTCACGCACATTAGTACGAGTCCAGAACCTCACACCAATAAAAAACGGACACGCTCGTAAAGCAAAAGCTCCGTCCGTCATGATTCATGGTCCGAGTAACATACAAAAAAATAATTAAATCAACAAAAGAGAAATAAAAAATTAAAAACAATAAATTAAGGGGGGTCACTATACAAGACACTTGCTTTTTTTAAGTATTGTTTTGGTTGTGTTTGTAGGTTTTTGTTATATCGTAAAAACGGTAATACAAATAAGCGTCCAAGTTGGTGTGATTATAGTACAAATTGGACAAGTGTGGGTTGGGATCGTGCTAAGAATCCTGAACTGAATGAAAGAAAACACGATTTTTTGAAAAACACATATGTAGGCACAAATTATTATACTGCGCGCGGAATCTAGCCCACACTTTCCCGGTTTTTTTTAAAATAAGAACATTCGTTTATATCTGAATGTTTACAAATTAAATTCTAGGATCAAATAGGATAATGTCGGTATTTCAACCGACAGAGGAATTATTTTGTTAAAAAGGTATTACTAGATATTGTTCTGTTCTTCTTGGTCTAAACAACTATTACGTGCTGATTTGTGCAGACAAGTTTACAAACTTTGTGTAGCACATGGAGTTAAAATATAGTTTTATAGTGCATCTTTTTTCTCGTTCTCCTAACATGTATGGTCAGAGCCAGTTTTGGCCATTTATCTTTATATACTGATTCTGCATTTACATCTATTTCTTGTACTATTACATTTCTCATGTCTTACGTTCTAGTTCTTAATCTTACTCATACACCTTATATCTAATAAGCGCGATCTTATCTTTAATACCATTTATTTACTACTAACTTTTGCTCGCGACTTTGTTCGCGTATAAATTATAACCAATGTGTTATTCTGATGTATAAGCTATATTACAGTAAAGTTTCATCAAAATCCGTTGAGTAGTTTTTGTGTGAAAGAATAACGAACATCCATACATCCATCCTCGCAAACTTTCACATACACTTTACATCTATTCTTTATTCTATTAAACTTCTCTTATCTTACAAGTGTTATAGTATTACAGAGCTTTTGATTGTGACTGTAGTGCTTGCTTTAAATATCTTTATTTGCAAACTTGTTTGGAATTACTCAGTGGCCAGATGGGAGGCGAATGTTCGGCTTGGATCTTTTTGATAATGCTATCCCGCAAGATACGGAACAACGCTATATCGTTGATGCATTAACGGACAGAGCTGTTAAAAGTAAGTTAATTACTTATTTCAATAAGTAATATGTAAGTTATATATGTACCTTATTTCAATAAGTAATATGTAAGTTATATACATACGTAGCGACGTAAAAACATCAAAGTTTTATCGACATAGATTACACACTAAATTGTGTGTTATTTGCTGAGTGCAAAGTATCTATATTTTGTACATGATGGCGAGAACGAAAACCATCGGAACATGACCATGCAACGTTGCGATGGTTTTCGAAGAAGAAGATAAAGAAAATCAGGAGCGGTATAACTATCTTTTTCAGTCAGTGTAACCTATGTGTTTTTGTAATACATTGGAAATAGAAATATAAATTGGTTACGATAGCTATTACGTCTTAAAATGTCAAAAATAATAGTCAAATTTAAACCAAATTTCTACTTTTTATTTGTAGTATAAAATTGAAATACAACTTTGTATGTTTTAATTTTACAGCCAGTTTTAGAAAAAAATCTGTTTATTAATCACGTAGAGCATTAACATACAACAATTACTCTATTAATTATTTGTCTTAAAAATTCTGACTAATCAAGAATTTATAACACCGAATTATTCCGAAATCACAATATTATATTCGTTTATTTATTACGAATATAATATAATTTGTTAGAATTATTTATGTTCTTAGTTCTTGTTCTGCAAGTAACGTAAAAGTCCACTTTAGTTGTTACCGCTAGTTGGAGCAGACAAAAATACGTCTGGCGCGTTTCCGTCCCTGGACATCTTAGCGGAGATGGACGCAAATCTACGTCCGCTTCTGCAGCGAGGATGAGGAAAACACGCCCGCGACGGCGAAAGAAGTGAGCTGGCAGGAACGCCACTGTGCGGCAAAATGTTTCGAGCAGCTGGTATAACCGACGAGCTCGCACCAACGCGTTGTCGATGCAATTCTGCCCAACTTCGAATCCTGCCTTTAGAGGCGATGGCACGTTACCTACTGACTGACAAAAGGAACGGCTGCTTCGTTCAGTAGCTGAATCGGATAGAAAGGAAAGAGATGGCGTGGTTGATCGCTGTGGCAGGGATCTGGATAGCGCCTGACCTATGCTGGAAGAATGCGCTGCTTAGACATGTAAGCGCTGAGTCCTAGTCCACTCGATCGGGCAAGATCTATCCCTTTCAGCGGTAGTAGCGGCTATGCTGGCAGGTGAAAAATTGTGAAAGGTTATGTCTTCCTCCCGTAATGGTGCAGCAGGAGGTCGCCGAACGGAAACGAGAGCGGGCTGATTCCGCTCGGTGACGAGTCGTGTCGTCGCGGTATAACGTACGTCCCGAACCGTCAGCCCTGTTGCTCGGGCCCGAGAATAAGGCTATAGTGTACCTCGACTGTCGCGAGAGGTGACTAAAAGAACCTTCGGGGCTGCGGCGAATGGCGTGGGGGTTTCGGTCGTCTGTCTCCACAATAAATTTACTATTTTTATCCAAAATTAACAGTTTCGCTTTAAAGTTTTGTTTATAACTTTAATCACCGAAAATTTAATATAGTGTTTAATAGTAATGCTTGGGAGGCATTTGTGAAAACAAATACAGGCCAAACTTTATATTGCTTCACGTTGGGTAAAATTTTACAAAATTCTTTTGTAAATTATTTAAAACATTTGACATGAGTATTCAAGATTTAAACTGCCACTTTACAAGTTTAAATTTTTAACGATATTTATTTTGTTATTTCTGTATGAACCTCCTATGTACGCACAGACAATTGTCTGTGTAGGTACGTTAGGATATGTTAGGTATTTTTACCAAAACACTTGTAACTTGAACTTGAAACTTTATGGAAAATGCCATTGTGAGAAGGACAGTTTGAAAAGTTTCGTCTCTAACTTTAAATAGATTTTATCAGTTTTAACGATGCAAGCTATTAATTTAAATAATTTCATTTTTTTATATGCTATAAAATTTTATAGAATCACTTATTTTTTATGCTAATATCTTTTTAATGAAGGAAGGATTTTATTGTATATGTTATATTGTTATATTGTTGTGTATATGTTATATTTTTTTTTCGATATTTTCACCAATTTTGAAGTGTCATTATATGCATCCCAAAATATTGACCTAATATAATCTAACGTATAAAAAAAGAATTATGTAGAAATTAGAAATTTAATATCTTAAAAAATTTAAACTAGTAAAATTGAAGTTTAATCTTTAATACTTACAGAGAATGCTTTGTGTTACGAGTATATATATATATATAACGAATTTTGCAAAATTTTACCCTGTATGAAGAATGTTAATCAATCAATCACATTAAAGTTTCTGTGATTAAGTTGTAAATAAAATTTTATAGTGAAACTGTTAATTTTGATGTTTACCTTATTCAGTTGATAAAAATAAAAAAATTATTGCAGAGAATAGAATATTAATTTTAAACTAAATGTCATTTATATCAAAAGTAGCAACTTATAGAGTATACCATTAATTTTCAAGATTGTAAGTTGTAGATAGAATTAATTATACTATTGCTCCATTATGTGTTTTGCTCCGTTTGCTCCCTGCTCCCTTTGTAATAGTTTAAAATCGTATCATGTATAAAAAAATTATTCTATGGATAAATCTTATTTATAATAAAATATAATGTCACATACCACTTATAAGCAAACCTGCTTATCTGCAGACTATCAGAAATGACATTCAATATGTACCTACGTATTTATATGACAAGTATCATTGATAAATTGTTGATAACGTTTCAGTCATACAGCGACATAATACATCACAATCTCTGTTCCTTCATGTGACTCACAATGCACCTCATGCGGGAAATTCTGGAGGAGCTTTACAACCGCCACTATATACTACTGTTAAAAACAGACATATTGCGAATCCTAATCGCCGTCTTTATGCAGGTAACTCGGCAGCATTCAGGCGTTTAACAGTTTAAAAGAAATATATTTAACCGCTTATTATTTTATTTTGTGGTACAGCTCATTAAGTAATTGTAAATATTTTCAGAAATAGTCACCCATTTGGACCGCAGTGTCGGTCGTATTGTTAGAGCGTTAGCCGATAAACACATTTTAGATGACACCATTATTGTATTTGCATCTGATAATGGCGCACCAACTGTTGGTGATTTAAATAACTGGGGCGTGAATCTTCCATTTAGAGGAAAGAAATATACTCCTTGGGAAGGTGGCGTTAGAGTCCCAGCCTTCATATGGCATTCTACATATAGGCCACGAGTGTGGGATGGTCTTATGCATATCACTGATTGGTTACCGACTTTGGTAGCGGCTGCTGGGGGACAAGTGAATGTAGAGATAGACGGTGTCAATCAATGGGATTCTATAGCACAAGACGGCGAGTCAAAGCGAAGAGAAGTTCTAATAGCTGTTGAAGATAGTCCAACTAATATTTACGCGGCTTACAGAGCAGGAGATTACAAAATTGTGGTTGGCAATGTGACTGGCTTAAACAACAATTATTATGGTACAGAATTAATGGATAATAAAGGTTCTTCTCCAGAATACTTCCCTGCGTTGAGGTCATGTGAAGCTGCAAAAACGCTAGAATTAATGGGAAAGTATTTAAATTTTGAAGACGTGAAAACAATGAGAAGAGCAACCATTATAAGACAACAAGATATGGTTAGAGATCAAACACTATGTGAACCTACACCCAGTAAGTTAGAAAAATATTTTAGATAAAAATAAAAATATTTAGGTAGTATGCCGCATTATTGGGTTTAATTAAAAAATGTGTTCTGGTTTCAGCCCGAGGTTGTCTTTTCAATGTTCGCCGTGATCCCACAGAAAGCCATGATTTATGGCAGAGAGCTATAAAAATTGCAGCGTTATTGACAAGCAGACTTAGAGCTTTATGGGCTCTACAACAAAGAAGAGGTCCTCCAGCTTTAGACGTTCAATCCAATCCCATGAACTTCAACTATACATGGATGCCGTGGCTTAATCAGCGAAATGAAAGCACCGGGAATGATAATGATATTACAGTGAGATCATTTGAAACGAAGACTGATAATAGTAACTTTTACTTCAGACAAAGCGAACATAGGAATGGCAGTAGAAATACAACCGTCGCAGCGGTAGTCAACTGTAACGGTACAACAGGCATAAGAAATTTCTTATGTATTCTAAGAAGTGTTTTCTAATTCGTACAGCATTGTTAATTTTAGTGATATTATGTTGTGATATCTTATTTGTTAAACTTATTGTGTTGTAATATTTATTTTTTAAAATTAGAAATAAATAACATAAACTAAGCTCTACATTGGGAAATATTCTTGAATAATGTAAATTTTAGATTTTATTTTTATCTAAATGCTGTCTCTCATTTATCATAAAAACTATCGTGTGACACATCTGTAATTCGCAATTCATAACAGACATGGTAAAGAACGCCATGCCTAAGAATGCTGATAAAATAAATACAGCGCAATCTGTTTTAGTACCTAGTAGAAATATCGTCACAATCGACAGACTTTCGTTTTGGGATATTAGGTATACTATATTAAAGTAAAAATAATTACGTATCTACATCATATTTTATCTCGATTGGCAACATTTGACCAGATGTGAATATAAATATCCAGTGAAATCAGTTGACGTTATGCTACAGAATAACGTAATTTCATAATACTTATTATGACCTAAAACACAGTTTCTATATTTTTTCTATAGTTGAATTTTCGTTCTTGTGAAAATCAAACACCTAAGTATACGATACCTACAGTGCTTCATGCTATCTTGTTATTCATGCAAAATGATGTCATTTTTAATGTGTTTAATATTTCTATTAACTATTGAATTTGTACACTGCGAAGAGGAACGGATGCGGCCAAATATTGTGTTCATTGTTGCAGACGATTTGGTAAGTTTGTTAATGTTAGTACCATTCCTGTTTTCCATATGTTTAAAAAAAAAGTAATTACGAGTACATTAGTCTTTGGTATTATCAAACTATTGTAATTTTATAAGCCGGAGCTTTAATTTTTGGTCAGTTTTAAGCGTGATATTTAAAAATCTAAGGCAAAGATAATCATTTTTATAATAATAAAATACTTACCAATTATTAAAAATTTAAGCTTATGTGGAAGAATTCTCCTAAGTATATAAGTAACTTCATACTATAATGTGCTCACATTATTGACATAGGATTAAAAAAATCAATTAATGTTGCTCTGGATTTAACGACGTTCTTTGTAACTGTAACGCGTAAACCATAAACGACAAAATGGTAAGGATTTTACAAATAAATTTACTCTAAATCCCTAACGGGGTAGTCAGACAAGATGGAGCGTCAAGCTTCACGGTCCTTACATATTACTTGCGCCTTATCAAATCTCATCTACCTCCTCACACATTTTCGCCTAGGATTTTAATTATGTGTAAATAATACAGGGTTTAATTTTATAATGATATTCCTCTATTGGATCTTGTTTCAACGTACGCTGATCATATCTGTATCGTGTATGGTTATAGTTCGTCCGTTGTCTGCTTCTTCGTCACTCGAGTTATGTTACGTTTGATATTCATTATCATATCATTCAATATTTGTGAGAGAAGCCTTACAGTGAACTATACGTATATAGTATTACAGATTAATAAATGTCGCTTTAAGGGTATGAATTAGATATTTCATATTACAGGGTTGGAACGATGTCGGTTTTCATGGATCTGATCAAATTGTAACTCCGAACATAGATTTGTTAGCATATTCTGGAGTGGCGCTAGAACGATATTACAGTCATGCTATGTGCACACCTTCACGTGCCGCTATTCTAACTGGGAAATATGCTCACGTTACAGGTGAATGATAAAAACGATAAATTCTCGAATCTTATCTAATAACATTTTAACTATCTCTAAATCTGTGTAAACGTTATTTTTGCAGGTATGCAAGGGTATCCCCTCACTAACGGCGAGGACAGAGGGTTGCCGTTACCAGAGAAATTGTTGCCTCAGTACTTGAAAGAATTGGGTTATGCTACCCATTTAGTCGGTAAATGGCACGTGGGTCAATCGCGTACAGAATATCTTCCCACTTCTCGAGGATTTGATTCACATTTTGGTCATAGAGGAGGATACCTTGATTACTTCGAATATACTAATCAAGAAACTGTAAATACTTATTTTTATTTTCTACCAATACATTTTGTTGATTAGGTAGATAGTAATAACATATTTTCATTCCATATCTATTCGGGGTGGACAGAACATCAAGTCAGATCACCGTTTCAGATGCCATTTCTAGCATAAGTAATTCATTGGACCTACCGATGGCAAAGTGGAACTTGATGGTGATGTGTTGCTAGTTTATGGACTATACCAGTTCCTTATAATAAGTTTTTAGCCGACTTTTATGAACAGTGTGGGAAGATAAGCAGCAGGCACATTCTATATTTTGTTTCCCTTCTCGACCAATACGGAAGCGATATTATTGGTTAATAAGCGATATGTTATAAGTACTTGTATTTTAATTTCATTAATTTCAGTGGATCAATGGCTTGGTATCTGGACTGGATCTATATAGAAATTTAACCGCCGCTTGGGACGTTGAAGGTTATATTACTGATATCTACAATTCTGAAGCAAAGTCAAGTAAGGTCGCTTTCTTAAGTTTCACACAAGATACATTGTATATCTAATTTCCACAGTCGTAAACGAAACTACATAAAATACACAATCTGTATTCATTTATGCTGAAGGTCACACGTGCACATTTTTCAATTGCAAAAGTCAGTGAAACTTGTTATTTTCAGATGGAAATATTGTTAGTTTTTTATAGATTGTAGGTTTATTATAATTGAAACTAAGTTTAATATTTCAAGTAATACGCTCTCACGACGTGTCTACACCGTTGTTCTTAATGCTGAGTCACAACGCACCGCACTGTGCCAATGCTGAGGCAATATTACAGGCTCCGCCAAAGCAAGTGAGGGCTATGCGTCACGTAGAGTTACCGTCAAGGCGGAAGTATGCAGGTGAATACATTTAAACTATCTTTTATTTGAATAGTAATTTATTTACTAGAACAATGGGTACATAGACGTAGTTATTTCTTAGTCATTATTCTTATCTTACTATGATGTCCAAAGCCGGTTAAAAGCTCGAAAAAGATATAACGAGTAATTTGCTTTTTATGATTTTTCGTTTAAAAAGAAAATGTCATTGCTTTTTCAATTATTCTTAGAAAGTATTTGTCCGATTATTGCGAAATCTTTATCAATCTTTATTAATCTTGATTAATATGTTATATAAGTTTTTGGGTGCACGATGTTATGAGCAAACGCGAGCATAAATGTGTTGTTATTTTTTTAAATATTTATGTGTTACAAGTAATTGTGTTCAATTTTTTTAAGCCATGGTAAAAAAACTAGACGATAGTGTCGGCGATATAATCAAAGAACTTTTAGATAAAGGTATACTAAGAAACACCATAATCGTATTTATATCAGATAATGGAGGCATGACATCCGGAAACTCTATGAATTATGCATCGAATTGGCCCTTAAGAGGGATAAAAATGTCGCCTTTCGAAGGTGGAGTGAGGCTCGTTGGCTTAATTTGGTCACCGATATTAAATTTTTCTACCAACCTTTGGAGAGGATATATGCACTCTGTAGACTGGTTACCAACTTTATTACGAATTGTTGGTGTTCAATCACCTAAAGATATTGACGGTAAGGATTTATTGGACGACATTGTCTCAAATAGAGCATCTAGCAGAGAGGAATTTATCGAGATTGATGATTACACGGGTTATGCTTCTATTACATTTGGCGATTACAAATTAATATCCGGATCGGTTACAAATAATTATAGCGATCACCAAGGAGATAACCTTAGAGGCATAATTGGCAGTCCACCATCTTACGTTGATAGTCTTACAAATAGTACGGTGTACGCTGTTCTCAGAGAAATAAGAAAACCATTTTTATTAAAGAATTTAGAATTGCGGAACAAGATTAAAGTTAATTGTAAGAATACAGACAATGAAGTTGTAAAAATATGCTATCCGGAAATTGGTAAGGAACGTTCACTATTTTTATAACTAGATATCTACATATCTGTTAAAGAAAGGTCGTGTGGTGGTGGTATAAAAAATCAAAATCAATGCAATGGAAGTAATTTTTTATCTTCATAAAAAACACTTTGTTTAACGACATCTCCTAAATAATAAGTACCTAAATAGTAAGTATACAGATTATTAACGTATTAAAATATTGTTTTTTATTCGTTTTTGTAGGAAAAACGTGTTTATTCAACATTAAAGAAGATGCTTGTGAATTACATGATTTGTCTGCTTCGTATCCGGAGCTTGTCAATAAATTATTGACACGGATAGAGGCGGAAATGAAAAGAAGAATACCCAGAAAAGTGCCATTATACAGAGACCCGAGAGCCGCACCGAAATTACATAACTATACATGGACCACATGGGCTGATAACATAACACTAAGTACATAGAGTGTCTTCGGCTGCGTGAAAATTATTCTGTCATGTCATATATCCTGTCAATCCTATATCATACATGTATACCTATTTCATTTTAGAATTAAGTAATTAAAATTTAGCTTTTGTATTGTTAGATGCTAGTTAGTGGTAAAACCCAGGCTAAGAATAATTTATAACGACTCGTATAAAGCATGTTTGGGCTCCTGCAATAAAGTTGAAGGTCCTGGCCTAATATAATGAATTATTCTCATATAGTGAGATCCCGGGGTCTCACTTGTTCAAATATTTATATACTACAAGTGAAGCCGTAGAGAATTTATCTTTACCGTATTGTTATATTCGCAAATGTTAAACTTAAACATAGGATTGTTACTTGGTAGCAAATACTATGTATGTAGTAAGAGTAATTTGTAACTAAATCCCAAAACTTCATATTATTTTACTCAAAGTCAAATGTTTTTCGTTGGAGTAGACTTTTTTGCGGGAACGAGAAAAGTGAGGTATCATTTTATTTAGATATTTTATTTTTTATATTTTTAGGAGTTTTAAAGCACAAAAGTGATAGTATATTGTGTTTAAGTTCTGTGCAAGTGAAAAGAATGGAGTAGGTCTAAATAAACATGTGCAGCTAAAGTTTTCGCGCTCTTACAAGAAGTCCTATAAAACTTCAGTAAAGTTTACTATCACTTTACTGGAGGTGTTTTAGGATAATGATTCTATTTTATTAATACAATACGTGACATTGGTAAATACACTAATCTGTGCGCCATGCCATGAAGAAAGAAAGGAAAATATTTGGAATAAATTTGCAATTTTTTTTTAAATGTAAGTACTACTATTTACATAGCTATTAGAAATAAGTATTGCATTAGTTTTTCGAATCAGAGCATGAAATTGAACTAAATAGTGATAATTGACAAACAATGACTACTAACCATCTACTTACACAGTATATGTTATATTAAGACAGTAATTTTAGCTATTAGCTTAAAGTATTATGTTACTTTGCATTTCTAATCACTTCTTTTTATTTATAAGCCTGTAAAAACAAGTATGCATTTGCCACTTACATTTTGACTTAGATAAGAAGAATATCGAGATTTGAGGAGTTGAAAGTATTTACGGATCGCGATGTTTGGCACTCTGTCCTCTCTGACTAGCCTATCAGGAATATAGCGTGAGGATATGTGGGTATATATATGTAGGTCTAAGTAAATATACATTTATATACACACAGTATATAAATATATATTTACTTAGACCTATGATACACAGTATATAAATAGATATTTACTTAGACCTATGACAGCAAATTGTTTTTAATTGGAGGGGTTGGTTTGCAAGATTGTTGAAAAATTCGAAAAACTGATTATTCAGGTTTCCCGTAAGACACATTATGTGTTTTTGAATATTCATACGTCAAGATATAATTTTTACTACGCAAATCTTAGTATGCGTTGCTTTCGTTGCATTTGTGTAACTATATTACAGACCAATAGAAAATTTCTTCTTTTAAATTGCCCAAACCCAGGCTTGCGAAGGCACTTTTAATTGCCGAGAGAAAGCGGTAAACGTGAAAATTTTTCTTGACTACAATAAAGTACCTACGCGAATTTTCACGACGACAATAATACAAGCTGTCGAAAATGATGACACGTATTTTCTTTTATCTCCAAATAAGTAATCGTTAAAAGATCCCGATAGAATCA
This sequence comes from Zeuzera pyrina, assembly GCA_907165235.1. Classification (NCBI taxonomy): domain Eukaryota; kingdom Metazoa; phylum Arthropoda; class Insecta; order Lepidoptera; family Cossidae; genus Zeuzera; species Zeuzera pyrina. Next base: position 12,750,760 of record OU015624.1, read on the forward strand.
GATAGATCTTATAGTAGAGGTATATAAAACCGGGACACGTTTCAAATAACGATTATCGTGTATTTCGCTTCCAAATAAACATTCTTGGGACTCATATCGAATAATATTGGTAGTATCAGCAGACGTCAATGTTTATGGTCAACACTATTATTGTTTGATACACAGTACTATTACAGATAATATTGTAGGTACATGGATAGATTTGACCCTTTCGTAATATATGTATTTCATGAAACGGTCGAACACGCAAACTTTATTGAAATATTATCGTTTCAAGATCTGAATCTATATGGATAAAAATATCACGATGGATAATTCATAATTTAACATATTTAATATTTTACAAGAGAATAATGCGTTTTGAAAATTAATTGACTTCTAAAATAATGGCAAAAACAAGTATTCGTTTTTTAAGTTATCGTGATCTTTCGGGAAAATTTCATTTTTCTGTTAATTCTGCGAGTAAGTGATTATTTATTTTTGTTGAATCCAATGATGTTATTCTATTTATTTTGTATTTGTAAAATAACTGACTTATTATCCCGCCTTTTCGCGCGGGCAAGCTGTTGAGGATATTACAGACTAGATCACCGTTTCCTAAAGTGGGTTCTCCGGAACCTACCATAAGGGTTCCTTGGAAAAGTCACTAGCGAATGTTGTTACACTTGTAGTCCAGTCGTAGGAATATTTTGGCTACTGTAATATTTTTGTGCGAAACTTAATTCATAAGCATACACATTGATAAACACTGAACCACTTGAACTTGTAGTAGGATTTATAAAAAGAAACTGCTTAATTTTAGATTTGGAGTTCGGACCTATTAATTCTATATTTCAAATATTCATAGGTAATGTATTGATTTTTGTTGCTTTTGTTGCTCTTATTTCAATTAAAGTATTTGTTATCATTTGGAATAGGGTTCCTTAAAGTGAAAGGGCTTTATTGAGTGTTCCGTAGCCTTACCAAGTCCAGGAAACCCTGGACCTAGAAGATAATAATTATTACACGTATCTATTTGCCTTAAAATAAGTATATATTATGGCTATAAATATAATAATAAATTTAAGCTAACGTAATCGTAAATATTTACAAACTTAAAATTATCTTAGCCTTGCAAATTACCAGCATCACCTCTTTGTATAGCCTAGCTAGTTCGCTGGCGGAAGAAGTTGCCGGTCCGATGGTCAATAGAAGCTCCGGCTAGTCGCTTACAAATTTCGGTAACCAGTCGATGGGCTTCAGGACCCCAAGGTCTCATAATTTCAACTGCAAAGAGCGTAAATATGAGACTCTTGGAGAGGGTAGCATTACGCTCTTCCAGTTCTCAGCAGTGCCGCTCGCAGCACCTGCTGACTTGGAAGTTATTAAACAATTATTTGTATTTGTAAGATGTCTACAAGTGGTGAAAGCTTAAAAGTTATTTTGATTCGTTCCTGAAAATATTTACGTAATGTACTGTTTATTGCATGGCGTGCATATTCATTGTAAAGTTGATTTATAACTAATAGTGACCGACCGTTTTGATTCAGATTTCGGCCAAAAAGTCGACCATATATCAGCCAAACTGATTATGTACTTAAACTGAAACTGATTACTACAGAGTATAATCAATCTTTCATTGTTGTTTTGTTTTGATTTTCATGCAATTGATTCTCATCTTTGTGAAGACCGTTAATTAATTTAATTGTAATTTGTCTTTAAGCACAATGTGCCAAAAAGAAGACCTCATTTAATCAAAGATTTAGGAATAATCTATGTACAATGTTATTGAATTTCTTTGAACATATATTACATAGATAATTACCACTGAAAAAAGTTGATATCTATTACGATTTCTATTGTGATATTTTGGTGATATCTAAGTATATATTAGAACTAAATAAATTAATTTTTGTATAGATATTATAAATGTTGTATTGTATTATTATATTTAAAGAGATTAACTGTATGCGAGACAAGTTAATAAGTTGTATCCGAGAATTCTTTAGAAATTTAATCAAATTTAACATGGCCAAGTTCGGTTTCGGTCGAAACTAAAATAGTGACCGAAATTAAGTTTCGGTTTTGACTGAAAGTCTAGTTTCGGTCGGTCGCTATTTATTATATAGAAGTCAAAAATTAATTAAGTATTTTTCTATAAAATTATGCCGTCAACGATTAATATTATCTGCCTAAAATATTTTTGACAATTATAATATTTTAGTTACAAACATTTCCAAGGAAGTAAGCCACTCTCCAGCAAGTATCTTTTGAATACAAAGGCGCTGCGCTACGCAGTCGCAACGATTTGAGAAATCCATCTCATGTGTACTTAGGCAGACATTCCAGACAACGTGTTTGCTTGTTGGAAATTATTAATGAAAATACGTTCATGCAAACATCTAAGCAGGTACGTATGTATACATATACAGATGCTGAAAATTACATAAGTATCTACCTATGTATTTTTTATTACAGTTATGAAGTACGCTATAAATATAATCTTATCTTATACACGTTTGTATACATAAATTACCGTGAGTTAATTTCGCAAAAACTCGAAAATGACTCGACCGATCCTAAAATTTTTTTTTGAAAAACTCAAAGGAATAGCCGAAAAATCGAAAGTGGTAATTTTGTACGAGAATCGTCACTTCGGATAATTTTGCCACTTTGGATTACTTTTAATAGATGGCGATGGTGGTGGACCTATCGTTCGACTGTCATACACCGCACAACTATTATTCCTTCCGCGGGGTTGTGTGAAATTACATTTAAATCATTTAGTTTGGGATAATGTCCCAGCCGGTAGAATTTGAAAGATAAAATTGTTAATGATTTTCTAATTTCTACTGTTTTCAGTCTATACATACCCACATACATACTAGTCTTCAGACTCGTTTTGAACAAAACATTATACATACATATCCAGACGTCGCCGTATAGTACCAATAGTTTAATTTTTTATTTTTTTAGAGAATATCAAATTGTATATATTGTGAAGAAATACATATTTAAACATATTTAGTCTATTTAAATTTACTTTTCTTGGTTTAATTATTGTCGCTACACGATAGTACTTGTCTGACAGCATCTTGGTTATTACTTTTTGTGTCACGGGTTTTTTAAATTTTTAATTTAACTTCTATGACAAGTTGCTTAAAGTACTTTGGTTAGATTAAGATGTAAAAAACCGGTTAAAGTTTTTTAATTATTCCATTAAGAGCTATCAAAGTAGTATTTTTGCATTGTTTTATGGTAACAATAGTAAAGTATTACAACATTATAGTGAAGTTTATCGTAGAGCTCTTTGCGCATGTGTGCATGTATCTACGTACCTATTTATGTATGTAATTATTACATATACGTAACAAGCATCATGTGCATAATATTAATGTTTGTGATATGTAATGGCTGTATTAAATTTCAGCTTGATAACTAATATTTTTTAGTTACGAGTAATATTAATTATAAAACAGCTTCAAGTCTCTTACCATAATTTAAGTGTGATGAATTGGAATATATATTTATAAAATAAATATTGTAACGATCTCTCTATGTTGTAGGCTGTATTCAGTAACTTTGTTTAACTTTGTGATCTTAAGAAAGTACAGGCTACGTAAAGTAGGTACATGTTTTGAGTTTGCTTAGTACTCGGAGTTTAACTCTCTCTCTCTATGCAAACTTCATTTTAATGACAATAAGCGTTTACTCTGACTTATAATATTAACTGTAAGAACATTCACAGGTTCATAAGGCAACCACAACATTAGGGTACTTTCTTCGATGTTCGTTTTAAAAATTAATGAAAACGAGACATTTATGTCTGCACATATACCCATGTAACTAACCATACCCATAACCATATAAATATTCTTCATTGAAATAAAGTACACATACATCTTATTCTTAACGTTAATATTTACAAATTTGAAACTAAACATTATCTTAAAAATTAGTATATATTATATAATAATAGCTCCAGGGACCCAATTTCGACTGCAAAGGGCGTAAATATGAAACTCTCAGAAGTCAATTAAGATTCTTAAAATTGAAGGTATTACCTGCAACCAGTGACCTGATTCCTTCTCAGGAACAGTCAGGAGGCGAGACCGATCTTTTTCGGTACTACAAGAATCTAAAAGTTGAAACTTGACATTTTTGCATAGATGCTCATATCGGGATGCAACATCGTTCATAAAAAACATCGATATTAAAACATCGATGTTTTCAAAACTGAAACATCGATGTCGAAAACACCGATGTTTTTTAAAATAATATCTGAGCAACGAGCACTGCTCTTAAAACTGAAACACGGGAGTAAGCGGATTTTCTCATAAATTTGATCTAGCTAGAACGTTTTTTCGCCTATTAAACCTCTAATTGAAAATTGTTTCGAAATCGTTTCGAGTCGTTTTGAAAAAACGATTACAAAATTTACCAAAAAAAATAGACTTCTAAAATAATTGCTTGATAAATAGTATAGAATATTGACTGATTTAAATTATATTTTAGCTAGGAGTAGAAAACATTGAATACAATAACGTAAATGTAATTAATCGAATTTATTAAGACAAAAGATAGAACAATTATATATTTGGTGATTCGGGCGTGCTGTGTGAAAGCAAGATATCAATTAGAAAAGTGTAAACGTGAGTGACAAGAATAATACATAATTACAGTACCTACTATGACAAAACATCTTCCATAAAACATTGTCCATAAAGAGCGATGTATCGTCAATGTTAGTAGTTTCAACGTCAATGTTAAAACATCGACGTTTATGAACGATTCATCGGTGTTTTAAAACATCGATCTGTCATCGATGTATCGATCTCTGCCTGCTTTTTTTTTCGTCAGCCTACAGCACGGAAAAGCTTTTCCTATCTGTTATTCGCCCTTCCTTAGTATCGGTTAAGGTGTTGTGCTTGGCTGATGCTCGAAATGCCCGGTTAAGTTTTTGTCTGAGTACTAAACTGTCTACTTTGATCTTTTGTCAGAAACACCGGGATGACCCTAGGGATGCAAAAGATGCATCGATGTTTAAAAACATCGATGCATCGTTTGCGACGATACATCGATTTTTAAAATGTTTCCACACGTTTAGGTGTCATCAACAATTTATATTTTAGATAATGTATTTTTGAGAATATTGTCTACAGATATTAAAATGGTTTATAACTTTTAAATTTGAAGTTCTAATTTACAAAGTTATATCCATGTTCCCGTTATTCTTATATTTAATGGGCCTTACGCTTCACGTTAAATGAGCTGAAAATAGATTAATTAAATTATGTAATGGATATACGTATCGTAGAAGATATTTATACCTAAATATTTTAATTATGTACTCTGTATTACATTAGTACATAGTTTCTTGGTATATACGTCGGCATCTATAAAGTTAGCCTAGTTATGAAACCTAATTAAGAAACTCATGTCTACTTATTTAGTCAAATTTTGCAGCTAAGATAAAATTATTTAAAAAAAATTCGGCAGCTTTTGTGACTATCAATAATTTAAAAACATGGACTTTTTTAACATATGTAAAAATGTGTTAGGTATTTGCTCTATGTTGTAAACTGATTAATTTAATATCCATACGGTTTTCCAAATTCTGTGACATAGTAGGTAACAAGTTGTTTAATGAAAGTTTTTGCTAATGAACCACAGCGAGCTTACAAAATGCAAATTAAGTAATTACCACTCGAAGTCTGTAGATATTCGATAGTTTGAAGTCTATCCATTTTTACTATTAGTCTGTCAATTTTTAAATTCGAAATTCTGATTCTATCAATATTTTATATAAAAGTATATCAATTAATTTATAATATACCTAGATAGTGAAACAAAAACCTAAATATTCAGTATAATATTAAGAGAATGTTAAAATATAAAGTTATTTCAGCAATAAAATACAAAAAAAGCATAGCACACAAGTGGAAAACTATAGTTTGCGGTTGAAGTGTTAGTCCTTGTGATATCTAATTTATTAAATAATTAGAGATACATTTACAGTTCACTGAACAAACAGACAGTGCTACAGTCTAATTAACGAGAACGAGACCGAGTCTGTTGAAGCTAAATAGCGTTTAATGGAACGGTGGTGAATTTGTAATGCGGGTTTGGATGTAAACGTTGTTATATATATTATATGCATATATTTTCATTGAAAACATTTCAGGTTTAGAGCTCTACTTGAATGATGATTTTATTTTTCACCATTTTGTCACTTATGTAAGTAAACAATCGGATTTGAATTTGAAAAAAGTTTGTTTCTTTCGTATTTCTTATGGTGTTCAAGCATGGTTTGAAGTTAAGCTTTTCATCTCTGTATTTATAAATTTTTGCTGCCAATTTTTAAACGTTTGTACTATAACATTGGAATTTATATACGTGATAAGAACTTCGAGAGAATTCTGTATTCTTAATGTGAAGGTAATTCCCAAGCAACTCCATTAGTGCTCGTTTGAAAGGGTCGTTTCTTTTAAGTACAAAGGAGAACATCCGAAATTGTTCAATTGTAATGAACGCAATAAGACATAATTTTAAGCTTAAGCTATGATTGCGTTTCACTCGATCGAGATTATTTCTACGATCTACGATCGAGTTCCATTACCTTATATTTTTTAGACACATTTATTTCAAACACAAAGACACATAGAAACTATTAAGATTTCATTACCTCCAGGATATTATTGATCAATAATATTCTCCGTCTCCGTCCTCTCTGACTACCCCGTTAGGGATACAGCGTGAAAATATGTATGTATATCATTAATCAAAGTTTGAACATGTTTAATTAGTTTTTATTATATTCTGGTCTCAGAATTGTAAAGGTACCTTCACATTATAAGACACTGTCTCGCGCATGAAATTATGTATGACACTACTCGTATACGAGATTCACTATTATGATGTTAACAGTATCCTACTTTAAAAGCATGATACATCTTACGTTTGATCGCGGTGGTTTGTCTTGACAAGATGTCATCGTAGTATTTGTGCATTAACTTAAATTGTCAGGTAGGAGACGTTAAAAGCTTTGTTTGATTCAAACAAAATTACAAAAATCTAGTCGAGACAATCTTATAATGTGCTGCGTCTCTGATACTTCTCGTAAAAGGCATATTCATTGCACCTGTCTTTGACAAACGACGACTTACACAGAACCGCGTGCTTCTCCTGATTGAATTAAAGCTGTTCACAAGACCTCCATCAATCAGCGCTGGAGCCGCCCCTACATGTTCTAATTTGTCTTTACTTAAGTATAATATTGTATACATAGGTATGCTTTACATATTTGCCTTATTTGTTATCACTTAGTTAGCACTTAGTGTATAATAAGATTTAGATAATCTCATACACATAAAATACTAATCCTTTAGGGCTTTATCCAGAACGATACTCAAGTGTGAATCTCTGTTTGAGTATATTAGAAACATATGCCGCTATTCATTGCATGTAGCGGCATCCCTTCTAACTGTGCTCAATCAGAGATTCGCGCTTGAGTATTGTCCTGGAATATGGGCGTTAGTTATGGAGAAGTGAAAGTCAAAAAGATATCTTTTCGCTACATGTAATTACATGAATTGTAACGACAAGCCCCTCGTTTCCCTATGTTCTATAAAATATTTCTTTATATGCTGTATAAAATATTTCTTTATATGCTATATAAAACATTTCCTTATGTACTAGAATTAATGACTTATTCAGGGTTACCTGCGAAAGGCACATTAAATATTTCCTTATATGCTATTTGAAATATTTCTTCATATACTAGAATTAATGACTTTTGGATTGGCTGCCAAAAGCACATATTATGTCAACGTTCAATTTCTAGCCCTGTGCTCAAATGCTGGTTTAATAGTCAACAGGTGCCGCTTAAATTGAAAAGTAAGTCCATAGGTATCATTGATATTCTTGGTATGTAATCGATCATACAAATTTTCATATTTTATTTCAAATCTCGTATCGTTGCAAATCTCGGTACGTTTAAACTTCTAAATAAAATAATAGATGCGTATACCGATTTGTAAAAACTAAAATACTGATCCGAAAAGTTTTGGGTAAAGACTGTTTGAATTATTTACATAAAATCACATAAAACCAGACAACTTATTAATTTAATTAGTTTGATTTATTGCTCAAATGACTCGGTTAAACTGAAGTTACTTCTACGCGTATTTAGCGAGTTTATTTCAATAGATAAACATATAATATCACGGATTTTTATTTATAATTATTTGAGAGAAACATTCCATCAGAGTATATTTTCGTAAATTGAAAATGTACGCAGCAACTCTATGAAAGTCTCATCAGCAAGATTTATGCGGAGTTAATCGACAAATATCACCAGTCAAAACATAACAAGACGTAGTTTTGTTGTGTCATTTTATTCTGTAATGGGCTGTAGTATGACTAGCTGGGTAAAGTGAAAGATTTTCGCCGAGGTATACGAAAACGTTATATCTACTTTTAATAAATGTAAGAACGATATACGATAACATTGTGTTTCAAATGAATACATGTTCTACAAAGGAAACAGTCTTTTGCTAAATAACTAAAATAATTCATTATGAAAGAAATCCATGAGTTGTAACTGTTTTTAGAAGACATAAATTTTAGAAAACATTACGTGAACAGGTATATCAGTTATTGTGTTATGAAATTAAGAAGGGCAACGCTTTAAAACGACGAACGACTGACAATGTGTCTACCAATCCTTTTACGTGATATACGAAAAGTAAGACTACGTTATTGAATTATTGTCATTAGTAAAATATTAAATTTTCTCCGCTTCACAACTTCGAAACTATATTAATTTATTCCGATCACATAAATTATCAAGTAATAATTAAATACTTTCCGTTTTATCTATATCTATATTTAACAATATTATGATTGATTACGCTATTGTTACTTAAATATCAGTATACTTTCGATCACAAAAAAAAAACTAGATACACAATCAACGCTCCAAAAATGTCCGAACCAAATGTGCGCTCAAATGAGTATTTGAGCGCACTTCTGTTTTAATGGTATTCGAAAACGCTAACAGCGAACATGTCAAAGTGGTCCTTCAAAAATTGCAAAAAACAACACATCTAGAACGCTAAAAAAAGAGGCGAGTTCTTATTTTCGGTTAATAAATAAATAATATTATTTACGTGTTCATTATTTCATTATAGTAATAACGTTACATAGCTCTTTTTATTACATTGGTAATCATATTTTTAAATATTGCCTGACAATATTTGTCTTATCCTTGTCACTTTCACGTAACTAATCAACGTAGCAACATAGCAACGCAAATAGTCCGGGAGGTAGCGCTATAGTTGAGCGAGTCATTTTATACCGGCTTAAATTCATAATAATAATAGTTTTCCTCTAACACATAACAGTTCGGAATGTCAGCTGCTCCGATAGCGGTGGAGCTAAAGGAGACAGCATGAAAAAGTCAATGGAAAAAAATCTGCTCAGATGATTTTTATACCGAGCAAAAATGTAATAAATTATTGTTTCAATCACATTTAAAAAAAAATCGTCAGCTGTATTGTCGAAGGGGGGTTATATGTCAGTCACGTGCATGAACCTCATTAAAAATTTGACAAATAAATTTATTTTATATCTTATGAAATTTATACATCTAAATTGTTAACTTTTAAAATAATAAAGAAAATCGTCAGCTGTATTTTTGGCGGGGGTAAGACCGTTAGTCAGGGTGATAAACATTTTGCTCGCTCAATGTATTTGAGCGTTGCATAGTCTCTTTGGAAAATAAACTGACGATCTTTACATCCACAAACAATCAGCTGACGTTGATTTTTTGATTTTTTAACATACTAATTATCTTATACTTTGAATTCAATAAGTATAATATTAATATATATATAATTTAACACCTGAACTTTTAAACTTTCGCGTTGCATTTATAATGCAATGCGAAAGTTTAAAAGTTTATAACATCTGACAGGCATCTAATTTTAAATGATGAATATTGCTCGAACTCATTTTAATAGAGTCATACTTCATTACTCTACTCTATGTAGAAGCACACAGATAGCGTATATTACCTAGCTATGTATAAGTATTTTGCGTATTGTGTGGTTTTGTATGTGACACCAGAACGAGTTTAACCAAAATCCTTTATTTTATACGAAGTAGTAACGTTGTTTCGGGTGAGAACTACATCATCCACAAATACAGTGACAGCGCTTCAGAGTCCATTTGGGGTTGTTCTAGAGAGGTTTTACTTTATATTCGTTCATCTGTATTCCGGTCGTAACCTCGTAGAGCTGCCGCTGTCCGGAATTCCTTATTTGATCCTTGACATCTGTTTTCAGTTTTCTTCACTAAATTTGACAGAAACAATTTAAAATTACAACACCTGAGCCTCGTTTTCGTATCCGTTTTTTTTTAAATTTTACTGACTAAAATATTTGAAAACAAATGAGATATTTCGATAAAAACACTTCTTTTAATATTCTGTATAAGCGTACCGTGCACGAACAAAGTTAAAATAACATTTGTGTTAGAACGCGAGGGAATTTTGGCTTTTCGAAAAGTTTTTATTGCTACCTACAACTTTATACATACCAAGCATAAAATTAAGCGGATTAGGATTGTGTACTTTGCTTAAAATATTTAAATAAATTCATTGCACAGCTATTTTGTAGTTACCTTTCTTTTTTGAGGTTTGGAATAATTCGGTAGGTATTTATTTTAAATAAAATACTTATACTAACGAAAATACAAGCATTTAAGAGCAAGGAATTGTTTAATTTTCATTTTTGTCTACGCAAAGAAAATAATTCGCTAGCGAAGTATGGTCTCATAAAAAAGATATAAAAACACTCTTCAGGTGGAAATTAATTAAAACTTACAGCGTGTTTTAATTTTTCATTTGAAAAGTTGGTTCGTAAAATATTTTTTTCCTAGGAGAATAGGTTTCAGTAAGATTTATACAGGTAATTTAATTTATCAAATTATGTTAGATCATAGCATGCAATTACAAAATAATTATTTACTAGATACTATATTAATAATAAATAGGCATTACATAATATTCATGTCTGTCAGTTTCTTTATAGTAAAAGTAAAAAGCACATATATTTGTTAAGTAAGGTAAAATTAAGTTAAAACAAATAAGTGACAACAAGGGGTGACATTAGAGATAAATTATATTATGTTATTTTAAAATTCTTACCATATTACTTATTCTATTATCTCCATAGCGCCAATATCAATATATTTTTAAGAAATGATCAAGAGTAAAATTGACATCATTTTTGATTTACCTACTTACATAATCTTTGTAAGACTAAAAAAGAACATTGCCATAATATGCATAGGTAGGTGGATTATAATATGTATAAGAAAGCTTACTAATAGAAATAAAATAAATAAGTGTTTTCTTTTGTGTAGAAATAAAAAATGTACTTAAATTCATAGTCTAATTTGCATTTCCGTCCGTTCGTCCATTGAGCACTTCTACTGTTACAGATTTTTGAAAAATATTTTTATAGAAACCTATATATACTGACATGTTGGTAATATCGACAGATAATACACACAATTTATTGAATTATAATTTATTATTATTATAAATCTATTGGTTTTTGGCTAATGATTATTACATACTATATTTCGTGGAAAGTATGAATTTTCATTATGTACAATTAATGTCAGAAATTTGTCGAAACTATTAATTTTAATTTAGTAAGTTGTAATTTGAATTAATAATAATTCGAAATATATAATTATTCGTTATATATTTCGCTTTTTAAACTATGTAAAATGTATGATACATTTCTAACTGTAACCTTTAACTCTCTACTTACTATTTAAAGAACATTGTAACAAAAAATATTTGAAAAAAAATTAATTTCTAAAATTTCAGAATAAATACTTATCTCCTTTTTCGAAAGAGTGATTACTGATTGGGTACATAAATATTATATAAATATTGAAATGATATTAGCAGAGACGTGTTTGTTTTTACTATAACTTATATGAATTTTGGTTACACAGTTAAGTATTCTGCACATAATAATTATATTATATTGGTGAAGTCCGTAATAACTGGAATGACTCGGCGAAATTCCGCTTCGAGAGGCCTTTTTCTTATTTCAGTATTCGAGGTTATCGTGATCGTCTTATTAGCACATAACTGTAAATGTTCCGAAAATATATTTTATTCAGGTGAATTTAGACTCATCGATGTAAAATTAGGGCTTCCATCCCAAGACTTTCAATTTCGAGTCTTGAGGTTTTTCGAGACCAAGGTTCTTGAAGTTTTCTTGTCTCGAAGTTTTAGAGTTCCGAAACGAGACTATATTTTATAAATAGTTAGCAATTATCGCATAAAAATCTGTTATAACCACGTCTGGTTTAAACACGAGCAACTTTGATAATAATAATTAACCAAACAGAACTTTATGGGAAATTTAACTTCATACCTGAATACAGGCGTGCGCAAGCGGTCGAACTGTCAACTGATGTATGTATGTACATACATACATATCTTCACGCTGTATCCCTAACGAGGTAGTCAGAGAGGACGGAGCGTTAAGCTTCGCAGTTCTTACATATTTCTTTCGCTTCCTCAAATCTTATCACCCTCCTCACGCATTTTCGCCTAGGTTTGCGAGTGCTTTTCATATGCCCGTCAGCTAACAGTCCGGCAATTTGATCTTCGTAAGGCAGTTTTAATCTTCCTTGGCTTCTGCTACCACCCACTTTCGCTCTGTAGATTTTCTTCGTCAGTCTTTTATCACTCATTCTTTCCGTGTGCCCGAACCATCTAAGCATTCCTTTCTTCATTTTAGTAATAACACTGTCGTGCAACCCTGTCATACTGCGTATCTCTTCATTGCATATTTTGTCCGCAAGGGTGAAACCGCAGATATTTCTAATAAAGGATTGCATTTCTACTGTATTTATTATACTTTCACTCAACTTCGCGCATATCCAGGTCTCACTACCGTACAATAAAGTTGGCAACAACACCAAATTGTGGATGGCCATTTTGGCTGTGTTAGATATATTCACACTGTCTACTAATGCGGACAGAGCACCGTTAACTTTATTACCAACTGTTAAGCGTCTCTGCACATTCAACTCTCATCTTCCGTCCCTCGAAAACGCACTCCTCAGATACGAAATTTCATTCACTCGTTCTAGACATTTTCCATGTACCCGAATCTCACATTTCGTCTGTACATCTTCCCTTTGAAACACCAGAACCTTAGATTTGTTCACATTCATATTCAATCCTTTTACTTCATAGTCTTCCTTCATGCACGTAACTAATGCCTTCAACTCTGCTTCTGATAGCGCTATAAGTACAGCATCGTCAACGTACAAAAGACAATTTACTACTGTATCACATATCATACCACTCACACTACCTTCGTCTGGAGGCAACTGTCCAAATGCATCACGCAGCCCTGTCTGATGCCTGAACAGATTTCTAACCAGGGCGACATGTCACCATCTATACTTACACAGATTCTGTGGTCTCGAAATAATGACCTCACAGCCTGCAGTAAGGCCGCCCCCCCCGCTATATTTAGGTAGAAGAGACCTATGGCCCGAAACTTTCCCACGATAACGCGGAGCAAGAAAATCTGTTCCATGTAACCCCTACCGTTCCTGAATCCACCATGTATCTATGTACTTACCGAAAATGAGTTATTTACTACGAAGTATTACTATTTACTTTTTGAATTACTTGCACATGATAGCGTGTTGTCTAATCTCAATCACATTAATATATTCCAGAGAGCCATGATGATTTAGTAAAAAAATTTGTCTATCCTAATCATACTCCCTTGACCTTGTGATTTTAACCCTTTCCAAAAATTGAAAAAAAAATTAAAGGGTAAGCGGTTCGAAAGCAACGACGACGCCGTAGCGGCTTATTACATAGAGAATACTGTGTCTTAAAAGATTGGCAGTTTCTATGTGTTGGCATTGTGCTCAATATCAGGTAGGATATACTGCTTGATTCGTCTTACGAATATGAATAGACAACGAAGAATCTGACAGAATTTCTCAAGTATTGTATAACCTGAATTCTCTTGTCTGTTTTTTAAGTTATTTTCTATCTAGCATAGTTTGCCTGAAATAGATTTAGATGTACAATGTGAATACGTATTATGCTTTTGTATAACTTCTAAAAACGCCACTGCAATTATTATTGAATGATAGACATATAGATTGCCAAATAAAGTCTAACACTGTATTTGGAAATCTATGCAATGTCATAATAATATAGCTACAAATAAGTAAAACGATAGTATTTACATTAAATTACAATTATTATAGGTAACTCAAGCGACTTGAATTTCCCGGGAATTTCGAGTGTCGAGTCTCGAAAATTTGGTCCCGGGACTGGAAAGGGCGTTGAGACTGGTAGCTAGATGTTATTACACTACAATGTACAGCAATCCACCTCTTCTGTCAGAGTCAAAAAAGATAAAAGTTAGGAACTTTCTTTAGAAGCTGTGGACACAATCAATTTGTGTTGAGTAAAGAAGATCACAGAGCGGCGGCAGCATGGCGGACGCTTTTGTTCCCAAAGACAAATGACCTTCAATTGTCTTTTCACTGTTACATATCGAGTTTAAGACTTCAAAGCCGAAAATTTATTCGATTTTAATTGGTTTATGTATTATAATCTTAATGTTATTACAGATTATTATCCTTTTAAATTATGACACAATGAGAAGAGTCTAGATTTTGTATAGGAACAATTTTATTAATGCAGTAATAACTAAATCTAATTGAATTTTGAAAAATATTTAAATTAGGTACTCGTATAATTCATTTTGTATTGTGAAACAATCAATCGATACAGTTGGCGTCCTTTTAGTGTTATCAGCCGAGTCAAGGCTGGTGGTTGATGGATGACCTTTGTCTTGTCAAATCATTGTAGGAATTACTCTAAGCTTTCTACCTTTTCATACAATACGAAGCGTGCAATGGGCAAATGTTGATTAATTACCACGATAATAGAAAGCTGTCAGTACTTTCGTGTCTTTGGTTATTGAATTTTATTAACGTAAAAATGGTTTTTGTCAAATAAAATATTATTGAATCTAAAACTAGATTTTATGTATAATAATATGATCAACCACAACATTGTCGTTTTATGAAACTCCAGATGATTACTGCTCCAAAAGAAATTCATACAAATTACAAATTATCAATTAAAATGAGATTTGTTAAATACCTACATTTAGTTCAATACACCTATCAGAATTTCTAAAATGTCTATAGAAAGCAATACGAGAAACGTCATTAGTAAAACGTTTACAATGAGACAGACGATAGAAACAGTGTCCATGCGTAGGTCGTTAGGTACATACCGCTGCTGCTAGGGCGTTAGTAGACAGGTTGATGGATCGTCTCTCCAGCCCGCAGCTGACTCATTGAGAGGGCATTACCACACCCCTGATGCGCTCTATTACGAAACCCGGGCCTTTAATCCGTTGTACCCGGTTATTGGTTTCGGCAATACAAATCACAAATTGATTGAACAATATGGAAATAAATTCCCTAAATCGAATGAGTGCCTAGAAAAAATAATATAATATTTTTATTAGTTTTTAAGCGATTCAATGAATGCAATGTACACAGTGTGAATAATATCGTTGAATGTACATATCGAAAACTAAAATTCAGTAATGAACAATTGTATTCTAACAAATAATATTTTTTTATTATTTGCCATCTGTGTAAGCATAAATACTTAATGCTATAAGTCTGTCTCTGTTCCCAAATGAAAATAGCACGAAAGTACGAATGTATGAACAATATCTACCTGCTATTATTTTTTTATAAGCGAAAAGTGTAATAAATAGATAGTAAGTACAATAAAAAGACTACTGAATATTTTGTACTATAACACATGGTATTATGTTCCAAGTATTATAGGCTGATGTATTAAGTATTCTGTGATTCCAGGTATGTGATGTAAATACAATGTAAACTTTGAAACCGTATATTTTTTTATAATTTTCGGTCCGTTTCTACATGTATAAGAATAGTCAATTAACGAAAATAATTTATTAGCTATAAGTTATAATAAAACTACGACTATACATACCGGTGAACTAGAGGATGGTTGATGGACATAAGTGTTCGTCAAGCTGTCTGCATTGTGACGAAAACTAATTAGAGCCGACGGCGACGGTCTGGTGCTGAAAAAGGGCGAACACCGGCAACGCAATGAAGGGTGAAAATAGGTTTTTTGTTGACTGCCGAAAGCTGAGAAAATCCTTTTTTCAAGCGAAGAGAACCGTAGATAGAGAAGGCAGCTTAATTTTTAACTTTAATTTGCACCGGTAATAAAATGTTAAAAATAATATAACACGCTTGATTTCGACGGAATAAGTAATTTATATTCCAAGTTTTTTGGCTGTCTCAAAAAACTTATTACCTGCAGTATATATGTGTTGCTATATACAGGGTGTATATGAAAACGGGACAGTTACTTTAATGGATGAAAGGGCATAACTTTAGTATGTAGTTACAAAAAGAATTATCGAAAAAAACGTATCCGTTTAAGAGTTATGACCGTTTTAATTTTCAAGTGTTATCCCCACCATTTCTCGTAAAATTGGGTTGATCGTGTACAGTTACAGATTTTAAATCTTACGTATTTCTTTATTTTGTAATAATTTCATCCGTTACTGAAATACAGCCTGAAAACCCCCATTGGGGTATACGCATTATTTTCGAAAATGGTTTTCAGGCTATATATAAATATATAGCAACACTTTTGACATATTGCGCATTATTACGACTTCCCCCCGTTCTGCTTACATTTTTTATAATCTCTCTGTGAATATTGCTATATATGTCACCGTAAGATTGTGAACACCGTTAGGTTATAGTCTATCTCCCGAGATTGTAAACTGTCGATAAATTGTGAATGAACCTGCTCTTACCGACAGGATTCACAATCTGTCCGATTTTATCACCCGTAAAATTGTAAACCGTACCTGATATGACAGCCAAAAATGTCGGCGCGGGGTACACGTCGTTCAATCATCCAACCAACCATCAGTGCGCGAGGTGCGTTCCGTCGCATGCGAATATACCAGTTCACAATTTGACGGTTTGACATGGATAGATTGTAAACTATCGAATATTAATACATTATATTGTAAGCAGTATGGTACAGTTCACAATTTATCGATAGTTTACTATCTCGCGAGATAGATTATAAACTAACGGTGTTCACAATCTTACGGTGACGTATACATATCGTAGTGGGATTGTAGAATTTTACTGATACTTTACATAACCACTATTTGTTTTCTATTATTCTTATTTTGTGGTGATCCTGCTGTTTCCCCCAATAACTAAATTTATAAAGCTCAGCAGATATTTGAATATATAGACTGTAATGAAAATACAAGAGAAGATTTCATCGGAAATTTTTTACAATAATTAGCTGTTGAATTACTTAAAACAAACGATAAACACCATTTTAAAATCTATGTTAGATGTTAGTGAGTTCGATTTCACAGAAAATCATAAGATTAATATTGCTAAAATTAATAAAGTCACATAAAATATACACAATAGGGGATTTTACATAAGTCAACAGGGAGTTTAAGTTAATAGGCCTAGGAATAGCGGGGGAAGGAGATCATAAAGGGACGATGATATTTTAGGCCATTTAAAGTAAATATGATTAAGAGTTCCTTCATTTATACCACATTCACGAACAGAACTGTCTCTGATCCTGATCTTAGCTAAATGTACATGGGTGCAATCATGTCCCAATCTAAGACGGCAGATAATGGAAGTAGCTCTTTTATTATATCACGGTACTTAAAATACCAGGGTTCAGTTGGTAAATGATTTTGGATAGAAGCATAATGTTTACCCTTAGAGTTACGTGATTTTTTCCAGGCCTCATCCCGAGAAGAGAGAAATTACACCCGCAAAAACCATTAAATCATGTAAATATGTTCTGTCGTAAAAACCATTAAATCATGTAAATATGTTATGTCTTAACATATTTATGCCGTTGATATGATGTCGTAACATATTTATGATTATTGATTTAATGGTTTCTCAAACTTTTGGCTCCACGAACCCCTGTTAAAGTTTCCAGACGACAGCGAATCCCTTAACGAACTAATTAAATTCCTCCCCCCCCCAAAGAAAATAATAAAATTGACTGTTGAAGAAAATAAGGTTTTTATTTCAATAAAAGGTAACAAATACAGTGCCAAAAGAAATATCTTTGAAATATTAATGTGATGGGTGGGCTTGTTTCTTGTCGCAAATTGAGTCAATTTTAGGAGTAATTTTGGACAATTTTAACCTTAATTCTGACTCGGTATCAAGTCGATTTCTGTATTTCGTTTTCATCATGACTAGGTGTGAAAACTCACTCTCACATAAGTATGTTGTAGCAAAGGGTAAAAGGAAATTCATCGCTTTACGTGAGAGTTTGGGATACTCTTCCTGTCTACTCGTAGCAGCCCAAAAATCTATCAAAGACATCCTTTTTAAATCAGCTTGAAGAGTGTCATCTAGGGACATTTCTAATAATGACTCCTGTTGCTTAATACTCAAACTAGAATTTATGCTCTCGTTCGTGACCACAAATGGGTTACTAATCCAGCCATCTTTATCATTATCAATATCTGAAAAATACCTTTTCAGTATGTCGGAGAGCTGAGAAAGATGAAGAACAATTTCAGCCCTTATTTTGGAATCCACGGATGAGGCGTTCGTCGTGATAAATTCATGCAAAAGAGGAAAACATTCAAAGATATTTGATCTCAGGCAAGTTTTCCAAAATTCTGTTTTTTTTATAAGTGCGTTTATTTTGTCCTGCACAGTGAGTACACTGTACGTGGAACCTTGCGTCGAAGCATTCGTTTCATTGAGACAAGAAAAAATGTCAGCTAAATAGGTTACTCTTTTAAGCCAGGTTTCATCTTCAAATCGGAATTTAAAGTAGAAGTCACTGTCTTTCAAAAATAAATAGATTTTGTGACGAAGTTCAACAATACGAGTAAATATCCTGCCTTTTGACAACCAGTGTACTTCACAGTGTAGCAGTAATGAAACATGTTCACTCTACCCATGTCTCGGCCTAATAATGCGAAAAGTCTTGAATTTAGCGGACGCACTTTTATGTAATTTATTATTTTTACGACCTCTGAAAGTGCTGTTTTTAAATCATTAGGCATTTTCTTGCTCGCCAATGCTTCTCTGTGCAATGCACAATGCATATTTTTGACCTAAGGAGCGAGATTTTTAATCCTGGATATTAGTTCGGATATTCTTCCTGTCATGGCTTATGCACCGTCAGTAGATATACCAACGCACTTTGTCCAATCTATGCCATGTTCTTCAATAAAATCATTGATAGTGTTAAAAATATCTTCGCCTTTCGTCGTAGACTCCAAGGTCTTACAAAATAGAAAATCTTCTTCACATATATTTCTATACACATATCTAACAAACTCAAATAAATTCGGTAATCCACTAATATCTGTTGATTCATCAACTTGAATCGCATAATAATTATTTTATAATCGTTGTGCGAGTTGATTTTCAACATCGTGTGCCATGTCATGAAAGCGACGTGCAATTGTATCATTTGAAAGTGGTATTTATCCAGCAATTTCGAAAATGTGTCTCCCAATACACAACTGGCCATATCATTAGCAGCTGGTAAAATCAATTCTTCAGCAATATTGTATGACTTTCCGGTCTTTGCGATTTTATATTCCACAAGGAAAGACGCACGTTAATATTCAGAGTTAGTAGCCAAAACGGTTTTCATAGTCTTTTTCGAAGAAGTCAACTCTTTCTTTTTTCGATCAATAAAATCTATAGGTTTGTCTGCGTACTGCGGATGTTTTGTTTCCAAATGTCTTCGCAGCAATGATGGCTTCATCGAGCTGTTTGCGAGAACTTCTGAAAATATTACACACTGTGGCTCTGGGTATTGAGATTCTTTTTTGCACGTAAATTCAATTTTCAAATAGTGTTCGTCATATTTCCTTTTTTTTTGCCGATGATATGATGTTTTTTCTGGTTCTCTCGATTTCGCAGAACTTTCGTTTGAAACTGAACTTTCAGTAGAAGTAGACGCAATTTGGGTAGATGTACACGTTGCGAACTGGATGATAATGTTGAATTACTTGGACATTTTCCGCGTAATGACCCCGTTTTTAACCACCCATTCATTTACTAAACTAGCTAGCCGTTAGAAGGGATTGCAAATATTTTGTTTTCATTTTGCTGCCAACTAAAACGCGCTAAAAAACACAATAAACTAAAACAAATGAATGAAACACTGAGCGCGGACCAGGCCACGCGCCGTGGCGCGGTGTGCGAGAGCGAGCGACGAATTCAGTTGCGCGCGCGCCACCATATGTGCCACACATGCCTGCCAGTCATAAAGCCACCATTACGTAAATCTTGCCGCGAACCCCCTACTGTCGAATGGCAAACCCCTAGGAGTACACGTACCCCTCTTTGAGAAACCTGTTATTATGAACTGGGAACTACATTCTCTATGAATAGTGTCTTTAGCAAGGAGATCAACTGCCTCATGTCCTTCAATACCGCTATATTCCGGTATCCAAACGAGACAAACTTGAATTCCTCTTAGGTGACATCTAAAAAGGGAATGTTTAATTTTGAGGATTAGTGGGAACTTAAATCCACTACGAAATTGGTTAGACGAAATAACTTGTAGACAGCTTTTGGAGTCTGAGAAGATAACTGATTAATTAACATTATGAGATCCACATACAACAAAACTTCAAGTATTGGAATAGATTCTGTAGAAAAACTAGAGTTATACTCGTAACAGGGGCATTTGTTATTTAATATAATTTTATGTTTAGGAATCCAGACTGCAACCCCTAAATGAAAACTATCTAAAGTTTTAGAAGCATCAGTATATATAGTTAGTCAATCTTTTCAAAAACAGTCTATTGCAACCTTTAATTTACTTGAAACTTTAAGAGAATTTCTTCCAATGTCCAAGGTCAAGAATTACATTAGGTTGGTAAACGATTATTTCATATGGGATATCGAACAAAATATTAGTACTACATTGAAATACAGGACATGAAAGATGCAGAAAACTAACAAAATTATTGAATAAACAGGAGGCGTCTTTATGAGACCAAATCACAAAAAGATATAAATTCAGAAAGGAGATGCAATTTAGGGATAAGAGGATGTGAAGATAGTCGGAAAGCTTTAAATGAAAATCTTTTAAATAAATATTGTCTCATTAAAGCCAGTGGAGCTTCAGTACATTCCACTTGTAGAACGTTAATAGAGAATGATTGCTCCTGTTATAATTCAAAGACACTTAAATTGTATTTTATCTAATAGAGTAAGAGCAGTCTTGTTATAGCGTTCCAAGAGGAAAAAATCATAATCCAAGTGACTATATACGATGACATCGTATAATAAAACCTGTGAGTATGGATGGGAGCCCCACCATACTTCAGAAAGCAAACGAGGAACATTCATGTTCCTTTCACATTTTTTTATAATATGGTTAACATGATGGATTCCAGATAATTTAGAGCCGAAAATTTTACCCAGTTCTGAGTAGGTAAAATTTGATCCTCATGAGAAATGGTACAATTGCGAATAGTTCTATGGCGGGAAAAAGTAACAATATTGCTTTTAGTAACCGAAAGGGATTGCCCGTGATCTAAGAACCAGTTTTGTAAATTAAAAAGGGAAGAACTGAGTTGCAAAGGAAGCGGCCTCAGCTATATTGTTAACAGACACATATAAAACTAAATCATCTGCTGGCTACTATTGTACTTATTAAAAAGTATTGTACTACTGTACTCTACTGTAGGATTATGCAGAAGCAATTTTCGGACAATTCTAAAACGCATGTGTATATGCTGTACAAAAGGGAACTTAAGACTGAACCTTGTGAAAACCTTTTCCATACAAGTGTAGGTGGGAGAAGTGAATTTTGAGACTTAATTAAAATTAATCTACCAGAAAGAAAGTTTGATATAAAATTGACTATCTTCACTGAGATACTCAGCTTGAGCAATTTTTGCCTGAGTACATGAAGTAGTACATTATCGTATGCAGATGTGATGTCCAGAAAGATTGCCACTAGATACTCGTATTGTTACTTTATCCTTTACTATCCATTGTCGCTAATCCTTTACTAAATCCAAATTGGCTATTTAAAAGTATCTCTTTGTTTTCTACAAACCACTCCAGACGGTTCTTACGTGCTCAAGAATCTTTGCTACTGTACATGAGAGAGCTATAGGGCGATAATTTAATAGATCACAGCTGATTTTGCTAGGCTTAAGTACAGTCCATTCATCAAGGGGGAGTTGCGAGAAAGAAATATATGACTGAGTAAATCAAAAAGAATGCTTTAGTAACAGGACCACTTTTAAAGATGAAAGAATATGGGATTCCATCAATTCCAGGTGAGGAATCTTTGAGGCTCATTAGGATTTCTTGAAGTTCTTCAAGGGAAAACGGAGCATCAAATCTCTCAGAAGAGTTACAAGAGGAGTGAAAGACTAAAGATTCCTCAAACGATGGGAAAGTTGGTGGAGCTAACTAATTAGCAAATTGGTTTATCCATACAGAGAAGTTGTTGGATGACAGTGACGTACACAGACAATTTCAATAGGGTAGGGTAAATGTTAATAAATTTTACGTTATGTTATTTATTCATCGGAATTACTATGAAAGATCTTTTAAAGGTAGCAAAACTACTTCTTCGGAAAAAAGGAACCAAAATAACACGACACTTGTATCTTCACTCAACCTGAACCACAACCTATCTCATTTGTTTTCTGAAATAGCTCCGTTTTGTATAACAGCTAAATGACGTTCGACACGTCTATAAAATGACTAACTTTATAAACCTTTTGCGTTATTCAATGCGGGCGGGTCAATGTTTAACGGTTTTGTAAAACGTCGGATTGTCAATTTTAGTTCCGAATTTTTCCGCTCATGACTCTGCATGATAATAACAGGAACCAAGGCATCCAAAACAGAAAATTTACAACTAGACGTGCATGCTTCGATCACAAATAAAGAACTAGAATCCAATCTCTTGTCAAATCTAAACAAATTATTGTCCGAATTGACGTATATATTTTTAATATTGTATGGTATTATCGGTAATATTGTATTAATCTAAAGTAGACCTTACTTTCAAACCATAAGGTTATAAAAGCTCATAAATGATTCTTGCATGGCATCGAAACAAGGTTTGTTAAAAAAAATATTTAAAATGCAATCTTACGTTTCTGGCGTAAAGTATAATTCACATAATCTATTTGCATCGCTATTTATGTCATTTTGGTTTGTTACGTGAAAGTTACAAGGATAAGACATATATTGTCAGGCAATATTTAAAAATATGATTACGAATTTAATTAAAAAGAGTTATGTAACGTTATTACTATAACGAAATAATAAACACGTAAATAATATAATTTAATTTATTAACCGAAAATAAGAATCTCCGTCTTTTTTAAGCGTTCTGGATGTGTTGTTTTTACCATTTTTAACGGAGCACTTTGACATGTTTGCTGTTAGCGTTTTCGAATAAGTACTACTAAAACAGAAGTGCATTCAAATACTAATTTGAGTGCACATTTGGTTCGGAAATTTTTGGAGCGTTGATTGTGTATCTAGTTTTTTATTGTGATCGAAGCTTGCATGTTTAAAAAAATGATTCTTGTAGCTCTTAACGCCGTTCTAGCTTGATGTGCATCAATAAATATGTAATAATTTTTTAAAGAAAATCGAAGGGTCTCCGAGGTCCAGACCCCTCTCCCCCCCCCATTTGCTTACGCAAATATTCACCAAATATCCACCTTTCGTATACGTACCACGAAATAGCAGTAGCCTATCGGATGATATGTTCACAAAGTACTCCGTGGACATGTTTATGTAATTTCCAATTCATTGATTTTATTGACGTTTGAAACTCTACATTTTTATTGCGTGATGTCACGGGCAAAAACTTATCTTTGAGCATTACTGGGACTCTCCCCATGGGAGTTCCAAAGAATGGTGTGCTCTATAGAACTGTACTTTTACTATAGTTAAGTTTATGCTCATAGTCTATAGTAAAAGTGAGTATATTATAAAATAAATAAACCAATACACTAATATAAAAAAGTAAGTCAGCCATGGTATTCCTCGGTTTCTACTACCATTCACATTCGCTGTAGATTTTCTTGGTCAAATATTACCTCGTTTCGATGTTGTGCTTATAGTCCGAGCAAATAACGGCTGAAATCGAAATTTAAATAATTAGGTTGAATTTTTGATATAATGTTTGTAAAAGTGTTTTAAACATGCATGTTAAATTTCAACACGCTGGCCTCCCGGCTTCGCTTGAAAAACAAACAAAAAAAAGTCAGAAAAGCGTTTTTTTCTAAATTACTCTTCAATGGTAAGTCATAGACAAAGTCAAAGTCTATGTCAAATCAGTTTATTCAAGTAAACCCAATTACAAAGTATTTTTGAAAGTCAAATCTACTTCAGTTCGGTTCAAATAGAAAACTTGGACACTGAAAAAACCGACAAGAAACTCAGTCAGGTATCTTTTTTTCAACTTCGTTTTACAAAAGGATTATTAAAATGCAATATTTTCAAAGTCAAAGTCTATGTCAAATCAGTTTATTCAAGTAAACCCAATTACAAAGTATTTTTGAAAGTCAAATCTACTTCAGTTCGGTTCAAATAGAAAACTTGGACACTGAAAAAACCGACAAGAAACTCAGTCAGGTATCTTTTTTTCAACTTCGTTTTACAAAAGGATTATTAAAATGCAATATTTTCAGTAAATGCATGTGCATAGAAGAACATTTCCAGACTATTGTTTTATCTCCAATGAAATCGTTTATTTTATGGTATGATTGTCTATTCAATGTACGTTTTATAAGCAATCTAAATTTATTATCTGTTAATTGAGTAATTTCCTGAGGAACTTTATTATAAAAACGAATGCTGTTACTCAAAAATGAAACATTTGACCTATTTAATTTAAATTTTGGAATAACCAATTTATCACGATTTCGGGTTATCATTAATATCGCCTTTCATATAATACATTTTTCCTCATGAACATAATAATTTCAAAGATGTATAAGGACGGGAAGGTGAGGACATCAATGTCTTTGAAACGATCTTTAAGTGATTCTCGTGCATTGATACTGTAGATGGCACGTATTGCTCTTTTTTGTAAAATAAAAATGGAGTTAATATGCGCTGCTGATCGCCACAGCAGAAAGCCGTAGGACATTAGACTGTGAAAATATGCAAAGTACACCAGCCTTGCCGTATCCACATCCGTCACTTGCCTAATGCGTCTAATTGCATATACCGCGGAACCGAGCTTACTAGCCAATGCCCCGATATGGTCCGCCCAATGTAACTTGTTATCTACTGTTAAAGTTCTATTTTACTATTTCACAAAGGAGATCTAGGCAAAAGTTATAGAACATAAAGTTCTACGTAAAAATACTTTCATGCCTTATTGTCGTAAGTGTTATATTAACGAGTTAAGGCGGTTTGAGCACAAGAAATGTGAAATTGAGCACAAGATATGGGAAAATATTATTCCGTTCCGAAATAATGTAGTAGACTTCGTAATTCTTAGTTACAGAATATAGGTAATTAATTAGTCATAAAAAAACATTTTGTATCATTTTCATTACATTTTTTGAAACGGTAGAGTTACTTGACTTTTACTTCAACATAGTCACCCTACACCGAAGGCTAATCTAATATATTTTTATTAATTATATTTAATTATTTTTACGTCTAAACGTGACCTACTATTGTATAATATAACGCAATGACAATCCAGCGGAACGATGTTTAGCTGTAAGTTATACATAATAGAACTGTTTTGGAAAATAGCTAATGGTTATGTAAAACGGGATTGTAAAGTACCGGGAAAAGATCAATAATACACGAAATGTTAGTTATTCATCCAAATTTATTTTATCACCTTCAAAGTATGCTCCTGCAGAAACGATACACTTACGCCAACGAATAATCCAATCATCAAAACATTTTTTAAACGCTTTTTCCGGAATTGAGTTCAGTGCTCGCCGCGAATTCTTCTTTATGTCTTCTACCGAATGAAAACGGGTGCCATGAAGTGGTAATTTGAGTTTAGGAAAAAGAAAGAAGTCGGCTGGAGCCATATCTGGTGAATAAGGTGGTTGCTC
This sequence comes from Zeuzera pyrina, assembly GCA_907165235.1. Lineage (NCBI taxonomy): Eukaryota > Metazoa > Arthropoda > Insecta > Lepidoptera > Cossidae > Zeuzera > Zeuzera pyrina. The sequence goes on from OU015624.1 coordinate 12,776,994, forward strand.
GATGGTATTTGTTGAGTTTTTGGTCAAAATTTCTTTCACAATGATGGCCTTGTGCGAAGGCGCATTATCGTGGTGCAAAATCCAAGAATTTTCTTTCCGCAAATCTGGCCTTTTTCGTCGAATTTGCTCCCTTAAACGCCGTATAACGGCCAAATAATACTCTTTATTTACCGTTTGACCTTCCGGCAAGATTTCCGAATGCACAACACCGCGATAGTTAAAGAAAACAGTCAACATGACTTTGACTTTTGATCGATTTTGGCGTGGTTTTTTCGGTTTCGGTTCAGTTGGAAGGCGCCACTCCGAAGCTTGTTGACTAGTTTGCATGTCAAACTCGTAAACTCACGTCTCGTCACTAGTAACAATGCGTTTCATGAATGCTGGGTCGAAATTGACTCGTTCTAGCATGTCCTCAGCGACTCTTACGCGATTGTGTTTTTGAAGAAAATTCAGGTCTTTTGGTACTAGCCGGGCGGCAACATGTTTCATACCCAAGTGATTATTTAAAATGGTACGGATCGACTCGTGAGACACAGAAAGTTCGGCGGCTATCTTTCTCAAACTTGAATGAGTATTTTCAGTCACTATTTCCTTCGTTTTTGCGATGTTAACTTCAGTTGCAGACGTTGATGGCCTACCAGAGCGAGGCAAATCTTCCATCACATCTCGACCGCTTTTGAACGCTTTGTACCACTCATAAGCACGTGTTTTTGATAAAGTCGATTCACCGTAAGCCTTCTGTAACATTTTCAGTAACTCCGAACACGAAATTTCATTGGCTATGCAAAATTTAAGACAAACTCTTTGTTCGATGTTTTTGTCCATTATGAAATTCGAATACACACTAGATATGATATAACTAAAAACAGCACTGTATTTAATCTAAATAGCAGATGCAACTCAAACTCCGCGCCAAAATGGAAAACAGTTGTGCCAATCTAACATCAACAAAAAAAAAACAAAAAATTGAATTTGGAACCATAAACAAATCATCCATTCCCGTAACTTTCTTGACTGAATGTATATTTATTTCTTCTGTACGCGTGTATGTCACTGAACTCCCTAAACGGCTGGACCAATTTTGATAAAATGTTTGTACGTTTTTGAGTAGGTTTCTGGATGGTTAAGATTCACAATTGGACCTGGTAGGTGGCGCTGTAGTCGGGTCCTAAGAGTTTTAATTTTTGTGTTCAACCCGCTAATAGCAGGCAAGCCAACGTTCGGAAAGGACAACGTCTGTCGGGTCCGCTAGTAAATATACAAGGTTATTGTTATCCTATATACCGTTTAAAAAATACCAAGTATTTTGTTTGGATTCTTAGTGGTTGATCAGGGCCGTATTCGGCTCTGCAGGACCCTGGGGCCCTAAGGGCCCTTATCGAAAGTGAGTAAGACGTAACTAGACGTAAGAATGTACTTCATAACTCTCAAGGAAAAAAGGGGCGTTATAATGCTGTTGTCTGTCTGGATGATTGTCAGTGATATCTTTTTTTTATTTATTACGAAAGTTTTACATGATTTGTACTTAACTATATAATATAAACTTAGTAAAGGTAAGCTTTTCTGTAAACTGCCAATTCGCTAACAACACTTATAATTTCACAGATAACGTAAGACAGTGAAATAGCAAAATCGAAAACGATAATTGACTATAATACGTGAAAGTGCATCGTGAGCTGTATATATGTATGTGTATAGTGTGCAAAGTTTATGAGTGTGCATGTCCCTGCCTGTGTCTCTGCTGTGTGTGAATTACAGCGGCGTCGAGCCGGCCATATGTAATGCGGATGTAAGAAAATCCTATTGTATCGTAGCCCTTGTGAAAAAGAACCGATTTGCATTCGGTTTTTTGTTCAAAAGCTGCAATTTTCGAGAAGATTCGTAGCTCTCTTTGGTCAAAACCGTTAGTTTATTTTTGGTCTGCAGGTATACTAAAATTGTTTACCTTAAAATGAAGACCTTGTTGGCCATTTTGTTTAGTTTTTTAAAAGATCGGAAGTTTTTATATTTTTATGAATGGAACTTGCGTTCATGTAGGACAACAATGTTTTTTAAAACTGATTAAATCAATTGGATAAAAATACGTACCATAGCATGATCGTGGATTTCGGTATTTCGGGACCCCATTAGATCAAGGCTTCTTCCTAGCGGCTGGTGTCCCACACATGCCGTTGTGATAATAACAGAACAGTGATTGATATTTGTGTTTTATTTAATTTTAATAACAGCTGACAGCGCCTAGTTAGACACCTGTCAAACAATACATGCATGTTATAGGTACACTAATTTAATACATGCATGGAAGTCGTTAATCCCTCTTCTCAATTCCGCAGATGACGCAGTACTATGTAATAATAATTAGTCGGCCCATATCCGTGGCGAGTATCTTTTGTGCCCAGGCTCATCCGCATGTATACAGGGCTAACACAAAATTATTTATTATTACCTTCTGATTTATAGACTAAAATAAATTACTTTATATCGCTTATTATGTGAACGTACTAATGTAATAGAAACTGTACTGTTCTATGGATTCTCCATTTATCCATTGCCTATTCCAAAAAAATTTTTTTTAATTTCTTTTCAGTATGGTGATATTGACATAACACAACTGATATACATTGCCCATCATAAAATCATAATATTATACTTTATTTAAGTAGGTATTATATTTTTTTTGAAATGCAGTAATGTGAATCTAAATTTGGAAGCTGGCACTACAATAAGCAAAACAAAACACACAGAAAAAATAGTTAAAAAAGCGTTCGTTAGTCTTTATTACAAGAAGATTATGCAAAATATAGATTCAAATGTAACTAAAATTTAAAAAAATAACAGTTCAGTATGTTTAAAAATATAAAATAAATAAATATATATATAATGTATAGTTACTTGACTTTTACTTCAACATAGTCACCCTACACCGAAGGCTAATCTAATATATTTTTATTAATTATATTTAATTATTTTTACGTCTAAACGTGACCTACTATTGTATAATATAACGCAATGACAATCCAGCGGAACGATGTTTAGCTGTAAGTTATACATAATAGAACTGTTTTGGAAAATAGCTAATGGTTATGTAAAACGGGATTGTAAAGTACCGGGAAAAGATCAATAATACACGAAATGTTAGTTATTCATCCAAATTTATTTTATCACCTTCAAAGTATGCTCCTGCAGAAACGATACACTTACGCCAACGAATAATCCAATCATCAAAACATTTTTTAAACGCTTTTTCCGGAATTGAGTTCAGTGCTCGCCGCGAATTCTTCTTTATGTCTTCTACCGAATGAAAACGGGTGCCATGAAGTGGTAATTTGAGTTTAGGAAAAAGAAAGAAGTCGGCTGGAGCCATATCTGGTGAATAAGGTGGTTGCTCGATGGTATTTGTTGAGTTTTTGGTCAAAATTTCTTTCACAATGATGGCCTTGTGCGAAGGCGCATTATCGTGGTGCAAAATCCAAGAATTTTCTTTCCGCAAATCTGGCCTTTTTCGTCGAATTTGCTCCCTTAAACGCCGTATAACGGCCAAATAATACTCTTTATTTACCGTTTGACCTTCCGGCAAGAATTCCGAATGCACAACACCGCGATAGTTAAAGAAAACAGTCAACATGACTTTGACTTTTGATCGATTTTGGCGTGGTTTTTTCGGTTTCGGTTCAGTTGGAAGGCGCCACTCCGAAGCTTGTTGACTAGTTTGCATGTCAAACTCGTAAACTCACGTCTCGTCACTAGTAACAATGCGTTTCATGAATGCTGGGTCGAAATTGACTCGTTCTAGCATGTCCTCAGCGACTCTTACGCGATTGTGTTTTTGAAGAAAATTCAGGTCTTTTGGTACTAGCCGGGCGGCAACATGTTTCATACCCAAGTGATTATTTAAAATGGTACGGATCGACTCGTGAGACACAGAAAGTTCGGCGGCTATCTTTCTCAAACTTGAATGAGTATTTTCAGTCACTATTTCCTTCGTTTTTGCGATGTTAACTTCAGTTGCAGACGTTGATGGCCTACCAGAGCGAGGCAAATCTTCCATCACATCTCGACCGCTTTTGAACGCTTTGTACCACTCATAAGCACGTGTTTTTGATAAAGTCGATTCACCGTAAGCCTTCTGTAACATTTTCAGTAACTCCGAACACGAAATTTCATTGGCTATGCAAAATTTAAGACAAACTCTTTGTTCGATGTTTTTGTCCATTATGAAATTCGAATACACACTAGATATGATATAACTAAAAACCGCACTGTATTTAATCTAAATAGCAGATGCAACTCAAACTCCGCGCCAAAATGGAAAACAGTTGTGCCAATCTAACATCAACAAAAAAAAAACAAAAAATTGAATTTGGAACCATAAACAAATCATCCATTCCCGTAACTTTCTTGACTGAATGTATATTTATTTCTTCTGTACGCGTGTATGTCACTGAACTCCCTAAACGGCTGGACCAATTTTGATAAAATGTTTGTACGTTTTTGAGTAGGTTTCTGGATGGTTAAGATTCACAATTGGACCTGGTAGGTGGCGCTGTAGTCGGGTCCTAAGAGTTTTAATTTTTGTGTTCAACCCGCTAATAGCAGGCAAGCCAACGTTCGGAAAGGACAACGTCTGTCGGGTCCGCTAGTAAATATACAAGGTTATTGTTATCCTATATACCGTTTAAAAAATACCAAGTATTTTGTTTGGATTCTTAGTGGTTGATCAGGGCCGTATTCGGCTCTGCAGGACCCTGGGGCCCTAAGGGCCCTTATCGAAAGTGAGTAAGACGTAACTAGACGTAAGAATGTACTTCATAACTCTCAAGGAAAAAAGGGGCGTTATAATGCTGTTGTCTGTCTGGATGATTGTCAGTGATATCTTTTTTTTATTTATTACGAAAGTTTTACATGATTTGTACTTAACTATATAATATAAACTTAGTAAAGGTAAGCTTTTCTGTAAACTGCCAATTCGCTAACAACACTTATAATTTCACAGATAACGTAAGACAGTGAAATAGCAAAATCGAAAACGATAATTGACTATAATACGTGAAAGTGCATCGTGAGCTGTATATATGTATGTGTATAGTGTGCAAAGTTTATGAGTGTGCATGTCCCTGCCTGTGTCTCTGCTGTGTGTGAATTACAGCGGCGTCGAGCCGGCCATATGTAATGCGGATGTAAGAAAATCCTATTGTATCGTAGCCCTTGTGAAAAAGAACCGATTTGCATTCGGTTTTTTGTTCAAAAGCTGCAATTTTCGAGAAGATTCGTAGCTCTCTTTGGTCAAAACCGTTAGTTTATTTTTGGTCTGCAGGTATACTAAAATTGTTTACCTTAAAATGAAGACCTTGTTGGCCATTTTGTTTAGTTTTTTAAAAGATCGGAAGTTTTTATATTTTTATGAATGGAACTTGCGTTCATGTAGGACAACAATGTTTTTTAAAACTGATTAAATCAATTGGATAAAAATACGTACCATAGCATGATCGTGGATTTCGGTATTTCGGGACCCCATTAGATCAAGGCTTCTTCCTAGCGGCTGGTGTCCCACACATGCCGTTGTGATAATAACAGAACAGTGATTGATATTTGTGTTTTATTTAATTTTAATAACAGCTGACAGCGCCTAGTTAGACACCTGTCAAACAATACATGCATGTTATAGGTACACTAATTTAATACATGCATGGAAGTCGTTAATCCCTCTTCTCAATTCCGCAGATGACGCAGTACTATGTAATAATAATTAGTCGGCCCATATCCGTGGCGAGTATCTTTTGTGCCCAGGCTCATCCGCATGTATACAGGGCTAACACAAAATTATTTATTATTACCTTCTGATTTATAGACTAAAATAAATTACTTTATATCGCTTATTATGTGAACGTACTAATGTAATAGAAACTGTACTGTTCTATGGATTCTCCATTTATCCATTGCCTATTCCAAAAAAATTTTTTTTAATTTCTTTTCAGTATGGTGATATTGACATAACACAACTGATATACATTGCCCATCATAAAATCATAATATTATACTTTATTTAAGTAGGTATTATATTTTTTTTGAAATGCAGTAATGTGAATCTAAATTTGGAAGCTGGCACTACAATAAGCAAAACAAAACACACAGAAAAAATAGTTAAAAAAGCGTTCGTTAGTCTTTATTACAAGAAGATTATGCAAAATATAGATTCAAATGTAACTAAAATTTAAAAAAATAACAGTTCAGTATGTTTAAAAATATAAAATAAATAAATATATATATAATGTATACATACTATTTATGTATGTATACATTGCTGCATGCCTAAAATAAAAAAAAAACATTAATCTAAACAAAAAATTTTATATCTAAAAATTGACACTATTGTTACGGGGGGCGAATAAATAATATTATAAATTTGGAGTTACCTGCCCGAATTTTCTTTTGTAGTTTATTAATAAATCAAATCGATAACAGTTTGCAGTTCTTATATTTTCCTGAGTTCACAAATACATTTAAATTGATAAATACACTTAAATTGTAACTAAACAATCAATGGGTTTAAAAAAAAACACAACACACAGTATCACGGCTAGACTCAGGGTTACGAGGTCACTTGAGGTGAACCTTTGTTCTATCCTCCAATATTCGAAACTACATTAACATAAAGAAAAGGCGCCACTGGCAGTAACGGCTGCCAGACCGAAAAAATATACGCTTATAAAAGGGAACAATTTAGGGTTCACTTAATCACTTGTCAAAAATTATCCAAGCCAGTCTCCGGGAAGCCGCAGCTGGACAAGATCGACGGAGCTGTGGTGAGATCCTCGCCACACACCTGTCCCTCTCCAACAGCCCGCACAGAGAGGGCCCGTGCACGAAAAGCCCGTGCCAGAAAACCCGTACCGGAAACACCTGTACATGGAACACCCGTACGTGGACCACCCGTACATGGAAACACCTATACCGGAACACCCGTATGTAGAACATCCGTACGTGAAATACCCATACATGGAACCTCCTATCGGAAGAAAATACGGGCTCGGAATCGGACTTCGCTGCGGTTCAATGTCAACTCCGCAGCAAGTTGCTACGCCAAACCTCCGGCAAAACACGGCCACCACACCAGCATCTTGGGAGCAAAATGGGCCAAGCCTGGAATTTATAGGGTCCACTTTCAACTCCAGGGTCACCAGCACATACTTAAGACATCAAACCCACGCACAACCGTTGTCAACTTGACTCCAAATAAACTTTCGCAGTCACTCCGACGCAGGCCGTGCTCGAAAAGGCTGCAAGCAGAGCACAGGTACCCGAAAAGTGGGAAATACGTCTCGTCCAAATTCTATTCACCACAAAACCTCGCACTTCAATGTAAACAAAATCCCGAGAGTAGTGAACACACAACAAATGTCAACCCTCTCACCACAGACCGGCCCGTTGGTGCAGTGGCATATGCACCTGCTTTCCAAGCTAGGTCCCGGGTTCGATCCCCAGTCAGGTCAATTTAGGAAATGAACTTTTCTGAATTGTCTTGGAGTCTGAGTGTTACTGGGAACTCCCCCAAAGTTCGTTGTGTGGTACCCTAATACGAGCTTACTGAATCTGTGTAATTATCTGGAGTATTTATTATTATTATTACAGATAAAACACAAAATCACATCTAGTGTTTACTTACGCACTGAAACGCGCAAACATAATTTAATGAAATAATTCAAAATATAAATTCTGTAAATTTATTTATTAACAAAAAGTACATACATATGTTAATATTTACAAACTTAAAACTACACATTATCTTAAATAATAAACTTCCTCAAAGTTGCCGCTTAGAAAGCTGTCATTGCTCAAGGTACCTAGCAGACTGGCAGCATTGCCTCTTTGAATAGCCAAACTGATTCGTTGGCGGAAGAAGCTGCCAGCCCATAATTCTGTAAATTATTTAAAAAAAAAATACTACATAACACTATAAAAATTTAAACATTTTTTTTAAGGAAATAAAAATGGTTTTATTATTATTATGTTTAAAAATTTGCTTAATACGAAATTTATGAAAAAAGTAAACACATAAATAGATTAGGTATTTTTCGATACGACGTCATCACTTATCACGCAGATCACACCACGTGGAAAGTCATGCTAGAGGTTTTACATATTTGAAACCAAATAAATACGTAATTTTTATAGGTAGGTACGAGTGTATGACAATTTAAGCTTAACATCTTTATGCAATATTAAACTTTACCGAATCAAAAATATGAAAATATATTATCTGATATAAGCATTGGTTTACTTTTAAAATATATTAAAATGCATTTAATTTCAGTGTGACAGCCCTTCGTCCTGCGTTTATCCACACCACACGTATCCATGACTCGCGTCACGCGCGATGGTGCGGGGGCTCGTTAAAGCGCGTATTATTTCAGTGGCATTACGCCCAACAGCATTACTGTATGATTCGGGTAATGTTCTCTTCTGCAAGGCCGTATACTAGCAAATGTTTGTTAAATAGGTACGAGCGACGTCCGAGCTGTTTCAGTTATGTATTGTTTTTTTAGATTAATAGACAGATGTGCTATTATTGCCTAATAGTCGTCATGCCATATTAGTAAGCAATATAGATATTATCACGTGTATGTTTAATACCCACTAATATAAGGTAACGCTACCGTAATAGGATCAAGTGGAAACAAGTGGATTTTATGCAAATAATATTGTTTGCGTTGAACATACTTATTATTGTACATGCACACAAAATTTTTGGTTTATATGAGTAAAATTTCTGAAAAACATACGTTTCATACTTTTTGAAGTAAGTACGAGTATGTTACCAGCAGAAAGGAAAATAGCAAAAAGGTAAGAGGAAAGAGGCAGAGAAAAGTTAAAAAAAACATATTATACCTCACGCACTCACCTACATTTCATAATATAGCTTCTATTATAGAAATGTCTTATATACATGTCCGGGTAGTCATAGAGGATGGAGCGTTTAGCTGCTTGACTTGAAAAGAAGTATGTAAAGATGCGATGCTTGACTCAACCATCGCGTCTTTACATGCTTCTTTTGCCTCCTCATATCTCATCTTTCTCCTCACACACTTTCGCCTAGGAATGTGAGTATTTTTGACATATCCATCAGCTAAGACTGGATCTTTGATCTTCATAAATCGGCCTTGGTCTTTCTTGGCTTCTGCTGCGACTCACTTTCGTTCTGCAGATTTTATTCGGCAATCTTAACTGGCTCTTTCTTTCTATATACTACCCGAACCGTGTAAACTTTCCTTCTTCATTTTTACAAAAACACTGTTGCCCAACATTGTCAACATTCCGTATCTGTTCAATGCTTATCTTGTCAGTGAGACTGGACACCGCACGTGTTTCTTAGAGGTCGCATTTCTACAGCATTTATCCTACTTTCACTTGATTTCGAGCATATTCAGATTTCACTACCGTACAATAAAGTCGACATCGACAGCACATTATGGACAGGGTGTTGGTACTGACTTTATTGCACTTCTTATGTGATTTTGATATATGAGTGTAAGCATAATTACTGTGTTTCTCACAGTATATAATATTGATGAATTTGGTGTATTGTATAGACTCAGGTGTGATCAATCAGTATGCACATTTTTCGGTACCTTCGCCTAAAGACTTCAACTTGATGATCGACACGTGTAAAGAAGCACCATCAGGAAATACGTTATGCGTTGCGAACCTTAGTAAATAACTGACTCGCTTGGCGGATTCCGGCGCTATATTATGTACCTATATATAGCTAATATATAGACCAGGAAAATGACGATGCACAGAGAATGTAACCGCTTACGCTTCGAGGATGGAATCACCAATAAATTCCCGTCGATACTGTTATCGACTCGACAATCATTTAAATTTAATTTGTCGTGTTCTAGAATTTTCGAATTACAATTTTCTTTTTATTTTTAAATTCTGCCAAATTATCTGCGTGTTCAAGTTTTTAGGTCGTAACTCTATAAAACTTATGTCTCAAGATATAATATATGTAAAATTGCGTTTCAAGTGAAGTTTCATAATAATCGGCCTCATTTTTTTCGCATAAGATCTAACCTAATAATATTTATAAAAACATTTCTACAAAAGTATCTGAGCAACTGAGTTCATTTTAACATTATTTGTTTGTCTCTATATAATCGTAAAATCTGAACACATTGTATGTAAGGTATGTTTTCTAAGCGCTAAATCGAGATTGGGTTTAACTAATGAATACTCAATAAACAAGCATTTTCTTCATGCTGATATGTGACAGTAAGAAAATACAAGAATTTGCCAGCTGCTTACTCGTATATTTACGTGTAGCTAGTAGGATTACCAACCGTACTGTACTAATTACTATTGTACTATATTTCAGGTCACCGCACTATATACTGTTGAAGAAATATATAATATACAAAAATACTATATGTATTTCAGTGATCAATCTTTATTTTGCAACACCGAAACTAAATACCGACACCTCCTACGTATAGTGTCGTAAGTGCATTTTGACTATTTTACAGGACAGCCATTTAAAGATTCACTGATAGATTATTTATAATTGTTCAGTCAAATGAAAATCAATTATTATAAAAATTGGCAAACCAATAATGAAATAGGTAAGAAACAATACCGTGTACTGGAAAACTTGCTATTTTTCCTTGTTTTCAAAAAAAGTCAATTAAAATGTTTTACGTTGTACGCCACAAGGAGTATATTGTCGTATGTTGAACTTACTATACTATACGTTGAACATTACTCAGAAAAATGTAACGTATGTAATAGATACTACTTTATACTTCGCAAAAAAATTAAAAAATTGTATTGTAAGTAATAGTTACGACTATATACCATGCAAATTTTTATAAATACATATTGCAACATTACTAAAGTCAGGGTAATAACCGTAAAGAAGTATCATGTTAAGGGAATAATAAAAAATAATATAAAATCGAAAATTTTATTAACAAAATCTCCACAGGTGTAGATCTCACGATGTAAATAATAGTTCTATAAGATAATAAGTTAAAACTATTCCTACATAAATAATATGAAGCGTTAATGTGTGGGGAGAATGATGACATTTGAGGAAGCGAAAAAAGTATGTAAGGACTGCGACGTTTGGCGCTCCGTCGTCTCTGACTACCCCGTTAGAGATACGACGTGAAAATATGTAGGTGTGTATGTTAAAATATGAAATTATTAAATAATTTTCATATTTTTTACTTTGAGTTCATTCATATAACATAGATTTAAACAAAACATAAAAATCATCTAATTCTTAGATCTACATAATTAAACATAACACAGTCTTATTTTTGAAGTATTATTTTTGAAGAATTTTTATAGTATATTCTTTTATGTGTAATAATCATAATATAAACCTGACATGAAGTTTCACATAACACAATATGAACAATAGTAATTACTTAAGTATGTAATAACAATAGCTTATGGTTTATAATAGTTAACTTCTGGTTATGGTTAATAATACCGAGTTCTTAAAATTAATCGAGATCCGAATCGCGATCATTATCGCTATTATTCACCGTTGGAAGGTTCCTATAGAACCGTGATATGTACCAGGAATAATTCCAGAGAAACATAGATACCAAGTCGTCTTTTTTGGCTTCGGAAATTAAGAGCTTACTTTGGTATAATAATTCTATTGATAGAGAAGAACACTGCCTTCTTGTACTCAATTTAACCTTTAACTGGCCATATCATATTTATAGTACAATCTATTGAGATCTCATGATTTTACAAATACTTCTTTGGGTTTGTTCCATTGTACTATGTCTCAATGGTTGCTCTTAACTCAATTACCTTGTAGTAATGGTTTATAGTTTTAAAATACTGTATGTTGCATTTCTTCCACTAAGTATGATTTTTCATTTTGTTTAGACCAATGCACCAAACAGTACCACTTAGTGGAGAGTAAATAAGTTTATTTTTTAAGTTTGTTACTGTGTTAATAATTTCCTGTTCAAAGATTTTGCTGAGTTTTGTTAAAGCTGTCTGTTATCAGACGACTTTCTCTTACGAGCTAAGTCTTTATTAAGGACATGTGACTCCAAATCTGTGTTTAAAAGTCGGGGCAGTTTAAAAGTGTCACGATTATCACATTGTTCCTTCTTACAAAGACAAAAATTTAGCTTAAATTGTTCATTAACAATATTTCGATATAGTCTTTCAGTACGAGCATTAGACGAGTATAGTCGGTGCCAAATCAATGTGCAACAACATAAAGTCTATTAGTTTGGTGAGCTTGGCACCGACTTCAGTAACTGTCAAATTTAATTATATAGGTATGTGTATTGTATTCATAAAATGATTAAAATTGTTCTTAAGTATTGATTAGTAAATGATAGTTATATTATACTATCCAGTGTTTTTTTTTCATAAACAGTTTTTACAAATTGCTCACTAATGGAGAAAGTATTTAAAACATCTTCTTACAAACTGTTATAAATCCATCTTCGTCTTCAGTATTCACTTTTAGTCTATAAAGTAAAGTAGTCTATAAATTTACGCTTTTACGCCGTATCTGTAAAACACCTACGTTTTTTTGTTTCACAACCAAATGAGCTACTAAAGTTTAATGCTTCTCTCGATTACCTAGATTCCAAAATTGATTAGGAAATTTTTATTGAATATTTCTGTCAGCAATTATCAGAACACATCGGGCCTAATGATGAATGGCCTGGTAAGCATAGTCTTACCGCCATGACTCTTATATTCTTCGCCTAACATACGTTTACTAATCTCTTCCTTCTATTATCAATCTTTAGCCTTCTGTTAAATTTTTTTTCGTTTTCTAGAACGATGTGGCTTGTTTTCGAAAAATGACGACAAAGGAATTTTGCTTGAGGTGTTGACTGTGAATTGGTATTAGATGCAATGACAGAATTCTGTGTAATATTTTCAATATACCGAGAACAAAAGTAGCTATCACAATCGTAATCTAAATGGTTTAAATTTTCATCCTCATTTATATCGCCAGCTGTGCTTAAAAAAATATAAAAATATTTTACAAATTACTGAAGTGATATAATAATAAATATATAGCAATTGGGCTATATACTTTTTAATAAAAATACTTAGTTTCTTTCGATTCTGTGACTAGACTATCGTGATGAAAGTAATCGCCATTTAATTTGGAATCGGATAGATAATCCATAATTTGATTAATTGCATTCATATAAGCTTCAGGATACATAAGTGATTCTATAAAAAGAAAATCAAATTTGGTGAATAACAAGATTTTTTAAGACGTGTATAATATTCAGTTGTTCTTTCTGTCGATGTATATTGTATTAAGTAATACATACAATAAAAAAAATACAAGAAATGCCCAAGTAAAGTATCGTAAGTAATAATGAGGGCCTAAATTTTGATATTTTGCCAGTGTACAAAATCGTATCTAGCATTTACGATATTTTTCTTATTGCCGGAAACAACGAATAATATAGTAAGTTATATTTATGACAGCATACGTTGGTTGAATTTCGAAACACGATGGATATGAAAAAAAAGCTCTGATTTCACTATAAATAAGAAAAAAATTTTAATACATACCTTCATATTCATCTACTAAAGATACAGGTTTAAACGTTATATTAGAATTTTCAACTGTTCGCATTTCTGACTGTTGTGATGTCTAGTTTAAATTATCGTATTTTTTGTTTATCCAAGAATTCTTCTTGTTTTAGATGACACTAAATAGTTATAACCTACGTAAAATAATAACAACAACTCAAAACAGTAAGAAGTTTAAGTTTTGACAATGCGCCAAGACATAAGTACTACTCCCCTGCGTACTCTATCGTTACTAATAGATACGATGCGCTCTCTCGTCGCAAGCGTCTCTCCGCCTCCGCGTATTGTATCTGTTGTACACGATACGATTTCGTACGTCGGACATAAATAAGATACGATATTATGCAGTCTGGTTATCAAGGCTTTATGTCCTATATACTGATATTTTAATGATTGCATCCGATAGTTCCCATATTAAGAATTATGAAAACGGAGAAAAGTGAAAATCAGGAATTTGTTGGTTACGATACTATACGTAGGAGGTGTCGATACAAACAAATTCCTCACTTTTAAAAATGTATGAACGCGCATTTTAAGATGTATTCCATTTTTAGTTTTGAACGCTCCTTTGTCTTTAAATGAGCTTTTGATCTATATTTAATTAAAAATTGACTGCGATAAAGCATATTATGACACTATTATTGACGCTAAAAATGGTTAAAAATATAAGAAGTGCAAAAAATAGTCTTTATAAAAAAATTAGTAACAAATATATCTTTCTCTAATTTTTACCGTTTCCATAAAATAATATCTTTTTGTAGTGCAATATTTTTTTATAGCTTATTCTGAAAAATACTAAAGTCAGCCGAAGCAATGTTTGCAACCCTAATAGAAAGTAAAAGTCAGATAGAGATAAGAAAGTGAGATAGAGTCAGATAGAGAAACTTTTAAAGTTTCGCGTCGCATTATAAAATATCTAAAACGGGAAATTTAACACGGATACCTTTCATTTTGGTTTGACGTTTCGACCGAGTTGCATCAGCCGTGGTCTCAAGACTGACTGACTGTTTGTTTGAGACCACGGCCGACGAAACGTCGAGCTAAAATAAAAGATAATCGCGTTAAATTTCCCGTTTTAGATATTTTAGAGTGTGAATCTGTAGACAGAGATGAGCTTAACGGTATTCGTGATCGAGTTGTGTTTTTAATTTATCTTTTTTGATAGTCCGCACTACTGTTTGAGTAGTATGTCCATGGAGATTACAGTACTACAGCTTAGTACAATATTATTGTATTTGATAAGAATTTCTGCTTTTTAGGGTGTATCTAAAATGGCGAATTTGCCGTAACTTAACACGAAAATATTTTGTTTATCTTTAGTCACAATATTAATTCAACAGATATCTAATTATATTGACATTACTAATTATATCAAACAATGATTCATTTCAATGACATTTCATGATTACGATGTAATAATAGCACTGAGGCAAATAGAGCCGTTTAGCTAATTTAAACATTATATTCTAACATAACACATGAACTCGTACTTGCTATAAATTAATTTTAGCTTAATAAAGGACAAAAAATTAGTAAAATTAAAAATATTCTTGGTTTATATGTTAGGGAATCAATCAATTGACAAAAATGTTTATTTCTAAATCAAGCCCCTAAGCGACGTATTGACTACTTGAAACTTGAAATACATACACACATGTAAATATATAATTTGAAATAGTGTATCTAAATAAATTGATAAAAGATTAGGTTGGCCAGTAACTAATCGATATAATATTTATATTGTACTAGTTACTGGACATCCTGTATTTAAAGATAAGCCTAATAGCAATCAGGGGGCTTATTTTGGCTACTCTGTGATTCTGGTTTGAGTTGAATCAAAAATAATATAATTCACAGTTACCAATACCTTTCTACATATTATGTTCTCAAAATAAGCTTTAGTCTTTAATTTCTATAGATACAGTGCTGGAAATAGCTAATAGAAAGTTTCCGAAGAATCGGTCAATACAATGAATTTTTTAACCTTCTTGGTATATATATTCTTATCCTTCCCCTTATATTCCTGTAGGGGTGACATTAAGGGGTGTCGTTATCTAATACAAAACATTACAATCAAAAATAAAAAAAAAACCGTTCTTCGAATAACTTATTAGTAATCGATAAATATTACGATAAATAAATAATTAAAAAATATATATAAATAATTAATAAATAAAATAAAGAGCCAAAGATCTTTATACATAAACATGATAAAACGTTTAAGTTACAATGATTTTGTCTTCATTTTCATAACGATTTTTATACATTTAATTATTTATGTAAGTACATACACACATGTTTAAGAGATACATGAAACGAAATTTACATACAAAGGTACTGCTTATTTCATAATGAAATTTCTTCCAGCTGACCTGTGATAGAAAAGCGGTAATAAAAGCATTTTGCTAATGTTTTTGAATCCCAAAAAATAACTATACAAAATCATAATACACACTACATAAGTCATCTATATATAGTATAAAAAAAAGTCGCTTCCCGCCATCTGTCCCCCTGTACGCTTAGATCTTGTAAACTGCGCAACATATTTTGATGCGGTTTTCACCAATAGATAGAGCGATTCAAGAGAAAGGTTTATACGTATAGTTTAATATTGTTTTGTGTTAATTTGTTGAAATATGACGATAATAGTTCAAGATGTCGGAAAAAATCAAGCCGATTGAGAGCTTTCATCGAAAATGGTGTATTATTCCAAAACAATGTACGATGAAATTGGAAAAAGTCAGCGATGGCATATGTCTATATTATACGGACATTATACGGATAGCCTTCTATAACCATTTTAATGTTTAAAAAAATTATCACTTATGTGGAGTTTAGAAAGTTATTTAGACGAATATGAGGAATTATCTATTATCTACATTGCACCCGTGCGAAGCCGGGGCGGGTCGCTAGTTCATAGTATAAACCATTTATAAACATACAACATATTATAAATAACTTATTATTATATTACAGTACATTTAAAATTATATACCAAATACATATTATACTATACTACAACTTATGAACTGAGGTACTGTTTATATAAAAATTACACATATACATACATACAAAATACAATATAGTTTATGGTGATAAGAAAAGACAATATTCTTTAATTTGTCTTTTGAAAACTTATTCAGAATTGTTGTCTCTAATATGAGGCAGAAATGAGTTTCACACAATCTAACCGCATGAACATTGAAGGAATAGAAATAGAAATCAGTTTTATAGGATGGGTTCTCAGATGTTTCCTACAGGTAGTACACGATCCGTCGAGTATAAGAAAAACGAATTTGTAAGTAGGAGGAAGATGATGGGTTGTGCGGTATATTGAAGAGGAGACACAGTACCTATTCGAGTGTTCCTGCGAGAGCGAATAGGCAGCCACTTTAATATTTTGATAAATAATGATAAACATGGTCGAATTTTCTAAGACAAAAGGTGAACCGTATACAAAGGTTTCGCAAGAGTTCAAGCTTATTTACGAACTCTTCAGTGAGATTCACATAGCAGGCATCAGCGTAATATATTATCAACTGCATAATTGTTTGTGCCCAGAGAAATGTTAGTTTTTAAGGGTAAAAAGTTTTGAAGATGTTTCATAGAATGTAAGGAAAAACTTTTCTGCTGACTTCACAAATATGAGCACTCTATGAACGATGAGAGTCAAATATGATACCCAAGTTTTTTAACAATGTCTGCATAAGGAATCTGAGTGCCGTCTAAACTCATTGTAGGTAGGGATGAAAAGTCAAAATGACTACGTGTGTAACTGCTTGCGGCTTGGAATTTATTAGGGTTAACTAAGAGGCTGGTCGAGTTTACACTTACACTAATAGTATTTAGATCGTCATTTACAGCAGCAACAGCTGAATCATTTTGAGTTGCGAAGATAAAGCTGCAAGTCGTCAGCATAAAGATGAAAGCCAGAAGTAATTACATTAGTGACAGAATTAATGAAAATAGAAAATAATGAAGGAGATAGTATTCTACCCTGGGGCACACCAACACATCAGTGCTGGTGCATAACACCAGTCTCAGAGAGATTCAGACTAAGATAAGAATGAAATCAAGATGTAGACGAAGAAGAAGAGATATTAATGGTATAGAACATTTCGAGGAGAATATCCAAATCTACGAAATTGAAAGCACCCTTTTAATAACCCAAACGAATATCATCAGTGACTTTGAGAAGAGCTGTCACTGTATTATGGCCTGGGTGAAAGCCAGTCGGGTAAGAACTAATGAGTTTGTCGGAGATTAAAAAACAGACGATTGTTTATGAACAATGTGCTCAAATACTTTTAACAGAAAGGGTAAAATAGAAATGGGTCAAAAATGAGACAACCTAGAAGGACTAGAACTCTTAGGTAGAGGTTAGTGTGTGCTCTTTCCTAAACCAAGGGAAAAGAAAAGGAAGATAAAGACTAGTTGAAAATGTAAGTAAGAATAGGAAGTAGCAAGGGAAGAGAGCAATCATTTTTTAGCACAAATTGTCGTTTCCATGTCGTCGTTAAGGTAAAATGGAGAACAATCTGGTACTGACAGGTTGGAAATCTCCACAATGTATTAGCTTTAACATGAGTTTTTAAAGAAACTGGCGAAAGAGAACAATGCTAATTAAGAGTGTTCAGATCAACTTCCATACAACTACCAATAGTTTACCAACACTAACAAACTTTAAAAGCTTCCACATTTGTGTTGAGTTGCGATTTTCAAAGGAATCATGAAAGTAATGTTTTTCGCATTTCGGCAAATTATATGATCTACAACTTTTGCGTAATACTTTAAATCTAGTCAGGTTACGCTCTGATGGACGACCTTAATATCAGGTGTAAGCCAGGAAGCAGGATTTTGCTTAGTATTGTCAATCCTATTATACAGTTTAACGACTTTGTCATTAAATTCATTCACCATTCCATCGACATAAACGCCATTGATCACTGATAACCAATCAATAGCGCCAGCATCACACTACAGTGCTTCTACGTCTGTATTCTTGTAACGACGAAGTAACATAAATTGAAGCTTACCCTTAGAAGGACAAATACGATACGATAAATTGATTAAGTCGTGATGAGAGGTAAAAGACGTAATGTGGCCATGGCACAATCATTAAATCTAATAGAGACGGAATACAATTAGGAAAATGGTGGGTGGTGGTAAGAGCCAAGATATGTAGATTTAAGGAGGACAAAAGAGACAGAAGTTTCTGCGCGCGTGAATCTTTGATCAGGCACGGATTAAAGTCTCCCATCAATGTCACATGATCGCTGAAAGAACGTCTGGTAATCCGTAATGACCAGTCGAGTCCTACTACTGATTACAGTCTTCCAAAGAGTCTATTTCTCTCGATTAACTATTAAAGCTGAGTACTAAGACAGGATAACTTCGTTATACAAGTTATCCAAGCTCCCAAGGTTTAAATTGTAATTACGTTTATTAGGTTTTTATTTATTTGATATAATGGTAAGTGACTATGGAGGTCCCGCCAGACTGTATCACTGCGACCAACATTGATCTATTGTGATCGCCATTATGTTACAAAACATTTCTTAGGATTACTTCTTCAAGACTATCTAATTAAAATGGTGGAAAACATCAAAGAAAAATTCGAATATTCCCAGAAATATCACGTACATATCCTATATATTATACCATTCCCACTTGGATGCCACGAAATGGGAATGGATAAAATAAATTTTGAAACTAATTTGGAAATTTTTTAAATAAAATTCTTTTTGAAAAGGAATATATGTATAATGAAATTTATCAAGAAAAACAATACTAATTTTACAAGTGAAAAACAGAAAGTATAAAAAGTGGGTGTGATGGTGTGATGTGGAGTTTATCAAATCAAGTATAAATACCTTTTAAATTAACCTTTGAAATTATAATTTACATATGATTAAAAAAAACTCTAACCAGTGGCTTATACTAGATACTATTGTTCCATATTCATGAATTCTACTCTCGAACGATATCTTCAAATTTTAGGCAAACTTTTCATAGTTCTTTACTTTTTCACTTAAACCTGAACACTATTATTAGACATATCACGGCGAGGTGGAAAAATAAATATATATAGTTTAATAGTAAATATTATACCATTCTCGGTTATGGAATTTTTGCGATGATTATTATCTTCACACCATGTCAATTTTTCTGACTTTTGCTGAATGATATAAGTTCATTACATCGTCTTTGTTTTATAATAAAATAGAATATCATCATATAGAGGAAAAAATCTTGTCTTTACCCCATCACATTCTTGTCTTTTTTCATTCTTCAAAATTCTTCTATTCTTCCAAAAAGCATATTTAAATTTTTAACTTGCCAGTTCTACAATTAATTTATTTGACAACCTCTAAGCTCATAAAAAAAATAAAATAGGAAAAAAAATGTTACAATATGTGTATACATAATATGCCCAAATATTTAAAAAAGAAAACGTCAACAGAAAATCATTGTATAGCTTAACTATGTAAACTTAGTATGAGGTCGATCATGGGATTTTAAAAATAAATAGTGTATTAACGTCCCAGTCACTCCTGGCTGAAATCCAGAGGAAATTTTTAAATGAAACCTTGGTTCATGATATTTTTAACGAAATTACTATATTTTCCGTCCAAAATGAATAATCACAAGTATCCTGAGACATTGGCTAAAATAAAGTACGCATCGACTTTTCTTTATATCGAAATGAAGTGAAAGTCAGCTGCTGTTGCTAACCAGAGAGTAATAAGTAACAAGTACATTCTCAATAACTGGCGGGAGGAAAATACTTCTAGAATGTTCGATTCTACTCATTTGGTGAAGGAGGAAAAGAAGATATCGAGGTATCCCCAAGTAGTGTATAAGCAATATTCATAGGATTCCCCTATTCGTCCCCTATGTGTGTTCCCCTATACGTCATGGTTGCCAAAGAATTGTAATAATTATATTTAAAATTTAAATATTATGAATAGGGTGATACTAGGGGACACACCATAGTGACAAATTCCTATTTTTTGACACCAATACCTTATATTGGTAACATTTGGCCCCTTCCTTCCGGACCTCTGTAGTTCAGATGTTTTCTGAGTGATTTCTTGTTTGTTAATAATGTATATTTTCAACTGAAAATTGTTGAGAGGCTGATTTTGATAAGATAAAGTAGCAAAAATGACTAGTTAAAGGAAATAAATTTTTGTTGTATAATGTATATAATAGTGTCTGTACTCTAGATCTCTGTAATTTTGTTTTGGATGTATTTTTACCTTTACATTTCTTCTATATTATGTAAAACTGACACTACGCATTGTTACACTTTTACTCTTACGTCGATTAATAATATCATATGTTTAATTACATTGTGGTGGGATTGAGTCGATTGGGATTTTTTGAAGTTTTCATGTTTATATTATTCTTCCTTGACCAATGTATCTGTATAGTTAGTCTCGAGTCTGGGTGTTTATGTATAATATGTATTTATTTACAAAAGAAAAGTATATAAGTAGTATATCAGTTGTCTAGTACCCATAACACAAGTGCTGTGCTGCTTACTTTGGGACTAGATGGCGTTGTGTGAAATGTCTGAGCATATTATTATTATTATTATTATTCAGGAACCATAAATACTCTAACTGTAACATAACCGAGTCTACCGTATCTTGACCAATTAGAGGTCGGTACTAAACACAATTAAGCTATTTAAATAATTCGTTGTTATAAAACAATAATAATATTGTATCTTTATTTATTATTGATTCCGACGATTATCGAATATCGATCCTTATCTAAATGAAAATAATATGATCGATATCAAAACTACATCAATGCAATAAAGTGTTACAACTTACGATAAAGAGGTAAATGCCATTATCGAATTCGTCATTGAATTACTGACGTGAACTTTTGCTATCAAAGAAAATGAAATACTCTTATTGGTCGCAACAACTATTCAGATCGCTAATTTAGATACAACAATATTTTAAATACAATACGTAATGGAATTTCGAATCGAGCTTTTTAAATTTTAGCTATAGTTATGTTTCGTTTGTGTACCTACTGTGAAGCGACAGTGAAACAATGTCAAATTGAATTCAGACGACCACGTCGCTTCCAATCTGACGAATTAATTAATTAAATTGTTATTTGCAAGCAAAATTATAAGCAAGTTTGTGGGGTCTGAGAATTGTAATATTATTTGTTGTAAATTGTCTTTATACTTTAACGTCTCCTTCGAAATACGTTGGTATCGGTATAGGTATAGTTTTCAGCTCAGTTTTCACAATACAAATTACAAATTAGCCTTTCTTAGTTTAAAACGGATGATTGAGAAATATGGTGTTTTATTCCAAATATTAAGAAAACTCTATCTTAATTTTAGATCTCTGACCTTATGTTGGGTACATTGGTTGTCAATTAGTTATGAAGTGCTGGGTAAACAGATTTCGACAACTATTTAGATCACTAAACCGTGACCGAAGTATTGCTTTATCATACTCCTGAAATAGTACACACTTGACTAGATTGATTTTTTAATGAGCTCAAACTCAATGACATTTTTTTATTAGTAACAGTATAACGTAGGTACTCTATGTACCTACTCGTAAAAGTACACAGTTATAGACTGAGAGCGCAATGAAATAACTCCAGGCTATCGTGTAATATAGGCTTGAATGAAATTCGAAATTTTTATTTAGTCCTGATTTGGAGCTGTTATTCGATAGGTATATGTACGTGTCAAAAAATAGACAATAAAAGTTGGCGTGCCAAAACATTGCAGTAAGATTATATGAGGCACACCATCGTTTTTTTTTATAATTTTATGAATGCTAATTTATGGCAGTATTTTTAAGCTGTTACTTTATAGGTACATTAACGCTGCAAAAAATTCACCGGAAGTGAGGGTATAAAAAGTATAAGCTATCGATCGCGCGCTGGCACACAATGATTTCTATCATTCATTCTGTAAGTACTAACACTTTAAATCCATTATAATTTGTTACTTAATAGGCTGGAGTTATTACTTTGGCCTCTCGTACCCATTACATATTTTACTTCAAGTTAAACGGAGAACATTCAAAATAATAGAAGAATATATATAATATAGAATAGAAGATATATTTAAATTACCGTGCTAAACGTGTAGGTCACGCATGACTTCCGAGTCCGTTGGAATTACAAAGCAGAAAATGGTAGAAATTTAATTTTTATTACTTATGCGGAATAAACAGTATCTAAACGCACATTTTTGCGATTGATAAGCAGCTATTTTATAATTTTACAATTTGAGTGCGACAAGTTTACTTGTCGCACTCAATTTTTTCTTGGCACACGCAAATTCAGGTTTTAAAAAAAGAATATCAAATGAATATCTCGAAAACACAATCGATTTTAGTACCCATTGACATCAGTGTGAAAGATAAAGAAAATGTTGATTTCGAAGTTTTGGTTTAATATAATAATAAATAATAATAAAGTTATTACTTTCTATAATTTTTCTTTGTACCGAAATTATCTCCGCATTACAAATAAAAAATAGTATCTGCAGCTCGTGCGGTTTTATCGATTGCCAGTGCCCACTCGAGCAAATGAGCGCACGAGCATAGTGGGCAATCACACTTGTTGCACAATATTCTATTAATAAGTCAATATAATATAATATAAAAAAAAATGGTTTAAACATAATTATTAATTTTTTATTTTCCCGTTTCTGGTTTTGAAATATTAGTTTACGCCTCGGGGTCAAATTTCAGCTCCTTTACTGTAACTGAGCTACTCAGAAGAAATAGATTTAAAGATGACAAGTTGACTGAATCAGACTGAATAAATCGGTTAAGAGTAGTGTAGCCGGGTTTAAGTTTGGCATTTCCATTATTACATTTTAATGACATCACCTATATAGTATATTATGCATGTATACAGACAGCAATTTAGTTTCACCGAGCACGACCGGTGCGCTAATTTAAAAAAAACGAATATGACTCATCTGACTTTAATTCATTGTTACTGGACATAGGGCAAGAAATAAAATTTGGGGGCTTTCCCGGATTTTTCGGTCTTATGGTAGTCCTTGCTGTGACACACGGAGACAGACAGATGTGATTAAACTTATCTTTAAGGGTTTCGTTTTTGTCAATATAGCTATGAAACCTCAAGAAACTTAAACATTGATGACAGCGTGATTCAGATTGCATTCACATTTTAATTAAAATAATTGACTAATTATTTTTATGAAATATAGACACGTCAGTAGCACACGAGAGAAAATAAAATTTATAATGTTCATCCACTTATAAATTCATCATTCGTCGAGCATGGCATGACTAGAACATTTTTAAAGTTAATTAACTTTATTTTATACATTCACTTACTCGTGTAAAAGAAAGTATTCTGAATTTATAAATCAGAACGTATCGAGTATATTTTTCTGAACCTGTGTTTTTGATTTTATATCATTTATACTTATTTCTATATTTTATTTATACTAAATTTTCCCTTTATTATTGTTTATTATTGTTACTTTTTTATACAAAAGATATGTGGAAGACACTGCATTAGCGATAAGGGTCTTTACATAGTAATTTTGTCACTGTTAGATAACTATGTAGATAATTTTGTTTTCCGACCACTTCACTCGCTTTTCAAAATTTTACGCGGTGTGTAAGGAATAACATTCTGAAACAACTAATATGCTCTAAGTCAGTCCGTATACCAAAACTACCAAACTATTACGCACTGTAAGTTGATGACTAAACATTGACCCTTTCTCGCACTAACTTGGAGAATGTTGTACTTAAAATGGCTTAATAAATTAACGAAGTTGTACACCAAATGTTATCTTCCAAATAGAGATATTATAGCTTACAATCTATATTATTAAATTTTAGAAGTATATACCTAATTAATATCTACATTTACAGATTTTTATTACTGTAACTTGATAATGGTTACTTAGTCTTTCACCATGAAACAAATATTTTAATTTGTTTTTTTTTTTATTTATTTACTTATTACCAGTTATGTGAAAAATATATTATATGTATGTATTATGTTATATGTGTGCTATGCTATATATTCTTATAAAATTTTAGATTATACGTTTAAACAGATTAAACGTGACCTTGAATAAGTTAAACTGAATTAGGGTAGTATCTTTAGCAGAGTAAAAATAGAATAGGTTGTCTTAATATACAGTCATAGTAAAAACGAAACCACTAAAGCGGATCGAGGGCCTTTCTCGAACTAATTACCTACGCACGCTCGGCTTTCGCGAGCCGGTAGGGCCGTCGCAATCACAATATTTCATTACTATGATTTAATTTGGTAAATGGTAATATAGTATTTATCAACATACAAATAAAAGAACCGTGCATGAAAAGAATGGGTTAAGTGTGAGTTGGACTCGCACATCGAGTGTTCCCTATCTTGCAAAGAAACGTATAGGGAAGAGAGAAAGTTCAAACGGTGGTCAATTCTAATAGTGAATCTACCCCTGAAAGAATCAATGCGAATATTCTGCATAACGTTGAACGCAGATTGAAAACGATTCGCAAAGGATTTTTGCCGATGTCTAATAACTACTAGTTCTAGCGCGTGCAGCGTTTTATTTTTTCTCTATCTAATATAATTTTTAACAACTCCATAAGTGGTGGTGTCTTTCCAAATAAATGGAAGGAAGCACGTATTGTGCCTGTTCATAAAAAGGGATCGGTTTGTAAAATCGAAAATTACAGACCAATATCCATTTTGAATATATTTAGTAGTGTTTGAAAAAATTGTTTTTACTATATACCCCACCATTTCACACTGTATCCCTAAACAACAACACGGGTTTCTAAGGAATAGGTCTTCCACCACGAACTTAATCTCTTTCTCTAGATTTATATTGAATCGCATTGTCTGGTGGACAAGTCGTTGTGATTTATACCGACTTTGAAAAGGCATTCGACCGCGTCGACCACATTATTCTTTTATCCAAGTTGTAACCTGGGATTCACGGCGATTTACTGCGGTGGGTGGAATCTTACCTCACTAACCGTTCTCAAGCTGTAGTAATGGGTGGATACAGATCTAGTTTCATAGACATTAGTTCCGGTGTACCGCAGGGATCTCATCTGGGTCCCTTATTTTACAATATTTATTTGTATGATGTATATACGTGTTTTCTGCATTCCGAGTTTTTGATGTATGCTGATGACACAAAAATATTTAAAGATATCCGAAACGTAGACGACGTTAGATTACTTCAGCTTGACCTAAATCGTCTCACTGAATACTATAATCGTAATCTCCGTAAATATTGATAAACGGCAGTTAATTTTCCTTACAAGAGGGCGCCATCCCATTGCGTGTAATTATGTGATCGGTAACAATATTATAACGCGTACTGAAATGATACGAGATTTGGGTATGCATTACGATAGCAAATTTTTTTTAGCCTACATATTGACATAATTGTTTCTAGGTCATTGAAAAACCTCAGGTTCATCATCCGTACACGTTCTGTATTCACAAATGCCAATTGCATAAAGATTGTGTACCTAGCGTTCGTACGCAGTGTATTAGAATATGGTTCTTGTGTCTGGTCTTCGTGTTATGGCGGTCAAATTCAGCGCGTTGAGCAAATTCAAAGAAAATTTATCAGCTACATAAACTATCGCTCATTGCATTCCCACTTGTCATACGAGAATGAGTGCCTAGTTCAAAATTTACTGACCCTCAATAATAGAAGAACATTTCTCGATATGTCACTTTTGTATGATATAGTGCGCGCTGAGATTGACTGTCCTGATTTGGTGACCGAACTTGCTGTTTGTGCTCCGCAAAGGCGTACACGTCATACGAAGCTGCTGTATGTCCCTCTAAGACAGCCTTTCCCAAAGTGGGCGATAACGCCCCCTTGTGGGCGCTGCAGGCCTAAAGGGTAAAAGGTAAAAGACCCAGAAAAAAAATGGGGGGGTTGTGTAGAAACCTGGGGGGTGATTTGTAATTTCATTTAGCTAGGAGGCATCTTAGACAACGACTGCATGAGCTCTCGACTCTCAACTACAACTTGTGAACATCAACTAATATTAATTAAAAGATTGCTCCAACTCGGTTCGATATTTCTCTCCGCGTAGTTCATATATCTGTCCTGTTTTATTGAATATACAAAATAAAAATCATGTCAATCGGTCGTTCCGTTTCGAAATGAAAGTAGACACAAACAAACAAATAAAAAGGCAACAGACACACTTCGCATTTTAATAGTTATTAGTACTCCCAGATAGGTAATTTTCGTAGATAATAGACCGCGGGCAATCATGTTTTAACAAGTTTTTGTTAAATAACCCGAATTGTGCATTCCTGTATCAATCGGCTGGTTCATAGAATACTTGTTCTGACTTGTTGAGTACGATTGAGCGTCGAATGAGATAAACGAGTTTATGCATGTTTGTTTTATTCCTGTCGGTGCGTGCTGCTTATGCAATCCTATATAAACAACGTAATATTTATTTTATTTTCATTTGCGGTTTCGCGCGCAATAGATGAGCAGTACTTAAGTTCAACACTTACTTACGTATTTCTCAAAACAAAACAATGTCGGAAGTAAAAAAGAAGAGACGGCAATACTGTGCGGAATATATTAAATTCGGATTCATTGAAAATCCGACAAACCCATCGTCGCCTTTGTGTCTTCTATGTCTAAAAACATTTTCGAATGAAGCAATGAAGCCTTCAAGACTGCAAGATCATTTGAATAAAATGCATCCTGATAAGAAAGACAAGAATGTAGCATATTTTCAAGACCTAGAGAAGAAGCATAATACTCAGCCAAGTGTAGCAAAACTATTTTCGGCAGCTGCTAAGCAAGATGACGACGGACTTTGAGCTTCGTACAATATCTCTTTGTTATTTGCTCAAAAAGGCAAACCACATAACATCGGAGAAGAGTTAATTTTGCCAGCAATAAAGGAAGTAATAACTACTGTGCTTCATAAACCAGCCGCAGATATTATCCGAAAAATTCCTTTGAGTAATAATTCTGTGCAAAGCCGAATTGATGAAATGGCTAAAAACATTGAAGGATCATTGTGTGATCACCTGAGGACAAGTCAATTCTCAATTCAGCTCGATGAGTCCACTTTACCAACTAATGAAGCATTGTTGCTGTCTTACGTGAGGTTTATTAAAGATGAGAAAATATGTGAAGAACTATTCTTTGCTAGAAATTTAGAGACCGATACAAAAGGCGAAACCACATTCAATACATTGGAAAAGTTTTGTGAGGAGAAAGAGATTCCCTTGAAAAATATTATATCAGTTGCTACGGATGGCGCTCCGGCTATGACAGGGTGCCGTAAAGGCTTCATAGCGTACTTAAAAAATAAAATTCCAGATGTCCTTACTGTACATTGCGTTATTCATAGACAACATTTGGTTGCTAGAAACTTAAGTGAACGACTATTTCAATCACTGCAATATGTCATCAAAGCAGTCAATAAAATCCGCAACAGCTCTTTGAATAATAGATTATTTCATCAGCTTTGTGTTACTAATGACGAGGATTTCAACCGTTTGTTGTTTCATACTGAAGTTCGTTGGCTATCAAGAGGCAATTGTCTGACTCGATTTTACAACCTGTTTGACTCTGTTATAGAGTTCTTGGAAACTAAAGATACAGAATTGCACAACAAGCTCATTACATTAAAGAATGATATAGCTTACATGACAGACCTGTATAAATTGTTCAACAACATGAATCTCCAACTGCAAGGCGATGAATTAAATTTAATTAAAACAAAAAACGTCGTTGCTGCTTTCGCAGCCAAACTCCTTCTACACAAAAAGAATATGGGCAGACGTGAGTTTCACAATTTTCCGAATTTATCAGTATCATGCAGTAACGACGAATTGTTTGCCTACTGCCAACATTTGGAAAACCTCCACATTGACTTCACCGAACGATACCAGGCCATTTTGAACTTGGAAATACCAGACTGGGTGTTGGATCCGTTGTCAAATGTCAACACAGCAATGTCACCTCAGCTGGAAGAAGAACTTATAGAATTGACAACAAACGAGGAAATAAAAATCAAGTTCAAAAATGGTTACCAAGAATTTTGGCTACAAAAACCGATCCCGCAATTGTACCCTGGATTGTGGTCAATCGTTCAGCGATTCTTGATAGCATTCCCATCGTCATATTTGTGTGAACGTGGATTTAGTGCTGTGGCAAAAATAATTTATTATCAAAGTGGGCAGTAGACAAAATAAGTTTGGGAACCCCTGCTCTAAGAGGTACAAACTACACAAAGAAAGAAACTGACTCGCATTGCACACACCTATAATGAATCATTTGTCGAAGCAGACCCATTTCAATCTACAAGGCGTTGCTTCCGATAGCAGGTTAGGCGTATTTTAATGGAAAATAGGGGTAGTCAATGTTAACAATTGTAGACCGCCATCCACCAAGTTGGTGGGGATGGAAAATGGATGGATGGATAAAAAAAAACTGTAATTTCCGCAAATTATCTATGTTAGGGTTATCTGTTATTGGCCTTTTGTATATTACGTGATTTTGTGTATTGTTATTAATGAAATAGCTGTTAATTACCTGAATAAACAAATAAAAAAATATATTTAGGTAAGTGAACCTCTAGCAACTTTTTTTGTTTTTAAATTTCTTTGCACAGTGCCTTTACCTAATAATGCATATTACTTTATATTTACTTAATTACATTATACCTAACAGTAGGTATTCATGTAAGTACCTAACATTGAATACATATTATGCATTAGATAATACATATATAGGTATAAAGCTGCGGCCACAGTGTACAAAAAAGAAAAGTAACCTTGATTTCAATCAGAAGATTGTAGCAGGTAAATTGTTCAAACATGAAACTTAAACTAATTTGTGAGCGGGCCACGCCACATTCGTAGATCAGCAACCGGAGGTGTTAAACTTTTAATTAGTTTGGTAACTTTCGAGCAGCACTAAAGCTTCTTGTCCGCTACAGTTCGATCGCTCGATTTTTTTGTTTCCAATCAAAGACTACAACTTTTCGCATTTTTTTAATTGTTTTACTTCTTGTCGCTTCATTTGATACTTTTAAAAAGTTACAGTGCAAAAATAACTTACAAATCTAAATTGGTTGAGCATTTAATAAAATGGTTTTTACCGGATATTCCTGCTACAGCTCTTGCACAATAGCTTCTATTGCAGATTGTATTTATTTGACACCATCCACATTACAAGTACACAGCCACAGACAAATTAGCCTAAAGACAGGAAATTTTTCTGCCATCGATGCGCACAAACGCTCATATAACTTCAAACACAAACGCGCGCTCCTTCAGTATTAACCAGAAAACAGATCCGTGACTTGTGTCTAATTGTTTTATAAAATATAGTATAAATTACGTAAACAATGCCAAATTGCACTGTAAAGTGGTGTGGTAGTGACAGTCGTAAAAATAGTTTCAAAAAGGTTAATATCACGTTTCATCGGTAAGTATAAAATTAATAATAAAAATTTATATCAAAAAAATGCAGAGCTCTCACTATACTGGTCGCTGGTAGCTTTGAGTCATTTTTTGTCCTTGTCTAGCAAGCTATAATTACATGTTGCGTCCTCACTCTTGCAAGATGGCACGTGTAAGTAGGGACGCGAAAAAACGTATCGATATATCAATATATTTTCCATTAATTTTGAGAATTTATAATGACTACCACTCTTTGAAATTATATACATAGTTCCATCCATACTATCCATACTATATAATAATATAATATATATAACATATAATTATATAATATAATATAATATGTATAATATATAATTATATAATATTATATAATTGTATAATCCATATCCATACTAATATTATAAATGCGAGTCTCTCTGTCTGTCTGTCTGTCCGTCTGTCTGCTCGGTTTTCACAGCTAAACCGCCGTACCGATTTTGTTAAAATTTAGCATGGACATAGTTTGACACCAGGGGGTGAACATATGCTTTATTTTTCAAAAATCTACCCCTAAAGGGGTGAATAAGGGGATGAAACTTTGTACGGGAAATTTTTAACCCCTGAACCGATTAAGACAAAATTTAGTATAGTATACAGATAAAACCTTTTCTATTAAAAAACATACTTTTTATTTCCAAAAATCTACCCCTAAAGGAGTGAAAAGAGGATGAAACTTTGTATGGGAAATTTTTAACCGCTGAACGGATTAAGATGTAATTTGGTATAGAGATACATAGGTATAGAGATACCTTTCTATTAAAAAAACACAGTTATCATTAAAAAGATGTCACCGTTCTTTTTTCAACCGACGAAAAAATTATGAAGGTTTTCAAGTCGGTGCATATTTTTTTTTGTATACGACTATGCGTAGCTTTTTACAGAGTAGTCTGATTTTGATGATCCTCTTTTATTGGATAGAGTATATCTCGAGTTTTAGGTTCAATTTAATTCGGAAAAAATTTAAGAATACAATTAACCGACTTAAAAAAAACACTGAAAAGTACCAAATAACTATTCTTTACTAATCAAAATTCAAATACAAAAAAAAAATACTTTATACATACGATACAAATACCTATATAATTAAATTCGACAGTTACTGAAATCAATTCAAGCCTCCCAAACCAATAGACTTTCTGTTGTGGCACATTAATTTGGAACCCACTTTGATAACCGTCAAATTTAATTATGTACATACATACACACAATCTTCACACCATATCCCTAACGGAGTAGTCAGAGGGACGGAACGCCAAGCGTCGCGGTCCTTACACACTTCTTTCGCTTCTTCAAATCTCATCATTCTCCTCACACATTTTTGCCTAGGTATGCGAGTGCTTTCGACATTTCCATCGGCTAACACTAGCAAATTTAATTATATACGTATTTATATCGTAAGTATAAAGTATTTTTTTTTTATATTTGCGTTGTAATTAGTAAAGGATAGTTATTTTATACTTTTCAGTGTTTATTTCTAGTAGGTTTAAATTTTTTCTTAATTTTATTATTTCTCCCATTTGAGTGACCTTGGTCTAAATAAATATATAGGATGGGTCTACAACTAACTACTTTTCTAATTATAGAACGAAATGATATAAAAATGTATCATCAATATAAATAAAGCTTACAATTAGTAATTATTATTTCGCGTATCTTCAAAGACCAAGCTCAATACCAGTGTAATTTAAATAGGACCACCTCGGAAGTATATCAAACAAAAAAAAAATTTTAAATCGGTACACAATTGATGAGGTTGTCGGTGAACATACATAAAAAAACATACAGTCGCACATAGAATCTCCCTCTTTTTAAAGTTGGTTAAAAAAATACATACAGACGAAAAGGTTGGGTGGTTCTACCACCAAAGCTTTTCAGTTTCGTTTTTTGTCAATTTAATTTTTTGTTAAAAAGTTTTACATTAGGAGAGACACGTACTACCCAAACGAATTTGATTTGCATTTCTATTCCAAATTTTTGATTTTTTTGTTTCGAAATAAAGAATCTTGTTTTGATTATATATACATATTTTATTATTTCTATTTTTAAAATAAGCTTATGAAAATAATTCTTGTATTTATCGATATATACAATATCTACGAGTACATCACTATTTCCTTTAGTACGTGACGTTACCTTGCCGCCCGCTTATGTCTCATTCCTCTAACCTTGACAGAATAGTTCGCTTAGAAATTCGTAAACATTTCAGGTCTCTAGGGTAGTTTGTCTGTGTACACAGCAGACGTCAAAAGTAAAAACAAAAAAATTAAAACATACATTTGCCGTGTAAAGTTAGACACCATCTCTCTGTAGAGAGAGAGAGTTCCTTGGACACCACCAAAGCATTCCGTAAAAAGTTTAAATTTGAGTAACATTTTAAACAGGTCGGTAATAAAATAAGGAACAAAATCTGACATAGAATTGTGAAAATTCCGAAATTTTTCCATTTTTCTTTGTCATTAAAATACATATTATCTCTATATACATACTAACGATCCGCCCCGGCTTTGCACGGGTAGCAGAACCATTTTGGTCAGAACTTTCGTAAAATCCTTTCTTAGTGAGAGTTTACACCGCAAAAAGAGTAACTATGCTAAATTTCAAGTCAATCTGACCTATAGTTGCGGAGATCTCGTGATGAGTCAGTTAGTCAGTGAGTGATATTTCGCTTATTTAGATATAGATATTAGGAGTTTTCCTCGAAGTTGTCCGACATCTTGTTTTCGTCTAATACTCTACACCTTTCACACTTCTCTTTCACAAATGTCTTCGTTTTTGTTTTCTGTAGCTTATATGTCTCTTTCATCGAATCCTTCATACTACAACTATTTTTGGCAGCAAGGTGGTCTTGCCATATTTTCTTCTTCTTGTACACAGGCTCTTTCACCTCACCATCCCACCACACATCACGCTTTTTATCATTGCCAATAATATTTGTTCCACACTTCTTTCGCAGCCTTGATCATACTATCTCTAAGGATCTGCCAATATTCTTTAACATCTTCGCTCGTCACTTTCAGCCTTGATGCTACTCTTTCATATTCATTACTGGTGGTCGTATCTTGCAGGATTGGACGCTACGCGACATCGCCGCGTGCAAACAGACCCCTTATTCTAGTTACCACTAGAAAGTGGTCTGTTCCCGGATCGGCTCCTCTGTGTGCTCTCATGTCCATAGCCTGTTTTTTGAGTCAGCTGTCTACCAGGAATAAATAAATCATACTCCTTTCATTCTTCCCAAGTGTACTGATGTATCCTTCTGTGCTTAAATTAGATATTAGCAACAAAAGTATCCTTTTCCATAGACACTTCTAACACAATCCCACCAGCATTATTCACTCTCTGATGCGCTCATGCACTTCGCCGATCGAGGTACTCTTCTTCTTTTTTTTATATACTGGCAACTCGTTTCACAAATACAAAGATTTCTGCCATTCTTATGTAATGAAAAATATGTCTCTTATACAAATTATGTCTTCTTATTACTAACTCCCCAATACTCCCCAGTAGTGGCAGTAGGCTTTACTGGAGTTAAATAGGATTTCTCTGGAAAACGCGAAATCTTCAGTTACACATATTTATTCAAACTTTCCAATTCTCAGCACTTGCACAGAGCTTTAACTTCATATTATACACAGGACAGATTCATATTCTGTTCGAGCTGTCCCGACCCATCCATTCATATCTCCACACACTATAATGCTCTTATTCTCTTCAACCGTCTCTACAACATCTCTAACAATTTTCGAAAACTGCTTTAGCTCGCCTAAACCGACAGAGGATACTGGGGCATGCACCTGTTTTGAGACGCACCTAGAGCAGTCTCGGGTTTACATACTTATACTCAGTTACACAATTAACTAAACGAGAGGACAGTAAGATACCTATCCCTTGGCATCCCCTCTTCTTTTTTTTATACCCCTAACCACAAAGCAATGCCCCCTCCCGGCAAGTCGGCAAATTCACTGCCCTCTCACTTAGTTTCACTCAAACATTGGACATATCTATCACTTCATTCATCTTCTGTTCAATCCTACCTCTCACATTTAAAGATGGTAGAGCCATGCTGCATTGCAGCACGAATAGGGCAGCTCGTCCAGTGATATACCACCCTCTCACAGAATATCGGCGTGAAATAACATTATCTATTGCTGTTGTGTTTCGTTCGGTGAGTAAGAGCGCCGGTGGCCCATCACACCCTCCCCCTCCTTTCCCTATTCCCCAAAAGGCCGGCAACGCTACGTGATTCTCTGGATGTTACGGGTGTCCATGGGCGGCGGTTGGTTACTCTCCATCAGGTGACCCGCTTGCTCGTTTGCCCCCTATTTTATAAAAAAAAAACATTCCATGCAGCTACTGTGCACTCCTTCCACCACTTCCCGCCGCTAGGTGCACAGGGTGTTGGGTGGCAGTCTTCAACGACGGTCTGCACTCTGCTCATATCAGGTGTACATCGCTTTCGGGGGACGCCCTAACATTATCGTTGTCGTTGTCCCGTATGGTGTGCACAGGAGAGGAATTACAGCCCTGAAAAAGGACGGCAGGATTCGCGATGCTTCCTCAATTGATCCTCAATTGAAAATTTGTTCATATTAGGTACTATAGCAAGCCTCAAACCTACATTCAGTATACATTTATCTTGTATGATATCAATGAAAAAATTAAAAATGTCGAGAAATTCAATTAACTCTGCCATATAAACAAAATATCACGTACCTAATAGTATCACTGTAACCCTCGACATATCAGTCGCGTGAAAATCCTGCTAAAGCTTTCGGCTAAACCTACTGTACATAAATAGGAAAGTCGTGACACGTACAGTGTTTTTATATCACGTTTTGTTGTACATATAAGGAGTCACTGATTGACATCTACTCTACTGAATTGTAATGTAGCTCTGCTCAAACTCCGTCGTATAAACGTAATTTCGACTGCTATTCGTTTAAGACTTTTTGATTGTGACGGAAACGTCGTCATATGAGCTTAAATACGACTTGTTCTAGCTAGTTGGGTGGGTCTTTGGAGTTTATTACTTAGTCTTACAATAATGCTATAGATACTCCCTTAAACAGATCCAAACTAGATGATGGCCTAGGTCGCTCGCGCTAGGGCTATAGGGGCGGCATGGTGAGTATATGGGAGGTTACATATTGAAATAATATAAAAAAATCTAATATGATATTATTATTATATCTCTCATACTAGGTAGAATCGTAATTTGTTATACAATTTGTAATTATTTCGGTCGTTTAAAGAAATCTCAAAATTGACTACATTTGCTGAATTTACTTTACCGTTTTGAGATTTTAGCTTTGTGTAACAAACATTATATCGTTTTTGAGCCACGGTTTCTTTTTTATTTCATTTAAAATGTTATTTTTGTTACTTCGAAATTACGTAACCTACAAACAATATTGACGCTAGCGCGCCACTTACCTGGATGATAGAGAATTTTGTGTTCGGATTCTTACTATCTGTCTTTCCTGATTTGAATAATCAAAGTAAATTATATATTTGACTAAAAACTATATTATTGTCGTAGAAATGTGATAAATTTTTGTTTCAAGGGGCGCTATTTAAGCTCAGGGCGCCGAGTTTGCTTCAGCCGGTGCTACCCCTCTATACCCGTCTCCATGCCCCTGTCAGTTACTTTATCAACTTATATGAAAGTATATCGTGAAAGTCCTTTTACTTTCAGTCTGTAATCTTATATTTATGGCGTGAAATATGTTCTCACTTTATCTTTCTTTTCTCCATGCTTAAACGCTTAAACCTTTTTTGCTGAAGTCTTTTGCAATTGCAATCCTCTGAATCAGATTCCACGCATCATGCAGTGTGATAAAGAATTATTTATGAAGCTCCAAATTTCATAAATTTATTCAATTTTTTGTAAATACGTGTTACTTAATGATAAGTTTTTATATTAATGTAATAGGTACATAATATATTTAACAATACGTAGAATTAATTTTGTCATTAGTTTAAAACCATGAAGTAGTTGAGTTTGTTGTTGTTAGTTTTTCGTATAAATGTGTTTCTTAATGATAAGCTTTTACAATAATGAAATAGATACATAGTATATTTACTAATACCTAGAATTAATTTTTTCATTAGTTTTGAGTACGCAGCCTTAAATTGTTGAATTTGTTTGTTGTTGTACCTAGTCCAATTCCAGTTAATTTTCATGTACAAACGTCTCATCAAAGTTTCATCCAACAAAAATTACAATGCTTCCAATAATTTGGCATAGTATACCTGAACGAAAAAACCTTTCTTAGGATTTTAACTGACTTATTAACTGACTTCAAAAAAGAAAGAGGCTCTCGACTTGTTCACCACATATCTCTTCGTTTCACTTTTTTATGTATTTACGTTACGCGATATCTCACAAATTTTGCGCACCAATTTTGATGATTTTTTTATCAAAGGCTATATTTCCAGGTTGCTCTTTAGTTTCATCTAGACTTCTTAACGATTTACATACATATTTGATGATTCTTTTATTTAATGTTCTGTCACATATTAATCAGTTACTATCGTAAAGTTCGGTTCCAAAATTGGGACAACGGAACACTTGGGAGATGGAATAGAATAAAATTTTCTCGGTGTCAGTCCGTTTGTATGTCTATCTGTAAATCACTGAAGTTTGGAACGGTTGCAGTAAGTGATGGCCAAGGCCTGAGGGCTCAAACACAGATGTAAACTTCTTAAGCAGAATTTTGACCTTTGGGAGGTTATTTTGTGTTGCTACATTTTTAACTTTTTTTTTTCGAAATTGTTTGAGAATTGCTTTCCCACACTTTATTCCTTATTGTTGGAAGAATTTGAAAAAAAAAACATGAACCTTAAGAATAATGAAGTAAAATTATTACATCAGTGATAGAAATAATTGTCCCCTTATATACCTACTTATTCACGGGTGTTTCTGGTTGTACCAGATAATGTTAAAGAATGATTCTTGCCTAGTACGAAGATTCTTTTATAGAAAATACGTTTTAACGTTTACTGGAATAATAATACGAAGTCATTTCGAAAAGCTAGGTATGTCAACTTGGTTCTTGCAGACGTTTTTGTGTCCAATAATTTAATGTTATTTGATAAATTCCTAAAACCTTAAGCTATTTTCTGCTCAAACTCCAAAAACCACTAATCGACACGTGTTTCGCCTCTCAACGCAGCTTCCTCAGGATATTCCAGAGATCAGACTCGGTAACTAAACAGTACCGAATCAACAAAAGAGTCAGCTGCACGACTTTGTACTAATTGCCTTACCCACGACCAGAGAGTGAATGACTAATCAGAGCTCACCACTAATGGCCCCGTCTATTTAATTTGGACGAATCAGTATTATGCTGAATTTGAACTCAATTGTCAAATGTAAATATGTTTAAAAGCGGCGAATGAATTGAATTTATTTGTTTATTTAATAACAAAGCATAGTGGTTTTAACGATTAATAATCTCTAGTTGTTCTAAAATATTCAACCTTTATCTAATGTGTGTAATATTTTGAATGTATGACATCGGATAAATCGTGACTTGATTCTAAAAGATGTTGCGCGAAATAGGTCTTCTTTCGAAAC
Source organism: Zeuzera pyrina (assembly GCA_907165235.1). Classification (NCBI taxonomy): domain Eukaryota; kingdom Metazoa; phylum Arthropoda; class Insecta; order Lepidoptera; family Cossidae; genus Zeuzera; species Zeuzera pyrina. The sequence goes on from OU015624.1 coordinate 12,814,675, forward strand.
AAAATTATTTTCAGTTTAAAAATCAATATTATTCACAGAATGTAGGTGCCATGGTTGATGGCAGATATATTTTTGGATAGATTTTAATATAAATTTATTACCAAGTACAAGCGAATAATACACTATTGTAGATATGTGGATGACATCATTATTCATTGGACTGGAACCGTTGGTGAACTTAATAATTTTGTCGCTAATTTAAACAATTTTCATCCTAAAATTAATTTTAAATTAAAGATAGAACATAACGCTAAACTAAACTTTTTAGACTTGACCATAACTAGAGCAGGAACAAAACATGAATTTGGTATATATAGAAAACCTACTCATTCTGACTGCACTATTCCTACATCATCATGCCACCTTTGGCGACATAAACTGGCAGTATACAATTCCATGATACATCGGCTCATGACTGTTCCGCTAAATAAAGAAAATTATAATAAAGAACTGTAGATAATATATCAAATAGCGAGAGTCAACGGTTATAATAATAAAGTAATTAATAATATAATTAGAAGTAAAGACTTACTAATAAACTTCTGTGCAAAGGATCATGTGCCAAAGAACACAATAAATACATGGGTAGTATTACTTATTTAGGAAATATATCTGAAAATATCGCAAACACTTTCAGAAAAACTAATGTTTCTATATATAGAATCTAAGTCGGTCAATACTATTAAATATCTTTGTAATTTAAAAGACAAAACAGAAAATAATAAAAAGAATGGAGTGTATAAATTGAAGTGTGAACATTGTGACGGCGTATACGTGGGACAAATAGGTCGTAGTTTCGAAATAAAACCCATTTCGCGCAATATCTTTTAGCATCAGGTCACGCTGTATCAGATAGTCATACATTCAAAATATTACACACATGTGATAAAGGTATTAGGTTGGATAAAGGTATCAGAGCTCATCAGCTCTGATTGGTCACTCACTTTCTGGTCGTGGGTAGGGCGATTAGTACAAATAGTCTGATCTCTGAAATACTTTGAGGATGCTTTGTTAAGGCGAAACACGTGTCGATTGGTGGTTTTTGGAGTTTAAGTGCAAAATAGCTAAAGAATTCAGGAGTTTGTCACATGAAATGGATTTCCGCAAAGTAACACTTGAGTCCATACAATAAATAATGTTATTGTTACTACTTAATAATTTTTGGCTTAATATTGCATATGGAATAAGAGTCAAGTATCTATTGATATAGTAATCTACCTATTAGACACAGTTATGATCTCATACTTTGTAATCCTGCATATTTCCCGGACTATGCGAAAATACAGATATGTTATTCCCATGAAAAAAAAGTAGTGTTCTCACAACGCTGAAATTGCTACTTCTCAGATTTATAGCCATAATATACAGGACGAGAGTGATAATGTCCTTTAGCCTCGATGGCAAATAGTCATTTTATACGAAAAGATACGAGTGAGTTACGACGAGTAGATAATGACTGTTAGTTGAAGTCGGCAGTTTATTGACTAGAAAAATATTGTGAAAACTATACACGGAAATGCATTGTTTCGTAATTTCACTAAAAAGTATTTTATATTTAAAAGTATATAATATATACATACATATACCTAGTACATTACATTTAACATATTCATTATTCAAGGCAAACATGGACATTTATTAATTAATAAAAATAATTGAACTGAGTAAATTATCCTACTACTAAAGATGATTAGATTGATAACAATTCTTTTACCACGTGATATCAACGGGGTTTGAAATGTTTCTGTAGAGAGGACAAAATGGCGGACATTTTGTGTTTTTTAGAGGTGATTGGCAAGAGTTTTTACATAGATATACATTAAAATCTCAGCAAAATTTACTAATGTTACGTTTTGATCACATTTCAAGACAACCTAATACTAGATAATATTTATTTCTAAAATAGCAACAACGTGAAGCCAGATATTCTCATTTCTCATGCAAATTACTGTTTTTAACAAAAGTTGTAAAACTGCTGTTACATATTTTATTACATTCTTTTAAGTAGGACTTCATTTTTGTAACCTTGTAACGAGAATTGAATTAACTTAGGAAAAATATGGTTCGTTTCAGACATCATATGAAAATATTTGTGCCGTATGTAGCTTAAAGGTAATAATGGTTGAGATAAATTGACATATTATAGATTTAGGGAATTTGGTTTCGAAAAACATGACCTAATTAAATATGATGCCATTACATTAATTGTACAAACAAATATTATTATGACATTATTTTTATAAAGTAATAATTGTTACCATAGACATTTACGAAATACCAGTTTTAATATTCAGAATTGTTCATTGTAATGGGTTGTCACAACTGTATTTATAAAGGTTAATAATACTGGCAATTTCTCTGTATATACAGGTGGTTACTAAGGCTGCGTGTCCATTATCTGTTTATAAGCGGATAAGAAAAAAAAGTTAAACTTTCATAACACTATGAATACAAATCTCTAAGACGTCTATATTTATCGATAACTTTTAGCCTCTTACATTATTTTATTACATTAAAATGTATTCGAAATCATATGTATTTTTTTTTCATTTTAAAATTCAACCTCTGTATGTCTGTGCTCGCAAAACACGAAAAGTGCACCTTGCATTTGAATACACGCGTGTTTTTATATACAAATCTATACATAGTGTAAAACAAAGTCGCTTCCTGCCGTGTGTCCCTCTGTATGTCCGCTTAGATCTTTTAAACTACGCAACGGATTTTAATGCGGTTTTCATCAATAGATAAAGTGATTTAAGAGGAAGATTTATACGTAGTTTAATATTGTTTTGTGTTAATTTGTTGAAATATGACGATAATAGTTCAAGATGTCGGAAAAAATGGAGTCGGCTGAGAGCTTTCATCGAAAATGCTGTCTTATTCCAAAACAATGTATAATGGAATTAGGACTACAAAAAGTCAGCCATGGGACATGGCATATGTTTATATTATACGGATAGCTTTCTATAACCACTTTAATGTTTAAAAAATTGATACAAATTATGTGAAGTTTGGAAAGCTATTTAGACCGATACAAGGAATTAGTATCTATATTGCACTCGTGCGAAGCCGGAGCGGGTCGAGAGTATTTATATAAATAGAAATGTAAAGGTTCCTTTGTTCAACACGCACCACAACAATGTGTGACTGAATGGGTTATTACCTAATTTGGGGACAGCGACAGCCACGCGATTACTGTGCGACCGGTGACTAAATGTAATAAAAAATTGGTATCATGTATCACGATTGCGTGTCTATTGCGCCATGACCATGACATGACACTGTACAAATTATATTACGCAAATTCTCGTTTTGACAGCAAATATAGCGCGATATTTGGCTGTCGCATGATGTCTGCAAGTTAGGTAATAAACGTGTTCTTTGTATCCGCTAAAGCGTTGCTATTGTATTCTTGACTATAACGACATAATGCTCTAATACAGTTTTTCTTTTGAAATTTAGATTATTGAAAGAAGGCAAAGGAGACAGAGTAATATATACTTAAATAAAATGAAATTAAAATTTATTTGGTGAGATTTATAGAAAAATATTTATTTATTTTAATTATAATTATTTAGAGAAATTCTTGTTGATAAATATGTGTGATACAATTTTAGGTTATTATATTTCACGTTCATAACGACATACGTTGCGTCCCAAGAAAATAACAGTGAAGAAACAAATTCTGAAGAAAACGGCACTACTGAGCAAACGTCTTCTCCTCCTCCCGAGACTTCTTCTCAGGAGCCTCTTTCTACAGTTCCTCCGGAGAAACCGCTTTCTACAGTTTCTCCGGAGAAACCTCTTTCTACAGTTCCTCCGGAGACACCTCTTCCTACAGTTCCTCCGGAGAAAGAAGAAAAGGAAATTCAGAAACCAAATATAGTTTTCATTATTGCAGATGATTTGGTAAGTAACAGGTTGTTGGTAGGTAGCAAAGAGCAATTCGTAGAGGTTCTGAGATTAGCTCCGTAATAAGTAAATGAAACATAATAAAGGTTATATAGTATATTGTTTGATGTAATTATCAAAGGTTTGCCCACTGCTGGACATAGACCTTTATATATGCAATCTACTGAGCCCCGTCTTTGTCATTTCTTTTTCAATGAAATGTAAACTATGAAATGTATTAACAAAATAAAAAATCTTTGTTTTATCAAGATATTACCTTGGTATACCTTATATCAAGTGCCAGTAAACAATATGCCAATCCAAATCAACATCCTTACAAAATCATATATAGACGTTTAGTGAATGTGTCTAATAATGATTTTATATAGTTATGTGATATTTTTTCATAATGTTTAATTTGTCTCATATAGAATTGTTATTTATTAGGGTTGGGACGACGTAAGTTTTCACGGATCTGATCAGATAATAACACCTAACATAGATTGTATCGCATACAATGGCATTGTACTGCATAATTATTACACGGACACACAAGGGACGCCATCAAGGAGTGCTCTCTTTACTGGAAAATATCCTATGCGGCTCGGTAAGTGCACAATTTCACTTGAATGTACATAACCTCTTAAAGATGAACAACAATGTAGCTTTCAGGTAGGTAATCCGGAATATGGACGCATTCAGTGTTGACTACAGCATTCACCTGTACAGATGAATTACGTAATCACCCATACTTTAAATATCAATCATGTTTATTGTGAGAATAAGGGAAGCAGTTGCCCTTAGCTGAATGTGCTTATTTATGATCTGGAATATGATCGTTCGATCTCATTTCTGTATAATAATAGCCAGCAAACAACAGTAGCAAATTGTTACTAATATTATACAACTAATAGTGGATAATCTTACAACAGATAAGGCTCGTTCAAATATGCCAATTATAAAATAAGAGCGTCATGTAAGCATGTAAATATGGATGTATGTATTTATTTAGTAATTCACTCGCCAAATAGCAAAACAGCCATTCGAATCGGGATATTTGATGGATCCATATCTACACTTCGACAGTTGCAAGGTTATCCAGTATTAACGTTACGCCCTGTATATCAACATCTGTAATAATTTAGAGATTGCTCCCATTTGCTTTAGTTTTTAGTCATTGTACGTTACACTACTAATTACGTGGAAATACGACGAGTGTGTTATTTCACGGGTTCCACTCCGTTCAAATTTTAAATTTGTAAAAAAAAACAATTTTGTCTAACCGATTTGGATTTAAAGCATTGTGTCCATAAGTCCAATTTCTAGAAAATCAGAGAAAGTCAGGGAAAAGCCAGGGAAGCTCAAGATGGCTAGGTAAGTGAAGAATATATGTAAGATGAAGTAGATGATTACTGTACAGCTTTCACTAGAATCTGACAGATCATCATATTATAAGAAACACATTTCACAATACTGATAGAATCACTTTAAACAAAAGTTGGTACTCTCATAAAGTAAAAAAGTCTAAGTGTTTGCTAGAAATTTAAAGCAAGTGACGAAACAAAAAACTCAATTTTCTTTTAAGCCAAAGTAAAGAAATATTTTTCTTTTTTGTACCTTTTTAATTTTCGACTACTTCCAGTAAATGTATTTACTATTCTATTTTTCTGAATCACTTTGATTTCCTGTTGTAAAGAAAAAAATACGTAGGTACGTATTATTCCTTTTATTTTTAGTACGGTTAATTGTTAAAAGCAATTAATCGAATGCTTGATTAAAAATACGGAAGTATTGATAAATAATATTGTATTATTATAAAGTATACCGAACGCGAGGTTCTGAAAATACGTTGCAATAAGTACTTACTGTAAAATGACTCTACTCCGCAACAAAAGTTTCCAATTCGGAAAATATTCAGATCATGTGGAAATGTTTTATATTATATAGCTCTCACTTGAATGTATACTGTTAGTATGATAATAATACTCCAGATAAAATGTTTTACTGATCAACAACTGTATTATTATTTTTCTAAATATGCATATACGTTAACATTAAATATTATAGGAGTGCTCTACGCGAGCAATATCCCGATAACTAGTTTGTGCGTACATATAAGTGCATAATGTTTACGTTATGAATTTGGATCAATATCTTAAAAACCTTGAAAGAATCGACAGTATTCAGTACTTACTGTCTGTAACTCTTGTGGCAGCAGGTCAGTCAACAGTGGATAGTTCTATATTGGGTATACATATATAGGTATATACTATATAAGTACATTATATAATATTATATAATATAATATAAGTATATTATATAAGTATATATTATATAGGCATATAGTATAAGGTATATAGTATATATAGGTAGAATTACACATTAAAATGCAGAGTTTTAACAACATTAGATAAATTTTCAATGATGTATTATCATAAGCTTCTCTTTATTTACTTAACATAATGACTTGTGACAGTTTACTCGAGGCGCTCGGGCGGGCACTACTCTCTTCTAATCACATAAAATTAGATATTTTGGTATTAACGGTAATTACATGACATTTAAAAAACAATAAATTATTCTTGCTTGCATTTCACAAAATCGTTTCTACAGACATTCACTATAGTGATCCGGCGACTCGTTTTATTGTTCCATATTTTATTTTTCAGGTACACAAGGACCTTCAATATTTGCTGTAGAAGATCGCGGTATACCAATAACTGAGCGTCTATTGCCTGCTTATTTGAAAGAACTCGGATACACAACACACTTGATTGGAAAATGGCATGTCGGCAAATCCCGAGAACATTACCTACCTACTTATAGGGGATTTGATTCTTTTTACGGCTTCCTTGACGGATCTGTGGATTACTACACATACAATTTAATAGAAGTGAGATAATAATATCTTTTAATAATCATTTCTAAGAAATAATTCAGTTGAATTTCTTAATCGCTGTTAATTTTTTTAAATAGTTCCAAGAATATGCGTGATTATTATTATTAATTTGATAATTTGTAATAATTTTTTTGTTTTACAGAATTGGAACGAAACTGCTTATTATGGTCTTAATCTTTACGATAATTTACAACCTGTTGAAGATGCAAAGGGATATCTTACTGATCTTCTTACTAAAAAAGCAGTAAGATGTAAGTGATGCTTTCAAATGCTTTATTAATAATTGTTAGTTATTAGATAATACTCTTATTACAGACGTAAAATAAATGATTATTGATGAATATTACAACGAAAAATCATATTGTAAAATGTACATATATGTCATTCTGTGTCGGTTTCATAAAAGTTGCATAATATGTCTTCTAATGTACATACGCCATATACATTCGTGAAACAATACACCTAAAATTTACATAAATCGGTACCGTTACACCGAAAAATGTAAAAAGTCTATGAAATGAAGAATCAGGTTACCAAATATCATTTTCGTACGTTTTGTATGAAAAAAAAGAAAAATTGAGATCCCCGCCGTCAAAATTTCCAATGCGTCGCCTTAAAACGTTTAACTTCTCTATAGCTTCTAAACATGCTAATAAACTAGAATATTGTATAGGTACGAATGATTGCATTATCGAAATATATTATTAAGATTCCGTACCTCGAAACAACGGAACCCTTATAAGAATAACTCAATAACTCTCAGTTTATTCGTTTGTCACAGCTGATTTTTTCAGAAAGTAAGTGTTGTACAAAGTTGAAAGGTTTCGTTAATCTATATATTTTGCACTAAAATTAGATATTTGAATTCGATATGATCATCCCCCCTATCTCTGAAACTACCAGACTATGCATTTTAAAAATTTGAGGAAAAACAGTGTTACCTAAATTTTCACTAAACTAAATTTCCAGAGATTTATAAAATGTCTAGAAATTAGGTTTATATATTTATCATTTTGTAAATATTGTATTGAACTCTCATTGCGTTTGTGGAAGTTATACTTAGCCGATATTTTTGTAAGAATTTTCTCACTGTTTGTTATTTTCAGTGATAAAGGATCATGACAGTTCTGTACCGTTGTACATGCATGTATCTCATGCTGCACCTCACATAGGAGGTGGACTTGTAAACATTCAACCTCCTTTGAACAATATATCTGCAAATGAACATATTGCGCATTCTGCTCAAAGATTGTATGCAGGTAATAATTGAATCGTACTAGAGATAACATAATACTTTCATAATACACTCACAAGAATTTATGTGACTTAAAATAAGTAGGTTTAACGCAGCTAAGATTATTATTTTATTCAGATCTAGTGACCAGTTTGGATGAAAGCGTGGGTAAAATCGTGTCTGCGTTAGCGGACAAAGAAATGTTACAAAATACTCTCATAATCTTTGTATCCGATAACGGTGCCGCTACTACTGGGCTATCTCAAAATTTCGGGTGTAATTTGCCACTCAGGGGCATTAAAAATACTCCTTGGGAAGGAGCTACACGCACTGCAGCTATACTTTGGCATGCGTCATTACCATCTAACATTTGGAATGGACTATTCCATGTTACTGATTGGCTACCAACGCTAATCGCTGTAGCGGGAGGCAACATAAGTCAACCCGTCGACGGCATCGATCAATGGGATGCCATATCAAAAAACGAGAAATCAAACCGGAATGACGTTCTTATTACGATCGATGATTTAAACGGCTGGGCAGCATTCAGAGAAGGCGATTTTAAAATAATAGTAGGAGAATTAACAAATGAAACAAGTGGCTATATTGGTAAAGAATTAAAAACGCTGAGAAGTAAAGGTCCGTCGTATGAAAATTTACTACAAGAATCTGAAACATTTCGAATTTTTAAAGAAACTCTAAAAATTTCTTTGGACATGGATTCAGTAATAGCAAAAAGAAAGGATGTAAATATGTCCCTGATCATGGATCCGAATCAAGGAAAAGAATCCTGTATTCCAACAAAAGGCGAGTATTTAACTGAAAGTATTTATCCTTAACATGATAACAAATACAAATTATTATCTTTGATTAAAATGTATAATTACTGATACTTATTATTTTATTTCTGATTTCAGCCAAAGGATGTCTCTTCAATATTAGTCAAGATCCTTTAGAAGCAAATGATATATGGTATTCATCGCCGTCGATTGTACGACGCTTAGCTTTGCGACTTAGGACATTGTGGGCTGAAATTAGACCTAGACGTCCTCCTCAGCCAGACATGCGTGCCAATCCATCTATTCGTAATTATATTTGGGGTTCTTGGTTAGAAAATGATGAAAAAATGCCAGAACCATTAAAGACAATACCACCATTTCCCTTACAAGTATCTCAGGGAGAACTGCAATATCTTGTTGATTTGAATTTGAACATGTTTAGAGATAGGTTATTTATGTACGTAAAGAATATGAGTGATTCTTTTGTCAAAAGCGTCAGTGGTTTGTTCTCTTTCTGAAATGAATAACTATATAATAACATGCTATAAGAAATAAAATATTTTATAAGAAACCTTTAAGATTTTATTTATCTTCTTAATAAAATATTCAGGTAAGTGTAGGTAACAACACTGTTGATGGGTTGAACAGCCCGAAATAATGAATTTTATGAACCGACGAGGTCTTTTGTCGTCGCCTCGTCGACCGCTTTGATCAGCGCGTGCATTAAAAAGGAAAATTGGTCAGCTTTTTGGACGTGCGCGACCCACGGGATGAGACATGTAACAGACGTTCTACGCAATAACAAATATTTAAAATTTATGAAAAATTGTATTTAGAGCAACATTACTAAAATTGCAAACATTAGAAGTATATTATATTTGAATAAATATAATTACATAACAATATTTGAGTTCGTCATTAATTTAGATTTTAGAATAACAGATTTTAGTTTAAGATATGTACATAAGTAAATGTGTTATTAATTAACCTTAAATAAAAGTTACAATTAAAATCCAATGTACCAAAATCTTGATAACAAATATAAATACTTATACCGAAATAAAATCACCAAACCGAAAGCTCAAATTTATTTTTATGACCATTACACCGAGCTTACATAAAGCATAAAGCAAACATACGACGTGAAACAAATCCTCAAACGTAGCATGAATAAAAGATTGGAGTGCGCTCATTCTTATCGGGTTGTATAATTGGAAGAAAAGATATCCGTGATGGATGAATCTTATACGAACGCTATCATAAAAATGCTTTTCAATTTTCAATCAAAAATAAGGTAATATTTTTGTAGGATAGCGATTCTTTTAGTTATAAAAAAATAGTTTCCAAATTGAACGCCAAAGTGTCGTATACGTGTATAACAGTAAAACAAATACATACGTTTATCTGTTTACATAAATTACAGACTTTATTTATGTGTGAAAATTTGGAAAAAGGAATTTATATAGTCAATGAATAATAGTCAATGTAAAAGAGCAAATTTAATCTTCCGAGCCGTGTATAAATACATATTAAAGACTTCAACTTATTTATTTATTAATGCTTATTACTTAATACAATTTAATATATAGTAAAAATATTCAGATTAAAAAAAATACGCATATTATTTTCAGAGAAGTCTTTACAATTTGAGTGACAATAAGAGTTTACGTAATAAGAGACAATAAGACAATAAGAGAAGTTACGTATCCTATACTCCACCATTCATCTACCTACATTATGTTTCATGACCATGTATGTTTTATAACCGTTTTTAAAAATGGAATTAGATACATATTAAAAGAATTGTAAAATGTACATGGGTTATAAGTAATAACAATAATATTTTTTCTAAAGTATCAGCTCCTTAAATAATATCCTCTAAGCATATGTACTCAGTTTTAAGATTCAGTACTAAATGAATGATGATTAATGGGATATTATTAAATACTTAGTACATAGTCTTGATGTTACTTGATACTATCTAGTATATTACAGATTCAAAGCTCGATAAAACAGTTCGTTAATAATAAAATGGTTCGGCTGAAATCGAACTTAAGACCTACAACTTAGAGAGAATGTGTGCTAACTTTTCGCCGACCTCAAAAATATATACAACATTTATTTCCCGCTAGTTGCTACGTCTGCGTGGAATTACATTTTTAGACACACACACACATACATATATTTCGTATACAGAAATATGTTAAATTCAGAGGGACTGATTTTAATAACGAATTTTTTTGAAATTTTGTTTCATTTAAAAATTATATGTATACTTATTTCATTGTAGTTCCTTTACACAGAGTTTTGGGGTATTAAACATATTTTTGTTTAACCCCGTTCAATTCTACACGCATTTGTGTAAAATTTTAAGTTTCTAGACTCATAGGTTCGAGTTGTGTGTTAAGAAGTTACACTAGTTACTAGTTAGTAGTCCGTTTCCTCTTTTCGTATAAGAATAGTAGTAGACTTTTTTCAGAATTACCTGGCATAAATCTTACATATTTATAATCATTTTACATTGCGATATGTAGGTGTGGCAACACAAAACGCATTAAACGTTCTAAATCGACTTAGTATTACCGTCATAAATCTTGAGACATAATATAGCTGCCTAATGTAACACTTCGACTGAACAAGAAATATGCGAGCCTTCAGACGATTTGTACTGCTTTCTTACTAAGATTATTCGATATTGGAAACGTTTTCACTTATACCTCTTCGAGAAAATTATTACCCAATTCGATCTTTACGCTTTCTCTTTCCTACCGAAAGAATAATCCTATCATAAAACAGTTCCAGCCTTTTCGTTTATTTTACGATCGATTCGGTTTACTCGCATTTTCTTTGAATCTTTCCAAGTAAATAAAACGCCTCCGATTTTTCATTGCGAAAAGTTTTCGTACTTTTTTCTTAAACATGCCGTTCACAAAAAAGTTAAATCCAATGGTTAAAATATTTCTCTTTCTTCAAGAATAATTTTTCTATTAGTTTTTATCTACCTAAATGTAATAAATATTTTTGAACTTTTTCGTCAGACTTTCATTGCCTATATACATATGACAGGCACTCGTACATAATATATTCTGGCATTTTCCCAAAATTCCTGACTGTGCTCACTAACAACTTTATTATGCATTAGATGTTGTGTGGTGGTAAATAAGCAACAGTTCTCTGCCAAGTTTCGGTCTAACATTTTCATTAGATGATGGTTCACTGTCGACACGCGCACGTAATTAACGAGGACAGGCGACAACCGGAGACGAGATGTTTCGTGAATTTTTAACAGAAGCCGAAAAGGAAACTTGGAGTTTGTCGGCGGTATATCATTAGTGTTTAATTTATTATAATTATACCGTACCCTTGCTGTGAGAAAGAAAGGAAAGCACCTTCCCTAAACACACTTTCTTACGAGTAGATATTTTACCTATTTTGTAGTAGTGGTAAAATATTGCAATTTTTAAACTTTTTAATTGAAAGCAAATTCACGGAGAATTTTTACATCGTTTTTATTTGATTTCTTACACTTTTCAATAACGCGTTTGTACGGAATCTCATGAAGGTTTGTACCTAACTTTTACTTATTTTTTATATCACGTAGTTATGATATCAAAATTAGTACGGTGGTATTAAGTCATTTTATTTTGAATAAGTCCAAATCATAATCGCTTTTCTCTTGATACATTACTATTATTATTACCTACACATATTTCTATATATTATGTAGTAGTATTTAAAAAAATGAGAGATAGCTTTTAATTTTTATTTTTAGAGGCCCGTAACATAAAAGGAAAAAAACAGCATTTATTATACACCTCAAGTATCTGTCCGTCTGTCTGTTCGTCATAGTCGATTATCTCAGAAGCTGTGCGAAGTATGATCTCGAAACTTGGCGTAGTAGGTATGTCATTTAACTAACATATTTTGCACTAGCACACACATTTAAAAATATTCGTAGAGGCATAAAAGAAGATCGACTTACGCCTCGCACGTAACGGAATTGCCTACTCTCACCGGATACGTAGGGTTGTTATTGGCACAGTACAAGTAAGCATACAGTATTCTATCTTCATACAAATGCTCCCAAACGACGCGTTCGAAATCTCGGCATATCTCGGCATACGACAGTCGCGGGTGCGCCGCAGTTGTCGTCGTACGGTATGAGACACTCCCGCGCATTTACTGACTAAATATTATGCCAATCAAGTTTACGAGCATAATGCTCTGTGTATGGTTGTTTGAATACATCTATATCGAAACCAGAAATATTTCTCTGTTGCTATTGTAGGAAATATATTATCATAATGATCTAGTTAATTTATTGTTGATTTTTAATTATATTGCACACAAAATGCATTGTTTTTGTCCATTTCCACCATACTAACTCACAAAGTTTTGAAACTAGATATAAAATACTAGTAAAATTATATAAATAAAAACGTATTAAATTTGCAATAATATAAAATGAAATGATAATATGACAATTTAATATAGTACCTATTATCAAATACGTAACCGAAGAAAAACATTCAGTCCGAGTCGGTAGCCCTATTGCGCGTTTACGTACCAAACGACCGTAGGTAATTATCTCTAGGACACTGCCGAGATAGAATTCTGTATGCTTACTTGTACTGTGTTATTAGTTGTTATGTAGGGTGCTAGATGCGGACAGCATCTCATTTAGTTATATATATAACACGTAATAACAAAAATACAATGCACACTGACATGTTTTTCATGTTTGCTAATTAAATTTCTTGTACTTATGTTGAACAACGATAACTATGGATTCGAATAATTAAAATTATTGAGGCATCCAAGGACACAACAATATGTTCCTTTATGCGACTTAAACATTTTTGTCATTGTGACGATGTGAAGAACCAATCGTGTTTGCATCGCGTGCGACCCCGACGGCCGCTACAATATTCACCCATAATTACACTAAATATTGCCGTTGTGTGCGTGCCACGGCGCGTATATATTGTTGCGCACCCGTACAAATCACGTCGCTAGCTTTCTATGAGAATGTCCTACTGTTACGTGTGTACTGTGGTAACGGTTAAGGTGCGGTAAAATTACGTATTCGAACTAGACCTAATCATTCCTTGACTATTTCTCCGTATCTTCAACACCTACAAATTTAAAAATTTCAGGGAATAGTTTACTTCAAGTGAACGATAAGTTTAATCAGGCGTTAGACAGGGCCGCGAACGTAAAATGAGTGGTATGACCGTATGATGCGTAATGGCACAGTGGTAAACTGTCTATAATACGCAGACGATGTGCTTGTAGCACCATTAGAAACAGAGTTGCAGACTAGTCATTTACATGAAGTGAAAGGACTAAATATATTGGTGGTTTTATATAGCATGTAGACTTTTTCATAGTAGATAGGTAGGAATAGTAGTTTTTATAGTAAATAGGTAGCGTAGTGTGTCGAAGTACCGACAGTGTCAATAATAAAAATTAAGAAATGCATTGAATGAGTGTGGGTAGTTGCAAAAAACAGCACGCTACGAAGACGTCATTCATCCTCATCAGCCTGCCCGTGACCACGATCGGTGCAATCCGGTTGAAACGTCGGGATAAAATGGGTAATTAGCCTCAAAGTATAAACGCGACATAGACCCGTTAGTAAATATTGTAAGATAGATAGATAGGTCTCTTTTTAAAAATTGACATTGTAGGAAACCACTAAACAAGTGCGAGAGTGACATAAACAGTCAAAATGTAGTGCGGGTAGTTGATATATTAAATCACGGCACGATCGGTAGTACAATATAGTTTTTCGTTTTTATCTATATCACTATTTACTGCTAAACGACACTCCTTTTAGATAATACTGTTATTAAGTTTTCTAAATAAACATATACACTGACAGAATTAAATATAATACTTTTATTACTGATTTTCCAAGACGAAGATTAACCTATTAACGCGAAGGCTCTTCCTTGATTAATTCAAATACTCTATTAAAGAAATCACTTTTAATTTCACCGTACCGTCTCCGAGACTTGCCGAACGAACAAATGAATGCTCGATCCGCATGTCGCTGTCTTTCTCCCCGCCTACTTTCTTTTTAGAGTTGCCAGTTGGCGATTGCTAACAGTCGGCCATCCTGGATAGAGGAATGTCCCCATTCCTGTTTATTCGGCCATTCTCGAGAGTGTATGTCCACATACATTACATAATACAATTTTTATAAATTACACCTTTTTAATACAATTCGAAAAATCTACTATGTTAATTAATGCATCTATACAAGAATAAATATTCATTATAAATCAGAGAAAAGACCTATATACGTTAATTATATTTAGACAAAAGCCCAACTACCGTTACCACTTTAGGTGTGAACTATAAGACATTAAGACATCGCATCATAGTTTTGTTTAAAATACATAGTGAATACTGTTGACCGCCTTTGGGTCTCGGCTTTCTCTAATGACTGGTAAATAGTGGGTACCGGTCACCAACTCTCGGGTCTCGGGCTCCTCCACCCTATCTAACATGTGGGTACCGCTCACCACCTTCGGGTCTCGGCCTCCTCCACTCTATCTAACATGGGGGTACCGCTCACCACCTTCGGGTCTCGGCCTCCTCCACCCTATCTAACATGTGGGTACCGCTCACCACCTTCGGGTCTCGGCCTCCTCCACTCTATCTAACATATGGGTACCGCTCACCACCTTCGGGTCTCGGCCTCCTCCACCCTATCTAACATGTGGGTACCGCTCACCACCTTCGGGTCTCGGCCTCCTCCACTCTATCTAACATGTGGGTACCGCTCACCACCTTCGGGTCTCGGCCTCTCCCACTTAATGTGTGTACAGTAGGTACCGCTCACCACCTTCGGGTCTTGGCCTCTTCTACTTAATTGATAGCATACCGGATCCCGTTCACCCCCTTTGAGTCTCCGTCTCTTCCACTCGATTCACCATGCTGGACGCCGCTCACCACGCTCAAGAGGTGGCGACGTATTAAAGAAAAAAAATTGTATTAGTAAAATAAATTATCGCTATGATAACAATATAATAATTAATAGTGGGTGGTAAAATAAATCTTATAATTTAAAACACATTTTAAAACCTGTAAAAGGCGGAATGATAAACACTCATTTCTTCTAGTATGTTTTAGCATAAAAATGTTCAACATACACCAGGTTGTTTTACCACATCAATAGCAGTATTACATTGAAATAACAAGAAAAATAGATGTACATACCTGAAGGCCGCGTGTTTTCAATACATCCCACTTCTGATATTACTGATTTTCCAAGACGAAGATTAACCTATTAACGCGAAGGCTCTTCCTTGATTTATTCAAATACTCTATTAAAGAAATCACTTTTAATTTTACCGTACCGTCTCCAAGACTTGCCGAACGAACAAATGAATGCTCGACCCGCATGTCGCTGTCTTTCTCCCCGCCTACTTTCTTTTTTAGAGTTGCCAGTTGGCGATTGCTAACACTTTGAACACTGTAAACTATAATTTTGAACGGAATAAGGTACTATATTATATATCACATACATGTATGTCTAACTCGTAGGACAACCGAGCTGCCGTGTTACGCTAAAGTCATGCAACTTTCGTGAAGCTGGTCTTAGATAATCATTATTGTAAGTTTAGTGTTATTTTTCGTAATAAATGTTTATCTATTAGCATATTTAATTAATACATTTAGACAATACATTGAGTTGAACGAAAAAAATGAAGACACACTTATTTCATAGTAAAAGTCTAAATCATTAATTTCAATAAAGGTGTTGCGCATGGCCAAACCTTTCATATAAATGTGGTTATGCGACGTACTGCAACTTAAATTGCACGATGTCATGCGTTACAGACTTTATAACCGATTAATGTTATTTACATGTAAGTATAAAATACATGAGTTATGTTGTGATAAGGTTTAACTCGTAGACATTTGTATAAAAAGTATACTTAGTCAAAAGGAATGCAAATAGTAATTTCAGAATTTAGTTTTATTAAATAATTTTAGAATTAAAATGAGTAAGAATTAAACCAATATACTTAATTAGTTATCAGGATTTATGTATTAGAAAGTTCAAACTAAAAACAATAAAAGTGAGCATTTACTCTATAAATCAAACAAACAGAATTTATTAAGTAAATCTTATCAAACTAAAACAGAACAAAATGCTTATTTACTCAAACAAAATAAAATGAGTACAAAAAATATAGTATTATCAATCACAAACAAAAATATTAGGGGTTAAAGTATGAAATTGTCGTTTCGTACTGAAAAATTCAAATCTTTTTTTTGTAGGACGAAACTTATTTATTTATTCAAAGTATTTACCCTCGTTGTCTTTAAATTTTTGCCATCTAATCGGAAGTTCATTTAAACCTTTGCGATAGAACTCCGAGAACCTGGACTTCACAAACTGTGCGAAAGCATTTTGTACTTCCTGGGAAGAAAATTTTTTTCCTGTAAAAAATCGTCCAAATCGCGGAAAAAACGGAAGTCGGTTAGGGCGAGGTCTGGCGAGTATGAAGGATGACGGATGGTTTCTAGCTGCAGGTCTTGTAGTGTTAAAATTGTTTCTCGAGCAGTGTAAGATCTTGCGTTATCATGGAACAATAAAGCTGAAGATCGATTCACGAATCGTGCTGTTTTTTTGTGTTGATCATTTGTGATTATCGTAAAGAACCCACTTTTCGTCATACGTCACAATTCCGTTTAAAATCCCATCATTTCTGTATCGGTTTAATAAGGTAAGGTCTGGAAGTCAATCATGAGGAACCCCATTTTTTAAGTTTTTTAATTTTATCGATTTGCTCTGAAGGGGTCAATATTGTGGGTATGCTAACGTCAAATCATGCCGCTAATTCCTTGGTAGTTTGATACGGATTGGCTTCCACCATAACCTTTGATTCATTGTCCTGGCCCTTCTTCTGGTTCATTCTCAAAGTAGAAGTTTCCTAAAGCGTTTAAACGAAATTACTTTGATTTTTGCTGAATCCATCTTCACGTTAAAAGATGAATGTAAAAGCAATTGAAAGTCAAACAATTGAATGATTTTTTTAATTTAAAATGTTAGGTACAGTTTTCGTGTGAAAAAAGTTTTACTCTGAAATCTTGAAATCTGACACCATGCAGGTATAATTTTGATCCAAAGTACGTTAAAACGACAACTTCATACTTTAACCTCTATTATTAATCATTCATTATCAATTATCTAAATCACATTGTCATTGACATGCAAATCTTTGAGACAGTTCTAGGTTCTGGAATTTATTGACAGTTTAAGAAGGTCATCTTTTTTATGGCGCTTACACCTTGGTTTCGTTTCGCGAGGAAGTTCTTTACACAGTCATCGTCGTTTATAACATCTTTCTTAAGCATATTTGTCAATTCTTTGAAATCCTCTTTATAGTTTTGGCTTTCGGCGATACAAAAAAAACCTTATGACACTCCAAAAGCGTGGTTACGTATATCTCAAGCAACTTGAGATAGCGGAATTAGCTCGTACTTGTATAACGTGTGTCTGATTGCGTTCAAGTACTACATTTCAAATTAAATGAGTTTAACATGCTTCGCGTAACAATTTTTGAAGACACATGAGTTGCACACTGATAATATCAATAAAATTATAAGAATAAGTTTTGCTCTAGGGTAGATACGATTAAGTGAACACAAATAACAGTAGTTAGGTGAAATTCATGTAACTTGAATTACATGACTAACGTGACACGGCAGCAGCGAGGCGATGGTGCAAATATAGGTAAATGCTGTGGAAATTTAATTCCTCAGAAATATATTTTGTGTCACCCTCGCGGACTAAGTACCTAAGCAATGAAGAGATACGATTAACGCAGTGTTAGATGACACTGTTATTGTAAAAATGCAGAAACGAATGCTTCGATTGTTCGATTACCTTCATAGAAAAAATGAGTGATTTATTGTTGACGAAAAAAATCTATAGAGCGAAAGTGAATGCTAGGAGATGCCAGGAAAGACCTATGGCTGACTTACGGTGAACAAATTACCAAAGCGTTAGCTGACGGAAATGATAAAAACATTCGCGTCCCTCGGTGAAAGTGCGTAAGGAGGAGGCGGGAAAAGTATGTAAGGACCGCGATGCCTGGCATTCTGTCCTTTCTAAGAACAGAATGCCAGGCGTCTGACTACCCCGTTAAGGATACAACGTGAAAAGATTTATGTAACAGAATAGATATAACGAGTTTTAGGTTCGGAGATCTTTTTTAGCAAATGTTATAAATACTAATTACTATATTATGCGCAAATCGAGCCGTCAATTTACCATATATATTTTTTAATTCTATTGAATACAACTGAACAATTTTTTTAATAAGGATGTGTAGAATAATAAATCATTCGAATAAGTTATTAATTTAAATATGTCTAATAAATTTAATATGTTTTAATAGGATTATTCTGAATAATGTTAATGTATTTCATTGAGTAATCGGTATAGGTTAGTCTAATATTACAAAATCATCTCATCCGTGTATCCTACATCTTCAATAGTTATCGTCAAAGGTTTTCGTGCCATGAATATAGCTGCTGGTGGCTTTTATAATATCAAGTATCGCTTTATTATACATACTACAAATAAGTATATATATTATTTCCAAGGTAACGCCGATATAATTACAAGAATAATGGATGTGCTTACTTTCTATTAAAGATTTTCGTATAATAAATACTAAGTAAACGATTTAGCTTTCATATTTTAATTTATAATGAAAAATAACAAAACATTTAAATGTGCAATAACAAAATGCCTTCGTAGCACAGTGATGTTTACTTCCAAGTATAGAAAGGCGACAATCCTTTGGTTTAAATAAAAGTAATGAGCTATAGTTATTTAGTTATGTTATGTAGCAGTACCATAGATCGCAAATAAAAATTATGCTTAAGATGTAGAAGAGTAAAATGAAACAAGGGAAGAGAAACATCCGCCTGACCTTGAATTGTTTATACATAAACGGCACGTATAAGCGCGGGCTAGGGTTGTTGCAATGTTATAGATTTATGTGTTAAAAATCTACATCAAAAATCGTAATATAAATAATACATTAGAAACTGGGCTTGATGGAGCTAAGATGGCAGGAGAAAGAAATTCTTAACGTTCTTTTGACAATAGATAACTAAAAATCCTGTATAAATATTCGACTATTATAATTTAAATAAGATTGGAATAATCAGATGTTGTTATTTTGTTACGTTTTGTGTTGTACCTATCAAAATACAAAGTAAAATATATTAGCTTCACGTAGGTTTAAATAAAAGTAATTAATTAGTATAGTCTAATTCTTATATGGAGTATTACTAAAAAACAAATAATCTGTGAACAAATTGCTATTTAATATTTTGGCCGCAGAAAAGAATAGGTTTATCTTTTTCGTTATTAATAAATGACTATTTTATAATGTAACGATGTCTAGTGTGGATTATTATTTTTAATATTGAGTTAAAACTTCTATTCGTTTTTTTTATTGAAATCTACATACGCGCAAATGATACCACTGGACCTGGTGGTGCATGCGTCTGCGGGCTACGACAACCGCTTAGCGCTTGCTTGCAGACGGATCGTATGCTTGATTGCCACCTTCATGGTATAAAAAAGTAGCTACCTATTATTTTAAAAGTATTTTGAGAGTAGCTACTTATTGTTAATTTTGTGATTTGAAATAACTTTTAATTATTGAAATTACGGAAAAAAGATTTTTTCCTTACCCAAATTTATTAAGAAACCTTGCGTTAGAAACAGATAATAAGACGCTACTTTCCCAGAAATTTTAAAATATACGAAAATATTTTCTAATTATTATTAGTGATCAATTTCGTTTTTATATCTTCAGTGGACGTTCTCCTTTGGCACTCAGACGTATAATATTAATAACCCAAAACCAAATAAACATAAAAATATGTAACGGAAATTGTCGTGTACATAAGGGTTCATAACGTATATTAATCTTTTGATTTCGTCGTTTTTTCTTTGATTTTAAGAATTTTCAAGAGGCTTTTGCATTCTGTATACAGTTTTCATAAGTCACTGCTGCTACTGAAGGTAGGTAAGGAAGGCTGCTATTAAACTAGTACTGAAGGAAGGAGAAGGCACTGTTATTTTATCTTTAACTAATCCCACATACGATTATACAATTTTATAAAATAATTCTTATTCGCTTTATTGAAACGCAAAGGGAACTTTCCATACGAAAATTGTGTTCTTTAGCTTTTCAATGGATGAGGCGTGAAAAAGTCACATGAATAAATCATAAAATACAAACTTACAACATCTAAAACTTCCGCTTTTACTGTTCAGTTAGAAACTTTGACTTTATAAGATTCGTAAATATCCGACGAAATCTGATAAATAAAGTCCTTTCGTATAGTTACTTACAAAAAGTTACTGTTAGAAAATGTCGCATTTCAGTTGGGAAGCTTTTTCAGAATCTCGTGTTATATATATAATATTCGTTTTCAATTTCATTTGCTGAAAATTGAAAAAAATTAAGACTCAACTTTTAATTGCGTCAGTGCTTATTATACGATCAGTGAGGTTAAGCAAAGTTACCAATAGCCGCCTACTGGATGGGTGATCTAGCGGAACCCGTATTAAATGCACTTCCGTGCTTCGCAAGATAATTAGCTATTAAATGGCAGCAATGGATGGACTATTAAATTGCGTTAATGGTAAATCTAGTTCTAACTTCTTAAGCTGGCTTAAAAACTTCAATATCATTGAAACCATCTCTATCAATCTACATTCATCTTTGATAGAGAACAAATGTCACCTTGTCATCTTATTTGCGAGAGCAGGCCTTTGCGCAGCAGTGTGACGTCTGTAATTATATAGATAGAAGTCGAGCGAAAGGCGCCTTGATTCTTATCTCTCTTGAATGATATATGTAGTATATGCGCCGTTTCTTTTCGGAGCAGACAGAATATCAAGGTGTATCAAAACTACACTTTGACATTACGTTCAGTAATAGTATTTGGGTTTAGAATTATCTATTACTTGGAATTAGCTGGCCCATCGTTTCTACAAATTTAATATGCTTTAAGTTGACTTTACGTTAACTTTACGTTGACAAAATACCTTGAAATTCTGTTAAAATATTTCTGTCCCAAAGAGTAAACAAAATGACATAATAATGGCGCACGTGGCGACGTCGAGTTTGGTGCGGGCGCAGAGCATGCTTGAGTTTCAACGAGGTGCGTCAGCCGCGCTTTAATGCCGCTTCGTCTCTTCATGTTGTGTACGTGTTGCATCCGAATTGTGGAATTCGCCGTATTATACAATGGCTAGCCATTTTTAAAAACACAGCCATTTTGTATTACAGGGGGTCAAAGTTTAGTTTAGCCGAATTGTTTTGTAACTGTTTATCGCAGTGTATTCAGCGCTTCGCGTTAACGCTTGTTAGTTTTTAATATCAATTTCCGACACTCACGGCGTTGTCTACCATAATAATAACGATGGGGTTGAATATAAAAAATATGTAGCTGAAATGTGTAAATATACGCATTAATCGTTCTAATATAGAAAACGTGCCTTAAAAGTCCGAAAACCGTTATTTTATAAATAAGTTTATTTTTCAGTTAAGTAACTATAGATCTCACTACAGAAGAACGAGAAAGACAAGGACAAAAGAAAGTTTATTATAGGTAAGAGGCACATTAAACTGGCATTAACTTGATAATGGAGTCCGGTGTTCGGCAGAACCCTACGCAATGTAATGATGTACAGAATACGACATAATGAATGTTGGCAGTGAAGTTTATAATTATGATCTTAAAGAAAAATACTCCAGAAGACTACTATTCGGGAAGTACCCGTATAAGATTACGATTATTTACTTTCATGTTTCTTGGAGAAAACTAATCAGTTTTCTTTATACCAACAAAACTGTTTTATTGGTATAATTACTACCCTGTGTACCCATAAATTATCTACTTTCGTTCATTTAACATTTTATTAGCCGACTACTTACTGACTGCTTATTACTTAACTTTTTTTAACTATTGCTTTTATTTTATTTGCATGTGCTCTTTCTACGATGCAATTTGATTACAATGTGGCTGAACGTAGATTGCTGTATTGTACAACGTATCGCAATCATATCGCAATGACTAACCGCATAAACGTTGACCAACCGTAATACAAAACAGTTCCGTTTTTTACAATGGCTAGCCGTTATGTAATACGGTGAATTCTATAATTCGGCTGCGACATATGTGTTAAGTATTAATACTTACTACAAATCGACCTTAGATTTCGCTCATTCAATGCACAATGTGTAACGTAAAACCACAGTCTATAAAAATCTACTTTATATTGTTATACTACATCTGCAATATGACAAGAATGTTTCACAACAGGGGGTGTAAAAAATTAAACACGGTAAAAGTCAAAGATTCAGCGTAAAGATAAAGAACAATAGGCTATAATCGGTTCCCGTCACGTTTTGAGCCAGAATACTTTGACGATCGCAGGTAAAAACGTAAAATGCGTGACGTCATAACTTCCAGCTTTTGATTGAAGTTCTATTAAATATCGACTATATACGATTTTGATGTCTAATTGAATATTAGCCTTCTTAAATTACATTTATGTTACGAATTATATTTTAGGTATGTATGTTGTAGATTGTAATGGTTTTATATTTGAGGTCGATTTATTTTCTGATAGTAAAAAATATAACGGAATAAATATTAATTTAAATAGCTTTTATGGAGGTTTTATCAAGCAACAAAAGCAAATCAAGTGGCGGTTATTAAATAAGCAGTACTTGTTTCTTTTAATGTCATGGTGCGAAGATAAGCAATACTTAGTTAACATTTTATAACAATATAAAAATTTTAACTGGTTTTTCTTTTTCATTTTAACGGTCAACGGTCTATTAATAAGGTCGAGTTCCATTTTACCCGTGCGAGAGAGGGACAGGAACATGCCGGCTGGCTGCGTCAAGTGAAGCGTCAGTGCCTCTCGCGATTCCGGCATTTACTTACTGGCGCGGATCCCGCTGCCTCGCGTGAAACGTAAACTTGTTACTTCAACAGACTGATGCATCCCGCGAGTGATTCTTTGTGAATTTTCAAGTGACAGTTTTTCACATATTCGTACTAAAAGGATACTCGTGGTCAAGATGGGTGGGTTAGTGTTGTTTTTAGTGATGCTTAGCGCATCCGTGTTTGGAGAGAATAAATTGACCGTTCACGAGAGACTTAAACAAGACGCAGACCTATCACAGGTAGTTTTAAAACTTAGAAACTTTTAATTTCTGACCTGAATTTTAAAATTATGATTTCTATATTATGTGTCATTTTATTATTCTGGCGTGTATTTTTGCACTACCTGGACCATTTAATGAAGATAGTAAAATAATTATTTATTCATACGGTTCTCGTTGAAGCACTCTATGTGAGAATTTTTATTTTATTGTGGACTCATGACTTATTTATTTATATCTGATATAATGTCGTCTAATGTTTGATTGATGATATAATTCTGTACTTAATGGACAGATTTTGTGTGTTACGCAAAAAATATATTAGTTTAATATTGCGCATTGTAAACATTAAGTTTAATATGAATCTGAAATCATGAAAAATAAAAAATCGCTCAACTTCTGGTTCGATATTATATTTAAAAAAAAAACAATTATACAACTTTCTATTCGATGTCATATTCCAATAAAAAGCAGTTGCACAACTTCTTATTAGATGTTACATTTACTGAAATCATAACAGCTGCGTCTAATCATTGCATTCGATTTACTCTCGGTAACCATCTGGCTCTACCACTGGTGAGTCAACGGTGCAGTCTCTGCAAGCTGTACGGTAGTTCAATAAAATGACGATGAGTCATTTATTAGCACTTTCACTGTCTGCCGTTTTATACCTGTGCAATCTAGACTTTTATGCGACAGATATTATACATTTAATAAGTTAAATAAATCTATGAAAGTTTATAGTTTTATTAGTCGTAAATGTAAACACTTTGTCTATGGCTTCACTAGCGTGAATATGGCAGCTAAAAGAAATCTACAAGAGAATGACTTACCTATGTATAATCCTATTACATTTTTATCAATGAAAATCCCAAGGTAATCCATTTAGTAGTTCTCGAGTTACAAGTGAATTGGTAACAAGGAACTTGTGTTAATAGGTTTATAATACATAATGACTTTTGGGATAGTAATAGTTTCTCTATGGTTTTGCGTATTAATGTAGATCCATATGGCATGTGTGATTTAATTTTTAAGAGTATTGTGTAAAAAAAAATTACTACAGGTACACATACATATAATAGGTTCCTGTTCGAGTGTTAATACCCGCTCCTTCCCTTGACCTCGTGTTAAAATGAAGCCTATTTTGCAATAACGGTAGCAGTTGCAAAAAATGAGTGGAATTACTGCTAAAATTGCAGTAATTTTAAACTGTTCAGCCAGTCTCGAAATCTGCAAAATAGAAAACCAGACAAAAACAGCTAATAGTTGCCATTTCATTATCTGTTTTAGATGTGTAGTTTTTTGAGTTATTTTATCGTACATAAAACATTTTCAATATTTGTTCTATGGCTAGCAGAAAAGAAAAAGGAATTTTGTTTAATAATATATGAGTATTGTAATTGGCCCGATAATTACAGATTATTTAGTTGATGATCTTCGCCCAATCCATCCAATAAATGTCATAATTAAGTCCGGTCATTAAATTTTAACTTAATTAGAGTTGTTAAACTGTCGAGAGCCCTTTTAATTGCTACAGCATAGGTTGCAGGACAGTCGATTTTATCAAAAAAATGTGGTTTATCTTATAGGTACTACATTTGTCTTTTTGTGGTTTTTGTAATGAAAACCTTTGTTTGCTCTTTTATCAGTTACGATTGAACGAACAATAATTAGGTTTGAATTAAAAGTTTTTTTTAATTTTATACGTCTCAGTTGTGATAGCATTTAAAAAGAAAAAAGAAAGCGAAGCTTAGTATAGACATAAAAGAGTTACGAAAAAATCGCGAAAATTATCGCACCACAGTAAATTCTAGCAACACCTATTATACTCGTATTGATCTAAATCTGTATCCAGTATGTCCAAATATAATTCGCAATAGGTTTAAAACAAGGTCAGAAACTGATATGAAGAACACTGTCCAACATATGATCAGTTTTTATACGATAAACATTGTATACATGCTGGATAATCTTTGAACCTCATCGAAGCAATCTTATTAGGCCATTTTTCGATGTAATCGGAATTTCTGAAATCCGCTGTCAATGTCAACACATTGGCTAGTGTTAGCAAAGCGGTTAACGCAGAAATGATTTAACTCATGTTTTAGCGCATATTTATAGCAGCCAAAAAGATGAAAAAATTACTTGAATGCTTCTAAGCATTATTATTTTATTACTTATTTGAGAACGTGAACATATTGAATGAGTAGAACGTGAACATACGGAATAAATGAAAATTTTACTGATTTAACGAATTTAAAAATTACAAAGTAGCAAATTATGAATCAAGTGTCCAATACGACCAAAATTTTCGCAAACGAAAGATGTTTTCGAAAAAATGGTAAACTATTTACAAAAAAGAAATTATATATCGTGGCAAAAGAATCAGATAAATGGCAAGAAATTATTATAAGAAGGTTCGCTATTATTAAATTCTTGACGAAATGGAATTTGGTCTTTCGTGACCTTAGATTGGACAATGGCAATTCAAATAACTGTTTACAATTGGTAAATCTACTCTTCTTGTAGAATGACATTTCCTTTTAAAATAAGCTAAAAGAGTGGCAAGGGGTGTAAGGGGGCATCTGCAGTGGGTAGCAAAAACTTACGATACACCGTTAAAATTAACCTTCGCAAACAAACCAGTCAAATAGGTTTAAATCGTAAGAGTAAGAATAAGAGTAATATTATGAAATGACCAAATTTACTTTTATTTTTTATAATATTATTGTTATAATTCCATATACAGGTACATATACATTATTGTTAATTAGAAATAAAATAATATTTACTAGTAATATATAATTTTTATCACGTTTGTTTTTGATTAAATAATGAAACGTTTAACGTTTTTGATTAAATAATAAACTTTCTGTACGGTTTAATTAGCGGATGTTACTATATATTTTCACATTAAGTTACGGCTACCATGTTTTATTTCAATTTGGTTTTGTTAGTTATTTGATTATTATGTTTTTAGAAGTAACATTTATTATATTGTATTTTAAAATTGTTTGAAGTTATTATTTTATGATATAAGAAATGTAAAATGTTTATAATTCTTGATATGAAATAGAAGTTGATAAAAATCTAAGAATGAACGATTAATACATTATTAGATATATACTTAGACGATGTTGACGTTTACAGCAGGTCATTTTTTATTCATATGTTGAAGTATCTTGTCCTATATTTTGGGGGGCCGTTAGCATTTGAATGTCATCACCCTTCAATAAGAGTGGGCGACTATGTAGTCGATTACGCTGATCGAACTTAATGACGAAGGCCATTTTATTTAGAACTGCTAACGAGAGAATAAGAGGATGTCTGATGTTCAATGGCTGTAGTCTCTATTCGATATTAGACTTTTAGCTGACTATTTGATTAACAGAGTCTGAAAAGAATGTACATAGTTAATAATGTTGACTTTACTTTCAATAAATTATAATTAGTTTCTACGGTAAGATGAACTAACATTGTTTATTAGATGATAAAAAAATTGACAGTGGACTCTATCTGCATTAAAAAGAAACATTGATAATCGTGATGCGCGCCTTGGTTATGTAATTGGACAGAACATCTCAAATGGTTGCATCCGTTACTTTAATTTGGTTAGTCGTGGTCTAACAAGGATTATTTCTTTAATTATTAGTTACATGAAGTCTTGGTTTTATTATAGGTTTCTCGTTGAGTCTGCAATATTATGTAATAAAATTGTATTACTCTTTTTTTGAATGTTTCGTTCTGAAATTGGAAATAAATGTGTGTCGGACCACGCACAGTCAAGAAATCCGTAGTTGGCATAAACTTAAGAGGTTAAAGCCTTTCAACTTATTTTATAGTGCCATCTCTTGTTCTTGAACAGCTAGTGTGCATGACTATTTCAGCTTACCGATATCTTAATATTCCATAACATGGCGATAGAATAAATATTATAGAATTTTTTGGTGCGAAAGCGAGTTTTTTTCAAAGATAACTTTTATTCTAAATAAATTTGAAAATAAAACATTACTTAATTACAAAAATTCATCTATATCGTCCTAGGCGATTTTGTGGAACAGGAATATACAAAGTTATTTTGCGGTCGCTCTGCATCTAACCAAAAATCAGTCTTATATCTCAAAATTACATAACATACCTTATTACCAATACAAATTTTTATTGAGTGTTTTTTAAGTTCTACAGGGTACCTAAATTTTTTTCCGAATTTCCACCATACCTACTATAAAAGTTATATAGAGAGGAGATACCCTTTTTAATAATTTAGAAGAGGATATCTCTTCAACTATTAACTTACGAATTTTTATAATTTTTAGCTACGCTCTGGCCACTTTTATTTCGAAACCTCTACGTTATTTTTGAAGACCTATGTAATGATATCCCGCTTATGGACTGGACTTCTTTTTTTCGTCCTTTAGTTACATGTGTCATGTATGGAGTGCAACCCCTAATTGTATCGTAACTTTATTACACCATTGTATAGCGATTCGTAGAACAACATCTACTTTCTACCAAAAATCTGAATTGTGCTAATAGTCTCCGAGTAAAATAGCTATGACAACTGACAGACAGACGGAGAGACAGACACGACGAAATTATTAGGGCTATGTTTTTTGTCATTTGGCTACGGAAATCTAAAAAGGAACACTTAAGGAATTACTTCGGTGTCCGTCAGTCCGATATCTGTTTGTCACAACCGTTTTTCTCGGAGACTAGATGGTTGTGGAACAGTTAGAAGTAAGTAAGCTGTGGCTTAAAAAGTCAAGTTTTAACTCCTGCGGATCGATTCTAGGTGCTTGATACAAAAAATTAAATTATAATTTTCTTTTTCTAGCCATCGTGTGGGATTTCAAATGAAAGCCCTATAGATAATCAGTTTCTCTACAATAAATACAAATCAATTTATTTTTGATAAAATCTATAGATGTTTACATTTTTTCGATAATAATAGGTACGTGTAGAAATTGCTGTCTCTTCATCTTGTCTCCAAAAGCATAGTTGAGAAAAATCTGGAAAAAAAAACATATGAAAATATGGTGCAGATTAAAGAAAAAATATTATAAGGATTGCATATGGTATATTAAGCCCATTTTAAAAATAAAACGAAAGAAATGAAAGACAGTACTAAACAGTAATTGCGCAACTGAAACTTGTGCTGGCTGATAATTGTTTTCCTTTAATTTATTAACAATACTTGCTTCTTACTCTCTTATAAGAAAGCTCTACAATTTAAATCTTGTATCTTTGTACCATATTTTTCATTTGTCATGACTCATGTTATTATAATTAAGCTTAGAATTTCGAATGAGATTTATTACGCTGTTTTTGCCTTTCTAAAGAATAATAAACCATATGCCTATCAAATAACGTGTTCAGTCGATTAACAAATTCTTCCGCTCAACTTACGTGCTTCCTCCAAGAAATAATTACAGTGGACAACGGGTCCCTTCGTCAATCAACGGATGGTTTAATTCCATAAACTCCGTTGTGAAGGTTAAAACTTACGATGGATATTAGGTTACCTTATGGCGGGAGAGATGGTCGCCTTAACAGTAACTATTAGAGTTGCTTTAACCTTAATCCTGAGATTGCTATTCATGTGAACGAAATATTGATTATGCATATTAATTATAATATCGCTTTTAATAATTATATTAAACATTTATACGTATGTAGATATCTACAAAGATTGATTTCATTCATTTCAAGTTTCTACGTTTCTACCACACTTCACAAATCTCACTTGAATGTATGTTAGCTTATTTTAACTATACCTACATAATGATAAAATGCAAAATTGTTATTTATACACCGGTACAATCCATTTTTTATATTCGTATGCCAATTACCAACCTATTTATAACAAATTTTATTTTTCTATTAAATTTGGTTTCCAGCCTAAGAGTTATTATTCTCGATTAATAAAATAATATTGGGACTTTTTGGCAGGAATGGGAAAATTGAGGTTGTCATTTTATTTAGATTTTGTTTTTTATATTTTTGGAAGTTTTAAAGTACAAAAGTGATAGTAAATTGTGTTTTAAAGTTTTGTATAAGTGAAAAGAATGCAGTAGGTCTAAATGAACATGTGTAGCTGAAGTTCTCGCGCTCTTCCAAGAAGTCCTTTATAACTTCAGTAAAGCCTACTATCACTTTAATGGAGAGTTTTACGATAAGAAGAAAAAACGAATTTACTTCGAATGCGCTTCATGTCGATTCTACTTATTAGTACGTGACATTGACAAATACGCTAATTGGTGCGTCATTGCCATGAAGAAAGAAAGAAAAAAAAAATTATGAGCTTTGGTTTCAAAGATTAGTGTGTACACACGTTTGAAATCTTGTTTATTCAACGAAATATAACATCACATGATATAAAAATTTATAAGTTATTTTTTATGAACTGTTTAAATAGGTATACATTTTATTAAATGTTTCGTTTCATTTATAAACGGAACGTTCAAGTATCTATCTGCTCGCATGAATTTTATTGATTTTTGTGCAGACTATTTGAAATATTCAGCTGAAATGTTGACAATACAGATTATAATACCTAACTACCGAAAATGTAAAGTTAAAAAAACTCGAATTTTGATTTCGAGGGCACCTTGGAGGAAATTTGAAAAAGTATTTAGTTATCGTGTCAAATGTCACGAGATTATACGAGTAAATGAGAGGTCAAAAGAAAGTTCTTTAAATCTTGTTTAACATGGTAACAAGATAATAACTGCCAATATGGAGCACTAACAAGTTAGGTATAAAATATCGCACACTAATCATTTTTGTACTGAATATTCGTGAACATGAACATGAACGTGAACCTTAAACAACATTTGTAATAGCAGAAAAAATGTTCTAATGAAAATTGTTGCGTGTGTCATGAGCGGCATGGGCGGCCTGCAATGAGCTGAGGCAAACCTAAAGTATTTTAATAACTCTTCTTGTCTCCGAACTCTCAACAGGCACGCTTTATGCCAATATTAAATTCCTAAGAAAGGATTTTGAACCTTTCATGTAACACGTAGTAAATTAATCTTTGTGAAATAGGCAATAAATGTTTATACTTATTGAGAAAATGAAAAATTCCTTTTAAAATTACTTACTGTTGTTCAAGTTCATGGTGATTTAAAGTGTTAATCGTAATTAAAATTGAGTGAAATAATAGTTAAGTATACATATGAAAATTTAATAAAAAAAAGTGTATCCTTTTAAATAAAAAAAGAATTTTCCAAATTGGTTCATAAATGAATTCTGAGGTAACAAATATAAAAAACAAAAAAAAAACAAAAAAAAAACAAAAAAAAAACCGAATTAAGAACCTCCTCCTTTTTTTGAAGTTGGTTAAAAAGAGCAAACTGTATTATGATAAGCAGCAGAGTAAAATGATAAGGGCATGATGAAAATGTTGCGGTTTTCACAGTTTTGAAGTAGGTAGATATAAATATTTGTATTTACAGTATTTAAAAAAGAAAGTTGTATTTTACCGATCGCCACAAACCATGTCCGATGAAATAGCTATTTATTTTAAATTAAGACGAAGTGTGAAATAGATTGAATAGACATACATCACGATATTGCAATAAATCTTCAAATAACCATTCCCTGTGTTCCTGTTCGTCGTAGAATCAATTGATTGAGAATTCAATAACTGCGAGTGGATCCGGGCGTGCTGCGTGACGCACCTCTGTCACACTTACGTATTCTGATAGTGTCCTTGCATTCATACATCTATAATGCGACTTAACGTTTTTTAACGTATTTTTACTTCAAATATCGATACAGTACAATTTCATTGTTTCTATGAATTTGTAAAGTAATATAACGTATTTTTAGTACTTCAAACTTTTTAAATAAAATTTTCGTTATTTAAATTCTGCCTAAAAATGTATAATGATTTTATCATGCTTTGATTTTCAATGAACCGCAAATGGGAAATAGTTTGACATAATGTGTTATGTGTACGTATATATCTTCTGATATTTGCAACACAGTTCATACTGCTGCAGGTATAAATTTATTATACCCGCGGATTATATTTCTATTTGTTATGTATAAATATGAATAAATAAATATGAATATACATAAATATTTGTACCTACGTAAATTATAATACATTATATATTACAATTGTATTTGCTTTGAGTTTTGCGCTTCTCAAAAAAAAATAAGTTATAGTCCGTGAGGTCTAATAGGTCGGATTTGACGTTTCTTAATTTTCATGCCGCTATAACTTTGTATCAACGTTCCTGATACCTAATACAAATTCAATTACGTAAATGCTAAATAAAAAAACTCAGAAAAAAAAAGCTCAGAAAATGATTAAATATTTATTTTTCACCAATATATACACAGTCTGCCTTTATTTACTTCAAATACGTAGTGTGCTTATTATAGTCAAATAAAGAAGTTTTTTATACATTGGTCCCAAAAAATCGAATTAAGTTTATTCATATACTTAAATATGTTTTACTGTAACAGATACCATATCTCAACAAACGTACTATGTAGCTAACAAACTAATAAATAATCGTAAATGAAATATTATGATGTTATTATGAACATCAAACAATGGTATCGATTTTCGTTAGAATCGAAAAATAGTCGAGACATATTTGTTTGGTCCCATAACTAGTCACAACCATGTGACAGATGTCAAATCCGACCTATTAAATCTCACGGACTATAAATCATGTTAGTCTTTCGTTAATATTGGAAAAGGTGAATTACAATGTAAACAAATATGTTAAAGCTACTCAGTGTTTTCAGTAAATAAATGTAGTAGATATTTGAACGCAAAGTAGCATTTTAAAACTATTAAAAACATTTTTACACTACGAAAGCTGAAGTTGTGGTCCGCAACTTGTGGACGACCTTAATTTGATGTAACAGGGTTTAGTCAGCACTGGTCAGTATTTGACAGTTAGATGAATATAATTCACCTCCATGCCGTTTTTTTTAAGTTACTTGTTCAGCCTTTTTTTGTTTTAAAAGTTTTTTTATTTATAGATTTAAGGAGCTACTTACATTTGCCTCCGTCCAGGAGGTGATCGCAATTGACTTATATTAGACTGATTCCTTACGTGCTACTATTATATTAATTAATATTAACTTATTGTGTTTTTATTTTTTCCTTTTTTACACTGTTTTGGTTTTATTAATTTATGGATATTTTCGTTTTTTTTCATTGTTTTATTTATTCATTTTTTTTGTTAATATTAAACACATATTATACTTAAAATAACTATTTACAATAATTATTCCATATGCAACTTGTTTAATATAATAGGTAATGTTAGCTTAATTGGTTAATTTTTTTTTACGTGATTTGTGATAGAAGTTATACCTATATATTAAATTTGTAATTTACCACTTGTTTAATATAATGGGTAATCTCAAGATTACCGGACTACGTCTACGTCGTCTGCATTGCATATTTTTAAATATAGATACAACGCTAATTTAACTCTAGCCGTCTTAAGTTGTGCAAACTTACCGTGATATAGCTTTATACATACCTGTAAGTACATATGTAAAGTGTATATCATAAATAACAACTTAACAGATAAAGTTTAAATTCTGTTTTCAATGATATCGTTTAATAATACAAATAACTTGCTGAGCTAACTCGGCTGAACGGAGTAGAGGTAAACGCACTGAGTAAACGTTATCTGAAAGGTTGTACTTAAGTAAACGTCGAACGAATAGGATCCAATAATGTTCGCTTAGAGTGGCGTATAACATGTTCCCGTCATGTGTCCGACGCAGGCAGGTGGTTGAGAGATAGGTGAGCTCTTTGTATTCAGCGGAGTACATCACTGACATCGAGAAGTACCTATCTGATATTGTGTAGGTGCTGGGAATATAATTCGGACTGGGGAATAGAAGCACATTCAAAATTTCTGCAATGTAAACGTTATAAGCCATTTTATAATTTTTCATGCTATTTTCCATTTGAGATGGACATAGCAGCAAAAAATCCCACCTTGACGCTAATAGGGAACTTGCATTAAAAATATAATGAGATTACATACATACACACGCTGTATTCCTAACGAGGTAGTCAGAGAGGACGGAGCGCCAAGCTTTGCGTTCCTTACGTGCTTTTTTTCGCTTCCTCGAATCTCATCATTCTCCTCACACATTTTCGCCTAGGTATACGAGTGCTTGATATGGTATGAGATTTCATGTTTCATGATTAATTATTAAAAAGTAGAAATAAAAGTGCTATTGTTGAAAAATGTATTTAAAAAACGATGTTTTTAATAAAATGTCTTAGTTGTTAACGTAAGTAAAACGCAACGTAATTACAAATATCAAATCTCAAATAGTGACGTCACTTAATAGTCAGCCATTCAGAGCTACCTACTTTAACGGATTGCAGTTACGTACTTTTGTGTAACACGGGCTAATTAATAAATAATAAATAATTAATAAATTTGATAAAGCAGATTTGTATCCTTAGGTCGACGTGGACATAATAAGGTGTTTTTTTACAGAAAATAAACACTAAAAAGCAATACATGAAAGTTCCCTGTTTTAATAATGAATTTGAAACTAAATAGTGACGGGTTGGAAGTCTATATATCAGTTATTTGGCTTATAAAATCTCGAAACTGACTTTTACGACCATTATGTTGTAATAAATTTTTAGTTTTAATTTAATTTAATATGAAATGAAAGGAATGTGCAAATATTTAACGTATCAGAACTAGTGACTTGATCAACACTTTAGATTTTATAGGTCAGGACTAAAAGGAGTAAGTTAAAACTATATTTAGGTATGAGATTTGTCACATGTTTACATGGCAATATCTGGCAGAATCACCGCTACACAATTCTTCACAATCTGTTAGAAGACTGCGCACTTTAAAGGTCGTTGATCGAATGCCGGCAAGGCCTCGTTAAGGCGTCGAAAACGCGTCTTGTGTCGTTTCCGGTAATAGTAATACTTCGACAGTCATGACGGCTTCTGCAAATATGATAATGTATATGCATATTACGTAGCAAATATGATAATGTATATGCATATTACGTATTATAACAGCAAAAATAACTCAAATTACTAAAGTAGTACTGTCAGACGTGTGTCCCTAATCGATGACGAGCCGACTACCTGCCTTCTTAAAAAACTGAAGGATGACCGAGAAGCGATTCAGCACGGCGCTAGTATGAGTCTGGTACGTTCTTTAGCTTTAGCGCGAGTTCTCGCAACTTTTCAGTGAGCCTAGGACTACATAATAGCCCAGCCGCCGCGCTCTACCGAGTATAGCGTTAAGGGGCTGAGTACCTAATACCTTTTGAAGACTTCTCTCGCGTCGCCAAAAAAAGCTGAGTAATTTCTACCTTTTAAAAATTAAATAAATAAATTATAGAAATTTATTGACACAAGCTAAATACATTTTTTATCTTCGAATTCATTTTTAGTAATTTATTTATAACAATGTTTAAACGTACGTACTTCAGTAAAACACTGACTGTAATACACACGTTAGAAAAAGTAATAATTATTTTATTACTGTATTTTATTAAACCTAATAAATATCAAACCTAATCCTAGTTCTAAACTATCCTATCTAATTCTAGTCCTCTCTGACTACCCCGTTAGGGATACAACCTGAGGATATGTATGTATGTATTGGATACCTATATATTACATACCTAACCTATATTTTGGAAAATAGAAGTATCTTCCAAAATACCTATAACTCTATATTTTGAACCTATATTTTGGAAGATACTAGTATCTTCCAAAATGTAGGTTAGGTATGTAATATATAGGTATCCAATACATACATACATATCCTCAGGCTGTATCCCTAACGGGGTAGTCAGAGAGGACGGAGCGCCAAACGTCACGGTCCTTACCATATCCAATAATATATTTTAATACTACTATACTATGATCATGATTATACTATGTTATTAAGATTACTTTAAGTAAAACACACTTCAACCATCGTATTATGTATTATGTATATTAGTATAAAGATACTAATAAATTCGTTGTTAGCGAGAGTACACCTGAAAACATTACGACGATTAAAACTTATTTAAAACCTATCATGAAGACATTTAATATTAAAATATAACAACTGGAGTTCACATTTCCTTATGTTTCCAGCCTAAGATGCCCATAGCTATGAGAGATATATATCCGTTAAGGATACATATCTCTCATAGCTATGGGCATCTTAGGCTGGAAACATAAGGAAATGTGAACTCCAGTTGTTATATTTTAATATTAAATGTCTTCATGATAGGTTTTAAATAAGGCTAGTAAATAGTAACTTATAAACATATGTCTCAGCTCACGTACTTACATAAGCCTCTATTTTCATTCTATTGTCATTTTCCTTCCTAACGAATGGAAAATGACGTGATGTGTGTCTATGTACGTACAGTTGTTAAAGAAAGTTGAAAGGTAGTCTTGGTGGAAGTTTGTGAGTGCCGTGATGAACGGGATATGACATGTTGTATATTTTCGTTATTGTTTTAGGAGGCATCCTTTGTATTATCGTGTTACCACAAGTTTCCTTGCTATATACTACGTCACTCATAAAACTTATCTACTCACACAATGTCTATTAGATATACGCGACCATAAACCATCGTTGTAGTTTCGTAAAGTTTTTTATGTATATTTATAATGAAAAGGTTCGTTTGTTTACATATGCCATAGTGAACATAAAAGAAGGGGACTAAATCTGTGTCGTTCGTATTTTAAAATCCGTATACGCCCCATTAAATCCGTCAGTGTCATCCATTTATGGTCCGTGCTCCCCACCAATAAAAATTGATGAGCCATGATCGGTATGCTAAAACTTCCACAATGGAGCAATAAGTTGGCATTATACTTACCGTTGTTCTTTCTATTGCATCAACTAGGGTCCGCTGCAGATTCTGGTATTCGCTTCAGTTAAGTAAATTAAATTTCTGACTCGTTGTTGCAGCCTTAAGCAAATTTCCATAGAATATCCTCACGAAGCAATTTAACTTAATTACTGTTTAACTTAGTTACAGAAGCTGTCAGTACTTCGTCAAAAGTTTGTATTAACTTTCACTTTATCGCAGTTTTTTATGATCTATAAGTAATAGCCATTAACGAACTTGGTCTTGTAAAAGCTAACCAAAACTTTACATTGCCCCTGGTGCTGGTAACAACAATTTAGCAAAGCTTTTCCATGGCTAGCAGGCGTTCTTCTCTATCGACGTCGTAAATTCTACTTAGCTTGGCCGATTAGGGAATTTTGCAATTTAAATGAACTGCCTGCATCAAGTCGAACTCATGTTTGTAACGTTCATTATTAGGATATTTATTGAATAAATTCGTGTTTTTGATTTACTTGCTGTTGCCCTATTTATGCCCAATTCTAATATATTGGAGAAACTTAAGCGTCACATGACTCATAAAATATAGATGTGTAGTAATTTGAAATATTGTTTCCATATAAACATTATACATTATTTACAAAGTTAAGAGATTACTTTTTTGTTTATGCGGGAATTTGAATGTAATATCTACATTAATCGCAGAATCTTTTTTACATTTAATTAATATAATAATAATTCGTTTAATGTCAAAGGTCACTCTGGGTTAAAACAGTTTATTTTGGAACAATTTCTGTGTTCTAAGGATTTCATACGAACTCACCGATTAATTCTTTTTTTAATTTTTTGTAAATTTGTAATGAACGAAAAATTACCATCAAGCCGATTTAATCAGCAAAAGTAGATAATAATATGTAGTTACTACGTACCGAGGCGCGGAACATTTAATAATTAATTCAGCGAAGCTACTGCAGTCGTGATTCTTCTTATCTTTTATATATTGGTAACTCGTTGCACATTGATTGTTTAAATATTTGAAAAACCGATACTCGATCATTCAATATAAAATCCCAATCTCATTGTTATTTGTTTTGTGAGTATACCAGTTATTGTGTTATAAACGTGTAACTAAACGTAGACTTTTTATTCTCTATGTTCAGCAAATATAATCCTACAAAATTCAGGTGATATCTTTTTCATAAATATTCGAATAACACAACTAAGTACATAAATAATTTTCAGTTGCACTTGTCAGCTGATGAATTTGGATTTTGGAAGTAATTTCATTACCTACCATTTCTTTTGTAGCATTTTATACATTATATCTGCTATTTGTTGAACAAGTGAGTTATAGTTAACTACTATGTTACCTATGTAAATATTGATAGAGTAGTCTACGAATAAAACTAAAAAAAAATATCTTTCCGTCTCGGCAGCCTCTATAGCTCCATAACAACAGAAAGAATATTTTCTTTGGAATGATAGGTGCAATAGTAGACTTCAATCTAAAGGCATCGAAATGATTTTTTTGAACAAAAATTGTAACCTTTTAAAATAAATATCTACTATTTTTTTATATTATTGGATTTATTTGTCTTCTTAAAAATTTTTCTAGATCTAAAGACCTATAAATGTCAATAGGTTTTGTAGGACATTTAATAAACTAATATTGGTATTTATAAGTTTTAAACGGAAAAAAGTCAAAAAAATTGTAAAAAAAACCACCTGAAAAAGCGGAGCAGATTTTGTTATCGGTTACCATCGCTAATCTGCTGTTGAGCATTTTCATAGTTCACATTATACGATGTTTAACTTCTGCTACAATTCTTATTTCTCTACTGACTCCATTTCCTACTACTATTATTAAAACAAATTACGATTCTTGTTAAAACGCAACATGTCCGTTTGATTGTGTTTATTTTCGCGGGAAAAGCAAACCAATCAACTGTAGATTTTGCACACGGAATGTTAAAATAAATTCTACCTGTTTCCAATACCTTTTCCAGTACATTTACCAAAGTAATATGACTCAATATGACTGGATAACGTTTTTTGTCCTGTTCTGCAGTGCATCCATAAGTAAGAAAATTATTGTACGGTTAACGCTTAAATATGTACGACTCGAATGGTTCTTTTCAAGTTATAAACTTTGCCCATTAAGAGAACATTGTTAAAAAGTCTGCGATCGAAATTAACGAGGCTCCAAGTGCACGAATTTGGTTGATTTCAAAGAGAGAAAAGTAAGTATTGGGTGGGTATTTTGTATAGAACTTGGAATTAGCATGTTGTAAATCTTGGAAATACAATTTCCAGAATTAAACTTTCGGGTAATGTAATTTCCGTTTGTAAATATTATAAAATTAATATCTAATTCGTCAGTCATGATTTACTTATTACTTTGCTTCTTTAGTTACTAATTAGGTACCTGTTTTGGCTTAGATATATACGTAATTCATATATTAGTGATTTTTTAAATTCATGTGAAATAAGATTATACTAGCATTTCTACGTGTATGGTATTGCGAGATTTATTTTGAAATCTCAATGGGAAATGCTATGATGATTTAATACTACTCTACAATTTTGTTACGACGATAGATTCAGACACGGAAGGATTCGCTTTACGTGCGTTTTTTATTTCTTTTAACAATCGCGATATTCGTGTTGTAAAATTAATACAATCATGGTAAATTAATACAGAATTTGGAAAACGAAACACATGTTAATGTTATAAATCATGCAGAGATTACAGAGCACGGCAAAGATTTATTATCGAAAGCCATTAAATAAATGTGTTCGCAACTATAGACAACAAAAACGGAGTACGTAAGTACACAAAAAGCAGTATATTTTGAATGTAATCCAGCGACTTATTTGTCATGGCAAATGCTTTTTATACTACATGTCATAATCTCCAAATTTTTTGTCGTATGTTTGGGTATAAAAATGTGCGTTGTATTATAATATACCATTGTCGTCGTGTTAGCTCACGAGCACCGTCACATTGACAATAGTCGGGGTCCTATTGTATGATGTAATTGAAAATGCGGGTATAATCGATGTTTACCGTAAAATATACTTTTGAGTAAATATTTACTAAATACATACATTACTAATCGATTGCCTATCCCTATTTAACTGTACAAAATACAAGTTCCTTCAAGCTATTTCAAGTTTTGTTCTATGTGATTGCATTTAATATTTTACAATACGCAAAGCGAAGAATAATGTCCTAGTAACTGACAGTTACGTAAATGTAGGTAAATTCAAAGGAAACCCCTCAAGAATTGTTCCGGTTTTCCGCTGGGGTGTCGACAAAGTACCTAGCTGATATTAATATGGCTTCCTTAAGCGTTGACCACAATATTTTATGCTGATAGTTTGTTAACGTAACTTAGAGTGGTGATTACTAAATACATGTTTACTTTTGACATGATCAGAGTTGACTTTAAGTTATTAAACATTTTTGTTACTTTAGAATACAGTTTTATAATTTGTATAGCTACAATTAATAATATGTTATGACATGTCGTATGTATGTTTTTCGGACAACAGATAAGATTATAGTTTATGTTTTATAAAAATATGATTGTTCGTGCCCCGTTACGTGTCTTACGAAAGATATAAACTGCTATAATGACAGCGTTGAAACGTGTTTTATACGTTGAATTTGTGTAAACT
Source organism: Zeuzera pyrina (assembly GCA_907165235.1). NCBI lineage: Eukaryota > Metazoa > Arthropoda > Insecta > Lepidoptera > Cossidae > Zeuzera > Zeuzera pyrina. The sequence goes on from OU015624.1 coordinate 12,855,217, forward strand.
ACACTTTCTACGCACTTGTAACTTCGTTAGAAAAAGAAACCAAACAGCAATCACGTGCATGAGGGAATAAACAAAAACTATATGTGACTAAAAGGAATAATTTATATTTTTGCTAGGTACAGCTCTAACTCATTCTGTTTACATGGTAAGAATTTTCAGTTATCTGTACTTGTTCACTTTAGATGTTAAACCTAGTAAATATTTTCAGTCGTTATATAAACACAGAACTTCAGAAGTTCTTAATAAGTTTAATCAAGCAGAATAAAATGTTTTCTCTTTACATGGTTAAACCTATTAGGAATTACAGTCGTTCTGTACTCATTCTTCGCATTCTCTCTACATGGTCAAACTTATCAAGAATATTCAGTCGTTCTGTTTTCATTCTCTCTACACGATCAAACGAATTTCCTATTTTTACAACAATACTTGTATCCAGTCTTGTCACATTGCGTATCTCTTCATTACATATTCTGTCCAGAAGATAACACCGTATATTTTCCGAATATAACGTACTTCCATCGTATACAATATACTTTCGTTTAGTTTCGGATGTACTCAGATCTTATTGACGTACATAGCGCCAACCTGTTATTTATTACCTATGAATAATTAGGTAAGTAATAAACTAAACTCATAGCTCAGTGGTGATTTTTAAGAGAACATCATAATAGATTCAGTCGGACGCCGGTTTAATAAGTGTTCATGTTTTAAAATATTACTTGTATCTTTGTGATGAGACTATACGAAAAAAAGGGCACAAGTATACATATGTATGAGTAAATGTACATATGTAAGTATGTATATAGAGGGCGTCCAAGCAAAAAGGGTCCAGTGGTCGGCATTTAGTTACAGAGATATACGCAGTTTGGTAAAGTCGGGTGAAAAATTGTCATTTCGCTATGTTAACTGTTTATTAATTAATGCTCAATTATCTACAACTTCATATAATAAATGACTTCTTATGATGTTTCTAAGTAGCAAATCTTATAAGCGAAAAATTTTGTAAAAAGGTACCAGTGGTTCGGCTTGTCTAAATATTTGGAATAAAATACGCTTTAATACAGTGTACTGCCATGCAATTCTGTAAAAACTCGAATCACCCAAAGCGAGACTCGTTCGACAATTCACCCCACTTCGCATTCGAATTCACTTGACCTTCAAATGGAATTCTCTAAACAAAACATTCTAGGAGCGAAGTGAAGTGATCTTAGATGCGAGTTTGTCGGGGATTGCTTTAAGAGTAAACATCTCAGTCGATATTTCGTCTTAGGGTATTTTAACTTCTTCTGAGATAATTACGTTAAATAAAACTCGTTTATTTAGATTGGGTTGTTATATTTAGCGAAACTTCATAAAATTCACTTACGATAGTACAACTCGCCGCCGCCACCCATCGAGGCAGCGCTAGTATCTCTGTCGACTTTAGAGAATACCAAATCACAGTTGACAATCTCACCGCGGATTCAGAAGTGAATTTGACTAATTTGCGTTAGAGAATCGCACTACTGATCTATATTTAATTATTTGAATTATATTTTATAATAATAACGTTGAAAAACGTAAGTTAGATCTAAGTAAGATTCCCAGTTAGAATAGTTTTTTTTTAACTTTAGCTACTTTTATGTAATTTTTAATGATTCATTGTTTTATTAAAATAATAATAAAAATAATCTTGTTATTTTGTTAGTTCTTAAATAGAGTAAGAATACTTTATTTTAGTTTTTTATTGCATTATGTTGTCGTATTTACACACTTTGTACTAAACATCGACAAGTGGACCTTTTTATTGAACAATGAGCAATCCTTTGTTTAGGTTGTAATTGTTTATTTTATAATGTTGCAAATGCAATTATAGTTGATTTCATGCAGAATATCTTGATCTACATTAATCAAAATCAAAATCAACGTAACAAACAAGTAGAAGTGTATTTCAATCAATTTTCAATTAAACTTTAAAAATGCTTTTTCTCAAAACAAGCTTTTTCAGAGTTTCAAATTTAAATGTCTGAAAAAAAAATATATGCCAGTATTTGAATATTTTTTAATCCTTATTATCAATTGACTATTCTAAATTCCGAATCTAGTCCTAACTCAATACTCCACTACTGGACCCTTTCTGCTTGGACGCCTACATATTATGTTGTTTCCAAGTTGTCAATAAAGTTTTTCACTCAAGAACTTGAAACAGGGATCGTGTTTAGTCGAAACATCTGTCATAAACAGTGTGTAAGGCTCAAAATGAATGATCACAGTTTTCGTAACTCTGAGTCTGATTTATTTGGGTCCAGCTGTAAATGGATGGCAATCCTACCATCGGATCATCAATAAATGCTTTTAAAAACATTACTCAGAGAAACTTCAAATAGAAAAGCCTTTATGATAGGTTTATGTAGCTATCTCATATAGACTTGTTTTTTTTCAGTGTTTCGATGTAAATATGATAAATTAAATGTGACATACATAGAGATGACAAACAGACACACACCGACGTTTTTCTATGAGTGTTATATTAAATATGAATGCTCTTTATATGTGTGGTGCGGTGGGACCTTACCTTGTGTTACCTTTTTTAGCGTTTCATTTCCAAAATGAGGAAATGGAACCCTTATAGTTTCGTCACGTCTGTCTGTTTGTCTATCTGTCCGTCACAGCCGATTTATGACGTCGTCTTTACACCTACGAATTGAAATTTGGAGCAAAGACGCAAATGAATAGCACAAAACCAGGAATGAGATACAAAAAACTTAATAAATATTAGATATTTTGGACATAACTTTTTTTAATTCAACTACTTTGCCCAAGATTGCTACGGAGCCCTAAGTATCCGACATGCTCGTGGTTGGTTATTTTAATACTTTCACGAAAAAACTAAATATTTTGAAATTGTTGTTCTCCCACCATTCTTCTAAAATATAGCACAGAAAAAAGTTACAGACATTGGGAATAAGGTATGTACGTTGAAGGAAAATTGTTAGATTGTAATTTGTTGGTTACTATTTTATATATAACTGTAAAAGAAAAAAAAATCGACTTCAGAATAAAAATACTGAAAAATACTAAATAATTACCCTTTACTCTTTACTTTGTACTCAAGTACAAAGTAAAGAGTAAAGTACTTTACTTTGTACAAGTACTTTACTTTGTACTCAAGTACAAAAATAACTTCATGAATATAATACAAAAGAATACAATTGTACCTATGTAATTAAATTCGGTAGTTATAGTAGTCCGCGCCAAATCAAAAATAAATAACTACTGCTTGTTTGGCAGGCTTTGCACCGACTTCAGTTGGTACAAATTGGTTGGTGCAACTTATATACTCCGTCTACCTCGTTACAGTTATAGTGTGAAGATATGTATTTATTACATAGTAAAATATTTTATAGAATAACTGGCGCAAACAACAACGTAGCTTTTTATTCCAATACTGAAACTGAAGTTTGAATAAAAGGATCTTCAAAATATATGAGCTTTTGATAAGTTCTTTTGTTTAATGTGTACTCCATCATCAAATCTTAGCTAAATATATATAAGATCACTTGTACATATACCCTTCGAATTAAATAAAATAATCATTGAAATCGGTCCATATGGTAAAGAATAATTACCTATAGCGTTACAACTTAAGAAGACTATTCCAACGAATTGAGAGCCTCCTCCTCCTTTTTTGAACTTGATTAAAAATGAAAGCTCTGTGGCAAACTTGTATCGCGGTTAGCCAGTGATAGCAACTGACAGTCGGTACAAAATATTAAAGGCGCAAATGCGATTTCCACTTGGCCAGTTATTTTTTAAAACAAGAAACATTCAATTAGTTTTGAACGATATGATGTAAAAGTAAAAAAAATATCATGACGAATTTTGGCGAAATATTTATCTATCTAGTATATAAAAATTAATGTTTGCTTGATTGTTCGTTTGTTCATATTTTATGGGCTGCCATACCGTTCATCCGGTTGCGATGAAATTTAGTATGGAGATAGCTTGAATCTTAAGGAAGGACATAGGGTATTTGAAAAATAAAAAACGCGAAGTCGCTGGCACCAGCTGTTAGATGATAAAATTAAAAATTTTCAGAACATCGTTTATTAACATTTTATGAGGATGTTGTAAAAAGTGGTGATGCTTTTTTAGTGGTTTGTCGATGTGAAACAAAAATATTCAATGAATAATGGAGTGGTGATTCAACAATATAATTTTATTAACAACAACGTGGTAGTTGTTGCGCTAAGCTCATATTGAATGCAAGAAGCATACGCTTAGTGGCCTGCGCTAGCGTAAAGCACAAGACTGCTTTGTGTGCTGCACAGGAAATTCTCAACCGGTGGTCTGGTACCTACACATTTATAAGTCCATAACATATTCTAGGAGAACGTTTTATTTATCTACACTTAATATTATAAAGAGGTAAAATTGTGTGTTTATTTGCTTGTTGGGGGCAATTTCTGGAACTACAGAACCGATTTCAAAAATTCTTTCACAAGCGACATTACCCGTTTTTAATACCTACGCTATATTTTATTATGATAAAACAAATTCTACCGAAGTGAAGCGTGGCAGGTCGCTATTAAGAATATATTTAAAAACCGGTCAAGTGAAAGTAGTACTCACTTGCGTTTATTATATTAGTGTAAGATGCTGCTAACAATTATTTTACGCAATAGTAGAATAACGATTAATTCACATTTCTTATAATAGTCGAATTATACACCAAAATTATTCTTCATCAAAAACGATACTTCCCATATATAATTAGTCTCGAACCTTCTAAATTTTCGATTTTTTTTATAATTTTTCTACGTATTTTGATTAAATAATAAAATTTTTCAGGTGTTTGTATAAATTTTACATTTATGACAACCCTTTTTTTTTGTTGCTATTGCAAGCATGTTAGAACTGAACTGGATTTTGAAGTATGTAGCTAATAATAATTTTTTAAAGTATGTTTTTGTCACAGTTATTCTTAAATAGTAACCAGTTAAGAAAAAAGAGATGGCAAACATTCACGACGTCATGCAAGGTCATTTTTCCTGTCTTCCAAAAGTGATTAGTTTAGCAAAATGTAGTATGGTTCTAACATTCGCTAAATCAGCTCAGCAATAATTCAGAAAATTAGTGAGCTTTGATAACGAATCGTGTTACGCGTTTAAAGTGGCTTCCCATCCGTTTACGCAGGAATATGCATATTCTTTCCTCACTTTATAATATTTTGCATTCCCCATCGTCACCATCTTATCTTAAGGAGCGTTTTCAATTTTTAAGGTTACCTGGAACTTCAAGTCGTAGTCATTTATCTACTTCTCTTCAAACACCTTCCCATTCTACAAACTTTTATTCTCATTCCTTCACTGTACTTTCCGTTAAACTATGGAATGATCTTCCTCCCTGCGTTCGGGAGAGTCCATCCCTAGTATCCTTTAAACGAGCAGTTAAAGAGCATTATATGAAGAGTTAGTTCAAAACAAATATTTCACTTGAGTATAATTATCATGTATATAATATATATCGTTATTGAATGTATGTATATTGTATATATATATGTATTTATATATGTCAAATTTATATATTTATATGTACTGATATATTGATTGCATATGTTTTTGTTACTGTATTTCGTATTCATTATTATTTATATTTAGTTTGATAATATTGTGTTACACACAGTGTCTACCTTTCTTTCTTTCTTTATAAAATTTCTCACTCGCGGGTCCGCTGGGAGAAATTTCTTATAGAAATAAGCGGTACCTTTTGCTTTTTTTTCTATATGTATCTCTCTTTGTATATGACGTTGTGTGTGCAATAAATTGTTAAAAAAAAAATCATTAGCGGTATCTCATTTGAAGTAAGCTCATTAGACGATACCTGACTACTCTAGCAAGCTGTTTATTCAGAACGACTTTTTTGACGCCAGCTTGATTTATAAAACAAGAAAAAGCATGGCTAAACCATAATCGCACAAAAAATTGTTTTTCTGGAACATAATCTACCCTTTGCGGACTGTGAAAGCTACTTAATAAATGGCTGATTTACACCTAACATTTCTTTAAATCATTTCATTTAATGATAATTACCCAATAATTAACAATATTTGTTGTTGATCGTACAGAATAAACCTTAATTATACTTATTTTGCTTTTTTAAATTCAGTTTTTCCTTGAAAATTTACGTTTTCAGACACTTCGTCGTTAACGAATAATAGACACTTTTATTCGTTGTTGGACGAATAATGAAACAACAAAGTGATTTTATAAAGCTTCCTTTTTTCCTTCGAGGTACGGAACCCTAAAAATGACAAAAAATATCAAATATCGAATAATAACGGCTAACAGAGGCATTTTTATTTCGTATTGCAATGATTACAACCGTAAAACAATTATTTATTGTCAAAAGGATCGCCATGTAAAAACAACATTTAATGCAATGCAACCTGTTAATTTTCTTGCAATCTGCACTTTATCCTCAAGTTCACGATTTTCTTCACATTTCTTTGAGTGATAGAGATAAAGTTAGTGTCTGTGGTTGTCATAGGTTTGTTTACGATAAAGTGTTATAAAATGTTTTGTATGTTTTTGAATTTGTAATGTAAAGAACTTTTGTTTGATACCCCGTACAATGTTAAAAAAAAATCCTTATTAAATATCTCTAAGCTCTCAAAATCAACCCACAAAAGTCAAAATTCCACTTACAAAATTAACGTTTGTCTTTGAGCTAACACTTACTATTATAACTGTTCCGAATTTCAGTTGTTTGCGGTAAATAGTCGCAGAGAAAAAACACTGATAAACATAGTCTTTAAAGAAAATGGACTATGATAGACTGACGGACAGACCGGCAGTTCGACATTTTAACGTCGAACCTTCCGCTTTTCTAAAGAATGGCGAAAGCTTTTTATGGAACTTTAGCTTCTAACATACATATATGTACGTATATTGACAAGTTAATTTCTTCGTAAAAGCAATTTCTATTCTACTAAAAGTGCATTAACTACTTATATCATAGAAAAATTGGCTAAAATGGAAGTATAATGATCGTTATATAAAAAGCTTTAAACGGGTGGCAACTTCTTGAAATCAGTATATACAAAATGTTTAATAAGATTTGAGGATGCGAAAGAAGTATGTAAGGACTGCGATGCTTGGCGCACCATCCTCTCTGACTACCGTATTAGGAATACAGCGTAAAGATATGCGTGTGTGTTTAACATTAATAAAATTATAAAAAATGTTTATTATTCATATTACTACTTGTCTCTCATATGGAATGATAATAATAATTATATTATATTATTATATTATACCTGCTATTTCGGAAAACGAGTAGCACCTTATTTGGTCCGCAGGAGAAACTTTCACAAAGGCCCCTAGCCCCCTTTAGTTGCATCACACGTAAAACGGGGGGTATAACTTAGTTTTATTCTATAGTTCTGGACACATGGAGCACTCAACTTATAAAGACGAAATATTAGACCATCTTATTCACTACTGCTCATTTTATGTACACTAACAAATATCAACTCTCGTTTGCATTAAGTAGTACATAACCAATACTGGACCTGTGTGTACATCTGTATATTCCGACAGATATTAAAATATTTATGTAATGGCTTATTGTTCTATTCGGTGGTGTGGCAAAAACAGCAAAAATCTAATTATAAAACGAAACGCAGTAACCGCAAGAGTGTTTAGACGTAAATTGTTTTCATACAAAATAAATGACATTGCCACTCTATAGGTTGAGTGCTCTCTGGGGATACAAGACACATAATTATGACCTACTACGACTACACTCGAAATAGGATATATTTATTTTGCCGCCTCATAAGGCTGGGGAAGTTTTTTGACACAATAACCCCTTACCTATGGACGTCCTTGCTAATGTTGAGAGGGTCAGGTCTTAGCTTCGGATACGACCGCGATCAAACATTATGTGCCTAATGATTTTACTCAGTCTACGATTTCTCATCAAGAAGAGCTCAGCTCGTTTCATATTAGGAAATGATGTAGCGAAAACAAATTGATACCGCAACCTATACGAGGTTCACATAAAGTGTTTGGTAAATCCTGGAGAATTATGCGGTGGCCGCGCGTGGTAAAGATACTAATATGCCGCTTCCATAAAAATGAGTCTGCCTACTTTGGTGTGTTTGGTGACCTGGATCTCGATATCTGTGACAACTGAGAGTTAGATATTTGGATATATAAAATTTCAATCTTTTATCTTGAAATCCTTAACGTTACATTATTGGTTACAAAACCTTAATAAAAAAAATCCAGAAAAAACCCTCAATTTGCACAAAGATTCAGTTGCATCTTCAAAATTCTATAGAATTTTAAAAGTATTTTTACTAAAATGGATATGTAATTATAATATCTCAAATCTCTGAAACCAGTTTTTTAATTAATAATACAGTATAATACTACGGGAAGGTAGTCCGTCAAATAAACACTTTACACAATTAACAATGTTTTATTTGATTCACAATCAGATCAGTACATATTATGCTTACACTTTAACACTACACATCGAGTGTGATTATTATTACACTTTTATAACCAAGATACAAGTACAGAATTAAATCCACTTTTAAACACGGTTCGCCAAAATCACGACGTTATACTTTACTCACTTTACCGACTTTTCGTCCGCACGACTCAACACCGCGATCAGGGAAGCAACACGATAAAAATACCCCGCAACGCTCCAAACCCACATATTTTATATCTTTACAAAAAGTGGGGAAAAGTAATATGTCGACTGGTTATTTTTCGACTACCCCATTTAGTAAAATAATTTAAATAAAGTTACCAGTATTAAAAAAAGATAGAATAAAATTACCAACGACAACAAAACTTACGAAACTAAGAATTAAAATGCTTAAAATGATGACCCTAACAATAGTTTTCTTGCAAGTTACAATTATGTACAAAAACAGATGTTGAGATTTCTCCGCGCTAAAATGTGATCAAACCGCAACTGCGAAAACGAACTTTACTATTATCGCCATAGGGCACGAGGATAATGAACAAATGCAGTTGCGCTGGACTGCATAGGTTAGGTACTCATATTATTCTCCCGACCATCTAACATAAATTTTCCCGATTTACAATAGTATATGGTATATGGAATAAGGTTTATGTACTAAAAGTTATAACCATTTAAAGAGGCAATAAACCTAAAAAAAACATAATCACAAGTAAGATGGTAGTACAAATCTAATAATCAAAATATATTTCTTTCTAAGGTTTCCAGAAAACTCAAAAGCGCTTTTCATTTCTAAATGGAATTACATTTTCGTGCAAATATTTTTGAGGATACTTATTTATAGAATTGGGATGTTCATGCTAAGTTAGTCTTGCGTATAATAATGAATGTATCTTTGTATGTTTGTCCTCTATACGTTGTTAAACCATTTATCCGATTATGATGAAAGTTTGATGTGTTGTTCTCCGTACGGCCATAAAAGTTTCTGGATTTTTTAATAAAAAAAAAAACGCGAAGGAAAGCGCGGGCAAGAGCACAGTACTTTATAATAATTCCTTGATAATATAAGTTTGAGAAACGATCTTAATACTGTATTTTGGAGGTCATGAGCAGAATTTCCGGGCATAATATTAATTTAGATAATGAACAGTTTACGTAACTTTGAAATTATGAATTATCTCTAATCTGGTTACTTCCCAAGTGGGCCATCTCCGACATTAAAGGACTGAGTAGAATAATGGTAGAATATATATTCATTAGCTAGCATTCCTTTAGCACGCTATGTTTTTGTGAGGTCTTATCACAGAAATCGTAAGATATACAAGTTACAAATATTTTATGTTGGTACTTACATATGTATATACTATATACACATTATTACATGTATGTATGTAGGTTTGTAGGAGGTACCTACAAAAATTATTTATATATATACACGTGACCTAAATCTATACCTAACACAAAAGAACGTGTCCTAATTTATGAGTGATTAATCCATTTTAACGCCGTGTCAAAACTGCTGCCTGGATCTGGAAACCACAACCAATATTAATTTTTTTTTTTCAATTCAATGAAACACGTATTTGACCGATTTTAAAAAATCAGTGGCGTTGGCGTAGTGGAACAACCCACTGTGCAGCGCGGCTTCAAGCATCCGCGCTCCGCACCGTGTTGTTGCGTCTCGTCGTGTCTCGGTTTGAACTGACCCTAAGTTTCTCGTACCTATATACTCGGCCAGTATATACATATATTAATTCTAAGTAACCAACAAAACAAATTAAATATTTACATAACATTTACTTAAAGGTGTAATATTTTTAATTTATCCTCATTATTTCTTTTCCGAAAGGCTAGCAACAATGACATTCTAAGATTTGTAGCGTCGAGATATGTTAAAAGATTTTAATAGCTGTGCACCAAAAACATTACTAATCGAGAAATATAAATATTGTGAGTTATGACAACTAATACCTCGTGACAACGAGAACACGGTTCTCTACTCCTCACACATATTTACGTAAAAATCAAGTTATTAGACGTTAGTAACTAATTAATCTGTGTTATTAGTATATTTTTATCTATTTTGAAAAGTATAATATATTCTTGTCTATTATTCCCAGTAAAGTCATGTTGTTATGCTTTTGAATGTTATGTGCAAAGTTTAAATTAAACAATTAGAGTTTGTGTACATAAATAAATAGTAACACGAATTTTGAAATTTATACGTCTTATAGTAGTATTTTAGACAAATTTTTTTTGCTACTAACAAATATAATACAAAAAGCAAATATTTAAACAATGTTTAAAAATAATATAATTTTCGATACAGGTGTTGTTACATTATGACATTTACAACAACCATAAGAAACAGATGTCATAGACGGAGTACGGTAAACTCAATAATCGCAAACTTTACATAGTAATATAACAGCGTAAATATAAATTCTATCGACTACACTGTAGACGTAGAAATTGTCGTAGTCACGCAAAATGATTGTAATTTTGCTACTTTGTCGTTTTATTACAGGTAATAACTAATGTATTCAAATTAGCGAAAGGTTCAAGAAAATTGAATTTTCGAACTTTTATGCAACGTCTACACTGAAAATAGGTTTGCAATTATAACCGTATCCAGCTTTTGATTATGGAGAAAACTTGACTAAGTAGAGCTATGTAATAAATATAATAAGTTTAGCCTGCGATTTTGTACGTGTGAATTTCGAAGAAACCGTAGTTCCAGGAGTGTTATTGCAGAGCTTGTATATGCATATTATATACTACATTACATGGTCATGTTGATTAGAAAGTATATGTAGAACTAAGAGCCAACATCGAAACCAAATTACAGCTTTTTAATACCAAGAGTCTCTGAATTAAAACGCGGACAGACAGACGTACGGACAGACAGATGGACTTAGTGAAACTATTAAGGTTCCTTGTTTTACTATGGATTGTGTATGGACTGAATAACTGCATAACAGTTAATAATATTATTCTTTATTCCTTGGTGGGGTTGACATTTTTATTTTCAGGTCCCATAATAGATTTTTTTTTAATAAAATGTGCTACTAAGAAAGGTTTTTAACTTTCTGATTTTAGTGGCTGTCCTACCCTTGTAATAACGATAGCATAAAGATACAGTATATTCCATTCAATAATTTGGAACGCTAGGCTCTCTAGTAATAGTGGAATTTGAACTAACGAACACAAGCAGACAACATTTCTAAAACGGACTGTTTTGGAAGCAGAGATGCTTAAAAAGTTCTCATCTCAATTATACTTTTCAAAAAGATCTTCAATGTAGAGACAGTTAACAGTTTCATAATAGTATAATATGTATTTAAATAAATAACCAATTGATCATTTAAAATTTTATAATACAATAAAATAATAAGTTGTGTTCATGTGTTGATGTCGTACCGTCGGAAATAGTGAAATAGCGCTTATAACTAACTAGCTTTGGTATAGGCAGAAGTACCGGTAATTACCAATACAGGGGTAAAAAATTCTAGAGTAATAATAATCTTTGACTTTGACATTACATTATGACATTTATTTTTATGATATTTGACATTACATTATACATTTGACATGACATTAACCTGCAGTTTGAAAACCATTATAATGATCAGATCAGTTTGTAAGTTTTTAAACCCGTCTTTAACAGGATAATATGCTTACCTAGTAGAAAGGTTTGAGATAGTACTGTAGTCGGCACGTAAGCTCCATTGTTCCTAGTACTCTTCTGCTGTCTGCAATTCGAGAGCTTGACATTCAGCCTTTTGTCTATTTTCAAACGGAATTCTGTCTCGTAACTTTTGCTTTAAATCTCTCTATTATCAACCACTTATAGAGTCCCGGTGTCGTATTTTATTATCAGTTTTTATGAACATGTTAAGTCTTGAGATTTCGTTTTAACTAAAAAGTGGTTGAATAAAGAAAAACTTAAATTTTTAGGCAGCTCTGTCTGAAAAAAAAAATGTATTAAATCCACATTATGCATTTTTTTGTTAATGACATAAAATATCATAAAGGAAATACGATAAAATAGGAGAGCTTAATGGTTTAATAATATTTTATTACTGTCTCTACTTTTGGCTGTTATTGCTTATTGCCTGCACTAACTTCAATCTCGTGAAAATTATTAATTTATAATTATTTGTACATTGTTCTCGAAACCAACAAAAGATAATTTATTAGTATCCACCATAACATCTATTGTGAAAATATCAGCAGGAGCCTTATACAAAATTGATTCGAAACAAAGCTCCTGCTGAGTTTTAGTGTTTCAAACAAGAATTTAGTAGTGTGTAATAATACCTACTAAGTGGTAAAATACATAAATGAATTAGATGAAAATAGCTATATACTGTAATAATAATAATAATTTTATTATTATTATTACATACATAGCGCTTGGCCCTCCGTCCTCTCTGACTACCTCGTTGGGGATACGGCGTGAAGATATGTATTATTATTATTAATTATAATATACTCTAATTAACCCGTGTCTGCAGGTAAATTGTGAGCCTTTAGGAAAAAATTACAAAGCCGAAATAATCTTTAAACAATCTAGACCTCATCATTGTCCCAACTTCTACTTGTTTGTAAACCGTTAATTCCCTCGGGTGTAAATCGGAGGTTCTCCCCAGGGTTGTATATTAGCTGATTAAATTTGCAGCACAATCGTCTGTAGCTTTTGTTCCGTTGATTACGGGGTATGTTTCCACAACGAATATAGAAACGGTAGCTTGATTTTTGCCCACATTAGGTATTTGCTTTTTGAAGAGATTATTACTACCAATTAATTCAGTCGTATTTTTAAGTCACGTTAGTCACGTCTAAGGTACAATGAACAAGTGAAAGAATAAAACTTCATGAAAATTAATTGGGTAAAGGGGTTATAACAAAAATATCAAAAGGAATAATTACCACTTGAGTATACATACACACTAATGTTTTAATATTATGATATCTTTTGTTTTTTTATGTTTTTGAGTACGGCAAAGAAATTACCACGGATACTCAGCCGAACTTTATGCCGATTTTAGTCCCCCCAGTGCAAAGTCCTGGTCAACCACATCGGGAAAGTTCTACTCCTGCCAGCAGTAGTAGCGACTATGATGGTAGGTGAAGAGTCGTGGAAGCCGTTTCTTCCTTCTGTAAGACCGTATCGGTCCAGAGAGAGATGACGTCGCGCGGAGCGGAGGGCTCTGTAACTGCCTCTGGAAATGTTTTTGCATCTCGACAATGCAAGCATGCAGGGAGGGCTCTGTAACTGCCTCTGGAAATGTTTTTGCACAGCGCGAGAAGGGCTCCAGTACGTTTCGGAAAAAAATCCAGAAGCTCTCGATAACGCGCCGAAGACAACTATCGCAGAAGTTTTAATGAATAAAACCCCCACATAATCCACTATTTCAGTATCTAAAAAAAGAACCAAATAATCTGCTCAGAACGTCGTCAGGGGAATCTGCACCTGCATGCATGTTAGAGACTTCCAATTCTAAATATGGATCGAGCCTTCGAGCAGACCGGGCCGGCAGACAAATCCGGCAGATTTGCTTCCTCTTGATATTGAATACTTGTAGACGGACTCATTTCCGTTTCCGCAACTCGACATTTAATACGCTTATTTTTGCGTCGCGATAACAATGACGTTATTATTGCTACCACAGCTCTTCCAAGAACCTTCTTAATATTGGCGAAATATTAAGGAGCGATCTTAGTGGGAGTGATCTTTACATATTAAGATGTTACGTCCGGTAAGCTGCCACTGCATTACAATCTTGTATAACGTGAGTGGCTGTTTCATCACTCTCTTAACATCTCTTGCAAAGAGGACTAAAAGCAATACCAATGCTATAAAGTTATTCGTTGTAAGGACCATGTCCGGTCAGAGCGGCCATAACAATTATACGGCTTTTATTGCTTACTCTTTAAATAATAAATTATTTCTTTCTTTAATTCTTTAATCAATTAATGAATTCTTAATAACATTTTTTTTTTCAATATTAGATCTGCTTTTCACAAGTGAACCACATGTATTGGGGCGACTATGTCATTGACCCTCATTTAGGCAATAGCCTTGTATTTTCAACATCCCTCGTTGGCGCCACAAAATCTACAGCGTCGAGACGCATTGGCGCCAAAACTGGATCGAACAATGAAACATCTTGTTTATTTGGGTTAGTAATGAGCTCTCAGCTGCCCAATTCATCTGGTTAAGATTTTACCCAGACTTAGTGATCTCTGAGACTTTACGAAAGTTTTTTAATCGCGTGGTTTCCTAATCAAATATTACAGTTCAGTCTTCGACAAGAAGTTAACAGGTCAACTATGAATGTAAAATATTTACTTAAAATACATTGCAGGAATCGGACGTATTTTAAGACCTATTGCTTGTATAATGTGTAATAATGTGTAATGTGTAATAATGGTTGTCATTTTTCGTGATCACGTCGTAACCCTTTAACTTTTGCACGAAGAATTTCACTAATAAAATATTTTTTTTAATTAAGAGAAATGATAAACTTAATAAAATACACAATCGATAAACGATTCAATTCAATAGCATTTAGATTATATTTCCAAAAAAAGGATAGTTATCGCTCAAATAAACAAGAAATTCGACAGGAAACTTTTATGTTTATAACTAGCTGTAAAGCATCGTTGAAAATATCGATGTGGTAAATCTTATTGTAGGGATTATATACACTACAATACATAGTCACGTTGTTGTCAAGGACGCAGAATGTAGAGCTAAGAGCGACCAGTCATCATTGGACATAATATCGTGCTTGAATGACTGTGAAACAACACTGTATTTGGTGGTGCAACTTCTGTGGTTTATTGTCAAAAGAATAGGAATGTTGATAAAAAAATTTCCAAGATTCTTTGTGACTTTTCGTCAAAAACTTATTATTATTACATATACAAATATTTACATTTTTTTCCAATAAATATACCTATGCATTTCTAAGATCAAAATAAATATGATTTCGATATGCTGACATATAAAGAAAAGTGTAATTTTGCTTTTCCGTTTAGTTTCCCTTCCGTTACGTATTTTAAAAATATATAATTATACTTCATAGCGTTAGTAGAAATGTTGATTCGTTATCGTCAAGTGGTATTTCGCAATACAGTCTTTTGAATAATCTCGTGTTAAATCTTTTTTCAAATAAGCATAGCTGATATATTCTATGTTTTACTTTCTTTCCCATAACATCTATTGTAACAACTAATTAGTGATAAAATTAGTGAGAAACATTTAATCTTCACTAATGATAGTACTAAAATAGGAATAAAACATTTCAATCTATAATCTTAATAATAAGTAACACAAAATACACACAAAACAAATTATAAATAATGAATAGGTACGTACGCATCTACATTCATGTGTACATTTGGTTTGTCAATAGGAATATTTTCATGAGTTTTATAACCGTATAGCGACTTTATTTATGTACGTTCAAAGTTCTTCGTTACTCAGAAAATTTGGGCCCTTCGAGATTTGTTTTACGACTTTCGCGTTAGGCGAGATCGAAACATAAGGAGCGACTTAATATGTAGGTAATGTTACAAATGAAGTAATAAAATTTTGTATTATTAGTTATAAAAAAAAATTAATACAAAGTGCATTATAGATTGTCAGTAGCTATAAAGTATTGGCTTTAAACGGTTTCATTATTCCACATTTTTACACTTAATCACATTTTTAATTAAAACAACGAATGTCGCTAAGGATTGCGATAGTCATTTCGTTACAGTTTATGTGCCGACAAATGAGCTCAACAAACTGAAACATTTCTCCGTTTTTCTCTTACCATAAATTTACTTGATTTTGAATACATCTGTTGTTATAGTACTGTAAATAATTATTTTCATAGACTAGTGAAAATATAACTAAATTATCATGGTTTTAAATCACGGTAGAAAAAAAATTCTTGCATAAATACTATACCACTGACTAAATTGCGTATAGTGACACTACTGCGTATTTGCGTATACTGATAGACTGCGTTTAATTAGAGATTTAAACGCAGTCTAATTATTATTGTTCCTATTGCACACGTTAAAGTAGGTATGTAACTGATCCCTTTTATGTGCCCAATCCTCTACACACGCACTCACTCACACACATACACACACACCCACACACACACATACATATATGTCTTTACGCTGTAGCCCTAACGGAGTAGTTAGAGAGGACGGAGCGGTCCTTACATACTCCTTTCGCATATTTTCGCCTAGGTAGCTATTCTCGTATGCGAGTACTTTATCCTCTATAAGCTCTATACAATGTATTTTAATCAGATTATCAGCTTCTCACAAAGAAGAGACTTGTTTACAATATTTCTTTGTATTAAACTTTGGATATAGATTGATATCACATTTTGTGAATGCGTTAACTATTTACAGATTGAAGGAGTGATAATGATTACAAATAATATTATGTTAATTATAACTGTAGCACAGATAATATACGTGTTGATCTGTGATCGTTCTCGTATAAATGTAAGTCAAGGACAATTTGTAGAAATGTAGTATTTCTATAACGAAATCAGTTCAAATTGCGGTTATAGAACTATGCATATAAAAATTTTATTTATGCATTAAAATACGTATATAAATAATAGGTACATAAACAGACAAAAACATTTTACTTATTTTATTTCTAATATGTGCGAGAATACAAAAAACAGAAAAATTATAGTTATTACAGAAAGGAAAACTTCTAAAATAATACTTCTAAATAATACTTCTAAAATAATATTTTTTTCTAAAATAATTAAGATGGAAAATGGATTCCTTAAGAAGCTCCAAGACAGAATGATGTTACAACAAATTAGGCTAACAAGCCAGAAAATCTCTGCTCATTTTTCCTTTTTAATTAAAGCACATAATTCAAAACAAAGCGGTAGCTAGGTGTTTTTCAATAAAATGTTGTCTTTATATTTAACGTATCTTTATATATTACTATGGTAAGATAAAATAGTTAGTTATTATTACACAGTGCATGTAGGTATATACTTATTAACAGGAACCTTTGTATTTGTGTATATCCTATTTTTTCGTTTTCCGACGTATTACACGTAACACTCTAATAACACTGCTTTTCTGGTATATACACAAAACTATGAAATATGCACATGTAATACTAATATTATTCACTACAGTACAGCATTGAAAAAATTGAGGTTATTTTGCTAACGTTTTATTTTTAATTTGTAGTGTTACCTCAAGGTTGCTTATGTTCCTAAAGCAAATTGGTATCATAAATCAGTTTACTCTAATATGTGAGTGACACGAGTCATTCGAAATGTAAGACGAATAATAACAGAAGAATATTATTGTTTGCGATGTGCGAACACTAATAATCTTCTATTCTTTATTTTTAAGTACATACATACATATCCTCACGCTGTATCCCTAACGGAGTTGTCAGAGAGGACTGAGCGCCAAGCCTCGTGGTTCTTGGATACTTCTTTCGCTTCGTCAAATCTTATCTCATTCTCCTCATATATTTTCGCCTAGGTATGCGAGGGCTTTTGACATTTTAAGTGTTTTTTTAAAAATACAATTTTTTACGCTTACCTATTATGACGTTTATTATTCTTTTAATTCTTGGTGGTTTTTATCGAAGCACAAATACACAAACGGACAAAAATTCTAAAAATGTTTGCTTTGTTAATAACTAATAAGTATGAAAACTGAAGCAATCATATTTTATGAACCAGTCAGTCTTTAATTACTTATGTTATAAATGTCATAGTCGCCATCTATTTACATTAAGGACAAAAATTAAAAAAATAGGATATAACTATAATAATTATTTTTGCAAGTATTACTTGCACACTTGAAATGTGTATTCCTAAAAAATCCATTGGCGTGTGTTGTTAATTGCAATCATACATAGTGTAATAATTTTATTTTTGAATAACTAAGCAAACTACTCAATAATCAAAGGCAAACTAGTAGTTTAGGCTAGTAATTAATTAATCTGTGCTAGTTGTAATGATCGAAAGAGATGAAACTGTTTTAAGTAACTGTGATTCCACGAAGTATCGTTGCTAGAAATTATTTTCTTAGAAAATTCCGACTTAACTGAAGCTCAACATAGCGTTAAATTGATAACCGTACAAAAGAATAGATTGCTCTCATTTTTTTTTGTTACAGAAAATTTAATGACGAAAGAATAATTTTATTATAATAGAAATTCTATGTTTTTGTAAGTTTTGATTTAAAACTACTTTTACTTCTCATTTATTTTTCTCATATATAACATCCAATTAGGGAAAAAATAACCTTTGACTATTTAAGAAAATAACATAAGTACGTACATGCATGCATACATTTTCCGTTTGGTAAACCTTGATCAAGGTGCAACAAGACACATCTTGATCCACTTTTAGTTTTTAGTTAAGTTAGAAAAGATAGGGTTCAATAAAGCGGTTATTATTAACTAGCGATAAGTATAACAAGTAGTAGCCTAAAATTTTACAGAAAAACCAACAATGACTGGCGCCTGAAGCTTTACTCTTGTAATTTTTTTCATAATATTGACTCCCTTAACACAGGTTGAATAGTAGTAGTCCTCAAAAATGTTTTACAAAATGTTTAGTCAGTGCTACTCGGTACTGCAATCGAGTAAACTGATCAGAGTCAGTGCTGTAACTGACGTGAATTCAATTGACACGATGGTAGTACCGGGTCAGCACTAACTTATCTTGAATTCGAAGTCACTAACTCGGTGTTATCTTGAATTCGAAGTGACTCGGTGTAAATCTGCCCATAAGCTGACATATTCTATATTTTTCTCTTTTTCGGGTCATCATGGAAGTATAATTTTATTTACATATCTTAGAGAAATGCATTTTTATTCTTTCATATAGAAAGAAATAAAAATGTTCGTTCAGTAAAATACCAGCGAGAAAGTCGTTATTTAGATCCCTAAAATCTTTGAAAAATTAGCGTATTCACGGCAAAGCAGGTAGTGCGAGAAAATATAAGATTTTGAAGACCGAAATTAAAGTGAAAGTCACGTCAGCGGATTTCCTTAAAAGAATTTTGTATCCAACGTCTGTTTATCATGACATTACTCATTTACTCTAAAAATGTGATAATGTACTTTAGGAATAGATATATGTAATAGTAAGTTTTATTATATTTATCAAATATTTTAGTAATATACTTGTTGTTGTATAAAATATCTACACCTATTTAGACTTTTTAAATTGACAAATGATACCTAATAATTTAAGCTTTTTGTAATGACCATTAGATAACTTTTTATATGTATAGAATATTTAAATTAAATGAGCTTTCTCGCTACAAAGCTAATACCTACCCACTCATTTGGATGGGCACTCGCGTTTATTTTGCGTTGTAGATTAGATGACACAGACTTTATGTTAATTTGTTGTAATGATTTTCGTTTCGAATTCAGTTTTATCAGTAAATATACCTATTGTATTACAAAATAAAATACATTGATAAGTACACAAACTTTGTAAGTACTACATATCGTGTAAGTCTGGTTCTTATTTAAATATTATCATACTTATATAATTTAGACCCTTTACAAAAATGTTATGTACATTGTACAATACCCACTGTGCTTCAACAATGAATTAAATCAGATTAACACTTAGACACATTGGGCGTTTTTGCTTTTGTGAACGTTTCGTATCAAGATTAGGGTGTAATAATTCTTTACATTTAAATTTCGTCAACAAAGGGAACGCTAAATGCGAGATGTGACAAACAATTTCACACGTAATAGGGTGCCATGGCTCTTTGATTTTATCAGTCTAACAGGAAAACTGTGATTTAAATAAACATTTAAATTGTTTTTATTATTATTAGGATTAGGGTAAAATTTTCAACGTATTAAGTTCTAAGGACTCTCATACTATCAATTTATGGACCATCATTTTATTGTTAGATTTTATCCACATACTCGTATTTACGATGTTTGATTGAGTGTATAGGAACAGAAAATGGATCGCAACACTTTTAGTTACATTTAGATTATATCCTTTGCTGCATAAAGACAACATCGCAAGCAACTGGTACGTACATATACCGTTAAAAGCATATAATAAACGTTACAGTGTTTATTTTGTGTCGCAATCTGAATTAACGCACACGTCGTCATTTGTTTCAACGTGACAGTATTATGCCACAATTATGTACTTGAATTTATACTTTTGTCGGATATTTGTAATGTATAGCTCGACTCATGTGAATTTCTGAATCGCGGTAAATCTGCATAAAAATTTAATCCAGTACGTTTATTCTGTTAATTACATTATCATTTTTTAAAGTTAGACATTCGGATATATTTGTTAGCAAAATAAAACATTATTATGTACAGATTAATGTTTACTTATATTATATACTAGCGATCCGCCCCGGCTTCGCACAGTTAGAAATTTTTTTGAAAATAAATTACAGCCTAAGTGTTACTCGCTGATAATGTAGCTTTCTATAGGTGAAAGGATTTTTGAAATCTCTTGAGTAGTTTACCTCTTTATAATATTAGTATAGACGTAGATATTATGCACACCAAATTAAAACTAATCGTTTAACAGGTTCGAAACGGGCAAGCTTTATTTTACGTAGGTAGGTACAAATAGGTACATGTATAATGTACCCATTCACAAATTCTAGTGGAAAATCCTAAATCTAAACGAACACGAAGGTCCAAGATTGTCTTAAAAGAATTGACTTTTAGTGAATTTATTAATAAAATATAGAATAAATTATTCCAATACAATGAATCAAATATACTACTACTTAAAATGTCAAATAATATATACTTGGTAATTAACACGATAAAAGGACAACTCTGTTAAATGTCTATCTGAAGTGTTCTTCCAGATTTCTTAATATTTTCGTTGGTGAGACATGTGCCACTTTCCCAAAGGATCAAGCCTTCCCGACATTTTCCTTTTTTGATCCCAAATAGCGTCGCTTCTAAATATTTAAGTGGAAAGGTTGATTGTGAAATATTAATCTGTTGTTTTATATTTTACGACTTTTTCTGTTTTACGAAGCACAGAATTTTTATTCGGTATAAATTTCTATTTTATACCGTATTTCTACGAAATTTTTAACACTTTCCCCCATATTATGTAAATATTCGTTTGTTTGAAAAATATAAAAACATTTTAACAACGAAGAGGGTTGCGTATAAAAATTTCCAACAAAAAAAAGGAATGTTGATAACTTTGATGTGTCAGTTTATGATCAAAATTTTATTTATTAAAAAAAAATAAAGTGTAAAATATTTTTGTTTCTTAGTTGGGTTTTTATTTCAATACTATCATATTTTGTTATGAACTATGAATTGAATATTAAGCACTAGGAAGTTTTTATAAGTAGGAATTAATGCAATAAATTAATAATAGTAATGTTTCTTCTTCGTTGTAAAGTTATACAGTTTTTATTTACAGTTTGTTGTTAAGGATAATATGCCCTTTGTTTTTAGTATGAATCGGAATTCTTGAATTAATGAATAGTATATTTGATAGAATTGACTTTTATTTTGTACTTCAATGCCAACTCACATTAGACATTGCACTATCCTTAAACAATTTACACACAACTATAGCAAGATTACTTCTCTTTTCATCAAAAGGATCTTATTAGAGGCCATTGTTCAAGCTTCTCTAATAGGCATCGTTTGAGGTTTTCTTGTACGGTCACATGTTGCGAAGCTATTCTTATACCCTCTCTAATTAGAAGTTGGGTTCTGTTTATGTCGTGGAAAGATAACTATGACCGCAATTGTATAGGTTGAGCAGTAATTTGTTTATATTACTTAGGATTTACCAAACATAAGTGATCTCATAATATTCAGTATGTGTTTACTGATGATATTTCACGAAATAGCTTACTACGTTATTTCCTATCTGCTTCTTGTTACATGCGTGTGTACTGTGTACACGTATTGTTATATTTTTCAAACAACACTGTTTTCACTTAAAATTGAATCGCTTATATAAGAATGTATTTACTCTTGCCTTGAAAATATTCCTTTGTAGAATGATAAAGTTGATGAAGTCCCTTCCTGTGTTCGTGTACCTATACCTAGTCTCGAAGGTAAAAAGGATACATACATACATATCTTCAGGCTGTATCCCTAACGGGGATAATGAAAAAGAAAGGATAATGCTAGAATTCAATCTAATTCACAATCAATTTAAATAATACACACACTAATAAAGTGGTCGAGCCATGCTCCATTGGAGAACGAATTGGGCTGGCTCGCCCAGTGTAATATCACCTCACAGAATATCGGCGTAGAATAACAGCATCCATTGCTGTTGTGTTTTGTTCGGTGAGTGAGAGTGCCGGTGGCCCATCACCCCTCCCCTTCTTCTCCCTCGTTTCCCTATTTCCCTAAAGGCCGGCAACGCACCCGTAATTCCCCGGACGTTGCGGGTGTCCGTGGGCGGCGGTTGGTCACGTTTCATCAGGTGACCGGCTTGCTCGTTTGGCCCCTCTTTTATAAAAAAAACTCGGTAAAGTAATTCTGTAAACCATCGAAAGACAAGACGACAACACGACAGTGCTCTATACTTTAATATATTTTATTCGATGTATTGTCGGGTACCAACCTCCCGGGTTCTAGTAAATTGAGTCCAGCGTATCTAACAGATATTTAACAGAGTCATCTCATAGGTGATCTAAAAACGTGCAAAAATTCTTCAATTCTCAGTCTTGCTTCCCATTGATTTCCAACGTAAGGATTGAAATAAGAAAATAAATAGAAATAAATGCCAATCTCAAAGATGCTATCAAATATATTATCAAATATATTATTTTGGTATTGTTATTAATAATAGTTATTGATGTGCTTGTCGCATTAAAAGTACAAAATTGTCGCAATCGGATTACAGCCCAGACGTACTTATCCTGTCATGTATCTAATAAACGTGTAAGCAATGTAATAAATAATTAGCCGATTGTGTACTTGACCGATTAGCCGACTAATCGGCTATGCTTATCATAGATTTCGGTTAATTTCAGACACATTCGGAATTCGAATTTGTTATCACACGACATTTTTAATAATACATATTACATGACATGTTATGAAAATACATATTCATATGAATATAGGTAACAACGACAATCACTATTCGATTTAGATAAATAGTGAATAATCTTCTAAAACTAAAACAATTTTATAGAGAACAAGCCGATTCCCGCCCGCTTCGCTGGGCGTAAGTGAAAATTTTGTACGTAATAGTACATTTTTGTTGAAAAATTATGAAGGGTCTATGGAGTTCAAAAAATAAGTAGCCTATAACCATCTACAGACGATTCTGCGTCGAATGGTCATGGTCCCATGCCGATCGGTCCAGTAGTTTTCAAGTTCATCGCGGTCAAAGAAAAAAAACTTTCATTATATAGATTTTAGATAGCCATGTCAAAGTAGTTAATCATATTTTTTAGTACCTAAGCATTAACATAAGCTTGTAAATTGAACCATAAATGAGACTGTTCGTTGATTTACAGTCTCAATGCTCATCCAAGCCAAAGCTCTTTGAGGTCGCCGTCATGTTGGCGCCATTTTGGACGAACAACCCCGTTACCCCTATTTCCTGAGCAAATATATTCTAAACCCACATTCCGTTGCCAAATGCCAGAGAATGTAACATGTAGGTAAATGCGGTATGATTTCAATAACGTAAAGTATTCAGTTTTTGTTATTTATAAATAATGATGTTTAACTGTAGATAATTTTTTTTTAATTGGTGACGAGAATGATGTAATTTGAGGAGGCGAAAGAAATATGTAAGGACCACAAAGCTTGGCGCCACGTCCTCACAATCGGCCTCGTTAGGGATATAGAGTGAAGATATATATGTATATGTAAATATGTATATGAAATAATTTTATTCTTAAACTATTTATTTACATGTAGGTACTATGCAGCGAAATAAGTAAATATCTCTATTTTAATAACCCTAATATTTTTTGTAATCCTTATCGATGTTTTCTTAACCGAGTACAAAATCAAAAGCTCGTGCAAGCCAATCGCTTCTCTTGATACAGCGTTCTATTTCTATTTTTTTTTTACGGTTGAATTAGTTTGAAAGGTACACCAAAAGCGTGCATGTAAAATAAGAGCTTGCATTTGGTTGGGCTTAACGGGGGCCTGCATACAACAGAAAACGGATTTATTTTTACAGTATTTTTAAAAGTACAGGCAAAATTTATTTCATTATGTCAATGTTTATGTACAAGTATACGTACGAACGTTTTATTCAAATGATATTTGTGTCATTATGTCAAAATATATGTAAAAGTATACATATGTACGCAATGTTTTATTCATGCAGCCTTGTTTTGGTAGTCCAAACGCTTAGCAAATTTAATAAATGATAAATTCACATCAGTTACTTCCATGTTGTCATTGATAAATTATAAGAAGGTACAAGTCACAGATACAATAAAAAATAAGAAATACAGATAATATAAAAAATTTAATTACCTATATGTATCTGTCGCTAAAATAAAGTATTTAATCATTTGTAATAACCGTAGATATCCATATACGTAGCGACGTCATTCAGTAGGTGACTCAAAACCGATGAGGGATTTGCAGTCAGTCATATTAATATTAATGACAGTTTTAATTGCACAGAGATGGAGTGACTTGAATAATAAAATGCCCATTGGGAATCGAAGTACTATTTTCAGCACAATACACACCTGTAATAAATAATAATGCACATTCATGTACTATACAGATGTTAATTTGTAATTTAAACATTATTAGTGAAATGGAGACTTAAATTAACATATAAGCACAGTTTAATTAGTTACTGATATAAGTACTTAGGTAGATACTTCGTACACAGTTATATTTATTTTTAATTTTTTTAAGAAACTATATTCTGACATATGAAAAATTTAAGGAAATGTATGTAAATCCTTTATTTTTAAACATATATATACTCATATATTAAAGTACTATCATGTCAATGCCAGTTTTGCACCGCCTACCATAAATGCACTCCGATATTTAGCATTTCTTTACCCAAAGGTTGCCTGGAAGAGATTGCTTAAGCGATGAGGTCGCTCAAATTGTACTATCCTTAGTTTATTTCTGTCTATGTAATGTACTTTTTACTGGTGCAATTAAGAGTATCGTATCGTACTGTACTGTGCTGTACTGCACTGCGCTGTATTGCATTGAATTGAATTGCATTATATTGTATTACATGTACATAAAAGAAGAAACCGACATATACATATAATTGGACATAGACTGTGTATTATACAATGATTTCTCTGTTGATGTCTTTTGGGACCTTATAATATAGGTTACAGATGAAGCAATTACAGACGTTACACCCATTATTAATACAGTATGACCAATTTATCTCTACTTTCTTAGCTAGTTAGCTATAATACATTATATCAAGAACTAAACAAGAGGTGTTCCAATCAGTAAAAAAAATAATTGCAGTGAATTTAAATGGATATTATTGCAGTGAAGTAAAAAAAAAAAAAAGTATAAAACTTGCACAAATATTGGTAATTAAAAATAATTTAAACATCCAGATATTTTTAGTCTCTACGCATATTTCAGTTGACTTTAGTAGAACATAAAATAAGGTTTGAAATAGGTCAATGGTTTCAAAAATAGAACGAGATATAATTGGTAATTATTAAAAATTGACCTTTCAATTATGATTAAAAATTGCGTTTAGAACAACCAAACCATAGAAACAAACGAAAAAGTTAGAACAGACTGATTTTATCCGATTTCAAGTATTCCCATTCCTCAATGACTACATCAAAATGCAAATATTGGTGAACTGCAAACAGTTCACCAGCATTCAAAGGCGCGGTACCTCGGATTTTATTTTTCGCTGCAGCAAGTCCCAGACATGCTTTATCAGATTCATAGCAGGCGATCTCGCCGACCAATCCATAACAGTAATATCCACGTCAATGCGATATTCTTGAATTGAATGAGCAGTATGCGGCTGAACATGATCCTACATTATGACAAAATCGTCTTCGATAAAGGGGCAAACATTTTCACATGCTATTTCGAAATGCCTCATAACAGTATAGCGATTCACAGAGCAATTTCTACTGATCCTTGTTCCGAAAACGACGTTCCTCAGCAATATCTGTCGGTTTCTATTTCTTAATGTTGTAGCTTTAATGGGTATCTATACTAATGAGCTTAACCCAACTTTTGTGATCCTTTTCCTCCGCGTGCTTCTCAAGTTGATTTCTGGCTTGAAAAGCTACTAGACGAAGGATTCTACGAAGAGAGAATAAATAGGCTGAATGGCCGAACCTCCTTGGAAGCGCTTTTGCTCAATACGTTTGTCTCACTTTAATACTAAAGAGAAAATGAGACGAAAGATGCAATTCTAATTTTCACCACGCGCGCGTAGCGCCATTTGCAAATGCGCGCCATTTTCATATTAGAAACTGATATTTATAAACAAAATAATAATAGACTTTTTGGCACAAACGGGAGAAGTGAGGTTGTCATTTTATTTAGAGTTTCTATTTTTTACATTTTCGGGAGTTTTAAAGTACAAAAGTGATAGTATATTGTGTTTTAAAGTTCCGTATAAGTGAAAAGAATAGAGTAGGTCTAAATAAATATGTGTAGCTGAAGTTCTCGCGCTCTTCCAATAAGTCCTTTATAACAGTAAAGCCTACTATCACTTTACTGGAGGAGTTTTAGGATAAAAAATAATAATTTACTTGGAATTCTACTAATTAATACGTGACATTGGCAAATGCGGTAATCTGTGCGCCATGCCACAAAGAAAGAAAAAAAAAGTACGCGGTAAAACAGGTACTTAGGTTAGAGTACCTATTTTACCGCACATTCCGTTGTATGGTGTATTTTTAACTTTCGAACAATGTATATAGGCTCCGTAAATGCATTTTTTGAGCAATTATGTTGAAAAATATATTATTACCAAAGCATAAAAGTAAAAGAAAACCACTAAAAACGATCTTAATATGTATAATGTCATAAAATAAAAACGAACTGGAAAAAATGACAGTGAATTGTTTTTAGAATTTAAAATAAACAGGCTGTTAACAAAAAAAAAATAAAACCAACCAGCAATAAGGACCAAACATTTTCATGCTTTTTTATGTTGCGCTGAAGTCGCCGTGTAAAAAAACTACTTAAAAAATTCACTAATCAATCAAAACGAGATTAATAAATAATCTGATAACCAGGTTGACGTCCATTTTTTTAAATGTTTATTAAAATAAAAAAGTTCGTATCATGTTTGAACTAACTAAAATTATTTCATGTTACATAATAAAACGTGAAAACATCTTTTTCGTGAGAAAATAAGTGTGTGTTTGAAAAATTAATAATCTGTGAACAGCTATATACATAATAAATATACATAGGACTTTTTGGCGGGAACGGGAGAAGTGAGGTTGTCATTTTATTTAGATTTTCTATTTTTTACATTTTTAGGAGTTTTAAAGTACAACAGTGATAGTATATTGTGTTTTAAATTTCCGTGTAAGTGGAAGGAATGGAGTAGATCTAAATGAACATGTGTAGCTGAATTCTCGCGCTCTTTCAAGAAGTCCTTTGAAACTACAGTAAAGCTTACTATCACTTTACTGGAGGGGTTTTACTATAGGAAAAAACGAATTTACTTGTGATTCTACGTATTAATACGTGACATTGGCAAATGCGCTGGTCTACGCGCCATGCTATGAAGAAAGAAAGAAGAAGAAAATTGTTTCTTGAAAAAAAGGGCGGGAAACTTCGTTTCCCTTACTTTCGACTCATATTACTTGGTCAATGGCTAAATGCAATCTGCGAAGCCAAAACAAAGAGAAAAAAAATATATATATAATAAATGTGTATATATGTATCAGAAAATATCAACTGGGAACGGTGATTTCATCATAAATGGGTGGAAAATATGAGTAGTATTCTACCACGAAACATTTACATTACACGTCCAAACCATTATTCCCGGTCTCCGTTATCAGTTATCACTGCCCGCATGCCTTCCGGATACAGATACAGGGGGCAATTTTCATTTACTTAACGCCAATAAATAGGCTTAAGAGTTATAAATTAGCAACTTGCTTTTGCTATAATAGTACGTAAGTGGAGATTTAGTACCTAGTTACGAAACTAATAGTACATAATGATTTATTACAAACTGTTTTAGCAAAATTTTCACATTTTCTTTTAGTATTTTTTCTTTTATAGAAAACAGTTTAGATACCTACTGCCATCGATACCTTTTGTCATCATTGTACGTGTGTTGTATTTGTCCACCTTATTTTAAATACGTGTTCTATTTCATTTCATGAGTAACTGTATACGATATAAATAGATATTAGAACGAGTATATACTAAATTTAAAATGGGAATGGTACTGCAAGTATTGTAAAAATGCTGGCTTTAAAGCGTAAAAAATATGCACGTTTTAAACGAGAGCACTTTGCTGACGTGCTCCCAAAATCATTTCACTCTAAAATTGTGAACGAGAATAGCCACTAGTCAGATATTGTGTATAAGAATCTGCTAAAGAACTGAGTATGAGTGGACTTACATTACTAAAATAGCTTAATAATAGATTATTTTTAATTGATACATACTCGGAGCTTTGTTTATGGGGGACTAGACAAGTGCTCAGTTGTTGTAAATGTTAGTATAGAATAGAATGAAAAATACCACATGATCTAACATAACGAATTTTAAATTGGTAATCAAATGTTATTAACGGCACTTTTGATGAGGAATAACGCCAGGTAGCGCTTCGAGTTTACGAAGCATTTGCCACCTCTCTAGCCGCTCTATTCTTCTATGTGTAAAGTAGTTAATTGATTCAATAATTATTATCACGTCAACAAGAAACAAATGAACAAACAAAAAATAAATACAGACAAGATTTCATTTTATAACTGTTTCGTTGTCTATTCGTAAGCAGAACAAGTTACACATATTATAACAAGTAAACTTGAAGTCACGGACATTAAAGATGTCAAAGCTTAAGTTACGTGAAATATGTTCTACAATGGCTTCTAGATTTCACCTACATCGATCTTTTAAAGGCCAAAGTGCCTACGTACCTGTATTATAACTAAATAACCGTCCCAGGGGAACGCATTGTTGTCGATAGCTACTATACTATGCGTACCTACCTACGCAGAGGGACAGGATTTCTATTTCACTTCTGAGGTTTCCTCACGTGTTTCAGTTTTTGCAAAATAAACAATGTATGTTGAAGTTCAACGCAACAGATTTATTGGCAATTATTATTTCTTTTTTGACGTTGTCTCCAAAACTTTTTGTTCACCTGTAATCTTTTGTTTTTAGATAAGAAGTACCAATAAATTACGAATCTTTTTGTCTTTGGCCTAATACATTAATTACCTACATCAAAAATATTAAGTACCTACATCAAAAATTTAAAAAGTAGAGGCACTAATTTCTCTTCTTCAAAATAATTTTCTACCCATTAAATAAGATTCACATGAATATAAAAATAGTCAAAGTCAAATCAATTTATTCAAGTAAACTCAGTCACAAGGCACTTCTGTAAGTTGAATCTACGATCGGTTCGAAAAGAAAACCAGTACTGAGACGAACACACAAGATACGCAGTAAGGTATCAATTGTTTTAATATCGTTTTATCACACATCAAATTCAATATTCAAAAAGCCAGTGAATGCATGTGTACAGAGCTTTGTTCCCAGACTACGGTTGTGTCTTTAAGGAAACTGTTTATTTTATAATATGATTTTCCAACAATCGAATTGTTTCCCACTCAGTTCTGATCAATTACGGATTCTTGGTACATCGGAAAGAGAAAACTTGATACATTTGGTTTTTTGAACATTCAGTAGTAAATTATTAGCATCCATCACCTCGGGACATCCGCCAAGATACTATTCTGTCCTCTAATGTCTTTTCTATTTAATTTAAACAAACGAATAGTGATGTGTCATCAGCAAATAATGTATATTATTTCGCATAAGTCTTTAAGCATAAATGAAAGATCATTAACGTAAACCATAACCAGACACTGTCCCGAATTTGTACCTTGGGAAACGTCAATTTTGAAATATGTACAGACAGAACCCTTGACACTCACTCACTCACTCACTCATTGACACTCACTTTTTGATCCCGACTAAGTTGTGTATTGAAATGTAAAATGATTGTATAATTTGATCATAGAACTTTTTCTTAGTAAGTTTTTAAAATTTTAATTAAGTTTATAAACAAGGTACTAAAATCAGTAGGTAATGTTTTAAATTACAGGTGTATAATGTTAAACCTTTCCTACTAAATACTGAGGAAAAACTAGCATAAAATAATTTTACCAATCATTAACCTTTTAGGTACATGATGTATAACTTCGTATTTGCATAGTACGCAATTTTATTCGATGGTAAAGCATTTTGAACAGAGAGAACTGGACAGGTTTTTCACGTTGTAATATGAGTACATATTTTCGATGGAAGCGGGTTATTATAACTACTACTTACTATTCATCATTTAAATATATCCATATAGATCGACTAACTAGCTTTTTCTTTTGACTTCGTCTATTTGGGAGAGACTTACGTAAATGCGCAAATACAAAGAATAATATAACCTGTTATTGTTTTATTTGTTATTGTATTGTTATGGTTTCATAAATGACTCGTTCCTTGATTTTGTCGTAATATCCATCTACTAATAATTAATTTGTGTTTCTAAAATTTTAATTCGTTTTTGTTCACAGTTCCTGTCACTGTTGGAATATAACGTTTTGGCCAACACGAGTTTGCAGCTAAAGCAACTAACAATGTTTGCGCCAACCAACGAAGCTTTCCAGAAATACAACGGCGAGATGGATGACTCGCTTGTCTTTTATCACTTAGGTATAATGTTATAATTGATATCGTAAATACTATCATACTACTTACAGACTACATTCGCTTGCACGTGTTTTATTATTTACAACCATAAAGTGGATTAGAACTTCATTTGGAAAGATATAATGCACATAATCCAATATGTATTCAAACGTACCTGTACATGATGTTGTCTATGTAAATACATACGTGGGCGTCCAAGCAAAAAAGGTCCAGTGGTCGGCATTTAATTTCCGAGATATACGCAGTTTTGTAAATTTGGGTGAAAAAGTGGCATTTCGCAATTTTTATTGATTATGTTCAATTATATACACGTTCCTATAGTAAATGACTTTATATGATGTTTCTAAGTAGAAAGAAACAAGTAGAAGTCTGTCTTTTTTAATCAACCTTTAAAAATGTTTTTTCACAAAACAAGCTTTTTCAGAGTTTCAACTTCAATTGTCTGATAAAAAAAATATATGCCAGTTTTTGAATATTTTTTTAATCCTTATTATTAATTGACTTTTCTAAATTCCGACTCTAGTCTTAACTCAATACCCCATTACTGGACCCTTTTTGCTTGGACGCCCATCACCCACATATTTAAATTATACAGCTATAAATACCTAGCTGTCATCATATTGTCAATTGACCAAGACGTCTTGGCTAACACACATGCAGGGTTCTACAACCATTTTCAGTCATTTTTTTTTTGAAAAGCATACAGCCGTACAATTACGCAATATAGAAACGCGGTACCACGGAGATTCAACCTTATTCTTCCGTAATTTTAACTTTGCTTGTTTCTGAAGTTGGATTAATTCTGTAAACATTTTTTTAAATATTATTCGTTATAATTTTCATTGAAAATAATAAGTGGGTAGGTACTACATATTTGAAAATGTCTCAGATTTTTCACACCGATAGTTTACAAATAATAAGGGAGCCCGCCTTATTCAGGGGGGCAAATATTTCGTGACTAAAAGGTTAATTTCAAAAGGTCCAAAACATTTCTTGTTACTTTTTAGGAGACCCATAGACATACCATTCTATGGGGAAACTGAAAAAGTTTGTATAGGTTTCCACTTTTTTCTCTATGGCTAGTCAATGACAGTATTTTTCCAAATTAACTACTAACGTACTTCTAACACATAGATGTACCTACATAAACCTGTTACTTCAATTCTACTACAATTTGTATTGTATAAAAATGTAACGTCAGCAGTGTGTTTGCAGTAAATCAACCGACGACCTTAACAAACTTAGACTATGCCTTGAACACTGAGTTGGAAGGCAACCCACCGTTATGGATTACGAGGCGACGAGATAGAATGCATGACGACATTTATGTCAACAATGCCAAAATAGATGTCTCCAGATCTTACCAAGCATTTAATGCGAATAATAAAAGACAGGTAATTATACAAATGTGTGTGTGTGTGTGTGTGTGTATGTGTGCGTATATATCCATTGCATTGTATATATAATGGCCTACTTCTGTCAGAGTTTTCAAACTACCTAAAACTTCTGACCAGGCTTAGCGACTACCACTACGTAGAACTAGCCGAAGCTCAGGACTAAACGAGCATTCAGAAGCACGAAAAGGCGAAAACGCGCTATAAGTAGGTAACTACATCGACATTCGATCATCCATACAATAACATTACTTGCGAAATTCGCAAGTAATATTACTTAAAATCGACGATCATAAATGTACTTAATCAACTGGCATTTCTTAATATTAAATAATTATCCAAAATAAATGTGTATATTTATTTTAAATTTCAAAATTAGCTGTTACAGTGTAGGTACCTACTTTGTAGATCTATAAAGACATTTAGTCATTTTGGACTTTGCTGTTGGATAAAAATGGCCTTGTAGTCCGGGCCAGAGAATAAGGCAACGGTGTTCGCCACCTGTTGTAATAAGCGACGAAAGGGGCCTTCGAGGTCGTAACCGATCGAAATCAAGGCTTTGGTAGTATTTCCATGTGACCTTGAGGAGGACGATAGCGCGTATGGTCCACGCTGCCATGAAACTACTAGGGCGCTGGCTTTGCTACTGCCCCTCCCGAGAAGTGCTTCAGCACAGTGAACGCGAGTAGCGGTACCATAAGTTCCTTATACAATGCGTCGAGAATGACCACTGCAAAACTTTGAATGGGTAAAAGCCTTACGTAACCCAGTCTCACCACTATATCCGTCTTCAGGGGTCAAAGAAGATCTTATAAAAAAAGTGCGCGTGTATTTGCACGCAAAACGTTTTACTTCTTTAATGTGAATAGGAAATTAAAATTGGCCGCTTGGAATTCATGAAATAAACATAAAAATTGGTCACATCTAAAGAAAACTAAATCGACCGTTTGAAACGAATGAAACATACATTTTAATTTATAATTTATGTATTTCACTCACAGTGATTAGTGATTGGTCACACAAAGAAAAGAAACTCTATTCGTTGCTAATTTCATATTGTGTTAGATCGACGAGCGCAACTTTTGTTTCGTTTCGTTGCTAACTTTATGGTGGTGTCTTACATCGGTGACATAACTTTCGTTGCCTGCTGAAAATTACACTGATCTTTTTCACCTAACGCGCCGCGCCATAAGTATAATTTCAAAAACGTTTTATGTCTCAAGCTAAATATTGAAATACCATTATTTTTTCTTTAACTATTCAAGTATTAAAATATTATAGTTATATATTTAAGTATTAAAGTATTTAAGTATTATAGTACAAGTACAAGATAAATTTTTGCGAAAATGAATATTATATTTTTATAGCTAACAATGTAAAACGATAGCCTGTTATAAAAGATCTTAGAAACATGGTCGTTATGAATAATTTTATTAAAGAATAGTTAAAGATCGGTCTCGACTTCTGGACTTTACTGAGAAGGAGTCCAGGACTCTAGGTGCAGGTTGTACCTTCATAAAAGTTACAAAAATCGATACCACGCTTTCTCTCATAGTATCCCCTCATCTGGGGGCCACGACTAACGTTTCTCATCGTTGCCCGTATGGTGATCTTGTTAATGTACAAGGTTTTTTTTTTATGATAACTAGGTCCGCGTTTGACTCCTACTGCACCTGATTTTAAGTAGCAGTGGAGCCTAAGATGTAGCACGTGGATCTAGTAAGTGCCTATTCACTCTGGCCTTAAAAACATTTAGGTTATACTCGTCAGGAAACACAGACGCCGGCAGGGCGTTCCACCCCTTAGCCGTGCGTATTGAAAATGTTGAGGCAAAACGCTTAGTGCGAGTGGGTGGTATATCTACAATATAGGGATGGAAACCCCGCCTATGTCTGCTTGTCCGGTGATAAAAAGGGGACGGCGGAATCAAGTCATGCAATTCCGATGCACACTCTCCGAAATGTATCCTGTAGAAGACTGAGAGGCAAGCGACTTTTCTTCGGTGTTGCAAGCTTTGCAATTTATTGTTGACCAATTCTTCGTTACCCTTCTTAGGTCATCACGGATTACCCTGTTTACGTAGTGTGAGCTATGTATCGCAATTCACTACATGTTACTTCGAATAACGTTATATGGCGGGCAAGTTCCTGCGGTCTTTAGAGTCTGTCGGTATTGCACGTGGCGACTGCAGGAGACCCGATGGTTCGACGCTTATTCCACTTGAAAGTTAGATTGCTAGTGTGGTACGCCACATGTGAAGATACACTTACTGTTTCCCATGTTTCTTTCAAGTTAGTGGGTGCCAGCACTACCGAAAACTTGAAACGGCCTAAGTATGCGACTCTCTCAGAGAATTTCATATTTACGGCCTTTGCAGTCAAAACTTTGCGACTTCGGGAGCCTGAAGCCCATAGACTGGTTTCTGAAATTTGTAAGCGACTGCTCGGAGCGACAAGAGACCGCCGGGCTGGCAGTTCCATCGGCGAATTAGCTTGACTATTCAAAGAGGTAAAAAATGCTGCCAGTCTGCAAGGCAACAACCAATGACAACTTCTCATACAGTGACTCTGAGGAAGTCAATTATTGAAGATAATATTTAGTGTTTTTGTAAATACAATATTAGCTTTTAGATACTTATTTTAATTTTTTCAATAAAAAGTTGGCTTTACATACTAGTTTTGTAATAATTACACGGTTATTGAGTAATCTTTTATTATTTATTACCCATATATTTATTGTGTATATATAAACACTCGTACATATGCATAGGTATATTTATGTATTTAGCAATATTTTAATCGTCAAAGGCAACTCCAAAAGTTTTGTTATTGTGGTTATGCCCCAATACCATACCAATAAGTGATCAATAAATAATAATTCTAAATACGTAGTGTTCAAGATTAATGGACAATATTCAAAGCGATTATTAAACAATAATTACTAAGTAGATACCTACTCTTATACTGTATAAGTATAAACATGGTTTGGTCAGAGTATTTTCATTTATTATTATTTTATTATAATACTTATAAAATGATAAAAGTACCTTTGAAAATGAAATAAATACAACTCTTAGTACTGTTGTTGAATGGCTAGAGTATAATAATTTGAAAATGAACATGGACGAGACTAAATACATGTTATTTAAAGCACGACGTAGCCAACCAATAAATCTAAATATAAATTGTAACTCTTCTAATATTACAAAAGTTTAAAGTACTACTTTTTTGGGAATAAGGATTGATCAGGACTGTAACTGGAGAGCGCATACCGACGTCCTCTGCAACAAATTGGACAGATTTACATACCGTTCATGAAGGAAGGAGGAGACGCTGTAATGAGACTGAGCCTGTGTGTAAAAATAGAGGCTCAGCTTTAAAGCATAGGGGTGTATCGACTACACGTATGCCAGTTCGATCCTCACAGTCGCGCT
Organism: Zeuzera pyrina; assembly: GCA_907165235.1. NCBI lineage: Eukaryota > Metazoa > Arthropoda > Insecta > Lepidoptera > Cossidae > Zeuzera > Zeuzera pyrina. Next base: position 12,891,446 of record OU015624.1, read on the forward strand.
TATTATTTTACGAAAAAAAAAAGATTTTCAGTGATTGTACAATAGAAAAATGAAATGCCTTGTGGTTGGTTGCAAGTCGCATTCAGATGGATGTTGTGATACTCTAAAAAATATCACATTTCATGTATAAGTATCAATATATACAATATTACATCGAAAGTTCTAGAAAGTTTTCTTGTTCATGTAGGTTTTACTATTCGTCGATAGATGTCAACTTAATCGCCCTTTAAAATCACATTTTGCACTCAGATATCGCTAAGCATATTTAAAAACCAACCTGTTTACTCCTAACATTGCTTAATTGTTAATTTAATTCATGAAATTGTTTGTAAAAAAGCTACATAGATTCATTTACACCGAGTGAAGTGACCTCTGTTGGGGAATAAAAAATACTTGGTAAAACTGACATTATCACCAGGACCGCACGCAGGAGGTAGAGGTATTACAATAATATTAACGTATTTTTTTTGTTACGCAAAATTTCTGTTGGGGAATAGAAGTTACTTTGCAAAACTAACATTATAAGGACCTCACTCAGACGTATTAATACAATATACATATAAAGACATATATATAAAGATTAATTAAAGCCAAAGAAGACCAAGACTGACTTACGAATTAAATAGCCAGAGCTGTTAGCTGACGGAAATGTACAAAGCACTCGCATACCTAGGCGAAATCGTGCTAGGAGTGATAATGAGTGATGAGCTGATGAGATTTGAGGAAACGAAAAAAGTATGTAACTCTGACTACACTGTTAGATACAGCCTGAAGATAATATGTTGTCGTTGTTGTTGCATAAAGGATAATTTTTATATGTATTTCATAAACTAATTCATTTAATAATAACTGTTATTTGTAATTCAGGGTAATTCGATTGCAGTAAATAAAGTTTTTATAGTACAAAAAAATAGCATGAGATCAATTTACGGAGCTCATAGAAATGATAGTTGCAAACCACTTTCCATGAATAGTCATATCTTACCACTACCGTGCTTGTACATTTATGAAGTGTTGGTATTTGTTAAGAAACACATGTCTTTTTCTAAAGCAAAGTGAAATGTCTTTATAAACTAGCTGTACCCGCGACTTCATCTGCGCGGAATTTTTTTTCATGGCTTTTCCGTATTGGGTTAGATTATATGTACATGTGCATAGTATGTTTAAAGATTTTTTTGTGAAATATTTTTGAAAAAATGTCTAGGTCTAGCCTAAGTCTGTCTCTATGCACATACTACCTCTGTACCAAACACCATAATTGGTTCAGCATTCAGAACTTTCCCATTCAAAGTTTCATCCCCCTTTTCACCCCATTAAGAGTAGTCTTTAAATAAAAAAGTAGCCTGTGTCCGTTCTCAGGTGTCCAACTATATCCATGCTACATCATATCAGTTCAGCATTTCCCGTAAAGTTTCATCCCCTTCCGTCCCCCTTTTCACAGATTTTTGACAAAAAAGTAGCCTATGTTTTTTTGATAAAAAAGTCTTATCACCGCACCTAATTGTATAATTACCAGATTTTAGCGTTTCTCATACAAAGTTTATTCCCACTTTTAACACTCTTAGGTGTAGATTTTTTATAAAAAGTAGCCTACGTCCGTTCTCTGATGTCGAACTATCTTCTTGTCAAATGCCATCATAATCGGTTCAGTGGTTTACTATTTCCCGTGCAAAGCTTCGTACCCCTCCCTCCCGTCCCCCCCTTTCGCAGATTTTTGATAAAAAAGTAGTCTATGTATTTTTGATAAATAATGTCTATCACCACACAAAATTTTATCATTATCTAGATTTAGGGTTCCCCATACAAAGTTTCATCCCCCTTTTCACCCTTTTAGGGATAGATTTTCTAAAAAATAAGTAGCCTATTATGAGCACATTCAGATATTCTTACTACGTACCGATTTTCATTAAGATTGATCAGGCCATTCTTCAGTTATAAAAGGACATACAGACAGACAGACAAAAATTTAAAAATGGTAGAATCGAAGTCAGCGAGTCATAAAATGTCTATCTATCACAAAATTTGACAGTAAAATTATAAATACAGACAGACGCTAGAGATTTATATAGTAGTATAGATAGATAATAGAAAGATTGTTTTTGAAAGAGAGCCTACGTATAGCCTACGTCTGCCCCCGGGCACGTACTGTAACGTGACCGTGCAGGTGTTAATTTTTTTTAATGTTATTTATGTGGTTTATCGATAAATATGAGCTACTCAGGATATTGGGTTTCTTTAGTGCCACCCTGGAGAGAAGTACAGATCAAATTTTTATCAGGGCGCCTTCACTGTATTACTACAATCGATTTCAGTTGTGAAATAAAAGTAAACAATATTGAATAATAAACAATAATTCCTTATTTATAATGAAATCTTAACTGTTATTTATAAAAATTATAAGTGAGTTTACAAACAAAAAACATACATTTATTATTTAATATATACACTACACTTACGTTGGACCGTAGTCACACACGAATAACGTGTATGTCCAACCATTTTGTTTTTTTTTGTGAAATACCGCAGCCTATACGGTTTGAATTCGCCCATACCATCTGAAAATCATAAATTTTAACTAAATTTATTAATGTCTAAAGAAGTTCAATTACACAGATATACAACCAAAAGAAATAAATAGGCTAGAATATTCTACCAGAATAATCGGCTACTTCGCATACTTAGGCGAAAATGGGTGAAGAGAATGGTGAGATTCGAAGAGGCGAAAGAAGTATGTAAGGATCGCGAAGGTTAGCGCTTCGTCCTCTCTGACAACCCCGTTTGGGATACAGCGTGAAGATATGTATGTATGTACATATGTATAAATATTGAAATCTACATTATAAATCGTCATTCACGCTGTCCAAACAACGATTGTACCTCATTATCGTAATGTCCGGTCAAAATAAAATGTAATGTTATATTATATTACATTATATTGTATTGTGTTGTGTCGTGTCGTGTCATATTGTATTGTATTATATAAAAACGTCCTCTCTGACTACCCCGTTAGGGATACAGCGTGAGAATATGTATGTATGTATATATTACATTATAGATAATTTTAATCATGTTGTCCGCAGTAAACAATGACGCTGGCCCGTTGGTGTTTGCTACACCTTTTTTTTGTCACTTTTTTCTATATCCATCTATACTACTGGATAAAAAATAATGCTAGAACCCGATTACGGCACCACCTACTTTAATTATGAATCTAAACCATACAGGGACCCACTCAAACACACACGTCAAAATCATCAAAATCAGTCTAGCCGCTTAGGAAGAGTTCATGAAAAAAAATGTCCTAGAATCCGATTGCAGTGCCACCTATCTGATTTAATTGTGAATCTAAATAATCCAGGGACTCACTCAAACAGACAAAAAATGTCATCAAAATCGGTACAGCCGTTTCGGAGGAGTTCAGTGACGTTTGTCACACATGTACAGAAGAACTATACATGTAAAGATAAAATAAAAAAGTCCATAAAAATTAAACTCCGAGTCTATTTTTAAGAACCTTTACAATAAATTAATTAAATTTCCATTAAATTCAAGTGAAGTCATTAACTTTAAAAGCTCAATTTAACTTTTTAATAACGTGTCTACTTACCCCTTCAAACTAGAATTTAATTTAAAAAATATGAAAGACACAAATTAATAATTATTACAAAAATTACCTGCGTGTAGTGCCCAATAGGCTTTGTCGTGCCTAGTACATATAGTTGAAAACCATAATTTTCATATTCATTGAACCACGAATTCAACGCTTCTTCAATGTTTGGAGCCACGGTAATACCCAAGCTTGAATAAAAGGTGGACATGTATATATTTTCGCATACTAAACTCCATCTGTTAGAATCTTTAAAACAAAAATATAAGTAAACATAGGTAACAAGTGCTAATTTTAGTTTTAAGTTATTTCCAATAAATATTAATTAAAATATTTATTACAAAGGAACGACTTTCAATAACAGACTTTGAAAATAGTTAATTTGAAAAGTTAAACACGAAAGCAATATAAATTATTTTGCAAAGGCATTGCCAGACGTTGAAAGAAAACCATGAGTAATATTATAAGCACAGATTAATTAGTTTACTTTTTCCAATCATCACACATCAGTAATTATCAGTAGAAAAAGTGAAAGAAAACTATTTGTAATCAGAATTGGATCTGAAATATATATTTATTTCAATTATAATTTGAAATATATGTTGAATAAATATAGATAACATCTACTTATCTTCCAAATGAAGTGAGAAGGGGATGAGATTTACTCTTACTCCACAGCGCAGGCCCTGTAAAGTGCGGTGGAGGAAGGCTACCAGAACTCCGAATTTACATAAGATAATGTATGTAAAGCCTCTGAGACCTTAAAACTAAGCAACTATCACAACAAAGTTTAACGTGATCTTTGAAGCACGAAGACGTTCGATGTGATTGCTCTAGAACTCCACATCATCCACCGAACGCTATGAAGCACTATGAGAACACCGAAGCACTATGAGAACCTCATGAGAAGAGAAATAATTATTACAGTGTAAAATAATTTATTAATGATGACTTCTCAGAATACAATTTTATTTATTTTCACGAATGTACTTAATTGCTTTTCAATCGATGTTTTTTTTATTAATTATTTTTGCTTTGACATTTATTATTATTATTACTTTTTTATGTTTGACATGATTCTTTTTTACTTTTTTTGACATATTTTACAAGACATACAAAATTGTGAACATTGAGTTGAGTACTTGTTATGTAATTAATTATTATGAATATCAATAATATGGATATGATGGATAATGATAAAACTTGACAGAATAGAATAATATTCATATTGTGATCTGAACCTCCGAAGGAGTTCAAATATAATATTTGCATGCTTTTAATGAGCAGAGTGTGTAAAGTGTCCATTTAATTCCATGTACATCTGATTTTACTCGCATTCTTGCAAATAAATAAATATTATTATTATTATGAAAAATAACAATTATTGCATGTATGCATACATGCGTAATATGTGACTTTACGCCATTTACCATTACTGGGTGGACAGATCATAATTACAATAAGTTTCACTTTGATGCTATTTCTACCTTTTTACTTAGCGACGCAGAAAAAGGAGAGGAAGAACCTTGCATAACCACAGTAGTAACCAGTTCTCTGAACTAGAGCCTGGCGTACATGGGGCCCTTACTCACTAAATCTCCTGCAGTGGTCGTTCTAGACACTTACAGCGCTCCTCCCTGCACCTTCGCAGTGCCACGATAGCGTGGACCACACGTGCTACGTGACTCAACGTCCGGGCAATCACGGATACGTTGCCGGCTTTTAAGAAAAGGAGGGAGAAGGGGAAAGGGGCCACCGGCACTCTTACTCACCGAAAGGAACACAAGAGCAAGAGATGCTGGTATTTCACGCCTATATTCTGTGAGAGAGTGCAGGTATTTCACCTGGCGAGCCGGCCCAATTCGTGCTCCAATGCAGCATGTCTCTACTATACATAAAAAAAAAATCAAAAGTCTTGCTCAATAGATTGACGAGTGGAGGACTCCCCATTTCGATAACCTGCAAATCAAACAGGTGGGGAATACCGTAGCCTTTAATCTCTAGCACAAAGCTGTCCCATAGTGATAAGTGACAGGTTTCTAGCTCATCGCCTATACGAATTTCTCACAGTAATTTTATCCAATACTGGCATTTTTGGCAAGCATGGAAACAACAACTCTATTTGTTTACTATGAATAAAAACAAATACATGCATACATACATATCCTCACGCTGCATCCCTAACGGGGTAGTCAGAGAGGATGGAGCGCCAAGCGTCGCGGTCTTTACAAACCTCTTTCGCTTCCTCAGATATCATCATTCTCCTCACACATTTTCGCCTAGGTATGCGAGTGCTTTTGACATTTCCGTCTACTAACACTTTGGCTATTTGATCTTCATAAGTCAGCGTTGGTCTTCCTTCGCTTCTTTTACCACTCACTTTCACTGTAAATTTTCTTCGTCAGTCTCTCATACCTCATTCTTTCTAAATGCCCGTATCATCTAAGCATTCCTTTCTTCATTTTTGCAATAATATTGTCGTGCAACCCTGTCATATTGCGTATCTTTTCATTGCTTATCCTGTCCGCAAGGGTGAGACACCGCACACATTTCTAAGAGATCGAATTTCTGCTGCATTTATCATACTTTGTACAATAAACGTGGCACCAACACCGCATTGTGGATGGCCATGTTGACAGTGTTAGATATATTCACACTGGCTACTAATGCGGATACAGCGCCGTTCACTTTAATGCCAGCTGCTACCCGTCTCTCCACATCTAACTCATATCTTCCATCCTTCCAAAACGCACTCCCCAAATACACATAAAATAAAAATAAATAAAATATTTAAAGCCAAAATATTTATCCTATAAAGTTTTCAATGTTTGATACTCAAGCAAAAAGGACTCGCATGCCTAGGCGAAAATGTGTGAGGAGAATGACGAGATTTGAGGAAGCGAAAGAAGTATGTAAGGACGGTTACGCTTGGCGCTCCACCCTCTCTGACTACCCCGTTAGGGATACAGCGTGAAGATATGTATGTACGTATATATGTATACTCAAGCTTGATTGATACTCAAACTTTATAGGATCCTCTCTTAGTACTGCTATTAGGGTTACAGCGTGAGGAAATGTATGTATAATATTTTGTTTAAAACGAGTCTGAAGACGAGTATGTTATACGAGTTAAGAAAATGTAGCTAAATAATCACCTCGCTACGAAGTCGAAAAGAATCAGTGAATGATTTCATCTTGTATAATGTTTAATTGTTGTTTTTAGGTTTTGCACGTCATAGACCAAGTACTTCAGCCACTGCAGCCCAACAGTCCTGCTTCCATCAATACCCCTGCCTATAGTCCCAACGCATATCAATTTCTAGAAAACTCTGACCTTTACAACCTTGGACAACATAGATTACGGTAATGAAACCTGTACTTACAATATTTTGCTTGGAAATTAATTCAATTCAAATGCGATGAATTCAGAATAATTATGTACGTTACAAATTGTGCGGTCTATTATTTGTAGATTGTGTAATTTGTTACCAAATTCTTTAGTATGTAATACTTACAAAGCTGTTCATATCTAAATGTGAATATTTATAAACTATTAACAGTAAGTATTGTTTTAAATAAAAGACTTCTTCAAAGGCGCCAATTAAAAAGTTGTCGTTGCTTAGGGTGCTTAGTGGACTGGCAGCATTATCTCTTTATATTGCCAAGCCAATTCGCTGGTGGAAGAAACTACAAACCCGACGACGGTATCCCTAAACTTCGACCAGTCGTATTGTATTTTTACTCTAATGATTACATACATTAACTTTTACATTGTATTACCTATCTTTAAAATACTGAAATAATTTCAGTTACGTTTTGCATGTCTACATAATATAATATTGTGTAGAAACTTGTGTAATGTAATAATGCTTTCCATTAATACAAGGCATAGATATAAAATACGTACAACTGCTCTACAACATATATTCTAAAAGTTCGACTAAAATAAATTAGAGAGAGAAGGCCTAGAGTATCCTATTATAAAAGGAGTCAGCAGACAAGGTCCCTCTTTCACTGAAACTATTTTCGTCAGTGTTGTAGAGTCGATATTTAGAAATATGAACTGGGAAAAGAAAGGCGTATTGCGGACGATGTGGTGATGTCTGCGGAGGAATCCATACAATTGGAAATGATGATGCAGGAACTGGCCAAAGAGAGCAGAAAAATGGGACCGTCAATAAATGTTTCGAAAACAAAAATTCTAACAAATGGAGAAGAGAAAATTATAAAAGTAGAAGAAAATACGATAGAGTTCATGAAGGAGTGCGTATACTTAGGCAAATCAATTTCATTTGAAGATCAAATAGAAAAAGAAATACATAGAAGAATAGCTATTTCGTGGAGAAAATATTGGAGCTTAAAAGAGACTGTGAAAAATAAAGAGATGAACATAAATATAAAAAGAAAATTATATGAAGTAACAATCCTTCCACGCATAAAATATGGGTGCCAGTCATGGGCATTAAGAAAATAAGATGAAGCAAATCTGGCAACACAACAAAGAAGAATGGAGAGAAGCATGTTAGGAATTAAATTATCGGACAGAATATCGAGAGAGGAAATAATGAAAAGGACGAAAGTCAGAGATATATTAAAAGTAGTTAGAAATTGGAAATGGAAACGGACAGGACATGTGTGTAGAATGGAAAACAATCGAACGATCGATGGACAAATAAGCAATGGAATGGATACCTTGTGACAGGCAAAGAAATATAGGAAGGCCCAAAAGACGCTGGGAGGATGCATTTAAACAAACATGTGGGCCGATTTGGAGGAGAAAAGCTAGAGACAGAGAATAATGGAGAAGACTGGGGGAGGCCTACGCTGAAGAGGCGACTACTTAACAAAAGAAGAAACAGAAAGTAAAAAAGTGTTACATATATACGCAATGTTATCAATATGTGAAATATTTGTATTTGTATATGTATGGTGTAAATATGTTATATGTATACATGTATATTGTATATACACATAAATGCGTAACGTAGACACGTAAAGAGTAAATAGAGGCTATTCTGTTTTAGTTTTATTTTACTTGTGTAATGTCATTAAGTAATTCTATACTTACTTATTAAAGTTGATTTTTATTTTATATTTTTGTAATATTATGTATGTACACCAAACGCCCACTCTTCTATAAATATAAGCAAAAATATAAAAGCTCTACAGATTTTATCCGCACAGGTTGTTGCTAGAGTAAACAGTAAGCTCTAAGTTAATCCCCTAGGGAAAAAACAATCGAATTTTAACCTTTTTTTATTATCTTGTTATTTTAATTACTTAAATACCTAAAACAACAATTGTGAATGTATCTAGTGACAATTATTCGATTTTTGTTATTTAAAAAAGTTAAGCAAAGACGTTTATTAGAATCCTTAATAAATATGATAAACAGATCATAGAAACATAACTAAGAAACTTCTTATTTAGCTTATTTAGCTTTATAATGAACTGTAATTATTATGTAACTGTATAAACCATTAAGTATTTATTTGAAGGTATTATTATAATAATATCATAAACGTGAATATAATATGTATGAAGGTAGTAATGTAGCTAAAGTTATTACCAATAAATCTGTTATGAAAAGCCTGATGGGCCCGTATTTTTAAATAGTCCCATTCTTGCCATATGTCTCTTTTGTCTGGCTTGCGCCTAAGGCTCATATTCCAGAACTCAAAAGTGAATCACTGCTTGAGAATAGTTAGAGAGATACGCCGCTATTCATCGTTTATAAGTAGCGGCATCCCTTTCTAACCGTGCTCAATCAGAGATTGCCATTTAAGTATCGTTCTGGAATACAGGCTTTAGGCGCAAGCCAGACAGAAAAGACGTAAGGCAAGGACATGTAGCGGACGGGGCGGAGACGAGGCGGAGACGTGACTTTTTATTTTTATTATATAAGTACAGAACAGATGGGGCGTCGAAGCAAACGGATCACAGGCCTAACACAACCGAATTGTCTTCCTTATAGACCGGCAGCTAGGTGCAGATTTTTTCGATCAATCGAATCACGTATGGCCTTCAGGATTTTCATCATTTAGTAGGTGTAGATTAACGACGCGGGTGTGCGAGATCGTGATCGCGGGACATGCCTCGTACAATTGAGTTTCAAATTGATAAAAAAAAATCAATTTTTAATCAATTGAATCACGTATGCCATGCACGTTTAATGATGATTTGTAAAAAAAAAATCTAGCGGAAAACCATCGGCATACGTGTAGGGCGGGTCTTTTGGGCTAAGATCGTCGCTTACATTTGAAAAACAAAAAATGCTTTTTATTAATCGAATTACGTATGCCATGTGTACCAAATAATCATTTTGATGACAAAATTCAGCGGAAAACCCGCGGCATACGTGTAGCGCGGGTCTCAGGATTAGTGTCTACTACTACATTTGTAAATTTTTTTTTCTTTTTTAATCAATCGAATCATGTATGCCTTGGAAACACTCAGTTATTCTTTGTAAAATGATTTATATATTTAAACGGCATGCTTATTAACGAGGTCTAAAGTGGCGGCATACGTTAAAAAACACGTCAAAAATAGGGGTAATGTCTTACCCATCCAATCACGTATGCCCTTCGACATTTCACCTTATAATTATGCAATTGTTCCAAGTTTCAAGGGGCATACAAATCGTGCTGGGCAATAATCGTATAAAATTCGAATAAATGCTTACGACTAAATACGATGTATTAAAAAATTCGATGTTATTTTTTATCAATGTAATCACGTATGCCTTTTGAAATTTAAACGTATAATCATACAATTATTTTAAAATTCAAGAGGCATACGAATTTAGAGGAACAGTTGTATAAAAAAAGCAGTATATCACATGTGATTTACAGAAATTTAAAAACTAAGAATTTCGTCACTATCTTTTATATGCACTATATAAGTACAATGATTGCCCAGCATCATTCGTAGTCCTTTGAAATTTAAAATAATTGTATGATTACACGTTAAAAATTCTAAGAGATACATAATTAGATTGATGTAAAATAATATCGAATTTTATAATATATCTCTTTTATTTGCACGTGTTAATTACACTTTTATACTATGATTGCCCAGCACAATTCGTATGCCTCTTGAATTTTAAAATAATTGTATGATTATACGTTTCAATTTCAAAGGGCATACGTGATTACATTGATAAAGAATAATATCGAATTTTTAAATACATCGTATTTAGTCGTAAGCATTTATTCGAATTTTATACGTTGATTGCCCAGCACGATTTGTATGCCCCTTGAATCTTGGAACAATTGCATGATTATAAGGTGAAATGTCAAAGGGTATACGTGATTCGATGGGAAAAAAAAAATTCAAAATTTTGCAATTTTTCTGAATTTTTTTGCAGTTTTGACCCATGGTAATTGTATGTCATTTTGTATACCTTTATTTAAAGGTATAAAGTGAATTTTGCAATAGGTTTCGTGAATGATTCGATTGATTAAAAAAGAAAAAAAAATTTACAAATGTAGTAGTAGGCACTAATCCTCGAGACCCGCGCTACACGTATGCCGCGGGTTTTCCGCTGAATTTTGTCATCAAAATGATTATTTGGTACACATGGCATACGTAATTCGATTAATAAAAAGCATTTTTTGTTTTTCAAATGTAAGCGACGATCTTAGCCCAAAAGACCCGCCCTACACGTATGCCGATGGTTTTCCGCTAGATTTTTTTTTTACAAATTATCATTAAACGTGCATGGCATACGTGATTCAATTGATTAAAAATTGATTTTTTTTTATCAATTTGAAACTCAATTGTACGAGGCATGTCCCGCGATCACGATCTCGCACACCCGCGTCGTTAATCTACACCTACTAAATGATGAAAATCCTGAAGGGCATACGTGATTCGATTGATCGAAAAAATGTGCACCTAGCTGCCGGTCTATTAATTGCTAATCTAAATTCTGGCATTTCGCCTGTCCTAAAAATTCAGATTGATCAGTAATCTCGTAGTATCATTATCAGATAAAATTATTTAATAGTAATAAAAAATATACATCTACCATATTTGATACGCCTATGAAAATTTAAAATTGTAGTACACTGTTGTCATATAATTACTTTTACATGTGACATTTAGGGCCGTAAGATTATAGCTAGTTTAAACGACGGACGAAAGTTTAATCTTCTGTCCTCGATTATTTCGTAAAATCAATGGCAGTTTACCGATTACGAGCAGATTAAATTATAGAATATTGACAAAGAATCTTAAAAAGAATGAACGAACTATGAATGAAACGAATAACATTACCATGTATAAGACATTAATCTAGGTTTTACGAATCCGTTAACTATTTCCATTTGTTATTGGAACCGTAGATTAAACTGTCTATCGAATTTTATCGTAGATTACGAAATCCGTAGGTTTAACTGCTCTTGATCTTACGGCCCTTAGTGACACTAAAAATAATTCATATTACGATTCCGATTTATGTTTGTATACTTGCTCATATAAAATGTATGAAAATATAAGCGTTATGAATTCATAATCTTAAATTCGCCGTTGCAGAATTCATAAAGTTTATAAGATATATGTGAAAATTTTAGTATTTGAAAAAACGTAATGTGTGTGGTGTAGATTAGTAAGTACTATATTGGATGCAGTCCCGGACGTTATGAATTAGTGGTATGATTTCAGATTACGAATTCAGGATTACATTCCGCACGCTTATTACGTAACTTGCAGTCAGCATGCGACAGCCAATATCCGCGCGATATCCGCTGTCAAAACGAGAATTTGTGTAATGTAATTTGTATAGTAGCGCTAAATCTACCGTGAAAAGTGCCTTTTACGGTCGTAGAATAATAGATACGCAATCGTCATACGTGATACTAATTTTTTATTACAATTAGTCACCGGTCGCACAGTGATCGCGTGGCTGTCGCTGTCTGCAAATTTTTAGGTAATAACCCCGCCGGCTGTGTGTGTCTATGCTTAAATGCTAAATCGTCACGCAGTTTTAAGCGTGATCACGCCAAATGCCCCGCCCGCACCTCCATTTTGTCTCCGTCCCGTCTCCTTTTACAATAGGCCGCAAGTGACGTAGCGTCGCGTCTTCGCCCCATATCCATTGTACGTTTTGCCACGCGTCGCTTCTGTACATTTTATATGTAAGTAAATTAAAGGCACCGTCTCCGTTCTCCTCTTACGTCTCTGCTGTCTGTCTTGTACCTTAGATAGCACATGGAGCATAATCGATAGCTAGGATTGTTTTCTTAACATCTTTTTTAATAACTCTTATTCATCGTTCGTGATATTTTCTTTATGTTCCAGGCAAATAGGTCTCGTCTTTTAATACAATCGGAGATATTATGTTTGGGTTACTCAGTACTTACTTAAAATATTTTATGTAGACTAAACTGAATAAATAAAAAAGAAACAAATTAGTTCATTATTATCATGAGAATACGCAGTAACATTAACAATTATTTTGTCTCATGTCCGTTGACAAAGAGAGTGAGAGAAATTCGTGGCAAAAAAAGCTTAATATAACTATATTCATGTAATAATAGCTTTTTATGTTTCACTTAATAGAACTATGAAATAATAACTTTGTTTTGCAACACTAATGCAATTTGATTGAATTATTTTCTTTTGTCCAATAATCATCTTGTAGCCCCTAATACAGCACTATTAAATAATCATATTTCATTGCAGGTTATTCAGACAAAAAGTAAATCAACTACAAAAACAAGGGGTCTTCAAGGCTGATGGCAAAAATACATTCTTCATACCAGTTGATGAAGGTTTTAAGGTATTTCTTTTTGCGTAGAAAATTGTATGTTCTTTTCCTATAAATATGTGTGTTCAAACACAGTGGATATATCCCTATAACAATACTGTAAATACTTAATTAGTAATAGTAACTATTCTCAATCAATAAAGTCAGTGTTTAAAGTTATCATGATATATTTGTACGTTCATGATAGTCTGGGAGAGAAAGAAAAATATAGGTAGAATGTGCGTTTCTCGCTCAAGTCGTAAAAACGAATCAAAAAATAGCCTTAAAAAGGCAATAGGCTAATAACTAAAATAATATATCTATTAACCTGTCATAATAAGGTTCCATTCTGTCAATGGTAAAACTAAATACTCATCGCAAAAGTAGTTTCCGGGTGTGATTTTATTACATCTTGAGCATGTCGATGGAAATGAAGAGACATTATATTAATGTTGATATTATATACAACGTTTTATTAATAATGCCGTTTATTCTATATCAAAAAATGTGTAATGTATATTTATGAGTAGAAGACACGTCTCTTAAATAGCTTCTTATTTTATTTACAGCCTACGACAAGATCCGACTTGATAGATGGAAAGGTTATAGATGGTCACGTAATACCGCATCACGTCCTTTTTACACACGCCACTTCTGACGATAAGGAATTTGAAAGTATGGCGTTCAGTGATAATGTCAAAGTAGTTATCTCGTTCAGTACTTCCATGAATGGAAGGGAAGAAATAAGTAAGTAAAGTGCGTTATTTTATAAGACCTCACGATTCCTTTTTTTGTGATAGAAAAGAAAGCAACTTTATCAGATAGTGACAGGCCTCCACTTTTACATAAAAGATAAAGAATGTTTGGAAATACATTAGGATAGTACTATAATATGCAAAAAGACATTTTGTGATTGAATGTGATGAAAGCATTTTATATTATTTTTTCTACATGGGTATGCTAAGGGGTTATGATACTTGACGATTTTTATTTTCATATATAATTGAAACTTATCTTTTACTTTTACTGCTTGTTAATCTAACAGCGTACGTAAAGTCCAACACGTTGGCCGGCGACGCTAAACACAGCAGGGGAGTCGTGCTAGCTGACATCATTAAAGCTAATATTCCTGTTAAAAATGGTGTGGTACATCTTATTCAAAGGCCCCTAATGGTCGTCGATACGTCAGTCATTGATTTTTTAAAGGTGAGCTTACATTTATCTAATACTCTAACCGAGGAAATGAGCAATTTCTATTCTTCATTTGTCAAATTATTATAGTATACTGTAATATTGCATATAGGTACTTACTTAAATTACAGTTCGCTATAATAAGACTAAAGAATCATAAAGTTTGATTTAATTCATAGTCAGCTCATTTCTTGAGTAAATTTCACATTATTTGGACTGAATGATAACTTTTCAATCCCATTGACTTTTCGCTCCATTTAAATGGGAACCAGGCAATGAAGGTAAAAAAAGCGTTTTGTTTATTTCCTTTTATTATTCAATTTCATGAGTGTCTTCTTACTTCATTAAAGTTTTCCTTACTTTTCTTGATTTCCTCCGATTCTATTTTTCGATTAAAGCACGTCGCTTTTGTTAGTTGTGTACATTTTATGAGTACCTATTATCTTGATATCTCCATTATTGTATTTGTAACTAATAGATTTCAGATTTTGAAATAGGATTTTGTCAAAATCTTTGTATTCATCAATAGTAATATTTATTTTACCTTTGCACTGTGTGAGAATTAAAAGTAACGTAGATTAAATATTTTGCTCAGCTTTAACATACATGAAAATAATTAGTAGGTTCTAAATTTGTATTGGTAACATGCTTGTTTAAGGACGATTATTATAAATTATTATTTTTAGCAAATCGGTACTGATTTGTATGTACGATACAATATCTTGTATATGTATATTTTTTCATATTTATATTTTCATATGTTTGTGCGCCCCGTCCCGTTTTGGATCCTGCATGAACTATTCGACACTAGGGGATTGTAAGTATTTATCTATGTATGCATGTAACATTAGTCTGATTTCATGCTGTTTTTTGTTTTAGTATTAAAATTTGTTTTATTGATGTAACTTACTATAAGCAACCTGCAGGCCTAACCCCTACAGTCAAGTTTCAATTCAATTCAATTATACCATAGAAAACATTATTATGGAACATTCTTATTCATATTCTCGTTCAATGTTTAATGAATTTAATTTTTTATTTCAATAATTGACAGACAGCTGTTAATGCCATTAAAAAATATAAGGTTGGTTGTGGGTTAAGCTGTTAGGTCGAGGACGCAGCAATTATTCGATACGAAGAGAGAGGGGTGCTGAACGAATATTTGCAGGTAGATGATACAAAATTTAACACACAAAGATTCTGAGATGGTTCGGGTTCCGTTGCTACGTATAAGACCTTGGTACAATATACTGCTATAATTAAATATGAAAGAGTCTTACTTAAAAAATTTGTGATCTAAAATAGTCACATATTCTATTAAGAGAAAATGAATTTATTTTAAATAAATGGATTGATTTGCACAATTATTTTTTGTGTAGCTATCCCCCATCAAAGCGTCCAACTTGTTGATCGACAAGTTTGAATCTTAGAATGGACGATGATAAAGTAAGAGCTGAGTCTGAAGTGTACCTATACCTAAAATATACTAAAATTATTTGTACTTTAATAATTACTTGTTCCTTAATAATAAAGTTAATTTGTTTCAAATAAATGATACCTTTCCTTTGTCATCATTTACACGACGAATATTTCATTACCTACACAATTTCATTTAATACAAATTATAATATACTTCGACCTTGGATAGCCTTCGTATCGACAAATATTTAGTTTTGATTTGGCTTTAAAATTACAGGACTTCCTACATCTTAATGTAAATTATTATTTACTAGCTGTGCCTCTCGGTTTCACCCGCGTTAAATTTGCTAATTATTCAGTATTAAAATTAAAATTAGCCTAGATTACTATTCGAATGTCCTCTACCTGGCAATGAAAGTCCCGTCAAAATCAGTTCAGCCATTTTGGAGATTAACCCGGACAAATAGACAGACAGACGACAATTTAATATAAGCATGTTTGGGGTTTCTTTACGTTCAAATAACCATATAAACTTAAGAAAAAGCCTTTATTGCGAAATCATAGAGTTTGATATTCTATTTATTTATTTATGTGTATAGATGAACAGTCAATAATAAATTTGTTATTTAATTTAATAAAATCTTAAGTATCTAGTTTCATGTGAATGTGCGATGTACTTATTCGTATAGGTAAGATTTTGTTTGTAAATTATAATGTTCAGAGATTGTTATGTAAATAAATACTTATTAACAAATTCTGAGTTATTAACTGTTTAGCTACGACCATAACCGTTAATTGAAAAGCAAATCGTTAATCAACTATTCCAATTTTCTCAAGGAAAAGGAGGATGGACCCTTGTGCAAGTTCTACGAAGTGATAATGGATTTGGGTGCTAACAATCAATTTCTTAATGAACTTAAAATGGCCAAAGACATAACTCTGTTTGCACCCTCCAATCAAGCTTGGAGTGAGAATAGCGTTCAGAATATCATAAGGTAAAATAATTTAATTTAATATTTAGAGATTAGCCAGACAGAGAGGCGTAAGACCTCGTCCACATGAGGCAAAGATGTGACCCCTCTTAAATGAACTTTCATACAATTTATATATACAGGATGTATACGAAAACGGGATTAATGCTATAGCATACCGAGAATGCATCTTGATTATCCTTCAATCAGTGGCGGTACCGTCACACAAGCCCAAAAGCCCGGCTTGCCTTACTAAAATGCTCAGTCAAGAACACAGAATACTAACGTGTCAAGAATGAGTAAAAAAGTCAACTGAAATCATATCGAATAGTTTTAAAAATTCCCGCGAATTACTTGTCAAACGAAAACAGTGTAGGAATCTTAGAGAAATAAAACAAGACCTCAAGTCACGACCAATCAGTGCGTCGGTTAATCGACACTCAAAGTCAAATCAATGTATAAAATTAAAGTAAATTACAAGGTATTTTTGAATGTCAAATTTACTTTAGTTCGATTCAAATAGAAAAAATTGATACTGAGAAGAACTGACAAGAAACTCAGTCAGGTATTATTTTTTTAACTTCATTTTACAAAAGGTTTTATGAAAATACAATATTAATTAAGCCAGTAAATGCATGTGCAGAGAAGATCATTTGCAGACTATTGTTATATCTTCAATGAAATCGTTTATTTCATAGTATGATTGTCTAATCAATGTACGTTTTATAACCAATCTAAATTTATACTCTGTTAATTGAGTAACTTCCTAAGAATAAAGACATCTCAACGCATAATCAGAGCAAAAATCAGAGTAATCAGTCGTCTCACTCTCACGCGTTGGCTTGCAACGGGGCTTGCAACCTTTCTTTCTCTCTAATGGAAACACTCCTTATAGCTGTAGCTTTTTTACTAAGGTTTATATAGCAATTAGTATGAAGCTAAAAGCCCGGCTTTCATACTGAACTTCGTAAAGATTGAGAGATACGTAGTATCTATTTGTATCGTATCTAATACGATGCAAATACGGATACAATTCAACTTCATCTTTTACACCTAATATTTGTTTGTTTGAGCCGGTGTACTAGTGATAAGTATTTTTTAATCTCCATCATGAGTGAGTTAATTTGTAATAAAAAATCCAATAAGTTGTCAATTGTGAGGATTTAAAGTGTATACAAGTTTTAATCGGCATTGAAAATATAAAATCTTTGAACTTTGCATAGAAAACAAAACCAATTGTTTCGTTATAAGTAACCTACGCCTGATTTGTGTATTTTTCGACTAGTAAATTGCATAAAAGACAGTAAATCAGTGTTTAAAACTATTTATCTCATCGAATGTGTGTTTCTCTGACTAGTAATTCGCATAAACGACAATTTAATATAACACTACGAAACTGATTAGATTTTTGTTTGTTCTCCCATCAAGTTATAGGTTGGTGGTACTATTTATTATTATCGTTACTGTATATTTTATTCAAATGACGAAAATATTTATAGTAAATATCTGGTTATGACGATTAAAAAACTATACTGGCGCCATAAAAGACTCATGAATTCACATAAACATTAATACTGTGATTTCTTTTAATAATTTGGATAAACAGCGATTTGAGATGAGACACATTGTTATGTTGAGGACAGATAAAGTATTTACGCCTGTACATTTTTAATAGCAAAGTACTATAAAAAATGTTTGTTGAAAAAAAAACGCGGGGAGCGTTTTCTTTTCTCTTCTTGTTCACCGGTTGTGCCAAAGTCATTATTCTATAAGTATTATTCTATAAGTAATCTATAATAATTTAAAAGAAAAACAATGAAGAAGCCCTATGCACTTGCCTTATTCTGAAGCCCTAGGCACGTCACTGCCTTGAATATAGTATTACTACGTAATAATAATAAAGATACAAGTCAAAACACAATTTACTTCAGTTGTACTTCCCCTTAACACGACAAGTAGTTTATAGTTTGATAATAATAAATTTAATTTCACAAATCCACAGAAATCTCCTTTATTTATGTAACGATAAGGTTGATTGATATACTTGTGTGTGTGGAAATAACGTATTGTTAAAAGAGTTTATGATCGTAGCGATTGAGAAACACTTAAGGGGCATAATATGCATTATTTTTGAAGTTGGTTTTTATACTTTATTTCAATAACGGATGAAATTATTACAAAATAAAAAAATATGTTCCACTTAAAATCTGTTACTTTACAAGTTCCAGTGGCTTTTACGAGAAATGGTGGTGGTAGCAGCTGAAAATTTAAATGGTCATAACTTTTAAACTGATTCGTTTTTTTCGATAATTCTTATTGTAACTACATACTAAAATTATGCCCTTTCATCCATTAAAGTAATTGTTCCGTTTTCATGTACACCCTGTATAAGTATTGTGACGCAAAACATACAGAAAAGACGGGACGAAGCACAGGCGCGACACTTCGTCGCGGCACGCTGCGCTCTATTGCAAAACAGAAAACATACACAGGAGACGGAGAGACGGACAGCGGGCGGCGTGTACACTGCTAACATGTTTAAAATGCGGCTACATTTAGCATTGATAGCATTTTATATTCAGTTTGCCTCCGCAGTAAAGATGGGCTGGTCCAATATTTTCATGGTTCCGTATCCGCGAACCGGAGTGGGTTCAACCATAATGCTTTATTATGATTTCCAACCACGAAGTACCTTTGCTCCCGAAAATGTGCATCCAGCTCCGCGGACACGGAATCTTGATGCAGGTCAACCCATAGTTATAACTAATGTATTACAAGTGTGTGAGTCCGTGCATAGATTTGATATAGGTATCTACCTACTTTATTATACCTTTCGACCATAGAGTACTCTATATTAATTTCCGTAGAGTACTTTTATTCTTGATGATGTACCCATCTCACTCTTACATTTATGCAACTGAAGGACTTTTTAGCGGAAACCACGGGAAATGAAATTTACGTTTTGTTTAGATTTCCTATTTTTGCATTTTTTGGAGTTTTAATGTAGAAGAATGATATCATGATGTGCGTTAAAGTTTTATCCAAGTGTGTAAGAACTAGAATTTTCATGTTTTTCCAAAATGTTTTTTTTACCATCAGTAAAATCCACTATCACTTTACTGGGGAGTATTTAGTGACTTACTGTTAGAGAAAAAAGGAAAAGAATTTTTACATTAAAAATGAGACTAGTGCTTTTGACTGAGAACTTTGGCTCGTAGCTTGGTTTTAATGTGTATATTTTAAATAATACGAACTAAGTTACAAACAATACCATCACAATCACAGCAAATTTTTATATCGCAGAACAATAGACGACAATGTCAAAACGAATGAAATTAAATATTATATGTTAATAAAGGAATAATCATTTATAAGAAAGGAGTTCCGCAGCCAGTCACTAACAATATGCATAGTTCCTTTTGGCTCCAAGAATTGGAGAATTAAATGGCGGATTAATATAAAAAGAATTATACAGGTACCATATGACCATTCCACTGTGTGCGTACACAATTTAGATGAATACGTATCCGATTTACACTTGGATATACACCTATCAGTACCGCAAGGGATGTGGGTCCACTAACACGTGTCCATTCGAACATACCCATCTCAAGCCTGTGGTCCGTGACTCGTCTCTTCTGGTAAAAAGTTGCGTCCACCTGTTGTTTACGCTTCTTCTGAAATTTAATAACAAAATCTGCTTTCTTTAAACAGAAATCATCAAAAACTTAAAGAGATTTTAAATCTACATCTTGTCAGAGAAAGACTGCCTCTGGATGCTATAATACAAAACAACATGAATCAGGTAAATTGGTATCATATTTCTTATTCATTCCTAACTCTTTTTTAAATGCGACATATACAACTACGTCAAATTCAGTTTAAAGGTTAAGAAAATGTAAGGTTTTGTACCGAAATTTTCGTTATTACATAGCATCACAGCATTATTTACAAAAAAAAGAGAATTGAAAATGGCCAAGGACGTATGCGGTCTTATCACGAATGCCATCGATAGGTAACATTATTTGAAATGGATTCGGATAATGGAATCGTTTACTAAAAAGCTGAAAAGATTTTAAATAAATAATAATAAAGATTTTAAAATCATAATTTTGGTGGTTTGTTTGAATAGTTATGTAACTATAATCATTTAATTCCATTTTTCATTCCTGGCTTTATTTTTAAGTTAAGACTATTTAATTTTTTAATTTGTTTTTGTCAAATATAGTGTAGATGAAATACTATAAATATACATCTCGTTTCTCTCTGCTTATAAGTAGTCTATATAATAAAGTTTAAACCGAAATAAATGGATGTATATTAAAACTGTAAGAATGTTAATAAGATTGGAAAAATAAGTTTAAAACTATACGTTTAGAAAATTAATGACTTTCTCCCACATAATTATAATTTATACACATACTACTTTTATAGTAGTTGTAATGTAATAGTAATTAATGTACTTAGTAAATTTCCTCTCAGACATTATTCTCCTTCGAAGCTGATATCGATACTTTTTTGTTTTCATTCTGTTATGAATGTATCTTAGCTGTTAGTAGGTATACTAAAATAAATAACTTATTATTTATCGTTTAAGTATTGGAGAACGTAGCCATTGTTTGTTAGCAAAATTATATTGTGAAAATTATTGCAACTACACGAGTGCTCAATATCAAAATTGGTAACACGAAACATTCATCTGTTGTAGGGTAAGCTACGATCCGCGACTACGGATTGTTTGTTGTTAATTACTAAACATTATGAATGACCCAAAAAATGTATTCTGCAATTATAACCCTGCAGCGGTGCAAAAAGATATTGAAAAATTTAATCCATAAATTAATGTACATCTTTGATCTTGCATTTTTGTCATCAAAGGATCTTGTAGAGATGATTTAAAAAATATGAAAATTTTAGATAAAAAAGTGGTACGAGTATGAAACCTTAGATAGGTATATATACCTTATAAATTGAATTATCTTTGTTTTAAATACTTACCTATTTTATATATTTTTTATTCGTCGCTCTTTCAATAAGGGTGTGAGAGTTGTACGAGTCCGAACCACGCTTTCCCTTATTTTGATAACAATATAAGATAAAAATTTTACGTTTAAATAATTTAACATTTTATGTCGAATTTGTTCTCTGGTTCGCGCTGCTGCTTAATGGATTCAGCTTCCTGGTGCCGTACGTTAATTTGATAATTAAATCTATGTAATCATTTACATTCTTAGGTTTCATCATTCATTTTAGAATATTAAATGTATCTGTTCAGTTACAATGTTTACGTGAAATTCAAAATTTATACTTATAATATCTTATTGCATGACTGGTGTTTGGATCCATATTAGTTTAGGTAGATTAACTTGTCTATTTGTTAGTGAAGTGTTTTAGATACGAAAAAGTTATTGGTTATTTTAGATTTAATTGTTATGTATATTCATCTTTTAGAGCATGTAACATAAAGTGGATCGTGGTATGGTTGTTGTCATATTTTTTATAAGATTTCATTGTACGCTAATATTGTAGCATTATTTATTTCTATGTTCTAGATCTATCAAGCTCCCACTGCCTTAGCAAGAAAGTACCTCTACTTCAACGTTTTAAATCAGGGCAATAATCAAACCTTAACTGTGGAAGGTGGTGGAGTGAATGCCAGTGTTACTCAGCCCAACATTGCAGCAACCAATGGTTTTGTACATATTATTGACAGAGTCCTTGGTGTACCTTATACTACAGTTTTTGAAAAACTAAAATCCGACCCTATGCTCAAGTAAGTACTTATATATGTAAATAAGATTGTAAGTTTAATATTATATTAATACGCCTAATTATACTTGTACGACCTCATTTCAAATGAAAATAGGTATCCTTCATATTTTTCATTTGGAGTTTTACATAATTCAAATATTATGAATATAAATTTATATAAAAATATGTGTAAAGTTCTAGTTTATAATTGTACTGTCGTTGTTTTTGAACTATTATTTATTTTGAAAAACTCGAGATGACACGAAGATATTTGCGTATAACCATAGCTTGTGTGATTTATTTGAAATACATCTATTTAAAATGCAAATACAAAATATCTATTTATATTTTGCATTTGAAATACTATTTTTCAAAATGCATTTTCTAATTTATTTGAAATAATCTACATAAATATTTAGTATTTGTGAAATGCAAAATGGTTTCGCTAATTTTTTTAATTCATATTTCCTATTTTTCATTCTTCATTCATAATTACTTTTAAGAACGCACCACCTATCCTAAATGTTGCCGACAATAACGCCAACACCGCAAATCAAACTGTTTCTGTACCAATGGCAATAATGCCAATACTACAATAGACCTGGAAACACTTCCAGGTCTATTTTCGTTTGGTGGAATGATTATGAGGCCACATAGACGGAACATGAAAGATGAACTCTTCGAACAAAACTAGTGTTAAAATCAGTGAAATAAGTATTTTATTTGAAGAAAGTATTTTGAAAATACCTATTTCGTATTTAAATACTTTTATTCAAAACCTTTTTGTATTTATAACAAATAACTAAGCATTTGCATTTTGTACTCATAATAAACTATTTTGCACATCTCTTGTCTTATCGTTGTTGCAATGGTCACGAGCCTCCTCACAAAGACCAAAAGGAGAATACATTTAGTACGTTTTAAATATTATGAATGTACATTCATTTAAAATAACAATATGTAAAGCTCTAGTTTATAATTGTACTGTCATTGGTTTTGAAGTATTATTTATTTTGAGAAACTCGAGAAGACTCGGAAGACATTTGCATATGAGCGTATAATGTGTGTCCTAATGTTGTTGACCACGAGCCTCCTCGCAAAGACCAAAAGTTGAGTACGTTGAGTACGTTTACATACTATAATATATACGTGTATCTACATATGTATTTACTCGCTATGTCAGCAGTCTATAGGAAAGTAGTCGTACATATCCTCACTCCGTAACGCGGTAGTCAGACAGTACGGAGCGCCAAGTATCGCTGCCCTTACATATTTCTTTCGCCTACTCAAATCTGATCATTCTTCTTGTATACTTTAGTCTACGTTTGTGAGTGCCTTTGACATTTCCGTCAGCTAATACTCTGGCTATTTGATCCTTATAAGTCAGCCTACTACCACTCATTTTCGCTCTGTAGATTTTCTTCGTCAATCTTTCATCACTTATTCTTTCTATGTACCCGAACCATCTAAGCGTTCCTTTCTTCATTTTTACGATAACACTGTCGTCCAAACCTGTCATGACTGAGTATCTCTTCATTGCTTATTTTATTCGCGAGGGCTTAACCGCACACATTTCTATGAGATAGCATTTCTACAGTATTTAACATAGTTTTATTCGATTTCGGGCAATTTCAGTACAATTAAGTTAACACCAACACCGCATTAAAAGTATTAGATTTTTTTTTTAATTTTGGAAAGTAGTCACTTAATTGAAAAAATAACAATCTAGCTTATAATTTAACTTAGCAAAACTGACTAAACTATGGTTTTACGGCGAATGTTTCGACAATATTCTTCAATAGTCACAGAAAAATGATTCCAAAAAAAAGTAAGATTATAATGCAAAGCTGTTATATATTATTTCAGCATCACATACAATCTTGGCAAACGTCAGATGTTCAACCAACAGCTTAATGAATTAGAACATCGTTACACGTACTTTGTTCCTAGAGATCATGCTTGGCTTAAATTCCAAATAAAACATCCATCTGCATTTAAGGCACTCTTCAAAGAAGATTTTGGTTACTATGTAAGTTAATATTAATACTTATATTATGAAATGTTTATTATTATTTTACTTTTGCTTTACATGTATTACAGACTAAGCAAATCTTAGAAAGACATCTGATTAGAGCCGGTCGTGCCTATACTGTATCTGACTTGAAATTACTTGCGAATGAAACACATCCGTTCGTGCTACCGACTTCACGTGATCCACTCCGTCTTCGTGTAAAAGAATCTGAAAAAAGTGAGTTTTCGTTACTGTCCCATTTCAATTCAACTGCATTAATATGTTATCTTAAAAAATACTTTATTCTCAGATTATTACGTGGAATGGAATGGCCACTGGATTCATGTATTCAGACCTGACGTCGAGTGCACTAATGGCATCATCCACGTAATCGATGAGCCTTTTCTACTAGAAAGCGATATTCGAGCCACAGGCAGTGCTGGACGCAATTGTGTCACTTACGCATTATTTATTTTTCTTATCTCGTTCGGATTTGCAAGAATTTTGAAAAACTAAATAGTTCTTTTTTAATAATATTGATACAACATCATATAAGCTGTAACATTTACAGTTTCGGCTTTGAAGTGAGTTTTTATTATAAATTATGTAATTTTTACTTAATACAATTTTAGTATTTGAAATTGCAATAACGCTGGGTACCAATTTAGTTACCGTAGATTTGGTTGTATAGATATCTTTGTAAAAAAACTAGAACTTAAGGTATAACTAAAAGTTTCGTAAAAATATACATTGATATACACTGCCACTAATATATAACAAACAATACATTCATTTTACCAACATTCAGAATAATATTTTCCTGATAAATGCTGTCTACATGAATAAAATGTATTAATTGTCATTTATATCGTACCACTTAAGTTACTATATTCTGATCGAAAATAATTTTCTTGGTCGAACATTAGGTATAGACATTTATCATTCACAATTAATTATCTGGAATTTGGTCCATTGTGCCTTCTCTGGAAATAAAGGAAAAACAAACATGTATTTCGTCTTGTTTATACATTCCATGTTATTATATAATATTAGATTTATTTATACCTATCCGAAATAGGTTTTTTAACAAAATTTTATTCATGTTGCTACTTAAAAACGATGTAGGTATCTATCTATAGTTCTTCATTGTATATAAGCAGACTTATTCAATATAATATATATATATAGTTCGATCTTCACATAAGGATAAATCTTTATCATTAAATTGTATTTAAGTATCTTTCAAGATTCCAAATAATATGTAGGAAACAATAAACAATTGTTTGAAGCTGATTTGCTGATTTGTATTATCTGTGGATTTATCTCGATACCTATTCTAGTAATAATATGTATTTACCTGCCTACGCAATAAACTTGGGTATAATGGAGTTGATTGGATGAAATTAGTTTCTTATGTGCGTGTATATAAAAGAATGTGCTTATATTGGTGCATTTATGAATTTTATGTTTACTTATTCTAAGACGTGTAAATAATTTGTGTAAGTTATTCTAGTACATTATAAAGTTACTATATAATTTAATAGCTATTGAATACGACTGAAAATTATCACTATCATAAAATCTAGTGAAGGATATAAAATACTATAATAAAAATAAAAATGCTGCTCCATAGCAAGCGTTTTTCTTTTATTTAATAGTTTTGTTAGAAAACATAAATTTTAGGTACACGTTAGGTACAAGCCAAGCCAACTGTTCTCGCTATAGTTCTATGAAATCATTTACAATGTGATTAAAAGCATAAAGCAGCATTTTACGTAGATAGTAGAATGTCTTTTAGAATTTGTGTATTTGGTTGAAAATGTATAATTTCCGTTAAACTAACCTAACTTCTAATCATAATGTAATGCTTTACTGATTTGTATTTTTATCATGATACAAGTTTTAAGCAAGCCAAAGTTTTTCAGTAGATAATGTATACTAAAAAGTGTATGGTTTCACTATTTATACGTGGAGCGTCAGTTATAGCTTATAGCTGTTAACTATAACAGCATTCCACATAAAACTAATGTGTTTTAAAATTTGTGTATTTGGTTGAAAATGTATAATTTCCGTTAAACTAACCTAACTTCTAATCATAATGTAATGCTTTACTGATTTGTATTTTTATCATGATACAAGTTTTAAGCAAGCCAAAGTTTTTCACGAGATAATGTATACTAAAAAGTGTATGGTTTGACTATTTATACGTGGAGCGTCAGTTATAGCTTATAGCTGTTAACTGTAAGAGCATTCCACATAAAATTTATTATACATAATATACAGACGTAATATAATACAAATTATATGCAAATTTCAGATGTTTTATGTGGAAATGACTAAGGACAATATTGGAAATTCGACCAAATATTCTACCAAATATTTGGTTATATGTGACATTGAATTTATATTACTTACGTTAGTAGTGTTTGTTGAATCTCAGAAATGTCAAATTAATTAAAATTATGATAAAGATCTAAGTGTTTAAAGAATAAATAAATAATTTACTTATTACATGTGTAAAAGCATTGTTTTTTTGACCCCTCAATAAATTTGTTAAGGTCTCATTTTTGATATACAAAGCTATTTTGTAATTACTTTTATTTCATAAATAACAAAAAAAGTTACAAGTGAAAACACGAAACTTGGACAAAAATTTTCGAGACTCCTACAAATTTTAATTTAAATAAAAGTTTCAAATTTTTGTACTACTCGCGGTTAGAGAGTGAAAAGATGATGAAGGAGGGTCGGCAACCTGTTAGCACCCATACAATTTAGGATTAGTTAGCAATACTGTTTTCGCGAACGGTGTAGTTCTCCCTTTAACATATTCTCTGCAATAAGAATGCCTAGAATGCCTAGTCTTTAATGATTCTTATTTTTTAATGAAACATAATGAATATTGTAATAGTTAAAAAAGTAAAATGAATAAAAATTACTATACATTACGTTTTAAAAATATAATGAAATAACGCGATGAGGCATGATTATCGTGAATACGAGTCTCGACTGGGAATGTTAGTCTAGCTTCTTCATTAAAATTATGCAATAGATGTAAAAAATTTGTTATTAAATACAGATATTCTAAAATATTTAAAAACTTTTATAAACAAATAATTGCCACGTTAAACAAATGAATTCTAATCAAAAATACGTTGGTTAGCTATACATGCAATTTAAACGCTCAGTCAACTTCAGCTTTTACACAACTGTTTCAATGGAATAATTGAACGTAACGTTACAAAGGTCGTGGGCTTGTCTCTTAATCCCACAGGGTTAGTGCGACGACAGACTCATCCTCTCATGGGTAATCCTCGTGGTGGATAACGAGAAGTCGGGTGCCTTTCATACGATGTCCCAAAGACAGAAATATAGTCAGGAAAGTGAAATTACGATACGCAACAAACTCATTTTGAAATACATAAGTACTTAGATATTTTAACTTACAAAGGGCTGCAGGTTTATTTTTTAAATTATTAAGCTACTTATGATGTAAATATATAAATGTTATGTACATGCTTATACCTAAGTATAGGTAAAGAATTAAGGGGACATTATTCATAATGCTCGGACAGATTGAAAAAAGATCAATATGGGTGGACAATACGATGAATACAAACAAATAATACGTATATATAAAATTGACTGGGTATTAGATATGAATACTGATCACCATCTATTTAATTTTTTTTTACCAGTCAAATTAAAGTTACGAATAAATAACAACGAACAAATCGAAAATCGTTGTTATTTATAATACTCGTAAATTTAATATGAACGAACAATAACAACCAAATGAGAGCCAAAAATAAACTATCTAAAAGATAAGTTTTAGATTGCCGTAGTTGAAAACGTTCATCTAGTAATAAAATCTACTTATCACCTGAAATAAGATTATCAGAATTTTTTGTAATTTGTGGAGAAAAGGCGATCTTCTTAACGTTCCTGAAAAGGGTAAACATACATACATGAGTACATGTCCTCACTGTACCCCTAAAGGGGTAATCAATACATCGCCATCCTTACATACTTCTTTCGCCTCGTCAAATCTCATCATTCTCCTCACAAACTTTATTGATCCATGATATAGTAGATTGGTATTATACATATACAGTATGTACCTATTGACCCGTGCAAAGAACGTGAAGATCGCAGTGTAATATAATTTTACATACATACATATCCTCACGCTGTATCCCTAACGGGGTAGTCAGAGAGGACGGAGCGGCAAGCGTCGCGGTTCTTACATACTTCTTTCGCTTCCTCAAATTAATTATAATTTTACGATTTATGTATTACTCGTACATACGAGTAGAACTACCTATTTCCATAATACATATTATAGAACACAAATCAGTTTTGTATTGAAGACAGAAAATGGAAAAGAGAATCACAAACATGATTGAAAGATAACGTAGGAATAATAGCCGATGGGTAGCGATTGAATCTTGCCCAAAATCTAAATACTCGTAGTATAGTAAAAAGCTTCAAAGGAAAGAAAAAAATCAATTTAAAGATCGTGAGATAAATATTGTAGAATTATTTTGTTTAGATTTGATTTTGTTTGCTCCGTCCTCTCTGACTACCCCGTTAGGGATACAGCGCGAATATATGTATGTATGTATGTATTTTGTTTAGATACTAATAACTTTACTACAGTGCCGTCTACCGGAAGTTTCGCTGGAAGTATCGCTATGAACCATCGTTTCTACACTTTCTACAAAACAAAATTGTACCGTGTAATAGTATTATATTTTTTGATTCCTAATCCTTTAATTATTAGGACTAGCTATTGACTTTTTATAGAAAAAATGTTAAATATCCCATCGAAATAATTTCAGATTTAAGGGACGCATTGATAAACAATAATTTAATCCAAAATAGACACGGTCTATGCAAAACTGTGCGCGCTAGCTTACGAAAAATACGAAAAAGTAGTTATTTTCGTTTATTTTAAAACTATAGTTAATTTCAAAAAATCCAACTGACATTTTGAAGTTTAGAATAAAACTATAGTTTTACTCTAAACAACTACTCTAAACAGAAAATTTAGAAACATAAATCAGTCCCGTTACTCCTAGACATGTTAATCTCTATTTTAAAAGAGGTTTCTTTGATATTTTTTTTTGTATTACAAAAGTTAACCAATAGTGTATAACAAAATAAAGTCAATGAAATGGAGAATCAGGTTACCAAATATCACTTTCATACGTTTTGTAGTCACTTAGAAAAATTGAGATCCCTGCCGTCAAAATTTCCAATGCGTCGCCTTCAATTTAATTCTTTATGATAAAGATAATGTAATGTCATAATAAGTATAACTATTAGGTAACTGCGACCCTAGATTTTTAAAAAAACACGATCAGAATTAAAATCCATGAAATAGCTTTCAGTGAAGACTATCAATTCAAACATTAACGAAGAAACAAAAATTTTAATAACATTTGGTTTAGAGTCAGAAAACCTCATGCATTTTTTTTTAATATTCTTCAATACACAGACACTGTTCTATTTCTGTTTCAGTACCTCGAAGGCCCATATATATCATCTAATATTTGAATTTACATTTCGCAATCAATTGCCATAGTTTTTGACAAACCAAGCAAACACACAAACTAAGACAAACATTTTAAAAAGTTAGCTATGGAGCGAAGAGGTTTTTTTTTCAAAATTATTTTTAATACTTAGACTCGGTTCTTTTACTGTTTTAGTATCTCGCAGAAGCACATATTTACACCAATTTATATTTGAATTTACATTTCGCAATTAATTGCCATTTTTTTACTCACCTCTTAGGTAAATAATAATGTTTAATAATAAATGTAAGAAAATTATTTCTTCAGCTCCTAAAATGTTGTAACGTTGATAAGAAAACACGAAAATTTTTTGACTATGACCAGCAAACTAAAATACTCCGTACAAAGGGTGACCACCTAAAAAGTCACTGTACGTATTATTTTGTGGTCACTCGCCGTCTTAACTAAGGGTCTTGGAAACTGAGGGCTAAAAAATTTTAAAAGTGGTAAGTACATTACAATACACTCTCTTAAATCTTTTATAAAATAAATGCAAACTGTTATCCTTCCTCGTAGCGGAACAAAATAAAAAATTTTACAAGCTCAATTTATCTTCACACCTAAAGTGGGAGTAAAGATGAGCTCCACCGTAATGTAACCCAACGCTTCCCTTTTATTTGGTCAACTATTATCAATCTTCTATTCATGTCTTTACATCAAAATATTTTTCCGAAACGCTGCAAGTGTTTACAGTGACAAAAAAAAATGGTTGTGTATAACCTTTTATAAAGGAAGTGAAATGGAAAGATTCTATTAATTTCACATTTAACACTTTACTCCGTGCTTGACACGTAATAGCTTTTGCGTCTATAAACACAATAGTAAATCGCAATACAACCTGATTGATTTAAATAAAAATCGAATCCACTGATTAAAGATCTAAATGTAACGAAAAAGAATAAGATAAATCGCGAAGGAAATGAATGGAACTGAGAATTTGCAATTCAAACGGTTGTTAGCATCGAGCGAAATCAATATTTTTTACTTTAATTTCTAACGTGTTTACCTATTACGTTTATCGATAGAACATTTTCTAACAGGTATTAAATAATACAAACAGGTACGAACGATTTTAATTTTAGTAATCAAAGACGCTTATATGCTATTTTCTATTTTTATTGGTATGCTTAACTAAAAATCATACCTATTACAATAACTAGATAAAAGTACGGAAAGGTTTCGTTGCATGCATGTTGTAGGCATCGTACTATCCGATTTCATCAAGAAATAATAATAGCGGAGGCTAGACGCGGCTATGCCTGGTCTTCGCACTCAGTAGAGCACGGCTTCCATGCTTTCTTAGAAAGTACAGCTTTGTCACTGATGATTTCGGGTAGCGCATCTATGAAGCTTCATAATAGTGAGGACTTTTCGGTCCAGTACATCCAATTCAGTTTGAGTAAACCTGAGTATTATCCAAATTGTTGTAGGACCTTATGGACGACTAATAAGCGCGTATGAAGTTTTTCGCCGTAGTTCTTTTGTTACTGCATGATGATGGAATAATTACTGCTGACTACTTAGTACCTAGTACTATGTACTAGAATTATATGATATGTCGGTATACTTATTACGGCGTGTTGATACCAGCGCACGCATAGTGTACTTATTCCTAATTTTATGAACTATTTATATTTGAAATGAATTTTAAAATCAACATTTTTTGCCATATTTACGCATTATTAAAGTCGTGCAATGAGATTAAGGAAATGCCATACTACGCCTTAACAAAATTGTTATTAATCAGGTAATATTTATTCTGACTCTTGTAACTATTGCGATTTCATGTTATCATTCGTGTGATCTGCAATATGAAAATAACGACACTCAGTTAATAAATATAATAATAAATAATAACATTTTACTAATCATTTTGCAAATTAAATGTTTTAGATTTTCTATGGATCTTACGATGGCTAATAGCTGCAGAAGTCTCATAAGGTGAATACGAGGTGAAAATGTACACAGATCTTCATCTCACAAAACTTCAGTTGTGTGTCCATTAAATTTTACAATTTATAAAGAGAATGTTTATCAGATATAAACACCAACAAACAGTTTTTAACTTTTATTTACGTATAATGAAAGAAGTACGTAATTATATATTATTGTTGTTTTAAATTTCATTATCGATACCTATATTTAAGAAAAGTAACTACATTTTAAATTTGCATGAATTACTAGAATTAAATAACGTACATAAGGAAATACTGTCATATAGGCTGTGATCTCCAAATACGCACATATCGACAGTTCGAACGAGTAGTTAGGGCCATTTTTGGCCTATACTGATTGTTGACAACGTTCCCTCTAAAGCTAGACAAATAAATTATAAATAATCAGTTTTGGTATCATCTTTTATTTGTATCGACAAAAGGTTACTCATATACTGATATCAAAATTAAATCATGCATCACTGTTCACGTGTTATGCAAGTTTTGTTTAATCGAACTCGGATCGCTTCATCGCCATCGTTATTTTTTCATATTTTTTCATTTAATTACTCTCAAATGTAAAATTACATCGCGGCTGCTATTTAATGACGTGCTTACTTTTATATGCGAGAGATCATAAGACTAATTTCAAAAACTGTTATGATGAGAAGACTTGTAACATAATATTTTTACAGATTATTTTTCATACTTGTTTTTATTTATAAATTATACCTTCATCCCTATTAAAAAGAGATAACTGAGGCTTACCTTGAGGCTTGAGAATGCCTTAGCATTCTCAAATACAAATCTAATAGTTGACACTTGAGAGTTGTTCTGCTGACGACTGATATATACACTATTGCGAGGATTCATATCTTTTAGACTTCTTTGTTCTCACCTTGCAAGCCCTGCTGAGATGGCTTCAACGGTTCCGAGCTCTCAAACAGCTTGAAAGCTTACTATTATGAATGTACTTACAGGTACTTACGTCGAAAGATTTGAGATAAAAGATGTTGGTGTCTCAGATACCAATCAAAGAACTAGGTATGTGCATAAACTGCATTAATACATATGTTTTTGTTTTTAACAATGTTTGTATTAAGTCGTATTTCATAAAATTGAAATTTGCGAATCGTAAGTTTTACTGTTCTCATCACCCTACTTATTTATTACTTATTTATAAATTCTGCTTACGTAAGTACTTGTAAGTTACCTATTGATGTTTTAAAACATATTTACACAAATGTCGAACTACCAAAATAAACATGTAATACGTAAGAAATGTCAATAAATATATTAGGTACATATTATATTATGTGAAGTAAAACATTTTTTTTAATAAGTCATTTGGCAAATTTCGATAAGGTAACAGTAATATTTTTGTAGTTAGCATGTCTCGGTGGGTGGCCACTTTATTATTCGTTTGTTTTATTCACAATTATTCTTTAAACGCAGAAAGTGAGTATTTTTATAATTACGCTCATAAACTATATTTATTTTCATATGTACGTATCATACATATGCAAATATTATCTTTTTAATTTTACTCAAATTTTATTTAATTTTTTATAATTAGCTAAATACATATGGATACATGTTTTAAATTTAAAACAAATGACGTGAGAAATTATTTCCGTAATGTAGTAAATATATATATGGTATAACATATGTGGTATATCTGTTGTACCCCTAACACACGGACTGATCTGTGAAATTGAGACTGATTTGTTAATACTGTACATTGTTTTTATCATAGGGACATATTTATTCCAGGTAAGTATTTATAAATGTCACGTATATTTTGTTTTCGTCGGCAGGGCTACGATTATCGTGTGCACAGATTAAAACATTCGTCAATGGCCACAATTTACGTCGCCAGCTAGCAACACAAGGCTTGGTACCACGGCAACCACCCGGTAACGACATCGCCTTTATGGTATATATCATATTATTTTATATTAGAATAGCGACCCGCCCCGGCTTCCCACAGGTAGATTTTTTTTTGAAAATGAAATGCCTAATTACTCGCTGATAATGTAACTTTCTATTGGTGAAAGAATTTTCAAAATCGGATCAGTAGTACCGGAGATTACCCCGAACATCCAAACTCACAAACTTTACCTCTTTATAATATTAGCATAGATAATTTATTAATTTTATTTTTCGTTCATAAAAAATAAAAAGAAATGAAAACAAAATGTCATGAAAACATATTGAATTAACTGTAATACAAACATCGCTGTAGGTATTTATTAGTTAAAACCCCTTGGGATTTACTTAATTTTCCAAAATGGAAATAATATTGTGTTTATATACTGTTTCATTTCAACACAAGACATATTAAAATGCATAAAATAGTGTTGGGTATAAAGAAATTTTTCAATAAATTTTATTTTTAAGTCGCCTCGTTTTATAAGTAACTAGCGATCCACCCCGGCTTAAAATATAGCTTATGTTACTCGCTGAGAATTTAGTTTTCTATAGGTGAAAGAATTTTTGAAATCGGTTGAGTAATTTTTGAGTTTATCCATTACATACGAACAAACAAAGTTTACCTCTTTATAATATTGGTATGTAGACCAGAGTACATAACAATGTTTCATCTATAGAGACGCAAAAAGATCGTTTTCCTTTTTGACAAAGATTGAAAAAGATCATAATAATGGATGTGTTAGTAGAGTATAATTTTGTGAACAATATTACTCTGGCGCTCTATAGCCCATAGTTGAATTTCCTGCGCCCCAAACTATAGCAGGAAGCCGTCTTTTGAAACCGTAAAGTACATTTCCTACTAAGCGAACGTGCAACATGTTCTTGATTAATGAGAAGCCCAAAAATTATGTCTTAACTAAAACAGAATAGACTATAACTTAATACAAATTTTTAATACTTGCACAGTTTTAAACAATTATTTTTAATAAAAATCAGTAAGTAATTTTACATACATTACACTACATTGTGGTACAGCAGCAGCAAGACAAATTAATCAAATCACACCAAAACTTTTTCCTATTTCAGGTCTGGAATGAAGAACTTGCAGAAAAAGCAGCAAAATGGGCCGAAAATGGAATTTTTGCCCACAATCCTGACCGTACTATAGGTGTATCACATTAGTAATAAAAAAATAATAAGCGTGGTTCTCTTATAGCTTATTTCTTATTACTCTTCTCATGAGGTTCTCATAGTGCTTCGGTGTTCTCATAGTGCTTCATAACGTTCGGTGGATGATGTGGAGTTCTAGACTTCTAGAGCAATCACATCGAACGTCTTCGTGCTTCAAAGATCACGTTAAACTTTGTGGTGATAGTTGCTTAGTTTTAAGGTCTCAGAGGCTTTACATACATTATCTTATGTAAATTCGGAGTTCTGGTAGCCTTCCTCCACCGCACTTTACAGGGCCTGCGCTGTGGAGTAAGAGTAAATCTTATCCCCTTATCACTTCATTTGGAAGATAAGTAGATGTTATCTATATTTATTAAACATATATTTGGAGTAAGAGTAAATCTCATCCCCTTCTCACTTCATTTGGAAGATAAGTAGATGTTATCTATATTTATTAAACATATATTTGGAGTAAGAGTAAATCTCATCCCCTTCTCACTTCATTTGGAAGATAAGTAGATGTTATCTATATTTATTCAACATATATTTCAAATTATAATTGAAATAAATATATATTTCAGATCCAATTCTGATTACAAATAGTTTTCTTTCACTTTTTCTACTGATAATTACTGATGTGTGATGATTGGAAAAAGTAAACTAATTAATCTGTGTTTATAATATTACTCATGGTTTTCTTTCAACGTCTGGCAATGCCTTTGCAAAATAATTTATATTGCTTTCGTGTTTAACTTTTCAAATTAAATATTTTCTAAGTCTGTTATTGAAAGTCGTTCCTTTGTAATAAATATTTTAATTAATATTTATTGGAAATAACTTAAAACTAAAATTAGCACTTGTTACCTATGTTTACTTATATTTTTGTTTTAAAGGTTCTAACAGATGGAGTTTAGTAGGCGAAAATGTATACATGTCCACCTTTTATTCAAGCTTGGGTATTACCGTGGCTCCAAACATTGAAGAAGCGTTGAATTCGTGGTTCAATGAATATGAAAATTATGTTTTTCAACCATATGTACTAGGCACGACAAAGCCTATTGGGCACTACACGCAGGTAATTTTTGTAATAATTATTAATTTGTGTCTTTCATATTTTTTAAATTAAATTCTAGTTTGAAGGGGTAAGTAGACACGTTATTAAAAAGTTAAATTGAGCTTTTAAAGTTAATGACTTCACTTGAATTTAATGGAAATTTAATTAATTTATTGTAAAGGTTCTTAAAAATAGACTCGGAGTTTAATTTTTATAGACTTTTTTAATTTAATTTTACATGTATAGTTCTTCTGTACATGTGTGACAAACGTCACTGAACTCCTCCGAAACGGCTGTACCGATTTTGATGACATTTTTTGTCTGTTTGAGTGAGTCCCTGGATTATTTAGATTCACAATTAAATCAGATAGGTGGCACTGCAATCGGATTCTAGGACATTTTTTTTCACGAACTCTTCCTAAGCGGCTAGACCGGTTTTGATGATTTTGACGTGTGTGTTTGAGTGGGTCCCTGTATGGTTTAGACTCATAATTAAAGTAGGTGGTGCCGTAATCGAGTTCTAGAATTATTTTTTTATCCAGTAGTATAGATGGATATAGAAAAAAGTGACAAAAAAAAGGTGTAGCAAACACCAACGGGCCAGCGTCATTGTTTACTGCGGACAACATGATAAAAATTATCTATAATGTAATATATACATACATACATATTCTCACGCTGTATCCCTAACGGGGTAGTCAGAGAGGACGTTTTTATATAATACAATACAATATGACACGACACGACACAACACAATACAATATAATGTAATATAATATAACATTACATTTTATTTTGACCGGACATTACGATAATGAGGTACAATCGTTGTTTGGACAGCGTGAATGACAATTTATAATGTAGATTTCAATATTTATACATATGTACATACATACATATCTTCACGCTGTATCCCAAACGGGGTAGTCAGAGAGGACGAAGCGCTAACCTTCGCGATCCTTACATACTTCTTTCGCCTCTTCGAATCTCACCATTCTCTTCACCCATTTTCGCCTAAGTATGCGAAGTAGCCGATTATTCTGGTAGAATATTCTAGCCTATTTATTTCTTTTGTTTGTTTATCTGTGTAATTGAACTTCTTTAGACATTTATAAATTTAGTTAAAATTTATGATTTTCAGATGGTATGGGCGAATTCAAACCGTATAGGCTGCGGCATTTCACAAAAAAAACAAAATGGTTGGACATACACGTTATTTGTGTGTGACTACGGTCCAACGTAAGTGTAATGTATATATTTTTGCGGCTATGTTATTGAAATTTAATTATAGAAATGTTTCTTATTACCAGCAAATTCGCTAATATTAATGTCGCCATTATTCATTGTTAGTTACTGCTTTGTGAGTGGCGAATACGACAAGTAACAAAACACAACTAGATACTTGTATTTCGACTTTCTCATCATAAAATCGTACAAAGCGTAATTGAAGTTTATTATTACGAATTATTCTGTACAGACGTAATACATTACAATATATTATGGTTATTGATTAATTTATTATCAGGTGTAAAAAAATTGTAATCTTTTTTATAAATATTTATTAGTCTTTAAAGCCTAAGAAATATTTATTATAGGTATATAGATTTTTGAACATTGTCATTTTTTCTGTGTAAGTTTTAAACATCTCATTCACAGTTTTTTGAACATTATAGTAATGAAATAAGATATACCAGTAGGTATACAAACGAAATTACAAGTAGGTTCTCGTAATTTCTTTTGTACTAGACTAGTAGTACTAGTAGGTACTAGAGAACGGCCTGTGGTCTAAATTCGACCCTGAATGTACTCGTAAATATAAATATAAAATATCTAAAAACAAAACGAGTTTAAAAGTTTATACAAATATAACCTTAAAATATAAA
Source organism: Zeuzera pyrina (assembly GCA_907165235.1). NCBI lineage: Eukaryota > Metazoa > Arthropoda > Insecta > Lepidoptera > Cossidae > Zeuzera > Zeuzera pyrina. The sequence continues at coordinate 12,929,690 of OU015624.1, forward strand.
CTCTTTGGCGACAATCTAGTCTCTAGTCTGTGCGACTGTTTGATACAAGGAGGTTATATATATATACAAATCACAAACTATTATGAGTCTGAGATTAACAGTCTTTTTTACATTGGCAATGTGAACGTAAAACAACGCCAAATTTCACACTCCGCGCGCGCAATATTCTTAAAAAGGGATCCAAAGTTTTCGCTTCACGTGTTAATATAACTGACTGTTTCGAAATTTTTATTATTGATGACATTAAAGTTCGTCAATAGCCGCTAAAAACAAATAATTAAAATCGGTTGATAAAAAAATATTTCTCGCGTTTCGTTTCACTTCCCGAATATCGCCAAGAATGGTAACTAATAGATTTAAAATTCAACGAACAAATACGCAAAAATTGTTTGCTTAAAAATATTACATTTCATTTTTTTGATTATAATTTTTTTTTATTTTTCAGAGGTAATTTTATTGGTCAAGTACCGTATAGAACTAACGGACAAAAGGGATTTCTTCGCTGTATTGATAACAATTGCAAAAATCCATATGGTATTTATTGTTGATTTGGAATCTGAATGTGATTAAAAATTCTCTATACGATGAATTTTATATGCGTTTTATTGTTTCTTCACTAAACGCTACTAAGCGTTTTTCGTGTATCGTGTTACATTAAATTAAATTTAAATTGCCCTAGATCAGCCTTTCCCAAAGTGGGCGATAACGCCCCCTTGTGGGCGCTGCAGGCCTAAAGGGGGGCGGTAAGAGACCCAGAAAAAAAATGGAGGCGTTGTGTAGAGGCCTGGGGGGTGATTTGTAATTTCATTTAGCTAGGAGGCATCTTAGACAACGACTGCATGAGCTCTCGACTCTCAACTACAATCTGTGAACATCAACTAATATTAATTAAAAGATTACTCAACCCGGTTCGATATTTCTCTTCGCGTAGTTCATATAATATCTGTCTTCTTTTATTGAATATACAACATAAAAATCATGTCAATCGGTCGTTCCGTTTCGAAATGAAAGTAGACACAAACAAACAAATAAAAAGGCAACAGACACACTTTCGCATTTTAATAGTTATTAGTACTCCCAGATAGGTAATTTTCGTAGATAATAGACCGCGGGCAATCATGTTTTAACAAGTTTTTGTTAAATAACACGAATTGTGCATTCCTGTATCAATCGGCTGGTTCATAGAATACTTGTTCTGACTTGTTGAGTACGATTGAGCGTCGAATGAGATAAACGAGTTTATGCTATTATAAACTATTTTTATTAAGATGACGACGGACTTCGAGCTTCGTACAATATCTCTTTGTTAATTGCTCAAAAAGGCAAACCACATAAAATCGGAGAAGAGTTAATTTTGCCAGCAATAAAGGAAGTAATAACTACTGTGCTTCATAAACCAGCCGCAGATATTATCCGAAAAATTCATTTGAGTAATAATTCTGTGCAAAGACGAATTGATGAAATGGCTAAAAACATTGAAGGATCATTGTGTGATCACCTGAGGACAAGTCAATTCTCAATTCAGCTCGATGAGTCCACTTTACCAACTAATGAAGCATTGTTGCTGTCTTACGTGAGGTTTATTAAAGATGAGAAAATATGTGAAGAACTATTCTTTGCTAGAAATTTAGAGACCGATACAAAAGGCGAAACCACATTCAATACATTGGAAAAGTTTTGTGAGGAGAAAGAGATTCCCTTGAAAAATATTATATCAGTTGCTACGGATGGCGCTCCGGCTATGACAGGGTGCCATAAAGGCTTCATAGCGTACTTAAAAAATAAAATTCCATATGTCCTTACTGTACATTGCGTTATTCATAGACAACATTTGGTTGCTAGAAACTTAAGTGAACGACTATTTCAATCACTGCAATATGTCATCAAAGCAGTCAATAAAATCCGCAACAGCTCTTTGAATGATAGATTATTTCATCAGCTTTGTGTTCGCAATTGTACCCTGGATTGTGGTCAATCGTTCAGCGATTCTTGATAGCATTCCCATCGTCATATTTGTGTTGTGGATTGAGTGCTGTGGCAACACTGTTTACTAAAAAGAGAAATCGTTTGCATGTTACCAAACGTGGCGACTTGCGACTGTTCCTGAGTAAATTGGAGCCTGATATCAACAAACTTATTAAACAGCATCAGATTCATCCTTCACATTAGTTTTTATATAAAGATCGATTATATTTGTTTTATTTTGAATAAAAGATACTCTGTTTGAATACTATAAAGTTGCGTTTCAATAATCATTCTCATTGGCAGGTGCAGCCCGTAAGAGTTAACTTGAGACCTGAGCGCCGTTGTGTATTACCTACTGCGCTCACGTTTCAAGTTAACTCTTGCGGGTTATAGTAAAAGTCTCGTTTGGAATTAATGTTTAATCTCCGCTAATATAGCTCACAATAATTAATTAATTTAATTTGAAGTTATAGTGGTTTTTCAGTAGGTGAAAAAATGGGGGCGCTAAAAAATAATTTATTCTCAAAGTGGGCAGTAGACAAAATAAGTTTGGGAACCCCTGCCCTAGATGGTCGATAATAATGTTGTCCAATATAAAAAAAGGAAAAAGGAAGAAGTTATCTACATGCAAAATACACTTGTTTTTTTCATCTGTCAGTAAGCATCCAGTTTCAATTTTGCTAGTGTATTTTATACTCTATCGATTCAATTTTATTTGTAATTATCTGTGAACAATTTTCATTAGGCTTCTCTTATCAGCGCAATGATTCAAATAGTGTAATACACTCGTCAAGAAAGTACCGGGAAAAGATCAATAATACACGAAAGGTTAGTTATTCATCCAAATTTACTTTATCATCTTCAAAGTATGCTCCTTCAGAAACGATACACTTACACCAACGAATAATCAAATCATCAAAACATTTTTTAAACGCTTTTTCCGGAATTGAGTTCAGTGCTCGCTGCGAATTCTCCTTTATGTCTTCTACCGAATGAAAACAAGTGCGACGAAGTGGTAATTTGAGTTTAAGAAAAAGAAAGAAGTCGGCTGGAGCCATATCTGGTGAATAAGGTGGTTGCTCGAAGGTATTTGTTGAATTTTTGATAAAAAGTTCGTTCACAATGATGGCCTTGTGCGAAGGCGGATTATCGTGGTGCAAATTCAAGAATTTTCTTTTCATAGATCTGGCCTTTTTCGTCGAATTTGCTCTCTTAAACGCCGCATAACGCCCAAATAATATTCTTTATTTACCGTTTGACCTTCTGGCAATAATTCCGAGTGCACAACACCGCGATAGTTAAAGAAAACAGTCAACATGACTGACTTTTGATCGACTTTGACGTGGTTTTTTCGATTTCGGTTCAGTTGGAAGGCGCCACTCCGAAGCTTGTTGACTAATTTGCATGTCAAACTCGTAAACCTACGTCTCGTCACCAGTAATAATGCATTTCATGAATGTTGGATCGGAATTGAATCGTTCTAGCATGTCTTCAGCGACTCTTATGCGATTGAGTTTTTGGAGAAAATTCAGGTCTTTTGGAACTAGCCGAGCGGCAACATGTTTCATACCCAAGTGATTATTTAAAATGATACGGATCGACTCGTGAGACCCAAAAATTCGGCGGCTATCTCTCTCAAACTTGAATGAGGATTTTCAGTCACTGTTTCCTTCACTTTTGCGATGTTAACTTCAGTTGCAGACGTTGATGGCCTACCAGAGCGAGGCAAATCTTCCTTCACATCTCGACCGCTTTTGAACGCTTTGTACCACTCATAAGCACGTGTTTTTGATAAAGTCGATTCACCGTAAGCCTTCTGTATCATTTTCAGTGACTCCGAACACGAAATTCCATTGGCGATGCAAAATTTAAGACAAACTCTTTGTTCGATGTTTTTGTCCATTATGAAATTCGCAATATACACTAGAATGATATAACTAAAAACAGCACTGTATTTAATCTAAATAACAGATGCAACTCAAACTCCGCGTCAAAATGGAAAACAGTTGTGCCAATCTAACAACAACAAAAAAAAACAAAAAATTGAATTTGGAACCATAAACAAATCATCCATTCCCGATACTTTCTTGACAGAATATATGTAACTACGATAACTAGATACCTGTTCCATTTACCAATAAAATAGAACAGAATGATCCGAAACGGAAAGGAATGAAACAGGACAGGATAGGACGGGTCGAGACGAATTGGGACAAAATATATCAAAGTATATTTTATTTATTAAAAAAATGCTCATACATTACTCATTTCCTATTTTATTTTATTTTTATTTCTTTGGAACACCAACAGCACAAACAAATAGAACAATACAGAAAAATTAAGACAATAAATGATTACGTGCTAATCACAGGTATCCGCTTATTGTATTATACAATAACGAGAATATGGTTGTAGTTTACAATAATTATAAATCTAATATGTATAAATGATTAAATAATTTGTCGATAAGTCTCAACAACCAAAGAAGGACTTTGCAATTATGCGCTTGATCGTCAATGGGTTGCAATTAAATAAATCTATCTTTGGGTATCTGTGGGTCAATTCATTGATACTTCTACTAATTCTAATGAAATAGGGTTAATATTGAATAGTTGTAGTTTCTGAAAATTAACGTAGGCACTCGTATTTTAATTTTATTTAATATGTTTAATATTTTATTTACTTTCGACTGTGCAATTTTGAATTAGTATGTAAGATCGGCTATGTATCTTCTCTTTTTAAGCGGCAAGAAATGACATTTTAAGCATCTATTTTCATAGCCATGGTTTTGATCTTTGCATTTAAATTGTATCTGAGAAATCCTTTTGTATTGATTCTATACGAGCAATGTAGGTCATATACTGCTGGTTCCACACTTGAGAAGCATAATCTGAGATGGTACATATGAACAATATAAGATCTTTAGTGGTTTAAGCTTTTTAAAACAGCTAGGCGACCTTATTATAAAACTAAGCTTCATTGACACTTTTTTAATTATGCTGTCAATGAGAGAATCAAAATAAGTACCCCAGCACCATTACTTCTGCTTGTTAGTTTCATAGTTCCTGTCGCAACGTCAGACTAAATAATGGTCATCGAAAAGTACATTATGATAATGAACTTTTTGTGTATTACTTCTATTAACCATGTTTCAGTTAAACAAACTACGTCGCAATTATTAAGTGACAAATTTCTCTTGAATTCAGTAGTTTTAGTACGCAGACCTCTAGAATTTTGATAATAAATATTGAGCATTTGGACATTTTTAAATAAAATTATAGAAAAATCGTATACATAGATACATTCATAGTCATATACTGAAATAAATACAAGGTAACATACCTACGTATAGCAATATTTACAATAATACTCAACATATTTACTTATATATTCCGCAGCATATACAACAATGCAAGATTAATGAGAATAATACTGATAATGAGAATAAACTTAAAAATAAATTATTAATGAAAAAAATAATTGTCTTTTAAAAATTATTTATTATGTAAAATATGAATAAATTATTTAGTAAAAAATAAGGAAATAATAACATTAATTAAACGAGTAAATAAAACCATTGTAAATCAGATTTGTATACACATATATACCTCACCTACCTACTCGTTGCTCCGCTTTGAGGTTCTAAAACACTTCAAGAAATTACCTCAAACATATATAGGTCAAAATGTTCGTTAAAAAATTCTTTATAAAAAAGCTCTGATGAGAAATTTTCATGGAATCTATAAAAATAAAGTTATAACGCTCTGAAACAAAACATCCATTATTTTGCATTTAATTTTGTTTATAACTTTTTAATTATAAATGTTAGAACAAAAAGATGTAAGAAAAAGTTGTAGATATACACTAAATTTCTATAGTTCTCATAGTTCACGAGATAAATACAAAAAACTAATCACACCCTTATTTTCAAGATAGCGGCCGAGGTACACAACCCCCTACCCCGAAAACTCAAATATAAGTTCACGGTGATGTGTTTCAATAAAAAAAAATTGCATCCTATATGAAATGCACAGTTGGCCTTTTTTTGGCCCCTATTTACTGTACTAATTGTTAATCGAGCACAATATAATTTGTGGGAAAGCAGAGATCTGCATGATCAAATTACCTACATTTAATTCTTGACAAATTATCAACTTTGTAAGCAAACTTGTCCATACAGCATAATAACCGTTATTTATAATGAGCCTTAAATATAAAGCAGTGCAGTTTATTATTATATGAATTTGACAGACACCCAGAGCAGTTAATTGTTTAATAGTATTAGCAAAAAGCAAAACGAGAAGATTTTATTGAAAGAAACTCTTACCAAAGTCAATTGTTCTCAACCCATAGACGTGATTTATTTTGCCAGTACATTTCACCTTCAAGAAAATATACAGGTACCTATTAATTATTTACTGTGTAATAAAGCTAATTGTTTTTGCTACATAATACTACGAATATTTTATTGATTTCACTTTGTTTATAACGACAAATAAGTAGGTAAATTGAAAGGTAGAGACTCTATTACTGAAACCAAAGTTCCCGCGTGTGGAATTCAGTTTTATACCTATCCTGCCTATCACTTAATGCCACAGCGTACTTCAATCCAAATTCTAGATTGTCCCACAACTTATCTTTGAAGTAGAAAAGTAAGTTTATATACATGTACGATGTAATTTATTAAAAACTGTTAATAATACGAGTACAAAGTGAATCTGAATATCCAGCTCTCCATGTGCAATTTATTCTATAAATCTCATATATCCGTACGGTCAATCTTATACAATCTATAGAAAAATATACGTACAGTTAATGTCTTACAATGCTTATACTTTTTAAAAGTTATAATCCATCCAAATCCATACTTACATACTTAATGTTATAAATTCTAAAGTGCCAATAGGCTATTAATAATTCCATAGGGACGAAGTCGATGTCAACGGCTAGTATAATAATATGTCAAAAATCGTATTCTGTAGAGAATTTAAAGAGAATTTTGGCACAACAAATTATCCAAGGGAAATCTTATCCAAAAGTTGTGGGAAAACTTAAAAACGGCTACATTTCGATAGTAACGTTCCCGACTTTGGAACCTCTCAAAGTTATTATATAACGACGACCAAACACTTTTTTACCCACTGACATGTAAAAACTTCAAAGAACATCGACGTAATCGAAACTCACAGATATTACTGAATAATTTCATGGGTCACTAAACATCGCCAACGTAACAAGTTCTCGTATCGTGTCTTAGCCAGGAGCTACAAAAACTCTTATCGAAGATCCCGTGAGTTTATAATTTTTATTATGCACAGAATCTTTATAATATTGTAATCGTAGTTAATACTTACTAACTTTTCTCTGCGACGTCGCATCGCCGGTGTTGCCTTTAATATCATGAATTTTTGAAAGCCTACATAGATTTTTACTACTAAGCACTCCCTGGGGTATAAAAAAATAAGTAGTAAGTATGCATTTAAAAGATCTTGTCATAAACCCGTCTTGTTTACATAACTTTTAAAATCTTTTGTGTTTTTTTACATACAGTCGGGTTTTTAGGTTTTTTTAATTAACTTTGTTATTTCGAAACTTTTAGTTTTGTCAAATTGGTACGCAGAACTCTGCCATTTGAAAACAATGCAGTATTATGTATTTCAATGGATAATCATGCACAAACTATTCCTATCCCCGTGAATCAAACTGGCAGCACGTAAAAATCTGAAAAAATTGTAGTTACTGGTTATGTAGTCTTTAAAAACATACAATAATTATAATCGAGATAAATATTTAGAAGACATCGAAAAACATGAAATTCAAAAACAAAAATTGTCCAAAATGTGTGCTTTAAAAATATTGTTTAATCACAAGGTAATAATAAAATTGAAAATAGAAGTTTAAAATATTTAAACAACACTTTTTTTACCCATATTTTTTTTTGAAATTTTTCTCTCTTTCCCTTTTTTATAACAATATTTCTAAAATAATGTCTTCAAACGCGCGGCGCGCGTGCGGCCAGACGCGACCGCTGACGCTGTAAAAGCCACTAGGGCTAACAGCAAAGAGGGGTTTTTTTAATCGGTTCGAATCCGACACTACACAGTCGGCGTAGAGTCCGGTTGAATGTCCGTGGGGATTTTTTCGCCTCTCAGAAACCAAAAAAAAAAGCAAAAAAAGGGCGGCCTAATACTTCTTGAAAAATATATTTCCAAGGTACATTGCGCTCTAGTTATAAAACTTCTATGTAAATTAATTTAAGGAATATCTGAACTTTTAGAGAAGAAGCTGTCTTTTTATTATTACGAAAATGATATCGTTAACGACTCAAAGATTATATTATTGTTTTCGTTTTGCAAGATTTTTTTAAGTAAAAAATAGTCATTTTCTGAAATTTCTAATGAAATTACGATTTGCTTTGTAAGCTTTTGTTTTTTTCCCAAACTTAAACATTTTAAGATGAATGGAAAATATCATTAATATGAATTGTCCTTTATAAAATCCTTTGTTTAACATTATAGTCTTTTGTATAACGAAATGTCTGTGTTTCTTTTGTGTTACATACAACTTTTTTGAAAATAACTCATTTTCTTTATTTATTTATTTATTTTTTATAAACCCGCTCGATCCCTTCAGGAGCACAGTTTGGACGCTGGTACCGCGTCCAAACTTAAATTCTATTAGAGGTGCGATTTTTATTATAGAGTACTAATTGTTATTGTTCCGATAGATTTCGGGTTTCAGCTATGAGACATTACTAAGTATACGTACTATTGATAGTTACTTATGAAAGCGTGTCGAAGAATGCGGGTAAGCGTAAAGGGCAATGGTGCGACAGTGATGGGGTGCAGAAAGCGGCAGACAAAAGCACTAAAGTTCAACATCGCACTATCTATGCGTATTTGCGAGCAAAAGATAATTTGATATATTACCTATTACGAAAATGAAATTGACCAACTCTATTATAGAAAAAACTATCAATGTTCATAGCGTTATTATTTCCTGTAATACTTTTATAATTGCTACTGTACTATTACGAGTACAACTGAACTGATGATTAGTCATAGATAGATACGCTCAATTTAATGGGTACGAAAAATCGATAAAAAAATATGAATGATATGCCATATTCTATTCTAAGACTGAATTTTATAATTGCTACTATACTATTACATCTGAACTGATCTAGATAATTAGTCACAGATAGATACGCTCAATTTAATGGGTACAAATAAATTGTGAAATGCCTAATAATTAACGTAGAAAGTGAAATGGAGCAAATATTCTACTTCAATTTTTCTTTTATTGTAGGTATTCTTGTTGTCCGTATTTGGAAAATTGTTTTAAAAACGACCGCGTGCATGTATGAATATGTAAATCGGTTTTCGATGTTCGCGGTTTACGAAACATAAATAAAATTGAAGCCTGGAAATGAAAGACCTTTGTTAATTGGTACAAATATTTGCTTAGAACTGTAAAGTGAAATTTAAACAAATTTAGTCAAAAACGTAATCAGTTACATTAATCGTTAAATTGTTGTTAACTCTTAAAATGGTAGTTCAAATAACATGAAACAAAATGTTAGTAGATACTAGGTTAAAACATAAAGAGTTAAATGAATGTAATCAACTCCGCTGAGAATATTTTTTTAAATTTTTACAACCTACTTATGACTTACCTTATGTCGCCAAGGTATTTATATTTTAAACATGAACATTAATTCCGACTGCGGAATCCATCACTACACGTGATCTGATACGCTGCACTAGGCCAGTTTTTAGTACTTCATAGCATAACATAACATAACATATCTTCACGCTGTATCCCCAACGGGATAGTCAGAGAAGACGGAGCGCCAGGAGTCGCGGTCCTTACACACCTCTTTCGCTTCCTCAAAACTCATCATTCTCTTCACACATTTTCGCCTAGGTATGCGAGTGCTTTTGACATTTCCGTCTGCTAACACTCTGGCTATTTGATCTTCATAAGTCAGCCTTGGTCTTCCTTGGCTTCTTTTAGCACTCACTTTCGCTCTGTAGATTTTCTTCGTCAGTCTTTCATCACTCATTCTTTCCAAGTGCCCGAACCATCTAAGCATTCCTTTCTTCATTTTACAATAACACTGTTGTGTAACCCTGTCATACTGCGTAAAGAGACCCCTTATTCTAGTTACCATTAGAAAGTGGTCAGTTCCCAGATCGGCTCCTCTGTATGCCCTAGGTTCCATAACCTGCTTTTTGAGCCGGCTGTCCACCAGGAATAAATCAATCATACTTCTTTCATCCTTCCTTTCCCACGTGCACTGATGAATCCTTTTGTGCTTAAATAAGGTATTAGCAACAAAAAGATCCTTTTCCATACACAGTCCTAACACAATCCTACCAGCATCATTCACTCTCTTATCTCCATACTTGTCTAGGACAGACTCAAATCCTGTTCGAGCTGTCCCAACCCATCCATTCATGTCTCCACACACTATAATTCTCTCATTCTCCTCAACCGTCGCTAGAACTTCCCTAACATTCTCCCAAAACTACTCTAGCTTGCCCAAGGCGACAGAAAACACTGGGGCAAACACCACTAAAACAAATAACTTCCTCGAGCAGTCTCGGGTTTACACACTTATACTCAGTTACACAGTTAACCAAACGAGAGGACAGTAAGACGCCTACCCCCTGGCATCCCCTTTCTTCTTGTGGTACACCTGACCACAAAGCGATGCTCCCTCCAGGCAAGTCGACAAGTTCATTGCCCTTTCGCTTGGTTTCACTCAAACATAACACATCCAATCTTCTTTCTTCCATAATATCAATCACTTCATTCATCTTTTCTTCAATCCCACCTCTCACATTCCACGCAGCTATTCTGCACTCCTCCCTCCACTTCCCGTCGCTAGGTGCACAGCGTGTTGGGTGGCGGTCCCCAACGCCGAACTGCACTGTGCTCACACCAGCGGGGACAAGCCCGGTGTACTGCAATGCACTATAATTTACTATTTATTTACTATTTTAACACGTTATTGCATCCCGACAAACGTTTGGAGGATTTTTTTAACAGCATCCTTTGGTAAAAGGTACTGTAGTGCCTTACATTCTATGCTGGATACATCTCTGTTGCATACGTGTAACACCACCCATATCCACTAATATTACAATACTTATTTTATGTACATTACCTACTACATATGGAGGAAAATACCAAATTATTCTGGAAAAAAATACGTAAATACTGAAGTGGTCCGACACCTTACAAAATGAATAAAGTGCGTTTGAAAGAACATCAGCTTCTAACAGTAGCAGATGATGTTCTTTCGAACCCAAACAAAAAAGATGTATTGCAGTGATGGAGTGATTATTATAGAGAATTGCATGAGAGTGGCGACTCTGTCTCTGACACTGAGAGAGATCTACAAGAATACTACTAAAGTATTTTAACAGTTGCATCCAGACATTGAAAAGTAGTATGGGTGCTATGATATGTGATGGTACAGTGGTAAATTGCCTTTTGTACACTGATAATGCTGTGCTTGTAGCACCGTCAGAAGTGGAGTTGCAGACACTAGTTACGTACATGAAAAGAGACTGTGAAGTGAAAGAATCGAATATGAATGTGAAAAAAACTAATTTCGGTGTTTGAAAAGGAAGAGGTACAGATAAAGTGTGAAATATGGGTAAATGGAAAATATCTAGAACAAGTGAACGAAATTGTATACCTGGGGAGTGCGTTTTCGAGAGATGGAAAATGTTTGATGTGGAGAGACAGGTAGCAGCTGACGATAAAGTGAACGGTGTTCTGTCCGCATTATAGTCCGGAGATCTAATAGGTCGGATTTGACGTTTCTTAATTTTCATGCCGCTATAACTTTGTATCAACGTTCCTGATACCTAATACAAATTCAATTACGTAAATGCTAAATAAAAAAACGTTATTTATTTTTCCCACTATTGATCATTACACAAAACTACTAACTTTGATTTCTTTTAGTTAAAAACACAGATATTTCCTTATATATCTTCAAAAGGATTTTCTAAATGGACGTTGTTACAATGTTATATCACGAGGCGTATTGCTCTAGTACTACTACCATTTACAATCGTTTCGTTACCAGACGAAATCGATAATCGATTGAAATGTCGTAATAATCGAATGATTTAAAATTAAGATAAGAATAAGATAAGAAGATAAGATAAGAGAAATAATTTTAGTTCTGTATTCTTTTTTTGATGAGTTTACTGAGAAAAGCATGTAATCAAATATCAAAGGATGACTGGGCTAAGGTGGTGGAGAAAACAAAAAAAATTATAAAGGAAGACTTTGAAAAAGACGTCAGAATAGATAATTTAATTGAAAATGAATTAATCATAATAGTGGGAGACGAAGATAGCTCTACGGACATGGATTCAAGCTCAGAAAATGATTAAATATTTATTTTTCACCAATATTACAGTCTGCCTTTATTTACTACAAATACGTAGTGTGCTTATTATAGTTAAATAAGGAAGTTTTTTATACATTGGTCCCAAAAAAATAAATATATTGAATTAAGTTTATTCATATACTTAAATATGTTTTACTGTAACAGATACCATATCTCAACAAATGTACTATGTAGCTAACAAACTAATAAATAATCATAAGTGAAATATTATGATGTTATTATGAACATCAAACAATGGTATCGATTTTCGCTAGAATCGATAAATAATCGAGATACATTTGTTTGGTCCCATAACTAGTCACAGCCATGTGACAGATGTCAAATCCGACCTATTAAATTTCACGGACTATAGTAGGCAGTGCCAAGAAAAAAAAAAAAAGTAGGCAGTTTATTTAACTCATCCAAAAAGACCATGCACAATGCGGTGTTGGTTCCAACTTTATTGTACGGTGGTGAGCCCTTGATATGCCCGAAATAGAGTGAAAGTAAGTTAAATGCAGTGGAAACAGAGGCGTCTCTAGCCCTTGTGGCGCCCGTGTGCAACCAGTACCCTGGCGCCCTCTAGTAGAAGCGGGGTCAAAATGGAATACTAACAGTTATAATTTTCAAACGGAAATTCGGGTGCAAATGGTGTCGGAAAGCAAAAACTTTTTTTTGGATGGAAGGGGTTACATCAAGAATAAAAAATCACAACTTTGTAGTTCTTCCAAACATATTTAATTTAAAAACTAATATAGTTACATTACAGGACGCTCGTACACACAAATATATACACAGTACACACACACAAATGTATTTACAAAAAAGTTACTTTTCGTGCTTTTGCATTAGCGAACTCTTTAACAATGTCACTGACTTCAATTTTGATTTCATGTTCAATACTTATTAACGATAAATTTGTCAGTCTACTTTGCGACAATGTTGATCTAAGATAGTTTTTAATAATTTTTAGTTTAGAAAATGACCTTTCGCTATGTGCGACCGTGACTGGAAGTGTCAGGTATATCCTCAGTGCTGTGGACAGATTTGGGAACACTGAAATTAATTTATTCGTAAACAAGTAATTTAAAATATCCAACGGCGTAGTGGAATCATCAATAAACATCGGTAATAATTCGATTTCGTTATAGAGCTCGAACTTTTCCACATCTGAAGAACCAGCATGGCTAAGTTTATTTTCTAAATTAGAACAATGTGTTTTTTTTGTATCTGAGTCCAAATCTTTCCAGTGTTTCAATTTTTGAAGAAATGAAAAAATTACATTATTTTCATTCAAAAGTTCGAACCGTTCGTCGAACTTAGTAATTGCGGTGTCTAACAAATAGTAGTAAAAATTTACTTTGAAATGTGTTTTCGGGTCTGTTATCGGTTCATCCTCCGCCTCATAATTAAAAAACCTTTTACAAGCGCGAGGGCGTGCAGGTGTGGGAAATTCTGCTATTGCCTCGACTTCTTCCGCTACAGTTTTCGCGCTGTTAAAGAGCTCCTCAAAAGCAGACTCATTGCGGAATTCAGACAAACTTATTTTTGCATTATCAATCATTTTCACCGCTTCTGAGAATACAACGTCTGACTTTTCAAGTGCCTTGCTAACTATATTTATCTTGCTTAAAATTTCAAACCAAATAAGCAGAGAGCAGATGAAGTTAATCGACTTAATTTTTGTCAGTAATGAATTTGCCATATTTCTTGACTCGGCATCTTTGCTCCTATCGGAATATATGGTAAACAAGGCATCATACACTTTTCCCAGTTCAAAACGTAGAGCTTTTACTGCTTCAACCCTGCTCTCCCATCGAGTATTTGAGAGTGGTTTTAGACTTAAAGTTGGCACTTCTTTAGCAAGTATTTGCCAACGTGCTGTTGACGCAGAAAAAAAAACATAAATTTCCTGCACAACTGAAAAGAAATTGACAATTTCTAATGAACTTTTAGCAGCGTCATTCACCACCAAATTTAGGCTGTGTGCCGCACAAGGTACGTAAAATGCGCGCGGGTTTCAATCTAAAATTCGTTTTTGTAGACCTATATTTTTCCCTTTCATGTTTGCACCATTATCGTAACCTTGACCACGCATATCTTGTATGTCAATTTCGTTTGAGATTAAACAATCTAACAAAAATTGAGTTAAGCCCAGGCCAGTAGTGTCTGTAATAGGAAAAAAACCCAGAAAGTGTTCTTTTACTTCAGCCTTGTTGTTGCTTGCATTTAAAAGAACGTACCGTACGATAACCGATATTTGTTCTTCGTGTGCAATATCTGGAGTGCAATCTAAAATAATGGAAAAATATTTGGATTGTGTCAATTCCAAAACAATAGCTTTTTTTATTCTTTCTCCTAATAATTGTATTATTTCATTCTGAATGTTATGGCCAAGATAATGAGTTAGGCGTGACTCAGATTTTTGAATAAGAGCAATGTGTTCCGCAAGCACATTATCAAAATTAGAGGTATATTCAACCAGCTTTAAAAAATTACCATTATCGGAATCGTAAATTTTTTGAGATCTTCCCCGAAAAGCCAGACATTGCCTCGCTAAAAAATGAATTATGTTGATTATTCGTTCGAGTACTGCAACCCAACGTTTTTTTTCCCGATCAATTTCATTTTGGTGCAAGAAATCTACCGACTTTTCTTTTAAAATAACAGTTTTCAACGTAATTTGTTTCTTAAGACATGATAGGTGCCCTAAACTCTTTTCATGACGTTCTATAGCAGTAGACAAATGCTGCCAATCTTTGTAACCTATTTCACCATTAAAAGGAGTCGCATCAGCATGAAAAAGTTTACAGTAAAAACAATAAACAGAATCAGTTGACTTAGAGTAAACCAGCCAGTTTCTTAAAACGGTTTCATTATTTAACATCTTTTTAGTATAATAAGCATTTGAAAAAGATCTTTTTGAACTATTCGAAGGATATGAACCCACTTTTACCTGTACTGTCCCACGCTCCATCAAAAATATTCTCTGTTTATCGGATAACACCTGTGGCCATAACGCGAGATCATTCATTACATCTTCTCGAAGTATATTCTCCGGGGACGCTTCGGCACTAGGAGGTTCTTCGTCTTCTTCAACTACCGACGACAAAGACAGCAGCGGCGGCGGCGGCGGCGACGTTGAAGGGACGAGTTCTGCTGTAGAATTATCTTGGTTTTCATATGTCTCTGTCTCCAGGTGTTCGTCCGAGGATGGACCGGGTCGAACAAAAAACTTTTTAATAGAACATGTATTCTTTTTCAGAGACACTTCCTTCTCCAGCTTTCTTTTTCGATTTTGTGCACCAGAAAGTTTCTTTTTTCCATCGCCATCAGACATCTAAAATAAAAAATAAACTAAGTATAGGCACCTAAAAGTACTATCAATGTAAATTAATATAGGCCCAGAGAAATAGTTGCAACTTGGACTAAGTATTATATATTTAATTATGACACATATCAATCAACGTCGGAACGTCGCGGTACCTTCATTAGGCAATCAAACAGAATAAATAAATTAAATAAAAAAGTAGTTTGTTGTTCAAAGGTTAGGTAAAAGTAAGACCTAAATAAATACCTAAGTAAGTATACTAGTAGGTACAACATATTAAAGCACTTTAACTTACCGTTGTTTGTTCCGCACTGCAGTAGGATAAACAAATGAAAAATCCTAGGTCGTGGGTATTTAACTTCGATATCACTATCTATCACTCGATAGCACCTCGATAGTTGTTTTTTTTTCATGGATTTCGCTGGCTATTTTTGATGACCTCTGACCTCGATGCTTGTCGCAATAATTGTGCAAGCAAATAACCAAATCTTACCTTTTATATAATTTTTATCAAAAGAAAAGCCGATTTACTTCACATTTACATGTTTACTCAAAGAAGATTAATCCAATTGCATCAAGGCTTATTTCGCAAAACTACGCTGTAGCGGTAAAACAAAAAATGCGGCACGCGTACACAAGCCTTTGAAAATGACCGCCGCACATCCCTGGGAATTTTAATTTGAACTTTATAACATTCCAATACAGCCGAGTTAGCAATGATAGTCGGCGTATTGTCAAACAAATCAAAACAAACAGGTGCAACGCCGGCACGCGCCTTTGGTAGCGATGCGACATTACGCCAATATAATCTTTAACTATCTGTTTTAAGGCTGATTTCACGTTGAAACAAAAGTTATTGTGTAGAGTAGGAAAAGGAGTAGCTTGTGGTGGCGCGCCTTGCTTTGCTACCGCGCGCCCGGCGTCGGCCATAAACACAGGCGCAGGGTCTTTGAGAGCGCCGGCGCCGCGAGCGACGCATCTTTGAAGGTGTCGCACTAGAGGGCGCTCGGCGCCCCCTTAGACCCGGCGCCCGTGTGCGCCGCACACCCTGCACCATAGGTAAAGACGCCTCTGAGTGGAAATGCAAAATCTTAGAAATATGTGCGGTGACACCGGTGCGGTGTCAGCCGACGGAAATTTCAAAAGCACTCGATAACCTCGGAGAAAATATGTGAGAAGAATGATGAAATTTGAGGAAATGAAAAAAGTATGTAAGGACCGCGACGCTTGGCGCTCCTGACTACCCCGTTGCGGATACAGCGTGAAAATATGTTATAATGTTTTACGTACATAAGTACATCGCGTTGTATTTCTGCTTCTAGATGAGTCTGTCGCAGATCTCCGTGAGATGAGCAATTCTCCTACTTGTTAGAAATATTTAGATATATATGTATATAGGTATTTACAGACATAAAGTTAATGCCACAGCTAATTTCATAATCTTTAGTATTTACACGGTTATGAAACAAACAAGAATTTGAACAAAATAAATATTATTACGTTGGGAGTTTGTAAACTCGGCGACATTTAATTCTCTTGCTTTTCCAAAATAAACGTTGAAGATAGAGAGTCGAAGTAAACTTCGTTATGGATAAATTTGCGTGTCTTGGCGGTAAACAAGACCGGTGTCTGTTAGCTTTTTATTTTCTACAGTAATTGGATCCAGTGATGCAATAAAGGTCTACACGCATTACTTTGATTAAAGTCTAAATATTTTTTTAAACAGAGCTTTAGTGGTGAATGTGTCTAATGGCAATTTGCATTATAAATCACAGGTAAGATTAAGTGATTAGGTTGTGGTTGGTAGAAGGTACTCCTATGTGAAAACTTTTTAATACAATAATAGTAATAATCTCTTAGCTCCTTATAGCTACGAGAGCAGGAGAGGCTGATCCCGCTCGGAGACGACGACGTCGGGACGATGGCAAGAGGCGGCAGCAACGTACGCCTTGGACTAAAACCCTGTACTCGGGAGAATAAGGCCATGGTGTCTCCGCCTGTCGTAAGAAGCGACTAAAAGGGCGTTTGGGGTAGCGGAAGATGAGAATGGGGCTCTGGTCATCCATCCATACGACCCCAAGGAGGACGAAAGCATGTCTATTCCACGCTGTCGTAGTACTGTAAGCCAGCCACAAAATGATTATTTTCTTTAAGTAAAGGCTGGCACCGACCTCAAAAAAATAGTTGGCGTACCTATTTGGTTAGACAACCACTTTCAATTTCAATTTTCAGTTTTTTGTATAAGTTTAAGTCAAAAATTATTATTTTTCCGTTTTCAGTTATTCTTTACTGCATTTGTGTTTCGAAGTCGGTTTAATTTTTTTTAATTAATTTTTATTAGCTTGTTTTTTGTAGGTAGAGTAAGTATTTATAAGTATTTTTAGTTAGATAGGTATTTATAGGTACTTACACTTATACAAACACCACTAGACCACCACCATACCACTATACTACCACCACAGTGCCAAAGGGTCAGTCGTTTTTAATTATGTTTATTTATCCCAGACATATCGCTATTATTACACATAATAAACAGAATTTGCGCTATTATAGGATTCAGTAGCTGAAAGTAATCCTGGTTTTCCATTATAAACAGATGTAAGCCATAAAAATGACAGCTACGCTAGAAGATAGCTCGACCACGACCGTCTATTGGAGATTTGTTCTTAGATTGCATTCAAGAAGTGCAATCAATATTTGTTTGTTTAGAGATCTAAAATAAGGAACATTGTACATGTTTCGATAACAGCTGATAATTATTTTATTTTTCTATTAATAAAAAATATAAAATAAGAAAATGTCCGATTGACTGAAATAACCGGACAGTTCAAAATAGGGGACATGAGTTTGTATGAAAAACCGGCATTTTGATAGTTATTCTCAAAAGCTTATATACGTTTTGAACAGAAATTAAGAAAGATGTATTTCAGAAGTTTTATAAAATCCTTCAAAGGTTTCAAAGTAAAAAAATTAGAAAATGCAATTTTGTATACTAATTGCGTTGTTTTTGTAATTAATATAAAAAAATTGGAATAATTTAATCTTTTAGTTGAAAAATAAGAATTACGATGTTTCAGTTTCTTTCGAAAAAATATTTTCGGAAGGGGTAAATAGGGATGGCAGTTTAAACAGGACTCAAAAGTTTACCAACTAAATGTTATTTCTACTTATTTCTTATACGTTTTCAATTTGTAGGTATTTCTACGAATATTTATTTCTAATTTTGCACACGGAGGGAGTCGCTCGCAGAAAGCTACTCTCTAATAGAGCATCCATAATGTAATAAAACATGCAAAGAATGTTATTAATGTTGATGCACTATATTTTCAGATCACTTCCCAAGTTTTATCGTAAGATTTTTTTATTATTTTTACTTTTATTAATTATAATATAGTAAATATTTTGGTAAACAACATTATTTTTGAATTATTTAAAAATAAAGACCAGGATATGATTTACTGGAAAAGTCCTGTATCCTTTTAACATAGGAACTCCCTTAGGCGATTTTCCTTTTATATCTGTTATATTCCTTAGTTCGCTATAGAAGGATCCCTTTTGAACATTCGACAATATCTGCCATCTCAGTTACATTCAAAAGATCCCAATATCTTCTTTCAATTTCTCTAATGCCTTGACGAAATCTTAGTTCTCGCTGACGTTAGCAATATTTTGCCGCATGTAAGTACAATCACAACAATGCGTCTAGTATTAATCTATCAGACCTCTTAAAGTCCGACAGTTTTTTATCGATTATCATTACAATATTTAATGTCTTTTTGTGAAATCCACTTCAAACCACGTGCCTTACCTACAAAAGTGTCATAAATTATTTACATGTTATTATGAGTTATAACGTTGTTGGCACAATGAATGATCAATGCGGCTGAAACTTCAAAACAAGCAGTGTCAGTTTTATATGTGATGAGACTGACGAGGGTTGAGATATTCGTCAAGATATCGCTCCCCTGGGACGCTTCAACGAGAAGACGACGCGATGAGTAGACAAGGTACTCGTATGCTGTGTTGTGTCAATGCTTTGTTTTGTAATTGCTTCCAGATCACTAACTTAACTGTGAAACTTGACTTCATACTCTTATTCCTATTTGGCATTAAACGTGTAATTAAATAATTCTAATCCGCCTTCTAAGGAGTTGAAGGGGCTTGAGTGGGGAAAAATTCGTTTCCTTGTGGACGTGAATTTTTTTTATTGGAACAAGCCAATTCTTGCACCCAGACTCCAAAATCTATGTGTTACTAAGAGCTCTACCAGTTTGTTGCGTGATGTTTGTAACTTGGTACCCATATTACAAATCTAGTGCCTAGTTTAAAGTCAAGCAATTGGTGTAATTGTCTGGAGTATTAATAAAATATACGTGAAAAAAAGACTCCGTGTTCCGTAATTCAATAATGAAGCAGTCAAAGTAAGTTTAACCGCCTGAAAATATGTATATACGAGCCTTGTGCGCACCAAATGTGTCGTATTTTACATCAATTTACAACACGGTAAGCAGATGGCCGCCATTTCGCTAAAACAAATTGATCAAATTATCTTTATTTCTACACATATAGTGCTAAGGCAAGTTACGTTGCGTGCTACATTACATAAGAATAAGTGAAGCGGAGTTTCTTTTTTAAAGTTGTATAAATGCTATATATATTCATACTTGCGAAGAACATAATTATTTATTTACAATAATATGAAATCAGTACCTATATTAATCATTTTATTGCCACTCACACTAACCATAAAAGTATATCTTTCAGAGAAAAAAAATTGATGTAATGCCATAGAAAAACATAGAAGAGCTTTCGCCGAATTGATGGTCTCTCATATCACAAAAGGACGAGCACAACTGCAGGGGACACCTATTGTCGACTTGTCACGACCGTTTGTGGATAATTTTTTACTAAAAACTCTGTACAAATTTAATGCTGAAAGTACTAAATATGTACTTTAATACTCAAAGTATTAAGAATAATAAGAAAACAAACGTCCCTCAAACGAAAACTTTATCATTCGTTTACTATAAGTCTTCCCTGCCTCCGCTGGCATTATAAAGATTACCCGACAAAATAGTCGAGCCCTTCCGTTCAATTTCGCAAATCGTGTTGTGTTGACGGTCGACCGCTCTGACGTATCGCATTCCCGCCTTCTGAATCTAGAGTAGTTAGCTCATTCTGTGTGATGGTAAATTGATTTTTTTAAAGCATCCTTATATTTTAAGGCTAAGCTATTTGAAAAAATTATTTTATTGAAAGGTTCTTAGAATTCATTAGTCTTTGCGCGCGACTTCGTCCACGTCGAGTTCGTTGAAACTTCACTATACCTTCAATCTTATTGTAGACGTTGTATATACCTACACTACATTACACAGTCATGTTGTTAATAAGGACGCAGATGTTGAATATAAGAGATAGATGTGTAAAGCTGATAGCAACCAGTTAGTCACCACCAGACATCATATATAAATCAGACATATATATGATGCTGGAATGAATGTGAAAAAAATAGGGATACATTTAATGGCACTTCAAAATTGATGAAAATGTAGACAAAATTGCTATGAATTGCTGATAAAAAATGTAATGTTATACTACTCTGTCAAGAAAGTACCGGGAAATAAACAATAATACATGAAATGTTAGTTATTCATCCAAATTTATTTTATCATCTTCAAAGTATGCTCCTTCAGAAACGATACACTTACGCCAACGAATAATGCAATCATCAAAACATTTTTTAAACGCTTTTTCCGGAATTCTCCTTTATGTCTTCTACCGAATGAAAACGGATGCCATGAAGTGGTAATTTGAGTTTAGGAAAAAGAAAGAAGTCGGCTGGAGCCATATCTGGTGAATAAGGTGGTTGCTCGATGGTATTTGTTGAGTTTTTAGTCAAAAATTCGTTCACAATGATGGCCTTATGCGAAGGCGCATAAGTGGTTATCATGGTGCAAAATCCAAAAATTTTCTTTCCACAAATCTAGCCTTTTTCGTCGAATTTGCTCTCTTAAACGCCGCATAACGCCCAAATAATATTCTTTATTTATCGTTTGATCTTCCGGCAAGAATTCCGAATGCACAACACCGCGATAGTTAAAGAAAACAGTCAACATGACTTTGACTTTTGATCGACTTTGGCGTGGTTTTTTCGGTTTCAGTTCAGTTGGAGTGCGCCACTCCGAAGCTTGTTAAGTAGTTTGCATGTCAAACTCGTAAACCCACGTCTCGTCACCAGTAACAATGCGTTTCACGAATGTTGGATCGGAATTGATTCGTTCTAGCATGTCCTCAGCGACTCTTATGCGATTGAGTTTTTGGAGAAAATTCAGGTCTTTTGGGACTAGCCGAGTGGCAACATATTTCATACCCAAGTGATTATTTAAAATGGTACGGATCGACTCGTGAGACACAGAAAGTTCGGTGGCTATCTCTCTCAAACTTGAATGAGGATTTTCAGTCCCTATTTCCTTCACTTTTGCGATGTTAACTTCAGTTGCATACGTTGATGGCCTGCCAGAGCGAGGCAAATCTTCCATTACATCTCGACCGCTTTTGAACGCTTTGTACCACTCATAAGCACGTGTTTTTGATAAAGTCGATTCACCGTAAGCCTTCTGTAACATTTTCAGTGACTCCGAACACAAAATTCCATTGGCGATGCAAAATTTAAGACAAACTCTTTGTTCGATGTTTTTGTCCATTATGAAATTCGCAATATACACTAGAATGATATAACTAAAAACACCACTGTATTTAATCTAAGCAACAGATGCAACTCAAACTCCGCGCCAAAATGGAAAACAGTTGTGTCAATCTAACAACAACAAAAAAAAAACAAAAAATTGAATTTGGAACCATAAACAAATCATCCATTGCCGATACTTTCTTGACTGAATGTATAATAAAATGTTACTTCTTCATTAAAAAAATATTAGCTTTAAAAATTTTAAGACACTATAAAATAATTATTGCCAATAGAAAATAATAAGTAATCATTTATAATACATGTCGTTATTATTAGATTTAAAATATGTAAGTTGAGCACCGTTTTATTCATTTGCGTTACCGCCTTCTGAAAATTCTGAAATAAATCGATATTTATAATGAGCAATCAAATCCGGAATCCCTAATGTTTTGATTACCTGACTGTTAGAATATGATTTTGTATTTGATATAGTTTGTTATTTTTGTCTGTGATTGATTGGAACAACTGTCTGTACTCTGTGCAATGATTTTGTGGTTGATTGTTAAACATGTGTGCTCTGTGCTGAATAAAGAAAACTAGATAAAGTACGAGGTATTTTAATTAACAACTAATGTAGTGAATTATCAACATGGTAGCAGATGTCTGTGGTTAATTTTAATGTTAAATGTGCGTAATTATTGTAAAGATACTACATAATACATATCTTAAGTTGGCACGTGGTCCAAACCAGTCGAGAAAATGGCGGAACAGAAATCAGAAGTATTTCTACAAATATTCGATGGTACCGGTTACGACAAATGGAAATTTCGATTAAAATTATTTCTGGAAATGAAAAACTGCTATGATGTCATCATTAAGGACTCTAAACCTGATAATATGACTGATGAAAATTGGAACAAAATGGAAGTCAAAGCAAAGAATTACATTGTAAACAGCGTAAATAACTCGCAGTTAGAACTAATTGTATCGGAAAATACTGCACGAGAAATGAGCAAAAGGTTTGACACTAGGTACTTGGCACAGACTAGCGCAAACAAACTTATTTGTAAAAGGAGATTACTCGATTTAAAACTAAAAGATAATCAAAACCTAACCGAATTTTTTAACATTTTTGAGAAACAAATAAACGAACTGAAGAATTCTGGAGAGGAGGTAAAACAGGAAGATAAGTTAAATTATTTGCTGTTGTGCCTACCAGAAAGTTTGTCACATATCGTAGATATAGTAGATGCATTGCAGGAAAGGGAGAAATCGATTGAGTATGTTATGTCTAAATTACAATTAGAGTATGACAAGAAAGATTCATGTCAAGAAAGAAATATACAGTCATTTAAGTCTAGCACTAGAAATAGTCAACCCAGTGGACGTTTTAACAGTTCATCTGTGTGTTTTGGGTGTCACCAGTCGGGTCATATCAAGAGAGATTGCCCTATTTCAAACTGGAGACAATCTACACCACAGTATTCTAGAGGACATTACCAGAGAGGAAATTATCATAGAGGCCATAATAATAGAGGCTATTATCAAAGAGGAAACTACTGCAGAGGTCGAGGAAGAGGCAGTGATATGCAAGTGACAGGTAATCACAGTGAAGAGAACTCTGCTTCTAATAACTTTAATGTAGAAGTGATGACATCAAAAGTGCTAACAACAAGTGATGAAGAAAGCAGTGAAAATGTACACAGTGAAAGAGAAAGTGGTTATTGGATAGTGGATGTTCTGATCACATTATAAACATTGATAAATATTTTTGTGATTTTCAAAATTTGGCTGAGTCTGTAGAAATTAAAGTAGGTGATGGTTTTTGTTTAAAAACTAATAAGAAAGGTAGTATTGAAATCTATTTTTGTGTCAATGGTAAATACTTGAAAACAAAAATCAATAATGTCTACTATATACCGAACATGAAACAAAATCTATTAAGTGTATCGAGCATTGTTAAATATGGAAATTTAATTATATTTAATCATAATTGTGCTGAAATTTATAATACAAAAAATAATGTAATTGCAGTTGCTAATAAGAAAAATAAATTGTTTGAACTAGTATGTAGAGTATGTTATGATGATGATATTGTTAAGTCATACAGAAGTGTTGTTCAAATGTCAGATAAAGAGAAATGGCATAGAATGCTAGGTCATACTAACTTTTATAACTTAAAATATATGTGTGAAAATCAACTGTTAGATAAAAAACTAGTGCAAAATCAGACAGGAAAACGGATTAAAGAAATACGTTGTGATAATGGTCGTGAGTATATAAATAAAGATTTTTACAGATTAGCTAAAGAAGTAGGAATATTTATAAAACCAGCGCCTGCATGTACACATGAATTAAATGGAGTTGCAGAACGTTACAACAGAACTATTATGGACCGGGCAAGATGTTTACTAGCTGAATCTGGGATTGATAAGCGCTATTGGCCTGAATGCATATTGACTGCTGCTTACTTGGGAAATAGATTAATGACAAATACAGGCATTAAGAAAACACCATATGAGATTTTTTATAATAGGAAACCGGATGTGTCAAATCTTAGAGTATATAGAAGTGTTGCTTTTGTGCGAATACCTGAAGAGTGTAGAACATCAAAATTAAGTCAAAAGGCGGTTAAGGGGACATTAGTTGGATAAATAGATATGGGTTATAAGATATTGGTGGATAATAGAGTAATAATTAGTCGTCATGTGAAATTTATAGAAGCGACAACAAAATGCATTAAATTTACAGATGAACAGGAGGAAAATGAAAATAATAGTGAAGATGATGAAATAATGAATGAGAAAATAGAGGAATTGAATGAAGAAAAAGATGAGAAACAAAAGAATGTTGAAACTAAGGAGGTGAAAGAAGGAACTCGTCCAAAAAGGGAAAGAAGATTACCACAAAGATATAATGAACATGTTGTATATGTCAATTTTTGTGATGCAACAGTACCAGAAACCTACGAAGAAGCAGTAGTAGTAAAAGTAAAGATTCAAGAAAATGGGTGAAGGAAATGAAGGAGGAAATAAATAGTTTATTGAGAAATAAAACCTGGGAAGTAGTAGACAAACCTGGGAAGTAATAAGAATATAATTGAAGTAAAATGGATTTACAGAAAGTTTATATTTATTCACCAGAAGGCTATGATATTGGAATAAATAAAGTTTGTAAACTACAAAAATCTCTATATGGTTTAAGAGAAAGCCCACGAGATTGTTACGAGTGTTTTCATGACCTAATGTCTAAAATTAATTGCAAAAGATCCCACCATGATTATTGTTTATATTTAGGTTGTGTAAAAAGTGAGAAAGTTTATATAATCTTATTTGTCGATGATTTATTAATATTTGGGAATGATATAACAGCTATTAGACAGATGAAACAAACATTCAGTGAACACTTTGATATGAAGGATTTGGGACCAGTAAATCAATATTTAGGTATTACCATCAACTATAACCGAGATAGAAATGAAATGACTTTAAATCAAAGTACATACATACAAAGTCTTGCTGAAAAATATAATGTCACAGAGTCTAAAAGTTATGAAACACCTATGGAAATAAACTTAAAACTGCAACCAGCAGAGAAATGTGAAGAGTCATTGAAATACAGAAATTTAATTGGAGCTCTATTATATATAGCAAATGGTACTCGTCGAGACATGTCCTTTTCTGTAAACTATCTAAGTCGTTTTCAAAATTGTTATAACAACACTCATTAGAAATATGCCCTGCGTATATTAAAGTATCTTTATCATACATATTCACTAAAATAGAATTTTAATGCATATTCTAGTAAAATTATTGAAGCTTATGTAGATGCTGATTGGGCATCAGATGTTGTAGATCGAAAGTCAACTACTGGAATTTTAATATGTGTATTTGGTATTAGTATTATGTAGAAATCACAAAAACAGTTGTTTCTAGAGCGTCAACTCACGCAGAGTATTATGCTCTTGCAAATTGTGTTGAAGAGATGATACCAATCAAAGGTATATTTAATGATATTGGTGTAAAATTACAGGAACCTATACAGATTTTAGAAGATAATAGTGGTGCATCTTTAGCTAAAAATGGAAAGTTTTGTAAAAACTCTAAACACATAGATATAAGTTACCATTTGTATATGATTTTGAAAAGAAAGGTATTATTAATGTACAGAAAATATGTTCTGAAAATCAATTAGCTGATATTCTAACGAAATCACTTAGTAAAGTGAAATTTCAAAATTTTAGATATCTTTTAGGATTGTATTGAAGTGATAAACAATATAACAGAATATTGAAAAAGTGAAACACAAAATCAAGGAGGTGTGTTAGAATATGATTTTGTATTTGATATAGTTTGTTATTTTTGTCTGTGGTTGATTGGAACAATTGTCTATACTCTGTGCAATGATTCTGTGATTGATTTTTAAACATGTGTGCTCTGTGCTGAATAAAGAAAACCAGATAAAGTAAAAGGTATTTTAATTAACAACTAATGTGAAAGTGAATTATCAACACTGACGACGACGACGACGATGATGACACTTCAATTATCGCACTTCTGTAGCTACCTAACACCAAAAGCCATTGCTCATTGCTCGTGGTTTTTAACCGTTCAGTTGAAACATTTATCAATTAGATATTTTTAATTAAGTTTTTAATTTCCCTATTGTATTTATTCTTTGCTTGCTTTTAACAAAAAATAAAGCATAGCTAATAATATGCTAGTCACATATTGCCGCCCCTAGACGAGCATGGTGCAAAACTACTCATAACACTAGCGGCATTTCCGCGTTGTATTGCTATGGACAGTCTTTGCGCCAAGCAGATCCCGGCGCGAGGGTCTAAAGTTTTCTCCTTAAGTCGAAGCCCTAAGTCAACAATACATTTTTTGGCATCGTTGCCCCAGCAGCCTAGAGTTTCTACTGCTAACGGGACAAACAAATATTTTTTGTGAGCTCGGTGTACTTCGATTTTTTATTTGTTGCCGCAAATTCAACCGCCGCTCCAGCTTGATGTGTCGTGTGACTGATGTTAATGGCAATGACAGTACTCACACTTGTCGCGTCCAACAAAAGTGATTTCGCTTTGTGCCAGAGAACCAAAGTTAAACCGTCTGCTCTCCTACCATCAGTGCGAATGAGGCCCAGAAGTTCAAGCACGCATGGAACATTGGCAGACACCAGAGCCCTGCGGATAATATCATTCAGCGCGTGATGACGTGGGAACCTTCCTGCATAACCACCACAACTAAGAACGTGGTGACCGTTGGCTTCTACAATGGACCCGCAAATGCATATATGTGCTTCACAAACATTGTATCCCAACCAAAGTGCCACAGTCACGTGCAGCGATTCATCTTTCAATAGGGTACTCATTTGAGAAGACTGCCGGGCATGCAACCACGCTCCATGCTCCAACTGAGATACCGCCATCAATCTTGGCAATTCTGTCCCTACCGCACTGCTCACTTGTCGAGCTCAGCCTTTGCTCCAATATCATCCCATGAACGCTGAGAACGAGGGGCAATAGGCACTGGTGCGTCCGGGTTTAGCGTTTTCCATGCCTCAAACACATCATTTGCAAAAAGAATGCTTACCCTGCCACCATCAAAAGAAAGAATATCAGTGACAAGACTCCCACTCCCACTCCCACATCTTGCACTCGACGAACACCCAATCCCCCATATCGTATCGGCAGCGTTGCTTGATCCCACTGGTTGGTATCAAAGCAAACGTTTAAAATTTATTCAACAATATTTCTCAAGGTGCAATCAAACGACGCAACCTCATTTGGGCACAGCCACGTGGGAGCAGTCCGCAGCAAATGAGTAATTTTAGGGACCGCGAAACACATTTGCAAAAGGAGTATGGCAACGTGAACCGGTAGATTCTTAAGTATTTCACTGGCGGATGTGAGAAGTTGAACTTTTATGGAATCTGGAATACCATCAAGAAAGATAGGCGAGCCAAGAAGAGAGAAAGAATTTAGGAAGTGCTTTAGACTGTTTCCGTATTAAAAGAAGATTGAGGAATTGTAGGATGACAGGAAAATAACTAATTAACGTCCTAATAAAGAAGGCTAATAACGAAAATCATTACTAAAAAATTCCATACAACGAGGCCTCGGACCAAGAACCTTGGTCCGAGGCCTCGTTGTATGGAATTTGTTTTTAATATTTCTTAAACAAGTGAAGTTTGTAGCAGTCATATTGAGTCTCCATCGACGTGGGGAACAATAACTTATAATATTTATAGAGGCACTTAATTACTTAAAAGATAAATTAACTTTTAACTTCTGTTATCTAGAAAAATAAAGCATTCCTTGGTTAAACTAATTGTTTACAAACAACATTCACTATGACAGACGGACATGAACAACGTAGACCCGTTGAGCTTTCTTAAATATCGTTTGAAGCATTGACCGTAAGTCTTTCAGCAGGAATAAATTTGTCATAAATATAGTATCTTTGAGTATTGAGTATTATTCATGTAAAAGTGATAGCCTACTGATTATCTAGACCTCCTTTAGTAATATTATTGTTAATAATTCGTTTGTAAATAGAACTTTCTGTAACATTCTAGAACACGCACACGGCTTCGATAACAAATGTACCGTTGGTCTAGATTGTCTATACTTGGAGGTATGGATGTAAGGGTATGGTCGATAAACATATCGATAGACTCTAAATATGTAGCCTTTGTTGTTAGATAGAATAAGCTCTAAATTGATGAAATATTAGGTCTCTAGTTCATAAATTTATTAGTACGAACGAATAATACTAAAACTATAGTTGACATAAACGTCATACACTTAGAAAAAATTAATGAATTTTATCGACTCGCTAGGTAGGTGTAACTTTAGATAGGGTTTGTCGACCACTGTCTCTACAGTAGTTGTTCCAGGAGTAGGAGCATAGGTGACCTTCGTCGTGGGGTATAAAAAGCGTCTCGTATCCAATAGCTTCCTTTTTCTTTTCTCTGCTGCGGGACAAGCTGCCTCAACAAAGTCTCATGAAGAAACTTAAAGTTAGGCCACATGTCGTCTAGGATAGTCTTAGCTGTATTTGTTTGGGAGTAGCAACCCCAATTAGATTAAATGAGTTAGTTAATAATATGTTAAAGTAGTTTAGGTAATCTCATGGTGGATCCCATGGTGAGTACTGTAGCCGTAGATAAGGGCAAGCAATGATGATAGGACTAGGGAATAGGATCCTAATGTCTACATGTGCTTGTTACAGAGTTCAAAGGACACCCATAGAAACCAGGTGGACCTCCTGTCCCTATAAGTAATGAATACTTAGGAATAGTAGTTAAAATCTATTCAACATTCATTTAAACTTCAGTATGAACTAATCACAATAGTTCTTAGAATGGTTTGGTGCACTACTCTGACTATCAAGAAGTCTAAGTCTTCTTCACTTGGGTGCTATATCGCGTGGCCAGGCCGCAGTTCCTATTAAAGGGGAATCTTTGAGGGCCGAGGCATGTGGGTGCTGTGATGCTAGTAGATGTTCGACAAAGGGGAAGACTGAGGAGTAGGTGCAGTTGGTGGATGACCACCTCCTTCTTAAGATTGATCAGTGATAAAACTGATAACACTCTGCGTGTAACTAATAAATGATACTCTGTTAGATATTAGCTCCACATAAAGGTATTGTGTATCTAATAAATATTTTTCTCTGCGAAATAAAATACTGGATAATAAGGTATAAAATGTACTTGGGTTTATGTATCTGTAACACTAAGAATTTAAATGCAGTACATAAACAAGGAAAGGGTGTCCAAGTCTTTATAACTAGGTATACTTCCCTTTAATTTAAGATAACATTAATAAATTATATGGTTGTAACTATAACAAGTAATATCTGAGCTCAATACTTGTAAAACATTAATACTAATGAATTATTCTGTAAACTAATTAATATCTAAGTGCTGTTATATAATAGGTGACTTCATTTAATACATATATAATAATAAACAGGATAATGTTGTTTAACCATAGCATTTAATCTTTTTAAATTGTTACTAACTTTTAATAATAAATACATAGTGAACTGATTGTATCCACCATAGAGATTAAGTTAGAAGAAATAAATGTTTTCTTTGTGTGATGTTTTCCTGATGTCTATGTGATTAACTTTCTATAATTATCCCATTAGATGTCGATTGCAGAGGTGTACTAGGCGCCCTTAAATAAATTAGGTACACCACTCTCCAGGTGACAGTAATAATAACATCATCAATTACTCAACCCACACCTCACTCTACCGGCCTGAGCAAGCCTCGTTGCAAGTTCTCTTTAATAACATAACATTTGTTTGCTTTGATGATTAGATCCGCTATTAGTACCTATTTACCGCTCACGGACTCCATATATTTGTTACATTTAGTCAACTTAGACAGTATGGGTCGCGCGTTATGATTTATACACTTACCTAATCTAACCTACCCAAAGAGAGTAATTTCATAAGGCGGATTCCGACCTGGCGCATCGCTGACCGCTGCCGCGGCACGCTCGCTTCGCTCGCTCGGCTCGCGCGTTGTGTTTATTCACTTACCTAACCTAACTTTTTCAAAGAGAGTATTCTCATAAGGCAGATTCCGACCAGGCGCTTCGCCGGCCCCTACCACGGCACGCTCGCTTCGCTCGCTCGGCTCGCGCGTTGTGGTTTATACACTTACCTAACCTAACCTACCCAAAGAGAGTGTTCTCATAAGGCGCATTCAGTTTATACACATCTAACCTAATGTAACCTACCCAAAGAGAGTGTTTTCATAAGGCGGATTCCATTCTGTAATAAATTCACTAATAACGTAAAAGACATTGGCTGTAAAAGTACATAGTTCCTTTGCCTCCCAAAAATTAGACAGTCATAAAAATAATATCTATGATTAAAAAATTAATATTATATCAAAAAAATTGTCAGTTACAAAAGTTTACGAAATTAATATCTTAAAATATTAAATCCCGTAACGTAAAACTTTAAAATCTTATATACTTGCAGTAAGTGTCGTCCCCGTTTCTCATAATGGGAAACCATGAATATGTGAATGCAAGTGATAAAACACGTAATAGTTGCAACTTGATATAGAAATAAATAAATTATTACCTTAAAAAATGTTATGGTGTAAAGTGATGCGTTAAATCTTAAATATTTATAATGATCGTCTTGTGCTATGAATATATCATCATTTTATTTAATTTTACAAAAGAAATTTACAAAATTTTAATATGTGCGAACAATCTAAACCTTAGCCAGAATTTATAATTATTTAATTTATTTAAATCATTTATAATTGTTATTTAACAATCTATTGATTGTGAAAAATAATATTTCCATAAACTTAATAAATAAACTTGCCAAGCTGTCGTCCTGACAATGCCGACACGTCTGACGTAGTGAATGGAGTTGGTCCAATGAGGAGTATTTGTGATTTTTATCCCGCCAGATGGCACTGGCACATTTTTAACTTAGACTACTTACATATTTCTTTATCTTGAAGCGGTTCCTCTGAAATAATAAATAAGAGAAATGAACAGAAATTAAGGCTTTATGACAGTAAAAGAGATGAAAAAACTAAATGAAGCAAAGCAAGTACTAATTACAATACACGGTGATCATGATGACACAAAATGTCAGGGTACTCGTACCGCATTTTAAAAAGCGTCGTGAACTATTAGTACCTATAGTGTTCTTTGTATGTCGCTGCGATAGTCGTCAATGACTGTATATAACTGTCGCAGATTCGTCTACGTCGTAGATACGAGTGCATAGATCATCGTGGAAGTTTTGTTGGAACGGAAGTTCAAACAAACAAACGAACAAATACATAAAAATTATAACTATATTTGTTTTGGATTCAAAAAAGCCCCAAAGGCTTTATAAAGACTCTTAAAAATTTTACATGTACCTGTGCGTAGTTTGATACAGTTTTTGAATCGTGATTTTGTGTAATGTAGAAAAAATATTATATCGTAATACCTTCACACATTTTCATTAAGGGATTGACAGCATGTGGATCACAATTTTGTGTGATAATATTTATTTCTGAGTTAGTATTCTATTGTAATCGATTTTTTAATTCCCAATTAATGTTAAAAATATTAAATCTGAAAATGTTAAATCTTGTTTCATCTCAGAATTCTTAAACGTGTGGGCAATGATAAGCAGCTGATATATTCTATTTCTTTCTATACCTTCGATATATACAACATGTCCCAAAATTCAACGATAAGCCAACACCAGAGGATAGACCTGCCCATGACTACTAGATATATGACTACATGACATGAAAAAAAAATATATCTAAATTTTTTTTAAGTTATAAAAAAATGAAATTCTTCAAAAATTGAGACCTTTTATGACATTTTTCACAACCATGACCACAATTTTTTAAATATTTCTGATTGTTTTTTTTTATAGGTAACCTGAATAGCACTGCTATCTACCACAATTCTTAAAAAATCCAGAATACCTCTAGTTTTTTCACAAAAATTAATTGAACTTATTTTATTCCCTTAATTTTTTGAAGATTTTTACTTTTAACCAACTTTAACTTATCGTGGTGTAAAAAAAAAGTATGAACACTATTATGGCAAGTTTTATTATAAATTGACGCAACTAATCAAGATTCCAAAATGGTATAATACTCTATTAAAACCAGCCACAAAAAAATTATATCCATACTAGTTTATAACAAGAACCAAATTCCTTAAACTGTAGTTGACAGTAATCACTTTTACCACGTGCCCAAAATGGGTTCTTGTTACAACTTCTAGGAATTTGAATGGGACATACTCGTACATACCTTACAAATTAGAGAGAGATAGATAGTTAGAGATATTTACGTTAAAAAGAGACAACAATAGGGCAGGTAGAGAAGCTGTTATTATTCTCAGCAAGTCAGTTCAGTTCAGTACGCTCTGCTCCTTTGTTTACTGCGCACCGTTCCGTATTCAACTGACGTGGCTCTCGTACGTACTAACGACTTTTGGCTTGGCTTTTTGGACTGGAATCGATCTGCAAACGTATCTGACCTGGCATTATTTGGACTGGAAGTGATCTGCAAACTGAACTGACCTGGCATTATCTTGGACTACGATTGTGTGTTTTGTGATTTGGAGTTCTGGCGCATTTTGAACTGTTTAGCGTTTAACATGCCGCAACCATACACACCACAGAAATACGCTAATATGCACCTCATCTATGGAGAATGCCGATGCAATGCTAACGCTACTAGCAGACTGTATCGAGAAAGATACCCAAATGCTCAAAGATATCCTGATTATCGAGTGTTTCTTAATGTGCATCAAGCGTTTTCGGAGGGTCGTATGCCATCCAGTAGGAGAAACGCTGGAAGACCTAGATTGGATCGTGATGAGGAAGTTCTCAATGAGGTAGAAAATGATTCGACTACTTCGGTACGTGCCATAGAAGAAGCTACAGGAATCCCGAAGAGTTTTGCACATCGAATTTTAAAACATCATAGGCTTCACCCATATCACTACAGGCGTGTGCAGACGTTATTACCGCGGGACTATCCACTACGAGTCACATTTTGCCGTGTGATGCTGCAAAGGCACAGGGAAGATCCCGAATTCCTAGACAAAATTCTATGGTCGGATGAAACAACATGCAAGAAAGATGGGTATTTAAATCTGCACAACCTACATAGTTGGAGCAATGAAAATCCGCACTTGATGAGACAAGTCAGATCCCAATATCAATTCAAGGTTAACCTATGGACCGGCATATTAAACGGAAAAGTAATTGGGCCCTTTGAGTTACAAGGAAACTTAGATGGCAATAGTTATGTAAACTTTTTACAAAATGACTTGCCAGAATTGTTAGACGACGTGCCTTTAAGTGATCTCCAAAACATGTGGTTCCAAAATGATGGTTGTCCAGCACACTATGCCCGTCCTGTGCGAGAATATTTAAATCAAGAGTATCCAGGGCGTTGGATCGGGCGACTTGGTCCTATCTTATGGCCACCCCGTTCACCCGATTTGAACCCCCTGGACTTCTTCTATTGGGGTTGTCTTAAAGACAAGGTCTACTCAAAACCCATTGCGACATTGGACGAGCTTCGTCGAAATATCACTCAGGCTGCGGATTACATTAATAGCAGAAGATATGCAAGACAAATAAAACGATCATTTTTAAGGCGATGTCGTGCATGTATTATGCTGGTGGCAAACAATTCGAACATTTGCTATAATGTTAATAACGTAATAAATTACACGTGAAATTGTTTGTACCATGTGTTTTGAAATATTAAACATTTTTCAAAAACTAATACTTTTTATTACCCAACCGTCATTAGGCCCCTGTTTAGAAATAATAGGCACATTTTTTTTGTAACTTGTTTTCCTAGAGTATTATACCATTTTGGAATCTTGATTAGTTGCGTCAATTTATAAAAAAACTTGCCATAGGTGTTCATACTTTTTTTTTACACCACGATAAGTTAAAGTTGGTTAAAAGTAAAAATCTTCAAAAAATTAAGGGAATAAAATAAGTTCAATTAATTTTTGTGAAAAAACTAGAGGTATTCTGGATTTTTTAAGAATTGTGGTAGATAGCAGTGCTATTCAGGTTGCCTATAGAAAAAAACAATCAGAAATATTTAAAAAATTGTGGTCATGGTAGTGAAAAATGTTTATGACATTTTGGTCTCAATTTTTGAAGAATTTCATTTTTTTTTATAACTTACAAAAAAAATTAGATATATTTTTTTTTAATGTCATGTAGTCATATATCTAGTAGTCATGGGCAGGGCTATCCTCCGGTGTTGGCTTATCGTTGAATTTTGGGACATGTTGTATATGGTCCAAAATCCGTGACCTCGAGCTTCGATGTTTTATACTTTTTGTTCAAATAGCTTGTATATAAAACCAGATCTTAAGCGGACATATGTATTAATTAAATCATATTACAGTAAGTAATAACACAAGTTACAATTTAATTCTTTAGTTGGCAAGATTTAATTAGGGTAAGTCCGGGGTAGTTGCAAATAGTTTTTCTTTAACGCTTTTAAAAAAGAACCTTACACATTGCTATAGAAATCTTTATTTGTAATTAAACTTTAAATAATCAACTTTGAGATATTAAACAAAAAAGTAACTATTTGTAAAGAGATCGTCTTAAAAAAAAACGTTTTTTTAAATTACAATTGGCCATCTCTCCCAAGGTGTCTGGGTGTGATGGCCATAACATTAGAGGTAACTTAACTCTATCATAGTTTATGGTCTTATTTTTTATTTTTTATGTATTTGTATTTTAAGTATAATCTATATATATACATACCTTCACGCAGTATTCCTAACGGGATAGTTAGAGAGGACGGAGCGGCAGGGATCGCGGTCCTTACATACTTCTTTTGCTTTCTCAAATCTCATCATTCTCCTCACACGTTTTCACCTGCGTATGCAAGAGCTTTTGATATTTTTGTCGGCTAACACTGCTTTTTTTACCACTCGCTTTCGCTCTGTAAATTTTGCTTGGTCAGTCTTTCATCACTTATTTTTTTTATGTCCCCGAAATTTTGTCCGCAAGAATGACACCGCAGATATTTCTAAGAGATCGCATTTCCACTGCATTTATCTTACTTTCACTCAATTTTGAGCATATCCAGGCCTCACTACTGTACAATAAAGTTGGAACCAACTCCGCATTGTGTAGGGCCATTTTGGCTGAGTTTGATATATTCACACCGCCAACCAACAGAGCACCGTTCACTTTATTGCCAGCTGCTACCCGTTTCTCCATATCCAACTCACATCTTCAATCCTTCGAAAACACACTACCCAGATATACAAATTCATTCACTTGTTCTAGACATTTTTCATTTACCCATACTTTACACTTTGTCTGTACATCTTCCCTTTCAAACACCAGAACCTTAGTTTTGTTTACATTCGTATTCAATCCTTTCACTTCACTTCTTTCATGCATAGTAACTAGTGTCTGCAACTCCGCTTCTGATGGTGCTATAAGCACAGCGTCGTCAGCGTACATAAGCCAGTTTACCACTGTTATACCATCACATATCATACTACTCATACTACATTTCGATGTCTAGAGCCTTTCACCTTTTTCTTGTATTTATTAGGCATCTAAAACAAATATGAAAATGAATCAAATATTTGAATAAGACATCATTTCTGTACCATCGGTATATGTTACCATTATTTTAAGGTTATTATGTCGCCATTATTTTAAGAACCTAACATCACAACCATGAAAATCATGAACCCTCTAAAAAATATTTGCACTGGACAAAACAATAAACATAGATTTTACTTATTTTTGTTTTTTTTTTTCAACAAAATTTTGGTCGTTCCCTAGCTCCCATGCACGATGCGAAGCGAACTAAACAGTAACTAACGACAACTAGTCAACTGTTCCATTAATTATTTCGATGGGCCATCTCTCCCTTATGGCCATCTACCCCGGAATTACCATACCCTTTTTTTTTATTTCTATATATTACTTTAAAAAAAAGTCGTAGTATTAATCAACATTTCCAGGTTAACAATAGGCTAGTTGACTATCTCTTAACATCATAATCAAAAGATTGAAAGAGGTTTGGTAATCATGAACAAGAATGGAAAAAAATATTCGAAATAGAATTAAACATGTAAAGCTATTGGATTTTCAGAGCGTGGAATACTCAACCTATAGAGACGAAATAACAAATATCAATATAATAGGTTAGATAAATGCTGTTAAAACTGATGTATTTTAAAAACGCTGTATTCAATAATCAAAAATTATGAATATCTACGATTTATAAAAAACTACTCCAAATTCATTAATATATTGGGCTTTAAAGTTTAGTCATGGAAACAGATTGGGGATAAACTAGATAGCGTCACATATTAGAGTGACATAGCATAGCACTAGAAACGTCAGAAACGGAACTTATCCCCACTGTGTCCCCACTGCCATGTTTAAAAGCTAATCTTCCATGTACAGATACAGCTCAGTTACAGTTCTATAATAGTATTATATAGATAGATAGACTTAACTAAATACAACAAAATAGGCTATAATTACAATATAACAATTATAATGTTGTTGAACGAAAAATGTTTTTTATTTAACCTTTATAGAAAACGACAATACCAATTAAAAGTACAAAAAGAAACCTAACGGTACCTAGTAACTTTGCATAGTTTAATTTGATCGGTTTATAATAAACAAGAGATTACATAATAACGCACATACCTCTAAATTGAATACATTCAACCTTGCAATATAATGAGAGAAAAGTTTGATAATGAAATCGGCCAAGATCAATTCGGACCCACGCATAAGCACATAGGAACCGTAACTAATCAGGTAACAAATAAAAAAAATACTATACTAAAATCACAGATCACGTAGTACCTACTGATAATATACCGTTAATAACAATAATAATATCTGCGATATCCTTGTTTTCTGATCACAAGGAGAAGACTCTGATCTAAACGATAGTTTTATAGGTACTTACTCATATTACTTTATTAGTTTTTATTTTTAATTTGTTGCTTAAGGAATAAATAATTATAATTAGTTTTATAAGAAGTATTTAACAGTCTAGGTAGATATCATAAAATACGCACTAAATAGTAATTAAGTAATCACTACATAGTTCCTATCTGCTATTTATTATTATTTAGTAAATAGTATAGGTACAAAAATTAATTCATAAGTCCATAGTTATGTGGGTACACGATTAAATTATTATCATTTATAATAAAATATAATACGAAACATATTTATATTTTTTATTCTGTATTCCACATAAAATATTAATGTAATCAAAGAACTAGAAACCTAATATTAAATTTATTTTACACTGTACTAAATAAAAACACTAAAGTAATATCTAGGTTAATTGTAAGAATATTTTTATATACCTATCGAGTGGTCTTGGGCCGGTTTTCATCTATTTTTCATTAGGTAGATATCTAGATAATAGGATACATACATACATATCTTCGCGCTGTATCAATAAGGGTGTAGTGAGAGAGGACGAAGCGCCAAGCTTCGAGGTCTGTACATACTTCTTAATACATACATACGTACATACTTCATAATAGGATTAATAATTAATAAACACTTATTACAAATATTTACTTAGTATTAACGCTCGGATAAATAAGAAATAACTTGAATTATTGATTACAGTAAAACATGAGTAAAATAAACAACGTGAAATATCCTCACGCTGTATCCTCAAAAGGGTACTCAGAGAGGACGGAGCGCCAAGTATCGCAGCAGTCTATCGCCTCCTCAAATCTCAAATTATTATTACGGTACACTATTGTACAATTAAAATAGATACTATAATAAAGTGTATAATAAAATTAATAACGACATGAAAAATTCGTTTGCTATCATTGATTTATAATACGTCTGGTTTGCGGATAAAGCCTGGATAAAGATAAAGCATACAATTAAATGTACAATGTACTTACACACATATTTTCAATCGATTTAAAAATATAAGCACTGATAAAGTAGTTATCATTTAGCACTAGTAGGTAATAATCGATATATTAATTAGATATGAAATACTGTTAATAGACGAAATAAAAGCATTAATAGAATATAATATACTATGACTTATATTTAAATATTCCAAGTCCCTTTTATGATTTGTAAAACTAACATAAGATTTTTTCAGTATCTGTTACTTAGTCGTTCGTCTTCAATTGCGCTAGTTTTAGATCCTCCTTTATTTAACCAAATAAATTTGTACATAATACTTGCTAAAGTACAGCCAACTAGGGGCCCGACCCAATATATCCAATGCGCATCCCACCTTCGCGTCCATATTGATGGGCCCAATGATCTTGCTGGATTCATACTTGCACCGGTCAATGGACCACCCGCAATTGACAAGCCAGCAATAGCAAATCCAAATCTTAAAGGGATCGAATCTTGTTTGTGTTGGTTAATTGGGTCCCAGACTCCACAGCAGATAAAACCTAATGTTGCTGTCAATAAAATCTCAACGCTCAAAGCCTGCAGTATATTTTGTTCTGCATGTGGCAATGTCAAACAAATGCCTCCGGCTACTAAATCTATTGGTGAGATTGCAATCAAGATACCGTAGCCCAAAATAGATCCTATACATTGAGCAATAACGTATGCCACTCCAAGAGGTATTGATGTAAGGCCCCAAATCATTGCTGCAGCTGTCACGGCTGGATTCATATGTGCTCCGGAAATATGACCAAATATCTGAATGTTAAGCATTACGACAAAACCAAAACCGAAGGGAGCATATAGAGGTGGCTGGGTTACAAATCCGTCCAGTGGTATGCATGACATGCATCCAAAAATAATAAGCAACGCCGTAGAAACAATTTCAGCTAATATAGCTTTCCAATTTACAGAAGCCCAACGGACTATTGACCATGTTGATGGTTTTTGTTTATCTGTAAGCACTTTATCTCCAATCCCGCTGACTGAATAAGGAGCCTGCCTTTCCATTATTCTTCTAATAAAAGAAGCTTACGAGGAAGTCCGAATATTGATCGCACGACTTTAATAAATTATTGCACTGTTATTCACAATTACTTTATGCCCTTCCGATCGTTAACTGCATGTATTTTTATATTATCACGACACACATTTCAACTCTAACAATATTTTCACGACACGACTAATTTGTAGATGTACTTAGATAAAAGTAACATTCGCAGTTAAGCGATATTGTGCTATAACACGGGTATGACTGTTATCTGCAATAACACCCATTATAATATTATCTGCATCTATAGTCGTTTATTAAACTACTGTGTGCAAAATTTATATACTGATATGGTAGTATTTTACTTATATTTATGCATATATCTGCTATAATATATTATGCAAACGAGGTATTTATCTTTTATAACACATAATACAAATTAGCATTTCATTTTATAACTAATTTTACAACGTAACCGTGTTCAATTGGAGACAAAACATTATACAATACATGAAACAATACAGTGTTCCTGGTGTTCTCGTATACTTTTCTTCAATTTCATTCATTATTTATTTTCTAATTCAATCTGTCATTACTGTAACGACCCCAGGCCGTAATTTAAGTTGTCTCACCTTATCAAATCTAGC
Organism: Zeuzera pyrina; assembly: GCA_907165235.1. Classification (NCBI taxonomy): domain Eukaryota; kingdom Metazoa; phylum Arthropoda; class Insecta; order Lepidoptera; family Cossidae; genus Zeuzera; species Zeuzera pyrina. Next base: position 12,970,204 of record OU015624.1, read on the forward strand.
ATAATTAGCTTCTTTCTTTCTCTTTTAAAAGTTAAAAAAAAACCATATTCCTTGTAATACCTATCTTTTGAAAATTATCCACTTCGTTTTAGATAACTTCAGCTTTCTTAAGGTTTCAAGCATCTTTTCAGATTTTTAAGCCTTACATAGTGGATTACCTATTACATTATTCCCTGCACTAAATTTTTCTATTACAGAAGACGTATTTTTCAATATACAATAGTATTTTGATTGGAATATTTTTTTTCTACTTACTTTTATTTCGGAGCATATTAGATCTCCCCGAATAATGTTTTATTTGGCGTCAACGTCAGATCAGTCGCTGCTGTGAGTGTCCTAATACACCAGTAAATATAAGTTATTAGAATTTTGAGTAATGGTGTTATCGAAAAGTAATCAAAAAGTAACATTTCCCTGTGTTCATATTTTGCTATTTCTAATCCAATAAACTTCTTAGTTTTCATAAATTGGATTTCGTATTTTGCAATAATTGTCGGCAAACGAGGTTAGAGACACTGATAGTGCAGTGGTGCTTCGATGTTGCATACAATAATTGGGGTTAAATAATGTCGCTAACTGGATTAATATCGAGCCTGTTTTGAAATGTAAATATAGTAGTTTTCTAGTTTTTTCTGCTCAGCCCGTTGCATAATCATTATATCTAACACCTCATCTTGCTCTATTTTGTTTATGTTTAAATTTAAATGTAAATGAACCCTAATATTTTCTAGTTGAAATATCTCAAGGTTAGTACAATGGAGCACTGTGCTGGATGGCTAGAACAACTGAAACAATATTGTCTCGGCTTTCAATTCACAATAACGAATTAGCATTTTATTTTGTTACTAATTTTACAAGCTAACCGTGCACAATCAGAAAACAAAATATGTACAAAACCTCAAACAAGGTAGTGTTGCTACATTGTATCTACAGGTAAATAGATTTAATTAAATAATAATTATTGTAAATAATATTATGAAGACTAGACCCATTACAATTATTTTACGTTTTTTCCATTTAACTCATTAGTCATTACATAATTTTCATCATGTGCAAAACGTAAAAACATTATTATCTTTATAATAATGTAATAAAGCAATTAAACTATAATTACTTACTTAATTTTTAGATATTATCGTATGTTTTGATCTGACTAACCGCATATTTTACAGTTTATTTTGTAGATTTGTTGTATAACATGAAAACTCTTTTCTTATATTTTTTTTATCAAAATTCAGTTTCGAAAAGGAAATTCAATTCAAAATGAATTTTCAACAACAGAATATATTTTTTATTTGTATTTTATTTTTATTACAATTAAACGTCATCGTCATCAGTACGAAGAAATGAATTAAATTTGTTGAGTAAAAGCGCTACACAACCCAATCTGACCCGCTAGGGGGATAGGTTCATGTTTCCCCTGCATTACCAAAAAAAGGGTTCCTAGGGCTTGGAACTAAAAACTGGACTGACTATTCGAGATTGGGTTTTTTTAATTATTCGAAACTTCGCCCCGGCTTCGAATGGTTGTACAGTGTGTGTGACGTAGTCATATAATTATAAAATGTCTTTATATACAATGTTCAGAGCTGTTTTTCATTAGACAACACTAACAGATTTTGGTTTGATGTTACACGCGAAAAGATTACATATAGTTGTCTATGTGAAAAACACTCAATCCTTAAATCTAAATCTGCAACATTGAATATTTGACCCTGTGATGTATTAATAGTCATTGAAAAAAACACTTTTACTGGATATTGCAATCTTTTAAATAATTATTTATAGGCCGCTGCCTATATCAGTGCCGCTGCCACCGCGGTCTGGACAACAACGCAGTGCCGCCCGACCGCCTGGTTGTGCTACGAGCCGTTAACATTTAAATCTGTGATATCTTCTAAGATATTAATTTTAATGAAATGCTGCAAAGGGCAAATTTGATTTACATTAAATGTACAACGTATCTAACATATTTAATTGGATGAGGATTAATACTTTTTGTTTAAAATGGTTTCGTAAATAAACCATTATTTTTAGTAACATGTAAAAGATAAAAATAGTTACTGTGGGTTATCCTTAAGAGATAGACGACCTCCGTGGCGCAACGGCTTAGCGCGTCGGAAAGTAAACGGGGGTTGCGGGTTCGATTCCCATCCCGAGTCTGGGTGTTTATGTATAATATGTATTTATTTACAAAAGAAAAGTATATAAGTAGTATATCAGTTGTCTAGTACCCCATAACACAAGCGCTATGCAGCTTACTTTGGGACTAGATGGCGCTGTGTGAAATGTCTGAGTATATTATATTATATATTATTATATACCATCGCACACTTTTCTAAGGACCTTTTTAAGATATACAATTCCGTAGTAATATTATTATGATCTATCTCATAGGGTTTAGCCAGCATTAGCAATATAAGACCCCAAAAATATGTTTTTTAAGACATCATTACAAATCATTGACATTCTCATATTTTCTCTACTATAATATGCGTGTATTATACATATATAAACCTTCCGGAAATAATCTCTAAATGATAATGAGAACCGTACTAAAGTCGTGGTTTAGAAGAAATTAGTGGAAAAACAGACAGACGAAAACAGCGCCTTTGCTTTATACTATTTAGAAAAGAGAAGACATGCCTTCGGTGTTAGGTTTCCTTAAACTATTCGAAAGTTTCGAAGCTGGGTGTGCTTGGTAAAGCGGGACGGTATTTCACGCCGACCCATCGCCTACAATTTTTCAAGGCACAGGTTAGGCCTCACAAGGAATACTGTTCCAATCTCTGGGCTGGAGCGCCCCAGCATCCGCTCCTTTCTTTTGACCGTATACGATGTGTAGCGGTTCGAGTTGTCGGCGATCCGGTACTCTCTGATCGGTTCGACTCTTTGGCCCCTCGTAGGGACTTGCGTCACTCAGCATATTCTACCGCATTTATCGTGGCGAATGTTCTGAGGAAATGTTCGGAGCCAGCTTCTCCATTCCATTACCGTACGTCACGCAATCGACTGTACTTCCATCCCCACCACCTTGATAGATGGCGATCCACAACTGTGCGTTTTTTACGACATTTCCGCCACGTACGGTAATTTTATGGTATCAGCTTACAGCGGCGGTTTTCCTGGAGCGTTACGACTTCAAGAAACAAGTCTACTTTTTCCTTAAAGACCGGCAATGCATCTGTGATTCCCCAGACGTTGCGGGTGTCCATGGGCGGCGGTGATCATCTATCAGGTGACTCGCTTGCTTGTTTGCCTCTTCCGCCATAAAAAAAGATGCTCCCAAAAAAGGCTGTTTATTTACGTCGCTTTATTTCTGATGTGAGGAAAATTGTGTTAATACACTTAGTGAAACTTAGGGAGCGCACTGAATTTAACTTTATCCTGCATATCGTATACAGGACGAAACGTATTGATACCGAGTATCATTTCATTACAGATAAAGTATCAGATGGTGTAATTAAACTAGCAGGCATCTGATATGTCAGCTTATGTATTGACTAAACCTTTAGCTTATAATTTAAATGAATTAGTTCTATAGGGTAGTTACTTACCTAATATTTTTAGCTAATATTTTCAGGACTGAACAACTCACATGAGCTGTGTTGAATGGGGGATGCCGTATTACAAAAACTCTTCATACATTTTTTAGTTTTCTCTACTAAACTTGTTTTAGAAAAAGAAACTCACTCATAATACATTTTCAACAACCTATGTGTGATAAAACAACTAAGATCTATAAGAACTATGTACGTATAAGGGTATGTAGAGTGATTTGTGTGAAATCCTATCAACCGCTATAAATTGTAAACCAAAAAGCCTAGCTTAGAGGGGACGAAAAACTTTCGCGTATAGCTGAGCTAATCCTCACCATTTACTATAATCCATGTTCGGGAAGATGCGCCAGTCTGATTAATTGCGAATAAGGAAACATCGGCTGGGATGCTGCCCATTTATATCTATTCCCACATATAGTTAGCGTTTTTCAAATAATTCACAGGAATTTACACATTCTGCGTAGCAATAGACGAGGTGTGAGGTTTTGCTTACTACGATTTTATTTCGGCACTTTACCCTACTGAATCTTCCACAAGACAGTGGTTAGATACTTAGCAGTTAATTATTAAGTATAAAAAGGAACACAACACACACAACATATCATATACATATCATACAGCGTTAATCTATACCATATGTTCTCAACATTGTTTTGCCCACTGCCTACTTTGAGAATATATTTTTTTATAGCCCCCCAATTTTTTTTTATTTGCCATCTGTCGCAAATCTGAAACAGCTATTGCCACGCTTATATTTAAACGTGTAATATTACATAGTCGTAAGATAGGATATGACCTCTATCCTATTTCTGATTTAAAAAAAAAATGTTTCAATGAGAATAATTAAAACGCATACTTAATTACATTGAGAAGTATTTTTATTAACATTCAAAAGTCATTAAATTTATAACTTACCTATTGAGAAGGTTGAATTTGATCCATTATGAGGAGTTTGCTAATTTCAAGCTAGATTTTACTTAAAACCAAATGATAACGCCATCTGTTGTTAGCTATGATTTTTATTTTCTATTATCTAATTAGCATGGTGCCAATCCTATCCTCTTACCTTCCTATTCCTTTTTCTTCTAAAAACAATCATCCTTTAAACGGCATCAAAAAAAGTCTTCGATCTATTTCACTACCCGCCGCACGCGTCCGTTTATTTTGCGAGTTGCTGTCCGCGTACGCCTAATCCTATCATGGATTACGGTGCTACATATAAAACAAAAAATAGTGGTTCCTAATATGGTTTAAACCAGTGATTCGCTAGTGTGGTGAACAGAACTACGAGGAGCTGTACTCATACCACTGACGCCCCAGTGTCCCCTGGTGAGTCCACTTCCCATGGTTTCCTTTTATTTTACACCACGAATTACCAAATTTAGCGATACCACGAATAGTAAGTCACCGCGTTCAGTAACATGGAGCCGATTTCTCTTTTTAGTTGCCAACGTTGATATTGCACTAAATTCACGTCAGCTAAATAGGGCGATGGGATTGCTGTCAGAAATTGTTGAAAAATCGAGCATAATCCTGGGTATAGTTGCGAAATCGGCTTCTGCAGCCAAAATTCTTGGTAACCATTCTTAAATTTAATTTTTAATTCTTCATTTGTAGTCTGTTCAAATAGTTCTTCCACTGAATATAAGATAATATTTCATTTTATTTTAATACTTTATTAGACTGGTATATTTGACTTACAAGCTTGGGCGTGCACAGGGCTTTTCAACAGGGTAGGCAGTCAAAATAACAAATATTTTAAAAGTAAATAACAATTTTAATATATAACTAGCTGTAGCCGCGACTTCATCTGCGCGGAGAATTTTTTCGTGGCTTTCCCAGATTCGGTTAGATTATATGTACACATGTGCATAGTATGTTTAAAGAAAACGAAACAAAGTCTACGTCTAGCCTACATCTGTCTCCGGGAACATACTATCTCCATACCAAACATCATAATTGCTTCGGCGGTTCAGCATTTCCCATTCAAAGTTTCATCTCCTTTTTCACCCCTTTAAGGGTAGTTTAGCCTATGTCCATTTCCAGGTGTCAAAGTCAAAGTCAAATCAATTTATTCAAGTAAACCCAATTCACAAGGTATTTTTGAGCGTCAAATCTACTTTAGTTCGGTTCAAATAGAAAACCTGGACACAAAAGAACCGACAAGAAACTCAGTCAGGTATCATTTTTTCAACTTTATTTTACAAAAGGTTTATTAAAATACAATATTTTCACTAAACCAGTAAATGCATGTGCAGAGAAGATAATTTCCAGACTATTGTTTTATCTTCAATGAAATCGTTTATTTTATAGTATGATTGTCCATTCAATTTACGTTTTATAACCAATCTCTGTTAATTCAGTAATTTCCTGAGTAACTGTTATAAAAACGAATGCACTTACCAAAAAATGAAACATTTGACTTACGTAATTTAAATTTTGGAATAACCAATTTATCACGACCTCGGGATCCATACCGTTAATATCGCCTTTCTTTTTAAACCGATCTATATTTTTCCTCATATACATAATAGTTTCAAAGATGTATAAGGACGGCAAGGTGAGGACATCAATGTATTTAAAACAATCTTTAAGTGATTCTCGTGCATTCATATTGTAGATGGCACGTATTGCTCTTTTTGGTAAAATAAAAATGGAGTTAATATGCGCTGCTGATCCCCACAGCAGACGACCGTAGAACATTAGACTGTAAAAATGTGCAAAGTACACCAGCCTTGCCGTGTCCACATCCGTTATTTGCAATGGTATATGCAATTAGACGCATTAGCGTCTAATTGCATATACCGCGGAACCGAGCTTACTAGCCAACGCCCCAATATGGTCCGCCCACTGTAACTTGTTATCTACTGTTAGACCAAAAAAAACTGTCTGACTTAACCAATTCCAATTGCTTCCCACCCAGTTCTATTTTATCATGGATTCTGTGTACATTAGAAAGGGAAAATTTAATGTATTTGGTTTTTTGTGCATTCAGTAGTAAATTATTAGACACCTGCTAGAATTCTGTTTATCCAAGATCTTTTCTGTCTAGTTTAAATAACAATGAGGTATCATCAGCAAATAATACTGTTTCGCATAAGTCCCTGAGCATAAATGGGAAATCATTAATATAAACCAAAAACAGGAAAGGTCCCAAAATTGATCCTTGGGGAACGCCCATTTTTAACTTTGAACCAACAGATACAACCACATTAACACTCACTTTTAGCTCCCGGTCAGACAAATACGGGATCATGAGATCGAGAGCGTTACCACGTATTCCATAGTATTTCAGCTTGCAATTTAAAGTTTCATGACTAACACAATCAAATGCTGTGGAAATATCACAAAAAACACCAATAGCATCCTGGGACAGTCCTGATCAAGCTTGCTCCCGCATGAGTTGTTGACCGCCCTCTCGTGAACCCGTATTGTTGACCATAAAATACCCCGTGAATGTTAAAATTACAAAATTACAAAAAAAAAATACAAAAATATTTATTAACGAAATTGTTGAACAAATAACATTTACATAGTACCTGCACTAGGCTAGGCCTGTATCGCAGGGTCCTATTTATATGGTCACAATTACTTAAGACTGACTAAGCGATGATTGGAAGCAAAAAGTGTGCGCGTTTGTGTGTGTTTCAGTATGCATGGTAGTGTGTGTGAATGAGGGTGCATAATAAGTTATGTAGTAAATATGTTAAAGTGAGTGTGGTTATGATAGTGTGAGGATACCAGATGGAACATGAGTGTGTGTGATAAATGTCAAAGTGAATGTGGTTATGAATGAAGGATGGTGCAGAGGATGCAATTGTGTCACTGGAGAAATGATAAACTATTTTTGGATTTTCAAAATATCTTCAGTTTCGTTGTAGGTGAAGGTTTGCAGCCATTTTGTTATAGATATTCTAGCTTCACGCAATGTAGAAGTCTTTATGTCACAGTGCTTACAGATTTTATTATAGACAGAAGGGTGCAGAAAGTCATGAAATCTCCGCGCAAAGGCAGTTTTCACTGTTGTTGTATTTACTTTGTACACGCGATTTGCTAGCATTGTCTGATGTGTTTCGGTGTTAAGGACGGATTTGTGTATTTTTAAAGAAGCATGTAATATGTAGAGCTGTCGCGCTGTTTGTACTACAGACTCTTCGTACAGAGTGGTAGTGGGGTAACGAAAGGGTTTCCTATGCATAACTTTAAGCACGGCACGTTGGGCCCTTTCTAAAATAATTAAGCTAGTCGACTTGAAGCCACCCCAAACCGTTATGCAGTATACCAGGATAGATTGACAAAGTGCAATGTGATTGACAAATAGATTTGAGCAACTTTTTGTTTGCCACATCAGGAAGTAGTTTCAATGCGTAAGTAAGTTTTCTGACTCTAGATGACATAGTGGCTATGTGAGAATCGAATGTCAGTTTCTCATCAAGCACAATACCAAGGTACTTATAGGTTTGTCTTCTCTTAATATACTTACAGCTGCAAGGTAAGTCCTCGTTGGTGTCTGTGTGTCCTACAGAGCAAGAGTGTATTTTTATTACCGAGCTTGAAGTTGGCGCAGATGCTTTTGTTTTATGGAAGCACATTTATTTGGTTTTTTCCACATTTAAGGTCAAGAGGTTGTCCTTAAGCCAGTTTGATATTTGAAGTAGCCCTCCTTCGGTGTTTCGGAAGGCTTTTTTCCATGACGTGTCGTAGAAGACTACTGCCGTGTCATCCGCGTAACAGGTAATACTTGCCCCAGGAAGTGTCAGGCTGGAAATGTCATTTAAATATGTAAGGAACAGTGTTGGACCGAGGATACTGCCCTGTGGAACGCCAAATTCAATGCCCACGGGACCACTCACTAGACCGCCAACCCTTGTACACTGTCTCCTATTCGATAAGTAACTCGAAAACCAGTCTAAGGCAACCCCTCTGATACCCGTAAGCTCCAGTTTTCTTAGTAGTATTCGAATGGAGACTGCGTCAAAGGCCTTGGCTAGGTCCAAAAATACTCCCACGCAGGCATCTCCCTTGTGTAGGTGTGAAACTATGACATCGGTTAATTGTTAATTTAAATTTTACTTTTGAAGCGAGTGATTTTTGCGTATCAGAAACTACGTTAAGCAAATTTTGAGCTAATTTTTTACCAATCGTGCTAAAATATTCATTTACAGAATCAAGTGAGTCAATAGGATCATTCTTAAGAGTAAGCAGTTCTGAGCTTTGCGTGGTTTTTGGTTTAGCATAGGTGATGTTTTTGATAGTATTCTACAGCTTTTTTGGATTCTCATGATTCTTATTTAGTTCATTAGCTTCGTATTCATTTTTGAGTTTCCTTATGAGGTTATTGTAAAAGTTTCTATAACCTTTGTAAACAACTTCTATAGATTGGTCATTTGGTTTCTTGCGAAAAGTTGCATGTAATTTGTCTTTGTGCTTGGAACATCTAAGTAGCCCAGGTGTCATCCATGGTTTTAAATTATGCCTAGACCGACTTATGGGAACAATTTTAGAATAGTTACTTATGGCGCCTGTAATTTTTGTCACAAAAATCTGAGTAGCCTTGGAGACACATTTTTCCGATATCACAGAAGTCCAGTCAGCGCTTTTAAGTTCTGCAGTTAGCCCTTGGTAGTCTGTTTTCTGTCTATGTCGTTTCTCTTTACTGAATTTTCTTTGAGGGATACTAATTCCAATCATAGTAATGTCATGGTCAGTAATGTCCGATATATACACAATTGATTTGACTCCATGCCTTGTGTTGGTAAAAATGTGATCTAAACAGGACTTGCCTCTGGTAGGTTTATTAATGGCAGGCAGAAATCCATTTTCTGCTAGAAGGTTCATGTAAGTGAAGTTACTGGAAGTTTCGGTTGGAAGTGCGCATATGTCAATATTTATGTCACCAGCTACAATAACATTGGGTTTTGTAGACGTGTTCTTGAGGACAACCTCAAGCGAGTCTAAGAAGGGATCGACATTTTTGAAAAATGGAGATCTATAAATCGCAAATACTGTAAAAATGTTCGGTATTTCAATTTCAAAGCAGTTTGCGTCGTTAATCGATGCTTCTGTTACTTTAGGGTCCAAAGATTCCTTCACATACGCCACTACACCTCCCGCTTTATTGACATATTTATTTGATCGAAAAGATGTATAACCATCAATCTGAGAGACTATAGATGCTTTATTCAGCCAACATTCGGTTAGAATTTTAACGTCAAAATCAATATCTAACCGTTTAAAAATCAGCAAAAAAGTGTTGAAGTTTCGTTGTAAACTTCTAATATTTAAGTTTAAGATTTTGATTGGTAGTTCTTGTGTGATAATGCTCTTACATTTCTCTGCTGTTTCAACAGTACGGCAATATATGTTAAGTGAATTGTCAACATCAATCACGTAGTCGAGGTTAGTCATTTAACAAATTTAAAAGTGCTATAATAAAATAGTTTTTGCTAAGATATTTGAGAGATTTAAATTTTGTTAGATTTACAGAAAAAGGGGAGTAATAGAAAGTTGCATGTTGGCTAAGTTGAAATATGCTATTATAGAGACAAAACAATTCCGAAACTGCTTGATACTGTTTATTTTTTGTACTTAATGAATTTGTGACTTTTATGCATGCCATTCCCTTTTCCAGTGTAATGTTTTATTGCAATTGTTACTGTACGTGAAGCATGAGTGAGATAGTGTAGTCGTGGAAATGCGTCTTTTTATGTATTCTTTATATAGTATGACATACAGTATTATTGACCAACATAGAAAGTCCCAAAAACTTTGTTTAAATCTGCTTCGCATCGTATACGATAAGCCCCTGTGTCAGGACGATGTCTCACGAAAATTCTTCCATCCTTGGTCCATACAAATTTCCAACCAAGACGGGATCCCCCCTGGCGCGCTTTGTGGAATAACTGACGATTTGATCGTGTGCGGCATTCGTTAACGTAGAAACGACGCGGCTCGCCTTGTAGTTGAAAGCCGGAGGTATCCGCGCCTCGACGGACTCGTGCTGCCTGTAGTAACTGCGCACGAATCGCCCGTCGCGTCAGACGCACGACAAGTGGACGAGGTCTTGTTTCTTCCGTGCGCTCTCCTTCAATACAAGCACGCCACGCCCCCACTCTTTCTGCGCTGACAACGTCCGTCGCTGTGAGAGCTACCCCAAGTTTCTCCCCGACGAGACACACCAAGTGCACTGGATTTTCTCCGTTTACTTCTGGGATTCCGCTCATCTCGACATCCGCGAGCAGTGCATCCTGATCTCGGTCATTGAGTTCAGTCTTCAATTGACTTTGGTGTTCAAAAGACTTGGTGTTTCATTAGGCGCTGCCAAGTTTTTCTGCTTCTCCAATTTCACAACTCGGCTCTCCAAGTCTTCCAGTCGCTTGGTTAGGCCATCCACGGCTGAAAAGATTTTTTTCAAATTGTGCCTCCAAAAGTGTTTTAACAGACGACATTACTGCTATTTCGAGTTCCTCGTGGATAATGCTTCGCACCAAGTCTGTGGTAAGTTGTTCGGTGTTTGGTACATCATCTGAAGATTTACGACGTAACTTCGAATTGCGGACCGTATCATTAGAAGAGTCCGACTGCCCAGCGTAAGTTCTGATCGGGGTTTCAGCATTTGTTTGAGTGTTATTTTTTCGAATATTTTACTCAACGCTGGCAATATTGACACCGGGCGATAATTGGTTGGATTTAACATACAGTCCGATTTAAATAGTGGAATAATTTTACTGTGTTTCATTAAACTGGGAAATACGCCTTGATCGACAGATTTATTAAATTTATCTACCAAAATTGGCGATAATATAGGTATTACATTAGTTATTACATTAATTGATAGTCCCCATAAATATGTATAGATACCCTCTTAAATATTTTTGAGTAAGTACGGATGTAGTTATGAAAACTTTCATCTACCGTGTAAGATTTTTCATCATATAACTCATAAAGCCTGTCCCTACTTTTTCTTATGCCCTTCGTCGCCCAATCCACGAAACGTAACTTGTTATCAATAACTACTTTCTTTTTCTTCGGACAGTTCTTATTAAATGTTTCAGATAAGTTTTTGACTAATAATTCATACATGATATTTGGATCATCTACCAAGGAAGCAGTGTTTGCAAATTTGGCTACATCATGTTTAAAGTTTTTTAGCCTACTCTCTCCTAATAGCTTAAATTCAAATATTTGTTCTGATTTATATTTCATATCCTCTATTTTAATGAACTGTCCTTTATGATCAGAGCGGATACCAGTATTTTCCATAATTTCACGCTTACTCATAAAAATGTTATCTATACATGTCGCGGAAGGGTATGTGATCCTGGTCGGTTCCTTAAAAATATGCACTAAAATAAATGAGAGAAAGAGTGAAATGAGCATATCTCTTTCCTTCGAATTATTCAGTATGTCTACATTAAGGTGTACTTTCGATCCGAGCATCAGCGTCAGTGTCACGGCGTTAGTAACGCCACGACACTGACGCTGCGACTGTGCGACAGTATAAGTTACTACGAAAATGTATGGACCGGCGTTCGAGCATCGCGACACTAACGTGCGCATCAGTGCTGCTGTGAGTGTCGCGATGCTCGAACGCCGGTCCATACATTTTCATAGTAACTTATACTGTCGCACTGACGCTGACACTCGGATCGAAAGTCCACCTTTAAAGTCATCACACGTTATTATTGACTTCTTACATTTGCTAAGTCTTTAAAAATCAAACGAAGGACGTCGGTAAACACATAAAAATATGTGCTGATCCGTCTCTGCATACGACATTTCACATATACGTTCAACAGAACGACCGACTACGTCTTTACGGTTCTTGACTACAAGATAATTTTTACACAAAATCATGCTACTACCGCCATCTGTCGAGGTTCTATTGAACACACTGGCCACATTAAAATTATTTATATTAAAAGACATTTTATCTGCCTTCAACCACGTCTCGGTGAGGCACAAGATGTCTATATTATATTTTTCTATGAATAATTCAACCTCTAATATTTTGCCAGAGAAATTATTGATATTTTGATGTACAAACGTAATTAAGTTATTATGAAGTTTCTCCGTGGTCTGATTATTTAATTTAAATAATTTTTATCAGCAGTAATATTAGTATAACTGCTAAAACTTGCTTTGTCCCTAAGTTCTTAGTTATAGTCCCTATAACCGAGTTGATACATGTGGCTACTGATGTAGCGAGTTTGTGTTTTGTCTTTTTAGACAAGTACAAAGTACTTTTTGTCAGTTAGTGTGAAACTATATCCATGCTACATCATAATCAGTTCAGCGGCTTAGCATTTCCCGCACAAAGGTTCGTCCCCTCCCTCCCGTCCCCCTTCTCACATGTTTTTGATAAAAAAAGTAGCCTATGTATTTTTGATCAAATAAGTCTTATCACCACCCCTATCATCACCAAGATTATCATTTCCCATACAAAGTTTCAACCACCCAAAACTACACCTAAGGGGGTGACCCTTATCCATGATAATTCGTAATCAGTGGTTTAGCATTTCCCGTACAGTTTCGAGTCAGCAAAAAATAAATATGTATTTTTGATAAATAATGTCTCATCACCGCACCATATTTTATCATTACCTAGATTTAGCGTTTCCCATACAAAGTTTCATCCCCCTTTTCACCCTTTTAGGGGTAGATTTTTTATACAAAGTAGCCTGTATCCATTATCTGATGTCAAACTATCTTCTTGTCAAATTTCATCATAATCGGTTCAGCGGTTTATCATTTCCCATGCAATGCAAAGTTTCATCCCCTTTTTCACCCCTTTAAGGGCAGGTTTTCTAAAAAATAAGTAACCTATCATAAGCACAATTACATGTTATTACTACATACCGATTTTTATCAAGATCGGTAAAGCCATTCTTTGGTTATAAAAGGACATACAGACAGACAAACATTTTCAGACAAATTATAGAATCGAATTCAGGTAGTCATAAAACGACTATCTATCACAATATTAAACAGTAAAATTGTAATTATAGACAGACGCTAGGGATTTATATAGTAGTATTTTACGGTAGTAAACTAATTAATCTGTGGTAGTATAGATTATACTTACTAAAACAGCAACATTGACGAGCGAGAACGTTACCGTTACTTTAATTTTTCGTAGTGGTTGTTATTTGTTATACATATGTGGTAAATGCAAGGAAAACAAAATAAACTATTAGTATGTGCACAACCCTTCAGCCACTAAAATGTTTCATAATATTTAGAATTAAAATTTCTAGTCACATTACCTGATTTTTGATGTAAATGCAACTCTGGAACACATCTGCCTTTAGCTATAGTTTGTAATTTTTCACTATATGATTTCGAAAACGCAGCTTATTTTAGTTTTTGTAAATACACACTGCCGACACAATTGTCACAGATAAAACATTCCATTCTTCAAAATACAACTGAAATTATCTATTACTAGCTGTACCCGCGACTTCGTCTGCGCGGCAAATTTTTTCGTAGCTTTCCCGGAATATGTTAGATTGTTTTTGAAAAAAAGTCTAGGTGTAGCCTACGTCTGTCTCCGGGAGCATACTATCTCTGTACCAAACATCATAATTGCTTCGGTGGTTCAGCATTTCCCCCTCAAAGTTTCATCCCCCTTTTCGCCCCCTTAGTTATTTTTGATAAAAAAAAAAGCCTATGTCCACTCCCAGGTGTCAAACTATATCCATTCCACATCAGAATCAGTTCAGCGATTTAGCATTTCCCGTACAAAGGTTCGTCTCCCGCCCTCCTGTTCCCCTTTTCACAGATTTTTGATAAAAGAAGTAGTCTGTGTGTTTTTGATAAAAAAAAAGTCTTATCATCACACCAAATTTTATCGTTAATCGGGAAAGGCCACGAAAAAATTTACCGCGCCAACGAAGTCGTGAGTACAGCTGGCACTACTGTAAATCTCTAGCATCTGTCTGTAATATTATAATTTTACTATCAAATTTTGTGATAATAATCATTCTATGACTCACTGACTTCGTTTCTAGCATTTTTAATATTTTCGTCTGTCTGTTTGTCAATATGCCCTTTTATAATTGAAGAACAGCTTGACCGATCTTCATGAAAATCGGTAAGTAGTAAGAACATGTAATTGCGCTCATGATAGGTTACATATTTTTTAGAAAATCTACCCCTAACAGGGTGAAAAGGGGAATGAAACTTTGTATGGGAAATGGTAAACCGCTGAACTGATTATGATGTAGCATGGATATAGTTTGACAACTGGAAACGGACATAGGCAACTTTTAATAAAAAAATTATTCTAAGAGGATGAAAAGTGGGATAAAACTTTGTATGGGAAACGCTAAAACTTGGTAATGGCAAAATTTGGTGCGGTGATAAAACTTTTTTTTCAAAAGTACATAGGCTACTTTTTTTATCGAAAATCTGTGAATGGAGGGAGGGGGACCAAACTTTGTACAGGAAATACTAAACCACTGAACTGTACTGCTGAACGATTAAGATGTAGCATGGATATAGTTGGACACCTGGGAACGGACACAGGCTACTTTTTTATCAAAAAACTATCCCTAAAGTGGTGAAAAGGGGGATCAAACTTTGAATGGGAAATGCTGAACCGCCGAACCAATTACGATGTTTGGTACAGAGATACTATGTGCTCGGAGACAGACGTAGGCTAAATATAGACTTTTTTTGTAAACAATCTTTAGGCACACTATGTAGATATAATCTAACCTAATCCAAGAAAGCCACGAAAAAATTTACCGCGCAGACGAAGTCGCGGGTACAGCTAGTTTCATAATAATCGGTTCAGCGGTTTACCACTTCCCATACAAAGTTTCATCCCCCTTTTCACCCCTTTGGGGTAGATTTTCTAAAAAATAAGTAGGCTACATGAGCGCAATCACATGGTTTTACTACGTACCGACTTTCGTTAAGATCAGTCAAGCCGTTTTTCAGTTATAAAAGGACATACAGATAGACACAGACAGACAAAAATTTTTAAAATGATAGAATAGAAGTCAGCGAGTCACAAAACTACTCTAATTAAAGTTAAGTCAAAATTAACACAAAATTTGTTGAAAAAATTGAAATTACAGACAGACCCTAGAGATTTATGTAGTACCTAGTATAGATAAACCGATACTTTACTTTAAATACGAATTGCAAGAAGAACAAGAAATCACTCGTACGAAGAAAACAAATATGGCGTTTTATTTTGATTCAATACAATTCAAGTATAAATCAGTGAACCATAAACAAAGCGAAAAGTGTTTGAATTTATCAGATGCATTTAACTCTATAATGTCGTTGATGTAGTCAGTGTCTCCAAAACAAACACACAAACTTAATTTTCATGTATAAAATAGCACACATTTGAAAGTTTATTTTGTGTACTGATAGGTGAAACGAAGTGTGGGTTTGTTTCGCCCAGCGTTATTCTGTTAGAATCTACAATCTCCAAAAAAAACATCTGCTCCTAGCAGTAAATGAATCTCGGAAGGATGGAAGAATGTAGGGTCAGCAAGTTGTATATTAGAAGGTAAATTAAGTTTGTAATAATAAGACCAGAACGCAAACAATTACAACAAAGCTTGTATTTAGTTACTTCACAAAATCTGTCATCTTGTGACATGCTTTTAAATTGTTCGCATTGATATACATAATGTGGTTGCTTACAAATAACAAATAAAAATTTGTTGCTTTCATTTACATTAGAGGACGAAGCCACAAAAGATTTAATATTTTTGTTTTCCTTATGTAAAAATTTTTCTGATACTTTGTCACTCTTACTTACCTGAACAGTTTCGAGGAAATCTGCACTACGTAGGAACTGAAAGAATTCTTTGAGTGTAGGAGAAGCATCCAAGACATTTCGGTGTTCTTCCCATTTGCGACCAGTGAGGTTATCTAGCTTTGACGTCATCAAAAATATTATTAAAGTAACCCAAGATTTAGTAGGTTCATTTAAAGTATCTAAAGCACGTAAACTTTTAGAAAAAGTATCAACGAGGAACCGAATCGACTTGTGGGACTCCTTATGCATAAGTTCAAAATTAAAAAAAGATTTTACGTGGTTATTAATAAAAATGCGTTTATTATTATAAAGATCGCAAAGGAGGTCCCACGCCACTTTATAATTGTCGTTTGAAAACTCCAGCGACTTTATAACGACAGATGCCGCGCGTCTTATAGAGGAGCGCAGATAATGACATTTATTAATTACTGGCATTGATTGATTTTTATTAACAAAAAATCGAACGTGTCTTGGAATTCCAACCAATGTAAATAGTTTCCCTCAAAATGAGGTAAATCGAAAGGCTACCCGCCTTATATTTGTCACATGATGTGAACAACAAGAATTTACAGACGTTTCATCCAGGTCTTTTTTCTTTTTTGGATACACCTATCAATTTAAGTGTGTTCTGTGCTTGCGCAATAAGACTACAGAATAACGTTGGGGATCTAAATCATCAGTGGCATTAAGTTCAATTTTACTCTGAACATCATCAAATGAAGAAAATAACTGTTGGAATCTACCCAATTTTAGTTGTAATTCCGAACTAATATTGTAACTAATATGCTTTGGTTCTATTGATTTAATTGATTCTATATAATTTAGAAAAACAGTTATTCTAGATTTAATAGTGGAACGTTGATTAATGACTTAATATTTATTTGTTGTTTGACATATTTAAACAACTTCAGTGTCGTAGGTGCAAAATGTAGAATAAAAATTAAAATAATAATATAAATGTAAAAATAAAAACGATATTGACAATTTAAAATGATTTAAATCTGTTTAAAAAATTATAAATTAGCAGACCGTAAAGAATGCCGGCAATATACTGCAAAGCAAGAAGCAGCAATGAACTCGATCCAATGCTCTAGCCAGCGCTCTCGCACGCAGCGGCTACGTGATATCAACGCAGAACGCGCGTGATTCAGTAGATCGTCGTTAATTTCTCGGTTTCTGTTGCACTAGAAAATCTAGAAGCAGGCAGTGTGTAGCTGCTGTTTAAACTTTAATTTAGTATACACTTCCAACCCTACAACCCTACTACCATTATGATATCTACTAACTTGTTGTTTTTATTTTTGCTTGTATATTTGTTATTTGTTATATCTAATATTTATTTATTCGTTGTTGTTCTTGAGATCACGTCGGGGTCACCAATTTTTATGTTAGTAGCATGGAGGAAAGGTTAGTAATTACAGGAACAAATCCAAAACAAACTTGGTCATTTTTAGTGTTTTGTATTTTTGTACAATGCATATTAATGGCATACCAATGGCAACCAGGAATGTCACCCGAGATGGCAACATATTACTGTTAAAATCTGGAAGGTTGCTCGAAATGGTAACATATTAATATAATATAAAGTGACTTATAGAAAATGGTAGTAACACAATCTAAGAGATAAAAAAACATAACATAACATAACTTCACGCTGTATCCCCAACGGGGTAGTCAGAGAGGACGGAGCGCCAGGAGTCGCGGTCCTTACACACCTCTTTCGCTTCCTCAAATCTCATCATTCTCCTCACACATTTTCGCCTAGGTATGCGAGTGCTTTTGACATTTCCGTCTGCTAACACTCTGGCTATTTGATCTTCATAAGTCAGCCTTGGTCTTCCTTGGCTTCTTTTACCACTCACTTTTGCTCTGTATATTTTCTTCGTCAGTCTTTCATCACTCATTCTTTCCATGTGCCCGAACCATCTAAGCATTCCTTTCTTCATTTTTACAATAACACTGTTGTGCAACCCTGTCATACTGCGTATCTCATCATTGATCTAAGAGATAATCTTATATATTTAGAAACCCAAAATGGTATCACTAAAATAAGAATAAGAAAAGGCTTAGGCTGAAATTGAACCCTGAAATTGTAATCATATAGCGGAAGTACAGCCTAGATACGGAAATAAAGTACATACAGAAATAATAATAATAATAAACTCAGACATTTTTCACACAACGCCGCCATCTAGTCCCAAAGTAAGCAGCACAGCGCTTGTGTTATGGGTACTAAACAACAGATATACAAATTATATACTTTTCTTTTGTAAATAAATACATATTATACATAAACACCCAGACTCGGGGCGGGAATCGAACCCGCAACCCCCATTTACTTACCGACGCGCTAAGCCGTTGCGCCACGGAGGTCGTCAAAGTCAAGGAGTCAAGGAGGTCGCCAAAAAAATAAATAAATAAATGAAGGATGAATATTACGTGCGATATTGTTGCATAATATGCAGTTAGTTTGTTTACTATAATTGGAGTGACATGGACATTTAAGTAAATTTGGTAAAAGATTGAGAGGGAGATTTTGGACATTTTTGGACCAAAATATATTTATAGGTATAATTTTCGGTGTGTCTGTTTGTATATTCAAGTATTACTTAGCAACTCGCAGAATACATATGAAAGAAAGTGGTTTTTGTTGTCTGAAATATGAGGGACAAAGTATCAACCGATTGTCCATATTATATATCATTACACTGTCGTCACTATATAGTGGTGGGTTAACTTGAAAAAAATGATAGTAACAGAGTACCAAAGAGAATAGGTACCTTTTAAAAAAGGAATGCCTACTTGAAATTCTAAATACAATCATTATAAGTAATTATAGGTATACGTTGATTGTCGTTAACTGCTTAATGAAAAAGTGTAAAAGTACGCGTTATTTATATTACGCAAATGTAGAGGAAAATAATGAATAATTGTCGGATGGATTAAATTTACAATATCAAAAAAAATCACATTAACACTTATTTATAAAATCAATTCTAAGACAAATTCAACAAATAATAAGAAGTATTATGTTTCATTTTATTTTTACATCAGAAAAAAATGTTTTCTTTCTTTTTAAAGCAGTGATTTTTGATACATCATTCAAAAGGCATTTTTTGAAATCGTTTCGGTTCTGTGTATAATTACCACCTATGTTGAAAAATTGGGACTGATATTAACTTACGGTCATCAGGATCGCCTCTGTGCACCCCCAAAGTAGAAAGAGGTAAAGTTAGGAAAGACTGACGAATAAAATCTACAAAGCGAAAGCGAGTGGGGGTAGCAGAAGCCAAGGAAGACCAAGGCGACTTACGAAGATCAAAATAGCCAGGGTATTGGTTGACGGAAATGTCAAAAGCATGCATGCACACTCAGGCAAAAATGCGTCAGGAGAATGATGAGATTCGAAGAGGCGAAAGGAGTATGTAAGAACCGCAAAGCTTGGCGCTCCGTCCTCTCTAACTACCCCGTAAAGGACACAGCGTGAAGACATGTATGTACGTATGTCTATTGAAAGTTTCTTCCTCTCTTGAAAGTTATGGTTCACATTAAATTCTATTATTTACAGTGTCCTTATCGGTTGATTATGTTGCCTCGTAAATGAAATCAATGAACTCACTACTAACTCTCCTCCTTAACGTCTACGAATAAAAACTAACTCCACAGTATTTATAATTGTCCCTCTACTCAACATGCCGTTACCTAAAACACTGTACTCTTCGGTTTATAGCTGTCAAGACAGACGTTGCTGCGGAATCGGTAATCAATTTTTTAAATGTCATCACAATTATTACATACTAGCGACCCGTCCCAGCTTCTCTCGAATGGTAATTATTGTAATTTACTATAACCTTCCGGAAGAAATTCTCTAAATGATGGTAAAAACAAATAAAAATCCGATGCGTTGTTTAGAAGAAGTAAGCGGAAAAACAGACAGACGCGGACAGTGACCTTGTTTTATACTATTTAGATATAGTATATTTAGATATAGAGAAGAGGAGGCATATTCTATAATCAGAAGATCCGGAAATTATTGAAATAAATTTCGAGTGAAGTGAAAACAGCAAGCAATAATATTATAACATTTAACTAACAGAATATTAAGATTACAATTACATGAGTAATCTGTTTTTGGTAAATATTAGTATTACAATTGAAATTACAATACATATAGTAAATATTTTTCAGTGTCTATCAGTAAGATCTATGCACGCAATTGTACGTCGTCAATTGACGATGAACACAATCGTTCATTATCAATAATCTTACATTCAGTTTTTTCACTTAACCAAATAAATTTGTATACAACAGCTGCTAAAGTACCACCGACTAATGGTCCTATCCAATATATCCAATGTGCTCCCCACTTTCCCGTCCATAAAGCTGGACCCAGTGATCTTGCCGGATTCATACTAGCACCAGTCAACGGACCACCGGCAATCGACAATCCAACAACAGCAAAACCAATTTTTAACGGAACAGAATCTCGATTGTGTTTGTTAATTGAATTCCACCCTCCGCAATTAACGAATGCTAATGCTGCTGTCAAAATAATCTCAACGCCCAAAGCGTGCAATAAATTTTGTTTCACATGTGGTAGTGTCAAACATATTTCTTCTGATACTACATCTACTGGTGATATTGCCAGTAACATACCATAACCCAGAATAGATCCTGTACACTGAGCCGAAAAGTATGTTATTCCAAGGGGTATCGATGTAAAACCGCAAACCATTGAAGCACTTGTTACAGCTGGATTCATGTGTGCTCCAGAAATATGACCAAATGTTTGAATGTTGAACATGGCGACTAAACCAAAACCGAGAGGGCCATATAGAGGTGATTGGCTTACGAACCCGTCCAATGGTATACATGCCATGCATCCACAAACAATAAGTAACATCGTAGATACAAGTTCGGCCAATATTGATTTTCCATGAATATAAGTCCAATGGATTATTGATGTAGTTGATGCTTCTTGTTTATTTTCAATGAGACTAACTACATGAGGAGCCCGTGTTTCCATTATTTCTACAAGTAGATTTAATGACTGTAGATTTTCAAATATTATTAGCGCAGTCACTTTTGTTAATAATCTATAATTCACATTCACATCATAAAAATCCTTATTTTTAACTTTGTAATTTCACACATGAAATTAATCACTATCGTCTTTTCGGTAGCTATTTTCTCACGGCGATAGTGTGACTGGTGTAACTGATTTGTGTGGCTGCACTTTAATAAAAGTAACGCTCGCCGTTAAATCACAGTAAAATACAGGTAGGTGTACCTGTTATCTGCTGTTGAATATAAGAACACCCAAATATTGTTATCTACACATTTAATAAACTCCTGTATATGAGCGTAAGTATCATGTTTACAAAACTTCACAGACCAGTGACAAAGCGAGTATTTTCCTTTGATCTTGCTCATAAGGATAATAAAATTATAAGTAGATAGGTAGGTGCTATGACAGTGTAAAATAATGGTAATTTTAATAATGAGCCTTCGCACACTTTGTATGGTCGGTGATCTGACGACATGCGAACACGTAAAGTTTGTGTCTGTCTCCGATCATATTACAGAAGTTTCTATATTAATAATAATAAACGCTTAATCAATATTAATAAAATAAAATACGCTTTAAAACTGTTATTACTCGTACTTAATACCTATATCTTTCTTTTTTCATTAGCGACACTTGACGCTCCGTCCTCTGACTACCCCGTTAGAGATGCAGCTAGAGGACACATACATACCACATACATATCTTCACGCTGGAGAGGACACGTATGTATATATATATATATTATCTTTTTTTCTTCAAATACCCACTACTTTCAATAATATTTGTACACTGGACGACATAATAGTATATTAGGCAGTTACAGGTAAAATCCATGTTCTTGATAAACTGTTTTTAAATTTAGGTACATAACGAAATGGTAAAAAAGGAATGGTAGGACCTTTGTCTGTCTGTCATAGCTGCTAATTATTGCAGCAACTACTAATGCAATCGACTTGAAATTTGAAACAGTTGTTAATAACTAGTCTACATACATTGTAGATGATAAAATTTAAAAATATTTTTAATGCAAAAGTGACCGTGTTTTTAGTCATTGGGTGAAACGGATTATCATATAAAAGGCTCCATCTGTACCTAAATTTGTACATTTAAACATAGATATTCACTGTCTGTCGATTTCTGCCGCATAGTCCTTGACCGTTGACTTGAAAATTTAAATAAGATGCCATTTCCCTCCTCGTCTCCGAAGTTTACGAAGTGAAAAATCTAAAATAATTAGAGTTGATAGAGCATACATATTACGGAAAAATTAAATGATATCTCTGACTATTACAGTTTTTACACTACACTTTTTACTGTTTTTACAGTTACAGATATCGGTAAAAATTTTTTATTAACAAAGTCAGTTACGTGGTCCTACTCAAACGGTGCGCAACGTTTTGTGTAGCTACATGAACGTATGTTTTCAGAATTTCGAATTGAGTATCGCTAGAGTATCCCGTCTACCCATTGAAAGGATATACTTATTAATATTTTTGTGAATCTACCCTATACGTTTCTTTCCAACTTAAGTCTATGCGCGAATTCGACTCTGTCTTGGCAGCTTTCTTTTATGCATATCTCCTTAATTTTAATGCGCATACTTATTGTAATCACATAATACTAATAAACATATTCATCCCACTTCCAGGTCACCTTTTTATTTTCGTTCATCAATGTTGTAATTTTATGTACTTACGTAATTTGATTTTATATCGAAAATTATCTGATCACATTACGAAATTCGAATCTGAAATTTAGACGTGGTAGAATTACGCTCTAGCCACTGTGCTACTGAGAAGGTAAACTGTTGCGAAATCATCAATCAACACCAATTACCATTTTTAAATGTGCGATAACACAGAGAAAACCAATTTTCTCAGAATCGAGACCTAGCTAGATCGATTTTTCGCCCCCGTAAACCTCTGCGTCGTAAATTTCATCGAAATCGTTAGAACCGTTTCAGAGAAAGCGATAACAATTATAATACATACAAATATTGCTCGTATAATATTATAAGATATTTTCGGCACTTGTAATTAACTTATAAACCGTACTATGTATAGGAACCTAAAGTTGATCTAACGTTATAAGGGTGTCCAGTGGGAATTTTTCAAGGTTGCATTATCGTTACGTGCGAACTAGAGGGGCGAGGGCCGCGGTATGGACGGCGTTTGTTACATAATTTTTGCGTATATACTAGAGATTTACTGTTAAGGGATCGGTCATTAGCATAATATCTACAAAATTATATAATAACATTAATAAAACCCTAAGGATATATAATCTTAACAAAAAGCAGGTTAAAAATAAATTAACACAATGGCTGGATAATTTATCTCACTATGAAATCGATAATCTATTTAATACACTATAAGGTTAAACTCAATTAAAGCATTTAAACCAACATGCTCACACACACACATACACATACACATGAACATACACACACGCACACACTTAGACACACACACATACACACGCACGGACGCACGCGCACTCATTCATCTACTCACAATCAATTGTACATGTTTATACGTATGTAATTCACTAACGCAAAATACAATTCATTAATAATGTTTGCTCTCTTTGTATTACATGCTATGGAGACAGGAATCACTGGCTCCGATAGCACAGGTTCCTAGTTTCGGAGCCAGGGCCCCAGGGGTCTAAATCTATATTACTTCTGTCATCAAATATACACTCTGGATGTAGTACTAAGCTATAGATTTAAGTGTAATGTTGGGTATGCAAATAAACGTTATTATTATTATTATTAATCAGATGAGGCTCGAAAGGGGGGGAGGGTATTCAGGAAAAATTTACTAAGATAACATTACGTGATTAATGGACGACCCCTAAGTATGAGTCATGGTCAGGAGCGTACCGTGTGTTTGACGATGGTCCAAGCACACGATTGATCTGGTCATGGGTAATTAAAGACAAGAGGTGAAAATGGTTAACAGAACGCTCCCAAACACATCAACATCCGCAGCGACGCTAAGTAATGTGCCTACGGTGTGACAAGAAATCCTTAAAAATCAAAGAAAACCAAAAAGGAAGATCACAGTCACTACAGGAATCACAAAGTCAACTGAGCACATCATTTTGAGAGAAAAAAACTAATTTTTCGCCCTTAAGAAATGCAAATTATGCAAAAACTGAATGACGATGATTATTTTTTACGAAAGACATGCCAGAACGAATTGAAAACGCTTTCTGGCTCAAAGAACAGTCAGAAACATACTGTTCAGTGATGACGGCCATTTTCATGTCGACAGTTACGTAAACAAACAGAACACGTGACACTGAAACCCTGAAAATCCCCGAGAATGCAATCATAAACGTTTCCATTGCCCAAAAGCGGCAGTTTGGTTCGCAATTTCAGCTCAAGAGATAATCGGCTCTTAATTTAAGTAAAGTGAAACTGTGAATTCTGTAGTTTATTGCCGTGTGATTGACCTATTTTTGGTACCGCAGTTCTCCGCAATTGCTAAAATTCATTAGATACAACATTTTTAACCAGATTGGCGACTCCACTCTGCTAAAGACTCGGTGAAAAAGTCGAGGGCGATGTTTTTAAATTTCAAATTTTTTTTAGTTATAGCTATGTTTCTAAGAAAATTTAATAAGCAAGTACGGTGGACATACCCTGACCACCTCGATCGCCGGATTTGTCTCCTTGTGACATTTTTTGTGGAAATACTGGATATCTAAATCTATATTTATAATCTATATCTAAATCTATATTATATCTAAATAGTACAGTAACTTGTCTTCGAACAATACAAGTCCTACAAGAAAATGTCCAGCGTGAAATAGCTGTCATCAACTCAGCACTTTGTTCTCGCGTATTTGTCAATATGAGTGTTCAGTTGCAAGATGTGTTTATCAGAAGTGGACATTATTTAGGAGTCATTATTTTAAAAAAGTATATCCGCAAGATTGTGCTATCTTTTAAAAGTATATAATAAATATACTAACTATTCGTATTATTGTTTTTATGCAATTTTGAAATCCAAAAATTCCCACTAGACACCCATATCAGCGCTTTACAGTTTTCGCGCTGTCTCATGAACGGTTATTTGTATGTATAAAATATTGCCTAAAACCGAATTCCTAGAGAATATTATCATCTACAACTTTTCTAATAAATCCAAAAGTCATTTAGAACAAAGGACAAGTTATCTATTATATTGCCTATTTTATATTAAAAAACCGTTTTTACAACTATTATGTATTTTAAGCAATTATGAAAGCACAGTGTTATATGAGAGTTCGTGTGGACGTTTAAAATATGTATCACTGACGATCGTAGTGTGCGTTGCGATACGGTGAAGCGAGAACGAGATATGTTCAAAATTCCAACACTTCAGAGCGGCTAGACAAATGGCAAACGCTTCATACAATCGAAACGCTTGGTGGCGTCATTGCTCGTCAAAAGCGTCACTTGGCTACGTTTTATACGGTGGTTTTCACACGACTTTACTTGTCGTTTGATTTAATAGAAAGTTAATAACATTTGACTACCAATATAACATTCGTTACGCTAGATTACGTGGTCTTTGTCATTCTATTCCACTAGCGTTTACGACAATTGAGCCACTTGTCTAGGGCCCCAGAAAACGTAATACGTAATATAGTAATTGAAAAAACTATGCTGCACCTGCACAACATATTGCGTTTTTATTTATTGTAATAACGACATATTATGTCTACTTTGAGGTTTACTTTATAAAAATATCATTTTGTAGTGTGGTATGTTCTGTACGATCTGTCATAAAAGTAAACACAGTGTGTTCTGCGTAGTTTTAGGTAAGTACATAAATCTAAAACTAATTACAGATACGTCTTGTCGTATTCTCGTATTATTTATCTATGAGAGGTTTCTAAATAAAAATTAACCGTGAAAACAATTAACAATTAGCAATTAATGTTTTAATTGCAATCGTGAAAATTGAAATGAATAATAAATTGTAATTGTTTATGACAATTAATAATTAATAAATCGAATATCATTATTCATTACTTAAAATGTTATAATAGAGTATTTTTTTAACTGGGACAATATGGGGAAAATTAGAATCCGTGGGAAATATGGTATAGATTCTTCCGTATCGCACCGTATTCGTCTTTATCGGCGGGAAGTGCTTGTACAAGTGGACCTTCTATGTAACACTTGCCGTTGCACTCGTTTGCCTTCGGTATTTTTTTTACGGTAGATTGATATACACCGTTATTTTCAACCACTTCCCATAATGAAGTTTTTAGATAAGCTTCGAAATATCCTAATATGGAAAAGGTTATAAATAAATTCATTCAAGACTTTGATGGCCCCTTACGTTTCGGTTTAAAACAATCTTTTTGTCTTAAATTTTTAATTAGGTTATATCTATCAAATCATTAAATATCTTGCGATTAGGTAGTTTGCGGTCAGGATAGTGTTCCATTTACCTCAATGCGTTATCTATGCTTCGATAATTAACGAAATACGCATCAATTAAATCAAATGTTTTAGATAATGCCATGATGAATTACAAGAATAAACTGGTAAAAACAAAGGAAAGTCTCAGTTAGAACATTGTTCTTCCTAAGTTTGATATATTGTTTTTAAAAGTTCATGAAGGTCATGAATAGTATGGAGTTCATAAATTCGTCGATAAAAACTTTGTGTGCTAAAAAAAGTGTTCCGCGTCCGAATATCGTACGTATGGATAAGAAATGTAATTATGGAACACTTTGAATAAATTGTTCCCGAGTAAGACGACTCTTATTTCGTAATCCAGGAATTTAGAACATTGCAATCTTCTATTGTATGAAAAAATGTTTTATTAAATTTAACGAAGAAAAAATGTAGACAGAAGACTGTTTAGATTTTCTTCCTGCACAATGAAATGATACTTATATGAAACTGAGTCATTTCGCATAAAAAAAAATTACAATTTCACAATTTTTAAGGGCAACTCCCGCTTGACTAGAAAATTTACTGCACTAAAACTGTTTTCATAAATAAAAAACCAAATGGTTCTAAGAAACGATATCTATGTAACGTTCCTAAGTCAGTTTCCCAGTATCTCCCTCCTAAGGATTGGAATTTTCTCATATTACCCCACGTAAAAAAACACTATACTAGCAGTACCCGCCCGCTTCGTTGGGCTTAGCCTACGTTTTAGCTTAGTAAGCTTGATAATATTTCTCACAATCGTATTAAAATCCCAAAGCAAGCAAGTGTGTGCAAGACAACTGGTATCCCTAAAACCAAACCCGAAATGAGAGGTAACTTGATAAGATGATTTGGATTTGTTATTAAATATTTGTTTTAAATGAGGTATTTAGAATTATATTTACTGTTTACTGTGTTGTGTTTACTGTTTATATACAATATTTACATATAATGTTTTACCTCATTATGAGCTCATGCGGGCATACAGTCAGCATAACTGCAGCAACTGCTTTACGCCCACCCGTGAAAGCCTCGTAAGCAGTTCATGAGCATTTCGTAGTATTAATAATAACTGAATAACTGAAAATTTTAATATTAAAATAAAGTTAGTCTAACATCGACTCGCTTAGAATAACGTCGTATTTTTACTTTTTTAAAACCTTCTCCAGGTACGTCGTGTTTTGACTGGCGCAGCCGGTAGGATACCGTTGCGAAAGTCGCGGAATTACACTAAAATAGGTTAGAACGCGAGTTTTCGTTAACGCATTAAAACGGTATAGGATACGATTCGAAGTTCACAAAGAAGACCCAAAAATCGGTTGAAACGCTAAATTTTCGTTTGAGTATTTAAACGTAAAAACGTGAAAGACACATCGTTACGGACGTTGCGGTAAGGCACAAAAATCGGCCTAAAGCACAAGTTCCAGCTTAACATCGACTCGCTTAGAACAAAGTCGTATTTTTACTTTTTAAAAACCTTCTCCAGGTCCGTCGCGTTTTCACTACCTTCTTCTTACAGTGTATTATTTTTATCAGTCTTTTATCTTTTTCTCATCTGTTTGTCTACTGGATTTTTTTTTTTGTTTAGTAGCTAGTGACAAGCTTAATACGTGAAGCGAAAACTTCGGATCCCTTTTTAAGTCATCGCGCGCACGAAGGAGTGTGAGATTTGGCGTAGTTTTAAATTTATAATGCCAATGTCAATAAGACTATCAGTGTCTAACTCATAATAGTTTGTGATCGTAATATATATGTAACCTCTTTGGATTTGGACCTTGGACCAATCAAACAGTGATAGAGTAGAGATTGTCACCAAAGAGTCTATATTATAAGTTTATATTTATATTTACGCTTGGTTTTCGAGCACCGAGTGACCACTAGTAATAATATAATATTTCTACAATTTTTTAATTAGTATTCTATTGGTGTCTATAAGAAATCTTATAAGACTATGGACAGAACCCTAGTTTGGTTTTTTTTTCAACTGTTACCCACCAATAATTGGATTTTGAGTAATTTTTCAGTTGCCTTAACAAATATCTTAACAAATATTTATTTTTACAAATATTCAGTAAAAGAAATATACTTTACACAATAAAATAAAAATAATGAAATAATATTTACTACCGATAATGGTAACTTAGTCTTTCGAAAGATATGTACCTACCTACTTTACCACTTTTATTAAGTGTGATCAAAAGTGAATGCAATATTTATGATATGAGAAGATGTAAATATTTTTGGAAAAGTTTGTTTGTTTGGAAAAGTTTGAAACGCTCTTCGGTAAAAAGTAAAACACATAGACGTTTTTTTTTAAATTTAAAAAGAAT
The DNA here is from genome assembly GCA_907165235.1 of Zeuzera pyrina. Lineage (NCBI taxonomy): Eukaryota > Metazoa > Arthropoda > Insecta > Lepidoptera > Cossidae > Zeuzera > Zeuzera pyrina. Next base: position 12,999,383 of record OU015624.1, read on the forward strand.
TCGCTTTCCGATCTGTATCATATTAGACATATCATATTATGAGAATACCAATTTGACGACGAAGAGTCGACACCTCTACTACAACTATAAACTCCGGAAAAAACAGAAAAAACACACAGAAAGGAAAATTACTCAATGAAATACTTTATCGAACAGAATTAACAAAAAGACTGTGTTTAATTAGAAATAAATTATAGAGTTTATTAGCAGACAAAAGATTCATTCTGAAGTTCTCGTTTATGTGAGCGATACCTACACGTTTTTTTTTTAAATATGAACTGAATAATATTGATTTAAATAATGTATCAATTACACTTTTTATCAAGTTTATCATTTTCAAACATTTTAAAAACACTTCATGAGCCTTCATTCTGCTTTATGATCTCTACCCTATTTCTTGATGAAGAAACAAAAGGAAGACGAGTATCAAGATCTACAGCAGGATAAAATTGCAAGCGTTACACCCTTTGACAACCAAGAAATATTAAGAAACATAGAGCGCTTAAAAAATGAAAAAGTCCGGGACCAGACAACATACCGAACGAAGCTTTAAAAATTGGAAAGTGCATATTGATTAAACCTCTTACCATATATAGTTTAATAAAATACTTCAAACACAAATAGTCCCTAAAAACTGGGCGGAATTAAGAATAATTTTACTGTATGAAAAAGGTGATTCAGTCAACAACTATAGACCAATCAGTCCCTACAGGGTACAAATTGTTCACAATGTGTCTGGAAAAGAGGCTAGAGACAAAAATATATAGAGAAAAACCAACCAAGTGAGCAAGCGGGTTTCCGACCGGGATACTCTACTATCACACAGCCCACTCTAGTTAGCTTATATTGACTACGCGAAAGCATTCGACTCCGTAACACACGAGAGTATCTGGCAAGCGCTAAAACACCAAGACATATACAGGAAAGGCATAAGCCGAGTGAAACTGGACAAAATAGGACCTATAATAAATATAAGAAGAGGTGTCAAACAGGAAATTTTGGAATCTAAACTACCACTGAAACTGAATAAAAAGGTGATGGACTCTTGTATACTACCAAGCTTAACATACGGCTCACAGACTTGGACATTCAATAAAAAAATAAAAAGTAAAATATAAACAGGTCAATGTTCAATGGAAAGAAGCATCTTAAATATAAAAATTGGATATACAAAAAGATAGATAGAGATGTAGACAAAAATGCATAGATATTAGAAACAAAACCAAGATTATAGACGCTCTACATTACTCCCGACATTAGGTGTCAGGCAGGTCATGTGGTACGCGCACCAGATGACAGATGGGCGAAACGAGTTACTACATAAATCAGTGGTTACTAGATGGTCAGGACCGAGCAGCCATAGAAGCAGAGGGCCCCGCCGAGAGCGGCGGGTCGACAATAAAAAAAAACGTCGCAGGAAACAATTGGAAAAGACAAGCAGAGGATACAAAAGCATGGATACAACTGGAGGAGGCCTATACACAGAAAGGGACCCTAGCTTATAATAATAATTTATAAATAAAATTATTTTTTTATTTTAGTTTATAAAGTTAAGGAAATAAAAGGCTTATTATTGTTATATTAATATAACAAATAAAATGTAAAACGGTAAAAAAATTCAAATATGGCATAACTGAACATATTCTTGTCTATAGTTTCATTTTAGTTTTATTTTGTAAAATAATAATTTACAATTACGTTAAGTTGCGATTTGTTACTCTGTCGGTTTTATTTGCGTTCTTTAATCTAATTCTGTGTGTTTCTGAGCTAAAATCTGGAGCTAAAAACGTATTGGGCGTAAATATGACATATACGAATTGCACGAAAATCATGTGAATTACGTGACCATCATTGTTAGAATCCCGTGACAAGTAAGTGAATTCCCTGACTTATAATGCTTCACTTTTCGGTTCTGTTGCTCTATCAATGTATTTTTTAAGTCTTTGACAGTTATTAAAGTCTGCTCCAAATCAATAAACAGCAATAGAAAATTTACTAGTTTGGTGACCGATTTATAATTTATTTTCAAATACCACCACCATACTGACTACACATCACCATTATGAAGATCAGATTCTATAAAATAAGTTTTGTTTCAGTATATTCACGACAAAGTGCAAAACTCAATTCATTTTCTTTTTTCGTGTTGTGTTCAATAGTAGGCATTCTCGTTAGCTAAAAGAAAAATTGTCTGTGACGCTTGTTAATTGAAAAGAGCAGCTTTACTTAGCTAGATTAACGTGTCTATCCTACGAAACAACGAGATATAGCGCATTTATTTTAACCTATTCCGAAGGTAATAGATCTTAAACGATTTGTGTGTAGATAACAGGAATTTAACAAGGGAGACAGTTTAGATATTTTAATTTTAAATGTTTTAAAACAGCCAAATGCGTATCGGACCACGCACAGTGACGAGTTCTGTAGTAGCTATGCAAAATATTCATTTAATAAGCATTAAAAATAACATTGTATTTCATAGCATTTCTCGATAACACTGTGAAAAGCAGTTGCTGAGCGTGTAACTGAAAATAAAACTGTTCAACATCATATCTTATCCAAACCAAGAACCCCACTCCACCCCATTGTTGAAAAGTTAAGGACACTTTTTATGAGTTTAGAAGCGCAAATTGTTTCAGCGACTATTGACGTATTATGAGAAATAAAAAAGTCATTTTGAAACGTCCTTATCATTTTTGAAGACTTCTATATAAACTGAGATAGACCCTGGAACTGAAATATCCTGAGAAACGAACCATCTTTTCGCAGTCCTGGAGCTAAAACATTTACAATATTACACACACACATTAACAATATTTACGTAAGTCTAATTTATCAAAAGCAATGTATACATGAAGGCAGCAAGAGTAAAAAAACTTTTAAGAAAAGTTGCTTTAACAACCGACTTAAAAAAAAACATTGCAAAATGCAAAACAACTAGGTATCCTTTACTAACAAAATTCAAGTACAAAAATGACTTTGTACATAGGAAACAAATACTAATATAATTAAATTTGACAGTTACTGAAGTCGGTGCCAAATCTACCAAACTAGTAGACTATGTTGTTACACATTGATTTGTACCGACTACAATAATTGTCAAAAATTATATAGGTACTTTTGTCATATATATAAAGTTATAACTACGTACTAACTAATTAATTTGTGATATTTGCATTAAATTGGACTTTACATTATCATTAAGTCAACAATTTAGCTCTCATCATAATATTAGGTAGGTAGATCTGAACATATTTAGTTTTGATAGTGTCGAATCGAAAGTCAGCAAACTATGCTTTTTGAATAGTGATTCCAATGGAACATGATTACAAAAAATCAAAGGATTTTAACTTGTAATAATATTTACTAAAACAAATTAAAACCATAAAAATATAATTCTTCAAAATGTTACTCTTTCTGTAACTAAAACAAAATATATAATGGATTAGTAATGGTGTATAACAAAATTAATATAATTACGAAAAATGTATTTAAAAAAAACTGAAGTACTTTCGAATACATTTTTAGTTTGCGTGAATATAGTTATTTAGAACTAGAACCATTTAGAACAAAGAACCGTAATAGAGTAAATATACAGCTCATTGATAATAACACGACTGTTTCGTTCACTTTTTGCCAGCGCTTGCACGATCTAGTTAGTACTTGTGTTTAGTACCTACCTTAAAAAATTACAAAGCTAATATCATTTGTAATAATTATGTAACATATCAAATACAGTATATTGTATTAACTTTTTTACTGTTACTTAATACAAGTTCAATATTTACTCAGTTATTTTGTACCATGTGTTATCCGTTACTGGGAATTACGTCGAGGGTTAGACGACCTCGTCTGGCAAAAGAAGCCTTCTTTTCCCACTACCACTACTATTACCACTACCGCTACTACTATTATTACAATCTACCGTTACCTATTTTAATTTATGAGATTACTGAAATGGGTTCGAGTAATTTAAACATCGACAATTAGGATAATCATTTTCGACATCCCTTGTTTAAATAATTATATAATAAACAGTATTTACGACACTAGGATTACACTTACAATTCGAAAACAAAGGACCTACATGTTATTTTTTCAATGTCCAGGGTTTGAATGGTAATTATTAAAAATATCTTACTCCATCAATGCAGTGCAAAGGACTTATAGTAAAGGTTTATCTTTTAAAATATACCAACGATAATCAGTAATATGTTATGGCTTTGAACAAAGGAAATTCATAAAAAAAACAAGAGAATATCTTTAATATTTTCTTTTATTTTATACACGCCTCACAACTAGCATCCAAATCACATCGACACACTTTGATTGGTAAGAATCCATCAAAAAGTTTTTTATGATCCCATAGAACAGTTACAGTACCGTCTACATAAGATTCATTCGACATGTTATCGAAACTTACAGCTTCACAGACCACAGTATCATCTTGTAAAATTGCATTCACTGTGGTTTGTTTTCCATCGACATTAATTTTACAATTCCATGGTGTAAATGCCATATACACATAAATGTGTTTCAATTTCAAAGAAATTATTTGTTTTTGTCCACTCTTAATAATTAACTCTTTATCTGTTTCTGCCACTCTGGGGCAAAATTGTGACCCAGCTAGAAGGGCAATGACATTATCGGGATAAATGACGCTATCAGTGCCACATGATTTCCTGGAACATTTGTTTTTTGTAACGCACCACTTGCAAAAGCTATAAGACAGGCACGATAAACATGAGGCCATACTGTTGCATTTCTCTTGTTGAAGGTCTATAAGAGTTTCACTGACGAAAGAAGATAACGATGAAGTTGCCAGGAACAACGTTATTAAAACTAAACGTGACATAGTCATATTTGTTACTTAGGTAATCTGAAATAAATTTAAATGTTTTTTTAGTAATAGTTTAGTTAATCTAGTAATTCCTAGGAATGTAATACTGAAAGTAAATATAATGAACCACTAATAAAGGAAATATCCCTATTTCAAAAAATGAATAACTCACCAGATGCTTCGTACGACTAATACTGCTGATTTGAAATCAAAATGCAAAGCCTATTATTTTATATATCTACTTACATCTTTCTTTATCAATAGGTCACAATGATATTATTTTGCGTTATACAGCACTTAAGCATAAGGGTCAAAGCGTAGTATAAACACATAATAAATGTATTTACATTCTTGATAGCTAATGAGATTATCGGTGTAAAAGGGAAAAAGCCCCCACATGTTACAGATATCTTATTCAAGAAAACGTGATGATAAAATGTTAACCACGTGCATAGCTGCTGCCTAGTGCATGACCTTTCACAACGTTCAACGTTAGATCGACGTTATAATTTACAACATGGTCTAAATAGCGATCTAGTAAAATTCATATAATTCGATTGTAGGTATTCTTTTATTCTTTTTTAAGTTAAATTTATCTTAACTTCATTATTCATGTATTATCTTCTGGCCACTTCAAATCTTTATCCTTCGATCAATCTGATTTCGCATCATAAACATTATTTTTGATAATGATAAAGTTAAGTGATAAGTACTTAAATTTATTGTCCTCTTGACATGATTGGAAATTATTTAAATTATGAAGACTAATGTACAATATGTTTATTTTTTATCTTTAAAGTTTTAGCATATATCATAAACACATAAGTAAATTTATCATGCGAGCAAATTCTTATATGTAACTGTACCTAATATTGATAACACCTGCCGAGAATAGCTAATAATTGAAACGCAAAGATATAAAGTAAATATATACTTATGTATTATATTATGTACACAGATAAATACAGGTATACGTAGTACTCTTGCTCTCAAACAATAAAATGGTGTTTAATTTTCAATTTTTAGAAGAAATGAATATCAATCACTATTAAGACGTTAACTTATGGATTGGTAATGAAGTGATTAGGGCGAGACCAAAAATGAAATACACTAGTGTATATACGTGTAAATGCATAAGTGCATGTGGAATGCGAAGTGATGTGACCATAGATTTAGTACCTATATTTATACTAACTAGCTGTACCGGCGACTTCGTCCGCGTGGAAGATTTTTCCGTGACATTTCCGGGTTAGTGTTTCCTTTTCACTCTCTTAGGGGTAGGGTAGACCGAAGGCAAAAGTAACATTTTTAATTAAGACTTAATTTCAGAAAAAATGACATTGTATCAATAAATTAGTTCTGCAGAGTAATAACAAATAGGTATATCTGGCTACGAGAGAATTCTATTTACTTTGCAACATATGCTATGCTATATACACCGAGTATTGTTAGAATATATGAGATAAGGGAGAGTGGTACCAATGCCCCCTACCCCGGGACAAAAGTAACACTAGTTCAGGACAATACATCTCAGATAAAATAATAAAATCTAAATAAAATATTAATCTCTTACTATAAAAAGAAACCAAATCTCAGTTTTGTTCTATTAAGCTTTATAAACAATGAAAATATTTGGTAATAAAAAAGTTTAAATATAATATATTTGAAGCTCAGGAATTTAAAATATGGCAAACTAAAATCACATTGATACAGATATCGTAATCAAAATTAATTAAAATGTAAGAGTTAATATTCAAAACTGGGTTTTTAATTTGTATGAAATTATGTTTGTTGTAATTGCGCCCCTGTTACCCCTTGGACCAATTTAATCATTATATTAATATGCAATAATTTAGATCTATTAGAATAAAAACGGATAAAACCGGATTAGTCATAAAATTAAGTTGCTCTTGTTGCAAATAATTTTCGATCCCTGACGGACCTGCGGGTTATTCACAAACGTCGGAAACTCAACTTTCCGTATCCGACAGGAAACTTTTCGATGATTTTGTCTATACGCGATTCACAAATCCGAAATCGTATTATATTTCTATTATATGTATATCATATTATACATAGTCGTATTGACAAATCCAAGCCGTCGGATTGAATTTATGCTTTTCGACGATCGGCCTTTCCGTCAAGGAAAGTATCCGACGTTTGTGAATAAACCCCCTGCTCTCTGTCTGACAACTCTGTCTAACAAATCTGTTTGAAGGTATTAGACTTTCCGAATCTGTGTAGGCCTGTTTATATAAAAGGAGGTCTTTGGTCGGTCTTTCACGGCCTGTTTCTTGGCATCTGAAACTTAAAAAAACTTTTTGAAAATAATAAAATTATCTTTTTATACATATTACTAAAATATAGTCTTCTATAATAATATTAGGTAATCAAATTATAATAAGTTGTGTTTACAAGTCAAAGTACAGATGATACGTTCTGTTAACAATTTAAATTAAGTAAAATATTGCAATTAATTTTAACGGTAATGGGGTTAATTGTAACACGGTGTCGATTTTAACGTTACAACTGCCCCTGATTTTGTTACAACTGCGCCGGTATGGGAGCTTAAAAGAAAAATACTTATTATCTGCCAAATAACGTTAAAATACAGAAATAATTGTAGGCAAACATTAACTTAAACCTTCAAACGTTTAATAAATTTTTAATAAATTTGCGAAATTAAAGTATCTTACCCAGAAATCCTAAAGCACGCATTTTAAAAAACGTAAATCCATTACTTTGAGGGATCCTGAAACACAATACGTCGTAAGGCCACACCGCGCGTCGTCAGCGCCCGTCTAATAGCAAGTTGTAATCGCTGTTAATGACGTAGGATAGCACACTCGCGTGGGAATACAACGAACTGTTTTCTACATAGAGCTAATGTTTCTATTGCCCCCTGGTACTTTTTCCTCCAGTATACCCTAGATTTTTCATTAAAAGTTAGCCTTTGTCTTTTCTTTAAAAAAGTAGATTACAAAAGTAACGTCTATTTTTAAATTTAATATGTACATTTTTACATAGTATGCTATAGGCAATGATGTTATAATACAAAAGACGTAGATAGGTTACATGCACTCGAAAAGTGGCACCCCCAAAACTTTGCTAATTAGCTAACCCGGACTTGGTCAAAGAATATGAAAAGTAATGTTACAGAACCAACAATGTCATGCAATGCCTATTGTGCATTCAAAATTCTAAATTTTTTTAATAATCCAAATGATAATAAATAATGTTTTTTATGATATACACGATCATGTGATGACGCAGCCTCCCAGTTTTAATCATAGTTTACATTTATTAAAAGCAATAATATATAATTAAATAATGTTGGCGATCTTTTTAAATAGATATGTTCTCATGTACATGATTGAAGAAAAACAAAATTCGAAAAAATGCAAACATCATTTTTTACTGTCTAATCCCATTAGGTATCAATTATATTTTTTTTAAATGTCTGTTCTGTGAAATTAATTACTAATATTACATGAATTAGTCACGGATTCTCTTAAAATGTAGTAAGAGATTGAAATTGACCAATCACAATGATTTAGAGAGCTATGTGAATTGTTAGTTTGAAATGCAATTATGTTTTACATTGCATAGCGACGCAGTGCAATGTATATTTGTCTCACTTTGTAACGTTGTAACTGGGACAATATTTTACTTGGATTAGTAATAAGGTAACCTATCTACCTCTTTTTTATTATAATATCATTGGCTATTATTTATTATTAGATCCATAGAATCGATATCCAAATTAATATTATACCCGTACATGCAGATGTATGTCCGTCTGTCTCTTACGTTTTCACGGCTAAAGCGCCTGCTCGATTTTGATGAAATGTAGCATAGTATAGTTTCAAACCAGTAGACGAACGTAGGCTACTTTTTAACACAAATTCATCCTTAAAGGGACGGAAAGGGGGATAATACTTTGTATGGAAATGCTAAGCCGGTGAACTGATTATGATATTTAGTACAGTTATGGACTTTTTTAAAGAAAAAAAAAGCTACTTTTTGTGAGAAATCTATACCCCTAAATGGATAAATACCAAAGGAAAAGGAAACGGAAAAAGGAAAAAAAGGAAATACTAACTCGAAAAAGTCGCGGAAAAATTTTTCACGCGACCGAAGCCACAGATACAGCTAGTAATATACATAAACATGTTCTTAACTTTGTAGCGGCCAGTGGTTTCAGAAAACATAATTCATATTTCGAACACCATGGTTGTAACAGCCAGTGTGCAATAGGAGAGAAGCTCGCGGTCACGATTGGCACACCACACTTTTTTATTAAAATCTAATGCTGAAGATCTAAATTTTTTCATCCTAATTTATGTTCACCGTCGTGAGGCTGATTAGCTGGTTACGACTTCATTTGAATTTGACACCTCATTTGAACTTGGCCTCCTTTTCACATTTATGTTTTTGGTAGCACACACATAGAGATGGAGTGTAAAAAAATTCTAGAGTTTATTTTCGAATGAACGTTGAGCATCAGAACCACGGAGCTGTAATTCAACAGTTTACGGCAACACTACGGAGTAAAAACTATTTCAAATAATAATTTAATTTCACGTGTACAACGCTATGAAAACGTAGTTATAGGACTCATGAAATAGGTAGGTTTTCAATAAATCACCAAACCACATTCAGTTTATTTTAATCTGTTTATTTGCGAAAAATCTTAAATGGTACGAACAATTTTAAACCAGAACACGGTTTTAAACCCAGAATATGACTGTATGGTTTAAGCGATAAAATGCCTATACCTATTTTAAGGTAAAAATTGAAATAAGTAATGGATTGGTATTAAAATATTACCGCGATATCAAATAATTTGACCAGGTAGGTATATACTTAAATTTATCCGTCAAATCTTATTTTGTCCTAACAATGTCAAAAACAATGCCAAATGACACATGATGAAATTACAGATGTGGGTCGGGGTGGCGCGGTCTCCGAACAACACATAAACTATTAACACCTCTAATATATGGAAACAACTTATCTGGTTTTTTATTGTTTTAGGTACCTAGTTCACAGATAGCCCAGTAAACTTACGACATCATTATAATATAATGAAATGTAAAAATTCTATGTTAGCTATTTATTATTTTAATTTAATCAAATTTGTCTTTACTTAAATCTTTACTAAATCTGCCTGAAAAAATACATTGCATGATTCTAAATTAAATAAAAGAATCACGTTTAATTCTCATAAATTATGAAAAAATTGTGTAAAGATCTTCGATCACAAATAAAATACTAGATACACAATCAACGCTCCAAAAACGTCCGAACCAAATGTACACTCAAATAAGTATCTGAGTGCACATTGAGTGAGTCACAGATTATGTGAATTATACTTTACACACGAGACTTAAGATTGCATTTTAGATATTTTTTTACAAATATCCTTTCAATGTCATGCAAGAATCGTTTATAAGCTTTTATAACCTTATGTTTTGGCAGTAAGGTCTACTTTAGATTAACACAATGTTACCGATAATACTATAAATAAGGTATTAAAAATATATACGTCAATTCCGACAATAATTTGTTTAGATTTTACAGAAGATTGTGCATCTAGTTCTTTATTTGTGATCGAAGGTATCGATTAAATATTCTTTAGTTTGTAAAAATAGTTTTTCTCTTGATGTACTCGTACGCGCCGAACTAGAAACTAAGATTCTTGGCATCAAATCAACCAATATTTATAAAAAATTATAAAAAAACTTTAAAAAAAAATTCGTTTAACTTTAAAAATTTTGTTATTAAATTTAACTTTAAAAATTTATTGCGCATGAACAATAAATGGTATAATAGCTTGTTGAATAGCTCGAAGTTCTCTTTTTAATGAGATTAAACAGTGAATTCATCAAATATATCATTATAGTTGCAAAAATATAACTCCTTTAAAATATACGGCCATAATATTTGGGTGTATTCGTAAATATAGTAACTTAAAACTAGGTATGTTTAACAATTACAAAAAAAAATGTTTTATTACGAATTTTTTTTCAAATCATATTTTTACTGGGCTATTTAAATCTCCTTCATGAAGGTTTTAAAGATTCGAATGGTTCAAAGATAAGTGACTACAGTTTACACTCTAATTCCGTCGTCGATTTTTGATTGATCTGCGCAATCCTTAAGCAGCACACATTTTAGTGCTGCTTCGTCCCATACTTTTGGCTCGTGACAATCACATCTTGAGTAGTCGCAAAATTTTCCTAAAGAACCAACAATTGGTTGTCGACAGGTCCTTTGTGACATGATTTCAGCTTCACACCCTGGGTTATAAGAGTATGTATCTGGAGGGCATGGCTCCATACCTTCGGAATAAATGTAAAAAATGATTTAAAGATAAAAAAAATTCTTAAAACAATATTCGATGTTTAAAATTTTAATCGAAGACTGCCACACGTATCCAACCGAGAGTTGGATTTAGATAAAGCCTAATTCGGACTACGTGAGCGTTTAGTCGAGTGGTGAGTAATTTAATTCGTAAAATATTCGCTACTGCCCAAAAAATCGTTCGCACTGAGGTCGCGTACAGCATATTAGTGAATAGTGTTTTACAAGATGTACAGGCTGCAACAATATAAAATTAATAAGCTAATAAAGCTTATGGCTAGTTTAAAAGAAATGGAAAAAGAAAATTGTGTGTTAAAGAAAAGAAAGCTATATGGATCCGAAAATGGATTATTAGAAGGGATAAACTAGGAGCCACGAATTACTTAATATCTCACAATCACTCGTGTTCTATAATATATTTCGAAACAAATTTTAAAGTTGCTTGTTCGCTCCAGCGAACCTATATTTTTGCGGAAGCTAATGAACTGAACCTTGAGTTGTCGCCGATCTTTAGTTGTGACGATTCTTTGAAGCCAGGAAATATAAATAAATATCTTTGAGGCTCTTTACGTACCTATGCGTTTTATCCAAAGACTTCTAAGAAAGGAGCAGACTGAATATATTCTACTAATATATACGTATATCGTTATACGTCTATTTCACTCATATTAGCGACTTTCTGTATAACACTATCCCTTTTTTGTGACAATGATAACACTCATCACTACACTTTACACAAATTGTAGTGCGTGGTCGTTTTATGCCGGCAGCCATATTTATAAGGTGCATAAGAGCAAACGCGATTTATAGAATTTTAATTAAACTAGTGCTTTTCGTGGCTTTGTAAGGCAATCCGTTTCAAATAAAAATGGTGAAATGCAGTTCATTAAGTGTGAAAGTGTAAAATATAAAAATACCCCTGGGATAACCTTTCATCAGTAAGTATTGGATTTGTTTACCTAACGCTCACTCATTTTTTTCGATTTTATGTACATAATATGTAGTGCTCCTAATTTAACCGAATGTTCCGATATTGATTGAGAGAAACTGACAAACAATCTAGTTTTTCTATATTTCAATAACACTAACGTGTTTGATATGACACGTAGGTACTTACTGTCTAGATGGGGTCGGATTAATTTGGAATTTTCCTCGAAGGTGTCGATCTTGTTTTCGTCTAAAACACCCTACACCTTTCACGCTTTTCTTGCACTAGTGTTTTCGTTTCTGCTTTCTGCAGCTTATATGTCTTTCATCAAATTCTTCATACCACAATCATTTTTAGTAGGAAGTAAAGTATTTTTAGTAGCGCTTATTAGTAAGGCCCTATATGTTTTATATGCGTCATATTCATCCTATTACGTGAAATATACCTATTACGTGAACTATATTTTAAACACGGAGAGTAAAGCTGGGTCCACATTTATATCATTTTGGTGTATCAGATCTCCGACGCGTGGCATCGACGTGTATTATTTTCGCTAGTGTGGACGCAAATGATACGCGATCATGCTACACGCCGTAGCATGATACACACCGATCCGTATATAAGCGCGTATCTGATACGGGTCGTATCGATATCGGTATCACGATCAGCCAAATGATCGTAGTATGGACGCATTTTGATACTGTATCATGATGCGTCTTGTCTATTTGATACGTGATACACCGCGATCCATCCCGAGGCGGTTTGTACCCGATCATCAAAGGGGATACGCAACGCCGTGACACGATCTAGAACAAATTTGGACGTGTTTTCGCGATCATTGCACGAGCATGCATCTCTGCTCCGCTCATTAATTTGGAGTTTAGTGCATACTGCGTACGTTGATGCTTTTTTAAAACTTTTTTTAATCATGAGTTGGAATAACGATAGTGTGTTACGGATTCTGGGTCCATGTCTGAACTGAATGAGAGCCGTCCAATGAATACAAGGAAAAGATACGGGGAACGGGAGATTTGGATACGAGGATCATAGAAAAAATTGAGTGTCCACACATGACGACACGCGTTTGGCGACACGCTGACAAGATACAGTATCGTAAGTGTGGACGTGGTTTTTAGCCTGACAAGTTGAGAGATACGACATGGTCGAAATGGGCGTCCACACTTATGATACGGATACTCTGATGCAAAGGCCTGATTTTGAAATTCAAGACGATACAAATGTGGACCCAGCTTAAGACTGAATTTTTAAATGCGATCACAAATAAAAAACTAAATTCACAATCTCCTGTAAAATCTAAACAAATTATTGTCCGAATTGACGTAAACATTTTTAATGTCGTATAGTATTATTGCTAATATTGTATTAATCTAAAGTAGATCTTACCGTCAAGTGATAAGGTTATAAAAGCTCGTAAACGATTCTTGCATGACATTGAAACGAAGTTTATTAAAAAATATATTTAAAATGCAGTCTTACGTCTCGTGCGTAAAGTATAATTCATATAATCTATTTTCATTGCTATATACATTATTTTGATTTGTTACGTGAAAGTGACAACGATAAGACAATATCGTCAGGCAATATTTAAAAATATGATTACGAATTTAATAAAAAAAGGTCTATGTATAACGAAATAATGAACACGTAAATATTATTATTTAATTTTTATTAACCGAAAATAAGAATCTCCGACTTTTTTAGCTTTGTAGATGTGTTGTTTTTACAATTTTTGAAGAAGCACTTTGACATGATCGCTGTTAGTGTTTTCGAATACTACTAAAACAGAAGTGCGCTCAAATACATTTTTGAGCATCAAATACATTTGAGTGCACATTTGGTTCGGACATTTATGGAGCGTTGATTGTGTATCTAGTTCTAGTTGTCTATTTGTGATCGAAGATATTTAATATTTCTTAGCAAACTTCGTTTCATTGTCATGCTAGGATCTTTTACGAGCTTTTACAACCTTACGCTTTGACGGTAAAGTCTATTTTTAATTGACACAATATTACCGATAACATGTGATAAAATAATTATGTCAATTCGGACAACAATTTGTTTAGATTTTATATGTAATGAATTTAGTTCTTTATTTGTGATAAAAGCATATAAGACATTTCCGATTTCAGTTGTAAAAACCTTTCTAGGTACTGTACCTAACCTAGTACCTAATAAGAACTTATTACTTATTACTTAATTTAATTAGCTAGTATTATTGATAAACAAATCGCTTAGTTAATTTGATACAGTGATACCAAGCACCATGATTCATTTATATTTACATTTACATACAGGAGTCCCGAAACAACATGGGACAGCTTACTTTACAAAACTTTAAAAAATAATTGTAAGTCACATGGTTTTTGGGTTGGCATGCTCTAAATGCCATGCTAAATCGAAGTCCCTAAAACATTCCATAAAATTGGCACTGGCGAATTTACCCATGGAGAGCGTGCGTGTTTCAATCGATAACTGGCCAAAAAGTTTAAAGTATTGTATTAAAGCTAATGGAGATCATTTTGAACGAGCTCCATATTTTTAAAATGCTAACATATTAATGTATAAACTGACGCTCATTGCAGTAATAAAAGTATTATGTAACAGAAAAAAACGATGTTTTCCTTGTAACAATATTTATGGCAAGAGTAGGTACTTAGATTCACTTCTCCAAACCATGTCATTCGCCTCACACAAGGCATGCGAATGCTTTTGACGTCCGTATCAATTAACACGCGCATGATTTAGTCTTCATAAATCAACTTTGGACTTGTTCAGTTTTCGCTATGACATTATCACCTATAAGTTATTATATTTACTGGGCAGTGACGTACCAACTACTTACGTAATCTAATCAGAAATGAAGTATAAGATATACGTACATATAATTATGTCATAATATAGATAATAATCTCATTCACATCTTCGAAAAGTCATATTCACAGTGAAGTTCATAAAATATTCTAAGCTCAGAGATCTTATATAAAAGTTATTGGTTATGGTATCTAATATTTGTAGTTTATAGGTAGGTACTTACACAAACCCCGCTCGTTATAAATGCAATGTCCTTGTACGCATATAGTCATTACAACACTCACTAAAATATGTATAAGAAAAAATTTAGGGTACATTTCACCGATTGTGTCGACAAGCGATTCACTTTAAAAATGATTACGAGTTACGAGCAATCACAGCAACAGTATATTTGAATGTATGTACATTGAACCGCATTATAAATAAACACGATAATATACTTGATAATGTCATATACATGTATGTATGTATGTATTCCTAGTTCAGATAAAAGTAATGATATATACGTACTACACTCGTGGACATATTTAGAGGACGAATTACCATAAAAAAGCTTTACACATTAGCGTTAAATTAATAAAATTATTAAACAATAACGCTTGTTGAAAATAAAAAATAAATTAGAAACGGTAATCTAAATCAAAGGATATATGGAAAAGAAGGCCGACTCCCGGCTCATGCGTAACGGAATCATATATTTACTACATAATAATAAAAACACATGCACATGGATGTCTTTCGTGTTTGTTAAATTTCATTTATTTTTATATTATTTTTATAATATTAATTTAAACTTATGTAAAGTGACCTGTCCCATGTTTTAGGTTGGAGTTGAGTTTCGGGACTCCCTGTATGTAAATGTAAAAATAACTGTACATTCGAAAAACTAAATCATTTAGGCATAATAGGTTCGATTAAGAGATTTAGACATTTTCGTATTTGCGACGATGTAAGACGAAATAAAGACAAACGGAAGCGGTCGCATGTTTGCGTCGCGTGAGACCCCGACTTACGTTACAATAATTACCCATATTCGCCCAAAATATTGCCGCTGTGTGCGTACCACGACGCGTGTGTTGGATAATGATGTATTATATAGTTATATATTATTACATATATATAATATATTACTTCATTGAAATGTATATTTGATTGATAATAATGAACTATAAATTGTTATTTTAATATACCTTTAAATAACCTTTAAATATCGATTTAATACTCGAATAGTTATTTATGAAACAATAAAGAGTCGTGATCATTGAAAGTCATAATATATAGCTCCCTATTTTCATAACTCTTTGAAACTATGTGTTGCCTATGAAAATCAGTATAAATTATATTTATATATTAATAAATAGTTATAAATATTAATTATGGATCACTTATACCTAGTATGGATATATTTGTAAAGTACAAAAGAAATATAACTTATACTGATACGAGTTATGATTAAAGTGGTAGGGAAGGTAGTTTCTAATAGTGATTGTAACTACAGAATGACATATAATTTTCTCTATGGACACATTGCTGTCGGGACACTAGAGCTAAGCAGATAAGTATCTAAATAGAATATTATGTTATTCATTTTGTTATATAATATGATGTTATAGTGTGTACCTAGTATTGTGATATTTGCATTATGGATAATATGATATGATATTGGAATATAATGTTTTAGAGAGACAATCATTGTAATAAAAATTAGTAAAGTGTAATTGCTTATATTTCGATACTTTATTTAACAATAATACCTGACTGAGTTTCTTGCCGGTTCTTCTCAGTGCAGATTCATTCTGAACCGTGATAGATTTTGCTTGAATAAAAATGATTGGTTTCAAGCTTAATGATTTGTTACCTTCCATTTACCCATTATTATTCATATTTCTATTCCTATTATTATTTAATTCTTTTTGAGTAATTGCCTATATATTTTATATTATTTTATAACTCTCTTATGTTCCCTATTTCTAACACGTGCGTATTAGCCGCACACAAACAAATCGCATGCGCTACCTTTCTATGAAGACATCCTACTGTTATATTTATACAGTGTCTAAATCGACATTAAAATTACCGTCTTTAATTTGTTATTTTAACTATAGTTAGTTGTAAGGAATGCACTAGGTATGAATTGGTCTATCATAGTGAACATTGATTATTGTTCCAACAGCTGAGTCTTTCCTAACTACAACCATCTCGGTGTTGAAACTATGTGGAAGATTTCATACCTACTCTTCTACCAATACACTTTGAGATGACTTAAGTTAGATGGTGCTGGATTTCTTTCTTTAACTTGTCTTCCTAGTTTATTCCAAACATGCTCTATTGGGTCTAAGTCTGATGAGCGTGCTGAACAGTCCAAAACTTCGATTTCAGCCTCCCATAGATACTCCGAAACTATCGTTACAGTGAAGTGACAAGCATTATCATGCATTAAATGAAAATCATCTCCAATAAATGGGTCAAAGAGCAACATAATCTAAAATATCCGTTATTTACCGTGCCGCGCCGTCAGGGACCGCTTTTACACGATGCGTAGCTCCGTAGATACCTTATGCAAATGCCATTCCATACCAGTACTGACCCTCCACCAAGAGGCTCTCTTCAAACAATGTTATACTAAACGTATATTTTTCAAGGTCGTCTTCATACTTTTACCCTTTCATCATCATCGAACAGTACTTTCTCCGAGCATCATCATCCCATTAGGTTTTTCAGTTGTCGAAAGTCTACAACAATTGATAGAAAGAGGAAATTGCGTACTTCCAATTGCCTAAACTACATTCAAACATCCTCTTCTCCAGCTGCAACATAAGGAAACATGACTCATCAAAGATAGTTTTCTAATCTGTGCTTTTACCTATGTCCAGAAATCTTAGAATCATACTGGATTTTTCATTATCAACGCAGGAAAATATAACCTTGAGGCCCTCTTTTGTGAATTTTATCTCACTCAATTGTTGAGTTGTATGTAACCAAAAGACATAGTCATTTTTATTACGTCTATGGTTATACCAAGATTATACTCAAACGTTAACGTTACCTAACGCTATCTCTGTTAATTTTTTTAGTTACATTCCTACATACCTATCAATGATCTTGACAGGTATGTAGGAACTCTTTTGTGAATTTTATCTCACTCTATAGTTGTGTGGTATGTAACCATGGCAACATATACGAGGTTTGTTCAAAAGAAAAGGTGAATTTTGAATTTTCGCGGGCTGTGTACATTCAATTATCGAATTTTTTTTTTTGTTATGTTGGTACACATATGTTTATCATATGTTGGCATTATCCGCCAATTTGGATTAGTAGTTTGTTGTTGACAACTGAAAAGGTTAGTCACGTTTTTGTGTGTTTTTCGATTTTTTACTTTTGAAAAAAATGGATCAAAGAATATGTATTAAATTTTGCGTTAAAAATGGAAGAAAGTGCTCCAAGGCACTTAAAATGTTGACTATGGCATTCGGCGAGTCCACTTTGTCTCAAAAAAGTATTTATAAGTGGTATAAGCGCTTTACAGAAGGCCGAGAAGATGTTGTCGAAAGATGTTGATGTCCTGGAGTTGAAACCACGTCGACAAGCGAAGAAAACATCGAAACAGTGAAGAAAATGGTTTTGGAAAATCGTCGAATCAATATTAGGGAAGTTGCAGAGAATGTTGGCATATCAATCGGCTCATGCCATGCAATTTTCTCGAATGTTTTGGGCATGAAACGTGTGGCAGCGAAATTTGTTCCGAAATTACTAAATTTTGAGCAAAAGCAACGTCGCATTAGTATCGCTCAGGAATTGTTGAATGACGTCAACGACGATCCAGATTTGCTCAAAAGGGTCATAACTGGTGACGAAACGTGGGTATATGGTTATGACGTCGAAACCAAGGCCCAATCATCCCAATGGAAGCGGCCAGAAGAGCCAAGACCGAAAAAAGCACGCCAAGTTCGATCAAATGTGAAGGTTTTGCTCACTGTTTTCTTCGATTACAATGGCGTGGTGCATCATGAGTTCTTGCCTACAGGTCGTACGGTTAATAAGGAATACTACAAGGAAGTTATGCAACGTTTGCGTGAATCAATACGGCTCAAACGATCGGAATTGTGGAAAAACAAATCATGGATTCTGCATCACGATAATGCACCAGCTCACACATCAATGCTTGTTCGTGATTTTTTGGCCAAAAACAACACCGTAATCATGCCTCAACCACCGTATCACCAGATTTCGCTCCCTGCGACTTTTTCCTATTCCCAAAACTGAAGAGACCAATGAAACGAAAGCGTTTTGCCACAATTGATGAGATAAAGTCAGAATCGAAGAACGAGCTGATGGCCATACCGAAGAGCGCATTTCAGAAGTGCTTCGAGGATTGGAAGAAGCGCTGGCATAAGTGCATTATATGTGAGGGGGATTACTTTGAAGGGGACAAAATGGATATTGATGAATAAATAAATACATTTTTAAAATAATTCAAAATTCACCTTTTCTTTTGAACAGACAGTGTATACCTACTATTATTATTTTTTCTTTCTTTATGGCATGGCGCACAGATTAGCGCATTTGCCAATGTCACGTATTAATAAAAGTAGAATCACAAGCAAATCCGTTTTTTCTTGCCGTAAAACACCTCCAGTAAAGTAATAGGCTTTACTGAAGTCTTAAAGGAAGAGCGCGAGAACTTCAGCTACACATGTTTATTTAGATCTCCTCCATTCTTGTCACACAAAACTTTAAAACACAATGTACTATCACTGTTGTACTTTAAAACTCTTAAAATGTAAAAAATAGAAAATCTAAATAAAATGACAACCTCACTTCTCACGTTCCCGCCTAAAAGTCACCTACTATTATTTGATGGTATCGCTTATTTGTAATCGTAGCTCGCAAGAACCGTAATGAACGGAATTTTTGTTTAAGAGCGTGTCCGTTTTTTATTGGTGCAAGGTTCTAGACTTGTACTAATATGCGTGAATAGGGAAGGGGCCCAGTATTATTATACACAGCTGAACATGACATATTTTTATTTTCGTGAATACTAGTAGCTACACAAGATACTGATTGCTTGACTGGCCCGTTGGCGCAGTGGCATATGCATCTGCTTTCCAAAGCTAGGGTCCCGGGTTCGATTCCCGGTCAGGTCAATTTAGGAAACGAACTTTTCTAAATTGGCTTAGTCTGGGTGTTACTGGGAATT
This sequence comes from Zeuzera pyrina, assembly GCA_907165235.1. NCBI lineage: Eukaryota > Metazoa > Arthropoda > Insecta > Lepidoptera > Cossidae > Zeuzera > Zeuzera pyrina. The sequence continues at coordinate 13,019,546 of OU015624.1, forward strand.
CCCCCAGAGTTCGTTGTGTGATACCCATAGTACAAGCTTGCTGCTTAGTTCGGGGTCACACAATCTGTGTAATTGTCTGAAGTATTTATTATAATTATTATTTCATTATTCTAAATCCCAGCATATGCTGGTAATGAATTCCATTTACGGGTTAAACCAAGTAAATGGTGTCTAAGTATTTAATTATTATTATTATTTACGAGTATTTTGCAAATTTTTATTTCAGTGACGCAATGTTTATACCGAGCAAGGCCTGCAGCCCTGACATAGCGATTATTTTTGTAAACTACCGATCGATAACAATAACGAAAAAATCGCTTGCCATGACGGTAAGCACGAACAGTTTGCGAGCTGTCAAATTTGATCGTAAAACTTTTCAGCAATCGTAAAGTTGACAGATTCGATATGATTCAAATCACAATCGACAGTTTTAATGTTATCAAAAATCGTTAAAAATTAATCGTTCTGACTTATCAACCGAAATCGGTCGTAAAGCGATCGCTATCTATGTAGAGACTGCAAGGGCAGGTCATGAACTGACACAAATTACACCGACAGTGCGAGGTTGCCAAACTTACTATAGCTGTTTCACTTATTGTGAAATAGACAGGGAGACAAAAAAAATCGTTTGACTTACAGTGATAAGAGCGACAATTCATTATGGCTTCGTCCATTATAATTACTGATCCTAGGATCAAAGGGTATACGTTACAATCAAAGAGCAAGTACGTTACCATGGCTATCAGTCAACAATAAGCTAAGAATTCAAGGTCATACTTTCCTGTTTCAAAGGTTTATTAGTAATGCAAAATGCAGGATAATTCTAAGATTCTTACCTATATAGCGCTGGTAAACGTACAATACAGATAGGTATTATTTTTACAGAATTGTATTTACATGTCAGTAAATATTAAATGTTTGTTTCAAGTTTTGATTTATGTCTTAATTCACTATTTCACAATATTTCTAGTATTCACTTCAGAGGGTTTAAAACTGTTCTTTGTAACAGGCAATACACATTCTTAAATTAGCACACTTTCGCTTACATAAAGGGTAACATAGCAAGCTGTTTGTCCCCATGTTGGGCCCTCAGATAGCCATCAGCACCTCCGTCAACGTCAGCCCCTCGAGACTCATTAATTAGAATACGTATCAACCAGATGTGAGGGTGAATTTTATCTAAATAATGTTGAAAAACTAATAAATTCCAAAAACAAAGACAACACATTTTAATGAAAAAGGTTTTAAACATCCAATATACCATATCCAATATATCCAATATATCCAATATACATCCAACATAAAAAAGAACATCCAATATTTTCTACACAACTTGACACCGATATAAAGTCCATAGTAGGTAGGTAATTGTACTTCGCCTTTTCACCTGAACCGTCATGTTACGATGTGTGTACTATTTCCTACCCAACATATCCCTGGAGAGAATCTGGGACGAACCTCTGTGAGCGGATACCTCGTGATTTTCCGAACCCAATTCACCGCTTGCCCCAAATGTAATAAATCTCTGTTATTAAAAATTGTTTTATTCACGAGAAATATGAGGTAAATATGCTATGAATAGCTTTTGTCCGTCTTCACATGTGAACAAATGTATAATACGTATGGTAAATATTCCATTTTTAATGCAATGAAATGTAAAAGCTGTGGTATAAAATTTATTAATTAATAGTAGGAACGTAATATAAGAATTTGTTTATTCTAATACAGGTCTATTTATTTATTATACTTATATTGTGTATATGCCTATAATATGGTAGGCAAATTAAATAAAAGTAACTAGATTTACGCAAATTTATTGCGAGTGTCTCAGCTCAGATCTCAGCACATTCTCATGAATGTTCTCTCGCTCGCAAAATGTCCTCAAGTCTGCGCTTTCGCTTATCCAGACACCCCAGGGACTCGATCCGTCTTCAAACGAAAAATTGTCTACCAATTGGCCGATCCCTAAAACCGATTCCCCAACTACAGTCAGATTAACGTCCTTATAATATAACGAGGACATAAGAAAGGATAAAAGTGTAATACGCGAACCCTATGATGCTATCCATTGCTACCACATAAAATCGTTATTTACGGAATTCAAATTCTATTTGAATGCTTAAGCACTGTTTTAAACACCTAATTTCATTATTATTATATTTGTCCACCACTTCAACAGGCATCGGCTGTCACTAGTGGTTTTTACTTTGCCCCCTGCTGTGAGTCTTATTTCTGTAAAAGTGGAACCAAATTGTGAACTAGTAGCGCGCATAGACATAGCATAACTAGACATAGTCATTTTTATTACGTCTATGGTTATACCAAGATTATACTTAAACTTTGATACTCGTCTACATGACGCTATCTCTATTAATTTTTTTAGTTACGTTCCTACATATCTATCAATGATTTGATTTGATTAGAATTCGAGTAATACCTAGTTAGTAAGTAAGTCAATAAGCCATGCACATACTACTACTATACCTGGGCGACCAAGATTAGCTCAGCTTTTTTTAGGTAATATGTACCAAACATATGGTAAAAAAAAAAACAAAAAAGAAGTAACTAAATTGCAGGATTCGAACCCACGCACTTCGGCATGGTAGACTTTTTTTCTTTCTTTATGGCATGGCGCACAGTTTAGCGCATTTGCCAATATCACGTATTAATAAGTAGAATCACAAGTAAGTTAGTTTTTTCTTATCGTAAAACTCCTCCAGTAAAGTGATATTAGGCTTTACTGAAGTTATTTTAAACGACTTCTTGGAAGAGCGCGAGAGTTTCAGCTACGCATGTTTGTTTAGACCTACTCCATTCTTTTCACTTAAACAGAACTTGAGAACACAATATACTATCACTTTTGTACTTTAAAACTCTCAAAAATGTAAAAAACAGAAAATCTAACTAAAATGACAATCTCACTTCTCTCGTTCCCGCCAAAAAGTCCATGGAAGACTTATGCTCAAGGCACTGTGCTATTGAGAAGGTTAAATTGTTGCGAAATTAAAAGAGTATAGAATTTATTTATTAATTGTAGGATTGTGTGATAACTCAGAGAAAACGAATTTTACCAGGATTGAGACTTAGCAAATTGATTTTTCGCCCCCATATAATAATAATAATACATTCAGACATTTCACACAGCGCCATTTAGTGCCAAAGCACAGCGCTTGTGTTTTGGGTACTAGACAACTGATATACTACTTATATACTTTTTTATACTTTTTCTTTTGTAAATAAATAGATATTATACATAAACACCCAGACTCGGGGCGAGAATCGAACCCGCAACCCCCGTTTACTTTCTGACGCGCTTAGCCGTTGCGCCACGGAGGTCGTGTAAACACCCTATATTGTAAATTTTATCGAAATCGTTAAACTCGTTTTCGAGAACGCGATTACAAATATATACAAAAATATTGCTCGTGTTATATATATACTACTACTATTAATTATACTACTTGTATTTTATTGTTAACATCTCTATGACATAATACACAAACAAATAGTAAGAATTCAGTGTAAGTAAACAATAATGAACAATTCACTACTACGAAGAATGTCATTTTTTTTTTAATTTCTTCAATTCAATTCCATTTTTTTTCAGTGATTACATACTTCTAATCTAATGTGACAAGCACATTAATTCCGCCAATTGTAATTTCTTATAAAAATGTTTACCTTCCCCATTGATGTTTGACATTTTAAAAATAGTTCCTTTAATCCTTTATGAATAATCAGATAAATCGTGAGAATAAGTGAAATAAAAAGCTTTTCCACTTTGTCTTCTGATCTGACACATTGCACGTACTTATTTAGATTACTTCATTATGTAAACATTACAATTGCAAATTGTCAGAAGTGTTATAGTATTGTCAAAACTATATTTTTTGTTTTTGCAAGTTTAACAATCTTATAACTTTTAGCTTCTATTTCCACTTCTGACAACTGTTTTCCTATTTTGTCTCAAGCTCCTGCCAATTTTTCAGCGATACCATTTGACAGTTTTATCTATGGTGGAAAATATGCACTTTTCATCACCCTCCTCCACGCACTTTGTCCAGACTGTGTGACTTTATTGTGATGATAGGGCTTGTGCTTTACCGGTAGCAATCGAACTTTTTCTAGATAAGACGTTCCGTGGACAGAGAGACAAATTGCTTGCTCTGTAGCCAGCGCTTCGACTTATATTTTATCGCGTCGAATCCTTGACAATGTCCAACTAGCAGTCCCGACTATATGAATAAGTACGCCAGTGCACCTGACAGCGAGGAATAAATACATATCCTAATTCAACCTAAGTGTCGAGAATTAGTGTAGGTATATTAATCCTTCTTCCAAGTATATTATGTAGACTATATATATATTTTTTTATTTATTCAGGAAACCTTAAATTTATTCAGCCTAAAATAACTAAAGATATTCATATATAAGTTTAAATCAAACCCAATTACAAGATTTCATCTATAAATATTGTAATAACATAGAGTAGATTGGACAGCACGTGGAAAACCGGAGGTGTAGATTGGAAACAATAACAATAGACTGGTAATTTAAAAATGAAATAATAACAATGAGAACATAAAGAGAAAAAATAAAATAAGACAATAATTATGTTTGTTACTGTTTAGTTTTAACAACAATTTGGTTATTGTTTAGTGTTATTTTCGAAAATCATTATTATGTTGTGAGTTCAAATCTCGACTCGGTCACCAGATTTTTTTTTTCAATTTTAATTTGAAGACAGTTTTTTTATCGGCCGTTGATGTTATAAATCCATACTTTATAATATTATAAATGCGAAAGTCTGTCTGTATGTCTGTCTGTCTGATAAGTTTTGACTTAGGCGTCGGACCGATTTTTATGAAATTTGACATGGCGATAGTTTAACACTAAGGAATGGACATAGCCTACTTTTTTTTTCAAAAAACTACCCCTAAAGGGGTGAAAAGGGGGATGTAACTTTGTATGAGAAATTCTAAACCGCTGAACTGATTAAGATGAAATTTGGTACACAGATAAATCTTTTCAATTAAAAAAACATAGGCTTCTTTATTATCAAAAATCTACCCGTAAAGGGATGAAAAGGGGGATGAAACTTCATTGGAGAATTACTAAACCGCTAAACCGATTGTGATGAAATTTGGTTAGTTTGTACCCAAGTACCCAGAGTTAGTATGTACCCAAAAACAAATGTAGGCTAATTTGTTTTTTAAAAAATAACATGTGGTTTTTATGTATGTGGCGTCATCATAAATCCAAAATGGCGGATGTTTCTCAATAGGAAACAAATTTTTTGTTCATCGCCAAAAATATGAGTATCAAATGAAATGGAATACTCAGACAAAGGTTTCTGTATATGCGACGTCATCATAAATCCAATATAGCGAAAGGTCCATTATAGGAAATAACTTTTATATTCAACACCAACAATATGGGTATCAAATGAAATGGAATACACAGGAGAAGGTTTCTGTACATATGACGTCACTATAAATTCAATATGACGGATGTTCTGTAATAGTAAATAACTTTTTCAAAACCTCCAACAATATAGGTATCAAATGAAATGGAATACACAGGGGTTTCTGTACATTTGACGTCATCATAAATTCGGTATGGTGGATGCTCCGCAATAGAAAATAACTTTTTTCAAGACCTTCAAAAATATAGGTATCTCCGGTATCCTCCGTAACCCGAAAAAGTCACGGGAAAACTTTCCACGCAGACGAAGTCGCGGGTACAGCTAGTAATTTTATTAGAATATGTTAACGACGAAAACAGTTTTTTCCCTATAAATTCTGTTCAGAGGTTACTTTGGGATTTTTTTTTATCAAGAAAATTTACTTTAAATGCTATTTTTCCTGGCTGCTTGATTATAAATATCATGTAGATTCATATATATTTTTTTCAACAAATTTGATCGCGTAGATATTGCTAAAAAATCACCGTAATGAGCTACGCGCCTTAAGACCACGGCCGATGTAACTCGGTCGAAACGTCAAGCCAGAATAAAAAGGTAATCGCGTTAAATTTTCCGTTTTAGATATATTCTATAATGCAACGCGAAAGTTTAAAAGTTTATAGCTTCGTAAATACTTTTAAAATCCGTAGATGCTTATGCTTATAGATATTCAATAAATTTTTTAAAATTATTATTTCAGTTAGAAAAACATATTTCGTTATAATTCTTATTATCTATCTCTAAATTGTCCACCTAAATGGAAAAGTTTATCTAAATGATTTAGATAACATTTACTTAATCGGTAGTCACGCCAACTTACAAACTAGAACAGTCAAAGTTTGGCTCGAAGCCATCTTGATGTTTTTAGTTTAAAGTACCTACTCTTATCGTAATGCATTTCGAGCTATATGTATAACACCTACCTAAATGTTTATAATGTCCTTTACTTCCTTTATATACAATTATGTCTATAAAATATAAGTTTTCGCGAAATAATAGACAAAAACTAAAAAATTATGACTAAAAAGGTTTTTTAAAGTTACTTTTTTGATACGGTGAAAAAGATCCAATGGCTACCTTTTCTTTGAGAATTTGTATCTCAATGAAAAGATCAGATCTTTAATGAGATAAATATTTTTTTACTGTCATCTTACTTCGCTTGCATATTTTAATTACAGACGGCAACGGATGGATCAAACCAACAATGTCACAGTAGTAAGTTACTTCGTATCACGGAGAATCCGCCATATTGGATTTACGATGACGTCACATAAATAAAGACACCTTCCACTGTTCATTTCATTTCATTCGATACCCATATTGTTGGTGTTGAATAAAAAGTTACTTCCTACCATGGAGTATCCGCCATATTGGATTTATGATGACGTCACATGTACAGAAAATTTTCCCTGTGTATTTCATTTCATTTAATACCCATATTGCTGGAGGTCTTGAAAAAAAGTGACTTCCTATCACAGAGCGTCCGCCATATTAGATTTATGGTAACGTAACATATATAAAAACCTTTCCTTGTGTATTCCATTTCCTTGGACACCCATATTGTTGGAGGCCTCGAAAAAAGTTACTTTCTATGAAGGAGCATCCGCCCTATTGGATTTATGACGACGTTACATATACAGAAACCTCCCCGGCGTGCGTACAGCAACTCACCAGTTTCATAGCAATCAGATAAATGGTATAGGAACGCATAGAAGACAAATATACACAGAAACATTCATCTTAAAATAAACAGACAGACAGACTTTCACATTTATTTTCAAGCACATAATATTATCTCTGTACCAAGTTTCATCATAATCAGTTCAGTGGTTTAGCATTTTCCATATACCCATCCTCTTTTGACCCTTTTAGTAGGTGACTAATAAAAAAGTACTAAAAGGACTAGTAAAAAGTAGTCTCTTTAATAAAAAAAAATTTAATTCTGTACCAAATTTCATCATAATCGGTTTACCGCTTTAGCATTTTCCATACAAAGTTTCATCCCCCTTTCCACCCTCTTGAAGGTTGATTATTTTCTAATATAGGCTATGTTCGTTCCCTGGTGTCAAACTATCTCCATGAAAAAATTTCATCAAAACCGGTCCAACGTTTTAGCCATGGAAACGTCTCAGACAGATAGACTTTTGCATTTATAATTTTAATAAATAGTACGGGCATCTGACGGCTTTTATTTATTTTTAATGGCAATGGCAGAAAACAGTGCCTTTCTATTTCCAGTCTCGTAGACTAGTTTGTTTGTGGCTGTGTAAAGAGGCATAGATTTTATGAGAGCGATAACTCCATCAAGCCTATGTAGTGAAGATTCAGTTTGTCAACCAGCAACTCGAGCTGAAGTAGTGAAAAATGCATTATTTGGAGATACTACGGAAAAAACAGATAACAGAAAATCTAGATAACATTAAGACAAGACAAGAAAAAGAAATTGCAAAAAATGGATTTTGGGGCCTTTTGTGAAATATAGAAAAATTGTGGAAAACCAATAATAAAGTGATCAGTGATCACTTATTAAAAGTTATGGAATGCTGAGAAACAAGAAAAAATAAAATGAAAAGACAGAAGGACGGCTACGTAAGTCAATTGCAGAATTTATGGAAGATGATAAGTACAGTCGATTACGAGCCGGGAAAAAAGAGTAGATAAAAAATAATAACATAAGAAAACAAAACCGGTATAGATTTGATACGCTCCGGACCTTACGTAGAGAATTTGGCGGTCAGCTGTTCGACGTTTGCAAGGCTCGTACCATTTTGGGTTGTAGCTCCGAAAGTTACTGACTAGTTACATACATGTTGTGTACCATGTTTCTACCTCGAAACAAACTGCTGTTTATTTTTGTGCTTAAGTATAAGTATTCATAGATTACATCAAGTTTGTTGATTATCTGATTTCCTTAAGGTGGTTCGTTTTCCATACAAAAAGTAATCATGATATACTGTTTCAGGTACTTAATTACGCAAAATTAATAAAAAGTAATAAATCTTTAATAGAAATAACATATATCAAATACCGTTTTTTACAAAATGATATGCGTGTGTGTGACGATTTTCATGTAACAACACGAAATGCAAATAAATTAGCGATGTTGCCGGCCCGCACGCGCCGCCCGTACGCTACGTTGCCATTCATGATATCTTTCCTTCAAACTTCAAAATGGATTAGAAACAATAATTGCGAATTTTTAACAGGACTACAAATTATTAGTGTACACAATATATTGTAAATCGATATCAAAAATGTAGACCTAAAATGAGTTAAATTATTATTTAAAACGATATACAATTATATGTTGTATATTATTTATGTATTTTTATAGTTGATGACAATTATAGATATTATTTGGATACTATTATACTACATATTATATCATATATCATACTACATACATATCTTCACGCTGTATCCCAACGGGGTAGTAAAAGAGGACGGAGTGTCAAGCGACACAGTCCTTACATACTTCTTTCGCTTCCACAAATCTCGTCATTCTCCTCACAGATTTTTGCCTAGGTAGGTATACGCGTGCTTTGGACATTTCCCTCGGCTAACACTCTAGCTATTTGATCTTCATTGATCTTCCTTGGTTTCTTTTACCACTTGCTTGCTCTGTAGATTTTTTTCATCCGTCTTTCATCACTCATTCTTTCTATGTGCCCGAACCATCTAAGCATTCCTTTTTTCATATTTACTATGACATTGTCGTACAACCCTGTCATACTGCGTATCTCTTCATTGCTTATCTTGTCCTCAAAAGTACACCGCACATATTTCTAAGAGATCGAATTTCTACTGCATTTATCTTAATTTCATTCGAGTTCGGGCATATCCAGGCCTCACTACCGTACAATAAATTTGGAACCAACGCCGCATTGTAGATGGCCATTTTAGCGGTGTATATATATTCACACTGTCTAATAATATGGACAGAGCACCGTTCACTTTATTGCCAGCTGCTGCCAGTCTCTCCACATCCAACTTACATCTTCCATGCCTCGAAAACGCGCTCCTCAGATATACAATTTCGTTCACTTGTTCTAGACATTTTCCATTTACCCATATTTCACACTTTGTCGTACATCTTCCCTTTTAAACACCAGAACCATAGCTTTGTTCATATTCATATTCAATCCTTTCACTCATAGTCTTCTTTTGTGCACGTAACTAGTGTCTGAACTCCTCTTCTGATAGTGCTATAAGCACAGCATCGTCAGCATAGAAAAGGCAGTTTGCCACTGTAACATCACATACCATACCACTCATACTACCTTTCAATGTCTGGAAGCAATTGTCTAAAAGGCAGACATCACGCAGACCTGTCTGACGCCTGAACAGAATTCGAACCACGGCGACATGACACCATCTATCCTTACGCGGGCTCTGTGGTCTCGATATAATGACCTCACATCCTGCAGTAAGTGGCCCTCCACGCCACATTCAGGCAGAAGACTCTATAATTTCTTTCGCACTACTCTATCGAATGTTTTTTCATGATCCACGAAAGCGCAGAAAACTTACATAATAAGGTGGCACTTCACATGGCTATTTCTATTTGCTTATTTGGCATATTTGGCAAACAATTACCACGTGTGGACAGTATATTTGACAAAATATTGGCCTTATTTGCCTATTTGACTAATATGGCCAATACCAAATACGCGTTACCGTGCGCTTGTCGGTATCTCGACGCACATCAAAGGGGTCAAATAGGGAAATACGAAAATAAACCGTCTAGACTCTAGGTTCCTAAACTTATTTTGTCTACTGAGCCGAGAGCTCATGCAGTCGTTATCTAAGATGCCTCCTAGCTAAATGAAATTACAAATCACCCCCCAGGCCTCTACACAACGTCCCCATTTTTTTTCTGGGTCTCTTACCGCCCCTCTTTAGGCCTGCAGCGCCCACAGGGGGGCGTTATCGCCCACTTTGGGAATGGGTGGTCTAGACAATGGCCATATTCAGAAGCGCACGCGCCGTGGATCTGTATGGACGTGCAATATTTTGTGTCTGTGTTGTGAGCGCGAACTGGAACAATTATTAAAAATGCAAATTTTTATGCATAGTCAGCATCCACCAGCGCTTGCTCTCCATGGTATTTTCACTACTTTGTATTTTTTCATACACTGAATGTAATAGTTACATGCATTTAAATAATAAAATCCCGCTGCAAGTTGAAACACGTCCATAGTTTTGGTGAACACATTTCCTTCTGCTGCCAAATGTGTGTGTGTTTGTTATTTGGCTGCCATGTATGGATGATCTTATTTGCCTGTATTTGCGTGTTTGCAAGTACGTCATATATTTTTCGAAATACAACAAACACCCAATAGCCAACACAAATAGCCATGTGAAGTGCCACCAATACAGAAATGTGTACATTAAATTATATTAATTAAATACACTAATAAACTCACTAATCACTCACTAAAACACTATGTATAAAGCACTTTTTATAAATCACTGAACATTAATTTGTAAACCCCGACGCAAAAGAAGGGGTGTTATAAGTTTAACGTGTCTGTGTGTCTGTCTGTGGCATCGTAGCTTCTAAACGAATGGACCGAATATGATGCAGTTTTTTTGTTTGAAAGCAGGTTTTCTAGAGGTGGTTCTTAGACATGTTTTATCAAAATCTGTTCAGTCGTTTGAAGAATATCAGCTCTTTTTTAGTTTTTAAAGGGACGCGAGCATTTTCTATTAGTCTAATCGATGCGAAATTTAGTATACTGTGATTTCAATAATGTCACAATAACATAGTAATCTTGAACAGATGCTGCAGCATCATCTGAAGTCAACAGGATATCCAACTCCTCGCCACTTACAGTAGAGGTATCATGTTTAGGCTCATTGAAATGGTCTGTATGAATATGTTATAGATAGATAGATAGATTGTGATCAGGGTCTGATGATGGATCAGACAATTATTGTCAGAATACTCAGATTTCGGCGAGGCACGATCTCGTGTCGCAATTTCGTGTACCGTCCCTAATAATATTTGCGTGAATGTGAGAATAGAGTGTAGATTGTAGTGTTCAAAAAGCATGAAATAAATAAGCGTCGTCACGTCGCGGGATCGCTAAATAAATAAAGTAATAAAAACAGAATACAACTAAAAATAATAAAGTATGTATGAAATTTAAATACAAGTAAACTTAGCGGTCCCCCGACGTAACGACGCTTGGATATATTACTACTACTATTTGTATTGAAACTTATTATAAATTTAAAGGGCTATGAGTTAGATATTATTTTTTTACTTTTCGGAGGTTTTTTTGAGTCAGGTGTTTTTTAAATTTTTAATTTAATAACTATAGTTGAACAACGACCGTTTGCGGATGCAGCTTAAAATAGACTAATACTGCACTAATAGGCCATTTAACAGCACATGGCAGAGGGTATAATTAAATTATCTTTGACTACATCCATTTGAATATTATACTGTACACGATCGCTTGTCGCTGCTTGACAACTACTACACAAAGACTAAAGTCAGACTCTTATATACAGCTACACCAATACCTAAGCAATCCACTTTAACACCGCTCTTGCTATTAAAATGTTATAAAATTATCACAGATGGGTAATTGAAGTGATTAAAATTGTAGTGAAGCTAACACCCGTTCCGGCCAAAAAATGTGATATACATTGTAGCTCGTAACACAGTTTAAACAACTAACACGGGCTACAGGGCATCATTAATTTTTGTAATAGAAATTGTAACAGAAAATAAACATTATCTTATCTTATTATTTTGTAAGAGAAATAAAAATATTTTTAATTTACATTCGTTACATAAAATGTATTACATATTTTATTTTCTAATATTTTACTACCTAACAATATAACAACGGTATAACAATAAAAAAAAAGTTATTGTGTAGGGATTCGAACACTGAAATTTACAATTCTCTAGTATCAACATATACCATTGAGCTAATTTTACTTAAAAAATCAGGGTGAAATTATTAAATAGTACAGTCACTTGAACTCAGTATACATGTGTGGGTAAAAAGACCAAATTTGTGATTTGAATTATTTATCATGATATGTGACTAATAGATCTACAGGATAACTTACAAAGTTGTCTGAATAGTTGCGTATAGGTATAAAGTGTACGCAAACATAACTTTCGTGTGTGGAAATACAAAAATAACTCTGTAAAAAAATAAAAACCTCGAATTTGTGTAAGTGACGCCATCTATTGAGGAAATAGGCGCACGGGAACCGAACGAACCACCTTAAGATGATATAAGATGCTTCACATGATTATGATACAAAGACTTGTTTAAAACTGATAATTAATAACGCCTTACTGTTTAAATATTGTGATTGTTTCTAAATAAACAATAAATATGAGAATTCGTGTTCAATACTCTCACTTTTCTGATAATTTCTCACTTATTTCTCTTCCTCTGGCAGTAAAATAACGTTAACATCATAATGTTTTCTAAAGGTTTTCAGTCAATATATAAAATATCTATTGTCAAGTATAAACACGTCACTTATTATGCAATTTTATACATGTTTAAAGTTAATTTTCATTTTCTTGCTCCATATATCACTTGCCTGTCCTCGAAAAAGTTTAAAACGGTCATATTTTAAATACTTATTATAATTTTGTCTGACTGATAAAACTTTAGCTTATTTAAGTCAAATCCTTGACCTCTGGTCACTATGCACACTAAATCTAGTAAATAAAGTTATGAAATTGAAAACGTTCCATTTTATGCCTTCATAATAAGTCCTCTCTGACTACCCCGTTGGGGATACAGCGTGAAGTTATGTTATGTTTGTTTCAAAACGTCGATGTATCGTTTGCATTCCGAATCTCATGATTTGGAATGCAAACTATTGCTATTATGAAATGCTATTTTTTAACGAAATGGTGGCCGATCTATTATCAATTTATTTGAATATAAATTGTGCGTCGTGTGTAAAAATGTGGAAGAAACTTCAATTTAAGATTCTGACGTCGTTAAAATGAGGAAAAGAAAAGAAAGATAAAAATGACTTATTTACCGGAGGGTTCGGAATCATCTGATGGTATAATTTCAAAAGTGTACTCGTCAGAAACTTATAAACTAGTTACCAAACAAAATGCACCTCCTAAGCAGTTATAGTTGAAGTTTTCAATAACGTGGCAATAGATGCCAACTTGCCTGTAAATTACCCACCCAGACCCAGGCATGATCGATTGTCTTATCTGGTGATGTTATATTTACAAATAAACTTCAGTGCAGATATAGAATATTCGATTAGTTCCAAATAAGCTGAGAAAGGTCAACCGTGTCATAATCAGAGATGAGACATTTAAAAAATAATAGTATTTGAAATGCAAAATACAAAATACTTATTTTAATTTTGTATTTAATTATTTTTTTTAGAAAAGCATTTTCTATTTTATTTAAAATACCTTTTAGGACATATTTTGTATTTGCAAAATGCAAAATACTTTTTGATAAGTTTTGTCAACGTCAATAAATTCATGTGATAAAAAATAGTATTTTTTGTTCTCACTGTAGCAAATCTGAATTAGGAGTGGACACTAGTGATGGAATTTTTTCTTCATCATTTGATATAGAAAACATTCCATTAAACGAAAATGATGACAACCATGATAATATTGATGACAATGACGACGATGATGATGATGAGACATTCCTCTTAAAGGAATTTCCTGAATCTCAGAAATCTGAAGAAACATATCAACTGCCTAACCATGAAAGATGTGCCACTCACACATTGTATTTAATTTCCTCTCGTATATTAGTCAGGCAAGATCTCGAAATATTTCATACAGAAAGCTGTATGACGCAACTATGGCTAAATGCTTAGCAATTCGGAATTCGTGTTCCAGGAATCGATTTTAAAACTTACCGGAAACTCTCTGACAAATCCATGCCCAACAAGATGGCATTCATATTATAACTGTATTATGGATCTTTTCAAAGATCAGGAAATTATAAATGAAAACTTTAAAAAACCAGGATTGCCGGTTTTAAGGAAATTGAATTGCACTTTTTTAGACTCTCACGGTTTGTATCCATTATAACAATAAAATAAATGGGTTCTTACCGCGATATTAAATATTATTGAGTTTCCCGATATTTCGATGCTGTTGCAAGCACCATGATCACGGGTTAACCGGCAAAACAGCGGGTGGATATTCGAAAACAAATATGAGGCCCTCCCACGGAAACAGAAATCGGATCCAATTGATGACCACCATTCCGATACAAACACCGTTATTAATTTATCAAAGAAGGAATTAAGTGATGCAGCACTAAGAGTTTTAGAAAAGGGCGTGAATTTTGTACAAACACCTACGCTAATACCGTACGAGCATGTCATAGGCAGCATAGAGGACACGATTGCGAAAAATCGGTTACCAACAAATGTTGCAGACGGACTGAGGCATGTTGTCGCCGTGACTTTACGAAACGCTAAGCCGCCAGACAAAAATATCACACTTATGGAACGATCTGCTCTAAGAGACATTAGTGCAGACAAAACCATCCTTGTCTTGCAAGCAGATAAGGGTAATGCGACGGTGGTGTTGGATGTCAAAAGTATGACGGAAAGATCAGGTCTACGCTCGGAGACTAACACGTACAAAAAAGTGACGTACAATCCGACAGCAAAAGTGACGACACGGACAATTCGCGTAATTAAGGAATGCGAGACCATCCCGCCGGACGACATAAGGGACTTTTTGCTTCGACCAAGGGCAGTAGAGCCGCCAAAATTTTATGGACTGCCGACAATTCAGAAAGCCGAAGTTCCACTGCGATCTATTGTGAGCCAAATTAATTCACCCATTTATGAATTGACGAAACATGTGGCGTCCGTGTTACGAAATCTAGTAGCTCACACCTCATCCTTTGTAAAAAAAACTCCCGACTTTTATCCCGTCTTATCCAACATACCCGACTCGAGGAGAATCGAATAGAATCGTTATTCACTAAAATACCAGTTTTGGAAGTTGTTGAAGTGATAATGCTTGAGCATGCTATGTCACTACAACACTGCTTGTCGTCCAGTTATTTCGTGTACGGAGGAGAGTTTTATCTACAGATCGATGGTGTTGCTATGGGTAGCCCCGTGGCTCCTGTAGTGGCACACCTGTGGATGGAGCACCTCGAGAGTCGCGCTACAACTACTTTTCCGGTGCCACTAAAGTGTTGGAAAAGGTATTTGGACGACATCTTTTGCATACTAGAGGGCGATGAGACAGGATACAAATATGAGTACAACATTTGAATACCATCCACAAGAACATGCGCTTCACGGTCGAGATTCAAAGGGATTGTATCTCGACCGTGTACATACTTTGGCGGTCCTTGATGTAAAAATAGTGGCAATTGGTGATGGCACGTTCACCCATACGGTAGGTATATAGGAAACCTACTCACACTGATAGGTATCTTCATGCAACATCACACCACCATATTCGACATCTTAATGCAGTGGTGGCCTCACTCGTTGATCGCGCGGTTGACCTTTGTGATGGTGAACATCTGGACACGGAACTTGCTCATGTGCAGACGGTGCTACGCATAAATGGTTATATAGTTAATGTCGTGCGCTTTCGACGCAAGAGGAAGCGCTTACCTGTTCTAAGTGTAGAACGTCAACATACTTACCATATGTTAACTTTACCTGATTTATTTTTCTTACAGGCTGCATTATAAAGAAACAATTTGCAATTCAACAAAGATATTTTACTTAGGTAAGACTGACCTGTCTATTCAAATGATTAAACTTAATAGGAAAGTCAACTTACTGTTTCGGTGGTCATAAGAATTATTTCATTTAAACAATTCAAATCTTCCGCCTAATGGATAATGTCAGTTTTTATCTTTTGTTGTTGTTGTTTGTTTTTGTTTGTTGATGTAATAAATAAATGCAGTCTTCTTATTAATGTCAGCAAGCAAGTTTAAAGACTCTCTTTTTCCAGATAAAATACTGGACGTTGGTAGAAACAACCAAAGTCTCTTGAAGTTGGTGGAAAAATATAAGACAAATATGAAGAAGAACATTATTGGTGATCCTGGTTCAGTTATGTTCTTTAAGAAAAAAGTAAAGAACAAGTTTTACTAAGAAACTCATGAAACACGTGAAGAAGAAATTTGTAGTGTGTAGTTATAATTAAATCATAAAAAAATCAAAACCAAAATGTCATGATTACATGTCACATTTAAAAGACTCCACTAAATGTTTCTAGACTAAATGTAGCCTTAATGCTGACGGCTATGTTTGTTTTAGTTATTATACACATATATATATTTTCTTGTGTCGGTCATTATATTCATTAATGAATATCATATTAAGCGACCCACAGGCTCCTGTAGGTGTGTTGGTCTGTAGATTCTTGGTTCTTAGAAATTCACATTATTTTATAATTTTAAAACACTTGTTGTGGCTGTTAGTACGTTATGAAACAAATCTTTATATTTAATTTTTGATTTGAAAATAAATCATTGATGAATATTTATAATTATTAATAATTGTATTTATTACCTGTTACACATTTTTTTTACAGGAAGACACAGCGATAAAGTCCGTAAAGACATGACATTATCACTCTCCATGGTAACTGTATTTTGTTCTGGTTTCGTGTAAGCAGGTTTTATAGAATATTAATATAGGTGATGATGATAATATGAACTTAGCTCTGGTTTCATTTCAGTGATTACTATAAGGTTTTTTACATGAAATCAAAGCAAATTTAATCACCCATATTAATATCACCATAACGGCAAGCATTGGAGGTTTCTTCTGGGATATTAATACTCGTATGTGTGAATAACCTTGCTCTGGTTTCATATAAATAACATTATAATGGTCATGTAATTATGTATACTTATAATATGGTTTCCATATTGACACACTAGACGCGTGACTGTGCAAAATAATGATTTTATAGAAGCATTTTTATATTTTACACCAGTTTTTTTCCCAGACACTTTATTCGAGCAAAATTCAAAAACACAATATCTTTAAAAATTATAGCCTACCTATATGTTATTCTGATGTATGCACTATATTATTGAAAACTTTCATTAAAATCCATTGAGTAGTTTTTGCGTGAAAGAGTAACAAACGTTCATACATCCACCCTCACAAACTTTCGCGTTTATAATTTTAGTAGGATTCGTAGGATAATAGGATTATGTGAAGCGTAAACTCACGTACCTAACATTTAAAAGAGACTGTTAAAAACGACATCTAAATCCAGCAGGGCTTGGTACGCAATTCGTGAATAAACGTAAACACAATGAAAGTAGTACATTGTACACCTCACTCTGCTTCCATTCATTATTAAAATCTTATTAAGCCCAGCCGAGGTCGATGAGGCTCCAGACAAAAATTCCATTTGAAATCAACGCACCCCTCTCATTCAAATATTATACAACATTAACAAATTAATAAAAAAAACATTATTTATACATTTGCTTAATATAAAACAAATATTTAAAATTTCTTTCGTCGGGTTCATTACGTATTGAAAAAATTTTTAAATTAGTCATAAACGATTGTTAAACCTGTAGTAGCTAAAATATGTTTTGTCTCTTTTACTTAAAAACAAAAATAAATATGGAAACGATGATACATACATACATTTCCTATCATATATCATATAACGTAGTATGAATTTTTATGACTACGGAATGTTTAAAGCTTAAACATAACTCTCTTCTATAACATACTAAAAGGTGTTATAAGAAAATGAAAAATAATTATTATGTATTTGCCCTTTGAATACCTATATTTACAAACGTTTTTAATGGATACTGCAGTTAACACTGTGGTTAACACTTAACACTTACAACGGCCCTACACAACACACCTTCCAATTTGTTTGAACAATCTTCCTAGGGATGGCGATCTGAGATCGATTAATGGAAGAATCGATCATTTGATCTCGAGCAGTGAATCGACGACAGATACTAAAAATCGTTCTACGGGTTTTTTTAAATTTTGCATGAGATAGTTAAAAGTTAGACAACTCAAAAAAGCGCTAAATCTGGCTCCGAGAGCACTAAAGTGAAGGCAGTGTTCAATAATGTATGTATAATTTATTAAAAAATTCCACGCTGGCTCATTATTTTATAGTTCCGTTCTTACCAATACAAATATAAAGGAAACTTAATTTTTGGGTGTCCGCAATCAATTCACTAAATCGATTCTCTACTTGAGATCGATCGATCAATTTTTCCATTAATCGATCTCGTATCGCCATCCCTAGGAAAGTTGTTCCAACAAATTGGAAGGTGTGTAGGGCATTATAGACATTGCGTAAGTCACTACATGTTACCATAACTTATTTAAAGAGCTCGCGAACTTTACGATCAGGTTATTATAAGGATCTATTTCAAATTTTTTGTCTTATGCCTTACATTACCACCTACGTCTATTCGGCCTTTCAATTTCTTAATTAATTTTAAGATGTAGTGGGGGTGTAAATATATTCAATCAAAAAATGTTTATTGGTTTTTCGTGGGTTTACAACGTTACAATAAGCGCCTGGTTATGGCAGTTTCGAAAACATTAGCAAAAGAAGAGCTATCGACCGGTAGTTTTCTGTAAGAGTCTAATCCCCTTTTTTAAATGAGTTTTGCTATTAATATTTTTACTAAATCTAGCACATCTTGTTCCAAGGACTGATTAATGAGATAGGTTAGTTAGAATATTATTAGTTCTTCTGCACACGATTTGACGAGATTTGGCGGTATTTCGTCATGACCATAACTATGTCCATTTTTTAGGTTTCAAATTCGAAGCTTAATCTCATTGGGGTTAACAGGTTGTAGATAAAAAGAGTATTCACCAAATTGTAATTTTGTTTACAAGAAATGAAGAAAGATTATTGTAATATGTTACATACATTACATATATTGTGAATCTATAGGTACTAAATACAGTTCGCATAATATTGGTTTTGACGTCAGGTATGCCGGAAAGGGAAGTTTGTGGTACATCCTGTTCCGTAGCCCCTTCCTTAGCTAGTAGACCGCTTGTTTCCTGTCGCTAAAATGAGTTTGTTGATTTACCTAAAGTAATTCAACTTGCATAAAATATGTTGTTTCGTAGGTATCAATTATAGTATATGAATTAGGGTGACGCAGTGACAAACAATAACTAATCTAAAATAGAGCTTCTGCGCTCTACATACCCCATACAAACGTGCGCGAAAAATATGAAAAAACGGTTATTTTAGTTTATAATAGATCCTTACCCATGAAGTTGCCGTTCTACAATACTGGCCATTTGAAATATTATTTGTATATGGCTGGCAATAAATTCTAAATTCAAATGATTTTAAAAATATGGAATTTTATTTTCAAATTCAGTCATTTGTTTATTGATAAGTATTTTGTTTTCACTACATTTGTATCTTTTTCATCAGTATGGACACGATAAAAATACGAATAATTACGGAATACAAGTTCCGTCGCGGTAACAATACGGCATAAACGGCTCCCAACATTAACGACGTGTACGGAGTGAATACTACAAACGAACGCGACCCGTTATTAGATTGAACGCTTCCGATATGGAAATTTTGATTTGAAAAATGAACGCCGTGGTCGCCCGAAAACTAAAATCAACAAACGAATTAAAGGCGACAATGGAAGCTGACGATACTCAATATACAGCTGAGTTAGCAGCAGCTTTCGGTGTTAGCATCGAAACAATATTGGTCCATTTGCGTCAAATTGGCAAGGTAAAAAAGCTGTGGGTGAAAAAAAAAGTGGATGCCGCATGAAATGAACGATCGCCAAGCGACGAACGCGTTGGGGTAGGTATGCCTTGCGTTGCTTAAGACACAGAAACGAAGGGATTTTGAACTGCATTGTCACTTGCGATGACAAATTGATTCGTTTTGACAATCGTAAGCGCTCATCATGTTGGTTAGACCCTGGTTCAACACCTAGGCAATGTCTCAAACGAAAACTTACCGCTAGAAAAGTGATGGTTACTGTTTAGTGGTCTAGTGTCGGTGTAATTCATCACAACTTCTTACCAAATGGCAGGAGCATTACAGCGGATGTGTACTGTAAGGAACTGGACACAATGATGGTGGAGCGAGCTCGCAAATCTCCGGCTAGCCTTGGTTGATCCCTCGTCCCCGCTGCTCCTGCACGACAACGCTCGACCTCATACGGCACGACAGACTGTCTCTAACCTACAAGAGCTAAGGTTGGAAGTTTTGCGCCATCCACCGTACTCACCGATAGCATGGGTGCATACTTTGATTAATAGAAATAAAAAATACATATAAAAAAATACTTTAACTTTTTGTATAGTAAACGATAGGTAAAAACCTAATATTAACAACTATAATTAATTTAAAAAAATACAACTGGTGTTTAGATTAACACACAGAAACAGAGTAACACAGAAAATTTAGATTATAAATCGGTCCCGTTAGTTCGAAAAATGTAAATCTCTGTTCTAAAGGAGGTTTCTTTAATATTTTTTTTCTGTTAAAAAGATTAACCATTCGTGTAATGCAACTGGGAAAATGAAGTCAATGAAATGAGGAATCAGGTTACCGAATATCACTTTCGTACGTTTTGTAATCACTTAGAAAAATTGAAATCCCTGTCGTCAAAATTTCCAATGCGTCGCCAATGAACTAGTAGATATGAGAAGGTTGTATAATATTACTTTCAATTTCACAATTTTTCCTATAGTACGAGTAACTTAATAAACGTATAAATATATACTTACATTACACTCGGTGGTGGGTAACTTGTGTCGTAATACAAATTATTTTTTCATTATAATTAATTCTAATATACATAGTCGTACTATATTATTCCATTATATTATTGTTGTCACCCTCTGGACAAATTAAGCAATGAAGTGATACGTAGTATGGAAGGGTTGGAAGACTTGTGTTATCGCATAAAAATGCAGAAAGTAATGCTGAGATCGAACATTGTACAAAAGTTGACGAGAGACATATGATATATTTTTATTTTATTACACGTATAATATTATTACCAGCCTGCTTACTGTCTGCTTGTTTTTTATACCATGCAGTTGTCTGCTTGTAAAACATTTGTTTTGGTGCTCAAAACATTGCAAAATATTAGACTCTTTTGAACTCATTATAGACTCATAATTTTTTTCTTGTTTTATTTTTTTCCTAGCGTCCTAAAGTGCTTGCAGCGATGAGCTCTATGTCTGGGCTCTAGAATCTCCCGAAGGTGCACAAAGCAACAACTGAGTCTATTATACAATATACAAAAATCTTACCGTATCTATGTCCAAGTGTATCTACCCAAGTTCGTTTACAATCTAAAACAATGTCGTCGAATAAAAATTCATTAGATTTAGATTAGTTAGAGAATTATAGGTTTCTGCGGGAATCTCATTCGAACCTTGAAGATAATTGAATTTACTATTACAAAACTCAGCGAAAAATGATATATTTTGTAGAACTACATATTCTGTATTAGAATTTTATTTAAAATAGATTGTAAACACTATTGTTAGCTAAAACAATAAGTAAATATTTCAATTTGATAAACAAAATAACAAAAGGGATGCATTTAAAATAGATTTAAACTTCATCATTGTTTAAAATAACAGAGGCTGTAACAAAGTATAAACCAGTAAAACAAATTATTATCACTTCATTGAAAATATACTACTTTGAAAATATATAATGACGCTATAAAATAATTTTATCTATATAAAAAAAAAATTAAAAATTCCCCAAAATCATGTTAGTGCCAATAACATGATCATAATATGCAAATAGACAATAGACAATATTTAATATTCAGTAACTAAAAATTTGTTTGAGTGTTACCTTTATCCACTATTATAATAAACGATTATTTGTATAATATATATATATAGATATATTTGATATTGCTTTCTCGAAAACGGCTCTAGCGATTTCGATGAAATTTACAATATAGGGATTTAGCTAGGTCTCGATTCTGGGAAAAATCGTTTTCTCCGTCTTTCACACACTTAAAACTTCTAAGCTTTAAACTTCTAAACTTTTTTAATTTTGCAGAAGAGTTTACTTTCTCAATAGCACAATTGCTTGAGCGTAGGTTTATCACGCTGAAGTGCGCGGGTTCGAATCCTGCAATGTAGTCAGACCTTTTTGTTTTTTTTTTTAATAAGTTAAATTTATATGTCTAAGTCCAGTTTGCAACAAGTACCTGCCTATTAAAACACATATCACTTTAATAATGTACTTATAATAAGGAAATAAAATGAAAAATAATGATAAAAGCATAGACAGCCTGTACCGTACTACGAAGTGAGGCAAATACCATCAGGTAAAATATAGATGTGTGGGGTACTGTTTTCCAACGAAATGGCGACCGATTAGCTTATTTGATACTAAATGTGTGTTGTATGTACAGGTGAGTCAGGCTATCTGATTTAGCTCACCGTTGCAGCTCGGACACGGCATCTGACTTTGGAGTTATTTATTAAAGTCTATGGTTAAAAGTCAGGAAGATAAATCTGTTATTTTCCTGAACAATGAGTAGAATATAAAATTTCATGAACTTCCTTTATTGTAAGATACTATTTTATTTAAAAGCGTAGTATTATACAAGCAATATTTGTATAATTATAATTGCGTTCTCAAAAACTGCTCTGACGATTTCGATGAAATTTACAATATAGAGTCAAAAATCAATCTAGATAGGATCCAATTCTGAGAAAATTCATCTTCTTTATGTTTTCACACACTTAAAACATCTAATCTATCTGATTTCACAACAGAACAGAACAGAAGTTGACCTTCTCAGTGGATAGAACGCAGATCTACCAAGCTGAAATACGCGAGTTCGAATCCTGCAACGTGGTCAGACTTTATTTGTCAATTTTTTTGTAAGACACCGAGTAAAGTTCGGTCGCCCAGGTACTGTGTAATTATGTAAACATGTTCCATTTAATTACTTGTGTTGATAAAGATGATTGTATTGGTGTTTGAAGATTGAATACACATAAGGCTAGCACGCAAACAAGTTTTTTTGTTACTAATTACTGTCTGTTTGCATATTATGATCACGTTAGTGACAAATTTTGTGAAATTATCCAAAAATCATACTTACCACGGTAACTTGATATCCTTAGATTTTAGACTAAGGGAAACTAACTTAGATTTGCCTAATGAGGTATATTCCATCTTTCAACCAGCCTGTAGATTTCCTCAAAAAAAAAAATGCGAAAATAACTTCTAAATAAAATCAACTCCGATAAAATTTATCGATTAAAAAGGCTTTCGATCAAAAAGTTTTTACATTAACGTTTCTCGAACAGAAGTTTGCTGTAGGTAATCTATCACAGTAGATTAAAGGAAAAAATGTTTTTTCTTTTTAGTGTTCCATACTAAAGTTACCAAAGCCGAACACTAGCACCTTGGCATATCTGTCTATCCGTCAGTCACAGATGGACAATTTTTCTAAAATAAATCGTCCTAGAAAAAACTGCTTGATATGAAAATTTAAAGACACAATTATAGGAAAAAAATATTGAATCAAATCGAACGGGTGGATGAAGGTCAATTCCAAATAATTAAACCATATGAAGACCGTTCCTATGTTTGACGGTTCAAGTTGTAATGAACTTTGATCTTGTTATAATACTCAAACAAAAACAATCACAACTATTTTTAAAATTGAAAAAATATCAAATTTGACGCCGTTGAAACCGCTAGGCACAGCCAATATACTACTAGTATTATAATAATACTAATAATATCTACTCCAATGAAGGCGAACTTTGCAAAATGCTGCCTACGATACATAAGTATTACTTAAATCTCGAAGATGCCGAAATTATCTCAAAAATAAAAAATAAATCAATGGTTAAAAAAAATTAAGAAAGACAGTTTTCTATGTACTGCAGTAAAAAGCTAAAAATAATTGTCGAACTTATTCCCTTTGTCTATTCCGTGAGGGCCTAAGTATAAGCCATGTTTGTTATTAACTTTACATATTTACTGTAAAAGACTGGAGTGCTTTCTCTTGAAATCTATTAGAAATGTTAAACATTTCATTCACATAACATTAATTCTAAAACCAAAATAGTTTATTTTGAGTAAAGGCACTCACCCCGCTTTTACACTTAAATAATGTTCATAATAATTATAAACATGGCGTGCACTTAGGCCCTTATGGAGTAAACAGAGAGAATAAGTTCGATAATTATTTTTAGATTTTTCAATTCAGTACTTCCAAAAGCATGTTCTTTTTATTTTTTTTTAACTATCACTTTTTTCAATAATCTTATTCATAGATAGATAAGTACATTTACAACTGTTTGTTGTTTAATACAACTGTATACTATGTGTACTTTTTATTTTGGATTTACAATAATTACAAAGTTTTATATCAGCAGAGTAAATAATCAATATATAGTAGATATAATAAGGCATCGCTTGATGAATCGTTTTAAAAATATGAAACGCCAAATGTCTCCTGTAATAAGACATCCTGTGAAACTACATAATCCACAGTTGGCGGGATGTCTCGCTAAACCCAGGCTAGCTGTGAGCCGCAATATTGCCTGCTTACCCGCAGTGCCTGTCTTATCTTTTGGTTGATGTCCTTAGGATATTTTTATGGATTTACTTCTATTTGTGTCATTTCTCTTTCTATAAGCATGAAGCCAACGACGCTGAGAATGATCCGAAAATACTTAGATACTTACAAACATTAAAATAGTAAGTACGTAATAAGATAAAATAATCAAATAATTATTAATATCTAACGGTAAATATAGATATAAGTATAAATCGATCGAGTTCTAATTAGTAAAAGATAGTTATTTTGTACTTTTTAGTGTTTTTTTATGAAATCGGTTTAATTTAAAAATACTATGAAATGCGAAATTCTTTTTGCTGTCGATAAAATTAATGTTGTGCGCATGCATAAGTATTTAAACCCCTCAGTATAATTTAGGTATCGCTTAATAATAAAATTTCATTTAAATAAAAATAAATATTAATTTACTGTTTCAGCGAATATGTCTTTTATGTTCATACCTGACTATTTCCAACTCCACTAACATGCTTAAAACTGTTCAGGTAAAACTGCGTTGTATGTGCGCTTGAAATTGTGCAATTTAAATTCAATTGAAAGTTGTTGTTACCAACGGTGGTCACTACGGGCAAAGCCATGTCAGACATTCATTCAACTATTATATAATACAACTAGCGACCCGGCCCGGCTTCGCACGGGTATCAGAGCCATTTCGGACAGGACTTTCGTAAAATCCGTTCTTAGTGGACGTCTACACCGCGAAAGAAGTAACTATGCTAAATTCCAAGTCAATCGGACCTATAGTTTCGAAGATCTCGTGATAAGTCAGTCAGTGAGTGGTATTTCGCTTATATAAATACTAGCGACCCGCCCCAGCTTCGCATGAACAGGAGAGCCAATTCGTAAAATCCGTTCTTAGCGGGCGTCCACATCGTGAAAGGAGTAACTATGCTAAATTTCAAGTCAATCGGACCTATAGTTTCGGAGATCTCGTCATAAGTCAGTCAGTGAATGGTATTTCGCTTATATATTTATACACCAGGAGGTGGCAACGTACACCCCAGACCGTCAGCCATTTAGTCCGAACCAGAGAACAAGGTTTAAGAGGTGTTCCTTGCCTGTCGTAAGAAGCGACAGAAAATGTCTTCGGGGTCGCGGCCGATCGGAGTGGGGGTTCCAGTCGTCTATCCATGCGACCTTGAGGAAGACGACAGCGATTATTTCTATGCTGTCGTGGTACTGTGAGGAGTGAGGAGGCAGGAGGAGTACTATAACTAATCTGACCTGACTCGGCGCAACAATTACTACAGAGGTGTACTGTGAGAATTGTAAATGATAATGGACAAGCTCGCTGTCAAACAACCGAGGCTTATCAATCGCTCTAGTCCACTTCTTCTTCACGACTACTCTCGTCCACACACCGTACATCGGAACGTCTCCTACAGGAGTTATGACTGGAAACTCTCCGTTACCCACCATACTCACCAGACTTTGCTGCAACTAGTTTCCGTTTTTTTTTCGGAATTTGGATAACTCTTACAAAGAAAAAATTTCAAATCCGATGAGGCGGTGAAATCTAGAGTTCATCGATTCTCGTCTCCAGGATTTATATAGCAGAGGCATCAATGAACTTCCGTTAAAATCTCAAAGGTGCATCGACAATAATGGTCAATACTTCGATTAATAAAACATACTTTTAATTAAAAAAAAGTGTTTGATTATTTCTATATTAGACAACTATTTCATAGATAAGGACCTAATATTTTTTCTCTTACTATAACACTCAACATTCGAAACATGAAACAGGGAACTCGTTCGTAATCGATTGTTCCCAGTCAAAGATTGCCGCGGGATATATTCAACATATTTATGGTTAGCATATTTCATGCAGATAGGTACATACCTACTAGTACAATGTCGTTTGAACGTTAACGCAAAATAAAATACGTCATCGGCAGACTACCGCAGTAACAAAAACATTCTTAAAAAGCACAAACAAGAACATCATCCGAACATGTACCTCCCTAAACATAACTAGCGACCCGCCTCGGCTTCGCACGGGTAGAAATTTTTTTAAAAATAAAATATAGCCCATGTTTCTCGCTGATAATGTAGCTTTCTATAGGTGAAAGAATTTTTGAAAGCGGTTCAGTAGTTTTTGAGTTTATCCATTACATACAAACAACCAAAGTGTATAGAGTATTTTTCTCGAATAACGGTTTCAAATCTAACAATATTACTACTGTTCATTATTTTTTTATTCCGTTATTAAACGAGCGAAGGAATGTAGATTTTCTGGTACATGGTATTATAAGTACTAGAGGTCGCCCTGCGGTCGAAATTCAACCGTAAATATAAACTTATAATATAAACTCTTTGGCGACAATTTAGTCTGTGCAACTGTTTGATCCAAGGTGGTTACATTGCATATGATCACAAACTATTATGAGTTTGACATTCGAGCCTTTTGCCATTGGCAGTAAAGGAAGTGAAATCCAACTTGACAGCGACAACCACAGAAAATACAAGCAACACTTAAGGTTTCTGCAAAGGGGCATCACACATTTCTAAAATCGCGCTATGTGCGGAACACTTGACCACAGTGTGGGACACTTGACTACAACTTTTTGGTGAAGGTATGGTGAAGACTCGGTTAACAACGCAGTATTCAATGTGTTGGGTAGCTAACTAAGGTTAGGCTCTGGAATTTCCTGAGGATGCTTCGTTGAGAATTGAGACATGTGCCGATCGAATAGTCTGAAGCTTTGGGCGGAAGATAGCTAAAAATATAATGTACAAAATACAAATTTAGTACTTGAGATGGGTCATAAAATAACACCAGAGTCTATGCAATGATTTCAAAAATGCTAAATTATTTTATTTCTGTACAGTTGTCTACTGTAGAGATACAAGACAAGAACAATTTCCTTTTATGAAGCTGAATAGTCAGCAGAGATGTCATTTTACGCACCGTTTACGACATACATTTGTTACTAACATTTTAACTTTGCACAGCAGTCAATTTAAATGCAATTTTACTCAGAGGAAATAAATGTCAAGTTCTTAGTTTTAACATTTACACAACAATGGCTTCATTTGCTCCTAATAATTTTATTGTAACCTGGGAAATAATAATATAACGCATTCACAACTCCAAAATATTAAAGCAACTTCACATTTATAATCGTTGATAAGAAAGGCGGAATATAAGGTATTTATTATAATATCAGTAAATGTCCGTAATAAAAATAACACCCATTAAATATCTATTTTCATTAACGAAATTAATATTTTTAGCGTAGAAGTTAGGATAAATTGTTCATGGATAAAAGTCAATATAAATATGTACCTGTTTAAGTACTTTGTTGGGTTCAGTGTAGAATATAATAATATTTTACGCATGCACAATATTCATTTCATCAGTAACAAAAATAAGTTTGTATTTCATATCATTTATCAAAAACGCTGTGAAAAACAAAGTTATTTCTACGGTTGCTAAACTCAATAGCGTGTAACTGAAAATATCTCATATCTCCAAAACTACTACAAAAACTACGTATTCAAACCAATATTAATTGGAAAATTTTTTAATTTTCCACCCATCAATTACAAAATACAGGGGGGAGGAGACACCACTTTTACTCCAGAAGCACATTGTACATATCTACCCACCAACTATTAACTTAACTAAAAAAACATTTTGAAATCTCTAACATAATATCATTTTCGATGTCGAATGTAAAGATACTCAACACGCTTGTGTACACCGAATTTTTTTCATCCCTCAGTTACATGTACGGAATGGCACCCACTATTTTTTCGTAATGGTTTGTTGTGGACGAGAAATCGCCAAAAATATCGTGAAGGTATGGATTTCGATGCGGGGTCGCAGTTCACAGCTTCGGATATTGATGGCTATCGCACCTATGTGGTGGACAGTTTACTAATGGTTGAAAACACTATTATCCTAATAGCTGGGACCAGCCCTTCTGCTTTTTTATGGACTTTATGAATACTGCAAACACCTAATAATAGTAGGTGTTGATACTGCATTTGCAGAAAAATTATCTAGCCGATTTGAATTGAAAGTAGGTAATATTGATTGAAGTGACAATCTCAACAATTTTCAGATTTTGTTAGTGAAGGGATTTTGCTGAAAGAAATGAAATTACGTCTTTACTTTGCATCACCTTATTGACGGTGGATGCCTTTTTTACTACTGTTTTTTTAATATACTAGGAAGAAATTGCAGGCAAAATCTAGTATTGATTATAAAGATAAAATTTTCAATCTAGTCGGTAAACATTTCAGTTAAAACTTTTATTAATATACCGACGAGATTCCATTTTACAATCGTAGATATCGTAAATCGTCAGTGATGTGAGCTCGTGATTACCGGAGCGTGCTAACGCGACCCTAGTGCCTTCGGCTGTCACCTCCGTTACGCTTGAATTTTTACCTTTCTATAATCGTATTTTCATATTTTTCCTTTGCAGTGCAATTCAAGTATTAAGTCCCCAGGAACGTAGATGAGATAACAATTTCCTTAAAAAGATTTCTTTTATACTCGTTCAAAAATTTTTGTACTGTATGTAAGATCTGTAGCGCGAGCACGAATCCTATCGACAAAGTATTCGTATCGTAAGCGTAAGCAAATTGTATGACTTTCAGTGCAGCGCCCTATAGAACGTAAAAAGAACTATTTCGTATCGCCTTCGTAACGTAACGGTAACGTAAGCCATTTGTATTGAAATAGAGTAAAATCACGAGCACGAACCTTATTTTGACGTACGGTAAAGTAAATCTCGATGACAGACGCACGAATACTTTTTCATAATAATAATAATATTATGTGGGACTTGTTTTCATTTTCATGTGATGAAATTAAAATCAAAACGTACACAAAAAACGCAATAAACTTTTCCGCAAGAATGTTCCAAGTCTCAATAGTGTTAACATAAAGAAATGTGACATCGAGAGGTTATTAAAACGACAAGCAAGTCAAAAAACCGTCAAATCTAAGCCGTTCGAAACTATCAACCATAATATAAAAACTTATTTTATTTTGAAATATAATGCACAATTGTAAAACAATAATATATTGTTTTAGATATTTATAAGTTATAAATATCTAATACAATATATTTTTTAAAGATTTACTCCTTTTTTAATAAATTTATTATAATAGTTTTAAATTTCAAATAAAAATCTAAAACTTTCTCTGATTTCGTTTTAGGACGCACCCTTCATTCAATAAATTGTGTAGTTTACTCAAACTTGCCAGTTCCTAGTTACGTTAGGATGACGTCACCTTCGTAATCGTAGCGAGCTCTCGATAGTTGGTAAAATGCGCTTCGTGCTGCGACTCTCGTAATCGTATAGTAAACTCGATACGATTACGTTACGAAACTATAGAAAGTTCGTGCTCGCCCTACTGATTACTTATTTTGTATAATAGTTTAAAAAAATTACGTACTAAAAAAATATTGCTAAATCCTGAAATGTTAAAAGTGAAAACTTTTAAGGTGTAAAACTAAAGCAAGGTATTTTAGGGCTTTTTAAATAGAAATCTCATAGGCGATGGGATGAGATAGGCTGGGATAATAACTTCTCATCAAACTGGTTGCGTTTTGCCGTGTTAATGCACAAGTACTGTAAAAAGTGAAGTCAATATATTATACCTACTCTGTCTACCCCGAATGGGAAACGGCATATTTTGGATGTATGCTGTTGTGTTGTCATATTTTGTAAAAACATTGAATGGTTTCCACTTATTCCGTTCTTACCGTGTGATATTATATAAGTGTTGGTATTTATATTATAGTGAATAATACACTTCTCATCAAAAAAATCGAAACACTACTGCAAATGCTATTCAGGCGGCATTTAAATAAAAAAAAGGTTTGATATCATTAAAAAAATACTCCAATAAATAGCTGGCTGTTTAGTCTACACAATGGTGTACCACAATTCCAAATTTGAATTTAAATTTTCGAATTTTCATCGAATGAATGAATGTGGAGCTCAATGTGGAGATTGTTTTCCATGTGTTTTCCGTCGGAATTTCTGCATTTAACCCAATGATGTTATATTTACAAAAGAGGTAGATGAGTTATTGCGCTCGAAAACTGGCACCCTAACACTTTGCTAATTAGCCAACCTGGAGCTCATTCGTGTAACAACGTGACAGTGTCAAAACGTATGTGCGTTCCTAATATTAATATTAAAATGCCGTCCTGTGTTATTAGATACTGCAGAAACTATACTAGCAAGACTTCCAAAGGTTCACGAATCACGTATCATGCGTAAGTGTACTTACTTATTTCATTTGTGTCACCATTTTTTCCAAAATCTAAAATATCAGTAAAATATTAAATCATAAAAACCTGAAATGCAATAGGTAATACCCCAGTTACCAAGTGCGATAGAGAGCAATATATTATATTTGATCAAAGAATATAAAAAGTTATGTTACAGAACCGTCAATGTCATGCAGTGCCTATTAAACATTTGATTACGTTTATTTATTTGGTATATAAGATATAATATACGTATTTTTTAAAACGAATCAGAAGTTTTAGCAGTGAGTCTAATATCCCAATAATCCCACACAATAAAAAATATTTTACATGAAAATACCTAGTGTTTTATTTTTATCACTTTCAAATTTATAACAAACGTGTTTTATAAATGTATGTACTTAAATAATTCTGTTTCCAAATGTACATGACTCAAGAAAAATTAATTTTAAAAATCAAACATAAATCTTTTTAATGTCTAAACCCATTACGCATCAATCATATTTTTCGAAAATGTCTGTTCTATGGCATTAATTACTAATATTCTATGAAGTAGTCACGGATTCGCTTAAAATGCAGTAAGAAAGTGAAATTGACCAATCACAATGGTTTTAGAGCCGTGTGATTTGTTAGTTTGAAATGAAATTGAAATCTTACACTGTATAGCGACGCAGTGCAATTATATATTTGTCTCACTTTGCTTATGGTAATTGTCATGCTATCTTATTTACACTTCATCATTTTATTAGTGTGTATAAACAAAGTGTGTAGCTTATGAGTGTGCGTAACCGGGACAATATTTTACAAGCATTAGTACTAACGCAACCTGTCTACCTCTTTTTTAAATATAACATCATTGATTTAACCACATTTTTTTTGCCAAAAATATCGTTTTTTTAATAGTGATTGTTAACAAAGCTTTGTAACATGTAACCAAGGAGATTCTTTTCCTAACAAATATAGATACCTCGCCCACGGAAGCCGCCCAAGTCGTGGCGTTGCTGAATTCAGAGCTTAGTGTTGACTAAGCTCACAACACACAACAACAACAACACGTTGGTGTTGTAGCTGCACAATGGCATCTTAGGCCCTCTGCTGTCAATAGAGTGTATTAGCGTTATCGGGAGACTGGTATGTTTACTCGCCGTCCAGGATCTGGTAGGTATCGAGTCACGTCTGAACGAAATGCCGGTATATTATGTCAGTTTCTGTAAGAAATCGTCGATTTAACTCTATTCAACTGCAGCAGCGGCTCCGTGAGATTCGAGGATTGACTGTGAGCAATTCTACCATTAGAAGAAGATTGGCGGAGCGTGGCCTGAAACCTCATAAACCAGCTAATGGGCCAAAATTGACGGTAGACCACCGAAGAGCGCGCCTTAACTTTGCACGTGAGCACTAAAATTGGTCATACCCTCAATGGAGCAAAATTCTCTTTTCTAACGAATGTAAGATCATGCTGTATGGTAACGACGGAAGAAAGAAGGTGTATCGAAGAGAGGGAGAGCGTTTTGCACAGTGCTGCATTGAAGAAAGAGTCAGTTACGGTGGCGGTTCATGGACGGATTGGAGAGGCATAAGCGCCGATGGAAAACCGAACTTGCTTTTGTATCTGAACCTCGCTTACCATCATTGAATGGGTCACATTACATCGAAGTGTGTCTGGAGCCTCATGTGGTAGTACTTTACGCACATTTTATTGGCGAAGAGTTCATTTTTATGCAGGACAATGCCAGGGCTCATACCGCAAATGAATACCTGAACGAAGTGGGTATTACGGTTATGGGCTGGCCAGCAAAAAGTCCGGATATGAATCGAACACCTATGGGATGAGTTGAAGAGACACGTAAGAGCGAGAGATCCTACTTCGGAGACGCTTGGCCAGCTTAAAACAGCTATACGAGAAGAATGGGATAACATCCCACAACACAAGATTGTGACTCATCCGTTCTATGAGGAACCGCATGGAAGCAGTCATTAGAGCCCGGGGAGGAATTACGAGATACTGAATAAACTTTTTTTAAACATTTTTTTGTCTTACGTCTCTGTTTCTAACATTTTACAAATTCTTCTCAAAGGGTAAAACCATACCTGTTGAACAAAACACGCTAGCTAAAGAAATTTAATTGTAATTTGAAACATCAATGTTTGTTAAACAATATTTTATAATATCCGCAATTAACTGGCACTATTTCTTGTTTTTGTTTTAGCGTAAAAAATTCATAAGACTCATTCAAAACCAAACTTCAGGGGTGTTTCGATTTTTTTGATGAGAAGTATATAAATAAGGCTATAAATATTGCTCATTAGTTTGATGGTAGTCGTGCATTATTAAAGTGATAAATTAAAAATAACAGCAGAAGTGAAGAATAAATAATAGCGTAAATTTGAAGGAATAAGCAGAGGCCTAGCGATTAACTTACCGTGTCTAAAGGTTTTTTATTGAACTTCTTCAACAAATTATAAATATAAATGATGTCTAAAATTCAATGTTAGTTTCATCACATAACGTTATATACAAAATAATTATTTACTTTTGGTTATAAGTTTTTGCCTGACTACCCCGTTACGGATTTAGCATGAGGATAGAGTAAAGAATTTTTAACCACGAAATTAAAACCTATAAAAACAGCATTCAATTAGCCAAAAGTAAATGCGGAGACAACAAACAGAAGGTAAGTTTTCCATTAACACATTATGCAGTTGGGCACGGTGTGTTATAAGTTATAACAAACTTCAGAGTGTGGATACGGTGTACAGTTGGCGATTAGTGACAACATACTCCATTATGCGTGGTAATAAATGTTGAGAAATATAAAGTACTAAACGTGCCACAAATTGAAAGAAAATTATGTTCTTATATATATGTTCATTTAGAGTTTAGACGTAACTCTAATGTCAATTTGGGTTTAAAAATGTAGTTATTAAAAGCCTAGCTAGTCATTTGAAAACTCAGTTCCATCCATTCCATTCCAATCCATTATAAAATTAACTACAGTGGATTGATTGGTTAGAACTAATTAAAATTAGTACAACTGCTGATGTAATGGAATCTGTAGTCTGCACGACTGAACAGACAACTTTGTGAACTCGCATCGAATATTAGAATTCATTACAGTTTCTAAGACGTGCCTCATGCGACGAGTGGCGAATTCGGAAACAAAGCATAGCTCCCGAGTGATTGTTTTAGCATCCACCCCTCTAAGTTGAACAAAGACAAGTTTTTGGGGGCAAATTATGCCACCTCCTTTCCACTATTATTTGAACGGAATATTATATGACATGTAGAACTATATACATATATACTTATATTTATAAATAAAACTCGACAATATTCAATTTCTAGTCGCCAAATCCATAAACGGATAGAACGATTAAAATGAAACTTATATTACAAACATATATATACTTATTGTACACTTTTGAGTATACCGATATTTTAATATTATACTAAATAAAAGACCTTGTAAGTACTTAGCCTATATTGAAACCACCATCCTTGTACAATGAAACAGATGATTTACACACATAATTGTCAATGATTTGTTTTCGAATATTTTAAATAAAACACCAAGTTTACAATCATAAGTAATTGAAATGAAAGATATAGGTAGGTACTATACTACAGTTTTCTTAGACTAAACACGAAAATATTAAAGAGATTACGTATTAAGGTAAGCGTCCACAGTCCGATTACAAATGACCGTTGCGTAGGCAATCCGTTTGCTGAGGATACTGTGGAGGGACTACTGTAATTTAGCTCGTTTGATGCGATCCATCCAATGTATACAATGTGGACCTGTGGGCGCTTACCATTACAGATTGCGTAGATTTAATTATTTTCTTCGATATCCTGTAAAAAATAGATTGCATTAAACAAGTACTTACAAAATATTATTAATTTATTAATCTATATAAGGTAGGTATGTTATGGGAAAATCACAAGAATCGGATCTCCGCGATAATCCTTGGGTGATTGCAAAGAACCGGATAATTGGAATCTAAGAAAGCTTTTCGTAATCATTTCGAACATTGCAAAATCCAGCTTATTTAACGTTAGTCGTAACTAACCGTTTCGTAACTGTTCGTTTCGGAATTTGTGAAGGCTGATTGACTGATATGAACGTTACGCACTGACGCATGCTCTGATTGACCCACGGCTATATTCCTTCGTCTTTTATTGTTGTCAGATTATATTGTTTCAGTATTTTACGTTTATTGGATAAGGAAACCATGAATTGTTTAAATTAACTAAAGGATGTTAAATTTTACCAGTACAATGAATAAAGTGACTGCAGTTTCTGTAATACAAGTGTGGAACTCGCTGCATTAAGAGTGCAAGGTAAAGGACTTAAAAATTATACGGACATTAATGTAATGAACAGAATGTTACAACTATTGCCTAAATATATAGTAGTCCAATTATGTTATAATACAAAAGAGGTAGATAGGTTACATGCACTCGAAAAGTGGCACCTCAAAACTTTGCTAATTAGCCAACCCCGACTTGATCAAAGAATACGAAAAGTAATGTTACATTACCAACAATGTCATGCAATGCCTATTGCGCATTCAAAATTCTAAAATCTTTTAATAATCGAAACGTTTTTTATGATATACACGATCATGTGATGACGCAGCCTCCCAGTTTTAATGATCGTTTACATTTATTAAAAGCAATAATATATAATTAAAAAATGTTGGCGATTTTTTTAAATAAATATGTTCTCATGTACATTATTCAAGAAAAATGAAATTCGAAAAAAAGCAAACATCATTTTTTACTGTCTAATCCTATTAGGTATCGATCATATTTTTTTAAATGTCTGTTCTGTGACATTAATTACTAATATTCTATGAATTTGTTTGATTTGTTAGTTTGAAATGCAATTATGTTTTACATTGCATAGCGACGCAGTGCAATGTATATTTGTCTCACTTTGTAACGTTGTAACTGGGAGAATATTTTACTTGGATTAGTACTAAGGTAACCTATCTACCTCTTTTGTATTATAATATCATTGGGTAGTCCAGATATGCTTAAAAATCTTGTTACTTAGTATAAAAAAACATTCTATTTGTAATATTTGTAAGTGTAACACAAATGAAACTGAACTGGTATCATTATCATTACTTATCCATTTTGTGATAATATTTTCACAGTAAAATACTTTATCACTCTAAAACAGTGTTTTTCAAACTGTGGGTCGCGACCCCAAGCCGTGTCGCGAAGCTCTACTCGGGGCGGTCGCAGACAAAGGAAAAAAGGCAATATTACCTACTTACCTAATACTTATCTTCGGTGCTCTCACGGCTTCCTTGCAGTGTAGGTACCTACTTGATTTCTCAAACAACTTTTTTTTTGGGACCTATATTGATTAAAATTTAATCAATAGAGGTCTCAAAAGTAAGAAAATTATAAACGTAATCTATCGAATCACTAACATTTGGTTTGTTTATGGCCCTAGGAGGTCGCTAGAATTTTTAACTTGTAAAGGGGTCGCGCACTCAAAAATATTTAAAAACATTCGTCTAAACAAATATTGCCTAATCAATTCTTTACTTAACTATGCCTATAGTCCTTTAAGAAGAGTCATGTTCTTACTAATCAAACTAAAGCTGTAATATAAAGGCGACTTATAACAGCCAATCAGCGTTCAAGTTTTCAATTGTACGAAACCATAGAAATAGGAACTACATACTGACAATAGAACACGCTCTACACTTACATCGCCTTACCGCAACTACACTTAAAAATAAGTGTACTTGGCGCATCCACTGTTGTCGACGTTTGACAATAGCTATTAAAAACTTTATATTTACATTGTTTTGTAGTGTAAAAATGCCATCTTGTGCTGTAAAAGTGTGCAAAAATCACTCTTTAAAGAAGAAAGTGAAAAGTTGCGTTGTTACTTTAACAATATAAAAATATAGGCTTTAGTATAAATTACGTATACATCAATATTGTAATAATACATGTTATTAAATAATCTTTATATGTGTAAATAATAAATAAGTAAAATAAAATATGATTACGATCACTTATCGATAACATATAGAATGTAGATACATAAACTTCCTACTTCCTTTCCTAGCTGCTGCGTGTTCGACCCCTCTCGCACTTCGCCTTGGCATACCTCGGCATACGCGGCTTACGTCGACCTCATAGTACGTTTGTCTTATTCTGCTTCTATTGTTCTATAATATACATCTTCCTACTTCTATGTACGAAATAAACTGGGATTTTGCAATGATCATGATCATTGCGAAAGTTCCTCTGATCTCTTATTAATAGTAAAGTCTTTTTATATTCGAATTATCGAATCGTCCTAGACTTATCGCGAATATCCGAATCTTACGATTATACTACGTCGTAGGGCCTACGACATATCTAAAAATCAATGTTAGTCGGTAAGATTCGAATACCGTTCGAACAATTGAGCTCCAATTTATTCAACGCATTATCTACTTAATGTTCATTGTTCGACGTACTATTTATCTACCCGTAAGCTTTAGATTAAAATTTCAATTTTTAAAAATAGTCTGCGATATATATATTCTATTTTTTTCGTTTTTGTCCTTAATGTAAACAAATGTGACGACTATGATATTTGTATAACATAACTAAAGATTAGCCTATCTTTATCTTTCCTATCGTTCTCAAACGATTGAGTCAGTTTCGCCAGTTGTCATACTATTAGTGTAACAAACATTATTAGAATTTTTATCTGTTTGTGTTTGTGCTTCAATAAAAGCACCAAGAATTAAAAGAATAATCATGATGTGTAAAAATTTTTATTTTTAAAAAACACTTAAAAATAATGAATAGGAGATTATTATTGTTCGCACATCACAAACGATAGTATTTTTCTGTTATTGTTGTCTTACACTCGAATGAATTGTGTTACTTACATATTAGAGAGAACCTGATTTATGATACGAATTTGACCTTTAGGTAACATTACAAATTAAAAACAAAACGCTTGACCAACAACCTCAATTTTTCAACGCTGCACTACATAATATGGACATAGATATATTGGACAATATTACGTTATTTGTAGTTATTTGTGAATAATTTATAGTTTCGTGTATATAACAGAGAAAGTGTCATTAGTGCTACGCAAACACCCCCCCCGATTACCCGGAAATATTCAAATTATTACATTTTTCTTGCGCATATTTCTGTTGTTTTATTTTCTAGAGCTCCGCCCCTCACCCCTCGATGCTACGTCGTACGTGTACTACGTCGGACCAGCAAACGGTGAAAATTTAGCCGAAATGTGGTTATTTTGTTGTTTGTTTACGTCATGGTCAAAAATGAAAAAAATATGATATACATATTTCACAATAGAAACTAATACCTACATAAGGTAAAGAAAATATTATTAAGTAGCAATATAAAAAGTTTAATCTTATCTATCAATTAATAATTTAAACTAAGTCTAAGTACTTACAGTTGGATCACAATCTGCACAGTGCCACGAGTAACCGCGTTTTTTCGGATTTTTATTGAGCGGCGGCTCCAGGCAAGTAAAGTGATACCTCTTATAGCACTCGTCACATCTATGACAAGTAAAAATCAAGTGAGTAATGCAAAACATAAACATTTACATAATATGTATTTACATGTACATAAAAGTGCTCGGAAATTATAAATGCGAATTACATCTAAGAAAAAATAATAACATTACTAACGACATGTTATGTACATACTTAACTACAACATTTTATAGCAACTTATGACAAGGAGCAGTTTATCTACTAGCCCTACCCGCGACTTCGTCCGCATGGAAAATTTTTCCGTGATTTTTTTCCGTGTTTCCTTTTCCACCCCCTTAAAGATAGATTTTTCATAAAAAGTAGCCGCTGTCTGTTTTTAAAAAAGTCTATCACTGTACTAAACATCATAATCGGTTCACCGC
The DNA here is from genome assembly GCA_907165235.1 of Zeuzera pyrina. Classification (NCBI taxonomy): domain Eukaryota; kingdom Metazoa; phylum Arthropoda; class Insecta; order Lepidoptera; family Cossidae; genus Zeuzera; species Zeuzera pyrina. Next base: position 13,058,775 of record OU015624.1, read on the forward strand.
CGCCAGTTTAGCATTTCTAATATGAAGTCTTATTGCCTTTTCATCCCATTAGCAGTAGATTTTTGACTGAAAAAGTAGCCTATGTCCGTCCCCTGGTGTCTATTTCCATGCCCATCAATATCGGTCCGGCGGTTTAGCCGTGATAACGTACCAGACAGACAGACAAATAGACTAAAGTAAAATATAATATTTTTCAAAAACAGTAGGATATACCAAGTGTACAAGCGTGTATAAACAAATAAGTACTTATTATCATAAAAATTTTTATAAAAAAATTAAACCGACTTCAAAAAAGAACACTGAAAAGTATGAAATAACTATCCTTTACTAATCAAAACTTAAGTACAAAAATAACTTTGTAAATACGATACAAATACCCATATAATTAAATTTGACAGTCACTGAAGTCGGTGCCAAGCCTACTAAACTAATATACTTTCTGTTGTCGAACATTAATTTGGCACCGACTTCAACAACTGTCAAATTTAATTATATGGGTATTTGTATCGCATTTACAAAGTTATTTTTGTACTTAAGTAGCCTATGTCCGTTCCCATGTGTCATACTATATCCATGCTACATCACAATCAGTTCAGTGGTTTAGCATTTCCCGTACATAGTTTCGTCCCCCTCCCTCCCGTCCTCCTTTTCACAGATTTATGATAAAAAAAGTAGACTATGTATTGTTGATAAAAAGAAGTCTTATCGCCGCACCTCTCACAATCAAGATTTAGCGTTTCCCATACAAAGTTTCATCCCCGTTTTCACCATCTTAAGCATAAGTTTTTGATAAAAAAAATTGCCTATGTCCGTTTAGTAATATTAAACTATCTCCCTGTCAAATTTCATCATAATAGGTTCAGCAGTTTACCATTTCCCATACAAAGTTTCATCCCCCTTTTCACCCTTTTAGGGATAGATAGATATAGATCGGTCAGGCCGTTCTTCAGTTATAAAAGAAATTTAAAAATGGTAGAATCGAAGTCACTGAGTCATAAAATGACTATCTATCACAAAATTTGACAATAAAATTATAATTACAGAGAGACGCTAGAGATTTATATAGTAGTATAGATAGATAATAGAAAGATAGTTTTTGAAAAAGAGCCTACGTATGGTCTACGTCTAACCCCGGGCACGTACTATCTCTGAACAAAACATAATTTATCATATATCACCATAGTCAGCGGTTTAGCATTTCCCATTTAAAGTTTCATTCCCCTTTTCACCCCCTTAAGGGTAGGTTTTTGATATAAAAAAAGTAGTCCATGCCCGTTCGCTGATGTCAAACTATCTCCCTGCCAAATTTCATCATAATCGGTTAAGCGGTTTACCATTTCTCGTACAAAGTTTCATCCCCCTTTTCACCCCCTTAGGAGTATTTTTTTGATAAAAAGGTAGCCTATGTCCCAGTCCCAGGTGTCAAAAAACTATATCCATGCTACATCATAGTCAGTTCAGCGGTTTAGCATTTCCCGAACAAAGTTTCGTCCCCCTCCCTCTCGTCCCCCTTTTCACAGGTTCTTGATAAAAAAGTAGCCTATGTATTTTTGATAAAAAAAAGTCTTACCACCTCACCAAATTTTATCATTACCAAGATTTGGCGTTTCCCATACAAAGTTTCATCCCCCTTTTCACCCCCTTAAGGGTAGGTTTTTGATAAAAAAAGTAGCCTATGTCCGTTTCCTAATGTCAAACTATCTCAGTGCTAAATTTCATTATAATCGGTTCAGAGGTTTACCATTTCCCATACAAAGTTTCATCCCCCTTTTCACCCCTTTAGGGGTAGATTTTCTAAAAAATAAGTAGCCTATCATGAGCGCAATCACGTGTTCTTACGACGTACCGATTGCCATTAAGATCAGTCAAGCTGTTCTTTAGTTATAAAAGGGCATACAGACAAACAGACAAACATTTTTAAAATGGTAGATTCGAAATCAGTAAGTAATAAAACGACTATCTATCGCAAAATTTGTCAAAAAATCTGATTTTACAGACAGACGCAAGAGATTTATATAGTAGTATAGATTATGTAAGCTGTGTGTTGCCGTAGGACCGCGATATGTGAAATACTGTAAATCGTTTTATTTCCAAAGTGAAGAAAAATAATATACTGAACTTTCTTGTTTATTATACAATGATATGTCGTTGCTTAATGTTTTTTTAAATTATCATTATATTTTGTTAAAATATCTTAATTATTGAAATGACAATAAAAAGTTATTAAGTTGGAAATTATTACATTCTTTACAAAGAAGCCCGGTATAATTTTTTTTCTCACAAAGATTAAATCATTTATTGGTATACCTCATTTCCGATGCGACAGCCAAAGATCAAAATGCTCGATATTGAAAACTCAAAAGTTAAACTTAATATTATTGTATGTTGAAAATCCCATACAGTAAAAAAATCAAACCCTACCCAAAATGTACAGTTGACTTCTTTAATGCCAGATTGACTATCTATAATGGATATTTCAGACCAATTTTTTAAATTTTTACCAGATTTCTACTTTGCTCGAAATTGCTTCAAAACCTCAAGTGAATGCGTGCATTTTTTATTTCTGAAATAAAATTTTGGAGTGCTTATAAGGCTTACGAGGCTCGTAAATACTAATAATTTATAATACGATTTACAAAGGGCTGCTTAGAAAAAAAAACTGATTTCTGCAAAAAAATTATATATTTTAAAAAAGTAAAATTAAATTAGCGATATAACGTGAAGAAGTTTGTAAAAATTCAATCATTGCAATCATCATTTTACCTCGATTTGGCCGCATTCTGCGTACTTTTTCGGTATTACAATCAGAGCTCACTTTTAGGAATCATAACAAAAATGAAAGTTAGAAATTCATTATTTACCTTTTCACATATGTAACTAGTTATTAGTTGTTCTGTAAAATTTTATGTTTGATTATTTAATATTCAATACGTGATTTTCGTGAGCACATAATATACACAAAAAAAATTACAAATATTTAAAACATCGATGTGAAGGGTGTGAACGATATTTTCCTTTCAACCGCGTATTTATTCCATTTCATCATTATTTGCCAATAAAATGAATATAAACAAGCGATCTCCTACTTTAAATTAAAAAAGGTATTCATTCATAAGCACTTTACATTAACATAACATATCTTCACGCCGTATTATAGCCAGAACTATATTTAATTAATAAAACGGAACAGGAGAATTTATGATAATATCACCGACAGAACAAAATAACTTTACAATGTTAACGGACAACGAAAAACATGCAGTATATCACCACAGATTAGAACATGACTACAGGTGGGGATCTGAGTCGGGCGGGCAAACGTCTCAAGCGTTGTTCAGTGTTGCACGCCCGAAGATTTACGGGGTCGGCTATAGGCTCCCCCTCTAAGTCTTGCGAACGTCCCGGGTAAGACTTAGCCACTCTAGGCCTACCTCGCGGATTGCTTTGGGCTAGAACTCCCTCTACACTAGAAAAGGGATACAAAGCGTTGGCATGATACTTGCCAAAGATTCGACCTATCTTATCACTTATTTCGTAGGATGCAGGGCTAACCACTTTGCTGATAACAAAGGGACCCTCCCTTCGGGGAGCGAATTTATGACTGATGCCGCGGTCAGCATTATTTTGCACATGGGCCTCTACCAGCACTCCAACTACGTAGTCCGGTCCAGGTCGGCGACCACGATCAGCGCAACTTTCAGCAACATGTTTTTGGTTGTAAATAGTTGTAAATAAATTTAATTAGTAAATTGTTAGGGTAGACAGTGTCTATTTATCTCTATGGAATGTACGCCACTGTTGTTATGTGGTCTCAAAAACAAAAATTAAACATTTACTTTACTGGGAATCGAACTCAGCTCTGCGTGGGTTAAAGTTTGCCCACCGATAAGTGGCATAGCACAAGAGGGGTTTTGGTGCGTTCCGTGAGAGATCCCAGAGTCCTTCGACAACACGCTGTGGACCACGAGTTTTGGTGGGTAAAAGCTCCACATGATCCAATATCTCTCCCCGGGGATAGGTATGTGTGTGCAAATTTCCCCTGCGTAATCTAGACAGAAGGTATCGCTAGGTTGTGTCCAACCATCAGCATTATGAAAAACTTTTAGGAGTAACATAATTTTAAGTAAGTACAGCAATACCCCCTACATTTACGTTTAAGTTATTGTATTTATTGAAATTGGAAGCAATCGCGAACGGTAGCTTTGTACGATACGATATCGGTCGGCTTTATCCCTCGCGGTACGCGCGCGAGTTGTACGCGGTAGTGACGAGGACGGCACGCTCCGCTAACGTGGGGGGCAGGGAGTGGAGTTAGCGGGGTTAGCGGGGGTGATGCACTCGCTCATTTCCTCAGGCTCCAACTCCTTCAACTCGCGTGTATTGTATGATGTACATGTAACTCAAGGAAAGAAACAGAGAATGCTACGAAAGTTATACAGCATTGATTATTTTATTTTTAATTAATTTCTATACAAATTAAAAATCTGCTCGACGGTTTCCTAAAGCAGAGATTCCTAAAGTGGGTTCCACGGAACCCAAGGGTTCCGTATATAAGACACTTTATAAGACACTTAGGTTCCGTGAATGTTTTACTGGTCGTTAAATCGTTACCAACATACAGAACAAAATAGAGACGCTATTTTGTTCTGTATGTTGGTAAAGCTGATTGTTTTTAAGTCGTCTGATTAGCTATTTTGGGAAGCTATGGAATCTATGGAAAGTCCCGACTTATTACGTAGTAATTTGACATTTTCTTTGGTTTGTGCATTGGTGGCGGACAGACGCATGTTCAAGGCTGGATTTCATACTACTGCAGCAGTATTTATACTACAATTCCTTCCTTTGTACTACATACAACCCAGTTCTAATACGCTAGTACAGGATAGTACGCTAAAATACTACCATTGTACTACCACCGCAATTTTTCATACAATTTGAACCTGAAAATGGCTGTGTCGAAAAATTGTATGAATAATCTCTACTGTCTCAGTCAGATTTCTAAAGTGGGTTCCGTATATAAGACACTAAGATTCCGCGAATGTTACATTGGTCGTTAAATCGTTGGAATATTTTGGTTACTGTCATTTGTGGCGACATTATTTTTTGCGCTGAACTTGGTCTAAGCATTATTGACAAACATTGAACCATTTTTATTATATAGTCCTACACAATTAAAATGCTCGATTTTAGACCTATTAATAGTTTTTATAGGAATCAGTGAAATAATTTAATTCATCTCATTAATCTTTATTCCAAATATTTGTAATAAATGATTTTTACTCTTATTTGGAATTACGGTAGGTATTTTTTATTATTATAGTTTACTATAGGGTTAATAAAATGGAATTTATTGAAGTGTTCCATGGTCTTAAAAGTTTAGGAACCACTGTCCTAAAGTATGAAGACGTTTTAAAATCACACCCAGTATATATATTAATATACAATATTAATTTTAAAGTATACAATGACTAAAGGTTAAAAATAGTAATTTAATTGTGGAAACTATTAATTTACAATTGCATGTGATTAAAGAAAGAAATAGTAAATTTATAGTGGAAACTATTACTTATGAATACAAAAGTTGCAATTAGAATTACAAATTCTGTCCTATTCAAGAATAATGGTATAATATTAACTACTACCGAATATAATATTAACTACATACCAATTGCCATTGTTTTGATCAAACTGAGGAGTAATATTCATTTTTTCAGTTAATGTTAGGAGCTTATGAACTAAGGAACAGATTTAAGTTTCATACTTTAATTACAAATAAAGAACTAGATTCACAATCTCCTATAAAATTTATACAAATTATTGTCCGAATATATATAATATATATATATATATATATTATATATATTTAACGTATATATTTTATTATTATCGGTAATATGTTGTGTTAATCTAAAGTAGACCTTACCATCAAACCAAAGGTTATAAACGCTCGTAAACGATTCTTGCATGACATTGAAACGAAGTTTGTTAAATAAAATATTTAAAATGCAATCTTATGTCTCGTGCATAAAGTACAACTCAAATAATCTATTTGCGTTGCTATTTATGTCATTTAGATTTGTTACGTGAAAGTGACAAGGATAAGACATACATATATCGTCAGACAGTATTTAAAAATATGATTACGAATTTAATAAAAAAGACCTATGTAACGTTATTACTATAATGATTAATGAAATAATGAACATGTAAATAATATTATTTATTTATTAACCGAAAATAAGAACTCATGTCTTTTACAGCGTGTGTCATTTGTTGTTTTTGCAATTTTTGAAGGACTTTGACATGTTCGGTGTTAGCGTTTACAAACACTATTAAACAGAAGTGCAATCAAATACTCATTTGAGTGCACATTTGGTTCGGACATTTTTAGAGCGTTGATTGTGTATCTTGTTTTTTATTTGTGATCTAAGGTTTCATAACAAATACTCATGAATTTGTCAAAGTAAATTTTAAAACGAGCTGATTCAATAAAATGCATCATTATAATATAAAAAAAACTACCCTTGCGAACGATACAATTAAAATCTGTATACATAAGAATGGATATCTGTATATTTTATATGTAATCGCTAAACTCCAACACTGTTTTTGACCGATCATCATGAAAGTTGACATTATATATTTTTCCATGGAGCAGGTTCCCTTGTTGTAAGTCGTTTTTATTGTGTGTTTGTTTTAATGAAATTAAATGAAAAAAAAAAAAGTTTTTTAATATAAAAATGCGTGGTGCAAAGGGTGAGGCCATCGTCATATTTTAAGATTATTGGTTTCACGTTACGTGGTTTTAGAGCAAACGCTCTAAGATCATGTGACTTTATGACACCAACATGGCGAAACTAAAACGACGAGGGTACCTATTGAATTTATTGCCGATTTTGAAGGACCAGTACGCCGATCTTTCCTGTGACATTAATATCTGACTCTAGCGATTAATTCAAGGAATTGAAAGCCATAGTAGGTTGGTTGTAATAACAATAGTGGGTGGGGGCCAACGTGTTACCGTTACCTGACGAGATTGCCGGCCTCGCCGGGCTGGTGGCACACGTCGCAGTGCGTCATGGGCGCCTGCGGCGGCGGCCGCGCCGCGCCCGCGCCGCCCGCGCCGCGCCGCGCGCGCGCCGCCCGCTCCGCCTGCGCACGCGCACGCACACACTTATACTACCGTATTACACTATACACTCACTACTGCCGCTAAACTAATGACCCAATTTAAGAGTCAGCTTATGCAGCTCAATGCAACTGAACTGGTTCATTACCCCCGCGCCTTATGGCGACAACAATAAACTTGATTTTCACAGTTGGGGTTTGATCAAATTTTAGCGCGGAGAAATCTCAACATATGTTTTTGCACATAATTATTATTTGCAAGAAAATTAGATAACCAATTAAAAAACTGATCTAAGACATTATAATTACCCAACCATTTAAATAAAAATCATTTTAAAATTCTGCAGAATTTCGGAGATGCAACTGTACTTTAGAGCAAAACAGGGCTTTTGCTGGATTTTTTTATCGAGATTGTTTTATTCAATCATATTTCCAGGTTTAAGGATTTAGATAAAGATAAAGAAAGATAAAGAGTTGAAGTTGTATGTATCCAAATATCTAAGTCCTCCTAAATATCGAGATCCAGGTCATCAAACAATCGGGAAGGGATGATTTGTTTATGGTTCCAAATTAAATTTTTTGTTTTTTTTTTTGTTGTTATTAGATTGACACAACTGTTTTCCATTTTGGCGCGGAGTTTCAGTTGCATCTGTTATTCAGATTAAATACAGTGCTGTTTTTAGTTGTATCATTCTAGTGTATATTGCGAATTTCATAATGGACAAAAACATAGAACAAAGAGTTTGTCTTAAATTTTGCATGGCCAATGGAATTTCGTGTTCGGACTCACTGAAAATGTTACAGAAGGCTTACGGTGAATCGACTTTATCAAAAACACGTGCTTATGAGTGGTACAAAGCGTTCAAAAGCGGTCGAGATGTGATAAAAGATTTGCCTCGCTCTGGTAGGCCATCAACGTATGCAACTGAAGTTAACATCGCAAAAGTGAAGGAAATAGTGATTGAAAACTTGAATGAAAATGCTCTCGAACTTGAATGAAAATGCTCATTCAAGTTCGAGAGAGATAGCCGCCGAACTTTCTGTGTCTCACGAGTCGATACATACCATTTTAAATAATCACTTGGGTATGAAACTTGTTGCCGCTCGGCTAGTCCCAAAAGACCTGAATTTTCTTCAAAAACACAATCGCATAAGAGTCGCTGAGGACATGCTAGAACGAGTCAATTTCGACCCAACATTCATGAAACGCATTGTTACTGGTGACGAGACGTGGGTTTACGAGTTTGACATGCAAACTAGTCAACAAGCTTCGGAGTGGCGCCTTCCAACTTAACCGATACCGAAAAAACCACGCCAAAGTCGATTAAAAGTCAAAGTCATGTTGACTGTTTTCTTTAACTATCGCGGTGTTGTGCACTCGAAATTCTTGCCGGAAGGTCAAACGGTAAATAAAGAATATTATTTGGGAGTTATGCGGCGTTTAAGAGAGCAAATTCGACGAAAAAGGCCATATTTGTGGAAAGAAAATTCTTGGATTTTGCACCACGATAATCCGCCTTCGCACAAGGCCATCATTGTGAACGAATTTTTGATCAAAAACTCAACAAATACCATCGAGCAACCACCTTATTCACCAGATATGGCTCCAGTTGACTTCTTTCTTTTTCCTAAACTCAAATTACCACTTTGTGGCACCCGTTTTCATTCAGTAGAAGACATAAAGGAGAATTCACGGCGAGCACTGAACTCAATTCCGGAAAAAGCGTTTAAAAAATGTTTGATTTGGATTGTATTGGATTGGATTATTCGTTGGCGTAAGTGTATCGTTTCTGAAGGAGCATACTTTGAAGGTGATAAAATAAATTTTCATGAATAACTAACATTTCGTGTATTATTTATCTTTTTCCGGTACTTTCTTGACAGAGTAGTAAATATGCGGAATCTTAATACATAAAATTTAACACCTTCGTCTAAACGAAATAGAATGAATTACCTATTTTAAATAACGAATGTTTTTCATTAGTAAAATGCATACAGTATATATGGTATATTACACAAGTTGCATATTCTATAGATGTTGATTTGCGTATTCTTCTGCAGTCACGACTCGCGGCCTCGTCAATGGGTATGGTATATGACTTATTTAAATAAATACGAATAGCACGCAACCAGCCACCCGCGACTAACCGCATAGTGGAAAATAGCTCTTATTTGTATTCCCCTACTAAACATAATACATTGAAGCGTGACCGACAAGCACTTAGCCGATTTTTTCCTTACCTTCGGTTTCGCAATCGATACAACTTCGGGTTTCTTTTCCTCTGTTTCGGTCGGAAGCTTGCGCAAAACAATTTTGAATTTATTACAATAATATGACTAATAATAAATGAATAATTCCCAACTAATTACATACATACATATCTTTACGCTGTATCCCTAACGTGATAGTCGGACGGAGGACGGAGCACCAAGCTTCGCGGTCCTCACATACTTCTATCACTTTTTCAAATCTAATTAATCTCATCTCTAATTGGTAAGTAATAAGGGTTTTTATTGAATTTTCACCAGGTTTATTTGATTTGAAATAAACATTTTTATTACTTTATTACTTTTTATTTTACCATTATGAAATGATAAGTACACACTAGTAACTAATTACATACATACATACATATCTTTACGCTGTATCCCTAACAGAATAGTCAAAGAGGACGGAATGCCAAGCGTCGCGGTCCTTACATACTTTTTGTGAGGACGGAGCTGAGCTAAGCAAAAATGCAACGTGTCGTTCGCTCGCCCCGCAGTCGCCGCCCGGGTGTGGTATAGAAGACATTGATACTGTATTTATATTTATTTCTCGGGATTAATAAATCGTTTAAGTAAAATAATGTTTGGACTCAATTACTCTAATAGTGAATATCCCAACACTTTTTATAAGTAACTAATTAATCTATGCAATTCGTTTACGCCAGTAACTAATTTAATCTATGCTATTAGTTTACGCTAGTAATTGGTTATCAGAGGTATTAATATTACTTGTTCAATTTTATGTGTATTACCTGAACAGGGCTCGTAATAGATTCCGGTACAGGTAGAACCTCTAGCTGAGGCGGTGGCCTAGTAGCTTCAACTTGTTCTGCTTGCTACGATAAAAGTGTTTGTTAATAAATTGTAAATTTTGTTTTCAAGTAACAACTGTTAAATGAACGGCGCTGTAACTTGCCTTAAGTTTCTTCATAATAGCAGGTGGCGGTCCATCATTACTATCAGTAGGCACATAGAACATTTGTGTGTCTAAGGAACCATCTGGCTTTGGAATAGGTTTGATCTACAAAATAAAAAATATCGATACAAATTCTTTTAAACAGCACATATTCATATATAGAGTAGGCAATTTACAACTTACTTTAATAGTGATTCTTGGGTGAGGTGGCTCAGGATTTTCAATATCCTGTGATTTCTTCTTTCTCTTATGCTTATGGGACTTAGATGGTGATCTTAACAAGTCTGGAGAATACCTTGACCTATGTTTTTCCTTCCTTCTCTTTCTATTCGCTTTGTACATGGCAATATCTGATGAGAGGTTGGCAAGAGTATTTTCAATTGAACTCTCGATAGCTTTACTGTCTCTCTCTTTCTCTTTTGTATCATTAAGGAGAGACGAGAAGGAAGAGTTGTGCGTTGGGAACGTTGAATCGTCCCGTTTAGAAGCAACAACGTTCATGGAGCCATTTGAGTTCTCATTGTGAGAATCGTTGGGACTGTCAGCCACTATTGGAGTTATGGACATTAGTGGAGTATTTGTCAATGTCGGAGAAGTAAAGCTACGCTTATGAGGCTTCTTCAGGCCATCTCCTTCTCCTGACGATCCATGCTCTTTCAGCTTAGACTTTTTAATCTTCTTTTCTTTTTTAGACTTAACTTCGGCGCCTTCATTACCATCGCTACTAAATTCGAACGGCTTTATTGTCACTTTTATGGGTGATATATTTTCGACGGAGCTATTAGTAGGTATTATCATTTTTTTCTCCTTCTCAACCATATGTACTTTTTCGGACTTCGTTTTAGGTGGTGGTGAATTCGGTACAGAACCAGGACTGTGTGGATCTGTAATGATAGCACCGTCCTTGCTATATCGTATGCGAGAGCGCCGGGGCACCTTCTTTTCCAGCACTTCAGGTTCGGAGTCTGAAGTCTTATCGCATTCTGAACACTGCCTGTAAAAATCAAGAAATAAATAAGTACCACAAATGCATACAAGTGTCGATCAAATGCTATTTAAGCATGACTTAAATGTTAAAAACACTCATATGCCTCGGTGAGTTCGTGAGGAAAACGTTTGAGGTGGCGGAAATAAGTATGTAAAATTGCGATGCTTGGCGCTCTATCGTCTTTCATCTACTCCGTTGACAAGCGTTAATGTGAAAAGCTTTATGTGTTACATATACTTAGTAGGTTTCAATCCAGTTGGACAAGAACGTGAAGATTTAGTACAAAATAGTTTTTTAACAATAATTAAACATTGATTTAATTCATGTCCAAAACTATCTTATGAAATATTTTAACAATTCATAGAAATATAATTAATTAAGTTTATGCAATGATTTTTTATTTCATTGGTTAATAAAATTTAATAAATTTTGATTGAAAAATATAGAGTCCAAAAATCATAACGGTTGTTTCAGTTACTATTTTGCTAACCAATTTCATGTCGTTAATTTTTGTAACTGTGTAACAGTAAGTTTGTAGAGAAAGATTTTGTAGATAAGTATTATAATCATCCGCGTTGGGAATCCTAGTAATGTACTACAACAAATGAACGAGAATGATTCTAATGCTTATATACAAAATCATTCCCTTTAAAATCAATGTTCCCAGTTCCTAAACCCAAAATACCTGGTAAAAAAGGTACCGAATCCCGGGACATCCCGGGAATTTTGGGTCATATCCATACTTTTGATAGTAATCACATCCACGATTCTAATCAGTGGTAGAGAGACATCCATGGAGTAATCAACCTATAGAATGGCGAAGTCGTTTATTTTGTACGAAAAGAATTTACATCTGAACACTGTTCTGTTTTATTGTTTGATTATTTGCTGTTTTGCCACACCACCGATTAGAACAATAAACTGTTACATAAATATTTAAATATCCGTTGGAATATACAGAGATGTACACACAGGTCCAATATTGGTTATGTACTGCTTAATGCGAGCGAGAGTTGATATTTGTTAGTATAAATAAACTGAGCAGTGGTGAATAAGATGGTCCAATATTTCGTCTCTATAGGTTCAGTGCTCCATAAGAGACAACATACCAGCCGGACTTTTCGGCGGGAACGGGAGTAGTGAGGTTGTCATTTTATTTAGATTTTCTATTTTATACAATTTTTTAAAGTTAAAGTTTTAAAGTAGTACAAAAGTGATAGTGTTTTAAAGTTCTGTGTAAGTGGAAAGAATGGGGTAGGTCTTAATAAACATGTGTAGCTGAAGTTCGTACTAATTCAAAGAAATCTTATAAAACTTCAGTAAAATCTACTATCACTTTACTGGAGGAGTTTTACGATAACGATTCTACAATAATAAATAACAACAATAAAAATAATGTGCGCTGTACCATGAAGAAAGAAAAAAAAACCATACCAGCCGTAGAGCTTGCTCTTCTTGGGCGGGCGCTGCAGCGGCGGGCGCAGGCAGTGCAGGTGGTAGTGGTGGTGGCACGTGTCGCACGCGGCCATGAGGTGCCGCTCGCTGCGGCGCCCGCACACGGCGCACTCGCGCGCCGCCACGCCCCCCGCCGACCCCGCACCCACCTCCGCTGCTGAGGACATGCGCCCGTGCTGTATACATGCCGTCACGTACTCCTACCAAACGGGATGATACGGAGGTTCGACTCCGATTCCGAAAAATCGAAACTTCCGATTGAAATTACACTTCCGATTTCGACTTCGGCTCTGACATTTTTAAATCGGAGGTTATTATCGGAGGCCGCGGTTAGGGCGTATGAACAAGTTTATGCTTGTCGCGCTGAGAACCACTCTCCCTATGTGCTTTCTGTTGATTACTCTTTCATTTGTTCCACCATGCTCAGTAGTAAGCGAAACCACTACGCCAAGCGATAACTCATAGAAAAATAGATGGGATTGTGATAACTACTTTGTTCATTAAATGCTTCTTTTGAAATCACTAAGCCTAGGTAAGCAGGTGTATTATATTTTGAACTGAATTGAAAATTTGAACACACAGCACTAGAGTACAGTGAATTTAATTTTGATTGCAGCTTTTAACTCCTAACCTAACCTTCACTCGCTTAGTACTGGCGAATAACATATGTGCCACCAATTTGATCACCTCGATAGCGCATGGTTTAAGTATTGCATTCAAGCGTAGAAGGTTCCGGGTTTAATTCCCGGTCAGGTCAATTTAGGAAACGAACTTTTCTAGATTGTTTCGGGACTGGGTGTAAAGGGAGACGGCTCTGCTAGCTGTCGTCTGGTTCTCATAACGCAGGGAATGCTGGTTTGAGATGAGACAATTGGTGTGTATTGTCTGGCGCATTTATTTGTCTTTTGACCAGATATACAGACACATGGCTGGTTCACTTCTCGCGAGAAAAAAGAAACGATAAACAAATATGGACAGCGTTTCGTTTTTGTACTACTACCAGTAGGGAAGTAGTAGAGACGTAAAGCTCAATAACAAAACAAAATCGTACTAACCTTCCAATGAAGTAGATAATACTTTTCCTTGGCGAGCGTCCGGGTTGTCGCTAAGAGGAAAACCAACGCCCATCTTAAGTGCAGCCGCGGTGGGCACAGACATTGACCTAATATAGGTACATAATTTATAATAGCCGAGAGCAATAATAAAAAGCACAGATCGGCTTTTTCACCTCCATAAAACATTAAAAAACCGAACTGTGCTTTTATGCTCGTAGACACTACCTGAATCTCTAAAACATCAGTCTTATTTCACTCAAATACTTTGTTCTGTAAGAGAGTTACTAAACCAAGTTATTAGAAATTAGATTGGACAAATATAATTGTAGTAGGTGTAGGTACTATTTTGCTGATATTAAAATAATAATTACAACTAACCGCTTTTGTAACTGCTGCGGAGTCACTTTGGGCGTGGAGCGTGGTAGTACAGTTGGCAACAAAGGCTTGTCTTCCATGATTGCTGGAACTGTCTTGCTGGGACAAATGGTCAATATGGCATCGTAAATTTTTTGTAAAGACTGTCGAATAGATGTCAGCTCTGCAAGTGCGTCTGTGTTTTCTTTAAACGCCTAAAACACAGTTTTATTAATAATACCAATTAGTCTCAACGGTAATCAATTTCATAACTGTACTACAAAAATAGTCAATTTTGCTACAATGAAAACGCTTTGTTTCACAATTATCCATTGTTATGTAACAATATATATTACTATTAGATATAACTAAAATTGATTGTTAGACATTAGCAAACGCGACTGCAAATGCGAATAGTATAATGTATAAATTGTGGACCTCCACCACATGTGATCAAGTTTTCAAATCTGGCGCGCCACATGCTTTTGCACATATAAAAGCGAAATGCTACTCACTCGTAGATTAATCACAATATCTGAAAAACTACTAAAACATGTAATTTGGTCTGATGATAAGGTAATGTAGGATTTTGCTAAGTAAAAAGGGGGATTGGGCTTTGTATGAAACTTTTATATGGAAATGACGACTTTGAAATTAATACAAATATTGCTTATTAAAAATAATGATACACTTATTTCACATTTTTGTAAAATTCCACTCAAAAGGATAGGGTTGTAGAACTTTCTATCTGTAACGTGCACAGCTAAAATGCTGGACCAATTTTGATGAAGAATGGAGATAGATTAAGCCTTGGGGAAGCCAAAGGCTACTTTTTTAATTTCACCGAAGTCATGGGCAACAGCTTCTTTATTTTAAAATATATTATTTCATCAGCTAGTATACATATAATACCTGTACTATGTGGATAACTTTTATACAAGGTTTCATTGTTACTTGCTTCTTGGTTTTTTTGTTTTCCTGATTTTTTTTTCTTTTTTGCACACAAAATACAAAGAAATTATGATGGAAATGTTGAACTTTACGAATATTAAAAAGGCTACGAATATTTTCGAATAAAAATGAATATTCTTTAGGTCGCTAATATAAAGTTACCAATTTTGTATATTGACCTCATCGTAATCTGTTCTGAGCTGATCATCATCCGCTAAAAGCTTTTCGTTTTCCTTAGTAAGTCGTTCCAGTGACTGCCTCAATGAAGTAACTCGCGAGTTCCTCTCCAAGTAATAACCAACAAATTCAACTGAGAAAGCAGGTGGCACGTGCCAACGACGTGAAACATCTTTCAGAGCTGCCATCTAAAGATATGCCGAAAAATAGCAGTTAAGATTTCTCAAACAATACTAATAAAGAGAAAAAAGTAACTTACACTTCATACGATAAATGTAATGAAACAAGTGACATACTTGTGCATCCTGAAACTCAAGTGCGTGGATATCAATGCCCATACACTCAGCCTTATGTTGGAATTTTCTCATTGCTGATGCACTGCTGTACAACATCCGTGCCATTTTTTGTGTAGGTACTACACATAAAACATTGTTTTTATTATAAACCAGAGTAACAGCTAACAGTACTGATTGATGAAACGATCTCGGGAAGTTCGTGTTGTAAAAATTACATATCATTGTAATATCTAGATATATTCCATTAATAATAATACATATATTCAAGTAGGTATGGACATAAAAAAATAATGTTTCACAAATGTCTGGATCTGACGAATAGAAATAACAACATCAATGAATTTGATAGTTTTTCATAGTTTCTTTATTTTATTAAAAATTGAATACAATATTCATTTATATCTAGTAAAATAAAATTAGAATGGGCTATGGGTTTAAGAACTTCATTTTTTTAAATTTAATGTCTTCCATGGAATAGCACTAGCACCTACTTTTTATAAGTTGATCTTTTCTTATTCATATTATGAAATTGTCACTTTCTCTGAACACCTTGAGTTTCCCTGACTTTTCCCTAACTTTCCCCAATTTTTCAAAAAATGGATACTGTATGTTTTATTTAGGAAATACTCATAAACTTACCCCATGGCGGATTCCTATTTTCTTTTTGTTGCAAATACTTCCTTCTATATTTTACCAATTTGCGTTGAATTCGAGCCTTCTCTTCTGAGTTTAAGTTATTTTGCAATTCCAACTTTCTGAAATATTAATCACGGATTATTAGCTACTTTTAATATTATATTGAAAATTTATTTTTAAACAGACTATTGTTAATTGGAAAAAAAAGTGAATGTTATATAGATTATTTACCTTTTTTCAGTTCGTAATTGCAATGCAAGCCAATTCCTTTTTCGCTTTTTAACAAAAGTTTTATCTGAATGTAATTTACAGTGAGCATAAAATGGATCTGCTTGTTCGACTTCCTCCGAATGTGCTTCTGCTAGCAACCCTTCTCGTTGGCCACTAAAACAAGAAACGTACCTGTACTGTTGTCTTCAGGTTGTTATGTTATTCATTTACAATGGAATTCCACAGATAACAGATAAAAATATAGTGTTGCACTCCAATACATTATCCCCTTTTAAACAAATTTCAATTTTTTTAATTTACATTTTTTAAGTTAATAATTTTACACATTTTGTCATTTTTATCTTTTACAAATTTTTACACTATCCTACTGCGCCATGTATTGTTGTCTTCAGATTGTTATTAACATTTAAAATAAAAATACTTTTAATTCGAGGCACTGGGATTTAATAAGATTTAATTTTACAATCATGGACCTTACAGTTACAATAAAATTCCACAGATAACAAAAACATTGTGTTGAACTACAATACAGTAACTAAAAATATTTCAAATCACCATTTTCAATAGAAATTAAATCCAACCCCTTACTCAAAAGTTTTGGTAAGTCAAATATTGAATAATTAATATATAAATTATCTATCAGTATTCAGTAGAAAGTTTATAAATTTTATCATTTTACGATAAAAATTCTATAAATATGTCAAACTGCATATTTTTTTATAGCCATGAAACTTTTTTCGAATAAAATACTAGTGAAATTTATTAAATAACATTATGTTTCTCAATACAGCAAATATATTTTATAGTAAATAGCTGTTGTCCGCGACTTCACCATGTGGAATTTAATAAAGTAGCCTGTATATTTAGTATGGAAAAATAAATAAATAAATTATTATTTTTATAAAAATTGGTCCAGCATTTTAGGTGAAAACACAATAGACAGACAATTTCGCATTTACAATATTAGTTACGCTAATAACTAATTCATTAGTGATATTAGTATGGAGTATGGATCTCTAATAAAGTGATGGTAAATTATAATTTACCATGTGACATGAAAGAAAGTTTTGCAGAGGCCAGCGTCACAACCCACACAGACTCCAGTGCGAGCCAACATTGTATCTTCACACAAAGCACAAGAACGCGCGCCCCATCGTGAATACGCCATCTCAAATAAAGTTACTCCTGATAGACGCTCCACCTAGAAAAATATTATTATTTATTTGTTTAATTATGATTTATATACATACACACATGTAAAAGAGACATGAGACGCTTTTTAGGTACATAAGTAATCCACATTTCAAAATCAATTCTTAAAGCAGACCTATGACAATAAAGGTGTCATATCAGCATTCAATGTACACTTGCCCAAGAAACTGGTTGAGCACTATTGAAAGTATGTTTCTAACTAATGAAAATATTGCTTAGGCTGATATTGGAAATTTTGCAAGTATTAACGTGATTGGCTGATTAGCATCCAATCAAAAGACATAGGTAGAGGTGCATACTATTTTAACTTCAATTTTAAAAGTATTAGAGGTTATTCGAGATTAAATTCTATGTTTTCCTTGTATGAATTAAAATGCGTTGTTAATAGTGTTAAACGCTCCTGGCGAAAATAGTATTCCATACTCATTTTTTGTACACCTTAAAGATGTATTTTCTTGATATTATTAATTCTGTCATGGTTACCGGTAACATTCCTCCCGCCTGGAAATCACAAATTATTCTACCCTTTTTAAAACCTAATAAGACGAAAACTGAAGTTTCGTCATTTCGCTCTATAACTCTATCTTCTGTTTTAGCTAAACTCGCAGAACATTTAGTGAAAAATAGGTTAGAGTGGTATGTAGAATCTAAAGGTTTATTAGCGAAATGTCAATATGGATTAAGAAAAGGCAATAGTACATTCGACAATCTTAGTTTATTTATATCAGATATCCGTTTAGCTTTTCGCGTAAAGAATCTGTAGTTTCCGCATTCTTAGACATAACTGCTGGCTATGATAATGTTCTTATATCTGTTCTCAAAAAAAACTTTATGAATTAAATATTCCAATCCTGTTATTGCAGTTTATTATTAATATGCCATCCGAAAGATCCATTAGTATTTCCGATGATTCCTCTAATTTCACTAGATTAGTTTGGAAGGGTTTGCCTCAAGGGTCTGTACTCAGCCCTTTACTGTACAATATTTATGTGTATGACCTAGAAATATCCCTTCAATCTCAAGTCAATGTACTCCAATATGCCGATGATTTACTATTGCATTGTACCTTCGATCACAAATAAAGAACTAGATTCACAATCTCCTTTAAAATTTAAACAAATTATTGTCCGAATTAACATACTCATTTTTGATATCGTATAGTACTATCGCTAACATTGTGTAGATCTAAAGTACACCATATCGTCAAAACATAAGGTTGTAAAAGGTCGTAAAAAAACTCTTGCTTGACATAGAAACGAAGTTTGTTAAAAATAAAACATTTTTAAATTTCAATGTTATGCTTCGTACTTAAAGTATAATTCACGTAATACATTTAAATCGCTTTTTACATCATTTTGAATTATTACGTGAATATGACAAGGATAAAACATATTTAAATTATAATGCTAGACAAACAAAATGTTGCACGTCAGGCAATGACGTATTCAGACGCAATTTAGGAATATAGAAAACTTGGGAGCATTATTATGTAATTATTGATATTTTTTTATTTTCAAATTATACTATACGGAAATAAGCGAGTTGTTACTGAATATATCATCATTATTATCTTATTATTATCTTATTATTATCTTATATTAACTTATCTCCAAGAATCATGGGGTAAATTTTGGGATGATAACGACCAATCAAAAGGTAAATTTTATTATAGCAATCAACAACATGCTCCTATAAAACCTTGGTTTAGTAAATTTAAATTTAGCAAATCAGTAACATCTGTTCTTGTTCGAATGCGGCTGGGACATAAGTGCTCGCTAGCCCACCTGCATAAAACTAAAATAATAGATAGTGATTTCTGTCAGTGCGGAACCGATGTGGGCGATTTAAATCATATCCTTTTCTCATGTCCCCTTTATGATCACTCCTCACTCTACACTTCTCTTTTAGCCATCCATGTTCCTTTAGCTGTGTCTATAAATTCCTTGCTTGTAAGTAATAATCCTTTAATATATAAAGTTATTGCATCATTAATTTCTTCTAACAATATTAAAATCTAGAATTAGGTATACAATATTTATATTTTTTATTTTTCTTTTCCTTTTTTCTCTTTTTTCTCATTTCTGTATCATTATGCTATAAGTAGTTCTAATATTTTAGGTATTTATAATTTCTACATGCTCTCCTGATCTTGATTCTTCCTAATTTCCTAAATTCCTTGTTACCAATTACTTAACCTTTCCCCGTTTTTATATTGTCGTTGGCAAATGCGCTCATCTTGCGCCACGCCATAAAAAAAAGAAACTGTTGTAATTTACCTAAGTTTAATTAATCATAATGATGCCTCGTAATTTATTGCCTTTGGCAGAAAGAGCAAAAATCATAGCATTACATAGAAATGGTAAAAATAACAGTAAAATTTAAGAAATTTAAATATATTCTTAAGTATGATCGTCTGAAAGTTGTCTTTTTTGTTTGTAATCGGTTTAGTATACAAAATGCAATAATATTAATATAATTTTAGCGAAACACCGTTTCCTTTTGGATTTCGCGCGAAGGTGAAGGTAACTTACAAGACCATAAAAGAAGTGGTCGTCAGCCTGGCATAACTAATATGCATAGGGAAACAATGAGACGTGCCTATGAAAAAAACGGTTTTACACCTACGTCTTATTTTGCGGAAGAATTTGATGTCAGTACTGAAACTATATGGCAGCACTTACACAATTTCAGCGAAACGCCGTTTCCCTTTGGATTTCGCGCGAAGGTGAAGGTAACTTACAAGACCATAGAAGAAGTGGTCGTCAGCCTGGCATAACTAATATGCATAGGGAAACAATGAGACGTGCCTATGGAAAAAACGGTTTTACACCTACGTCTTATTTTGCGGAAGAATTTGATGTCAGTACTGAAACTATATGGCAGCACTTGCACGGTATAGGATTGAACTACAAACGTCATTCTAAAAAGGTTCATTTGACGAATAGCCATAAAGCAGCTCGTTTGAATTTTGCTAGCTAATCTTTAAATTTTGATTTAATTTTAATTTTGATATTTACTGATGAAAAGATGTTCAAATCCAGTCAACATGGCCGATTAAGTTTGTGGCGTTACAATAATTGAAATACAATACAATGAAATTAATTTAGTTCCAAACATGGAATCTGGTAAAATTTGATTTAACATATGGGGCTGGATATGTCGGCTGACGGAGTCGATGAACTCTTAATATTACCTCCACGAGCTACCACTAAATTATATTGACAACCTAAAAAATTTTATGTTACCATCGGACCAGATTGTCTACCCGGAAAATGAGCTGCCTGAATTTAATTTTTTACATGAGAACTGTAGGTTACATACTCCTAGGGTGACCCGCAATTGTTTTCAACAACATCAATGTATTTGACTAATTTCATGGCCTTCAAGATCTCCTGATTTGAACCCCATAGAAAACCTCTGGGGACTAATGATGCAACAATGGAGTAACCGAAATGAAAGATCACATGAAGCAATTGAAAGTCATTGCATTGAAGTATGAGATGCCATGCGGGGTACTTCTATTTGTTCACGACTTGTTGGATCCATGAGGCGCCGACTGTCAGAGGTTATTCAAGCTAATGGTGGATAATGGACATACTCGATATTAATTTAATATATTTTACAGTTATGAAATATAAAAAACTCGTTTTATTATCGTCCTTTTAAGATTAGCGCCCACCACAAGCGTAGTGAGGCGCATCGCAACGCACTACAAAATTGTAACATGCCATATTAGAGGCGTACCGCACCGCAGTGCATTTGATTCATTAATAAATAAAAAGTGTGCGCTGTGCTTCAGTTATCTACGAGATATATCCACAAAGTAAGTTCCGTTTGGTTATATAAAAAAAACGTGTACAGATACAGAAAAAACATTTATTGTATAAAAATCTACAACTGTTAAACTAATTTTCTACATAGCTTCCGAAATTTCGTAGGCACTTGTCATAGCGTGGCACAAGTTTTTATATGCCTTCTTCATAGAAGGTTGCCGCCTGTGTTTTCAGCCATGTGGTAACATGTTCTTTCAGCTCGTCATCGTCGTTGAAGTGTTGACCACCAAGGAAAGATTTTAGGTGTAAGAAGAGATGAAAGTCTCTAGGAGCGAGGTCCGGGCTGTACGGAGGATGAACAAACACGTCCCAGTCAAATTCTCTTCAATTGCGTGAACCACTTCATCAGTAACCAAAGACGGGCGCGTCCTCATCGTTCTTCGTCGTGCACTTGATCACGTCCTTCATTGAACTGTCTGACCCATTTTCTAACCATTGAATCACTCATAGCAATTTGTCCGTAAACCTCGTAGATTTGCCGATAAATTTCACTTGGTTTAACTTTCTTTGCATTTAGAAAACGAATCACAGATCTGATTTCACAAGCGGCGGCATTTTCAATTAAGGCTGACATCATAAAGAAGCACTACAAAGAACTCGTCGGCAGCAGCGATCTGAAAATGGCGTACATTTCTTCTGCTTGAGCCAGAGTAACTGCCGCGCATGCTCGGAACTGCGATCGCAGCGCTGCCGCAGATAGAAATAGATACGGAACTTACTTTGTGGATATACCTCGTATACAATATGTATCTAAGAGATTGAGCAGAATTTTTGCAATGTAATGCGCAGCGATGTGGCAAGCCTACATTAATCATAAACTTTATCAAACGCCTAAATTTTGAGTCGCTTTTTGTTGACAGTGGCATCACTACTTCCATCTCTTGCTTCCTTCCTTGCTTCTATCTCATTCACCCTTACAAATTGATGACAAAATAAAATTCTATTGGTGACTCAGTCGATAAAATTTGATTTAGTTTGTAGATTTTGTAATTTACCATTCTGCACTCAAATTGAAACAAACACGTCACAGATGTCATAATAAGATGGCTAGCGAAAATAGTCCTTGCAATTTTATGACGCCTAAATGATAGTCACTCTTAAGGTGCTCAATCAATTTCTTGGCCGACTATAGATGGAACAAAGAAAATATGGATACATATATAGTACATAAATACATATTATATGCATACAAATATATTATATACTTATTACATATACAGGGTATCCCGTAAATAATGGATCAACCTTAAGGGAAAGGTAGAACACCTAATTACCTAAAACCTATTTGACTAGTTTTAAAAAAACCTTAGGGTTACCGAGAATTTTTTTTTTTCATTATTTTGACCATTTTCTCCGCCGGGCTTCAATTTTTTTATGCTATCGTTCCAAATGATAACATTTTTTAAATCTGATTTTTGTAAAATATTGCTGAATAGTTAGCTTATGTAGCTTAATTCATCTGTATATTTTTTTGTAAGTATGTTTTAATTG
This sequence comes from Zeuzera pyrina, assembly GCA_907165235.1. Classification (NCBI taxonomy): domain Eukaryota; kingdom Metazoa; phylum Arthropoda; class Insecta; order Lepidoptera; family Cossidae; genus Zeuzera; species Zeuzera pyrina. The sequence goes on from OU015624.1 coordinate 13,081,766, forward strand.
GTTGTACAACAGGAGAAAAGCAATGGTGTGTAGGAAGATTTGGCAAATAAATCATCTAAATAACAAAACTGATACTAAAATTAATCAAAATAAACAAAATTTTAACACACATAAAACTTGCGAGTTTACACAGTGACTACCCGCGTTGTTACTGACCTGACTGACCTATTATTAGATTCCGCTTTATGAATGATATAAACAAAAATCATATAAAGATCTAATATATCACCTCTGAAAATGCTACTCCAGGCACATACAATGCACAAACTAGATGCACCCAAGCACCTACTTCGGTTTCTTTGAAAATACCACCTGAAAATAAATAGCACAAGTAAAAAACTTAATATTAAACAATAACAGCAAATACAATCTACAGTGCAGTAAGAAGTCAAATAATGATGAGCCTTATTTGTTACATTTGCTTTCTTGTCACATTAAAAACCATTGTATATACTCAGGTGTTACTTTGCGAAAATCCAATTCATGTAATGAATTCCTACAATCATAACTATTTTCCGTTAAAACTCCAAAAACCACCAATCGACACATGTTTCGCCTCTCAACGAAGCATCCTCAGGATTTAACAGAGATCAGACTCAGTCAGCTAACCAGCACCGAATCCTATACAGGGTTAATTTAAAAATACTAATAAACTTTTCATAATAAATAGTATTTTGTACTAAACATTATCCCCAATAACTTTTGTTTTATGACTCAAAAATTTTTCTTTCATACAAAAATAAAAATACATGAAATGTTTCTAAAAATGACACCTACTCTACCCAGTCGCTAAAGTGGCACACGAGCAGCGCGGCGCTGAGGCTGGCCCCGTGCGCTTGCACTGCACCATTGGAAATTCGTACAGAGTAATTACGTTTCAGACAGTACAACAAAACTTAACAAACTTTTTTTGAAGAACATATTGAGTTTTGAAAAGTCATAGAACAAAAGTTGTTAGGTATGTTGACAGGAATTATGCACTAAGAGGTTATTAGTATTTTTAAATTAACCCTGTATATTATATAGAAATATACTATATAATAATAGCTAAGATTGTAGAAATTCATCACATTAAAAGCCATTAAAAGTTGCAGTCGAAAGTATTTTTTGCATGGAATTCATGGACAGCCAATAAAAAGTATTTGAATGACTATCATATTTTATTGTCATGAGAACTAAATATAATGTGTGAAATTTTATAAGAACTGATTAAGTAGAAATAGTTAAGAAATCGATTATGTTTGAAACAAATGCACAGAATACAAAACTATTTAAAAAAAGATCATTTAAGCATATTAAATGAAGCTTATTATACATACATACATATCTTCACGCTTATTTACACGCCCAGCGTAACGGTCCTTACATACTTCTTTCACTCCTTCGAATCTCATCATTCACCTCACACATTTTTGCCTAGGTTTACTAGTGCTTTTGACATTTATTATAAAAACCATAATCAATAGCTTACCTTTATTAGGGCACAGTTCACAATTTGGATCAGTTACACCAGCTTTACACGCCTCACAAAACCAAGGTTCTGTTGATGCTGAACTTACTGTACTAGACTCACTCGTCACATCAGACACACCATAACAACCTATGCATTTAATTGAAATATTACAATTATGTATAACTTTTAATAAAATAACATATTAATTTGTAAATTATACATATAACATTAAAAATTATAAATATAAAAGAATACAATGGTTTTTCTCATACCTTCATGGACAGTAACTCCACAACCATCACACTCAACAATCTCATTAAAATCATCACTACGAGAACCCAGGCAACCAGCACATATTAAAATATTTGCTAATTCTCCTGGGAACTAAAACAGGCCCAAAATTAATAAAATATAAAATTAAATGTTCATTCAAATTGGTAGGTAATTGTTATCTAAAAATTACCTTGAATTCATGTTTTTTAGCCCTTTCAAGAAGGTCTGTAACACATGACTCTTCACCAATCTTACTCCTCGAGTTTTTGAAATCATCATTATCAGATCCAGACTGATCATCCGAACTACCGCTTTTACTATTGTTTTCTAGAAAAATATCAATATGCTAAATTCTATGGAAGGACTTTACGATTATATACATTTTTTTAGAAAAAAAGGATTATATGACAATTACACTTATATTTAGTACTATTACTTTAAGTTAGTAACAAATTCATTTGTGCTATTACTAAGTACTAATTGTTAATGTGATGTATCGAGGAATCAATGAAAAAAAAAATTTTAGAATAGTTTAAAGAAAAATCTAACACGTCTTCTCATATCGTTAAAAAAATCTATCAGACCTCGCCAGGTATCCACCAGAAGTCGTATTTAGGTAGAAAGGGCTTAATGGAGTAAAATTTTAAATCTTGAGTACTTGTAGTGTCTTCTATTATTTCGAATATATCAATGTGCTACCAAAACAGAAAATAATCTAAACCGTAGCCAATTCTATTAAGATGCCCTGCCCCTGCATTCATGTTTTAAAACTTACTTGCGTCATCATCTGTGTTTATAGAATAATCGTCACTTTCTTCAGGGTGGTCTTCGATACGAAAATCAGAATCGTCTGAACTCTCTCCTTCGCCAAGATCAAAATCCAAAAGAGACTGGGGCTCTACTGGTTTCACTTTACGTTTTGCAGGATCTCTACCTACTTTAAAAATTATGTTATATCCATGTTATTGTTACATTATCACAGAACATGATTTTAAAATTATAAAAATCTTAATTCAGATAAACTTACGATTATTCATCGTTAAGGGTTACAGTATTTTTTACAATCTATACTTTTTTCACCTCTTAAAAGTATTTATTGATTTACTGCATATCCTACTGTTTATTTCCACGACAAGTTATCGAAAAATTAAATCTAAAAAGTAAAAATTGCATCAATATTTAAAAATTGAGAAATAAATACGTAAATTTATAGTGTATTCCATAGAGTAACTTATATATTATGGAATAGAAGAGACGTCTCTCATTTTACCTGCTAACGACATCTAGTGCGGTATGTTCGAGTCACATCGTGTGTAATACATAATGTATATGAAGTACGTACACATTTGTAAATACGTATTATAGCCTCACTATGCAGGCGCTAGGTACTTAATGCAAGTTTGATTTTCTAACTGTAACTTACATGATAGACCACTGGCAAAATAAATAATCACAAATCACATTTTAGCAAATGAAACTCACGGAAAATGATAAAACTAACGAAATAAAACAATGTAATATTTTTTACTCCTTTTATAAAAGTACTATATTGACATACGTCAGTACATACACATCTTAACGTTAATATTTACAAACTTAAAACTAAACAATAACTGAAATAATATATTTCCTCAAAGTTGCCACTTAGAAAGAAAAAAAAACACACTAAGATACACAAACAACAAGTGACAAACAATATGGCAGTTGACACATTCAGAACAGAAATTTTTCAAAACGACGCTTGAGATAATATAAATAAAAAAATATTTTTCGGGAAATTGAGAAATAGTTATTTTTTCAGTTTTTGTGTGATAGTTGTTTCATTTAACTTATAGCAATGGGTACTAGTTATTAAATAACAATGGGTGTTACTAATATAATTTTAATTTCTAAACACACTTTATACACTAGCAGCATCTATTGGGAAATGTTCTAACTAAATGTACCGACTAAATTTCCTACAAAAAAAATGTACCAAGTGAATAGGCCCGGTGTATTCTTGTATGGTCTAAAGAGAATATAATCTTAAAATCACAGAATGTGATTTTTTTATTATTTTTATTTATTTATATTTTTAAGGCATTGATAACAAGACCATAAGCCTAATGACGTAACTTCTGGAGAAACATTAACTGTCCCTAACGCTCCTCCAACCACGCAATTCTGTAAAAACTCGAATCACTGGAAGCGAGATTCGCTTGACAATTCACCCTACTTCGCATTCGAACTCACTTGACCTTCAAATGGAATTCTCTAAACCAAACATTCTAGGAGCGAAGTGAAGTGATCTTAGATGCGAGTTTGTCGAGGATTGCTTTAAGAGTAAACATCTCAGTCGATATTTCGTCTTAGAGTGTTTTAACTTCTTCTGAGATAATTCCGTTAAATAAAACTGGTTTATTTAGATTGGATTGTTATATTTAGCGAAACTTCATAAAATTCATTTACGATAGTACAGCTCGCCGCCTCCACTCATCGAGGCGGCGCAAGTATATCTGTCGACTTTAGAGAATACCAAATCACAGTTGACAATCTTACCGCGGATTCAGAAGTGAATTTCACTAATTTGCGTTAGAGAATCGCACTACAGTACACTGATAGGAGGCTTTACTGAAGTTGAAAAAGGACTTCTTGGAAGAGCGCGAAAACTTCAGCTACACATGTTTATTTAGATCTCCTCCGTTCTTCTCACTTACACAGAACTTTAAAACAATATACTATCACTGTTGTACTTTAAAACTCCTAAAAATTTAGAAAATCTAAATAAAATGACAACCTCACCTCCCGTTCCCGCCAAAAAGTTTTTCATACATTCTGACAAAGAATGTTTCACTGCGTAGCTACAGTGAAATGTAGCCAACTTTAACAAAAAAAAAATTTCATTACGTTGCCTGCTTTCAAATAAGACCGAATAAAAAATAGTGTAAAACCATCAGTCGGCGCCGGTTCTAGCTCTAGTCTATGTAGAGCCTGGTGCAATCTATACCTCCTTGGCGCCGATTAGTAGGCACGCGATATAAATAGAACAGTTACAGTCTAGACCGTAGATAGAGAAACTTATGGACTACGCTATATACTCCATCTCATTCACCCATAAAAGAGGATAAATTGTGCGCATGCAGTGTAGACGAGTGGCAAAGCTATAGCATTTTCTGTCTTTTAGCGCGTGTCGGTTTCTTCAAAGTCAGGCACAACGATGTGCTAAGCAACACTGAGTATAAAGCTAAATAATCACGTCGCATCGAGGCTACCAGGTATTAAGTTCCATATTTCCCCATACGAAATAAAATAAGCGAAGAAAAACCACTGTAGAAAATTATTTCTGTAATTTCTAAAATAATGATTTATTAGATTTATTTCCATTACAAAATTTAAAGTTCTTATAAATTTAATTTGCTGATTAGCAAGCTCTTATAAATTTTCTTATAAGTTCTTATAAATTAAATTTGCTGATTAGCAAGCTTTTAATTTTTACGCTAATTTCGGTTAAAGAACTACTTTTAATTTGTTATATAGATACCACTTTTTACTTATCTGATTTACGAGTTAACTAAAATGAACTAAAATGTAAAACTAGATTGAATGGAATGATAACGCAGTAACATACTCAGAAACAAACGTCAAAACACAGAAATAAATGTTATTTAACAGTAATTTATTTTTTGATAAAAAACATGAGTCGTGTGATACCTATACAAATGTGATACGTTCCACTGCTAAACACCATCATATTATTAATCTCGTTATTAGATTTTTGACTGCGTCATTATAAAGAAATCTACTCCTCGCACGGTAAAAAAATGTTAGCTAGCAACACTAATAACAAAGTATGTTTTTTATCTCATGTGGCCACGGACCTACGTACTCTGGTATACTTCCTCTACGGTCTAGACTCTAGACAGAGCATCGCGCTGCGTTTAGTGCAATGGCAATAAATGAAGGGAAGTCATAGCCCGTTTACTTCGCATGCGATACGCCCCCGAGAATCCACGTTGTAAACTCGAGAGTAAAACGTATTTTTAGGAAGGAAGGGCTTACAAGAATAAAGAAGGAAATCTTTGTCGTTAATTCCAAAATATCTATATATAAATAAAAATGAATCGTCGAAATGTATGTACGCGCATAACTTCCAAACGACTGCACCAAATTAGATAATTCTTTTTTTTTATGCTCGTTATTGTCAGGAAAAGATTTATATAAAAAAATTAAAAAAAATATTAAAAAAAAAGAAAAATTTTAAAATCTATAATATGAGAAGTGAGCGAGTGAATGAGACAGAAGACTGTGAGAGATCTTCAATATATTGACAGAACATTTAAAAAAATATTGAAAAAAAAATTTAAATCTCATACACAGATTTATAAATGGAAGCAGATCAAACATAATTCACTCACACATAGATACCGTGTAAGTAAAAACATTGTCACTTTCATTGTAGTTTAAAATTGTATATTTTTATCCTTTTCTTTCATTTGTTGCAACACAATGGCACACATAGAGAATTCCGAAACCGTGGCAGCCGCCATCTTCCGCTTAAGTCAAAATAAACGGAATATGGCGTCTGTTTACTTGTGTAGTACGACACATGTTCGATGATTAAATATTTCTTGATGTATAAACATTATTTTGGTTATTTAAAGTGCAAAAAATGGTACAAAAGTGTTGTACCCCCAATAGTTCCAACGCCTCATACAGAAAAGCCCCGAAAATCACGTTCCATCGGTAAGTAAATCTGATGTTGCAAATTGTTTGATTACTGCATTCAGTTAGCTGATATTTTTGTACTTCGTGGCTCCGACACTTAAATATGTTGCAAACTATTAAAATTAAAGTTTCATTATATTGTTTAAAGTTTTTTTTATAGGTTTTATAAATTTTTGTACCAAGTACTTAACCAATTTTGACATTATGAGTACTTGTACCTTAAAGAGGGCCGAATTCAGAGAAAACTGAGTCTCTAAATAAAATTTAATATTAACGGACAGGTACCTAAGGTTAAACAACTATCTATTTCTTGCAACTATCTTTTGATTTTGATGTATACCTTGTTAATTTCGGGTTTCTAAAGGATGAAAATCTTCAAATTTTTTGGTTAAAGAACTACATAAAAGAATTACATAAGAAAGGCTACATAGAACAAACTGGCAGATCAATTCTGGCAGTGTTTTGTGTTCAAAACATTTTGAACCTCATTTATTATGTAAAAGAGATACCCGTAAAACCCTGTTGTTGTTTGACCATGAAATTTAACATACCTATTAAAAGTGAACATGCTATCGCCAAATTAATCTCTAGTCGCTATGCTGGGCTGAACCTGGACCAGTGTTATTTAGAAAAAAGCCAGTGCTGGAATCCATACTTCATAATTACAAAATTATTTTAATTTATTTATAAAATAATACAACTTTCTTGCTTCAGGTAATCGAAGATGGACTTTATTATGCATAAATTGTGTGTTCACATGAAAAGTGGTGAAAATAAATATGGATATCTCGAGGCGAATAATGACAAATAATACTTACGATTACTTGCAATGGTAATCCTTAGCGTATCTGACATTCTGCGTTAGTTACTTCTGGCACACATTGAAAAACAGTGAAATGATGTGTTTGATGCACATCTATAATGAGTTCTTAGATAATGTAATAAGAAAACAATCCGATTAATAAATAAAAGACTGAAAACATTCTTTGTTTTATTGTGTAAGCTACGAGTATTTTAGTTTTTATTCACAATGTGATCGATCACCCTTCGACTATCTCCCGATTTATTTTAATTTTGAGTGTTACGCGTAGTTTAGAGAAAATAATAATCAAAGGACAAAGCATAGCGATGAAGAGTTACTTAATAATTTTATAAAACATTCACTGACGCTTATCTCCTTAGAAAAATAGTTAACTATAACACTCGTCTGATATAAAACTTGTTCTATTTTCTCATAACCAAGTCTCTAACACTTACAGTAAAGCAATAGTAAGTAGGCTTTACTGGAGTTACAAAGGACTGTTAAACGAAATTCCTCCAACTCCTCTCACTCGCACACAACTTTAATGTACAATATACTACAATTTTTGCACTTAAAACTCCCAAAAGCACAAAAAATAGCAAATCTGAATTTTGAATAAAATGCCAACTACGCTTCTTTTGTTCGCGCCAAAAAGTCTAAATTCAAAACTTTCACTTGCCTGATTATCAACTTTCCCGACCTTTAAAAATATGTCGTTTATGTCATTAAACTTCATGTACCCACATAAATCGAACCGCAAGCAAGGTCATCACAATGTACATGTGGCCCAAGACCAGCAGCGAACAGCCGTCAGGTCTCATGTATCGAACGAACAATCATAATATTGTATCGTGGAGCCATTGAAAACACTCCAAATTACATCCTTCATGTGACAAAAACAATCTACAAAAAGAAGGAATATAATAAAGTAATAACCTCTAATACTAGTATATCAATTAATTTTATCCTTATTTACATTAACAAAAAGTATATACATACGTTAATATTTACAAACTTAAATTACTACACATTATCTTTCTTTTATCCTTATTTTATCACATGAAAAATAGAATTTGGAGTGTCCTAAATAGCCCTGCTATAAGATAATACAGAATATAGATACCCACTCCTTAATGCGGCCCTGAGTTCTGTATGTGTGTGAGTAATATTTGTTAGTGTTAAATTTGCCACGCATTTTGAACCGATAGGTATAGTCTGCTTCCATTTAAAAGTCTGTGATCTCATAATATGAAAAGTGAGTGAGTGAATGAGCCAGAAGACTGTGAGAGAATCAATGACTAAGGAAACTAAAGGACATGAAACAAGTACAAAATAATCGTACCACCTAAACTTCGAGTGTCGCAAAAAATGGCTGCCAATTAGTGATGTCCCAAATATCTACTAAGTAGATGTCGTTAACTCAGTTGTTGAAATGAGTTTTGTTACAGCATAGTATTGAAATAAAAATCATTTTGTATGATCTCTTCAGAAAAAGGGAGGGTTTTTTTTGTCATAAATTCATACAAAAGTACTGAAATATTGTTCAAACTGAAAATAGCAATCAGCGTACTTCGATGCTGTCGGCATATAATTAGAATCTGCGCTTAAGACGATTTTAAGGTGTTATTAGCAACGATATCAACAGGCACCTTCAAGTACAGCCCCTTTCTGTCCTTCGATCATTTTTGTATGGAACTTTAAATGAACCCTACATACAAACAAATTACTTAGGTATCTCTTTTTGTAATACTTAATAGTATGTCCATGATTATTACAGAAATAAAATTGCTTTTTAAAAGGAACCCACATTTTTATGAAGCGCTTTGATAAATGTTGAAGATCAATAACCATAGGTCACAGTAGTCGAAGAACAGCATAGTCCTTTTAATGCTTTTCTTTTCTTTACATGCATAATGTTACTTCTTCTAAAGGTGATGGCGAAATTAAAATAAGTGCTATGAGAAACATACATACGGACCGACTAAATCTATAGCCATGGCCTACTGTAGCACTTTGATAAACTAAATACTAGAATAATTAATTGTAGTAAAAATTAGTGGCCTTATCACACAGTAATTGGGAATAACATTTCAATTAGAAATAAAACACTGTGGACTTCTATTAGTCGAAGAATTCTCAAATTCAGTTAAGTACTTATAGAGGATACCCCGTACAAACAAACAAATAAATTTTATTTCTTTACATTGTGAAGAAATAAGTAGGTAATATTATAGTTTATTATATTATTTAGCGTAGAAAATCCACAACATACCGGCCTTTGTAATAAATCTTTTAAAAGTTAAGATGGTAAATTGCTAGGCACTACAAGGGTGGGGCCGAGTGGTGTGGGTGACCCGCCACAGGGGGTGGACCAACAGGCGCTTATAGCTCCCATTAAGTGGAGCCTTAGCCTGCCATCCCAAGACCGCAGTGCGTAGACTTCATGTCTACATCCTTCTCGAGGTGACCCTGTTTCTACTGAACACTGCGGATCTAGACTGGAGAGTCGATAAACACTCCTGAGGGTGGTGCTTCGGCGGCGCCCTCAGTACCGGGTCGGGGCCGATGAGGCTGCAGTGCCGAAAGGGCCTGGCCCGGACCGGGGGAGGGATGTCCCCATTTATGGGGACAAGTTGTGTTCCCCGTCCTCTGCGTGAGGGCGGGGGTCAGGCGTCGGGGTCACTTGCCCCTCTTCCAGGAAGGGTATTGTGACCCCGGAGGTGGAAAGAAGGAAAACTTTTAAAAACCCGTGAGGATACACGTAAAAATCTGAGGTGGAGAGAAGGAAAACTCGAAATGAAACCCGTGAGAAAACACGTTAAAACCAGAGGTGGAGAGAAGGAAAACTCGAAATGAAACCCGTGAGACAACACGTTAAAATCAAAGGTGGGAAGAAGGAAAACTTGTAAAAACCCGTGAGTAAACACGTAAAAATCAGGTGGGCGTGCTGACGCCCCTGTCGTGGTGTAGGCGGGGTGCGGAAGCCGCCACTTCGGAGGCCTGGGGTGTCCTTCGGGGGAAGGCGCCTCACCAATGGCCTCGGGATGGTGCGCGCGGTTGTTCCCGCGCGCCTCCCAGCAGAGCGGGCAGGTAAAACTGCCCGCAAACGGAGGAGGGCCCGGCTCAGGCTGGGCATAGCCGCCGGGGTCGCGGCAGAATGCCAACGCGCTCCCGTTACCCCGGCATCAAGGCTCTCGAGGAACACCGTCAGGTTTTAGTGGGTAGACTCGGCCTAGCACCCTAATGTCGAGGAGTCCCACATACCCCCCTGCCACCCCCCTACGGCAGGACGGGATGCATAAAGCATTTCCTGACGCAAAAAAAAAAAAAAAAAAAAAGGCACTACAAGGGTGACCAATGTTAGACTAGTCATATCTAATGTACTATTGTAACGTAACACTATTTTGTAGGAACGGTGTTTTGAATTCGTGATTACGAATTAAATTTTTTATGTTAAATAAAATGTGTTATGTTATCCTTGAAATGTTGTCTATAACTAATTAATAACAATATTAAAACAAAATTACATTATTTACAAATATATAATATAAAAAATCGATATACAGACAGATTCTGAATTTATTAATAAAAGTTTTATATAGTAATATAGTAGTGAATTCGAACAATAGACGCACGGTGGCTACACCGCGATGCGTTCGTAACGTTCATTCTCGAATAGAACGAATAACATTCATTCAGCTAAAATTGTTTTTTTCACTCACCAGCGCTCACTCGTCTTAAATGTTCTAAGTACAAATATTAAAAGAAAAACTATTCAGCTATTATAATACGAGAATACCTAATATTTGTAATTTTCTCCAACGTACGTTTTGGAGACAATCTTTCTAAATTTATAAAAGCGTAAAATTCTAAATAATACAATATAATTGTGAATCGAGTGTGATCCCGTACCGGGTAAGTTGTTGCAATGTGCATACCTACTTTTCACTGTATTAATAATAATTGTTTGGCTTCATACATTGTAGGTTTGTTTTTTTTTAGCATCTTCATGTTTATTGCTGTTTGATTTGAAACTTATATACTAAATAAATGTATCTAGATTATATATAGAACTAGTTCCGAATATCTCATATTTTTTAATTATTTAAATCATACTGGTTGCAAACCGTAATTTTGTTTTCACAACATTTTAAACTTGTATAGTATCATTCACTGTTTATTCTTACATAACGCTTTGTATCTACTGCTGTAAATTAGTGCTAATTTTCATTATCTGGACTGCCGCATCACCCAGTTTGCTTCGTTGCTAATTGTAAACCTACCCCTTGTAAATATGATAATCAGCTATGGCAGTCCAGAACGAGGAAAGTACTTATTATAACTCGATCCACGCACGTTCCAGGAACTCTGTTGGGATTGGACTCTGACCCTTAAGGTGGCACTTCACATGGCTATTTGTATTTGCGTATTTGGTATATTTGGCAAACAATTACCACGTGTGGACAGTATATTTGACAAAGTATTGGCCTTATTTGCCTATTTGACAAATATGACCAATACCAAATTCGCGTTACCGTGCGCTTGTCGGTTTCTCGACGCACATCAAAGGGGTCAAATAGGCAAATACGCAAATAAACCGTCTACACAATGGCCATATTCAAAAGCACACACACCGTGGATCTGAATGAGCGTGCAGTTTTTTGTGTTTGTGTTGTGAGCCCGAGCTGGAACAATTATTGAAAATGCAAATTTTTATGCATAGTCAACATCCACCAGCGCCTTGCTCTCCATGGTCTTTTCACTACTTTGTATTTTTTCACGCACTGCATGTAATAGTTGACATGCATTTAAATAATAAAATTCCGCTGCAAGTTAAACACGTCTATAGTTTTGGTGAACACATTTCCTTCTGCTGCCAAATATTTGTGTGTTTGTTGTTTGGCTGCCATGTATGGATGGTCGTATTTGCCTGTATTTGCATGTTTGCGAGTACGTCATATATTTTTCCAAATACAACAAACACCCAATAGCGAACACAAATAGCCATGTGAAGTGCCACCATTATATCTATATCGTAAACACCAACATCAGTCACCAACCAATAATCTACCTACAGCGCGGCTGTACGGGTTGCAACATCCGGCCATACCCAGAAAAGGAGGACAAGGGGAGTACGGTGCCGCGAAAGGACGGTGACCGCAGTAGATCTATACTCATCGCTAGCCTGATCCACGACCCTCTTATTTTTTTGTTTCCAAATTATGACTTAATTATTTCTTAAAATAAATGTAACTAATTTTTGTCTTGACAATTATTTTTTTTAATTTAATTTTTTTTAATTTAATTTTCTTAATATACTTATTTTGCTCCCTCAAGCTCCCCTAAGGAGCAGGAGGTGACACTATAGTAACATATTTTTACTGGGTTTGAAAAATAGAACTGTTTGTTAATATTATTGTTGGTAAAATAATAATTATATTAAGTACATTAAGTTTTTAATAACATATTCACAAAATAAATAAATGTAGCTAACTAAATAGTACAATTTTTATTAAATAATTTCTGGATGAAACTTTTTAACACTGAGATTTGAATTTAAGCAGTTATTGTACTCATCATGTCACTAGTTTTTTGTACGTCAAGAAGAGAATAAAATAGTTTCTGACACCTTCGTCTCTTAATTCTGCTCTTTAAATTTTTTAAAAGATTCTTTAAATTGTACCGCATCTGGGTTATTAGTAAAACCACTACAAGCTCTTATTGGTCGCAAAAATAACTCGGCGTGGTCTTGATTCACATCATTCCGAAGCAGATATTTAGAAATATGAGTAGATTTTTCTCTCTCTGAAACATCAAATCAAAGTTCAGCCACATTCTGTAAACAATTAATATTTTCCTGTTACCTTTTCTCAATAGAGGATTTACATAGTCAGGAAATTAAAAAATAATTAATAACCACTGTAAATGTTTTCTCTGATTATAATCTTTGCGAGGGTAATGCATCATACCGTAAAATTATTTTCTTAATGTTCTATTGAAAGAAGCTGCTTCGAAATGCAAATAACATTTAACAATATATATCATGAATACCCCGTTGGGGATACAGCGTGAAGATATGTATGTATATATCATATACATGTATGTAATTTTTACAGAGAGGTTTCAATTTTCTTTTCCGATTACGTCAAGCCACTCTTTTCCTTTAACAATTCATGATGGTAATCTGAAACGAGATAATTACGACAAATAAACATGATACCTGTATTTATCGATATCTTTTTAATATAGGTACATGGACAGCCCTAACTGCAATAACAACAAAAATTGATACGAAGTAATTTACTGTATTATATAAATAAAAACTGCTAATAACTAAAAATATACATGACTATATTACAGTAAACTAAGAAACGCAGTAATTACGATGGAAATATATACGACATCAGACTAAATTAATGAATTTCTGTTACGTACCAGTGCAATTATAGATTTCGTTGACAATTGCTTTTCCTCGAGCCGTATCCTAACACACTACACTTAGAAATTATTGTGGCATTATGCTAGCTTCTCCTTTATCAAAACAGTTCCAATATCCAGCACAAAACCACAGAAACATTAAAAAATATTAAATTCATTGATATGTTTTGACACTTCGTGTACTTGTCAGCGTGTCGCAAAAAATGGCGGACTGGCACGTTTTGACATTACAATGATGTCACATAAAAAAGTTACTCTTTGTGAAAGGTACTGTTGTTTTCTCTTACACACGCAAGAAGCCGTAAGTCAAAAAGAGACAACACTACGTTTGAATGTCATGCGTTAGAATATATATAACTAAATGTTGCTATACAGGGTGTACATACAAACGGGACATATTTTTGAATATGCTATAGTATATCGAGAATTGATCTTGATTACGAATTAATAAAGTATTATTATGCAATAATAACAAAGATACAGGTTACAACACAATTTATTTCACTTGTGCTTCCCCTTAACACAAGTAAAAGACACCGAAATTTAATTTTTACCTAATTTCACAAATCCACAGAACCTCTTTTATTTATGTAACAATAAGGTTGATATTCCTGTGTGTGTGGAAAAAACGTATTTTTAAATTAGATTAGAATGATAGGTAGGTAGTTTGCCTTTGTCGCCACGTTCTCGTCGCAATGATTCTGACCTCTCACTGCGGACGTACAAATGGTTATGAAAGAAATCGATAAAAACAAACATAAGATAGACTCTGACCTTGTATTCAGGCTGCAAATTACCAATGTGGGTAAATCACAAAATGTCGCACGATAACACTACTACAATTTGATACTTTTTCACATCACTTTTTTTTCCATATGTATTGAGGTCCGTAGTAATTACACATTCACAAGTTCACTAGTTCACAAGTTCAATAATAAGGATTTTTTCAAAATTATTAAATTTTTTCAGTTGCATTTAACCTTCCGGCCGACCTTGTACTATCATCGGGATGTTCATCAAAATGATCTGGGATTTTATTGATTTGGTCTTAGTGCGACAGTAGACTTTCAATCTTTCTTTTCAGGATATCTTCACCAGTAATATTAGCTGGGGCTGGTTCTTCAGCCATTTCTTGAGTTTCGTAACAGTTGACAGGTAAATCTAACACCATTCCCATGTCAAAGAAATCAACGGGTTGATATGATAAGATCGATAAAAATTGATTTATCTCATAAGCAATTATTATAAATGTTATTCACGGTATTGTAAAAAATTGAAGAATATATATAAACAATTTCTCTTTATTTATTTACGGAAAGAATAATTTATTATATTGCAGAATTAAGTAAAAATTTCCGGATGACTAGCTTTAACCTTAATAGATCCGCTAGTCGTCCGCTAGTCGGACGATTAACTTTATTTTAAACGTCCGATTATCAGACGATTAATTTATTTTAGCTTGTGCTTGCTGTGGTGCTTGTATGCTGTGGCAAGCGGTTGGGGGTTTTATTATTGGCAAATTATTTCTAGTGGATATCACGATGTAAAATTGGCGTAGTATTGCGTCCCAAATATCTAGCCGTTGTGCATTATGTGGAATTTTTATCGATAATTTTTTTTTTAAATGTCTGTTCTGTGGCATTAATTACTAATATTCGCTTAAAATGCAGTAAGAAATTGAAATTGACCAATCACAATGATTTAGAGAGCTATGTAATTTGTTAGTTTGCAATGCAATTAAGTTTTACATATACGTAATATCTTCTAAGTAGTCTGTGGTTTTACATTGCATAGCGACGCAGTGCAATGTATATTTGTCTCACTTTGTAACGTCGTAAGGACAATATTTTACTTGGATTAGTACTAATGTAACCTATCTATCTCTTTTGTATTATAACATTATTAAACTAAGCTATCACTACCTCACTACTTAAATTATAATAATGAAAAAGTTCAATACTTGACATAAAAAACTAATGGTAACATCTAACAATGCTAGACTATACTACTACGAAGACCAAAAATTCATAGCAAAATTTTTTTGCATGGAATGAAATGACCCTGGCTCCACTAACTTTATTTAGTGTTTAGTAGGGTTTAGTATAATCTGTGCTAAAGTTTGTTGTGTTTATAGTTTTATAAGACTAGTTTTTGATTACGAGTTACAGGTTTCTTGTTTCTACATAAATCTATTTCGATTTATTTATTTTATTGAAAGCTTATAGTGACTTGCAACAACTACTTAACAAATTCATGATTAACTTGTGGTTATTTTGAAGAATTTCAATAGTAACTATGGTTGGTTTGGATACTGACATGAACCGGGACGACGAATGCGACAATATTGGACTGGGTTGTGCTTTAGAGCACTTTTCTGAAATTGAAGAAGTAATGAATATGATCGATAATGTGAAAAATATTTACAATACACCTGCACTGGAAGTAGAATACGACAAGTTGTATGGTATACTAAAACAGTATTATGAACAACCGCATTTACTTGACCCTCATCTGGAAAAGATATTAGCGAAGTTTTTAAGCTTGATAAAGGATAAGGAGTCGCCGTTTGAACTAAAGCATGCTACTTTTAATTATATGTATCAAATTATTAGAGTTAGAGGATATAAAATTGTTGTAAGACAACTGCCTCATGAGGTACATATGAAATCTGCTTTTTCTTATTATTTTACCCATTATTACACTTTTCCAACTTTCTGTAACTACAGCCTATAAAGGCCCTTGTTGCTCTTGAAAATAAAAAATAATTGTTGTAATGTACATTTGTAATTTGTAACTAATGATATTAATTTTTCCATGGAAAGGTCTTACATCTAATATACATATATGTATACATTCTGGATGTGTCTACTTATAATAGGCAAATCATCACAATAATTTATTTCTGTATTCAATTTACGCAATCTATTTAAATCAATCGCATGAGGTAAGGAAGCTGAAGCTAGCAACTAAAATTAGGTGCTACAGATAATAGAGTTCAGGGCCGAAATGCAAGGGGCCCCGGGGGGCTTAAGAAAATTCAATAAGATTTACTATTAAAAAATTCGATACCTAATCGCTGAGCAAATTGGAGAGTAAGAAATAGTTCTGAAAAAATATTTGCTAAATAAAGGCAGGATAAAAAATTGGCGAATTGGAACATGGCACAAGATTTCGCAATTTTTTTCATTCTTACCTGGGAAGGAGGGTCCACTTGTCCACGGAGGACCTATTATTATTCCATTTTTCTATGAAAAATTCGCGGTATTTTCGCGAACGGCATTGATCCGCGATTCTACGTGTCTATTGGATCCTCTTTCCCGAGTTAGACCCAAAATAGTTGCAAGAAAATCTTGCAAAGTAGCACCTAATTTTAGTTGCTAGCTTCAACTTCCTGTGTCTACTTATAATAGGCAAATCATCACAATAATTTATTTCTGTATGAATTACAATTTATGCAATCTATTTAAATCAATCGCATGAGATATGGTCTGCCTGGGTGAGGCTATGCAATTATATACACTATTTTTTTTCATTATAAAATTATATTTTTTATAGGTCTCAGATCTACTAACAGTCTTAACATTCCTCGAGGCGCAAGATCCCAATGACAAAGAAACTTGGCGCAGTAGATTTGTTCTGTTGCTTTGGCTATCTATTGTTGTCATCATTCCTTTTCACATGAGTAGACTCGATGGGTTTGCTCCCGGACAGACAGGTATAGAATATTAATTAATATACTTATAATAACCCTGTATGTAAGACAACTCAATAAAATCTAAATTACAGATGCCAGTACTTCTAAAAAGTTGACTGTGATGGAAAGAATTTTTAACATTTGTAAAACATATGCATTGAGCAAAGATTCATGTGCAGAGGCTAGTGCCTATTTAGCATCAAAGTTTTTAATAAGGTAGGTAACTGTATTATAACAGACTAATTTAGAATATTAGTTGAATGCTTCTATGTTGGTCTAGGAGAGAAAGAAAAAAGTAGATTGTGTTAAGCTCCTTATTTTCCCATGCAGGGTGTAAAAGTCAGCTGAGATAGGCTTAACCCTCAGGAACGGCAATAGGCAATCTGTAAATATCTGATTACATTTAACTAACTGTAAGTTTCATCTCTGTAAGATTCAAATACTTAGTGCTAGAATCTTGAAGAGGTGTTAGGTGTGTCCTTTTGGTATAGTTAATGTTATGTACACTCCAAATGAGAAATGACATGAAGTTTTGTGTGTACATATTAACATAAGTTCAACTTTCATAATGTGTGTATAATGTATATATATACAACAGAAGAACTGTATTTATAGATATGTATATAACATAACATAACATCACGCTCTATCCCCAACGGGGTAGTCAGAGAGGATGGAGCGCCAGGAGTCGCGGTCCTTACACACCTCTTTCGCTTCCTCAAATCTCATCATATCTCATCAGATATGTATATCATGTATGTATACATGTTTATGAAAATAATTTGATCTCATTTGCTATAGGTCAGATGTGAAAGAATTGTATATGGATGCATTCTTTGATTGGGCTTGTGTACTACATTCCAATTTACAAGAAGAGGACACAATACACTATGGTGTTTTAGCAGCTGTTGCAGCAGTCCTTAAGCATGGAAAGAGAGATGACTTATTACCATTTGCACCCAAGTTATTAGAGTGGGTTACAAACCAGAACTACAAACAGCACAAGGCTATGTTGGTTAGGAAGTATGGTGTCAAGATTGTGCAAAGAATAGGTGAAAAATATGCATTTGTTCATAATTGCTTTTTCATATTGTGATATGAGTGTACTGCTCATATTAATAGGCATAAATAATAATATCAACATTTATTGCTCTTGACATTGTAACAAGTAGCAATTCAAAAAACCCTCTACATATTGCTCTTTTTGCTTGGAAACTTACGTAATGTATGCATCTAAAGCAAAAGCACCTCACATGAGATATTGATGATATCCAGTTACTATCTCCTAGATAGTAGAATTTTGCCGTGTGTTCTTACCATCAATCTTTTCTATAAAAAAGATAAATAAATCTTTATGTGGTGCTCCTATTCTGTAGCAAAAAAATAGAGAATGTTTCTCACAACTACTAATGTCATTTCTACTAATGTAATTTTTATATGTTAGTGTAATGTGTTATTTTCTTGGGATAGGTTTGACATTCCTTCGCCCGCGTGTGGCTTCGTGGCGATATACACGTGGCTCACGGTCGCTTGCCGTAAATTTGGGCGGTGTTGCAGCGGCTGGAGACACTGAACCAGCAATCACATCACCATTGGAGGATGATGACCAAGATATTCCCCAAGAGGTTGAATTATCAAATATAATAAGGATCTCCATTAATATAAACAATTTTGTGAATACCATAACTTACTTACTCGCTCTTAATATAATGTTACATGTTTCATAGATTATTTTATCTATTGTCTTTATATCTATTGTAACAGGTCGATACACAATTGAAAAGATGAGTGGAAGAAGGTATAAATTGATGTTAAATTGTTTAATTCTAGGTGGAAGATGTGGTTGAGTTACTCTTGTGTTCACTTGGTGATGATGACACTGTAGTTAGATGGTCAGCAGCTAAGGGAGTGGGGCGCATTGGTGCGAGACTGCCTGCACTTGCTGCGGCCGATGTTTGCGAGAGTGTTTTAACCTTGTTTGCACCCAATGAGAAAGAGACAGTGTGGCATGGTGGGTGTATGGCTCTTGCTGAACTGGGTAAGTTAATAATAATGTATATACCTTTATGAGCCTATATTTTATTTTTTAGTTTTTCAGCCATTTGAGTCAACTGTGGATGTGGAAGCTGCTGTTTGGCTGTTGATTTTAAAAAGTCATGTGTTTTCAGTACTTTCATCCTCACAGCAGGTGTGTGGTGTGGTGTATTTGACTTGATCAGTTTTGCTTGATGGAAATCGTTTTTCGCATCTGCCGTAAGCCATCAAGCCGTCCTGCAAACTTAAACGTGTGTGGGCGCATCATGCCATTACGTCAGTTCGCTAGAAATTTTGTGATAGACGGTTGTGTTATTATGTTTCAGTGATTTTTTTCGAGTAAGTATATATATGTATTAAAATTGTTTTTTTTTTTATAAAGGTACTTATTTGTTAGTTTGACTGCCTACACTGTTGAAAAACCCTGTGCACGCCACTGATAATAAACAATGTAAAACAGTCCTCTGTAATTTGCCGAAAACGAACAGATAGAAAATACATACTTAATATTATAAATGCAAAAATCTGCTTGCCTGTCTGTCTGGTACGTTTTCACGGCTAAACAGCCAGACTGATTTTGATGAAATTTGGGATGGAAATAGTTTGACAACAGGGGATGTACACAGGCTACTTTTTTTTATAAAACAATCTGACAACTTTTTTGCTAGCAAATGTTATATGTATAATGCTAATCGCAAGAGGTGAGGCGGTGCTGGTCTGATGCCGGGTGGCGGCTCTATTGAGCTATGACGTTAAAAGCGGTATGCGCGGTCGCAGCGCGGCGCGGGCTGCTGTCGCCGGCGCAGCTGGGAGCGGCCGTGCGCGGCGTGCGCGCGGCGCTGCGGCGCGACGAGCCGCGCGCGGCGGCGGGCGGCGCGGGCGGCGGCCGCGCGGCGCGCGACGCCGCCTGCCACGCCGCCTGGGCCTTCGCGCGCGCCTACGACGCGACCGCGCTGCGCGCGCACGCCGCGCCGCTCGCCGCCGCGCTCGCCGCCACCGCCTGCTTTGACAGGGAGGTGCGTACATTGTCTATGCTTTTGACTTTCTACTTCTCGTTTTATATACTGGTAACTCGTCCCACATTTATTAAAAACATTTGAGCCATTCTCAACTCATAAATGCACTACTTTTTGATCAAATTCATTATGTAATTAAATGGGTAATCATTATTCATACCGTTTGAACGGACAAAATAATCAGGACTGAGTTTATGAAAAATATATTTTGTATTTAATTCTGTAGTTATAATAAAGGATTTATTTAAAAGCACATATAATCGGAGAATATAAATAAAGTGCTATTTGTCTGCAATGCACCGCAATAAAACATTGCCACTTCATTAAAAATATGCAAACTTGAATAATATAATGATGCTATAAAAAAATTACAAGCTGCAATAAATGAATGAATGAATAACAAAATAAAATTATACTTTGCATTATTAAAATACAACTGTGTAAATATTTTTTTGCATTGAAAACCTAATCTGCATCAATTTAAGTTTAAAAATATTTTTTTCAAAACTTTGTATTCACAATGGCTAATAGTTAAAGTAGTAAAATTATGACTGGGAACTATTAATATTAAATATTCTGTTATTAAAATCAGAAATAGTAAAATAGTGGAAAGTTTCTTGAATTACTATTCCTCATTTATGTATATTTCTTTAATATATAATTAATTAGTATTTGCTGTTAGAATATTAATTATTATTTGCTATTGTAATATTAACTATTATTTGCTATTATAATTGTATAAATTTTTGGGTTAATTCTGTTATACATTATATAACTTTCCTCTTACCTCTCTCTGTCTGCCTGTCTGTACTGCTCTGCATTATGTATTTAACCAAAAATATAATACCTATTTAACGGATAAAACGAAATAGTCAGATTGTGGGTTCCTCAATCTGCCAAGTCATACTGTTAAAAGATTGTTTAATTAAGATTTTTGTTAGTTTATAGATGGTGTAATTTGTTTTCTTATCGCGTAAATAAGTTTTTTTTGTATTATATTTAAGCAATGTGTTTCTTATCATGTTAACAATAAAACCACAGGAAATTTTGTTGGAAATATTTTTTATCGGTACAAGAGAGAACTTCAAGGACATTTGTACATGGTTCTTCGAGCCGGATATCGGCAGGCACTCTGGTAGAGCGCAGTTTTTGAAAATCAGTGTGGAATCCACACGGCGGTAGCAGTGGACATCGGATTGGTGTCGCAACACTGGACCGCAGGAGCAGGAGCTGAGCTGACGTCATAGCTGAGCTTCGGACAGTATCGAGAAGGGTGCTGTCAGGTCAACGGATTCAAAGGCTACGGCTGAACTACGGAGAGGAGGTACCTTGCTACGACAATAGCAGGGAGGTCTTAAGTGTTGTGAAGTTTCAACTGTGAGTACTTTTGTGCCATTTTCAACCTTAAACTTATAGTAATTTTAACTTAGAAGAATTTCAAGACAACATCTGGGACTTAGAAAATTCAAGAGAAAATCTGGAACTTAGAATAATTTATATGTTGCATGACTTAGTCTAATTTTCTTAAAAAAGTGAAAAACGAGGAATCTATGCCCAATTTTCAAATTTCGTGAAGTTCTGTAAAACACTTTTTTCAAATTTATGAATAGGACTTAGAATAAATTTAATTATTTAAGAACTTGTACAATTTTTAAAGTAGGATCGTAACTTTAACAGTTTTTGTTAAAGTCTTAACTGTTTGTTACTGCAAATTGTTTATCTCTTACATTAATTTAGTAAAATGGAGGAAATACTGAATTTCCAAAATGATTTACAAACTAGGATAATAAAAGCTAGATCCAATTTTAAAAAGTCTCCGAAAGAGCGCATATCAATTAGTTATGTAGAAAGCAGGTTGGAAGCGCTGGAACACTTGTGGTTAGAGTTCTTGACTGGTCACAATGAATTAATGCGTAAATATAAAGTAGAGCAATTAGCGCCAACATCATACATGAAAAATGATTTGTATGAGACAGCGGAAAACGCATATTTTGATTATAAATGTGAACTTAAGTCAAAATTGAATGAACTAAATAAACAGGTAACTAACGATTGTCAACATGTATCTCTTTCTGAAGAAAGACCTATCCTATCTGTTAAATTACCTAAGATTAATATACCCAATTTCTCTGGAAAATATATTGAATGGTGTACTTTTAAATCTTTGTTTGAGTCTCTGATTCATGAAAACAAACTGTTAAATAATGTTCAGAAGTTGCATTACTTAAAGGGCTATTTAGTAGGTGAGGCCGAGCAACTTTTAAGACATATTCCTATATCGGGAGAAAATTATGAAAGATGTTGGAGTTTATTGGATGAAAGATATAATAATAAAAAATATATGTGTCATCAAATACTGAAACGATTTTTGAGCCAAAAGAACATTGTTAATGAATCCGCTAGTAGCTTGAGAGATTTGATAGATACTAGTAATGAGTGTCTGTCAGCACTCTCAAGCTTAGGCATAAACATTAAAAGCTGGGATGTAATTGTGTTCCATTTATTGACTTTGAAGTTGGATATGGAAACCAGAAGGCAGTGGGAATTCAATAACAATGCTTCAAATGAGTTGCCTACCTACGATGATTTTAAGGAATTTCTAACAACTCGATATCGTGCTGTCGAGTTTCTGGAAACCAAATCTAACTCATCAAATAAAAATCAGAGTGCTCAGTTAAGCAAACATGTAAATACTATAAAGTCCTTACACGTAAGTAATATTCAATGTCCTTTCTGTAATGAAGTGCATAAATTGGGCACTTGCAAGCAGTTTTGCGCCAAATCAGTAGATTCTAAGCGTAATTTTGTTCAAAAAAATAACCTTTGCTTTAACTGTTTGGGTAGCAATCATTCGGCGAAAGATTGCAAAAGTCAGACAAGATGCCGTATATGCCAACGAAAACATCATTCTTTATTGCATGGTAAACACGGTAACTTAGAGAATGCTGTCACCAATGTAGCTGTCAATGACCAGAGTTTTGTGGAAGATGAAGGTGTTGACATCGTTTCTGAGGCTTCCTGTTCTAACGTTTCAACATCTTTGGTATCTTGTTTCTCATTAGGAAAAGGTGGCAATCAGGTTTTGTTGGCAACGGCATTGGTTCAGGCAAGATCGAGGAATGGTGAGGATTGCGTTATTCGTGCATTGTTGGATCAAGGTTCGCAGGCTTCTTTCATCACTGAAGCTATGGTTCAATATTTAGGTTTAAAAAAGATTGAAGTCGTTAGAAAACAGATTTCGCAAAAATAATAAGATTAAAGAGAAATACACCGAAGTTATTCATGAGTATGTTGAATCACATGGAACTGGTAACGGAAAATATTACTAAAAATGAAAAGGCTATCTACTTACCTCATCATTGCGTTATAAGAGAAGACAAAGATACTACCAAATTAAGGGTGGTTTTCGATGCGTCTTGTAAAGGTCGAAATGACCAATCATTAAATGATAAATTGCTAGTTGGACCTACTCTGCAACCGGATTTGAGGCATATTGTTATGCGCTGGAGAACTTACCCGATATGCATGACAGCTGATATAGTCAAAATGTATCGTCAAGTTCGAATACATGAACAGGATACCGATTTTCAGCGAATCCTTTGGAGAGACGAACCAGGGTCTGCAGTTAAACACTACAAATTACTTACTGTTACCTTTGGAACCGCATCTGCTCCGTATCTAGCAGTTAAATCTCTACAGCAGACTGCTATTGATGAAGGTGAAAAGTATCCACATGCAGCTGAAAAAATTTTTACAGATTTTTACATGGATGTCTCTGAGGTAATGAATATACCAAGAGAATGTTTGCATGCCTGGACAGATTCAACCGTAGTCCTTGCTTGGATCAACAGTCACCCCAGTCGTTGGAAGGTGTTTGTCGCAAATCGCGTTTCGGAGATTTTAACTCATTTAGATTCTCACAAATGGTCTTATATATCTTCTAAGGAAAATCCTGCTGATGGGGTGTCACGAGGATTACATCCTCGAGAATTAGTGAATAATGAGTTGTGGTTTCGAGGTCCGCAAATTTTAAAGGAAAGATATCAAATATCACAAATGTAAAGAAATTTCTACAAAGTTGGAAGAAAACAAAACTTTTTGTACTGTAGAAACTCAAATTCATTTGGAAATGTGGGATAGATTTTCATCCCTGACGAGAATGTTGAGAGTCCTTTCATATTGTAGGAGATATATAGATAGTTATGTCAAAAAGGGCTCAACGGTGCGTTTTGGACCTCTTACTGCTGATGAAATAAATGAAACTTTAAACGGTTGTATACGTCATTGCCAGAAGATTCATTTTGCGCAAGAAATTAAATTCATACAAACAAATAAAAACTTAAGCAAAGTTAGTAAACTCCGTAGTCTGAATCCCTTTCTTGACACTAACAGCATATTGAGAGTTGGTGGACGTCTTGAACACGCACAGTTGATAAATGCGAGGAAACATCCAATCGTATTGCCCAAGTATTCTCATTTAAGTGAGCTAATTATTTCAGATGCTCACATACAAACTTTTCATGGAGGTGCACAATTAATGACAACCTTCATTCAGTCAAAATATTGGATAGTGGGTCTTAAAACGCTTGTTAAATTACATTATCGAAAATGTATTATCTGTGCAAAAAATGCGGCTGTTACAAAAAATCCCATTATGGGTCAACTACCCGCACCCAGAGTCACACCGATGCGTGCATTTAAATGCAGTGGCGTTGATTATGCAGGACCGATACAAATTCGAACAACGAAGGGTCGCGGATATAAATCCTATAAGGGCTATATCTGCTTGTTTATATGCATGTCTACGCGCGCCATGCATTTGGAAGCTGTGTCTGATTTGTCCTCGGAAGGTTTCTTGCAGGCTTTTAAGCGTTTCGTTGCACGTCGAGGACAATGTACTGATATTTGGAGCGACAATGGTACTAATTTCGTGGGCGCTGCTAGACAACTACAGAAGCTGTGGCATATTGAACAAGGGAAGATGCTAACTGAAGTGGCTGGAGCTTTAGCTACTAAAGGTTGTAATTGGCATTTCATTCCGCCTCACTCACCCAATTTCGGAGGTTTATGGGAGGCCGGAGTGAAGTCGGTGAAGTATCACCTTAAAAGAGTTATTGGTGATACCACATTAACATACGAGGAACTTTCTACTTTATTAGCTCAAATCGAGGCATGTCTTAATTCTAGACCGCTGTCTACATTGTCCAATACTTCAGATGACAATGTCGATATTCTGACTCCGGGTCATTTCTTGGTGGGGGAATCTTTGATAGCGCCACCTGATCGTAACTTTGAGTCATCAAACGTGGGATCTTTGAGACGATGGCAACATATTCAAAAGATGTTGCAGAGCTTTTGGCGTAAATGGTCACAAGATTACCTTAATAAATTCCTACACAGATACAAGTGGTCAACTCAGAATTTGCAGCCTAACATAGGTGATGTTGTATTAATAAAAGAGGATGGTTTACCGCCAAGTCGTTGGTTATATGGCAGAATTGTTTGTACTCATCCAGGGTTAGATAAAGTAGTTAGAGTTGTTACGTTAAGGACTAAAAATGGTAATATAAAACGACTCGCCAATAAACTTTGTATGTTGCCTTTAACGAATTAAATAGATATGTATTACTTCAAGTTTTGCAAAATTGTTTGTTAGGAAGGACGAATGTCAATTTCGTCCTTGGTGGGCGGTATATGTTAAAAGATTGTTTAATTAAGATTTTTATTAGTTTATAGATGGTGTAATTTGTTTTCTTATCGCGTAAATAAGTTTTTTTTGTATTATATTTAAGCAATGTGTTTCTTATCATGTTAACAATAAAACCACAGGAAATTTTGTTGGAAATATTTTTTATCGGTACAAGAGTGCTCTCTTGGAACTTCAAGGACATTTGTACACATACTTCTATATCCATAATAATATTATGAATTCGAAAGTACCGGTCTGTTTGTCTGTTACGTTTTCACGGCTAAACCGAGGGCTCAACAGTTTTTGATGAAATTTAGACTGGAGATAGATTAAGCCCTGGGAAAGAACATGCCTACTTTTTTAATTCCACGCAGATGAAGTCGTGGGCAACAGCTTATACATAAAATAAAAGTATACTTATTATTCTTTCACTTAGAGATCTTTCACCTATGTAGTTGGATATCAATAAAAAAAAAAAGAATTTTACATTACTTTCTACTATCTTTTCGGAGGCTGAGTTTTCAGTGTATTAGGTACTTTAAAAACTTTGTAATTATATCGATTTATCAATTTCCACAATGCAGACGTTGAAAATATTGACGTTCAAAATTGCAGGCCGATTTCAATTTTGTGAACTATGGCTAAAATATTTGAAACAATAGTCTGTTCTAATATTCAGTGGTATTTCAGCCGTTTTCTTACCGAACACAAACATGGATTCGTGCGTCTAAGATCTACAACAACTAATTTAACTACCTATATTGACACTGGTAGAGGCTGTCGATTCTCATAAACAAGTTGTTATATACTCAGACTTCTCTAAAGCGTTCGATAGAGTTCCTCACTCGATGTTAATAAAAAACTTATGTTATGGATTTAATGGGCATATGTTAAACTGGCTAAGTTCTTATCTAATTAACAGAACCTATCGTGTGGTAATAAATGGATACAAATCGATCAATTATCGCGTTGTCTAAGTGTACCTCAAGGGGCAAATTAGGGACCTATTCTTTTCAATATCTTTGTAAATAACCTACTACAGTGCCTGAAATTCTCTTCTCCCTTCATGTTTGCGGACGATCTAAAAATTTTAAAAATTATAAACAACAAACTTGATTGAACGAACGTAACGCTAATAAATGTATCCATATAACATTTTCAAGAAAACATGATTTAAAAATCAGCCTAGAAATATAATAATAAGCTATTGAAAGAGGTAACATCAGTAAAAGATTTAGGAGTAATTATCGATAGTAAATTGTCTTTTTTGGCACAGATTGTTCGCGTGGTCAGTAAAGCCTCTCGTATGTTGGGATTTCTAATACGTAATGGAAAATTGTTTTGTCAATCTCAAACTAAAATATCTGTACACTGCATTGGTTAGAAGTGTTTTAGAATACTGTAGCGTAGTTTGGCGACCTCATTTTGCAACCCATACTTTGAGACTCGAATGGGTCCAAAAAAGATTTCTTTGGCACCTAGCCAATTCAACAGGGGGATATCTAAAGCGATTCTATCATACAAAGACAGACTTAAAAAATTCGGAATATTGCCCTTGTTACAACGTATGCACTTGTTGGATGTGCTATTTGCCTGCAGTGTTAAGGAATAAATGTAATTGTTCATTGCTTCTGTCAAAATATGATTTTAAAATTCCGATGAGACTTCCGCGCGTTCTCTTAAAACCTATGGCACCTCCAATACGCGCTACTGTTGCTAGGCAGCAATGCTGCTATTCCTCAATTCTGCAGGCTTGTGACCGAATACAGTGAGTCAGTAGATATAAATACGGTATCTATTACTTATTTGCATCAATAGTTCGTATAAAACATGTGATACCTACTGCAAAAAAGTGACCACTAGTTGTCTTTTAGAGTAGTTATGTACACCTATAATCTATCTGCCTATATTTTCTTTTGTTTTTCGTTATTAAAATACTGTATGCTGTGATTTTGCTTAGAAGTGGTTACACAATCAATCTTCGAATCAATTAATTCAAAACAGATTCTTATTCTCGAAAAGATATGTATAGGTACTAGAATAACTTTTAGCAAACCAAAATAAATAAATAAACACCGACTATTGAAGAATAAGAGAACACTGGCGTCCTCTAGTCTGCTAGAGGGCGACACGAACACTCGCACTCTGGTGCCACAGTGTTCGTGACGTTATCAAGGACGAGCGACGGCAAATTCTAACAGATAAAAAATACTCCTGTTCCGAATTCGTCGCACGGATAGCGCAAGCTCACCACAAGTCATCACATAGCCTCATACAAACAAGCCCAACTAAGTACTACAGTTTTGGAGAGCTCATAGTCTCGTCTAGTCGTTGACGCAAGTTCTAAAAATTTTAAGCGTCTATTTCTTATACAGATAAATTGTCGTCGTGCGGCCTCTGCGGCCTATCAAGAGAACGTCGGCCGCCATGGCATATTCCCGCACGGTATCGCCGTGCTCACCACGGCTGACTTCCAGTCGGTCGGACCTCGAAATAACGCCTACCTTGTGGTTGCGCCGCAGATTGCCGTATATTCAGAATACACCCAACCCTTGATCGACCATTTAGTCGAATTGAAAATAGAACATTGGGATTGTGCAATAAGAGAACTGTCCGCTAAAGCTTTAAATAAGCTTACTCCAAAGGTTAGATTATTTTCTTAAATTCGTTTTTATCTATATAGCTGGCTGTTTGTATGCTTATAAAAAGAAATAAATTGTATCTGGAACATTATGTCATCCATTTTTCGATGCATAATTTTTTAGCATTAGCTAGGTTATGTAAGCTTTATAATTTTTTATACATTATTATTTATTTATATTCCTGACAAAACTTATTTAAAATTTCATTTGGAAAATGTGTGAAGTTAGTATGAATATTTATTCTTATGTCGTGAATTTGCTTGATTCTAATTTTTAAAATAACATGTTTTCAGCTTCCGGAATACGTAGCAACTACAGTGTTACCAAAGCTAATTGAAAAGGCTGAGTCCGTTGATTTAAATGTGAGGCATGGAGCGATTCTTGCTATTGGAGAAGCAATATATGCGTTGTCTCAAACTACTTTACCTAATGGTATGCACGCTATTACAAACAGAATATCGTATTGCTTTTTTATTTAAAGAATAATTTTTAAGTGATTTTATTTATGGAAATGGTATTTATGCGTGTTTTCCATAGAATAGACATAATTGAATTCGTTATTAGCGTTTACTAAATTAAGTGTAGAACTTAATACTAAGCTCTTATAAGTTTATCTAAGTATCTAGTAACATCCAGCCTCTCAAATAAATTTAGAAAACATATTTTCGATATTGATCTGAGCTGAAATGGAAGTCGAGTTAGTGCTACCTTGTTTCACATTACATGGCTTACGGTAGTAACTTTTACTAAACTTATATAAGTAGTATTTTTTATGCACTTTTTCGTTGCCTCTGTCGTCGTCGCATTGTCCATTGTACGTTAATTTTTTTTTAATTTGACTCAGGTGACGTGACATTTTTTTTTGTTTATGGCATGGCGCACAAATCAGCGCATTTGCCAATGCCACGTATTAATGCATAATAATATATATATATTAGTATTATATGTATATATTATATAGGATATATATATATATTTTATATCTATATATATATAGGAGATCCCGATTTTGAACTCACTCATCACGATTTCTCTGGAACCATAAGACCTAGAGACTTGAAATTTGGTAGGGATATTCCTTTCGGCGAGTAAAGGCCAGCTAAGAACGGATTTTACGATATTCCATCCTCAAAGGGGGTTGCGGGGGCGTTATATGAAATAACTTATTTATCCAACACTAACAATATGGGTATCAAATGAAATGGAATACGCAAGGGAAGGTTTTTGTAAATGTGACGTCATCATAAATCCAATATGGCGGATGTTCCATAGCAGGCAATAACTTTTTCGTTCAACACCAACAATATGAGTATCAAATGAAATTGAATACGCGGGGGAAGGTTTCTAGACATGTGACGTCATCTTAAATCCAATATGGCGGATATTCCATAATATAAATAACTTTTTCGCTCGACACCAACAATATGGGTATCAAATGAAATGGAATACGCAGGGGAGGGTTTCTGTATACGTGACGTCATCATAAATCCAATATGGCAGATGTTCCATAATAGGAAATAACTTTTGGTTCGACACCAACAATATGGGTATCAAATGAAATTGAATACGCAAGAGAAATAATTTTCGAAAATAAAATAGCCCATGTAGCCCCTGATAATGTAGCTTTCTATAGGTGAAATAATGTTTGAGACCGGTTGATTAGTTTTTGAGTTTATCTATTACATACAATCAAAGTTCACTTCTATATAATATTAGTATCTATAAATAGTATTACCATTAATATAAAATGAAATTGACTATTGACTACCTCGATGGCCTAGTGGTTTAGGTGTTGCACCTAAGGATGGACGGTTCCGGGTTCGATTCCCGGTCGGGTCAATTTAAGAAATAAGTTTTTCTAGATTGTCTCGGGTCTGGGTGTACTGGGAACGCCTCTAGTAGTCGTCGTCTGGTTCTCATAGCATAGGGATGATTGGTGTGTATTGATCTGGCGCATGTATTATTATTTTTTCTTTGTTCGTAGCATGGCGCGTAGATTAGCGCATTTGCCAATGTCATGTATTAATAAATAGAATCGCAAGTAAATTAGTTTTTTTTTATCGTATAACTCCTCCAGTAAAGTGATAGTAGACTTTACTGAAGTTTTATAGGACTTCTTGGAAGAGCGCACCTACTCCATTCTTTTCACTTAAGTATACAGAACTTTAAAGCACAATATACTGTCACTTTTGTACTTTAAAACTCCCAAAAATGTAAAAAATAGGAAATCTAAATAAAATGCCAATCTCTCTTCTCCCGTTCTCGCCAAAAAGTCCATGTATTATTTATTATCTAAATACAAGCGTAGTGTTGTCGATCGCGATGCAGGTAAGAAGGGCGACAGCGCGATCAGCCCGGAGGTGTCGCGGAGCGTGCGTGAGCTGGTGGGGCGCGCCGGCGCGCGACAGCAGTTCCGCGGGCTGGGCGGGGAGCTCATGCGGCAGGCGTGCTGCGGGCTCGTGGCGCGGCTGGCGCGCGCCGCCACGCCCGCGCCCGCGCGCGCGCTCGGTCAGTCGCACCGCACACCACACCACACACCACACCACACCCACCACACCGCACACCACACCACACCGCACACCACACCACACCACACCACACCCACCACACCGCACACCACACCGCACACCACACCACACCACACCCACCACACCGCACACCACACCACACCGCACACCACACCACACCGCACACCACACCACACCACACCCACCACACCGCACACCACACCACACCGCACACCACACCACACCACACCGCACACCACACCACACCACACCCACCACACCGCACACCACACCACACTACACCGCACCACACCCACCACACCGCACACCACATCACACCCACCACACCGCACACCACACCACACCGCACACCACACCACACCACACCCACCACACCGCACACCACACCGCACACCACACCTCACCGCACACCACACCACACCACACCGCACACCACACCGCACACCACACCACACCACACCGCACACCACACCACACCACACCCACCACACCGCACACCACACCACACCACACCACACCCACCACACCGCACACCACACCACACCGCACACCACGCCACACCGCACACCACACCACACCACACCACACCCACCACACCGCACACCACACCACACCGCACACCACACCACACCGCACACCACACCACACCCACCACACCGCACACCACACCACACTACACCGCACCACACCCACCACACCGCACACCACATCACACCCACCACACCGCACACCACACCACCACACCCACCACACCGCACACCACACCACACCACACCACACCTACCTCACCGCACACCACACCACACCCACCACACCGCACACCACACCAACCACACCGCACACCACACCACCACACCGCACACCACACCACACCACACCACACCACACCTACCTCACCGCACACCACACCCACCACACCGCACACCACACCACACCCACCACACCGCACACCACACCACCACACCCACCACACCGCACACCACACCACACCACACCACACCACACCGCACCACACCCACCACACCGCACACCACATCACACCCACCACACCGCACACCACACCACCACACCCACCACACCGCACACCACACCACACCCACCACACCGCACACCACACCACACCACACCAAAGCCAAAATAAAAGGTAATCGCGTTAATTTCCTGTCTTTTTAGATATTTTATAATGCAACGCGAAAGTTTAAAAGTTTATATGTAAAAATTTAATAACATTTGACAACAAATTTAAAATTTATTACGCTAGATTATGGGTAATTCTTTCATTCTATTCTACTGGCGTTTATAACAATTGAACCACTTGTCTAGGCCCATAGTACGATGTTTTATAGAAAGTTAACGTACCTGGCTTGTATCTGTGCGCGCTACTACACACGCCGTAACACACAATCACAATATTTAGGGAGATTATTAGTGATTATTGTAGCGCCAGTCGGGACCGCCCACGACCGCCTCCATTTGTCTTTAATTCATTCATCACAATTTCATAAATGTCTCAATCGCATAAACGAACGTATTGTAATGTCTTTGATTGCCTATGCAATAATTATTCGAATCCAGAACTATCGTTCTTCAACAAGAAATCAAATTAAACAAAAATGAAAATCGTATCCGTGTGCATTGCTCTTGTTATTATTACATGCTTATATATAGATATGTATACGTATAACTGAATGAGATGCTATCCGCATCTCAGACTCCGTCTACAAGACCAGTGTAGCCAATTCAGTGACGAGCGAGGCGGGAGTCGGCCTTTTGTAATTATGAATACAATAATGAAAAAACTTACAACGATAAATGTTACACATTACTTAAATTTTCAGTTGTTCATAACAACAAAATATCCATTTGGACAGAACAATTTCAGAAATTATACGTAATTTAAAATCATTTTCCCTTATTCTAGATGAATGGCTAAATCTAATAGAGGATTGCCTTTCTCACGAAGTTCAAGTAATCCGTGAAAAAGCGATTTGCGCTTTACCCCTCGTGTTCGATCAATATTTTCGTGACGATAACATCGAGTATGGTGATATGACCGCAAAGGAAAAACGCACGCAATTGATTGAAAAGTACTGCGAGAAACTTAGCAATGTTGGTGTCAATGGTCTTGTTTTAAGAATGGGATATACAAGAGCAGTAGGTAAGTTACTTGAAATTAAAAGTTATAATGACATTGTTGGAACAGTGATAACATAAATATTATGTAATATGATGTGATGAACTTCGTGGACAAAATAAGCAAGAAGAAGAAGAGACACAATATGACAAAGTTGAACGACAGTGTTATTGTAAAAAGAAAGGAATGCTTAGATGGTTTGGGCACATAAATGGTATGTGTAATGAAAGATTGACGAAGAAAATTTGCAGAGTGAATGAGTGTGAGCGAGCGGTAACAAACGCTAAGGAAGACCAAGGCTGACATATTATGAAGACCAAACAGCCAGTGCTTGCTGACGGAAATGTCAAAAGCATTCGTTTACCTAGGCGAAAGCGTGAGCCGCATAATGAGATTTGAGGACATACAAATACAACGTATGTGTATGTATGTACTACGTACCTACGTAGTACATACATATAACTCATATACTAATATAAATACATATAATGAAATTTCCATACTCTGTGCTAGTTTCTATAGTTGCATATTACGCATGAAGTGTCAATCTATGTGATGTAATTTAAGTGATTGAATTAATTTTGCAGGATCCCTACCGAAATTTGTGCTAAGTGAACATCTGCCAATAATTATTAAATCTCTTATCGAGTGTACGAAGGTGACAGAGACAACTCAAAAGTGGGCGGAGTCTCGACGTGACGCTGTAATCGGTTTAACTGAAGTGTGTCAAACACAAGGTGTTATAGGAGGGATTGAAAAACATATTGGGGAAATTGTAGAAGCTCTGTTGGAATGTCTATCAGAATATACCATAGACATGAGGGGTGATATTGGAGCTTGGGTCAGAGAGGCTAGTATGAGTGGTAGGTAATAATTTAAAGTTTTTTTTTTATCTGTTGCCAATACTTTCGTCTTACTCTTTTAAATAAGATATATTAACTAACGCATTCTTAAAAATAAGTTCAAAATGAATAAATTATAAGAACGCGCTTTTTCTAATTGGTTTTAGAGAAGTTTTGTCCCTTTAAAAGAAGTAACATGACAACATTCTTACGTATTATAATCCCGACAAAAATATGTTTTTATAATAATACATTTCTTAAGGCACAATAACATGTTGTGATGAGGTGTTCTTAGCAGGTTACAATATTAGTTATTCATATATCTAGATGAATGGCTAAGTCTAATAGAGGATTGCCTTTCTCACGAAGCTATATTTAATATATATAGCTTATATAAATAAGTTTATATTTAACTTATATAGAATATAAGTTAGCGAAGGTGAAGTGACAAGTTCATTGCCGTAGGCCTATTGTCTATATGCCGTCAGTGTGCTGTGGAAGCGCCTCACCTGAACTCCCCTCGAGTGATTAATGATATTATGTGTGGGATTGCACAACAAGCCGTCGAGAAAATCGACCGTACTAGAGCTCATGCAGGAAGAATCTTCACTTCGATGATTTACAAGTTTGTATACTTCTAAAATAAATATATTGTTTTATTCATAATATTTCTAATTATATTTTGAGATATTAATTTTAATTGTGTAGAAAGCTGTAAGGTATATTTTTAATGTACATTATCATATTTCGTTAATACATTTATTTGCGGGAAATGGAGGGAGGAGTGCAGAATAGCTGCGTGGAATGTGAGAGGTGGGATTGAAGAGAAGATGAATGAAGTGATGGATATTATGGAAGAGAAAAGATTGGATGTGTTATGTTTGAGTGAAAGCAAGCGAAAAGCCAGTGAACTTGCCGACTTGCCCGGAGGCGACATCGCTCTGTGGTCAGGGGTACCACATGGACATAGAGGATACCAGGGGGTGGGCGTTTTGCTGTCCTCTTGTTTGGTTAATTGTATGGCTGAGTATAAATGTGTAAACCCCAGACTGCTCTGGGTGAGCCTCAAGATGCGGTTGACGAGAATTTTTATTTTGGCAATGTATGCTCCAGTGTCCTCTATCGGTTTGGGTGAGCTTGAGAAGTTTTGGGAGAATGATAGAGAAGTTCTAGCGATGGTTGTAGAGTGAGAGAATTGTTGTGTGTGGAGACATGAATGGATGGGTCAGGACAGCTCGAACTGGATTTGAGACTGTCCTAGGCGATAATTTAAGCACAAAATAATCCGTCAGTACAATTGGGAAAGAAAGCATGAGAGAAGTATGATTGATTTATTCCTGATGGATAACAGGCTCAAGAAGGTTATGAACACAAGAGCGCATAGAGGAGCCGATCTGGGAACGGACCACTTTCTGGTGATAACCAGAATAAGGTGTTGCAGCACGGCGACATCGCGTAGTGTCCAAACCTGCAGCGGTTTGTCGCATCAAAACCTGGAAACTGCAGGATGCGACCACCAGGAATGAATATGAAAGGGTAGAATCCGCTAAGTTTGATGATAGATTGAAAGTGATGAGCAAGGATATTAAAGAATGTTGGCAGAACCTTAGGGATAGTGTGATCGAGGCTGCGAAAGAAGTGTGTGGAACGAATAAGATTGGGAACGGTAAAAAGCGTGATGTATGGTGGGATGAGGAGGTGAAAGAGTCTGTGTATAAGAAGAAGAAAGCATGGTGAGACTGCTAAAAAAATGACTGTGGTATGAAGAATTTGATGAAAGACGTATAAGCTGTCGAAAGCAGAAACGAAAGCACTAATGAAAGAGAAGCGTGAAAGGTGTAGGGTGTCAGACGAAAACAGGGTGTCGGACAACTTCAAGGAAAATTCCAAATTATTTTGGAAAGAAGTACGTAAGTACAGAAGTGGTCCGACACCTTGCAGAATGAATAAAGTGCGCTCGAAAGAAAACAACTTGCTAACAGATAAAAAAGATGTTCTGCAGCGATGGAGTAAATACTATGGCGAACTGTATGAGAGTGGCGACTCCGTCTCTGATACTGAGAGCGATCCTAATGAATTGCCACACTCGGGTCAGAGACTGGAGGATGCCATTAGTATGAAAGAGATTGAGAAAGTGATAAGAAGTTTGAAATGTGGAAAGGCTGCGGGAATTGATGAGGTGACTGCTGAGATGATTAAGTATGGTGGTCCTAGGGTCTGGTATACCTTCTGTGCACTCTACAACCTTTGTTTGCAGAAGGGTTAGGTTCCGGAGGACTAGCGCACCGCAGTTATAGTACCTCTCTAATTTTCCTAAAGGGAAAGGTTCTCATTTAGACTGCACGTGCTACAGGCCCATCAGCTTGGTCAGCTTACCAAGTTAAGTCTATACCAAGGTATTGACTGAACGTATGAAAAGCGTTTCAGAAAGATATTTGTGGGAGGCGCAAGTTAGTTTTAGGAACGGTAGGGGTTGTATGGATCAGATTTTCTCGCTTCGCGTTATCGTGGAGAAGTTTCTGGCTATAGGTCAGAAAGGTTTCTGCGCTTTCGTGGATCTAGAAAAAGCATTCGATAGAGTAGTGCGAAAGAAATTGTGGAGAGTTCTGCCTGAGTATGGCGTGAGGGGCTTCTTACTACAGGCTGTGAGGTCATTGTATAGCGGCCACAGAGCCTGTGTAAGGGTAGAGGGTGACACGTTGCCCTGGTTCAAAGTCTGTTCAGGCGTCAGACGGGGCTGCGTGATATCAGCCTGGCTGTTCGTGCTGTATTTGGACAGTTGCCTCCAGAGAATGAAAAGTATTATGAGTGGTATGATATGTGTTGACACAGTAGTAAACTGCCTATTGTACGCTGACGATACTGTGCTTAAAGCACCATCAGAAGCAGAGTTGCAGATACTAGTCACGTGCATGAAAGAAGAATGTGAAGTGAAAGGATTGAATATGAATGTGAACAAAACGAAGGTTCTGGTGTTTGAAAGGGAAGCAGTACAAACGAAATGTGAGGTGAGGTTTGGGTAAATGGAAAATGTCTAGAACAAGTGAATGAAATTGTGTATCTGGGGAGTGTGTTTTCGAGGGAAGGAAGATGTGAGTTGGATGTGGAGAGAGGGGTAGCAACTGGCAATAAAGTGAACGGTGCTCTGTCCGCATTAGTAGATAATGTGAATATATCTAACACTTCCAAAATGGCCATCCACAAGGCGGTGTTGGTGCCAACTTTATTTTACGGTAGTGAGGCCTGGATAGGATATGCCCGAAATCGAGTGAAAATATGATAAATGCAGTCGAAATGCGATCTCTTAGAAAGATGTGCAGTGTCACCCTTGCGGACAGGATAAGCAATAGAGATACGCAGTATGACAGGCGACATGACATACGACAGTGTTATTGTAAAAATAAAGAAAGGAATGCTTAGATGGTTCGGGCACATAGAAAGAATGAGTGATGAAAGACTGACGAAGAAAATATACAGAGCGAAAGTGAGTGAGTGGTAAAATAAACCAAGGAGACCAGCGGATGGAAATGTCGAAAGCTCTCGCATACCGAAAATGTGTAAGAAGAATGATGAGATTTGAGGAAGCGAAAGAAGTGTGTAAGAACCCCGACGCTTGGCGCTCCGTCCTCTCTGACTACCCCGTTAGGGATGCAGCGTGAAGATATGTATGTATATACATTTATTTAAAATTATTTTTGTGAAATTGAATCTGAGTGACAAACCTTGGGAAATAATCAAATAAATAAGAATAACGAAAAAAATATCTACTAAAGAAAATATGGCGTTTGGTATTAATATTCACTTTGTACGCCTTCTGTTAAAACACATACATAACACTATTGTTTCACTTACATAAACATATTTCATTTTTATTGTAGTGATCCTCCAATTACCAATATTCCACACCACGATGCTTTAAAACGCATATTTCCGTCTGAAGAAGTAGAACTCAAACCTCAGACAAAAGATGTAGAAGAAGAACAACAACAAGTGACCAGTGAGAACTCAAATGTAGTACTTTGGTTGTTTCCCGGGCACACTATGCCAAGATTTGTGCAACTTCTGAACTACCCGGTGTATAGATACAGTGTGATAAAGGGTTTGATCGTTAGCGCTGGCGAATTAACCGAGAGTTTAGTGAGTTTCATACTAGAATTGACAAGGTTTCAATTTCAGTAAATTTAAAATTTTTATTTTCAGTCAATAATGTAATAAAATGGTTTAAAAAAATAAAACCTTTATACATTTCTTTATATACCTTGTATTGTCACCTAAATATAATACCTATTTCTTATACAGGTAAAACACACAACTCAGTCCCTGTATGCATACTTGAACAGTCTACATGACAACAAAGAAATGTTGAAATCTATTTGCGACACAATCATCAAAGTATTTGCAGATAACTTACACGTGAAGAGAATCACGGGTCCCATATTTAATTTCTTTGATAGACTTCTAAGTTCAGGTATGTTTAAAGAAAATACATGTTTTCATTATTATTAAATGTTTGAACCATATATTAATATATATACGTATACATAAATAAAATTGAGATGTGCATCTGCAATTTGGAAAGTGACGCCGTTATTTGCACGTAACCAAAACCAAAAACGCTTTTTTAACATTTTTATAAGCTAATCTCTAAATCTAGGCAAGGCCAGAAATTGAACGCGAGTGAAACTGCGAGGAACAGTTAGTTTAAAATTAAAATACTAGATTTTAATTTTTTTTTGACATAATAGATTAGTTGCATTTTTTTTAATTATTCAACCCACTTCAACAAATCCTTATTAGGCCGGATTTAGAGTTATAAATAAGAAGAAGTAGAGGCGACTCCTCAACATTAGTACGTACTATTGGAATCCACGTTCCAGTTACTTCTTCCATACATGCTGCTATGGGAGAAAAAGAAAGATATAAAATGTGCTAACTATTTATATTCCTATCCATGTCGCAAAATTGGTTTTATGTGTGGATTATTCCTGTTGACTTTTAATGATGCGTTTCATATATCTTTCCTTAGGTGCAATATCACCAATTCTGGAAGATCCGGATTCTACATTTGCTATGAATGTCTTAAAATATCTGCAGTTAGAACTTCAAGGTGGCAAAAACATTTATAAGCTTTTAGATTCGATTAACGTTTTGTGTCAACTGATACAGGTAAATAGCACAAGTTTTTTTTTAACTTAAACTTAGAAACATTTGCTTTGTTATGTAGACTATATTAGGATATAACTTAATAGTAGGAGAGGCCACGAACCTAAATGAGGATTTACTCCAGCGTGTGGTGTCCAGTGGACGATTCGGATGTGACGCAAGCTCGTGGCGGCTTTTTGATTCTGAAAAAAAAAATCGCGATTTTGAAATACTTGAGCGCGTCAGATTTTCATACAGACGGTTCAGCTCGATGTCCTGGTCGTGCTTATCCATAATTTGACTACTATGTGGAAGGATTTTCTTAATCTGATAGTTTGAAAAAAAATTTAAATTATTTAAATAATTTTTACCAATTTCTAGCACTGCATGTCGCGCAAATTACAATCGATATCGATCAATTCGAATATTAGGCGGCAAAATAGAGATATTTTATTCTTTATGTTGGTCAACTTGATTGTTTTAAAGCGTCAGATTTGCTATTTTGGGTATTTTTGACATTTGGAAGTCTTGCTCTATGGAAGTCCTGACTTTTATTAATTTTACTTAGTCTTTGATTACGAGCTGTGATCAGCTGTGATGGCGTGATCGTTGACGGAAAGTATATTATCTTGAATTAGGAATTGGAGTATAACGTGGAGACGGTGCGATGAGTGACAGATAGAGAAACGTGAAATGGAGAGGAGGAGAGGCGCGGAGTGGGATCACTGCAGTTGCACGTGCTAAACTTTGTTGACGTTTTTTGATTCTTCGATTTGTAGAAATCGGCAGATTATATTTCTTGTGTTATCCTTGAATTATTTCGTTCAAAATAAAAAAAATTTCGACCGCGCTCGAGAATGTCGAGGTGATGTTTTTTTTTGCAAGTTTGTGATCCTCCCACTCCCTTACATCATGCTATAGTCGTCAGATTATTGAAATGCACACTTTTCGGCATGTAACTAATCCATAATACCTTAATCTGACACCCTCGAGTATTTCCAACTATCAATTTTTTTTACTATTCTGATCGGTTGCCCTACATGCGCGGCCCTAGTTAGAGGGCTTAGATATGGTGGAGGAACTCAACAGGGTGCAAGGGATCCCACATGTTAATCTGCCGCGCTTGAGTAAATCTCAAAATTCCTGTTGGGCTCCCATCCCCTACTATAATCTGTGGTAATATATTTTGCTACTTTTATTTTATTACAAGAGCAATATAAACTTCGCATTAAAAATGCGTTTATACCTGAATATCTATTTCAACTTGCAGATTGTTTTATTGTAGTTTTGTTAAAATTTAAACAAATTAAAATTACAAATAATTTATTCATGTAATGAAATATTTTCGTACGTCAGCACTGGCTCGGTGACAAAAACTCACATCATCTTTGGATCGTTAAACATAGAATTTTTTAAGTATAATCTTTTTTGAAAGGAGGATTGCTCCTAATCCTGTATTATTCTTCTGTCTATCAAAATCGTTGAACCTATATTGTTTTTAGTGTTCCGTACCTCAAAAGGGAAAAACGGAACACTTACCTACAATTTTGCAGACAGCGACAGCCACGCGATCACTGCGCGACCGGTGAAATATATGCTTTTTGCGGTAGATTTAGCGCCACTATACAAATTACATTGCACAAATTCTCGTTTTGACAGCAGATATCGCGCGATATTTGGTTGTCGCATGGTAACTGCAAGTTAGGTAATAAGCGTGTGGTTCTTTAATTAACGAACGTGAATGTCGTACGTGTGTGTGTGTGTATGATAACTGACCAGCTATACAAATGCCAAACGCTTCGTAAAATCGAAACGCCTACTAGTGTTATTGTTCGTCAAAAGTTTACAGTTTAAAATTTGGCTACGTTTTATACGGCGGTTTTCACGCGACTTTGCTTTTCGTTTGATTTAATAGATAGTTAATAACGTTTGACTATCAATTTAAAATTCGTTACGCTAGATCACGTAGTATTAGTCATTCTGTTCTACTAGTGTTTACGAAAATCGAGCCACTTGTCTAGACCCCCCTGATGACTGTGCGTGTGTGCGTGTGTGTGTGTGTATGTGCGTGTGTGTGACCGTGTGTGTGTCGGCAGGTGGGTGGCGCGGTGTGCGGGCGCGCGCTGGGCCAGCTGGTGATCTACGTGTGCTACGCGGACCGCTACGTGCGCCGCTGCGCCGCCGCGCGCCTCTACGAGGCGCTCACGCTCTATGGCGACGAGAGCTGCGTGCCGCAACACTCGCTCGAACAGGTAAGATCACAGCTAACACAGCTGACACGACATTTCCTTAATATCATTGCACGACTTTATTAATACATAAGCTGTGCCCGCGGCTCCACTCGCATTGACTACATAATTATTGTTTAGATTTTCAACAAACTGAATGAATGCCGACGGTCGAACGCACGCGAATCGTGCTGCCCCCGCTCCCACCCACACCACCTACGGTGGTCGCCCGCTGGTTATTTTAAAGACAAGTATGCTTATTATCGGTGATAGATAGGTGATAGACATATGCTATCGCGGCTTTTTTGTAGGTCTTTTTAAGATTGAACTACTACAATTATTACGTAGTACATTAATTTGACATAATATGTCAAATTGTATCTTGTATGGTTTACTCAGCGTAAGCCATTTAGGCGCCCCAAAAGTGTCTTTTTTCTGACTTGATTCACCATTATCATCACTGCTTAGTTCGTACGTTACTTTATGTAACAAAATATATTCTATAACCTAGCCAGATAACATTGAAAAAAAAAAAATATCATGTAAAGCGGATGTGGTTCTCATGTGAAAAAAACATAAATAGACAGACAGACAGAGAGATGTCGAGTTTTATAATAATATAGATAACGACGACCTCCGTGGCACAACAGCTTAGCGCGTCAGAAAGTAAACGGGGGTTGCGGGTTCGATTCCCGTCTCGAGTCTGGGTGTTTATGTATAATATGTATTTATTTACAAAAGAAAAGTATATAAATAGTATATCAGTTGTCTAGTACCCATAACACAAGCGCTGTGCAGCTTACTTTGGGACTAGATGGCGCTGTGTGAAATGTCTGAGCATATTATTATTATTATCACAGATTAATTAGTTTACTACCTTATTATTATATTATGTGTATATATCGGCAAAATCAATATCCGCATCAATGCTTCTAATTGCGCTGTTAAATTGTAAAATTTTATAAATTATAGTAGTATGTACATTCTATTATTATAATGTCATTGCAGCGACGCGGACATTTTTGCCGCTATTTACATACTACCAGCGGATCCGGCAAACGTTGTCTTACCCAAAATAAAGAAATTCCTAGATCCCGATTGCAGCACCATCTACAGAGTCCAATTGTGAATCAAAACTATCCAGGGACCACTCAAACATACAAAAAATTTCATCAAAATCAGTCCAGCCGTTTAGGAGGAGTTCAGTAATAGAAAGATGTACAGAAGAATTCTTCTGTATAATATGAGGATTAAAATCGTGCAATGAGATCAAGGAAGTGTTGTGTCAGCATTTTGCTGGCACAAGTGAGATTGTAACGCAATATCTTACGTAGATGATTGTAATAGGAAATGTGAACTCGAGGTGGTGGGACGCAATTTTATAACGAAGCAATGCGAAGCGGTGCGACTCAAATGAGCCGACTTACGTAGACGCGCCGCACCGCGTCATTTACCTACGACATTATTCATGTACATCCCATATAGCTCAAAAATTTCAAAGAAACTGATCAAGTCCGCTTCGCTTATTACGAAAACATTAATCGAAGTATATCAGTTTACATTATTATATTGAGTTATATAATACATTGACGTACATTTGTCTGGGAGATTGCTTTAACTCTCTGTGATATAAGTATAAAAAATATTCATTGAAAATCCACATTAGCTCGAAATTATACGTATGGTAATAACCTAATTATACTACAAAACTGCACAACTTCGATTATATATTAGAATCATTTTGAGTCCTTCAATATTGACAGGCATGATGTGTTATTCATATCAGCTAAGCTAATTTGACCCTATAGCGCTTAATGGACTGCGTATGCGGTGAAATGAATAATACTTGTTTACTTTGTTTATTATTGTAGCTGATTTGATGCACAGATTGATTAAAGCAGAATAGACGCCTCTGCATATTTTGTTTCAACATAAAATCGGAAAAACAATAAACAACAAAAC
Organism: Zeuzera pyrina; assembly: GCA_907165235.1. Classification (NCBI taxonomy): domain Eukaryota; kingdom Metazoa; phylum Arthropoda; class Insecta; order Lepidoptera; family Cossidae; genus Zeuzera; species Zeuzera pyrina. The sequence continues at coordinate 13,125,347 of OU015624.1, forward strand.
CGTATGAATGCAGTTCCAAAAACAAACAAATGAATATTAAAATATCGTTCTTTTTAAAATAATGAAATATTATGGGATATCATTATTAGGAGAATATTATAGCATAAATGGTGAATTTGCATATTATGCCTATTCAATGGTTATAATTAGAAAATATTTTTTATTTATAGGTATGTAAAGTTTTAGGGAAAATCCGTTGTTATTCCATTTTCGTTCTGCAAATAAATTAACATTTATAAATAATGTGACCAAAATCAATTTGTAAACCGAAGTCCCAGTGTATTTGGAGCTTAAATTTTTGGCCCTTTTTTACACCATGGTATAAAAAAAGTTGACCAGCAAGCATATGGTCCGCCCGGAGCGGTCACTGCAACCTATGAACGGCTGCGACCTCGGGGGTATCACTTGCATGTTGCTGAACCTGTAAAAACCTTTTCACACACCCTTTTATATCTCTGATGCATTTTATTAAATATTAAATCAAGACCTATTTAAAAAAATATATCGACAATTTCTTTTATATTATAGTTATTTAGTTTCATCACTAGTCTACTCGTGCCAGTTTTGGAGTAGGATTGCAATATATTTATAAATTGGTACATGAATAGTTTTGTAACAGGAAATCAGTTAGATTTAAATGTTTATACATCTTTATTATAATATCGTGAATATTTTTTAATTCATAATTGTTGTTCTTTATTATTATTTTGACAATATCAACCAATGTTTGTTGCACTTTTCCGTACCATTTCACAGCATTTTTAAATACTTTTCATGTTCAGTGAAACATTTTTGCTCAACGAACGACCACGTACATCATTGTAAAACATAATTATCAAGTATAAAAATTAGTTAGGTAGACATGAATGCTTGTGAGCAGAATGAATGTTAAAATTGCGACACAAGTTTTAATTCGTACTATCTTACATTATGTATAATTGCAAAGGCAGTCGGATAAAAAAGTCGTGATTTCACTTTTTAGACTTTGTTGTTCTGTATTATTAATTAATTATTTTAGAAGGACATTGACAAGGTTTGCATGAAGTTTGATTCATGTACTGCCCAGAAGCGGAACTAAAACTTAGTGCATTATATTTCTTAGGCTGACATTATTTTGTAAACTTATTTCAAGAGTTATCCCTGGAAACCCACAATGAATCCACCTTTTTAACCGACTTCAAAAAAAGGAGGTTCTCAATTCGGTTGTATTTTTTTTTGTTTTTTTTTATGTTTGTTACCTCAGAACTCCGTCATTTATGAAATGATTTGGAAAATTCTTTTTTTATTTGAAAGGAAGGAAGGCGCCAAATCAATGTGCAACAACAGAAAGTCTATTTGTTTATAGGCTTGGCACCGACTTCAGTAACTGTCAAATTTAATTTTATAAGTATTTGTATCGTATTTATAGTTATTTTTGTACTTTAGTTTTGATTAGTAAAGGATAGTTACTTCGTACTTTTTTTACTTCGTGATTTTTATTGGTCGGTTTAATTTTTTTTTATTTCAATAATTTATTGTTAACTAGCTTATTTAAGGAAAAATATTGCATAAAAGTTAAAAAAAATAGTTAATTATAATCGCTTAATTGATAATATTGTTGTGCGAATCATTCGATACATGCCATTATTTGAAGTTAATTGTTACATTTTGTTTGTACAGTTGTTTGATACGTGACTTTATTCTTTAAGAATAATAATAATTATTAAAATGAATTATTATTAATGAGAAAACTGAGAATTATTATAACAGTAATTATTCGTTGACATTATTATATATCCTCACGCTGTACCCTAACGGGGTAGTCAGAGAAGACGAAGCGCCTGGAATCGCGATCCATACATACTTTTTACGCCTTCTCAAATCTCATCGTCCTTCCTACACGCTTTCGTCTGAGTTTTCGAGTGCTTTTGACATTTCCATCAGTTAAGACTGGCATATTGTATATACATAAGTTCACATTTTTGATTCGGAGTGGACAGAGTATAAAATAGAAACAAAATTACACCTCAATACTGTTTCTGGTATTTGTGTTTACATATGGAAGTTACGCTAATAACTAGTTATAATCGGTGGTTAAACCATACAGTAACGGTTAGCTAGCCGTCCTTATAATCATTCCTATTCTTAGCCCACTTCTAGTCACGAACCTTAACCCGTCAATGTCCTTTCTCATCATTAAAGTTTCTTTTCATTTTCAGGACACAAAATTGATCTTAACTTTGTCTCACAGGTAATGTCGTTACTTGCGGATACCGATTGGGAGAGAGATGTGAATGAGCTCAGGCCTATAAGGAACCAGCTGTGTGATTTGATGGGTATAAAGCGCCCTGTTATGAAGCAGAAAGCACCCTAATAACTACTAAAAATACTTGTTGCGGATATTAACATAAACTACTTAGTGTAGTAGACGCGTGTCCTCGATTATGTTTTACTCAATAAGGTGCTTAGCTGTTGCTTAGTGCTTATTATTGTTTTAATAATAATAAATTTTACATATTATTGACTTTGCCTAATGTGATAATAACGTACTAAATATTTTTTATTTACTTTGCTTTTTTTTTTGTTCAAATTATCTCCATGTATTCCGGATTATGTGAAAAAAACGCATTTATGTTATTCATCATAATATATTTATTTATACTTAAAAGACTTTTATTTATAACTTTAAAAATATGATATTTTAAACTTATGGACTAAGATTTTAAAGTAAAAATTAAATATAAAATAACAATATTAAGTGGCAAGGTTCAAATATTGCACAGTTCTTAATTCGTTATGGTAACATTTGTGCTGTAGCAACATACATGGTCAGTATGTAATAGAAATGTTTTGAAATTGAGTTGAACCAAGGTTGAACCAAATACAACATCAAATACAACTTCAAGGTCACCAAGATGTCAGGGATGACATTATCTAAAGTAACTGCCAAAAAGTCTATTTTACTTTCAACCAATCACTTGCAGTTGTGTGGGGTCTTGCGGCGCCTCGGCAATTAGGTTCGACCAAAAGGTGCTGTAGTTCTGAAGAACTGTCCCCCTGCGAAATTAAAAATAATACCACTTTAAACAGGTGTACATAAAAATGATATAGTTTTTTGTTACTTGATATAATTTAAGATAATTTATAACGATCTTTATAAAATGGTAATCAAATTGAAAAATACCTTAGTATGGGGTAAGGAAAAAGCAGCGAAATTATTTATTGTGTTTGCGCAACTGTCACTTTCTCTACTTATGTTATGAAATTATGATAAAAACTAAGAACTCAAGAATATACCATAATTTAAATCTAATGTAAGTGCTTATATTTATTTTATTACATTTTTGTCGAATCATTTCTGTTCACTCCTCGTGGAAATCCATTCGTACTATTATCCATGCAAAGGAACTTTGATAAATTCCTATTTTGGTAATTGTTTCTACTAATCTACAAAATAGATCTGATTTCTGAGATTTCATTTATGAATGCTAACTTATTATTGTTTAATAAACTATAAATAATGTTATCAGTTGACCTAGACACGCGAAGTTTCTAGATGTTTACTTATCGTTTAAACTATTAAAAGTTGAATTGAAGTTTATCTTAAGGTCAGCTACGTTGAAGTACGAGTATGTGTCAGCTCATGTGTTACACAACATGTATTTAATGTGTTGAAGTGAAAGGAACTTATTGATGTACGTATGGGAACGGAGGCAACGACCTCATTGAAAACAGCAAAACCGAATGGCCCTCAATTTAATGCAATAAAGTGATTGCATCTTCGGTGCAAGTCATATAGGTACGTACTTTTATCTAACAAAAAAATTAAAGAACATTAGTTCGGTGTAATAGATTTATTATAACTTTAATATTATCTACGAGGGGCGTTCTATAAAATTTCAGAATGCGGTACAAGGTCTTTGGAAGTTAAAAAAGTAAATACTGGCTGGCAAAGCTGGATTAACTGTTAGACACCACTAAAAAAAGAAAATGATGATCTTTTTTTTTTGTAAGAGTCGTTTGACGCTGTTGTAGCGGTGTTGGCAAAAATGGGAAAAAATGAACTACGTGCGGGGTTATTCGATACATACATATATGTACTCGAAAAATTTTACTACGGATCAAGTCAATCAAGATTTACGGGATACGTTAGGGTTAATTTATTTCGCCGTATTCCACAGTTGAACGTTGGTGCGCAAATTCAAACGTGTTAAAGAACACCCACCAAATATTATCCTCGCTCGGGACGCCCTTCGACAGCAGTTACCGAAGAAATAGGTACTTAAAAAAGTCAAAAAAATCGTTTTACAGATTGTCGTGTACACTGTACGTTTTATTACTGAAGGGACTAAGATTTTGACAGGTAGTATATATAACATTTTACATGACAGTTTGGGGGTTAAGAAAATATCCACACGGCGGGTACCTAGAATTCTTATCGATCCCCAAAAATGACATCAGATTGAAAATTTTCCGCCGCTCTCAACAAAATCCGTTTTTTGGCTCGGTTGATATCAATGGACGAAACGTGGCTTCACCAATCCGAACTCGGAAACTACATTACTGTCTATGATTTGGAAAAGACAATGATCTTGAGTCCTACCGTGCGTCGCTAAGATCATAAGCTCTATTTTTCTATAATAGTCATGGGACAGTAATGATTGAATATCTGGATCATGGAGCTAGTGCTATGGGAACCATATATGCAGAACAAATAAGAAAATCACGGAACGAAATCCGCGAAAAACAGTTGAGGCAAACTCGCGAAATTGGCCTTGTTTCATCAAGAACGCCCCGGCTCACAAATCTGCCATTGCAGTGGCTGCAATTCGAGATACTGACTTCGAAATGTTTGAATATTCTCTATATTCACTTTAACCTATCGCCTATTAATTTCTATTTCCGAGGTTGAATTTATGAGTATATGAGACGACAGCGATTTGAAGATGATGAAGCAGTATCCTCAGAATTCCTCAAAATAAAAAGTTATTTAGGAAGGGAATTTCAAGCCAAGTAAAAAGGTATTCCAAGTGTAATATACTAAAAACTGATTTTGTCGAAAAATAATAAGTATAACATTTAATAAAGTTACCTGTAAGCTGTAACATAATCATTTTCTCTTTTTATTTATTTTTTATTTGGTGTAATTTACCGCTCGATTATTGTTAATCGTTAGTCATAGATGTATTAAGAAACAATTTAGGCAAAATACACGAATTCAAAGTGCCATGAAAGTTGATTTCATTAAGATTGCTTAAAATTAACGCTAATTGGCTAACATAATCTTAATTGGTTTTACAACCATATAAAGGTTTGCAAGTGAATTTTAATTTTTAAGTTTTTATTTCCATATTCTAAGAGTTTAAAATAACTAATGATTATTTATTTTGTAAGACTGACGTATTACCTATGTATAAAGTATAATATAATGACATCCCATTCTAAAAGTTAACTACGCCTAAATTGTCGCACGTTCTATTATATCATATTTAAAGTATTGTTTCACGAGTACTTATGTAGGTGTAAAAAAATAAAAGGCTGTCACTGGCCATCGGACATTCGGCAGATAAATGAAATTATAATTATTCTTTATTCTAGGGCAGAGCCTTAAAAAAGCACAGTAATTACTAAATACCTATTGCAAGACTAGAACAGTACCTTATTAGTTCTTAGACAGGTGTAGTCTAGCTTGATGTATAGTTTAAAAATTAGGAAAATAATGTTGTAATAAGACGTTGCACTGAAATATTTTTATGTAGCTTTCTAAGATTGAATAGCAACCAGCAAATGATTGACGAAGGATTGACATGCAAAATGACTACAAGTGCCTTTAAACAATTTTTAGATATGAATTCTTCTGACTTGCTAGTTTCAATTCAATGTTAAAAAAAAACTTTTATCGAGAAGATATTGCGATTATCAGTGGCATAGTTAGCCTTAATGGGCCCTGTATCAATATTTGTCGAGGCTCGGGGGCCCTTTTTACCCGACTGCGGCGAAGCTCTAAAGAAGGATAATTTTTTCATATTACAAATTATAAAATAAACAACACTCGCAGTAACAGAACAAGTAAGTATATTTATAAGAAGATATAAGATACTACTATATAATTATATACTACTATACAGTACATATGTATTTTAAACTTTAAAAACAGTGATCCTAGGATCCGAGTCAGTGAAACGTTATTTGCAAATAGATTAATTTTTATATACCTACACGACGCTGTCGCGTCCGGGGCCCCTGTAACTCGAGGGCCCCGTATCATATCGATATCGCTGATACGGCGCTAGCTACTCGTCTGATGATTATTCAGCATTCGAAGTTGAAACGACAGAAGTGTTGAAACTTTGATCGATATGGATTGTTTTAGTTACAAAAGGTAATAAACAACTTACATTACAAACCTAGATCTACCTATGCATGTGTATGCGTCATAATCATACTCTATAACATCTAAAATACTGGATTAATATTAATAAAATATAGCATTTACATAGGTATAACAACAACTTTGAGGAAGTCTATTATTTAAGATAATGTTTAGTTTAAAGTTTGTAAATATTAACGTCAGGATATGTATGTACTTTTTTGTTATTAATAAAAGACATAATATCGATAGATATATATTTAGAAGCCGGTATTTTGTTTGACCCCAAATCCACATTGCACAAAGGACTCTGTCCAACCCATGTCCAACCGCAAAGCTATCCGTGCTAAAACACCGACCGCGCCCAGTGCATAGTCTATTGAGCTTGCATTATCGCTCCTCGAATGCTCAATATTTTAGTTTAGTCCCTTTATATAACATATTATAACATTTCCACCGAATCCACTCACCATTTCGAATTTCCATAACAATAATAGTCATTCTACCTAAGTATACATCAAAAGTGGTTTCTGCTAGAAATGTTTGATTTTGGTATGGTGGGTGTCTAGAGTCATCTAAAATGAATCTATGATGGACGTATTTTAAAGATTCTTTTCGCTTAAGGATACTAAAGCTATTTTTAATCTTAACAAGCTCATTTAGTAAAGCTGATTTCTTCTTAAATATGGTGGTTTAATATTACAGAACGAAAGGTAACCACTAACAATGACTACACTTTATTGACTTGTTGAATTCAACGTCAATATCTTACAAGTGTGTGCTCTCTATGCCAAACGGGAGGACAATATTCAGCAGTTGAGTACATCGATAACAGGGCGGTAGAACGCAAAATCTCAGCACTGGTCCCCTAATCCATCCCAGTCAATCTCTGAGAAATATCATTTCGAGTTACAACCTGGCAAGAGGTATCTGTGAGATGTGTAAATATTAATGACCATTCAAATGCGATATCCAGTTATTTCGTGTTGAAATTATGCTTCAAACGTGTACCGGAAACAAAATGCCTTAGTTTTAGCCACACTGGCTATCAGATGCCACTATTATTCAGGGAAAGAAGATGATCGGATGTGAAAGAAAAATACGGGAAAATAAAAATACAAAATCTTTACATGGAATTTATGTAAAAACGTGGAAAAATATTATTCTAACGATTTATTCAGTAAAAAGCCATTAGTAAATTTAACCTATAACTGGATGACGCCAGCCCCCTTATTCACAACGCTTCGAAAACTTTCCGTGGCGGAAAGGGCCGATCGTCGGAAAGCATAAATTCAATCCGACGGATTGGAAAATGCTATTCACAAAGTCTATCGGAATCTCATCGGAAAGGACTTAACGAATCCGAAAGAAAATGCATTTATGAACCATGTTACAAAATGGTAGAAATTCTATTCATTTTGGTAGAAAATATTAGTGTGGTTTAAACGTATGACATTTTGACAGTCACAATGTATTTGGTAAAATATCATTTTAAACAGACAGAGAAACAACTTAGACAAAGAAATTACTTAGTCTTTTTTAAGATTAAACATTTTTGTAAATTATTTTACTTACATTCGTTGAACTAAACGGGCTTTATAAATACGGATTATAATGTCTGTGCTTATCGTCTGTGCGTTCAACAAGTTCAAATAAATTATACTAGATGTCGCTTAGTAAAAATTAATAATAACTACAATAGAAAGTACAATAGCGTTTTTATTTTTGATTGTTGTAGGTTCTAAAAATACCTCAAACACCTCAACCATGTTTAGCTATTGATTGCGTAATTAATAAAATATGTTATAAAAATATAAGGCAAATTAATCCTTAGGCATGTATTTAAAAAGGGCACGAAATTTGTCTAGAAGTCTAAATACATACGCGCACGCAATTAGTCTAGATTTTTGACGACAGACGTAATCGATTATACACATATTACATTAATTTATTAGTCTCGGAAACGTTTTCGACACTAAAAAGTCGTCGGAAGCATCCGAAGGTTTCGTCCCGAAATGAACTGTCAAATCATGTCGTTTCGGAAAGGTTTCGGATTTGTGAATTGCGTTTAGACAAAATCATCGAAAAGTTTCCTGTCGGATACGGAAAGTCGAGTTTCTGACGTTTGTGAATAACCCCGCAGGTCTGTGAGACCACGCGACATACCCAAACTTCGTCTTCTGAAATGTACAGCTTCGTCACCCGCGACGAACCTCAGTATCTTTGAATTGTATCTGTATCGTGTAGTATCGTGCATCTCAGTAACTTTGAATTTAATTGCACTTTTACCGAAGAGTGATGCTTGCGTCGAATTACGTAAATTACGTGATTAATTTTTGTAATTCAATTTGTATTTATTTCATGTTTTTTCTTAGAATGTATGAATTATATTTATAATGAATGTAGGTGGGCCATCTCGGAGGGGACGAAAATGATCCTCAAGCGCTTTAGCTACTTAACAAAAAGCTAATAATATAATCTGATAAGGACTATAAAAGTGCTTTGGAGTTGTGGCTGAATAAAGAAAATTCCAGTGGATCAGAAACCTTTCAAACTGAACGTGACTTATATTTGTTTTACATGTAAAATAACATGTGTGCCTATAATGAGCTAAGCAACTCTTCTCCGACTTTGTATGAAAATTGAATCATTTTAGGGGCTGTAATTTTTTTAATGTTACATTCTTTTAATTATTTTATTTTTTGTTTACGTAGCTCGTTATTAAATTTGTGATAAAAATGTTATAGATTGCGTTGCGGGTGTCCATGGCAGCCCCGGATAGTCTACGATTTTTTTCGAACTGGGGCAAAAACTTGAAAGTGGCGCCCCCTCCCTTCAGTGTTTAAGAAAAACTGTTAAAACTGACAAATACAAAAGTTTGCTTTTCAAACATATTATATTAAGATTCGATTACTTGATAAAAACCTATGAGATTGTAGGAAAATAGGCTTCACTTGTTCGATATTTCAAGGATTTGGCGCCCCCATGAAACTGCCGCCCGGGGCAAGTACCCCCGGTTGCCCCCCCTTAGATCCGGGGCTGGTAAATGGGCGGCGGTGATCATTTTCCATCAGGTGACTCGCTTGCTCATTTGCCACCTCCACCCCTCCACCATAAAAAAAAGAATGTTATTTAGAAGTTCATTTTAGTTTTTGAAATGTAGTTTTTTAAAGGATGTTTGAATATATGCAATTTATTCAAACTTTACGTATGTTATCAGTACCTACTCTGTAAAATCAATAGCAGAATTTGTTTTTCCAGAACAGCAAGGATACTTTCTACACGAAACTTAGATTTCGCAAAAATTGTAGAGTGCCTCTACTTTTGGTTTACTTTCTTTATTTCCTTTTATAGTCTATATACCGAAGTATTTTTAGGGTTCGATAGAGCGCGATCTTATATCGAATCACGCACAATGAAGAATTCCATAGTTGGTATTCATTAATGAGCAATTAATTTACTGAGGTCTCAGTCCTATCGAGTAATTTTAAACAAAGAGTCAAGGGTATTAAGAATGCTAGACTAAGTTTAACATGAGACAAATTCTCACAAATTATGGTGAAAGAATCGCAAGACTGGGCTTCTATTTATATTTGTTTATTAATGTTTCCGGTAAAATCTTTTAGAGAGTAGATGTCCAAATTAAAACTGAAATATTTGATTTGGTACGGAGAGAGAGAAAAAAAAAACAAAAGATTACATCAGCTGCTCATCTCTTCGCGCAGCTAATAAAATCTAGCCAAAGGATAGAGCTTGTTTTAATGTATAGATGATGACGGGCTACGGCCACTTGTCAGTTGTCACTAGTTGCCCTTTGCTGTGTTAGTCGAGATTGCTATAGGGAAAGGTGTTAAGGTGTCTTTTATCCCGCTTTGATATTCTTCCACACCAAACAAGTAATGGCGTAAAGTTATAAAAAAAATACTCAATGGCTAATTGTTTCTACGAAGTATTAAATTAGAATAAAAATATGACTTACGTAAAATACACTCTGCCTTGAGCGTCTGAGGGAGCTTTCCATACGAGAGTTGCTCTGGTTTTCTCTCTCGGGTCAGCGTGAGTTATGGACGAACATTCTGGATGCAACGTGGTATTAGGCGCTTGTTCCCATGATCCCAACCATTGATCGGTCTCCACTGAACGAGCTTGAATGAAGAATCCTTTGAATGGTTCAGCCCCTTCTATCGTCACTGTGAACGAGTTCGCGACAATTTCAGTTAAGATGTTGACTTTAGGTAACAAGCTTGTGTAAGCGTCTTAGGTCAACTTATGGATCGAAAAACAATAGGTCGCATAATGATATTTATACGTTAAAGCACATTAGGTATAAAATAAATAATTTCTATACAGTTGCAGAAATTGTGTTACCCTAAACTTAGCCATAGGCGTGTACTATTAAGTACCGCACAATTGGAAGTACATCCAGTAACGTCGTGTAAGTCTTGCTGACTTACAAAAATTTGGTGTCCTAACATGACTGTCGGTAATCGAATCTGGGACTCTCAGCTTGGAATGCATATCCACTAATTACCGTACTACTAGGCCGGCCAAAATTACAAGTTTATTGGTTGTTTACGAAATATGTAGGTTTTTATACAACAGACTTTTTTATCTGCTGCTCCAATTCGTTTTGACAAGCAAACCAGTCTATCGGCTACTGTAAGTGGCCTGACCTACAATACAATGGGCTAAGCTTGCATAATCGAACTTATCGGCCTGCCAGTATATAATATTATTACGTGCTCACTACGGAGCACAAGATTTTATCAATGAATTTGCTTAACGATATTTTTATGCCACTGCGTCTGCCGTGGTTGCCATTGAGTAACATGATCGGTTTTATTTTTCTAAGCTTAATATCTTTATACGTGGTTAACTTAAGGCCATTTGTAAATTGTGTAAGATAAGACGTGCAAAATTAGTTTCGCAATTTGAAATAAACATTTGTAATAAAACCGTACATAGGTACATACGTATATTTATTATCATAATTTCCTAATTTTTATTTTCGACTAGCTGATGCCTGCGACTTCGTCCGCGTTTTTTCTTTTTATAATAGCCTATGTCCTTTCTCAGAATTCAAGCTATCTCCATACCAAATTTCATCGCAATCGGAATAAAGGTATAGCAGCCCATAAAATACGAACAAACAAACATTGATTTTAATATATTTTTTAGTTTTTAGTTTTATTAGATTTGAAAAAAAAATTAGTTTGCTCCGGTATTGAATTGATAAATATTTATTCCCTTCATACTAAAATATATTTACCTGAGAATGTCTAACGAGAATGACAAATACCGGATTACACTTCGTAAATAAATTTTATATTTACAATACAATTTTATCAACTGAAAAAAGTTTGTATTGATTCTGGTGTTACTTTTCGGAAATCCATCTCAAATACACCTACATACCTACACAGATAAGACAAAAAAAAATAATTTTTCAGGGTATGCCATACCCTGCAATAATAGATTTTTATGTAAACATACAATGTGACAGTACCTATCTTTTGTTTGTAATAAATTTTTTGTATTAAAAAATACAAAGGAGTAGTAATTTTTGAAAAAAGTGTAAAATGTTTACACATAACTCACGTAAATATATTTTAGTGAATGTGAACGAACCTGTAATAAATGTATTCGGTCCATACGTTGACGAGGATGCTACTACCTTATAAGGTAGAGATGATAAGGGCTGCGTCCTATGTTGCCCGTGGTTAGGTTGATTCGGGCGGTTCTTAACGCACGCATCTATGGGTGCGCCATCGGGAAAACATTCAGCACCGTAGCACAGTAATAAAGTCACTAATAATTTTAACATTTCTATTGCGAGTTAAAAATTTAAAAGCAGTAACGGTTATAGGTCCAGTGTGCGACTGCGCGTGAGCCCGCATTTGCACTCGCTTTTGTAAGCGAGGGGTTTGAAAGGATCTAGATTTTAAAACAAGCTGACAGTTTGTTTGACGGAGATTTAGGTGTGCCGAAATACATATATCTGTATATATTTAGATTGTCTTAACGAACATACATATATAGTTATAAGTATTTAACCGATATTTAGCTCTATGTTTGTTTTGTAAAATCGCATCTTACTGTGTTTAAGCGATTGTAAGACCAATGCCTTACCTGGTCGTTTAGACGTAATAGTACCAATTTCTTATAGCTCACGAAGTGATAAATTAATTAGTGAATAGAGTAAAATAAGATCTAAGTCTTGAAAGAAATAAAACTTGAGTATTGTTTGATAATTAAATATTTACTGATTAAATTATTTACAACATGCACATTGCACAATTTTCAGAAAGTTATAACGATAGATCCATGGCGATTATGAATTCCTAGTCAATTACTGTAACAGTAATTTAACACCAAATTTTTTACTTAATTATTTACCATAAATAAATCGTTTTTTACGAGACTACAACAATCGATTGTATAGTGAACAAAAAATAGATGAGATTTAAGCTAGATTTTTCTTTATTCTATAAACTAGTACAATTAATATATATAAGCAAATTCTTCTTATTTTGGAACATGAGTTTTGTAACTAAAAAGTTGAATCTACCGTTGAGACGTTAATAGGAATTAAATTTAATTCATTAACACATATTATTGTTATTCGTTTACAAAAATAATCTTGTCTTCATCCTTTCTATTAGGTGCTAGAATATTGGGGTTTAAATAAAAGTTTTCGTTATCTTTTGTTTCTATATACTGCATTATTTCTTCTAACATATTTTCGTCGCAATCTTGATATTCCGAATTGTTTTCATAATCAGTGTCAGTTTTACCTTCAAATACATTATTATCTACATCGTTCATATTGTTTTCTGTTATGTCATCTTTATCGGAAACCGGCGTACTACTCGTTATTTGGTTTATCTTACTGTCTTGTTCTTCATTTACTATTTGCGATGCAGATTTAAAGTTCGGATCCTTTTCTAAGTAATTCGTTTCATAATTATTCAAAGAGTTATTGTAAACACTGTTCGATTCTGACGAAATGCGTCTAATCCAATCTTGACATTCAAATGAAATACTAGAGGCATTAGTAAAGTCGTAGTAATCCTCTACTTTTAAAGAATCTTTGTTTGGTACAAATCCTGAATCTGCGTCAGCGTCTGGCCTCTCTAAGGAATCGTATCCTTCATTCGTATAACCATTTTCAACTATTTCATAAATTGGATCTAGTATCTCAGCCAATCTTTCGCTAGCTTGTATAGATATTATTTCAGCAACGTGTAATTTTGGTTTGATTGAAGCATATTGATCTTTTAGATCGTTATCAACTGTAGAGGGTAAACCGGTACTGTATGTTATTCTTCTGTCAGACATTGGCCCAAAACTCTGTCGTGGATCTCTAGAGTCTCGTCGGACCCGAGATACTACTGCACTCTCTGTTTTCTTATACGTTGCTTTAACTAACATGTGGACCTGGAAATATTTTAAATGTATATGTTTATACTAATCTTAGTCAAAATTGTAATATATTTAAAAAAAAAACGACATCAATGTCAATTTAATATTTCTTCATACACTTCATTCGCATGTAGCGCCATCTCTTTCTAACCGTGCTCAATCAGAGATTCACACTTCGAAGTCCACACACTTCACACAGAAAGTCACAGTGTAAGCACAAAATGTGCTTGAATATCGTTCTGGAATTAAGGTTTCATGACAGCATGCTACTGACTTAATTCACTAAAATAATAAGGGCTCAGATTCTATAAGTGATAGGACAATTTGTAATGCACATAAAATTTGCTCGAGAAATGGAGATCTTAGTAGAGAAAACCACATCCAAATCCAATACTCAGACTACAATCCAATACTCATAGAGAAATAGATGCACGTCGAGTCTCTATGAGTAACTGTACTAGTAGTGTGTATGGCGTAGGTACCTTTACTGATACTCGTTTAATAATACTTAATTTCAACAGTTAGGTACGTTCGTAATTGTAATTGTAACTTAATACATAATATTATTCGTTGCAACGGACTGTTAGTTACATACATAGTCCATAAATGTATAGTTTAGCCATTATCTAATTAAGTACTTACATATATTAATATTTTTACCTCTTTATTAATATAACAATATAGCATGGAAACAATAAAACCCTGCAGACCCTCCACGGAGTAAGTGACGTAGTAGTAAGCTTGTTCCGAAACGCAGTTTGTCGTGTTAGGTCTGAATGCAGTCAAAAGGAACTGAGTTCCGAACAATGGCATTAGGAATAAAGTTGCTTTTGTTGTGCTCCTGTTAACAAATAATAGACAATGAATAATTTTACATACATTCATATCTTCACGCTGTATCCTTAACGGGGTAGTCAGAGGGGACGGAGCGCCAAGCATCGCGGCCTTCATAGTATACTTCTTTCGCTTCCTAGAATCTCATCATTCTCCTCACACATTTTCCCCTAAGTTTGCGAGTGCTTTTGACATTTCCGTCAGCTAACACTCTGACTATTTGTACTTCATAAGGAAGCTTTGGCCTTCCTTAGCTTCTTTTATTACTCACTCTATATATTTTCTACGTCAGTCTTTCATCACTCATTCTTTCCATGTGCCCGAACCATATAAGCATTCTTCGCTTCATTTTTACAATAACACTGTCGTGCAACCCTGTCATACTGCGTATGTCTTCATTGCTTATTTTGTCCGCAAGGGTGACACCGCACATATTTCTAAGAGATCGCATTTCTACTGCATTTATCTTACTTTCACTCGATTTCGGGCATATCCAGGTCTCACTTCCGTACAATAAAGTTAGAACACACTGTATTGTGTGTGGCCATTTTGTGTGAGTTAGATATATTCACACTGCCTACTAATGCGGACAGAGTACTGTTCACTTTATTGCCAGCTGCTACTCGTCTCTCCACATCCAACTCACATCTTCCATCCCTCAAAAATGCACTCCACAGATATACAATTTCGTTCACTTGTTCTAGACATTTTCCATTTACCCATATTTCACACTTTGTCTGTACATCTTCCCTTTCAAACACCGAAACCTTAGTTTTGTACACAATCAAATTCAATCCTTTCACTTCACACACTTCACTTCACTTCACAGTCTTATTTCATGCACGTAACGAGTGTCTGCAACTCTGCTTCTGATCGTGCTATAAGCACAGCATAATTTTTTCTGCTAAATTATTTCCGCGACTTCATCTGTCTTCATTGCAGAAAATCTAAATGGTGCAATCATCCCTTATAAATATAATGTAAATAACATAACGGACCTTAATATTTCAAACGTAACTTTACAACTTTACATGTCATCTATTCTGTATTTTCTGATTGACACTAGAACAAACAAACGGATTACAGTTCTCAGATTAAGAATACCTATACATGATAAAAATAAGGTTTTGTAGACCTGACCTAGGAATTTATTTTGGCCAAGGTCACTCAATAGGGAGAAGAAGAAATTTAAGAAGAATTTGAACCGTCTCCAAAAAAAGAGACTGAAAAGTACAAAATAACTCGTAACGTAACAAATAACTATCTTTTACTAATCAAAACTCAAGTATGTACAATAAAAATAACTATAAATACGATACACATCCACATCCATACTCCATACTAATATTATAAGTGCGAAACTCTCTGTGTCTGCTTGGTTTTCACGGCTAAACCGCCGGAACGATTTTGATGAAATTTTTATGGAGATAATGTGACACCAGGGGACGGATATAGGCTACTTTTGTTTTCAAAAATCTACCCTTAAAGGGGTGAAAAGGGGGATGAAACTTTGTATGGGAAATTTTAAACTGCTGAACCGATTAAGATGAAATTTGGTACAGAGATGAACCCGAAAACCCGGTACAGTATGTATTTGAAAACAAATGTAGACTACTTTCTTGTTCAAAAAACGACATGTGGTTTTTTATGTATGTGACGTCATCATAAATACAATATGGCGGATGATATACACCTTTTCTATTAAAAAAACATACTTCTTTTTTTTTCAAAAATCTATCCCTAAAGGGGTTGAAAAGGGGGATGATACTTTATAGGGGAAATACTAAACCGCTGAACCGATTGTGATTGAATTGGTACAGAGATGAACCTGAAAACCCGGTACAGTATGTATCCGAAAACAAATGTAGACTGCTATCTTTTTCAAAAACCGACATGTGGTTTTTTATGGACATGTGGTTTTTATGTATGTGACGTCATCAAAAATACAATTTGGCGGATGTTCCATAATAGGAAATAACTTTAGTTCAACACCAACAATATGGGTATTAAATGAAATTGAATACGCATAGGAAGGTTTCTGTACATGTGACGTCACCATAAATCCAATATCGCGGATGTTCCATAATAGAAAATAACTTTTTTGTTCAACACCAACAATATGAGTATCTGGGGTAACCTCGGTAACCCGGAGAGGTCAAGGAAAAATTTTCCACGCGGACAAAGTCGCAGGTACAGCTAGTATCTATGTAATTAAATTTGACAGTTATTGAAGTCGGTGCCAAGTCAATGTGCAACAACAGAAAGTTTATTAGTTTGGTAGGCTTGGCACCGACTTCAGTAACTGAAAATTTATTTTGTACTTTTCAGTGTTTTTTTTTGGCGGTTCATTTTGTTTTAAAAGTCCGCCTGTGCAGACTTTGGTGAGTTTTGTGACGTGGATCTCGATATCTAAGAAGACTTAAAATTAGATATTTGGATACATACAACTTCAACTCTTTATCTGGAAATTCTTAAACGTGGAAACATTATTGAAGAACAAATCTCGATGAAACAAAATCCAGAAAAAACCCTGTTTTGTATAAAGATCTAGTTGCATCTCCGAAATTCTACAGAATTTTAGAATTATTTTTACTAAAATGGATTGGTACCTAATTGTCATATCTCAAATCTCTAAAACCAATTTTTTTAATTGGTAATGTAATTCTTGCATATTAAAATTATGTGCAAAAACAAATGTCGAGATTTCTCCGCGCTAAAATGTGATCAAACCGCAACTGCGAAAATCAACTTTATTGTTATCGCCATAGGGCGCGGGGGTAATGAACGAATTCAGTTGCACTGGGCTGCACAGGTGGACTCTTAATTACCTACATTTTATTGTAGTACTATACTATATGATACATCAAAGAAATACTTACAATTGATTAGCGTTTTCAGAATTCCTAATTTTTGTTAATAAAACTCTAAGTACATCGATGAAGAGACCCGTGTTTATCACCAAAATCGCTACACGTGGCGCATCCAATATCCACTGAACATGTTCGACGGTGTACACCAACCAGCATGAGTGATCATCGTGTATCCCCATCACCGCAGCCCACGCTACAACTGGTGATATAGCTATCACTACAAAATTAATTTGGTTTTAGTATACTTGTGTTATTTTTCTGTGAAGGTAGATGTGTATCTTAGCCTATGTTCGTGTAGTCTCATCTATCCGTCTACATTTCACTTTATTTCTCATAAATTTCCATCATCTTCTTTTGTAATTAAACTCCCTAATTAAAGGCAAACATTAGTAATCATCTCAAAATCATAGTATTGCTAACGAAAACCTATGCATGTATTACTTTTCTTGATAATCTCAAGAATTCTAACATGAAGGGAGATAGATGACTTGTGGTGCCACAATAAACTTCTAGTGCTATTTTTACTGAGAAACTGCATTAAATCGATAACTTAAAATGTTATTGATGTGATTACTTTAAATGGACGGTTCGATTATCATTAATAACTAGGTGTGCCTCGCGGTTTTACCCGCGGTTATTTATTGATATAAAGGTTAGCCTAAAGTAGATTTAAAGGAGACTACTCTCTGAAAAGTCCTCGGTTCAATAGTTTCGGACATTAGCCCGGACAAACAAACAGGTTTACAAGAAACTGAAGAATGGAGAAACTGAACCATTAACTTCATATACATATGAGCATAATATTTCGGTTTCTTCATTAGTAGGTACATATATTTATGATCAAACCGGTACTATTTCTACTTATTTCAGAGCCTTTAATACCTAACCATTTTCCCATCTATCACTTGCTGTGAGCTTCTGGCTCCGATAATTATTTACAGTTTTATTAAATCTTGTTTGTAAGTTTTGTAATTTTTCTTGTGTATTAGTATTAAGTATCATAGATTAATTAGTTACCTACTAGCATAATGTATTGGCTACTTGTGTTATATTTGTAATAACTTCCGAACAGTAAATTTTATTCAGAATTATTTAGTGATTCTAGAAGATTTGTTTATCTTGTGAGAAAGCACACAGAATCATTAGCTATGCCAAACGCTTCATTACTTTTGTGTACCTTTTTATTAACAGGTACTTAGCTATTGCGACACTCACCTGCACCGAAGGTGTAAAGTATTTTCATGTTTAATTTTTGCCTGAACACTGCAACAATCAGTCTGTGTAAGTATATACCTTCGACTAACATGCAAATAAATACCGCATTTGCTGCAGTGCGTTCAGCGATAGCTAAAACGCGACATGCCACTCCATGTGTAGACATAACAGTATCTCCGGCGTTAGTCAATTCGTCTATGTAAATCTGAAATTCATTTAAATTAATTACATTCTAATTAATCTGTGCTACGGATACTTTGATGAATACATTAACATTAGAATTATTAAGTATTAATTATTATTGGTTTTAATAAATATGTAAACTTGACGATGGGTTGAAAGTGATGAGAGAGGATCTAGAAGAATGTTGGCAGGACCCTAAGGATAGTATGATCAAGGTTACGATAGAAGTCTGTGGAACAAATAAGATTGGGAATAGTAAAAAGCGTGATATATGGTAGCGTAATAAAGCATGGCGAGATTACCTTGCTGCAAAAAATAGTAATAAGCTGCAGAAAGCAGAAACAAAAACACTAGCGAAAGAGAAGCGTGAAAAGTGTAGGATGTTAGACGATAATAAGATGTCAGACAACGAGACAAAGTCGAAAGTAAATTGGAAAGCAGTACGTAAGTACCGACATCTCGTAGAATCAATAAAGTACGTTTGAAAGAAAACCATCTGCTAACAGACAAAAAAGACGTTCTACGGCGATGGAGTGAGCACTATGGAGAACTATGTGAGAGTGGCGACTTTATTTTTGATATTGAAATCTATCCTAGTGAATTGCCACACTCGGGTCGAGGACTGGAGGAAGTTATTAGAAGAGAAGAAGGAAAGAGATTGAAAATTCGATAAGAAGTCTGTCGAAATGTGAAAGAGCAGGCTGAAATATTGAGGTGACTGCTAAGATGATTAAATATGGCGGTTGTAAAGTTTGGTCAATAAAAAGGTATTGTACGAACGCATAAAAGGTATTTCTGAATGATATTTATGAGAGTCACAAGGAGGTTTTAGAAATGATAAGGGCTGTATGGATCAGATTTTTTTAGGTCCGCGTGATCGTGGGAAGATTTCTGGCCATAAGTCAGTGAGTTTTCTGCGGTTTTGTGGATCTAGAAAAATAAATTGAAAGAGTAGTGCGAAAAAAACCATGAAGTCTCCTGCCTGCCTGAGCCTGAATATGGCGTGAGAGCCTATGTAGGGACAGGGAAGGCTGAGGTGATATGTTACCCTAATTCGAAATCTATTCAGGTGTTAGATAGGGCTGTTTGAAGTCTACCTGTCTATTCATGCTATATTTGGACAGTTACCACCATAACTTATAAGGTAGGATATGTGTCGTCGCAGTGGTAAATGATCTTTTATATGCTGACGATGCTGCGCTTATAGTATCATCGAAAGCAGAGTGTCAGCATTAGTCACGTGTATGAAAGAAGAATGTGAAGTGAAACGATGGAATTAAATTGAAAAAAACAATAATTCTGGTGTGTGAAAGAGAAGTTGTATCAAGTATGAAATATGGCTAAATGAAAAATGTTTACAATAATTAATGAGTATGAATAACTGAATATCTATAGAGGGCGTTTCAAAGAATGGAAGATGTAAATTGAATACATCCAATTTACATCTTCCATCTATTTAGTACTCGTTCTCTACAGACAGATCACGATAGATATAGAGAAGCGATCTAGTCGCATTAGTAGGTAAAATGGCCATCTACAATGCGGTGTTAGTGTCGACTTTTTTGTCCGGTATTGACGCCTGGATATGCCTGAAATCGAGTGAAACGCAGCGGTAAAGGATTCCGTATTCGGGATGAAATTTTACGATTAAAATTCGAAGTTAATAATAAGTAATATTTTTATTGTTCGCACATTATTCATTTTATCGGCTGAAACAATAACTTTGTAAGTATTCCATAGTGTTTTTCAAAGACAGTGTAAAGAAAGTTACTTTTGCAGTCCCTTAGCGTGTAACCGAAAATATCCCACATTTCGAAACCAAATTTTCTGAGCCCGAGCCGTCTCGTGTTCCAAAACTTTGAAAACGTTGACACTTCCCAATCATTAACATTATCACTCAGTAAATTAATGAAACAATGAAATCGTTTGTCACTGGTTAAATAGTTATAAGAATAATTGTTATTTGGCCCCGCCATTTTTAATTTCCTTGGACGTAAACATCCTCGCTAAGAAAGAAATCTATTTTTATTTTTATTTGAAATATTTTTTTATTAGAACTTTAACATATTGTACAAAAAACTGCATTACACGTTGATAACCGCATTAGTCGCGAAGACTGAGTCGCAGGTATCAGCGCCCAAAAATCATCAAACATTAGTAAGACGTTCTAAAAAGCTGATGCTAAAAACCTGAGTAGGTAAAACTAGTCTAATGAAGCTTAATTAATAATTAAATAGAATATTAGCAGGCAGATGTGTGTGTGTGTGTAGTTGTGTGTGTGTAGGTGTGTGTGGGTGTGTGTGTGTATGCGAGTGTTAGTGTATGCGTTAGAGTATGTACTGATAAATGAGATGAGATGCTCGAAGTAGAAATGCTGTGAATGAGAATATTTACTTTATAGTTTAACTAATATCTCAACTTCGACATAAGTGAGACTGAGAAGTCATGACGAGAGTTTAAATTTGCATTCTTGGTAATAATCAGACTATACGTCAATTTTTTGGCAGATTTTATTATAAATAACCGGGCTAAGAAAGTTGTAGTGGCGACCCAATAAGGCAATTCCATATCTTTTAATTTCACAGAAACGTATGATTCTTCTCTTATTTACGTATATATTTGGATCATAGGGGACTTGAGAGTGCTTACGTAGAACAGTGGCTAATATAAAGAGCTTGCGTATTGAGTGCACTTTCCAGAGTGCGTATAGTTCGACGGTAGGGAATCTAATCGATTTAGAAGCCATCACTTTGAGTATCGCTCTCTGTGCTCTTTCTAGTCTTAACATAAGCGTCTTTGCAGCTGCACCCCAAGATATGATGCAATACGATAGTATTGATTGGGCCAAAGCAAAGTAAACTGTTTTTAAAGTATCAGTGTTAGCACTGGATCGAAGTTTCTTAAATACGAAAATAAGTTTACGAGTCCGAGTTATTAGAGATTCAACGTGCGGTTTCCAGGACAGCAGACTGTCTACATGTACACCGAGATATTTAATACTGTGGGTACGAGATATAAATGGACACGTGCAAGAACCTATATTTGATATGGGGCAATTGTGAGCCTGTAAAGTAAATGTTGTGTTTGGTTATGAAGATAATAAAGGCGCAAAGGCGATAAACTTAGTTTTTTTAAGATTGAGTGTTAGGAGATTTCGCGAGAGCCAAGACATAACAACCCGTAGTACTGATTCAGTATGCAAGCGAACTTCCTCCCAACTGTTACCAGAAACTAGCAACACCGTGTCATCTGCATACGTTATAATTCTAAGATTTGGAAGGTGCAAGTTGCATAAGTCATTAATGTATGTCAAAAACAGGGTAGATCTAAGAACGCTACCCTGTGGAACCCCATAGGACACCATCAGTTCACTACTCATAACACCATCAACAGTGACACATTGACATCGGTCAGTCAAGTAACTCTGAAAAAGATTCAGTGTATACCCACGGACTCCAAGTTTCTCTATTTTGTTCAACAATATTGGGACAGAGACAGTGTCAAATGCTTTAGATAAATCAAGAAAGGTGCCGACAGATTTTTTATCTGCATTTAAGTTGTTAACCACAGAGCCGGTCAGATCCAAAACAGCATCCTCCGTCGCTTTACCCACTCTAAAGCCATATTGGTTGGGTGCTAGGAGATCCCTAGAGTTTAGAAAGCTCAATAGTCTTTTATTTAGGATCTTTTCAAGAATCTTGGAAATACTAGACAAAACTGATATTGGCCTATAATTTGTGACACTGTCTCTATCTCCATTCTTGTAAATAGAGTACACCAAAGCCCTTTTGAAAACCTTGAGAAAGATACCAGTATGAAGGCATAGATTAAAAATGTGTCGTAGAACTGGTATCAAAACGTGTTTAGCAGCCTTAAGTAGGGAGGTTAGGATACTGTCCCAGCTAACCGCACTATTGATCTTAAGCCCCATTATAATTGTTTCAATCTCCTCGTTGTCAGTATCAAGCAATGCCATGGAGTTTAATTGATTTATAACGAGATCTTTGTTTAAACCGTCCAAAACTGTAACGTCCGGGCATACAGTTATTTTCGATGCCAGGTTTTTACCCACATTTGCAAAGAAATCATTTACAATATCGACAGCTATATTAGGATTTCTATGAAGATGCAATAGTTCGCTGGGTGGGGAAGTGTTTTGGTTAAGGTTTGTGAATTATTTAATAGTTGCTGCGCCTCGCGGTGTCACCAGCGATAGCCCACTACGATGCCACCTATTGGATCCTAGTATAACTATGAATTATCATTTCTACAAAATATCGGTCAAGTCGTTCAGAAGTTACACGATAACTAACAGACGCGCACCGACGCAAACAATATAGTAGCTTCTTGTTTTCTGTGGTACCTACCTATAAAAATAAAGATATTTCCGGATATAAAATATCATGAGTTTTATCTACATTGAAAAAATAAATACTTATACCTATTTCAAATATTTATGTATGTATGTTTCAAACAAGTATTTTGTCTGTTTTTTTTCTATTGAAGGTTTCTTCCTGTAGATGGTTGTGCTTCCGGAAAAATAAAATGGAGGGACCAATCGTAAAATATAAATTAAATATCTGTTATTTCAACTTTATTTCTACTAACCTCACTTCTGCTGATGATCATGAGAATATTTCTCATTATTATAGCTATAAGAAGGTTTCTATGAAGTGCAACTCTTGTTATTCTCAGCCTTTTGTAAAAGAAAAATATGAAAACGGCAGGTACACATGAAGCGATCGAAAACGAGAGCACAGCGATGTGGAAGCGATAACGGCGAAGTAATCTCGCGGTAATACTGCATGTGCTGTAGTCTGTTTGAGGTTCCCACGTTGCATTAGCATAACATTCCTTGCTGCTGTAATCTGAAGACCATGGAATTATTACTTCGATGTTTCTAAATTAAAGTATGTAAATGCGGTAAGTATATCGAAACCTTATATTTTACGTAACCTCCTTGCTTGAAATCTGGGTGTTACTTTGATAGATATTCTCACCCAGCTAGTTTTTGCCACCCATAGTAGCTATAAGTTTATATATTATGAGCCATACAAGTGTGTTATTATCTGGGCATTAGCATTATTAATATCCCTAATCCACAACATGATTATTAACTTACGGTGACAAGATGGTCCAGCGTTGGAATACGCAAATTCGGCGCACACTTCATATACAGTCGTGCCTGCCTCAGCTGACTGCCAGCAAGTCCATCCGTCGAAGGTAGTCTCACACTGGTTATCTAAAGAAAAGTGTAAATGGTAAGTAATTTGAAATCGCTTATATTAGTCTATGATTATACTTCTAGCTATTGCGGTAGAGACTTATACGAGACTGTTGCAAATAAATTGATATTACTGGGTATATATGGTATGTATAGAATTTGACTAATTCTGGCTATGTTATTGTTTCCAAATCTGCCTCTTCAATGTACTGTAAACCTTTATACAAATATTGAGATTGCGAAAATGTCTGTCTCTTTGTTAGGTTTTCAGGGCTAAACTGCTGAACCGATTTTAATGTAAAGAGATAGCTCCAGCCCTTGGGAAGGACATAGGGTACTTCTTAAATTTCCCAAATTAAAACCCAAATTAAGTTACGGTCAACCTATGATAGTGACAATTCTATCGATTAAAAACACAGACATACTTTGATTACCATCTAGTTAATTAAAGTTATTTTACACGTACCGTTACGCTGTTCTTTGTTCGTAGTGGACGATTATTGTTAACATGTAAAAAAATAGCACCTTTCGCGCTTACCTAGTAATAAGGCTTACTAATGGTAAAGTGGAATAGTGACGGTTGCTAGTCCATTGCCAATAAATTTTCTTTTCGTTTCTTATGATGACTTGATGATAACTTTTTGACTTCGAAAAGACATACATATATAATAATAATAATAATAAACTCAGACATTTCACACAGCGCCATCTAGTCCCAAAGTAAGCAGCACAGCGCTTGTGTTATGGGTACTAGACAACTGATATACTACTTATATACTTTTTTTTTTTTGTAAATAAATACATATTATACATAAACACCCAGACTCGGGACGGGAATCGAACCCGCAACCCCCGTTTACTTTCCGACGCATTAAACCATTGCGCCACGGAGGTCGTCAAGCTTATATACTTTACATGTATATATTTTTCTTTCCCTCCCAGACCACCATAGAAGCATACGAGAATTTTATTATTTCTATGTTCTCTATACCTGTTATATTTAAAGTGTCTGACATATAATGACTACAACATTCAGCAGCCGCGTAGAAACATCTCTCCCAGCGGCCGTGAATTGAAGGAATCACAGCATTTCTAACAGCATTAGCGACCTCCTCGAAAGCAGGATCGAATGGATAACAGCCACAGGACCCGTCTTCTTTAACCTAAATTATAAAACGAAAATAATTAGTGCTGGGTGGATTCGCAATTATTATTTGGCTCATAATTGATGTGATCCTCGGATCACAGGAACAAGGTCTGAGGTGTGACCCATACTTTTTTCTCTTCTGACAAATGTAATGTTGGTTTATCACCTCCATCATTATACCTACTGACTTAATATACCTATATGGGCAGATTCGCCTTTTTATCATTTCCTATTTTATTTTTTAGTATTTTTAAAAACTACAAAGTAATGCATGCTTACCGACGTAAATTTGAAAATATAATACTATAAAAATTATTGTACAATTATACAATATTATATAATCAGGAAATTGTAAGTTATTGGTCCTCAAAATTATTTCATATTGAATATGATATGAATTGAATATGAATGTGAACAAAACTAAGGTTCTGGTGTTTGAAAGGGAAGATGTACAGACAAAGTGTGAAATATGACTAAATGCAAAATGTCTAGAACACATGAACGAAACTGTATATCCGGGGAGTGCGTTTTCGAGGGATGGAAGATGTGAGTTGGATGTGAAGAGACGGGTAGCAGCTGGCAATAAACGGTGCTTTGTCCGCATTAGTAGGCAGTATGAATATATCTAACTCAGCCAAAATGGCCATACACAATGCGGTGTGGCTTCCAACTTTATTCTACGGAAGTCGGGCTTGGATATACACGAAACCGAGTTAAAGATAAATGCAGTAGGAATCCGATCTCCTAGAAATATGCGGTGTTACCTTTGCGGACAAAATGAGCAATGAAGAGATACGCAGTATGACAGGGTACAACCTTGTATACTGTTAATCCCTTATGCTCTTTTCGTCACAGGGTAGTTGCTTTACCCCCACACTTTCCTCTACCTTCCCCATTCCTTAACTCCTACTATTAATTAGGAGTTAGAAGACTAACTATAGTATGTCAATTATTTCGTATTTTCTTACCTCAAACATCTTTTATTCAAAGATTCTGTTTTAAATAACTGAATCACGCGCTATATGTTATCATTAAGATTCTAAAAATCTATGTCTTTTTGGTTGTCACTAAAGTATTCTAATGTCTCTAATACTAGAACCAACAATAAAGCACCTTTTATCAGAAAACGCCACATATTATTATATTAAACTTTCTAACTTACTTTCTTTCTTCTTTCAGCTTCATAATAGCGACTGAAAGATGGGAGGCGTGGCGTCTAGGAACGCGTCTCGCCACGATGAATTTTATTATTATTTATTGGAAAAACCTACTAACTTTGACGTTTCCGCAACGGTGTTGACGAATTTCCGTATTAAAATTGAGAAAATGTTTGATGATTTATTAGTCACTAGCTGTTGCCCGCAACTTCGTTCGCGTAGTCTTTTATTCTATATTAAATAATTCAGACACCTTCGCGGTTGCACACAGAACTCACCAAACTTTCATCACAAACAGATGAAGATTTTGGAACGCCTTTAGGACAAACATACAAAGAAACATTCATTTTTATTTATGTAGACAAGTGTAGTATTTATTTGTTCAAGATAACGTGTAAGTACTTTCTAAATGTACAGTGTATGTATGTATATTTATGTATGTGTGTATGTATGTTGTTATTTATAAGTAAGTATCTATTTTAATATGTATGTCAATCTAAATATTATTGCGTTGTACACACTAAAATTGCTTATAATTATTGTCTCCATCGCAGGTCTGCTGGAAGGAATTTCATTACCTATGAGATAAGCAGTGCTATTGTACAATATTTTGTTGTATTTTTTCTTTTTTTTTTGTATTTTGTGTACATAAATAGTTAAATAAATATAGTAGAGAAGCTTAGCGGTTAAAAAAAGATTTACGTGGGACTGAGCAGTATTATACCGACAACTGCTATCGTCGTATTCAGCAGTGTTTCCTCGGTAAAAAAAAATGGTGTTGTTACTTTCTCAATTGGTGGAGGGGGGAGCTATGATGTCACATAGATGGCGATTCTTGGTTTAAATTTTGTCGACTAACTCAATAATTACTTATTCGACAAAATTTGAACTCAATAATTACTTAACCTATTTGGACGACTGAGGTGCCATATGAAAGGTATTGAAATGACTAATAAAAAACATGTGATAATCATAAGTATAGGTTCAAAATTTAAAAAGTTATTCGAATAAAAATAAAAATCGAAAACTTGCACGTTAGACTTGTGTATGTGTGACAAGCAATGATGTTATAATACAAAAGAGGTAGATAGGTTACATGCACTCGAAAAGTGGCACCCCCAAAACTTTGCTAATTAGCCAATCTGGACTTGGTAAAAGAATATGAAAAAAAATGTTACAGAACCAACAGTGTCATGCAATGCCTATTGCGCATTCAAAATTCTAAAATCTTTTAATAATCCAAGTTTTTTATAATATACCTACACGATCATGTGATGACGCAGCCACCCAGTTTTAATCGTCGTTTATTTATTAAAAGCAATAATATATAATTCATCATTTTCAAATTTATAATTAAAAAATGTTGGCGATCTTTTTAAATAAATATGTTCTCATGTAGTTACATGATTCAAGAAAAACGAAATTCGAAAAAAGCAAACATCATTTTTTACTGACTAATCCCATTAGGTATCAATCATATTTTTTTTATATAATAATAATAATAATAATGTACTCAGACATTTCACACAGCGCCATCTAGTCCCATACTAAGCAGCACAGCGTTTGTGTTATGGGTACTAGACAACTGATATACTACTTATATACTTTTCTTTTGTAAATACATACATATTATACATAAACACCCAGACTCGAGGCGGGAATCGAACCCGCTACCCCCGTTTACTTTCCGACGCGCTTAACCATTGCGCCACGGAGGTCGTCGATATCTGTTCTGTGGAAATAATTACTAATATTCTATGAATTAGTCACGGATTCGCTTAAAATGTAGTAAGAAATTGAAATTGACCAATCACAATGATTTAGGGAGCTATGTGATTTGTTAGTTTGAAATGCAATTATGTTTTACATTGCATAGCGACGCAGTGCAATGTATATTTGTCTCACTTTCTAACGTTGTAACTGGGACAATATTTTACTTGGATTAGTACTAAGGTAACCTATCTACCTCTTTTGTATTATAATATCATTGGTGACAAGCCATATAGTTGTAACGTGACTAAAGAACAGAGCGTACAATTTGTGTGAGCTTGAACATCTTGAGCAGGAGCTCGTCAGGAGGTACGGACAAGGAACGGATATCAGATGAACCGACGAACGAGGCGGTCTAAAAAAAAATAGTGACATCCAGAGGTGAGCAGATAACCTACCTACATCCACAGGCGCATAAAACTGTCGTAATTTGTTTATTTATTACATGATTTTAAAAATTATAAATGTACATTACAGATGAAAAACGAAGCAAGATTTTTTTATTCGAACTATTTTAAATAAAATTGGCATTTTTCCGCATTATTTACATTATAAAAATTTAACACTACAATTTTTGTTTTTTATTCGAATAACTTTTTAAATATTGAACCTATACTTTTTTGTTAGGCATTTCAATACCTTTCATATGAGACCTCAGTCGCCCAAACAGGTTAAGTTATTATTGAGTAATTTGACAAAATTTAAACCAGAAATCTCCATCTTTGTAACGTCATACCTCCGTTTTTCATACTCGAGAAACTACTGTCGACGATACCAGTTGTCGGTATAATACTGCTCCGTCTCACGAAAATAGTTATTTGACGACTTTATTCAAGTTAGCCTCCCTACTAATAATAAATAAAAAGAACTAAAAATCGGAAAGTGCATTGAAAATTATTGGAAAATATAACGAAGTTTGATAGGTACCTGCAAATTTTCCACATACGGGAATAACATTTGAAGCTTGTTTATTTCTAATAAACCCAACTTAAGTAATATAACTTTTTATAACATAAAATTAATATAAAAGCAAAATTAATTTGTTTTATCAGTCGGGTCATCATTTTGTGCAAGTTTCGTGAATTTACTCAGGTATCAAGTGAAAGAAATTAGTAGGTATTCGATGTACCTATGATTTGATGACACACAGTTTTGTTACTTGTAGATTGTCACAGTTCTAAGAATACTTATATATTTTTTTCATTCAAATGTGTAGCTAACTACAAATGTGCTTTTAAATTTAGAAAAAATACAAACTTATTAATTATGCATACTTAAATAAAATTATCTGAATTTAAAATCAGAAAAAAAATGTTCAGCCAGAAAGTCGTAAAACATAATATGGCCACACCATTATACTAACTTTATGGGCCACACACACATGCATTTACTCGTAATGTAGGTAATATTGTGTATATTATATATTATGTAGGTATATCTATAGGTACTACGTAATGTTACAGCTCACAGGTAATATCGTAGCGCTACATTATCTCTTTCTTTATCTCATGTAATACATCATACTCATAAAGGATAATTTTACGTTAGTAACTAATTAATCTGTGGTATAATGTTCAAAACTGAATATTATAGGGTGAGTGATCAGTAGATGCCACGAAATACAGCTATTTGTAAATTTTTACTTTGAAAAATCTTACAGGGGTTATTAAAACAAGAATAAAATAAAAAAAACTCCACATATTTCATGCAGTGAAGAGATTTATTTAGTTTGCTTACAGCGGCCGACGGTCTGGGCCGTAAGTTGCCACCGCCCTAGCGTCGTAGTTTCCGAGCGGAATCGGCTTTCTCTTGCTCTCCTCGGCGTCCTCCTTAGTGCCTTTTCACACGTACCGGTTGCCGGGTACCCGGCGCCGGATACCCGGTGGCGAAGTTTATCAGTATGTACGATAGATTTCACACGTACCGGCTTAATTTACCCGGCAGGCGGTATCTGGATGCGTGCCGGATCCACCATTGTGCGTCAGGTAGTCGTCTACCGGTTAGCCGGCGGTCGGACTCACAGTGGTGTATGAAACACGCAACAAGCTTTCATACGCACCGACGGAAAAAGCACGCGTACGTCGCGCGTTGTCTCACACTCTCGTGTTGTATAGTAAAATTGCAAAATGGAGATTGATATTGAATTGTTAATAACATTAATAGAAGCTAGTCCGGTTTTATGGGATAAAACATGTTCAGAATACAAAGATAAAAATGAAACGAAAAAGGCTTGAAGAGAAGTTTGTGTATTACTGAAGAACGACTGAAAAAAATGACGACGATGAAAAAAATGCATTTGGTTAGTAGTTAATTTAATTTTTATTTTATTTTGTAGTTTGCATAACTGATGAATATGTTATATTTTAGATAACTGCCAACTAACTGCTCCGGATTCGGTCAAAAAACGGTCCGCTAAAATATTTCTAATATTATTTGCTGCTAGCCCTCCACGTCGTACTTGTTCTCTAGCTTAATCATTGAATCCCAATACGGTCATTGTATCCTCTGGTTGATATCCATCTCTGACACGAACAAAATTGTATAAGATTACACAAGCCTTGACAATATCAACGAGAATTCGGGTTCAAAATTAATGCCACGAAGTAATATCCTCCATTTATTACTTAGAATAACAAACGTACATTCCACATACCTTCGAGCTCTGCATAAACGATAATTGTAAATTCTTTGTTTCAAGGTGAAATCTAATCCACCGTATGGTCGAAGTAGATGTTTGTGTATGGCGAATGCTTCATTGCCGGCAAAAAAATATGGCATATTCGGCCTCACTGTTCCTGTAAGAATTTTTCGTTTGGTAGTTCGAGATGATTGTTTAAAATCGATGACCACAATGAACATTTCTTGAAAATATGAGTCGCAGTCTTTCCCGTAGCTTCCAATGTCAACGTATATAAAGCGGTACTCTGAATCTTCTACAGACATTAATACAACAGAAGTATAGCCTTCATAATTATGGTACATCGACCCAAGAGGATTTGTAATTCGGATATGTTTACCGTCAACTGCCCCTAAGCAGTACGGGAAGTTTTCCCTTTGTTCAAATTTTAAAGCAATGGATTCCCACATTTCTTTTCCAGGTATAAGTATACATTCATATTAATTTTACTGACGATGAAGTTGTACAATTTCAGTTAGGAGTCATGGAATTAATAACAAAAATTAAAGAACAAAAACGTTCAGTTCATCATCATCAGAGGATGTACCAGCATCCACCAGTATACCAAACTTTACGTTCACAATCTCAACCAGTATACCTAACTTTACGTTTCCAATCACAACCAGTATATGATTCATTACGTCCCCAATCGCAACTGGCATATCAAAATTTTGATTCACAATCGCAACTAGGATACCAAACTTCATCTTGTGAAGATAACGCAAATCAGCGGAATCCCAAAATGACAGCAGCGTTATCAACCACACAAATATCGTCAACAGCGTCGTCATCTCTACAATCACCGCCACCGCCAACTATGACTTCTGCGTGCAAGTTTCATCGTGTTTATGGTGAAGTTGTCCAGTATTTCATCGCCATTCTCTACAAATTCATCTATGGATGATTCGATTGATTTCGCTGATGAAATCTTAATGTAACTTTTAATATTACTAATTAAAGTGATATTTAACTTACCGAATTGCAATGATTAATATTTCGATAGGCTGAATACAATTTCTCATGTTCGAATTCTCACGTTGCAAATGGATTTTTCAAACTGTAATATAATTGGTCAAAAGAGGATATAGACATTCTAAAGTACTTGAAAAACCTGTCTTTATCTTTTAGTAGCTCTGGAAATAAGATATAGATTGCTCCACATTGTTCTCTTTTCATGTTAATGGGATGAGCCCAATAACTTCTTGACTTCCTTTTCTGGCGGCGGTATCTTCGGTACAAAATCCAAATTGCAATAAATTGTTTACGTTACATTTTTAAAGAAAAGGGAAAATTAACTACGTACGCCTAGTCACTACGCGACTGTACTTGCGTCGACGGTCTAGATGCCACTGAAGACAAAATCTGATCGTGTGAAAGCTTAATGTGGTATCGGGCAGTCGGCGCCGGCTACCCGGTTCCCGCGGCACGTGTGAAAAGGCACTTAGGGACTAATACAGTCTCACAGGAGGGCATTATCTTTCACGTATCTTCACCATCTTCACCTGCCAGCATAGCCGCTACTATAATACCTCTGGCACGGACAGATCTTGTCCGATTTGGCGGAATAGGCAATGAATTACAACAATACAGCTTTACTTATTATTATAAGTACCTGGGCGTTCGAGCTTTACTTGTCGTCTTTTAGATTTGATTGTACCTATATCAAAAAAAAGTCTGACCACATTGCAAAATTTGAACCAGGACACTTCGGCGTGTCCTGCTTCAAATTTTGAATGTTGAAACGTTCTGACCTTCGTTCGTTCTTACTATTAAGAAGGCAAATTCTGCTGCGAAATTAGCAATAAATACCAATTACCAGTTTTAAGTGTGTGAAAACACAGAAAAAATGAATTTTCCCGGAATTGAGACCTAGCTAGATCAATTTTTCATTCTCTTATACTTTAATTATAAATTTAATCGAAATCGTTAGAGCATGGTTAAAGCCGTCTTCAAGAACGCGATTATAAATATGCAAATATGTATTGCTCGTGTAATAGTATAGGATGATTGAATTTAGAAAATTAGATTTCTCTTAAATCTAATCGGGATTTAAGTTTTCTTACATTAATTATTATTACGAGTGTTATAAATTGATTATTATTTACTATAAAAAAATGTGTTATCAAATATAAATGTTGGGGGTAGTTTGTCAGGCATGTTGTTTATATTATCAACCTTTAAAACAAGTAAGCACTATTAAATTGTAAAATACAAGTATTTATAATAAGCATAACATTTAATTTTATTGCGAGAACCCTTATTTCTGTGAAATTGCTGCAAACTGCAATTAGCTACCATAGATTGTCGAATGAAATACTACTTCAACTTAGGTACTTTAACAGTCTTCGAATCCACGCAATGTTAGCAAAATGACCGAATTGATAGTTACTCCTATCGATAGGCTCATATCAGATTTCATTAACAGTTTTCAGGGATTGGCACTACTAAATATTATCATGCAAAAATTAATAAGGTTGGAAAAGGCAGAGCAGGTATTAGGGCCACTAAATCTACCTACGATGTTACTAAGTATAAATTTATAATAATCAATACTAACGACTTCCAAGCATGGTGCCCACCAATTTTGATAAACGCAGCGGGCGCTCATATTCATGGAGTTGAATCCTCCGACATACAAGAAATTAGGCGTATAAAGTAAACAAGCTTGACCAGCTGTCCACCGGTATATTTGTTCGGGATAATGGCCATTACGAAAATTGCATATTTTTCCAGCATCATTTGGAATTGTGTCGGGAGGTTCCTGAAATAACAAAAATGTTTAATAAGTAGAAATATTTTTTTCCACTGTTTTTTTGTTGAGTAGGGAAGTTTCATTGTCAGTTACAATATTAGGTAACCGTACTGGATTTCCTATTGTAATTTGCAAAACCATAGTACACATAGTAAATATATATCTTCACGCTGTATTCCTAAAGAGGTACCTAGTCAGAAAGGATGAAGTGCCAAGCATCGCGGTCCTGACATGGGTTCTTTAGAATTTTGACGTTGGTCTCGTCTTCGATATTCAACTTTGGTGATAAAAAGTGTACCTGGAAGGTTATCTTATCAGTCATCACTATCTCATCATACTTTATTTTAATATCATTAAGATTTACTTTTTGAGATTATAATGTCTTAATATCAGCAATACAAAATTTAAGAAAACCAACCGTAAAATTCTGAGGAATAACACATGTAATTCATTCGCCCCCTCAAATCTCATCATTCTTCTTAGACACTTTTGCCGAGTCATATCAGTATTTTTGGAATTTTCATCAACTAACTTAGGTATTCTTTGTTTACTGCTAAAAAGCAAAAAATAACTATCGAGCCTATTTTCCTTGTCTACTCCGTAAGGGCTTCAGTGTAAGTCATGATTGAATATATTTGAGTATAAGCCTGGGACGCGGCATTGTCCTTCACAGAACAAATAGATATTTCTGACAAATTTTGACTTAAAACTTAAAAATTGGGCTCAATAGCTGTTTAGTTGAATGAAAAGAATGAGCTATTTATTCCAATTTGTTTTTAAAACATGCCTTATAAGAGTTGAGTAAAATTAGCATTTTGTAAGGAACTGCGGAAGCATGCGGTTCTGCTCCTTTAGAATAAAAAAATAAATATATTCACGACATACAATCCTTGCCTCCTTTTATGTGATTCAATTCAAGTAAAATTAGCATTTCAAGATAACAGCGGAAGCGTGCGGATTTGAGCCCATAACAGTATTAGAGTAACTATACGTATATTTTCAGTGTGTTATAGCTTACCTCACAAATGTAGACATTAGGTCTTTCACAGTTTAGCCTATTGTTGGTATTGTAAGCAAAGCGTGCATTCCGTTGATGCCACACGTTTACCAAGTCTGCTTTCGGGAGATTTAGAGCATTATCAAAATAAGCTTCCACCTATAAATAAAAACATTAATTTTTCTATACAACGGGGGATAAATAAATATGTAAAAAATATGTCTTAAGTTAAACGGTTTTATTGGATAACCGATGATGAACTAAAAGCTAAAAAGTAATTTTCTTCTTTCAAAAGGTCAAAACCTCACTTCTAAAGGTCAAACTTCCGCAAAATGCAACTTAACCACATTAAAAAACTCCGTTCAGATCATATTTCAAAGATTTGGGAGTATATTTGGACGTCCTTCTATCATGGATCAAATTTATTTTTTTCAAAACAAAAAGCCCTTTGTCAACGATTAAAGAAGCTAAGTATATCAGATTACACAGTGTTAAACCTAAAGTTACAATTGACAATAAACTATCGCTCTACCAATGTGTATACCAGTGTGTATACCTACACTGGTAGAGGGATATCTAATGTATTAATTAAAATCGTTGTAGTACCTACTTACATGTTTCAAGTATTTGAAACATTTAAGTACTATAGCGATTTTAATTAATACGTTGCGAATTATAACTAATGCACATGTTATTTTTACTGTATGTAAGGGTCCAGTAATTAATTTCATTGATTGTACTTAAGAACTAACGAACATCTATCAAATCGATGACTGGTCAATTTAAATGAGTATTTATAAATATAATAATAATAATATATTTCTAAATAATAATTTATAAATATTGCAATAACGCTTAAAGAATTATTGTCAAATGATTGTGAACCAGCGAAAATTGAAATATGTAATAAATGAAGAAACATCGAAGAAAATATTAAAAGGACTTCAGATGATTTCTCACATACATCGCTAAGCAATGCTATGGCTTTGGATTTACTTGAATTTGATTCCATTATCACTGCGGCCTTAGAGACTACCTCTTTGTACAACTCCTGCTTTAGACTTACCTGGACCGTCTGCTATTAACACTGCATTCCTTATGATGAAATTTGGCATGGAAACAATTTAACATCAAAGAGCGTACATAGGTCACTTTTTTATCAAAAATCTACCCCCAAAAAGGTGAAAAGGGGGATGAAACTTTGTGTGGGAAATGCTAAACTTCGGTTATGAATTATGATAAAATTTGGTGCAGTGCTAGACTGTT
This sequence comes from Zeuzera pyrina, assembly GCA_907165235.1. NCBI lineage: Eukaryota > Metazoa > Arthropoda > Insecta > Lepidoptera > Cossidae > Zeuzera > Zeuzera pyrina. Next base: position 13,161,210 of record OU015624.1, read on the forward strand.
TTTATCAAAAAGACGTAAACTACTTTTACATCAAAAATCTACCCCTAAAGGTTGAAAAGATGCAACTTTGTATGCGAAATGCTACACCGCTGTACTCATTATGATGTGGCGTGAAAATAGTTTGACACCTGGGAACGGTCATAGGCTACTTATTTATCAAAAACCTGTCTTTAAGGGGCTGAAAAGAGGGATGAAACTTTGAATGGGAAATGCTAAACCGCTGAACTATGATGATATATGACGAAATTTGTTACAGAGAAAGTACGTGCCCAGAGCCAGACGTAGGCTAAACGTAGGGCTCTTTTTCAAAAACAAATTTATACATAATATATACATGTACATGTAATCTAACCTAATCGAAGAAAGCCATAAAAAAAATTTCCGCGCAGACGAAGTCGTGGGTACAACTATAAAACTAAAAGACAAAGAAAGACATTGCACAAGAAGAAAAAATCAAACGAAACTTAACCATTTGAAGAAATTAGGGATGTGGTTTCAGAAAAAGAAAGTGGAGAATAAAAGGGATAGTTAGGAAAATAAAACGAGAAAAGGGTGAAAGTTATAATACTTTATCCGGAAATATTAAAGAAGCTAGAAAATTATAACCAATTCCTTGTCAAGCAGGAAGATGTTCTAGGCAATAATATGATATTTTAGAGCACAGATTCCCAAGGGGCGATACCGCCCCTAAGTGGGTTCTGGAGCCTTCCATGGGGGCGGTAGTGGAACCAGAAGCAAATGGAGGCATCAAGACAGTCAAGAAGGGTGACGAAATAAATAAACGAAATTTATTTGTACTTAACATTTTTTTTATAATTATTTATTGTAATAAAATACTTTGCAAATACAAGATTTCATGAATAAATATTTTATTTAGCTTTGAAAATTATCTTATTGTTATCGCGTTAAAAACATTTTTAAAGTTTATTATAGAATAGATGAATTGGCTACTTTATTATTACTATACTAATTATTATAGAAAATTGGTAGGCAAACACGCCTGTATATACACTGAAATATTTAAAAAACTGCGTGATGAGGGTATTATTATAAAAAGGTTCTTCGATGATTTCATCAAACTCTCCTTTAGCGTAAAAGCCAAAGATACACTTAACCAAACAGATGAAGAAGATTCGGGTGAAGATTCGAATAAAGAAATAATAGAACTTCTACAATCTTCACCCGAATCTTCTTTATTCTTATTCATATTTTGTTGATGTCTTTTTTAAGTGCAAAGACAATTATGGGCATAAAATACGGTTTTTTTTTATTTTAAATCGTTAGTTATCTGCTTCATTAAATATGATCAATTTCGGTACTTTTTATAATTACAATTACTGTTAGTATGATATTTATTATTTAAAATCAATGTACTTTTCACGCACTTTAATTCAAAATCACATTAGTCATGAATTTTGATACCACCCTTTACATCAGACTGAGTCCAGGGGATTATTCACAAACGTCGGAAATTTTTCGTGGCGAAAAGGCCGATCGTCGGAAAGCATAAATTCAATCCGACGGCTTGGATTTGTGAATACGACTATATATGATATGATATATATATAATATAAATGTAACACGATTTCGGATTTGTGAAGCGCGTATAGACAAAATCATCGAAAAGTTTCCTGTCGGATACGGAAAGTTGAGTTTCCGACGTTTGTGAATAACCCGCAGCACTTTATTTTTAGCCAAGCCCTAGATCATTTCGTCACAACTTCTTTAAATCAACCTTCAGGTCATTTGATGTAAGGACTAGGAATACAGAAAATCGTTGATGTAACGGAAATTTATTTCCTAAAATAGGTGATATATGAACAAATTTCATATCGTGAGGGAAACTCCGACGGATTTTAAACCTTCCTGTGAAGCCCCATAAAAAAACCTAAGTAATGAGAAAGTTATACCAAATTAATCAAGTAAAAAAATTTTAAAAGCTCCTGAAAAATCTTATTTTGTCCATTACACCAATTGTTCCTACCACGATGTATGTCACTAATGATCGGTTACATTCTGACATACATACATTCATATTCTCATGCTAAAACAGAAAAAAAAGTTTACAAACTAAAACCCGACTATGGAAAAAATCAATGAAAAAAAATTTATTCTTAAAAAAATCAATTAAGTGTATTTTCCCCAACTTTTTTATAACAGAATTCGACTAACTGGCTTAAACAGTTACATAATATGATTGTAACGATTAGTTGTGAACTGTATGATTAGCGCCAGCTACTTCCGAGAGCCGACTTATAAATCGAAATAAAAGTTGCCAACGTCTTACTCTAATCTAAACGGTTCGCTAAACGAAAATGGAGTAAAATACGGGACGCAGTGATACAGGTAAAAAAAATACAGGACTCCGCTTTCACTATCTGCCTGGGACTCTCCTAGTTAGGTATACCTACAGCCCAGATACGATTGTATTATCCAAATCCTTTTTAAATCGAACATACCAACGTGACGTTCAATAAATTTTCTAAAATTTATAAACGCATATTTTATTTTGTAGACGCTACTTGTTGCTATCATTGTATCATTCAATATATCAACTTAACAACTCTTCATTCAACAAATAACAACTCTTCATTCGGACTTAGACTTGGCGGAAAGTAAGTTTTGCCTTTATTGTGGCATTTATTGTGACTTTATTTGACAACAGCAAGGGCACAGCAGTTCACTCTCGAACGATTTTATTATATTCATACAATTTCAAAGATTCTCTACTTGCAATAAGTACGTACTTATCTACATCTACATAAATAAATTAAATTAAATTCATATAAAATATTCTTGTTTACTGAATTTCTTATTGTTATTATGCCTATTAGGTATTTAAAACATAAAATGGAAAGTAAATATTTTTAATTGTGTAGGGAGAACAATTGAATTTCTAATCAAGCATTAGTTTGTCCTTTTTTAGAAGCTACCTAGTTGTTTCATCTAATATAGTATAAGTAATAACTAAGTATAAATACGCAGATATTATGTACATAAGTAGTTACCTACACAAATTTATAAAAAAATTAAAGGATATTTCATCTTTAGGTTATTCTGTATTAGAGTAAGTACTTAACATACATACATACATACAACATACATATCTTCACGTTGTATCCCTAACGGGGTAGTCAGAGAGGACGGAGCGCCAAGCGTCGCGATCCCCACATACTTCTTTCGCTTCCTCGAATCTCACACATTTTCGCCTAGGTATGCGAGTGCTTTTGACATTTCCGTCAGCTAACACTAGCTATTTAATCTTCATAAATGAGCCTTGGTCTTCTTTGGCTTCTTTTACCACTCACTTTCGCTCTATAGATTTTCTTCGTCAGTACTTAATATTAGGTAAATATTTAAAAAAGACATGAATATGTACTCTATATACGCACCTGTAATATATAAAAAGAATAAATCCAAATAGGGAACACAACTGCTATCACTTCAGGAAGTCCGTACATATTTTATCAAAACACTGTTGACATAATCTTGAAACATAATGGAAAACACAAAATTAGAAAGCACCAAGTCAATATCCTTCATTAAATTTGATAAATTATTACCATTATCTGCACTCGGTATAATATGAGACACTACATAAGACGTTTAAATCAAGAGAGTATATCATTAGGCATTCCAACACGAGTCAAATCATAACAGCTTTGTTGATTGTCTTCACGTATTTTCATACGATGTACCTGCAGATGAACTGGTTCTACTAAACAATATGATGTTTACAAATTACTTTCGAACAATAAACTGTTATCACGGATTTAATTTCGTGATTTCACAGTATTATATTTCAAAACTTCTGTAATCAGCATTGTCGCCGCCTCGGTCCAGTCGCAAAATGTCTAAGCTTCAATAAATAAAAATTACAAAGCAGTGATTTACGTCAGTATCTTATCTTAATCATTTAAGTTAAATACCTATAGATAAGTTAATGATTGATAAAATTTGTATAACAAATATTGTAGCAAATGAATTCACGCTGCTGATAATTCAAAAATGTTATCTTCGAAATACTTTATCAATTACAGTAAATCCATTGCTCGAGGTATGCTGTGTTATATGGCTTCTAAGACAACAAACGCGTCGAGTTACAAAATTATAGAAAAATTAAAAACAATTTATGCAACACACATGTCCATGAAATATCTAATAGCAGTAAATAGAACGTCAAATGTTGGTACGATCCTGACTTACCTCTTTTGCTTCCTAATTTATCATTATCTACCCGTTTTTACGCTTCCATCTAGTCTGGGAGAAAGAAATATACGTACATAGATATCTTTAGGCTGAATCCCTAACGACGTAGTCAGAGTGGACGAAGCGCCAAATATCGCGAACTTTATTAATATACTTCTTTCGCTTCCTCAAACCTCGCCGTTCTTCTTACATACTTTCGCCTTGGTTTGCGAGTTATTTTGACATTTCCGTCACCTAACACTCTGGCTGTTTGATCTGATAACCACCGCACCTACGGCCAGTCGAAGAATTCACATGGAAAATGAGTGCCTAATGTGCATAGGTATATTTTGAATTATTTATTTCATATATATATATATACACTTATTCCATTCTGTATTTATATATTAACAAGCCGTTTCCCGTCCGCTTCGCTGGGCGTAAGTGAAAATTTTGTATATAATACGACATTTTTGTTTGAAAAATAGTGAAGGGTCTATGGAGTTAAAAAAATAAGTAGCCTATAACCATCTACAACTAATTCCGCGTCGAATGGTCATGGTCCCATGCCGATCGGTCCAGTAGTTTTCAAGTTTATCGTGGTCAAAAAAAAAAACTTTCATTATATATATATACTAGCTGTACCCGCGACTTCGTCTGCGCGGAAAATTTTTTCGTGGCTTTTCCGGATTAGTTTCAATTATATGTAAATATGCATAGTATGTTTAAACATTGTTTCTGAAAAAAGTCTACGTTTAAGCTTACGTCTGTCTCCGGACACATACTATCTCTGTACCAAACATCATAATTGGTTCGGCGGTTCAGCATTTCCCATTCAAAGTTTTATCCCCCAAATATCCCAAAGTTTTTTGATAAAAAAGTAGCCTATGTCCGTTCCCATGTGTCAAACTATATCTATGCTACATCAGAATCAGTTCAGTGGTTTAGCATTTCCCGTACATAGTTTCATCTCCCTCTCTCCCGTCCCCCTTTTCATAGATTTTGAAAAAAAAGTCTCAATACCGCCCAAATTTTATCATTACCAAGATTTAGTGTTTCCCTTACAAAGTTTTGTCCCCCTTTTCACCCTCTTCGGGGTAAATTTTTGATAAAAAAAGTAACCCATGCCCGTTTTCTGATGTCAAACTGTATCCCTGCCAAAATTCATTGTAATCGGTTCAGCGGTTTACCATTTCTTATACAAAGTTTCATCCCCCTTTTCACTCTTTTAGAAGTAGTTTTCTAAAAAGATAATTAGTCTATCATGAGCGCATACACATTTTCGTACTACGCACTGATTTTTATCAAGATCGGTCAAGTCATTCTTTAGTTATAAAAGGACATACAGATAGACGGACAGTCAAAAATTTTAAAAATGGTGGAATCGAAATAAGTAAGTAATAAAACGTCTATCTATCGCAAAATTTGACAAAAAATCTGAAATTACAGACAGACGCAAGAGATTTATATAGTAGTATAGATATTGCATATTTATTTCTGTAACTATTTTTAAAATTTCATATTACACAATTTAAAATAAAATTGAAAATACCAAAACCAGTTCAAATTCATATGGGTGGAGCGGGCGAAACAAACCGATAGATCGATGAATAACTAATATTTTGTGTGTTATTGATCTTTTCCCGGTACTTTCTTGACAGAGACATTATTACTAAAACTAATAACCACAAAATGACAAAAAAAAAACAAAAATTCAAAAAATAGGAAAGATACAAATAAAAATAAGACAAAGGTTATAATAGCACAGAATAGTTATGTTTCCATTGGTGATTCATGCGGGTCTTGCACTGACTTCATATTTTTTGCTCTAGAATGTTCATCTTTACGATTATAAATCTTGCCATTGGATGTCCAAACGTATAAAAAAGTAAAACAATTTTCTACTGCCACCCGTTAAATGCTCTGAAAGGTATATTGGGCAAGATTTTCCCTTAATTCCCACTAGCGACTTGTTGAGTTTATTTTCTTTGTCACGCATTTTATTAAAGATTCGAGCAGTATTAAAGATATTATGTTTCACGGAGACAGTCATAAATTCAACAACATAGACACCATTTCTACCAGGTGCAGAGGGTAAGCATTAAATATCGCGAATATCGGAAGACTGAACATTTGTTTCCAAAATCTTAGCAATATTAACAACTTTGTTTTGAAGTGGTATTCGATCGAGTAGTTCGCCTCCTGCGTATTTCTCATAGCTGAATCGCAAAAGCACGAAATTGCCCTGTGTCTTTTCCGACATATATATATTTTTCTACACTGCAGTTTCATATGAAGTGTCTCCCACAAAGGTTGTCTGGAAGAGATCGCTTTGAGGGATAAGACCGCCTTGCACTCATTAGTTTTAAGTTTAATTGTAAACTATTTTTGTTAGAATGTTTTAGAATTTTAGTAGAATACAACAATTAATTTATCGATCTATCTAACATTGTGCTTATTGAACATTTGGCTTATATTACAGTGGAAAATTAATAAGTGTTTCGATAGCTTCAGTTAGATCTAGGAAGTAGAATGTCTGTGATGTAAATTCATTGAATACGTAAAAGCATATTGGACATTCTCTGCTGCCCAAATAAAAAAGTACTAAACTTTTTGCGTTTTGGAATGTTTTGCGCATTCACTGGAATGCACGCATATATTTTCTCTTTAGAAATTTGTTTAAAATAAGTTTCGCTTCGATGAGCTTCGACTCTGCATTACTATCGAGAGTAGTTTTAATTTGGTTGATGAAGTTGTTTTTATTTTTTTACCTTATTTATATTTTTGTGATATTTAAAATAATGATCGGAAATTAACCAAATTTAATTTCTTTAATTTCCTATTATTTTTTGTTATGTCATGCATGACTTAGAAATAATTATGAAAGTAGCCTTATTTATTTATTTTTGCATACCTGAGGAAACACCCGTTCAAGGTTGGACCTTGATACGAATACAAATTTGAATTTCAAAACTTCCATCTCATCGTCTGTAATTTGTGTCTTTCTATTCGTCATGAATAGTGATATTTTATTTTATTTTTATTTATTGTAGGGATACACCATCGGCCTTATCACTATGTATTTATATTGTTATACTTTGTACTAGTAATTCTATATTCTGGTGACATGTCTTTACAGGTGCATACAACGATTCACATTTTGTTCATCTAAATGTACTTAATTAAGATAGCAGTGTTATGTACAAATATTTATCGATTATTTACATTAAATACAGAAAAAAAAACTCATAATGAAAAAGAACAAAAGACTACCACAAAGAACCAGGTTAATTACAACGCACGCCTGCATAGGAATACTACACCTCACTCATTCCAGCAACGACTTGGATACCAAGTCAATACAGACATTTTTGAATTTAAACCTTCCATCGCCAAATATGTCACTATCGTCCTTAGAACATACCTTGTTATATGATCGCATTAGTCTGTTTAAGGGAGCGTAATTTCCTAGGTTAGTTCTACTTCTAGTTGTTGAGAATAAGTTGCATATCGGATGCCTAGGCATGTTGTAGGGAACGGTTATATCAATTTCTTTTAGAAGATCAGGTGAAACTTTATCGCCGTGTATCGGTATACAAGGTTAGGATATCACAAATTTTGCGGCGGTCTTTCAACGAATTCATCCCCAGGTGCGAGAGTCTGGTAACATAATCGGCACGATACGATCAGTTATTATGATTACGGGGTCCTTATAGGCAAGAAAGCGCGTCAGATTTCTCTGGACACGTTCAATTCTCGTGATATGAACGTTGTAATAAGGATTCCAGACTGGTGACGCATATTCCAGAATGCTGCGTACAAGTGCATGATATATGATTTTGACAGTAGCTGGATTTTTGAAATCTTTACACGTACGCTTTACCAAGCCGACCATTCTCTCATGCACTTGTTACTACTATCAATATGCTCCAAAGTCAATTTTCTATCTGATAGAACTCCAAGATCACGCACCGTATCAGGTTCTAATAATATCTCGTTAGATATCGTATACGTGGAGGGAATGACAGTCCTTTTCCTACAAAATTTAATATGAACACATTTTTTTGCATTGAGTAGTATTCCGTTTGATAGGCACCAAGTCTGAATAGAGTCGAGGTCTTCCTGTAAAAGACGAACGTCATCTAGCGATTTAATGCGTCTGTATAGTTTTAAGTCATCTGCAAACATGGAATACTTACTATGTTTAACATGCTTTATGATGTCGTTGATAAACACTAGGAAAAGAATAGGACCGAGATGTGAACCTTGAGGAACACCTGAGGACGGAAAAAAAGGCATAGATTTACATCCACTTGCCACCACTTGCTGTTCTCTATTCAAGAGGTGGGAACGGACCCATTTTCAAAATCCTCCTTGGATCTCGTAAAATTCTAATTTGGAAAGTGAAATCTCGTGACTCACTTTATCAAATGCACTGCTGAAGTCTGTACATATTGAGTCGATTTGATTTTTACTATCAACCCTATCCAAGATCCACTGTATACTTCGGTAAATTGCTAACTGTGGATCTATTTTTACAAAAACCATGCTGATCTATCGTTATTATTTTATTTAAATAATTTGTTATTATTGGACACCCAATCTTTTCAAATAGTTTAGGGAAAATACTTAAAATAGAGATAGGGCGATAATTTTTAAAATTTTTTTTCGGCTTTTTTGTATATTGGTTAGCAATTTTCCACCTACAAGGAAATACAGAAGTAAGCATGGATTTTTCAAAAATAATTACGTTTTTTGATAAAAAATGGTGGTATGCCATGTGATCCTGCTCCTTTACCTATATCGACTGACCTAAGGACCTTCGCCACATCTCGCGCAAATAGCATATTTTGTATACAGTAACCAATAAGACATTATTACACTATGTAGTGGATACTAAATAGCAGTTTAAAAATACCATAATTTGTTACCTGAGTAGGTCAGGATGTCAGTTATTATCTATTTTATAAAATCTGCATGTCATTTTAACTGTATAAAAGAATAAAAATCATGTTTATTTTTGGAATGATACAAAGCAATAATACATATTGTACAGGATGACAAACATATTTTAATAATAGTAATACTTCCTCACTTTATATTCAAATTTAAACGTACCTTCTTAGTGCCTGACTTAGACTGAAAGAATAATATGTTATGTAAGTACCTATGATAATTACTTTTCTCGCGTATGACAAGGCTAGCAAAAAAATAAGAAAATTGAATGAAGTACGACAGGCGTCAAATTAACATTTCTATAAAAACTAATATATGAAAATGGATTAAAAATTAAAAATTTAACAGAAACCATTGAGATATTTTTCTCAATGTTTTTTTTTTGCCACTACTGCAGGAGTTTCGGTGGGTAGAAGTCCCACCTAACCTAGGCTCTATCTTATAGCTAAATGCAGATTTTAAGAACAGTAGCAGATAGCAAAATATGGCACGTAATACGGTAATGGTTGGGGTTGCTTCCCGTACTTTATAATAAAGTATTGTCCGTTATTTCCAACAAATGTACCTACTTTCTACTACTACTATTATTCTTGTGAAAATGCTTTATTTCAATTGCTTTGACTTTTCAGGGTTTAATTTTATTATTTATTTACTAAAAGACAAATAAGTGTTAGCGATTTTTGCGTGCAACGGTTACTAATCGCATCGATGATGATAATGTAGTAACATTATATTCTCTTTGATGATAATGAGCACTGATTTCGTTTTTGAAGGCTGTCTAACTAAAATATCAGTGTCAATTCAAATCAGTGCCCAAGAACTTCAAAGTAGGTAAAAATATATTTTAAAAAACCTAAAAAAACACGCTTGAAAGGGAAAACGAACTAAAAAGTAAACAATAATGTTTATCTATTAAGGTTTTGTTTAATAGTGATAAAAATTCCACTAAATATAATTAAATGCTTTTTACTAAGTTTAAAATAAGAATAAAGTGATTGACAAAGAAATGGTTTTATTGTAAAAAGCGTGGGGTGCTTTTTGCTATATTTTTTTAATAACTCCCCTTTTATGAATAGCTACCAATAAAATATTTTTAACTATTGAAATCATGCACCCCACGCTTTTTATAATAAAATCATTTTTTGTCTAATGTCAACCATGTGTGCAAAGTTTCAGTTTAATCTGACGTTTTGAAGTGGGTGAAAATCTCGTTCAAAGATTCCGTTACATACATACAAACATACAGATGAAGCTAATAAAAAAATTTAAAAAAATACATGCGTACGGAAAAAATAGGTCAAATGAAATATCTAATACTTTATTGTTACGCATACTAGTACTTTATTTTTTTAACTCGGAAATGTAAATGTACTTTATTTGCTCCACAAAAAAGTTGATTTTCCCAACCCTAGTAGGGGTGTATGCGTATATTCCATAAACTTAGTATATACTGGCGTATAGACTTACAAAGAGTGCGAGTGATAATGTAATCTTTTATGATAGTGGCACGAGTAGGAAGGGGACAGCAAACGAGACGTTACTGTAACCCTTTTTGAATGACGGGTCGTCACAACTCGTCACGCTGTGAAGAACACTGTTGACTTATTTTATTATTTTGTGTTATTCCTGTTTTATTTCAAAGAAGTAATGTAGTTTTCAATAATAGTTACGTGTTCTGTATATGATTGTGATATTACATATCGCAATAATCAAGGGAATCATTCATTTCATAGGTGACATTGACAAATTAAAAATCGTCACGCGTCAACGAGCTCTATGTTCTAAGTTTATGGTATATTCAGATTACATTGCATAGGTAATGGTCGTAAATCCCATTAATGTAGTCGTTCAATAATATAACATATAGAAATAGTTTCTTTGATAAAAAGAAAGAAAATAAGATAGGTAAACGTAAACAGCTGCAAATAAAATAATATAAAGAGTGGACTGAATAAATTTTATCGATTATTGCAACATTTCGTATACGTAGGGGAGACCGGGGTCAAAAGTTGCTTGGGGCAGTAGTACCAATGGCTGGGGCCGAGTGGTGTGGATGACCCGCCACAGAGGGTGGACCAACAGGCGCTTATAGCTCCCATTAAGTGGAGCCTTAGCCTGCCATCCCAAGACCGCAGTGCGTAGACTTCATGTCTACGCCCTTCTCGAGGTGACCCTGTTTCCACTGAACACTGCGGATCTAGACTGGAGAGTCGATAAACACTCCTGAGGGTGGTGCTTCGGCGGCGCCTTCAGTACCGGGTCGGGGCCGATGAGGCTGCAGTGCCAAAAGGGCCTGGCCCGGACCGGGGGGGGGATGTCCCCATTTATGGGGACAAGTTGTGTTCCCCGTCCTCTGCGTGAGGGCGGGGGTCAGGTGTCGGGGTTACTTGCCCTTCTTTCAGGAAGGGTATTGTGGCCCCGGAGGTGGAAAGAAGAAAAACTTTTAAAAACCCGTGAGGATACACGTAAAAATCTGAGGTGGAGAGAAGGAAAACTCGAAATGAAACCCGTGAGAAAACACGTTAAAACCAGAGGTGGAGAGAAGGAAAACTCGAAATGAAACCCGTGAGACAACACGTTAAAATCAGAGGCGGGAAGAAGGAAAACTTGTAAAAACCCGTGAATAAAGACGTAAAAATCAGGTGGGCGTGCTGACGCCACTGCCGTGGTGTAGGCGGGGTGCGGAAGCCGCCACTTCGGAGGCCTGGGGTGTCCTTCGGGGGAAGGCGCCTCACCAATGGCCTCGGGATGGTGCGCGCGGTTGTTCCCGCGCGCCTCCCAGGAGAGCGGGCAGGTAAAACTGCCCGCAAACGGAGGAGGGCCCGGCTCAGGCTGGGCATAGCCGCCGGGGTCGCGGCAGAATGCCAACGCGCTCCCGTTGCCCCGGCATCAAGGCTCTCGAGGAACACCGTCAGGTTTTAGTGGGTAGACTCGGCCTAGCACCCTAATGTCGAGGAGTCCCACGTACCCCCCTGCCACCCCCCTACGGCAGGACGGGATGCATAAAGCATTTCCTGACGCAAAAAAAAAAAGTAGTACAAATGACTATAACTCCCAAAATACAATATCTAATTATGCGCGAATACTCGACTCGAATCAATGTGCAACAACAGAAAGTCTATTAGTTTGGTGGACTTGGCACCGACTTCAGTAACTGTCAAATTTAGTTATATAGATATGTGTATCGTATTTATAAAGTTAAGTTTAAATTGTACTTGAGTTTTGATTAGTAAAAGATAGTTATTTTGTACTTTCAGTGTTTTTTTTTTGAAGGCAGTTTATCTTTTCCTTAAAATTTTTTTATTTCTACCTTTTGAGTGATCTTGAACTAAGTAAATATCTAGTGCAGGTCAGCAATTAACTTCTTTCTAATTCTGGAGCGCAACGATATACAAGAGAATTTTTTTTTTAAGAATTTTTCTTCATCGATTTAGATGAAAATATGGCTTTCCTATTCGTCGCTGACATCCAAATGTAGAACTAGTGTATACTTACCCAAATTACTATTTTTAGATTTGTATAATTATTTGTCTCTTTATTAGTCTGATATTCCAGAAATATAGCGCCGAATAAAAATTGTACCTTTTGACCCCGGTCTCCCCTACCTATATTAAGTATTTGCATACCTACCTACTATTGTTATGATTTATTGATGAGATTGACAAATGACCTTAGACCTAAACTTTGATATAGAATTGCTTTATGATAATATTACGAGATTTTTCTGGTATTCACGTTCTCTTTTAAGTTTATACGTGCATATTAATTCGATTTAATGGATTTTCCTACTTTAAAAATGTTATAACAAATGGGTAAGTGTACCTATGTAAAGAATGTTCATTTACACCTTTTATATCCTTATAGTACCGAAAAAGATCAGTCTCGCCTCCTGGCTATTTCTGAGAAGAAGTCAGGACACTGGTTGCAGGTAATATACCTTCGAAAATCTTAGGAACCTTAATTAACAATACCACACTATCTCCCATAGCACCTCTGCATCTCTGAGAGTTCCATATTGACGCCCTTTGCAATCAAAACTGTGAGTCCCTGGGGCTCCGAAGTCCATCGACTTCGACATCGACATCGACTGGTTTTGTAAAAGACTGGTTGAGTTTCAGTTCTACCCTCATTCATTTCCAGAGTAACAATCTTACATGACTTACTTTTTTGTACACCACAATTGCGCTATCATTGTTACTGTCGTACAGTAGATAATAAAGCTTCAATTCTTAATTTAAGTTAAAGAGTATGATGCGATTACTTCACTGCATAATAATTATTTAAAAATATAGTGTATTCCTTATGAGATACCTATAGCCCTAAACCTGAGTAAGTTTCAACGTCCGACACTTTCATATGAACTTATATAACTTCAAAACCACTTGGTCTTACAAATTTATTTTTATTCTTTATTATTATTAGTAACTATTAGTGAATTTTTTACACTATTAATTATAATATGGTAAAAAGCTCATGTATAACTTGTAATCTTATATTGAATACACATGGTGATAAAAAATTGTCCGTACGTGACACATTTTTTAAACTTTCGTTTTTGTTATCAATTTTTGGACTTATTAATTAGTTTATTTTTTGTTTTATTTGTGGACATCAAATTGTAATAATGGCTGATAATCATTTTCGTCCTCATCCTTGTCGGAAACTACATTGACCCGTGACGGTAGCGATATTGGTGTCATTTTTTTATCTTTATCTTGACAGCAATAGCATTTCCCCTTATTTATGCACAAGGATAATTCTTTAAGCCAAGATCTTCTTCTGTGAAAGTAGCCTGCACACTGGCCCTTACACAAAAATAACTCATCAGATTTTTTTACTGACAAAAAAGCTTTACATTGTTAACACTGGTACTTCATACTTAATACACACTTTTATTTCGATAATTTTGCGTTTAAAAATAAATCATTACGCTGCGCACTACACGTCTATACCGCCACCATAGCACCCCGTGAGTTGTGCTAGAGATTGTGTTAGTCACGAAACTTTAATTTGGAAGCTTAAATACCTACTACTAAAGTAGATTTGACGTTGAAAAATACCTTGTATTTGGGTTTACTTGAATAAATTGATTTGACTTCGACTTTGACTATGGAATTCGTGGTAACGTTCTCGATCTCGTGGTCTCGTATTTGTCTGTCCGGGAGTAGAAAGTGAGTGTGATTGGGATTTTGTCTGTTGGTTCGAAATTAAATACGCCCATATTTTCCCCAAGGATCAATTTTGGGACCTTTCCTGTTTCTAGTGTACATTAATGATCTCCCATTCATGCTCAGGGACTTATGCAAAATAGTTATTATTTGCTGATGACACTTCATTCCTATTTCAACTGGATAGAAAGGACCTAGATATTACCTGGGTGAACAGGATCCTGACAGACGTTTCGACATGGTTTGCTATTAATAATTTACAACTGAATGCACAAAAAATCAACTGTGTTAAATTTTCCATTTCTAATGTACACAGAATCCATGATAAAATAGAACTGGGTGGGCACAATTAGAATTAGTTGTCTACCAGTTTTCTTGGTTTAACGGTAGATAGTAAATTGCAGTGGGCGGACCATATCGGAGCATTCGCTTTTAAGCTCGTTTCCGCGATATATGCCATAAGATGCATTAGGCAATTGACGGATGTGGATACGGCTAGGTTGGAGTACTTTGCATATTTTCATATCCTAATGTCCTATGGCCTTTTGCTGTGGGTATCAGTGGCGCATATTAACTCCATGTTTTTTTACAAAAAAGAACGATACGTGCCATCTACAGTATGAATGCGCGAGAATCACTAAGACATCGTTTTAAAGACATTGATGTACTTACCTTGCCGTTCTCATACATCTTTGAAATTATCATGTATACTAGGAAAAATATAGATCTGTTTAAAAAGAAAGGCGATATTAATGGTATAGAAACCCGACGTCGTGATAAATTGGTTATTCCAAAATTTCAATTACGTAAGTCAAATGTTTCATTTTTGGATTACTGCATTCCTTTTTATAACAAAGTCCTCAAGAAGTTACTCAATTAACAGAGAATAAATTTAGATTAGTTATAAAACGTACATTGATTAGACAATCATACTATACAATAAACGATTTCATTGAAGATAAAACAATAGTTAGGAACTGATCATCTCTGCACATACAATTACTGGCTCTCTGAATGTTGTATTTTAATAAACCTTTTGAAAAATATTGAAAAAATTAAACGTGAGTTCTTGTCGGTGTTCAGGTTTTCTCTTTGAACCAAACTAAATTAGATTTCACTTTCAAAAATACCTTGTAATTCGGTTTACTCATGGGTTTACTTGAATGAATTGATTCGACTTTGACTTTGATATGTAACTTCTTCAGATATGAAAAAACACAAGTTGTACAATTGCAAAAAGTTTGGTAAAGAGGATGTGGACAAACGACGTATCTTTACCCAAACCAGTAGTATGCTTTAACTGCTTAATCCACATCTAATATACATCTGCTAATGATGTCAAATCAGATCAATCTGTTAGTGACGGTAGTGTCTCAAAAGCAGCTTTGTCTTCAAATGAGTACCCCATGGCCATGACATGTGTAGCAAAAGCCAGTAGTCAGGTACTATTAGTCATAGCCCTAGTGAATGTCGAATCTAGAAGTAGGTCCTTTATCTGTCTAAGAACCTTCCTAGACTAATGCTCTCGGGCTTCATTTAATACGAAGTCTTCGGTCCAGTTGTTAGGGTTGAAGAAAAATCTCATCAAAACTTTTGTATCAGGTGTAGGTGGGAATCAACAAGCATCTTTAGCATGTAGGTCGATGATTCACATCATAATTCAAGGCCGTCAATATCTGTCAAATTCCTGTCAAAGTTTATGTTACAAATAAATTAACAACTCTCCTATCTGATAGGAAAGTTGTCCCTGAGGATGTGCCCTCGTTCTCGTCTGTTAATTTAGCCGTCCTTTGTTTGGCAAACCCAATAAAATTAACTTACTGTTAGGAGCCGACTTCTATAGCCAGATTTTGCCGAACGGATTAATTAGAGGTCCACCAGGTTCACCTATTGCGCAAAATACGACACTTGGTTGGATCTTATCTGCTAAAGTTGGTGGGGTAAAAAACAAATGCACAACTATGGCTATTAAAGCCATCCATCTTGAAGCAGTCGTAGTAGCAGAGATATGGAGCGATAACAGAACCACGTCTGTAGACGGTCGAAGGAGTCGAAGGCTTTGTTCGATGCAGAAAGATCCAGCCTAGACCCTCAAATCGCTAACCGGTTCTCAGTAAACGGCACGAATTGGCATTTGATACCTCCACATGCTCCAAACTTTGGAGGATTGTGGGAAACATCATTTCGACCAACCACCATCTGAAAAGGATAATTGGCAATAGTACCTTGACTTTGAGGAGATAACAACTCTGTTACCACAGATTGACGCTTGCCTTATTTCAAGGCCAATATCCCAGTTACAAACTTACCCTGACGATCCATATCCTCTCACACTCGATCACATTTGAATCGATCTTTTTTTACCTTAGATTACCTGTTATCTAATTATACAGTCCACAGTTAGTTCAATAATATCGAGTTTGTTAAGTATTTATTTAGTTTTGTTAAGGTTTAGATTTATGTAGTTTTGTTAAAGTTTAGTTTTGGTTTTCTTGAGGTTTAGGTTTAGTTTCGTGAAAAGTTATTAACTAGATATAGTTTATATTAATGTTTATTGTACATTAGGTTAAGTTGTTTAGAATAAGTGTAGGTAAATATTTCTCATTTTTTTGGTTTGCCGTACTCATGCATGGTGGGCGGTAAAGAGCGATTTGTATTTTATGTAAAAATCTGTAACTTTTATAATTTGTTTGTTTAATGGGCAGTTTGTCCCATGGTGGGCGGAATGTTTACAATGATATTAACTCATACTTCTAACCAACATTAATTATTTATACATTATTTATAGTTGTTTTTGTTAGATGGCGTAAACTGATTTTAAACCATGCAATGGTTTAATTTTCATATTTTGTTAGTACTAACAACATAAGTAGAAAATAAATGATTCTTATTGGCATTTGTTTAGCACCTGATTTTTCGAAGTTTTATTTCGAGGTTTTAGGTATATTTGGGATTTGTATATTTGTATATATACAGTAGGTATGTTTGGTTATATCTCATGAGACTAATCAGTAATTTTGTCAGTGAAATCAAGGCTGTTCTTTAATTAAACATGTTTTATTCCAGTTTAAATAAATTCAAACACAAAACTTAGTAGCAGCACTGTAATTTCATAAATATTTATTTACTTACCTTTTTCCTTGACAACGGTCTAAGACCATTAAGTTATTCGCATATAATTTCTGTGAATTCGGATATTCGTTACATCAATAATACATCATATGTGTATTCAGACCATCATTTAACACATTAAACATTACCTACTTATTTTCTGAAAATTTTAAATGGGACAGATAACTACAAGTAAATATCACCAAGTAAAAAGTAGATGAAAGCAGATGAGGTATGTACCTACACACCTAGTTAAAGTTATATTTGTAAAATAATTCTAAATAATATAAATATTTTTTTCTATCGCTTTCTAAAACGGATAGAATACAATGATAACTTAACGTTTACAAATTATGTATATATCTATGAATAACAAGTAGGTACCTACGACCTATGTTAAAAAAATATTAGATATCTAGATAACAATCAAAACAACGTTTGCATAATATTTGGATATTGGTTTGTACGTAACCGTATTTTTATACTTTATTCATCATAGATTTGAATAATATTTTGAATATGTACTCACAAAAGTTTTTATACATACCTAATATATTATTTAAAATGTATCTGATAACTGTGACACCATAGTAAAATAAAGTAAGTACTAATACCTACCTACATATATGTAAGTACCTACTTCCATAGCCTGTATTTTTTGTCCTCACAAATACCTGCCAAGCATTTATTAATATCATTAATTAGCTTAGCTAATTAGCTTAGCGATATGCAGCTTACTTTGGGACTAGATGGCGCTGTGTGAAATGTCTGAGTATATTATTATTATTATATTACACCATATTACAGTTTCAGTGATTTATAAAGTTGTAAACAAAACTTTATAGTGATAAACCTTGTTAGTTTTGAAGTTTACCTACTTTTATTTAGTTGATAAAAATAGTAAATTTTTTCAGATACTATTAATTTTAAGTAGATGTCATTTATATCAAAAATAGCAAATTTATAAAGAAAACCGTTAATTTTTAACCGACTTCAAAAAAAGGAGGAGATTCCCAAATCGATTGTATATTTTTTATGTTTGTTACTGAGCTCTGTCATTTATTAACCAATTTTGAAAACTCTTTTTATTTGAAAGGATATACTACCAGATTGGTCTCATTTAAATTTCACTGGTATTGGAGTTTGGACTTCGAAAATACACCAAATAACATCAAATGACGCTAAATGCCTATAAGCTTTATTTATATTGATGATTCTTTTGTGTTCGTAATTAATTCAGTCAGTTCAGTTCGTAATTAATTAACTCTTGTTGTCATACGTACGTTTATGTAGGTTTGGCTTGCGCTGGTGCGTTCAGTCACTGCACATGCACAACACAAAACACATCATATTGAGTTCGGGTCCCGGTATGAGTATAATTTTGTGCACAGGGACATTTCCGCGATAGATACGCACACGTCCGAGCGTTGTCGGATTTTTCTTACGACTGATTAAGGGGCGGGAGAGGGCGAGGGCGCCGAGTACAATTAATAATTTACTAAACATCTTGTATGTCATTGAAATTAATTATTAATAATTGAATTGTTAATTAATTGAAATTGACGATGTCCTTGGCTTTTAAAAGAATAACTAACCGTATCAATATTAGACATCTTCATTTCTATAATAAACATAATGGCTTACCAATCGCGCGGCAACATAATAACATATGAATAATCTACTATTTAAACTGCTCCTAATCGAATATAGTGCTAGCAAGCCTAATTTATGCAATATGTAAACAAGTACAAATCGCTCAGATCTTTAATAATAGGTCCTTACCTAAAAAGTTGCCGTTATACAATACTGGCCATTTGAAATGTAATTTGTGTATGGCTCGCAATAAATTTTAAATTCAAATGAATTTTATTGTAAAAATATAGAATTTTATTTTCAAATTCAGTCATTTGTTTATTGTTACAATGCTTCTTTTCAGGCTTCATGTTTGTAAAATAATACTGTGGACTCTGTAGTAGATGATATATTGGTACTGTGCGGCGTCGGAACGCCATAGAGCTGTCGTTTACATCTCATGCCATAGACTAATTGTTACAGCTATTTATAAGGACTATGTACGTGACAATTTCCTTCGCAGCGATGCAGATATTTTGTTAGTAGGCTACGATTATGCACGAGTTTACGAAGTGCTGTGTCAGAGTAATATCTGGCACATTTATTGATTGGTGTTTTGTTTTCACTACATTCGTATCTTTTTCATCAGTACGGTCACGATAAAAATACGAGTAATTACGGAATACGAGTTCCGTGGTGGTACGAGGGTTGCTATTTATGTATCCGGAACTGGCCAGTTGCAGAACAATATTAAAAAAGTAATTATAACATATAAAAATTGAACTCTTTGGCTGAAGAATACAATTTGTTTCATTTAACTGTCATTTGTTTATCTTTTGTGGCGTCATTTTGAAAATTCGAGTCAGTCTTTCAGCGAGTCTTTATCACCATGGATTTAAGTCGTGAAAATTTTCGTGCTATGATTTATTACGATTTTCGGCGAGGGCTTACTCAAAAACAGTGCATCGATCAACTCACTTCGACTTTTGGGGAGGAAGCACCATCGAAAACTACTGTCTGTCACTGGTTTAGTGAGTTTAATCGTGGGCGGTCTGTGCTCACGGACGAAGTTAAAGAAGGTCGCCCTAAATCGGTTGCTGTACATCAAAATATTGATGCTGTGCGGGAAGTAATAATGCATGATCGTCATGTTACATATCGCGAGATAGAGGCGTCTCTGGGCATTAGTATGACGAGTATATATAAAATATTACACGAACATTTAGCTGTAAAAAAAATTTGTTCACGTTGGATTCCGCACAACTTGAGAATTGACCAAAAACGGGCTCGTGTCGATTAGTGTGAAAAAATGTTACAAAAGTACAATCAGGATGCGTCAAAAACTGTCTGTAATATCTACACAGGTGATGAATATTGGATATATGTGTATGATCCTGAAACTAAACAACAATTAGGTTTTGGTTGTTCCAAAATGAGCCGAACCCAACAAAAGTCATTCGTTCAAAAAGCGCTTTGAAGCAAATGGTCGCTTGTTTTTTTGGTATAAATGGACATGTAGCTACAGTACCACTAGAGGATCGTAAAACGGTTAATTCTGATTGTTACACGACCATTTGTTTGCCAGAAGTCTTTGAAGAAATAAGAAAGAACAACCGACAACGCAGAATCCTTCTTCATTATGATAATGCTAATTATTTCTCGGTATTTGGAAGATCAAAAGATCGAATTAACAGGTCATCCGCCGTACAGCCCCGACTTGGCTCCCAACGACTTAATTATTTACAATTTATTCCCAACCGTGAAGAATAAATTACGTGGTCAACGTTTTTCGAGCCATGAAGAGGCTGTTGATGCGTTCAAAATGCACGTTTTGGAGATACCTCAATCCGAATGGAAAAAGTGCTACGAAAATTGGTTCCAACGCATGCAAAAGTGCATCGATCATCATGGTGAATATTTTGAAAAGCAATAAAACTATAATAATTGCTATGTTTGTTTCACTTTGTTATTCCGGATACATAAATAGCAGCCCTCGGTAGCAATGTGGCATAAACGGCTCGCAACATTAACGACGTATACGGTGAACACTACAAACGAATGCACGACCCGTTATTGGTTTGAGCGCTTCCGATATGGTAATTTTGATCAGAAAAATGAAGCCCCTGGTCCCCCGAAAACTAAAGTCAACAACGACGAATTAAAGGCGATAGTGGAAGCTGATGATACTCAATATACTGCTGAGTTAGCAGCAGCTTTTGATGTTAGCATCAAAACAATATTGGTCCATTTGCGTCGAATTGGCAAGGTAAAAAAGAAGCTTGATAAGGGGGTGCCACATGAAATGAACGATCGCCAGCGCGACGAACGCGTTGAGATATGTCTTGCGTTGCTTAATAGACACAGAAACAAAAGGATTTTGAACCACATTGTCACTTGCGATGAAAAATTGATGGTTGGTGATAGTTACTGTTTGGTGGTCCAGTGCCGATGTAATTCATCGCAGCTTCTGCGGATGTATACTGCAAGGAACTGGACACAATGATGATAAAACTCGCAAATCTCCGGCCAGCCTTGGTTAATCGCTCGTCGCCGCTACTCCTGCACTCCTCGACCTCACACGGCACAACAGACGATTTCTAAGCTACAAGAGCTAGGGTTGGAAGTTTTGCGTCATCCACCGTACTCACCAGACCTTGCACTGACAGACTTCTACTTTTTTAAAAATTTGGACAACTTCTTGGCAGGAAAAAGTTCTATACAAATTGCCTTTGAAGAGTTTGTTGCCTTCCGTAGACCTGACTTCTTCAAGAAGGGCATTGAAAAATTACCACTGCGCTGGCAGAGGTGCATCGATAGCATGGGTGCATACTTCTAATAAGTCGTCTAATAAGGCCTATGTGAGTAAAATCGTATTTACAATGAGCGCTCCCGCTCAAGGCAACACTCACAGACGCCTAACACACGAAGATATCTTTATGAGTATACAAACGCGAAATACCCCTCTTCCCGTCTCCAGGATTGTATCATATATTGCGAGAGACGACCGCGCGGTACGAATAATAAAAATCGGTCCAAATCAACCGCAAGTATTGATCGTAATGTTTCACTTGTCTGTATAAATTTGCAGTGTAAAGTTCTTAATCATTTTAAGATTTTTTATAATAAATACTTGAATATAGTAACTGCGATTCAAATATTTTTAATTTAGTTCCTCTTACATACATAGTCGACGTCTATTAAGGCGTACCTAATTTAAACAGATTTTATTTTCCTCCTACATCAAGAATCAAATTTTATTTGTTTCATAATGCATTTTAATCCTCATTCAAGTTTGAGAGAGATAGCCGCCGAACTTTCTGTGTCTCACGAGTGGATCCGTACTATTTTAAATAATCACATGGGTATGAAACATGTTGCCGCTCGGCTAGTCCCAAAAGACCTGAATTTTCTCCAAAAACAATCGCATAAGAGTCGCTGAGGACATGCTAGAACGAGTCAATTCCGATCCAACATTCATGAAACGCATTGTTACTGGTAACGAGACGTGGGTTTACGAGTTTGACATGCAAACTAGTCAACAAGCTTCGGAGTGGCGCCTTCCAACTGAACCGATACCGAAAAAACCACGCCAAAGTCGATTAAAAGTCAAAGTCATGTTGACTGTTTTCTTTAACTATCGCGGTGTTGTCAATGTTGTGCACTCGGAATTCTTGCCGGAAGGTCAAACGGTAAATAAAGAATATTATTTGGGCGTTATGCGGCGTTTAAGAGACCAAATTCGACGAAAAAGGCCAGATTTGTGGAAAGAAAATTCTTGGATTATGAACCACGATAATGCGCCTTCGCACAAGGGCATCATTGTGAACGAATTTTTCACCAAAAACTCAACAAATACCATCGAGCAACCACCTTATTCACCAGATATGGCTCCAGCCGACTTCTTTCTTTTTCCTAAACTCAAATTACCACTTCGTGACACCTGTTTTCATTCGGTAGAAGACATAAAGGAGAATTCGCGGCGAGCATTGAACTCAATTCCGGAAAAAGCGTTTAAAAAATGTTTTGATGATTGGACTATTCTTTGGCGTAAGTGTATCCTTTCTGAAGGAGCATACTTTGAAGGTGATAAATTAAATTGGGACGAATAACTAACATTTCGTGTATTATTGATCTTTTCCCGGTACTTTTTTGACAGAGTAGTATATAGTTGTATTATGACCTCTTAGTCATTGAAAATTCAGACTTCTAGCGTTATCCATAACGAAGTTTCAGGGGGGTCAAAAGTCCCGTGAGTCGCTTTGAGAAAAAGATGGTGTGGCTGTGTTCAACTTGGCGGGGGCACTGTCATGCCCGCAGATAATCTAACAACATTTCCCCATCAGGGTGGACATTTGGACAAAGCATCAATACGAAACGAGATTGACAGTATAAAGGTAAGGTAAGTTTTATATCGGGCCACAGATACAAATTTATAAAATTGGCCCTATCCCTTCTCTATCCGCTATGTCTTAAGATCACTTTTACAACCTGTGAGGGAATATACAGTGTTTTTTTAACTGGGGCAGCATGGAAAAATCCGAATCCATAAAACATACAGAGGAACTGTCTTAGGAACCATTTGGTCTTTTTTTGTGACAATAATTTTGGCATTATCAATTTTTTGGTCAAGCGTGAGATGTTATAGAAATAAGTAAAATTGACAAAAATTTTTTTTAATGCATATCGACTCAGTTTTATGTAAGCATTATTTCATCGTATTGGAGGAAAAAAACCGGACAGTAGAAGTTGGTTATATTTAATAAAATATATTTTCATACAATACAATATGGGGAAATCAGAATCCATAGGAGATACAAAGGAACCATCTTAGGGATCATTTGGTCACTTTTGTGAAAACAATTTCGGTATTTTACATTTTCGATGAAGCGTGAGTTGTTTTTAAAAATATGTAAAATTGACTATTTCTTATTTTTAATGCAGATCGAATCAGTTTCACGTAAGCACTATTTCATTGTATTGGACAAAAAAATATGAACAGCAAAAGTTGGTCAAATTTAATGAAAAATTTTTTCATGCAACGGAAGAATCCAATATGTTAAATCATAGTCGACTTACCCTGGAACAATTCGTTCATTTATATTTATAATTTCAAAATTGTTTTCACAAAAAGAACTGAATGGTCTCTAAGACAGTTTCTTTATATTTCCTATGGATTCGGATTTCCCCATACTGCATTGCATGAAAAATTATTTTATTAAATTTGACCACATTTTGCTGTCCAGATATTTTACCTGCGTTACAAAGAAATGATGCTTACACGAAACTGAGTTAATCCGCATTAAAAAAATGTTTGCCGATTTTGCTAATTTTTATGGACATCTCACGTTTGACCAAATAATTGATAATGCCGAAATTGTTAACACAAAAAAAGACCAAATAGTTCTAAAGACAGTTCCTCTGTATCTCTTATAGATACGGATTTCTACATACTGTCCCAATTATAAAAAACACTGTATATACAGCTGACACATTTTGTTCCCTTTTTCTCAAATGAACTGAGGAAGGAATATTTCAGTTTTAAAAACCGTCTTGTTAGAGGATTGCTCACAGTTATGATTTATATAAACATCGATATAAGTATTAAGTACGTCACAAGTGACATAGCCATTCTTGCTAGCTACGCGACTGTTTATAGACATTAAAATTATACATGAAATTCATTAAATCAGATATGGTACTATAGCTAATTATAAAGTATTTACTTATAAAAATAATTTCCTGAAAGTATTCGACGTGCTATTGTTCTGTTATAATGTTTTATGTTCCTTGAACCCATTATTTACCCCACGACTTCAATCTTATTTTTTTTACCTACCTACATGTTATTAAAATAATGAAGATAACAGCACAATTTGAACAAAGATTGCGTCAGAATTTGTAATGAAGAGACATGACTAAGGGAATTATTGTAACAATAATTTATTGTTAGTCACAATTGGGCGAGCTATAGTAGTAGATAATAATAATAATAATCCTAAAGTAAGCACTAGCCTTATAGTATGGGCATCACACAATGCACTTAGACAGCATCCAGTAACAAAGACGTGTCCTATATATGGTACAAATCCCTTGGATCCCACTACAAAATTTTCATTTTTAAAACTCGTAATCCCTTGATATATAGGTTAATAAGTGCATTTCGTTATCAATGTGTGGGTGACGGGGCATCGCGATTTCGAAGCATTACATAAAATGCTACCCCATACTAAGGCTCTTTTCTAACAATGTCAGTCTGAGCGCATTCTTCTTCGAATCGTCATACTTTTAATACCCTTCCATCATCGGGCTTAAATCAAAACCGGAACTCATTATCATCCCAATTTCAGTGTGAGCGAGAAAACTTGAACCAAGCTACTCCATGACTTATGGTAAGTGAAGGGTAGGTAAGAAGATAGGCCTCTACTCTAGCTGCATTAAGGCTTGTCTCTAAGCTTTTGGTGCTATCAGTATTTTTAACATTTTTAGGAGTTTTGAAGTACAAAAGTGATAGTGTATTGTGTTTTAAAGTTCCGTATAAGTGAAAAGAATGGAATAGGTCTAAATAAACATGTGTAGCTGAAGATCTCGCACTCTTCCAAGAACTCCTTTATAACTTCAGTTAAGCCTACTACTTTACTGGAGGAGTTTTACGATAAGAATAAACTAATTTACGATTGGCAAATGCGCTAAACTGTGCACCATGGCATAAAGAAAGAAAAAAATAATAATACGCATTTATATAATGAACACAAGTTCAAAAAAACCAAACGAAATATGATCATGAGTGTAGGTAGGTATCTACACAACATGATTTAGCAAATTGCAAAGTTCTAAGGTTATCAATATCAGTGTCAACTAATAAGATAAGATTATTCATATTCCTTATTGCAAGCGTTTTATAGATAAAAATTTCTTAATGAACTTGTCTTCTTGCCTTTTTATCATGACTGCGGTGTTTTCAACATTTTTAGGCCGGTTGTTTCTCTGATTAGATTTAAATTATATAGGTATATGTAAGTATATATATGTACAACAGTCTTACTCTTTCAATTAAGTAATAAAAACTAATAAATTAATTTAATATCTGCACGTGCACCTGCACGAAACCTACACTAATTTTCAAAAGTTGTCAAATGCGTATTGTACGGAAATAACTGTTATTAGCCTTTGGTATATAAAAATGAGGATACTTATGTATAATTACTAATACCGCTGTACTTATGTATAATAGACAAAGCTTATATTACAACATTGAGGTTGCTGGACTAGCTAGACATGCACTAATGTAAAAACGAGACTTTTTTGTACGGTGTATTAAAACAATATAAGTAGGTACCACATAGTAAAATAATTTTTATTAAGTTCTTCTTAATTTTTTACGGTTCATGATTAATGTTCGAGTTTGTTTTGAATAGAGAAATTATAAGTATAATACTTATATTTGAATAAAATTATTGTATTAAATATTCTGTTTGATCTGTAATTTGTGGTAATAGGAAAAATAATTGTAATAAATTACGCTTTCAATGTATGGCAAAATCTCACGGAACTGACATAATTTCAAGATAATGAAGAAACGAATATGATTGACGCAGATATTGAAGTAAGTACCTACATCTATTTACATGAAATCAACGTAATAGGACTCAGCAAGTAGGTATGTAATAAAAATATTTGACGGTATAAAATGTGTTGTTCAATTCATCTGTTTAATGAAAACTTGCATATTATTATGAAGTCTTATCATTGCTCAGGAATAGCTATTTAAAATAAACTGACCCCAACAGAACTGCGTTCAGTTGTTGGCGAGGAGCTCTGTTAAGATATACATCTATGTGTGCTTTAAGTGATTTAAACTTTATGAAGAGTACTTAGTTCTAAATAGAAATTTTGTCCAATGAAATTTATGGAAATATATGGGTAACTTTTACTTGAAAGGTATTTCCGTTCGCTTCATTATTATGTACTTAGGTTGTAATAAACTATAATTATAGCCATTAAAAACTATGTTAGAATAACCTTCATTTTGTCTTACTACGAACTGAAGGTATTCTTTGATTCTTATGAAGAGTTTCTTGTGTGTAAATTAGGTATATGTAAGTATTACAATTTCAATTAAAATATTGAGCAGTTATATTGAAATAAAACTAAACATTTCATACATTCGTTCCTTTGATTTTTATTATCCCATATCACAAGCCGGATAGTCAAGGTGTCTGTTTTAGAATGGTTTTGGGTCATGCAATCGCCATTAGGAGTCTAGCAATAATGAGTTTGAGGGCCCTTACATAGAAGGTTATTGTTGATTATTATAGTTAGCTTTAAGTACAGCATAATATATCAAATTTTTCATAAATGGAACTTAAACTTTACGCTACTCATTAATTAATCTGTGCTTATACGTTGATGTGTTCGGCACATTAGTTTCCATCAGGTCGGGACTCAGGCCTCGTACTTCACATGCCCTTAGGATAAAAAACGGTACAGTTTACAGTCCATAGTAATTTTACATTTTCTTTGATGCAGTCCTCGAACTTTGACTTGAACAGAAACTTACAGTGATTCGTTATTGACAATCTCCGTAGGTGATAAACATTTTTTTGAGCGCTTCCATGCAACCTATGTATAGCATCTATGCAAAAAAAAAAAAAAGTAAATACCCACATACAGGTAAGTATAGATTCGCTCATTATGACAATACCTAAGCTTTATATACTTATATTTTTGGGTTCTAATTATATATTACGTTCTCTTTTTTACATAAAGTACATAATATACTTGTATTTACTTTAATCCTGAGTCATTATAAAATCATCGATATACATAATCTTAATAATATAATTTAAAATTAGTAAAAAAATAATTACATTATGAAGTAAAACTATAGTTAAACCTCGGTTAAACAAAGTAGGTATGTAGTTACATAGTGTAAATAGGCAAAGGGAAGACCTTTAATAAATCAATATGTAAAGGTTTTATTATTTATCTATAGATTCTATGCATACAAATAAAATTGAAAATATAATTGAAGTGCTTGTCAGCGTAATTTCGAAGTAAGGGCTTTCTCTTAAAGTTATGTGGTTATTTGCACGTAACCAAAACCCAAATCCACTTTTTTTAATTTTTCGTCTGTCTGTTTGTCCGTCTCTTTGTTTGAATATAAGAAAGGGCCGAACCAATTTTATCAGGACTCATTTGCAGGTAGAGGACTTTTCAGAAAGTAATCTAGGATATTATTAACTTTTAATTTAATCTAGGATGTTTTCTATACCGGATAAATATCTAATTTAACGCGGGTGAAACAGCGAAGCACAGCTATTATTATAAACATAATAATCAGTACATGTTATATTGTTATATGTAGTGTGACAAAAAGGAATAATAAACATTATTCGCGCAATGTGACATTAGCATTTCAAAATCGCGGTTATTCTTTTCAGGCATTGACAGTACCAAAACAAAATATATTAGCCAATAGGAGAGCTCGGTTTTGTCAACTACGCGCGGAGTGACAGCTTGTGATTGGTTATTAATCGCAGTTCTGTGGCGGCTCTCCGACCTTATAAATATCGAGCAGCCGTATACCCGATCTCTTTTCCACAGTGTTAATTCCGGTGATATTATCTAGTTATATTTTGTGAGCTAACTCTAATTCAGAATGCCGGAAACTTCAAAAATGAATGGATATTCAAAAACAAATGGCCACAGCTATGACATGGAAGATGGGTCAGTGTTTCTCTTCACATCTGAATCTGTCGGCGAGGGTCATCCAGGTTAGTTCTAATGATCTTAGTGTTTCTGGAGTCATATTACGATGCGAAAAATGGCCGCCCTAAACATGTGCGTATAAAGTGCACACTGTGTCAGCATTATTTTAATGTTAATTTGTTTACTTCTACCAAATAATTATTCTGAAACTTCAGTTTCTACCAGAAAATCAATGTTACTGCATTGTTATAACACCATTATATTGTTACATCATGACTCCAGACCAGCGGTCATTCATTGTCAAAATAATCTCAACACGTGCTCGCAATGATGAAAACGCTACAACTATTGATAAAATATGTCTATGAGACAGGACTATGTTACATATCGAAATTTTTGTTTACAGATAAAATGTGTGATCAAATTAGTGACGCCATCCTTGATGCACATCTGAAGCAAGATCCTGATGCTAAAGTTGCCTGTGGTAAGGACCTTCATACATTAATACATAGAATATGTAAGTAACTACTTATTTCCAAATAACCTCCTATTCACCTAGCAAATTTTTTTTTTAACAGAAACTGTTACTAAAACTGGGATGGTCCTGTTGTGCGGTGAAATCACTTCAAAGGCTAATGTTGATTACCAAAAAGTTGTCAGAGAAACAGTTAAACATATTGGTTATGATGACTCTTCTAAAGGTAAGTAATTTTATGTTATCAATTATCTTTGAGGGGAAAAGCCATTTGTTTATTACAAATAATTGCACAGGATAATTGTCAAATGATTTAAAAATATGATAGAAATTACGATTTTATGATACAGAATTCGTCGAATTATGAATATTGATTTTGAATATATCTGTTAGGTTTTGATTGGCGTACACTAAACTTGTTAGTGGCAGTAGAGCAGCAAAGCCCAGACATAGCCAATGGGGTGTATCACGAGCGTGACGAAATTGATATTGGGGCTGGAGACCAGGTATCAGATCTATTAGAGCCTGCTGCATGAATACAAAAAATTGAATTTTCCAATAAAAACAAAGGAAATTTCAGCATGTCTATAAAAATACAATTAAAAACAATTACTATACGATCGGTTCTCATTTTTCATGACTTCATTACATATTAATCATATGTCAGACAGTGGAATAGAAGTCATGTAGCAATACAATAGGACACTTGGTCTTCATTAACTTGCATATTTTTCTTATCGTTTCAAATCGTGAGGGAAAGATCGTATTGGGAAACCTATAAAAAATCATCATGTAAACCACACACTGTTTCACATTTTGATTGAGATATTCAGTGGCAGATATAGTAACTGCTACATAATTTTAAATAAAATTGCATCATTTTGTTTTCAAAGTTATTTTTTTGTAAAATAAATAATTATGAGATAAATGTGAAACAAACCCTATCTTTAGAAAACATGATCATGTAACCATATGTATGCATGTTGGGACCAGGATTTGATTACAAGACATGCAGTGTGATGCTGGCTTTGGATCAACAATCTCCAAATATTGCTGCAGGGGTGCATGAAAACAGAAATGAAGAGGAACTTGGAGCTGGGGATCAGGTATAGACTACATTATTGTAGATAGTATCATTGACATTTGTTTATTAACTACATAACATGGATTATTCATAATTAAATAATATGGTGCAATATTTCTTCATTATTATTATAATACATAATGAAGAATGGCGCTCCATCCTCTCTGACTACCCCATTGGGCATACAGCATGACGATATATTGTTTATATTTAATAATTGTAAGAAACTTATAAAAGATATCATTCGATACATATGATGGATATAGAAAAATTTATTATAGTAAAAAATACTTTCAGTCTTACAATGAACAATGTCTCAAAAATAAACTATTTTTTTAATGTACAAACTAATCTTCTTGTTTAGGGGTTGATGTTCGGTTATGCAACAGATGAAACTGAGGAATGCATGCCTCTGACTGTTGCGCTTGCCCACAAACTCAATCAGAAAATTGCAGAGCTTCGACGTAATGGCGAATTTTGGTGGGCGCGCCCTGATTCCAAAACACAGGTATAGTATATAAATATTTAATACATGTAAATAACCAGAATTATATCTTTAGGTTGAGTTCTGGGAAACCTAAGAGCAGCTATGATCAAGTGTAAAATAACAAGTATCATGTTTTGTTGATGAGGCAATGCTAAATGATACTTATATCATTTGTAATATCTACTGATGTTACAGCCTGGGAAGAAGTGTATTTTATCTCAACAAAAATTACATCAATATTAAATGAAAAATAAAGAATACCTATTATTGTTTTTGACTAAAATTTGAAATAAATAGATAAATATGTTTTTCAGGTTTGGTCACTTCCAATGTGTTTAATAATTTCGTTTTGTGGAAATACTTTGATGTATTACAAGTTTAAAATATAAGCCTCTGTTAGATTTATAATAGGCCTTCAAAAAATGCCCCTAATGTCTCACAGTTTTGCGTCAAATTGGATATTTTTCCGGTATAAAATGTACCTTAAATTACTCTCTGAAAACTTTTCTCTACCTGCCAATGAAAGTCCCTTGATAATCGGTTCAGCTATTTCAGAGATTAGCCCGGACAAACAAATAAACACAAAAATTTTAAAGAAAAAAGTGTGTTTAGTGTGTGTTTATCTGGTTACATGCAAAAATAACCATATAAATTTGAGAAAAAGACTTTATTTCCAAATCTCAGACAGGCTCCTCAATTTTATATATAAGTGTAGAGAGGCCTTTCCAACTTTCAAAAAAACCAAAAGGTTTTTAGTTTTATTTAAAACTAGCTCTGCTCCAGTTTCCCAGCCCTAAATCTGGTATCGTTCCATGGTAAAAAGTAGGTAGATTACTTGAAAATGCCCACCTGCCAAAGAAAGTTCTGTCAAAATTGGTTTAGCACTAGGAAATTAGCCTAGATGAACAAATAGATAGACAAGGCAAACATTTTAAAAATTAGTTTGGGTCTTAGTAAGGTGCAAAGAACCATATGCTTATGAAAATATTTCAATATCACAGAAAAATACATAAATTCTATTGTACGGTTATAGATTCATAATGTTTTTAGAAAAATCTAGACCTGTGGAACCAAGAAACTATTTACATGGCTCAATTAGTCCAAAGAATATTTACAGATTTTGAGAAAATCAGTATTTTTCTTTATTTAGTAAGATTTTACAGCAGCCCGATTTCGCTCACAACCATATTCTTTTTTTAAATTGTAATAGTGTTACAATATTTTGTAGTTTTCATAAAATTCATATTTCATATAAATATACCATTTTGTGCAATTGGTTTCTTTAAATGTAACAAACCGCTTGTTACGTTTTATATATGTGTATGTATTAGTTTTGAGTTAACAATAGAAATAAACCATTTCAATATACTTAAAAAAGATCTCGAAATAACAGTTTTATTTGTGTGTGGCATTATAATTATAAATGTTAAAATTGACAAGATTTGAGTGGGTTAATTTAAGTGTCAAGACTGATCACACTGTCATGTTAATAATTGGGTTGATTAAATATGAGCTGCACAGTTTAATTTATGAATGTTTGTATCTAAGAATCAGACTATTTCAAATAACAAAGTTTTATATTTTACGCCCGCCACTGCTGATTAAGCCCATCCAACTTTTATGAGGCAGAGGTTGCATTATTGCATCAAGTGAACTTGATCGTGTGTGACCATCTAATGGATGATTTATGTGCTCTAGGAGCGTTATGCAAAACTATGCTTCATGTAAACTGGACTGGTTTGAACAAGTATTGGTTGTCAGAGTACGATCTTATTTTACGAAATATTGTACTTTTTAGGTCACATGCGAATATGTCTTTGCGGGTGGTGCTACTGTGCCACAGAGGGTACATACAGTTGTTGTTTCGTTGCAACATTCTGAAAAGGTATATATTTTCTTAATTTATGAGTTATAGTAGTAACTCCTAGATCTACATTCTGCAATAATCTAAAAACAAGATTGATTGAAGTCATATTTACACAGTATTGAATTGTTGAAATAATGTAGTCGGGCAAAACAAACATCATCCGCCGGGCTCATCATCTGCCGGCTAGCATACTGTTTGTATTTTTATGTAACATCAGTTCAATTCTGTTGACATTGTAGCATTAATAGTTCATGTGATAAAAATTAATAAAAATTTACAAAAAAAAAACTGGAGGTACACTATTTAGAAAAAATTTAGATTTGAGAAGTTTTATTGTAAAAATTTTTCATGGAATTCTGCTCAACTTTACCTACAATTTTATGCTACACTTTTATCTTAAAGTTATGTGTTAAATTTAATACAGAAATAAATGAATCATTTGAAAATTAGAATTTTTCATACAATAATAATCTGCATGTACGATAAGGTTTATCAGTATTATAGGTACATGTCAATTAATTTCATAGTTATCTCCTAAATAATGTAAGTGATTATCTGAAAATATTGCTCCAATATAATATGGAAACTAAGAAAATAGCTATTTTCTATTATTTTTTTTAATTTCATCTCTCATCAGCACTTACTCATTACTTCATATTGTACATAATTAGTCACCACATCATCTCAAACGACTTCAAAGTCAAATCAATTTATTCAAGTAAACCCAATTACAAGGTATTTTTTAACCGACTTCAAAAAAGAAGGAGGTTTTCAATTCGTTTTTTTTTTTTTGTATGTTTGTTACCTCATATCTCCGTCATTTATGAACCGATTTCGAAAATTCTTTTTTCGTTTGGTAGGTATTACTTCAGAGATGGTCCCATTTAAATTTCACCGATATTGGATACTGGTCATAACCTTTATTTATATTGACGATTCTCTTGTATATCGTTGCGCTCCGGAATTAGAATGAAGTTAATTGCAGACCTGCCCTAGATATTTATTTAGGTCAAGACCACTCAAAAGGGAGAAATAAAAAAATTAAAAAAAAAAAAATTAAACCGCCTTCAAAAAAAACACAGAAAAGTATAAAATAACTATCCTTTACTAATCAAAACTCAAGTACAATTAAAACAACTTTATAAATACGATACACATACCTCTATAATTAAATTTGTCAGTTATTGAAGTGAATGAAATCGTTTAATTTATAATATGATTGTAAAATCAATGTACATTTTATTACTAATCTAAATATATTTTCTGTTAACTGAGTCATTTCTTGAGGAACTTTATTATAAAAACGAATGCAGTTATCCAAAAATAAAACATTTGACTTTAATTTAAATTTCGGAAATACCAATTTACCACGACCTCGGGTTTCCATACATACCACCAATGTCGCTTTTTTTTATAAACAGATCTATATTTTTCTTCGTATACATACTCATTTCAAAGATGTATAAGGACGTAGTATTTAGTATTCAATATTCTTTTAATATGTAATTATTTTAATATTGTAAGTTAATGTTTAAATTGTTGTAATTTAATTATTTGGATGTATTACAATTATCGAATTGGGTAAAACTGTAATGATAGTTGTAAGTTACAGAAATAAAAATAAACTAAACTAAACTAAACATCAATGTCTTTAAAATGATCTCTTAGAGATTCTCGCGCATTCATACTGTAGATGGCATGTATCACTCTTTTTTGTAAAATAAAAATGGAGTTAATACGCGCCGCTGATCCCCTCAGCAAAAGACCATAGGACATTAGGCTATGAAAATATGCAAAGTATACCAACCTAGCCGTATCCACATCCGTCAATTGCCTAATGCGTCTAATGGCATATATCGCAGAGCCGAGCTTACTAGCCAATGCCCTGATATGGTCCGCCCACTGCAATTATCATGGATCCTGGGTACATTGTAAAGGGAAAATTAATAAATTTGATTTTTATGCATTCAGTAGTAAATTATTAACTGTTAACCATCTCGAAACATGTGTTAGGATCTTGTTCACCCAAGTAATATCTAGGTACATTCTGTCCAGTTTAAATAACAATGAAGTGTATTAAGCAAATAATACTATTTCGCATATGTCCCTGAGCATAAATGGGGCATCATTAATGTAGACTAGAAATAGGAAAGGTCCCAAAATTGATCCTTGGGGAATGCCCATTTTTAATTTCGAACCAACAGACAAAACCCCATTCACACTCACTTTTTGCTCCCGGTCAGACAAATACGAGACCACGAAATCGAGTGTTACCATGAATTCCATAGTATGTACTTCATGTTATTAGGAACATTTAATTACTTTTCCATCATTTATAAAGTTGGTGTTTTAAATTATAGTAGAAAACAGATCTGTATTTATTAAATAATATCATTAAATAATATCATTAATTAATTTCCAGATAACACTGGATACCCTTCGAGAGGAGATTAAAGAGAAGGTGATCAAAGAAGTTATCCCTGTTCAGTATCTTGATGACAAAACTGTAGTTCACATCAACCCATGCGGACTTTTTACAATTGGTGGGCCACAGGTAATCATGTTAGTTTTAACAAGCTAAATATTTTGTCTTATATTGTAATTGAAGTATTTATCAGCCTGATTGTTAGAAGTAGATATGATCTCAAATGAAGGACTACTTGTACTATAGATGACCAAAGACTGCAATACAAACTGAGGTAGATTTTTAATGCTGTCGTTCCAAATGATAACATTTTTTAAATCTGATTTTTGTAAAATATTGCTGAATAGTTAGCTTATGTAGCTTAATAACGATTTAGTTAGCTTATCTTTATTTCTAAAAAAAAGACCACACACGAAGAAATTATTTTTTTCAAATTATGATAACCCAAATTGGATAAATTCTCCTGTAAAAAAATGTACCACACTGAAGTGGCCCATTATTTTAAAAACTTGAACATTTATTAAGGTTTCTAAAATGGTATAAAACTCATCTAGTCCTTCTCATTACAAAGTTATTGCGATTAATCTGATGAAGGGGCTACATCACCAAAAATTTTTTTAATTTAAAGAAAATGGTCTAACTGTGTGTTTGTCAGGTTTATTATTGTATGTTTTATAATCCTTTATCTGCGTGATAAAATTGCTAT
This sequence comes from Zeuzera pyrina, assembly GCA_907165235.1. NCBI lineage: Eukaryota > Metazoa > Arthropoda > Insecta > Lepidoptera > Cossidae > Zeuzera > Zeuzera pyrina. Next base: position 13,196,957 of record OU015624.1, read on the forward strand.
AGGACTTAAAACAAAAAAACTGGAAAGAAAAACAAAACAATACAAAAAAAGTATTTATTACTAAAAAGTTACTTTGGAAAGAAAAACATAAAATTATAAAAAAATTATTTATTACTAAAAACTTACAATAGGTGTTCGAATTGTTTTCCCCTTCCTAAACTACACACCCTGCATCTTTTTATGAATGAAGCCCTTACACGGCGTATGAAATTTCTACGGTTAATGGACTCCACGGCAGCGCTTATACGCTGGCGCAATTGGTCTATTGACGCGATTGAGTGTTCGTAAACCAAATATTTAAGGCATCCCCAATAAAAAAAATCCAAGGGTTAGGTCGTAAGACCTTGGCGGCCACAAAATCGGTCCGAAGCGGCCGACCCATCTGTCAGGATAGGCTGCGTTTAGGTGTCACCTTACTGTCGTTGCAAAGTGTGCGGGACATCCGTCGTTTTGTAGCCACATCGTTTCTCTCACTTCTTCCGGGACATCTTGCAACAGTGTGGGCAATTCATTTTGTAAAAAATGCAAATAATAATCAGAAGTTAAGAGTTGCTGGCAATTCAAATCGACCTATTATTTGGCCACAGATAATACCAACCCATAAATTTATCTTAAATTGGTGTTGGCTCCTGTCTTCTCTCATCAAATGGGGGTTATCTAATTGCCAACTATGTAAGTTGTCATGTTGATATAGCCATCGTGTCTGCAGGAAGACTCGTCGGACCACAAAATTTTATTGAAAAATTGCGGATCATCTCGAATCATTCTTAACATTCTTCGGCAAAACAAAACTCATAGAGCGTAGTCTCTCGGCTGTAACGTTTGAACACGTTGATAATGATATATGGGTGCAACCGATGTCTTTTTAATACTCTATGCACCATTGTTTTAGGCACACCAGTGCGTCGTGCTATGGCACGAACCTAAGTCATCGGGTCATTCTCAATTTGCTCTAATATTCGAGTATTGACTCGTTGCGGTCTTCCCTCACTAGCACCACCGATTCCGGAACCAGGAAATCTTCCTTCGAGGAACGAGTTATGTACTCTAATAAAAATTCGATAGTCGGGGTAACGTCGCTCATGCGGATATTTCAGAGTCCTTAAGATCGCCAAGTCTTAATTTCAATAAACAGAGTGCAAATCGTTAAGCAAAACAAGATCCAAATTCACAGCACGTAAAAATCGAGAGGGAGCAACACAAAACGTTGTCGTAATCAATAGTACAAGTCGCACTAAGCGAGATGAATAGCCGTATGTCCTACAAAACCGGTGATATCTACAATTAGCAGTCATAAAGGTCATTTGTTATCGCCGTCCCGCTCAGGTGCAGGTAGCTGCCCTGATTGCGAACTCATTCACTAAAAAGAGACAGAAACACTTTTTGGACTGAGCTCGCACGCATAACAGACATTAAAAAAAATACTAGGAATAAATAACACGGAATCCATAGTTTGTCTACATTTTTGAATTATAACAAAAATTTGTCTAATTAGCCCCTACATCAGATTAATAGCAATAACTTTGTAATGAGAAGGATTAGACGAAAGTTTTGTACTATTTTAGAAACCTTAATGGTACAAGTTTTTAAAATAATGGGCCACTTCAGTGTAGTACATCTTTTTTTAAGGAGAATTTATCCAATTTGGGTTATCATAATTTGAAAAAAATAATTTCTTCGTGTGTGGTCTTTTTTTTAGAAATAAAGATAAGCTAACTAAATCGTTATTAAGCTACATAAGCTAACCATTCAGCAATATTTAACAAAAATCAGATTTAAAAAATGTTATCATTTGGAACGACAGGATTAAAAAAACTGAAAGCTGACGGAGAAAATGGTCAAAATAATGAAAAAAAAAATTCTCGGTAACCCTAAGGTTTTTTTTTAAATTAGTCAAATATGTTTTAGGTAATTAGGTGTTCTACCTTTCCCTTAAGCTTGATCCATTATTTACGGGACAGCCTGTATACGAAAATTGTCTTTTTTAATTAGTTTTGTAACTATTAATCTCACTGTTATACTCGTATAATCAAATTTTATACACTTGAATATCTTACTCACCCAATGTAATAGGCAATCTTTGCTCTTTGGTGCATTATAAAATTTCGGCCCATGTTCGCATGGATTCGGCGGCCGTTATTCTTTCTCTTTTCATTTAGTCTTCATACTAAATATTGGTTTCCAATTACACTTTTGTAAATATTGCTTGTTCATGTGTATAATATTGTCAATTGTTAGAAAATTGCATAATTCATTTCTTGAAGTTGGGCGAGTCTACCTCAATTTATGAAGTCTGTAGGTGATACAATAAACTACAGAAGTATCTAAATACACTCAAATTTCATGTCAATTGGACTAATTTATTTTCTAATTTAATCAGAAATAAACACATCTAGCTCAGTCATATTCACCTTTACATGACTCCCGAAAACACTTTTTCGAATTATATCTTGTTCTGTAATCATATTGATTATTTTAGCCTTATATCATGTTACTTGTGTCTGCGGCTCCGCTCGCGTGGTCCACACGAGTTATTGCTAATTTTTTTACATTCATCCTTTTCATATAATTAATATTAAACACAGCTTCTGTCTCAAGAACATCTCAAGAAGAATCAAAGGATACGGCTATTTAAGTTGCATATTTCGAATTTTTAAGACTCGCAAATTCACTCATCAAAACCTATAGGGTACTACTTCCCGTTGACCTGGAAACATGAAATTTGGCAAAAAGAAAGGTCTTACAGCAAAAGTAAAGGAAAAAAAACAATATAATTATTTTCTTATTACGTCACATACTTATAGGAGATTCGAGGAGGCGAAAGAATTACGCAATATGTACATTAAAATCTGGCCAGATAACATTTTCGTAGATACTAGAAAATAATCAAACACACAAACAAATGTACAGACCGATGTTTTGTATATGCTTCAGTAGCTTATCCTTTACCTTTTACGATATCTTAGGTTGTAAAAGTCTGTTAGAGACAAAATTTTTAAGAAACTTTTAGCACTAGCAAGCTGTCACTATCTGGTTCCGCTTTGTGATTCGTATTCCCAAACATGGTTGAAAGTGGCTTGAATGTGTAATTTTTTTATCTGTTCTTGATATTCTGTTCACACCAAATGCCAAACGGTGTGAGTTATGTATGTTTGTTATTTAGGTTCACTGACACATACAGTATTTAATTAAAGTCAACTTTACTCACATAGGTGCATACACACACACTTGACACTAGGCCGGTTGGACAGACTAATTGAATGACAATCACTGTTAATCAAATCAAAGTTTTTATAGAGTAAGGGCCTTACTAATAAACGCGGCGTAAACATGGAATAGTTATGACAACCTTCTATTATACTCAAGCTTATGAACAATAGAAAATGATGAAAGTGCCAGAAGGCAGACGTAAGCTTTTTTAAAAATATAATCTTCGTATGAATATACATGTACATGTAATCTAATCTAATCTTATCCAGAAAAGCCACGACAAAATTTTCCGCGCACACGAAGTCGCGGGTACAGCTAGTATGTAAATAAAAACTAAGTGAATGTGAAGCATTGAGTACTCGATCTATACAGAGTAGCAATGTCATTTATTTCGTATGAAAACAACTTACGTCTAAGCACTGTTACGGTTACTGCATTCTGTTTTATAGTTTGATTTTTTGCTGTTTTTGCCACACCACCGAAGCTATTACATAAATATTTAAATATTTGTCGGAATATATAGAGATGTACACATAGGTCCAATATTGGTTATGTACTGCTTAATGCGAGCGATAGTTGATGTTTGCTAGTGTAAAACTGAGCAGTGGTGAATACGATGGTCCGATATTTCGGCTCTATAGGTTGACTGGTCCATGATGTGAAGTTATATATATGTATAAAACATGGTGTGTGCAGTCGGACGCGGGGCTGACCGGACGCAAGATCATCGTGGACACATATGGCGGCTGGGGTGCTCACGGCGGCGGCGCCTTCTCGGGCAAAGACTTCACCAAGGTCGACCGCTCGGCCGCCTACGCCGCGCGCTGGGTGGCCAAGTCGCTCGTGCGGGCCGGCCTCTGCCGCCGCTGCATGGTCCAGGTACCCGCATATACCCCCATATACCTGGCGCTCACCCACTGACCGCCCATATACCTGGCCTCTCACCCACTGACCGCCCATATACCTGGCTGCTCATTCACTGACCGCCCATATACCTGGCCTCTCACCCACTGACCGCCCATATACCTGGCTGCTCATTCACTGACCGCCCATATACCTGGCCTCTCACCCACTGACCGCCCATATACCTGGCTGCTCAACCACTGACCGCCCATATACCTGACCTCTCACCCACTGACCGCCCATATACCTGGCTGCTCACCCACTGACCGCCCATATACCCGCCCGCTCACCCAGACCTTCCATATACCCGCCCGCTCACCCAGACCACCCACATATCCTCCCACTCAACCACAGACCCTCATATCTTTATCCGCTTACCCACTGACCCCTCGTATGGTATACCCGTTCGCTCACCCAATGACTCCTGATCTGCTTCAAACTTGCAACTTCTGCTTCAGATTTCTTACAAACTAATAAATGAGTGATCTAATAGCATCATTGTACGCTTCTATCTAGTTCTTACTGTACAGTCATTATCATTTGAGTCATTACGTCAGAAACGTTAGCGATAGAAATGTGTCAACGAATTAATATCAACCAAACCTTCCGCGAAGTCTATGAGTCATATCCTTTATTACTATACTCTGTTCATAGTGACGAGCTATTATAAACCTTTCACTGTCGTACAATTTTATGCAGTCGCTACTATTACGCCATAACAATGGTGTTCCCTAAGCCCAATGACTGCAAGCGAGACTGATTGATAAAAATGTTTTATGACAAGACAACTGATGTTAAGAATATATTATAGTACTCCAATAGGTTGTTGGTCCTGACGTATGACTATAGTTGTTATTTACGTTTCTACCACATTACATATTACAGATCAGAGGACATCCAAATGTAGCTATTAGACATATTATATATATGTATATACAATATGAATGATAACCTTTACAAACAAGTATGTGAGATTTTGTGGAATGTACTGTAATATCTTGCTATATTTTTTTGATGTATCTTATGTATCAAATATGCAGTGGCCTTTTGTAAATAGCTTAAAAATTGTAATGAGAGACATTTTTTTAAATTATTGGTGCATAATTTTTTAACTTAAAGCATAGTTTTTTATTATTATTCATTGATATATTGCTTTCCTAATGTTGAATTGCCATTACATAGTTTATGTAATAATTTACAGGTGGCATATGCAATTGGAGTGGCTGAACCATTGTCTATAACAGTCTTTGACTATGGAACTTCACATAAAACACAGCAGGAACTTCTCGCCATTGTACAAAAGAACTTTGACCTTCGACCGGGTAAAATCGTCAAGTAAGTATGATAATATTAAAATCAGTTTTTTCCTGTTAATGACACGTTTTGTTTATCTTAAATTTCTTGCGTAGCTTTTGAAATTCTTGATAAGTTTTTATGGACATTGATTATATTTTTGTTATACATTTTCATTATATGGAAACACATTTTGTTTTTGCCAATTTAATGATACATAATTCCTAATGTTTATATACTTTTTTCAGGGAGTTGAATCTTAGAGCACCAATTTACCAGAAGACAAGTACATACGGTCATTTCGGTCGAGAGGGTTTTCCATGGGAGAATCCCAAACCGCTAATTGTAGAATGACTTCAAATTTGAATCTTAGAATATTGTAAATATTTCACCAGTATAACTTAGACTACCTGTGTCATTGTAGCGGGAGCACGGGGCTATCACTGGTGTCTCTCTATAGACGTAATGTTCACGTAACGAATCTCCTTGATGGAACTTTTGGATCACTATTTCATGAGAAACACTGGATCCAGATGTTACATTTCTGAGATTCATAATTATTTTAAGTATTCATTAGATTAGGAGTAGACTTAACATGGTGCCGTCATTTCTGAATTTGAGTTAGTTCAGGGGTTCAAATGGCAGTCCTATCTTTACTATATTTATTATATAGTATTATATTTACCTACTATATTCATTGTATAGGTATGAAGTTGAGTCAATCATGGCACCTAATTATGCTTTGAAACTGTACGTCACCTTATAATAATATTTTCATTTAAAATTATTATTGTCGTTATTTATGGACATCTTATAATAAATGTATTTTTGTAATTTTTCATCTTAAAATATAATATTATACAATGGACTGCCTATAATCTCGAATGTTCTTTGAGCTTTACAATGTAAGTGCTATGATTTTGGTAGAGTAGACTACTTCTCTAGTCGCGTCACAGTAGAGCGAGAGCGAGAGAGACATTCTGTCTCACTTTTTCTTGTTCAACTGCAAATATAGTGCTGCATGCAGAGGCAATTACATTATTTTTTTTAAGACTACATTAAATTTATTTTATTAAGTGTCAGTGTTAAAAACTTGGAAATAGCTAATTCTATTTATTGTAAATGTATTTCGTCTCACACGTAGCACATTTGTGTTGTGTTTCCGAAAAGGAACCAAGTGGAAAAGAGCCATTTTGAAAACACACCGATTCGCCTAGGGAAGTAGTGTATTGTGCATTTACTTCATGTTATATAATTCCGCCGTTAGACATAATAGATAATGCTAACCGTACATATATGACATTAGAAATTAGAATTTTTTGATCATTTCATAAGACGGTTAGTAAGTATTTGTGATTCTATTCTTTAATTGATATGACCCTTTAAAATTAAATCTAATTAACATACTGTGGATTATTCACTTTGTCAAAACTGTGAATTTTAAACTAATAAAACGTTGTCCCGCCACTAACGGGATTGAAATAAGTGTTTTTATTTTTATGGCTAAACTTTTAATTTTTGAGTTATAATTGTAAAACGAATATTAACCTTCCAGCGGCCGGCGAAGCGCCAGATCGTAATCCGCTTTATACATGGAGCAGTATTGAAACAGGAGTCCCGCACTCTAAAGAGATAGGTAGTTGAAGTCGAGAAATTTAATCGTGAAACATCTCTGTATACTTCCATCTCTTTTCATCTTTTGCTGTTAATCTAGAATTCGGCGCGCTTATTCCGATCTATACACGAGTTAATTCGGTCACTACGAAGTATACAAGTGTATTTGCGTACTACTCTTGTATAGATTGGAAGACTAATAAAAAAGTGATTTTCAATCTAGACGCGATTAGTTTCACACCTTGCATTCAGGTCTTGTACAGAATGGAAATATGCTCCGCCAAAGATATGAGCTGTCCGCGGTGTGTGATTCCGCAACTATACGTGTCTAGTTTGAGGAAACGAATAAATATTTCAAATAATTGTGTAGCACATGATCAAAATAGAAACCTTATCTGTGTAAATAATAAAAACAGTTATTTATTCAATTTATACATAATAGTGAAAAGATCTATGAAAACTTAGTTTTTCTCTTTGGATACAAAACAACGTTATAAATCAAACATTAGACAAAACAACGAAATTTTCTTTATTAACCCTAATCACTAATAGGCATACTATAATTACCTTAGCAATCATCATCAATTGCACCATGTTACGGGAACTCTAAAATCACATTTTTTTCACCAAACTCCCCATTATCATGAGAGGTATTCGCCGCCTGTCTTCATAACTCATTGTCTACTCTACAACAATATAAGTATTACAAGTAAATGATTAAATTCACAAGACATATTTTACAGAAAAGAATATAATTTAAGTAGTAACATACAAATAACGTGAAATACCCAGGTTTTAATTTCATTGATTTTTCTAATACACAATCGCACGCGGAATCCGAGACAAATAAAAAAGCACATACGCATGCGACGAATGTCATGTGTCATAGGGCTAATGAGGAGTGAGAACCCGAGGGGCAGTACATCGGCCCCTTGAGGATATCATGGAAGCGCAACCGTCTGTTGTTTATAGTTCAAGTAAAATGACTAAAATAAGTTCGCTGCGGACTCGTGAGACCGCTGGAAGGTTAATCATTTTTTTAATGGTTCATTTTTTATTTGATTAAGGAACTTGGGATACTTGCTAGTTGCTAAAATAGTAAAATATGGATCTAAAAATTTGTTTATTAATCATAAATCACGTATCAATATAAACAATTATAACCATTTATAATCAGTTTGAGAATTTCGGGACATATTGTTCAAAAACAAGAGAACAGGATGTTCTACATTTTTTGACAGTGGCCACGAAGTTATTGAATCACTGCTGAACACGCTGGTAATTTACGGTAGTAAACTAATTAATCTGTGCTGGTAACTAATCTATGCTATTATTGTTTAACGTAACTTTACAACTACTTGCATCAATAAGTCATAAAAAAGTTCCAAGTAAAAATTTATGGAACGTATGGTTTGAAGCACAGTAGCGTTCGAACTATCTTAACTCTCTTAATATTACACCACATCATTTATTTTTATGTAAAATTTTGTAATATAATTTTTACTTGAATTTTTTTTTGCTTATAACTTACCGTTGCAGTTACAGATTGTACAATTAAAAAACGAATCTTTTTTACTTGTATTGTTATGTGAACTCGGGAGGTTATCGTATTAAAATTTGACACGCATGATTAATATTACATTAAAATTTAACCTTTATAAACTTTGAATTCAGCCATTGCCGAAATTTCGGTTTCAGCCGTTGTTTCATTAGACTAACTGATGTTCAATATCACCAGATGCCGCAACTTGACAACATAAATATTCAGAATGCAAATCTATACTAATATTGTTATAAAGAGGTAAACTTTTTTGTTTGTATCTAATGGATAAACTCAAAACTACTCAACCTATTTCAAAAATTATTTCAACTATAGAAAGCTGCATTATCAGCGAGTAACGTGGGCAAGGGCGTCGCCAGCTTATGACTAAGGGTGGGGCAATGGGGCAATATTATGGAAGATAAAAAATATGAACGAGAGCATGAAGCGTTACACTTTGGAAGTCTTTGCCTCGATGACGATTGTAATAAGAACGGTTCTAATATCAATGTATAAAACTTCACAAGCCCTCGACAGCACAATGACTAAATCAAACTTTTAATATTTAATTAGAACATAACCTGCGGGGATTTTTTGCAAAACTTTCAACTACTTTATCATTACAATTATTTAAGTTTTTATTTATTATAGCTTAGTGTACACTCATCATGGCCAGACCATTAAGGCGATCTTCTGCCATGGTGCTTCTTAGCCATATTTTTAGTCTTCTGAGGCTGCTAAAGGATCGCTCTACTGTACAGGTCGTGCATGGTAAAGCGATCAAAATTTTCAATGCTTTTTCCGTTTCGAGGAAGAAGGAATTTGTTTCTTTTAGGACATCAACAACTGTTAGATTTGTTAGATTAAGTCTATCGTGCCACAATTGCTGTAAAAGTTTGATTTCATTCTTTATGTTCGGTAAATCATAAAACTGGACAATAGATTCACAAGTTTGTTTCAGATTTTCAGTTGTCATCTTTTGCATCTGCGCCGGGTGTAACTCAGATAATGCGAATGATGCGTGTTTTCTTCAGCAAAACGTACTTCAAGGGAGGTGATAATTGAATCCAAGTAATGGTATTACTAAAGACCTCTTCCAGTATTCTGAAGGGCTTTCTGCTGGATGATTGCTTCTATGACGTTGTTTCACCGTAATACGCGGCATTGATGTAATGTCCTCCTCCAGTCCGACTTTTTCCGCAACAGCAGTAGCTTCCTTTATAATTTCGTCTGTCACTTTTTCCGGATTTTCACGGTGGTTTTTAATTAAAAGTAAAATCCTTTTAACGTGTTCCGAGGCTTTGACCACGTCCAAAGCTACAGATTGGAGTACATTGACAACGGGTTCCATCAAAGCCGAGTATTTGGCTACCAACATAATCCCGAGAATGAAAGAAATTCTGGAAGTAGCCGCATGCAGTTGGAAGGCACTCTTCCGAGTTGCACTATTTCCTTCCTGAAATAATGTTTGTAAGGCTTCCAGAATTACTGGAAGATTTTCTTTAAAAACTCTGATGGTTTTGTGTTTCTCACTCCATCTTGTCTCGCAAAGTCTGGAAATATTAGGTATCAACTTCCTCTTCAAAACTGATTCCCGAAAAAAGTTTATAGTATCTTTGGTGGTTCCCATGGCATTTCTAATTTCAGGAAGTGAATTTAGATCATTGATAACTAGATTCAGTTTGTGGGACGAGTAATGAAAGTAGAGGGCTTTGGTGTACTTTTTGCGTAAGATCGCTTGTACCCCTCCGTCTTTTCCTGACATGGTTGAACAACCATCAAAACCAAAACCAACGCATTTATTTATATTCAGATCTTCTTTTGTCAAAAACTCATCGTATGCTATATGCAATCGATTTCGCATCCAAATCTTTTAGCTCAATGAATCCGACAAACATTTCTTGGACTTCCTGTGTTTCTTCATCAAAATATCGCATCTCAATCGATAATTGTTCAGTGCCAGAAATATCAGCTGTTTCGTCTGCTAGCACACTATATGCTGCTGCTTCTTTCACTTTTTTCATAATATCAGCCTTAATAACGCTTCCACAAATACCAATAATTTCATTTTGAATATCCACTGAACGGTAGCTTGCATTCTTTTTCCCTTGCTCAATGTGTTTCTTTAAAATCAAATCTCCCGCGTCAATTCGCAGCCTGTATAAATCCTCGAGAATACCTTCACCATAATGTTTACCTCTCAGTGCTAAGTCGTGTGACCCGCAAAACGTAATGCAGGAAATAATAGATTTTATAATTTTGCGATTTTCTTCAATAATTCCCTGGGAATATTTGTTCAGTTGCAAATCGACAGGCACACCTTCGAGAAAAGATTTAGCAGCTTTCAATGCCTCCTTATGGAAGTGGGTTTCAATGTGCTTTTTGCACTGCTCGTGAATATCTTTGAACTTACAAAAGGGCCTTATAGTAAATGGTCCCAATATGCGTCTAAATGAATTTGGATTTGGTGGGAACAACGTACAATATTTACAAAATGCTCCTTTTTGGCGCCTGGAATATACCAACCATGGAGAGTATGTTTCCAACCAAGAATAATTAAATTTTCTCTTTAAATGTTTTGCATCTTCCGCAAAGTTATAGGTCGCGGAAGGGGACCAACAGTTTTCAATCAATTCCTTCTTCTTTTCGGTTGATAACATGTGTGCCCGTCCAACATATCGCCCGATATCATTTTCATTGCAGTCATCCATCAATGAATCAGGATTCGGCGCCAGATATCTAGAGGAACTTGGTCTAGGTAGTTCCTGCGGCTGAATATAACCTGTTGTGGTTGTGGTGACCGATGAAGACACATGCGACATTGTCGTTACTTTGTCCTGTTCATCGCTGTCGCTACTTGATCCATCAGTTTTTTTTCGTTTCAAACTTCCTGCAAAACAAAACGCTTTGATAAAACTACGTAATTAATTACATTTTTACGGGAGAGCAGTTTTGTTCAATTACTTAATAATAATATTAAAATAAATACTCAGTTGTATTTTTTAGCTTTATTTGTATCAAGGATCTGTTTTAATTTGTATTTAATTAAACCACAAATATAATTTATGTTTTGTTTTCATAATTAATTACTGAAAACGAAACCACTGTTTAGTTAACGTTAAATTCATAGAGATTAAATCAATAAACTCGTTTTTAATAAAATAATAGTTTTTCTTAACATTTCTCTTCCACATAATCGATCCTTTCTTTCCACATCAAAAATATGCCAGACAATATTAAAAATGATATTCTTAACGATTATTATAAGTCTCTAGCTAGTATATCCGTTACCAAAGCTATTAGCTAAGAGAAATAAAATAAAAATACTAGCTCCAAGTGCAAGATTAAAGCAGTACATAACTTACCAAAAAACTTTCTGATGTCCATTTTGATAAGATGATGAATGGAGACACACTCAGAAACTTCACAACTCAACACTGAGATCTTATTATTTAATAAATATAAATCAATATTGACTAACACAGGCAAGCCGGTAGTCTTATATTCGCTTTCCAATTCGCTTGTTTAGCTTGTTTCGTTGATCGCTTCCAATTAAAAAGTGACTCGCTCGCAGCGGCTCACGTCTTTATATACCCAAACGAACATCATACCAGAATGTACGGTAACATTCTACCAGCGGGGTTATTCACAAACGTCGGAAACTCGACTTTCCGTATCCGACAGGAAACTTTTCGATGATTTTGTCTAAACGCAATTCACAAATCCGAAACCTTTCCGAAACGACATGATTTGACAGTTCATTTCGGGACGAAACCTTCGGATGCTTCCGACGACTTTTTAGTGTCGAAAACGTTTCCGAGAAGAGTAAATTAATGTAATATGTATATAATCGACGACTTTTGTCGTCAAAAATCTAGAAAAATTGCGTGCGCGTATGTAATCTACACTTCTAGACAAATTCGTGCCCTTTTTAAATACATGGCTAAGGATTATATTTTTATAACATATTTTATTAGTTGCGCAATCAATAGCTAAACATTGTTTGTGGTGTTTGAGGTATTTTTAGAAACAACGGATCAAAAATAAAAACGCTATTGTACTTTCTATTGTAGTTATTATTAATTTTTACTAAGCGACATCTAGTATAATTTATTTGAACTTGTTGCACGCACAGACGATAAGCGCAGACAGTATAATTCGTATTTATAAAACCCGTTTTGTTCTTCGAATGTAAATAAAATAATTTACAAAAATGTTTTAATCTTAAAAAAGACTAAGTAATTTCTTTGTCTAAGTTGTTTATTTGTCTGTTTAAAATGATATTTTACCAAATACATTGTGATTGTCAAAATGTGATACGTTTAAACCACACTAATATTTTCTACCAAAACGAAAACGATTTCTACCATTTTGTAACATGCTTCATAAACGCATTTTCTTTCGGATTCGTAAAGTCCTTTCCGATGAGATTCCGATAGAGTTTGTGAATATCATTTTCCAATCCGTCGGATTGAATTTATGCTTTCCGACGATCGGCCCTTTCCGCCACGGAAAGTTTTCGAAGCGTTGTGAATAAGGGGGCTGGTCTAGTAACTGCTACCAAATTCCAGAGATTTCATTGAACAAGCGCCATCTAGCGTCGAGTAGCAATACTAGGTTTTACAAGGATTGTAGTCGATTTATTCAACTGTAGGTGTTTCTTATGAACACTTACAGATGGCATTGTCCACAAAACCAATTAAAATTGTATGTTCGTAACAATAACTTCTACTTTATTTAGGTATGCCGCATACAAATTATACAAAACTAACGTGAATGTAACGTGAGTGAACAGGCCCCCCCTGCCCTCCCTTGGCGACGCCCTTGAACGTGGGCTGTATTTTATTTTCAAAAAAATTTCTACGCGTGCGAATCCGGGTCTAGTATTTTATATGAACATTTTTCGTTATTTCTATCTAAAAATTGCTATTCTAGGTAATAAGTCGGTAAAAGCGGGGCGTATCTTAATTTTCCCAAAACATTGAAACAAGAGGAATAGAAGAGACCTTGTTTATTGTTTTCCATCACATTATGAAACCCAATTTGCAATAAGTCTTCGCGCCTGCTGTTGTACTTGTGACATTCTAATAGTGTCGCTCGGCAGCCAGGGTTGCATGTCGAAGCAATGTGACGCCCTGTAATATAATTCGTAAACTGATTTTTATACAATATATTTCCAATTGTGAAATGAAACACTTACATTATGTAAGATCATGATAATATGGTGAAGTATTCAGCTTGGAATATTAACAAAGTTATAGCTTTTAACGACAGGTTAAGCCATTTCATGAAATGGTGATGTTTCACGAAGTGATCGGCTTATTAACTAACTTACAGTCAGCATGTGACAAGCCAAATATCGCGTGATATCTGCTGTCAAAACAAAAATTTGTACAATGTAATTTGTATAGTTTCGCTAAATCTACCACGAAAAGTGCATTTTACTGTCATAGCGCAATAGACACGCAATCGTCATAAGTGATACCAATTTTTTATTACAATTAGTCACGGGTCGCGCAGTGATCGCGTGACTCGCTGTCTGCAAATTTTTAGGTAATAACCATGTGGATACAATTGTCGTGCATGATTGTCCAATTCTACGATCGTACAACAATTGACAACATAAAAATCCAATAAAAATAGAAAGAGTTAGATTGTTTATTCGGTTATCATTAGGTATTTGTTAATATACAAATGTATGACTAGAGGCAATGGTAGAGGTAATACTGGGTAGGTCCAATATGTTAAAGGTCTAGATGTGTACATCCGGGTCCTATGCTCTGTGTGAGACTAAATACGGCGTATTGTGGCTCCTGGTGTGCACGATCCGTGTCCTTTTATTAGCTTTCTTTCCATTATCATCCGCCAGATACAGAGTATAATTTTTATTTGGCAGTACCTATGTATATTAATATAACAGTAACTAAAACAATAGTCTGTAAAAACATCTATCTGAACCACAAATCTATAATCTGGAATCTGGACTTACACCTATCACCTACCCGTATCCATAATATACATATATACGAGTCAAAATAAATGAGAAAATCAAATTTTTGCCTTTTTTTCAAAAGATAAGCGCAATTTGTGTACTTGTTAGACAGTTTGCAACATTAGATTACATACATTATTGTAAACATACAGTATTTGTTACAAAAAACTTTTTCGAAAGGGAAAATATTAATGTTTTTACGTTACTGTAAAATAGCAACAAGAACATTTTCATATCCATATCGGCGCAACATGTTACTTGTAATTAACTGATTCATTACACATCTAATGGTAAAGCAAGATATAAGTAGGTACACTCTTTATAATGTAAACATTCCTTAGGAAATTTTTTTTTATACATACACCTCGGAAATAGGATGACGTGCAAAAAACTGAATTTTCCTTTAATATTGTGTAGTTCGTTAATATAAATTAACATGATAATATTTTAATACTATAATCTTCTAGATACAGATAGCTTATCGATACTGTTAGTAACATGGTTAGTAATTAGTAATTTACCTCGGTACTGTATATGTGGGTGAATTCTCCTTCAGATCTCTATCATGAACGCCGAGTGCATGCCACGGATCTATTGAACCATGTATATTGATCGTGTTGTTCACGTCTGGGTGGAGACCGCCAAAAATTAAATTAACACGATTCACTGCGTCAAAAACAAATTCCTCATCGAATCTGAAATTTTTATACGTAATGAAACGCTCAGTCATAAAAAGAAAGTGATTCTTCGAGTGGAGAGCGGCTTCGAAGGACGTAATGTAGTTCTATATAGGGGTCATTACCCCCTCCCAAAATCATACACGTCAAATCGACAAACCTATTAATGTGACCCCTTATATTGTTATAATTATAAGGTATATATAAACAGCTTTAATAATATATATATAAATAATAAAATATATATTAAACGAATTATACGTATTTATAGTATTTGGCTGCGATCGCGCTTATGTGAAATACCCATGATTAAGGGTTAGGGTAAATCAAAAGTTAGCAATAATAAGTATATTGATAGAGTCAATCGTATCAAAATTATCACGTTTGAGCATCAAATGGTATTTGAGCATCATATTATGGTACGTCACAATATTACGTTTAGGTAGGTATATACCAATGTTCATTCACTAATGCCTTGTGTATCATAATCATGCAATCATATTATAAAGACACAATAGACTTGTACCCTGTGAGAGCAAGACTACTTATATAACACAGTATCCTTTGTACTCAGGTTTGCAAATGCAATAAAAAAATTGTGTAAACTAACCAATCGTACTCACCGAACATCAAAAACTCTTTTACAAAGGTCAACGTAAAAAGTTATACTGAGCCATTTCAGTTGATCAAACACAGTGCCGCTCCTAGGTGCGGTCTGGTAATATCCATATTCTGTGCACGTTTGATAGTACCATGCTTTAGCTGAGAAATATTATTATTTGCAATTTACATTAGATTAGAAATTAGGCATTGAATAACTATGACATATATTTTAAAGGAAACAAGCTTTAACCACAATTGATAATTCATAAATAATTATTTAAATTGAGTGAACTGAAAGAATAAATTGATATGCTTCAACTAATTTCATAATATACAGACTATTTTTAGCCGCATAAGTCTATAATTTTAAATAAATCGAACTTCTTCGTAAATATAGTATATCTATTTACTATACGCTCTTTCTCAAGAGATGTACTTCGGCATGAAAAAAGGCTCTGGTGTATCTTCAATGGTGTAGGTATCCCGTAGTCCTTTCGGCAAGCGCCGAAGACGACACCGCGGGAGTTTTATACGTAGCTAAAAGCTCCACATAACCCAGTCTTGCCTCTAGGGATTAAGTTAAGTACCTTTTATAAAGTTTTCTCACGTTTTACCAAGAAAAGGTATTATTTATTAACATGACCGATATATCTACCTATTAAAGTCGTTTCTATATGTCCCGCAAGTGGTCCCGTGGTCTGAAAACCATTTTCGAAAATAATGCGTATACCCCAATGGGGGTTTTCAGGCTGTATTTCAGTAACGGATGAAATTATTACAAAATAAAAAAAAACGTAAGATTTAAAATCTGTAACTGTACACGATCAATCCAATTTTACGAGAAATGGTGGGGATAATACTTGGTAATTAAAACGGTCATAACTCTTAAACGGATACGTTTTTTTCGATAATTCTTTTTGTAACTACATACTAAAGTTATGCCCTTTCATCCATTAAAGTAACTGTCCCGTTTTCATATACACCCTGTATATAGAATATGTAGTGACCTGGCGATGCTAAAAGTGCTGAATTGCATTTTAGTAGAATATAAAGCAATTTGAGGAAATGAAAGAAGTATGTAGGGACCGCGACGCTTGGCGCTGCGCCCTCTCTGACCACCCTTTTAGGGATACAGCGTGAAGATATGTATGTCAGTATGTATAAACCAATTCGAACACGTGGCTCCGCCAGTCGCTTTCATACCGTCGCCCTGCCATGCCACTTCGTGATGGTTAAATTGTGTAAGAAGAAAATAAAAGTTCGACACCAATATGTAATTAATTTATTTTGATTTATAATAAATGAAGAGAATGGACACTATGAAAATCCCTAAAAACACATTACAATTTCGTAAGAGCGTATCTAGGCGGATTCCCCACTACAATCGCTTGTCAAGACTCATCTTTCGTGGCGCGATCTGTATTATCATTCTATTTAAATAAAGAGACAGTAACAGTTGCATGATGCGCATACAAACAAATGGACAAACGTTAATTTAAAAATTGCTATTCTAGACCGTTATTCAGTCCCCAACACGCACGATACATACATACATACATAATATCTTCACGCTATATCAAACGATACGTTGTATTACGATACAAAAATTTACTAATCTAAGACTACATCTCATCCGCTTTACTGCTACTTTGACCATCTCCGTGGCGCAACGGCTTAACGCGTCGGTAAGTAAACGGGAGTTGCGGGTTCAATTCCCGAGTCTGGGTGTTTATGTATAATATGTATTTATTTACAAAAGCAAAGTATATAAGTAGTATATCAGTTGTCTAGTACCCCTAACACAAGCGCTGTGCTGTTTACTTTGGGACTAGATGGCGGCGCTGTGTGAAAAATGTCTGAGTTTATTATTATTATTATTACTACTGCTCCATCATAATATATATTATGGATTTATATCAATTTACTCTTAAATACCAATATAAGTGGTATTTCATAACTTAATATGAAAATTATTGAATCGTGCAATTTCGAGTTACCGATTAATCACTAAGTACGTCTCTATATCAAGAATGTATTTTACTCATCTGGTGGTCAATAATAAAACTACTTGAAAAATGACAACACAAAGAGACTGTTACAACTCGCTAGATGGCAGCAGATTCGCAACATCCCCCTCCATTTATTCCGCGTCCCCCTCAACCCGCATGTTGTTACACTGGTTTGTATGAGGAAAATTCGTTATGGCGCCTCCTCTTCGTTTTTACTTTGTGGTACCTACCTATAATAAGTTAGCGGATTTCTATAGATTTATCGAAAGTTAGACAATCGATCTGACCGTGTAATGTATGAATAACCAGTAGGGGTACTTTTTCAACTTACAATTAGAACGTGACACCAAGTAGCTTGCAACGTAAGATTCGTAATTGATATTCCAATATTGACCCGGAGGCAGATTACGAACAGCTACTATATATCCTGAAATTTTCTGCATTGGTGTTGTACCTAAAAAAAGTATGATTATATAAACATTAATAAAATATTATTTCGCGGCAGTTATCGGCTCTAACTGTCCAGTACAGGGGAAGATAAGTCGCATTGACTGACAATAAATTTGATGTTTTAGATTTAGACTCATTGATGAGTGCCAATCAGATACACTCTTATAGTGAGATCTCCGCAAAGAATGAACTATACACATATACTTATTAAAGCAGCGAAAATTTTTCATAAACATTTTAGAAATTATTATTTAAAGGACATTTTGATAACGACTTTGAAAGTAAATATCTCGTGAAGTCACCACTGAAGCGGTCTACGAATTCAAGCCGTAGTCAAAATGTGCCACAACATTTTTTGTTGCATTATTTAGGGAATCTACTTATTTATCAAATAAGCGCAATCTTGACATTAGACTTATTAAATGCTTAAATTAAGAATCATTATTGCTAGTAAAACTTAGAAACAAAATCATTTGACGCTGATGTCCAAACATATTCAGAACTTGCTTGAGGCGGAGAAAACTTCTCTGCTTGGTGCTATCCTCCATCCGACACAAATATTTGCATGCTCGCTTGATAAGACTGGTTCATTGCATTCAACGGTGTTCTCCACAGTTCTTCCGAGTGGCAGCGTTAGGTTATATTGTTGGATGTACGCGTTATATTATACTGTTTAACATTAATAACATATAAGTAATTGGTTCTTTAATATTGAACTAATAACATATATACCGGTTTTTTTTATTTTTCATTATAAAATGAGTTAATTAAATAAGTAATATAGATAAATACATAACAAATGTCAAATATTTGTTATGTATTTATCTGTTACATATTTACGTATGTACCTACAAAGAATTTCACTATATTTTTTTTCGCCGCATTGATTTCCATCAGGTCTGGGCCGACTGCACGAGAGTATGACCGTACTTTGTACAAATTTAAACCAATTTTTTTTATAACTAACTGTTATGATAACCTCGTCGTTGTTATAAATCGATTAGGTACTTTTACATACCATAGGATAGGTTTCTATTTACATATCATAAACACAAAACCATAGAATAGAACCACATTAGGTAAAAAAATGACTAAAGAAAATTGTACATATAAAGCTATTTACTTACCGAAAGCATTGGTGGCGAAAAGATTACAAATATTAAGAAGAGTACCAGGTCGGGCTTGTTGGACAGAGGTGGAAAACGTCCAACTGATTAAACCTGAGAAATAACCCAACTCAAACTCGTTATCGTAGTCCAGTGTACTGTTTAGCCTGAAACAAGAAAAATGTTGTTTCATGTGTACTTACCTACCTACATAAATAACATACCATACATATCCTCACGCTGTTTTCCTAATAGGGTAGTTTGACGGAAAGTTAAACATAGCATAGGTTTCTAGTTTTTTCTGTCTCTTTTTTAGATCAGCATGGAAGTATTCACTTATACAAAAAACAAAATCTTGGAGATCTATTAAGAGTTCGTTCCATGATACACTTTTTTACATTGACTTAGTAAGTCACCTGTAAATTTCTTCCAAGTTGCGCCTTCCAGCTTCAGTCTGCATCGCTTCTACCGTCTCTTCTATTCCTTGTCTTATAGTAGCTATGCAGTCTTCCCCACCCTCTGACAAGAATGCGTCATGCACTACTTCTAAATAACCTGTATGAGAAAATGTCATTTTCCAGTGTTAAAGTGGATACGCGTAACGTTTGGAAAGATTCATTCTTAAAAACCGGGCAAATGCGTGTCGCGAGTCGGACCACGGACAATGAAAGGTTCCGTAGTCGGAATGCAAAATAATCATTTAATCGACTGCAAAAATACGTTTTTATTTTATGAAATAAAAACTTAACGTTAACGATGTTAATTCTTCGATCGCTGAGTGTCTAACCGAAAATATCTCATCAAAAACTACGCAATGCAAATAAGTGCCTTTTAATTTTTGCTATCTCAAATTTTTACAGAATTTTCTGCCTCATACTTGAAACGTTAGAGAGACAGGGCATACAATTTTTACGACTTCAGAAGCGCATATCACAGTAACTACTGACTTTAAAAAAAGTTCCTTTAAAACCATTATATTATTTTTGAAGAACTATCTAAAGATAGGTACCTCTCACGCTTATGTACACTGATTTTTTTTCATCCTTCAGTTGGAGAGCCACCTCTAATTTTTTATTCAAAATGGCACTACGCCATTACTAACCTTTCATTTATATTCAAACATTATAGTCAAACATTTTGTGTAACAAAAGACTAAGGGAGGTACTTTACCGTGTATGTACATACAGTGGAATCTCGATAACTCGAATGTCAAAAAAATTCGAGTTAGTGAGTTTTCGACTAACAAGAATTTCGAGATACAAAGGATTTAAATGCTAAAATTTCGACTTAGAAAGGCGAAAGTTCTAAGTACCTATATTTTTCGACTTGTAGAGTCAAATTTAAATAACAATTCGACTTAGATGTTTTGTGTATACTGCGGTATTGAAAGGTCGTGAGAGAAGTTTTGGGGAATCCCTTTGCATTGTTTTAGTGTTACCAAGTTAAAATAGAAATTCGGGAGATTAGATCTTTAAATCGGGATATCGGGAGGTAAGAGCCGAAATCAGTAGATCTCCCGATAAATCGGGAACTTTTGCAACCTAGTTCATTGCACGTGTACAAGGTACAAACAATAACATTCCTTTTAAATTTTATTGGTATGATTTGGGGAATCCCAAGTAAGACGTCATTATATGTATTTTACTAACTACGACTTACGGAGTCTCCTTTTTGAAATTCGAGTTATAGAGTATAAATATGCTTATCAATACCTCGCAGGGAAATAACATTATGTTCGAGTTACAAAGTCTAAATAATTCGAGATACTGCGTATCTAGGGGTTCAGCGGAAGGGAATGGCAATTTTTTTCGACTTACTGAGGATTACGACTTAACGAGGTTCGAGTTATCGAGATTCCACTGTATCATAAAAACAAATCAGAAATCTATAATAGGTACAAATAATATAATTTCATGTTTAATTAAAAACAAATAAAAAATTACCGAAAGTAATTAAAGAAGCGATTTCTTTTAGTTCAGATAAGACACGCAGTCACAGCCTTTGCAAGTATTTTGTAATTATATGTATGTATGTAATTGTATAGATATATACAATAATTACAATATACATAATGTATATGCATTCTGAACACAATAAATAATCTATACTTATAAACACTGCGAGTCTTTAAGTAGGAAATTATTTGCAACTTACTATAATAACATTACTGATTTTTTGAAGAAATATACAAAAATTCAGGTATCTATTGACTGCTTTTTACCTGTAAAATCAACTTCTCCTAGTATGGGTCCACTGGAGGCAACCGCTCCTGCCACCAAATGTGGGTATCGCTGTTTGAACCACAATGCCATGTTCCCGGCGTATGAACCTCCGTAAAGAACCACTTTGCTATTAGCGAATCGCTGTTCTTTCTTTAATTCCATAATAAAATATGCTAAATCAGCTAATGCTTGGTCCACGTTCAAGAATCGTAGAGTTTCATCATTGAAATCTCTGAAATGTTTATTTAAGATTTTTATACACTTAACTAACAGCGAATAACTAACAGTATAATAATAACTAATAAAACTAACAGCGAAGTCAAAGGGTAGTTTAGTAAGGTACCTACTTTCTTTAAAATAGGTATGATATACACACACATATACATAATAAATGACTATAAATATATTGGAGCTCGTATTTCTAAGATATAATATTTAAATAAAGATTACCTTTAGCCGTAGGTTTATAGTTTTTCTATATATATATATCGATTTCTATAAGTTATATATATGGAAATATATACACTCATCAAAAGTGTCTAGGGATCAAGTATGTTTTAGAGTATCGCCGCAATTAAAGATTATTATTTTAACTTTTTTGGATCGTTATTGATTCTTTTTAGTGATTTTCACTATTTGAATAAAGAATTTTCTTTAAATTTTGATTAAAAATAGAAAATGAACTGTCAATCAGGATTCCTATAAAAGTGTGTAATAGCGTTTTTACAAAACCATTACAATTTCTGCATTGGAACTGAAAAAAATTGCATCGATATGGAGCGACGACATCATTTCACACGAGAAGCGATCATGAGAGCCGTCGGAACGTTGCAAGCTGGTTCCAGGCAACGTACTGTGGCTATCGCTCTTGACACTACACAGAGCGTCCATAAGCCGTATCTGGACACGCTATCGTATCACGGGGAGCGTGGCCGAGCGACATAGAGGACGATCTCGCATCACCATTCGTAGACAGGACCGGTACATACAAAATATTGCTCGACGGAATCGTACTATGACCGCCATGATGTTGGCTACGAGGCTCCACAGCTCTTTAGGCTTGGTGATAAGCGACCAAACCATCCGAAATCGTTTACGTCAAGTGAGTCTGCGATCCCGAAGGCCGCTGAGAGTTCTGCCTATAGCACCCTGCAATCGTAGGGCTCGTTTACAATGGGCTCGCGAACACAGAATATGGGAGGAAGAAGACTGGCGTTGTGTTTACTTTTCCGATGAATCTCGTTTCGGTATGAGGCAGGATACAAGACGTACTCGAGTTTGGAGGACCTCTGGACGTCAAGAACGTTTGAAATTTTGTCAGGAAATTCATTCATATGGAGGGGGAACAATAATGGTTTGGGCCGGTATTTGGATTGGTGGAAGAACCGATCTCATTTGGATCAGAGGCAACCTCGATGCTCAGATTTATGCGGAGAGGATTGTTTCAGACGTGATCATCCCTCTGCGAAGCTGGTTGGATGATTCGTTTCGACCAATGCACGTCCACACACGGCTAGAGTCGTAACACGCGCTCTTGCCGACGCTCGCATCAACGTTCTGCCGTGGCCTCCTCAACCGCCAGACCTCAACCCAATTGAGCACGCATGGGATATGCTTCAAAGAAGAGCTCTGCCGAGTATGGATGCCGTGCATACCCCACAATTTGCAAAAATTGTAATTTTTCTTAATTTTTACAAAATATAGGTTTATGGTAGTAAACTAATTAATCTGTGATATAGGTATAAGTTGTTAACTTAAACATAGGATTTAAAGTAAGAAGCCAGTCTGGAAGACTAGATTTGATAAATATTAATTGGATAATTTTTTATAGTTAAAAATGTACTTGATCCCTAGACACTTTTGATGTGTGTATATAGAAATCGTTAAAAGTCTATATAACAGTAAAATTACATACAGGTAAGGAAGTGTCTCTCCGTAATAGCGATGCTCGGTGTACACTTGAAAGCCTTTGTTTTCGCGTGCCATTTCATACATGTTCCCAGTTCTCAACCAAGCGGCAACGATCGTCCACTCACCGCCAACCATTATAAAAATTGGATAACCATCTCCGCCGAAGAATTCTTCGTTGTACATGTAACGCTAAAATATTCAATAAGATTGTTTATCATTTTCTGAATTGTGACTATATTATTAATGTATTGCGTTTAAATTTACACTAATATTATAAAGAGATAGATAGATAGATAATTTTATTCGCTGCACAAAATACACGTACAAATACATGTACAATTTAAATAATACCACATAATACATTTTTTCTTTTTTTGCGTTACACGCCAATAGACCAGCACTGCAGCAGCGAAATGGCTCCTAACTCAGCATAATGTCAAGCGACACGCACATGACGCTGATTTTCAGTTGGGAACACAATAAATAAATAAGTAATGTTAAAAATAAAGTACACTATACTACACCTGCCTGCCCCCCTCCCCCCCCAACCGTACTAACATTCTTTATATTAAATTATCTCATAGTATAATGAAATAAAAATAAAATAAAAAACCGGAGGAAAGCCAGACATAGCCACAGGAAATCACACGACAAATGTCAACAGCATACAACGCATATATGGGTATCCATATGCACAAATACACATATATTTGTATAAACATATATATGCACATACATTGCATAATGCACACACACATACCATATATGCACAAACATACACATCACGCAACAATAACACAATCACCATCACATTTGGGCCCTAATCTTCACTATAATCAAATGAAACTCTGCCATTCCCACAAAAGAGCACACAAAAGAGAGAAGAGCGGATT
The DNA here is from genome assembly GCA_907165235.1 of Zeuzera pyrina. NCBI lineage: Eukaryota > Metazoa > Arthropoda > Insecta > Lepidoptera > Cossidae > Zeuzera > Zeuzera pyrina. The sequence continues at coordinate 13,221,380 of OU015624.1, forward strand.
TAGTAAGTTTGTTCATATGTGGAGGGTAATCTGTGGAACCACTGCACCTATTTGAAAAATCCTTCCAGCATTTGAAAGGTTAAACGTTATTCCAGATAGACATAGATTATATATTTGTATTCATTCCGGGCGAAGTTTGAATAAAATTTATAACATGGTAGTAAAATACTTTGAAATCTGTGGTAACAACTAAATTAACTTTTAAGCATAATATTACTTTCTAATCTGAACATGGTTTGCTTACCATTAGAAACGTGTCCGGGTTTTGCGGGTCGAAGTGGTCAACAGGCATAACCATAAAGTCAGTAAGCACGTTCCTCGTGTTCGCTCGGAGAGCTTCCTTTGGTGGTTGTAAATCCACTCGTATTGGTGGTTCGATCAGCCGTCCAATGCGTTCTTCCGTCCATGACGATGAACAAAGTCCCAGAATTATAAAGAAAAATATCTGAAAAGAAGCATTTACTTTTTACGTTATTATATTATGTTGCATTAACGTTTTAAGAAAATTAATGCGAAAAAATGATTGTAAGTTAGCACCAGAAAACAGGCTATTGAAAGAGAATAAGTAAAAATAGATTTTAATAGGAAGGATTAGAAATAAGGTTATCATGAAACTAATTGTATTTTTTCATGATATTAAACAATTTACCATTTCAATATCCTTATAAACGAAACATTAAATGTTCAAATAGTTATGTAGCTGTCAGGTATTCTGTTAATTGATTACTTAGATAAATTTATTGTAAGTCATGATAACAATGAAATAAGGGCATATTATCAGTAGCTACCTATCGATTAGATAATGTTGGAGCATATATCGGCTAACTCTAAAGAATTGACATAAAAATAGTAGTATTTCTTGATTTTTAATAGAAACACCTAAAGTTTCTTTTTAATAAATATAATATGAACACTTCAGACAATCCCAGCCCCCCGAACTTAACCATTAGGCTGGTACTGTGAGTATCATACAATAACAACATTAACGAACTGGAGAGAATACCCTTTTTTTAATGTCAGGCAATGCTTTATGCATCTCAGTCCCGCTCGAGAGCGGCGGGGAGGGTATGTGGAACTTCACTAAAACTGACGGTGGTCGTCATTGATGTGTTGTCGAGAGGCTTACGTAATGACGGGTAATTTTCCGAAATGTTTTAAAATATGGAAAAATTTCAAAAATGGAAAATTCTCGGAAAAATAATTGAATAACATGAAAAAATCTTGAAAATTTTCAAGAATTTTTCTTGAAAAATGTAAATGATCCATCATTAGGCTCAGGGACCTCCTACGGAACGCAACCGGAGCGTCTCTTGCGCTGTTTCGAAGTATACTTACACTTTTCGGGGGAGGCAGTTACAGAGCCCCCTTGCAGTGCCGCGACAGCGCGGATCACACACGCTGTCGTTCTCATGAGGTCGCGTGGACTGTCCGCGACCCCGAAGGCTTTCGCCTCTTACTACAGATGGGGAACACTGCAGCCTTATTCACGGGCACGAGCTACAGGGCTGAGGAATGAGTAGCCAGTATAACTCGACTCGAAGAAAATGTTGAAATCCGTTTTTTTCATATTGAGCTCGGCAAGAAATCAAACCTGGAGCCTTACGGCTAAGAAAATAGATGCGGCTATCTAAACAGCGTCACCAACAGTGAAGTCATATTGAAGTAAAAATATATTTATGCCGCACTTGTAAGTTAGTGCAGCTTCCTTATTTGATATGACCATTGCGACTAAGTAAGGTTGAGCGCGGTCACGTAGAGGAATTAGAAGCGTCCATATCCAGCACATTTCTGTCTACTTTGGAAAGCGCATCAAACTATATTGATACTGGCTATTTTTATCGAATATGACGGTAGGTATCGATGTCATTAAGCCCTAAGAATTAAGCCACGAGGTGTTATAGGTGGCATGAAAATGGTAACAGTAAGCAGTACATATTATGTCGGATGACGATTTTACTAGTAATTTATGACTGCAATTAATGTGATCGTTTGGAATAATATAGATGTTATTAGAATATGTTACAAAACATAAATGTTACCACTATCAGTTATTATTTGCAGGCTAAATGCCTCGATCACTTTTATACATTTTTTTGTTCCAATCTCACATTTTCCTTTTCAGATTGTAGGTGCCAAATAGTCACTAATTGTATCATCTACATCAAAATTGATCTACAATTTTTGTATCGCAACTATTCATTTAAATATGACTAATCTCCCAACCGCAGTCTATTGATCTAATGTACTACAACATGCAGTTTGTAGTACATTAGATCAATACACTCTACATGTTTAGTGAAATAAAAATAATGGTAAGAATGCTTCGTATAAATGCTTTATTTCCTGTACAAATTATCAATTCGGTAACCTTAAAGTTAGAAATAGGGATAAAGTTAAAAAAATAAATAATAACATTCTAAATATCACATTACAAATATTAACATCGCACAAATGTTAACATTCAGGAAGGCTGCAATCGTCCACTGGACATTCTATATATCCGGCAGCAGGTCCCGTTTCGTAAGGCGCTTGACCAATATAATTCCCTCTGTAAAAATACAAACATGTCCTAATTAGTGTATCATCCCAATTCATACTGAGAATGACTTAATTATTTCTAGACACCACTAAATAAGCAAAGACAAGTAACATAATTATGTAAATAAATTCCATAATATAAAAATACAAATTCGTTGCAATACAAATAAAAACATCATTCATTCATTCATTCAATATTTCTTCATCGAAAGATGGAATAGAGCTTTCGTTTCTACAAATACTATACTATGTATCACTGGTTACAGATATTTAATAAACGTTTAAACTTTTGTTAGATTACTGTCATACTAACCCTGGCCCGTAGTTGCACACGACGTAAAATTTATTCCATTCATTTTCCCAGTAATGAGATATCGCACAACCGAGGTAAATGGAGTCTGCCCATGCCATCTGAATCAACCATAGAATAGATGTAATAATATAGTCATCGTTATTAATTTAATTTATCGTATAAAACTAGCCCTATTAGTATGTTTGAAAGATGGTTATAGACGTTATCAAAAATCACTAAAAAATTATTAAGCAACACCGGTCAAGTGCGTGTCGAACTAATTTCCTTACTTCAATAAGAGAAAGATCGCTTAGATTTCAAAGAATCTTTTTACGATTTTGTACGCAGTGTCCAACGAGACCCTATTAATACATACCTCTACGCCGTCTGTTCGTACGTCTGTCCGTCTGTGCTGCCTTTGAACTATAATAGGTAGCTATTGGAGATTTTCACAGAAAAGTGTTCTTACCAAATAATGAAGAAAAAAGCAAAAATTTAAAAATATCTTCATAAAGGAAACGTGTTTTTTCAACGTTTTCTTGTTTTTGTTCTATTGTAAAAATGTTAATCCACACAAGCATTAAACTTGGGGTAATTATAGTGAAAACTTTAAAAAAAGTAAAATAAATAATCGCCAAAACACAAACGTACCTAAGTCGGACACGCGCTAAGTATATCCTGAACGAAAAAAGAAACTTGAACTTATTTTTAAATGGGATTAGGTACGTTATAAATGAGCCACTTTTTGCATTTTAGAAATTATTATGCGTAGCGTTCATTTGATTGATTGATACTTGTAATTAATAATTATATTGATTTACAGGGTTCTCTAAACTAAAGGGCAAAACAGAACCCATATATAGTTTTTTTTACTGTCTGTCTGTTTGTTTGCACATCCACGTTCCATTTATTTCGCTATCTTTACAACTATTCGGCTGAAATTTGACACAAACATCAATTGGTAAATCAAAAGGATCAAAATCAGACACGAAAAACATAAAACGCAGTAACGGGTATTTTGGACCCAATTTTCTTCATTTATCTGTTGTTTTGGCCGAAACGACTACGGATCTTTTTTAAATTTTATTTAGTTACATCTCCAGCAACTTAGGTCAGGCACTTAGGTCCATATCTCTGATGTAGCGGCGTGGCGTATGAGCTAATTATTATGGAGTTAATCCTATCTGACAATTATGGCCTATAATGTTTCTTCACCTTATTTCTGAAAAGAGGTTTGCGCAATTGTGCCTAATGCAACTTGTGGGCTGTTACTTTACCTTTTTTAAATTATTAAAATTAACAAAATTAATCAGTACTTAGTTAATCTGTTTCTACACTAATTTATTTATTTTTGCATGAAAACGATAGTTATTTGTGTGTAAAGTTACTTAGCACCTACCTGTGTATAGTGGCCAATATCTACACCAGTAGAATCATCAAAGTCGCTAGTTTCCATAGGACGGTAGCTGTATTCTTGGTATTCGTCGAACCAAGACTTGAGAGCAGCGTCCGGATTGAAATCATAATTTTTATTCGTTGATCCATACCAGTAAATATTTTCTCCTGTATTAAACCTGCCAGAGCCTATTTAAAGAAAAGAAAAATTATAGTCTGTTGTTTGTTATGTATAGATGCCGTACAACAATAATGGGCTTATTATCATTATCGTAGAAATATTAGAATTTCGCGGACACGATAATAATAATAATGCGCCAGACGATACACACCAATCATCTGATCTCAAACTAGGGTATTCCCTGTGCTATGAGAACCAGACGACGACTACTGGGGGGCGTCTCCCAGTACACCCAGACCCGCGACAATCTAGAAAAGTTCATTTCCTAAATTGACCCGACCGGGAATCGAACCCGGAACCTTCCGCGCTTGGTGCAACGTTTCAACCACTGCGCCATCGAGGTCGTGCGGCGGATACTGCACGTAATTTCAAAATTTTCCTGCTTCTAGCTTCAGAATTAACTACTTACAATTATTAAGACTGTCACTATTTTTAAAGTTAACACTGACTAAATATTATAAAAGGCACAACAAAGAGATGGTTTCGCACATTGTAATGTTAATGAACTTGACTGGGATCATTGTTTTGTTTGTTTGTTTACAATCGTCTGTAGAATTATAATTGTTTTAATAGGATTATTACAATAAACCAAACATTACCTCACGATCTACATATTGCATTGATCTACATGTGTCCTTGATTATTACCTTGATCATATGCATTTGAGAAAAGGTTCCACTCGCAATGCAAAATATGTCGCAAGTTTTACTATATTATACAAACCTATATTTTTAGTAAAAAATATATAATTAATTTTCTAATTTTATGAAAGAATGGTTGCATACTTATGGTTCTATCCGGATTATGTTTGAATATATTATTAGATGCCCATTTTGCAGCCTTTTCTGCTAGCTCGTCATCCCACACCTGAAAACAAAAAAATCACATATAGGTAAATGCTAATTTTAATTATATAACATAATATAATTAGATAATGATTAAATACATTGATTATAATCTGTCATCGTTAACTTTAACTAATCGTTAAAATGTGTAGAATTGACATAAAATGACAACATATCAAGCAATGAATCTTTGATATCTAACATCAAATCCCATACATTTTACATTTTTCTAATAATAAAAACGTCAGTAGTTAGGGACTAACTCCAAGGGCCCATAGTGCCGCCGCGCCGGTGTGGTATTGATGTGAGGAATTGAACAAGGCTGATCACCATCTCTTTGCATAAGAAAGTAGTAAAGTAAAACGAATTATAGTCCAAGTTACGACATCGTTATTATATATACGAGAGGACCCGTGCTGCTCCGTAGCATTGCGTTGAAATATAATTAAAAATAACGCTCTTATGTGATGAGTAATTGTAACCTAACCTAAGTTGAATACAAAAATTGAAAGTCAAGTTGAATGTTCAGTCCTAGCTTCCCTCTAACTCAACCAATTTTTAAGTGGGCAAAAGCTCAAATGAAAGAGCTCGTTCCAGGGAGTGTTCTTAGACGAAAACGAACTTTCAAAAATTCAACCTATCGTAATTAACTTTCCGTAAGGGAATTTGTGCTTGTCGATTACCTAGGATGATATTCATAGATAAAAACAAATTAAGTCCTGAAAACTCGCTGTCCTTTCTCTGGACTTACCAAAACTGACATAAAATTAAAAAATATGGGACCACACAACAAACTGGGCAAGCCCTAAATAACTTAACTAAAACTTAGACTCCAAGCCAATTTAGAAGTTTGTTTCTTAAATTGACCTGACCGGGAATCGAACCCGAGGCCCTGTTTTGGAAAGTAGACGTCCTACCACCGCATCAATGGAATTATAATTTACATACATGGGAAAAGTTTTAAGTCTTCGGTAGCAAATATGTTGCACTTTATAAAATTGTTTTTATTGACAATGTCTGTGAGTGACAGTGAGGATTGCAAAACAAGACTTCATAGAAAGAATAACAATTTTATTTTATTTTATTAATGTAAAATAGTTGCTTTTGGGACCTACCATCAGTTTCATGTTGGAAGCAGCAGGTTGTCCCGGCACCGTCCCTTCGGATAGTTCTCGTCTTCGTGAATTGTGACCATTTACAAATATATTAATTTCTTTACAGGATAATTCGACCACTGGAAATATATTAGGAATAAAATTACACGTTCAAAATAAAAATAATTATAACTTGTGATCATTTACAACTAACGTTCACTATGTATAACTCGGAAAGAAACCAAAAGAATGACCAATAGTATTTTCATTGTTGCAATATCTCACGACTGGTGTAGGGAAAATCGAGACTGAGATTTGATTGCAAAACATTGAAATTTATGTTATATATACAGCAAAGCAAACATTCGGCGTATGACTCGTATGCGTATGTTAGTTATGCTTTGTAATGCCCAATTGAGAGTATAGGGTTGGCACAGCAGGAAAGTTAATTGTTCTTATTGTATTTACTTAAATCACATTAACATGATTAATCGATTTAAGTAGGTAGCATTAACAATAATAGGTACCTAAGTGATTTCCAATATTGAAAGTCTATAAATGTGAATTAATAATACCACGTTAATATTTCCTGTGTACTTTTCCCCTCATTTATTTGGAGATCTATCCAATAGTGGGACTTAACTTCGCAATAAGCGTAAGGACTATTTTAAAAATCAAACTTGTTAAAAATATTTTCTGGTAAAAACATAAGTATCTCCACAATTATTTCCGGAGTGAATAATTAAGAATGTCCATTTTAATCTAGGTGGTATTTTACATTCATTATACCAACAGTAGTAACAGTACCTACTAAGTAGAGAGGTATGGCTCAAAATTCTCAAACTTTGATTTAAATCAATTCGTTCTAAATGCGCAACATTGTTTCAATCCAATACTACGAACAAAATTGCAACATTAGCTTATGCTTTGTATCACATTTTGATTCCGAAGTGCTTTAATCACAGCTTATCCTTTGCGTAATAAACTTATAAGTTCATCTCTGGCGGAATAAGAGGGTAGCGTGAAAGGCGACATTGGTGCGGTTCTATTATTGACTACTACGTAGAAATACACAGCGGACTTGCGCATGTCAGTATTATTGATTAGCGTTAAATACATGTCTAAAATGTAATATAGATATTCAAAAATATCTATTCCGCATTTTTTCGGATTCCTTATTCTACGCACCATATTGTTGCTCCTGGGATAGTTTTTTGGTGCTATATCAATTAGCATAGATTTAATTGACATAAGAGGTTTCGAAACGCCCAAACGTCGAATGGGCACGGGGTAATCTAAGTGGACGGGATAATCTATGTAGCTAAATGTATTAACTCGGTTATAGGGTCTCTAACTAAGAACGCAGTTAGGGATGAAGCCAGATTTAGTATTAATACTAATATGAATGCTGGAAAGAATTATTTAAATGAAACAGACAACGGAGAAAGTTCATAATAATATCATTACGTGTATAAATCAAAATATCAATAGTTTCTCTGGCAAAATATTAGACGCTGAAATATTAAAAGAAAAATATAACATAGACATCTGTTGAGGTGTTGACGTGTGTTGAGCGCCGACGGATGGCGGTGGTAGCATAATTTTGTGTAAAAATTTCCTAAATTAAAAAATCGTAAAGACTCGCTCTGTTGAAAGTGTAGGTATGGGAAATGTCGTGTGCAGAGACGAATCAGCACATATTTTTGTGTTTACAGACTTCAGAATTTTTAATTTCTATAGAGGAGAGTCTCACAAGACTTAGCAAATGTAAGAAGTCAATAATAGCGTGTGGTGACTTCAATGTAGACATATTGGATAGTTCGAAGGAAAGAGATATGCTTATTTCGCTCTTTTTCTATTTTAACTTAGTGCATATTTTCGATAAACCGACCAGGGTCACATACCATTCCGCGACGTGTATCTATAGATAACATTTTTATGAATAAGTGTGAAATTATAGAACATACTATTGTTAGTGGTATCCGTTCAGATCATAAAACTCAGTTAATAAAAACAGAGGGCACGAAACAAAAATCATAAGAAATATTTGAATTTAGGTCACTGGGAGAGTAGGCTAAAAAATGTTACTCATGATGTAGTCAAATTTGCAAACACGGCTCTTCTGGTTGATGATCCAAACATCATGCAAGAATCTTTAGTCAAAAACCAAATAATAACCAAATTAAATATAAACCAAAACTAAGCCAAATATAAATAAAAACCAAAATATTTAATAAGAATTGTCCAAAGAAAAAGAAAGTGGTTGTTAATAACAAGTTACGTTTTGCGGATTGGGCGACGAAGGGCATAAGAAAAAGTAGGGATAAATTTTATAAGTTATACGATGAAAAATTTTACACTGCAGATGAAAATTTTCATAACTATGTTCGCACTTATTCGAAAATATTTAAAAAAGTATCTTAACACGTGAAAGCGATATACATCGCGAATAAAATTAGAAAGTCAGACAATACGATAATGAGTACATGTAACACTATTAACAACGTTGGTAGTAAACAAAATAGAAATAAAGAAGATTTTTCAATACAAATCGGTAATAAAATTGTTACTAATAAAATTGAGGTTGCTAATGCGTTCGAAATTTATTTTTCGAATACATAAATATAGAAATAACTAATGGTTTAGGATCGTCTTCACATACAGCAGAGAAGTTTTTGAGCAAAAATATTGGAAAATGGTTTCCTAATTTTCAATTTAGGTACACATCTTCACTTGAGATAGCAAAAATTTTCAAGCAATTCAATAAAAAGAAATGTGAAGATTTATGGGGATTATCAGTTCATATAATAACTAATATAATACCTATATTATAGCCAATTTTGGTAGAGATATTTAATAAATGTGTCGATCAAAGGATATTTTCCAATTTAATGAAACAGTAAAATCATTCCATTATTTAAATCAGGTTGTATGTTAAATCCAACAAATTATCGCCCGGTGTCAATATTACCAGCGTTGAGTAAAATATTCGAAAAATATTACTCAATCAAATGCTGGCAAATCAAACATTTTAACATTCACGGGGTGTATCACTGTCAACAGTACGGGTTCACGAGAGTGCGGTCAATAACTGATGCGGGAGCAAGCTTGACCGAAACTGTACTTCAGGCTTGAGATGGATTCCAGGATGCCATTGCTGTTTTTTGTGATCTTTCTAAGGCTTTTGATTGAGTTAGTCACGAAACATTAATTTGCAATCTTAAATACTATAGAATTCATGGTAACGCTCTCGTATTTGTGGTCTCGTATTTGTCTGACCGGGAGCAAAAAATGAGTGTGAATGGGGTTTTGTTTGTTGGTTCCAAATTAAATACGGGCTTTCCCCAAGGATCAATTATGGGACTGTTTCTAGTCTACATTAATGATCTTTCATTTATGCTCAGGGACTTATGCGAAATAGTATTATTTGCTGATAATACTTCATTGTTATATAAACTGAACAGAAAGGACTTAGATATTACCTAGGTGAACAGGATCCTAACAGACGTCTCGACATGGTTCGCTGTTAATAATTTACTACTGAATGCCCAAAAAGCTAAAAGTATATTAAATTTTCCCTTTCTAATGTACTCAGAATCCATGATAAAATAGAACTAGGTGGGAAACAATTAGAATTAGTTAAGTCTGGCAGTTTTCTTGGTTTAACGGTAGATAGTAAATTGCAGTGGGCGGAACATATCGAGGCGTTGGCTAGTAAGCTCGGTTCCGCCATATGTCATTAGACGCATTAGGCAATTGACGGATGTGGATACGGTTAGGTTGGTGTACTTTGCATATTTTCATATCCTAATGTCCTATGGCCTTTTGCTGTGGGGATCAGCGGCGCATATTAACCCCTTTTTTATTTTACAAAAAAGAGCGATACGTGCCATCTACAGTATGAATGCGCGAGAATCACTAAGAGATCGTTTTAAAGACATTGATGTACTCAACTTGCCGTCCTTATACATCTTTGTAATTTTGATGTATTGAGGAAAAACATAGATCTATTTATATAGAAAGGCGATATTGGTGGTATGGAAACCCGAGGTTGTGATAAATTGGTTATTCCAAAATTTAAATTACATAAGTTAAATGTTTCATTTTTGGGTAACTGTTAATAAAGTTCCTCAAGAAGTCACTCATTTAACAGATAATAGATTTAGATTAGTTATAAAATGTACATTGATTAGACAATCATACTATAAAATAAACGATTTTGTTGAAGATAAAACAATAGTCTGGAAATGATTTTCTCTCCAAATGCATTTACTGGCTTTCTGAATATTGTATTTTAATAAACCTTTTGAAAATGATGTTGAAAGAATGATACCTGACTGAGTTTCTTGTTGGTTCTTCTCAGTGTACAGGTTTTCTCTTTGAACTAAAGTAGACTTGACGTTCAAAAATACCTTGTAATTGGGTTTACTTGAATAAATTGATTTGAGTTTGACTTTGACTTCAGTGGCGGCGCTTGATGACGTTGGCTACATCTGCTTTGCGAGGCCTCTTTCATTTTCCAGTCAGAAAGAAAATGTTAAAATTAATGAGCTGAATTATAACGGAAATAAATATACGGATTACTAATTATAACTTCATTTTTAACAACTTGAAAAACTTTTTTGTGAGGCCCCACAGGCGCAAGGCGGTCGGAGGTCGCCGACGTCGCCCACGCCTAACGCCGCCACTGACGTCGTCTGCAGATTCAAGCAATGATTATAAATAATTAAAATGTTTTTAAATTATTTCACAAACATTAAATTATTCGAAAAAGGTGAGAAACTCTATAACACCATTTTTACAGTACAAGCATAGTGAACTTGTAACATAGGCAGAGCTCGAAATACCGGTATCGTATTTCGAGGAACGAGGAACCAGCCTCGCAATTCTGTAAAAACTCGAATCACCCAAGCGAGAGTCGGTCGACAATTCTTCCCACTTCGCATTCGAACTCACTTGACCTTCAACTGGAATTTTCTAAACCAAACATACTAGGAGCGAAGTGAAGTGATCTTAGATGCGAGTTTATCGGGTTTGCTTTAAGAGTAAACATCTCAGTCGATATTTCGTCTTAGTGTATTTTAACTTCTCTGAGATAATTACGTTAAATAAAACTTTTTTTTTTAAATTAAGCAGATTGTGGTATTTAGAGAAATGTCAAAAAATTCATTAAAGATGGTATGACTCGCTGCCGCACTCATCGAGGCGGCGCTAGTATCTCTATAGACTTTAGAGAATACCAGTCCACATTTGACAATCTCACCGCGGATTCAGAAGTGAATTCGACTAATTCGCTTTAGAGAATCGCACGGCTGTTCTCCATTCTACTCATTTTGTTACGGTACCGGTACTGAATTGGTATCGGCACAGATTAGTTACTAATGTAAGTATCGGTATTATAGGTACAAGTATCTAACGGGAATCTTTGAATGTCGTCAGAATTTCTATTGGAGTATTGGATACCGGTACAAATCTGTACGAGGTAAAATACCGTAGGTGACGAAATTTAAATATCGAAATAGATAAAAAATTACAAAAATTATATAGAAATGGGCATAACACCCAATATTTTTGGTACAACACCGGTTGCAAACCATGAACTTAAGGTACTACGAGTATTACCTAATATTAACAGAACTTAACATCGACTCATTTCCTTTTTATAATGTAATAGTAACTAAACTACAATAATCATTTTTGGTTATTTCAGATTATAAGAATTTTATGAGTAAGGAACGCTCATACTTCCAGATAACGTATTACTCATACCTTACAAACATTCCTTTTTCATACTCTTATCATGTGTTACATCATTCAACTTTAAACTAATATAATGCAAATTATGTATTTACTGTTTAGGTTTAGAAGGTAAAACCCGTGATGGAAGGGTAACGTTAGAATAAATGCATGTACGAAAAAATTTAAATTACCCTACCCGAAAAAAATTGCTGAAGTGCGATCTAGAATTCCACTCACCAGACGTGGATAATGTTGAATAAATAAAGGGATAAGGTGCGAACGATTTTTTACTGGCTTCAAAAAAGGAGGAGGTTCTGTGTTCGTCTAAATGTATTTTTTTTATATATGTTCACCTATAACTTCGTTAATTGTGGATCGATTTCTATGATTCTTTTCCGTTAGTTTCAGTATAGCTCCAAGGTGGACCCATAAAATTTCTTTGATATTGGAACTTGGACTTTGAAAATGTATCAGATAACATCCTAAGCTTTTTTTATATTGATGATTCTTTTGTACACTATTCCGCTCCAGAATTAGAAAAGAAGTTAAGTGTTAGACCACAACTGCAAGTGACAGAATAAAGTCGCGTAATGTCTGATAACTACGCGAAGCCGCACTACTCAAGGTGAAATTGATGTGAGCGATTTATACGTGAGCGATGGCGACCAATAGTTAGAATACCTAGCGGTGTAACCTATGTATAACCTAAGATACTTTGGCGTATGTTAGCAACCAGTGGCCAACATATTTATTCTTTTAATGACGATTTCGGTCATACACCTTATGTTATCATACAACACAAGAATTTAATTAATTTTCATTAGGAGATTACGAGTGAATTTATGACTATTATTTTATAATACATATATATCTTCACGCTCTGTCCCTAACGGGCTATATTATTACTTAATAAAAATTGTTATCCACTATAGCTGCACAAACGGTAATTCTGTACAAGTACAAAATAAATTTATAAGTTGTTCAAATAAATATAATAATACCTGTGGTCTTGAAAGTCTCCATAGACTATTCTAAACTTGGTTTCTATCAACAAGAGTAGGCCAATCAGATCAACCACCTGACATCTACTATTGATGTTCTTTTGACAAAATGGGATGCACCGGATGCACCACAAGCTCTTTTTAGGTGCACTTTTTTTCTAAGATTCACGGAATCGTCTTAGTGTCAGTTGACATTCACCGGTGTACGTCCGATTTAGAAGGACTAATTAAACAATTTCGAGCTTACGTCATCAAAATTGGGAATTGTCGACATTCACCGGTGCATCTTATACCGGGCATTTACAGTAACAAGTATCTACATTATATCTACTAGTATTGCGCGAGATTAGTGCGTAATGCTCGTCCCCTGAGTAATATGCATACAAATAAGTCACAACCTCGATGGCGCAGTGGTTTAGACGTTGCATCCATGCGCGGAAGGTTCCGGGTTTGATTGCCGGTCGGGTCAATTTAGGAAACGAACTTTTCTAGACTGTCTCTGGTCTATGTGTACTGGGAGACACCCCCAGTAGTCGTCGTCTGGTCATCATAGCACAGGGAATGCCCTAGTTTAAAATCGGATGATTGGTGTATTGTCTGACGCATTATTTATTGTTATATATTATATTGTTTTTAGCTTGTACGAGTTGCATCGGCCGTGGCATCAAGTAAACTGTAGCAGTAAACGTCACTGTGTCCGAGGCAGATTTTATATCATCTACCCCCGGTATTTGTAAATAATTATTAGTTTCTACACATAATACTCGCAGTGTCCACACATTTAACCGGATGTGATAAACGAGGTTTTGTTATTTAAATCACAGGATTCCACGCTGTTCATAAATTGTATTCGTTTTCCCGATTGAAATTTTTGTTTCTTGATTTCAATTGCTTCACGCACAACTCTCGGATAAAAGTGGCGATCGGTGGAAAGGATTTGTGGAAAAATTTCTCGTCTTTAAATATTTTATAAGTTTATAACGCAACGCGAAATTTAAAAGTTTATATTGTTTTTAGATATATAAAATGTTATATTGTACATATATATATTATTCTTATTTAAATAGAATATATTGCAATATACATAAGTATTATCTAATATTCAACATTAGTTTGTTTTTATTCTATTCGAAAAATTATTATCTCGCTACGTAAATTATTATCTTTATTATAAATAGGTACGAGAAAGAAACTGATAACAGAGACCTTAAGATAACCAAGTGCAAATAAATTATTTTAAATATGAATTACAATTATGCGATCGTCTTAAAATCTCACCTACTGCTAAATCTATATTAGGACTACAGGATTCGATCCCGGTTTTCGGGAACCCGGGTTGTCGACCGTTTTCAGTGTCTAAATTTTCAGGATTACATTTTCCTGATCCCGAAATTTTTGGGATTGACATCATATAAATAAATTTGCAAAATAGACTGCGTGAAGCGAGATTAATAAGCTTGCATCCTTGTCATTTTAATGTAACAACGCTCACTGGGTTAATTTGCGATGATTGCTTGAAATAAAACTTCTTGTATATTGAACTAAAATAATAGGCAAGCAATTCTCACTGAGCTACACAGGGATGCCTTTTTGCGATTAAAATACTTATAGTTTCAATTAAAATGATAGGTAAACAAGTTCAATGAGTGACGTTTGTTTGCGATAAAAAATCTTGTATTTTAAATTAGAATCAAAGCCGAGCAAACGCACGGGTAAAGCTTGGTCGTTATTAAATTATTTTTATATCTAATGAAATGGCAGGCAAGTGAGTGGGGCAAAGTTATCTAGGCGTATACTGTTGAATACGATGATTTTGGTCTAAATTTTGATTTATTGATTAAAGAACTGATTTCATAAGATTTTTTTGTCGTTTATTTGTAACCCTCAATAACGAAATTATCCCGGGATCCCGGGATTAGAAATAAGGGCCGAGATCGAATTCCCTAATTAGGACTCACTGCAGATGTTTTTTACATCTTTTTTAAAATAATAATCTTACTGCACATTGACATAAGTATTGAAGTACGCTACAAGTGGCCTGAAAGAATAATTTTCCTAAGTTGAGAATGAATTAGAATTTTTTTTAATTGTATAGAATGAAAAAAATGTAAAAATTAGCAGGTAGCAGCAGTTAAAAGGTTATGAAGGTGGGTGATAGTTTTTTTTTCACATTAAGCTAATTCAGCTATTTTTACATCAAACCATTAAATATTTAATTTGAATTGTTATTATAGTCTATAATTTTCTAATAATACTAAGCGTGATTGTTTTTTTATTATAAGGTACGAGTGAGAGCAAGTGACAAACCTGAATTTAAAATCTTTTAAAAGGTTATTATTGTAAGCCTTTAAATACGTAAACAGCTGTCATATTGTTGGTTTCTGGAAAATTGTGAATTGACTGTATGATTCACAAAAACAAACTATTACGTATAGTACAACATATCCGTGAATGATTGCGAATAGACAGCGTGTTAAATCGTAAAATAAGCTAAACGTGCTTTTAGAACACCACAATATCTCCAAGGAAAAAACTTCGCCTCAGGTATTTGTTATCATGTTAATGTCAGACTCGAAAATAATAATTTGAAATATGTATACGCTTCAGTAATTATTATTAGAATACAGTAAGCGCACGGGATTTCACCGAAGTAGACACAATAAAATAATAGTTAAAAAAGATTGTAATTTTATTTACTACATTTGAAATATGTACCTATGTACCAAATAAAATTAAATACATTCATCAAAAGTGTCTAGGGATCAAGTACGTTTTAGAGTATCGCCGCAATTCAGGATTATTATTTTAATTTTTTTGGATCGTTATTGATTCTTTTTAGTGCTTTTCACTATTTTATTAAAGAATTTTCTTTAAATTTTGATTAAAAATAGAAAATGAACTGTCAATTAGGATTCCTATAAAACTGTGTAATAGCATACCATTACAATTTCTGCATCGGAACTGAAAACACTTGCATCGATATGGAGCGACGACATCATTTCACACGAGAAGAGATCATGAGAGCCGTCGGAATGTTGCAACCTGGTTCCAGGCAACGTACTGTGGCTGTCGCTCTTGGCACTACACAGAGCGTCATAAGCCGTATCTGGACACGCTATCGTATCACGGGCAGCGTGGCCGAGCGACATAGAGGACGATCTCGCATCACCACTCGCAGACAGGACCGGTACATCCAAAATATTGCTCGACGGAATCGTACTATGACCGCCATGATGTTGGCTACGAGGCTCCACAGCTCTTTAGGCTTGCTGATAAGCGACCAAACCATCCGAAACCGTTTACGTGAAGTGAGTCTGCGTTCCCGAAGGCCGCTGAGAGTTCTGCCTATAGCACCCTGCAATCGTCGGGCTCGTTTACAATGGGCTCGCGAACACAGAAATTGGGAGGAAGAAGACTGGCGTTGCGTTTGCTTTTCCGATGAATCTCGTTTCGGTATGAGGCCGGATACAAGACGTACTCGAGTTTGGAGGACCTCTGGACGTCAAGAACGTTTGAAATTTTGTCAGGAAGTTCATTCATATGGAGGGGGAACAATAATGGTTTGGCCCGGTGTTTGAACCGATCTCATTTGGATCAGGGGCAACCTCCATGCTCAGATTTATGCGGAGAGGATTGTTTCAGACGTGATCATCCCCCTGCGAAGCCGGTTGGATGATTCGTTTCGACCAATGCACGTCCACACACGGCTAGAGTCGTAACACGCGCTCTTGCCGACGCTCGCATCAACGTTCTGCCGTGGCCTCCTCAACCGCCAGACCTCAACCCAAATGAGCACGCATGGGATATGCTTCAAAGAAGAGCTCTGCCGAGTATGGATGCCGTGCATACCCCACAACATCTTTTTGACTTGTTAGAAAGACTGTCGGCGGCCATTCCTCAATGTGATTTTGATGAACTGATTTTAAGCATGCCAAATCGCTGTGATTGTGTAATTCGTATCAATGGTGGAAACATAGATTATTAATTTTTTTTATATTTACAATAAAAATTTAAAAAATCCTCATTTTTGCCTTTTGTCACCATTTAATTGAGGACATTAACTTAGGTTATTTTCCCACAATTTGCAAAAATTGTAATTTTTCTTAATTTTTACAAAATATAGGGATAAGTTGTTAACTTAAATATAGGCATTAAAGTAAGCCAGTCTGGAAGACTAGATTTGATAAATATTAATTGGATAATTTTTTTAAGTTAAAAATGTACTTGATCCCTAGACACTTGATGTGTGTATGTAAAATCGGATCTAATGTACGATAAAGTAAAAGAGATATTAATATTTTCATGTTTTATTTAGTTCGATTTACATTTTTCTTACCATATAAGTTTCGTTTTTTTTACATTTTTTCTTAAACATAATTTTATTTCCAGGTCTTAATGGAAAACAAATCTAATCGTAACTAACCATCACACAATGGTTATGGTACTCGAAATTACTTCTAAATTTGTTCCAAATCAATATTTATCTCATTATCACTATTAAGCCGTTCTAGAATTACCTAGTAAGTAGGTAGGTAGGTAGGTAAGTAGTGTCGTCTGAAATTACTATGGGTATAATGTGCGTACATAACAAAATAGATTTTGCCTCGAACCACATAATGTATACACATCATTTCAGACGTTAAATATTACTCATTTGTTTTGTTAACATTTGGTAAGTTTTATTACAATTCACTATCACCCACATTTAAACTTTCCATAGTCATTACCAGAGATCGGAAATAGGGAGCATGCATAGCTAAACTTCATTTGTGGAATGATATAGAGTTGCTAAAACGGGTCCCTAAACGGATTTACGGGGGCCCCAATTTAATTTCTAGATATTGTAAATGAGATGTGAATTCTCTATATACAAATAGAAACTGTCTTTATACATTTTGCGATTAAATTTGAGATTTCGATGACTTTTGATGGAAAACGTTTCGAGTGCTTAGAATGAAGAACAAAATTATAAGGTACAAATATTTTGGCAATAATTATATAAATAAACAATAATATATAACAAAAACGTAAAAATAATTTGATTCACAAATATTTCAAGCTTTCTATAATATACTTAGGACCAAGGCTTTCGTTTTAAATTTTATATTTCTTTGAAAATAAAAATATGTTATCTATTCTCTTAAATGATGGAGTTATTCAAGAGTTAAAGAGTTCGATTAAATTTAAGTTTCGCAAGGCATTAATACCATTAAACGTATTAAATTTGGATAAAGACTACAAGAAATAAGTATTTCATGTACTGTACATAAAATAAATAACAAGCAATATCAGAAATATTTTATGACCTGTTTTAGGAACTCTATATCATTCCGCAAATCAAGTTTAGGTATTTATGCTCCCTAATTTCCGATCTCTGCTTATTACAGAAATAAATAACCTAATTAGTAATGCCACATGTTATTGTAACACTGATATGACAATATTTCAATGGTTTCTTTAGTTCGTGACTAAATAACAAATTTTTGTTATTCAGTTTTGTTTGTTCCTTGACCATTTTCATGAAACAAAAAAAATCTCAAAATTGTCATTTATTCTTAATCATTGAGAAAATATAAAATTGTTTATCATCATTATTGTGATATTTTATATAAATAACGAATTTTACAAAATATAAATTAAATTAATGTTTTTACAATTTAATCGTAAAAGAATCGTGTTTTTTGTCATTTACATTTGAATTAGAAAAAGAAATATTAAATTTACCTTAAACTAGTTGAGAATGTTTGCGTTCAACAAAAATGACAATAAAACCCAAATAATATAAAGATTGAAAACGTCCTTACGTTAACATGTTAACCCGCATGTGTTTCCAACGATATAATTAAACATTAGTTAATAGCCATAGAACTGTCCCTGTACTTTAGATAAATTGGTAAACATTTATATTTGTTGCATTAAAAAAAACTATAATTCAATAAATTGAACATTACTTACACTTAGGTTTATAAAGTCTACAAATAAAATCATTTGTAGAGTAAAAAAATAAGAGGAATTCATTTCCACGTCTGTGTTAGAATGCTTATAATACGTGATCATTGTTCTAATTAGTGCTTGGGCTGTCTGTACCGCTCCCACTATTTTCGGTGTTTGCCAAAGTAATTTTCGCGTTCTTATTATTTTTCTTAGCTGACTTACTAAGTGTAGCCACTTCCTTTAACAAGTTCTGTATCTTAGTGTTCATCAAGTTGAATTTTGTCTCATTTAGTCGTTCTCTGTTTTTCATTTCGTTACGCATCTCCGTTGTGTTGGTTAGGTGCTGTGCTTTTAATTCAGTTATCTGAAAATATTTATATAATTTAACGCATTAGATCGAATTTTATTATATAACTGTATCATATATTACTATAATTTTATGAACAAGTTATGTTAGAAAACAGTATTTATCTTAAAACATATTTAGGCGTCTTCGAGGTACTATCAGCTACTTTGAAGCCTGACCACCTTTAGGCCGAGAGTACCGTGTAATCGTATCCCGTGCCACTAAGAAAGCCACGCCCCCTTCTTAGGTGAGTTTGATCGGTTCCTTTTATATTGTGCTTTTATGTACTATGCCGCGTGTGACTCATTTTGTCTCAGCGTGTTCGTCAATATAAGGTTAGTAGGAAGATTAGGAATGATAAATTTCATTTATTTATTCAAATAGCTTCGTGTGATTTTCGGTGACAGCAATTGTTCCTTCGATATGAAACTTATTTTTTATTATACAAAGATTATAGTAGAGGCTCAAACGTCTGATTATTTTGAGAAAAATCTTATACTATACAATAATGCATTATACAAGACGCAAGAAGTTACTACACAATAATGCAATGCAGTAAGTTGAGGTTACTTTTGAGATTTAGGTATACAAAATACAACACAATTAGTTTTAAAAAGTTTATTGTGTAATATTGACTGATCTCGCTATAAAATGCTCTAAGAATATCTTATGAATACAAGTATTTCAACTTAAAAATATAGTAAACAACTTATTAGAAAATTTTTATTAAGTGTATTTAATATTCCAATTCTAATAAGCGTTATTCTAAACGTTAATGCTATGAGTTTTTAACACATATGTCCTATTTTCTTAATACATAAGTAATTTTAAAAATTGTAACATTTGGAACAGTAAACATTGCAACTTTTTCGATGGGAAAAATATAACTAATTTTAAAAATTAGTCAAAATTAATGTCCTTGTTTTTTCTTTTGAGTAATTTTTATAAAGTACTACCCACCCCAGCTTAGCACAGTCGTACCTACAGTGTGTGACTATAGGTCGTATAACTATAGAATGTCTTTATATGCAATGTTCAGAGTGGTTTTTTATTAGACAACACAAACAGATTTTAGTTAGATGTTACACGCGAAAGGGCTACTACATATAGGTTATCCATGTGAAAAATACTCAACACTCCGACGACCGCCCGTAAATTCTGTGATATCTTTTAAGATATTCATTTTAATGATTTACTGTAAAGGGCAATTTTGATCTACATTAAATGCATAACGTATCTGACGTATTTAATTGGATAAAGATTAATAGTTATTGTTTAATATAGCTTCGTAAAAAACCCATTATTGTTCAGTAATATGTAAAAGATAAAAACGGTTACTGTGGGT
Organism: Zeuzera pyrina; assembly: GCA_907165235.1. Taxonomy (NCBI): domain Eukaryota; kingdom Metazoa; phylum Arthropoda; class Insecta; order Lepidoptera; family Cossidae; genus Zeuzera; species Zeuzera pyrina. The sequence continues at coordinate 13,242,090 of OU015624.1, forward strand.
TTTCCTTAGCAGATAGACATATACCATCGCGGACTTTTCTATAGAGCTTTTTAAGGTATACAATTCCGTAGTACATTATTTTGATCTATCTCGTAAGGTTTAGCCAGTATTAGCAATGTAAGCCCCCGTAAAATTGTTTTTTACGACACTATTACAAATCATTGAAATTCTCGGATTTTTTCTACTACAATATGCATGTATTATACATATAAATATTTTGGACAAAAATCTCTAAATGATAATGAAAATCGTAGCGAAATGTGTTGCGTGGATTAGAAGAAGTTAGCGGAGAAACAGACAGACTAAAACAGCGACTTTGCTTTATACTACTTAGAGAAGAAAAGCGATTAGAGAAGTAGGTTTATTATTTATTTTTTCTTATTCGTTTTATAAGCGTGTAAATTCTAAAAATAATTAAGACAAATATTTTTATAGTGCCAAATTAGTATCTCACTGAATATACTATTATAATAACCATTTTGAAATAACAAATCGAAATTTTTCCTATAGTTAAAGTTAAACAACGTAACAGTAAATATTTGTTACCTATACTTTCCGACGGTGTCCATTATCAAATCCTAAAAATCTAAATACAAAAATAAAACGACATTAATTAAAAAGTGACCAATTACGATTTGCGATTTATTTCGCAGTTGGGAATGAATGCATTTGGAAAGTGTGGAACTTCAATCTTGTCCAGAAGAGTTTTGTAAGATTTTAACGGTTATATTTTTATTTATTTTCCACTCTTAACAAACGCACTTACTTCCATACCGGACTATTTTCTCTTAATAAGCTTTATTATTAGATATGTAAGGACCGCGACACTCGGCGCTCCTCTCTGACTACCCCGTTAGGGATATGACGTGAAGATATGTAATATGTACGTATATATGCCAAAACACAACTACAGCGTGCATTGTTACTTTCTCTCTTTTTTTTAAGTGCCTACAAAACGTATGAAAGTGATATTTGGCACACTGATTCTCCATTTCATTGACTTTATTTTGACAGTTGCGATACACGATTGGTTAAATTTTGTAACACAAAAAAAAATCAAAGAAACCTCTTTTAAAACAGAGAATTACATTTTTAGGAGTAACGGGACCGATTTATTTTTCTAAATTTTCTGTATAGTTGTAACCTAAACATATTCTTCAAAATATTAGTTGGTTTTTTTTTAAATTAATTATAGTTTTTAAAATAAACGAAAATAACTACTTTTTCGCATTTTTCGAAAGCTAGCGCGCTCACTTTTGCATAGATCAGGTCTATTTTGGATAAAACTATTGTTTATCAATCCGTCGCTTTAATATCCAAAATTCCAATTACGTGCAGGGGTCGTCGATGAGGTAAACAAAAAATCCGGGAAGTGAGCGCGAGAGTAAAGTCGTTAAAAAAGGCAAGGAACACACGGGACGTCGACAATTAGCGAAGAGCGAGTGCAAGTGCGACTAATATGGACCATATATGGACTAATGTTTTGCATATGTGCATTTCGTTTTGTTGCATTTCTAAGGGTGTAATTGGATAAACGCAAAAGGGGGCGTAGTTTTTGCCTAGCGGCACGTGCAAAGAAACATTTAAAAAAAATGGTTAGGCCTGACGTTGGCTGATAGTACATAGGTAATACAGGCTATCGTTAGCTAATGTCAATTCGTGATTAAGGGATGGCAACTCTATTATTTTGAAGGTGCTGCTTAATTATAATTTTGAATGTCAAAAATAAGTCAGTCGAGAAATACACGAGCTAGCAGAAACACGTATTTTCATTATATCTCACTATATCATACTTATCCAGCCGCGTCGACGTGCTGGAGGAATGAAAAGCTTTCATCTCAGATTTTTATGGTTTCTTTATACCACAGGAAAGACAAACGAACAATAATTAATAATGGTAATTGTACTGAGGTCCATGGACGTTTACAATATCAAAAGCGCAGATTGCAAATGTGTTGGTAACCCTAAGAACCCTGCGCCTCTTGTTCCAGAAACTTCACCAGTTGTCTTACCCTCCATACTGGAACACAACAGCAGGAAGCACTGTTTGTTTGACGCCAAGATTAGCGAGTTAGATGGTGGTCGCGATCGTACTTTTTTTTGTTTCTAATGGAAAGAATCCCCACCGACAGTGACCCGGACTCTACACCGACTGAGTAGTGTTGAACTATAACCAACTAAAAAAATTCCTGTTAGTCCTACTAGCTACACCGGCCGCGTTGGGGCGAGCGCAGAAGGCGCCCGCCAGATGGTTGACTGCCTGAGGCTTCCTCCAGCCGAGAGATATTTCGTATGGAGGATGGACCTCGGCTCAGGGCATTGCCAGGAGATTCCGTACTTGCGGGCATATTAATGGTTTCATGTACGGAATACGCGATACGGACGACTTTGCCAAGGTCCTATCACCCACAAAATAAACTACTGCCACCACGTATTACCAACCCACTATATTTTATGTTTTTCTAATAAACCAAGTCAATGAATTATACCATACGAGGCATGCCTTTTAAGTTTTGTCGTTTGAAAAAAAAACAACTAGAACCTTATAGTACTTTTTATTGTTTTTCAAAGTATTCACCACGTAGCTTAATACACTTTTCCATTCGCTCAAACCAGTTACTATAACATTTATTCCACTCTAAAGTGGGGGTGTTCAAAATGGCTGACTTGAAAGCGTCGACTGCTTCTTCACTGGACTGGAACCTTTGACCACGAAGACTTTTCTTAATTTTAGGAAATGTAAAGAAATCGTTAGGGCTTAGGTCAGGACTGCATGGAGGATGATCAAGAATTTCTACTTTTTCCTGCTTCAAATACTCAATCGTTTGACGAGCGCTGTGTGAGCTTGCGTTGTCGTGGTGCAGGATGATGCGTCGCTTTGAGTTAGATTTTCGAAGTTCGGCGATGACTTGTGGTAAACAAACTGTGGTCTACCACTCTGCGTTAACCGTTCTACGATCTTCAAGTGCAATAGTCGCAACATGGCCGGCTTTTCCAACGAGCGTGGCCACCATCTTCTTTGAAGTGCTTCGAGAACGAACAACTTTAGTCGGCTTTGGCTCGTTTTGAAAGACCCAGATTGTAGATTGTTGTTTGGAATCAGGATCGTAGGCATAGATCCAAGATTCGTCACCACTGATGATGTCGTAGACGTGATTTGACTCTCCTCGGTTGAACCTTTGCAGAGTTTTCTTACACCATCTGACGCGGGCCGTTTTGTGATCGTCGGAAAGCAGATGCGGTATCCAACGGCAAACTAGCTTTCTCACACCAAGCGCTTCATGCAAGATCTTCTGAATGGTTGTCCCTGAGATGCCTAATAGAGCCTCTATCTCTCGATACGTCACATGACGATCTTCGAGAATTAGTTGTCTCACAGCAATGATGTTATCTTCAGTGAAGGCGGATTTTGATGCGTCCTTCGCGAGATTTGTCACTAACACTAGTATGTCCACGCTGGAATTCTAAATATCACTGTTCGACAGTCCGCAGACATGGGGCTTCATCACTGAACACAGATGTTAGCTCTTCAAAACACTGAAGCCGTGTCAGGCCTCTTCTAAAGTTGTAGAAAATTATTGCACGAACATTTTCCTTAGAAAGATTCATTTTCGTACATGACCTGACAGATTCCAATCGACGCTGTGACTAAACAATAGCATTAATCCTAACACTTTCAACTGTTTTGAGATTCAAAATTTAAACACATTCGAATATAGAACAGTTCCAAATTCAAAATTGCCGGGAAATATGGAACCGACAGAACTTAAAAGGCATGCCTAGTAATATACATAAAACGCATTATGTATTTTGTTCCTACTCAACAGTTACATTTGATTGCACTTCTTTATAAATATGTACTATCGCGGCAAGGGACTGTTTAGCAGGTTGGCCGTTACTTTAAATTGGCCGTATAATACAATCACGAGATAACACGATTGATGACGAATAGAAAGACACGAATTGCAGACGATGAGATGGCAGCTCAAATTTTGAAATTCAAATTTTTATTCGTATCAAGGTCCAACTTAGTGTTTCCTCGTGTATGCAAAAATAAATAAATAAAGCTATTTTAATAATTATTTCTGTCATGATGACATATCTAAAATATTAAAAAATTAAAGAAATTAAATTTGGTTAATTTCCGATCATTAATTTAAATATCACAAAAATAAAAATAAGGGGAAAAAAATAAAAACAACTTCATCAACCAAATTAGAAACTACTCTCGATAGTAATGCAGAGTCAAAGCTCATCGAAGCGAAACTCTTATTTTAAACAAATTCCTAAAGAGAAAATAAACGCGTGCATTCTACCGAATGCGCAAAACATTCAAAACGCCAAAAGTTTAATTCTTTTTTAATTGCGGCAGCAGAATGTCCAATATATTTTTACGTATTCAATGAATTTACATCACAGACATCCTGCTACCTAGTTCTAACTGAAGCTACAGAAACACGTCGTGTTAATTTTGCACGATAATATACGCCAAATCTTCAATGAGCAAAATGTTAGATAGATTAATTCTTTGTTGTGCACATTCTAACAAAAATCGTTTACAATTAAACTTAAAACTAATGTGTGCAAGGCGGTCTTATTGCTCAAAGCGATCTCTTCCAGACAACTTTTGCGGAAGACACTTTATATGAAACTGCAGTGTAGAAGAACATACATTTATCAATATAAATACTAATAAAACAATAAAAATAGATATAAAAATTAATGATGAAGAGAGAATGGTATCAGGTTTAGTTGCAACAACTTAGGAATTTTGCAAGATGTTTGAGCAGTTTTTTCCTAGTTGGCCAGTGATTTGGAATGACGGACATGAGAAGGAAGGTCATTCTACAAGTATAATGTTGTTTGCGTATGAGATAATATACAAACGACCGACATTTGCAATCAATAGCGGGTGTATGCACCCGTTGTTATCAATAACAGCTTGGAGTCGCGTACGCATAGATCCACCGCCGCGTACGCATAGAGCGAGTGCAAATGTAGATCCCTCGCAAATTTTTCCATATGTCTCTACAATGTTGCACGAGATCCTCCGTACTCCTTTCATTACGGTGATCCCATCTCTGCACCATTAAACCCCATAAATTTTCTATGGGGTTAAGATCAGATGATTTAGCTAGCCATGGAATCATCGTAATGTCAGAGTGTTGGAGAACCCAGACATTCGTTATCCTTGTAGTGTGTGTTCTTCTGTTATTGTGCACGTAGAACACCCTGGGCGTTTTTGCTGTGGATACACAACTCGCAACATACTCTCCTCGAACATGTTGACATAATTGATAGCATTTGCTCTAGGAGGTAGCTCAACAAGTTCTCCCACTCCATCAAGTCATCCAGACTCACAAGTTACACGAGATACGGCCGACTCTCTATTACGTTTAACGTTATTTTCTTTGCAGCGTGTATGGTTATACCGCCATAGATTCAGTCGACCGTGATCACTTGATTGAAACGTTTTTTCATCCGAAAAAATTGTAGACGACCAATCAAAATTCAAATATTGCCGTGCAAAATTAACACGTGCAATTTTAAGAACTTCGGTTAGATCTGGTTTGTAAGCAGGATATCTGTAGTGTAAATTCATTGAATGTAAATGATTTTTTATAGTCTTACTATGCACATCGAAACGCCCCGCAAAATGTCTAGTTGGTATAAACCCATCTATTTTGTAAGTTCGTAACATTTCCAAGCGTTGTTCATTTCATAATGCCGCAATGAAAAAATTTCCTTGACGATGGTCTAAAATGTCGCCTTCTTCCGCATACCTTCTGACCCATAAGCTTACTGTATTTCGCAAAAAAAATAAAGTAGTGTTGAAATTTGAAAAAAAAAATATAAAGCTGAACATTGCGTTGGTAGATATAGTGACATTATTATGAGCCTATTTATGAATTATGAATAATTCTCTTGATATGGCGCTAATACTTCGCCCTTGTTGGTGCAGAGTAATAATTCTGTAACGGTCCTCAGTAGAAATTGCAGGAAGCATTTTCCAAATGAAATAAATAAATTAAATATTTTTTCCTTACATTTTTACAGACATATGATTGACATGTACGGTGCGAACGAACGGTGTATGGTTCCGTGTATTGAGATTTTGAGTATTTTTGAGTAAAAAACTTTAAATAACTTATTCTTAACTTCAGTTTATTATTAAGAAGCGACCGCCCGCGACTTCATCCGCAACTGAACCTGAACTCGAGTTTCCCATGGGAACCACTTCCTTTCTCACGGTGAAAGGATGTGAAACAAGGACAAACAAACGTTCGAATTTATAATATATAGTTAGAATTCGTTTTGATCTAGTTAGTGAAAATTAATAATTCGAATTGACGATGTAATAATATTCACTGATTTTTTTGAGTAGTTGAACAATGGCTCCTTGTTGCTTACGTGAGTCATTGCAACTATAAATCCCAACCGGATTGGGCTTCTTTCTTCCCATTGCAAGAATAGTAGGATATATCCAGTTTAACAATGCTAGCATCAGTTTATTGTGACACTGTATTAGTTTTATTTATTATCGAATCATAAATCGATACTAAATGACGTAATCCGTCATAAAATAATCGCACTCCCTAATAAATCAATTTCTCGTAATTTGTGTTTGTTTGGAATATCTTAGTTGGCTATCGGTATTCCGAGCATCTAGTAAATTTTTCTTAGTATTTGTCTATTCCATCCAATTAACTTAAAACAATTAACATAAATTATGAAGTGACTTAAAAAATTTTATTCGTGACTACGACCAAATCATAACGGTTCCAAGTTTGACTACGCATCTACAAATTGCAATTAATTTTTATTTATTGTTCTTTGGCACATGTCGCTCTTCGATTCCCATCATTCGTGTTACTTCGGAATACGAAAATTACCGATCAGTATCCCGTACGTTTATCTTTCAATTTTGAATTTAGAAATGACAAAGACACCAATAGTAACTTTTAGACACCAATTTGCTGACTTTGTTGAGTCGATAAAACAGTCTATTACACGGTAAATTCAAAGGTTTTTTAAACTGCTAAATATTCACTTTCCGCTATAGGATCTATATGTACAATAATATTGTATTCTATTGTTTCTTGTAACTGATCTGAACTATAGAAACCTGCTGAAGTCCTTTTTTACAGCGTAAAAAAGTAAGATATAGGTTGTCCACTTGTCGACCTTTATAAGTTACACAGTCTTCGTTTGCACAGATTAGATTAGACAGCCCGCGAAAGTAACTGATTTACATGACTTAATTAATTGTAAGTCTTATGCCTTCACTATACAATCGAAAATCAAATAACACTACAACACTATAATATTACGCAGTCTGCATTATAAAATTGACGGGAATGGGGCTCTCCAGTCAGTCATATATGATCACATATGAAAAAAATCGATATTCAAATACTGATGTTTTCATGAACGACGGCGATATGGCATTCTGTTGTGCAATTTGTGATAATACTCAGTGATGGTGCGATAACAAGAGGCCAAATAGCTATAGAACTTTATTGCACGTCAGCGTGGTTCTCTGCTATGAACTGAATAGAATAGATTGTATTATCTTATATTTTCATTGCATCTCAAAATTTTTTTCACTATTTTGTTCATGATTACTAAACCTATCCTTTAAGTAGTTAAGAAATTAATGTTGATTTGACGTTTCAATGTTTCAAAGTTTTAAAATAATGTGGCTAAAATAGTGTTGTCAAGTGACAGAACTGAGTTGATATTGAATCAATGAAATTATCAACTAGTCAGTACATTTAATTCTTTTAATTTGCTGCTGACATGACCTGCAGCGTCGTCATTTTATAATGTATTAAATTATTCATAAATAAATATCATATTTTATTTTTTTACTGTTTTACCCACTTTTCTTATTGCTACAAATATTCATACATTTTCTATGCTACCACAATTCAATGGAAGGAATGACTCAAAAAGGAGATTATGCAAATAACGCGCCGGGGCAACCACTACAGACTTAATAATAAAGAAGGCGACATAAGTGGAGATCACTTTCAAAAAAATGGCAAGAACTGGTTACCCTGGAAACGTCTAATCACTCTTATGGAAATAAAAATTGGACTATAGCCTACTATTCGCGCGCCACGAAAATTGTGCAAGTAATTCATAGTAGCTTTTAGATGTGGTTAACCTGTAATAGCTTTCTGAATATACCGTGCGTACATACATTCATTATAAACATATAAAATTTAACATAATAAAATACATGTTTTTGTATTATTACCAGTTTGTCTTTGGATAATAATTCATTGTCCTTTTGTTGCACTTTCTTCTGCAAACTAGCAATAGTCTCTTTGAGTTGTGTCATAGCGACCACATGATCAGAGCTATTAGGATCCAATTCACCTAAAACAAGTTTACATACTTTACTAAGGTAAATAAAAATTGTTTATTTAATATCGATTTAATGGTTTTTCAATTACACCTCCAAGTTTTTATGTTGACTCAATATTTTTATGTTGGAATGTTAATATAAAAAAGGTTTAAAAGGCATTTCCTTAAATAAGTAGTTTCATAATATTCAAGTTACATATATTCAAATTACATGACATCAAAACTACTACAAATATGTACATACATTTATGTGTAAAATGATAATCTCTATCTCAAATATAACGTCAATGTGTTAAGAGCATGATAGTCTAGATTGGAGTGGGAGAAAAATCAATAGAAATACTACTAGCATGTCACTCCACTTTCGCTGACAATCTGAAACCTCTTGGTTTCAGATTGTCAGATTGTCAAACATTACTTTATTTGAAGCATGTTTCGGAAAAAACCTCTTTGAAGATTATTAGATTAAGATCATGACAAATGGTCCAACAGTAAGTCAAATGATTTCATAGAAATTGTCAAAATATTGAACTTGAATATTGTTTTTGTTTTGGGAGCGAAATTCAGATGTAGGTGATTAAAAGCAGCTGTGATGGCTAACAGCAACAGGCAGTGATAGCGATGTTAAGTAACGATTGATTTATACAAAAGCAAAGCACAGCATTGGAATGTGGTGTCATATATAAATCTTTTTTCTATGGATCTCCATTTAATTATATTATTCATCCATTTAACTCATTGAACACAGAAATTCGGAGATTACAGTTGCAAGATCTTAGTAAGCAAATTATAAGTTTAAAATTGCAAAAAACTGCGCATAATAAAAGAGTGTAAACGAATATGAAAATTACCAATTATGGTTAGATTAGATGATGTTATAAAAGTGATAAATGTACTTTGGTTAAGAGGAGAACAATAGCGAATAGTAGCTTTTAAGGAAGGAGCAATAGATTAACAATTAAAGAATTAAAAAGAGCACGAAAAAAGAAATAAAGTTTTTACCTTGCATGGGGTTCATTTTGGACTTCTTCTCTAGTGGTTGTGAGTCATTGAGTGAAGTTTCATTTGAATTTATTGATTTCATCATGTCAGCTTTGCGTTTCTCTTTATGACTGCTTTTGGACCTGTAAGTTTGAGCACCACTTCACCATTTGTAAGGTAAATATATCCAGACATGTATTATAGCACATAAATATCTTTCGCTTGGCATTAATAACTTGTGATTTAGAGTATTTAACCTTACTGACACTAACAATAACATGTAAATAACAATTTAATTACAATTTACATACATACAATTTACAATGAACATTTATATACATACATACATACAATTTACAAATAACATTTATATACATATAAAAAGGTTATTACCATATCCAGCTACAAGCATATGGTCAGCAAAATGAATAAAGATAAATTTTAATATAATAGTGAATACAACTCCTAAATTCTTATAATATTAGCAGTATAAAGAAGAAACATGTTTGAATTACTTTTTTGATAGAGATCATAAAAATATTTAATGTATCTATCTATTGGAAGCATAAGAGACATAAATCCCAAAACTGGACAAGCCTCGATATTGAAACTCAGTGAATACAGTTTAATATTTTTATCTTTAGATTACAAGATAACGACATATAAAAAGAAGTCGGCATTTCATCTCAACTTCAATTTCAAGAATTCTTAGTACACTCCATCAAAATTTTGTCTGTTTACGTTTAACAGTATTTATTTCAGAATATTTTTGTTATATTGTTTTTGTAATCGTAAATCACTCTCTCTATCAACACAACAACTTTCCCGGAAGCGAGGACTTGACAAATACTGTTTAATAAAGATAAACAATATATGACTTTAAATTAACATTGGTCATCTCAAATGTAATTTTGTCTATCTTACTACAAAAAAAAGATCTCTTCAAATGCATGTGTAGTCAATGAACAATAATATGAGACCTAAATCCAATGACACACAATTCCTGTCTCGTGCTCTTACAGTGTACTAAAAAAAAATACACAAAATAAATATTTTTTTTATCTAAAAATATTTCCTTAAAAGTTGAATTATAATTATTGTATAACAACACAGGTTGTCAAAGCGAGAGAGACCATAGTTTATAGTGGTCATATCAAAGGAATATCTACTAGTGATAAATCTGTGTGTATTATGTACACTCGGCCAAGAAAGTAGTTGAGCACTTTTGAAAGTATGTTCCAACTAATGAAAATATTGCTTAGGCTGATATTAGAAATTTTGCAAGTATTAACGTGATTGGCTGATTAGCCTTACGTCAATTATTATCAAAAAGCATAGATAACGGTGCATACTATTTTAACCTCTATTAACAAACATTAAATATTATTTTTTACAAGCAATCCAATATGTCACCTTTGACATTTGGTCGTTTCCTTAATCGACCAAATGTTATAAAAAAAGTTTTGCTAGAATCACTACTTTCATGCTTGTTACGTTAAAATAAAAAAAAAAGATTTCGACAAGCTTTCTTTTGACAGCGGTTCATTGAAAATATATAACTGTTGTAATTTACCTAAAATTAATTAAACATAATGATGCCTCGTAATTTATCTTTAGTTGCAAGGGCAGAAATTATAGCATTACATAGAAATGGTTAAAATAACAGTGAAATTTCAAGAAATTTAAATATATCCGTAAGTATAAATTTTTGAATGTTATCTTTTTGTTTGTAATCGGTTTAGTATACAAAATGCAATAATATTAATGTCGCAGTTATGTAATTTCAGCGAAACATCGTTTCCCTTTGGATTTCGCGATAAGGTGAAGAAGGTAACCTTCAAGATCATAGAAGTGGTCGTCGGCCTAGCACAACTAATATGCTTAGAAAAACGATGAGACGTGCCTATGAAGACAATTATTTTACACCTACGTCTCATTTTGGGGAAGAATTTGATGTCTACTGAAACTATACGGCAGCACTTGCACATTATAGGACTGCACTACAGACCTCATTCCAAAAAGGTTCATTCGACGAATAGCCATAAAGCAGCTCGTTTGAATTTTACTAGAGAATTTTTAAATTTTGATTAGTCAACTACCGTTATGATCATTAGTAAATAGTATTTTCATCAGTAAATATAGATAAAGATAAATGTAGTTAATACTCTAGAAATAAAGGCTATCTTTATCTTTATATTATTCAATAAAGTCGGTGCTTTTATTTTACTTAAAATGGAATTAAAATTGGTAAGTAAACTGACTTGTGCGAACGATGCTTATGTTTGTCAACAGAAGAAAGATGTTGTTTAGTTCGGGCCAATGCTCGCTTGAGTGATTGAGTGCAGAGCCAGCAAAGCAACTTCCCATCCACCTGTGAAATCCATAAATTTAGCTTTATTATTAAATTTAAAAATAAACAGAGATTATTATTTTACTTAAGAATGTAGGATTATTCTCTACCCAGCTACTGCTGAGTGAGGGTAAAACTATTTTATTTTTACATATAGTATAACGTTACACCATTTTCTGTTCACTCATCGCATCATCACACTTCAACACCACTTTTAGTAGTAATATTTCGAGTGCAATAGTAAAAGAATATTCTGACAAAGTAGAAGCATAAGAATCACTACAAAGATTTACTTTTTTCTCAGTTTTAGGGCAGCTAATGGGCTATTTAAGAGTTAGAGTAGTCTTTGAAAAGGGAAAGTTTTTGTGGCACACTCGTGGTTTCAGGACCTAGTTGAACTACAATGGTTTCCTTTACATGCAAGCGTACTGATCTCCATTATTACCTAGATATTTTTTTGGGTAATTTCGATGAATTTCTCTCACGAGAGTTGCAGACTATTATTTGCTATCTCAGGAAGATAAAGCTGTCGATCCAATCAGACATTTTTTTATTTTAAACCAGTTGCAGATTGATAACAAAAAAATAGTATGAGTTCACATAACTATGAAATGCACTAATGGAATTGTCTGACATGATTGGTTTCGATGAAAGGACTTTAAAACGAACAAATTGCATCAGGTTGAACCCACTTGTGTGCCCCTTTTTAAAGTTATTGCTGAACTGTAACTAGCTTCTGGTTAACTGAACTTGTCTGACGACGACAGTTGTTTTCTCATAATATAAGATAGATATGCATGATCTATTTACATATCGGAAGTTTGGTGATGTTTCGTGCCATCAAATTTCCCTTTCTAACATACTACCCTAGCCATTAAACGGCCCATCGGTGCCTTAAGAAAAGAGGTCTGGTTCTGAGGAAAAAGGTTCGCTTTTGTACGGTTTTTATAATCCCAATTCATCAGACTGTTGTGCCCCACTTTTTTTTCGAGTATGAGCACTCGAATTACAGATGAATAAATTACAGGTCCCTAGGTATATAATTTGGGTACGCCCAGACTGGCTGATCAATGACGACTATTTTATGACAGAAAGAAACACCTCGCACACTGCAGACACCCCTCATGTAACACGGTTAATTCGTGCCATGCTATATCGAAACTGTGTTATACAAAATTTTCTGATTTAATTATTTAAACTAATTTATAATACAGAACAATATAATTTAAAATTAGATATTAGATAAAACAACGCAACGTGTACCTATCGAAACTTTGTTTCGCGTTATATCGAAACTGTGTCATACTAAACTTTGAAATAATATAAATCAATGCAATATGTGCCGTGTTATACTGAAATCGAGTTTCAAGGTGTAAAATTTTATTACAGCTGAAATTTTGTTCCAAATACAGTGGATTTCGACGAAGGGACCCCTATAATTCCGTCGATATATATATACGTAGAAAGAAAGAAAGCAAGAAAGAAGAAAAACCATATTTGTTGCCAAGCAATACAGCCGCGCAATGCGCTTATATCGCCTAATGTCTTCTTAATAATATTATACACATTTTACACATAGGTTTTAAAAAAAAATCTACTTGAATATTTATAAACAAAAGCGTATTATTAGAACTGTTGATCTGTGGATGTAAACAAAAGATAAGAAAGCTTTAAGATTCCAGGAATGAACCTTTGCGTGTTTGTTTGCTGACTCGGTCTTTGTGTGTAGACTCAGTCGCAATATCTACGTGGGATTACTAGAAACTTGTTACAAATGGTTCAATTAGCCTAGTCGCTATACCTAAAATCGGCATTACATCTGAAGTCGCTATAGCCAAATTATTTTGCTACATCGCTATAACCAAAAAGTCGTTACAACCGAGGTCGTTATAAATGAAATCCACTGTATAAATGAAAAAATAAGTTGACTTCCAAGTTTTTACTGAAAAAAAATATTAATTTCAACATTATGATAAAATTATAATGAAAAAAAAAAACAAAGCAAGCAAAAACATTAAAAACTTCATTTACAAAGAACAAATCGCATAGTAGCTGACACTTCTCAAAAAGGAAATCAGAGATTTTTCTGTATCAATAATATTGGGGAATCCCCTTATTAAACCCAATTGAAAACAATATCCATCAGAATACATATTTGATTCTTAGAAATCATGTTACATTAATCTTAAGTCTAATATCATGTAATATCCAATTTGTGTTATATATAATTCAACTATTTTAGTGTGTAATATTGAAACCGTGTTTTATGAGTACCATGTTATGCGAGGGATACCTGTATATTTTTTCTCTCTCCCAAACCAGCATGGATCAACTTTCTAATTACTCTTCGAATAACCAGATAATTTCAAATTATATACCTTTTTGCTGTCATCATGTCTATCAAATGCACAGCGTTGTTTACACTGTTCACATGTAACAGCTGCACCATACTTGCGCTCTGAGTTGGCACAGCGTTGACATTTATTCCCTGTAAGAAAATCATTAATCATATTAATGACTGGTTTGTTGATGTAGTCTCATTGCATCTAGCTTCCAAGCTGAGCGCCTCAATTTTGTTTTCTGGCCAAATTAATTTAATCATTCGGTGTTTTTTACAAATAATAATAGATATTTTTTTTAATAATATAACATTGTAAAACGGAGTTTACCAATAAATGCTGCAATGATGTTGCAGTATTCACAAGCTGTAGGTTTCCCATATGCCTTGACATTGGCCTCACACTTTTTACAGATAGAAGAAGTGTTAGATTTACTGAAAAAAATAATAAAATCTTTAGTATATTCATTAAGTACAAAGTAATTATATACACATAATTATAATAATAACATTATAATATTTCTTCGTTTACATTTATCTACTTTATACAGGCACCTATAGAAATCAGAAATGATAATGGTATACTCAAAATTTACACATATATTTACTATAAAACATATTTTAAACATTGGTCTAAACCATACTTAGCTAAACACAGTTTTAGAGATAGACATAGTTTAAACACATGTTTATTTTTGGCTACCGTAAAACCACGTTTTCATGTCTTCAAAACATGTCTTCTTAAACATTTTCTAACTTGATAACCAGAAATCGGAAATTAGGGAGCATAAATACCTAAATTTCATTTTCGGAATGATATAGAGTTGCTAAAATGGGTCATAAAATATTGCTGGTATTGGGTGTTATTTATTTTATCAATAAGACAAGATTGTAAAAATACAAAAAATAATGGAAAATGGTTCCCAGTTTTCAATTTAGGTACACATCTGCACATGAGATAGAAAGGACTTTCGGGCAATTAAATAAAAAAAAGTGAGGATTTATGGGGACTATCAATTAATGTAATAACTAATGTAATACCAATATTATCGCCAATTTTGGTAGATATATTTAATCAATGTGTCGATCAAGGGGTATTTCCCAATTTAATGAAACACACTAAAATTATTCCACTATTTAAATCAGGCTGTATCAGACTCAGGATGTATCAGGTATCAGGCTGTAAATACAACAAATTATTAGAAAAAATAATACTCAAACAAATGCTGACGCATTTTAACATTCACGGGTTATTTCATGGTCAACAATAAGGGATAGCGAGAGGGCGATCAACAATTCATGCGGGAGTGAGCTTGATCAGGACTGTACTTCAGGCTTGGGAGGGATGCTAGGATGCCATTGGTGTTTTTTGTGATCTTTATAAGGCTTTTGATTTAGTTAGTCACGAAACATTAATTTGCAAGCTTTTGGAATTCGTGGTAACGCTCTCGATCTTGTGGTCTCGTATTTGTCTGGCCGGGAGCAAAGAGTGTGAATGGGGGTTTTGTCTGTTGGTTCAAAATTAAAAATGAGCGTTCCCCAAGCATCAATTTTGGGACCTTTCCTATTTTTGGTTTGTATTAATGATTTCTATGATAAAGATGTTCTGCAGCGATGGAGTGAATACTATGGAGAACTGTATCAGAGTGGCGACTCCGTCTCTGATACTGAGAGCGATTCTAATGCATTGCCACACTCGGGACAGGGATTGAAGGATGCCATTAGTATGAAAGAGATCGAAAAAGTGATGATAAGAAGTCTGAAATGTGGAAAGGCTGCGGGAAATGATGAGGAGACTGCTGAGATGATCAAGTATGGTGGTCCTAGGGTCTGGGATACCTTCTGTGCTCTGTGCAACTGGCGCACCGCAGTCATAGTGCCTCTTTATAAAGGGAAAGGTTCTCATTTGGACTGTGCATGCTATAGGGCCATCAGCTTGGTCAGCTTAGCAAGTAAAGTCTACACCAAAGTATTGACTGAACATATGAAAGATGTTTCTAAAACATATTTGTGGGAGCCGCAAGGTAGTTTTAGGAACAGTAGGGGTTGTATGGAGATTTTCTTGCTTCGCGTTATCTTGAGGAAGTTTCTGCCTAAAGGTAAGAAAGTTTTCTGCGCTTTCGTGGATCTAGAAAAATCATTAGATAGAGTAGTGCAAAAGAAATTGTGGAGTCTTCTGCCTAAATATGGCGCGGAGAGCCCCTTACTGCAGGCTGTGAGGTCATTATATAGAGGCCACAGAGCCTGTGTAAGGATAGATGGTGACATGTCGTCTTGGTTCGAAGTCTGTTCAGGCGTCAGACAGGGCTGCGTGATGTCTGCCTGGCTATTCGTGCTTTATTTGGACAGTCGCCTCCAGACATTGAAAGGTAGTAGGAGTGGTATGATATGTGATGGTACAGTGGTAAACTGCTTATTCTACGCTGATGATGCTGTGCTTATAGCACCATCAGAAGCGGAGTTGCAGACACTAGTGCACGTGACGTAGACTTGCATGAAAGAAGACTGTGAAGTGAAAAGACTGAATGTGAATAAAACTAAGGTTCTGGTGTTTGAAAGAAAAGATGTACAGAAAGTGTGAAATATGGGTAAATGGAAAATGTCTCGAACAGGTGAAAGTAATTGTATATCTGGGGAGTGCGTTTTCGAGGGATGGAAGATATGAGTTGGATGCGTAGAGACGGGTAGCAGCCGGCAATAAAGTGAACGGTGCTCTGTCTGCATTAGTACGCAGTATGAATTTATCTAACTCAGCCAAAATGGCCATACACAATGCGGTGTTGGTACCAAGTTTATTGTTTGGTAATGTCCTGGATATGCCCGAAATCGAGTGAAAGTAAAATAAACGACAGTGTTATTGAAAAAATGAAGAAAGGAATGCTAAGATGGTTCGGGCACATGGAAAGAATAAGTGATGAAAGACTGACGAAGAAAATCTATAGAGCAAAAGTGAGTGGTAAAAGAGGCCAAGGAAGACCAAGGCTGACTTATGAAGATCAAATAGGTAGAGTGTTAGCCGACGGAAATGTCAAAAGCACTCGCATACCTAGGCCAAAATGTGTGAGGAGAATGATGAGATTTGAGGAACCGAAAGAAGTATGTAAGGATCGCGACGCTTGGCGCTCCGTCCTCTCTGACTACCTCGTTGAGGATACGGCGTGAAGATATGTATGTATGTGTGTAATGTGTATGTATATTAATGATTTCCCATTTATGTTCAGAGACTTATGCGAAACAGTAT
Source organism: Zeuzera pyrina (assembly GCA_907165235.1). Taxonomy (NCBI): domain Eukaryota; kingdom Metazoa; phylum Arthropoda; class Insecta; order Lepidoptera; family Cossidae; genus Zeuzera; species Zeuzera pyrina. The sequence goes on from OU015624.1 coordinate 13,259,373, forward strand.
TATTTGCTGATAACACCTCATTGTTATTTAAACTAGACAGAAAAGATCTAGATATTACGATGGTAAACAGAATCCTAACAGATGTCTCGAAATGGTACGCTGCCAATAATTTACTACTGAATGCACAAAAAACCAAATGTATTAAATTTTCCCTTTCTATGTACCCAGAATCCATGATAAAATATGAAATAAAACGTATTAGATTTTCCCTTACTAATGTACCCAGAATCCATGATAAAATATGAAATAAAGAATAAGTGTATTTCGTGGATCATATTACGCTCTACTAGTATAAACATGTTTGTACTGCACTTTCAAATAACTATGTCGACTCAGTGCAAAAGTGAGTCCGAGAATAAATTTATTTCATAGTTAAAATATACATATATTCAAGCATTATTATATGTATAGGGTAGCTGATTAGTCTTAATTATTCATATGCATTTTTTAGTTAATTCTAAAATGTCAAGAAGTTGATTCAGTTTTGCACCTTACTGTATGTCAGGCTTGACCTATTCTGAAACCCTTGCCTAAATATTTGTACCTATTTTATAATTTTGTTTTTCATTGTACGAAACATTTTCTGTCCAATATCATCGAAATCTCAAATTTAATCGCAAAATGTATAAAGACAGTTTCTATTTGTATATTTAAACGAATTTATTGGCAACATCACATACAAAATCTAGAAATTAAATTGGGGCCCCCGTAAATCCGTTATAGGGACCGTTTCAGCAACTCTATATCATTCCACAAATTAAGTTTAGGTATTTATGCTCCCTAATTTCCCATATCTGTTGATAACACAATAAAATATTCATTCATCGGGATATTGTTCATTCCTAAATGACCCATTCTAAGCTCAATAATGCGCCATTCGTTTTTTTACAGAAAATAATGTTTTGACTAAATTAGCAGTCCACATTATATTACCGAAATTTATTTCTTAGTTTACTCAGGTTTATTTTCAAAATAATGGCAAAAACATGTACGTAGCGAGTCAAAATATGTTTTCCATGTCGAGTACAGCCTACCTGAATTTTCAGATCTATTCAGAAGATCATTTTTTACTAAGTACACTATTTTGTTGGCAAATGACTCTGAATCTATATGTTTCTTGAATTTTGCATTACCATAATGTTCAAGCAGTATACATAATATACTAGTGTAATATACTAACTTTATGGTTAAAATGGATTCACTATTATATGGGTTGTTTGAGTGTCTCGAAAACTTGCCAAATATTCCTTATCATCCATATCAATAAAATCCAAGAATTCAATTAAATCCATCATAAAAAGCAAATATGTATGTAACTTAGTATTGCAATGTGTACTTAAAAAACAAATTCTCTCAAAGATAACAATCACACCTTTGCCTTAGCCTTTGTTCGACTTATCCATTTGTAATAATACAAATGGTGTGAAGGCTAGTGGCAATATAACAGCGTTTTCATGCTCTTAGTCACTCGTTAGCTTCAGTTTGTGTTTAAATTTGTAGGAAAGAAAAAACAAAAAAAGGTAGGAACTGTTTTTTTTTCAATATAGGTCATAAATCTTAACCAAGGGTAGGGCTTATTTTGGGGAATTTGTGAAAGCAACAGGCTAGTAACCTCTAGTACTAACCTAACTATCTAGTACTTCTTTATTTACCTGTTAGTCTAAATACTTATTGTCAAAAATGATATCAAAGTATAATTTTTTTACATTATCATGTTCTATCCAAATCAAAAGGGATTAGAATGAAGATAATAATATATGTATTAGAGTGGTCCTTATTCCTAAGAAAAAAATTTTTAATCTTTAATTTCACGGGGCACCACATAATTTGATTATATACCATATAAAACTATTTCAGTATTTTTTTTTAATTTTTAAATAACATGTAAGGGTCGCTACTAAGTGTTGAATTTTAAATAAAAACTCAAAATCTCTACATTTGTTGGTTTCTTTTACTCATAAGTCGGGACATAAGAAATACAAATTATTGTTATTATAACAAATTAGTCTTAATTTGTTATATAACGTATATGTAAATATTTTAATCATTTATTTTTAAGAAACAAGGATTGATTTATTAGTATTAGGGTACTTTATCCTATACTCTTTCACCAATAAAAGCAAGTGTTGCTTTTGTTCTTCATTGGTTGTAATCAATTTATTATATTCCTTTTTGGGAGGGGTCCTATGCTAGTCGATGTTTCACTTGCAGTTAAAATACTTAATACATACATATCTTTACGCTGTATCCCCAAGGGGGTAGTCAGAGAGGTCTGAGCGCCAAAAATCGCGGTTCTTACATACTTCTTTTGCTTCCTCAGATCTCATCATTCTCCCAACTCATTTTCGCCTAGGTATGCGAGTGCTTTTGACATTTCGGTCTGCTAACGCTCTGGCTATTTGATCTTCATAAGTCAGCCTTGGTCTTCCTTCCTTCCTTCCTTTCCTCTCACTTTCGTTATGTAGATTTTCTTGTCAGTCTTTCATCACTCATTTTTTCTAACGGCCCAACCATCTAAGCATTCCTTTCTCCATTCTTACAATAATACTGTCGTGCAACCCTGTCATACTGCGTATCTCTTTTTTGTTTATCCTCTCCGCAAGGGTGACACTGCACATATTTCTAAGAGATCGCATTTCTACTGCATTTATCTCACTTTCACTCGATTTTGGGCATATCTAGGCCTCACTACCGTACAATAAAGTTGGCACCAACACCGCATTGTGGATGGCCATTTTGGCAGTATTAGATATATTCAAACTATCTACTAATGCGGACAGAGCTCCATTCACTTTATTCCAGCTGCTACCCGTCTCTCCATATCCAACTCACATCTACCATCCCTCGAAAACACTACCAAGATACATGATTTCATTCACTTGTTCTAGATATTTTCCCTTTACCCAAACTTCACATTTCGTTTGTACCGCTTCCCTTTTAAACACCAGAACCTTAGTATTGTTCACATTCATATTCAATCCTTTCACTTCACATTCTTCTTTCATGCATGTGACTAATGTATGCAACTCTGCTTCTGATTAGCAACAATTTAAAATTTCGTTTAAGATTTAATTATTTCTTTTTGTCTTTGTACAGTCATTATTTATTAATTATTACATACTTTTAATGAAAGTTATAATAAACGCTGCGGCAAGGGCAGTTTATGCAAAATTTTGAATGAATATATAATTTCTTTCAGAACAAAAGCAAAAATAAAAAATTACAAAAATTGTTTGGTAGGGTTGGTAAAATTCATTGAAAGAAACATTTAATCTATAATATACTAGCTGATGGCTGCAACTTCGTGAGCGTTTTTTATTTTTAAAATAGCCTATGTACTTCCTCAGGGTTCAAGCTATCTCCATACCAAATTTCATAATGACCGGTATGGCAGCGCATAAAATACGAACAAGCAAACATTGATTTTTATTATTATTAGATTTGACGTAACCTTGCTTAAAGAGTATCAGCACGCTTTGGTCCGTTCTCTATTAAAATAAAATACTTAATAAACACTTAAATGTATAATTCATTAGACATATTTAAGTGGCCATAAAATGCTTTTTGTTAAAGTTTGACACCTGGTAGCGACCTCTAAATCGTATCCAAAAATTAAAAGAAAAAAATCTGTTTCATATTTAGATGTATATAATATAATGACAGTGCTGCGTTGATAATTCAAAAGTCGAAAAATAAGGGCCACCCTAATCTATATAATGTATTATATACATAATATATTATAGTATATTTTTCATTCGTTATTTTATTGCTATTACATCACTAATTATTCTTTATATTAAATACTTACCCATTTTTCCATTTGTCACACATTTAGATTGTTTACTAATATAAACAAGTTTTTAGGACTAGTTTTCTAAGAAAAACCTTGGCAGCTGACACTGACCTTGTTTGTTGAAACTCAGAACGGCAATATGTACACTTGACGACGGGAAATGATCCGCGACATTCCTGAAATATGCAGAAATTTAGTCCGTCAGTTTATGTGTAGTACTTGACTCAACAGATCTTGTATAAGCTGTCTGTAACATTTTCGTTTGAGATAATTGTTTTTTTAATTGTTACAACAATAACAATAAACCTTACCTTACAAAGTTGTTCGCCAGGAGACAATTCTTCAAAAGGGTGTCTAGAGAAACAACGCGAACAAGCAAAAAGTGGTGTAGTAGTTGTAGTATTCATGTTTAACGAAGAATGTGGTATAACTATAAAAATCAATCACAAAACTTAAAACAGTAGGTAGGTACAAAGCGTTAGGCAATGAATAACAAAATTGTAAGTTATTTATGTATTTGACGAATAAATGAATGAAATGAAAGATGGCGACGTAAGACGTAAAAGATGATTATGACATGACAGTTATGAACATAAATTAACATAATAAACTAACCAATTCAAAATACAATACAAAGTCTAAGGGATAGAGCTTGTATCTCAACGACACAATGAAAAAACATACTACTCTGTGCAATGAAATGCGTCACCAAATGTCAGCAGTGCTACCAACCCATGTTATCTATTCAACTGTTTTTTTTTTCTTTGTGGCGTTTAGTTTAATTTAGCGCATTTGCAAATGTCACGTATTAATAAGTAGAATCCAGTACTCCATTCTTTTCACTTAAACAGAACTTCAAAACACAACATACTATCATTTGTGTACTTTAAAACTGCCAAAAATTAAAAAAAAAGAGTAAAGAAAATGTCAACCTCACTTCTCCCATTCCCGCCAAAAAGTCCAACTATTTGTTCAATCCTTGGTTTTATCAAGTAATTTAAAATTGGTCTAAAAGTGCGATTTTTTTTCTTTCTTCATGGCATGGCGCACAGATTAGCGCATTTGTCAATATCACGTATTGTATTTTAATAAACAAAATCGTTATCTTTAAACTCTGTAAAACTCCTCAAGTAAGTGATATTAGGCTTCACAGAACTCTTTTAGGACTTCTTGGAAAAGCGTGAGAACGTCAGGTACACATGTTTATTTAGACTTACTTTATTATTTTCATTTACACAGAACTTTAACACACAATATACTATCACTTTTTTACTTTAAAACTACCAAAAATGTAAAAAATAGAAAATTTTTATAAAATGACAACCTCATTTCTCCTGTTCCCGCCAAAAAGTCTCAAAAGCGCATTTACACCTTCCAATTTGTTGGAACAACTTTCCTAGGGATGGCGATCTGCGATTGATTAATGGAAGAACCGATTATCTACTACCGATGCTCGATCTCGAGCAGTGACTCGATCCAGTGAATAGACGACACACACTCAAAAATAGTTCTACGGGTTTCTTTAAATTTTTCATGGGATAGGTAAAGTTAAACGACTCAAAAAGCGCCAAATCTGGCTCCGAGAGCGGTTAGGTGACGGCAGTGTTCGATATGTGTATGTATAGTTTATTAAAAAATTCCACACTAGCTCATTATTTTATAGTTGCGTTCTTACCAATAAAAATATAATGGAAACTGTGAAATATTGTATTAGATGAGTAACCCTATGTTATACTCTATGTTATTGGTATACTCTGTAGTGTGTTGTAGTCTATGACGTTGTAACCTCGTGTCTATTATGTGTGTTATTATAAACTGTTAATTCAGTATTAAAGTAACTTTGCGTTTTATTCATACCAGCTGGTCGCCATCACTTCCATGATAAATAATAACTCCCCTTGAGTGCTGGTTCACACTAAGGCTTAATTTAATTTAGTTTGTCGGACCACCTTTTGAAGTAGCCAACTGGGTATTATAATATTAATAATAAATAAAATATACTCGAATCAGAACAATCTACTCTACCTACTTGCTACATTTGGTGCATATGTACTTATGTGAATTTATGTATTTATTAAATATTGTTTTATTGTGTGAATTTATGTATTTATTAAATATTGTTAAATTGTTTTTATTTTTTTGGCGCCAATAGTGAGCTAACAGCTTAAACAGAAATTGGTTGTTGGATTCATAAACTTAGTACCTATACCAGTACAATACTGGCGTATAGGCAAACATAGAGGTCGTTGATGCGTGACGATTTTTAATTGGTTAATGTTACTTAAGAAATTAATGATTCCCTTGATTATCGCAATATGTGATATTACTATCACATACAGAACACGTAACCATTACTGAAAAATAGAGTACTTCTTTGGAATAAAACAGGAATAACAAAATAATAAGTCAACAACTTTCTTCACAGAGTGATGACTTGTAACGACCTGTCATTACAAATTTAAAGAAATTTAAATGATTTTTGAGTGTCTATCGTCTATTCATTGTATCGATTCACTGCTAGAGATCGAATGATCGATTCTTCCATTAATCGACCTAAGATCGCCATCCCTAGGAAAGTTGTTCCAACAAATTGGAAGGTTTAAAAGCGCTTTTGGGACTTTTTGGCGGGAACGGGAGAAGCGAGGTTGTCATTTTGTTTAGATTTTCTATTTTTCTATTTCCTATTTTTTACATTCTTGGGAGTTTCAAAGTACAAAAGTAACAGTATATTGTGTTTTAAAGTTCCATATATGTGAAAATAATGGAGTAGGTCTAAGCAAACATGTGTAGCTGAAGTTCTCGCGCTCTTCCAAGAAGTCCTTTATAACTTTAGTAAAGCCTACTATAACTTTACTGGAGGAGTATTACGATATGAAAAAACCAATTTACTTGTGATTCTTCATAATAGTACGTGACATTGGCAAATGCGCTAATCTGTACGTCATGCCATAAAGAAAGAAAAAAAAAGGCATAAAGAAAATTGTCAGATGTCCTTAGTAGTCTGTGCAGATGTCAGTTGTCTGTATATGAATACTTCTTTTCTATTTTTTTTTGTTCTAAAATGTATAATGTTTGTATATAATTTATCTTATATTTCGAATTTTGTTTGTTGCTGTAAATATACAAGTGTTTACATAAAATACAAAACATGGCTATTCCACCATTTCCATCGCAAGATTTAGCTAAACTTGTTCTTGGTATGTTTTCGTTTCTGTAATATGGCGGGAATTCTATCCCAAATAACGAATTTATCAGTTGTCCTTTACAAATACTTTCGTTGTTTTATTAGGATACCTAGCTGAAGAACAACTCATGACTGCTTATGATGAATTCCTTCAAGCGAGTCCTTACTTGGATGCTCTAAGGAATGAATACGACCGAATATTTATGACATCACTTAAAAATATTTTGGCTGAATACAGAGCAGTTAAGATATACAGTATGTTCCCCTTTGCTGTCGATTTCTTACATGTTGTATAATGTTTTTAATAATTTATTAAATTTCTTTTAGTTGAAACTTGTAAACCTTATTTGTTACGGAAACAATTATTCCAATGTACTAATCTACTGGAGGTGGTGAAATACTTAATTCAACATGTTGACATTAATAAAATTCAAGGACAAGATGGGAATAATGGTAAAACTAGGTAATGCAATTATAAAATTATATCATTACTTTGTTTACTTGAAATTGTGTTTATAACTTATTACTGACATGTTGATTTCTAGTGTGGACGTTCTAAATTCATCTATTACTTCTAGAAGAAACCGATGCGAAGTTTGCAACTCTATAAATTTAACAAGTTGTTCTTGTAAATTACAAAACTCAAGTGGCCAGTACAGTAATCAATCTGTAACCAGTGATAAAACAACTTTACAAAATTCAGTTGAAACCACGTCATTAACAGATCTTCCAGGTTGGTATGAAGTAATATTGTTATTTTAATTTCATTAGGATAGTACATTATAAAAGTACATTCATAATGTCACACCATTTCATATTAAATGTGTACAGAACATCAATGTGCAAGAAAATCATACTTATTCTACTTTTGTTTTTTGTTTCAAGTTTTAAATTCTAGAAATTTTATTTGTAAAATGAAGAGAAAAAAATATGGATTACTTATTATTTTATTAACATACTATAAATGCAGTTTTAAGGTGATATAAAAAACATTTTTTATTTTTAAAAATGATGGTTGACTATTTTACAGGTAACTATGTCACGGCTAGAAAGAAATATGTAAAAGTACTTGAAAAAGAACCCAGTTCATCTTATTCAAATTGTGGACATAATGAAACAATAGGGAAACCATCATTAAATATCAACAGTGATCAAAATTTGACAAACACCTCTTTGCAAATGAAAAATTATCACAATAATATGGATACTCAAGATAGTATGCAACATTTTAACTCTTCTGTAAGTATTTTTAAAAAAAGCAATTTATTAGACTAATTTATTTTCAATTGAGTAGCATTATTTAAAAATAAATTGTGTTTTGCTCTATATGTTACAGAGAAAAGTTGGTTTAGAATCTTCTCAAAAAATTGAAGAATTTAATGAAATTTTAAATAAAGTTTGTGCTAATAATAGTGCTGTTGTTGGAAAAGATAAGAGAAATGATTCTGAATCTGATGTCAATAAAAGTATATTTGTTGTACCTACATTTCAAGATTTCTCAGCTGGAGTGAGAGGTAAATTATTTCAATATCTGTAATAAATGACTTGCAATCTTGTTTCTACATATTAATAGGTCTATGTTGCAATGGGGAATTAGTGAATTTTCATTAGACTAAGGTAAAACTCTGTCTTTCAGTGCACTTAAAAATATTGAAAAACATTGAGTACCTTCGGTCACAAGCTTTAGAAACTTTAAACTGCTTTAGTTGCTGCTGTAGTTTTGATTTTACACTTGCATTAATAAATATATCCATATTACCGTCATATTGCATTCGATATTATGATGTAATCTATATAAGGCTGTTACATAAAAAGTAATGTTTTATACACAAAACAGGTAATTAAAAATAACAAAGACAAGTTGGATTAGGTATAAACTAGAAAGTGATAATACTCGGACCACTTTTCTCCGTGACTCATAATATGGTAATGTGTCAAACTATGTAATCATACAGTTCCATGAGTGACAGAGACAGAGCTTATCTTGCTTTGTTTCCGCTATCTGAGTTTAACAGCCAATACCTTATATTTTTCTATTCACTTCAATAATTTCTTAGACAGTTTGTTTATGATTATTAATCTAATTTTCAGTGAGTTAAATAAACATTCAGATAGCCATTTCCGTTCAAATTTTAGAGAAAAGTATAGGTATTATAATCCTACCTAAAATTTGAATCTAATATAATAATCGAATATATAATAAGTAGGTATATTAAAACAATATTCTGATAATTAAATAAATTATGAAATCATTTTATGGGTAAATAAATAATAATAAAGTAGTTAATAAATGTATATTAATTTTCCAATAAGCGTTAATAACAAGTTTAAATTTGTTTTTCTAAAATTGAATGACTTTGAAGAACTTATAATAAAAGTAGTACCCAAAAATCACCCATTTGACTTTTATATGTACTTAATTGCAATTTGGGATTAACAAGTTTATCATGACCGACTGAATCATTTTTATTTTGGAACAAATTTATTTACTGTTTAGTATACATCAGTTATATTATAGTAGTTATATTTTCAAACAAAAGATAGAGATTTCACTTCAAAAGTTTTCATGTTCTGATTAAATGTTTTTTATGTGAAAATATACTCTTTATAATATAGACCTTCACATTTACGGTTTTGGTGGCGAGACGCACAGCTATGACGACGACATGTACATAATATAAGCCCAAAAACCTAAATTTATACCTTTTAACTTTTGAGTAACAAATTAGAATTGGTCTGGATATGTGATGAGAGAATCAGTGATTCGAGTATATAGTTTTGAATAAATATGAGTGATATTGAAATGTTGAAATATCGGGAACTGTTTAAACTTTTTTATGTGATATAGATTTTGAATTAGTAGGGGATAAAACTCCATATGGCTCATGTAATAAGACACATATTTAGTGTGTCGCCGTCATCTTTTCTTTCACGTTCACCCACAGACAAACTCGCCTATGTGACTGGAAATAGATAGGCACTGTTTTCTGCCGGTCTTTTGCGAAAATCTATACAACTATATAAATCTCTAGCATCTGTCTGTAATTATAATTTTACTGTTAACTTTTGTAATAGATTTTATGACTTACTGACTTCAATTCTACCATTTTTAAAATTGTTGTTTGTCTGTATGTCCTTTTATAACTGAAGAACGGCTTGACCGTTTAGAAAATCTACCCATAAAGGGGTGAAAAGGGGGATGAAACTTTGTATGGGAAATAGTAAACAGTTGAACCGATTATAATAAAATTTGACAGGGAGATAGTTTGACATTACAGAACAGACACCAATTTTTTTTTATCAAAAACCTATCCCTAAGATTGTGAAAAGGGGGATGAAACTTTGTATGGGAAACACTAAATCTTGGTAGTGAGAGATGCAGTGATAAGACTTTTTTCATCAAAAATATATAGGGCTACTTTTATTATCAAATATCTGTGAAAAGGTGAGACGAGACTTTGTACGGGAAATGCTATACCGCTGAACTGACTATGATGTGGCATGGATATAGTTATTGTTATTATTAGTTATGGTTATAGTTAGTGTTATTGTAAAAATGAAGAAAGAAATGCTTGGATGGGCACATAGAAAGAATGAGTGATGAAAGACTGACGAAGAAAATCTACAGAGCGAAAGTGAGTGGTAAGAGAAGCCAAGGAAGGCCATGGTTGACTTATGAAGATCAAATAGCCGTTAAATAGAGTAAATAGAGTGTTAGCCGACGGAAATGTCAAAGGCACTCGCATATCTAGGCGAAAATATGTTAGGACAATGATGAGATTCGAGGAAGCGAAAGAATTATGTAAGACCGCGACGCTTGGCGCTCCGTCCTCTCTGACTACCCCGTTAGTGATACAGCGTGAATATATGTATGTATGTAATGCATGGATATAGTTTGACAACTGGGAACGCACATAGGCTAAAGTACCATTAAAGAGGTGAAAAGGGGTATGAAACTTTGAGTGAGAAAGCTGAACCGCCGAAGCAATTATGATGTTTGGTACAGAGATAGTATGTTTCCGGAGACAGACGTAGGCTACACGTAGATTTAAAAAAAAAAACTTTGAACATGCTATGCACATGTACATATCTAATCTAATCCGGGTAAGCCACAAAAAAAAATTCCGCGCAGACGAAGTCGCGGGTATAGCTAGTGCTCATATAAGCTTGAACATAAACATGCGCTCTTTTAGTAGTAGTGTGATTGTCTTAGCGGTATCAAAAACTATAGTATAAAATACGTAAACAATGCCAAATTGTGATGTAAAGTGGTATGGTAGTGACAGTTATAGAAATAGTTTCAAAAAGGACAATATCACGTTTCATCGGTACATACAAAATTAATAACAGAAATTAATAACGGAAAAAAAAGTTTTAGTGACACTGGTTGCTGCTAGCTTTGAGTCAGTGTTTGTCTTTGTCTAGCACGCTATAATTACATGTTGCGTCCTCACTCTTGCAAGATGGCACGTGTAAGTAGAGATGTGTAAAAAAGTATCAATATCGTTTCCATTACTTTTGAAAATTTATAATGAGTACCATTCTTTGAAATTATATGCCTATATTATCTTGTTTCTTTCCTACTATTGTCATAAGCTTAATTAAGTCATTCAAATATTTATTACATATATTTTCGAATGATTGTATTTAAATTGAAAATTTAATGATAAAATATAATGATAATGATAAAAAATAAAAATAAATGAAATATCTAAAAACACGGGAAATTAACGCGATTACCTTTTATTTTCGCTTGACGTTTCGGCCGAGTTGCATCGGCCGTGGTCTCAAGTAAACTGTCGCAGCAAGCTTCACTCCGTGTCCGAGGCAGATTTTATTTCATCTACCCCCGATATTTGTATATAATTATTAGGGTTCCTACACACAACACTCACGGTGTCCACACATTTAACCGGTTGTGAAAAACGAGGTTTTGTCATTTGAATCACAGGATTCCACGCTGTTGATAAATTGTATCCGTTTTCTCGATTGAAATTTTTGTGTCTCTTGATTTCAATTGCTTCACGCACGACTCTTGGATAAAAGTGGCGATCGGTGGAAAGGACTTGTGGGCGATAAAACTCTATCCAATGATTCGTATCCGATTGGAGAAGATGTTCCGCTATCGCTGATTTGGTTGTTTGCTGGTTTTTTACAGCTGCAATGTGTTCCTTAATCCTTTCAGCAATAGTCCGCTTCGTTTGGCCAATGTATGAGCTACCGCAACTGCAATCTATTTTGTAATCCCCTGGTGTCTGTAACTGCAAAATATCCTTCGGTGTGCCCACTATTTTGTTTACCTTAGTTCCGGGTGTGTACACGGTATGGATGGAATACTTTTTTAAAATAGATCCTATTTTGTCCGTCACTCCTTTCACATAAGGCATATAGGCGAGTTGTCTGCTCACGTCCGGATGTCTGTCCTTCTTTTTAGACCGCCTCATTCGTCGGTTAATCTGATATCTGTTCTTTATCAGTACCTCCTGAACATAATCGAGCTCTTGCTCCAGATGGTCAGGGTCACACAGATCGTACGCTCTGTTCTTCAGTGAAGTTATAACAGATTGCAGTTGACAGATACCTGCACGCCACGTCGCATCACCATCCCAGTCATCTGTCGTCGGATGACGGATATCAGATTAACCGACGAATGAGGCGGTTCTTTATCAGTACCTCCTGAACATAATCGAGCTCTTGCTCCAGATGGTCAGGGTCACACAGATCGTACGCTCTGTTCTTTAGTGAAGTTATAACAGATTGCAGACCTTAAAGGGCTGAAAAGGGGGACGAGTGAAAGAAAATGCTAATCCGCTGAACTGAATGTGATGAAACTTGGTACAGCAAATAATTATGTGCCTGATAAGTAAAAAATGTGGGCGCCTTTGTTTTTAAAAAAATGCGAGTCTGTCTCACTGCCTGTTTGTTTAAGGATGAATGTTTCTTATTGTTTGTTTTCTATGTGTTCCTTGTGTGTCACAAGTTCTTGTGTGCACGCCGGGGAGTCTCTGTATATGTGACGTCATCATAAATCCAAAATGGCGGACGTACCGTAATAGAAAGTAACTTTTTTTAAGTCTCCAACAATATGGATATCAAATAAAATGGAGTATACAAGGAAAAGTTTTTATATATGTGACATCATCATATATCCAATATGGTGGATGCTCCATGGTAGGAAGTAACTTTCTTGTTCAAGACCAACAACATTCATATCAAATGAAATAGAATAAGCAGGGGAAGGTTTCTGTGTATGTAACGTCATCGTAAGTCCAACATGGCGGATGCTCCGTGATAGGAAGTAATTTTTACTACTACATTGGACATTAGTGGTTTGATTTATCCGTCATTGTCTATAATTAAAATATGCAAGCGAAGTGAGATGTCAGAAAAAATATTTATGTCATGATTGATGATATTATATTAAAAACAAAAACATTTTTTGAGGAGCAACCATTTCCAGATTTTGTTTATTACCAATAATTCTACAGAAATTAGTCATATTATCAATTTGAGAAAGTGTATAATGAAAAAAATATATCGTTACTAGACTTTCTTATTTAATTACTATTAAAATTAAAATGTTTCCGTTACATACATATAGTATTTATATTTTGAAAATAAACATGAAAATAATTCTTGTACCTACGTCTTATATTGTATAAGAGATCACATGATATTCCATTTTTTGATTATTTACGATATTCTATCACTGTGTAAATATTATTTTATAGATTCGGGTCTTACTTTGCCTTTGTAATCCATTTCACTCGATTAATATTTATAATTTTTAGCTATCTTACGCCCAAAATCTCAAAATTATTAATCTACACATGTTTCACCTCTTAACGAAACATCCTCAAGATATTCCAGAGATCAGACTCGGTCAGATGACTGGCATCGGTTTAAACTGTATTCGGTGATGGAGGATACTCGTTAAGAGGCGAAACACGTTTCGATTAATAAGTTTGAGATTTCGGGCGGAAGACATCTAAAAATTACATTTCAATTCTGACTCATATCGTTGTAATAAATATATTGTACAAAGTTATTAATTTACAATTTATATACTTTGAGTTTCAGGTGTTAATGATGTTCCTGCTGTTGTACCTGATTCAAGTACATCGAAAACTGATAATAATTTGCAGTAAGTGTACCATAGTGTTAGATAAATACTTGTAGTGAAAAGTATTAAAGTAAAAGCGCTATCTCTAGGCTATCAAACATAGTATTTTTAGAATAGTATTTTTATTTACTGTTTATCAAAATCAATAAATAATTAAAGACCATGCGCGCATTTAAAAAAAATATTTTGTAACCTTGCTAAAAATACGTATCTAAAATAAAATGATATTTTGTATAGACTCAGTTGTTAATTTGCGGAAATGTAAACTATATGGAATTATAAAAAAATACTGTTTGCATGCCTTATAGTAGGGAGGCTAAGTGATTAAAAAAATGTTTTCGTGGTACTGAGTAGTATTATACCGACAACTGGTATCGTCGTATTCAGTAGAAAATCATGGCGATTCTTGGCTTAAATTTTGTCGAATAACTCAAGAACTGCTTAACCAATTTCGACGAGTGAGGTGTCATATGAAAGGCATTGAAATGCCTAATAGAAAACGTGTTGCAATCATACTTCTAGATCCAATGTTTAAAAAGTTATTGAATTAAAAAACAAAATTGAAAAGTGTTAATTTTTTGTATAAATAACGCGGTAAAAATGCCAATACGACAGTTTTAAACGAACGCGGTGCATTGTGCGGGCACGGGCGCTCTTTCGTTCGACACGGTCGGCCGAGCCAGAGCCAAGCCAACACGCACAATCTCTTGCAAACTGAGTTACATAAACTTTTAAACTTTCGCGCCGTATTATAACAAACATACATATCTTTACGCTGTACCCTAACTGGGTAGTCAGATATAATTTGCATAATAATATACAAAAATAAAAGACCAAAACCATAAAAATATAGTACAAAAGGCGTCCTTATCACTGAACAGCAATTTCTTCCAGGGAACCTTTGGGTTATACGATATACAATTATATACTTCTTTAGCCTCTTCAAATCTCATTATTTCCTCACGAATTTTCGCCTAAGTATACGAGTACGTTGACATTTCCGCCAGCTAACACTGGCCATTTGATCTTCGTATGTCAGCTTTGATTTTCCTTGGCTTCTGCTACCATTCACTTTCACTTCATAGATGTTCTTCGTCACGATGTTATCACTCATTCTTTCTATGTGTCCAAACCATTTAAGTATTCATTTCTTCATTTTTACAATAGCGTGTTGTGTATCTCTTCATTGGATATTTTGTCCAAAAGGGTGACACCGCACATATTTCTAAGAAATCGCAATTCTACTGTATTTGTCTTACTTTCATCTGATTTCGGGCATATCCAGGCCTTATTACCTAAATACAGCAGTAAAGTTAGCACCAACACCGCATTGTAGATGATCATTTTGGCTGAGTTAAATAAACACATGCTTATTAATGCGGCCAAAGCACAACTTATTGCCAGCTATTACCCGTCTCTCCACATCCAATTCACATCTTCAATCTTTAGAAAACGCACTCCCCAGATATACCATATCATTCACTTGTTCTGGATATTTTCCATTTACATATATCTCACGCTTCGACTGTACATCTTCTCTTTCAATTACCAGAACTTTAGTTTCGTTCGCATTCATATTCAATCCTTTCACTTCACACTTTTCTTTCATGCACGTTTCCCAGCATCGTCAGCATATAAAAGACAGTTTACCACTGTATTATCACATGTCATACTACTCATATACATACTACCTTTCGGACGGAGACAACCTTCCGAATACAGCACGAATAGCCAGGCAGACAATACGCAGCCCTGTCTAACGCCTAAACAGGCTTCGAACCAAGGCGACATGACACCATCTATCCTTAATTAGACTCTGTGGTCACGATATAATGACCACACAGCCCACAGTGAGGAGCTTCCCACACTATACTCTGGCAGAATACTTCACAATTTCTTTCTCACTATTCTAACATACGCTTTTTCTAGATCTACAAAAGCGCAGAAGACGGTACTTGTAGTTAGAAACCTCTCCACGATAATACGGAGTGAGAAAATCTGATCCATGCAACTCCTATCGTTCCTAAAACCACCTCGCGCCTCCCATGAATATCTTTCAGAAATGCCTTTCATACATTCGATCAATACCTAGGTATAGCTATAGACGATCGCAGTATAGCATGCAGTCTGGATGAGAACTTTTTTCTTTATAGGAAGATACTATAACTGCGGCGCGCCAGTCCTTCAGAACCTCTCCCTTCTGCCAGCAAAGATTGCATAGTTTACAAAATGTATCTCGGACCATAGGACTACCGTACTTAATCATCTCAGCAGTTACCTCTTTTCCTGCAGCCTTTCCACATTTCAGACTTCTTATCGCTTTATTAATCTCTTTCATACTAATGACTTCCTCAAGTCCCTGACCCGAGTGTGGCGATTCTTTAGGATTGCTTTCAGTATCAGAGACGGTGTCGCTACTCTCATACAATTCTCTATAATAATCACTCTATCACTGCAAAACATCTTTTTTCTCGGTTATCAGATGATTTACTTTCGAACGCACTTTATTAATTCTGCAAAGTGCAGGACCATTTCGGAATCTATGTAAGTACGTATTTCTTCCAAAATAATTTGTAGTTTTCCTCGAAGCTATCCGATCTCCTGTTGTCCTCTAATGTCTAACACCTTGCATTTTTTACGCTTCTCTTTCACTAGTGGTTTTGTTTCTGCTTTCTGCTTATATCTCTTTTTCATCAAATCTTTCGTACCACAGCTATTTTTGATAGCAAGGTAATCTTGCCATGCTTTCTTCTTCGTGTATGTGTAGTTTTGTATTATAAAATATCTTAACGACAAATTCAATTGATTTCTTTTATTTTGTCTTGGCGTTTTGGCCGAGTTGCATCGGCTGTAGTCTCGAATAAACTGTTGTTACAGCAAGCTTCATTCCGTGTCAGAGACCAATTTTTTATCTTCTAGGTAGCTCCGATATTCGCAAATAATTTTTATTGGGCCTCCTACGCGAGATACGTGAGAGATACGCAACGTGCTTCGCAAGATCGTAAGTGGAAAATGCAGTTTGACCTACGATAGGACACAAAGGCACGTTAGACTTGTGTATCTGTGCTAAGCCATATAGTTGTAACGTCACGAAAGAACAGAGTGTACGATTTGTGTGAGCCTGAAGATCTGGAGCAGGAGCTCGATTTTGTTCAGGAGGTACTGACAAAGAACGGCAATATCAGAGAAACAGGCGAATGAGGCGGTCTAAAAAGAAGTACAGACATACAGCGGCGAGCAGACAACCTACCTACATTACTACATTTTATAGTGTCATACATACCCCAGTGAATGTACTCCATTCGCACCGTGTACACACTGGGAAATAAGGTGAAAAAAATAGTAACACACTGCAGGATGTTTTGCCGTTGCTGACACCAGGTGTTTACAAAATATATTGTAGTTGCCGTAGTTCATACATTGGCCAAACGAAATGGACTGTTGCTGAAAGGAACACATCACAGGTGTCAAAAAAAAAGTGTGCGGTCGGAGGACCCCCGTCAGGAACGAAGTCCCTTAGCTACAGTTTCAATTTCTCAAAACTTAATTGCAATGAGACAATAAAACTCACGTATGATTTAAAACAAAAACCTAGCGCCGTGCGTCGCTCCACGTAACGCCTTTTCATTACATGACGATTTATACCAACACATCTCCCGCAAGTCGCGTTAAAGAACTTCTGAAAACCGGCAAACTAAGTCAACAGTAGCGGAATATGTTCTCCAATCAGATACCAATCATTGGATTGAACTTTATCGCATGAAGTTATGGAAATCAAGAGACGTAAAAATCTGGAAAACGGATACAATTTATCAACGGTGGAATACAATATTTCAAGTATGAATGCCTCGTTTTCCGCTCCGGTTAAATGTGTGGATACTGTCAGATTGGTGTGTACGAGGGCTAATAAATTTTTTTACGAATGTCGGCGGTAGATGATAAAAATCTGGCTCGGATACGGAGTGAAGAACACAGTTTGCTTGTGACAACGGTCGATGCAACCGGCCGAAACGTCGAGCCAAAATAAATGACAATCGCGTTAATTTTCTATTTTTTAGCAGACATATATTTTTATAAAACAACGCGAATGTTTTAAAGTTTATGTAACTCAGTTTGCAAGAGACTGTCTCGTGTTGGCTCGGCTCTGGCTCGGCCGACCGTGTCGAGCGTACGAGCGTCCGCGCCTGTGCAATGCGCCGCGTTCGTTTGAAACTGTCGTAGTTTGTTAATTTATTACCTATCCGATTTTAAAAATTCAAGGTGTACACATTACAGAAGAAAAACGAAACAAGATTTTTTATTTGAACCATTTTTGATGTAATTGGCGTTTTTACCACGTTATTTAAACTACAAAAAATTAACACTTTTTACTTTTGTTTTTTATTTCAGTAACTTTTTAAATATTGAACGTAGAAGTATGATTGAACACGTTTTCTATTAGGCATTTCGATACCTTTCATGTGCCACCTCACTCGTGCAAATAGGTTAAGCAGTTATTGAGTTATTCGATAAAATTTAAACCAAGAGTCGCCATCTTATGACGTCATAGCTCCTCCCTGCATCAGTTGAGAAAGTAACAACATCATTTTTCCTACTCAGGAAACACTACTGAATACGACGATACCAGTTGTCGGTATAATACTGCTCAGTTCTACAAAAATCGTTATTTGAAGACTGTTCAAGTTAGCCTCCCTACTACCTATTCCCTATCCCTATTCCTATTATTGACGACTTTTATTTGAATCATTTTTGAGACGATTTGTACAGAGATTTCCCATAGTACCACGCTTCTAGCGCTGGGCGCAGGACTCTTCTAATCTTACTTTATATACGTCTCTTTGTTAACCTAAGACAAGTATAAGACTCAGTCTCTGTTCACAAATGAGGCGAGAAGGGACCATTCAGTTCTGGTATGGTTTAGTAGTTAGTGACCAACCTACGATAGCTTAGGTTATCAAAGGCATCTAAGCCTTTTATCTGGCTCAATGAGGACCGCATATGGCAATTGATGACACTTAACAACAACAACTTAACGTGTCTTCCAAATAATATTTCCAAAGCATCGGTGCTTTGGAAATATTATTTGGATCCGTACTCTCAACATGGCTGCAACAAGATCAGCCATTCTGTATAACCAGGGTGTCTCTGGAAAATTAGGGAAACGTTACAAGTTAGGGAAGCTCAAGGTGGTCAGGGAAAGTTAGTGAAATCGAGGGGTCACCTGGAAAGCCAGGCGAAAAATGAGATTCTACACTGTTTTCTCTACACACTTGCCCAGTTTCCCAGTTTAATATAGTCAAAACCGAAGTATGATTACACTACGAGCACCTCTGTACAATTTTAGTGATAACTAAATAATTAAAGTGACTAAAATTCTATTTTATAGGTTATCATTACCAAAAGAAACGAGTTCTTCACAAAGCTTAGCATCCGGTCATATTGAAGCAAATAGTTTAAAATCACAGAATGGAAATAAATCTACAGCAGTATTACAGTCTAATACGGAAAAACGTAGTACTAACATTATGACGGGGAATATCAAATTAAGACCCAAGCTGGAGGATCACAGAATAAGGATTCTTTCCAACATAAAAGTAGATAGTACTAAAACCAAAAGTACTAACACTAATGTGAAAGTGTTTCCTATTTTAAAAAATTCCACTTCCACACCATTGCTCCAAATGCAAACTATATATATAAACGGAACTCCTGCTTATAAACCTAATTCTCAAAGTGGACCTTATACCAAAGATGAGATTATGGCAATGCCTACAATAATTCTGATACCAAATTCAGGTAGTGTGTTTTTATAATGTTAATTATGTCATATTCTGTATATATTGTCATTAACTAGTAACTATGTCATTGCATTTTTTTTGCAATGTTTCAGGTCCACCGGTTAGTTCTACATCTTCACAACCCAAAACAAGTTTAGCTCAAAATACAACACCAATATGTAGTATCACTAGTGGTGATAAACTTCCATCATTGGAGCCTTTAACAATAGATATATCTGATAGTCCTGAGCCAGCTAATAATAATTTTGAAAATGGAAATATATTGCAGAATGTGCAAAATGTGTCTATTACTAGAGAGAATGCAGCACCACACCAAATACTGCACCATACTGCACCAAAGAATGATGCAACAGTTAAAATAAGTACACCACAAATTCTTCCACTTGCTAGAAAATCATCATCTACGCCACGCCGTACATCACATGTCAGAGTTTTAGATTTTACTACACCTCGAAGAATATTACATGAAACAATCAGTGAACAACATTCAAATGGTAGTGGTGTTACTGAATCTTCCATTGCTGATATAACTGCAAATAAACAATTGTTGGTTGCAACTAACGTCCAGGAAGATACAAAGGCAATAAAAAGTAAACAAGACAACAGCAGTGCAAATAGTAGTAAGCGGACAAAAGAAATAGCTAATAAGAACAATATCCCTACAACTAAGAAACACAACTGGGATTCTGATTTACGCGCTCTTGTAGTAAGTAAAACTGAATATGAAGATGATTCTTCATCAAGAGTTAAACCAAAAATGTCTCAGAAAAAAAAACTTGGAGAGAACAAAAATAAAGGAAGTTTAAGTAAGAATAAAAAGACATTGCCTAAATCTAAGACTAATAAAAAAAATAAAAAAAAGTCAGAAGTAATAAGTGAAGAAGAATCGGTAGAAGTTGTTGAAAAAGTGGTGGACATTGCTGTGAAACCAACTATAAATATTATTTCAGACAGAACGACAGCGTCTCATCAGGAAAATGATAAAGTACAGAATACTTCTAATTATGAAGAAGTAAATACTCCAGATATAGACAGACTTTCTTTACATAATGCCATTGATGCCAAACTCAATATATCAGACTTATTAGAAACTCCATATAAACAAGCTCTATATGAAATACAAATGGAAACTCCCAGATTTTTAAACCCTGACATACCAATAGAACCAATGTCAGACATAAAAATTACGAATATACCTACACCTAGATTTTTAACAACACCTAACCTTCCTTGTACTTCAAATCCTGCGCAAGCTACTCCATCATCATATTCCTCACGTCCTACAGATTATTCTAGTGGAGGATCTTATTATAAACCTGACGACCAGGACTATTTACGAATATCTGAAGATGTATCGTGTTCTGTTCAATCATCAAAAAGTATGTTAAATTTGGAATCACCTAAAAAGCTTGATGATGATTGTTCAGAAAAAAATAGTCCTGTAAAATCGTCTCGTCCTGTTAGACAATGTCGTAAAAATGTGTGTTATTATAACACTTCGAGTTCTGCTAGTAAGAGTAAAGACTGTGACTATAAGATCGAAAGTGCGTCTTATTGCAGCGACTCAATAAATATTTGTAGTCCACATGAAAATAAAGATGATAAAGAAAAATTCAGAGTAATATTGAGCGATAATAAAGCAAAAGCTCAAAATAAATCGGCGAGTAAAAGAAGAGTAAACATTTCAAAAAGAAAATCACCACTTAAAAAAGTTACTTCAAAGAACTTTATGAAAATTAAACCAAGACGGCTCACTCCTTCTAAAGAAAATTTAGGTAAAAGAAAATCGAAAGAAAATGAATTAAAAGAGAAAATAGGAAACAAAGAGAAGCTTGTTAGTATTACACCTTCTATTGCCTCTGTTCCAACTAAATCGCGTAGAAAATCATCAACACCTAGGAAACTTCAACAAACTTCTACAACAAAAACATATCATTCGGAAGCTTCTTGTATTGATACATCTGAAACCCCGAAGTCTAAAAAAAATGACACTCAAAATGTAACTGTCTCATGTGTTCAGGATTCTGATACTGAGCAAATCGCTCTTCGGTGGTCAGACGATGGTACGCAGGATTGTAAACAGAAAGATGTTCATACGAATATATCCGTGAATGATAGTGAGGATATATCGAAAATACAAGAATATATTCAAACAACTGAATTTAATAAACCTGTAAATGTCACAGAAATAGAAGACAGTTTGCAGAAAGATTTAATAAAGCGAGGATTTGATGCTGAAACAGCAAAAATTATAGAAAGGGATTTACTCGATACTCCCTCCTATTTAGAACAGCCGGATGAATCAGTTGAGACAAAGATTAATAAGACATCTTTAAACAGGACTGTTGAATCAGACTGTAGTACATCAACAAATTTACAGATAATTCAAGAAGATGGGGTAGAAGACGATCAATTGGAATTATCAGTTCATGAATGTAATGAAGGCAGTGATAACTATATTGTATTTGGTCACGATGATACTGAAGATGTTAGCGTACAATCACCACTAAAATTTAAGGATACATTTTCAATGGAAGTCTGTATAGACGACGATGTATGCATAAGATTAAGAGCCATGCCGTTTATTTCATTGCTTGACCACAATCTAGAAAAAGATGAAAACGACGTAACAAAATATAAATACGACTGCACAGAGACTGAAGCTGCAGTAGCTTCTATATGTAGAAGTGAAATGGTGTATACGCCTATTAAGGAAGCTACAAAAGCTCAATGTTACGAAATTTTTGATTCTACTTTAACAAGTATAGATACACCATTAAAGCAAAATAGTCCTAAAACATTAAAAAAAGAAACTTCTACAGTTACAGAAATTGTATTAGAAGTCGAGCAAATTATAGATAAAGTAGAGCTTAAAGAGAAAACAGAAACGAAAAAAAGAAAAAGGATACAAAGCGAGAGTTCTTCAGACGAATCTTTAAACGACATTAAAAAGGCGAAATCTGAAACTCAGTATTTGCTTAATTCTGCAAGCATACAAAATATCGATATAGAATCTGTATTGAGTAAATTACATGGTCCTTAAAATGAAGAATGAAACTAAACTTTCACCACCGATTAAATAATGAGCAGCATTATGAAGATAATAATATGTAGTAGATATGACTGTATACAACTCGAAAGGGAGATTACGTATTTTTACCTGACTACCCAGAAAGGAGGGTAATGTTTTTCACACATTTAACTAGTCGGAGTAACAGGACCTCCTTTTAGGTAACAACTGATTTTGTATTTATATTGTTAATTTGATAGGTATCCATCTATTTCTTGTATGTTAAATGGTCTTTGTCATATGATTTATGTGTCGGACACATTCAAATTAAGTTTCATTGAGAAATATTTAAATATTGTTTGTATCTACTACTATGTGTTAGATACAAAATATTAGAAATAAAAACTATTTTATACATTTTTTGTTGTATTTCTGTAGTAGGTATAAATTAGTGTTTCCCAAACGAGCTTTTGAGCTCTACTTAGTTTATTTTTTTATTATTTTGGAAAAATAATGCATCCAATGCTTCGATCACAAATATATAACAAGATACACAATCAGCGTTCCAAAAACGTCCGAACCAAATGTGCGCTGAAATGAGAATTTTAGCGCACTCAGTCTTAGTAGTAATTTGTGAACACTAAAGGAAACATGACAAAGTGCTCCTTCAAAAATTGTAAAAATGACACGTCTAGAATGTTAAAAAAAGATGCGAGTTTCTTATTTTCGGTAAGTAATTAGGATTATTTTATTTACATGTTCATTATTTCGTTATAATACGTTATATAGCTCTTTTTTTATTAAATTCATAATAATATTTTTCAAATGACAGCTACATAATACAATTAATTATACGATCGTGAATAAGACATTGAGAACCATACTACCGCATTCAGATTTCATTTATTCGGATTATACTTTTATTTCTGTTCTAAAATTATAGAATAGAGTTTTTAGTCACACTTATTTTTTTAAATATATTTTTGGTGATGAAATTTCAATTATGACTGTAGTAATTATGTATTCTTTTATAAACACTGCAAGTTATTGCAATATTTTTCTCGAACATATCAAAAAAATATATAGCTTTCCTTGAGATCCTATTCGATATGAAAAATAGACTTCTATAGTAGCACGCCAAAAATGCGATGAATACCACCAAATGAACGAAGCGTAGTTTGCTCTGATCACTTTTTAGAAAGTGACGAATATGTCACAGCGAAAGGCTTAAAAAGGCTACATAATATTACGTATTTACTTAAACCTGCGCTGCATTTATATTTGACAGTAAGTTATTATTTGTATTGTGGCATTGTTAGAAGATTAACGTTGCCACTAAATCGTTTGAAACTAAGATTTTAGGTCCTTTAATTGTTTTTTATCAAAGTTAAGATTTCTAGTCATGACATATTTCTCTGACTACCACGTTAGGGATACGGCGTGTTGATATGTATGTATATATTAAATAATGACTAGCATACGATTTCCCATTGAAAAATTAAAAAAATATCAGCACTTTATTGCGACTTCACTCTGTATTCCTAGATTACGTCATTGCCTGATATCCAACATTTTTTACTTGTCTCGCCTAATCTAAATATTATGTCTTATCTTTGTCACGTCCACGTAACAAACCAAAATGATGTAAACAGCGATGGAAA
Organism: Zeuzera pyrina; assembly: GCA_907165235.1. Lineage (NCBI taxonomy): Eukaryota > Metazoa > Arthropoda > Insecta > Lepidoptera > Cossidae > Zeuzera > Zeuzera pyrina. The sequence goes on from OU015624.1 coordinate 13,283,942, forward strand.
TATATAACGTGAATTATACTTTAAGCATGAAACGTGTTTTTTTTTGACAAACTTCGTTTCAATGCCTTACAAGGATCTGAACGAGCTTTTACAACTTTATACCTTTAAGGTCTACTTTAAATTAAAAGAATATTACTAATAATACTGTAAGGTGTTCAAAATATATATGTCAATTCGGACAGTAATTATGTATTTAGATTTTAAAGAAAATTGTGAATTTGTGATCGAAGAACTAAAAATAAAAAAATATTAATAACTGTGTAACAATGCTGCTCCCTCCCTTTTTCTATTCTTACATTGCATCTGAATATGTATGTCTGCCTGACATGCAACATCTTGTTCCTTGTCTAACATTATAATTTCTATGTGTCTTATCCTTGTCACTTTCATCTAACAAATCATAATGACGTAAATAGCGAAACAAATAAATTACGTGAATTACAATTTAAGCATGAAGCGTAAGATTGAATTTTAAATATATTTTTGTTAACAAACGTCGTTTCAATGCCATGGGAGAATCTTTTCCATTACTATGTGTATTGCTTCTCTTCAAGTTCGTCCATGAAATCAAATGAAAAATATACAATGTATTCTACAGTTTTTAAAAATAATAAATAAATAATTAGTCTAAAAGTTCAATTTAATTAGTCTAAAAGTTCAATTTAATTGGTCTAAAAGTTGAGTTACTATAAAATATAAAAGACCACACAGCCTTTGGTTAAAGTTGATAGGCCTCAATATGCGCCGCCCACGAAACGTTATTAACCTATATCTTGATTAATTGAGAAATAGTCTGTGCAGGATAATGGGAATTTATGGGCACCGCGCTCCTCATCAACAGGTATGGAATTGGCGTCAGTCCAGGACGATTCGTCCTAGAAGTCAGTATATTTTTAAGCAGACAAAAACATTCACATTTATTACCTTTAAAATCAATGGGGCTTATTCTATATACCTTATAGGGCATAAAAGGTTAGGGTTTTTTAAAAAAATGAAGGAAGAAATGTGAATCTCTTTTTTTTTTCTTATATTTGTTACCTACTGGGAAGATAAATAAGCAAACGATCCAAATGGATGGACACAGACCTACCGATTCCTTTCTGTTCTACTAGAATAGAATAGAAAAGAAAAGAACTGAAATTGGTAGGCTAGAATGCAATACAAAATGTACCACTCGTCACATACCTACCGACCCGAATTGGCAAATACGCCCGGTCAGCGAGCAATCGGCCAGCATCGCTGATCAGAACGTTCTGACGTAGGTAGTAATGTTACATTCTCTTTGACGCTCTGGCCGGTCAGTAAGTCTGTCATCTGCCATAGAATGGTAAATGGACCACAGAATACTAATACCTATACTGGTGAAGTGGACCGGTGCATGGACATTTGCAATATCGAGCAAAGGTAATCCAAAAGTTACCTTCGTTAATTCGTTAATTAAAAAATTAACTTCGATAATTGTTAAAGCTTTAAATTTTCGAAAATTAAAACTTAACCATCCAAAACTAATACTGCTTTTGTACTGAAATACATAGGTAAATAAGACAAAAACAAGTGGGTTATTAAGTAAGAATGAACAATTAAATACATATTTATTTAACTACTATAGATAACAATAAAGTTGTATGAATTTATCTATATCAGCCCTTGATGTGCCCGTCTTTGGACATGGGCCTACTCTCTTTCTTTCCTTTCTTTCCACGCCTGTCTATCTCTCGCCACTTTCTTTCGGTCCATGACCGCTTGCTGTCAAATGCCATCCATTTCGCAAGATGGTCTACCTTTTGCGCGGGTGATAGCGTGGGGTATACCATACCAAAAGTCTTTTTCGCCCATCGACCGCAGTCCATCCTGGCAATGCGCCCTGCCCATCTCCACTATCGGCGCTCAATCTCTTCTACCACATCTCTAACTTTCGTCTTCTACCTGATCCAATCATTTCTTTTACGATGTATGAGCGTTATTCCAAACATCAGTAGCTCCGTCGCCCTCAGTGTAACTCAGATTTTTTCAGCAGATCTTTTGGTGAGAGTTGCTGTGTCCATTCCATACGTGAAAACTGACAGAGCATATACTGATTAAACATTTTCGTTATAGACGTTGGGGAATCTTTTTTGATTGGAGATTCGAGCTGTTTCCTCCAAAGGTCGGCAATGCTTATGCGATACGTTTTTCGGCTTCTGCCATATGGTCTTGCATGCCAAGGATATTTTTATTTCGCAAGTAAATATAATGTTTGACGACACCTACAGGCAGCTGGTAATTTTTTGCCTCTAGGAAGATCGAAAGTGTATACTCCAAAGGCCGGCCATACTTATGTGATACGTCATTCGATTTCTGCCACTTGGTCACCTACAGGTAGTTGGTGATTTTTCGCCATTAGGTGGGAGGCAATATACATACAGCGGATGCAAGTGAGATAGTTAGAGATCTTTTGCTCTGCATCTGTCGTTTTACTTTGTGTTATGTGTTGAACTAAGGTTGAACTATTATATTTACGTACAGTATACAACAACCTACGAGACTAGCAATGTAGAACTAAAAATTTGTTCACCTAAAGAGTAGTCAATTGATTACAACTCATTTAGTCGATAACGAGCAACTAACGGAAAGGTTGTCTGATTTGAGAGACCGGCCAAGCGCGAGTCGTACTCGCGCACTGAGGGTTCCGTGTCACCTTACAATGTAATTGTATTGTGTATTCACCTATAAAATAGAAATGGAATTCAAAAACAAACTTAATTTTGCAGTAGAAAAACACGTTCTTCCATACTCACCAACTGCAAATGTAAGTTTGTAATGGCAAATAACTACTTTTGGATTTCTCCCTTTACTTATGCATAAGAAAAGGATCTTGACAGACAGATAGCCAAATGGATAACGAAGTGAACCTATAACCTAAAAATTGCGAAATTTGGATGTGAGTAGTCTACCATCCTGCAAAAGCTAGCTTTTACAGCAATATCTGCGACCAAACTGTATCTGCATTATTTGGAACAATGCTCACCTGAAAAATCCACTCACGTATATCAACCAGAAAATAATTGTTGCGTACAGGAAAATGATCAATACTATTTTAAATGGTTTGAAGGGTATTGGTTGCCAAATCATGTAAGTGATTCTATAAAAACTCCATCAGGTATGTAATTATTACTTCAAATTATTATAGGTAAGTCTTAGGTAAGTACATACATTTGTAGCTATTATACATAAATTTGTACAACGATGAAAATTATTAAATATTTTTTTTTAAATCCAATAATACATCTAATAAAACCATATTTTATTATTTTCTTTGTGATGGCTATGAATATAGGTAATAAACCTATTTTTTCATTGGAGTTCTTATTACTGAAACAATTGTCTCCTATAGTCATAAGGGGCCGTTCAAGTATTACGTCAGCAGATTTATTACACTTATTTACCCCCCCATCCCCCTTGTCAGCAAAAGTAAGCAAAGCTCTTATACGTACACTATAGGTTCCGCAGTTGACCGAGCCACAAAGAAGCACCCTCTCTACGGCCGCCGATAGGGCCAGGAGCTCAGCCTGGAAGACGGTGCAACAATGGTCCAGTTTAAATTTTTTGTTTCCGGTATCTGCCGCACCATCCCAAACAGATATAGCGGCGCCAACCTTCCCCTCAATTTTGCTCCCGTCCGTGTAAAATTTTTTCTCGGATCCAAAAAAGTTAAAACAATAATTCTCAATTGTACTCTAAAACGTATGATCCTTAGACACTTTTGATGTGTGTATATATTGAGATTCATACTACTTTAGGTATTGTTATCTATCTTAGAGTTAAATAAAACATTTATTTAATTGTTCATTCTACATTACCTGTAATATTAATCTACCCACTTATTTTTGTTTTATTTACCTATGTATTCCAGCCCAAAAGCAGTATTAGTTTTGGATGGTTAAGTTTTAATTTTCGAAAATTTAACGCTTTAACGATTATCGAAGTTAACTTTTTAATTAACGATTAACGAAGTTAAGTTTTGGATTAACTGCGCCCACCGATGCAAACAACATATATAAAATTCAATTTTTATTTTTTAACGTAAGTATAATTACAATTTATTAAAGTTTAAGGGTGTGTGGCAGGGGGTGGCCACGATACTAAGGTGTCTGGCAATGGATGACGTGATTTCTAATATTATCCCTATTCTATTATTAGAAAGAAGAGGGTTTGTGGCATTCAAATAATTATCTGTAGACATTATTAAGCATTTAATGCACAAATAAAAAAATTACATTTGACACTGAAAATTTTTTATCTATCGATCGTTAAAATTTTTTCTTAAAAGTTGTAATTAGATATTAATTAGTGCACATACAAATACCTCACTGATATACACGTAATATCCACAAAATTGAAGCTTTGTGTGAACCACGTATGAAATAAACCAAAATATACGACAGTTTTGACGGTAGACAGGGAAGGGGTGTGTGTAAGTAGGTCACGGATGCAGCCTCTGACACAAATAGCTTCGTCGTATCTCAGCACGTGGCCTCGTGACACTCATCTCAATACATATAGGTGGTACATTATATTAAATATACATATTAGTGGATCTGCTGGAAGAAACTTCCAATAGAAATAAGCTGTACCCTTTGCTTGTCTTCTCTACATGTAACTTTCTGTTTGTCTATTATGTGTGTGTAATAAATAATAAAATAAAATAAAAAAATATTTCTCGACTGTTATAATTACATAATATGTCACATATAAAAAGTGTGCTTAGTACATTATAGCCTCTTCGTCATTATAATTAAAAAATATAGGACCACTTTGATCTTATTTAAACTATTTTGTTCTGTTGCATCACTTTTGGAAAACTTACGTGCCTACCTATTTATATGAATGTCCACAAATGAGCATAATACGTATAAGTATGTATAAGATCTAGGTCGCAGTGGTGAAGGCAAGTAATACCAATAGCGGTATGGATATAAATTGCGGGTGACTACACGTCCCCCCGCCTGGGGATCTAATGTCTAACTCCACCCAGGAACCCCCAAAGTGCAGCGCTGACGCGACATTCGAACAATCTGCGTGCTCTGCTTATTTTCACTCGTAATTCCTTTATCATTGGAAGCATACCAGGAATTGCTTTTATATACGACATTGAATTTAGGCTGGAGAATTTTTGTAAGAATGTTTGTTTGAATTTTTGTAATTTGTTTTTATATATCTTCACGCTGTATTCTCAACAGGGTAGTATCACATATAATTCTATCACATATAATTCCGTTTTTAAGACCTCTCCACATTCGTTCAACAATATCATTTTCCGTGAACGTCTCAATATGGACTACCAATGAGTCCATGTTGAGGAGCAATCTCCCTTGCTTCAATGTCTTTCCTGCTTATAGTTCGGTCATGTAAAATCCAAATATCGATCTCAAATTAGGCCTTGCTCTTATTGCGCTTCTACTGACCACCAATTTGTGTTTTACCTTGCGTCTATGTCTCAAGTTGATTATGTATTTTATAATTTTCAGAATTGGTAATTCATTACTTTAATTTCCATTCGTTATATCACCATGTACTGCGCGCACTTGAATGCAGACGCGCGTCCGGGTGTGGGTGCGCGTCTGCATCCGGGTGCAGATGCGGATGTGTATTCGGATTCGGGTGCGGGATACAAATGCATTTCTTCAGGTTACATTTAGTTGCAACCTATATTTTTAACTCTAATTGGTCTCTTATGTTCTTGCTTTGTGTTCTGTATCCCAGATTAAGTCTTATACCAATGTCTTTCTTCGATGGATTTTTAATTTCTGTCCTGAATTCTAGTTTATTATTGTTATTTTGTAAGTTCCTCTTGTAATTAATGTGCACTCTTGTACTATAAATTGTCCCATTTTCGGGGTTACATCCTGTTGTAACCCGAATTGTACCTAATCCTTGTATTATTTATACACATTGTTGTCCTTGTTTCTTATAGGACTTTAAGTTACCTGATTGTAAAAAGGGCGGCTGATTTGTGTTTATACTCGTATACCGATAGCATAGGGGAGAGCAGGGCTGGAAGTTCCGATTTTCAAATAACACGAAATTTTATTATAAAAATGAAGTGTTTCATTTTCAACCTATGCAAATATTGAACGGATGTTTATGGAGTTACATAATATTGTAGTCACTTCTACTAATATCTTATTAGTTTTTTTTTACAGAAGCAAAGTTTTGTCAAATTTCGGAGCGGAACATTCAGCCCCGCTTTGGGGCGAGTTGTTCCACCTTTGAGGCAAATTGTTCCGCTTAGATCACTGGTTCCCAAACTTATTTTGTCTACTGAGTCGAGAGCTCATGCAGTCGTTGTCTAAGATGCCTCCTAGCTAAATGAAATTACAAATCACCCCCCAGGCCTCTACACAACGCCCCCATTTTTTTTCTGGGTCTCTTACCGCCCCCCTTTAGGCCTGCAGCGCCCACAAGGGGCGTTATCGCCCACTTTGGGAATGGCTGGCTTAGATCATGACAATATACTGTCAGAATAACATAGATTTTCTTAAGTAAAACTACTATTTCTATAAAAGTATGTACGTAATATTTATTCTATGCACAAGTAAACTTAAAAACTTTTTTTATATAATGAAATTATAATTGTGATCTATCAACTTATAAATCTTATCAGATGCATAACTAAACTTTATAAAACAACAAAACATAACAGATAATCTCCAGATAAACTTTTTTTTATTTAGTTAAATTGTAATTGAGATTTATCAACTCATAAATACTATCAGATACACTAAACTTTAAATACTTCCAAACATAACTGGTAACCTCCAAATAAACTGTTTCTTTATTTACTTAAATTATAATTAAGATTAGTCATCAGTCTTACTTTAATTAGACGTAACTAACTTTGGCAATTTCCATACTTATTCATCAATAATCTTATCCACCACTCATTTCTTCATCTGACTCACAGTTGGGATACACAGAAGTGATTTTGTCACCTTTATCTAAACATTTGACATGAGCCCAATTTCTACATATGGTATGTTCTATCCACTGTTCTCTTGGAGGAGAATATGAATATGAATCGCAACAAATTATGCAGTATCATTCCAGATCATTATCGCTGTCACTCTCGCTTTCTTGTAATACTCTTCGTTTAGCTTTTCCTTGAGATTTTCCCTTACCTTTCTTTGCCTTTTCCTATACCGTTATCGTTGTTTTCCATTTTCCCTTCTTTGCAATGTCTTTGCAAAGAAGGGAAAAAGATAGATGTCTTCAATCTTTTTTGTCTTCTTCTTTGCCTGTTCTTTAGCCAACGCATTTTTTTCTGGCCTGTTAAAATAACCGACTTTCTTACACATCGTTTTGTAGACGTCTACAATCTTGGCGGTGCCTTTGGTAAAGGTTTTACCATTTCAGGGCTAAACACAGCTGTAGCATTTGTCTTTGCTGGCGTTAATTGAAGTTCTTGGTCAGTATTCAGTGTCGAAGAGTCAGTTTGATGAACATCACTCTGACTTGTTGTTGAATGCTGAGGTTGTTCATCATTCTGCACTGATATTGAGGTCATCAAAGGCTCCGGCTGCACATCGTTCTGAGGTAATATTTGAATGTTGACTGGTCATCATATTATACGGAATTGTAGCTGCTAGAATGCTGGGGGGTTCTTTATTTGAACAGTTTGAGATGAAATAGCTTCTGACAATGGGCAATCTGTCACGAAAGATTTTTCAAAATCTTCGTCTGTAAAAAGATTGGGGTTATAAAGGTATGTTCCAGTCTTTCTAAATGCATTCATAATACTTGTAGGGGTTTAGGTACGATTAAAGGTCAAATGGGGTAGGTCGTTCCGGGAAACAACCAGCCCCGCCAGGAAGGATCATATAGCCCCAAATTACGTCTATATACGAAGACAGACACACTGCCAAACTAATGGAATCGATTAAAAAAATATGCAAGCAATAAAATACCTTACTAATGTCACTACAATTTAGGAAAGTTATGAATGAATCGGTCCATAAAAACCCAAGATAGGCCAAATAGTTTAAAGGCGAAAAAATTTACTTACGTGATGTTTTGACAGCTACGTGCACACAGCCACTCAACTGCCGTCGCCGGAGTAACGAAAATGGCCGACAGCGCGGCGCGTCACCCCATGCTTTAACGACGCATTTTACTTGTTTTACTATCTCTTTTCCTTACAAAGTTATTGCTGTCGGAACAACTTACCCCAGGAACGTTCAGCCCCGCTCTCCCCTACGGCCGGCCGTTTCTCCTAGTTTTAGTTATTCTGTTATAGACTCTTTTGTAAAATCAAAGCAATAAAAACTAATAATAATAAAGTGGGTACATACTTTAACTTCATGTAGTTCTTTAAACTTTGTGTCAGGACTAATATCGTGTAAACGAAGACTATGTATTTCCATCTCTAGTCATGACCAATAAACGCGAGCCTGCAGCTACCTTCAAGAGCGCGCGGTTTTTTTCGGTTAAATAATATGTTTTAGATGTTTGGCTTACCAGGTTTAATTTCAGTAACTGTGACATTGAGATCTCGTACAGTAAACAGTAGGGGAGGACTTAGATCAATGTCTTTTACTTCCTCCAGAAGGTTATATCTAGCTTTTTCAGTATTATTTTCGTATATTACAACCTGTAATAAAATACATTAATAAGTCAAATATCATATCGCGATTCTACCACAGTCACCACACCTACATACGAGTATTATACCTATTACGAATATTTTTAATAACGTTGCGCCAGTGAGGATGATATTTGCCAACAATAATAATTTATGACTGTACCTACTACGAATATACTAAATAGCATTGATCTATTGTACGTTGAAAAAATGAAATAATATTATTATAAGGGTAGAGAGTACGGATAGAGAGTACGAATATTATTATAGGGGTAGAGAGTATGCAGCGCCAAGCATTGCGATCCTTACATACTTCTTTCGCTTCCTCAAATCTCATCATTCTCCTCACACATTTTGCAATTTGTTTTTATTGTTAAAAATAATTAAAATATTGACTGGATCTACTTAAATTCTAAATCAAATGAAATTCTTTATGCATTTAAATAGTTTTTTTTAAGGTCCCGTAGCCAAATGGCAAAAACGGAACCCTTATAATTTTGTCCTCTCCGTTTGTCCGTATGTCACAGTTATTTTACTCGGAGATTCTTAGCACCACCACCTATATAGATGACAATGGGAAGCTAGATGTATTCTATGAACTGCTATACACAATAATGTAATGTATAGTAGTACAATGGTGTACTGAAGTTACAATAAAAATTAAATTAGCACTTAAAAATGTTTTTCATTATGGGAGTGCCACCGCATTCTACATACCTATCTACTTACGTCAAAAAGTCGCAAAAAGTGTGTCTTCCCATTAACATTTCAATTACAGGGTATAATAATAATGTAACAATATTGAAAAAAAATTAAGGTTTAATTCTGAAGAATTTAAAATTTAAGGATCTTAAAAAATATTTTCATTAAAAATATATAAGAATAAGATATTTTGTTGTGTACCTTTTGAGATATGGGTTACACACTAAGCTATTATACCGCAGAAATAACTTTTTCAGACTGTCTTCGAGTAACACTTTGAAATACAAACTTAATTTTGCTTCCGATTAAATAACTACGGAACTCTTCACCGGTTTATTTTGAATAAAAGAGTTTGATACGTTGAAGTACATTTAACTAACAATAAGTTAACGAGTCCTGGGTTTAATCGCCGTGGTCAATTTAGGAAATTAACTTTTATAAATTGGCTTGGACTCGTGAGTATTACTACGTACTCTCACTTCATTTGCACTTACTAATTAAACAATCAAATAGGTAAAAGCCTACTGTTCATTTGGGGTGAAACAATTGTTATTAATGTGTTTTTATGGAGATTATTGTTATTGATTTTATGTAAGTACCTAGTGGTGTTCCTGTGCTAGTTATTTATTTGATGAATATGTTAAGCACATGATATATTATATTATGCGGTATTTAAATATGAAAAGCATGTAACCTAATTTTGTTCATTAACTGGACAGCTAACAGCATATTATTTACCCAGTTATTTTGCTAGCAAATGTGAAAATTTTATGACTACGAAAGTGTTGTGTCAAATAATGCTACTATAATATTATTCGTGTAAGAGTACAATAATAATCACAATCTCATATGCATCACTATGTACTTACGTAGTGAACTCACAGCCAACTAGGTCAGTGTTCAGTAACTTTCAGCTAGATATTAGGTATTTATGCACGTTTTGTGAGTTCTTTCACGTTTATAAATGAAGTTGTTCATAAATTGTTGATAATATATGTATATACATCTTAACTACTAAAAATGGATTTTGTAGTAAAATAAAAAAATCATAGATAGGTAAGTACATATTAATTTTAATAATTTTAATGCTAATTGTCGGATTTTTTCTCTTGTCGAGTTTCAGTTGTCCAAGTATAAAAGCGACCCTGTGAGCTTCAAGTATTACCTTAAGTGTGTCAATTGGTGGCTCAATATGCGTGGCCCCCACTTTCCCCCCTGTGGGGTAACGTGGGGCAGGTCGTCCGATCGATACCCGACGTCTGGCCCACGACCTCGCCTTTCTTACCACCTTCCTAAATACTAATTACGTGCTTTGACATAGCCTGCACGGGCTTGCACCGAATGAAAAGATCTGTAATATGGATGATAGCGTGAGCGTTATTAACGTTTTCCTTGAATCTAGCTTCTTGGGTTTGTTTTTTTTTGGTGTACGTGAGTTGAAAATATAGCTGCGTTCGTCTTCAAATAACAAATTTTTGTGCATCACATTTTTATATTAAATTTTGAATACTTTTTAAATAATATAGTACAGTGAATCAACATTGAAATAATGTTTAGTTAAATAAGATCAAGTTAGAGAAAACAAACTTAATTTAATGTCGGTTTGAAAATCACAATTTAAATCTGTGTTAGTACGGTATGTGATAAGTTAAGCTGTATCTACGTGTTACATAACATAAAGGAATTAAGATTAAAAATGTTAATTTTATACACGTGGATTGTAATGAAATTTAGTGGTAGATATAGGAGTTTCTCGTAAACTTAGGTCATGACCAATTAGTATATTTATTTCTGTTCAAGTGCGAGGATTAAATTATTTTGGAGATAGATGATAGATAATATGGGACTAATTAATTAAAAGTAGGTAATTATGCTATTGCATCTAGATTACCTAGATTTGGTTAGCTAATTTATACTATATTATATAATATATTTGTAACACATAATTTATCTTATCTAATAAATAATTTCATTACCTAGTTAGCTGACTGATTACTGAAATTTCCTGAAGATTCTTCGTTGAAAGGCGAAACACGTGTCGATTAACAAGTTTAAGATTTTGGGCGGTTTAAGATAGCTAAAAATTATAAGAATTCATCACATACCTATTTCTAGCAAATTTTTAGCAAGAATTTTTGTTAAGCAAGAATAGGTAATTCGTTGTAATTAGTACTTTCTTAATATTTAAGCATCATTGTGGTTTATCTAGAAATTCAGTGCATCTTTGAGAGAGAACGAGACGCTTGTCACCCCCATACTTTTGGCAGCACCCCTTTTTAGGGAGAGGGGTAATGGACGCATGAGGTTCCTCCGTCATGCTCCTCACGTTGTGCTCACTGGTATACATATATCTTATTTTCCGTGATGCTTTTTTGTTGTGGATTCCACGTTCGGAAACTCATAGGAGACATCTACGTATTTTACTGTTTTACTTTTTTGTAACCGTAGGAAAGTTTTTCATACGTTCATTTGCTTAAATTTAACTATACTTGTGTATATATTTGTATTTCACACACATTTACAAGGTTATTTCGAAAGGATGTGTAAATGCGAAAGTGTAGGAAAATTTACATTCTACAACTGTAACGTTGGCTAGGTTATATGAGTGTTATTTGAAAATGGAAGTTGTAATTATTCGATATGCATGAGATCTTTGGGTTCTTAGGTTCTTATTACCCAACCTGGTGAGAAATACAGTATACTTACATTTATAAAAGGGTGCCTTAACTGTATTGGGCGAGTGATTGGGGTGCAACTACCCACATGTATTGTTGCGGCAATTTTTATAAACAATAATATTAAATAGTAGTGAATATCTTACAATTCATCAATAATAACGCATAAATGTATTTATTGCCTCGTACAGTTTACAGTGATAACGTTATCCAATGTATTCGTGGCCTACATAAGTTGAAAATTAGCATGTTCTAAGAAACATTTCTAAACTTCAGAGGAAATTAAGAAAAGTGATAAAATAACACAAGAAAGCTTAAAAATTAGTGGAAATGGTGAATAGTGTTATCAACATACTCGTAGTCTACATATAGTCGAAATGTTATATAAACCAAAGTCGTGACTTATTTGATATATTAATTACAACGAAGACTTAATGGCACCATCTAGCATATGAAATAATTATAAAAAGAATTTACTTACATCTAAACAATATTTTGAAATAGACTTCGAACCAAGAAAAATAATTAATCTAATTTATAATTTAATATTCAGTTCAGGACAAGGAAATAATTTAACATCTTATTATAACTTAAAACTCAACATAATGTTGACTCGTAAGGCTTCTGCTCGCCAAGAGGAATCCAAACTGCAATTGGTATTGCGAGAACTAAAGATTGCGAAGGATAAATGTGACCAATTAAACAAAGAGAGGGATGACAATGAGAGAGAAGTATTAGAGACATTAGACAAAAATAAGGTATTAAAAGAAGAATTGTCAGAAATACATTTAAAATTTATAGTAGTGAGTGAGGAGCGGGATAAACTGAAATTCGTGGTAGATCAATTTGATAAATGCTGTGACGACTATGTGGTAGCATTAAACACCATATCTTCACTTGAGAAACAACTTTGTGACGCCCACCAACACATTGCCCAGCTTGAACTAATTACGCAGAAATCTGAAGAGTTAAAAACACAAAGCTTGTTCGACGAATTAATAAATAGTGACCCTACTTTTGTTGCCGGTTGTTCTAATATCTAGGTTCCCAAACTTATTTTGTCTACTGAGTCGAGAGCTCATGCAGTCGTTGTCTAAGATGCCTCCTAGCTAAATGAAATTACAAATCACCCCCCAGGCCTCTACATAACGCCCCCATTTTTTTTCTGGGTCTCTTACCGCTCCCCTTTAGGCCTGCAGCGCCCACAGGGGGGCGTTATCGCCCACTTTGGGAATGGGTGTTCTAATACAACAGTGATAGACCTCACAGGTAACGATACAATTAACTCAGTATCTGTAAAAAAGGTAGCTGTTTGCAGCAGAGACAAAATTAAAAAAATGAAAAAATATATAAAAATTAATAACTTTATTAAAAAAACTCAAAAATTATTGAAAAAGCAAAAAAGATTTGCCAAGATAATTAATAGTTCCAAGCAAAAATTATATTCAGTTAAACAACTAAATTTATGTACATTAGAATTGGAAAATACAAGAAAAAAATATGAAGCTGACACACATGCACTTAATTCACAAATTTCGCAATTACAGTCATCTCTTCAAACGATGTCCTCCATGTATGAGGATTCACAGAGACTGGTCGGAGAGCATTCTCTGGCTTTGACAAACCTCTTAGAATTCAATAAATACAATGCTGAACGTTTTTATTCCTTACAAAACCATCTCACATCGTGTGATTGCAAATATCTTAAAGGATCGCAGGTAGGGCGTGAGCCGTCGTCATCATCTTTTCTTCAATCGACCGCTTCTCAGTCATCGTTGCATAGCAGTTCAAATGAAATAAATAATTTATGTGCAGAAAATAGTTCCGTTTTACACAATAATAACAGTGTAGTGATGTTCTGCGATGAAATAGGAAAGGGCATGGGACCACTGCTGAATTATCACCTAGGACGATCAGTATTAAATAATTGTATGCCCAATGCATCCTTTTCTGAGATTATGAAAAATATTAATAATACAAATGTCGGTTGCAACTCAACTCTGATATTATTTCTAGGAAATAGAGGCAATTTAAACAAAAAAGAATTGTTACGATACTTTGACACATTATATTCTATGAATGTAAAGAATATTATACTGTTCACATTCCCTTATACTAACAGTTTGTCAGCGGAAGAAGAAAGTAATTTAAGATATAAATTAAATAAGACTGCACAATTTATCGAGTAACAATAAAAATACTCATGTAATTGATATTAACAAGTTTAGTAGAAATTATTATTTAACAAGAGATAAATATTATCTCTCTTATTACCTTAAGAAACAGATAGCTATTTCGCTATCATATTATTTTGACATTTCTGCCAAGAATTTGGCAAAACAAACTGCTTCTATTGAGCAAACAAGTAACATAGTATTGACATTCGATAATTTAAATTAAATATTGAGACAACAGAATATTTCTCTGGCAATTTGTTAAAATTAAATTCAAATATTAATTCAATTATAAAATCAAATATTGAATCTAAGAATGTTATAAATAAAATTCCGAAATATTATTTTAGCATAATAGCCAAGAATTTGGCTAAGCAGACTGCTTCTTTTGAACACATCCGTGACATCTCCACATTCGAAGCTATTCCTAGTAATTTAAATTAGTTCATAAGACAATAGAGGAAGCATCTAGCATACATAAGCCACAAATTGTTTTGGGGAGATATAGTTTGCCAAAACAGACAAAAATATCTAGTAATATACTATCTTCAATTAATGATCAAGAAAAATGTTCAAAAACTAACAAATGTACCACTGTGTTAACAAATAATATTAAGTGCAATGTTAAACCGCAAGGTAAAAAGAGTGTCAACGTCATCAACTTAGTGCATCAAAACATTCAAGGCTTGTTAAGTAAAGTACTAGAAGTTGAATTGTTCATGAATAGCTGTAATGTTGATATTTTGTGTGTTACGGAATATTGGTTGCGAGATTATGAATACATGTTTAACTTTAGTAATCACCGGGTTGGTAGTTCGTTCACCAGAAAAAAATTAATACATGGAGGTTCGTTGATAATATTAAATAAGCAATTGGAATTTAAAGAGCGTAAAGACATTGTGGACATGTCTGTTGAACGGACAATAGAGATGGCCGCATTAGAAATAGAGCAATTCATAATAGTAACTGTATATAGTCCTCCATCAGCTTTGTTTGATATCTTTGAAAAGGTAATGGAGGAGGTCTTATTTAAATTATCAAAATAAAATAAAAAACTTATCATTTGTGGAGATTTTAACATAAATATTTTGGAACGTGGCCTCTCCAGCATGAAATTGCTAAACTTGTTTAAATTTACAATCTTACAAACATGTTTTTGGAGCCTACTAGAGTAACTGCTACAAGCGCTACTTGTATAGACAATATTTATACAAATTTTACTCCAATAAGTAAAAGTATATTCAATAAATTGGGTTCTGATCACAGCGGTCAATTACTTCAATTTAAAAGTGTAGGAAAAACTGTAACAAAACATAAAATAACTTATGCGCCAATAACGTCAAACAGATTGGATACTATGAGAGATACCTTAATTAAAGATATACAATTTTTATCGTTGGCTAATACTGATCCGAATGAAATGTATAACTGCTTTTTTACCATGTTTCATAGTATATTTGGCAAAATATTTACTTCAAAATCAATTACGGTTACTAAGGCATTAAAATTTGACGATTGGGCAACAACAGAATTACATAGAAATCGACAAATATTATATGATCTATACGCGGAAAGGCAATATAATGTTGATGAAGAGTTTAATGATTATGTCAGGGAGTTTTCTAAAAAGTTTAAACATGATTGTAAAAATTCAAAATCAAATCACCTTAGTTATAAAATAAAAAATAGCTGCAATAAAATCAAAGCGACGTGGAAAATCATAAATGAAGAAACAGAAAGAATGAAACCACAAAAAAATAATTTTAAATTAAGTATTAACAACAAAATCATAACGACAGATTCGGAAATTGCAACAGCTTTTGAAACTTTTTTTACTGAAAATCCTGTTTCCTTAACTAAATCCCTGAATTCTTCACCTGCCGCCGCTATATCTCTTTTAAAAGAAAATGTACCGGCATGCAATGTTAAGTTTCAATTCAGACATGTCGGTACACACGAAATTATTAAAACCTTTAAAGCGATAAATGTAAAAAGAACCAATGACCTTTGGGGCATTTCGGTTGTCGTTGTTAGATCATTGATAGATATTGTTACACCATATTTGGTGGTGATATTTAATAGATGCATTGACTACGGGATATTTCCTGATTTGATGAAAATTAGCAAAATAACTCCATTATATAAGTCGGGTAGCACATCTGACTGCAACAATTATAGACCAATATCAGTTCTACCCATATTTAGTAAAATTTTTGAAAGACTTATTCTGAATCAACTAATGTATCATTTTTGTAGTAATAAATTATTACATTGTAAACAATTTGGCTTCACACGGGGGCGCGCAACAACCGATGCTGGTGTCGAGTTAATGAAAGATATATTTGAAGCCTGGGAGGTGTCGTGTGATGCTATTGGCATTTTTTGTGATTTAACAAAAGCATTCGATTGTGTACTGCATGAAACGTTAGTCGAGAAATTGAACCATTATGGACTTGGGAATATAGCTTTAGATCTTATTAATTCTTACTTAAAAGACCGAGTTCAACGGGTAGACGTGAATGGCGAGCTTTCTTCCGGGTCTATTGTGAAAATGGGGGTTCCACAAGGCTCAATATTGGGGCCTTTCTTATTCTTAGTCTATATTAATGATCTACCCTATCTTGTCAAAAATAATCATGGAATAGTACTGTTTGCTGACGACACATCACTTATTTTCAAGATAAATAGGCAACAACATGTTTGCAATGATACAAACGACGCTATCTCTAAGGCATTACGGTGGTTTAATGTTAATAATTTGCTGCTCAATGAAAGGAAGACTAAATGCATTAAATTTACATTACCTAATGTTAAGCATGTTAAAAACAATATACAGCTTGATAACCAGAAATTGGATCTAGTAAACACTACCGCATTTTTGGGATTAACTTTAGATGCCAAACTACAGTGGGGACCTCATATCAATGACTTGTCGGGTAAGCTCTCTTCTGCAGCATTTGCGGTTAGAAAGATTAGACAGTTGACAGACGTAGATACAGCTAGATTGGTCTACTTTAGTTACTTTCATAGCGTTATGTCATACGGGATTCTATTATGGGGTAATGCAGCCGGCATTGACACTATTTTTGTTCTGCAGAAGAGAGCCGTTCGTGCGATTTACAATATGGGTCCAAAAGACTCTCTAAGAGATAAGTTTAGAGATGTTAAAATAATGACAGTCTATAATCAGTACATATTTGAAAATTTAATGTATGTTCATAAAAATATTAATAAATTTAAGAAAAATAGTGATGTACACAATTTCAGCACTAGAAATAAAAATAAACTGGTTGCACCTACGACTAGACTCCATAAAGTCGGTAATTCTTTTATGGGTAATTGTATACGTTTTTACAATAAACTCCCTAAAGACAAGCTGGATTTATCTATTACCAAATTTAAAAAATTTATTAAACATAAACTGTTATCAAAATCGTATTATAACGTAAAGGATTATTTAAATGACAAAAATGCATGGGAATGATGTACCTATTTATGTGTTTACATAATATTTCTTTTATAACAAGCATTATTACTATTATTTAATTAGTTATTACTTTAGTTAAGAAAATTTGTATTGTAATGTAACATTGTGATTTATGACGAAACTAAGTGTTCTACAATGTCCCTAATGTTGAAAAGAATAAATAAAAATAAAAAAAAAAATTAATTCAAACGATTCCGGCTGTTAAATAAAAAAAGGTTTGACAATACTTTCACCAATTTATTTTATAAATAAATATAATTTAAATTTACCTCTACAAATACAATTAAGTAGGTACTCACGGCACAGAGATGAACATAAAAAGCACAAGCTATATATACAAAGTACTTTAAAAAGAAAAACATGACTGCAGCTTTTACTAGATTTATATCAGCCACACACTAGAAATGCCTGGGCTTCTCCATGGTTAAGATAATTTTCTCTGTGGTTAAGTTACTCACAGATAAACGTCACAGCCAGCAACATCAAAATTTTAACAGAATCTACTCAAATTTCAGTCTGAGATATCCGGTACAAGAAAGAGACCCCTAGCTTCTGAAAACACATTAACCAATAAGAACTTTTTGAAAATTTAATAGCGACATAACGTAATAACGTCATATTGACAAAGAAGCAATAGATTTATAATGATCTCGAGAAAGGCAACTACTGAAAAACAAATCGGAAGAACTGCCAATTTGCTAGAACATTCCATTCTACTTGATTCTCTCGGAGGTGTAGACAGCAATTAGGGTGGACGGCACGGTTTTGGACCGCTTTTTTTTTTTTCTGTGCGTCATAATGTATTCAAAAATACTTTAAACCAATTTTTTACTAACTCCATATTATTTACTTCTTTGAGTAGGTTCAGAACAAGTACATAAAATGTTTTTATATTGTTCATATAAAAAATTTACTTGAAATGTGGTCAAATTACTGGTGTAGACCTAGTTTTGGCCATGTCCATTGTAGCGGTTCTGGCCATTTAGGCAACTAAGATTATTTTAAATTTAAATGAAAACGTACAATTGGTAAGTATATAATTAAAAATTTCATCATAATTACAGACTAAGTTTTATATAGATATGAGTTATTACCCCATATTATATCCGGACAGATCAATTTCAAAAGACATTGAAGAGTTTTGTTTCTTGGTCCTTTTTATGTAAGAAAGGATTGGGAGTATCATTTTAATATCATTTTCAATCACAGATACAAATGTAATAATCTTTTTTCCTTTCCGGTGATAATTTATATCAAAATCATTATCATTATTCTTTTCACTATTAATCTTCCCAACGTAATAGCTTGAAACATTTTTACTGCTTTTGAATTCTACTAATATACAGTCTCCTACTTTTGGACTTCTCTCTAATTCCCAAATCCTAAGGATCTTGACTGAATCCAGTAGTCATTTTACGAGCTATTTTCTAACTAAACCATCAACTGTTCCTCGTCTATTGGGCTTTCTTTTCTTCCATTTAACCTGCCAGCTTTATTCTTCTTTCCATCTTTTCTGATACGTTTTTTCTCTTCATTGTCTTCCTTTTCTGCTTCTTTAGCCGTCATTATATTCTGGTATTTCTCGCATGTTAATGCAGAAGGAGTATACTCCTTTTTACGCGTAGTTCTATTACTTTTTTCTCTGTGGCCAGATTACACAGTTTTAAGTTAAATCTATAGCTTTAGTGCTTGATGATCTTGTGACGAAGGGGTAACAGAAATACTAACATTGCTACAAGGCTTAGGAAACTTTGCTTGAGCGAGAAATTCATTCGGAATATAAATGCTTTTCGAAGCTGCTGAAATATATGGTTCATTTTAGTGTGAATAATATTCTCTTTGGGCTGAATCTTCATGAACTGGTACTTCGTGCTAAACATTACTTATACAATCTTTTTTATTCTCGCAAACATATACCTATTGGCTGATTTTAAAAATATAACCTTTTCGGTTGCGTTTTGTTTTCATTAAAATAAAAGCTAATTATTTTTTCCCGATTTCATGTGTTTTCGTTGCTTGATAAATTTGGTATTTATCGAACTTTTATCATTTTGAGATATACAGTTTTTGAAAAAATTTAGTGTTGAGTAATTTTTTATGTTATGGAGCGACGCCATTTAACTGCTTATGAAATGCAGAGTGGCTGTAGGAATGCTACAAGCGGGAAGAAATCAATCCCAGATATCTCGGCATTTTGGTGTCAATAGGAGCATGATTTGTCGTCTTTGGCAGCGTTACGTTAATACAGGGGATCCTGCTAAGCAGCACCCAGTACGTGGAAGGAGTACAACTGCTCGACAGGACCGATTCATATAACTGAGTGCAAGACGTCAGCCGATGTTAACCGCCCGGGTGATAAGTTTAAAGCTACAATTCTCAAGCAGTGTTGTTGTTAGCCACCAAACCATGAGAAATAGGCTGCATGAATACGGCCTATGAGCACGACGCCCAATTAGGTGCCCACCTATACGCCATAGGAATCGCGCCCGTCGTAACGAATGGTGTAGGGAACACTTGACATGGACCCAGGAGCAATGGGATAAATTTTAATTTTGTGATGAGTCCCGGTTTAGATTTAGGCCTGATACGAGAAGGGTAAGAGTATATCGTCGTCCCGGAAATGCTGAACGGCTGTGATTCGTCCAGGAAGTGCAACCTTACAGTGGCTCCACAGTGATGGTATAGGCGGGTATTATGAAGAACAGACGAACTGAGCTCGTTTTTGTAGATGGCCATATGAACGCTGAAAGTTACGTTGAAAATGTCCTCGGGCCTTATATTCATCCATTTGCACAAAGTCTTGTCTCAAATTTCACGCTGATGAATGACAATGCGCGTTCGCACACAGCTCGGTGGACCAGAGAGTACTTGGCTATGGAAAACATCCGGGTATTGCCATGGACTGCACAATCGCCAGATCTCAATCCCATCGAGCACGCATGGGACATGCTCCAGAGACGTGTTCTAAAGAACTTGGACGGAGTGTCGACAACCCAACAACTGAAAGACTTGTTAAAATTCCATTGGGACCGATTGCCGCAGGATCAGATAAACAATCTTATAAATTCAATGAAGAATCGCTGCCGAGAAGTTTTAAACAACAGAGGTGGTCACACTTTGTATTGAATTACCAAATAAGTAAAAAATTGTAAAACATGAAAAGTTTAATTTCGTTTAACTTTATTTTATACTACGTATTATGTTACGGTACACATATTGTTAATTACTGTGATTAAATGACCAATTGAATGAAGGATTTTGTTGCTTTAGTCACTAATGCGTTAAAAATGCTTAGTTATTAGTTATAAAAGAAATATAAATATATTACAATAGTAAAAACCGTTCAAAAGTTCAAAATCGTACATGTTGCTTAGACTTTTTGATGTGTGTATTTTTATTTTTGTATGGAAGAAAAAACTTATTGGGGATAATGTTTAGTACAAAATACTAAGAGGTTATTAGTGTTTTAAATGAACCCTGTATACTAAATGTACAACTAAACGAAATGCTCTTCGCATCTCGAAACGAACGAAACGACCCTACGTACCCGGCCGAGAGCAGGCAATTCCGTTACGCATGAGGCGGGAGTTGGGCTTCTTTTTTACATATTCTCTGTTTACAGGCAAATTCGCGCATTAGTACGACTTACGACAAAATGGCGCCTTTTTATTACAAGTCTCGTGAGGTAGGTGGTGTGGGCTCATTGTAACTACTAACTAGTGCTAGAAATTTTTTACCCAGTACGTCTGGGATGTAGTTATTTGAATATAATATGTCCCTAACAGGGTACTCAGAAAGGTTGGAGTACCTACGCGGTTCGCGGTCGGTATCGCGGTTCCTATATGTATACTTCTCTCGCCTCCTCAAATCTCATCATTCTCTTCACATACTTTCGCCGAGGTACCTATGCAAGTGCTTTTGTTATTTCCATCAGCCATTACTGGCTATTTCTGTCATAAATTAGCCTTGGTCTTCCTTGGCTTCAGATACCCCGTACTTTTGCTCTGTAGATTTTCTTCGTCAATTGTTCATATCTCATTCTTTATGTGGCCGAACTATCTGAACTTCCCTTTCTGCGTTACTACACGCTATTAGTAGTATAATATTGCAGTTTATATGAAATAAATATAATATATATATAACCAAATTCTCTGGTCAATATACTATGAATTGGATATATATTGCTGCAAACAACCATTTGAAGAGCAAGGAACACAATGCCGGCAGGCGGCTTGTGGGCCGAGGGGGTGGCTTGTTTTGGTCTGTTTGGCCCTACGGCGTCCCCACAAAGACGAACGATCCGCACGCTAATTCAAAGAAGATCGATAATGCGCCGTGGTGCATCCTTTAACGCCCACCTTATCATCGTGCGATAATTAACATGTTTATCAACAATAGGTATTTACAGAATTTATTTAGTTATGAAATTAAAAATTATTGCACAATGTACAACATTGTAACTCACGGCGAACTTTTTTGATGATTTTGAGTTTTTAATGGAATAAGGGATATTTATATAATAGAGCTATAAAATTAGTAATTTTATCTACAAATCTTGATATTTAAAATTGATGATTTTCTCCATAAATTTGCTACTTTTGATATAAATCACATAGTCTTTAAAATTAATGGTCTTTGCTATAAAAAAATGGTAAACTTCAAAATTAACAGTTTTCACAATAAAATTTTGGTTACAGCTTCAATCACTGAAACTTTAATGTGGTGTAATGGTGATAATAAATGCTTGGGACGAAATCGTGAGGATAAATAATGCAGGCTAAGGTTTAGATTGTTTTACATTGGATAAAATTTTGCAAATTTATTTATAACTTTATTCAAACACGACGATACATTTCTAACATTTTTTTTTGTTAGATTAGGTTAGTTAATTTTACCCCCACCCCAAACTTAAGATACAGGTCTCCGCAACTAAGCATTTTATTCATAAAAACGTAAAATTAATTGGTCAGTACCTCTAAACATTTGGTCAATATTAGTTTAGGAGATAAGACAAAATTTTAAGTCAAAAACGTATAAAAAAAGTATTAGCACCCCAAAATAGTCTTATGAGCCCGAAAAAAAAAATTTGAATAGCCTTGCACGTAATTGGTCAAACGTAATTTTTAATTGGTCAGTAACTCAAAGGATTGAAGAAAAAGATTAACACTTCAGGGTTAGATAAAATATAGTAGCACCCCAAAACAAACGTACAAGCATGAACAACAGCTTAAAATACTCAGTTGAATCGACGTTTAATTGATCACATGATATCATTAATTGGTCAACTGATAAAAAATAGATGTATAAAGTGTTAAAAGAAGCAAAAACTTTGAAACAATAAATTTCAATTTTCATCACAGGAAGTTGATAAGGTAAGTGCAATAAAATTAAGATATAAGATATGTATGGTCAGCACTAGTTTGTAATTGGTCAGCCCTGAATGGACCCCAGAAATTAATTCGAAGCTAATAAAAGGAAAAATTCACTCCGAGGGTAATTGGACAGCACTAGTTTGTAATTGGTCAGCCCTGATTTTCTTAATGCCTAATTAATTAAATGTTACTTCTTCATTAAAAATATATTAGCTTCAAACAATTTTAAGACACTATAAAGTAATTATTGCCAATAAATAAAAATAAGCAATCATTTAAAATAATAGATTGTGCTATGAAAAATAACATTTTCTATAAACTAAATAAATAAACTTGACAAGCTGTCATCCTGACAGTGCCGATATAACTGGTACAGTGAATGGAGTTGGTGCATTGCGCGAAGTCTCTTCCTAACTGCTGAAAATAACTCGGAAATACACCTACTAGTAATATAAGATTGCTATTAGCCATTAATGAAGGGTCATTGACATTTTTCAAAAATTTTTTTCATATTTTCTAATTATTTTTCCGATATTTTTCCATTTTTGAGTTTTCGGAATTTTTCCATGTTTTGAAAAATTTCGGAAAATCATTTGCTATACAGAGTTAATTTAAAAATACTAATAACCTCTTAGTGCAAAAATTAATTAATACATGTAGCGATCCGGCGACGCCGAAAATGCTGAATTGCGTTTCTCAACCTACGGTACGCCTATGGTAGCTCATGAATCAGAGCCAAGTCAGGCGCTACCCAAAAAAAGAAGAGTCAGTGTTCAAATGGCATCTGCAGTCGGTAAGACGGTACATCTTCGGCCAGTATCTGGGATGTAGTGCATATGAAGGACAGGCAGACCCTGTGGTGGCTATCCGCAATTAATAGATCACGAACACCGATAGGTACCCGATTCCGCAGCCGCAAGATCTTACCTATGGATTGGCAGACAAGAAGTGAAGCTGAACTGGCTGGCTGGCTGAACACTTTCTATTGATGCATTTTTAAGACACGAGTTCGAGTGATATCAGTTAAGTATGCTGAAAAATAAAATTTGACAACATTGCGAAATAGCGCACGACGATATAATAGACGCACGAGGCAATTGTGAAATTCGATGACATTACGAATAATATTGTAAACATGATACGGCGTTTTATGTTGTTGACTTTTAAAAGGTTATTGTACACAGTTGTTAAATTTTTTTTGTGAAACATTTTTGGAAATAGGTGTAATGTAGCGACTCGGCGATGCTGAAAGTGCTGAATTGCGTTTTAGTAGCATATAAAGCAATTTGAACGCATGGCTCGCCAGTCGCTTACGTACTATCGCCATGCCATGCCACTTTATATTTGTTAAATTGTGTAAGAGGAAATATAAACTTTGACACCGACATGTCATTTGTTTATTTGGATTTATAATAAACGAAGAAAAATGAACACGAAGACAATCCCTAAATACATATACCAACAGCAAATGATGAAAAGATATGGAAGATTATAGAGATGTTACGAGATTAAATTTCTCGACTTTAACTATCTCTTCAAAGTGCGGACCACAGATTACGGTACCATCTCCTGATTCAATACTGCTCTTGGATATAACTCAGAAGTAGACCTACTAGTATATATAGCATTGCTATGTACAGATATATCAACAGCAAAAGATGAAAAGAGATGGAGGACTATAGAGATGTTTCAAGATTAAATTTTTCGGCTTCAACTATTTCTTAGCAACTAGAGTGCGGACTCCTGTTTCAATACTGCCCCATGTATAAAGCGAATTCCGATCTGGCGCTTCGCCGGCCGCTGCTGCGGTGCGCTCGCTTCGCTGGCTCGGCTCGCACATTGGGATAAAAATACCTAACTTAACCTAACCAAAAAAGTGTTAGAAATGTATCGTCGTGTTTGTATAGTTACAAAAAAATTTGCAAAATTTTATCCAATGTGAAACAATCTAAATCTTAGCTTGCATTATTTGTCCTCACGATTTCGTCCCAAGCATTTATTACCACCATTACCACCATATTAAAGTTTCAGTGATTGTAGTTGTAACCAAAATTTTATTGTGAAAACTGTTAATTTTGAAGTTTACCATTTTTTACAGAAAATGTGATTTATATCAAAAGTAGCAAATTTCTGGAGAAAACCATCAATTTTAAATATTAAGATCTGTAGATTCTATAGCTCCATTATATATATATATCTGTTTTTGTGTTTACTACTCGTAACAAACGACTTCGGGAACGCTCGGATGTTACCGGCGATGCACATCTAGTTTCGGAGTTATTACGTAAAAATTTGCAGACAGCGACAGCCACGCGATTATTGCACGACTGGCGACTAATTGTAATAAAATTGTAAAAAAAATCACGTATGACGATTGCGCGTCTATTGTGCCATGACCGTAAAATGCACATATCGCGATAGATATAGCACCACTATACAAATTACATAATACAAGTTTTCGTTTTGACAGCAATATTTGGATGTCACATTCCGACTGCAAGTTAAGTAATAAGCGTGCGAGTGCATCGTATTTGTCGCGACCGCGCCTGCCTTAAGCGCGCGGCGGCGTGGTCGGGCGGCGCAAGCGCCGGAGCATTATTTAGCGTGCTAAAAGCACACATAGATAAAACGAAAAAAGGCTGTTTTCATCTAAATAAAATGAATATAATATTATATTTCATTTGACAAAGATTTGTACTTTGTTAGATAAACGATTCATTTATTTGAAGTTTGAAGTTTTCTCCGTGCATTTTGAAAGATATTTCTTATTTTCTTGCGAGTTAATCTTAATATATAGACATAAAATAGTGCCATGTTTTTTATATCTATTTGCAAGGAATAATTTCAGCATATATTAATTTCATATTTTTGTATAACTGTAACGATTTATGCAGCGCACGCCTTGAAGCTCTCAGCAGCCACGAATTTTTGTGACTAAACCCACAAATATCGGCCAATTTCAAAGAAAATATTCACAAATTAAATAACTAAACCTTCCTCGCGAATCAGTCTGCCTATTGGTGAAAATGAAATTAAAATCAGTACACAGTGGTTTCTAAGATTAGTGCGTACTGACAGGCAGACAGACGTGACGAGGGACTAATTTATATCATAAGTATGTATATAAGTATATACAGATATTACAGATACAACATTTTTGTCTCTGTAATATTTACGTTTGGTTTGAGGCAATATCTCCTTTCTTCGCCTTTTATTACCTACTAGATACCTGCGTTAAGAAATAGAAAAATAATTAAATAGTTATGCATAACATTATTTTTAAAAAGATTCCTATCGTAATAATCGTACTGTATCGTAATATAAAATTTATACTCGTAAATAATACACACATACATATCTAAACGCTGTATCCCTAACGAGGTAGTCAGAGAGGCTACGCATATGCTATACTAAACATAGCATATTATGTAATATTTTCAATTTTTAATAATGCATTTACTAAATATAGTATACGCATTATTTAAGAGTATAAATTGGTAGTTTTCAATTCATCTGTGGTAGTCTAAATTAATAAAACTGTAGGGTAGCGTTTACTTACTACAGTTATATAAACATTAAACTGACTATAAAACACAAGTTAGTATAAAATAATCTTCGATCACAAATGAAATAGTAGATTATTTGTTGTATTTTATACTATTCGTTGTACTTATTGTTGTACCGACGTTAAATTACATAACATAACATATTTTTACGCTATATCCCCAACGGGGTAGTCAAAGAGGACGGAGCGCCAGGAAATTACATATTATTTTTATATTATAGATGACCCCTTGGCGCATTGGCAGAGCATCTTCGTTCCAAGCCAGGGTCCCGAGTTCGATTCCCGGTCAGGTCAATTTAGTGAACGAAGTTTTTTAAATTGGTTTGAAGTCTGGGTGTTACTGGAAGCTCCCCCGGAGTTCGTTGTGTGATATCCATAGTACAAACTAACTACTTAGTTTGGGGTCACATAACTTGTATCTGGAGTATTATTATATTATTATTTTTTATTGTACTGTTTTCTTACTAGTTAGATCATTGTGTTTCATGCTTTTGAATTAGGAAGATATATGACTTTCTATGTATAATAACTATTATTCTTTACATAAATATTCAGTTTGCTAGTACTCTTCTATAGAATTAGTAAAGTCTGTCAAAGTGCATAGCCGAGGCACAAAGGTCGTTGCGTGGGAAATACGGGGTGGTGGGTGGACGCTCACCCCCATTTCGGTCCCGTGGGCTTGAACAAGTAAGCTTAGAGCTCCAGAAATTTGTTATGACGCATTAGGTTTTGTGTAGTACGCTTTGCTTCGACAGAACAAAATAGATAATAGGTATTAAAAGCAGGCGTAAATTTTAATGAATTGAAACAAAATACTCCGTAACCAAGAATAGGTTGGTCTATTATTTTTTATTTCTAATGTGAAACAAATTTAACGAGCAACTTCGAGAAACTGTGTGCATGATAATAGGGATATTTAAAATTCTTTCGAGTTTGACAGTTTGTCAGTTGGTTACTGTGTTAAGAATTTTGGCATCTACGTTTTAATATTGACTTTTCTGTTATACCGGTATCAGTCGTTAATTTTCTGAGATTCGATCATTCAATTGAATGATCCAATCTTTCGTTCATTGTGACTCAGATACAGATCATATGTTTTTGATTCACATTATGTTTTCGAACGACGTGATGAAAGATCGAACAATTCTGTGTAATCGATCACAGACTTAGAACTGATCGACGTTCTGCAATTTCGATCTTTTTTATAGATTTTATTGTACTTAGGTTTATATTTTCGAATATACTATGTGCGAATTTACCTTGTAAACTTGTCTGAATTACACCATTTTTATGTTATATAGCATACACAAACAATTCAATATCGACTACTACCGAGATCCATTCGTGGAATGATCGACTCGATGAGCGATAATGACTGTCACCAGTACTTTCAAATGTTTGCAATTACATGAGCAAATCAATAACGAACGACGCAGCTCACAGGTCTACTACGTGCAGTAAACCTCATATAACTTAGATATCTACATAGTGTTCAGTTCATTTTTCTCGTATGCTTTTTATTAAAAGAAGTTTGATTATGTCGAGGCTATCAATGAGAAAGGCTTTTCATTCTTGTAGGATATAGACGTGGACGTAAAGGTAGGATATTAGGATATATATATATGCAGTTATAATGAAATGATGTGCTTTCGCTAACTCGTGTAATTCTCGACTCCCCATTTTTAAAATTGTCATTCAAAAATACCAGCTGCTGAAATCATGAATAACTTATCCTTAAGTAGCAACTCTCACAAACAACGGCATCGCCATCTATTAATTATCAACGTAAGATTTAATCACAAATATTAACAATAATCACAAATACTAACAGATGGTATTATGAGTATAATACTCCTTTCACTACACCTTTCCTATACTCTTATACGAGCAATGTGTATTTGTAATCGCGTTCTCGAACGGATGTAATGATGTCGAAGAAATTTACAATATAGGTTATACAGGGGTAAAAAATCGATCTAGCTAAGTCTCAGAGAGGATTCTGAAAAAATCCGTTTTTTCCATGTTTTCAAACACATAAAACTTGAAAATTTGCCCGTGAAAAATTTATTGGTAATTTTGCAACAGTTTTTCTTCTCAATAACACAGTGGCTAGAGCGTATAGATCTACCACGCCTATGTGCGCGAGTTAGAATCCTGCAAGGTAGTTAGACTCTTTTTTGTTTTTCTTTATAATATGCGATCAAATCGAAAAGACACCGAGCATAGCTCAGTCACCCAGGTTCCAGGTACAATACAAACTTAAATATTTGTGCACTTTATTTTATTTTCCATAACTGCGACATCCACATATGATTTATTTCTTTTTGTGTACCTATGTCTATGTCACAATATCTTGCGTATGAGTAAGTATCATTCCCCTCTTTCTACAATAAAATCTAAAAAAAAGTACGATAATGTTCGGTATTCACTTAGTAATATATAGACAATTAACGATCGTGTAATTAGACTTTTAAACTTTCGCGTTGCATTAGGTATAAAATATATTTATCTAAAACGGGATATTTAACGCGATTACCTTTTTATTCTGGCTTGACGTTTCGACCGAGTTGCATCGGCCGTGGTCCGAAGCAAACACTCGGTCGAAACGTCAAGCCGGAAGAAAAAGGTAATCGCGTTAAATATCCCGTTTTAGATAATACGTGTAATTAAAGTTTGAAATGTACACGGATTCCGTAAAGATTACAAGTTTCTACTTGCAACATTGACAAGAATATAGAAATAAAAAAAAATAGTACAATCTTATTTCTCTATAAGTTTTCCTGTTGCCTTATCGGTAAAAAATATAATTACCAAACTACCTACTACAGTTTTTTTGTGAAAAAACTGTGGATCGACTTTTTGTCTGTTTTCAGTTCACTTGTATGTAGTTCTAATAAAGTATACGGAGATCGCAACGTTATCAATATTTGAACCATGAAAAATTCATTTGTAACACCTAATGTAAAAAGTTTTACGTGTCATGATGTCTGTGCTTGTGTGTTTTGGATCGAGGTTTTTAGGGTTACAGAGCAGGGAGGTATACCCGGAGCATTGCTATCATAGACATGTCGGTGCCAGTCTGTCTATTATCTTTTTATCTTTGCAACTATGTGATACGCTATAGAGAATTTAAAAGGTACAGCGGTAACTTTATATTGTTAACCGTAGTGTTTGAATTACGATCAAAAATAAGAGAAATAAGTACCATTTCACTCTTTATTTATGTTGAGGTGTCTAACAACGTTGTAACAATTTAAACAGATAGAGTCAACAAATGTTATAGGAAAAAAAATACGTTGCAGTGTCTTAAAATTATAACTTGTCAAGAGAGAAACGAGAGTGATTTACTTTCAATATTGTAAGCTCGTGATTCAAAATGAAACTGATTTATTTCATAAGCACAGACATACATTAAATTATTATCGTCCTTTTGTTATTACTAACATAATTTTATGGAACGCTCCTTGGTTACACTCGCACTTGCCAGATTTTTTATGTTGGTAAGAAAGTATTCACGAGGAAGTTTTTAGTTTGTGAATGTTTGAACGATGTTAGTATTTAAGGTTTTTAGTTTGGATCTTTAATGTCTCGTAAACGTAGAACGGAATAGTCTGGTTTTAAGTTAACATTTTTCGTGGAATACATTAAGCATCGCAATGTTTAGTAACTAATATTATAAAATTATTAAGTTACTGAAGTGCGTTTCGTGAGAAAGGCAGGGTGTTGTAGTCCAGACGTTATATTAAGTGCCTGTACCGCCTCATTGCATCCGCAGCTGTTACTGTTTACTGCTTTCTTAGGGGGTCAACTGAGGAAGCGTGCTCATCGCGACCTCTGCCAGCCCTTTTCAGGGCTGCAATTCCTCTACTATGCTTACCATGCGGGATAACGCAGATTGAAACGCTAGGGCGTCCCCCGAAAGCGACGGATCAGTGTGTCCCCGCTGGGGTAAGCAAAGTGCAGTTCGGCGTTGGTGACCACCACCCAACACGTTGTGCACCTAGCGGCGGGAAATGGAGGGAGGAGTGCAGAATAACTGCGTGGAGTATGAGAGGTGGGATTGAAGAGAAGATGAATTAAGTGATTGATGTTATGGAAGAGAAAAGACTGGATGTGTTATGTTTGAGTGAAATCAAGCGAATGGGCAGCGAACTTGCTGACTTGCCCGGAGAGGGCATCGCTCTGTTGTCAGGGGTACCACTTGGAGATAGAGGATGCCAGGGGGTGGGCGTTTTGCTGTTATCTCGTTTGGTTAATTGTATGACTGAATATAAATGTGTAAACCCTAGACTGCTCTGGGTGCGCCTCAAGATGGGGTTGACGAGAATTTTTATTTTGGCGGTGTATGCTCCAGTGTCTTCCGTCGGCGTGGGTGAGCTACAGCAGTTTTGGGAGAATGTTAGAAAAGTTCTAGCAACGGTTGAAGAGAACGAGAGAATTGTTTTGTGTGGAGATATGAATGGATGGGTCGGGACAGCAGCTCGAACTGGATTTGAGACTGTCCTAGGCAAATATGGAGATAGGAGAGTGAACGATGCTGTTAGGATTCTGTTAGGCGTGTGTATGGAAAAGGATCTTTTTGTTGCTAATACCGTATTTAAGCACAAAAGGATCCATCAGTACACTTGGGAAAGAAAGCATGAGAGAAGTATGATTGATTTATTCTTGGTAGATAACAGGCTCAAGAAGCAGGTTATGGACACAAGAGCGCATAGAGGAGCTGATCTGGGAATGGACCACTTTCTGGTGATAACCAGAATAAGGGGTCTGTTTGCAGCATGGTGACATCGCGTAGTGTCCAAACCTGCAGCGGTTTGTCGCATCAAAGGCTGGAAATTGCAAGATGTGACTACCAGGAATGAATATGAAAGGATAGTATCCGGTAAGCTTGATGATAGATTGAAAGTGACGAGCGAGAATGTTGAAGAATGTTGGCAGAACCTTAGGGATAGCATGATCGAGGCTGCAAAATAAGTGTGTGGAACGAATAAGATTGGGAATGGTAAAAAGCGTGACGTGTGGTGGGATGATGAGGTGGAAGAGTCTGTGTATAAGAAGAAGAAAGCATGGCGAGACTACCTTGCTACAAAAAATGACTGTGGTGTGAAGAATTTGATGAAAGATAGATATAAGCTCCAGAAAGCAGAAACGAATGCACTAGTGAAAGAGAAGCGTGAAAGGTGTAGGATGTTAGACGAAAACAGGATGTCGGACAACTGCGAGGAAAATTCCAAATTATTTTGGAAAGAAGTGCATAAGAACCGAAGTGCCCGGCACCTTGCAGAATGAATAAAGTGCACTCGAAAGAAAACAACTTGCTAACAGATTAAAAAGATGCTCTGCAGCGATGGAGTGAATACTATGGAGAACTGTATGAGAGTGGCGACGCCATCTCTGATACTGAGTGCAATTCTAATAAATTACCACACTCGGGTCTGGGAATGGAGGATGCCATTAGTACGAAAGAGATCGAGAAAGTGATAAGAAGTTTAAAATGTGGAAAGGCTGCGAGAATTGATGACGTGACTGCTGAGATGATCAAGTATGGTGGTCCTAGGGTCTGGGATACCTTCTATGCACTCTACAACCTTTGTTTGCAGAAGGGAGAGGTTCCAGAGGACTGGCGCACCGCAGTCATAGTACCTCTCTATAAAGGGAAAGGTTCTCATTTAGACTGCGCGTGTTACAAGGCCATCAGCTTGGTCAGCTTAGCAAGTAAAGTCTATACTAAGATATTGGCTGAACGTATGAAAGGCGTTTCAGAAAGATATTTGTGAGAGGCTCAAGGTGGTTTTAGAACGGTAGAGGTTGTATGGATCAGATTTTCTCGCTTCGCGTTATCGTGGGGAAGTTTCTGGCTATAGGTCAGAAAGTTTTCTGCGCTTTCGTGGATTAAGAAAAAGCATTCGATAGAGTAGTGTGACAGAAATTGTGGAGTCTTCTGCCTGAGTATGGCGTGGGGGGCTCCTTACTACGGGCTGTGAGGTCATTATATAGCATCCACAGAGCCTGTGTAAGGATAGAGGGTCACACGTCGCCCTGGTTTGATGTCTGTTCAGGCATCAGACAGGGCTCCGTGATGTCTGCCTGGCTATTTGTGCTGTATTTGGACAGTTGCCTCCAGAAAATGAAAGGTAGTACGAGTGGTATGTTATGTGTTGACACAGTGGTAAACTGCCTATTGTACGCTGATGATGCTGTTCTTATAGCACCATCAGAAGCCGAGTTGCAGACACCAGTCACGTGCATGAAAGAAGAATGTGAAGTAAAAGGGTTGAATATGAATGTGAACAAATGTACGGTTCTGGTGTTTGAAAGGGAAGAGATACAAACGAAATGTGATATTTGGGTAAATGGAAAATGTCTAGAACAAGTGAATGAAATTGTGTATCTGGGGAGTGCGTTTTCGAGGGATGGAAGATGTGACTTGGATGTGGAGAGACGGGTAGCAGCTGGCAATAAAGTGAACGGTACTCTGTCCGCATTAGTAGATAGTGTGAATATATCTAACACTGCCAAAATGGCCATTCACAATGCAAAATGCCAACTTTATTGTACGGTAGTGAGACCTGGATGTGCCTGAAATCGAGTGAAAGTATGATAAATGCAGTAGAAATGCGATCTCTTAGAAAGATGTGCGGTGTCACCCTTGCGGACAGGATAAGCAATAAGGAGATACGCAGTATGATAGGGTCGCACGACAGTGTTATTGTGAAGATGAAGAAAAGAATGCTTAGATGGTTCGGGCACATAGAAAGAATGAGTGATGAAAGACTGACGAAGAAAATATACAGAGCGAAAGTGAGTGGTAAAAGAAGGCAAGGAAGACCAAGGCTGACTTATGAAGATCAAATAGCCAGAGTGTTAGCAGGCGGAAATATAAAAAGCTCTCGCATACCTAGGCGAACATGTGTAAGGAGAATGATGAGATTTGAGGAAGCGAAAGAAGTATGTAAGAACCGCGACGCTTGGCGCTCCGTCCTCTGTGACTACCCCGTTAGGGATACAGCGTGAGGATATGTATTAAGTTACACGTACATAACACATCATTATGAATCTTGTAACTGTCGTATTATTAGAGTGAATGCCAGATGAAGAGACTATGACGAGAAATATGCATAAAAAATGTAAGCTGCGGGTATTTTCGAAGTGCGTTGCGTGAGAAAGGCAGGGTGTTGTTGTCTAGACGTTGTATTAAGTGCCTGTACCGCCTCATTGCATCCGCAGCTGTTACTGTTTACTGCTTTATTATTAAGTTTTAATTAATTGCTCATCAGGGCTAAATTATGTTTTTTTTGTATTTCTAATTTTCATATCTTATGTGATATTTTATTAGAAATAGAACGGTATTACAAGGTTCATAATTTTGCAATATTATGAATCTTACAAATAAATTTTGAACCAGTTACATCTCTGTGTCAGTAAAACGCTGTAATCTACGAAACTACACTTTTCTTATTTTCGTATCTTAATTTATAAATAATAATAATAATTATTTCCAATCAAAATCAAAAGTACAAAAAATGGGAAATACGAATAATTAACAAATTAATTATTTATTTATTTATTTAATAATTAATATTTCATAATTAAGATCTTTGCATAAATTATACACACCTACATTTTATGTACTATAGAGATATGAAGAATAATATAATGCTAATGTATTTTAAGGCTGTAATACAGCTTAACTAATAATATCATCCTATTAAAACAGTTTTTATACATTAGACGTTAGACAATGACGTATTTTACTAAGCAATTAAATAAGGTGTTACTTTAAACGACAAAATCGTTATTAATTAAGTTGTCGTAAAACGTCCGTTCACTAGAAAACGGCCGTTATTTAATTACATAATCTAGCTCCTAGAGGCCATTCACCGTGAAATTCTCCACAAAAAAGTGTCTGAAAGAGTTCAATGATCATTTTAGTAAATTTTAGCAACTATTCCGAATTAGTACATTTATGTTATGTCTGCTTGGTATTGTTAGTATTGTTCAGTTGACAGGGCAATGACGTCGGTTCAGTGCAGCGTTCCCCATCGCGTCCCACCACCCAGCCGCCTAGCCGACGGTCGACGCTCTCGAAAAAGAAAAAGGAAGGTAAGGGATAATCTATCACGCCCGAGGTTGGTTCGATAGAATTAACGATTAGATTATACAAGATACTTTCGAAATATTATTTAGTTCTTTACAATTATGTATTATGATATGTAATATACCTGTTGGTATGTAATCGTTTCGATATAAATAAAAGTGGTCACTCGACCTTTGGGTTTCGTACCGATTTTTTAATCAATGAAATTGTGACTTGAAACTTTTAGATATCTATTACAAGAGGTCATTATACTTTAATTGACATTTTAGGTAAAGCTAATATTCCCCGAAATTTTAAAATTATAGATCGCATGTCTATCGTACGTTCTTATGCTAGAGGGGAGGGGGGAGAGGAAATGATAAAGTTCCAGAACATATAGACAAACATACGCATAAGTAATCTTGGTTCTGTTTTTTTTTCTTTTGTCGTACAAGTAAACTTTATTTTTTAAGGATGCGAAAATTAAGTGTCCCAAGCATGGGTGAATCGTATACTAAATACGTTCTATGTATTTATTTCTTAGTAAATAATAATTACCTACTCTAGTCATGTCGTAATTGTTATGAATGACTTAAAATAATTGCAAATTATTAAAGAAGTATAAGATATGTCAAATAAATACAAACATCAAATCATCAAGTCGTAACTGTTACGTAGTAACGTAATACATTCAAACTTTACCTGTTTTTATGTACGTAATTGTAAGTACTAAATTAACTATGTAAACACTAATATCAAGCTAATACCCCTGAATGATAGTGAATATATCATTTAGAATTCCCCAAAGAGTACATCCCCAAGGAGTCAGTTAGTCAAGGAACATGACGTAGTTTTGTGCCGTCATATAACTTTTTGCATTGTTTGGAAAGATTGTTTTGTCACGCATAATTTTACAGGTGCATGCGAATCTAAAGAGGGTGGTGGTTCAGAAGTCTCTAGGTGGTTCTAAGTACAGACGTGTGTCTGCGAATTTGGTAGCTACAGGTCGGGGTTAACGACCGGACGTAGACCTACGCGCTACGCAGCTCCTACGTTTTCGTAGACTACTGAATAATCGATTAAAGATCAGATTTGAACAGGAAATTGTCTGTCTAATATAAATCACATTTGTTCATTATCTAGTTATTTTTTAAGATTTTGCTATAGTGATAACAGTCATTCGGAACACATATTAATTCATTAATAGTTTTACTTTTATGCCGTCCGAAAGATTAAGGATCTTGACTTTTTATCTTGTGTGATTTTCTTCAATATCTTTGAATAAACTTCAGTATTAAATTATTTATGTTTATAGCTTTCATTTAGGCCTTAATATCTGACGCTACCTGAACACAATGGAAGCATCTCGACATACAATTGCAAAATTCATATTTTTACAATCTTTTTATAAGTTTTACATACATATACATAACGAATTTGATTTATTTTGTTATCGAGTATTTTATCTCTATTTGTTTATAGCCAATGACAGCCTGTTTAGAACAGAGATACAGTCAATCTGTGTTTTTATTTTCACGTTATATGTTTTAGACAATCATGTATACATTATTTTTGAGTCTCATATGCAAAATAGCAAAAATCGATGACACAGACAGACAGAACCGAGGTTCATCACAGAACAAAATTTAGTTCTATCGTTCTTGCGGCCGTACTACACGTGGTCTGTGCCATTGAACTCTACGAGTTCGATTCCCGTGATGGATCGGTGGGCAACTAATCGCACTCGTGCGGTCTGTTTCGCAAAGTTTGGGGAAAAGCAACAGTATCATCAGCATTCCTTTGTTCTATCTGCAGCTTCAACCAGCTTTTCAACAGCTTTTCTTGAGTAGTTAACATTTGTTCGTCTAGATGTTGTAGCTATCTTGACGTCGCGTGGTACTGCGCTCTCGAGCTAAGTTCTGTTCCGACGAGTAATCTGTGTCGCGTTAACGTCTCCAGAGCCGGCAAATTACACTTCGATAGATGCCGAAATCGAAATGCCGACCAACATTGACTTTTTTGTTTCCCATTTCAAGCATTCCTACAATTCTTTGCATCTCTTCTACAGCAAGATAATGGCGCTTCATTGCTACAGTAAGAACTCACAACTCCCAACATTTTTCCTGAGATTATTAATTCCTTACATATTCGTAGTTTACTGAAGTTTTTCAGTTGAAAAACAAAAGAGAAGAGATGAAAACCCTTGAAAACCACATGTAATCTCAAATGAGAAATGGCGTAAAAGTCGAGTAGTAGTAGTATGAATCTCCCTTAGGAGGGACGGTAAAGGGAACTTAGCCCATACAACCGATATCTTCAGTGATAAATAGATAAATTTTTCGTATTATTTCATTAAAATGTCGGCGTAATACATTTTAATTGTTTCTTGGAGTTTCTGGCGACAAATGTATTGAAGCGGTCTTTTTAGTAGGATCTATTGAGGCGGACTAAGCCACTAAAAAAAAGATCACACTGCTAAATAAGCACATTTCAACCATTCCACATAATGAACAACAGCGTAGACACTATGAGACAGAAAACTTCGCCAATTTTAAATCACAAAATCCACTAGAAACACTGCGAATAATTAAAATAAACGCCCAACCACTCCCTATAAAATCCTTGTTTGTTAATATAAAAATTGTTTTTAATCACAATTAGAATTAGAAAGAAAACCTGCCAGTACATACTCATTTTCTTTTTAAAGAAAATATTTAAAGAAGTTTCGATATCAAATGTGCTTTATAACAAAGAGAAAATGTTTTATTCTAAAAAAATGATTTGTTGCTTAAATTTTTGATGTGTGAAATGGTCAACGTTTCATTTAAATTGTGACAAAGTTTATTGCGCGCCAATGTAAAACCATTAACGTAGAATGCTTATCATATTAGATATTTTGGAATATTACACTTAGTCATACCGACGTCGCGTCGGAGAATAAGAAAAAAATAAATAAAGCGACTTCGAAATGAAACACTGAAAAGTACAAAATAATTTATAATAAATCCTTTACTCATCAAAACTCAGTAAATTTACAGTGGAAACTATTAATTTCAAATGTAATATGTTGTACATAGTTTGAATTACGGATTCTGTTGCTAATTTTAATATTTCCCTTACATATTGTATCGAAATTCGAAATCTTGAACTTCGAAATCTTTATAGTTTAAAGTTAATTTTAGAGCGTCATATTTTTTACTGTCAAATATTATATAATTTAGTTATATAAGTTTAGTGTTAGCTGATTGAAATATCAAAATTATTTCGCAAATTTAAGTGCGTGAGGAAAATAATGAGATTTGAGGAGGTGGAAACGGAAGCATATTGCTTCCGTTTCCGCCTCCTCAAATCTCAGCATCGCAGTTCTTAATCTCCTGGACTGCGATGCTGGACACCCCATCCTCGCTGACTACTCCGTTTAGGGATACAGCGTGAGGATATGTATGTATGTATTTATGTATGTAGTATGTAAACATTTATGTACATTCAGTCAAGAAAGTATCGGGGATGGATGAATTGTTTATGGTTCCAAATTCAATTTTTTGTTTTCTTTGTTGTTGTTAGATTGGCACAACTGTTTTCCATTTTGGCGCGGAGTTTGAGTTGCATCTGTTATTTAGATTAAATACAGTGCTGTTTTTAATTATATCATTCTAGTGTGTATTGCTAATTTCATAATGGACAAAAACATCGAACAAAGAGTTTGTCTTAAATTTTGCATCGCCAATGGAATTTCGTGTTCCGAGTCACTGAAAATGTTACAGAAGGCTTACGGTGAATCGACTTTATCAAAAACACGTGCTTATGAGTGGTACAAAGCGTTCAAAAGCGGTCGAGATGTAATGGAAGATTTGCCTCGCTCTGGTAGGCCATCAACGTCTGCAACTGAAGTTAACATTGCAAAAGTGATGGAAATAGTGACTAAAAATGCTCATTCAAGTTTAAGAGAGATAGCCGCCGAACTTTCTGTGTCTCACGAGTCGATCCGTACCATTTTAAATAATCACTTGGGTATGAAACATGTTGCCGCTCGGCTAGTCCCAAAAGACCTGAATTTTCTTCAAAAACAATCGCATAAGAGTCGCTGAGGACATGCTAGAACGAGTCAATTCCGACCCAACGACGACCGACGACCCATTATGCGGCGTTTAAGAGAGCAAATTCGACGAAAAAGGCCAGATCTGTGGAAAGAAAATTGTTGGATTTTGCACCACGATAATGCGCCTATGCACAAGGCCATCATTGTGAATGAATTTTTGATCAAAAACTCAACAAATACCATCGAGCAACCACCTTATTCACCAGATATGGCTCCAGACGACTTCTTTCTTTTTCTTAAACTCAAATTACCATTTCGTGGCACCCGTTTTCATTCGGTAGAAGACATAAAGGATAATTCGCGGCGAGCACTGAACTCAATTCCGGAAAAAGCGTTTAAAAATGTTTTGATGATTGGATTATTCGTTGGCGTAAGTGTATCGTTTCTGAAGGAACATATTTCGAAGGTGATAAAATAAATTTGGATGAATAACTAACATTTCGTGTATTATTGATCTTTTCCCGGTACTTTCTTGACACAGTAGTATGTATGTAGGTATGTGTATTACATTTTTTCAAGTTCATGTATTTTTAATGAATCGGCAACATCGTATTCAAGTGAATTCTATTTTATATGTAACAATAATTACATTTTTATTACTATTTTTACCAATTTAAAGTGCTTTCAAATATATTACAACTCTCAGTATTTACACAAAATAACTACAATACCATTACGACTCTACGACTAGAACTTGCAACATACGCGGGTTTTCCGTCAATGGCAAAGTTTGTTAAGCATTGTTTCAAAAATTAAATTATTATTAAACAATGACGATATACCTACCTAGTTGTAAATTTTATTATTATTCAGAGATAGATATTTAGAACATTAGTAACAGCCGATACAAATATTGTCTTAAAATTAAAATAGAAAAAACTTTTTAAGAAAAAAATAAGCCAACTTCAAAAAGAAACACTAAAATCAATGTGCAAGACAATGATTTGGCGCTGACCTCAATAACTGTGAAATTTAATTATGTCGGTAATTGTTTCTTATATATAAAGTTATTTTCGTACTTGAGTTTTGATTAGTAAAGGATAGTAATTTTACATTTCAGTGTCTTTTTAAAAAAAAAAATTATTTTTCACTTTTGACTGAATTTGACCTAAATAATATTCTAGGGGGGTCTACAACTAACTTCTTTTCTAATTATGAAACAGAATGATATACAAAAGAATCACCAACATTAATAAAGCTCATAATCACTTAGGATTGTTTGGAGTATCTTAGAAGTTAGAAAGTACTTAGAAGAACTCCAATACCATTGAAAGTGAAATGGGGCCACCTCGAAAGTATATCCTTTCAAATAAAAAAAGAATTTGCTAAATCGATCCACAATTGACGAATTTATCTACGAACATACGTAAAAAATATATACAGACGATTGTACCAAGTTTATAATTGTCGTTAAAAATTCCTTTTGGTTATTCTGAGGTTGATGGGTTGACTATTGCGCAGAGAGTTGAGACCTAGAAACGTATGGCAGGAAACAAGGCTATGGTTAAGGAAATGATCTGTGGATATATAATATGGCGTTCCGACACAAGAACGGAAAAGAAATGTCGGTTTCACGTTGGATAATACATATTATGTATATTGGCGTCATCGTAAACAGCGCTAGGTGTGGAAAAAATGTCATCATGACGTGTCGCTATCGCTTTTATTTCATTTTTGAAACGTTATTACTGAGTTTTAACTTAGACATTATTTAAAAATTAAATACGAAAATATTGAATAATTTTATTTATTTATTGTTACATGTACAACGACGTTATATGAATTATAACATTATATAATTATGTGACAAGTTAAGTTGTTTAACAGTTTCGACCCTGATATGTATCACTAAAACTATGTACACTGCTATTATCTCATAATGATACGTATACCAGATTAAATTATACAAATACGGAAAAAACATCTCACTATCATCCATTTAGTGTGAAACTCTCGATAATTTTGCTCTTGAATCTTGGCAACCTCTCATTAAATAAATATATGTAAATTCGGCAAAGGGTTACTAACTATTGTATTCATTTAAAGTTCTTATTATAGGGGACTGCAGGCCGAGGTTTACTGCGTGGTCCTTGACATTAATTTAATCTAGGAGCTGACTATATTTTATTTGTCCACTGAGGACTATATAAAGAAAACAAACATCCAAGTTCTGCGATCCTGCGATTCCGGATTGTGACTATTTCGAGTTTTGCCATACTTTGATCGTAAGCATTTTTGTAAGAGAAACCACTGGAATGGAAAGTAAGGTGACGGATAAATGCTCTCTGTATATTTTCCAGACGTTACGACTGTGTCACATGGAAGGGGTACTAAATGCACAGTAACTAGTAAACTCGAGTAGTAAAAAAGCATTATGAAGGACCACTTTTGTTTGCATTTGTTTCAATCGTATCCAATTGTGCTTTAAAAAACTGAGTGTCTGGACCACCTTTATAACTACTCCATGTGTGAAGTGAGTTTCGACTAATTGTCTATTATAAACTAAGACCCTTACAATCTTGTTATAATAAACCTCTGAAATAACTAATGTCATAAGGTTTCTGTTTCCTTTTAGCGTATAGAATCCTAAAAAGACATGTAATGTAAAGATTTCGTACCTCAAAAGAAAAATACAATCTTTATAAGAATTCGTCAGAACTTGGCGAAGGTCGAAAGAAACGACTACTGGTCCACTGTTTGTCTGTCTGGTTTTAAAAACCATAAGCAACATAAGTACTCGCATACCTAGGCGAAAGTGTGAGGCGAATGATGAGATTTGAGGATGCGAAAGAAGTATATGTAAGGATCGCGATGCTTATCCTATCTAACTACCCCTTTGAGGGTACAGCGTGAAGATGTGTGTGTATGTTTGTATGTATAAGCAATATATCGGCCCCCGAATACCGACGCAAATAGTGGGGTGTCATAAGTTTCAACCCATTTTCTGTCGGTATATCTGTGTGTTTGTATGTCCCTATGTCTGTCTGTGATATAGTAGCTCCAAACGGTTACGGTAAACGGTTGAACCTATTTGAATACGTTTTTTTGTTTATTTGAAAGCTGCAGTTGTCGAGAGTGTTCTTAGCTATTTGTTTAATTTCTGTTGGCAATTAATGGTCTGATGTTTACCAGCATAAGGCATAATTAAAAGTAGGCAGGGTAGGGTGAGGCTACATGAGCATCGGGGTAAATTGAGCAATCGAAATATCAAAAACAAAGCCCTCGCGCGACAACACTTCATATGAGGAAAAGAGAGGGACAGAGAAGGGGAACTCATCAAGAGACCCCCTATTGCCCCACATGAAAATTTAGTAAGTTGAGTGGACGATTTGTTTAAGTATTTTATGATAAAAAAGTAGCGAATACGTTGTTCGTTATTTTAGTTACACATATTTTAATTTTTAGGGTTCCGCAGCCAACGAACAAAAAAACGGAACACTTATAATTTTGTCTTATCCGTCTGTCCATCTATGAGTCTGTCTGTTTCTGTGTATATTACTAATCAGAGACTATTGGCACTTCTTAATTTTCAACTGCGGGGTGGAAAATTCAGAAAAAATGTGATAGAACTTAAAAAGCAATCTTAACGAAAATTGGTTTGAATAAATTTATTTAAGCAAATTGGTTTAAATAAATAACTTTGTTTTTCACAGTATCATTGAGAAACGCTATGAAATAAAATAATATTTTTGCTGCCGATTAAATCAATATTATACATCCCGCCAATGGAACTACATATTTACCCTGCGTGGTCCGGTAAGCACTTGGTCAATTTTTAAGAATGAATTCAAACTTTATTATGTGTGTTTTATAACTTCAAACAATCGCTAATTTATGTGAATAAAATTGTTGTAAAACTAACAAGAGTGTGATGATATTTGGTATGGAAATAGCTAAGATCTCCACTGGAAACATTCAACGCACACAAAGTCGCGAGCAACAACTAGTGTAATAGTACATTGTTACTCTAGGTCTGAAAGTAACTTCTTTAGGCCCGAGATGGGGTTTGGCGCCCTCGCTGCGCTCGGGCGCCAATGGTCCGAAGGACTGCGTAAGTCTTTCACCCGAGGTAAACACTGTGCTTTTCATTATGAATACGAGGAAAGTAAAAATAAAAACATGAATTAGCTAAAGAAAAAATTAGTGAATTTTATTTTCCACTACTGCTTTAGCCTCTTCTTTTATGAAATCAGGTGTTAAATCCATATCTGAATCTGATGAACTCATCGTGTTAATACAAATCTCTGCTATACGGAAGTATACCAGAGATTTGTATAAACAAAACTCTACAACTCGAAAAAACGAATGAAGATAAGATTGTCGCTTTCCCGCCTATTTTGTTTTTTTTTCTGTGGCCGGCCATTGTTAATAATTACTATTTGGCCCAAATCTATGTTACATGTTAGTTTCAAAAAGTAGTTGAAAGTAAATTATAATAGTCATTTAAAAAAATGTATTCTTTAATTAATATTTATCTTATTTATCTTGACGTTATGTCAATTTCTCATTGCGCTGTCATTGAGTGGCTGTATAGAAAGATGGGACATGATTCAACAGAAATGTGAAAATAGAACTACTTACTTTTTATTATAATTTGACAGCTGTCAGTTGAAAACGACTCTCCCTAGGGCTGAAAAGTACTATTTTCAACCTGCTGCAACTTCAGGCCTACTTTCCAAGTATAAGTAATGAAAAATATTTTTTGTTATCTCAATTAAAAATGATTCTCGATTTTATAGTTTAAGTAAACTTTATGTTATTCGTGATTAATTGTTACAATGATATAATTATTAACGGATGGCAACACTATTATTTTGAGGGTGTTGCTACTTCAATAATTTATTTGTGATTATACGAGCTGGTATTTTTGAATAACGAAAAATAAGTCAGTCGAGAAATATGTATTCTGTGCGAGAAATACACGAGCTAGCGAAAGCACGTCTTAATTATATCTCAATATAGCCTACGTTTCCGCTCATCAATATATACTAGAAGAACGAAAAGCTTTCACTTATAGTTATAAGTGAAAGCTTTTCGTTATATTTTATATATATACTAGCTGTACCCGCGACTTCGTCTGCGCGGAAAAATTTTTCGTGGCTCTCCCGAATTAGGTTAAGTTATATGTAAATATGCATAGCATGTTTAAACATTGTTTCTGAAAAAAAGTCTACGTTTAAGCTTACGTCTGTCTCTGGACCCATACTATCTCGGCGATCGATGTTCGGCGGTTCAGCATTTCCCATTCAAAGTTTTATCCCCCTTTTCACCCCCTTAGGAGTAGTTTTTTAATAAAAAGGTAGCCTATGTCCAGTCCCAGGTGTCAAAAAACTATATCCATGCTACACCATAGTCAGTTCAGCGGTTTAGCATTTCCCGTACAAAGTTTCGTCCAACCTTTTCACAGATTCTTGATAAAAAAGTAGCCTATGTATTTTTGATAAAAAAAGTCTTACCACCTCACCAAATTTTATCATTACCAAGATTTTGCGTTTCCCATACAAAGTTTCATCCCCCTTTTCACCCCTTAAGGGCAGGTTT
Source organism: Zeuzera pyrina (assembly GCA_907165235.1). NCBI lineage: Eukaryota > Metazoa > Arthropoda > Insecta > Lepidoptera > Cossidae > Zeuzera > Zeuzera pyrina. The sequence continues at coordinate 13,328,251 of OU015624.1, forward strand.
TTGATAAAAAAAAGTAAGCTAAGTCCGTTCTCTGATGTCAAACTATCTCAGTGCTAAATTTCATTATAATCGGTTCAGGGGTTTACCATTTCCCATACAAAGTTTCATCCCTCTTTTCACCCCTTTAGGGGTAGATTTTCTAAAAAATAGTTAGCCTATCATGAGCGCAATCACGTGTTCTTACGCCGTACCGATTGCTATTAAGATCAGTCAAGCCATTCTTTAGTTATAAAAGGACATACAGACAGACAGACAGACAGACAGACAAAAATTTTAAAAATGGTAGAATCGAAATCAGTAAGTAATAAAACGACTATCTATCGCAAAATTTGACAAAAAAATCTGAAATTACAGACAGACGCAAGAGATTTATATAGTAGTATAGAAGATATGTAAAAGGAGATTATTCTATTTCCTCGATATGTATTCAAAAATTATAATTGGTCCAAGTATAATGATCGTTTCACTGGAGGTGTAGCTGAAAATTAAAATTATTATCAAAATCTAACTGAACATACAAATACAAATTTTATTAGGCCAAATGGGATGGATTAAAATTACAGTATTTGGTAAAATGCCTGGCTTCGATGACTCGAGTCTTCAATCTAAATTATGGAAAAAGATTTACAAGAAATTTTGTTAACCGATGATGCTGTGAGCTATTTGTAAAACATTAACTTCCACTCCATTTTGGGGTCGTTTTACTGTTATAACAGTTATTCGTTTTTGCATGCGCCTTGTTTATCATAGGTAAAGCTTGTTTCACACTAACTCTTGTTTCACACTAAGTTTTATATTATGTTGATACTACTATGTAGTACTTATGCTATTAGTTCACATGTAAAGTAAGTTTAAGTATAGCAATGTTGGTATTTAGGCACGGTACTATCAAAATCATGAGATATTTTGATGTCGTAGATGTACAAAGTAGTTAAATAAAGAATTCGAATATCTTATGTTAAGAGTTAGGTAAATATATTTTGTTTCTCATATTATATTATTGTATCTGTCAATTGACAAGTGTTTCACCACTTGATGAAGCTCAGACTTGGTCAAGAGAACTTGTTGAGAACAAGAGAAGTTTGAATGTAGACTAAATATTGTTAAAAATATTCGTATCTATATATATGTCGGTGGAAATAATAAAAGGCACTCATTTGACTATACTAAGGCAAAGCGCGACTTCCGGTTTGGAAGGGATGCGCGCTAACGGAATATCGGGGCCGGCACTGGGAGTCTGTTAAACTACGGCGTCAGGTGCGTTAGCATTTCTCCGACGGATCGTTTGCTATTATTAAATGTCCAATTACCTACATAAAGATTGTTCTAAGAGAGTTCTGTCGCTTGCACAATAACTTTCTCTTAACTTGGTAGTTTATCGAGTAGTTCGCTTCTTGCTTAAATTAGGTACCTGTTTCTCATAACTGAGTCCCAGAGCACGAATTGTCCTGTGTCTTTTCCGACATATACATTACCGTAAATTAAGACCTTTTTTTTGATCACGCAGGAGAAACTTGAAGACAGGTAATTGGCTCTCTCGGGTGAGACTGGGTTATGTGGTGCTTATATACATTAAAACTCCAGCGGTCGTTGTCATTGGCGCGTTGCGGAAAGGACATCGGATTTTACGGAACGTGCTTTTACGCTGTGCTGCAGCGTTTTTTCTCTAGGGTGGATAGTTACAGACCTCTTCCTGTACCCTCACACTGCCACAATAGCGCAGACCATACGCATTGTGGTCCTCCTCGGGCTCACATGAATGGACGGACGACCGGAGCCTTCCACGACACCGAAACGACCTTTGGTCGCTTCTTACTACAGGCGGGAAATATCGTAACCTTATTCATTGGCTGTGGCTACCAGGCTGACCATAAAGTAAGACCGATGTTATATATAATGCATAGTACATCTATGTAAATGTTACATGATATTTCACCAATAGTGTTGCGAGTGAACGATGCTTCCTTAACTACGATGTCTTTGTGATATTTGTGAGAATCGCGTGTTTCGTAGTTAAATTTTTGCGAAATTAACTTAACAACTAAATTAAAGATATACAATTTTAGTAAGATTAATCATTTTATAAAAATGTGTTTAAAAGAAAAAGGGAATTTATTAGTCGACTTTCATATTTAGGACAATAAAAAAGAATCATCATTATATCTTTATATCGATTATAATTGGTCAAGTAAGTAGGTATATTTTATGCAACTTGACACAGAGTTCAATACGTAACATAATTCCTTAGGTTTACAATACCACACGTTGGCTTCACGATGTTCCCACAACTGACAAGCCGACCAAGAATGTTAGCTGTACGGGAATCCTTTTCCAAATAATTAATGCGATAAAATAGTGCGGCGCGGCGGGCGCAGTTCGCGGCGTGACGAGCGCGCGCGCGCAGTCACGACGCATGCGCGCAAAACGACCACGGGGCCGCACGCGCGACCTCCGCCTTTACCACTCTGTCACAGCACTATGACGCGTTTGTGTTGAATTCGATACATTTCTGCTACTTTTCTATATCTGTATTGATAAAAAAAAGAAATGATTTTAAAAGCAATTCAAATGTAACTTTAGAGATAAATTTAATTATTTAGCATTTTTATAATACTTGTATTCTGTTTCTATAGAAACTTTCGTTTTGTAACACTGTCGAGAATTTTTTTAGGTCCTATTTTCAGAACAAGTATTTATGTTGTATAAAATAATGATTCGTATTATCCATAATAATATCTAACTAACTAATATCCCTTCCCTCTTTTTCCGATATTTATTGGTTATATTAATTAAGGAATATGGTCTGATTATAAATTATGGAGATATAATAAATTTTCTAATTTTTTGTATTGTTTTAAAAACAAGACATTTCTGTTTTCTTAGAAAATAATAAATATGCATCAATGCATTACAAATGTAAATGATAAATCACCGAGTAAATATACGGTAACACTGAATAGGGCCCTGCATCCCTACATCTATGTGCCTCTATTTTATTAAATCAGGACACTGCCCCTGCTATGTATCCTGTACGTATGAAGACTTGTTGTGATTCATACTATGCAAAGTTATTCCGGATTTGCGTAAGAAACAAGAGATTTCTCTTGCAACTTGAAACGAAGATTCTTTATCAATTGAAATGATCGTATTTAATAACAGCTATTTCTATACTAACGTAATATTTACCTACGTCATGTTTCATGTAATTAGTGAAAAATATCGTAGATCTATGTGTACGATATTGTATCATTTCCAGATAATTATTTTGTGATACTAAACAAATATATATATCAGATAATAATAGATAATTAACTAAAAAAACACGCAATAACCAATTACACATTTTGCTCCTTCAGACCGATAATATACTATGTTGTTATCATTGTCTAATGCAAATCACATTCATTCATAAAGCATGATACTAGACTGTAGCGCCTATTTACTCTATCAAGTAGCTCGCGTACTTGAATGGTTCTTTCTATTGGAACGTCACTCGCAGTAACTAATGCTGTATACTGTCCGATCTGGACTAAAAAATGATGGTGCGTAAGTGCACGGTTTTAACGAATGAGATTTAAATGTAAATCGTTTCAGTTTTTTCTTTTATTTATGCAAAAAAATAATTAATTAGTACCTAACAATTTTTTGACTGGTTTTGTTAGTATGACAGTTTTGTAATAGAATAAAAAGAAAATTAGTAGATACCTAGGTACATTACCGACTCAGACTATTATGATTACGAGGAAAAATATAGATCTGTTTAAAGAGAAAGGCGATATTTATGATATGGAAACCCGAGGTCATAATACATTGGTTAATTCCAAAATTTAAATTACCTAAGTCAAATGTTTCATTCTCGGGTAACTACGTTCGTTTTTGTAATAAAGGTCCTCAGGGCGTTGTTCAATTAATTGAAAATAGATTTAAGTTTGTTATAAAACGCACATTGATTAGGTAGGTAGACAATCGTACTATAAAATAAACGATTTCGTTGAAGACAAAACAATAGTCTGGAAATAGTCTTCTCTACACATGCAATTACTGGATTTCTGTACCTACATTGTATTTAAGCTTATTGTAAAATGTTGAAAAAATGACACCTGGTTTTCTTGTCGAATCTACTCAGTGTCCAGCTTTCTTTTTGAACCGAACTAAAGTAGATTTAACGTTCAAAAACACCTTGGAACTGGACTTTGATCAACAAAATTGATCGTAGTCTTTTGGAATTATTATGTGATTTATGATTAACTAATATAAGTATATATAATCCTATGCCGAAAGTTATATTATACATATATATATTATACATATATATATATGTATAATATATATATATATATATGTATAATATATATATATATATATGTATAATATATATATATATATGTATGTGTTAGCAACGTAGTTTACCAGTGCGTCGCCTATACTAGTTCTAATAATAAGCACTAACTTTTGGACGTGAGGAGAAAAGCAGTTGGCACGTCCTATATTTTTCTTTCTCTCTCAGAGCAATATGGAAGCATATAAAATAAAACAAATAAAGTATTTTATCAACGTCATGAAATGTAACGTGCCCACCTGGTGCAGTCCAGAAAAGAGCCGCAGGGTAACCGACAACGTAATTCAATTCACATGTCAAGTTTAGCTGTACTGGAGATGGGATTTTTGACCGCAGTACGTTCTATTTCGTTCACGGAATGACAGTGTCATATTGTTTTCGCTATTCTCTTGTCCTATGGAGCATTGAACGAATAATTTTTCTGACGTTTTACCTATATTGTTGAAATGAATATTTTTAGGAATTTCTGTAAGTATACATTTATAATGTAAGATTTTAATAAGTACGTATTAAATAGGCGTATAAAATTGTTACTATCGAAATATTTTACATACCATATTTTAAATAAAAATACCGAACTTCAATAATTACCGCGGTGTACATTGAACGCAGCATACAATGTTTTTTGCACTTGTTTAAAATTGCAAGACATCAAATTAAGTTAGCGAAATCGTATATTAAGTGTACTTAAATGCTATCCAATTAGTTGCAATTAATAATACAGGGCACTCTTACCTTATCGCGTACAAATCAATTTCTGAACCAGTACGAGTTATATCAACGACCATGCTTCCTAACATGCGAATTGAAAAGCTTTACTCACGCCCCGTCACACTGCCTCACATTAATTACGGAGGAAATTATAGGTTCTTTATCACCATTCTTTTTTTTAATAACAGGCATTGTTGTCCATTCGTGACAAGAAACGATTCTGTTCAGGCAGTGACTGATTTAATTCGATATGCGCACGACTTGCGACTGATATATTATGGAACGTCTTCATCGTTCCTTTTGCAACAGCTTAATTTTAAAATTCTTCTTTAAATAGCGCTTTCATGTGTATTACGCATTTACACATTTACCCATACTTTTAAGGCGCTTCCCCTAGTCAAATACTGTTTTTTTGCTAGTTTTAGAGGCTATCTTCACGGTATTTGAACATATATAAGAAGTAATAAAAATATTATAATAATTTTCGACATTTTAACAACACTTTTGCCGTCTCATATTTTTCATTTATATTAAAATACATATAAAATCTGTATTCAAAAGAAAGCCTAAAAATTAGAAATACGTGCATCTACTTCATAAATAGAAGTTATATTTACTTGCGATTTACACTAATGTATAGATAATTTTATGATATAAAACTTGACCAAATAAATTTTTTCAAAAGACCCTTTTTTATGAGTAAAATCAATAATTACTGGATTACATGAAGAATTTTACGAATTCTAGTATGAGGTGCTCTATACGTTTGCCTGTTTGCCTGGGGGAGCGCCTTAAGGACAGAAATAAATTGGTTATTATGCTCTGTCGTAAACTGAAGATGTTGAGAAAATAAGAATAAAAAAGTGCTTCTCCTTTAAGGTACTATTAGAAAAGTTCGCAATTAATAATGCAATTATAGATAGCAGAAGCTATTATGATCATAAGAGTGATGAATTAATATGTAGAAATTAACATTCTAGTGAGTTTGTGAACCAATACGTACGTTTTATTTGTGGTTAAACTAGAAGCACTTAATTAAAGTAGAAGAAACGCAGGTGGATAACACCTGGATCTTGATTAGTGATCGCACCTAACTTCTTTCATTCGACATATGGAATTAATACTCATAGGTAAATATGAGCTTTTAATTAATTAAACGACAGCGCTATACAGGGTGCACATAAATAGTTGTGTGCCGTAAAACGCTTGTTATCGCTGTGAACTGTCATTTTTAGTTGATTCTCGTTTTAAGTTGCATAATATATTTACAATTTATTGTCTTTTTATAAAGTACTCATATTTTACAGTTCTTTGATTTTGTACTTAAAGCGATATAATGATAGAGTATAATAATTAATTTAGGTATGTTTATATGGCGTATATATGCGGTATAAAGTAGCAACACAGCGAACGCATTTCATACACATATTAGTTTTTAGGTACCTATCGGGGTATAAATTTGGGTACCTTGGGCTTCGATCTTAAATTGTGCCTTATAAAGGTACATTTACGATCACTATAACAAAATAATCGCGGCTCAGCTTTACCGTTGCACTGACACGCCTCTGGCTTCGGGCCGAGTTTGTTTTAGCACGATCACGGTGCGCTCTCCGTTTGTACGTGCCGCCTTGTACAATTTTTTTACGTGATTTCATAGTGTTAAGATGTGTGAAATCATAACAGAATTGATTTCTTTACATAAGATACCACGAGGCTGCCCCGGAAAACCGTGAAAGAATATTTTAAGGGCATTAGAAGGCGTTTGAACATCGTGACGGAAATTAATTGAAGGAAGAGATAACAGTAGAAGAATAAGATTTATGAGGTCTGTACAGAAGGCCAAAATATTTAACGGAATTCGACAATTTTATTTCGTTATATCTATGCATTGCATTTTATTTCTTCATTGAATTCATCGAAGAGATAAGAAGTATAGCAGGGTTGGATGACAGTGTTATTCTAAAAATGAAGAAAAAATGTTTAGATGGTTCGGGACACATAGAAAAATAGTAATGAACGATTGACGAAGAATATTTACAAAGCGAAAATCGGTGGTAGCAGAAACCGAGGAATACCAAGGCTTACTCATGAAGATCAAATCAGCGTTAGCCGACGGAAATGTCAAAAGCACTCGCATACATAAATGAGTGTGAGGAGAATTATGAGATTTGAGAAGCGAAAAAAGTATGTAAGGACCGCGACGCCTGACGCTCCATCTTCTCTGACTACCCCCTTCACATTCATATCATATTTATATTAATTTAAATTTTCATAACTATCATGAAAATTTTCACCTGCAGTGTAAGATCTTTCATCATATAACTCATAAAGGCTATCTCTACTTTTTCTTATGCCCTTCGTCGCCCAATCCGCAAAACGTAACTTGTTATTAACAACCACTTTCTTAAATATCATTATTATTAAATAAAGTATATTATTATTATTATTTTGTATATATTTTTACGATACCAAAACGGAACCAATGCCAAGCTGCTAAGTCATCGGCTGCAACAGTTATATATAAGCTCTATCCTTTGACCGACTTTTAGATAATTTTAATTATGCTATAAGGTACACACAATTATCAATAAATAATTATAACTGTATATAACAAATTTGAATAACGAGAGGTGCAAAAGGGAAGCAAACCTTATTGAGAAGGGTGATGCGGAATGTCAAATGATGAACAACTGAGATCTATTGATGACAGCAATTTTGTGAATGTCGGTAAAGCAGAGATTCTCAACTTAATGGGTTTGTATAACATTAATAATATTATTTCAATTCTATTGTATTCTACTGTAATTGAAATAAAATATATCGATTGCAGGTCTAATTTTTATTGCACTATTTATAATTATTACACTAAATGAAGTTATTCGTTCTGTTAATAATAATTATTAATTTTTTGATAATTAATTATATCGTTGTATAATGCCGTAGCCGTCTTATCTTTTCTGATTTACCGTTAGCGAGCGAGTTTAGACGTTATTTTTATTGCTTATGCTAACCCCGTTAAGAACTAGGATGTCATAATTGACAAACATCTGTCACGGAATGCTATTTATGAGGTCTTTGAAGAGTTCATTTTTCTCTACATTCTCTGAAATGTCAAGAAGACTTCTTGCACTTATGGACTAAGATCTCCCTTACCAAATAACACTTATTTTATTCATCTCGGATTACGCTGACTCCCGCTATTTGGATGTCATAGAAGCTAGAGCGTTCACAAAATCTTTATAGGTATTGGTTTCATCTAAGGACTAAAGAAGTTTGACATGGTCTCTCATTTGCACAAGGAACTCAAGTGGATTTCAATTCATTTCCGCAAGGATACATGGATAATTATCTTTTGTTTTCAATATGCTATATAATATGATGCTGATTATATATTCTTTTCTATTATATATATATATACAATATACGACTAACTTTTGGCGCGGTGGCAGAGCATAACACGCCGGATGCCCTAAGTTAAATCTCTCGTTAGCACAATTTAGAAAATATTTGTCGTTTATACATGTTTACGTAATATGTACATCTACATATGTATTTATAGTGTAGTGGAAATGTATATTATGAAAAAGAAATTATCATGTTAACTTTTTCTATTGCAAGATCTTTGTTAACGTTGGACTGCTGGAAGAAATTTTATTTTGGTACATGCAGTATCTTTCTTCGTAAATTATATTTTTTATTGTCTCTGTTACATGTGCGTATATACGATATGGACATAAATAATTAAATCAATTTTTGGACTGACCAGATTAGATTCTGACAACTGAACATACATATTTCCTTATTCTTGGCCGATGTAATCCACGTAATATTATAGCCGAAGCAATAAATTTTGTTTATTGAATGCTTGTTTGTTGATTCGTCTATGTTAATATACAATTATACATATAGTTACTACATAACTTACTTTCATGAGATGTATGTAATGAATATTACTCATGACGGCTCAATGGCATGCACGTAGTAAGTGGTTCACTTGTTTCAACTTCTGTGAAGTTATTTGCGTTCGAAATTATTGTTGATATTGTCGATATCTGATTTAACGGTATCCCGTCATTTCTCTCACAAATGCACTTTCTTGTAAGAATGTTACAATGTTCTTGATCTAGTACCGATTATTACGGATGCTGGCTGATACCGAACGTTAGATTTTCAAATTGCTTTTAAAGGCACCACAACGTTTTTGAGTTTATACAATTGAAAATAAACTAAATATGTATTTTCATAACATTAGAATTGCAATAATATAAACTACCTATTATAATCTGACAGCCTTGTTTACATTACAATGTTATTCATATTCCCAAAAAATATGTATACAATATGTATAATGTACATATTTTATACATATTCTTTGGGAATATGAATAATATTGTAATGTATTTTAATAGTACGTTATTGAAGGATAAAATCTTAACTTTTTCTGAAGTTATTTCATATATTTTATGAATGTTATACAAGAAATCTCTAGATAATTACAATAACAATTGCGTGACCCTAAACTTAGATTTGTACTATGGATATCACGAAACGTACTAGGGAAGTATTTTTTATTTGTTAATTTTATTTATTTGCACATAAAAATACAAAGAAACAGTAGTCAAAAAAATTATAATGACAAAGACAATGTTTATCTCTCAAGAGATTTCTTCCAGCACAGCTTGGTGATAGGGAAAATGAACGAGGGTAGTATGTGCTTAAAATAAATTTAAGAAAATAAAATATCACCGAAATAACTAAATTAATAAGTATAAACTAAAATTAGCACATATACAAACACATATAAAATATTTACATATATAATAAATGCATAAACATAATACATATACATAGGTACATAACAAACATAATATAATACACACATAACTGTTATATAATACATACATAATTACCAATAGATAGTAGATAGAAGTATAGACAGCATAACCTTATTGACGTACATAACATAGGTAATACATAATAATACAATACAATAAAAAAGTAATTATGATGTAAATGACAGAAAGTGTTCTTTTAAGAGCTTTTTAAAAGATGCTAGTGTTAGCAGTTTCTTATATATGTAGGAAGTTAGAAGTTAGAAGTATTCATTAACACCCAAACAGATTAATTCAACGTCGTTTTAGTATTTTTAGTCATTCGTATTAAGTGTTAGTGGGTCCTGCCTCAGTTCGTTATGAGTTTATAATACATAGTATTAATCACTTTCACATAATCTACGCTAAATACCAATTGCAATTAATTGTAGCTCAGCGATCTGAACACCTCTAATGGTGCTTGTAGTTGCTACAACGAGGGCCGATTTAAGAGCTAACGACTTTTATGGCTTGCATGGATCTTCCTTACTCAGCGATTGGAGATGGGATGCTGTAACGAGGTCGTTACGTGCCTTGTATTGGCTAATGAATTAATTTACAAGATGACATTTAAATTGTCTAACAATATAACAATAAATGCTATTAGCAATTTTAGTTTCATTTAATAAACAATCTGTAAAACGAATCCCCCGTGGAATAAGCAGAAACTTAAAATATTTTAATTAGGGAAAATAATAATTTATTTAAAATTTGATCCTATTAAATATGGAGTTTAATACTACACAGCTATAATAATTTGTTTTCTTATGTTAATTTTTATTTAAAAATGCTTGGAAATATATTAAAAACTACAATCGGCATGATTATATATGTATTTACTTATCTATTAATTTCATTGGCACTAAACAGTAATTTCGCGAACTCGAATAGCTTTTGGCTTTTGGTCGAGAGATACGTGGAAAATAAAATAATAATACAATTTATTGAAGTAATCTTGACTTCATGATAAAAAGAGATTATTATAAATAACATTAATATTATTACCATTACATTAAAATAGAAAATAAAATGACATATACATTACATATTTGATTGCAGCTTTTCTCTCATTAAGGTTTGTTCTTTATTTGTAGTAAAATACATGTGTTTATTTAATAACAAAGCCCTAAAGTGGACATTGTGGATTATGCATCTTGTTAATTTTACTATCTTGATTTTATTAATATATCCTGTCCATATAATAAACTCTCCATCTTGTTTCCTTATTAGCACGTATTAATTATAAATAGCGAATAAACTTACCTAATATTGTAACTTATAGGATTTAATATAATAATATACCTGTTTATCTTATTTATTATGAAAATATCTTTTATTTTTCATTAGCTCGAGGCTGGTGGTGCGCTTGTAAGTCGTAACTCGTGCGCAGACGCAGGCTGCAGTTATTACAATGGATAAGATGACTCTAACTACCAAGCAGTGAGCTTATTAATTTATTTTATTTATTATGATTGTGAACTTTCACCCTAAGAAAAGAGAGCTTACTAAGCGGCAACTTTGAGGAAGTCTATTATTTATGATAATGTGTAGTTTTTCACTATATATAGGCTTATATTCGAATTATTTAATATACAGGTAACGTTACATGATTTTTCATTTCGGGTGGACATTATTTGGGTTTTTACTAACAGGTTGCCCATCGGCTACATTAGTTCTTTTTAATACGTTGTAACTCTTAGCTGATTTCTACGATTTGGGGCAAAATAAAATAATTTTCACTTTCTGGAAATGAACATAACAGTTCATTCATTGTGGTAAATCTGGCGATTGACTCTCATCGATGAGTTTAAAATATCAAATGTAATTTTCATAAAACTACCTAAACTAAAAGCTAAAATGTATGTAGGTATATCATATTTTCAGTCGATAGGTGTTTTGGTTTGTTAGAACGAAATGAACTATGTAGCTGGAGGTTCTATGTGGAGGCACTATTGGAAAATGTAATAGCTACTTGAATAGAAATATTGTCTTAGTAAATTATGCAAGAAAAGCACCGTCTTATGAAGTGATGTGTTCTTTTGAATCTTTTAATTTGATTTAAGTTGTCTGATCTGATTTATTTAGCCGGCCTTGTGCGGAAGCTCCTGCTCCAGACGATCCGCGTTCAAATGTGTGTGAACCCGACTTATGACGTTTTATGTAAAGGGAGTGGGGAAAGGAATTGAAAGGAAAGGAAGTAGGAAACGGAAATACTGCTCATGATGAGTTCAATAGTTTGTTTTTTTGTACTTTTGAATATTGAACAATAACACGAACATTTTCTATATTTTCCTTTTTTTCACAGAGCAGCATGAAAGTTTATTATTTAATGCAATTAATAATAAAATATGGAATACGTAATACCTCTTTAAGAATAAACTAGTCCGTTCATATCATACGGCTTCCCTCTTGTTAAAATACTTGGGTACAAATAATAGGCAATTGCTTGGCTGGACTGGACTGCGGTGGCTGGTCGATGTCGTTGGGTAGTCCAAAAATTGGAATAGTGATAATCCATATCCATACTATCCATATCCATCCATACTAATATTATAAATACGAAAGTCTCTCTGTCTGTCTGTCTGTCTGTCTGTTCCGTTTTCACGGCTAAACCGCCGGACAGATTTTAATAAAATTTGGCATGGAGATAGTTTGACACCAGGGGGTGAACATAGGCTACTTTATTTTTTAAAAATCTACCCCTAAAGGGGTAAAAAGGGGGATGAAACTTTGTATGGGAAATTTTTAACCGCTGAACCGATTAAGATGTAATTTGGTACAGAATACACCTTTTCCATTAAAAAAACATAGTTTTCTTTTTTATTAAAAATCTACCCCTAAAGGGGTGAAAAGGGGGATGAAACTATAGGGGAACTTTATAATGCTAAACCCTAACAATATGGGTATCAAATGAAATAGAATACGCAGGGGAAGGTAGATACATATGTGACGTCACCATAAATCCAATATGGCGAATGTTATGATATTCATTTTCAAATCCAAGATGGCGATTATTACTTTTTTTGGATATTTATCCACATACATACGACATAGGTATCATATTCGAGGTTTCTCGGGGTGCTAATTACGAAAATGATGTTCATTTTCAAATCCAAGATGGCGAATATTACTTTTTTTTTGGATAAATCGATATGGGTATCAAATTCTAGGTTTCTCGGGGTGCTGATTACGAAAATGACTTTCATTTTCAAATCCAAGATGGCGAATATTACTTTTTTGGATAAATCAATATAGGTGTCAAATTCTAACTATCTCGGGGTGCCGATTACGAAAAAGACGTTCATTTCGTAATCCAGGTAGCGAATATTATTATTTTTTAAAAATCTACATGGGAGTCATGTTCTAGGTTTCTCGGGGTACTGATTACGAAAATGACGTTCATTTTCAAATCCAACATGGCGAATATTACTTTTTTGGATTAATCGATATGGGTGTCATATCCTAGGTTTCTCGGGGTGCTAATTACGAATATGACGTTCATTTACAAATCCAAGATGGCGAAAATGACTTTTTTGGATAAATCGATATAGGTGTCACATTATAGGTTTCTCGGGGTGCTGATTACGAAAATTATGTTTATTTTCGAATCCAAGATGGCGATAATTATTTTTTTGGTTAAATCGACATAGGTATCATATTCTAAGTTTCTCGGGGTGCAAATTACGAAAATGATGTTCATTTTCAAATCCAAGATGGCGAATATTACTTTTTTTGGATAAGTCGATATGGGTATCAAATTCTAGGTTTTTCGGGGTGCTGATTACGAAAATGACTTATTTTCAAATCCAAGATGGCGAATATTACTTTTTTGGATAAATCGATATGGCTCTCAAATTCTAAGTACCTCGGGGTGCTGATTACGAAAATGACGTTCATTTTGTAATCTAAGATGGTGAATATTATTTTTTTTTGATAGATCTACATGGGTGTCATGTTCTAGGTTTCTCGGAGTATTGTTCAATACCAACAATATGGGTGTCAAATGAAGTGGGATACGCAGAGGAACGTTTTTGTATATGTGACGCTATCATAAATCCAATATGGCGGATGTTCCATAATAGGAAATAACTTTTTCGTTCAACACCAACAATATGGGTATCAAATGAAATGTAATACGCAGGGGAAAATTCCCAGACATGTGACATCATCATAAGTCCAATATGGCGGATGTTCCATAATAGGAAATAAGTTTTTCGTTCGACACCAACAATATGGGTATCAAATGAAATGAAAAACACAGGTGAACGTTTCTGGACATGTGACGTCGTCATAAATCCAATATGGCGGATGTTCCCTAATAGGAAATAATTTTTATGTTCATTACCTACAATATGGGTATCAAATGAAATGGAATACGCAGGAGAAGGTTTTTGTATATGTGACGTCATCATAAATCAAATATGGCGGATGTTCCATAGAAGGACATAACTTTTTCGTTCAAAACTAACAATATGGGTATCGAATGAAATGGAATACGCAGGTTTTTGTATATGTGACGTCATCATAAATCTAATATGGCAGATGTTCCATTATAGAGAATAACTTTTTTTATAACCCCAACAATATGAGTACCGTTATACCGAAATATGTTACGCATCCCGTCCCGCCTAGGGGGGTGGCAGGGGGTATGTGGGACTCCTCGACATTAGGGTGCTAAGCCGAGTATACCCACTAAAACCTGACGGTTGTTCCTCCACGGTACCAAAGTGCCGGGGCAACGGGTGCGCGTTTGAACTCTTCCGCGGACCCGACGGCCATGCCCAGCATAAGCCGGGCCCTCCTCCGTGTGTGGGCAGTTTGACCTGCCCTCTCTCCTGGGAGGCGCGCGGGAACACCGCGCGCACCATTCCGAAGCCATTAGGTGAGGCGCCTTCCCCCGAAGGACACCCTAGGCCTCTAAAGTGGTGGCTTCCGCACCCCGCCTACACCACGGCAGGGGCGTTCGCACGCCCACCTGATTTTTACGTGTTTACTCACGGGTTTTTACAAGTTTTCCTTCTTCCCACCTTTGATTTTAACGTGTTGTCTCACGGGTTTCATTTCGAGTTTTCCTTCTCTCCACCTCTGATTTTAACGTGTTTTCTCACGGGTTTCATTTCGAGTTTTCCTTCTCTCCACCTCTGATTTTTACGTGTTTCCTCACGGGTTTTTAAAAGTTTTCCTTCTTTCCACCTCACGTCTTCTTGACTTTGTGTCCTCCGCAGAGGACACAAAAACACAAACAAGCGTACGACGACCATTCCCCTCTGAAAGCAGAGGGGTAAGGTGACAACGACTACACAACGAAGTCCATCAATATGCATCCTTCAGGATACACGCGGATGGACACCCCTTGCCACCCCGTTGGTCGGGCTATTAGCCGCCGCCCAGTAACAACCCATTAAACAACGAGCAGTTACCGGTCGGCGCCCAGGATGCACCACGTGGAGGTTGCCCAACCCAGCACCCCAACAATATGAGTACCTCGGGTAACCTCAGTAACCTAAAGAGGTCAAGGAACATTTTTCCACGCGGACGAAGTCGCGGGTACAGCTAGTATTATATAAATCGATACAGTACGTACGCAAATACGAAGCATTTGTGCTAATTTCGTTCAAGTAAAGGTTAAAATTTTAAGAGTAGGTTATATATTTTATAAAGTAGACACATATTTTCATTTGTAATATTAAGTCTAATAAGTATAAAGAAGATAGACACTACTATGATTTTTGAATAATTTGACTATATATTTTTTAGAATTCATGACGTCGATTGTTATTATTAAAGGACTAATATAATATCCATTTGTGTTCGTCCGGCAGTTGTTACATAAGAAAGCAAAGTAATACCTACCTAAAGCTGTGACCATGTTTTCGAATAGGTATCATTCGGCTTTAGCAAGTGGCTAAAAAGGGTGTGTTTAAACACTATTAAGGGTTTCCATCCAACGTTCGAGGCTAAGTGCCTTACATCGCCACTGCATTGTCTGTAATGTAGAGGCGGCCAAAGTGATGAGAGGCTTAGACTTTCTTTTCTTAGCACAAAGCATCTCACGCCCTATTACTCATGAACAGAGATGCACATAGTTGGAAGCCTTTATTTTTTGCATATACTAAAAATTATGCGTAAACATTATGTCTATGTTTTTATTCTATTGCCATTGAATCATGTTTATAGAGTTAAAACACTTACAATTTCATCACCGAAACAAACTTGTAGTGTTGCGTTATTTCCATATAGAAATTCCAGGGCTTTCCCTGGACACAACTCTGTATATGCTTGACGGGGGTCTTGGTCGTGAGTGCGCTTTGCATATTTCAAGAATGCAAGCTAAATGCGTGCACTACAGACAGTTAAGTGAAATGGATCTGTGTTTATAACGTTGAAGGCTTGTTAACTACGCTGTTTGAATTTCCCACATAAGATTTTCGCTTAGTTCCATAAACTTTGTTCTGTGATTTCCAACAGTTGCTTTTCACTGATATTTTGAAACTAAACAGCAGTAATTCAAAACAATGGAAATTGCTTTATAAGGAAAATGGTTAAATTGCTATACATAATAAGTGTCGATTGTCTATAATTTTAGCATACAAACAATAGAAAGGTGCTATAAACATTTTTATGGCTCCGTAGTTGAAATGGCAAACCATGTTATATAATTCTAGTTTTGTTCTGTCTGTATGTTCGTCTGCCTGTCCGCTTGTTCGTGTGTCACCGTTTATATTCCAACATCTTGTTAAATTGAACGAGTTCCTTAATGCGGCTTTCTGGAAATGTGAGTTGGTAGAAATCGTCATGTAACGAAAAAACGTTTTGCCCCCTCCATTAAACTCTTAGTGACTCTCTCTCTGTATTCGAGCAGACAAGCAGCATGCGCGGCCGCGCCGGCTGTATAACCTCGTTACTTTACACGATGAAATTTTGTTTTTTGTTATTGTTTTAAATCATACGTGACTTTTATTGTCTCATTATTGCAATTAAATTTGGAGAAATGGAAACTGCAGCTAAGGAACTTTGTTCCTGACGAGGGTCCCCCGGCCGCACACGGTTTTTTTATTTTTTACGTTTTACGCAAAAGAAAACTGTTGAAAGGAATTATATATTGGGTAACACTTTAGTACGAAACTTCAAGTGATACGTGCCGTTCTGGGCCTGTTTTTAGGTTTCCATAGGTATCTAAAAAAAATAAACTTGAATCATTGTAAGATCATTAATGCATCCGTTTATCTGTCTGTATGCCTTTCTGTAAATTGGGTGCTCGAACTTCACTTGACCATTCCTCCCCTTCTTTACGAAATTATTCGATCTAAAATTTTAAAAATTTCGGATAGGGAATATAAAGCCTTACCTAAAGTATACCTACGCGAAACATGTATAATGAATGGCCTAAGTTCTATACATTTCAGAAGCCAGTTTAAGACTGAATTTTACTTAATTGGGTCTTTATTAGTATAGGAATTTCAAATAAATTACTTAAACATATTCCTTTGTGGTTGCGTTGAAGGAAGTACTACTTATATACATAACATTGCATAGAATAATAAAGTCGTCTAACGTCAGTTTTGTGGCTGTGCAGGCGAGTGCACGCTTGACCTGCGTAATTGTACGCCGAGCCTAGTCTATAATTCCTTCTCTGAACGCCAAGAGGTTCTTTATATAATGCGGGTTAATATAACATGTCTTAAAATTTATTTCGACTTAATAAATGTATCCACTCTACATTGCAATAAATACATATTTACAATGCATTAACCAATTATCGATTTTTAAATTATGAATGGGACATTAATTTAAATACCATTTAATGTACAAAATCACTTATTGTTGACAATACAACAAATTGTTTAAATGACAATTTAAAATGTGGACAGGGACCGATTATGAATACTTTTTTTATAATGTGTATTACGACGAGTATACGCACAGAACATCAGATACAAGAAGAAATCAGATCGCTGTAGGTTTGGACGCTACGCGACATCGCCACGCTGAAAACAAACCCCTTATTCTAGTTACCACTAGAAAGTGGTCTGTTCCCAGATCGGCTCCTCTGTGTGCCGGCTGTCCACCAGGAATAAATCAATCATACTCCTTTCATCCTTCTTTTCTCACGTGTACTGAAGAATCATTTTGTGCTTAAATAAAGTATTCAGCAAAAAAGATCCTTTTCCATACACAGTCCTAACACAATCCTACTAGCATCATTCACTGTATTATCTTCATACTTGCCTAGGACAGACTAAAATCGTGTTCAAGCAGTCCCGACCTATCCATTTATGTCTCCATACACTATAATTCTCTCATTCTCTTCAACCGTCTCTAGAACTTCCTTAACATTCTTCCAGAACTGCTCTAACTCGCCCAAACCGATAGAGGACACTGAGACATACACCACCTCAAAGTCAAAGTTAAAACAAAAATCCTCGTCAAACCTGTCTTGAGACGCATCCTTGGGTTTACAACTCAGATAATTAATCAAACGAAAGGACAGAAAGATGTCTACCTCTTGGCGTCCCCTTTCTTCTTGTGGTACCCCAGATCACAAAGCGATGCCTCCTCCAGGCAAGTCGGGAAGTTCACTGCACTTGATTTCACTCACACATAACACATCCAGTCTTCTTTCTTCCATCATATCAATTACTGCATTCATCTTCTCTTCAATCCTACCTCTCACATTCCACACAGCTATTCTGCACTTCTCCCTCCACTTCCCGCCCCAAGGTACACAGCGCGTTGGGTGGCGGTCTCTAATGTCGAACTACACTCTGCTCACACCAGCGGTGACATACCGGTCCTATATATCATAAATCTCATTAGTAGTATTGATATTCACTATTTATTTTCATTCTGTAGAAGTTAATAAAATTTTATTAATAATAAAAAGTACATACATATCCTATCGTTAATATTTACAAATTTAAAACTACACGTTATCTTAAATAATAGACTTCCTCAAAGTTGCCGCTTAGAAAGCTGTCATTGCTTAGGGTGCCCAGCAGATTCGCAGCATTATCTCTTTGAATAGGCAAACTGATTTGATGGCGGAAGAAGCTGCCAGCCCGGCGGTCTCCCAAAGCCTCGATTGCAATAAATTGTCTTTATATATTAATTTTGAACGACTGCTGTAAGATTGCTAGAGGTAGGGATATATGTCCGGAACATACTGTTTTATTTGTATTAACAAGGTGTTTAGTATGTACGGAACATACTGTTTTATTTGTGTTTGTATCAACAGAATTAAATGCATTTTTTAAGTCTACTTTGAGAGCTCCATCATGCATCAAAAAAGCGCGCGCCGCATGCACTGCCGCTTCACATCTTTTTTTTGAGTTAAAACCTACTTGGGTGGTACAAAAATAATTCGAAACGGTAGGGAGAACATGACGGCAACAAATTTTGGAAGCAATGTGACGTATAGTTGCACCTACTGCAATTGGCCTAACGCCACCAACTTTTTTTTTAACACAAAAACTAGCACCATACAGGATGTCGGTTATCTTCAGGGGCACCATACCAGCCAGCACAATAGCACAATGTTTATAAGAGCTGTTAAACTAGATAAGAGTGTCTTACCGACATCGCCGACTGTACCGACAGTATCGACAGACACCGACAGAAAATGTCAAATATTTTTTTTGTATTATTCTGTAAGAGGAATTAGTGCTTGTAATCAGTTTTTAATGCAATTTTTTCATTTTTATTGCATATTTTTCTTGTCAAATTAAGTTTTAAAGTAATGTAAGTATTCTTATATGTATTTTTGTCAAGGGAATATGTGAACAAAATTCAAATTTATCTGGCATTGTTTACTTTACGTATTAGGTGAAAGGGCGCAAAAGCCTTTGAATAAAAAGTACATGCTAAAATTTTATAATTAGTGTTAAAACATTTATATCAAACATTAAAATGTTATACCTACATATGTTGTAAAGGTCTTCAAGTCAGATCTTACCTATTAGTGGTTGGGCAAAAACGTGCGGAAGTCTGGGCCGACTAATTGGGGCTGTATTGAGACTGTTGATACTGCACTTTACTTTATTCGAACGACCCTGAATTGGCCCTGTCTTCATTTATTCTGTAATTCTGTCAGTCAATTAAAATTAATGAAGCTTTGTTTTTTAAACTCCGCAAGTTTTCTGTAACGTTTTTATTTTTTTATCGTTTGAATCTTGAATAACATAATACAATTCGTGTAATTTATTTCTATCACTGAATAATAGGAATGTTTAAAATTACGTTTTTTTTTAAAGAGCAGTTTGAAGTCAATAAAATAGAAATCACAACGAAATCACTTGAGGATAATACGAAGAAACCGCTCAATTACAGTAAATTTAAATAGGCTGGAGCTATTGAAGCCTCCACAGTACGTAGTTTGCGCGCGTTAATTTTTCACGGCGTTAACTCGACCCATTGTGAGGTGGTGAAATGGCCATTGTTTTACTGACAATGAGGTTACAATGGCCGCGTATCTCTCAAAAGGCCGCGAGCTCCCGACCTGGGTCTACACTGTTTGCCTTACTACACTATCGATGCATTGTTCATGTTGATTCTAGTCAGTGTGAGGAAAGAGGAGAAAAATAAAATGAAGATTACGATATATTATTTATTGAACAAAATACACGTTAGTGTCACTTTAAAATATGCACACAAATCTATATATATTTAATAGGATCTTCAAGACTTTTAGAGCATACGCGGAAAGATACTTGTGAGTTCTCTCACAGACCAGAGTGGAAACATTCGAATATTTTTTTAATGTATATCTTGATTTACTGTCTTATTAATGACAACTGTAATTAATTTTTTGCTGTTGATAATGAGTCGCACAGGTCTCGCACATCATGCTTGTCCTAATAGGTATAAACTACATTTGAGTGCAGGTTGTTTACCTAGTTATAAATCGTATAACTGAATAAAATAAGATGTGTGAAATAATGCAAATTGAAAGATATCTATTATATACATAGTATGTAAACTGTAGTGTTATAAAAATGTATTACCTTAGTATTTTGACATGAATACTAGAATAACGCATAAAAAATCTTAGTTTAAGAAGACGTTTTGTGGATTTTGTGCTTTTGGTTTCATTAAACTTTTTTGAAAAATATTTATTTTTAATAGGTATTGATATATGATGAAATGTGCGAAATTCATATATATGAGATACGCATACAAGTGTAAGCGTATTACGCTAAGTACCTTTAACAACGTTTTAGCCAAAAATGAGTAAAAGATCTAAAACTACAAAATTATTATAAAACGTATTAAACACTCAAGGATGAAAGGACCTTTTTCTTTGAAGGAGAGTATGTGATTTGTCTAAGTTCTCGTCGTAGCAGAAACTAATAGAATAAGTAGCAGAAAGTTTTTCGACCTTTGACTTTTTATTATTAATATGTTTTAAGATACGCCATAAAAATTCGTAAAACCTCGGCAATTTACTAGTAAATGACTATTATAAAATTTAATTTGAAAACTGATTGTTGCTTATTTAAAAAAAATAGCTTTAAATGAGACATCTGATTTGAGAAATTGAGAAAAAAAGTCTTTTTCAAAAAATGTGTGGAATATTAAACGGAAAAACGAAATTAGACGTATACGGTGATCAATTGCTAACTCGAGTTATGCAGGATCTGAAATAGCTGGTGCTTATTCTTTTACTCTCCTAGACCAGTGTGAGTCCATCCAGATTATAACATTAGCCTTTATTTGTTATTCTCTGCGAAATAGTTTTGATATTTGATGTTATTGTGTGTACGTTCGAATGTGTCGGGCGATGGGTAGCGATCGTATCGGTCCCCTGATTGATGTCGCTTCACGTTGAGTCTAGTTGCATCCGCAAGCTACGTTTTAAGCGCGTTATCTTTATTACTCCAATGAAGGTTTATTTTAGATAAAGATAAAGACAAGACCTTTCATATAACCATAATACCTAGCTGGCCATAAACACATTACAATTAAAAAGAAAGAAAAATTGTTTTAGGAAGTATTTATTAAACGAAGATTAATGAGATCGTTTTTGTTTTAAACCTTTTAATGATTTTCTCTAGGCTTGTGATTATTGTGTACTACTAGTAAACGTCATCCAGAGGGGAACAGTAAGCCGGTTCCTTATACATATGTACATACTTACGTAGTTTTTGTCATTTTATAGATTAAATTTTTCAGTACACACCTAAACTTCATCGCATCGTAATAATGGTTGTACCATTGTACCAACTTTTGAAAATAGAGTTGAGTGCCTCTGGCTCTATAAAATTTTTTACTAACCAGGCCACTCAATAAAGCTAGGCGGGTCACATGCGGCTCACGGGCCGTTGGTTGAGTATAGCTGGACTAGACTATTCGTACCTGACTTTTGCTTATAATAAATTTTACGCACAGAGTTATAGGTAGGTAATAAATAAATGTACACGTTATACGGTAACACTATGAAATTCTTTTTCTTTCTTTTATTTACTAATATAAATAAATAATTGCTAGGCATTACATCAATTGTCTGACACCAGACTAAGCACTAAGCTTGTATTGTGGGTGCCACGCAATGAATTTGAACTCCAAGACAATTTTGAAAAAATCGTTTCCCGAATTAACCTGGCAGAGAATCGTACCCTAGACTTAGAAAGCTGGGTTTTCGGCCAGTTCGATTTATAAGACTCTATAAGATTTATAAGACTCGTCTGATACGTTTTCACGGCTAAACCGCTGATTTGATTAAGCTTAGTACATAACTTCCGATCTCCGTGGCGCATCGGCTAAGCGCGTCGGAAAGTAAATGGGGGTTGCGGGTTCGATTCCTGCCCCGTGTCTGGGTGTTTATGTATAATATGTATTTATTTACAAAAGAAAAGTATATAAGTAGTATATCAATTGTCTAGTACCCATAACACAAGCGTTGTGCTGCTTACTTTGGGACTAGATGGCGCTGTGTGAAATGTCTAAAAAAAAATAAATAGCTTGAACCCTGAGAAACAATATTGGCTACTTTTACGCTGACGAAGTTATAGACCACATCCCACATATTTACTTACAAATATGTATACGTAAAAATATGTATTTCAAACTGGAATCAAACAGCTACAGGTTCATATTCAGTTTCTTATTATAAGCTCCTTCCCGTGACCGACTTTTATAGGCTTCACGGGAAGATCTAACACAATATCTTACAACTAAAGATGTAATACATTATTATATCTCTCAGACCAGAGTGGAAGGTTAAATGAAAAGTGGACGGTATAAAGGTTAAATTAAACAATTTTTCATGGTCTAAATAAACTTAATTGATTTTAAAATACGTTATATATCTACGAATATATCTACAAAATGAATATTACCGTTGTAAGAAGTGAAGCTATCATAGGGCTAGGTCTGTGCGGCTAGGAATTTCGGTCGCAGACCCATTAGTATCGGCGGTCGTCGCTCGGTGACGTTGATCGATGCGGCACCCTGCACTTCAGCTGCACCCCAACGGTTAGAACGCGATGGATATCTTCTTTAAAATATGTTCGCTAAAATTTTCCATTTTTAAGCTTATGACTTGTATACTAGTAGTGATAAGTAATGATGTCATTATGTAACAGAGTTTTCATTGTCGCCTTAATTTTAGTTTACATGATGTAAACAGTTCACAGTCACGATTAATTTTTGTGTTAAAAGCTTTTAAGCTGATTGAGCTGTCCCATTCTAAAATTTAAAAAATAAATAAATAACATACATGCATATCCTCACGCTGTATCCCTAACGGGGTAGTCAGAGAGAACGGAGCGCCAAGCGTTTTTAATATTATAAACAAATAAATATCATATTAAAAAGAAAGTTATATAGTTTCAAAAAGAATACATTGTTTAATACATTATGTAGCATGCAATCAGTGTGCAAACAACTAACATTTTTTATTTAATGTATCATTACACTTTTTTACGAGTTCATGAGAGGTCGTATTTAAGTACACAGTTTTCATACATGAACAATATCTATTGGAACGATTTACCTAAATGAACTGATTTTTGTATTTTTTAGAAATAAATCGAAATTGCTTTTTGTGGCGTTCAGACGCGGCTACGTTTCAGGAGGCTATCAACCTACAAAGAAAGTTGGTTGGTAGTCGAGTTAGCTGAAGTCGTTTGTAACGTTTGAGGGCGGGGGGCGAGGGTGGGCGGCGACGCCTCGTGCGAACAAAGCCTTCCGTGAAAGCCTTCGGACGTTGATAGATGCGATAAGCTCGGATGCAAGAAAGCTGCATACATTTCTTGCTGCAGCTATTTCTGATGTAATCCTGTCGGTTTTACAAATATGCTTCTTGCACTTTAATGATTTATGTATTATACAATAAAGTTATATTATAAAGTAAAACAGTAAACATAGTTGGAAAGGACATCGAAAATCTTGAAAATCTGAAATTAAGAATTAGGGAAAGAAGAGTGGGCATTGTATCTGTATATAACAATATTAGGTAGTTACATTAAAATTTTATTTTATTTGATAACTTTTGCTAACAAAAAGTTACAAACAGACTGAGTTGCTTGTACCGATTTGCGACGGTTAATTTTGTATAAGATAAAAATATTTCTGTAAAATAATTTCTAAATTTACTTAAAACCTCATTTTTTCATTGTTTGAGAAATCTATATTCTAGAGCAGCATGTATCTTAGGTATCTACGAAAATACAACGGTATGCTCTGTAGTACATAGTACCGTAAATGCATTTTCTTATAATTCAGAAGCGTCACGTACCCAGCCGCCTAGCCCCTGAGGCAAAAGCCCAACTACACAAGTACGCAAGCGAATTTGCAGTTACCTCTTTTTATCTCACGTACAAACCTATAAAGTCGGATGAGAAAATTGGATTGAAAATAGGAGTCTTATATTTGTAAAGATTGGCAATTTTAATTAAAATTCTTTATTTTAAATTCTACTTGGACCAAGTAGTTAAAAATTCTAAGTAATTATAGTATGTATCTATAACGTTCTTCGTTCTTTTTCTGGTTTCAAAACATGATAATTTGTTTCTTAGTAAAAAATTAAAACTAGTTATAAACACCTCTAATAGAAAATAATACTTATGTTTTGTTTTCTGAGGTCACCATCACTGTGTTGCATTGAATATTTTTGATTATATTTGTTTAATAAGAGAAATAAAATTCAAATATTTTTTAGAGTTGTACATGGTGTATTCAATGGTAGAACACCGAAACTTCAAACCAGTTTAGGGTTACCTTTATTCAAGGCCAGATTTTCGTGTTCTGTACATTGCATAATTATGGTATTTACAACATTTTCAAAATATGTGGGGTATTAATATGAATGTGAAATAAAAATAAAGCAAGATGTACAGACGTTTGCAATCAATATATACCATCACATAACATAAAATAAAATACATAATTGAAAAGTAGTCAACCATTTACTCATATTTTACGATATTGTAACTTATTAGGAACATCTGTCCTATCTGAACAAGTAGTACAGACATCGTACGAATATTTTATTTGGGCAGTGCGGGGACGTAGTGGCCTCCCTGCGCCTATCCTCCTGGTTGGGGAGAAGGGTGTTACAGGGTGGTCAGAGGAGCCAGGGGGAAAACGACGTTGATCGATGCACGTCTTGCGCCGGAGGCTGCACCCATCGTAATTCATTAAACGCTGAAGCTGCAAGCGGATTTTGAGAATTAAAACGACTTCTCACGAGTTTTCCATTTGCGGTGCAATCTTATTTTTGCGTATTTGCGTAATTTATCTTCCAAATATGTCGATAACTTTACAGAAGCATGTGCAAAATGTTTTTAATTTAATAATAATAAATAAATACGTGACATTAATTTTGACATTAATCAGGGATCGGTTATACCTACGCGAAGGTATTTTTCCTTTGTTTAACAACTCATGTTAATAAGTTACTGAGTTATTAATTTTAAAGAATGACCATCATGAATGGTTATTTTTATATACTTATCTTATATCTAAAATATCTTCAAATTTAAAGGCTTTTACTTCAAAATAAAAATTCTTAAAATTTAAATGTTGGTATCTCTTTGAATGTAATTGAATCGCTGTTTTTCGTTACTTGCTTTCTCTTTACAGTCTATTGAATCTATATAAAAGAATACAATGTTTGATTTCTCGTGATACATCTCTTATAATAAGTACCTACTTAGCATGTTCATTGTGTTTCGGTCCACTACGTGCCTATATTTACACAAGTTTTATAAGAATAGCTTTAAATTTTCAAATTTCTATTCTATAGAAAGAAGCGACGATATAAAATGTTATTGAAAATATGTGTAATATAATAGCTGAGTGATGTAATTCTTCGTAATAACATAACATAACATATCTTCACGCTGTATCCCCAATGGGGTAGTCAGAGCTGACGGAGCGCCAGGAGTCGCAGTCCTTACACACCTCCTTCGCTTCCTCAAAACTCATCATTCTTTTCACACATTTTCGCCTAGGTATGGGAGTGCTTTTGACATTTCTTCGTAATAGATTACGTAAAACGAAGTTTAGTGTATTGTATCTACATTTCATACGTTACTTTTTCGTAAATCGTTGTTTAATATAATGTTCGTGTACTTTATAAACAGATATATCTTCAGATTATAGTTTGGTCGCACCGCGCACGTAATATATAAGAATAACGTAAGTCATTAATCATTATAGTTTAGGCCTGTATTCCTGTATTCTAAAACGATACCTACTCAAAAATAAAACTGATTGAGCACAGTTAGAAAGGGATGCCGCTATTATGCAAGGCGAAATTTCTTTCTAACCACAGACAAATTAGCCTCTGTGTTTCTAACTATTCTAAAGCAGAGATTCACACTTTAAGATCGTTCTGGAATACGGGATTAGTCTGTGACATACGTAATAAATCACATACCTACGTTCAGTGAAGTTGAAAAAAAAGTACTTTTTATTACTGATGTGGCATGTCTGCACCTGTTCTGAAATGATTTATGAGCCAATAACTCATTAATAATAATTAAACATTTATACAGACTTAACATTTCTTTGCTAATTTATTAGCGAAATATGTGTTACCTACTTATAATATTTGTTCCATTTCTGTTTTATACACCACATTTCATACAAATAAAAAATTATTGAAATTATACTTTTTTGGCGCATTTAGAAAAACAGATCAGAGTGTAATTTCAGCACGTAGCGGAAGTTAATTCATCGATGTAACACACAATTTAATATTTTTTTCAAAAAAAGAAGGAGGTTCTCAATTCGTTTGTATGTTGTTTTTTTTTTGTATGTTTGTTACCTCATAACTCCGTCATTTATGAACCGATTTCGAAAATTCTTTTTACGTTTGGTAGGTAATACTTCAGAGGTGGTTCCATTTAAATTTCACCGATATTAGAGCTTGGACTTTGAAGATACACTAGGTAACACGACCTGATTATAAACTTTATTTACATTGATGATTCTCTTGTATATCGTTGCGCTCAGGAATTAGAATGAAGTTAATTGCAGACCTGTCCTAAATATTTATTTACGTCAAGATCTCTCAAAAGGGAGAAATAAAAATATTTTATTAGAAAAAATTAAACCGCCTTCAAAAAAAACACTGAAATGTATAAAATAACTATCCTTTACTAATCAAAACTCAGGTGCAATTAAAATAACTTCATAAATAATCGTATTTACACATACCATACAGTAATGAATACATAAATTTTTCATTTTATTTCATTCAAATGTCGACATAATAGCGACATTTTAATATTTCTTGAAGTTTCTGGCGACAAATATATTGAGGCAGTCTTTTTAGTACGAAACGCTGAGGCAAACTAAGTTACGAAAAAAATATCAACACCACACTACTAAATAAGCACTTATTTCAACAATTCCACATAGTGCACAACAGCGTAGATACTTATCGGGACACAAAACTACGCCAATTTTACATCACGATATACACTAGAAACATCGACGACTAGCAACAATTTACTAATAATTAAAATAAACGCCCAACTACTCCCCTTAAAATCCCGTCAAAAACTCCATTTTATTTTAGTTTTTATTCATTTTCCTAGCTGCTAGAAATTATTAGAAAAAAAAAACCACTTGTAAAATTTATGTTTAAAATGAGACTCACGGAGTAAAATTTGTTTTTACTCCGTGAGGAGACTTCTTATAAAACTCTTTCAGCTCATTGCTCGAATCTCATAGCAAGATTAATTTAGCGGGTGCGAGTGGCGCCAATGTAGACGTCTAGATGGCGCCGCTGAGCACCTCGACACGCGGCGCGCTTTTTATGCCGTTGCCCAACTTCCGACGATAAACCGCTTTGTTGCACACTCAGTGGAAATTATAAGTAAATATACTCCCGTATGCCTCGTTATTCTTGTTTAGTTACGTATTTTCTTAGATTTAATTTATTTAATATCTTTCTCGTATTACAAAAATGATAATAATGACTATACGAACAATTGTTATGGCGTAATGATTTAGCACTAAATGATTTGCAAGAAAATTTCAAAGTTTTAAAACGGGTTCTTCTAAATTGGTTTACGAATAGGAAGAGAACGTTTCCTTAGACAGCTGATAATTGTTAACGTATTTATCTATTTGCCTTTATTTTTTAAAAGTGAGGATGAGAACACGGAACTTCAACTCTTTATTTTGGAATCCTTAAACGTGGAAACGTGGTTGCAGAAAAATCTCGGTTAAGAAAATCCAGCAAAAACCCTGCTTTGCACAAAGATCTAGTTGCATTTCCGAAATGATGTATTTTAGTAAAAACCATTTTAGTAAAATGATCTTTACTAAAATGATATATCCACTATTATATTAAACGAGCAATATTTGTATATATATATATATATATATACATATATACCAGATATCGCTTTCTCGAAAACGACTCTAGAGATTTCGATGAAATTTGCAATATAGAGGTTGAGGGCGGCGACAAATTGATCTAGCTAGATCTCAATTCTGGGAAAAATCGTTTTCTTCGCCTTTCACAGACTTTAAACTTCTAAACACTAAACTCATAAACTTTTTTAACTTCATAACAGAGTTTACCTTCTCAATAGCACAGTGGCTGATCTACCACACCGAAGTGCGCAGGCTCGATTCCTGCAATGTGGTCAGATCTTTTTTGTTTTTTTACTGAGTTGACATAATATGTCTAAGTTTACAACAAGTGCCTATTACAAACACATAACTATCACTTTAATATTGTACTTATAATAAGGAAATAAAATGAAAAACAATGATAAAAGCATAGACTTCATAACTTCAGACAGCCTGTCCCGTACTACGAAGTAAGGCAAATAACATCAGATAAAATACAGATGTGCGAGTGCTGTTTTCTAACAAAATGGCGACCATTCAGCTTATCTGATAATAAATGTGTGTCATATGTACCTGTGAGTCAGGTTATCTGATTTCGCTTACCGTTGCTGCTCGGACACGGTGTCTGGCTTTGGAGTTTGCAAAAGTCTATGGCTAAAAGTCATGAAGAAAAATCTACTATATATTTTCCTGAACAATGAATTTAATGTTTAATTTCATGGACTGGACATGGACCTTTATTTTAGGGTACTATGTTATTTAAAAGATTAATATTATACAAGTAATATTCGTATATTTATAATCGCGTTCTCGAAAACGGCTCTAACGATTTCGATGAAATTTACGATATAAAGATTTATGGTGGTTAAAAATCGATCTAGCTGGGTCTTAATTCTGAGAAAATTAGTTTTCTCTATGTTTTCACACTCTTAAAACTTCCAAACTCTAATCTCTTCTATGTGTAATTTCGCTACAGTTTTTACTTTCTCAATAGCACAGTGGCTAGAGTGTATGTCTACCATGCTAAAAAGCGCGGATTCGAATCCTGCAATGTGGTCAGACTTTTTTTGTTTTTTTTTTTTATAAGACATCGAGTAAAGTTCGGTCACCCAGGTATTACACCCACTTATTACATTCTAAAAGTGGAAAAATGGTCAGCTCTGGTCTCGTACTCGTATCTCACAGAAGTTTTTCTCCGAGACTTGACGTAACAGCTGCACCATCTTTTCATTCCTCATTTAAAATACCCAATAAATAATGACTCGCATATACAGAAATGCAGTATAACAAGTAAAACAATACTTTGCGGAACGATTTTTTCAATAAAAATTCTTATTTTCATTTTATCTTATCTCGTAAAGTACCGCTTAGAAAAATCTTAAAAAACGATGAACATTAAGAATGAGGTTTGAAGGAAAATTTATCATGGGGATTAAAAATTATACTACTCTGTGAAGAAAGTACCGGGAAAAGATCAATAATACACGAAATGTTAGTTATTCATCCAAATTTATTTTATCACCCTCATGCTCCTTTAGAAACGATACACTTACGCCAACGAATAATCCAATCATCAAAACATTTTTTAAACGCTTTTTCCAAAATTGAGTTCAATGCTCGCCGCGAATTATCCTTTATGTCTTCTACCGAATGAAAACGGGTGCCACGAAGTGGTAATTTGAGTTTAGGAAAAAGAAAGAAGTCGGCTGGAGCCATATCTGGTGAATAAGGTGGTTGCTCGAACGTATTTGTCGAGTTTTTGGTCAAAAATTCGTTCACAATGATGGCCTTGTGCGAAGGCGCATTATCGTGGTGCAAAATTCAAGAATTTTCTTTCCACAAATCTGGCCTTTTTCGTCGAATTTGCTCTCTTAAACGCCGCATAACGCCCAAATAATATTCTTTATTTATCGTTTGACCTTCCGGCAATAATTCCGAGTGCACAACACCGCGATAGTTAAAGAAAACAGTCAACATGACTTTGACTTTTAATCGACTTTGGCGTGGTTTTTTCGGTTTCGGTTCAGTTGGAAGGCGCCACTGCGAAACTTGTTGACTAGTTTGCATGTCAAACTCCTAAACCCACGTCTCGTTACCAGTAACAATGCGTTTCATGAATGTTGGATCGGAATTGACTCGTTCTAGCATGTCCTCGGCGACTCTTATGCGATTGTGTTTTTGAACAAAATTCAGGTCTTTTGGGATTAGCCGAGCGGCAACATGTTTCATACCCAAGTGATTATTTAAAATGGTACGGATTGACTCGTGAGACACAGAAAGTTCGGCGGCTATCTCTCTCAAACTTAAATGAGCATTTTCAGTCACTATTTCCTTCATTTTTACGATGTTAACTTCAGTTGCAGACGTTGATGGCCTACCAGAGCGAGGCAAATCTTCCATCACATCTCGACCGCTTTTGAACGCTTTGTACCACTCATAAGCACGTGTTTTTGATAAAGTCGATTCACAGTAAACCTTCTGTAACATTTTCAGTGACTCCGAACACGAAATTCCATTGGCTATGCAAAATTTAAGACAAACTCTTTGTTCGTTGTTTTTGTCCATTATGAAATTCGCAATATACCCTAGATATGATATATGATACTAAAAACGGCACTGTATTTAATCTAAATAACAGATGCAACTCAAACTCCGCGCCAAAATGGAAAACAGTTGTGCCAATCTAATAACAATGAAAAAAAAAATTGAATTTGGAACCATAAACAAATCATCCATTCCCGATACTTTCTTGACTGAATGTATTAGATCCTTTTACTTCATATAAAAAAAGCTCTACTACAAAAATCATTTCGTGGTTGTTAACCACTGATAGAGCTAATTGCTAATTGCTCAAACAACTTGTGCTTGGACTATTTTTTTTAAACTTTATCAACAAAGTGCATTTTACTAAATCAATAACAATTTGTATTTTTACTCGGTGTACCACTAGACTATGAAACAAACAGCAGCTCTTTGTCCATCTGGACGGATTTTTTGTGACAATGAATAAGTGATCGAATAATGTCCCGTCACGGATTTTGTCATAACCTGGATAATCAAAAAAGAACTAATATTAAATTAGAAACGTTAATGCACTATCATCACGTTATGATGATCGAATTTCGTTTTCGTGGTAAATATAAGAAAAATATTAGACATAATATACAATAAACTAGTTATAGTCGTATTTGTTCTCAAAATTTCTTTTTAGCGTTACCAATATTGAATTATTTTTGTATTTTTCACAACTATATCGTGTGAAATAACGTACAAAAGTGTAGTTAGAAATATTCTAGTAGGAAAAATAGGCCATTTATGGAATCAAATCGGTGTCTGCCTGTTTGTTGTATATTACAGATTTTTCAAATACCAACTTTGATAGTGAAAAGAATATTAAAAAAAAGAAAATCAAATTAAAAGTAAATCTTTGACTTTGGGGCCTAGTAGATGAAAGCCAAATATTTTTTTAAGTCATCGCGTCTGGTGTGTTTTATTCAACGAAATCTCTGTAAATTACGAATTTCAAAAATGTATAACAGCTAACTTTGTGTTCCTTTTTAAAATTGTCCCTGAAATGCAAATAGTCAAAATCAAAGACAACTCAATTATTCAAGTAAACCCAAATGCAAGGTATTTTTTAACATCAAATTACTTTAGTTCGATTCGAAAAGAAAACCTGGACACTAAGAAAAATCGACAAGAAACTCAGTAAGGTATCATTTTTTCAACATCTTTCTACAATAGTAAATTAATTAATTAATTATTTAAAATACTATATCCATAAACCCAATAAATGAAATCGCTAATTTTGTAGTATGTTTTTCCAATCAGTGTGCGTTTAATAACAAGTTTAAATCTCTTTTCCGTTAATTGACTAATTTCTTGAGGAATTTTATTATAAAAACAAACAAAAATTAACAACTTGACTTTTGTAATTTAAATTTAGGAATAATTAGCTGATCACGACCACGAGTTTTTACACCATTAATAACGCCTTTCTTTTGAAATAGATCTATATTTATCCTCCAAAAATGTATAACGAGAGTAAGGTGAGTACATCAATGTCTTTAAAATGATCTCTCAGCGATTCTCGTGCGTTCACACAGAATACAGTGAGAGTAAACTGAAGACAAATAAATTATAGAATTTTTGAATTATACCAGATATTTTCTTTCGACATAAAAAGAAAATTCTACTTAGTAATGTGACTTTTAAATTAGAATTATGTTAGATGAAAAATTGAGACAAAAAATGTTTTCGATTTCTTAAGTTCATTAAGTTGAAAAGTCAACAAGTCTAATATTTATAACGTTTAGTTAAATAGCGAAGGACGAGTTACGAGTATATTACACTTTAAGCTGCTATTCATTTTGTAAACTTAAATCCACAAACTGCTGCGCTTTTGGGTATTATACTTCCTATTTCCCTACTTAATGGGAGATGAATGTCGTTAGTACTTCCAAGTGCTCGTAAAATCCGTTGGCTTCAACCACGTTTTCACTGCGACAACGTCTCTTGTTTTGCAACACAGATTGGATACTCAATTCAGAATAACAATTTTATACTGAAAAAATATTATGAAGTTAAAAGCGAAATCTTTATGTCTGTGGTTAATTATCGCTAAGTATGCAAGTTTATTGAAGGCAACTGAACGGAGACGACTAATTGACCATCCTCTGCTTGAGAATTGCTAATCACAACCGTCGGTTGTACCTATGTATTCTAAATAAGTTATGGCTGAGGCTGACACAAAAGTGTACAACAATTACAATAACATAACTTACATCGTTTAAACATAATACAACACATATGTATGTACATGTATTAGTTAAGTTAAAGAATACACGATATCGGACCTGGAATTTTTCAGTGACCCTTATAGTGATTTTAGGAATCGAGTAATAAACTCACTATTCGAGTCTTAAATCAAAACAAAAAGTTACTGATTCAAAAGTATGTAACTTCAGCATACTGAGAATTGATGGTTAGAAAACCATCAATTCTCAGTAAGTGTTTATGATAGCATTAAACTTATGTAATCCATAACTCAACATAAAATCTTTGACAGTGAAACCTACGTACAATATGAAAACAAAATATAGCTTTTATGAAACTAATATATGTGTATATCACGTAAATTCTACGAAAGTTCACAGACTGAACCGCGTGGTTATTACCTAAAAATTTGCAGACAGCGGCAGCCAACGCGATCACTGTGCGACCGGTGATTAATTATAATAAAAAATGGATATCATGTATGACGATTGCGTGTCTATTATTCTATAACCGTAAAATGGACTTTTCGCAGTAGATTTAGTGCCACTATACAAATTACATTACACAAATTCTCGTTTTGACAGCAGATATCGCGCGATATTGGCTGTCGCATACTGTCTGCAAGTTACGTAATAAGCGTGCCGTACACGCGTAGAAGCGGTGATTGCAGCGTCCGCGTTCCAAGCCGATGGACGGTAGCTTTGATTTCCGGCCAGATCAATTAGAAAACGAAATTTTCTAAATAGTCTTGGAATCCGGGAGGTAGGAGCTCCTAGCCTGTTGTGTAACACCCGTACCACAAGCCTAGTGTTTAGTTTTGGATCACACAAATGGCGTAATTGTCATATATTATTACTTATAGGCTTAAAAATTTCAGTGAAAATATAAGCTTATGTTAGGCTTATAAATTTTTAGTGAAGTTTTAAATAGCAGAAAAAGTGTAAAAAATGTAAACTAATACTGTACGCTATATTGGTTCGTTAGCGCGGTGGTATATCGGGTTTCTCGCGTTTCTCGTATTCGATCAACGATCTTCAGGAAAGGCACTTTTCCAAATTAGCTTGGAGTCTGGGTGTTACTGGGAGCTTCTCCAGTTCGTTGTGTGGTACCCACTTGTGTAACTATCTGGAGTATTTTAAAAAGAATTATTATATTGTGTACCTATGAACATACACATAACTTCACGCTAAGGGTCAATCTACATTGCAAGGGAAGGGAAGAGCAGCGAATTTTTTGTGCAGAGCATATTGAACCTTATCTCCATGAAGTAATGTACAAATTAAATATAAGACTAACAATCGGTAGTGCGTCTTCGAAATCAAAGGTTCCATTTGTATGCTACTTCATGGAGATAAGGTTCAAAATGTTACAGACAAAAAATTCGCTTCGCTTCCCTCCTTTCTCTTCCGCAAAAGTGTAGATTGACACTAAGTATTTCTCATTCGGTGTGTACAGAGCATCAAGATGTATACAATCTCACCTTAATTCCATGCACTTGTAACTATCTATATGTATCTACAAGTAGATGGCAAAATAGGGTAAAATATGACGAGTTCCCAGTCAAGAATGAAAATAGTGTAAGGCTAAACGATGAAGTAGGTTATAGCATTACATAATGTTCTATCAGTTACGCATAAATATAAAACCTATTACAGCTTATTAAGCACTGATAATACGTAAATTATTACGTATTATAATCAATGCTATATTTTATAACCTGTAATAGACATTAGCCCTGTCTCATGTAATCTTATAGATAGTCATTAAACTTATTATTATATTATATGATACAGTATTATTTATAAAATCAATAGTAATACAACTGAATAGTCTGAATATTATCATCACAACATTGTGATAAAAAATATTAAAAACGTGCGTTTAGGTCGTGAGTAGTTATTAATTTAATATTTTATGTTACTTTGTTTCGTTTTACACGTGTGACATTGGCTTATATAAATATAAAGTAATGTTGAATATAGGTGTGATGACTCTCAGTTTACAACGAAATACAGCACGGTTTTGAAATTATGGAGACTTGTATCCACAGTGGCACCATCTAGACGTCTACATGGATGCTTTACAAAATTAATTCCTAAACAAATTACGTCGAGTTATGCAATAACTGTTAGCATGCAGGAGCGAAACGGCAGCTGTGTTAACATTGAGGTTACAGTGAGAAAATGGTGACAAATATGCATCACGTTTTTGTAAGCATTTGTAACACCAAGCAGCTTTGTAACTTTGGTATGAATGTGATGTAAAAAATTTAAATTGAGGACTAGAGGTATTTACTGGCTCGATTGACATATTTATGAGCTAATCAACAAGGGTGTTCTTTTTATGAGTAAGTTAAAAGTTACTGTCTTTTGTAATTTGTATTCTCAAACGGAATCATTTTATAACTAAAAGTAGCGATTATTTGACGCAGTTTAAACAATGAGTTGTATAATTCTCTTTAAATTGCATAACGACAACTATGAACTATTAACTATATTATTTCTGACAGTTGCAGCTGTGTGATAAAAACAACTAACGATGTGTACATGACCGATTAATATTTTAATTTCATAGTACAATTGGTATGTACAGAAAATATACATCATTTTCGTGTTAAAAGATAAGTTATAGCTTCATTTTCAGTCTATCGGGTCATGAATTTACTGACGTAATTATATTTTTTTTAGTTATATTATACAACGTAGGTAATACTGTGGTGGGTGAGTTGCATGCATTGTCATTTTATCGTAATAAAATGAGTCGTGACATGCGAGCTTATTCATTGCACAAAGTTTTATTTGCATTGTAGATGAATATTTTGGTATGTTGTTATTACCTGACTGAATGTCATACCGAACCAGTAGTAGATTATAGTTAACATTTAAATTAAAAAGAAAATAGTAGGTCTAACAAACGTTAATAGGTATCCGATTTTTTAAATGAACTGACTTTGCTGAAGACACTTAAAAAGTTGATTGCAATAATACTATATAGGTAAGTATCTAACTGAGGTCTGATAAAATGGAATAACATAGGCTAGCATATAGTTAGTATACAATATTGTCTAAAATAAGTAACAATACAAAACTACCTTAAAATATAAACAATTTTTACCTCACTTAAACTAATTTCAATAATTTTCTGTAACTTTTGACTGAAATACACTAATAATTGTCAGATGACATTTTAAAAAGTTGATCGACGATTCCACAGAGACATCTCGCGGGACAATTGTGTACCGGAGCGTACATTGTTCTTTATTGCTTAGTTTCGTTATCTGTGGTTTTGGCATAGTTTTTTAAGACGGGTTGTTTGAGTAGAGGACAATTATAAATGTTGTGGACTTTATTTCAGTTGGAGTGATTAAGATGAAGAGTTGTTAGTGAGTTCATTATGATGCATTTATCCTTTATTAACAGGCCGTTGAGCGCGGTGACAGAGCATTTGCTTTTTGTGCTGGAGCCCCAGAATCGATTCCCGGTCAGATCGATTTAGGAAACAAATTTTTCTAAATTGGCTTGGAGTTTGGGTGTTAATGGGAACTTCCATAGTTCATGGCGTGCTTAGTTTGGAGTCACACGATTTGCGTAATTGTTTGTGTTGTATTATTATATAGTACTCGTACCTGGGCGACCGAGCCTTACTCAGTGTCTTATAAAAAAAAAAACGCTGAGCATGATTCGAACCCGCGTTATTCAGCTTAGTAAATCTACGCTCTAGCCACTCTACTACTGAGAACTGTTGTGAAATCAGAAGAGTTTAGATTTAAGTGTGTGAAAACAAAGAGAAAACTAATTTTCCCAGAATTAGACTAGCTAGATCGATTTATGACCACCTTAAGCTCTATATTGTAAATTTCATCGAAATTGTTAGATATCGAATTCGATTATAAATATACAAATGTTGCTTGTATAATACAACTCTTTTAAAAAACATTGTATCTTAAAATAAAGGAAGTCCATGAAATTTAACATTAAATCCATTGTTCAGGAAAATAAATAATAGTAATAATAATAA
Organism: Zeuzera pyrina; assembly: GCA_907165235.1. NCBI lineage: Eukaryota > Metazoa > Arthropoda > Insecta > Lepidoptera > Cossidae > Zeuzera > Zeuzera pyrina. The sequence continues at coordinate 13,365,775 of OU015624.1, forward strand.
TTTTCTCCATGTGGTCCAAGAGCTGGTGAACCCTCCGAATAATGGTATGTCTGTAAGCCTAGAAATTCTTATAGCGATAAGTCATAGCATGCTAAGTAGGTTAACTATCACCTGGCAGGCATCAGCGCTGTACGTCCTCAACCCCTATATTTTTGAAAACGTAGATAAAATTTAAAAAAAAACTTGTTACTGTAAGCTTGAAATTTTTATATGATTTAGTTCATTCATTGTAAAGTTAAAAAAAAAATTGACAGGCGATTTTGATGAGCACAAGTACCTGATAGGTGAATCGAAAGGTATATAAATTAAAATAAACCTTTTTCTGTAAAGTTGAAATTTATATATGTGTTTGAGAGCGATTTAAAGAAAGTAGGTACAATGACAGGCGGTTCTGGCTAGGATAAGTCCTTGACAGGTGAGGGGAAAGATGCTATGGGAGTGCGAGTAAGAGGTGTAACGTGAACTCATATAAGTCGTGCAAATGACATTACGTAAAGATAGAAATTATGGGTAAAATATATTTTATTAATTATAATACAATGTACATAAGTTTTTAAATTAATCTTCATCATCATCTGACTCGTCACTATTACTTTCTTCATCAACATATGATTCTTCGCTACTGATTTCGTCCTCTAAAAAGAAACAATGTTTAGATACATTCATAATAACATTACATATCGGATCTTGTGCTACATTTATATAAAATTCCATATATTTTTTTGAAATAAAAAAGTTGCATGTTACCTGAAATGTGTCCTTAAGATTCACTTGACTTGTTCTGCTCATCTCTTTGAAGAAAAATGTTATAAATATATTGTCGTGTTTGTATAGTTTCAAAAAAATTTACAAAATTTTATCCAATGTGAAATAATATAAATCTTAGGCTGCATTTGTCCTCACGATTTCCTCCCAAGCATTTATTAACACCATTAGACCACATTAAAGTTTCAACGATTGAAGTTGTAATTACATTTTTATTGTGAAAACTTAATTTTAAGGTTTACCATTTTTTTTTATAGTAAATACCATTAGTTTTAAAGAAGGTGTGTTTTATATTAAAAGTAGCAAATTTATAGAGAAAACCATCAATTTTAAATATTGAGATTTGTAGATAAAATGATCAATTCTAAAGCTCCATTATATAAATCCCTTACTAAATCGCCATTGGTAGCGATGCTTCAGTATTTCTGTGAATCACCTAGGTGCATTTAGTTTATTCTTTTTCCTTTTTATCAAACAAAAATACATTATTGTATGTGCTGTATGGCGTAGATACCATTCTTGTCGACCTTTGATTTTACATTATACATAGGTCATGAGTATATTATTTTCATTTCATGTTTTCATGCTGCAGACATAATAAACGACTTAATTTTTGTCTAGTAGATTACTTTCTTTAAATTTTATCGTTAGATGAAGGATGACTGATCACTATGACTTACTGTTAACTCTTCATCTCAACTATTCTGTACATGAGTACTCGACGGTTGCTTGACAACTAGCTCCAAAAATTTTTTTTTTGGCGTCATGGCGTCGCCAGGGGAGCTTTCCGCACCTTTGTGCATTTTAACGGGCTTCCTATTCGGGTGAGGGCCAGGCCTCTAGCGGACCCGGCCGGAACTCCAACAAGACTAAAGTAAGACCCTTATGGGCAGCCCATTATAAGTAGGCTTATTTTATCCCCGTTCTTGTTATTGGAATGTTATAAAATATCGTACGTGGCTAATTCATGTGACTAATTACTGTGTAGCATATATCGCGGCTTGAGATTGAAACCGACCTTAACAAAATGTTTGAGATTTTGTTTTAGCAGGTTAACACAGTGAATTCACATAAAAAAATTAAACAGATTTTTACAAATACATGCATAAGTATTCTCACGATATATAGCTAATGGGGCGAACACATAATACTAGAAGAAGGGTAATGGGGCTCACAAAAATAGAGTCTGACACCTCCAACTTTATTGTGGTATCAATCAATGTGAATTACGAAAGATCTATCGACCAAAAAGAGTACACATCATTACCCATTTCTATTTACATACGTTAAGTTACAGGTGCTGCCGGATATAATATGTAACAATTATATATTATTATGTTATTAATTATTATATATACATATATATACAATAGGTAACAATTAATTCAAAATATAAATTCCGTTAATTTTACGAATTAAGTTAATTAAGTTTTACTTATTACAAATTGATGATTTTTATTATGTACAATTTTATATTATATTATGTTTACATTATATGAGATGTACACAATCATCATTAAGATTTCACATCCGGAAGCTGCAACAATAGGCAAATTCATACTGTATTTGGATAGTATTTTTCAGTTTACGATTTATATTCGAAATTCTGAAATTTTGAGTTAGGTCAGTTTTATTCTAAAGATACCATCATCGTTATCATCATCATCATCATCATATCTTCACGCTGTATTCCTAACGGGGTAGTCAGAGCGGACGGAGCGCCAAGCTTCGCTGTCCTTACATACTTCTTTCGCTTCCTCAAATGTCATCATTCCCCTCTTCTAAAGATACAATTCTGTATTATATTAGTTTAAAGTATGATAACGATTACAGTACCTACTCATATTATTTTAGAACGAAACCAGGAATAAAAAATAATCGAAGTGGCAAATATATAAAGTGCATTTGGTGCAGTGCAAGTCACGCAGCTCAGGGCGGAAATTGTCACGCAACGTCGTTGTCATGGCATGAGGGACGTTGCAGTTGTTTCAGTATTTATGAAATATAATATGAGAGATCGTAATACCAAACCTAAAAGGTTTAAAAATATTGTTTGACATATCACAATCTTCAGAAAGATATACCTATTCCATAGTAAAAGTATGGTATATGTAGTATATAGTAAAAGTTTACGTGTCCATCTATGCCTTTAGATATACCGACGTGTATAAAATCAAATGTTATAACTTATATTTAGATATTCATAAAAATCCATATCCATAGTCTCAAAATTAGAACGATTGCGTTCTCGTTTATATATAATATTAATAATTTAGTAAAGAAATAGTCTGTCGGTCACAAACAATCAATTTTTTTGTTCGAATTTAATTAAGATTACCGTTACAATTACGAAAATGTTCATTTAATAAGTTACTTTACACATCTTATTTATTCATACGTGCTATTTTGCGCAGTACTTACTTGATACTTGAAGACGGGGTTGTTTCCGCAAGTCGACGTCTATTACGCTTATTTTGCGTCATGGTGAGAAATACAGACGCTACTCCTGTCATTCCAGCTCCTCCAGGAAGCCCAGCACCTTCTTAATGTTGGTGAAGACTTCGGAGAGCGATCTTGGCGATCCAAGATGTTTTGCCCGGTAAGCTGCCACTCCTATTGCGCAGTATAATGTAGTTTATTTAAAACCAACAATTTTTGTGTTACAAGTTTTCGTCATTTACCTGATTCAATTTTCGACTTTTAATTAAAACGGTTACCATTAAAGCTTTTGAAAACGGGTCGAAAAAAGTAATTTTCGTGTATCGCAGTTCAGGAATTATGGAGGGCAGATTTCTTTTTTAGATTTATGAATATTTAATATATTATAGTAATAGCTATTAGAAATTGTAATAAAATATTTTATGTTAGTAGTACTTTCATTAGTATTTGGTAATAAATAGGTACCTTTACTGCCTGCTATATGCATACAATAAAGATTCGTATTACACATTCATATTACATTATTTCGTATTTTTATGTTATGAAATTCTATAACGTCCTTATTGTCTTATGAATGGGGAGGTGTCACGAAGTGTCTTCATCACTGTCATGCAATATTGCAATTTTAGCATGCTTTGCTGTAGTAGTAAAAATATATGAGTATAAATACAATTTAGTTCAAAAAACAAAAAAAAAATTAACGCTACATTGCTACTTAGTAGGTATATCATATTTTTTTTATATCCAGATAAGAAGCATCCGCTTATAATTCTTGTTGTCAAATGTCTAAAGATTTCTATTTAAAATCAAAATTGCAATAACTAATAATTCCATTTTAGTTAGTAGGTAAAGTAGGTACATAAAGAACAAGTAAGTTTAATATGATTACTTATTTATTCGAAGACAACAATAACATAAAGTAACAATAAAGTTGTTATTAACTTAAATAAAGATATCGTATAATTTTTAATAACAAAATTAAAAATTATACGATATCTTTATATATTTTATATCTTTATATATGATGTATTATATATTATTTTAGCCATACAGTTTTATTTTACAATATATTGATGTACGAAAACACATATTACATTTAATAAAAACTATAAAATGAAATCATAGGGCAAAAATAATGAACTTTTGTTGGAGCTTGGAGAATAAAATTTACGTACGGTATTTTGTTATTATTAAAGATGAAACATGTAAAAATAGTGACTGAGTTAGTACTGGTATATTATTCTGATTAAAAAATAGAACTGCAAGATGAAGAAATAAAATGGGAGATAGTTAACTTATTGCATAAATACATATCTTCACGCTGTATCTGTAACAGGGTAGTCAGAGAGGACGGAGCGCCAAGTTTCGCGGTTCTTACATACTTCTTTTGCCTCCTCAATCTCATCATTCTCCTTACACAATTTTGCATAGCTGTGCGAGTGCTTTTGACATTTCCGTCAACTAACACTCTGGATATTCGATCTTCGTAAGTCAGCCTTGGTCTTCCTTGGCTTTCGCTACCACTAATTTTCTCTCTGTAAATTCTCTTCGTCGGTCTTTCATCACTCATTCTTCATCAGCATTCCTTTCTACATTTTTACAATAACATTGTCGTGCAATCCAGTCATACTGCGTTTCTGTTTCTTTCTTATTTTGCTACAAGGGTGACACCACATAGATTTCTAAGAGATCGCATTTCTACTGCATTTATCTTACTTTCACTCGATTTCAGTCATATCCAGGCCTCGCTACCATACGATAAAGTTGGCACCAACACCACATTGTGGATAGCCATTTTGGCTAGACGTGTTCACACTGTCTATTAATGTAGCCAAAGCAACGTTTACTTTATTGCCAGCTGCTACCTGTCTCTCCACATCCAACTCACATCTTCCATCCCTAGAATACGTACCTACTCCCCAGATATACAATTTAATTCACTTGTTCCAGACATTTCTCATGTATATTTCACATTTCGTCTGTACATCTTCTCTTTCAAACACCAGAACCTTAGTTTTGTTCACATTCGTATTCAATCCTTTTACTTCACATTCTTCGTTCACGCACGTGACTAGTGTCTGCTACTCTGTTTCTGATGGTGCTATAAGCGTCGTCGTCAGCGTATAAAAGACAGTTTACCACTGTGTCACATTCACATACATTATATCATGCCACTCATATTACGCCGCTTTGTTTAATGACCTCACGGATCGTCGTAAGAGTTCCCCCACAACATATTTGGGCAGTATTCTCTATACTACTATATATTATACTAGCACTCTCTCCCAGTGTCAAAGACAGTCGCCACTCTCATTACAATTCTCCATAATAATCACTTCATTGTTGCAGAACATCTTTTTTGCCTGTTAACAGATGAATTTCTTTCGAACGCAGTTCATTCATTCTTAACGTGACCATACGTCCCGCTTTAGGCAGGACAGTCCCGCTTTCAGACCCCAGCCTGAGCAAAAATGTCCCGCTGTTGCAAACAGACCAAACGATAATTAATACGTACCGTACGTGTACCCCAACTTACCTATATTCATTGCATTCGAAATGTGCACCGGACGTAACACACCTATCAAAAGAGTTTTTCTTTAATGAATAAGACAAGAGACAAAACACAATTAAGTGTCGCAGTTCGGAAAACTATTTTATTTAGCAAAACTGTCATCAACAAATCATTAGATAAGCTCTATTTCTACTTGAAAACTAAACCTGACATTTTGAAATTGATTTGCTCCGCTGACAAATATAAAACAAATTTGTCTGCAACTGAACCATTATTATTAAAAATATGTAGGTACTTAATAACGATAATGAAATCAATAACATGTTTCTAATATATTTCGTTAATTTTAATTAGCGCTTACGAAATTCATAGAGCACTGTTTATATGCGAAACACTTCATAATATTAGACGTGGAACTAAAAAGTACAAAAAAAACTTAAGCTGAATGATATTACGGAGATGCGTACAGGTGGTATAGATTGCATAACTTGATGTCGTTGTTGATAACAATTCATCTTTTATTGTACGGTATCTTTTGTAGCTCCAGCTTCTGCTTATATTTACTTTCGTTTAACTATTTAATACACCTAAAGATACATTTATAGTTGTGTAAGTATAATGACCATTGCATTTATTGACTCCGTCGCATGTCCTTCTCCGTTCCCATTTTAAACATACATACGTACATATCTTCACGCTGTATCCCTAACGGGGTAGTCAGAGAGGACGGAGTGCCAAGAGTCGCGGTCCTTACATACCTCTTTCGCTTCCTCAAATCTCATCATTCTCTGACTTATGAAGATCATGAAGAGATATGAAGAGTGTTAGCTGACGGAAATGTCAAAAGCACTCGTATACCTAGACGAAAATGTGTGAGGAGAATGATAAGATTTGAAGAGGCAAAGGAAGTATGTAAGGACCGCGAAGCTTGGCGGTCCGTCCTTTTTCGTCTACCCCGTTAGGTACACAGCGTGAAGATATATATGTATGTGTACTATGTATGTGGTTATGTATGTGGGTTGACCAACTGTTTTGGTAAATGGTATTAGTTTTAAATAATTTGGCAAATGTGTTTTTATCTAACCGTAAATTAAAAGGGTAGATAACAATTTATATATATATAATATATCCGTGCTTTTATATGTTCTCTTGGTTCTCTTAGATAACTGAAAGTGCTTTGTTTCCTGGACAATCACTAAAATCGGAAAAAATAAAGTCGGAATATTATTAAAGTTAATTTAATATGACAGAAATAAATTACGTTTACTTACAAATGATGGGTGCTTTGTAGTAAGTATAAACATTATACATAGTAATAACGCTATGTAATATGTGTGGGTGCACGTTAGCAGAGAATTGTTATTTATCACAAATCTAATTACGAGTATAACATTAGTATGTTAGGTGCAATGTTCTAACTTTAAATTTAAGAAGATTTATTAATCTTCTTAAATTGTTTACAACTTCTTCGTAAGTTTTTTGATTTTGAATTTACTTCATTAGGTTTTATGTTTACTGGTTATAATGTGTGAATGTACATGTAAACTAGATAAAGCGGTAAAAAATTGCTGCTACCACTTTTATTCTTATTACTAGCTACCTGTATGATGTCATTGAGATAATCTTCAAACAAAAAGCTCATCGCAAAAATAGAGATTATTTAGAGTCAACGCACTCTTAGGAACGTTTAGAGGCGCCTTCCATGTAATGTTCTAGAAAATCCCTGCAGCGTTTCAAGGGGGACACTGAAGTGCAGAGGCGGGAGGGATGATGTTGATAACCTGAATCGGGAGCGAGGGCGTAGGGTCGCGGACCTTGCTGCACGACCGCGCCCAATATGAACCTCACAACCCTGAGTCTCACTAACTGCGAGATACAGAAAAAATTAAATACTGAGATGTGACATATGTTTCAATACATACCGTTGCTAGCTTATTGTCAATATTCGTGATTAACTGTTATAATCGTAATCATAAACGGATGACAACTCTATTATTTTGAAGGTGTTGCTGCTTAATAATAACATCAAGGTATTTTTGAATGTCAAAAAATTACTTGAAAAATTCACAAGCTAGGGAAAGCACGTCTTTTCATTACATCTCAATTCTGGAACAGAATCAAAAAAAACAACGTTTTCACCCACGTCGATATTCCAAGAGAACGAAAAGCTTTCACTGTAAGTGTATTGAAGTCATATCAATCAGAATAAGAATTGTATCTATATAATTATGTAAATTATGTATAACATTAGTCTGAAATGTGGAGTCAACTCAGATATTAAATGAATAAATAAATAAATATAAACTGAAGTTTAATCATTTAGAAAAAGAAAAGAAAAAGTAAGAAAACAGAATTGACTAAGATTCAATAATAAGTGTATGTTGTATAAGAAATGTAGAGAAAAACTCAACAATGGTTGCAATCAAAGCAGTGTCGCTTCTTCGAAGTTTATAACTCACACAACGTTCTGGTAAACCAAGTTCTACATGAATTTTTATATCTAAACTGGAGCTGTTATTAAAAGTTAAGATAAGATTTCTAGCGATGCGGTACACGACATCGAGTTACTTGTTTCGTGTTTTGCAAAGAAATTATTAAATACCTACACGTATACAAAATGAGGTTGATTATTGTGTTAGAAAATAAGCGATACCATATTAACTAGCGATCGAGGCAAGATCAAGCTTTTATTTGAATAACGTCATAAAAACTAGAATTGATTTATTTTATATAATGTCGCGTCGGTATTCTGTGTGGGAGTACCGTCTCTAGACGTCTAGGCTGTTCGTGTAATAGCGATCGAATGTTCGGTGCAGGTTGCAGATAGATAAAATTACCTACTGAAGTTCAATGCCCAGTCTGCAACTGGAGCGATTTTCGTGAATCATAAAGGCATTGACTTAAGGGGAGTGGAAACCAAAATTCTTACATGGTAGGGCGCCGGTGAATGGTTATATTCACCCGTAGTTGCGTGCTGAAGGTTAACGGCCTGTACTGTTTAGGATTTTAGACTAGTCTGTATACTAGCTTTAGTGATTATATAACTTGAATTTCCAGATTTTATTTTTCTAAAGTTTCCATTTTAAAATAAAAACAAAGAAACAACATGTAAAGGAATGCATAAAGAACAAAACTAAAAGATAAAGTATCGAAAAAAGAGATGAGACATAAAACAAATTTTTGCAAAATTAGGTAAATGGAACTGGCCGGGACAGTGTAATAATATATATCAAGAACAGAAAAGGAAAGATAGACTGAAAAAAATTATTTAGATCTACAGAGAATTTAAAATTACAACATATATTAGACGCCGAAAGAGGCATATCGACTACAAGTTGGAGGGACAAACTGGTGGATCATCTGGGAATGTTATGATATCAGTTGACAACAAACGGAAGAGAATGGAAAATGAAGGTAGGGGGTGATTTAGAGGATGATTTGTAACATGTTTTGCAAATATGTATATGATGTAAGATTAGACGTAAACAAATAATCATCGATTACCTACAGGTGGCCAGTGGCGACTCTTTACTTTTTGTATTCATTCCGTAGCTATGTGTCACGAAGCTGTCTAACTTTAGTGATGTAATAATGGATGTCATGGAAGTTAATGAGCTAAAAAGTCATTATTATATTGGTAATGCTTAAAGACAGATTTTAGAAGACAATTAGTTGGTCGAGAAATAGATCCAATGTACATATATGTGTCTGTGCTTTGTGAAAAGGGCGACATGAAGAGCAAAAGCTAATATACGATAGACGCGTATTTGTGTCGTACTTAACATGTCGTGTTTTGGTGAGTTAAATATAATTATGTAGTAGTGTTCTATCGGATTTTGTAATCCACGAGTTAGATGTAATTGTATCCTTGCGTTCTGTCGGATTTCGTAATCTATGCTTGCATTAATAATAGTAATCCTAGATGAAAATTCCATTTTGCAAGGAGGTTCATACTGCGTTTGCCTGTGAGGTCGGGCTCGATGACCCGAAATAAGGCTTTGGGGGAGGTATTGCAGTCCTCACCCCCTGCTGCTAATTCTACCTCCGCCCGTTGGGTCCGTGCGCCGACCTCTCATTCATTACGCAATAAAAATGTTCCATTAACGTTCAAACATATAAGAAGACCGACTTGGACATAAAAAAAGATCCTGTAATTGTCAGATTACAATATTTATGTTTCGATTTTAATATTGTTTTTGTTGCAGAATGTTCAGATAAAATATTTTGTACGTAACTCTGTCGTTTAGATATGCGATAAGTTTTATGGATTGTAAATTATTCGATAGAGATATAAGTAGAAACTATAATGGCATACTTTTTGTAGACAATAGGTAGATATCAAAGTTCAACACTTAAAATTAACATTAATAAGGTTCCTGATTCTATGCAAAATTTTTAATAAAATTGAATAATAATAATTTGTAACACGCCTTTAATTTTTTTTATGATTTTCAATAAATAATAATCAAACAGATTTAAATAAATAATATTAAAAAATAGTAGTGAAGCGTAACACCAGTCAAAAGAATATTAAGCATGCTCAGTAAACTACTTTTCATAATAAATATAATGCTATATAAATAAAATTAAGATTAAGAAGCAAACATTACTTGCAAGGTTACATGCCCTACGTATTAAACCATTTCACCTTCATGAGTTTCTATGTTTTCAATAACACTCATTTAAAAATATACAGAAAACATTTTTCTAGAAGGGAAGGGAAGCAAGGAAAGTAATTGTATTGTTTGTTACAATTTGTTATTCTGTTATGATTTATATTATATTCGGCTTATAAACAAAAACTTCAAAAGTATTGAAAAATTTCCGTCGTTATCGAAAGCTCGTTATTAAAACCAGTAACGCACACACACAAACACACAGTATTGGTGATTCATCAAAAGTTATTGACAACATATTATTAGAAACGCATAGTTTTTTTGATATTTTTTTCTAAGCGATCACAAATAAGTGTGTGTATAAAACTTATGCCATAGTTGAGCGAGCCTTAATTGCTATTACCTAATTTATTAATAACCATAATATTTGTGATGTTTTTAACACAACGTTTGTATTAACTTTCCCAGTTCTTGTAAGATGCTAAGAGAGATATTATGTATATTGTTACCTAAATAAATAACTAAATATAACGTGACTAATCTCTAATCTTTTTGAATTTCATGCACTGAGTTGGGAGCACTTAAATGATTTTTAATTTGAAATGAGCGTGCTGCACGTGATGTTCACAAAAGTGTATGGGAGTTTGTTCTGTAGAATATTTCAAGATATATTCATAAAAAAATAAAGCGTATTTATACAATCAATAATTACATGCATAAGTCACATATGTTAGTATTTTCACGCTGTATGGCTAACGAAGTCGACATAGAAGACTAATGCTTGATTTTACCAAAGTTCCCTAATACTTAGCGAACCCCTAAATAGGGATAGGGGCTTGCTAACGATGAATATACGTTTTACGAAACGTTAGGAGCTCCTATGTAGTTAAAAGGTCCCCTACATTTATAAACTCGATTTTCGAACCCAATATGGGAGAATAAGTTATTGTATTATATAGCAACTTAGAAGTAACACATTAATATATGTTTTATCGATAAACTTTGGAAACGAATACTCACTATGAGAACAATGAAACGTCACATAACTGGCATAACTAGGGCACTGTCAGATAGGTGAAAACGAATGTTATCTAAGAACCGGTTTAGGGGTCCTTTTAATCTACGTGATACACAGTTATGTGACGACTTGGACATAAGTGTCGTGGTCCTTACATACCTTCGTAGTATATTGGGTAATTCATTCAGTAATCAGGGTTCTTCTCTTTCAGGTTTTTATTACTATTCTTTCGGTAGTTCCCCACAAAAAGTCACTACTTCATATTCATTATAACAACAATAATTAAGTTTATAGAATATGGATCGAAAAATTGATGAAAAACTACGTCTGGTTATATAGGCGATGGGTAAGCAACTTCACAGGTTATCTCTATATGGATACGCTTTAACATCTGTAAACCAATATACCTACCGCCTAAAGAAGTCAAAGTTGAGTGTTTTGTATATCTTGGTTTTCTACCCACAATACAAGAGATAGGGCGTGACATGACAGATATAATTATCTGAATAAAAATTCCAAATGGCTTCAATAACAATTGCTTGAAAATACTTAGGGCAATGTCCTAATAAATTTAGTAATAAAAATTTGTTAGTGTTGTGCAAAACTAGTTTAGAATAACATCTATAAAATGTCGATAGATTGCTAGAATTTCAAGTTAGGTTATATGCAGACATATATGTCTTGTTGCAGTGCAGCCGTACGCCACGAAGTCTTAGTTAAGGAACAACTGAGCCAAATTAGTCGATTTCCCAATAGCGCTTTGCTAAACTTATTTTCGGTTTTCCTTTATCTATTTAATTTTCATGTATGTCGGAAATTCTTAATACTTTGGACAACTATTTTATTACGTTGAGTACGAAAGTTAAAAATAAAAATCTGTGTAAGTTTATATGTATGACATGCATTCCAGAACCTAAACTGTAGACTGATTTGGTATTTACGTTTTCAATTTTTAAAGGAAACAATGCAACTGTGGATGACAAATTCGTTTGCGTGTACCTTATTTTTTCCTGTGATACCATCTTCTACATATTGACTTTACATATATTGTAACTTTTATTTCATGGATTTCGTACAAAATATTTTTGTTATCAATCTAAACTTCAAAATTTCTTTGCTAACTTTGATATTCCTTTTCAGCACTTTTAGGTGTGAGTTTTACTTAATTAGTGCTTGTTTACATCTTTAATTTAAAGTTTTTAGACTTAACGATTTGGATTGTAGCAGTTTGATATTTCAGTTCACTTCGTCAGTCATCAGTTATTAGTTTATTTAATTTTAAAATATTTAAGATTTAACTAAAATTAACATTACGATATAATTGGATTTTACAGGAAAAATCGTATATGAACACCTTTGATACAATCTTACACAAATTGTGTAGTTTATTATGTTTGACATTTTAATGTTCCTAGACGAATATGTCGCGTCTGTGGACAATTCGTAGTCGGATAGTTCTTTGTACATGGTTTGACGTAGAAATAAAATAGTAGATTCACAACTCTGTATTCAATTCATCCTTCTCTGTCACAAAAGCAATATAAACTTTAACAATTACTCCTATCAAAATGAATACCGAAATATTTTAAACGCGATTTGTGCTAATGGTGTTGTGCTCTTATATTGACAACGGAAAACCGTAGCGATTTTACAATTTCTTATTGTAAAAAAATGAATTAAGCGTTCTTTTTCCTCCTCCTCGAATTACTTTTGTCAGGACGTAAAACAGTAGACGGCATTGTCATTTATCAAAATCGATTCCACCCAAGCTTCAACTTGGCATTTCGATACGGTGTTAGTTAATTATTTTAGCAGCACTGAAGTATGATTCTTGCTCTAGGCAACGGGTGGTGCTGCTTACTCTGCCAAAATTGTATCATAGAGTGAAAGACTTCTGACTATGTACCTAGCTTAAGAACTGAATCTCGAGTAATTTTGCGTTGCATATTAGTGTAATTATTATATTATATTAATTATGAATAATAATCATATGATGTTTTGGACACAATGTTATGAAAATCCATGAAACTTTATAAATCTATGTATCTTCGTTAACTAAAAATTGATGCAGCTCGTAACGCCGCTCTACTCTTTAGGCGTTAAGGCATTCATTTAGAAAAACTGTTTAATGAACGGTATGTCTAATTTTTTGAATTGTATTTAAAATGTTATTTTATTATTTTTAATTTCGAGAAAAGCAGTTCATTCCGTTTTATAATAACCATTAAGAGTTGTATTGTGCTTGATGTGTTAGAGAAAGAGCTAAAAATATGTATATGGCTATGATGTAGGTGATAAAACTCAAGTGTACTTTTACTAAATTTACAGACAATTAAAAGGAGTTGTATCTTCTTTAATAATTCGACATTATGTTGCGATTTCGACTACTGCCCGCGACTCCATTTAGGTTTAATTAGGAGAAAATGTCGCCATCTGTGACTAGGAATATAAGTGTTTTCAGAGTTCAAATCTTCAATTCTCAGAAAATGAAATACTTAATGGAATGCAAAAAAATATTAATGGGGTTATTATTATTAGTAAAATCATTATTTTAATAATAAATTAAAAAAACATAAACTTATTAAATACTTAAATAAATTCACGTAGAAACAATGTGAATAAAAAAATTATTGAAATGAATTAGACATAAAACTGAATCAACAGTAACTTTATAATTCACATGTGTTAAATAGTTCTATAAAGTCAAGCACTATCTAACTGACTTCTTTTGTAGGTACCGCATCTAGTTATGGGTTGGACATTAGTCCAACGTTTGCGCACCGACAGGTGAGCCTCGATAATCTTGCGCCTGCGCCTACGAACAGCGTGACCTTTCCGTAATTGAAAAGGCGTACTAGTTGCGAGCGACTCACGCACGTCTAAACGCACGCGAGCTATTATCAGACACACTTAGGTAAGTCTAAGACCCTATACAGTTGTTTTATCCATTTTACGATCTACGCAGATATACAGTTTCTTTCATTAAAATTAACGCCGAGTTTGTCGATTATTAGGATTATTTTTTGGATGAATATAGATAAAAAGTAACAATATATAACTTTCTAAGATAATAAATCACTATATTACTCAACAATTTGAATTTGTTGTCATAATTATGTTTTATGGTTTTTTACAACAACGAAAAATCTCTCAATATTTGTAGTTACCGTTTGCGGTATATTGCGGTGAAAAGATTACTCCTGATCCTGAAAACTCAAGCTTAAACTTTTGTAGAACCCTCATAAAAAAAATGGTATATATCCAGATACACGGTTGACTTTATTTAACACCAGACTAACTATGCTATTTATTGTATCTACTCAAATGATAGTCAATCGCGTCGACATTAATAAATTGAAAAAGTTAGGGGACAATGTTCCTCATTTAATTTATTATAGTAATTATGCTCGATATGACTGCCTATTTATTTTATTATTACGTATTGTTTTTCTGAAATTAGACTCTTGTATACACTATGCATATTTGAGCTATAATAATATTTGTAATATACTGACGACCACGGTGGCGCAGTGGTTCAGACGTTGCGACCGACCAGTTGCGGCAGGTTCCCGGTTCGATTCTAATGCTCGAGTGAATTTAGGAAATGAACCTTTCTAGATTGTCTCGGGTCTAGGTGTACTGGTAGACGCCCCAGTAGTCGTTGTCTGGTTCTCATAACGCAGGGAATACCCTAGTTTGAGATCAGATATTGGTGTGTATTGTCTGGCGCATTAGTATATTATTACTGGACGTGTGACCCCAAACTAAGAAACTAATAAGCGTTTATTAGGTACATGTATCCATCAGCTTTGTTGTTCCCCACCTGTTGTAAGAAGCACAATCTACGCAACGCCAAGGTGCACGACAGCGCGTGCTCAGACTCAGACGACAATGCGCCGAAGGCGATCACCGCATGAGTAAAGACTAGTAAAAGTCCCACATAACACAGTTTCTCCCCAGGTGGCTGGGTATCTGTGTCCAGATTTCTCCTGAGTAAAAATACTTAAAACACGTACGGTAGATGTGTCCATACGTATGGCCAGAAATTTTTTCTAAAGAGGCAGCCAACCAGCTGATCAGCTACAGTAATTTTTTGGTGTCAGTAAATTCCGTGATCGATTTTTTAAAATTATGTCCGTTAATCTGACTATTTTGTCATATGACATTCATAGGATTTTTCTGAAGTGTTTTTAACGAGGTTTCTAGAGTGAGCTGTGTTCATTCTTGCCACTCCTAGCTACGCCTATGCGTATGTCACACAACGAATTGGAGAAGCACCCGGTAACATTCATACTCCAAGACAAACTAAAAAAATTTTTAGAAAACTAGAAAAATTCCAAACTGACCCCTTACCTAAAAAAATTAAATGAGTAAATAAAAAGTTGGTAATAATGTGAAATGACTATAATTTTTAGAATTCCTAGCCGAGGGAAAATATATTTAGGTCTCGTGACGTTTTATTTTTAGACGGGTTTTACTTTCATAATTCCTTTTAGGATACATAACCCTAATACAATTATCTACTTTTGGAATATTGTTTCCAAATTGATAGATATCACATTGTATCACAGAGGTAGGTTTAGATTCATGCGCGCCCGTGTCGTTAGCACCTGATAATTGATACATCGATGTGCCGCTAATCGGGCGGAAAACCGCTTCACTGCCCGCTGCACATTTCGATTTTTCTCCTTTGATGTGTTTAATAATGCATGAGCCAGACCATCCTTTTCATACTATGCACGTGGACAAAGCGTAGATTATCACGGGCATGAGTGGCAAGAACTAGATAGCTTCAGTGACCTGTTTACTGAAAGATAACCAATAATCAATTTATTTACATGCATGAATAATGCCACGCCATATTGTTTTATTGTGTGGAAAAAATAAAACTTTATTATTTCTTTTATGGGAAATGGCGTGGCGTTATATTTTATGTATGTAAATAATACTACAACAAAATTACACTTTTATACTATAAGTACATATTTTGTTTTACAGACTGATGGTAAAGCGACTATTAGAAAGATTGCTAGCCCAACGAGTATAGACTTCTTATTTTTTCCTCTTTTATGTACTGGCAACTCGTTACATATTTATTTGAAACATGTCTGCCATTTTTGTGCAAAAATTGTGTAAAATGCGAAAACTTTCAGTGGCACATATTTATTCAGACCTTGCGATTGTTATTAATTCTTCGAACTTTAGCGAACAATACATCATAACTTTCGTACATTAAAACTCTCAAAAACGTAAAAAATAGAAAATTTAAATAAAACGCCAACTTCGCTTCTCCCGTTCTCGTCAAAAAGTATTTTTTAAAAAAAGCCCTCTTTGCTGTTAGCCTTAGTGGCTTTTACAGCATTATCATTTGCGTTGGAGCGAGCGCAGAAGGCGCCTTGCCAAACTTAAAAGCACACTTGATTGACAATACAAATACAAATTCCTTATCATGAAATAAGTATGATTGACTTTTATAGCCTGTATAAGACAATAGATAGTCGACAAGTTTTTCTTTCCCTCACAGAATGACATGGAAGCAAAATCTATTTTAACCCCTGACTCCGTAAGAGGGGTGTACATTTTTAGCCTTTTTTTGCCTGTGTATCTGTCTGACATTTTAGCTCTCGAACAGATGAACCAATTTGCATGCGGTTTTTTGCAATGAAAAATGGGGCCATCATAATTCTTAGTGAGTACCTTCAAAAACAATTAATAATTAAATTTTACAACTTTTTCTGAAATGAAGTTAAATCAGTGCCATAAGCAAATCACTTGAATAGCGCCCCTTGAAACAAAATTATCGCTGAAAAGTGAAACATAACTTACTGTACTGTAATAAAGTAATCTTTAGTGAAATAGTTTACTTTACTTATTATTTAATCAAGTCAAAAAGGACATAAATATTAGAGTCCAAATACAAAGTCTCAATCGTATAGGAGGCGATTCACTTTACGTTATTTTTCTTGTCACTTACGTAATTTCGGAGAAAATTTTACTATGACTGTATCACTCAGACTGAATGTCAATTATTTGAAATGGGAAAGATATGGGTAATTTTTGTTATACAAAGTTAAATATGTACAACTAAAAAAGCTATACCAAAATCTCAAAATGTTAATGAAAAATAAAATAAATAATTATAATACTGTTACGTATGTTATGTACTGTGTTTGTAGTTAACAGTCCCTTTCTTTCGATAGTCGCCGATCGCCACTACTTACGTGTGTGAAAGAGACGTCAGAGTACCTATTTCTTTCATGCATGTACATTAAAATTTTGTCGGAGAATTTTTGAGTTTTTAATTTTATTTCATTCCAAGTGTATGTATTATTAGGGGTCAAAACATGAAATTGCCGTTTCGTACTGAAAAATGAAAACAATTTTTTTGGTAAGATGAGATATATTTATTTAATTAAAGTATTTGCTCTTATTGTCTATACATTTTTGTCATCTAATTGGAAGATCATTTAAAACCTTTGCGATAGAACTAGGGCTTGCGAATACCGGATTTTTTCAATACCGGTATTAATACCGGAATTTTTTTTTCCAATACCAAGATCTAAGATCCCGGTATCCCGGTATTACAATTATGTTTATTTTTTTACTGATCAAACAGTTAATAGAATATTTTCTGCAGATAACAGTTTAATAACACAGTATTTTTAAATCGAAAATATTATTTTTTCTTTAATAATATAAATAAATATGATTAAATTTATATTAAGTATAAATAAATATACTAAAAATAACACTAAATATTAAAAAAACATCTCTTTTACAAGTAATCAGTCTGCAATCATTCTCTTTTTATGATTAGATAATCGTATTACAAAAATTGACAAAATAAGACACCACTTTCATAACGAACATCTCGAGTATAATAAATAATCAGTTATTAAGTTTAACCATAATTAAGTCATACCCCATTGCCTTATTAGCTATTTAATGTGTACGACGTACAACGGAACCAGAATATGACATCTATAAATTTAAAATATTGATAACATCTCTTTACAATCAACGTTAACAGAATTCTCTAGCGTGATGAACACTGTTATAAATTAATCACAAATTCGCAGTATTATTGCCTCTACTGCATGGTGGGCCTTTCTTCCTGAAATTGTGCTCTTAGAAATTAAAGAGCATCTAAGCCTTAGTCTAACATCCATTTCAACTCTTATAATAGAGTCATCATCAGAGCTGGAGGAAGTTTATTGTTTAGCTACTTTTCTTCGAGTTTTAGCCTCTTTCTGTCTCCCTTTGCTTTTCAATCCTCAACTCAACATTGGTTTGGACTCAAACTCGACATTGGTGTGGAGTGATGGGTAGCAGCCGTGATAAAGGAATATCTTCACTACTACTGTTGCTGTCACTAGATACAGTAGAGTATTGTTCACGCTCTGCTTCTGTATTTGAACATTTGAGTAGCTGTAATATTCTCACAATGACACGGTGGATCTGATATTGGGTAGACTTCGGAAACATATCATCTTCTTCTTTGGCAAAAAAAGCCTCGGTATTATGCAAGAATTGGAGAATACCTAATATAATTTGCCGTCTCCGTTTTATACGCATTCTGAGGGCTGAGGCAAAGTTTCGGCTAAGGACGCTATCTGCTTCATCTAGTTTTCTCAACATAAATTGAAAACAAGCGTCAGCCGTCAACAATGTGGCATCACGGCAGCAAAGTGCAGTGACGGTAGCCTTGATGACATTAAGGCTTTAGTGGATGTCGTTTAATAAAGTAAAATCTTCATAATCAACTGTCATATTAGATTTCAAATCAATAGGATCTTTGAAGATGCTGTGTTTGAGCTTCAGAAAGCGATACCATATCTGTCATACTACTCCAACGGATTTTTACGTCTAACATGAAATAGATTTCTTTGCCATGTTTCGTGTTAATGTAAGTTTGAAGTAAATCGTTTCTGGCAGGTGATGTCCTGAAGTATTTTGTAAATTTTTGCACCTTTTCTATGACATCTTTGCATATAAATTTCGGTGGATTGGTGCCTCGCGAATGTGAATGTGTAACTACAAAAGCCCCGTTTGAATTAAATCAAGACAAGACAATGAAGACATTGTAGTAACTTGTTTCAGTGTGGAACTAGAATATTCAGACAGCTGTGCAGCTGTAGGTGCAGATTCGAATGTTTCTGATTTGTATAATACATCTATTACTGCCAGTTGTACGCCGTGAGCTAAACATAGCTGATGTTAACCTTGGAAATCCTTTTCCATTTCGCCTACACATACACGCCTTCGTGCGCGCAAATGTGTCTAAACTAGTTCAAAACAATAAAATCTCCAATACCGGTATCCTGGTATTAAAATTTTCAATACCGGTATTGAAAAGAAGCGAAAAATGTCCGGGATTCCGGGATTAGCCAATACCGGGATCCCCGTATTGGAAGCCCTAGATAGAACTCTAAGGATCTGAACAAACTGTGTGAAGACATTTTGTACTGCTTCCTGAGAAGAAAATTTTTTCTGTGAAAAAAATTATCCAAATCACGGAAAAAATGGGTCACTTGGGGCGAGGGCCGGCGAATATGGAGGATGATGGATGGTTCCTGACTGTCTTGTAGTGTTAAAACTGTTTCTCGAGCATTGCGATGTATTGCAATATAATGGACCAATACGAATGACGAGTCGGAGCTGTTTTATTGCGAGTTTCGCTATCATTGTTCGGAGTTCTGCACAGTAGACATCTGCTGTTAGTGCATGACCGGATACGACGAAGCCGTAGTGAGTTACACCAAGTGACCCCCAAATAGTTATCATCACCTTTCTAAGGGTAAGCTTTGCTTTAGAGCATTGGTGTGGCGTTTGACCTAAGGTCAGCTATTGCGTTGTTCGCTTGCGATTATCGTAAAGAAATTAGTTTTCGTCACATGTCACGATCCGGTCCAAAATCTTTTCATTTCTGTATCGGCTTAACAAGGTAAGGCAAGCTTCAACGCGCACTGCTTAGTCAGTCAAATCATGAGGTAACACATTATTCAAATTTTTGAATTGTAATACCGATTTGCTGTAAATGGCTCAATATTATGGGTATGCCATTGTCAAACCATGCCCCTAATTCCTAGGTAGTTTAGTAACCTTCAGTTCATCTTTATTTACCTAAGTGGTTGGTCTTCCTCGTAGTTCATTTTTCAAGTCGAAGTTTCCACTACTAAAGCGATTAAACTGAACGCACAGTGCGTTCATTAGCTGTATTCTCTTCAAACTAAGCATTAACATTACGAGCAGTTCTGCTACGTTAGTCCCATGTCGGAACTCGTGATCGAAAATTGCTCTGATTTTCGATCATTCATTAGCTGTATTCTCTTCAAACAAAGCATTAACATTATGAGTAGTTTCTGCTGCGTTAGTCCCACGTCAGAACTCGTGATCGAAAATTACTCTCATTTTTGCTGTATCCATCTTCACGTTAAAATCTGAATTTAATAACAATCGAAAGTCGAAGTGGGTCAATTGAGGAAGCGTACTCGTCAGGACCCCTGCTAGCCTTTTTGAGGGATACAATTCCTCCCTTGTGCACACCATGCGGGACAACGTTAGCAATAGAATGAGGGTTTCTCCCGAAAGCGACGTAAACCGGTTTGCTCTCGCTAGAGTGAGTAAACCACCGCCCAAAATGCTGTGCATTTCGCGGCGGGAAGTGGAGGGAGGAGTGCAGAATAGCTGCGTGGAATGTGAGAGGTGGGATTATAGATAAGTTACATGAATTGATTGTTGATAAATGAGGCGAATGGTGAAGCTACAAGTTTAGGTTGGCCGATTATTGCAGTTTTTTTGACGCAGAGCTAATAGCGATACATAAAGAAATTTTACTTATGATCAACACCCACAATTTTAAGAGAGCTTGCCTATTCAGTGATGCTCGATCTGCCTTGGAGAGTATTAGTAATTGGTCCTCGGTGAATCCAATTGTAGTAGAAATAAAAGATTCAACAATAAAAAATTCAACAACAAAGAGGCGAAATCATATGGTACTGAATCGGGGCAGAAGCGGGATTGAGAGATAATCTAGCGAAAGCAGCAGCATTGAAAGACAGAGGGACACCAGTGTACGACGTTTACCCCTTTTCTTTGGCTAAAAGAGTGATCAGAGATCTTACTATCAGTTGATGGTAGGAAAGGTACTTGAACGCTGAAACCGGATACATTACAAGGAGACTATTGCCCAATGTCAAAATCGCATACAAAATTCTAAGTTAGCAACGCATGAACAATAAATTGGCGCAACTACTTACAGGTCACGGCGGTTTTTGCGCGTATCTTTTCAAATTCAGACTAAGAGATAAGAGTCCTTACTGCACTTGTGATGACGCCACGGAGAAGACAGTGATACTCATATTGACGTCATGTCCAAAGTATATAGGGTAGGATAGGGTAGGATAGGGTTAGAACGAACTGTGAAATTAGTATAGGAGCCACAATAAATAAAGAGTCGCTTGGTCGGCTGATGACTTTAAACATTTCTAGGAATTCGCGTTATCATGTGCGACAGGACAATACAATTAATAGTAATAATACTTTATACATTTAATAATGAAAAAAAAAATTACGTAAAAAAGAGTAAAGCAACTTCATTGTCCGTCTATATAACAGTTTTCAGGATGCTGCAAAATGAATAGCAGCAGGTACGAGTATGAATGAATTCTAATAAAAAAAATGAAGTGATGTATATTATGGAAGAAAGAAGATTGTATGTGAAGTTTGAGTTAAACCAAGCAAAAGGACAGTGAAATTGCCGACTTGCCTGGAGAAGGCATCGCTTTGTGGTACCATAAGAAGAAAGGGGATGCCAAGAGGTAGGCGTCTTACTGTCCTCTCGTTTGCTTAATTGTGTAACTGAGTATAAGTGTGTAAACCCGAGACTGCTCTGGGTGCGTCACAAGACAAGGATTGACGAGGATTTTTGTTTTGGTAGTGTATGCCCCAGTGTCCTCTGTCGGTTTGGGCGAGCTAGGGTAGTTTTGGGAGAATGTTAGGGAAGTTCTAGCAACGGTTGAAGAGAATGAGAGAATTATAGTGTGTGAAGACATGAATGGATGGATCGGGACTGCTGGAACAAGATTTGAATCTGTCCTAGGCAAGTAGGCAAGTATGGAGATCAGAGAGTGAATGATGCTGTGAAGTAGTTGTGAATAGTGAATTGTGTTAGGAGTGTGTATGGAAAAGGATCTTTTTGTTGCTAATACATTAAATTTGTGCTTATTTAAGCACAAAAAGATTCATCAGTACACGTGGGAAAGGAAGGGTAAAAGGAATATGATTGATTTATTTCTGGTGGACAGCCGGCTGAAAAAGCAGGATGCGGACACAAAAGCACACAGAGGAACCAATTTGGGAAAGGACCACTTTCTCGTGGTAACTAGGATAAGGAGTCTGTTTGCAGCGGGGCAATGTCGCGTAGCGTTCAAACATGTAGCGGTCTGTCGCATCAAGAGCTGAAAAATGCAAGACGCGACCACCAGGATAAAATGTGAAAATGTAGTATCCGGTAAGACAGACAGACAAAGAAGATGTTCTGCAGCGATGGAGTGATTGTTATAAAGAACTGTATGGGAGTGGTGACTCTGTCTCTGACACTGAGAGAGATCCTAACGAATCGCCACACTGAAGTCAGGAACTAGAGGAAGTCATTCGTATGAAAGAGATTGAGAAAGGGATAAGAAGTCTGAAAAGTGGAAAGGCTGCAGAAAATGATGAGATTACTGATGAGGTGATAAACGACGGTGGTCCTAATGTTCAATCTTTGCTGGCAGAAGACAGAAGTTTCGGAGGACTGCGCACCGCAGTCATAGTGTTTTTCTATAAGGGGAAAAGTTCCCGTTTAGAATACGCGTGCTATAGGGCCATTAGCTTGGTCAGCTTAGCAAGTTAAGTCTATACCAAGGTATTGACTAAACGTGTGAAAGGCATTTCAGAAAGAGATTTATGGGATGCACAAGGTGGCTTTAGGAACGGTAGGGGTTGTATGGATCAGATTTTCTCGCTTCGCTGTATCGTGTAGAAGTTTTTGGTCATAGGTCGGAAAGTTTTCTGCGCTTTCGTGGATCTAGAAAAAGCATTCAATAGAGTAGTGCAAAAGAGATTATGGAGTCTTCTGTCCGAATATAGCTTGGAAGGTCCCTCAGTGCAGGCTGTGAGGTCATTATATCGAAACCACAGAGCCTATGTAAGGATAGATGGTGCCTTGGCGTCCTGGAAGTCTCTTCAGATGTCAGACAGGGTTGCGTGATGTCTGCCTTGTTTTTCGTGCTGTATTTGGATAGTTGACTCCAGACATTGAAAGGTAATTTGAGTAGTATGGTGTGCGATGGTGTAGTGGTAAACTATCTTTTGTACGCTGACGATGCTGTGCTTATAGCACCATCAGAAGCGGAGTTGCAGACACTAGTTACGTGCATGAGAGAAGACTGAAGAGAAAGGATTGAATAGGAATGTAAACAATACTAAACTTCTGGTGTTTGAATGGGAAAATGTACATAAAAAGTGTGAAATATGGGTAAATGGAAAATGTCTTGAAGAAGCGAGCAAACCTGTATATCTGGGGAGTGCGTTTTCGAGCGATGGAAGATGTGAGTTGGATGTAGAGAGACGGGTAGCACCTGGCAATACAGTGAACGGTGCTCTGTCCGCATCAGTAGGCAGTGTCAATATATCTAACTCAGCCAAAATAGCCATCCATAATGCGGTATTGGTTCAAGTTTATTGTACGGTAGTGAGACCTTGATATGCCCGAAATCGAGTGAAAGTAAGATAAACGCAGTAGAAATGTGATCCCATAGAAATATGTGCGGTGTTTGTCCTGCAGACAAAATAGGCAATGAAGGGATACACGGTATGAACGGATTGCACGACAGTGTTATTGTAAAAGTGAAGAAAGGAATGCTAAGATGGTTGGGGCACATAGAAAGAATGAGTGATGTAAGACTAACGAATAAAATCTACAAAGCGAAAGTGAGTGGTGAAAGAAGCCAAGAAGACCAAAGCTGACTTATGAAGATCAAATAGCCAGAATGGTAGCAGAAAGAAATGTCAAAAGCACTCACATACCTAGGCGAAAATGCGTGAGGAAAATGATGAGATTTGAGGAAGCGAAAAAAGTATGTAAGAACTGCGAAGCTTAGCGCTCCGTCCTCTCTGACTACCCCCTTAGGGACACAGCGTGAAGATTGATTCGATAACAGTGTGGTTAACGTATGTATGTATGTATGTATGAAAGTCGGACAATCAAACGCCATGATTTTTTTTAATTTAAAATGTTATAGTTTTCTTGCGAAAAAGTTTCACTCTAAAATCTGACACATTCAGGTTTAGTTTTAATTCAAAGTGTCCAGTGCGTTAAAACGGCAATTTCGTAAGTTGACCGCAATTATTATATATGGACGTAATAATATATATAATATACGTAATATCATATTATATTTAACATTAATGTTGTATCGTGGTGTTTTACTTGTGTCGACCATTTAAAACGACTCGCTTGCCTATGACAGAAACCACTTACAATGAAAGCTTTCCTATGTTCGAATAGGATTAAAAATATTCAAATTGACGTTTGTATAAAATTTGCAGACGAAACCGTTGTATTTATAGAAACGTTCCAGTTTCGTTGCACACGGGGTCAGCACTGTATTTATTGATTCGATAACAGTGTGGTTAATTTTGGCAAACTAGGCAACCTGCATCTGCATATCGGTTGATATATTTACCGAGAATAATAAAAAATCAAAACGACAATTTAGCTCCTGTTGCATAATAAGGCACATATTTACTTCATCTTTGATTTTGTTTTAGTAATTAGCAGATTACGACAAACAGGCCATTTGATTGTTCAACTTTGTTCATTTTTGAGAAAAATATAGGCTCCAAGAATCACAATGATTGTTTTATTTACTTATTTTGGTAACTAATTTCCTTTAATTGTTATAAGTGTAGCATAGATTTTATAGAGAAAGATTTTGTACATAAGCATTAGAATCATCCTCGTTCAAAATCCTAGTAACGTATATTATATATCCGTTACTACGGTACCGAATCTCATCATAATTTCTCATAATCTCGGGAATTTTGAGTGGCATCCATGCTACATACATACATATCTTCACGCTGCATCCCCAACGGGGTAGTCTGAGATAACGGAGCGCTAAGCGTCGCGGTCCTTACATACCTGTTTCGCTTCCTCAAATCTCATCATTTTCCTCACACATTTTCGCCTAGGTTTGCGAGTGCTTGCGATATTTCCGCCTGCTAACACCGCACATATTTCTAAGAGATCGCATTTCTACTGCATTTATCTTACTTTCACTCGATTTCGGGCATAGTAAAGCCTCACTACCGTACAATAAAGTTGCCATCAACACCGCATCGTTAATGGCCATTTTTGCAGTGTTAGATATATTCACACTGCCTACTAATGCGAACAGAGCACCGTTTACTTTTTTGCCAGCTGCTACCCGTCTCTCCACATCCAAGTCACATCTTCCATCCCTCGAAAACGCACTCCTCAGATATACAATTTCATTCACTTATTCTAGACATTTTCCATTTACCCAAATCTCACAATTCGTCTGTACCGCTTCCTTTTCCAACGACAGAACCTTAGTTTTGTTCACATTCATATTTAATCCTTTCACTTCACATTCTTCTTTAATGTACGTGACCAGTGTCTGCAACTCTGCTTCTGATGGTGCTATAAGCACGGCATTGTCAGCGTATAATAGGTAGTTTACTAGTGTATCATCACAAATCATACCACTCATACTATCTTTCAATCTCTGGAGGCAACTGTCCAAATACAGTACGAACAGCTAGGCAGACATCACGCAGCCCTGTCCGACATCTGAACAGACTTCGAACCAGGGCGACATGTCACCTTCAATTCTTACACGGGCTCTGTGGCTTCGATATAATGACCTCACAGCCTGCAGTAAGGAGCCACTCGCGCCATGTACAGGCAGAAGATTCCACAATTTCTTTCGCACTATTCTATCGAATACTTTTTCTAGATCCACGAAAACACAGAAAACTTTTTGACCTATGGTCAGAAACTTTCCCACGATAACGCGTGGGAAAGTTTCTGAACATAGATTGCGAGAAAAGAGAGAAAATCTGATCTGTACAACCCCTACCGTTCTTAAAACCACCTTGCACCTCCCACAAATATCTTTCTGAAACGGCTTTCATACGTTAAGTCAATGTCTTGGTATAGACTTAACTTGCTAAGCTGATCAACCTGATGGCCCTATAGCACGCACAGTTCAAATGAGAAACTTTCCCTTTATAGAGAGGTACTATGATTGCTGCACGCCAGTCCTCAGGAACCTCCCTCTTCTGCCAACAAAGGTTGCACATTATACAGAAGTTATCCCAGATCCTAGGCCCACCATACTTGATCATCTCAGCAGTTACCTCATCAATTCTCGCAGCCTTTCTATATTTCAGACTTCTTATTACTTTCTTAATCTCTTTCATACTAAATGCTTCCTCCAGTCTCTGACCCGAGTGTAAAAATTAATTAGAATCGCTGTCAGTATCAGAGACGGAGTCGCCACTCTCATACAGTTCTCCATAGTATTCACTCCATCGCTGTAGAACATCTTTTTTATTTGTAAGCAGGTTGTTTTTTTCGAACGCACTTTATTCATTCTGCAAAGTGCCGGACCATTTCGGTACTTACGTATTTCTTTCGAAAATAATTTGGAATTTTTCTCGAAGCTGTTCAACATCTTGTTTTCGTCTAACACCCTACACCTTTCACGCTTCTCTTTCACAAACACACAGGCTCTTTCATCTCATCATCCCACCACACATCACGCTTTTTACCGTTTCCAATCAAAAGCATCCATATTTTTTATAGTAATCACATTCATGATTCCGATCACTGATTATAATAATACTAATACATTAAAATAAGATAATTTCATTAACCTGACTGTAAAAAATATTTGCAATTAATTGAAAAATGTAGCATTGGGCACGGAGTGCAGATATGTTCATATCAAATATGTGATACCGTACTCCGAACTGGTAGTTGAAGATAATTTATATAACCTCGAGTAATCTTTGGTTACTAACTTTTTCATTTTTGTCTCTTTCTAACTTTTGAAAATAACTCGGAAATATACCTACTAGTATGCATAAGATTAATCTAGCAAAAAATGAAAAGGGATGGAGGGGAATAAAATGTTTCAAGATTAAAATTCTCGACTTCAACTACTTCCTCAGAGGTCTCCTCAGAGGCTATACTTAAATACCGCTCCACGTATGAAGCAAATTCTAATCTGATGTTTCGCCGGACGCTGCCGCGGCACACTCGCTTCGTTCGCTTGGCTCGCGCGTTATGGTAAAAATACCTAACATAATCTAATCTAAAATAGTGTTCATATAGAAATTACAAATTTAATATCGTAAAAAATTTGAACTTGTAAAGTGGCACTTTAACTTGTGAATACGTGTATCTAATACTTTGAATAACTTACAAAAGAATTATGTAAAATTATACGCAAGTGAAGCAATCTAAACTTTAGCCTGTATTTGTCTTCACAAATGCCTCCCAAGCATTTATTATTACCATTACATTACATTAATTTTCAGTTATTAAATCTGTAAACAAAATTTCATACCGAAACTGATAATTTTGATAAAAAATTGTCAGTTTTATTGCGGAGACCATTAATTTTAAAGTACATGTAAACATAACATAACATATCTTCACGCTGTATCCCCAACGGGGTAGTCAGAGAGGACGGAGCGCCAGGAGTCGCGGTCCTTACACACCTCTTTCGCTTCCTCAAATCAAGTACATGTCATGTCGTTAATTAATTAATTATGAACAGTAGCAAATTTATAGAGAAAATTTGTAGATAGAATTACTAATTCCATAGCTCCAATCTATATATCCCTATAATAACAAGCAATAATGGTTCATATTATAGAAAGTGAACGATGTTTTAACTCAAACTCAAATAACTCGAATTTATGAAAAACTATTGTTTGGTTTGACTTATTGAAAAGGCGGTTTGCTTACAAGCATGTTGAAAAATGCTAACAAAAACTCGGCGGCCAGCTCTAATAAGTCTAACCTTTTGAATTTCACTGTAAAAGTAATTATAGTGTAGTATGGCAGCTTCACACGGCCTTGAGTCCCCTATATTCGTATTTACATAACTAATTACGTTTGGAAAGTTGTAGGCATTTTTATATCACAAGCGGAAGCATTTTTTTAAGTATTTATTGCTTTAATTATTATGTAACCCTTACATATATGCAAAGTTAAAACGAAAGACCAAGGCATCTAAAGGCCTAACAAAGATATTTGGAGCAGCAAATTTTTAAATACTATGTGTGTCTATGTGGGTCTCTAAATGTGTGTGTGTGTATAACGTTCCAATACTGTTCAGGGACTAATTCAGTTTTTGGGGTGCACCAAGCTCCTCCAAGACTCTTACCAACTTCGCCCATAAGTAGATACAACGCATACCAAGTGCATATACAAATGTAGTTACCTACTTAATTATACTAGTATTTATACATTAAATTATAATATTACATAAATACTTAGTAATTCAATAAATAACATAATGTTCTGTCTAACATTATGAATTTATGTTACATTAGATTTTGAATGGCGGTCGATCGGCTTATTTGATAATAAATGTGTGTCGTTTGTACAGGTGAGTCGACTTATCTGATTCACCTCACCGTTGCTTTTGGTTTCCACATAATACTTTATTATAATCAGTTTCATCGTCTTTATAAAATCAACGTTATTAGTTATTAGTAATATTAGTTTTTAACTTGGATCAAATTTTTTTACAACAGCACCGAAACAAATACATTGACATAAAAAAGATTACAGAAATATTTATTTATTTTAGTTAAAAAAAAAGCGAAACATTCGTTTCTATCTTTTTTCGATTTATTTTCTTCTGTGTACATAGCGATAGCACGCACATTATATAAACTTAAAAAAATTAAACCGCCTCTAAAAAAAATACTGAAAAGAACAAAATAAATATCCTTTACTTATCAAAACTCAAGTACAATAATAATATATTTAGGATCACGATACATATACCTATATAATTAAATTTGTCAGCTACTGAAGTCGTTGCCAAGCCTACCAAACTAATAAATTTTCTGTTGTTGCACATTGATTTGGCACTGAATTCAATATCTGTCGAATTTAATTATGTAGGTGTATCGTATTTATAAAGTTATTTTTATTGTACTTAAGTTTTGATTAGTAAAGGATAATTATTTTGTACTTTTTAGTGTTTTTTTGAAGGCCGTTTAATTTTTTTACATAAAATTCGTTTATTTCTCCCTTTTGAGTGACCTTGGGCTATATAAATATCTAGGGCAGGTCTACAATTAACTTATTTCTAATTCTGGAACGCAACGATATATATGAGAATCATCACTAATAAGAATAAATAAAGGTTATAAAGGTCGCGTTATTTTGTGTTATTTGGTGTATATTCGAAGCCCAAAGTCCAATACCGATGAAATTTTAATGGGACTACCTCGAAAATATACCCTTCCAAATAAAAAAATAATTTTCGAAATCGGTCCAGAAATGACGAAGTTATCGGTGAATATATATACAAAAAATACGTACAGACAAACAGAACCTCCTCCTTTTTTTGAAGTCGGTTAAAAAGAAGCGTATTGAGAGCAGCACATAATATTATATAACAATATTGGATATAGTATACCTATATTCCTAAGTGGGGTTATCAGTAGTCTCTATATTTATTATCGGATCTTTTATTTCGGTTTTTTAATAATATCCCTTAAATAAGAAAGATTTTTTACTTTCCTATTTTAATGGCTCCACCAACTCTATAATACAGATAACGTATTGATAATTAAGCTATAAGTAATTGGGATCCTAGTCTATTAAACAATGCGATCCGCATTGTAATCCCTTTAGCGGTTTTTGATTGAAGCTCGAAACAAACACACAAAAAGACAGACAGATGCTAATGAAATCTATTCCAGTCATTTTTTTAAAATATCTTCCATGCACCGACACGGCTCCTTTACAGTTTTATATTAGTATAGATTATAGATATTCAGGTAAAGATATGGATAGTATATAGACTATGCACTATGCACATAATATGTATATAGATTACGCTGAATCTTAAATATCGTTCTACTGAAAGTCCTATTAAATTTGTTATGTAGTATTAAATGAGGGCATACATATTTAAAATATTTTACATTCATCTATTTGTTTATTTGTGATTCAAGGTACAATAACTGTAGGTACAAAAATAATAATAAGTAAAATACCAATAAAAATAAAGCCTTATATTGGTATTCCACTTACCTATTTAAAAACTTTCAAAAATACCTACTTTCGAACTGTTTTTTATTAAGTGGAATTCTACATATACATACTTAAATATGTAAAACTTATGTCAATACATAGTTAAAACATTAATATTTGTCTACAGATATACATCATCCGGAAACTTTTGTATTTACATACTTTTGTATTTACATACATATGCATACGTATATTGTATATTTTAGATTTGAGGAAAAGAAAGAAGTATGTAAGGACCGCGACGCTTAGCGCTTCGTTCTCTCTCTGACTACCCGTTGGGGATACAGCGTGAAGAGGTGTATGTATATATATTTTAGATTTATATATATGTGGATTAGTTAGGCGTGATTTTATCGAATTGTAATTGTTACCCATCTACTTTAAAGGATTTTACATAACATCATGAATCAAGCGCAGGTGTTTAGACATTCGATTCTTCAACGTTGCAGGAATTTATGGAGTCAGCATTGGCGTATCGAGAATCGTTTACGTACTGTGTGAACCGGCCTGTATTCAGTGAGTCACAAAGACAGCCGTGTGAAAGTCTCAAATATGCTTTCGGCACGAGTATTTTGAACTTTGTCTACGTTGTTTCTCCGGAATCCTAGGCGATAATAACAACATAATTATTACAGTATGTGTCGGTCCGTAGATAAATACCTGTTTGGTATAGTTATTTTATATTATTGTGATACGAAATACCTACGTGAGTTGAGAATAAAGTGTTAGTCAAATAAGGAACTGAAATATGTAAAAAAATATGTATGTAATAAAGATGTAAAGAAGATGTGTTCATAATCAAATTTTTAAATTTCATGCTTATTATCTATTTTATTTTATATCTCAGAGAGTTTTTAGTAGAGCAACAATTTATGTAGGTTTTCAAAAATTCATGCTATTAAATCTTAACTGGCAGTTGCAGTACTCACTACTCTCCTACTTGGATACATACATACATACATATCTTCACGCTGTATCCCTAACAGGGTAGCTACGATAGTCGAATAGAAATTGTTCAAACGGTTTTTCTCAATTTTTTTAAGTACTAGTACATACGAATCAATGTTCATTTACTAATAATGAACGTTATCTCTTATCTTTAAATATTATGAAACAAATGTGTGTTCTCTAAGTTTTAAAGTTGTTAATGTGATTTCCACCAACACATAATTTCATTTAGAACATTTAATAAAAACGATTTATATATATAATACAATCACATATACTATAGCAGTAGAGAAATATTGACATTCCGAGGCGGGATTGTTAATGCGATAATCTTCATAGGTACCTAATTTAATTTCAATTAACACAAGCTGTGTGATTCGAGACCCTGAGCAATTTCAATCTCTAGAAATGATTCTGAACATAAACTTCGAATTGCGATCTAATTTGCGATATAGTATCTATTTCTAAAAGCATGCACGCTAATAAATTATAATAATTACGCATTCCAATTACAATAGGTATTACTTTGCGTCAGCTCTGTCGCGCTGTTCCGAGCATGAGGCTATGGCGTGCCCTGCTTGTTGCGAGAGGCGCCTTCGGGCTCGCGGTCAACTGGAATGGGGGCTCCAGTCGTCTATCCACGCAAGGAGGTACCAAAGGAGAACGACAGTCCTCATGCTTATTACGTAACTTGCAGACAGCATGCGACAGCCAATATCTCGCGATATCTGCTGTCAAAACGAGAATTTGTGTAATGTAATTCGTATAGTGGCGCTAAATTAACCGCGAAAAGTGCATTTTATGGTCATAGAATAATAGATACGCAATCGTCATATATGATACCAATATTTTATTACAATTAGTCACTAGTCGCGTAGTGATCGCGTGGCTGTCGCTTTCTGCAAATTTTTAGGTAATAACCCCACCGTTTGTCTGCATTGTCATGGTACTGTGAGAGTGGTGCAGGGGGAGTGCTCTGTCACTGCCCCTCGAGAAGTCAGCACATTGATTAGGTAATATTTTTATGCTTTGTCCACCCCGATTGGAAATTGTCGCGACCTGATGTACGTATGTGTATATTTATGCGTAATGTATAAAAGATGTTTATATATGTATAAAAGAATACAACAATTTAATCAGAAAAATCTTTTCTACACGCAGCAGGTGTAAGAATTAAATAATTTACATAAGTCAGGTACAAAAACTTGCAGGCTTTGGCCCGAGAGCAACTATAATCAAGACTCAGGCATTGTATGCAGATTTCTTCATCTCAAAGGCGTTAAGTTTACCACCTTTGAACAAAATATAAATTTTCTCTCACTTTACATGGCATAACGATGTTATGATATCATTATTTTAAGTTCTGGAGAGATAAGGAGCAGAGATAATAAGTTAATATAACTTCGTCACCGCTATTATATCAAGTGGAAACCAGTTTCAATTCACATAGTTTAGTGATTATATTTAACTTGTCTATTGAGAAATAACTAAAAATAAAATAAAGGAACTGAGGTTATGAAGTTCAAGATCAAGATTGGGTGCACGTTAAGAGAGGCGTATGTCCAGCAGGCAGCAGACGATATTTATTGCACGAAGATCAACATATACTTAGTTTTATTATCATAAATTAAGTAAGTAGTTAAGATGTACTTTTATAATATAGTACAAACGCTTTCTCTCATAGTATCCCTTCGTCTGAGGGCTAGGACTAACCTTCCTCACCGTTGCCGCTGTGGTGATCTCGTCGATGTACTAGGTCACCATGGTTTATCCTGTTTACGTAGTGCGGGCCGCATGTCACGACATGCTGCCTTGAATGACGTCATTCAGCGGGCTCTTGTCGCCGCTGGCGTTCCTGCAGTCTTAGAGCCTGTAGGTATTGCGCGCAGCGACGGCAGGAGACCGGATGGTTTGACGCTCATTCCTTGGAAACTTGGAAGATCGCTGGTGTGGGATGCCACTTGTGTCGATACACTTGCTGTTTCCTATGTGCCGGCGAATTCCAAGTCAGCAGGTGCCGCAGCCAGCACTGCCGAGAACTTGAAGCGGCGTAAGTATGCGACTCTCTCTGAGAGTTTCATATTTACGCCCTTTGCAGTCGAAATTTTGGGTCCCTGGGGCCCCGAAGCCCATCGACTGATTTCTGATATTTGTAAGAGACTGGTCGAGGCTTCGGGAGACCGCCGGGCTGGCAGCTTCTTCCGCCAACGAATCAGTTTGGCTCTTCAAAGAGGCAATGCTGCCAGTCTGATGGGTACCTTAAGCAATGACAGCTTTCTAAGCGGCAACTTTGAGGAAGTTATTATTTAAGATAATGTGTAGTTTTAAGTTTGTAAATATTACCATATTGTACTTTTTTGTTATTAATAAATGTACAAACATTAAATAAACTTGTCGATTAGCTGGTTTGATACGAGTATTTTGCGTGCTCACTGGTGGTCGAGGCCGTTACTGCACTGGACAATCGATTCATGGTACCAATGCGGCATAGTATGCGACACTATGAAATTTCACTATATCAAAACTTTAAATGTTATATTATCCAATACATTGAAGGCTGCTGTCGATCTAAATGGTAGCAGAGGCTTCTGTCACAGCAGTGTAAAGAACGTCCAACGACAGCGTCAATTGAATTTTCGTCTTGTAGTCATATGAAAAGAGTCGAGTGACAAGTTCTGAGTATGCCTCAAGAAACTTTCGATTAGCCTGTAATGGTTTCCGATCGCAATAGTGTGAAATTTCTAAATGGTAGTTAATGATATGTATGGCAGGATGTTTTATTTAGTTTGTAACATATTTTAGCACATTCAATACGTCAAGTATCAACAGCATAATTTTACGAGTTCAGAATACATGCGTGGGTATTTATGAATTATTCGAAAAAATGTGCATATGTGTACAATATGTTAGTAAATTAATGAATTGCACGATAGATAATCGTTATTAGGTATTACATACGTATACAACATTTTTAAAGTATAATTTACTATTCATTAATGTTTGGCCCGAATAGTTAAAATCGATACTTTGTTGACATTATTTGGTAAATATGGATATCCACCGTTATATTTTACGATTTGGTACATACTTACGATTACTATTATATTATTGATTTACATACATACATACGTACCGCAATACAACATATTACACATAAATTTTTGAACTTTCGCGTTGCATTGTAAAATATCTAAAAACACGGAAAACTAACGTTAATGTAACATAACATTACCACGTAATCGCTTAAGTTTCCCGTGTTTTTAGATATTTCGTACACGTATTATACATATTTATCTATACACATATTCCGTAAAAGCTAAAATTACAATGGAACCAATTTTTCTATTCGACTATGTTCCGATCTTAATTAACCAAATCAAAACTTTATTTAAAAATTTAAAAATCCCCCGACTCAAAAATACCTCAAAAAAGAAGAAAACAATGTGTATCTATTGGCCCCTTTAGTTTATGGTAAGTTGTACTGTAAATAGTAGTAGTAATATAAGCGTCGTCGCGTCAAGGTCAATTTTCTTCCTTTTTGAGAATTTTTAGTCAAGGGATTTTTAAATTTTAAATTTAAATTATATTTCATGCTTTTTAAACACACTACGATCGACACTCTATCCCCACATTCGCACAAATATTTTCCGGGACGATATGTATCATTCGGACCCTGATCGCCATCTATCTACGTTTCTATAACCTTTTCATTGAGAGCATTCCAATGAGCCAAAACACGATTTCTCTGCTGTAAATTGGTGAAGAGGTAGGTATCCTGCTGATTCTAGATGAAACTGCAGCATCAGTTTAAGGTTACCATGTTATTGTAATATCACTGAAGTCAGAGGATAATAAATTTCGAATCAATTACACTAGTAGAAGTTGCTCACGCTCCTTCAACAACCAGAAAAGAGCTGATAATCTTGAAACAGCTGAACATATTTTTTTTAATCATAACTAAAAACAGTCTCGGTCAAGTCAAGTCACCTTTCAAACAAAAAAAAAAAATTAAATCAAAATCTGTTCATCCGTTTAGAAACTACAATGACAGAATCACAGATATACATACACACGTCAAACTTATAACACCCCTCTTTTTGCGTCGGGAGTTAAAAATATAGTTAATCATTACGCGATTGTGAAGAAATATTAAAATTTTATTGGAAAATTATTGGGGATTCCCAAATACTTATTTATCTTTTACAATTGTGTCTATAACATTCATTTTAATTTAATGTACAAAACATACCATTTACATAAACAGGCAAGTCTTATAGCTAATCTAAAAACGTCTTCTATTGTTAAAAGTAGAAAGTGAAAGATTTTTTTTATTGAAAAGAGTCGATAATATAATAAGTTGATACAAACGTATGCAATATTTAAGGCCTCTATATCTACATTAAAAAAAGGCTGTAAAAAAACAAGCCCTAGTAGAACCAAGTATCTTTCATTTTTAGAAGTAATCATTTACTGATACATACCCTTTTTATTGTTATTATTACGAATTTACTCATTATTCAATGAGTAATTAAATTAAATTATATTCAATATGTTACTATAATAAATTGTAATAATAATTTATTATTATTATTATTAGTATTATATCTGTCCGTCATTTCGTACAATAATAATATTTTTTTAAATTTAAACTTCTAGGTTATAATAAAGTAGGAGATCTATTACGAAACTATTTTTAATTCGTTTTATTACTTTGAAGGCTGTTTAGATACACAATATCAGTTATTAGAACTATATAGGTAAATACATACATCATATGCACACATTAAGTAGTACATAGCACGGACGATCGCAAGTTGTAATAAACAAGTCTGGACTAATTTATTGCAGAATGGTCATGGAGAAAAGATATGAGCGGATTGCTCACCAATTTAGATGTAAAATGTCGCCACTGTGATGGACGAATGGGTTGACGTTCACAAACATTAATAATTGCTCTTTGTATAATGACTGTCTTACTCACTAATTGAAAATTGCATTCATAATATGTATACATACATATCCATGGGCACGGTATTCTCTATATTACAAAAAAATACTACTTATTAAAGCGTCTAGCTAATTACCTCATATATGGAGTGCAGTAAATGCCTTACATTTCATAAGGTATAAGATATGTTACATCAGATAATGTTGTCACATTAATTTTAGCCTTCTAAATAAAATAAAGTTCAATAAATTAATTACGTCTACTAAAATGAAAATAAGTAAATAATAAAAGAGATACTTCCGACAATTACGTAAGCAAACCAATTGCACACTATGAAATGCGAAAGCCTCCTGGTAACTTCCAGATTTTAAGATAAATTACTTAAGTTCGCTTCCTAAATAAACTGGTCGGACATTGAACCTGAGACATTTTGCTTGGAAGACAGACGTACCTATTGTCACTATGCGAAAACAGTCCAATCCAAGAGAGCTATTATTAAATTATCCATCGTATCCAGCAGAATTATTTCATTAAAAAAACTTTTTATGATATTTCAAGGAGAACAATATTTCTACTGGTATCTATAATATACCCGAGGTAATGATTAAATACAGTAGTACAATGCGGTATTTTTATCATTTATTTATAAGTGTGCAAATGATCAAGTGTGTTTTGCGTGGTTAATATGAATAAATGGTAAGAAAAAATAAGACTTTGTTCTTAGTGTCGGATAATATGATATTTTTTACATTTAATTAAGTATTGTTGACATTGTGTAACCATTACAAAACATTTATAGATATTGGCGTTGTTGACATTTATTTTTAATTATATATGTATCGAAGACAGACGATGATTTTACAGTATTTGCACAGAATAATATGGTGCGTAGGTACCATGTTGGGAAGGGTTGCGACTTGCGAATCGTGACGTCGCGCGACCTCGCACTTATCTCGCGCGCTCTCACGACACGCAGTGCGCACTCTGCAGGCACGACCACGCTTTCGTTAGCTCTATGTTATACATAGCTACACAAAGTTAGAGATAAACATTTATTGTATGGATATTATATGTTTTAAATAAATTGGATACTAATTTGACTTGTGAAATTATGAACGCTTGCCCATTACATTGCAAGATATTTTATGTGATACAAAGTAAATAAATATGAAGTAAATACATCTTCGAAAGTAAGTTTACTGTAAACAAACAATAAAAACGCATTAAAGGGAAACAAAAAATACAAACGCATTGACTACTTTTTCTAAATAACTCCATAAATGTATTCACACATAGTATTACGTATAGGAATAACGAACTATGCGAGTCTACGAGGTAACCAGAGACATTAAATAATATTTAGTCAAGCATCATATTTGTGAAATACACTATTGTATTATTTGTATTATAAACTAAAAGGTATTATTTGTTTCTCATAATTTGAATAAGTGTAATGACAATATAAGTGATAAAAAAAATTAATAAATACAAAGTAAGTGCAAAGTTTAAGAGTTAGTTTACCGTATAAATGTAAATAAATATAGAAATGTGGATTAACTTTACTTTTTCTGATTAATTCCATGAAAGTATGTTCACTTAGGAATTAAGAACTATGAGGTAACTGAAAACATTAAATAATATTTAGTCAATCATTGTTCTAAAATTTACCTTTCTTAATTAATTAATTAGAAAAGTTATAGGAAGTTAATTAGATACTTATGTATATTTATATCAGTTGAAATATGTGTATATTATAAATAAGGACGAAGGAACCTTCCTTACCTTTTTTCTTCTTTTCTTAAAAAAAATTAAACTTCCAAAACTATTTTATGTATAAACGTTTATTTCTGTTTGTGGATCATTAATCTGACATCTGTATACTCAAAATTGGTGGAGGCCTGTGACATACAGACAGATAGACAGACGAACCAATGGAAGGATTGATGTGATGGATGGACAGATAGATATTAGTTGAAGTACAAAATACAAAAGTGGTTTTTAGAACCCATAAGAAATATTACAAAAAGTAAATGCTAGGTGTATGGTTGGGTATTCGCTGGGGCCACCGCACACGTTCAGGTCGTGGGTGACATAGCGTATCTCATGATCTCCAGCATTTGCATCCAGTCGCTACAATCAAACCTTCATATGACTATACCTGTTGTATTATGATTTGTAAGATTAAGCTTTCTTGCCATTAATATTTCCTTTATTTTAATCCTATGAATTATTGTTAATAGGTGGTAATATTATGTGCCAATTATTATTTTTTCATGATGGTACTTGTACAGTGTGCACGTACTAAGTTATACCACATTTAAAACAATATAAACGATAGAAACAACGACGAAACGAAACGAAACGAACTTCGCTCCTTCCTCTATATTTAATTGTATTCACCAAATTGAGTGACTGAATGTGAAAAAGCTCTTTATCATAATAAAGATTTCGTTCTAGTTATTGTTTATAGTTGACTCGGATATCTTTGATACGAGTACAAACATGTATAAGTATACGAAATAACTGACATATTTAAATCAAGTGAAAGTAAGTAATACATATTAAAGTTTCAAATAGGTTTAATTGACCCCTCAAACTGATTTAATCGTATAAGGATACAGCTCAACCTGTGGTACACTATACATACATATCGTCACGCTGTATCCCCAACGGGGTAGTCAGAGAGGACG
This sequence comes from Zeuzera pyrina, assembly GCA_907165235.1. NCBI lineage: Eukaryota > Metazoa > Arthropoda > Insecta > Lepidoptera > Cossidae > Zeuzera > Zeuzera pyrina. The sequence continues at coordinate 13,405,068 of OU015624.1, forward strand.
GAGCGCCAAGTGTTCGGATTATTACCGAACACGCAACTTACGTTGGCAAACGTCATCTATGCTGACGCCGTAATTCTGCAGCGGCCGCGCTTATAACATTTTAATAGAGTTAACTCCGGGAGTGTTGCCCCACTTTTTAAAATTATAACACTGTCTCAGCTTTAAATAATAAGATAGCACAAATAATGCTTGATAATACTTTGACTCTTAGTACATCTTATTTATAGTTTATTATGTATAGTTTTTAAGTTATCACATTTAGGTTGCACATTGTAACTGTTTTTGTAGACCCTGTTTTTTGGGATAGATGCCTATGGTCCCGCGGGGTTATTACCTAAAAATTTTCAGACAGCGACAGCCACGCGATCACTGCGCGATCGGTGACTAATTGTAATAAAAAATTAGTATCATGTATAACGTCTGCATATCTATTATTCTATGACCGTAAAATGCACTTTTCGCGGTAGATTTAGCACCACTTTACAAATTACATTACACATTGACAAATTGTCGTTTAGACAGCAGATATCGCGCGATATTGGCTGTCGCATGCTGTCTGCAAGTTACGTAATAAGCGTGCGGGACAGACGCCCCAGTGTCAAAATTTCTAGAGGGATAGATGCCCTTAAGAATAAAATTAAATAATTTCTTTATCTTTTTATTAATTATTTTATTAATTTACTTATTATCTTTTAATTATTTGGTCAGCAAATTGATAAGCTAAAGCTTGTATACTTTGCCCGGAAGCAGGAAAACCAGGGTCTGCAAGTTTCTTCATATGGGTTACTAGTAGCGTTGCCAGGTGATTTCGAAGGGTCTCGTAATACGTCCCGATTTACCCTTGATTTTCCACTAACCTCCTTAGTCTGTACTTTGTTCGATAATTTTGACAGGAAAAATGATTTAATCTGTAAACTGTTACTACATGAAAACATTTTTGCTTTGATATTTTCATATTTTCTTACCAAACTCGGCCTATCGAAAGCAGTGAAATGTAACGCTAAGTATATGCTAAGTATATAAGTATATAAAATAACTTAAAAAAATCATTGCAAATGATTCCAAAAATTATAAATTAGATAAGATGATTATGATTCGATTTAATTAGTCAAAGCTGTTTGAGTAGTTTATCTAGTTTAAATGACATTTGTTTCGTTTCTTGTACTAAGCAATGGTAACATAATCAATGATTCACAAAACTTTTTTTAGTTATTGTAGCTGTCCCGATTTGAAACCGTCCCGAATACTTTTACTTTTTGTCCCGAAATTTGACACACCGGACCTGGATACGAATACATGCCCCTAAGGGCACCTATCCCGGACAAAATCGAGTCATCTATCCTTTTAGTAGGAGGTAAATTAGCCTAGCATGCTATTGTACTGTGTACATTATTTTAGTCTAAAATCACACAAAATATGTTCTTAAGACTCTAATTCATAAAACGAAACTAAATTAAAACAAACTTACCCTCAATATAAAAATTACTAGTCACTTTTCCCACGCGTTTTAAATTCTACGGCCATTTTTTTACGCAGTGCAAAAATGTAGCGCTCTGACAATAAGGCGATGGTTTGCTGTCGAATGAAATGTGTGGAGGGTACGGCTCAAATATAAAAATCATTTTTTTCGATCATCCACGCGCAAGGTAATCTTAAAATCGAGTCATCTCTCCCACTGGGGCAACACTCCCGGAGTTACCCTAGATAAAAACGGTGCATTTTTAACCATATAAGCCGGCGGACGCGCTCATCAACATTATCATTCATTAACATTTTAAACATTAATATATTTAACATTAAACAACCTTTGTCACGTAAACTTCTATCTTATAACATTCGCCATAGTTCAGGACGCTACATCAAGCGTCGCGGTCCTTACATGTCTCTTTCGCTTCCTCCAATCTCATCCTTCTCCTCACACATTTTCGCCTAGGTATGCGAGTGCTTGTGATATTTCCGTCTGTTAACATTTTGGCTATTTGATAAGTCAAGTCAGCCTCGGTCTTCCTTGGCTTCTTTTACCACTCACTTTTGTTAGATTTTCGTTTCGTTAGATTAGATTTTCTTCGTCAGTCTTTCATCGCCCATTCTTTCTATATGCTCGAACCAACTAAGCATTCCTTTCTTCGTTTTTACAATAACACTGTCGTGCAAACCTAGAATAAGTAATGAAGTATCTCTTCATTACTTATCCTGTCCGCAAGGGTAACACCACACATATTTCCAAGAGATCGCATTCCTACTGCATTTATCATACTCCCGAGTCTATTATACATATACAAGTGGTAGAGCCATGTTGCATTACAGCACGAATAGGGCCGGCTCGTCCGGTGAAATACCACACTCTCACAGAATATCAGCGTGAAATAACAGCATCTATTGCTGTTGTGTTTCGTTCGGTGAGTGAAAGTGCCGATGGCCCATCACCCCTCCTTTTCATCCTTTCCTTATTTCCCTAAAGGCCGGCAACGCACGGGTGATTCTCTGGATGTTGCGGGTGTCCATGAGCGGCGGTTGGTCACTCTCCTGCCAGATGACCCATTTGCTTGTTTGCTCCATATTTCATAAAAAAACTTTCCCTCGATTTCGGGCATATCCAGGCCTCACTACTGTAAAACAAAATTAGCACCAACACCGCATTGTGGAAGACCATTTTGGGAGTGTTAGATATATTACTCTGACTACTAATGCGGACAGAGCACCGTTCACTTTATTACCAGCTGCTGAGCTACCCGTCTCTCCACACCCAACTCTAATAATAATAGTAATAGTATAATAGGCATTTTACCACTGTGTCATCACATATCATACCATTCATACTACCTTCCAATGTCTAAAGGCAACTGTCCAAATACAACACGAACAACCAGGCAGACATTACGCAGCCCTGTCTGATACCTGAACAGACTTCACACCAGGGCAACATGTCACCTTCTATACTTAGACAGGCATTTTTGCTTCGATATAATGACCTCACAGCCTGCAGTAAGGGGTCTCCCACGCCATATTCAGGCAGGAGACTCCACAATTTCTTTCGCACTATTCTATGGAATGCTTTTTCTAGATCCACAAAAATCCAGAAAACTTTCTGACCTATAGCCAGAAACTCCCTCACGATAACGTGAAGCGAGAAAATCTGATCCATACAACCCCTACCGTTCCTAAAACTACCTTGCGCCTCCCACAGATATCTTTCAGAAACATCTTTCTTACGTTCAGTCAATGCCTTGGTATAGACTACTCACTAAGCTGACCAAGCTGATGGCCTTATAGCACACACAGTCTAAATAGTATACTATGTTTATAAAATAAACAGCATTGTGTAATTGTCACTGTAAAATTAGTTGTAGTAATTAATTGTGTATGTCTGTATAGAAATGTGTGTCTGTGATTTCAAAATTAAGACTTTCTTAACTTCATGAAGACTTCATGTGATTATTTGCACATTACAAAAAATGAAAAGGTTTTATCTGTCTGTTTATCCAGAATAATCTGGAAAACAGTTTAAACGATTTCGACGGGACTTTCAATGCCTAGTAGAGGAATTCAATTTATGCTACTCTTATTCTGGGAAAATATAAAATTTAACTCATGTGAAACCACGGGGTGTGAGTACTTAAAAATTTAAAAACAAGTAATTTTAAGTTTGTAAATATTAACCTTAGGATATGTATGTACTTTTTTGTTATAAAAAACACTTCTTTAATAAAAAAAAAACAAGTATTGTGTGCATATATAAAAAGCAACGAAAGCGTAATCACTGAGTAGTATTGTGTGAACCCAGTAAATGGATGCCCGTTGTCATCGGTTGATTTTCAGGGCTACTACTTCTTGAAGGTAAGTTTAATGACACATGGAATTAATTTGGATCTAGTTTAAGCAACATTTTTCGCTCAAACTTCATATCCAATCAATGGAGTCCTTGATGTAGGTCTATAATAGTGTAACTGATCGTCGACCAGAAGTCAGTGTGTATCTGGATATCTATGATCAATCTTTCAGTGCAGAAATAATATTTTTTATGGATACTTTCTTTTTTTACCTTAACTCTGGTAATTTACGTCTAATGCAATATGAATCCTGCGACAAAATTTTATTCTTATTTTGCACGCGTTTTGAAGCTGATAAATTTTGAATGAATGATTAAAGTCCATTGACCACGAGTGTCTGGACCGTCGTTACTGCGGTAAGTGCATCTGCGTTCCGAACAGATGGTCCTAGGTTATATTCCGGGTCAGGTAAAAAGAAATTTATCTTTCTGAATTGTCTTGGAGTGTGTGTTATTGATTGCTCTCCCAGTTCGTTGTATAGTACCCATAATAACACAAGCTTAGAGCTGGTCACACAATTATATATATAATTGGGGTAAGTATTTATTATTTTAGTAATTAAGTACTAAGTTGTGCCCCACAACTCGGTTGTTGCCAAATATATGTATAAATAAATCGTTATATCCAATATAAAGTGAAGACGTGTATGTATTCGTAAGTACAAAGTATAAGTAAGCTGAAATTTTGTTTCTCTCTAATAGGGTGCAAGATGTTGTCGTTTCGCGGCCGTGTGCGTGGTCGTGCGCTGCAGTAATGACAGACCGCACGCGCGCGCCTCCTAATTGATAATGGGCGCGGACGTGCGCGTGCGCAGGAGACATGCGCCATGGGAACCAAGCACGAGTATCTCCGCCTTACAGATCGGGATGTAGCGACGCAATTACTGTCACAAGCGCATGACCTGGCGTTTACATGTATTACGAAGTCTCTTAATTTGTCTTCTTTTGTTCCAATAATTTCTCTCTCATACAGTTTTTTTAGTTAAGAAAAAAGTAGTACAAGTTGAGGACAAATCCTTTTATACATCATTGTTTTATTCGGTTAAAGTTTTATTAAGTATATGCACTAACTCATTTTTAGAACGAAGTTCTTTGACGCGCCTTGCGAGAGGTGCGAATTGGTAATAAATGTCATGTAACGAAAAAAAGTTATGTCTCCTCCATTCGACTCTTATCGATTCTCTCTCTCCCTCTGTCTCTTCCTAATACACACTAGACACTAGTTAATAGAGTAACGTAGGGTGGAAACCTCGCGTCGCGCGGCGCTAGGTTCGTTGGCTCTATCATAGATTCACAGTGATCTTTTTGTCTCTTTCTATTGTATACGAGCGGGTCGTGTGCATGCGAGTATCGAAATTGGAGCAGCCAAGCAACATGCGCGGCTGGCTGTACTCGTATAACCTCATTACTACACACGAGGAAATTTAGTTAAAACACTTGTTTTTCGTTTTTGTTTTAAATCATACGTGAGTTTTTTTGTCTCACTATTGCAATTAAGTTTTAAAAAATGAAAACTGTAGCTGGGTCGGGGTTCCCCCGACCACATACGTTTTTTGAAGAATTTTGTTTTTTGTACCTGATTGTTCAAGAAGGAGGGTAACGTTTTTTGGATGTATGTATGTCTGTTTCTTTGAGACCTTCTGCAGGTTAAAAGGCTTTATGGATTTTGTATCGTTGGGTTGGTCTTTATCCAAGGATTGTTATAGGTTATGTTTTAAATTTCGATTCTCAAATTCTGATCCTGCAAAGGTACTGCTTAACTAAAACACAGGGTTTAAGATATTATGTTTATATATCAAGCACACCGCGACATTTCAAGTTTCCACTGTTCAGTCAGTTTTAAGTTCAGTTTTAATTTGACAGTTATTGAAGTCATTTCCAAAATGTGCAACAACAGAAAGTCTATTACATAGTTTAGTTAACTTGGCATCGACTTCAGTAACTGTCAAATTTAATTATGTAGGTATTTGTATCGTATTTATATAATTATTTTTGTATATGAGTTTTGATTAGTAAATGATAGTTGTTTCGTACTTTTCAGTGTTTATTTTGAAGTTGGTTTAATTTTTTTATGAAATTTTTTCTACTATAAAAACTCCTAAAAAAAATAAAAATAAGTAGTAAGTTTGAATTTTAAAAATGTTATTGTAGACCCATTTGCTTCACATCATTTTTAACATCTTTTCAGTTCTTTTTACATACAGTAGTATTTTTTTTCTAAAGTATAAAATAATGTTTAAATTGTATAAGTCTATGATTTTAATTCTATGTTGCTTATCGTTTCGCGTAGATTGTAGAACTAGGTCAAGATAAGGCTTACGACGTATTATAATTTGCGTAGGCCATAGACTAGTAAAATCTGTCATTATATTGTCTGTTTTACCGTCTTTGAGCCCAAGGCTGAGGCCAAGGCCTTTTAGGCCGAATAAGCATATGGCAGTAACTTCGCGCTATAGGGGCGGCAGATGTTGTGGTGCGAGAGCTTCATATCAAAACAGGAAACCAGTAAACCGAAAGCATATCCGCAGTCATAGCATTTAACAGCGGTGCTAGTTAGCCGAGATTACGCTTGTCCAGAGTTTTAATTAAGTTTAATGTTAATGAAAATCAAAGATTAACAAACAGATAATATGCAGCACAGCTCTAGAGGGTCTCCAGTGTGTTCCGTAGGAGATTCTAGAGCTCCTCGACAAGGCGCCATCGCTTGCCAGGCAAAATGGCTTAATAAAGCCTCACATAATTCAGTATCACCCCGAGGAGGATGGGTATCTGTGTTCAGTTGGTACTGAATTAAAGGAAATGGGCAGCACAAAACGAAATCCGGCCCTGTGTAACCTGAAGTAGTAATCTTGTCAAGGACTCAAGAGACTACGATGAGACTGACAGTAGTAAATTATGAACTAAATATCTCACATGTTATGACTATTTCAGGCAACGAATACCACGCTATATTTTAAGGAAACCATGTTCATGGGTTAGTTAATATTGATCGAAATGCCATTCATACCTTAGAGCACACTCGGGAAGATAAGAATATATGTATGTACAACGCATTTTTATTCAAGAATAGTGTTTTTGATACCACAGACTCTCACACTCGTATTTATAGACAAGTCAAAGTAATTACTTAAGCAAAAGTAATTACTTGAGCAACTATTTTTATTGCATAGTTAAGAAATCGGTCGAAGTAAGAACTGTCAAAAGTTAGAATTATTAATCAAGTAATAGTAACCACTTTTGTTGCTTAAGCAACGCTTATTACTCGGTTCGTAGCTTTTTGACAGTGTTTAGTACAGAAAATATGGAAGATATCGAGCATTTATTTTTTAATTTGGACAATATTTTAACTGATCCATTGGAAGAAGTTGAAAACAGTGTTAACATTAATGAACCTAGAAAAACAAAAGTATATTTCCGTAATGACCCTTTTCGCGAAAATACTGAAAATGATTTCAGGATGAGATATCGATTCAGTAAAAGTGTTGTAATTAATGTTTTTTTTTTTTTAAATGGCACCGTACGTGAGTACATTGCCAACGTCAAGTAACGCGAGAAAACAATTCAATAGATGATTATCGCATTTGACAATGTCACGCATTAACACAAACTAGTATACAGACACAGAATAAGTAGAATCACAAGTAAATTAGTTCTTTCTTATCGTAAAACTCCAGTAAAGTGATAGTAGGCTTTACTGAAGTCATAAAGGACTTCTTGGAAGAGCGCGAAAACTTAAGCTACACATGTTTATGTAGATCTCCTCCATTCCTGTCACTTACACAGAACTTTAAAACACAATATACTATCACTGTTGTACTTTAAAACTCCTAAAAATGTAAAAAATGGAAAATCTAAATAAAATGACAACCTCACTTCTACCGTTCCCGCCAAGAAGTTCCTACTTAATGTTCTTTTGCCATTAATAATAACTACATAATAATCTTTCCAAATTATAAATCACGTGTCAGCTAATATCCCAAGTATAAAAATCATACATTCAAATTTGGTAGGGTTATATCGTGTGTCAAACGTTTCGATTCTCCAAACATTTTGTTTGCTCAAAGATAAAATTGAATGATTAAAAAATATCTTCTACGACTTATTTTTCTTTTTATACCGATAACTTTATCAAATTATATATTACAAATTTATATTAGGCAATATAATGCAAGACTTTGTAAAAATAATCTAGACCTCACGTTTGCCCTCTCATGAAACAAAACGCAGCAACGAAGTGTTGCCAGTGAGAAACAATTATCAAGCATCAACTCTAACTTAAGCAATTGCTTAAGTAAGTAACGTGCATTACTCAATTATAGAATAAGATTTTGTACTGAAGAATTCTAGCCACAAGTAATGACTTCATTAAGAAATTACTTAGCAACAAGTAATTACTTGTTTATAAATACGAATGTAAGTCAAAGTCAAATCAATTTATTCAAGTAAACCCAATTTCAAGGTATTTTTGAACGACAAATCTATTTTAGTTCGGTTGAAAGAGAAAACCTGGACACTGAGAAAAACCGACAAGAAACTCGGTCAGGTATCATTTTTTCAACATCATTTTACAAAAGGTTTATTAAAATACAATATTAGAGAACAAGTAAATGCATGTGCAGAGAAGATCGTTTCCAGACTATTGTTTTATCTTCAACGAAATCCTTTATTAATTATTATATAGTTTGTCTAATCAATGTACGTTTCATAACTAATCTAAATCTATTTTCTTCTTGAGGGACTTTATTATAAAAACGAATGCAGTTACCCAAAAATGAAACATTTGACTTATATAATTTAAATTTTGGAATAACCAATTTATCACGACGTCGGGTTTCCATACCACCAATATCGCCTTTCTTTATAAACAGATCAATATTTTTTCTCGTATACATGATTATTTCAAAGATGTATAAAAACGGCAAGGTGAGTTAATCAATGTCTTTAAAACGATCTCTTAGTGATTCTCGTGCATTCATACTGTAGATGGCACGTATCGCTCTTTTTTGTAAAATAAAAATGGAGTTAATATGCGCTGCTGATCCCCACACCAAAAGGCCATAAGACATTGGGCTATGAAAATATGCAAAGTACACCAACATAGCCGTATCCACATCCTTCAATTGCTTAATGCATCTACTGGCATATATCGCGGAACCGAGCTTACTAGCCAATGGTCCGATATGGTCCGCCTACTGCCATTTACTATTTACCGTTAAAAAACCAAGGATACTGGCGGACTTCATTAATTCCAATTGTTTCTCACTCAGTTCTATTTTATTATGGATTCTGGTTACATTAGAAAAGGAAAATTTAATACGTTTGGTTATTTGTGCATTCAGTTTTAAATTATTAACAGCAAACCATCTCGAGACGTCTGTTAGAATCCTGTTCATTCAGGTAATATCTATGTCTTTTCTGTCCTGTTTAAATAACAATGAAGTGTCATCAGCAAATAATACTATTTCGCATGAGTCCCTGAGCATAAATGGGAGATGATTAATGTGCACTAGACACAGGAAAGGTCCCAAAATCGATCCTTAGGCAACGCCCATTTTTAATTTCGAACCAATTGACTTTTGTCTTCATTCACACTTACTTTTTGCTCTCAGCCACACAAATACGAAACCACGAAATCGAGAGCGTTACCACGAATTCCATAGTATTTCTTTGCACATTAAAATTTCATGACTAACACTATCAGAAGCCTTGGAAAGATCACAAAAAACACCAATGGCATCGTGGGATCGTTCCCAAGCCTGAAGTACCGTCTTAATCAAGCTTGCTCGCGCAGGAATTGTTGATTGTGAAACACCCCGTGAATGTTAAAATGTGCCAGCGTTTGATCGAGTATTATTTTTTCAAATATTTTATACGCTGGTAATATTGACACCGAACGATAATTTGTTGGATTTACATACAACCTGATTTAAATAATGGAATAATTTTACTATGTTTCATTAAATGGGAAATACGCCTTGATGGACACATTTATTAAATATCTCTATTAAAATTGGCGATAATATAGGTATAACATTAGTTATCATATATTTAGTCATTTTATAATAATAATAATAATATTTATTTCAATGGCACAACACAGTACGTACATGACACAATTATATAGTAAATACAATACAATATAAAATAAAGTATAAAAAAATTTTAGTGCATTATCATTTAAATTCAGATTGAATATAGGAATACTTTAATAAGCTAATTTGTTTTTCTTATGTGAATGCTCTTCGAAACGTTATTTATTTTATATTTATTCCGTTCGGTAATCAAGTTTGTTGTTTTGATGCATCGATTGAAATAATGATTTTTGTGATAGATCGATAATCGATTATTTAAGAATAAATTATACACTTATTCTAAATAAAACAAATCAAATTTTATTTTAAATGAAAATTTATATTGTCATTCGATATTTACATAAAATATTCAGGTTTCTCACTTCCACTGTGAGATAAGTAAATTTAGTTTTAAAATTAGGAATACGGGAAATTTATGATGATCGTTTGTTTCCGACGAAACCGATTGTTGCTGTCTACACCTCCTTCACAAATCGAGTAGAATGGAATGTTCTAGCAAATTGGCACTTCTTCCGGTTGGTTTTCCAGTAGTTGTCTTTGTCGAGATCATTCTAAATCTATTGTTAGTTTGTCAATAGGACGTTCATGTGATGTCACCATTCCATTTTCAGAAACTTCTTATTGGTTAATGTCTTTGCAGAAGCTAGGTATCTCTTTCTTGTACTGGATATATCAGACTGAAATCTGAGTAGCTTCTGATAGATTTTGATGATGTTGTTTTCACTTTCTTTTTCGTGAAGATGTAGCCATGGAAGGTCTACGATGTTTTTGGTGGTGGCTGTATGGACGTCATAAATAATAAAACTCTAGAATATGTTTTCTAAAATTATTATTTAAAATATTCATTTTTATTATCCCAGTGCCGTGAGTGTTTAATTTTATTTGGAAAAGAAATCTCTATCAAACTTTTAATTTTTTTTTTGTAAACCTTGATTCTAAGTGGCTGTTTATTTTTGTTCATAGATCCAAATTAAATATGAGGAGATATCTGTGATTATTTTTAATTAAAATTTTCCTATAAAATGAGATGACCTCATGGTAACTTTGTTATTTTCTTTTAAAGAATTTTCCTTCGTGTTTATTCTAGTGGATTAACTCTAGGAATTTTGTCACAGTGTTCCAGGAAAAACTGTTGGTGATAGAGTAGTGGACTGCATTTTTGTGTTGTTTCTATGTTTTACTTGAAGACTGAGCATGTGGTATTTAGTGCACGTGCATGGGAAAGGAGATAATTGAAACACAGCGATAGGTTGATAAGGCGAATGGCGGTGAAAAGGACTCTATTTACAACGACGTTCATTCCAATTTAGGACTTTATTACTGCCCTACATGATTCCAATGTCAGGTTTCAACTTCAGGCTAACTCCTTTCTTATTTTTACTTTAGTGACCTTTGGCTCCTGAATAAGCAAAATTATCTCTTAGATTGTGTTACTACAATTTTCTATAAGTCATTTTATGCATATTTATTAGTTACCATCTCGGGTAACTTTCCAAGTTTTATATAGTAATATGTTGCCATCTCGGAGTGACATTCCAGGTTTTATGCATATTAATTGGTTACCATCTCGGGTAACCTTCCTGGACTTGTAGGTTCATTAAGATAGATTTGGGCAATGTGGACTCCTTGGATATCTGTCAAGACCATTGAAGAGACTACTCGGCTGACTAAGGGATCTCATTGTTTACGTGGTCGCTTTATGCATCGTGGACACCTTGCATACTTGAACCATTGTTGGGACAGCTCGGCTGGCTATCTGATGACATCTTCTAGACTTTTAAGGTGGTAACGTACTGTCCTGAGTAATCTTTTATTACTAATCACTTAAATAAAATAAAAATTTACTAACATTATTCAACTTTTCATCCTTATTTTAAGAAACAATTTTATTGTTAATTTTATCTCTCATTTTCTTTATCAGAATAAATGTTAAACTATTATTAACTATAAAATTTAAAATATAATAAAAATAGTTGTACAAGGCAAAGTTACAAACCCCGAGGTATATTTTGAAAGTATTTATTAGTTTTTTTTTTAAAATTAACGAAGGGAAGTCAATGTATAATTTATATAAACAAAGCCCATAGGGTTAATCATGGAAATTAACATGTACTTATTATTATGAATAAATTAATGAAGGGACTGTCAAACCTTTCTTTTATCCCACAATCGGAATCGTTTGAATTAATACAGTTAATATAGTTAATATAATAAAGTTAACGCTTTTCTAAATTTGTATTGTATTTCTCTTCGGCTTGGGCTATAAGAACGTAAAAAGCCAAAGATCTTATGCATATCGAATAAAAACAACTTTCATTTCCAAATAACACATATATAACCAGCCAAAGTTACATGCTAACAGGCTTGTGATACGTATAGCCGTAAGATTATCCTTGATTTTTGGAAAGTCTTACTCTCTTAGTTTTACTTTTCAGTCTTAATTTTATTTTTATGTCGACGCTTGAAAGCAAGAGCGTGTGGTGTATCATTATATCTCTTGTCTAGTTGTGTGTTCATATTTGAATAGAGTAAAATTAATTAATTTAATGACTATTACTATTAGACACTTTATCCAACACTTGTTAATTATCCTACAAAAGCAAGCATGCTCATTTCATAATTGGTCTTATTATCTTTTAACTAAATCAAACCTTAGTTTTACGTCTTGAAGTATATTAACGGTTTCTCTTAATGTATGTTAATTGAAATTAATTATCTGACATTTGTTTTTCATATTAACGTGTGTTAAAGGAAAAAGAAATAAACTTCCAAATGTGTTGTTTTATATTTATTTGTTGAGCTAACATTTTTATTGATTATTTACTACTACTAAGTTTGAACTATGTGTATTATGAGAGCTCAAGTAGAGTAGAATCACATTTTAAATACATTAATTGTGAAGGAGATTATAAGTGCCAACATTAAAGAATATATTTATAATCTCTCAGAATAATGAGATAGCTTAGAGACTGGGCCAAAATAAAAACCCAGTGACAGCGTCTCAGTCAGTTTTTGTAATAGCCCAGTCTTAGAGGCCGGTGTACGCGAATGAGCGGAATAAATATTGTTACTAGTCGTTATTTTCACGATGACACTTTATAACGTAACACGAGGTTCATGAAAAAAGTTATATGAAACTTATAAATTATAGGACTTATTAGAACCCTTATTAGAACCTCTGATAGCATATATCTCGCCTACAACATCATGAAACGCATTTATTATGCAGTTCTTTCTAATTTTTTTGTCGATGTCGTAAGTATAAATAAAATGCACGGTTTTATTTTGTTTTTTTTAGCCCGCCTTCTATGCTAATTTGCTATGGCATTAGTTTAGCTAGATATCAAATCTCAATCTACGAAGCAATGAACTCTAATATAAAAATAAATTAAAATTGTTTTCCTTTATTAGAGATTCCACTATAGTTTTTCTTGCTATTTTAGCTAGTTTCAACAGTAAACGTTTAGATTAAATTGTAAAACATGTTTATTATTCTTAAGTCTGGTAGAAACCTATGTCTGGTAGAAATTAGACCACTCGTCTTCAGGATCTTTCTCTTTCTCCAGGAGCTCTGAATCCTAATTGTGAAAGTGTTGTATTACGAGGACGAGTACGAGGAGGGGGAGGAAATAAATATGGCCCCGTCTCGCAATACTTTTGCCGTAACAAGTTGTACAATATCATATAGAAGCAAGTCTAGAGTTCTTAACTATTATTTTAATTTACTTTATCTGATAAAACAAAAGAGTTTTATTAAAGAGGATAAACACCTCATATAAAATATATAATACTAGCAAACCCGGCCCGTTTCACTGGGCGTTAGTTTCACTGGGCGTAAAAAACGAAAAAAAAATTCTACTAATCCGATCGCTACCTACCTTTACAGGATCACCCGCTAGGCCAATCTGAAGATTCTCTGAAAATTTCATCGAAATCGGTCCAGCCGTTACGGAGTCCATAAAGAACATACATACATACATACGTTACATTTTATATATATATATATAGATATCTTTGACCCGGTTGCAGCTTTACAACTCTTGGAACACGAAAGTCACAGTCTGCGTGTTTGCCTGCCCCTGCTCTAGCATGCAAGCAGCTAACACATCCAAGTAGGCACGTAGATATATAATATGTAGGTAAAACATAATGAAATAATAATAAGGTAATAAATTACTATTTATACATAGCTTAAGGTGTAATGTTTAATTTTACATTCATTCGAAATAGGTTTACTTATAAACGGGGATGTCCCATCATGTTTGCTATATCAAAGGTCAAGGGAATAACATTTGCTTAATTGTAAATAAATGAGGCCATGTTATTTTCCAAAAAATGCTTTACATTAAGATTTATATTTCAACATTTTTAATGTGGAAACCATTTTATGAAAATATTTATTTGTTCGGTTTGTAAATAATTTTTTGTCTTTTCTAGTTTTACGTATCTGTGTAAGAGTATGTTTTAGAACAAAAAATAGCGATTAAAAAAATAATGTAAACGACTCTGCAAGTGGTATTTCCATAATACGGCAACACTAATGTAATAATATTGGCTAAAAAATTATAAAAAATGAGACCCGCTTAAAGGCGTGGTGGAAGAGCATCTGCCTTCCAAGTCGGGGCTCCGAGTTTGATTAATTTGGGAATTCTTTTATAGATGGATTTAGGAAATAAACTTTTCTAAATTGGCTTGGAGTCAGCATGTTATTGGAAGCTCTTCCAATTCGTTGTGTGGTATCCGTATAATAAGCTTAGTGCTTAGTTTGGGGTCACATAATTTGTGTAATTATGTCTAGATTAGATATTACTATTATGTGATGAATCATTTTTCAGCATAAAAAAATTATAAATATTATAAGTAGCGAACCGCAAATAAGTATAACACTCGTGATGTCATTACATATAGCGGTAAACTACTAACTTTCAAAAAGTATTATATATAACAGTTTTTGTAGGGGCTGCTTGCAATCTAGATACTTATGGAAAGTGTACGTACTTTATACTTTCTGTGTGTTGCTCTTTTATTTACTAAAATCATTAAAATACATGGCGTGTAATGTTTTACTTTAAATATTAGGTGCTACGTTATTTGTCTAAGAATTAAATGCATTTTTAATGTACAATTCTAAAAGAAAAACAGAACACGTAATGACCTCGTTCTCTGTTTGTCTGTTACAGTCATTATTAACTGACTTCACATACCTACAAGCACATACATAATAGTTATACTGTCAATGTCAAACACAATTGTTTGTGATCAAACCTCGAACCAAGAACCATAATGAATGGAGCCATAATAAGTTGCCGTTCTTATCACCTCGTGTCAAACGAATTTTCGTGTCTCTCTATCTCATTGAGCGTAACCACGAGTAAAACAGTTAGTTATAGTAAGTTTGGCAACCTCGCACTGTCAGTGTATTTCGTGTCATTTGATGATCGGTTCGACATACAAAACATTGCAGTACTGAAATAATTATTTGCGAAATACTCGTAAATCTTATGTTTTGCTACTAGTATTCACATAAATAAAAATATGTCATATTCAGCTGTGTATTATTGTATTGTGACACTTCCCTAGTCACGCACGTTAGTACAAGACTAGAACCGAGGTCATGAAAAATGAACACATTCTTAAAGCAAAAGCTCCATCTTGAAGAAAAGATGATTCTTGGTCCGAGGGTCAAACAGTCGCACAATAGAGATTGCTGCCAAAAATTTTAAAATGTTACCAACAAATAGTGTGATTTGTGAGCTGTGAGCTCTTTTGAGTCTGCTGAATGCATATAAAGGGACAAAAGCATTTATTTTATTAACAGACTTCAAAAAAGGAGGATGTTCTCTATTCGTAAATATGTATTTTTTTTAATGTGTGTATGTTAGAGCATAATTTCTTTGTCTATGAACCGATTTTAATGATTCTTTTTCTGTTGGGTTTAGTACAGCTTCAAGATAGTCCCATTTTAATTTCGCTGATATTGGAGCTCGAACTTCAAATACACAAAATAATCTTAACGGCTCACAAGGGTTTATTTAAAGTGATGATTCTTTCATATCATTCCGTTCCGGAATTAGAAAAGAAATTATTTGTAGGCCTATCCTAGATATTCATTTAGGCCAAGATCTCTCAAAAGGGATAAATAAAAAACTATACGAAAAAATTGAACCAACTTTAAAAAAAAGACTGAAAATTAAAAAAATAGCTATCCCTTACTAATCAAAACTTAAGTACAAAAATAACTTTATTAATACGATACAAATACCTGCCTATATAATTAAATTTGACAGTTGTACCAAAAGCAGTCGGTGCCAAATCAATGTGCAACAACAGAGACTACTGGTTTAGTAGGCTTGGCACTATAAATTTAATTACATAGGTATTTGCATCATAGGTATGTATAAAGTTATTATTGCACTTGACTTTTGATTAGTAAATGATAGTTATTTCATACTTTTCAGTGCTTTTTCTTTAAAGTCGGTTTAATTTTTTTTATAATTTTTTTTTTGTTTCTCCCTTTTGAGTGACCTTGGCCTAAACAAATATCTAGGGTAGATCTACAATTAACTTGTTTTCTATTTCTGTAACGCAATGACATACAAGAGAATAGTCAATATAAGTAAGGCTTATAAACAGTTCGCGTTATTTGATGTTATTTGGTGTATCTTAGAAGTCCAAGCTCCAATATCAGTGAAATTCAAATGAGACCAATGTGAAAGTAGGTATATTTTTTCAAATAAAAAAGAATGACTAGCCCGTTAGGGATACAGCGTGAAGATAAATGTTTATAAATGAAGGAGTATCTACGAGTATGTATGCTTTCAAAAATTCATGCTAAATCTTAACACACAGTCGGAGGCTTAGTCATTTAGGATAGTTATTTTGTCTTTTTCAGTGTTTTTTTTTTGAAGTCAGTTTTTTTAGTGGTCAATTTGTATATACATACATAACATTTTTAACTATCTTCCGCTCAAAGCTTCAAACTTGTAAATCAACACGTGTTTCGCTACCCAGCATCGAATTCGGTGTTAGGTAACTGACCGGGCCTGGAATTTCCGGAATTTCCAGAAGATGCTTCGTTGAGAAACTTGCCGATCAATAAGATTGAAGCTTAGCTAAAAACAATAGGCACAGCCCCTACAAAAACTGTTGTATGTAATACTTTTTGAAAGTTAGTAGTTTACCGCCATATGAAATGACATCATGAGTGTTATACTTATTTGCGGTTCGCTACTGATAGTATTTATAATTTTTTTTATGCTGAAAAATGATTCCACATAATAGTAATATCTAATCTAGACATAATTGCACAAATTATGTGACCCCAAACTAAACACTAAGCCTATTATATGGATACCACACAACGAATTGGAAGAGCTTCCAATCAAATTGATCACTTACTGTGGATTTTCACAAACTAACAATTGTGTCTAAACAATACAGTCATTATTAAAGACTTATTCGATGTAAACAGGTAAAATTTGAAATGGTTGCAGTAAGTATGTGGCTTGTTATACAGACGTGAATTTTAAAAGTTGAATTGTGACTACGAGGGCTAGTTTTTTAAAAAAATTTAAAAGATTTAATTAAAGTCGTCATATAGAGTGGAGTTTTTTAATATAATAATAATACTTTTTAAAATAAGCCTTTGAAAATCTCTGTCTCATGTCTACCTTATTCCAAAACCATTGTTCAGAAAGTAGAACATGTATTTTGTTCCAAAATTAGGTAACTTTGGAAATTTAAACTCAGTATTTTATATTACTACTATTATTACGAGTAAAAGTTTAAGACGACACTAAATATTTTATTTTTTCTTATTTATTAATATTTTAATGTTTATTGAAATATTTTTATATTTCAATAAACAGAGTTATAGCAGGAGTTATAGCAGAGAGTTATAGCAGGAAATGTCCAAATTGTTCCCCACCGTAGGCACGAATGCTTACTCTACCACCGTCTTAAAAATACTTCAACTTTTTTGAGTATCTTCGAGAATTTATTAGTTCGATGGCTTCAGCGATTCTTTGTCTTGTGTTTATTAAATAATAATATGTAGCTTTCGAATAAAACAGGTCCAGCGAAAGAAATCAAGCGAATTCAAATCCGGTGAATGGGGCAGCCACAGTATTGGACCAAGACGCTCGATTCATCTTTTTGCATATCATCCTGGATAGGTACTTTTCGTGGGGGTAATCCCATACCGGACAGCATAATGCACATGACAACTTCTGCTTTGGTACAGTTTTAAATATACCTAAACATTCATTCAATGTTCAGTAGACATTTGTGTTTACTGTTGGTTCTTGGGAAGTAATTAATTACGTTCAAGTCTATTATTACAAAAAAATGTTTGCCTGAGCGTATCTAACATAGTGGTTATTCTATCTATGCGTGAGCACTAATACTAGGGTCTCACAATGTAAAAAATATGTTTACTTGACTAAATGTGGCTGGTTGAGCAATAACAAATTGCAAATTTTTTAAAGTTCCCTATTTTAAAGCGGAAAACGGTGGACTTACTCCGTGTGTTACAGCCGATTTCACTAAGAAACTACTAAGAAGATAATCGAAGTGAAAAGAATTTGGTATAGCAAAAAATCTTATTATAAAGTTTTACAGTACTTAATTTTTTTTTATAGTACGCCAGAAAAAACACAACAATCATCAAGTCTCAAAGTAGGGCATTCCCTGTGCTGTGAGAACCAGATGATGACTATCAGGGACGTCTTCCAGTACACCCGGACTCGAGATAATATAGAAAAGTTCGTTTCCTAAATTGACTCCACCGGGAATCGAATCTAAAACCTTCCAAGCTTACATGCAATGCCTAAACAACTGCGTCATAGAGGTCGTCAAAACATTAAAACCTAAAATACTACACTCATAATAGTTTAAACTTTAAAATTAACAGTTTAAAATCTTTATTTATATAAGCGAAATACCATACATTTAGCGTAGTTACTCCTTTCGCGGTGTAGATGCTCACTGAGAACGGATTTTACTAAAGTCCTGTCCGAAATGGTATAGGTATTTGAAATTGACAATTATCCTGTGCTATCGCTTAAAGCGCTAGACTTAAAATTAAAGAGAAGAAAATATAATAATACTTAAAGTTTGTAGAAAAATAATTATATCATTAGGTCGAGGCTTCGGGAGACCATCGTACAGGCAGCTTCTTCAACCATCGAATAAGTTAGGCTATTTAAAAAGATAACGCTGCCAGTCTGTTAGGCACCCTAAGCAATGACAGCTTCCTAAACGGCAACTTCGAGGAAGTCTATTAAGTTAATACTTAGTTTTAAGTTATAAATTTAACGCTAAGATGTGTGTATACTGATTTATTTCGATAAAATAACATTCTCTTAATTATGACGTAATTATAGGTACAATTAATAAAGTGGTATGATATTCTCCGCGTGTGATTAGAGTTCGCGCTTCACCGACTGTTTTTTTTCGTTATCGCTTAAGTTGACGGACGTGCGTGCGAAGTTATCAGCATATAAGGATTTCATTAGTGCGTAATTGAGGCGTGCATTTATGGATCAATGGACGCATGCGTAGCGAATGCATTTAAGTATATCGTATCGTAATAGGCTATATGACTATTTTTTAACGACTTAGTTAAAAGAAAGGTTTCAAAATTGCGAAAAATGTTGAAAATATAATGAAAAACAAGAGTTATTCGCTTTTGAACTTTAATAAATAATATTATAATAATAAAGAATAAATACTCCAGACAATTACACAGATTGTGTGACTCCAAACCAATTTAGAAAACTTAGACCCAGACTCCAAGCCAATTTAGAAAAGTTCGTTTTCTAAATTGACCTGACCGGCGATCGAACCCGAGACCCTACTTTGGAAACCAGATGCGTATGCCACTGCGACAACGGGCCAGGCATCCATCATCAATCCATCATCACCCATCATCGGGCCATAGTGGGAATAGAGTGGGGAGGAGTTTCGTCTCTGTCGCTCCTAGCGCTGTGCAATGTCATCGCGACTTTGTGACGTCACAGCTATGTAACGCTATCTCCCTCTAGTTCATCCTCACTTTGTTCCCACTACTAAAGTTTAACACCCAATAACTCAGTTTCTGCCATACCTTCAAAGTATGCTCCTTTAGAAACGATACACTTACACCAACGAAGAATCCAATCATCAAAACATTTTTTAAACGCTATTTCCGGAATTGAGTTCAGTGCTCGCCGCGAATTCTCCTTTATGTCTTCTACCGAATGAAAACGGGTGCCACGAATCTGGTGAATAAGGTGGTTGCTCGATGGTATTTGTTGAGTTTTTGGTCAAAAATTGGTTCACAATGATGGCCTTGTACGAAGGCGCATTATCGTGGTGCAAAATCCAAAAATTTTCTTTCCACAAATCTGGCCTTTTTCGTCGAATTTGCTCTCTTAAACACCGCATAACGCCCAAATAATATTCTTTATTTACCGTTTGACCTTTCGGCAAGAATTCCGAGTGCACAACACCGCAATAGTTAAAGAAAACAATCAACATAACTTTGACTTTTGATCGACTTTGGCGTGGTTTTTTCGGTTTCGGTTCAGTTGGAAGGCGCCACTCCGAAGCTTGTTGACTAGTTTGCATGTCAAACTCCTAAACCCACGTCTCGTAACCAGTAACAAAGCGTTTCATATATGTTGGGTCGGAATTGACTCGTTCTAGCATGTCCTCAGCGACTTTTATGCGATTGAGGTTTTGGAGAAAATTTAGGTCTTTTGGGACTAGCCGAGCGGCAACATGTTTCATACCCAAGTGATTATTTAAAATGGTACAGATCGACTCGTGAGACACAGAAAGCTCGGCGGCTATCTCTCTCAAACTTGAATGAGGATTTTCAGTCACTATTTCCTTCACTTTTGCGATGTTAACTTCAGTTGCAGACGTTGATGGCCAGAGCGAGGCAAATCTTTCATCACATTTCGACCGCTTTTCAACACTTTGTACTACTCATAAGCACGAGTTTTTGATAAAATCGATTCACCGTAAGCCTTCTGTAACATTTTCAGTGACTCCGAACACGAAATTCCATTGACGATGCAAATTTGCATTCATTAGTCCATTATGAAATTCGCAATATATACTAGAATGATATAATTAAAAACAGCACTGTATATAATCTAAATAAAAAATGCAGCTCAAACTCCGCGCTAAAATAGAAAACAGTTGTGCCAATCTAACAACAATAAAAAAACAAAAAATTGAATTTGGAACCATAAACAAATCATCCATTCTCGATACTTTCTTGACTGAATGTATATATATATATATATATATATATATATACTATATACTATATACTATATATATATACTATATACTATACTATATACTATATATACTATATATATATATATATATATATATATATATATATAGTAGTATAAGAATGAGATGAAAGATATAATAATGAATTGATTCGAAAAGAATAGAAATGTAATAATTGTAACAAATATAATAATGTAAGAATTAGTAGTAAAATTAATGTATATATAAAAGTAGATAATAACGATATAACTAAATAGATAAATAGAATGTATAGCCTTCAAAACATAAGTGTAATAGATATAAATATAAAAGATGTAATAAATAAAGATAAGAATATCTTAGTAAAGAAAGAAAAGACAAAGGATAGGAATGTAAGAGAGAAGCTGAGAAAGACTTACAGACGGACATAGACCTTAACTTTACCTACGTCGGGACAAGTAGAAATAAAAATAATATTTATATATATATACAGTATTCATAGTTGAAAAATAATATTGCATTAGATAAAAAAAAAGACCAAACTCTGTTCCTGAACTTTTAGATTTAAAATATATCTAAGATGCCCTTATATATCTATTTATTTTGTAAATATAATAATATAATCGTATACATAGCTGTAAATGTAAATCATTTAGATTATTATAAATTTACATAACCCTGTTTTTTTTATTGACTATTACCAGGTAAGAATATCTTATTCTCTCCTGATATTCTTTAAATTAATATCTCTTATTTAAAGAGGGCAGAGCGCCAAGTATCGTGGTCCTTACATATGTACTTCATTCGCTTCCTCAAATTTCATTATTCTCCGCACATACTTTCGCCAAGGTATGCGAGTGCTTTTGACTTTGCCGTCAGCTAACTAAAGAAACCAATAATTGAAACATTTCGAACTAAGAACCGATAATCGCCTTTATGTCAGACTTTGTGGGCTTTACTAACATTTTGCTGCCATCTGCCGCTCAAGGAAAAAATAGATGTATTGTAACGATTTCTTAGATAGTTGAATAAGTAAAGAAATAAATGAGTCGTTTATTAATATTTTTAATTTTGAATTCATTGTGAAAAAATAATAGGAACAGGCTTTTCAAAAAAAGGTACTTGTGTATGATTACATGATGTGTATATGTATGTTGTATCATTGAAATATGTCTCATTGTAGACTGTACCATTATTAATGTTACACTTGTTGTAATAGATAACAAAATAAATATGTTACTACTAGCTCCCATCTGTTGTGTGTACTCTGTGAGCATGTTTGAAATAAAAGTTAGTCTGTGCCGAACTGTCTTGAAGTTTTATTAGATTATGGGCCCAGTTCCCATTAATGAATTTTTTTTATATAGTGCACAGTCAAGTGAGTGTAGAAAAATGGCAGGAAATTTCGCAGTTAACGTTCCAAAGTTAAAAAGGCGTGAGAATTATGACGAATGGGCGTTCGCAGTGGAGAATTTTCTCATCCTGGAAGGAGTCGACTTGTCTAGTACGCAAGAGCTAGATGAATCAAACGACAGAAAAACTAGAGCAAAGATGGTTTTAACCATCGACCCATCCCTTTATGTTCACATTAAAGGCGAAACCACAGTGCGAAGTACTTGGAATAAGTTGAAGACTTTGTTCGACGACACTGGTTACACACGCAAGATCAGCTTATTGAGAACCTTAATTAGAAACAAGTGAGTCTATGACAGCATACGTAACACAATTAGTGGAAACAGCGCAGAAATTAAAAAGTACGGGTTTGGAGATAAACGATGAGTGGATTGGTTCTTTACTTTTGGCGGGACTTCCGGAGAAGTTCAGCCCGATGATCATGGCAATTGAACACTCAGGCATGAGCATTAGTGCAGATGCTATAAAAACCAAGTTATTGGACATGAGTACGGATTTTGAGGGTAAATCAGAAAGTGCATTTGCGGCTAAAAATTTGCAAAAACGGAATGTCGGTGGCAATAAAACGATTTCTAAGTATCGTGGCAAAGGCAACACTAACAGCAACGGGGGTATCGAAACGCACCCATCTGTCAGTGGAAACGTAAAATCGAAAAAAATAATTCGTTGCTACAAATATAAGCAAGTCGGACATAACAAAAATCAATGTCCCGAAGAGAATAAACCGAAGATGAATGCATTCAGCGCAGTTTTTTTGACCAGTGAGTTTAATCAAAACGATTGGTATGTTGATTCAGGCGCTAGTACTCATTTAGTTTAGTGAAAACATGTTGTCCAATGTTTCGTACGAACCGATAACGAAACAGATTATTGTGGCAAATCGGTCAACCGTGGATGTCATCTGTTGAGGAGACTTACAGATTACTACTACACTTGGAAATGAACAGCATGAAGTAAAAGTAAAAAATGTTTTGTGCGTACCTAACCTCACCACAAACTTGTTGTCAGTGAGTAGAATCATTGCGAGTGGCAACAGAGTGGCATCAGAGTGGCATTCAATCAGCAAGGATGTTTCATTTAAAACTCTGAAAATGTATGTAATGGTGAAGCTAGGTTAGAAAATGAGGTCCACAGATTAGACATTGTGACGTCTCAAAAATTAATAGCAGCAACAGTTAAAACCTCAAGCACAACATGGCACAGAAGACTAGGTCATATTAATTCAAATTATCTAAGAAAAATGAAGGATGAAGTAGTTGAGGGCGTGTCTTTCCAAGAAAATAATGACAGACTAGACAAATCCAACTGTACAGTTTGCTGCGAGGGGAAGCAGACAAGGCTACATTTCCCTCTGAGTGCAGGCAAAACTCAGGAAGTGTTACAATTGATACACACAGACTTATGCGGGCCTATGGAGAATAAGTCACTTGGAAATGCGACATATTTCCTTTTATTTGTTGATGACTATAGCAGAATGTGTTTCATGTACTTTCTACAGTCTAAACACATTTAAGTACTTCAAGGAGTTTCAGAAATTAGTGGAAAACCAACAATCAAAGAATATAAAAGCTTTGAGATCTGACAATGGTGGCGAATTCTGTTCACCTGAAATGGAGAGTTACTTGAAGCAATGCGGGATAGTGCATCAGAAAACAAATGCATATACTCCAGAACAAAATGGTTTATCAGAAAGATATAATCGTTCGATTAAAGAGAAAGCGCGCTGCCTACTGTTCGATGCTCAACTTGATAAAAAGCTTGGGCAGAGGCAGTAAATACCGCAGCATATGTGAAGAATAGGTCGCCAGCATCAGTATTAGGCTGGAATACAACCCCCTATGAGAAGTGGACGGGTAGAAAGCCAAATATTAGTCATTTACGGATTTTTGGCAGCCCGGCAATGGTACATATTCCAAAACAAAAGCGCAAAAAGTGGGACAAGAAAACTACCAAAATGTTGCTGGTTGGATACGCAGAAAATACCAAAGGTTATGGTTTGTATGATCCAGATTGTCAGGAAGTTGTTATAGCTAGAGATGTGGTCATCATGGAGAAAGTTGATGAAAATTCAACAATATTGGTAGAGGACAATCAGCAACAGGGTGCAGAGGGTAGTAACACATCAGAGGACAGTCAGTCAAGCAGCACAGATGTCGAAGATGAAAGTGTTCAGTATGATGATGTCAATGATATGACATATGTTCTCAGCGAATCGGCGAGTGAAGGTGACAGCTTCTATGAGACAGATAATGTAAATGATGTGACACAGGAGACTTTGGAGGTGCCAAAGCGTGTAAGACATCGACCAGACTACTATGGTTTTTGTGGCATGTGCGTAGAAGATATGACAGGTGAACAAATCTCACTTAGTGAAGCTATGACTGGTGTGGAAAAAGTGCAGTGGCAAAGTGCTATGAATGAAGAGTTAAAATCATTCAGTGACAATGACACATGGCAACTAGTGAGCAGGCCAAAGGATGGCACCGTGTGTAAAAACAAGTGGGTGTTTAAAAAAAAAATAGTAGTAATGGTGAAGTACGTTATAGGGCAAGACTTGTTGCTAAAGGGTTTACACCACTGGTTCCCAAACTTATTTTGTCTACTGAGTCGAGAGCTCATGCAGTCGTTGTCTAAGATGCCTCCTAGCTAAAAAATTACAAATCATCCCCCAGGCCTCTACACAACGCCCCCATTTTTTTTCTGGGTCTCTTATCGCCCTCCTTTAGGCCTGCAGCGCCCACAAGGGGGCGTTATCGCCCACTTTGGGAATGGCTGGTTTACACAGAAGAAGGGTATAGACTTTACAGAAACCTTCTCACCAGTCTTAAGATACTCTACTCTAAGACTACTGTTAGCATTAAGTGTACAATTTGATCTTAACATGAACCATCTTGATGTACCTACTGCATTTTTGAATGGCTTTATTTCTCTAATTTTATTAACTGTGATAATATGGTACTCAAATTGAAAAGAGCAATTTATAGTCTTAAGCAGTCCGCCAGGTCCTGGTACACTAGAGTGGAAGAATGTTTAATAAATCTAGGTTATAAAAAATCGAAACATGAACCATGCCTTTTTGTAAAATGTGTAAATAATGTAAAAGTTTATGTTGCATTGTTCGTAGATGATTTTTTTTTTAATTGTAAAAGCTTATGAAAAACTGAAGACTGAACTTGTAAACAAATTTAAAATAAAGGATTTAGGTCAGATTAAACAGTGTCTAGGAATGAGAGTGAATGTTCAAAAAGACAGAATTACTGTTGACCAGGAAGAATTTGTAAACAAAATTTTACATAAGTTCAATATGTTTGATTGTCATGGTTCTGATACTCCCATGGAAACAAATTTAAAATTGGAAAAGGACGTCAATAATCATTGTAATAGTAAATATCCATATCAACAATTAATAGGTAGTCTTATGTACCTCTCTGTGTTGTCAAGGCCATCAATTTCTTACAGTACAGTACCTCAGTCAATATAATAATTGTTACAATGAAACTCATTGGAAACATTTGAAAAGATTGTTAAAGTATTTACAGAAAACTAATCACTATGGTCTAACTTACAAGAAAAATAATTGTTTGTATTTGCATGGATTTGTAGATTCTGATTGGGCGTCATGTCAGTTAGATAGGAGGTCCTATACAGGGTTTTGTTTCATGAACACTACTTTTGGCGCGTTTGGAAAAACAGATCAGAGTATATTTTTTAGTGTGTGATGAAGTTGCGCGCTGATGTAACACAATTCATCATATTTTATTTTATTCATTTCAAGCGGCCAGTTTTATTTTTTTATATGTGGCCAGTTTTTCTCAAAACGTCAAGAATGTATAATTTGTTACGTGACTTTTGTGGCGGGAACGGGAGAAATAAAGTTGTCATTTTATTTAGATTTTCTATTTTTTACATTTTTGGGAGTTTTAAAGTACAACAGTGATAGTATACACTAAGTGAAAAGAATGGAGTAGGTCTAAATAAACATGTGTAGCTGAAGTTTTCGCGCTCTTCCAAGAAGTCCTGTAAAACTTCAATAAAGTCTACTATCACTTTACTGGAGAAGTTTTAACGTTTTATATAACGATTCTACTTATACTATTACAATACGTGACATTGGCAAATGCGCTAAACTGTGCGCCATGCCATAAAGGAAGAAAAAAAAACTTGTTACGTGTGTACATGAGTACGCTCATGTAAATTTTTTGAAAGACTCTTTTTTGTCTGTGCCTTTACTTAACACTGCCTCTTTAACTCTTTATACTATTTTTATTACACTGGTCTGCGGGATAAAGTTATAACACATATTATAATTTTTTAGTTATTATTAGACATACAAGTATGTAGGTATTAGAAGATGTCCAAAGATTCTAATGCGGTGGTAGAGCACATATCGTCCAAGCCGAGGGTCCCGAGTTCGATTCCCGGTTAGGTCAGTTAACCAAATAAACTTACCTAAATTGTCTTGGAGTTTGAATGTCACTGGGTCTTTCGGTATGTGGTAGTCATTGCATAAGCCTACAAGCGTCACCAAAACACATATCTTTACACTGAATGGTCGACCGGGTAGATAGAGACATCGGAGAGCGAAGTAAAGAGGATATCATAATTATCTTGTAATATTATCTATACTATATATATTCGACATAATCATAGATACATCATGTTAGAGACTTATAGTAAGTGGATACGTGATAGTTGGCTGATATAAATTTAATATCCGTTTGATTTTGTCTGTAGCCGCTGGCTAGTGGCCGCGTATCTCGTGTAAACATAGTCGCGGTTAGTTCGAGCACTCCGCGAAGCTCGTGGGTGAGGTAATTTAGGGCCATAAGCTCGAAATAAAATACACATGTTTCACATATCTTCACGTTGTATCCCAACACGATAGACACAGACACAATTCTTCGAACACATTTTCATCTAATTATGTGAGCGTCTTTGATATTTTCGTCAGATAATATTCAGGCAAATAATGGTAATGTATCATATATTTATCCGTATCATATATTTATCTGTATTAAGTACTAGCTATTCCTGACCACGCGTTGCCGTGGCGCATGTTGAACAAACTAATATTTACTAATTGTAATAGTTGGAGCGCTCTGAAGCTCGTACCTAAGGTAATTTTAGAGCCGTAACAACCTCGGTATAAAATATGTAAGCGTGTTATCTATCGTATAACCTCTCATGTCTTATAATCAATAATAACAAAAGTTCACGTTATTTTCCTTTCGGGTGAAACAGAGCATCAAGGTCGAACAACATTTATTGTGAATTAATATCGTATTCTCAAAACTACTATCATTTCTTATATGCTTAATGTCATTTTGTAACATTGTTTACAAATCGCTAGTTTAGTGGCTCAACATGAAGCATAAAGCGCGCGTGCACTGTTTTCAGTCAAAAACAACGCCACGGCCACGACTGCGATAGAGTGTTACCGCGGTTCTGCCGACCGTCGTCTAGGTGGGTGCCAAGACTAACAACGCCATGGAGATGGCACCGAATAACACGCTGATCAATAATTCTGAAATTAGAGACAGTAGACACTATACAATTTTTGCAGTCGGATTAGGTACAACAATAAAAATTATATTAAAATTCAAAATCGATATCATTTATTTAGGGATGTACACATAGTAGTCCTTATTTTTATTGTCAAAAAGGGTAGTTTGTGATAGTATTGTTTATATTTTATTCATATTTAGCTAAACTGGCCAAGAGGGTGTAGGATATATATTAATTCAATATTTCATAGTAATTTCTTACAAAGTAGAAATGCAATACAAAAAAATTTGATCTATTACTTATTTAATTTTTTCCTTCTTTGTTGATGGAGTAAATATGCTGTGGCAGACGGACAGACAAGACTAAACTGTAAGAGTTTGTATCATTTTGGCTACGGATTCCTGAAAATTTTATACCTGTTGGTTTAATATATTTAATGTATGATACACGAGTATGTTAAGAATACGTTAAAAATATGTTAAGAGTATGTTAGGAGTTTGTTAGGAGTATGTTAGGAGTATTTCAGGAGTATGTCATGAGTATGTCAAGAGTATGTCAAGAGTATGTCAAGAGTATGTCAAGAGTATGTCGGGAGTATGTCGGGAGTATGTCGGGAGTATGTCGGGAGTATGTCGGGAGTATGTCGGGAGTATGTCGGGAGTATGTCGGGAGTATGTCGGGAGTATGTCGGGAGTATGTCGGGAGTATGTCGGGAGTATGTCGGGAGTATGTCGGGAGTATGTCGGGAGTATGTCGGGAGTATGTCGGGAGTATGTCGGGAGTATGTCGGGAGTATGTCGGGAGTAAGTCGGGAGTATGTCGGGAGTATGTCGGGAGTATGTCAAGGGTATGTCAAGGGTATGTCAAGGGTATGTCAAGGGTATGTTAAGAGTATGTCAAGAGTATGTCAAGAGTATGTCAAGAGTATGTCAAGAGTATGTCGGGAGTATGTCGGGAGTATGTCGGGAGTATGTCTGGAGTATGTCGGGAGTATGTCGGGAGTAAGTCGGGAGTATGTCGGGAGTATGTCGGGAGTATGTCAAGGGTATGTCAAGGGTATGTCAAGGGTATGTCAAGGGTATGTCAAGAGTATGTCAAGAGTATGTCGGGAGTATGTCGGGAGTATGTCGGGAGTATGTCGGGAGTATGTCGGGAGTATGTCGGGAGTATGTCGGGAGTATGTCGGGAGTATGTCGGGAGTATGTCGGGAGTATGTCGGGAGTATGTCGGGAGTATGTCGGGAGTATGTCGGGAGTATGTTGGGAGTATGTCGGGAGTATGTCGGGAGTATGTCAAGGGTATGTCAAGGGTATGTTAAGAGTATGTCAAGGGTATATCAAGAGTATGTTAAGAATATGTAAAGAGGATGTTAAGAGCATATTAAATATGTTAAGAGTACGTTAGGAATATGTCAAGATTTAAGAACCGCTAAGTTAACCGGTGAATGTCCGTTGTTTGTTCTTTACGTGACGATTTAGCTCGTACACCAGTGAATGTTACCATACACAACGAGGACTGGGTAACAAAAGTGCCGGGAACTGCGCCGACATCGATCGCGATACGCGGCGCTAATAAGCAAAGTTGTACAAATAAGAGAGGCTAAATACCTTTAATGTCCGTTAGCCTTCAAGGTGGTGGAAGTTAGAGGTAAGGTAAGGCTTCTGGCGCCGTAAAGCCGCAAAACGGAAGATCGATCCACTTGTCACCTTCCTAACCTCTTTGCCTACCACATCAAGAATTATATAGTAACAGCATTATGCAAAACATTCAAATACCAATTCCAGTCGGCGAACACAACATAACATGTAAATACGACACGGCAGAATTTCTTTTAGCTTCAAAACAAAAAAGATAATTGAGATTTACAACCAATATTCCAAATACTTTCCCTTTTTCTTGTTACAAAGCGACCGATCCTTTTTTAGACCACTATTACCACACTCAATTCACATACAAAATTACCCACACACCGAAAAAATAAACTAAACCGGCGCTGACGGGACAAAACAATAATATGTTTCATTCCTAATAATAATGTTTGATGTATTGCAAAATTACACCTGCAAGAGGGGTGCAAAAGTTTGTGCAGGAAATTATAAGGGAATTAGTACGGATTAGATCGAATTTTTCTTGTCGGTATATTCTTCTTCTTTTTGTTCGGAACGGCTGGTGGACTTAAAATAAAAAGAGCTGTGGAAATTTTAGTCTACATTAGAGAAGCCGCGGGCCGAAAGTTAGTACGAGTATGATATAAATCGGGTAATAGTCTGAATTTTACGCAGTGGCTAATAAAACCTATAATGTAATAAACAAGGAAAACTGGAAAATAATTGGAGTGGTATAAGAACAGTGGTTTAATTATGTTATCGTTAAAGTAGGGGAAGGATTGGTTAAGTAGTCTGAATAACAAAAGGAAAAATCTTGGTCGATGGAAAAAACCATAAGTAAGTAGGTACATTGATTACTACTAAGAGATTCCACTCGGATCTATGCACGACCTTGAACTGTTTTTTGTATTTCCTTCCACTATGTGTTCGTAACTAGGTGTATACTTGTATAGTTAATGATAGTTTGTTTATTCATAATTAGGGTATCTGGCCTCTCGCTCTAGATTTAATCTAAATTACGAATTTATTTTTAAAGAGCCTCAGGTTTTACATAATGTTCTATAACCTGAAACTTCATTAAAATTAACTATGTTATTATTACTATTTTTCTGTATCTGTCTGAAAAAGAAAGAAAAACATAGAACGCGTCAACAAAAGTTAAGTATCTTCTCGGACGGGTAATAATAAAATCGCCTAAAGGAACTAATTTTCTTTTCTAATAAGGAACGTTTATAGGCGGTAGATTGGCAGTTTGTTCCTATAATATGGTTTTATTTTATGATCTGTAAGTTCCAATACTTACTGTTAAATGTTTAACCTTGTACTACTCGACGAAATACAGATAGAGAAAAGAAAATTCTCAATCATTGTCGTTGTTTTATACTATTTATTTAGTTCATACTTCTCTGGATTGAATTCCTATCACCAGCTTCACCCGCAATTACAAACTTTACGTATAAACAATTTTTTGCTACATTTATTATTCTATTGACAGATAACCCTTTGTACAATTATCTGGTGATGCATTCCTACTAATTAAAACCTACCGAAAGTGAATAAAAAAATCTTCAAATCAGAAAAACTATAGATAAATAGAAGGATAATAATATATGAATTACAAACTATACATAACAGTTTATAATAATATTATATTGTTGCTGCTATGCTTATTTCTCCTTCTATCATAAATAGAAGGATAATAATAAGCATTATAAAATGTTATGTATAGTTTATAATTCACTGATTCACAAGTCGTCACTCTCAAAAAAGAATTGCAATATTTTGAAAAATTTTAAAAATCGTATTTTATATTTCGTTAACTACAGTTTTTCTGATTTGAAGACTTTTTTATTCACTTTCGGTGGGTTTTAATTAGTGGGAATGCATGACCAGATAATTGTACAAAAGGTTATCTGTCAATAGAATAATAAATGTAGCAAAAAAATTGTTTATATCTAAAGGAAAAGTAGAATTTAATGATGCATTACAGAACTAATTAATTTTGCCGCGTCGTTAAAAGGTTAAATCATGTAACTATATTTACATTGACATAACATAAGAAACGGTTTTAGTTTTAAAAAGAGTATAAATAACTGTTATGTTACGATGTTATTGGCATTAAATAGTAAATGCAAATAATATTATATTGAGGTACACGGGGATATAGACGTTGCAAGGGGATAGTGACAAATAATGTTTTCGGTCCATCCCAGAATCCTTTTGGCTTACTCCAAAATTAAAGAGATACATTTCCTTGACATTTGACATTCATTTTTATTTTGTCTATGGATTGCTACACCCTTGTATGGGAATGTAAAAAGACAAAAAATGTGAGAAAGAGGTTAAAAGATGATAAAAAATATTATCGTAATAAACAAGCGAGTACAACATATTAGCAATATTAGGGAAATAGTAGAATGAATTTATGAAATTGTAGTCTGCCTCTATTGTCCGCCCTTCTACTCGTATAATAGGTTTAAATAACGAAGAAAGTTCTCAATTCGACTGAATTTTTTGGGTGTATAAATACACGATATCATCGCCATTTATGTATCGATTTTGATGATTCTTCTTTTATTTGAAAACGTATATCTCCAGGGTGATGCTAAATACTTAATACAAGGCCTCTCTAAAGGGAAAAATAAATAACTTTTTAAGAAAAAAATAAACACTGATTTCAAAATAAAAACACTAAAAAGTACAAAATAATCATTCTTTACTAATTAAATCTCAAACACAAAAATAACTTTATAAATTTAATATAGTACAAAAATCAATGTTTATTTGTCTGCTTGTTTGTTTGTATTTTATGGGAACCCATACCGTTCATGCGATTGCGATGAAATTTAATATGGAAGTAGCTTGAATTCTAAGAACGGACACAGGCTATTTTAAAAATTAAAAACATGAGCGAAGTCGCGGGTATCAGCTAGTACAACATAAATACCCGTATGCCGCCGCCTACGTACGGAAGCCGGTGACAAGTCTAACGAACTTAGATTAATACCAGAGTTTCGTCTCACTATTTATTAGTTTGGCACCGACTTCAATAACAGTCATTGTATTTACATATACAAGGTTACTTCGAAAGCATGGGTAAATATGAAAGGGTATCGAAGTACCCATGACAACGGAAAACTCGCGTTTTACGACTTCGTCAAAACTCTGTAGTTCTTGTGTAAAACCTCAAAGTTAAAAAAAAAGGTGAGGCAACCCTGATATTAGCGTTTTTACGTCGCTAGCAAACCTTTGGAATAAATAGGGCATAATGACAGGGTTGTACATTTTTTCTTATTAAATGAATGTTTTTTTTATATGGAAAACTAAATAAACTTATCTCATAATTTTTACATCTGCAATATAACAGTATCAACAGTGACACGTTGAAACCCCCCATTTCACATTAACCTTCTATAATTAAATTTGACTGTTTATGTTTATAGATATTTGTATCGTGTGCATAAAGTTATTTCTGTTCTTAAATTTTCATGAGCGAAGAATAATTATTATGTATTTTTCGGTGTTTTTATTTTGAAGTTGGTTTATTTTGAAGTCGGATTAATATTTTACTGAAGAAGTTATTTTTACACAAAAAAGTCAAAATTCAAAGTAGTGTAACTTATGTTGTGAATGAATTTCAGTTATTTTATGAAATACGAGTCACCTATAAAATAATAGTAGTAACGCCAATTGTTGATAGGCTTTAACTTCATGGATTTACTGTTCCGTGCGCGATGGGGGCGTGGCGGGAAAAGTTGCACATTATTTACGACGGCCACGAAGCCGATGCGGCGATAAGGCGCGTCGCAGTCGGCTCGTCACGATCTCCACTATCGCTTGATTCCGATACTTTCGTTCTATAATAACAGTATTAGATGAACCTATACGTTTGGTAAACATTTCTCGTAATTTAAACTCATCGTAATATGTC
Source organism: Zeuzera pyrina (assembly GCA_907165235.1). Lineage (NCBI taxonomy): Eukaryota > Metazoa > Arthropoda > Insecta > Lepidoptera > Cossidae > Zeuzera > Zeuzera pyrina. The sequence continues at coordinate 13,438,713 of OU015624.1, forward strand.
GTTGAAAAGTACATATTTATTTCTAGAAGCTTTGTTTTTGATACTTATAATATGCATGTATTTTAAGAATATTATTAAATATTGACTATTATGATTACTTAATCGTAGTTGTAACGATCAGGTTGATTAGGGTAGAGATTAAGTCTTACAAATCTGTAAGTGAAAAAAGTTGAACACCACAAATTTCTCTTAAGAATAAAGTAGGAAGGACAAGGAATTTTTTTAAATTCTTTTTTTCACTTTTCTAATAACTATCGAAATGTATAAATGTATTTTTTTCTATTTTTATTAATCGTTTTTATCTTCATGTTCCCATATTTGTTTGTGCAAAAATGCAATTGATTTTTCAGTCACTTATGTTTAATCGATTCACATGAAAGTTTTTGTACATCTATTTAGTGGCCATAACAGTGCTATATTGTGATATTTTTAATCTGAGATCTGCAAATCTTGACGCTGCAGATGTACTACCTACCTAAACACTGCCGTTTGAGAATGTATTAGTGTTAGTGTTGTCGGTTTCAAGCAGAGATTTTATCATTTTTTTCCAGGTTCCGACTCTTCAATCCTGATGCTGCAGGACAACTAGTTGATTGAGAACTTGAGACTTCAAGATCTGCTGGTTTTAAGTTTTATTTTAAAACCAGTTTTATTTTTCAGTAGATCGGATAAACGTGATTAAAGCCTACTAAACAAAGAATTGTTTACAATTAAAAATAAATAACTTCATTCTTTTTAACTTAAACGGTTTTAATGTAAGTAAAAATGCTATAAGTTAAAAATTAATTACGGGTCGCCTATCTGGACTGTTTATCAGATCACCTATATTTATTAAATTCGTGGGGCACATTCAACAGGAAACTTTCTTTAGTTGGAGTTCTGGAAATCATACACTCAAAAGTTGGGGAATCCTTATATCCAAAAAAAATATTTTAGTTTGATCAAAACATCAGGTTGATTTCTCACTTATATTTTATAGCTTTTAGTAGGTACTTACAACAGCGGTCGTACGAAAAAACCGTTTAACTTGAAACATTTTTCCTTGTTTTTTTTACTAATTGTAGTATAGTTTAGATCTAAAACAGATTGAGATAAACAAAAGAATAAAAGTTTGACATTTATATGCTATTGTGTCGGAGTTTCTTAATCTGGGTCTAAATAGGACGATGCCTTATTGGTGGGAAAATCCATCACACAGAATTGCTATAAATGTTACTTTTATTTTTTACGACGTCTATCAGGAAATAAAAAATGAAGAAAAAACTTCGAAGCCATTTCCAAGTTAATAATAACACTTGTTATCGATATGAATTCAGGTTTAACGGTTTAACAGTTTTTTTTTTGTTCTGAAATAAGCTAGAACTATTTTATTAGCTTAACTAAGCTTAATTGAGATTAACCTTTTTAGTATTCAAAGATAAAACTGATTAAAAGAAGTCTGTTTAATCATATACTAAAATAATTAATTATTACCCTTTATTGAGGTACAGTTATTTATTAATCATAGAAACAACTAATTAATATTGCTGATTCGTTATTATCTTCCCTTTTTATTAGTCAGTTATATGTGACTATATTTCTTGATTATAAATACATTTTAAAAGTCATCGCCGGACTTCTTTGGACGTTTCTAAATAAATAGATGTAATGTAGGTGAAGCTTTAAAAATAAATCAAATCAGTCAGTCACTGACCTAAGCTTTACGGCAAGGGGAAATCCTAAACAAGTCGTGCGTAACCAACTTTAGCTTGTCAAATAAAAATAACTCTAATGATCAAAAAACTACGAACTAATTGTGGCGAAAATGGCTCGACATGAGACTCTTGTTAAAGTAGCAAATAGGGTAGTGTAAGTAAAAGTGAGACCCATTGGGTTTATTAACTTGTATTTTAAATTTTAACATGTTAAATACGACAGGTTGCTCCGTTCTGAGATAATAACGATAATGTAAATTTTTTTAGATTTGAATTATTAAGAATTAGTGTATTTCAGACATCAACATAACTTATCTGTCTTTATTTTTAAAATCATATATAAACCAAAAAGCAAGTATATAACGCGTTCGTTTTAGAATTTTTTTTGGATTTAAAAAAGATTGTGAATGGATATTATTAATTAATTACATTATTTTTAAAAAACTTATTAATAAAATAATATATTTTTGGTAATTTACACCTGGATCATAAAGAATTAATTATCCGCCTAAGTCTATAAAATAAAGCATACAAAATTTCACGTTTCACTTTGTCAACGGAGTTCAATCTTAACCATTTTTTGTTAGTATCAATTTTGGAAGTGTAACGGATCTCCTTTGAGGAAAATGTAGTAAAAGTTAGTTCAACGTGAAAGTTTAACAATTAAGTACACATTATTAATTAATTTAACTAAATTGGAGCTTGTATAACAAACAGAACAAAGAGGAAATATTATTGCTTTTTTTATACTTAATTACTTAACAAGTACAAGACATGTTAGCAACACAAAATTTTATTACGTTTTATTATAATATGAATGTGATTACTTTATAGAACATAATTATTGGAATTATATAAATATGTAATGACTTGACTGTTTCGATTCTATTTGGAAATATTTTTTATTGACACGATTATTAAATTTAATATTATATTCTAAAATACGTAAATGTTTTTAAAGTAGGTGTTTTGAGCAAGTATATACTGAGAGGGAATGTGATCAAATGCTTTGATTTTTTATGAGTCGTTATAAGCTGATAATGAGTATAATTATAATAGGATTCTAAACATTTTGTATTATACGTATGTTTCATATGAGTCTGGTATATTTATAATTAAGTTACATGCTATAAAATAAAAAAGAGAGGCCTGTTGGTGCTGTGACAGAGCATCTGTCTACCTTCTAACTCGAGGCCCTGGGTTCGTACCCCAGTCAGCTCAGTTTTAGAAACGAACTTTTCTAAGTTGCCTTAAAGTCTCAGTGTTACTGGAAGCTCCCCCCAGTCCGTTATGTGGTATAGTACAAACATTGTGCTTAGTTTGTGGTATTTAACAATTTATAAAATTTTCTAGAATATAATAATAATACTAGAATGTAATTACTAATGTATGTAATGTTTTAAATATATTTATTACCTACTTTAAATGATTATATTTTTTTCATATCTATGAGCATTTAATACACATTCATGCAGGACAGGATATTAATTCACATCTCTTATTATTTATACCTATTCCTAGACAACAAAATGTCGGACATATCTATATTAAGTATATCTGCCTATAGTTAGCTATTGGTTCTAAAATAAAAATTACTTTTTTGCAACTATCAGCACGAATCACTTGAGCTACTATAAAATAAGGTTGATTTTATCCATTAATAATATAAATTCTTTTGCCGAATTGTCGTTGGTCCTTCTTTATCCCCAGTTAATCAGGTCTTGTCTATAGCCAATAGTAATAATTGTACCTGCCTTGGTTTCTCTTTCATCGTCTATCTCTATCTGATTGTCAGGCCGTTACAGTTGTTAAGAACTTATTATTATCTGAATAGAGTTAAAAAGAAAAAATAATAAGAAAATTCTACAGAGTTAGTAAAGACCGAAACAAATCAAAGTACATTATAGAGCGGATTCGCTCGTAGAAAGTGATGAGTAAATGCGTTAAACGGTGTCTACGGCTGTGTCAAAAACGTGAACATGAAAATCGCTTAAGTGATGAAAAATAGTCGTTTTAACCATTGTGCTTCAATAAGTTCCTAGCAAGCAAAAAGGTTTTTTATACAATAAAACTTACACAACTTCAATTCTTTTATATGTTATATACGAGTATTTCCGTAGGCGCGACTATAATGCGACTAACCTAAAGTATGGAATTTTAACTATAAAGCATGATTCCCGTTACACCGTGACGGGGCCGGACCGTGCTACGGGCGGGGCACGGTGAAACGTCTTTAATATACTTTTATTAGAAATAATTCATGTTCGACCGGATCGAGTCCTAGCCAGGGCCGGAGCACGGTCGGGGCAAGGCGTCGCAATATCGGTGGGTATTTTTCCCGCCTACGACCCGGCCCGGCAACAACTACGACGAACTACAACGAACTAAATTGCATTATAACACACTTAGTTTTATCTCTCAAGCGATAAATGGCAATTAATAAAAATATAAATGAAAAAAAAAATAGAAATAAAATATGCGCAGATGCTTGACAACACTCAGTATACTATACTACTTATAAATAACTACTTATAAACAGCCCGGTGTAACATGAATTATAGACCCGGCCGGCGCACGGTGGAACCGACACGGCACGGGCAGCGCCCGGCCCTAACACGGTGTAACGTGAACCATGTTTAACACGACCACTATATATCGCTGCTATATTATTTGGGCCTATTTGGGGTCACATAAACAATGACTGCTGTATAACAACACAACAGAGTCTCGAGCGTAATTTTACATGTTGGTTTATTATACACTAGCAAACCCGGCCCGTTTCACTGGGCGTTACTTTCACTGGGCGTAAAAAACAAAAAAAAATTCTACTGATCCGATCGCTACTAAACTTTACAGGATCACCCGCTAGGCCAATCTGAAGATTCCCTGAAAATTTCATCGAAATCGGACCAGCCGTTTTGGAGTCCATAAGGAACATACATACATACATATATACATTGCCTTTTATATATATAGAAGATAGATAGATACTGCAAAAAAAAACAAAAAAAAATTACTGATCCGATCGCTACCAAACTTTACAGAAACACCCGCTAGGCCAACCTGAAGATTCCCTGAAAATTTCATCGAAATCGGTCCAGCCGTTTCGGAGTGCATAAGGAACATACATACATACATCGCCTTTTATATATATAGATAGATAGAAGATAGATAGATACTGCAAAAAAAACCAAAAAAAAAATTTTACTGATCCGATCGCTACCAAACTTTACAGGAACACCCGCTAGGCCAATCTGAAGATTCCCTGAAAATTTCATCGAAATCGGGCCAGCCGTTTCGGAGTCCATAAGGAACATACATACATATATCGCCTTTTATATATATAGATAGATTACACAGTCACATTATATCTATCTATAAAACAACATTTCAAAAATTTGACTTTGGAAAAGCGTTAAATTGTCACAGAGTAACTTTGTTGCCTTAGTAGCCGTTTACTGCTTTTGTTGTAAATAGTAATTATGATGAATTAAATAAATTAGTTATAATTGATATTTTTTGCAATTTTTATGAAATCCGTAGTTGGGTTTCAGTTTTTTGATTACTATACCATCAATAACATTAAATGTGAAAAAATTAAGCCTAGTTTTATTACTCTTAGTAGTAACAATTTTAAATCTCACGTAGATCCAAGTCTAATTTTCTTATTATCCTTGATTCTCCATTTCATTAATAACCTGATGGGTATACAGTATATCTTTATTTAGAAAGAACAAAGAACTAGCTTTTGTCTGCGATTTCGTCCGCGTGGTGGCGACTTACAAGAACGGGCATAGCATAAAAATCTCCTCCATGAAAAAATTCATGTACATTCATATACGTGCCAACTTTCGTGGTAATCAGTCAAACGATGTTGGTGTTTAGCTATTACATATATAATATAACATCCATTTTTATATAGACAAAAGACAAGAATACAATGCATAACTTTATTGCACCATAAAGTACATAAAAAGAAAAGAATAAAAGCATAAATATATAGTACACTTAGATGTACAATACGTATATATAAGTTAGGGTTCCCAACCCCGAATTTCAAAAACTAGTATTCGAAATTGGAAAACCAGGACGATTCAGTTTAAAAACAGGATGCAGTAATAGAGTAACAATAGTTAAATTAATATGTAGTGAAAATAGATTAAATGAAATTCAAGTAACAATAATAATCATATTTTTTAATGAAAGTATTCGAACAAAATTATATAAGTTGAAAACGTGTTATAAAATATAAAACAACACTTTAGGTACCCTGTTCACTTACAAGTTGATAACTAAATACTCGTAGTAAGTTGTACGTCGCGTATTTGTTTTGTACTGAAAAAGTGGCGCACGAATTTTAAAAAACATGACCTCATCAGAGCGCTTTAAAAACCTAGGACGCTGCTTAAAAACTATGGACGACATCCCAGGACACCACAAAAACCAGGACATGTCCTGGGAAAACAGGGCGGTTGGCAACCCTAATAAATACATGTATGTATACTGTACAAGGAATATTATGTGGCTTAGTAATCACCCAGTACAACATAGAAATTACTACGTGCATTCATATACAAGAAGACTACTAGTACTAATAATTTCTAACACTATAAATGTTAATACTGATAAGTAAGTGGCTATCTAGCATATTTTAAAATATGAGTAACTCAATACATTTTTAACCGACTTCTAAAGAAGGAGGAGGTTTTCAATTCGAATGCTTTTTTGTTACCTCATAACTAAATTCTTTTTTTTTAAAGGATACACTTTAGAAAAGAAATTAATTGTAGACCTGCCCTAGATATGTATTTAGACCGAGGTCACTGAAAAGTTTGAAATAAAAAAAATTATTCAAAAAATTAAACCGATTTAAAAAAAAAACACTAACTTAAGTAAAACTTGTGTACAAAAATAACTTTTAAAACTTTGTAAAATATATTTAATTAATCAAAGTATGCACCGTTGTTATCTATGCACTTTTGCCATCTCATAGGTAGTTCATTGATCCCTTTACTAAAAAAACCATGGGGGCGAGAATCAATAAACTCTTTGAAGGCGGTTTGGACTGCCGCATCGGAGTTGAATTTTTTTCCTTGTAAGAAGTTGTCTAAACTCCGGAAAAAATGGTAATCTGTTGAAGCAAGGTCCGGGGAGTACGGTGGATGTCGCAGACATTCCAATTGTAGCTCATCTAACTTAGTGGTTGTTTGTTGTGCAGTGTGTGGTCCCGCGTTGTCGTGAAGCAGCAGTGGCCTAGAGCGATTGGCCAATCTCGGTTGTTTAGCAGCTAGTTCTTCCTTCATGGTTTGCAGTTGCTGACAATAGATATCTGCCGTAATCGTTTGGCCAGATTTTAGAAAGCTGTAGTGAACGACACCGGCGCTAGTCCACCAAACACTCACAAGTAACTTTTTCTGAGTCAATTTTTGTTTAGGGCAGGATTTGGCTGGGTCTCCAGGTGACGCGACGATTCAGCCATTGCGACGAGCGCTTCCGATTATCGTACAGTATCCACTTTTCATCACAAGTAATGATTCGATTTAAAATCCCTTCATTATTGTGTCGGTTGAGCAAAGTAACACAGCAGTCGACACGTGTTTGCAAGTTCGATTCACTCAATTCATGAGGTACTTGAACCCATCGTTCAAGTTTTTTTACTTTCCCGATTTGCTTCAAGTGGATTAATACAGTTTTGTCACTTACCCCGAAGCCTGCAGCTATCTCTGAAGTGCTTTGTGATGGATCCACTTCCACAATAGCCTTTAATTCTTCATTTTCCACTTTGGTCACCGGCCGTCCACGGGGTTGGTTCTGAAGGTCGAAATTTCCAGAACGAAAACGTTGAAACCAAAAACGTGCCGTGCTTTCTTTTGCGACACCAGCGCCGTACACATCATTAATCCTTCGAGCTGTTTCTGCAGCACTGGTGCCACGGTAGAACTCGTACTCGTAAATATACCGATATTTCATGTTTTCCATTGTGCGGTAATAAGCGACGCTAAAGAAAAAATAATGAGGAAAAAAACAAATGAATTACTGTTTTCAAAACTCAAATGTACCAGCTAAATGAATTTATAAATTTGAATTTGGAATTCTTAACCAAAGAGGAGATATTTCAGATCAAAGTGGTCAGTACGACAAAACACTAATTTCATATTTAAGGACCCAATATAAAGAATAAGATCAAACTTCCGAGTTTTATGGACAGCTGCAGTGGCTTGTAATAACTTGTTCGCCGTAAAACACACATTATTAATCTTCTTTGTTTTATTTTGGTCAATACTTTTTCACTAGTATACCTATCTAAAAAATAAATTATCATTTGTCTTGTGGTCAAGATCGAAACTTATATGATGTTGTAAAACTCTTCGTCTAGTCATGAAGCTCCTCCCCTTGAAAGTTCTTTTATGATTCTTACAGCATTTAAGCAGTTCGTTTATGGAACTTCCTTCCACTGATGATAATATAACAAGTGCTAATACATATTCTATAGATTCAAGTATTACTTTGCGGAAATCCATTTCATGCGATGGATTCCTAAAATCGTTAGCTATTTTCGGCTCAAACACCATCAAATCAAATCCAAAACAAATCAACAATCAGAAGCATCTCCAGGATATTCCAGAGATCAGACTTGGTGAGCTAACCAATACCGAATCGGTGCTGGTTTTGGGGTTTGGAGTACAAGCGGAAAATAGCTAAAGATTTTAGGAATTCATCACATGAAGTGCTAATACATTTGTGTAATTTAAACGTCAACTTAAAATCTTTTTAATAGCTTAAACACATTACTATAAAAATAATATACGGCTAGATCAACTATTTTTTGTATTGGGCTTTATTTGCTAAAATATTTTTTAATTTATTGACATAAACCACTGAAAAGAATAGATATAACTGAAAAGAATAGATAATAATCTATATGTTTATAAAAAAGAACGGTAAAATTTGACAATCGAAAGTGAAAGTGCATTGTCTCCTAGACGACCACTAAATTAGGTTTATACCTAACATTTCCATATTTATATATCGAAATGTTGTTAAAAATTAATCTGATATACTGTAATATTGATGGGATAATATTTCCTTTATGTTACACGCAATAGTTAAAGGAATACGTAACTATATTTTCCGAGAACCTTTTGTCAAGAATTCACGGACAGCAGTGAGACAAAGTAGTTGATCAACTCAAACAATATCTACGATACTGAGTCTCTTGCGTCTAATGCGTTTAAGTTCACGATAATAGCCTGGCGTTGGTTAAATCGAAAATTCAGTCAGGGCTTGCGTCGCCTCGCGCTCACGTATACGTATGTACACAATTTATTAAAAAAAAATAACGATTGGTATTTAACAATAGCTCTGGTGCTAACCTGCTTGATATAATAAAATAAATCTGGCGCCTATATACATAAGAATGCATCTCAATTATGCGTCAAATGAAAAAATGACATCATTTTGAAACGTATTTAACATATTTTTCTTACTTTCAATCTACCCCGTAATTTTGTATATTATCGAATGATAAAGATAGCAAGACCGAAGACCTCAGACGTCATTTTACGTATTATTTCTTCAAGCACGTTTTGATAAAAAACTAAATATTATAACGTGCTCTCCCCTGTCTTTCTTAAGATTTTGTAAAACTGACGTTAAGTATAATTTTACAATAAATATTATAGTACGTATTTTTACACAGGGTTGATGGAACTAATTACATAAAAACTTAAATATTGTATAGTAACCCTGGCGACAGCCGTAGGATGTTGCGTGCTGGGTGTTTCGGGCATGTGTAAAGGAGATTCCATTGTTTACTTGTGTTATTATTTATTCTTGTGACATTACTTGCATCCACCTTCAACTTTCATTTGTAATCAATGTTTGTGTAAGCTATGATTTTTATTTCGTCGTTATTAGTTTATTACATTGTATCGAGTGCTAGTAGTTAGGGTAAACCCGAGAACAGAGTAGTTAAAATGGACTAGGAGAGTTGGTCAAATAAACTAGCTGTATAGATAAGTAGCTTAGTGTATAGAAATAATTTGCTATACACCGTACAGCAAGGTCCTCTGTGGTTATGAAGGAGTCACTGGCCTGAAAAGTCCAGAAGAACGTCAACCGATGCATCACCATTTAGTCTGTTTTTTGTCCTGTCTCGATCAGAAACTCCGAAGGTTTCCGCTTCTTTAAATCTGGTCTTGACCTGGAGATCCAGGGAAGGGGAGGCAGATGTAGAAGACAGAAAACTCGAAACGCGAATCATGAATCAGGAAATCCTGGAATTTGGAATACAAGTGTTAGACTAGGCATATGCATGTTGGGTAAGCAGATAAGCTTTCGAGGTCCAGTGGCTCAAAGGAGAAACACTAAATAGTGCAGCGTTTACACAGTGTTAAAACAGCTTACGATGGAAGCATTAATTTACATTTACAAATAGGAAGTCACACAGCAAGATTCCAATGTCGTACACATATAACTTTAAATATTTAAGAACAGTAAGCAGTTATCAAAAATAAATAACGGTAGCGTTGCTTTCTCATGGGTGAAGCAATTAGGAATCGCTAACCGCGCGACTGACTGCTAATTACCCCAAACGCCATCTCTTACGACGTGCTTTAGAGTTATACGCAAAAACAGTTTAGAGTTTTTATTACTTTACAGATTCCGTAGATATTTATTGTTCAGTTATTTATTTCATTCAATATTTTCTTTTAGGTAATAATGAAAATTATGGGGGTCAACTGAGGAAGCGTGCTCGTCGCGACCCCTGCCAGCCCTTTTCAGGGCTGCAATTCCTCTTCTGTGCATACCATGCGGGACAACGGAAATGATTATGTTAGGGCGTCCCCCGAAAGCGACGTGCACCGGTCTGTCCCCGCTGGTGTGTGCAGAGTGCAGTTCGGCGTTGGGGACCGCCACCCAACACGCTGTGCACCTAGCGGCGGGAAGTGGAGGGAGGAGTGCAGAGTAGCTGCGTGGAATGTGAGAGGTGGGATTGAGGAGAAGATGAATGAAGTGATTGATATTATGGAAGAGAAAAGATTGGATGTGCTATGTTTGAGTGAAACCAAGCGAGGCGGCAGTGAACTTGCCGACTTGCCCGGAGGAGGCATCGCTTTGTGGTCAGGGGTACCACAAGGAGATAGGGGATGCCAAGGGGTAGGCGTTTTACTGTCCTCTCGTATGGTTAATTGTATGACTGAGTATAAATGTGTAAATCCCAGACTGCTCTGGGTACGCCTCAAGATTGGGCTGACAAAAATTTTTGTTTTGGCAGTATATGCCCCAGTGTCCTCTGTCGGTTTGGCTGAACTAGAGCAGTTCTGGGAGAATGTTAGAGAAGTTCTAGCGACGGTTGAAGAGAACGAAAGAATTGTTGTGTGTGGAGACATGAATGGATGGGTCGGGACAGCTCGAACAGGATTTCAGTCTGTCCTAGGCAAATATGGAGATAAGAGAGTGAATGATGCTGGTAAGATTGTGTTAGGACTGTGTATGGAAAAGGATCTTTTTGTGGCTAATACCATGTTTAGACACAAAGGGATCCATCAGTACACGTGGGAAAGAAAGGGCGCGAGAAGCATGATTGATTTATTCCTGGTGGATAGCAGAATTAAGAAGCAGGTAATGGACACAAGAGCGTATAGAGGAGCCGATCTCGGGACGGACCACTTTCTGGTGATAACCAGAATAAGGGGTCTGTTCGCAGCATGGCGACATCGCGTAGTGTCCAAACCTGCAGCGGTTAGCCGGATTAAAAGCTGGAGACTGCAGGATGCGGCCACCAGGAATGAATATGAAAGGGTATTATCTAGTAAGCTTGATGATAGATTGAAAGTGATGAGCGAGGATGTTGAAAAATGTTGGCAGAACCTTAGAGATAGTATGATTGAGGCTGCGAAAGAAGTGTGTGGAATGAATAAGATTGGGAACGGCAAAAAGCGTGATGTGTGGTGGGATGATGAGGTGAAAGTGGCTGTGTATAAGAAAAAGAAAGCATAGCGAGACTACCTTGCTACTAATGACTGTGGTATGAAAAATTTGATGAAAGACAGGTATAAGCTGCAGAAAGCAGAAACGAAGGCACTAGTGAAAGAGAAGCGTGAAAGGTGTAGGGTGTTAGATGAAAACAAGATGTCGGACAACTTCGAGGAAAATTCCAAATTATTTTGGAAAGAAGTACGTAAGTACCGAAGTGGTCCGGCACCTTGCAGAATGAATAAAGTGCGTTCGAAAGAAAACAAACTGCTTACAAATAAAAAGGATGTTTTGCAGCGATGGAGTGAATACTTTGGAGAACTGTATGAGAGTGGCGACTCCGTCTCTGATACTGAGAGCGATTCTAATGAATTGCCACACTCGGGCCAGAGACTGGAGGATGCCATTAGTATGAAAGAGATTGAGAAAGTGATAAGAAGTTTGAAATGTGGAAAGGCTGCGGGAAATGATGAGGTGACTGCTGAGATGATCAAGTATGGTGGTCCTAGGGTCTGGGATGCCTTCTGTGCACTCTGCAACCTTTGTTGGCAGAAGGGGGAGGTTCCAGAGGACTGGCGCACGGCAGTCATAGTACTTCTATATAAAGGGAAAGGTTCCTACCTAGACTGTGCGTGCTATAGGGCCATCAGCTTGGTCAGCTTAGCGAGTAAAGTCTATACTAAAGTATTGACTGAACGTATGAAAGGCGTTTCAGAAAGATATTTGTGGGAGGCGCAAGGTGGATTCAGGAACGGTAGGGGTTGTATGGATCAGATTTTCTCGCTCCGCGTTATCGTGGGAAGGTTTCTGGCTTTAGGTCGGAAAGTTTTCTGCGCTTTCGTGGATCTAGAGAAAGCATTCGATAGAGTAGTGCGGAAGAAATTGTGGAGTCTTCTGCCTGAATATGGCGTGGAGGGCTCCTTACTGCAGGCTGTGAGGTCATTATATAGAGACCACAGAGCCTGTGTAAGGATAGACGGGCACATGTCGCCCTGGTTTGAAGTCTGTTCTGGTGTCAGACAGGGCTGCGTGATGTCTGCCTGGCTATTCGTACTGTATTTGGACAGTTGCCTCCAGAGATTGAAAGGTAATATGAGTGGTATGGGATGTGGTGACACAGTGGTAAACTGCCTATTGTACGCTGACGATGCTGTGCTAATAGCACCATCAGAAGCAGAGTTGCAGACACTAGTCACGTGCATGAAAGAAGATTGTGAAGTAAAAGGATTGAAAATGAATGTGAACAAAACTAAGGTTCTGGTGTTTGAAAGAGAAGCGGTACAAACGAGATGTGTGATTTGTGTAAATGGAAAATGTCTAGAACAGGTGAATGAAATTGTGTACCTGGGGAGTGCGTTTTCGAGGGATGGAAGATGTGAGTTGGATGTGGAGAGACGGGTAGCAGTTGGCAATAAAGTGAACGGTGCTCTGTCCGCATTAGTGGGTAGTGTGAATATATCTAACACTGCTAAAATGGTCATCCACAATGCGGCGTTGGTGCCAACTTTGTTGTACGGTAGTGAGGCCTGGATATGCCCAAAATCGAGTGAAAGTATGTTAAATGCTGTGGAGATGCGGTCTCTCAGAAATATGTGCGGTGTCACGCTTGCTGACAGGATAAGCAATGATGAGATACGCAGTATGACAGGGTCGCACAACAGTGTTATTGTAAAAATGAAGAAAGGAATGCTTAGATGGTTCGGGCACATGGAAAGAATGAGTGATGAAAGACTGACGAAGAAAATATACAGAGCGAAAGTGAGTGGTAAAAGAAGCCAAGGAAGACCAAGGCTGACTTATGAAGATCAAATAGCCAGAGTGTTAGCAGACGGAAATGTCAAAAGCACTCGCATACCTAGGCGAAAATGTGTGAGGAGAATGATGAGATTTGAGGAAGCGAAAGAGGTATGTAAGGACCGCGACTCCTGGCGCTCCGTCCTCTCTGACTACCCCGTTGGGGATACAGCGTGAAGTTATGTTATGTTATGTTTATGTTATGAAAATTATAATTTATGTTACATGCAGTATTTAAATCATTAATTTTCTTAAATAATACTGAATACTTTACATCGCAATATACGTACATACATATATATCATCACACTGTGCCCCTAACAGGGATGTCACAATATATTTTTATTATATTTAGTAATAAATGTATACGTATATTTTATGTAGTTATTGTGAGTAAGGCAAAAAGGCAAGAAACTTCTCTTCCTGGAAGACATTGCTTTAGCGATAAGGTCGCCTAAATTGTACTTTATTCTTTATGTTCTCTTGCTTCAGTGTATTCTTTACTGGTGTGATATAGTTTATTGTAATTATCATTTTGAGTTATTAAATAATTAATCGGAGTGGACAGAGCATCACGATGCTAAATGGGGATTTACTCGAGCGTCGTGGGGACCTATTGGATTTTGAAGATTAGATGGTAGAAAGAAAAAAGGTTATATGAAGGTCCTCCCCTTTCACCGGCGGGGAGAGCGTCTACAGGCTTTCAAAAATATAAAAAAAAGCAGTCACATGGAAATACTCGAGCGCATCAGATATTGATAGTGTATATGCCCTACATGTTTCCGGTGACGGAGGTATGTTAATCTGCCGGTTTGCATACGACATATGAAGGATTAAAAATGGGAAAAAAAATTTACTCGACCGTCAGATATTCATAGGGGATGCCCCGAACGAGGCTCCCATTCAAAAGACTGATGATTCGGATGTGATTTTCTTTTTTTTCTTTTGCGATTTTCTTAATCTGACGGTTTGAATAAATTTTTAAACCATTTAAATCGTTTTATATTTTAATATCTAGTCGCGCTAATTATAACCGATATCGATAGATTTGAATATTAGGCGGCACGTCTCTATTTTGTTGATTATGTTGGTAAAGCTGATTGTTTTAAAGTCGTCAGATTGGCTATCTTAGATATTTTTTTTGGACTTTTGGAAGTCTATTTAGCTCTGTGGAAGTCTCAACTCTTATTACGTAGTAATTTTACGTTCTCTTCGACCACGAGGCTGTGATCAGCTGTGATGGCGTGATGGCTGACTGAAAGTATATTATCTTGATTTAGGAATTGGAGTATAGTGTGGGAACGGTGCGAGAGAGTGAGAGATAGAGAGAAAGAGTGAAAAGGAGAGAGGCGTGGAGTGGGAAATACATGCTTCACTGCTGTTGCACGCGCTAAACTTTATTGACAAATTTTGTTACTTCGGCTTGTGGAAATTGGCAGATTATATTTTTCTCGTTATCCTTGAATCTCTTTCAAAATAAAAAATTCGCTCGAGAATGTCGAGGCGATGTTTTTTTTGTAAGTTTGTGACCTACTCCTACTCTCTTACGTCAAGTCGTCAGATTATTAAAATACACGCTTTTCCGCATGTAATTAAGGCGAAGCATTGAAAATTTTGACGGCAGGGATCTCAAATTTTTCTAAATGACTACGAAACGTATGAAAATTTGGTAACCTGATTCTTCATTTCATGGACTTCATTTTTCCAGTTGCGATACACGATTGGTTAATTTTTGTAACACAAAAAATCATCAAAGAAACCTCTTTTAAAACAGAGGTTAGCATTTTTCGGGGTAACGGGACCGATTTATGTTTCTAAATATTCTATATAGTTTAATCTAAACATATTCTTCAAAATGCCAGTTGGATTTTTCAAAATTAATTATAGGTTTTAAAATAAACGAAAATAACTGTTTTTTCGTATTTTTCATAAGCTAGCCCTCGCACATTTGTATAAAGCAGAAAGTCTATTTTAGATTAAATTTTTGTTTATTAATGGGTCGCGTTAACCCATCATACCTCAATCTAACGCGCTCAAGTATCGATTTTACCAACTATCGATTTTTTACTATTCTGATCGGCTACCCTAAACGCGCAGCCCTATATAGAGGGCTTAGATATGGTGGAGGTACTCAACAAGGTGCATATGTTAATGGTGCACATGGGTATGGTGCCCTCATATGTCAATCTGCTGCGCTTGAGTAAGTCCCAAAATCCCCTATTGGACTCCCCAACTACAGACACGACAGAATCGTACCTTGAAGCGACTTCTCCTATTGTATTTATTATATTTTGTGTATGGTACATACTGTTTTGTTTTCTCTGCCAGTGTATGGAAATATGACATTTACAAAGGAAGTTACAAAATTGCTGTAATATATCGACGTATTTATGATGTACTTATTTAACATTCCTTCTAGATACAACATGGAAATGCTTCAGTAATTTAATTTTCAGTACTTGTAATATCGGTAAATCTTATAGTTATGTACTAAATAGGATATACATTAATTTACATAATGTGTCTAGACAAACGTCTAGACTTTAAAACTTGTTGGACGAGTTGTTAACTGCATATAATTCTTAACAGACATAAACAAATTAATATTTTGTTTGATGCATAATTCGTACAATTTGTATAAAAATATTGACTGATAATGTATATATAATAAAAGGATAAACTGCATCGCGAATTTCAATGCGACGAATTGGAAATTTTGAAAGCAGGGATGTCAATTTTTGTAAGTGATTGCAAAATGTATGAAAGTGATATTCGGTAACCTGATTCTTAATTTCATTGACTTCATTTTGCTAGTTGCGTTACACGATTGATTACCTTTTTTTAACTCAATAAAATAAATAATTAAGGAAACATCTTTTAACACAGAAATTTACATTTTTAGACTAACAGTACCGATTTATTCTCTAAATTTTATGTGTAGTTTCTAAACAAACTCTTCTGTGCGCCAGTGGATTTTAAAAATTAATTATAGTTTTTAATATAAACGAAAATAACTGTTTTTTTGTAAGCTAACGCCCGCGCATTTGTATGGGGTATGTACGAGCTCAGAAATTCTATTTTTAACCGACTAATAAAATGAGGAGGTTCATAATTAAGATGTATTTTTTTTCATGTTTGTTACCATAGAACTCCGTCACATATAAACCGATTTGGAAAATTCTTGTTCTATTTGAAAGGATTTACTTTCAGATTAGTCACGTTTAAATTTCACTAGTATTGGAGCTCGGGCTTCGAAGATACACCAAATAATGTTGTTCATATGCTTCATTTATACCTATTGATGATTCTCTTGTATGTCATTGCGCTCCAGAATTAGAAAGTAAGTTAATTGTAGACCTACTCTAGTAAACATTTATTTAAGCCAAGGTCATTCAAAAGGGAGAAATCAAAAAATTTTATGAAAATAAACACAGATCAGTCCCATTTAAATTTAACTGGTACTGGAGCTTGGGTTTCGAAAATACACCAAATAACGCGAAATGGTTATAATCTTTATTTATTTATCTTGATGATTGTCTTGTATGCCTTTGCGCTCTAGAATTAGAAAAAAAGTTGATTGTAGACCTGCCCTAGATATTTATTTAGGCCAAGCTTAGCTTACAAGCTCACCTTAGCAAACAAAAAAATTAAACCGACTTCAAAAACAAAAACATTGAAACGTACAAAATAACTGTCCTTTACTAATCGAAACTCAAGTACAAAAAGAATTTTATAAATAAGCTACAAATACCTATACAATTAAATTTGACAGTTATTGGAGTCAATGCCAAATCAATGTACAAAAGCAAAAAGTTTATTAGTTTGGTAGGCTTGGCACCGACTTCAGTGACTGTCAATTTAGGTAATTACATTGGTATTTGTATCGTATTTATAAAGTCATTTTTGTTCTTGAGTTTCGATTAGTAAAGATTTATTTTGTACTTTTCAATGTTTTTTTTTTTGAAGTTGGTTTAGATTAATTTTATTGTTTATCACTGCGTTAGCTTAATGCTAAATGTCTACAGGTCTGTATAGTAGGCATCGGACGGATTCTTTGAATCGGACTAATCTGTGGTGTTGTATCCACGGTATCCTCACCAATCGGATTGTCAATGCGGCGGGCATTTGCACTCGGATTTTTAACTGTAGTAAGACATTATTATTCAGATTTTCCTAGCGAGGCGGTCTAACAGGCTATGTGCGCGAGCCAAGAACGCGTGAGCGCGTCGTCTGTTCGGAAATCTGTTTGACGTGATGACGTCATCGACACACAACGGAATAGTTGCTTCACTGAGAAATTGCGTCGGCTTTAGTGCCAGGTCAATGCGTAAAGTTCGTCCGCTGCGGATCAGTGAAAGAATTTGTGCGACTAACTTTATAAAGAATTCTAAAATCCGTTCGGTACGATCCGTCCGGTGCATTTGGCGCGAACCTGTGGCTGTTTACTTTAAAAGTGAAGCAAGCAAAAGAAATCGGCGTGACTGTAAATATGACACTGGTTTAGATACATTAAAGGGGTAATAGGTCGTCATTTTACTATAAAACAGCGCACCAAGCATTGATTTCGATACCTGTAGGGCCGTAGGTGAAAGATTGCCATATTTGACGTAAACTTTACATTTTAACTTTTTTTTTTGAGATATGAACTTACGGAATGTTCCAAACGTAGTGCTAATACACTTTGTTCAGTTTATTTGTTGCGGATCGTGTAAAAACTTTGAATACTACTAACTATCTAAAAAAACTTGTACAATTTAACTTGTATGACCTAGGTACTGATTTTCGATAATATAATCTCTATTTATTGAATTCCTTGAGATTATTAAATAACTGACGTGGTTAAGGAAAGTGTTCACAGTAGTCTCTTCATAGTAATATTTTCATTACATTTTAAGAATCGATTTTGAATATGAAAGAGGCCACATAATGGTAGCTTCTCGTCTTAGACGTTTATTGCATTTACAGGTGAGTTGACTTATTCTAGTTTTTCACTCTTGAAGTGTACCACTCGGACCCTACTACAGTCTTATAATACCTACCTATGGTTTGGTAATCAAATGTTGAATTCAACAAAAGTTTAAAAAAATAGAATTTATGCAGTTTAATTGATTTTCAGATGTTTTAAAACAATTCTAATTGCGTATCTAACATATTATGCTAAGCTAAAAGAAGGATGTTATTGACTTCATTCACATTAGAGCGTGTTCGTGTCACTGTCGAGGCCAATGCAAAATTTGTTCGACGTCTGTTATGTAAGGCCCGGTGGCGCGGCCAATTGATCAACTCTAAATTAGTGGATGCGGGGAAAGTGTGGCACGCGGGGGTAGATTGCAAACTAGGTTGGCCGCGGAAGCACACTAACCCCTAGAAAACTAGGGGTGCGAAACTCCTCCCCCTTTTCTGGTCATAGGAACACAGCGATTGGTCCGTTCGCTACAACTGCTCGCCCCTCGCCCAGATTACAATCGGTGGGGTGCGCTAATAGAAGTAGTGCTATGTGTTTGTATATGTACACATATATATAATGGTATATATTACTTAAATACATATTATATCAAGAAGGGTAGTCCCCAATGTGTGACATTGAAATTTGCGTTTACAGTCTCGCTAGGTTATGGATACAAGGCAAACACTTAATGGCCTTGTAGAGTAAATATTGGTGACGATACATACATAATACATTATTTGTAGTATAAAATATATTAGACTATAATTCATTACTGTGGCTTGATCTATTTACGTAAACATTATGAAATTTTAAGATGAAAATGTAACAGGCTATTTTCAGTAAGTAATCTTGTATGATCATTTTATCATAGCTTTTCCAAGTTTTAGGTAGTGTTTTTGTACAGTAAGTCTCGTGATATCAAATGTAGCGTTCAATGTCGAACTGTATATGTACTTGGCATGTACTTATCTGCAATTGCATTTTAAGGCATGTATGATTTTCATTTACAGAAGAGTCGCACAATTATTATTTTTTAAAGGCATACTTATTTTTTTTCGTTTTCATGTAATGTGATGATGATTTTGAGGTATATGTTTCTTCACTTATTAGAAAGATTGGAATGCCTGTATAAAGTCAGCGGTTTCTCATTTGGGATGGATGGAATATTAAGGAACAACAAAATGACAGCTTAAAATTTATTATGGCAGTAGTTTGTGACTTATTTACGGTTATAGTTATGGCACAGTGGTCAGATTGCTAACCTATGTCAGTGCCCTACTTATTTATATAGCTTGCATTAGAATCTTTTTATTTGTCTCTGAGAGCAACATATTAACAATCACTAATACATAAATTGCAAAAATTGTTCCTATTGTTACGATCTGTCTGATTATTATAATCTGTACACTCATTATTATACTAACATTACCAAATGTTTTTCGATAAATTGTGTCTAATGTATAATTACAATTCAAAGTGGATGCAGACGTGAGACAAATCAATTACACTTTTTACATACCCAATCAATGTAAAATAATGATGTCAGTGCTTTTGTATAATAATTGGATAATATTAGAAGATAATGTATTATTATATTATATGTAGGTACCTACTTAATATATTACTTTCTCTTTCCCATCGGACTTTTGCTTACAACAAAAAAGCAGGTTAACTAGTCTCTTAATATTTTCATGAAAAACAAGTAGATAGAAAAGTAAAGTAAAATATGAGTAAGAAAATGTGCTAACTTTTACTATCATAATAATATTGTGTTTGTGTCAGAAAAGTATCTAATTCGTTGAAAACGTTATTAAACTGGAAGTAAATATCTGGCGAACTTTCATCTAAGAGGTATGAAGCGAAGAAGCAACAAATATTAAATAAATAAACTGTCTAAATGCAATTCATATTTGTACAATTAGTGTTCTCAACTCTCACTTTTCAGTTGTTACTAACCGCAAAAAAAGTTAGACATAGAGCTTAATTTTTGTTTATAAACGGTAACTACAATTTCAATCTACACTTTATTTTTTATTTTAATTATTTTTTCTCAATAAGCGCGATTCGATTTTACTGTGAAATTACAGAGCAAACTCGATATATGAGTATTAATAACTTAGAGCAGATTAGAGTTCATGTGAATATTCACTGAAAAATCACAAATTCTTAGGAATAAACTGGATAACCAGCAGGTTACGATCAAGATTTTAAACACCAATAAAAAAAATTGTACCCACACATTATGCGTACCATAAATACATTATGTGTGTTATATTTTACTTACAAAGGAAGCCACGTACCATTTACTTTTTGTTTAAGGAATTGATGCTTAGTGTTAGAATTAAAAAAAAAGATTTTTCCATCTGGTCTGCGTGCTAAGAAGACAAACAAATCATTTTAGCGTTTACAGAGGTTATGGACACTTCGCAAACAACTTTCAATCTCTAGTTTTTAAATTATCGACAACTTAAACTGAGTTATGTATCAACTGAAAAAAAATAAGAAAATCTCTAAGCTGGTATTTAAATAATATTCGTACAATACCCTACAGCAGCCTTTCCCAAAGTGGGCGATAACGCCCCCTTGTGGGCGCTGCAGGCCTAAAGGTGGGCGGTAAGAGACCCAAAAAAAATGGGGGTGTTGTGTAGAGGCCTGGGGGGTGATTTGTAATTTCATTTAGCTAGGAGGCATCTTAGACAACGACTGCATGACTCAAAGTGGGCAGTAGACAAAATAAGTTTGGGAACCCCTGCCCTACAGTGTCGCTGTAGAGTGCTAACGCGTACCCGTTGTCTCGACAATAGGTTTTAGAGGATAGTCCCGAGTTGTATCTTTTCACACAGGAATCCCATATATCCTCCACTGCCCCGAGTGGGACCTGAAAATTCCTAACCTAAAAATTCGCAGACAGCGACAGCCACGCCATCACTGCGCCACCGGTGATTAATTGTATTAAAAAATTGGTATCATGTATGACGATTGCGTATCTATTATTCTATGACCGTAGAATGCACTTTTCGCGGTAGATTTAGCGCCACTATACAAATAACGTTACACAAATTATCGTTTTGACAGCAGATATCGCGCGATATTGGCTGTCGCATGCTGACTGCAAGTTACGTAATAAGTGTGTCGGACGCATAAAACATTTCCTGACGCAAAGAAAGGGGACCCCTAGCGTTTGGTGAAACGTAAAGACCGTCACAGATCTTCTGTGGCTCGTTAAGGGTTACCTAAAACGCTTACTAAGGTGTCCGCTACGAAAATGTTGCCCAAATCGTACTTACAATCGCTATAAATACCTATTTTTCTCTACGTGTCGGACACGTATTAACTTAAAGTTCCGCAGCAATTTCAGACAAAGTAAAAATTGAGTTTAAAATACAATTGAAAAAGATTTTGGACCGAAATTATCCGTTATTAGATTTCTCTTTTATTATTTCTAATTTTGAGTTACTAATTTCGTCTCTCTCTCTCTCCCTCTAATTAGGCGTAGAGATGACGCAACTACGGTTGTGGTAAACGGACTGACACATGTAATGAAGCCACAAGGATTCTAAAGGGTATACACGAAATTTTTCTCGCTTGTTACGTATTTACATAGTTTTCTTTTATGCAATACATAAGCAAAACAACTTCTTTTGCACAAAAAGTGGCTATTACACCGTTAGCCAGTATCGCACAAGTAAAACCGCGTTTAAAAGTTTGATTTTTGCATTCATACTAGATATGCAATTTGGAATAATTTGCATTTTGAACTGCATGATTGGCAAAAATAACAAATATTATTAACAAGTAATTAAATTGATAAATAAAATAAAATATAAATTAAGTAACAAACGAAAACAGACTTATTCTTGGCTCGGTGAAATCAAGATATTATAAACCTTGAATGGTGTTGACGAGCTGCTGACATAACATAAGTACTACAACTTAATAGTAACTAATGGACGTCTATAACGAAAAATTCAAGTATGCAGTAAGAATTTTGATTCCAAATATTCTTAGATATTACAGAAAAATAAATAAATAATCGTTATACCGTGAAATATATTCAATCACTTATTCTATGCTTACAGTGTGATGCGATTTATGATGAACAATATCTGAAGAAACCTTGTCCAAGTGTGTGCTCAGTTGCTTCTGACATTAGGGCAGCAGTCGCGAGCGGACCAACTTTGTCTGAATGAAACTCAGTGCCAGAAGACTTTCGTTTTCCATACGAGCGGCTCACATGTTCGCAGCTTTGCATTTTGTTTCTCGCTTTTTACTTGTGACGTCACACGATTCATGAATGCAATATTATGACGATGCAATATTATATTACAATAACACAAATAATATAATGTAATAATATAACAATACAATAATTTAATAAAATACACATATAACGGTACACAATATAATAGTTAAACGAAATGGTGGTAGATTTATATGAATTTCATAGAGATATACTAATACAATATTTGTGCCATGAAGGACATTTTGCTATTACTTACTATGATATAAAAATTTCAATCAGGCTCGTGTACTTCGTAGGGTAGGTAGTACTTTGGTATTCTAGAGGTTAGGTGAACTAATGGTACATATTTAGTCTGGTGCATTTGTTAATTATTATTATAATAATTATAGTTAAGTCTCTTCATGCTTTAGAAGGCACCTCAAGCCGTTATTCTCAATATTGATATATGGCGGTAGTCATAAAGCCAGGTGGGTTTATTAATAGGTAGCTTCAAAGTAAAATCTACGTTAAGTTCGAAAAGAAAACCTGCGCACTGAGAAGAATCGAGAAGAAATTCAGTCAGGTGTAATTTCATTTCAAAATTCTGAAAGTATGTTGGCCAGTACCTACATACATTCATTAGAAAGAAATCTGAGATCCTAGATACGATTTTTCCTTCCTTCCTGATGTGGTTAACCTAAGATAAAAGAATTAACGAAATGACGTACTGTCTCTATCTTGTATAATTTTCGACTGAACTCCTTGGAAAAATTAACATGCAAAAACAACAAATGTCAAAACAAACTCAATAACATCAGACGACAGTAGCCTCCACAGATTTACTATTAATACCTAGATATCGCGTTAATGTGATCACTATAGTCTTTCTCGTTTTGATGACCTATGTTAGTCAAACCGGAATTTGCAGCCTAAAATATTGCATTTTACCATCACACCCAAAAGAGTCTTTATCTCACATATATTTACAAAAACTCTTTAAATTTATTCTAATTTTATACTTCCAATTTTCAAAAATAATTAAAAACCTTAAAAGTACTTAAAACGAAGATTTGTTTTGTGCATAGGTCTGTAAAATACAACAGCTTAACAGTCTTAAAACATTGAGCATACCGATAAAAACAAAATATGTGTATTCCCATCCCTTTCTATTACGGGCTTACGCCATATCTTTATTTCAGTTTAACAATTCGCGTCGTGTGTAAGGCGATATCTAATAATGGTAAATCTGTGTACTGTTGCCATCTACTCACGAATCAGTCTATTCTCGCGAGTAGTATGATTAGAGATGGGAAAATATCCAAAATTGAGAAAATTAGTAAGAAATTTTCTTAGATTTCTGTTCTGAATATTGTATTTTAATAAACCTTTTGTAAAATAATGTCGAAAAAATGATACCTGACTGAGTTTCCTGTCGGTTTTTCTCAGTGTCTAGGTTTTCTCTTTGAACCGAGTTAAAGCAGATTCGACGTTCAAAAACACCTTGTACTTGGGTTTACTTGAATAAATTGATTTGACTTTGACTTTGACTTTAGATATCGCTAATTTTCCCAATAAATTATCGCATTTGCATTTTATTCCCTTTGATTTTCGCATTGACATGTCAGTCAGTGAGTCTCGTATCTAGAAGTGGGACTTATGGTGGCCTCGTATTCCAAAACGATACTCAGATGTGAATTTCTGTTTGAGCTGAGTTATAAAGAGATGCCGCTACATGCAATGAATAACAACGTTTTTTAACCATTATCAAGCAGAGATTAATATTTTGATCTTTATAGCCACTGTCAGAAACAAAGATCTAGTACTCAGGTGAAACCATGTCCGAAGTTTCTCCAGCCAGGAATTTAAGTCTTTCTGGTTTTTAACTTCTTATATCCTTATAGTACCTTTGCTTAAAATGTTTCTATAGCCGGCATATATTCTTATTTATCACGGCATTTCCGAAGTACGCTGAGATTTGAAAAAAAGTTGGTAAATTACCTAATATAATGTATGACATATTGTTATAAGGATATGTTATTATAATATTACTAGGATATTAATTATTAAGAAGTTGACACGTAACGAGCACATAATCGATTTAAAATCAAATTTCATAATATTATCATCGATATAATATTTGAGATCGATGACATGATTCGCAATAAAACATAAATATGTTTAAGCGTTTACTCGAAAAGAAATAGGTCATTTATGATGGCACCATGCGTTGAGATATCGGACGCAATCACAAGGAGCCGTCCCGTCGCAAGGTGACGTCAATGTGCAATGTAGCTCTACCATCCACTAATATGTTATAATACACTTTATATATTTGAAATAGACATTTTGAATACATTAGCAAATATCTTTCTTTTTTCCTTAATAACTTATAAATTTTGTAATAAAGTAAAAAAGAAAATTGTATAAGTATTAAACTTTGATACTGGGTCAAGTAGGTACTCACTTTCATATATACGTTTTGGTAGTACCTACACTTAATATTATTATCGTATTATAAAAAATATGTCATAATACACTTAATTGTAACACGTTTGATTAATTTTAACACGTGTTTCATTTCATAGTACGCTCTTACATAACCACAAGAATAAAAAAAAATGAGCCGTCGCGGGAATTAAAGGAAATAAATATGGCATAATGAAAAACAAAATATTCAGATTATTTAAAAAAAAAAATTATTAAAAAAAATATTACTTTAATGTCAAAATTAAAAAATAGGCAACGTGTTCCGAAGTGAATAATAATAATAATAATATACTCAGACATTTCACATAGCGCCATCTAGTCCCATACTAAGCAGCACAGTGCTTGTGTTATGGGTACTAGACAACTGATATACTACTTATATACTTTTTTTTTGTAAATAAATACATATTATACATAAACACCCAGACTCGGGACGGGAATCGAACCCGCAGTCCCCGTTTACTTTCCGACGCGCTTAATCATTGCGCCACGGAGGTCGTCAAAAACAACACTGTATAGGCTATAGATTACGTTGTATATCTATAGCGTATGCAGAGTATATGACATCAGCGCGGCAGCCGGGTGGCAGAGTTAAAAGCGCGTGGTGACGCGTCGCCACGCCAACAGCCGCTCTGACCCGCCGCATAAGATGATTCACATCAAAAATTCTGTATGTTGTTAGTTTTATCATCGTGAAATTTAATGTAGTAAGTTAGTATTGTTAACGATAAATAATTAACACCAGTAATGTAACTGTAGAATGTAATAATTTAGACTAACTACTAACAAACAACAATTTATAAATTGTAAATATACATACATTTATGCTTATTATGACATGGATGGTGGACTAAGAAATACATTTTGAGATAATTTTTTGTAAATATCTATACGCAAGTATGTGTACATAAATACCTATTTTTATCTAACTTGTGACTGACTGACAACACAGTGTTCTGTAGATAAATAAACCGTTGAAATAAACCGTCGAAAACTGTAGCTTCAGTACATACCTATCCATTTAAAGTTTAGATATAATTCTTTGAAATAGGCTAGTATCAACCCAAAACACCCAAACTGATAAAACTCGTCCGATCGATGATATTGATTATAACATAAACTGTCGGTGTCGCTATTCGGTATTGTAAAAAGTGATTTCATATAGAATATTTTGTTGGCTACTTTGTAATAGTCGTATGAGAAAAATGATGACCAACTAAGGATCGCTGCTTGCGTGAAAGATTTTAAGATAGATGGAAGGGTACCTGTCTAATTATACAAAGATCTTGTCATAAAAAATTAATGAGAAAGATCATTATAGGGATGGAGACGTAGGTAGTGTTTATAACTCCCCGTCCCGTTTATGTCCTGTCCACGTTCACTGTTTAAGGTTCATAATATTTACGTACTAAACATGCGTTGAAAAATTATAAATATTAATAAAATGTATCATTTTTTGATGCAAATAAAATCGGTCTATATGTCTATTTATACAATAATGAATGTAGTAAAATTAGGTAAAAACTTTGCATGGATAATTGAAAAGCCATCAAAATAGAATTGATTTACCGTGTTTAGATTAGTTTAATAAGGCAAAACGAAAGTTTAAAACTTTAAATTAAAAAAAAATATAATTTGCTTCCATCGCGGAAGCGCGAAATAGAACTTACTTTCTATAAAACAAAAAAGAACCGATAAACGTTTGAGTTTTCTATTTGACATAATCGGAATTAGTGATAACTTTATTGTTAAAATTAGAAGACTTTATTCCGAAATGACATAACGAAAATGATACATTCAATAGATATCAGTCGTCTAGTTGGGTACTTATTACACTTCTGACCTAATAGGAATTATCAATGTGTATAATAGTAAAGAGAAATAAAGAATGAAGTTGAGAAAAACGCTAAGACGAACCTTTATTGTACAGGATACAAATATTATAACTAAGAATATTTTGCAACTTTTTCTTATGATTAATATATGTTGTATATTTGTATTATTTAATAATTAAAAAATGTTTCATGTATCTCGGTGCATGGCTATCATTTTGTCTTTATGACGGCAAGCTCTGTCATCCTTTAAAGGAACCTATAATATCATTATTTTTTGTCTAACTCCTTGTACTGTCGATGTCGAATGAAAAGCTGAAATTCAAGATCTATACATACATACATATCTGGCGTATCTAAATATATGGCGTAAGCCTGTAGCAGAAAAGGATAGAAATATACACAGTCTGGCCATAAATACGATAAAAAAAAATACATACATATACATATCTTCACGCCGTATCCCTAACGGGGTAGTTCCGGGGTAGGTCCTTACATGCTTCTTTCGCTTCCTCAAATGTTATCATTCTCCTCAAGCATTTTCACTTAGGTACATGAGTGGTTTTGACATTTCCTTCTGCTAACACTCTGGCTATTTGATTTTCACAAGTCAGCCTTGGTCTTTTTTGGCTTCTTTCACCACTCACTTTCGCTCTGTAGGTTTTCTTCGTCAGTCTTTCATCACTCATTCTTTCTATGTGCCCCAACCATCTAAGCATTCCTTTCTTCAATTTTACAATAACTCTGTCGTACAACCGTCATACTGCGTATCTCTTCATTGCTTATTTTGTCCGCAAAGGTGACACCGCACGTTTTTCTAAGAGATCGCATTTCTACTGCGTTTATCTTACTTTCACTCGATTTCGGGCATATCCAGGCCTTACTACCGTACAATTAAGTTGGCACCAACACCTCATTGTGTATGGCCATTTTGGCTGAGTTAGATATATTCACACTGCCTACTAATGCGGACAAAGCACCGTTCATTTTATTGCCGGCTGCTACTCGTCTCTCCTCACCCAACTCACATCTTCCATCCTTCGAAAATGCACTCCCCAGATATACAATAATTTCAAGATCTATAATATAAGTATACTGAATATCAGATTTGCACGTTCTTATTTCCTACATTTTCTGAGTTGTAAGCAAACCATACGTACTATGTCGTACGGATACTCATTCACTATTCAGCAAAGTTCTAACTTCAAAAAGCCTTAAATTAAGCACAGTGGTGCTTAATTTAAGGCTGATCTTAAACGTAAACAAAGAGAAGTTATGAAGTTTAAAAATCAGCTCCATGATAAATCTAAAATAAAAGAGTGGTGCATCCCCACTCTATTTCACAAGTTCGAAATAAAGTTGAAGGTTTGTTGTATAATATATTTTAAATGCTTTTTCTAGCCATTGCTTACATACAGTTATTATTTTAGAATCAATACTGTTTTTGGTCTAGTGGTTCAAAAGAGTCGTCAATATTATTTGTTATTGAAAATTGAAATTGCTTCTTCTTAGGATTGCACAAAATTTGTTTCCTTACATACGTAAAAGTAACTTAGTGTCATACTGAATCACTACCTTTAGGTATCTATAGGAAATTTTGTAGGAGTCTCCTGTAAATTTAACGAGTATTTCTTTCTTAGCAAAAATATTTAGAAAATGGCTAAGTTCAATTGTTAAAGAAGAAATGATGGGCACATATCTGTGGAATTTGGACGTAGAAACAACAGAAATGAAATTTGTGTAAGTAGGTATGTGTAGTGTATTTAAGGAGCATATTGTAATAATATAATATGTACAATACCCACAAAATGAAAAAATGAAGCAAATTTTATTACTTCACGACATAATTATGGACTGAAATAAACCTTTACTAATGGTAATACGAACTTAATCGATAGCAGATAATTTGTATATTTGTATATCTGTCAAATATAATATCTGTCAAAAGAAGATAATTTGCAGAGTATTGTTTTGTCTTCGACGAAATCGTTCATTTTATAGTATTTATCATGACCTTGGATTTATCATGACCCATACCATTATGTATTTTTCATGGCCCGTACCATTAATATCGCCTCTCTTGTAAAACCGATCTACATTTTTCCTAGCATACACTATACTTTCAAAGATGAATGAATAGGTACATCAATGCTTTAATTTCAATGTTAAATCAAGAAAAATGACTGATTTAATTAATTCAGTTGTTTCCCACCCAATTCTTTACCTATGAAAGAGGAAAAGTCTCTGAGCATAAATGGGAAATTGTTAATGTAATAAAAAATCAGGAAAGATCACAAAACTGCTTATAGGAGAACGCTAAATTTTAATTTTGAAGCGGCAAACCTCCATTTACGCTTTTGCTTTCGGCCAGACAAATACGAGACCATGAGATCGAGAGCGTTACCACGACCGTATTCCATAGCATTTGTCATTTATAATTGCATTATTGAGAAAGTTTGAAAATTTTGTCAAAAGTACATTAATCTGTTAATACCTAACAATTAATCGATTAACAAAGTTAGCTTTCTGAACATTTTATTTTGTAAAATATCTGCGTTTTATTTTGCGAGATGCACATCTAAGTATTTATGACATCCAAGTTTATATTACACTAGCTGAACCCGCGACTTCGTCTGCGCGGAACATTTTTTCGTGGCTGTCCCGGATTAGGTAGATTATTTGTACATGTAAGTACCTGTATACATATTTATAAAGATTGTTTTTGAAAAAGAGCCTACGTTTAGCCTACATCTGACTCCGGGCACGTACTATCTCTGTATCAAATTTCAGCATATATCATCATAGTTCAGCGGTTTAGCATTTCTTATTCAAAGTTTCAGCCCCATTTCAACCCCTTAAGGATAGGTTGATATAAAACAGCCTATGCCTGTTCCCAGGTGTCAAACTATCTTCATGCCACATCTTAGTCAGTTCAGCGGTTTAGCATTTCCCGTACAAAGTTTCGTCCCACTCCTTCTCGTCCCCCTTTTCACAGATTTTTGATAAAAAAAGTAGCCTATGTATTTTTGATAAAATAAGTCTTATCACCTCACCAAATTTTATCATTACCAAGATTTAGCGTTTCCCATACAAAGTTTCATCCCCATTTTCATCCTCTTAGGGCTAAATTTTTAATAAAAAAAGTAGCTTATGCCCGTTCTCTGATGTAAAACTATCTCCTTGCCAAATTTTATCATAATCGCTTCAGGGGTTTACCATTTCTCATACAAAGTTTTATCCCCCTTTTTACCCCTTTAGGAGTACATTTTCTAAAAAATAAGTAGCCTATCATGAGCGCAATCATGTGTTCATACTAAGTACCGATTTTCATCAAGATCAGTCAAGCCGTTCGTTAGTTATAAAAGGACAGACAGACAGACAAACATTTTAAAAATGGTAGAATCGAAATCAGGGAGTCATAAAACGACTATCTATTGCAAAATTTGTCAAAAAAACTGAAATTACAGACAGACGCAAGAGATTTATATAGTAGTATAGATGTAAACGAATTGAATTTGTAGATAGCTCTTGTGTTGGTTTATGGAAAGAAATAATTTCGAAAGTCGCGCTGAGGTTGTTTTTCGGTTTTCGGTATTTGTACTAATGTGTCTGGCGACCTCGTTCAATATTCTGATAATGAATATTATATTATCTGAAACTATGTACTAATTTTGCTAACTGAGTAATAATTACGTTTTGATTTCTGTTTTATAAAATTACATAGGATTTAGAAGGAAATTGAAAAGTAGAGCTATTATTTTTTAACTTTAATGGACTTATGTTGAGGCTATGTTGAGGCTTTTTACCTAATAGAAGCAATGACGAGGTCCAAAAATTAATAATGATTACCCCAAAACGAAACAATTAACTTTTCCTCAATCGTGCAACTTGAAAATATTCAAGTTGTACGATTGAGGAAACATCAATGTTGGAAAAGTGATTCAGATTTTTGCAATACGCATTGTGTGGTAAAAATAGAAGCAAATCAAGTTACAGATAGAAGATTAGTTATCTTCATTAACATAGCGTACGACGTGTTGTATTTTTACTACATAACACTAACCATTCAAATTAGATTTTTTTTAAGTGAAAGTAACTAACATCAAGACCTCGATATAAATTAACAATTAAAATTTAAAAAAAATATTGATGAGCTAAGAAGTATCCAAAAAGTGTAGTACAATTAAAGGTGTAGTTTAGGCATAGCCTAGACGGACAGAAATCGGAGGTCAGTGACCGTTGCAGACAGTCTAGTCTTATGTCTATGACCGTGTCTACTAAATAATATTACATTTATATGTTGAGAATTTCATCGTTTAGGTTCTTAATATTGTTTATGTTTGTTTTTAATACGAATTAATGTGTCACAACCACTTGAAATTCCTTAGACGTAACTTGTCTAAGTTAATACAACGCTGCGGTCATTATACGTTAAATACTTACCGTCACGTAAATTTCACGGTTTTTTACGGTCAAATAACTTTTAAAGTTTTCCTCAATATGTCATTTACCTACTTCTTATAGATACTTAAGATTAATATAGATAGTGATGTAGCATTATTTAGTTCAGCATTGGATATTTTTCGTTTTAGCTATTATTTAGTTACCTCAGCAATAGAGTTAAATGTCAATTGTGTTTTACATATATATGTAAGTGTATTTTTAAATATAAATTCAAGTCGAATACTGTATTAAAAAAAATTACATTCAAGATAAATATTGATTACTTTTGATCGCCACTTCCTTCTTCAGTTAAAGTTTAAATGTATTGTGGGTAGGAAATCCCAGAATTTCGCAATCGTTGTATAAAATAATGTACAACTTTTTTGTGAAAAAAAAAAAGAAATCTTAAGGAAATAATGAAACTAGTTCGAGCGTCTAATTCTGATTTTGTGTACACCGATAAAAAATTCTAAAAATCAATAGTACCTACAGCTGGTACATGGGAACGGATAACATCGGTAAGTAAAAAAATATCTGAGTACTGTAAAAAACTATCCGGAAACTAGATTATTTTTAAGTTCGTTATATAGTGATAAAATTTATTAACTTCAGAGTTGTGTGCTTCTAATTACGTTATGGTTTGAAATAGATACATAACTCTGTCTAACCTACTAAGGAATTTTATTAGCTTAAGTTCCAACTTAAGCTTATAAGCTTAATTGAGTTCGATCAATCGTTATTGAAATTATTTCTATAAAAACAGGAAAAGTAATGTTTGAAAAAACCAGAACTATCTCATACCTAAATGATATGAACTTACAGGCGTACACGTAAAAGTAGATATTAATAGAAGATTAATAGAAGAATAACAGAAGGTATTCGTACGTACGGATGCGTACACTACAGAAGCATGCGTCACTGGCTTCAACTTAGTTTGAAATGAGGATCGTCTTCAACTTAGTTTGAAATGAGGATCGTCTGCAACTTAGTTTGAAATGAGGATCGTCTTCAACTTAGCTTGAAATAAGGATCGTCTTCAACTTAGCTTGAAATAAGGATCGTCTGCAACTTAGTTTGAAATGACGATCGTCTTCAACTTAGTTTGAAATGAGGATCGCTTTCAACTTAGTTTGAAATGAGGCTTTCGTAATACTAACGGAGTTCTGTTGAAATCGAATACGAGTTTTCCACCTTGCTGTGAAAGTCTCTTTCAAATAGATTTAGCAATTCTGAAATTATCAGGTAGACAATCAGAACGGAGACAAAAATTTCAGTTATTTAACTTTTGTTAACGTGTAAATAAACATGATAGTACAAACGCAGAGACATAGTACATATGTCTTTAAGAATGAGCACTTGCAAAATAAAACTCTCAGGTACTTACTCCCTCTAACATGATTATAGTACAGAGTAATTGAAAAGGGATGATGGCTACAATATGGCTGTACCTGATTTTATTGCATGATAATTATAGTACTATTTTGTTTCTAAGTGTTATTTATAAATTAGTTATTTATTCGGAATAAAGCATGTAAACCCTGCACAATACAACTTTACAAATCATTAAATACATAATAAATACGTTTTATTTCAATACAAATCATAAGATATCTTCACTCGCTCATAAATTCGTGATTTACTATTTGAGTTGCGCACAGTTGTCTTGCAGTCAAGTGAGCAATTTCTCAGTATAGTATTTCCGGTCCATATAAAAATAAAGATGTATGTCTAATGTCAATAGTTTAAATATTATAGGTGTAAAGGACTGAGAGAATGAGAATAGTCAGGGATGATGGAAGAAAATGCGAAAGAACTAGACACAACCGATTTATTCCGTAGCTACCAAGAGATTCGGTCGTGTCTGATTCGCTTGCATTTTCTTCCATCATCCCTGACTTTATTTTCATACAGTCCTTTACAATAGGGACTTCCATTTTTTTTAGTTATATGTTTATAGGTACATAGATTACACTTAAACACATATACTGTATATGTTATACATGTAATGTATTCATAGCTATTTTTCTTTCCTTTCCTTTATCAAATGAAATTATGTAACGGTCGAGTCGAAATACCTTCGCTAATAGTGGAGCGACATTTTAAATGGCAACTATATAATACTGTGAACACCAAGAAAAAGAGCAAATTTCCTTGAAGTCTCGATTCTCGGTCATCGCGAAATAAAACAAATACCAACCTATTGTGAAGTGAACAAGGTCGCGAATTTCCAAGAAATGAATTTTCAGCGTCAATGAAATGTTTAATAGCTACAGTTAATAATGAACTTATTACATCTTGTATCTTATTATCTTGTTATCTTGTACTATTAGATCCGCATTGATAACTAAGGTTTTTTGAGAATATGGTTTATTATTTAAATTCATAACTTAAAATTAAAATGTAAGAATTCACGGGAAAGAGAATAATATAATTACATGTAATATATTGTGTTTCATAATGGGAAGACAATAAATCTTCACATGCATACATTATGTTCTGTATTATACGAGTATAAAAGAAGAAACTGTCTGACTCACTGACTTACATAAGAACTTACAACTTAAACTGTTGGATACAGAAACCTGAAATTTTGCACGTTTGTTCCTGATATAATGTCGGCAACCCCTAAATTCAACACTTAACGAGTTGGAAAAGGGTATCAAAATTAGAATTATAGACAGATATATGTAAAATAATGTGGAGAATAATCATAAGACGCTTAGTAGCTCAGAACTTTCTAGAACTTAAACACATGTAAGAATATATTCAGCCGATTTTGGAAATCATTAACATTAGCATGGAAAAATTTCTATTGCCACAGATTTTATAATCACAAGTAATACCTACATATTTTTGAGAATAATTTTATGGCATGATAATAAATTATGACGGTGCTTGCCCGATTTGGACTTGGACTTGGTAGGGTTGTATTACCGTTATATTAGTTTATTATCCACTTCTTTACGTCTGTCGTTTTAGATTTGCTTGATCAATTACTTTAATAGTTAAAAGAAATCAGAGAAAGGAACCACGAAGAGAATTGATCAGCAATTGATTAGATTTAGAAAAAGATACACACTACTTAAGGAAATGGTTAGATATTATCATATCTGTGCTTACCATTGCTTTATTTATTTATTTCTTATACACTGTTTCCATATTACTTATTCTTATTGATTGAATTTGTTCAAAAGATGTATTGTCAAGAAATGTGTTTATCTTTTTAAATTTGAAAGAAAATACCATAACAGACAACATTAGACTTAAATATTTAGGTTATTATGAATAGTAGATATTTAACATTATGTAGTACTTACTGTACAATATTAAATATCTACTATGCACAATCCTACCTACATTCCTTTTTAAGGATAGATTTTGTTTTAAAGGATAGAATCTAAGAACATGGTATAACATTTAGTGTAAAAATTTGTTAAGAAAATTGTTAAAAAAAATGTTTTTTTCTTAGATAACCTATCATGTCATAAATTTGTAATACAGTAGTAGGTGCGTTGCATATTGTAGTAGGTAAGAGAGATATAACTGAGCAACTATTTTAATGTCAGCTGAGGTCACGAAGCGTCTGACTAGCAGAAAAAACGACGTAGACTCGTCGCAAAAAATAATTCCACGTTTATAGACTTACAGCGTCAGAATGTGTTTCGCCCTAATACACATACATGTACCATGTGTGTGTTTAAATCTGTGATTACCATAATAAATTTTCAATTATTATAACATATTGATATTAAAGTGATTATTTAATTTACTTATTATTATTTAAGGAAAGTTTTAGTATAAGAATAAACTTAAAAAATCCTTGTTTCTTCATTATGAATTAGGTACATAGAAAACAATGAAATGTTAGGTAACGTATTCATTATCATTGAATCATTGCTTGATTAGTGGTACGTTGCGTTATGATGTTATTTTTTAATCTTCGTGTTTGTTTTATTTCTTATAACACCTATAACTGTTTATATGTAGTTTATTAAACAGATTTCTTTTATATGCATTTTGTGATCTGTTATTACCAGGGTGACACGAGGTTAATAAATGAAACCAGATTAGTATAAATTGTGCTAGCAACTAGTTATTGTAAGAGAGTAAGTAAGTAGGTATGCATAGCTAATATCTCAAGGCAGGACAGTACAGTCTCAAAGACTAGTAAATAGGCTCAAGGCTAGTAAATAAAAGCAGAATAGTAGAATTGCTCATGTACACTATCATTAGCTTCATGTGGCTAGAATTTGAAGTAATCGAACTTTTCAGTGTTTTTTTTGAAGTCAGTTTAATTTTTTCTTAAAAAATTTATGAACTTTACCTTTTGAGTGTCCTTGGTTTAAATAAATGACTAAGGCATGTCTACAACTAACTTCTTTTTTAATTCTGGAACAGAATGATTTACAAAAGAATCATCGATTTGAATAAACGTTTATAAACAGTTAAGATTATTTAATGTATCTTCGAAATCCAAGATCAGTGAAATTTAAATGAGACCACCTTCGAGCTATACCGAACCCAAAGGAAAAAGAATAATTGAAATCGGTTCATTAACAAGGAAGTTATGCGCAAACATACATGAAAAAAAATACATACAGATGAACATAGCACCACCTTCTCTTTTTGAAGTTGGTTAAACACGACCGGAGGAACATGAAGCACGATAGTGCCTATAGTTTTTATTAATCAGTAATTCTTTAGAACTCGTTAGGGTTATTTAAAATACTGTGATTAAAAATTATGTTAATCCATGTCTCACAAACGTTAAAAAGAGAAAAAATGTTTGCTGTAGTCTGTGTTAGCCTTTACAAAACGCGTCGAAAGTAAAAAATAACAGCCTGACGCACTATTTGTTTACGTTCATCGGCTTGGCTGTTATCTCAGTAAATTTTCTCTAGGAATAAAAATTATTGTATGATATCTACATATATAAAAGGCGATGTATGTATGTATGTTCCTTATGGACTCCGAAACAGCTGTACCGATTTCGATGAAATTTTCAGGGAATCTTCAGATTAGCCTAGCGGGTGTTCCTGTAAAGTTTAGTAGCGATCCGATCAGTAGATTTTTTTGATAATGTTTTTAATTTTCAGTCATAAAAAATGAAAACATTTCAGCTCAAGTAGTTATGTCTTTTATTTGACAGACGGAACCACATAGGTTCCATTTTTTACATTTTGTAACTTTGGAACCCTAAAAATTAACTTGCCGACACAATATTTATGTATAATTACCTACTTATGGATGATCGAATTTTTCAGACTGGCATACACTTTACATCCGTGGCATTTGAACAGGCATATGTTTTGCATTGCAGAAGTAGCGAAAATATAACTACTACTTTAAAACCTGAAGCTACTCAGGATCGCAGCGCTCGTAGATTTCAATTTTAAAAGATGTCGTCGTTTCTAAGCTATAGTGGGTCTGTCGGACCCTTCCAGGCATGCGAAGGGTTAAAGTGACTTACACCAACTTTTTAAGTTCGATTTAAGGAACTGACGTCTCGCTTGCACAAACCAATAAATTGTTGGTGCAAGCCACCCTAGTTTTTACATCAGTGAGCCTATTGAGAATAGCCCCGCGCTTATTATTTTAATGCGTTTTATTATTATTAGTATTAAAAAATGAAAACAGTTTTAACTGGTGTAATTTATTTTTAACATAACTACATTAATAACAAAAGCTGTGTTTCTTAGCTATTAAACTTCATAGTGTACCGTAGTTCCTTCGTAGGTAATAGTTTTCATTGTCGTAGGTATATACAGCATTTAGTAAGAGAGACAACTAGGCTTATTTCTGAAAGGTAACTGTTATAAATTAATGTCTTCTGGTGCAATAAACGTTAAGTTTCTACTTTCGCCACAATAGAAATGTGTACTCATAGCCATCTAAGTCAGTAATTTTCAACAGTCAATAAGCGCTTTGTTTTGTACGGTATAACACTGGTTTGTTAGATATTATTCGATGCAAGTGTAAGAGGACAGTTTAATAACATTGGTACTGACTGTACTGACTCAAAGTTGTAAAAACGACTTCAAAAGTTTTCTAAAAATGTTTAAAGAAAAAAAAGACATTTTAGTTGTTGATATTAAATGTGTGTATGTTTAATTTATGTACATAATGTCAATCTCCGTTCGGAGTGGATAAAGCATTAAGACGGAACAAAATTACAACTTCATCGCATGTTTATCGATAAGTAGTTGCACTTATGAAAAATCGCCTGTTCAATTACCTACCTCAAAACAAGCGTTGGCTATTATTCTACGACTTGTTCGGAAAAAATAGCAGGTAGCATCTGTTCATCTTTGTCCCTGAACAAGGCATTGATGATATTAACATATTTTACAAAGAATTGGTTTAAGATTAAAAAGTATAATTTAAATGTAGTAATTTACCTAGTAATATAAACTATAATAACCTATCGTCGTTTATTTATTCCTTATTAATCATAATAATTTGCATAAGCGTTGTAAATAATAATACACGGATGGACAATAGTAGAGTCGGTTGCAGTGGCGCGGCGGCGAGATTGCCTGATATAGGCATAGACAGCCGACAATGAATGAGTGTGTAAATTTGAAAAAATTAAGGGTTATATTAAGGGATATTTATAATTGTTAAAATTCCTTAGTGAATAGATTTTGTAGAGACTTGTGAAGTTTTTATACGTCGGTGCTTCTATCTGCTTGTATAAAGTATTTCGTATTCTAATTTTTGAGTGTAGGTACTTTAATTATCATTAGATATTTTATTTGATTATACATTGAAAGTTATACGGACATAATCCATTCACCGAAGTTAAAGATTACATAACAAATTACTGAAACTATAATATATCGAGATTCTAAAATGCAGTAAAACTTGTTATGAGACCTTAATTCGTTTGTCGGGTTGCTTCCAATTTTAAAACTTTCTTTGAGAAAATCTGAAAAAATCCTAAATATAGCTTTCAATTAGTACTTACAATGTGAATTTCAACAGTCAACGCTATGGTTACAAGCAACTTTTAAGAATTAATTTTATAAATTTGTCGACTTTACGTTAGGTTTGCCCCATAACATGAGATTCCATTTTAGATTTTTATTGTGTTTTATGTAGATAATATTAAACGTATGTATTAGGTAATATACCTCTACAAATAAACACAACAAAAAAGCAGTACAAACAACATGTTTGTACTTATTGCAAAACTTAAACGTGGAAACTTATTTCTATCGTTTTCTATGTCCTTCAATTTCAAAATGATTTAATAGTTTTCAGACAATAATTTAAAGGGATGATCAAAGATTCTGCAGCGAATTTCTTGTGAAAGGTATGAATCAAGGAACACAGTGTTCCTAAGGGGTAATTTTGTTAAGCACCTGTGTTTTGGGGACGATATGTTTAAGTAAGGGGACAATTATGGATGTTATGGTGTTCATTTTTAATTAGGGTAGTTGATATAGAGTATTATTAAGGAGTTCATTGTATTCCGTTATCCTTTCAGTAAATTTCAGCTTTAATTAAATAATAATAATACTGAAAGACCGAAGTATACCTTACAAAAAAAGCACATTGGATTTTTTAAAAGACAGGGCAACGAAACTTTACTAGTGAACAATGGAACAAACAACATGATGATTTTTTTATCTTCGCGTCGACATAAAAATCTCCGAAGCTTTCCAAAGAGACGCAAACACTCCCTTCCCCACCAACCTCTTATTTTTTCCAAGCTTTTCAAAAATAGTTATACTGATCAGGTGGAGATCCCAATAACACTCAGATTCCAAGCCAATTTAGAAAACTTCATTTCCTAAATTGACTTGACCGGGGATCGAACCTGGGACCTCGGCTCGAAAGGCAGATGCTCTGTCACTGCACCAGTGGGCGAATCAACATTATGCAATAATAAACATTGAAATGAAACCTAAAATATTTCGAACCAAAACGGAAAAAAACATAAAATCATCACAGCGACTGTCTTTTAACATAAATAGCACTGGAATGATTGTTGAAGTAGTAAGAAGATATAGACATAAAATTCAAAGTTTAATTTTAATTTTGGCGGTATATCTTGGGATTAAATAGGAAGTTCATAAAAGTATTATTGGTTATTGTGTGGAAAGTAACATAAAAGCTCTTTAAACCTCAATTTCTAAAATGTATAACACCTTATTTATAAAAATATCGCCATTTAAAAAAATTTGAAAAAGTCAAATGTAGAGAATAAGATATAAGCTGAATAAAATTATGAGAACTGTATTGTGCTGAATTCATTCATTCATACTCTTTTTAAATAAAAACAAAACTCATACATACATATCTTCACGCCGTATCCCTAACGGGGTAGTCAGAGAGGACGGAGCGCCAAGCGTCGCGGTCCTTACATACTCCTTTCGCTTCCTCAAATATCGTCAACTCTACGACAAACTATATTACATTTTATAACAACTGACAGTACAAAACACTAATTGGACAAATTTAAGCTTATCTATTACAGGTACAGTATGATCAGCGCTGGGACTGTTTTTTCAATTGTTAAAGATTCGAATGTCCTTGTGCGGTCAGTTGTTAAAGATTTCAATGTCCTTTTGCGGTCAATTGTTAAAAATTCGAATGTTCTTCGGCGGTTAATTGCTAAAGATTTGAAATATGTCTTTCCGGTGTGAGTGCTTTTTCACGTAAACACAATTTGAGCACTTTCCAGGTAAGATAGAATACAAACTTCTTAGGCAGATAATTAGTTCTCGTCTTGTAAGGCAAGATTGAATAGATATTTCTTAGGCAATTAGTTCTCATCTTGCGTTTACTGGTTAAGGCTGTAACCATAGTACACGCAGAAAAATAGTTAATTGATGATGGTTGTTGTAAACTGCGGATAGTATGAGATATTTAATTTGGACATCTCTCTTCGAGACATGAGAGTACGATTTTGATACATAATACACGTCTACAGTTACTGAGAAATTCAGAATTACCATAACAAAAATTAAAATTGCCTTATTCTGAGCAAAATTTCTAAAATGCCGTTTAATTATTTAAAACAGTTTAGTGACATAGACATCATAAATAGACTTTGCGTTGCGTACTCCATTATAAAGGAACTAAATTAAGTCGGCTCGCTGTTAAATACGACGACATACATTATATTAAATAAGTTGTCTGGCCACAATTTCTTTGGAATTTACCTGTATGATGAGTGTTTTAGTCGCAATTCTTATGTAACGTTTGGCTTATTATACTTATTTGTTTCCGTGTAAAAATCAATAATTTTCAGCAGTTTCAGAATTTTCAAGGCCTAGATTTAGTTATAGTATTTTTT
Source organism: Zeuzera pyrina (assembly GCA_907165235.1). Taxonomy (NCBI): domain Eukaryota; kingdom Metazoa; phylum Arthropoda; class Insecta; order Lepidoptera; family Cossidae; genus Zeuzera; species Zeuzera pyrina. The sequence continues at coordinate 13,479,415 of OU015624.1, forward strand.
TTTCAATTGAAATAGAATTCATGGTCTCTTTCGCGGTTAATGTTTTGCTATATTATTCTTCATTTTTTAAATATGATACCGGCAGTATGTTTTTCGGATGAATTTATTTACCGAAAACTGGACATCTAAACTAATATCACAAAGAGGTAAAGTTTGTAAGTTTGGATCCGAAACTACTCATCTGGTTTAAAAAAACTTTCACCAATATATAGATTGGACCTTCAGGGTGGACATAGGTTATATATTATCCTGTTGTATTGTATATGTTAAGAAATGCTTTAAGAAGAAATTGTTGTAAAAAATAAAAATTAATACTATGTAGAGCTCATAAAAAGTTCGTGTATTTTAAATCATATTTGAAATCAACTTCCTGTCTGCAAGAGTATTCAAGAGTAATTGCGAAATAATTATAATTCATGATATCAGAAAACAGCCAACGACTAAACTTCATATTATAGAAATTCTACAACCTGAGTCTCACGTTTATCGATTCTTGGAAATAGCCATGCTGAGTTAGCATCGAATGGGTGCCGGTGGTAGATAGTCGCAATCGGATGTTTACATGTATTAGTAGCAAATAAGCTAGAATAAGAATTATGTGTATTGTTGTGTTAGGTTGTTATAAGTACCTATCTACTTTATTGTAATTTATTTATCAATTTTAATAGCAATTACATGAAGACAACGAATGTAATTATTAATTATAATTAAATATTTATTTTAATGCTTTCACGTATAGCACGTTAACTACTTAGGTACATACAAATTCTTCAGAGCTTTGCATATGTGTATATTTTGTGTATAATGACAAGTTCATAGATATTCTATAATAGAAACCATTAATATAGAAGACACTCAATTTTAGAAATAATATTTAAAGGAAATAAATTGTTTTGGTTAAGTGTATTATCTTATGGATTATCTTGTAATTGTGTTTAATAATAATTACAAACATAACCAAGCGTTTCGTTACATATTACAAGGTAGTACAAGAATTTTAATGAAGAGTATTTTCCAATTTTTGTGTTAGACATTAAAATGACCAAATGATATTGCAATGTATTCCTTGTTTAATTTAATTGCAAAGTGCTTCGCTCAAATTGATAGTAAAATGGTGCACATTGTTAAAATAGCACCTTTGACCTGTCGCGTATTTGCTACGCGAACACGACTGTCTATTCAGAAAGCTACGATCAACAATCATAATTTTATTATAGGAAAACTCTTGTTTGATATAGTATTGCTGGTTTTTATGGTAAGTACTTAATGGTACAAATAAAAGTACATAATTTGTAATTTCTTTAGCTCGATGTATTTAAATGTGACTCTTCTACATTTGAGAAATACTACACCGTACCAACATGACATGCTGTTGAAAATTGCAATAAGTGTTCTTAGAACTTGAAATGTGCACATTACACTGTTCATGCATTTATTTAGTAGCACGTAAGTAAAATATATTACAACACTTGATAATATTTATTATGTTTATAATGAAAATTTATTCCACGTTACAGTTTTACATTTAAAAAAGGGACATATTTGTTGTTTGTTGAGTATCTTCGAAATACATTTGAACCTTCTTGCTTACGACTTACATTACATTCTACAAAATGAATAGTTGATAAGCTTGATAGTAATGATAATAAGTATATAGATTAATACTACTGTAAAATAATAATATTATGGATTAATCGAAACTTTTATTTTTGATCTACGTAATCACGTTTTTCTAAGCAACGATTTCAGCGATTAATCGATTTTTATCAATTTTACCACGCTCAACGTACATTGTCTGTTAAATTGTTAAACCTCACTTTGAGAGACTAACTTTCCCTTGTTAAGAAATTAGAAACAAAACGAGACGCTGATGTACGTGGGCGGCAGTGTACCGGCTGCGATGTTCAGCTTTGTTGTTCGCTATCATAATCAGTTTGATTAAGCAAATACATGGAAAATAGCCAATGGAAATAGTAGTAGCAATAGCATAGCTTAATTAGTTACTAGCATCAATTAATGGTAAGTAAATATTATGAGGTAAAAATTTTCATTATTATATTTACATGAGGGTAATTAAGTCCCTGTATTTCAAATACTAATTACATTTATGGTGAATTGTTTATTAAAAAATCATTATTAAATGACCTTATACCGTGTTTTACATGTGAATTTTAATATTTTAGCTAACATATACAGCAAGGTCGAGCAGAATTGCGTCTGCGAGGTCGTCTATACACTCCACGTGCAAGTTACGTCATTCACGCGTAAATTAACTTATGTATACGCGCTGTCTGGTGATTGTTACATGGATTAATATACAATGAAATTCTGAGTAAGGAATGCAGCCAAAATGCATTTCATGTTATAACATGATATAAGTTGATATTCAGGTAGGTCGCAAAGTGGAGCTAGGAGTGAAAGGTGCAGCGTGGAGCGGTGCGCTTGACCGTATCGCCCGGCGGCGACGGTGAGGACGCAAGGGCGCCGTGCGTCTTGCCGAAATTATTCGGGTCTCGCTGCACAATCGATTTTTCCCGCCCGATGCGGAAAATTCTTCGGGGCAGGTCGGGTGTGTGCGGCGGAGGGGGGCGCAGGAGGCGCAGGGGGGCGCAGGGGGGCGGGCGGAGTGCAGCGGGGCGGTGCAACGCGCGCCGCGTCCCGGCTGCGGGCAGACAGTAGGACGGCGACGAGCGAGTCGGTGACCACGACGCTTGGAGCGTACTCGCGGTACCGTGTCATGTAGCGCGGCCGTTGCCGCAGCCCCGCGACTCCACCGCCGGTGGCGGCGCGGACGCGTCTGCCGTCCGGCCCGGCGCCCGACGCCCGCGCCGCTAGACTTCCCGTGTTTGTCCTTAACGAGCACCAGTGACAGTTGTTACTCCTGAAGCCAGCCCTTCAGCCTGTTTGTATTGACGACCGTCGTCGGATGGAACCCGGAGTGCGCCGATTCGCATTAAGGTTAGACGAATATTTGAATGTGAGTGTTTGTGCGCCGTCGCCTGCCGCCCGCTGTTCAGCGCCCGCCGTCAGCGCGCCCTAGCGCACCCCCATACTTCAGCCGTTCGCGACATTACATAGGTAGGTTCGACATATATAACACAAAGCAACGCTTGTGACTCATGTGAATTCCCATGACAATTATATGTTACACAATACGGCATGTACAGGCTTAGTGTTTTGATAGTTAAAAATTGAAAACAAATCAATTCAGTTTAATTATTTATGTAAGTACATTATAATCATAAAGGCGAATAATAAAAAAATTGTTTTCTGAAGTCGTTATGTTGCATGAAAATTTGTAGACTTGCTTTCCCATTCCAAAACAAGGATAATAATACATTATAACACTTACCAATTTCGAATAAGTATATCTGATTAGAAAGTATAGGGTAGTTTTAATATTTCGCACCCAGCTCCGCAAAACGGAACATCCCTCGTTGTTTTTTCGTCTGTCTCTTACTGGCGTTTTTTTACAGAAAATTTCATAGGGCCATCTCATGCGGTACCTATCAAGCGTAACCTTGTTATAACACGAATTCAGTTAGTTATCCCCTACTTTATTTTCAAATGTACTTGCGCAAATGCAACTTACATTTGGTCGGTTTTTTTTCATTATTAAATTATTTTATGTGTTTACAAAGTTTCTATGAACATTAATTTATGACTTATTGATGAGTACTATTAACAGCAGACGGCCGACGGCGGCAGCCTTAGTGCCTAATCGAAAGTACATAGTTATGTTTAATTGTTATTTATGTTAACTTAATTCTATTGCAATATTTTACGTTAATTTTATTGTTATTCATTATTAAAGATAGGTACTTATATATTTATATCTAACCCTATTATTACGATGAACGATAGATTTTATTAAATTTAGCATTATCATCCTCATTGATTTCTCTAATCACACAAAAGTATAGCTAAGGTTTAAATTAACGATATAATGTGGTTGTCGGAACTTCATACTTAAACTCATATTTATTTTTAAAAGTTAAGAGCTTCTTGTTACGATGCAAAACTGAAAAAAACAGAGAATATTGAACTCTCTCAGAAACTCTCTCTTGCTTGTTACCTTTTCTAGCGTACCAACAAGCAACAACCTATTATACAGATCATCCAAAAATGAAAATCAATGTTCGACAATAATATTATCATTGTAGTAGACAAAAACGATATATCATATATAAGTGATACTAATTATAATATATTTTGTAAGCAATATTGCGTTAGTATCAAGTCGTAAGAAAAATAATTCGTGATCGGCCCAGTGACCCATGTGTATGTAATATGGGTGAAAAAAATGTACGTCGTTGGTATTAGAATGTGAATAGAATAATTTTAGTGTTTACGAAAATTCAAAGCTTAAGAATAAAAAAAATTACCATGTCCGTCTGTTGTACAACATAGCGCTCAAGTAGTTACCCCGGTTTAATAATGTGTTATATTTAAGAATGTTTTATTCTTTAGAGGGTTTTTAAATTTTGAGCAGTCATTAAATATAGTAACGAAAAATCGAATTTGGCATGTTAATTAATGGAAACTGGTTCCAAAAAATTAATACAGACTAAAAAACTTGATTATAGTATACGTGTGCCTATTCGTGTGTCGTGGTCTCTCGTACTATGTACGATGTATGTATGCCTGTGCCTATACGATATTCCTAATAAAGTATTAATTCAATGATTATAATACTATTTGATATTGGTATTATTTAATAAAATTCAAAAACATTAAGTAGCTTGCATTATAAAAATGTACGTTATCGAATTTATTTAGTTGACTTCTAATAGTCTACTGCTTCGATTTCTAGACATTTTTATTCGTATTACCATTTTTCAATTATTTATTAGGTTTAAAAGTAATGAATGTATACTGCATTTTTATTAGTGTCTATATTTCACAAAAAATGGCAATGCCTTCTTGCATCTAAATGTCTACAGCTTACTGAATTATTTTTGGTTATCAACCTGAACCAATGAACTTTGTTTGCAAATTAATTATGACCCTATCGAACCAAATGCTAATCTATGAAAATGAAGTTTGAGGCATAGCTGTTCATGTAATACATACATACATATTTTAGTCATATCATACACATAATAAATTATATTTTATGCATGACAGTGATTTATTCTGGTAAAAGATCAGATAAATACGTATATATTTATGTGTCCTTATACAGTATAGCTTGGGTACGACCCATTGTACAACTTTTTAATACAATTCACAGTGAGTAACAATTAAAATGAAAAAAATGTTTTATATTATTGAAAAAAGAAAAAAATTATTCATTGAACTGTTTTTTTGTGATAAGATACTGTTTTATTGTTGCTAAAAAGAAATACACTTTATGTTTAAGAAATATTAAAACATAGGGGTCTACAAGAAAAATTCTTAGGTGTTTTCCAACAATCCTGTTACTATATAATATGTTTAAACAAATTATGACTTAGTATAGAACGAATACTAGTTTGTGGCAGTTACAACTCATACAAATAGCGTTAATACCTAACAAAAACTCTCGTTCTCTGGTCTTCGAGCACAAATAGTTATCTTTTCATAAAAGGGATTAGTTATTATTTTTTCATAATAGTTGAAAGGATAGTGAATTGATAGATATTCTGAAATTTTTAAACAGATTTTCTATATTAGTCGATACTAATATTATAAAGAGAGAGAATGGATTTTGTTAGTCTGTTTATATGTGGAGAGTAATTTACGGAACCACTGCACCTATTTGAATAATTCCTTCATCATTTTAAAGGTATATTATTCCAGATGGACATAGGGTATATGTATTGTGTATTCTGCCCGGGTGAAGTCGAGTTGGGTCACTAGTAGCTTATAAAGTACAGAAGAGCGCGAGCGAACTTCAGGATTCATTAAAATCTTACTAAGCTTGATCTATGTAGGTGCTTTGAAACCTGTATTTATTTTCATAAATAACACGACGGTTTCAATAAACATAGCATGTAACATTTTTTCCTTATTAAACTTTAATTATTCATGTAAATATATTACTTCTAACCTAACCTTTATTTTTCGGCGACACATCTATATTCCGTCTTTAGATAACAACACATAAACAATAATAATTTAATTAAGTCTATTCATAGAAAATAAGAAGCAATCTATAGTAAAACATCACAATTCTTAATTTGTTTTTGCATTAATATTATTCTTTCAGAAATATGTACTTTATTTTTTATATTAGAGGAAAACAATAAGATATTTCTGTTGTCAAGTTAATTTCACGGATATTTTCGTAAACTAGAGCAGCAATGAACCGGCGACCTACCTCACATAATCAGCTATTTTAAAAATTCCTCAGTTATCTGTATCACTAAAGAATGTTTTAATCACGTTTCAATGGCTGTAAATATAATACTTATGTCAACAATAAAGGGTTATCTGGTTACCTAAATTAAGCTTTTATCGGTCAAAACATACTTTTAGTTGTTCAACTGCCGGCGAAATAAGAATGAAGTCACCACCCACCAATATTGTCTAAAAACATTTAGCTACAAAAAATATCGACCCCCATAAATTATAGACTTCTACATGTACTCTATTTTGCTCATATTTTGAAATCATAAACGTACATACAGCATATGTAATTCTACGCCATTTCTCAATTAGGACGGTGCAAAATCACACCTATTGATCATACTTTAAGTAAAAAGTAGGTACTTCTGCCGAGCGGAACCAGATAGAGACAGTTTGCTAGACCTAATCAACACCAGTCCTTATAATAAGTCCTATCTCTTGGCCCACTTTTAAAATCTGCATAGGAAGATAAGTAGTTGCGACTTATATTATAATTTTTCTTTTTAAATATATATGATATTATGTGATGAGATTTGAGGAGGAGCAAGAAGTATGTTAAGATCGAGATACTTGGCGCTCCGTCCTCTCTGACTACTTCGTTAGGGATACAGCGTTAAGATATGTATGTATGCATTATATGAAAGCGAAATACCACTCACTCGTTGAATCATTAACTTACTGATAAATCACGAACTCTCAAAAACCACTAAAGCTAGATTCATGTAGTCTGACGATAGATAGATGATAGGCCCGCTAAGAAAATAATTTTGAAAATTTTCATTTTAAAAAAGAAGAGGGAGTAGAACTTTATATTAATATAATTATTATAGAAAATGGCTGTGAAATAGAATACAAATATTGTTAATTAAAAATAATGAGACATGTGTTCCACATTTTCGTAAAATTCCATTCGCAAAAACTTTGTATGAAACTGTTTGTTTGTTATGTATAAGTTTTACGTTTTAAATTTAGAAAGAATATAGGTTAAGTCCCTGGGGTAGGACGAAGGCTACTTTTTACCTCCAGACAGACGAAGTCACGGGCAATAGCTAGTTTTATGTAACTATAATAAAAAGTTCATCTAAAATTACAAAAACGGTAATATGTATTAAAGAATCGTAGCGGTCTTTCACAAGCCAGGCAAAAAGAAGAAAAATTATTTACTTAGTACCTATATTTTGTGTTACGAGTTTTAAATTTTTTTAATTTAACTTTTTGACACTTTAACGTCGAAACGACAATTAATACCTATTTTTAGTAATAACTTATGCTGGTCGTCATTAGATCTTCGGCTGCCAACAGAGATCACACTCAGCGATAGCGCCTAAGATCCATTCAAATATGGTTAGGAGCTACTTAAATACTGGGAGACTAGACCGATTTCCACAAAACATAGATAACAACATTCACGAAAACTGTACCTTTTAATGAAAGAAAAATCGCGTCCATATCGGCTCATCTATTGGATAGCTATAACGTCGCAGACAAACACAGACGGGCAGATAACGACGTCGAACTAACAAAATCACACCTTTCCGACGAGCGTTAAAAAATTATAGACACATAAATACGTACAGGGGTATATACTATTTAATAAATTATACAATCGGTATTCATCACAATCGGATGAATGATTTAGGAACGCATACAGGACAAACATACAAAGAGACGTTCATGTTATATATAAGATTACTTATTATATTATTATATCTGTATTCCTAACGGGGTAGTCAAAGAGGACGAAGCGCCAAGCGTCGCGGTCCGTACATACTTCTTTCACTTCCTCAAATTTTATCATTCTCCTCACACATTTTCGCCTAGGTATGCGAGTGCTTTTGACATTTCCGTCTGCTAGCACTCTGGCTATTTGATCGTCATAAGTCAGCCTTGGTCTTCTTTGGCTTCTTTTACCACACACTTTTGCTCTGTAGATTTTCTTCGTCAGTCTTTCGTCACCCATTCTTTCTATGTGCTCGAACCATGTAAGCATTCCTTTCTTCATTTTTACAATAACACTATCTTGCAACCCTGTCAGACAGCATTTTATTTTATTAATTATATCAATATACTATATTAATAGTACATATGTACTTATATAATCATTTTTATTACGAATTGATATAATTTACAAAATATCTTTAAATTTAGATGTGAAATAAATTTAAAAGCTTTTTAAACGTCGAAAAAAAAATCGAATTAGTCAAAAAGATATTTAAATTAGGTATTGTTATAAATGCGGTGAGAATTAATGTTGAGAATTAATAAATAAAATGCTTTAATATATTTTTTACGGCCTTCGCCAATAAAATAAGCAAAATTATAAGTTACGCAGTATGCCAGGGTTAGATGACAGTGTAAAAATGCGGATATGAATGCAAGCAATCAGATGGTTTCGGCACATAGGAAGAATGAGTGATGAACGATTGACGAATAACACCTACAGAGCAAAAGCGAATGGTAACAGAAGCTGCCGAAGACCATGGCTAAACTCATCAAGATCAAATAACCAGAGTATAGCTGACGGAAATATCAAAATCACTCACATACTTCGGTGAAAATATGTGAATAGTATGATGAGACTTAAGGAGGCGAAAGAAGTATGTAAAGACCGCAATGTTTGGTAGTCTATACTCATTTTACAAATAATTCTGCAGAATTTTTTTTATTAGTCATGATCAGCTTCTATGCTATTCCGAAAGAAGGAAACAACATACAATGTTCCAGCATAAGCATATTATGCCGCACAGGTCGGATAAAGAGTATGCCTTATTATAGAAACTGGCATAAGCATTGAGTTAGTAACTTTTCATTGTCTGGTGTAGTAAGTGGCATCAAGATGTGGTTTGCTAGTAGCTTGATACTCTATCGAGCTCGAATAGGCAAAGATGTATAGTTAATTACAGTTGAAGATAACAGTTGAAGACTGGGCCCGGAAAGAAGCAAGTAAATAATTAATTATGAAGTTTTTGCGACCCCTAACAACTTTTGTTACTTTGACCATCGTTATATGTAAATGAAATGGCGGAATAGTCAAATAGCACTTTCACATAATTGCTAATTACTCAGTGCCTACATCTTCGCGACTACGATTTTTTAAATTTAGAAACAAATGTAAGAACAAATAAACCCAATTACAAGGAGTGCATACATATGTTAATATTTACAAACTTAAAACTACACTTTATCTTAAATAATAAAATTCCTCAAAGTTGCCGCTTAGAAAGCTGTCATTGCTCAAGGCTGGCTCAAGCAGACTGGCAGCATTGCCTCTTTGAATAGCCAAACTGATTCGTTGGCGGAAGAAGCTGCCAGCCCGGCGGTCTCCCGAAGCCTCGACCAGTCTCTTACAAATATCAGAAACCAGTCGATGGGCTTCGGGGCCCCAGGGACCCAAAGTTTCGACTGCAAAGGGCGTAAATATGAAACTCTCAGAGAGAGTCGCATACTCACGCCGCTTCAAGTTCTCGGCAGTGCTGGCCGCGGCACCTGCTGACTTGGAAGTCGCCGGACATGGGAAACAGCAAGTGTATCGACACAAGACAATGAGCGTCAAACCATCCGGTCTCCTGCCGTCGCTGCGCGCAATACCTACAGGCTCTAAGACTCCAGGAACGCCAGCGGCGACAAGAGCCCGCCGAATGACGTCATTCAAGGCAGCATGTCGTGACATGCGGCCCGCACTACGTAAACAGGATAAACCGTGGTGACCTAGTACATCGACGAGATCACCACAGCGACAACGGTGAAGAAGGTTAGTCCTGGCCCCCAGACGAAGGGATACTATGAGAGAAAGCGTGGTATTGTCGATTAACGTTCCTAAGTTTTTTGAAGGTATTCCCTTCAACCAGTGTCCTGACTCCTTCTCAGAAACAGCTAGGAGGCGAGACCGATCTTTTTCGTTACTGTAAGAATCTAAAAGTTGTAAATGAACAATTTTGCATAGAGGCTCATCCCAGTGTTTCTGAGAAAAGGTCGAGGTAGGCAGGTTAGTACTCGGACAAACACTTAACCAAGCATTTCGAACATCAGTCAAGCACGGCACCTCAACCGATCCTAAGGAAGGGCGAATAACAGATAGGAAAAGGTTTTCCGTGCTGTAGGCTGATGAAAGAAAAGCAGGCAGTGACACACTCGAGATTTTGCGTATGCCCAGGCCTCCATAACAGATAGGAAGCGAGGCTTGATTCCAGACCCTGTCATCAACAAAGGAGCAATTTAATATTTTAGAGAATGTATTTTTTAGAATATTGTCTACAGATTTTAAAAGCGTTTGAAATTTAAAAAGCTGAGAACAGCGAAGAGCATATGTAAATTTTGGAACGAAAAGGCAAAAGCGGACAATGAGGAGAGCCATGTGGGAATTAATTTTAAAAAGTTTGTCTGAAGACTGGCTAAATTTTTGTATTTGATCATTGATAAAGCAGGGTATGGAGTCATCTAAAACGGGAGCACCTAGGAGGTACAGCGATTCTTTTGACAAGACTTTAATATTTGTTGCCAGATTGTTAAATTTATTAATTATTTCATTTTTTGTAATAGTTGGAACAGAATCGGAAACAAAGAGTTCACATTTAGAAAATTTTTATTCTAAGCCAATATCTTTAAACCTTTGAATGAGGGTTTTAAGGTCTTCTAAAACAGTAATTGCTTTACCTCCTATTGTTCCGTCGTCAAGGTACCAAATATTAAATTTGAAATTTAAATTACATATCGCAGGATGGATAGCCAAACTGAAAATAGCTGGTCCGAGAGGATCACCTTGTTGACAGCCAACCTCGGAATGTAATAAATTATCTTTATATATTAATTTTGAAGGACTGCTGTAAGATTGCCAGAGGTAGGGATATATGTCCGGAACATGCTGTTTTATCTGTGTCAACAAGGTGGATCTATCAACAGAATTAAATGCATTTTTTACGTCTACTTTGAGGAGTACCTCACCTCCATCATGTGTCAAGAAAGCACGCGCCATATGCACTGCCGCTTCACATCCTCTCTTTGAGCCAAAACCTACTTGTGTAGGACAAAAATAGTTTGATACGGTAGAGAGAATGTGACGGCAACAAATTTTGGAGGCAATGCGGCGTATAGTTGCACCTACGGCAATTGGCCTAACGCCACCATCTTTTTTTTTCAGGGCACATAAATTGGCACCATACAGAATGTCGGTTATCTCCGGGGGCACCTTACCAGCCAGCATAACGTTTATTAGAGCTGTTAAACTAGATAAGAGTGTCTTACCGGTATAACCGACAGAGCCTGTAATCAGATCTTTATAATGTTGTGGCGTTAAGCCATCGAGACCTCCCGCGGAACCGCTTTTAAAAGGATTTATTGCAGCAAGCACATCTTCCTCCGTAGCTCGAGTCGACACATAATTTGGATGTGGGGGATCTGGCAGACAACAAGCCACAGAGGAAGAGGGATGCTTTGATCTGAGAGCAAAAAGAGTCTCGGCCGTATTCGGTGCCAAAACATCGTTGGAAAATAGCAAGTGGGCGGCACCTCTTAGATCGCTGTCGGTAATTTTTGTTTCTATTTTTGGAATACTGTCTGAATTGAAAGATTTATAAATGGGCCGAACATGAATGCTCGGAACTGAAGAGTTAGAGCACTTATGTTTAATTTTTTGTGTTAAGGAAATTTTGTCTTTATCGTTTTGTTCCAAACATAAAGTTCTATAACCGAAAATGAGCAGTTCTTCCCAATCGCATTTGTCATTTCGGTTTAATATTCCTTGTATTATTAAATTAAGAGATTTGGCAACGCTGATGCGTGCGCTACGTGGAATACGCTTTATTAAACATACATTGTTTTTGAGCGAACCAATATATTTCCAAAAAGGTGTGCGATTGTGATTCGAATTTGAAGAATTAGTCAAATTATGGGACTGAGATGGCACTGATAAGGAACTGGGGCCTAAAGTAATTCCGGCAGTGTCACACCGTTTGTGTACCCTGCCGACATGAATCTTCAAGCCCCTATTTCCACGAAAAAAACGAGGTTGGGAACACTGCTCACATTTTATTAAATTTTCTAGCGATGTGTCATTAATTATTATATGTGAGCTAGAGGAAGGTGAGGATGTGAGGGCCGGGAGCATATCACGACATAATATTACGAAAAATTACAAAAAAACTACAGTGAAAAATAAGCTATAAGCGCTAAAATCTCTAAGTAACCATTCTTGTTGACGTTGCTATGGCAGAACTGTCACACCCGGCCGGATGAGAAAAACCCAGCAATATGTGGACTGCAGCTGCGTCCCTCACCTGAAACAAAAACACCACTGTGAGAACCAGATATGGGGAAAATGATGGTAATGAAATTTGACCAAAAAAAGGCGAAAGGACTTTAAAATAATTTTAAGAAAGAAGAGCCAAACAGTTGTCAATGATGACAATTGACTTTTTTCAAGAACAAATAAATTTATTTTGTTGCGAAATTATAATGAAAATCAATAAAATCAATAGGTAAGTGAACAAATAACAAATTGTTAGAAATCACAGGATCACAAGAGAAAAAAATTGCTAATTAAAAAAAAAATCACAGAAGCAAAACAAAGATAAATTAAGAAAGTAAATTATCCTGTATTATCTTGCTTTTACAAATACAACTTACGAAATAAAATTTAAAACCTAACTGCTAACACAATATACGCTCATATAATTTCGTAAAAACCTTACAAATGATACAATACTGTCTTACCTACAACATACTACAAAATTCTACGGTTTATATGTCTGCTAAATTACATCATAATAATGTCTGAAACAATTGTAAAAAATTTAAATTTAACCGCATTATTTATATTTTCAGTATAAGGCACCTCGTGTACTGTGCCACTCTATTACAGTCGTAGTAGTCGCATTCGATTAGACGAGATACTCGTATTTAAGCTAAAGAAAAAAAAATGTATACTAAATAATTTGAAACTTGTTTAATGAAAATCGGGCTATAGTTTTCAGATCAGTATTTGCTTCTGTTCGTGTTTTCGTTGCGTAATTGTGCTACAATTGTGGTTGTTTGATTACAGAGGTTAAGAAACTAGCGGACATTTATGTACACCTACGAAATACTAAATAGGTGACATAGCGTTTAAATCTAACTTCACTGTCCTTATATCAAATACCTCGGCAAAATTGTGTAAAGAGAATTCGTTGTGTTCAGTTGTGTAAAGAGAATATGGTTCGATGAAGTAAAATTATATGTAGGGATTTCTATTCTTGGCGCTACGATTTTTGTGTCTATCGTGTTTAGGATACATCGTATATGTATATGATTGAGCATGTATATGTATGTCCTTAAGTCCCTAGAAGCAGCTGCATTAATCCGTTGATTCTGGCTGTTCCTGAACGCTGGTAGTCGCCGAAGTAACTTCCATTACCTGAAAATGGACACAATGGTTCACTTTATCCTTCTTTTCTCATTTCGAAAATGTATCTGACGTTCATTGAGTCCAAAATATCATAATATTCGTTTCCCGTCAATGAAAGGGCTGAAATAAAGAATGCATTACGGCTCCCGATCGGAGACCTTATGGTCGGCGTCAAAACTGACACTTGTTGACTACGAGCTTGGTTTTATAGATCCGCATCGTGTTCAAATGGTAGAGCATGACCTACCTGTCTTCGTCTTTATTTCAAAGTAAAATTTGTTATTGTTGATTCAACTGTGGATTATTATTAACAATTAGTTAAGTTTATATACTATTTTTGTGTTTATTATAAACATTATGAACTATCAATGATTGCATCATTGTTGTAATACTATTTTCATTACATTAGATAATAATGTATATAGTGCGTGACTCGTGGGACAGGAAAGATGAAACTGACAACAAACATGCTTATAGATGTCCGACGTCCGTTAATAGTATCACCAATACTTTGTATACATACTGACATTAATATTTAGAAAATTATAGTTCACTCTATAATAACCATGAGCATAGAGAGAAAATGTACATAATTCTTTGTACTGTACTGTCATCTGAATGTTAAAGCTTAGTGCAAGGAACTGTAATATACGGCAAAATAAGAAATATTAAGGTATATTGATGTTATACGTACGCATATAAATATCAACGCAACGTAATCGTTTTTTTAGAAATGTTGGATTTCACGGCAGGTATTTTCCATAGTTATATTGCGGAGCTTAGCTATTCTTCATAAAATTTGCGTTTAGTATTGGCAAGCGTAATATTGACTATAGGCGAGCGTACACGCTCACGCAACCGGTTGGTACCTACTGCAGCGCGTCCCACTAGGATAGGACGCGTGGCATTGACGAAATTCATCCGCATATATTTCGGGTATAGCAACTACATTTGCAATCTAAAAAGTCAGCCGCCGTCGCGGACAGCTACACACTCATGCACACTACATCAACACATGCACCTGACTCACTATAAATATATGTTTATTATATAGATGTTTAGCTCGTCTACACTCAGACACACGAAATAGTCACACGAGCATGTGTCCGGACGTAGACTTTACCCTTGAGCGCATGCGCAACGTTAGGTAGATATACCACGTGAATTTGTGCATTGATAAAAATGAGATAACCTAATCCGACTCATTTTTGCAGTTTGGTACTAAACTCTAGTTGAGGGTCATAGAGAAGTCAAAGGAAAACTGAGTATTTGGCACGTAGTTAAGTATATCACATAAAAGAGTAAAACACGATTGGGTTGGTTGATATTGATAAACGAGGCGTATTTAGTTTTTCTAGAGGTATAACCGACTAGGTGACGTTTGATCTCGGGTCACTGCTGTGTAATTTGCATTTTCTACCTATGGCCAATAATATATAAATGTTTAAACATAGTAATTAAAATATAAAATATTTTGTTAATTTAGAGTTCATGTTGTAAGATTGGTTGATTTACATAGAAAACTTCTTTATTAAGTTCATTACTTATAGAAATTATAATTAATTTATGTAATTTTACCTAATGTATATAATACATTTTAGTAGAGCTAAAGACAGTACAATACACCGATAAACAATAACATGCTATGGAACAGACGTCAGCCATGTCATTAAAAACTATAAATATTAATCACATAAATGCGTATCTTAATCTTTAAGTATGATCGGACAATTATTCCATAAATATAAAAGACCTAGCTGTTGCTGGTGATTTAGTCCACGTGGAGTTAAAAGGAGCCTGTGTTCTTCCCCAGAGCTTAATCTATTTCCATTCTAAATTTCATTAAAATCGATTTAGCCATGGAAACTTAACAGACAAACAGATGAGCACTCTCGTATTTATAATATCATAGCTGTTACCCGCGACTTAAGCTGGAGGTCAATAGGTACTGCTATAAATTACCTCATGTAATTGTGATTCTATTTTTTTTTTAATTTCCCTGTAATATATATGTAGATAGTATTATACAAGGTTAATGCTTAGGTGGTACGGGCAAATGGGTAGAATGAGTGTGGAAAGATTAAAGAAGGAAGTCTACACAGAGAAAGTGGATGGTAGTAGAAGCCAAGGACGACCAAGGCCGATTTACGATGATCAAATAGTCAAAATGTTAGCTGACAGAAATGTCAAGACCATCCGCATATCACATACTTTTTTCCTTTTTTTGAAAGAGGGGGGCAAACGAGCAAGCGGGTCACCTGATGTAGTGTCCACCGCCGCCCATAGACACCCACAATGTCCGGGGAATCACGGGTGCGTTGCCGGCCTTTGGGAGGGAAAAGAGGGGGAGGGGGTGATGGGCCACCGGCACACTCACTCACCAAACGAAACACAACAGCAGTAGATGCTGTTATTTCACACCGATATTCTGTGAGAGAGTGATATTTCACCGGGCGAGCCGTCCCAATTCGTGCTGCATGGCTCTACCACTCTTATTCCGAGACAAAAATGGGTAAACAGAATAATGGGATTGGGGGAGGCGAAAGAAGTATGTAAGGACAGCGAAGTTTGTCGCTCCGTCCTCACTGACTACCCTGTTAGGGATACAGCGTGAAGGTATGTATGTACACAAAGTATACGAAGTTCATCCCCCTCTTTACTGATAGAATTTTAGAAAAATATAATACACGTGTCTCATTATTTTTAATATAAGCAAAAATCCTTTCGGGCTTCTATATTACACAAACATTCATCAGATAGAATTTCATGATCCTTGTCCTTGTTTTTAAGATTTCGTGATTATTCAGTTAGCGAGTCAGCGAGTGAGAGATATTTCGCTTTTATACATGTACATATGTATACAGAAGATAATTATACAAAAGGTAGAAGAAGATAAAGAAAACCTTTAAACCTATATCGCAACTAATCAGTGGATAAGTTCAAGTTATACAAAGTGAAGTCTGTAAGGTTGTGTGATTACCATACACAGTTTATACATATGTCTAGTTTTCTTAAATTTGTCTGAGTAATAAGGGCAATTGCACGACGTATCGAAATTTGGAAATTTGTTACGTTTCCAGGCTGTTTCGTCTGTTTTTTTTTTGCAAAGTTGTCAATATCAAATTTAACAAAAAAAAATACTCGGAAATTATAACTTCTCAATTAAATTTTGTTTTCGACCAGTTCATTTTACTATCTCCTGAAATCTTCGCCTGAAATAGAAAAAGACAATCTTTCAAATGTTTTTAAAATGTTAAAACAAGCTGATTAATATTATGTCACTCAGTAGAGCATAGTAGTTTTAATAGTAATTGAAAGTTTTTCATAGCTTTAATATTTACGGAATAATTATCTTGCCACATTTTACGATTACACTGTATTAAATGTATTACACTCTATGAAATTAACTTTTTTCAAACGTCTGATGTTTGGCGACTACCTTTTTTTAACCTGAACACTAGCGCCTTGGGCGTGAGGCTGGGTTATATGGGGCTTTTACCCACAAAAAGTCCTCTGCGCGTTGTTGAGGGCCTCCGAAATCTTCTATGAAACGCACCGGAGCTGCAGTGCTGAAGCACTGCTTTTAATGGGGGTAACGGAGACCTTCCCTGCCAGTGCCACAAGAGCACGGACCACATGGGCTGTCGTTCTTCTCGTTTTTGCATGGATGGACAACCGGATCCCTACTCCGACGGGCCGCGACCCTGAAAACCCTTTAAGTCGCCTCTGACGCCTGATCTGGCGGACGAACACTTTGCGCTTGGAGGCATAGACGCCTGCAACACCAGAATATCACTTGCGCGTTGATGATTGTAATACAATTTAGACAGGTTCGTTTGATAAATCGATCTAGTCAAGAATCGAACTTCAGCTTGGAAGAGAGACTAACAACCGCAACACGTGCCAGTCATTAATCAATACTATTTATTTCTTTTATATTCGCATTTACATATTGTATCACTTTTAAAACCATCTGTGTATAACCAACGACTGGAAAGATTTAAAATACATGTTTTTCTTAAACTAAGGTTGAATTTTTACTGATGGATTTTTTTTTGTTTAAAACACCAAAGATTTCGGTTTTCAAAAACAGTGATTAGTGTTTCAGTGACCAAGTGATTCTAGATTCATAAACTCATTTTTCTTTCGAGCTCACATATTAAAGAAAAATAAAGGGCTAATACTTAGTATTATACACTTATTCACTTTCATATTACTTTAACAAAATATTATCTCTTGAGATATTAGCAGCAGTAGAAAGTGATTTAATTGGTGAATGAGTCAAGATATTATCTCAAACGTAGATATAAATAATATTAGCAGCAAATCAAAGCAGTATTTTGATGAAACATTTTTTTTCTTAAGTAAATAGTTTAAATTAATACAGTTTAAATTCAATATGAAACAGTCATTTCATGCTTACGATTTTATCACAAAAGAAAATTAAAAAAGTAGTCGGTGGTAATACTAAGATTTCCATATTATATCCGTTCTTTAGATGTATATACATACATATATGTATAAACACATAATTTGTTCTTTTTTATTTCTAATGCAGAACCCGAGAAACATGACTAAAGTTGAAAGTCTCTTCGTCGTGTTCGGTTGAGGCCAGAGTAGTCAACAGTCTATGAGTTCTTCCGTTCAATTTGAATCACGGTTGGAGGACGAACCGAAAGCTTCAGCGCTTCGCCAGAGTATTCGCATGCTGTAAATTAGTAGCGACACCTTCCTATCAGGTAGCTTGGAGTGATTTGGAGCGATTTCATAATTCAAAGTTGTCAGGTTTTTTGTTAAATTGTAAATTGATGAGAAAAGCATTCGTATACTTCAACGGTAGTGAGTTCTAATGGGTGAAATAGATATTGTTATTCATGACATAATAAGATAGGTACATCGCGCGTGAGCGCCGCGACGTTTGGCGCTCTTTGAATCCCAGGGTCCTCGAGCGAAAAGAGTCTTATTATTTCTTGCTTCCAGGCTACAGAGCTTCTAGTTACGGCCCTTCACTCTATGTTGTTCTTGTTAGGGATGGAAATAACATGAATATTTTATGTATGTATACTCGGTAATTCATATTAAATATTGCATTAAATACATTAAATATCGTAATTTAATACTATCGACATTCAGGCAAATTGTAAATCCGACCTGCGCCTCCGTGTCACACACACGTTAAACATACATATCTGTAACTTATTTTTTTAGTAATAACCAACGACATCGTAATCGCGGGGACCAATCCTGTCAAAAGTATACGCTCGAAGATTTCCAGGGTTGAATTCCGATAATTTTTAATGTGGCTAAATTGCACTAATCTACAAGGTTTAAGGTTCTATTGTATAAATATCATAATCTTCATGTCTATTAAGTTGGAAGAGCAATTGTTGTAGAGCGGAGATTTGTCAGATAGAAAATTTAAGGCTCGATTAAGGCTAATTAAGTGCCCTATTGACAATTTAAATGCTCCCTAATTTTTCGCGAAAATGCATGTTCTGCTAATCAAATATAACATAGACAATTTAAATGCTCCCTAATTTTTCGCGAAAATGCATGTTCTGTTAATCAAATATTAAAAGATAGCAGAGCCATAGCATATTATTGCAAAAATATCAAATAAAAGCCCATGAAAAGAAGCTGAGATTAAAAGGCTCGTTAAAGGCTCTTAAAATTAAAGAAAAAAAATATTATTCCCTCAACTTTTTTTGTTTTTCGGCCGCTCTGCTGGCTTAATGTTCATATAGCAGAGCAGGGGACGTAATTCCGTTTCCTATTGGTTTTCGCCAAAGTTTACGACGTCTACATTTTAGGCTCATTTTTTGCGAAAATGCATGTTCTCCTGGCTCAAAATATATTTTCGCAAAAATACCAAGTGAATATCGATGTGAAGGGGCTCGAATTAAAAGGCTTGTTGACGGCTCTTCAAATCAACAAAACAATAATTATTCCCTCGACTTTCTTTTTTTATTTTGAGAGCGCTCTGCTGGCTCAATGTTCATACAGTAGAGCAGGTTACGTAATTCCGTTTCTCATCGGTTTTCGCCAAAGTTTGCGACGTCTAAATTTTAGGCTCATTAAAGTCTAATTAAGTGCCCTATTGCCAAATTAGAGACTTCCAAATTTTTTGCGAATATTCAAGTTCTGCTGGCCCAAAGCATATTTTCGCAAAAATATCAAGTGAAAAACGATGTGAAGGGGCTCGATTTATAAGGCTTCCTGAAGGCTCTTCAAATCAACAAAACAATAATTGTTTTAACTTTATCAGCTAATTAAGTGGCCCATTGGAAAATTATCAGGTCGCACGTATTTTGAAAAAATTCGATCTCCAGTTTTAATTGCATTTATTGCATGTTACATGTATTGCGAGGAAAAATAGGTCATAATAAATGCAAACAATATAATTATCTTTTTAACACGACGAATTATTAAACATTTTTCAAAAGTAACAATATCAATAAAATTCTCAACTTCGAAGCCGCTGGAAGTTTGAAGTTCACGACTCCAACTAAGTGATACTTCACTTCTTGCCTCTGAACTTAATTTTATACGATTCAGGAAGCGTCTGTAGTTGAACCCGAGGCATAAGATCTGCGTCCATGACTTCAAAAAACATGGAAGCTCCTGAAATAATGTCGAATAATACATTATTGATACCATTAAAATTTAATATTAATACAAACTAAACAATGATCTGAGTACATTAATCTCACCTGTTTTCGACAATGTTGTTAATACATTCGAGGAACACTCGAGGCACGGACGCGGGGGTAAACTTAATTTACCTTCCATCACTTCACTGAAGTCTCCTTCGAACAGATCTTCGTTATTTTAGTGTCAGCGTCACCATCTTTTTGTGAATGGAACTGCACAATTTTTCACATGCGAAAACTTCTTCACAGCTTGGGATACCGTTGAATATATGCGCTACTGCTGCCTGTATTCCAATCGCGCAATCTAGACTAAAGCAATTGTTGCATTTCATCAACCTGCTGTTATCATTGCCCAAACATTGGAACAATGAATTCGTGCGAAGCCTATAAACATGTGGTCCGTCGACCACTTTGTACAGTATAGGGTCTATTACATCTGCGAAACTATTCGTTATATCCGTAATTCCCTTGATTAGATCTGAGCTGAGCGATCTGTCAAGCCAAATACTACAAGCTGCAAAAAAAATTTTCAATTGAAAAATTGTATCATATCAATTAAATACGCTTACTGCATCGTATCAGCTACTCACTTGTAAGATCGAGTCGAATGCACAAGTATTTTGTCAATTGCTTTTTTAAGCCATCTATTGTTATAGTACCGCAACCCAAGGAACCATTTTTCAAGATCGGAAAGTCGATATTTTTGAATTGAAAGAGTTTGTGAATAGCACTTTCCAATCCGTTGGATTGAATTTATGCTTTCCGACGATCGGCCCTTTCCGCCACGAAAAGTTTTCGAAGCGTTGTGAATAAGGGGGCAGGTGTCCTGAATGAAGAGACTGGGTTTTATTTTCTGGTGCTGGGTGGTGGATTTTTTGGTGGATCGGTGGCCACTACTGTATGTTGCACAGTTGCACAGCTACTCTCGCAAATTAATTATTATTAGATTCCCGCGAAATTAGGTAGGTTTAAGACGATATTTACACGCGTCAAACATCCAATTATTGTTTCGTTGATTTGAAGAGTCTTGAGCCTTGAAATTCGAGCCCCTTCACACTTCCCTTCGCGGCCGAAAACCAAAAAAAAAGTTTAGGGAATAATTTTTTTTTCTTTGATTTCAAGAGCCTTTAACGAGGCTTTTAATCTCAGCTTCTTTTCATCTATTTTATTATTTTTATATTATATTTTATTTTTATTATGATATTTTTTCAATAATATGCTATTACTCTGCTATCTTTATAATATTTGATTAGTAGAACATCCATTTTCGAGAAAAATTGGGGAGCATTTAAATTGTCAATAGGGCACTTAATTAGCCTTAATCGAGCCTTAAATTTTCCGTATGACAAATCTCCGCTCTGCAAAAATTGCTCTTCCAACTTTATAGACATATAATTTTCTCTACCGAACCCATGCTAATATCTTTAAAAAACTATCAAATTGATTCGAATGGATGGGTTTCGTTTTTTTTTGCTTGAGATTTCGACATGGGTCAGTAAAAATGTGTTTAAACAGTAGAACTTGTCAAATTATCACAGATTAAAAAAATTAACTATAATTAGGAATATCATATTTAAAATAGGTAATTTCGAAGAGTAATTTTCGAATATTAGAAATTAGTGTTATGTTGTACCCATTGCGAAACAAATTAAGTTACCATAAAAGACAAATAATTTTACAAACAATTTCAATTTAAGTTGATAAAAAAAGAACTCTGGCGTTACCGAACCATATCCATGTTAATGACTAGTTCGAAATTGTCTCGATATTCCGATCAATAGTAATAACCATAACGTTATTCAATCTAATGAGAATTGATGAGACTGCGTTAAGTTTGTTCGGTGTAAATTTTTTTTCAATTTTATCAATGGGTCCGAAAGTCACAGTCATGATGCAAGTCCTTCTTGGAGTAGAAATTGTGGGAAAGTAGAAGATGAGTCGGTAAACCGCAGATGAAATGGAAATACGACATCGTAAGGGTGGGTCCAAACTGCCCAAAATAGGGCGGTATGAAGAAGGCGTGAATCAGATACTACGAGTACTATAGGTTGCTAGCAGAAATCAAATTATGTCGTGGATAGATGGATTATATTTGAAAGATAACACATGTAAAACATTTATCTCATTAATAAAGTGTGGGCAAGCAGATTAAATATTTATTATATTTATGTTATGGATTAGAATCGATTTAAGTCATCAAAACTGCTGTACCATGTATCAAAATATTTTAATGATATTTAGTCATTTATCTTAGCATTACTCCTATATATTGATTACAGAGATTATTAATTTTTATCGGAAGAAAGCGATTGGACTTCCGCTATTACAAAGCTTAAAGATAAGAATAAAAAAGGAGGTATGTGCGTGCTGACTAACTCTTAAAGTAAAATTTACTTCACTTTTCCGATATACCTCCGAATTGGCCAGAAATTTGTATAACCTTAGGAGCTATAAGAGCACTACAGTTGCGATCTTTATTGCTGAAAGAGTAAGAAGGGCGGTAACCGAGTGTAAATTAACGGCTTAAATAATAATACTAATGCTACAGAAGTGATTGCTATCGCCAAGAGAGTTAGAAAGGTGGCAAATGAGTGAAAACTAACGGCTTAAGCGATAGTACTAGTGCTACAGAAGTGATGGTTATCGCTAAGAGAGTTAGAAGAGTGGAGAATGAGTGAAAAATTGGACTGAATTGGCAGAATCTAGCGCTCAAGACGTTTAATTTATCTGGTTTCTTATTGTTACTAACTTTTAAGTTACACAACTATTTTATTTTCTACAAATGATTTCATAAGTGCCCGTGTGATGTGAAAACAATAATTGCGAATTTAAAAAGACAAATTTTTAGTATGATTTATGAGCTCAGGATTGAAATATTATTGCGGACGTAAATATTCTGTGAATAAACATATACATTTTTAACAAATAATTAAAAAGCTTAGGATTTATTGTCCGTTTATTGAAGTGTTTTACATTATATGGGACATCATTAGAATAGTGCAAAAATCAAAGAAAAATATTTTGTTCTAGTTTAAGTTATTGTAGTATATCGGATTAGAATATAATTTAACAAAATACTTTAAATGATAGTGATATTTGTTTATATCATTCTATTTATTATTTGATTCGGTGAAATACAATGACGCTTTAGGTTAAAGCTTTAATGGAGTATATGGTTACTTCTCTAGATATAATATTATATCTAGAGGTCATATCTAGAGGAGGTAGAAGGTGGTTAGCGCTCTTTTACAACTGAGACATCTGAAAGATATTTTAGAGTTTAATTTCGCCTTTGCGGTTAGAATAGACGTAACAACAACAATAAGCTTTAGCTGTAATTTTGGACACGAGATTTTAGAGATCGGTCATCGATCGAGTTTCTATTAAATTTATTAAAAGTCATTTCATAAGCAATGTGTTCATCAATAAATAATAATAGCTAACGACCACCTCGTTAGCTATTGGTTATAACTCAACCTAAAGCGATAGAGAGGTTGCATTTGGCACTACAGGGTCTATAACTTCAGAATATATGTCCACTATACCTGTAAGACTATACAATGGAGTTATTATTTGAATTTAGAAGAGCTGATTAGAACTTTGTCAGCAATCGTTATTGTATCATATTAGGAGATATATGGGGTTTGTTATCACCGATATAGATCTTTAACAGTTAAGAGCAAATTCTTATTTTATTTCTAGATCCTATAGATGTCAAATTCGCCGAAAGCTATGAAACTAGATGCTTTACCTGCAGTGAAAGCTCTTGCACACCCATGGTATCACCATTAGCGACTCCATTCCATAAAAAACTCTTTTCAATCGCCATAGGATTTAACCGTAACTACTGTAGCGTTCTTGTACGCCTTTGGGTTACAAAATAAGCGCTGAATTTTTTATTTTTTATATCAGAGGGGGCAAACGAGTGTCGCCAAAATATTTGTTGGGTGTTTAACATAGGTACATAGGTTGCGTCTTTGCCGTATTCATAGACAACTATTTTGTCTGATTTGATATTATTATTCTTTTGAATACTTTTGCTCTGTAATATAAATAAACATTCAGGCCATTTCCTCTCACCCGCAATGACAATAAACATTTTTTTCAGAATTGTTTTAGGTATATACCTAGAACAAATACAAAAAAAAAAACTTTTATGAGTACTGTTCAAAATTGGAAATTATTAGCCTCAGTACTTACCAAGACAATAACACCCAATGCACGAACGGACAAATATATGCACCGAGTGTTGTGTTGTTATTATCACGTTCTTATTAAGAATATGTAGCCATTTTTTGTTTTGAGGAAACTTAAAATAATCCAATCATAACCGAAAGATCATCAAAAATAGGATTATATCGGGCTGGTTTAATAAATGTGGTCTAATTTTATTATTTCTTAGTTTTTACATTAGGTACACAAATTACCTTTACAAAAAGTGTTCGCTCAGGATTTCCCCTTTTAATTCAAACAAGTTCAACATTTCTCAAGGAGCTAGCACAAGTATATAACAAAAAAAAATGTGGCTGTTATATTCACGACCGCCCATTTGCATCTCTACACAACACTATAACGCATTATTGTGTGCGTGAGTCACGAGTTTGTGTTTTTCTCGTACAGAACGCACACACCGATAGTGGCTTCTAATCTCGTAAGGCATGTGTGCACAAGCGCGTGCATTATACATTTTATTAATAATTGATATGTGATCGATGGTAATAGTGATTAACACTGATAGTTGTGGTTTAGTGGCTACGAGACAGTGCCGGTGAGGATGGGGTGACCACCGAGAATGCTAAAAATAGTGAAATGGTAGACATAATATTATTAAAAAATATGACTAGTCAAATATTTAGTAGCGGTCCTAAAAGTAATACCATAGGTACTAGTAAAGTTAATAAAATTAAAATAGTCAATGTAGAAACAGAATCAAATTTGAAAAAACCTTTATGTCTATTATGAGAATAAACACAATGATAAAAACTTATTTATTCACAAAAGTTTAATATTTCATGCAATTAGTGTCAATATAAGACCAGTGTCATTTGAACCAAAATGCTTTATTAGGAAGTGTTAAAGGAAAAATAGTTACGGTATCTATATACATAACATACTGTTTAAAAGGAAAATGTAATTTTATCCGACTCGAATCATTAAACAATAAACACGGTAAGTCATGGTTTATTTATTTAGCAAAATATGAAGTGACATGGTTGTGTGAATGTCATAATTTATAATTACATTATTGCGTTATTTGACATTTGTACAAATTTGTAGTCACTAAGAGATTGCATTGCAAAAGACTGGATTAAAACTTAAAACACCTATGAGTATTATACATATTGGAATAGATAACAGACTCTAAACGCTGTTCGGAACTTGGAGGACCGTTCTCTTCGATTTAAAGACGAAGTAGTTTTTATATTCCTTTTACGTCATTAGGACTCGAGTCTAACGTTCATAATTTCGTTTGATATGAAACACACCGCACACTAAATTACTGGGAACACCACACTAGGCACGTCGACCTCGCTTGTGCGATTGTCATTTTTTGTGCTGCGAGTTTTGGAAATCCCGGTATCGCTAGACTATGAGCTTACATAACTAAATAAATAAATACCGACTCTAAATGCTCTTAGTCTAAAGATTATTTTTGAATGTTCATTTGTAATTTGTAGTCTTTAATTTATGAAAAAGCCTAAATATTTTTTATTACTCACTATAATATGATACAATACTTCATTTTTGATGTTTAATGATGATGATAATATAAAAAGATTTTTAGATATATTTTTGAATTTCGTTTCCTAAACGCAATTATCTGCAATGATATATTTTTTCTTTTATTTCCTTTGCAGTCTGAATTGTACTGGTACGTCGTTGACACTCTTACTTATAATTATATGTAGAGTTGCAGTAACTGGTTATGTGCATGAAAGAAGAATGTGAAGTGAAAGGATTGAATATGAATGTGAACAAAACTAAGGTTCTGGTGTTTGAAAAAGATGTACCAATGGAATGTGAAATATGGATAAATGGAAAATGTTTAGAACAAGTGTATGAAATTGTATATCTGGAGAGCGCGTTTTCTAGGGATGGAAGATGTGAATTGGATGTGGTGAGACGGGTAGCAGCTGTCAATAAAGTAAACGGTGCTTTGGCCGCATTAGTAGTCAGTGTGAATATATCTAACACTGCTAAAATGGCCATCCACAATGCGGTGTTGGTGCCAACTTTATTGTACGGTAATGAAGCCCTAATAATATGTCCGAAATCGAGTGAAAGTAAGATAAATGCAGTAGAAATGCGATCTCTTAGAAACATGTGTGGCGTCATCATTGTGGACAAAATAAGCAATGAAGAGATATGCAGTATGACACGATTGCAGACAGTGTTATTGTAAAAATAACGAAAACGTGCTCAGATGGTTTGGACACATGGAAAGAATAAGTGACGAAAGACTGACGAAGAAAATCTACAGAGCGAAAGTGAGTGGTAGCAGAAGCCAACGGCGACCAAGTCAGACTTACGAAGATCAAATAGAGTGTTAGCGAACGGAAAAGTCAAAAGTACCCGTACACCGAGGCGAAAATTTGTGAGGAGAATAATAAGATTCGAGGAGGCGAAAGAAGTATGTAAGGGCCGCAAACTATTGGCGTTCCGCCCTCTCTGACTACCCCGTAAGGGATGCAGGACAGGTTAGGGCTATTTTTATAACAAATTTGATTTCACCTTTTGTTACGACAATCGGGTTCTACGATCAATTCAAAAAATAACTTAAGAAATATGGAAAGCTACCAAAATTATACAAATAGGTTACACCGGCAAGATCGTTTTTGATTTTTCATCATTTTCAGATCAATTTTACCGCTCTTTCTTAGCGCGGAATTTTTCCAAACCGATGGTAGATTTGAAGTCTTAAAGTGCTTTGTAACTGAATTTATTTTAATATTTTAAGATGTCTGCTCGTCTAGGACATTAATGTTCAATCTTGTCCAATAAATAATAAACGAATAAATGTTCACGATTTTTAAATGTAACGGGCTCTGTTCTAATGCCACATCTAATATATACACTAGATAGCTAGAGAGAACGAGTTTCACGCGCCAGACTAAAAACAAAAAAACAAACTTTGCCTGAAGATCAAAAGGCGTCCATATGCAGGTTTTAAACTTTTTTGACTAGATATGGATTCTTGTACGCTTGACATGTGTGCAATGGAGTAGCTTAAAATTACACATAAACTTTGTATTATTTTACAATGTCTTAATTAATACGCTTATGAGAAGAAGGACCTAAAATAATTAAATCGTTGTTTTTGTTTTTGAGAAATGGTTCTAATACGTTTACGTGATTAATTACATTTCATTAGTAGCCTGTATTATTAGCACACACTACTTTTATGTTCAGAGCGTTGATCATTTAAAATTTTAAATTTTACATTAGCGTTTTTTTAATAACTAGTAACCCACCCTGGTTTTAATAACTAGTAACCCTGGCTTCGCATTGAAATTCGATTACGAAACGGTATTATTTCTCTACTTTTGTAGAATTAATGTGAATGTGTTGTACATATTGAACCTTCCACGTTAAACGTTAGTAGTGAAATGTCGGTGAAATCCACTTAGAAGTTATAAGCGAATAGACAATCGAACGCGGTAGGCGATTTGTTTTATACTGTGCATTTAAACATAATCGAGATTACAGATTACGCCTTGCAGATCTCAGCATAATTTAGTTTTTGTAATCACAGTTTCGTTTTTATTGAGCTGTTTGCGTTCAGTTTTAAAACCTCATTATTAGTTCTTTCAATAGAGGCCGTCTAATGAAATAGGAAATTTTGTTTGTTAAATGTGACTAAAAATTGTAGAGCTATGATATTTTTGCTTGAAAATGTTTATTACAGACTGTATTGTGTTTTGTGTTACACAAATTTATATAAACATGTTATGTATGTACACGTGTCTGTATACCTATTGCTTTTAATAATGTAGGTTATTAATTATTATTATTATTAAGACGAATTGCATCTCTCATGCTGTTCAGAATGCACATTGTTTTAGTGAACATGAAAGAAATCGGTCTAATATCAAGATCTACTTGAATTTCTGCATTAATATTTATATTTTTAAAAAAGAAATTGGCATAAATTCAAATTAATATAGTATGTACTTATGTAATATTAGGAAAAAAAATGCGAATTCGAAATTTTATAATTTTCTATAAGTTTAACAGTAAGTAGACAACAAAAAAAAGCGACTACAAGCCTAACACGGTGATGGTAGAGTTGTACTGAAACTATATCTTTCGAATAGGAGGCTCCTAAATTTCCAACGGTTATTATTAGGGTAGGCTAAGTTTATAACTGGTACATAAATGGTAGGTATGTTGAACAATATTTTATATCCTTATTTCTGATTACGTTTTGCGGGTCCAACGTCTCGTACGCAATTTTTCATACGCCATTGTTAGTTTTTTTGTACGCCATTAGTTTTTGTAACTATGCTTTATTTGCCAAAAATTATGAACTTAATAATAATTATTTGAATTCGAAATACCTTTTTATACTTCGCACATGAGTAAATAGTAAACATGTATTGCTTGGACCTCATAGGACAGGCTTTGTCTAGTGTGGGAACAACATAGCACATTATAATGTACAATATAATTAATAGCTACAGCTGAATAAATCGAATTGAATATTATCTTTTTCAAAAGTATGCTTGTAAATGCGGCAGTAATAAATTTTAGTAGGAAATTTGATTACCTGGGGCACTTTTCATACTCTCTAAACTTACATAGTCAGTCAATTATACCCCGATTGATTGATTGATTGATTGATTTCACAGTGGTGAGGTAGATAATGCTAATGTAAACGAACATTATAACTTAGACAATAACTTTTAGGAAGTACATACATACATATCTTCACGCTATATCCCTAACGGGGTAGTCAGAGAGGACGGAGCGCCCGGCTTCGCGGTTCTTACATACTTCTTTCGCTTTTAGGAGGTATTTTTCATGTAAACAGTTTTGAATATACTTATACTCCAATCTAAGTACTCGTATTCTTACACTGTCATAACTGCTGTCGAATTAAGATTAAAGTGTACATAAAATATTATAATTAGATCGATCTATTACTTTGATTATAGCGAAGATAAACGTCTTCTTAACGTTGTCACGCCCAAGTCTGTGACATGGTTTTCCTAGCAATAATACTGGATTTATTGCAAAGATGTCAGACGGCGATAGAAGGCGGCGTCTCGCGCAAAAATCGTGCGTAGGCGCACAACATATGCTTCGCCCGCGCATTTTAGATGTCCGCCATTCAGTTGATAGCCGATACTGATTATAATGATATCCCATAACATAAAAACCCCTTATTAGACATTGTTTGACTCAGCGTTTACGATTATTTTAGTGCGAAGAAATAAAAACTTTGCTGCAAGACATTTTAAATATCAATCAAGTTAGAGAAAACTGTTTCACTTTTAGTTATAATTTTATTATTCATTTTTGAAATGTAGGTGTGTATATGTAACTTAAAAATAAATAATAATGATTAATTAGTTATTAGCGTAAAACACAATATCTAAGTATAGGTATATCACACGTTATGACATGTAAATACATACAATTAATGATATTTCAATCTTCAATAAGAAATATTTCTATTAGATTCATCTGTATTATTTGTAAGACTTGTTAATTAGGCATTTATATATTATATTGACAACATTATCAACGAAGTTTAACGAAATAAAGTAACATATCTATACGCAGCTATTCAATCCATTTTGCATAAAAGATGCTAAGCAGTTGAGTTGGTAATGACCTTGGGCCGCATATTCTATTAGTCTTTTAATAGATCATGCAGATTTCCTGCTGAAGGTTCCATAGAGGTTGTTTTTGAATCTCGTCGATAACGATAACAGCTGTACTTTAGACTCTTTTTTAGGCATAGCCGGATGTTAATTTGGCGCGTGTAATTCTAATCGGTGGGCATAGGCAATTGTTCGAAGATATAGCATGCGGTTATAGTTATGTGTGTGGCGTACGCGTTAGTTCGCACGACCTTGATCTCCACGCAGCGCGCGCAGCGCTGCGCGTGTAAGCTAGTAATATTAGTACAACCGCGCATGTGAACTGCATCTACGAGGACGAGGAGTTAGGCTACCGTCACACGACTCGATCCGGAAGTAAGACATTTATAGTCTTTAACATTTAGTTGGTTATTTTCCAAAATAATTTATTGCCTATGTAACTAATTATCCGTATATCAAACGCTAGTAACAACTGGGTTAATTGTCACTTCAGGAGGGAAACATAAAGCTGCTGAAAAAGTTTTCTTTAGATATATACTTAAATGAAATCAAAAAAATATTTATTTTTTCAAAATTGTGTGGTAAAATAAATCGTAAAACAACTTTAACAATAAGTTTTTTTTCAGAAACGTATTGTAAGAGCTATGAATAAGTATTCATTTTTAAATTTCGTTAAAAAACAATAGCGAATCTGAAATCTTGTAAAAATGGCAATGATTAGTCACTATTTATGTCATCGCGCGACACTAAAATCTCACAAATTTGACCTTAGACAGCTAAAGTGTAAGGTCTAGACGGTTAAGTGAATTCCACAAAGTACGATGATCATAGATGAACTAAGTAGATTGATTGACTATTTGGTACAAATAGCGGATATGCTCGCGTTTAAACAATTTTTTTTGGTCCTGGATTTATTTTACAACTGCATGTAGGGGTGATTCTTCTTATAAAATAATGAGAGTTATCTTTCTCATTGTTACTTTTCGCCTCCAAAGCTAGAGAACGGCTTAATAATAATGATCGGCTAGGTTTTAGTCGATTATTTATGCAACCATCTGTGCGACGCCGGGGTGGGTCGCTAGCAAATTATGCCAGGCTTGCTAATTCTCTGTACCTATTATTAAAATGTTAGGAGCAAATATGCATGTGGAATATTATGTTTATTTATCATTGTCGGATGTGGAAATTGTTTGACTTGTTTGAGTTGATTTTAGTTGTAGTATCCTAGTGGTAGAGCCATGCTGCATTGTAGCACGAATTGAGTCAGTTCGCCCGGTGAAATACCACCCTCTTACGGAATATCGGCGTGAAATAACAGCATCTATTGCTGTTGTGTTTCGTTCGGTGAATGAGAGTGCCGGTGGCCCATCACTCTCTCCCCCTCCTTTCCCTATTTCCCTAAAGGCCGGCAACGCACCTAGATTTTGCTGGTACTGCTGGTACACTGGTACATCCTCGCATTATCCGGTGACGACTTTTTACAATTATTGTACTTATTAACTTTTAAATAATACTCTGTTTAAGACTGCATGATTAATTTCTTCTATAATATATATAACTTGTTGACACAATGGTAATCTGCCATCTAGATTAATCTTCCGCGTTCAATTCCCGGTAAAATCAATGGAGAAAACGAACTTTTCCAAATTGGCTTAGTCTCGGTACTGTAAGCTCCCTCAATTCGTTGTGTGGTACCCATGGTACAAGCCTAATTTTAGTTTAAGGTCATAAGAATTGGCATAATTGTAATAAAATCTATTCAATGTTTATAACTTGACGCTTGATGTAATTTAGATACAATCCATTCGATGTTGTCTACTTATGTAGTACTTCGTTATTAATATTAGAAATTAATATTTCGATGTCATAATAACATTTTTTATTTATTTCACTACTATGGCGTAAATGGAAGATGGCCATGGGGGGCCAGGAGGTAGAATAGAGAATAGGATTTATTCGTAGCCTAATTACATAATATATTTATAGAAAACATAGTTATAACAAACATTTTTATTAAAGCAAAAAGTAATGTTATGTGCTCTTATTCTCCCCGTAAAAAGTGCAATGTGAATACGGACTGACTAGGCCGGGGAGTTGGCCTTCCTCTGCATACGGCCATGGTTACTAAGTACATAATTGTACCTATATTTCATGCTAGGAATTCACGAGCCACAGAATATGTTTCGTGCAAAAGTTATGAATTACGGCAAAATGTAATATGGAACACCATATCATATGGAGCATATACCAAGTTGTGTACATATATACATAGGTACACATGGAACATTATATTTTAAAGGTAGCACTATTTTGTAAAATGGTTTATGCCATATCCATGTGTTGTATATTTTTAAAACGACCTTCTCGAGGTCTCGAATTTGATTTCCGTCAAAATGAGGCCTGATAAAATTTTGCGGATAAATATTTTCGAATTCATGACCTTTTAAAGCAAAAATAATAATGGTTTATTTAGGTATTACTATTTTAGATATTTTATTTTGTAATAAGATATGAATGTACTTACATACACTCGCATACTTAGGCGAAAATGTGGGAGGAAGCGAAAAACTACGCCGTACGCTCTGACTACGCCGTTAGGGATACAGCGTGAACGTACTTGTTCTTTT
Source organism: Zeuzera pyrina (assembly GCA_907165235.1). Lineage (NCBI taxonomy): Eukaryota > Metazoa > Arthropoda > Insecta > Lepidoptera > Cossidae > Zeuzera > Zeuzera pyrina. The sequence goes on from OU015624.1 coordinate 13,512,227, forward strand.
CAATCACTATATCCACTAGATGTAATATTTTGATCATAATAATATTGCAAGAATTTTATACAAAATTTGTTAAAAGTTGTTTTACTTATTTAATGTACGCAAAAGGCAGCGACTATGACGCTAAGACATAATGCATGCAATAGTATAAGTGATAACAATGTAAACTTATCTAGCACTTGCAACCAACAATTCAAAACAATACGTCGCTGATTATCGTGTGTAAAATTAAAATATATTGGAAGTTTCTGAAACGAGCAGCAGTAGAGGAGTGGGGGACGCAGACGGTCCGATGACATCACAACACAGAGCTGCAGTGCGACCGCCAACTCTTGCGCAATCGCGCGCCCTTGATCTTGACTGCGTCGTGGCCGCACGCGCAGAACACCTACTTATTACCTATGTAGTGTACCCGCGACTATATTTATCATCACGCATCGCACGGACATGTAGAACGGTAGTGGTTTATTGTAGTTGTTAGAAAGAACACGCGTAAAGGAATTTCGGCATGTGTAAGAGGATATTACTAGGTATATATATAGCTAACATAATATTTGCATAATACTTTGATACACGTGTAAGATTAGGTTTTAAACACACTAGTACTCACCGCATGGTTTTTATCATAGCGTTTATGACAATTTTATTTTTATATACGTATAAAGCAACAATTTTGTGTGTATGAAGATGTAGAATTGTATAATAATTTATAAGCCCTAATAATGATTTTTAATGTTCATGCAGTGATGTTTACATGCATTTTTATGTCATTCTATGTCAGATTTAAGTACTCATATATAAAAACGTAGGTTTAGATTCTTACGCTCGTATACATTTTTATGTAAATGTATGTAATTTGCAAATAATAAAAATAATTTCATTGTTTATTTTTTATTATCTGAAATATTTCTCTGCATTGATATACTTATGTATTTACAATTAGAAATAAAATTTTCACTGACAACAAAATTTCGAAAGTTCGCTAACAAAAATACAATAAAGAGACGTGTACGTATTTAATCACTAGATAAGTTTCTTATTGTGTAAAAAATTTCTTTAGATATGCCTGTAGTTTTCGCAGACGAGGTTCACTGTATTTTTATTATTGTTATTGAAAATATAGATAAGTGATAAATCAAACGTAAGTCACGGCGCGTGTAAGAAATCATAGGCCTTGCCTTTAAACTGACTGATAACAACAGAGTTTCTACCCAATGAGTGTAACCTTTATTATTTTAAAATATGTAGCTACAATAACTGCGAATTTGGCGACAAAATGGTCTTTAGGATTTTGCGAAATGTGTAATAAATAAGCTGTATTGTTTGTATTCGTTAATGAGACTTAATTGCACTATGTGTTTACAGAAGTTAAAAGAGGTTTATTACATATTATTTCAGCGGCGGGAGCTAGCTCAGACATGGGAAGTGAGCACTATTGCCTAAGGTGGAACAATCATCAGAGCAACCTGCTGGGAGTATTCAGCCAGTTGCTGCACGACGAGAGTTTGGTGGACGTCACGCTTGCTTGCTCCGAAGGTGCCTCCATAAGGGCTCATAAGGTCAATATCACAGAATTTTATTATTGCATTTCTGATTACAGTATTATAATTTTTTTTTCGTTGTGTCAATGTTAAAAAACTTATCGAGTGATTTTTATTAATGTTTTCTCATTTGACACATACACTTATGTAGGCATATAACTACAGTTAAAATTTTTCAGATTTTAATGTATGATTGGGTGTTTCAATATTTTTATTCCATGTTCTTGAAACCGGGAAATGCATCCCACCATTTGTGACCATTCTGGCGAAACAAATACTGACATGTTTGTAATTTTCGAATTAATACTTACATTGTAATTAATCTTTATATAGCTGCCGAAGCTCGACATATCCAAATCAGCTGTTTCAGATGAAACTCCACCCCTCATTCCAGTCAATCGTGCAAATGCTTCTGATAGCGTCCAAATATTTGGAAATCAGCATTGATTGCCCTCATGCAAAAAAAAGTGGTAGGGATGTCTTAATAATTACAGTTCCGTTTCTAATGCGTGTATTATTTCTAAAGTGTTTAAAAGGTAGAAAGCACAGATGATTACGAAAGGTGATTTAGTATTTATGCAACTTTGAGCAGATCTTTCAGTTTAACTAAACAGTTTTCTCAAGGGTCGTTCTACAGTTACTAATTTAATACTTCTTAAAATGATACATTGGCAGATAATGTGGAGAATAGAGGATTTTTATATCATAGATTACAGTGACGCATTCGACCGAGTCGTTCATAGTATTCTGCTATTGAAGTTACAGAAGGCGGGGGCGCTAGAGGGAATTTATACTGATTGTTTTCTTTTTGCTGCCATAGAAAATCTTAGGTGGTGGTAAACAGAAATGTTTTATCCGGATGCACGCCGATACCTAGTGGCGTCCCACAGGGTTCCTAGGTGGGACATTTGTCATCTTTTTCTGTGATATTAACAACTGCGTTAATACTCCAACATTCAATGCTTTTTCGATGACATGAAAATTCGTTAATTTGTTTTTTTTTGGCCAATGCGGAGACGTTGCAAGTTGATCTTGATGACTGCTGTTTTGTGAACATGTTGGATCTGCATTCTCTTAAATGTTTCTCCATGATATTTGGTAGAAAATCTAAGAACATTAATTACAATTAGTAGTCGCCCCCAGTTGTCGAAATTCTACTGTAAATGTAAAATAAACGCTGTTTTCTCTTGACGAACACTTCACAGGCTTGAAACAGCTCACAAATCATACATAATGAACCGAGCTACGTTGTTTGTTGTTTGTGTTTCAGTTACAAAATCTCGAGAACCTAAGTCTAAATAATCACTAATACCTAGTCACAAACAGTTAGTCTGTCAGTAATTATTTATTGACATTTTAAAATTATTTGGCGATAAATTCAACTCCGTGCGATTGTTTGACCACAAACTATTACGTTTGACATTAGCAGTACGAACGTAAACGATGAACGTTTTATTTTATATAATTGTATTTGTAACACATTATACATAAAGCACGATGGCAAGTTCCCATACAATGTTTTACCTGACATCGATTTGCAGCGTCTTAAGATGAAAAAATATTGAAACTGTAGGCGTTGCCTTTCTTAAATATAATTACCAAGATTGATGTTTTTTTTATATTTTGTTATGCTCTTGTTCCTCATCGTCTACAGGTATGCTAATTAAGAATTTAACTATTACTGATATATTATTCTGATACTTTGCCCATTTAAGATGTCATATTTTAGCATCATTACGTGTGCACAATAACCTACAATAGGTACGCCCAACGCATTTTCGACTAAAATTAATGGTTAACTAAAAAAAACGAAAAAGAAAATAGCGCAATATAAATTAAACGTTAAAATGTCAACGTCAACTATTTAAATTGTGTATTACTATTACATTATCTTTTTTTGCCCAATTTAGCAGATAGGACAATTGTCCTAATACTTTTTGAAAACCAATCAATTACAAAGATCAATGAGAGAGTTAAACTATCATATTTCATTTATTTTTCATGTTAATATTTTTTATTTATATATTTTTAATATTTTTTTATTTATATATTTTTTATTTTTGATTTTTAATTTTCTCGACTTCTTCAAGGAATACTAATTTCGATATAACAAATAATTAATTAAATGATTAAGTTTTGTATAAATATCATATTCTAATAATATGCTCGCTAAAACATTCCGCAAAAATTCTGCCATTGTTCTTTTAGCTTTCTTCACCCCTTCTCGATATAAACTTTTACTATGCCGCATCTCACAATCCTCCATGCGCGCGATATGCTTAAAAAGAGGTACAAAGTTATCTCTTCACGGATCAATGTATACATAGATTACACTTTAAAAATAAAAAACATAATAAAGTAACGCATGTTTGGATCTCAGATTATATATTTTACTGTATGTTCCAAACTCGACTGGCCTTCTGCCATCCTGCTCCACGTAGCGTAGCTGTGATTCAAATTGCACTGGAGGGCTCTTACGAATGTTATCTCTGAATCGGTGCCATAGGGGTGCCGGTTCACCGTCTCGCCTTGAGTTCGTCGTACAAGGATCCTCATTTCTCCCCCTACATATAGTTTGGTTTCGAGCTTTTCTTCCCTCAGGGGCTGACCAATGAAGGCATGATTTATGGAGGACGTCGAAGTGCACTGCACAGTATAGGAATCGAACAAGTAGGTGGTGTCGTCTATCCCCTGACAACATTCGGAAGACAGGATTAGTGCGCCGCACCAAGCGCGTTGTTGGTATACCGTTTTATCTACACTCACATCATCATGTAAGAACACTTCCTCTTTAGGTTATTGGCCACTGGACAGTAACCACCACCCATTGAAAAAGTAGCAGTTACAGGAGAGGTAGGGTGCATCGCAAGGTGCTTCGCGAGGAGGTTACTCGATCATACTCGATATACCCGGCCTATAAACTGTACTGTGTACTTACTATTAACGTTATGTATTCCTAATTGTGTAGTTAAAAGAGTAAGCTCACGACCACGTTAAACTCTGATGATATAAAAATATAAGTATTAATGCAAATTGATGTTAGTCTAAACGCCTTCGAAATTACATATTATGTCAAATAGCTATTGTTAATTTTTTACTTTCATACAACTATGATACGGTAAGAGCCGAAAAAAGTCTGGCTGTCTGTGATTGTAGTAGTGTGTGTAGTTGGACACAAATGGGCATGTAGGTGCGTGTATACGTGTGTATATGTGTGTGTAAAGTCACAGAATAGATAGGGAATAGTACTACGGTAAAGTGCAGAAAGTATGTAGACACAACACGATGACTAACTATACTTATACAATAGTATTTTATTATACAATAGTAGGCTCATATTGAGGATTTTGTTCGTTACTACTAATTATTTAATTATTATATACACACATGTATGTACTCGTATACTCATTCAAAGGCACCCAGACTTTCTTTTTCATCTTTTTATTTTTCGTGATTACACAAAAGTAAAAAAAACAATAGCTATTTGACGTAATTCTTTCGAAGGCTTTTAGACAAACTTCAAATGCAATAATACATTGATGTCATCGGAATTTAACGTATTTACGTAAATAATACTTACCTATTTAAAATACATTTTTAAGTTTCTTTAGTTTTAAATTATTATGTATGCACTATGTCCTATGTCATATTTGTGTATTTCTGTTAAACTTGAAACAGTCCTTTTGTTGTTCATTTTCACTGTAATAAGAATTATTTATCATCCAAAGAAAATAATTATTCTCATAGATATATTGAAATTTAAAGATACTTCTTAATTATTATTTTCAAAATGAAATTTTTGTTCGTTTCTATTTTTTAAATTACTTAATTAGGATTATTTAATAGATAACAGCCAACACAGCGCTAATAAATAAATAATAATTAAATTAAAAAAGTATGATGCGCTTTTAAATGACAGTAGGTAGGTACTTATTAAATAATACTTATTCTTCTTCTTAGAAATGTTTTCGAAAATAAAATACAGCCCATGTTACTCGCTGATAATGTAGTTTTTTATAGGTGAAAGAATTTTTAAAAAGAATCGGTTGAGCAGTTTTTGAGTTTATCTATTATATACAAACAAACAAAGTTTACATCTTTATAATATTAGTATACTTTATATTATAAAATTGTATCAGAGTCCTATCTAGATTAAGGTTGCTTATGATAAAATTATTTTCTAAATCAGAAATATTTTTTGATTTTTGTCTGTTTGCGTATTTGCGCGTTTCTTTGTTCTAGTTCTTTGATCACAAATAAAGAACTAGATTCACAATCTCCTGTAAAATCTAATCAAATTGTTGTCTGAATTTACGTATATATTTCTAATATCGTATAGTATTATCGGTAATATTGTGTTAATCTAAATTAAACCTTACTGTCAAACCATGAGTTTATAAAAGCTCGTAAACGATTCTCGCATGACATTGAAACGAAGTTTGTTAGAAAAAAAAAATTTAAAATGCAATCTTACGTCTCGTGCGTAAAGTATAATTCATATAATCTATTTGCATAGCTATTTACACCATTGATTTCTTAAGTGAAAGTTACAAGGGTAAGACATATATCGTCAGACAATATTTAAAAATATGATTACGAATTTAAAAAAAAGATATACGTAACGTTATTACTATAACAAAATAATGAACACGTAAATAATATTATATAATTTATTAAGCGAAAATAAGAATCTCCGTCTTTTTTTAGCGTTCCAGATGTGTTGTTTTTACATTTTTGAAGGAGCACTGACGTGTTCGCTGTTACTGTTTTCGAATACTGCTAAAACAAAAATGCACTCAAATACTCGTTTGAGTGCACATTTGGTTCGGACATTTTTGGAGCGTTGATTGTGTATCTGGTTTTTTATTCGTTATCGAAGTTCGAGCTTCAGTGGAAAACTGCTGAATGAACTTTACTGCAAATAGTTGTTCGAAAGACTAGGGGTGCAGTTACTTATTAGTTATTTATTTAATATCATTACGCTCTATTACGCTATCTTTACCAGTTATAAAGTAGAGTAGAGCCGAAGCGCTCTAGAGGTATTAGACTGATTATGAAGAGGGTAGGCACTTATAGCATTTTCTTTATAATCCATGAACGGAAATTAAGGGATAATCAAAGGCAAAAAATATAAAAAAAGTAATTAAATTTGGTGTCTCTTTCTGTGATATTTCAGGTAGTGTTGTCTGCGTGTTCATCGTATTTCCGTTCGCTGTTTGTGGACCATCCATCACGTCATCCAATTGTAATTCTCAAGGACGTGGGTTTGGAAGAACTGCGGACTCTCATTGACTTCATGTACAAGGGCGAGGTTAACGTCCAGTACTGCCAATTGCCTGCTCTCCTTAAAACTGCTGAAAGCCTCCAGGTATTATCCAACACCTTTTTTTACTTTAATTTTCATTTTCCTTCGATAGTTACATCATAGGATTAAACAACTATATTGTACTATATCTCAGTGTAAAAAATTGTGATTTTAATAAGAAACTAATTAATTATAAAATATTTATACTACTAATGTAATATATTTATACTACATTAAGTAGTTTTAAAAATGAAAGGCTTTTACATTTTATTATAATATTACCTGGAATATTCCCTTAGATATTTTTTATGGAAATTATTATTTACATTATTTTATTATCAGAAAAGGATATGTGCATTAGGAACTATACTTACCTAAACTTATCTAAAAATACTCCAGCTTGATTAATGTAAGAGTAACGTCATTCAAATATACTTTTATTACATGGGACGGGTACGGAATAATTACTTCTCTAATTTTTGTCATTTCTGTTTTTGTTTTGTAGTCTTTTGTAGAATGTAGGTAGAACATTTATACATTATTATACGAATTTGTTTCCGTTATTGCAAAATATACTGATTATAGAATTATTTAAAGGTGGCTTTTTGGAATCTGCATTTCGCAGTACGATTATTACATCATGAAATTAAGTTTTTAATAGACTCAAAAAAAAGGAGGAGGTTCTCCTCCTTTCGGTTCAATCAGTTATATTTTTTTTACGTTTGTTATCTCAAAAATTAAAGCCGATTTGGAAAATTCGTTTTTATTTGAGAGGATATAAGTACTTTCAGATTGGCCCCATTTAAATTTCACTGGCATTGGAGCTTGGACTTCGAAAATACACCAAAACTGCTTGTAAGCTTTATTGATATTGAATGTTCTCTTGTTTATCATTGCGCTACAGAATTAGAGTTGGAGAAGTTAATTGTAGACCTACCCTACCCTACCTACCCTACCCTACCTACCCTAGATACCTATTTATTTGACCAAGGTAAACCCAAATGGAAAAGTAAAAAAATTAAAAAAAAATTTAAACCAACTTCAAAGAAAAACATTGAAAAGTTCAAAATAATTATTCTTCAATAATCAAATTATTATCAAATGTAAACAAATATCATTATTGAAGTCGATGCCGAATCAATGTACAACAACAGAAAGTCTATTTATTAGCTTGGTAGGCTTGGAACTGACTTCAGTAAGTGTAATATTTAATTATATAGGTATTTGTATCGTATTTTTAAAGTTATTATTGTACATGAGTTTTGATAAGTAATGAATCATATTTACTTAAAGAATATTTATCAAAGCTTTCTCCATCTATTTTATAAAGTATACATTTTACAAATTCTGAAAATTTTCCAAATGATATACCTCTATATTCGCTAGTAAGTGTGTTCTTATGCGGTAGAGCCAAGCTCGATTGTAGCACGGATTGGGCCGGCTCGCTCGGTGAAATACCACCCTCTCACATAATATCGGCGTGAAATAACAGCATCTATTGCGGTTGTGTTTCGTTCGGTGAGTGAGTGCCGGTGGCCCATCTCCCCCTCCCCTCCTTTCCCTAAAGGCCGGCAACGCACTTGTGATTCTTCAGACATTGCGGGTGTCCATGGGCGGCGGTGATCACTTTCGATCGGGTGACTCGCTTGTTCATTTAACCCCTCTTTCATAAAAAAAAGTACTTACAATTAAAATTATAGCGAATATTCCGATGAAAACGGTTTTTACATTTAGGAATAACGCTTTTCCTTTCTTAATTTCTCCGTTATTCCTGACGCTCTCGACTTACTCCGCATTCTTGGAGCATTTGCTCTTGTCATGAGTACTGTAGGTAGGTACGTCTCCAATTTTAAAAAACTTACTTGAATTATTTGGAAAGTATTGTTTATCTTTCGAGAGCTCCATAAGTTCGTTTTTACATGTTTAATATGGTTCTCTAATTCTTTATTTTCGATTATAAAATTTTAAACATTTCTTACAAATACTAATAATACTCATCACTTCACACAAAAAGTTCAATGTCATGCGATGTGCAGTAACGATGTACCTAATTGTAAAAATAATGGTTTTTTATGACGGAGGGAGAAAACGAGAAAGTGAGTTAGTTACCTGACGGAAAGTGACACCCGCCAGTTCAATGCAATGGACATGTCTCAGTTTAATACAATAAAATTATTACCAAAACTAATATTTCGATCTCGACGCTTCTTGTTTGATTAAACTTTCATTATCAATTAAAAATTTATATCGTAATAAATAATATGTTTTAAAGGTGTTTTGCTATTAGTTACCTACAAAAGATATCAACGAAAACATAAATCCTCTATAAGATATCAACGAGCGAACAAAAATTAATGTTTCATGACTTTTTTACATACATGTTTGTGAATGTAATTTATTTAATTACTAGTTTAGTGACGTGGTTTCACTCGCATTAAATTTGGTGTTTTTCGGGCATAAAAAGAAGCCTAGATTACTTTCTGAGCCTAGATTACGTTCTTTAATTGCCAACGAAAGTCTCAACAGAATCGGTTTAGCTTTGGCTAAACCGATTCTGTTTGTCTGACAACCAGAATCACAGACAAAAATTTTATGAACGAGTATTTCGGTTTTGGTAACATGTAAGTATTGAATCACGCGGGTTTAAGAAAAAGCCTTAACAGACACAGACAGACACTTCAGTTTTATTTAATAATATGGCTATTAGGTGTACAATTTAATCGCTGTGTCCTGTAAAATTGAAATGTGGTTAAAAAGATAAAAACCTCACCTTTTTAAAAAAATAAATGCCCACAGTAACGGTTTTTTCTTATGTTCTTTAATTTTTTTATGTTTCGAGCGTTTCTGAAGACCTCACAACAAACTGACATCACCGATTAATTACGAGGTTTTCATGCAACATCATAGATAGCGTTGCATAATATATCGAACGGTCGCTCGAGTGACATTAGATCGTACGTTGCAAGGTTTTCTTTCCAGAATTGAAATAACACTAAAATGGTCAAAATTGTATTTTTGAGATTCTCACTATAAGCCTTCGAAATTCTAATACTTTGTTAGACAATAAAATACAATTGTAACCTAAGTAGAATAATTTATTGCAATAAATTAAAATTGGTTAAAAATGTTCATTTCTTACTTCAGGTTAAGGGATTAGCTGAAATGACGACATTAAGCGCAGCTGGGATCGATACAAGAAACGTTGCGGAACCAATGGAAGATTGTCAGTCACAAGATACAAGAGATTGTCCCGATCCGCATGAACGGTTAGACTTTAAGGAAACAAGAGATAAAGAAGAAAGGCGAGACGTCAAAGATGCACAAGAAAAAGAAAATAAAGATAATCGTGAAACAAAAGATAGTCACAGAGAAATTAGAGATTCACGTGATTACAGAGACAGAGAACATAGAGAATCTCGGGAATTGAGAGAGCATCGGGACACACGAGATATTAGAGAATCAAGGGAACCTCGTGAGATAAGAGATACACGAGAAGTACGCGATCACAAAGAATTAAGAGATTCAAGAGACCTACGTGAACCCCGGGACTTACGAGACGTCCGGGATACACGAGATTCGAGAGAAATTCGTTTAACATGTGATCCTAGAGAAACTTCCGAATCTTCACCTCCAAGAATATCTCCATTACTCTCAGTAAGAAGATTTAGATCTGACACCACTATGGAGATACCTACACCAACGCATCCTCCTTTACCAAAAGATGAGCCACCTGATGAACCAATGCATCCATCTTCGCCAGAGGATGACACGATTTCCGTGAGGTCGAACGGTGCTCAAATCGATAACATAGGTAAGTCACTAATAATAAGTTATAAAAAATACAAAAAAGTGAAATAATCATTATTTGGGATTTATTTCCTCAGCAAGACGTCTTAAGAGATTAGGAATGTTTTGAAAAAAAAATCAAAGCTCAGCCTAACCACAACAATATCTATTAGTGGCCTATTACTAATCTGTAACTAGCAATAATTGCAATGTCTTCGTGGAAGCAAAAGTCACTGTGGAAGTAAAAGTTTATTACGGTGGAAGTAAAAGTTTGCCCTTTTAAACGCATTTAGCGAACTTTAATTTCCATGGAATGCACGTACTATTCTAAACTTAAAGTGATATTCCCCTGTCCTCCTTGAATAAAGAAATTAGATTTGATCAAATTTCTTTGATGAGCCCCATTCCACTGATTTCTTTCTTCAGAATTAGTAAAGGTTCCGTATAAATAATAGTAAAATTTCCTTGTAAATACTTCAGCCGTAATGCAAGATTGCGAAAATCGAGGAACATCTATACCATAATCATAATAAATAACGCCTTATAGATATTATCTACATAGGTATTACCTTGTAGCTTAGGTATTATTTATTAAGCTTATGACTATACCTACGTCTGTGTAGCAACATGAAATGCTATATTAACATTAAATTATTATTGTTATTAAAATGGAAATAAGCATTACAAAAAATAATGTAGATTTGAAATTAATCAAAGCCTGGAAGTCAAAACTTTTGATCAAAAGAAACAGGTTTTACATTTGATGAAGTAATTAATATCTAAGGTCATATCTACCTATTACAGTTTATTTAATGTAATTTATATTGGTCAAAGATATTTGAGGAGGGGAATACCACCCTGCCAGTTTGCCATGTACGTTTTGAAATGGGGCGCAACCGACGAAGCGTCTGTGTTCCGTACTTTCTGTTTGCTTCGCGACGCTTCTTCTCATACCATATGAAAGTACGTAACATAAGGGCGCTATGTCTTTGCCTAATCCTCGGCTTACGTCTCTTCTGTGTCACTTGTCCCTTAGTTTATACAGTTTTCACTAGTATACCCAAGTTAGACGTTTTACTCTAATTTCAGACGTGTATGTTCCTTTCAAGCGGTGTTTAAGCGACTTTTTCGAGTCGCTAAGATTTTCTTTGCGTGATAAAAATATTTCATTTTTGTAGGATTTTAAAACATTAAAAATAATAAAAATTATGTGTTAAGTACATTTTATAAAGTGACTTATTGAAATTGAACATTAATATTAATTAAATGAAACTTTGGATTCGAACGAAATCTACGGTTCTATTTTGGATTGGTGTACCGTGTAACTATTCAATTTTCAAAATTTTGAGTTTTGAATTTTAGGAGATTCTTGGATCAATCTTATGGGAAAAACTTAATGTTGGCAGTCCTGATTTTCAAAGTCAAACTGGAGTTTTTGGCGGGATTTTATGGAGAGCAGTGGGACGTTTATTTTAATTATTTGAAAACTGTTTCTTGTAAATATTGTTATGCAAAATTGGCATAGTTTTACGTCCCAAGTATCTACATTGTTGTGCAATATGTGGAATTGTTAAAACCAGTGCTTATTTAGTAGCGTGATGTTGAGATGTTTTTTAGTGGCTTAGTCTGCCTCAGCAGATCCTATTAAAAAACTGCCTCAATGTATTTGTCGCCAGAAACTCCAAGAAACATTTAAATGTATTGTCGACATTTTAATGATTATAATATGAAGAATATAACTATCAACCACTGAAGACATTGGCTGTTAGGCGCATGGATTCCTTTACCTTCCCTCTCAAGGGAGAAAAAAATGTCAACGTCAAACTTTAATGTTAAACTGACTAGACTGACTAGATATCAACTAGATATGGGCTTGCTCGTTCACTAATCGGAATCGCTGGTTCTCAGTCAGTTCCTGTAATAGACTAGTTCGTACACTTACGTAACCAAAGAATAAGATTATTTAATAGGTGTACCTACCTACTTCATAAGTATAATTACAGCAATTATTTATATGATGACGTTTTATAAAATAACTAATATTTAGTGTATTAAACCATGTAAATGGTCAATTTACAAAATGTATTGCTTTTTTCCTTGATTTACTGACAAATTAATATTACAGCTTTCTACAGAATTGTTGAGATTTCGTCTGACAATACCGACCTTACCAAATAAGGGAATTTTGTTATTTTATTTGAAGTACGTAATAACATTACTATCCCTTTAATTATTTAAGTCTTTCTCTTTTATGTACGTATTCTATAGTTAGCACTCCGTCTACAGTTATAGCTATGGGTACTCTTGAGTCTAATAAGTGATTCGCATCGCTTACTTCGAATAAATTCGTGGACCCTAGGTACCTTGCTTATTGATTCAATGACTTTTTGAATCACACTCAGTTTCTGTAAAAGATTAGTGACTCATTAACTCCGCTTAATGATGCCTTGACTCTTGAATCACCTACTCATTTTCTGTAAAAGACTAATGATTTGTTAATTCTGTATAATTCACAGTATACTTTTGTTGTGTTCATCAATGTCGTAGTTCTAGGTAGACCTGATTTAGGTGTGTATTATTTACCATTTTCTTGCAATTAGTATAGTGACACTGGATTTATCAATTAATTTTAAAATCTGATCTTTCATACTTTTGTGTAAAATTGAATTGAGCCATTGAATCCGGAGTTACTCATGTCAATACAGTTGTTCACGAGCGAAACTACTCGACCCTATAAAACTGACGTCTGACAATTGACAATTTGACAAGCCATAACCTTAAATGTTTTTTGCTTATTAGATGCTTATAGACATCGAGTTCAAACGCTTACATTATTTGTTGTTTTTGTTAAAAATTATTGTTAAAAAGTATTGCTCAGTTTATTTATAATCGTAAATATGTATTTGATTGTTTTATTTTTACATTTTATCTGCCAAAAGCGTAACATTTGTTCAATGGAGATTATAGTCACTATTAATTACGAGTATCGTAGTTTAATACAATTGTTTATGGATAATGGATATTATTATGATTTTTATAAAATATATCGTGGGACGTTTTTCTTACGTGGTTGATTAAAAAAATGTTACATGAGTATGTATACCTATAATTAAAATATTACTAACTTTATTTTGAACCCGTTATTAATTCATTATTTGTATTAATTTCAGGTGTCAACATGACTATAAATAGTCACAGCAGTGCTGTGCTGGGTCCACGATATTCGCCTGTAGAGCAACGGTTAAGTGTGTTGAATACTATACCTCATCCAGGACTATCGCACCCATCTCATCCGTCATTGCCAAGCCCCAGAAATGAACCTATCGCTGGGCCCTCAGGACTTCCTCCTGTTCAACAAGTACCACTGGTAAACAAAATCATGGTATAAGTTATACCATTATTATTATATAATGTGCAATACATATAAAGATTTAAATTTTTCTATGCAATAATATATATACTAGCATTTGCCCGCAACTTCGGTCGCACGAGGTTATAGTCTTATGTGTTATTCTGATGTATAAACTATATTATTGTAGTTTCATCAAATTCTGTTTAGTAGTTTTTGCGTGAAAGAATAACAAACATCCATCCATCCTCACAAACTTAATGATATTCCATTCATTCTTAGTGACCACATTGATATAATATGTGTACCCTATGACATTTCATTAGTGTTTAAATTAAATAGAAAAGATATTAGTTGAATAGAACAGATATTGGTTGGCAGAACATGATCTTGGCAGATGTCTTAAGGTGGTTCACTGATAGAATAAATAATTTATTACTGAATGCACAAAAAACCAAACGTATCAAGTTCTACCTTTCTAATGTACCCAGAAACTATAATAGATTAGAAATAGGTGAGGAGACAATTAGAGTTAGTTAAATTGGTTACTTTTCTAGTTTAACAATTATATATTATTACACTTGGAAATCCGTCCTCTCTGACTACTATGTTAGGGATACAGCGTGAAGGTATGTATATAATGGGCAGATCATATTAAGGTTACGGCTAGTAAACTCAGTTCGAAGATTGAGAAACCATTAGGTGTTGATGGATGTAGATATGACTAGGCTAGTGTAATTCACATAATATTTGTATATTATTATTACATATTGTTTTTATGTATGTAACTGAGGGATGACAAAAAAATTCAATACATTTAAGCATGTGGAATATCCTCAAATAAGTCTTCAAAATTCAGTTTCATAATAACTTTTTTATTTAAGGTAATGGCTGGTGAAATATGCACTACTAAAGTCCTATAAATGGGAGTCATCGTAATTATGGGATGGAAGATTCTGAATAAATGGAAGGTGGTAGAACTTAGAAAACACTCAACAAAAATTAGTTTGAATATGTTTTGTAGTGTTCGGCAGGGAAAAAAAATCAGGTAGAAACGAAAAAATGTGGGAAAAGTGGGAGAAAACCCATTTTAGCCAGAATTTATGTAAAGCTGGAAAAATGCTATTCTAACGATTTATTAAATAATAAGGAATAGAAGTATCATACTAGCTTAGATTTTGTGTATACTATGTGAGGTAATATTATGATTGAATGATGACAATATAAAAGTAAATTATAGAACTTAGTTATAAGCTTCGATCACAAATAAAAAACTATATACATAATCAACGCTCCAAAAATGTGCGAACCAAATGTGCACTCAAATGAGTATTTGAGTGCACTTCTATTTTAATAGTATTCGAAAACGCTAACAGCGAACATGTCAAAATGCTCCTTCAAACATTACAAAAACAACACCACTAGAACGCTAAAAAAGGATGCGAGTTCTTATTTTCTATTAATAAATAAATAATATTATTTATGTGTTCATTGTATGTAACGTTATTACTATATTTCATTATAGTAATAACGTTACATAGCTCTTTTTTATTAAATTCGTAATCATATTTTTAAATATTGCCTGACAATATGTGTTTTATCCTTGTCACTTTCACGTAACAAATCAAAATGATATAAATAGCAATGCAAATAGATTATTTGAATTATACTTTATGTACGAGACGTAAGATTGCATTTTAAATATTTCGTTTCAATGTCATGCAAGAATCGTTTACGAGCGTTTATAACCTTATGTTTTGACAGTAAGGTCTACTTTAGATTAACACAATATTGCCGATAATACTATATGATATTACAAATGTATACATCAATTCCAACAATAATTTGTTTAAATTTTATAGGGGATTGTGAATCTAGTTCTTTATTTGTGATCGAAGGTTATAAGAATAAATTGAAAGAAATAGGATAAGGGTATGTAATATAGTGACATTACATTTTATTATTTAATATTCTGTCAATTTTAAATTAATAACAATAAAAATTATGTGTAAAAATTGTTTTTTTAATTTTTTTATAGTCACTCAAGAAGGAGGTGGATTGGGATCGTAGTAACGAAGAAAAAAGTGGTGAATCATCTTCATCGGAATATCGAATGCAGCATGAATCTGTAAGTAATGATTATTTTATTTAATATTTATATGGTTGTTGTAGACTAGAAATTATATCATGACATAACTGCAGTACACACAATGTGACTGCAATTGTTTTATTATAGTTGACAATCTTATTATAAATTCTTATTTTAAATATATAAATTCATTTAAGTACTGACAATTAAGCGTCATTTAAATCAGGCAAAAACTTTATACATTTTTATTCATCATAAAATGTCAGAAAAAAACTAGCTTTGTTTAATACATATGATTTGATAACGCATGCTGTAGCTAATATTTTTGGTGTACTAAGATAATATTATATTTTATGCCTGATTTATTTTTGCTGTGCCTTGCATGCTAATAAGTATAGTTTCATATTGTAACAGAAAAATAGTAAATTTCATGATACATACACTTAGTATATTTTGTTTTTTAATTTGTGAACGTTCATTAAGTTTTTTTTTTTAAATTTAAATTATCTCTTTAAATTATTATACAAAATAAATGTGATAGTATTCTGTATAATGTATGAATGAATTATAGGAACATAATTCCAAGTCACACTTAAGTATTTCACAGATAAAGAAATGCATGTAAAATTATGTGTTGTTGTGCAGTTGTTGATGTTTTCCGTTTTCAGTGGAAGTTGATTTGTTACTTATGTAATATGCATGCTTGTTTGATACGCTCCGCTGTTTTTGAACATCGAGTACTATATGCCTTGCTGTCAAGAAGTTGACCTTCATTTTGTTGGCCATCATTTTTTATATCCATTCATTTTGTTTGACGTATATATTTCGGGCAGTATTTTATTTGAATTTTGGCCATATTCATGCATATGCTAGAGAACGAATCAAAGATTCAGTTTGCGCGCGCGTTGCTGAACATCAAGGCATTACGCGTAGGCGGATCCCGGGTCACTCCTGCACATGTTTTGGACAAAAATGAGCGTCAACTTCTTACTTATATAGACGAAACTTAAAAATCAGATTGCATCTCCATTTAGAAAGTAGTGGTAGAAATATTGCACACGCGTTTGGTACGTGGAAAATGGAACATGAGAAAGAAGTTGATGTTCTTTTTGTGGTTGCAGGAGTACGAAGGGTCCGGTAGGGGGAGAATTGAGGAAGGGGAGAGGGGATATCCTTGCATACACTGCGGCGCGGCGTTTCCACACCAGAGCAAATTAACGAGGCATATATTGACAACACACACGCTTGACACACTCAAATATCGGGATGCAATTTTAGGCAGACCAATGGGTTTACCTATAATGGGACAGTTCAGTGAACCTACATATATGTCAATGCCTACTGAAGAGTCTCCAATAGATTTGGAAATTGGACCTGTAGAGCCCGGAAATGTAGTGTTATGCAAGTTTTGTGGAAAAAGTTTTCCGGACGTTTCATCGTTAATAGCCCATTTGCCGGTGCACACTGGTGATAGACCTTTTAAATGTGAGTTCTGTGGAAAAGCATTTAAACTGAGACACCATATGAAAGACCATTGTAGAGTTCACACAGGTAAGTTATTTCTATACTGAATATAGTGCTGGTATGTGTTAGAGTGAAGTAAGTGTATGTTTTTACAAGAAACTTTAATTTCAGGTGAGCGGCCGTTTCGCTGTGTTTTGTGTGGGAAAACATTCTCGCGTTCAACCATACTAAAAGCACATGAAAAAACACATTATCCAAAGTATGCTCGGAAGTTTTTGTCGCCAAGTCCTGTAGACACAGAAGAGGAAAGTCCTCATCAATGAGAATTGCCTGACTCTAGTGCACAATTAGTCTCTGAAGTCATATTAGCCAACAAAGTATATTATTATTGGAAATAGTCAATGTATTGCTGGCAGTGATAGTCGAATGATCAAATGGAGGACAATATGTTGTAATTAGTTAAGAATGTGATTAAATCGCCACAACTGTGATCTGAACGATATGAATAATATTTGATATTCACTAATTAGTAGATAATTGAAACACTAATATTCTTAATTTCTTAAGGTTGAAGATTTTATTTTTTCTTTCTTTTGCTTTCTATTTGAGCGTTTTGAACGTTAGGTGCTTTGTTTACGCTTTAGATAGTGTGTATGTATAATTCATTTCTCGACAGGTCTCTTACTTTAAAAGGCATAGCCAAAGTTGAATACAGAAGAGTAATTTCTAATGTAATTGTTTGATACACATAAATTATGCTTGACTTATTTTACTTTTAATTTCATAATATCGTTTTATGAGAAGCCACTTAAAGGTATTATTACTATGTAGCTTCGAAGTTTAGTTGCCATTTCAAAGCTTTTTATTAAAAACTAAATAACGAGGTTTGTAAGGCTGCATTCGGGTAAAAAGGAGGCAGCCGGTTCCGATCTACCAGTGCTTACCAGCGTTACACTATGCAAGCTGATAAAAAAGAGAAATCATTAGTGTGAAAAATATCGAGCTCATCGAATGAAGAAAGTCTCCTAGAAAATGTGTTTCTCGAAAAGAGGACCAGTTCAATGAAAATTCACAGTTAATATTACCACATGTTCACCAATTATCAACGTCTATCAGAGCGAATCGGGACTTGTCGGCACATAATGACGTCGGTTGTTCGGTACTGAGTATGTAGAGTTGGTACCGGACTATCTACGCCAACTACCTGCGAGGTCAGTTTAAATTATATAGAAGCCGATATGTGCCGGTAGATAGGCCCCCCTTCTAACCTGTGCTTTCTATCTGAACGCAGCCAGAAATATTAATTTAGAACAGATTTAAGCTTTAGAGAGTAATATTTATACGTAGTCTATCTCTAAAGTCTTAATTTGATAAACCAAAATGAAAGATTGACAATGAGTGCTTTAACTATTATTATTAGAGATAATAGAAAATTTGCACTCAATATAGTCTGTAAAGAATAAACAGTTAGGGACGTGAAATTGCTAATTTTATGTCATACGAGGTTATTAGTACGCTCACTACGCTCCCCTGAAGTAATTCAAAAGCAATATTACGACATATAAATTGTAAATAATAATATAGTTTGGTAATATCGGATTTTTAGAAAATTTATTAGAGTGTAAAATGCTTCAATAGCTTTGTATTTTGTGAGATGGGGAGGGTTGTGGATGTGTGATCTGGGAATCAAAGCTTTAACACAGTTTCAGTTCAGTCCGATTTTATTTATTAATCTCTTCAACCATTACATTGATCATAAACACATGAGAGTACCAAACATTAACAAACACTAGGTTCATTCAGTCAATACTTTGATCAATGCTTGGTTAGGAGGTAATTAAGTACATATCTTTAAATATACATGTACATATACAAATTTCCAATCTATTTTCGTACTACAAGACTTTGTTGTTTTATAAAGAGGATATTTCAAATGCTCTGTACTATTTATATATATTCAGCAAATGTTTGGACGTTGAAGTTTGTGTGTTACTGAACTATAAAATGAACAGTTTTATACAAAGCGTTTGAAATTCTTTTCATAATAACTGTGTTCAACAAATTCTACAGAGTATAATACAGGGATATTTTGTTATTCTAACGTTCATTTTATTATCACACGTTTAATTTGAAGTATAGAGTTTAGATTTATTATTTACCGTTTCATTATTTTTTATTAGTTACAGTTGAAAATTGCATAACTATCTATCTAAAGCTTTGATTTGGTACTGATTGAATGTTGGTTCACTTTAGTCTGTAAGTTTTCTCAGTAAAAAATTAAACCTTTGTGTTTGATTTGCTGTCGGTACTCTTTGGAACATACATGGTTATTTTATTCTGTTTTTAGAATAAATATTCGTTATAAAAATATTTGGCTATAAAATTTATACTAGTCTTTACAATATTTATTTTTCAATTAAGGCGTAAGTGGACATGGAACATATCGTGATTTTATCAATTCTTGGAAAATACTTGCTTCTATGACATTATATTAGAAAAATGTTTGCTAACACTATTAGAGTATACCTATCTAAATATAAATTTTTAGTTAAAGGTAATTGGTGTTGAATAGAATTTAGGTGTTTTAATATCATTTTAATGTTAGATGTTTAGTAATTAATTACTTGGAAAATTTATCAATCAAAGTATTACGGTAAATATAAGAAAAGATCTGTGATATTGCAAGAGTGTAACACCCGGAAGTTGAAACGTCGATCTCTAACTGTGATTCAGATTTAGATTTTTGAACTTAACAGTCATCATATTATACTATCTGATCCATCTGTAAGATATGTTCAACGTACGAAAGTTAAACCTTCAAATTAATTACATGGAAGAGTGATTGTGTTTCTCAAATCACTTATTTATTAGAAATTAGCTTCTAATTAATTAACTATAAAAATACTATCACTGGTTTATAAAAAGTAAAAGAAAAAACCGATCCTTTTAACCGATCTCAACCTTAATTTTTAAGTATCTAGGCACCATTTAGAAGTTAAGGTATTTTTACAATGATGTTTTTCTGCTTTAAAATAAAAGGTCGGTCGTACTTATTAATTTATACTTTGTTTTTGTAGACGCCTACATTCCAAATTAATTCCAGTGGCAACAAAAAATAATCCACCGATATTTATTATTGTATAATACATAAATCATCTAAATCTAAATGATAAAATATGAGATTAAATGTGTGACCGCCATGCCCATGAGTACCGTAGCACTTCAAAACATTCTGCCTTTTAGTTTCTTGTTTCTTTGGAATGTTAAGATGTGAATTATTGGAATAGTGATGTCGTAGTGTCTTTAGTACGCTCTTCCAAATCCACGAGGTAATATTATTTACATAGATATAGAGTGACCAGTAATATTCCTTCGAGTGTTGTTACATTGTTAAAGAATGTACATTCCAGATGAATGTTTAAAATCTACTTTTGTTTTTATAATTATCTATGCATTTGTTGGTCTGTAGAAATAAATAATTAACCACTATTATTAGAAGAAGTAAGCAGATAATAAAAATATTAACGTGGGCTATAAACAGCAGCGTTCCAAAAAACCTTAATACAGTTGTCTCATGGAAACTGGTCTAGACAGACGATATGCGAGTCCGTAGAACCCACTTTAGTATTGATTTTTTTATTTTTATGGCATACACATAATTGGGTAGATCAACTATTTTTTGTCTCACTTCTGTCCCTGAACTGATAAAAATTACTCTGAAAATATAGTTACGGATTCATTTCATGCGTAAATATTGAATTTATTAAAAAGGTAATATCTTTTCCGTTGTTAAACAATCGAAAAAGAATCGAAATGTAGTTAAATTAACTTTTAAAAATATTTTGATATTTTTTCCTACTTTAGTTTAGTCCAGAAGACAAAGCACTTTCAGTTGTACAATTTTACTACTCTTTTAGATTTTTTGATTTTATAGTAATTCGTGTTTATAAAAGTATGTTACTCAGCACCTATTTGTAAATGTATAAATTTATTATTATCGTCTATCTTTTTCAGTTATTAAGACAAAAAAAATTACCAAAGTAACCAACCGCTACAAAAAATAGTTAATCAATCTAATTAATGTTTTCTCTTAAAAAACAGTATATGATTTGTAATCAAATAACTAAGTAAATTTGGATAAACGTTTTCTCTTTATATAATTTTGGCAATATTATATAAGGTACCTACTTAGACCATATACATTATTTTTGTTGAGGGGTTTTAGACTTGAAAATACAGCTGGCGACCACTACAGATACGATAAAGACGATAAAACACAATTTTAATGTGATTCACTTGAATTTTGGGCTAGGCTAGAAGGGGCAACCGACTACAGACTAATTAATGATGACAACAATAACATAACTTCAATGTGATTCACTTGAATTCTGGAGCAGGCCAGAAGGGTTCTAAGGTGCGTCAGGAAGCTTTGTTACACCTATGTGTACTACAAAGTTAAACTAAGAAATACTTAACGACTTTTTTCTAAGATATGATTTGCATTATAGATAGATTGGTAGATGCGCTACTTCCGAGAGCTAAAATATCGTAATATCTCGTCGACGTAGAAATACAGGTGAAAAATAGAATGTTGCTATTTGAAAAGCTGCACTCATTTTTATTTTTCAGAGAACGTTACCAAACATTTTAGCAATATTGAAATCTTGATTAATGTTCCTCATCTTATTTTAGGAAAAGTTTAATATTTACAATATTTATACAAAATAGATAGTTATTAGCATTAAATGGTTAATAATGAGGCAGAATGACAGATCTGTACGAGTTTTATCGAAATAGTTTTTCTAGGTATCAGAGGTACTATATATATTTACGAATTAATAGTTTTACTTGTATATACACATATAGGCAGTGGTGAACGTTGTTAGAGAATTTGTAATTTAAACGAGCAACAGATTTTATTAATATACACAATATCAAATCCCAAGTGCAGTTATTCAAATTTTAACATTTGTTGCCATGCCTCTGCTGAAATCACACACAGGTAGAGCACAAATAAATAATACGTGTGTGCAGTTTAATACTATATATAGATAATTATGACGTAGAATTTTCAATTTGAATAAAATGTATGAAAACACTAAGCACGAATTTGTTACTTACTTTAAATAGTTACGACGTAGATTCATTTCATATACCTACCTAATCATTCAAATTGTGACCACGGTTTTATATTTAGAGTGCCTCTCGCCTGTACAAGACTTACATAAGGCTGCAAATCACGAATTAAAAGTACGTAGTGAGTAAAATACCTATAGGAATTTTTATGGTGAAAATTGTAACTTGCGTTATGATATGTCAGATATGCATACATTACTTTTCGCTATTTTTCATTTTCAGCAAATAGAAGTCTAAGTTATACCCAATGTTTTTCGTAAAAATATTGTTTATTGTGATCGAACTATGTAGATATTCATCTCCGTAGATAGCGCATTCCAATCTTGTGATGTTATACGGTAAACAACAAGTGCAAATTATTTTGGCGACCAATAATACAACAATAGAATTATTTTGTATAATCTTAGATAATACCTATCGTTAAGTTTCGTCCATGAGAGCGATTAATGAATCGCATAAGTGTATGTGCATTGGTTAGTTGTAATTATTATACCATTTTAAGTGGCATACCTAAATATAGAACTTATATTGCAATTTTTCTAAGTTC
Source organism: Zeuzera pyrina (assembly GCA_907165235.1). Classification (NCBI taxonomy): domain Eukaryota; kingdom Metazoa; phylum Arthropoda; class Insecta; order Lepidoptera; family Cossidae; genus Zeuzera; species Zeuzera pyrina. The sequence goes on from OU015624.1 coordinate 13,535,441, forward strand.
CTGTAGATGTATTGATTAATGTATATTGGTACAATTTTGTTTTAATTGTAATGTGTTTATTTTACGTCTAAATTATTTAGATTTTAATGATTATTGAAAACTTCGTTCTTAATAGAGCAATATACAAGAACACATAAGTATAATAAAACGAAAAAACTGTGGCTGGTTTCATTAATGTTTTCCGAATACTATTAAGTACTCGTTTTGTATATTGTTAATTATTATAATATTCAGCACAAGTTCAAATGTAATAACTTAGGTCCATTTTTTATTTATCTAGCTTAGTAATTGTTTTTTCTTCATTGAGGAATTAACAATTATTATTTTTTCTTTAAGCTGTTTTATTTAACATTAATTGTTGACATTTTAGATTATAGAGAATCTGTTTTGCCTTTTAACATAATTAATAGTTTTTAGTGATGTAACAAAGAGCTGTATGATTTTGTTGAAATTTAAAGCTAAATCGTTAGTACACTGTGTCAGAAAAAGATGAAAGTCAAGGATCAAATCGGTGTAATTTTTGTCAATTGTACAACAGTCAAAAGAGACCCTTCACTGTTGGTCATTGTAACATTTGAAACAAATATAAGCATATCATAGCTGTAAAAATACAATTTTGACAAATAAAAGTCTACAATCATTACATAAATATTCTTTCATTGATAAATACCTTTAATAATTTCGGATATGAACAGGTAGATATGTTCGTAAATCTAATTTAATGAAAAATGTAATAGCTACATTTATTTAACGTAATCATTCCATTATCGTTGCAGATATGTGTGGACATGTCTTGCGGTTCACCGAGCATTCAAAGTCCTTTGCCACCACGAAGTCCCACCGCGTTACCACTGTGGTCACCGTTGCTGGCTCTTCAAGCTTGTCGTTTACGCAGGTATCTAAGCGATGATTGCATGGGCTACCAAAATAGACATCTGCTTCATACTGAAAGACGACGTTGTGGCGTATGTTTAGCCTCATTTCCTTCTACTTGGCTTCTAGAGCGTCACGCAGCTCTGCAACATGCATCTCAAACATCATGTGATGACAAACCTTTTGTTTGTGAACAGTGTGGCCAAAGTTACAGATATAGATCGGCCTACGTTAAACATAGGGAACAGAATCATCGTGCAAGACTCCCTGCAGATAAACTGTTTACATGTGATGTGTGCGGTATGCAGTTTCGATACCTTAAATCTTTTAAGAAACATCGCCTAAATCACACTCTCGAACGACTTCACACAAAAAACACCGATCAACCTGAAGGTATTGAACAAGTTTCCAGTACAAATGAAGCCTTAATAGGCCAATGTGGAGAAATGGACTTGTCTATGAAGAAAAAAAGTAGAACAGAAGAAACCAGAACGCCTCCTATCGAAGTGATAAATGACGCTGAGCAAGATAGTACAGTCGATTCTAATGGAGCTTCAGATTCGATTGTAACAGTCGATGATTCTACTGACTGCAGAAATTCAAGTGCAGAAAGTGAACCTAAAAAAGAAGACGACACAATATGCGAAACCAGAAGACGTGTTCCAGTTTCATTTGCTAGCATCAGTTCTATGGCAGACAGTTCAGAGAGTGAGTCTCGAGCTGATAGCAGTAAACATGAAACTTCTAGTTCGCATTCCGGAATTCTCGGATTCTTACAAAACGACGATAGACTGAGGGACAGAGAAAGAAGATTCGCTTGTCCATTTTGCGGCAAATGCGTGAGATCGAAAGAGAATTTGAAGTTGCACGTTCGAAAGCACACCGGAGAACGTCCATTTGTTTGTTTGTTCTGTGGCAGGGCGTTTGGGGGTAAGAGCGACCTGACTCGCCATCTTCGGATCCACACGGGAGAAAGGCCGTATCACTGCGAGGCGTGTGGTAAGTGCTTCGCGCGCGCCGACTACCTCTCAAAGCACCTTACTACGCACGTACATAACGCACGCTGATCAACGATAGCGCCGCCGTCCTGTTTTTAATATTCACATACCTCTATAGTTAATGACCGAGTCATATTAAAACCGTAAGTTGAAATATTTTTTAAAGATTTTTAAAATTTACTATATAAATGGATATAAGCAGGTTTAATTAGAAATATTTTACTCGATTTTTCATTTTGGAGTGGTTTATAAATAGTTTTTTAAATAATTTTCGGTTTTTATTCCGATAATGGAATATTTACGAAATTAAATATGATTGCTTCTAAGTAATTTTAAAGGATTCACTACGTCATACTTGCGTTAATTATTATCTCTATACATTTATATAAACTGTGGCAATAACTTGATTGTTAGGTCCAATTCCATTTTTATACGTAAATATTATCTGCGCCATGTTTTATTAGACCTCATTAAATACCTAATAAAAAAATAACATCGAGAAAACAATCGTATTGCCTTTTTATTCTATCAGTTTCGTAGATCAAGAAGACGAATCTAGAAATAATAGATCAATCAAAAAATTAACACATACGTGATAACAACTCAAGATGAACGCAATATGATCGGGTGATAAAGTTATTAGATAAATAAATTATGCCACGTTTTAATGTATAGGATGCTTCCAGTAACTTATTTTGCCATATTTTTGTAAGCCAATGTATTCTTAAGATTGATAAATTCATTCCATTGAAATGAACCTATAGAAAATTGGTAGCTGCGACGATAGGTAAGTAGAAGAAAGCAAAGAGCTGTGATTCGTACGATTAAGACCAGTCAACAACCTTTAGAACATCGAAAAATGTTTTATGCAATTCTATTATAATGTTAATAATTAGATATAAAGAAAATATAATAGTTTTAAGAAATCTCTCTGTGCCAAAATATGTACCTCATAAAAGTAAACATTGAAGTAGATAAATTAATTGTCGAGGTTTATTTGTACATTTACTCCATTTTGTTTTGTTATTAGCTAATGTGATGTTAAAACCTATCCGCGTTGCCACTGATACATAATAATTATACAATACCATGTTTCATTGGTATGTATTTATCTTACTGACAATATTGTAACATTGAGTTACCTATAACTATAATATATTATACTTAATCCTTGAAAAATACTGACCTGCAATGAAAAATATTTTACGTCCCTTTTCCATACTTATTTTGAGGCGTACTTATTCAGGAACGGATTTAAGAAAATTTAACCTTCAACATTTACAAGTATACTCTTCTTTTCTCTACTTTTAGTTCATTCTATATAAAATATATATTTTTTGACTAGTTATGATCACAATAAATACATGCCTTTTTTCCATTGCTCCGGAATGATCAGGGAGAAAAAGAATGATGTAGATTGTGCACGTTGTTTATCTTTCCGCACGGAACATAAAAGTCGACCGAAGTTTAGAGCTCATGCCTAAGAAACCGGTGCAGGCAACAGGATAACAACCTGTAAACATCTAGTTAGCTTTACCGTCCCATCTGAAAGGTTGATGCTTATCCCTTCCGAATGGGAAATGGTTTGAAGTTGTACGTATGTATATAACAACGATAAATGAAAATTTCAGTTGTCTTTAAATTTTTCTTACGCCCTAGGCCAGGTCGTAGCTACATTTCAATTCACTCCTGGTCCTATGTATGTATCGGTGGCGTGCCTACGGCTTCAGGATAGAGCAAGCCCGACATACATGTTCTTCATTGTTTTTGTAAAAGTAAAGGGAAGGCTAAAATATTATAGATTACTAATTTATTTATTTTTTATTACACAAAACGAAATATTAACCATGACTTTTGCACAACCGGTGGACAAAAAGAGACGAAAGAGATCGCTCTCGCGTTATCTTTCAACAAAACAATTTTTATAATATTTTGTTATTAAACATGTATTCATAGTTAGTTAGTTTATCAGTTCTTAACATATAAATGTGTGCCAATTCGTTGTTTATCCAAATTACTAAAATAAATCACTGTATTCAAATGTCTTTTATGGCGTCAGTATAGTTTTTTAATCGTCATAACCAGAACGATTCTAAATAATTTCGTCATTTGAATAAAATATAGAGCACTAATAATAATAAGTAGTACCACCTACCTATAACTTGATAGAAGAATCTGGAGAACAAACAAAAATCTAATCAGTTTCGTGTCCTGATAAAATTGTCTTTCATGCGAATTACTATTCAGAGAAACACATTCATGGGTGAAATAGTTTTGTACACCAATTTATTGTGTTTTATGCAATTTACTAGTCGAATAATACACAAATCAGGCGTAGGTTATAAGATAACGAAACAATTAGTTGTTTTTTCTATGCAAAGTTCAAAGATTTTACATTTTCAAAGCCGATTAAAACTTGTTTACATTTTAAGTCCTCACAATGAACAACTTATTGGGTTTTTATTACAAATTAACTCACTTATGATGGAAATTACAAAAAATACTTATCACTTGTCCACCGGCTCAAACAAATAAATATTAGGTAAAAACAATGACGTTAAATCACGTGGAATTGTATTCGTAGTCGTATCGTATCTCTCAATCTGTACAAAGTTCAATATGAAAGCCGGGCTTTTCGCTTCATACTAATTGCTATATAAACCCTAGTAAAGAAGCTATAGCTTTATCGAGCTTTGCCCATTAGAGAGAAATGAAGATTGCAAGCCACATTGCAAGCTAACACATGAGAGCAAGACAGCTTATTACATAGTTACACAGTACACTGATTGCGCCTTGAGAGGTCGCGAGGTTCGAACTCGAACGGCCGTCACGTGTTAAGTCACGAGTTTGTTGCTATGGTTGCGTACAGTCATTTTCGTTTTGACAAAACCGAAATTTTAAAACCGATACGGTTTGAAATTAGTTTTTATTTTATTATTTTATGCTTGACTGAGCATTTTAGTAAAGCATGCCAGGCTTTTGAGATTGTATGAAGGTACCGCCACTGGTATGTATGTAATGTCTACATACATCATGATCAATGCCACAAGTTCACGACTTAAAATATTTTTTTTTAAATAATAATTATCATTGTTTAATTAGGAAATAACTAATGTGAGTTGGGAACTAAAATTGTAAATTTAAAGCTTGGGAGAAAAGAATTTAGTAGATGACAAAACATTGTGCTACATTTTTTTTTGAGCAGAAAATATGTATGTACTAATGTACGTCTACCTAAGTTAAAGTAAGGTAACTTCCATTCTTTCTCGGTTTTTCTTGCTGAAGTTTACCTAAGATCCACATTTGATACTTTTCTCATTCATTACGTTAATGCGACTTATTTCGACTCATGTACTTACCTATGCCACCAAAGTTCTAAAGTAAAGTTTAAATTTCAGTTTTAGAAAAATATTTACTTAAGTAGACTTATGTAATTTAATATCTTAACATTTGTCCATAAACGTAATGATCCTGAACTTACCGAAATTATTGTATTCAACTTTCATGTTCGAAAACAGTCGTCTCCTGAAACTGGATAATTCTTCCCGTACACTTTCATTAGCTATGCGTGTGTTTTTGACATTTCCCTAAGCTGGTAGTATATTAGGTTTTTATTAACGAGCCTTGGTGTTCCTTTGCTTCTAATGCTATACTCGCTTTCCCTCTGTAGATGAGATTTTCGTCATTAGTCGTTCGTCGGCTAAATTCGTCACTCATATATTCTTTTCCCCATTTTAACATTAACACTCTTCCAACCCTGCTATTTTGTGTATGTCCGCGAGCGTAACTCCGAACATATTATGAGAGACGTAAGACGAAAGAAGTGTGTCGCCAGGACCGCGATGCTTGACACTTGTCCTCTCTGTCTACCCCATTAGAGATATAGCATAAAGATATGTATATGTATGAACAGTAGCGGCGTTAGAGCAGGGCGCGGTTGGGCGATTTCCTAAGGGCGCGCCATAAATAAAGGGGCGCCAAAGGCGTCTACATTACATAAAAAATTCAATTGAAATAAACGTTTATTTTCTTTATTTTTGTCTTTGTTTTTGTCTTTGTTTTTTTTTCTCAATTTTTTTCCACATGTGTAAATTGGAGAGTAGAGAGGGGACGTCGTAGAAATCTCTCCCAGGGCGCCGGTATCGCTAGAACCGGTACTGTGTATGAATAATAATAATTGTTGATACCTACTTAATCTTGTTAGGACAATTCTAATACCGATTTGAGTATTATAATTATCCCAGCATTACCTACTTACATTAAATTTATTCTCATGCTTAAAAGGCTTAAAAATAAATATAGCGTAATGCAATAAAAATATAATATTTTACGATTTATGGATATTCATAATATCTCCTTTACATATTAGTAGTATGTGGTGATAAATATACAAACCGTCAATTAAAAATTATTAAGATTATTACATGCTTTCTATGATTTTTAAATATCGTTAACATCAATTTGCGGGCCAGTATTTTACATAGCTTGTTAACATGTTTTGTTTTGTTATAAATAGTTAAAACAACCATTATTATCGTATTCAATTTACATTTAGTACTGCAGACGTACTACAACATACCTACATGATATGTATATTAGATATGTACTTCTGATACGTCATCAACATAAACAATTATTGTCATTATGTGTAATATTTTTGTCATTCTCTTTTAGTTATCACATTCTGTTATTGTTGTACCCATTTCTTAACATGTATGGTGTTTGTAATAAAGTGTATGCCAGAGGGATAATACTATGTTAAGTATATTCTAGGTAGTCGAAAACTTGTAGTATAAATGAGAAGCAATACTCTCAATATTTAATTTTATTAATAATAATATTCTAATTGCAATGTAATAGTAGTACCTAAAACTGTCCGATCGATACGCTGTCTGACTTTGACAACTACCTACGAAAGTTCCAGTCACATGTGTACTTGACAATGTAATTTTCTGTGTAAGTGATGTGAATATAACAGTCACGTGGGTCATTGAAATTCTCGTATGTAAAAATATATCGTCGGATTTGTACTTCTTGAGAAAAAATTTCTTATGAGTTTTCTGGTTTTACCTGCAAGAGTATACAACAATACCATCGAAATAAACAATGAAGTCGCATTCGTATTGTGTGTATAATGTAGACATTTTGCCATTACGTTAAATTTATAATAAAAATACAATATTATTCAAAATCGATGTTGACTGTTTTTATAATTATATCAGCAGTAGTTACTTGATGTTGTGGTGTAATTTAGTGTCTTATAGGTTTAAGGACATACACTACTCAAAGTTATAAGTACGGTATTGTTTATTGCTGTTAGACCTGTAATGGTAATTTTGCATCAGAAATGTGTTGTCACTCAATAATACCGATGTTATTTCTAATTTATCAATTAATTGACTGTATATAATAACTTTGAGTAGTTCATTATTTTGAATTCTCGTAATGTTAAAATTGGTGTGGTATTCTTTATGTATGTTCATGTAACATAGATATATGTTATGTATGTACTGTAATATTATAATACAGATATTTTAATTTTTAAATGAAATTCTAAAATATACCGAGCACAACAAAATTTGTATATATGCGTGTGCTAACCAGGTCAAATGTGATAAATTTAGGAATTAAGTGAGTTTCTGTTTTATTTAAAATTCTAGTTCTCTAAGAACGTTTTACCATTTTTATTTACGAAGTAAAGCTAGGACATATCTTTGTGTTTTGTTAAAATGGTTGCAGTTTTTTAATATATAGTTACATATAATTTTATTATTTTCTTAAGATTTTACTGTCGACTGTGAGCTTAAAGGGCATTATTTTAATTAAAAAATATTGTTATTATTTTTTAAGGGCCGCGACGCTTGGCACTACATCCTCTCTGACAACTCGTTAAGGATTCGGCGTGAAGATATGTATGTATGTATTATTATTTTTTTAATTTTCGGAGGACTTCTAGGGGAGTTCATATAGATACAAAAAAGGACAGGAACGCGTTTAACATTATTGTGACGCACAATTTACCACTATAAATTGTTCATATAATATATGTATATATATCCGTCCAATTAACATTACATTGCATTAAAGGAATAGGCAGTGCAAACTGGTGTTGCTGTTATATATTGATGGTATTTCACGATTTTCACAAATACTACGTTTACTCACTACAGTTAGGTACAAACATACGATCATTAAGTGTTTGATAATTTATCAGTAAGACGGTACCTAAATGTAATTGCAATGATTGTGATATTAGACGCTTTTAGGTTGAACAAGTAACGAAGCACACGCGTGAAGTCTTTAAATAAAACATAGCCAACGATGCTCGGACCTAGACTGATTTTCAGATAGAGATATCTAAGGTAGGCCGGAAGTTTCGCAGTCAATAAGTAATAAACTAATACTCAGAGACTTAGATTCTCTGCTATTACTACGTAATAAGTGTTGATTTAAATAATTTTAAAAGCCAAAACACAGTCTCAATAGTTTACGAAATAAAGCGAAATAAGAGAATTTATTTAATTTTTAAACATAACTTATACAGAATTTTTTATATACCAACTCCAAATTATTTTTCAGATGTATTCATTTTTATACATCTCCATATACACTGAATAGTGGTAAGTGTAGTTATCGTAGATGGGTCTATTAACTGCGTGGTGCTACATTGAGTAATGATATGTGATAGAAACTGTTCTTCAGAGACATTTTATTTATTGAAACACCATAGGTAAACTAAAATAATCACGTAACGATATATTGTATGATTACAGATTTACAAATACTACATTTGTTTAAGGTAAACTGTATTGAGAATTAATTTTTCCCAGTATTTTTAAGTGTATTAGAAACCAAAGTAATTTATTAAGTTACATAATGTTAAACTTCGGATGTCAATAATACCGCAAATTTTGTAATAAAATTCAACTTTCTGAACTAGGTCAAATCAAATTCTATTAAATAGTGTAATGTTACTTTACCGTTAATTCTCATGAGTACAGTCAATATTTTTCTGACATAATACCTGTAGGTAGCCCAGTGATAAAGGTCGAAGTCCTGTGAAGCTGAATTTTTGGAATGAATTTAATTTAAGGTCTGACAAAATTTGAAATAAGTTTTAATGAAAAACTCATTTAAACTCCTTATCGACCCCGGTGCTAGTATCAGTTTCACGTGGGGTTATAAAAAAATCATATAAAGGATTTTTCGTGAATATCTCACAAAAAATAAATTTGAAATTTACAACTTGGTTTTTGTAAAAGATGACTATTTTAACGGTTTTCTACCTAGAATTATATTAAAAAGAGTAAGTATCTATACTTAACCCTTTAAAAAATAATGCGATTTATAAATTTATAATATAATAGTCATTGTCATTGTGTAGGGTAGGTAAGTATAATACCTACTCAATGGTATCTAGTACTTCCATAGATATCTAGGCAGGTAGTTACAATTTATAATAAGTTTGTTAAAATACTTATTTTGTTTCTGAGTCTATTATTACAGTATGATTAAAATGTGGTTAAGATATTTAGCAAAGTCATAATAACTTTTCTGTAGGTAAGTAGGAAATTTTCTAAGCTAGGAATTTCACAATAAATACTTTCCGTTATAGTGACCGTTGATTCCGCGTGAAATTATTAGCAGCACTCTGGTCTATAGGGATTTTTTGTTCATAACCACGAAATTAAGATTCATACCAGAAATCAGTTTTCCGGAGATAGATCTTGTCTCATTTTTATGTAATTAATAAAAAACGTGTTACAAAATATTATTTGGCCATTGAAACACTACGTTTCTTTATATTTTAGTAGGTAACCTATACCTGCATGATACGACGATTTAATTATATCTAATTAGTTATATATTATATCTAATTAGTTATAAATTAGTTTACCTAATCTTCATTTTCTTCGTTTTAAAAAATTAATTATTATTTGAAGTAATTTTCTATGTTTTAGTCGGGTATTAATAATGGTTAAGTATACACCTATACGATATATAGGGATAAAGGGGAAATGTGTGCGTATCATCCTCAGGGAAAAGTTTCTTGTTGCCAGAGTTAAAATTAACATGATAATAAAATAGTTACAGATAGTACGATTAATTTTATTATTTATGTTTTCTAAAAGTCCATTAAAGGATCATTTTATACACAGGTACATATAAAATAAATATAAAATGATCTCTGGGATCGTTTAGCATTTATACGTCAAATAATAAATTATTTATTTACAAAATACATTCCAGAGATTTGTTTTTACCATATTTACCACCAAGTGAAAAAGAAACAGCCTCTATAAATAATGAATAAATGTTTGGTTACTTTAAGACCTATTTACGAATCAAGAATTTTCTAAAATCATCATTCTTGTATCTATTTAAAACTTTGTAATGTATAGTCAAATGATTTACTATTATTATGTTTTCGATAAAAAAACACTCGTCGAAAACATTAGTTTTCTGAAAGACAAATATGATATTCTATCTATATTATTATCTTCACGAGCAAATGATTTTTATGTTCGTGCTTATTTCTATATATTTTTTACTATCTACCGTTAAAAGTTTCACACTTGGTAATTGACACGTGTTTTGTTTCTCAACGCAACTCAGTTACCTAGTATTGAAGGAAACAATTCTCTCTTTCAGTCTAAAATTTTGTAAGGATGATTCGTTCAGAAGCGAAACATGTTGATCAACAACTTTTAAGCTTCAAATAATGCAAATTGACCAATTAGTGTTATTAAACTTTCACGACTTGTACTCATCTTACAAACCTAAATAATCGAGTCTATATCGTGTTGATACTTTAAAGTTAATGCCTTTTTTATCCTGACACGTATCGACCGGATTTACCGATCGTGGTTTTTTATGATATTTCCGCGTTTAGGATCTTTAAATACTGCCTTTCAATTCAGTTTTGATGAATTAGTTTTTTTAAAAACTTGTATTATATTCTATGTGATTTAAAAACACTAATGGGTAAAACTATCGTTCTCTTCAAGGTTCGTTTTATGCACATATAAGGTGATCCTTTGACACCAAACGCAGTATTTATAAACATTGCAATATACTTAATCATAAAATATAATATGTGATTTATAAGGAATGTTTAAAATATAAGAATTTTTATCTATAGAGCCCATGAGTAAAATAACTACTTAATAAGATTCAATATATTATGTAAAAACTAAGCTAACATTGATAGTTGATTTACCGGCACGCTTATTACGTAACTTGCAGTCAGCAAGCGACGAGCAATATCGCGCAATATTGGCTGTCAAAGCGAGAATTTGTGTAATGTAATTTGTATAAATCTACCGCGATAAGTGCATTTTGCGCTCATAGAATAATTGTTATGCAATCATCATACATGACACCAACTTTTTATTACAATTAGTCACCGATCGCGCAGTGATCGCGTGGCTGTTGCTGTCTGCAAATTTTTAGGTAATCGAGGTGTATTGTTTTTTCGTAAAATTACAGTATTTAAATCGCCATGATGCCTCAACAGACGATCGACATGGCCATGGGGGTGACTAATTCCTAAATCTGATAGATGGTACTAATATTACCAGCCACGTCGAGAAATCCTTTTACCTAGAGGGATCATTTTGCACACTTTCCCCTAACACCTATTGTTTCGCTGTTGGCTCTATAATTGGATTAAATTATCATAGCGTTCTATTTAGTTTGAAAAAGCATAAAATTTTATTTTGTAACACGTTTCATTAAAGTAACGAGTAATACCTACTAGAGTACAGCCTACACGTCCTAGTGATGGCACTGTCACGTCGCACATTGGATACATTCGACGTTAATAGGTATTGTCATAGAGATGGGCATTGTATAAAGTTTTTATGGCCTTACTAATGTTAAAAATGACTTGAAATATATGATACTAAGTTTTATAGGCATAGTCTACTCAGTGCAAAGAGCAGATAGGTGTTATTAAGACATGTAAGCACTTCACATTGTGTATATTACTAATTTTGACTGACTCAATACTTAAACTGCTCACACCTTGACTCACACAAGCGGACTAATTGCCTCTGATATGTGACATGGTGTATGGTTATATTACACAACTTTAACAAATTTTGTATTTTGACTGACTAAAATCGAAATGTCGGCCATAAGGCTAAAGTTTCGATATTTTAATATTTAATGTTCATAAATGAGATTTAAACATTCATGTAGAATTTTATCACCCTCTCGGGTCCGATTGACAAAAAACAGATGTAAAAAAAACATTATTTTCTAAATCAGTACACAAAGATAAGTTAAGTCAAAGACAGAATAAATCCCAGTAGGTAAATGTACAGAACATAGTATATTACTTAAAATTGCTTTTATACCTTTTTGTTGAAATGTAATATTAATGTTGGTGTGTTGAAGATTTGCATGGAGGCTGTATAAGCATACAGCACATTTATGAACACATTTATGAACATTATATATCAAGATATCAGTCTTATGGCTGAAAATTCGATTTTCGCCGTTATTTAGACTAAATTAGCCTCCTTCGTAGTCAGTAAATTACTGTGCGAGAAAATCATTTTTTAACGTTTCTGTAATTAGGTCTATTCATTTATTATACATGCTTTTATTTTGTAATATATTTTATTGATGTGCTGTTTTTGTTGATGTTGGTTATTTGAATATAATTTGAAGAATACTTTTTACGTAAATATATTTCTTGTAGTTGTAGCAATAATGTTATGGATTTTATTGTTAATATTAACTTCGGTATTCTACATAGATATATGAATTGACAAACCACAGATATTTAGTAACTATCCAATATTTTTATTAACTGATCCATTGTCCAAGCTAACATAGGCATATACTTTAATATTTTGGATGTGTATTATACCTTACAGTCTACATTGAATGCTATTGTGTATATTGTTTCATTAAATATCGGTGTGCAAAATTATAGTAAATGTCTTTGATCTCTAAAAATAAAAAAAGACAAAAATACTTTATAAAATTTCTAAATGTGCAATAAATATGTGTGTTGTAGCGTTACCATTAGGCATAAAATTTATCTATAAAAATATGGTTACTGAAACAAAAACGAACAAAATGGATGTTGTTCGTTATTATAAAATAAGTAAGCGCAATGATCTCATTGTTTTAATGATCAGTAGCTATATTTTTATGGCACATTAAATGAATATTTGGCACTTTTAAAAAGCACATTTTCCTATTCTAATTGAAAAATGATTTGAAACGTGTTGAAAATGGATTTGTTGGTGATTAATTTCGTAACGAAATATATTTGTTTCATTAATCGAATATGTTTTATTATCAACTCCCCTTGTTCCTTTTTTCCAGAGATGAGATTGATCTTCGTAGATTAAGGTCATATCAGCGTATACGGATCGGCTTAAGCATGTCATACATTTTTTTATTATTTTAATAAAATATATTAACAGTTGTAAACAGTTTTGCCAAAAAAGCTATTAATTTCTGTAGTACTTTATGTAGATATCTACCATCAAGGTCAAGGCGCGTAGTGTCATAAATAGGCCTCACTTGGGTATGTACTTAATTTTTTCAAACTAACAAACAAACAGGTAGTCAAACATGTTGAAAAATATATGTAAATCTACATCGTATTTCTGAGAATCCAGAAGTTTTAAGATGTTTGAAGACCCTAGAACCTGGACCCTGGATCGTAGACCCTGGACCCTGGATTCTGAAGCCTAATCCCAAGACTCCTGACCATAGACCATCTTGCGCTTTGACCCTAGACTACACAGGGACCGTAGACCCTGAATTCTAAAGCTTGAACTCCGGAGCTCGTACCTCGGACAATGTCTAAGTACGGGACAGCCATACAATAAAAAATATACTTCTACTGAAATTATATTTTAAGTTTGTATATTTACAAAAAAGCTGGCTTTCACAAAAGTCGAGAAATGCTGAAATTTAAAAATATCGATCTATGTTATGACATAAATATACGTTTTTTTAAAAATTCCCGTTCCTGATAAAAAATCCATTGACATAAAATCGTAAATTAACTAAATAACTAACAAAATTACTATGAAATAATGAAAGATCACCTCTACATTGCATTTTATAACATTTTAATAAAATATTGTCATTACATATTTCGTGTTGCTTTGTTATAACGAAATTGTAAATAAAATTATTTATAAGTATTTTATGTTTCTTTATCTTTATATCTTTATATTAATATCTTTATTGTTTGTCAATTTTTGATGTAACATTGTTATTGACCTTTATGTAGAGACTTTGGTGAGAACGGGGGAAGAAGAAAAGTTGGTGTTTTAATTAGATTTTCTATTTTGTATTTTTGCGGTTTTGGCAGTTTTAAGGTACAAAAGCGATAGTAACTACCTGTTCTACCTAAATTAATTAAGTTCTAGGTAAATTTCTTAAGAATAATAAGAAGACAGACATTTTACAACAGAGATACACTACTTTTTTTAAATAAGATTACTCTAAGAATGGCAAAAATGTTTCTATTAAATGCGAAACAAGTTACCATAAGTACATAAATAGAGAAGAAAAAGACCTTCACGAAGAAAAACTTTTTTATAATCTGATCACTCTATTTCGTATAAAAACAATGCACCTTCCTCAGATGGGGCTCCAAGTTCTAAGTTTGATTAACAATATAATAGAATTTCGATACAATAACATGGCGAGTGAATGAAAGAATGAACAATAGTTTTTTGTAATATTATTTATTTTGTTTTTCTGGATAAAAATTCCACGTAACCATGGGTTTTGAGGTGTACGATACGTCGTATTACTTTTAATGAAAGTATCTCAATATTATTACAAGATATATTATTTACTCTAATTAAAAAAAAAGTAATTCAAAACTGTAATTAAACTATAATTAAGAAAAAAAAAACAATTAAGATAAATGGTGATTATTAGTTCTATCTCTCTTACCTTACAGTTCTATCTCTCACCTCTCTATATGTATCTATCTCTTAAGAGCCCTATGACGAATTGGAAGCACTTGAATTTAGGTATCGGCGCGTTCGGACACTCATGTTTGCGTGCGTCTTTCGTAGCTTTATTGTAGTTTGAGTAACGAAGCGACTTCAGTATAAAATATAATTTTGATATTTTTTCGAATGAAAAGTTTCGATTTTTGTTAATAATGTAATGATAATAGGGAATCAATAGGGGATTTGGTCTCTCGCCAAAGCTGTCCTTGGTAATTTCTGTCAGCCGTCTCTTCCATCATTGCATAAGACCGATGACTCCCTGGCCCACACTGCAAAGGAGAAAGTCGATCTTCTGGGCACTCTCTTTGCATCAAACTCGACACTGAATGACGGGGGAAATTTAACACAAACCATACCGCATTGAGCGAGCTCTATGCCAAACGTTCGGTTCCTACAGAGTTCAGTTCGTAAGGCTCTTTTTTCCCTCGATATTCACAAGTCGAGTGGGCCAGACGGGGTACCCGCAATTCTGCTAAGGACGTGTGCTCCGGAGTTGGCACCGATTCTAACGCGCCTTTTCCGGCTCTCTTACACCATTGACGTTGTCCCGAGTACTTGGAGGACGGCCTTTGTGCACCCAATCCCTAAAAAGGGCGATCGCTCTGATCCGTCCAACTATAGGCCCATTGCCATTACCTCTTTACTCTCCAAAGTAATGGAATCCATTATAAACTGTCAGCTCCTCGGGTACCTAGAGGAGCACCAGCTGATCAGTGATCGCCAGTACGGTTTCCGCCGAGGTCGCTCAGCTGGTGATCTTTTAGTATACCTTCGTCATCGCTGGGCGGAGGCAGTCGAGAGTAAGGGGAAGGCTCTGGCAGTAAGTCTAGTCATAGCGAAAGCCTTTGATAGGGTGTGCCACGCTGCTTTACTTTCCAAGCTTCCATCTTACGGGCTTCCCGAGAAGTTATGCGCGTGGGTTGCCAGCTTCCTCTGTGGGCGTAGCATAAAAGTCGTAGTAGACAGTATGTGCTCTGACTTTAAGCCTGTGAACGCTGGTGTCCCGCAAGGGTGTGTGCTTTCTCCGACTCTTTTTCTTCTGCATATCAATGACATGCTGCATAACAATAGCGCCATTCATTGATATGCGGATGACAGTACTGGGGATGCACTTTATACCGGACGTGCTAATTTCTCGTTGGAAAACGTTATTGAGAACCGGAACAAGCTTGTGTCTAATATTGAGAACATGTTAAGTCATGTCTCAAGTTGGAGGCGACTAAACTTAGTCCAAATCAACCCCTCTAAGACACGTTAACCGCAAAAAGACGTCCTTTTGTTGTATCCCTCAGTTTTGAAGGTACTTCCCTTGATGCCAAGCCGACTATAGGAGTCCTTGGGGTCGATATCTCGAGCGACGTTCAGTTCCGCGGTCATCTGGAGGGCAAAACTAAATTAGCTTCGAAAAAGCTGGGTGTGCTCGGTAGAGCGGGACAGTATTTTACGCCGACCCATCGCCTACAACTTTACAAGGCACAGATTAGGCCTCACATAGAATACTGTTCCCATCTTTGGGCTGGAGCGCCCCAGTATCAACTCCTTCCTTTTGAACGCATACAATGTAGAGCGGTTCGGGTTATCGGCGATCTGGTACTCTCTGATCGGCTCGATTCTCTGGCCCTGAGGAGGGACGTTGCGTCCCTAAACATCTTTTACCGGATCTATCATGGGGAATGTTCTGAGGAATTGTTCGGAGTACTGCCTGCTGCTGAATTCCGTTACCGTACGTCGCGCAATCGACTATCCTTTCATCCTCACCACCTTGATGGATGGCGGTCTACAATTGTGCGATTTTTACGACATTTTTTACCACGTACGACAATTTTGTGGAACCAACTTATAGCGGCGGTATTCCCGGACCGTTACGACTTAGGGACCTTCAAAAAGCGAGCCTACTCTTTCCTTAAAGGCCGGCAACGCACCCGTGATTCCCTGGACGTTGCGGGTGTCCATGGGGGGCGATGATCATTTTCCATCGGATGATGCGCTTGTTCGTTTGCCCCCTCTGATATATATAAAAAAAAAAACAGGAAGCGTGCTCGTCGCGACCCCTGCCAGCCCTTTTCAGGGCTGCAATTCCTCTCCTGTGCATACCACGCGGGACAACCATTGTGCTACATTTAGGGAGTCCCCTGAAAGCGACGTACACCGGTCTGTCCCCGCTGGCGTGCAGAGTGCTGTTCGGCGTTGGGGACCGCCACCCAACACGCTGTGCACCTCGCGGCACTAAGTGTAAGGAAGAGTGCAGAGGTAAGAGAGCAAGAATGTTAGAGGTGGGATTGAAGAGGAGATGAATGAAGCGATATTGATATTATGGAAGAGAAAAGATCGGATATGTTATGTTTGAGTGCAACCAAGTGAAGGGGCAATGAACTTGCCGACTTCACTGAAAGGGGCATTGTTTTTTAGTCAGGGGTACCACATGGAGACAAGGGATGCCAAGGGGTGGGCGTTTTACTGTCTTCTCGTTTGGATAATTGTACGACTGAGTGTAAATGTGTAAATCCCAGACTGCTCTGGGTACGGCTCAAGATGGGATTGACGAGA
The DNA here is from genome assembly GCA_907165235.1 of Zeuzera pyrina. Taxonomy (NCBI): domain Eukaryota; kingdom Metazoa; phylum Arthropoda; class Insecta; order Lepidoptera; family Cossidae; genus Zeuzera; species Zeuzera pyrina. The sequence continues at coordinate 13,552,860 of OU015624.1, forward strand.
AAATTTATTTTGGCTGTGTATCCAGTGTTCTCTGCCGATTTGAGTCAACTATAGCAGTTTTGGGAGAATGTTAGAGAAGTTCTAGCGATTGTTGAAGAGAATCAGAGAATTGTTGTGTGTGAAGACATGAATGAATGGGTCGGGACAGCTCGTACAGGATTTGAGACTGTCCTAGGCAAATATGGAGATAAGAGAGTGAATGATGCTAGTAGGATTGTGTTAGGAGTGTGTATGGAAAAGGATCTTTCTGTAGCTAATACCGTGTTAAAGCACAAAAGGATGCATACACGGTGCACGTGGGAAAGAAAGCGTGAGAGAAGTATAATTGATTTATACCTGGGACACTAGAGCGCATAGATGAGCCTATCTGGGAACGGACCACTTTCTGGTGATAACCAGAATAAGGGGTCTGATTGCTGCATGGCGACATCGCGTAGTGTCCTAATCTGCAGCGGTTTGTCTAAAATTAAAAGCTGGAAACTGCAAGATGCCACCAGGAATGAATATGAACGGGTAGTATCGGGTAAGCTTGATGATAGATTGAAGATGATGAGCGAGGACGTTGAAGAATGTTGGCAGAACCTTAGAGATAGTATGATCGAGGCTGTGAAAGAAGTGTGTGGAACCAATAAGATTGGGAACGGTAAAAAACGTGATGGGTGGTGGGATGGTGAGGTGAAAGAGCCTGTGTATAAGAAGAAGAAAGCCTGGTAAGACTACCTTGCTACTAAAAATGACTGTGGTATGTAGAATTTGATGAAAGACAGATATAAGCTGCAGAAAGCAGAAACGAAAGCACTAGTGAAAGAGAAGCGTGAAAGGTGTAGGTAGGGTGTACGAAAACAATATATCGGACAACTTCGAGAAAAATTCCAAATTATTTTGGAAAGAAGTACGTAAGTACAGAAGCGGACCGGCACCTTGCAAAATGAGTAAAGTGCTTGATACCAAAGACATCCATAAGTATGTGTATGGTAAAAAATATAGGATCAACGGAAAAGCGACTATAAGATAAACCCATATTACAGATGCGACTCTCTTTAGTGAGTTTATTTTTCTTCTTCCTAGCGTTCGGGAGGGCCTATCGCTAGTAGGCTTCAAACGAGCGGCTAAAGAGCATTAGATTATGAAGAGTTCACAATAAGCATTTTCATTTAAGTATATGGAAATGTATGTACATAATGATATTATGTACTGATTTTTTTTATTGTATTTTATATTCATTATTGTTATTTAGCATATTGTAATACATACAGTGTCTCCCTTTTTTACAGTGTCAAAATGTCAATCTCGCGGGTCCGCTGGGAGAAATTTCTTATAGAAATAAGCGATACCTTCTGCTCTTCTTTCTGTATGTATCTTTCTTTTGTACGTTGTTGATGAGTTATTTATTTCAATTTATTGCTATCACATTCCTTGCTTCTTTGCTTTGTATGAAATTCGAGACGAGTAACCGTGAGTAGAACCGTGTTGTTCATTCTTTAAAAAAAACGAGCATTATTAAACGCAGCGTAAACTTGATTAGATACAACTCCCTCAATAATTTTAGTAGAGACATAATTCTGTAATAGATCTATAAATTTCGATAACCGATTTGTTTATTTTTTTTTTAAAGGGAGTGATGAATGCGAACTTTCGAATTACAGGAACAACTTCTTTCAAGAATATACCAGTAGATAGTTATGTACAAGTAAGATGAATTTCTTAAATCACTCAGAGAAATGTATCGCCTTATTCAATTAGCGTCGCTATGGGGCTACGAACAAAAACACCCACTCCGATAGAGATTATTTCATCCTTGACCTACTTCCAATGGTCCCATTTGTGAGTGTTACAGAAAAATGAGACTGAATATTAAGAATGTATAAAACATCTAAGTGTTTTTCGTCTTTTTTAAAATTATAGCCGCTGGATATTTTCTCACAAGTATTCGTAATTTTTTGTACTAAGTATCTATACAATAATAATATATTCGATTTGTAGTTTAAATAAAAACATGGTCATTTGTATTACAGTGTAAGGTAAAGAAATGTTTAAAATAATAAGGGGTACTTATAAAAGATGTGTTTTATTCTATCTTTTTTCTGTTTTTGCTCTATCGTAAACATCATTGGTTCACACCAATGATATATATATACAGTGCAAATTCTAAACAAATCATTTGTGTACCTATATGCATCTGTACATAATTAAGTAACTTGTGGGCAACTCATTATTATTCCACACGTTACCTACAATATTAAAATATAACTTATCTATATAAATAAAAACCAATTGCCACATGTATGACGGAGAATCACTTGAGAACAGTTTTGCTGATTTCTTTTTGTTTGCTGATTTCGATTTGCCTGATTTCTTTTTGTTGCGTTCGTAATTGTCAGGACAAGATTTATATGGAAGAAAATTTTTTGGAAAACCCACGGAAAAAGTCGGAAATTTTGATGGTATTTTTGTATGAAAATCTCAATACATGTTTGCAACATATCAATACATATTTAGTATGTTGTAAACATTCAACATCCTACGGAGCGAAGCCGGGGTAGGTCGCTAGTATGTTTATATAATACAAAAATACTATAAATAAAACAATATAATACACGATAAATGTATACGTATGCGTAAATATAAAGGTTTAAATAAATATTATAAAATATAAAACAAATAGGTAAATTGTACCTCGCGAGTCGGGGAACTGTAATTAATTAATACAACTACAACGAAAATCCAGTGACAAAGGTTGGAAGTAATCAAAAACCGACTCACCTGCGCTGGACTTGTCCCACATAGGTCGGCGCCGACTATTTATTAAGGCAATAACGGACTACACTTGCACCTCACCAGTTTTGATTTTGTTTTTATAACAATGTTTGAGATTTGTACGTTTAAGCTAGCGCTGTCACGACGACAATACGACGACTCTAATGAATGGCTTCGATACACACCAACCCACCCTCACTGGACTAATTTTTAACAAAACACGCGAAATCTACCCACATGTTGATGTAGAAAAATGTAACTTGCTATATTAATGTCACATAGTTGAGGATCGAACATAAATCTTATGAAATATTAAATAACTTAAATATAAAATGTCATGAAATTCTATAATCTAACGCGCGACAATGAAAACGTGGGAATACTTTAATTAATAATAAATAAAATTTATTTAATAAAATATTACATTCACACAGACGCCATTACGCGACAGTTGCATAAAAAATTATTATCGAAATATTAATGTATTTTATTTTACTTTCTATAAACAGGTGCTCTATAATCTACACGCTACAAGGCAAGCGAATATACATACCTAGTTATTTAATATGTTTATATCTGTCTCAGCAACCCAATAGTATAATCCCTATTGTCTATCTCATTTTCTACACCAATCGTTTTCGGATGGATTTTACTTTACAGTCTTCACAATATTCAATGTACAAGGCCATGCATTTGATGTGTTTTGTATATGTTATCGTTTTTCAAATAACGTTATTTTAACATTAACTATTTAATTAAAAATCGAATACAAAGAGCGTCGATTTTTAAATTACAAAGGTTGAATTAATTTATTTAATTTATAAAAGTACATCGAAACTGGAATAGTTTTGACCGGTTCCAAGATAAAAGTAGCGCTCATCCACTTGGGCGGATATGAAAGTAGGTATCTACATAAATGTTCATGTAATACATATTATGTACTATTACAAAATGGTTTCAGATCTGTGTCTGCCTATATATACTAAATTTATGGTCTTTACATGGAAGATATTATTTAAAATCGGCCAAGTGCGTGTCGGACCACGTACAGTGAAGGGTTCAATAGTCAAGATGTATGTTTGCAGTTAAAATTCAAAGTTAATTATTAATATTTATAGTCTTTTATTATTTACGCATATCTTAACAATATTCATTTTAAAGGCAGCAAAAATAAGTTCATACTTTAAAGTATGTTAGAATGGTATAAATGATGCAGAAAGGCATAGCCATTGCATTTCTATCAAGTCCTGAGAAAAAATTACCCCGAAATATACTATTATTTTATGAGGTATGAACGAGAAACCAAAGTGAGGATCATTCTGGAAAAAATGAGGATAAGTAGTCTCCCATATAGAGTGCCAACTCTAATTTTATTATTTTCAAATTTGACTATACAATTTAAACACTAAAAAACACTATCTTCAAACATCTATGACGACCTCGATGGCGCAGTGGTTTAAGTGTTCCATTCAAGCGCGGAAGGTTCCGGGTTCGGTCTGGATCCGGTCGAGCCAATTTAGGAAACGAACATTTCTAGATTGTTTTCGGGTCTGGGTGTATTGGGTGTACTTCTAGTAGTCATTGTCTGGTTCTCATAGCACAGGAAACGCCCTAGTTTGAGACCAGATGATTGATTTGTATTGTCTGGCGCATTTATTTATTTATTTATCTATTATGTGTAGAGTAAAATGGCTGTGTTATACGAACTGATACACGGACAGGACGAAATTGTAAGGGTTTCGTCTTTTTCATTTTACTAGGGAACACTAAAAAGACCGTGACATATTTTTTACGCAATGATGTTTGTGAATATCGTCAGAACTGGAAGTACGATAAACGGCGCGCCCCACATATTACAGGCGCGCCGCATGACTTCGCGTTGCATTGCTCATCGCAATGTCGTACGTAGGTGATTCAAGTCAACTTATAGTAGGGCAGCGTGCCGCGATTTTAAAGCGAAACAGCGGGATGCAGTAGTGTTGAATTCGCTTAGTAGGGCACTGATCGCATCGCAACGCCTAGCAACGCATCGCGATTGCGTTCGCTTTGAATCGCTTGCGTAGGACACCGCGTAATGCCCTTTTTCAACAATTCTACGACTTAATTGTCAGTGAAAACGCTAAGGTAAGATATTAAGTAGCCCCCATTTAAATGAATTTAAGTGTAAGAGATATTGTTATATTCTAAAAGATTACGGACACTTAAGATATGAAAAAACAGATACGTAAGAGATGTATATAAGGGATGCATTAAAGTATGGGCTTCTTACTAAAGAGATCATTTAGGATTGGTCGGTGAAAATGGGCATTAGTATTCCTTAAATCGAGGCGATCTTTCAAACCTTATGTAACGTTGTACGTAATTCTAAATGGTAGAATGCTATAGATTTCCCTTAATAACGTTATATGTGGTAGAAACTCCAGAAAGAGAAAGCAGAATAACATCAAGCTTTAATTTGACTGTAATTGTGTTCTCTATAATATAACCTTTTTTAATAACTGTTGAAGCTTTAAAATGTACTACTGAGAACGATATATTCGCGAAAACACGATTTTTGTGACTTGACCGTTAATATCTTAAGACAAGTGCATGCAATTATTAGACTTTTGAGATTGTTTTTAGGATGTAAGATCAAATGTTTTTCAAAAATTTACCACCCTTACTTTCCTTCTGAGGAGGCACAAAAATAAAAGAGTTTTGCTCGTTTGCCCCTCAGCCAAAAAAAATGTAAAATGATAATTCTTCAATAGAAGGAAGGAAATTTGTTTAAACATACACTTTTTATTGAATACCTGTAAATTTTTATTTTTCTTTTTGCGTTGATTAGTGTTCAATCAAAATGAGTAATTCATTTTTTACTACCACAGGATAAGAAAGATTGCTATTATGTTAAATATTCTAGTATGAACGCTATCACTCAGGGTAAGTAATGAAACTATTAAAACACGCTCAGCGTACCTAAGCTATTATTTTTTCTAGATATACATAAATAAGATATTATGTATTACCGTATTTATATACCGTAGATCTACTTACTGATATTTACCAAATTCATCAGGATTTCCCGCAGTTCCCTGCTTTTCACGAAATGTTTTAATCTAACATCTGAGCTTATTCCAATGGCGATACGGCTGTGCTGCTTAGTATTCATGACAGTGAACTACATTATAATATCACGTGCGAGTCGTGAGCTGACAAGAAATACAGGTTAATATACAATGTTGAATTGCAAATAAGTTCTTTTCATATTTTATCGATTGAAAATTAATAAAAAATACTTATAAGCGGTATGTGCATTTCATTACTCAGAATCCCAGGTGTCCCAGAATCGATAAATATCTATAATATATACTAATACGCGAAGAGAAATTTTTTTCAATCCTTTTTAAGCATATCGCGCGCACGTAGGAGTGTGAGATTTGACATAGTTAGAGTTTATATGGAGAAATAAAGAAAGATAAATTGTATGTGTAATTAATATCTTAAAAATAAATTAAATTGAATAAAACATTCATTGTTTACGTTCGTACTGCCAATGTCAAACACATAATAGTTATATCGTCAATGTCAAACACACAATAGTTTGTGTTCAAGCCCCGGACAAACTGTTGTACAGAATAGAGATTGTCGCAAAGATTTTTAATAAGTTGAAAAGATTGATGGGATGAGTTTCGAGCTATGAATTTTGTATGATTTGTGAGCTTTGAGTTGTGGGCTGTTCCGAGTCTGTGGAGTTTATGTCAAGGCAAAACAGTGTTTATTCAGTACAATATACAATCGAATTTCGACCACTAGGCGACAACTATTGTCGGTAATTGTCCCAAATATACGTAGGTACTTAGTGAAAGATAACATTATTTATTTGGATCTAGCGAGGATTAGTTAAAGCAAGGATGATGAAGTGTTTCTGTATAGCACCTGAGATGAAGAATAGTACTAGGGTATCTCTTGGAACTCTTTGAAGGCTTCAGTCGCGTAACAAAGTATAGCGAGGACGTGACATGTACTACTCTCAAACGTAGCTCACGACAGAATTTTATCGAAAATGTATTGATTAACTTTAGAACTTGATTAACTTGGAAGGCTTCGGATGCCTTCCCTTCTCAAATGATATTATCCCTACAGCTTTACCGATCTGGCTTTCTGACTGCTATCATTTAGTAATCTCAGAAATTTAAATTCAGGGCTAGGTAATTGCGATCAAATCATCCATGCATTAGGTGATCGCGCGTGCTTAACTGTTTCTACACGTAATTTTTAACCTTTCATCTTTATCTACAATACGATTCTATCAACCACAATATTATGAACCTAATTAAAACCACTGTATCAAGCCGCATTGACAAGTTAATCAATTAATGCCTTTTCAGGGTTCCATATCCCAAAGAAAAAAAACTAAACCTTTATAGGATCACTTTGTTACCCGTGTGTCTGTCACGGTCTGTGGTCTCTTGGAAGTTTAAAAAATTCAAGCTTTTAAGTCAACGCGATCAACAGATACAGCCGTTTAAGTAGTTAAAAGAGAGCGCTAAAGAGAGAACTACAGAGTACTTCCCGTTGACCTAGAACCATGATATTTGTCAAGAATCAAGGTTTCGTAGCACATCGAAAGGGAAAAATCCAAAAATTGCAGTGTATACAAAACTTTTCTGTCGTTACAATATTTAAGTTTATTTTTGGGGGCGATTTCAATTCAATTCAATTCATTTAATCACATAATAAGCTTACAGCGGTTCCCAAATCACTTATATGCTAGTCATACATAGTCATACATAGATAAAATAAGTTTTACATAGTGATACTGCTTTGTGTTCTTAAATAATCACTAAGGAACGAAACAGCCTCTCGGCAAAATGTTATCTCGTTACTAGATTTAGATTGTGTTATCGTAAAAATGAAGAAAGGAATGCTTAGACAGTTCAGGCACAAAAAGAATGAGTGATGAAAAATCAACGAGGAAAATCTACAGAGCGAAAGTGAGTGGTAGCAGAAGCCAAGAAAGACCAAGGCTGACTTACGAAGATCAAATAGCTAGAGTTTTAGCTAACGGAAATGTCAAGCACTGGCATATCTAGAAGAAAGTGTGTAAGGAGAATGATGAGAATTTAAGAGGCTATAGAAGTATACGAGGATTGCGAAACTTGGGGCTTCGTCCTCTTTGACTACCCCGTTAGGGATAGAGCGTGAGTATATATTTTTTTGATAAATACATAACATAAATATTGTATGGTGGTACGGAACTCTTGGTGCGCGAGTCCGACACGCACTTGGCTGGCTTTTTATTCCTAAGAGTGTGATTTGAAAATGAAGATAAAAAAATGACTACCTATGCCGTTTTAAAATAAATAATTAAACCGTAATTGTTTTGTTTCATTTTAAACATAAATATATTCACCTAATACTTATGGAAAGTGGTGGCCCACAGACAGATGTTACCTCTAAAAGTAGAATTTTGACTTTTGAGGTTTGGTTTTGGGGGTTGAAGTATAAAAAACACCTGTGGTCATCGTTTTCAGTATCAAACAGCTTTATAAATCGCGAATTCAAAAATGTACAACGGTTTTCAAAATACGCGCCACTGTCGTTCAACTTGTCTCCAAAATAACGAACATTGAGAATAACGAATCGATTAAAAGAAAATTATCTTGATTAAAATTAGATTGCATTACATTAGACAAGTTTTTTATATAAAAATAAGTTTTACGACAAACTTTCTTTTACGGTTGGAGTACGGAACACTAGCTGCACAAACACGACTCACACTAGACCGTTTATTGGCAGAAAATGATGGTCGAAGCTAAAAACGCAATCACTTTTTGATGTAAGTTTGACACAAATTTATTCATGTACAAAATTTTGAGCTCAATTAATAAATAATAAAACTATGTGCTTACGTACCTTATTATGTCGTAATTGTCTATGAACTATAACACATGAGCAAAAAACATGGGTTTACTTGGAAAAACCTTTGTAAGTGGCACGTCGGACTTTCGGTCACCTGTACTTTCTCAAGCTCTGTCACGTCAGTTGAACAATTTTCGTGGAACAACATGCAAACAAAATTATCAACAAGAAGTCTTTGCAAATTTGTTTTTTATTTTCGAGAAACTTAGAAGGACACAATATATTGTTATTGACTATATAATCAAGGTCTAGACTTTTATAGTAATGGTTTTTAAATAATTAAAGAAAAACTTGCATAAATGTAAAGAACATGTTAAGATATACGTATTTTTCATACAACTAGAAATTTTGGAATACTTTATCTACCTTTTTTGACTGATGTCTAGATACTGGGGGGGTCCTGAAAAGGTTTAAAAAAAGGTTTTTTTTTTCGAAAAAAGGAGATTTACTTCAGTAACAGTACAAGAGTTTTAAGAATGTGTCCGTCATGACTCACGAAGTTCATATCCCTGTAACGAAATCGAAATTGCGAAGAAATATTAAAGAATTGCGTCATTTGCAACTAGGTATGTCATAAATAGAACGTTATCGAAAAAGCTTGTAACTGGAATGAACCTGCTGTTATAACTGTATCTGCTGATATAGCTGTACCTGCTTGAGAGGGATATTGTCCGGAACGTACAACGTGGGAGATAACTCTACAATGAAAGGTCCAAAGTTGCTACATACTTAACTACTTAAATTTACAAATTACGTTATTCACTTTTAGATTTGTTTATAAGATTACATAGTACTTAAACAAAAGTTTCGTTTAGTTTAGTTTAGTTAGTACTTAAAGAAAATTAATTACGTTATCATCTCAATTTAAAAAGATTTAGTAGGTACAAGGATTTGTGTGAGAAAGTTTTTGTACGATTTTGGCTTTAATTACAAAACTTGATCACATGTCATAAAAAGTTGCTTAATTTAAGTCAGAAACTACTTAAATGTATTTTCTCAAATTCAGAACTTTCAATTACATAATTTCATTTAATTTTCAATATAAACCGATATGAGTATTACTTTAATTTATTACAAAATAATGATTTGTCTGGAGTGTACTAATGTTTTATATTTACTGTCTTTTTTCTGTTTTCTTTTTACGAATAAAAAACTTAATAGATATCTTTTTGATAAGTTTCCTTCAATCAATATCTTGTTCACGAAGTTATGTTTCCAGATTTCTGTGAGTGATAGGTCTTTTAGAAATAAGGAGGACAGCCATTTATTCTTATAAATGGCTAATTTGGAAAAATTCCTAGAAGAAACACAAAATAATGTGCTAAATATTTTTGAATTTATGCTTCTAAAATCTTTCAGTTGATACCTGATACCTCCAAAAAAAATTTATAATATTTGAGTTACTTTCCAAACCTCTCAAACTGATCACCGAAGTTAATTGTTTTCAATTACAGCTGCATACATTATTACTTAGAATACAATTCCTTTCGAGTTTCGACAGTTTTCGTTCAGAAAAAGCGTAACCGATTACCGACTACACTTTTCTTGCAGCTTCTCAAATCTCAATACAGGTCTTTTCCGAATCGGAATTGATTTGATGTTCAAAGATTTAGTTTCACAACATGTCTCATAATGTATTTTAATTAAATGAACATAATTTGATTTTGAATATTGATTCTATATTATTATCAATGTAATTACCAAAATAGCAGTGATAGCTTATCCCGGCTTAATTTGTAGGAAATTCATGCACTTTACTTTGGTTGTATAACTTCTGCTTTCGTTTTGTATTATTATATCTATCTTTCGCGTTTCACAAAATCTAACAAGCTGCACAGACGTAGATAAATTACTGTACTTTACGAACTTCAGTAGAGCAGTTACACATTTTATATGACTATCATAAAGTTCTTGGATGTTGAAATATTTTTTTTTATTTAAACATCCAAGAAAAGTTTAAAAAAAAGCAGTTCGTTTTCATTTGCTGAGTTTTTAGTTATTAAGCAAGTTAGCATTTGAGTATTAAACAATTATGATAAGTTGTTACGACGTGAGGTATTATAATGAGATTTTATTCTATTGAAACAATAGTAGCATAAAGTAACAGAAAACTCTGTAGCAACAAAGAAATACAATATAAATTAGATCTTTCAGTACATTTTTTATTATATTAAAAAAATGTTTATTATATTAACTTTATTATATTGAGTACCTAGTAGGAAAGTACATGTAATAAAACAAATGATTACACGTAAATACAATTTGTAGGATAATTGTTCGATATCTTAAATTATAAATTTTATCAATGTTTTTGAGATTAATCTCATGATTAATTAAAAACGGAATTTACAATTCTGTTAACCCAGCGCTTTATTTATCAATCGCACCGTAATGAATAAAGTTTCCATCCAATGACCTAAAATCGTTGGAAATTCACGAATGAGCCGCGAATCTGCAATTATTTACTTGTTCTGGAGGTGTTTCTCTACGGAAACTGAATCTGTAATAAGAAAATAATAAAGTAAGTATACCGAAATAATGTCATTTCCATTTCACCTCACATTAAACGATTCTAATTTGTCATACATGAAAATCGACAGTGGAAAGGTAACATTATATATAATTGTTTTATACTCAGCTTTGGTGGAGGGTTATAGGGCGCCCCGGGCACGATGCCGATACCAGAACAGTCGTGAAGCAGGATCATCCAAAGTCAGTGATAACAGAAAGAGGAATTTTACCAAAAATTATGCAAAATTCGTTGCTCTACCCATTTTCTATATTTATTCGTTAACTCAGCATTATGTTTCATCCGAATATCAGTATGTTATGTACAAATATATATTCTGTATCTATGTATATTTCTATTTTTATTGTCATTTATGTTACTATAAAACGCATATTACTATAATTTAATATTATAAATACGTATTGTGTCATAGCCGACATTTTCATACTAAATTTCCATCATTTAAAAAAATCTCTTCAGTTTTATTTTATAATCATACGGTTTTACTAAAGGGAAAACAAATCCCGAGACTAGCAACCCTGCCACCACCGTCACCGCCGCTCAGTCTGCTCTGGGACATTGACAGAGCTATACAACATTTAATTTTTCGTTCACTCAAATACCCTATTAAAATATAAAACGCGAGTGTGTGTGAACATTATAGGAACTTAAGTGTCGTTTACACCCCTCCTCAGCACCACGAACTGTCCAGTCAAGGTCGAGCGATTTCAGCAATTTGACACCTGTTGTGTTTGTATACTATGTATGTTGTTATTTTATACACATACGTTTGTATAAATGTAGTTATACGGCTCATAAGTTCACAAAAGTATATATTCGATGATATAGTTTAGCTGAGTTATTTATTTGAGAGCATCAACATATTGTAAGCAGGTATAAATAAACGTAACGTACAATATTTATATTTACATATCATACGTGTTGCTTACACATTTGTGTATTTAAGTGTTGTATTACTAACAATATTTTCCGTAGATTTGTTTACTATGAGTACAACGTATTACTATTAATTTACACTCGACTATTACGTATGTAGATAATTAATATTCAATTCTACTCTCAAGGTAGGTACTATAAAAGTTACAATTGGAAACAACTAAAAATTGCTTAAAGCTACATTTTATTATTGCTAATCTTATGACAAGCGCATGTAGAGTCGCGAAGTATTAGGGTACCTAATCTAATTGTAAGTTCGTTTTACTTCTCACAACTACGTAGAGGTTATCTATATATTATATTACATATATAATACATACATACATATCTTCACGCTGTATCCCTAACGGGGTAGTCAGACAGGACGGAGCGCCAAGCGTCGCGGTCCTTCCCTTCTCCTCATTCTTTTCGCTTCCCCAAAGCTCATCATTCTCCTCACACATTTTCGTCTAAGTATGCGTGTGCTTGTAATACACATGTATAATACATTGTGTTTGTATAACACATGACGATACGGTATTAGACTAAATTAACAAATTTGGTAAACACGTATTTAAAAATAGTACATTTCATATAATAATAAAATACATAGATTTTGAAGTGGCAATTGGAATATCCTGCAACTCGACTGTCACTAACAGCGGAAGTGTTGGATTCATTCAAATAATTCAATTAAATCTGTTGAGCAGAGGGCAGTCGCGCTTTATAGATGCAAACTAGTGATGTGAAAAGTGCAGCTTTTCACTTTAATAATACCATTCTATAAAAAATTAAAATCTTCGTTGTAATAATATCTTCTAGTTCTTTTTTACTTGTCACTTATAGATGTATAATTCATAACACGAAATATGTAAAAATGTTTTAGTTAAAGGCCTATATTGGTGATAAATACATGTGTATACATGCGTCTATGTATTACTAGCGACCCGCTCCGGCTTCGCAAGGGCAGACATTTTTTGATAATAAAATACAGCTCATGTTACTCGCTGATAAATGTAACTTTCTATAGGTGAAATAATTATCGAAATCGGTCGAGTAGGTTTTGAGTTTATCCATTACATTCAAATAATCAAACTTTACCTCGTTGTAATATTAAGTATAGATATAAAATAGCTGATTCTTGTTTGCTTCATGCTAGTCTGGGAACTGGTAAAGGCAATGGGCTCACAGTCTGTCACTGCCTAGTTCTGCTTTACCTTGCGTTCTCAAACTGCACTATGACGTCGCGTAAAGTTAGCGTTTTATTTTGTTATTTGTCCAATATTCCAATATACGTAACTAGTACGATAAAATTACGTAGAAAACAAATACCATAACTTGGATATGCATATTAATGAGCAACGCGTTTATCGATAATGGCGCGTCACTAGCATTTCAACTCTAGAGCAGATAGTGAGATTGCATTGCTTGTTAGGAATGCACCGGCGCGAAAGGTTTATCTCTTTCTTTCGCTATTTGATTAATTGCTTATCAATTCCATATAAATTTCGAAAATATTAAAATTTTAAACAACCGACCACGTCTAAGTTGTTCTTGCGAAATTAACATCCCATACTGTCTCTGTCGTTACCAACCATCAATCACAAAACATAATTTGTTATAGAGCTTCATAATTTTCCTTCAATATGGATCTTGTTCTAAATGTTTATGACATTTAGGGACTCCTTAATCAAATGGAAAAACACAAAACCCCTTAATTTCGTCCTGTCCGTCTGTCCAGCTGTCTGTCCGTATGTCACAGCCATTTTACGCGGAGACTATTGGCTCTACATACATGAAATTTCAAAGATAGGTGTGTTCTATGAACCGCTAACCATGTAGTGAAGTAACAAAAAAAATAAAAATCGGGGTGCCACCCCATACATGTAAATGATGTATGAAAAAAAATTTCAGTACACAAGCGTGCAGGGTATCTTTAAATAGGTCTTGGGCCTAGGTTTTAGGTGATGATGTAGAGGTTTAAAAGTGAGTTTGTATTTAAATCAATAGTTGGTAATGTTTTTATTCAAAAAGCGGAATTAAAGTAACAAAATATAATGTGCTACATGTTTTTGAATTCGTGATTAAAAGAGCTTTCATTTATAATTTCTCGCGATGACCTCGGAAACTTTCTAGCTTTTTTATTCGAAACCTTCAAACTAATTTAACTAACTTAAACTTATGAGTCGGGCTACACTAGGAGATTAATTAGTTCCCTAGAAGTATTAAGAATGTTCCAAATTTCGTCTATTTCTTTTTAAACTGCAATAAAAGCAGAAAACTGCCAGTTAGCAACAATTTATTTTATTTGTCAAGTACAATTTATTATCTCGAAAATTTCAGTTTTACGCTTTCATTTCTTAACTTAAAATATGCAATATTGACATCGAGATATGTAATACTTTAATGCAAATAGCTAGTTTAGTAATGAAATTTAGTACAGAATGTTTACGTACGTACGAGTATGTATAGTCATCGACTATACTTATAATAGACACGAGGAAAGAGGAAATTCTTCATCTAATTAATCATGAGCCTTTGAGAATGCGAACTATACGTTAATTAATTTTCTTATGGTTGGGCTATTACACTAAATGAAATTGCTTTCTTCAATAAGCATAGAATAATTACAAAACCGGTTGAGCAGAATTTGAGCTCCTATGAATGGTGTGACAGTGTAACCATAATTCAATATGACTATATCGCACGTGATCTGCAAAAAATTTGGTAACTTTTTGTTTATGCCTTCGAAATTAACCCTCAAAAGACAAAATTCAACTTTCGAATAAGTTTTGACGTTATTGACTGGTCCTTATTGACTGGTCACAGTAATTTCATTTAGTAACGCAGGAGAAACCTGAACACAGGTAACTATATAGCCTCTTGTCGGTGAGACTGAACCTTGTCAGAGATACTGCCATTATATAATAGTGGATTTTACACACAAAAACCGTAAAAACTTCTACGGTGGTGGTCCTCGGTGCTTTGTTGAGATTTCCTACGGACCACACCGTAGTTTTTTTTGCGCTATTCCGAAGCACTTCTCGGGGGCAGTGACAGAGCTCCCCTGCAAGCTTGCAGAGTCGAAACTACACGGACCACATTAGCTGTATAATAGTTCTCTTCGAGGTCGCATAGACTGACTACCTACTTACTTCCGATCGATCGTAATACTTGTAGTCCTCTTTGCCGCATGTTACGACAGGCGGAGAACACCGTAGTACAGTCGACAGTTCTTAGATCGTGACCGCAGCCATATTCTCTGACTCGGGCTACAGGGCTGTGGTCATCATACCTAAACCAAGGATTCATTAGTTACTAGCGTCCTAAACTAAGGATTCCATAAAAAAATCTATTGACAATATAATGCAATAGTAGATTTATTGCTCCATCAGCGGTGTTCTTCAATTATTTTAAAGACATATATACTGTTTTTTAAGTCGTTATTGTAATTCCTCTCTGACTACCCCGTTATGGTTACAACGTAAGGATTTGTATGCATGTACATATGTATTATAACATGAATATTATATATATTAATGAATATAATATGAATATAATAATAGACAAATCCTCACATTTAAGGATAAAATAAAATTAAACTTGTTATCAAGTTTCAAATAACGATTAATACTTAGATTTGAACTGTATAGAACTTTACGCGTTACTATCAGCGTACACGTACTTATATTATGAACTACGAGTATCGCTTGTTTTCTAACTACAGTAATGTGTACACACTTATTATGTATGTAATGTAATATATTATAAGAATAATATCAATATTTACAAGAGTATCACTCGTAGTAATGCGAATTGAGAACCACACCTATGTATTTTCACACAGATACATTTTTACTCTAACTTTCTCTATGTAAAAATGTGTAATCTGTGAATCTGTAAAATAGTAGTGAGTTAAAATAAGTGAGCTGTAACTATGAAAGAACTTTTATCATGATTTAAAGTCTAGGTAATATTTATTACATATTTAAATTATTCACAATCTCGTAATTAGGTGAAATAATAATTATAATGTAGTGTGCGCACTGAAATATTTTTTTTTCTCTCTAACATACGCGAGAGAAGTGAATAGTAAATGAACGCCATAGAGTCGATGTAGAGAGCTTGATGCAAGTACTCGTATGTCAGTCAGAGGGAGGCGCGTTCTGGTTGTCGATGATATATCAAAGGAAATAGGGGGGACGTTGCTTGTACAGATGTGTTTGCTTTAGGTATCCAGTGAGGGGTGAACGTTAGATTCATTTGCAGTTGTTTAATATAAGTAAACAATACATTGATAACGGCCTGTGTTAATAATTTTTATTCGCTAGAATTGTACCTGAAAACTGTTTGATATTTTGATTTAAGATTATAATTTTGGAAATCATAGTCACAATTTACAGCGCTGGTAAATGTGATAACTGATAAGTATTTTCATAAAATTGATTCTGATATTAGTAATTGCATACCATTAACAAACGATAGAAGTTGCTTTAGTAACGGAACGTGTGAAATGACTGCGTAGAAAACGTTAGCTCGACCCCACACGGAACTTGACATCACGACTGTCAACGTCACCGGATAATACAGTTATTCAGAGTTATTCTTTGTTGTAAACGAATTCGTTTCATTTGTTAGCAGTATTGGAATTACTTTGAAAAATACAAAAATTTAGCAAAAATACAAAAGTTTATTCATGTTATTTATTTAGGATAGATAAATATAAAACAAATATTATGTACCTGCACGTAGATAACAAAAGTCATCTAAAATAATGTCGTTATGTTATATTCTCAAAGGTCATTGTTATTATCAATTTCATTATTTTAAAATAAAATGTGAGCAACTATATTTTCACATAGGAACTTTATTAAGTATGTGTTTGCTTTGCTAAAAATTTTAATCTGTGTTTAAGTTTTCAAATTCCAATATTTAAAGTTATTACAAAGTTTTATTAATACAAGAAGATTTCAGTAGCTCGAATTGTTACAGTCGAAAGAGATCGATCCTTTCACCAATATGCGTAAAAATTGCTTTGGTAAGTATACTCATTTGTTCGAATGAGAAAGAGTATAAACAACATTAAATGTGATGTTTACATTATTCTACTATTATACTCATACATGGCCAGTCGTTATTTTTTAACGTAACATAATCTGTCTAAATATTTCTATATGTTTCTTTATGTCAGATTGCAATTTTTTTTTAGTGTTGTATACACCATTTTAATTTCAAATCATAATACAGTTATAATATCAGTGACGCCGCTATTATTATTGTCTCTACAAATTTCATGGTTTAACTTTCTAACTTCATTAACTGCCAGGGAAGTTTATTTAACACTGATTGCCTTTTAAAATTATGTTTCATTTCATATATGTGTCTATAATACCGTATTTGTATTTGGAAAAGGAAATACCTATTAATTTTAATAAAATCTTCTCTGTTGCTTTCTTTTGTGTTTTTAGTATGTTACAGCCTCATAATTTTATTACCTACTCATATTCCGTTTACAACTTTTCCATTTTCCAACTTGCAGTAGACATACATGTATTTACTTACCTATACATTGTGTACATTCTGGTATTACACTTTTTTTAGCGTACTAACATTCAAGTACCTAATAAATTCGGCAACTATTAGGTACACTCAATATATTAGATGGATTTCAATACGGCTTATAAAACATTACTACCTATTTTAAAACAGAGGAGTGGCGTTTGAGATACTTATACTCTATGCTTCTAAACGTAAATCAAGTGTCGGGCGCGTTTATCAGTTAATTAAAATTAACTTTCAAGTGCTTTCATACTGATCTGGTAAGAGAGGTTATTATTCTGCTTTCTTTTCGCCTTTGGATAGGGCTGGTTATAATAATAGTAGGGGAGAGTTGGATAATTACATGCCATTAAGAAATAATGACAACGATTTAACAAATAAAAGACTTCAAAGAATAAAACTAATAAAATTATTGTTTTTAGCAAGTATGTTTATTATGCTGTTGACATTATATTAAAACGATTTTAAATTAAGGAGATAAATAATGAGGAGCGATAATCCAGAATTACGAAAAACATCGATTTGTCAACCCAGTATAATAATACCGTGCCCGAGTTCAATAATGTTGTGAGTTGTAGTTAGATGATCCCAAAATGTTTGGCAATAAATATTGTGCGCAGTTAGCGCATTCTCTTCTTCCTTTGAAAAAGTTGGTTTTCGTTCCAAATTGATGTAATAGTATTCTTCTTTGTTCAACCTATTTCTAACAGAAGAGTCAGGTAAACAGAAACTCCTAGCAACGTCATATGTTTTTCTGCCACCATTCACAGTGATTTTTTTTATTTTCTTACTTCACTTGTTTTTCTGGGAAAATATAAAAACGAACTGACTTCTGAGTGATCAGAATCTATTTCATTAATAAGGAATTTATCACATGACTTAAAAAAATATTGTCGATATGAGTAACACTTGAAGCAATTTTTAACCCCCAACGCAAAAGAAGAGGCGTTAGAAGTTTGACGTGTCTGTGTGTCTGTTTGTGGCATCGTAGCTCTTAAGCGAATGGACCGATTACGATGCAGTTTTTTTTGTTTGAAAGCAGGTTTTCTAGCGGTGGTTCTTAGACATGTTTTATCAAAATCAGTTTAGCTATTTGAAGAATATCAGCTCTTTTTTAGTGTTTAAAAGGACGTGAGCGTCTTCTATTAGTCTAATCGTTGCGAAATTTAGTATACTCACAATAACATAGTAAGCTTGACTAGATGCTGCAGCATCATCTGAAGTCACCAGGATATCCAAGTCCTCGCCACTTACAGTAGAGGTATCATGTTTAGGCTCATTGAAATGGTCTCTATGAATAGATTATAGATAGAAAGATATATAGATGGTGATTAGGGTCTGATGATGGATCAGACAACTATTGTCAGAATACTCAGCTTTCGGCGAGGCACGATCTCGTGTCGTAATTTCATGTATCGTCCCGGAAAGTATTTGTGTGAAAGTGGGGATAGAGTGCAGATCGTAGAGTGTTTAAAAAGCATGAAATAAAACTTAAATTAAACATTTATACAATGTATAACAATAACGCTAAGTAAATAAAGTAATAAAAAGAGAATACGACCAAAAATGATAAAGCGTATATGAAATTTAAATACAAGTAAACTTAGCGGTCCGACGTGACGACGCTTGGATATATTACTACTACTATTTATATTGAAACTTATCACAAATTTAAAGGGCTATGAGGTACATATTTTTTTTTTTTACTTTTGGGAGGTCTTTTTGAGTCGGGGGTTTTTTAAATTTTTTCTAGATGGTTCATAGAGCATATTCATACATTACAAAATGAAATGAATGAGTGAATGAAACGTATGAAATTGAATAATCACGGAATTTTCTAATATTTTTATATTCTAATATAACTCTAATATAATATTCTAATATAATATATTCAAGACTCAATAGACATCAGTCATTTTGTAATTATTACATACTTTTAATGTTCGTTTATCAGACTGTCTCATAATATTATTTAGCTAAATATATTTTGCGTAATACTTTTTAAAAATTAACGAGCTACAATTGTGTATCATATTTACCTTATTCAACGAACTAACAACGGCGCGCTTATTACGTAACTTCCAGTCCGTATGCGACAGCCAATATCGCGCGATATCTGCTGTCAAAACGAGAATTTGTGTAATGTAATTTGTATAGTGGTGCTAAATCTACCACGAAAAGTGCATTTTACGGTCATAGAATAAAAGATACGCAATCGTCATACATGACACCAATTTTTTATTACAATTATTTACCGGTCGCGCAATGATCGCGTGGCTGTCGCTGTCTGCAATTTTTTAGGCAATAACCCCGCCGGTTGATTGTTAACGTTGAACTGTATTATCAATGTCATTACAATTCATGAACAACTCCAATCCCAGTTCTGTACCAGTTAGCCTTATATATATATAATATTTTGGTGCGCCGGATTTGAACTAGGTACCTACTGTTTATATTTTTTATGTTTATATTTTAAAGAAACCATTAAGAAGTTTAGTCAAAATAACTTTTTAAGTAGTGATGGACAATATGACACCAATACTTATCTTAGCTACTAATTACGTCAATATATAGAACACTGAATCTTAGTAATAGCCAAATATAACACCAGTTCACATTAATTAATTGAGCTTCTATTACGCTCCATTATTTATTGCTATTTACTTGAATCTTAATATTACATGTTAAATACACGTTTTGAGTATGGTAAGACGCGGGGTCGTACTACCTTAATTAATGATATAAAAAAAATATTTACTCGCTGACCCTGTTGCTAAACAGGAGTGTTTGCACTGTTGGATTTCAGTGTGAAGGGTAAGATAGCCGGTATAAGTACAGGTAACAAGACTTACACCATTACAGCCGTTTAGTGTTGCCAACGCGTTTGTAATCTGAATTGCTTTCTTAGCTTTGATATATGTCTATGGGCCTCATTCATCAACGCTATTTCTAGTTGTCACATAACTATGTACTACCTAGATTAAAGGGACCCCTAAACCAGATCTTAGATAATGTTCGTTTTCATAGATCTAACGGTTCACTGGTAATGTCCGACATAGTTATGTGACGTTTTATCGTTTCCATAGTGACGATTCGTTTCTAAAAGTTTTTTGATATGACAGATGTCGTTTTACTTCTAAGTTTCTATATAATATAATAAATTATTGTCTATATTGTCGAAAACTAGCACACAAAACTGTCACATAGTGCTATGAGTACAAAATCGAATTTCTCAATTTAGAGGATCTTTTAACTATGTGTATATAGTTAAAAGACAACGTTTCGCAAACGCAAAATCGTCGTTAGCGGTCCGCTATTTTTTTTAGAGGTTCTATAAGTCTAAGGGGACTTTGGTGAAATCAAGTATCATTCTACTAACCATCAGGGTACTGTTTGTGTTCATCGTTGTATAAAAAAAGTTATAAGTTATTATCTACATTACCTAAACATAGCCTAATGGTATATATATAAAGTTCAATTTCTCTTATATTATGTCATAATATAATGCAGAGAAGAATATAAAAGTATCTGATTTCAAAAATCGAAGAAATATAAAGTCCACAGTTGGGCGTAAAAAAGTAAATAAACATTCAGTTCACGGATAGAGAGAAGCGTGCGGGACAGAGTTAAGTGTGATTTATGAGTTCTAAGAGTCTCAACTTCTAGCTTACTTATTTGCATAGCTGAAAACAGAATTATAAATTTTACTCAAAATATCGAAAGCAGAACATAAACTACAGGCACTCATCGTCAATATAATGTAGGGTTACGGGTAATAAAAGAAATTAATTTGGGAGATAAAGAAACATAAGATGTGTCAGTTGTTTATCTTCTCAAGCAGGCCATATAAATCGCCCAATGCGTATCCTTTATTACAAGAAAATTTTTGCTATAATGGTATATCTAGGTGGTAGACCAGTAACCTGTCTTGGTTTTTCTTTGACATCTATAAGTCTCGAGAGTTTCGGACCTTACTGCGAAAAGTGGTGTCGCGGTATGATTTTGTTAGGCTATGATGGTTTGTTCCCCCGAATGGGGAACAGTGTGACCTCATGTATGTGAATATATATAAGTAATATAATAACAACAGTGTGGAAAGCATTATTGTGAAATGAACCGCTTTCGATTACATGTAAAAAGCACGCAATGTTTGTAATGACGAAATGAAATAATATTATAAAAGTAGAAATTATGTAACAACAACGATATAGGAAGTAAAATTATAAAGTACCCACATTTATTATGTCCTAAGAAAGTAATGTAGAGAAATTTTCTTCCTTTATTATTTTTACTTAAATTGTGGCATTTCGCTACAAGTTTTTTAGATATTTAATGTGAAATTCGTTATTCAAAACATCATGACGAATACCATTAGTAACAAAATTAATGTAATATTTTTTGTGTAAAGAAGACAACGCATATTCACACATATATTATGGAACTTGTATTATGAAAGATTTATAAAAATAACGTGATAATTTTTCATCGTTTGAATGTTTTTTGTTGCTGTTGACATTAATGTGCGCTAATATCAAATGAAAAATGGAAAAATTATAATTTGAGAATAAGTATTTGAAAGATGTATTAAAGTGCATAAATTAATAAGGTATTTTTGAGAGATAAAGTAGCCCATTTATATATGTATATAAATGGGCTCTTTATATGAATATTATATAAATATTGTATAAATATTTTAAGCCGACTGTATTTGATTTTGAATCACAGCAAGTAAAAAACGATTTTTTTTTATACTTGCTTAGAGTTTGAATGTCACTAGATGGTCCCTCTATTCATTCTGTGATATTTTTATAACAGACTTGCTTGATTTATGCTGTTGCTAAAACTGTAATAAGTCAAAAAAAAAACTTGAAATAATACATGAACTACTTTTTTATACAAAATTATCATTCGCAATACACATGCGAGTGAAATTTTTGTAGCTCGAAAATGTCACAAAAATTTTAGCATAACCAATTGTCCCTATGAAACTACACAATGCTAATTTACCTGGAATTCAAAACAATGCGTATCAAATGTTTCAGAAACATGTTACGAGTGTTAAAACCCTCGTGATACAAGTCATTAATGACCATGCATATTAAAC
The DNA here is from genome assembly GCA_907165235.1 of Zeuzera pyrina. Classification (NCBI taxonomy): domain Eukaryota; kingdom Metazoa; phylum Arthropoda; class Insecta; order Lepidoptera; family Cossidae; genus Zeuzera; species Zeuzera pyrina. Next base: position 13,575,629 of record OU015624.1, read on the forward strand.
TATTAAAAATAGAGATTGAACCCATCTTCATCTTTCAATAACTAAGTGGATGTGTAAAGTGTTTTTACTATCTATACTGATAACACTGTAAAATCAATGTATCCGTAGACTGAATTTACCGAAAATTGATTAGGGCGATGGATAAAAATTATCAGAATACAAAAAACGATTTCGAAATGTTTTGTTGGTCTGTTCCAACACGCTAATCACCAAAACTATTGAACTGGTTTTCGTGAGATTTCCACAAGTTATTTAAGCTTAGCTTGCCGCTTCGAAAAGGCATTATTTTATAAAAATCGGCTGATGGGTAGAAAAGATATCCCAATTTCGAATTCAACAATGAAAAATGGTACTTTTAAAACTTGGGCAGACAACTGTCAAGCTTTTTTGTTCATGTTTTCAACGGTTTTACGTAAAACTTATATGTAATACAAAGAATAATAATAAATAATACAAAGAAGCTTTATCAATTAAACTAAAAATTTACGCGTACGAAGTCACGGGTTACGGGTACGAAGTCATCATATATTATGTGTATAAATTCAGTACAGAATATAAACTTTTATAAGAAGTTTAATGAAAAAAAAATTCTTCGTTTTTATGTTTTGTTTAATGTTTATATCGAGTGCTAAAAACCAAGGTGAAAACATTTACAGCATGAAAATTCTTGCTTTCTGCCACCGGGAAAGTTACACTGTTATTTATTATGGATCTCGACAGCGATCGGGCTTGGAGTTTACGTTATAATAATAATGGGCACGCGAGCAAACAAATTAACGTCCGCTAAAGAAAAGTGGCGACATTTTTCGTACCTGCCTCTGGTTCAGTTCCTTTTATTCTTTTGGTTTATTGCGTAAAAAGCAGTAACTATATAGAACTATAACTTCTTGATTTCATTTCACATTTGCTTCATGTACATACATACATGTGAGGATACATACATATCCTCACGCTGTATCCCTAACGGGGTAGTCAGAGAGGCTGTATATATGCTTCACATACGCAAGGTTTAAAATGGCAATTATGAAATATCTAGGTATGTCCACGAGATGAACTTCGCGTGCGAAGGCACGTTTACACGGAGAGAATTATACCGTTTGGATCATGTAATTATTGAAGGAATATGTATAAAAAAAATGGATTTGTTGTGTAAATTGATAGCGCACAATATCGTACTAGTAATAGCGATCGCCGTGTGCATCTTCATGCAAATAATTATGTTTAAAGGACAGTGCCAAAAACTATGGAATTTCGCCCCATCTCACTGCATGCCAAGTGAAACTCTTATTTTAATAGTCGGAAATGAAAATGATATTAGGTGGGTTTTATTTTTACTAATAGTTTAGAAAATGTGGCGCTATTAAATTTTAGGATACAGTCATTTTTTTATCCAAAATCTGCGTATAACGTAACGTATGAAAACAAAAATGTCAATGTTTTGAGCCCTCAAAACAATAAGTTGTTTTTAGTTTCAGCCTCATTCAGCCATAATTCACGTCTAGTTACTAAAAATACTTTTTATTTTGTTCATTGCTTGTGCCAGCTTACGGAACATGTAAACCGAACCGAAAATCGTAAGAAATTAAAATATACTCTAAGACCAGTGGTAGCGAATTTGAACATTGTCACTTAAATGTTGTTAATTAAATATGTCTATACTTACTCAATAGGTATGATGTATTTCCATTTGCATTTATAGGTTATGAATATAATATGGGTACCTATACCTACTACAAGAAGAAAATTGAGAATCATACATGAAAAACGATATGTGTAAAATGTAAGTCATCACTCATGAGACCATGATTTCTCCTCGAACTTTTACGATTTACACCCCAAACAGTGCGATAAAGTAAGTATAATAATGAGTCTTGACTTCCTAATCAAAAGTTGTCAAAGCATAGCGGGTACAATAAAAAGTAAAATAATATTTAAAATTATAAACTAATTAATTAATCTGTGTTATAAACATAATGTTAATTTATATTCGTTTCAGTGCATTATTAACATCTTTTTGTTAAAAAACCTTGTTCTTAAAAATGTATTCATTAAAGCAGGAAGTTAATTTCATTTCATTTCTCCTAAATCTCCTAAACCTAAATCAAGTATTTCTTTCAAGTTACAAATTCAATAATTAATATTTTTTCTGTTATAGAGTAACCTTCCATTAGTTATGAAAAATATTTTTTGTAACTTTTGACCCTACGCAAAATGTAAAGTGCAATATTGGAATCAATGGGAACATTTAACATTTTAGTACGAATCAACAACATCAATATTCATACATAAATCATGTTGAGCCTATTTTTTTTTCTGGGCAAATACATACGTACCATTTTAAAAATAAATATTAATAATGTACTAAGTTGTTTATTACTTAAACTTAACATCATTTTTGTAACACATAGTATATACTGTTAGTTCCACATTAATTTTAATCACATGAAGTACCCACGTGTGACATTTTGTAACATTCTAGTAACAAGAACGAGGGTAGAATGGATTTCCTGTGTGTAGTGGGGCTGCATAAAAGCCTGATTTTGGTTTTGTAAGAGTTCAGCCCGAACGCCGCGTCCGCAAACGCTATCGTAGACCTAGACATGTGTTAGGCGACAGCGACGACGACATTACACGTTCGAACTCGAACATGCCAACCTACACACTACGGCCGCACCGCCCCCACCGGCGGAGGCGAGGACGACCCCCGCGACACCCGTAGGGTCTCACGTTTAGAAGCTCGATCACTTAGCTCTACACGCACACACGCGGGCCTTAAGCCACATTGTAAACTGCCACGCGGAACACTAGGCACACTAACCGGCCCTCAGCCGTCTCGCCGGCCGGGTCCGCTAGAGGCCCGGCCCTCACCCGAATAGGAAGCCCGTTAAGATGCACGCAGGTGCGGAAAGCTCCCCTGGCGACGCCTTGAGCCCGAGGTCCGCCCTCCATACGAGGCATCCCTCGGCTGGAGGAACCCTCAGGCGGTCGACCATCTGGCAGGGCGCCTTCAGCGCTCGCCCCAACGCGACCTGTGACGCTGTAAAAGCCACTAGGGCTAACAGCAAAGAGGGGTTTTGTTTAGTCGGTTCGAGTCCGACACTCCCCAGTCGGCGTAGAGTCCGGCTGGGTAGCCCGCGGGGGTTTAATTTCGCCTCTCAGAAACCAAAAAAAAAAAAAAAAAAAAATAAGAGTTCAGTTGTTGAGAAGTCGTCGAATAGTCAAGTACATAATAGTTGTGATGAAGAATTGATAACGTGTTCATAGTGATCAGTGCTCCCGTTACATTTCATATTTAACAATACTTACATTGAATTATCTCATTAGTTTTTTACTTTTACTGGATTTTAACTTTAGGTCTGAAAGTAAAGCACAGTTTTCATCTGGCGTACTATATAATATGTTCAGGTGACACGAGGCTTTATGTGAAACCAGAATAGTGTAATAGTACTTGCTTTTCAGCTTAACTTCTTATTCTAGCTCGGCACAATATTACGTAATGCTACGAATATTAGGCATTTTGCTTGAAATACTTTTGTTACTACACTAATAAAATACTCGTGGATTGCATATTCGTTTTGGTCACGCAGGAGAAACCTTTAAAATGTGTCGGTCTTACGTGGAACTTTCTAAAACTATCGCTATGGTTATTCTCGGTGCTTGTCGAAACGTTCCGGGATTTTCTACGGAACGCGCCCTAGTCTCCTTAGCGTCATAAGTACTAAATACCAAGTAGATTTCTCTAGTACTGTCGCAGTAATTCGGCAGTACAGACATAACGCGCTCGACTTCCTCCTCTGTGTCGGCTGATATAGATGATCGGAATCCCCACTACCTATCACCCGCGACCCTGAAGACTGAAGGGACACAAGTCTCTCTTATCACCTGACAGACGGATAATATAATGTAGGTCAAGATAAGTTCTTTCGAGATAATGGTCTACGGAAACAGGGAAATGTATAAACATGTCTTGAAAAGCATTTGTAACGACTGTTTAAATTACTAACATCTGTCACTTGTCACGTAAGCCATAGACAACCATCGGTACATAACTATAAATAATAATAAGCATATAGAAACATAAACAGCAAGCTAGTAACCAGTTTCAGGTAAATAGATTTTAAGGTAGTTAGCTAGTAAGCTAGTCGAGTAGTCTCAATCAAAATCTTAACAAATTATGGACAACATTATAACAAACGTTTGAACTAGTAATACCTTCGCTACTTGTACTTGTACTAATTGTACTTGTTCCGTGTGAGCAGTTATAAGAGTATGCAATAAACACATCCCGTTATAGGCCATGAGTAGAAGAATACGGCAATCATATTCCCTACCCGTAGTAAGTAAAACGAGGCGATTGAGAGTCCACCTATGCAGACTTTGGTGTGTTCGATGACCTGGATCTCGATATCTAAAAAGACTGAGAGTTAGATATTGTGATACATACAACTTCAACTCTTTATCTGGAAATCCTTAAACGTGGAAATATGATTGGATAAAAAAATCGCGATAAAAAAATCCAGAAAAGAACCCTGTTTTGAAGATGATGAAAGATTCAGTTGCATCTCCGAATTTCTAAGGAATTTTAAAATGATTTTTCCTGAAATGGATAGGTAGTTATAATATCTCAAATTTTTACAGCCAATTTTTTTAATTAATAATGTAATTTTATTATATAAACGTACATATCCTCATGCTGTATCCCTGACGGGGTAGTCAGAGAGGACGAAGTGCCAAGCATCGCGGTCCTTGTATAATTCGTAATAGGCGGAATTATACATAAAACAGGTAGGTAAAATTGATATTAATTACTCGTAACATAATGTACAGTAAATATTCTTGGTCTTTTTTCGGATATCAATGTAATGACAATGACAATTACAATAATTTTCCATTTATTAAAGCGTAATATTAAATTATTCGCTTAATTGGTTTCTATTGCTTTGCTACTGTTATAAAACAAATCAATGCCCCTGTGGGAACACAAGCCATTAAGGGTTTTACGTTAATGTAAGTTCAGGCGACAATTAACTGAAGTTTAGCGATTAGTGTTTGTCCTGACACATACATTGTTTTATTAGCTGATGAATGGCGCAATAAATACTTATTAAGTTTAATGTTGGCTCATATTTAGCATTAGCATGTTAGTAATTTTAAATACACGTATGTTTAACGCGCTCAAGTTTTTAACATAAAATGTAATATATTGATTTTAATCAATTGGAGGTTTTTAATCTTGTTTATCATTATCATGTAATATCTGTAACATTATAAACAAACTAATAAGTATAAAAAAGGAGACCAATCTGTGGATGAAACAAACAATTAAATTAATTGCAATATAAGCATAGTGATTACAAATGGACGTAGACATAATGTATTCAAAATTCGTCGTCGGATTCGGAATCCCCCGAGCACTATTAATTTTATTCATTTCATTACCGCTGTTTGTGAGCAAGTAGAAAATGAAAATGGGCGTACCACACGTAGGTATGTATTAAAGAACTGATAATGCATCAGAAAACTCTTGGAGTGGAGAGAAAAATAGCAGTCTAAATGGATAGACTGTTAGATGAAAGTAGCTGAAAAGAAATAGGTACGAAAAGTCTAGGACATAGAAAATAATAAAATGCCTATACCTATATTCAGCATCGACCCCCCACAGGGCTCTATTTTATCGCTCACTCTCTATTCGTGCTACACGAACGACATCCCCAAAACACCCGGTGTAGAGCTCGCCCTATTCGCGGACGATATCACACTTTTTATATCAGAACGTAGTTGCCTCAGAATCTCTCAACTCTTCCAAGTCGCGGTCACGAGCCTAGGCGAGTGGTTCCGACTTTGGACAATCGAGGTCAACCCCGAGAAAAGCGCCGCTGTGTATTTCTCGAGGGGCACGACGACCAGCCTCGCCCACCGCGCTAACACTGTCCACACCATTACACTTTTCGGTCAGGATATCCCCTGGACTATACAAGACGTTCGTCAGGCCTATCATGACGTACGCCAGCGTAGTATTCGCTCCCGCTCATATCAACTCTCTTCAAGTAATTCAGAACCGATTCATGCGCAGGGCCACCGGTGTCCCTCCTTACGTGAGCAACGTAGATCTGCACTACGATTTAGAATTGGCCACAATTAGTCAATACCTAAAAGAGGCGTCCCAACGCTTCTTTCACCGTTCCTCTCTACACCCGAACCCTCTAGTGGTCAGGGTGTCGTCGTACACCCCCGAGCCCGCGTCCGCAAACGCTATCGAAGGCCTAGACATGTGTTAGGCGACATCGACGACGACATTACTTGTTCGAACTCGAACGTGTTCGCTTACACATTACGACCGCACTACCTCCACCGGTGGAGGCATGGATGTCCCCCGCGACACTCGTAGGGTCTCATGTTTAGAAGCTCGATCACGTCGTACTACACACACACACACACGCGGGCCTTAAGCTACATTATAAACTCCCACGCAGAATACTAGGCACACTAATCGACCTTCAGCCGGCTTGAAGGTCGGGTCCGCTAGAGGCACGGCCCTCACCCGAATAAGAAGCCCGTTAAAATGCACGTAAGTGCGGAAAATTCCCCTGGTGACGCCTTGAGCACGAGGTCCGCCCTCCATACGAGGTATCCCTCAGCTGGAGAAACCCTCAGGCGGTCGACCATCTGGCAGGGCGCCTTTGGCGCTCGCCCCAACGCAAGCGATGACGCTGTAAAAGCCACTAGGGCTAACAGCAACGAGGGGGTTTTTTGAGACGGTTCGAGTCCGACACTACTCAGTCGACGTAGAGTCGTAGAGGGGGATTTTTTCCCCTCTCAGAAACAAAAAAAAAGCTTTGACCCACAATGATGAAGTTTATGAAATTTTCCTAAATCATCATAACTTGTTGTAGGTCAACGCGGAGAGTAGGAATAGATCTTTCATTTATGTTCTATGTGTTAGACTTTTTGTATCTATTCCTTTTCTACTACTTTCATCTCATTTAGACTGATGATAGAAGAAAATCTTGTTTTGCGTTATTTCTAAGTACTCAAACATTTGCGTAAACAGGAATAGAAATATGAACTTTGTTGTAATAATTAATGCATAAATTTTGTTTAATGTTCTAATGTAGCTTACAGTGACATGGACTGAAGGGCTGTAAACATGAATTCTATTACGTAGAGCTCGTATTCGTTTATCTACAGTGGTTTTCTCTTTGTTGAGACAACACACAGTATGTGGAGATAGTTAATCAAGACAATTAATAATTAAAATTACCTTTAACACAAAGTGGGCTGCAGTAATAGATTTTTTTTTTATAAAAGAGGGTACAAACGAGCAAGCTAGTCACCTGATGGAGAGTAACCAACCGCCACCCATAGACACCCGCAACATCCGGAGATTCACGGGCGCGTTGCCGGCCTTTAGGGAAATAGGGAAAGGAAGGAAAGGAAGGGGAGGGGGTGACAGGCGGGTGACGGGAGATTGTTAATGACCTTGAAACAATGTTGATATGTGATTCCACTCCATGAAAGTGCTCCCCAAACCAAATTTATAATTTTTTTTGGTCCAATAATGGTGAAAAACAGTGACTAAAAAAATAACCACTTCTCTGTAACGTAGACAGGATTAGACAGAGAGACATGCATTTCAATGCGATGCGATCCAGAGAATTTCAATGCGTTCGTTTCCCTAATTTTAGTACGGGAAAATAAAAAATCCTTTAATATTGTACGTTTCTATTGATGTTAGAATTTCTTTGTACATAAAACATTCAGATTCACTTTTTAATTTATTGATTATTTCTAATATATTTATTAATTATTTGTAATGTTATAATATATGAAATAATATATAATACTATAATATAATTTATTAATTATTTCTAAAATGTTTGTGTTTTTATACATGTGTAGGTTTCCCCTAAACGACTAACGAGAAAGACATCTGATATATCATTAAATAGTTGCGTATCATCAATATCGTACTTGTTCAAGGTTATGTATTTACTGTAGCGACCACGTAAATCTGCTTTTATTAATTGAATAGGGTCGGAAAGAATATGAATATAACAAGATATATTGTAGGGCCTAAAGTTTACTTACTATATTCATACTTACTTATTATGTATGTAGATATATAATAGTCTCATAGAATGTGATTAATTTATATAATTTTTGTTACATTCCGCTCGGAATCTCTGTTAATCAACACGTATTTCGCCTCAGCATCCTCAGGAAATTCCGAAGAAAAGATTCGGTTTGAAAGTTTGAGATTTTGAGAAGATTACTAGAGTATAGCTACAAATTATAGAATTCATCACATGAAATGGATTTCCGCAGAATACCATCTGATTATTACATTATTGAAATATTTTACTGATTTTGATTTCGATTGATTATTGAAATATTTTACTTCTTAGTGCATTATTATTAGCTAACTTATAATAGATAAATTATAAGTTAGCTAAAAGTCTAAAAATTTAATATTTTTTAGTACATACATACATATCGTCACGCTGTATCCCTAACGGGGTAGTGAGAGAGTACGGGTCGCCAAGCGTCGCAGTCCTTATATACTTCTTTCGCTTCCCCAAATCTCATTATTCTCCTTACACATTTTCGCGTATGAAATGTAGTATTTAAGTAAAAACTAAGAATTACGTAACTCTTAATTAACTCTTTTGTAATAAAAAAATAATAAATTAGTTAAAAATAATAAGAATAATTAAATTTAGTATTTTTAATTGTAAAATTATTATTTTGTAACTAAAAATATTAAATTTTAAAGGTTTTCTATCACTAAAGAAAAAATGGAACCCTGGAATCACTCACACGGTCATTGAATGTCCGTCTCGATCCGTCTTTCACGTCTGATAACTCAGAAATCACACAACTAGCGGCGTAAAAACTTGAATTTATGTATTTTAAATTGCAACATATTTTATTATGCCGCATGTTTTGAACTAAATGGCATTTATAAGTATTTATTTATGGAGGAAAATTCTGATTGCATACGTAATACTTTATTTAAATAATTTTCTTAACTTTGTTTTCATTTCATTATTATTCATATTCGTTTTCTAATATTTTATACTTTTGTAATAAAATTTTAATACGTATTATCACATTTTAAATGAATTTCTCTTACCTCCTGTTTTAAAAAAATAAGGAATAAATAGTAGTATGGTACTCCCATTTTATATTCTCATTACGAAATATGATTCGCTAGACCTTAAAGACCACAAGTTCAATCAACGTGAAATGTGTAAAAGCATACATTTGTTGAAGAAGAAGAACCGGCTTTCACAACATGGAAATAGGTACATTTATGTATGAAAGAAATGTGAAAGGCCCCGGGCCAAGAACGACGATCAGTTCAAGGTACATATGTAGGTACCTACTATGAATAACGAAGTCTCTTAGATATCCAAGGTTATTTCGAAAGGATGGGTAAATACGGAAGGATATAAAAGTACCTATGACAACGGAAAACTTGCGTTCTACGACTTTGTCAAAAGTCAATAGTTCTAGTGTAAAACCTCAAAGTTTAAACAAAAATAAAGGTGGGGCAACCCCGTAGCGGCGTTTTTCCATCACTAGCAAACATTTGGAATATGGGGCATAATGATAGGGTTGTACATTTTTTTGAATGTTTTTTTTTGTATGGAAAACAAAATAAATTTATCGTGTAATTATTAAATCTGCGATATAATAGTCAACAGTGACACGTTGAAACCCTGGCGGTGAAACCCCTTTCCCAATAACCTTGTATATTAGATTGTAATATAATATAATAATTTTATTTTCAAACGGATTATTTATTCAGATTCCCCAAGACTTTGGTGTGTTTTGTGACCTAGATCTAGATATCTAAGAAAACTGAGTTAGATATTTGTAAAATAACATAGAAGAACTTCAACTCTTTGTTTTGAAATCCTTAAATGTGGAAACATGACTAGATAAAAAATCTCGATAAAAAAATCCAGAAAGAAGCCTGTTTTGCACAAAGGTTCAGTTGTGAGTATCTTTGAAATTTTACAGAATTTTATAATTATTTTTACTTTTTACTAAAATGGATAGGTAATTATGATATCCCGAATCTCTAAAACCGGTTTTTTAATTGGTATTGTAGTTTTATAGCAAATTACAATTATATGCAAAAACAAATGTTGAGATTTCTCCGCACTAAAATGTGATCAAAGCGTAATTGCGAAAATCAACTTTATTGTTATCGCGATAGGGCACGGGGGTAATGAAATAATTTGGTTACTCTGGGCTGCATAGGCGGACTCTTAAGAATAATAAGAAGAAGGTTATTAAGAAGGCGTGAGTTCATCACGTTATTAAAACTATACCTGTGTTCGTATGATGTGCTATGTGAAGTATAATATTTATATATGTATATCTTGCTTTGATAATAAACAATATAAGTATATTATGAAATCGAAATGAGCTTCGTGCAAGGGACATGTTGAATATTGAACATTATAGCCAATAGAAATTACAACATTTTTAGATTATCGACATCTCAAATGGTATTTGTGTTTTAATTGATCAAGAAGATATGTCAAGATGTATGTGATTATGATATAACATTTGATGATAATCTTAATTATTTATTAAATATGAGGATAGCATTAATACTATGTAAGTACATTTTGTGAAAAAAGAGGAATACGATTTTATTATTCGTATATTGAAGTATGTGCACACATGGAATGCTATTAAGATGTGAAGCGATGCTTTCTACTACAGAATATAAATTCGTCAGGAAGCAGTATTTACTTTACTATAATAGCATAATCGTGGACATTTTTAGGAAAATTTGCATATTAGACATAAGCTAGAGTTTTTGTCATATATACACAATTAGGAAAATTTGCATATTAGACATAAACTAGAGTTTTTGTCATATATACACAAATACATAACTTCACGCTATTTATCACTCGGGGTTTACACCCTGAGTCAAGGGGTCTAACAGTAATCACAGCTTGACGTTACTATTAAGAATAAGTATTTCGAAATATCAAAATCGAACCTAATGGAAACGAAATTAAAAACTTTTATAAAAAAATTAAACCGACTTCAAAAAAGAACACTGAAAAGTATGAAATAACTATCCCTTACGGATCGAAACTTAAGTACAAAAATAACTTTATAAAAATACGATACAAATACCCATATAATTAAATTTGACAGTTAGTCACAAGATCGTCATGTTACATATCGCGAGATAGAGGCGTCTCTGGGCATAAGTATGACGAGTATATATAAAATACTACACGAACATTTAGCTGTAAAAAAAATTTGTTCACGTTGGCTTCCGCACAACTTGAGAATTGACCAAAAACGGGCTCGTGTCGATTGTTGTGAAAAAATGTTACAAAAGTACATTCAGGGTGCGTCAAAAGCTGTCTATAATATCTACACAGGTGATGAATCTTGGATATGTGCGTATGATCCTGAAACTAAACAACAATCAACGGTTGGTTCCAAACGGTTCGGTTCCCGCACAGATTAGTTCCCGCACAGCATCAATATTTTGAGGTATAACAACCGATTTAGGGCGACCTTCTTTAACTTCGTCTGTGAGCACAAACCGCCCACGACTAAACTCACTAAACCAGTGATACACAGTAGTTTTCGATGGTGCTTCGTCCCCAAAAGTCGAAGTGAGTTGATCGATGCACTGTTTTTGAGTTAGCCCTCGCCGAAAATCGTAATAAATCATAGCACGAAAATTTTCACGACTTAAATCCATGGTGATAAAGACTCGCAATTTTCAAAATTTGGAAACTTGGAACGAAAGGCAAAAGCGGATAATGAGGAGAGCCATGTGGGAATTAATTTTGAAAAGGTTGTCTGAAGCCTGGCTAAATTTTTGTATTTGATCAATGATAAAGCAGGGTATGGAGTCATCTAAAACGGGAGCACCTAGGAGGTACAACGATTCTTTTGACAAGACTTTAATATTTGGTGCCAGATTGTTAAATTTATTAATTATTTCATTTTTTGTAATAATTGGAACAGAATCGGAAACAAAGAGTTCACATTTGGAAAAATTTAATTCTAAGCCAATATCTTTAAACCTTTGAATCAGGGTTTTAAGGTCATCTAAAACAGGAATTGCTTTACCTCCTATTGTTCCGTCGTCTAGGTACCAAATATTAAATTTGGAATTTAAATTACAAATCGCAGGATGGATAGCCGAACTGAAAATAGCTGGTCCGAAAGGATCACCTTGTTGACAGCCAACTTCGGAATGTAATAAATTATCTTTATGTATTAATTTTGAAGGACTGCTGTAAGATTGCCAGAGGTAGGGATATATGTCCGGAACATGCTGTTTTATCTGTGTCAACAAGGTGGATCTATCAACAGAATTAAATGAATTTTTATGTCTACTTTGAGGAGTACCTTACCTGCATCATGTGTCAAGAAAGCATGATTGTATATGTCATATATTATTATAAAACCAATAAAGGCTTATCGATTTTTGGGTAGTTTTTATCGAGGTGTTGTTTAAAATTCAGGGCAGTAATCCGAGTAATAGCTTAATAAAATATATAATATATGTTCTGTTAGGTACAGCTTTAATTACTGTTTCATTAACTCCACTTTCACTTGTCGTATACACGTAATGTACTTATGCATTAAATATGAACACACGTGAGTCTGGATACGAAAAATTATATTAGCTTTCTACAAGAAACATCGTTTTTTTTATGTATTCCGTAAATATTTTCTTTAAGATACTGTAATAGTATTAAGACAAGAAGTGAACACTAAAGAGCCTTTAAGATCGTGACGGGAATCTTACATTCTTTCTCAACCGCTCCGCAATACTTTTCCCAATGCTTTTCAATATGAACTATATATGTGTGTGTATCGATTTTGCCACGTTTGAAAAACTTGGGTACATACATATTATAACATGGCCGAAAGGAAGTGTTCTAAGTAATGATGAGACTCAATATAGTTTTTAATTTTGACGTCACCTATTTATTGAGGATTATATTAAAAATAACAGACCTTGGAAAAATGAAATCGACCCATATCGTTTAATTTTGGACTAAAAACCTTTGCGTTTAATCAAGCTCATCCAGTGAATAAGTTAATCTGACGCATAGAAGGCAAACTACTAAAGTGAAGAAACTGCTTGTAGAAAGATAAAATAGCAATAAGTTTACAAGTATTTTTATTTCTTGAACTTCTATGGCGATATACAAATATTAATATAAAATAGACAATATAACACAGTATTAGATAATATAATATAAAAATACTAAGCAAACAGAAGAAAGAAAGAAATTGTTGCGGTTTGCAACAATTCTGAATGTAATTAATGTTGATCTTGATACTTGCATAAATTCTTTCACTATCTAACTTAATTAAAAAAACTTTAAAATGCTAATTGGCTTAGTTTAACAATAAGTCACGTGATTAATTTTCGATAACTGATGACAAATATTATACAATCTTGCACGTTCTAATAACGAATACGATGGTAGGAAGTAATTTTGTCTACAGGCATTTATGTATTTGACAACGACAATTTTATTAATGATCTATCCCAACATCACAGAAGTGTGTATTTTAAGTTTCCTTTATTTTTGAGCTCAGTATCAAATAATAATAAAAACTTTTTAAATTGGAGTATTTAAATATCATAATAGATATCACATTACCCCTTACCATCTTCTTTTTTATTACCTCAGTGCTGAGAAGCACGCCTGCCGATGATTTCTCTCCAAGTCGTCCGACCATATGATGTATAGACAGCTTAGCTTATTGAGCCAACCTGGTGGTGTTCTTTTCATATATTTATTTTCTATTTCGTCAATTATGATATGCATCTCTGGATGATACCTAGCGGATAGCATGATATGGCCGGAAAAGCCAAGGGTCTTTTCGTGATCGACTGTAGAGCCTATTGGTAAGGCCTTAGTCATTGATTGTGGAGTCATTAGTTCGCGTTGTTGACTAGACAACACTGTGCGATATTTCGAAAGTTTCTCTATCAAAGCGCATTCACGGGTTTTGGCGCACTATATGGTAAATGAGTGATAAAGGTATAATACATTGAGAAAACTAAATTCAAAATCGATATTCATTTCCAAATAATTTCTAAATTTGTCGTGACAGTTTTGGATATATCTATGAGGATTTATATTTATAAATGGCCACTTTTCATCACTCAAATATTTTGCAATGCCTTCATGCATCCTTCGCATTCGTATCAAGGCTTGTATCGGATAAAATATAAATGTCATTGCGACCTCACGCTTAGCCAACCGGCCTTGTTTCTATTTCCATCCAAGCTCCAAAGGACGTTTATAGCTTAAAATATCTGATCTAAATGCAAACAAGGTTATTTCCACAATATGCATGTTGTTTGAGCTGTCCGAGATATGTATTTAATATAATACCATTTTGTATTATACTGCAGCGGAAAAATTCTCTTATAAACAAATCATTTGCGTTATATTTAATAAATGTAATGTAGTTAATAAATCAATTTAAAATAAAAAACAAAATAATAAATTTTTATTTATTTATGAATCATATTTGTAACCTTTTTCATAAAATATATGTAGATTCATATCGAGTTTGTAGTTTCGGCTTTCAAAAATAGTTTACACATTAATATTGGATGAAAATCTTGGGCTCTTTTGTTTCCTTTTTATTTGATTATATAATATTACGTGTACTCATACAAAAATTAAATAAACTAAACTTTAATAGAAGCAATAATGCAAGGATTATATATGCCTAGGAAGTAAACTCTGTCTGACTTTACTAACAGAATATCTCTGTATTTATTTCTAAACACTTTATTTATTTAGTGGTAGGCAGTGGAAAGGGTATATTCTATCAAACTATTTTACAGAAAAATTTCGTTGTGTTGTGTTAGTTATTCATACATATACATATCCTTACACTGTATCCCCAACGGGGTAGTGTGTATATGTAGTTGTGTTAGTTATGTACATTGAATAAGGCTAAAATATATATTATGATATCCAAATACAAAGAAAAGTTATTTGATAAACTACTCTTCCAAAGTATTTTCTTGCTAATGAAGATAAAGTCTCAGGTGTTAATGGACAGACCACTTAACTTCTTTATGTTACCTTACGGCACGAATTCCCTCTAATCGCGATTATCAAGTTATTTCACCTTTGCAAATTGAAGAGTTTCTTAAAAGCCTTGGTCATTAAAATTGTCTTGTTACCAAGTCAGATAACACTGTCGTTACCTTGACGTTGATGTTAATAATAATAATAATAATATTAAATCTTGGCGCGTGATATCCCTCCATGTACGGAATGTGTACGATGACAATGGTTATTCAATATATACAAGTAGTATCACTAGCAACAGGTGTAAATTATTATTTTGATGACCCAAATAGTTATCAGTATTTTGTTTCCAAAGAAGTTACAGAATACAACACTTCAGAGATAGCGATGATAACCACATAGTTAAGAACTGTGTTATAGTTACATCGGTGACGCCCACAACGCATTTCACAAACGTTAATAACTTTATTAATATTATGTTAGAGGATTTTTCTGGTCATCTAAACTAACCTCGTTAGAGACAATTACGAGAATCTTTGCTTTTCTAATTAAATGTTTCAGATACTGAATAAAACTACCGCGTTTTAATTATGTTTTTAAAAGCGTCAGGTATAATAATCTCAATAACGTTTTAAAAAATATTGAGATGTAATTTTGCGTGTATTAATGCCTCATAAAAAATGCGAAGTGATGGAAAGGTTTACATTTCTGAAATTACTTAGAGTACATGTTACCAACTCATTTTTCTTTACAACATTTCTGCGTCTCCAAAATGTTAGGCATTTGAAGGCATAATATACTTAATATTTTGAAAACACTTAATGTTTAGTATAATTTCTTGTTTACTATAATTTGTGGGAGTATTTGGACAGTTGCCTCCAGAGATTGAAAGGTAATATGAGTGGTATGACATGTGATGAATGATACAGTCGTAAACTGCCTATTATACGCTGACGATGCTGAGCTTATAGCACCATCAGAAGCAGAGTTGCAGACACTGGTCACGTGCATGAAAAAATAATGTGAAGTGAAAGGATTGAATATGAATATGAACAAAACTAAAGTCCTGGTGTTTGAAAGGGAAACGGTAGAAACGAAATGTGAGATTTAGGTACATGGAAAATGTCTAGAACAAATGATTAAAGTTGTGTATCTGGAGAGTGCGTTTTCGAGGGATGGAAGATGTGAGTTGGATGTGGAGAGACGGGTAGCAGCTGGCAATAAAGTGAACGGTGCTCTGTCTGCATAAGTAGGCGGTGTGAATATATCTAACACAGCAAAAATGACCATCCACAATGCGGTGTAGGTGCAAACTTTATTGTATGGTAATGAAGACTGGATAATATGCCCGAAATCGAGTGAAAGTAAGATAAATGCAGTAGAAATGCGATCTCTTAAAAACATGTGTAGGTAGCGTCACCATTGTGGACAAAACAAACAATGAAGATAGACGCAGTATGACAGGATTGCACGACAGTGTTATTGTACGACAGTATATTATAATATATATTAAATGGTTCGGGCACATAGAAATAATGAGTGATGAAAGACTGACGAAGAAAATATACAGAGCGAAAATGAGTGGTAAAAGAAGCCAAGGAAGACCAAGGCTGACTTATGAAGATCAAATAGCCAGAGTGTTAGCGGATGGAAATGTCAAAAGCTCTCGCATACCTAGGCGAAAGTATGTGAGGAGAATGATGAGATTTGAGGAAGCGAAAGGAGTATGTAAGAACTGCGACGCTAGGCGCTCCGTCCTCTCTCACTTCCCCATATGGGATACAGCGTGAGGATATCTATGTATGTATGTATATATTAAATGAAGAAAGGAATGCTTAGATGGTTCGGGCACATGGAAAGAATGTGCGATGAACGACCGACGAAGAAAATCTACAGAGCGAAAGTGAGTGGTATCAGAAGCCAAGGAAGACCAAGGCTGACTTACAAAGATCAAATAGCCAGTGTTAGCAGACGGAATTGTCAAAAGCACTGGCATACCTAGGCGAAAATGTGTGAGGAGAATGATCAGATTTGAGAAAGCGAAAGAAGTGTGTAAGAATTGCGAAGCTTGCCGCTCCATCTTCTCTGACTACCCCGTTAGGGATACAGCATGAAGATTTATAAGTATATCTATGTATGTATGTCTGTATGTACAATTTCTTCTAAATCAAAATAAACAGCAAAAAAAAAATATGAAATTAAAAATGTTAAGTGTATGGCAAAACATTTTCACATTTTTAAGCCACAGAAATGTTGCAAGTGTAATTAACACAAGAGGATATTCTAAATCTGGATTTGAAATGCAACACTGCTGTGTATTATGTAGTGGTATAATTTACTATATTAGTCGGTTTTTACGAGATATTATAACTGCGCTAAACAATTCAATAGGAACTTTTCATGAGTACTATCTTACTATTAATAACCTTAAGAATATAATCTTAAGAATCTTATATCGTACTAGCTTTTGTCGGCGACTTCCTATGCGTATAAATTATAACCTATGTGATATTCTAATGTATAAGCTATATTACTGTAGTTCCATTAAAAATCCGTTTAGTAGTTTTCACGTGAAAGAGTAACAAACATCCATACATCTATATATCCATTCACACATACTTTCATAATATTTATAATATTAGTGGAATAATTTCCTTAGTATGATGATGAGATGTAAGTTAGGTTAGGTTAGGTTGCATAAAAAGCTCGATTTCTGAAGATCGCTTTCTCTTTTAATCTATTCAAAACGAATGAAATGAGCGAATGAACTGAGCGATGAGCGATGAAATGAGCGAAATGAACGAATGAAATGAATGAAATGAGCTTTCTACAAACGATGAACGTAATGTTAAAATATTATAATCTGCACGAATTATTAAAATACAATCGGCCAGAAACCACTATTAAGCTTACGGTAGAATGTTATAACTCTGCCCTTTTTGCAGAGCAGCAAAGGTACCTACTTAGGCAATTAACATTTGAGAGGATACTCAAACGCGTTGTCTTGGCAATGAACTTGGTCGCCGCCGGAGGTGTGTCTTGCAAGCTGCAGGCGCCCAAGGCCGTCACCGCATAGCATTGTATTACCGACATCGATTTATCGAGCGGCGCGCGCCGACCTCTCCGAGGCCCCTCTCCGCCCACCCGTCTCTTTACCGCCACAGAGCCTTATTCGCTGACTGTCGTTTTCTCAAGCTAGTATGTCTTAAAAACGTAACGTTTATTACTTGAAGCAAAATATTTCATGTCCTCTTCTAATTAGTATGATATACAAGGATATAGATATAGATATAGGCACGAGGTAAAAGTATTTCTATCGTTGAATATCTTAAACAACATGTAAACTTTTTCTGGGTAGATATATATTATTCTGCTCGTAAAAAAATTTTCTCTTGAAATTAAAAAAAATGTCTTAGAATGTTAGGTACTGTATATAAGCCGTTTAAACGACGAAGGACTTTTCACTGTTATTACCACAGAACATATTGAACATATTACTGATCTGAGGTTATTACATTATGGAAAAAGTACTTCCATATTTCGTAATGTAGTATTATTTATTTATCCATTTAAACTGCTAATTATTTTTACTGTGACGTTAACGTAAATGTTTAACGTTTCGATTAAAGTTAAATCGAGTTTTTTGTTACCGGCTGAAAACCTTATTGTAATAATTGGATTAGAAAATACTATACTATACTAATTCGTATCTGTTAATATGTATTATAATGTATAATAATCTTTACCTTGTCTAATATTGTGTTGTTTCCGTTTACTTTGTCACTTATTGTTTTACTTTAAGCTTACATCTGTTTATTCTGTTCGTCGTTCTCAAATCTGTGTTATTATCCTTTTTATTAATGTAGCTTTATTTAAAATTATTCATGTAATATTTTTTATATTATTGTGTACTAAATTCTGTTTTGACTTTTAATATTTGACATATTCATACACGTTTACATTTCTAGTATTATGCCAAAATTCCCTTTAAACATTAAAAAAAATGAAGATATGAATATACTATAATTGAAGAACTCCTCTTTGGAGATATCAATAAAAACAAATACAAGGAACATCGCTAGGAGTCCAACGTTATAGACTATTATCGTGATAATTAGTGATACCCCTATAATTCAAGCTGCCTTCCATTCGGGACTATCCAGACATTAGCGCCGTATAGTATTAACAGTTACATTTGTTTTTTTACAGTTTGTCAAATTGTATATATTTTAGAGAATACATATTTAATCTGTCTAATTTTTTTTTTCAAAATTAGGGTTTAGGGAATTACTGCCTTCAGATTTTGTATCATATGTTATATTTCCTAAGCTTTTTATAGTATTACAAATTTTCTGTAAATAAGTAGGTACGTAGGTACATTATAATAAGACAATAAGATATCTATCAGTTTCACAAAGTTAATCGTTTATAAGTATCCTTCGAGTAGTCCGTAGAGAACGTTAAAATTTACTAGTTCAACGTTGTTACATCCGATAAGTTAGCGACAACAACCCATTTCGAAAACTTGTACGTAACTGAGAGGGGTTCCGTAGGGTCTGAGACCTCGTTAGACGACGTGACAGTCTGCATACAGAGTAACCTTAAGTTAATTTACAGCGTGGACTGCTCTCTAGGGATGTGGCTGCTGATCCCAACAAACGATGCTCCGATTTGGTCTACTTTAGCATGCATGAGCGGAATTTATTTAACGTTACCTCCAACCTCTAAATTAGTCACTTAGAGGTACTAACAGTTTATCTGCTACAAATAAGAGTATTATATTTAAATACTAAAAAACTATTCTTAAAATAGTATACATACATAAGGATTATTAGAGGAAATAAAATGAAATACATAGTACGCTTACATAATAAAGAAACGATTATAATAAATGTAATTGTCTGTGCGAATTTTATTCAATTATGATATTGTTTCATATAGGTTTTTTTTACACGAAGATTGAAGACTAACGAAGTAACTTTTGCTTGTTGAGGATACTGTTTGGTACAGTTTGATAGATTGATGAGTTTTTCGTAATAGCTATGTAACATTGTTATTTCCAATACAGTTGATTGAAAATTTTTACTAAGCGACGGATTTTAAATAACCTTCACATTTTACACGTTCCAAAGAAAAATCAATGTAGGTATTTAATATTCATAATAACTAAATGAGTTGTTATTAATTACATAAAAAAGTAAGGTTAACGTTAAGCTTTTATAACATCCAAGTGTATAATCGATAGTGAGGCTTTTAAGCTATTTGATATTCATTCGATACCAACAAGGATTATTCGTTTTATCATCAGTTTGGATAAACAAAAACGCGGAGTTAAACCGAGCCTACAATTCATATAACTGTAAACGAAATAACTGTAAACGAAATTGAATGTTTATTTTTCAGTAGGCGTAATCTGTGAAGTCTGCATTATGGGTCCCCAACGAACGGTTCGGATGTCCGAGGAAATAATGATCGCTTTCGGTCGGTAAAACTCAGGGATGCGGGAATAAAAGCGAGACCTTAGCGGGACGTGAATTGATGATAACCTGCGATCGACTATCTGTTGAACGTAGGGTAAAAAATTGTTTACAAGCGAATATTTTCTATTACATTTGTGTAGTCGAGCTCAGGACATTATACACTTATGTCGTATTTTCTCACTTTCGTTGTTGAATTTTTCCGTTGCTACTATTCTACAGGAACGAATACTTCCCTTTACAAAATTCTGTTTAAATATGAATTCTATGAATACTTTATTTACATTAACAAAAAGTACATGCATATGTTAATATTTACAAACGTAAAACTACACATTATCTTGAATTGAATTCTGTTAATTTCTTTTACAAGAGGTTTTACAGGGTATTAAGGTGATCATATGTAAGTCATTTGATTTAGATATTTACTTTTTTATCACTTTATTAAAATTTATTTAAATTTTAAAATTTTATAAAATTACTGCTTTTCTAATAGCAATTATTCTTATTTCAAAATCGCGTTATGAGAATAGAAAAATAATGGTAATAAGGTTTTACGAATAAATCGTGATAATTCATTTACAGACATTAGTGTTCGAATATGATTATTTTTTTGTTGGATTTATTGGACGAATAATAATGCAAGTAAGATATAAAGTGATAGTCACATTCGATTTATTATTTTGTATTACATAAGATTAATGGAGTACAATGAATGTTAGATGTCTATACGAATATTACAAAGAGACAGTGGATTTCGTAAGTTTCTTAATATGCGGAGGGTAATCTCCGGAACCACTGCACCTCTATTTGACTAATTCTTTCACCATTTGAAAGGTACTATTCTAGATGGTCATAGGCTTTAATATTATATATTTAACCCGGTCAAAGTCGGAACGGGCTGCTGGAATAAAATAATATGTTCATCTTTACTTATATTGTCCATCAAATTATTACAGAATTTTCTTAGCTTCTGTCACAAGAAATTCAACAATTAAGATAAAAAATTAACGATAGTACTTATTCCAAAGGTCGCATCTAATTATGAACTTGATTCTACTTATAAAGACATCCTCTCTCTATTACACTCTTGTTTTTTTAATAATGGCGAAGACGAGAAGAGGATAATGGTTTTGATATGTGTAATTAAGCAAGACACATAGTTTATTGTATATTGTACAATTGCTTCATACTCTAAAAGCGAAATGTATTAGGGCATGAACTGAGTAGATGCCCTTGACATAAATTTAAAGAATTTAACGAGGAACATGCAATATGTTTTACTCGACTATAATTCTATTTATGTGATTTATTTATTTATGTGAAATAAAATATTAGACTGACTTAATTTTATTTCTAATTACATTCTCTCTAAAAAAAAGAAACAACTATCTAAATAAATAAAAAGAAATGTTAAATTTCAGACACTGACTTAATTACATGTTTTTCTTATTTTAATACCTATAATTTAGGTATTAAAATAAAAAAACGACATGTATAACACGCGAGTTATTCCTTTACTAAATTTATAATTGAATGTTATTTTTTTTCAGGTACGATCACAGCCACATAACAATTTAATGAAAACAGAAATGTGTTTCAACAAGTGTATGATTAAATTGGCAGACTATTTTCAATTGCATACTACTGTCTCCCGTTAATGAATCATTAAACATTGCAGTCAAAATGATGTGTAATAACAAAATTGTGTTCACGAAACTCTTATTATGCTATTTCGTATCCGGTGCGTGGGGAAGATCGTGGGCCAATCACCATGATACAACTACTAGTACTACACAAACTACGCCAACGACTAGTCCAATACCAAAAAATTTTCACAATGACCCTCTGATTGTAGAAACAAGGAGTGGTCTTGTAAAGGGCTATGCCAAAACGGTCATGGGCCGCGAAGTGCACATATTTACAGGTATACCATTTGCTAAACCTCCCCTTGGCCCACTGCGATATCGTAAGCCGGTTCCTATAGAACCTTGGCATGGAGTTCTTGAAGCCACTGCCATGCCGAATAGTTGTTATCAGGAAAGATACGAATACTTTCCAGGTTTTGAAGGTGAGGAGATGTGGAATCCGAACACGAACATATCAGAGGATTGTCTATATTTAAACATATGGGTTCCTCAGCATTTACGAGTTCGTCACCATCAAGATAAGTCTCTAACTGAAAGGCCGAAAGTGCCCATATTAGTGTGGATTTACGGAGGTGGTTACATGAGTGGCACAGCTACTCTTGACGTCTATAAAGCTGACATAATGGCTTCTTCCAGCGATGTGATTGTGGCTTCCATGCAGTATAGAGTAGGAGCTTTTGGATTTTTATATTTAAATAAATATTTTTCACCTGGTAGTGAAGAAGCCCCAGGTAATATGGGCCTATGGGATCAACAGTTAGCGATTCGTTGGATTAAAGATAACGCGCGTGCATTTGGAGGTGATCCAGAACTTATAACTTTATTTGGTGAATCAGCTGGTGGCGGCAGCGTGAGTCTGCACATGCTTTCTCCAGAAATGAAGGGATTATTTAAGAGGGGCATCCTGCAATCTGGAACTTTAAACGCTCCTTGGAGCTGGATGACGGGAGAGAGAGCACAAGAAATTGGCAAAGTTTTGATAGATGACTGTAATTGCAACAGTAGTCTTCTAAGTGTAGATCCAAGTTTAGTAATGGACTGCATGAGGGGAGTTGACGCAAAAACAATTTCGGTACAGCAGTGGAATTCATATACTGGTATATTAGGGTTTCCTTCAGCGCCTACAGTAGACGGTGTATTCTTACCAAAAGATCCTGACACTCTGATGAAGGAAGGAAGTTTCCATAATTCTGAAGTATTACTTGGAAGCAATCAAGATGAAGGTGAGTTTTTAGAAATTTACATCACATAGGTACTTATTGCAATTTTTATTTTCACTTTCGTATTTTTTTAACGTAAACATTCACACGTCATAAACAAGAAGTAATTTACATAAATAAATTTTGACGACATTCAGCAAACTTTGTTTCATACTTAATACATAATATGTCAAAAATATGTAATTTATTTAACGAGAACACAATTACAATTCTGCTGCTGAATTGCTGAAGCTAACACGTGTAGCTTAGATAATAGTATCTCATAGAGTTCGAGGTCATTTGAGCCTCCGAGGTCTGTACACCTGCCAACAGGGAGGTGCGCGCCTGCGTACATCGCTGTAGACACAACAATACCACGCCGTGAATTTTTACAGTCGTACTACCAAGTACTACAGACTCGCCCACGTAGATAGGCGCCCCTTAGCGTCCACCGGCTGCCTCCCTTACTCATCCCACTTTAAGTTTTCCAGCTACGAGCACAAGTCAGTCTGTCTTCAACACTGTGTTCACTAAATTGTTATTAACATAAAAAATATACTTCTATAGATAAATAAATATTTGCGTTAATTGAATACAAATAACGTATATTGTCTATGTTATAACTTTTTTATATTTTTGTGACAACCGTGCTTAAGTTGAACGTTCAGTGTTTCCAACGGGGAAAAAGTCTGTTACTATGCATCTAGTTCTCGAAAGATACTTCTAACCATATTATTATTTAATTGGGTATTAGGCACGTGCTTATATGTATTAAATAAAAAGCAATGCATAACTCTTAAAAAAAATTAAACCTAATTCAGATTTATTAATTATTTTTAAATTTAATATAACACAAATAATTAAAATTATTTTAATTATTAAAACCCAGTAATTTATTTATAAACGTCATTCAAAAATATCGTTTCTTCAAAATTTTACAATGAGGTAAGTTATTTATGCGTTCTTAATCCTAACCGCAACTTCAAAACACGGGCCTTATAAATGGTTACATCTACGGTTATCTAGTTTTAAAGTTTAGAACTAATCAATACGATAACTTAGTGTTATCCTTGTATATACAGCTGTCTGTCCATAGCTGTCACAAATATTTTATTTTAATTTATAGAAATTACTCCTTTAACTTATTTTATAGTATGTTTTTACTAAAGAGCTGGTAACGTGTCAAATCACCTGATTTTATCAAAGATAAATCATAGCTTAACCAGTATTAAAAGTCATGTAATTATATCATCAGTCTGCGGCTAGCGATGTGACACTGTTTAGTATTGAGCTGGAAAAATGACAATGCTATATATTTATTTATTGTCGTCTCATATTTTGTGTCTCATTACTTGTGATGTTGATGATGATATATATGTATTAGCAAAGAAACCAGTTTGAGGCTGTTGTCAGGTTCCGAATCCAATTACTTATATTTGTTATTTTGTAATCACTTTATCAAAATCGAGATTTTAATGCGAGTATATTACATGTATGTGTATATACTATGAATTTAATGACAACTTCTAATATTTTAACTTGTAATATTTTAGACAAAATTGACAAGTAGTGAGACAAATAAATGCCACCCAACAATATCGTATGATATATAACATATTACGGCTTTATGTAATGTTTATTAGAGATTATTATACAGATAAATAATAACAATTATACGTACACACCGCTCACTCACACACACACACACACTCTCTTTCTGGGTAGGTTTTTTGTTTTATGTCATAATTTATAGTTACTTAAAAACTTAAAAATTGTAAATTTAAATGTAATTTTAGATTACATATAATGTTTAAAAAGTGTTAAATCTTGACGAAAGAAGTTTCAAAATTTGAGAACTTATTAGAAATGCCTTTTCGACTTTTTTTGACATAACCTAATTTTATTCTCGGAAATAATACAAGGCACAACAACAATTTTGTCTTGAGGCCACATTTAGCAATATGTATTTTTATATTTATTTTATAAGTACTTTATAATAGCATTATTGAGAATTTAGTTTTTAAATGGCAAAGCGAAATCAGACAGTGATATGTTGCTAGGTTACTATTTAATTAAGTATACCAGTTCCCTTGGAAGAATATTAATCTGAGCCAGTTCCTTTTAGTAAGACCTATCCCACTTTATAGGTACTATAACAACCTGTGTGGTGAGATAACTGGTGCATTCTATATTTTTATTTCTCTCTTTATTGTTCTCTCTTCATTTTATTTTTCTTTCGCATGGAAGTGTTTACGGATGTTATCAATGTCATAATATGAGACGTGATAACGAGTCTTTTCAATTGTGAAACATATTTGAAACTGAAAGATTTATATATACAGAAAAACACATACCTACCAAAGTATCATTACGAAAATTCAAATTCATTGCAAAATATAATCAGTGTTGTAGCAACCACTTGGAAAAGTTTAGTAACTACCAAATTTTAAGTATTAAGAGTAGTAAGTATAAAGTTACGTCAGTAACTGTCAAATTTAATTACATATATAGGTAAGTATGTGTATCGTATTCATAAATATATTTTTATTGTAATTGAGTTTTGATTGGTAAAGGATGGTGATTTTGTACTTTTAATGTTTTTTTTTTCGAAGACAGTTTTCCGAATGTTAATTAAAACGTTTTACAAATAATTCATCACATCATGTTGTAAACTTGTAAATTGTTAATGTTATTCTGTTCACGTCAATGCCTCTGTTTTATTTTGTTACAGATACATTTTTATTATCTTTTTTTTATTATATTTTATTTTAGTAGAATGTTAAGTGTTTACATCACATTAAAATTTTCGTACAAATATGTCATCAAAATTTCCGATTTTTGGATTTTTGGTGGATTTTCCCAAAATTTTCTTAAGTACAAACCTTATCCTGGAACACAACAAAAAAGAAATCGGCAAAATTGGTTAAGTCCTTCTCAAGTGATGCTCCTTCATACGTGTAGTAGTAGTAAGTAGTAACTGCACATTGTGATAAAAGTTCTTTCGCTTCCTCAAATCTCATCATTCTCCTCACACATTTTCGCCTAGGTATGCGAGTGCTTTTGACATTTCCGTCTGCTAACACTCTGGCTATTTGATCTTCATAAGTCAGCCTTGGTCTTCCTTGGCTTCTTTTACATCTCACTTTTGCTCTGTATATTTTCTTCGTCAGTCTTTGATCACTCATTCCTTCCATGTGCCCGAACCATCTAAGCATTCCTTTCTTCATTTTTACAATAACACTGTTGTGCGACCCTGTCATACTGCGTATCTCATCATTGCTTATCCTGTCAGCAAGCGTGACACCGCACATATTTCTGAGAGACCGCATCTCCACAGCATTTAACATACTTTCACTCGATTTTGAGCATATCCAGGCCTCACTACCGTACAACAAAGTTGGCACCAACACCGCATTGTGGATGGCCATTTTAGCAGTGTTAGATATATTCACACTACCCACTAATGCGGACAGAGCACCGTTCACTTTATTGCCAGCTGCTACCCGTCTCTCCACATCCAACTCACATCTTCCATCCCTCGAAAACGCACTCCCCAGGTACACAATTTCATTCACCTGTTCTAGACATTTTCCATTTACACAAATCACACATTTCGTTTGTACCGCTTCTCTTTCAAACACCAGAACCTTAGTTTTGTTCACATTCATTTTCAATCCTTTTACTTCACAATCTTCTTTCATGCACGTGACTAGTGTCTGCAACTCTGCTTCTGATGGTGCTATTAGCACAGCATCGTCAGCGTACAATAGGCAGTTTACCACTGTGTCACCACATCCCATACCACTCATATTACCTTTCAATCTCTGGAGGCAACTGTCCAAATACAGCACGAATAGCCAGGCAGACATCACGCAGCCCTGTCTGACACCAGAACAGACTTCAAACCAGGGCGACATGTTACCGTCTATCCTTACACAGGCTCTGTGGTCTCGATATAATGACCTCACAGCCTGCAGTAAGTAAGTAGATGTTAGTGATTCCGAAAAAAGAATAAATTTGATAAAATGGCTAAAAACAGTATAAGTGTTGCGGGTGTCCGTGGGCGGCGGTGATCACTTTCCATCAAATAACTCAGATAAGCTCATTTACTCTCTCCGCCATAAAAAGGAAAGTGTGGGATACAGAGGTAAGTAATAAAAGTGTGTGATGCAGTTAGTTGCTGTATATATTCCTGCAGCTGAAAAAGTCATAAAATACTTAGACTTATTAAAGAAAAAGGAAACCAAAATGAAACTTAAGGCTATCCCGTCAGTGAAGATATAGAAAAAGATAAAAACCAAGAGAAAGTTATGACATTAAAGATAAAGATGAAAGCAAAAAAATTAAGAAGGAAAAGAAAATTATGAAATTTTAAATAAGAGATAACACAAAGAAAATACTAAGATGCTATATAATATTTAAAAAGCTCTATAATATTTTGAGATTTGAGGTAGCGAAAGAAGTATGTAAGAACCGCGACGCTTGGCGCTCCATCCTCTCTGACTACTCCGTTAGGGATAGAGCGTGAGGATATGTATGTATGTATAATATTTTTAATGGTTTGGACAAGAGGTGAAAAATGTGTTGTACTTGTATGAGTTTTAGAGTCGCATTTCGGTTGATATAATCATTTAAAAAAGTAAATGTGCTAACCACACAGACACTAAAAATCATCTCGTGAAGGACATTATATTGTGTAAGAAAGGTGACGTGAAACATATTCCCGCAGATAATAATTTAGCTGGTATAAGCACAAAATCTTTGTGTAATTAAATACTTTGTTATTCAGAAATATCATTAAATATTTTTAAAAACAAAAAATATTTGGAAAAAAATTGTAAGTGTAAGTTTGTAGTTTGGGTTATATAATATCTTCATTTAAATGCGTCTTCAAGAATAATTAGATTTCTATTAGCGATATGTTAGGCATTCAACCGTGCATTCGATACCTTTTATACCAGTGCATTTAACTCAACAGCCAAATAATATGGGAGTGTCAATCTGTACAATTAGTCTAAAGTGTACAATTAATATGTAGTGTATTGTAGTAGTCTATATTGTTAGTAAATGAAATATTTATTGTGTGAATTAATGTGTTACCATATGTACTCGCATTATCCTAAATTTTTCATTTTTCTCTGAAATCTGAACTACCTAGACCTTTTCCTCTGGAAGGTGAGACCGGTTGTTAGTCAAATAAAGGTTTGTCGACGATTGTCTCCCGCTTGCTGACAATTAGATCTGACTTAACGATCCCATTTGTTACAAAACGCGCTTCCACACGCATTCCACAAGAGATCTTTTCTTTTCCTAATGTGGCTTTTACACACATACTTTTTTCTTTGACTGCTGGTAATAAATAAATAAAAGTTGTTGTTTATACCAACCGTAACAATATTATGAGCAAGTATTAGTTGAGTTAGTATGTTATGCTAAATTGAAGTAATAATAACATCGCTTTGGATGCTATTTGCATTTGATTCTTACATACTGTGCGCACTTTACTATGAACCTGTACGAAGTGCAGTACGAAAGATGGATTTTTAAACGAGCTTACAAAGCTTAGCTGGAAGCCAGCATGTGAGAGAGAGACAACTGATTACTCTTATTATGTCTTGAGAGGTTATTGCTGTCTGTTAGCTGGTTGTTACCACTGATTGGTCGCGATTTGGAATTATTGTTTGGCCTATTTGAGAAAAAGTTTATAATTTACCTTATCAAAGTTCTAGCAAAAATGTTATAGACTTCAATAACGGTCAAATTTAATTAGATAGATATTTGTATCGTATATATTTATGAACTTATTTTTGTACTTTGGTTTTGATTAGTAAGGATAGTTATTTTGTACTTTTCAGTGTTTTCTTTTTGTAGTCGGTTTAATTTTTTCTTAAAAAGTTTTTTATTTCTCCCTGTTAAGTAACCTTGGCCTAAATAATGGTCTAAATTAGATCCACAGCTAACTTGTTTTCTAATTCTGGAACGGAATGACATATGAAAGAATCATTAATATAAATAAAGCTTATAATCAGTTAGGACTATTTGGTGTATCTTCAAAGTTCAAGCTCCAATATCAGTGAAATTAAATAGGACCACCTTGGAGCTATACTTAACCCAACGGAAAAAGAATCATTAAAATCGGTTCATATACAAAGAAGTCATGCCCGAAAATTGCGGATGTTCATGGGTGGCGCTGATCACTTTCCATCAGGTGACTCACTGGCTCGTTTGTCCCCTCCACCATAAAAAAAGTTATATGAAATGTATGGTAAAAATACAAAACAAAAAACACTACAAAAATTAAATTTTAAATAGGATTTGAGTCCATTAATTGTCGCCCATTTTTATGGCTTTCTTACCTTCACTCTTTGAACTTAACGATTTTTACGAAATCTTTCAGTAGGATAACTTCTTTCGAAGTTACCTTCAGTCTACACTCTACACCATTGGCTTTCAAACTTTTTGAAGTCAAGGGCCAAGAATACATTGATTTGGTTCGGCGGGCCGCAACACAAGGGAACCACACCTATCTATTATTATTCCATTATAAAATGAGTAATAAAGAAAATAATTCACGGATTTCATGTTTAATGCTGTTGCTGGGCCGCCAGGGAAGCTTCGTGTTACAAGGAAGTTCACATGTTAAAGGCCCCCATTTCTATGTACGCCTGTACGGTAATGTACATATTCGTTACATTTATTTGATTACTTACTTATATTGTTTGTTGCTTGTTTTATGATGAGGAATTTTAAACGTTAGACTTTTTAGATTGCTTAACATATTTATGTATTGGAGTATACTATATCCTTGGTTAGAAAACCAAGGATAATACTTATATATATTTTGCGATAAACACCGCAGCAAGAATTATTTCATAAAAGCAATAAATTCCAGAGAGACGTTTGATATTAGTTTACCGCATCTGTTATTTTCCACGGAATTTCAAGGTTTTCGGGATAGACCTTAACATAAAAGGAAAAAAATACAATAATATTAAAAAGCATCGAACGGGCCTAAGCTAAACTAAAGGTTTGAAGATTAGTCTAATGTTATTCTCGGGTCGAAGTTTTTTGTATTGGCTCGATTTTTTATTATATAAAAAATAAAACACCATATCCATTCCATAGGCCCTAGAGTGTTGAGTAAACATTGAACACGCCTTAACCTTTTTCATATTTAGACATTGTTTATGGACTTTGGTGGTCATTTTTTACCATTAAAACAGCAGCAGTACGTGCATCTTTTCTTGTTTATATATTTCTGAGTCTTTAGATGAATATTTACTTAGTTAAAAGAGCGCAGTAAAAATTACTTGCCTACAATATAGTGTATATGTACAAAGACATACTATATTATATTTTATATACGATTAGCATTAAAGATAGTTATTCGAAATTAAGAATCACTGGATATCATATACCGTATATTTTTCTAAACACATCATGACGACTATAAGTTTACGATAAACTTTTTCTTCGTTTTATAAATACACTAGCTAATACCTGCAACTGCGTCCGTGTTTTTTATTTTTAAAAGAGCCTATGTATTTCTTCAGAATTCAAGCTATCCCCCTACCAAATTTCATCGCAATGGGATGAACAGTATGGCAGCCCATAAAATACGAACGAACCGCTTGATTTCTATATATTAAATTAAAATATTTTAAAATACCTGTGTATCGTTGGAGTATGTTTAGAAAATAAGTAGGTACTCATCGCCTTTTTAAAGTTCATTCTGATCGATTATTCTCCAAACTTAGTAAGTGCAACTTTGTGTTTAATGTAATAAATACATCTTAAAAGCTTCATCTGTTCAAAAAAAATCTGTTGAATGATTAAATTCATGAACGATATATAGTTTTCAGAATTTTTAATAAACTTTAAATTGAACACAAAATTTTAATGCATCTCAATCACATAAAAATTATATATTTCTTTCCCTATTCCGAAAGAAAGAAATGCATTTATCTGACACAATAAGATGATTGTGTTTTGCGATAAACACTAACAAGCGTAGTTGCCAGTTGGTTGGCCCGATTAGGATGATGACGTGTCGACTAGTTCGTTAGTCTCAGTGTAGCTTCGGGTTATATAACGATGTTTACTTCGTAACAAACGGGGGTTGTTTGGGTAATTTGCAGCGCGTTTGTCCTCGACAAGGCATGTGATCTTCTAATAAACACATTATAAAGTCAGGTAGGCACAAAATAAAACCGATATAATTACAATATTGTAGTGTACTTTTTTCCATTGCACGTAAATTTTTTTAACAGACTTCAAAAAGAGGAGGTTCTCTATTCGATACTAATACCTATACATGATTAAGTTTGACAGTTGCTGTCAATTTTTTGTGCGTTACAGTGTTTTTATTTTAGAGTCGCTTTGATTTTTTAAAAGTTTTTTTTAAGTAGAAGTATTGTTTATTTATTCAAGGTAGTCATTGTTCGACGTAGTAATTGACCCATTTCGAAGTTTCCTTCCACTATTACATAATAAATATTATGCGTAGAAGGAATATTAACTCAGACCGTAGTCCGTAGTTATGTGACTACGTGAGATGCAAAATGTACTACAGAATTTAAAAAAATAGGTTTATAGGTCGCATATTAATGTTGATATATATCATTTATTATCGTGCAGGAAGTAGGCTTCTTTATTCTGACACATTCAAAAGTTTTAATGTGGTTAATAATATAACGGTGTTTAGCAGTGGAACGTACTATATTTTACTTTACGAATATGATAAACAAATGATGGCATTTGTATAGAAAATTGAGTGCAATTTTTTGAACCAAAACTTGCATAAAACTTAAATACTTTTTTTATTAGCAAATGTTATGAAATTAAAATTTGAAAAAATTAATAAATTTGATAATTATAAATTTGGAGTAATTTGTTGTGTAAATTAAGAACACACACTTGCATAGTCACTTTTACATTTAATTTCCAATAATTAATAGCAAACTACAAACTATAACACGTTGTCACGAATAGCCGACGACTAACAATCAACAGTTAAAGCTGCAGAATGATATAGAATGATCCATATCTTAGCACGCATCGACTTATATAGACTTGCTGACGTCACTTCTCCCACGCTTTGGCGACTACAGATGTGGCAGGCAGGATGTGATGTCAGCTAGGCAGACCCGGTGACAGTGACGTCTTCTTGCTCCGTTACAAATTGTAAATTCTGAAGAAGCATTTATGAGAGAATATTTCGATGCACAATTTATGAAAGAAATAATTTCCGCGGCATTTTCTCCGCTTTCTTATACTGTTTGGGGAAAAGTGGTGAGAAAAGCTGGTAGTCCCAATAAGAATAAAATAATAATTGTTTAGCGCTGTACTGTGCTGACCTTGGAAAATTCGGCATGCGCTAAAGGTCAGAAAAAAATATTGGTTGTTCACTTCCTTCTATACGTTGCATTACGATGTCAGTCTCTATCTCACGTGAATTTAATGGAAAATATAATAATAATACTCAGACATTTCACACAGCGCCATCTAGTCTCCAAATATTTTGTAAATGTCACTACTTTTACAAAATATTTGGGTGTTTTGGTGGATAGTTCTCTATCTTGGAGGTGGCACATTGATTCACTTGTCACTCGATTAAGAAAATTAATCTACGTTTTTAAAAATCTTACGCATATTGCTGAATTTAAATGTCTCAGACGTGTATATTTTGCACTAGCTCAATCTATTATCATGTACTGTATCACGGTTTGGGGTGGCGCCATTAAGACGCAGATGATTAGGATGGAAAGAGCTCAAAGAGCTGTTTTGAAGGTTCTTCTGGGGAAACCAATTATATTTCCAACTAACGAATTATACTCACTGTGTGAAGTACTTACAGTCCGTCAACTATTTGTCCTGCAGACCGTTTTGCGAAAGCATTCAAAGATGACTTTTGAACCCGATATTTTATTAGTGCGTCGTACTGACAGAATATGTAAAACGGATACACGCCGGACGGTAGCTGCTGGTCGACACTACTGCTTTATCAGTTCTTTGTTATATAACAGAGTGAACAGAGAGTTAAACATCTATCCCTTAACTCGACACATATGCAAAAAGAAGTGTCTTGCCTGGCTATCGTCTCTTTCTTATGACGACACCGAAACACTGGTTAAATTCAATTGAAATATACACATCCGTATTATATACATATTATTATGTACCACAAATACGCACAAATATAAACACATTCCCACACACTCCCACATACACACACACGCACACGCTCAGACTCATACTCATTCCCACACACACTCATCTACAAACACTCATCAACACACAAACCTACTAACAAGTTTAGCATTGTATTATTAATTTATTATATTATGTTATATACGTGTAAGCATGGTTTGTTCGGAGGAGGGCGTTGATATCTGCAACACAGTTAATACTTCTGCAGGTATCATCGTTACTGTTTGTTTACTGTATACCTGTTATAATGTATAAATAAATAAATAAATAAAAAATACTAAGCAGCACAGCGCTTGTGTTATGGGTACTAGACAACTGATATACTACTCATATACTTTTCTTTTATAAATACATACATATTATACATAAACACCCAGACTCGGGGCGGGAATCGAACCCGCAACCCCCGTGGCGTGGCGTTATCTATAGGTTTCTCTGTCTACAATATTGTTTACTATGAACTCTCTTATACACAAAGGATACACTTATTATAAATCACAGAATTAATAATTTTCTTGCCGTTAGAAAAATGACATATTGTATTTTCAAATTCAAATATATTAAAAACATAATATGTTATTATATATATAGCTACATTCGTCCATAATAAGTCCTTTAACTTGTTTTTATGGCGCTTATTTTCTTTTCAGGAACATATTTCTTACTTTACGATTTTCTCGACTACTTCGAAAAGGATGGGCCCAGCTTTCTCCAACGAGAAAAGTTTCTAGAGATTGTCGATACAATTTTCAAGGATTTCTCCAAAATAAAAAGGGAAGCGATTGTATTTCAAGTAAGTGTGTGTTTAAGTAAAAATGTATGTGTTCGTGGTTTTAAATTCTGTATCGCGATTAAAAATTAGAAGTAAGCAATTTATGCTAAACTTTGTTCGAAATACCTACATTTACCCACACAAAAATCAATTTTGAATTATGTTTTCAAATCACTTTTAACTTAAGTTTAAAATGTGATAAAATCGTAATTACAAACGTGATCGGTAAAAGTTGTTATTATTTAATTTCATACTTTTAGATAAACTTCTGAATTTTTTTTATTTTAAAGAAACATCTTGTATGTACTTACATTAGTTTTTATGTAACACTACAAATTTGTAATTATGTAGTTATGAACCATTAAAACTTCAAAAAGTATTAAATGCCGAACATTACAAAGTGAACTTTGACCTTTAAAATATACTTAGTGTACAAAAGAGCTCCGTGAACCGTGTTGTATTCTCTATTTATATGTATATTATATACCAACGATAATATTGTGAAAGCATACCTCAGTAAGTCGCGACTCGTGTGTACTGCTTTGTGTGAATGAACAATCTTCACACAAACTGGAATTAAGCATGATAACCTCATATCCTGAGAAGTTACTAAAGAGGAAGTGTTGTAGCAATTACTATCAATAATGTATAATGCTCTCCTCTGTCTTCATTGTACATTGTTGCATTTATTTTACTAAAGTATCACTCATGAACAGGTTATTGACATTTATTACATCCAAATGATCATGATGAGACAAAATAGTATAGTACTACCTCCAGAAAAAAAAATCACGTTCATAGTCCTAATAGTTTAGCGCCACTTACAACATTTGTCCAAATACTGACTTTTAATGAAATTTCACACAAACCTAAATAACTTTGGAACAGGTAAATATTCGTGGGGGTCTAATTGATAGGAATTGAGGTCCCCTATGACTGCTTCCGCTAATATAGTACAGGTAACCTCGTGATTCGTAATACACTGTGTACATATGAATTAGTTATATTCTGCTAAGAATTTATTACTTAGATTAATGCAATAATAGTAAATTAGGAATACATTGTTTTTTTATCAAAATATAAAGAGGTTTAAATGATCCTGAGAAATACAAATATATTATGTAATAATATATGTAATAATATATTAGAAATTAGCGTTTTTATTTTAAAATTTCAGTACACCGACTGGGAAGAAATTACAGATGGTTATTTGAACCAAAAAATGATTGCGGACATTGTGGGTGATTATTTTTTTGTGTGCCCCACAAACTACTTCGCAGAAGTCCTCGCCGACTCCGGTGTCGACGTGTATTATTACTACTTCACACATGTAAGTAAAGCTTAATTTAACTTGATATAAATTGTACCATGTAATGACCGTAATACTGTAACGTATTTATGTACGTGTACGAGACAAGGGTGAATGAACTGAATGGTCCCTGACTGCAACATCTTTTACTGTTCTAATGAGATATTTTTTTTAAGAATATGTTACGCTAATATAATAGGTCACGCTAATTTTATTACTGTTCTTCACATTATTGTTCAGTACCCGGGCGACCCAACTTTTCTGTGTCTTATAAAAAAAAAACAAAGTCTGACTACATTGCAAGATTCGAACCCGCGCACTTCGGCGTGGTAGACCTACACTTAATCACTGTGCTATTGAAAAGGTAAACTCTGTCGCGAAATTAAAAAAGTTTAGAAGTTTATAGTTTAGAAGTTTTAAGTGTGTGAAAGACGGAGAAAACGATTTTTGCCACAATTTAGACCTAACTGGATAGATTGTTCGCCCCGCTCAACCCCTATAATACTAATTTCATCGAAATCGCTAGAGCAAATAAAAAATACAAATACTTACGCGACATACATACTACTCTGTCAAGAAAGTACCGGGAAAAGATCAATAATACACGAAATGTTAGTTATTCATCCAAATTTATTTTATCACCTTCAAAGTATGCTCTTTCAGAAACGATACACTTACGCCAACGAATAATCCAATCATGAAAACATTTTTTAAACGCTTTTTCCGGAATTGAGTTCAGTGCTCGCCGCGAATTCTCCTTTATGTCTTCTACCGAATGAAAACGGGTGCCACGAAGTGGTAATTTGAGTTTAGCAAAAAGAAAAAAGTCGGCTGGAGCCATATCTGGTGAATAAGGTGGTTGCTCGATGGTATTTGTTGAGTTTTTGGTCAAAAATTCGTTCACAATGATAGCCTTGTGCGAAGGCGCAGTATGGTGGTGCAAAATCCAAGAATTTTCTTTCCACAAATCTGGCTCGTTTCGTCGAATTTGCTCTCTTAAACGCCGCGTAATGCCCAAATAATATTCTTTATTTACCGTTTGACCTCCCGGCAAGAATTCCGAGAGCACAACACCGCGATTGTTAAAGAAAACAGTCAACATGACTTTGACTTTTGATCGACTTTGGCGTGGTTTTTTCGGTTTCGGTTCAGTTAGAAGGCGCCACTCCGAAGCTTGTTGAGTAGTTTGCATGTTAAACTCGCAAACCCACGTCTCGTTACCAGTAACAATGCGTTTCATGAATGTTGGATCGGAATTGGCTCGTTCTAGCATGTCCTCAGCGACTCTTATGTGATTGAGTTTTTGGAGAAAATGCAGGTATTTTGAGACTAGCCGAGCGGCAATATGTTTCATACCCAAGTGATTATTTAAAATGGTACGAATCGACTCGTGAGACACAGAAAGTTCGGCGGCTATCTCTCTCAAACTTGAATGAGGATTTTCCGTCACTATTTCCTTCACTTTTGCGATGTTAACTTCAGTTGCAGACGTTGATGGCCTATCAGAGCAAGCCAAATCTTCCATCACATCTCGACCGCTTTTCAACGCTTTGTACCACTCATAAGCACATGTTTTTGATAAAGTCGATTCACCGTAACCTTTCTGTAACAAATTCAGTGACTCCGAACACGAAATTCCATTGGCGATGCAAAATTTAAGACAAACTCTTTGTTCGATGTTTTTGTCCATTATGAAATTCGCAATACACACTAGAATGATATAACTAAAAACAGCACTGTATTTAATCTAAATAACAGATGCAACTCAAACTCTGCGCCAAAATGGAAAACAGTTGTGCCAATCTTACAACATCAAAAAAAAAACATAAAATGGAATTTGGAACCATAAACGAATCATCCATTCCCGATACTTTCTTGACTGAATATACCTACATAGATACATACATACATATCATATACATATGTACATATCTTTACGCCGTATCCCCAACGGGGTAGTCAGAGAGGACGGAGCGCCAAGGGTCGCAGTCCTTACATACCTCTTTCGCTTCCTCAATTCTCAAATACAAATATTGCTCGTTTAATATAAAAGTGGATAACATTTTACTACTTTCCTTCAGATTATATTATAGCACACGTTAACCACGTACTTGCTCGCATAATGGAATTTTTTGTTCTCCAATCCTTTCTTGCGTGATCGCACCGAGACCCTATCAAAGCGGCACTTAGCAGGTCACTTGCATTTTGGTGTACTTACCCATAGTGATGAGTGACCATTTCTTCATTTCAATAATATGTTACAGTAACACTTGTTTTAAAGTTATGTTATTTTGTTTAGATGTTAATTCTCCATTTGAATAATATTTTACAGTAACACTCTTATTTTAAAGTTATGTTACTTTGTTTAGATGTAAATTCTCTACCATAAATACACTTAAGTTTCAACAATAGCTATAAATACAATAAATAAAATCACTAGAAAATGTATATTATAATATTACTAAAATTATTAGACATATTAAATATGATATACCTAAGTAACGTAATTTTTTAATAGAGGAAGTTTTTTACACATTTAGAGATTGCTGTGAACTGAAAACTAACATTTGTTTTTCACATTAAAAAGACAACGAATAATAAACATGAAAAAATATTTAATTCAAAAATATGTAAATTCAATGACGGAATTTATGCAATCTTTCTTGACGTAAACTAAACACAGTTGACGTACAAGTTTACCAGATATTTCAAAGGTGGCTCACCTTTGAAACGTTTGATGAAGAAGCTCTAGCCTAACGCGTTAATTTGGCTAACGAACCAGAGGCAAGAGCACTTATAGCAAGCCTGCCAGAGGCAGGTACATTCACTTTTAGGTTTCAAGCAGCAGCTAGGTTCAAAGAGAATTCCATATCCGCATCAAAGCGGAGAAAGATTTTTGAGAGCAGTATGTTATTTTGTCGAAGTAAAAGGATTCAAAAGGCTAATATTTAAATTAAATAACTTAATCAATTCGCCGTTGTTAATATAATTAGGTACAATAACTCAATACTAAATCTAAACTAATACTAAATCAAAAGAATATGTGAATTGCGAATAATGTGAACTACCTAGTTAGGGATACGCGTTATCCCTAACTAGGTAGTCAGAAAGAATACTGTGATCCTTACTCAGTTCTTTCGCCTAATCAAATCTCACCATTCTCTTTACGTACTTTCGCCGAGGTATGCGAGTGCTTTTGACATTTTCGTCAGATAACACTAATTTTCATAAGTTATCCTCGGTCTTTCTTAGTTTCTGCTACCACTCACTTTCGCTTTGTAGATTTTCTTCGTCGATCGTTCATCATTTTTTCTATGTGCCTGAATAATCCTAAGCATTCCTTTCTGAATTTTTACAATTAGGTACTCTTCTTTGTCATCCAACCCTGCCATAGTGCGCGTCCCTTCATTGTTTATTTTGTCTGTGAGGGTGACGCCACGTGCATTCTCATTGTGTTTATCTTAGTTTCACTCGATTTCGGACATATGAAGGCTTCGCTATCGTACAATAAATAATAACAAAATTAAAACATATGTGACCAACTAGTGAGCCTCACGTGGGTGGACGCGAATTATGGCGAAACAACTTGTGTCTTCAGTATCAGACTTTGAAAGTGAAGCAGGCCGTGTCATTAATTCAATCCTAATGAAATCTACTTTGACCTCAAATGGTTCACTTGTTCCTGCTAGGCTAAGTACTCTTGTGGTTATATTAAAATCATATTTTTAAGGAGGTCAATACAATGCTCTTGTCCTAGATGCGCTCTCATTACTTGCCAAATAAGCTTTTAAAATAAGGTATTGCCAATTTCATTGCAGAATTAAATTCGCAACATTGTATAATAGCAATGTTATATATCCTTATAACATTCATGAACTACGACAGATTACAGAATGACTGTGAAAATTTTAAATGACATGAAATTATTATGTTGAAGAGCCCTAATCCGCAGCCTGTCGGCCTTAATTACCAAATTCCATTTGGAGATCGATACTCGTCTAAGACATTAGCGATCTATTCATACCCTGTATTTTC
Organism: Zeuzera pyrina; assembly: GCA_907165235.1. Lineage (NCBI taxonomy): Eukaryota > Metazoa > Arthropoda > Insecta > Lepidoptera > Cossidae > Zeuzera > Zeuzera pyrina. The sequence goes on from OU015624.1 coordinate 13,615,350, forward strand.
CAGGCCGATCAACTTACAATCCCCTCCTCGATTTTCAACCTTTATCTGCATGAAAAGGTTAAACATGAATTAATTAAGACTGTATTGAAATAAATAGTAGTTAACCTAGTTCTTGATTGTGGTAGCTTAACAATATAGATAGAGCTTTTACAAACAATGTTCTTTATAAATTTGTATAGAAAATACGTTTTTTTCATGCAAACCTCAAAAGCGACAAATTGTAAAGCTTGTTTTCATTACTTTGACATCAATAGAGAGGTGTAAGATATAGTATTTGAGGTTAAAAGTATGTACGCACAATAGATTAAATATGTCAATTGAAATAATAGATTTCAATGTAATAATTTTTAAAAAACATTTTAAGTATTGCAGAAAGCTTATTTTTCTTTACCTATCCATATAAATTTTAAAGACTTCGTCTAAATAGAATTCGAAATGTCTAGTATTAATATTACATAGGTATTATGAAGTAACATAATATGTTTCAAATCTAATGGGTCAAGGTGAACTATTGGAATTATAATCTTTAAAGCCCAATGTAACAGTTACAAACGAACTCTAGTTATTTTGAAATTACGCATAAGAGCGTGTAGAAAATATGGGGTTTCATTTGCTTGTATTCGTGGTAACTTATAATTAACTTTATTACCTATTTTTGATAGCGAATGAACGCGTTGATAAAGTTTGGCATGCTCAAAAGTAATTACGCAGTTCTCTATCTCTTACAAAGCTGTTAGAAAACAACAGTTTTTAGATTTTTGTATTTTCGTTGGTTAGTCTATTTATTTATTTCTCTTTTGTAGTTATTTTATTAATTTATCTGTTTGCTTGTGTATCACGTGAAAGCTCTTGGCCTGATTAACCTCTCACTGATATATAGCCTAAAGCCTGATTTGATGAAGGGATTATTTCATCTTGAGTTGAGTAGAACTCGAGATAAAGCTTGATCCTTCCTATCCACCTAGTAATCAAAGGAAAATATGAATGACCGTTACGAACTTTGAAACAACATACAAGATTCTCAAGAGCGTATTTGCGATTATAAATACGTACAACGTACATGCATAATGTTGTCGTTCCCATTCGGAGTGTGCTAGAGCAAAAAATATGTAGAAAAGAAAGCCGACTCCCGCTTCCTGCGTAACGAAATTGCCTACTCTCGGGCAGATATGTAAAGTTGTTGCGTTAGATGTGAGATGCGGAGAGCATCTTGTTTAGTTATGCATTTAGTACATAATAATAAAAAATAATGAACACGGATAAGTTTTTCGTGTTTGTTAAATTTAATTTCTTGTAGTTATGTTGAATAATGATAACTCTGCAATCGAATGAGTAATATTATTTAGGCATCTAAGGACATTATAATACGTTCATTGATGCAAGTTAGACATTTTCGTATTTGCGGCGATATGAAGAACGAATTAAAGATAAACAGAAGCGCTCGCATGTTAGGCGCGACCCCGGCTGGCGCTACAATAAATCACCCATATTCGCCCAAAATATTGACGTCGTGTGCGTGCCACGACGCGTGCGTATTAGCGTGCGTACAATCCAAACCGCATATGCTAGCTTTGTTTGAAGACATCCTACTGTTATATTTGTACTGTAGCTAGAGCATCAAAGCTCAACAAAATCACTTGACGCCGCTTCCAGCAATAAATATTTGGGGTTTTATATAACAAATCGAAAATAAACAGTGGTAAGGGGCTAGCTCATTGTCAATAGCAGTTCCTTGTATCAATCGGTTGACTTCTAGAACAGAGTAAATACAACAATTCAACAGTCGCAAAGTTCTCTAACAGCGTAAATAAATTATATTACTAAATATAACAATGATTAAACTTGAACCACATTAACAATTCTTTTAAATAAAAAAAATTAATTTAGATCATTTCCCCATAGATCTCCCCATAGATGGTCTATCTTTTTGAGTAATCGCGTAGCTCAGTGTCAGGAAAATTTAGCATCGCAACATTTTTAACATGTTGCTGGTGTTGGAAATCCTAGTGATTGTTTGTTACGGGGTTTGTTTCCCTCGCAATTAATATCTAATAACCTGTGGTGGAATTGTCCGCCCTGGTTGCGTCACCCTACAACTGAGTGGCCGATAGATTTCTTTTCTTCCACTGAATGTAATCAGTGCCTGAGCACAGAGCTCCCACCTTAATTGTTGTAGATTCCACACAACCCATACTGTATAATTTAGCTAACGAATAGCCTCTTGGGACAAATTACTTCGTATAGTTATGTACATACTACGTTTCATTAGGAAAATATCGCTTTCTGACAAAATTAATAGTTGTGAATGGCTGAAAGAACTATTTAACACTTAAACTGAATATAGACACATATTTAACATATAATAAATGTGTGTAGTTGCATTAAAGCAATTAACAATCAACGACTACCACTTCTAATACGAATCAGTGTTCAGTTCTATGGTATTTATAATATAGTTCACCCTTTTATGCTCTAAGAGTTCACCTGACCTCTTGAGAACAAAAATCAAGAAATATACTCATTTTTCAGTTAATTTATCAGTCGTAACTTTCGAAAATTGTGAAATCACTAATTTCATTCAGCTCCGTCATTTGTTTCAAAATAGCAGGTACAACAGATGAATTAGTTACCAGCGTAAACCGGTACCAACCGGTTTGCACTGCAGCGGTGCGTCGTAAGCCCATTGGTCACACTGATATTGCCGCGCTATTTGTAACCTATCTATCTACAACGCGTGCTGCTTGTATGAATCGTTATCTTTGTTGGAAATTTATTGGAAGTTTAATTTATTGGATTACGTATTATTGAAGTATCAGTGACAGAATTTGTTTTAACTCAAAATTTTAAATTTAAATTTTAAATTTAAAACTTAACGTGGAAGTCTAGGCGATTGCTACGCTTGCGATACGCTTTGCGATAACTAAGACTATAACCTAACCGCAAGAAATCGTTTTGGATAGAAAAGATTTCATAAAGTGAAACTTCGTTTAAAAAATTTGATTAATACCGAAAACATCAGCTAGACGGACTTAGTTTTGGCTCCCAAGAACTAGTTAACAATATATTGGGTCCTTACATAGGAAATTGGAGTTTTGTACGGGAGGAATATAAAGTCCATTTTTTTTTTGTAAAATATATTTAATTAATCAAAGTATGCACCGTTGTTATCTATGCACTTTTGCCATCTCATAGGTAGTTCATTGATCCCTTTACTAAAAAAACCATGGGGGCGAGAATCAATAAACTCTTTGAAGGCGATTTAGACTGCCGCATCGGAGTTGAATTTTTTTCCTTGTAAGAAGTTGTCCAAATTCCGGAAAAATAGGTAATCTGTTGGAGCAAGGTCCGGGGAGTACGGTGGATGTCGCAGACATTCCCATTGTAGCTCATCTAACTTAGTAGTTGTTTGTTGTGCAGTGTGTGGTCTTGCGTTGTCATGAAGCAGCAGTGGCCTAGAGCGATTGACCAATCTCGGTTGTTTAGCAGCTAGTTCTTCCTTCATGGTTTGCAGTTGCTGACAATAGATATCTGCCGTAATCGTTTGGCCAGATTTTAGAAAGCTGTAGTGAATGACACCGGCGCTAGTCCACCAAATACTCGCAAGTAACTTTTTCTGAGTCAATTTTCGTTTAGGGCAGGTTTTGGCTGGGTCTCCAGGGTTCAGCCATTGCGACGAGCGCTTCTGATTATCGTAGAGTATCCACTTTTCATCACAAGTAATGATTCGATTTAAAATCCCTTCATTATTGTGTCGGTTGAGCAAAGTAACACAGCAGTCGACGCGTGTTTGCAAGTTCGATTCATTCAATTCATGAGTTACCCATCGCTCAAGTTTCCCAATTTGCTTCAAGTGGATTAATATAGTTTTGTCACTTACCCCGAAGCCTGCAGCTATCTCTGAAGTGCTTTGTATTGGATCCGCTTCCACAATAGCCTTTAATTCTTCATTTTCCACTTTGGTCTCCGGCCGTCCACAGGGTTGGTTCTGAAGGTCGAAATTTCCCGAACGAAAACGTTGAAACCAAAAACGTACCGTGCTTTCTTTTGCGACACCAGCACCGTACACATCATTAATCCTTCGAGCTGTTTCTGCAGCACTGGTGCCACGGTAAAACTCGTACTCGTAAATATACCGATATTTCATGTTTTCCATTGTGCGGTAATAAGCGACGCCAAAGAAAAAAATAATGAGGAAAAAACAAATGAATGACTGTTTTCAAAACTCAAATGTACCAGCTAAATGAATTTATAAATTTGAATTTGGAATTCTTAACCAAAGAGGAGATATTTCAGATCAAAGTAAGTGGTCAGTACGACAAAACGCTAATTTCATATGTAAGGACCCAATATATGACCAAATGTCAAAACGAAAAACGGTAGTTAATCTAACGCTTAGCCATCTATTTGCTTATTACTGAGCTTTTACTGCCTGCTCGGGAAAATGAACAACCTGATGGTACATTCTATATGTCCACTCCCAGATCTGATACTTTAACAGAAGTCATAAATAGGCTTAAATTTATGCTTCTAGTAGCTAGGTATATGTAGCTTCTGTTACAATGTATTATCGCTTACACTTACGTATGGGTAATATTAAACTACCCATACTTATTGTTAATTTATTATTATTTATATGTTATCCCATCATACTTTTGATTAGAGAAGTAAAGGGATACTCTTATTTACTGTCATCACTATACCAGACGAAATATAAAATTGTCACGTAATTCATCAGGCCCCTCCCTAATAGTGGTGAGTATAATAGGTCTCTCAATCCGACGATAAATTCAAGGTATTACAACAACTGTTCTTCTTTTGAAGTTTTTGTTAAATTCGTACTTAGTTGCGTTTCAATTGTATAACTTTTACATACTATTAAGTTACTCTGTGTTACTACTTATAAACGAGAGTTGCTATGCGCGATTACAACTCATCTTTTTCAAAAGTTACTAATTGAGTCGATTACAACTTCACTATTAAATAGCTTGGTTCTTCTGCGAGATATTACATAATATGTATGTCTGTTAGTTATAACTGTCTATTTCTCAGTTCATAATATTGTTTTTATCCGCGCGATATTTTTTTTTCAATTTATATTACTGATATATAGAATATAAAAATAGTAAAAGAAGAATTGTACCATGGTATAAATGAAAAAAAAACGAATAATAATAAATTAATGCATAGAATAATTTCCAGGAATAGCTGGATTGATTTAATCAAACTGTTTTCAGTGATCTTACGAAAATCCATTGTTCCCCAATACAAAACACTACATTTTATCGTCGTATTCGCGTTTAGGATAAATTTAAGATCAAAACCACAAAACCTGTATCAAATTATTAATTTTGATAGGGTCGTTAACCCCAACGACATTTAAACGAAATTGTAGATTTACATGTTAATTATCCCTCCATGAATATGATTTGCATGCAATATCAGATAGTGGTTGACTTAATTAATTGAGTGTATTAAACAACCTGATATTGTAATATTATAAATGCGTAACGACTTTTATTTGTATTATTAATACTTCTTAAACATAACATAAACATAACATAACTTCACGCTGTATCCCCAACGGGGTAGTCAGAGAGGACGGAGCGCCAGGAGTCGCGGTCCTTACACACCTCTTTCGCTTCCTCAAATCTCATCATTCTCCTCACACATTTTCGCCTAGGTATGCGAGTGCTTTTGACATTTCCGTCTGCTAACACTCTGGCTATTTGATCTTCATAAGTCAGCCTTGGTCTTCCTTGGCTTCTTTTATCACTCACTTTCGCTCTGTATTTCTTCGTCAGTCTTTCATCACTCATTCTTTCAATGTGCCCGAACCATCTACTTACTTCTTGATTTTTTTAAAGTAAAATTACGAAGATTTTCTATCGAAGAATTGGTATACAGGTATAGTAAAATTTTACTGGTTTAAAACTGGTAATACGTTCATAAAATAATACTTTTTTTCTGTGGATCAAAGATAATCAGTACTTACAAAAATAAATCAATATGACCCACCCACGTTGAAATTTTTTTTTAATCAATTAATTATAGTGATGAAAGACTGACGAAGAGAATCTACAAAGCGAAAGCGAGTGATAAAAAAAAGTCAAGGTAGATCTAGGCTGACTTACGAAGATCAAATAGCCAGGGTGTTAGCCGACGGAAATGTCAAAAGCACTCGCATACCTAGGCGAGAATGTGTGAGGAGAATGATGAGATTTGAGGAAGCGAAAGAAGTATGTGAGGACCACGACGCTTGGCGCTCCGTCCTCTCTGATTATCCCGTTATATCCCTAACGGGATAGTGCGAAGCGTGAAGATATGTATGTATGTATTAAATTATAGGTATGTTGCATACTGTTGAATTGGTTTGAATTATAATTATTATGAAACCAACAACAAGACATTGTTACTGTGAACTATGAACCTAAGTATAATAATAATAAAATCGATGATCGCGACTATGTTGAGACATACAACACAAATTGCTCGGTATTATTCTACTAATGCGAAAAAAGTGTCAGTAACGACCTCAATAACGAAAAGAAATGAGATAAATGGTCGACAATAAATCAGGAAGTTAGCAGGGGCGTCGACGATTTGTCGTCGAAATAACGGTTTGACAGACGAGGCCTGTGACATTTTATGGGTCACAAACGCTCCTCAGACCTGATGAATAACGTATTAATGCGACTGAATGATGGAACAAGTAAATAAAGAATTTCCATTTCAGATTACCAACATTCCATATAGTATAACATATCTATTTTATTTACTTATCCATCGTAACGAGATTCAAAAACACACCTGTTACTTGATTGAATTATTTGTCAGTTTTTCTCGAGTGCATGTTCTTTCCGAACTGGTGATAGGTTTACAGTTCAAAAATATCTTGTACTCGTAATATCATGGTTTAATTTAATAAAAATTACTTAACTTTGACTTTAAACAAAGTAATATAAAGCACAAATTGGCAATATGGTGTTTTTAAAAATTTTCGTTTCAAAACTTTTAAACATTGAAATGTTTTTACACATTATTCAAATTATTTCAAAATATGACTGAATACCAATTTTCACAAAAAAATATTTGAAAATATATAAACATTCTCAATTTAAAATTTTTAATGTTACCATTCTTTCTTCGTTAGTACATACATACATACATATCTTCACGCTGTATCCCCAACGGGGTAGTCAGAGAATCTTCGTTATTAATTTTTACAAAATATGTATAAATACAAATTTTATTACCACTATTATTAATTAAATTTTAATACTCATTATAAATACAATATCCCTTATAAATAAAGAGAAATAATCTTCAGTGTTTCATTGATTGTGTATCTCAAAACTAGCGAAGATACTGTGAGTACTACACCACAAAAAGGAAGAGCACGGTCCCAGTTACACTCGAATACGGATAATAACACATACATACGTACATATCTTCACGCCGTATCCCTAACGATATAATAATAAATATAGTAAAATTCGTTTCCTAAGTTGAGTTAGCTGGAAATCAAACCTAGGACTCCTCGACTTGGATTGAAGATACACTAACTACGGAACTAACGAGCTAGATATACACTAAATGTAATGTGATAATAATTTGGTAGTATACATTACTTATAGAAAGTAAAATATAATTGTTCCTGGAAGGCAAATGATTTTTGTATTAAACATTGTTTGAGTTACACGGTATATTGCTTATTTATTTTCGCCCGAGTGTACGTCATCACATTTTATTCAGCGTAAGTAGATTGTAGCAAAATCGGAACCACGAGTAACAAACGACTGTGGTCAGTTTCAATAAATTATGGGTCAGCCACGAGCGGCGGGGCCAAAGGTCATAGATTAACAACGAGCTATTTCGGTTCACGACCCGTCGTCGCTCCATTTCTGTCCTGACTGAGACTCATATTATAGTATGCGCTGTTTCTTACAATAGAAGTGTTTTTTTAAATCCATTTCAAAAGCTATTCTACTTGAAATAGTATATATTCGATACTTACTATGGAGTGATTACTTTTGTTAATGGTCACAGGCCGCGTGTGAAGCAAAAAATGCAACTAAAGATCTATTCACATTAGAACAGGCGGAGCACGGATGAGTTTGGGGTTGGGACACAGCGTCGACGACGGATGGACACGACGCAGACCGCAACCCCGGCTACAGTCGTAGTGTTCAGTGAGAACTTGAATGATTTAAAAATGACAAATTTTTCTTTTGCGGAATTAGCTGCTATCGCTGTTGCACTTGATGAATTATTTTTCATTGTAATGTGGTGGTGCCTGGTGCACGGGTTAACTTCCGAGGGGCGCAGGTAAGGCACAGAGGGTATGTACACCGTGCATCAAACGAACGGCGCGGCGGTCGGCTGTATTCTATTCCCTACGTACATATTAATATGGATTATTTCACATTGCAATCGTTGCGCCCACTCGTTCTCCGCCCGTTCTAATGTGAATACAACTTTATAGCCATGATGTTCTTATTCCAACATTATTTCGATTGGTTTTCTGTACTGTTCTGTACTGTTTCTGGATCTTTTCTTTTCATTTTAATAATAAAATGGATAGATTGAAAATGAATGCAAGTTACGCAAACCATAATATCGATAGTCTATATGAACCAAACACCACATACATTGATAGTCGATCGTGTCCATGCAGGGGTGGAAACGTTGAACCATCGGCGTGTACAACCGATCTATTGCGCGAACAATATTAGAAAGTCAGACGATACAATAAAGGCTACATAGAACACTATTATGTTAGTAGTAAACAAAATAGAAATAATGAAGATTTTTCAATACAAATTGATACTAAAATTGTTACTTATGAAATAGAGGTTGCTATTGCTATTGAAAATTATTTTTCGAATACACCTATAAAAACAACTAATGGTTTAATACCATCTTCCATACAGCATACGTTTTTGAGGAAAAATGTTGGAAAATGGTTCTTTATTTTTAAATTGAGGTACACATTTTCACTTGAGATAGAAAAAATTTTCAAGCGATTAAATAAAAAGAAAAGTGAAGATTTATGGGGATTCTCGGTTCATATAATAGCTAATGTAATACCTATATTATCGCCAATTTTGGTAGGGTTATTTAATAAATGTGTCAATCAAGAGATATTTCCCAATTTAATGAAACACAATAAAATTATTCCATTATATAAATCAGGTTGTATGTTAAATCCAACAAAATATCACTCGGTGTCAATATTACCAGCGTTGAGTAAAATATTTGAAAAAAGAATACTCAATCAAATGCTGGCACATTTTAACATTCACGGAGTATTTCACGGTCAACAGAGGGCAACAACTCATGCGGGAGCAAGTTTGATCAAGATTGTACTTTAGGCTTGGGAGGGATCCCAGGATGCCATTGGTGTTTTTTATGATCTTTCAAGGCTTTTGATTGTGTTATTTACGAAACTTTAATTTGCAAGCTTAAATATTATGGAATTCGTGGTAACGTTCTCGATCTCGTGGTCTCGTATTTGTCTGGCCGTGAGCAAAAAGTGAGTGTGAATGAGGTTTTGTCTGTTGGTTCGAAATTAGAAATGGGCGTTCCCCAAGGATTAATTTTGGGACCTCTCCTGTTTTGAGTGTACATTAATGATCTCCCATTTATGCTCAGAGACTTATGCGAAGTAGTATTGTTTGCTGATAACACTTCGTTGTTTGTTTAAACTGGACAGAAAAGACCTAGATATTATCTGGATGAACAGGATCCTAACAGACGTTTCGAGATGGTTCGCTGTTAATAATTTACTAGTGAATGCACAATAAAACCAAATTTATTAAATTTTTCCTTTCTTATGTACCTAGAATCCATGATAAAATAGAACTGGCTGGCAAACAATTAGAATTAGTGAAGTCTGCCAATTTTCTTGGTTTAACAGTAGATAGTAAATTTTAGTGGGTGGACCATATCGGGCCATTGGCTAGTAAGCTCGGTTTAACGGTAGATAGTAAATTTCAGTGGGTGGACCATATCGGGCCATTGGCTAGTAAGCTCGGTTCCGCGATATATGCCATTAGACGCATTAGGCAATTAGTGGATGTGGATACGGCTAGGTTGGTCTACTTTGTATATTTTCATAGCCTAATGTCCTATGGCCTTTTGGTGTGGGGATCAGCGGCGCATATTAGCTCCATTTTTATTTTACAAAAAAGAGCGATACGTGCCATCTACAGTATGAATGCACGAGAATTACTAAGAGATCGTTTTGAAGACATTGATGTACTCACCTTGCCGTCCTTTGACATCTTTGAAATTATTATGTATACGAGGAAAAATATAGATCTGTTTATAAAGAAAGGGGATATTGGTGGTATGGAAACCTAAGGTTGTGATAAATTGGATATTCCAAAATTTAAATTACATAAGTCAAATTTTTCATTGTATGGGTATATGGGCATTCATTTTTATAATAAAGTTCCTTAAGAAGTCACTAAATTAACAGAAAATAGATTTAGATTAATTGTGAAACGTACATTGATTAGACAATCATACTACAAAATAAACGATTTCGTTAAAGATAAATCAATAGTCTGGAAATGATCTTCTCTGCACATGCATTTACTGGCGTTCTGAATATTATATTTTAATAAACCTTTGTACAATGATGTTGAAAAAATGATACCTGTCTGAGTTCCTTGTTGGTTCTTCTCAGTATCCAGGTTTTCTTTTTGAACCGAACTAAAGTAGATTTGACGTTCAGAAATACCTTGTTTGACTTTGAGTTTGACCTACACCAAGCTATGATGATGAATTGAAGGCAGTGGAAACATGCTTATTTCAAAGTGTAGCTGAGTTAGTGGTATAGTTTGATGCTTATGAGAAACAAATTGTAGACGCTCGAAGAGTGAATACCGTACACAGAAAAAGTAATATTTACGTTCATATAAAATCAAGTTGGGATCGTTCGCTCTTATTTCATGAGAATGTACGCCCCATTAAAATCTGGAGAGTTGAACCTGGAGACTTCCTCACCCATCGTCCTCACTAACCTACTTACCCTGATAAATTTCTTGCCCTGACCTTGCCCTGATAAATTTCTACTTCTTTCGTCTGTACAGCTTAGTGCAAGGCACTAAATTAAATTCTGAAGTAGCGATTAAGAAGTTTAAAGAATTCATCGATTTCGTTCCATGATTCTTATAGTAATAGCGTCAACCGACTGTCTATGAGGTGACGAAAACGTCACTAATATTTCGACTGAAATAATAAATATTGATATAAACATTGGTCACTTGTAGGTACTTGTAAGCATGTGTGTTTTTGTTCAGAAGTAGGAACTAAGAAAATATATTTTACTTTTAATTTATGTGAATTTTACTACTTGTTATTATTAACATTTCAAACGTTTTGTCATGTATCCATTTTAAAGCGACTTTTGATGTAGGTAAGTAATAGGTATGCTTTGTAAGTCGAGCTGACGAATAAGTACGTTATATATGAGATTGTGTTCATTACACTCTAACGTACATTTTCGTAATACATAAGTCATGTTACATGACTAGCATTATATAAGACATTATATTAAATGCGAGTTGACCTTTCAATGGCATGCATACATCATGACGACGCGTATGTTCACGGCGGCCGCAAGCGTGCCGTTGCATTATTAAACGGACGTCGGTTTAGAACGGGTGCTTCATAATGTTATGCTTAAATTCTGGAATTTTAGTATATGGATACATTTCTTACATATCTAACTTCGCCCTATTTTTCTTTAGGGGTAGACAGAGTATCACACAAATAAATCACATTCTTACACCATTTATGGCCCTTAGTACCTAACTTGGCATTACAATTAGCAAAGTATAGCCATATCCTAAGTTATACTTTTACAACCAATTTACACCTGTCACATTTTCTTTGTCTCCCCCACGGCTTAAAAGTAACTTAAGGAAGCTATTACAATCCAATTCAATATAGGTAGGTACTTACTATTTTGTACATGTATCTAATAAATCGAAACAAATTTTCTTTCGTAAATCTATTTAAAGTTTAAATTTTTCAAATGCGTTGACCGAATGAATACTCAATACCCACGTTAAAATTAATTTATATTCAAAATTTGTTTACTTTTCCAACGTCTTAAGTACGTTAGTACTTTACAAATTATATGAAAATTTCATCTGAACAAAGTTCATCGTGTAGGCGTTAAAGCAAAACAAAATGTGGGTAGTGTACAGGCAATTAAACCTTTTATCAAATAATAATCTATTCTGATATAATAATAACCTATTCTGACGTAGTAATAGATTTTTTTGATTTCATCGAGTACATACTAAGACAATGACCATAAGAAGTAACACTTGACCTGAGACTAAATAAAAAAGAAATACATAATGCTGCGAATAGCATGGTGAGACCGGGTTTTCAGTTGTGTGGTACCTAGATCCAAAGACTTTGTAGACCAGTGTTGCCATATTGTTTCGTAATATCGCAGTTATTATAAAAATAACGTTATCATTTATGATGTTATCTCTATGTTAGGACCACGTCGCACATTGTACAGATATCTCCTCGTAGAGTAGGTATTAGAATTTGCCCGCGCTTTACTAACATAGTTACACCTCAGAACAATTTGCCCATCATCTTTTAGAACAAAAAAGGAAATGAGCAACTTTACCTTGCATATAACCTTACTAACCCAACAATCGGAATAATCATAATGTCTACTAATGGCAACAAATGTTGAGGTTTTGGGTTCCAAGCAGTTTTTTTTTAAATTTATTGAAATTATAAGTTTTTACGGTTACTTACGAATCGTTCTTGCACTCTTTAATCATACGATTCGACATTTTGGCGGTAAAATAATGTAATTTATAAAATGACATGCTCCAATAATAGATTAGCTGGAACTAATAATGCGAGGCATGGTATAGTTGCATGTGTGTGCTTGTTTATTTGTATGTACATGGCAAAGTATAATTTTAACAGTCCCGATGTGTTGCTCGTGACAGTGTTGTCTTTCTTTTTTATTTGGTCGGAACATTTGACTGGAAGAAATATAAGGTTATTTCTTATTACTGATTATTGCTGTTTGGATTTACAAATAGTAAAGCGGAACTAGATTGTTAGCCTGTCGGTTAAACAAACTCCTTATATTAAGCTGAAATACGACCTGTACAAGAAAATAAGTGGCTGGCGTATTCTATGTTAATCTTTCTTTTCCAGATCATAATGGGAGACTAAAAAATTTTTGTTTTGACTTTCCGTTTCAGCGAACCAGCACCAGTCTCTGGGGTGAATGGATGGGAGTGATGCATGGGGATGAAATGGAATATGTATTTGGACATCCGTTGAACATGTCTCTCCAATATCACACGAGGGAACGGGATTTAGCTGCCCATATCATGCAGTCTTTTACTAGATTTGCCCTCACTGGGTAAGATATACAAAATCTGATTCTAAAATATTATAGCCGACGTTAAGAATTTTAAACTGATCTACTCAATATTAATGTAATTTTAACATTGAGTATACATTAAAGAGTTAGTAACTTTGAATTATAATTTTTTACTGTATCTAAAAATTATCATCATAAAAATAAATTTTCACATTTAAATCCCAATCGATTATTATATTTTGATATATTATTACTTTTTTCAATTAATTACGTCGAACATCACAAAAGATCTAAAACGTCGAATGTCAAAAAGAAACTGAGTAAGTAAATTAGTATGACTGCCAATTTAAAGTATCAACTCTATCAACCTTGAACTTGCCTAGGATGACATAATTTTCTTCACAAATTGGCCATTGTCTGTACTATTATAGTTTTCCTGCGATAATTATAACAAACCGAGTTTAATTCTTATTGAGTTTACGTCATTGACCCCCAATTTCAAAATTCACTACGTTTTTATGATAACCTTTTAAAAATAACGTCGGCATATTCTGTCGTCTGCATTATCATGCAGTGGTAAGTTTACATTGGATTATTCCAGAAAACCTCACAAACCTGACGAGAAGTGGCCGCTGTACTCTCGCGCTTCACCGCACTACTACACATATACTGCCGACGGTACCAGCGGCCCGGCTGGCCCTCGTGGTCCCAGAGCCTCAGCGTGTGCCTTCTGGAATGACTTCCTGAACAAGCTCAACGGTGTGAAAGGCATATTTCTTACTCTATTCTAAACTCTCCATGCTTACTAATATTTGACGCTGTTTTGAACTTAGAATATTTATGTTACAGATTACAAATACACTTAGAATTATGTAAATCATATTAAACAATAATCGAATACACTTTAATATAGAAACCTTCAACTCGTCGTATAACGATCGAAAACAATTTAGAGCAAATTATATTCATGAACAAGTGTTTGGTTACCCCGATGCCACGTTGTACGATCTTCGAATCGAATCCACCTTCTCCCTAGTTTAGCATCGAATCACTTGTCCAGAGCGTCTAGACAAGTGGCAAACGTTTCGCAAAATCGAAACGCTTGCTGGAGTTATTGCTCATCAAAAATGCCATTTGGCTACGTTTTGTATAGCGCTTTTCACACGACTTTACTTTTCCTTTGATTTTATAAAAAGTTAATAACGTTTGATAAGCAATTTAAAATTCGTTACGCTAAATCACGCGGTATTTGTCATTCTATTCTACTAGCGTTTACGACAATTGACTTAATTGTTTAGGCCCCCTGGTTTATTGTCGTTGTTATCATTAGAGAATTTATTTACTACTGTTATATTCACTGACCAAAATAAAATCTTAGATACCTAATATTTATTATTTATATGTATAAACATTTAACTTCCGTATGTTTGTGTCCACAACACTCAAAAACTGCCTGAGCCAGAGCGAAGCGTGGCCGTGTTCAGCTAGTAGGATATAATTATTAATTATTTTATTCATACATAAAATTCATACATAAATCCGTATTTGCCGTAGACTTAGTTAACTAAGTTTTTTTGCTAACAAAAGTAGATAGATTTGGGCCTAGATTTCTTTGAGAAAATTTTGTTCTCTGGAGCTTAGACCAATTTCAAAGCAAAGAGAGAGTCACTGTTAGGAAATAAGGCAATTGAAATGATTTTCTGCTTCATTGTCCTAAATAAACAAATCATATTCGTGTGTACTATGATTCTTGTTGTCACAGTTGTAAGCAGTTTTACACCGATTCCCAATTCTGTACCTAAATACTAATGTCATAGTATATCTGCTCTATAACTGACTCCCTCAAGAAGTGTGCTTCGGCACATCTCGTGAGGGGCTCCGGTTGCGTTCCATAGGAGATCTCGGAGCCCCTCGGCAACGCACCGAGGACGACCACCGTCAGGTTTTAGTAGACACACTCAGTATAGGGGAGTTGCACATACTCTCCCCGTCACACTCGAGCGAAACAGAGGCGACGGAACTCGTATTTCGTAATTACTCTTATTTTTATCGTGTCCATACTGATGAAAAATATTGTAGTGGAAACAAATACAAATGTAGTGAAAATGAAACATTAATCAATAAACAAATGACTGAATTTGAAGATTAAATTTAATATTTTTAAAATATACATATCCTCACACTGTATCCCTATCGGGCTAAGAGGACGGAGCGCCAAGTGTTGCGGTTCTTACATACTTCTTTCGCTTCCTCAAATCCCATCATTCTCCTCACACATGAGGATATGTATGTATGTAAGTATGTATATTTTTAAAATAAAAATCATTTCAATTTTGAATTTATTGCCAGCCATACACAAATTACATTTCAAATGGCCAGTATTGTAGATCGGCAACTTCATAGGTAAAGACCTATTATAAGATTGCTAATAATAGATATACCAACAGCAAAAAAAAAGATGGAGGTTTTTAGAGATGTCACGAGGTTAAATTTCTTGACTTCAACTATCTCTTTAGAGTGCGGACTCCTTTATCAATACTGCTCTTAGACGTAACTCAGAAATATATCTATTAGTATATATAACATGGCTATATGTAGATAAACCAATAGTAAAAGATGAAAAGAGATGGAGGATTATAGTGGTGTTTCGAGATTAAATTTCTCGACTTCAACTATTTCTTTAGAGTACAGACTCCTGTTTCGACACTGCTCCATGTATAAAGTGGATTCTGACCTAACACTTCGCCAGCTGTTGCCGCAGCATGCTCACTTTGCGCGCTCGGATCGCGCGTGGTAGTAAATAGACCTAACCTAAACAAAAAAAAGTGTAAATAATATATCTTCGTGTTTGTACAAAGTTAAAAAAAATTTCGAAATTTTACCCAATGTGAAACAATGTAAGTCTAGCCTGCATTTGTCCTCACGATTTCTTCCCAAGCATTATTATCACAATTACACTACATTAAAGTTTCAATGATTAAAGTTGTAACCAAAATATTATTGTGAAAACTGTTAATTTTGAAGTTTTTATAGTAAAGACTATTAACTTTAAAGAAGATGTGATTTATATGAAAAATAACAAATTTATAGAGAAAACCGTCAATTTTAAATATCGACATTTGTAGATAAAATTACTAATTCTATAGCTCCTATATACATATATGTATTCCAGCCCAAAAGCAGTACCTATTAGTTTTGGATGGTTAACTTTAAACGGTTAACTTTAACTGACGTTAAATTTTCAAAAATTTAACGCTTTATTTATTATCGGAGTTAACTTTTTAATTAACGATTAACTTCGTTAATTAAAAAGTTTTGGATTAACTGTGCCCACCTATGCGTATTAAGCATGCAATATTACTTTTAGTTCCTACAATTTAGGACGCCGGACTTTTACTTTTTAATTGGTCTGAACCCTGTAAATTGAAGAGGTCACGTTATGATCGAAAAGCACATGTTTTTAAAATATAAGTTAAGATTTTATTATTTTATTCACTATTGCAGAATTAGAACACGTTCCGTGCGACGGTGCAGTCACCGGTCCATACAGCAGCGTGGCCGGGACAAGTCTACCCATAATATTGCTCACAGCTCTCGCAACTACAGCCGCACTGTAATTTTCCTACTACAAGCATTTACAGAAAGTGGCTTCAAAGACACATATATCGAGTAAATCGTAGAGAAATTTTATAATATACCACTGACATAAAGTAAAATGTTATAGTAGAAGAATCTTTTGAAATAGTAAAGTTTGTATTTTAAGTTTAAGTTATGACTGTTTAAGGAACTGACGTATAAGGAGAAGTGCAAAATGATCTGAGATGTTGAGTAATTTTTTTGTATGAAATGTGAAAAACGTGAGTTTTAAGTGTTAGATTTCGAATCTATGAAGTGATGGTAAGAAAAGAAACTGAATCTGTTTTATGTACCCTAATGATTGTATGTATTTATCAATACAACAAATTAATGATATACATAGTTAGTAAATTAAAGTGTTTTATATTTATGTGTGACGTTACATAGTAGGGAATTTAAATTCATTACTTTTATGATAATAGTAATAAATAAAACTGATATTAAATTAATTAATGGGGTCAATATCAACATTACGCTGTTATAAGTATATGTTAATTATATACAATACCTAAAAGTTTTAAATCCAATAATAATAGAGAGGTTAGGTTTGTATCTATGAAAATAAAAGCCTTCTCCACATGAATTATTTTTAAAGTAACGATTTTATTTTACTATGTTCAAGTTCATGTATCTAGATGTTTGGTATATTTGAGGTTTTTAAGCGTTCAGTTACTATGTATGTAAATCATGGGTTATGAGTATAATGGCATTAGGCAGGATATGATCCTTATGATCTATGTGCGTATGTGGTTTTATTAGCCAAATGTTAATAAGTTAGCTTTGATTGTTGACGTAACGCTTTCACAAAGAACAGTTAAAATTATTGTCACTGTTCATACATATCAAATCATATATACATATCAAAGTGTGCCTCAGCTTAAATAGCGAAATGGAACATATCTACATTATGATTGTAGCTAAATCGTAGACTTTTATACTAATGGTTATTGAAACTATCTATTTGTCGATCGTATACTGCGAGACGAATTTGTATCTATTATTATATTTTAATATATCTATTAGGATGCTACTAAATTTGTACCACTTGAAAGTCTTATGAACTCCAAACTTATGACTTCGAACAGATAATACCTAGTATATTTTGTAAATAATTCCTTCTTATGAATAGGATGCGATGATCTGAAAACATTAAATGAAATGCTTGTAATAATGCTTTATACATTTCCAAATACAGTTGAAAAAGTTGCACGTTCTAGCCATGAGAATATTTACGTATACTGCCGAAAATTGTAGGTTTCCCTAAATAATGTGTACACCTAATTAAACATTTTTAGAATTTTTTTTAAATTGATGAACCTCATTCTGGAGACTTAAATCCTAATTTATAGTAACAGAATATTTCTACTCCGAGTATAACTTAATCTGTAGCTTAATAATGCTTTAATGGAAAAATCGTCTTATGAATTTATTAACAATTTATATATTTTAACATAAAATTTGTACTAAGATAAACTTAGCTTATAAAATATTTACATTGGTAATGCAAGTCAATTACTATCCATGAAAGAGCCTGGAAAAGATAGGGAACATGACGGGATATTTTTTTCGTAAAACGAAATTTTATAAAATGGCTTCGTATTTTAGCCACGCCAGTAGATAAATATTTGTAGATTTAATAAAAAAAAGGCAACGTCAAAAATATTATAAGTACACTCTATGCAGAACCCTGCGCTCTACGTATATTTATAAAGAATGTTTGAAGAGCTATCATAGAGAAAGCACTGTGTAGATCTGCAAATCATATGACCTGTTCTGTGACTGTCGTAAATAAGAAACTTCTTTAAAACAGATGCACAACGTAGCTATATATATACCTACGTATTAAATAAAAAAATCGCACATCACATGCTTTTCCTCGAATTAAGCACAATTTGAGAAGTTGTATGGGATAGCTTTAATTAGTTAAAATTAAGTGTAAAGTGATCTAAATTAATTATTGTAATTTGATATTAAGTAACTAGAAAATATAAATAATAAATCAGTAAACAATGTTTGAAAAATACAATATATTATCAAGGGATGTATTAACAATGAAATTTGAGTTATATGTTAATTTTAAAATTTTCTGTAACATTCTGAACTTGTGTTTCATTTCCAATGTATGTATGTACATTCATATAATTACCTATTTACTAATACGAAAATGGTAATGTAAATAATGTGTGGGCCGGAATTTGTGTGAAGTAAAGGATTGTTAAATACTTAAGGAGTTTCCATAATGCGTAATAGTTGAGTATTATTATTTTGTAGAAACTAACTAGTTGCAGGGGTGTATTTAATAGAAAATTTAGGTTAAAAATTAATAGGATTTTGTTCAAGTAGAAAAATTTACATAAGTAGGTACGACTAAATTTTATTCCAATATTATGCACACACGAAATATACATACATAGGTACATATTATTCTGAATAAAACACTGACTTTATAAATTCCATTCCAATTCATCGACATAGCATATTTTACATGTTGCAATGAATTTATGAATTAACTAATATCCTAAAGCTTTTTTTTCTGCAGGCCTAAACTGAATTAGATTCCACAATAATCAATCAATATTGGTTTGTTATTATTAAATTTACCAATAAGCTACTCATTAGCTGTAGAATTTTTAGTGTATTATAATTATAAATATATGATATAGATTCAATGTGATCGCCACTAGTATACATACATATATCTGAAAAATCGTCACTACCGAAGTTTCTGGTTATAACATTAACTATAATTTTGTGTTCATAATATCTTACATATGTACCTATCTAATTCACTGTAGGTAATTATATACCTACCATCTATTTTGTGTAATGCAGTTAAATGTGTAGTTGATTAGAACAAAAAAAATGGTATTGTTTGTTAGAAAACTTAAATGTTCAATGTTATTTCTGTAAGCTTTTATTAGTTACGCAAGAAATTGTTGTAGGAACCGCTTTACAACTTAGGTGCTATAATGTATACATGTGGGTGTGCACTTATTCATTTTATACTATCTGAAAAATGCGAATGACATTGACAATATCTGTTGTTTTATTTGAAACCGTGTTATTTGCTTACGTCTATATGGAAGACGTTTCTAATAGAGATGACTCTTTCACGCTTCTGACATAACGCATCTGTTAGTTATTGTCATTGTTTACGAATATTTTTATTACTATTAAATGTAGATTTTAAATTTGTCAATGAACTAGGTGTTTGATTAGACTTTTTACTATGTGAATTCGTTTGTACAGTTGCACAAGAAATTTATTTGAATATAAAACATTATATTTTTATCTGATTATTTAATAGACAATAGATATACCTAATGTTTTGCTTTAAATATTTGATTATTAACTCTATCCTGGAAATTATTCAATAAAATTTAATTAAAACAAGCTTTTCAATTATCGATTATTTACTGATATCGCATATTGAGCTTTTCTTAACTTCCGTTTATTTGTCTGAGTCATAATTCTGCCAATTTGTTTCTTACTAGCCAAAAATAATGCGGCTTTATGTTGGTGTTGTTTATCTGCTCTTTCTTAAAAATTCTAAAAGTTATTTATATTAGACGCCTCAAATTGGAACCCAAGGATTCAAAGATCCAAGCATAAAATGAATTAATTTTTTGAAAAATTTAGTCAACTTAATCACTTTAATGAACAGTTCAAATATTAATAAGATTTTAAACCATAAGTAAAGGTAGGATTTTTATTTATATTTTATTTTCAATTTTCACGAGAATAAATCCATTTTAATCCTGCATATGTGTATATTTTAAACCTATGTAAACTCTTTCTGAGAGGTATATAACTTAACAATAGCACTCTATTTTATATATTATGCTATTGCTGATACATCCACAGAACGTAACTATAGGAACACTATCTTCAATTTTGGGCATTGGCCAAGATTCTCTAATGTTAAAGATTTCTGATTCCTTTAATAAATTTCTGATACTTTCGATAAACATTCAATAAATATTTTTAGGTGTTCCAGGAATTGTTCCATTTCGTTGTTCAGTGACTATTAAAATTAATAGTTCTTTTAGTATTTTGTTCCAAAATTCGAAAAAGGAACACTTCTGGAATCACCTCGGTGTTTGTTTGTCTGTCTATAGGTTACAACCGTTTTTCCCGTTTTACTGATGACCCCCATGTATCCGTTAACTGGTTAATTTGGATTGGTTAGTTAACTGGTAGTTAGAGCTCAAATAAAAAGCTAAAAACAAAGTGTGGATTATCAGACGACAGTCTTTAAACCACGAATTTAAATATTTATTTTAGTAGAAAATACATTAGGTACTAGGAGATACTTTTAAAAAAAATCGAAAATACGCTTCGAGATTACTGCCCCCAGCCCCACACCTTCTCTTCAAAAGTATCACTAAGAAAAATAATATTAAAAAAAACATGATTCAGATGTACATTGAAGGAATTTTTTTTACGAGTGTTAAAGTAAGACTTACATGATGAACTTTGTTTTGCGGTTGGCGGTATTTCTTTTCGTAAAGAGAAAGTTTAATGCAGTCTGTATTCATAGTATGATGTCTAAGTATAGAAGAAGGCATTCTCTAAAAAGTGGAAGGCGCATTTAAAATGTGGTCAAATTCTGATGAGCGTCTCGCGATAATTCGAACGGCTGCCGCAATTGTAGATAGCGAAACTTTTCTACCCAAAAACGAATTCTGGCGGTAACCAATAACCGTTACCAATAGGAACTCAATGCGACTTACCCTACCGTTCGCTCTTACCCGAGATTCTTACCCTGCCATAAAAGAACATATACGTTACCATAATTATACCAGTTAACAAAAGCGTGAGATAAAACTCATATGTGAGAGCCATAACATCCTACATCCTATTAACTTCCGGTAATTCCGGTAAAATTGTTTTCGGCAAACAGAAACGACAATAGATAATGCCTTTATACTTGGTGTTCGTTAAAGTTTATGAAAGCGAGATATGTTTACTACCAATTATAACAGTTTAATACAGTATTCGTAGATGGCAGATATTTTAATAAAAAATGATTAAGTTTTCATCCTCAAAGTCATACTTAGAAGACAATTTCCACTAGATGTCTCTTAAGCACAATGAGTAGCAATACGTACAAATATAGATATTTATTTCTTCAAAAAGAATTGCCGATGTCAAACAAAACTAACATGGCGTTGTCCCTAAAAAGTATTGATAAAATCGAACAAGAGCAAATAGGAGATGTTAGCAACATTTTAAGCATGTGAATGCCGGTATTATTTTGTTTGATGGTTTAAAAGTTATGATGAATCTTGTTTTTTGTAAGACTACATAATGCTCAAAGAAAAACAATCAGCAGCACTACAGTTACTGGAAATTAGAAAAGATGCATTGGTTACTACAAATTTTTTTTACTACCTTTCAGAATTATGATTTATTATCACAGATGATAGTCAATCCTTATTATTATACTAAATAATTTTATGATTAATTAGTATATTCCAAAATTTATTTTATATTTCGTTCTTTACAACTGCTTTATATAAATATTTATTCTTTAACTAGCGTCGTAAACACTTACCGCTTAACTTTCAGAATCATATCAGAAACCACATCACTACACTGACAGTGTAGTGATGTGGTTTCTGTGACAGTGACACTGATTGACAGAGAGGAGAGAACACCACGAATGGCGGTCCTTACATACTTCTTCGCGTTCTCAAATCTGAACATTGCCTTGATACACTTTCGCCGAAGTATGGTATGTGAGTCCTAAATTTCTACAAGTCAGTAATTTATAATCTATAAGCAAAAGTTATTGCCGTCATATTTATTGCCTTTGGATGGCATTGTAATTATGCAATAACTTCACTTTAAGAAGTTATTGTTAGTATTTTAGGTATATATCTGTACATATATGACGTCACACCATTTCCTGATCAGGGTGGGCAGCACATTAATGAACAACAATACACTCCTTGGCTCCGCTTTAAGCAACAACAGATAACAAAGTGGGACCCAATTTGGATTAGCTTTGGGATTAAGCATTAAGTTCCTAACTCATCATTTACGTACGAAAGTAATCTTTATTCCTTGACCGACTTTTACAAACTGCATGGTAAGATAAACTGGTACAGACTATATTTCTCTTTCTCTACCTTAAGATGAAAGCAAAACAAATGAAAGGATTGTTACTAAATTTTATTCAGTCACTAATAAATAATAATGAACTAAAAAGAAAATATAGGGGGTCAACTGAGGAAGCGTGCTCGTCGCGACCCCTGCCAGCCCTTTTCAGGGCTGCAATTCCTCTTCTGTGCATACCATGCGGGACAACGGCAATAATAATGTTAGGGCGTCCCCCGAAAGCGACGTACACCGATCTGTCCCCGCTGGTGTGTGCAGAGTGCAGTTCGGCGTTGGGGACCGCCACCCAACACGCTGTGCACCTAGCGGCGGGAAGTGGAGGGAGGAGTGCAGAGTAGCTGCGTGGAATGTGAGAGGTGGGATTGAGGAGAAGATGAATGAAGTGATTGATATTATGGAAGAGAAAAGATTGGATGTGCTATGTTTGAGTGAAACCAAGCGAGGCGGCAGTGAACTTGCCCATTTGCCCGGAGGAGGCATCGCTTTGTGGTCAGGGGTACCACAAGGAGATAGGGGATGACAAGGGGTAGGCGTTTTACTGTCCTCTCGTATGGTTAATTGTATGACTGAGTATGAATGTGTAAATCCCAGACTGCTCTGGGTACGCCTCAAGATTGGGTTGACAAGAATTTTTGTTTTGGCAGTATATGCCCCAGTGTCCTCTGTCGGTTTGGCTGAACTAGAGCAGTTCTGGGAGAATGTTAGAGAAGTTCTAGCGACGGTTGAAGAGAACGAAAGAATTGTTGTGTGTGGAGACATGAATGGATGGGTCGGGACAGCTCGAACAGGATTTGAGTCTGGCCTAGGTATTTACCTACATATGGAGATAAGAGAGTGAATGATGCTGGTAAGATTGTGTTAGGACTGTGTATGGAAAAGGATCTTTTTGTGGCTAATACCATGTTTGGGCACAAAAGAATCCATCAGTACACGTGGGAAAGAAAGGGTGCGAGAACTATGATTGATTTATTCCTGGTGGATAGCAGACTTAAGAAGCAGGTAATGGACACAAGAGCGTATAGAGGAGCCGATCTCGGGACGGACCACTTTCTGGTGATAACCAGAATAAGGGGTCTGTTCGCAGCATGGCGAAATCGCGTAGTGTCCAAACCTGCAGCGGTTAGCCGCATTAAAAGCTGGAAACTGCAGGATGCGACCACCAGGAATGAATATGAAAGGGTATTATCCAGTAAGCTTGATGATAGATTGAAAGTGATGAGCGAGGATGTTGAAGAATGTTGGCAGAACCTTAGGGATAGTATGATCGAGGCTGCGAAAGAAGTGTGTGGAACGAATAAGATTGGGAACGGCAAAAAGCGTGATGTGTGGTGGGATGATGAGGTGAAAGTGGCTGTGTATAAGAAAAAGAAAGCATGGCGAGACTACCTTGCTACTAATGACTGTGGTATGAAAAATTTGATGAAAGACAGGTATAAGCTGCAGAAAGCAGAAACGAAAGCACTAGTGAAAGAGAAGCGTGAAAGGTGTAGGGTGCTAGATGAAAACAAGATGTCGGATAACTTCGAGGAAAATTCCAAATTATTTTGGAAAGAAGTACGTAAGTACCGAAGTGGTCCGGCACCTTGCAGAATGAATAAAGTGCGTTCGAAAGACAACAGCCTGCTTACAAATAAAAAGGATGTTCTGCAGCGATGGAGTGAATACTATGGAGAACTGTATGAGAGTGGCGACTCCGTCTCTGATACTGAGAGCGATTCTAATGAATTGCCACACTCGGGCCAGGGACTGGAGGATGCCATTAGTATGAAAGAGATTGAGAAAATGATGATGAATTGATGAGGTGACTGCTGAGATGATCAAGTATGGTCGTCCTAGAGTCTGGGATACCTTCTGTGCACTCTGCAACCTTTGTTCGCAGAATGGGGAGGTTCCAGAGGACTGGCGCACGGCAGTCATAGTACCTCTATATAAAGGGAAAGGTTCCTACCTAGACTGTGCGTGCTATAGGGCCATCAGCTTGGTCAGTTTAGGGAGTAAAGTCTATACTAAAGTATTGACTGAACGTATGAAAGGCGTTTCAGAAAGATATTTGTGGGAGGCGCAAGGTGGTTTCAGGAATGGTAGGGGTTGTATGGATCAGATTTTCTCGCTTCGCGTTATCGTGGGAAGGTTTCTGGCTTTAGGTCGGAAAGTTTTCTGCGCTTTCGTGGATCTAGGGAAAGCATTCGATAGAGTAGTGCAGAAGAAATTGTGGAGTCTTCTGCTTGAATATGGCGTGGAGGGCTCCTTACTGCAGGCTGTGAGGTTATTATATCGAGACCACAGAGCCTGTGTAAGGATAGACGGTGACCTGTCGCCCTGGTTTGAAGTCTGTTCTGGTGTCAGACAGGGCTGCGTGATGTCTGCCTGGCTATTCGTGCTGTATTTGGACAGTTGCCTCCAGAGGTAATATGAGTGGTATGGGATGTGGTGACACAGTGGTATTGTACGCTGACGATGCTGTGCTAATAGCACCATCAGAAGCGGAGTTGCAGACACTAGTCACGTGCATGAAAAAAGATTGTGAAGTAAAAGCATTGAAAATGAATGTGAACAAAACTAAGGTTCTGGTGTTTGAAAGAGAAGCGGTACAAACGAAATGTGTGATTTGTGTAAATGGAAAATGTCTAGAACAGGTGAATGAAATTGTGTACCTGGGGAGTGCGTTTTCGAGGGATGGAAGATGTGAGTTGGATTTGGAGTGACGGGTAGCAGCTGGCAATAAAGTGAACGGTGCTCTGTCCGCATTAGTGGGTAGTGTGAATATATCTAACACTGCTAAAATAGCCATCCACAATGCGGTGTTGGTGCCAACTTTGTTGTACGGTAGTGAGGCCTGGATATGCCCAAAATCGAGTGAAAGTATGTTAAATGCTGTGGAGATGCGGTCTCTCAGAAATATGTGCGGTGTCACGTTTGCTGACAGGATAAGCAATGATGAGATACGCAGTATGACAGGGTTGCACAACAGTGTTATTGTAAAAATGAAGAAAGGAATGCTTAGATGGTTCGGGCACATGGAAAGAATGAGTGATGAAAGACTGACGAAGAAAATATACAGAGCGAAAGTGAGTGGTAAAAGAAGCCAAGGAAGACCAAGGCTGACTTATGAAGATCAAATAGCCAGAGTGTTAGCAGACGGAAATGTCAAAAGCACCCGCATACCTAGGCGAAAATGTGTGAGGAGAATGATGAGATTTGAGGAAGCGAAAGAGGTGTGTAAGGACCGCGACTCCTGGCGCTCCGTCCTCTCTGACTACCCCGTTGGGGATACAGCGTGAAGTTATGTTATGTTATGTTTATGTTTAAAAAGAAAATGGAAATGAAACAAGCTTACAAGTAAGTCTATTTTATTGACAAATATTCATGGTTCGTCCATGTGACTAGATAAACATCCTGAAATGGTAATACATAGGGATTTATCTTCCTAATTTTAAGCTGACAAATAGCTTACACAAGAACTTACGAAGACAAAACTTATCGACTTACCTATGACCATATATGAGAAAAACATATTATCTGTAATTTAACTACAAAAAAACAAATACATAAATAGTAAGTAGATTTCAATATGAAATTATTTTAACTTAAATAAAAAAGAAATAGTGTAACTTTTCACCCAACATTTAATTACAATGTTTACTTAATCACATTTTATAATATTTAAATAATGAATAATTTTGCAACAAAATAATACATAGTAATTGATCTTAAGAATTAGGTACTATTTCACTAAGCGAGGTCCAGATACGAGTTTACAAATCGTTGAGTCCACAAACCAAGTCCGCGTGTTCTATGTCTTCAGGGGATAGAGGAGCGAAAGCCAAGGTGACCGAATTGTGGAATTTCCCACTGGACACCATTCGAACCACGGTATCCTCACAAGCGATATATACTGGCCGGTATGCTGGAAATTATGTATACTTATATTACATGAAAATAAAAGAATGAACTAAATGGGAAACAATTAAAATTAGTCGGTTTAACTGTGAATATGCCCACAAAGGAGATGTTAGAATATCGGCTCGCGCTTTATACGCTATTTATAAAATCGAGGAAAAATCTAAATATTGTTAGAAAAATAGTGAAATTGCAATTTTTATTATATATTTTAGTACAAGACCAATATTTCATTATTTAACATAATATATGGACAACAAGTACGCCATAACGAGTTCGTTCCAAAACTAAATGCGAAGTTTTCAATTTACTATCAAACTTATGTGATATGTAGGTATATTATTTATTAACAAAGTAATGATGAAAAAATCTCATCCACTAATTTATTCTTTACTAAATAAAAATACCTACTTACATAGCACTTTCAGCGCAACTATTTTTATTTTGTTGAAAACATGTGTAGTTGAAAATGTCTTCGAGTTATGATATATGAATATACTTTGAACGTCGCGCACGTCACGGGTCAAAGCAGTCAAAACGCTGTCAAAAACTATGGAATACGGATTAAGTATTTGTACCAAGCTACAGAAGCGACAGTCGCTTTACTGTAATTGTTACGTATTTCGTTTTGGCGCTACTATCGCCTACTGTGCAGGTTATATTTTTTATCACTATTCATATACCAAGTTTGATAAAATACAACACTATCTTTGATGTGCTGACTAAAAATCTCTACAATTCACACTAGAATAGCATATATCAAAAATGGCGTGTTTATTTCTAATTTCGCTTAACTTTGACCTGTTCCTCAAACGGGGTTTTTTTAAATAAGTACTTATACTTTACCCATATTATTTACCAAGATGAATAAAATAGAACTTATTTAATGTGTTGACTTAAAATTTGTTGTTGCTATATTGCATTTCTCAGAAGAAAAGTTGATTTGGTTGATCTGTTTCCCGAGGCGTCAAAGATTTCATTTCCTGTTAATTTTTTTAAACCCTAAACTGCATTGTGGATATGTTCAAACTGTGAACAGGTCACTGTTTGAGATTTTTAATAGGTTTCAACAGTTAAGACCTGCAATATAATTTGTTACAAAGAGTACTATTAAATAACTATTAAAAATGGAATACGTCAAATATGTCATTGACGCCATCTTGTTTAGGTAAGGTGTTGCCTATGATATGTGCATATAATACTTTTGTACGAAAGAACTAGGCTAATATATACCGAAACCATAATTAAAACACTTTTATTTAATATTAAAGTTTCTAAATTATAAGTGTACAAAGTGCAGGCCGGAGCGGAGCTCCATACATTCGTGGAACGTCTCCTTTACATAAAATTAGTCGGCCCATTGTAAATATGCTCATATGACACTTTTCATCAAATAAGCTGATCTGCCACTATTTAGCTAGAAAATAGCGTTCAAAGTATTATAGTGTAATTATAGTCTTTGTTTGGTTAGATAGAAATGTATGTCACATTTATGATTTTACAGGTGGGTTTGCTTATTTTCATTATTTCATTTTGAAATACGCGATAGGGAGTTTATCGTTTTAATATGTCTATGATTTATTAGGCACGTAAAAGTCGAATCTGTCTATTCATTCGCATATGAAAATTCTATAATAAGTTTGTAAATATTAACGTTAGGTTGTATGTGTATACTTTTTTGTTATGAATAAACTTGTTAAAATAAATGTAATAAGTTGTAATGAGATAAATTATACATTAAACTTGCGTTAAACGCCAGGGATCTAGATAATGAAATTATATATAAATAATTCAATAAAACTGTATACAACCAAAATATTAAACTATGCCCTTAGAGGTAAATCGAACGTAAGTGGAAATTCGAGTCGCCCTGTTTCAATCAATCTATACCATATCTTGTACTCTGTTTAATATCAAGACACGACATAATGTTAAATATCACAAGTAATATCGTAAGTAATAACGAACTACTAAGTAATGTACATACATACATGTCTTCACACTATCCCTAACGAGATTATTACCCCTGCTGTTGATTATACCAGAAAGGATGGACGCCAAGCATCGTGGTCCAACTTGAAATGAAAACTACTAATAAACTAAAAACGAGAACTAAGTAATAATAAATAATTTGAAAGATTGTGTAATACCATTACAAAAACATTTCATGAAAGCTTATTACATTATCCAGAACTTTCATAACAACTACTTATTTGCACATTGTAATAAGCTAAAAACTTTACAATTCACAAAAGGAATTTAAACGTCAATCCCTATTTAGAGTATAATATGTTAACACTTAAACGTAATGTTAATTCGACGTTTTATACTGAATTCACGATGCAAAATTTACATAAGTAGTGTTCATGTTCGATCACTAGATTTTAAAGGCTAAATTACCTTCATTAGAGTCAAGTCCACACACACTATCAAGTATCTCCATTTTCGTGTGATCAAGCCCGCTTGCGCCGCCAATGTCCACATGATCAGGCATCCCGCGCTTTGTGCACTGCATAGACAAACTCATAAATATGAAACACTAGCTGTTTTACTGAATTAACGCTAAACTTACTCAAAATCACAATAATAATTAATATTATTACGACAGTAATCTTTGCATTTCCTATCATATTACATCTATCTATTATGATCTATAAGGTACATAAAAGTCATAAAATAACATAAAAATTAAAATATGTAGCAGTTCTTTATTAAAACGGTAATATCAACTTGAAAATAAAGGAATATCATAAAAATAGTGTCGTATACTTCGATAGTAAGTCAGTTCAAAGATAACGACTTTTTAGTTTTTGATAATTTATATACGTATGAATTATTATATGCCCCGTTGATACACAGGTTTCTTCAAAAGTGAGAGAAAAAGTTACTTCTGGCTATATTATTGAGTTTATTAGAAATAATGGAATATAGAAAATAATTAAATTAATCGCAATGTTTTTGGAAACTTAGACGTATTTAACATTATATAACATATTCTGATTTCGTAATAATATAGTTATCTCTCATTTTTTAAGTCCTTACTTTTAGCATGCCTTTTGAAACACGGATGTTTTATAGATATGGCAGTCTCCCTATCAACCGCGTTGGGCGTGAGTATAGGTGCGTAAGAATGTTCATATTAATGTCAACTATAGCGTAACAATAAAATATATTAACAAAGGCCCATGACCAACAACGATTTATTGCAATTATCATTATTATAGAAATGTAGATTTTTACTGCAAGGTGACATTTACTGCATCAAACATAGAAGTAAGCACTTCAAGTAAATATATTGAAATTAATTCAAGGCAATGATGAAATAAATCCTACTTATATATACTTTGACTAATAGGAATCTTAAACTTTATTGATGAAATAAATATATGCCTCTCAATCTCCTTACAAAAACTTTGTTTACAAAATTGCAAACTCTTAATCATTTGAAGTTTGTAAAGTAGCTAATGTATTTTAGTATGAGAGAAGTATTGAGCTACACACATCAAAAGTGTCTAGGGATCAAGTATATTTTTAACTATAAAAAATTATTCAATTAATATTTATCAAATCTAGTCTTCCAGACTGGCTTCTTACTTTAATTTCTATGTTTAAGTTAACAACTTATCCCTATGTTTTGTAAAAATTAAGAAAAATTATAATTTTTGCAAATTGTAGGAAATTAACCTAAGATTATGTCGTCAATTGAATGGCAAAAAAAGGCAAAAATGAGGATTTCTTAAATTTTTATTGTAAAAAAAAATTTAATAATCTGTGTTTCCACCATTGACACGAATTACACAATCACAGCGATTTGGTATTCTTAAAATCAGTTCATCAAAATCACTTTGAGGAATGGCCGCCCACATTTTTTCTAACAAATCAAAAAGCTGTTGTGGGGTATGTACGACATCCATACTCGGCAGAGCTCTTCTTTGAAGCATATCCCATGCGTGCTCAATTAGGTTGAGGTCTGGCGATTGATCAGGCCACGGCAGAACGTTGATGCGAACGTCGGCAAGAGCGCGTGTTACGACTCTAACCGTGTGTGGACGTGCATTGTCGTGCATTAGTCGAAACGAATCATCCAACCGGCTTCGCAAAGGGATAATCACGTCTGAAAAAATCCTCTCCGCATAAATCTGAGCATTGAGGTTGCCCCTGATCCAAATGAGATCGGTTCATCCACCCATCCAAATACCGGCCCAAACCATTATTGCTCCCCCTCCATATGAATGAACTTCCTGACAAAATTCCAAACCTTCTTGACGTCCAGAGGTCCTCCAAACTCGAGTACGTCTTGTATCCGGCCTCATAGTGAAACGAGATTCATCGGAAAAGCAAACACAACGCCAGTCTTCTTCCTCCCAATTTCTGTGTTCACGAGCCCATTGTAAACGGGCCCTATAGACCGGCAGCTAGGTGCAGATTTTTTCGATCAATCGAATCACGTATGCCCTTCAGGATTTTCGTCATTTAGTAGGTGTAAATTAACGACGCGGGTGTGCGAGATCGTGATCGCGGGATATGCCTCGTACAATTGAGTTTCAAATTGATAAAAAAAAATCAATTTTTAATCAATTGAATCACGTATGCCATGCACGTTTAATGATGATTTGTAAAAAAAAATCCAGCGGAAAACCATCGGCATACGCGTAGGGCGGGTCTTTTGAGCTAAGATCGTCGCTTACATTTGAAAAAAAAATGCTTTTTATTAATCGAATCACGTATGCCATGTGTACCAAATAATCATTTTGATGACAAAATTCAGCGGAAAACCCTCGACATACGTGTAGCGCGGGTCTCGAGGATTAGTGCCTACTACTACATTTGTAAATTTTTTTTTCTTTTTTAATCAATCGAATCATTCACGAAACCTATTGCAAAATTTAGTTTATACCTTTAAATAAAGGTATACAAAATGACATACAATTACCATGGGTCAAAACTGCAAAAAAAATTCAGAAAAGTTGCGAAATTTTAAATTTTTGCCTTCGAGCCTTCGAGATTTCACCTTATAATCATGCAATTGTTCCAAGATTCAAGGGGCATACAAATCGTGCTGGGCAATCATCGTATAAAATTCGAATAAATGCTTACGACTAAATACGATATATTTAAAACTTCGATATTATTCTTTATCAATGTAATCACGTATGCCCTTTCAAATTTAAACGTATAATCATACAATTATTTTAAAATTCAAGGGGCATACGAATCGTGCTGGGCAATCATAGCATAAAATTGTAATTAACACGTGCAAATAAAAGAGATATATTATAAAATTCGATATTATTTTACATCAATCTAATTACGTATCTCTTAGAATTTTTAACGTGTAATCATACAATAATTTTAAATTTCAAAGGACTACGAATGATGCTGGGCAATCATTGTACTTATATAGTAAACGGGTTGCTCATGTTTATTACCTTGAGCTTATAATATATATAATATATACTTATATATCTAATTTTATAATATACGAAGTACTTCATCGCTTTTCTCCTGCAAATAACATGCTAATAGTTTGTATTTTCTACAACAGATGTCATTATAAAAAAAAAACATATTAACCATTCAAAACAAAAATCTTGTTAAGTTTACAAAAATTTATATGATAAATTTTTGAACAGCGTAGGAAGGTAGGAAGATGGAAACTTGTCGTAATACAAAGTTTCTCTTTGGAGCCCTACCCCCCGCAGCGCCCGGCCATAAAACAAAAAGAGAACCTTTGCAATGTAGATATGTAGAATAGGTCTTAGGTCAATAAACCATGACGCTAGTTCGCCCAGTGGCGTGTTTATTTTGAATCTTCCAAAATTTAAATAAACTACAAAATTTTTATTTTCTGTAAATCACATGTAGCAGTATACCACTGCTTTTTTATACAATTGTTCCTCTAAATTCGTATGCCTCTTGAATTTTAAAATAATTGTATGATTATGCGTTTAAATTTCAAAGGGCATACGTGATTACATTGATAAAAAATAATATCGAATTATTTAATACATCGTATTTAGTCGTAAGCATTTATTCGAATTTTATACGATTATTGCCCAGCACGATTTGTATGCCCCTTGAAACTTGGAACAATTGCATGATTATAAGGTGAAATGTCGAAGGGCATACGTGATTCGATGGGTAAGACATGACCCCTATTTTTGACGTGTTTTTTAACGTATGCCGCCACTTTAGACCTCGTTAATAAGTATGCCGTTGAAATATATAAATCATTTTACAAAGAATAACTGAGTGTTTCCAAGGCATACATGATTCGATTGATTAAAAAAGAAAAAAAAAATTACTAATGTAGTAGTAGGCACTAATCCTCGAGACCCGCGCTACACGTATGCCGAGAGTTTTCCGCTGAATTTTGTCATCAAAATGATTATTTGGTACACATGGCATACGTGATTCGATTAATAAAAAGCATTTTTTTTTTTCAAATGTAAGCGACGATCTTAGGCCCAAAAGACCCGCCCTACGCGTATGCCGATGATTTTCCGCTGGATTTTTTTTTTTACAAATCATCATTAAACGTGCATGGCATACGTGATTCAATTGATTAAAAATTGATTTTTTTTTATCAATTTGAAACTCAATTGTACGAGGCATGTCCCGCGATCACGATCTCGCACACCCGCGTCGTTAATCTACACCTACTAAATGACGAAAATCCTGAAGGGCATACGTGATTCGATTGATCGAAAAAATCTGCACCTAGCTGCCGGTCATTGCAGGGTGCTATAGGCAGAACTCTCAGCGGACTTCGGGAACGCAGACTCACTTCACGTAAACGATTTCGGATGGTTTGGTCGCTTATCAGCAAGCCTAAAGAGCTGTGGAGCCTCGTAGCCAACATCATGGCGGTCATAGTACGATTCCGTCGAGCAATATTTTGGATCTACCGGTCCTGTCTGCTGGTGCTGATGCGAGATCGTCCTCTATGTCTCTCGGCCACGCTGCTCGTGATACGATAGCGTGTCCAGATACGGCTTATGACGCTCTGTGTAGTGCCAAGAGCGATAGCCACAGTACGTTGCCTGGAATCGGCTTGCAACATTCCGACGGCTCTCATGATCTCTTCTCCTGTCAAATGATGTCGTCGCTCCATATCGATGCAATTTTTTTCAGTTCCGAAGCAAAAATTGTAATGGTTTTGTAAAAACGCTATTACACACTTTTATAGGATTCCTGATTGACAGTTCATTTTCTATTTTTAATCTAAATTTAAAGAAAAGTCTTTGGTCAAATAGTGAAAATCACTAAAAAGAATCAATAACGATCCAAAAAAGCCAAAATAATAATCCTCAATTGCGGCGATACTCTAAAACGTACTTGATCCCTAGACACTTTTGATGAGTGTATTTTAGAATGTTCTAAAAGACAAAACAATGTTGCACAAAAACGTTTTTGTTTAAATGAAAATTAAATTCTTTAAAAATTGTCGAAATCAAAGACCCTAAATTTTCTGCAGTGGCTTACCGCAAAGAGTGCGGTTAGTACTACCCGCCAATCTCACTGAGTAGGGCTTCGCTAGGGATGACAAAAATATTATTTAGGAAAGGACGACGATGATCATTACACGATCTATTTGGAATTTATTAAATGATTCATAAATGTTTATTTTGTAATTAAATCTTTAAGTGTTTATTAGTAAGTGAATATTCTCTTTTAACTATTTTCAAAAACTAAGACTTTACGACATTATAAACAATGATTTTAATTTTAAACCTGTAGACTAAGCGGATTTAATATTCATAAGAACATTTGAAATTAATTCGAAGGCATCAAAGGAACCTTGAAAAATTCGTAAACAAGGCAGGAAGTTTTTATGAAAAAGCTTAGCATTTCAAATCTTAATAAGCCGCTTCTTTTTTAATATGAAATAATTATTTCTGAATTATCTTTTCCTTAAACAAAAATGCAGTGCCTTCATAAATATGAACATTTGTGCTAATTTTCGCATTTCATTAATTATTTTTAACCTACGAAGTTCCTGTTTCACAAACTCGAAACAAGCATTATTTTGGTTAAGATTAAAAATAAATAATTTTTGTATGAAAGTATCTGTAAGGTACCTAAGTTATTCGGAACTCATTTGAAATATTTAAACGAAGCCTTACTCAACTAAAAAATAGATGTGTAAACTAAGGAAAATTATATTAATATTTAGAACAATATTATTTTAGCGATAATAATTAATACGTAGTTTAAGTTTTCATACACGACACGAGATCGTGTTCATTACGATATCGCTATACCGAAAGGATATGACTCTCGTTGTAACATGAACACACCATTATTAATCTTACATTATATAACCTGAGTAGGTATCTTCATTTACAACTGTGAACCAAGTCACTAATTAACTAGCTTCTATTACGAATACGTAATGTATAAAAGCTAAACTGTTAACATAAAGGTTTACACATAAAATATAAACTTACATGATGTATTGTCCCAGTTTCTACTTCTAGTAATGTTCCTCTCTTCACAGACTGTCCAATATTAAGGTCTAAAACACGAACGATGGCCGGGGCCACAGCAAGAATCGAACAGTTACCAGCCATTCCATGGTTACGAAGTGTATACACACCCTCTGAACCGAACAGCATTATATTGCACGCTATAAATGAGAAAAATAATGTACAATAGTTAGTGTACAAATATCTGGTCCTACGATCCGGATAATTTTGAAGTCTGTGCTACTGAAGTACGGACGACCAGTGGTCCTACGGTATTGAGACTACGTTTCGCACCTAAGGGCAATGGATCGCTGTTCGGGGCGAATATCAGTGAGGTGGTTTCCACTTAAGGATTGAACTCCTTTCGTCTGGCGCTGAGTAAGGAGATTTTAGCAGCCTGAGGAAGCCCTAGATGTGCAGAGGAAGGGGAAGAACCAAAGGAGGTTATCTTGTAGACGGAGCCGGGACTCAGCTAGGAGTAACGGTTGCAGCTATTTGGTTGATGGAGCATGGCGCCAGCTAGGTGTCACGGGAACTGTACAGCGGTCATTTGAGCATAAACTCGATCATTCTGCTTATTGAAATGTTGCTCGATAGTAAACATTTATCTCGTCAGTGAATAAAAATTATCTGTACATCTGTTTTGATTTTACCACCCTATTTATTTTTTAATTATCGGTTAAGTGACGACCATTCCGTCTCTTATAAGCTGCAAGTCCTAAGTCATCTTTTAAAATACGCGACATGGTTCTGGGTGCTACATTCATTTCTCTAATAAAATCTTTTGCTTTCGGATAGGATTTCTTCAGATTCTTTCCTTCACTGCTTTGATCGTCTTTTTAGCACGAATATTACGTGGATGGCCAGATCTTTTTTGTCACTTTTTTTATTTGTTTGTTTATATATATATATATATATATATATATTCTATATTCTATATAATGTTTGTGTATTGGGCTATTGAAGTGTATAATCAAACGTCCTCTGTTTGTATATATATATATATATATATATATATATATATATATATATATATATATATATCCTACTAAGACCAAGCGGATGGGGAGTTTTAAAAATTGCATTTGGCTCCATACCTACTTTGTGTAAGGCTATCACAGCAATTCAATTCTCTTTGTCACCTCACTGAATTTTAATATCACAAAAATATTTAACAGAGATTGGCGTGAAAATGGAAAACACTATGAATATTCATATAAGAATAACAGGTTTAAAATTGAAATGTAATATATTTGTAAGAAATTGTGTAGTCTTCTATCTGTTTGTAGATATTGTGGAGTCTTCTGCCTGAATATGGAGGTCATTATACCGGAGCCACAGAGCTTGTGTAAGGATAGATGGTGACTTGTCGCCCTGGTTCGAAGTCTGTTCAGGCGTCAGACAGGATTGCGTGATGATTGCCTGGGTAATCGTGCTGTATTTGAACAGGTGCCTCCAGACATTGAAAGGAAGTATGAGTGGTATGATATGTGATGGTACAGTGATAAACTGCCTTTTGTACGCTGACGATTCAGTGATTATAGTAGTGAGGCCTGGATATGTCCGAAATCGAGTGAAAGTAAGATTATTGCAGTAGAAATACGATCTCTTAGATACGATCTCTTAGAAATATGTGTAGCGTCACTATTGTGGACAAAATAAGGAATGAAGAGAGACACAGTAAGACAGGGTTGCACGACAGCGTTATTGTTAAAATTAAGATAGGAATGCTTAGATGCTTCGGGCACATGAAACGAATGAGCAATGAACGACCGACGAAGAAAATCTACAGAGCGAAAACGAATAGTAAAAGAAGCCAAGGAAGACCAAGGCCAACTTATGAAGATTAAATAGCCAAAGTGTTAGCAGACGGAAATATCAAAAGCACTCGCATACCTAGGCGAAAATGTATGAGGAGAATGATGAGACTTGAAGAAGCGAAAGAAGTATGTAAGGACCGCGACGCTTGGCGCTCCGTCCTCTCTGCCTAGCCCGTTAGGAATACAGCGTGAAAATATGTATATATGTATGTAATTTTTTATTGTAACAGTATCTATGGCCAGACTGTGTATATTTCTATCCCTTTCTGTTACAGGCTTACGCCATTTATTTCTTTGAAACTAACAAAACGTGACCTGTGAAAGGCTATGTCTATTGGTGGCAAATTTTTGCATTTGGTGCATAGTACTTACGTCTAGCGTTCCTCAAATGTCGTATAGTGATGGAAAAACCTTTTCCCCGAGCCGGTACACGATACTGTACGAGGGCAGCATTTTGTCTAGATACAAGTTTTCGTTGCGGTCTCTGATCGCATGACTCTAGTACTCTGTCGTCATCCCATGAATCTGCAGGCCATACTTGACCATTTAGTTCCCAACCATCAACCCACTGAAATAAGAGTCTAACTTTAATGTTTGCATAATATAGTGACTAGCCTATTTGGCGCGGTGTTAATACGTCTGATTCGAAACTGAGATTGTCGGAGTCAATTTAGAAAACGATTTTCTCTGAACTGTAAAAGACGAAGAATTTTTGAGAAATACTTCATGTAAAAGCCGTTAAAGGACTATTTTTTTAATGTACAATGTTAAAAATTAGCTAAATTACAATCCTAATATAAGGTTCAGCTGTCTTATAGTCAGTAGGTTTATAAAAAAATATTTTTATTCGTCTAAAGTATAAAATATATACTTTAGTAATTACCCGTTTCTTTAAAGAAGTTTAAAGAAACGGTTAGAAGGGAAATGGCCATACTCCTCAAAGTGGGTGCAGTTCTCAGACAGACCTTTCGAGCTACTATAAAATTTATTTGATAGATTCAGGTGTTACTTCGTGGAAACCCATTTCATGTAATGAAATGGATTTTCCGCCCAAAAACGGAACACGTATCGATAAACATTAAGATTTGGAGCAGACGATACCTGAAAATTTAAGAATTCATACAATGATATTTCCGGCCTATTTTGACAATGTAAACGAGTAACTAGTGACCTTCGAAACACTAAAACGTTTGAGATAAATGTAATACACGGTCGCTATGAAGAGTTCACCACGCAAGGCGTTACTTCCACGATGATTTCAACTGGTAAGATGACACTATACCGCAAAAAGCTTTAGGAAATCTAATTCAGCGATCCAAAAATTAAATCTTTAATAATCAACGTAGTCTGCTTTCCTATGCGAAATTATTAGCTACATTACTAACATAACCGAAGTCGCAAACCGAAGATATCACTTTACATTGTTTTATATCTCAAAACGTCTACTTTTGAGGACTTTTTCAAACTCTGCCATTGTATCCGTCAAAGACAGGATTACTACGACACGGATAAATTTTGTTGATACATTCTTTTCTATTTGCCATCTAAGTAAATCCTTACAAAGAAATATTCCATTCAATACCTTTAAGTAAGGTTTGTTATTTGTTCATTTTGTATCGAGGGTCGTATTTGTTCATCTTGAATAAGTTTACTACTTCTGTCGATATTGTAAAGAACGTCAATTTAAACGTACACGCACGTGCTTTTGTGATTATATATATATATATATATATATATATATACATTACAAATATCTGCTTAATCTTAAGCAATTAAAATAGATCCAACAAATAAGTAATTTTTTAGAGAGCAAATAAATAGAGTGACTTTTATATTTATCCTACGTAATATTATCACTTATTTTTCACAATGGTAGAGCGTTGTGCCCAATTTGATCAGACCTTTCTGTAACTTAATTTTACAAAACATGGCCTTTAGCTCTTGTGGTATAAATATGTCACGTCTTGTGTTCTTAATAAAGATGAACTTGGATCTTATCTTGCAAGCTAATGCATCTTTGTCAGAAGTTTATAAAAAAAAACGGTACGGTCTCTTCCAATTTCAGTAAACCGTCAGATGTGGGACGCAATTTATTTATTAGATTTCACTTTGCAAAGCGACATAGATTTATGTTTTAAATCCATATAGATAAAACTATAAAAATGTTTGTTTGTTTGTTTATATTACGTCCAAAAGTTGCTTGCTTCCGAACCGCTTGCTTTCAAATTTTGCATTCAGATACGCGCGCCTTTTTAAATAAGTACCTAAAACTAATATACCTATGATAACCTACTGTGACACAGCAACGTGTGGCCGAGTACAGCTATCGTAAGGTACCACGGTACCTTACCGTACCATGACCGCAACCGTACCGACACAAGCAAAATAATATTCTTTCTATGAAAAAATTACTATCAGTAACTCCCACTAGACCATTCCGTCACTTGCCAACACCGTAGCGTGCCATGACCGAACCGGCAGCTATTCCACGACAAGAATATTTTGCAGTTACCGATACGCTCCATGCGTGATACATACGGGAATAGAATGCTGTTAAATCGTAGCAGTGGACATAGTAGTGTTCCGAACGCGTCTTTACGAGCCGGAAACGTTCCTATTATGGCCATTGTATGACACTTAGTGGTCAGAGACCTTTAATGTTCTGTATCAATATGGTACCACCATGAATATTAATTGGAATCTATACATGTAATATTAAATATTATATTCAGAAACCAAATAAAAATTGACAGTCAAACATCACAATTACATATGACCTTTGGTAGTCCTTTTCCGAGTTCTTTAGTAAACTGCACTTTGTAAAAGCACGCAAATATAACTAAATATATGTATTAGGTCACATAATTCAATTGTTGCTGTTTATAAAACAGAGTTGCTTTTAGCGTTGTTGCTCCGAAGCTCAGCCACAGAATCTACTCG
Organism: Zeuzera pyrina; assembly: GCA_907165235.1. Classification (NCBI taxonomy): domain Eukaryota; kingdom Metazoa; phylum Arthropoda; class Insecta; order Lepidoptera; family Cossidae; genus Zeuzera; species Zeuzera pyrina. The sequence goes on from OU015624.1 coordinate 13,655,615, forward strand.
AATGGGAATAATTTTGGCAATGGTGATCAATTACAGTTTATGTCTTTTTACACGTATTGAGTTTATTAACTTCTCACAAGGTGTTAATGATAGAATTCGTTTTTTGATAGAAGACTTTCAAATAATCAAAAGAAACCTAACACTGAAAGCCTTAGACTTCTAACCTAACCATCAGAAGGCATTTTGACTAAGGTTTAGATTGCTTTACATTGTATAAAATTTTGTAAAATTATTTTGTTAAACTAATCAACATTACGACATATTAATAACACAAGTCATTCGCTACAAGTGTTTAAGAATTAAAGTATTATTTTACAAGTTTACATTTTTTTAAGATTATTTAGTAATTTTTTTTTTGAACATTTTTTGGCAAGGTTAAGTAAGGTTAGTCTTTTTAATACGATGAGGCCACAATGCGGCCAGTGAAGAGCTAAATCAGTACCCACTATATAAGATCACTTATATAAACTTACTAACACTTATACAAAATTTTGTAAATTGGCCTCCTTACCAGAATGTTAATTATATGTTTTCCCAAGTCTTTAAACTAAAGCGTTTCCGTCATTTTTGGGTAGAAAAGATTTCGTAAAATGAAAATTTGCTTTTGGAATTAGATTCACACAGTTTTGGTTCTCTAGAATTAGTTAAAAATATCTATGATCAAGTGCTAAAACATGAAAGTGTATACTTGATGTTACGGTAACGGTATAGTTGACCTTAGCCTAGTTTTATTCTTCACAGGATTTCAGGACAGGCCGAGAAAGCCAAAAAGCCAGTCAAATAATAAATCATAGTACTGAAATCTCACCGCAACTAGTCCACCGTTGTCACATGGTACGTCCAGATAATTGAACATAACTTGGATCCTCTTCTCAGGTTCTGCTATCATATAAATACCGCAAACAACAGGTTCATCGGAGGGTGATTTGAAAAACAACTCGCCTTCTTCGGATGTCACGAGGAAACAATCTGTTACGACATAAATATTTGAGAGTACTTTATTTTTAAGTGGCAAGGAAATCATTGATCTATCGAAATATTGAGTTACACTTACAATAATCTTAATATAGGAGATTAAATAACCATATACTACTTTGATCTTATTTTTAGAATTTCAAGGAGGTTCAAGGAAAGCTATATATATAACCAGTATAAAATAGTTTTGCACAAGAATAAAACAATTTTGTATATAAAGTATAAAATGTGTAAAGGAAGGCCTGCTGTCCACAGAAGCGTAGCTTAGTAGATGCGTATTTGTCATTATACGTTTGGTGTACGCTGCTTGCTGGTTACATACAAAACTACAAAACGTCGACGGAGCAACAACTATGCGCTCACTGCATGCATGCTTCATGAGCTCATGACACCTGCGCTCTCCTGTGCCGTACGGCGGACTGCATCGAGTAGAGCTGTACATGTTTTTGTCTGTATAAAATCGATTCGTTATATGTAATATAAAAGAGGTACAGTCATTTGAAGTAAATACTAATAAGTAGTTTTAGTCATTTTATGAAACAAATTACATACACTTATATTATCATCATATCATCTTCTAATAATGATTTTGCAGTACAAACGGTTTACGAAAGATATTTCTTTGTATGTATGGATGCGTCCGTATAATTGTCGTCTTCATTGACTTTAAATAAGAGTAAGCTAAAATAACGTGGTTCATTGTTTAACGTTATTATCTCAAATAAGAGAAAATGTACACTCGCAATACGCTTTGTAAATAAAGTTTGGTACACCAGCCTGCACAAATTGCACGGCGTATTTTGAAGCATCTATGAAGCTACGCTTCTGTGGACAATAGACCTAATGAATAATCTTAACAAGATTTTAAGCTACGCTCATTATTTCTGAATAATTACATTCAAACCTACATCAAAGAGAAATACATATAGGTCAACGTAGAAGCAAACACTAATAAGGTTTAAAGTTGGTTTAAAGTATGAACTATGGTATCAGGAGACTTAATTAATTGGAATAAAGGTCGGTGACCAATATATTTGATCACATAATTTTCGCAATCTCAATAGAGATGCGGGAGAGCGTGTTGAGTACGCACTTAAGAGCTACTTCACGTTGACCTCGCTCGTTTTCTAAAAATTGTGATCTCATAAACGTTGCATCAATAGTTTAGATAGGACACGATTGCGTCGATGACTAAGTGGGAAGCAAATATCACGTAACTAAAAGTTAAAATATTGTAAGTTTAGGAAGGGTTCCCAGTTGATTATTACAGAGTTATAAAAAATATTGATGTGCCTGTCCGTTTCTCTTTGCCACTTAATCACTGTTTTCAAAAACTAACATATAAATGGAAAGGTTAGTATCATGAAACCATACATAGTGCATTATAATCTGGAAATTTTAGACAAAGCAAATTAATCTTACTAATTATAAACCTTCGTTTTATGTATCTGTGGAATAAATCCAACTTCCAATTAAAAGCTTTGAAGAGATATTCTCTCTTATATTTTTAAAGTACGCTTAAATTATGAATTATGGTAGTGACTTAATAAAAATTTACTTAATTTAGTGGAAAAAGGTTTTGGGAACTCTCAATTTTCAAGAAACATATTTTAAACTTAATTTTGTAGTTAATGAATTATACTTTAAGTACCTTTCATTTTATATTTATATGTAGCAAACGAGTAGTCACAATTAGTGTATTTCATACAGAGCGTAGATTATTAGTGCGTACATTATTTTAGTACTCGAAATAATATAATGTTAAAAACATTTAAAAACTGCATACCTTCATTGCGGTCTATAATACGATGCGTAGGGGTAGGTAATCTTCTCATTCGAGTGAACCATGATGACAATGAAGGAGCTGAATTTCTGAGGCGCCCATGTTCCCTTTCCTGTAACCAACATCCTGATATAAAAATGTCCTAGTATAACAGAAAGTTGAAATTAACTATCAAATTTAAATACAATAATTTTTCGTTTTTCGTTCCAAAGGGAAAAGGAAACACTTATGGTATCACCTTGATGTTTGTCCGTCTGTTTGTCTGTTTGTGTCTATGGTACAGTCGATTCTCCACGAAACAAATAGTCGTACACAGCTGAAATTTTAAAAAGATGTAGTAAGTGTGTGTAACTTAAAGACAGACAAGAATTGAAAAAATTCATTTGGGTTTTGGGGGTCAAAAAAATCTTTTTGGGGTTATTGTGTGGGGTATCAAAGGTTATTTACATTACGACTTCCAAGATGTTAAAGTTACTTGAAATCACTATTATTAACGCTTTTTTGAATCTTTAATAATACTGACCTCTTTCACCTCATTATCAAAGTAAAGATCAGAAAAAAAAAATTAACATTAAGAATAAGCTGAAGATTAAATAAAAATTATCAGAATTGCATTATGTTATGTTATAATAATTTTCATTTAACTAACCTCAGAACAAAATTTGTCATAGAGCTTTCTTCTTACCGACTTCAAAAAAAAGGAGGTTATCACTTCGACCTGTATGTATGTAATATTGTCAGAATTGCACAGTTTTTGTATTGTTAGTCTATACCAGCTTCTAAACATGTGTGCCAAATTTCATAAGTGTATGTATGTACGTATATTTGTATGTACATTTGTGTGTATGTTTGTATGTTTGTCCGCGCATATTTCAAAAACTATAAGTCCGATTGCAAAAATTCTTTTTTAATTGAAGTAGGTATAGTCCAACTTAGGGACAACTGTAAGAAGAAGAAGATTTCATCAAAATCGGTTTAGTAGTTTTTGAGATAGAGAGTTAAGTGTGTATGAGTGTATGAGTGATAAGAAACATGTCGTTGGTTTAACAGCGTAATTCTAAAACATGTCATTATGCAACTGAAATTAATCAATGTGCAACAACAAAAAGTCTATTAGTTTAGTAGACTTGGCACCGACTTCAGTAACTGTCAAGTTTAATTACAATGATATGTGTATCGTATTTAAAAAGTTATTTTAATTGTACTTGAGTTTTGATTAGTAAAGGATAGTTATTTTGTACTTTTCAGCGATTTTTTTTCAAGGCGGTTTAAATTTTTTAAGTAAAATAGTAAAAAATCTCCATGATAAATTTTGTTCTGCGTTTATCTTTTGGTAACAATTGACAGTAAATAATTTAATATATAATTTGCTCTTAGCCGGTTTTTTAAACAGGCGAAGTTAAAAATCCGTTTGCAACTCAAAAAATTGAATATTGTAATATAATAAACATAGAGAAATGTCTGTCTTCTTTTGTATAAGTTTTGTACTAATAAATTAAGATCTATCAGCAAGCCTAAGAATTACAATAGAGCAAATTCTCAAGCAACTCCACAACTGGCATAGCTCATAATTAAAGATAAACCCTAACTCTTGAGTGATTTTAAATGTAACGAACCCACATATTCGCCTCTGTACGTGGACGTCACACAAACGACATAGCGATGAAAAGTACTTTATGGGATGCTATAAACCAGCACTCTTATTGCACTCAGCAGCAACCGATAAGATACAAGGTCATACTAAAATTATGTACCATTTACATTTTTACGAAAATGGTCGTAAAAATAGTGGAGCTTCCAGTTGACTTCTTGATATTTGTGAAATGTTTGTTGCAATTGTAGATGAGGTGTTTGTTAATTATTATCACTCTTTATTTTTAATAGGTGGTGCGTCTGCATTCCAACCGAGGGTACTGGGTTCGACTTTCCACCAAATCAATTAAGGGAACAAACTTTTAATATTATCTTAAGACTCTGGCCGTCAATATGAGCGTTACTCACGGTACCCCAAGGGCAAGCTTAGTTCTTAGTTTGGGGTCACGTAACTAATTTGAAGTTTATAAAAACACTTCAGATTATTAATGCATTGGCAACTCTGAGTATTAAGACGTTGTGCTTCTTGCACAGAAAGTTCATGGGCTAAATGTAGCCATATTCCTCGCCGCCCGATGCTGAGTGTAATACTTGCAATACTTGCAAAGTACCCCATTCTGTTCAATTTAGGGCCTCTGTAATCCAACATCTTTCTATCTCAACCCAGAATTATAATCTCATTTTCTATGTGTTAAAAATAAAATACGAAATCCATTCCGAGTCCGTCCGGTCGTTCTATCCAATCGATTTCTTAATTTTTTTCTTAATGAAAGGTATTGATGTATAGATTTATGATCAAGCATTGAAAATCACCTAACTTTCACTCTTCTCAAATTATACTCAAACGTGATTTCGTCCTGTACATTTCTTATGTTTTCATAGCTTTCTTTGTCTATATCTCCAGTTCTAATTAAGGTACGTGTTTTGGTCTAAGAACACTCACTGGAACGAGCTCTTTCATTTAAGCTATTGTTTATTTAAATTGGTTGAGTTAGAGGGAAGCTAGATGTGAACATTCAACTTGACTTTAAATTCTTGTATTCAACTTAGGTTTAGGTTACAATTATTCATAACATAACAGCGTTATTTTTGAATTATATTATCAGTATAATGCTGCGGAGCAGCACGGATCCTCTAGTAAATTATAAATTACATTGGAGTATGTATTTGTCTGATTGATAATTAAAGTATTGAAATTCAGCTTTAAGAACTTTGGCCGATATTTATAGGGGTCCGATATGAATTTAAAAGAGGGAGCGCAAAGACGCATTTGTCATATTACAGTACCTTCATAATCTAACCTCAAAACCAATTTTATCCTTTTTCGTATAGGAAAATAATTTTCTGAAAAAGATTTTATAAGTTCGGCTGTACATTGAGAACATGATTTATTAACTTTTGACTTTTAACTTTGAATTAGACCAAAAATAATATAAGACTAAATAAATAAATATATGTGGTAACATAAAAAAATAGACTAACAGTCTAAGGGTCAGTTCTAAGCCTGGTAAGTTTATCTAAGTCTGGTAAGCGAGCAAAGTGCAAGATTGATTTGACAGTTTCATCGATTCTAAGGTTTTTCTACCCGTCTTAAAATCTGTCCTGGGTTCCTATTGTGACTTGTTCAATACACGAACAAATCAAAATAGGAGTAACTGGACATTCTTCCAGTTTAGTGTGTGGAGCATTTAATCCTAAGTGTTCAATTTGTGACCTTAGAAGTTAATTTGTTGTGATTATCTGAAACCTATTATTTACTCTTCGAAAATTGTTAATGTAATAAATTTTCCTAAATTTTCCATAATATAAATAAGACATTAATGAATGATCAGTGGTGTTACTGATCTTCTTTAGCTCTTATTTATAAACATTAACTACATTATTTGCTCATAACTTTGTTATAGAACCTTTCTATGTCTGCCGGTTTGCTAGCTGCTTCTCTTTTGCGCAAAAAACAAAAGTTGGTGGAAATAAGTTTTTGATAAGGAACTACAATCTATCACTTCCTTGTATTGTATCTTGTCACTACTTGCCCGTTAACATCTCTAAGCCCAAACACTATTACCGAAAGTGGCACATAAGTATAATTATGTTATGACTTGATGCTCTGTTCATTCAGGGGCGAAAATATCTTGAATATATGTAACCTAAAGAAGCATAAAACAAACCTGATGTGGTTAGTTCAAAAGTTAAACATTCAGATTAAAAATTCGAATTCTCAATGCACATCCGACCTTGTAAAATCCTTTTCAGAAACTTGTTTTCCTAACCGAAAAAGGGAAAAAAAATTAGTACATTAATAGTATTAGTCTAAGGATGTATTTAGTGAAATCCCAGGAGTTTTTTTTTTATAAAAGTGGGAGTAAACAATCGAGCGGGTCACCTGATGGAAAGTGACCACCGCCGCCCATGGACACCCGCGACGTCCGGAGAATCACGAGTGCGATGCCGGCCTTTAGGGAAAAGAGGGAAAGGAAGGTAGGGGGGAGATGGGCCACCGGCACTCTCACTCACCGAACGAAACACAACCGCAATAGATGCTGTTATTTCACGCTGATATTCTGTGAGAGGGTGGTATTTCACCGGGCGAGCCGGCCCAATTCGTGCTGCCATGAAGCATGGCGCTACCACACCGTTATTATTTTTGACAGTTAAGCGTTAAGATTAATTTCATGTTTTTATGGAGGGACGCATGAGTCAAATTGTAAGGGATTCCATGTTTTCTTTGAATGTATTCAATGTATTGAGCCACATAACGTCACGCGATTTCTTATTCAGACTGGACATTATCAAGCGTGACGTCATTTCTGGCAGTTGTAAAATTATTTTTGACTTACGGATGACGTATCAAGTGAGAGGTTGCTAACCCTTCACCTGTATAAATTCCTTGTATATACTACATATGCATACACACATACTCCACGGAAGTATCAATTATTACCGTACACTACATATCTTCACGCTGTATCCCTAACGGGGTAGTCAGAGCGGACGGAGCACTAAGCTTCGCGGTTCTTAGATACTTCTTTCACCATCTCGAATCTCATCATTCCCCTCTCACATTTTTGCCAAAGTATGCTGATGATTTTGACATTTACGTCAGCTATAACGCTCTGGCTATTAGATCTTCGTAAGTCAGCCTTGGTCTTCCTTGGCTTCTGCTACTACTCACTCTTGCTCTGTAGATCATTATCTATTATAATATTAAATATAATTATCATATTATCATAATAGTAAAATCTGTAGTCTTGATCCGATATAGACTTCATATAAGTTATTGATAGCAGCGGTAGCTTTGGAATCTGTAAGACCGAAAGCTTATTGCTAGAAGTACATATAAATGTGTTAGATAAAAATATTTTTACAGTTATAAGTGAAGCTGTGACTATACAATATCGAATATCGAATAAGTCGCGATAAGCGTAGATTATGCCATGACATAGTTCAAGTTTTCCTAACAGTAAGTAACAGAAACCACAAGTAATATAACGTAAGGATATTATTTGTGATAGCTTGCGCCAACCGACGCGTACAACAGATGTTATTGTAAAGCTGGTCACACATTGCACGCACGCTGTCCACACACCGTTTTAGTTATTATAATCATATTTTATGTTTATCCATGCATTACATTCCTCACAAACGCACGCTATACCAGAGCTATACTGTGTGAATGATCTATAACCCTATTATATTATTGTTGTATTGTATTATTGTTGTTTACGAGTGTAAGAATGTGACTGTGACGTAATGAGATAACTGAATAATTCGGGGTTTAATAGTAATTAATAAATGCGCCGGACAATAATCATCTATGTGATGACACATTAACACATTCCCTATGCTACGAGAACCAGATGACATACTAGGGGCGTCTCCTAGTACACCCAGACCCCGAGATAATCTAGAAAAGTTCGTTTCCTAAATTGGCCCGACTGACTGGGTCAGCACGTTAAGAACGATAGCTGCGCCGCAGTCGCGCGACAATTGTATAAAATGGATAATTACGGTGACATATTGTAAAATCACTTTTTATAACTTAAATAGGGTCGCTAGCAGTACACAGTTTTTAATTTACTCATTAATAAATAGAGGTAGCAATTCACAAAATTACTTCGTGCCCGAGTTAACAACAAATTGCAATCGATCGCGTAAGATTCGGCGAGATTATTACCTAATAATTTATAAACAGCGACAGTCACGCGATTTTTGCACAACCGGCGACTAATTGTATTAAAAAATCATGTTGGTATCATGTATGACGATGCGTGTCTAGTGCGCCATGACCGTAAAATAAACTTTTGGTGGTAAAAAAATACATACAAATTATATTGCACGAATTTTCGTTTTGACAGCAGATATCGCGCGACATTTAGCTGTCGCACGCTGACTACAAGTTCGGTAATAAACGTGCGGCTATCGCTTACTAGGTGCAGTTAAGTAATAAGGTAGCGCGAATCGAACCCGGAAACTTCCGCGCTTGGATGCAACACCTAAACCACTGCGCCATCGAGGTCGTCGTATAATATTCGATAATATTGTGTGATTTTCGAATATTGATCGAGTTAAAGATTTTTTATGGACTGAACGTATGAATTACTCCATGTGAAGAGAATATCTGCATATTTTCAGTAAGTTATATAAAACAACTGATTTTATAGATTGTTTGTTTCTCATACTGTTTTTGTAAATTGGAGTTTATGCTTTGCACTTATTATAATTTTTGCTCAAGAAAATACTAGAGGATATAATACATCTAGTAGATAAAATTGCAATTCGAGTAATTTTAAGCCTTTTGATTTGGATTATTTAATAGGTAGAGCTAGAAAATTATAATTAATGCAATAATATATTCGGTGGGTATATATATTTTACAGGTAATTTCAGTTCATTACATTAATTAATCATTCAATTTCATGAAATTCAAATCTAAATTAATTTGACAATGATATTAAATATAATGACAGGTTTAGTTACAAAACTAAAATAAAAACTTCAACTCAAATTAAATTGCAAGGTCCATTGAAAAGACTATGTGAAGACAATGGAGGTTCTATTGAAAAAACAGATTCTCCGTAAATTTCACTAAACATGGAAGGGGTTAGTTCCTTGAATTTATTTTCATTATACAAGTCCAGTCACGTATTTTTAATAATGTGGACACATACTTTATTTTCTTCCACAAACACACAAATCGATATGTACTTCGTTTTATTTCGAAGACAAATTTTATCGAAAGTAATATTTTTCGTAAGTATAAGTGTATTTCTAGAGAAAATACATAAATGTTATACAGAAATCTCATCGATAACTTCTGATCAAAGGCTAAACTTTAATGGATGACAAAATATTCTCAGCTTTTTCAGTAATAACACAGTAATAACAAGATATGGTTGTTTTTAGAGTCAAATTCCTGTCTAATTAAAATTTAGTCATTCATAATAAATCACCATATTAACGTAGAACTCACTTGTGAAACACGTACCATGAACACAACGTTATTAATACCTGAACCAACTTTTGCCCACATAATAGTTAATTAAAGCACTTGTAGAGAGTTGTTTTCTTAAGTTGGTTTCTTGTTTCTATCTAGAGCATAAAATTTTGAATGATGTAAAGATTTTTCATTTACATTTCATTATTTAATATTCACGCTTATCGCTATATATAAAATTTGGGAATAACCTCGAAACTAAAACCTTTGTATTGACTAGAATTAGAAAAATACAAGCATGAAGTATTTTCAATCTTTCACAAGTAATAACTAATAGTATCTTACTGATATTATAATATTTAGTAGGTTTAATGCAATCTTTATTGATGGTAAATAATATTTATGTAAATTAAAAAAAAATCCATTCCAGCTGTTGCAAAAGAAAGACAAAAAAACAAACTTTCCAATAATATGTAAGTACTAAGTTACGGAGTGAAAATATCTAGAAAACAATTTTATACTCTAAATAAGTATATTAAAGTAGAGAATTGCATATCAATCACTAATTCGTTTTCAATGCAAACTATAAATGTTCATGCAACGGAGAGATTCGGATATTTATGTAGGTATCTATTAATCAGAATAGTTGTTGATCGTGAATGTTCAAGATTACCACGTCATTTAGTTAGTAGTTTAGTCGTATAGATGGACAGTATATAATACATACTATATCGACATTTATCTACATCTATCCACATCTACATTTATCTGAGTCGACTTTCGACTGAGTCGCTTCTGGTTAAAATACGCAAAAAAAGCATTTCAATTAAAGCTAAATCGAAAGTTTTGAACTATTTTATCGCAGACAACATAAATAATAAATTTATTACACTGTCACGACGCACTTTTGTAATATTGTACCCTTGTCCGTGTATATAGCGTTTACGTTTGGTAAAATTGATTTTCTCGGTTGAAGTGAATTCACTCTTGAGTGCTTGTTGTTCTTATCACATGGAGTAAATGGAGTAGATGACGTTTCGTCCATAAAAATAAGAATTTACCTTTGAAGTCATGGACATCGGACATGTGAAGACATGCGAGCATTGGAGAAATTGACATTTACGAGAAATTAATAGAAGACCTATGTAGTAAGACACAGACATATGAAAATGTGTACCTCATATTTTATCCTCGTTATAGATAATTTCCTCTATTAAAAATATACAGCATATAAATACGGGTACATATACTTGTGTATGTATAGATATGTATACTTATGTATAGATATTACAAACACTAAAGTGTCTTTGTCTGTCTGTTTTGTTTTCGCGGCTATACTTCTGTACATCTTTTGATAAATTTTGGTATGGAAATAGATCGAACTCTGGGGAAGAACATAATATAGGCTAGATATTTTTGAAATATCCACGCGGACGCAGTCTCAGGCAACAACTAGTAAGCTATATTTTTTTCTCTAACAAAACAATATTAAATTGTATGCAATACTCGTACACGGCTGAGGGCTGACATACTGGGCACGAATACGAAATATGAAATGAGTAATCGTTAGTCGCAGTAACAAGTAACTTGTGGTTTGAACTGTAAGAGTAATAGCACTCTATGGAACCCACAACTGTCTTTTGTAAAAACAATATTAAAACGACCGATATAATATTTAATAATTATACTTTTAATTATCTATCACGTCAATAGCAGTGAGTAAAACGTCCACACACACATCGTACAGATGATAGATATGTATGTACAGTTGGCCAAGAAAGTGGTTGAGCACTTTTGAAAGTATGTTCTAATTAATAAAAATATTGCTGTAATTGCTGTGAAATTTTGCAAGTATTCAAAGTCAAAGTCAAATCAATTTATTCACGTAAACCAAGGTATTTTTGAACGTGAAATCTTCTTTAGTTCGGTTCAAATAGAAAACCTGGACACTGAGAAGAACCGACAAGAGACTCAGTCATGAACCGACAAGATACTCAGTCAGATATTAACGTGATTGGCTGATTAGCATCCAATCAAAAGGCATAGATAAAGGTGCATACCATTTTAACCTCTATTAACAAGCATTAAACATTACTTTCTCACTAATTTCATGCTTGTTACATTTAAATTATAAAAAAGATTTTGACAATCTTTCTTTTGACAGTCATTCATTGAAAATATGTAACTGTTGTAATTTACCTAAGATGAATTAACCATATTGCCTCGTAATTTATCTTTAGCTGAAATGGCAGAAATCATAGCATAATATAGAAATGGTCAAAATAACAGTGAAATTACAAGAAATTTAAATATACACGTAAGTATATGATTGTCTGAATGTTATCTCAATTGTTTATAATCGGTTTAGTATACAAAATGCAATAATATTAATGTCTCGGTTTTATACTTTCAACGTAACACCGTTTCCCTTTGGATTTCGCGCTAAGGTGAAGAAAGTGAAGAAACTACTATGCATAGGAAAACGATGAGACGTGCCTATGAAGTAAATGGTTTTACGCCTAGGACTAGTTTTGCGGAATAATTTGATGTCAGTACTGAAACTATATGGCAGCACTTGCACGATGTAGGATTGCACTACAGACGTCATTCCTAAAAGGTTTATTTAACGAATAGCCATAAAGCAGCTCGTTTGAATTTTGCTAGAGAATTTTTAAATTTTGATTTGTCATCTACAATATATACCGATGAGAAGACGTTAAAATCCAACCAACATGGCCTGTTAAGTTTGTGGCGTTACAATAATACAAGATACGATGACACTAATTTAGTTCCAAACATGAAATCTGGTAAAATATGTCTTAACATATGGGGCTGGATGTCGGCTGACGGAGTCGGTGAACTCCACGAGCAACCGCTCTAAATTATATTGACAATTCGAGAACTTAATGTTACAGTCTGTCCGGATTGTCTACCCGGAAAATGAGCTCCCCGAATTTAATTTTTTACATGACAACTGTAGGTTACATACTGCTAGGGTGACGCGCAATTGGTTTCAACGACATCATTATATTCGACTACGTCTATGGCCTTCAAGATCTTCTGATTTGAAACCCATATCTGAGGACTAATGGTGCAATGATGGCCTAACCGAAATGAAAGAACACGTGACTGAAAGTCATTGCATTGAGGTACGAGATGCCATTCGAAGTACGGATATTTGTTCACGACTTGTTGGATCCATGAGGCGCCGACTGTCAGAGGTTATTCAAGCTAATTGTGGATATACTCTATATTATTTTAATATATTTTACAGTAATGAAATATAAAAAAATTGTTTTATTATCGTCCTTTTAAGATTAGCGCGCACCACAAGCTTGGTGAGGCGTATCGCAACGCACTGCGAAATTGTAACAGCCCATAATAAATAAAATGCGTGCGCTGTACTGCAGTTATCACGTCGTTGTCTGTAGTGTACGAGCTATAGATTATGTATCAAAGAGATCTAGCACGATTTTTGCAATTTAATGATCTGAAAATCTGATTTTGTTTGTAGATTTTGTAATTACCATTCTGCACTCAAATTGAAACAAACACGTCACAGATGTCATAATATGATGGCAAGTGAAAATAGTCCTTGTAGTTTTTTGACGCGTAAACGATAAATCTTTGGTGCTCAACCAATTTTTTGACCGACTATACATAAGTACTCGTCCGTAATAATATTATGTTATAGATACTTTATTATAAAGTCTTTTACATATTTTTGATTTGAACGTTTTACTAACAGATCGGTAGACAGTATGATACAAATAATAACATAAAAGCTCACCAAAAATACAGACCTAGGTACTGTCATAAATTAAAAATCTAAAAATTATTGATCTATTTCTTGCTTGAATCACTGGACAAAGTGATAATATAGTTATCACTCATGACTTAACTTATAAAACGGTTTATATGAATGGCTTGAAGAAAAGGAAGGATATATGTCTGAAGTAATTCAATGGTTTGGGAAGACAGATCTAATTTGTGTTATAAAATTATTCGTGTATAAATAGTGAATTTATTCATGAATTGCTCCAAATACAAGTTTAAACCTAAGTAGAAAAATCGCCATATAAGTTGTGATAGTCATGTATCTCCGCAATCCTGTAGCCCAGGCCTGAAAACAAGGCTACGTTGTTGACCATCTGTCGTGAGCGACTAAAGGAGCCTTCCAAGTCGTGACCGATCTGAATTAGAAGTGAGGAATTCGGTTGTCCATCCATGCGGCCTCGGGGAAAGATCACGTGTGATCTGCTATTGTGGCACTGCAAATTTGCTGGGGGACTTTGTCGCTGCCTCCCCCAAGAAGTACTTTAGCATAACGTGAAACGGGTTCCAGTGCGTTCTCTAAGAGATCCCGGAGCCTCTTGACAACGCACTGGGGATGATTAACGCAGGTGTTTTTGTGTATAAAATCCCCAGATAACCTAATCTCACCCCCAGGCGCCCAAGTACCTGTGTTCAGGTCTCTTCTGCATTACTAAAAAAGAGTCAGATTGCTGACATTTTCTTTCGATTCGTTCACATTGCTTAATAATGAAATTAAAAGCCTTAACTATATTTTTAATTCGATTACATTAAAACGTAAAAACTTTAACAGACAAAATAAATGTTTTATTTAATTAACGTGTATCGTTTTTACTATAAAAAATATATCTAAATATTGATCTGAAGTTCACTGTAAATATATGTATAATATCTTTTAACACTGAATTACTTAATATTATTATCTACTTACACCGACATTTCATTGTATTGTTATTATCTATTTTACTTGAAAATTATTAAATGATTGTAGATACACGCAAGAGATAAATCGATAAATACTCTACATAATAAACACAATACTAAAATGCAATATCAAATGTAAGCATCTATAAATAATGTAAATCATAAGTTTATGGTAATTGCGATCCCGTTAGTGTAATAATTTCAACGGAGAAAAATAATCACGAAACTACATATGGTATAAATAGATATTTTATAATCCTTACATGTATTTCCATAAATCATATATGTACATGCATACATAGATATCCTCACGCAGTATCCCTAACAGGGCAATCAGAGGTATAGATAACATGTATAGGACTACATAAAAACACAGTTACAATTCAAGAATTCAATTACTTCTATACCAATTTTATAGATAATAATTAGAAAAATCGTTGGTCTTTAAAATTAAAAGATACAAATGTAAAGTGATGAAGTATTAACTGAAATATCGACTTAGAATACTAAAAAACTTAACTGAAAAAACACGCTTTCATAAATGCACTAAAAAGTGAAAAATCGTTATCGACCTTGTTTTCTGTCTACCCCGTAACGGCCTAAGTCAAGCCATGTTTGTAATTACGTATAATATTTGAGTGTAAAAGCGTGGCGCGCTTTCACTGAAAATAAATGATTTTGCTATATGAATTCTATTAGATTTGAAGACAAAGGGCCCTACGCTTGTACACTCAACTATTGCACTTAATTATAAACATGGTTACACTTAGGCCCTTATAGTAGCAGTAGACAAGAGTACAAAGTAGATAATTATTTTCTGCTTTTTAGTGAAACGCGTTTTTTTGTTTTTTTGAACTACTAATTTATTTTCAATTACGTCTATTTTTTTGTAATCTTTTTCTTTCCTTCTCTTTTTCAATGTTTACACATATTTGCAACCATGGGCTATTTGCAACTTGCATCAAATTTTTTTACGGTTGTTATTTGTACGATTCTCCCTTGAGGGAAGGCAAAGGTACCCATCCCATACAGCCGATGTCTTCAGTAATAATATATTCTTCATATTATTTCATTAAAATGTCGACGTAATACATTTTAATGTTTCTTAGAATTTCTGCCGACAAACATGTTTAGGCAATCTTTCTAGTAGGATCCGCTGAAGCAGATTAAGCCACTGAAAATATCACTACTAAGTAAGCAGATATTTTAATAATTCTATATACGGCACAACAGCGTAGATACTTGGGACGCAAACGCTTATTTTACATCACAATATCCACTAGAAACAATTAATGCTCGGCTGCTCTCCATGAAAAAAATTCTCTTTCTTTTGACTCGCATGCAAAATAAGGTTTATCATAGAGCATTGTATTTGTGTAAAAAAATGTGCCTACTCGTTACATAATCCATTTCTGATAATTTTTCTTCTATGTAGTTTACGATTTTTTTAATTTTTCTGAGTGATACGCTTGGAGGTAATAACAGCAATTTTAAAGTTTTGACGCATGTTTTCGAAATAATGTTAAAAAAAAGTAATTTGAACAAGGTGGTACATATTGTTTAATTCGTGGTTAACAGAGCTTTAATTTAAAACCCACACGACGACCTCAAGTAAAATTTGTTTCTAATTTCTGTTTAAGGCCAAAATTAACCTTTTAAACTGAAAACTCAACTTCAGTAGATACTTAAATCTGGAGCCTAAATTTAAAAATTTTGAAATAGTCATTCATAATAACTCAAGCTGATAACAAACGTTTTAAACATGTACTTATACTCATTTATTAATAATTGTTATAGCCAGTAACAAATTGTTAGATATAGACAAAGTTAGATACTACATTTTTGTATTGAAAAGTAAAATGTTCTGGAGAAGATAATGATAAACTTAATAATGTACTTTTCCTGTACTTTCACGAGCGTGTTAAATTAAAATCCATTTATGTCAAACATAATACGTACACAGCAATGTCAAAGGTTTTATATACGTTTTAATGAAAACATTTTACATGTACTGAACCCCGGATCATGTCTACTAAAATATGTAAGCAGACCAAAAACAGACTGATGAAGTGTTAAATACTAAGAATATATTTTACTCCATCAGAATTTTAAAGCAAATTACCTATGTCAAAACGAGAATTGTAATGAAGACATTGTGCGTAATATGTTAATAAAATTAATAGACTTATGTGGCTTTTATAGTACAACTCAAATGAGACATTTTTACTTTTTGTGAATGTTATACTCAATAACATATATGAATATGTAATTATTTTTTGGCTTTTCATGGTGGAATATTTTTGAAATGTGACATATTTTATATGAGTAATTTATAATTTATAACTAGCCAATATCTCATCAAAACGAAATGTAAATGGATGGAAAATTGTATGATTGAATTTAACAGCAAAAAGTCACTGTTGCCAAATAAACATTAAATAAAATTAATTCGACCTAGCCCGTCAAGACAAGGTCCAAAATATTGTAGTAGCTTATAATTTAATACTTTGCAGTTTAGTGCCGGAACAAATCTGACAAAGATAAGATAAACATAATTCGAATACTACACAAACGCTCACATTGAACATTTAACCTTATGTGTAACATGTCTACTAAAAAGTGGCATAAGAGTAAAAGTTGTTCAAAACACATAAGTTTTACTTTATCAGTACGTTATGGGCAGCAGTAGGTACCTTTTTCTTGATAACAAAGAAGAAACTCGGACACAGGTACATACCCCCTCGGGGTAGGGGTGGACTGCGTGGGGCTTTTACCCAAAACTCCTTCGGTGATCCTCCGCGACGTGTCTGGAGTAGGTCGGGAATCCTCTGCGGAACGCGCTAGAGCTTCTTTCACTAAAGCACTCCTCGAGAAGGAGGCGCAGTAAGCTCTCCCCCGCAGAGCTCCCCGAACCCTTACAGAACCATGGTAACGCGAAACACATGTTTAGCGCCAGAACCAACACCACCTTCATGATATCGTTCGATACCCCCGTGCGACCCGAATGGCCATCTTGTAATACTGGCTAATAAGTTAAGCTCAGCAGCACTGAACTCCCGTCAGTCTTTGTGACCTAACGAGTGCCTCGTAGAGAGCCATGAATTGCATGATCTCTATATAGACGCTAACCGCCTACTCCAGTCCCCAGAGATTGGGCAGAAACTGCTACAGGGCAACCGCTATCCTCTCGATGAGAGGATAGATAGAACTAGGCGATCAAAGTGTTCCTCGTATCCTCAACGATCATCTACGGTAAGGCCTAGGTTATTTATGTACCGCTCTCCTCTCTGTCTGTACAGATACGTAAACAACGAGAATTGTCGAGCTGGGTGGCTCCCTCCCTCACGTGAGTTTGTGAAACACAGCACCTCAGGTTTAATACTGATGTAATCGACGACAGGGGCCACCCCAAAGTCGGCCAGCTAGATGATCCTTTCGAAGGTCCTCCCTCGGCAAGCACCAGAGTGTCGTCTGCTTAACAAATGAGATGCATGCCAGTGGAGAGATCGACCCCCATTGCTTTGCACTCAAGGTTTCACAAGAGCGATCTCAAGACGGACCCTTGCGGAATCTCGCACTATGTCACTTGGGCCTACACTGCATGAAAAAATGATATAAATGAGAGAAAATGTTTAACGAGTCCTAATCCCAGAAACATTAAAATATTCCTAATTATTCAATTATCATATATTTTCATTAACGTAATACAATTTTTTGAATGTACTCGCTTCTGATAATTATCATATTGTATAATACAGTAATGGTCAGGTTAATTATTAAGTATTTATGTACTTTAGACATAGCAATAGAATTTAAAAATTAAGCCTCCGTATGTTTGTGCTGGCAAAACTCGAAAACCAGTCCACTTTCAATTCTTATATAACGTTGCAATGGAATACGCATGTGTTATAACTACGCCTCACAGCAACGCGTGACCGTGAACAGCTAGTCTTATTATAAAATTTGATAATGGACACAAGTATTTGAAATAGAATCAGATATTTAACCAGGATTTTTTCAAAACGAAACGGGAAAGTTTTTCGCAATTCGTCTTTTATGGATTAAGAATAGACACACGAACGAAGCCGGTTGAAGCAGCCAAAATAATATTGTAATTAATTTCACATTAGGCACACACAATTTAAAGAGACGATAACAATGAAATTACGTAGAACTCTAACCATATAATTCCGTACAACTAACCAACCGAAGTTCATAGCGCGGATTGTAATTAACTATTTTGAAGCGATATAATACAGGCAAATCGGCAGCTATTTGTTGGTTTCGTAGAAGTCGACGTTGGTACGTACCATTACGTGACGAATGTGGACAGAAAAAAATTTCACAGAAAAGTCACACTTTTTGTAATAAAATTATTAATGCTCAAAATAACTTGTGATATTACATTACTTTTAAATTAAACTATATAAGTAGGCCATAATATTCTAATATATAAAATGATTAGAACTTTGTATTATTCATTAATATTATAATCCATAGAAAAGTGTAGCAAGTATTTATTGTATCGTTGTTAGTAAAATATATAACTATTGTTAGTAAAATATGGTATTGTGTGTTAAGTACATTTACATAATAAATTAATATTACGAAATCACATAATTCAAATATACAGATAAAAACAATATTCTGTTGAATTTTTGATGATAATCTGTAAATTATACACATGTTATTTGAATTGGGTGAGGTAATGTATAGTATCAGAAAATACATAATACACATATGTAATAAACAAAAACAAAGACTTCATAATATGAAAATCGCATTTGATTGTTTTACACTGTATACATTTTATCGATGTGTTTGATAATAATAATTGATAGATACTTGTAACATTATTATGTATTGATATTTATACTGTTTTATTGCACAATATACGTTCGTGAAATTATCGGATTTGTAGTATCTTGTAGGATGTTGTAAAATTGGCTTCCTTGCCGTACCTCAGATCCTGTGAATTTATGTGTTAAGTAGTCAATATAAATGATAATAGAGTTGTCATATTGGATGTTCAATGTTCGTAATAGAAAAAAAAATTCGATTATATAGAATTCAAAATTTGTAGGGTTTATAATTAGAATGTGTAATAAAAGTTACGTTTTTATAGAATAAAATAAATAAAACCAAATATTTTAAATCTAATTATTGTTCGATAATTTTGTAAAATTCATATTTTTTTTTGATTGATTATATAACGCATAATACATAGTCGTGTACATAACTCTTTTGATTTTGTCAACTAATTAAGCACTTATTACTACTTATCACTTATCACTTACCGGAACGTATAACCCAGTAATGCCCTCGCAAGCAAAAATCGTCATGATTAAGAAGAGAAATGCTCTCATATTGGCTGAATATGTCACACAATATTCACAGAGAGTAAAGAAACTAAAGTTCGAAACTCAAAGTTGAATCGCGGGTTGTTCGGGCGTTGCTCCAGTGACGTCGGCGTCGAGCGACTTGTGAATGGGGCGACTAAAACCCCTCCCTTTATAGGGTTACTGGACGTTACTGCGCACCCTCTGGCGCACTCTCTTAGTTTTCTTTTTACTCACTATTGTCACTTCCGTACTTAATTTATGAGTGATTTTGCGAGTCCTTGTGAATGTATATATTTATATATTCAAAGTCTTTAAAGAAACTTTACAACGGTTTAGCAATTAATAAAAGTTCAAAGCTTTTGATCTCGCAAGATCGAGAATCCTATAAAAGTTTTAATTAATTAACACCAATAAAGTATTTATATTAAGCTTGTAACGGAATATTAGTTGAAAAGGCATTCTAAGAAACATAATAAAATGTATAAATGTGAACATATTAACATGGCTTCTTTAGTACCTTTTTCGTACAATCCCGAAAGTAAAATGATATCTTTAATGTACAGGCCATACTTATCAGTATCTGTTTACTAGATAAATATTTTGAACGTCAATTAAAACTCAAAGTTAATATTGAAATAACAGGCGGTACTTATGTATTCAATTTGTTTAAAATAACTTTATCTTAGTGTTTATTTTAATTAGAAAACTAAAACTACTGAAGTAACTTATAAAATTCGTGTTTCAGGTTTAATTACAACCAAGAAAATTAATCGTAAAAAATATACGAGACAGAATAAATACTTAAATGCTAGTTAGATAAAAAAAATTGTAATAATTAATTATACTCAATTTACCAAAACAATAATCTTTCGCAATATTACAGATGAATCCATCTACCATATGTCAACAATAATTACATGTCGTGATAAATTAAATGTTTCGACATCCTAATAACGAGGCGTACAAAACACGACATTTCTAAATTCTTCTTATCTGTAATCCAATCAAAAATCGTTCAAACTTAAAGTTATTTTGTTTATCCCTCAATTTTCCAAAGCGTAACTTAATTTCAGAGCTAATTATCTAAAATCAACAAAGGGCTTTTAAACTCCAACGGGCTGTGTTCCATGGCTAGTTAATCTTAATGAAACTTTAAAATGGAAACTGAGATTTAATATAGTTTTATTTTACTGTTGGCAATAGCGAGTTTAAAATAAGTACAATATCAATTAATTTCCTGAAAAATTAATAGACTTAATTAATTGTGTTAAGCGAAAGTGAGTGGTAAAACAAGACAAGGAAGACCAAGGCTGACTTATGAAGATCAAATAGCCAGAGTGTTAGCAGACGAAAATGTCAAAAGCTCTCGCATACCTAGGCGAAAATGTGTGAGGAGAATGATGAGATTTGAGGAAGCGAAAGAAGTATGTAAGAACTGCGACGCTTGGCGCTCCGTCCTCTCTGACTACCCCGTTAGGGATACAGCGTGAGGATATGTATGTTTGTAATTGTGTTATGTCACTTGACCTCTCCTTTGTTCCTTATGAAAATCTGACTAAATATTTATATCAAAGGTATTTTTGTTATATGAGTTATTTAACACTTAAAATTGTTTCTATCTGATTATACTTTCCATTTTATGAAAAGAAGTGAAATTGTGAGTTTTGTTGCTTGAACTGAGGTTTTTCCTTGTTAAAAGCAAGTTAATGAGAAAATTGCGATATATGTTCTCTCACAATAACCTCTAATAACCTGACAACAGCATTGTAACTGATTATTTAGTTGTACTTACTTAAATTACTTTATTCGCTCAAGAAAGATGCATGAGTTTATAATGTAAACAGGGTCTTGGTACTTCAACAAGCACAGTTGCTTGCATTAAATTTAAACTGTAACCATTTTTAATTTATTGTAAAAGTAAACTTTTGTCCGTTCACTATTACTCTGACTTTACCGGTTAATTTTATTCAAGTAAATAGAAATTTTATGACTAGCAATGCAACACTGAGAAAATTGTTCACTTGTTTGAAGCCAATTGGCAGTAAACATTGCAATATTTCAATAAAATTTCAAAGGAACGCGCTTATTTTATGAATGTTTATTAAAGTTATATTGTACAGTGTTTACAGGCTTTATTTGAAGCAAGTAACTAATTTATTCCGTATTTTACAATAAAATAGCAATTATATTTATCATATAATAAAAACAAGCACAGGAATCTTGTAATATATCCTCACTGACTCTTCGCTATACCGTAAGGTATTTTCCCTTTTCCGCTGTCCTTACCTACACTGTGACTTTGCGGTCTTTAACAAGATTTTCATTTGCGATTACGTGTCTATATAATCTAAATATCTGCAATTAAAAACCACTTTTATTGAACTTCCTTGATGAATTTCAAAATAATAAACGTGTGTTTGAGTATTGTAAAACTAAATATAGTGTAGAGTCTACACAATGAAAATTTATTGTAAATGTAAATAGTTTATTAGGCTTCTTTGATTCCAACCCAAATCGTTTGTTTAGTACTTGTTTCTTCCACAATCAACAGTATGATGCAAGTTTGAGGATGAACAGGTGCATCTCAAATCTAAGTTTATGTAGGTACCTGACGGCATGCATATATATCATTATGATTTGACATCTGTGACTTTAAAAGGATGTTCTTTGAGAAATACAAGAAGACGGTCGAACGAAAAAACTAGCATAATGTAATAGTAAAAATCACAAATAACGTCAACTAGGATTTTGTGTCCGGATACTGAAAGGAGATAAGTTTCAGAATTCAAGGAGGTTCTGGCCTTGACATTGTACGGTATCACAGATTAACGCAGATAATATTGTCTAAACACCGACATCTACTCATATCATTTTTGGTCTTATTTCATTAATTTCCTGGTAAGAAATTAATTTCTAAAGTAATTATATACGACAACACAACAATATGATGTCATCTACCCTGAGGACCTGATTGCCTGAGGGCGTTCACTGATGAAATGTCAGTTTAGTGACGTTTTAATGCTGTATTTGATTATTTTTTGAAACATGTGTAGATGTCTACATATGAGGACTGGATTAATTTTTTTATCGAGAATGTAGTCAAGCTGAAACCAGCCAGATGTCCAACGTCGAGCAACTGGGTATGACAACGCAATATCAAGGTTTGTGACGTTTAGCGATTCTTTTTTTCAATTACTTAATGCTTTGGCAACTAGGCCATCGACCTAATCACACAATTGGAAAAACCTATGGGAAAAACAATGTATTGTTAACCACACCTCATTGTATCGTTATAATGTTTACGTCAGACATTGCTACAATCGTCAAGGAAGGTATAATCATTGAATAGTTTTACAGCTCTGAAATCTAGTCCTTTTGAACTTATATAGCTGTTGTGTGGTTCGAAATTATTTTACAACCAGTGAAATTAGCCTTAATAAGTTTTTGTTGCAATAATTTTGTTTTTAATATTTTTCATGATTCCTATGTACCTACACCATACGTAGTGAAACGAACAGCCAATATTACTTTATATGTTTTGTTCAGTATTTCAAATATTGCACGATATTTACTTTAAAATTATAACACCCTTGTTTTAAGAGTAATTATCATAATTTAAGAATAATCACATTCACTTTTTAAATCTCACTACATTTCGTTAACAGTTTACTTTTAACAACTTACTTCATTCGAGTGCCTCGCCATGTGAGATATTCGATTATGTTAACAGCAATTCTCGCGCAAAACCAGCAACATACGCGCTTTTCCGGCATTGGTCGACACTTCACCAATGTAAGAATTGACCAATGGGGGTGAACCGGTGTTGCTATGTTAATGTAGCAGTATACTAGTAGGTTACTTAAGCAGTGTTGCCATTTAAGGCTTGCGAAATAGGAAAATAGTAGTTATTTGAGAAGTCACGCTAACAATAAAGTCAGAAATGAATCATCTTTTTTACACAATTACATGAAGACAGCATAACACTCACTTAAAAATATGCAAATATCCTACTAAGATGAAACCGTTTGCGCTTCAGAAGTATACGTAAAAGTTTCAGATACATGATTAATATGGGCATTTAAATTATGTTTCTCCGAAAACGTGCATCACCTTAGCTATGTATAATTCTAATATATTATTGACATTCTATCCCATAAGTATCAGATTCGAATATTTACCTTTATTATCTCATTAACTCGAGATAGAGAGCGTTAGATCAGACGTTAGTTTGTATCATGAAATATGTAGATAAACTAGTTGTTTTCTCTCGACGTAAGCAGATACCTTGGTAATTCTTCCGTTGGCCTAAATACCTAAATAATAGTTTTATTTGGTAAGATGATTGTAACAATATTGTAAAATTTATGAAAGACTATCTTTTATTCACGACTTCTCTCGTATGATAATATCGTATGTCTTTCTCTCTCCGTGTAAAAAAAATTAGTTTGATGGGTTTGGCAATTTCACATGAAAAAAACAGACAACAACACAACAATGGTTCGTTTTCAGGGTTCTATATGACTATAACGTTAAATACGGAATAGAAGCAGAGAATATGTAGAAAAGAAGCCCGCCTCATGCATAACGGAATTGCCTACTCTCGTCCAGATACGTAGGTTGACGCGTTGGATGTGAGATGCGGGTAGCAGCGCGTTTAGTTGTACATATACTAAATATGTCGGAAAAGACACGGGGCAATTCGTGCTTTTGCAACTCAGCCATGAGAAATAGGTACCTAATCTTACAAGAGGCGAACTACTCCATAAAATACAACGTTAAGACAAAGTTAATGTGCAAACGACACAAAACTCTTTGTAACAATTATTATGTAGGCAATTGGTGATTTAATAATGGCAAAAGATCCGTCGGAGAAATGATATGGCACCGGCCGCCATAGTCTAACAGACTCTCAGCGCCGGCCCCGACGACGTTCCGTTAGCGCGTCATCGGAAGTCGCGCTTTGCCACAGTATAGTCAAATGAGTGCCTTTTTTATTTCCACCGACAAATATAATAAATAATAATTAAAAACAATGCATACAGATAAGCCTTTCATGTTTGTTACATTTAATTTTTGGATTAGAATAACTAAAATTATTTAAGCATTTAAGGACATTATAATACGTTCATTTAAGCGATTTAAACATATTTGTGACAATGTGAAGAACAAATTAAAGACAAATGAAAGCGGTCGCGTGTTTGCGCCGCATGCGACCCCGACTGGTTCTACAATAATTGCCCCTGTTCGCCCAAAATATTGCCGTTGTGTGCCTATCACAACGTATGCGTATTAACACGCATACATACAAACCGCGCACACTGGATTTCTATGAAGACATCCTACTGTTATGTTTATACTGTGACGAAAGTTTCATCTATACATAAATATATTATACCCACTACATTTACCTACTATGTAAGTTACATTTTAATTTTTTACCATATATTTTTAGTCTTTATTTTTATTTTTTGGCGTCAATTAGAATGCAGTAGGTATAGAGAATTTTTTGGCATTTCACATTGTTTTTAATAAATAAAGACACATTTAAATATGAGGAACTTGTTCTTAATAATCGCATACAGTTTCTGGAAATCGACGGTAGGAGTAACGAACGAATGTGTTGATAATATCACAACGGTTTTGTTTTTATCGTTAAAGTAAGAAACCCTAAAATATGACAAGGGCAATATTATGTACACAAGTTAGGCCTGTGTCGTGAGAGATAGTTTCAGTCATTTGATTGCAATCATTCAAAATACTTACGATTGCTTCCACAAATGGACGGACTTTTATCAATTTAACTATTCCATGGACTGAATCTCGATATTGAATTAATAATTCAGATATTCAGATACATTTAGATATGCTACATTTTAACATATATATGTAACATACACAATAAAAATACAAATGGATTACAGTAAAATCTAAAAAAAATCGAGATCTATTCCACATAAAACGTTCGACCTTTCATATTAATCAAAAATACATACATAAAAGGGCGCCTTTATAAGACTACGTGTTCAAACTGCGAACTTCCAGTAACCGAACCCCGTCCACTAATTAGCTAGCAGTGTTTCCCTACAGACTGCAATTCTTCTCATTTTACTATAGCATTTACACGTATTTTCACGGTCTCTGTGGAGAACCTCCGTGGAGAATTGAGATGAAGCGGACACTGGTCGTAGGCTGCGCGTACGCGAAGAAATTAACGATTTCAAAATAAACTTTATTTAATAAGCATAGACCCTAAAACAACAATATCTTTAGCGATAACACGTGGACCGGACCGAGTTCAAGGATTTACCGAGCCGAAAGAAAAGCTTACGTCTGTAAGAGCCAAAGTAAGAGCTCAAATAATGAACGAATGATTGGATAATTTGACTGAATCTATTTTTCTACCGATACACGCGCTTCACAGAAAAATGAGTAGCTAATCCTTTAGGGAAGTATTGTAAATATTATGTTTATTACTTTTACATAATATGCGTAAACCTCTACGCCTTTGATTTGTTGAAGAATAACAATCTGCTAGATGATAGGTATTCTTTTACATTTAAGTTACATTCTTCTGCTTCATTTAAAAACATAGTTTACAGTTTTTTTGCAAAACTTTTTTTGTAAAATTAAGAGATCAAAACGAAATAGTAAGGAATATTAAACTTTATACTTTTTAGTACTTTAGTGATAAATCTATACATATAAAAGGTGATGTATGTATGTATGTATGTTCCTTATGGGCTTCGAAACGGCTGGACCGATTTCGATGAAATTTTCAGGGAATCTTCAGATTGGCCTAGCGGGTGTTCCTGTAAAGTTTGGTAGCGATCGGATCAGTAGAATTTTTTTTTGTTTTTTTACGCCCAGTGAAACTAACGCCCAGTGAAACGGGCCGGGTTTGCTAGTATTAAATATTTAGGGACCGCGATTGTACTGTTCGTAATATTTCCTGCAAACCTTTAATACGTCAGTAAAGTTTAAAAATTCGTCATCTTAAATAGTCAATATTACTTGTCCATTATAAAATAGTTGTTTTTTGTATGTTGTCAAATAAATCACTTAGATTATCTAAATTAAACATTTGTCTATAATGTCAAGCTCAATAAAATGACGGTAAAAATATTCAATGTCATTATTTAACATATTTTCATTTTGGAGACTGTTTTTTTATTATACTTATTCAGTACCAATCTATGGCGCCCGTTTATTTTTTTTTAATATATTGCCTAATTTCTATTACACTTTTAAAGAAATGATGTCGTTTTCACTGACGCAGAGTATTATTTCATCATCTGGTTCAAATTCGTCCAATAAAATTTAACTTCTATTATTACTACACTAGTGGTCGCCCAGTGGTCGAAATTAGACCGTAAATATAAAATAAACGAGTTTTCCTTTGACATACTCTCCACAGACTATTGAAAACTCGAGAACTCATTCAGTCAATCTGTCAGTAATTATTTGTCGGCAACATTTTAATACTTTGGCGACAATCTCTACTCTATGCGACTGTTTGATCCTTGGTTTGCCCCTAGGTTTGACTTGAGGTTTGACCACAAACTACAGACATTTTACATAAGAGATACACCAGATCTTTTTATAGAGAGACTTGTTTAAGAAGAACCGAAAAGAAAATCAATCAGGAATAATTTCTCGGCATCATTTTAAAATACGTTTATCAGAATAGAACTTGCAGATATGTGCAGAGAAGATTATATCCAGATTATTTCCAGTTGATTAGTTTTTGATAAAATCGTTTATTTCGTTGTACCTACCTATTATGTTTCAATCAATGTACGTGTTGTTACAAATTTATACCCTTTTCCGTTAATTGAGTAACTTCCTGAGGAACTTCACAACATAAACAAACACAGTTATCAAAAACATGAACCAACTAATTAATTTAAATTATGGAATAACTAATTTATCAAAACCTCGAATTTTCATACCATCGACGTTGCCTTTTTTTAAACAGATATATACTTTCACTAGCATAGCATAAAGCGAGTACACGCTCTTTAAACCATCTCTCGTCGTCTTACGTGCATTCGTGGCACTGCACATGATGGCACACAATATTGCTGTTTTTTGTAAAATAATAATGGAGTTAAAATGCGCCGCTGATCCTCACAGCAGAAGGCCATAGGACATTAGGGTATGGAGGTATCCGAAGTACACCAGTCTAGCCATATCTACATCTGTCACTTATATACATATGACTATTCAATCAAAAGGGTAACTTATAATAAGATATTAAGAATATCATGAAAGCCCATAAACTTAATGTCTTTTCTAGCTGAAAGTCAAAAGTACAGTCCATTAGCTATTACCAATAAAACTTGGAAGCTGACCGATAAAATATTTAATGGTTATATTATACATAATACACCTACATGTTCTGAATAAGTTATTTTATTCCTCTAATGTTTATATAGTATAATTATTGAATTTATAAATACGTACGTAGATACAGTAGGTGGTTGAAGTAAATTATTAAAATTTCCGGCCTATAATCCACAATGGCAACATAAAATTCAGATAAAAGTTTTATAAGAAAATGAGTTATTAAAATATTAAAGTGGGTCTACTTATTTTTTCCCGATTTTCTAACATTTTAACTATATATTACATAAATGTCACGTTAATTTTTGTGGCTTAAATTATTCCCTAATTTCCTCTCAGGTTTACTTCTTATTTTCGACTATTTTTAACGACTAACAGTCGTCCTCTGCCTTTACAAATCCTCATTACTCTTCCTCATACTGAAAATCGACATTGTATGACGTGCGACTGCGTAGCATTGATAATGTTATTTTTTGAATTTCTCCTTATCTATTAAAAATGCTTCACTTCATCTAATTTCATAGTGCATAGTTATTTTGTATAAAAATAAAATTGAAAAAAGTTTAATTCGTTTATTCGCTGAAAGGTCTGGTCAAAATATACGCTCAAGGTTATAATAATTCGCATAGAGTTTAAAATTTGTACAAATGTTGGGAACACCAATATAAATGAAATGTGTAAAGTCTCCATCGATCCCACATCTGGAAAAATATTTATTCAAGGTCAAAGTTCGCAAATATGGGTATTTCGCATTTTTCAGACAAACGGTAAGTTTTACCATAAAAATAGATCCAACAAAAATTGTGAATAAAAATTGTTCTTACACTTTTTTTTCCTAAAAATCACCATTTCTGAGATATAGCTATTCATAAAGTTCAAAAAGTTGTATCCTCCATAATATACACACGTTTCCACGCCACCAGTGAGTGCTTGTACTTGGCGCGTTTTTTTTAACGTGGTTTCCCCGGTAGGCCACAATATATTCCACAATCTGTTGTGGTCCTGTTTAATCAAAGGATATTGTTTAAAGAAAAAATGGTACTATTGGAAATGACGAAATTAGTGTAAAATTATGAGTAATTGGAGAAAACTATTCGTCTGATTGATAACTATCTAATGGAAATTTAAGTGTAATGTCTTCCTCTTCTTTTTTTCTTCTTCTTCTTCTTCTTCCTGCTGGATACAAGTAAATTATTCTAACATCGATGCATCAGATGTCTTCTCGCTGATATTGTAAGAATTTTCTTCTGATGGTGATTTGACATTGGAGCACGACTGGTCTTAACAACTGGTACAGGCTAATGAACAAAACATTCCAACTTTTTTGCAGCCGCATTTAGCACTACCCCCCTTGCAATTGCAAAAAATTGTATTGAGGACTTTTTCCGGTACAGGTGGGAGTAAAGTCTGGTTTGGTTCCAAACTTCCAATGTATTGTCAATTAACTTCCAACCCCAGTCTTCTGGATCCAATTGATTACCAGGTCACACTTGAACTTGATAATATAACTTGATACGGAATAGATATTGATGAACAGAACAGGGGAAGACAAACTAATTGTAATTTTAGTGTAACCCACTTTTATGATAAAACTTACAGTTTGGCTGAAAAAATGCAAAAATCTCATATTTACGAAGTTTGACCTTGAATAATTTTTTTTCCAGATGTGGGATCGATGGAGACTTTTCGTTGGTAATTGAGTTCTCAATATTCGTACCAATTTTCACCCTATGCGCATTATTTTACCTTAACCTTACCCCTATTTTTTGAGCTAACTTGACCGTACTAGAAGCATACGGTATGTTAATAAAACAATTACTAAAAACATGTGAAACGTAATAGGTTTACAGAGCTTACTATGTAAGCAATAATGCCTTTATGTTTTTTTTGTTTGCACTTTTTATGTACACCAAAAATTTAATTTTCTGTTTTATTTTTTGTTAAAAAACAGATACTTTAAATATTTATGAATAAGTCCAATCAAGTTATGGCGGCAGTTAAAGCAGTCCTCTTCTACTGAAAAAATTAGAAATTTCATGTCATACTGGTGTATTTAATAAAAAAAAATTTATTTCTAATTATACTACTCTGTCAAGAAAGTACCGGGAAAAGATCAATAATACACGAAATATTAGTTATTCATCCAAACTTATTTTATCACCTTCAAAGTATGCTCCTTCAGAAACGATACACTGACGCCAACGAATAATCCAATCGTCAAAACATTGTTTAAACGTTTTTTCCGGAATTGAGTTCAGTGCTTACCGCGAATTCTCCTTTATGTCTTTTATCGAATGGAAACGGGTGCCACAAAGTGGTAATTTGAGTTTAGGAAAAAGAAAGAAGTCGGCTGGAGCCATATCTGGTGAATAAGGTGGTTGCTCGATGGTATTTGTTGAGTTTTTGGTCCAAAATTCGTTCACAATGATGGCCTTGTGCGAAGGCGCATTATCTTGGTGCAAAATCCAAGAATTTTCTTTCCACAAATCTGGCCTTTTTCGTCGAATTTGCTCTCTTAAATGCCGCATAACGCCCAAATAATATTCTTTATTTACCGTTTGAGCTTCCGGCAAGAATTCCGAGTGCACAACGCCGCGATAGTTAAAGAAAACAGTCAACATGACTTTTACTTTTGATAGACTTTGGCATTGTTTTTTCAGTTTCGGTTTAGTTGGAAGGCGCCACTCCGAAGCTTGTTGACTAGTTTGCATGTCAAACTCGTAAACCCACGTCTCGTCACCAGTAACAATGCGTTTCATGAATGTTGGGTCGGAATTGACTCGTTCTAGCATGTCCTCAGCGACTCTTATGCGATAGTGTTTTTGAAGAAAATTCAGGTCTTTTGGGACTAGCCGAGCGGCAACATGTTTCATACCCAAGTGATTACTTAAAATGGTACGGATCGACTCGTGAGACACAGAAAGTTCGGCGGCTATCTTTCTCAAACTTGAATTAGCATTTTCAGTCACTATTTCCTTCACTTTTGCGATGTTAACTTCAGTTGCAGACGTTGATGGCCTACCAGAGCGAGGCAAATCTTCCATCACATCTCGACCGCTTTTGAACACTTTGTACCACTCATAAGCACATGTTTTTGATAAAGTCGATTCACCGTAAGCCTTCTGTAACATTTTCAGAACATGAAATTCCGTTGGCCAATAAAAATTTAAGACAAACTCTTTGTTCGATGTTTTTGTCCATTATGAAATTCGCAATATACACTAGAATGATATAACTAAAAACAGCACTGTATTTAATCTAAATAACAGATGCAACTCAAACTCCGCGCCAAAATGGAAAACAGTTGTGCCAATGTAAAACCATAAACAAATCATCCATTCCCGATACTTTCCTGACTGAATATATGATACATGAAATATAATTGAGTAAAGCCACCTTGTAAAATATATGCATAAACTACATGTACATATTATAACAATATTATTATGTTTGTGCCTATTCTCTAATCAACCTACATTATGAGTATCCTATGTATATAAATTTAAGTAAAGTGTGTTTAAAACTATGTTAGGACGTGGTATAAATAACAAAATTAATACAAAACTTTGTACTGTAAATTCATCATAGCTCGGTTATTACCGTTTTCCTTGGAATGAAAATCCCTGCCTTTACTTTATTGATTAATATTCATAAGGGTCTGTTTGTAATATTATTTAGATGTTCAGTGTCGTGACAGCAACATCAGGTTTCGTATTACCGTGTTGATTGAAATTTATTTTAGATGTTGTCTACTTGTTATTAAACTGCGGTTGACATAACAGCTTAAGCTGAATCGTATCAAGTGAAATATTCTTAAACCACTAATATAAACACACGTTTTCGCTTGAATATCTAAGACCATATAATTATACAATTTCGATATATATATTGTTTAATATAAGTACTCGTATGCAATGATCATAGTAACTTTCTCAATAAATAACACGTTAAGTAGGTATATGTTCATGTAAGAAAAAAATACAACAGAGCCTTGTTTAATTACGTAATGTAACGTCCATAGTAAATGGAAATGGATATATTATTAATTATTCTATGGCGTTCCCTTTCTAAAAATGCATCTAATTGGCGTTCATCAATAAGACTGAATGTTCAGATTGATGTTCATTTTCAGACAATAAATGCGATGCAATTTATTCATTTTGGCTTTCCTATTGCGTAGATAAATAAATAACCTAGACAAATAACAAAAATAACTTGTTTGACGTTCCAACGGAACTGAAATGTAGTTTCAATCCTCAGACTGAATGTTTTCAATGCAGTTATTTTTACAATAAAAAACGACAACGCTATGCTTAGTACCTAGGTTTATACTAATGGCAGTTAACAAAATTACCTATGAAAATGAATTATTTGTAAGTGTATAGCCCTTATCTTTAATCTTCAAAACATGAATAATAAAAGGTAATCGCGTTAATTTCCCGTTTTTTATATGAAATGTAATATATAAAACTGGCTTTCTGTTTAAGTCCCCAAAACTATCGGACAAAAGTCAAATCTAATTTTTTTAAGTTCACAACTACCCTTCGACTACCGGTAATTATAATTTACTTTTAGCTGTTTAAATGAAATAATCCTTAACAAAGACTGACTTCAAATTTTGACGAATTTGGCCCAATCCTACTTTAATTTGGACGAACATGTTCATCGCGTAATATTTATCTGTTTGTATAAAGTATGTCGTTGCCTGTAATGCGTCTTTCATTTTAGTTTACATAAATAACTAAATGAAAGTATTGTGTTCAGTTTGTTAAGTGAATTAAACGACTCTTAACATTTTCTTATCAATTGCAAATGTTAAATAACAGTATCTTTAGATAGTTATTTATATATATGCGAAATAGAAAATGTTGTAGATAATTCTACACAACAATTTAAAATAAAAGGTATATTATTTTCCCGCCTTAATTATTTTCGTTATTAACCTGTTACTGACATCACGCAAAATATCATCGTGTTAATATTTTAAGACGATTGAAATGTGAATTAAAAGGAATTCATTTAGATAGCATTTCATTAGTCATAACTTTAATATCAATATTAAAAGGCTTTTTTAATACCAACATTAATTTACTGGCTTTATGAATATTGTATTTTAAATAACTATTGTAGAATGATGTTGAAAAAATGATACCTGACAGAGTTTCTTGTCGGTTCTTCTCAGTGTTCAGGTTTTCTTTTCGAACCGAACTAAAGTAGATTTGACGTTCAAAAATACCTTGCAATTGGGTTTACCTGAATAAATTGATTTGACTTTGACTTTGAAATGTATTACAGATACAAAAGTCTTGTTACCTATATAAACTTTTAGCAATAGAACAAAGCACAATATTATATTGGGGACACAAATATATATATAAGACTATATATAACTAAGAAGTAAGAAGCATTTGGATAGGTACTTACTCTCAGAGAGAAATAGCTTTTGATTACCTTGATTGAAAGTGAATGTGATGAAACTACATGTCGCTTGCCTGTTGCTTCAGATGTGGATCTACTTCTAAGCTTTTACTTAAATTAGTTTTTGGTACTTTTAAATTATTAAAATTGATTCAGTTAATTAACCTACATTCCAATTTCTTTTGACGAATTGATTAGGAAATTATCGAAATAAAATTCAATTATCATTTACATAGTTTTATTTACGTTAAAAATAAATATATAAAATCTAAAGAGATATGTGCCGCTAAATGGAATAAAAAAGTATATGCCTCTTGGGATATAATATTTGAGATAGATAAGAAAATATACTTCTTATAACTTCAAACAAAGCCCTGAAAAGTTGCACAAAAACATTAAGCTGAAATGATAGTAGTGGGACTTTGAAAGCGAAACCCATTGTATGGAAGATCCAAAGAATAATCAGCTTGGACTTCTCCAGGAGTCGTAGTCAAATCTACTAGAGGTGATGGAGCATCAATTGCTGAGAAAACAGAAGTTGAGTCTGACAATTCAGTGTATACTGGGTATAGCTTTGGTTCCGATTTCTCTTTTGTGACTTTAGGTAGTTGGGTCTTCCATGCTTCCATTTGTAAAGAGCGCTTTAAGTTCTTTTGTTTTTCAATTTTATCTTGAGCAATTTGCATCTTATCAAGTTCTGTAGTCGACTCTGCTGACCAAGGGCTATGTTTCATCATGAAAGGCAGCGGAGTTCTTGCTGCAGTAGGAGGTGGCCAACTATTCTGACTTCGTTTTTCGAAATGTTCGTAGGGAGGATAAGGATGATAGAAGCCGTAGTTCACCGGACTTGCAGCAATCTGGAACAGAACGTCTGTTATCCGTTTATCCAGGTATCTTGTTAAGATGTGCATTGCTAATGGCTGTGTAGTGTGTATATCCCTTAACCTCCTGACTACAGAACTTTCAATTTTTGGATTTACTTTTTAAAATTTTTGCTGTGTACTTCTGAGGGCCTAAGATTACATGGAAAATTTAGAGAAAATTTTTTTTGTCGTGAAAATTTCATTTTCATTACGTTCTTTGTATAGGACAAATTGATTCTATAAGGTTGTACTACACATAGAACATAAAAAATTATTCGATTAAAACTTATTAATTCTCAAGAGAAAAATGAAACATTTCAATTACTATAAAAGCAGTCTCATTTATTTTAAAAAAAAAAACGTCACATAAGTACAAATCAGTCAAACAAACTTAAATTTTTTATCAAAATCCACAAACATAAACTTTCTTCAAGTGAGAGTTAACATTTTTAATTTTTATTCATAAATAAATTCTTACAAACCTCTTACTATGAGTTTTCATAGAGATTAACATTAGCACAAAACTATCAAACTTCACAAAATACCTAGCATCTTTGTTCAACTAAGACATTTTCAGCCAGGCATAAATTTTTAACAAAAATAAATTCTAAAAACTTCTTACTAATCAAATTGAGATCAACGCTTATCAATATAGTTATTTTTAAAAAAAATTCTTAGGAAACAGTACAAAAACAATGTAATCATAAGTAAATCTAGTTATCTAGTCAGTCTCATGAAAATTAGTAAAACAGTTCCTATTTGGTATGAAGCATAAAAAAATATTACACTTCTTGCAAAAGACAGTGGTCTTCTTGTCACAGCCAGGATTTCTGCAACGCGACTGTTTGGTTGCATATTCGGGAAGATGGGCAGCTTTTTGGTGTCGTTTTCTCTTTGTAGGCAAAGGGACAATAGCAACCTTGCGCTTTTTATGTTTTGGCATGAGTTCTTCCACTTCATCAGGATCGCTTTCACTGTCACTACTTTCTTTATTTTCTTCAATAAACGTGATACCTAAATCAAGCTTGAACTCTCGTAACTGTTGAATATCTGAGGTCTTTGTCCCTTCTGTCAACTTTTGTTTTCTATATTGTAACCACGAGTTAACAATAGCTAGATCAAATAAATGAGAGATGACACGAACAGTCCATTTTTTTGTTCTGTTTCTAGACGGGCACACCGAAAGCATTCGATCTGCTAAATCCACTCCGCCCATATTTTTGTTGTAAAACCGAATAACTTCAGGCCTTGGAATACGTTCATAAAGTTTGCGTTGCTTAGACCACCTATTGCATTCATCTTTATTCTGGTCACAATATATTGTAGACATCATCCAAACAGGTTTGTTGTCTAACCACACCGTTGCAGCCAATTTTCCATCACTGCGAATGCGTGTTTCGCTCGTTCCACGAGATTTCTTTTTAAACTGTTTTTCCTCCATAAAAACGCAGTCTTTTGGGATTCTGTTCCTGTTAATAGTCCCAGTTCCATGAATACCTCGGTTTAGTAGTTCCACACACAGTTTTACGCTGGTAAAATAACGGTCAAAATACAAACGATGTCCAGGCAATAGAGAACGTGTAAGGTATAAAACCATTGCTTCACCTAGACCAAACCCTTGGGCTATCAGTTCTGGGACAGTAGTTTCCCCCTGGTATATGATCATATCGCAAACAATTCCATCTGGAGTAGCTAGTACAAAGACTTTTAACCCTAGCGGGTTCGGTTTTTTAGGGCAGTACTGGCGCATGTGGCATTGTCCAGAAAATGGAATAATCATTTCATCTACGCACATATCTTGAGAACGATCTTGTTCTAAGGAACCTTGTAAAATCCGGTCAAAAAGTGGACGTATCTTCCAAATTTTATCTTTCTTTCTGTCTTCTTCGCTTATATCTTCATCGTAAACACATTTTATTCTAGTTCTTATAGCATAAAAGCGTGACCGGTTCATTGCATTCGCTACAACCGGGACTCTCCATTTTTGCATCCAATACATATCAATTTTTGGATATTGTAGTGCCGACATTATCATCACTATACCTAAATATACTTTCAGCTCCTTTCTCGTAAGACATAATGATTTTCCTGTAAGTCCAACTGCTGTTCTATTAGTAGACAAAACAATAACGTCTAAAATCTGGTCATCAATATACTGTTCGAGGTATTTTACATTCTGCCACCCTTCACAGTCTTTTGGTACATATGTGGGTTGTTGAAGCTCCCTTATTTCTGGGTCAAAAGTAGTTCCTGTCCATCGATTTTGTATTTCATCGCGTGAACTGGATGTTCTCGCCCGTATTCGTGATCCACGGCGGACTCCTCTGCTAGCTTGACCCCTTCGGACACGCGATGGAGCTCTCATAGAGCTCACTGACAAAACAGGCGAAGGCGCCATTTCAGGCGAAGGACAATCGTCATCGCATGAGCTGTCTGAAGAATTTTCTGTGTGAAGTTTTGTGGTGCGATTGTCACTCTGAGGCTGATAACTTGGGTCATTATCTGATACATCAGAATCATAGTCAATATCGGAGTTTTGTAGGACTTCCAATATATTTTCCTCACATAACACTGAAAAAGAAAAAAATATTCATACTATTGATATCTGACAATGTTCTACATAAATTGCCTGACCTTATCTCAATACCCTGAATACGTTCTACCCAGAGGACATAAAAGAAACCCGTGTCACAACATGTACGATATTGCTCTATTTCCTAAAATAATACTGTAATTTATATTTTATTTAGTTTATCAAGCAATTAGTGCAAAAATTTTGATAAAATTGATAAAAATTACAAAAATTAAATGGGATTAAACTTACCTCTGCCCGAGCGCACGTTCACACTTCTGCTTGTCGACGCCATTTTGCAAAAAAAATCAGCTGTCAACGTGTCAAATGACTTTTGTTTAGTTTCCTAACAAACCAATAGATGTCGTTACATGTTACTTTCTCAAGCAAAAACTCATGTAAAAAGTGTAGAATTTACGTTCTTTTACGTTCTATGTGTAGTACGCAGGCGGTCACGAGGTTAACGAAATTTAGGTTAATTTTTAACACATTATTTAAAAGCAAATAGAAAGAAGTAAGTAAAGAGTAGATGTGGGTTATATGAAGATCATACCTTCCCCCTGTCATGAAACCCATCATAATTAGTGTCTACCTAAAAAATGTAAATTGTTAATAAAAATTCTTACAGTAGTCTGTTGAGTAAATAAAAGTTAAATGACATGTTTCTGAATATTTTTAGCATTGTTACAACAGTTACAATATGAATATTAACTTAATTTTATCTCGTCAGTAAAGCATTATTCTATCAGATGCTTCGTACATTTAGATATTAATTATTTTTCAGCACGGACATGTAAAAATATAGATAAAATTGCAAAATAAATATTTGAAGTTTCGTTTATTAGTACTATTATCCCATGTCATCGTGCTGGTTGTTAATTAATGTTAATTAATATAATATTGTTAATAGCATTAATGTTAATTATCATAATAATTATATCTTAATTTTCCCATAACACCAATGAAACCTTATTTTCATCCACTGTTAATTAACTGTTGATCAAGATATAATTACTTACTTTCTTAAGTCCTTGAATAGAAGCTAATATGAGTGCCATTTTAGCCAGAAGCAGAGCTTTTCCACTAAGTACTGCCAGGAACTGGAATCCCATAGGTATAAGCACCATTCCAAGAGACATGATGCCGAACATCATCATCGTCATCATCTGATGGCGACGCCGGCCTCGATATTCAACTGTTTAAAAAATATATTGTAAAGATCTTTTTCACACAATAGTATTTGCAAAATGCTTTATACAGCTTGTTGACGGTTCTACATAAAGTATTTGATAACGTAAATGAAATATAGTATTTATGCTAGAGATAATATTTCAGAGATACGTAAGAAACGTTTCATTTTCCTGTAGATAAATGAATAGACTGACTGGTGATTGCTTTCTTAGCTAAGGGTGTCTATTTCCAATCCTGGGCCAGCGGCCTAAGTTATCTAACTTCCATTGCATTGGAAATAAAATTCAACTGCGTATTGTACGTTATTCAACTGTATACATTATGTGTTATTAATACTATCTACATATACTGACGAAGTTGTATTATATGTTATTAATATATTACTAACTACACATACTGACAAATTTGTATTATATGTTATTAATATATTACTAACTACATATACTGACAAATTTGTATTATATGTTATTAACATATTGCTAACTACATATACTGACGAAGAAAATCTACGGAGCGAAAGTAAATGGTAGCAGAAGCCAAAGATGACCAAAACTGACTTACGAAGATCAAATAGCCAGAATGTTAGCTGACGGAAATGTTAAAAGCACCCGCATTCCTAAGCGAAAATGCATGAGGAGAATGATGAGATTCGAAAAGGCGAAAGAAGTATGTAAGGACCGCGACGCTTGGCTCTCCGTCCTCTCCGACTACCCCGTTACAGGTACAGCGTGAAGATATGTATGTGTCTATGTAATTATTAAATGTTATAAATTATGTTATAAATTATGTATTAATTAAAGAATTATAGATGTTAATACTTCAATAATTTTTATCTGAATGACGTTCTTAATTTCTTAAGTACGTATATTGTTATTTTGTTGTGTTGGGTTGTACTTATTTTATTGATTTCACTTTTTATATAAACTCACATATGATTTTATAGTTCATGTATGGATGTATCACATCCATACATGAACGTAACTGCGCAGTTCTCATTTTAATACGCATATGTTTTTTTTATTGTAACTGCAATAAACTTTTCATGTTCTTTTTATTTTATTGCTTGTTAATCACTTCTCGGTTTTTAGCGATTGTGGCAAAATATCAGAGTTTTATGTACTAAGTACTAAGATATGACCCTTATGTACTACCGCAACAAACACATGTTGTGTAATTTCAGTTAAGTTTAGGCATGTATACTAAATAACAACATAGCCACAATCACTGTAGAACAATGTTGGTCGTAGTGATAAAGGTGGTCTGGTGGGACCTGCATAGCCACTTACATCAAATAAAAATTATAATACATACATACATATCTTCACGCTGTATTCCTAATGTATAAACAAACTTTTTATCGATCTATCTATCTTATTTTTTGTTATCATTGATATATTTCTAAGGAAAGAGAATTGTAGCTTCATTAATTTTCAATCTAAAAATATTGGGTGACATCTTACCGTTTTCCGTTGGCTTCCCATCCGCAAAATCGAATTTGATGACGTGTGTTCGAAGCACTTTTGCCATTCTTTGTAAGGCAAGCGTTCGCCACTCTCCTTCTTCTAATTCTTTTTCCGTCCACGTACTGCCAAAGTCGATTTACAGTTACGTTACAAGTTATAAGTTATAACATAGAAATACAGAATTTATTTATTTCACAAATTATACCTAATGAAAGAATGCAGGTTTTGATACAGTGTAAAAGGATAAAACTAACGCGAAATTATTATATCCAGTACCGTTGCCGAGTTTGTGCTTAGAGATTTATTATTACTGATCTCCTACTTTAAATAGGATAAACAATTTCTAATACTTCTGACTACTTATACTATTGTTAAGTACCTACTCATATCTTGTACTCATTATATATAACAATTATTATTGTACTTATAATTGTCTTCCAAGTACTAGCCGACTGTTGAGAAATCAGAATTGTCTTGTCTGATATTAAACAGGACTACTTTTTGAATTGAATCAGTAGCCCAAAAATCAATTCTAGTAAGTAATCCTAACTTAAGTATGTACTTACATGTAATAATCGTATACTAACGTTACTGTAGTTATAATAATAATTGTCCTAATTGTCCTAATTGATAATAAAATTGGTCTTTTGTTGAGAACACAGATTAATTTGTGGTTGAGAGATCAAAACTGTCATAAAAAAATTATGTTAAATATCTTTACTACTAAATACCGTACGTAAGTTCCGTACGATATTTAATTTTATGAACTGATTTTTTATACTTCAGTTTTACACTTAATTTTTGACTCTAATTACACTTAATTTAAAGCTCATTCCTTGTACTTCAGTTATATTTTTCCCGTAAACTATATAAGGGTTTATATTATGCGAAGTTGCTAAGATTCTAGGTCCAGTAGTTTCTTAGATAAGCGAGGGAAAGGCGGAACGGTCGAGTTGGATTCGAGTACCTACCTAATTGGTCCTTATTTTAATTCTTCTATATAAATACAAATATGTATCATAAATCCCAAGTTTTTAAGGTTCTAACTCCAGCAGTTTTGTAGATTCGTAGAAGGGCAGGAAGGCAGGAATAGTCAAGTTGAATTCGAGTACCTACCTAATTTACTCCTTGTTTAATTCTAATATAAATATTTTAAAATACATCAGTATATCGTGGGTATAAAAAGCCGTGCGGCTGACCCGTTCTTTGAATTGGTGCTAGTTAACTGACCGAGTCTGGTCTCTGGAATTTCCTGAGCATATTTTGGATGCCTAAGGACGTTTTAGATAACTGAGGATGTTTTCGAAGGGGTGAACCACGTGTCAGTTAATAAGTTTGGAATTTTGGGTAGAATTCATCACATGAAATAGATTTCCGCAAAGTAACACCTGAATCTGTACAATATATTGTGTACTTTAACTACTGCGTAAAAGTTAAATATATTAACGACATGATCATTTGAAATTTCAAAATTGTAGTTGGTAGAGTTTCTGACAAAAGATAGACAAACATACAGACAGATTGATAGACGGAAGGACGTATGATCTCATAATGGTTCCGTTTTTCTTAGGCGACAGAAGCGTACCTAAAGCTGAAATAAAAAATACATAGGTGCATTAGAAGTATCTAAGTGAATTTAACCTTTAAGTAGTGACGTGGGTGTCCCACAGTCGAAGTAATGACAAATTTGATCTTTATTTCGTCATTATAAATAATTTACACTCGCTAGCTTCGCGATTTGCGATTCCGATTGGTCTGTCAAGCTCGCGCTCTCGTCGAGTGAGCAGTGTCACGTGTACTTCAGTGTCTCAGAGACGTAAGGTCAGTACTCGTATTAGCATATATATTTTTTTAGACGTCACGTCCTTGTTTATGTCATTTTTTATGTGTTTCAAAAACGTAACGTCAGTATTAGTTTTATTGTTTTAGATGGACGAACCAAGTACTTCTGAAAGTAGTCGTAAAAGGAGAAGGGTGGTATCTAACAGGGCTTAAGACTTCGACGATACAATACAAACATGGTTAGAGCAAGAACTAATGGTGATTTCAGCGATGTTGATGACGATCAAGTTGATCCGGATTTTCAATTGGAAAGTGAACAAGAAACAGAATCTGAGCAGTCCGAGGTTGAAGAAGATGCAAACAGATTGCCTCTCATATCACAGCCACAGGCCACTATTGAACAACCAATAGCAAGTTCTTCTAATCAATGTTCTGGTAACCAAATATATTATTATGACAAAAATGGTTTCAAATGGTCGACTGAAGAACCTGTCAGCAAATCTTGTCGTTCTTGAGCCACAACATTTACAAAAATAACTCGAATGTAGCCCAAATCATTCATTAGTTCTGAAAGCCTGTGGTGGTATGAACTATTCACCTATGACATGATTTATAAAATTTTTCATCACACTTCGTGTATGTATTAAATTCAAAATCCCTGATAAGGTTGAACTGCGGCCAACCGATCGTGAAGAAATAAAAGCTTTCTTAGGACTTTTCAGTGTTTAAGTCGAATCATGAGAATTTTAAATACATTTTTGCCACCGATGCATCTGGTCGAAAAATTTTCAGGTGCGTGCTATCACAGTACAGGTTTCTTACCCTTTTAAGTTATATTCCTTTTGATGATGTAAATAGTAGATCACAGCGACTTGAGACTAATCCATTAGCTGTTATTTCCGACATAATTAATTTATTTAGTTCAAATTGTAAGACTGCATACACTCCTGGTGCTTATCTATGCGTAGAAGAGATGCTGGTACCTTTTAGAGGTAGATGTAAGTCAATTATTTATATGCCAAAAAACCGGTCAAATATGGACTATAAATTTTGCTCGTATGCGACGCTAACGCTTCCTATGTATACACATACATACTTACATACATACATGTGAGAGTGATAACTTTTATTTGACTTCAAGTAGCGCCATCTATTGAATTACTTGAGATCTGCCGGTTCCAGACTAACATTACGAGTACAGATTATAAGTTCGAATCGAATGAATGACAGCGATCGCATGAATGACAGTGACATTTCCCTGAGTCAGTAGTTCGGTCTATCGGAAGGGACGCGGTTAACAACCGGCACTCTTGATTAGACGACCGACTGCGCCGGTTGTGCGTGCTGATTCTCCGTCTTATAAATCGTTCGTAAAGATGGCGGATGGCGGATGAACATCGCGGGAACAAAGAAAATCCAAATTCATCTCCGAAAGCAGCGGTGGGATCGGAGCAACATTCCTCCGACGTGATCTGCCAACCCCCTGCTAGCTCCAACGACTCGTATTTCCAAGATTCGACCGCCAGATCCGCTGATAATAACGACCATTGTCCGCCATTGCGGGAAGACGAAAATACGCCGTCACCCGATAATGGCGGCTTCCATAACGTGCCACCGGCGACGTGGGCATCATTTTTCCGCGGCATGGCCGAAACTTTTCGAGATTGCGAAACCAAAACGACATCCAAACCACCGAGTAAAAAACTGAAACCAAGTGAAGTCTACATTCCGTGTTTTGACCCGGACGATTGTGAATTCGCGGTGGCACAATGGTGCGAAGAAACAGACCACCATCGAACGCAAAACTTTTGGACCGATTATGA
The DNA here is from genome assembly GCA_907165235.1 of Zeuzera pyrina. Taxonomy (NCBI): domain Eukaryota; kingdom Metazoa; phylum Arthropoda; class Insecta; order Lepidoptera; family Cossidae; genus Zeuzera; species Zeuzera pyrina. Next base: position 13,698,934 of record OU015624.1, read on the forward strand.
AACTAGAAACGCTGCCTTCACCCATCTTCGTGGTCGCGCCCGCAAGTGGGCATCCAAATCCTACCCTTTATGCAAAACGTGGGACGAAGCAAAAGAACGCCTGTCGCGACAATTCTACCAACAATATTCTACCAACAAGTTGGCGATGATCGATCGGTTGGAGACAGCCTGGAGCGAGGCGAACAAGATAGAAGTCGTCATTTCGGGTATTACCAACAATCAGGTACGTTCTGACCTATTAAAAAATACCCCTAAAGACTTTGTAGCACTAGATAGGCATCTCGGAACCTACCCGCACATTAATTATAAAAAACGTCCGCTTGTTTCTCATTCCGAATCTAGTGAGCCTAAACGACGTAAGTTTGTTTCAAATGACCGTGTCGAGTGCCATAATTGTGGCAAAGTGGGCATAAACATAATTGTAAATCTCGCCCTAGAGTGAAAGACTCCGCTATTAGAGATATTTCTCAGTTCGCGTCTAAACCTGTTGACAAGAGTGTTCAGTGTTCTTATTGTCGCAAAATGGGGCATACAGAGCAAGTATGTTTTTCGAAACAGAGGGATGAAAAATTTAAAAAATCAAGTGATACAAAGTCCGTCAATGTGTGTGCGCAGTCAGAGGCCCCGCTTATCGAAATTACTGTTGCCGGATTTAAACTGCAAGCTCTTGTCGATAGCGGCTCTGATTGCTCACTTATTCGTAAGCCGGTTGCTGATGAGATGACCGGAGTACGTGATTTTGTATTTACTCGTCTGACTGGTATTGGCTCTGTTTCTACAGATTCGTTTTCTCGTATTACGTTGCCTGTTAATATCAACGACGTGCACGTAGAGGTAGGCTTTGTAGTTGTAGATTCCCACGCTATACCTCATGACGTCATTATTGGGCGGGACGTCTTCGCGCGCCCTGGAATAAGCTTGGTGATTAGTAACAAATGTATTACCATTACTCGCGAAGCCCACGCGAACGTTTGCGCCTTGCATAGTACCGATATAGATAAAATTGATACAGACCTAACAGAACCCAGTAACGTTGGTCGTTTGCGGGCTATTATCGAACATTTTAATGACAACTTCGTTAAAGGAAACTCTCGGACGGTGGTGAAAACAGGCGAAATGGAAATTAGGCTCAAAAACCCGAATAGAATAGTACAACGTCATCCATATCGTTTGGCTCCTGCAGAACGCAAGGCCGGACAATTACCCCTTACCCCTGATTTCAGAGCAATTAGATACCCTAGGACAATCTTCCGTGTTCACTACCCTTGATATGGCGTCGGGATTTTACCAATTACCCATGTCAGAGAAATCCGATTCGATCGAGAAAACCGCATTCGTGACGCCAGATGGCTCTTACGAGTTTCTCAAAATGCCTTTCGGCCTTTGTAACGCCCCTGCTGTTTACCAGAGGGCCATTGATAAGGCCCTGGGCAAACTGCGAGGCGTCATAGCCACTGTTTATATGGATGACGTTCTTTTATTCTCAAAAACTAAAGAAGAAGCATTTCAACATCTACAACAGGTGTTGCGTGAACTTGCGAGAGCAGGGTTTTCGTTCAATTGGAACAAATGCAAGTTCCTTAAAATGTCTGTCGAATACTTAGGTTATATCATCTCTAATGGCACAGTCAGGCCAAACCCAAAAAAGGTAGAGGCATTCGCCAACGCACCTTTACCGAATGGCGTAAAGGAGCTACGTCAATTTAATGGACTCGCAGGGTACTTTAGAAAATTCGTTCCAAATTTCTCATCGGTTATGGCACCCTTGTATCGCCTTACACAGAAAGATGCGAAGTGGGAATGGAAAGAAGAACATACTAGGGGTCGCAATTTCGTCATCGCTTGTCTAACGTCGGCGCCACTGTTAACGATTTTCGATCCTGAACACCAAATCGAGGTCCACACGGATGCCAGCTCACTTGGCTATGGCGCGGTACTTTTACAAAAACATGACAATTATCTCAAGGTTGTTGAGTATTACAGTCAGAGAACTACTGAAGTGGAGAGCCGCTACCATAGCTATGAGCTGGAGACACTAGCGGTTTTCAAAGCCCTTAAACATTTTCGACACTACCTCTTAGGCAGAAAGTTTAAAGTGGTGACGTACTGTAATAGTTTGAAGGCTTCTCGTCACAAGAAAGACTTAACGCCTCGGGTGCATAGGTGGTGGGCGTTCATGCAGAGTTTTGACTTCGAAGTAGAGTACCGTAAGGGCCAGAGAATACCTCATGTAGACTTTCTTAGTAGGAACCCCATTTTACCAACCACTTGTCCGTCTCAGGTGAACATAGTGCAGATTCGCGATGACTGGTTACAAGCCGAGCAGCGCATAGATCCTGATATTAACAAAATAATCCAGGCCATTGAGGGCGACACTCTCGAAACCACTTTGAGGTCGTCTTACATAATTAAAAATAATTTATTACATAAGAGCTTCCAAGTCGGCAAGAAAACATTAACTCGCGCAATAATTCCTAAAAATTATCGATGGCAAATAATTCACCGATTCCACGACGACCTAAAACATTTAGGATGGGAAAAAACCCTTACTAAAATACGCGAACATTTTTGGTTTCCTAATATGACCACTTGCGTTAGGACGTACGTCGATCGATGTCTACCATGCAAAGTAAACAAGAAACCATCCGGGGCTAGACAATCTCTCTTGCACCCCATAGATAAGGCTCCGGAACCAATCCATACACTACACATTGATACAACTGGAAAACTAACAGGCAGTCGTAACTCCAAAGAGTATGTCGTAGTTATTGTCGCCGCGTTTACAAAGTACTGTCATCTCACTCCAGTAAGGGACTTGACCTCCAAATCGGCATGTAACGCGCTACGTTCTTTTGTATCATTATTTGGAACCCCTAAAAGAATAATTAGTGATCAAAGTACTTCGTTCACGGGGAGGGAGTTCCAGGATCTGTGTCAGGAGTGGTCCATTGAATTTCATGAAATCGCGAGCGGCATCAGCCGTGCAAATGGACAGGTCGAAAGGTTTATGTCCGTACTCACGAACTGCTTCGCTATAGCCGAAAATCACGAGCACAGATCATGGAAATCCGCCCTGGGCGAAATACAATTAGCTCTGAATTGTACAGTGTCGAAAAGCACGGGTAAAAGCCCACTGCAGATGTTAATGGGTTGTAACAAGAGTCCACCACGCATTAACGCGTTAGTTCACGAATATGAAAAGCTAGACCTCTTTGAAGCCAGATGTGAGGCCAAGGTCAGAATGGACGAGCAAGCACTTGTTAACAAAACCCGTTATGATCAGAGCAAGGCTAAAGTTTGCCCATTTGTCGTTGGTGACATCGTCATGGTGGAAAAGAACCCTACGATGATTACAAAATTAGGAGAAAAGTTCTCTAACCCCTGCAGAGTTATCGAGGTTTGTGATAATGAGAGATATAGGGTAGAGCCGATATCTGGAGGACGTGTGCAATACGTGTGTCATGAAAAACTACGTAAATACCCGTCGAGCTTGCCGGACATTTCTAACCAGCTTGATGACGCCGATAATAACGCCTTAAATGAGCTATTGTGTTAAAGTTATTGTTTTTTTTTTCTCTCTCTTTTTTTTGCAAATTGATATTTTGTCAACAATTTCGAGCTTTGTCCATAGCTACGTTACTATGATTATTTTGTTACCTTTCGTTGTTATTAAGTTAATAACGTTTAATTGTTAACACTCAGCTGCCGCTTAGAAGTTTCTTTTATTTTACCTTTTATTCTCTTTTTTTTTACTGTATTACCTTTAGTTTAAAGATTGTTATCGAATAATTATTTACTACAATATTCTTAGATGTTACTAAATCTTAATAAACGTTTGATCTTTACACAACGTTGTTTTCGTGATGAATGGTGTAAGTGTTTTTACATTGGAAGCTCCGCGCTTCGTGTAAGTGTTTTTACATTGAAGCTCCGCGCTTCGTGTAAGTGTTTTTGCATTGGAAGCTCCGCGCTTCGTGCAAGAGTTTTTGCATTGGAAGCTCCGCGCTTCGTGCAAGTGTTTTTACATTGGAAGCTCCGCGCTTCGTGTAAGTGTCTTTGCATTGGAAGCTCCGCGCTTCGTGCAAGAGTTTTTGCATTGGAAACTCCGCGCTTCGTGCAAGTGTTTTTACATTGGAAGCTCCGCGCTTCGTGTAAGTGTCTTTGCATTGGAAGCTCCGCGCTTCGTGCAGGTGTTTTTACATTGGAAGCTCCGCGCTTCGTGTAAATGTTTTTACATTGGAAGCTCCGCGCTTCGTGTAAGTGTTTTTACATTGGAAGCTCCGCGCTTCGTGTAAGCGTTTTTACATTGGAAGCTCCGCGCTTCGTGTAAGTGTTTTAGCATTGGAATCTCCGCGCTACGTGTAAGTGTCTTTACATTGGAAGCTCCGCGCTTCGTGTAAGTGTTTTTACGTTTGGAAGCTCCGCGCTACGTGTAAGTGTTTTAGCATTGGAACCTCCGCGCTACGTGTAGGTGTCTTTACATTGGAAGCTCCGCGCTTCGTGTAAGTGTTTTTACATTGGAAGCTCCGCGCTTCGTGTAAGTGTTTTAGCATTGGAATCTCCGCGCTACGTGTAAGTGTTTTTGCATTGGAAGCTCCGCGCTTCGTGTGAATGTCTTTAGAGTGGAAGCTCCGCAATTCGTGCCAGCGTATTTGCTTTGGAAGCTGCGCGCTTTGTGTAAGTGTTTTTTTTTTTGCATTGAAAGCTCCGCGCTTTGTGCAAGCGTCATTACGTTGGAAGCCCCCGCGCTTCGTAATGGTAATCTCGTCTCGGAACTTTTTAACTCGGCTCGAGTTTGATGTACTGTGTATGTATTACGATGTACGAAAGTTGCGATTACCAATGTACGAAAGTCGCGCGAGAGCGCGCTACTTGTCAGAATGGCCGTGTGAGAGTGATAACTTTTATTTGACTACAAGTAGCGCCATCTATTGAATTACTTGAGATCTGCCGGTTCCAGACTAACATTACGAGTACAGATTATAAGTTCGAATCGAATGAATGACAGCGATCGCATGAATGACAGTGACATTTCCCTGAGTCAGTAGTTCGGTCTATCGGAAGGGACGCGGTTAACAACCGGCACTCTTGATTAGACGACCGACTGCGCCGGTTGTGCGTACTGATTCTCCGTCTTATAAATCGTTCGTGAAGATGGCGGATGGCGGATGAACATCGCGGGAACAAAGAAAATCCAAATTCATCTCCGAAATACATATCTTCGCGCTGTATCCCCGACAGGGATACATAATGCTCATATATACCATGGTAGAAATTCTGATGGTGTAGGCTTGTCCGATGTAGAGAAAAAAATGTTCTATATCGACTCGGAGTGTACTACGACTTTGCAAAGACTTGCAAAAAACCAATCGCAATGCAACCGCCGATAACTGGTTTAGCTGTATAGAGTTGATGGAACAGTTAAAAGATAGTGGTCTTACCTATGTTGGACCATTGAAAAAAAATAAGAGGCACATTCAACCAGAATTCCAAGCTTCCAAATCTCGACAGCCTGGAGAGTCTTTATTTGGCTTTACAAAATATTTTACCATTGTATCCTACGTACCTGAAATGTCAAAAGCTGTTCTGTTGCTTTCATCCATGCACCACACGGATGATTTGGATCCGGAAACTAATAAACCCTTAGTCATAATAGATTGCAGTAAGACAAAAGGAGGGGTAGATGAAGTAGACAAAAATTTTCTAATTATTCTTGCAGTCGTCGTACACGCGGCTAACCTCTTGCTATTTTTTTCAAGGTTTTGGATATGTGGTATAAATGCGTATGCTTTATACGAAAAATATAACAATGTACCTAATATATCAAGAGGAAGGTTTCTTCAAGATTTTGCTCGACTATTAGTTGTGTCACATCTAAAACGCAGTGGTCGTCTGCCAAGAGAAATAAGACTGACCGTAAAGCGTATTTTTGGAAATGATTTTCCCCCGGAACCTGAAAGACTCCTTTCTGAAGACCGCAGAAATGGTAAAAAAACATGCAAAATATGTCCCTCGAGACTCAAGAAGCGTACTAAGAATATATGTATGTCTAACATATCACAAGCCTGTCTCGGTTCTTCTAAAACTATTTGCATTGAATGCGCTGAAACTACTTAAATTTCAGACTGATATAAAAACATGTTTCTTTCTAATATTAGATAGTTTTTCGTAAATACGTTTTACAGTATTTCTCACTTAAAATGTATCTATATAATGTTAAAAAATCAGTTTACGTATACGACGAGTCACAATTGTAAACCTGTTATTTGATATGGCTTTAAAAAGTGCCAAATAGGAATGTTTAGTTGGCATTTATTTATTTATCTTTTTCCTAAGTAGCATTAAAACATTATCCAACAATCAACTGAACGTAATCTATATCAAAATACATAAAATAATACTTACTATTACAAGCTGTCTGTGAGTCGCACGTCACTATTAATGACCTAATCTAACCACGTCAATACTCAAAGGTTAAAAATACTTAGGTGCATTAAAAGTATCTAGATGCATTAGAAGTGCCTGGGTGCATGAGAAGTACCTAAGTGCATTATAAATGCCTAGGTGCATTAGAAATACTAGGTGCATTAAAATTACTTAGGTTCATTAAAAGTATATAGGTGCATTAAAAGTACTTAGGTGCATTAAAATTACTTAGGTGCATTAAAAGAACCTAGGTGCATTACAAGTACCTACCTAGACGCAATAAAAGTACCTATATGCATTTTCTAACCTTATAAAGTGCTTCTTGATATCAAGATAAGATAAAATTATATCAAAACAACCGTTATATTCCACTATATTTGTCTCTATTATCTAACTATTTATATGAGTTAATTTCACAAACAATGTTCTTTGAAAGGTCGAATATTTTTTTTCGTGGTTTAGCTTACTTTTAGGATTTTCTTTAAAAAAGTACTGTGCAACGTTACCGAAATCACTTGTGATTATTAAAAAATGAGTAATTATCAAATAATAAACGTAGACAATATAATATAGTTTTCATTTTAGTTATAGACTACTAACTGATACCCGCGACTTCGTCTGCGCTTTTTATTTTTAAAATAGCCTATATACTTCCTCAGGATTCGAGCTATCTCCATATCAAATTCCATCACAATCAGTTTAACTATATGACAACGCATAAAATACGAACAAACAAACGAAAGTGGATTTGTATGTATTAGATATAATTTATTCCTCACTATGAACCTATTAAATCACATTTACATTTATTCACTGACCTGTTACGAACAAATTTTATTTATTTAGACACTTACATGGAACGTTACTTTGTCTCCAGCAGATGCAGATATATATATATATATACATTGTTATAATGCAGGAACAGAAGGGAATAGGATTTTCTTTTCTCTTAAATACATAATATAAATATTTAGTACAATGTCGCATTATACATACTATCATTCACATTGCCATTAAATTTAAAATGGCAATAAGTAGGTACTTAGTTTTTCAAACGTAGACGATAGATAGCTAATTTTTAGTGTCAGGTTAATGACTAATCCTGAAAGCATACAATTTTTTACAATGTACAGAGATATTGTTATTACGTTGTACATAGAAATTAGGCGCATACAAGCTAGAGATAAAAACTTGCTAGTAGATGCATAATATAATGTATTAGCAAACCCGGCCCATTTCACTGGGCGTTAGTTGAAGTTAAAATATATTAAAGTTTTTATGATTATTTTGATACTGCAAAAAAAAACAAAAAAAAAAAAACTGATCCGATCGCTACCAAACATTCCCTGAAGGTTCCCTGAAAATTTTATCGCAATCGGTCCAGGCGATCGCCTTTTATATATATGTCGGAAAAGACACGGGGCAATTCGTGCTTTTGCAACTCAGCAACTCATAACTCATAAGAAATAGGTACCTAATCTTACAAGAGGCGAACTACTCCATAAAATACAACGTTAACACAAAGTTAATGTGCAAACGACCGAAAACTCTTTGTAACAATTATTACGTAGGTAATTGGAAATTTAATAATGGCAAACGATCCGTCGGAGATATGCTATCGCACCGGCCGTCGTAGTCTAACAGACTGTGCGCCGGCCCCGACGTTCCGTTAGCGCGTCATCGGAACTCGCGCTTTGCCATAGTATAGTCAAATGGGTGCCTTTTATTATTTCCACCGACATATACATATAGATTACATTCGTCGGAATGGTCGGAATAGCGAAGGAACAATACTGAACGAAATTGTAATCCAATATAATCTCATAATAAAGTCAGAATACATTTATAATCGTTATTGATAATGTTAATATTATATAATTGATAATATTATCTCATTCCATCATTGTACTTTTTCGCAAAACTAACTTTAGCGATGCCGCTGACAAAAGTTAGAATTTGTTTATATCTAACTGTTCCCGGCCACGCGTTGCTGCGCGCGTTGAAGAAAAGAAAAATTTACATTTGCATTTAAATACATTTTAATATATAAAAACATGCGTGAATTCGAATGTAACGTTGTGTCAAAATTTCAAATCAATCCACTGACAAGTTTTTGAGTTTTACGACGTACGACGTATGGAAGTTGACTTTTTATATATGTAGGTATATAAAAGAAGTATTAAAAATTGGAAATTGTACTTCGTACCCATATGTTGATAATATTTAAAACAAATGACAAGCTAAAAGTATAGGAACAATTTGATACTCATAGGTATTCTTTTCTTACAATTGAAACTGCTTACATCGAAGTTAGGTTAAATGAAAAATCAACAATTATAAATGAGATAGGCAAATATGCACATAGACATATATTTTGCTATCTTCATATATTATTAACATAAATGTGTAAACTGCATTAATATATTTCATCATATTGGTGAAACTGGAGCGAGCGTTTACGCAATTTTTACTTGAAACCTACTTTTGGTCCCTTCTTTATACAGACTTACAAATAGTTTAGAAGTCATTAACTTATTGCTTAACATAAACTACACTAAATAAAGATAAATTTACGCAGTCACTTTTGTGACATTTACTTAAAAAAATATTTAAAAACTAGCTTCTGCCCGCGGCTTTATGTACCTATGGTCTTATTGTTATAAACAAATCTGTAATTAAAATAAAAATACTTAAAAAATAACGTGTTTTCAAATCACTTGCTGCTTCTTACTTATGTTAACGAATTTTCATTAATATTGTATATGGATATATTTACCTACCTACCTATGGATAAATATATTTGTATATATAGCTACATATTATGTATCTTAAATTTAGTGAAACTGAAATTCCTAGTGTTAAAATAGTAAACTCATTTATTTGTAGAAGTATCACGTATAGTATTAATCGAGGTATATGATTTTAAAAAATCTGCCAAGTGCGAGTTGTACTCGCTCATCGACATACAATGTATTTGTATTGTGTATTTACCTTCAATGACAAATATTTACCGATAAAATACAAGTCGGATTAAAAAACAAACTTAACTTTGCAGTTGAAAGACACGTTCGCCCATACCCTCCAACTACAAATGTAACTTTGTAATGACAAAAAACTACAAAACGATTTTCGGATTTTTTCCTTTATTTTTGCTGTGAGATCTTGCTTCTTGCCAAATTTCATGAGTCTAGGTAAGTAGGAAGTACCCTATAGGTATGGATTCTCCGCGACTATTAAAACATGCACCATGAACGGCCGTATCTTTTGATTGCGTTGACTTAGAAGTTTGATTTTTCACAACTCCAAGGGATTGCAGACTTTATTATTTGATATTAATTTCAACTTGATATCTCCACGCGTTCTTGAGATAAAGGATCTTGACAGAGTGACAGACGGACTGACAGACGAACAACGAAGTGATCCTATAATGGTTCCTTTGGTCCTTTACGGTACGGAACCTTAGAAAGCTTAAATATGCATAATTGGGTCGATCAACTATTGTTTGTTCTAACTGGCCGGTTAGTTCGGTAAAATACTTTTTGTGATTTATTTATTGTCATAATAAATACACATTTATAACTCCGTGTTGAGCAACATTATTTTCTGAACAAGATTTGTAATACAATCGAAAAAACCTTTGAGAATATTAAAATTGTCCCTTGGATAAGTGCTTTGTCTCGTGGACAGCCATGAAGTAGGGAAAAATATTGAAATATTGTTAAAATTTATTTAGTATCGTATATTGATGAGATATATAGCTTTATAATAAATACAATATTTATGTAACAATGGGAAACATGTTACAATAACTACTTCTTACGAGTTTTTATATTTCATGAGATTTGTTTTATGATAGAAGACTTCGAATTAGTTCGAATAGTAAAAAAAAACTTAACATCGAAATCTATGGCTATCGCTTCGCTACGCTTCGCATTCGCCTTAGGCTTCTAACCTAACCTACAGCAGTCGTTTCTGGGTAGAAAAAATTTCGTAAAGCGAAACTTTGTTTTTAAAATTTGATTAATACCGAAAACATCATCTATACAGGCACAGCTTTGGCTCCCAGGAACTAGTTAACAATATCTGTTATCAGGTATCAAAAGGGGAAGCAATAATTATTGTAAGGTTTAGCCTAACAATGAATATGCAACTATATTTTCAGAGTAAATTTTGACAGAAATTCAGGAACGGTTGTGAGAAAAAAATAATTGATCAAGCTATAATGTAATTATTGTTCCTTACTGCGACAGCCGCGTACAAATAAAGTTTATTTGTAGATTTTTATGTAAAAACACATTGTATCTAATATAACCCTATAAAACCTAATATAATATATTTAAATCAGGTTGTATGTTAAATCCAACAAATTAACGCCCGGTGTCAATATTGCCAGCATTGAGTAAAATATTCGAAAAAATAATACTCAAACAAATTGTGGCACATTTTAACATTCAGTATTTCACGATCAACAGTACGTGTTCATGAGAGGGTGATCAACAATTGATTTAACTTGGTCTAACGGTAGATAGTACATCGCAGTGGCAGTGAGATTGGCTAGTAAGCTCGGTTCCGCGATATATGCCATTAGACGCATTAGGCAATTGACGGATGTGGATACGGTTAGGTTGGTGTTCTTTTTATATTCTCATAGCCTAATGTTCTATGACCTGTTGCTGTGGGGATCAGCGGCGCATATTAACTCCATTTTTATTTTACAAAAAAGAGCAAAACGTGCTATCTACAGTATGAATGCACGAGAACATTTAAAGATCGTTTTAAAGACAATGATACTCACCTTGCCGTCCTTATACATCTTTGAAATTATTATATATACGAGGAAAATATAGATCTGTTTAAAAAGAAAGGTGATATTAATGGTATGGAAACTCTGGGTCGTGATAAATTGGTTATTCCAAAATTGAAATTATATAAGTGAAATGTTTCATTTTTGGGTTACTACATTCGTTTTTATAACAAAGTTGCTCAGGAAGGTACTCAATTAAGAGAGAATAAATTTAGATTGGTTATAAAACGTACTTAGATTAGACAATCATACTATAAAATAAACGATTTCATTGAAGATAAAGCTATAGTCTGGAAATGATCTTCTATGCACATGCATTTACTGGCTTAATGAATATTGTATTTTAATAAACCTTTTATAAAATTAAGTTTAAAAAATAATACCTGACTTGCTTTTATTAATTATTATATTATAATGTTAAATTAAAATCGCATCTTTAAACGGAGATTATAACACGCACATTAAATATTTAGTATTGCCTTACATCTCTACTACATTACCTTCCGTAGGTATTGATATTAATAAAATAAACGTCCCCGAGCACATTACTCTTGCTATCATTTTGCAAACCTTCGGAAGTCTATTTATTAACCTATAGTTTTTTAGTTTTATATAGTTTTTTTATTTTAGAGTTTCCTGTCGATTTTTCTCAATGTCTAGTATTTGAACCGAACTAAAGTAGATTTAATGTTCAAAAATACCTTGTAATTGGGTTTACTTAAATAAATTGATTTGACTTTCATTTTGACTTTGAACACAGTTCTCATAATTTTTCTTCAATCTACCATCTTATTCTCGAAGTTCCCATTTTGTTTAGATAGTGAGTAGTTATCTTTTGGTAACTTTTTTATTTTTGAAATAGGGTAGGTATATGTATATATTCTCAAGTCTTAAATAATTCGAATCAAATTGTTATACATTTTTCAATTCGTAATATGAAGAACTTTCATTTGGAACCCCACACGATTATCATAATTTTTTTAACTTTCTATTTAAGCCCCCAAAATCAAGGCATAAAATCAAAACTTTAAAGGTAATTTCTTTTAAAGTCGTAGTAAATATGATTTCAGAAATGTCGCTATGGAAATAAAAGTTCCTTACGCGTTCAGAATATAAATATTTACATTCGTAGTTTATGTAAACTTTTACTTTCGTAGGGACATATCTGAACGCAATACCGACATTATATTAAATAACAAGCAATGTACACCTACCTCGTTTCATTTTCCAGTACGACATTTCCAGCACGGTCAACAAGTTCAAACCGTACTAAGTTGACTCCGTCCGTTATGGGTACCACGTCGGTACTCAATGAACGGTCAAGGGCTCGTAAAGTTTTCCGCTTCATGCATCTCACGAATTTAGGAAAATATTCTTTGTGGTCGATCACGTCTTTTACGTCAACAAGCTGTAATAATGTTTTTTTTTAATAATTAACGCGGACCCTCCGAGGCAATCATAAATCTGTTGTCGTTAACGTTTTAAAAAGCATTAAATTGTGCGGAATTTGTAATTTCTTAAATCATATAATTTTGGACAGTTACTATCAAGTCAACATTGTTACATTTTCTATTAAAAAGTAGATAATGTGACTTTCTGTAATGACAATACGTGGCATAATTTCACATAAATTTTCCAAATACACACAATGTGATAGTCGCTTTATTTCTAAATAGATTAATTCAGTAATATCGCTTCATAAACTAAATAAAATACTAATAAATTCAATAATCGAATCTACGAATAAAAGTACAGAGTTATTATGCCACAGAATACGATGCAGAAAGAAAGGCTTATTTATCTATTTAACTATATAACTAAAAAATAAATGGCCGATTGACTAATAGCCCAAACTGTTGGGATTGCTGGGTCTACTAACTAGCTCCGAATAAATGTGGTCAAATAATTGGGCGGTAGTTAGCCGACCGAATTTGATCTAGGAAATCTGAGAATGCTTCATTAAGAAGTGAAACAAGTGTCGATTGGTGAGTTTGGACCATTAGGCGGATGATAACCAAAAATATATAAATTAATCACTCGAAATGGTTAATAATACATAAAAGTAACTACAACAGGTAGGTATATATTAGGTATAGGTATACATTATACAGGTAATGAAATTCTATTAAAACTTAAAATATGAAAAATAGATATTAAGATCAAATAATTTTGGTACAATAACATATGTTTGTATGTACCTATTTATGTACTTATTACTATTATAAATATAATAAGTTTCAAAATAAATATGAAATTTACTGCAAATGTACATTATATTGCACTCATATATTCATTGTAACAATTATAACCAAATATCTGCTCTAATCTATGCAACGTACTTGTCAAATATCACAATGACTGATGAATATACGGTAAGTAAGTAAGAAAAATAGGCGTTCAGCGTAATAAAAATTGCTTGCTTTCGAGGTGAAAATTACAGTGTTGAAAGTAGAGAAATTGTGTAAATATTTATACGGATATCTAAACATAAAAAATGACACTGAGATACTATGATCTCAACTCAACACAACCACAGAAAGAACAATTTCAGAATGTTACAAAATGTTTAATACATTCAGTCAAGAAAGTATCGGGAATGGATGATTTTTTTATGGTTCCAAATTCAATTTTTTGTTTTTTTTTGTTGTTGTTAGATTGGCACAACTGTTTTTCATTTTGGCGCAGAGTTTGAGTTGCATTTGTTATTTAAATTAAATACAGTGCTGTTTTTAGTTATATCATTCTAGTGTATATTGCGAATTTCATAATGGACAAAAACATCGAACAAAGAGTTTGACTTAAATTTGTATTGGCCAATGAAATTTCATGTTCTGAAAATGTTACAGAAGGCTTACGGTGAATCGACTTTATCAAAAACACGTGTTTATGAGTGGTACAAAGCGTTCAAAAGCGGTCGAGATGTGATGGAAGATTTGCCTCGCTCTGGTAGGCCATCAACGTCTGCAACTGAAGTTAACATAGCAAAAGTGAAGGAAATAGTGACTGAAAATCCTCATTCAAGTTTGAGAGAGATAGCTGCCGAACTTTCTGTGTCTCAGGAGTCGATCCGTACCATTTTAAATAATCACTTGGTTATGAAATATGTTGCCGCTCGGCTAGTCCCAAAAGACCTGAATTTTCTTCAAAAACACAATCGCATAAGAGTCGCTGAGAACATGCTAGAATGAGTCAATTCCGTCCCAACATTCATGAAACGCATTGTTACTTGTGACGAGACGTGTGTTTACGAGTTTGACATGCAAACTAGTCAACAAGCTTCGGAGTGGCGCGTTCTAACTGAACCGAAACCTAAAAAACCACGCCAAAGTCAATCAAAAGTCAAAGTCATGTTGACTGTTTTCTTTAACTATCGCGGCGTTGTGCTCTCGGAATTCTTTCCGGAAGGTCAAACGGTAAAAAAAGAATATTATTTGGGCGTTATGTGGCGTTTAAGAGAGCAAATTCGACGAAAAAGGCCAGATTTGTGGAAAGAAAATTCTTGGATTTTGCACTACCATAATGCGCCTTCGCACAAGGCCATCATTGTGAACGAATTTTTGACCAAAAACTCAACAAATACCATCGAGCAACCACCTTATTCACCAGATATGGCTCCAGCCGACTTCTTTCTTTTTCCTAAACTCAAATTACCACTTCGTTGCACCCGTTTTCATTCGGTAGAAGACATAAAGGAGAATTCGCGGCGAGCACTGAAATCAATTCCGGAAAAAGCGTTTAAAAAATGTTTTGGTGATTGGATTATTCGTTGTTTCTGAAGGAGCATACTTTGAAGGTGATAAAATAAATTTGGATGAATAACTAGCATTTGTGTATTATCGATCTTTTCCCGGTACTTTCTTGACAGAGTAGTATATGTATACATACATATCTTCACGCTGCATCCCTAACGGGGTATTCAGAGAGGACGGAGCGCCAAGCGTCGCGATCCTTACATACTTCTTTCGCTTCCTCAAACCTCATCATTGTCCTCACACATTAATGTTTAATATAAACTGTACAAACTTAAATTGACGGTGAAAAGTTAAATAGTTCTCTCAGAAAACACAATACGAGTGAATACGAGTATAAGTAGTTTAAAGTATAAGTATTTTAATCACAACTGAAACTACGAAAAATATATTAATCTCACTTTTTTTTTTCTGATAGGATCCTTAACAGATAGAACAAGAAACTCAATTGCCTGTGATTTTAGCAAAATCCTGACGCTAAAGACACCGATTTTCGAAATACGACCAAGCATTATCAAGCCTAATGCGTGTTATGTAATGGACAAAGCTTACTTTAGTTTAGTTACTTTAGTACACTTAAATAGGAATTCCTTTATTGTTATGCACAGCAATGAACAGATTGTTATTCTTTCTTATTTAAAAAATAAGTCAACTTTTAAATAACTTGCTTTTGAGTGGCGTCACGATGTGATTTTGTACACTTTCAGGTTTTGTTCAGCCCAATTGGGAAAAGGGTTGAAATTATGTAATAATTTCAATAAATTTGTTGAATTCAATTTAAAAACAATAAAAGGTTAAATGAAGAATGCCTATTTTATAACTATTAAGTATTAGTAGACGACTAATTTTTAACGTTAACAATGTACTAGGTAAAATGTGATAGACTGTACAGTATCTGCATGCACAAATCAGTTAAAACTGAAGTAATTAATTAGGTTAAGTAGCGCCTGTAACATAGTTGTGGCAAAGCATTAGTTACGCTCAGAAATAGAATTTTTGAGCATTATTTAACTTTCGCAAACCTTCTTTGAACAATCTCGCCAGATAATTTTGACGATGTCGGCACCTTCGAGCCACAAGTCAGCGACAAAACGACTCAAAAACGCGTCAGCTTCTTCTCCACGGCAACAACTAAATAAGACTAGGGTCGCAATCGATACGATAACTCTCATATCTTTCCGAAATGACATCGTCACGTAATTCATTACTTTCGTAAATGTGCCATTTTTTGGAAGTAACTCAAAGATCTGCAATATAAGTGTTAAAAGCTACGTTGATTATATATCTAGTATATAAAATATTTATTTTTATTGCACATGATTATTTTTTGAAGAATTGTTTGAATGAGATGGTATTACGTTATTATTAGTTACTACATATTTATGAGCACTTGTTCAAGAAATAATTGAGTAAAATATTCAAGTCATGCAAGAATATACCAATCTTAACTTCTGATAATAATTTGCTAAAGAACAACGTGTATCGTTTTGATTAAAACACGTTTCGTCAGGAAATCTTCAACGCTGAATATTAATCTCGTGATGTAAGCAATATCAGAGAAAATTATGAATTATCTCGCAAATAAAATTGATACATTTCTGGCTTATAAACATGTCTACATGATTTTAAACTTAGTTCTTACGTAAGTACACTTTTAAAACCATAAGTATAAACTAGAATTTAAACTTGGGAGTGGTTATTGTGTTGTAACCCGTTAGAAAATAGATAGTAAAGGTTAAACATGATGACCACCTCCGTGGCGCAACGGTTTAACGCGTCTGAAAGTAAACGGGGGTTGTGGGTTCGATTCCCGCCCCGAGTTTGGGTGTTTATGTATAATATGTATTTATTTACAAAAGAAAAGTATATAAGTAGTATATCAGTTGTCTAGTACCCATAACACAAGCGCTGTGCTGCTTACTTTGGGACTAGATGGCGCTGTGTGAAATGTCTGAGTTTATTATTATTATTATTAAACATTTTAATTACGGTTAATATATCATGTATATTCATACATTAAATACACATAATTGTTAGATCAATACTAAACGCTCGATAAATGTTAACCATAAAATTATTAAACACGAATTTATTATTTCATACTGTTACTGACATAACAGCATAATATATTTAGTCAATATAGACTGTTTAAGTAGCCTCCGTGATTATATCAAACGAAAATCTATAAAAATGTTTAAAGCTTACCTTACTGTGTTCAAAGCTTTAAATTCCTCACTCTCAATGTACGTTTACGATCAACAGTTCTTTGCCAAGGTCAAGTCATGAATGGAAAAGTCTAGCCAGCCCCATTACATTATATTCAAAGTGGAAAGCGAACGATTTTCTTCGTGATCATAGACCAAATCATGTTAATGAATGACCATGCACAGGTTATTGTGTTCGTGTCCATAACCATGCTTGACAGGCGCAACGTATTTCTGATTTATTATTATGTTCGCCGTATATTTAACATACCTATATAATTTACAATAATAACAATGCTACAATTATAAATAACATATCATGTTAAAGTGTGTGTATCCTGTAATATTCCTGTAACACATTCTATAACAACGGTGACCTGTTGTGAGTTGTGATCGTGTGAAGTGGACCGGTGACTGGAGAGCTATGCCCATAGCACAGCGAAACTAAAACTACAGCGACACAATATCTTAGAATGTATATTTATTAAAATTATACATACCATTAACGATATATTATACGGTTAAACGGTATATTGTTAATATACCATTAACAATATACCATTAATAAAGTACGGAAATCAGTTTGAAATAAGGGAAATAAGTAAGTAAAGTTACGAAGTATCAAAAGATGTACTTTATGAATTTCTACATCTTTTGATACTTCGTAACTTTAGTTCCCGTACAAAAATTAATCATTAACGAGTTATTAAGTGATATTTCATGTATAGAGATAGATACTAATGCCTTTTTATTACGAAGTTGATTAGAGAATTATTAATTACTAGGGACTCGCCCCGACTTCGCATGGGCAGAATTTTTTTTGAAAATAACGCCATGTTATTCGCTGATAATGTAGCTTTCTATAGGCGAAAGAATTTATGAAATTGGTTGAGTAGTTTTTAAGTTTATCCATTACATACAAACAAACAAAGTTTACCTCTGTATAATATTAGTATAAATGTGCATGCGTACATACATATTACAACAACGACTAAATTTTTTATTGAAAAGAAACTCAAATGTAATTGTATGTGCAGATACATACAACTTTCGCTAATTTACATTTAAGTAAAATAAACAAAAAAAAACTGAAATGTTTTCAGCAGTCGTTCCTTTTCACGGTGAAGGTTACAAAAGAACAAATGAGCATAATTCAAATGAGCATAGTTCGTTCCCAATAATGTGGAATAAAATGACCGAAAGGCATGAGTCCTTTGTCATGCAAATCGAGACTGCCTCTATAAATAGATTTAGAACGGCCCTTTACCTTCAATCGAAAAACGAACTTTATTTTTACAGGAAACTGTTTTCATATCCGGTTTTCATACGGGTTTTTGTTTGCTTGATATTATTGTAACAGGCATTTTTTTTTCATTTTAATGTGCTACGATATCATATAATGGACGATTTTATTTTAAATTTTTGCTGTAAGTACTAAATATTAAAGAAGTCGACAATTCGAATTATTAAAAATTAAAAAAAAACAAGATTACGCAATTCATAGAAAACGAGAATAACATAAATTTTAATAAAAAGAAAACGATATAAGAGATCTAAAGGCAATATAGGAATTTCTAATAGAGAAGCTTAAAATATACGACTATCATATCACAAGGGAAACAACTCTATAGTTGATACTTGATGCCCGTTAGACACAGCGTTTTTAAACAGTTGAGTCAAATCCTCGCCCACATAAATCGTTGTTTGACGATATGAGGGATAAGGATCAATTAACTAATAGATTGAATACCTTCTTTTGTTAACACCTATCACTAATTGATTAATTGATCTAGTACCGCACCTTGGTGATAATCATGAAATAAAAAAAATATAGTCTAATAAATAATTTCATATTAATAGCTGACAATGCAGGTAATGGAAAATTTATAATTTTTGGTAAGGCTTAAGTTCAAATATTTTATTCGAAATCTGTAAATCGATTATTACTGTTAATTAGATATATAATTATTATCATTTACATACGTATTCATTTCTTTTTTGGAATATGGATTTATTAAAGTTTCCTCAAAATAAAAGTTCGTATTTTAGGTACTTTCGTTTCATTTCGTAAAATGTAATGTATTCATTATTGTTCAGATAGCCTGTTAAAAACTTAAAAAGCCTTCTGAATTTGAAAAGACTCTTTATTTCTATATTATCAAATTATCATTTGCTGCTTAAATATTAATATTAAATGTAACATAAATCTGATTCTTATACGTAATGATACGAATTCCTTTATACCTAAAAAACCCAAAGTATTTTTTCCTAAATTAAGCCACGGACAAGGGTCACTAAAAATGTTGCGCAAGAAATGCTACTCCCTATATTGTTGTACTGTTTATATTAAACTTTTTATATTTTCAGATCATGATAATATCATCCGACACCAACCATCCTCGTCCATAGATTTGATTTAAACCTATTAATAAAGACGTAGAGGTCTTCACATTATTGAACTGTCAAACTATTATCACTGCGGTCACCCGCCCGATCACATGAATTTAACCTAAATACGGTTAACAAGTACAAATAAACGAGAATTCGATAATAATGGCCCAGGAACTTTCGTGTAATAAACAACAGTAACAGCCAGTGCCTTTATAGACTAACACAGTCATTGTATAAATCGTTTTAATTTGTTAAAATTATAAACCAGATTTAGTGATGTGTAATTTTGAAAATGTCTTCCACGTGTTCATAGACAACATCTCGACATTAATATAATAAAGAATAAACTCATAATACAATACTTATATATATAATAATAATAGTCTGCTAGGTACCTTGAGCAATGACAGCTTTCTAAGCGGCAACTTTGAGGAAGTTTATTAACAAAAAGTACATACATATGTTAATATTTACAAACTTAAAACTACACATTATCTTAAATAATAAACTTCCTCAAAGTTGCCGCTTAGAAAGCTGTCACTGCTCAAGGTACCTAGCAGACTGGCAGCATTGCCTCTTTGAATAGCCAAACTGATTCGTTGGCGGAAGAAGCTGCCAGCCCGGCGGTCTCCCGAAGCCTCGACCAGTCTCTTACAAATATCAGAAACCAGTCGATGGGCTTCGGGGCCCCAGGGACCCAAAGTTTATTATTTAAGATAATGTGTAGTTTTAAGTTTGTAAATATTAACATATGTATATACTTATATTATGTTTTAATCTCCATACATTTAAAAAATTGTATGAGCTTAAATTAAAAAATCATTTGGCTTCGACTATATTCTAGTTCTGTATTTATACTAATAAAGTAATAGACTTAATAGACTTAGACAAGATAAAAAAAGCTATAATGCAGGTAGATTTTCATAACACATCAAAACCATGAATGTGGTGTATGACTGGTATATGACATAAATATCAATTTTATTGATAGCGGTTTCACAAACATTTATATTATAACTAGCTGTACCCGCGACTTCGCGTGCGCGGAAAATTTTTTCGTGGCTTCCCCGGATTGGGTTAGATTATATGTAACATGTGCATAGTATGTTTAAAGGTTGTTTTCGAAAAAAAGTCTACGTCTAGCCTACGTCTGTCTCCAGGCACATACTATCTCTGTACCAAATATCATAATTGTTTCGGCGGTTCAGCATTTGCCATTCAAAGTTTCATCCCACTTTTCACCCCATTAGGGGTACTTTTTTTGATTAAAAAGTAGCCTATGTCCGTTTCCAGGTGTCCAACTATTTCCATGCTATATCATAATCAGTTCAGCGATTTAGCATTTCCCGTACAAAGTTTCGTACACCTCCCTCCCGTCTCCCTTTTCACAGATTTTTGATAAAAAAGTAGCCTATGTTTTTTTGATAAAAATAGTCTTATCACAGCACCAAATTTTACCATTATACCAAGATTTAGCGTTTCGCATACAAAGTTTCATCCCCCTTTCACCATCTTAGGGATAGATTTTTGATAAAAAAATTTCCTATGTCCGTTCGGTGATGTCAAGCGGTCATAATCGGTTCAGCGGTTTACCATTTCCCATACAAAGTTTCATCCCCCTTTTCACCCCTTTACGGATAGATTTTCTAAAAAATAAGTAGCCTATCATGAGCGCAATCACATATTCTTACTAAGTACTGATTTTCAATAAGATCGATCAAGCCGTTCTTCAGTTATAAAAGGACATACAGACAGACAGACAGACAGACAAAAATTTTAAAAATGGTAGAATCGAAGTCTAATGATAACGAAATGACTATCTATTACAAAATTTGACAGTAAAATTATAATTACAGACAGACGCTAGAGATTTATATAGTAGTAGATAGATATAATAATACTTGCAATTAATTATTATGAATTTCGAAATCAGGATCAGGTCATCGACGTAATGTGGTCAACGTTATGTTTAATTATTTTCATTCGTCAGCAACAACAACAAATAACTGTAGCACGTAAGGGGTAACTGCAAAGACAATAAGTGTAATAATATGTTATACGTATATACAAATTGCATGTTACGTGGGTATGCTTTCGTTATAACAAAATTATATCAGAATTTTCCCTTGTAAGTATCTTTCTTTCCTAGCTATAATCTTCACAATTCATTGAGTTGTGGGCGTCCGAGCGTCGAATTAAAGACATCCACAGTCGCTTTGAGTTAGATGTTAAATTTAGAAGCTAGTTGTATCCGGACACGCACTTCTGTGGCTCAGTAGGTATGTTAGGTATATTATTATTCGAATGCAACATTGTGTCAAAATTTCAAAGCAATCGATGAAGAAATTTGGAAGATTTAAGATTTCGATAAAACAAAAAATAATTACATTTTTATTTATAGTTTAGATAGATGTGTATTTACGATAGTTATTTTCGTAACACACATTATTAGTTAATATATTTACTTATCTTTTTACCAAAAAAATCAGGTAAATGTTTTTGGTCATAAGATCCTATATTATCATACATTATGAAAATATATCTATGCGAAATCAAAAAATTTTTGATGAGTATTTGTTTATCAGATACATTATACTCTTGAAAAATACTTCAACGACTCAAGAAATGATATCAAGACATTAATAGATATAATCAGATGTATTAAGTATTTTATTTTAACTTTTTTTTTTAAAGTTTTTTCTTTATTTTTACGTATTAGTGCTACGTTCTAAGAATTACGATAACACTGACTAAACATTTCTACACGAAACTTCGAAAGATCAGCAAAAATTAAACAGTCGCTGCAGTGTCATTGTGTTGACGAGTTCATCATGAAATATTATTGTTATTAAAATTTTTGCAGGTATTATTTCGGATTTACTATCTGCATTGCTATTTTGCTGCTAGAAACTAAGGTAAGTATTAAGGTTTTTCTTAAATCGTATGTAGAAATGTATTTATTGCATTTTATATATTTTCAAATTGGCATAAAATGAACTAAAAATCAGTCGACGATTTGTTTCTGAAATTACAAGGCCTTGAGTGAAATTATCAATGCAGTAACATTGAATCTACTTTTACTTGCGTAGGTATGCAATTACCCACAATTATATTTATGCAGTTCCGAATTTCGATATGCAAAACCAAAAATTATGATTTAGACATCTCAATATTTTCTCATTCCTTTCATCTAGTTCCTATAAAATAAATACATAAAAATATTAAATATCAATATCATATATTTCTATATTGGGTACACGTTTTTATTTCATTTTTCTGTTCATTTTAAATAGTTAAAAATTCTGTCTTCGAACAGAACATATCGTAGAAAAATGTAACAAAAAAAAGATTGATTTATTGTTCTCAAGTAAATGAAAACGTTCTTTTTTTGTACTACACAAAATAATTTTTTGTAAAATTAACAATGCCGTAAAACTCCCTTTGGGTATTGTGTGCTAATTTATCTCAATGTTCAAAGAAAAGGTAAGTACCTCTTACATGATTTATTTATAAACGAGCAACGCTTTAAGTAGTAGTTTGTTTAGTATTAACAACAGGATAGTTTCTAAATACATTTTGCGGTTATTTTAAGTACATCTTGATAATATATGATAGTACAAATATTAATTATCTAATTAAGAAAAATATAATTTATAAATGTAATTGACAATCATACAAAACACATTTATGTAGTAAAGTAGTTCAATCAATAGCATTAACATCAATGTCTTAAATAATTTTAATATATATATATATATATTGTAATGACACACAGGCCAAGTTACATTACCACTATCATAACATAATAACACGGGCTCCTGTAATAAAAGTAATTCCTTTTAATAATACTGCAAAATTCTGATTTAGACAATGATTTTGTTCCAGTACAAACAAGGTAAATTAAGAAAAGTGATTAAGAAGTAAACACAATTATTAGTAAATTAAAAGATATGATTTAATTATATTCACTCCTACTTATATTAGCCTTGTTTTCTTCGCTGTATATAATTTAATTACGACTCAGTTTTTTAAGATGATATCTTTTGCAAAACATCTTTTTAGCTAGTTTATCGTAGGTACATAAACAATTCCTACTTGATATTTAAAAAAATGAAAATGTTACATTAATACATTAATAACAATGTTTGGTTATCACGACACCGCTAGTAATATATCTTTATCATACTTACTTAGCAGTTCTTGTTTAGCGAAGTTTGTACTTAAGTAGGTAGATGTGCAATATTATATGTATACCCATGCTCCAACCCTCATATTGACAGACACATGGAATAAACAGAAAACATGTTAGTATTTTGGATATTGTTATAGGTGCTATTTAGTCTATGCTAAGATATTTTTATGCAGTACTTAATAGTGTCCTCAACTCTCAAAAAATGTCATCTCATCTCATCATTTCTATTAAAACACATACCTAACATTATATTTAACACTCGGCATAACCATTACACCATACACAATGTATATTTTTATACCTAAATTAAATATCTAGGTTATATCCATTCTTATATCTTAATAATAAAATGAATGCAATTTACCCAACTACTAAAAGTCATTTATATAGAAATATTGATCATATTGAACAATTCTCGATGCGAACATTTCTTTTTATCATGCCATAAAACCGCAAGACAGCCGTAATACACGTCATCCTGAAATGTCGTCTATTAGATAAGTACAGCTATCGTATTCCAACTTATCCAATATTTCATCATGTTATATACATACATATGTCTGTATACGTAATTTCTATTTTGAAATAGAATAAAAAAATAATTACAAAATAATTCCTAAATAAATAATGGTAAACGAATAATAAATAATACATATTACCACGGATTAATTAGTTACTAACGTAAAATATTACGTTACATAATATGCTATAGCTGCAAACTAATTTTCTTCCATCATTATTTCAGATCATGAACGAAAATAAACAACCAGACAAAGCTTTCAACCACTTAGGTTTGCCGCCAATGGAACTTTCAGAATCTAGCGGAAACGGTATAATTTATTATTTCATGACATTTTCATAAATATAATGTAAAGAAACAACTTAATCTAATATTTACCTAACTCTTCTAGATTTTGTTACTGGTATTATAATTTCAGGGCGTAGAAATATACTGCAAAAATTCTTAATTTCAATGTTAAAAAGAATTATTACAATATTTCTATTAGCATTGATTTCTACTGGGACCTGTATTATTATTTTTAGAATATTACAAAATAATGGTAAGTATAATTTGATACATATTACATGTTCAGTGTACATTTTGATATCCAAACAAAAATATTGTGATTTTAGTAAATACTCCAAACTCGGAAATTGTCTTAGTAACAGAAATACGAGAAAGAGATAACGTAACGTTTCGGAAGGAAAATATAGAAATATTGTTACGACTTCAAAATAAAACATCGCCACCAGTGGCGCGAAGAAAACGAAGAGCGATAGATTTAACAACTCAAAATGGACAAAACGTTGGTAAGACATCAGAACACGTCGTAAGAAATTTTAAGAAAGACATTGATTATGCGAAAGCAAAAAAAATTATTATGGAACACGATACCATATGTAATGACAAAAATCATAACGAAATATGTAAAGACCTTGTCATGAAACTGAAATCGATAACACAAGATACAGGAGAACCGAAAATTAATGGAAAATTACATCAGACGGATGTTACAAATAGCAACAAAGTAAAGAATAGCCAAAATAATACTATTACATCTACTCACATATCAAAACGACAAACGCAACCGAGATCAGGACTCGAGAGTTTAATAAGATCGACGTCGCCAACGCAATTTGAAATCACAGACAACAAAGGTTACGAATATTCAAATCCAGTAAATATAATACCTGCACTTTCGTTACCTACACACATAGTGCCTACGCCGCAACTCAGCGACACTTGCCTATTGGCTCGTCTGTTGAAACAAAATTTCCCATATTTAAAAGGTGGTTGTGATTAAATAGCGCTCAAATATTAAATGAGTACATGTGTACAAATTACACGTAATACCATTAAGTTGTTATTTATTTTCTCAGGGTTGTCTGATAACTCAGCTTCGGATTACTTATCACCGTATCATGACCAGCCTCTAACATATAGCAGGTAATTGAAATCGCATACTTAAATTGAAGAAACATAAATTTATTATTTAAGATAATTATTATTTGAGATAATGTGTAGTTTTAAGTTTGTAAATATTAACATATGTATGTACTTTTTATTAATAAAGACTATAGATATATATGCAAATCTACAAAATACAGGTGATAATCTAATAATTGTAAATTTTTATATTATTCAAATTGCATTTCTTACTCTTCAGATATCCAAGTCTTCATGACCACGAACTGGATGCACGTATCGGCAAAATACATCCTCAAGATGCTGAAATATTCAGAAAATTTTTAGATGCAGTCAGGTACATTTTTACATTTCATTCTAAAAGTATAACTACGATAAACATGAGTAAAATTCAATCTTATTATTTTCACGTAACACTTTAAGGCCATCGCTTCATGTAATGAAAAACAATTTCACAAAACCTGTAACACGAGAGGTTGAGTGTCCAATAGATACGATTTCTTGTGCTGATGGTACCTCTTGCATTGATGAAAAACACTGGTGTGATGGCAACGTAGATTGTAAAGATGTCAGCGATGAGATTAGTTGCAGTTGTAAAGATAGAGTAGACAGTTCCAGACTTTGTGACGGTTACTTTGACTGTCCTTTTGGAGAAGACGAAATGGGATGTTATGGTAAGTAATTATTTGTTAACAACACTTTTGTGTGATCTACAAGACTAAAGGAGTAAATTAATCAATTAATGATTTCAGTGAAGATCAGTAAAAAAGTTATGTTTCAGGTTGTGCTGAAAATACGTTCAGTTGTGAAGATTTAGATATTAGTTCACGGAGTACGTGTTTCTCTAAAGAACAAAGGTGTAATAACATCATGGACTGCCCAAATCACAAAGATGAAATCGATTGTAACATGCTTGCACCGAGTATACATGAAAATCCCGTAAGAACATTGCTACAATAATATAAGCTCTAATTAGAAAATACATCACACAGTTTTATTTTTCACTTTCATTACTTTGGAACAAAACAATAGAAAAATCTTTTGTTAAAATAATCCGTTTCATTGACAGCCCTCGAACAAAACGCTGATAAAGTCTAAAAGCGAACTCGTGTCCTTTGCACTCTGAATTAAAATGGCTACTTGAAAATTCATTTTTCTCACTTTCTACTTTGTTTGCTAAAAACAATTTCAAAACAAAAGATCACTTAAACCGAAATTTCAATATTTTAATTATTCTGATTTACGATCGTAATAACATTGTAATCTATTTTCTGTAGAGTACCTCTTTACAATGTCGGTAACATTTATCAGATATTGGAAATATACTTGAGTGATCTCTTTAATAATGTGATTTTCAGTTATTCGCAATTTCGAATACAGAAGGGTTTTTACAAAGAAATTTCAAAGGAGATTGGTATGCCGTATGTAAAAACCCTTACATGTGGGCTCATGATGCTTGCCGGCGTGAAACAGGCCTTATAATAAGGTAAACAAACACCACAGTTAAGGAAATAGCCTATCAAAATACTCTTTGGAGTAATTAATAAACGTTATCAGTACCTTCTTGGAATGTTTTTAGACCGCCGTTCATACAAATGGTGCAAATTGATCCTACGTTAAGAGTAAATTATATAAACACAGGCCCAGGTGGTTTAATAGATGTTAG
The DNA here is from genome assembly GCA_907165235.1 of Zeuzera pyrina. Classification (NCBI taxonomy): domain Eukaryota; kingdom Metazoa; phylum Arthropoda; class Insecta; order Lepidoptera; family Cossidae; genus Zeuzera; species Zeuzera pyrina. Next base: position 13,726,293 of record OU015624.1, read on the forward strand.
TGAGACGTGCTTCAATAATTCTGCTGTGTACGTTACATGTCCCGATTTACTGTGCGGAACGAGGGTTTTAACTACTTCTCAATTGATAAAACAGGTATTTATGAACATGCGTTTAACTGATATTTTAAAACTTACATTGTTCATGTTAATTTGATATATACAGATCTTCAAAAAGTCATTAATTTTATCTTTCACAGAACACGTTCTTAGAAAATCAACTATATGGACGAAATAAAAGATTTCTTCTAAGAGGTCATCCTTACCCTATAATTTTCGGTAATCGTGACAAACGACATAGTATTATTACTAACAATAATAAAAAAGATTCGCACAGCTATGTCAATTACAATCACATAGAAAATGAAGAACCTGAAACGAATATTGATGACAGGCGAAAACGGGCGGAAACCAGAGTAGTAGGTGGTAAGCCTAGTCAACCTGCCGCCTGGCCTTGGATGGTGGCTTTATACAGAGATGGGTTGTTCCACTGTGGTGGTGTGGTTTTAACCCAGAGTTGGGTCATGTCAGCTGCTCATTGCGTGCACAAGTAAGTTTTATAATTATTATACCTATCTATCTAAGAAAATATACGTAAGTTTGTATAGGTGTGCGTATTCAAACGATGTAACCTAAGAAAGAAAACAAGGCTACGATATCCCCCGCCTGTCGTAGGAGGTGACTTCAAAGCAAGTTCGGAGTTGTGGCCACTTTAGGCGATGCCAATGAAGACAGCGGCACGTGTAGTTCGTGCTGCAATAGTATTGCATTTCGGGATCTATATTTTGGAGGAGTTATGCCTTATTATACTACGAGATACTTCCAAGACGTCCTTTAGCACGGCGCTGAAGGGACTAGTACGTCCCTCGGGGAGCTGGGTAGCTTTTGAAAGCTTCTCCGGCGTTACCAAAAGAGGTGTACATATTTAAACAACGTTACCTATTGTGACTGTAGAGCAACAAGCGCTCTGAGTTATAAGTATGTAATTACAATCTGCAGCAACTTGGCATCCGAATGTAACAAGAACTACGTATACGAGAAACTTTTGGTGCTACCATCAACAACATCACAATATTACTGAAAACTGAAAAACTGAAAAACTTTACATTAGTAAAAAAACTTTACATACACATATTTTATTTTAATCGTGGTTCTAGTAAAAAATCGCAATATTTTTAATATTATATTATTTAAAATAGTAATTGTGCTAAAATTACATATATACGTATTTTAACGCTATATTCCTATTGGGGTATTCAGAGAGGACAGAGCGCCAAGCGTCGCGGTCATTACATACTTCTATCGCTTTGTCAAATCTCGTCATTCTCCTCACATATTTTCTAGCTATGCAAATGCTTTTGACATTTTCCTCGGCTGACATTCTGGCTATTTGATTTTCGTAAATCGGCCTTGGTCTTTTTTAGCTGCTTTTACCACTCCTTTTCGCTCCGTAAATTTTCTTCGTCAGCATTTCGTCACTAATTTTTTCTGTGTCCGAACTATCTAAGCATTTCTTTCTTCATTTTTTCAAGAGCTTTGTCAGTGTAATTCTAGAATTACTTTTTTAAAAACGGTGCTAGAACTATTACACTATTACTATTAACTCATATTGATCTAGTGGTTGATCCAATAGTGTGAGTATTTACCTTCCAAACTATTGGTAAAGGATTCCTAGACCGAATTGGTACTAATTTAAAACACATTCTGTATTGTCTTGAAATCTTATCTTGGAATGTTACTGGATGCTTTTCTAGCCATATTACTTATACAATACTCATAATACAAGCCAAAGTTGTGGTCATCATCATCTGGTTTTATTATAAGTACCTACAAAAATTGTTACATATCTTGTAACAAAAAACACTGTAACAATAACACATTGTAATTATTACAAAATTTAATATTATAAATTGTATTAACCTGTTCTTACCTCTAATATTATATTAGTGTTTTCAAGTATTTTATTTTATAAAAGCAATGAACACAACCATGTACGGGCAAAATAATTACAGGATTTTATGCTAGTAAGTAATCAATCTGTGACCTTGCATAGACAAAAAAACCTGTTATGTTACCCGCATTTTTCTTGTTTCATTAAATGATGAAAGCTTGACTAATCTGGGAAAGAAATTACTTGGTTTTTACATTTCTTGAGAAATACTATTTCATTATGTATGATTTGTATCATTAATAATTTTATTTCTAAACGAGCTGCACATTCTTAAAAACAGAAACAACAAAGAAATAAATTATTGATCTCTTCAAAATGTTACCTTTTAAATGCAAATTATAATTTATTGAGATACTTCACTTCGACGGGTTCGCTTCGATCTCACTCCTAGAGTGTTTTAATAAAACGCGCTCCTATAAATAGCAGGACTGTGTTGAAATTTTCGCTTTACGTTCTTTTCAGATTTTATGAACATTATTACGAAGTTCAGGTGGGCATGTTACGTCGTTTTTCATTTTCACCGCAAGAGCAAAATCACCGCGTCACCCATGTCATAGTCAATCAAAACTACGATCGTGTTGACATGAAAAATGACCTTTCCCTCTTAAGGGTCAAGCCTGCTATTCAGTTCAGCCGATGGGTCAGGCCGATATGTCTTCCAGGGCCGGAAACAGCCGGTTCTGATTGGTTATGGGGTCCCACACCCGGCACCATTTGTACGGCAGTCGGTTGGGGAGCTACAGTAGAGCATGGACCAGATCGTAAGTTTTTGCAATGCGTGTTTGCTGTGTTATCTAAAATAACATTATTTTATTGTAACCATACAGTTAATTTTCAAATTCATCGACTCAAGTATGTGTTAAAGTACATGTTATAGAAATAAACCTAGTAATAACAGTTCCCATAAGTGCGATTAACGAGAATGAACACTTTTGACAATCGTAATCACAATAAAGAAAATATATATCGTGTTAGCCGTCTATTAATATCATATATAAATATAATAATGATTACTAACAAGCATCTAATATTATTTAGCTGACCACATGCGCGAAGTAGAAGTACCAATTTGGGCCGATTGTAAACATCGCGAGGATCGTGCTGGGAAAGAAATCTGCGCAGGCCTCATTGAAGGTGGAAAAGATGCATGTCAGGTAATCAGGTGATAATGATAATGATATTTTATTATTATTCCTACTGAAATAGTAGCAATAAAATATGTTCAACAAATTACTAATATTTAAAAATAGAATATATTCATTTGACCGTTTAATGGAACAGGGCGACAGCGGAGGACCACTTGTGTGTAGAAACCCACTGAATCCACAACAGTGGTATATGGCAGGTATTGTAAGCCATGGAGATGGTTGTGCTCGAAAAGATGAACCTGGAGTTTATACTAGAGTTAGTCTCTTCGTGAAATGGATCAAATACCATATAGGTGAGAGATTTCAATTACCTCGCCCACAGAAATGCCTTAGAATTTAATTCAGTTTTGTTAGTAACCGTAGCATAACATACTTGGATTAATTTCAAGTACCTATAGTCACTGCTCGTGACTCCATACGTGAGTACGTAAACCTTTCAGTTAAAGTCCCATCGAAATCGCTTCGATCGTTCCTGAGATTAGCTGGTACATAAAGACTTACAGCAGACAAAAATCTATTTCAATACATTTCTAATTCAATATCACTTTTAATTCAAGTAAATACAGTTAAGTAACAAGATATTATATTTGAATATCAAAATACAGTCGAAGTTCGATTACCCTTATATTATAATTTATCAGTATTGTTATCAGCTTTAATACAGTAATTATTAGGAAAGTACCTAATGATTATTGACATAGTAATTATCATAACAGCTGTCGCCCGCGTTTTCGTCCCCGTAGAATTTAAAAAATGTAGGTTATGTCCTTTCTCAAGGCTTAACCTATATCTATTCTCCGTGAAAATGTAGGAAACAAACAAACAGAGGCATTTACGTGTATAATATTATAGCTATTACCCGCGACTTTACAAGCTGTACATTACCCTATATATATAATTGTTTAGTTTCATACAAAATTCATCATATATTGTGCTCGTAACTTGAATTATTACTTTTAATTAAATAGTTCACTTACGAAGATCATATAGCCAGAGTTAGCCCAGAGTTAGTTAGTTAGCTGACGGAAATGTGATAAACACTCGCATATCCAGACGAAAACTTGTGAGGAGAATGATGAGATTTGAGGAAGCGAAAGAATTATGTAAGGACCGCGACTCTTGGTGCTCGATCCTCTCTGACTACCACGTTAGGGATACAGCGTGAAGATATGTTGCATGTTATGTTATTGTTGTTCATTAAATAGTGCTTTATTAAAATCACTTTTATAGTTTCTATCATATAAATCCAACGATACCACTTATCCTTAAAATGAAACAGCGCAATGATATATTATAATGACAATAAGTTTCTAATTTGGACCATAATATTACCATAGTATAGCCATAGTATAATACCATAATATAACTATAGTATAACCATATACAGGTATCAAAAACCGTATCAAGTCTATTTTGTGAGTTTCTAAGTTACACTCGAACGAACGAAATTTTATGTAGTTTTATTCCGGTTCAAAAAAATAAAAGGCCCCTTTGTCTTTTTTCCAAATATATGTGTTTTCACTGTACATAGCGCGTATGTTTGTTAGAATGAAAAAGCATAAAAAAACCGCATAATATGTAAAACAATTATTCACCCCTTATGTATTAATAGCATTGACAGTAATCTTTATATTTATTTTCAGATCAGATATTTCATTACGATTTTTGAAATATCCTGTCACGAAGATTACTTTCTTATTTTAATTGCTCTACCAGCCTTATAATTAAGACAGCGTATTGATATACAAGGTTATTGTGAAAGGAGGTATAAATCCGCGGAGGTTTCAACGTGTTACTGTCGACTGTTATATTGCAGATGTAAAAATTACGCGTTACGTTACTTCATTTTCTACACAAAAAAAAACATTCATTTAATAAGAAAAAATGTACAACCCTGTCATAATATGCCCTATATTCCAAAGGTTTGCTAGCGTCGTAAAAACACTAATATTAGGGTTGCTTCATCTTTATTATTTTTTACTTTTAGGTTTTACACTAGAACTACTGACTTTTGGCGAAGTTGTAGAACGCAAGTTTTCCGATATCATAGGTACTTTAATACCCTTTCGTATTTTCCCATTCTTTCGAAATAATCTTGTATATCTAAGAGACTTCGTTATTTATAGTAGGTACCTATAAATAACGAAGTAACGAAATAACGAAGTAAGTAAGAAGAAATAACGGCGATCAGTACAAGGTACATATGTATGTACCTTGTACTGATCGCCGTTCCTAGCTCGAGACCATTAAGTACCTGGCACGTTAGTCTATCAAGCAGTTCATTTGCATTGAAATCGCTTTTTTTTGTGGTTTTTCATTGACGTACCGACAAATAAGTATACAAACACACAAAAATTTTAAACATATTTATTTTAGAAACAAACACGCCTAAAAAATACACGCATAAAAAATCTGTTACTTTTTCTTTTCAAAAAAAACATCAATATATAGGCACTGCTCAGTTACAGTTTTTTAATAGTATACTCGTATATAGATAGCGACGCTTGGCGCTCCGTCATCCCTGACTACCCCGTTAGGGATACAGCGTGAGGATATGTATGTATGTATGTATAGATAGATAGGTACTAATAGATAGCTATGAGTTTTAGTATAATGTAACAAGATTTTAAAAGGGGCAATTGTTATCTTGAATAAACGGAGACTTTTTGTTGCATTTAAAATCAATACAGTATACTTCTGTGAATTTGTTCCCGTTTTATTTTGTATTAAATTCGATAAATTAATCTTTAAAAATAAAAAATTTAAAAAAAAAATTCCGTTGCCACAACAAATCCTCATAAGAGGCCTAATTCTAGTCGTACACCCTATTACAGAAATTGCTTACCAGCGTTGTGTGACGTTTGTGTGAAATTCATAAATTGTATTTTCATGGGAACAATAGGTTCTTACAGAAATTCTAAAGTATTATAAATCACTCCTTATAAATTATTGTTATCAGCTATTTCTAACTATAACCGCGACAAAGAGTAAAAAAAAGCAGTTAGTTCAAAATCATGTAGTCCACAAATTTTTGTCGTTGGTATGCCGACATAGTGTCCAATTCCATTATAACCATACTAACTATACTATAGAAGTCACGATTACTTATGTAACAAGAATACCCAATCCCAGGTAAAGCTCCTTATTATATACATATTAATTTAAAATAATATTAATAAATAATAGCAAAAATGTATTTCAGTTTCTAAATCTTTACCAGCTATACAGCCATTGCAAAAATGTCCCGGCTTTAAATGTTTATCAGGTATCTTTAAATGCCTTCCTAGTAAAAGAATATGTGACAAAGTTGTTGATTGTCTTGGTGGAGAAGATGAGATGAACTGTGACTTAATGACATCAACTCAAAACCCAGGAGGTAATCTTTTTTTAACAATTCCTAAAAATCTATTTAGAGAGAATATTAAAGCCAGAGAAGACTCTGCAACTGAAACGAACAGCGTTACCCATAACAATGGAGAGAATCTTAACAATAACACGATTACTAATTCCGACAATTATGTATTAAAAAATGAAACCACTACTCAAACTACAGACATAACTCACGCAAATGACTTAAAATCTATAAAAAATCTGCAAAGTACTACCAAAGAGACGTTAAGTGATGAATTTGACTTTAAACATGCATCAACAATAGAGTTTCTAAATTCAAGAAGTTCTGAAGAAAGTGAAGATAACTCCAAAGAAGTGACAGAAGGTCCTACGACGATAAATAATAAAATAGAAGACACAATTAATTATGAATTATTAACGACTGTAAAAATTACTCCTACTGAAATCCCAGAGTCCAGATCACCAAATACAGAAGCAGAAAATAACGAGGAATTAACAAAAGCCGATAGCGTAGATGGTCGTACTGATGCTTCACCTTTTAAAGTTAACTTAGACTTCACAACAACAACTGATGAATTGAAACAAACAGAATCTGTTACACAAATCAATTCTGTAGATATTGAAATCAAAAATAACACTGATATGATGTCATCTATGAATGTTACTTTACCAAATGAATTTGATGTTACTGAAAATGAGCACAAGCATTTTCATAACCATGCGCACAATAAAGATTCTACAGAATTTATAGTTGAACTTCTTCCTAATATAAATGTTTCAATATCAGACTTAGATTTAGACATAGAAAACATTGATAATTTTACTGATATTGCTTTTACAACCTTGACTACAACACCAGAACCTGTAAATAATAATAGTTCTGGTAAGACTTTACTGGACCTTGATGATAAAAATAAAAATATAAATAATCTTTTACTCCTGTCTGAACTCATGCCTGCTAAAATAAGGAAGAAACATCGTACCCCTAAAGAATTTGAATGCCGGCGGTGAGTTTCTCTTCTTCAAATATATGACATACTACAAAGATAAGAATTACTAGTTTATACTTCAATTTTGCAGCATATTTCAAATGATATCTTACAATCAAAGATGTGATCGTAAAGCAGATTGCGAGGATGGTACAGACGAATTCGATTGTGCTTGTGTTGATTATTTAGCAACGTTTGACGAGAAGCTACTTTGTGATGGCTTCTTTGACTGTGCTGATGGACAGGATGAAACAGATTGCTGTAAGTACATTTTTTTTTTAATTGTAACAAGGTATACCGACTATATAGATTCAGTTCTAGTATATTAGACAACAGTCATATTATAGATATATGTATATATCAATTACACTTATACATATGTTTAATATGTAAACTAATTAATAATTCAAATTATAGTTGGTTGTCCTGAGGACCACTTTTTGTGTAAACGGAGTGAAATGTGTTTGCGATCTAAATATGTTTGCGACGGAAAACCCCAATGTCTTCAAGGCGAAGATGAGTTAGACTGTTGTGAGTATTCGAATTTTATTTATACGTAGGTATTAAAAATAATTTGAAACGTGTAGAAACAATTTTATTTTTTTGTAATATTATATTTCAGACGCTCTCTCTAACGGTAGCAATTTAGTATACGATTTTGACGGAAGACCAAAAATAAATTTAGAAGGTTATCTTACTAAAAGAAATTCTAACCATTGGCACGTAGTTTGTGAAGATAACTTGTCTATGGAACAGCAAGATCTACAAGCCAATCACATTTGCCGTTATTTAGGTTTTAGGTAAAACAACGACTAAACTTTGTAAACAAATTTGTAAAATATGCAATTACACGTAGATAATGTGCTATTAGAAAAATTAATTAATCTTAATATAATCTGTTTTAGTTCTGCAAATAGATACATTGTAAAATATATCAATATGAAAGAAAACGAAACACTATCATCAAATTTTGGCAATAATAGAAGAAAACGAGAAGCTTTTAGAGAAGTACCTATACATTTTGCATACACAACAGTCACTGAAGGAGATGATGAAATAAATCAGATGATTATAAAGGAGCCACAAGTTCTCAAAGAGCAGTGTATTCCAAATATAACAAAAACTTGTATGTCTCTATATGTTTTCTGTGACCATTCACTCTTTACTGATTTAGATGTATCTCAGGATCTTTTATTCAGCCGAACAGCTGATGACAGTTATTCAACACTTAACGAAATGTGGCCGTGGATAGCTAAAATCTATGTTGAAGGAAATTACAAGTGTACTGGTATATTAATGGATCTATCTTGGGTGCTAGTCAGCCATTCTTGTCTTTGGAATACTTTGTAAGTTAAATTATTATATTTTAATTTAATTAACCCAAAGTGCATTAAGCTACCAAATTATTGTATCAAGTCACTGACATAAAATACTATATAAAATTGTAGATAACTCAAAATAGTTAACATTACATATTAACTCTGGTAAAGACATTATTTTTGCCATCTAATCTAATGTATTTACTATTAATCAACCTGCATAACAATACCGCGAACAAATCTTTCAGTGTATAGTTGGCGCTCCATCCTCTCTGACTACCCCATTAAGGATACATTGTGAAGATACATTATCTTAAGTGTACGATCTTTTTTTCGATAATATATCGAAAGTTTTATAAAGTTTTTATAAGAAGGTACAACAATTTATGTAAATTAATAAAATGTTAATGCAGTTTACAAAAAGAGATAGTAATTAATATGAAAAATGTCTATTATCTTCAATAACGATCGAAATTTCGGTAGGAAATAGTCATTTACAAAATAATATTTTCTGTGTAGTGTCATATTTTAAGGCAATTATATAATATAAAATTTAACAACGCAATCGACTATTAACTTAGCATTATTTCCTGTTACAATACATACCAGTGAAATATAATTATACAATAACGATAATAACAAACTCGCTGAAACGGGAAACTATTTTTTGGTCAAATAATAACTTATTAATTAACGTTAATTTTAAAATCTCGCCTTCATGTTCAATGGGAAAAAAATATCGATTTCAAACTCAAAAATGTTTACTGTTTATCGTATCCTGTTCACTAATATCTCTGATTTTTTTAGCGATTATGAATGCAAATTCTCTTGTCGATGTTTTCTTTCAAAATCACTGAAATTCTGAAAGGTGTTTCTTTATTATATTCTCGAATTTACGGACTCATTTTCAATTTCACGTTATGATACTAATATTTCAATAATGAAGCAAAAACACATACAGTAGAGAAGCTAAGTAATAAAAAATATGTTTGTGGTCTCAGCAGTTATACCAACATGTGTGCTATCGTTGCATTCAGTGGTGTTTCCCGAGTAGGAAAAATGACGTTGTCGCTTTCTCAACCCGTAGAGGGGGGAGCTGTGACGTCACAAAAATGGCGATTCTTATGATCGAATTTCGTTAAAATCACGCACGATTTCTCTCCCAGCTAGCCTACGTACGTAATCTATCCCCTACATATGTAAAATAGGTATTTGCCGAAGCGAGAGCATAACGTATTTTTACCTTTTAAAAGCATCTGTGGTGCACTCAGATAAGCTACAAGTGAAAAGTTTGCAGCTCATTTATTCAAAAGAATTAATATGACCAGAAAATGACACGCGGGGACTGTAGACCCCGCGCATGATAAGTTAGAGACGTGAAGACATTCTATTTGCAACATTAATAACAGTATATATAGTCTATTTGCAGCATTAGTAATAGCCTATAAGTCGCAGCCGACTGGTTGAAATTTCTGTTTACTTGCACGGTTAGTCCTTTCATTGAACAACGCCATTCAACCACACGTCTAAATGGTAATTAGCCGAGTGACTGAACACAACGTTCGATAGTACCGCTAAAACGACGGTCAGCTAACTGGTTAAATGTCGATTTGCTAGGGCCTAGCTTCCCAACCTGGGGTCACGGCCCTTGGGAGAGTCGCGTTTGTAATTAAATGGGGTCGCCGTTTATTAAAAAAAATAAGACCTTTGTAAAGACTATTTTTTTAAAGGAATGAATTTTAGTGTAGTCTGTAGTGTTATAAAATTAAATTTTACCATGTAATAACAACCTGAAAACATAACCTTATAGCTTACTTTGTTTAAATAAAATGATTAATCATTAACATTAATTAATTAATGCGATGGTTGCTTTGTTTCTCAATTAAAAGTATATCTTTAATTCACCTAAATGCATATTCATGCTGTCCAACAGGCGGTCAGTAACTAAATTTTCTAAATTCGCATTTTTGTTAATATAATCAGAAATTGCAGTAAATGCATCAAAATTTCGTTTTTCGAGGCGTGTAATCCAAATACTAAGCTTCTTGATAAAGGCATTGACTTTATTTGTCATAAGTAAAATGTTTTTATTACGGCCTTGTAAACTCGTAAGTCATTCAAAAGTAAAAATAGTACTAAAGTAAACCAACAGTAATAAAGATTCTTTATTTTGTACAAATTCTAAAAATGAATTGTTTTTATTTGTAAAAAAGATGCAAATAGCCTTGTTAAAACTTTTTGACAGCCATCTCACTTCAGTATGGAAAAGCAGTGAATTATTCTTGACACCCATTTTTTCGCAGAGTGTGGAAATCAATATAGTTTGCAACGGTCGGCTTTTAATAAAATTAACTATTTTAACAGCTTGTGATAAAACATTTTGTAAATTGTTCTGCATCTTTTTAGCGGCAAGCGCATATCCGTGAAGAAGGCAGTGCGTCTATTAGACATGCAGCATAATTTTACTATCACACTATACTACAATTTATATATTTACTATCATCTAAACTGGGAATGCCAAACGCACGGTACGCCGACCCTTAAAATACCTTCGCCGGATGCTTGACCAGGAATTGATTTTCAAGAAAGCATATTTTTTTTAATTAACTCCTCGCATTCATATCGGACAAAACATAAAAATTGTGCCAAGTTTGACACGTCTGTTGACGACTCCTCAAACTAATATTCACATAATTTAACTTTTTCAAAAATTTGGATGTGCATATCGATTACCATTTCATTAGTACGTATCGATATTGTATCATTTGAATGAGGTATAGTTTTTTAATTTTTTAGCTTCTTCCAAACTTATCACAACATTGATCATATCAATAGAAGCGAGTAAAATGAGTCCTTCTGCAATAGTATGGGGCTTAGATGCCCTAGCGACTCGCAGTACTACTAAGTAGGATGCATGAAGTGCTTCAGTCTCATTACAGCTGCATTGTTTTATAGTACTTTGTTGATTTTTCAAAACAGGTGACTTATTCTAACGGTTTGATTTGTAAAGCTTTTAAAAGTAAAGAATTTTAAAAGCGTCATGCTTTCCGCGGATAGGACTTGAAAATAGACAACACATTGTGGCTTATCATCCAATGCAATAAATACATATTTTATATATGTGTCGTTGTATAAACTGGTCTTTTTTTTCGTCGTTTCACCAGACGTAGAAGGCACTTTTCCTTTTGTCACAATTTGTCTATTTTGATTTAACTTTTTTACTGTTATAAAAATTAAACTTTGGGTGAGTGAGATAATATCGTTGTTGTATGTACTTGCTTCCCTGTACTACTTCCCTAAAAATGTAAATGACAATGAAACTCTGCCTCACGTCCTTTTGTTTTTATAACTAAGGCATTTAACATGTACGAATCTGTCCAGCGCATGCGTCACGGATTGCGCGGGCGGCTTATTTGACAAGTTCGTGCAAGTACAACGCAGGTTTCAATCTCGCTTAGATAATAATTATAGACCCTTAGACAGGCGGGCGCGGTTTACACGCGCGATAATTTATATTTGTAATGCGCGATTTTGCGGTTTTATCGCCTGAAGGAGCCTTGAAAATTTATATTAAATGTATAAATAAACTATAACAAAAAGTATATACATATGTTAATATTTACAAACTTAAAACTACACATTATCTTAAATAATAAACTTCCTCAAAGTTGCCGCTTAGAAAGCTGTCATTGCTCAAGGTACCCAGCAGACTGGCAGCATTGCCTCTTTGAATAGCCAAACTGATTCGTTGGCGAAAGAAGCTGCCAGCCCGGCGGTCTCCCGAAGCCTCGACCAGTCTCTTATAAATATCAGAAAACAGTCGATGGGCTTCGGGGCCCCAGGGACCCAAAGTTTCGACTGCAAAGGGTGTAAATATGAAACTCTCCGAGAGAGTCGCATACTTACGCCGCTTCCAGTTCTCGGCAGTGCTGGCCGCGGCACCTGCTGACATGGAAGTCGCCGGCACATGGGAAACAGCAAATGTATCCACACATGTGGCATCCCACAACAGCGATCTTCAAAGTTTCCAAGGAATGAGCGTCAAACCATCCGGTCTCCTACCGTCGTTGCGCGCAATACCTACAGGCTCTAAGATTGCAGGAACGCCAGCGGGGACAAGAGCCCGCCGAATGACGTCATTCAAGGCAGCATGTCGTGACATGCGGCCCGCACTACGTAAACAGGATAAACCGTGGTGACCTAGTACATCGACGAGATCACCACGGCGCAACGATGAGGAAGGTTAGTCCTGGCCCCCAGACGAAGGGATACTATGAGAGAAAGCGTGGTATTGTCGATTAAGGTTCCTAAGTTTTTTGAAGGTATTACCTTCAACCAGTGTCCTGACTCCTTCTCAGAAACAGCTAAGAGGCGAGACCGATCTTTTTCGGTAAACTATTAATTAAAATATTATTAAAATTATAATTTTATAGTGAAGGGGTCGCAAGACTTTACACTAAACTTCATGGCTTTTTCGTGGGTCGCGTTATAAAAATGGTTAAGAAACAATGTGCTAGGGTAACCTACAAAATTAAAAAAAATGAATTGTTGTATTCTTTATTGCACAAAATACTAACTAAAAATAATAATGTAGTGAGTGGCAGAGGAAGTGGCCAAAAATATTATTTTAGAAGCATTTATACAAATCTTAAAAAATTATTTTGGGTAGATTAAGTTAGGCTCCGGTCGTACTCATGACGACTACGAGGAGGACGACGGGGTGCGTGGACCAACTCCGTCATGATCAACATTAGCTTGAAGGGAGAGGTTTAAATTCTCAGAGTGCCGGGGGCTTCGGTTGTATGCGGATAGTGATCCCGCAGCAAAGCCGAGCGAGTTAAGCGAACGTGCCGCGTCAGCGACCAGCGAAACGCTAAAATGGAGTCTGCCCTATAAGAACTTTGTACCTATACATTTCAATTTTCTTGAATCGCTCGTAGATAACCACTATTTGTGACTTCTAAATAACACTGAGAACTTATTTTGATAATTTTTTTGACGACAAAACAAATCCAACGATCAAAAAACATCAGCTGTTGACGCCATCTTGTAAACAAAATGACACTAGTGCCGCGGCTGCGGAGAAACATATTAATTCCATGTTGAGGCTTTTAAGTCAGCCGTGATCTTGAACGTTTTAAGCGCCTTAATAGGCGTGCAGTTGAATGGCGCGTTGTTCAATGAAAGGGTTAGCTGTATAATTAAATAGATATTTTAACCAGTTGGCTTCTACATTCATTATATAAACTATAACGACATTTTTAGCTTATTACTATACTATACGTACAATGTGACAAAAATATTTTTTTTAACTCTTTAGATTGAATCATCATTATACAGTAGCAGTGCTTGGATCACACAGAACTTTGAGCTCTACAAATGGCTTATATGAACAAACATACTGGGTGATTGATAAAAAAGAATTGTACCAAAGTAAAGTCACTTTGTTACGACTTAGACACCCCGCACATTATTCTGCTATGGTTAAACCTATGATAATTCCTTCTTCGTAAGTATATACATACTATATTTATTATTATAATATCGTAAAAAATAATGCGTACCTATTCTACGTTTTTTTGTAAATATTACATTAGTTTCATATTTATGTAATTTATTTTCTAATAAAAAACAACGCTAATATCTCTTGTTTTTTCTTAATATTTTAGATACAATCAAGAAGAAGACACTGTGTGTGTAGCCGTTGGACAAGATGAAAAAAATAACACAGTCAATATATTCTTGAAAGAAACTAACGAGAACTGCGATTCACGCAATAGGTGTTTTACACGTTATTTAAATGGAAACAAAAATATTTGTCCAGTAAGTTATTTGATTTTGACAAGCACACAACATAGGTAAATTCGATAATGCGAACGATTATTATTTCAATTAAAAGCCTAGACCTAGTAAATTGAAATTCATTCCAAATAATGCAGACGTTCTCGTGATGTGATGCACAGAACCCAAATAGAACTCGATAGAAAAGTTTTTTAAATATTAATGATTGTTCACTACACCTTTAGAACTAAGTACTAGATGGGTGATTTTATAAGAGTAAGAATTTTGTTTAAATTACGTATTATATCTTGCGAATGTGAAATATTTTAAATCATGTAAAATATTTGAAAACATTTTTGGTAACAAAAAACCACAGCGGCTTTAGCGGAATTTAAAAAACATGAGATCTGAGGACGCGAAATAAGTTTGTACGTAAGGACCGCGATAAATGGCACTATCCTTTTCGACTGCTCCAATAGCTTATAGCGTGAGAATTAGTAAATATGAAAAAAAGCCGTTAATTACTAAAACGCACTTTTAAAATCACACGTCTCACTTTTGTGTTGAGTATTGAAATCCTTGGTGTCGACATCTCTTGCGAAGTCGAATTCCGAAGTTGTTTGGATGACAAGGTGAGGCTGGCGTCCAAAAATCTAGGTGTGCTCAACAGAGCGAAGCGGTACCTACTTTAATATGGGGCAGAGGCTACTATTGTATAAATCGTAAATCCGGCCCCATATTGAGTACTGCTCTCACCTATGAGCGGTATTCTCCACCTGCATCCTTTGACTCGGTTCAAAAGCGAGTTGCGGGAGTTGTCGACGACCTCAGGCTTACGAGCAGCCTCGAACACTTAAGTTATGTGTACGTGCTATCGCTTGTATAATGGGCTGTGTACAAACGAATTGCCCGAGGTTATACCCACGGCCACTTTTTACCACCGCGCCGCTTGCCAACGGCAGGATTCATCCTCACACTTCGGAACTAAAATACGGAACAAAAGAGTTTTCTGTCTCGAACACTGAGATTATGAAATGAGCTCCCTGTCGGGGTTTTCCCAAGACACTACAGCATTGGCAGCCTTTAAATAAAAAATAATTGCAACACATAATCAAAAATGTAAGTACTGATTTCCTCTGATCTCAAGTAACTAAGAAAACTTTAAATCAAAAAATCAATAAATAACATCTTTTCATTAGAAAACTGTTATAAACGTCATCGAGATATTCTCGAGTTAAACGCGGCCGAGCAATATTCTGCATCAAGACAAAATCATCGCCGATAAGAGGCGAATGGTACCACTTGCTAATCTACAATATCTCGTATATAACAGTCAAAATCTTTCGCTTGAACGCCACTAAGATCGCTTGAGCTCCCAAATATATTTTTTACACGATTCTTTATGCCCCACCGCATGCTACCATACTCGTATTTAGTTATATTTAGTTTTAACATTAGACTGTACTATTCCCCTATGCATCTCCATATTCTTTGTCTCCCGCGGAACAGTACTTCATAGTTCCATAAACGATCTACCTATGTAAAATTCCATCGATTTCTGCGATAGCGTACTACATTTTGTAAATTTTGGAGCTTTAATGGGAACAAATTATCCCAAATCAATTTCCTTGATCCATCTGCGATTTACTGGCAGTTCGTTTCAAGTCGATTTCTTACTTGAACACCTGAATAAACCGGTCATCTCTTCTGGAAATACCTACTTATACCTTTTTCATCTTTATTATATTATTTTCACAAGAGAAGTACTGCGATGAATTGTTGAAAAAAGCCTACAAAGAATTCCGGGAATCATTTTGTAGGTTTGACTGTTTCTTCTCATTTCAACTGTCTTATTTCGGCATGGTGGCGTCTTTGTCTCTGATTTATGACATAAAATCTATGTGATAATATGTAATATGTGATTTTATTTGTGAAGTCTGGAATGAAATCTCGTCAACAATGGGCTGGTATAATCAGCTGTCACTCGGAACAAGGCTGGTATCCTGCTGCTTCATTTGTAGACTCCGCAGGAGAATGTGGTATTGGTGAACGAATCCTTGCCAGTGACATTGTCAATCTAAAAAGTGAATTAAAACAACATATTGGTTAGTACATACATATAAGTATATTTTTAACTTTCCTCACCTTAAAACACATATTGATATATAAATAATATGTAACTTGTCTGTGTATCTTACATTACATATTTTCAACAATAGGATTAATTTTGTAAGAAATATACTATAAGTTCTTAAACCCTAAAACTTGTATGTCTCAATATGTTTTTGTGACCTTTCACTCTTTACTGATTTAGATGTATCTCAAGATCTTTTATTCAGCCGAACAGCTGATGACAGTTATTCAACACTTAACGAATTGTGGCCGTGGATAGCTAAAATCTATGTTGAAGGAAATTACAAGTGTACTGGTATATTAATGGATCTATCTTGGGTGCTGGTCAGCCATTCTTGTCTTTGGAATACTTTGTAAGTTAAATTATTATATTTTAATTTAATTAACCCAAAGTGCATTAAGCTACCAAATTATTGTGTCAAGTCACTGACATAAAATACTATATAAAATTGTAGATAACTCAAAATAGTTAACATTACATATTAACTCTGGTAAAGACATTATTTTTACAATCTAATATATTGAAAAACTAAAATTAAATTTGATGAATATTAATATTAATCAACCTGCATAACAATACCACGAACAAACCTTTCTGTGTATAGTTGGCGCTCCATCCTCTCTGACTATCCCCTTAAGGATACATTGTGAAGATACATTATCTTAAGTGTACGATCTTTTTTTCGGTAATATATTGTCACGAGTGGGGTCCACGAATATCTCCAAAAGTTTTTATAAGATGCTACAACAATTTATGGAAATTAATAAAATGTTAATGCAGTTTACAAAAAGAGATAGTAATTAATATGAAAAATGTCTATTATCTTCAATAACGATCGAAATTTCGGTAGGAATTAGTCATTTACAAAATAATATTTTCTGTGTTGTGTCATATTTTAAGGCAATTATATAATATAAAATTTAACAACGCAATCGACTATTAACTTAGCATTATTTCCTGTTACAATACATACCAGTAAAATATAATTATACAATAACGGTAATAACAAACTCGCTAAAACGGGGAAGTATTTTTTGGTCAAATAATAACTTATTAATTAATGTTAATTTAAAAATCTCGCCTTCATGTTCAATGGGAAAAAAATATCGATTTTAAACTCAAAAATGTTTACTGTTTATCGTATCCTGTTCACTAATATCTTTGATTTTTTTAGCGATTATGAATGCAAATTCTCTTGTCGATGTTTTTTTTCAAAATCACTGAAATTCTGAAAGGTGTTTCTTTATTATATTCTCGAATTTACGGACTCATTTTCAATTTCACGTTATGATACTAATATTTCGATAATGAAGCAGCAGAGAGCTAAGTAATAAAAATTATGTTTGTGGTCTCAGCAGTTATACCAACATGTGTGGTATCGTTGCATTCTATGGTGTTTCCCGAGTAGGAAAAATGACGTTGTCGCTTTCTCAACCCGTGGAGGGGGGTCGAATTTCGTTAAAATCACGCACGATTTCTCTCCCAGCTAGCCTACGTACGTAATCTATCCCCTACATATGTAAAATAGGTATTTGCCGAAGCGAGAGCATAACGTATTTTTACCTTTTAAAAGCATCTAACGTATAGCATAACGTATTTTTACCTTTTAAAAGCATCTGTGGTGCACTCAGATAAGCTACAAGTGAAAAGTTTGCAGCTCATTTATTCAAAAGAATTAATATGACCAGAAAATGACACGCGGCGACTGTAGACCCCGCGCATGATATTGTAAGTTAGAGACGTGAAGACATTCTATTTGCAACATTAATAACAGTATATATAGTCTATTTGCAGCATTAGTAATAGCATATAAGTCGCGCCCGTCTGGTTGAAATTTCTGTTTACTTGCACGGTTAGTCCTTTCATTGAACAACGCCATTCAACCACACGTCTAAATGGTAATTAGCCGAGTGACTGAACACAACGTTCGATAGTACCGCTAAAACGACGGTCAGCTAACTGGTTAAATGTCGATTTGCTAGGGCCTAGCTTCTCAACCTGGGGTCACGACCCTTGGGAGAGTCGCGTTTGTAATTAAAGGGGGTCGCCGTTTATTAAAAAAAATAAGACCTTTGTAAAGACTATTTTTTTAAAGGAATGAATTTTAGTGTAGTCTGTAGTGTTATAAAATTAAATTTTACCATGTAATAACAACCTGAAAACATAACCTTATAGCTTACTTTGTTTAAATAAAATGATTAATCATTAACATTAATTAATTAATGCGATGGTTGCTTTGTTTCTCAATTAAAAGTATATCTTTAATTCACCTAAATGCATATTCATGCTGTCCAACAGGCGGTCCACACGTCCACAACCACACGTCTAAATGGTAATTAGCCGAGTGACTGAACACAACGTTCAATAGTACCGCTAAAACGACGGTCAGCTAACTGGTTAAATGTCGATTTGCTAGGGCCTAGCTTCTCAACCTGGGGTCACGGCCCTTGGGAGAGTCGCGTTTGTAATTAAAGGGGGTCGCAGTTTATTAAAAAAAATTAGACCTATGTAAAGATTATTTTATTAAAGGAATGAATTTTAGTGTAGTTTGTAGTGTTATAAAATTAAATTTTACCATGTAATAACTCGTATTTATATATTATTTTATATGTATTATTGCATTATATATTTTGGTATACCATTATTTTGACATATTAAGTATTTTTATGACGATATTTATCAATATAGTATTTATACCACATACTACCTAGTTTTTATTTTTTCTTGCGCGTTTTCCATCCTAAGGTTGTCTGGAAGAAATCGCCGAGAGCGATAAGACCGCCAATTGTATTGCCAAACTAGTAATTTTTGTTATTTTCTTTTATGTTTTTTATCTGTATTAGGAATAAGGTGTACAATAAAGAATAAATAATAAAATAATAATAACAACGTGAAAACATAACCCTATAGCTTACTTTGTTTAAATAAAATGATTAATCAATAACATTAATTAATTAATGCGATGGTTGCTTTGTTTCTCAATTAAAAGTATTTCTATACGTGGATCATCCTTGCAAACACTCATAAGTACATTATTTTCGAATGATAACAGACGATTTCTAAATTTGGTTTTCAAAGTCACCACATACAAAAACCTTTTTTGCACAGGTAAGAAGTAGCACAGGATATCGATGTTTCAAAGCTTCCGTTATCAGGCTTCCGTACTCACGTCGTCGTGCAAGCCAAAATATATCTAAATCTTGAGATAAAAATACCAATTGTAAAGTTTTATCAGCCGACAGTTCAATGAGTTGGTTGTGAGTCTCAGTTCGTAACTTGGCAGCTGCAACAATATTTTCTAAAATATTCTAGTTACTGAATCTTTAATTCACCTAAATGCATATTTATGCTCTCCAACAGGCGGTCAGTAACTAAATTTTCTGAATTCGCATTTTTGTTAATACAATCAGAAGTTGCAGTAAATGCATCAAAATTTCGTTTTTCAAGGCGTGTAATCCAAATACTAAGCTTCTTGATAAAGACATTGACTTTATATTTCATAAGTAAAATGTT
The DNA here is from genome assembly GCA_907165235.1 of Zeuzera pyrina. Taxonomy (NCBI): domain Eukaryota; kingdom Metazoa; phylum Arthropoda; class Insecta; order Lepidoptera; family Cossidae; genus Zeuzera; species Zeuzera pyrina. Next base: position 13,746,476 of record OU015624.1, read on the forward strand.
TTTGTTACGGCCTCGTAAACTTGTAAGTCATTCAAAAGTGAAAATATGTCACTAAAGTAAACCAACAGTAATAAAGATTCTTTATTTTGTACAAATTCTAAAAATGAATTGTTTTTATTTGTAAAAAAGATGCAAATAGCCTTGTTAAAACTTTTTGACAGCCATCTCACTTCAGTATGGAAAAGCAGTGAATTGTTCTTGACACCCATTTCTTCGCAGAGTGTGGAAATCAATCTAGTTTGCAACGATCGGCTTTTAATAAAATTAACTATTTTAACAGCTTGTGATAAAACATTTTGTAAATTGTTCTGCATCTTTTTAGCGGCAAGCACATATCCGTGAAGAAGGCAGTGCGTCTATTAGACATGCGGCATAATGTCTTTTAATTTTACTATCACACTATACTACAATTTATATATTTACTATCATCTAAGCTGGGAATGCCAAACCTCGTCGGGCGCGATTTAGGTGCGCCGACCCTTAAAAATCCTTCGCCGGATGCTTGACCAGGAATTGATTTGCAAAAAAGCATATTTTTTTTAATTGACTCCTCGCATTCATATCGGACAAAACATAAAAATTGTGCCAAGTTCAACACGTCTGTTGACGACTCGTCAAACTGAATGGCAAAAAATTTACATAATTTAACTTTTTCAGTAATTTGGATGTGCATATCGATGACCATTTCATTAGTACGTATCGATATTGTATCATTTGAATGAGGTATAGTTTTTTAATTTTTTAGCTTCTTCCAAACTTATCACAACATTGATCATATCAATAGAAGCGGGTAAAATGAGTCCTTCTGCAATAGTATGGGGCTTAGATGCCCTAGCGACTCGCAGTGCTACTAAGTAGGATGCATGAAGTGCTTCAGTCTCATTACGGCTGCATTGTTTTATAGTACTTTGTTGATTTTTCATAACAGGTGACTTTGACTAACGGTTTGCTTTGTAAAGACTTTTAAAAGTAAAGAATTTTAAACGCGTCATGCTTTCCGCGGATAGGACTTGAAAACAGACAACACATTGTAGCTTATCATCCAATTCAATAAATCCATATTTTATATATGTGTCGTTGTATAAACTGGTCTTATTTTTCGTCGTTTCACCAGACGTAGAAGGCACTTTTCCTTTTGTCACAATTTGTTTATTTAGATTTAACTTTTTTACTGTTATAAAAATTAAACTTTGGGTGAGTGAGATAATATCGTTGTTGTATGTACTTGCTTCCCTGTGCTACTTCTCTAAAAATGTAAATGACAATGAAACTCTGCCTCACGTCCTTTTGTTTTTATAACTAAGGCATTTAACATGTACGAATCTGTCCAGCGCATGCGTCACGGATTGCGCGGGCGGCTTATTTGACAAGTTCGTGCAAGTACAACGCAGGTTAAAATCTCGCTTAGATAATAATTTTAGACACTTAGACAGGCGGGCGCGGTTTACACGCGCGATAATTTATATTTGTAATGCGCGATTTTGCGGTTTTATCGCCTGAAGGAGCCTTGAAAATTTATATTAAATGTATAAATAAACTATAACAAAAAGTATATACATATGTTAATATTTACAAACTTAAAACTACACATTATCTTAAATAATAAACTTCCTCAAAGTTGCCGCTTAGAAAGCTGTCATTGCTCAAGGTACCCAGCAGACTGGCAGCATTGCCTCTTTGAATAGCCAAACTGATTCGTTGGCGGAAGAAGCTGCCAGCCCGGCAGTCTCTTACGAATATCGGAAACCAGTCGATGGGCTTCGGGGCCCCAGAGGCCCAAAGTTTCGACTGCAAAGGGCGTAAATATAAAACTCTCAGAGAGTCGCATACTGACGCCGCTTCAAGTTCTCGGCAGTGCTGGCCGCGGCACCTGCTGACTTGGAAGTCTCCGGCACATGGGAAACAGCAAGTGTATCCACACAAGTGGCATCCCACACTAGCGATCTTCCAAGTTTCCAAGAAATGAGCGTCAAACCATCCGGTCTCCTACCGTCGTTGCGCGCAATACCTACAGACTCTAAGACTGCAGGAACGCCAGCGGGGACAAGAGCCCGCCGAGTGATGTTATTCAAGGCAGCATGTCGTGACATGCAGCCCGCACTATGTAAACAGAATAAACCGTGGTGACCTAGTACATCGACGAGATCACCACAGCGGCAACGGTGAGGAAGGTTAGTCCTGGCCCCCAGACGAAGGGATACTATGAGAGAAAGCGTGGTATTGTCGATTAAGGTTCCTAAGTTTTTTGAAGTTATTACCTTCAACCAGTGTCCTGACTCCTTCTCAGAAACAGCTAAGAGGCGAGACCGATCTTTTTCGGTAAACTATTAATTAAAATATTATTAAAATTATAATTTTATAGTGAAGGGGTCGCAAGACTTTATACTAAACTTTATGGCTTTTTCGTGGGTCGCGTTATAAAAATGGTTAAAAAACAATGTGCTAGGGTAACCTACAAAATTAAAAAAAAAATGAATTGTTGTATTCTTTATTGCACACAATAATTGCAAACTAAAAATAATAATGTAGTGAGTGGCAGAGGAAGTGGCCAAAAATATTATTTTAGAAGCATTTATAAAAATCTTAAAAATTTATTTTGGGTAGATTAGGTTAGGCTCCGGTCGTACTCATGACGACTATGAGGAGGACGACGGGGTGCGTGGACCAACTCCGTCATTATCAACATTAGCTTGAAGGGAGAGGTTTAAATTCTCAGAGTGCCGGGGGCTTCGGTTGTATGCGGATAGTGATCCCGCAGCAAAGCCGAGCGAGTTAAGCGAACGTGCCGCGTCAGCGACCAGCGAAACGCTAAAATGGAGTCTGCCCTATAAGAACTTTGTACCTATACATTTCAATTTTCTTGAATCGCTCGTAGATAACCACTATTTGTGACTTCTAAATAACACTGAGAACTTATTTTGATAATTTTTTTGACGACAAAACAAATCCAACGATCAAAAAACATCAGCTGTTGACGCCATCTTGTAAACAAAATGACACTAGTGCCGCGGCTGCGGAGAAACATATTAATTCCATGTTGAGGCTTTTAAGTCAGCCGTGATCTTGAACGTTTTAAGCGCCTTAATAGGCGTGCAGTTGAATGGCGCGTTGTTCAATGAAAGGGTTAGCTGTATAATTAAATAGATATTTTAACCAGTTGGCTTCTACATTCATTATATAAACTATAACGACATTTTTAGCTTATTACTATACTATACGTACAATGTGACAAAAATATTTTTTTTAACTCTTTAGATTGAATCATCATTATACAGTAGCAGTGCTTGGATCACACAGAACTTTGAGCTCTACAAATGGCTTATATGAACAAACATACTGGGTGATTGATAAAAAAGAATTGTACCAAAGTAAAGTCACTTTGTTACGACTTAGACACCCCGCACATTATTCTGCTATGGTTAAACCTATGATAATTCCTTCTTCGTAAGTATATACATACTATATTTATTATTATAATATCGTAAAAAATAATGCGTACCTATTCTACGTTTTTTTGTAAATATTACATTAGTTTCATATTTATGTAATTTATTTTCTAATAAAAAACAACGCTAATATCTCTTGTTTTTTCTTAATATTTTAGATACAATCAAGAAGAAGACACTGTGTGTGTAGCCGTTGGACAAGATGAAAAAAATAACACAGTCAATATATTCTTGAAAGAAACTAACGAGAACTGCGATTCACGCAATAGGTGTTTTACACGTTATTTAAATGGAAACAAAAATATTTGTCCAGTAAGTTATTTGATTTTGACAAGCACACAACATAGGTAAATTCGATAATGCGAACGATTATTATTTCAATTAAAAGCCTAGACCTAGTAAATTGAAATTCATTCCAAATAATGCAGACGTTCTCGTGATGTGATGCACAGAACCCAAATAGAACTCGATAGAAAAGTTTTTTAAATATTAATGATTGTTCACTACACCTTTAGAACTAAGTACTAGATGGGTGATTTTATAAGAGTAAGAATTTTGTTTAAATTACGTATTATATCTTGCGAATGTGAAATATTTTAAATCATGTAAAATATTTGAAAACATTTTTGGTAACAAAAAACCACAGCGGCTTTAGCGGAATTTAAAAAACATGAGATCTGAGGACGCGAAATAAGTTTGTATGTAAGGACCGCGATAAATGGCACTATCCTTTTCGACTGCTCCAATAGCTTATAGCGTGAGAATTAGTAAATATGAAAAAAAGCCGTTAATTACTAAAACGCACTTTTAAAATCACACGTCTCACTTTTGTGTTGAGTATTGAGATCCTTGGTGTCGACATCTCTTGCGAAGTCGAATTCCAAAGTTATTTGGATCACAAGGTGAGGCTGGCGTCCAAAAATCTCGGTGTGCTCAACAGAGCGAAGCGGTACTTTAATATGGGGCAGAGGCTACTATTATATAAGTCGTAAATCCGGCCCCATATTGAGTACTGCTTTCACCTATGAGCGGTATTCTCCACCTGCATCCTTTGACTCGGTCCAAAAGCGAGTTGCGGGAGCTGTCGACGACCTCAGGCTTACGAGCAGCCTCGAACACTTAAGTTATGTGTACGTGCTATCGCTTGTATAATGGGCTGTGTACAAACGAATTGCTCGACGTTATACCCACGGCCACTTTCTACCACCGCGCCACTCGCCACCGGCAGGATTCATCCTCACACTTCGGAACTAAATTTCGGATTAAAATTCGGAACAAAAGAGTTTTCTGTCTCGAACATTGAGATTATGAAATGAACTCCCTGTCGTGGTTTTCCCAAGAGACTACAGCATGGGGTTCTTCAAAAAAGGCGTGAAAGGGTCTTTACAGGATCGGCAATGCGCAAGTGATACTTTAGGTGTCGCAGGCGTTCATAAGCTACGGATACCGCTTAACATCGGGCGACTCGTACGCTTCTTTGCTACCTTTGTGAAAAAAAAATGATTACTTTAAATAAAAAATAATTGCAACACATAATCAAAAATGTAAGTACTGATTTCCTCTGATCTCAAGTAACTAAGAAAACTTTAAATCAAAAAATCAATAAATAACATCTTTTCATTAGAAAACTCTTATACACGTCATCGAGATATTCTCGAGTTAAACGCGGCCGAGCATAATTCTGCATCAAGACAAAATCATCGCCGATAAAAGAGGCGAATGGTCCACTTGCTAATCTAAAATGTCTCGTATATAACAGTCAAAATCTTTCCCTTTAATTCCCTCCCAAATACATTTTTTACACGATTCTTTATACCCCACCGCATGCTACCATACTCGTATTTAGTTGTATTTAGTTTTAAAATTAGACTGATTGTACTATTCCCGTATGCATCTCCATATTCTTTGTCTCCCGCTGAACAGTACTTCATAATTCCATAAACGATCTACCCATGTAAAATTTCATCGATTTCTGCGATAGCGTACTACATTTTACAAATTTTGGAGCTTTAATGGGAACAAATTACCCCAAATCAATTTCCTTGATCCATCTGCGATTTACTGGCAGTTCGTTTCAAGTCGATTTCTTACTTGAACACCTGAATAAACTAATCATCTCTTCTGGAAATACCTACTTATACCTTTTTCTTCTTTATTCTATTATTTTTACAAGAGAAGTACTGTGATGGATTGTTGAAAAAAGCCTACAAAGAATTCCGGGAATCATTTTGTAGGTTTGACTGTTTCTTCTCATTTCAACTGTCTTATTTCGGCATGGTGGCGTCTTTGTCTCTGATTTATGACATAAAATCTATGTGATAATATGTAATATGTGATTTTATTTGTGAAGTCTGGAATGAAATCTCGTCAACAATGGGCTGGTATAATCAGCTGTCACTCGGAACAAGGCTGGTATCCTGCTGCTTCATTTGTAGACTCCGCAGGAGAATGTGGTATTGGTGAACGAATCCTTGCCAGTGACATTGTCAATCTAAAAAGTGAATTAAAACAACATATTGGTTAGTACATATATATAAGTATATCCTTAACTTTCCTCACCTTAAAACACATAGTATATCTTAAGATAATATTAGGTATTGATATGTAAATAATATGTAACTTGTCTGTGTATTTTTTGTCCTATACAAAAATACATATTTTCAACAACAGGATTAATTTTGTAAGAAATATACATAAGTTCTTAAAAAGAGATTGTAACAAAATATCTAAGATTTTAAGAGAATTTACACGATTTCCTGGAATAACTATTACTTTATAGTGATTATTATGACCCCTTTCCGTAATAATTCTGTATAACCTAATATTAGTTGGTCTCTACAAAGGTACTTGTAACATTTCTCATATTCCGAGACCTATTTATTATAAACATATATCTTTTTACACAACAGGTAGAGCAGTACCAGAATCAACGAATCAAGATGATCTATGTGAAGGCGAAAGATGTGGTCGAGGTAGATGTGTCATACTACGTCAAGTATGCGATGGCGTAAAAGATTGTGAAGATGGTAATGATGAGACCGAAATAGCTTGTCAAAAGAAAAACAAAATATGTAAGGAAGATCCGCACCACAGAGGATGTGGTAAGATTTTTTTTTTAGGTAATGGCACTCCGCTTTGATTCCAAATGGATTCCCAACTGCCCAATGAACAAATAATTGACAAATTGTACTTATCTAATATATATATCAGTTACATTATTATTCAAAAAGAAAACTTACATAATATTATCTAATAGCACAACCATATTAGGTATTATTATAAATGGACCTGTGATGGCTACTCTTAATATGATTTTAATATTAAACATTTTTTTAAAAAATTTATAATAGAATAACTGAAATATTGTTTCAAAAGATAAAAAAGGTAATTTTAAATAAAATTAAACAAACCATATTCGCAATAATAACTGAAATATTGTTTCAAAAGATAGAAAGAAAAAAATTAAATTAGAAAATAAACCATTTTCGCAACATGATCACAAACAAATTTATCAAATTTGAAATTTGATATATTTTTCAATCCGAAAATCAAACCTGCAGGCAATAACAACACCCAGCAAAAAAAAGTTCTCTGTTTTATTATTATCTCTGTTTTCTGATTATGAAATCAATTTCAGAATGCACTGCAGGTCAGCTCAAATGTCACAACGGACTATGTATTTCTAAGGAACTATTTAAGGACGGCAAAGACGACTGCGGTGATGGCACTGATGAACCTGGTCAAACGAGCTGTTCCGATTACCTTGCACGAGTCATGCCCACACGATTGTGTGATGGTATACTCCACTGTCACGATAGAAGCGACGAAGATCCTATGTTTTGCAAATGTTTTGCGAAACGTGTTTTTAAGTACGTAAAACCTTTATTCATGCGAAATTTATTTACCATTTGGAACGGTGATGGGTGATTCAAATATTTCGAAGGAGTCCGGTCCGAATGTATGTATATTTAACTCCACAGAATTACAACCACTCCTATGCCTGATGTATATGTACGGGATCGACTACCTACCATTATCATAGAGTACTTTAGTACGGTTTCCAGCACGCATGAAGGGTTTCACATTTTCATTCACGTGTCCCGTTTGCATTCGGATGTATTATACGTCTTTAATTAGTACCATCCATCCGACCTACCTATCTCTAATATCGAAATATTTGGCTTGTATTCTAATTTAGTTATCATATATAAACATAGTACATCTAAGACAAATATCTTGGATTTTAGGATATTACTTATCACTTTTCAGTCCACACCGAACATATTGCATCCAAGACAAATATATTGGATTTAAGGATACATTTTGAGGGTTTTCAATCTTAATAAGACATCGGATAATTGGCCTACATACATAATTAAAACATTATGACTCAAATTCATAAAAGTTTTTATTAAAGCATTTTTAAACTATTGTCGTCACTTTCATACTGATTTTTGTTTTGAAACAAAAGAGACAAAACATATTATTTTAGCTCGTGTAGGTTTATCAATCGTTTAAGAACAAAGGGGAATTTCTAATATATTTAAGTATGTTATTCACCATCTTCTTTGTTATGAATTAAAATTCGATGTCAGAAATACACCAGTCTTTCGGTCCCTTATATTAAGTTATATTTTATTAAGGCATTTCCCCTAGTCAACTGCTATTTTTTTGCAAGTTTTAGAGGCCGTTTTTTTCATTATTTGAAATAATATAAAAATATACATATATATATTATAAAAGCAAAAGAGCAGTGAACTTGCCGACTTGGCTAGAGGAGGCATCGCTTTGCGGTCAGGGGTACCAATAGAAGAAATGGGATGCACAAGGAATAGGCGTCTTGCTTTTCTCTCGTTTGGTTAATTGTGTAACTGAGTATACGTGTGTAAACCTGAGACTGCTCTGGGTGTATCTCAAGACAGGGTTGACGAGGATATTTGTTTTGGTGGTGTATGCCCTAGTGTCCTCTGTCGGTTTGGGCGACCGAAACAACCTATATATTAGCCTGCATTTGTCCTCACGACTTTCTCCCAAGCATTAATTATCACCATTACACCACAATAAAGTTTCAGTGATTGAAGTTGTCACCAAAATTTTATTGTGAATTGTGAAAACAGTTAATTTTGAAGTTTACTACTTTTTTAAAGCAAAGACCATTAATTTTAAAGAAGATGTGATTTATATCAAAAGTAACAAATTTACAGAGAAAACCGTCAAGTTTAAATATTGAGACGTGTAGATAAAATTACTAATTCTATAGCTCCATTATATATATCCCAAATACTAACATAACTTTTAAAAATAAACCCTTAAGAGGCCGCCTATGAGTCCAGCGCAATCGAATTCGTTCGTTACCCCCGCGCCTTATGGGCGATAACAACAAAGTTGATATTCGCAGTTGCAGTTTGATCGTATTTTAGCGCGGAAAAATCACGATATTTTTTTTGCACATATTTGTAAATATCAAGAAAACTACTGGTTTTAGAGATTTGAGATATTATAATTACGTATCTAATTTAGTAAAAATCTTTTTAAAATTCTGTAAAATTTCGGAGATGCAACTGAGTCTCTGTGCAAAACAAGGTTTTTTCTGGATTTTTTTTATTGTTATTTTTGAACCTATTATATTACCACGTTTAAGGATTTCAAAATAAAGAGTTGAAGTTATATTTATCTAAATATCTAACTCTCAGTCTTCTTAGATATCGAGATCCAGGTCACCAAACACATCAAAGTCTGCATAGGTGGACTCTTAATTGGACTCGTAAATATGTCTTATATATTACTCAAAAGATACTTATGTGAATTAAAAAGCATTATAAATATATAACATTCTTCTGACGTATTTTAACATTTGGAATCATATAGATGTGGCGCTGACGAACGTGCCGTGGATCATTGCGTAGCCCCAGATATGGTGTGCGATGGTGTTTACGATTGCCATAACGGAGAGGATGAACGAGCCTGCATAGGACTTAGTGCTATTAAAGGAACACAGTGAGATATTTTACTCTTTTAAATAAATATAATGAATAATCCAAATTTTATTATTTTTTATTCCATCAAATTTTTATGATGGCCTCCCTGGCGCAACGGCTAAGCGCGTCGGAAAGTAATCGGGGGTTTCGGGTTCGATTCCCGCCCCGAGTCTGGGTGTTGATGTATAATATGTATTTATTTACAAAAAGAAAAGTATATAATTAGTATATCCGTCGTCTAGTACCCATAACACAAGCGTTGTGCTGCTTACTTTGGGACTAGATGGCGCTGTGTGAAAAATGTCTGAGTGTATTATTATTATTATTATCAAAACTATATATTTTTATGCAACTACTTTTATGGAACTACTGGTTGGAATTATTTTTATACGAAATTTAACATTGTTATTATGTGGAAAATTGTTTCGGCAGGTACGGTACAGGGCAAGTGATCGTACGTTCGCATGGTGTGTGGCATCCTAAATGTTTCGCCACACAAAATCACACTAAACTGGAATTAGAAGCCATTTGCCGAGAATTAGGATTTATAAGCGGTCATGCGAAGCAGTTAAAAGTTCCAGAAAAATCAATCTTCCACCCACAAACTGTAATAGTACTCGACACTTTTAACGAAGTGAAGTTAAACAATAATACGAAAATAAAATTAAGAAGTGTCGACAAACCACTAGCTAACACAGTGGTGGATGAAAATTTAAAGAATTGTTACCCTTTATTTATAGAATGTCTTTGAATAAGTACTAAGGCTTTTTTATTTATTTAACTTATGCTTATTTGTTGTGTTTATTTAACTGAACCAGTTAATATATGTATAGTTAATAGTTATAATGTAGTATTTAGTTTCATGAAAAAATATAAATTTAGTAAAACGTATATAACCATAGTTTTATTTACATGAATATAAATAATATACATTACATACATTGTCCTGATACACTTTCGCCGAAGTATGTGAGGCCTAAATTAGTACAAATCAGTAATTTACATATCTTCGCGCTGTATCCCTAACGGGGTAGTCACAGAGGACGGAGCGCCGAGCGTTGCGGTCCTTACATACTTCTTTCGCTTCCTCAAATCTCGTCATTCTCCTCACACAAATAATATATTTTACAAAATTAATATAAATATTTATTTGCTTAATTTACTTTTGTCTTGAAATAAAATTCCCATTATAAAATCGATAAAGTACGTAACAAACGTATACATATGTACATACATATACATTTAATGTCTCAAATGCCATGCCATAAATTGTAAGCTGCCCAGAAATATATGGTGGTCGGCCATATTGCAAAATATTGTCCTTACCAAATTCTTATCCAAGTCCTTACCAAGTGTCGTTCGATGAAAGCGAGAAAATTAAAAACAGGAGCAAACAAGTGGCGCCCTCTTAACAGTCTCAAATTTTATACTAAACCTCAGGCTTTGCGATAGCTCTTGCTCGCATAGTGGCATCTAGTGACAGCTTTGATAACTACAAAGCGGTATCAAAGTCATGGTATGGATAGTTTGTAAAATAACAGAGAAGAAATTATAAGTAAGTCTCCAAAGTAGTAGCTGAATCTACAAATGGACAACAGATGATGTTTATAAATAAATAATACATGCAATCATATTACGAACTTTTTACCTATAGGTACATAATTCAGTTACCTATACTAAAACTGTATTAGACTATCTATATATTGAAGCTAAAGTTTTTAAACCTTCTTAATAAATAGATCGTAAAAACTATTTATTTAATAATGTACGTTAATAGTTTACGTATAATAACATAATTAAATAGTTTTTACGGTAACTGGTGAATTTTTACGGTAATAGTTACTGAACGCTCAGTAAGTATTAATTATTTTCAACCACTGACATGTATAACTTATCTACTGCAATACATAATATTATTATTATTTTATTAACTGTAAGACCTACACGTTATTTGTGTCAAAATGAGAAGATGTAAAGCTAAAAGCAAGAAAATGTTCAGGTCGTTTAACTTATTTGACTACAAAAACTCAAGAAGACAAATTATTTAATTAATATGAAACTATAAATTATACAAATGGTTAGTTTAATCGTTCACGTGTAGTTGCCAAATAATAACAATATGGCAACAATTCAGTCCATATAGGGCTTTTTATAACGTATTATGTATGTCTAAGCTACGATACATAATTATTTCATTTATTTATTCTTCATTGTACATAATGTTTACAATAGGCGGAATTAATGCCTAATGGTATTCTCTACCAGTCAACCTGAGCTTTACTATCAGAGAAACACGTGGCAGTACAATAAAGTCTCCGAAAAATGACTACAATATGTATATACCATACATATAAATAAGTATACACATATACGCATACATACACACATACACATACATATTATATACATATACATAACGAACCCTCAATACATATTTATGTATACATACATAGCAAGAGGCCATCAGATGGATGGAACTGGATGGGAAAGAATTAGAATTAATGAAATCAGCTACTTTTCTTGGTTTAACAGTAGACAATAAGTTACAGTGGGCGGACCATATCGGGACTTTATCTAATAAGCTCAGTTCGGCAATATATGCTATTAGGCGCATTAGGCAGTTGACAGATGTAGCTACGGCTAGGCTGGTGTATTTCGCATATTTCCATAGCCTTATGTCTTATGGTCTGCTTATTTTACAAAAGAGGACAATACGTACCATCTACAGCATGAACGCACGTGAGTCGCTGAGAGATCATTTTAAAGACATTGATGTACTCACCTTACCCTCGTTATACATCTATGAAAACATAATGTACACTAAAAAAAATTGAGATCTATTTCAAAAGAAAGGCGTTGTTAGTGGTGTGGAAACTCGTGGTCGTGATCAGCTAGTTATTCCTAAATTTAAATTACAAAAGTCAAGTGGTTCATTTTTGGGTAACTGTGTTCGTTTTTATAATAAAATTCCTCAAGAAATTACTCAATTAACGGAAAACAGATTTAAACTTGTCATTAAACGCACACTGATTGGAAAAGCATACTACAAAATTAGCGATTTCATTGAAGACACAACAATAGACTGGAAGTGATCCTCTCTGCGTATGCATTTACTGGCTTTATAGATATTGTATTTTTAAATAACTATTGTACAATGATGGTGAAAAAATGATACCTGACTGAGTTTCTTGTCGGTTCTTCTCAGTATTCAGGTTTTCTTTTCGAACCGAACTAAAGTAGTTTTGCCGTTCAAAAATACCTTGCATTTGGGTTTACTTGAATAAATTGATTTGACTTTGACTTTGACAGATGAGAGAAGATTACGATCATGGGATGTACTCCGAATTCGAAATCTTGATTTTACGTGTTCTGGCGTTAGTGATAATAGTGGACATGTGGCATTCGTAATTTAAACCCACCGAATTTAAAGAATAAAATTGGTATCTAGGCGACGAGTTGTTGACAGAACAATCTTGGAGTTTTCTTTTCCCTGTAAAAAGCTAGAGAAAAAATAGCATCAACTATTAATGTAAAGTGGTGAATGATTACAAGAACTGCAATCTTCACCAATATTGGTGAAATTACGAATGGCAAATTACGAATGCCACATACATATCTACTGTTCATAAATCGTCAATAGTTACTATACAGGGTTTATAAAGCCATTTCCTTTTGAAAAATTTAATCGTAGGTGTCCCGACATCCCAGACAAATCTATGGCGTACCTACATAAATCGGACCTCATTTTATCTTTTAGACATTTCTTGAATAATAATTACTAATATTTCTATTACCTATATTTACAATTGCAATATTTTTCAAGAAATATTAATCACAATAATATGAAATCCGATTTATGTACACCCACAAATTATTATGTAATGTAACTTAATGTATTATTATAAGATTTGCTTATTTATTTATTGAAAGTTATTAAAAAGCAACAGCAAAGATCTGAAATCTACAGCAATTTAAAAATAAGTGATGTGTCATAACAGAGATGTGATTTATTTGAAATACATCTATTTAAAATGCAAATACAAAATGCATAATACCTATTTTTATTTTGCATCTGAAATACTTTTTTTCAAAATGCATTTTGTATTTAATTCATATTCCATATTTTTCATTCTTAAATTCATAATTACTTTATTTAAGAACGCACCCATCCTAAATGTTGCCAACAATAATGCCAACATTGCAAGTCAAACTATTTCTGTGCCAATGCCAATGCCAATAATGCATATACTACAATAAACCTGGCAACACTTCCAGATTTCGTTTGGTGGAATGATTATGAATAACACAGACGGAACATGAAAGAATAACTCTTCGAAAAAAAACTAGTGTTAAAAACAGTGAAACAAGTATTTTATTTGAAGAAAGTATTTTGAAAATACCTATTTTGTATTTAAATACTTTTATTCAAAACCATTTTGTTTCTGTATTTGAAATAAAAAATAACCAAGCATTTGGATTTTCTATTTAAATACTTTTAATAAACTATTTTGTACATCTCTGGTACATAACATAACGTAAGTACCACATAAATGCAAAATTTAAAAAAGCAGAATTCTGACTACCAACCAGACTATTTTATTAACAATGTTGGATTATTTTATTAACAATGGAGGATTACAAAAATTGTAAATAAATTGATAAAAAATTATACGATATTATGATCAGGAAATTGTAATATTCCAAATGAGTAGTATAATTCAAATCTTCTTCCGGTCCGGGTAAAAAAGAAAGCTATGCAATGTGGTATCGCAGGCCGTAAAAGTTGACCAAGGGGTGCACATGCACAAGGAATGTGCGCAGGCGATGGGCTAGCATGTTAACAACCTGCCACTATCTGGTATAGATTTGTCATCGATAAACTCAAATATTTATTGCTAAAAAGGGCGTCAAAGATGACTTTGTTGCATATTGATCTCAAACAACCTAATCCACGAGACTAATAGAAAGATGCCGTTGTCTGTCGTGTATGTTTACAAAACATCCTATAAATTCAAACACAATAATAGCATACTGTAAGCCCTGATGAATGTAAAATTCCAATACTTATCGCATTCTTACATTATGTACCGCCATTATCTCTTCAGTGTGATACTCAACAACATGACTATAAAGTTAAAAAAATATGTGCCCGCTAATACCATTTCGAATATCTATATTCGAAAGGGTATTAGCTTATACTTGTAATAAAAGTTTAATCTCCATAGGAATTGCTATTTGAATACAATATAATGCGTAAAAAAATTTACAAACCTTTACTAAACAAAACTCAAGTACAATAAAAATAACTTTATAAGTACGATACACATACCTATATAAATAAAAACAGTTATAGAAGTTGGTGCCAAATCAATGTGCAACAACAGAAGTTTATTAGTTTGGTAGACTTGGCACCGACTTCAGTAACTGACTTTAATTAGGTATATAGATATGTGTATCGTACTTATAAAGTTATTATTATTGTGCTTGAGCTTTGATTATATCTGTATCTGAATATTTGTTATAAATTCATATACAATCTGAAGTATGACCAACCAAACAATAAATAAATCATCGATATCAATTCACAATTGGCGGAGTAATCACGTAACAAACATACAACAAAAACAAACAGTCGAATTGAAAACCTTTTTTTTTTAAAGTTGGTTAAAAACTTCGTGGTCCGAAGTTTTCGTACGTCGATATTTTTTCTTGCAAATTGCAAATAACTCTGTGACGTGACACTTTTTATTACACAGCAACCTTAGGGCGCGTTTATTCGACACGAATTTCGTCGCGCCGACACAACGCGGTCGACACGCGGTCACTGGGCAGCCGCCGTAAAATAGAGCAAAATACACTAGGCATATATACATTCAGTCAAGAAAGTATCGGGAATGGATGATTTGTTTATGGTTCCAAATTCAATTTTTTGTTTTTTTTGTTGTTGTTAGATTGGCACAACTGTTTTCCATTTTGGCGCGGAGTTTGAGTTGCATCTGTTATTTAGATTAAATACAGTGCTATTTTTAGTTATATCATTCTAGTGTATATTGCGAATTTCATAATGGACAAAAACAGCGAACAAAGAGTTTGTCTTAAATTTTGCATCGCCAATGGAATTTTGTGTTCGGAGTCACTGAAAATGTTACAGAAGGCTTACGGTGAATCGACTTTATGAAAAAAACCGGCTTATGAGTGGTACAAAGCGTTCAAAAGTGGTCGAGATGTGATGGAAGATTTGTCTCGCTCTGGTAGGCCATCAAGGTCTGCAACTGAAGTTAACATAGCAAAACTGAAAGAAATAGTGACTGAAAGTGCTCATTCAAGTTTGAGAGAGATAGCCGCCGAACTTTCTGTGTCTCACGAGTCGATCCGTACTATTTTAAATGATCACTTGGGTATGAAACATGTTGCCGCTCGGGTATTCCCAAAAGACCTGAATTTTCTCCAAAAACTCAATCGCATAAGAGTCGCTGAGAACATGCTAGAACGAGTCAATTCCGACCCAACAGTCATGAAACGCATTGTTACTGGTGACGAGACGTGGGTTTACGAGTTTGACATGCAAACTAGTCAACAAGCTTCGGAGTGGCGCCTTCCAACTGAACCGAAACCGAAAAAATCACGCCAAAGTCGAACAAAAGTCAAAGTCATGTTGACTGTTTTCTTTAACTATCGCGGTGTTGTGCACTCGGAATTCTTGCCGGAAGCTCAAACGGTAAATAAAGAATATTATTTGGGCGTTATGCGGCGTTTAAGAGAGCAAATTCGACGAAAAAGGCCAGATTTGTGGAAAGAAAATTCTTGGATTTTGCACCACGATAATGCGCCTTCGCACAAGTCCATCATTGTGAATGAATTTTTGACCAAAAACTCAACAAATACCATCGAGCAACTACCTTATTCACCAGATATGGCTCCAGTTGACTTCTTTCTTTTTCCTAAACTCAAATTACCGTGGCACCCGTTTTCATTCGGTAGAAGACATAAAGGAGAATTCGCGGCGAGCACTGAACTCAATTCCGGAAAAAGCGTTTAAAAAATGTTTTGATGATTGGATTATTCGTTGGCGTAAGTGTGTCGTTTCTGAAGGAGCATATTTTGAAGGTGATAAAATAAATTTGGATGAATAACTAACATTTCGTGTATTATTGATCTTTTCCCGGTACTTTCTTGACAGAGTAGTATATATATATTTACAGTACACGGGGCCTAATTCACTATGAGCATTTAGCGATTCCTTGCTTCGAAACCACGTCAATTCCATACTTATCTACGATATCTGCAAAAAGCGTATTCCGTATGACACATTTAACGATCTCGCGCGAAATGAACGCGACGTTACCGTGATTTGAACTGTCAAATATTCCACGTTAGACAATTGCGTGGAATCGCTGTGATCACAAATTAGTAAGCTTATGTCTGTTGCGACTTTTACTTGATTTGCAGAAAAATTAATTTGTTTTTACTTGCCGCACAACGGCATACTACATCTTTCGTACAGTCTGCGAACAAATGTAAATATTAACAAAATATAGATAATCGACTAGATTATGTTGAAAACCCGCTAATAGAAAATCTATTGTGGTAGGTAGTTGCAAATTATTGTACCGACGATTAAAATTCCAATAAAAACTGTTTACTATTCACGTTTTTTGTTACAATTCTTTCAGTCATTGATTAAGAATTATTTGGTTATAAAATAATATTCTCAACATCACTTTGGTAAAATCACAAACTAAGGAGATGATACTGGGTAAACTTTGGTAGAAAAACCTCTTTTGTAAATATAACATCATTTTATAAAAATGTTCAAAAGCATGTCATTTTATTCTTTAGTTATATACGTATAAACATGGTTTGTTCGGAGGAGGGCGTTGATATCTGCAACACAGTTAATACTTCTGCAGGTATCATCGTTACTGTTTGTTTTCTGTATACCTGTTATAAATAATGTATAAATGTATAAATAAAAAAAAAAAAAAATATGATTAGGTACTTCTGTCATGCTGTCGGTGAATTGTTCATCAAATATGTTACATTTATAGCCATTCCTATGGTTTTAATCTTTAAAATAATAAATAGCACGTAAGGTTACAGCTATTAGTAACATTGTTCATTTAAAAAAATAAAATTTCAATTAAAAATATTTCAGATCAAATACTACAAAAGTTATGTTCAGAACGTGCTAGTGAATTTATAATGTACTATAGACAATTTGTCTTGGGGCATACAGAATACAAAGTAATCGATTCCTTACCGCGACATGGTTTAAAGAAGACACGATATTTACATGGTTTACGTGTGGTAAGACATATGGGCGAAATCTATATTGTCATAGTGAATTAGGCCCCTGGACGACCGAGCTTTACTCGATGTCTTACAAAAAAATTAATCAAAAAAGTCTGACCACATTGCAGGATTCAAACTGGCATATTTCGGCTTGGTAGATCTACGCTCTAACCACTGTACTACTGACACAGACAACAGACAACTACCCTAGAGACATGAAATGTTTACGATTTTCTAAGCAAACTTTTCGTTAGAGGAATGGGACGTAAGCGAGCGGCACGGTAACGTCACGTAATCGACAAAAAAGTGATGTACTCGTAGATATATCGATATATCGATTATTTTCATACGCTTATTTTAAAAATATAAATAATATCATATATATATATATATATATAAAACAAGATTCTTTACTTTGAAATAGTCGCACAAAAAAATCAAACATAATAGAAATACAAATCGTTTGGGTAGTACGTGTTTTTCTTGATGTAATTAAATTGACAAAATAACTGGGTGCTCCGGGGCCAAAGCATTACGAGCAACTGTGGTCAGCACTGAGTACCTACTATTTTGAATTAAAATGAAAAATTTAGTCATTTTATTAGTATTATTATTAACTTGATGAAATCTAACGAATGATTTTTATAGAAAATCGACACCCTAAGTCGTAAAAAAGAGCACACAATTTATATACCCACTCACTTATATAACAGTTTTATAAGAACAGGCATTCGTTTGCAAATTTTACTACGCCGTTGTATAGCGGGTTACAATATACACCTAATCTACTTCTGTATAATATAGTGACAGTACTCTCCGAGTGACGTGGCTGTAACTTGCTGATCGACAGATGGACCGGATGAAATCACAAGGTTCCGTTTCTGTCATGTGGCTACGGGACCCTAGAATCAAGAAAGCGATATCAAATACCCATCAAAAACAAAAAATGTAAAAAATGCCAGCTCTCGCAACACAGTTCTTTCGCTACAAAAAGTTGTGAGATCTCATGTAAAACCAAGTCAGTTATTTTAGTTAGTGTCTATGGTCACCTATTCAACAACTTTGTTATAAATTGTTATCTAATCAATTACTTATCAACATTTTGTAGTGACCGCATCAATATTAGACATCTTTATTTCTATAACAAATACAATGACTTGGCAATCGCACGGCAACATAATAACATCTACTTAATATTAGCGATCTGAGCGCTTTGTGCTTGTTTACATATTGCATAAATTAGGCCTGCTAGCACTATGTTCGATGTAGTTTAAATAGTAGATTATTCTTATGTTATTATGTTGCCGTGTTTCTATAAACACTAACTAAAATAACTGACTTGGTTTTACATGATATCTCACAACTTTTTGTAGTGAAAGAACTCTGTTGCGAGATTTTTTTACATTTTTTGTTTTTGATGGGATCTCATTTCTTTTTGTAGGTCATCCTACTTTTTTTTCAGGTAATATATCTTGTCCGTCAGCTGTACATAAAATCTTAGATAAGTACCGCAAGGTATCTATGCCCTAAAATTGTCCAAACAATATTCAAATAATATCCATTTTATATTATCCAAATAATATTGAAGCGTTTCGGGACTCTGACGAACAGGGGCCTAATTCACTATGACCATTTAGCGATTCCTTGCTTCGAAACCACGTCAATTCCATACTTATCTACGATATCTGCAAAAAGCGTATTCCGTATGACACATTTAACGATCTCGCACGGAATAAACGCGACGTTAGCGTGATTTGAACACTCAAAAATTCCACGTTAGACAATCGCGTGGAATCGCTGTGATCACAAATTAGTAAGATTATGTCTGTTGTGACTTTTACTTGATTTGCAGAAAAATTGATTTGTTTTTACTTGCCGCACAACGACATACCTACATCCTTCGTACAGTCTGCGAACAAATGTAAATATTAACAAAATATAGATAATCGACTAGATTATGTTGAAAACCCGCTAATAGAATTAAAATCTATTATGGTAAGTAGTTGCAAATTATTATACTTACGATTAAATTTCCAATGAAAACTGTTTACTATTCACGTTTTTTGTTACAATTCTTTCAGTAATTGATTAAGAATAAGATAACCAATCTTTATTTATATTAACAAAAAGTACATACGTATACGTTAATATTTACAAACTTAAAACTATACATTATCTTAAATAATAGACTTCCTCAAAGTTGCCGCTTAGAAAGCTGTCATTGCTTAAAGAATGAATTAAGAATTATTTGATTATAAAATAATATTCACAACATCACTTTGGTAAAATCACAAACTAAAAAGAAGATACTAGGTAAAGTTTGGTCGAAAAACCTCTTTTGTAAATATAACATCATTGTAGAAAAATGTTCATAACCATGTCATTTAATATTAGGTATTTCTGTCATGCTGTCGGTGAATTGTTTATCAATTATGTTACATTTATAGCCATTCCTATGGTTTTAACCTTTAAAATAATAAATAACACGTAAGGTTACAGCTATTAGTAACATTATTCATATAAAAAAATAAAATTGCTATTAAAAATATTTAAGATCAAATTCTACAAAAGTTATGTTCAGAACGTACTAGTGAATTTATAATGTACTATAGATAATTTGTCTTGGGGCATACAGAATACAAAGTATTCGATTCCTTACCGCGACATGGTTTAAAGGAGACACGATATTGACGTGGTTTACACGTGGTAATACATATTGGCGAATTCTATATTGTCATACGGAATTGTCCCCCAGCATGTGAGCATTTAATGAAAAATGAATTCGGAATTTTTCATTTTTTACTTTCTTTATAGGCTAAACACTAATTAAAATGCAAAATTTGAAGTTTGCGAGACTGCTAGAAATACCTTAGAATTTTAATGATTGGTGAGTGTGAGTGTGTCAGTGACACGATTAAGGACATTTGAAAAATTTCGGGATTTTTTATTTTTTCCTTTATAGGCTAAATGCTAACTAAAATTTAAAATTTAAAGTTTGTGATATTAGATATGCTAGAAGTATATTAGAATTTTGATGATCGGTGAGTGTGTAAGTGACAAAATTAAAGAAATTTGAAAAATTTCAGGATTTTTCATTTTTTCCCTCCTTTATAGGCTAAACGCTAACTAAAATTCAAAATTTGAAGTTTTTGAGATTGCTAGAAGTATGTTAGAATTTTGATGATCGCTGAGTGTGTCAGTGAAGTTTTTAATAATAATTATTTTTCATTTAATGAGTAATGAAATTTCGGGATTTTGCATTGTATCCTTCTTTTATAGGCTAAACGCTAACTAAAATTCAAAATTTGAAGTTTGTGCGATTGCTAGAAGTACCTTAGAACTTTGATGATCGGTGAGTGTGTCAGTGACAAAATTAAGGAAATTTGACTTGCAATGGTTTTTAAACTACAGGTTCAAATTAAATATAATTTAGAAATATATTTAGATATATTATGACCTCTTAGTCACTAAAAATTCAGACTTCTAGCGTTATCCGCAACAAAGCAACAGAGAGATCAAAAGTGCCGTGAGTTGCTTCAAGAAAAGGATCGTACGGCTGTGGTCAAATTGACGCAGATCCTGTCGTGCCCCCAGATATTCTAATTTAACCAAGTTCACAACTTTTAATTGTTTATTCGAGTTTTCACCCGATTTTAATACTGGATTCCTGCTTAGGTAGTCTGCTTCTAAGTTCTTCATCAGTTCTACATTCTAGGTTCATATTTTCTAATGGTCTTTGTCGTTAGGTTTTCAATTAACGGAAATAGTTGAGCTAGAGGTACAACTATTTTATTCAACTCTCTGAAGTCGATACATAATCTTGATTCTTTGGTTTCTTCTTTTTTAAATGCCAAAGTAACTGGTGCAGTAAATTGACTGTAGGACTCTTCTATCAGTTTGTTATCTAGTAATATTGTTATTTGTTCTTTTATTTCTGTTTTATCTTCTACAGTGCATTTATAAGGCCTCTCGCTATAGTATTTGTCTACTAATAAGTCTATTCTTGATTCATACCCATTAACAATGCCGATATCGTATTTGTTTTTTAAAAATACTGATTTATATTTGTTAATCAGTTTATTTAAATGAGTGATTATAATTTATATAAGATTATAATAAATGATTTATTTTCATGTCAAAATCTTCTTCTTTCACATGTTCATTGAAATTTATTTTGTATTCTTCTATGATGTTAGTATTATTTTCTTTTAAATCTGTATATGTTCTTATATTTGAAGAAATTTCCTCCGCCTTCTATCTATTATTATTATTTAGTCATTGTTTCTGACTTATTGTGAAGTCTTCATTTTGAATTAGTCTAAATATTTTTTTCAAGTCCAATCTTATCAAAAAGTCATATTCGAAATATAGTTCATCAATAATTTGCAAATCAAAGCTTTTTTCTCATTCAAATATTTTTACTTTCAAATTCGTCAATCCATTTGTCTTTTTTACACCATTAATTGTTAATAAATTTTCTTCATTCGAACTGTTTTTGTCTCCTTTTAGTTTTAGTAACTTAGAATTAGTCATAGAAACGTTTGAACCCGAATCATACACTCCATATACTTCTAATTTATTGTTCAATAACAGTTTGACATTTATTAATGGTGTCTCTATTCGTTTTTTTGATTAGTTTCATTTAACTCACCTTGTATCACTGTATTATTTACATGTTTAAAGAAATTTTTCTTTACCTAATCAATCTCTTTTGTTCTGAACCAGCATGTAGCCTCGGAGTGGTAACGAGTACCTTTATTTAATTTCTCACAAATTTTTATTTCTCACATATTTTACATGGAGTTTATTCTTCATTTTTACTATTAATTTTTAAATTTCCATATTTTCTTTTAGACAAAAAACTTCTTTATTTACCATGTGTTCGTACTAGCTTACCTTATTAAACAAATCCGCTGTATCTTTTAATACTTCTCTATCCATTTTATTAAGTATGAATTCTCATAAACCAGCTGCAATAAGATCCACCAAAGTTAACGTGACCATTTATTATTTTAGTCAGAGCGGGACACTTGCGATATTGCGACTTAAAAACAAAAAAATGAGAACAATATGTTAATAATATGTAATTTCAACTAATCAACATTAGATTCAGTTGCAGACGCATTTGTTTTATATTTGTCGGCGGAGCAAATCAGTCAAAATAGCAGTCTCAAAATGCCGGGTCTAGTTTTCAAGTAGGAATAGAGCTTATCACATTATTTGAATATAGGTATAATATTCAAATAATGTGATAAGCTCTATTCTATACTTACTATATTCCTACCTAGGAAGGGGCACCCGTAGGGTACGTATTAATTATCGTTTAGTCTGTTTGCAAAAGCGAGACATTTTTGTTCTGGCTGGGGACAACGGGACAAACAGCCTGAAAGCGGGAGTGTCCCACCGAAAGCGGGACGTATGATCACGTTAACCAAAGTACCTGTATCAATTGAATTTCTCATTTCCAGTATAAGTTTTTCTTTCCTCATCGCGTAATCTAACAAAGAACCTTTTTTATATTTAAATAACAGTACATAAGTCACTGAGTTCCATCCCTTGATTGCGAATGATTCACAGAATTCGTTTTTCCACATTGTCCATTCTGAGTTCATCGTTAATTTTATAATCATGGAGCTGTGCCAGTCTGCAACTCTTATCCATAAACCACCTAAGTACCTCGATTTTCTTTTCATCGGTTGTGACATCAAAGCGTATGCATTCTTTTTCGAAAATATTAATCCACTGGATCGTATTTGTATTTTGCTAGTAAATTTTTCAATCACAAAGCTCTCAGCTATATGTTTTAAGCTCTGCGGTCTATATTTCTGTATATTTTCTATCAATTTATGCAGTAGTTTTTCCAATGTACGAGTACCTGTTTCTCTTTGCTGTGCAGCAGCAAGTTGTTCTTTGTTTAATGCTCCTAAAAATTTACCCCCAAACTGTACATTACCATCTTCGTCTACGTACGTTTTTTTTAAGTTCATCTGTCACTGTTATGCAAACTCTTCTTATCCGGTAACTTGTGCCCCAAACTGTACATTACTATCTACGTCTACGTACGTTTTTTTTTAAGTTCATCTGTCACTGATGCAAACTCTTCTTATCCGGTAACTTTTTACTAAATTGTTTTTTACTTTACTGTAAATACTTGTTATCAATATCTCTTTATGATGACTCGATGATTGTAGCTCTGCTGGCATTGCATACTTAATATACTTAAAATGTTTGATTTTCCATTACTTTCAGGTAATAATTTAAATTCGAAACATTTTTACTTATCTTTTGTAACCAAAAATGTCGTTTTATAAGGTTGACGAATTTCCGTTCACAAGGATTGACAATTGAAATAAACTAGGTTTTATTGCTTTGTAAATAAAGAAACGACATTCAAAGTTTATTTCATATGCCAATTCCTTTTTTAGATATGCGATGTCAAACGCGTTTACGACGACATCGTTTAGACTTTAGAACAACGTATTGGTTATATCGACCAAAATTATAGATCCCGTCTAAATGCTATATGACTGCCTTATAAAGAACACTGCTTTTTACGACATACTGCATTTAGCGACCATATTTAATTAATATTTTCGGAGAAGTATATCTATTGCAATGACCAACTGTGTTTTGTTAAATTTTAGTTGGTAGGTAACTAACACAGCCATATCCGGCACAGTATAATAGACAAAGGCTATTAAGATTGTAAAAGTAAACAAAGCATCGAGCTTAGGGTCTAAGACATACGTACAGTAAAATCAAAGGCGGCTTTCTATTATCTCTTTATTCAGTTTGCTATTTATCAGTACACAAGACACACCGAAATGTATAGTTGAGTTACTTGTAAAACTTTTAATATGTCGCAAAGAAAAAGACAACATTTTAATATAGAAGAAAAATATCTATAGACTTTGTGTAGACGAATTCGTACCTTAAAAACATTACCAGTTATTATGACTGAGTACTGGTTTTTACGACCAAATATTAGTGGTCCCTTCGATGTCGTTACAACAGATTTTGTCATGTGATTTTCTTAAATTACAAACACTGTTCGTTATTACGTTTTTCTTAAATACCTTCACTCCTGAATCTACTTTATCTACATCTACATCATAACAGGTTTACCGATAGCGCGAATCGCGGCAACATTGAAATCAAAAAATATACATTTATTTCTAACTTCCTAACCGACATACATTACTGACAGTTGTAAACGATATTTCAAGCAACTAAAAATACTCACATTACCGTCATTGTATATTATGGAAATAGCAATGTTTGTTAAGCGTAATCCTAATTTATTTCCTATGGTTGGTGGAGGTAGACGCCAAGGCAAAGTATACATAAAGCTAAGAAAGACAGGATTATACAATTGAAGCATATTCGCCATAGGCAGTAAAATTTATAACAAACTACCCACAACAATAACCCAATACAATGACATATTAATATTTAAAAAGAAAATTAATGATTATTTAAATGAAAAGACATATTATTCAGTACAAGAATTTCTGACATAATTTAAGGATTATACTAAATAGATATTACAATTACAATTGATTATTTGAAATACATTTGACAATATTTTTAAATTTTGACATGTTACATATTGACAATCACTCTTCTCTCTACATTGAATTTATTTTTTCTATTTTTGTTTTATGACATTAAATTATTTACTGGCATTCACTTTTTTCATTGTTGGTAAAATGATTTATATCGTTGTATTATTATAGTTCTTGTGATTTATTTTACATTGATTGTGCATGATTTCTTGTTTTTATTTTCTGTCTGTACGCTAATGGCAGATTGCAGAAAACTAATTTATTATATTTGTACCTATATAATGAGCCACCTGTAATCACAGACAAATAAATAATTTGAATTTGAATTTGAACTGCTTTATCTACATCATAATAGCTTTCTCGATAGCGCGGAGCGCGGTAAAATTCAAATTAAAGAAACATTTTTTCTTCACACATATATTTTTTATTTGAATGATTGTTTAAACATAAAAATTTAATAATTTCAACCAATTTTGTACTTTCAAACTGAAGAATTTTGTTGTGATAATGTTTCTTTTTATAAGAAACTTGAAAATAATTCTTGTACCTATGATAGAAATTCGTAAAATTACTAGTCTCATGGTAGGTAGGTGCTCTGTGGTCTTGATCCTCTGTCTACTCTGAAAGCGAAATGGTGTCAATAGATTTGAATGGA
Organism: Zeuzera pyrina; assembly: GCA_907165235.1. Lineage (NCBI taxonomy): Eukaryota > Metazoa > Arthropoda > Insecta > Lepidoptera > Cossidae > Zeuzera > Zeuzera pyrina. The sequence continues at coordinate 13,772,412 of OU015624.1, forward strand.
TACTAATTAACAAGGGGAGTATATGGACGAACGGGATTAAAACAACAATAGTAAGAGCAGAAAAATCATTTCAAATGTACTTCTCAAATATATACGTATTAAAAATTGTGTTCATCCCAAACCTTTTTTTATTGTTATTTAGTTACAGTATATAATCAGTAATCACACATACCTTATTGATACATATTTTTTCTGTTAACTATAAATAATTTTCAATTTAACAGTTACTTATGTTCTTTAAATCATCGACCTCTACGACATTCAGTGTCAGCTACCGATTAATTAAGTTTTACTGCAATATACCCGTTTGACAACTGTGACTTACACAAAATAGGAAACTATATTTAAGTTGAGACTATAACTATTTATCTGACAATATTAATGGTAAGCTCGAATTTTATGATAAAGCCAATAAAGCTCACCGATGTAGTTGTCAGTGATGTCATAAACTGTCAAAGTTATTATAAATGGACACTGTTATCAAAATAACGAAAACAAAACGTTCATAAATCTTTATATACGCTGGCGTTGTAGCCAAGTTAAAACAACCAAATTATTAAACTCATCGCGCGACCTACCGGAAAGGGCAGAACGTCTGCCGAGCCTGCTACTTGCTTCTATATGAACCTACCTTCCTTACCTATTATGTTATGTTCAACGAAGTGTTTTATGCAATTTACTTTAAAAACGTAGGCATACAAAAACATTGTAAACTTAGGAAATTAACTTCAATAAATACTAAAATACTTTTATTGACGGCGGAAGCATCAGAAAATGTAATTTAAAAAATTCTCGAATAATCACATACGATCAGTGTCAGCCTTAGGGCGATGCAAACGGTGCGACCAAATCGGACGCCGTCGTTGGAAGGCGCCGAAAACGAAGCAATCAAAAAGTAAAACCCAAGCACTCCAATATCACTCCACTCTACTCACAAAAATTACTTCTATAATGAACAAGTAAATATTTTAATTTTAAATTAATTTGCGACGTAAATTGCAGGTATGCATGATGTATGTAGAAGTAGCGCTATCGGCGCCACGATAGTTTAAACCTTTTCAGACGAATATTGTTTTTATTTTCTGTAATTAATTCTCATCTTTCTTACTAAGTTACTACTACACATGTTTCGCGGAGATCTGATGTAATGAGTCTATATCTCAAATACTGTGAAAGGGGCGCCACAATGTAGCCCAGAAAAATACGATTTCTTTTCTTTTTTTCTTTTTGTAATCGTTAAATATACATAATTTTAAGGTATTATGTCTAGGAAACCACTCATATATGTGGCCACACAGTTAAAAAAATATATCTATGCAATTATATTCATAGGTTAGCCTTATATAAAAGAGAACTATGGGCAACTAATACAGACTTTAAACTGCTAGCGTCTTTTGCTTATGTGCGGTAAATTTTGAAGTTACTTAAATTTAAAAATAATGTTTTTAAAGTTTAACGAATTTTTTAAAAGATTTTTCAAAAGATAAAACATTCAGAAATATTGGTTGATTTGGTTGTTTGTTATATGCCACGAAGGTGGCAAATAAGCATACGATCCGTCTGATGGTAAGCTATTACTCTAGCCTATGGACTCATGCAAAATCGCTTCACTTTCGCATTGCCTACCCTGTAAGAACCTCTTCACGACCATTTTGAAGAACATCATTCTATCAGTAGTCACATGGGAAAACCTCGACAAGGAGCTAATTTCACGATCGCACAGTGCGTGACCATTTAGCTTACAAGTGCGTGACCGTTTCAGTTACAAATGGATGAACTCTTTGCCCAAGACCATTGTTCCTGTCGAACAATTCCTCGGAACAAAATCCAATATACAAGCGATAGAACACACATAGCGAGGCAAAATCTCTCCTTAGTCTGATAGGTATATCAAATAGAAAACTTGTTTCAACGAACTAAAAAATATTTAATTGATTTACATTTACATGCAGTTTTTTGTTTAAAAAAATGTGTTAAAAAAAGCAAAATAAATTAAAAAAAAATATATACACTTTTTTTATACTATAATTTTGAATAATTGAAGTACATTTATTTATTTCTAAATAACAGTAGATAAAGTACATATATTAAAAGTATCTCAATAAAGAGTAAAGTTCATGGTTACGATAATGTTTTCTTCACAAAGTAACTGTGATACATGACGACTTTGTAAAATAATTCTAATGACTTTTCGTCAAAATACATGTACATGTACAAATCTAAGTTTAAAAATTGTGATGAATTCCTAAAATCATTAGCTATTTACCGCTCAAACTCCAAAAACCACCAATCGAGACGTATTTCGCCTCTCAACAAAGCATCCACAGGATATACCAGAGATCAGACTCGGTCAGCTAACCAGCACCGAAGCCGACCAAGTCTGATCTCTGGTATATCTTGAGGATGCTTCGTTGAGAGGCGAAACACGTGTCGATTGGTGGTTTTTGGAGTTTGAGCGGAAAATAGCTAAAGATTTTAGTTCATCATATGAAATAGATTTCCGCAAAGTAACACCTGAGTCTATACAATAAGTTTAAAAACTCAAACATTTCCAATAAATCTTAAGAATCGTATGCTAACTGTAAGTTCTATTTTAATTTATATTTACAATGTATTATGATAATCACACCACTTACATGTAAATAGTTGGGTACCTACTTGGTTTAATGTATCATTTTATGGCTGATTAGTTGATTACGAAAATAGTAAAACAAAGCATAAGTTATGTAAGCAACTATTATTTGTGAACGCTTAGGTATAGACAATACAAAAATTGTATAATATAAAACAGAATGAACAACAAAACAACAAAGAAACGGTTTCATAATAAATTAGCATTAGCGTCATAAATGCAGACCAATGGAAAATATTGAATTTTGTAAATCTGATGTAAAAAGAATTACTTTTGTTACAAAATAAAACAAGGGAAATACTTTATCAACTAATAAAGTATTCTAAAAAACAGAAATTGTGCCTTTGGTGTATTACATTGTCAGTACAGGTTACAAAGTCGTTTAGTACATGATAGCATAAAAAGAGCCACGACACAAAACAATATTAATACTCCATCTTTATAAGAAGGTAGATTTAGGTAATTACTGTAACTTTTCATAATTAAATACACACATACATATCTTCACGCTGTATCCCTAGCGGGGTACTCAGAGAGGACAGAGCGCCAAGCGTCACGGTCCTGATACTACTTTCACTTCCTCAAATCTCATCATTCTCCTCATACATTTTCGCCTAGGTATGCGAGTGCTTCTGACATTTCCATCAGCTAACACTCTGGCTATTTAATCTTCATAAGTCAGCCTTGGTCTTCCTTGGCTTCTTTTACCAGTCGCTTTTGCTCTGTAGATTTTCTTCGTCAGTGTTTCATCACTCATTCCTTTCTATGTGGCAGAACCATCTAAGCATTCCTATCTTCATTTTTACAATAACACTGTCGTGTAACCCTTGTTATATTGGGTATCTCGTCATTGCTTATTCTGTCCACAAGGGTGACACCGCACATATTTCTAAGAGAACTACATTTATCATACTTTCACTCGATTTCGGGCATATCCAGGCCTCACTACCGTACAATAACGTTGAAACCAACACTTCATATTAATATTGTAATATTAATAAATGTTAACTCATTTTCTTTTCTTTTTAGGGTTCCTTAACCAAAATAGCGAAAATGGAACGCTTATGATTTCGTCGTGTCTGCCTGTCTGTCTACCCGTCCATCTGTCTGTCTATCCGTTGAAATTTATTATAAAAACGTACCTAAATTGGTAACTTAAAAAAAAAGTAAAATTACTTGTATTTAAATTTCATACCTATTTTATCAACTTTACTTGTATTCTGTTTTTACTTTACTCATATTTAGGTACTTAGTGGTCCCCCGACGCCATGACGCTTGGATATATTACTAATAAACTATTTATATTACAACTTATCATAAACTTAAATAGCCAATAGATACATATTATTTTTAACTTTTTAGAGGTTTTTCTTGAGTCAGGGGCTTTTAATTTTTTAAGTTTTATTTCATACTTTTTAAACACGCTACGATCGATACTCTATCCCCACATTCACACAAATACTTTCTAGGACGATACACCAAATTGCGAAATCTGCGTATTCTGACAATAGTTGTGCTCTATCATCAGAGTCTGATCACGATCTCTCTATCTATCTATAACCTACTCCTTAAGACCATTCCAACAAGCCCAAACACAATACCTCTTCTATAAGTTTCTGATTCCATATGATGCTGCAGCATCAGGTCACCATGTTATTGTAATTTCATTGAAGTTGCAGGATTCGAAATTTCGAATCGTGCAGACCAGTAGAAGTTGCATACATCCCTTCATCAACTAGAATAGAGCTGATGATCTTCAAACGGCTGAAAAGATTTTCTTGAATTACAGCTAAGAACTCACTCGATCAAGTCACCTTTCAAACAAAAACAAACTAAATCAAAATCGGTTTATCCGTTTATGAACTGCAATGCCACAGATAGACACACAGATACAACCGTTAAAATTATAATACCTCTTTTTTTGCGTCGGGGTTAAAAAATACTTTGAACAATGCTAGCAACAAGAAAAATTAATATAAAAATGTGCTCCAACAAAAACTATAATTTTTACAATTTGGAGGAGCACCCTAATGCCGACACAATACATATACTTCTTACCTATGTACTCGTATAAAAGAACTCGTAGACAGACTAGCAAACTGCCAAATAATATGGTTCCATTGTTGGTATATTTTGTTGTGACTCAATGCACTATCTACTCCGAATAGGAATAGTTTTCTCTACTTCTTAAATCCTTTTTCTCCATTTCTCTGTTTTAGCTTTCCTTTAGATACGGATTCAGTACTCTAAATCAGTAAACTACTAAATTAACATATTATTACGACGCTGTCTATAAATGTTATATCTATTTTATTACCATCGCCATTAACCTTCAGCCAGAAATTGTCATTCGCAGTATTAAAAGCAACGACTTAACCTTAAAAAATAACTTCATGAATACGATACCATATATAACACCACGGAATTATATAATTAAATTACTGAAGTCGGTGAAATGTCTACCGACTGACCGGACCAATATACTATCTGTATTGTTTTATTGGTTTAGCAACGCCTTGCGTGTATCGTGTTTATGAAGTTACTTTTAAACTTGACTTTGAATAGCAGAGGATAATTGTTTGGTAAATACTTTTCAGTGCTTTTGTGTAAGAGTCTGTTTAATTTTCTTCTTACAAAGTTATTTTTTCAGTGACGTTGTCCTAAATCTAGTATCTTGTATCTAATCTACTATAGGTAATTTTGTTATGGTATTTTATTGCTGACATATCTGTAAATATCCATGGTAGATCTACAACTAACGTTTTTATTTAATCGTATGTATTTAATATGTATGTAAACCGTCGAGCAGTATTTTTACCAGCAATAAATATTAACGAAATTTCTATGGGACCACCCTGTCTACACCTACTTTTGATTATTAGAGTATATAATAAAAAATGTACCCTTTCCAATAAAAAAAGAATCATCGAAGTCGGCGGTTAAAGGGCGGAGAAATCGATGAGCATACATGAAAATAGATTACGACGAATCGAGTACCTCCTCCTTTATTTGAAGTCGGTTCAAAACAATCTATACTGTGTTGAACTGTGTCAAATGTGCGACCCCTATCTCTCTATATATTTAATTCATGTATCTAAGCTTACTTAAAATGATCGCCGCGTTGCCATCAGATGGCACATCTGCAAAACGCGTTTGAGGAAAAGTTTAAAGAATTTCAAGCACTTTTGTAATTTTTTTTCAGAAAGCAATAGTAATTATATATATACTTGGAAAATAATATTGTAGTATTTTCTCTATACTTCACAGTCATTGCATTTTTTTCTTAATATTCACGTGTATTGTCTCACCCATATTTTAGTATATTTTTTTATTTTTCGTCATCAGGTAGAATTCAAAAGGTACGATATTTAGATTACAAATTAGACGACTTTTAGCGATTTTTTGATGCAGTGAATTAAAACAAATCGTATATCATATAGCCGGAGTATTATTACAAAGATTGATAACATAAATGTATATTTTATAGATTCTAAATCTTTGTAATTTGCGAATTATAACATTCTTTAAATAATTCTACCAGAGGTGCTCTCGGATGTGTTCGCCCTGATAGATTTCTTACGTCCTTTTTTTTTTCTTAAAATCTTGCGGCAAATAATTATATTTTCACAAAAATACTAGCGGAATCCGAACTCTACAAATTTAAACTTGAAACCTTTGGAGAAGGGGACTTTCGAATTTCGTGAATTTTCAAAAATTGCAATATCAGGGTGATCAAAAAAGTAAACGTACCAATTACATGATTTGTCAACAGTTTATTCATAGTTTTAAAAATCAAAAAGACCACTAAAGGATTTCAATTTGACACTTATGGAGGCGTAGACATTATTAACAGCAATAAGCAATGATGTTATCAATAAGTATATGATTTTAAATAATCAGATTTAACAATGTCTGTAGTAGTAAATTTTATCTTAGTATTAATTTTGTAATACTTTTTTAAACAAAACTGCACGAACATAAACCTGTGTGGTCTTTCTGTGTGCTGCTATACTATATGAAACAAAATCCAGACATAATTATTTTTTGTATCTTTTACTAAAGTTTTATACATCTATTGCGCTATATTGTCACACTGCCTACACAATAGTTTAAGAACTTGACAACGGAGGGCTTCAGAATCGGTAGTATTGATGCCACTACAATTGACATATTACTCTTTACATAATAGTAATTACATTTTTATAATAATAATATAGGTAACTCAGTCTTTACTTTGTATTTAAAAGTATGTTCATATTTTTTTAAGAATACACAAATAATAAGGCATGCATGTAAACTTGGTAGCAGTTTGGAAAAAAGATATGGATATTACAGAAAAATCAAATCACGGGTCAAGAATGTCACCCCAAATAATATCAATTTGCGGCAAATGAAGGTTATTATAACAAAACTGACTCATTTCGTTTACTTAACATTTGAAACATTTATTTATTAGTGAATAAAAAATTGCATTTACATAAATTCTACTCGTAGAATTTATGTAAATGCCTTAAAGATAAAACAAATATATACACCATTAAATTAAAATATTAAAAGAATCGACTGTCGTTATAGTACACTCGTTGAAATGAAACATGTAGGTTTTTTAAGAAAAAAAATCATTACAATTGTGCATTTACATAGACCAGACCAACGTAGACTATTCCAATTAATTCTGTATAATATACTTTTACATAGCTATTTCTCTACTCGTGTAAGCAATTAATACAAATTATCGCTGTGATCATGGTAACAAAATTTATTTAATTGACCACAAGCATATATTGGAACTTTTAATGACTATGAATAAATTAATTACATAAGAACATTTGGCCAAATGAAACCATAAATAACTCGAAAAACATAATAAAACTTAAGAGACAAACGACGCGAGACGCCGCCGTAGAGTCTGGTTGATATAATGACTACTACTATATTTCAATTTAAAATATTTCAAATTTATTATTTAAATTTTAATAGTTGAGATTATGCAAATCTACTACAAGTGTTTTCATTATGGAAATGAATACGCAAATACTCGTATTAGAAAATATAATTCTCACCTGATATTCTTCTTGAAAGAAAATAAATTAATCTTTATTTCTTTTTGACTGAAATTATATATTATTTATTTACATGTTAGTATATGTGTTTTTATGTATATACAATAATATACATGTTATATAAAAGTTAAAATTTGTGCTTTCCACAAGAAGAATCTTAAAATACTGTTCCACCATTGAATATTGTAGGGAGTTATAATTCAACAGTATCCATTGTATTAAAATTTCTGTTGTAAATCCGAATTTTGTATTGTATTTCCATAATTTGTGTCGACTGGCGTATTTTAACTAGCAAAGTATGACACAGCTTGGCAGTAGGTGTATTTATTACCTTGATACATGCAAGAATTTCCCTTGTTGCAAATGGAACATTTCAATGTAATTATTAAGTCAAACCTCATCTGAACATAAAATTTGAAAGTAAGTTTTTTTTTAAATACATGAAACAAAAGCCTGCTGCCTGTTTTACGGCAAATAATGAATAGGAATAATTGGCCTTTTACATTTAAAAACAAGGCAATACGTTTAAAGACACTTACGATATCGACAAAGTTACCATTTGTTACTATTAAAAAATATAATGCCGTATAATTAAATGTTATCCTTCATTAAAAATATAATATTTAAAAAAAATTATAGACGCTATAAAATAATTATGGCCAATAAAAAAGTAGGAATAATCTTTACTCCATAGTTACACAAAATAAAGTTGAAGTGTCTGTGTGTGATTTCAAAATATAGTTTTTATAAAGCTTATATGTTATTTACACGAAAGCAAAACCTAAACATGCTTTTTTAGAATTTTGTCTGTCTGTTTGTTTGTATGGTCTAATCTCTGAAAAGGCTGAACCAATTTTGCCAGGACTTTTACTGACAGGTAGAAGACGTTTCAGAGAGTAAATTAGGATACATTTGATACCGGAAAAATGTCAAATGCGGGTGAAACCGTGAAGCACAGCTACTTTAAAATGTCAAATGAATGAACTTGACAAACTATCAAGCTGTCCTGACAACAACATCTGACATGAGGTTTACGAGCGTAGCCTTTTTCATAGGTTTTGAAGAATTTCAAACAGTTAAAAAAACTTAATGAAGAAATCTAAGGCGATTGTGTTTAGCAGCAAACTTCTAACCTAACCCCTAGAAGTCGATTTTGGGTAGAACAATTGCTCCATCTAACTACAATTGCGGTAGCCAAGTTCGAACTCTTGCAAGACGCTCGTTAAAAGTAAGTGCAGTTAAAAATAAAATGTTATTGCGAAAACAGTTTATTTTAAAATTTACCGTATTTAGTGGAAGACAATAATAAACTTATTGTGGAAATTATTAATTTTACAGTGTAATATGGGTTTTATATCAGAAATAGCAAAGTTATAGTGAAAATTATTAATTGTAAATATAATGTCGTAGTTTCACTTACAAATGTTGTTGCTCACTTATATTATATATTGCTTACATTTTTGTAAAACTTCCTTTCTGTGGTTGCTCATGAGTCGAAATAACATTTGTGACGTCATTTTGTAATTCAAAATTGCATACGCACTTACTTGCGTACTGACTCGTTTAAAATCTCGTATACAATATTGCCTTGACTCTAGAGGTTGTCGTGGATATACAATTTATTGGGCGATTTATCACATCACCTCTTTCTTACCTTTGCAACTGGAAAGTTCACTGTATCAAGTAAAATATTGGTTGTTTAAAAAGGTAGTATCACTATTAATTTTTATATTTATCAATAAACCGATTTTAATACCTATGTATATCCACCTTTCATTTTAGAACTCACATTCTAAACGTCACGATATAAATAAAACTGTTCCCAAACAACCGCTAACTAAAGCATATTTAAAACTTATTTAATTTATGTGATTTGAATTATTTATTAGGTACCAACGATACTCTTGTATAGGTATTATGTATTTCTGTAGTAGAAGTCGCAGATATTATTATTCAAAATAAATCAGTAATCTGGCTTGACTGTAGACATAACAGACATTAGCAATTTAAAAATAATTATCATTTCATTTAATAAAAAAACTTTTTCATATTTCTTTTTAATAATTTTAGTCCCATTAGTTTATTGATAAAATTATAACAGTATACATAGTTCATCACTATTCACAAACACTCGTCTATTAACAAGTAAACGTCAAGTTAAAACTTATACATTCAACTTACTTCCTTGTAAGCTGAAATCGACATTTTTTTAATCAACGTTTTTCATGAAAGCAATATTTTCTTTAGTTTAACTACTATCAAAATTATTTTTACTGAGATTTGTTAGTATTGTTAATCTGCCCAAATAAAATAAATATATATTATAATGCATTCCTAGTAAAAAAAATAGTACAAAGTTATGTATATAAACTGCTACTTGACAACTGTTTTTACAAAAGCGAAGTAAAGTCAAACTGTTAGATATACTCTTTTTACAAAATCTGAAAATGCAGATCAAAATTTATATTGAAAAAGGAATAGTCTTCTAAGAATTCTTTACTGTTTGTAACAACTGTTAAGGTGCAAGCCCTTACTGCCCTATCTAAAAAATCAACCTGTATATATATGGCCCAATAAACACGCAAACAACTTATTTCATCCCTACGGTTGTCTATATCTGTGCAGTACAGCTCCAGGCACGACCACTGCGCGTGCTGGGCCCTTTGTAATTTCGGCAGGGTAACAAACGTGCCGGTAACTGCGCCGACATCGACCGCAATACGCGGCGCTAATAAACAAAATTGTACAAATAAGAGAGGCTAAATACATTTAATGTCCGTTAGGTGAAAGTCGGAGGTGGCTTTCGGCGTCGTAAAGCCACAAAACGAAAGAAGATCCACTTATCACCTTCCTAATTTCTTTGCCTACTACTTCAATAATTATATAGTAACAGTATAATGCAAAACATACGAATACCAATTCCAGTCGGCGAACACAACATAACATGTAAACACGACAAGGTAGAATTTCTTTTATCTTCAAAACATGAAGATATATAAGATTTACAACCAATATTCGAAAACATTTCCCTTTTAAGTATAACAAAGCGACCGACTCTTTTTTTTAGACTTCTTTATTACAGCTCAATTCAAACGCTAAATTACCCACATGCCAAAAGAAAATAAATTAAACGCGCGCTACGGGACAACTAGCGCCGTCTCTTGACATCGAGAGACAATAGAAACAATAATATATTTTATTCCTAACAATATCTGTACTAATATTGTGTCCTTACATATGAAATTAGCGTTTTGTCGTACTGACCACTTTGATCTGAAATATCTCCTCTTTGGTTAAGAATTCCAAATTCAAATTTATAAATTCATTTAGCTGGTACATTTGAGTTTTGAAAACAGTCATTCATTTGTTTTTTCCTCGTTATTTTTTTCTTTGGCGTCGCTTATTACCGCACAATGGAAAACATGAAATATCGGTATATTTACGAGTACGAGTTCTACCGTGGCACCAGTGCTGCAGAAACAGCTCGAAGGATTAATGATGTGTACGGCGCTGGTGTCGCAAAAGAAAGCACGGTACGTTTTTGGTTTCAACGTTCTCGTTCTTGAAATTTCGACCTTCAGAACCAACCCCGTGGACGGCCAGAGACCAAAGTGGAAAATGAAGAATTAAAGGCTATTGTGGAAGCGGATCCACCACAAAGCACTTCAGAGATAGCTACAGGCTTTGGGGTAAGTGACAAAACTCTATTAATCCACTTGAAGCAAATCGGGAAAGTAAAAAAACTTGAACGATGGGTACCTCATGAATTGAGTGAATCGAACTTGCAAACACTCGTCGACTGCTGTGTTACTTTGCTCAACCGACACAATAATGAAGGGATTTTAAATCGAATCATTACTTGTGATGAAAAGTGTATCCACTTTTCGTTTCTGTACGATAATCGGAAGCGCTCGTCGCAATGGCTGAACCATGGAGACCCAGCCAAATCCTGCCCTAAACGAAAATTCACTCAGAAAAAGTTACTTGTGAGTGTTTGGTGGACTAGCGCCGGTGTCGTTCACTACAGCTTTCTAAAATCTGGCCAAACGATTACGGCAGATATCTATTGTCAGCAACTGCAAACCATGAAGGAAGAACTAGCTGCTAAACAACCGAGATTGGTCAATCGCTCTAGGCCACTGATGCTTCACGACAACGCAAGACCACACACTGCACAACAAACAACCACTAAGTTAGATGAGCTACAATTGGAATGTCTGCGACATCCACCGTACTCCCCGGACCTTGCTTCAACAGATTAGGATTTTTTCCGGAATTTGGACAACTTCTTACAAGGAAAAAAATTCAACTCCGATGTGGCAGTCCAAACCGCCTTCAAAGAGTTTATTGATTCTCGCTCCCATGGTTTTTTTAGTAAAAGGATCAATGAACTACCTATGAGATGGCAAAAGTGCATAGATAACAACGGTGCATACTTTGATTAATTAAATATATTTTACAAAAAAAAATTGACTTTATGTTCCTCCCGTACAAAATGCCAATTTCATATGTAAGGACCCAATATTTTACTCTAATGAGTTATTAATCTCTGCTAATATTATAGAGGTAAACATTGTTTGTTTGTATGTAATGGATAAACTCAAAAACTACTTAACTGATTTCAAAAATTATTTCACCTATAGAAAGTTACATTATAGCGAGTAACGTGTGCTATACTTTATTTTCAAAAAAATTCTACCCGTGTGAATCCGGGGAGCGTCGCTAGCTAGGCTCATTGATGTGATTAACATTGTGATGAAGCTAACTCGTGTCTATATCGAGAAAAACATAACTAACATACAAAACGACAAATAGGTAACAACCATTACATATTCGTTCATGCGTATAAAATAGTACATCTGAAAATTATTATGAAGACAGCTTACATAGAGAACAATAAAAGTCCTATATACCTTACGAAAATATATCGACACGTATTTAAACGCGATGAGTTAAAGTTCGACGACACCTGTTATATAACTAGACTGTTATCAATGTCAAGCCTTTAGTTTTACTTATGCAAATATTTGATTTTGATTGAACGTAGTCATTTTTATTCGCAATCGGTCGTTTATATGTACGTACGTACATAAAACATTATTTATGAACAGGTAAAGAGGATAAACGATTTGGTTTAGTAATTCAATCTTTTATTAAAACGTAGATTTCAAATTGAGGATTCTGTGACAATAAATACAATAAAAAGTATTACATAATCTATTCATTATTTATCAACATTTTTACAAAACATTTTTGAAGTGATTATATTCTTACTAACCCCTGTACTTACGCAATATTTAAAAAAGAGATTGAAATAATTTATTATTTATCTGACAATACTGTAAGGCTGTAAGATCTTTTAAATAAATACCCATTTGATAATAAATGTTTTATAATTTATTTTAGGTATTTACTTATTCGAAAAACCTATACCAACTTAATTCATAGAGCAGTCATACTAGTTGGATTAGCATCACATTAATTCGAATAGATTTATTCCTTACTCATAGTTTATTTTTTAGTTATAATATACGGTCACAGTTCTTACACTATTATTAACTACTCGTATACATTTTTGACCTGGACCTTAATCACCTGGTTTCAATTTAAATATTCGTAAACTTTTGCCGTTTCAGTCAAATAAGAACGAAAAATGAATGCCCGCTCTGTGTTGCACAAAAACAATTAAGAAAAAACATTTAATAACAATAACCAATTTTTCTACCAACCACCAAACCTCTACTATAGTACTCAAATCACACACAAATTGCATTTACGAAAGACTTTGTTTTATAGCCTATAAAGGTAATATTTCAGTTTACTAATGATAATTATTTTCTATTGCTGCTCTAGACAGACATAATACATATTGTTACGAGCTGTGGGTAAAACAGATGTCAAGAACACGCAAACTTAATTACGGCGGTTCCTAGTCTTCGTAGTCACCTCCAGAAGTACTCGCATAGTAGGTAGTCAACGAAGGTATAAGTTTTCACTCACAAATAATTTTTCCGAAATCTTAATCAGTAGTCTTTTATATAGATAATAGATTTTAAAAGCTAGCAATGCGTTTTAAGGTCATAACTCAAACAAAGCCTAGGTCTCGAGATATAAGCACTTAAATTCGCTTGTGACGTGCCATTCGATAATCAAACTTATTGTATTCGACATAAGGTCCAACCACATATTGTCTAAATTGTTGGAATGAATTTTAATAATAAGTAAGTGAGGAAACGAGTAACAAATTTACACATTTTATATATGATTCTAATTCAGAAAATATTTTTTTTTTTTTTTTTTTTTTTTTTAATAATAATAATAATATTTATTGAGAATTATTTGTTACATAATAGTGTTTTACATCGCCTAGAAGCGTACAAAATTTTTATAACAAATGTACATGTACAAACTAATAATATTATGCAATTTCTTTGCCGGGATCCCCGTTTCTTAAACTAGGTAGAACCTGTGCTATAAGAAAACGGTTCCTCCTCAGATACAACTAGCAGTAACAGAGTGCAGTCAACATCATTACACTTTTTGTACTAAGTATTGCAAATAGATGTAACAGCCAGAAATAGGTAAGTTTTAAGTAACTAAATAGAGATAAAAGTATCTATAATGTTTTGTGGTGATGGTGGTGGTAGGGGTGTGTGTGTGGGTGTGTGTGTGTGTGTGTGTGTGTGTGTGTACCAACGGTTAATTATGTTGTATAAATATTAGTATTAATTTATAAGAAAGTTTTCTATTTCCGTGTACGTTTGTTTGTTAATTATTTTATTTCTAGGTTAATTATATTATATTAATATTAATGTTCATCTTTAAGAAGGTTTTCTGTTTCCGCGTACGTTAGTTTCTGTATCCAATGCTTTACCTTCCTTTTAACCTCAAATATATTCAAAGGATATATATTAAGTACCTTATTTACTCTATTGTACAACCTTACGCTTAGTGACCAGTACTGGTGACGGGAGAATGCAGTGCGACTGCCGACTTGGGGACAAACCGGCACACCCTTACGTTTCCGAACTATTTCACTATCAAGGGGTAATTCTAAGTGTTTTCTTAAGATTGTGCGGAGCACAAAGAGCTGTCTCACTGAGAGTACATTTGAATCAGCATACAGACTGGTGGTAGAGTATAAACGCGGTTTAAAATATATGACTTTTAGCACCGCTCTTTGTGCTCTTTCTAGATCTAGAAAAAGAGTTTTGAATGTGCCACCCCATGCAGTGATGCAGTAAGTGAGTATCGATTCACATAACGCAGAGTATGCCATGCTAATCGTCTCCCTATCGGCTGAGCTACGTAAGTTTTTGAAGATATATAGAAGCCGTCTAACTCGTGGGATGACACAAGAAAGATGCACGTACCATTTAAGACTCTCATCGAGATGCACTCCCAAATATTTGATGCTACTGGCCATGTCAATAGTTTCACATGAACAATGTGAATCCGGTAATGCGCAGTCATGGGCTCTGATGGCCAATGCCGTTTCTGTTTTAGGCGATAGTGTAAATCGAATTGATTTGGTTTTTGCAAGGTTTAGCGAAAGCAAGTGAGTCTTTAACCAGACCACAACAGAACGCATTGCATCTTCAGCATTTGCTATGGCCATATCCCAATTCGCACCATGAACTATCAAAGCTGTGTCGTCAGCGTAGGCGAAGATTTCGCACGAGTGAAGTTGTAATTTACAGAGGTCATTTATGTATATCAGAAATAACGTTGGCCCCAGAATGCTCCCCTGTGGAACCCCAAAAGTAACGGCCTCCTCATCACTAACTACGGAATCTATCTTAACGCACTGAGTGCGACCTTTAAGGTAATCACTGAAAATATCTAAGGCAGTACCTCTGACACCTATTTTTTCCAGTTTCGATATTAACATAGGTATTGATATTGTGTCAAAGGCCTTGCACAAATCCAGAAAAATGCCATAGCATTTGGCCTTCTTGTCGAGTTTCTTAGCGACCGATTCGGTGAGTTTCACCACAGCATCTTCCGTAGAAATTCCTCGTCTGAACCCGAACTGATTCTGAGACAGAGTGTTATTTTTACGCAAGAAGTCAGTCAGACTGTTGTTTAGAATCCGTTCAAGTATTTTTGATAGTGCAGGGAGAATAGATACGGGCCTGTAGTTTGATATGCATTCTTTATCACCGCTCTTAAAAATGGGCTGTACTACTGCTTTTTTGAAGGCTAGTGGAAAAATGCCAGCTTCCAGTGACAGATCGCATATGTGAGCGATGGGAGGGACTAGAACATGGGAGGCAAGCTTTAAAATTTTGGCTGGAATGTCATCCCACCCTGGTGCACATTCGCCACGAAGTCCAGCAATAACTCTCTTAACATCTGCGTGATCTACCGGGAGTATCACCATAGAGTTCAGATTTGGCATGGTGGGGAGATTTAATTGGTGTTGATTGGTTCGGTACGTATTCGTTATTTTGCTAGCCAGATTTGCTCCAATATTCACAAAGGTCTTGTTAACCATATTAACTGACGATCTAGGACTCTCGGCGATTTTTAACAGTTCTATCGAAGAGTGGTGCGGTTTGATTCTATTTGAAACCTTGTTAATGACCTCCCACGTAGCCCTCGGATTCCCTTTAGCCTTCAAAAATTCCCCTCTCTCATGCTCGGTTTTTAGTCTCCTCAGCAAGCAATTACAAAAATTTCGGTAACGTTTATACGAGAGTTTAATGATATCATTATCAGGTGTAGCTTTGGCCGTCATGTGCAATTTATCACGGTGTCTTATGCAGCTCAACATACCGGTAGTTATCCACGGTTGCTTGATTCTAAGTTTTCTTGGAATACGGGTTGTTTTTGAGTGTTTATGTATTATAGGCCGTACAGTTTTTATAAAATAATCGGTAGCTATATTGGGATCCTTTGTATCCCAAACTGGTTTAAAGTCTGCAGATTCAAGATCCTGTACAATTAAATTACAATTTAAAGTTTGCCTGAAAGCACTAGCTGTGTAACCTTTGCCGATATTTTCCTTAAGCTCAATAGAAAGAATTACTGGGAAGTGGTCGGTTACTGCCGTCTCTACAACAAGCACTAATGCTTTGTGGTTCGTTTTTAAAAACACATGGTCAAGGCAGTTATCAAGACGCGTTGGGTGAGTATGCGCTGGAAGAAGACCCATCGATGCCATGAAGGTGAGAAATTCATGTGAATGATCATCTTTATTATTTAGGGGTTTAATATCAACATTCAAGTCTCCTAAAACAATTATAGATTTAAATGTGCGTAGTGTGCGACATAGGTTCTCCAAACTATTGTAGAAGTTATAAAGATTATCGTAAGATGGTGATCGATAAATTGACACGATTGCAGTATCTTTAGTACAACAGAGTAAACAGTTTGCATCCGTAAAAGTCGGCTCTGTAACTGTGCAATCAATACGCGAGTGAACGTACATGACCACTCCATCATTTTGTATTGGATTATTATCTGAGGAGTGGGTCACGTAACCATCTAGAATAGGTAGATCCACACCGCGCCCCTTTAGCCAGCACTCTGTGAGAACAATAACGTCATAGTCTATATCTGTGACCGACATTAGAGCTGTGAATTGATCTAGATTTTTATAAATACTACGGATGTTTTCCTGTATAATGTTGAGCCTGCGCTTGGGGTTAGTAATAATTTTCGCACAAGCCTCTGGAGCCATGACATGAGATTGTGCAACTTTGAAATTATCCAGTTCAGATAGGAACTCCACAGGCATAATCATTTTTTATATTGAGTGATATACTTTGTCCAGCAAGACAACAGAATGAAGATATTGCACTTTATTACTGTAAGGCGATCATGACAAAAAAGTTTATCCTCAGTACCTTTAAAAATGAAAGCATTGCGTTGTGTAAATAAATGTATTGTGAAAATATAAGTAGTCTGATAAATATTATGAGTCGCATTTATTGTAGTTAGTATGTATGTGTGTTTATTGTATATAGTGTATAATTTTGAATGTACAATATGTATTAACTTAATGATAACATCAAAGACAACAATTCCAGAGGGATATGCTAATGTTACAAATAAATTTAACCAATAGAAGATTTCCCAAAAACCTTTTTTATATCCAATACATTGCGGATACGGCGAGCTTCTGTGTCCGGACGGAGGCGGGCAAATATTCTTCCATCACGCGTCCACACGAACCTCCAACCCAGGCGTGCTCCCTCCTGCCGAGCTTTATGGAACAGCTGACGGTTTAACCGTGTAAGCCGCTCATTTATATAGAAGCGTTGTGGTTCGCCTGAGATTTGGAAACCGGAGGTATCTATATTTCGCCGTACTCTTGCTGCTTTTAACATGTCGGAGCGCAGGGCACGACGCGTTAGGCGGAGAACCAACGGCCGCGGGCGGATGTCGCTAGCATTTTCACCTTCAGTTAGACCACGTCGCGCACCCACTCTTTCTACACTCACGATGTCGCGATTCTCCAAAGGGACTCCCAGCTTCTCCGCAACAACACATACCAAATGTGTGGTGTTTTCTCCACTTACTTCAGGGATTCCAGTTATTTCCAGATCAGTCAGGAGCAGGTCTTGGTCACGGTCATTCAGCTCAGCCTTTAAAAGTTCCACAGTTTCTGCCAGACTTGCTACCTCCTCCGGTACCGTCTGTTTCTCATGCTCTTCTAGTGTTGCAATCCTACTCTCGAAATTATCCAGCCGTTCAGAGAGGGCATTCATTGTGACGAATAGCTTATTTATCTGCTCACTTACAATATTTTCTATGGAAGATTTGAGTATGTCGCGCAGTTCTTCTCGGATAATACTTCGAATGTTATTTGGGGTCAGCGCTTCTTGTTCCGGCTCGGGCTTGTCCTCCGAGGACTTTCGTCGCAATTTAGAGTTACGAACTGTAACGTTCGCAGATTCCTGCTCCGTAAAAAATATATATATATATTATACACTTTTGTACTTATTTAACCTCAGTAGGTTTTTGTAAGGCAGGGATTGCAACTATATAACTGTCTCTAATACAAAGTAACAGAGTAGAATTAAATTATGTACGATATTAATTAAATTTTACGCTTCTGATACAATAACAACCATTATAACGTATGTATACAGATATGAAATGCATTAAAGTTCTTTATAAATAATAGCTGTTACTTACGATTACGTCCGCGTGGAAAACGAGATAATACTCTGAAGGGCCGTTCTAAATATAAGTGAAAGAATTTTTGAAATTGGATAAGTAGTTTCGGAAATCACCCCTTACATCCAAACTTACAAACTTTACCTCTTTTTAATATTATAGTTCAGAAATGTTAGTACAACTAATGTGAGCATAATTCATACTTTAGTAATATATTAGCAATTCTTCCTTCCTTCCTTTCAGCCATAGGACGTTCACTGCTGGACATAGGCCTCCCCTAAAGATCTCCAATAAGACCGGTTGGTAGCGGCTTACATCCAGCGCGATCCTGCGGTCTTAATGAGGTCATCCGTCCATCTTGTGGGTGGACGTCCTACGCTGCGCTTGCCGGTACGTGGTCTCCACTCGAGAACTTTTCGACCCCATCGGTCATCAGTCCTCCGCGCTATGTGCCCTGCCCATTGCCACTTCAACCTGCCCATCCGCTGGGCTATGTCGGTAACCTTGGTTCTTCTACGGATCTCCTCATTTCTGATTCGATCTCGCAGAGAAACTCCGAGCATAGCCCTCTCCATGGCTCGTTGGGCTACTTGAAGCTTACTAATAAGGCCCATAGTGAGAGACCACGTTTCAGTGCCATAAATCATCACTGGCAACACACACTGGTCGAAAACTTTCGACTTGAGGCAATGAGGTATGTCGGACAAGAAGACGTTACGCAATTTTCCGAACGCTGGTCTCTTTTTTGAAGTCTGACCTACCTAACTGGACTACTTGTCCTAGGTAGACGTACGAGTCAACGACTTCAAGAACCAAGTTCCCAACTGAAATAGGGGTGGGTACAACATGGGAATTACACATGACCTTTGTCTTGTCCATGTTCATTTTAAGACCTACCTGTTGAGAGACTCGATTTAGGCCTTGAAGCCTTGAGGCCTTCGAGCATCGTACTGAGTTCCTCCATCGACTTTGCCATGACCACGATATCGTCGGCAAACCGAAGGTGAGTGAGGTATTCGCCATTGATGTTGATGCCGAATCCTTTCCATTCCAGGAGCTTAAAGGCGTTCTCCAGAGCAGCAGTAAACAGTTTCGGAGATATTACATCTCCCTGTCTTACGCCTCTCTTCAAAGAGATCGCCTTGGAGCTCTCTTCCTGTACTGGGACCGACATAGTGGCGTTATTATACAAACACTTCAACACTTCGATATACCGATAGTCAAAACGGCATCGTTGAAGAGACTCAAGCACAGCCCATGTCTCTACCGAATCAAAGGCTTTCTCATAGTCCACACACGCTAAGCAAAGTGGCAGTTTATACTCCTCGGTCTTCTGTATAACCTGCCGCAGCGTATGTATGTGGTCCATGGTACTAAAGCCTTTTCGGAAACCGGCTTGTTCGGAAGGCTGGAAGTCATCAAGCCTGCGTTCGAGACGATTCGTAATGACTCTTGAAAACAACTTATAAGCATGGCTCAGAAGCGAGATGGGTCTGTAATTCTTCAATAAGGTGTTGTCACCTTTTTTAAAGAATAGCACCACCACGCTTCTGTTCCATGCTTCCGGCGTTATGCCCTCGAGGACGACGGTGTTGAAAAGCTTCTGAAGGACTTTAAGTACCGGTTTACCACCCGCTTTCAGGAGCTCTGAAGTGATTCCGTCGTCACCCGGCGCCTTGTTGTTCTTAAGTTTGTTCAGGGCCATTCTAATCTTGTACAGGCTGATGTCCGGGATGTCTTCGGTGAAGTGGCGGGTCAGCTTGGCTCTTGGGTCTTTAGCCGCGCTGTTTACAGGCTTTGCTACCGAGGCGTATAGCTGTCCATAGAACCTTTCTATCTCCTCCAATACCTCTGCCTTGGTCGACGTTATACTGCCATCTTCTCTCTTCAGCTTTGTCAACTGGCTTTGCCCAATAGACAAATGCCTCGCGAACACTTTGGAGCCTTTATTCCGCTCTATCGTCTCTTCAATATTATTACTATTACTATACTATACTAGTATTAAAGAGACGAATGTCGCACCGCACTGATTTAGAAATTTGTCTATTGAGCCGCCTGTATGACTTTGCATCATCGGAAGACTGCAGTTTTAGCGAGCGTCGTTCGGCCATGAGATTTAGAGTATGATCGGAAAATTTCTGAGGTCTATCTGAACGGCGGGGTCTAAAGAACTTAGAACCCACCGTTTGGACAGCTTCTACGAGCCCGTTATTGATCTCGTCCACCGACGCAAAGTTCTCCAGGCAAGCAAAGCGATTTGAAAGCTCGAGCTGAAAGTTCTCGGGGTTTTGTATATGAGCATGAGTAGGTCGGAGCGTAGACTTCATCAGACGGGACCTTTCGAGTTTAACGTTAATATTCAGTTTGCCTCGCACGATTCTGTGATCACTACCGGTTTTTATCCTGTGGATCACGGAGACATCGTTGAATATTCGTTTTTCGCTAGTCATGATGAAGTCTATCTCATTTCTCGTAGAATGACCAAACCAAACCGAACAAATGAACAAATGAACCGAACTAAAGTAGATTTGACGTACAAAAATACCTTGTAATTGGGTTTACTTGAATAAATTTATCTGACTTTAACTTTGACCAACGACCATATTTTAGAATGGTTATTTGCGTCTGGTAAAGCGTTCGATACGATTATATTTTAATGTTTGAACAATAAATGAATATAATTTCTTTACCATGTCGATTAGCCCTATAAGGTCCTATGTACTTACTTACCTGTGCTCGTGCAAGATTTTTATGCAATTTTCGCTTTGTCTATATTGTATGAGACTTTATGCACTGTCAAGTCATGCAATGCAATGCAATGTAAATTTTAATAATTTGGTTTTAATGTTAAACTTCACATAATTTCTATGAAGTTTGAACTGCGCATAATTACAATAAACAGATTGTTGACCTCAGAAAATAATTAGTATTTCTCTATTAATTTAGTCACCATACGAAATAAATCTTCGTAGCCATTTATCTCGCGATTTCAAGTTATAATGGACAGGTGAGCATATTGTCGCGTCTTCTTTTTATACACCATTGAATATTTACAACTCATCTTGAATATATTATAATGGATAGTCACGTTACATCCTCATGAGATTTATTTAAATTACGTTCTGTAGATGTTGCAGACAGAGTGGCAGCAATACAATAATAAGAGTATACTTACCGCTATGGATATCACTGTATCCATATCGAAGTGTAGTCGTGCTTCGGGAGGTATGTTAAGCCGTAAGTTCCAGCAATTACTACATGGCGATAGTCGTTATGTTTGATTGGAGATCTCAAAGGCAAAGATAAGGCCTTTTTTTCCTTACGCAGGAGATATCTGCACACAGATACTAAGCCCCCTGGGGGAGAAACTGGGTTATATGGGGCTTAGTCCCGAGGGCCCCTTTAGTAGCCTTTTACGACGGGTGGTGAAAACCGTAACCTTATTCTTTAGCCCGGGCTACAGGGCTGAGAGATAAAGCTTATAAAGCTGAACAATGACATTACCTGCTCGTTACTTGAATAGGTTCAATATTTAATAGGTTCAATATTTTACTATTACAGGTTTTATTATTAATTTTTCTAGCATTTAGACATTTGATAATGACTGCCTGTCTTACGCTTACTTTATAATGCATATCAAATGAGTGGCGTAGCATGTAGGAGAGAGGAGTGACCAATCACAGAAGCCCACGTGTCCCCGGCTAGTCACATAAATAAGTTCACGCTGAAATAAGCACTCATTGTTCAAAATACAGATATTTTCCTTTGTTCCTAGTTTTTGTGCTTAGACGTAGTCTATATGTATTTTATAACTTATAAACATTTTAACGTGTTAATATAAAAAAAATCAAATTGGGACGCAAGAAACTGTTGACTAGTGAGAAAGTTAATAAAATTCATTTTTTTTTTAGGACAAAATTATCAAATCGCAAAATAGCACGCAGATTAAATAGAAGTGCTAATGTTATTAACAACTACGTTAAAAATAAAGAGAATGTGCCGGAAAACGTCATTAGTGAATGAAAGTATTGAGAATACGTCACCAATCTTTAAAAATAATCTCTTAATATTTAGTCTGTAACTCTATAGCTGTTCTATACACATTAATTTGTACTGAAGCAACCTTTTACCCCTCCTCTTGTTTTAGCTGTAACAATTGGATAAAAATTAATCATATCTCTTATGCAGAGTCAGTAGCGTTATTTTTAATTTCTGAAAATGAACCTGTTTAGCACTTTATTTATTTAACGCTGTACTGGAGTAGCAACGATTATTCTGATTTTATTCGGTTTTCAGCGTATTCGGCCTTTTATTTTGTTTTGACCCAATACCGAATACGTAATATTGATCGACTATATACATAATAGATAACAGTATATCTTAGAAATAAATTCATGTTTTTAATTTCTAAATAATTACTAAAATCAAACAGGAAAGAGAAAATACAAATAAAAAAATGGTTCTTGTTCTTATTTATTTTTATCTGTGTAACATTCCTGCGTTATGTGGAGGAAGTCATTTCTTCTCGCACCAACCACAGGACAAAATTTCGTTCACCGCTGGACAATTCGTTACAAACACTGTCTAATGTTTGACCGAATATTCGGCTCTTCGGTCAGTTATATTGCTGAATGCAATATACATATTCGGTTTTTCGCAAATTTACTACTCTGCAACTCTACGCTGTACTCACATCGGGTGTATTGTAATTTTTAGTATTTAAATTAAAATATTCTTTATCTCATTCTCATCTTTAAAACATTTGTCTATAAATACTTCAAAGTAATAAACAATGATGTACCTACAAGTATCTAAATAAAATTCCGATAAAAATTGCATACCTACACAATTATAAAATTTATAATAATAGTTTTAACTGCATTTGACACATTTAATAATTTTCGATCGTAAATTTTTAATGACTTTTCGGAGTAGCGTTTACTTTAACACCTTGTTAGCCTTCGACGTTTCTCGTTCGATTCAAGTGGAGGCACCTACCGCAGTCATATTACCTACTACAAATATTAAGATGAGCACATTTATCAATCAATATAATTTATATTTTATTCGTTTTTCACTATTAGGTTATCTTCTGTTGAAACAATCTAAAATCTAACCCAAGCTAAGATTCCTATGTCAATTTCCCTTATCTAAACTACCTAATTTATATATTTGATGTCTAGTGAATATTTATTTGATGTCTAGGGAATACTATATCAATTACAACTAATTATTTTAATATGAAAACAATTACAAATAATAATTAACGAAAACTTCAATAGAAACTTCAAATGATGGTACCTAAGTTTCTGTTTCTGTACCTAAGTTGTTGTTTCTGTTACATTAAAATTGTAAATATCCCTGTAACAAACATAAAAAATTGTTCATCACTTTTAATTGATAATAATATATTATGTATAATTTTATACGTGACTTAGTTTCTTATCGGTTCTTCTCAGTGTGCAGGTTTTCTTTTCGAGCCGAGTTGCAAGTTGTTTTATAACTTGCAATTGGATATACTGTATTAAATTCATTTGTCTTTGACTTTTTAGTTTCCACGACGTGAGAACGGAGGGAATAGGAAAAGGGACGAGAATTGTTTTCTGACTCATTGGCATTGAATGGTTTTCTTTAAGGAATAAATTAAAATAATGAGTCATTTAACATTATAAAATTTAACAAACTACGTAATAAACGACGTGCCTAGTTTCAGGTCAACAGTTCAAGCGCAGTATCAATAATTCTTCGACTTTTTAACATTTTGTATTCATTTAGTAAAACAGTAAATGATGTCACGGTCGATATCTGACTCATATCTTATTTAAAAACGAATTTTAATAAGAATGTACAATGAAATTGCTTATCTATGCAGTAAAACAATCATTTATTTATAACAGAAACAAGTCTATTGTATTTCCTACTTACGATTATTTGTTATTGTAAAAAGCGAGCGTGATTCTTAAAACAGTTTGTTTTTACATAATAATTCAACAATTTCAAATAATTAGTTATGTAGGTGTAGATGAAGTGCAATTTGCTTTCCGTCCGGGGCTCTCAACAGATGCTGCAATTATGACAGTTAAATAGTCGCTAACTATTATATAACTGACGAACTCATCTGTGTATGCTTGTTTTTTTACCTAAGCCGCGCGTTTGATCTAGTGAATTATGATATTCTCTGGAGGAAGTTGTGCGGCTCCGGAGTTAGTGAGATAGCGAATCTGATGGAGTTCTGGTACGGAAATCAAATGAACTATGATGTGGGGTGGGTTTGAGTCGAAGTCTAATTGTTATAAATTAGAATGCGGCGTTCGTCAAGGAGGGCTTACATCTCCGGACCTCTTCAACCTATACATATGTTGATGGAAGGATAGTAAAATTATACCCATTATTAAATCTGTTTGTATTGCCAGCGTTGAGTAAAATATTCGAAAAAATAATGCTCAACCAAATGCTGGCACATTTTAACATTTGCAGAATTTTTCATGGTCAACAGTACGGTTTCACGAGAGGGCGGTCAACAACACATGCGGGAGCAAGCTTGGTCAAAAATATACTAGAGGCTTGGGAGGGGTCACGAGATGCCATTGGCGTGTTTTGTGATCTTTCCAAGGCTTTTGATTGTGTTTGTCACAAAACTTTAATTTACAAGCTGAAATACTATGGAATACGTGATAAAGCTCTCGATCTCGTGATTTCATATCTGGCTGATCGAGAACAAAAAGTGAGTGTAAATGGGGTTACATCTGTCGGTTCTAAATTAAAGATAGGCGTTCCCCAAGGATCCCCAGTCCCCAATTTTGGGACTGTTCCTATTTTTGGTTTACATTAATGATCTTCCATTTATGCTTAAAGACCTTTGTGAAATAATATTATTTGCTGATGACACATCATTATTATTTAAAGTTAACAGAAAAGACATAGATATTAGCGGACAGAATAGGACCTTGGCGGATGTCTCGAGATGGTTCGCTGCCAATAATTTACTACTGAATGCACAAAAACCAATTGTGTTAAGTTTTCCCTATCCAATGTACCCAAAATCCATAATGGACTGGAACTGGATGGGAAACAATTAGAATTAATGAAATCAGCTACTTTTCTTGGTTTAACAGTAGACAATAAGTTACAGTGGGCGGACCATATCGGGACTTTATCTAATAAGCTCAGTTCGGCAATATATGCTATTAGGCGCATTAGGCAGTTGACAGATGTAGCTACGGCTAGGCTGGTGTATTTCGCATATTTCCATAGCCTTATGTCTTATGGTCTGCTACTGTGGGGATCAGCGGCGCATATGAAATCTATCTTTATTTTACAAAAGAGGGCAATACGTACCATCTACAGTATGAATGCACGAGAGTCGCTGAGAGATCATTTTAAAGACATTGATGTACTCACCTTACCCTCGTTATACATCTATGAAACATAATGTACGTTAGAAAAAATTTAGATCTATTTCAAAAGAAAAGCGTTGTTAATGGTGTGGAAACTCGTGGTCGTGGTCAGCTAGTTATTCCTAAATTTAAATTACAAAAGTCAAGTGGTTCATTTTTGGGTAACTGTGTTCGTTTTTGTAATAAAATTCCTCAAGAAATTACTAAATTAACGGAAAACAGATTTAAACTTGTCATTAAACGCACACTGATTGGAAAAGCATACTACAAAATTAGCGATTTCATTGAAGACACAACAATATACTGGAAATGATCCTCTCTGCATATGCATTTACTGGCTTTATAGATATTGTATTTTTAAATAACGATTGTAGAATGATGTTGAAAAAATTATACCTGACTAAGTTTCTGGTCGTTCTTCTCAGTATTCAGGTTTTCTTTTCGAACCGAGCTAAAGTAGATTTGACGTTCAAAAATACCTTGTATTTGGGTTGAATTGCAATTGAATACTTGAATAAATTGATTTGACTTTGACTTTGATAGGTGTGAAGATACAAAAAAATAGGTTGGTGTACCTACACATAATGTCAGAATTTGATAATTTAATTTACATATTAGGCCCTATGCAAACAATTCTATATACCATACTAACAAAATAACAATTAATAATATATAACACAGTTCGAGTACAAATTTCAGATTCTGTAATATAAGTAATGATCTCGCGAAATAAAGCATTTTTTATCTAGGTACAAAAAATCTGATAACCTTTGTTTGTATATACGAGGCATTCCAGAAAGTAGTACCCGTTTACGTATAATTAAAAGAAAAATGATGGAAAGTAAATAATGATTTTAATTAAATGAAAGTAATACATTTACTCATTTTTCAATGTAGCCGCTGAAGTTGTTGAGACATTTGTCGTATCTTGAAACCAGTTTGTTTATGCCCTCCTCGTATACCTCTACCGCCAAATTAGCCAGCCAATGCTGTACACCTTCTCGTAAGTCAAAGTCAAGTTACTGGAAATGTTCTCCTGATAAGAAATGCTTGAGTTTAGTGAACAAATGAAAATCACTCGGAGCCAAGTCGGGGCTGTACGGAGGGTGGTCAAAAACCTCCCACTTTAAATTCCGAAGACCCATCTTGAGCAAATTTTTCTGTAATTTAGATGGTCTGTCACGATTTCATGGAGCAATGATCGTGAAATTTCAGGAAATTGCTTACGCGTCGATCTTTCCTGATGAAATCATCGACACGTTTCTTCAGATCGTCGGTGATAAGGGACGGTTTGAAATTTCGAACCCAGCGCCTTACAGATGACTCATCCATTGTTCTCGTACCGTACACTTCAGTAATCCTGCGACGAATTTCGCTTGGACGGACGTTTTCAGCATTCAAAAAACGGATCACGGATCGCACTTCACATGTGGCGGGATTTTCTATCTTATGTGCCATTTTAAACAGTCACAAAACTCACACCGTGCACCGGAAGAACTCGCACTCACATATTCGCAAAGCTACGATGTTACTTTAAACACCTACGCCGCTTTGCTTTTAACTGGATCAGTAGCGCCATTTGTATGAGTAAACGGGTACTACATTCTGGAATGCCCTCGTATATACCTTATTCTCAAAATTCACGATTTTTTAGATTTATTTGAATAATTTGTGGGTGATATCGATTTTCAAGCGATTTTTCAAAAGTGTTAAAAAGGCAATCCATTTGGCGCCTTATGACCTAAAGAATGACCTGAAACAATTTTTCTAAATCTTTGGTTTAACTCTCCTAACCCCTTAGTCAATATTCGAACGTAACTTTTGAATTACACGTCTGTATTTGACACACAGTCACTACTGACTACAACTATTCCACAATTGTTTGTCTCTGAAATATTACACCATTAAAAGTTATTGATAAATCATCTTTAACCAAAATAATGTAGATAAGTTTACTATTTAACTATTATAAATTTCAGTAGTCGTCGGAGAGACTGCAAATTCTGATTAAAAAATAACAATGCTAAAGAGTTTCGAACTGAGTACATTATTTAACTTTGATTAAAAAAATAACGAACGCGCTGGCTTCTCTCTAATAATAATCACTTTTTACTTACTCACACTAACAACCTGTTACGTACATTAAAAGAAACGTCTTTTATACCTTCAGTGCAGCTAATAAAAAAAATTGCTCAAGTACGAGCTCTACCGACTACAACACAGAGAGTTACAACAGAAATTTTTTAAATTAATTGCTGGAAATCATGAAAGCTAGGAATTATGTTTTTCTTATTCATATAAACTATGAATAAGGCTTCGTGTTCTCAGAAACTTTTAAACATTCAAATCCAGCAGATTCGGAGATAAATACAGAGAAAGGGAAAGGGGAAGTTGGAGGCGAAAATGTTCAAGTTGAGTTTGAGTATCTAAATTTTTGCTATCTTTAATTATTGAATAAATATTTAAAAGGTTAACTAATGCCAAATATTAACTCGGTTAACGAGTCTTATCACTGGACCAAAGTTCAAGTTTGTACGTCATACAAGCAGAGAAACAGACAGACGAATAAATGGATAGACTCAGTAATGATCTCATAAGAGTTCCATTTTTTATTTGATTTGGAATCCTAAAAAAACATGAATCGCATTGTATGTTGTACAAATATTTAACAGTTTAATCATTGTATTTTACAGTCACGATGAGCTTTCTCAGTATCGATCTTTATTTCAAAACACCTAGTTACCAAGGCACGGATTCAGGACGTGGTTCTTTCAACTTTGATTTGAAAAATAGTCTTCAAAAAAATACTTAAAAACAGACGAACAGAGACAGGTATGAAACCAACAGCAACAATCAGTAACACCTTTTTTTCTCACATTTTCTACATTTTTACACATTTTCTAAGGGCATCCAGGTAGAAATAGAGAGAAGGACCGCCCATTTTTTAACCATTTGCCCACCATGTTTGCTTTTTCCCGAAAATTAAAAAACGAAGATCTGTTGTACGCATAGAGATATACATTTATAAATATATACATACCTACATTAAACCCGGCTCATAATTAAACACCTTGTTCATCAATCAATATAATATCAGACATATCAATAACAGATACGTATTTGAAAAATTATTTTATATCAAAGACTACATTACAAACTAGCTACACGCTCAGGTGATTGTCGACATGCATTATTAGTGTTAGTTACAACGAATGTGGTTATACATTATTTTGCTTCTGGTAAATTATAGAATCTTTCCTTTAAGTTTAAAGAAGAGACCACTAAAATTGACTCTACACGCACGGCTTACCATAGCTAAAGAGATTTCAACTTAAATTGCGGCTTTGACCAGGAAATCACTATTGAACCTGCTTTATAAATAACTACTAAAATAACAATTAACTTTGGTTATAAGTTTGAAAATTTTATTCGTAAACTTTTTTTTTTATTGCTACAAATGCTCTAAATATGATTATTTTATTATGAGCACCCTTTTTCTCCATCCTTATTACGTTACTGATTTCAGGAAGCATTAAGCGAATAGATAACGAGACATTTGCAAAAACTTGCAAACAAAACTTATTGATTGATTGAGGAATATAAATTGAGACGCGTGCGTTTTTGTTAAAAGCAACAACTTAAAGTTTTGGCACAAACTTTGACGGGTCAAGAAGTACATAAATACTGATGTCGGAAGTGTTAAAATAGGTTTTTTTAACTTTGGACAATCATTAATTAGATGCTCTTTATTGGCTCTTTATCGATAGCGATCTCTGATATGTGCCGAGTGACAGATTTATTACATACACAAGGTAATGTTTTGTTGTAACTTCCTCGTGTTTTTTCTCTTAATGCATCTCTGTTTTGTGCCTAATTTTGCATGAAAAAATATCAAAACGACATTGAATATCTAATCCGTGAAATATTAAAGATATTTACTAGACATAGAATTGCTAAACAATCGTCATTATATTTGTCCCTTACAAACTCGTCGTACACACAAGTCTTTTGTGCTGTCACATTATTTCACAATAACATCAAACGTCTTAATAAAACATTTCTTTATGAACTTGTTGTTTGAATAAAAGTGTGAAAAGTCGATATCAAAAAGATAAAGTTTGTAAATGCAATAATAAGGTGTCGATTACACCACAAAAAAAGATCGAGTTCAAAAAGAACCGCCGCGAAATTGATCTTGTGTTCCGTTTTATAATATCGATGTGTCGCATAACTCATGAGTTGACCAGACATAGAGTTATGTTTATGTAGACCCGTTCATTATAAAATCTTTGTACCTAATATTTTCTCTCTATTTTACTATTGTTTAGATAGGGACACTCTTCAATAAAGCTCAAACTCGTTGTATAAATAGCATTTACTTATATTAAATTCAATACAGTTTTTATAAAATTAAAACGATACGTAACGATAACTTTCTCGTGTCTCTGATGTGAAGTAAGATCGACTTGAAGTGAGCGCCGGTTTGGAAGCCATGTCGAAAAGGAGGAGGGGAGCGTTGCTCATCAGCCATAGATACTTAACATGCCCCCCGACGTTGAAAGAGAGATCTTTCAACCTGTGGTCTCTTCTATTGGCAGAGGACATATCCTATTGAAAGCGCGGCGAATCACGCTCTTAGCCGTTCGGATGTCTGCCACTCGACTAACACCATCAGTGCCAGGGTAAGTTTTCATGATACGTCCAAGACTCCACTTCATGGGAGGAAGAGAATCCTCCTTAATCAATACCAAATCACCATCATTGAGACTCCCATATGACGTATGCCACTTCGTACGTTGTTGAAGCTCAGCGATGTATTCCTTAGACCACCTGGTCCAGAACTGCTGCCGCATCTGCTCTAGTCTCTCCAAACGTGTAAGTCGATTTTGGTTTTCATTCACAAGCATAGGTGTTGGCAAAGCGGTAAGAGGTCGTCCCACCAGAAAGTGTCCCGGCGTTATGGGTGTTAGGTCATGTGGGTCAGTCGATAATGAAGTGAGAGGTCTTGAGTTTAAAATTGCCTCAATTTGAACTAAAACGGTATATAAATCCTCAAAAACTAAATAAGCATTGCCCAGAACTCGACGAAGGTGTGCTTTAACAGACTTTACCCCCGCTTCAGCTAACCCCGCCATATGAGGTGCATAAGCTGGTAAAAATTTGAATTCTATACCTTCCTCTGACATATTCCGTGTTATTGATTCAGTGTGATCCCTAAAGAATTTAAAAAGCTCATTACGAGCTCCGACAAATTGGGTACCGTTGTCAGAGAAAAGAGTACATGGCTTTGAACGCCTAGCTATGAACCTTCGTAATGTAGAAAGAAAAGAATCTTTGGTCAGATCGCTCACAAGCTCTAAATGTATGGACTTAGTGGTGAAACAAACGAATACTGCGATGTATAGTTTTATCGTTCTACTTCCACGACCCCTTCTATTTAACGCTGTTATAGGACCTGCATAATCCATACCAGTAACTTGAAAAGGATAACGTACTTGGAGCCGCTGTTCAGGCAAATTGCCCATGATAGGTTTTACAGTGCGTGCGTTCATGCGAAAACATCTTAAGCATTTGTGCACGACCCGTTTGGATAAATTGCGCCCACCAATCGGCCATAATTGTTCTCTGATTGATGATAACAATAATTGAGGACCGGCGTGCATCAAATGTATGTGTTCATATTCAAATATTAGTTTTGTTAGCGGATGCTTAGAACTCATTAAAATTGGATGTTTTTTATCGAATTCGAATTTTCCATTTGCTATACGGCCTCCGACACGAATCAGTCCACGTTCATCAATAAATGGACTTAAATATAACAATTTATTCTTCTTGGGTAAGTAATGACTGTTTGCCAAAAGTTTATATTCTTTCGGAAAACTCTCCAACTGTGATATTTTTAATAAGATCTTATAAGCTTCCTGTCTCTCTACATGCGTAATGAAATCCTTTTCTTTATGAGTAGACTTTTTACAGTTTGAAATGAAACGCGAAACATACGCCATGACATTTTTCAATCTTTGTAGTTTTGAGAAACGTGAAAATGGAAACAATTCCTGAGATTCTTCCGTCACAGCCACACTAGCAGTAATTTCCGGTAAATCACCACCATTAAAGTTAAATTTGTTTGGCGGCCAAACGTCTCGTGAACTCTGCAAGAATGAAGGACCATTCCACCACAAGCCCAATCTATCAATGTGAGTAGATATAGTAACACCTCTACTCAATAAATCTGCGGGATTACTTGCGGTAGGTACATGGCGCCATATGTAATTTTGAGTCATTTCTTGAATTGTAGAAACTCTGTTTTTCACAAACTGCTTAAGTCTATTGGGTGGAGTCTTCAGCCAACCAAGAACCACTGACGAATCCGTCCATAAGAAGCAATCGACAATGTTCAAGCGTGTTGTTGTTATGACTTTCTGTAAGAGTTTTGCGCCTGTTGTAGCACCACACAACTCAAGGCGTGGTATCGTTTGCGCCTTTAAGGGAGCTACTCGACTTTTTGCACATAATAAATGAACTTCGATATTGCTGTCTATATCTTCAGATCTCACATAAAGACATGCACCATATGCGTCCTTTGATGCATCACAGAAAACATGCAGTTGAATGTTTATTGGACTATTGCAAACGACATGTCTAGGAATGCGAAGCTCACTCAAACTATGTAAGTTACTTGTAAATTTGGCCCACAAAGTTAAAATCTCCTGCGGCAAAGGATCATCCCATTGTAATTTATGAAGCCAAAGTTTTTGTAATATAATTTTACCAGTAATTATAAAAATACTTAAGAGTCCCAAGGGATCGTATGTCTGTGATATGACCGAGAGAACCACTCGTTTAGTGACTTGTGTTTTTTCTGTTTGCTTGATCAAAAACCATAACTGATCCTCATGAGGTGACCACTTCAGACCCAATGCACTAGATTGTTCATGCTCGCTCAAATTCACGACAGTCGCTCCATCCGATGGATCAGAATTATCACAAACAGGGAGATTAGATCTGAACTTCCTCAAGTTGAAGCATCCAGAAGAAAGTACCTGAGAAACAAGTGTTCTAATGCGCAGAAGACCTTCAGCTGTAGAATCACCTGTTAACAAATCATCAACATAAAAATCTTCATTTATGACTCGTTGAACTTTCTCATCATTGCATTCGTTGGCTACTTGGTTTAAACAACGAATCGCCAAAAATGGAGCCGACGCAGTGCCGTATGTCACTGTATTTAAAGTGTAAACCTCAAGTGGTTTCGATGGATCATCCCTCCAAATAATCTGCTGTAAGTGACGTTGATTCTCGTGTATAAGTACCTGTCGGTACATCTTCTCGATGTCTCCAGCCACAACAAAACGATGCTGCCGAAATCTTAATAGAATTGAGAATAAGTCACTTTGTATTGTTGGCCCTACCATTTGAATGTCGTTTAACGATATTCCAGATGTAGTTGGAGCGCTTGCGTTAAAAACGACGCGTAATTTTGTAGTAGTACTCTGTTCACGTAGGACACCATGATGTGGCAGAAAATAAGAGTTTTTAGGGATATTATTTATGTCAACTTTAGTCATGTGTCCCAGCTGAGCATATTCCTTCATGAAATCTAAATACATTTCTTTTAATTTTATTTGTTTCTGTAATCTTCGTTCCAGCGATAAGAAGCACTGTTTCGCCCTTTCAAAAGAATCACCTAATTTTGTCTCAGGCATTTTCAAAGGCATTGCTACTGAGAATCTTCCATCGTTTGTGCGCAATAAGTTCTGGATGAAGTGCTCTTCACATAATTTTTCTTCTATTGAAAACACTGGTTTTGTTGATTCTGGAATTTCTTCGACCCTCCAGAATTTGGTTAACTGTTCTTGAATATCTTCAAATTGACTTACATTACAGGTTATCTTGTTGCTACGAGGAAATCCAGTTGGTCCAGATACAATGTACCCGAACTTAGTTTCTTGTAGAACTGGATAATTATTGTTCACTCGTATTTGATTAGCACAAAGCAAATCCCAGAATATATCTGCGCCAAGGAGCAAGTCTAGACTTGACGGATTATAGAAGTCTGGGTCAGCAAGAGTAATATGTGATGGTATGTTTAATTTGTTTACCTTTATAGAACTCGTTGTAGATAATGTAATGTGAGGTAATACAAATAATGTAATATTTATTTGAAATGAATTAAGTCGGGACTGTATAATTGCATTACATTTTTTATTGATTGAAGAAATTGCATTATTGATACCTGCAACGGTAAATTTCGTATCTTGCGCATCTAGAGATAACTTTGACAATAATGCTTCCGTCATGAAAGAGGCTTGACTACCTGAGTCTAGAACAGCTCTCACCTCATGCAAGTTATCATGAATATCTTTGATTTTAACAATTGCCGTTGCAAGTAATACTTGACCACAGATGTGATTGACAGATAGTGCCGTAGTAGTTGACGGCGAGGCAATAGGGTATGTAGATTCTACGACGTCTCTATGAAGCATGGTATTATGTTTACGTTTGCACGTTTTACAAGGACCCAGTCGGCACACTCGCTTATTATGACCTACTCTAAAACAATTTATACAGAGTTTTGCGTTTTGTACAAATTTCTCCCTATCGCTGACAGCCATTTTTATAAATTCTGCACACTGGTATAATGCGTGTGTCTCACTACACAGTGGACATTTAAATGTTCGCTTTGGACCAGGTTGTGCAGTGGCTGCTAAGACTTTGTAGTTCCTACTGACTTTATTAGACGGTATAACATTTGTTGGTTTATTTGAACTCAACTCTATAGTTTCCAGTAATTCAGCTCTATTTGTAAGAAATTTAGTAAAACGATCTAGTGTAAGTTGCTTGTATTTAACCCTTTGTTCTTCCCATTCACGCAGCGTACGGGTGTCCAACTTAGATGAAATTATATAAATGATGAGAGTGTCCCACGAATGTGTAGGTTCACCCAAAATTTGTAGGGCGCGCATATTTTTCGTGTATGAATCTAGAAGTCTTCGTATAGAATCTGCAGATTCTCTTTTTAAAGGTTCCTCGTTGAAAATAGCTTTGACATGATTCTGTATCAACAATCGTGTGTTATCGTATCTTTCGCACAATGAAGTCCACGCAACTGTATAGTTAGAAGCTGAAAATTCTAACGCTCGAATAATTTGAGCAGGGCTGCCATCCAGCGATGCTCTCAAATAATGAAACTTTTGTATACTGCTGATTAACGAATTATTATGAATTAGCGAAGTAAAAGTGTCACGGAATTCCAGCCAATTGCCATACTCACCTGAAAACTTAGGTATTTGTATAGTCGGCAGTTTTACACCCTTAATCGCAGCATTCGCTTCCCTCACCGTATCCTCATTATCCGATTGGTCAGAAGACAGTGGGGAAGTATCGGAGGATTTCACCTTTTTTGACATAGGTTTTTTATAGGAACGATACAATTCTTGAGCTCTGGCCATTGAACGATAATATTGTGTTTCAAATTCTGACCTTTGTACCTCCTGACTCGCGAACTCTTCCTCACTCTCTCCTGACTTTTCTATACACGACTGAATTTGATCAAACTCACGAAAATTATCCTCCATTTTAGTAATTCTTAATTTTATTTCAATAGCTTGAACCTCATTGCAACTGGAAACATTAGAAAAACTGCTTATATATTTTTCAAAATTTGTGAGACGACCCTTACATGTTCCTCTCTTTCTTATTAATTCATTCGTTTCACCCATTATTGTAATATAAACAGTACCTCACTTCTAGTTAAATATAAAATTAAATAAATTTTGATTTGATTTCAACAAAATATTGAATGCACTCAACACCGAATCAAAACAAAGAATATACCTAACTCATTTAAAAGAAACTATAAACATTAATGAACAAAACAATAATATTTCTATCTGTTTTTATACAAAACAGTGAAATTAATAAATATTAAAGTACCTAATATATAATTAGTTATTAAGTATTTGTTTTAATAATGTATATATAACAAAATAGTAGTAAACAATAATTTATTTCAATTCGCATTTAACGAATTGAATAAATCCTTAAATATCGTAATTATTAATATATAATAGTTCCTTTGTACTTTAATTGAGGCATAATAATTTAAATTATAACGAAATTTCACGAAATTACTTCAACAATAACTTAAATATAAAAATATTAAAAAATAACAGGTAGTGATAAAACTAATTCAAAGAATAACCAGTTTTCATAGACCCCTATTGACAAAACTGTTCCCCGTTACGATGTATCAACTTACAGTGGATTATCAATTAGATCATTCTAAGTTGAATTACTTAACAAATATATAATATTGGTAAATTATTGCTGTAAATAAATGTGTTTAGCCAATATGTCGGGGAATTTTGATTAAAATTACTTTTGTTTGATTAGATAAATTGGGATGTTATTTTTCTATCGTACCTAAGTATAACGAAAGGAACTTAATGTACGGGACTAACTCAAACCACTTGCCTTGTTTTTATCCACAATTTTACGGTGGTTGTTTCTTGTTCATTTATTAACAATAGAATTGTTCCTCATGTAACTTCGACATAAGTAATCTTGTAAATTCTTCTCGTAATGTTTTCGTTTGTTGATGCCTTCAGTATTTTGATGTTTTCATTAATCCATAGGTTCGCAATCCGATCGTAAGGTCCACATATGTTTAGATAGGGACACTCTTCAATAAAGCTCAAACTCGTTGTATAAATAGCATTTACTTATATTAAATTCAATACAGTTTTTATAAAATTAAAACGATACGTAACGATAACTTTCTCGTGTCTCTGATGTGAAGTAAGATCGACTTGAAGTGAGCGCCGGTTTGGAAGCCATGTCGAAAAGGAGGAGGGGAGCGTTGCTCATCAGCCATAGATACTTAACATACTATACTCTAGAGGTCTGGAGTGTTTTATATGCAACAAGCTGTTGTCCGCGACTTCTCTCGCGCGGTCAGTACTTAATGCAGAAACCTTCCCCGGCGTGCGCACGACTCAATAAAGTTTCATCACAATCGAACGAACAATGCACGAACGTATAGAAGACGAACATGAACAGTAATTTTTATACCTATATGAGATAAAATATTTAACATAGTTTATTAAAGAGCTCTAATTTAATTTCTAATAAGAAACTTAAATGCTATTTTGATTGACATATTTGACATATATCTATAAAACAACCTTATACAACTAACAAACGATATTAAAACAAACGTAGGTACTGATAAAAGACTATATAATTGTATTCAGAATATATAAAAATATTAAAAAGCTTTTGTTCATCTCTAATAGATTTTCAGTCGTAAGTAACCTCTGTAAGAGTCTGTGTGAAAGGTCAGGGCGGCTCAAACTACACGGTAATTAAAGGTTATTTTTGGCGATAACCATCGGTAAAACAGTTACCTACGTGCATGAAATAAAAATTCGATAGCTTCTCGTCAACAGACCTTGGCGGGAAGGACTTACCGTGCAAAAAGTTAACCCGTTCATGTATTAATTTTGAATCGGAGTGTAAAGCTGGACGCTTCGAAACGTGTCTAGAACTCGATCGAGAAAAATTTAATGGATTTATAATAATGGAACAAATTTTTATTCTATATTTAATAACATTTTATACATTAACATTTAATAACACAAATAAAACCAGTTGTCATGTAAAAAGACAAGTAGTTTAACATCAGTTACAGAAATGAAATTGAAATGAAATTCTTATTTTGTAGAACAGTTTAAGGGGTTATATATTATTGTTTATCATTTTATTGACTATTAAATGATAGCTTATTAAGAAGAGATTTCCGAAGCATAGAAATGTTATTACTAATTTATTTTATTTTTAACAGGTAATATTGTTGCTTATTCACCATTGACTCGAAATCAAGTTTAAAAAAAATAATATTCCACAACGTCGAAAATTAATATGAAAAATTGTTTTGATAATAACTATTTTTAAAACAGCTATTAGGTATAGCACACTTTAACAGGGAACTAATCGTACGAGTAAAAATCTCACTTGACCGACATTTTTTATTTAAAATTTTATTTTTAAAACTTAACATTTGACCTATTCAACCAAATTGTTATTATTATGCGTCATTATTAGTAAAAAAATATTTCAAATTTTAGTTTAATCAAATCGAATACGATGTTTGTTAGTTTTTTATTCATATATTCTTTGCACAAAAGAGCCAGATGAACAAATAACTTAGTTGTCTGACAGATTTATTTGTACATGTTTGTTTAACAATCATTCGCTAAAACAAAAATAACATGTTGACTTAACATCACTGCGTATAATATATGTATTTATTGATATGTGTAACCTATATTTAATGTATTATACGTATTATCTATATTCAGGGATGCATTAATGCACAATTTTTTACCGATTTGAGTACATATTATAAATAAGTTCAAAACACATTTTGTAAATAAAAATCTCTGCTTTATTTTCCTTGTTTTTGTTTAATTTTTGATCTTTACTTCTGGGAACATGATGAAAAATAAATTCATTGATGCGTTCAAAATATTATTTTATCTTCATATTTACCTTTAGGTATTTACATTCCCATATACGATGAACGTAACATTGTTTTTGTATTGCTCGAGAAATTCTCACGACCAAAGCTACTGACGTACATAACACCGTTAAAGAAAATAAATATGACCGCTTATGGAACCAAAACACTTTTCCTCTTAAGTTCTGCGTATCGACCATGTACACAACATGTTTTTAAATTGAAAAGCACAGCAAATGATTAAAATACACAAGATCATATTTATGCTACGATTTATTTTAATTAGTATCTAATTCTAAACTTTTTTGTTTGCGCTACGACTTTGCACATATAAATACATAATTCAATTTCAAATTCGAAATAGTACCTGTTAATTAAATGTACCATCCTCAGCAAACCATAGAGCAATAGAAGAGTTCACAGAAAAAAAATTGATTTTGTTAAATTTACAATTTAATACAACCAAAAATGTATACTAAGAAATTAGACTTTCTTTCATAAAATTTGATTGATTCCTTTGACTTTGATAATATTATTTAGATATTATTAAAAACAGTTCTTATTTATCTTGTAAAATATGTTTTTTTTTCAAATACCACCATTATTTGTTGAGGACTGCAAATTATTAACTAAATACCTACTTATAGACTACAGAGTACAGCTTTTAATTCGATAGAGTGATAGAGCTATGTTAAACGTTTCGATGTGTCTACGTTTTAAATAATTTAGCCAGTTAAAATCGTGTTGTCAAGTGATAGAACTGAGTCTATATCGATTCAATTAAATCGATTGACTAGTCTAAAATTTATTTTATTTAATTTGCTGCTGACATGACCCTGTAACGTCACCATTTCATAATGTATTACATAATTCGAATACATAAATATTATATTTCATTTTTTTACTATTTTACCCAATGTTCTTTATTGCTACAAATATGATTCATATATTTTCGACGCTACCGCTATCTCATGAAAGGAATGATGGAAAAAGGAGCTTTCACGCAGATAATGCCATGGGGCAACCGTTACAGTCTTAACAATAATAAAGTCGACATAGCGAAACATTACTATTAAAAAATTGCAAGAACTGGTTACCCTGGAAAAGTCAAATACAAAGTTGGGCTATAAATGTAAATAACATCAAATCGAAGGTACCTAAGAGCGTAGATGTTTTCGAAGATTACTAAGATTTTAAAGGTTTTCTTCTTCTTTTTTTGGTGCCATCTTCTATTGAAGGTCGGCGATCATCAAGGCGATTTGGACTTTAGACACGGCAGCCCTGAACAGGGATCTTGTGCTAAAGATGCTAATCTTGAAGATTTTAAATTAGCTAAATATCTACATTCTATATTAACACCAATAATTCTAATGGCCCTAATGTAGAATGTGTATTTCGTATTTACGAATTACTCAACGCATTATCACAAAGGATTACAATAACGCCCGCTCACTGTGTGTAGCTTTTTTCATCATACATGAGCAGCTAACACAGTAGCAGAAACTCAGCTGACGTTTAAAATTCTAGATCGAAATGTATCTGTACCCGACGTACATAAAGTACATCAAAAACCTTTGCTAAAAATGGACGCTGCATAACGTAATTCTGATGCTGAATCAATCAATGATGCAAAAAAATGAATATTTCCTTCCTTTTGCCTTTGGTGCAAATGTATGAAAGGTAATGAAATGGCCCATAAATGACTGTAATCTACTGAACAAATCTTCATGATTAAAATCAAAGGACATCTAATCATATAATAAACCAGTAGAAACCATGTGTCTGTACATTGAACAAATTTATCAAAAAATAACTGTTTGCGATAAAAAGAATACTAGAACACAAAAAATCATTTTTAAGTTTTTGTCTGCCTTTTTTTTTTTATATCAGAGAGGGCAAACAAACAAGCGTGTCACTGTATGTATATTATACAAGCTAACCTTTGAAACTACTGAACAAATCTTGTGATTTTCACAGGTAGATTAAGCTCAGCTTGGAGCAGTATTTAGGCTTGTTTCATTAAAATTAGATAACAGTGAAAAAAGTTGTCATAATTTAAAAGTTCTCCTAAACGACTTGACCGATTTTGATTATTAATAATGGAAATAGATTAAGCCCCCCAGAAAGACAGCTACTTTTTTAAGTCCTCGAGGACGAAGTCACGGGCAACATTTAGTAATTAATAAAGGTCAAATAAATATTGATTGACTGGAAATGGTTGAGTTTGTATAAAATGCTATGATTTTGACGTTTTTCTTATTTTTATATTAAATGCCGTCCTTTAAGATACTGGTTTCAATTTGTCGAACGATTTCAATTTGACCCGTATGTATGAAGGTCTTACAATCAGGTCAAACTCCGGCCTAAAGATAAAAACTCTCGCTTATATCCCAATAGCACTAATATATATACGATATTTTAATGAGACATCTGCATGTCTACTTATTATAACGATACGTTATAGCCGATTTTATAATTTAAAACTATAACTCAGACACGCCGAAATATCATCTTTATAACAGCGGGAGGTAAAACGGTGGACATAAAGCCCATAGAGATAGTATACAAAATACATAATTAACTACAAATTTCCAAGACAGACGAGTTAATAAAGACACATTTCGCTTTTTTACATAACTTAACCTTCAACTCTTGATACTTAAAACTTCAAATGGTTAATAAAGTTATTACTAAAACGTAATAATTTATTACGTATCTAGTTGTTTCTAACGAGTGCCTATACTTATGTAAATAGCCGCCGTTAATTAACATTGTACTTCACATTTACTACTTAAGTATTATAACATGTTTTTAATGTCATGAAGAATTGAAGAGTGAAACTTTCACTAGAACAGAAACATTGTTTGTTCGGTTTCGTTACATCTCTTACATGTTCAAAGGTGTAGCTGTGATATAAACTGTACAAAAACTAAAATAGATCAATTCTAAATATTAAAATAAA
The DNA here is from genome assembly GCA_907165235.1 of Zeuzera pyrina. Lineage (NCBI taxonomy): Eukaryota > Metazoa > Arthropoda > Insecta > Lepidoptera > Cossidae > Zeuzera > Zeuzera pyrina. The sequence continues at coordinate 13,814,113 of OU015624.1, forward strand.
ATGTACTACTTGAACGTTCAAAAACCAAAAATAAAAAAGGGACTAGGGATGCAGCCTGTATTCACATCTGCATTCGCAGTCACTGCACTATCGCAATAATTTTATACAGGCTTTTGCGAATGCGAGTGTTATGCAAGTCGTGATATGAAATTATGGAGGAAATCAGCGAGCGACACGTGCTGTGGGAAAGTGTTTGGTACTTTCGCAGATTAAACGATAGGAATACTAATTTCGGTTACCTGATTCACTCGCAAAATTCAAGATCTTTGTGAAGATGTTTGTTTTGTTTGGAATTTTTGATTGTTATAAATCACGTCTTTAGACGTGCTTACATAATAACGATTTTTATTTATTTCATAATTTAAGTTACTTCTTGAGTATTTTGCCGTGGATAATGTATTCGACAAGTGAATCTACAAGGCTACCACCAACGCAATGTATAATAGAATAATAATACACTACATCACCCAGACCTACATCATTTTTGCAAAGCTAATATTTTTCAATAAATTGCGTAACATGTAACTTATGTATTTTTCCTAGCTTGAAAGCGGGCCCCTTGTGCTGGTAACAGATATCTGACAAAATTTGCTTGACTACGTTAAATTCACGAAGCTGGATTTTAAATGTATTTTTCGAGATATTAATATAAACCAAAATTCATTATTGACAGCCATTTTTTTATCTTGGACTTTAAGTTCCGCCAAATGCTTCAAAGGTGGCAAAATTAATAAGCAACTTGCGTCTTTTTCGCATCTAATTTTTGTCTCTAGATACATACTACTTTCGTAAGTAGACCGATTGAACATTTCCCCAGGTGTCATAAAAGTTTCGTTGTGAATGCAAGCGCGAGGGTATATATAGAGGCACATGAAGACAAACGAATTAAGACGTACAAAGTTTTGATCTATTTAGTATTTATGCATTTAGTGATGAGAATTTAACTATCTCTTAAAATTTTGACATCTGCATCCGTAAACGCGGATGTCTAAAACTCTGCATCCAGTACATCCCTGATGCATATTTGTATTCTTGTAAATTACGATATTTAGTTTCATATTTGCCTTGTATTCTGCCTTTTATACTATTTATCGTAATTTAGTTTCTTGATATAATATGAATCTGTTGCAATACTGTACTTGTAAAAGTTAATTAAAATAGAACTCTACGTCTCTACGAAATTCTTTATATTTAACTTTGATTTCCCTTCAAATCTTTAAATTTTTTACGTCAATTGTGATGTTCCACAACAAGAAAATATCTATCTGAAGAAGTTAAGGAACAAGTGACTTGTCGAGGAAATGAAATACAAAGATGTCAGCGGTATTATAGAAAATTACTATAAACTGTTTCCAGATTATAATGAATCCTATTGTTTCTACCCTAAGGAATCTGCTCTAAACTATCTACCTATGATCAATGCCTGGACGACCGCGCTTTGCTCGGCTTTTATTAAATTTGATTGTACAAGTTATAAAAACACGCTATCAATTCTTCATCACAATTATTATGTACTTGACTATTCGACGACTTCTCAACAACTGAGCTCTTACAAGACAAAATCAGGCTTTTATGCAGCTCCATTACACGCAGGAAATTCATTCTACCTTCGTTCTTGTTACTAACATGTTACATAATATCACACGTGGATAATTTATGTGATTAAAATTAATGTGGAACTAACAATATATATAATAGTATACAATATATATAATAGTATAGGATATATGATGCAATGCTTCGATCATATCGGTCACTCAGGTGGCGGTTCGGTTCGATTTACAACTGAATTGTGATTGAGCCTATCGGCCGGATCACGGCAAGAACGATAGCTGCGCCGCAGTCGCGCGACTATTATTTTAAACTGATAATAACGGTGTCATGCAGCAAAATGACTTTGTAGCATAAATAGGGGCGCTATCGGTAGTTTTTAGTTCAACAGAGGCAGCAATAGTGATTCACGACATTTACTGTGCTCGATTTAACAACATATCGCGATTGATCGCGTAAGATTCGGCTATCGCTTACGGGCTGCAGTTACGTAATAAGGTAGCGGTTTCACAGGTCACGACGGTGGTATAGATTAGAAAGAATGTGACGTACCCGCCTGCATAGGGGCGAATGAGGCAAAAACTTTATTAGTTGTATGATGCATATACAATTCAATATGTGAGCAATAAAATAGTTACTATTGTGTTAATTAACATAAAGTCTAATTTAATTTTGCGTAATACTTGCGTAATACTGTTTCCATACTTGTATATGCACACACGTAAGGTGGCGCTAGCGAGTCAAACAAGTCCAACACAATCGAATTTTTAGAGATCCGTGATTCGATCATCCGCGTTTTGATTGTGATCGAATCAAAACAATTCGATTAGTCTTGACCGACATAGGTCTAATTTATTTGTTACTGAAGTGGTACTGGGCTGGTCGTGCATCGCCAAGTGATAACAGCGGGGCAGTGGAGACCTGTAATAAAATGTATTAATTCATTGAAATAAAGTGATGATCTGCCTGAAGTAGAATAGAGGCCTATTTCCAGCATCACACTAACGTATTAAGCTGTTAATCAATTATGCTTAAAAATGAATATAAAAATAATATTACGTAAATGCATATGCTCACGCCGTATCCCTAACGGGCTAGTCACAAATGATGGTGTGCCAAGCATCGCGGTCTTTCTTTCGTCTCTTCAAATCTCATAATTATTCTCGAAAAATTTCGTCGAAGTTTACGAGTGTTTTCTAGTTATTTGATATTCATAATTGTGTTAGAGAATATTGGAGAATTGTAAGTTGAAATTCAATCATTTTTTCATTTTCTAAGTGAATAGCTATTCTAATGTTTTATTATCTTTTAGTCTTGAATAAAATGTATTCCAAAAAGCAACTTATATTATATATGTTTATATTAAACTTATTATAAATTTTCGAACATATTTGCATATTAATTGCCAATATTCAACAATATACTTAACATATTATTTACGTCACATTCTTGTCTTTTAAGCACCTAACTATATTCGATATAATTATTCCATCTAATTAAAAGGCTAAATAGGTGTAATTACTTCCTAGTATCTATAATCCTACCAATAGTAACGAAATACATTATTCTGAATTGTAATAAAAGCAATCGTATTACATTTTCAACAACTTTATTTTATCGAATGAACCCGGTAGTTGATACATGAGACTTTTTGCAGAATTATTGACTTTTATGTCTCATATCTGTTATGACGGTGTCAAGTGACTGATGAAGGTTAAAGGTTTTTATGAAATGTAAAACAATATTTTCTTTTTGATATTTATTAAAATTAATACAGGTAGGTATCGGATAATAATTAAATATACATTTTAGCACGTTTAATGAGTAAGGAAAACAGAAGTTTGTACATATATCATCGTGCTTAATTCGCGTTCTTATCTCTATGGAAATATTTTACACACGACTCCATTATTACGGTGTTATATCAAATTACCAGTAAACTTCCATATTGATTTTTCGTATCTTAATTGCATAACGGAAGATCGATAATATGTTATTTATCAGACCAAAGACCTTATTATGTCGTTTAAACATATAAATTATTTGATAAATAATATAATCAATACCACAATTAATTTTATTTTTATATCATTGTTTACATAATGACCATCATTTTGTTCCTCATAACCTTCTCGAGTTTGAGCCTGATCAATGACCTGACCCACATAACCTTAATTTATATTTACCTTCATTATTGACTATTTATGAGAAAATAACCAAGCCAAGCAAGCTTTGTTCAATGACATATATTATTTTTAGATTTGGAAAGATTGTTATTATTCAATCTTATCTGGGTCTACAAGTTAGAAACAACATTCTACAAACAATATTTTGATCGAGAAACTGTCAGCAATTTTTAGTATAACTGATACATTCAATAACGATGACAGCAATGCGAAATACAAATTAACACGAATTAACATTTAAAAATTTATAAAAGTACAACGCGAAAATTGAGGTTGCAATTTGATCAACACATCAGTACCTACGTTAATGTTTTTACATTTACAAACGGATCAAGCGTCCATAAAATTAATCACTGAAATGTCTGCTATATAGATAATATATGTAAGTTATCATATTACAACTTAAAATGATATATGACACTAAATTATTTAATAAACTCGAATTTTTTCTAAGCAATGCCTACGTAGTACGTGACAACAACTAGTGAGATTTATAAGGAATGATTACGTCTACTAATGAGCGTCTTTCAGTTTTCTGCGTCAACTGGAAAGCAATCTTATTTAAATTATTACAGACGCGTTAACGAATAAATTTGACTATGAACACACAAAAATAGTAACGGATACAAACATTCTCACTATAATATAATTGTTACAATTGCGTTTTATTTAAGCTTGAGTAGTAAATACAGGTAGATGACTACAAGACAGACAAAAGGTTATGTAAACGTATGAATAGTGGAGTTCTATAGCGTCTCTTCGTCATTCACGTCTGCTAAGCTCTATTTGTACATACATTAGTTTGAAGGCCACATATGTTGACATACTGCTGTCAATTGCAAATAATTGAACGCAAAGGACCTTACAGATAATCAATTTAATAAAAATTAAATTAATTGTGTAAACTTTAGATATGTGTGTGTACGTATTATACATAATATAATATGTTGTACTGTTATATTATACTTTTAGATAAACAGTACTTGTTTGTAAATATATTTTTAATGTAAACAACTCACAAAAAACATAATACCTCTCAATGTTTTTTTTTATGTTTGATTAAATATAAGGCTCATGACGCTACCAAATATACAGACATACGTTTACAAGTACATAATTTACGTATTATTATATGAGAGTAGGAATGGACGATAACAACCTACCTCATATATCTTTCATATTGGCATCTCTTTTCTCAAGATTATTCAAGGCATTTAGAATGTAGGTACAGAGAAAATGTAACCCACAGAAAAGAAGCACCCGTCTGACCTCGAAACTGTCGTACGCTACACGTGTAAGTGCTAGGGTTGCTTTAACATTTCATTTGTGTAATGAATTTGAAAAATCTGTTGAAGTTATTTTTAACAACATTTGACGCAGTTAGTATTTTATTTACTTTTTAACCCACTTCAAAAAAGGAGGTTCTCAATTCGACTGTATGTTGTTTTTTTTTGTATGTTTGTTACTCGTACCTCATAACTCCGTCATTTATGAACCGATTTTGAAAATTAGGTAATATTAATTAGTTAGGCTGTCAAAGTAACTGTCAAATTACATTATATAGGTGTGTGTATCGTATCTATAAAGTTATTTTAATTGTACTTGAGTTTCGATTAGTAAAGGATAGTTATTAGTTATTTTGTACCTTTCAGTGTTTTTTTTTGAAGGTGGTTTAATTTTACATTATATATTACATCAAGCTTCGTATAATGTCCTGATTGATGTAAATAAATAGGTGTTTTACACATTAAACATATTACAAAGATTGCCAACATTTCTTCGGCTGATTACAGTATTTTTAAGAAAATAAACTATAAAAAAACATGGTACACTTCAAAATATCTAGTATTTTATCGAAAGAATAAAAAATAGCCAAAGATTTATTTATTACTTATTTATTTCATAAAAACTACGTTTTTTTGCACTTCTTGCATTTTTTATCATTTTTTTCTGTAGAATAAAAGTACCATATTATGCTTTTTATTACTCATACAGGATAAACAGTATCCAAACGCACATTTTTGCAGTTGATAACAAGCTATTTTCTCATTTTACAATTTGAGTGCAACAAGTATTTTTGCTTGGCACACGCAAATTCACGATTAAAAAAAAGAATGTTAATGAATGTCTAAAAAAAAAAACAATTGATTTTAGTACCCATTGATATTAGTGTGAAAGATAAAGAATCTTCGAAATCTCGATTTCGAAGTTTTACATACATACATATCTTCACGCTGCGTCCCTAACGGGGCAGTCAGAGAGGACGGAGGGCCAGGAGTCGCGGTCCTTACACACCTCTTTCGCTTCCTCAAATCTCATCATTCTCTTCACACATTTTCGCCTAGGTATGCGAGTGCTTTTGACATTTCCGTCTGCTAACAGTGTCCGTCTGGCTATTTGATCTTCATAAGTCAGCCTTGGTCTTCCTTGGCTTTTTTTACCACTCACTTTCGCTCTGTAGATTTTCTTCGTCAGTCTTTCATCACTCATTCTTTCCAAGTGCCCGAACCATCTAAGGATTCCTTTCTTCATTTTTACAATAACACTGTTGTGCAACCCTGTCATACTGCGTATCTCATCATTGCTTATCCTGTCCGCAAGCGTGACACCGCACATATATCTGAGAGACCGCATCTCCACAGCATTTATCATACTTTCACTCGATTTCGGGCATATCCAGGCCTCAGGCTATCTATACTAATGGCATCCTCCAGTCCCTGGCCCGAGTGTGGCAATTCATTAGAATCGCTCTCAGTATCAGAGACGGAGTCGCCACTCTCATACAGTTCTCCATAGTATTCACTCCATCGCTGCAGAACATCTTTTTTATTTGTAAGCAGGTTGTTTTCTTTCGAACGCACTTTATTCATTCTGCAAGGTGCCGGACCACTTCGGTACTTACGTACTGCTTTCCAAAATAATTTGGAATTTTCCTCGAAGTTGTCCGACATCTTGTTTTCGTCTAACACCCTACATCTTTCACGCTTCTCTTTCATTAGTGCGTTTGTTTCTGCTTTCTGCAGCTTATATCTGTCTTTCATCAAATTCTTCATACCACAGTCATTTTTAATAGCAAGGTAGTCCCGCCATGCTTTCTTCTTCTTATACACAGACACTTTCACCTCATCATCCCACCACACATCACGTTTTTTACCATTACCAATCTTATTCGTTCCACACACTTCTTTCGCAGCCTCGATCATACTATCCCTAAGGTTCTGCCAACATTCTTCAACATCCTCACTCGTCACTTTTAATCTATCGTCAAGCTTACCGGAGAATATCCTTTCATATTCACTCCTGGTGGTCGCATCTTGGAGTTTCCAGCTTTTAATGCGACAAACCGCTACATGCTTGGACACTACGCAATGTCGCCATGCTGCAAACAGACCCTTTATTTTAGTTATCACTAGAAAGTGGTCCGTTCCCAGATCGACTCCTCTGTGTGCTCTAGTATCCATAACCTGCTTTTTGAGCCAGCTGTCCACCAGGAATAAATCAATCGTACTTCTTTCATCCTTCCTTTATCACGTGTACTGATGAATCCTTTTGTGCTTAAATAAGGTATTAGCAACAAAAAGATCCTTTTCCATACACAGTCCTAACACAATTCTACCAGTATCATTCACTCTCTTATCTCCATACTTGCCTAGGACAGACTCAAATCCTGTTCGAGCTGTCCCAACCCATCCATTCATGTCTCCACACACTATAACTCTCTCATTCTCTTCAACCATCGCTAGAACTTCCCTAACATTCTCCCAAAACTGCTCTTGCTCGCCCAAGCCGACAGAGGACACTGGGGCATATACAACTAAAACAAATAACCTCGTCAACCCTGTCTTGAGACGCCCCCAGAGCAGTCTCGGGTTTACACACTTATACTCAGTTACACAGTTAACCAAACGAGAGGACAGTAAGACGCCTACCCTCTGGCATCCCCTGGCATTTGGAAGTTTAAGTGAATATAATAATAAATAATAATAAAGTTATTCCTTTCTATAATTTTTCTTGTACAGGAATTATCTCCGCATTAGTAATAAAAATTAGTATCTGCAACTCGTGCGGTGTTGTCGATTGCCCACTCGAGCGAATGAGCGCACGAGCGAATCGTGCGCTCAACTTCGTTTAAGTGGACAATCGGCATCTTACCGCACTTGTTGCACAATGTACTATTATTGCATTCAATTTATAAGTTCATGTAAATCGAAAGCTCACTTCACAACAGAGGCGCTTTCGGTTACATGCACATTGGACATCGCATCAGTCGAAACTTGAAAGGTAATCTTAAAGCGAATTTGTAAATTTTGAAAAGTGAGGAAAAAGTTTGTTTTTTATTAGTTTCGGTGTTGCAAAATAAAAATTGATCACTGAAATATAATACTTTTGCGTATTATATATTTTTTCAACAGTAGCACGCAAACCCGAAATATAGTACAATACTACGTATTATAGTAAGGTTGGTTACATATCACTAATTTTTTTATACAACAAAGGTGGCAAACAAGCGTACGGCCTTACGTTAAGCGGTCACTTGCGCATTCCAGACCCTGTAAGACTTTCACACCCCTATTACGACAAATATTTTCAATTATTAAGCATAATATTAGTTTCTGTTGGTCAATAATGCACGAATAGAAGAAAGACGGAACGTGTATTCATTACTCGATGCCACTCTTAATTGTGGGACTACTATGATCGCTAACTAAATGTCGTGTAAATGAGCGGGCTGTTACATGCATTTACCGATAAGTACTAAGTTTCTCTACTCTGGTCAATATTTACTCTGGTAGATAGCAACAAGTATATTTACTCGTATCCACGTGTGCAAATAGCTATACAAAAATTCTTTTCATATCCCCTTAGTCCGCTTGGCGAAGCAAAAAGAAACGAATAGTAGGTAGTAGTAAGAATTAAAATTGGAACCATAATTGTAGCAACAAAAATCTTTAGTCTCAGTTGCTATTCACGGTACAAAAGTGTAATATAATCATTGTATTCATATTGTTAATATTGGACCTTATGCCGAAGGTAATAAGGTCGATTGGCGAAAGGCACTTCTATCTCGAAACCTAGGCTTTGTGGAGCTATGACCTAAAAACGCATAGCTAGGTTTAAGATCTGCTATCGATCAATATATGTTAAATAAAGAAACAAGAACTAAGTTCTACTTCGAAATATTTCGGAGCGACAACGTGTCATATTCAATGTCGAGAACAATGTTGTATTATTATAAGCGAACGGAATTATTTAGAAGGTTCCACCCTCTTTATATGTATGTACTATTATTATTAACATTCGGAGATGCTCTAGAAGTTTCCACCCTCATTTTATCGGACTATAAATAGAGCAACATGTACGCCAGTGAGTCAGTTATTCGACTATCGATCGAAGCGATATATCAAGGCAAATTACGAAGAATAATACGATTAGGCTTGGCAACTGTCCCGATTTAATCGGAACGTCCCGATTTTTGGCCTTTGTGTCCTGCGTCCTGACCACAGTACTGGCAGGATTGTCCCGATTTTCGACATCTTAAATTTTTTTATTTTATTAATTTTTCAAGTTTCGCTATTGTTGTTTCCAAGTTACGACGCTCGCATGTCGTATCGTCGCCCAGCCAAGGGAGTAAATACCTGCTTACGAAATGTACTCTATACCTACTAATGAAATAAATATTCTTAAGAATAAAACTAAACGGATTGTATGTACCTAATAAGTAGTTCATTAATTGTAACATTCAGTCTGTGTATTGTTTATATTTCCAGTGCAAATTTTTACCTCTTGTTCATCGTTCATTGTTTATAAACACTTTTGGGAAGTCGCGATTTTATTTTGCCCGTCCCGATTTTTTCCCATTAAATCCCGAAATATTCATAGGGAGAGTATGCAATACAAACTACGATTACTACTACGACTACTCTGGATAGAAGACTACCGCGATTCAGAAACGTCGTTGGCGAGTGAAGCGTATACCTTCGGTGACTATACTACACAAGTACCTACCTCGAGAGGCGACTACGAAGAATGGACTGCTGTGATTAAGTTCGCCCGTTAAAGATTGAAGACAGGTGTCAAACCTGTCTGTACGAACGAAAATAAAGTATTTTCACCCTTAACCGACATTTGATTAATCAAAGTTCGTAACAATATTATAAAATAATCAGATACGTATAACATAAAAACATGACGCTAACACTTCAAAATTTATTGAATATCTTAAAAATGACACAAACATATTGCATGGTTCATCAATTCAACGGCAGGTCAATTGAAAAAATGTTTTTTTTTTCTGAATTCCCTTGGAAGCTAGAGAATTATTATTGTTTTAAAATGTAAACAAATACTCAATGTGTACATGCTTAAGCACGACACAAACAATATATTTGTACGAACACTCAGCACCAAAAGTGTTTGATCGAAATAAAATAAAAAAAATAATACGATCACGGTTCACAGGTAACTGCCACACGAGTACACATTTTTTTAAACATTCGTTTTAAACTTAAAGTTTTAAACTCTTTCAAATGTTTGACATAAGACGGTATTTAATATATATGCATACAAAATCTTACTGTATAATAAGTTTCAGAAAAATTTAAACTTATTTTAAATATATTGAATAATAAAAAAATGAAACCAACATCAAAAAAAAACACTGAAAAGTACGAAACGAGGAAATAACTATCCTATACTAATCAAAACTTAAGTACGAAAATAAGTTTATAAATACTATACAAATACCCATATAATTGAATTTGACAGTTACTGAAGTCGGCGCCAAGTCTACTAAACTAATAAACTTTCTGTTGTACTCGTACATTGATTTGGCACCGACTTCAATAACTGTGTATTGAGTGACCTTGGCCTAAATAAACATCTAGGGCAGATTTACAATTAATTTCTTTTCTAACTCTGGTTAACTTTCATTCTATTGAAGAGCACAAACCGTGGGTTCTCACAATAAAAAATGCGAACAGATCCAGCATGGGATATTATCACTCATTATCAATATCAATATCATCAATATTATATCATATCAATATCAATGAGTTATAAAAGAACAAAGAAAAGGTTACATCATAATTACACTTTAGTTCTTACAATCCGAAAACGACAGCCAACAGCCGTATTTTCTGTCCGCCACAAGACTGACTTGAATTTATTATATCACAAGTAATTTATACCTTCTCCCTTAGTTAACAGTTAAGATAGTTAACAAGTGACATACAAGAGAATCACCAATATCAATAATTAAGGGTTATAACCAGTTCGCGTTATTTGATGTATCTTCGAAACTCAAGCTCTAATATGAGTGAAATTTAAATGGGACTAATCTGGAACTGTATCCTTTCAAATAAAAAAACAATTTTCCAAATCGGTTCATAAATGACGGAGTTATGAGGTAACAAAAATAAAAAAAAAATAGAAAAAAATACAACCTAATTAAGAACCTCCTCCTTTTTTTGAAGTCGGTTAAAAATGTGTGTCAATCACTTGTTCAAGTAGCTGTTAATAAAATGTAAACACGTTCATTCCACAACTATTTATTTCAATATCAACTATCCTTAAATTTTAATGTTAACTGTGCATAATGATGGGTCATTACATTTTCCAAGAATTTTTCGTATTTTTTAATTCTTTTTCCAAAAGTTTTCCGAATTTTTTTTAAAATTTTTCCATGTTTTGGAAAATTTCGGAAAATTATCCATCACTATGTGCATATCCTGTTTCATACATCTCAAAAAAATGCAATAGCTAGCACAGATAAATCACAGACGTTATTAAGATGAATAACGAACAATATTTATTCTGATTTAAATAAAAATTAACGAAAAGCGATTTGAATTTCTGAAAGAATTAATTCTTTATTTCCCAGCATAATGTCGCCTAAAGAAATTACAAATAGAAACATAGATGAAAACCAATTTTCAAAAACAACAATTACAATAAAAAAATCTTTACTGTTAGGTTGTTCACAAAACGTATTTTTAACCGACTTCAAAAAAAGGAGGAGATTCTCAATTCGACTGTATTTTGTTTTTTCTTGTATGTTTGTTACCTCATAACTCCGTCATTTATGAACCAATTTTGAAAACTTTTTTTTGGTAGGTAGTACTTTAGAGGTGGTCCCATTTAAATTTCACGGGTATCGGAGCTTGTACTTCGAAGATACACCAAATAACACGACTTGGTAACCTTTATTTATATTGATAATTCTCTTGTATATCGTTACGTTCCGGAATTAGAAAGAAGTTAATTGCAGAGCTGTCCTATATATTTATTTAGGTCAAGATCACTCAAAAGGGAGAAATAAAAAAAAATTATGAAAAAAAATTAAACCGCCTTAAACGAGTACAATGAAAATAACTATAAATACGATACACATATCTATATAATTAAATTTGACAGTTATTGAAGTCGGTGCCAAATCAATGTGCAACAACAGAAAGTCTATTAGTTTGGTAGGCTTGGCACCGACTTCAGTAACTGTCAAATTTAATTATATAGGTATGTGTATCGTATTTATAAAGTTATTTTAATTGTACTTGAGTTTCGATTAGTAACGGATAGTTATTTTGTACTTTTCAGTGTTTTTCTTGAAGGCGATTTAATTTTTTTTCATATTTTTTTTTAATTATGAAGACACCAGTAAACCACAGATTAAGAAACGTTTTGTATTGTGTCATATTTTATCAGTCGCTTATTTCCTTTTTTTCCTTCTCTCCCAGTTCAAAAGTAAATAAAATCCAAATAATATTTTATAGTAGTTCACACGAGTGTCAGCTCTGCAGCGGCTGATACCCTCCTAACACAGTTTCTAACAATAAAATGTTATTACTGTAAACTCAACTAAGTTTAAATATAGCTTTATCATTTACGCATTAATTCAATCGCGGACTGGGTAGAACTCTCACTCGAATTTATAGGCGCTTCATAAGCATAATCCGTTATACGCGACTCCAAATTAATGCTATATCAAAATCAAGAGTTGTAAACACGTGCATAGTTTTGTATTGTAAAAATTCACTTACAGAAATCTTTGTCCAAGACGCAAAAAAAACTAGGTAAGAACAGATAAAAAAGAAACAGAGACAGTAACTAATGTTCATTCCGAGATTTTATTCTAAAAATATGTTGATACTTTATTAACTTTTAACATTAATTTATTTTCATTTCAAACTACCTAAGTTGTTTATATATATATATATATCTCCCATGTTTTACTTATACACGAATTTGATTTGTATAACCTTTGTGCTATTCGCCTTTAGACATTACCACATTATATATCTCCATTGGCTGTAGGTACATAACGCTCGAAACTTACATTTTACCTGATACTAAATAAATCTCCCTGACATGACATATACATACAAAATTAAGGAGAGAGGTAGGAAATTAAGGAGGAGGGAGGGAGGGACAGACTTTATTTGGAGCTAGAACAGATTATTACATTTGACAATTTTGATATTCGTAATGAGGGCCTAGAATTTTATAATAGAATTATAGTAATGTAGTTACAAGTGTTAGCTAGCGTCAATATTCGAGATTCGGTAGGTGGCACAGTACTGTTTAAAAAGAAATAGTTTTGTTTACTCGTGGCATACCTATATTCCAATAAATCAGCCTTCAACAACAATAACACAACATACCTTGACGCCGTATCCCTAATGGGTTAGTCAGAGATGATGGATCGCGAAGAATCGCCTACTTCCGTCTCCTCAAATCTCAACATTCTCTTCACACACTTTCGCCTAGGCATGCGAGTGCTTTTGACATTTCCTCAAGCTAACACTGGCTATTTGATCTTCATAAACCAGTCTTCGTAAGTCTTCCTTGGCTTCTGGTACCAGTCACTTGCACTCTGCAGAATTTTTTTATCACTCTATCGTTCTTTCTATGTGCCCGAATCATCTAAGCATTCCTTCATTTTTACAATAACACTTTCGTCCAACATTGTCACTGCGTATCTCTTCATTGCTTATTTTCTCCGCAACGGTGACACTGCACATACTTCTTCTTATCAAGGTCTTCTATTACTCGAAATTCATAAACATAACATTTTCAAAAATTATACCGTTTTTAATAATAATTTAATAATTGAATCAAGTATATGAGTATAGATATCTCTGTCCAATAGACCATATACCACAAATAACTTTACGCTGTTTCCCATTTGGGTTGTAGTATTAAACCGAAGTTTCAATTTCGGTTGCGGCAACTTTCGGCACGAAATTAGAATTTCAATTAATTTTGGTTTTGGTAGCTCACTATATATTTATTAAAATAAACAGAATTATTAAAATGTGTACTTTGTAGAAAGTGATGGTTTAATGCGTCTAATGGATACTTAGTACACTTAAATAAGTATACTTATAAGTTGATTTTGTATTTCCGTGAACTGCACGTTTGATTCGGACACAATTTTAGTTTTCTTTATGTTATTTAAAAGTCATTGCTTATAAACTTCAAAACCATTGCAAGTGTAAATTGTCAAAGTAAAATTCATCGTTAGTGTTAAAGAAGTCAAATAAGTAAATTATTGGCTTCATAAGGTCAGCAGCACCCAAAGGATTACTTTCACTTTGAAATACTTCCTAGTGCAATTATTATACTCACAACATCGAATCTCTATTATTTACAAGAATATATGAATTTTCTACTTACAAAAATTGAACTCAAATTGTATACAAAATCCAAATAATTGTTTCAATGAAGAGGTCACGTCTAGTAATGACACTGATTTCAGGGCCATTCCCTACATAAGGAAAATGATATTTCAAGGCTTTCCTTTATAACTATATTTTTAATTGTTATTGTCAGTTACTTAGTGGTTTTCAATGTTTATATTATTAGGTATTGACGCCAATTGGCCATGAACAATATAAAGAAAATTTATAACATGCTCTGGGTTCTTTGATTTTGACTATGGATGTTCTGTCTTTTAAATTTTATTTTAATTTTTTTTTTTATCACATTTTACAGACAGCATTTTTATTTGAGCTATTACTGATTACTAAAAACGAGTACACTTGCGAATTGTAAAAAAGTTAGGAATGAAACTATTTTCGATGCGGTGGAACTGCGAATGTGGGATAGCGAAAAACTTACGATGCACGCCTAGATTTTACAGATTTTATTATAACAAATATATAATTTTATACTAACATTTTACAACAAATATAATCAGCAATAGTTATCTCGCAGGGTCCCACTATTATATATATATATATATTTATATATATATTTTGTACCTTACTGTACATATATACCTGTATAAATACTTATAGTATAATATATGTAGTTATAGATATTAATATATTTCAGTTCTATTACGTAGATGTTATAATTTTCTAGCAATATTATGAATAATATAATGTTACGTATTATTTTAATATCAAAAGCCATCAAAAAGCTACTTGTATTGTATTGTGTTGTATTATATTGTATTGAATTGTACTATATCTAAACTATTAATTTTTTTATGAAATCTATATTTACATATTGATATTTACCTGTAATATCTGACCAGCTTCTTTGTAATATATGCCGTCAGTGTCACCACAAGAAGCCGTCGACACTGACAAGCCTGATTACATCATATCGACATATTTAGTTTTCATTAATATACGAAACAGCCGTAATGTCTTTTAGTGTCATAAGACTTAAAAATTCACAACAATCTAAGACACGAGAGGAAAGTGGGTATATCGTCGTAAGCAATCATTTTATAATTATTTCTTTCTAAACAATTTTTACAAGAAAGTGATAGAAATTGGCATACTATTTCTATATAGTGCCCTCTTTGTGTGTGAGTCATACAATCGTTTCATATAGCCTTTTGTTATTCAAATAAACTTGTTGCAAATTGAAAGCTGGCGGTGAACGGTCGCTGACCGCATTTGTTTTATTTTGTCTAACGCATTTCTCATTGTGAATCATCGTCCATTAACCATAAATTAAACACAGGAAATATGCAAAATATACCCTCTTAATAAAACATCCCTAATGTTAAAATATAGGAAACTAAAAAAATTCGGGGTGGAAAAAGAATCAAGACGCCAAAAAATCGCTCCGTGACGTCCTTTCTAGCAATAAATAGTGTATAGAATAGTGGAACAAGATAATTAGAGGTTAGTAGCCCATCGCCTTCAACAGTTCCTTGAATTTCCCGAGTTTGAGGACCTGAATGGAAAGATAATGCCCATTCTGTGCTTCTCTTTATATGCTAGATCAGCACAGAAGCTGAAAAAAAAATTCAGAAATTTAAAATGGTTTAAATGTTCTGGACTAAATACGTACGTGGTTTAGTATGTGGTGTTTATAGTTATTACTTTCTATTTAAATATTTATGTTAAGTAGATGTTCTGTTGGTAAATAGATATTGAGGTAAGTATTATCTCTGTCGGTCAGATAATGATGATTCAATGGAGAAAGTGAAAGAACTGTCACATTCATCATATTATTTCGCTTTATCATCACTCATCAGCATATTACAAAATTATTCAGCCTTAACACTGAATAGCAACTAACATAGAAAGTACTTCTCGGAAATAACAGTAATTTATCGGTACGAAATATATTTGAAACTACCAAAAATATGAATCGTAGAATAAATAGGTAATAAATTAATTTAGCATATAAAGTTCTTAACCTTGAAACTTTCTGTCAAAAAATATTAATTAAACTGTTCTTGGGAAGTCATAAAATTCAGAACAGGTTCACAAAACACCTGTCTACGACAGTATCGCTAAATACGGGGTTATTTTCCTCTTCAGATGATTTATTGGGTCAATAAGTATATGGTCGTCCCCGATTAAGTAATATTGGAACGAATAAATTGCCACTATATTGTTGCTCTTATAGTACATACGGATAAAATTAGTATTTTTAGGCAGTACATCAAATATAATATTCTTTCTTATTCAATATTTAATTATCACGTGCGTTATGCATTAAATTGTACGCTTTATCGCATTGTAAATAGATTAATTTACAATGAGTCACATTACTACGTTCATTTTACTACTCGCTGTACATTGTTTTCCTTGTTTAATACTCATAACTTTTTCAACTTCGTGTCTCATTTTTTATTTTTCAGTTTTGCCACATCATATTGAGTACCTAATAATTTATTTTCTGAGCTGTATAACGGTTCAACTATTAGATATTAGTTCACACTAAATGTAGATAAATAAATTATTATTTCAAGTTCGGTAAAGAGATGGCATAATTTATAAATAACTTTTTAAGAACAAAATTAAACCGACTTCATAATAAAAACAAAACTTAACGTAATTTTTAGTGTTTTTATTATTAAATCGGTTTAGTTTTTTCCTTAAAATGTTATTCCCTTTTGAGTCGCCTTGTCCCAAATTAATGTCCAAGGTGGATCTACAACAAACCTTTTTTCCAATTCTGTACAAATAATTAAATAAAATGATCAGCAAAATACATAAGTCATTGAAGTGTTATTTCGTTTAAGCAGTATTCCATCAGCAGACGTTAATTAAATTCCTATGATGCCACCCGGAACATCGAAATCGATATGAAAAGGGCGAAGATATTGCGTGATATACATAAAAAAAGTAAAAAAATGCATATGAAATTACAACCTCTTTCTTTTTTTGAAGTTGGTTATAAAAATGTCGTTTTTTTTCGTACAGATAATTTTAGTTCCATTTTTTCAATTACCGATTTAGATTAGAATTTTAAGCTACGTAATAACAAAAACATCTACAGTAGCCACACTAAATAAGTTAAACTATTTTAAATAAAATAAAATAAGAACGAAAAAGTGAGTTCACTGGTCGGTTAAAGCAAAATATATTAAGTGATATTAATTATGTGTCTATTTTTAAACGTTTTACATTAATTGCAGTAATACTCAGATAAGATTAACAAATTATCTCATAAATTTGTATCATGGGATGAAATGGTCACAAAATAAGTTATAAATCAAGACGATCAATAAATAATTGTCAAAATAAAATGTGGTATATTAATAATTATTTTCTCCCATATTTTTCATATTAATATAATTATACACTTCCAATATCATCATACGTAAATATAACTATATGTACGTATACACTGACACACTATATATATTTGATTTAAATGACTTATCCATTTATAAATATCACAAGGAAATGATAAGACATTATAACAAATTACGCACGCGTACGTACTCAATTACATTACATACTGCCTCCATTGCTTTAATTTCTATTATTTTTTTTTAAAACCGCTTTTTAACTTTTTAACGCATTATACATAGAAGATGTTCTATGTCCTCAAGTCCGAATCGAACATTCTATTTCAGATTCATTCTCAGTGTCCGATAATAATATTACACTGTACTGTGTAGCCAATACAAAAAATTCTCAATACTATCAAATGATATAGCAATGATTCAAGAAGAGCTAAAAGCAAATAAGAGTTCCCTTTTCATGACGATTTTTTTGTTTTATTCTAATATAACTTTTTTATTTTTTACTGAATCGTGGGAAATTTCGAAGCATTTATGGTCGCCTATTTTATTTGACAAATCGCAAAATATTCATAATCCGTCATAGCAGGATGTACTATATTGATCTTGAACAAACTTGCTATAAGAACAAACATGAAAGAACATCGTACTTCAATGATATATTGCTTTAGTTTAGAGGAACAATATTGGCAGTGAGTAAGTAGCGAATAACAATGAATTAAAGTAGATTAATATCACAGAACTGTTGATAAATAATGAGGTACCAAAATATTATATGTTATTTTATAGTTTCAAGTACTCGTACTGCTTTGGTAGAGTTCTATTTTACCATATTTTTATTAATTTTCTTGTCGGTCTATTCGGTACAAATTTTGTAATTGATTTTAAACAACTTCAAGATGGGTTAAGGACACAAAAATTTAAACATAGGTCTGAACTGAACGACAATGCAATATTAATTTGCTTACTTGTCTGTTTGTTATTAAATATCTCTGACATAATCGCATCAAAATGTTCAAAATCTATTCATTACACTCATTCATTATCATTATCATTCATTACACGAACATGTCTAAAAAGCAGAAAATAAATAATCAAAAAATAAATTTATTAACAAAACGATGATGGCGAAAAATAGTTTATTTAGCTATTTACATAATCAACACTGGTAAATGTAAAAAAAATCTAATTAAAATGACTACTTCACTTCTCGCGTTCCCGCATTAAATATAGAATTTGTTAATGACTGGACTACAGCGCCACCTACCGAATTTCTGCACAGCTATGAACCATCGTCTCGATGAAACAAATAATATATTATTGAAATACCACCTCAATAGCCCAAATTGTTCAGTAATTAACATAACAGCCGCACTTACGATTATATTACATGTATGAAAACAATACTCAGCTGAAAGTTGCTTCCTGAGACTGTCCTAATCCAAAATGCCTATTAGGCTAGCACTGTTGCCTTGTTGGACAGCAGTTAACAATTATTGCACAAGAAAGACCCGCAGCGAAGATTACCTCCTATTTCCTTCATCCTTTTCTCAACCTCAACCTCAAAATTCCTGTCCTGAGAACACCAAGGTGCAGACTTTTCCTTTTCCTATTGATGACCGGGGCAAAGCCACGTGAGGGTTCTAGTTCATAAGTGTTTATTGTGTTCAAAAACAATTATTTAAAACGTTGTAAAACAAACAAATTGTCCAGAACTTGTAAGAATCGCATTTTTTTTACATGTTTTCTGTAAACTTTATGATAATTGATTTCAGCGAATCTTTGTTCATCAGGGAAATTTGAAACGGATTTAGACTTCAGAAAACCCAGTAGAATCAAGATAATATTAAATATTATCTCACAATATTTACACTCTTGTTTTTCTCACTGGGTTTGTCAATTTTATATTATTTCAAACTTAACTTTTCAAAATTATTCGAAATAGTATTGTTGTTCATCAAAAATTAATAAAATTACATGTAAGTTGGATGAGTTATCACATCAGTTTGCGTGCAACAGGTTGTTGGATACGATACTTGTCGACGCTTTGTCTGGCAACTTCGAGGTCCAACATTACGCATCATATCATGTTAGTCATCTTCGCATTAAAGAGACAATATAAAAGCAAGAAGTATGAGAAAAATCCAATGAAATTTATTATTAATTTATAAATTATGGTTGTTTAAATTACATAATATGTATTAGTATATAAAATATAAACTCAAACTTTCGAGATAAAGTAATATATTATGTATTAATTTTTAGATTTCATTTCGTATGCAGTTTTATTCTTACTTAGTATAAATATGTGTTCATTTATTATGTTATTTTTACAACACAACATAAATATAGTTCATCAGAAGATTTGTGTCTCATATTCTCACATACCGTTACTGATTTAAAAAATATTACAATCGCTTTCTAATAAGCCAAAAAGGATTTGAATAATGAACTTAAAATGTCCGTGTATTACTTATTATGTATATTTTAAACAATAGCATTAAATTAAGAAGACATGTTTAATAAAGGTAATCACGATACTTATAAAAAAAGTCATAATTATAATAATTATTCTAAATATAGTTCAAATTTGGTCAAAAATTTTATACGTTACAGTAAAGAAAGAATATTATAATAATACGCCAGACAATACACACCAATCATTTGCTCTCAAACTAGGGCATTTATTTTGCTATGAGAACCAGACCACGACGTCGGGCGTCTCCCAGTACACCCAAAAAGTTCGTTTCCTAAATTGACCTGACCAGGAATCGAACCCGGATCCTTCCGCATTTGGATTCTACGCCCAAACCACTGCGCTATAGGAGTCATCTTATAATGTATTTCATAATTTTATAATAATTTATTTGTATACCTATCTTCAAAAAATATCAAGAATTGTACAATTCTTTTCAATTTATAATGTTTTAATTTAATGATATAACAGAAAAAGTAGTTAAACTCCCAAACTGAAAAGATTGTTCGAGTTTTATAGAAAACTCGATCAAATAAAGATTCATTAATATGCTAATTGACAAATCACGAACGAAAATTCACCTCAGGTGGTAAACCGGATCGCTTAGTAACAGACACGTTGTCACTAAATGTTATTGGTCGATATTGATTTGTATTAAAGCCATCAAATTTTTTTCTATGTTAACTGTCATGAACTTTTTCTGTCTCAATTCTCCCTACTTTTTATCTAATCTAATTCTCAAATTAAAGTTAATTAATAAGTTAATTGTTAAATTATTCGTTTGCAGTCAACTATTCGTATAAGGTAAAAAAATGAAGTGGGTATCCTTCACTACGTTGTAAACTGGTTGTATGATCGATACTAATTAATATTAACTACAACAAAATTTGGAAATTACAGTTTCAACAACCTTTTTGTTTATGGCGGAGGGGGCAAACGGGCAGGCGAGTCACCTGATGGAAAGTGATAACCGCCGCCCATGGACATCCGCAACTTATTTAAAATCATAACTTTTTAATATTTTTGAATACTCTGATACATTATAAACTATTTACTGATTAAAAACTAAACATTATCTTAAATAATAGACTTCCTCAAAGTTGCTGCTTAGAAGGCTGTCATTGCTTAGGGTGCCCAGCAGACTAGCAGCATTTCCTCTTGTGAATATTAACGTTAGGATATGTATGTATTTTTTTGTTATTAATAAATATATGTATAGTAAAATTACTATGTATATAGACTATTGTACCTATATTTACTTTAAGCTCTATGTACAATAGCTACCTAGAATCTATTTTAAAATTAGCGTATTAAAGAAAGGTCATACATTCAGACTTGAATTTTTCCAGAAATTATAACGAACAAATATAAATGCAGCCTTTGACACTAAAAAGGTTGATTATGTATTACTCTTTCCTTGTTTTTGTAGTGCCTATAATTTTTCTTAAGAACTACTTCCGTTTCGGCCAATATCTGTCAGCATATTTTCACGTTCAGCTTGAACCCATCACAAGAACTTGATTTCATTGACAACCCGCCCAACGGGTGCAACATAATGGGTTTTAAATTATTAAAGTTGGTAAAAAGTAGTGTCAATTCTCAATACTCATTTACCATATTTTCACACACCGATTCTTCCGTGCAAGTTAAGCTTAATATAAGCAAGCTCGATTAAAATAAATTTGATATCTGATTTACTAAAAAATTTAACATAAAAAGTTTCCATTAAAAATCTAGTTTAGCTAAAAATCATTACGGAAAAGTTTTACGCATTTTATTTAATACAATAACTACGGTTTGAAGATGCGCAGACGCAGCAGGCGACTGGCGTCTCTCCGTCTCCATGGCAACGTCGCCGCGGGTACATAAGCCTGTGCGTCGCCGAACAATACACAGATCATTATAGCCTGGAGAGCGCGCCGCACACTGTGCAGCGGATCACCGGCAGAATCAATAACACAAGTTTGATGTTTCGTAAATTTTAAGTGACAAATAACTTTAGTTACGAATCTCAACTTCAAGCGACGAATTAAAATTGTTTTAAAGTGTTGTGAATAAACTTTTAAGATATCAAAATGATGCCCTTAGTGTTGTTTGTTTTGGGAAGTCTCCTAGCAACTACAGAAGGCTGTGGGGCTGGAAAACAGATGTTAAGTAAGTACACATAAATTGATAAATATTATCTAATGTCCATATGAATACAGTTTGTAGAAGTAGTCTGATCACACTTTCAAAGGCTCAAAATTATTATTCAATGTTATTTCCTCAATTTCTTTTATCTACTTACCATAAAAATAGTTATGAAAACAGTAAAGTTTATTCATAGCGAATTTACTAAAAACTGTGTGACAATAACCTATTAATTTTTTTAATTTTGAATTTAATTCAGTTTAATTCATTTTAAATCAGTTACGAGTAAGAAACAAATTATAAAATAATTTATAGCGTATTGAAATTAATTTACTGTATTTAATAAAATTGATGTATGATTGTGTAACCAATATAATACGTAATTTAAAACTTTTATAAACGTTATATTGTAAATAACAATCCTATATAGAATACTTACTTAAGTACGTAATTATATACTGTAACAGTTTATAAAGGTGTATTATTTAACGGAAAAAACAACCGCAACGGTACGCCGCCACCCAGTCTACATTTTACATTTTACGAACTATTATTGCCAAAAGAAGATGCCTTTATTTGCATACCTTTATAGAACGAGATCGTAAAATTTTATTGACTCAAACACCTGTATAATACGCAACAGTCTAAATAAATCAGATAAAGCTGAAGAATTAAGTGACTAAGATTAAAATAAATACAAAAATATTGATTCTAGTTTTAAAACAAAATTAGGCCAATATTCGTATTATCAAAACTTGACCGGCTATAAATGTTTCATATTTATACATAACTTTTCAGAAACTGGAGGATTATCAGCATACGAGAAACAAGCGATCGTGGACGCACACAATCGCCTCAGACAATCTGTCGCATTGGGACAAGTCTCCAGTCAGCCTCCAGCAGCGAATATGATGGAAATGGTTTGTAAAGCGTCATTATCAGCAGTAAACAAAAATCGAAATTTATATAAGATATTATTTTACTTTAATTTTTATATACTTTATATTTATGTGATTTATTATGTTTAAATATTAATATATGTTAAAGTAAAATGTTAACAGAATAATTAATTTGTTTTGACATTATCCAAATTTATCTCACAAAATAAGGCATTTTGAAGTTAAATATCAAAGTTTAACCTATATATGAAAACATACATAAATATTAATGTAATTAAAACAAAAAAATATTATCAAACTTTAAAAATAGTTATATCTCTTTTGTAAAGGATTTAATAGTGTTACATAAAAAAGGTACACTTCTAAAATAAAAAGATCACGAATGTCCATTGAACTTTCGTACGATAACTGGCATATACCTATTAATATTTTTATGCATTTTTACAGGTGTGGGACGAAGAGTTAGCAGCAACTGCACAACGTTGGGCTAACCAATGCACTCCGGCCCACGACCGCGCTGCTCAACGGGACGTTGGTCGTTTCCCAGTTGGACAGAACCTCGCAGCCACTTGGACCACTCGCCCGCCAACTCAACCAAATGATTCAGAACCTGATTTTATGAAACAGATAAATGCGTGGTTCGACGAAGTCCGCATTTATGGCTTCAGACCCATCTCCGGAGGTCACGGCACCGGTCATTACTCACAGGTAAAACTACTAATTTAAACTGCAATAAACTGTTTGCGCGGTATATGAGTAACATCTACATTATTCTTCTTCTTTATATCGTATATTTACATACACTATACTTTCATGCTGACCGTACAAGGAAGAAATCTATACCCGCCCTTAATTCGTCACTTAAACATACAAATACACATATGTACCTATTTCATAAAGGCAAGCTCTCCTAAGAATCATTCTCTTTCCAGTTGGTATGGGGCGAAACATCCCACGTTGGTTGTGGATACACGTTCTATTATGACCCATCGCGTGGTTACACAAAACTCTACGTTTGCAACTACGGACCTGGAGGCAACGTTATTGGGTCCAATCCTTACGAGAAGGGCTATCCATCTTGTAGCAGCTATGGTCTTGCGGATTCCCAAAAATATAATGGTCTTTGCGGTAAGTGTCGTCTACAGAATCGTCTATGTAACTCCATTGTATGTGAAACTAGAGAAAAACAATTACGTTAGATGACGACGACCTTTTTATGACAGTTGTTATATTTTATTTGTTACAGCGGCCAGTTACGCAGCTACTTCCAACTACAGGACCGTCAACACAAAAAGCTACATCTCGAATGTCATCCCCGACAGCACCGGCAACACTCAAACTTACGTCACATCATACAACAACCAGTACGCTAATCAGTATAGCAACCAGTTCCAGTATCAGTATCAACAACCTCAGACTTACTACCAGACTCAATCTCAAACGTCGACATTTAGACCACTGATTAGCATCTTTAAGACTGCGTCAAACCTGTTTAGTAAGCCAAAGTCAAGCGTAGAAATCGGTACGGTATACATATGAAATGTTCTTGTTTGGGTGTAGAGTTTTAGCAGTATTTCGTAAATTATTGTGACAGTTGTGTTACTCGACTGATTTTATTCGAAATCGTCTCGGACGGATTTCGGAGCTGTTAAGATAGTGTTGTTATTCCTTGGTTTTACAAGGAACTTAAATAGGATATTTTTCCAACTTCAATTAAAGCCACTTTAACTTTGCATGATATAAGAAGGTCGAAGAAATTTCATTCATAAAACCGTACTGCTGTCGAGAATGACCTTCTAGTATTAGCAGTGTATTGCTAGATTAATTGTATTTATAGTTAACTATATTTATATTTTTAGTATTACTGTGTGTATAGGCGAATAAAAGAATATTCCAATTACTTTTGGCCTTTTTATGACTGATGTCCAAAAATATATAGAACTAGCTATTGCTCGCGACTTCGTTCGCGTGGTCTTCGATTTACTAAATTAAATAACTCCGAAACCTTCGGAAACGTACGCAGAACAATTCATTATGGTTTCATCAAATCGGATGAATGGTTTAAAAACGCATAGAGGACAATCATACAAAGAGATTCATTTTTATTTCTATACATTTTATTAAATAATGTAATAAGTTATTTATTAGTATATTCATAATGTTACATATAGCGATCCGCACCGGCTTCGCACGGAAAGGAATTTTTTTAATAGAAATAATTACTCCCTAATAATGTAGCTTTCTATAGGTGAAAGAATTTTTGAAATCAGTTGAGTAGTTTTTGAGTTTATCCATTACATACAAACAAACGAAGTTTACCTCTTTATAATATTAGTAAATAAGAAAGAATGATGAAAGACTGACGAAGAAAATCGACAGAGAAAAAGTGAATTTCAGCAGAAGCCAAGGAAGACCAAGACTGACTTACGAAGATCAAATAGTCAGTGTTAACTGACGGAAATCTCAAAAGCACTCGCATACTCAGGCGGAAATGCGTCAGGAGAATGATGAGATTTGAGGACGCGAAAGAAGTATGTAAGGACCGCGAAGCTTGGTGTTCTGTCCTTTTCGACTACCCCGTTAAAGATACAGCATGAAGAATATGCATG
Organism: Zeuzera pyrina; assembly: GCA_907165235.1. Taxonomy (NCBI): domain Eukaryota; kingdom Metazoa; phylum Arthropoda; class Insecta; order Lepidoptera; family Cossidae; genus Zeuzera; species Zeuzera pyrina. The sequence continues at coordinate 13,839,960 of OU015624.1, forward strand.
TACATAAAAAATCCAACTGCATGTAGAAGGAACTGAAAATATGTAAACAAAACGTGTTTTCATAAACAATTTCAAAGACGAGATAGTGGCAAAAAATGGATTTTCGTGACCTTTGGTCTTTACTATCATGAGACATCAAAGTATTCATTATAATCGCGTAAACCTACGAATACATGATTATAATGGATACTTTGAGATAACGTTCATTTCAAGGTTTACTTTTATTTCACCTAATCTAACTGGACTGTATCAATCTTTTTATATAATCCACGCAGAGAAGTTCCGGGCAAAATCTAATAAATGATAACAAACTAAAAAGTTAAAAGACACAGTTTACAATAGTCACTTAATAAACCTATTCAAATCATTACTAATATGTATAAACTACAATGTAGTGAGAACACGTTTCTGAAAGCAATACACATAGGCCTCATGTAGACGGCGCTGTAGCTGCGACGCTATCGCATCGTTTAACCACAGTATAAACACGACAGTAGGACCTCTTCATAGAAAACTAGCGTACGTGGTTTGTATGTGTGCCCACTAATAATATACACGCGCCGTGACACACACAACGGCAATATTTTAGGCAAATATTAGTTATTGTTGCGCCCGTCGGGGTCGCACGCGACGCAACAAGCGATCGCTTCAATGTCTTTAATTCGTTCTTCATATCGTCGCAAACAGGAAAACGACTAAGTCTCACAAACGAACGTATTATAATGTCCTTATATGCCTAAATAATTTTAGTCATCCGAATGCAGAGTTATTATTCTTCAACATAAGTACTAGAAATTTAATTTAACAAAGTCGAGAAACTTACCCGTGTGCATCGTTTTTTATTGTAACGCACAGAATGTGTAACTAACCGAGATGCTCTCCGCGGCTCACACTCAACTCAACAACCCTACGTAGATAAGTGGCCGAAAGTAGGCAATTCAATTACGCACGAGGCGGGAATCGGCCTTCTTTTCTACATATTCTTGGTGTAACTTTAAAGACGCTACCGCGTCGCCATCGTGGCATCGTGGCGCCGCTGCTTCTTTGTAATTTGGTTTTGTTATTTATTCTGCTGGCATTTGTGAATGAATGAATGAATATTATACATTCATTTTGTCATTTCCTAAATATTATTTAAAAAACCCGAATACTAACTTTTTTTTCTTACTTAAATTTAATATGTTCGTCATGCAACATGTGTGATGTATTTTATGAAACTAGTAGAATGATAGATAAAATTAAGACTACAGTAATGCAAGAATGGTACAGCAAAAGCAAGTTATGATGAACCTACGGCAACGCAGTTTTGGCGCAGCGTCGGCGGTAGTGGCGCAATTCTAACTTACATACGCGATGGCGTCGCGACCGCATTTACCTTCTACATTAAGCCAACACGTTATTACTTATTTTTACCATTAGAAGAATTTCAAAGAGCAATAATAAACCTTACATTGTTATCTAATTGTGACGCAAAAAATATATAAAAAAATGTTCCGTAAAAAGCGACATGTATTGTTAACCATAAAAACTATTTAATTTATTATTAACATTATCTAAAAATATCTGATGTGCGTATATTTCACAAAAGAATAAATCACACTTTTTAGTAACTTGATAGTTTGTTAGAAGCTTCGAATTTTAAAAGTATTATTCCATTTTAGCAACACTCAAAATCACACTATGTAAATAAAAGTAATTACGTAGTAAAAATATAAATGCACCTATGTACTCAAGAACACAAGATCTTCTAAAACAATAGACTCCTGAATGACTAGTAAATTAGGAGTTTCACCTTATGAATAACTATTAAATGGTTAACTATTGGAGGTCGATTGAGGAACCGTGCTCGTCGCGACTTCTGGCAGCCCTTTTCAGGGCTGTGATTCCTCTCCTGTGCACACCATGCGGGACGATGTATGCGAAAGAGTTAGGGCATCCCTCGAAAGCGACGTACACCGGTTTGTCCCCGCTGATGCGAGCAGGGTGCAGTTCGGCGTCGGGGACCGCCACCCAACACGCTGTGCACCTCGCGGCGGGAAGTGGAGGGAGGAGTGCAGAATAGCTGCGTGGAATGTGGAGGTGGATTGGAGAGATGAATGAAGTGATTGATATCATGGAAGAAAGAAGATTGGATGTATTATGTTTGAATTAAACCAAGCGAAAGGAATGTGAATTTGCCGACTTGCCTGGATCGCTTTGTGATCAGGGGTATCTCAAGAAGAAAGGGGATGCCAAGAGGTAGGCGTCTTACTGTCTTCTCGTTTGGTTAATTATGTAATTGAGTATAAGGATGTGTGAGACTGCTCTAGGTGCGTCTCAAGACAGGATCAGGAGAATATTTGTTGTAGTGGTGTATGCTCTAGTGTCTTCTGTCGGTTTGGGCGAGCTAGAACAATTTTGGGGGAATGTTAGTGAAGTTCTAGAGAGACGGTTGAAGAGAATGAGAGAATTAACTGTAATTCGATTTTAGAGAGAATTAACTGTAATTCTCTCATTCTCTTCAACCGTCTTCAACACACTGGTGTGGAGACATGAATGGATGGGTCGTGACAGCTCGAACAGGATTTGAGTTTGTCCTAGGCAAGTATGGATATAAGAGAGTGAATGATGCTGGTAGGATTGTGTTAGGAGTGTCTATGAAAAAGGATACCGTACCATATATCGTACCGCTAATATTATATATTTATATAATTTAAGCACAAACGGATTCGTCAGTACACGTGGGAAAAGAAGGATGAAAAGAGTATGATTGATTTATTTCTGCCTGCAGGAAAAACAGGGTTTTTTATTTTTTATTTATGTGCTTCCCTTGGCGTGTTCAAAGTCGGTACTTTTGTCAGTCAATATGTTTCCTATCTTCTTTCTTTCATGCAATTCTTAGGGTATCGTACTCCTTCCATTCCCGTCCTTTTCTACTTCTAATTTCTTTATTTTTTTATTATTTCTCTTACTTATTACATCTTATTCTAATTTTTTATTTACATTTTTTAATTTATTACTTTTTTACTTTTATATCTCTACTTCCATTCTTCTTACAATTTATTTCGGAATTAATTTTGTTTTATATTATCCTTATAGTGTACAATTTTCTTAATAGCTGCTATCATAGTATTTGTTTTTACTCTTCTATTTCTTCATTAACTTTCCTTATTCTAATATCACGTTTTCCATTCTTTTATATGTCCTAAACTAATTTTCACTTAACTTTTATATCACATTTACTCTGTATTAACATATTTTTATGCCTTACGGCCTAGTTAAAACTAGTTTAACTATATTCTAATATATGATCTTAAGCTACTATTTACATTCAATATATCACAGTTGACTTGTTTTAAATTTTTTACATTGCACATTATAAACTTCTTATTTTTAATTCTTGCAATTACTTTGTTAGCTACTTTTCTTTTTATCCTAAATGAATTCGCTTGTTTCTCTGTTTATTTTACTACCGAATCCCTATTTCCGCTTCTAGTCTACCTCTGCTGTAAATGGGGATATCATTCAAAACATACATCACACTTTCGCTCTCATTCATATCACAAGAACACGCTGGGCTCTCCTTCCACTTGAAACGATTCAGGTACTCAGAGAACCCCCTGTAGGGGCATTGTAAGTGTGTTAGAAATAATGAATCAGCAGTTTTGTGTGGAAATGTGAAGTATGTGAGCGTCAACGGCAGTTACTGCGCACTGTCCGATCGGTACGAACGTGACCAATATTGGGGTTCAGTTGGAAAAATAAATTTGTACGGAATTAACAAAATTTACTCCTTTATATCTGCTAGTGACTCCCAGTACAACTCACACGAACATACGTATATCCTAAACCCTCATGTCCTGTGAACACTTGCGCTTGATTCATTCTTATCTTCCTCACTACCGAATGAGCTTTAATGTCGTACGGGAAAAACACTTTTGTGACAGAGGCCGTTTGCTCACTCCTATACCCCTTATCGCATTCATCAATCGACTCCTGTCGAATTTGTCGCTTGATGAATGAGATGAATGAAATAAGAGAAGGCATTTGTCATAATCACCGATCTACAGCATTTTTGCGCACGGGTTATACATAATTTATTTTTATTGCTTTTATATTTAGAAATAAGAATAAGAAAAAAAAAATAATAGTTCTGAATTTGCTTTTATGAGTAAAAAATGGGGAAATTAAAATCAATGAAAATACATAAAAATGACATAGAGATGATTTATTAAAAGATATCGAACATCCGTTTATGATTTTTTCTTACAATAGAAGTTTTAAAATAGAGTTAAAATGTTTAAAAATGAACAGTTTTACTTTTCCTGTCAACAAGAAAGTAGGAAGAAACAAGAAAATTCTTCATGACGTTTTCTTTGATGGTATATTCGAACATCAGATTTAATTAAATTCCATTGTTTTAACCGCGATGCTAGTAACTCTGCTTTACTTTTTGGTAGATTTAAGTCTCTTATTAAGCCATTGAGATCTTCAGAGTTGATGAGGGGTGGTATTTTTGATTCATATTCAAGAACGAATCCGATATGTACGGATACAGATGAACTCCGTGATTGATGGCTGCCTTGAGAGAGTAGTTGATTTTCCAAAAATGGAGGAGTAGGTACAGGATTTTCTTCTGTATGTGGTATTGGAGCAGATGTCGATGGTAGATCAGGATAAGATGTTTTCTTTGAATTTTTGCCTCTGTGTGGATTCACAATGCAAAAATAACAGTCTGTGTAATGATCACTGGGTTCCCTCCAAATTCTCGGCACTATAAACTTCATTGCTCTTTTCTCACCTCGGTACCAGCCTACAATAAAACGTAACGTATATAACCAAATTGATGTTATTATAAAATAGTTAATAAAATAAAAAAATGAGAAAATAAACTCACCGTCTAGATCTAGATTGTATCTGCAAGAGTTACATGACACATGTGGAGCCTATTTTTTGTCTTGATTTTTAACAGGTAGATTGAAGTAAGCTTGATATGCCTCGCAAATCTTTAAATTTGTACTTAAATCATACTTTTTCTCTTTCACTTTAATAAATTCGCCGCAAATATAGCAAAACGAGTCAGCGTCTCGTTTATAACTTCTCGTAGCCATTTTATACAGGTCGATACAGCGAAAAAAGATATGAAACACGTTATTTTTCTGTAACATTCAAACACATACTGTTGTATACAACAAGCGACGCAAGAAACACTCAAAAATGGTCAAATCGCTCTAAGTTCTTAAAAAGCGAATATTTTCGATTTGTAATCACATTTTTTTTTTATATATGTGCTTATATAATTAGAATATATTGAGTAAAACCCATGTGCAAAAATTTTTTTTTTTTGTTGACCGGTGAATCCGTCCTCGTCTTCATTTTGAGTGCCGCGTCCTTCGCCAGCTCATCGGCCCCTTCATTACTCTCCATCCCCGCATGTGCTCTAATCTAGAACAATCTGATAGATTGCTCTCTCTTGACAATCTTATCGATTACTTGGCTTATTTCAAATGCTAAGGGATATAGGGAGATTTTTCCAGTAACAGAATCCAACGCTAACCTTGCGTCTGAAAAGATACTGGAGCTGGGTGTGCTACAACGGTGAATATAATAGACCGCTCTGGATAAAGCCAAGAGTTACGCCTGGAAGACGGTGCAAAAACGTTCCAACTTTAATTTTTTACTCTTTACTTCGGCTTCGCTATCCCAAATTGATAGTGCCGCCCCAACCTTACCATCAACCCTGCTCCCGTCTCTGAAGATGTTTGTATGGCCATCTATGCTTTGTTTCAGCTCCACACTGTCCTCCACGCGTATGAACCTCAGCTCCGTCCAGTCTGCCGGGTGTAGCAATTAAGTAAAACGCACCGGCCTCTCCACATTCTGATGAGAATACCCCTTCTTGATCTTGTGCAGGAAAGCCACTTTCCTTGCACGTACATCCAGAAGCAGTATCCCGGCGAGTAATAGGACCGAGTTAAGGGAGACCATGCGATATGCCTTATTTCTTTCGAGCTATTCCCCGCTGCACCATATCCTGTTGCTTCTTGACCCCGTGTCTGTTGGACACTGGTGCCCACAAAGTCGCCGCATACAAAACTGTCGGTTCGACCACCGTCGTATAAATGGTCTGGATTATCTCCGGCTCCAACCCACGATGGAGTGATTATTATAGAAAACTGTATGAGAGTGACGACTTTGTCTCTGACACTGAGAGCGATCCTAACGACAGTTCGCCACACTCGAGTCAGGAACTAGAGGAAGTCATTAGTATGAAAAAGATTGAAAAAGAGCCAAGGCTGTGGGAAATGATGAGATGAGATATCTTATCTTTGGTGGCAGAAGAGACAGATTCCGGAGGACTGGCGCACCGAGGTCAAAGCGCCTCTCTATAAACGAAAAGGCTCCTATTTAGACTGCGCGTGCAATAGGGCTATCAGGTTAGAGTCTGGTGCTAAAAGTGCTGATGAGTCCACTAACTCTTTATTAACATCATTAATTATTATACTGACTACCCCGTTAGGGATACAGTGGGAAGATAGTCATGTATTATTCATTATCACTATTAACATTAGCAAGTAAAGTCTATACAAAGGTATTAACTAAACATATGAAAGGCATATTTGTGGGAGGCACAAGGTGGTTTTAGGAACAGTAGGGGTTGTATGTATCAGAATTTATCGCTCCGAGGTATCGTAGGGAAGTTTCTGGCCACAGGTCGGAAAGTTTTCTGCGCTTTCGTGGATCTTTAAAAAGCATTCGATAAAGTAGTGCAAAAGAAATTATGGAGTCTTCTGCCTGCATATGGGGTGGAGGGTCCCTTACTGCAGGCTGTGAGGTCATTATATCGAGGCCACAGAGCCAGTGTAAGGATATATGGTGACTTGTCACCCTGGTTTAAAGTCTGTTCAGGCGTCAGACAGGGCTCCGTTATGTCTGCCTAGCTATTCGCGCTGTATTTCGCTAGTTGCCTCCAGACATCGAAAGGTAGTATGAGTGGTATGATATGTGATGCTACAGTGGTAAACTACCTTTTGTACGCTGAGGATGCTCTGCTTATAGCACCATCAGAAGCGGAGTAGCAGACACTAGTTACGTGCATGAAAGAAGACTGTAAATTGAAAAATATGAAAAAACTAAAGTTCTGGTGTTTGAAAGGGAAGATGTACAGACAAAGTGTGAAATACTGGTGAACGGAAAATGTCTAGAACAATGGAACAAAATTGTATATCTGAGGAGTGCGTTTTCGAGGGATGAAAGATGTGAGTTGGATGTGGAGAGACGGGTAGCAGTCGGCAATATAATGAACGGTGCTCTGTGCGCATTAGTAAGCAGTGGTGTTGACGCCAACTTTATTGTACGGTAGTGAGTCCACATGGAAAGAATGAGTGATGAAAGACTGACGAAGAAAATCTGTAGAGCGAAAGTGAGTGGTAAAAGAAGCCAAGGAAGACCAAGGCTGACTTATGAAGATGAAATAGCCAGAGTGTTAGCTGACGGAAATGTCAAAAGCACTCGCATACCTAGGCGAAAATATGTGAGGAGAATGACGAGATTTGAGGAAGCGAAAGAAGTATGTAAGGACTGCGACGCTTGGCGCTCCGTCCTCTATCACTACCCCGTTAGGGATACAGCGTGAAGATACGTATGTATGTGTATGTATGTATTAAATCGTCACAGCGTTATAAAAATAAACGGTCTCATGGTAAATATTTCTATAATATATTACTTAATATGTTATCGTTAATCTTATTATTTTAAGTTCCTAAACACGTCAAAGAAATCGATCAAAGTGTGAGTTCAACTCGCGCACAGAGAGAGTTCCGTACGATGTGTATAAAATGGTAGTCGAATTTAAATGCTCAATTTAAACTCGTTAATTTTACTATAAACATTTTCAAATGTTAAGCAGTGCAATATGTACGGTTTAACAAAATGTATTACTATATCTTTAAACAGACAAAATGTATTACTATATCTTTAAAGTTCGTACGACATATTATAATTTCTAAGAATATCAACAGGGACAGACGGGCGGAACTATGAATAATCTTGTTAGGATTCTGATTTTCGTTTCAAAGCATAAAGCTTTAAAGAGAGCTTTTAAATAAAGAGAGAACATATAGACACTGAAATTATTCCATTGTCTTCCGTTTCATCAAAATATTACTTTTATAATGGCCTCATAAAAGACATCAACGGGAGCACTCATTAAATTTTTATTATTTGAAAATTATTATCGACATGGCTGTATACACTGTATAGTTTTTTTTTCTAATTTTTGTCTAAAATTATTTGCAAAATAAGTACAGAAACAGAATGAAATTCTGAATGATATTAAGTATTTTATTTACATAAAAACAAAACTCCACAACAAAATGCATTTCGCGGTTGGTAGAATTTTTTATTTAAAGAAAAAACCCTGCGACGAACTTTGTTTAATAGAGCTTGGTAGCAATGGATAGTACAGCCATGCAATTTTGTAAAAACTCGAATCACCCAAAGCGAGACTCGCTCGACAATTCACCCCACTTCGCATTCGAACTCTCTTGACCTTCAAATGGAATTCTCTAAACCAAACATTCAAGGAGCGAAGTGAAGTGATCTTAGATGCGAGTTTGTCGGAGATTGCTTTAAGAGTAAACATCTCAGTCGACATTTCGTCTTAAAGTATTTTAACTTCTTCTGAGATAATTACGTTAAATAAAACTCGTTTATTTAGATTGGATTGTTATATTTAGCGAAACTTCATAAAATTCATTTACGATAGTACAACTCGCCACCGCCACTCATCGAGGCGGCGCTAGTATCTCTGTCGACTTCAGAGAATACCAAATCACAGTTGACAATCTCACCTCGGACTCAGAAGTGAATTTGACTAATTTGCATTAGAGAATCGCACTACAGAGCACTAATTTTTGGAGTTTACTCCTTAAGAATCGATTTTCATATAAGGCCCCCGGTATGAAAAAAAATATGAGGAGTAAAATCTATTCATCGAATGACCTCGTTACGTTTTTTGTGCGCAACCTATTGTCCGCACTTTTCACTTTTCAGTCGTGTGTATTAAGACGTACATAGGGTATGCTGCGGGGCAGCTTACGCATGTAAGTATTATGTGTACATAATATACCTATATGTCATTTCTATATAAAATATATAGGTATATAATATATACTCCACAGCGTCTTCAAATGATGAATATACTCGTATATATACATTCAGTCAAGAAAGTATCGGGAATGGATGATTTGTTTATGGTTCCAAATTCAATTTTTTGTTTTTTTTTGTTGTTGTTAGATTGGCACAAGTGTTTTTCATTTTGGCGCGGAGTTTGAGTTGCATCTGTTATTTAAATTAAATATAGTGCTGTTTTTAGTTATATCATTCTAGTGTATATTGCGAATTTCATAATGGGCAAAGACATCGAACAAGGAGTTTGTCTTAAATTTTGCATTGCCAATGGAATTTTGTGTTCGGAGTCACTGAAATAATTACAGAAGGCTTACTGTGAATCGACTTTATCAAAAACACGTGCTTATGAGTGGTACAAAGCGTTCAAAAGCAGTCGAGATATGATGGAAGATTTGCCTTGCTCTGGTAGGCCATCAACGTCAGCAACTGAAGTTAACATCGCAAAAGTGAAGGAAATAGTGACTTTAAATGCTCATTCAAGTTTGAGAGAGATAGCTGCCGAACTTTCTGTGTCTCACGAGTCGATCCGTACCATTTTAAATAATCACTTGGGTATTAAACATGTTGCCGCTCGGCTAGTCCCAAAAGACCTGAATTTCTCCAAAAACTCAATCGCATAAGAGTCGCTGAGGACATGCTAGAACGAGTCCATTCCGACCCAACATTCGTGAAACGCATTTTTAGTGGTGGTGACGAGACGTGGATTCACGAGTTCGACATGCAAACTAGTCAACAAGCTTCGGAGTGGCGCCTTCCAACTGAACCGAAACCGAAAAAACCACGCCAAAGTCGATCGAAAGTCAGTCATATTGACTGTTTTCTTTAACTATCGCGGTGTAGTGCACTCGGAATTCTCGCCGGAAGGTCAAATGGTAAATAAAGAACAGTATTTGGGCATTATGCGGCGTTTAAGAGAGCAAATTTGACGAAAAAGGCCAGATTTGTGGAAAGAAAATTCTTGGATTTTGCACCACAATAATGCGCCTTCGCACAAGGCCATCATTGTGAACGAATTTTTGACCAAAAACTCAACAAATACCATCGAGCAACCACCTTATTCAGCAGATATGGCTCAAGCTGACTTCTTTCTTTTTCATAAACTCAAATTACCACTTCGTGGCACCCGTTTTCATTCGGTAGAAAACATAAAGGAGAATTCGCGGCGAGCGCTGAACTCAATTCCGGAAAAAGCGGTTAAAAAATGTTTAAATTATTGGATTATGCGTAGGCGTAAGTGTATCGTTTCTGAAGGAGCATACTTTGAAGGTGATAAAATAAATTGGATGAATAACATTTCGTGTATTATTGATCTTTTCCCGGTACTTTCTTGACAGAGTAGGTTTCTCGGGGTGCTGATTACTAAAATGATGTTCATTTTCAAATCCAAGATGGTGAATATTACTTTTTTGGATAAATCGATACGGGTATTAAATTCTAGGTTTCTCGGGGTGCTGAGTACGAAAATGACTTTCACTTTTAAATCCAAGATGGCGAATATTACTTTCTTGGATAACTCGATATGGGTGTCACATTATAGGTTTCTCGGGGTGCTGATACTGAAAATTATGTTTATTTTCGAATCCAAGATGGCGATTATTATTTTTTTGGATAAATCGACATAGGTATCATCGACATAGCTATCAATCATTTTCTAGGTTTCTCGGGGCGCTAATTACGAAAATGATGTTCATTTTCAAATCCAAGATGGAGAATATTACTTTTTTTTTGATAAATCGATATGGGTATCAAATTCTATATTTTTCGGGGTGCTGATTACGAAAATGACTTTCATTTTCAAATCCAAGATGGCGAATATTACTTTTTTGGATAAATCGATATGCCTGTCAAATTCTAAGTACCTCGGGGTGCTGATTACGAAAAGGACGTTCATTTTGTAATCCAAGACGCCGAATATTATTTTTTTTGATAGATCTACATGGGTGTCATGTTCTAGGTTTCTCAGGGTACTGATTACGAAAATGACGTTCATTTTCAAATCGAAGATGGCAAATGCTACTTTTTTTATATCTATTAATATTGATCTTGATCAACACTGATCATTATTGTTTACAGTGAGGTGAATAAAAATATATAAAAAATGGAAAAAAATCACTAAGTTTTATTTATTTAATCATGCTGTGATATATCATTGTTAATACTCTTTACTTGTGTTGAAATATTCAATAAATAAATACTGTAGCAACAAAATTAAAAGTTTCACATATCGCGTAGATCACGCGAAAAAAATTATTTATTTATTTAAATAACTAATCGTGCCTCATGATTTTACTCGTATTGATGCCTATGAGTCTCATCAAAATCGATTCAGCAATTTCAGAGATTATCCTGGACGAACAAACAGACAGATAAAAAGATAAAAAACGCTTGTTTGAGTTTTTATTACGTGCAAATAATTGCACGATTAAAAAAATCATTATTTTGATATCACATGAGACATGAGAGACACTTTAACTTTATTAGTATGACTAGATGTATAGATAATAATGACAATTATTTGTCAGTTAATTTCTGGTAAAAATATTAGACCACTTCATGAATCCGTAAAAACGAAATACAACTAATATATATTAAACCAATACGTGTGCCCAGTATCGAGTACTGACATTACATTGACCTCAAAAACGTTTGAGATGAGAAGATGCAAAACACTTGAATAAATATCTTAGGAAGTGTAAATGAAACATCTTCCTATTTACATTGTACAAAGAAACGTTCTTGTCGTAAAGTTGTATAACCTTCATTATATTCATATTTCTTAAAGCCACCTTTTGTATTGTTAAAAGACGTCACGAAAGGGGCATACAGTACAATTTGATGTTAATCAATCAATTATAGTTTTCAAATAAATTACATAATTTAAAACTACAAAGTAATTATGTGCCTCAAGACAAGACCATTGTAAAAAGACAATGTAAAATTTGCAGCGTTAAAACACAATATGTATGTCCTATATTATTTTTAATTAATTTATTAGGTTTGTCAACAGTTCCACGTTAACACAGTACAGATAAATACAATGTACAATTAAGAACTAAATGCGCAACTAATTACTGACAAACACATATACGTTAAAAGTTTGTAACAGAAGCACCAACAAATTTTAATTAATGCTGCTATTTATATAGATATAGATAATAGTTTCAGAATATTTTATTTATAGTTGACGGCGAGTCAGTAAAAAATTAATTCATTGTATTTCTTAGATAATTTGCAAAATCGAGATACTTGTGAGTTAGCTCCCATTCTACAAAGAGGTGTTTAAAGGACAATAACACGGTAACGAGATTATCTAATGGACACACTAAATTTAAGTTTTTACGGATACATGAGCAGTCGATTTGTAGTAATTTACATAAAAAAGTCTAAAATATCCCCACATATATTCAAGGTGAATATTTAAAATTGGTGCAGACATTCTTAATACGAAATGCTTGTCTTAGCAATATTAAGGGACTACGCCAAATAAAGTGGGAATCGTTTTGGTATGCATTCTAGTCGAAGAGAACGCACAGCATAATGTGGTTTCCAAGTAATGCTAGAATAATCCAACTTACCCGCCATAAAACTGTTGTACAAAATTATTTTAGTTTTGGTTTTGCAAAATATTTTCCCGTTCCGTATTATAAAACCCAATATATTTGAGACCCTCTTCATTAAATATATTATTATCTAAATCAGGAATAAAATTTAATTTCCTATCGAATAAAATACTCAGATCCCTGACACAGTCCACTTTCGGCAAGTTAGATCCGTGAGTATGATATGTTTAATTTTCAATTACCCTTTTTCCTGTAAATTTCATAAAGTAAAATTTATCAAATCTCAATCGGGATGCAGCTTCTTCAATAGAATTTGGATTTGGAGCGTAATGATATGCTTTCAGAAGCATACCATTATTGCTTATAAAAGATATCTCTGAGTATCAACATTATGGATTAAGTTAAAACTACCGATTAAGGATATATCGGTTAAGAATATATTGGTTAAAGAAATATCGAGAAGGGAATGATATGGATAAACAGTAGTCGAAAGTACCTTAGAGTCACTAACATGATAAATCCGTCAAATTGTGACAGTATGAAAAATTGATTGAATTGTTGCATATCAAACGCAACTAAAAGATTAATATTTTTATTAATATCGTTTCTATCGATTAATGCCCTAATCAATGACACTTAAATTTAAATCACCTACAATACACGTACAAGAACCCTATTTTTCACACGGAGCACTGCAGTTTGCAATGAAGTGATACGACAAAGGTTTTTGTACAGGAGACGGTATTTAAACACAACAGATGGCTAATTGGTGAGTAGAGTTGTTTGTAGGTATGTCCGCTGATATTCCTCACAATCACTTTCCCATTAATATTATCGTTTAGAGTTAATTTTTTTTTAATAGCTATCATTGCACCACACTCTTTTTTTGTTTTTACTAAACTTTAAAAAAGTTAAACCGAAGAAAAAAAACAAAGTTTTTTTTTCTCCCTTTTGAGTGAATTCTTTTCTAATTTAAAACGGAATGAAATACAAATAGTCAATGTAAATGAACTCTTATAAGCCATTAGGATTATTTGGTGTATTTTAGAAGCACCAATACTGAACTCAACAGAAAAATAATTAATTATTGACGTCGGTTCATAAACAAAGAAGTTAAGCCTAACACATAAAAATAAGTGCAACCAAATTGAGAACCATCTTCTTTTTTTGCAGTCGGTTCAAAAACCAGGTAAATACCTGGTTTTTGAACTATCTCTTCTATAAACCTGTTTATCACAAAACAGTTCATTACTATTAAGTCAACTGTCTGACTTATTTAGATCCAGTAGCCAGAATATTAGCTGACGGAAATGTCAAAAGCGAGAAACGAAATTGGAAGAAGCGAAAGAAGTGTGTAAGGACTGCGATGCTTGGCACTCCATTCTCAATTACTACCCCTTTAGGGATAAAGCATGAATATATGTATGTAGTATATGTGTATAAGTATATATACGTAATAAACATTCCTAACTAAATTATATGGCTTGCGCCTGTCTAACGACAACTAAAATTAAATAAAACTGGCCAAGACCCTGTCGGACAGCCAATAACTTAGGGTTTTGTGTCAATTTTGGACAAAGTAGAAATTAAATTAGAAGATAATTGAATGGGTGTAAAGTATCATTCATTTAATTTTTTGTTTCCCCATTTCTGGGTCGGGTTACCAATTTACGTCTTCGTATCTTGAATAAATGTAAAGATGACGATATTAGTAAAATACGAACTGACAGACATGACGAAATTATTTGTAAGGATTTAGTTTTTGCCTTTTGACTGTGATAGTGATATCTAAAAGGTTTTAAGTATACTTACACAACAAAATAACATTATGTACTTTAGAAATTAATAACGTTGTTTAGGGAGAAATATTAAATAGAAGTATTAACATCTAAAATAATTACATACATTATGTTCACGTTTTAAGCCTAACGGGGTATTCAGAGGGGATGGAGCGCCAATCTTTGAAGTCCTTATATACTTCTTTCGCCTCTTCGAATATCGTCATTCTTCTCGCGCATTTTCGTCTAGATATGCGAGTGCTTTTGACATTTCCGTCAGCTGACACTCTGGTTATTTGATCTTCATAGTCATCCTTGGTCTTCTTTGGCTTCTACTACCACTCACTTTTGCTCTGTAGATTTTATCCGTCAGTCTCATCACTCTTTCTTTTCATGTGCCTGAATCATTTAAGCATTACTCTCTTCGCTTTTAAAATAACACTTTCGTGGAATCCTATCATACTGTCTATCTTTTCATTGTTTATTTTGTCCACAAGGACGACACCGTACAAATTTTTAGATCGCATTTCTACTGTATTTATCTTACTTTTATTTGATTTCGGGCAAATCCAGACCTTTCTTCCGTAGAAAAGTTGGTACCAACACTGCATTGTGGATGGCCATTTTAGCTGCGTTTTCACTTTGCCTACTAATGTAGTAAAACACCGTTTACTTTATTGCCAGCTGCTACCCGCCTATTCACATCCAACGCACATCTTCCATCAGAAAACGCACTCCCCAGATACACAATTTCATTGACTTGATCCAGACGTTTTCCATTTACACATATTTTACATTTCGTCTATACATCTTCCCTTTCAAACACCAAAACCTTAGTTTTGTTCACATTCATATTCAATCCTTTCACTTCACATTCTTCTTTCATGCACGTGACTAGCGTCTGCAACTCTGCTTCTGATGGTTCTATAAGCAGAGCATCGTCAAGTTACAAAAGGCAATTTATTACTGCGCCGTTACGTCTCATACCATACACTACATAACACAAAAATTAGTATTAATACCTCAGCCTTCACCTTTAGCCTTAGCTTTTTATCATTTTAAAAATTGCCAATACTGTCATTCCAATTTTATTATTTAATGAAACTGCTAAATTACTCATTCTCTTAGGAACGTGATGACTATTCATCACGTATCATAAAGATTACATTCAGGTGTAGTAAAATATAGAAAAAGCGACATCTGGCACAAAATATTTGAATCTTAAACTTAGGAAATCAAGTAAATTCAGGGCCAAAAAATAAAATACGATGAATACATAAAAAATAGAAACTTATTCACTTTATGAGTGAGCAGTTCTTTTAAAGCACGATCATATGGATAGGTGGCGCTGTTATAAATTACTAATATTGTACGAGGGAAATCATTAATTTAAGAAAAACATTACGTATTATGAGCAAATTATACCATAAGTAATTATTATTGCGAATATCGATCACATCAGCTAGTATTTAAGATACATTTTCAACCGACTTCCTAAAAAGGAGGTTCTCAATTCGGTTGTATGTTTTTTTTTACGTTTGTTACCTCATAACTCTGTCATTTATAAACTGATTTGGATTTTTTTTTTTTTGTTTGAAAGGATACACTTCCAATTGGTCCCATTGAAATTTTACTGATATGGAAGCTTTGGTTTCGAAGATACACCAAATAACGCGACCTGGTTATAACCTTTATTCATTTATATTGACGATTCTCTTGTATGTCATTTGTTAACTATCGTTGTCCCCGCATGGTATAATGGTAGTAGGGAGAAGATATAAATTGCCTGTGATATAATAAATTCAGTCAGTAGAGGCAGTCAGTGGCGGACAGAGAATACGGCGGATTGTAAGAATACTGCTAGGGTGTAATTATGATGCAACCTTTACACTGTTCTTTTATAACTGATTGATATTGATATGATATGATATTGACGATATTGATAATGATGTGTGCGATTTGTTCGCATCTTTTATTGTGAAAGCCCATGGTTTGTGCTGTTCGATAGAATGGAAGTTACATATTGCGCTCCAGAATTAGAAAACGAGCTAATTGCATACCTGCCCTAGATATTTATTTCGGCCAAGGGAGGATTCACTCAAAAAACAAAAAATTGTTATAAAAAAATTAAACCGACTTCAAAAAAGAACACTGAAAAGTATGGAATAACTATCTTTTACTAATCAAAACTTAAGTACAAAAATAACTTTATGAATACGATACAAATACCCACATAATTAAATTTGACAGTTATTGAAGTCGGTGTCAAATCAATGTTCGACAACAGAAAGTCTATTTAGTTTAGTAGGCTTGGCACCGACTTCAGTAACTGTCACATTTAATTATATGGGTATTTGTATCGTATTTATAAAGTTATTTTAGTACTTAAGTTTTGATTAGTAAAGGACAGTAATTCCATAATTCTCTGTGTTCTTTTGGAAGTCAGTTTAATTTTTTTATAAAAATTTTCATAATTAATTTCCTGTACATCTCTTTATTATTGTCACTAAGTTACTGTTCATAGTCCACTAGACTTTAGGCTCATAGCACACATTAATTAGTTACTAACGTAAACTCATAGTATGAATTATTTAAGTATGATATGAACTTAATATTTACTTTTATGTCAAAAAGTAATAGTCTAAGAGCCAGTGAAAGGCAGACTGTAAGTATTTTACCAAAGATGAAATTTTCCTCGGTGACCCTCTTATACCTACCATACATGAGGCGGAGAGTCACTAAGCCCAAAGCGGGTAGCCATGGCGTCACTCAGGTAAGAAAGGTATAAAAATCAGACCAACTTCAAAAGTATTTTACCAAAGCTGCCGTTTGGTTATATGAAAGGATATAATTATTACTATAGAATAATGGAATGGCAGACGATTTGGCCGGTTGAAACCTTATGGCAGACGTTTTTGAAAATTTAAAAAAAATAAAATTTCAAAAGTATTTTACCAAAGCTGATTTTTATATACATTCAGTCAAGAAAGTATCGGGAATGGATGATTTGTTTATAGGTCCAAATTCAATTTTTTGTTTTTTTTTTTGTTATTGTTAGATTGGCACAACTGTTTTCCATTTTGGCGCGGAGTTTGAGTTGTATCTGTTATTTAGAATAAATACAGTGCAGTTTTTAGTTATATCATTCTAGTGTGTATTGCGAATTTCATAATCATAATGGACAAAAACATCGAACAAAGAGTTTGTCTTAAATTTTGCATACCCAATGGAATTTCGTGTTCTCGGAATTCTTGCCGGAAGGTCAAATGGTAAATAAAGAATATTATTTGGGTATCATGCGGCGTTTAAGAGAGCAAATTCGACGAAAAAGGCCCGATTTGTGGTAAGAAAATTCTTGGATTTTACATCACGATAATGCGCCTTCGCACTGTGAGCATCATTGTGAACGAATTATTAACCAAAAACTCAACAAATACCATCGAGCAACCACCTCATTCACCAGATATGGCTCCAGCCGACTTCTTTCTTTTTCCTAAACTCAAATTACCACTTCGTGGCGCCCGTTTTAATTCGGTAGAAGACATAAAAGAGAGAATTGGATTATTCGTTGGCGTAAGTGTATCGTTTCTGAAGCATACTTTAAAGGTGATGAAATAAATTTGGATGAATAACTAAGATTTCGTGTATTATTGATCTTTTCTCGGTACTTTCTTGATAGAGTAGTACATACTACATATAATACAACTTTAAGAAGGCAAAGGTTTTTTATCTAGACTGCGAGCTACACAACCATCAACTTGGTCAGCTTAGCAAGTAAAGTCTATTAATAATCAATCCAGTCTATCGAGCAATACATTAAATGTATTGATCAATAGATCCGCCCAAAACTCCAAAACTACTAAAATCAACAAATGAGTTGGCTAATGATAATGTTACATACATACATACATACATATCCTCACGCGGTATCCCTAACGGGGTAGTCGGAGAGGACGGAGCCCCAAGCGTCGTGGTCATTACATACTTCCTTCGCTTCCTCAAATCTCATCATTCTCGTTACACATTTTCACCTAGGTATGCGAGTGCATTTGACATTTTCGTCGGCTAACAATCTGGCTATTTGATCTTCATATGCCTTGGTCTCCTTTGGCTTTTTTTATTACTCACTATCGCTTTATAGATTTTCTTCGTCAGTCTTTCATCACTCATTCTTTTCATATGCCCGAACTATCTTGGCATTCCTCTCTTCATTTTTACAATAACACTGTCGTGCAACCCTGTCAAATTGTATAACTCTTCATTATTTATTTTGTCCGCAAGGGTGACATCAAACATATTTCTAAGAGATCGCATTTCTACTGCATTTATCTTACTTTCACTCGATTTCGGGCATATCCAGGCCTCACTATCGTACAATAAAGTTGCCACCAACACCGCATTGTGTATGGCCAGTTTGGCTGAGTTAGATATATTCACACTGTTAACTTATTATATAATAAATTATATTTACTTTTCTTCTTTCAATCTTTCAATGTCTTTCAATTTAGCAGGATACAGCACGTGTAGTAAGGCAGACATGAAGCAGCCCTGTCTGACGTTTAAACAGACTTCGAACCAGGACGACATGTCACCATCTATCGTTACACGGGCTCTGTGGCCTCGATTTGTTGACCTCGCAGCCTGCAGTAAGGGGCCCTCCACGTCATATTCAGGCAGAAGACTCCACAGTTTCTTTCGCACTACTCTATCGAATACTTTTTCAAAATCCACGAAAGCGCAGAAAACTCTCTGACCTATGACCAAAATCTTCCCCGCGATAACGCGAAGCGAGAAAATCAGATCTATACTACCCCTACTGATACTAAAACCACCTTGCGTTTCCCACAAATATCTTTCAGAAACATTTTTCATGTGTTCAGTCAATACCTTGGTATAGACTTTACTTGCTAATGTTAATAGTGATAATGAATAATACATGACTATTTCCCGCTGTATCCCTAACGGGATAGTCAGTATAATAGTTAATGATGTTAATAAAGAGTTAGTGGACTCATCAGCACCTTTAGCACCAGACTCTAACCGTTGCTCTTAATTATAGAAAATCAATAAAAGAAATAAGATTTTTATTTTCTTCGTACACCTTCTATTCCCAAATCTCTCTGTCCGTCTTGATGTTCACAGTACTGGAAAACAATGAGAAAAGACTCTACTGCGAAACGTATCCTTTAGACTCAGGCAGCCATCGTTTTAAAGTAATAGTCTTATTTTAACAGACTACCCAAATTCAGGAGCGTTTCTTTAGACATAGACATGAAATTAACGTTACGAGCTCCTCTAGGCTTAGGCTTTCATAATAAATAAATCACCAAGTGGTCTCAATACCAATAAGACTTCAGGATTATTATTAAAGTCTTTGACAAGACCAGACATGTACTCAATTTATACATCTTTTCAAACTAGTCCTATTATTCTACCTACATATTCTATCTACATATTCTGGACATAACACTCGTATTATAAAGTAAGAAATAAAGAAAACTATTGATAATAGTACTAGCTGTCTCTGAAAGTTCATCGTGATATCCACAGTGTTGCGAACCATCATTTTTACCTTATCATTTATACCTTTCACCAAAATTACAACTAAAACACAGAATATAGAAAAATATTATACTTTATAGAAAGGCCACGCTCAGTCCGTTTATTTTTTCATTTTGTTTTCTTTATGTTATGGTAAATTAACTTCTATTTTACAATAAGTAAAAAGAATCTAAACTTGAAATTTTAATTTCAATTGCGATAACGTTCCTTAATTTTTTTGAAGAAATTATTTACTAATTTTCTCGCATGTGCTATTTTTTGTGGGTATTAATAAAATACTTGTACATTTTTCTCTAGAATATTTCTGATAGCTAGAAATTGTGTCTTAGGCTGACCACACACTGGTTATTATCGCGTGAGCGATAGTTGCATAGGCTACCGTCCTGTCGCTTAAGCTAAAGAGCGGGAACATAAGTAGCTAACTTATATAGTTGCTGAATTACACAAATCGCAAAATTTTTAAATCAAAATCTGCCTCTCTAGATGGCTTGCATTATACTATTTGATTACTACTGAAAAATCAGCTGCTGAAGCGACACGATCGATCGTACAGCGTCTATATAGATCCGTTAACTACTATGTATAAGTCGCGCAACTGTTTAATAACCGCTAGTCGCCTTTACCACTACTTAATCGCGCAATCTACCTGTTTGCTTAAGCGATTATAGTCAATGTGCGATCAGCCTTAGTTGGTGCCATTCACTTGATAAATATTAGTACAATCAGTATTCCATTTATTTTCACCTTTTTACTAAACTTTGTTTAAGAAGATAGACGAGTACGAGGAAATTAGGGTAACTGAGAACGGTGGGTAATTAGGAACAACTAGATACATCATAGTTACTTTCACATTACTTCACCTCACATACGTTTAACGAACGCATTAATTGTCACTGAATGCATGCGAGAAAATGGGTTTGAGTAATCGCGCGCATGTTGCCCTGACAAGACCATGGCACATTTAACACAAAACAATTCGCACTTTTGTTAGTTTTAATCACGTATAATAATTAATACGAATGTCTTTCATTTGGAATTGAAAAAATACATATTTCACTGCCACCATGTGTGTAGTGTTTTGTTTTGTATTCCATATAGTTCCAACCAACTACCACCATATTGTCTATATTATTCCATATAGTTCCAACCAATTACCACCATATTCTCTTAACGTACACCGGTTTGTCACAGCTGGTGTGAGCAGAGTGCATTTCGGCGTCGGGGATAGGGATAGTATTGTAGGACTAGCCAAAATAACAACTGCAGGTTATAATTTTTCGTTTATTTGCTTCCCACACAATACACACGGTATCACTCTTAATGTCTCTGCCCGAACAACGCCCCGATCAACCAAATGCATCCACTTTTATATCTACCTTCCGTATCCCCCATTTTTTCCTAGCGCGTCAGAGCGCCACCAGGTGTGTTTTGCAAAACTGTGATCATTTTCCAACTGTTATTGCGGATTTATCAATTATTCAAAATTTGTTAGAATTAAAGTATTTTATAATAAAAGATACTATTTTTAGAAATATTTAATTAGATTTTTAGTTAACATAATCAGATTTTTATAGTTTAAAGTTACTGATTTGACTAAAATATTTAACTTCCTTTATATGATAGCTATTACTTTCCGTACTGAATACTGTTTTTATTATAAATGGGGCAATTTTTCTAAAATAACTATATTTATAACTCAAACAAGTCATTTTCAATTTATTTGACCTTACAGTATGATCGAGGCGGCGAAAGAAGTGTGTGGAACGAATAAGATTAACGATAAAAAGCGTGATGTGTGGTGCACTGATGAGGTGAAAAAGTCTATGTATAAAAAGAAGAAAGCGTGGCAAGACTACCTTGCTACTAAAAATGACTGTGATATGAAGAATTTGATATAAGACATACATAAGGTGCAGAAACAAAGGCACTAGTGAAAGAGAAGCGTGAAAAGTGTAGAGTGTCAGACAAAAACAAGATGTCGGACAATTTCGAGGAAAATACCAAATTATTTTGGAAAGAAGTATGTAAGTACCGAAGTGGTCCTGTATCTTGCAGAATGAATAAAGTGCGTTCGAAAAAAAACCACCTGCTAACAAATAAAAAAGATATTCTGCAGCGATGACGTGAATACTATGAAGAACTGTATGAGAGCGGCGACTCCGTCTCTGGTGCTGAGAGCGATTCTAATGAATTGCCTCACTCAGATCAGAAACTGGAGGACGCCATTAATATGAAAGAAATTGAAAAAGTGATAAGAAGTTTGAAATGTGGAAAAGCTGCGGGAAATGATGAGGTGACTGCTGAGATGATCAAGTATGGTGGTCCAAGGGATACCTTCTGTGCATTGTACAACCTTTGTTGGCAGAAGGGGGATGTTCCAGAGAACTGGAGCACCGCAGTCATAGTACTTCTCTATAAAGGTTCTTATTTAGACTGTACGTCCTATAGGACCATCAGCTTGGTCAGCTTAGCAAGTGAAGTCTATACCAAGGTATTGACTGAACGTATGAATGGTAATTCTGAAAGATAATTGTGGGAGGCGCAGGATGGTTTTAGGAACGGTAGTAGTTGTATGGATCAAATTTTCTCACTTCGCGTTATTCTGGGAAAGTTTCTAGCCAAAGGTCGGTAAGTTCTCTGTGCTTTCGTAGATCTTGAAAAAGCATTCGAGTAGAGTAGTGCAAAATAAACTGTGGAGTTTTCTACCTGGATATGGCGTGGAGGGCCCTTTACTGCAGGCTGTGAGGTCATTATATCGGGGCCACAGAGCCTGCGTAAGGTTTAAAGTCTGTTCAGGGGTCAGACAGGGCTGCGTGATGTCTTCCTGGCTTTTCGTGCGTGGTATGATTTGTGATGATATAGAGGTGTAAACTGCTTATACGCTGACGATGCTGTGCTTATAGCACCATCAAAAGCAGAATTGTAGACACTAGTAACGTGCACGCAAGAAGAATGTGAAGTGAAAGGATTGAATATAAACATGAACAAAACTGAGGTTCTGTTGTTTGAAAGGGAAGCAGTACAGACAAAGTGTGAGATTTGAGTACATGGAAAATGTCTAGAACGAGTGAATGAAATTGTGTACCTGGGGAGTGCGTTTTCGAGGGATAGAAGATGTGAGTTGGATGTGAAGAGACGGGTAGCAGCTAGTAATAAAGTGAACGGAGCTGTATCCGGATTAGTACACAGTGTGAATACATCTAACACAGCCAAAATGGCCATCCACAATGCGGTGTTGGTGCCAACTTTATTGTACGGTACGGTACGGTGAGGCCTGGATATGCCCGAAATCGAGTGAAAGTATGACAAATGCAGTAGAGCAGTGCGATCTCTCAGAAATATGTGCGGTGTCACTCTTGCAGATAGGATAAACAATGAAAAGATACGCAATATGACAGTGTTATTGTAAAAATGAAGAAAGAAATGCTTAGATGGTTCGGGCACTTAGAAATAATGAGTGATGAAAGACTGACGAAGAAAATCATCAGAGCGAAAGTAAGATGTAAAAGAAGCCAAGGAAGACCAAGGCAGACTTATGAAGATCAAATAGCCAGAGTGTTAGCCGACGGAAATGTCAAAAGCACTCCCATACCTAGGCGAAAATGTGTGAGGAGAATGATGAGATTTGAGGAAGCGAAAGAGGTATGTGAGGACCGCGAGTCTTGGCGTTCCGTTATCTCTGACTACCCCGTTAGGGATATAGCGTGAAGATATGTATGTATGTATCCGTTCTCCTTGAAGATCACGATAATCTCCGTTACATTTTTTTAAATCAACGCTTCTTTAACAGATATAAGTGTGGCTCGTAGTGCTTGTATAACATGTTCTTTATCAATCATTATAACCACATATTAGTATTCTTAATTCTCGAATTACCGGTTGAACCATTATCTTTTTTCACCAAAAATTTTATAATTAATATCAGTTGTTACAGACACAATTTACTTTTTTTCTGATCCATTCTTAGTCATCTCTGTCTATCTATTTCCGCCTTCCCTCTTCAAAATTTCTTATTCAATCTTTTCCTTTGTACTGACTCTGGCCAGTACTAAACGAAAAGTTATTACACAAACTTATTTTATATAAAGATTGTAGGATTTTTGTAACAATTGAAAGAAATAAAAGCAGATTTAAATTTAAAATCTTTTTATTTTACTTTTTGTTACTAACTCGGAAGCAATTAATACGTACTTACACGTCGATTCACAAAACAATAATGAGAGGTAGTGCTGTTAAAACAAAATGGCGTATAACGTTGCAAGTCTGCAACATTAGTTATAATTCTTTATGATTAATTTTTGCATAGTGAAATATAAATAAAATAAAATAAAATAAAAAAATAGTTTCAACAAAGAGAATGCAAACTTATTTTCAAACTGTAGAATTTCGGCATAATAGTATTAAAAGTGAACATGTATATTATGTCCAATATAAAATGTCACAACTTTTTGGCGGGAATGAGAGAAGTGAAGTTGTCATATTTAGATTTTCTATTTTTTAATTTTTATGAGTTTTAAAGTACAACAGTGATAGTATGTTGTGTTTTAAATTTCTATGTAAGTGATTTCAGTATAGACTACTATCACTTTACTGGGGGAGTTTTAGGAAACTTAGTGTTTCGCCAGAAGTTACGTCATTAGACTGATGGTCTTGTTACCAATGCCTTAAGAAATTTATACTACTACATAAATCTCTTGCATCTGTCTGTAATTTCAGTTTTTTTTGTCAAATTTTGCGATAAATAGTCGTTTTATGACTTATTGATTTCGATTCTACCATTTTTAAAATGTTTGTCTGTCTGTCTGCCTGTATGTCCTTTTATAACTAAAGAACGGCTTTACTGATCTTGATGACAATCGGTACGTAGTAAGAACACGTGATTGCGCTCATTATAAGCTACTTATTTTATAGAAAATCTACCCCTATAGGGGTGAAAAAGAGTTGAAACTTTGTATGGAAAATAGTAAACCCCTGAACCGATAATGATGAAATTTAGCACGGAGATAGTTTGACATCAGAAAACGGACATAGACTACTTTTTTTTAATAAAAAACCTAACCCTAAGGGGTTGAAAAAGGGGATGAAATTTTGTATGGGAAATGGTAAGTCTTGGTAATGATAAAATTTGGTGAGGTAATAAGACTTTTTTTATTAAAAATACATAGGCTGTGTATTTTTCAAAAATCTGTGAAAAGGGAAACGGGAGGAAGGGGGACGAAACTTTGTACAGGAAATGCTAAACCGCTGAACTGACTATGTATAGTTTGACTCCTAGGAATGGACATAGGCTACTTTTTTATCAAAAAAACTACCCCTAAGGGAGTGAAAAGCGGGATGAAACTTTGTACAGGAAATGATAAACTGCTGCACCGATTACGATGAAATTTAGCAGAGAGATAGTTTGACATCATAGAACAGGCATAGGCTACTTTTTTTTATCAAAAACTTACCCTTAAGGGGTGAAAAGGAGATG
The DNA here is from genome assembly GCA_907165235.1 of Zeuzera pyrina. Taxonomy (NCBI): domain Eukaryota; kingdom Metazoa; phylum Arthropoda; class Insecta; order Lepidoptera; family Cossidae; genus Zeuzera; species Zeuzera pyrina. The sequence continues at coordinate 13,865,504 of OU015624.1, forward strand.
AAACTTTAAATGGGAAATGCTAAACCGCTGACTATGGTGATAAATGATAAATGATGTTTTGTTCAGAGATACTACGTGCCCGAGGGCAGACGTACGCTGTACGTAGGCTCTTTTTCAAAAACAATCTTGCTGTTATACATATATATATATTTACATATGTGATCTAACCTAATCTGGGAAAGCCACGAAAAAATTTTCCGAAAAATTGGCAGACCCAGTTACTTTTTTGAAGAAATGAAAACGGGGATGAAACTTTGTATCGGAAATGATATACCGCCGAACTGATTACAATGTGGTATGGAGATAGTTTGACACCTGGGTATGTGCCCGGAGACAGACGTAGGCTAAACGTAAACTCTTTTTCAAAAACAATCTTGAACATACTATGCCCATGTACATATAATCTAGTATAATCCAGGAAAGCCACGAAAAAATTTTCCGCGCAGATGAAGTCGCGGGTACAGTTAGTATTATAATATACATATATATATATATATATTATAATACTAACTGTACCCGTACAGTTAGTACAGTTAGTACAGTGTAGCAGTGTAGTACAGGTACAGTTAGTATTATAATATATATATATATATACAGTTAGTATTATAATATATATATATATATATATGTATATTATAATACTAACTGTACCCGCGACTTCATCTGCGCGGAAAATTTTTTCGTGGCTTTCCTGGATTATACTAGATTATATGTACATGGGCATAGTATGTTCAAGATTGTTTTTGAAAAAGAGTTTACGTTTAGCCTACGTCTGTCTCCGGGCACATACCCAGGTGTCCAACTATATCCATGTCATATCATAATCAATTCAGCTGTTTAGCATTTTCCATACAAAGTTTCGTCCCAAAATTTTGGGACTCCCTCCCTCCCGTCTCCGTTTTCACAGATTTTTGATAAAAAAAGTAGCTCCTGTTTTTTTGATATAAAAAAGTCTTATCACCGCACCAAACTGTATCATTATCAAGTTTAGCGTTTCCATTATAAAATTTTAATTCCCCTTTTCACCCTCTTAGGGGTAGATTTTTTTATAAAAAGTAGCCTACATCCGTTCTCTGATATCAAACTAACTTCTTGCCAAATGTCATCATAATCGGTTCAGCGTTTTAGCTATTTCCTGTACAAAGTTTGGTGCCCCTCCCTCGCGTCCTCCTTTTCACAGATTTTTGATAAAAAAGTAGCCTATGTATTTTCGATAAAATAAGTGTTATCACCGCACCAAATTGTATCATTACAAAGTTTTAGCGTTTCTCATACAAAGTTTCATCCCCCTTTTCGCCTTCTTAGGGGTAGATTTCTTATAAAAAATGGCCTAAGTCCGTTTTCTGATGTCAAGCTATCTTCTTGCCAAATGTCATCGTAATCGGTTCAGCGGCTTACCATTTCCCGTATAAAGTTTCGTACCCTTCCCTCCCGTCCCCCTTCCGACCCTTATTTCACAGATTTTTGATAAAAAAAGTAGTCTATGTATTTTTGATAAATAATGTCTTATCACCGCACCAAATCTTATCATTACCTAGATTTAGCGATCTCCATACAAACTTTCATCCCCATTTCGCCTACTTAGAGTTAGATTTTTTATAAAAAGTAACCTATGTCCGTTCTTTGATGTCAAACTATCTTCTTGCCTCATCATAATCGGTTTAGCGGTTTACCATTTCCTATACAAAGTTTCATCCCCCTTTTCACCCCTTTAGGGGCAGATTTTTAAAAAAATAAGTAGCCTATTATAAGTGCAACCACATGTTTCTATTACGTACCGATTTTTATCAAAATCTTCGTTTTTCAGTTATAAAGGGACATACAGACAGACAGACAAAAATTTTAAAAGTGATAGAATCGAAGTCATTGAGTCATAAAATGACTACCTATCACAAAATTTGACAGTAAAATTATAATTACAGACAGACGCTAGAGATTTATAAAGTACATAGCATAGATGTCAAACACATAATTTAGTACACAATAATATAAAATAAAGGTACATTAATAACAGGATAGTAATACAATTTTAGAATGACAAACAGAATAAACAGATGTAAGCTTCAAGTAAAACTATAAGTGACAAAGTAAACGGAAACTTTACACAGTATTAGACAAAGTAAAGATTGTGATAAATTCCCAAAATCTATAGCTATTTTCCGCTCAAACTCCAAAAACCACCAATTGACACGTGTTTCGCCCCTCAACGGAGCATCCTCAGGATATACCAGAGATAGGACTCGGTCAGCTAACCAGCACCGAATCCGACCGCGTCCTATGTCTTAGCTGACCGAGTCCTATCTCTGGTATATCCTGAGGATGCTCCGTTGAGGGGCGAAACACGTGTCAATTGATGGTTTTGGAATTTGAGCGGAAAATAGCTATAGATTTTGGGAATTTATTACATGAAATGGATTTCCGCAAAGTAACACCTGAGTCTATATAATATCTTAAAGTAAAGATTATTATTATTATACATTATAATATTTATACTATCAAATAAGAATTAGAAAAATACAAATTTACTAACTATATTTAAATATATTGTATTTCCTGTGGATATTACAATATTATAAGTTAATAATTAGTTAAGGAGAGAAACAACCGTTTCATGAAACGATCTACACAGGAATTCATTTTAAAATGTCGAGTTCCTGTTTAAGTCTGCAAAGACATGATACAAAATGGGTAAAGAACTCAATACAGCGCCTGAAATATCCCAGTAATTAAAACAATCTTCGGAATATTATTTCCCTCAGAGATCATTAGGTTTTGAATAAAAGTAATTATAATAGTGAGATTTTCTTTGCATATGTTAGCTATTAGCCACTTTGTGCAATTTTAATTTAACGGAATCATCATTTAAATGTTTCCATACGTAAACGATATCTCTATTTTATAAAATACTTCTTTTTCATCTGTCTGAATTTTAATACTTACAGACAGAATCATGAATAAACATTTCTAGGTTGATAGTTATTTTCATTTTAAGAATAATAGATAGTAATAAAGAATTAACATTTTCGTTAATACCACCAGTCTTTTGTATAAAAGATCACAACTGTACTTGAAAGTCGCGATTGTTTTTTAGTGTAGTGAATTTTATCTTTAAAGATTAAGAATTTAGCTCCTAAACAGGTTTTACCTAGAGATCTTTTGGTAGTCTGTTTGGAGTCAAATTTAGGCAATTAGTTGAAAAATAACGATTGTTCTAAGAAAATTATAGTCTCTCAAAATTCGTATTCATATTCTACAAGTACGAAGAAAGCATCATTAAAGATTTTTTTTTTATATTTCAAAATTCAACTTTTCAAGGAAATTTTTCTGAACCTCAAACCTTTCATAAACCCAAAAGAAAAAACACTTTCTCTCAGTATAAGTTCTCGGTAAATACAAAGAGCAAAATCGTTGATTGCAAGGTTTATTGGAAAAATATGGTTTTATTTGCTTTTATCACAATAACGTTATTATTACAAATAAATATCTTATTATAATGTAATAACACTACTTATTAAATGCTACATGAACCTATACATGAACTAATTGTAACGCGAAATAAATGTAAGTACATCATCGTCAAATGATCTATAAGTCATAGTTACTTAAGTAAATATTTATTTTGTTGGAAAGAATTTTTTTATGAGAAACATTTCCGTAATTTAATATTGTATAAGTGTTGTGATGAGATTATACCAATCGGACAAAATCAGAATGAAGAAAGAAATTACTCACTTTTGTTTCAGTTGATCCGAAACAATGTACTTACATAAATAATATAATTAATCGTAATTTAATTATATCGCATTGAAACACAAGGAAACTACAATCGGATATTTTTGTTAGCAAAAGTAGAGAATCTCAATTCTTAAGACTGTAATGGGTATGAAAAATTATACTAACCTTTACTTACAGTGGGGCCTATATATTCACTAAAAGGTTTGTAAATATACAGATTTGATCCTTATTCAATTACGGTAAAGCAATTCATTATTTGTAGTTTAATAAGTAAGCTTATTAGAAATACTTCATTAACTATACCTTCGCAATTTAAATAAACTTAATAAATTCAAGGAGACGAAATATTTATATGGTTCTGACGATACTTGTTTATGGGATTATGCAACAAAAATAACAGTTAGTATAAAAAAATTACCCTTAAATCTATTTGCGAAACGCTAATGACGTGTCACATTATACTAGTATTTTATTACTGTTTTCGTATAATTTTCATTTAATTATATCTCTAACTACAAAATAATAAGGAATGCTCGCGTGCCCACAAGTAATTCACACTTATATAGGCCAATCTTTTCGATTGTTTAGTTTCATGACTCTTATGCGTTTTTTTGATAATATTTAAATTACATATAGTGCTTAGTGCTGACTCTTTTATACGTATTTATAATTTTATGATTACTTATAATTAGTTAAAGTACTATTAAAAGAAACTTACTTGTAAGGTAAGTTCAGTAGTAATTACATGAGCTGGTTCTTCAAAAAGATTATTTACTTGTAGTAATGCCCTTGCACTACAGCTATCGCACATTTATAAAACGATTACAAAAAGTAAACCTGAAATCTGGCGACACTGAGGGCACCTCGAAGCACATCTCGCACCTTGTCATCATTCTAATTTAAAGGAGAATACTTCAATTGAATTTATTATCACGTAACATAACAATGGGTCTAAGAAGAACACAATGTTTTCACTCTGAGGCAAGGGTGAGTTTTTGAATTGAGTGTGAAAATTTAGTTTTTTAAAACTTACGTCGGGTAATTAAGTAATCTTTTTAATTATGATGAATCCATTTATCAAAATTTTCTGCCACGTTAACATATAATTACAACTGGTGCGTTGTAATAAATGACAAATACTCTGGAGGTGCTACTGCACTAATGAACACCGCTGTCCTGGCAGGTCATTGAGTCTCAGCCGCGGCGGCGTAGCTGGACATCGCGTCCATTGTGTCATTCTCGCCAGTAGCAATACATAACCTCTAGTATATCTAGTAGGCCTGTAGTGTCCTTTGTTACTCTGTGTTTCTTCCCAAGCGCCGAAGCAGAGAACATGTGGAAAAGAAGGCCGAATCTCGCCTCATGCGTAACAGAATTAGACCTAATCGGGCATACTCTCGGCCGGATACCTAGGGTTCTTTTCGTTGGGTGTGACATGCAGAAAGTATCTCGTTTAGTTATACATTTAGTACATAATAAATAATAATAAAAGTCAAAGTCAAACCAATTTATTTAAGTAAACCCAATTACAAGTTATTTTTGTGTGTCAAATCTACTTTAGTTCGGTTCCAAGAGAAAACCTGGATACTGAGAAGAACCGACAAGAAACTCAGTCAGTTATAACTTTTTCAACATCATTTTACAAAAATTGTATTAAAATACAATATTCAGAAAGCCAGTAAATGTATGTGCAGAGAAGATAATTTCCAGACTATTGTTTAAACTTCAACGAAACCGTTTATTTTATAATATGATTGTCTAATCAATGTACGTTTCATCAATCAACTAATCTAAATTTATTTTCTGTTAAATGAGTGACTTCTTGAGGAACTTTATTATAAAAATGAATGCAGTTACCCAAAAATGAAACATTTGACTTATGTAATTAAATTTTTGGAATAACTAATTTATCACGACCTCAAGTTTCCATACCACCAATATCGCCTTCCTTTTTAAGCAGATCTATATTTTTCCTAATATACATGATAATTTCAAAGATGCATAAAGACGGCAAGGTGAGTATATCAATGTCTTTAAACCAATCTCTTAGTGATTCTCTTTTTTTGTAAAATAAAAATGGAGTTAATATGCGCCGCTGATCCCCACACCATAAGGCTATAGGACATTGGGCTATGAAAATATGCAAAGTACACCGACCTAGCCGTATCCACATCCGTCAATTGCCTAATGCGTCTAATGGCATATATCGCGGAACCGAGCTTACTAGCGAATGCTCCGATATGGTTCGCCCACTGCAATTTACTATCTACCGTTAAACCAAGAAAACTGGCAGACTTAACTAATTCTAATTGTTTCCCACTCAGTTCTATATTATCATGGATTCTGGGTACATTAGAAAGGGAAAATTTAACACATGGTTTTTTGTGCATTCAGTAGTAAATTATTAACAGCGAACTATCTCGAAACGTCTGTCAGGATCCTGTTCACCCAGGTAATATCTAGGTCCTTTCTGTCCAATTTAAATGATAATGAAGTGTCATCAGCAAATAATACTACTTCGCATAAGTCCCTGAGCATAAATATGAGATCATTAGTGTAGACTAGAAACAGGAAAGGTCCCAAAATTGATCTCTAGGGAACGCCAATTTTTAATTTCGAACCAACAGACAAAACTCCATTTAGATTCACTTTTTGATTCCAGTCACACAAATACGAGACCACGAGATCGAGACCGTTACCACGAATTTCATAGTATTTAAGCTTGCAAATTAAAGTTTCGTGACTAACACAATTAAAAGCCTTGAAAAGATCACAAAAAACACCAATGGCAACCTGAGATCCCTCCTAAGTCCGAAGTATAGTCTTGATCAAGCTTGGTCCCGCATGAGTTGTTGACTGCCCTCTGGTGAGTCCGTACTGTAGACCGTGAAACATCCCGTGAATGTCAAAATGTGCCAGCATTTTATTTTTTCAGATATTGTTATTTTTTATATTATTATTGGAGTATTATTTTTTCAAATATTTTACTTAACGTTGGTAATATTGACACCGGGCCCATAATTTGTTGGATTTAACATACAACCTGATTTAAATAATGGAATAATTTTACTGTTTCATTAAATTGAGAAATATCCCATGATCAACACCTTTATTGAATATCTGTACCAAAATTGGAGATAATATAGGTATTACATTAGTTATTATATGAACTGAGAGTCCCCATAAATCTTCACTTTTCTTTTTATGTAATTGCTTGAATATTTTTTCTATCTCAAGTGGATTTGTGTACCGAAATTGAAAATTAGGGTACCATTTACCAACATTTTTGCTCAAAAACATCTCCGCTGTTTATTAGTTATTTCTATATATGTAATCGAAAAAAAATTTTCAAAAGCATTAGGAACCTCAATTTTATAAGTAACAATTTTATTACAATTTTGTACTGAAAAATTTTTGTTATTTCTATTTTGTTTAGTACCGACTACGTTGTTAATAGTGTTCCATGTAGCCTTTATGATATTGTCTGACTTTCTAATTTTATTGTATCGATCGAAATCCTGCAAAAAAACTATGCCCACGGATAAGTTTCTTGTGTTTGTTAAATTTCATTTCTTGTCGTTGAAGAATGATAACTCTGGATTCCAATAATTAAAATTATTTAGGCAACTAAAGACATTATAAGCATTCGTTTATGCGATTTAGACATTTTTGACAAACGGAAGAGGTTGCACGTTCGCGTGCGTGCGACTGGTGGTACAATAATTGCCCATATTCACCCAATATATTGCCGTCGTTTGTGTGCCAGGGCGTGTGCATATTTGTGTGCAAAAATACAAACCGCGTACGTCAGCTTTCTATCGAGACCTCCTACTGTTATATATAGACTGTGGTCGAAGCATGCCCTTTCAGTTTAAAATCTTTTACATGGACAACATGAACATGTTGTCTATCTAAAAGATTTTAAACTTAAAGGACAGATAGGTGCCCAACAATGTTGAACAGTTACTATGGGTGATTGCATGTAAGCAGCCAACTAGCTTTTATGTCCTTCCTAAGTAAATATTTTCATTACATTTTGACGTCAAAATAAATTATATCAACTCTAATCCATCTTTGAATTCATTTTTTTTTCTAATTATGATTTGGAATTTGAGGAACTTTGATGAAGTCTATTATTTATTTAAGATAATGTTTAGTTTTACATACAATATATCTTCACGCTGTAACCTTAACGGGGTAGTCAGAGAGGACGTTTAGAGGATGTTTACTTTTAAGTTTGTAAATATTAACGTCAGGATATGTAAGTACTTTTTTGTTATTAATAAATACAAAGTAGATTTTGATTCTTGATATTGGCAGTAAAAAGCTGACTGCTTTTAATTTTAGCATTAGATTTAACTGAACATGAGATAGGTATTTTAAAATAAATTTTTTGAGACTTCCTTTAGATCCTTTTGTAACATTATTAATTTAAAAAAAACTTTTTTAAAAACAAGCTTTTATTCAAAATTTCAGTTGTACTAAAACGAAAATAATAATTTTATGCAAGGGTTGTGCTAATGAATGTTATTTATTTAGATAAATATAATAAAATAGATCAATCGAAATCCTGCGTAGAACTATCTGTTTATATAGGCACGATGTTAGGATAATCACAAAAAATAAATATCCATAATCGTACCTAATATTCTATTACATCAAATAATTTCAAAAGCTTGTAGCGCAAAAAGAAAACATAGAAAGAGGAATTTAAACTAAATAATTTTCTTGCGCGATGGAGTGAGCACAGAACTCTAACACTCGTATTTATAAACAAGTAATTACTTATTGCTAAGTAATTTCTTAATGAAGTCATTACTTGTGGCTAGAATTCTTCAGTACAAAATCTTATTCTATAATTGAGTAATGCACGTTACTTACTTAAGCAATTGCTTAAATGTATGATTTTTATACTTGGGATATTAGCTGACACGTGATTTATAACTTGGAAAGATCATTATGTAGTATTATTAATGGCAAAATAACATTAAGTACAACACTTTTACTGAATCGATATCTCATCCTGAAATCATTTTCAGTATTTTCGCGAAGAGGGTCATTACGGAAATATACTTTTGTTTTTCTAGGTTCATTAATGTTAACACTGTTTTCAACTTCTTCCAATGGATCACTTAAAATATTGTCCAAATTAAAAAATAAATGCTCGATATCTTCCATATTTTCTGTACTAAACACTGTCAAAAAGCTACGAACCGAGTAATAAGCGTTGCTTAAGCAACGAAAGTGGTTACTATTACGTGATTAAGAATTCTAACTTTTGACAGTTCTTACTTCGACCGATTTCTTAACTATGCAATAAAAATAGTTGCTCAAGTAATTACTTTTGCTTAATTTATTACTTTGACTTGTCAAGAGACATACAGTCAACACTTCTTGCAACGTCATAAAAATTGAATAGAGAACTTTAACGAGAGTATTAAGAACTAAATTTACCCCCAACGCAATAAGGAGGGTGTTATAAGTTTGAAGCCCATGTTTCTCTGTGTCTATTTGTGTTTCTATGTATCTGTCTGGCTATAGCATCGTAGTTTCCAAACGAATGGACCGATTTTGACGCGGTTTTTTTTAGAAAGCTAGTTGAACTGGGGTGATTTTTAGCTATGCATGGTTAAGAGTAAGTCGGCCGATACGAAGAATATCAACACCTTTTCTTGTTGTGTTTGGGGGTCATTCAGCAAAACATTTAGTAGAAATTATTTGCATTATTATTGATAATGAAAACATTATCGACCAAAACAATAAAATAAATTTTATCGAGTTTAAATTATTACTCGAAAAAAACGTGAAATAAAGTTAAAATTAAAATTTAAAAACCCATTACATTTAAAAAACCCCTAAATTATAAAAAATCCGCCTTTTTATTTAATGGCGTCGAGGGCCTGTTAAACAAATAAAATAAAACACATAACAGGTACTAGACAGTAGCTACCTACTCTTGTAACTAAACAATGATACTAATCATAAATATAAAGATTCTATTTTTTTAAATGTAAAGATTTGTGATGGCGGTAGTACAAGTACAATACCAGGTATAAGTAAATAATCTTTTGGAAGAACCAGCAAAATAACATAAGTAATTTTAAAACAATGTGTTTTTTCGAACGCATGCTTTCAAGGCACAATTATTAAACATTTCAATAATGGTAAAACAATAGCAAAATTGATTTATGAGTTATGACACGAAACTTCAAATTTAAATGAATAATTTAAATGAATTACGTCAGTTAATAATTACATATTGAAATCCAAAATTTCGAAAACAGAAAGATTAAAAATCTTGAAAACCAAACTCACATTTAACTTACACTTTCACAACCGACGCACGTATTAGCAAGCTGGGAACATAAATAACAGCGAAACAATTTACCTACGAGCCGGGTGAGGTATTCTTACAGCTGTTTAGTTTGTTCAATATACCGCCGCTGATACGTGCCGCGAATCCGTTACTAGCCCAGCTTACGTTATGATATGGATATGGTACGTTGTGACCAGGTACGTAATCAGGACAAAGTAAGAATTTACTATTACAATGTGCTCTCTACTACTATTACGTTTACAATATATTTTAAAGAAACAATAATTGTAACCTTTGTGAGACTGTTTTATGGCTTGAAATTAAATCGTACTCGATTATTGACTTTTAAACAGAAATAGTAAGCAAAATAAGAATTTGCAGTTTGATTTACAATTAAATGATCATATTTTGATATAACTTTTAGCGAGGTTTGATTTTTCAATTTTTTGTTTGTGTTTTCGTTTACAACCATAACTGGCTTTATTACTTGCATAAATCTAACGTGGTTTTGACTACACGAGTTTAAAATTATATAATTCTGTAAGCTTGTAACTTACAAGCTTTCAAATTTCTGTAGTTTTAGAAGTCGGGGATAACTAAATAGACTGAATTACGTACACCGTAGGCTAGTGAGTAACCCTAATGAACAAGCTATGCCCCGCTACGTATTCTCAGTATTGGATTAGTTGTTGAACATAAAAATAGGAAAATCAGTGTAGAAAAGCGATTCTCTATTGATTCAGTTACAATAAAAGAAAGCTCAGTACTTCAACTTTTAAAAATATTTTATAGTTTTGTAAAATAAAATTGTTGGAATATGTGCTACAGAGCAGTTAAGAAGAAATCAAGTATTAAACCGCATCATGCACCTACTTGCAATTATACATATAAATATATAATACACTGTAATCATACTTACCTATTTAACTCCTAATTTTGTTACTACAACAGAAATTTATTAATAACAAAAAAGTTTATACATACGTTAACATTTACAAACTTAAAACTACAAATTATCTTAAATAATAGACTTCCTCAAAGTCACCGCTTAGAAAGCTGTAGCTGTATTGCTTAAGGTACCCAGCAGACTGGCAGCATTGTCTCTTTGAATAGCCAAACTGATTCGTTGGCGGAAGCAGCTGCCAGCCCGGCGGTCTCCCGAAGCCTCGACCAGTCTCTTACAAATATCAGAAACCAAGCGATGGGCTTCGGGGCCCCGGGGACCCACAGTTTTGACTGCAAAAGGCGCAAATATGAAACTCTCAGAGAGAGTCGCATACTTACGCCGCTTCAAGTTCTCGGCAGTGCTGGCCGCGGACCTGCTGACTTGGAAGTCGCCTAATTTTTATTTTATAACAGTATGATGTTTGAAAACTTTAGTATTCTGCTATATTTTTGTTTTCAATTTGGCATCTAAAACAATAGCTCTTTAAAAGGAAACTAAAATTTCTCTTTCTTATTTATTTCATTCATTCATTCACTAGTTTATTCACTACACAGTCTTCAATTACTGGAGAAATTGTCTCTAGTTAATGTTTCTGGAAACTGTGGACGTGTACAATAGGCAAAATTATGTAAAGCTCGGACTTCATAACAATTAAGAAGTATAACTTTCAGCCCTATGAAATGAGGCAGGAAATATGAATACGATTTGGTCAGATTACTACGACCGCTGCATGTATGTACGAGAAACTTATCCGTGGGCATTGTTTTTTGCAGGATTTCGATCGATACAATAAAATTAGAAAGTCAGACAATACGATAAAGGCTACATGGAACACTATTAACAACGAAGTCGGTACTAAACAAAATAGAAATACGAAGATTTTTCAGTACAAATTGGTAATAAAATTGCAACTAATACAATTGAGGTTCCCAATGCTTTTGAAAATTATTTTTCGAATACATCTATAAAAATAACTAATGGTTTTGGATCGTTTTCGCATACAGTGGAGACGATTTTGAGCAAAAATGTTGGAAAATGGTTCCCTAATTTTCAATTTGTGTACACATCTTCACTTGAGACAGAAAAAATATTCAAGCAATTAAATAAAAAGAGAAGTAAAGATTTATGGGGACTCTCAGTTCATATAATAACTAATGTAATACCTATATTATCTCCAATTTTGGTAGAGATATTTAATAAATGTGTTGATCAAGGGTTATTTCTCAATTTAATGGAACACAGTAAAATTATTCCATTATTTAAATCAGGTTGTATATTAAATCCAAAATATGTACTGTGGAGAAGAAAATTGTAATATTATATTGTTCTTGGTCATAGAATGGTGTATAAACAGTTTCAATGTACATAAAAAGACATCCGAGAGGACGTCTCACATTTTTTTGTTTATGTGTTATAAGAACATTCACAAAATAATATTTAGATACGTTTTAAATCATTACTCATCATCATTAATCTAAAATATTAAATTGATATCTATCGATGTTCGTTGTAATAACAGTTTTCATAAAAATTTTAAAAGTAATAAAACTAAAAGCGCTAAATTGAAACTGAATTTGAGGTCTAATTCCTAGTTCTAATCCTATGCATTTGACTCTGACTTAATATTGTTGTTTGTTGCACATCATACTTTTGCCCGATTTCATATATTTTTTGCATTTTTTTACTTTATTTTAGTCCTCGACCTCATGTATGCCATGGACACTATATTATTTCAGTTTAAAAACATTGCAGCCTATAACATGCGCAGTATTGAAATAAATCCAATGATAACTCATATTCTGTTGAAATGAATGACGAAATGAGCTCTCTGAAGGAACAGATGAATATACTACATACTCGTATAATTATAGCCCTCCTTCTTACTTCACCGTAGTTGGTTAAAATTAAACACTAAAACGGACGTAATTAGTTTCGATTGTAGGTATTCAGATTTATTGAAGTCAATTCGTTATAGTGAAAGCGATTAGTTTTGAATTTTATTTAAATACTCTGTTAAAATATTGTTAGGAAATGTTGTTATTTCTTTATTTTCAAGTGCAGTTGCTTTCTTCTTTCAAAGCGTGTTCAAATGGATTTCCCACGCAATTATTCATAATTATGTAATTTACAAACATAGTAGTAAAAAAATGAAATTTAATAGGTAAAATTTAATAAAATGAAGTTTAGTAGGTATAGGTAATTTTATAAGTGTGTAATAGCAATAAAATTTTATTTCTACTGACGACATACTCTTTGTATAATACGAGTATGTAGATAAAAACAAAAGCATAATTTAAAATAGATTGTGTAATATGAAATTCCTAACTACCATTTCTGGCTATAAACCTGAATGTGTAAATAACTCATTACATAAATAAGTAGAATATTGAACGGTTTATAAGTACTTATTATCAAAAGCCACTCGACTTCGCACGGAACTTGCCAAAGAATCTAAGTTATTCAACAGTGATAATCAAGAAACTGTTGCTAGCAACTTCGTTCTCGTCAATCCTCGTGGAATTCGTTCAGAACATAGTATTCAGGAACCGATGTAACAAGTAAAAGTTATATGAACGCTTGCGCACTGCCGCCGGTTCGAATCCAAGCCGTCGAGTGAGAGAGTCGTGCGAGTGGCGCGGCGAGACAATGGGGCGGCATCATTCAGTAGGCTTGGACTTTTCGTTCAGTAAACGGATACTTTTATACAACAACTAGACCAATTCCGAAACACCGAAACAATATTGTCTACATCTACTTATATTCCAATTGCCGTACCTCAATTAGTATCGTATGAGCCACCGAAAAAACAACAACAAACTTTGTTGTTATAACTTCATTTGATAATATGACAAGATGTAAAAATTTCAGAGAATGTAAAGTCCTACTTAACTTTTACGGTAAGTGTTAGAAAAGCCTTAGGTCTCATAGATAATTTTTTTTTTTAATGGCACCGTACGTGAGTACATTGCCAATGTCAAGTAAAGCGAGAAAACAATTTAATAGATGATTAGCGCATTTGCCAATGTCACGCATTAACACAAACTAGTATACAGACACAGAATAAGTAGAATCACAAGTAAATTAGTTCTTTCTTATCGTAAAACTCCTCCAGTAAAGTGATAGTAGGCTTTACTGAAGTTACGAGGGCTGCTATTTATGTATCCGGAATAACAAAGTGAAACAAACATATAGCATTTATTATAGCTTTATTGGTTTTCAAAATATTCACCATGATGATTGATGCACTTTTGCATGCGTTGGAACCAATTTTCGTAACACTTTTTCCATTCGGATTGAGGTATCTCCAAAACGTGCATTTTGAACGCATCAACAGCCTCTTCACGGCTCGAAAAACGTTGACCACGTAATTTATTCTTCACGGTTGGGAATAAATAGAAATCGTTGGGGGCCAAGTCGGGGCTGTACGGCGGATGACCCGTTAATTCGATCTTTTGATCTTCCAAATACCGAGTTGTTTCGGCCGATGTGTGGCAGCTAGCATTTTCATGATGAAGAAGGATTCTGCGTTGTCGGTTGTTGTTTCTAATTTCTTCAAAGACTTCTGGCAAACAAATGGTCGTGTGCCATTCAGAATTAACCATTTTACGATCCTCTAGTGGCACTGTAGCTACATGTCCATTTATACCAAAAAAAACAAGCGACCATTTGCTTCAAAGTGCTTTTTGAACGAATGACTTTTGTAGGGTTCGGCTCATCTTGGAACACCCAAACCGTTGATTGTTGTTTAGTTTCAGGATCATACGCATATATCCAAGATTCATCACCTGTGTAGATATTATAGACAGCTTTTGACGCACCCTGATTGTACTTTTTTCACACCAATCGACACGAGCCCGTTTTTGGTCAATTCTCAAGTTGTGCGGAATCCAACGTGAACAAATTTTTTTTACAGCTAAATGTTCGTGTAATATTTTATATATACTCGTCATACTTATGCTCAGAGACGCCTCTATCTCGCGATATGTAACATGACGATCTTGCATTATTAGTTCCCGCACAGCATCAATATTTTGAGGTACAACAACCGATTTAGGGCGCCCTTCATTAACTTCGTCCGTGAGCACAGACCGCCCACGATTAAACTCACTAAACCAGTGATTCATAGTAGTTTTCGATGGTGCTTCGTCCCCAAAAGTCGAAGTGAGTTGATCGATGCACTGTTTTTGAGTTAGCCCTCGCCGAAAATCGTAATAAATCATAGCACGAAAATTTTCACGACTTAAATCCATGGTGATAAAGACTCGCAATTTTCAAAATGACGCCACAAAGGATAAACAAATGACAGCTACATGAAACAAATTGTATTCTTCATCCAAAGAGTTCCATTTCTAAATGTTATAATTACTTTTTTAATATTGTTCTGTAACTGGCCAGTTCCGGATACATAAATAGCAGCCCTCATATAAAGGACTTCTTGGAAGAGCGCGTAAACTTCAGCTACACATGTTTATTTAGTTCTCCTCCATTCTTGTCACTTACACAGAACTTTAAAACACAATATACTATCACTGTTGTACTTTAAAACTCCTAAAAATGTAAAAAAATGGAAAATCTAAATAAAATGACAACCACACTTCTCCCATTCCCGCTAAAAAGTCAGATAAAAAATTATTTATTAAAATTAATGGGATATATTTTAAACCTTCTTCGAAATTGGTGAAAATATGGATATAATTGGTGTTAACTGCTAAAAAAAAATATAACGTCATACGATTAAATGTTACTCCTTAGTTAAAAATGTATTAATTTAAAATATGTATAGACGCTATTAAATAATCAAGGCCAATAAAAAATATTAAAAACCATTTAAAATATTAGATTGTGCTATGAAAAATAAAATTCTTATAAGTTAAATGAATAAACTTAACAAGCTGTCAAGCTGTTATCCTGACAGTGACGTGGCTAAATTGATGCCCTTTCTTTACACTAGTATATTAGTATTCTGTGCTTTTCTTGGGTATCAATCATCATATGGTGATAAAAAACCGAACATGAAAGGTATGGCAAGAACTTCTTGAAGTGGTTCGAATTCTCAAGCACACTTTACTCGCTCCGATTGTACCCTTTTAAGAAAAAAGTGTTACGGTTTACCACCGTACCATCACATATCATACCACTCATACTACCTTTCGATGTCTGAAGGCAACTGTCGCAATACAACACGAATAGCGAGGCGGACTTCACGCAGCCCTGTCTGACGCCTGAATAGACTTCGAACCAGGGCGACTAGTCACCATCTATCCTTACACAGGCTTTATGGCCTCGATATAATGACCTCACAGCTTGCGATTGGAGCCCTACGTGCCCCTTATCCCAAGATGAGTCAAGCAATTTCTTTCGCACTACTTTTTAAAAATATCAAATACTTTTTAAAAAAATTTATCCATACAACTCCTACCGTTCTTAAAACCACCTTGTACCTCTCACAAATGTCATTCAGCAATGCCTTTCATACGCTCCAATACTTTGGCATAGATTTTACTTGCTAAGCTTACAACGCTGATGACCCTATAGTCTAAATGGCAGTCTAAATGGTAACCTTTCCCTTTATAGAGAGGCACTATGACTGCAGTGCGCCAGTCCTCCGGAACCTCTCTCTTCTGCCAGGAAAGAATGCACAGTTTATAGAATGTATCCCACACCTTAGGACCATCATACTTGATATCTCAGCAGTAATTTCATCATTTCTCGCAGTTTTTCCACATTTCAAACTTCTTATAGCTTTACTAATCTCTTTCATATTAATGACTACCTTTAGTTCCTGATCCGAGTCTGGCGATTCGTTAGGATCGCTCTCAGTATCAGTGACAGAATTGCAACTCTCATACAGTTCTCTATAATAATGACTCCTTCGCTGCAAAACATCTTTTTTGTCTGTTAGCATTTAATGTTCTTTTGAACGCACTTTATTCATTCTACAAGGTGTCGTACCACTTCAGTACTTACGTATTTCTTTCCAAATAATTTAGAATTTTGCTTAAAATTGTCTGAGATCTTGTTTTCGTCTAACACTCTACACCTTTCACGTTTCTCTGTTATTAGTGCCTTCGTTTCTGCTTTCTGCAGCTTAGCCGTCAAATCCTTCATACTACAACATTTTTGGCAGCAAGGTAGTCTCGCCATGCTTTCTTTCTTGTACACAGTCTCTCTCACTCTCTCTCTTACTATCTCATTACACATAATGCTTTTTACCATTCGCAATCATATTCGTTCCACGCACTTCTTTCGCTACCTCGATCATACTATCTCTAAGGTTCTGTCAACATTCTTCAACATCCTCGCTCAGTAATTTTCAACCTATCGTCAAGCTTACCGGATATTTATTCCTGGTGGTCGCATCTTGCAGCTTCCAGGTCCAGTACACACTAATACTCAATTAAACAACCAAACGAGAGGACAGTAAGATGCCTATCCCTTGGCATCCCCTTTCTTCTTGTGGTACTCCTGACCAGAAAGCGATGCCCCCTCCAGGTAAGTCGGCAAGTTCACTGCCCTTTCGCTTGGTTTCACTTTTGGTTAAACATAGCAAAACCAATCTTCTTTCTTCCATAATATCAATCACTGCATTCATCTTCTCTTCAATCCCACCTTTCACATTGCACACAGCTAATCTGCACTCCTCCCTCCACTTCCCGCCGCGAGG
Organism: Zeuzera pyrina; assembly: GCA_907165235.1. Taxonomy (NCBI): domain Eukaryota; kingdom Metazoa; phylum Arthropoda; class Insecta; order Lepidoptera; family Cossidae; genus Zeuzera; species Zeuzera pyrina. Next base: position 13,883,165 of record OU015624.1, read on the forward strand.
TGGCCAGCGTGTTGAGTGGCGGTCTCAAACACCGGACTGCACTCTGCTCTCAGCAGCGGTGACAAACCGATGTATGTCATTTTCGAGGGACACCCTAACTCTATCGCTAACGTTGTCCCGCATGGTGGCACGCACAGGAGAGCAATTGTAGCCCTGAAACGAGATGGCAGGGGTCACAACGAGCACGTTTCCCCAATTGACCCTTTTGCATTTAATTGCATTTAAGTAGCTGTGAATAAGTGGCTCGCCAGCCACATGTCACACTCCACACACACCATCACCACACTTACATACCACCTCATACAATGAACCTCAGTTGTAATTTAGGCTATTTCGTAATGCGTATGATTTGTTCATTGAAAAACATGTTTATTTTAACATTTTTTTGAGTTATTGTTTAAAAATCTTTATTAATATTTGAGTGGTGTTGTGTAGGGACTTTGTAAACTGATAGAAAAGATGCATCAGCAATTTTGTACGCAAGCGAGAAGTATGCGAGCGTCGACGGTGGTTACTGCGCACAAACCGATCGGTATGAAAGTGATCATTATTGGAGTTCAATTCGTAAGATAAATTATTACGAAACCATGAAATTGCAATCTTTTATTTCTGCCAGTAATTCCCAGTACAAGACACACAAATACAAGAATAACCTAAAATTTCTACTGTTAATTATGTAGTGTATGTGATTTATATTGAAAGTAGCAAAATAATAGACAAAACGATTAATTTTAAATATTGTGAGTTATAACGAGAATAACTGGTTCTATTGCTTCCATGTATGTGTACGTATATCCTTAATTTAATTAGCAATTTTATAAATATTGTCCCTAGAGCTTCGTACAATATTTATAAAATCGTGTGCAAGTAGAACTCATACTCGACAAACTTAATTATAGCGTAACTTGTATTCCGTTACAAAGAAATAACGATGCGACGTTACATCGATGTTTTATAAACTTCAAAGTTTTTATAGAAAAATGTTTAACATCGATGTTACAATTATAAATCATCGAGGTACCGGTGTGAAGAAGTTTTCCAGGCATGCTTGCACCCATGTACATTTAGCTAAGATCAGGATCAGAGATAGTTATCCGTGTGAATGTGGTATAGATAAAGGAACTCTTTATCACATTTTCTTTAACTGCCCTAAAATATCACCGTCTACTTTATGATTTCCTTTCCCCACTATACCTAGGCTTATTAACTTAAACTCCCTGTTGAATTATGGAAACTCGCCTGTTGTGTATATTCTATGTGACTTTATTAATTCTAACAATATTAATCTTTATATTGTCTGTCTAATCTAACCTACTAACATACATTTTAACATTGTGTTTATCGTTTGTTTTAGGTAATTCAATAGCTAGTTATTATGAAAAATGTCCGGTGAAATCTTCTCTTGTATTTTCATTACACAAGCTACATTGCAAAGTCTATATACTCAAATATATGCAAAGCTTCATAGTTATTTACGTCTCTCACTGCGTTATTGGCGGAAACAGCAGGATCGCCACAAAAGAAGAAGAAGAATAATAATAATAATAAGATATCTAGGCGTTGTTTTCGAACATCAATTATTTTTTCTAGAACTTCGATGTACCGATGCGTTGATATTTCTCTTAACGATGTTTGCATCTCTACATAGAAGTCAAATTATCCTTATAGTTTGAAAAATACTGGCGGACCTTACGTTACATATTATAAATATGGACAAGAGAGAACACTGTACTTAATAGACTATACATAAGTATATTTTTTGTTTTACAATGGAAAGGTAAGTATTTGTACATTAAATGCCTATAACGAAATAACCTTAATAAATAATTAATTAGCGTCAGGGGATTCTTTTAAAACTTAGAGTTGAGAACAAAAATGAGGGACATATAAAACATTTTCGTTTCCTGTTTATTCAAAATGTTTTTATAATTAAGAAACATCATTAAACAAGGAAAGTAAAATTATGAATTTTTAACGAAGCTACAAATGCAATTAATTTTCAAAACGTTTTTTTTTTCATCATATAATCTCAAAAGAAAATGTGTATAGGGTGACCGAGCTATCATCAATAAATAGTGTTGTGAAAAACTCTTTAAGTTGAATATAGAAGAATTGGTATAAAGTATCACATGCCAGTCGCAAAAAGAGAGACCTCTGGGTCGCGGCGGATCGGAGTGAGTGTTCAAATCCCCACTTCAGGCGACTTCGAGAAAGACGGCAATGCCTGTGATCTGCGCTGCTGTAGTACCGCAAGGAGGATGGGGAGAGCCACTTAATTACACATCGAGACGTGCCCAGCGCTATAGGAGCTCAATTTAGACAAGGATCAGGAAGGAAGACAAGGATGTGTTCCTTTCAGGAGATCCGGCAATCACCGTGAGAGTTTCAGTGGAAAAAAGTCCTACGTAATCCAGTCATGCACTCATGCTATCGATGCATCTCTGCCAGCGCAGTGATAATTTTTAAATGCCTTTCTTGAAGAAGTCAGGTGTACGGGAGGCAAGTGACTCTTCAAAGGCATTTTGTACGCCTCTCGCGTATAGAACTCTTTTCCTGCCAAGAAGTTGTCCAAATTTTGGAAAAAGTAGTTTTCGTTTAGGGCATTGCCTAGGTGCTGAACCAGGGTCTAACCAACATGATGACCACTTACGATTGTCAATAAGAATCCATTTTGCATCGCAAGTGACTATGCGTTTCAAAATCCCTTCGTTTCTGTGTCTATTAATCAATGCAAGGCATAGCTCAACGCGTTCCTCGCGCTGGCGATCGTTCATTTCATGCGGCACCCACCTATCAAGCTTTTTTACCTTGCCAATAGGACGCAAATGAACCAATATTGTTTTGATGCTAACATGATAACATCGAAAGCTGCTGCTAACTCAGCAGTAGATTGAGTATCGTCAGTTTCCACTATCGCCTTTAATTCGTCGTTGTTTACTTTAGTTTTCGGGCGACCACGGAGTTCATTTTTCAGATCAAAATTTCCATTTAGGAAGCGTTTAAACCAATAACGGCTCGTGCGTTTGTTTGTAGTGTTCCCTTTTTACACGTCGTTAATGTTGCGAGCCGTTTGTGCCGCATTGCTACCGCGACGGAACTCGTATTTCGTCAATATATAAATATGTATTATATTATATTTTTATTTTGTCTATAGTGATGAAAAAGATACAATGTAATGTATACAAAGGTAATGTAGTGAAAACAAAACACTAATCGATAAACAATATCGATTAGTGTTTTGTTTTCACTACATTACACATACGTAAACGATTGAATTTGAAAATAAAACTCCACATTTTTAAAATAAAATTCATTTGAATTTAGAATTTATTGCCAGCCATAGACAAATTACATTTCAAATGGCCAGTATTGTAGAACGGCAACTTCATATTATGTAAAGACTTGTTATCAAAATTAGTATCAATAAGAACTTCAAAAATAGAACAACTATGCTTCATTTGTGCTTTACGTAAAGTAGCATGATTGAGAAGATGTGAATGTGAGTGTGATCAAACACGAGATTTATTTTCATTTTCATTATGATTTTAAGGATTCGTATCCACAATAACTGTGTGGTTCCGTTGTGTCTGTGTCTGTCCGTCTGTCTGTCTGTCTACACGGTAAAGTCGATTTATTCCATTAAATTTGCTCCTTATGAGTTGTTTGGCACAGACGTAAATAGATATGTACCTTAAAACCAGAAATGAGAATCACAGAATTAAATACATGACCACTTTGAATCCATTATAATATTCACATACAATAAATAATCGTTCTTACATCTGTTAACTGTCGTGTTACTTCTGAACGACTTGACCTACTGTGGTTGTATTATAACATACAAAATATATAAAAAAAATTGTTTCATCGAGATAGCTCAGAGCTACGTTTGGCTTCATATATTATAATCGTTGGTACGTTTGTTAATTATCGTGTAACTTCTGAACGAATTGTGATTAACCAATGTGGTCTAACAAAATATTTGTTTGTCAAGATAATTAAAGAGCTATGTTCGGATTCGATAGGTGTAGCGCTTTAGTTAAATAGAAACACGCGGGGCATAGTTAATTTCTACAAAGTTCAAAGTGTCCCATATACGATCTTAACCAGTGTTTTATAGTTAATTTATTCCTATTCTGAATTAATTCGTTCAATTTTAACTTCGTTTCGACACGAGATTTTTACTAATGACAATATTAACGTAAAGGTATCATTTAAATTACTTAAAAGGGCACATCATCTCCACGTCAATAATACTTTAAATACAATAGTTATTAAATCCACATCAATATTTTAACGATTTATATTGCTTTTCTGTAATTGTTTTTACAATTTTACTTAATCTCTGAAAAAATTTAATTTAATTATATTATAACGTTCACGTAATGTTGTGTTTACAAAAGGGTCAGTTAACCGTAATATAAAAGTATTGGATCAAAGAGCATCTTCTAAATTCCGCTAAATCCATGCTCTGAATCGAATTCAAAAAGGTAATAAGGCAATTTTCTTGAAAATCCCTAAACGTAATAATGTGCCGAAAACGTTTTCTAAATTTACACATATTGTGCTCGTGGTTGAATCGCCGAGTCGCGTGCGATCAGAATACTCAATGCGATAGGGTGAGATACATAGAATTATTACACGATTTATAAAGTCTCTTACCCATCTGGATACTAAACACACATGCTCATCCTAAAATCAACAAGATATTTTAAATATTTAAAACGCATAGTTATATCATTAGAAAACTTATTTTAAACACCTTCTGAAGAAGGCGACTTTTAAATAGCTAAATAATATTGTTCTGACAGAATATTTGGAGTGTAGAGTATGGGGTAAATTTATTATTTCAGCGGCGGGCCGCGGACAAAGGATTTGGGTTTGCTGAATTATGCAAATAAATTCACCATTCTGTAACACTTGTTGGGAATGTCTTTATTTCTGTAGATTCCTTAAAAGGCCCTCAGGAATAATCCAGCTTTTGGCTCTTGAGTAGCACATTGGTTCAACATAAGAAGTTATGTTGAACCAATGTGCTACTGATTTCTTACACCTTTTTGTCAATTCTAATACATAATACAACATAATTGTCAGTGGTAATAATACTAATCCAATTCCAACTCACAACGAATACTGATTTACGTATGTATATTACATATATATATTACTATTCCAGCTCAGTATTAACATGAAACGCTAAATGTCACCCTATTTCTTCCTCCCTATAGACAATTTCATGTGCATAGTAGGATTCAATAATTACGTACTAGGGGACATACTTAATGAATCTTATGCATACTCGTACTCTTCGTTCTTATTTATAAGTTTTTCACATTAATCCAACAAAAGTAATTAAATTTGCAAAATTATACTACGAAGGCTCGCATTTAAAGCAAATTCGACATTATCAAATTCACCACACTAGAAACAAATTAACAGTGTGCGTATAGTATTCATGTATTAGGAATAATTGATGACTGTAAGTAAATAAATGCCTACATCGTTTAGTTTTCTAAACTTAAAATCAACAACTAAGTACCTACGCTATAAAAAATATTTTTTGAACGAGTGAAAAATACACTTTTTCATGTGTAGATTTCAAGTTTCAAATAAATCATTATAAATTCACACTCATCATAACTTCTACATCAATACTGAAAATTGAGTAAGAAATTAATATTAAAAGAATGGAATCGAAAAGAACAAAACAATGGACTGAAGTGCAAATTCTACTAAACAACATTTAACTCATACCAATACATTTAATTTTAAAAGGCAAATTGCATTACTTCTATTTTTATTTTAAATAGCAATAATTACCAAACATCAATACCATAATTACGGCGACTGATATTATTTTCTCGAACAATAATTTCTCAGTACATAAATCTCTGTAATAATTTCTCGAACAAAAATATCTCATTGTAATAATTTCTCATAGCAATAATTTCTTATGTATAAAAATTCTCCGGCTATAATTTCTTATATTAATTTTATTCTGGCGAAGCGCCAGATAAGAATCCGCCTACTAAGAACACTCTTTATGGGTAGGTTAGGTTAGGAAAGTATATAAACAACAATGCGCGTGCCGAGCGAGCGAAGCGAGCGTGTCGCGGCAGCGGTCGGCGAAGCGCCAGAACAGAATTCATCTTATAAGAACACTGTCTGGGTAGGTTAGGTTAGGTAAGTGTATAAACCACAACGCGTGAGCCGTGCGAACGAAGCGAGCGTGCCGCAGCAGCAGCCGGCGAAGCGCCAGAACAGATTTCGATAATAACATCTCTGGACAGGTTATGTTAGGTAAGTATGTGGGAATATATTACTCTGAGAAATATTTGTACTGAGTAATAATTGTATGAGAAAATTTTGTCCGAGAAATTTTTGTCTGAGAAATACTTTTTGAGAAAATAAGACGGGGAGTCCATACTTACAGCCTCTGAAGATCAAGCTTATTGAAGTAGTAGAAATTATGTTCCATTAGTCCAAATTTACAAATCCTCACAAATACTTTTACACCTAATGTAAATTTTCCGCACATAGTATTATGTAAAATCAGTTTTAAAATCAATTTTCTAGAAAAACATACTTCTAGACGAGAAGTGTGACATTAACATATTCTTATTTTTTTCTTCGAACGCTGACGCAATTTCCTTTTCAGAGGTTTCTGAATTTTGGTTTTACCACCAATTTAATCTTTGGAATTATCTACGTTACATGTGCATCCACTCACAATAGCAAGTTTCAAGATACAAACACTGCAAACCTCTCGATTGTCGAGCGGATGTGGCTGATATCGGAGTGAGGTATTTTCAACAGCTCTGCAAACTTTTGGTCTGGAACAGTAACTAGATTTCATTTAACAAATACCTTTTTCTAATATTTATATCAAGAAAAATAAAGGAATTATTGATAAAATCAGTAAGCGAAAGAAATGGCGTGTTCGCAATTCAATACGTCACTCAAAAATTTTATTCGTTAAACGCTAGCACATCGTCGCTGTCAATACTAGCCAACCAATAACTAATTAACTACGCTTATAATAATGCAGAGTAATTAAAACGAAATCACATAACGTAGATCATATCAATGTAATATATATTATTTATTTTAATATCGTATTGCTAAAGTGGAATACTTAATTGGCATAAATCAGTACATATACGTAGCTAAACATTATCTTTAATAATAGACTTCCTCAAAGTTAATAGACTTCCGCTTAGAACTCTGGCATTGCTTATTTAAGAATTAAATTTTAAATGTCTATTTTCTGTTTTTAACGAATCTGGAACTTGGACTATTGACAAATCAAATTAAAACAATAATTTATAATTTGCATTGACACGGTTACATTACTATAAAGTATATAACTACGAACAGGAATTAGTGCCGATGATAATGTAATCAATCTCATGTAAGTTAGTGATAAATAATGCAGATGAATGATAGTGATAATATGAAAGTAAAAGTTACTGTTTTACTTATCAGTATTATTTAGATTTGGCTCAAAAAATACAATTCTCACCAAAATAAGTAACTTTATCTATAAACAGGTACAAGCTGCGTTATTTCCCACAAGCCACAACTATGAACATACATTGCATAGATACACAACAAAACCCATCGCATTCTTTACTATTCTTACAATGACAACTATACTGGGTTTTCCCTGAAGTGTTGTTATTGATCAACTATCTATAATTTAAGGGAAAAGGTAATAAACATCAAATGTTACATTTATTTGATTGAATAATAGAACAGGTGGATGGAAACCAGAATCGTCCTGTACGTGACTAGGACTGTAATTATCTTACTTGATGATGGTCATGTATGTATTTTAGAGTTGCTCAGCGATAGACAAGAACGACATAAATAAAAAAGTAAGTTTAAAATTCTCTCGCTAGAGAATATTGTTGTAATAATGTTTGTTATAAAAATTTTAGCTTCTTTGTATGTATCTTTTTGGGAAAATATTTACACGGGAATCGATTTTTGTTAAACATTTCAGTGCCTTTGATCTTACAAAGTAATGCAATATGAAACAATTCAGTCACTGTTATGTTTTGAACAAAAAAGCCAGTTATTGGTAACGGGAATGAAAAATTAAATCAATCATTAAAGATATCTGCCGCTGTCTAACTTTCTGCAATCCTTTTCAAACTCTCGATACCGTGTAACGAAGCGTAATGGCTCGTTTTATTTGCATAAATTTGGATACGAAGATTTATGTCTGCGTTCCGTATAATTACAGATTGGAATTAATCAAACGAAATTCGAAGAACAACGTTTGGTACATTTATTTAAATATAATAAATAGTAAGCAAGTCATTTAAACATACATTAGTCACTTAAAAATAATTCGCACTTGTATTGATTTCATTGAAATTAAATAATTTATTTTACTCTGATCCCGGGATAATTTCGATATTGAGGATTACAAATAAACAATAAGAAAATCTTACAAAAATCAGCTCTTTAAACAACAAATAATAATTTAAACAAAAATCAACGTAATTTACGGTATACACCTAACTAACTTTGCCCCACTGGCTTGCCTGTCATTTCATTAGAAATAAAACTAATTTAAGACCGAGCAAGCATTACCTGTGCGCTTGCTCAGCTATTATTCTAATTTAAAATACAAAAGTTTGTATTGCAAGCAAGTATCACCGAGTAACCCATTGTGCTTGCTTACCTATAATTTTAATTAACAGTACAAGTATTTTAGTCGCAAATAAGCATCCCCAAGTGGCCCAGTGAGAATTGCTTGCCTATCATTTTTAACCCCCAATACAAAAAGAGGAGTGTTATGAGTTTAACGTATGTCAATAGTATATCTTTTGTTATCTTTTATTATTAATGTATCAGTGGATTTGTGTATCTGTCTGTAGCATTGTAGTTCCTAAATTAATGAACCGATTTTGACATAGTTTTTTTTTTTGTTTGAAAGCTGCCTTGATCGAGAGTGTCCTTAGCTATGATCGAGGATAAATTTTCAGCGATTTGAAGATTATCAGCTTTTTTCTAGTTGTTCTACAGCAACAACTTCTACTGATTTGATCGATTCGAAATTTAATATCATGTGAGTAATGATATTACAAAAACATGGTAACCTTGACTTAATGCTGCAACACCACCTCGAATCAGCAGGACACCCAATTTCTCACCAACTTGTAGCCGAGGTATCATATTTGGCTCATGTGAATAGTCTCATAGGTTGTAGATAGATAGATGGTGATCAGGGTCTGATGATGGATCAGACAACTATTGTTAGAATACTTAGATTTCGGCGAGGCACGATCTCTGTGTATCGTCCCGGAAAGTATTTGTGTGAATGTAGGGATAGAGTGTCGATCGTGACGTTTAAAAAGTGTAAAATAAAACTTAAATAAGAAATTGAAAAAACACCTGACTAAAAGAAACAAAATACTAAAATGTAAATGAATAAATAAGTTAAGTTAAAAAAAACAGAATACAACTAAAAATGATAAAGTAAGTACGAAATTTAAATACAAGTAATTTTAATTAATTAATTAAACGGTTATCTAATTTATTGTTTTTAAAATTATTAATTTAAGTTTTAGTTCAATATACAAAAAAAATTTATTTAAAGCAATCAGCCTCAATTAACCAAGTGAGTTTTGTTACATTAAAATGATAAGCATGCGAGCTCATTGATTTCGTTTCGTGCAGTCGTGCAATTTGCAACTTTTTTTAAATGATGTCGATCGCGAAAATCTCGGGATCAGGAAAAACTAATCCCGAAGATTTTGGGACTGGAAAGCGGTCGTTATCGCGAGATCCCGGTTTTCGGGATCAAATCCTTTACTCGTAACTCGCAGTGCTACTAAATAGGATGCATGAAGTGCTGCAGTCTCATTACGGCAGATTTTTTTTTAACAAGTTGTTGATTTTTCAAATTAAGTGACTTACGCTCAAAGAATTCTAACGGTTTGCTTTGTAAAGACGGGTGTCTTGTTTCCAGATGCCGGAGTAATTTTGAAGACTTCATGCTTTCCGCGAATAGGACTTGAAAACAAACAACACATTGTGGCTTATCATGCAATGAAATAAATCCATATTTTAAATAAGTATCTTTATATAACCTATTCTTTTTCTTCACCGTTTCACCAGACGTAGATGGCACATTTCGTTTTGTCACGTCTATTTTAATTTAACTTTTACACTGTTATTTATAAAAATTAAACACTGGGTGAGTGACATGATATCGTTGTTGTATATATTTGCTTCCCTGTGCTACTTCCCTAAAAATGTAAATGACAAAAAACTCTACCTTGCGTCCTTTTGTTTTTAAAGCTCAGGCATTTAACATGTACGAACCTGTCTAGCGCACGTGTCACGAGATGCGCGAGCAGCTCATTTGACAAGTTTGTGCAAGTACAACGCAGGTTAAAACCTCGCCTCGACAGTAATTTTAGACCCTCAGACGCGGGCGCGATTTACAAACGCCATAATTTATATTTGTAATGCGCGGTTTTGCGTTTTTATCGCCTACTTAAAAATTTAAATCAAACATATAAATAAACTATTAATTAAAATATTATTGTATTATAATGAAGGGGTCGCAAGACTTTATACTTAACTTTTTGGCTTTTTCGTGGATCGTGACATAAAAATGGTTGATAAATAATGGTCTACTTATTGAAAATGTCTGTACACGTAACTGATTTCTAATAATGCTTTTTTATCACACTGTACCAGAGCGCCGATATGACGTTATCGACGCTGGATGCTATGATATTATTGTGACCGGTTTATAAACAGGTTAATTTAATTTTAACTGTGAACTTTCATCCCGCTACGAAGACCCTCACTGTTCGTATTCACACGAACGGGGCCGGTTTTTTACGCTCTCCTAAATTTCTTCTAAAAAAGTAAAATTAAATATGCTAAATGATTATTAAAAGGTAATTGCAAAATACATATTACACATAGTTTCAGGATTTACATATTGTATATGTATAGTTACAATTTTTCAACTTTTACTTTTACTACGTATTATTTTAAATAATAGACCTCCTCTAAGTTGCCGTTTAAAAGTTGTCACCGCTTAGTGTGCCAATCAGACTGGCAACATTACCACTTTGAATAGCCAAGCTAATTCGCTGATAGAAGAAATAGTTAGCTCGGCGGTCTATTGCGTTAAATAAAAAAAATCACGGATACGTCTATATCGTTTTTGAATACCTAAAATTTCTCAGTTGGATGGAGTGCCACTCCAAGAATCTTTCAATCTAGCTGGATATCGTACTTTGAAGAGGTAGTTGAATACAAATTATATGACCTCGAGCAACCTCTGATCACCAACATTTCATTTCCGTCTCTCTCTAACTGTCTGAAATACACCTATTAGTATAAAGGTTCAAAGTCAAAGTCAAATCAATTTATTCAAGTAAACCCAATTACAAGGTATTTTTGAACGTCAAATCTACTTTAGTTCAGTTCAAATAGAAAACCTGGACACTGAGAAGAACCGACAAGAAACTCAGTCAGGTATCATTTTTTCAATTTCATTTTACAAAAGGTTTATTAAAATACAATAGTTTCATTAAGCCAGTAAACGCATGTGCAGAGAACATCATTTCCAGACTATCGTTTTATCTTCAATAAAATCGTTTATTTCATAGTATGATTGTCTAGTCAATGTACGTTTTATAACCAATCTAAATTTATTCTCTGTTAATTGAGTGATTTCTTGAGGAACTTTATTATAAAAACGAATGCAGTTACCTAAAAATGAAACATTTGACTTATGTAATTTAAATTTTGGACTAACCAATTTATCACGACCTCAGGTTTTCATACCATTCATATCGCCATTCTTTTTAAACTGATCTATATTTTTTCTCGTATACATAATAATTTCAAAGATGTATAAGGAGGGCAAGGTGAGGACATTAATGTCTTTAAAACGGTCTTTAAGCGATTCTCATGCATTCATCCTGTAGATGGCACGTATTGCTCTTTTTTGTAAAATGAAAATGGAATTAATATGCGCCGCTGATCCCCACAGCAGAAGGCCGTAGGACATTAAATTGTGAAAATATGCAAAGTACACCAATCTTGCCGTATCCACATTTGTCATTTGCCTAATGCGTCTAATTGCATATACCGCAGAACCGAGCTTACTAGCCAATGCCCCGATATGGTCCGCCCACTGTAACTTGTTATCTACTGTTACACCCAGAAAACTGGCTGACTTAACGAATTCTAATAGTTTCCCACCCAGTTCTATTTTATCATGGATTCTGGGTACATTAGAAAGGGAAAATTTAATACATTTAGTTTTTTGTGCATTCAGTAGTAAATTATTGGCAGCGAACCATTTTGAGACATCTGTTAGGATCCTGTTTACCCAAGTAATATCTAGATTTTTTCTGTCTAGTTTAAATAACAATGAGGTATCATCAGCAAACAATACTGTTTCGCATAAGCCCCTGAGCATAAATGGGAAATCGTTAATATATACCAAAAACAGGAAAGGTCCCAAAATTGATCCTTGGAGAACTCCCATTTTTAACTTTGAACCCACAGACAAAACCCCAACAACACTCACTTTCAGCTCGCGGCCAGACAAATACGAGATCACGAGATCGAGAGCGTTACCACGTATTCCATAGTATTTCAGCTTGCAAATTAAAGTTTTATGACCAACACAATCAAAAGCCTTGGAACGATCACAAAAAACACCAATAGCATCTTGGGACCCGTCCCAAGCCTGAAGTACAGTCCGGATCAAGCTTACTCCCGCATGAGTTGTTGACCGCCCTCTCGTGAAACCGTATTGTTGACCATGAAATACCCCGTGAATGTTAAAATGTGCCAGCATTTGTTTGAGTATTATTTTTTCGAATATTTTACTCAACGCTGTCAATATTGACACCGGGCGATAATTGGTTGGATTTAACATACAGCCCGATTTAAATAGTGGAATAATTTTACTGTTTCATTAAACTGGGAAATACGCCTTGATCGACACATTTATTAAATATATCTACCAAGATTGGCGATAATATAGGTATTACATTAGTTATTACATTAATTGATAGTCCCCATAAATCCTCACTTTTCTTTTTATTTAATTGCCTGAACGTCCTTTCTATTTCATGTGCAGATGTGTGCGTGCAAAAACGTCTCTGCTGTATGCGAAGTTGCGATATATAGAGTTGGACAAGTGCGGCCTCCTGTTTTAAAAACTGCTCCGTGGCCACCCCTATTTTTTTTTCATGATTGCACTACATCATTATGTATTGAAATTCTAAATTTCATCTACACTGAAAATATACTTTAGTTGAATTCCGAGGGTCGATCTGTTGTTTCGTAAAATCAACCAAAGTTGACTAAGGTATTAATTATTTTTACAATATCACGAATGTTCAAGTTACAAAATAAAAACATTGAAGTTACACGTTCTAACATAATAAAATTTACAAAATTGTATGTTTACTATAGAGTTTAGTTTAAGAGTATGTTGATGGTGTGCATTGGACCTACCTTAGTTAATATTACTTAATTTTGTTAATTACACAAAACAGTTTAGTAAATATTCCAACATTTAAAGTTTAGTGAAATCAACAATTTCCGTGAGTTAGTCTGAAATTAACCCGCGTCTTTAGCAAAACTTTTGTAAAACCGACTGAAGTAAATTTTCAGTATATATAGTGCCACTAGTCTCCGAGTACAGTGACTGTAAGTTAAGAACAGGCAGGGAGACGAACGAACAGGACGAAATTGTAAGTTTCCCTTTTTTGCCGTTTAACTACCGAACTTTAAAAATACTCTTTCAGTAAAGCGAAAAATATGTCGCGTTACAATACTCGTTGTATAAGAGAAAACCAGCCAAGTACGTGCCGAACCACACTCAGTAAAGGGTTCTGTAATCGGAACGCACAACATTTATTTAATCGGCCTGGATCGTTTACCCTCTGACAGAAAATATTCCACATCTCAAAAACTACCCAACATAATATCTTACGCAAACAAAATTTCATTGAATATGTTTTTTAAGTTCTACCACTCCAATCTTTTTCAGAATTTTCCACTCCATAGTTGAAAAGTTAGAGGGAGGTGAAAACATACTTTATTCGGAAAAATTACCGTTGATTTTTTTAAGTTCTATTATTTTAAACTATTTCAAAATTGTCCTCATATTTATTACTTTACGAGTTAGAAGCGCATAATATCTCACTAGATATTGAGTTAACTCTACATTACCGCTAAGTAAATAAAGTAATAAAAAGAGAACATAACTAAAAATTATAAAGTATGTATGAAATTTAAATACAAGTAAACTTAGCGGTCCCCCGACGTGACGCCGCTTGGATATATTACTACTACTATTTGTATTGAAACTTATTACAAATTTAAAGGGCTACGACGTACATATTATTTTTTTACATTTTGGAGGTTTTTATTTGAGTGTGGGGTTTTTTAAATTTTTAATGTAAGATTTCATTCATGCTTTAAAAATGCTTTAAATAGACATCAATAAATTTCGATTTTTATTATTATTAACAACGCCTTGTATACACACTTACTTCAAACTCACATTAAATGCTTAACAATGATATAGTCTCCGGTTTTAAGTATTTACTATTTAATAATCATCTATTATTAACTATTATTCAATTTAGAACCATCTAAATGTATGTTAATAAATTTATTTATTAATTGCCAAAACAACTGATTCTTAAAAATTGGCCAAATAATTTACGGCACAATACTTACATAATGTATGTATTTTATAAGTATACACATAATTATATTTGTGTATGTAAGCGTTAAGCTCTTTAATAAAGCACATTTGAATGCGGTTTTCACTCTCGTGCAAGCGATTTAACATGGTAAGGTTATCCTAACGTTAAATTTGTTTTTAGATAAAGCATGTTGTTACAAAACAAAACAAAAATAAATGCCTCATAAATCAGAATTTCGAAGTTGTTAAAGTATTATGTTTATAGAATTGATAATAACAACTTTTACAAATTCAACTCTTACTTTATTATCTTATAAATATAAAGCTAGCATATGTTGCTGCATAGTTTTTGTAACTGAATTCAGTGTAAAGAGAACCAGTCGTGGCCAAGACAGTTTATTCGTAGTAAAGTGGGAAACAACATTTGCCGACGCGAACCGAATTGCACTCACTTGCTTGTTTTCTCGTTTTATTGCCGTTTCAGTTTTATCCTATCTATGTATTCCCTACTGCCAAGTTTGCTCTATTAATAATGAAACTGTTTCAACCAAACGTTTCACTAAGATCAAAACATTATTTTGGATATTCGAAGGACGTTTTCGAACAATTTCTATTGAACTAATTATATCATTTGATATTTCGATTCAATGTGGACGCTACAATTATGGATTTTTTTAAACCAAAAAAATTTATGTGCAAAAAAAACACTGAAAAGTACAAAATACCTATCCTTTACTAATTAAAACTCAAGTAACTCTTTAAATACGATACACATATCTATATAATTAAATTTGACAGTTACTGAAGTCGGTGCCAAGCATACCAAACTAATAGACTTTCTGTTGTTGCTTGCACAGTGATTTGGCATCGACTTCAATAACTGTCAAATTTAATTATATAGATATGTAGGTATATCGTATATAAAAAGTTATTTTAATTATACTTGAATTTTAATTAGTAAAGGATAGTTATTTTGTACTTTTCAGTGTTTATGTTTGAAGGGGGTTTAATTTCTTCAATTATTTTTTTATTTCTTCATTTTTTTTATTTCAGTTGTAATTGAAACTAATTACTTAATCATTTTATTTTATTATGTTGCCATCCAGCGAATACACGATTACTTTTTAAATTGCTAAGCCACTTTTTGAAATTTTTAATGACATGTTTTAGAATTACGCCGTTAAGCCAACGACACGTTTTCCTAGTGACTGATACACGCTCAACTCTCCATCTCAAAAACTACTGAACCTAATCCAACTAAAAAGAAATTTTTGCAATCCGACTTATAGTTTTTGAGATATGCGTGGACAAACATACAAATATACATACATACATACACTTATGAAATTTGGCACACATGTTTAGAAGCTGGTATAGACTGACATATACAAAAACTGTGCAATTTTGAGAATGTTACATACATACGGGTCGAATCGATAACCTCCTTTTTCTTGAAGTCGGTAAAAATAACTACCCTTTATTAATCAAACCCATATAATTAAATTTGACAGTCGCCGAAGTCTCGCCGAAGTCGATGCCAAGCCTACCAAACTTTCTGTTGTTGCACATTGTATTGGCACTGACTTCAGTAACTGTTAAATTTACTTATACACTGATAATTATTTTATACCTTTGTATAAAATAATTATCAGTGTAGTCATTTTCATTTTTTCTTAAAGTTTTCATTTCTTCTTTCGATTGGCCTTGGCCTAAATGAAGATCTGGAGTAGATCTATAACTAATGTTTTCTTTAATCTAAAGCAGAATGACGTACAAAAGAATCATCATCATCAATATAAATAAAGTTTATAAGCATTCGAAGTCCGAGCTCCCACATCAGTGAAATTTAAATGAGACCACCTCGGAGCTATACTGAACCCAACGGAAAAAGAATCTGTCCACAATTGACGAAGTTATCAGTGAATAAAAATATGTACAGACGAACATAGAATCTCCACCTTTTCGAATAAAAAGAAGTCGAATAAAAAAACATAACATATTGCATACCTTGAAGTATAATATAAAGTGTAAGACGTATTCTCGGCATAACAAAAGAATATTGTATTACCGTGCACCAACAACCTCAGCTTAGTATTTTATAGACATTTAACTTTAGAGCTCATCTCATTGTTTGTCATGGCTTTATTATTTCTCCGTTGTCGAGAATAAAACGTAGGCGGCGTAATTAGATACTCAACAAACAATAAAGTGTAAAGTTAATAGTACAAAAGCGAAACTGTTCGCTTCTCAGATAAGCGTCCATACGTTAATATTAAGGTGACTTTTCAACCCGGGTATCTACATAATAAATAATACTTAATCCACAGAAAACTAAATATATACATAATAATAAAAACTTCCCAATTATGATCATCCTAATATTTTCAAAATTCTTTGTTTTTACTGTTAGGTATATTTGTCAGGCCGTCTATTGTATGTAACAGAGTTACCATTAATGATCATTAATATCGTATTGTCAATTATTCTCTAACTACCTACTTGTAAGATGTTGTTTGAATGTCGACTGTAATTTCTTAATTTATATTAATGGACTTTCTATTGTTCGTAAATGATATCCGTAAATTGTGAATAACAATAAGAGGTTTCTTAATAGAAGTAAACCGAAATTAGATTAGTCTATCCTGTGATTGCAACGAGAGAGGTTGTCGAAAATATACAGTTAATACTCAAATAGTATTTATTCGGTCATCGCTCACATTACCAATCTGATTTTGTTTGAAACTATTATATTCCATTATCTCAAGTAAAACAACAAAGTCTGCATATATACATTCATATACATATACTACATACATATACACATACTTAGTACATAAACTTCTTGTCTAAGGTAGCGAAAGAAAGGTAGAAAAGTAGGTAGGTTTAAAATATAACGCTTCATCAAGAAGAAGAATTACAATTCCATAAAAAAAAGTGTAGACTATGTGTCATCTGGTAATGCTTCCATAAACTAAAATGGTGGGGATTTAAATCATACTTTAAGCGTATTTTCTTAGATGACTGAACTAAATAAAAATAAGAGAAAACTTACTTTACTTTATAAAGTTAATATTTCAACTATAAGGTTTACGCTTATTTTTATTTAATTCGGCAGATAACAAGGTAATGGAAGTTGGATAGTTAATAAAGCAAACAGAATTAGTGATTGTTTTATTTTCAATCACGTGTTCTGATTACAATTAAATGTGGATATAATAACAATTTCTAATTATTTATTATAGAGAACAAAAGTTTACTTTTCCTGTCACTTTCCAGTCCTTTCAAAAGTCACCTCTCCTGATCCACAAATCTCAACCCCATGTGATGCGAGTTTCCTCAAGCGATCAGGGGGAGAATAAAAGTCCGCGAGAAACAGAAAAAATAAAAGACACTGTCTTGTTCCACAAGTCTCAACCACACCGATGCGAATTTCCTAAAGCGATCAGGCGGAGAATAGCTCGTGCGAAACAGAAAAACTAAAAACAAATATACAAAAAATAAATCGACCGTTACGAAGAAAATTTTTCGATTTGCAAAGTTTTTGACGTTTCATCAAACGGGGTTGCTATGTTATTGAATTCAATTACTAGTTTATTATTAATATCGATAACAACTCTTATTATTTTTGTTCAAATTATTTATAAATATCATTGTTTAATGAAGTAAAATATTTGATTAGTGTCATTTTTATATGTAGTACTCAAATAATTATAATAAATTAACGAAATAAATGAAACCTCAGTATCAATAATCGATATCAGTACATCGATAAATAATATCAATATATTATATTTTGTAATGATATCCCTGGTATATTCTATCCTCTTTATTTCTACATCTCTTGTCACTTTCATTTTATTTTAATATAAAGTCTGCAGTAACTGTAGTTCCACACAAAGTTGACACCCCCTTTTTTTTTTTTTTTTTTGCGTCAGGAAATGCTTTATGCATCCCGTCCTGCCGTAGGGGGATGGCAGGGGGGTATGTGGGACTCCTCGACATTAGGGTGCTAGGCCGAGTCTAGACGGTGTTCCTCGAGAGCCTTGATGCCGGGGCAACAGGAGCGCGTTGGCATTCTGCCGCGACCCCGGCGGCTATGCCCAGCCTGAGCCGGGCCCTCCTCCGTTTGCGGGTAGTTTTACCTGCCCGCTCTCCTGGGAGGCGCGCGGGAACAACCGCGCGCACCATCCCGAGGCCCTTGGTGAGGCGCCTTCCCCCGAAGGACACCCCAGGCCTCAGAAGTGGCGACTTCCGCACCCCGCCTACACCACGGCAGGGGCGTCAGCACGCCCACCTGATTTTTACGTGTTTACTCACGGGTTTTTACAAGTTTTCCTTCTTCCCGCCTCTGATTTTAACGTGTTGTCTCACGGGTTTCATTTCGAGTTTTCCTTCTCTCCACCTCTGGTTTTAACGTGTTTTCTCACGGGTTTCATTTCGAGTTTTCCTTCTCTCCACCTCAGATTTTTACGTGTATCCTCACGGGTTTTTAAAAGTTTTCCTTCTTTCCACCTCCGGGGCCACAATACCCTTCCTGAAAGAGGGGCAAGTGACCCCGACACCTGACCCCCGCCCTCACGCAGAGGACGGGGAACACAACTTGTCCCCATAAATGGGGACATCTCCCCCCCCCGGTCCGGGCCAGGCCCTTTCGGCACTGCAGCCTCATCGGCCCCGACCCGGTACTGAAAGCACCGCCGAAGCACCACCCTCAGGAGTGTTTATCGACTCTCCAGTCTAGATCCGCAGTGTTCAGTGGAAACAGGGTCACCTCGAGAAGGGTGTAGACATGAAGTCTACGCACTGCGGTCTTGGGATGGCAGGCTAAGGCTCCACTTAATGGGAGCTATAAGCGCCTGTACTTGACACCCCCTGCTTCATCCTCTCTATCTACCCAGCTAAGACAATGTAAATTACACATCTGTAGTAATATGTATAATGTATGTGTAGATATATTTTCATTTATGAAGGAACGAACTTCAATATTATAACAGTAAATTAAAATAATTATATTCAGTAATCAGTAAATATCTGTAAGCATTGTGATATCACGTCGGCATTGAATTATTCTCAAACCACGAGCTGCTAAAGATTCACTTTTTGTATGTTATAAATGTTATCAGATTTAATAAGATAGATATTACGTACTTGAATTGCAAAAGATAAAATAGCAATGAAATTGGTTCCTTTCAACGTGATTGAATTAATAAGTGTTCAAGTAAAGACAATAGGTTACTATTAACCGTTTGTAACAAACTTCAACGAAAAAGAAAAAATAAATCTCGTTGAAGGTTCATTTTCAATTCGTCAGCCGCATTCGATTTCAATTTCTGAATAATCGAGATCTTGCTCAATTGAACATTCGATTACTCGCTCACGAGGACACCCTCGCTGTTTGAGTTTGCTGAGTTTGATTGGGTTTGTATTACAGGGGATATTATCGCGGAACATTCATAATTATTTGACGCCTGCGAAGATTTAAAAGCATTGCTCGAAAAAGCAATATTAAATCACAATTCTATAACGTTAGGAACGGAAAAAGCCGATTAAGACGAGCATTAACATTTTCTGTATGTATGTACGTTGAAGTTTGCACACATTTTACTTCTTATACTATAACGATTCAGTACTTTATGCATAGGTATTTAACTATATATTTTCTATACTTTATAAATACATTAGATCGAATCATTATCTGCTTTTCCCCTATTGATTTATAGACCACGAAATATGTATGTAACTTATTATTAGTATTACACAGTTTATTACTTGTATTACATATATGTAATATAGTTTGTTGTGTAGTTAAAGTAATTTTTTTTTATATGACAATTTTTAACAGATTTTAAGTAGAATCAGTTAAGTAATGGACTCGACACGAATCTATATTCATTTCAAATTGATTAAAAAGATTAAGAATCTCTTTTTCTCTCTTCCAAGTGCATAATATTGTTATCTTCTAACATATAAAAATCAATGTCAATCAAACGATTGGAAAAGATGTTCTGCTATAGCTGATTTGGTAATTTGCTGGTTTTTTGCAGGAGTAATGTGTTCCTTAATCTTTTCAGCAATAGTCCGCTTCGTTTGGCCAATTTAAGAGCTGCCACAACTGCAATCTGTTTTGTAGGCAAAACATCTTTCGGTGTTCAATCAAACAATCGAATACCAATCTTTGAATATAATTTCATCGCCCACAAGTTCTTTCCACCGATCACACTTTTACCCAAGAGTCATGCGTGAAGCGATTGAAATTAAGAGACACAAAAATTTCAATCGGGAAAATGGATAGAATTTATCAACAGCGTGGAAACCGGTGATTCAAATAACAAATCCTCGTTTTTCACATCCGGTTGTGAAATTTGTGAGTGTTGTGTGTAGAAACCCTAATAATTCTTTACAAACATCGGAGGTAGATGATATAAAATCGAGCGTAGCGTTAAGAAAAAGGGCATGTCTGACTTTGACGAAGAGAACTAGGAATCTATTGGGGACGCACCAAATCTAAATCGTGTTCCTACAGCGTCGTGTGTACTATTAGCTGTACATAATTCATGATGGCCGATCGCATTATAGTCCAACGTATGGGCTTTACAATGCAGGCGGTCGTAACGACTACTGTGAGCCTTCAAATACAATACATATACGCATAAACCAAAAAGATAACCCCAAGCTAGTAGAAAAAAAACCAGATTCTTGTCAGGAATTATGAACTATCTGACAACAATCTAACGATATTGCTACAAATGTGGGAGTCGAAGCCGTATTAAAGGAGACAAAATTTTTTACTTAAAAGTCTTTATATCCTCGGGATTATAAAATTTAATAAAAAATTAATATGAGAAGACAACGAAGAATAAAAAAAACATTGCTCCGCCCAGCACTTGTTGCTTTACAGCGAGGAGCGAAGGAATACCTTATACGTTTTTATAAATAAAACTAAGAGATTAGCTTTACACTTTGGACTAGACGGTGATTTAAAACCTTTGTTACCACAAATGTAACACATGATCTCTCTAGATGGACAAAATTTTAAGAGTATGTCCATCCACTCGACATCTCACACAAAATATAGAGAGGTTGACTGCACTCCATCAACGCAAAATTACCGGAAGAAACGTAAGCAAAGTCAGGGACTAAAGTATGTTTGTTAACTTTAAGTGGTTCACAAAAAGTATTATTTTTGAGATCACTGATAGTGGAAATATTATCTAACGCAAGGGCCATAACTACTTGTGGACGTAAGTTAAACTTAATAATAATTTTTCCGATTCTGTAGATGGATTAGATAGCCGAGAAAAATATTTTAACATAGTCGCGATAACATTTAGCGTAGATTCAGTAATACCCTGAGTACGGTTTCTAATTTCAATCATCAAATGCTCATCATAATCCAAAGGTGAGGATTCTTCAATAAGGGCTTTTTCTAACGAAGATCATCTAGTAAACTGGCTTTACACTGTAGTACCATGTTAAGGCCTGGTCCGAAAACAACTCCGGTGCTCCATGCAACAATACCACATCCTTAAGTTATAAGTAGGTTCGCACACATGTCACTTCGTTGTATCGATTTTGCAACTCGCACAATGATTTCAACTGACTAAGTGATGGTTCCGTGCCCGACGCAGTGGCATCCAAGGAATGAAAACCGGCAGCCTACTAGCCTTCTCAAAGGTAATCTGATATGATGTAAATAAACTATCGACCTTCAACAACAACTTATCTAATTTAGACTCAGTATCAAAATAAGACGTAGTTATTTTTTTCGGAATTTAAGTTAACACAACTAAGACGTGCGAGAGCACGAATGCGATTAAATCGTTTAAAATAAATTTTATCAATATATTTGGCTGGTAGTATTAAAGGTTTCTATAAATGACGATTTTAATAAATATATAACGTGCAGCTTGTGTGTGTGCGTGTGTGTGGGTGTGTGTGTGTGTGTGTGTGAGTGTGTGTGTGTGTGTGTTTGTGTTAGTGTGGCCATGTGATCTTTGAAATAGTGTGTGGGAGCATACATTTACGTACGTTTATAGTTAGAGGGTAAGTATTTTCTCCGTATCGTCGTATTCTAGGTTTTGTAGCTAGTTCTGTATTTTATTTTTTAGATCAAATTTGTTTAATTTATGTATACATAGAATTTTGTCAATTTTATTGTAAATACGGGAGCTTAAGATATAATAAAATCGTTTAGAAAATGCTGTTTTAGAAAATGCATCGGGACAAATCGGTTTTAAGGAACGTTGACCAGGATGCCGTTTAGCTGGAACCTGGGGATGTTTATTTAAGAGAACTCGAAGAATGAATACAAGGGCTGCTATTTATGTATCCGGTTACAGAACAACATTAAAAAAGTAATTATAACATTGGTTTAGTGAGTTTAATCGTGGGCGGTCTGTGCTCACGGACGAAGTTAAAGAAGGTCGCCCTAAATCGGTTACTGTACCTCAAAATATTGATGCTGTGCGGGAACTAATAATGCAAGATCGTCATGTTACATATCGCGAGATAGAGGCGTCTCTGGGCATAAGTATGACGAGTATATATAAAATATTACACGAACATTTAGCTATAAAAAAAATGTGTTCACGTTGGATTCCGCACAACTTGAGAATTGACCAAAAACGGGCTCGTGTCGATTGGTGTGAAAAAATGTTACAAAAGTACAATCAGGGTGCGTCAAAAGCTGTCTATAATATCTACACAGGTGATGAATCTTGGATATATGCGTATGATCCTGAAACTAAACAACAATCAACGGGCTGGGTGTTCCAAGATGAGCCGAACCCAACAAAAGTCATTCGTTCAGAAAGCACTTTGAAGCAAATGGACGCTTGTTTTTTTTGTATAAATGGACATGTAGCTACTGTGCCACTAGAGGATCGTAAAACGGTTAATTCTGAATGGTACACGACCATTTGTTTGCCAGAAGTCTTTGAAGAAATAAGAAAGAACAACCGACAACGCAGAATCCTTCTTCATCATGACAATGCTAGCTGCCACGCATCGGCCGAAACAACTCGGTATTTGGAAGATCAAAAGATCGAATTAACGAGTCATCCGCCGTACCGCCCCGACTTGGCCCCCAACGACTTCTATTTATTCCCAACCGTGAAGAATAAATTACGTGGTCAACGTTTTTCGAGCCGTGAAGAGGCTGTTGATGCGTTCAAAATGCACGTTTTGGAGATACCTCAATCCGAATGGAAAAAGTGCTACGAAAATTGGTTCCAACGCATGCAAAAGTGCATCAATCACCATGGTGAATATTTTGAAAAGCAATAAAACTATAATAAATGCTATATGTTTGTTTCACTTTGTTATTCCGGATACATAAATAGCAGCCCTCGTAGCTGTCTGACAGTAAGTACTTTGGCTGTTGAGTAAAGTGTACGAGTAAGATACAAATATGGTTTGAATTGCATTACTTTTAGCACAGCTCTCTGCGCTCTTTCTGCCTTAATCAAGAAAGTTTTAGCTGCACCGCCCCATACAGGTATGCAATACATTATTATAGTCGGCCCGGGGAACCTTGATCCCTATGACAGTTCATGTTAGTGATGGGTCGTGTCGATGTAACTTAACTTTTTTATAGGCAAAGGCGTGACTTGCATTCAGCCACGTTGGTAAATATGTTTTTAAAAATATAATCTGCATTTCTAATGTTTGTTATATTGTTGTTGTAATGATTTAAGTTTTTTGGTATAGATTAAGTAAGTAAAACGAAAGTTTTCCAAAAATAAAAATGCACCCATTTCATTTTCGTGTCATATTTTTTTACCCGGTAAACACGCGTTCGTTATGGGAACCGGCTTATTTATATATGTTATCTTAAAATAAGATATCCCCATTTAATGTGCCCGGAAAACTTCCATTATCGACATTTGTTTATCGATACTTTCGGCACTAGTCGGACGTAAACGTGAAGTCTGATTGAGATAATTTCTTGTAAATGTTAAGAATTGTAAAATTAATAAATGTCATTTTTAGACGCCTCCAATTCGATTCTAATGTAACGGTGACGCCACTACAAGGTTGTGTCGTCGGAATAACTGTCAGTATCATAGGGATCAAGGTTCCCCGGGCCGACTATAGTGACTGGCAGAGGGCCGTATAGATCAGTTTTAAGGTATCTCCATCTACCACAGTTCTAAGTGTCTTGAAAATGTACAAAAGGCGTCTGACTCTTGAGGACAGGGTATCAATTTGCACTTCCCAGTTTAGTCTGTCGTCAATGTAGATCCCCAAATATTTCAGGTTTGACGCGCGTGAAAGAGTGGGGCAATGACAAGTTTTTGATTGCACTGAGCAAGAATGCGTTCTGATGCACATATTGGTAGGAAATCCTGTCTGCGGTCTTAACGTAAAAGGAATGTATTTTGTTTTGTTAACATTTAGTGTAAGGAAACTAGAAGCTAGCCATCCCATAACCACCCTCATGGCTAATTCAGCATTATTTTTTGTCTCTGCTCAGTTTGCGCCATGGACGAGTAAGGCCGTATCATCTGCAAATGTAATTATATTACAGTGTGGAATTTTTAGATTACAAAGATTGTTAATATAAATGTTAAAAAGTGTTGGGCCTAAAATTGATCCTTGAGGGACCCCATACGTAATAAGTTCTTCATCACTAATATGTGAATCAACTCTGACATATTGTTTCCTGTCAGACAGATAATCAGTAAACATATCTAAGGCAATACCCCTGACTCCCAACCCACTCAATCTTTTCAGTAGAGTGGGGATGCAGACTGTGTCAAACGCTTTAGATAAATTTAAAAAGATGCCTAGGCACTTTAATCTACTATCCAATTTCCTTGCTATATTCTCAACCAGGTCACCAACTGCATATTCAGTCGATATACCTTCTCTAAAACCGTATTAGTTTGGAGCTAATATATTGTTTTTATTAAGGTAACTTATAAGTCTCCTGTTTAAGATTTTTTCTAATATTTTAGACATGGCCGGGAGAACGGAAATTGGTCTGTAGTTGTTTACGTCATCTGCATTTCCACCCTTATAAATTGGGTGTACAATTGCCTTCTTCAAGGCGTCAGGAAAAACAACTGTTGAGATCGATAGGTTACAGATATGAGTGATTACTGGGACCAGGACCGTCCCAGACGATTTTAGAAGAGATTTTTAGATTTTAGATTTTAGATCTAGATGAAATGCCGTCCCAACCCACTGCGCAGTCAGATCGAAGCGATTTAACGATTGAGTCAATTTCAATGAAGTCTATTTCTAAAATTACTAAAGACGGGAATATGAAAATTTTTTGTAAACGAAGAGTAGGAATTAGATTGACTAGGTGTTATTTTTGAAGCTAAATTACTCCCAACTTTAACAAAGAACTGGTTTACAACATTTAATGATGCTTTATGATTATCTGCTATATTTAATAATGCATGCGAAGTCTTAATTTTTTTTTAGAGTGAGTAATAGTTTTTATAGCATTCCATGTTGCCTTTGGGTTATTTTTTGCTTTTACAAACTCATTTCTTTCATAGTCTCTTTTGAGTCTTTGCAAGAGTTTGTTACAGAAATTTCTATAACGTGTATATGTTAAATCCAGGGTTTCATATTTCTGTTTCTTCTAGACACTTTGATTTCATGTGTATGTTTGGATATTATAGTTTGCATAATAGAAATAAATTTATCTGTAGCGTCATTGCCATTTTCTATTTCCAGTATTTCTGAGAAATCAGTGGTGTCAAGTTCTTGTTTGGTATCGTCTCGATTAATCCATATTACAGTACGGTAAGATTTATTTTTCGTTTGATTGAAGTTTACGCATAAAATGAGTGGTGAATGGTCTGTAATATGAGACTCTAAGACAAGAGTTGTCGCTTCTTTCTTAGTTTTAAGTAAAATATGATCATAGCATTTGTTCAACCTAGTGAGATATAGGTGGGCGGGAAGAAGACCATGTGAGGCATTAAACGTCAGGTATTCATCAGACTGTTATTATTTTGCTGTCTAATATCAATATTCAGGTCTCCAATTAATGCTACATTACTACAGCTAGAAAGAGAGACATATATTTTATTTAAACTTGCAATAAAGGCATTGAAATGATCTCGTAGTCCATAGGAAGGTGAGCGATAAATAGCGACAATCGCAAAGTCGTTGTCAATTTTACAGGTCAAGCAGTCTGCAAAATCAAAATTTGGTTCATTAATTATGATATTAAGATCACTTCTAATGTATATATAATTATAATATAATAATATAATGGTGTAATTATATGTAATATAATTACACCTGCATTTTGATTTGCATTCCGGGTTGTGTGATGAGATACAAATCCGTCTAAGACGGGTATGTTAACAGTTTTATTTAACCATGACTCCGTTAAAAGAATCATATCGCACTGGATTTGTATTTGTGTGAGTAGAACCTGTAGTTCATCAAAATTTTTATTGATACTCCAAATGTTCAAATGTAAAATTTTTAGTGACCTCGATGTTGTGCCTAGTATTTGTAAGCAACTATCCGGAGCACACTTGTGACTTTTAGCGATTTCAAAGGAGTCAAGATCAGCGCTAATTTGGTTTAGATCAGTCATTGTATATATATGCGGGATAACCAACAATGGAAATAGATAATGTATCTCTGGTAAAGAATGCAAATATAGTTTATAATTATTATTAGACAACATGTTAAGGAGAAAATTGATTTTATGTTTATAGAATAATTTGTAGGAATGTTATTTGTTAAATGCTTAATGTGTGTAAGTATGAATGAGCTTATATGTATGTATGTCATGGTAAGTGTATTTTGCTGCCAGAAAGAAAATAAAGTGAACAATAAGGAAAAGTAAAAATTACATAAACAAAGAAAATTAGTAGAGCATCCTAATTATTGTAATCATATTTTCAGAGCAGGGGTATCAGGATGATTGTCTGTTTGAAGTATCGTTTTTGGGCCGTTATTCTTCCCTTTTTCTAGATCATTTTAGCGTTTTCTCAGAGCTGACAAGTATTGCCTGTCTGGAGTTCCCATCTTTACGAAGGAATATATTACCATTGGATGTCCAGCAAAACTTGTATTCATTGCGTTTCGAGAATTCTCTTGCTTGGTGAAATAATCTTCTTGTACTTCCAGGGAGATACTCAGCTACATAGATAGGCTCCTTTTCACCTGATAGACCAATAAGTAGAGTATTTATTCTTTGGTCTTTATTTTGATTTCTTACCGAGTCTCGTACAGACGAAATTATATTATTTTTTATTTGAACCGTTGCCAGTTACCACCAGTACCAGTACCAGGCTTCGCTGGGAGGCGATAGACATTACGTATCTCGTTGGGTCCAATATTCACCGTCAGGGCAGAGCCGACAAAGGAAACAATTTGTAACAGTTCCCCCGTTGTTTCCTTATCCTTACTGGGAACATTGCGTATGTCGATGCTTGAAGGCCGGGATTTAAACTGGAGATCCTGAGCTTGTGTTTAAAGAGGTTTGATTATGGATAAGAGATTCTGACGCTCCTTTTGAATCGCATTAATTTGTTTAGCCATATCTTCATACTTCTGGTTTATGAAAGACATAGACTTTTCGATGTCCATGTTAGTTTTTTGAATAGCCAGATTTTAAAATTTGAGCTCAGCTATATCCGTCGTAAGCTTGGACATGGTAGCATTTTGCTCCTCTAGTAACCTGGTTAGGTTAGCGTCCGATTCTGCCTTCCACGATGTTAGCATTTGTTTTATTTGAGATTTTATATCTAGTAGGCCACTCTTTGGAGAGATTTCTACTCGAGCACGTTTAAGACGCGGAGTGATGTTAGTGCTTTTAAATTTTTCACACGACATTGTTAATGGTATATCTGGCTCAGACTGTACCTGAATAAATTCTCCACTTCCCGAAGGTGGTGGTGAGCGCTGTACACGCGGCATTGTATATATTGAGACAAGGCGGAGGAGACAATGTTTGTATATTGCGTTCGCAAGTCGTATCACACGTAGCGGTCGGCAGGCGCGGTGACACAAATATCGTGCGTAGTAGGTGCGAGCCGTAGCACGGAACGTAGCAATGAGACTTACATAGGCACGCTGCGCTTGTAGTAGATAATTTCGCAGAGACTTGCCGTAGCCTCGGTAGTCGAGTGGCTCGAGCTGCGAACGAGGAGCGCCCCGATCCGTGAGCACACCGGGTTCAAACCGCGCTGAATGGAGGCGCGGTCAGAAACACAAAGAGACCGCCTTTAGAGCGATCAAAAATATAACTGTCACTTTCTACGACCGCCTAATGGACGTTCACATACCATATGATCACTTCAAGCGAGACAAGGAATGTATATTTTAAAAATAGGCCAATCACAAAAGAAAGATAAATATAAATTTTTAATTGAGAAACAAATTCACAACACGACCGCTTTCATTGACTGCACACGGAGATCGATCCTCGATCGATCGATTAAGATCGCTCAAGCCGTTTTTCAGTTTTAAAATGATATACAGACAGACGAAGTTCCGGGTTCAGCTAGTATATTAATAAGACTGTGTGGGAGTGTTAGTTACGAACCATACGACTTAATATTTGTAACCTTGGTAGGTCCACTTGCAATGATTATGCTGCGATACATAACCTATAAAGTAGGCCCGCTAAAGCAACGATACAAATTAGAAATAGTGGCAAAAACGTGCAACGCCATTTTGATAAAACAACACAAACTTGTGACACAAACGTCTTTACTAAAAAATATGGGATTATGTGCAATACAAGCAAGCTCCAGCTTGCAGCGTTATTAAAGTAGCTTCAAAATTAGAACCAGATGATATTTATTCTTGTCCTAGGTAATAATAAATCTGTTTCGAGGTTAGAAGAAGTTCATTTGACCAGTTTGTATTTTTCCTTTGGCCTTATAAAAGTAAAGCTAATACTTCACGAACAACCAGCGACCGTAGATTTCATTAACCTGCTTGAGAGCTAGTACCTATTTGTCTTATTTCTAATTGTGAGAGCAATTGATACCAGATGGCCGACTGTAATGAAGCAAGGCGCCACATGGCCTATGTGCCGAGCCAGGCTAGTTAGCCTCGCCAGCCAAGGCGAGCTAGCCAGATCCGCCAGGCTTGCCAGCCCCGCCAGGTTAGCCAACGCAACCCGTCAAGCTGAACTAGCCAGCTCCGCCGGGCTAGCAGCCCCGCCGGGTTAGCCAACCCAGCCAACCAAGCTGAGCTAGCCAGCTTCGCCGGGCTAGCCAGCCCCGCTGGGTCAGCCAACCCAGCCAGCGAAGCCGAACTAGCCAGTGCCACCGGGCTTGCTAGCCCCGCTTGGTTAGTCAACCCAACGAGCCAGCCAGCCAGCCAGCCTAACTTTTCAGCCTTCCAATACTTCCTGCCGCCTAGTCACAAAAGGTTGTGACGTCATGCCAACATGTTGAACTGAACGAGATGTCGCTACTGCCGTAGGGCCGGTATAGTTGACGTCGCATCCCGCCTGCCACACCTACTTCCGCTAAGTCGTGGGAGAAAAGACGTCGGCAAGTCTATTATAAGCCGATCCACGTCAAGATCTGGATCATTCTACATCATTCTGTGAAATTAGCTGTTAATTATTTGTCGTTAGCTATTCGTTACAACACGTCGTGGGTTGTAAATAATTTGTTATTAATTAAAAATGTAAAAGTGACTATACTAATGTGTGTTCTTTATTGTCTCGACAATATGTTAGATAGACATAAAGTAATTTCTATACGTTCTTGTTATTAATGCAAAAAAATGCGAGTAAAAATTATTTATCTTAAATTAAAGAAGATTAATTTTAAAGAATTAATCAGCTAAATCTTCGCCTTTCCTCTTCACAAGCGGTACCACAAAACTGAATACATGTTTCTGTAGCCTTTTTAATTTTATTCCACTGCTAGGTGCAGACATCTTCTCAAAAATGAGGTGAAACAAAGAGTAGCTGTACTCCAGCATACAGGTCAAATACAGATTGGTGGAGGAAGACTACTGAGCAGATAGCTTTTACAGTTTTCGAGCAGCCAGGCTTTGACTAGACTTATATACGAAAATTCCACAAAAGCCTCTTACGTGAATAAAATAGTAATCTCAATAAAAAAAATTAAATTAAAATTGCTTTTGTTTTTACGTAATTGCATATTTACAAATCTGCGACGCAATAGATGTTGCCTGGAAAAGTTCTCATAAAATTCCACCAGTTTGTAGGATGCTACGACACCGAATTGGCCACAGGCGGAGAACGGAGACTGATAATTGACAAACCACTGAACTTTAGAAATAACCACGCTCAAAATATAAATGAAAATAAACTACATATTTCTGTTTCGTTTTTTTATTTCCTCACAATTTTTTTTCTTTTTATTTGTATTAGCTTTATTTACATAATACCTGGATATGCCCGAAATCGAGTGAAAGGATGATAAATGCTGTGGAGATGCGGTCTCTCAGAAATATGTGCGGTGCCACGCTTGCGGACAGGATAAGCAATGATGAGATACGCGGTATGACAGGGTTGCACAACATTGTTATTGTAAAAATGAAGTAAGGAATGCTTAGATGGTTCGGGCACTTGGAAAGAATGAGTGATGAAAGACTGACGAAGAAAATCTACAGCGCGAAAGTGAGTGGTAAAAGAAGCCAAGGAAGACCAAGGCTGACTTATGAAGATCAAATAGCCAGAGTGTTAACAGACGGAAATGTCAAAAGCACTCGCATACCTAGGCGAAAATGTGTGAAGAGAATGATGAGTTTTGAGGAAGCGAAATAGGTGTCTAAGGACCGCGACTCCTGGCGCTCCGTCCTCTCTGACTACCGCGTTGGGAATACAGCGTGAAGATATGTTATGTTATGTTATTATTATGTTACATAATACACACATAAGTACATGTATCTATTCTTCACTTTTGTTCAATTTTCTTATTAAACTAACTTAAACATTTTTACCTAATGTTTACCTTTCTTTATCTACACTTATTGCATAAAAGGTGCCTAAACATTAGCTTCATATAATTATGAAATGAATTGCTTCATTTCCGCAGGTACCTAGCAGTATGCATATATTTTGCCAAATATTTGTTTCGTCTGTTCTAATCTATACTAATATTATGAACAGGTAAGCTTCGCTTGTCTGTGTGTTGTATGTAATGGATAAAGACAAAAACTACTAAACCGATTTCAAAAATTCTTTCAATTATAGAAAGCTACATTGTCAGCGAGTAACATGGGCTGTATTTTATTTTCAAAAAAATTCGTACCCGTGCGAAACCGGGACGGGTCGCTATACATAATAACACACTGAATGAATGACAGACAACGTTCAGCCTAAACTACTGCAGATATAAACAGGAAAGGAAGAATGTTCTTTAAGGAATGTACATATGCACTAAGATCATCCGTTAAGGGGTTTAAAAAAGAGGACAGCGATTTGCATGGAACTTCAAAAGGGAATACACAAACGTAGATTACAAGGTGTTAACCTAAGATTACCAGCTCATTTATTTCTACTTTTCTTTAAAATTTTTAATTCATATTTATTTCAAGATCCACGCTGACGAAGTCGCGAACGGAAACCTAGTTAAAAATAATAATGTAATAAAATATATAAATGTGTTATTTTGTACCTACCCTAGAATTCTTCAGAAAATAATAAAAAGTACTCTTAATACGGATTTTATGGGATAGTCAAAAACTTGACCGACGAAATCCTAAAATCCATACGAAATACAGGATTTAATAAAATATAGACAACCCCGCGACTAGTAACTTAGTTTCAGTCTAAAAAACAGTTTCAAGATGAGGAAATCACTTAGAAGAACGCGAGTAATTTCTTTTCCTTACGAAAGTGGCCTTGTAGGTACATCGTTTAATAGACTGTTTCCAAAAAAAGGAAGATGTTTCATTTAAACAAGCCTTAAGTAGTTTTCCTCGTTCGTACTTGAGCCCGTTGAATTGTTAATTACATAGCACAAGTTTTCCACTTAGCGCCTCGAGGTTGGCTTATCCGATGTTACAGAGATTTATACCTTTTAGATTTTAACTTGATAAGGCTGACTACGACATGCTCGACGTTCTGTCGCATCGGCTGACACTAATGTAAGAGGATTGCCATTTCCACTTCGTATAATGAATTAACAGCTCACTGTTCGTTTATATAACACTTGTAATGTCATCTTTCAAGTCTTATGATTCGTTCATTAATATACGAATTCGTTACGCTTCAACATTTCTGTAAAAAAATTATTCATTTCATCTCTGCGAATGTATACCATTAGATCTTCCTTTAACGATTTTAGAGCTCCATCACGCTAGTATCCGTTTTGACTGAATACATTTTTCCGTGAAGCTACAAACGATTCCGAATATTAGGCTGCAGACTATTCAAACCTATTAAATAAATGCCGAATATGTGTGTCTTCAGTTATTACAAGTTTCTACAGCCACTTCAAAGAAATCAATACTGCTAGAAATACTAGAAATATGTCACTTCACAGATAATGTTTTTATTTATTGTAACAGCTTTAGTTATTTTAAATTATTTACTATATAAAATACTATGGAAATCACTATACTATGGAAAATCTGGGTAAAAAGTTTTTTTTTCATTATTCATTAAACTACAAGGCAATATACATACCGTTCAAAATACAACGAAAAAATATAAAAAAATAAAAGCAAATATTGCTATATTTGATAATCATTTTAGTAATTATTGAAGCCACCAAAAAATGAGATTGCCTACTGTTTGTTGTCGATTGCGCGACAGCAAATACAGAGTTTTATTCATGCGTATCTGGATATGTGTATGTGAGATTCTTTATATCTTCGAAGCATCTCAACGGCTTTATAGATTGTAATCAATAAGGTGTCAGTCGAGTCGTCTAAGCCGTGCAATGGTTATGGACTAATGTATATTTATAGACAAATTACATAGATTTCGTTTTTATAAAACCAAAAGAATTACACAACCTGAAAGTTGTGTAGGTAGGATTCTACATATATATTTCTTGTTGCATGTAATGAATAAATCTGTTATTTTTCCAAAGTACTCATTGAAATATGATTGTGTATAAAAGACGCAGATGGCATATATAAAATGCCTAAAGCAGAAAAAACAAAACTAAAAATCCGGTAATAAAAAAGTAAATAAAAAAAATTAAAAAACCGACTGCTTATAAACATTACGTAAGAATATTGCTCGGCCGCTGAGAGAATGCGTTCCTGACGTCTGTCAGTTGGTCATGACTAGTGATGGACAAAAAGTAACACTGTTATATTATTTCTTCAACCGACCCAAGAAAGAGTAACATAAGTTTTAGGACTTGGCTTCTAATTTCTGAAAAAGAAAATAAAAATGCGAGAGTAATATTCAGAAATATTTAATATTAAAATCAACAAATAATCAAATTTAGCAGAAATATAAAAGTAGCTAGTCGTATTACTCCACTTGCATTCGCTCGATCGGTTTGGGCGCAGTTTTATAATATTATGAAATTTATTACTCCATTCCATTATGACCAAATTATTAGAAAGAAAAACGTAATATTTTATAGTACATATAACGACAACAACATTAGAATGGCCTGTTATTTTTGGCACATCACTACAAAAATAAATAGTTTACTTTCGAATTCGTTGTAGTACACATAACCTCACATAACCATAACAGCGCAGTATGGATTTAAAAAAATGTTGTTTTCTTATATACAGTGTTTTTTCAAACTGGGACAGTATAAAGAAATCCCAATCTATAAGAGATACAGGAAAACTGTCTTATAAACCATTTGGTCTTTTTTGTGATAACAATTTTGGCATCATCAATGTTTTGAACAAGATTGAGATGTCCATAAAAATTAGCAAAGTTGGTAAAAAATTGTTTTAATGCGGATCGACTCAGTTTCATGTAAGAATTATTTCATTGTACCGAAGAAAAAAAATCTGAACATCAAAAGTTGGTCAAATTTAATAAAATATTTTTTCATCCAACACAATATGGGGAAATCCGAATGCATAGAAGATACAAAGAAACCGTCTTAAAGATCGTTCGGTCCCTTTTGTGAAAACAAATTTGGCATTATGCATTTTTTGGTCAAGCGTGAGTTGTTCATAAAAATTTGAAAAATTGACTATTACTTTTTTTAATGCAGATCGACTCAGTTTCACGTAAGCGTCATTTTATTGTATTTTACGAAAAAAATCTGGACAGCAGAAGTTGGTCAAATTTTATGATAATTTTTTTCATGCAAGGGAAGAATGCAATGTAGTCGACTTACTCGGAAACAATTCATTCAAAGCAACAAAAACTTTTGTGTGCTAAAAAAGTGTTCCATATTTGAATTTCGTGTAAGACGTATCGACACGAAATTCAGTTATGGAACACTTTGAATGAATTGTTCCTGAGTAAGTCGACTATGATTTTAGTACATTGAATATTCTTCTAATGCCTGAAAATTTTTTTATTAAATTTGACCAACTTCTGCTGTCTGCATTTTTTTTGTTAGATACTATGAAATGACGCCTACGTGAAACTGAGTCGATCCGCATTAAGAAAAAGAAATTGTCAATTTTACTAATTATTATGGACAAAAGATTTATAATGCCAAAATTGTTTCCACCAAAGAGACCGAATGGTCCTTAAGACGGTTCCCTTGTATCTTCTATGGACTCGGATGTCCGGATGTAAAGGGATGAAAAGAGGGATAAACTTTGTATGGGAAATGGTAAACCGCTGAACCGATTATGATGAAATTTGGCAAGAAGATAGTTTGACATCAGAGAACGGATATAGGCTACTTTTAAAAAAAATTACCCCTAAGAGGGTGAAAAGGGGAATGAAACTTTGTATGGGGAAAGCTAAATCTAGGTAATGATAAAATTTGGTGCGGTGATAAAACATTATTTATCAAAAATACATAGACTATTTATCAAAAATCAGTAAAAAGCGGTTGGGAGGGACGAAACTGTAATGCGTGAATGTATGATGTGATGTATGTATTGTAAAACGGGAAATGCTAAACCACTGAGCCGATTATGATGTAGCATGGATATAGTTTGACACATGAGAACGGACATAGGCTACTTTTTCTTATCAAAAACATGTGAAAAAGGAGAATGGAGGGAGGGGGACGAATCTTTGTGCGGGAAATGCTAAACCGTTAAACTAATTACACTTTCCTGCAACTTTCATCTCTATGCAGATGATTTGCAGCTTTATCGACATTTTAATATAAACGATATTAGTGCGATTATTGGTGAAGTGAATGGCAATCTGGAGAAAGTTTCCAAATGGATTGATTCTTATGGTTTGTTGGTTAATCCCAATAAATCCCAAGTCATTATTATTGGTAGTCGGCATATGTGTAAGTTAGCCGATTATTCCACCTTGCCCTCTGCTACTTATAACGGTGTCATTATACCTTTTATCGATTCTGTTAAAAACTTGGGAGTTATATTTGACAGAAATTTATCTTGGTCTGCACACATCAATGAAATTTCTAAAAGAGTATACAATTCTTTCCATTCCCTAAAGCGTCTTCAAAATTTTCTACCGATAAAACTAAGGTCTTTCTTACTCGGACTTTGCTATTGCCTATTATTGATTATGCCGATATTTGTTTTCTGGATGCTACTGAAGATTTAGTCAAAAAATTAGAACGATTGCAAAATCTATGCATCCGTTACATTTTTAACTTGCTTAAATATGATCACGTATCTTATTTCAGGGCACAACTGACGTGGCTTCCCATTCGTCTTCGTAGAAATCTTCACATTCTTTCTTCACTCTATAATGTTCTTCATTCTTCCCCATCTCCTTCTTACTTAAAAGAGCGTTTTCAAAACTTTCATCCTCCTAATAAACTCTGTCGATCTCACATTAGTACTTTCCTTCAAATTCCTCCTCACTCCTCTGAATTCTTATCAAAATCCTTTGCTATTCAAGCGGTTAGACTGGAATGCTCTTCCTTCACACATTATTCCATTGCTTGTTTCAAGCATGCTGTCAAGGAGCACTACATGAAACATGTACGTTAAACTTTTATTTATTTATTTATAGCTTTAAGTATATTTATCTGTCCCTATGTATACATTTATATTTATATATTTAAAATGTGATATGTATTATATTTGTGTATAGTATATATATGTAATTTATATTAGTGTATTTTATTATCATTATAGCAAGTACACACAGTGTCTATCTTTTTTTATTTTGAATTTGTCAGTCTCGCAGGTCTGCTGGATGAAATTTATTTTAGAAATAAGCTGTACCTTTTGATCATCCTTTCTGTATTTATCTTTTTTTGGTAATGTTTGTGTGTGCAATAAATATATATATATATATAAATATATATATATATATAAATAAATAAATAAATAATTATAATGTAGCATGGATATAGTTTGACACCTGGGAACGGATACTAAACTTAACTACCCTTAGCGGTGTGAAAAGGGAGATGAAACTTTAAATGGGAAATGCTGAACCGCCGAAGCAATTATGATGTTTGGTACGGACATAGTATGTTCCAGGAGACAGATGTAAGCTAGACGTAAACTTTTTTCAAAAATAATCTTTAAACATACTATGCACAAGTGCATATAATCTATCCCTAATCCGGGAAAGCCACGAAAAAATTCTACGCTCAGACGAAGTCGTAGGTATAGCTAGTCCTATAATAATCCTATGAATTCTGAGGGTAAACGAATTCCATCGAAATGGAACAACCTGTTTATAATATGCCGTTTTACATTTGAAAATAATCTTAAGTAGCGTGCACGTTCCATCCAACGATCCTTGAATTTTACGATCTATGACAAAGAAAATTGACGTAAAGGCTTTTAAATTAGAGAATGATAAATATTATAGCAAAATATATATTTACAACGGTAGTTCATCTATTTTTTTTCTCGTCTGACTCGCTTATTCTCGTACTATTTTAAAGTGTTTATTTTTCATAAGCCTTAGTTTCTATACAAACGATTTTCTTAAAAATATTTTTTTTGAAATTGGAAATGAGTTGAAGCAAACAATATAAAACACTATAAATAGATTTCGAAGATAGTTTGAAAATTTAATGTTCTGACAAATAATTTGTTTATTAGTATAACATTATACAACTGAAACTAATTGAATAATGATTAAAATAATCAAAATACATTTTCTTATGCAAATAAGTGTACAAGTATAAGCTATTTTTCGTTAAAAAAGAAAAGTATTGTTCCATCAACCTTCAGGCCACCGATGAAAAGCACTGAAATTGCCATACAATAGCACCAGACCTTTTAGAAAAAATATAATAAGAAAAATAATTTGTTATATTAGTAGAAGAGTCTCTTGTGACAAAGAAACTATCAAGCGGTGAATAGACATGGTTTTATGTGAAGGGCCCTTAAATTGTTTACAAAATAGACGTCGTCAACTGAAATGTCTGAATTATTTATGTATGTAGTTATGTTAAATCAAGAATTAAGTACTTATCTACTGAGTATTTCACCTTGATATTACATGTATCCATTTTGACGATGGTAAAAAATATTGGATAAAATTCGTAGAAATTAAAATCCGATATTAAAAATTTATGAAATCCATGAAAAATGCCTTTGAAACTAAAAAACAAAGGTAATTAAAAATTTCATTACATGTACAGGCTGACTTACAAGATAAAATAGCTAGAGATATGTATGTGTGTAAAAAAAAGATAAACTTTAGCTTACCACACAAATGCAAAAAGAATAAATAACCTTTTAAAATAAATGTACAAAATGTTTGCTACCCCTAAATAATGACAGCACTACTTTAACAAGAAGGTCTTAATGAATTTCGAGAATTAATGGATATCTTGTAAACATTTGCCTATTTACGATAAAAAAAGTAATAAAAGCTATTATTCAAGAAAAATTAATACTTTGAGTATTGGCATAAAATAAAGATGTGTACACGTTCATTGCCCTCACGTCTACACAACATTGATCTTAAAAGAAGGCGGATAGACATATCAGAATTATCATTAAGTAATTAAAAACACACATTTTTATCCTATTAATATTTTAATGCGTTATCTCAGTTCTATAACAGGTAATCATTCTATCACAGATTTAAGACATAATTGCAATATTATACTTGAATTATTACAAGCTCTTGCGGGTGATAAAATCTTGTGCTGGGGGCCTAGACAAGTGGCTCAATTGTCGTAAACGCTAGTAGAATAGAGTGGCAAATACCACATGATCTAGCGTAACAAATTTTAAATTGGAATCAAAAGTTATTAGCTTTCTATTAAATCAAACGAAATGTAAATTTGTGTGAAAACCGTCGCATAAAAACGTAGACAAATGGCACTTTTGACGAGCAATAACTCCAGCAGGCGTTTCGTAAAATTGAAACGCTTGATCGTTTCGATTTTACTAAACGCCTGCTGGTCGCGTGATCTATCACGCGATATTTGTCATTGTATTTTACTAGCGTTTACGACAATGAAGCCACTTGTCTAGGCCCCTGGTTCGTTCGGACCACTACCACAATCTTACTCGTTAATTCTGCTGACAAACAGTAGTGCTTACATTGTTATGTTCCTGTATAGAAAGTAAGACAGTTGGTGTTTCTGGCACAAGAGCTACAATATTTTATGCCTCAGGGCTGTCAACAAGTTTGCAATGTGCATGTCTTAGTCTTAACATTGCAAAATTTCATAGGCTCGATTCACTTACCATTCGGTAGTGTTTGCTTGTTTGTCCTTTTAGTAACATAAAAAAGTCAGAAGTCTTAAATTGTGTTAAAATTCATGAAAAATTTGTACTAGATTTATTTTCACCAAAATTTTTCTGCTTTTATGTTATCTACGTTTCTGTTTTTAAAACTTTTATTTTTAACAATTACCAAAAACTCATTACAAAACGTTATTAAATCTAAATAATGTTTAGAATAAATAAGTTAATATAAGAATAAAAAATAGCCGACGCACTTTCACATTTTTCGACATGGTTAAAAATTTTTGTTCTTAACACCTGGCTGCCAAAATTTTGAGCATTTTTAAATAAGTTTGCTGAAGCGGGCACACGTTTTATGAATGTGAAATTTAAATATATATTTTTTTATAGAATATTCTATAGACTACCTAAAATCGTAACGCAATTCATGTATTTTCGTTCCATACTTTTTATTTTGCAATGTGAGGCCTTCTTGAGAGATTTTTAAGTATTTCTTCTAAATTATTGGAGTAAGTTACATAAAATTGCAAAGGATCTTTTATTACATGAACTTATATTTCAATTATAACGATATATGTCGGGTTCCGGTGGTGGAGTCTGAAGGTGGATCATACGCAAAAATGTTTTTTTGAGTACTTGCTCTAATGATAGCTACAATAAGATGCAGAACGTTACTCTTTCTCGCGACGTTAATCTTTGTTCGCGCAGACAGAAAAAGTCTAATTTAATTATATACGTATGTGTACCGTACTTATAAAGTAATTTTATTGTACTTGAGTTTTGATTAATAAAAGATAGTTATTTTGTACTTTTCAGTGGTTTTTTTTTATTAATTTTTCGTTTGTTTTGGATGGTTTAATTTTTTTTCTTGTTTTGTAATATGTTTAGATTTGCTAGCTACTTGGCTTTCGTTACTATATTATTTCGAAGTGCTCATAATAACGCATATAATAAAACAAATAATTATGCTGGGATGTGGCTAACTGATTACTCCATGCAATGCCGTGCCTTTAAAATTGTGTCTAGTGCGCAGGTACATCGGTAAGTCATATAAGATGTGTACTTAGCTTAGTAGTATGTGTAGTTAGCTTTAAATATCTGAAAAGCTTAAAGTTTACATTAAATTGCTTATAATGAGAGGTGCTTTAAATACGTTAATAACTTTTTAATCTTCTGTTTATTTATTGTAACGTACAATACAATATGCCTATAAGCGTGCTCATCACAAGACACACTCAGTAGTAGTTTCTGATACAATATGCCTATAAGCGTGTTCATCACAAGATGTTCTACATCAAACACATCTACATGCTTTCGCAGCCTTAAGAGAGGATGCAAATGAAATTCCTAAGATCGACAGCTGGTCGTGTTAAGCTGCTAGTTTAGAGGCTTACCCAGGGAAAACTTTGATGCAAACGGAAGATTGACAGTTGGAGCAAATTACCTAGGAGAGACGCGATTCAAAATAATGTTTAAGTATTTCATAATATATTATCGTTACAAACAGCGACTAATTTAAGTTACTTTAGACATGATTCAATACATTCAGACTTGTTTTTTTTTTCATAAAATCATAGTAAAATGTCTCACTTTTTACTTTTATTTTTGAATTTAGTTCACTATATACGGATTAGTATGTCATCCCAAACACAAAATTGTTCAATAAAACTGTTTCAGCCATTAATCTGTTCATTGCTCCCAATAAATCTCTTTCTGTTGGAATCAAGATCAATCCATGTCGAATTCACTATGAATAATACATTTTATGTTCGTTCTTGGAGACGATGTTTTAATATTTGAACACTAGAATAGGGGTATTAAATTTGCTATTCGAGTTAATACTGCGCTTTTGTCGTCGTGTAGCAGAGATATATTATTAGTACCTGGGCGACCAAGCTTTACTCGATACCTTACAAAAAAAAAAAAAATTTTGCAACGTTGCAGGATTCGAATCCACGTATTTCAGCTTGGTAGATTTACAGAACGTAAACCCTGTTGTGAAATTAAAAGAGATTAGAGCTTATAAGTTTTAAGTGTATAAAAACATAGAGAGAACGAATTTTCTCAGAGTTGGACTCTAGCTAAATCGATTTTTGACCACCGTAAAACTCTATACCGTAAATTTCATCGAAATCGTTAGAGCCATTTTCGAGAACGCAATTATAAATATACAAATATTGCTTGTACAATAATACTCTTAAAAATAACATAGTATCTTAAAATATAGGAAGTCCATGAAATTTAACATTAAATTCATTGTTCAGGAAAATAAATAATCGATTTTTGACTTTGACTTTGATGACTTTTAGCCATAGAGCTTATAAATAACTCCAAAGCCAGACGCCGTGCCCAAGCAGTATCGGTGAACTATATCAGATAACCTGACTCATCTGTACATATGACACACATTTATTATCAGATAAGCTGATCGGTCGCCATTTCGTTAGAAAACAGCACTCACACATTTTATCTGAAGTTATTTCCCTCACTTTGTAGTACGGGACAGGCTGTCTGAGGTTATGAAGTCTATGCTTTTATCATTATTTTTCATTTTATTTTCTTATTATAAGTGTATGATTAAAGTGATATGTGTTTTTAATAGGTATTTGTTGCAAGTCGAACTTAAACATATTATTTAAAAATGTTAAAAAAGAACAAAATAGACCTGACCGTATTGCAGAATTCGAACCCGCGCACTTTGGCGTGGTAGACCTACACTCAGCTACTGTGCTGTTGAGGAGGTAAACTGCAGTGAAATTAAAAAAGTTCAGAAGTTTAGAATTAGAAGTTTTAAGTGTGCGAAAGACGGAGAAAACAATTTTTTCCAGAATCGAGACATAGCTAGATCGATTTCTCGCCCCTTTCAACCCCTATATTGTAAATTTCATCGAAATCGCTTTATCCGTTTTCAAGAAAGCGATATCAAATATAACTATATTGTTACGAGCTGAGGGTAATAAGATGCCGGTTAAGGGTGCAAAGAGTTTATTTTCCTTCGTACAAGCAGATGTCAAGAACACGCGAACTTAATTATGGCGTTTCCTAATCTTCGTAGCCGCCCTCGATGTAGGTACTAGCGTAGTAGTCACCAAAGGTACACGCTTCACTCAATAACAACGTTCCCGAATCGCAGTTCTTCTATCCAAGCTCGTCGCAGTAGTCGTCGTAGTAGTCTTTGTAATTCGCCTTGATGTCGCCTCGATATGTCGCTTAGAACGATAATTGAGAAACACAGACTCGGCGGCGGACACAGAGCTCTATTTATAGTCGGATAAAACGAAGGTGAAACTTTCTAGTTAATTACGCTCGCTAACAGTAATTCGACATTGTTCTCGACGCCGCCTGTTTGCATGAGTCATAGGTACTTGACACGTCATCGCTCGGGAATATTCGAGGTGCAACTTTGTTCTTCTTTCTTAATTTGACTTATACCATTCGATAGTAGACTTTAAACCTAGCAATGCGTTTTTAGGTCATAACTTTGCAAAGCCTAGGTCTCGAGATATAAGCATGACCTTATTCCTTACGCATAAGGTCCAACCGTAACAATATATATATATATACAAATATTGCTCGTTTAATATAATAGTGGATACGCTTAGCTATTGTAACGATAAGAACTAAAGAAACTATAGGCACCTGGAAATTTTTACAGAATTGTTTACAATAAAGAACAATAAAGAACATATAGGTATGTCCGCCCTATTCTGAAGCCGTTGGCACGTTACTAACCAGTGTTTCCTGAAGATACACTCCACTTCAATCATTTAGAGTAATGTAACAAGTATGACAAACGTTTTTTTACTTGAGAAAATTCTTTATCTTTTCCTCTTCCGCATCGGGGCGGCGGAAAGTGTATGTGGGACTCCTCTTTAACAGAGTCCACTCACTAAAAGGTCACGATATTCCTCCGGGCGCCATTTTCCGAGTCTGAGGGCACGCTTTCGCACTCTTCCACGGCCTCAACGGCGACAAGTACAATTTAAACCTAAGATACCCTAAGTCTTAGAATACCTATGGCATTTTGTATTACCTACATCAAGCATTGGAAGCATTAAATTGTCTAGAATGTGTAACGTATTACATTATTATTATTCTTTAAAAGAAAATACTAAGTTAAATAACAAATAATAAACGTGAAATAAATAATGGCAGTGAATTATTAACTAAATAAAAAAATATATAAATTGAACAAAAATAAATATCTGTGGAAACTTTAAAGTAATAGAAATAATTTAATGGTTTTCGAAACTGCAACAGTTTTACTCTAAAGCTTGTCGTAAGTTACGCCTTTGGAGGGTACACCTCTGACATCAACACTTGTTTCTATATTGCTTACTTACTTACTTACTTTTGCACTTGAAATGCAAGGATGTGCTTCCGCTGTAGTAACTTGCTCTGTTAGTTGATCTTTTACATAATGTATTTAGTTCAAATATGGAGTGAATAGGAGGGGAAGACAATAGCTGAACGAAGCACCACTAAATTCACCACACAGTACAAACAATGTAATCCCACTTAATTGGGACTCTTCTGGAGACCGCAGGGACATGAACTTCCCGACAGAGACCATTAGGTCCTACCAATCGAGTCTCGAGGCGGCATAGCACGTCTGGATTTTTCTCGCGTTGGCAGACATTTTTTCATAAGTGGCTGGCGCGTCGACGCCATCGATCGACGCCATCGTCGACGCCATTGAACACGACGAATCATTTGGCGGCACGTCTCTATCTGGAGGGAGGTTATATTATTAGCCACGACTGGACCCTAACTAGGGTTGTTGTGGCTCGTTTTGTACCACCCAGGGCTCACGTGTGAGGACAGTATGGCAAGACCTCACGGACGCGAGCAACTCCAATCCCATAACATAACGTAACGTACATAATGCTGTCTTTAGTATTATTTGTCTGGAAATGTTACCTCCCTAACATTATCTATGTACGTGACGCTACCCAAAATTACCTATCTAACGTCCTAGCTATCCTACTTAAGTTCCAAAAATCCGTACGCAGCGCTTTGGTTCCACATTTATAACACGTACTGCCCAAGAATGGAACTCCCTGCCGTCTTTTGTGTTTCCTGATAACTATAATCCAGGCATCTTCAGGTCTGGTGAATAATTTTTTTTCAAAAAAAATGCAAAGAAGAAACTTTAAAGCTAAAACATTTGTAATATTTAATTGCTTATTGCTTTAAATTTAGTCTAATAAATAAATAACATAATAAAATGAACTAAATATTTTAATTTAATAGTAACCTAATCTCGACTACCAACCTAAATAATTAAATGACTCTACTTTATTTAAACTTATGATTAAATCTATTATTATTGTTCTGAATGCTATTGTTATGAATGTTCACGTTCTTTAAGTAAATATGACACTGTCCGTAAGTGGATGCAAACATGAGCGTGTGGTAAGCAAGCGAAGTATAGGAAACTAATGAGTGTAAAGTATGCCTATGAAGTATGAGTGTTGTTTTGTTAGGATAGTATACCGATAAGAAAAGTGCTTGTAATCGTAGTCGTATTTCCACTTACAGATGGATTTAG
This sequence comes from Zeuzera pyrina, assembly GCA_907165235.1. Taxonomy (NCBI): domain Eukaryota; kingdom Metazoa; phylum Arthropoda; class Insecta; order Lepidoptera; family Cossidae; genus Zeuzera; species Zeuzera pyrina. The sequence goes on from OU015624.1 coordinate 13,928,104, forward strand.
ATACTAGTCAGAATCTTACTAAATCTTTTGAATCTTACTAAATCTTATAGTTTTGACGCGGCCCCACGTTGGGCGCCACTGTAACCAATGTTACTACTCAGGTAGACTAATTACAGTCAGTAGAAGCGGGAATGGGTTCGAAGTAATTCTTAACTACACGCAGATGTACTAATAATTTATCGATTACTGTATTCGCTAATGTTACTGCTCTAGAGATAGTTCTAATACTAATTACGTCACCGGCCTCAGTATAAACTCGCGTAGGTCGTCGCCGACTTCCTCCTTAACACCAGCGCGTGTAGCGGTAGGCAGATATCAAAATCTTCTTCTTAACGATAATGAGTTTAAGAAGAATAATGAACTAAATGAAGGAAAATAATGATTGTATAATGGTGATACTGACGATGGTAGTAATGGTAGGAGATGGTAGTCATAGTAGTGATGTTAGCGATGATAGCAATAGTAGCAATCCCTAAAGTGATCTTCATTAAAATTTCATAGGTAGAAATATTTTTAATAACAATATTTATTTATAACAAGTGGTACAGTTATTAGTACATGCAAAACCATAGCATCATTGAATGTACAGAAAACATAAGTAAATAAGGAATACACCTTTAAAATGTGTAATCGGTTAATCGGTTGCGGTCAACAATTTTCGATTTGGTGTTGCGCGAGCGTTGCCTAAAGAAGCATTGCAATAAAATAATATATTTTAGGTTAGGTATTAAAAACTATATATCTAATATATTTAGTTTTATTTAAATTTACGTTTTAATAATAATTTTATATTTTTCTTTAATCCACGTTGATATAAGTTTAATATTATTATTTTTATTTAAATTAAAATTTAAAACATGACAAATGTTTACCCAATTTTCAGAAAAGTGAGAATTTACGTCTCAAATAGTTAAGGTTTCAGAAGAAAATGTATTCGATTTTAAAATTTCCAAGTAGGATTAGATTTTCAAATAAACCTTGAAAATTCTTCAAAGTTTCACGTTGCTTGATATTACAATTAACGCTATCTGAGGGTTAACAAGATCTTTATTCAGAATTTGATTAGCCTCCATCAATTGATTATAAAATTAAAATGACAGACGGATGGACAAACGATGTTGAAAATTAAATTATGTATCAATATTTTTTTATGTTCATTTATGTTATAACAATATATATAAATTTACAGTGTATGAAAATAAAGTATCCAGTATTTATTTAAATTTACTTTTTTAACCGTTTGTTGTTTGTTATTTAAATGTATTTAAATATTTATCGCTTATATGGAAAAATCAAAATGGTATTTAATAGCTTCGAATTCGATTAGTAAAAAACGCGTATTTTAAATTCTTATTTAAATAAACGAGTTTATGAATTTACATGTACCTAACTGTAGCGTACATTCCATAGAGACAAATAGATACTGTCCACCCTAACAATTTTCTAAATTAATAAAGTAAAAATAAATAAATTTCAACCTAAAATATATTTTTAAAACTGCGCTCGCCTTATCTTTATCAAAACGCAACAAGAAAGCGTCACGGCCAACCGTTCGCCAGAGAGAAAAAAATTAAACTGGCTTCAAAAAAAAGCGGTTAAATTAACGGTTAAATTTAAGTATATAGGTATTTGTATGTTATTTTTGTGATTTAGTTTTGATTAGTGAAGGATAGTTATTTCGTACTTTTCAGTGTTTTTTTGTGAAGTCGGTTTAATTTTATTGTTAATTTTTTTTTTATTTCTCCCTTTTGAGTGAGCTTGGCCTAAATAAATATCCAGGGCAGGTCTACAATTAACTTCATTTCCAATTCTGGAGCGCAATGACATACAAGAGAATCATCAAGATAAATAAATAAAGGTTATAACCAGTTCGCGTTATTTGGTGTCTTTTCGAAATCCAAGCTCCAGTACCAGTTAAATTTAAATGAGACTGATCTGGAAATTATCCTTTCAAATAAAAAGAAATTTCCCAAATTGGATCATAAATGACGGAGTTAATGAGGTAACAAACATAAAAAAAGACACAACGGAATTGAGAACCTCCACCTTTTTTTGAAGTCGGTTAAATATTCGAAAAAGAGTTGAATTTACACACATTCATAGCTTTTCTAACACTATGTTTCGTATAATTACACACGGGCATCTGTAAAGATGGTGAATGTTTACTTAGCTCAAAGCATGCACGCAGGTACCACAAATAGAAACTGTCAGCAATTCGAACCTTATTAGTCAGTAGCTGATGCGTGCGATTTCATCCATGTTTTTTATTTTTAAAATGCCTATGTCCTTTCACAGGGTTCAAGCTATCTCCATACAAAATTTCGGCTCAATCGGATGGATGGTATGGCAGCCAATAAAATACGAAGAAATAAACGAACATTAATTTTTATATATATTATATAATACTTTAGTCATGATGATTAAAAATTTAAACGATTTAAAAGATTAAACGGCTTTTGAAAAAAATTGAATCTTCATTAAAAAATATTGTCAATCAGTTTGATATTTTCTTAATTGTCTTGAAGTCTGAGTGTTACTGGGTGTTCTTCCAATTTGTTGCGTAATATCCATAATACATTCACATAAAATGCTTAGATTGGTTTAGTGTCACACATTTAGGGTGGCTTGTACCAACTATTTTAACTCGATTTAAGGAACTGAGATCTCGCTTGCACCAACCGCCAATTAGTTGGTGCAAGCGAGATGTCAGTGTCTTAAATCGTGTGTTTGTCAACATTTAATGCCTGCGAAGCATGAACTAGGCAGGACCATTTCAATTTAATTGTATATGCTGTTACACAAACATTACGTCTCGCCATTTCTCATTGTGGTGAAGAGTATCAATTTATAACAAAATCACACCTTGCTATTTATGGACGTATAATTAGCCTTTCGGGTTGAGAGGGCATAAGTGTATTTAGCCTATTAAAATAATAATAAAATAGAATATTTAATGGCATATCTTTTCACTAAACTTATGTATGCCCATGACGCCACTAACCTGCAGTATCGTATTTAGTACTCGAACTTACAGATAGTGAAGGTGATGTTATTGCGATGCTTATATTTTTTTATGATAAAATTTATATTTAATATTTTTTTTACGATAAAAGTCTTTGGCCGACTTTTGCGACCTGTGGAGTAAGATAAGCAGCAGAGACATACATACATTTTTCTTTTCCCTCCTAGATGAGTCTGTAAGTAATAAATATACCTACTAACAAAATACCAAACTTAAAAATTACCTTCGCTAAAATGGAAAAAATCAAAATAAAGCCATCATTTAGCAGCAAAAGTCCAGTTTTCGAAAGTTACTATGTACAAAAATTATTGTTTATTTTCTTAAACAGTTATCATTTTATATTTGAGGAGAACTTATTTATATAATCGAAGCTTTTAATCCCATCCATCGTTACATCGTTAATAATTAACATTTTAATTGCGAATGATTGTACCTATAATATAAATAGGATACCTATGCATCGTCAAGAAAGGTCAATTAGTAAAGCTGTAGAATTGCTTTGATCTCTACAAAAGATCTTTTAAACCAAGCGGCTACTTTAATATTCCCCAGGCAGCAGCGGATTATCCACTTTTGTTTGCCAGCTTTTTGAATTTTTAACAGGATATTTAACGCCTTTTGGTCAAAAGATTATGTTACATACCTATAACAATAGTAACTAATTACTGTAACTAAATTTCTCGTGAATTCTATTTTTAGGTTTCGGCACCCGAATTGGCAAGAATGAAACCCTTGTAAAAACATGCTTGTCTACCTGACCGTTCTCCTTTCGTCTATGTCGTAACCGAGTTACTAGTTCAACTTTCCACCTACTAAGTTGTAAGGCTTAGAGAAATAAATTAGTAAACCAAAAACAGGAGTAAAAAAATTAAATAATCAATAATTTGGACCCACTGCAGTATATTTCTTTTAAGTTAAAATAAGGCTTAAAAAAATATACGCTGCACTCACTTTTTCAAGTTTTGTGAGAAATGTACTTTTTTTTTATAATTAGCGCTAATGCACTAAAAATTTATTCGTGATTTCGTTCTATTCACAACCGCAAAATTTTCTATCTCATACTTGCTAGAAGGATAAAAATGAAAAATGTATGAATATATATTTACCTACCTGCATATTATCTTTACGCTATATTCCTAACTCTATAAAGGGAGACGACGGAGCGCCAAAAGTTATACTAATTATTAACTATAAACTATAATAAATTAAAAAAAAGATTTTATTCTCTTTAGTATTTATACTCAACTAAGCATATGACACAAAACTGAATGTACTCCATAGAACCGCTTCTATTTTGATGAAATTAGAATTTCTCGACGAATTTTGCAAGTTGGCACAGCGTGAAATTGTATCTGGCTTGCAGCAGGCGTCAAGCTGACGCAGATATACTTCCCTTGGACAGACGTCATAAGTTCCACGCTCGAATATTCTCGACTAAAATATTTAATGAATATAAACGTAGTTTGTATCGGTTTTCGAATTTACATATTTTAATTAATATAAATACTCCAAATTGTTTACGTTCCATTTAGAAATCTATAAATATCAAAGCAGTAAAAAATGGGCAGAGCAACCAGGCACAATTAAAGGAAGTTCGTAAATGGTAAAACAGAACCACATGATTGCTATAAGGTTGCATAAGGTTGCTAACCTACAAAAATCTATTATAATCGACCCTGGACGACTTTTACGACCTGTGAAAGAGGTTAATTCAAGGCTGTAAAATTAAATATTTTTCTATATCTTCGAAACCAGCGTAGAAACTAAAAAAAATGATAAATAAATTCAGTTTAACATTTATTGAATGAAGCCATTCCCGTTGTAGCTAATATAATTTTTATTGTTTTTTTCCACATGACCGAAGGAAGCAATGTATACAAATTCTTATCTAAATCTCATGGTCCCGAAATGCATAATGTATCGATGACGTAAGCGGAAAACAATCTTTACAAAATGCAAATAAAAAGGAATCTTTACTTATGAGTTACAGGAAACATCAATTAGCTACGAAAATTATAGACGTTCAATAAAAAACAATAGCGATTATAATTTTCATATTTTGATTTTGTTTCATATCTAATTATAATTTAATGAACATATTTAAATTTTTAAAGAAATATATACTTTAATGTTTTATCTCACGACGATGTTACAAATATAACAACATTGTCAGTCTAAAATACAGAGAATTTATTTCATTTTAAACGTATACACAATAATACGAATTATTCGATCGGATTCGCCCTCATTGTCACTATTGACATACACACTATCAATGATGTTATATTTTTGCATTATAACATCATTGCCCATTATGATGTCAAATATCATCTCCAGTATTTTTATCCTGAATTTCGTGCATTATGCTCGCTAATGAATGAACTCATATGATTAGTCACGTGAAATCATTTGCAGCGACTACAACAAACAAATTTATATGAAAACATACAGATACCATATCCAAATTAATGCTACAAAGTACTCTTTTGTTCAGACTCTGCCAAAGGGCATATGAAACAATTTTTACACATTGTGTAGAGATATGGACCACCGTAACATGGGTAGGTACTATATGCCCGATCAATATTTTCTGTGTTAAGATGAAATAAGGCAAGTTACTCCAACGAACACAACATCTGCATTCACCCAAATAGGAAGCCCGTTGACAGCATGCAGATGCGGAAACTCCCCTGGCGACGCTCTTAGCCCGAGGTTCGCCCTCCACGCGAAGTATCCCTCAGCTGGAAAAACCCTCAGGCGGTTGACCATCGGGAGGGCGCCTTCTGTACACGCCCTAACGCGACGGGTGACGCTGTAAAAGTCACTAGGGCCAACAAAAAAAACAAAAAATAGGAGGGATTTTTAGTCGGTTTGAGTCAAACACTACTCAGTCGGCGTAGAGACCGACTGTGTGTTTGCGGGGATTTTTTCCCTTCTTAGAAACAAAAAAAAAAACAACATTATACTTTTTACAACTGAAGTGCACCTTAATACTCTATTTCAGTTAAAGTGTTGGTTTATGCTCGTGCAAAAGTGATATTTTGCTGATATTTAATTTTAGATTAAATAAAAAATAACTTAATTTTAGATGAAAAAAAAATCGCTATTTAGATTACGTAAAATTAAGTACGAGTACTAAAGAAATCAAAAAAATGTATCAGATACAAAGTGATTTTTAAAGTGGAAACGAAATCCTTCCAATGTAATGTGAACATCGCGTGACTTACCTTGGCGTAGTCGTAGCACGGTGTAATGAAACTTAGAGTACGTTGTATGCACCCGACTAATGTCAGCTTAGATTGCTGTAACTCCCCGTGAAAAACCAATCATACATAGACAGATACGACTACATAATATGTTGTATACGGCATATATGGATATGCCTTAAACATAACGTGGACATACATGAGCGGATACGATTGTACAAAGTCAATTGTAATATGAAAATGATATTTTATTTTTTAACGCAACTAGGAAACTAATAATATCGAGAAAACCCTTGCATTCCTCAGCGAGAAACTGACGTACTCATTCATATATATACACATCGAAGAAACCAAATAAGCAGGCATTTTATGACCGCGTCTGTTTTCGTCGATCCTGTTATTTATAACAGATATAATATAGCTGACATAAATATTTTCGATACATTATTTAAATGTTAGTGCAGTGGCACACCTAAAGAATGTGGTGGACTTTTATAAAAGTTAAATAAATCTCTTTGGCGTCTATTAGAACACTAATTAAGTAGCATGTCCCGCGTTACCTACCACAGTTACAGATGGCTAGGCAAACCAATTAGACCGTGTAATTTGTCTAACCAATCCGTTTGTTGTAGAGATCATGCTTGAAATTTGTAGTTTTTATTTATCGTTATTAATGTAATTGTCAATTGATAAACTTGTGTAACATGTATTTACTAGGTCCTAGTTTCTCATATTGGGGGTCGCGACCTTTGGGGTAAAAATAAGACCTAATTGCAAATGATTCGTTTATTAAAGGAATGAATTTTAATGCAGTGTTATAAAATTAAATATTACCATGTAATAACAACATGAAAAAATAAACTTATAGCTTACTTTGTTTAATTAAAATCATGAACATTAATAATTAATGCGATGGTTGGCTTCGTTTCTCACTTAAAAATATTTCTATACGTGGATCATCTTTGCAAACATTCATAAGTAAATTATTTTCGAGTGATAACAGACGATTTCTGTATTTAGTTTTCAAAGCCACCATAGACGAGAAACTTTTTTCGCACAGGTAAGAAGTAGCAAAGGGTATCAATGTTTTCAAAGCCTCCGTTACTAGGCTTCCGTACTCACGTCGTCGTGCAAGCCAAAATTTATCTAAATCTTGAGATAAAAATTCCAGTTCTAACGTTTTATCAGTTACAACATTAAGTCAGTTCAATGAGTTGAATGTGCGACGCAGTTCTTAACTTGGCAGCTGCAACAATATTTTCATCTAACGGATTAAGAACCGATATTTTCGAGAAATCATTATTGTCATTTGGAAAATATTCTAGTAACTGAATCTTTAATTCACCTAAATGCGTTTTCGTGCTCTCCAACAGGCAGTCAATAGGTGAATTTTCTAAATTGGCATTTTTGTTAATATAATCATAAGTTGCAGTAAATGCATCAAAATTTCGTTTTTCAAGGCATATAACATACCAAACTTCTTGATAAAAGCATTGACTTTATCTGTCATAAGTGAACAGTATTTGTTACGGCCTTGTACACTCCTATTCAAGTCATTCAAATGTGAAAATATGTCACTAGAGTAAGCCAACAGTAGTAAAGATTCTTTATCTTGTAAAAATTCTAAAAATAAACTGTTTTTGTCTGTAAAAAAGATTTTTTATTCATTTTGCAATTCAAACAGCCTTGTTAAAACTATTCCTCGCGACAAACATTTCAGTTCAGTATGGAAAAGGAGTGAATTGTTCTTGACACCCATTTTTTCGCAGAGTGTGGAAAGCAATCTAGTTTGCAACGATTGGCTTTTAATAAAATTAACAATTTTAACAGCTTGTGATAAAACATTTTGTAAATTGTTCGGCATCTTTTTTACGGCAAGCGCATGTCTGTGAAGAAAGCAGTGCGTCCATTCCACATGCGGCATGATGTCTTTTAATTTTACTCTCACGCCACTGCTCTTCCCCGTTAAAACTTTCGCGCCATCAGTACAAACCGCAATGCATTCATTCCAGTCCACGTTTTCGTTTTGTGTTGCTTCAATGAATACGTTAAAAAGTCCTTCGCCAGATGCTCAACCAGGAATTGATTTGCGAAAAAAGCATATTATTTTCTTTAATAGACTCTTCGCATTGATATCGGTCAAAACATAAAAATTGCGTCAAGTTCGATACGTTTGTTGACTCGTCAAACTGAATGGTGAAAAATTCACTTAATTAAAATTTTTCAATTATTTGGTTGTAAATTTCATTAATACGTGTCGATATTGTATCATTTGAAAGGGATATTATTGTTAGTAAAGGGTAATATAATTTTTAATTTTTTAGGTTCTTCCGGACTTATCATAATATTGACCAAATCAATGGCAGCAGCTAAAATGAGTCTTACTGTAGTAGTATGGGGCTTAAATGCCCTCGCGACTCGCAGTGCTACTAAGCAGGATGCATGAAGTGCTGCAATCTCATTACGGCTGGATTTTTTTTTTGCAATTTGTTGATTTTTCAAAACAAGTGACTTACGCTTGAAGAATTCTAACGGTTTGCTTTGTGAAGACCGGTTTCTTGTTTCCAGCTGCCGGAGAAATTTTAAAGGCTTCATGCTTTCCGCGGAGAGAATTTGAAAACAAAGAACACATTGCGGCTTACTATCCCATCCAATAAATCCATATCGTGTAACCTGATCTATTTCTTCACCGTTTCACCAGACGTAGAAGGCACATTTCGTTTTGTCACAAATTTGTCTATTTTAATTTAACTTTTTTAATGTTATTTATAAAAATCAAACACTGGGTGAGTAAAATAAGATTGTTGTTGTATGTACTTGCTTCCCTGTGCTACTTCCCTAAAAATGTAAATGACAATGAAACTCTGCCTCACATCCTTTTGTTTTTATAACAGGCATTTAACATATACAAACCTGTCTAGCGCACGTGTCACGTGCACTAAACTATTAATTAAAATATTATTATAATTATAATTTTATAGTGAAGGGGTCGCAAAACTTCATATCTAACTTTTGGGCTTATTTGTGGGTCGCGCCATAAAAATGATTGAAAAACAATGTACCAGGCTATAAAGAAAAAGCTTATGGTACTAGATGTGACTACAAAAAATTGTAAAGTGAATTATTGAAATTAAATTAATTCATAATATTATTAAAAACGTCACTATATTAATGAAATGCTAATGCCTTGTTGAGAACCTTTTCGATAAGAGTTCGTAGCGGCAAAGGACCACTTGAACTAGAAATCGAATGGATAAAGCTTTTTGGATTTCAAGGCTCTCCAATTGGTGGTAGATCGAATTAAAATAGTTACTAGCCACATATTTTCATTACCAACGAATCTAAAAAGCCCGCCTTACCTTGGGCATATAAATTCATGGATACATTATACAATTATTAGTGATAATTCTAACACCCATAACAAAGTATAATATTTGGGTCTGTAGGTAAATAATATGTTAAATATAATTTAAACAACCGTGTTTAATTTGACGAATCTACCACCACAGCATGATTTGTTTAGAATAACAAAACTTATAAAGATTTACGCCTGTAAGTACTTTATATATACTCTATCATTTTTAGTTGTATTCTCTTTTTATTACTTTATTTACTTAGTCCCCCGACGTGACGACGCTTGGATATATTACTACTACTTTCTACTTTATCACAAATTTAAAGGACTATGAGGTACATATTATTTTTTCACTCTTTGGAGGATTTTTTTGAGTCGGGGGTTTTTTAAATTTTTAATTTAAATTTTATTTCATGCTTTTTACACACTACGATCTACACTCTACTCACGACATTCACGCAAATACTTTCCGGGAAGATACACGAAATTGCGACGCGAGATCGTGCCTCGCCGAAATCTGAGTATTCTGACAATAGTTCTAATCTAAAAAATAGTCTATCTGTAACCTATTCATTTCAATGAGCCTAAACTAAATGATACCTCTACTGTAAATGGCGAGGAGTTGGATATCCCGCTGACTTGAGATGATGCTGCAGCATCTGGTCAAGGTTACTATGTTATTGTGACATTATTGAAGTCACATTATAGTATACTAAATTTCGCATCGATTAGACTAGTAAAAGATGCTCGCGTCCCTTATAAAACTAAGAAAAAGCTAATATTCTTCAAACGGCTGAACCGATTTTGATAAAACATGTCTAACAATCACCGCTAGAAAACCTGCTTTCAAACAAAAAAAATTTCATCATAATCGGTCCATTCGTTTAGAAGCTACGATGCCACAGACAGACACTCAGACACACAGACATGTCAAACTTATAACACCCCTTCTTTTGCGTCCGGGGTTTAAAATATTGAGTGTACAATTACAAATATAATTTTGATAAAATTCATGTGAATATAATAGGTATTGTATGACCTATGAAGTAAGTAAAGGCGATAGTGGAAGCTGACGATACTCAGTCTACTGCTGAGTTATCAGCAGCTTTCGATGTTTCGATGATATTGTGTTAATGCTAACACAATATTGGTCCATTTGGCAAGGTAAAAAAGCTTGATAAGTGGCTGCCACATGAAACGAACGATGCTAGCACGACGATGGCATTGAGATGGTATTTTGAACCGCATTGTCACTTGCGATGCAGAATGGATTCTTTTTGGCAATCGTAAGCAGTCATCATGTTGGTTAGATCCCTGCCCTACCCCTAGAAAAGTGATGGTTACTGTTTTGTGGCCTAGTGCCGGTGTAATTCATCACAGCTTCTTACCAAATGGCACGAGCATTACTGCGGATGTGTACCTCACAGTACACATCCGTACTGGAAACAATGATGGAAAAGTTCGCAAATCTCCGGCCAGCCTTGGTCAATCGCTCGTCCCCGCTGCTTCTGCACGACAACGCTTGACCTCACACGGCACAACAGACGGTCTCTAAGCTACAAGTGCTAGAGTTGGAAGTTTTGCGTCATCCATCGTACTCACCAGAGCTTGCGCCGACAGACTTCTACTTTTTCCAAAATTTGAACAACTTCTTGCCCAAATTTCTAAAAGCAGGAAAAAAGTTCTATACCGGAGAGTCAGTATAAAATGTCTTTGAAGAGTTTGTAGCCTCCCGTACACCTGGCTTCTTCAAGAAGGGCATTGAAAAATTACCACTGCGCTGGCAGAGATGCATCGATACCATAGGTGCATACTTTCATTAATAGAAATAAAAAATAAAATAAGAAATACTTTAACTTTTTGTATATTAAACGGCAATTTCATAGGTAAAGACCTAATAATAAAATTCAGAAGTAACATAATTTGAAAAGTGAATTAAAAATGAAAGTCTGCTTACATGATAAACACATTACATCATGTTAAACTGAGAGATTAATGGTAAAAAGAAAATACTCCGCAGCGTTGTTTGCTTTCGCCAAGTCCCTTTCAAATTGTAACTGCGCAAATTCATTCGTATTTAAATTAACATCAACAATAAATTAATTTCAAACAACGTTCCCGTAATGAAGACAGCTGTAAGCACTACTGAGATGTTCTGCGAATAGGGCCAACTAATTTGGACGACGCGCTTTAAAACGGCGTATAATAAAAGTTAATGGAACCGCCCTCTTCATGATTCTTGGCGACGGCGAGTGCTCATTTCCCTGTCCGTCGTTTTCCCATGTAATTAGCATTTTGGCACTAAAACTCGAATAATTTGAAGACAAGGTGTTACAGGTATACCTACTTACCGGAAAAATATGATTTAGAGGTTTAATTATTTATTATTAGAGTGTGAAGATATCTGCGTATGCATGTATGTAATTATTTATTGCAGTTTTTGACTGCAATTGGATCAAAAACAGTTTCATGTCAAATAATGCTGTCGTTAGTTGCACCTTATCCTTTCGGATTTAATAAATAATTTTATGTTTGTTAACTTGAAAAATATTGTTTATATATGTAGATACGTACCTACCCATGAAATGCTAAATACCCTACATAACGTATGATTTTCATATAGTACATTTGTACGTCTGTAGCTCTACGTAATATATTATAACACGTTTAGTGCCTAAAAAAAATTTTTAAGAGTTTTTAGGTACAAAATACGCCTGTTAAAACTTGTGCTCTTAATATTAATATTAAAAGCATAGACTTTATAACTCCAAACAGCCCGTCTCATACTACGAAGTGAGGTAAATAAAATCAAATAAAATATATAAATGTGAACGTGTGGGTGCTGATTTTTAACGAAAAGGCGGCCAATCAGCTTATCTGATAATAAATGTGTGCCGTATGTATGTACACTTATACAGGTGAGTCAGCTTATGTGATTTACCTAGCCGTTGCTGCTCGGACATAGCGTCTGAAATTATTTATAAATTCTATGATTAAGAGATCCCATATCATACTTGTATTTTGAATATGAATAACACAGGAAAATTGTTTTTACTTTTCTAAATATTGTAATAGATGCGTCGTACAAAGAATCTCTTTTAAAAATAAAAAGAGGTTTCTTGTCAAAATTTTATAAAACCAACTAAGAGCCACCTGTCTGTCTAGCGAAAGTTTAACTATCTATATGTTGACCTATTTTCGGATATTACCAAATGAAGTGGTACAAAGTATTGCGTTAATCAAGAAATATAGCAATAATTGCTTAACCAAACGTGAAGAACAGCTGCAGTATTTATTAAAAGTAGTTCGCGAAGATCAGTAACGTTATCCAATTTGCTATAAAAAATCACCAGCATTAACAATTCAATATATAATAAATAAATAATCTGTAAAATTATTAAAATCATTAGATGTAACAATGATATACCCAGTTATTTTTATCTAATGTTTATTACAAAGACGATAACAAAAAAACACGTTTTACCATTTAAAAAATATTTGAAAATAATTTCAGAATCTACTGAACATTTTTTGAAGGCGAATAATTTTTTTATTCTTGCATAAATAAACTACTTAGTATTTAGCATATTTAAAAAGTAAACCTCATCCTCCACAAAAAATCGGGTTATGTAACCCGAACTAACTAAATAAAACTTAGTTTTACTGTGAATAAAATATGAGATATTAAAATAAAAGTTGCGAAATCCCTATAAATAACTGTTAATGTTGTTTACAAAACACTTAATATCCGCTATTAAATGGAAAATGACAAACTGGCTATCGGTGAATATGATTAATTCTATTAAAATGACGTAAAATTTTGCGTATTGCATTTTGACTACTATTTAAAGTTTATTATGTTAGATGAATTGATTTAATTGCATATTAACAACTGTTAGTTTCCGTTGTAACATTTTGCATAAGTTGTAATACTACAAAATTAATACCGCTACTGAATAGATAAAAAAATCGACAAATATATTTTTTATTTTTGACATACGTTTCGTATTCGTTCAACAACTTCTACGTTAGACCTAAAAATAGCTTATCGCGAACCTATACTCATAGCTTAGGCAAGATTAATTGACCCGCATTGCATTATTGCGATAAGCATACATCCTTGAACGATATTATTATATTTAGTGGTTACGGAATCCCTCCCCTGCATCAAACATTTTTATTATACTTTTATGATACCGTTACAACGCTGCTGAATACACTTTAAATTGGAATGTAGATATTACATTCCACTAAAGTTACGCTCTGAATCGAAGCCGACTTGTTAGGTACTAACAGAAAACACATATTTTATTTATTACTGCACTTACATAAAGAGATTGTTTAATCGTAATACTTGTTAATAAGGAGATTTCAATAATGACCTTTTACCTTTGCAACTCAGAATGTATTCTTGTACAAAATTAGCAGAGTAACAAAGCTATCGTCACGTAATTTAAAACTAATTAAGAAAGGAAAACGCTAGCCCCTAATGCTTACTTTCAGAGCAAATGGACTTTGCAAATATTCTCTGAAAATAAAGTGACTCGGAGCGTTTAACTTTTGTATTCAATTAAATAGAAAGCTCTAGAAATAAATGGCAAAGATGGTAAAGTCAGCGTCACAAATTCGTACAATTATGTGGCTGGCTTTTCTCAAGCAACCATTTTTAAAGTACATCATTAGGATTATCGCTTAAAAGCATATAAACACAATGATATGATTGTCTCTTTTTGAGATTTTTGTACGTAATGTTTTATTAGTACGTACGTAAGCATTACAGAAATGAGGATCGAAATAGTTTCCACCATTTTTGACAGCATGCGGACCACTACACGTATAAATGAAAACTGACAAAACAAAGACTAGAATACATCACAAAATAGTTAAGTGCATATGCTTTAAACACTTATTCTCTTATCTATAACAAAATAGTAATAACATTTGAAATACATTCTAATTCATTACCTAAGTTGCAACGTGGCTGCTCAGGCCGGCAGAGTGAGTGTGGGTTGAGTAACAGAAGATGTTTATCATTACTATAACCTGGAGAGTGGTGTAACTAATTTGTTTAAGGGCGCTTAGGTAGTATACCTCTGCAATCGACATCTAATGGGATATGTATTAAAAGTTAATTAAATTAGACACAAGAAAAACATCACACGAAGAAACAACATTTATTACTTCTACTAATTCTCATTGGTGGATTCAATAAGTTCACTACATATTTAAAACAAAAGTTATTAACAATTTCAAAAGATTAAATGCTATTTTAATACAACACTACCTTGTTTATTATTGTATATTTATTAAGAAAGCACCTCTATTATCTAACAGCACTAAGATATTAATAAGTTTACAGAGTAATTAATAGTATTAAAGTTTTACAAGTATTGAGCTCAGATATTAATTGTTATAGGTACAACAACATAATTCATTTATGTTATCTTAAATTAAAGAGAAATATACTTAATTATAAAGATTTATAAACTTAAAACTATACATTATCTTAAATAATAAACTTCCTCAAAGTTGCCGCTTAGAAAGCTGTCATTGCTCAAGGTACCTAGCAGACTGGCAGCATTGCCTCTTTGAATAGCCAAACTGATTCGTTGGCGGAAGAAGCTGCCAGCCCGGCGGTCTCCCGAAGCCTCGACCAGTCTCTTACAAATATCAAATTAACATATGTATGTACTTTTTGTTAATAAATCAAGTATGTTATAAAGTAAGTTTTTAGTACTATTCCTAAGTATTCATTGAATATATGTGCAGGAGGCCCACCTGGTTTTGGTAGGCGTCCTTGGAACTAATGGGATCCACCATGAGATTACTTAACCTACATTACTACACATTATTATCTTAATTAACACCTTATTTCTAATTCTATTTCTAGTTGCTAATTCCACGCAAAGCTATACTAGGCGACATGTAGCCTAAGAGTTTCTACATGAGAGGCAGCTCGTTCCGCAGCAGAAAGAAAAGAAAAAAGCCAGATACGAAACGCTTTATATACCCCCACGACGAAGGTCACCTATGCTACTACTCCTGGAACAACTAGTGAAGAGACAGTGGTCGATAAACCCTATCCAAAATTATATCTACCTAGCGAGTCGATAAAATTAATTAATATTATCTAAGTGTATGACGTTTATGTCGACTATTGTTATATTACTATTTCTTAGTAGTACTAATTTACTGAACTTAAGACCTAAGATTTCATTAATTCTGAGCTCATTCTCTAACTGAAAACAAAGGCTACATATTTAGGGTCTATCGATATGTTTATCGAGTGAACCTTTACCTCCACACTCTTAAGCATAGATAATCTTGACAAACGGTACATTTGTCATCAACGCCTTGTGACGTTCTAAAATGTTGTAGAAAGTTCTGACTACAAAAGAATTATTAAAAATAATATTTCTAAAGTAAGTCTGAATAATTCGTACGTTGTTATTTTTACATTAACATTACTGAATAATGATGGTAAACAAGAATTAGTTTATTATTAGAATTATTTTTCAGGATAAAAGGAGCTAAAAGTGAATCTATTTGTTACGTAATTACGTATATCAATTAGTACTATGAGCCATTGCTCTCCCTGTTGGAGGAGGTACTCAATATGAATGCTACAAAGTTCAACCAGCCAACCCACCTACGTATAAATGTTTTATACCTAATAGCATTTTATGTAACTGTAGTCATTTTTCGAAGTATAAATTATTATTTACAGCAAGTAATTGATTACAAATAGTTAAAATAATGTCAAATATGTTATTCGATAAAACAATTTACGCCGAACGTGTTGATAATAAAACATAAAACAATAACGCAGTTGCGTTCACAAATAAATTCCAAACAGAACGTTTAATTTCGTACGTTCTGTTAACAAAACGAATATAAAACTCAGCAGCGTCAACTTTTTAAAAAGACAAATTGAACTGTAAATTAAATTTTAAGCTCTTCAGGCAAACGTAAATTCTCACTGGTTTCATGTTCGACGTGACATAACCTTATTATTCGTTGAAACATCTGGACGGCATTCACATGTGTAATAACAAAACAGAGTAACAATGATAAGAACAGTGGTTCAAGGCTACTGTCTTAATTTTTGATATATTTCTTGTGATTTAAGCACATTAGGCGCACAAATCATACATAGATATAACTATCTATCAAAATAAACTAAAAATTAACTAAGACAATGGCTTTTCCACCATTCTAGAAAAAGATAAATGTAAGTGTTCCGTCAACTGCCAAGTTGACTGATAGCCGAGATCTGCGACAAAGATGCCGGTCCGCCCGTGGATCCGTAGACTTGTAACAATTAATATGACAGATTTCTACGCCCCAATTATAGAAATGGGAATAACCTATGTGCTCATTTACCAAGGAAAATGAGAGATAAGGAATTCTTAATAAATACTTGCAAAGGTTAAAAGGTTTGTTTTATTAGTACGGTGGCTTAGAATTTATTTTTAGTGTAATACCTAACAGGCAGAGTAATTTCAATATTAGCAAAAAATAAATACAGTTCTCACATAAATTCCTATATTAAAAAAATATACAACAATTCGCTTACATTCCCTATGTTATTGATGATTTGGATCTCTATACCTAAAGAGACAGAGAGTCAGATGTTTGGATACATACAATTTCAACTCTTTATATTAAATTTTCAAACGCGGCAACATTTTAAGACAAAAACTCTCAATCTCATAAACAAATCCAGAAATATCCCTATTTTGCAAAAAAATTTAATTGGATCTCCGAAACTACTCTCTCAAACCTGTTTTTTTAGCGTACACACTGCTACAGAGTGGACAAAGGATCAAAACGCATCTAAACACCTAGACGCCACTTATAGTAATAAGTATTTCGATTTATAGATGTCAAGCTAAAGACAAGTCGCCCGCACATCGCCTTGATTCCTTCTAAATTCTAATCCTTTATCCCTTATGAGCTTGTCAATGTAGCCCAATGCGAGCGAATACTTTCTTCATCCCCGTGCCTCATGAATGTAGCAAAATGTAGATTTAGAAAATTTTAAATCAACATACCTGCTTAATTTAAAAATTTGTTCTTTTACATAACATTTGTAATTTGCAAGAAAACTACATGACTCATTAAAATAACAATCAAAATTAATTAATAATATTCACTGTCGCAGGTCAGTCAATACTCCAGTTTCAAGTCACTGTCAGTTACAAATTAAATAAAGTTAAATAAAAGCTTGTAAAAATAGAACAGTCATTGTTAGCTACTAATTTAAATATTATAAATTATAATCTGTCTAATATGTACGAGAATAGCATTCTATTTCTTCAAGACTTTATCAGATTAATAGTCAATTTTTAATCTCTTGAAACAAATATTAATAATTAAACAGCAAATATGAGTTCATTTCCAAATATCTAGAATAACAAGTAAGTAGTAATTATACCAATTATTGTATCTTTAATTTAATATTAGAACGTCAAAATATAGTATTCCGTAGTTTGTTAAGTAAAGAGGTTAACGAGGGTTAGTTAGCGCTCGCCGACAGCTATCCCTCGCGGACTGAAAAAGAATAAATAAAGCACTTCACCTATAAAACATCAAATTGTGGAACTCAGTGAATTCACTAGGGCAACATCGTTCACTTAAGCACATTACGGCGGGCTGTTTCGGCACAACTTTGTGCCCGGCGAGATAACACTGGAAACAATTGTGGAGCCCAGGGAGCAAACTTGAAAAACGCTAGTGCAACACAAAAATTTAGGAAATTGGTATACGGTTCCACAAATTCGTTGCACCGCAGTTAGCTGAAACAAGTTAGCCTAGTTATGCGGTATTATTTATTTGTATCGTCTTGCGTAGGTTGCAAAAATAATAGTATAAATTGTACTTATTTTAAGGTATAGGTGATGGGAAAAGCAACATTTTACTGTCAAGCTCTTGTTTGCCATAAATCAAAAAGTAACGTCTGTGGCTTTGAGACGTGGATTTATTGCAAATTGATGCTCTATTGTCTCCAAGTGAAAAAAAAAACAAATGCGAGTATGACTTGCGTGAGTGAATTTGTAAGGAATAAAATGAGGGAGGACATTAATGATCTTGTAGAGGTGCGTAAACTCAAAATAAATATTTATAAAATAACTCAAATCAGTACAATATATTATTTAGAAAATTTCGTTTTATGATTACTTGGAAATGATCTAGACTCAAGAGACATCTGAAATCACTTTAAATCTCGTAAATGTGGTCTATAGAAATCAAAACCTATTTATAAATAATTAACGACCCGCCCCGGCTTTCTCGCGGCGACTTGATTACATTACGATACGTCAAGTTAATATCTCAAATTCTACAGACTAAATCTGAATGTATTATGCATACGAATGGAATCTTCCTTGTTAAATGTTTTAAATGATTTGTATGTATATTTAGGCGTATATGTGTATTTTTACATATGTGTAATTGTGTACATATATACATACATAATTACATTCTATTCCATTCCATTTTAATAGAATTGTATTCTACAAAGCAAGCTGAAACAGTATGAAACGGAACGGAACGAAACAGGGGGGTTATTCACAAACGTCGGATACTTTCCGTGGCGGAAAAGCCGATCGTCGAAAAGGATAAATCCAATCCGACGGCTTGGATTTGTCAATACGACTATGTATAATATGATATACATATAAATATAATACGATTTCGGATTTGTGAATCGCATGTGGAGAAAAAAATCATCGAAAAGTTTCCTGTCGGATACGGAAAGTTGAGTTTCCGACGTTTGCGAATAACCCCGCAAAACGTAACGGGCAGGAACGGCACAAAATATAATTGAAAAGGAATACCTAATTAAAGTCGCGAGAAAAATTCGACAATCGCCGTCGCCTCACTATGGCAAACCGACTAAAGAGTGCCGGACACGCACTATAGTCCGAGAACTGTTAGACATTTTTGGCTAGGTATTTGAGGCACGATGAAAAGTTGTTCAATACTTCTCCTATTATACCTATAGTAGCGGACGTGTAGTGATGGCCGTTTTGACGTTTATCCGCTCGTGAAGTTTCGTATAAATTAATAACTACGTTTGTAGGAGTAAAGTGCTGTTTTTTATTGTCAATAGTGACGTGACGTAGTTACTCATAAAATTTATCGAATGCCTAATTTTAGGACACAAAATTAATTTATTATGTTGATTTCTAAACTATATGTATTATGGTCTAATCTTCATCTTTTCAAGTTTTTACTAACAAAAAACAACGTCATTTGACAGAATCCTTAATGGACTAAGTCAATTATGTAAATTAATTATACTATTATTATTACAATTATAATATACATATAAGTTTTAAGATTATAATTATTAGTGTACTTATTTACCACACAACTCGACATTTACGTTCTTCAAAATTCGTAATTTTAAAAAATTGAAACTGATGCGATCGTCACATATAGGATCGCTGACCGGCAGTGCACAACTTACTACCTTCGGCAAACTCGCATCAATGCTCAATGCAAAACAAAGCAGTTACGGCTTGACGTTGCTTCGAAAAGAATAAACTGTGAGTGCACTCCGATTGTGATATAGTTATGACCTGGCTTTGGATTTCAGATATTGATACTGCATTACTGTTGACCCTTGCTCGTTAATTTGGACACTGTTTACGCTTGTTGTGGATTTCGTCGATATGGCCGAACGTACGCAGAGAACTGTTTTAAACAGTCAGAGACGTGAGTTCGTTATAGGACTTCGTAACTATTTCGAACGTGAGTCTCTAAATGGAGGGCCAATTTTACTTATAAGGCCAGTGATTGAACGCGTAGCTGATGCGCTCAATATTGGACAAGGAACTGTTACATGAATAACCAAAGAAAAATATGGCGAGACTGGCACAGAAGAAAATAAATTTCATACACCAAAAAAGAGAAAACGATCAAAACCAGCCGTAGGCGTCGATAGCTTTGATGGCGATGCCTTCCGAAGACATGTGTACGGCTACTATTTAGGGAAGGAGTATCCAACGAGAAAAAAGTTAGTGCAATCACTGAAGGGATCTGGATTATTCTCCGGTGGGGAAAGTTCGTTAACGAAGATTTTGAAGACCGTTGGATTTCGATACAAACAGTGTAACAAACGCAAAATATTGATGGAAAGATTCGATATCGTGATGGCAAGATCTTTCACTTTTTACAACAAGTGAAAGAAATTGAAAATTGGAAAAATGTTGTGTTTTTGGATGAAACATGACCTAATGTTAACCATACTATAAGCCGTTCTTGGACCGATGATACTGCAGCAACTACGTCCAAAGTTCCTGTTAGAAAAGAATATAATTTGTCACGCCGGAACCATCAACGGGTTCGTCGAAGGTTCTCTCATGGCTTTTGCGTCAAAAATCACCGGAGACTATCATGAAGAAATGAATGGAGAAAAATTTACTGAACGGTTTACCTAAATGTTGTATAGCCTCCTTGAACCATCTTTTATAATTATGGACAACGCCCCATACCACTCGATGCAAATTGAAAATCAACCTGTCCAATCTCAAAAGAACGCTGACGTCATCGTCTGGCTTCAAAAAAACGGCGTAGATGCCAACATAAATATGTTAAAAGCGGAATTAGTACGCCTTTTAAAAGAAAACAAACCAACCAAGATTCGATACGTCATTCACGAAATAGCTTTAGAATAGTTTAGAACATGGCACAGAGTTGTTATACGGTTACCGCGTTATTTAGTTATTTTGAATACAATCCAATTGAGTTGGTGTGGGCTCAAATTAAGGGATATACTCAAGACGCAATACAGAACCCCCATTTACCACATCAAAAATGCTAAAAATTTTAGAAGCTTGTGAACATGTGATTAAAGGAGACTGGGAAAAGGTTGTGAATAGAATTGTTAGATTAATAAGGGAAATTTATAAAAGAGACGTAAAAATAGATAATATATTTGAAAATGAACTTATAATTAATGTAGTAAACAGTATGGACGAATGTGATTAAATATGGCCTTTTGTGGCACCTTTTTTTTGTCTTTTTCTGTATATATTTGTTTCTTGTATGCAAATAAAGTATGTATTATATTCATTTTATTCCAATATTCAGTTTATTCAAATATATTAAGTAAACATTTATATTTTCGTCTTATTAAAACTTTTTAAACAGCTACTACTTGCAATACTTGTTATAAATCCAAAAACTTATTAGGTACGATACGTATTCGATTATATTTCTTCGATAATAAATTGACACTATTGTAATGTGTCAAAGCGGCCATCATAGCGTGCTGCTACGTACAGAACCGCAGACCTGGCTGAAGGGTAGCGGGGCTAAATCGACCATTATATTTTCAAATAAGAGAATGTTTTTTTTGCAAAAAATATTCAGGCATTCTGTAATTTTTATTGTTTAAAATTTAATATTCAAAGAGTGAAAAGATAAACAAGCCAGAGTATTTAGTCGGGTCTAAAAGTTTGCCAGGTGCTCGCAAAATAATTTTGCAAAAAATTCAAAAAAATTTATTTGAGGCACGCTGAAATTTTAACAGCATATTATTTATGACTAAAAATAAATATTTTAGAAAAGAGATCATTTCGGTGGGCCATTCTACCTGTCAGGTGATCGAGAAAGTTACGTATGAGTCTGAGTGAGCAGTACTAGGTTGCACTGTGAGAGAGAGCGTATATCGGCAGCTGTCTGCGTCTCAGATCGCTGCGGTGCTATTGGCTCAGGTAAGACCACATGACTTACAATACCCAAGCTGTCGCTAGTCGAAATTTTGTAGTAGTTAAAAGATTGTTGATTGTAATTTTTTTACGTTATAATTTTTAAATATTTATATATTGTTAAATATGATATGTAACGAGAGCACTGATCACTATGAACACGTTATCAATTCTTCATCACAAGTATTATGTACTTTACTATTCGACTACTTCTCAACAACTGACTCTTACAAGACCAAAATCAGGCTTTTACGCAACTCCACTACACGCAGGAAATTCATTCTACCCTCGTTCTTGTTACTAAAATGTTACAAAATATCACACTTTATGTGATTAAAATGAATGTGGAACTAACACTCGGCCTTTCCTGACAACACAAATTATGTCCTCGTAATAGTTTTTCTTGCGTATAATCTGGTACAATATTATAATTTCTATGCCCAAAGAGAGATTTAGAAGATTCGAATCAAAATATTAAACGATTAAAATTAATAAAGGTAACGATATGTTTATCATAAACAGTTTCGTCGATACCGAATATGCAACGATCGAAACTGTTAGGATGAAAACTATTGAGAATAAATG
Source organism: Zeuzera pyrina (assembly GCA_907165235.1). Lineage (NCBI taxonomy): Eukaryota > Metazoa > Arthropoda > Insecta > Lepidoptera > Cossidae > Zeuzera > Zeuzera pyrina. Next base: position 13,950,991 of record OU015624.1, read on the forward strand.
TCAGCACCCGATGTATAAAAATATGAAAATTTCCTTTAAAACAATTAACCCTTTTAGCATCGGCCTTCCTGATTACTGATTACACCCTCGTAATACAATGGTTGGCAAGTAACGATTAAACACTAAAAAAAATATACTAACTTACAGATGCGTAAAATTTAGATTAGTCAAAATATTTTTTTTGTTTCTTTTTTTACCCACTAATCAGTAATTTGCTTTCTAATGGACCAGCATACCTTCAGATTTAAATAATGGAATGTTTTTCTCTTTTGAGAAATACAGTTTTATTTTTCATGGTCAAATAAATTTATTCGAGAAACCCAGTTACAAAATATTCTGAACGTCAGCCAATTCACCAATACTTTGGAAAGTTAATCTGAGAAGTACTGACGAGAAATCCAGACAAGTATCACTTTCAAACAATTAATTTAGGTTGATGTAACTTCAACTGAGATACAAACCCTTTTATTGTCGCTGTAAGACACTTATTTTCGTTGCGGGACATACCCTCTTGTTTGCGGGACACACCCTTTTGTTTGCTGGACACACCCTTTTGTTTGCGGGACACACCCTTTTATTTGCGTGACACATCTTCTTTTGGTGCCATCTTCTATCGAAGGTCGGCGATCATCAAAGCGATTTGGACTTTGGACACGGCAGCTCTGAACAGGGATCTTGTGCTTCTGTTGTACCATTGGCGCAGGTTCTTAAGCCACGATATCCTTCTGCGACCAACACTTCTTTTCCTTTGTATCTTTCCTTGTATTATTAGCTGTAGCAGTTCGTTCTTAGGATTTCTTATAATGTCCCCAAGATATTCTAATTTCCTCTTATTGACGGTACAAAGAACCTCATGCTTTCTTCCAATCTGCTCCAACACTATTTCGTTGCGCACTTTATCCCTCCACGATATTCTTAACATATCCACATCTCAAATGATTCACCTTTTTTATACAAAGCATCTGTGAGTGCCCATGCTTCAACGCCATAGAAGAGAATAGAGAAAATGTAACAGCGCACGAAGCGGATACGAATTTTGACGTTGAGCTTCTTGTCTCAAAGTAGGTGTTTCATTTTAAAGAAAGCAGCGCGAACTTGTTCAATTCGGCACCGTATTTCAAGGATGTGGTCACCCTGGTCATCAACTAAAACACTTTTTTTTTCTTACACTGATAAACCTTTGTCACCATTGTCACTTTAAACAATATGATTACAAGCAGAATATCTGCTCATTAGACACGTGGTAAAATCACACTTCTGATATGTTAAATATGATATGTAACGGGAGCACTGATCACTATGAACACGTTATCAATTCTTCATCACAAGTATTATGTACTTGACTATTCGACTACTTCTCAACAACTGACTCTTACAAGACCAAAATCAGACTTTACGCAACCCCACTACACGCAAGAAATTCATTCTACTCTCGTTTTTGTTACTATATAAAATGTTACAAAATATCACACGTGGGTACTTTATGTGATTAAAATGAATGTGGAACTAACAATATGAAAAAATGTTCAGTATATTGTACATATATCTTGATGCACAATATAAATCAGCAAACTATTATCGACTCTCTGGTTACTTAAATTTTATTTATTTTTATTAATTTAAAAAAAATGTAGCGCATTAAAAAAATAATTGTGTACAAATATAAAATTAGAAAATTAGCTTTATTAAAAGTGCTTCATTATAAAAGTATACAAATTTGATTTTTAGTTATTTGGTTCCTCATCTTCTGTGAACTCTTCATTGGAGCTTGAATACTCTTCTTCTTCTCCGGATTCTGCATGATCTGTGAAAGTAATACATGTTTATTTAATAAATTATAAAATAATGAATGCTGCAAGTATAAAAACATATATAATTAAGTTCACCTGCAGTAACATTTTCGACGGTCTTATCAGGTTTTTCATTAATAATAGCATTGAATACTAATTGCGGCATACAGTCTCCATCAAACCAATGAAATTCAAGTGTGCCAGTGTTTCGTCGCCATTCATTTCTGTCGAGAGTTAAAGAACTGGGGAATCGCAATCACATTTCGCCAAATACTCGTTACATATTGCGCTCTTGCAAGATGTTGGTCTAATTCAACTTTACACGGAGGCAAAGAAGAGGGATCACAATTTCTCAAAATTTTTTAAAAAGGCTCATCTGTCTTAGTACCTTTGTAAGTAGTACAACATTTTTGAAATTGTGCTGCGTTTATATTTAAGACATTTTTGAAATTTTTTCAAAAATTTGATCGCGCAAACCAGTTATAGGAGCAACTCCAAGATTTGTTAATACTGTTTTATAATTTTCATTTTACATTAATATTTTATACGGTCTTATCTTGCCTTTTTGAAAAAATAACGGATTGCAGTCGCATCCCGTTAACCGTCCCGTCAAGCCAAATTGATGCGTAACTTTGTTATATTTATACATCTTATTGTATTTCTAGTGCCATATTCCATAAAAACCTCGAGACCGTGATCCATGTTTCTAAGCATGAATATCAAAACATCTGTATCGTCTTTTTTTTTAAGTTTTGTTTCTAAAAACAATCACTTTTCCCTCGTCTTTTTCACAAATAACACGCACTGACTTCTTCTTCTTCTTCTTACTAGACATCATAAACAGAATTTTAGTAGTAAACACATGTCACACAATTATGTGGAATTGTACAACTGAGAATGACGACTCTAAAATTTCGACTAGTAACAGCTTGGGCATTTGTAAGTCGCGTGGTCTTGCCCGAGCCAATAGCACCGCTGCGTTCTATGACGTAGACAGCTGCCGATATACGCTCTCTCTCTCACTGCAACCTACCTATAGCACCGCACACTCATACTTTAACGTAACTTTCTCGATCACCTGGCAGGTAGAATGTCTCACCGAAATGATCTGTCTTTTTTTTAAATATTTATTTTTAACCCCCGACGCAAAAGAAGAGGTGCTATAAGTTTGACGTGTCTGTGTGTCTGTCTGTGATATCGTAGGTTCTAAACGAATTGACCGATTATGATGCGGTTTTGTTTGAAAGCAGGTTTTTTAGTGGTGGTTCTTAGACATGTTTTATCAAAATCGGTTTAGCCGTTTAAAGAATATCAGCTCTTTTTTAGTTTTCAAAGGGACACAAGCATCTCTTATTAATCTAATCGATGCGAAATTTAGTATACTGTGACTTCAATAATGTCACAAAAACATAGTAACCTTGACCAGATGCTGCAGCATCTTCTGAAGTCAGCAGGATATCCAACTCCTCGCCACTTACAGTAGAGGTATCATGTTTAGGCTCATTGAAATGGTCTTTATGAATAGGTTATAGATATATAGATAGATTAGATGGTGATCAGGGTCTGATGTTGAATCAGACAATATTGTCAGAATACTCAGATTTCAGCGAGGCACGATCTCGTGTCGCAATTTCGTGTATCGTCCCGGAAAGTATTTGCGTGAATGTAGGGATAGAGTGTAGATCGTAGGGTGTTTAAAAAGCATGAAACAAAACTTAAATTTAAAATTTAAAAAACTCCCGACTCAAAAAAAACCTCCAAAAGTAAAAAAATAATATGTACCTCATAGCCCTTTCAATTTGTGATAAGTTTCAATATAAATAGTAGTAGTAATATATCCAAGCGTCGTCACGTCGGGGGACCGCTAAGTAAATAAAGTAATAAAAAAAGAATGTGACTAAAAATGTTAAAGTATGTATGAAATTTAAATACAAGTAAACTTAGCGGTCCCCCGACGTGATGAGGCTTAGATATGTTACTACTACTATTTATATTGACTCTTATCACAAATTTAAAGGGTTATGAGGTACATATTATTTTTTTACTTTTTGGAGTTTTTTTGAGTCGGGAGTTTTTTAAGTTGATAGTTTAAGTTTTTAGTCATAATTTAGTCATAACATCAAAATTACATTTTTTTTAATTTTTTGCAAAATAATTTTGCAAGCGCCTGGCAGACTTTTAGAACCGACTAGATAATCTGGTTTGTTTATGTTTTCACTCTTTTAATATTAAATTTTAAAATATAAAACTTGCAGAATGCCCCAAGAATATTTTCTGCAAAAAAAATCTCTTATTTTGTTCTCAAAAGAATTCTTTTCTCGTACAAGGAGCCCTTTCATTTGACAATTCGCATGATGCATTTGACAAAAGTTTCTTTTTTTCTAATTTATCTCTCAATATTGACCTCCGACATCAGAATTCGTTTATTTATGCTACACGTCACCAAACTCTATATACATATATACTAAATTTCAACATTTCTCGTTTAGTAGATCCGGAGAAAATAGACTGTGACATGAATAAATAAGCATGAAAGCGATCCTATAAGAGACCCATTTTTTCATCGAATGAGCAAATTTCAATTTTTTTATTCTCATTTCTAGTTTGGATTAACAAAATTTCTGCTCAGTAGATACTCACTATAATTATGAATATTACAGACGACGGAATAAATTAACTGTGACATTTAAGCAGAGAAATGGATAGACGGACGGACAGACAGACATGACGATACTCTAAGAGTTCCAAGAAAATAATTATCACATACAAAATTAAGTCTAATATAAATTCGATGAAAATATTTACTGAATAGAATCAACAAAGAACTTGTAAGACCTTATATAAAACTTATTACTTTTTGAAGAACAGGGAATACTTGATACATAATTAGAAAAACGGATTGTTCCAAGTCATGTCGATCCTGTATGTAGTCTATAATAATAATAATAATGCGCCAGACAATACACACCATCATCTGATCTCAAACTAGGATATTCCCTATGTTATGAAAACCAGATGGCGATTACTGGGGGCGTCTCTCAGTACACCCAGACTCGAAACAATCTAGAAAAGTTCATTTTCTAAATGGACCCGACCGGGAATCGACCCGGAACCTTCCGCGCTTGGGTTAACGTCTAAACCACTGCGCCATCTAGGCCGTCTATGATAGATGATAATAGGCTATAACCACCTGACACGTTAAAAGAACTGAAACTAATATTCATTCAGATTATCGCAATGACCTTTGTCCACCCCCATTGTGGAAAGGTGTAATGATTTGAATTTATTCAACGTTAAGTTGTGAATAAAATATTACGACAATTTCATTAAGATCTGGACCTCAACTTCAGGTGAAGAATCTCAGATCTAAAGACAACGATGACTATCGCATAGATATGGAGGACAATTCACTAGCAGTTCAAGACATTATGATTTCACTCCTAATAGGTGGAACAAGCTCTCCGGCTCTTTATGAGCTTATGAATAACTGTTACCAAACACGTTAGCTTGTCGGTCAGGCAATTTCATTTAACTCCAGCGTTTATCACAAATAATGTTAAGGCATTCTTGAAGGCGACTCGCAAACTCTAACAGATATTTTGTGTATTTTGCTAACAATCTGTGAAGGAATTTTGCGGAAGTAAACGGAAAAATTAAAATTTCGTTCTTCGCTGTGCATCACTATATCGTCGATACTTATTCTAAACTTAAAAATACACAACACAAAAATAACAAACTGTGCAACAAGAACTGATTTGGAGTGAATCTTAGAGAACTCGTGAAGAAGTTACATTACCAAAAAAGCTACAGTCAAAGTTTATGTACTGTTGATGTTGATCTACAAATCACTCTCACAGTTGTCTGCATGTTCGATATTGGCTCTCAGCTCTACAAATATTTAATAAATGTTGAGATATTTAATAAATGTGTCGATCAAGGGGTGTTTCCCAATTTAATGAAACACAGTAAAATTATTCCATTATTTAAGTCAGGTTGTATGTTGAATCTAACAAATTATCGCCCGGTGTCAATATTGCCAGCATTGAGTAAAATATTCGAAAAAATAATACTCAATCAAATGCTAGCACATTTTAACATTCACGGGATGTTTCACGGTCAACAGTACGGGTTCACGAGAGGGCGGTCAACAACTCATGCGGGAGCAAGCTTGATCAAGACTGTACTTCAGGCTTGGGAGGATCTCAGGATGCCATTGGTGGTTTTTGCGATCTTTCCAAGGCTTTTGATTGTGTTAGTCACGAAATTTTAATTTGCAAGCTTAAATACTATGGAATTCGTAGTAACGCTCTCGATCTCGTGGTCTCGTATTTGTCTGGCCGGGAGCAAAAAGTGAGTGTCAATGAGGTTTTGTCTGTTGGTTCGAGGTTAAGAATAGGCGTTCCCCAAGGATCAATTTTAGGACCTTTAATGTTTCTAGTCTACATTAATAATCTCCCATTTATGCTCAGGAACTTATGCGAAATAGTATTATTTGCTGATGACACTTCATTGCTATTTAAACTGGACAGAAAGAACTTAGATATTACCTGGGTGAACGGGATCCTGGCGGACGTCTCGGGGTGGTTTGCTGTTAATAATTTACTACTGAATCCACAAAAAACCAAATCTATTAAATTTTCCCTTTCTAATGTACCCAGAATCCATGATAAAATAGAATTGGGTGGGAAACAGTTAGAATTAGTTAGGTCTGCCAGTTTTCTTGGTTTAACAGTAGATAGTAAATTGCAATGGGCGGATCATATCGGGGCATTGGCTAGTAAGCTCGGTTCCGCGATATATGCCATTAGACGCATTAGGCAATTGACGGATGCGGATACGGCTAGGCTGGTGTACTTCGCATATTTTCATAGCCTAATGTCCTATGGCCTTTTGCTGTGGGGATCAGCGGCGCATATTAACTCGATTTTTATTTTACAAAAAAGAGCGATACGTGCTATTTACAGTATGAATGCACGAGAATCACTAAGAGATCGTTTTAAAGACATTGATGTACTGACCTTGCCGTCCTTATACATCTTTGAAATTATTATGTATACGAGGAAAAATATAGATCTATTTACAAAAAAAGGCGATATTGGTGGTATGGAAACCCGAGGTCGTGATAAATTGGTTGTTCCAAAATTTAAATTACATAAGTCAAATGTTTCATTTTTGGGTAACTGCGTTCGTTTTTATAATAAAGTTCCTCAAGAAGTCACTCAATTAACAGAAAATATATTTAGATTAGTTATAAAACGTACATTGATTAGACAATCATACTATAAAATAAACGATTTCGTTGAAGATAAAACAATAGTCTGGAAATGATTTTCTCTGCATATGCATTTACTGGCTCTCTGAATATTGTATTTTAATAAACCTTTTGTAAGGATGTTGAAAAAATTATACCTGACTGAGTTTCTTGTCGGTTCTTCTCAGTGTCCAGGTTTTCTTTTCTCTTCTCTTTGAACCGAACTAAAGTAGATTTGACGTTCAAAAATACCTTATGATTGGGTTTACTTGAATAAATTGATTTGACTTTGACTTTGACTTTGAAATACGATTTAGATAACATGACTATGGAATATAGTATAGATAAAATGTAAGAAAAACATTAAACACATCACAAGACATGGCACGGGTCACAGTTGTTTCAATTTTGTTTAGTAAATACAATACAATTATATTTTTTGTGTTTGTTCACATTTATTTATTACTGTTCTTACAATGCTTTATGCACCTGTACAATACTTTTACGATGTTTTATATTAAACTATAATTATGAATATTATAATTTGTGAATTGCCATGTCAACTTATTATACCTGGGTGATTTCAGCGACATGATGACCTTCGATTTCTCATAGCATATGTTGTATACACTTTTTTATTGTGTACAAAATTAAATTATTTACAACAAACACGCGTTAACCCTATGGTAGAAAACAAATCCAGAATTATTAAGTCGATGGCGTGGGCAGCTTGGGCACGCGTCCCTACCCGCGTCTTACCCCTCACGACTCGTACGATTGCCCTGTCTAGATATCTGTCTTCAATAGTCTACAATAAATAACCTAATAACTAGCCTAATAGCCGTATAATAAGATAATGATTAGCGATAGTTTCTTCGAAATCTTGACAAAATAATGCTAATACGTATTATTTACATACATACATACATATCCTCACTCTGTATCCCTAACGGGATAGTCAGAGGGGATAGAGCGCCAGGCGTCGCGGTTCTCTCATACTTCTTTACTTCTTTCTTTTCTTTCTTTCTTCTTTCTTTATATTATTTTCTTTCTTTCTTCGTATTATATACGTATATTTAAAAATGTAAACATTTTATAATAAAGTGTTTACTGATTCTATTTATACATGTTATACACAAACACAAATGTCTGACTACAATACACGCATACATAAGCTTACCTCTAGTTTCTAAAACTACTGTCTATGTCTGTACTATATTTTATTACACTTTGTTTATCAACTTTCATTCTTAAAAACTAAAGTATAGTAGGCACTTAATGCGCCAAAAATAATTGTCATGTTAAAACATGTAATTGTAGAATCCAACAATGTTTCGCTTACACCTATACACTTTATTACAAGTTTTTATTCAACTCCACTCGTTAGCGGGTTCCTGTGGGTTAAATTTTGCAAGTGAACTTTAAACCATTTCCACTATTGTCACGACCCCAAAAGTGTATGAAATTTAGCATATTATGCTTTTCGGGTCGTGACAATATAATTTAATAAAAGCTTGTTCCTAGAAACCTTTTTTTATAATAGATATTTTACTACTTTCAAAAAAGGGTAATGTTTACAATGTTTTCGACTTTTTTTTTATTTTCAAAATAATAATTTTTATTCTCGAAATGATAAAACAGATATAAACAGTACAACATATTCGCCATGATAATGCTGACATCGCGTGACTGAGAACGAATTGTAACTGATGCCTAATGGAACGGGAATCATCACATTTGCCGGGGAAACGCTTTTTACCTATCATCCTAAGAGAAACGGGCAAAATGATAATAATTTGCCGCTGTAATGGGTTTCTGATTATATGATTTCTAAGACACGAAAAATAAGTAATTGTTTTATGCTGAAAGAAAATTAATAGTAAATACTTGTCATTAATCAGGGACACTCCTAAACCTCATTATCTTAATATAATTTATAATTCTTAGATTCATTCATATACTTAATAACTCCAGACAAACTGGTCAAAAAATCAAATAAAATGTCGACGTACCGATGCTTTTTTTTAACAAAATGGCGCCTGATCAACGAAGCATCCCTCAGGATATACCAGAGATAGGATTCGATCAGCTAACCAGCACCGAATCCGGTGCTGATACCGATACAGCACCGATACCGGATTCGGTGCTGGTTAGCTGACCGAATCCTATCTCTCGTATATCCTGAGAGATGCTTCGTTGAGAAGGGAAACACATGTCGATTGGTGGTTTTTGGAGTTTGAGCGGAAAATAGCTAAAGATTTTAGGAATTTATCACATGAGATGGATTTCCGCAAAGTAACACCTGAGTCTATACAATAAATTAAGTAACGTTTCTATGTCGGAATTATTTTGTTATTTCAACCAATTAGTGATCTCAATTGCATTTAGCCATAGGGTAAATATGTATACTCTTATTGATGCTGTGCTGAGAACACGAAAGTGATACATAGCCAGGGTAGTCCTGTAAGGTATTCTAGGAAACACTATTCGATTCGATTCGATGAGATTCGCTTTCTTATGTATAGTGTATGATCGTATTTGGCGTGTACGTGCTTCCTCAAAGTAATTGGTAATAGAGTTGTCTCACAGACAAAACCCCAATATCGGAGTAATGCATGTGAGTGAGATACCAGAAAGGTTTTCCAAAACCTTCAAGAGCGCCTTCTGTGACCTTTCTCACTGCAATAAAGTCGTTTTTGCCGCACCTCCCCACACCATAATACAATATGGCAGTATGGATTGCCAAAGAGCAAAGTAAACCATTTTTATAATGTTAAAATTAGCTACGTACTTAAAATTTTTAAAAATGTAAATTAACTTTATAACTAGTGTCGTTAAGGAGGTGATATAATATTCCAGTTAAAAGACTGATCCAAATATACACCAAGATATTTTGTGGACGGAACTACCATTCTACTATATTAATCTGTAGTGTCTGCCTATAATTATTCCAGTTAAAAGACTGATCCAAATATACACCAAGATATTTTGTGGACGGAACTACCATTCTACTATATTAATCTGTAGTCTGCCTATAATTACAATTTTACTCTCATATTTTGTGATATATGTATATTAATTTTTCCTCGCTTGCCTTGGTTACCTCACAGTTTATAAATTTTAAATTTTTTAATATCAAATTTTGATTGTTCCAAATCCTCTATATGATCATTTCGTAAACGCTCGTTTTCAGTTTTAATCAAGTTTTGTAACGATGCTACAGAAAAATGTTCAGATTGAGAACTGCTGGTCGGAGTTAGGTGACTGGCAGGTGTGCATCGCTCAAGCTCTTACATATTATTACATATATTACATGAATTCCCCTCCACGCCTCAAAATTAAGGCGTTTATCTTTACGTTCCACATTTATCCCAAAGAACGAGCCTTGATTCTATTAAAGACATAGTTCTTCGTCAACGTCCATATTATCGAAGCATTTCGACGTAGCTAATCGAACACTATTCAGACGCATGTCCGTCGTCGTGAACACACTTCGATAGACTGTCATTGATGACCGCACATAATCGTAACGGAGCTAGATCCGACAATCCGGCGAACGTAAGAATTATCTTACGTGTATATGTCGTGTGGACAAAGGGACAAACAAACTAATACACTACCGTTGTTTTAATAAGGTCCAGTGATTCACCGGATCTAAATATGTCACTCGGGAGCCTGGACAAGAAGCCTAAGGGGGTGAAAAGTGGGATGAAACTTTGTACGAGAAATGCTAACTGTTCAACCGGTTATGATGAATATTGGCATGGAGATAGTTTGACTCCGGATATAGGCTACTTTTTATCAAAAATCTAACTCCAAGGAGATGAAAATGGGGATGAAATTTCGTAGATAGATTGACAACTGGGGACGGATATAGGCCATTTTTTATCAAGAATCTACCTATGGCCTAAGGGAGTGAAAAGGGAGATGAAACTTTGAACAAGAAACACTAACTGTTCAACCGGTTATGATGAATATTGGCATGAAGATAGTTTGACTCCGGACATAGGCTACTTTTTATCAAAAATCTAACTCTAAGGAGGTGAAAACTCTAAGGGAGTGAAAAGGGAGATGAAACTTTGAACAAGAAACACTAACTGTTCAACCGGTTATGATGAATATTGGCATGAAGATAGTTTGACTCCGGACATAGGCTACTTTTTATCAAAAATCTAACTCTAAGGAGGTGAAAACGGCGATGAAATTTCGTATGGAAAATGCTAAACCGCTGAACCGACTATGATGAAATTTGTCATGGGGATAGTTTGACGCCAAAGAATGGACATAGGCTTTTTTATTAAAAAACTACCCCTAAGGAGGTGAAAAGAGGGCTGAAACTTTTAATGGGAAATGTTAAGCCGCTGAACGACTTATGATGAAATTTAGTACAGAGATAGTATGTGCCCGAAGACAGACGTAGGCTCTTTTCAAAAACAATCTTTGTACACAATATACATATACATGAAACAACGTAATCCGGAAAAGCTACGGAAAATTTTTCCACGCGGACGTAGTTGCTGGTACAGCGAATTATATATATATAATATTAAGTATTACATGTAAGAAATATAAATACATAGGTAGATATTAATTATCTACCTTAGCAACGGTGTACTATTATGTAGATGTTTTGTTACATAAAACTAATTACGAAATTACAATGTTTCGATTTTACTCAGTCTACCAGAGTTTCCGGCCGGAGCGATCATTGAGCGAGAAACGTGCCGGTGTCTCTCTAAAGCTATTTGTCTTGACATTACGTGGATGTAAGCAAAAAGCAATGCTCTCACTGTTCCTTAGGCTTCTCTTCAATGAATATTCATTACTTCATTTGCTTAGAGAAGCGTCATACATCATGGAAACAAAATGGCTCACGTGAAAATATGCGCACTCTAAGAAGTTTAAGGCGGTAAACTAAAGTGAATATGATTAATAATAATAATATTGTGTTCACATTCAGTCCACCCTATTTTGAAGTAATTTGAATTTAATACCTGCCTAATATGTGTATACTACAACGTCTTACGTCTTCTGGTAGCATAATGTAAACAATTTATTAAAACTGCGCTATAACGAATAAATATACTCTTTACTATATACAAATAAAGTACTCAATAAATTTTTTTACTAACGAGTAAATTTATTTTGTTATTGATACAATTGTTCGACGATCCGGCGTAGAAATTCTATGGGGGAAAGCGCATATTTGCTACAAGAATAAAATATGAGAAATACAAATGCGGTAGTAACATTGTAACACGAAAGCTTACCTAGCCATTTCCAAGTTAGCGATCGAACGTTACGGCTCATTATAGGGCTTGTTATGTGAACAGCTTTATGCGATGTACAAGGTAATCAAGGGATTAACTGAGGAGCATGTAACAAATTGTACTAAATAAATACAGAAGACCAAAGTTCTTTGACATTTTCTGCGCCTTTTAACACTTTGCTTTCTTTCAAATTTTGAAACCAACTTTTAATTATAATAATTTCATTCATTATAATTTAACGTTAAAATGTAGGATACATTACATTTTACAATTTCGTTTAATTTTTATTTTTATTTTCTAATAACTCATGTACTACGTAGTTACAGCATTTTGTATAACTAATATATGTTTTATATATATTTTAAGATTTCACTGCAATAACACCAGTAACATATAAATTTATTTTTTATTTTTTAAATTCCAATTTATTGCATAATACTTGTACAATAGCAAGTGTGCGCTGAAGCGTTGACCCTTGATTTGGTCTCGATAAGACCCGAAAATACTTTGTCGACCAGCATACCGACGAAATTATATCGTATAAATAAATAATTTTACGATGTTACTTCCAACTAACAGCCTGCCCTTAAAATTCTAGAAAACGCTGTAAAAAACTGAAACATTTAAATAGCTAAGCTCATAAACTTAGTTGCAATATTTAAAAAACACTTACTACTTAATAATATTCTACTATCAGGGATATTAGAATACTAATAGGTAGTAAGCCTGTATGATATGTATATGTCGCAGTTATTAAATTTGATTCCGTTTCGAGCTTTCTCGACTGAGGTATATTTAGAACGGATTGTAGAATTGTAGATTTATATTTCGATTTAGAAAAAAAGGTCTTATTGCTATTATATACACGTAGATACGTAAACTTTTAGACAATAATATTTAACTCAAAATAAACCTTGCCATCAGATCAAAATTTAACAATAACACACATGAAATAAAAGCTATTTGAATATCGCTAATTTTTCTTTTACTTAAATAAACACAATTTCAGTGATAGTATTACAAACAAAATAATTCCAACATTTCCAATCTACTTTTTGATGATTCTGATTTTCTCGTGATCTGCCACAACCAAGAACATTTAAATCTCTAGATCAGCAATAATCATATTCTACAATATTACGCGCGGAGAGGACTACAAACACACAAGTAAACAACGCTAAATTTGAGGTATTACACACAGTATCGTAATAGCCATGTTGCTGATTAATTAGCGTAATTCATGGCCATGATTTCACATTCATTTTCGATATTGCTGTACTTTTTTCACTTAAACATACAAAAATTGTGACATTTACACGAAATTTGCAATAGTGTTCGATGCAGTCGAAAATTTGTTATCGAGAACGAATAAATGAACGATGAATTCTTAAATTTGCTTTTATCATTATATACTTATTCGAAAAATATAATGCTTTACTTACAATCACTCGAAGCAGTTTCTAAGCAATGTTTTTAAAAGAATTATACTATTTCAGTAAACACTTATAGAAGTATAAGTGCGGGAACTGCCTTTATTTCATAAACACTTTCTTGTAAATGACATTGAATTTTTAGTTTTTTTTTTGCGCTTAATCATGACATTAAATTAAAATAAATATATAAATTTAAGTCACACTATTTTCATTTACAACTAGCTGCGTTCCGCGAGTTCAACCGTTCAACCTACATTCCTGTCTGAAAAGTCTTTCAAATGCCACTGTTTTGTCAAAATCGGTTTCGCAGTATATGAGAATATATCTATTCTCGTATATCTATTCTAATATCTATTCTCATATACTGCGACGACAGACAGACATCCTTTAACTACAGCTTTCTTGGTGAGTCCATTAGAATATTAATACATACAATTATGTGATGCTTGTTGCTACAGTTATTAAAAATAATTTAAGAAAAAAATTAAACCGACTCATAACAAAACACTGAAAATTACAAAATAACTGTACTTTACTAAACAAAAGTCAAGTACAGAAATAATTTAATAAATTCGATATAAATACCCGTATAACTAAATTTGACAGTTACTGAAGTCGATGCCAAGCCTATCAAACTAATAGACTTTCTACTGTTGCACATTGATTTGGCAGCATCTTCAATAACTGTAAAATTTAGTTAAATAGGTATTTGTGTCGTACTTATAAAGTTATTTTTGTGCTTGAGTTTTGATTAGTAAAGGATAGTTATTTTGCATTTTTCAGTGTTTTTTTTGAAGTCGGTTTAATTTTTTTTTTTAATTTTAATATTTCTCCCTTTTCAGAGACCTTGGCCTAAATAAATATCTAGAGTAGATCTACAATTTCTTCTTTTCTAATTATGGAGCGCAATGGCATACATACAAAAGAATCGTCAATAGAAATGAAGCTTATAAGCAATTAGCTATTATTTGGTGTTATTTGTTGTATTTTCGAAGTTTGACTCCAACTCAAACTCCAAAACCAGTGGAATTTAAATGAAATCCATCTGAAAGTATATTCTATCAATAAAAAAAGATACCGAATATAAATAAAACACAAGCGAATTGTGAACCTCCTCCTATTTTTGAAATCGATTGAAAATGGATACTATTCACTACGTTGTATTATTCACAGCATTGACAAAGCTCTATATTTTGAAGTCGCCATTAATTTTTCAAGAAAATGTATTCAACTGCTACTTAATAGGTATAAAGTATAGAGTCATTGTCTTCTACCATATAAACATTTAAAACCTTCAAAAAATACAAAGTCTTGACGACGTATCCTCAAAAATTAAGAGACTTGGTCATTTATTTCGCATCATTTGATTTAAATCATTTGATCTTTGAGTGTTGCTGGGAATTCCTGCAATTCGTTGTGTGGTACCTATAGTATCAGTTCAGTGTTTACTTTGAAGTCACACAATTTATGTAATTATCTAGAGTATTATTATTATCAAATACTTAATAATATTACAGTACCTAATAACGAATAAAGCTTAAATTTTACTTAGATCTAATGGAATATCAAATAATGTATAGTTGCTCTCGAGAACATTCCAGTTAACCTCAACAGGTTCAAAAATAGACGAGACTGTGAAATATTAAAATATTGTTGGTTTGTTGGTATTACTTGGTATATAGCGTCGGAAAGGGATTTTTATGCAATTTTTTTCCTGTTAGTCCTATCCTGTCTCTTTTCGTCTCTTCGCAACTATAAAACATTCCTGTTATTTATAAATGATATAAATACAAAACCCTGCATTATGAACATCATAAGTGATGTAAATATAACTACCTACGAAAATTAAACTTCATTCACACATATTATAAATTATACAGATTTCGTCACATAAATATTGAAACACGAAGTTAGCTAATTATGAAATAACAAATCTTAAAGAGGCAAAAGGGGTACTATAGAATAACCGAAAAATATGTAATGTGTACAGAATCATTAAAATAAACAACGTTACACGTTCTTAGCCAATTTAAAAAATCAGCCTTTAAAGGGTAAAAAGGGTTTGCCAAACTAAAGATGAAAAAAGTTAAAAGTGCATTTTGTGCGCAAAATTCATCAAACGAATAACGAAAAAACTCAGCTGATTTTGAAAAATAAATCCCTAAAGTATCAAAAAGCGGTGTTAAGTTGAATATTGAAAAACAATTAATGACCACGGCCGATGCAACTCGGTCGAAACGTCAAGCCAAAATAAAAAGGTAATCGTGTTTTTCTCGTTTTAAATATTTTACAATTAATGCTCGTTCTGTCCTACATCCATGTCCAGAATCCATCAAAGCAAAGAAAATAAAATAGCATTTATTACATAACACCAAACTTTCTTTATACTTACATACTACTGCTAGTTTTATTATTTGAGTATCAGATAAAATTCTTATATATCTAAATCATTCAATAACACTTGTAATTAAATTGTTTGTAATATTTTATCTCTCCGAGAAATTCAGATACATTGTTTATTTTATACCCTAACAAAATTTTAGCAATAAATTATACCCAGAAATTTTATCAGATAACGAAGTTGTTGTCTTAAAGACAACGTTACTTTATTAAACATATTATAATATACATACGTATATATGTACGACCTAAAACTTTATTTGTTGAATTCGAATATGATGTGTTTTATACATTTATACATAAGTACACACGTGAATGTCTTCAAGCTATATACCTAACGAAGTCAGAGGGTATGTAATACCAAGTATCGCGGCTCATACTTCTTCTTGTCTCAGTACGTTATATTACAAATCATAATATACATATACAGATATAGGTGGCTGTTTTTAGACGAGCAGGAAATAAAAAATCATCACATATTCAATATTGCGTATGAATTGGTAATACATAATACATACATAACTAATAATGTTCTAATAATCTACAATCTCTACAATACAAAGAAATTATAGACATCTTTGTATTGGAATCCAGTAGTCCTTTTTTTTTAAAATAACGTACATTAATTACTAAATATTATTCATAAAGAATATTAATATATACAATACTAGAATAATAGAATAATATACATACTGATATATACAATTTCTAATTACATAAGTAGTCCCTTTTCAAACCATCTCTTTCTGTGTTTTATGCAACAAGGATTCAAACATTTATGACCCATGAAGTCAGAATCTTTCGATCAACTTATAACAGAGTGGGTAAATGTTTGCCGAAGATCAAAGAATCAAGTGTTACGATCTGATATCGATGTTAATAAGTCAATAAAACGTCGCCGGACTGGAAGCAATCTCTTTTTATGAGTCCCGAGACGATGACTGCTACAATTCAGCCTTTGAAATGTATTGATACTTACCTACTTATGTTATATACATTATTATACCTTGATTTAAAATAGAACAATAAACAAGTATAAAGTATACTTACACAAATTAAAGATATCCCATATCTTACAACATATTTTATTCAAACCAATTTTCGTTGAAATTGTTTTTTTAAGTTGTACTACCTTCAATTTTATCAGAATTTTCCTTTCTAAATTTGAAAGTTGGAATGGGAGGACACAGTTTTTACGACTTTAGAATCGCATATCTAATCATTAATCAACTACTGTCTTAAATAATATAATAACTTTGAAATCTCGACAATATTTTTGAAGACCTACCTATCTAAAGATACTTACCCCACACTTGTGTGCACTGAAATTTTTCTTTTCACCCTTCAGTTACATGTGTGGAGTGCTACCCATTTTTTAACTTTTTTCATAATTTCCCTATATTGAGGATCGAGTTAGGGGTGATCAGGGAGTCGGTGCAAGGCTAGAAGCGCGGCGAGGGTGGAAAGCAATTGCGTGGCGGATAACTCTGGAGCAGAGTAGATCTTACTATCACACATTAACAACTATTGTAGTAAGTACCTGTATTTCATAAAGTACACAACTATATGTAGCAATTATTTGTTTTACTTGCAGCAAAAGGAAAGGGCTTACATAAATAACAATCCCAGACACACTACACCAGCCATTCCCAAAGTGGGCGATAACGCCCCCTTGTGGGCGCTGTAGGCCTAAAGGGAGGCGGTAAGAGATCCAGAAAAAAAATTGGGGCGTTGTGTAGAGGCCTGGGGGGTGATTTGTAATTTCATTTAGCTAGGAGGCATCTTAGACAACGACTGCATGAGCTCTCGACTCAGTAGACAAAATAAGTTTGGGAACCAGTGCACTACACCATTGATAGTCATTCATGAAACACACCTACCTTCCAACATTTATACAGTGCTAAAAACGTCTGATATTAATGGCTGTGGTATACCACATATTTAATGCCTTAATCGTTGTACGAACAGAAAGACGGACAGACAGACCGACAGGGCGAAATTATAAGAGATCTACTTTGCTATTTGACTGTTGAACCCTAAAAATAATGGGCTAACCCTAACACTGCGCTCGGCAATTTCTGCTTGACTTAATTGAAACATTTTTCCAACATTTATAGAATACTAGCAAACCCGGCCCGTTTCACTGGGCGTTAGTTGAAGTTAAAATAAACAGTTTTTATAATTATTTTGATACTGCAAAAAAAAAACAAAAAAAAATTCTATTGATCCGATCGCTACCAAACTTTACAGGAACACCCGCTAGGCCATACTGAAGATTCCCTGAAAATTTCATCGAAATCAGTTCAGCCGTTTCGGAGTCCATAAGGAACATACATTCATACATCGCCTTTTATATATATAGATAAGTAGATTAAACGATTAAAATTAATAACACTGTAATAATTATAGTCGATCGTAAACTCTTGTGTCTATGAAAACTACTGAAAATAAATGTCAGCACATGAGAAACGAAAAGATGAAAATCGGCCTTCCTGATTACAAAATACAAATTACGCCGTCGTAATACATTGTAATACAATCGTCGATATGTAAAAAAGAAAAAGAAAACAAAAACAATAAAAATACATGAAACAAAATAATTGGGAAATTACAATTCGATTGATTGCATCTTTTTCCATCCACTAATTATTTTATGTTTTTCTATGGTGGGGCACACCCTTATATTTTGGCTCCAGTAGTCTTTTATTTTAGCTGATGGAACACACCGTTTTATTATCTAAGTTAAATTCAAGTACAAGTATAAATCCAGTTACATGGTATCTTTGAACGTCAAATCGGATTGGAAATCAATAAAGAACCGACGTAATATTAACCATCAATAAAGAAAGAAATCAACAAAGAAACGAACTGGTACCGATAAAGAATTTCAGGTGTTTTAGATATGGAACTCACTTTTAACTGGGGTACTCACTTTTAGATTTGAGACACACCTTTTATCTATGGGCACGTCCTTTTAGCTATAAAACACAGCCTTTTAGCTATGGGACACATGCTTCCATTATATTTACAAGTGGGAGGGAACACACCTACTCATTATCTACAAGTTCATGTATGTATAACCATTAGCATACATTGACGTACACCAATAACATGAGACGCGGACATGCGATATTATTTAATTATCGATATAATTAATATTATTATTAAATAATAATTAATATTATTATTAAATAATAATATTAATACTTACAATAATATTAAAACAAACTGCATTTTCATTTTTTACATTGATAAATTATTTATAGTCATTGTCGTCTCTTCATACGATAGGACGACGAGCAGAATGGACGCTCATTATGCACGTAGTAAAATAAAATGGCCACTTCTGATAGACATATTAATTTAAAAAGATGAAATGTAAAAGATAGGTGATCATACCAAACTTTAAACATACTATCAACTTTTCATCTTCACACCGTTTAAAATTAATTCTACAGTATATAATATAATTGCCCCCATACTAAAAAATGCTGTCACCAAAACAACAGCTAAAAAAATTAACTAATAAAAACACTGTATTCTTTGGTTCATAACTGCTACGAGTCAGGACTTACAGATCGCTTTTAAATGTCATCTGACAATTATTAGTAATACACTAATACAATCAAAACTTTTAGAACATGATTGAAATAAGTTTCAAGTTATATGTAAACTACAAGCAATAATATTATAAATTTATAAATTATAACTAACAATACACCCGCAAAGCTAAAATTATACTTTGTACCCAAGTTATTTACTTATTACACTTTCATATTATTATGAAGCTATGATGGTTAATATTACATTTATGTATTTATTGTACAACTGCGCATGAAAATTGTTAAGGGCACGAAGTCTGTTTGTGATCGAAGATATATTTAAAAAAATGAGTCAAGACAATTGTAAGTACGCAATAATAATGCGATATCTACTTAACTGAATTTTTGGTTTATCTGTGTATTTGTTTGTACATTGATCTAAACAAAATACACAATAATGAACTAATTTATGTAGGACTTTGACATTTGAGTCCCAAAAGTAAAAAAAAATTGTAATTACCAGCCATACCCTGTGGTTTTACCTGCGTTAAATATAGAATTTTTTAATAATTCGACTACAGCGCTACCTATCGGATCTAAGCATAGCTACGAACAATAATCTCGACAAGAAATATAGATACCTATTGTGGGAATATGATCTCAATCGGCCAAGTCATTCAGAAATTCCACGTTAATAAACATACGCACTAATGATTTATATAAAGATTATGTGAGATATTGTAAAAAGGAGAAAGAAAATCTCAATCGGCCAAGTCATTCATAAATTACACGGTAATAAATATACGCACTAACAATTATATAAAGATTGATTATGTGAGATATTGTGAAAGAAATACATGCATAGATACGAGAGAAGAGAAAGACAGAAAGTCAGAGAGGAGAGAAAGAAAGAAATAAAATGATAAAAAAATAAATAAATGAAATGAATTGCTGAGTTTACCGCAGACACGAAAATCAACAACAGAATCGTAGCTGGCTATTATGAAATTCCACATTGCTACAGAAGTCGATAATGAAATGCAAATCACCGATACCTGTATAACTTTCAACTAATAAGGGGCATATCTCACTAGTGGGGTGCGGAACGGGTATTCGCCGAACTGCCCACTGTCTTTGTATACTACCCGGCACGCAGACAGCATGCGACAGCTCCAAAATCGCGCGATATCTGCTGTCAAATTTGTGTAATGTAATTTGTATGGTGGCACTAAATCAACTATGAAAAGTGTATTTTACTGTCATAGAATAATAGATACGCAATCGTCACATATGATACCAATTTTTATTACAATTAGTCACCGGTCGCGCAGTGATCTCGTGGCTGTCGCTGAGATTGAAAAGTTCGCAGATCTTGCAACGGCATGCAGCTGTCTATTCGCACTAAAAAAATAGATAATATAATGCAATAATAATAATATGATCTACACTGAATTTTTGGTAAACTTGATTAATAAATGAAACATATAATGAATAAAATGGTGCGAAATCACCGACGGGTGGCCGCTGATTTTTTAATTGAATGACAAATACCCACTGCGGTTGTACCCACCCTTCATCCACGGAACTAGAGGGCACCCGCTCTGCGGGCATTCGCTCTGCCACCCGAGTGTGCGATGTAGCCCTAAAGACGGAACAATGCCTATGAATGTATGAATAGGCGGTGTTTACAAAGTAAACTGCGCATAAAAAAAAATTTCGCTAATTGTCTTTTCATACAAGTGAAGTCACAGACATAAAATAGTACAATTGAATACTGTAGTTAATCTTGAAAATCTCATAAAATTCCAAGAAAACCACTTAACACAGAATTATTAAACACTTAAGGGTCTCGTATTTCGTTTCTCATACGGATATCGTACTTTATTTTATTTTTAGAACTGCAAAGAGTTCGAAGAATTGATTGAATTTGTTAGTACATTTAAACAAAGATTCCTTAATAATCTTACAGCATTAACATTACCTATTTATAAAGTAACAAATTATCGATTTTAGATTACATAGATACCTATTGACATAAAAATAAAATATGCTCCAAAGAATTACACCAATGTTGTACTCCCGAAGTTATTACTAGGTTTATAGATGTAACATGTAAAAAATAGTGGTCTATTCCTTCAGTATATTTTCTACGTGTATATATACATACTATATTATATAAAACATATAATTATTGACAACGCAGTTAAGCTCTGTAATTAATCGAAGTAGGGATATAATTTGTCTTCGTCACGGAGCAAATAGCTAATTCCCACACATTAGGAACACAATGGCCCGCCCGCCAGCTCTTATTGATTACCGCCTATTGTTACTCTAGACCACCTTAAATGATACACTTGGCACGATTTAGGTGACAAGTGCTACCGTTTAAAGTTAAATGAGCTAATGGTTGTCGTTTCGGGGCCTTATTATGATAAATGATTGGAAGACTCTACTTAAAACAGTAACGTAAGTTATTGATGAAAACGTTTTGATTCCTTACATAACGAGAATGAATATGTCCCTTTATAGATTTATGTATTTGTAGTATTATATTTCAAAATTGAAATCCAGTATTAATAGTACCTAAGATTTTTCATTGAAAATACACACATACATATCCTCACGCTGTATCTCCGACGGGTTAGTCAGAAAAGAGCAATTGTTGTAATTGCACAATGAGTATGTCATACAACACGACACAAAATTTGTTTTTGTAGAAAAAAAGTTTTCTCATTTCAATTTTCCTTCAATCCACACCTTATTCTCAATTTTGGTGAGTTTTTTTTGTTATTGAGCTGGAAAATAGAAACAAAATGAAAATGAGCAATTTTTACGGCTTTTTGTGGAAAAAGTAATAAAAGAAGTACCTAACTGAAATTAACGTGTTGTAGGTATATTTTTAATTTCGTGATGTAAGAGCTTTTATTTAATACCTTACACTCCTACACGATGACAACCAAAGAAATAATTTTTTTTTTTCTATTTCACTCTCCTAAAGCCAAAAGTCGGCTTTTAAAGTTACATTTGCTATTGGACCATTTACTGTAACTGTTCCGAACATTTTTTTTATATAACATGTTAACTATTTTTCTATTATACATTGTCACACATTACATTGTCATTTGTCATACATTGTGTAATTAATTTCGACACGTACTTTAAAATAACACAAAAACAATTTTGAAAATAAAGACGTAATTAAGTACATATGTAAAAGTTTATTAGACCAGTATATTAAACCATACGAAGCTTTGCAGACACTAAATTAGATAAATACATTGAAAGAGATAAATGAAATTAATGTAGTAAAAATATCAATAACAAATCAAGAACATATTTGAATTATGTATACATAAAGAAAATACTACTTTATGTAACATCCGTAGGTTGATCACTTACGTGACCATTATGTGAAACGATTATAACACACGTAGGCGTGCTGTAATATCCAAGTAATCTCATAATCTCGTAGTTTCTAGATACAGAGTACACTTTGCCAAAGTGAAACTAACTGAAGTTAAAAACAGACACGAATCAATTACATAACATATCACAACTAAAACACCCACATTGAAATTCATAACTGTTTCCTAAACTTTTCCAAAAGGAATACGTTATGTACATCTATCTCACACAAATTAAAGATAGCTGTTAATATTTGCCTGCCCGCGACCTCGAACGATGCAATCCGGTCGAAATGCCGGGATAAAAAAAAATATTGGTCTTAAAGTATTTACACGACATAGACCTGGTTAGTTACGATTATAAGATAAAGGTAGCTAAGTAACAAGTCATGCGTGCACAGTACATGCAGTAAGGAAAATGACTTCGAATGTGTGAAACTGTATGTAAAATGTCACGCACCGAATGCCGTACAGTCGTACCACACAGGTGCTATAAAGCTGTACTTAAGGCGAGGATTCCCGAAAGTACCTGTGTTAGAGTGTGTTCATAAGGATGTTGTATTCGAAAATCATAGAGATTTCAAATTTATAAAACATATATGTTATTTAACATCTTTCTTGTAATTATGGCGGCCATTGGATACACAATCAGTTTTCATTTACTACATAAAAAAAAACTTAAACGGTTGTCTAATTTAGAATAAATATCAAACCACTTCAGTTATATTTGGTTGTGGGTATTAAAAAATTTACCAAAATGGTGAGACATTGTTTCGGCAATCATAATATTTTTAATTGATAATGCATTTCTTCATTTCTACAATATCTACAATTGACGCTTGTTGAGCCTACGTGATGTTCTTTATCCTTTGAAATTATGTCTACACTTGAGAACACTCGCCTTAAGAAATTCCTTAGTTGTAAGGATGGACTGAAATTTTAACTGTTATACTTCAAACGCTGACTAATTAATCAAAACAATTGACCAATAATCAGCTAGATAGTTATAAAATGTATGAAATATGAGTTCAGTTCTATTATGTGATAGCGACATCGAGGCAAAATTGCTCGTCCTGCTTCGTGTACATTATTCAGCAGATCCATCTAATTAGCTTCACTTTTTTAAATGGTCAATTTTTAAATTTGAAGTACTAATTAGATAAAGCTAGGCTTAGGTACATAATTATTTCAGTCTGTCATTAGTCGTAAATTATTATTTAACTCTTTTATATTATTGACAAATTATTATTATTGTCACACTGTATTGTTTATAAACCGGTTGTATATATTGACCATTCCTTGATCGATTCGGGTCATTTTTTTAAACAAAAACTCAATTCGAGACGCTAATTAGATTGATCTACTCACGGAAGATCTGTTGAAAAACGTATACGAAGCAGGATGAGTAATTTTGTCGTCGCTATCACATCATAGAACTGAATTCACATTTCATATATTTTTATAACTAGCTGTCCTTTGCGGAAGTCTATTATTTAAGATATTACTTAATTTTAAGTTTGTTACTATGAAGCAATTGTGTTAATTTATTATTTCATACATAATAAGAACTTTTTACATAGTAAGAAAACTTGTTTATTTACTTTCTGCTTGACAAGAACAAACATGAATTTCAACACTAATAATGTGTTTACCTAACTAGTGTAGCGACTAACTAAAGGTGACATAACGCCCGCGTCACAGAATGTTCATTGATCGTTTAACACACCGGTTTGAGTAGATGTTGGGACTGCATTAAATAACTTTACATAATGATTACATTTTTTATTGTAGGAATTGTATTGAATGTATAACTTAAATTAATTTACCATTTCAATTGCGATTTTTATATGAACTGCTACGTATAATTATTACATAATTATTACTTACTTAATTTATGATATTAACTACAATTTTCTCCTTAATTGGAAAACGAAAACAAGACGAGGAGCCATTTTAAAATGCCAATTAATGAATTCATGAGTTGTACTTAATGTCAGCTAGAGAAGTAAAAACAACCTCAGTAGGTGTAATGTTAGGGTGGCGCTTGGCGCATCAACTCGAGCATGGCATTCAAACGTTTTCAACGCTTTTACATTTCAACGGATATAAAGCAGAGCAATTTACCTTTAATGATGGACCGTGTAGACCTTTTTTTCCCCAATATATTTCACGGAATCCCAAGTTTTTTATGGAAAGTGAAATACAGGAGGGTTAAAACGGAGTTTTCATTGCTTTTTACCCCATAATATTCATATTGCTCAGTCGAGCAATTCCAAGTTGATAATCCAGGGTTTGGTTCAATGAGGCAAATGTTACGCCGACAGATTAACAGAAGGACTCCGCACAATATTGCGCTACGTGATTTCTCAGTGATTTCCATTCTTAATTTCATTTAACTTTTATAATTCCTTTATAGCTGTCCAAAATTGTGTTACGATCTTAAAATATTTTATTACGTTTTATTAATCACATTTCATTTTAATAATAATAAAATATAACGTTTTAAAAATATTAAAAATACAAGGTCATGAATTCTTATAATTTTTAACTATTGTCCTCCCAAAATTCCAAGTTAGGATAGGCAGGAGGATAACTAAAAATTCATCACATGAAATGGATTTTCGCCGAGTAACGCCAAGTCTATACAGTATACGAGTAACGAATATATATACAAAGTTCATCATCAATATTTCATCACATTTTTGCAATCTTTTGCTCTTGACTTTACTATGTACAGTACCTACCTAAGCGTTTATTACAAAAAACTTTTATTTACTTATACTGAAAACAAATTGAACATACTACATATATGAAATATGCATAGATATCCACCAAAGTATGAAATATATAGAATTAACTTACGTATATTGTAATATTCTTCACATTAATTTACATTAACCTGAAATGTTGCTTGCGACTTCGTCATGAAATTATTTAAAAAAAGTAGCCTATGTTCTTCCCCAGGGTTGAAGCTATCTTCATACCAAATTTAATCAAAATCAGGTCAGCAGTATAGCCGTTAAACGTAATAAATAAACGGACAGACCGTTTCGCATTTATAGTATTGGTATGGAATATGGAAGTATAAATGTACAAATGCATATAAACACTTATATATTTATATGATGGTGGTGAACCCTTAGGGATGAACTTCTTCAAGTTAGCCAACTTAACTAAGTGAATGATGTTACCCAAGGGTCTTGCTTAATATCAGAACGACATTAAATCACTTGTATGATTTTGTTTATAATACATGAATATTAGTTAGCTTCACCTAGTCGCCAAAATCGAAAAACAAACTGCTGTCTGTTTATTTTATTATTAAGATATGAGTGCTTTAAATCTTTAACCAAAACAATCAAGTTTCTTAAAAAGATATGTAACTTTTGTAATAAATAATGACATCATAAATTATCTAACTAACATTCTTTCCGTATGGCACAGAAAGACTTTTCCAAATATCTGCTAGAAGAGTTCAATAAAGCGACTTATAATTGAACTTCCTTGAACGTAAATAATTTTCTTTGTTGTAACACAACCGTTTCACAATGTTCACGTTCGTGTGGCAAGCTGCCCAGAACGTAGATTATTTTCTACATTCACTTAAATTACTACTTACCTATCCTTACGTCTCAAAAACTCAAGTAAATTAACATACACTAGTATATTACGTATTTAAGTACGATATCATATGTTATACTGGAATCATTAGCTCCAGCTTAATACAATTTTTCGTGTAATATCCGAATATTACACGTAAGATCCAAACAAATAAAATGACAATCTAATTAACTCCATTATCATAAGAAACCTTGTAAATAAATAATTTATAGGTTTGTTAAAACCTGCATTTTTTGACAATTTTAGCGTTTACCCGATTTTCCTGAAAATGCTTGGTATTGCTCAAACTCAGAGCTCATGTATTATACTTAGCGCAATAAGCAGTTATAAGGTTTTGGCTTTATCTTTAATTAACTGCAAATTTTCTGTAAATTTTTTCGAAGTTTCTCATTTTGAAATAACATAATATCACAAGTGGAATATGTGGAAATTGTTTTAAATTATTTCTCGATTGTATTCAAAATTTTCAATTATTTAGTCGTCCCGTTTCTTGCGTACATGATACTGATATTACAATTAGTATGATATAATATATAATTATAAAACTTAATGCAATCAACCACAATTTCACGCCAATCCAATTCATTGTAGACAGAACCACAATACAGACAGGGCATCCAGACGCGACGGATTTAGACTTCTACGCTGCTTTCAGTAATATTATTTGCGATCACAGTTGCTGAAATGGGAACTAGATATCTACTGGTTAGCAATTACTGGTTGCTAGTTTGTTACCTATAAAAACACTATCCTTTTAGCGATATTTACGACATGCGCAGGAAGATAAACAATTGGTTCATACTTTGCTTTTCTTTCTCTCTTTAACCAGCACAGAAACTTCACCCATTATCATCACAAACAGAATATTAATGAGAATTGAAATAGGTATCCCTAACGGGATAGTCAGAGGGGATGGAGCGCCAAGCGTCGCGGTCCTTACATACTTCTTTCGCTTCCTCAAATCTCATCATTCTCCTCACACATTTTCGCTTAGGTATGCGAGTGCTTTTGACATTTCCGTTTGCTAACACTCGGCTAACGCGACTCCGAGATATGATATGGTTTTAACATAATCGAAAGGGCATCATATTATGTGTGATACGTAATGAGTACCGTAACAGCGTACTTATTAACAGCCTGCCACTGCTGGGTTGACTTGCCATAAATGAGAAGAGAGATGTGTCAAAATCAACTAATTAGGTACTAACGATTGTTAATTTCTGTTTAGCCTTTTGAATATCGATCTTTTGCATACGTAAGTAAATATCTTTACAACATTTACATAAATGTATCTATTCAATATAAAATTATATATATCTAGTCAATATATATACGTTTACCAATCACTTCACACCACTTCATATTTGTGATAGACAGCGCATCACGACATCAAAACCACCCCTTGATATCATTTCTAGCAATAAGTATTTGTGCTTATTTAAATATGGAAAAGTGAAACCCAAAAATAGATATTAGAACTAGTATCCCACCGCCTATACTAGTTCCTCACGTAAACAAACTATTACAAGCTTTTATGCCTTGCATGAAACAATAAGCAATTAGAACACTATATTTTTTTCTCTGTCATGCCAGCCTTGGTAGATATATGTAAGTGAATCTACCAAAAGAATCCTTTGGTTCATTCACTTACATTGTACACACCATCGATCGGTTCATTTAAAAAGATATCGACTCAGCTCTACCAATTGGTATAACTATTTCAGCTTACAACATTATTTAGAATTTTAAACATCAAATCACTCCAATAAATTGTATATTAGTGCTATTTTTAGACGAATAGGCGAAATGGATATGATGATGCAGATGCAAGAATTTTCAGCGTTGATCACTGGTATGGTGAATTTACGTTTTTAAAACTGTTTTGGATCTTGTTGTTATATGGAAACTACCTACCATAATAAAAGACATTAGATAAATTATATGAGGATATTAAATAAAGGATATTTATTAGTCCGAAGTAAGCGGTCCTCATCCGAACATGTCAAGTTTGTAAAAATAACTATTGTTAAAATATTGTAGGTCAATAAACATATAAAATATATTTACGAATTCCTTAGAAATGTATTTCACATTTAGATAGTAGAATGAGTACTATTTAGTTCTCTATTTAATCTTTCTTTTGTCATTGTATTTGTTGTTACTTAGATTAATACTGGGCATGAGTTGTACTGGTATATGGATGGAGGGTTGTGAGGCGGCGAAAGAAGTTTGTAAGACTGCGATGCTTGGCACTCCATTCTTTCTGACTAACCCAGATATACAGCGTAAATATACATATTTATATGTAAAAATAATTATATTGGGTTCTATAGTCTCTATTAATGTCGACTAAAGCTACAATTCAAAATTGTAACGGAGCCAGACGACGTCACTGTTGCAGGGTCTGCCTAGCCTCCGAGCTCCGCTGGGTCATGGAACAGTAATGTTGAATAAGTTTATAAATTTATATTTCATATATTTTTTGTAGTATTGGCGAGAACCGGGGGTTCGAATGAGTGCTCGCTACTTGTCGCTGCATCAAGTCGCCGCCGGCTGCATTCACACACTCGACCACAGTCGGCAGTTTTTCCTCAGTCGTCTGCAGACAGCGTAGGAACTAACGAGCTTGATTTAAATTGAACGCATGTGTTTTGTTAAATAAAAAGCAACGCAAATTGTCCACGTTCTTGACGAAAAGTTAGATTAGAATGGACCGATTATTTAATGACAATGAATTGAACGACGGTGTTTTCGAATAATAAGTATCAATGCCAACGCAATCAAGGCCGATTTCATGTTCATATATGCATGTCTGTTCTATGTCAAATACTTAGGAGAACTGAACAAAAAGTGGCTGCATCTCGTGGCTCAGCTTGGCTACCAATGGTATCTACTAGTCATGGCTACCTGTGGCCTAGTGCGCAGCGCAGCAGCTTTAAATAAGCTGAAGTGTCCCAAACAAAATTTATCATTCATTACTGAAAATCGAAATTGATTTTTATATAACAAAAGATACATACATATACATATCGTTACGCTGTATCTCTAACGATATATTAAATTAATATATTAAGTAAGTTAATTCAATATTAACGATAGTTAAATATTACATTCATTAGTATTAATCAATATTCATTTCCAAAATTTTAAAAACTAATCACTCATGAAATCATCTCGGTGTCTCAATCTGTCAGTCACAATCGTTTTTCTCAGAAACTATTACGCGTGAAAAGCTGTTTAGAAAAGTTAATGTAAAGTTGTGGCCTAACACAGATGTGGAATTCGAGAACTTTGAATTTGGCGATAATCTTTTTGGGGTCTTATAAATATTATTTATAACAATTTTGTACGACACTATTCGGCGTTGTGTTTTATCTTCGAAGTTAACTCCGCGGGTTATTCACAAACGTCGGAAACTCAACTTTCCTTATCCGACAGAAAACTTTTCGATGATTTTGTCTGTACGCGATTCACAAATCCGAAATCGTATTATATTTATTATATATATATATCATATTATATATAGTCATACTCACAAATCCAAGCCGTCGGATTGAATTTATGCCGTTCAACGATCGGCCCTTTCCGCCACGGAAAGTTTCCGACGTTTGTGAATAACCCCCTGATCTTAACATATTGTATTCAGTGTTTAGATTTTGCCTGCAGCTCTACCCGAGAATATATAAGTCCTTTCATTCGCGAGTCTCAATACCGGGTTCATGTTATAAGTATTTTCATTTTCTACAATTTTGCAATTTATTTCCATAATTTGTGGGCGTCCAAGCAAAAAGGGTCCAGTAGTGGTCTATTGAGTTAAGACTAGATTCGGAATTTAGAATAGTCAATTGATATAAGGATTAAAAAAATATTCAAAAACTGGCACATATATTTTTTATCAGACATTTAAAGTTGAAACTCTGAAAAAGCTTGTTTTGAGAAAAAGCATTTTTAAAGTTTGATTGAAAAAAAAACACTTACTTCTACTTGTTTGTTTCTACTCAGAAACATCATATAATGTCATTTACTATATGAACTTGTAGATAATTGAGCATTAATTAATAATCAATTAAAATCGCGAAAAGACATTTTTTCACCCAACTTTACAAAATTGCGTATATCTTGGAAACTAAATGCCGACCACTGAACCCTTTTTGCTTGGACACCCACATTTTAGAACAAATAGTAATGTTTCGCTTACTAAAATTTAGTAGACTAGAATTTAGTAGAAAAAATATGTCGGAATTGTAGGGGGCCTCCTACAATATAGTCTATTGCAAGCACAATTTTCTTCGATCTTTTCTACTTCAAGTTTTTTTCATCTTCTAGGGTATAACTTAGTTTACGAAAAATGAATAACAAAACGTGCACAACTTCAATGACTTTATTCGATTTTTTTATACTAAAAGCGACAGTGGTCCGCATATAAGAACTTAACATGACTAATAACGACATGACGATTTTCAATACAAATTAATTACTAAACATTCACAAATGCCGAATATTCGGAGCCAACGGCGCCACTGTTGCCGAATCGACCCAGCCGACATCACAGTCTGCCTGCCGCACTTACTGCTGCAATGTCGTAGGGAAGAGACGTGATATAAACCGATACGCTCCTGTATCTTTTAAGTTATTCGTCGTCCGCAATCCATTATAACATAAGCTAATCTATGATTGCCATTCGTTATCCAAAAAATAAATATAAATGCGATTACATGTTGTGTCAGTTTTTAATGAAGTAACTAAACAATATGTGGGCGTCCAAGGAAAAAAGGGTCCAGTGGTCGGCATTTAGATTCCGATATATAGAGTTTCAACTTTAAACGTCTGATAAAAAAAATATATGCCAGTTTTTGAACATTTTTTTAATCCTTATTATCAATTGACTATTCTAAATTCCGAATCTAGTCTTAACTCAATACCCCACTACTGGACCCTTCTCGATTGGACACCCACATATGGTTTTGACACTATTTATGACAACCGGACATAGTAGAAGTAGGTATAATACTATCGTGTCTTTTTCTTTATTTTTATTTAAATTTATTGGTCTAGATAGCATAGTTTCAAATCAATTTGATACTTCCAATATGCTATGGTTCCTCATAATTGACTGCATCAAAAAATTATAACCATTTCAGTGCATAAAATATATTAACGTTCATCCATATTCCTTATATATTTACAAGCCTATCATTCATGGAACTCAGTCTATTTATTAATACTTATATTTATTGACGTAACTGTTATCTACATATTTACTACTTTAACTAAAATTTAATACTATAGATATGTTCGATCAATTATAACATACTAAATCTTAAGATTTGGATAAGATCTTAAGATTGGCAAACTATAAAACATTTACCATATGTAAAATTATCCTGTTACGATAATATCTCAAAAGACTGCAGAACCCGTTGCTTTAAATCAATCTCAATCAAAAGGACATTTGAGATTCTTTGGAAAATATTTAGCAATATATTAAACATTGTGTACGTAAATAAGTGTAAATATAACATTCAGGAATTCTGTACAACGGCCAAGAAATATGTACCTGTACAACTTTAGATTGTACAAGAAATAAAGAACGAATATAAGAAAAAATTGGATATGTTTAATGAAATTCTTTTTAGATTTTAATAATAATTAATAATAATAAACTTAATAAAATGAAGTATCCGTGAAAAACAGAAGCTCGCTGATAAAAATTTCGCCGATTTGTAAATGAAATTAATTGTTACATTAATGCAACGTTCTTATAAAAATATCACAATTCCGTGAAGTCTTCCAGAAATAAAAAACGTTTTAATAATAATAATGAATTATTGGTAATATGCAATTTCCTTATTGTTTTTAGGGTTCCGTACCGTAAAAGGAAAAACGAAATCCTTATAAACTCACTCATATGTCCGTCTGTCATAGTAGATTTACTCAGAAACTAAGAGAAATATAAACCTAAAAAAACAATGCCAATTTTTGCACCATGGACAACAATATGTCATATGTACTAAAAATTTGCTATTTTTCATTAAATAAGTATCATGTAATTTCTGTCTAAGTTAAATACTGAAAAATAAATTACTTGCATTCTATTAGATTTCTACTGACTTCTGGTAAATATCGCCCATAATAATTAATAACACATTTAGAAACGCAACCAGTGAAATAATTGATTATTATTCACTTAATCAATAAAATATAATCATTAGGAGCAGAACTTATGACGAAAAAAGATATCGGAGCTAATTTTGTAATAATTATTGTCAAAATATTTAAATAAAATATTTTCGACAGAATTACAAATGTATTATGTAAGATATACTTAATGCTGTTATAAATCCGTCATTCAGTTTTCAAACGTTAATGTTACGTCGTCCTACGTTTGAGAGCAAATGTCAATCAAATGTGTCAAATGCATCAAATAATTACTAGCTTTGGTTTTTTCTTCTAAATGTCGGGTATAACTGTGCTTTATAAACTTCGATCACAAATATATAACAAGATACACAATCAGCGTTCCAAAAACGTCCGAACCAAATGTACGCGCAAATGAGAATTTAAGCGCACTCAGTCCTTAGTAGTATTTGTAAACTCTAAAGGAAACATGTCAAAGTGCTCCTTGAAAAATTGTAAAAATAACACGTCTAGAACGTTAAAAAAAGATGGATTTTCTTATTTTCGGTAAGTAATTAAGATTATTTTATTTAAGTGTTCATTATTTCGTTATAATAATAACGTTATACAGCTCTTTTTTATTAAATTCATAATAATATTTTTCAAATGACAGCTACATAATACAATTAATTATACGATCGTGAATAAGACATTGAGAACCATAGTACCGTATTCAGATTTCATTTATTCGGATTATACTTTTATCTCTGTTCTAAAATTATAGAATGGAGTTTTGAGTCTTACACTATTATTATTATTTATTCTTTATTGTACACCTTATTCCTAATACAGATAAAAAACATACAAGAAAATAACAAAAATTACAATTTTGGCAATACAATTGGCGGTCTTATCGCTCTCGGCGATTTCTTCCAGACAACCTTAGGATGGAAAACGCGCGAAAAACGCGAAAGAAAAAATAAAAACCAGGTAGTATGTGGCATAAATACTATATTGATAAATATCGTCATAAAAATACTTAATATGTCAAAATAATGTATACCAAAATATATAATGCAATAATACATATAAAACAATATATAAATACGAGATGAATAAATACATACCATAAGTACACATACTTATATAAATATAAAATACATATGGTACACATACATGCAAGTAGAATATATACATATTACTATATACTAATAAAGAACATTAAAGAGATAGATAGTGTTCCTTCAGACGTTTCTTAAACACTTGCAATGATTGCGATTGTTTAATGGTCACAGGTAGTGCGTTCCATAATCTGACAGCTTGCACTGTGAACGATTTATCGACAAATCGCGTAAAATGTATCGGCATTTCGAGTTTTAAGTTTTCTGAGGATCTCAAGAATCCTGAATGTGTGTTGTGTAGAAACTGGAAACGTCTTTTGAGATAAATGGGAGTATGAGGATTAAATAATATATTATATAAAAAAAGAGAATATGAGTATCCCGGCGAAGGCGTATAGGTAACCATTTGAGCTTTAAACGAAAATCTGAAACATAATCATATTTACGTAATCCAAATATGAATCTAATACAAACATTCTGTAGGCGCTCAAGCTTGTTAAATTGGTCTTCGGTGAGATCTAGATAGCTGGCATCGGCATAGTCAAGAATAGGAAGAAGAAGTGATTGAGACAGTGCAATTTTCGTGGATGTAGGCAAGAAGTTGCGTAATCTTCGCAAAGATCCTACTGACGTATACAACTTGCGGCTTACAGTCTCCATTTGAGGACCCCAAGACAAACAATTATCGATGAAAATACCTAAATCCCTTACTTTGTCACTGTACGAAACAACCTCACCACCGCAACAAATAGGAGGAAGCTGTGACCACTTGATCTGTGATATCTTTTTGGAACTACCAACAACAATGGCTTGACTTTTAGAAGGATTGATCTTCAGCCCATACGCCATGCTCCAGTCACAAATACGAATTAGATCCGTGTTCACAGTGTTTATGGCTTCAGTTAATCCTTCCAAAGTAGCTAGAGTGTAAACTTGTAAATCATCTGCATGAAGATGGTAGGAAGAAAGTAGTTGATTTGTGGTAGAGTTTATAAAAAGTGCAAAGAGTAGAGGAGATAAAACGCCACCCTATGGTACGCCAGCAGACGTAGTACACCAGGAAGAAAAAGTTTGTTCAATACAAATACGCTGCCGACGTCCATACAGGTAACTACGAAACCAGTCAATCGCCGTTGGAGATATGTTAAGAGAGCATAATATAGAAAGAAGGACATTGAAATCGATAGTATTAAAAGCGTTGCTAAAGTCAATTAGAGCAAGAACCGTCAACTTTCCATCTTCCATGCCCGACCTAATATCCTCCGTAATATGAACCAAGGCAGTAGTAGTACTGTGTCCTGGACGAAACCCAGACTGGAGAGGGTTAAGTATTTCTGACTTTAAAAGGAATGAATGTAGTTGTTCATGTATAAGACGTTCAAGGACTTTAGAGAGGAATGGAAGAATCGATATAGGACGGTAATCTGAAAAAGAAGAGGGATTGCTCTTTTTGGGAAGAGATGTTATTTGAGCATCTTTCCATGCAGATGGAAATGTGCCACTGGATACAGAATAATTTAAGATGTGTAAAATAATGGGCAGGATTTCGTTTAGAATAGGAAGGATCATATTACGGCTGATACAATCGCTTCCAACCGCATTAGAAGTAATTGACATAATACTCTTCCTAACACCACAAGCAGAGAATTGACTAAAGCTGAAAGAGGAATAGACAGGGGTTGGAAGAGAAGAAGGATAATTTAAAGTAGCAGTCTTTTTTGTCCTTTCAAAATTGGACGACGCAGAGAAGTATTGGTTCAATGAATTAATATTTAAATTTTTAGGAATGGGATTTTGTTGAGATGTTTCAACTCCTAGTGATAAAGTAAAGATAAAGTAGATAAAGGAGAACCACAGTTCTCCTTTAATAACGCTGTTTCTATCAGTGACCTTAATATGCATTTTTCCTCTGTTACGAGTCTCGATAACTCTATTAAGGCTAAAACTCTGCAAGAGCTTAACACATTAACAGTACTTTGTCCCTCTTCATTCTCATTTTCTCCAGTGACGGAGGGGGAAGTTAGGAAAGCTATTAAATCTATAAAATCCAATGCTATGGGCCAGGACGAAATAAGCCGCGCTATGATCATTTACATCCTGGATGCAATTCTACCTGCGTTTACTTTTATTATTAACTTTTCTCTTACAAATGGTGAATTTCCCAGTACCTGGCTTAAAGCATTCGTAATACCTCTTCCGAAAATTTCTAATCCCACTGCTCCTAATAATTTCAGACCAATTTCTATTCTTCCCTTTCTGTCTAAAATTCTCGAATCTGTTGTCCATAGACAATTATCATCATTTATAGCCGAGTCTGACTTCTTAAGTCCTTTTCAATCTGGGTTCCGTCCTGGGTATAGTACTTCTACAGCTCTCCTGAAAGTTACAGAGGACATCCGTAATAACATGGAAAATACCCAACTAACAGTACTGGTATTAATAGATTTTTCCAATGCTTTTAATTGCGTAGATCATGACATTCTCCTTGCTATGCTTTCTCGCCTAAACCTGTCTCCGTTAGCACTGGAGTGGTTCTCTTCTTATCTTCGTGGACGCCAGCAGGCCATACGCGTCGATCAGAATACCTCCGAATGGTGTGATTTGGTTGCTGGTGTTCCACAGGGCGGAATTCTTTCACCTCTGCTTTTTTCTATTTTTATCAATTTCCTGACTGCCCATCTTCAATGCTCTTACCACCTCTATGCAGATGACCTACAGTTGTATACGCAAACTGATATTACCAACATAGATACTGCCATTTGTAACCTTAATGTAGATTTAAAGTGCATTGCTGATTGGTCCGCTCGATTTGGCATTGCAGTAAATCCAAGCAAGTGCCAGGCTATTGTCGTAGGAAGCTCTCGACTCCTGTCGAGAATCCGTTTACCAAGTGTTATCCCTTTGTGCTACAATAGTTGTACAATACCTTTCTCATCTAGCGTAAAGGATTTGGGACTGGTAATCGATAGCAGTCTTAGCTGGAATGCACATGTCGCTGCAGTCAGTCAGAAAGTGACTTATACTCTTCGCTCTCTCTACCGCTTCAAGTTTTTCCTTCCGTCCAATACTAAACTTATCCTTGTGCAGTCGCTTGTGCTTCCTATTATTGACTATGCTGATGTATGTTACTCTGACATCTCCCAAGAGCTTCTTAACAAACTGGAACGTTTGCTGAACAACTGCATTCGATTTATATTTGGTCTTCGAAAGTTTGATCACATATCTCAATATCGTGTTCAACTTAAATGGCTTACTATTCAACAACGTAGAAACGTCCGCATATTGTGCACTCTATTTTCTATTCTTTTTGAACCTAACACTCCCCTTTATCTTAAAAGACAATTTCAGTACCTAAGTGACTTTCATTCTTCCAACCTTCGTTCTGTAAATGATGTCCGACTAGCTATTCCTTCTCACCATACTAGTTTTACCTCTAAATCCTTCACTGTCACGGCTATTCGACTCTGGAACAACTTGCCTCTGTACATTCGGAAGTGTACCTCCAAATTTGTTTTCAAGAAAACGTTACAGAAATTTTATTTAAATGAATATAATTAAGTAGCATTAATGCCTCATTAGTATTCATATTTATTTAATTATTATGTATTATTTTGTATATCGTTTGTATTTGTGTATTATTGTATTATTTGTATATTATTATTGTGTGTATAGTATTTATTATATACCATATACCTATGTATCAATATGTAGTTATATTTTTAGTAGTTTTCCTGCCCGAATATATTCTCATTACACCCAATGGTTGACTGGTAGAGAATGCCACTTGGCATTAAGTCCGCCATGTGTACTAAATCTTTAGTGCAGAAAGAATAAATAAATAAATAAATAAATAAATAAATATGGATGTATTGGCGTTGAGCATTCCTACACATCTTGTTACAGTGATTCCGGATAGCAACAAATTTTTCCCAGTTGTATTGATTGGGACGACGCTTGTAATTAGATTGCACCGTTGATTTTTTTGCCATTATCGCCCTAATATCCTCCGTCAGCCAAGGCGACGGTAGATGTTTCATCTTCACTGCTTTTAAAGGAGCATGTATGTCATAGAGATGAGTCAATTTATGAGAGAAGAGATCTACTTTTTCGTTTACACATGGGGAGCCCATAAGTGGACCCCAGTCAATACTACTGGCGTCCTCGCGAAGTTTGTCAACATTAATGCCACGAAAATTACGCTAGAAGAGAACCTTAGTCTTAGGTTTAGGAGTACGGACTTTATAGGAGAGACATAAAAGATCGTGATAGGAAAAGCAGTTTGCTGAACACTGTCCATACTTATCGACATTTGTAGCGAAGAAATGAAGATAAGATCAAGTAAAGAAGGTGCACAATTATGGAGGTTATGAGTAGCATTAAGAGGAAGAATGGTTAAGTTGTTAGATGAGAGGACAGAGCATAAAGATGAGGAGCGAGAGTCATTCTTGAGCAAACACGTGTAAAAATCGCCCATAATGATAGTATGACTGTACGAGGGTACTAAATCTTCTAGAATGGCTTCTAAAGAAGAAAAGAAATTTACACGTAATGAGGGACTATAATATACGCCGAGAAGAATTTTGGAATAGTGAAGTGTTATTTCTATGAAGAGATGTTCACCAGTATTTAATGAGGGTGTTTGAGATGATACACTAACTATAGAAAAAGGGAAGTGTGGTCGAATATAAATGGCAACACCACCTCCAACGACACTTGTACGATCATTTCTAATAATATGAAACCCTGGCAGAATAGGAAGTAGAAGAGAGACATGGCTTTAGCCAAGATTCAGAAACTAGAATAACGTGGATGCTCGCACAGTCAAAGCTTGCCAGCATATCTGGGAAGTGGGCCGGGATGCTTTGGGCATTTATGTGAACGATATTAAAATTCCTGGGAACATCAGAAAAGTGAGAAGAAATTGTTTTAGAAAGTGAAGGAACGCTAATAAAATTACCAACATTACTACTAGCTGATAAATAAGCATCACCGTTGCCATCTGAAGTTGACATCGACACAAAAATACTTTGTATATTTGTGTCGATTTTACACTTTTATTTTTTTAAATATATTTTTGATGTTGAAATTTGAATTATGACTGTAGTATAGGATTCGCTGCTAATTATAAATTTTAATGTAATTTATGTAATTATGTATTTTTTTATAAACACTGCAAGTTATTGCAATATTTTTCTCGAACATATAAAAAAATATATAGCTTTCCTCGAGATACTATTCGAAGTGAAAAATAGACTTCCATAGTAGCACGCCAAAAACGCGATGAATACTTCATACCAAATGAACGAGGCGTAGTTTGCTCTGATCACTTTTTAGAAAGTGACGAATATGTCAGAGCGAAAGGCTTAAAAAGGCTAATAATAATACGTATTTACTTAAACCTGCACTGCATTTCTATTTGACAGTAAGATTATTTATATTGTGGCATTGTTAGAAGATTAACGTTGCCACTAAATCGTTTGAAACTAAGATTTTAGATCTTTTAATTGTTTTTTATCAAAGTTAAGATTTCTAGTCATGACATATTTCTCTGACTACCCCGTTAGGGATACGGCGTGTTGATATGTATGTATATATTAAATAATGACTAGCATACGATTTCCCATTGAAAAATTAAAAAAATATCAGCAATTTATTGCGACTTCACTCTGTATTCCTAGATTACGTCGTTTCCTGATTACCAACATTTTTTCCTTGTCTCGCCTAATCTAAATATTATGTCTTATCCTTGTCACGTCCACGTAACAAACCAAAATAATGTAAACAGCGATGGAAATATATTACGTGAATTATACTTTAAGCACGAAATGTAAGTTTTTTTGACAAACTTCGTTTTAATGCCTTACAAGGATCTATACGAGCTTTTACAACTTTACAGCTTTAAGGTCTACTTTAAATTAAAAGAATATTACCAATAATACTGTACGATGTTCAAAATGTATATGTCAATTAGGACAGTAATTATGTATTCAGATTTTAAAGAAAATTGTGAATTATTATTTGTGATCGAAGAACCAAAAATAAAAAAATATTAATAACTGTGTAATAATGCTGCTCCCTCCCTTTTTCTATTCTTATATTGCGTCTGAATATGTCATTGCCTGATATGCAACATCTTATTCCTTGTCTAACATTATAATTTCTATGTGTCGTCCTTGTCACCTTCATCTAACAAATCATAATGACGTAAATAGCGAAATAAATAAATTACGTGAATTACACTTTAAGCATGAAGCCTAAGATTGAATTTTAAATATATTTTTGTTAACAAACGTCGTTTCAATGCCATGAAAGAATCTTATACAAGCTTTTACAACCTTTATATGCATTGACAGTAAAGTTTACTTTAAATTAACACAGTATTGAGATAATGCTATACGATATTAGAAATATATATGTCAATTCAGACAATAATTTGTTCCAATTTTATAAAGGATTGTGAATTTAGTTATATATTTGTGATCGAAGTTTATAAATCGATACCCCACCAGTTATCCTTACTCGATGCAATTTAATATTTCTTTTTCTTCTTGCCATTGTAACCTGCAGTATTACTTAATTATAGACTTACAAGAAAAATAAGATGTTCCTGAATGACAAGTGAATAGAACAGAGGTAGTAAGTAGTAAGTAGTCAATAAGTGCCTACACAATAAATAATATACGCAATGTCTTGTACTGTATGTGTAATTATTGCATAAAAGACAGCAAGCGTTTACGCGATCTCCCACATTTGAAATAATATTTTTTTCGTTTTTCGTAAACTGTAACACTTAAGCTTTCAAATGATATGTTCGTTGTAACTGTCCATGGAGATTTTTGGTGGGGCGTAAACCCATACAAAAGTTGGCATTGTCCTTTAATATAGTAATATGTTTTGTAAACCACATATTATGTTGAACATATTTTAAAATTTTTATTAATATTGACACATTTAAGTGTTCGTAAAAGAATCAAGAAGGATCCTAAGTATTCTCGACTTCCACCTGAAACTCGACCATTTCGTTCCCTTATTTCCAAAACTACTGCATCAAGAATTTTACAAATCTCAGAAAATAGAGGCTTACCTAAAATTTACAAAAAAATTGTAGAAAAAAGTTCTTAATCTGATAGATCACCAGAAATGGAATTCGTGAAACCATTTCATGAATATCATACGGAACCCCTCTGCGCGCGAATAGAACTCACACATAAGTAATCAATTCCTTAATATAATTTTTTTAATTAAATATATTATAAACATTGTACATATTTAGCTGTCATTGAGTAAGAACCAAATATCTAAATACCTATTACAAATTCTAACCAAAATATAGGATTAAAGCTATATTATATAAACAACAACATTGCAACATCAAGTTGCAATATTTATTTTTAACACGCTTTGTTACATTTTCAGCCTACTTACATGTCTAATTAAAATAATTTTTTAGATATAAATATAGGAAGTTTCAAGACACTTTCAAACAATCATAGTATCTTATCATTCACAGATAATTTGTTGTGAGAACTGAAATAAGTTAAAAATAACAAAAAAATATTGTAACACACTTAGGTACAATTAGTACAATCATTCATAAATGGTTCATTTCAACGAGCGAATTTTATATTATTGAAGCCAATATTCGTAAATA
Source organism: Zeuzera pyrina (assembly GCA_907165235.1). Classification (NCBI taxonomy): domain Eukaryota; kingdom Metazoa; phylum Arthropoda; class Insecta; order Lepidoptera; family Cossidae; genus Zeuzera; species Zeuzera pyrina. The sequence goes on from OU015624.1 coordinate 13,992,591, forward strand.
AACTCTTTTACATAATTTCTTGCAACCTCTCTAAGTACAATTAAATAATTTCATATAAGTAGATACATAGCAGCAAAATATACGGTCAAAAATAAATTTTAATGAAGGCAATGGTAAATTTTTACCTATTTATTCAATCACTATAATACCTATCACCCCCAAGACCACGTTATCCTAAATAACATAATTAATAATAATAGTAAGTCATGATGCTCTTTCACCGCTGCTCTATTATAATCTTGTAACCTGAAATCTAAAAAAATAATTAAAATTGTCGGTTTGCTTCAGTAATTACCAAAATAAACAAAATGTAATGTTTCAAAAAAGAAATAACGCGTTTCCAATATTACAAGTAAATATCAATAACTTTGAAAAATAGGTAGATACCCATTTTATTACAAGCTTCGTGTATGTTTTAAACTTCTCGTTATCATATAGTTCACGGATAATTTATAATCTACATGAATTCAAAAACAATTTTTTATCTTCGCGAACAGCTACAAATGTAGTTAAAATTATATTAAAATATTTTACATTTCTAAATGGTCTATAAGTTGTGTCTAACAATCCAATTTGAAGCCCAAATACTTGAGCTAAAATACCCAGCGAAACAAAAGCTGCAAATAAAATGACGTCTGTCATTCATAAATTAATTAACGTAATAACAGGCCTTTGAAAATATTTTAATTTTTTGTTCTTATAATTGAAGCTATCACTTTATATTTGAATTCTCACAATATTCGAATTTCCAGTTAAACACAGTACTGCTGAAATAAATTGAAATAACGAACGAATGTTAATTTTACGTACCTTGCGTACCAAAAGGTGTGCTTTCAGATGATCTGTCCGCCACAATGTTTAGTCTTTGAACAGCTGCAAAAGAAAATTATCCCTTAGGCATATAGAAAATACATATATTCGACGTGTATTTTTATAAAAAAATATATTTAAGATTATAATTGGAATTAATTGCTAATAATCGTCCTTTCCTAACTAAACCAATGACAATTTAAGTTCTTATTATTTTAAATGATATATGGTTTCAAAAAATGTATTAAAAAACTTGGTATTTATAATTTTCATTCAATACCACGATCACCTTATTCTTGTAATCTCTTTCACCCATCAATTCTATAAAAATGTAAATTTAATTTGCAAATTCCTGAGACTTAAAGGGCAACTCTGGATAAGTAGCTACTCAGGATACCGTAACAACCTTGTATCAAATAAATTGTAGTAAATCAAAAAAATAATGTCGAAATTACCACTTTTGTTTTCCAGTGCAGCAGGTGGCATAGCTAGAAATAAATTGTTTACATTGTTGAGTATCATCGTTTTCAAATAATGTTAAACAAATACCTACAACACTTTTTTTTAAAACTGGACCAAAGTAATAAAAATCAAAAGAAGGTTTTAAAAATTTTATCTAATAAATATACATGTATATATAGTGCTAGTAGTTAAATCTCTGTAGATCACAAATGAAAATCACCTTTCAATGCATATCAGTAATTTGTTGGCGCAATAACAAAATGTAATGTTAAAAGTCATTTAGCTAATTTCACAGTTTTTGCCGTATAATGAACATCATTTTATAAAACATACTACTTACGATACAGCTTAATGGTGCCTTCTGTATCTCCTAATGAATTTTTGGAAACACATTTGTAAGATCCATAATCGGAATTTGTTAGTTTTCTTAAAGACAATCGTAGTATTGTACGATAAGCTCCATCGAATTTCTGAGGTTCTAGCCCACCTCCTGAATAAAAATAAAATTAGAAACTTTAATAACACTACGCAATACATATGCAATAATATGCATCATATTTTCAGCATTTACATGGAAAAGACAGTATTTTATACCTTCTTTCTTAAATTTCATTACTGTTCATACATTTACAAAATATATATATTATGTGCATTTTTGAAGTTCTTGTCAATCACGCCTGCGATCTACATGAATATACACCATAACAACCTCATAATGATTAAAAGAGTTAATTTTTTCTCAAATTTATCTTACAAATACTAGTTTCAACGATTTTGATAAAAATTTTGATACAAAGTGACCTTAACATATTTTTTGTTGGCTAAAAGTAAATTTATGAAGTAAGGATATTATAGTCAAAACACATAACATTAGTTCATCTTCTACTCTACTACATCAAATTTTCAACAAAAGTGGATACAACATAAAAATAAATTCTCACCACCTGGAACGATATCTCCGTTTTCTCTGCTCCAGTAACTAACTGGCTTAGGATATGCTTCCGTCTCGCATTCTAACACTAAATCCGACCCCAATGCGGCACCAACCAATTGATTCCTTATTGTAATCGCTGGAGGAACTGAAACGAGATGTATTTATACAGTGTGGTATGTTGATTAATGTCATAAATCATTTAACGCACTATTCAAAGAGCTTATTTTTTATAATACTGATTAATGCGCCACAAAATAATATGTGTTATCTAGATAACAAAATAATTTTAAAAAAGGTAGGTAACAAGAAACTGGAGATTATTATAATTTAACTACACAAATAATATATTTCCTTTTAAAATTTTAAACTCCTTTATATTTTATTAACTCATTATCATTTTTAATTCATATAATACTTACATTCTACTGTAAGCATAATTCTTTTGCTAACCGTTGGCGGGACGCCGTTAGAAGCAATGCAAAGATACGCTCCTGCGTGTTGCCTAGTCACGCGGCTAATATTTAACACAGGTCCTTCCAACGATGTAACTATAAAGAAATAAAAGAGCAAAAACAAATTGCTTAAATTATTTGTTAATACTCACTGAAACCGTAATTATAGTAGTCAAGGCGGCACCAGCTCGACTCTTAAATGTCATAGCGTTATGCCTAATTAAATAAAACTGCATCAAAACAGACTATCCTTTACTGTTTACAAGTATGTATTATATACTATCAATTCTTAAGCGAAGCAGACGCAAACAAAAAAACCCATAAAACTTATTGCGCCCTTCCACTTTTTCTATAATTAAGAAGTAATCAGATCCACGAATAAGAAACCTTAACGATAAACAAATGAAGTCTACATTTCTACAAGTAAAAAGAAACTGAAATTGGAACTTAACTGAAATGGAATAAGTGTCATAATAATTCACCTTGTATGCCGTCGGATATTGAAATACTCTTGGAGTGTTCCCTTCGCCATGTGATCTGCGGATGTGGTGAGCCAGTAGCCGCACAGGTCAGAGTCACTGAAGCACCTTCGCGTACAGTCTGGTCGGTACTGGTCCCTCGGTCAAGAATGTCAGGTGGTACTAATTGAATAATATAATACTATATTCATAACTTTTCAAAATATTTATATAATAAGATATAAATTTTGATCGATTTTGAAACTGCTGCGAATATATGTATAGGTACAACTAATAACTTATTTTTTTTTTTTTTTTATTTTGAGTGGCCGGATACTAATAAACTTGCACGTTAGTACAAGTCAACAAGAACCTAGGTCAACAAAAACGCTCAAACGCAAAGTTCCGTCCAAATTATTTTTGGAACTATTGTGTTTGACATTGACACAGTATGACTTTTATTGTGTTTGTAAATGGCAGTATGAACGTAAACATTGAATGTTTTGTTTGATTTCATTTAATGTATTTGTTACACATACATTTATAAGCTAGAGCTTCCTGCACTCTTCTATATAAACCTCAACTATGCCAAATATTTCACACTCTTCCGCGCCCGCAATGTACTTAAATAGGTGTACAATGTGTACCGAATCATTGAAATTGATTCGGTGCTGGTTAGGTGGCCGAATTCTATCTCTGGTGTATCCTGAGGATGCTTCGTTGAGAGGCGAAACACGTGTCGATTGGTGATTTTAAGAGTTTGAGCGGAAGATAGCTAAAGATTTTAGGAATTTATCACATGCGATGGATTTCCGCAAAGTAACACCTGAATCTATAAAAGGTGTACAAGGTTTTCACTTCACGTATGCATTGATATATAGATTTAGAAAATAAATTATTGATATCTACAAACATACTTAATGATGCTTCGATGAAGCAATCTGTATGTATGTTAAGCTCAAAGATCGAAAACGCTCATTGAACGAAAAAACAGCTCACAACGCGTTGTGGTCACTGTAAAACATCAACATCGCGAAATTCGTGTAATGGCTCTTATAAAAACGCTCGTGACGCGTTGTGGCAATCATTGAAAGACCACATAACGAAATTTGTGTCGTAGCTATCATGCTATGGGACCACAACGCATTGTGGCAATGAAGCAATGCCATGACGTGTTCTGACGACGGACGTGCAGCTCCCAGAAATGTTTCCGGCGAAGCGCCAGAACAGATTCGGCTCTATAAGAACACCCTTTTCGGGTAGGTTAAGTTAGTACGTTGACCACGACGACCACGTAGTGAGCGTGCAGGGGCAGCGGCCCGTGAAGCGCCAGAATAGAATTGGCTCTATAAGAACACTGTTTTTGGGTAGATTAGGTTAGACATTTACATTTGCGTTAAATATTTTTGTTACTTGAAACAATTTTCAATTGTAATAAAAGTAATCGACATCTGTCTGGTACTATTACATGATAAAAAAATATTTCCCTAGGATATCTACCAAAAAGTTTCGTGACAAGTAGGACCCATAACGCAAATCACTGTGTCGTATTCTATTATGATTTCATACGCATCATGGCTTTTCTTCATTGTCTCAGTGCGTTGTGGTCGTATAGCATGATAGCCATGATACAAATTTCGTTATGTGGTCTTTCTATGATACGCACAACGCGTCATGGGCGTTTTATAAGAGCCATAACACGAATTTCGCGATGTGGATTTTTAACGGAGACCACAACGGGTGTGAGGTGTTCTTTCGCTCAATGAGCGTTTACGGTCTTTGATCTTAACATATACATAATTCTTATGTTGATAATAAAAAATGATGGTAAAGCCTGGACTTAATAATTATCCTATATTTTGAGTTAATAAACCTCGATGAAATTAATTCAGTTAAAGAGACGAAGTACTAAGCTACCTATACTGCTGACGTGACTCGCGAGTCGTTTATAAATAGTCTATACATTCGCATGAATTTTATCGAGTCTTAACATTAATTATTATTTATTTTTAAGTTATAAATATGATTTAATGCGGTCAATTATTTAACCTTTTACGTTGACCTTAAACCATAATTATTATTATTAAAATTATCGTGATCAACAGTGCACAATACTTTTCAAGTTAGTAAAAATTTTCTGAAACAAACGTAATCGAACTAATGTTATATATTTATATGTGTATAAAGTTAGATGCTGTTTAATTTAGGACTTATTTTAAAGATTTATTTTAAAGGACGTTTTAAATAAAAATTATATATCGAAATTAAAATTGAAATTCTAATTATAAAAAGCAATAACACAACTTTCTAGTCAAAAAACAATATAAAATAAAAAAAATTACAAATATTTTTGGACATTTGTATATTATCCTTGTTCTTTAGTCCTCTCGTCAAAATATTAAAAAGTATTTAGTATCACCAAAACACTAAAAAACTTTCCAAGACCAGTCAAGACATATTATAGATTCGAGTAGCTCCACACCTACTTACAAAATTTTCTTTCATCTATTAATACTTATGTAATTTTAAGTTTCTATTTTAAATAAAAATAAATATAAGTACTTCAAACGACACAAACATATCCATCAAGGCATCAACTTACCAACTACATCTAAATATCCCAGTTGGCTCTTCATTGGATCTGTATTTATCTGACACATGTACCATCCTCTATCAGTTTCTCGCAACTCTCTAATGTGCAAAAACCAAGTCCGATGGTCGCTGTGAGTTACTCCTACGCGTCGACTCCTCGATATTACGTGAGTGTGAATAGTGAGAATGGTTTGTGTATCTACTCGAAGCCACGCAACCTGGACATTGAATTTGTCATTAAACTTTACGCTGTAATACTTGACCTTAATGCATTATTTTGCATCGAGTCACTGATATTATTATTTTTATAATATTACTGTACAATATATTATGTGTATTTGAAAGCTTTTTTAGGTTTTCTTTTCTTTACGTACCTTAGGAATATACAATAATTTATTACATGTTAGCTTCCTTATATAAATATACTTTTATTTATGTTTTTAGACTTCCACGTTCTTTCTTATACACATCTTAAAATCATAACTAAACGGGTATATGTCGTGTTTATACTTTAAGGCTAAATATACCTTATTCATTTCGACGTTTCGACCGGATTGCACTGATCATGGTCGCGGGTGTATTCCGGTCGAAACGTGGGGATTCGTTTTTATTAATAATTTTATAACCATTATTAAACTTCATTACTCTGATGCTTATTACATATTGGTAAAACCTTTGACACTGTAAATACTTTTCTTTGCACATTTGTTATATTCAAAATTATGATAAATTCATTTGTTAATATGTACATAATGTAACATATTTCATCTTAAAAATAATTATTTGATACATAACGTACCTTATATGTGGAAAGATTATGTACTGTACATGCGAGGATTGCTTCTCGTCCTAGAGGTGCTGTGACGTTGGCAATTGGACCACTGAAGCCCGGCTCATCTGTTAAAAAATCGAAATTGGATATTTATATATTATTCTTCGCAAGTCTAGCCACAAATGATTTTCTCAGAGTGAATGTTATAGAAAATTCATAAACAACTCCTGTAAATAAATGCGCCTCGCGGAGCCCAGCTAATGCAAAAAATATGTAGCTACTTTTTTAATAAAATGGCAATAAATTATTATTGGAACCAAGTTTTTACAATCTTTACACTCTTTTACTTTCTATAACATCCAAAAAAATGGCTAGAATGTGAATATAAACTTTTCTTCATAAACATAATAAAAAAAAATATGTCTATGTTGTTTTCTATTATGCAGCTTTAAATACTAGATATCTTGGTGTGGAAACTAGAACTCCTTGTAATGTTTTAATATATGTATTCTGTTGTACATAAATAAATAAATATTTCATTTCATATCTCATAACTCATAAGATTTTAATTAGATTTTTGTTAGTTACCGTTGTTATTCAAAAACTAGAGCTTATGTCGTATAAACCCTGGCTACGGTTTTAAGAAAATAATGAGGAAAATCGAAACTATACAAAAGATATTTGGGTCAATCGTCAACTCTCTTTGTGTGACAAATATTTTATCTCAAAATCACAGCAGTGTTTAGAAAAGGAAAATAATTAGAATGTAATTTGATAAGGTGCTTAAAAACGTAAAAGGGTGACGCGAAGCGAGCCATTATTGCCAAAATAGGGTACCTTTAATAAAACGTGTTTTGATTAAATTAGTTCAGTAGCACGCGACACACGAACCTACCCACACGAACAAATTCAGGTCAAAACTGATATACTAGTAGGATTAAAAACAATATGTATTAGTAAGCTTCCACGCTACGCCACATACAATAGATCTTATAGCTACCTGAAAATTTTGTACACTCATAAAGAGAAACACGTGGCTCACCGAAATTACCTTGAAATTTTTAAAAGCTTACATAAAAAATACATTAAAGTTTTTATAAATTTTATTTTGGATTTTGTCCATTATGTATACAAATGTTTATTTTGTATAAAACCCTGGGGCAGTATACTTGTTAGATTAAAGTTTTTGTGTTTAAAAGCCAAGTGGATTATTACCTTATTTTTGCAGTGATAATAAGCACGTTGTATCAGGTGTATCAATATAAATTTATAGATGGCTGTGAATTTATTGTCGGATGCAATCTTAAAATATAACAATTCTATCCTATTATAAATTTGAATCCGAAAATATGATTTATTATTTTCTAAATGGCGGTATAGTGGTTGATATTGTTAAAACTAGGCTTGTTCCCTTCCGGCGTTGTCACTGACAAATTACGAGCGCGCCCCGCGGCGGACCCTGCCTGCTAATTGACTTCACGTCAAATTTATTCGCTATATTCTTATAATGGGGACGATTGCTTCCCTTTTAAATACTTTTCTATCTGCTATACACTATACATATGCTTTTTGTTGCAAATTTATTTAAATTAGAAAATTGTCAATGAAGTTTTATAATTGATACTGCTATTTTTGATACTTCTATATCTATGCAATAAATCTGTAGGATCTGTCTGTAAATACAATTTCTTTGTCAAATTTTGTGATAAATGTTTGTTTTATGACTAACTGACTTCAATTCTACCTTTGTCTGCCTGTCCCTCCGTATGTCTAAAACGATTTTGATGAAATCTTGTATATTGCAAGAACATGTGATTGCGCAAGTGACAGGTCATATATGATATCGGTAAACCTTATGGAAACTATAATAAATAAATTTCTGAGATTTTCTCAAACATAAGCTACTTTTTTATCAAAAGCCTACCCCTAAGCAGATGAAAAGGGGGATGAAACTTTGAATGGAAAATGCTAAGCCGCTTAATCAATAACGATGAAATTTGGTACAGAGATAGTATGTGCCCGGAGACTGACGTAGGTTAAATGTATAGGCTTTTTTTCAGAAACAACCTTTGTACATATATACATTAACATGTAACCTAATCTAATCCGGAAAAGCCACGGAAAAATATTAAAAAATATAATTTTGCACGCGGACGAAATGAAGTCGCGGGTACAGCTACTCATGAATGGAAATGTAATACAACTACTTGAAACTTTAAATTACAAATTTAAACGTTAATGTAACTTTTAGAATTTGTGTAATGTAACGTTTAATTTACCGTCCTTGAAAGTAAAAAATCTCTATGCTTTTGACAAATTAAAGATATTTTTCAGTCAGATATAATAGTTAAATACTTTTATAAATTACGAGCCACGGTTTTGTTTTCGGTTATCTTTTGCACTGAACGCTTTCAATTTCTATGAAAATATAAATGACGAAAAGGTGATTTACCAACAAATATCTATCTATGCATTGCACGTATTCAACTTCTTTTCATTGAGTTAATAGAACCTATTAAATTGACACGTTAAAAAAATCTACGAAATAAATTGGAACGTATTCACTAGGTATTTTTTTAAAACTAACAGTTGACTTCATGTTTATATTGGGATTTATTGGTTAGTACTGTAATTTAATTTAATTTTTTGTTTAAGAGCCCTTTGACATTTTTGTGCGAAATAGTGATATTATGATGCTCTAATTCTCAAAAACTGTAAAGATTTCTTAATATTCTGTTGGCAGTTTATAATAGATCCATTTCCCTTCTTGAATATTGGTGTAGCATATTTTCTTATTTATTTTATTGTATCTTACAATAACCATTCTACGAAGTCGGTTTACAAGAAAAATTCTTAGACGCGCTACTATTACGGCATTAAGGTGCAGGCTCTGCTCACGGCACTTCTACGTTCGGAGCGCATAGGGTTTCACCCCTACGCGCTACCGAAGGAGCGCCAACTCCGCGTGGTCATCCGCGTGGTCATCCGCGGCCTCCCCATGGAACTCCCGGAAGAACTAGGTAAGTCAAGTGCCACGGGGACCACGGCAGAACATTAAATAGCGACCCGTATGCGCCGACTGACTTGTTCTGATCCAGTGTTGTCTTCTCTGTTCCATGAGTCCATTACGACTTTCTGATTTCCTGCATTTTTTCTTAGGCATGTAAACATTGTGGTTTAAATATAATCACTTGTAGTAAAGTTAAATAAAAAAGTTCTAAACTAATACTAGCTTACAAGAAGTATTGCAAGCCGGCTATTAAGATAATATCTATTACAATTATAACAATATATACGTATAAATAAAATTGAATTTTCTGTCTAAAACCTGTATAATAAATGCATTATCTTAAGCTTTTGTTGTTGAGTTAACCAAACCCAAACATGCGTTTTTTTAATTTTTGACGGTCTGTTTATTCTGGCTAATCTTCAAATCGACTGAACCGATTTCAACGTGACATGCCCAGGCAGATAGAGAATTTTTTAATAACAATCTGTTTCCTATTTAAAAATTTTCATTAGAGTTTTTATTTATCTGTATGTCTGGATATACAACATATATGTACTTAGACATCTTACAATAAGTACTGCAAGAATTTAATGATGGTTAATTGTTGTCTGTGTGTTTGTATGTTTATTTTTTCAAAGCTAAGAAACAGCCATTGAATTTCTATACGAATCTCTCTGTTTGAAGAATTTTATTATAACGGTGCGAAGTTATATTTAAATAATCAAGGTTCTCAAGTTCACATACTTATGTACAGCAAAAGGTAATTATATCTGATCATGACCACGTGGTTAGTGGTTTCTAGATAATACTATATAGTACTAGATCCTAATACTAGTAGTGCTAGACACGTAAATATTTTTATCTATTCTATTCAATCTTTACTTTTATTGTATTTCCTTAACATGCATTTGACGCGTCGAGAACATTAATTACAAATATTATGTATTTATCTAAAACGAGAAAAATTTACTAACAAAAATCGAAACTTTTGGTTCGGAAAAGTATCAAAATTATATTTTATACTGAAGTCGCTTAGCTACTCACACTATAATAAATCTACGAAAGTTGCACGCATTGATGAGTGTCCGAGCGCCCAATACAAAGTCGCATAATTTTAGAGAATTATAATAGAAAATGTGTGAAATGTGATTATTGTATGCCTCTGCAGCGGGACATAACTGAACTTATGTATATTGTAATATCTTTTACTGTACCTATGTATCACAATAAAATTTTTATTATTATTATTATTATTTATAAAATAAATATTTAAAAATATAAGTACTAAATATAACATATGACTGATCATAAAAAAATATAGTAATCATATTTATTTTCGTTTGATATATAAATATTTTAAAAAGCGATAGGAAGTAAGAAAGTATTTATATAATATAACTACCTGTATCCAGCCACGCGTAGCTGTGGCTCAATTACTCATAGGATTCATTTCGTAAAAAAAAAACTTTAGTTTTTGTCGAATTTTACAATTTATCAGGTAACTTTTCCAATTTTTCTTTCTCTAAAAATCTTATTCGGACTATTACATCACGTACAAAATAAATAATCTTTCCAAATCGGTTCAGCCGTACTCAAGTTTTTAGCAACATTTAACTTAACTGATTTATACCTAATACTACGCGCTATTTTTCGATTCAGTAACTACTAAGTTACAGAAATGAAAGAAGTAAAAAAGTAAGAGGTAAACATAATAGCAGTAAAAAAACTTAACTGATATGTAATTATAGTATACTTGGCACTACTCATGTCTGTGTGCGTAGTGCGCTCTAAAGTTGCATCGCGTATGTGCAAAACGTCACAGATAAAATGTATAAGCCCATTGAAAGTTTTATTTGGTTATTCTAAATAATAGTGCATAATCGTCTTAAAATATTTGCAAGTATATACACTATTTTAATATATATAATACAATAATATATCGCTTCCGCGCCGGTACTCGCCTCGTGTTCAAAGCATTTTAGAAGTTTGGCGCGGCCTATACATACACGATTTTTTTTGTATTGTTCTGTTTTCCTACCGCGAAACTGTTGTAATACTGTAAGCTGTATAATAAAATAGGTATGTATCTGTAGATCCGTATAGTGTTTTGGAATTTATTTACTAATACACTGACCTAAAATGTTTAAGCATAATAAAAAAAATATATTAATTGTTTTATTTTAACCGTGGATGCTACGTGGCATTTCAACAACTAATAATAAGACAAGTCACTTAATAAACCGGCAATTTGTAGTTCCTCTCAAATAATACAAATTGAACAGGAATGGATATTCACTAATCTCAGATAACACAGTCTAACGAGCACGAATGAAATGAATGAAATTATATATACGTACAACATACAGGTCTAATTTAATAATTTTATTAACTCCGATTCTCGAGTTCGTTCTCTTGTCGATAAGTAAAAATTATACAGACAATTTATGAACTATTATCTTAGTGGCACAAATGCATAATTTCTACCAATATCTTTTATTTTAGGTAAGTAATAAGAAAGCGCGGCACCAAAAATAATATATATATATATATATAATTACTTAATAATATAAAAATGACACATTAAATTTACTTACATGTTGTAGCATCCGTAGTACCGGTTAGCAAGAAATCCAAAATCAGAAGAACAAGCATCATTTTGTCACTTATCAACACAAGTAGGTGATGGAAGTTGTACATCGTTACATTTAATTTTACATTACGATTTTGTCAGTCCGTCAGCCCCCATGCTGGGCGCCAATATACACACATATAAAGACAGTAATGTATTTGTTACACTTGCCTAATGAACTGAGTAGTTTGCATTACAAACCGATATGTAGTTTGCATTACAAACTGTTATATGACCGAATAATATCCTACTAAAAAGACAACAACTAGGTAATCCATATTTTTACTGGTAAAACAAATCAAACTATAAAACACACGGTAAACGTTCCTTGGAGTTGCATTCGACACACGCAAAGAAGTGATTAAGGGGCGGTCAACTTGGTAAGCGTGTAATACTTTACCGAAATCCCGTGAAAAGTTTGAGACCCCGTATCCGGCAAGTGGTCTACACGCGACCGCTTTAGCCGCCGACTAACAGATAACTAAACAGTGCAAGGCTCTTGCACTTATACGTATGGAAAGCACCACCCCTTCACGATAATATTTCCATCTCTTTCACGCGGAACAAATAATGTAGGTATCGTAATTCATAAGAGTTCACATTTTCCTCAATTAAAGAAACGTTAAGGACATAATAAAATTGTTAAATTGTGAAGTCGTTGTGAATTAAACTTTGTGAATTACATAACCATTCTAAATAGAGTTTAGAAATTATGGCGACACATTGATAAACGATAATTTGACCTTCTGCTCTATGCAAACGTGCGCGCGCTAGCTTACGGAAAGTACGAAAAAACGGTTATTTTCGTTTATTTTAAAAACTACAATTAATTTTAAAAAAACCAACTGTGATTTTGAAGAATATGTTTAGACTAAATTATACAGAAAATATAGAAACATAAATCGGTCCCGTTGCTCCGAAAAATGTAAATCTCTGTTTCAAAAGAGGTTTCTTTGATTTTTTTTTTTGTATTACAAAAGTTGTATAAAGTGTAACGTAACTGCTAAAACGATGTCAATGAAATGAAGAATTAGGTTACCGAATATCAATTTTATACGTTTTGTAGTCACTTAGAAAAATTGAGATTCCTGCCTGTCGAAATTTCCAATGCGTCGCCTTAATCTGACGTGCAATCAAGAAATTAACATCAGCTCTATAACTATGAACTAATAAAGGCGTCAATTATTATTTACAGTGAAGAATACATATGAAGCCTTATAAAATGCTAAACATAATAAACATCGATTTTATCATACGTAATTAAATTTATTTAAAAATTCAATAAAAACCATTACGAATAAATGTTTACATATTAAAATTGTTACATGAGTATCACAGTGCCTAAGATTTTTTAATATTGTGATATATAAGTAATTTTTATCATCTTCCATGATACGTATATTGGTTTAAGGCTTATTTAAGGCTACGAATTAAGGTGCTTGCTGGGAAACTTTTTATTATTGGCTTAAGTCGCAACGGTACTACTAACATTACTGGGAAACAAACAAGTGGTATTCTTTACACAGCAAGTCTATATACATACTCGTATTAGTACACGCATGATAATATATAGCAAATCAAGAATTCTGTAATCAATCGAACTCTTTTATACAATAATACAGTGGTTTCGTAAATACTTTGTTCGCAATTCTTCGGATATATTTTATCAAATAATTAATTTGGGCTTCCAAGTAAGAACATATCAAGTTGTCTAAGGTTTTTCGCCTCTAAGATTATATTTTCGAGTGTTTTCATTGAATGAAGTTCATAACATTTTTTTTATGATTAGTAATAACAGTTAGATATCGAGTTAACAACTTGTCCAGTCGTTTTAAGAAACACAATTTAATTTCTTTGAATACTTATATTTGCAATGACCCTACAAAATCGATCGAAAAGTATTTCATATTAGAATAAAACTTTTCAACCCCTTTGAACCTATAAAAGTCGTATTTTATTAACGTTATTTATAAACTTTTGCGTTCGTAGTTGGGTGTAATAAGCATTTATAAGACTAACATCAAACATTATTTTGAGAATTGCAACAAATTTTATAATATAGTAATATCCGCGAAATGGATACACATATTGACTTGCTGTGCGAAGAACCTAGTAATGTTTGTCGATATACCTTGTGACTAAGCGCCAGTAATAAAAAAATGTTGTTTATATAAACTATCTTATTTTATAACGTAATACAATATAATTTGCTTCATTGAAAGATTCACAATTTTGAATCAAAGTAATAATAGATACTAAATGTTATTTGTTAACTATCGTTACGTTGTGAACTATCTAAGTCATAAGTGGAAGATAATTAAACCAAATATTATACCAACACTATATCAATATGTGGTCAATCGGTTCTATGTACTGGATTCTTAAAACATGTTCATAAGTTATTTATTTGTAAGTTAATAGTACCGACTAACCGACAGCTCGGCGCCACAGAATAAAGTTCTACGAATTATGGACAATTTCCTTGCAAGTATCCGTTGCTGTAGGGTTACCGGCCGCACTCTAAAATTATAAGTATTATGCTCTTTTTCATGTAGGTGTACTGATTAATCTATAATACAGAACGCAGTACGCAGAGTACGCAGAAACACTCTTTTTAACATAAACTTTAAACTTTTATGGTTCACCAGTGCGAGCTTTAACAAAAAAAACTTACTTTCTAAAGAAAGTAGTTAAAAAGTAACTGTACGGGTATCCAAAACAGTATTTCTGAACTCAGCCACAATTAGTCATATTTAATAAGACTATAATTTCAATGTGGCAAGTTGTTTGGAGTTGTAGCACAGAATTAGAGGTTATTTTGAATTTGTTTGTTTTGTGCATTTTGAAGCAAGTAAATCATTTATGTTTTTCTTGGTTTTTCTATATTTTCCACTGTATATAGATTATTGATTGGTTTTTTGTGTAAAAAAATTTTATTCAAATACATGACGAAAACTTTTATTCGAATAAATGACGAATACAATAACGTCAATCGTGAATTTTATCATCAACATCAACAGCACACCTAAAAAACGAAAAGTAGTTAAAAAACCCAGGATGCCTATTAAAAATTTAAAAAACCCCGACTCAAAAAAAGCCTAAAAATTAAAGAAATAATATGTACCTATTAGTCCTTATTAACTTTATGATAACTTGTAATGTAAATAGTAGTAGTAATATAGCCAAGCGTCGTCGCGTCAGGGACCACTAAGTAAATTAACTGTATTTAAATTTCATACCTACTTTTCTTTTTGTTGTTGTTTTCTGTTTTTATCTTGTTTAATATAATAATCATATTGTAGTATAGTAATATCGTCAAAATCACAGGATACTCAATTTCTAATCGATCAGATCAGAAGTTGCTCGTAACCCTTCAACAACTAAAAAAGACCTGATAATCTTAAAACGGCTGAACAGATTTGCTTGAATTATAGCTAAGAACACTCTCGATTAAGTCAACTTTCAAACAAAAAAAATTAAATTGTAATCAGTTCATACGCTTAGGAACTATGATGCCACAGACAAACACACGGTTACACATATACGCAGACACACAGACACACAAATACACACGTTAAACGTTTAACACCCTTTTTTATTGCGTCGGCGGTTAATAATTTTTAAAAAATAAGCTTCTGATCTATATAAACTTAAAATGACTAAAGTCATACAATTTTTTTTAAAACAATGTAAAACTGTTATCAACCGCAAAAAGTGCAAAAACTACTGTTTTAAAAACATAAATCAATGCTCTTTTCTACTCCTCTGAAATTGAATACTTTTTTTTAAAGTTGGCAACCCTAGCCGTTTGTGGCCTAAGTAACACTTTAGTATTTCGCAATCATATATTTACATATTGCAGTTAATGCATTATGCAATAAATATTGTATTTGTGAAAATTAAAATTTCTGTCATAAGAATTAGTATATAACAGCCATTCCCAAAGTGGGCGATAACGCCCCATTGTGGGCGCTGCAGGCCTAAAGGGGGGCGGTAAGAGAACCAGAAAAAAAATGGAGGCGTTGTGTAGAGGCCTGGGGGTGATTTGTAATTTCATTTAGCTAGGAGGCATCTTAGACAACGACTGCATGAGCTCTCGACTTAGTAGACAAAATAAGTTTGGGAACCAGTGCTATATAAGGTACGTATTATTGAAAATGCCACAAGGTTGAAAAAATACAACAAAGGCGTTCATGAAGGTCATTAAAATATAAGTTTTTGTTACTTATAATTTAATTAAATTGTTTATCAAAGTTCTTGAAAAATTTATTGCAATTATCTTTCAAATGATGTTGGTATTATTTTTAAATTGCATTCACCATTGTGACTACGACTCATCTGTTCGCATGGACACTGATTTGATTAATTATGACGGGTAATAAATAAATTTTACAAATAATCCCAGAATTCGCAGAAGTCGAGTTTACATTATCCAAAACACAGTTATCAGACAGTTTGGACAGTGACGATTAATACAATTGAAATTGAAATTTTGCCTCACTGAATAAGTTTATATAGATTTATTTCTTTAAATGTAATTCTAAAAGCAATAATATTCTAATAATAATATTACTATAAATAATTAATTATTTCCATACATAAATCAATAGACCATATACTTCATAAAATTACTTATTAACATTTACTCAAAATAATAGATACGAACCGAGTACATACGATACTAAAGACACTAAAATATACACATTTTTAGATAACAATTGTTTTAAAACGAGCTTATTAAACGTGAAAATATAGAACGGTAGTTTTCATTTCTTTGCCCTTTCCGTTATCTAACACTAATCACGATATATTTTTATATTATGGCGGCGACTTATAAAATGTTTTGGCATAATATAGATATTATATTGCACATGCACATATGTTTAGATAGAAATATTTAATTAAAATAAATATTAACATTTATAATAAAAGGGAATTTCGCTTTTTCTGCTCTTGGCTAAATCAATAAATTTGTTTATATTAAATTAAAGTTTAATTCGCGACTATTCCTGGCTTCCGTCATGAAATAGGTGATAAAAAAATTATAACAATTTGAAAGCTATTTATGTATCATGTGTTGTATTGAAATGTAATTATATTGTATTAGGAAAATAATTTATTTCTTAAAAAAAAATTCATATTTTTCTTTCTCGTGACAAGCATTATCATTTCTTTCGAAACAATTATTACATACATACATACATATCTTCACGCGGTATCCCTAACAGGGTAGTCAGAGAGGATGGAGCGCCAAGCGTCGCGGTTCTTAAATACTTCTTTCAATTATTACGTTCGAGCTTTATCAGTTATCACACCAAACCATATATTTGTTTACCACTTCGTAGACTTTGTGCAAAGCTTTTGAAAACTTTACAAAAACTGCCAAGTCTTATTTCCAAATGGACACTCAAGACATCAAAAAAATTTCTACTTTGTCTATTCAGATCTCAGTTTTATTAGTCGTTCATGCATTTTGACTCTTCTACCTATTATAATAGATATATTATGTAGAATGAGTTAATGTATTAATGTAATATGTAACCTGCTTAAAACGGTTACTAATATTACTTTCTACGAAATAGAACAATAACGTAATTAATATGTTCAAGTGTGCAAACAAGTGTACGTCCACCTTTGATTCTTACTCTTACAGTAGGTAAAAAGGAAGCCATAGTAAAAAAGAAGTAATAAGTCAGCTTAAAATTTCTCACTAACTAAACCTATTTAGTGTTATTATTAATCTAATAATATAATATGTCTTGAATCTGTTAAAATCTGTTACAGCGCGATATTGGTATGTATTATATGTCCCTATAATGTAAATATTACCTAGTTAAAAGTGATTGTCAAATTTGAAATCAGTTTAATTTATTGTGTGGTATTCACATGTATTTAGTTTAAAAAATAAAGAACTATTACTACAAACATACAGTAAACGGAATTAAACAAACATTATTCTAAAATAAAAACTTGTTAGCAAAGACCATTGATAATAATTATTTCGAGACAATAAATTAAATATGATTTTCATCGACTTATCCAACAAAGTTTTAATTGTTTCCGTTACAGTAGCAAAAGACGGATTTCACTTTTTCAAGGAACTGACAGTTATTCAAACTATATCAAACAACAAGGACTTATTACGTTGAGATACATTACATTTAATTCCCATGCATAAGTTTATTTATATCTTTTATAAAAGTTTATATGTAATTATTCGAATAGTATTCGTATAGGAGCGAACATACGGGTTCGCACCGTAGCGGTTCCAACCGAACTGGCATATCTGAAACAATTCTAAGCAAAGCGAACAAGCTGAAAGGACACTTTTCGCGAACGAGTAACGTTTGACAACCTCCGCTGCGTCTGTCCCTTTCACAAACCTCCTAGCCCAAGGGCTAAGCCGTTTCCAAAGAGGCGTGTAATCGTTTGTGTGCGTGATGTTAACTTTTCAACCGAATTTTTTGGTGACGTTAATTTTCAGTCAAAAGAGCGTTGAAACGTAAAACCAATGTGACATGCAAAGCCCAGTCGTACGTTTGTAAATTAAATACCTACTTTATACCAATATTATGTTTCTTAAATGAATAAATTAAAAATAATAATTAACCAATTCTGCATAACGATCAAAAACAGTTCATTTCTGTACAATTGTTATCGCTCGAACTGGAATTTTAGAATCATAATGAAGATGGTATCTTCATTATGATTCAAATGGTATCATTTTTCCAACATTATACTATATTACTGTTCTATTATACAGAGATATGTATAACTACTAAAAAACTGGCCTCATACCAATGTAGTTTATTAGCACAGACAGTAAACATCCGTAGTTTTCTAACGATATTACTTCGTTGTAAGAAACAGAAAAGGAATTTTAACGTATGTAGCCATCCTACAAATTAATAGAAAAGACTGATCTGAAAATGTTTTAATCATAGTATTTGTAGAAAGCGATACGCTGGACCTTAAGGATATTTCTCAGGAAAATAAATATATCGTTATTTGTACAAGTATTAATGAAAAAATAGAGAATACTGGAAAGTACTGGGAACTCAAGAAAAAAAACATACGTAAACCTATTTATATACTATACGTACACTAGACATACTTCAACGAACACAATAAATAAATCTAAATAGTAATAGACCAAGCATACGGAAAACTATAATAACAATGTGAAAAAAACACAATTGTAAGATACCGAAACAAACTGGATAAAGACAGTCCAATAACTCAAAAAGCCCTGGAATCAACTAGACTAACTCAGAGTGTATTCTCACTTCTAAAGCAACCACAATTTTATTTTATTTATTGTTTTAATTTTATTTGCACAAAAAAAACACACAGAAACAGTAGTAAAAAAAATAACAATAACAAAAGGCAATGCTTATCTCTTTAAGAGATTTCTTCCAGCACACCTCAGTGATAGAGAATTTTTACATATAACCATAAGGTTCAATGTGTGTATGTATACACTATATACATACAGTATATACATACTAACTGTATGTATATACTGCCGCGCCTTGCTGTGGCCTAGTAAGTATATTAGTTAAGTATATTAATTTTCGGTATTTAAAAGCACGCGCATATTCGAAGATTCGAGATTTTTAACAAACGAATATTTACATTTTAATTTATATATAGATAACATATGTGTATTATACGAGTATATATAACATATGTATATTTATGAGTATATATAACATTTTTGACGAAATCTTTCGCTAACTCCGTCTCCAGTGTTCATAAAGGTACGATTTAAAAAACTGGATAATTCATGTAAAAATTATTTGATGTCGGCGTTCTAAAATAATTATAACGTTTATTTTGAAATTATTAAACAATTTTCTCACAACAAAGTACTACTGTGGTTAAATTAATTACCTGTAGCGGCAACATTAATTACAAACTTAATATCTTTATTTATTAAACAATTTGTGTTGGCTTTGATGACGTTACGCCAATTAGTATAAGGCTGTTATTGAGAATTGACAATTACGAAATTAATAATTATATCTGAACATCAGGGTGCTATACTTAAGCTGTTAAAGAAACATCTGACCAATATAAAATTTTAATCTGCTCAGTACGAGTACACTTTTAACTGATACAAGTTTTATTTATCTACTCGTGTCCAAATAAATAATAATATACAAAATTGAACAATTAATGAACCATTGAAAACCGTATGTTCGTAAAATGTGCCCTAATATCGTACTTAAAATAAAAGGCAATAAATGACAGGTACATATCATAATCAAATATAACTTCAGAAGTCAAGAACTAAACAAATGCAGAATAAAACCGTTCAAGTTACTAGGTGCCAACTGTGAAAAAATTTATCACGGAGCAAATTTTTTAGGCTTCTTATGGGAAGAATGTACCTAACGTATTACAGTCCTGGTAATGAATTATACTTTCGCAAATAAGGAGGTCGATATTATTCAGCGATTTTATAAAAATATTTTAAAAGAATTGACACAAAGTAACATTTTATAAACTAAATAAATGCTTAATAAACTTTTGTGGGGCGCTATACGAATAGTCTTGAAGAATATTCGTATAGCGCCCCACAAAAATAATCCTCAAAGTAAAAAATTAAACTTTTGAAGATCACTTTTCCATTAGTACTCACAGCAATTATTCCATGTTTCAGCTGTTTAAAACGTCTGTGCCAGACAGACAGACACCCAGGTGGTTCCATGAATGTTCTGTATTTTTAATTTTATGCGTAACATCTGCAATAGTTAAGATGCGTTATCGTCTACAATCTATTGTTAGCACTTTGATTGACACTTAGGATCTACTTAGAAATATTTTAAGACGCTACTTGGCGCTCTATCATCACTGTTTACCCCGTAAAAATATAGGGATTGGTACGAAAATGTGGTTGTTCTAAAACAAAAAACTGTATTAAATATTTTAATTTAAAACTTTTACTTTTTCTCGTAAGTTACAGCCAAAGGTGATCTACAGTAGGTATTATTTTTTATGAATGACAGCACACGAATAAGCAAATGTTGTCCCAATGCAATAATTTATCGTAGCTCTGCGCAAATGTCAGAGATAGAGAAGTGAGCTTCGTACTGTGACTGTGTGACATATTGCTGGAATTTCTGCAGCGCTCTCAAATCTGTCAAGCGTTATTAAACTATGACGTTAGTGATTTATGTACTCCACGCTTAGCAGATATTACCGCCTTATCGCGAATGCCATGTGACATTACTTACTAACATATACACTCAGAAAATTAATTTATTTACAAACGTTATTAAATAAATTCAACTCAAAGGTTGAATTATTTAACTACAGAACACTGTATTTGACTAGGCGCTCACTGGTTAACTTCCAAGCAAAAAGGGTCCGCCTGTGCGTTATTGAGTTCGAAATAAGTTATGAATTATCAATTGTAGTATTTTGTGTTTTATCACATGTCAAATTATATTTTATATGTATTGTAAATCTATTTGTATTATAAATTCAAAAACTTTTATATCACAGACGTATGTATTTCTGTTGTATTATCATTATCACACTCACTATCTACTTGACAGAACTTCGCGCAGAGTGACACGTTACAAAACATTTTGTAATTGCAATAGCTCTATTTTATGTTTATATCTGTACTAAAATTCACAAATGTTATAGCACTTAACACTAGATCATTCAACGGATTGAAATCATGATAAACACTTTGATCGAAACATCAAAAGTAAACACTTTTGCTGTTAGTTTACAATTTTGAAATTACATAACGCAAAAGCTATTATTTATGTACATTTCTAATTATGTATAACATTACATATAATAGAGTGTTTAGTTTTGCTCTACTTTACAACAATGTATAATTACGCTTTGAAAACTAAATTTTTATAATTTTATCTGTGGTTTTGTGCTCATGTTAGGCAAAACCTATTAATATAGTAGAACAATAAAATACAATCAAACGAGAGTTAGCATCATTTTAAAATTTTCCTAATATGAACAAACAACAAAGTTAAGTGACGTACGATAAGCCACAAGCACTATTTATAGTGAATAAAATAAATGAAAATGAAACAAAAAGTAACTCATGAGAACAAATGTTGCCACACTTTACACCATATTTTTTTCACATTCTGTGTGTAAAACAAAAATCCAATGTGTTCTTCATAAATGGCGAAGCAATTCACAGTTTATTTGGCATTTAGGTAAATTTAGAGGATCCCTTCGCTGCTGGCATTTTATTTTATGTGGCTGCTCGTTACCGGCGGCGGCCGCGCGTGAAGTTACGGCCGCGTTGGGCCCCTATCACGGGCACGCACTAGGAGACCACTCCTAGCGTTTATCATAAATGAAATGTGCGATAGTTCTTTTCTATATTATAAAATTATATTATTATCACAGTAACAACAAAATTAGATTTATATTGAACAAGACCTCATTCTAAACAACTAAGCTGTAAACAGCGTTATATAGTGTTAAATATGAAATGTAACAGAAGCACTGATCACTATGAACTCGCTATCAATTCTTCATCACAACTATTATGTACTTGACTATTCGACGGCTTCTCAACAACTGAACTCTTGCAAGACCAAAATCAGACTTTTATGCAGCCCTACACGCACAACACGCAGGAAATCCTTTCTACCCTCGTTCTCGTTACTAAAATGTTACAAGATATCACACGTGGGTAATTTATGTGATTAAAATTAATGTGGAACTAACACTAGTATAATTTTATTACAAGTTTCCCGTGTATCATTTTACCGTTGTTCATATTACAGATTTATTTTATTAATTATTTATTAAAAAGTGTCAGTAATATCAACAAAGTAAACTAAAACCTAATAAATGTAAAAATCATTTAACTAAGCTCCAGTTCATATACTTTTTCACTTTAAATCAAAACAAATACTGAATATTTATTCTGACATTCTAAATAAACAAGTAATTGTAATAAATCGCAACAAATTTTTGCTCAAGTGCGTATAATGTCGTTTTATGTCCGGAGGGAACCGATGCAACTCACATCTCACTACAGCGATATTTTTATATTTGCACTGCATTTCTGTTCCTTTTCGTAAAAGGGCAGTGTTTATTGTACATAAAACAAAAATGAATACGCTAAAATAAGCTGTTTAAGTTAATGTATCTAGTCCATTATATAGTTTTAATTTTTTTCTATTAAACTGTCTCTGTAAACCTCGTATTATAAAATTTATTCAAATAGGTACTTGATATGTGTTTTTGTTACACATTCTCTATCTTATCAAATAATGATTAATGAAATTAAATATTTGAATCACACATAGGTACTAAAAAGCTGCAAAAATGAAACTACCTTTAAGTTTTAATTTAATCTTTACCATTGTTTTATAATTATTGTTATCGCTCCATTTAATATATATTAATAATTAATAATAATTATACCTGTTCTTATACTAAATTTGTGCAAAATGCAATATTGTATTTTTAGGAAACCAGAAGTAATTTAAATTTAAAAAAAAACATTCATTAGACAATTTTATTACTAATTACACAACTACAAAAATCAAAGTAACTTTTAAATAGAAAACAATTCTTTCTATGAGCTTAAAAAAATTGAACTGCCTTCAAAAAAAATACTGAAAAGTATAAAATAACTATCCTTTACTAATCAAAACTCAAGTACAATTAAAATAACTTTATAAATACGATACACATATACCTATATAATTAAATTTGACAGTTACTGAAGTCGGTGCCAAGCCCACCAAACTAATAGACTATGTTGTTGCACATTGATTTGGCACCGACTTCAATAACTGTCAAATTTAATTATATAGGTATGTGTATCGTTTTTATAAAGTTATTTTAATTGTACTTGAGTTTTGATTAGTAAAGGATAGTTATTTTATACTTTTCAGTGTTTTTTTTTTTGAAGGCGGTTCAATTGTTTTTAATAAAAAAATTTTATTTCCCCTTTTTGAGTGGTCTTGATCTAAATAAATATCTAGGGCAGGTCTGCAGTTAACTTCATTCTAATTCTGGAGCGCAACGATATACAAGAGAATCGTCGATATAAATAAAGGTTATAACCAGGTCGTGTTATCTAGTATATCTTCGAAGTTCAAGCTCCAATATCGGTGAAATTTAAATGGGACCATCTCTGAAGTATTACCTACCAAACGTAAAAAGAATTTTCGAAATTGGTTCATAAACGACGGAATTATGAGGTAACAAACATACAAAAAAAAAAACATACAGACGAATTGAGAACCTCCTTCTTTTTTTGAAGTCGGTTAAAAAGTAATTTACAGCGTTCGAGTGGCAAATATTCAAAAATCTAAATAGACAGAGTTTCCCCTAACAGAAGCGTAATGATCCGCCACCCACAGAACACATATACTCCAAGGAGAAGAATTACAACTCCATACAAAAAAAGTGCAGATTATGCGCCATCTGGTAATGCTTCCATAAACTAAAATGGCGGGGATTTAAATTATACTCTGTGCGTATTTTCTTAGATGATTGAACTAAATAAAAATTAGCGAAAACTTTACTTGATAAAGTTAATGTTTCAACTATAAAGTTTTCGCTTATTTTTATTTAGTTCAGTGGATAACAAGGTAATGGAACTTGGAAAGTTAATAAAACAAACAGAATTAGTGATAATTTTTTAATTTTAAATTACGAGTTCTGATTACAATTAAATGTGGATATAATAACAACAATCCTTTCAAAAGTCACTGTCTTGATCCATAATTCTCAACCACACCGATGCGAGTTTCCTCAAGTGTTCACGGGGAGAATAGCTCGTGCGAAACACGGAAAAGCTAAAAACAAATAGAAAAACTAATCGACGGTTATGAAGAAAATTTTTTGATTTATGAAGTCTTTGACATTTCATCAAACAGGGTTGCTATATTATTGAATTCAATTAGTAGTTTATTCGATTATTAATATCGATAACAAAATGTGTTATTTTTGTTCAAATTATTTATAAATATCTTTGTTTAATGAAGTAAAATATTTGATTATTGTCATTTTTATATGTAGTACTCAAATAATTATAATAAATTAACGAAATAAATGAAATTTCAGTATCAATAATCGATATCAGTACATTGATAAATAATATCAATAAATTATATTTTGTAATGATATCCCTGGTATTTTCTATCTTCTTTCTTTCTACATCTCTTGTCACTTTCATTTTGTTTCCATATAAAGTCTGCAATAGCTCCATACAAAGTTGATACCCCCTGTCCGCCACCGCACGAAAAGAGAGCGCTCCAGTGCTGCGCATTAATTTTTATGTAACCACAGTTACCCCTACTATGCGTCATCCCTTCTTCGTCAGACTTGTAGTTTCTTGCCAACAATATTATAAAGAGAGAGAGAGAGAGCTAATTTCATAAGTTCGTTTACATGAGGAAGGTAATCTCAGGAACCACTGCACCTGTTTAAAAAATTATTTCAGTATTTGAAAGGTACATTATTCCAGATGGACATAGGTTACATATTATGTATTCAACCGGGCGAACTCCGCTAGTATACTATATTTAGGGTGCCGTACCTCATTTTTATAATACTGAGAAGACAACAGAGCAAACAGTTCACTTGATGGTCAAAGTCAAATCAATTCATTCATGACAACCCAACCGCAGGGTGTTTTCGAACGTCAAATCTGCCTTTGTTTAGATTAAAAAGAAATCTCGCACACTGAAAAGATCAGACAAGTAACTCAAAATGATAAGTAGACTGAGTGGCCTATAGACATTTATAATATTGAAACTAATAAACCACTTCCGATGGAAAATGCTAATAATAATTGACAACCCTGAGGACTAAGATCTTGTGCCTTTTGTGTCAGAAGTTTCGCCGATTACCTTACCGGTATCTTACCCTCCACACCGCAACACAACAGTGTAAGCACTGCTCTTTAGCGCCAGGACTATCGAATAAGATGGTGGTAGCGATCCTGACGGACTCCGCACAAAGTCCTGCCACCCACAAATTAAAACAATAAACAAACCTGAAATTTGGGATAATGATATATATTATGAACTCACGTTCAATGCGCTAATGAACACTTTAAAATATTTGTAGCAGAGTTAAATAATGAGAAAATTTGGCACTTAAACACCATTTTTTCTTCCCCTTATTTTCAAAACTACCTGGCCTAGGCCAGGTTAACTAATTACCAAAAGTTAAAAACCAAAAAAAATATAATGAAAGTCCTAGGTCTCGTATATTTTCAGAAACGTAATTTACACATTTACCTTTTTATAAATATCGTACGGAATCCTCTGTATGCGAGTCGAACTCAGACGCAACTCTTTTTTTAAATATTGTAATGGAATAGTTGACTTCTGGGTTCGATTCCCGCCCCGAGTCTGGGTGTTTATGTATAATATGTATTTATTTACAAAAGAAAAGTGTATAAGTAGTATATCAGTTGTCTAGTACCCATAACACAAGCGCTGTGCTGCTTACTTTGGGACTAGATGGCGCTGTGTGAAAATGTCTGAGTTTATTATTATTATTATTTATCTTACTATCGAACACCAAGTTCTGTATAATAATAAAGCGAAAGAAGTATGTAAGAACCGCGACGCTTGGCGCTCCATCCTCTCTGACAACCCCGCTAGGGATACAGCGTGAAGATATGTATGTATGTATGTATAATCTTTTCTTAGCTGTCAGTATTCTTCATCTCTTTTT
Source organism: Zeuzera pyrina (assembly GCA_907165235.1). Taxonomy (NCBI): domain Eukaryota; kingdom Metazoa; phylum Arthropoda; class Insecta; order Lepidoptera; family Cossidae; genus Zeuzera; species Zeuzera pyrina. Next base: position 14,019,410 of record OU015624.1, read on the forward strand.
CGTCTATTATTTTCCATAATCTTGTTACCAAAATTATAGCGAGTTCGAAATTTGAACGCCAGGCTTTTGTAATTTCTACCAATCACCGCACTTTATTTTCCACATGACATACCACTGATACTGAATAAACTCCCACGATAGACCATTTTAACAGAATCAATAAGATTGCACCTGGGAGTTACCAAATTCAGTGACTGCCTATTTTTATAAAATAAATGGTAAGTAAATCCATTTCCCTTTTTTTCGTTTCACAGGCATCCACATTTCACATAGAGTCGGTCCCTTGACAAATAGAAACTTTCCCATGTCTAATCGAATCAATTACATTAATGGAAGTGACTTTTTATATCCGCTTTTCAGTATCTTAAAAGAGATTCCATTACATACCTGTACAACAGTTACCATTATATCTACACAAGCTCTACAAAACATCAGGTACCATCTCAACACAACAATACAAAATCAATCTATTCACACAACCTAAGTAAATAGTACGAGTACATACTTAAACATTAACTCAAATGTAGTTTATCTCAACACCAAAGTATGGTAACAGACTTGAGTTCATTGTAGGACATCACACTGCATATAATGCTTAATATTTAATGTCACATAATATGCTACATAGTGGTACATAAGTTATACATATTATGTTGATATATTACCACCACAGTACATAAATACAGAAGGATGTCTTCATAGAAAGCTAGCGTACGCGGTTTGTATGTGTGCACGCTAATATGCACACGCCGTGGCACGCACGCAGCGGCAATATTTTGGACAATTATGGGTGAATATTATACCGCCAATCGGGGTCTCATGCTACGCAACACGCGACCGTTTCCGTTTATTCTTAATTCGTTCGTCACATCATCAGAAATACATTTTTTTTTTAATTGCATAAACGAATCTGCCAAGCCTACCGAACTAGGTGGCTTTCTGTTGTTGTTTATTGGTTTGACATCGACTTCGATAATTGTCGAATTTAATTAAGCATCTATGTATTATCATATCATCATCATATTTATGAAGTTATTTTTCTACTTGGGCTTTGATTAGTAAAGGTTAATTATTTCGTAGTATCCCAGTGTTTTTATTTTGAAGTCAGTTTGTTTTCTTAATCATTGAGTAATTTATTTTTTCCTTTTGAATTATTTTGTTTTAAGTAAATACGTAAAGTAGATTTATAACTACGTTTTTTCCAATTCTAGAACGGTACATTAAATAAAAGTATCATCAAAATATATAAACCAACAAGGAGTTCTTTCGTTTTCGCAGTATACTCCATCATCAAGTAAACTAAACTGTGGTACCACAGAGAAGATTATGTATTCTTTCAAATAAACATGGAATCAACAAAATCGGTGCATAGAAGGCAGAGAAGTCAGTGAACATACAAAAAAAATATTCCGTAGAATCGACAACCTATTTCTTTTTTTTGAAGTCGATTAAAAAGAAAAGCAATAGAAATACCTGAGTAAAATATTTACATCAATGAGAAACCTTAAAAGAAAATTAAACTGACTTCTAAAAGACATGAACACTGAAAAGTACAAAATAACTCCTTTATTAATCAAAACTCAAACACAAAATAACTTTAGAAATAGGATACAAATACCTATATTATTAAATTTTACAGTTATTGCAGTCGGTGTCACCACATTTTCTGTTGTTACACATTAATCTGGCACCAACTTCAATAATTGTCAAATTTAATTATACAGGTTTATAAGTATTTGTAATGTAAGCCAAGGGAGACCAAGGCTGACTTATGAAGATCAAATAGCCAGAGTGTTAGCAGACGGAAATGTCAAAAGCACTCACTTACCTAGGCGAAAATGTGTGAGAAGAATGATGAGATTTGAGAAAGCAAAAGAGGTATGTAAAGACCGCAACGCTTGGCGCTCCGTCATCTCTAAGTACCTTGTTGGGGATACATCGTGAAGATATGTATGTATTTGTAATGTTCTTTTTATGCTGAGTTTTGATTAGAAAAGATTAGTTATTTTGTATTTTAAGTATTCTTTTTGAAGTCGATTTAATTTTTTTCTCAAAAACTTTTTTAGTTTTCCCTTTTGAGTGACCTTAAATAAATATCTAGGATAGATCTACATTTACTTTTTTTAATTTCTGGGGCGGAATGATACACAAAACAATCATCAATATAAATAAAGCTTATAAGCAGTTAGCGTTTTTTGGTGTATCTTCGAAGTCCAAGCTTCAATATGAAAGAAAAAATGTGACCACCTTGGAGCTATACTGAACCCAACGTAAAAAGAATCGTTGAAATTGATCCACATTTGATAAAGCTATCGGTAAACATTCATGAAAACAAATACATACAGACGGACATAGAACCTCCTCCTTTTTTTGAAGTCGGTTAAAAAGAGTGTTAACAATATAATATACTTCTGGTGATGAGAAAATACAATAATATAAAATAAATATTTTATATCAAATGATTACTTGCTACAATTTTACAATGCATATTTATGCATTTGATAATATTGTATTTACATCAGTACTTTTTGTCATTACAAACAAATTTCTCTGTCTTTATGGAAATCCCGTAAAGGCAGTGAATTTATTTTGGGTTCGTTGATAATTCGCACATGATTGAATAAACAATAATTCAAAAAAAATACTATCCACTCAATAAATTTAGGTATTGCTAGAAGCGATGACGTCGTAAACAACACTCTGTTCACCCCGAACGTGAAATAGCGAGAAATTATGTATGAAAACATATGACGATTACTACCTCGATATAGTTTATAATATTTATTTACTATATAAAATCTGAGGTTGATTTTGTAAGTAATCAATTGAAACAAAAATAGGTACACAGAAAATTGAGAAAAAAATCATCGTAGTCATTCACAAATCACCGAATAGGCAGGAATACGTGAAGGTTCAACCCTACCTCGAAATACTTGTGTTTCAAGAATCGTAAAATATTTCACGGACGACGCACACTTCTCGCTCTGTATTTAGAGATAACACATCTAGATATGACAAGTTATTTTATTCCAGAACAAACTCTTATTTAAAATAAATGTAATACTGAGGTAATATTATAATTTTATAAACATTTTCTATTTAATTATACATTTCCAAGAATAGTTCGAATCTCTTTGTACCCGAAAATCAATCTGTGAATATAATGTTATTAAACAGTAGCTATAAGATTTTACTAACAGCGATGATAAGAATTCTGAGAATTGCAAGAAGAAAACAGATTCTATTTATTGATTGCTATTGAGATTTTATTAATTGAAAGTAATTTTGTATATGATAAATTCCTGAAATCTCTGGTGAGCTAACCATCTCCGAATACGGTGCTGGTTAGTTGACCGAGTCTGATCTCTGAAATATCCTGAGGAAGCTTCGTCGAGAGGCGAAACACGTGTCGATTGGTGTTTTTTGGAGTTTGAGCGGAAAATAGCTAAAGATTTCTGGTATTTTTCACATGAAATGGATTTCTGCACAGTAACACCTGAGTCTATACAATAACTATTGTATAGTATACAGCGTCTACCATATGTTCATTTAGAAATTGATGAAATTGCTTTCTAGTTGAAGTTTCGTTGAGTTGAATCTGTACATACTCGTATATTTCAGAAAACATTCAAATTAATTTGACGTCCTAAAACAAATAGATTGTTATTTTCAGTACAACCTTTTTTTTATCAATGCGTGATGGTAGATTTAATTTTTAGAAATACCTTGTAATTAAATTTACTTGATAATTTGATTTGAGTTTGAATTTGAATAGAAGAAATATAATAAAAGATAAAAGTTACATTTCATTTCCAGTATTACTCTTTTACGTGCCTGTAGATATACAGTGGGAACTCCATGGAAATGGAGGGAGCGCCCAATTTGCCCGGTAACTGCAACTGAATGTTACTATATCCGAGAAACAAGTGAAGATTGAGCTGTGAATGGTTCTCTTGTCGTAAAATGCGTGTCTTGTTACGTTCCAGCGCGTGCGAAAACGGAATTTATGTTAGCGTTCTGGTTTATGTTGTTCATACCTACCCTTAAAAATAAAAGTGATTTGATGTAGTAATTGGCCCTTTTAGTTGTCTGTCTAAAATATGGAATATTATGCAGTATGTGATACATTCATATAATTTTCAGCTATCCTCCGTTCAAAATTGCAAACCCTCGCCTCTTAACATAGCATCCTTAGGATATTGCAGAGATCAGACTCGGTCAGCTAACTACCACCGAATCTGTGCTACATTATTATATGTATTATACATACATGTATATTCAGTGTTAGTTAATTGACCGAGTCTGATCTCTAGAATATCCTGATGATGCGTCGTTAAGAGGCGAAACACGTATCAATTAGTGTGTTCGCAGTTTTGGGCAACAGATTGAGGATAGCTAAAATTTATAAGAAGTTGTCACAAAAAATGAATTTCTGACCTAACATAAGTCTATATAATATATTATAAAGTTTGTTTTATCAATTGTTTCTTAAGGTTATGACTTATGATCAATGGAATATAGCAGTATAGAAATCTCTTTAAGATTGTAATTGTAATTATAGCAGTATTGAAATCACTTTAAAATTGTAATTACAATTACAATTTTAAAGAGATTTTTATACTGCTATTGCAGTCCCTACATGGTTACAAAAATACTATAATATTTACTAGCTGTCGCCCGCGACTTCTACGTATGGTACTGCGTATGGTTATCTTATGGTACGCGTCGCCTGGATCACACTAGGTGCAAAACATGCACGGCACGCAACGGATTAAACGAAATTGACGGTGGCATGCTTTTATTGTATTCGTATCACCTGGATTTTTATACAAGATTATTTTGAAAGGATGGGTAAATGCGAAAGAGTGTTAAAGTACCCATGACGGAAAACTTGCGTTCTACATCTGCACCGAAAGTCAACAGCTCTCGAAACACCTCGAAGTTTAAAAAAAAATTAAAGTAAGGCAACCCTAATATCAGCATTTTTACATCGCTAGCAAACTTTTGAAATATAGGGAACACTGACATGTACCCATGGATGTATATACGTCCATGCATGTACCATATATATTACCACAATGGACTGGCGGTTGTCAAGTTATATTTGTGCCTATTTGATTTACGCCATTTTGGCGCTGTCGACATATGGTCGACATATACGACAGTACATGGAACTAAAATAGCCATATGCAGTATATGTCAAAATTAGTTCTCGAGAACTTCGCATTTCGCAAGCGGCGCTTCAAATTAGCACATTAAACTAGCTGTCACTTTTACATCGTAAAGCCTGTCCAGTGGTAATTTATACATGTCAGTGATAGTGGGAATTACGATAGCTTCGTAAATTTTCTTTTAAATTAAGAGTTTTTTGTATGGAAAACAAAATAAACGTATCTCGTAATTATTATATCTGCAATGTAACAGTTAACAGTGATACGTTAAAACCCCGGCGGATTTATATCCCCTTTCACAATAACCTTATATAGTTTAATCGGGAAAACGGATACAATTTATTGACGGTGTGAAATCTAGTGACTCAAGGAACATGACACAAGGAACAAGGAAGGAATTTTAAATAGAACAATTTTACAAAACAATGAAATTGATATTATGCTCCTGAAGCCTTGTCCAGGGGTAAGACGAGAGAGAGCGTCGTTTGTTTTGTCGTTTCTATCTCTTTCTCTCTTTAATTCTTGTAATAATCGTGGGTAATTTGCCCCTTCTTGCTAAATCAAATACTACTCCACCCTCACCAGGTAGTTCACGCGGAACATAAAGTGACATTAAGGCGCTTCCCCTAGTCAAATACTGTTTTTTTTGCTAGTTTTAGAGGCTATCTTCTCGGAATTTGAACATATATAAGAAGTAATAAAAATATAATAATTTTCGACATTTTAACAACACTTTTGCCGTCTCATATTTTTCAGTTATATATAAAATACATATAAAATCTGTATTCAAAAGAAAGCCTAAAAATTAGAAATAAGTGCATTTACTTCATAAATAGAAGTTATATTTACTTGCGATATACACTAATGTATAGATAATTTTATGATATAAAACTAGTATTTTCAAAAGACCCTTTTTTTATGAGTAAAATCAATAATTACTGGATTACCTGAAGAATTTTACGAATTCTAGTATGAGGTGCCTATACGTTTGCCTGTTTGCCTGGGGGAGCGCCTTAAGTTTATAAAAAATGGTGAGAAGCGCGCAATACTTGATAGAATCTCATCTTCACCAGACAGTGCTCATAGTCCGAACAAGGCTTCAGGATTAATTATTGTTACATAAAATTGTTATATTATGCTCCCTCGCCTCGTCCGAAGGAAAGATGAGACCTGTTTGTTTTCGACTGATGATGGTGTACAAAATAAAACAATTAACAATCACAATCGAGTAATATTTAAAAAACAGGAAAAAAATTTGACAATGATTGATTTCCATTATCCTTGTAATTATCAATTTATTTCTGATGACACTAAAAAGTATTTGGTTGCTTCCAATTTTCTCTTGACATGGTTTCATCTAATGGCATATTTTATATCCAAATCTAAGAAGCTAGTGCTGCTTTTGAGCTGCCCGGAGTAGCTTGAATGTTAGCACTACAAAACACAGATTTCATCCAGGATGAAATAACTCTCCTGGAAGCCGGTTTAGTAGAACCAAAAGTGGATAAAAATAATAATTTTTTTCTTCTGATAATTCAATTACTTTTCGGATCTAAAAAACGGGGCAGATACACTCTGATTCTATACATCTCATAGGTTTTTGACCAGACTGTTGCAGAATCGCAGAGTCTGTTTTGAACCCAAATTTTGGCCAAAAAATAATATAATCTCTATTGTCGAAAAAATTTTCCTTGCACATTGAGTGATTGAGTACTCTCGTTCCGGCAGCAAGTAAAATAATAGTAGCGCAACGTTTGTTTACTTCTTAAATTGAAATATTCGTTGGCGTATTATTAAGCAACCATTCTGCTATGGTTCTAGTACGCCAAATAAGGCATTAGCCTTCCTTGGTTTTTGTAAAGTAATTGATTTTAATTGTTTACTAGTTAAGTCAGAACTAAGCCACCGTCATGAATGTGGTTCGCAGAATGTCGACATCAACGATTTATGAAGCATAATCGTACTTAAAGAAAAATGTTCTTTTAGATGTAAGTATGCAAGGAAACTAACGACATCCGTGTTTATAGGTTTAGTAGGAATAATGTTATTGTTTGTTGACCACTGAAACCAACGTCTCCATGCAGGTTTATAAGCACCTATAGTTCTGGAAGGTCTCTAGCTTTTTATTAATAGCTTCGTTTTGTGACCAGCTTTTTAGGAGATAACTCCACCTTGTACCAACCATACCTTCAAAATTATGTTCTTTATGTTCTGACGTGGAACTCCAATAGTAGTGTCTACTAGTCTCTGGCAGATTCGGTATTACTAATGAATCCTGAAGGGTTCTCCTCAAAATGTCCACTCGCCAATATGTTCGTTCCAATTTTGGAACTTGAGAGTGAATTAACCCGTCCCCTTGTTGAGATGACTTAAGACCTGCGGAACTAAGCAAGATGGTGGGAATATCGAGGCAAGAGGGTATCTCCAATTGCGGCTGAATGCATTCTGAATTTCGGCTTTGAGGTCTCGACAATCTAGTTAGTGTATTCTCATTATGTGCGCGGCCTGAGACGCAAACAGATCTATTACCGGATGGCCCAACTTTTAAAATATGGAAGATCTTGCTTGCTGTAGGTGATGCCACTTTGAAAGACTTAACCGATCCGCTACTCCGTTTAAACTGCCTGGTAGGTGCTGAACGATCAAGGTCATTTTGTAGTGTTGGGTCATTTCTAAGACTAGACGAGCCTCATCCAGTAGATTTGACGACCTCATCCCCCCTGCTTCTTTAGATACGACAATGCTGTTTGATTGTCTAATTGGATCAACAGGGTTTTGTTTTTTAAAATGTCGATGTTGGATGAGATAGCCTTCTATAATGCGTGCAACTCCTTGGGATTGCAGTGCCACTTGATTTGACTCGTGTCCCATCTTCCGCACATTATCTTGTTGTTCAAAATCGCTCCCCAACCATAATCCGCAGCATCTGTAACTAGGAACTTCGATATTTTCGCAAAGCAAATCGGAGTTTCGTCAATGCCATCTATCTACCAAATTATCTCTGACAAAAACAGTTTGAGAAATTTCCACTGATTTCTTGGGATTCCTGCGTAAATCGCGATTGCTGTGTATTTGAATGAGACAACAATGTAGTTGGCTCAATGGGATTACTTAACAGACGAAGTTGAAGTGGAACATTGATATGGGATGTCACATAAAAGATCATTGTTTTTACAAATTTGTTTAAAGATTTTAATTTTAATACTGGACGTTGCGTATCGTCTGATTTTGGAAGCAAAAATAGAGGGGAAACAAAGCTCACCGAGCTCTATGTCCTTTCCAAAATATTGAGACGGATCATATATAAGATTTACCGAGACATTTCCGAAGATTCTCGTTTTTGGAGTTTGGATCTTACTAATTGGTCTTAGCTGAGAAGTACTAGTGAGGGTTTTCTGTAAAAAGGGATTTTCATTCTTTTTATGATCCTTATGCAAAAAACTGGTATTTTCAAATAAATATAAGTCAGAATCTTTTAATTTTTCAGCAACGATAGAATCCGAACACTGTTTTATAATACTATTTCGCCTACGTTGAATTATACTTAGTCCTTCTTCCGCATGTTAATTGCAGTATATCGTCATTCGCTTTTGTAAAATTTTTATCTTCCATAAACAATTGCTTGATTTTAAGGATGATGGAATCTGGCGATAAAACAGCCGAACCCAAGTGAGCCCAGTTCACAATTTCTTGTAAACGATTTTGCAAATCATTACGCTGTACTATAATAGCACGTGTGAGAGCTGTAAATGTGTTTTTAAACTAATCGAAAACTTGCAGAATTATCCACCGGTTTTAATTCCGCATTAGTTTTAAGGGTACGAAACCAGGAGTAAACAGATGCGTCTTTTGAGTCTCAAAAAACGGTATTATCATCTAATCTAGTTTACCACTTTTGCAAAATAGTTACCAACTCAAGATCGGAAGATCGGATTAATAATTGGGTCTTTTTCGTGTAAAACTGGTATCATATTAGGAAGATCCAAAATAGCATCAAGACTCTGAGCCTGAGGTTGTACGGAGTTTGAAATAAAAACATCGGAGGCTTTAGAAGGAATTGAAGAGATTCCTAAACTTTTATCCTCAGACTGAGGATTAGGTAGATTGTCGCTCGACTGTCCAGCCTGAACAGCGATGTAGTCAAGTACCCGTGAAACAGGGTCTTGAAAAGCGATAGTAGGTACTGGTTGTACACCATGATGTTCTAGTACTACTACTTTTTCCCATTCGGCATTACAAACCTCATCCTGAAATTGAATGTCTTTATTTGACGGCAAAGACCCTTGATGTACAGATAGAGGGAATTTAAAAAGATGATCCTCTTCAGGAAAATGAAATACCAACGACCGACATTTTAAATGCTCGTTTAAAGACTTCATTTGTTGTAAAATCTCATTCTCATCATCTCATCTCTCAAGGCTAGATGAATTGTTGGTGCGTTTTCATCTCAAACTTTGTTTTTTACGATTATATTCAAAACGAGGTGAAGAGCCAGGACTCTCCAAACAGGGTGACGCATCCATAATGTATTTATAATAATTTAATTATTTTATAATATTTTTACTTACGAGGATGATCTAGTGACTAGGTTCCCAAACTTATTTTGTCTACTGAGTCGAGAGCTCATGCAGTCGTTGTCTAAGATGCCTCCTAGCTAAATGAAATTACAAATCACCCCCCAGGCCTCTACACAACGCCCCCATTTTTTATTTGGGTCTCTTACCGCCCCCCTTTAGGCCTGCAACGCCCACAGGGGGGCGTTATCGCCCACTTTGGGAATGGGTGATCTAGTGGATGAAAATGTTTCCATATGGTCTCGCTAACATCACAATCACTAATACTTAAGACACTAAAAACTTTTTTGTCTTCTTTCTCCTTCGGATGCAAACGACGCAAATGAGGTATAGCGCGCTTCTCACCCTTTTTTATAAACTTAGTGTCAATTTATGTTCTATGCGAACTACCTGGTGATGAGGGTAGTATTAGATTTAGCAAGAAGAAGCAAATTACCTACAATTATTACATTAATTAAATTATTAAATTTGAATTAAAGAGAGAAAGAGATAGAAACGATAAAAATGAGAATGAGAGGGAGCGCCGTTTAGACGCTCCCTCTTATCTTTCCCCGGACGAGGCGAGGGAGCATAATAATGTTTTGCTTACGCTTTTTGAGTATTAAATCTTCAGTAATTGCTAATTTTATGTTTTTTATTATTTCGCCAATAATTTTAGTCTTGGAATTTATTAATTAGTCTCGGCCAAAAATTTCACCAAAAAACATCTGTTTGCGTCTATCCGTCTGACACAGTAAATTTTCTAAGAAATTATGAGATATTTTATAAGAAATTATATCTTATTCGGCAGAGTATATGTTAACTACTTAACATTTTTAAATATTCTGAGAATGTATCGAAAAACAATATGGATACTCAAAGTCGACCGTTCCCCTCTCTCAATTCTAAAATTATTGGAACTAGAATTTAAAAAATTCAAAAATTTTAAAGCGCACATTACATCGTTATATTTAAAGTGTTACAGTTTGCAGCGAAAATCTAAAGTCCTTTACCCAAGCGCGGGAGGTACCGGGTTCGATTTCCGGTCGGGTCAAATTAGAAAATGAATTTTTCTAGATTGTCTCGGATCTGGGTGTACTGGGAGACGCCCCTAGTAGTCGTCGTCTGGTTCTCAAAGTACAGGGAATACCCTAGTTTGAGATCAGGTGATTGGTGTGTATTGTCTGGCGCATTATTATTATTATTATTACCATTTCGTAACAAAGCTACAAACATTTTGGTCTCATTATTTACGGTATGTACGTATGTATACACGTAATAGACAAACTCTTTCTATTTACATAGAACATTAGTTTTTTTTAGATTTAAATCACCTGTTTGAAAATAAAATCATCTGAAGATACGGTTTGGTCAAAGCCGCATAATTCAAATAAGGGACCGATAGCTTTATCTCACCGCTCCCCGGACGCAGTTAAAACCGCCGTTTATTCTCCTTTCTACGGATCCCCTGAAAAATGCAGCCGCGACGGTACTCTCGAAATAACTGTATAAAGATTGTGTAAAAATATTTTAAAATATTATTGAAGTATATCAACATATAAAAAGACTTATAATGGTAATGAATGATAGTTTTATACAACATTTATATCTAATGTAACAACAACAATCCAAGAATGTTTTATATCGACGCTTGAAGAAACCACTACTAAACATTTTGTGTTGTAACTTGTGCTAATTTAATCTAAAATGGGCATATTATCCCTATACCGAATCTTATCTTAAAGTTTTATAGAAGAAATATAATTTTACATTTTGCAATTATTGCGCCATCAATATGTATTTTAAAATATTTTAGTATATTCGCGACAATGCCCGAACGTAGGCTATGAAAAAGTAAGCCACTTATTTTGTCAATGACTTATTCTGCAACTACGATTACAATTTGAACGCGAGTGGAGTCATGAGCACGACCTAGTTTATATCAGAACAGATCAAAAATTATGTAAATTAAACACAAGGGTTGAAAATTTAGAAAACTTGTTCTTTTATTGCAACATCTTCTGATCTTTTCATACAGTTTTATACGGTGACGATAGCAGTGACATTAATTCCGGTTCGCAACAACTTCAGATACCTTAAATTCAAAGAATTGCTGCAAAGAAATACGGATATAGAAGCGAAGTCTAACTCAAAAGAAAGTTTGTATAAATGCCGGCTGAAGTATGTACCGACGCGATGCGGCCTTTCATCAATAATTTCCAGTTTCGCAGATATGTTTGTGCGTAAGTATATACAATATTGTACTCGTAACTCTCGTACGTGATACAGAAAACAATTAAATTTCGAGCTATTTCTCAACTACCTTCATAAACTTTTAAATTTCCAATAAGTCTAGTAAGGATTTTCTGGTAAATAAATACCTATTTCGGTGCTAGTTAGCTGACCCAATCTGTTCTCTGGAAATCCTGAGGATACTTCGTGGAGAGACGAAACACGTGTCTATCAACTAATTGGAAACTTTGGACGGAGGGTAGCTAAAGTAGCGATTCACGCAAAGAAATACGTATATCAAGTAAAGATATTACAACAAAACATTCGCCAAGGAAACTGTCTCTGTTTTATAAAAGAAGTATAAAATAATAACATATCTCTCGTTATATTACAAGCTAAAGTCTATTACTTTATTTATCTGAAATAACTAAATGTGTGTAATTAATGTACATGAGCTTGAGCTATAATATTTCAGTCTACTATTAAATCTGGATGTTGAAGTAACCGCTATAGGTATTAATAATACGAAAAGGACATTGGTCCTTAATAATAATAACAATAATTTTATTTATTTGCGTGAATATGAGTATAACATCGATGTTGATATTTTACACATAAATATAAAGCTCTTCGTATTTTGCTAACAACATAGCATGCAAATATTTAATTAATAATTTTATAAAAACAAAAATTACTGAATGTCATGTACTCATGCGTAATCAAAATGGATACAATTAAAAGCAAGAAAAAAAATTAACATAATTAACATTAATGAAATAATTTTACTTTTCTGCTTCATCCCACAGGAAATAAAGTTTATACATTTCATTTACCTATTATTATACTTAATAACGTAAACAAGTATTTAAAGTAATTTTCAGACCTCGACAAATCTTTACCCAAACAATCAATGCATATAAATCATTTTAGTGGTATAATTAGCCGCGTATACCGCCGGCTCGCCTAACAAACGTCGATAGCGCAGGGTCAACAACTGAAAAATAATAAGAAATAGAGGAAAAGTCATTAGTCACGCGACTAACATGTAGCGTATTAGTGTTGCTGACTTTGGACATACGCTTTCTTAGAACATCTTGTAATATTTAAATACGGGTTTGTGTAGCGTTAATATTTTAAGGCTAATTACCTAATTTATCCCGACGTTTCGACCGGATTGCACGGATCATGTTCACGGGGAGACTGATGAGGTTGAATGTCATCTTCGTAGTATGCAATTTCTTGCAACTACCCACACTCATTAATTGCATTTTTTAATTTTTGTTATTGTCACTGTCGGTACTTCGACACACTACAGTAACGACATCTACACACTAGCGACGTCCGGTTCCACGACTCCGGACACACTCACTGATGACAGGATGTCATGATGTAGATAAGCGCTATCCATCTTCCCTGTTGAAATTATGGTATTTCTTGATTTCAAACTTTTTTTGAAGCTTTTTGGGAAGACACTGACTAACTAACATTCATACTTTTACATTCATACTTTTACTATCTATACATTTAGTATAAGTAACATTAAAAACATGTTTATTAAGAAAAAATTTTAGTAAAGAATATAATTTTAATTTATTACCTATCCATACGGTGACACGATACACGTCTATACAAAATGAAACAGAACACATTGAATATCCAATATAAATAAACACAATTTATCGTTATGACGTGAGAAATTATCTTATCTATACTAATATTATAAAGAGTGAACTTTGTTTGTTTGTACATAATGGATAAACTCAAAAACCACTCGACAGATTTCAAAAATTTTTTGGACTAACATGGACAGTTTTTTATTTTCGAAAAAATTTCTACCCATGCGAAGCCGGAGCGGGTCGCCGGAAGATATATAAATATATTATATATCTTCTATATAATATATTTATAATGAAAATGATTTTTTCTTCGTCTTTCAATCACTTGAAAACTACGAAATGTGTCATTATGGGACTGTGACGATTCGACGCAGAATCGCTTGTAGATGGTTTTATACTATTAATTTTTTGAATCCCATAGACCCTTTAAAATTTTTCAAATAAAATTCTACTATTAGGTACAACATTTTTATTTACGCTCAGCGAAGCGGGCGGGTAACGGCTAGTATGTATATAAAATTCCGGTATACGTATGTTCGTAATTTTTCGACTCCTAAAGGGCTTGACTGATTTTGATAAAATTTAGCCTAAAGATAGATTAAACCCCGAAGAAGGACATTCGCTACTTTTTTTTAATTGCGTGCAGTCAAAGTCATCAACAACAGCAAATTTCTATACGAAATAATATATAGAGAAATTTCATTCAACTTGTTATTATTACACATTTTATATCTATCTTTCACATGTTTTGATCCAGTCAAAACATTTTGCTCAATTGTCAACTTTGTAAACCTAATAAATAGCGTTCAATACACAAACCTTAATGAGAATATGGCGCTTTTTTAAGGAAAATGTTAAAGTTAGGTAATTCTGGATGACTTATTATGGTTGCCTACACTTAAATATGAACCTTATTTATAGTCCTGCTCCTACGTAACTTGAATTGTTCCGATTGTGACTTAGATAAAACCATTCAGGCCACTTAGGGTGACTTACAGAATATTCGATAACTATAATAATGAACTACCTGTACTAAGTTGTCAAAATATATAATTATATGATTATTACAAAATATAAGATCAGCGAACTTGTTGAAGTATACTTCTACCACAACAAATCCCAGTTATTAACCCCAAACCAAAACCACCAGAGGGTGGGGTAACTAAAAAGGTGTGTTATATCTATATATCTGTCTGTGTGTCTGTATGTTTGTCTGTGGCATTGTAGTTCCCAAACGGACGCGGTCGTTTTAATAGAAATCTAGCTAAACTGGGTTGGTTCTTAGCTATACCTACATGATGAAGATCGGGTCAGCCGATCTGAACGATATAATACTCGGAAGCAATAAAAAAAATGTTTAAATTCGAATTATTACTCGTACAATCCTTGAAATAAAAGTTAAATCAAAAGTTTAAAAACATCCCACTTAAAAACCCTTAAAAAGTAAAAGAGTAATTTTCGTTTTTTTACTTAAAGGTCGCGCTATGTAAGAAAATAAAACTCAACACAGCATAAGTACCTGGTAGTAGCTCCCTGTTGTACTCGTAACAAAACAACACAATATCAACTACCCCTCGAGCCCCTGACGCCTAAAAATAAAAAAAAACGAAAATTAATATTAAGGGTTTTTTCTGTGTTGGGGTTTTTTATTGTAAATTTTTAATTAATATTTTTACTGCTCTACTTGGACGGTAACACGGTAATACGTGATACGGTATCCTCTCTCGTTCTACTTAAAAAATCTTTCAAATTTATTTCCCGAAATGAAGTCCTAGTAGAAATAGCAAAAATATATTATAAAGAACACTAACAATATTTTCAATGAATTCGTTAGAACTAAATTAAATCTTTATCATATACAATTCCTAAGAAAGAAGTCATAACTGTCATCTTTAAACTTACCCATGTTACTGTATAAATGCTAGTAAAATAAAATGCTACTAAAGCTAACGAGGTTTTAATGCGGAGTCAGGGTGTGAATCCACAGCTTATCATTATCTCGGCCATTATAACTCATATGATAGCCTGATAGAGTGACTGGACGCCTCACTGAACATTTACACTAGACACTACGTGTAACAAGCTACAAAAAAATTGTAACTACTTAATAATTATGTTGTTCATTACATGCTTTCAAAAATTCATTACTTATAAAAGTTACGCGTGTGCTTATATAGCAATATATTTTTAATTAAAATGATATTTAGTTTGACATCGTTAAACACCACTTTTTATATTTCAAGCACGGGCAATTAAACTTTTAAAATTATGCCTGGAAATAAACTTCAAGTAATAAACACAAAGGGACGAGCAAAAACTTTCTGAAAGCGTATATACATTTCTAAAGGCAATATCGAATATTGCTCATTCTTCTGAAAATAAATAAAGCGAAAGTGAGGTTTTATTGGGCAATATGAAATTGTTACAGCCATAACTTAACGCTCTCAATCCCATTGATATTGGAGTGGATGAGTTACGCCGAAAACATTGCCCATCACACTTACAGCGGGAATCTCCGTGTTTGCGGTGAATACTAATAAGTTATATCAGAAATATATTCATATTTCACTACATGAACTAAGTAAAAGCAGCTATTTATTCTCTATTTATTACATACTTTTAAATATAGAACGATTTCGTACTTTCATCTTGTTAGTCGTATGTGGTAGTATTTTTAGGCACTCCATTTGCGTAAACGTTGTGTTATTTTCTTATAAAAAGTTTGTAGTTATGTAAATTCAAAGCTACACAAAATAAAAAGCAAACAAGCGGTAAAAACAAAACCTCGTAGATCTCTCCAAATCCTCGAGGTGAGTCTCGAAAAAGTCTGTTACAGAAAATTTGTTTAACTCGAATTGAAAAGGGGCAAATTCCTTGAGAACAAAAGCAAAAGATTTCAGAGGGACAGCTTTAAAGGAAAACATTGTAGAAAATCTTATTTTGCAGTACTTATCTTTGAATTAACATTTGACGGGGTTCTCGTGGCAACGGCCTTTTACCTCCTCGGTATGCTGACAAATCCGTTTATAATGTTACTCTTGTTTTAAATTTACCATTTTATCTTAGCATTTTTAATTATTATGGGAACATATGTAAATGATAGTCGTATTACGTGTTTTGTTGTCACAACATCGAACATTACTATTTAGTAACCGTGGAGTGTGAACAACTTCCTCAAACTGTTACGTGCACTGATCGATACAAAACTTTGAATTGAAACTTTTCAGTAGTTTGATTGGAAGTTTTATTTAACTGTTAGTGTTTTGTTGGAATTCCTGTTTAAAATATTAGGTGTTTACAATAGACAGGTAACAAACAATATTAAGTAGGTTAAACAATTTTGTGCACATGTGTTCTGTAGAATAAATACCTATCGGTTATTAATTATGTGACTAGAATATTGTTTGTTCTAAGTAATAGGTTCAACTATAATAAAACGATTATTAATGTTAGCTTAAAAACAAGTATTAATATATTTATCTACTATTAAGTTAGTCACTTGAACATATTTATTGTAATCGTTATATTTTAATCAATCTATGCATACATTAATCTAACTTCGAATTAGTCGAATGTACGTACTTAATACATGAGAACGAGTATGTAAACCAAAACGGAAAACGTGATATAAAGTCCAGCAATAGTTCTTTCTTATTCAGAGCTTTCCTAACGGTGTCCCATAAGGAGATGCCCAGATACAACACATATTATTATTATAAAACTCGGAACATCTATTTCTGATAATGTGATTCAATATAGAGGTAGAATACTATATTTTGTATAGTTTTTTGGAATTCATTCTAATTAAATCTTGCTTTAAATTCAAAAATTTCATTACATTTTATTTCATCTATATCTTAAACTTGTGTATACGTAATACGTGTGTGTGTGTGTATCTACATAAATAATAAAATCAATAAGTATATATATATATATATACAATATATAGACAATTATATTATTCTAAAGGTACAAACGCAAATAATAAACTTAGCCTAATATAATAAACTTACCCTAGTATATTTTGCATTTGTATTTTCAGTTTATGATCTTTCGTCTAACTCTTTCAACTTGTGAAGCTTTTTATTCGTGCTTCGCTAGATACTGCTCATCCGAGCTTAAATTAAGACGCGCGTTAAACTGGAGTGGATGAAACATGCAGTCTAGAAAGCAGCATTAAGTGTGCATAAAACGTACTAGCCGTCGCCCGACTAACCAGCAAGTAATACCGGATCGTGTTCTTTTTAACGAGTCTCCAGCCAGTAATATTTCAGAAAGTAAGAGTAAAAACTTAAGACCATGGTCAGTTATGAACCATATACATAGATATATACATATAGTACAGTAACGTCTTTGTAACGTAACGTAACGTAACAGTCTTTGGCTAGTGTAAAAAATGTAAACAAAATTATAGTATGTGTGTTCCCCTATTCGTCATGGTTGCCAAAGATATTATTAATATATTAATAATTATATTCAAAATTTAAATAATATTATGAGTAGGGTGACAATATGTCATAGCGACAAATTAATATATTTTCACACCAATTTTGGTAACCAATATTGGTAACATTTTACATAAATTTCGACTGACAAAAAGTACTTTGTACTTGCCTAAAAAGACGAAACACGAACTCGCTACATCAGTAGCCACATGTATTAACTCGGTTATAGAGACTATAACTAAGAACTTGGAGACGAAGCAAATTTTAGTAGTTATAGTTATATTACTGCTGATAAAAATTATTTAAATTAAATAATCAGACAACGGAGAAACTTCATAATAATTTCATTACGTTTGTACATCAAAATATCAATAGTTTCTCTGGCAAAATTTTAGATGTTGAATTATTCATTGAAAAATATAATATAGACATCTTGTGCTTCACCGAGACATGGTTGAAAGCAGATAAATTTTTTATTAATATAAAGAATGTTAATGTGGCCAGTGTGTTCAACAGAACGTCGACAGATGGCGGTGGTAGCATGATTTTGTGTAAAAATTATCTTAAAATCAAAAGCCGCAAAGACATAGTTGCTCGTTCTATTGAACGTATAATATGTGAAATGTCGTGTGCAGAGACGGATCAGCACATGTTTTTATGTGTTTACCGACCTCCTTCGTCTGATTTTTGTCAATTTTTAATTTCTGTAGAGGAGAGTCTCACAAGACTTAGCAAATGTAAGAAGTCAATAATAGCGTGTGGTGACTTCAATGTAGACATACTGAATAATTCGAGGGAAAGAGATATGCTCATTTCACTCTTTCTCTCATTTAATTTAGTGCATATTTTTAATGAACCGACCAGGGTCACATACCATTCCGCGACATGATAACATTTTTATGAGTAAGTGTGAAACTATGGAAAATATTATTGTTACTGGTATCCGCTCTGATCATAAAGCGCAGTTAATTAAAATAGAGGACATGAAACATAAATCAGAACAAATATTTGAATTTAGACCATTAGGAGAGAGTAGACTAAAAAACTTTACACATGATGTAGCAAAATTTGCAAACACTGCTTCTTTGGTAGATGATCTAAATATCATGTACGAATTATTGTTGAATTATTTAATAAGAACTGTTGAAAGAAAAAGAAAGTAGTTATTAATAACAAGTTACGTTACGTGAATTGGGCGACGAAGGGCATAAGAAAAAGTAGGGACAGGCTTTATGAGTTATATGATGAGAAATCTTACACGGTGGATGAAAGTTTTCATAACTATGTCCACACTTACCCAAAAATATTTAAGAGGGTATCAATACACGCAAAAGCAATCTATATTGCGAATAAAATCAGAAAATCAGATAACGCAATAAAAGCTACATAGAAGACCATTGACAAAAAGTTGGGGGTAACAAAATAAAAGAAACGAAAATATTTCCATAAAAATTGATAATAAAGTTATTACAAATAAATTTGAGGTTGCTAATGCTTTTGAAAATTATTTTTCAAATGTACCCATAGAAATTACTAGTGGTCTAGGATCGTCTTCGCATACAGCAGAGACGTTTTTGAGCAAAAATATTGGAAAATGGTTTCCTAGTTTTCAATTTAGGTACACATCTGCGCATGAAATAGAAAGGACTTTCAGGCAATTAAATAAAAAGAAAAGTGAGGATTTATGGAAACTATCAATGTAATAACTAATGTAATACCTATATTATCGCCAATTTTGGTAGATATATTTAATAAATGTGTCGATCAAGGCGTATTTCCCAGTTTAATGAAACACAGTAAAATTATTCCACTATTGAAATCGGGCTGTATGTTAAATCCAACCAATTATCGCCCGGTGTCAATATTGCCAGCGTTGAGTAAAATATTCGAAAAAATAATACTCAAACAAATGCTGGCACATTTTAACATTCACGGGGTATTTCATGGTCAACAATGCGGTTTCACGAGAGGGCGGTCAGCAACTCATGCGGGAGTAAGCATGATCGGGACTGTGCTTCAGGCTTGGGAGGGGTCCCAAGATGCTATTGGTGTTTTTTGTGATCTTTCCAAGGCTTTTGATTGCGTTATTCATGAAACTTTAATTTGCAAGCTCCAATACTACGGAATACGTGGTAACGCTCTCGATCTCGTGATCTCGTATTTGTCTGACCGCGAGCTAAAAGTGAGTATTAATGGGGTTTTCTCTGTTGGTTCAAAGTTAAAAATGAGAGTTCCCCAAGGATCAATTTTGGGACCTTTCCTGTTTTTGGTATGTATTATTTGCTGATGATACCTCATTGTTATTTAAACTAGACAAAAAAGATCTAGATATTACTTGAGTAAACAGGATCCTAACAGAAGTCTCGGAATGGTTCGCTGCCAATAATTTACTACTGAATGCACAAAAAACTAAATGTATTAAATTTTCCCTTTCTAATGTACCCAGAATCTATGATAAAATAGAACTGGGTAGGAAGCAGAATTCGTTAAGTCAGCCAGTTTTCTGGGTTTAACAGTAGATAACAAGTTACAGTGGGCGGACCATATCGGAGTATTGGCTAGTAAGCTCGGTTCTGCGGTATATGCAATTAGACGCATTAGGCAAATGACAGATGTGGATACGGCAAGGTATTGCAAAGTATTGCATATTTTCACAGTCTAATGTCCTACGGTCTTCTGCTGTGGGGATCAGTGGCACATATTAACTCCATTTTCATGTTACAAAAAAGAGCAATACGTACCATCTACAGTAAGAATGCACAAGAATCGCTTAAAGATCGTTTTAAAGAAATTAATGTCCTGAAAAAGACAGTAACGTAAGAGATTGTTTTAAAGACATTGATATACTCACCTTGCCCTTCTTATACATCTTTGAAATTATTATGTATACGAGGAAAAATATAGATCATTTTAAAAAGAAAGGCGATATGAATGGTATGGAAACCCGAGGTCGTAATAAATTGGTTATTCCAAAATTTAAATTACATAAGTGAAATGTTTCATTCTTAAGTAACTGCATTCGTTTTTATAATAAAGTTCTTCAAGAAATTACTCAATTAACAGAGAATAAATTTAAATTGGTTATAAAACGTACATTGACTAGACAATCATACTATAAAATAAACGATTTCATTGAAGATAAAACAATAATCTGGAAATGATGTTCTCTGCACATGCGTTTACTGGCTTAATGAAAATATTGTATTTTAATAAACCTTTTGTGAAATGAAGTTGAAAAAATGATACCTGACTAAGTTTCTTGTCGGTTCTTCCCAGTGTCCAGGTTTTCTATTTGAACCGAACTAAAGTAGATTTGACGTTCAAAAATACCTTATAATTGGGTTTACTTGAATAAATTGATTTGACTAACGTGTCCACGGATTGAATGCTTTAGTACAGTCGAATTATCGAATATACATATGCGAGGTTACCTTGTAATTATAACAGCGGCCATGGGTCGCTGTGTCGCTGTCTCGGTCATGTGTGTATTCCAAGGCAACGGTATGTCAAAAATTCAAAGCAATTGGTGAAGAACTTTTGGAGATTTAAGACTTGAACAAATGAACAGTTACATTTTTATTTGTGTAATGTTTAAGGTAGCACTAAGTAACAATGATAATATTAATGTTTATAAACTTTCATGACTTGTACACGTCTTACAATGCAAAGATCATGGGTCTATGTCGCGTTTATACTTTAGGGCTAAATACCTCTTAATCCCGACGTTTCATCACGGGCAGACTGATGAGGATGAATGTCGTCTTCGTAGTGTGCGGTTTCTGGCAATTACCCGCACTCATTCATCACATTTTTTAATTTTTATTATTGTCTCTGTCGATACTTCGACACACTAAACTAACGACATCTACACACTGGCGATGTTCGGATTCTCGGCTCCGGTCACACTTACTGATGACAGGATTCCATGATGTTGATAAGCGGTATCCATCTTCCCGGTTGAAATTATGGTATTTCATGATTTCAGTCGTCTCTTGTGCTATTCTGGAATAATAGTGTCGATAGGTGGGAAGGACCTGTGGCTGATGCAATTCAATCCAGTGATTGGGTCCTGACTCCAGCAAGTGCTCGGCAATGGTTGACCTAGTTGTCTGATGTTTTCTGACAGCTGTGATATGTTCCCTGACTCTTTCTGCTGTTGTTCTTTTTGTCTGTCCGATGTAGGAACTACCATGGCTGCAATCCACTTTGTAGACACCAGGCGTCTGGAAGGAAATGACATCCTTCCGAGTACGCACGTGGTTTGTGTGACTGTACACAGTCTTAGTGGAGTATTTCTTTAGTAATGTTCCAACTTGTAAAAGTTGATAGAAGTGTGTAGAAGTACCCACAGTGACAATAATAAAAATTAAAAAATGTGATGAACGAGTGCGGATAGTTGCCAGAAACCATACACTACGAAGACGGCATTCATTCTCATCAGTCTGCCCGTGACACCAACACCACCGAACTGCTTTTTATTTATATTGATGATTCTCTTGCATGTCGTTACGCTCCAACATTAGAAATTAGTTAATTGTAGACCTGCCATAGATATTTATTTAGGCGAATGAAAGTTAAACGTTCTTCTAGGATGTTGACTTGGATGGAAACGTAGGATGACGAGATATAAGTAGAAGACGTGCTTTCACTAGCTCGTGTATTTCTCCACTGACTTATTTTCTGACATTCAAAAATACGATGTTATTATGAAAGTAGCAAGACCTTCAAAAAAGCAGTACTGCCATTTGTTAACGATTATGATCAGAACGATTAATTGAGAATACTGATAATAGCTAACACTACGGGTAGTCAAAAGGTTAAATTTGACAGTTACCAAAGTCGGTGCCATATCAATGTGCAACAGCAGGAAATTTATTAGTCCGGTAGGCTTGGCACCGACTTCAGTAACTGACAAATTTAATTATATAGGTATGTGTATCGTATTTTTAAGGTTGTTTTTATTCTGCTTGAGTTTTGTACAAAATAAAGGATAGTTATTTTGTACTTTTCAGTGTTTTATTAAGGCAGTTTAATTTTTTTTTTATAAATTAACTAAGTAATCTGACTGAGAATATAACTACAACCGTAGTTAATTAATGAATTGTAACTGCCACTTTATCCAATAAAGAGTTTGGAGATGTTTAATAAACTGTACCAGTTGGAATTACAGACTATTCTCAATTAGTAATATGTATTTGTAGCCTCATGTGAGTTTAGATGTTTTATTAATTCGCAATTACATAAAGAGTAAATTAAAGTTATATTAATCATTTTTTACAGTAAAAATTCCGAAATAAAAGACGGTTCAGAACAAGTTTATGACTTCAGATTGAAGACTGATCTAGTACTAAAAGACATACGAACTGACCGAATTGAAATCGAATCCCGGAATCTTGGTTTAGAAAACAGACATTTTATATAACTTACTAGTGCAACTTCTTTTATTACTTAATATAATATACTAAATACCTACTTACAAAATACTTCACGAAAAGACACTACTACAATGCAATACTAATCTATGATATATCTACTAATATAATAAAGAGAAAAATTGTTATTGTTTGTTTATAATGGATAAAGTCAAAAATTACTCAACCGATTTCAAAAACTCTTACACCTATAGAAAGCTATGTTACCAGCGAGTAACATGGGCTGTATTCAAAAAAATTTCTACCCGTACGAAGCCTGGTACTTAATCAAATCAAATAAAATCAAATTTCAATAACTATATCGACATGAAACAACTTTCGTTTTCGCCTATTATTTGTTAACCTGTTTAGGCTTACTGCGTAACCAAGGGATGTAAGCTTATAATCTTCGCTGGGCACTAAATGGACTCGGTTTGGCTCAAGCCCAGGCCTGTTTCAAGCAAGTCCAAAAGCTGAAAGGTGAACAGCATTATGCAAATTACCTTACTCTTTGTTCTGTGCCATAATACTATTTACATTTTATTTATTTGCGAAAAACAATGTAGCGGTTTAGACGAGAGTTAATATTATATACCTACAATTTTAGCTATTGTTTCCATTATATAAGTATATCCTTGTGTTTTGCGTTAAATTATTTCGTTAAAATGCGGTGGTAGAAACTGTGAAACATTTTAAAAAGTAAAATATATAATTCATAAACTGTATTCGTGATTATCAAATGTGTAATAATGTTGTCCATTTCATATCATAACACAAAATAGAACAAGTTGTTTAATATTTAATAATATTCAAACAATTATCCACACCAATTGTGCGACCTTAGAAACATCAAGTAACGACCAGACTCCAAGATAATACAGAAAAGTTCGTTTCCTGAATTAATCTGGCCCAAACTCAAACCCAGAGGCCTTAGTTTGGAACGTCGCTGCAGTTACTACAGTACCACTGCGCACTGGGTCAGTCAATAATGTATTATTACAGTAATGCATATTATATAATACGTTATTTCATTAGCCAATAACATAACATGAATTGTATTTCCAAGAAATTCGAAATCACCATTCATAAGTACCTAATATGAATTTGTTAGTTTGAGTTATGTAGATTCGATTATTTATTGTACAGGAATTCGACAACCATATAATGTGTACCTATGTACGTATTTTTCTTGAATGGTTTATCCCTAACATGTATGACATGTCTGAATAAACTAACGTATAGAACTTAACTAAATAAAATAGAGAATACATACTTATCTTCACGCTGTATCCCCAACGGGGTAGTCAGGGAGGACAGAGCGTCAAGCATAGCGATCCTTACACACTTCTTTCGCTTCCTCAAATCTCATAATTCTCCTCACATATTTTCGCCTAGGTATATGAGTTTTTTTTTATAAAAGAGGAGGCAAACGGACAAGTGTGTCACCTGGTGGGTACTGATCAACCGCCCCCCATGTACACCCGCAACATTCGGAGAATCACGAGTGCGTTGCCGGGGAAATGGGGATAGGAGCGGGAGGGGCTGATGGGCCACCGGCACTCTCCTTCACCGAACGAAACATAACAGCAATAGATGCTGTTATTTGTCGCCGATATTCTGTGAGAGGGGTGGTAATTCACCGGGCGAGCCGGCCCTATTTGTGCTGCAATGCAGTATGGCTCTACCATTCATTTTTGCTTTTGACATATCCACCAGCTCTGGCTATTTAATCTTCGTATAGATCGAGAAATAAACAGAAAATAATACTTGGAAATCCTTTAAAACACTAAAATACTTGAAAACGAAGCTTTTGTAGCCAGTTAACTTTTCGATGTTTAATAAATTATGAATACGATTACTAAGATTAATTAATATTGCGTGTGGTCACCTAATGGATGGATAACATAATCACCGCATTTATTATTTGCCATTGAACGTTTTTATCGCCACAATTTAACTGTCCACGGTAAAATAGGGAAACAAAATGTATGCCGTTGTATGAAGACGCTTTTTAATTTTCGTCTACGATAACGTTGAAAAAGATTTTTTTCCACGACGCAATAGGGACACATTTTGTTCGCCTACCTATTGTATCGTGGACGGAGAAATCGTAACAATAAAAACGTTCTCAACAGTGAATTATAAAAGCGCCTAATGACAACCGTTTCGAACGTTACACCGTTGATTCCGATTATTTATGGCTTCAAAATTCTAATCGTAAGTTGACTACAAGCGTATCTCGTACTTTTAGTTAAATAAGTTTAAGCCAAACAATTTTTTTAAGGCATCGAAATCAAAGAAATCTATTCGTACAGATAAATAAAAAATTTTTTTAAAAGCTATTTATTTCAAAATTATATTCCATAATAATTAATTTAATATAATAACTATTGCAATTACACAAATTTTTTCTTATATGAACTAAACTTCAATACACTAGATGTACGCACATACATCATACATACATACTTTTGTTGTATAATGCACGTGAATAAAAACCTTTAAAATCATAATTTCGTGAAATTTACGAGCGTGCATCGAGATTAGGGTCAGAAAACCAGATGTCTACTATGCTTACAATAAACATATACACGTTTGTACCTAGTAATAGATACATGCAATGTCGATCTTCGAACTTTGATTAAATCTGAGTAAAATTTCTTAGAAACACTATGATATCACATTCATGTTATAACTTACATGTATATTCCTCAGGATTCAAGCTATCTCGATACCTATTTTCATCGCAATCGAATGAACGGTATGGCAGCTCATAAAATAGGAACAACATTGATTTTAATATAGTAAGAGATAATAATATTATATATATGTATACAAATATGTATGTACAAAAAGTACAATAGTAAAAATATTTTTCGATCAAAAATATTGTTTTATGAAGTGAACTTTTTTTGACGAAGTTTTTTTTTATGTTTTTTATGTTTATGTTATTTTGTTTTATCAAGTGAAGATTAATTGTCATATTAAATAGAATTAAATATAACATGACTGTACAGTCGACAAATGTTAACTATTAGTTACTAACATTTGATTGCTTAGTGGGTACATTGTAATAAATATTAAAATTATATCGATAAGTAAACACCGAATTGTCATGAGAAATCAAAGGAATTGGGCAATTTAATGAGGAATTGAAATTTTTTTTTTTAAATATATTTATGGTATATATTTTTCACCTCTTCATTTACAACACCCACAGTCGCATTATTTGTAAACACTAACTCAAATAACGACATTAATGAGTGATCTTTCACTATCCATCTTTAGTGTAAGCAAGTTTGTAAACACAAAGCCGAATGAGTGTAAGCTCTCTCAACTCCAAATCCCAACGGATAGAATTCCTATACTCTATCTTATTGAAGGCGATCAATTCATCTCGTCCTATCTTCCGACATCTTAACACCTCATAGCTGTACTTAGTTTTAGCGGTAATGTTTTGATGAAGATTGGTATAGTTTATTTATAAAGGGCTTACATATCACACGATCGGATAAGATAACTAGTATTAGTTAGTGGTCGCTCATTAGATAATAACTGAACTAGTGGTTGGTTAAGATCAAGTGTACCAGAAAATGTCCTTTATTTGAATATTTGAGAAATAATGTATCTGTTTTACACTAGCCCATCTTCAATATTTTAATACGTGTACTTCTAAATAAAGGTTTAGGTATGTGGCAATTTTATAAAAAAAGTTTTATAATTTCAGTATGTCAGTAGTTTAACATTACTAATCGTTCCGTCACATTTTCTAACTACACACAGCCTATGCTTTTATAGCGAACATCATCTAATGCATTTGCAACTTTTTAGTACATATTTTTTCAGTGACATAAATATAGCCTCCTACATTTTTATACTCTCGTCATCAGTCCATATTGCTCCACCACACATTTTTATGTACACATAAACTAAAAACTCTTTTACTTACATATTTCTTCTAACCTTTCTAAAAGTTCGCGTTCGAGCATAAAATGCAAATTGCATGTTCCCGTGCACTGCGATGAATTTTGAAAAAGAACGGTAGAGCATTATTTTTATATCCACAAATTATGGCTTATTTAGCCAACATTATTACCAAACCGTTAACGATAGCGCTTGCATTATAAACGACAATTACAACCATTTTTATTCTATACGTATGCAGTATGAGAGGATTGCACGACAATGTTATTGTAAAAATTAAGAAAAAAGAATGCTCAGATAGCTCGGGCACGTAGAAAGAATAAGCGATGAAGGATTGACTAAGAAAATCTACAGAGCGAAAGTGAGTGGTAGCAGAAGTCAAGGAAAATCAATGCTGACCCATGAAGATCAAATAGCTAGAGTGTTAGCTGACGGAAATGTCAAAAGCACTCGTATACCTAGGTAAAAATGTGTGAGGAGAATGATGACATTTTAGGAGGCTAAGGAAGTATATACGGACCGCGAAGCTTGGCGCTCCGTCCTCTCTGACTACTCCGTTGGGGATACAGCCTGAAGATATGTATATATGTACGAATATATTTCACATTCATATTTTTTGCGTATATCTAGCATCCGCTAGTCATATAACTTTATTAGTCATTACACGTTAGCTAAAGTTATTAGAAATCCGAAATGTACATAGATTATGCATAACAGACATTTATCCTGCACAGAACAAATTTGGGAATTCGTTGCCTTCACAGTATGTAATAAGTTTCACATAGGCAATATTTTTTTACGTATTCGAACGAGAACATGCTACGCCGCTCACAATGCTACGAACGTAGCACTAGATCTACGCGTGACTGATTCGTAGCTTACAACACACTAGAATCTTGTCGTTCGATGCAATGACATCCCTGCGCAATACTCATGTATTCCATTATACATTTTTACGGTGCTAATTTTAATAACCAATATGTCTCATACGGGTTACGTAAGCCATTTTTTCGATATAAAAACCAGAACTCAAATACGAATATGAATATCTGCAATGCTATTTTATTTCCTTTTTGGACATATTGTTGCACCGAACTGTACTAAAATCTATTCTAATTTCGTTGCGTCGAGTATGTAATGTAAATCACTCAAATATGTGTATAAAAATAAGAAATTGAGTTGTATGGATTTTATACTATTATATACTATTCAAAGAGGTAATGCTGCCAGTCTTCTATACACCCTCAGCAATGACAGCTTTCTTAGCGGCAACTTCTATTATATAAGTCTATTGATATGATGTATATGTAATAAATTGATGAATTTGATTTAATTAAAAGCTCTTTTTTTAGAGCATTTAAATAGAAAGCTGGTTTTTAAAAATGTTTTTACTGTTAATTTATTATTTAGTTTTCGCTGGACACGTTTCTAAGTGTCCATTTCATTTAACACGTCGTTGTTGCATGGTCGTTTGCCTGTTAATTTAGTACAGTCTTGTTCTTCAAAATTTCCTATATGTGCTGTGTGTTCCCTCATTGAGCGTTCCCTCGTTAGGAGCAAACCTTGATTGCAGTAGCCATGTCATGGTGACAGTTAGAATGGGTTATCACAATTAAATGCGTATACAATATTTCATGTCTATGCTGTTAGCTATTGTAGAGTTCAGTAGTCAGGACTCAACCCTGAGTGCAGCAACCATGTCATGGTATAAAACTTAAAACTATCTGTCATAATAAAATACGTATACAAAATTTCATGTCTGTGCTGTTGACCGTTGAAGAGTTCCTTTGTCTGGATCCCTTATCTGGATAATCCCGGATGTCGATTCAGATCATGCTTACCATAAAAAAGCATTGTCATCGGAACTGAACCAACATGTAAAAATCCAACTGCGTAGGATAAGAAGAAGTGGTTCTAATTTAACTTGCAATATTTTACCTAAACCAGCTAACAAACATTGCAAGTTAAATAAAAGCTTGGTAAAATGGAATCATCAACTGTGCGTCTGATGTGATTTTTTCTTGGGCAATAAAATGACACTGATTAATTGAACAATGTCTTAAGCAGTACAATTTTACTGTTCTTGAATAAAACAATAGTTAGAATTCCATTACGAATTACAAACTAATACTTCATTGCGTACCTAATAGAAATATTACACGAATACTGAGACTAACGAACGTCAAATCATATTCATGCATTTCTGTGGTTCGTAGGGCATCTTTAATCAAAGGTCTAGTAAATTGTCAGAATATGACGACAATTGTTAAAGGCATGCCAGAAACTTTATCGGCAACTTAAAAGCCTCAAGAGTAAATAGACCAATAGGCCTTTATTGTGAACTGATCAATAAAGACTAAATCAACTATAAAATTAATTATTAAAAAATTAATAATGAAATTACGATCCCTTCTTTTTCTTAATATGTAGTTCAATTCTATCGACACGTGTACTGCTTGCTAACAAAATTCAAGAGTAAGTTATTAAAATTCAGGCTTACGTTTATTTTAGATGTAAATCACAGAACATTTTTTTGATGTCCACCACATTATGCAAAATGCCTGAATTCGTAATTACGTTACACAACCTGTACGTCTTTACTCCTCAATATATATAATTAATTGAAATCAAAGCTTATTCAATGTTGTACAATTAGTAAAAACTAATATAATGAAACATAAAACTTAAAAAATAAATATATTTACTTTACTAACATTGTACAATAGTAATATATATAATTACAGAGATCTCTCGTCGTGTTATTGTAAGAGGTAAACTTGACGCGGCGTATCATGATACACGCCACTTGTGTTTATTCGCAACCACAAGTCGTGTGTCGTGTAACCTCAGTAGGGGCATGCACACTCCAATTCGCAAACGAGCGAAGATTCACCCGCTCGTTTTCACCTGCCTCGCCTACTCGAAACCTACAATTGCATAACAAAAACAAACACAAATATAGAGGTAGAAACGAGCACCGCCTTTGTGTGAAATCCGTCTTTGCGAACGAAGAAAGCTAAACAATGGTTTGCACAGTCTAACACTGCACGCTCAAGCCCCTAAAGTCTACTGAGCGAGACAATGGTTCTACGAATATGGGCTCAGCAGAAACATTCTTGTCTTGTTACCGCAAGCAATATTGTTAGTTTTATGAAGATGCTGAGCTAAAGAAACCTTTTGTGATTTTTTATGGACGCCTACTCGCAAAACAACGTACGAGTTGATTTATTTACAAATTCCGCTCAAAGAAGTTGAGCTCGTTACGTAATGAAATACAAATGTAATATGTTTATTATCGAATGATTTTACCATTTTATCTATACTAATATTATTATGAGGTAAACTTTGTTTGTTTGTATGTAATAGATAAATTTAAAAACTACTCAACCGATATCAAAAATTCGCTCACCTGTAACATGCTACATTATCAGCGAGTAACATGGGTTGTACTTCATTTTCAAAAAAAATTCTACCCGTGCGAAGCGGGGTCGGGTGCCTAGTCAAATATATTTCTATAAATTGAGGTAGCCCGATGATCAAACTTCGACCGTAAATATAAATATAAACTTATAATGTGATCTATTTGGCGACATACTCTACTCTGTGCGACTGTTTGATTCAAGGAGATAATATGTTATATATGATCACGAACTATTATAAGTTTGACATTGACAGTCTTTTTGACATTGGCAGTATGAGCGGAAACAATAAGTATAAATGTATTTGTAACACACAATGATATTATAATACAAAGAGGTAGATAGGTTATCTCAGCACTAATCCAAGTAAAATATTGTTCCAGTTACAACGTTACAAAGTGAGACAAATATACATTGCACTGCGTCGCTATGCAATGTAAAACATAATTGCATTTGAAACTAACAAATCACATAGCTCTCTAAATCATTGTGATTGGTCAATTTCAATTTCTTACTACATTTTAAGCGAATCCGTGACTAATTCATAGAATATAAGTAATTAATGCCAAAATATGATTGATACCTAATGGGATTAGACAGTAAAAAATGATATTTGCTTTTTTCGAATTTCGTTTTTCTTGATTCATGTACATGAGAACATATTTATTAAAAAAGATCGCCAACATTTTTAATTATAAATTTGAAAATGACGAATTATATATTATAGCTTTTAATAAATGAAAACGATGATTAAAACTGCTGCTGCTGCTGGGTGGCTGCGTCATCACATGAACGTGTATATTATAAAAAACGTTTGGATTATTAATAGATTTTAGAATTTTGAATGCGCAATAGGTATTGCATAACATTTTTGGTTCTGTAACATTACTTTTCATATTCTTTGACGCAAGACCGGGTTGGCTAATTAGCAAAGTTTTGGGGTGCCACTTTTCGAGTGCATGAAACCTATCTAACTTTTTTGTATTATAACATCATTGGTAACACACATTACATAAAAATTTCAGCTTCCTGCTCTTATTCTTCATGTAAACTTTAACTAAATCAATCAAGCCAATTGTGGTGAGCTATAAAATTGTATTGCACTCATTATGTTTACACCCTGATGCTATCTAGCCATTTGCGATAGCTTTGATTTTGACAATAGTGTTTACTTTGTAGCTGACTTTAATTGTAACGCCAATGGTATGGAATAAACAGTCATGTTTTACCTAATGCTAATAAATCTACATTATCTAAGCCCAGTACACAGAGCTTGATCAAACGTTACAGTCGTGATTGAAAGGGTACGTCTGTTCTCAGTCGCATGTAGTTCAGCAAACACGAAAGTTGTGGACAATAGACGAGAATGGACGTTTGCTTGTCATCCGATGCCGATACACTTCTGTAAATAGTGTGCAAATGTTTTACTTACAAATACTCTTGGTTACAAAAAATCGTTAAAACTTTTACAAGCGTTCATTCCTCATTACTGCCGTGTATTCCTCATTACTTTGAGGATAGGATTTTAGATGACTAAAGTTCGAATTTTTACACGCCTTTGGTGAATTAATAAGAAAATTAGTAAATACTGAAATATCAACAAAATACTTTGCTGTTCTTCTAAAAAATATATCCCTATTTAGATTTAACTCTATATATCAGAAACATTCTGGAATACACATAAAATGACTTGTAATATTACATTCGTCTTGGGAATCAAATATATTATTTATAGTTCGAAAATTAACTCCGCATTATTAGAAAAGTAATAAATTACAGAAGTTATTTAATCAAATATGCCTTAAATTTGGGATCAAAACGATGATATTAAGAAATGATTTCGTATAAAAATGAGACTCGTTTAATTTATCACCTAATCCATATAAGTCGTATTACAATGAGTCGCTGAAAGCTATGTTGATTCACATCCGACTCTAGCTCGACCTAGGTACGAAAGTTGAGTTGTTATGTAGCAGTTAAAAACTTTGAGCCGGCAATTCAGAATAAAGCACGCAAACTAGGCGTGATCGACGTACCGCCGAGATCATTACGTATATATAATGTAACCTATCACAACAAGCTGACGGAAATGTCAAAAGCACTCGCATACCTAGGCTAAAATGTGTGAAGAGAATGATGAGATTTGAGGAAGCGAAAGAGGTGTGTAAGGACCGCGACTCCTGGCGCTCCGTACTCTTTGACTACCCCGTCGGGAATACAGCGTGAAGATACTTGTACTTAAATAACAAAATTACTTGAAAAAACAATCAGTAAGTAGTTAGCGTCTTTCAGTAATTAACAACAAAAATAACATATCCCAACTACTCATTTACTAACTGTTGGGGAAACAGTAAATATACAAACTATAGAATTTCTCTCATATCTCATATTTTTAATGGCCTACTATTGTAGGTAATTACTCTCTATTATAGGTAATAAAAAAATATAAGAACAAATAGAATAATATTTAGCTTCACAACATTGTTAAAATCAATTAACCACCTGAGATCATTTTGTAACATTTCAATGACAAGAACACAGATAAATAGCCCGTCGCTCGTGAACACTAAACACTGTTTTACGAAGTTAGGCTATTGAAAACGTAATTTCGGTATATAAAATCTTATATTTACTATGTAATGTAAAATTCATTAACTTATTACCATCTATTTTTCTAGTAACGCAGGAAAAACCGGACCACAGGTATCCAGCCCCCCGGGAATGAGATTTTTACTCATTGCACCAAAACTCCTGTGGTGTGGTGGCCCCGGGATCTCTTACGGAGCGCACCGGAGCCCTTCTCGCGCTGTGCCGAAACACTTCTCTGCGGACAGTAACGAAGCCCGCCTGCTCCCTCGCAAAGCCACGACAGCGCAGACCACATAGGCTATCGTACTCATCGAGGTCGCAAGATTAGACGACTGGAAGATTCCCATCGACCGCGACTCCGAACGCCCCTTTAGTCACTTTTTACGACAGGCGGCTACACCACTGCCCTATTTTCTGGCCCAGGATACAAAGCTGTAGTACATTACCATTTGTGTTTATATGTACAAGTGAATTTGCATGATTACATTCTTATTTTCATTTATATGGAATATATGAAAATAACTAGCAAAAAAATGTAAACCGATTTCAAAATAAAAACATTGAAATGTACAAAACAAGTATCATTTATTAAGTAATCAAAATTCAGATACAAAAATAACTTCACAACAAATACGATACGAATAGGTATCTATGATATATAATTAAAGATGTTTACTGAAGTCGATGCCAAGCACATGTAGACTTTCTGTTCTTGTCTGTTAGGCACCAACTTCAATAACTGTCAAATTCAATACTAATATGTCAGAGCGTTAGTGGCACCGTTCAAATAAATAATTTTATGTTCTGTTCTAAGATGATAATAATAATAATCTTTATTGAACACTGTAATAAAAGAAACAGTTCAATGAGTTCTGTCTCTTGAACTAGGACTACCTGTATATCAAGAGACAATCCCGTCACAATCATAATATGCTACTTAGTGTTAATATAAACCACAAACCAAGATAAAAAAAATAGATAATATGGAAATATACAAGGTACAATTTACATAATAAGTAAGTACATTCTTTTAATTATAATAGGACAACAAAATCTTTAATTCTAATACTTCACATCTGTACACATATACTAATATATATATGTATGTGCGTGCGTGTGTGAATGTGAGTGTGTATTTGTGAGTGTGTGTGTATGTGTTGTGTGTCTGAATGTATGCGTATGTTCAATCACACAATTTACCTCCATTCCGGCCGTTAGTTAAATTTTCGCAGTAATCATAATCCTTATCTTTTAACCAATGTCGAATCTCTGTTTTAAAATTATAATTGCTCATATGAGTAACTATCTCATGACTATTAATCATAAGATATTGATAAGATATTAGGATTGGTGGAAGTTCAGCATGATCGGTAGTGGCAGCTATCTAGTTATCTTTTTTACAAGCTTTTATTTAACTTGCCGTGTCAGTATGTGTGTTTGTGTGGGTCGAATCTTAGAAGCTAAATTAGAACCACTTTCTAACGTTCAATTGAACTAAAATTTGGTACGCTTGCGTATCTTCGGTGACAATGCAATAATATGATACCAGGAAGCTGGTCTTGATAATGGAGTCGGCAGATGACCATAGGAACCCTAAACTAAATAAGGTAAACCCATCGAGATCGGGCTCATTTGTTTTGTCTCGATAAACACGCTGGTGCTACATGATATCCAGGGTCTGAAGATGGAGATGACAGGTGGTCGTAGGAACTTCTGAACCTATAAGATAGACCCGTCGTGTTTGAGCTCTTTTGATTTGTTTTGGCAAGCACTCTGGTGCTACATGATATCCAAAGGCCTGAAGATGGAACCGGAAGGTGGCCAAAAAAACTCTGTAATAAAATCACGCATCCCGATCGAATTTCGGGTCTTGGCAAACACTCTGGTTCTATGCGATATATAGGTTCTGAGTGGATCACGCCGACGTGTATTTGGTCCCTAAACTTTTCGCCGCTGGGCAAGCTTATGTTGCCCTTAGTCGAATAATCTTTAGAAACACTTCTCATCGAAGAATTAGATAGTTCGAAATTAACAGGAACAATACCTTGCAATAATGATGCGTTACTGGAAATGCACAGATTAAGACAAAACTAATAAGCTGAAAATAAAATTATTAATTTAAAAAAAAACGTTTTTAAAAACAAGCTTTTATTCAAAAATTCGTTTGTACCAAAACGAAAATAATAATTTTATGCAAGGGTTGTGCTAATGAATGTTATTTATTTAGATATATAATAAAATAGATCGATCGAAATCCTGCATAAAACTATCTACTTATATGGGCACAATGTTAGGATAATCGCTGAAAAAATAAATATTCATAATTGTACCTAATATTCTAATACATCAAATAATTTCAAAAGCTTATAGCGCAAATAGAAAACAGAGAAAGAGGAATTTAAACTAAATAAATTTCTTGTGCGATAGCTTTTGAAATCATTTGATGTAATAAACGTTCGCGCCTACATATAGATACTAATTTATATAGGTATCTATTATAAATTAGTACCTATTATTTAATGTAAAGACACAAAAGGTAAACAGAAGCTACGTCTGAAATATGCGGATTTTTTAATAGTTTTTATTTTATCGTCTACAGAACCCGGTATAATGTTTATGGTATATATATCTAGAATTATATTCGTATTCGAAATTATTTAACGTTGATAAACAATACCTATTAATGCTTATCACTACACATGTAACATACATAATATTCATAAATAAAATAATGTATATATACTCAGGTGTAGATAGTAATAAATATCGGTGTCGCTTATTACTTACAATTCCAGTTATCGTTGGAGTTGACCAGAAAGAAATCTTACTTTAATTAGTCAGGTTATATTCCTATTTGGCTTTGTTATTACGAGCATAAATCTTAAGATATTTGCTTATTATGCCTTTCTAATTCTAGGTTGACTGTTTACAACCGTCACGCTAGTGGGGAACAAGAGCGGGTATAATTTTCAAAGCGAATTGCTAAGGAAATGAACTTAGCCACTTATTCAGTAAAAGTATTCGATAACAAACTGCAGCAACTTTAACGTGCATGTTGTATATTACGAAGCATGTATGTATAATATACAATAAACAAAATGAAATATTAAATGTACATGTATATTGCAAAACAACAATCATGACGTATAAAAATGTCAAATAAAATATACATATAAGTATGACGCACAGTGTGTAGTTTTTAAAAAAGTGTAATTTTAGTAATAAGTATCTAAAAGAAATGACAACAGACTTCAACTCTTTACATTAGGGTTGTCCAAAATTAAACTAAGTAGGAAACTACATCAAATTATCATAATATGAACAAACTTAGAATTATTTAATTGGCATATATTAAAAATGGTTTATTCACAAACGTCCTAGATGGATATAATCCAAATAGTGTTGGGTTTGCACCCAGGAATTCTGCTTCGACTGGGCTTTTCCCGTTTAGCAGGGAAAAGCCCGCAACTGAGAAAATACTCCCACGTGGTAACTAATTGTAATGCGTTTTCTTCTCGATTTTAATAGACACATGATTCGTCTTTCTCTATCCCGGATTGTTGTTTTATAAATTCAACAACTTTACTGTTTTACAAATTATATTTTAATTACTTACTAAGTTATAACTTTTGAATAACTGTATAAATGATAAGTTTAAACTTTGTTTTTATGAAGTATCGTTAATTGTGGATTTTTTGGTTTAGAGTTCAGTACCTCAAATGAAACCCTTCTAAAATCATTCACGGGGCTTCTGCATACCAACTGAAACACTTGCTCGACTAGGCTGGTATGAATCGTTTGCGAGAATAATCCGTCTATCTCGGTGGGAAGCTTAAATACCTGCCTGCAAACTTCAAAATCTTAAATCTCCGAAAGTTTTTCACCAATTTCTTTGAAATTTTGACACAATGTTGCATTTGAATACGCCCATTTTTTTACATTTATCTTTATACTGAGCCATAACAATTCGTGGCCGGGTGCATTTAATATTAAAATAAATTAAAAGTTTTAATTTAGACTTAAGTTTTAAGAAAATGTTATATTCACACGAGCACGATTGCATTGTCCTTTACAGGAAGCATTTCACATCTTTTTTACACCCCCAGGAACTTTACAGTAGAGACAGGAAGATGACATTCACACTGTGTAAAGACACGTATAAACCAACCCTATCGAACCCCTAATTTGCACATCCTTATTCCGCATACACCTCCGCATTAAATACACATAATAGCTATACAGATAATAAATTCGTCGCTAACTCACTTAATCTTCAAGTCTATTACAGTTAGTTTTGAGATATGAACGACAAATTCAGTTTTTCAATTATATTTTGTAAATCTCAAAATAAAGGATATATGCACCTAAATGCATTCAATATGATATGTACAACCATACTAATAACGAATAAATAATATAATACTTCATTCAATTCTCTACATACGTGCATAGAACAATACGTAGAGATATTCGTCCCCATACTAAATGCATTTATACTGCTACATCACGGAGAACTTTACATTAAGCAAAGCGAAGAAAAAAATGTGATAATATGATACAGTAAGATAAAACATGGGTCAAGCGCGAGTTAGAATCGCGCACAGCAGGTTCCGTACGATTATCAAGAAATAGTAAT
This sequence comes from Zeuzera pyrina, assembly GCA_907165235.1. Lineage (NCBI taxonomy): Eukaryota > Metazoa > Arthropoda > Insecta > Lepidoptera > Cossidae > Zeuzera > Zeuzera pyrina. Next base: position 14,057,406 of record OU015624.1, read on the forward strand.
TTTCTAAACTTGATTTCTAAAAATTTATAAAACCTAAGACATTCGTTATATTTTTCTGCAAACAAGTCTCTTGTCTGTCACTATTGAATAGCGTGAATCTTCTGCAAGGTTTTAGGCAACTATTTATGTGTCGACTTCCCGAATCCCGGCTTCCCATTTTTAGGCAAAACTTAAACCGAGTTTCGACCGAAACCACAACTTATTTAGATATATTAAAATATATTGTATACTAAAATCTAGTGTATTTTTACACATATATAAACAGTTGAACTGTGTTAAATAAAATAAAAAACAGTAATTGAAATATGTAACAAAATATATAAGAAAATAATAAAACAGAAAGCAAGAAAAACGCATCAACTCAACTCAACGCAGTCACGTCGACCGGCGTACTCAACTGACAACCGTACACGAGCTACGAAATCACCTGAAGTTAGACGAACGACGCGTGACATTTCACGTAGAGGAAGGTGGACGGAACGGGGTACGATCTTTTTTAGCGAGATATCACGATGAATTTAATAAAAAGGGACAAGAATAATTGTATTTTCTTTTACTTGGACAATTTGGCATATTAATAAAGTAAAAAAGTTGGAGGAAAACAAAAAAATTTAGTAGAAAAGCAGATCAAATGAAGTCTTTTTTCCCGTTCTGCCCCACATAGTCGAGGTATAACTATTTCAGAATAAAAATTTAAATTTTTTGAGTACAATGCTCACATATCAATATAGGCTCATCGTTGTCACTATCAAAACCAGCACATGACATTCGTGCCCATTTTTTGCACCTTACACAAGAGCACTAGCCCTCATTTGATTGCGTATATAGCTTTTTAAACGTTGCATGTCGTCTGGTGATCAGCATTGCCTGTTTGTATTCCTCTTGTAGTGACACACCATCTATAATAGTAACAAATAAATTAAGTTAATGATAAATTCCCATAAAAGCTATGACAAAAGCATGTAGGACAAAACAGGGTATCGTCCCATTCTGCTCCCTCCCATTTTGCCTCGGTAAATACTACTGTGAAAAGTGAAAAAAAATTCATCGTAGTCAATAAAGTTTTCACAATATACTGTAAATATCGTAAAAAAAATATACAATGTAGGTAATGAATAAAATCATCATTACGATAAAAGTTAAAAATAACATGACACCTCAATACAATACCTATGATATTTACAAATTTGATTAAATTCCACGGCGCTCATTTTAAAGAATAAAACACGTAGAATAAAACAAACGACACTCATAAGAAAGCGTGGCGGATAACTGAAGGTCGAGTTACGACTGGTTCGACGCCCCCACCCTTACACACTCGATAACAGCACTTTCCCATTCCGCCCCAACTTCCCCTACACTAAGTTTCGGAGCAGCCTTAGTTTCGGCCTATTTTTGGCCGAAACCGAAACTGTAGTAGAAACTGAATTTTTTGGCCGAATCCGGCCGAAACCGAAACCGAATCTTCGGTCAGTCTATAATATTATTATTATATTGTAACGCCTTTAAACTGTATGACTATTTCATAACAGTTAAGCTAGGCTTACAAGATACTATAATCGTAATTACCAATTGATTACATTTATATCTGAAGGATTCCAACCCTATTAGAAGTGCTCGTTGAATTTTTGTAAACAGTTTCGAGTACAGCACAAGTGCGTTCATTATGCACGCTACCGCATACAATGTTATTCTTTTGTCTTAAAATTAATTTGCATTCAATTTATGACTTTAGTTTTTCTACTTTAGCATAACTGTTATAGTTAGTGGTACTTTTTCTTAATAGTAATTTCTTCATTACATAATGTTATACTAAGTTATATTAACCTTGTGATATAACCTTCAAATGTGACCAATAACTTTTTATTTCCCGATTCCAAAAGTTAACCGAAGCGAACGACGTCCATAACGATATGCGTGACTTACAAACATATGATTTAATAATAGAGGTAGACCGACACAACAATAACACGGAATAGCATACAGTAAAAAATAATACCTCCTTATTGACATTTAAAATGTAAAATACTCAAACAGTCATGATTTCAACTAATATATTGCGATATACCTAAACTTTAAAACTAATGAAAATATTAATTAAGACGATATCAGACTGTGTTCTCTAATGTTCGGTTTGCTGTTTTATAATTTTCCTTAAAGAAGGCGAACTAGCAATACCGGACTTACGATATAATAAAAAAATATGAAGCCAAAGACATTTTAGGGGTATACGTATAGTAGGTAAGAACTTTTAGGAGTTTTAGGTATTACGAACTTCGAGTAGCTGCGGCTTTGAAAGATGACGGGTTGTAAAGAGGCTCAAAAATGAGGGCTCAACACGTTGTAGTACAAAAGCAATTTTTTTATATATTCGAATAAACAGCGGTACCAACTCGAATCAACAAAGACAAAATAAAGTTACAGGTACGGCTACTTTCATACATGACGTATGAAATTAGGGTGCATATAAAAGTCTGCCTTTTAAATAAAAACTCATTTATATATTTTTTTTCACATTGCTGTTTATGTTGTCATAAGTAAATAATTCTCACAAACTAAATGCAGCGGCCAACCTATACACCAGAGTTTTCGAACTAGTTACCGAAAAAGCATCCAAACCTGACTTACTAGTTTCCGCCGGGGTGTCGAAAATCTATGCATATGTATACACTATACATATAAATTAAATTAAAGTATCTGTCAGTAATTTCGAAATAAACACTTTTTCTTAGCCTATGTGGTTATTTTCACGTAACCAAAACCCGAACACACTTTTTTTAAATTTTTGTCTGTCTGTTTATTTGTCCGGACTAATTTCTGAAAGGGCCGATTTTGACGGTACTTTCATTGGCATGTAAAAGACTTTACAGAGAGTAATCTAGGCTACTTCATAGATAAAAGTTATATTTACTAGGCAATACTTTCGATACTGCTAAATAAATATGTCCAATATGTATAGCAGAGCGAATGGTTAAACTATTTGCATTGAACGATATGGCGGATGTTACTTGTCCATTTCATGATTTGCCCAATTCAACGGTAGATGACTACATAAAGACATAATATATCCGAACCGCTAGAATAGTTACCTACATTGTTATCTTTAGTATCGCTGTTACGGGTACAAATATTTTTTTAGCTTATCGTGCGTTCGTCTTGCAAAAACTCGAAAATGACGACCGATTTTGAGGAAATTTTTTGCGTGTGTAGTGGATGATTTAGATTCCTGGATGATTTAGATTCACAATTCGACCCGATACAAGGCGCTGCAATCGGGTCATAGTGTAGGACACATACTTACCACACTACACTACATACATATATACTTACACTTTATTTATATTTTATGTAACTATGTATATTAATGAATATTCTTATAGTTACATAAAATATAAATAAAGTGTAAGTATATATGTATGTAGTGTAGTGTGGTAAGTATGTGTCCTACAATAGGATTTTTTTTTATTTCAGAGAGAACTGCGTCTGTCGGGTCCGCTAGTGATAAATAATTATATGTAATAACTATGGATTTATTAGTGTTGGTTTAATTTTTACTAAACTCAAGTAACGGCTATAATAAAAAAGTATATAGTAGTGTATTATAATTATTGACTGAGCGTACTGTATCCTATCCTGTAGTGTACTGTATATACAGCATACTATGTCGTATACTGTAATCATGTTGTATTAACCAATTAATATTATAATATATATCAACATATCTGTGATATTCTATCTGAAGCAACCCACACATTACTAGACATTGCATCTTCCCATCGTTAAATCCAGATATTTGATACCTTGATCATACAGATCCTTACCCTCTCCTATCAATGATTGATAGTATCTCTTGGGTACACCATAAATTACACAATTTGCTTCGTCATTCAATACTTATCCACGTGAGTGTAACCTTATGAAGTCGATGGTCTGATAAGATTAAAATACTATACATCGAGTGCACAGCTACGAGTATTCTATTTGAAACTATTTTTAAAACGATATTTTCGTCTCTTACTTTTCTAAATAAATCATTTAAAAATAAACTAATAGCATTTCTTAATTTCGTATTAGCTTAGACGTATATATCCAAAAGTCCATTTCATCAACTATTTTTTTCAGTTTTTTTAGTTTTTTCTAAGCGTTAACTTTAAGCATGGCTATTATTTAAGATAATGCTCATTTTAAATTTGTAAATTATAAATGACATCTACAGACAATACAATTGCATTTGAACTACTTAGTATACAGCGACCGCTCGTTACAATTACACTAGTTGTAAGTTGTTAAAATGTAACAGAATAGTAATACATAATTATGTGTTTGAGATTGAATAAATAATGATAGTTTGATTTTATTTAATTTAATGTATTTGTAACATATACACGCTTCAATTTTATTAGTCGACCAAAAGCATCCAGATTAATGTATCCGATGAATATTATCCATACCCGTAAATAAAACTTTAATTAAAATAAAAATAAAATATCCACAAATAAAAAAAAATAAGTATCGTCTTTTGAGAAACAACCTGTACGTAGGTCTTAGATTTTTTTTCTTAGCTTCTGATGCTCTATCTATGTATTTTTTTCAATCTAAGACCTAGTTGTTGGTTGTTTCTCAAAAGACGATACTTATTTTTTTTTATTTTTTTATTTGTGGATATTTTATTTTTATTTTAATTCAAGTGTTATTTACGGGTATGGGTAATATTCATCGGATACATTAACCTGGATGCTTTTGGTCGACCAATAAAATTCCAGCGTGTATATATAAATAGTTTTCTGCACTCTTTCTCCATATAAGTTTCAACTATGCCGAATCTCACATTTCTCTTTGCACGCAATATATTTAAAAAGGGATACAGAGTTTTCTCTTCACGTATTACATTACATTTGTATCGTATTTATGAAGGTATTTTTGTAAATTAGTTTTACTCAGTAAAAGATAATTATTTCATAGTTTTCAGTGGTTTTATTTTTAAGCCGGTTAAATTTCGCAATACGTATTTGTATTACTGAAGTACTAGTACTAAAAAAATCGCAACGAGCTAGTATGTATAATTCCAAACTTGTCAACCAATATTCACTAACACAAACATGCTATTTCATATTCAAATGTGTACAGAAGAGGTGTACTATCCACACGCGGAATTTAGTATTTGAACTAAGTAGCCAAATAAGAGCCTCTGGGATTACCTTTCCCAGACGTATGTGCGGAATAAATTTCGAGAGTTCTTTGAAATAATATCTCTGAAAGCAATAAACCAGTAAGTTGGAACGTACTCGGGAGAAATGTACCAAGTTTTCAGTACGAGTCGTAACTTTCCCATATACACACGTGTTATTTTTTAAATTACATAAGATGCAAATTCTGTGTTAAAAGTTACTAAATATACACATTAAATAGTGAAAATTAAAAAATAAATGATTCCTAAATCATGTAAAATAATATGAAAACTATTTATTTCGCAAGTTGCTGTGAAGGATAATTGTTACTACCTACTACTCGATCAAATTTATTTAAGTACACTTCTAATTGACAAAGTTCTTTACTCGACTGTTATAATATCGATCATAATGATTTATAAATGAGTGTACAATCAACAGTCACCGTTGACAAATTACGACCAGCTTAACTGATAGTCTACAACATAGATTGGTGATAAGCGACCAATTTGAGGAGGCGCCACGACGGGGTACGGAAGTCGTTATTACAGTAGGTGGTGCGACTGAGCAAATTGCAGTCGAACACGCCATCTGAACGTGACAGCACTGTCGAACACATTCCTTATTTGAGACGTCTCAACTTGACATTCCAACTTTCCTATATGAAACGGTGAGAATCTTAAGAAGCGCTAAATACGTACTAGACATGACTTTATACTCTGTGTGAAATAAGATATTTCTTTGACTTCTCGAATTTAATATTGTTTTCTTCATTAAAAGAAACAACATTATTTTGTATGTATTAACAAACAAAATTAGATATAAGTACTTGCCAAAATAGTTTCATGTTTTAAAAAATTAGTGCAACATTTAATGCACGCGTATAATTTATGTAAGTAATATCAATAGAATTGAAGTAATATGAATATACCTACTTTACTTTTGATTTGTTAGTTACACTGAAAACTTCTTTCAATTTGTTAGTTATCCATAACTTCCCATTTTTTATGTTTTAATTGTATTATTCAGAAGTATTTGAAAGCATACGAAGGAATTCCGAATTTTATTGTTGAATATGTTAGTACTTCAAGCCTTTGAAGTAAAGGAATATACTTAGTTTAATACATTACGTAATACTTTAACCATTTATTCATTGTACATTATTACCAACATAGGTTTTGTAACTCTGCTATATAATCCGTTTTAGAGACAGCTACAAAGGACCTAATTTAACGATTGTCATATCCTTTGACTCTGACGCGTTTGAGCTTTGTAATTGAATTGAAAATATTTGTTTACATATTCCTGTAAATGTGCCTCTATTCAACATAATCATGTCTCTAATTCAATGATAGCTTGAAATTTAGCTACAACCTACGCAGACTGTCAATCTTAAGATCGTATCTCATATTAATACACCGTAGAAAAATACTATAGCACCATTAAAAATCTTAATAATTAAAATACGTAAAATTTAAAATATTAAATGCGTTTTTAATCGAATTGCAGTCGAAGTACTCAATAGATACTTTATTTCTTTCAGTTCAGTGGTTTCGACTGCCAATATGAATCAATGCAATATCGGCCACATAAATTTTAATAGTAAAACAAATAAATTCTCATTTAGGACCGACGAATATCAGCTCCATACGAAAGAATTCTTAAATGGCGTTCATATATTTTAATTAAGGTCCCGTGCTCATGCAGACGTCGATAAGGCAAGTACGTTATAGTCGGTTCGTTCGCTACCACAGAATGTTTTATTTCATATACTTAATAATATATTAAGAATGGCTATGCAAAGTAACGGCGGGCTCGTCTGTCGAATGTTTTTGTTAGTTTTATAAATAAAACTCACATGACAACTGCACTGTGAGTTTTTCGATTTTACATACACTAACGAAATGCGATATTAAATATTTTCATTATGCAGGAAAAGGATACTGACTGAAAAGACGAGACGTATAAAGTATTAAATACAAAAGTTAAGAAAGCGAAGACATCAATTTTTATCAAGTTATTGAATACCACTTTGACAAATTAAAAATAAAACATTAATAAGTGCCCATCAGAATAGTAGTTACGCTGGATAGCGAGGGAGCATAACACACTTTACCTGCATATTGCAACAGAGATTCATTGAGCATTTATGAATATAGACAGTTAGGGCCCGTTGAGCCCTTCACCCTCGTTTCACCCACGGATGGGTAGCCGCAGTAATGAGGGCGAGTTACGTAATTTACAACCGAGGGTAGCCAGCAATTCATGGTGCAACTGTTTGAAGTTTTTACGGGTATTTGGTTCACGTACACTGAAAAACTACCTATTAGCCATTAAATAAAATCTTCGTTATTCAGTTATTTCATAATATTAGACTGTGACACGTTTATATACATTACGCTAAAATAATGATTGTCCGTTCTAAACGGCAAGAAATGTACATAAATATAAAATTATTTCCGCTCCCTAAACAAACGCCGGCGGCACTTATTATTCAAAAAAATTAATTTTCTTCAGATAATTCGCTCAATATTTAGATACTGTTCTTTTGTCCCCATATTTTTACAGACTCTTCTGATCGAAGCAAACAATTAACATTGTTGCATGTATTTTGTATTTAAAATTAGTGGTCCCACGGTGGTCGAAAGTCGATCATAAATACAAAATGAACGATTTTTTCCCTTATGAACTTGTCATACACTCCTTGGCAACATATTAAATTTCTTTGGCGGCAATCTCTACTCTGTGCGACTGTTTGACACACGGACTAAGAATCAAAACGTACGGAGTGTTTGCTCTAAGAGCGTGTCTGTTTCTTGTTGTCCTATTTTTCAGAGTTTTACTAATGTGCGCGACTAGAGAATGGTCACAATGATACATAGTTAAACATATTTTTATTTTCGTGTGTACTCGTACTATTAACCAAAACACTTAAAATTTACGAGTATTTTGCAAATAATTATTTTAGTATTGCAGTGTTTTGCATGTCAAGTCGGTCATGAGCTGACATGAATTACAACGACAGTGCGAGGTTGCCGTGGTTACTATAGCTAATTGTTTTACTCGTGGTTACGCCCAATGAGGTAGAAACGGAGACACAAAAATTCGTTTGACGCGCGGTGATGAAAGCGGCAAGTCATTATACGGCTCTGTACATTTTTATTCTTGATCCGAGATTCGACCGCAAACTATTATGTGTTTGATTTATTTTCTTTAAATTTATGTATTCGTGACAGCATGATAGCTTCCTGTACTCCTTTTCCACATAAACTTTAACTATGCCAAATCTCAACTTCCTCCATGACCGCAATATGCTTAAAAAAGAGAAGGTACTTATAAACTTCTCTTCACGTATTAATGTAATACTAGAGGTCGCCTGGTGGTCGAAATTCGACCATAAATATGAAAATAAACTCATAATATAAACTCTTTGGCGACAATCTCTACTCTGCGCGACTGTTCGATGTAAGGAGGTTGCTTATGATCACAAATTATTATGAGTTTGTTTTCTTCATAGCATGACGCACAGATTAGCGCATTTGCCAAGGTGTAATAATAAGGTGTATTAATAACATGTATTAATAAGTACTAAGTAGAATCGCTGGTAAGTTAAAGTTAGGCAATGCAGGGCACACGTCACAGTACTTTTGCACTTTCGAAGTAATTTCGATTTTTCTTCTTATCGTAAAACTCCTCCAGTAATAGTAGGCTTTACTGAAGTTATAAAGAACTTTTTGGAAGAACGCGAGAACTTCAACTACGCATGCTTATTTAGATCTACTCCATTCTTTTCACTTATACAGAACTTTAAAACATAACTTCAAAACTCTCAAACATATAAAAAATAGAAAATTTAAATGAAATGACAACCTCACTGTTCCCGTTTGACATTAATAGTCTTTTCGACATTGTCAGTATGTACGTAAACAATGAGTGTTTTATTTAATTTAATAAACTTTAACAATGTCAAATCTCACACTTCTCCGTGCGCGCAATATTGTTAAAAAACAGGATTCAAAGTTTCCGCTTCACTTATTAATGTAATGATAATATCATAGGCTTTTAGGATAATTAGTACTACAGTTATCGCAAATCAACCAAATTTCGAAACTTTGTGCTGTTACTGAATACGAACAGTTCAATGATTGTGATTCGTTTCGTTTCATAAAATTGAAAAGTGCATAGAGTTCCATATGATATTTATAAAAATATTTTTTAAGAAAGTCAATTCAAAAAAAAATTGCAGTTAGCGCATCAACTTCTCTGCATGAAATTTTTTAATTTTTTAAATTCCAGGCTCAGTAATTAAGGAAATAAGAGGGAATGACACAATCAATTGCTGAATTAGTCCATTCGTTAATTCTCTTATCAATATTTTAAAATGTTAATTAGCTCAAAATATGTGGGTTAACAAGAAGTGGGTTATCACTGGACCAAAAAATTTTATTCGTTATATAAAAATAACTGCAACTAAAAATAACAGATAACAAGGGACAGACGGACGCACAGATCTTATAAGGGTCTTTTTCTACAAGTTACGGAATTCCAAAATAGTCGAGGTACAGTCATAGGACTTGAGTCCTTTTTTTACGTCAGGAAATGCTTCATGCTTCATGCATCACTGTCCCGCTCTAGGGTAGCGGGGAGCGGGGGTATGCGGGACTCGGCGCGTTGTCGAGGGGCTCCAGGAACTCCTACGGGACGTTACCGGAGCCTCTCTCGCACTGTGCTGAAGCACATTTCTCATGGGTGGTGATTACAGAGGCCCTCCCCCTCTCTCCTGCACACTCGCAATGCTACAGTATGGACCACACGTGCTGTCGTCATCCTCAGGGTCGCATGGAAGGAGGATCGGAGCCCAGCCCGATCGGCTGCGACCTCGAAGGCCCCTTTAATCTCCTCTTACGACAGGCGGGGAACACCGTAATCTTATTGTTTATAGTCTTCAGAGTGATCTTTCAGCGAGTCGTGCATTCATATTGTAGATGGCAAATATTGCTCTTTTTAGTAAAATAAAAATGAAGTTCATTCGCGCTGCCTTTCCCGACAGAAGGCCACAGGACATTAGGTTATGGAAGTCTGCGAAGTACACCAGCCTTATCACATCCATCAAATTTCTAATACGTTTAATGGCATACCGGCTACATCGTGTAACTGAGCTTACTAGTCAAAGACCCTGTATGGCCCATTGTAAATTGTAACTGCTTATCTACTTTTAAACCAAGAAAAATGACTGATTTAACTAAGCATAATCGTTTCCCATCATCATACCTATAATAAAATATCAATAGCCATTCGCCTGTATAAGTTCATTTTAACCATAAGAGTTTATTATAACGAACGCCTGTACACGTTCTACATATTATGTATAATTAGTTATAAGATTTAGGTTCAGGGTTTATTGCAAAGAAGACGTTTAGACGATAAGACCGGCATGGAAACCTAGTAGGTTAAATACTATTAAGTTACTATGTTATGTTATGTTTGTTAGTCAATACTCGAAGTTTAACTTTTAACATTTTAAGAACTTACATATCCCCATGCCGTATCCCTAACGGGGTATATTCAGAAAGGAAAGCGCCAAGCATCGCGTTCTTTGCATATTTCTTTCGCCTCAACAATTCTCATAATTCTCTTCCCACATTTTCGCCGAAGTATGCGAGCGCTATCAACGTTTCGGTTAGTTAACATTCTATTTGATCTTCATAAGTTATAAACCTTTGTCTTCCTTGTATTCTGCTATCACTCATTGTCACTGCGTATCTAGTATCTCTTCTTTCCTTCGATTTTCTTTCTTTATTTTATTCACAAGAGTGACACCACACACATTTCTGAAAGATCGGATTTTTAACTAGAGATCGTGTTTTTAACTTTTAACAATAAAACTATTTTAGATAAAATCTGCATAACCAATAACATTTTTTTTTCGTCGTTAGATTTGATGACGACTGGGCTATTACATAACGATAAACGACTACTTCCGAATTCACAAGTACTCCTACGTTGGTGATGTTATCGCGAAATGAATTATTACCTAACACGTTAGTATACCGCAAAAGTCAAAGCAACATTTTCATTACAGCTATCATTTTAATATTATGTATAAATTATGTAAGGCGTTTGTTGGCATCATTATTAGCTAGGTGATAATAAATTTAGTTCGATTTTTATTCAGGTCGATTTTATTTTAAAAGTAGGTAAATATATTCTAAGAATAAAATGATTATCGGTCTTAAATATAGTCCGAAAATTTTAAAACATATTATGTATTATAGTAAATACCATGAACATCTGTTTTCTATACTAATATTATAAAGAAGTAATCTTTGTTTGTTTGTATGTAATGGATAAACTCAAAAACTACTCATCCGATTTCAAAAATTCTTTCATTAGGCTGTATTTTATTTTTAAATACTTTGTACTAAATAGACTTTAACTCTTTCTTAGTACATAAATGTCGACAAATATTATTATAAATAATTAGTAAATAAACGAAAATAAATATAAGTAAATGAAATATTTATAATTAACCTTTTTATATGCGTTATGATTACATTTACTCAATGTTGTTTTTTAATTTTTAGTAATTCTTTTCATTTAAAATATCGGTATCTAATATCTACTAGTTCTTAGATCGACCTACAGCTTTTCTTGTAAAATGTTTTAAGATGGTACAAGGTATGTTCACTGTAGAAAAATAATCACGATTTTCTGATTAATGTCTTACCTCAAGAGTTTTTTCTTTCAACGAAAAATATAGGGAACAGAAAGTCACTATGATAAAGAAATAGGTATTCAACGCTCAAAAGAATATTAGAAAAAAACAGAAAAAATTAAATACACTCGCAAACGTCCGTGCGAGCACGTCATAGCTCACGGTATTGACATCAATATTCTGTCTCATAAAACGATATATCAACATATTTTAGTCGAACGTCTTCCTACCTTATCCTCATAGACGCCACACCCTTCTCATTTGTCAAATCAACAGAAATATATGCGTGAGTCTTACAGATTGATGGGGCGGCCTAGATTGAATTACATCTCGGTATAACCTGACGAGGGTCTAAGATTCCATGCGGGTGTGTCTTGAACAAGAATAATACGAGAACGAATCAAGTGGGAACCCCGATATAGTGAAGATGTTCGCAACTATTAAGCATTTTCACGAAATGAGCAGTAGCTTTGCATTTCATCGCACATACATTTATAAAGTAAATGTATATTTCTCATCATTCAAAGTCAGAACGAAGTTAGTGATTTATATATACTTACAATTTAACGTCTGCCACATATTAAACATCTAGTCATAGATGAGCTATAACAGGCGAGTCTTAGTTAAATCAACCATGATTAGTATTTACAGAAATTATAGAATCTGTATTTATAGAAACCTATAAATTAGTTTGCTTTGAATTGGAAGTGAAACTAATCATTAGAATTATTACGTATCTGTGTCATATTATGATAGATAAATAGATAAATCTATCACATTATGTAGGTATTATAATATTTTTGCAAATAAAATTAAAATATTGTGGTATTATTTTAACTTTATTAACAAAAAAACATGTAATCGAATTAAACTATAGGTACCGAATGAAAGAAAGACCTACTCAAGAAGATTAGTAATAAATTACATCGTCTTTTTTTGAATTCGTCCTAGATACGTCCTAGACACAATATATCGTCATTTAGTAATAACTAAGTAAGAATATCAGTACCTAATAAATCACAAGTAATCGAAGAACAGTATTAATTTATCAGTATGTTCAATCTCCAATAGACAAATAAAGGTTATCTCAAGTGTGTAGTTTAATAGGATGTTTGTCCAACTAATTGGATTTTCCTTAACATAGGTCCCGCGATCCCGCATCTCACACCCTTTGAGCTCATGAAACTATGCAGTAAGCCTACAGTAGTTACAGTTGAAGTTGGATTCATATTGGCTTTGTTCTCATTATAATAAGAACAACTATTTGTCATACATTTTGTACACCGTTACGTATATTTATTCAAGTTGTTTTCCAAATCACATCAGACTATATAATTTTTTACTATGTAAAACCATCGTTACCGAGAAGGTGACCATAATTTACCTTGAGACGTCCGAAGCCACTCTTGACCACTATATGCAAGTTGAATACCTACTTGACATAATATATGTAGGTGCGGATATATGTTTACACGGACACCATAACCTAGCAACTACTATATAATTGAGAATCAAAAATCAATTTTGCATTCACATAATAAATAAGTAACAGCCCATTATAGGTAATACCTGCGTTACCTGCGTTTCAGAACTTTTTTACATAAAATGGGGAAGAGATGACGGACACGCAAGTCCAGTGCTATTCATGGTAGACACAGTACAAGTAAGCATACAGTATTCTATCTTCATACAAACGCTCCCAAACGACGCGCTCGAAATCTCGACATTTCTCGCCATACAACAGTCGCGAGTGAGCCGCGGTTGTCGTCGTACGGTATAAGACGCTCCCGCGCATTTACTGACGAAATATTATGTCAATCAAGTTTACGAGCATAATGTTCAGTGTATGGATTTTTGAATACATCTATATTGAAACCGGAAATATTTCTCTATTGATAATTTGTAGGAAATATATTATGATAATGATCTAGTTAATTTATTGCTGATTATTAATTATACTGCACATAAAATGTATTTTTTTTGTCCATTTCCACCATACTAACTCACAAACTTTTGAATCTAGAAATAAAATACTAGTAGAATTATATAAATAAAAACTTATTAAATTTGCAATAATATAAAATGAAAAGATAATATGACAATTCAATATAGTACCTATTATCAAATACGTAACCCAAGAAAAACATTCACTCCAAGTCGGTAGCCCTATTGCGTGTTTACGTACCGAGCGACCGTAGGTAATTATCTCTAAGACACTGCCGAGATAACATACTGTATGCTTACTTGTACTGTGTGGTAGATATAATTGATCTGAAAACTTAAGGCGACGAATTGGAAATTTTGACGGCAGGGATCTCAATTTTGCTAAGTAATTACAAAACATATGACAGTGATATTTAGTGACCTAATTCTTCATTTCATTGACTTCATTTTGCCAGTTGCGATACACTATTGGTTACCTTTTGCAACAAAAAAAAATTGAAGAAAGCTCTTTTAAAATACAGATGTACATTTTTTAGACTAACGGAACCTGTTATGCTTCTAAATTTTCTCTGTAGAGTAATCTAAACCCCATATGATGTGTTTCTCGGTTTGTTTATAATTAATTATCATATAATTACGTGCATTATAATGGACAACAAATACATTATTACTTACTATCCTATTAAAGCTAATTATAATTATAACTGAACACAAATGAATCAAAATTTAAAATAAAGAAAAAATAATTAAGTTTTAACAATATAAATTGTAAAATTGTGGGAGGAAACATACAGCGTTAGATATTGTTGTGTTACAGTAACTATTGACGGTATTCGCAGCGTGAGTACTATTTATAATATTTTCTTTATTAATTTTTTTGTGTATATGTAGTATCTTATCATATTATAACCTCAATTATAACCCAAAAATAATTTTCCCATATTTGAACTTAAAGCTCTGTACTGTTTTTGAATCCCGGAGAGGTGGTGGCAGCTGGCAGGTTATTCCAACAATTAGTTGCAGCATATCTAAAACTACCTCTAAAAGCCGCTGATCTACATATCATTGTACAAAACCGATACTTAGCTGCTCGCGTATTATATTTATTTTGATCTCGCGACCATTGCAATTTTTTATATAAGTGGTCGGGTGTGCCAGTTTTAATTATGCCGAATAGTAGTGTAGCTAGGTGTAATTCTCTTCTTTTTGACATTTTGAGTATATTGTGCTTATCGAGATAAGGTGTAACGTGGTGTCGCGGTGGAATTGGGAAGCAGAATCGAGTGCATGCGTTTTGTATCAGTTTGTATCAGTCTGTATCAGTCGTTACGTTCTAGAAAAAAGACATGGTCCATATACGCTATCTGCATAATTCAATCTAGAGAGCACTAGCGACTCGCAAAGATGTTTTCTCAATTCCACATTTAAATAGTCACGCATTTTGTATAGCAGTTTTAACCTGCTAAAGCAGTTACTAACAGCCTCACTAATGTGTTTTTCATACCGAAGATGACCATCCAGAATAACACCTAAATTACGAGCATCGTCCACCCTTTCCACAATTTGTCCTCTGATGCTGATATTGGGATCAGATACTATAATGTCTGCGATCTGTTTTGTGGTACCAAGGACAACACATTTAGACTTTAATGGATTCAGTTTTAAATATAAACTTCTCATAAAAAAAAATCGAAACACTAATCCAAGTGCTATTCAGGCGGCATTAAAATAAAAAAGGGGTTTGATGTCATTAAAAAAATACTCAAATAAATAGCTGGCAGCTTAGTCTACACAATGGTGTACTACAATTCCAAATTTGAATTTAAATTTTCGAATTTTCACCGAATAATTGAATGTGGAGCTCAATGTGGAGATTGTTTTCAATGTGTATTCCGTCGGAATTTCTGCATTTAATCACATTTTTTTTTGCCAATAATTTCGCTATTTGAATAGTGATTGTTAATAAAGCTTTGTAACATCCTACCAAGGAGATTATTTACCTAACAAATATGGATACCTCGCTCACGGAAGCCGCCCAAGTCGTGGCGTTGATAAATTTAGGGCTTAGTCAACGTGTTGTGGCTGCATATGTAATTGCATCTTAGCGTCTTTGTTGTCAATAGAGTGTATCAGCGTTAACGGGAGACTGGTATGTTTATTCGCCGTCCAGGATCTGGTAGACATCGAGTCACGTCTGAACGGGATGACCGGTATATTGTGTCAGTTTCTCTAAGAAATCGTCGATTTAACTCTATTCAACTGCAGCAGCGGCTCCGTGAGATTCGAGGATTGACTGTGAGCGATTCTACCATTAGAAGAAGATTGGCGTAGCGTGGCTTGAAACCTCATAAACCAGCTAATGGCCGAAAATTGACGGTAGACCACCGAAGAGCGCGCCTTGACTTTGCACGTACGCACTTAAATTGGTCATACCTTCAATGGAGCAAAGTTCTCTTTTCTGACGAATGTAAGATCATGCTGTATGGTAACGACGGAAGAAAGAAAGTGTATCGAGAAAGTGTATCGAAGAGAGGGAGAGCGTTTTGCACAATGCTGCATTGAAGAAAGAGTCAGTTACGGTGGCGGTTCATGAACGGTTTAGGGAGGCATAAACGCCGATGGAAAAACCGAACTTGCTTTTGTATCTGGACCTTGCTTACCATCATTAAATGGGTCACATTACATCGAAGAGCGTCTGGAGCCTCGTGTGGTACCTTACGCACATTTTATTGGCGAAGAATTCGTTTTAATGTAAGACAATGCCAGGGCTCATACTGCCGGCATTGTAAATGAATACCTGAACGAAGTCGGTATTACGGTTATAGGCTGGCCAGCAAAAAGTCCGGATATGAATCCTATATAACACCTATGGGATGAGTTGAAGAGAAGAGTAAGAGCGAGAGTTCCTCCTCCGGAAACGCTTGGGCAGCTTAAAACAGCTATACGAGAAGAATGGGATAACATCCCACAACACAAGATTGTGACTCTCATACGTACCATGAGGAACCGCATGGAAGCAGTCATTAGAGCCCGGAGAGTAAATACGAGATATTGAATAGATTTTTTTTTATTTAATTTTTTTGTCTTACGTCTTTGTTTCTAACATTTTACAAATTCTTCTCAAAGGGTAAAACCATACCTGTTGAACAAAACACGCTAGCTAAAGAAATTTAATTTTAATTTGAAACATCAATGTTTGTTAAACGATACCTTATAATATCCGCAATTCACTGGCACTATTTCTTTTTTTTGTTTTAGCGTAAAAAATTCATAAGACTCATTCAAACTTCAGGGGTGTTTCGATTTTTTTGATGAGAAGTATATATGAAATGTATGTATGAAATTTGTATTTTTCGTAAGCGCACGTTTGTATTTTAGATTAAATTATTGTTTTGATAAACAGGCTAGAAAATTAACGTAACGCAGTGATCTGCGTTACATTAATTTTCTAACCTCCTATAAGATTTATAATATTTTTTTGGTGACGTAGGAGAAATCTGCGATCCCTAGCCCTAGGGAAGAGAATGGGTTATATAGAACTTTTACACACCAAAACTACAGTGGTCAATCTTAGCGCATCGTCGAGGGGCTCCGGGATCTCTTATCGAACGCACTAGAGCCCGTTTCACGCTGTGCTGAAGCACTCCGTGTTACATGAATAGACGACTGGAGCTCCCATTCCGATCGGCCATGACCCCGAACATCGCTAGTAGCCTTTTAAGACAGGCGAGGAACACCGTAACCTTATTCTCTGGCTAGGGCTACAGGGCTGAAGATTTCTTACCTTGTACAGCCATATTATCATAAAAACTAGAACCAGCACTAGATCACCCATTGCTAATCAAAACACTTAATCACCACAAATCTGTAAGTGCTTATTTGAAGTCACAAAAATATATATTTATGAATGTTCCAGAAATACACAAATCTTATTACAGCTAGCGATATTTTCATGATTAATATTTTTTTACTGAAGAAGGTATATACAGTTATTTTCTAATGTAATAATTCCAGCAACTTTTTCATCGGTGGTAAAGTTTATATTGGGTCCTTACATATGAAATTAGCATTTTGTCGTACTGACCACTATGATCTGAAATATCTCCTCTTTGGTTAAGAATTCCAAATTCAAATTTATAAATTCATTTAGCTGGTCATTTGAGTTTTGAAAACAGTCATTCATTTGTTTTTTTCCTCATTATTTTTTTCTTGGCGTCGCTTATTACCGCACAATGGAAAACATGAAATATCGGTATATTTACGAGTATGAGTTCTACCGTGGCATCAGTGCTGCAGAAACAGCTCGAAGGATTAATGATGTGTACGGCGCTGGTGTCGCAAAAGAAAGCACGGTACGTTTTTGGTTTCAAAGTTTTCGTTCTAGAAATTTCGACCTTCAGAACCAACCCCGTGGACGGCCGGAGACCAAAGTGGAAAATGAAGAATTAAAGGCTATTGTGGAAGCGGATCCATCACAAAGCACTTCAGAGATAGCTGCAGGCTTCGGGGTAAGTGACAAAACTGTATTAATCCACTTGAAGCAAATCGGGAAAGTAAAAAAACTTGAACGATGGGTACCTCATGAATTGAGTGAATCGAACTTGCAAACACGTGTCGACTGCTGTGTTACTTTGCTCAACCGACACAATAATGAAGAGATTTTAAATCGAATCATTACTTGTGATGAAAAGTGGATACTGTACGATAATCGGAAGCGCTCGTCGCAATAGCTGAACCCTGGAGACCCAGCCAAATCCTGCCTTAAACGAAAATTGACTCAGAAAAAGTTACTTGTGAGTGTTTGGTGGACTAGCGCCGGAGTCGTTCACTACAGCTTTCTAAAATCTGGCCAGACGATTACGGCAGATATCTATTGTCAGCAACTGCAAACCATGAAGGAAGAACTAGCTGCTAAACAACCGAGATTGGTCAATCGCTCTAGGCCACTGCTGCTTCACGACAACGCAAGACCACACACTGTACAACAAACAACCACTAAGGTAGATGAGCTACAATTGGAATGTCTGCGACATCCACCGTACTCCCCGGACCTTGCTCCAACAGATTACCATTTTTTCCGGAATTTGGACAACTTCTTACAAGGAAAAAAATTCAACTCCGATGCTGCAGTCCAAACCGCCTTCAAAGAGTTTATTGATTCTCGCCCCCATGGTTTTTTTAGTAAAGGGATCAATGAACTACCTATGAGATGGCAAAAGTGCATAGATAACAACGGTGCATACTTTGATTAATTAAATATATTTTACAAAAAAAAAATTGACTTTATATTCCTCCCGTACAAAACGCCAATTTCATATGTAAGGATCCAATATTTAGATAAAGTTGGCAGCTCACTAGCTAATGTAACAATTCATGTATTTCTTTCAAAAAGATAATGGGATAAGAGGGGATAAGCTACGAATATTAAGTTTACATACCTACGAGTTTCTACATATATTATGCTATATCCCTAAGTTTCAAAACATAATGTTATAACTATCGATTGAAAGGATTATAAGAGGATAAATTAAAGTATTCTAATCTGAGATAAGGAAATTAATAGTCTAAGCATGTGCTTACTAAGCCCGTAAACTAGATGTTGCATATTCAACGGCTGATTTGCGTAGGTAAGCAATCGCTTACATTACACAATATAACGTATGCTAACGTAGTAAGCACATGTCGATATCGAGTACTAACTGACAAATATATTAAATTGAAATTATACCTTAAATATTACGTTCGATTTGATGGTTCAAATACTTTGCAAATATTGATACGTCAAATAAACATATCATTATACATATTTTTAAAATACATTGTAACTAGAATACATGAAAGGACATTTACCAGAGCTTGAAGTAGTTAAGTAGTACAAGGAGCAAAAGTAAACAAACACTTAAAAGAAAGGAAAAGAAAGGTTATGTTGAGATTATGTTGAGAAATACTTGAAATGAATACTCCTAAAATATCTTCGTTTGAGAAAAGTAAGGTTCAGAACTAACCGAAACTTGCACTTATTTTTGTTGGAGTCTACTCATTTAACTTTTTAAGTTATTGTATTGTGAATTCTATACAGAATACAACAGATGTCTAACATAAAGTGATGATGACAACAGGAACTGCAGCACAAATTACGGTCACCTATGTGAACAAACCGATCATCCATCACTGTTCAAATTCACTCAATCATTCGGACAAACAATTGATGTACGAGCCTGTTACGAACACAGTAAGTACAATTGACACAAAAATTAAAAGTTCAATGAATACTTTTGGAACGAAATACTTTAGTTACAGATATATTTAAATTATAGAAAATTATGGCTTACTTTTCTACTTCGTAAAAATGATTTAAGTTTTAAGCAAATATTGTGATCGCGGAAGGCTGCGCTCACTTTAGACACGTTTTCGTGCGAATTTGATTCGTGCGAAAACGTACTAATACGCACGAGCAATCCCGAAAAAAATAGACGTTTAAAAGTCAAATAACTTGGTTTACGGACATAAATGTTTGTGGAATCAAAATTATTCTAGTTATAGCTTAAGTAACCTTCAGCGTAGGGCATGGCGTGAAATATCCGAAGAAATAGAAATATCTGGTGAGTAAATGTATACGTTTCATTTATGACAAACCGATAGGTACAAAATCTTAAAATCAATTGTTATTTTGACAAAAATAACTTTTAAATGTATCTGATGTTCTGAGCTCTTGTTGCGCTTCTATTTTCACCTGCAGTCATGAATCTGTTTCTGTTTTCATTTTGTGATCGTGGTTTTTCCGTAGGCAAATTGTGGATACCCTCCTTATCAATTATTATGTTAAGAAGTAAACATATACACTTTATTATGACATCGGCACGGTTGGGATTTACTTCAATTGCTTTCAATAACGAACTAATTAATGACGGAACTCTCCCATTTTTGGATGTACTAGCGAAGCGGCAATCTAGTAGAAGCCTGGTACATACGGTATTCAGAAAACCGACACATACATATCGGTATCTAAGAGCAAATTCCCATCACCATCCGTCGCACCTATCTTCGGTGTCACACATTCTCATTAATCTCGTGCACTTCGTCTATGCGATTCTCAATTCCTGGAGTCGGAATTGACACACGTGCGGCAGATGTTAGAGTGCAATGGCTACAACTGGCGACAGAGTTGCCGGCTAACAAACACGACCAGTTAACAACGGCCTCAGGTTGTAGAGCGAGTCCCGGCATATTTACCATACATGCGAGGGGTAACGGATCAAATTGGACACCTGTTATGCCGTAGATATAGCATCAGGACAATTTTCCGC
This sequence comes from Zeuzera pyrina, assembly GCA_907165235.1. NCBI lineage: Eukaryota > Metazoa > Arthropoda > Insecta > Lepidoptera > Cossidae > Zeuzera > Zeuzera pyrina. Next base: position 14,078,540 of record OU015624.1, read on the forward strand.
TCCATGACATAGATTAGAAGACTTCTACGATCCCCTAAGGATCGGGACCCTCTAAATAGCCCTGGCGTCTACTAAATTCCATGCGATTGCGGCAAAAGCTACATTGGAGAAACGGGACGCAACATTAATACGAGGCTCACCAAGCACATCCGCAGTGTGCGTAAAATGGATAGCAACACCTCGGCGGTGCCAGAGGACGCCCTCAACTCCGACACCTCACATTACATTAGGTTCGATAAGGTGAAAGTGTTGGATCGCGAAAAGAACTTTGTATCACGCAAGCTCCTTGAAGCCATCGAAATCGACCGCCGGCCTAATTTTAATAGAGACAAGGGATGGGCCCTGCCGCCTACTTAGAAACCCGTGTTGTTAAACGCGACGCGAAATAAGAACGATAGTGCTGACGATTATATAGTGGACATCGTAAGTACATTTCGTGCGCCCGTAAACACCAACATTGACGTAAACGCATCGGTCTCGTCGAGTTCGTCACCATCGCCGGCGCACCCCGCGCCCCGCGCCCTGTCAAGCCGCGCGTTGCGAGCTCAGGCGCTCAGTGAGAGACGGGGCGCGTCCGCGAACTCATCCCAATCACCGTGATGATGGACCTCCAATAGGTCCTAAACTAGTCGGTACCTCTACTAATTGGACGTGAGTATAGCCGTATTCAATAATTAGTTCGTTAATAATGTCTCACGAAAGTTTTAATAATTTAATTGCTTTCGATAACAATCTCCACTTACTACTTAGAATACCAAAGGCACGCTCAACAAATTGCCTTGCATTCGATAAGCGTTTGTTAAATATTTCCTCTTCGGAGACCAAATTTCTTTGAGGATAGGGGCGCATGAGATATGTCTTCAAAGGGTAAGCTTCATCACCAACTAAGAAGTGAGTCAATGCTATGTCAGTTCCTGGTAATACTTATCCTGCTTTGCGTTGAGAGCACCATTTTCCAATAGTCATGAAAGGTTTGAATGTGAAAATATTCCACCGTCACTTTCTTTGGCATAGGCATTTGGCACGTCTATAGCAATGAATCTCTAGTTTGCACCCACAACAGCTTGCAATAAAATTGAAATAAGGACTTATAATTACGGAACATACTGCCAGAATATACTGGCGCGTTTATTCGTATATGTTTTCCATCAATGCTGCCAGAACAATTAGGAAACCTCCATTTTGTCAAATAGTCATTAGTTATATTGACCATATCTTCGCGTGACGGAAATTTTATATGAATTTCAGAAATATTTTCCCAAATAGCGTTACAAGTATCATGTATAATAAAACCAACAGAATTGTTTGAAATTCTAAATGAATATCCAAGTGTTCTGAATGATAAACGAATTGCTTAATACCTGTAATAATAAGATTTTTTTTCAATTGATGAGTTAAAAAAAAGTGGCGAGGATTACGAAACACTTTCGAGAAAGAATTCAAAAAAATCAACAATAAAACATTTGGTCAAGCAGCTGATATAGAACCAAATTCGAAATGGCCTTATTTTAAGCTTTTAATGTTCCTCCGAAGTTGATCGCGTACCAGAAAGATGCGAGATTTCTGATAGGGAGGACAATGCAAATACAAATACAAGTTTCAATTATACGTCTTCGCTATGTCCTGGTCCATCTTCAAAACAAAACAGTGGTGATTTCAGTATGCCACCAAATAATTCAACAAAAAGACAATCGTCTGATGCTATTCTTAGTCACTATGTGATGCAATTCAATCCAAACACGAATATGTAATGTATGTACTTTGAATAAAAATATGTATATAAAAAGTATATTTTATTTTCTTACCTTAAAGTTACAGTTAATCGTTCTTCAGATGATATTGTCGCGAAAGTTACTATATTTAGTTAAGTTAGGTCGTATAGTGTTAAGATTATATTCAAACGTTTCTTTCTCCATGCGCATATAACCATGAAACAATCTAGGATCATTATATAAATCTTCCATAATATGATGAAATTGACCGAATTCATCACTTTTCAAAAATATTTCGCGCACTCATTTAGATCTACGATAACGACGACGCCGTCGCAATCTCCGGTTTCGAAGATGATTATCTTGAAGATACAGATTGTTCATTGCATCAAAGATGACTTCACGAACGCGATATCAATGGGACACTGCCTATTGGACGAAGAACGTATTTAGTGTGTGCAATCAATTCGTACGAATAGTATTCATACGTGTAGTTACGGTACAAATTCCTATCCAAAGTGAGCGCGGCCTGAAACACGGAGTCGACGTTTTAATAATAATACTTATCCACCTACATATTAACATGTACATATAATAACATTTCATAATGAAGCTTGTAAAATTAGTTTTGTGTGGCTTTTTTGTTGATCGTACAATAAATTATATTGAATAACTAATATTATAAAGACGTAAACTTTGTTTGTTTGTATGTAATGGATGAACTCAAAAACTACTCAACCGATTTAAAAAATTCTTTCACCTATAGAAAGTTACATTATCAGCGCGTAACATGGACTGTATTTTTTTAAAATTCACTACTTGTGCTGAGCCGGGGCGGATTGCTAGTTTAATATATAAGACTAATAAAATAGCGCTGGAAAGTAGAAACCAATTGTTGCAATAATCTTACATAGTTTCTTTTTAACTGCCTTTCTAACACACTGCTCTGTTCTAATAATTTAGTTCGAAGTATATACACATTACTCACCATGTATTCATACTCTATTAAGTCAAAGGCATGGTGTAATTCAGTTTCATATAAGTATAAAGCTTAATTATTGTGAGTGTACTCGTTTACAAACCTTCACGAGGCTATGGGACACCGATCTACCGATTCTTAGCGTTCGTATAAAAATCTCGGCTGTACATCTTAGTTACAGAGTTATGTTAGAAATCAATTTATTATATTGCAAAATTATGAGCTTATTTCAAACATTGAACATAATATGTAGTAACGTAAACAGCTAAAAATAAATATGTATTGACTCAAATAAGGGCTTTTATCTATACACACTGGTACAAATATTAGGTAATTTATTATTTCCAGACTGCTTGGTATTAAAAACTGAACAGCTAATGTCTATGAGTTCGTCAGCGATTTCAATTAATTTTTCTTACTTGATCGATCGTCCTGCGCGAGAACAAAGCAATTACGACACTGGAACGTAACCGATAGCAATTAATTTGTTTTCGCCTCGACGAACAGCCGTCCGATCGCGCCCTTTGTAGCCTTCAATTCGACGGCCTTTATATTAAATTGTTGTTTGTACCTAACGAATTCCGGAGACAAGAAAAACGCTGTGATATTTGCTTACTTTTCGTATCCAAAGATGTACAACGACACTAGTGAATTCATTCTTTGTGCGATTTGATTTATACATGTGTACTTGTATTTACAAATTCACACGTATCTGATGATTTGAATATAATATTGAATTTTAATTATGCCTCTATGCAAGGATGTTTAGGTCTTAAGTCCTACCTGTATGATCACTAAACATACAATCATTTTAGTGTCTAATATTTGCTTTAACTCTGTTGCATTGTTTTATTAAGATTATATGTAAAGGTAAACTTGCAAACTTCCACTTTTCGATATATCATTTCTTTCGGCTATCCCAACCAAAGTATGGGTAATAAATAGTGCCCACTCTTTTAATTGTTTTTGAATAGACGATTGATCCGCTATTGGGAGTTTCGGAATATCATGTAGCGCTAGTAATCAAATTTCTGATCTATGCCTTTTGCTGTGCATTTTTCACATTTTTCAAAAGCACTCCACCCAGCGGATTTGTTTGTTTGGATTTCTTTAAAAATATAACAGTTTTTGTATAAACAATTCTCACAAGTAGGTACGAATTCGGAAATTAATTGAACTTTGTGAAACAGCCCTAATAATAACAATTAAGTACTTACACGAATATACATGGCTTCGAAAGCTCATATTTAAAGAATAAAATTGTTGTGCCGGAAAATAGGGTTTAAGGCTACATTTTATTCAACGCTTAAATATTTTTAACACATAAAATATACATGATCTTTTACAGTTAAACTCATCGGCGCGTCTGCTTTGAAAACAATACGTGAAAATAGCTTTCCTAAGGCCATCATGTTCATACTCTAGGGAATGCTTTTAACATGCTTTGTACATCACTTCTAATAACAAAAACTGCGTAAACAGGTTCCATTTTATATAATATTATACTCCACGCGTATCGATAAGGATGTCGCTATAGCCCTCTAAAAAGGTATTTTTGTGTCAAGACTCAGGGACCTCTTTAACATCAAAATCTTAAAAGTACTACGGAATAAAATGTACCTATAATATACCTACAACGATACATAATATTATTTTACATATGTATGTATATTGCATACTCGTACATTTCCTCTGAATAATTCTCTAACATACCTACATTCCACACGGCATATAAAAATATGTAAGGAGGCTTTAGTGGGATAAATCCTTACCGCAATATTTAAAATAGCTTTTGTGCGGACAAAGACAGGCTTTTACGAAGGCTAAAGAAAATAAAAAGCTTCAGATCTATTATTCATCTGCATGAAATTTCGTTAAAATTCAATTACACGTTCAAAATTATATTATTTTTAACGTAGAACTACATAAAATACCCACTCATTTAAAAAACATTATTCATAACGATAAAAGATCAAATTGCCCCATTCACAGTGGAAATGGAACATACATCAAGAATCGAAATAACAACAAAATCTCACCTTGATGACACTTCTAGTTATAAGTACACATTTGGACATGCAAATGGCATTGTTAAAGTGACAATTTACTAACCCATCGCTGTATATAAGTGCTTTAATTACGTAAATTAAATAGATTAAAAACAATTATCGATTTGACATTTTTGCTATGGAAACTTCATAATCAATAAAAGTATAAGTTAGACCCAAATTCCTTATAATAATTTCTATTCCTAGTCCGACTTTTTGCCTGCACTATTATATGAAAAACTAGCGTATTCCATTTTTTTCTCCCAAATCTGCATGAAAGTTACATCTAATTATATTTTCTTTATCTTTATGAATTTGTATCATTTTCTATAAGTTTTAATTTTGCACCCTTCCACCTGGTCTCTTGCACACAGCATGCATCAAGTTTCCTTTTTTTAAGGACGTCATTTAGTAATGTTGCACTTTCGTCCATCATAGAACCTACTTTTTAAGGGCACGGTACCTATATTAATTTTCCTTAATCTTTTTATCAGTAACGCCGAATATCTTCATGGCTTTGTCCATAAAAATTGGTTTTGCTATGAAATTACCTGGAAAAAGTGATGTAACACTAGTGGTTGCAGAGTATGTAAGTACATACATATATTATATCCACTTCCACTTACCTTTTTTGCACGCTGTTGGGCGAGACAAACAAAATCCATTGTATTTTGTTTTCAAAATGGTTATTAAATTTGATCTTATAAAAATCGATTAATACCATTTTTTAATTTTTTTAATAGCTTTATTTGCCTAATAGCTTCAAAAGTTACTCAGATATATCGCTTTGAAAAAAGTAATAGTCAGACTCTTTTTTTTTTAATATCTCCACATTAACCAAGACTGAGAGGTAATATCTTCTGTATTAAACACTATTAGCGTCTTCAATAAATTACAATATACTATCGGACACCTATCAGAGGCAGTTTCGCCATTGGAATACAGCTAGACCTATTCAGCTGCATATAATATAATATTTCAACAATATGTTTTAATTTAACAATGTTAGGAAAAATACTAAATGTTATATTAATAAGTGCGAATATAAAGAAAACCACAATGCCTTTCAATTCATTAGTTAACATATGAACTGCATACATAGCTGAATGCAATGTTTACCGACACTAATTAAACATCTTTGTGGAAACAGTTCAAACCGTGATGGAAAATTAAAGTAATTTCTCGTATCAGAACACAGAGACGTCGTTATCTGGTCAATCGGACACGTATATCCGAACATGAGGTCACGGAGAGCTACGAAATGAACGTGTAATAAAGCGAAGACGTGATGTGACGTACCTACATATCAATGTCTATATATTTTATGTTTTACCGGAATCTTTATTATTAAAAAAGCACTCTGTATCCTACACTTCAACCTTAGCAGAAGTCAGTAATCATAGCGAACCACTGATTTTAAAAAACTACATAATATTTTTCTATTATACTTTTTAAATTATGTATAGGTACTACGGCCTATTCAGTTAATTGTATTTGTTCTAGAACTAAACTAATAAATCCTTATATTGATTATACTAATTGCTAACACTTTTTATTGATCTGTTATTTCATTACATACGTTCGTTTTAAAAACTCATATGTAATTATTACAATTATATGTTATCAAAATACTATCAGACAAATTCAAACAACATAGACGCCTTTAGTCAAATATGTATTTGCTATTACAGACATTGACAGACTGTTGCTTCCCCCATTAATTAATTATTTATTATTTTATAAAATTCAAAAGACCTCATTTAAATCTATTTCCATTAACCTGCAATTACGTAATTGCTCATTACACACATTGAATCTGTTTTACGTTTTCAACAAAAACACCAGTTAAATGAGAGTGGTCTGGCCTGGTCTGGTCTTCTATCATTTATTAAAAACTAAAAAATACTGCCGATTGCAAAATAAAATTTGTTATGAAACTTTGTTTTTATGGAAAAAATATAACTAATATCAGATAATCTTGATAATTTTACTTCAATGTAAGGACACCTTATACATATCTCGATGTATATGATTCTTTTAAATTTTCTAGGTAATTTTTTGGAGATAAAATGAGACAACAGGTCGACACTTATTTTTGAAAAAAATTAATAAGAAGAAATTCAAACTAACATGTTATACATTAATAGCCTGCACGATGACTACATTTTTTAACTTTCTGTTTAAGCCCACAAAATTATTTTATTATAACTGTAATAAATTTCAATTATCAGCGAAAAGAATGGTTGTGACAGACACACTAACAGTCAAACAGACATACAGACAGACGGGCGAGCAAACAGACAGACGGACATCTAGAATCTAGATGATTCCAACACTAGGCGCGAGATGATTGTCGTGGGGGCCGTCCTCACCTCCGCTGGTGGGGGCGATGCAGTCGTAACGTGTAAGTGTTCGAGTTCGAACGTGTAATGGCGTCGTCGCTGTCGCCTAACACATGCCTTCGATGGCGTTTGCGGACCATGTGCTCCAGGATGTACGGATGACACCCTGACCACTAGGGCGTTCGAATGTAGAGAATAACGGTGAAAGAAGGGTTAAGACTCCTCTTTTAGATATTGAGTTATTGAGGGAAATTCTAAATCGTAGTGCATATCTACGTTGTGCACGTAAGGAGGGGCACCGGTGGCCTTCACGGACCGTTTTGATGTGGCGACGGAAGGTCATGACCAGTAATCGGATAATCGGGCGCTTATATACCTAAACTTCTTTCCTTGAATAAGTAATCCCGGATTCCCGGGATTAAACAATTTTGTAAAAACAACTATAAGTAACTTAATGAAATTATAGCAATGGTTATTTTGATTTAGTATCTTTATTTTATTCAAAATAAATCTAAATAAAATTACAATGACAAGTTTAACAAGAAACAGCCGTCTTGAAATTACGAGAGGGTATGTAAGCATTATTCAAAGAAAATATATCGTTTTCACAACGAGTTCTAACTATTTTGTATGCAGGTAACATTTTTAGCAATCAGGAATTTCAAACGATTCCGGGATCCGGGATTCTAAAAGACATGTCCATATTATTCTTTCGTAGGCATAAAAATGAAGTTTAGGTGTATTAGCGCCCGATTATCCGATTACTGGTCATGACACTGTCAAGGTACACTTTTAGGTATTTGACTTTCCTAGTCCAGAAGATACCCTGACCGAAAAGTGTAATCGTGCGGAGAGTGTTAGCGCGGCGGGCGCGACTGGTCGTCGTGGCCCTTGAGAAATAGGCGGCAGGGCTTTTCTCGGAGTTGACCTCGACTCACTTAAATTGGAAACAAGTCGCCTAGACTCGTGAACGCGACTTGGAGGAGTTGAGAGACTCTGAGGCGACTACTGTCTGCTGTGAAAAGTGCGGTATCGTCCGTGAATAGGGCGAGCTCAGACGCATCGAGAACAATTTTCCTATTCGGTTAGAGATGCCTTCTGTACCGGGGGCTTTTCTAGGTTCTAGGTTCTAGCCTTAACAATGTCCTGAACCTCGTCAACCGTCGCGGGTCTGAGTTGGCAAGAGGCGGTCGCGGTCGGTAGGGAGCTTACTTCGCGATTGATTATGTCTAAATGGTTCTCATCTACAGGCTGAGAGCTGGGGGAGCATTGGCCCTTCAGAGTGTCTGCCAAGAATTCGGCTTTGTCTACGTCGTCGAAAGATGGCTATCCGTTTGGTTTTGTCAGCGGTAGCTTTGTTTGGAACGGGTCCAATTTGAGAGATCGGGCCAACTTTCAGTATGCCTGATGCGTCGGCTCGATCTCTCGCATCAAATCGCTCCACCTATTTTCTCTTAGTTCAGAAATTCGGTCTTCGACTTCGCGTTGGAGGGCGCGTAAGTTACATCTATTCGTTTCTGAGGAAAACGAATCGTAAGCGTAGGTCGCGGCGTTCTTGGCTCTAATTAGCCGATGGATGTCCCCAGGGAGTTTCAAGCGGCGGTCTTTCGCCGCCGGGACCTTCCGGGAGCATGAAGAGACCGAGTCGCGGATGTGGGCGGAGAGCGCGTCTATCACCGCTGTCGCGTCCTCGGCGGAACGGATAACATCCGGTATCGCGAATTCTCAGTTTAGTGTTCCGTCTAATCTCTGCCAATACATCACGGTTTTTGTGAGCGTCCATATGTCTATCGTAGGTTCTAGTTTGAGTAATACCGGCCTATGGTCAGAGTCTAACTCGTGTAACGCCTCTATCGAATGCAGCGTTAGAGCTACGTTCTTTAGAAGCGCTATATCGAGTACGTCCGGTCTGTGCGTTGTAACTTTGGGGTAGTGGGTGGGCGTCATAGGGGCGATAACGTCAAAGTTAAGGTCATCGGTCAGTTAGCCTAAAACTCTGCCATTTCGCGTGGTGGAGTGCAAATTCCAGCGACGATGTTTGGCGTTGAGGACGCCGGCGAGTATGACAGAGTTGTCTAAGTTTAGGAGGGCCTCTCAATCGCTACTAATTAGCGGTTTACCGGGAGGTAGACGCCAGTGTGACAGGCGCGTGTCCCGTGAGGGCCACCCGGCACACTGACGCCTCTATGTTAGTGAGAGCAGGCGTATCTATTGGAATGCGGTCCTTCTGTGGTAGATAAGAGTGCCGCCTTCGGGGGCGGGCATCCTATCATTGCGCACGATTTTAAACCCGGAGAGGCCAGGGTCGCGCCCTTTAGGTTTCAATAAGGTTTCCTGCACTAGCATTATAATTATTTGGTGATTTCGCGTAAACTCGTAAAGGAGGTCGCGTTGCCTGTGGAGTCTGTCCGCATTAAAGAAAGAAATTGAGAGACCGCGTGGATTGATACGCGCGGATGGAGTTGTCTCGTTGGTGCCCGGTTTTATAAAATACGAGGGAGCACTGTGAAGCGGCTTAGGCTATTTAGGAGGGACGACCTTACGACCTTCTAGTTAATCCAAACAAATCGCAGGGTGATAGTAAGCAGCAGACATATACATAGTCGTTTAAATTCATATTTACCATCAGTGATTTACGACGGCATTCCAATTGCTTACTACTAAAAACTTGGGTGTCATAATTGATAAACATTTAACATGGAACGCTCATATTGTTGAGGTCATTGGAAAGGTTCATTTTACCCTCCATTCTCTAAAATATTTGCAAAACTTCTTGGTCTTAAAGACTAAGATCTCCCTTGTTCAAACACTCATATATTCCATTTTAGATTATGCTGACGCCTGCTATCTAGATGTCACAGAAGTGCTGCTAAATAAACTTCAGCGTTTGCAAAATCTTTGTATTCGCTTCATCTCCTTTTTAATATATTACACAACCCTTCTTTTTCCTCCTCTATGAGAATGCGTTTCTGCTATGCCCGTCCCTATTATGCCCGAAATTCCCTTCACGTAATAGCGATTATTTCTATTCTTATTCCTTCACTGTTCATGCGGTTAGGCTGTGGAACTCACTTCCGCCTCATATTCGAGATTCAGATTCCGTATCAATTTTTAAAAGACGAGTCAAAAATTGCTACCTTTCCTTGTATTCTTCATAAACTGATATGTTTACGTAATATGTGGGTATTCATAGTACAATATTTCTATTAATTATAATATATAATATGTACATTGAATACAATGTATTTAATATGTATGTACTTTTTTTAGTTGATATGTATATAAATATATATATTATATATATATGTATGTTATATTTTATATGCCGGTATTTGTATATAATATGTATCTTATTATTATTATTTTTATTTAATACACGTTAAATTTTGCCACTTCGACGCCTTTTCCTATCATAGGTCTGCTGGAAGAAATTTCATTTTATAATAAGCAGTACCTTTGTGCGTAAGTTGCAAGTGTAATTACAAGTTACAAATTTACAAGTGTGTTGTACATAAATAATGAAATAGCTAAAAAAAAAAAATAGATGGAGTCTCACAAGATGCAAACCCTTACCCTAATCAAGCAAGTAATAATTAAATCCTTTCGCGATTAAAAATCAGAACTGAAAATCTTAAAGATCTTGATCTGAAGCTTATCTTGGATATCTTCTGAAACAAAAAAAAACGCATGCAAATCATTTTATCTGTTCGGGAGCTACTATGCCACTGTCAAATAAACATAAAAAAAAAAAACAAAAACTGCGCCAAAGTTCTAATTCGCTTTTCCGTCGGAGGTAAAAAAGCATGCAAGTCGAAATAGCTATACCTATGTACTAATACCTACAAGTAGAACATACGTACATGTGCTCTATTGAGTGTAAATTTTACGTGCAAATCGCGAATTGTGGGAAAAGTATTCCGCTTCAAATATTTCTTTGTCTATGTCTGTACCTTTACATCACAAGAATATACATTCAGTCAAGAAAGTATCGGAAATGGATGATTTGTTTATGGTTCCAAATTCAATTTTTTGTTTTTTTTTTGTTGTTGTTAGATTGGCACAACTATTTTCCATTTTGGCGCGGAGTTTGAGTTGCATCTGTTATTCAGATTAAATACAGTGCTGTTTTTAGTTATATCATTCTAGTGTATATTGCGAATTTCATAATGGACAGTAACATCGAACAAAGAGTTTGTCTTAAATTTTGCATCGCTAATGGAATTTCGTGTTCGGAGTCACTGAAAATGTTACAGAAGGCGTACGGTGAATCGACTTTATCAAAAACACGTGCTTATGAGTGGTACAAAGCGTTGAAAAGCGGTCGAGATGTGATGGAAGATTTGCCTCGCTCTGGTAGGCTATCAACGTCTGCAACTGAAGTTAACATCGCAAAAGTGAAGGAAATAGTGACTGGAAATGCTCATTCAAGTTTGCGAGAGATAGCTGCCGAACTTTCTGTGTCTCACGAGTCAATCCGTACCATTTTAAATAATCACTTGGGTATGAAACATGTTGCCGCTCGGCTAGTCCCAAAAGACCTGAATTTTCTCCAAAAACTCAATCGCATAAGAGTCGCTGAGGACAGGCTAGAACGAATCAATTCCGATCCAACATTCACGAAACGCATTGTTACTGGTGACGATACGTGGGTTTACGAGTTTGACATGCAAACTAGTCAACAAGCTTCGGAGTGGCGCCTTCCAACTGAACCGAAACCGAAAAAACCACGCCAAAGTCGATCAAAAGTCAAAGTCATGTTGACTGTTTTCGTTAACTATCGCGGTGTTGTGCATTCTTGCTGGAAGGTCAAACGGTAAATAAAGAATATTATTTGGGCGTTATGTGGCGTTTAAGAGAGCAAAGTCGACGAAAAAGGCCAGATTTGTGGAAAGAAAATTCTTGGATTTTGCACCACGATAATGCGCCTTCGCACATGGCCATCATTGTGAACGAATTTTTGACCAAAAACTCAACAAAATCATCGGCTCCAGCCGACTTCTTTCTTTTTTCTAAACTCAAATTACCACTTCCTGGCACCCGTTTTCATTCGGTAGAAGACATAAAGGAGAATTCGCGGCGAGCACTGAACTCAATTCCGGAAAAAGCGTTTAAATAATGTTTTCTAGATTGGACTATTCGTTGGCGTAAGTGTATCGTTTCTGAAGGAGCATACTTTGAAGATGATAAAATAAATTTGGATGAATAACTAACATTTCGTGTGTTATTGATATTTTTCCGGTACTTTCTTGACAGAGTAGTATCTCGATTGTGGCTTCTGTGTTTATTCATAATGAGGCGTTCTTAGCCTAGTGCCGCTTCGTATGATTTCTAAGCATCTCTTGCAAGTATTTGTCTAAAAGGTATAAATGAATGTACCAAAACTCGCATCCTCTAATCCGCTCTAGGCTTACGTGATGGAGTCGATACCTATATCCGCACTTTCTCTCACCCTCATTTGCGAAAAGAAGCATACATCTGACAGTGAGATGTGCATAAACAGATGATTTAAAAAATCGTAAATAATTTTCACATGTACGAAATGTTCTTTACTTTCAGATTGAATCTAATATTATTTCAACCAGCTATATGAAAACAAAATAATGAATAAAACTTATGAAAACATAATAAGCTCTCTTTGGCCCTAAACTTACATTACGATTTTTACACGAAGAACTGTTATCTGACCTTCCCAAAAAGGAAGGTAAACCTTTATATAGATGGGGCTCTGTTGATTTAATATTCTATTCGGACGTAAGTCGCAAACCAAGCGGCTTGACTTAGTTTAACGAACGACGTTGATTGATAATAAATAATTGGAACCGAGAGCTTAAAACTCTTTTTGAAGTATGAGGGAATTAAACGTGTTACAAACTACTCGCCATCCAGACGTTTACCTCCACAAACTTTGCTTAGTTAAATTAAATAAATTATGCAAATATTAATTTACAATAATCATAAAGAATTAGGTTCACGCGCAAGTCGTAAAAATCAGGCGAGACTAGATAGTAATCGATCATTATCTATTTTTGCTTTGTGAAGTCAAACCGTTTTGTTAGTACTTGACGTTCTGTTCGCTTCAAAAGACGATGACGAGAGGATATGTATTTATGTATGTATTATCTCATTTCTAATATTGAAAAAACCTTTTCGATTATAATAATAGATAAATGTAGTACTAAAAATACAAATAATAAATCTGTCTCAGTGTTAAGGTTAAATTACAAGTATTAGGTATAATAAACAATACAAAACAAGATAAAACAAATGTTAAGGCACATCATTTATAAAATGAACACGAATGGTACTATAAACTGGAATCATGAAAGTTTATACCCTGCTTTAGTTAAGGACGGACCATTCAATCGTAAAGTAAAAAATTTACGAGCACACGTCAAGAGAACACCAATGAGGCTGTAAACAGTCCCCTTTCGATACTTAGACACTTGTGAAAGTTCATTAACGATTAATGTTTCCTGCTCTTCTATTAATGCTTCGGAACGAATCAAAATAAATCGTAATCGCAGTCTTAAATTGCGTAGCACAGGTGCTACAATTAGCATACGAGCTACGATCATATTAAACAAACAAACGTAGCTGTACGTAAAACTATGTACATAACGCCAAATCTGCTACACGAGGCATGTGCTACGAATCTTAATAAGTGAGCTCGGGCTCTGTTGAATTTAATACGTAATATGTTTAAAAGAGCCAAAGCTTAGTTGATACTTCAACATCGGCGATTAACGATTTTGCTATTGTATCGATAAAATATCGATTTCGCATCACGTTTTGGCGACTTCTTGTGTTTGACGACGCAGTATCGAACTACCAAATCGTCGACAGAAAATAGCGAGTATATTATACCCAGAATCCATAACAAAATAGAACTGAATGAGAAACAATTACAATTAGTTAAGTCAGCCAATTTTCTTGGTTTAACAGTAGATAATAAGTTTCAGGGGGCGGACCACATCGGGGCATTGACTAGTTAGCTCTGTTCCGCAATACCATATATGCCATTAGACACATTAGGCAATTGTAGGATGTGGATACGGCTAGGTTGGTATACTTTGCACATTTTCGTAGCCTTATGCCCTACGGCCTTCGGCATATTAACTCCATTTATAATTTACAAAAAAGAGTAATACGTGCCTTCTACAGTATGAATGCAGGAGAATCATTTAGAATCGTTTCGTTTTAAAGACATTGATGTACTTTGCGGTCCTTATACACCTTTGAAATTATTATGTTTATGAGGAAAAATACAAATCTGTTTAAAAAGAAAAGCGATATTTACGATATGGTAATACGAGATCGTGATAAATTGGTTATTTCAAAATTTAAATTACATAAGTCAAATGTTTCATTTTTGGGTAACTGCATTCGTTTTTATAATAAAGTTCCTTAGGAAGTTACTCAATTAATAGAAAATAGATTTAGATTTGTTATGAAACGTACATTGGTTAGACAATCATACTATAAAATAAACGATTTCGTTGAATACAAAACAATAGTCTAGAAATTATCTTCTCTACACATGCATTTACTGGCTTTCTGAATGTTGTATTTTAATATAACTTATTTCTTCTCTGACTACCCCGTTAAGGATGCAGCGTGAAGATATGTATGTACGTATGTAACCAACCTTTTGTAAAATGATGTTGAAAAAATTATACTTGACAGAGTTTGTTGTCGGTTCTTCTCAGTGTGCTGGTTTCCGCTTTGTACCGAATTAAAGTAGATTTGATGTTCAAAAATACAGTTTTAATAGGGTTTACTTTAATTAATTTGATCAAATCGATTTGACTTTGACTTTTGAATATGGTCAGGCTCTGACGCGCGACGCGACACAAATATACGCTTTATTAATCGAAATACCATAAAGTTTAAAACTTTGTTCCAACTGGAATATCTAATATTTTTTCTGTAATTGGTATGAACCAATTGCAGAAAAAATTGTAATAGAATTTATTCATTATAATCTCTTCATTGGACACTTATTAATCGCCATTTAATATTGGTCGAGGAAATCCGATAAGATAGTGAAGTACCTTAATTATCAACTGGTCAGATATCAAATAATACTCTAAACTATTAATGAAAATCGGTATTCACCTCATTGCCAATATTCAACTGTCAGTTACAAATATTTCATCCCGGGCTAGTTCCAAAGTAATAAATATATCAATAGTACGGAGTTTACTGTCTTTTTGAAAGGTCAAAAGGTTGGATCGACATCCTGATAAAACTTTGAACGCGAAAATGAATAAAATTTACTTCGACACTTTTGTGATTCAATTTAGAAGTCAAGAAATAAAACCCTCGAAACCATATCAATATTTAAAGTTTTCAGAAACGAAATATCTTACATAAAAACATAATCATAACTTATTCAGTGACTATGTAGTTATTACACTTGCATTATTAAATCTACACTAATATCATGCAGTATTTGTTTTTTGTTTATACATAGAGAGTAACATCTGAAACTACATAACCGATTCTACAATTTTTTTCACTAATATAAAGCTACACTATCGCTGATTAATACAAGATAGGGTGTATTTTATTTTAATAAAAATATATTTTGTCATCAATTTACCGCCACAAAAATATTTTACAATTGAATATAAAGGTGTTAAAATCATTTGATAAATTTACTTGAATGAAATTATTTGAATGAAAAAAGTGACTGTAATGAACACATTCGAAACTAAACTATATTTTCTCACGCTCAACCCTCGTCACAATGACACTGCCCACATTTTAATGTTTGAATCTAAACGAACTCATGTATAACTAATCAGATACTCCATATTTTTGTTTAACTGCAGTAATAAAAGTATGCGTTAATGTAAAGATTCAAAAGGAGTAGATATACATATTTTAAATCGTAAATTTGTCTTTGCCGGAAGACTTTAACTTCGTAAACGTTATTCCTTTAAAATCACTACGACTCAATAATACAACAATTACCTATATTCTATGCATTCTGCATAAGAATAATGTACACACGATCAAGCGAAAATAAACCTATTTTCTTATACACATAATATTTGACAGAAAATTCCAAATTCAAACAGAGATTGCTTTTATACCGCACGCAGCTTCCGAATACGTAATAAATTCTCTCGTGCGTTACGATACCCAAGAGGCTGACGAAATGTGTGAAAATAAACGTTCGAAATGAGGAACAGACCTCTTTACTTGGTACCGTCAATGAATTGCCTACTCATATGAAACGAAACTTTTACGGTTTCACCAATTAGCATAAATACTGACTTCATTAGGTAATAAAACTAAATAATTTTATTTATCAAAAAAATACATTTCGAATATGTAAGCAATTTATTATTACTTTATTTTTATAGTATTTATTTATTAAACACAAAACGCAGAAGCCACAATTCACAAAAAGAGGGCTACAATACGAATATACCATTGAGGCAACTGTGCTCCGCAATGCTCGTGCAAACAAATTGAAAAAAAATATGCGAACGTGATGACACAAAACACATAGATAAACAAAAAATACATTTAACAAAAAAAAAAACAAATAAAAATAAAAGAAAAGACATATTTATGAAATTCCAATCACAGTGTATATCAGAAGTTAACTTGTACATGTACTAGAACTATACGCGAATAGTTTTTTAAGCCAAAACTCGTTTCGAAGCGGATATTGCATTCGAAAGCATTTGAGTTAGATTGGTACGATACATTGTAAACTGTTTTATCTCGTGCATAATACATAGGTAAATACAATATATACACGAGTTTCACGGGTATATACAGGTACCGTCAGACTTATAATAATAGCTCTATTTAAGCTCTGTCACAAATAAAAAACATCCTGCACATAAAAGAGCAACAGAATTAGTAATTCCAACTACTACTTACCGTATTTAAAGTTAATAGATTTCACAATAAATATGCTATTTCTGATTTAAATCGCATGTACTTTGAAATTGATACTTTCCACAATTGAACTACTTTTATCATCTAAATACGGTAAAATTTAATATTAACCGTTTTCGCAATTTTTTTGTTTGTAACTTTATTCTTAACTTCATTTAATTTTAACGAACGTCTCGCGACAGTTCGGACTTCGCTGCCTCAATAATATATAGGAAAATGTTTTACCCAAAAACGACTTCTGGCGCTTAGGTCGATATTACGTTTTTTAACTATTCGAAAGTCTTCCTTCAGAAATCACTTTTATCACCAGCAGCTAAGTTCGAACTGTCGCGATACGCGAGACGCTCGTAAACCTCGTAAATGACAGCTTCACAATTTGCAATGTTTATTCATTTATTTAATAATGAGTTTATTAATTATACAGCGAAATTTAATATTTTAAATTATTCCCAATCTTTTTTTGGCGTAATTATTTTATAGCGGGTATAGGTTTTTTCAAGATAAGTAATATGTTTTTAATGAATAAGTAAGATTTTATTGTATGGCATTACATTGTTTAGAAATAATATGGTAAATAGCACTTTTGTTGATATTTTTATCAATTTTGAAGTAAAAGTTTCACAGATTTCCAGCTATTCGCAATTTTATACATTTTTGTTTAAATCCCTGTATCAGTTATTGTTCTGCGATTTCTATTTACATTCATTTTATTTTATTCTATTAACATTTTTTTATCTTTATTTCATTTAAATCTCTAGATAGTATTGCTATCGATAATATATAATTGCTTTATAAATATGTATCTTTAGCATAATTTTTAATACATAAAGTCCTAGCTTTGTTAAAACAACATTTTTGTGTAGGGACTGCACTTCGGGAACTTCGGGAACTCTATATTATGTATGTATTGATAAAAGAAAGATCTATAGATTTAAATAAAAGTAAAGGAGATGGATTGTAAATAGAAAGAGATAGGCTATCGATGAAGGATTGACAGATGTCATATGGATGTTCACCCAGAAGGTAAGGTGATGCTAATGGTGGTCGACGCGAGAGCACTTTCACTTTTGCTCCAGACACCGAACGAAGAACACCTGGTCTCGATTGCTAATTTGTGATTGTTTTCTGTTCTTAGAGTTATTAGAGCTAGTGATTTCTAATAAAAGGAATCTCTAATTTGGTATTAAGAGTTAGGATAATCGTCTCATATCTATATGTATATACATATATATATTTTTTTTTAATAAATCCTACTTTTACTTATAAAAGTAAATAAAAACGAAATAGCATTCACTCACTGACACACTGATTAATCATGAAAACTCAACTTTTCTACTCTATTAAATTATTAAAGCTAGGATCCAAAAGAAATGGTTTTTGAGAACTTACATTTTAAAAAAAACTTTGAACTTTGGGAAAAAGTTCAATCAGGGAGTTGAACTTCGCAAAAAGATGGGTGGAAACATTGAATGAAACTACTTTACATAGAAGTTTCAAAAAATTAAATCACAATTACTTGGGTTAATTTACCGCATCATCGACCTTTTTTTGTTTTTTCTTTTTTTTGGTTACGCAGGAGAAATCTGCACACAGATTTCCAGACCGCTGGGGAAGAGGCTGGGTTATGTGGGACTTTTACCCACTAAAACTCTTGCGGTGGTCGTCCTCGGCGCTCTATCGAAGGGCTCTGGGAACTCCTACGGAACGCGCCGGAGCCCCTCTCGCGCTGTGCCGAAGCACTTCTCGGGGGGCAGCTACAGAGCCCCCCGGCACTTTCGCATTGTCGCAACAACGCAGACCACACGCACTGTCGTCCGCCTCGGGACCGCATCATCTACCTAACAGCTACAATCATCACTGTCACTACTAATCGTGAAAGAAATTCGCCCCACCGCGCCGCGCCGCGACTGTCTGTCTGTCTAAACTCGATAAACTCAAAAACTACCGGATGGATTTTCACTAATAGACGGAGTGATTCAAGAGGAAGATTTATATGTATAATTCTTTTTTTTTTTATTATTATGTTAAGGAAACATACAGCAATTTCACACTTAAGAATTATAAAAAACATTGAATAAAATTACATAAGCCAAACAAGTTTCCACTATTAAAATTTGACAAATATTGAGTAGACATACAAACATAAATATTCTCTATAACATTTACGTCTTCCCGAAACAATAACTTATTTAATTTTTTTAATAGACGATATATATATTTAGAAGGCTTACAGGAAAATAAGTCAATATTACTGTATACCTCGTTATACTTACTACAAGCTCGAACAATATAACGGTTTCTAGCATAATTAGTTTTACAAAGAGGAATTGCAAATGTTTTATTCGACCGAAGGTTGACTCTGGGACACTTTAGTGATATCTTACTGACAAAATAAGGGGAATCGATTAGATTAGCAATAATTTTATACAAAAATATTTGGTCTCTGTGTTCTCTACGCTTTTTCAGTATAATAATGCTGTTTACATCGCTGTTGTCAAATCTGTATTTAAGTCGTTTAATGAATTTATTTTGAACACGCTCTACTAAATCGATATACTTAATATAATGAGGATTCCAAGCTGTGGAAGCGTACTCTAGATGTAAACGGACAAATGCATTATAAAGCATGATCAATGTATCAGGATTTTTGAAGTCCATACTTTGTCGAAAAACAAAACCTAGCATTTTATATGTTTTGGCAACAATTTGTTCAATGTGGTGCACAAAAGTTAACTCGTTATCTAGATATACCCCTAGGTCTTTCATCACAGAGACTCTCTTCAGATTTAAAGTATCGAGATTATAATTATAACAGAAAGGTTTCTTTTTTCTTGAGTAAGTTATTGTGCAGCATTTGTCTATATTTAAACTCAATTTATTACGTAAACAATATTCAGTTAATCTATCTAAATCACTTTGTAAATTTTCACAGTCTAGCTTACATTTTACGATACTAAAAATCTTCGTGTCATCAGCGTATAATAATATTTTAGAATGATGACAACACTGTAGAAGACGTTAAAAAGTAGAGGTCCAAGATGAGATCCCTGGGGAACACCTGAAGTGATAGGTATAAAACTAGACATTCATTCATGTTTTGTGTAAATTGGTTGAAATATAACGATGATTGTTGAAGATGCCGTACGAAATGAAGCCGACTGGAAGCTCTCATCGAAAACGCTGCCTAATACCTTTGAAATATAACAAAACAATGTACGATGGAATTGTTCCTCTTTTATAGGTCTACAGAAAAGTCTGTTATGGCATACGTCTCTTTTAAAAATAGCTTACTGTACCCATTTTAATGTTTAAATAAACAGTCGCATGTGTTAATTGGAAAGCTATATAGACGGATACGATATTAATCCTTATCAAATTAAATACGTTAGTTAATTGCCCTTTACATATCACAATTAAAATTAATAACTCTGGAGTTATCGCAAAGTTAAAACTATCGCGCGACAAAATAAATTCAGGCGGTCCCACAGCGACGCGACACGCGTGATGCTCGACGCAACAAGCTGATACGACACTACAACAGAAAAAAATGTAGGCATGTCTGCTCTGCTACCCGTGCGAAGCCGGGGCGGGTCGCTAGTGTTATATAAACCGCTGACCCAATTTTGTTGAAATTCAGAATGGAGGTAGCCCTGGAAAAGGACATAGGCTGATTATTTTAACTCCACGCGGATGAAGCCGCGGGTAACAGGTAGTATATTGGTATATCCATGTACTTCTATATATATTATATAAGTTCGCAAAACATTATTCCTCTTTAATAATAAAAGATATGAAACGTCTTACGAATATACAAATCTATTTATAACATTTTATAATTCTTTTTGTGTAATATGACTATTTCATTTTATAGTATTTACTAAAAGGCGTACGTGATCTAATCGCATTAAAATTAAAAAATGAGTTTCCGTTACGGCTTACGGATAAATGTTGAAAACGGCGAAATATGGGGAATTAAGTGAGGATTAAGGCTGAAGCGGTTGAGGGCGATCCTGCAGTCAGGTAAAATATTAAATACTTGGGCAGACAGTAATTAATAATGCGCTACAGAGTACGGCCCGCTGAACGTCTGCCGTCCGGATATAACGAAAAAATTGCTGGATCAAACAACTTACTCGCTTACTTAAAATTCTGAAAACTGTTTAAGGTATGGACACCATTACGAGTTTATTTTAGGTTTAAAAGCTCCTAATACAAACCCAACTAGCTAAATTATGACTACATCAAAACATCGTGAATAACGAGTGTTAGAATATACTTATTTAATAGTAATGAAAATAAGTCATACTAAAAGCCGAATACGGATTTAACAAAAACTTGATAAAAATAAGATAAAAAAAAGTACATACATATGTTAATATTTACAAACTTAAAACTACACATTATCTTAAATAATAAACTTCCTCAAAGTTGCCGCTTAGAAAGCTGTCATTGCTCAAGATAGCTAGCAGACTGGCAGCATTGCCTCTTTGAATAGCCAAACTGATTCGTTGGCGGAAGAAGCTGCCAGCCCGGCGGTCTCCCGAAGCCTCGACCAGTCTCTTACAAATATCAGAAACCAGTCGATGGGCTTCGGCGCCCCAGGGACCCAAAGTTTCGACTGCAAAGGGCGTAAATATGAAACTCTCAGAGAGAGTCGCATACTTACGCCGCTTCAAGTTCTCGGCAGTGCTGGCCGCGGCACCTGCTGACTTGGAAGTCGCCGGCACATGGGAAACAGCAAGTGTATCGACACAAGTGGCATCCCACACCAGCGATCTTCCAAGTTTCCAAGGAATGAGCGTCAAACCATCCGGTCTCCGCCGTCGCTGCGCGCAATACCTACAGGCTCTAAAACTGCAGGAACGCTAGCGGCGACAAAAGCCCGCCGAATGACATCACTCAAGGCAACATGTCGTGACATGCGGCCCGCACTACGTAAACAGGATAAACCGTGGTGACCTAGTACATCGACGAGATCACCACAGCGGCAACGGTGAGGAAGGTTAGTCCTGGCCCCCAGACGAAGGGATACTATGAGAGAAAGCGTGGTATTGTCGATTAAGGTTCCTAAGTTTTTTGAAGGTATTACCTTCAACCAGTGTCCTGACTCCTTCTCAGAAACAGCTAGGAGACGAGACCGATCTTTTTCGGTACTACAAGAATCTAAAAGTTGTAAATGAACATTTTTGCATAGAGGCTCATCCCAGTGTTTCTGAGAAAAGGTCGAGGTAGGCAGGTTAGTACTCGGACAAACACTTAACCAAGCATTTCGAACATCAGTCAAGCACGGCACCTCAACCGATGTTAGTACTCGGACAAACACTTAACCAAGCATTTCGAGCATCAGTCAATCACGGCACCTCAACCGATCCTAAGGAAGGGCGAATAACAGATAGGAAAAGGTTTTGCGTGCTGTAAGCTGACGAAAGAAAAGCAGGCAATGACACACTCGATATTTTGCGTATGCCCAGGCCTCCATAACAGATAGGAAGCGAGGCTTGATTCCAGACCCTGTCATCAACAAAGGAGCAATTTAATATTTTAGATAATGTATTTTTTAGAATATTGTCTACAGATTTTAAAAGCGTTTGAAATTTAAAAAGCTGAGAACAGCGAAGAGCATATGTAAATTTTGGAACAAAAAGGCAAAAGCGGACAATGAGGAGAGCCATGTGAGAATTAATTTTCAAAAGTTTGTCTGAAGACTGGCTAAATTTTTGTATTTGATCTTTGATAAAGCAGGGTATGGAGTCATCTAAAACGGGAGCACCTAGGAGGTACAGCGATTCTTTCGACAAGACTTTAACATTTGGTGCCAGATTGTTAAATTTATTAATTATTTCATTTTTTGTAATAATTGGAACAGAATCGGAAACAAAGAGTTCACATTTAGAAAAATTTAATTCTAAGCCAATATCTTTAAACCTTTGAATGAGGGTTTTAAGGTCTTCTAAAACAGTAATTGCTTTACCTCCTATTGTTCCGTCGTCAAGGTACCAAATATTAAATTTGGAATTTATATTACAAATCGCAGGATGGATAGCCAAACTGAAAATAGCTGGTCCGAGAGGATCACCTTGTTGACAGCCAACTTCGGAATGTAATAAATTATCTTTATATATTAATTTTGAAGGACTGCTGTAAGATTGCCAGAGGTAGGGATATATGTCCGGAACATGCTGTTTTATCTGTGTCAACAAGGTGGATCTATCAACAGAAATAAATGCATTTTTTATGTCTACTTTGAGGAGTACCTCACCTCCATCACGTGTCAAGAAAGCACGCGCCGCATGCACTGCCGCTTCACATCCTCTCTTTGAGCCAAAACCTACTTGTGTAGGACAAAAATAGTTTGATACGGTAGGGAGAATGTGACGGCAACAAATTTTGGAGGCAATGCGGCGTATAGTTGCACCTACGGCAATTGGCCTAACGCCACCGTCTTTTTTTTTCAGGGCACATAAATTGGCACCATACAGGATGTCGGTTATCTCCGGGGGCACCTTACTAGCCAGCATAATGTTTATTAGAGCTGTTAAACTAGATAAGAGTGTCTTACCGGTATCACCGACAGAGCCTGTAATCAGATCTTTATAATGTTGTGGCGTTAAGCCATCGAGACCTCCCGCGGAACCGCTTTTAAAAGAATTTATTGCAGCAAGCACATCTTCCTCCGTAGCTCGAGTCGACACATCATTTGGATGTGGGGGATCTGGCAGACAACAAGCCACAGAGGAAGAGGGATGCTTTGATCTGAGAGCAAAAGGAGTCTCTACCGTATTCGGTGCTAAAACATCGCTGGAAAATAGCAAGTGGGCGGCACCTCTTAGATCGCCGTCGCTAATATTTGATTATATTTTTGGAATACTGTCTGAATTGAAAGATTTATAAATGGGCCGTACATGAATGCTCGGAACTGAATAGTTAGAGCACTTATGTTTTATTTTTTGTGTTAAGGAAATTTTGTCTTTATCGTTTTGTTCCAAACATAAAGTTCTATAACTGAAAACGAGCAGTTCTTCCCAATCGCATTTGTCATTTCGATTTAATATTCTTTGTATTATTAAATTAAGAGATTTGGCAACGCCAACGCCACGTGGAATATGCTTTATTAAGCATACATTGTTTTGGAGCGAACCAATATATTTCCAAAAAGGTGTGCGATTGTGATTGGAATTTGAGGAATTAGTCAAATTATTGGACTGAGATGGCACTGATAAGGAAGTGGGGCCTGAAGCAATGCCGGTAGTGTCACACCGTTTGTGTACCCTGCCGACATGAATCTTCAAGCCCCTATTTCCACGAAAAAAACGAGGTTGGGAACACTGCTCACATTTTAATAAATTTTCTAGCGATGTGTCATTACTTACATGACAGAGGAAGGTGGAAGAGGAAGGTGAGAATGTGAGGGCCGGGAGCATATCATGACATAATATTACGAAAAATTACAAAAAAACTACAGTGAAAAATAAGCTATAAGCGCTAAAATCTCCAAGCAACCGTTTTTGTTGACGTTGCTATGGCAGAACTGTCACACCCGGCCGGATGAGAAGAACCCGGAATATGTGGACTGCCACTGCGTCCACCACCTGAAACAAAAACACCACTGTGAGAACCAGATATGGGGAAAATGATAGTAATGAAATTTGACCAAAAAAAGACGAAAGGACTTTAAAATAATTTTAAAGAGCCAAACAGTTGTCAATTGACTTTTTTTTTCTTTTTTTTTTAATTAGATAAAAAAAAACTGACCCAAATTTAATCATTTAGGCCATCGAGCTCAAATCAAATCGACGAATTTAAATTTCTCTTACCGATAACCTCCGAATCCGGCTATGAATTAAGAAACTATAGTTATTTGATTTGCAAGTTTATGTTATGACGAGGTGTTATTCAAGTGCTCAGTCGCATTTTAATATTATAACTTATGTTTTTCATTACATTTTTTAAAATCATTAATTCTTTAAATATATAATAGTTATACACATCCATAGTCAGGTGTATTGTACGAAGAAAGCGAACGGAGACTGACAGCAGCGTACATGACCGACCAGTGACTCCTCAAGGACTCATTATAAAATTAGCACGGCACCACGCCGGCGTGCAAACGTTTTATACTTCTATAAAACCTTTTTCATTTTCCTGATCTCCTGGACGTTTTATCCCAAATAAGCTTAGTCTATGCATAAAAAGCATTTCCGAAAAATATTTATGGGAGGCACAAGATGGTTTTAGGGATGGGGTTATATGGATCACATATTCTCGCTCCGTATGATTGTGGAAGGGTTTCTTGACATAGGTCAAAAAGCTTTTGTGTATCTAGATAAAGCATTAGAGGAAGTAGTGCGAAAGAAATTGTGGACTCAAAAGAAATTGTTGAATATGATATGCCCGCTTTATGCGCGGCTGTGAGGTAATTGCATAGTGGCCACGAAGCCTGCGTAAGGATAAATGATGACCTGTTTCGAAATCTATTGCAAAGTTAGAAAAGGCTGCACGTTGTCTGCCTGGCTATTCGTATTGTATTTAAGCAATTAAACACGAATAGCCAAGCATTGAAGGCTCCATACATAGAAATGTGTTATGAGTGGTATGACGCGCAATGCCACTGTGCTAAGCTAGGTTTCATATGCTGATACAATTGTTGTATATGGTGTTATAAGCATTGTAGCAGAGTTACAGACTCTAGTCACGTGTAATAAAGAACAATGTGAAGTGAAAGGATTACATTTGACTGTGAACAAATGTAAACAAACGATACCCAGCACCGAATCTGAGCTTCGCTGAGCCGCAAAGCTCGAAAGCTGACCAAGTCTAATCTCTGGAATCCTAAGAATCCTTTGTTAAGCAGCAAAACACGTGTCGATTAGCGGTTTTGGAATTTTGGGCGGAAGATATCTAAAAATTATATGATTTCATCAGATGAAATTTATTTGCGCAAAGTAAGAGCAAGTATACCAATATAATATTGCAGAATAAATTGACCACGATATACAGACGGACAAACAGATGAACAAACGGCGGACAGACAAGCAGGTGGACATGAAACTGTGTTCCATGATCAAATTGAAAATAATAATTAAACGTAAATTAAATTAATTCACTAACTGACATAAGTTCGATAAAAATCTGTACTGCATAAAACAAACAGGAAACTATCAAGAAATTGGATAAAACTAATTATTTTTAAGAATAGTTAATCCTAGATACATAATGTACACTTATAAAGAAAAACGAACTATTCCAAATCATGTCGGACCTGTATCTAGTCGTTGATGGGTTGGGCACTTGATACGTTGAAGGACTGAAACTGGTTTTCATGATAATCATCTGTGTCCAATCACCTTACGGGAAAGTGTAGAGATTTCCATTAATTCAAA
Organism: Zeuzera pyrina; assembly: GCA_907165235.1. Lineage (NCBI taxonomy): Eukaryota > Metazoa > Arthropoda > Insecta > Lepidoptera > Cossidae > Zeuzera > Zeuzera pyrina. Next base: position 14,104,919 of record OU015624.1, read on the forward strand.
GTTAAGTTGTAAATGAAATATCACAAATCTTTCACGAAGATCTGGACCTCAATGTGAGGCGGAGTCTTAGATATAGATATCGATGACTCATGATGATTCATGGGTGGAATAAGCCTTTCGGCTCTTAACGAACTTATGAATAGCTGTACAATTAGACACGTTAACTGATCAGTCAGGCCGGTCTTATGTAGGTCTAACGTTTATTTTAGTAAAATACCAAGTCCAAGCTTGAAGACTACTTACAAACTCTAAAATTTCAGAAGAAGCAGAAGTGAACGGAGAAATAAAGACACCGTTTTCGCTATTCATCACTGTATCGACGATGTTTATTTTGAGCTCAGAAATAGGAACATAATGGAAAAATTATAAACTAGGAAACTTAAACAGCTTTTGGATGAATCTAAGAGATTCACCTCTTGAATAAGTAGGTAGCCCTCATCTCTTTACGTTTATGGCTATGCACATATTCCTCTACTTTTAATTTTTATCAAAAAAGTCACTGTCAGAGTTCGCATATTGTTGGTGTTAATCTGCAAACTGCAAACATTTAGCTAAGCGTCGCATGTTCGATGTTGGCAGTGATTTCGACATATATAAATACGTGCTATACAACATGACTACGTAACGTAGTATACATACATATACATATGAGATCCCTACAATAACACAGTGAACAGAAACTAATTGTGTGCTTCGATTTAACAAATATTGATGAAATTTGGTGTAGAGATAGATTGATCTAAAAAAATTGATAAAAAAATATAAACCAACTTTAAAAAAAACACTGAAAAGTACGAAATAACTATCCTTTACTAATCACAACTCAAGTACAAAAATTACTTTATAAATACGATATAAATACCTATATTGTTAAATTTGACAATTACTGGTGCCAAGCCTACTAAACTTATAAACTTTCTGTCGTTGCACAATGATTTGTGTGATCTGGGCCTAAATAAATATCTAGGAAGGTCTACGATTGACTTGTTTTCTAATTCTGGAGCGCAATGACGTACAAGAGAATCATCAATATAAATAAATAAAGATTATATATATAAGTTCGCGTTATTTGATGTTATTTGCTGTATCTTCGAAGTCCAAGCTCTAATACCAATCTGGAAGTATATTCTTTCAACTAAAAAATAATTTTCTAAATGGGTTTACAAATGACGGAGTTCTGAGGTTACAAACAAAAAGAAACAAAAAAAATGCAACCGAATTGAGAACCTCCTCCTTTTCTTGAAGTCGGTTAAAAAGAGAAAATATGACGATATGATATTAAATTAAGCTATCTTTTTTAACAACGTAAGCCAATAATATGTTTAATTTTAGAAGTTACCTTTTAAAGTATTCTTTTAATAAATTTTGTCATAGTAGAAAATTCTATAGCATAATAATGTATTTAGCATTCTTTCAAATTTTTTTTCATAAAAATTATAAATTTTAAATATAGATGTGTTAACCGTATAAAGCTTTAAGTACATACTTTATTCATATTATGGTCGTACTTATATAGTTGTAGTATGTCTAAATAAGGTCTAGATAAAAAATTTGATAAGATTTAAAAAGTTTTCTAAACCAGATTATGTACATAAAGTCGTAATACAAGCGAGGCTGCGGGTAGATATTCGAGAGCACATATTTCAGTCTACCCCCTTTTTTCCGCTCGTAGTTGTTATATTTCACCCTCACTACCGGAACTCACTCGATAGTCCCCTCGACAGTACACACTCACTATATCGTCACGATTTTTAGTAGTCGACGGCCCTATTGTCCTTAAGCCTATCACTGGATTCCACATATTGGACAATTTAAACCCGTCCCCCCGATTAAAGTTCTCGAATATCTACCCGCAGCCTCGCCAGTAAACTCGTGAACATGGTGCTTGTAACAACATCGAAATATCGGGAAACTCAAAATATTTAATATCGCGGTAAGAACCCGTTAATTTAATATTATAATAAATTTAGAAATAACTAGATGATCACGACCACGAGTTTCCATACCATTCACACATTTCTTTTGAAATAGATCTATATTTTTCTAACGATCATTATGTTTCTAAATATGTAAACGAAGGTAAGATGAGTGCATCAATATCTTTAAAACAGTCTCTCGGCGACTCTCGTGCATTCATACTGTAGATGGTACGTATTACCCTCTTTTGTGAATAAAGATAGAATACATATGCGCTGCTGATCCCCACAGTAGTAGGCCATAAGATATAAGGCTATGGAAATATGCGAAGTACACCAGCCTAGCCATAGCCACATCTGCCAACTGCCTAATGCGTCTAATAAGTTATATTGCCGAACTGAGGTTATTAGCTAAAACCCCGATATGGTCCGCCCACTGTATCTTATTATCTACTGTTAAACCAAGACTATTGTTAAAAGTAGTTGATTTCCCTAATTCTAATTGCTTCCCACCCAGTTCTAGTCAATTATGGATTCTGGGTACATTGGATAGGGAGAACTTGACACAATTGGTTTTTTCTGCATTCAGTAGTAAATTAGAAAGGAAAGATGAAAGGAGCGTGATTGATTTATTCCTGGTGGACAGCCGGCTTAAAAAACAGGTTATGGACACGAGAGCGCTCAGAAGAGTCGATCTGGAAACGGACCACTTTCTAGTGTTAACTAGAATAAGCTGTTTTTTATTCGCTACAATTAATGTATAGTAAGAGGTCTTTGTTTTTCTTATTTTGTTTAACTACTTCTGTGTTAATAGTGTTTCATATTGCTTTTTCTGTGATCTGCCTTACTAATTTTATTGGCGATATGAATTGATTTCGCATGCTTAAATATCTTTTTAAATATTTCTGAATATTTGCGGACATAGTGGTGAAAGTTTTCATCCGACGTGTATGATTTTTCCATTATCTCTTTTTCTCTTTTAAGAAGCCAATCAGTATCATAATAAAAAGCTACAACTAAATACTAATCAGTCTTATTATAAAAAAAACTACTCCTTAATCTCAGCAACATTTTATTATTATAATGATTTACATACATAGACCCTACTTTGGGCTCATCTTATTTTTGGAATTTTAAGCTCAATCGCCCATATCGAGATTACTTCGCTAGCAGTTACTCGTTTACTAAATACTCAACAGAGAATTAAAATTTTTATTAAACTTAATTTTATTTTTTTTTTATAGAAAAGTGGGCAAACGAGCAAGCGAGTCACCTAATAAAGCGATCACCGTTGCCCATGTATAATCGCGACGTCCGGGGAATCACTGGTGCGTTCCCCTACAAGATGACATAAACGCAGCTAAGAAAAAGCCATCGATCCCACCCCGGCCTTTTAAAAAAAAGGATTGGCAAGGGGGAGTTGGGCCCACGGCACTCTCACTCACCGAACGAAATACAACAGCAATAGATGTATTTCTGTTATTTCACGCCGATATTCTGTAAGAGGGTGGTATTACACCGGGTGAGCCCTCAATTCGTGCTGCAATGTAGCATGGCTCTATCTACCATTATCAGAAACAGTATGTAATGAAGTAGTAGAAATGAAGTGATGACCATCAATTATCAATGAAGAAATGACATTTTGTTGCGTTTCAATTAATAAACTATGCAAGTAATGTTTCTCTATATAATCTATACTTAATATTAAAAAGAGGTAAACTTCGTTTGTTTGTATGTAATGGATAAACTTAAAAACTACTCAACCGATTTCAAAAATTCTTTCACCTATAGAAAGCTGTGTTATCAGCAAATAACATGAGCTGTATTTTATATTAAAAAAAATTCTACTCGTGCGAAGCCGGGGCGGATTACTATAATTCATAATTAGGATAAGATAGGTACATTTAATAAAAGTGTACTCCATTCAACTCCGTACAATACTTAATTACATACTATTTCTGATTATTTCTAATTAATTCCAATGTAATAAACAAGTGGCTCCATTTCTACGACTAAATAAAACATGTACTTAAATAAAACATATTAATATATTTATATGATCAAACATGTTATTATTAAAATTTAATACAAAATAGTAGTTTTAAGTTTGTAAATATTAACGTATGTATGTACTTTTTTGTTACTGTAAATAAAATTATTATAAATACAAAATTATATTCAAAATAAGAAATATACATACACGCATACATAAGTATCTTCACGCCGTATCCCTAACGGGGTAGCCAGAGAGGACGGAGCGCCTAGTTTCACGGTCCTTACATACTTCTTTAGCCTACTCAAATATCATTAATCTCCATAACTATTTTCGCCTAGGTAAAAACGTACCTACAAAATAATAAGTAAAAGCAACATTTTTTTTTTAAATCTCCACAAAAGTTACAGTTGTTCCATTGTGACGATATAGCATAAACTTCAAAAAGCAAGTTTTTCTGAATATTGCCAATTCGTTAACACACTCACAGTTATAATTTTACAAATGAGGTAGCCATATAATAATATTGGGATGTGTATGTGTGTCATGTGTTATGAAAACATGAAGCATGTAAATTACATTCACACACACATCTTCACGCGATTTTAAAAATAAACTTCTTCCTTATAAAAATTGGTAAAAGCATAGTAAAAACAGGAGTGCCCGCGTGTGTAACGGTCAGCCTCTCGACATCGAGTGGAACTGCTCATGAGCATCCCTTTGATCCACCATTCACACGCCGGCCTTGACGCCTAATGAGATGCCGACCATTTCCCGCAACCTTCTAGAAAGCGCAGAACGGTATTTTATACACTTGCACCTTGCAAATTACTTTTATTTACCTATATATCTGTATATATATCTATAATAAGATGAAGTAAGTAATGCTACTGGTATAATTACAAAAACATGAATAAAAATTACTGCAAGAAATAATTGGGTAGCAATCTCGTTTATTTTATAAGCGTTTTTGTTTTATAATTCCATCAAAACTCATAACAGTTATGGTCGAAGGGTTAAAACAAGGTTATAGCGCATAAATAATGTGAAAGTATGGAGTAATTTCCGCCCACATTTTGGTTGCACCGCAATATTTAGTTAAACGGTCACATAAACCCCGCTCTATTTAAACTTTGTAACTAGTACCACAACTAATAACGGCATATGTTTAATGCCTGAAATAAAACCTACAAAGTAACAAGCTTGCGCGTACCTCTACTTATAAAATATTGCTCAAGTCCGAAATTTTGATGACAAAATAATCGTCAATAATGTCATGCCCTTTTTAGCCGGCTGGCTATTTTAACATATTATTTCAGAAAGTTTATTCAGTCAAATCACGTCAAACGCTATCTTTATCCCCTAATAACGTTATTTCCCAGAAATAATAAGCCGTTACTATATTCGGGGAGTCATTTCGACTTTCTCATTTCGCATAATATTAGGTTGACGAGCCATTTGGTCACGCCACGCAGAGTTCCTCTTCGTTATTACGATTACCTTGAATTCTAAAGTGCAATTTTGTACCTATGTAAGTGTCGTTTTACAATAGTGCACATTTCGTTGCCAAATAATTTATAGACATCAAATGTCACTAAGAAACTAAATATTATATTGCAAACTGCGTGCGTAGGAATGCAATTGGTATGTTCACGTACTTATATACTTATTACGTAACAAGAACTTTCAGGGAACGAAATATTTGGAATCCCTATCGAGTCAGCGACGCATGCTTTGATTATTTGACACATGCCGCTCTAGTATTTATAAATAATACTAATATATTTCGTCTTTAAATTGGCTTGTATAGGTACGAGTCGTATGCAAGCCAATTTAAGTCCGTCCTCCTGACTACCCCGTTAGGGATACGGCGCGAATTTGGGAATTATGTTACCCTTTTATTTTACCCTTTGTGCCTAAGTATACTGTATATCTACAGCTAATTCAAAGAACAGAGTAAATGAATTAATATATATTTCGTTTAAGTATTTCGCTTTAGCACTAGTTGACACACATTGCTAGACGTTTTTTATATCGCGGATTACAAATTATGCAATGGTATAACTACATTTTGTCATAGATATCCTGGAATCAACTTTAAAAGAAACTGAATACGTTATTGTATAATTCTTTATTGTAAAAACATATGTAGGTAGTGTTGTCCTATGATTACGATTATATTAAATACTTTATTTACGCTTGTTAACAATTGTTGTGTATAATAAAGGAAACTTAACAAGTAAACCAACAACTCTTTCATTTTTAATGCCTACATACAAATCACCTAAAATGTGTAAGTGTCCATGCCATTAATTAGTGAGTAACAGGTAATAGGGGTGGTAAAAGTATTGTTTAAACATTGTGTAAACGGGCAGAGGTCGTTAGTACCACCATTTTTCTCAGGTTGAAAGAACGTAAACACATACACCCAGTGATTACTTTTACAAACGTCTAGGACATAGTTAATGAGGTAACATAACGTTGCCCACTAAATAACTCCAAATGCTGCTTCTAATTGGCTCACATTTTTATTTTATGCCTTCACTTATCTGTTATTATCTCAGCCAAACTATTTTTTTATTTATATAATTTACGAGATTCTAATTCATTAGTGTGATACTTTAGAACTTACGTTACAGATTAGATCAGCCTTTCTCAAAGTGGGCGATAACGCCCCCTTGTGGGCGCTGCAGGCCTAAAGGGTAAGAGACCCAGAAAAAAAATGGGGGCGTTGTGTAGAGGCCTGGGGGGTGATTTGTAGTTTCATTTAGCTAGGAGGCATTTTAGACAACGACAGCATGAGCTCTCGACTCTCAACTACAACTTGTGAACATCAACTAATATTAATTAAAAGATTGCTCAAACTCGGTTCGATATTTCTCTCCGCGTAGTTCATATATCTGTCCTGTTTTATTGAATATACAAAATAAAAATCATGTCAATCGGTCGTTCAGTTTCGAAATGGAAGTAGACATAAACAAACAAATAAAAAGGCAACAGACACACTTTCGCATTTTAATAATTATTAGTACTCCCAGATAGGTAATTTTCGTAGATAATAGACCGCGGGTAATCATGTTTTAACAAGTTTTTGTTAAATAACCCGAATTGTGCATTCCTGTATCAATCGGCTGGTTCATAGAATACTTGTTCTGACTTGTTGAGTACGATTGAGCGTCGAATGAGATAAACGATTTTATGCATGTTTGTTTTATTCCTGTCGGTGCGTGCTGCTTATGCAATCCTATATAAACAACGTAATATTTATTTTAATTTCATTTGCGGTTTCGCGCGCAATAGATGAGCAGTACTTAAGCTCAACACTTACTTACGTATTTCTCAAAACAAAACAATGTCGGAAGTAAAAAAGAAGAGACGGCAATACTGTGCGGAATATATTAAATTCGGATTCATTGAAAATCCGACAAACCCATCGTCGCCTTTGTGTCTATGTCTAAAAACATTTTCGAATGAAGCAATGAAGCCTTCAAGACTGCAAGATCATTTGAATAAAATGCATCCAGATAAGAAAGACAAAAATGTGGCATATTTTCAAGACCTAGAGAAGAAGCATAATACTCAGCCAAGTGTAGCAAAACTATTTTCGGCGGCTGCTAAGCAAGATGACGACGGACTTCGAGCTTCGTACAATATCTCTTTGTTAATTGCTCAAAAAGGCAAACCACATAACATCAGAGAAGAGTTAATTTTGCCAGCAATAAAGGAAGTAATAACTACTGTGCTTCATAAACCAGCCGCAGATATTATCCGAAAAATTCCTTTGAGTAATAATTCTGTGCAAAGACGAATTGATGAAATGGCTGAAAACATTGAAGGATCATTGTGTGATCACCTGAGGACAAGTTAATTCTCAATTCAGCTCGATGAGTCCACTTTACCAACTAATGAAGCATTGTTGCTGTCTTACGTGAGGTTTATTAAAGATGAGAAAATATGTGAAGAACTATTCTTTATTAGAAATTTAGAGACCGATACAAAAGGCGAAACCATATTCAATACATTGGAAAAGTTTTGTGATGAGAAAGAGATTCCCTTGAAAAATATTATATCAGTTGCTACGGATGGTGCTCCGGCTATGACAGAGTACCATAAAGGCTTCATAGCGTACTTAAAAAATAAAATTCCAGATGTCCTTGCTGTACATTGCGTTATTCATAGACAACATTTGGTTGCTAGAAACTTAAGTGAACGACTATTTCAATCACTGCAATATGTCATCAAAGCAGTCAATAAAATCCGCAACAGTTCTTTGAATGATAGATTATTTCATCAGCTTTGTGTTACTAATGACGAGGATTTCAACCGTTTGTTGTTTCATACTGAAGTTCGTTGGCTATCAAGAGGCAATTGTCTGAATCGATTTTACATTAAAGTAGTTAAATTAAAGTTTTTTGTTTTTAATTAAAACAAAAAACGTCGTTGCTGCTTTCGCAGCCAAACTGCTTCTACACAAAAAGAATATGGGCAGACGTGAGTTTCACAATTTTCCGAATTTATCAGTATCATGCAGTAACGACGAATTGTTTGCCTACTGCCAACATTTGGAAAACCTCCACATTGACTTCACCGAACGATACCAGAACATTTTGAACTTGGAAATACCAGACTGGGTGTTGGATCCGTTTTCAAATGTCAACACAGCAATGTCACCTCAGCTAGAAGAAGAACTTATAGAATTGATAACAAACGAGGAAATAAAAATCAAGTTCAAAAATGGTTACCAAGAATTTTGGCTACAAAAACCGATCCCGCAATTGTACCCTGGATTGTGGTCAATCGTTCAGCGATTCTTGATAGCATTCCCATCGTCATATTTGTGTGAACGTAGATTTAGTGCTGTGGCAACACTGCTTACTAAAAAGAGAAATCGTTTGCATGTTACCAAACGTGGCGACTTGCGACTGTTCTTGAGTAAATTGGAATCTGATATCAACAAACTTATTAAACAGCATCAGATTCATGCTTCATATTAGTTTTTATATAAGGATCGATTATATTTGTTTTATTTTGAATAAAAGATACTCTGTTTGAATACTATAAAGTTGCGTTTCAATAATCATTCTCATTGGCAGGTGTAGCCCGTAAGAGTTAACTTGAGACCTGAGCGCCGTTATGTATTACCTACTGCGCTCAGGTTTCAAGTTAACTCTTGCGGGTTATAGTAAAAGTCTCGTTTGGAATTAATGTTTAATCTCCGCTAATATAGCTCACAATATTTAATTAATTTAATTTGAAGTTATAGTGGTTTTTCAGTAGGTGAAAAAATGGGGGCGCTAAAATATAATTTATTCTCAAAGTGGGCAGTAGACAAAATAAGTTTGGGAACCCCTGGATTAAATGATAGTTAAATACGTTGTGTTAGTAACAAAAGTAGGTAGGTAGGTACTATGGACGATTATATTTTCAAGATCTCTTTGTTTTTAAGTTAACATCAGAAAATAAATATTGTGGTAAACACATTATGTTTCATAACACACAAGTCTTTATGAACTCGTTAAATCAGAAAACATTATGATTAAGTAAGTAGTCGATTTAGTTGAAATATCTCATAAATATTATCGAATAGTATAATCTTAGCCTCGTGTTCCTTTCGAATCTGGGGGCCTAGACAAGTGGCTCGATTATCGTAAAAGCTAGTAGAATAGTATGATAAATATCACGTTTTCTAGCGTAACGAATTTTGAATTGTTAGTCGAACATTATTAACTTTCTATTAAATCAAAAGGAAAGTAAAGTCGTATGAAAACTAGCACGTAGTTTTGATACGACGAAATTAAAAGAAAAGTAAAGTCGTATGTAAACGGCACTTTTGACGAGTAATAACGCCAGCAAGCGTTTCGATTTTACGAAACGTTTGCCACTTGTCTAGACCTCTGTTAGTCATATAGTATATAATCATAAATACTACAAGGCTGGCCCGTTGGCACAGTGGCATAGGCATCTGCTTTCCAAGCTAGGGTCCCGGGTTCGATCCCCGGTCAGGTCAATTTAGGAAACGAACTTTTCTAAATTGGCTTGGTGTTACTGGGAGCTCCCCCAGAGTTCGTTGTGTGGTACCCATAGTACAAGCTTACTGCTTAGTTTGGGGTCACACAATCTGTGTAATTGTCTGGAGTATTATTATTATTATTACACACATGTTCATTCAGAAAGCACAGGCAGTACATAAACGAACAACGAACATATATAATAAAATGCACAGTTGTTACTGTTTAAATTTTGTAAAACGAAGTACACCGCAAATGTTTTATTTATTTTGTCCTTTGTGAATATTAAAAGGATGTTGAAGAGTTAGGTAGGTTCTATTAAATAGCACAGCAGCTGAACAAACAAATGAAACCTGTACTGTATAATACGGTCTGTAAGCTCCGTTACACTGCTCTCTACTACACGTCCGTTCCCTGCGGTGTTCCGCAACCAAAGAGACAGCTTTTAGGTAATTATTTTCCTTTAACTAGACAGCCGCTGTTATGGCGCTGTCACTCGTGCGTGGGGGAGGACAGAGTACTTCTTTCCCTTTCGCACCTGTACACTACAAAACCAATTGAGGTAATGACCGAAAATAATATTCTTAGAATAAAAATAGGAAAACCGAATTAGTGTTAAAAATTACATCAATATTATATTAGCTTTGCTACAAATTTAATCAAATCATTTAGTCTTGTGAAAATAAAAAGTATTGAGCTTGAGCCTGGGCCCGAGAATAAGGTGTGTAAGAGGTGACCGAAAGGGTCTTCGGGATCTGATGGTTCTACCAAGCAGTAATATACAGTGTAGTCAAATGGAGATAGAGTTTAATAGTAACTGTGTTGTCAGGTAGAAGTAGTGTAATCAGAGTTACCATATCTTAGCTCTATCCGCGAAGGAGAATTGTTTAAATATAGTCAAAATTAATAGTTAAATCAATGATAAATTGAGTAAACGCAGTGTGTCTTGAATTGTTAATAGATATGCGCCGAATTGTTAAAAATGCATATCCGCAGATACGAACACGTATACGGATTATTAGTGTTTAGATCTGCGAATATGGACACGGACCTCAACTTTCGTACTTCGTTTGTTCGTTCGTAATACAATTAAATTATTATCCTTTTTTATGTAAACTGTTGTATATTATATTAGGTGGCAACACCTGGTTGTGTAAAAGCGTAGTCTGTGATCATCCGTGGTTGAAGCTAATAATAAATGACTTCCTAATGTGAATCTTGTGTATAATTTAAATAATAAAATATAAAACATGGCGCTACGATTATCTTAATAATATAATAACCTAAGTTGTTAAATATTAATAACATTGTGAATTCTTTATAGTAGCCAATAATGGAAAACACGTTTCAAGAGAAATTGTGCTTGGACTCGGATATAATAAACAAAAGGGCAAGATAGAGTATGTTCAAGCAGAAATTTAACTTCTGTTAAAGTTTGTTCAGAAATCTAACAGCGTCGGGGAATCATACGAAAGAAGAAAAAATTAAAGTGGCGCTGTTTTTAAGTAAACTGGACGATGATACTTTAATAATGTACAATACGTTTGGTCTTGAAACACAGAAGTCGACATTAGAAAATATTATTAATAAATTTGAAGAATATGTGTCACATGGATACAATGAGGTTTATGAGAGATTTGTGTTTTTTAACCTAATACAAGAAGAAGTGCAGTTAGTGGACGTATTCGTTAGAAATATTCAAAGTCAAGGGGAAAACTGCGAATTTGGAAAGCAAAAAGAGTCGTTAATGAGGGATAGGTTGGTCCTTGGAATTAATAATAAGACATTACAATCTACACTATTAATAGTGTAATTTAACATTGACCAAAGCAGTGGATTTATGCAGGCGTGCTGAAGTGCTAGAGTTACAAGTAAAGCAGATACAGGAGAAAGAATGTGTACTAGAAGTCAAAAAACAACCTGACAAAGATAAATATAAATGTAAAAAATGTGGTTATTACCATACAGCAGCAAAGTGTCCAGCATATGGGAAAAAATGTTCTAAGTGTGGTCGATTAAACCATTTCGCAGTGGGTTGTATGAGTAGTTGGGCCTCAAGGAAGCAAGCAAAAGAGGTGAATGTAAATAAAGTGGGTACATTAACACTAGAAGATAGGTACGTATTTGTTGAAATGATGAACAGTAATGAGAAGTGGATAGAGACCGTCATTGTGAATGAAACAATGTTGAGTTTAAAATTAGATACAGGTTTGGAAGTAAATTTGCTAACATTAAAAGACCTTGAAAAATGTGGTTATAACAAAGAACAGCTTGATAGAACTAATGATTGGTAACTTTCGGTGGATTTCACATAAGACCGTTGGGGTCACTGATGATCCCTTGCAAAGCTCAAGAAAATACAGCATATTTAAAATTTTTAATTGTTAATAATAATTGTACTTCATTGTTAAGTTTGTCGGGGTGTAAAAAATTGGGTTACTTAAAATACATGTGAAAATAGTAAGAGTAAGTTTATTAATAAACACATATTGCAGTTTCAGGGAGTAGAGCAATTTCCAAATCCATATAATATTAACATACACGAAGATATAGAAGGGGTAATTTGTCCACCTAGAAGAGTTTGTTTTAATTTATTAATTAAAGGTATAGGCATACCTTTAATTAATAAATTAAAACAAACTTTAACAAAACTAGAACATTCAGAATTAATTAAAAAGGTTGAACGACCATAAAAATGGGCTAGTAATGTAACGATAGTTGAAAAACCTAATGGGCTGCTGCGAATCTGTCTGGATCCTGTACATCTAAATAAGGTAATAAAATGAGATTATGAATTCATTGCCACACTTAGTGATATTAGAGCGAAGTTGTCAAACAACAGTATTTTTACATTATACTTCGATGTTACATCCTCAAGATTTAATTATAACTATGTAGTCCGTTCTTCAATGTACTGCATTGACACACTGTTTAGAGTTTTGACATAGGAAAAAACAACTCATTCATTCATTCACTCATTACACCCCTACCTCTCACCTCTCGTGATGTAGGTTTGTCATTCGTTTTTTGTGTGCTGCATCGATAACACGTATTTGTAATTAATTGTAAAATGTGCAAAAGAAAATGTGAAGGAAGCCAGAACAATTTCGTCGCAAGATTCAATGTTTAGAGAAACCTTTGGAGAATAACATTATAAAGGTTAGTGCAATATAAAAATACCCACATAACAAAATGTGAATATTTAGTACGCTTAATATAGAGTGACTAATAACTTTTGAATTACCGTCTTAAAGTGGTGATACGAGATATTGCCCTAATGGTAGATTAATTGTTCCTTAGAGTGGTCATACGTGATGTTACCCAGAAACGTATAATATACCGATGTAGGTATATCCTTACTTTCTTGATGTGGTGGTACGCGATGCCACCCTGAAAGTAATTTTTTGCCCTTCTCGTTTCCACAAATAGGCATCGAAGAGCATCTTCGTCTTTTTCCGCTCAAGAATACTCAGAGGGCGACATACAGTCGAGTGCGTACAAATGGAAAGGGTTTACTCGAAGGAGATATCTTTACCGAGCGTAATAACATTTCTGAGGGTGATTATATAGACGAAAAATCCTCCATGAGTTTGCTGTAGTACAGCAAACAGCGATCTCTATACTATAAAACCAAGCGGTACGTAGTACGTCTTGAGAACTAGCGGCAGACTATAACCCGACGGTTAACACAGGTCTACCACTGGATCAGCAGACGCCGACCATGGTGGAACATAGTCAACCTCCAGATATTCCAATAGAGATAACAACTGCGGGGTGAAAAAATACCCAGTGAAATCTCTGAACGTTGGGGAAAATACTAATTAATGATCTGAGTAAGGATCGGAGAGACGCACTTCTGAGCGGCTAGACAAGTGACAAACGCTTAGTACAATCGAAACGCTTACTGGCGGTCTTACTCGTTCAGAGTATTACTTGGCTACGATTTATACGGTGGTTTTCACACGATTTTACGTTCGTTTGATATTCAAAAACTTAATAACGGTTCACTGCAAATTCAAAATTCGTTACGCTAGATTACGTGGTGTACGTCATTGTATTTTACCACTATTCTATTAGTGTTTACGAGAAATGAGCCACTGGTTTAGGCCCCCTAGACAGAATATTAATTCCAGAAAAAATGTCATTGGCTTGAACACCAAAACTAAAGTCTGAAATGCCAGCAATCCTGTCTGATACAGCAAGGACCCGCCACAAAAGATTATAAAAAGCTCAATATCAATTTGGCTATGCCTTGACTGTAGTAATCAATGTAACAAAAATCTGATTTCAGATAATATTACGGGATATACATATTTACATTATGAATATATGAAATAACAATAAAAAAAAATTAAAAAAAAAAGCTGATTCTTTACAAATACAGCATAAGCGAAGAATCACACCTCTTTCGGAATACTCGCACAGTACTAGAACAGCGTCAGCAGAGGCGAACAGACATCACGACGCAAAACCGACCGGCACAGCGAGGAAGACCACGACTCAACACCGTGGGCGACCTGCTCACTCTAACAAGTACAACGACAGGAGACGCAGATAGAGGTTAACCTATGCAGTTCGCATACGACTTTTTTTACATAACTACGGATAATTATTAACTCTGTTATAATGTCGTATGTACAAGGATATGAGATGATCTTTAACAAACAAATGTCGCAAAGTAATGAACCTATCACCTAACCCACCCTTTCCGGAAAAGGAAATGGAAATTGCTGTTACTAAACTTATAAAATTAGCTGCAATCTAGCAATGTAATGAAATGAAATATCAGTTCATTTCTTTGGTGTATAGAATATCTACAAATAACGGAGAGTTTAGATTTATACTGAATCTAAAAAAACAGCTGTTACCAGTTGTTATTTAAAAATGGAGAAATTTCGTACAACGTAAAAATTAATTTTTGGGGTATCCAAAAATTAATCCAAAACATGGCAACAGTAGATAATAGAAGCATATTTTTAGTGCCAATTTATCATGCCTACAAGAAATTTCTCCGATTTAGATTTCATGATTTATACGAATTTATCTGTTTAACTTATGATATTAGAACAGCTTTAAATTAATACAATATAATATAAAACTTTTGATTACCTCATTGAGAAGTCAAGGACACATTCTAGTAACATACTTAGATGATCTTTTAACTTCTTTTATGTACAGACGATGGTTAAAAAAATATGTCAAAATGCTGTTAAAGAAAGTGATAATACTCTAATCCATAACCTATAAAATCTAGGCTTTGTAATCCAAAAAAAAAAAAAAGTAAGTTTGAAACAAGTTTTTTGGAAATGAAATTAACTTGAAATGACTTTACAATTATTCTCTGGAAAAATTTACCGAAATGGAATAATTTGTACAAAACTATTTGCTACACGTGATTTAGGTAAATCTATTGGTACGCTATAACTTCACCGTGCCCAGCTGTAGCTTACGGTTAGGCCTATACTGAATATTTTGAACGGCGAAGTACTTAGCCCTTCAACAATCAAATAAAATTTGACTAGAAAATTACCGAAAACTTATCTACATAATATATGAAGAATTATATATAATATATAAAGTTTACTTGGTGGAAAATTAATAGTTACAGAAATATATACTGATTCCTCACTGACTGGTTGAGGAGCTGTATGTTATGGTGAAGTGACTATTACTATATCACATAGATAAATTATCTTGAATTCTTGCCGCATTTTTAGGTAAATGGTTAGGGCAAAATTACAATCGCATTCAATATTTTGCTCAGAGTTGACAGCACTACTGCTATCGCATAATATATTATTGTACATATATATATATAGATTATGTATATAAGATTTACAATTCCCTTGATGTGAGCAACGAAAAACCTTTATTTCTATATCCTACATTAAATCATATGATAATACAGATGCCGATCAAGCCTCTAGGGTCTAGACATTCCAATATTGACACAGAGTGGAACCTTAACAAGAAATGTTTTCAAGAAATAGTAGAAATATTTGAACAACCAGAAAACGACCTCTTTGTGTCTTTTTTAAAATATAAATGCAAACCGGAATATCCCCTGAAAAAGAGATCCCGGAACCTATGACATTGTCTGATATTCTTGTTGTGCCATACTGCCCAAGCCAACCATGATTTCTCGTATTCAAATCTTTAATCATTTCAGAGCTTTTACTTCGAACCTGACAAATCAATTTTTACTATCATTTTGTAGAGAACACCACCCACCATGGCACAGTTTTACTCTGGCGTACGCCAGATTGTCAGCAAAGCGTTCTTGATATCTAAACCATTGATATAACGCTGAATTATTTATCAGGAAATATCATCTCAGTATACTGTTGCGCTGAAGCAATGGTTCCTATTTTGTCAAAATAGTAATATGAATTTGTATGATTCTTCAGTACCCCTAATATCTTCTTATAACAAGTTCTTATAACAGCAGTTCTATAAAGGCGTTAGTTACGGCTCATTAAATTGCATTAGATCTGCCATATCATCGATCATAGGTAAAAATAATTGGAATGATGATAGCGTCTGTAGGTTTTTCAAAGACGTTTTCAGAATGAAATCTCATTTCCTAAGTATTATTCAATGTGGGATTCTAATGTTGTATTCATGTTGTATTAGAATATTTAACTAAATTAAATAATTCTATGACTATATATAATATAATTATATTTTATTTATAGTTATATACAAAAATTTAATTATAAAAGTTGTGACTGCTCATATTGTCTACAAGACAACGCGTACAGACATTGTCTAAGAAACAAAGGACATTAACTTAAATGATCTTCATGTTATAATTACAATCAATGATGCAATTAAAACTTCCAAACATAATAGGCGTAATCCAAGATTGGTAATTTCATTTTTTAGAGGAAAATAATCAATATTCCAGCAAAAGAATTGTGTTCTTACATTGAAAGAATAGCAGAATATAGGAATTCACTAAATACAAAGTTGATAAAGTATTAGCCATTAGATTAAACAAACATTAGCGCTAGCGGAATGGTTGTCTATACATATTCACTGTTCACAGCACACATCATGTGTCAACTTTCGACACAAATAGATGTAGTGAATGAAATGAATGAAATAGTGAACTGGTAATTCTCTAAGTTTCCCAAAATTTTATGATCAACCTTTAATTGACTCTTATGAAATAGACAATGGTTTACTGAGGCTATCATTAATAACGATTAATAAATTGTTATCAACATAATAAGAGGTATTACGAATACGAGTATTACGGTAATACTCAATCAAATGCTAGCACATTTTAACATTCACGGGATGTTTCACGGTCAACAGTACGGGTTCACGAGAGGGCGGTCAACAACTCATGCGGGAGCAAGCTTGATCAAGACTGTACTTCAGGCTTGGGATGGATCTCAGGATGCCATTGGTGTTTTTTGCAATCTTTCCTTAAATATTATGGAATTCGTGGTAACGCTCTCGATCTCGTGGTCTCGTATTTGTCTGGCCGGGAGCAAAAAGTGAGTGTCAATGGGGTTTTGTCTGTTGGTTAGAGGTTAAGAATGGGCGTTCCCCAAGGATCAATTTTGGGACCTTTTCTGTTTCTAGTCTACATTAATGATCTCCCATTTATGCTCAGGAACTTATGCGAAATAGTATTGTTTGCTGATGACACTTCATTGCTATTTAAACTGGACAGAAAGAACTAAGATATTACCTGGGTGAACGGGATCCTGGCGGACGTCTCGGAGTAGTTTGCTGTTAATAATTTACTACTGAATGCACAAAAAACCAAATGTATTACATTTTCCCTTTCTAATGTACCCAGAATCCATGATAAAATAGAATTGGGTGGGAAACAGTTAGAATTAGTTAGGTCTGCCAGTTTTCTTGGTTTAACAGTAGATAGTAAATTGCAATGGGCGGATCATATCGGGGCATTGGCTAGTAAGCTCGGTTCCGCGATATATGCCATTAGACCCATTAGGCAATTGACGGATGCGGATACGGCTAGGCTGGTGTACTTCGCATATTTTCATAGCCTAATGTCCTATGGCCTTTTGCTGTGGGGATCAGCGGCGCATATTAACTCGATTTTTATTTTACAAAAAAGAGCGATACGTGCTATTTACAGTATGAATGCACGAAAATCACTAAGAGATCGTTTTAAAGACATTGATGTACTGACCTTGCCGTCCTTATACATCTTTGAAATTATTATGTATACGAGGAAAAATATAGATCGATTTACAAAAAAAGGCGATATTGGTGGTATGGAAACCCGAGGTCGTGATAAATTGGTTGTTCCAAAATTTAAATTACATAAGTCAAATGTTTCATTTTTGGGTAACTGCGTTCGTTTTTATAATAAAGTTCCTCAAGAAGTCACTCAATTAACAGAAAATATATTTAGATTAGTTATAAAACGTACATTGATTAGACAATCATACTATAAAATAAACGATTTCGTTGAAGATAAAACAATAGTCTGGAAATGATTTTCTCTGCACATGCATTTACTGGCTCTCTGAATATTGTATTTTAATAAACCTTTTGTAAAAGGATGTTGAAAAAATTATACCTGACTGAGTTTCTTGTCGGTTCTTCTCAGTGTCCAGGTTTTCTTTTCTCTTCTCTTTGAACCGAACTAAAGTAGATTTGACGTTCAAAAATACCTTGTGATTGGGTTTACTTGAATAAATTGATTTGACTTTGACTTTGACGAAGAAACAACAGTATTGTAATTAAATACCTACTTTATTCTGCAAAACTCTAAACATCTACATAGTTATAATTAAATCTTGAGGATGTAACATCGAAGTATAATTTATGGTTGAAAGAACTTACCTTAAGTGAATTTCAACCGTAATTATGCGAGATGTTACATCCGAAGAGATTTAATTTCCCACCCAACCCAGTGAAACAGGTACAAAGAGAAATGGAGACCGCCTGTTTAACAAACCCTAATATCGCAGACTAAACTCTAAAACAAATGACAAACCTACATCACGAGAGGTGAGAGGTAGGGGTGTAATGAGTGAATGAATGAATGAGTTGTTTTTTCCTATGTCAAAACTCTAAACAGTGTGTCGATGCAGTACATTGAAGAACGGACTACATAGTTATAATTAAGATTGAGAATGAAAAAGAATTACTTAGCGTATCAGTTCAATCTCAGATTGAAAAAGAATTACTTAGCGTAGTATTTGCTTGTCGTAAGTTTCATCATTATATTTACGGTTATACATTTACTGTGGTGACAGATCATAAACCACTGGTTAGGCTAATCGAAGAGGATTTGTGGAGGATGTCTTCAGATAGGCTACAAAAAATGAAAATGAACTTGTTTAAATATAAATTTAATATGCAGTATTTGTCAGGTAAAAAGATGTTTGTAGCGGATTTATTATCACGAAATTACTTAAGTGAAAAATATGATAAAGAATTTAATATCTCTGGTGTTGTACATAGTATTGAACAAGTTAATAACTTCAACCATCTTTAGTTAGATTTTCACACTGAGAGAGATTCAATTTTAAAAGTAGTTCTTCAATATTGTAAAACAAAATGGCTAAATAACATTAAAAATGTGACAGACAGTGTAAGACATTACTGGAGTCTAAAGGACAACATATACTGTGAAAATGGCATATTGTTCCTAGATAATGAGATAATTATTCCTAGTCAGTTGAGGTCTAGAATATTGTATTTTTTACATGAAGGACATATTGGGGTGACTAAAACAAAATTAAAGGCTAGCCAATTGATTTATTGGCCTAGTTTTAATTAATCAATTGAAAAGTATATTTTGAAATGTTCAGTTTGTGAAAAGTTTCAACCTTGCAAAGTAAAAGAACCTTTAATTTCACATAATATACCTGATCTTCCATTTCAAAAAATTGGTATTGACATATATAACTTTCATGGGCAAAGATTATGTGGTAATATTAGATTATTTGTCAAAGCCGATAGAATTACATGCTATAGCTACCAAAGATAGTGAAATGTTGATTTCACTATTAAGGAAAATTTTTCCTGTTCATGGTATACCTAATATAGTTGTAGCTGATAATATGCCATTTGGTTCAGAGATGTTTAATACGTTTGCGCAGGAGTGGAATTTTAAAATTGTTACTTGTAGCCCTCGGTATCCCAAGTCAAATGGTATAGCTGAAAAGGCAGTCCATATTGCAAAAAATATGACTAAAAAACTTATGAAAACAGTACTGATCTTGATTGTGCTCTGTTAAACTATAGGACGGCACCTATTCCACATTTAGGATATTTTCCAGCTGCAATTTTGATGAGTAGGAAATTAAGGACAAAAATACCTGTATCACCCATATTATTAAAATCAAAGATTTTTGAGTCAAACAGAGTTTGACTCAAAAATGAGTTTGTCAGAACTGACAAACAGAGTTTTGAGTCATCAAAATCAATATAAAGACTATTATGATAGATGTGTAAAGAGTTGTGTTAGAAAAGAATGAAAAAGTGTTAATACAAAAGAGTAAGAAATAGGTTCCAGGAATAATTGTAGAGAAACATAATGCTCTTAGATCTTATATTGTAATAGATTCCATGAATAAATAATCTGTTGAGAAGAAATAGTTCAATGTTAAGAAAATGTAATAGTAATGTTCATGATAGACCTGCGCTGGAAGACGACTTCTTGGCACAACCTGTATAAAATGATACAAATGTAAACAATAGTAATGATATTGAGCCAAGCACTGACAACTCTGTAAGCTCCTCTCCAGCACAGGAGAGTGAAAATTTAGCCGTGAATTCAAGTACTAGGCCTAGAAGGCGTATCGTAGTACCTCATAAATATAGGGATTATGTATTGTATTATAAATAATAATTAAAAGAAATTAGTTAATTATGAAAGTAAAATTATAATTTTAGTTCAACATTAAACTTATTAAATATTGTTAGGGATACACGATATTTATTTTTATAAGAAATTTTGAATTTGTTTAAAAGTGTTTATTGAAGTCTTTGTTCATTATACTTAAAGAGGGAGATGTTGTATATTATACCAGATGGCAACACTTCGTTGTGTAAAAGCGTAGTCTGTGATCATCTGTGGTTGAAGCTAATAATAAATGACTTCCTAATGTGAATCTTGTGTCTAATTTAAATAATAAAATATAAACATAGTGAGGTAATTTACTATTATAATGTTTATGATAATTATTTGTTTGATTTTTGAAATAAGAAGTGCCAAAACTGTAAATTTAAGTAATAAAAAGAAATTTGAAGTTAATATAGCTAATTGCTATCTATTTTTAAAATTCTATGTAATGAAATTCATTAATATACAAGATCCGTTCAAGATCCGCTAAAAAGTAATGGATACGGATATAGATACGAATACGGATCTTTTTTTCCCTAGGATATCCTCGGACGCGAATACAGATATTTGACACATTACTAATTCTTAATAAAACAAGACATAATTGAATATCGTGGTTTAGTGAATCTCGGAACATGATATTTTCATAAATTCAAAACGAAGCACTTAGTGAATTTCTAAACGCAATATTTTAGTAAAGTCAAAAGTAATACACAAAGAGTTATTCTAATACCTACGTACATGGCGTTAACCTTTAAACCTTAAATATAATGTTTTATTAGTGTGCTTATGTTATTTTTGGCAATCACAATTCAGACTTGATTAAAATTGTGTTACTGTACGTACTTCATACTAGGGATGTTATGGATATTCGCATCTGCATTAGCAATTGTGGAACTTCCGCATTAGAAATTTGCAACCGCGTCCGCATCCTCTGTTGTCAGTGTTGATGTTCATGCGGATGCGAATGTATTGTAAGTCGCGCTCGCGACAAGAAAGAAGTTGGGCGGGGCCGACGAGTGGCACATGCTACGAGCACGTGCATATTGACCAAAGATATTTAAAGGGTATATAGAGCGGGCACTGGGAACATTTTCGTAGAAAAATTTTCAGTCAGCGTCAGTAACGCCAAACGCCATCTAGCATTGAATAGCAAAAACTTGTGTTCAAAATAATTAGGGAACATTTCAGCTATCGCACGGTATGTCGCACTAAAAACAAAAACTGTGGTGGGGGTGTTACCATTCAGATATCAAGATATCGATAATAATAAATTGGTAACGAGATAGATAAATTGAATTATTTAAATAGATATTTAATTTAAATACATTGATAAACAACTTCACATCTTTAATTACTCAGTAGCGAAAGCTACTACACAACGCAAGGCGTTTTTTACAAAACTAGCAAATGTTCTAGAAACATTTAGGAAAAACATTTATTTTATTCTAATTATAGGTAAATATAGAAAATACTTACAAGAATAAACTGAACTCAGGTTCAGTCGTTTTATCGTATCTAGTTTTACAATATAGTAATGCAAAACTGCATATTTTCTTTGAAAATATTTTTCTTTTAGTCAAAAATTTAAAATTCGAATGCGATCTGTCACGCGGACTTTTCTCACTAGCCTGATTGACTTATTACCTAGTGGTAACAATTAGAAGACTAGGAATTTGTTCGCTAGTCCCTTCATTGGGATCGTATATTTGAAGGTCTTTGATATTGACCAATAAGAGCGCAAATTCTAGTGACAAGCAAATTCCGACGTGTTTGATATTGGCATATTGTTTATCATGTGTTTCTCGTAAATCAATCACAACGCGTTTAGTAGCGCTAATCGTTTCAGTTTTTCAATGTTATCGTGAATAGATACCGTGAATATGTATTGTGTGTTAAGCAAGTTTTCTGGTGTTAATAGTCTATTAGACAAGTGAACTCACAATGTCACCATCGACACAAAGTAAGATTTGCACTTATTTTTTACATGAATATAACCAGGATGAGGCTCAAAAAACATATGCAATAAAACCTACTCTTTCAAGGACCTTACCACCTCGTCTTTGAAAAATCGTGTAAGTAATATTGATTTAACCCGAACAGTTTCATTTATTTGAAAAATCGAATAAAAAAAACCATTGCAGAAGATAAAAATTGACGCAGGTAAATTTTATTACAAAAAATGATAATTAATCTTACCAGATGTAGTTCTTGTGACATTGTTTGCATTTAATTTGTATGGCTAGCTCTAACCGTAGACAATAAATAAATTATACTTACATAAATTAAATCAAGTCATGTATCAAATCAAATGTAACAATTGGGCAGACATTTTTCTGTAAACCATAATAATACGAAAATCATTTTGAAATGATGCATTTATTGGCATATTTTCACATTGTCACTTATCGCGATCAAAAAAATTTAAGATGACGCAAAAATATTCGAAATACTAAATAAGCTTCTGTGACGTCATTAGATCACTAAGCGTATTCGTTTCAAGAGTTCCAGTTATTTATTGATGCTATAAGTAAAAATTTTTTATTATTAGCTTATTAGACTGTTATTAGTTGTTCAGTAGCGCGGGTTTAATTTATGTGCCTCTTTGAAACAGACTGGAACCTGAAAAGGCGGAGATAAAAATTTTAAGAAAAAAAATTAAACCACCTTCAAAAAAAATCACTGAAAAATACAAATTAACTAATCAAAACTCAAGTACAATAAAAATAACTTTATAAGTACGATACACACACCTATATAATTAAATTTTACAGTTACTGAAGGCGGTGCCAAGAAAATTTTTAAATCTGCATCCGCATTCGCATCCGCAAATGCGAGCCTTCAAAAATCCGGATCCGTATCTGTGGATGTTAAGAAAACTATGATTCTACAGTGGCCTTACCATGTGTGCATCACTTTTATTAAATACATATGATTGTAATATTTTTTTAATTAAATAAGCTGATTTATATATCTACGGTTATCTTCTGCGTAACCATAGCTATTGCACAATATGTACCTAATATATTATAATTTGTAGGCACGAATTTTTATTAAAGAAAAAATTGTTTCTACAATACCCGTGACACAAAAATCTAGTTAATTAATGTTTGTAGAATTATTCGCGAACATTATTTTTTACGAGAGGAAATGTGAACTTTCACAAAACTTTACCTATCCTAATACTGATCAATCACCATCAAAAAGTTTTAATTTATGTATGGTCCTCCAGGGAAATAATATGTTCTAAATAAAGTATACATTATTATAGGAGCGTTCAATAAAAAGTGGGAATTAACACCTATGTTAGAGGTAACTTTTATTAAATGTTATTTTTACATTTTAGAATAATACATTTCTACCTAAGATTAAAACTCCCTTTCTAAATAACTCTTCATTCTGAATACCTAGAAATTTCTGAGCTGTACCGATAACTGCTTCATTATCCTCAAATCGCTGTCCACTCAGATACTCCCTCAACCTCGGAAATAGAGAGAAATCTCGGAAATAGATAGAAGAAGTCACGGTCCTTACACACCTCTTTCACTTCCTCAAATTTCATCATTCTCTTCACACATTTTCGCCTAGGCATGCGAGTGTTTTTGACATTTCCATCTGCTAACACTCTGGCTATTTGTTCTTCATAAGTCAGCCTTGGTCTTCCTTGGCTTCTTTTGCCACTCACTTTCGCTCTGTAGATTTTCTTCGTCAATCTTTCATCACTCATTCTTTCCAAGTGCCCGAACCATCTAAGCATTCCTTTCTTCATTTTTACAATAACACTGCTGTGCAACCCCGTCATACTGCGTATCTCATCACATATTTCTGAGAGACCACATCTCCACAGCATTTATCATACTTTCACTCGATTTCGGGCATATCCAGGCCTCACTACCGTACAATAAAATTGGCACCAACACCGCATTGTGGATACGGGTTTACCTCGCCGTTAATCAAGGAGTCAGCATATAACGTACCCATAATCATAACAATAGCTGTATGATACAGGTATTCAATCATTACTGTTCCTTGACAATCCTAGAAATGAGAGTCCATGATCTTACCGGCAGAAGGACTCAATGTGAATTTCTTAGTTGAAGAAGATGGTTTTTTCCAAGTCATAGATTGCAATTTCGTTTCGGAATTATAATGATGAAGCCGTATTTCATCTATTGTTATAAACTGAGCAATAAACGATCCGTTTTTTTAACTTCCAAGGAGTTTGTACCGCCACTTTTTATTTATAGTCTCTCGTCAGATCCTAAGAATTTTTTTAAAAATAAATTAAAAAGACAATGAAATACAAACAACACATTAAATATGTAGATAGTAGCTGTATAGACATGGTTTTAATTCCTACAACAGTTTTATATCGTTGAAGAAAAATTAATCTTCTAAATAATTAATAGAACCTGAAAAACCGACGGGGAGAAAAACCAATCCAACAATACAATACTTCATACATCAAAATCCGTCAAGCCGCTTAGCCTACAGTATATCACAAAGACAACACAAAATCGTGCAAATACAGACACACACTCGCGCACATACAAAAATACATGGTACATACATATATACACCAGAAAAACATTGCTCTCCTTTTTCGGGTAATAATTAAACAGAAAATAAAGTAAGGTTTATGTAGTGTTTGCACTGTATCTAATAAAGTATGCATGTAAATAGTATAAAATCAGTGTTTAAAATTAATCGCCGTCTGCCCTTATTTATTTCCCAAGCTACACCTTGTTAACTTTGTAAAAGGTCACTGGGGAAATATACTTTCTTATACTGAGTTTGTTTCTTGACCAACAACGGTGGAGAACATTCTATAAAAATACTTTTTTAAAGTTTAATAATTGTTAAAATCTTTCTAGAATGTAAATATTTGAAATGACAAGTATAACAGTAAATTAGACGAAACTGCTAATTTAGCAAATATAAAAATAAGCCGTTAGTGACTACTATGACAGTGACAGAAATTAATTTAAGTAACTTAAATTATAATGGGAAAGTTGTATTTGCACAATTTGTACCCCCTAATGCCAACCGCAAACCAAAATTTGCCGCAGTGGTCTATTTTGATATAAAAAGCAAAGTATAGTTCATTATAATGCAATGCTTATGATTTTCCTTCAATCCATTCTCATTTTATTCTCAACGTTCACGATTTTTTTCAGGTTTTTCTTAGCTACACGTTTGAAGATAAGATGAAGGACGATCTTCATGTGTATTTTCTGAAAAAGTTAAAACAGTAACTCAAAGCGACGCGTTTTTATATGTACTTTCGTATTCGTGGTTTAACAAGTTCTCATTCTTAAAGATTGATGACCTTAAAAAAAGTTCTTTTGTCTTCTGTTTAAAGCCCCCAAAAGTAACTCTCTAACGTAAAAATTCAACTTAAACATTCACGTCTGTCTTTGGGCAACTTATTACTGTTTTAAATTTCAGTTACAGACAGGTGAACAACGAGAGGATATGTATTCATTTTTTCCAATTTTGGAATGGAACACAAAAAAAAATTAGTAAGCATAAATATATTTTCAGTGTCCAACTGTCCTTCGTTTTTATGATACTACTTCTACGTGCTAGATAAAAAAGTACAAATCAAGGGTAAGGAAGAAACGCTAACCAGTCAATATTATGGAAAACTAGGTACAATTGCAAGTAGGAAGGAGCAAAAGCAGTCGTTCGATAATAAATAAATAATCACCACCACTGTCAATATATCAGTACGTAGTAAGTTTTTATTATTATAGTATATGATTATGGTAATAACCATTTTTATAAGACATTTTGGTGATAGGTATTATGCCTATGCTATGACCTATGAGTGGTACGAAACTACGACACATAATATAAGTAGATAAGGATAAATCACAATAATTTTAAAATTTATTATTGAACATAGTAAATTATAAGTGTGCTAAGATGACAACATTACCTAAGTAAAGTCCGAAGTCTTCTTTACTGTATTCTTTTGGTCAAAACTATGATACATTAAATTATTAATTCTAGAGTGCAGGCTCACAGTAATAATTCCATACCACTGGTGCTCACTCGCTATTGAAAAACTCTAGGCAACGACTCCTTCCCGATATATTTAAATAAAATTAAGTTTAATCACTTCATCTTTAGTCATCTATAAAAATGCAATGTCAATGCAAATAACTTTTTATGAAGTTCTACAGCAGTTTATGGCAGGGTAATAAAGTATAAAAGCTTTTGTTTTGTTTGTTTGCCAAAAATCGAATAATAGTCGCATGATAGTTGCACCACTGGCGCTTGTAGCCATGTCCCGCGCGGTTCGCTATCGTAAATACGCAACAACTTCCATGCCAAACTTCCGACTGCATTTGTTTATGAACGCGAACCTATCACAAAGCCGCCCCTGTTGCATTTCATCCCTATGTGTAAATTTCGTTTTAAAAATGGTATCTGTTTGTCGATTCAAAAGTACAAAATATATTATAATTTATGTGATATCACTCGATCCTAATTCCTTTCGCGTACATATTATCACACGCCGATAAATCAAGCTGTACTTTGTAATAATTGAACAAGTTGGTAAATAAAAACCGGTATTATTCCTAAAATACCTAGAACCTAGTACCTACATATACGAAAATCATAAATGCTTAGGTAGTACATACATGCCTTCATATCTCCACGCTGTATCCCTTACGGGGTACTCTGAGAGGGCGGAGAGCCAAGCGTCGCGGTCCTTACATACTTCTTTCGCTTCCTCAAATCTTATCATTCTCCTCACACATTTTCGCCTAGGTATGCGAGTGCTTTTAACATTTCCGTTGGCTAACACTGGCTATTTGATCTTCATAAGTTAACGTTGGTCTTCCTTGGCTTCTTTTGCACTCGCTTTCGCTCTATAGATTTTCTTCATCAGTCTTTCATCACTCATTCCTTCTATGTGAATGGTGACAGCGCACATATTTCTAATTGATCGCATTTTTCTTACTTTCACTCGATTTCGAGCATATCCAGGCGTCACTACCGTACAATGAAGTTGGCACCAACACCGCATTGTGGATGGCCATTTTGGCTCCCCACATCCAACTTAGCCTATAAAGCTTTTTTTTAGCTTAAATAGTGTTATAATATAAATAGTAATAATAACGTTACTATTAAATAAGCATTATGTTAGTCATACTGATAATAATCTACGTCCGTAGCGCCTGGCGAGACACGATCTACATATTTATCTCTCTTTCTTATTAAACATTAAACTTTCTTTTTTATCATTTTGATTGTATTATTATTTTATTTAATTATTTTTTAAACCTTTTGCAGATTATTAGGAACCGATAAAAAATTAATAAGGCCTTGACTCGCCATGATCATAGCACGTACCTACTGAGATGATATTAAATGGTACGAAATAATGGATAATTTCGGTGACGCATCCGATTTAACATTTGTTACAGCTGTTAAGTCCGCTGATGTTGACTCTGTACCGGACGCTACATCCACGAATTAGAATCGCTAATAAAAGCATGAAATGCCATTCTGGTAATTCGAATTTTCTTAGCCCTTATAAATGTTCTACTAGTAGGTCAGACTATCATAATAATAATAATACTCCAGACAATTACACAGATTGTGTGACCCCAAACTAAGCTACTGCTTACAAGCTTGTACTATGGGTACCACACAACGAACTCTGGGGGAGTTCCCAGTAACACCAGACTGTGTAAGCAGTACCGATAAACAGCAAGAAACCGAAGATCTTATTGAACTTACATTACTCCCCTTCTAAAGACACCCGGCCCCATCTCCGACAACCACGTAACCTCTAGTTTGTACCACTCAGGGCCTCTACACTCAGGGGCTCAGATTCTCACCAACAACAGGTGCAAATATCCCGGCGACAACCTGAACCGAGATCTCGTCAAGATACAAGTATAGACTCAGGTGTTACTTTGCGGAAATCCATTTCATGTGATAAATTCCCAAAATCTTTAGCTGTTTTCCGCTCAAACTCCAAAAACCACCAATCGACACGTGTTTCGCCTCTCAACGATGCATCCTCAGGATATACCAAAAATAGGATTCGGTCAGCTAACCAGCACCGAATGCCACAGGGATTCGGTGCAGGTTTGAGCCGAAAGGAGCTAAAGATTTTGGGAATTTGTCACACGAGATCTCGTCCTCCGCGTCGGACACTCCCTAGGCAGAAGGCCCCTCGGGCATTGTCAACATTAATCTCGCTACGCACTCAATTCGCTGCAACGTCTTCTACTAGTCAGTGCGAGGAGGGTTTTTAGTCGGTTCGAATCCGGCACTATTACCCGACCAGTTCTAAAGCATAAGTAGCGGTCGAGTGTTCCTACGGATTTTTTTCCCTCCTTAGAAAAAAAAATGTCTGTATCATTCGTTATCGAGAAATGAATAGCGATAGTTATTATGCGTTTATGTACATAACACATTAGAAGAGCACTTAGGAATAATAATTATCCATTTAATAATGTACTTTTCAATATCCAGAAAATCTGGATATTGTAGATTGCCGGCCTTTACGGAAAAAGAGAAAGGAGGGGTAGCGAGAGATGGGCCGGCGGCACTCTCACTCACCGAACGAAACACAACAGCAATAGATGCTGTTATTTCACGCCGATATTCTTTGAGCGGATAATAACACAGCTAGATATCTATATATTCTCATGCTGTATCTCTATGGGGTAGTTAGAAGTCGGAGCGCCAAGTATCACGGTTTTTACATACTTTTTTCGTCTTCTCGAATTCGTTATTCTCCTTATAGACTTTCGCCAAGATGTACGAGTGCTTTTGACATTTCCGTCAGCTATCATTGTAGGTATATACAATATGTACAATATGTAGGTATATACAATAAGCCGAATAACAGACAAACGCAGCAGTGGCAGTGCAACTTTATCTATTAGTGAAACGTTATAACAAATTTAGTTCTAAAAGTAATTCTAGAAACAGATACATTTTTGATTCATCATTTTGTTGATAATAATAAGAGTATCATCAAAACTGTTTAAAATGCAATAGTAATAGGTAGCACTTACTATTACATTTTACCATAAAGATCTGATACTATATTCCAATTTAGAACGACCGTTCTATAATTTTCCAATAAATATTTTGAATGATCGGTTAGTATCGAAGGTTATAACAGCGGATACCATATACATTATACATTCATTCCATAATATCTTTTTAATATAACGTATAAAAGTATTTGTACACCCCATAAAAATTGTTTGTGGTTTTGTGGTAGGTAAGTATAGTTAAGTATATCTATGTAAATATACATAATGACCTATGTGGCTATGTTTTGAGCACCATAATTTCATATCTTTGTCATATTTCGGTATAAAAACAACTATTTTAACATGAATAATAAATTAACGATGTGCGCATTTGGCTGTGTACACAGAACATAATAATGTATTATTGTCGAGTATGTTTCAAATGAAACGGTAGATTATTATATACTTACCAAGGAATTTCATGTATCCAACATGCGTTTCAGCTTTCTACAAAAATTACATTATTGCCCTGAGGGCTCTACCATAATATTATATTGTGACAAAACGAAATCAAATTATAGGGGTATGGTAACATTGAATGCCTACATGAATTTGAAAATGTAACAAATACATGCAATTACATTTTCTAGCACAAATTGAAATAGATATTAACCAGTTGTGAAATTATTTTGAATACTGATTGAAATTGTATTAAAATTAGAATTTATTGTATTGAAGACTGATTTGTAAATAGTACAACCTAACCTAGGGTGATTTTGTTATACTTTGTATACCTACATATGTTGTCATTTTTAGTGTTACCTAAAGATTGCCTATGTTTGTAGATCAAATTATTATCATAAATCAGTTCGCTACACGAGTCATTCGAAATGTAAGACAGAATATTAACAGAAGAATTTTATTGTTTGCGATGTGCAAACATTAATAATCTCCTATTTCCTATTTTTAAGTTTTTTTAAAATACAAATTTTTACACTTATCATAACGTTTATAATTCTTTTAAGGCTCTTTGGACCGGTAAAGTACGAGGATATGGGATTTTGCTGAGTTTTGGGTAGAGTTTTTGGGTTAACTAAGTAAATTATATAAAAACCGCAAGTTGAAATAAGTAGGCCATTCTTTCATCTATAATCGTATGGATTTAAATTTTTAAAATTCATAGTAGAACATACTGAAATTTTTTTTTTTCTCAAAGAAGATTTTTCGCATTTACGCAGTACGCGAATTTA
The DNA here is from genome assembly GCA_907165235.1 of Zeuzera pyrina. Classification (NCBI taxonomy): domain Eukaryota; kingdom Metazoa; phylum Arthropoda; class Insecta; order Lepidoptera; family Cossidae; genus Zeuzera; species Zeuzera pyrina. The sequence goes on from OU015624.1 coordinate 14,135,940, forward strand.
TTGATTTTCAAGGAGTCCGCAAGGGCTTTTTAATCAAATTACACACAAAATTTAAGTTGAAATATATAGTTCGTTCTTTTGATTACAATCTGATGAGAAAAATTTTTTAAAATTAATAGAAAAACATAGTGAAATAAATTTTTTTCTCTGAGATGAATCACCAAAAAACAAGAAATTACTAACTTTTGAGTGTTATGTTCGGGCTTAATAAGCAAAGTATACACAAACTAAAAATTACAGTAAATAGATCATTCTTTTGTCTATAGCCAGATATGTAGGAAGTTTTAAAATTCATAGCAGAATATAATGAAATTATTTTTTTTTTCTGACAAGAATTGCTACAGTACGATAATTAGCTGATTTTTGGGTACTACTTACGGGCTAACTAAGCAAATTACACCCAATCTGTAAGTCAAAATAAATTGTTCAGTCTTTTGTCTACAATCGTATGGATTTAAAATATTGAATATCATAGCGGAACATACGAATTTTTTTTTTTTCTGAGAAGTATCCCCCGGTCATGGTAATTTTACTCGTAACTTTGGAGGACAAGCCAGCTTTAATGAAAGAACAGAAAAGTTTTCTATTATCACTAAAAATAAATTTATTGTTATAACAACCATAAAAAAAATATATATTTTTCACATTCGATAAGAAAAGTAAAAAAAACAGGATTCATTGATTCGAATACTTTATGTAAAAGTTGATGTCACCGATGTGGCGCTTCAGTCGGGCTACGAGCCCTGTAGAAAGTGGACGTGTACACCGATTTTATTCATAAAAAGTGTTGCCAGTGAAAAAAATATATGTAATATCGATATATTACTTCATGTGTCCAAAATTTTAATAATCGGTTAGTATTCAATTTAAGTATGACATAATGTAACTCATTTACTGTAATATAACGTAAATTGTCATAATTATGTTATTTAGAAAGAAAACGAATGCCTAAAAGTATATTAAAGTTAATGTAATGGCAATATGCCAATTTTATGTCAGTAAGTAAGTGTCAGTAAGTACCTAGTTATAATTATATCTATAATTTATATTTTTACCAAATTTTTGGCGGGAGTTTATGGGAGCGGTTGGGCGTTTATTTTAATTATTTGCAAACTGTTTACTAGTAAATATCGTGATGTAAAATTGCTATAGTTTTGCGTCCCAAGTATCTACGCTGTTATGCAGCGTGCTACGCTGTTATACATGCGAAATTGTTGAAATAAGTGCTTATTCTGTAGCGTGATGTTGGGATTTTTTTAGTGGTTTAGTCGGCTAAAGTCGATCCTACTATAAAGACTGCTTCGATATATTTGTCGCCAGAGAATGTAATAAACATTAAAATGTATTATGTCGACATTTGATATTTTAAGAAGAATATTTCATTTCATACTAAAGACGTCGGCTGTTATGTGCATAGATTCCTTTGCCTTCCCTCTCAAGGCATAATTGTACAAAAAATATATTTTCACCGCGCTTTCAAAATTTTTTTATCAATTTTGTAAATTTCTCAACTGCAAATACATCGTTATCATAATTTTTTCACTAATCGCTATTCATCATTAATTATACAAATAAAAAATCTCTCTTTATTTATGTTCAATTATTCTTCTGTAAAGATATGTATTCGTAAAAGTGATTGTTTAAAAACAATAACTTTGTATATTTCAGATGGGGAAAGTAAGGCAATTTAACAAAATTACCAAAAAGAGGCGTTTGCATTTACAAATCTGTATAGAAAATACACGCAATACAACACGAAAACACCATTCAGAAAGGTAGGTAATTATTATGTTACAGAAAAAATAGTATGCTAGTTACTAGTTAGGTATGAAACTGTTATAGTAAGTTTGAACCCATTGAACGTTTATAATGTATACTTGCCTATTTGAACTAACGAGAGCATCGATTATAACTTGTATAACAAAGTGATATTTAATTAATATTCATTTCAGACATTTCTCATAAGTCACAATTTAAACTTTAATTAATAGTTCCTAATGCATTAATGGTATTTTAGTGATTTTGTAAATGTCTCAGATCACCACTTATGTTACCACTGATTTATACTTATACCATTTGTGTGACCCCAAAATAAGCATACTTCATACTATGATGATGCACTCAGGCTACAAACTGGTAACTGGTAGTCTGGATGTTACTAAATACTCTTCCAGTAAGTAGACTCACAGTTTAACTCGTTTCATGAACAGAATTAATCTGAGCAGGACATTGAAAGAACAAATTAAGTGATCAGACTGGGAATCAAATAACTCGGATCCTAGGACCTCGGAATGAACACAGCTTTATATTCATGTATATTATATTAAGAACCATAAAAAACGCATAAGGCCTATTTATAGAAAAACTAATACATCCGAGAATCTGGTAGTAAACTAGTATCAGTAACAAATAATTATAACGTAAAGCTGTTGTTCTATGAAATTTCTATGTAGGTACTTCATTAAAAATCACATCTATGACTTCACAAGTAAAGTTAACTGTCCCTAATTTATAATATGTAAACTAGGTGCCTAAATGAGAATTTATCAGAAATTGAATGCGAAGAGGACACAAACTATAGTTTTAAATTTAAAAAATAGTAATCAAATCAATTAAATTTTTAAAAAATTGACAAATTTATATTATGTAAGTGAAAATTGTAATAAATATATTAATTTTATGTAACAATAACAAATAATTATAATGAAAAACTTGTTCCATGAGATATTTCTATGGAGGTATTTAATTAACAAATCACATTTGTTATAAATGAAATTAACTATTCCTAATTTATAATTTGTAAAGTACTTAAGTGAGAATTTATAAGATATTGTATGCGGAGAGGATATAAAGTATAAAGTTTTAAATTATAAAAATAGTTAATTATTATTAATGATTTAATTTTTAATAAATTGTTAAATTTATGTTATGTAAGTGAAAATTGTAATAAAGCCCATATATTAATTTTATGTATTGCAGTTCTATCAACCAGCATCTAACAAGTGGAATTGATCATTTCGAGTGCAACAGATTGAGACTGTATCTACAGTAAGTACTTACTACTTTATGTAATGTGTAGGATTTTGAAAATTTAGTACCTATGCCTACCCTAATATGATGCTTACCTATATGACAGTATTTGCCTAATACTTACCTAATATTTTTAATATTACAATAATGGGTTTTTTTAACAAAAATATTGCAATTAGTTTGCAATGTAAAGAAATGTAGTCTATTCGAGGACGATGTAACCCAGTCTATTACATGAGTAATGGTAACCATTGTCCACTGTTACTATTACTACATGATATGTGAAAGATGTAATAAAAAATAATTATGTTTAAATAGTCATGTTATCTGTAGTAAATACAATTAATATGAATAAATATATTATATAGTAGGTATGTATAAAAGAGCAATAAATAATGTGAAATTGCTTGCTTGTTTGAAGCCAATTGGCAGCAACTCATTTAGTCAATCACCAGCAAATGACATAACACGTCTGATTCGTAAAGTAAACATTTCAAAATCTTATGAAATTTTAAATAAAACATATTTATAATTTAATTGATGATGATACTAGATAATTAATAGTTTTTCTGGCCAGTATTTAGGATTAAACACTTTTAGTAGCTAGTGCCCGTGGAAAAAACTGGACATGAAAAGTGGTATGTTACATTCGCAAATGAATTGATCTCGGATTTCATTCACTTCAATGATGATATTCACTGCTAGTTGGCAACATTTGCATTGCAATTTCGATATGAGATTATAGATACGTTCCGTAAAAAATTTCATAATTATTTCTTCCAATTGGAAAAAACATATAACGTTTGATTTTAAATGACGGTCACAGTCACACTTGACTGAAAAGTAACAATTGAACTATGAAGTCAGCATTATTCTTGTGTACAAAAAAGTTCTGATTGAAACTCATTTGAACTAGATTTATCTATACCATTCCAATGTTCCAAATAAAATTACCATATTTAGTAAGTGATGTAGGATGACCAACGTACAATGATAAATAATGGAAACTTTCTCTAATGTTATTACTGAAAGCAATAAATACTAATTTGTGTCGTTTTCCATATGGTAGTCACGGGAAAAATTTCTAAGCTTGTTTCTTATTGTTACAACTAATGTAAATTCTTTCTTAATGATCCGTTTCGAATCCATAACTTATTCAGAAATATATTTTATAGTAATAACAAATAGAATTGGTGTTTCCATTACATTAATCCGTCTATTAATGAAATAACGTGAGCGCATCTTTCCTAAGTATTTAACTGTTAGTATCTATAACAAAACTTTTATCTTGAAAATACTGAATATTGCATCAATTTGTCTCACAGTTACATATTTCGAATAGTCAGATATATTTGTTTTTTAATTTCAGAGTTTGCCAGTAAGCAAAAACAAATGCATGCTAAAAGGCAAAAAGAATTGTAGACAGATTATTTTTTTCAACAAATTCAGGAAATTGCAGATCATGAATCTCTTCATGACTGTAAGTTTTCTTATTTAAATATTAATAGAGAAGTTAAATTTGGTCTTTACTCAAAATTTTATGTTAATTGTAAATTGTGCAACAAGGAGTTTAATTTGGAGACGTCTCGTAATTTAAAAGAAAAAGCGACTATTAACCATGAAGCAGTAGCTGTAATAATTTCTATTGGATGTGGTTTCTCTCATTTAAGATATTTTCTGGCAACCTTGGACATCCCATTTTTCACTGTGAAATTATATCGTTCTCACCATGACACCATGTTCACCTGGTGGGAACAGACAACTGCACACAGCATGGCTCAAGCTGCTCGTGAGGAAGCTGAGTACGAGCACCGAAATTAATTGGCAATGTGTAAATTCAGTGTGGCGTAAATTAAGGCCGGAGGAATGGGATCTGCGTGTCATGAAGCGTTACTATCAATTACGCTGTACTGTTATTAAAAAGGTATTCGTAATTTATAATGCGTAACTTTTATCATTTATTTTTGCTTTTATCTTCCCTAAAATTTCTACAATGTTCATTCCGTTAAATGATTATAATGTTCATTAGTATTGGTTTGTATTTTGTAATAAACTTTTATGATTTTCTGATCTTCCTTTATACCATGTATTTCCAGCATATAGCAGACACCAGACTCCCCCGATGACAATTTGGTGGTGGTTTGAATGATATGTACATTGTATTAATAGAGAGTAAATGTTAGATACGAAATTTAGTATCTTATGACTTCAATAATGTCACAATGACATGGTAAACTTGACCTGATGCTGCAGCATCGTCTGAAGTCAGCAGGATACCCAACTCCTCGCCACTTATAGTAGAGATATCATGTTTAAGCTCATTGAAATGGTCTCTATGAATAGGGTATAGATAGATAGATGGTGATCAGGGTCTGATGATAGATCATACAACTATTGTCAGAATATTCAGATTTTGGCGAGGCACGATCCCATGTCGCAATTTCGTGTATCGTCCCGGGAAGTATTTGCGTGAATGTAGATCGTAGTAATAGTGTAGATTGTAGTGTTTAAAAATCATGAAATAAAACAAATTTAAAATTTAAAAACCCCTTATTCAATAAAGAAACTCCAAAAAGTAAAATAATAATGTGTACCTCATGGGCCTTATAATTTGTGATAAGTTTCGATATAAATAGTAGTAGTAATATATCCAAGCGTTGTCGCGTCGGGGGACCACTAAATAAATAAAGTAAAAACTTAGCAGTCCTCAGACTTGAAGACGCTTGGACATATTACTACTTCTATTTATATCGAAACTTATCATAAACCTAAAGGGCATTGAGGTACATATTATTTTCTTACTTTTTAAAGGTTTATTTTTGTCGGGAGCTTTTTATGTTTTTGATTTTCTTGTCCTTCATACAGTATAGTGTGTTGCAAAGGACAGATACATTATAGACTAAATAGGAGTGGAAATAACTTGTAACTCTTCGATATTATCAATACTTTATTTTGTTTTGTTAAGTTTATTGTTTTTGATATAGACAGAGTGAAGAGACGAAAAATGGAAGCAGAAATATCTTCGATTACAGTGAAGAGGTCCTGCAAGATGCGAAACGCCACTAATAGTAGAAACTTGGAATAAAATACAGAAGAATCCGTAATGAGTAAAATAATAATGGACACCCTACTATTATTAATGTATAGTTTAGTCAAAAGTGTACTAAGTTTTAACAAAATATTTTAAATAAAAACTAAGTTATAAACGTTATATTATTTGCGTTACATGTAATTATATAAGTGCAGTTTCCTCTTTACTTGTACATACAATTGTCATACATACTTTCCTGTATTTATTACCTAAATTTTAAAAAATATAGGAAACCGATTATAATCTAGTATTTTTTTCTCAAATTAAATTAATAGTAATAGATCCGACTGAGGTTGACCTTCCCTAATCAAGTTTCCTAATAAAATAAATATTTTATACAATATAATGTATAATAAACAAAACGAGCTAGGGTTGCCACCCCACATCCCTGCATTTTGAATTAAAAATTATTTAATTAATTTTTTTCAATAATTATTGTTATGCAGTTTCTAACGAGTAAAAGATGGAAATAAAACTCTAAAGTAGGGTTGCAAACAAAGATAACCCTATACCATCGTGTTCCTAATATTATTATCTTCATTTTCACATATAATTTTCATATGTAAGGAAACTCTATGAGAGTAAATTACTAATACACACTTATCTATTTACACTTATCAACCTTTAATTATTGCTTAGAAAAAGGTAGGCAACCCTACTTTGGCGTTTTATTTACATCTTTTACTCGTTAGAAACTGCACAACAACAATTATTGAAAAAAATTAATTACACAATTTTTAATTCAAAATAGCTATGCAGGAATGTGGGGTGGCAACCCTAGCACGTTTTGTTTAATTATACATTATATTGTATAAAATATTTATTTTATTAGGAAACTCGATTAGGGAAGGTCAACCTCAGTCGGATCTTGGACTAATTGAATAATTATTACAGAATTAGAAATTACCGTATAAGTGACCTTCTTTTTTTACTAGGAAGTCTGATTTTAACTAGCTGCAAGTGTATAAAGTTGAAATCAACCTTGGTGCACGTCTGGTTCAAGTTTAAATTACTAGCTAGCTTACATAGATCTGCATGGATGGATGACCGAAGCCTCACTCCGTTCGCTCGCGACCCCAAAGGCCGGCCTCTTGTCTTTAGAATACCGTAGCCAAATTCTCTGGCCCAAGCCACAGGGTAGGTGTTCTTGTTATTGCCGCTGACTCCAAAACCATACTCTTACTCATACTAATAGAAACCTTGGTATTCACCAATATACCTACGTGTCAATACCAAATAAGCCGAAGTCGAAATGGTCCGTAGGTACTAGACGGCGAATTGTTAACTCCACGGTATCATTAGGCTGTTGGTTATCATCCATTACCAAAGAACTTGTCGAAATCAGTAGAATGAGTTGGATTTCAATGGGTTTATTATGAGTCGTCTGACTAGGAGTACTTGGGTTTCGTTATCTACTGCATCACACTCAGATCTCTGAATCACATCATCAAGTACAGTACAGTACATAGAATATAATATAAGTATAAGTATATCCTTGCGCATCATCTGATCCTGGCCCTAGTCTCGTGACAGCAAACAGGTCAAAAAATATTTACGATATAAGTAGGTGTAACGCATTATTTTTTATTTTATTATATACAAATGAACACCTAATATAATATATGAGAATATGTGTAATATTTTTCAAACTACGTTTAATATGTTTATTTCTGAACTAAATACGATTTCATCTCATAAATATTTCTGAACGTAATGCTTACGAAACATTCAATAGTATTATAACTTTATTTGCATGTGTGGCCTACGGGAATCGCGCGTGTGTGAGTGTGGGAGAAATCTGTGAAATTAGGTACTATGAACACGTTCGATAAGCAAACGCCATCTAGCGTACGAATGTTTCCCCTAAAAGGAGAGCCACAAGGCCTTAACTCTAGGTGGTTTTTATTGAAGCACAAACACGAACAAAAAATGTTTATTTTACTAATAACTAGTAAGGTATGAAAACTGGGTCAATAATTTGCGGACTAGCCCATCTCGAATTATGTTATAAATGTCAAAGGATATAAACACACTACGATGGCCGTTTTGACGTTTATCCGCTCACGGAGTTTCGTAAAACTGGACAATTACGTCATAAATCAATTTAGTTCACAATCTAAGAATCATTTTTTTCTTACACTGTGACTGCGTTTACTACGTTTGAAGGAGCAATTGCTATATCTTATTGTCAATAGTGACTTGCTGCGATACGTCGTAGAATTATAATTTATGAAACGACACGAAACTAATTTAGTATTTATTTCTTTTATTTTTAGAACACATGACCTTATATTATGACCACTTATGACTTATGAGCCAATTTAGTAGCTATTAAAATTAAATTATAACAAAATCGTACCAACATAAGCAGAAGATCGCTGGCTAGCTCATCGTCTGTCTACCTATAATGAAACCCGTTCCTCACTACACTGCCCCCGGCAAATTGCTTCAACGCTCAGTGTAAGGTGCAAGGCAGAACAATTTCGACTTGACGTTGCCTCGGAAAGAACAAATTGTAAATGTGTTGCGATTATGATATTTAACAGTTCTCACCTTTGCTTATATTGACGAGATCCATAATTAAAGGCGAAAACAAACAGACTCGGAAGTTCGTTATACGACTTCGTAACTATTCCAACGTGAGGCTCTAAACTAAACAGAAGCCCGTTATGACCTATAGATCAGGGGTTGATCGCGTACAATTTTTTTCTTCATTTTTTCCATAATGTAAACAAACAAGAAACTAACCAAAATTTCAAAAGTTTTCACCATTCGCTGGTCGTATTACACGTAGCACTCTAATAATACCGTTTCACTGTTATATACACGAAACTATGAAATTTTCACAAATAAGACTAATATTATCCAATATAGTACAGCATCGAAAAATTCAGATTCTATGTCAAGCGTTGTGTTTTTAATTTGTAATGTTACCCAAAGGTTGCCTATGTACCTAGATCAAATAATCATCATCAATCAGTTCACTCTAATATGTGTGTGTCACAATTCATTCGATATGTAAGAGAATTATAACAGAAGAATATTATTGTTTGCGATGTTAAACAATAATAATCTTCTATTCTTTGTTTTTCGGCGTTTTTTAAGAATACTAATTTTAACACTTATCACGACCTTTAATATTCTTTTCATTCTTGGTAGTTTTTATTGAAGCACAAACACATACGGACAAAAAAATCTCAAAATGTTTGTTTTTATAAAATTAATAATTATGACAACTAAATCAATGACAACTAAATCAATGACAATAAATAATATAAATGTTATAATCGCCACATTTGTTTACATTATGAACAAACATGAAAAAAATAAGATGTAACCACTGATTCAGTGATTCTTGAATCAGTAGATATAACTGATGCGCTTTACTTGATATTGAAAAACGAACTGTTAAGACGAATAATCAAAGGAAAATGTAACATCACTGGCACAAAAGAAATATACTTCGCACACCGAAAAAGAGAAAACGATAAAAAAAGTTGTGGTCTCGGACCAAAAATATAATGGACGAAGGCATAATAATTTGCCGCTCTTACCGCCGTTTGACAAAATAATCTTTCTCTCTTTCTATCTCAATGAACGTAACCACGAATAAAACAGTTAGCTATAGTAAGTACGGCAACCTCGTTCTGTCAGTGTATTTCGTATCAGTGTATGAGTCGGTCATGAAATAATTATTTGCTAAATACTCATAAATCTTAAGGGTTTTGGGTAAAAATAAAAATATGTCATGTTCAACTGTGTATCGTTGTACTGAAACCTTCCCTAGTCACGCACTTTAGTAAAAATCTAGAAAGTCGGTCGACAAAAAAGGTCACGCTTTTAGAGCTCAGAGCACAATGCTCCGTCCATTGCGACACTTGGTCTGAGGTCGTAGTCATCGATGACTTTGATACCGATGCCATCCCAAGACATATGTAGGTACGGGTATCATTTACAGAAGGAATATCCAATGCTATCAAACGAGAAAAATTTAGTTCAATCACTGAAGAAGGTTTTGAAGACCATTGAATTACGATACGGTGTGATAAACGTCAAATTTTCATAAGCTAAAAATGCAACAAAAATCTTATCAAAATTATCTAAAACTGTAAATATTGTCCTAGTTTCAGAATGTTCAGAATCTATTTTTAATTCTGTTAATAAAATTTCTATAACTATACTTTCAAATTAGTTACTATATTTTTTACTAGATAAATACGTACCGAATTAAAATCTTGTATTTTTATTTCCTTAGAAACATCAGAAACTTTCGCAATTTATCACTAAATATGTTAATTTTTCAGTTAACATTTCACGTTGAAAATTTAAATTATCCGAATCAGCCACGTTTTGTTGTGTGATAACCAAGGATAAGGTGTGATAAAACCAAGGATAAAACGAAATGCTAAATGATATGTCCCTGTCACAAACAATGGACTTGACCAATGTACTTTTCAAAATTGAAACCAATAACGAATATTATATTTATAGATGCTTTATAGATGTAATTTAATGTGAACATGATTTAACGATAACTTTAACGAAAATTAAAACTTACAAGATTTTTTTGTAAAATATGCGTCTCATACTGTACTACTGTCTAATTGTAAGAAATATAGAATGCTTTCGTACATATGCTCTGTCCTGTTAGTGACAGAAAGAACATGCATTCACCTCGACGTCTCTACGATAGGACATAAAATCCTTTTAAGCAGCCACCCAGTAGATATAAGTCCGACCAAGATTAGGGTTCAATGGTTTGCTTTTTCCTGAAATTAAGAGTTTGTTATTTTATTTTGAAAACACACACACGCAATATATATATGTCGGAATGGACACGGGGCAACTCGTGCTCTTGCGACTCAGCCATGCGAAATAGGTACCTAATCTTACAAGAGTCGAACTACTCCATAAAAAACAACGTTCATACAAAGTTAATGTGCAAACGACAGAATACTCTGTAACAATTATTACGTAGGTAATTGGAAATTTAATAATGGCAAACGATCCGTCGTAGAAATGCTATCGCACCGGCCGCCATAGTCTAACTGACCCTCAGCGCCGGCCCCGACGTTCCGTTAGCGCGTCATCCGAAGTCGCGCTTTGCCATAGTATAGTCAAATGAGTGCCTTTTATTATTTTCACCGACACGGCCTTCCTGACAACACGCACGTCCTCGTGCGTTCTTCATCTCATTCTCATTCGAAAAGAAACAAAACGAAATCTGCACGTTTCTGCAACAAACATCCCATCATTCTATCATAAACACCCTAAACATCTTCATACACTCTAAACATCTTCACATACACCCTAAACATCTTCACATACACCCTAAACATCTTCACATACACCCTAAACATCTTCACATACACCCTAAACATCTTCACATACACCCTAAACATCTTCACATACACCCTAAACATCTTCACATGCACCCTAAACATCTTCACAACCATCCTAAACAGCTTCATACAAGGTACGCAATCACAAACACCCCGAACACGCTAACACAAGATACCCAATGACGAACACCATAAACATCCCCACACAAGTTACGCGTATAACACTCGCTACAGACCTGCGCCTTGCAGTCTGTCAACAAGATGCTACATAACGTACCTCCATCACGTCATCACATACATTACGCGTATAGCACTCGCTACAGATATGCGCCACACGCTGGGGACCAACGCGCATATAGCACGAGGCAGGCCAGCAGCTTGCAAGCCAGTCAACGAGATACTACATAACGTACCTTCAACATCTCACACGCCGAATGGTCCCACGACCGCCGCATCACTCTCGGGCTCCATCTCGCCCACCGACTCCTCACTCGTCAACAACACTATAGCCGATGCGAACTCGTTTTACTCTAAAGCAGACTACATAGTGATTTTATCGTCACCATGAATCCTTCACTCCCTTTAGGTACCTTATGCAAACTTGTTGGGTACACGATACTTCAAATTCCTAAAGTTTACCCTTGAACACTCATCGTACACCTAATTCGCTTAGTAACTTTTAAATCAGAATTTCCAGCTCCAATTAAGTCAAAGTCAACCTAATCCACTCAAGCAAACCCAGCCACAAGACGTTCCCGAACGCCAGATCCACTCCGTCTCGAATCGAAAAGAAAACCCAGACACCGAGAAGAACCGACAAGAAACTCAGCCAGGCACCACTCTTTCAACCTCATTCCACAACAGGCCCACCAAAATGCAACGTTCAGGCCAGTGACTCCCGCGTAACTACAGAAGACGTAGTTGTGCGGCGTATTGAGAATTGATTAGATAATAAACTCAGCTGCCTACCTAATGTGACTAGTTTATTTGACCTACTCCCCTAGTCTATACTTTACCTGTCTATCTGTTCACGGGGTACCTAACCAACCTACTTACACGCTTCTTCGTGACAACGGAGTGAACCGACAGTGATGTCACGCAAGGACACCTTTGCCAAGGATGTCAGACAACCGAAAACGAATGATAGCTGCCACATACAACAACTCTGTCCATGCGGCCGCCATATTAATCGACTCATTTTCACAAACTACTAGCATTAAGCAGCAGATTTTAACAATGACGGTAGCATAAAAAATCAATTCGATTATAAATTCTCGCTTAATTATTGCTCGCTACTACATAGCCATGCAGACGTATCATAGAACTTCATGTATTCCAGTGAACATAACAAAATTCAACTGCAGTTTGTGGTTATTACAAGTTTGGCCTACCTGACGCACGTTGCAATAATTAATCGGAATGAGGAGAAAAAACCAGAGAGCGCAGTAAGCTTTTGGTAATCTTTAACAACTATTTACACAGACTTATCAACCATCAGTCATGAACACACACACACCAACAATCATGGTCCAGTTGCTACCAGAAACGTAGTGACACATGTCACCCAGGTCATCATCACATCACCAGCCGCCCAACGCGCTCCGTACAATCATTAAGAGCGCAGTTACGACTACGCTTAGTGTGTGTATCGCGGCCAAAGTAGTCATGGTATAACATAACGTCCTCCACTCATTAACATCGCACGAATCCAGCTGAGAATTTTACCCCGTGACATTTTACGAAAACGTTCATGAGCGTAGGTACTTTTAGATCCGATTACTAATCAAAGATTTCAAAACTTAACGGTAACTGTCAACCAACTAACTTTAAATGAACTCCCAAACGGAATATTGCGTTAGCTTCAATTACTCTCGTCGTTATTTTTTCAACACAAAACCACCGACGTTCAATTTAATCAACTTTCATTAATTGCTATCAAATCTAATGTCATAACTAGCGTTCTCTTCAATATTGGTTACCACGTGTTCCGTCGTATTTGCAACATCGAGTTCATTTCCTATCTGTACTCAGTTTGAAACACTTAGCTACTCTACTTTAAGAAGAATTCAAAAGCGCTGGCAATGTTTAAACTTGTTTCGCTCTTATTGATAATAAGGTTTTACAGTTTTACGGTTATTAATTAAATCACACCTTTACAATAGGCGGGTACAACAACATGTAATAAAATTTTCAGACACATTATACACAGTAATACTAAAACTAGAATCAACACACAGAACATAGGGCGCTAGAATCAGAATAAAATGGCTACGACTCACCGGGCTGTAGTTTCAGTAGTTAACGTTATCCTTGCATTCCGCAAGCGTCCACATATCGATCAGTAGCCGAATTCTTCTTTTACAAAAGACCGTGAATGCGACGAGTAAGGGCGTTAACATGTGGATAGGCTTTAGCATTTTGTTCACTCGTGATTACACCTCAATCAGACTACTCACTGGTGCCGTAATCCCACTTCTGATGTCGGAAAAGACACGGGGTAACTCGTGCTCTTGCGACTCAGCCATGCGAAATAGGTACCTAATCTTACAAGAGGCGAACTACTCCATAAAATACAACATTCAGACAAAGTTAATGTGCAAACGACAGAATACTTTGTAACAATTATTACGTAGGTAATTGGAAATTTAATGATGGCAAACGATCCGTCGGAGAAATGCTATCGCACCGGCCGCCATAGTCTAACTGACCCTCAGCGCCGGCCCCGACGTTCCGTTAGCGCGTCATCCGAAGTCGCGCTTTGCCATAGTATAGTCAAATGAGTGCCTTTTATTATTTCCACCGACATATATATATATATATATATAAACGCTCACTAATAATGCACAAGTCAAAAATACCCACGAAGTTCGTTTTTGTACGTTCATATCATCTATTTTCTTTTATGGTATTTAAATATTCAAATAATCCATTAAAACTATGAAATAATTATTTAACATTAGAATAGCGTTCAGTGATCTCCATTTTGACAGACGAACCGCGTTCATAAATGTTTAAAAGTTAATACTGTCTGGTGTACCCGCCCAATTTTCAACAGACTTATTTATTTTTTACTTTTAAGATTTTTAATTTACGTTTATTTTTACTTTTTATTTAGAAGCCTTCATTTAACTCGACTTGTTAGTACTTGTGGGATACATTTTGTAATTTTAAACAAATTCAATGTGACAACACAATAGCTGGTTAGGACCTAGTGATGAACAACAGGTCACGAATTACATGGATACATATACATATGAAGCTCTTTGACGACATTCAGCACATATCGTGATTTGGTTATTATATTTTTTATTAAAGATCATTGTTTGAACGTCGAAGACTCACCACGTAATTTCTCGTTTCTCTTTTCACAAGGTTCTGTTTTTCATATTCACTGACGATTATTTTTTAAAATTAACGATCGTCGTTTGCGCCGCTATCTTACCTTATATCTAACGTCCTTAGTTGTGATTGCATTACCGGATTCAAGAAAGAGATTTCCTGACAAAATTCTTCACTTGTCAGTAAATCTCCTGACATTTCGTGTTAAAGTCGTTTGATGTGGTAGTCGTTTGATATGGAGGCAGCAAGATTTTGAAAAGGCGCACACCGCCACATGCTTAATTTTAAAATGTCGCGTACTTTTTTTTTATTATTTTTAGTGTTTTTCTTCTCTCGATCTCTTTAAAAATTGATAATTTTAAATTTTGCCTATTTACCTAACAGAGGGTGAAAATTCTGAACATGTCAGGAACATTCCTGTCGTCTGGTAAGTCCGGTTGTAGGTCTACTCATATGTAAAAGTAAGGTCTTAAGAAAACCGAAGAAAAAAAACTGGCTCAAAAATGAAAATATCGAAAAGTACAAAACAACCGTTCCATAATAATCAAAATATAAGTAACATTTTAACAATGAAATACGTACGTAGTTTAAAGTTATTGATGTCAGTATTAAGGCTTTTGTCGTCATTGACTTCGCATTTGCACCGACTTCAATAACTGTCCAAGAGCCTGACCGATTAAACATGTAAAAAATGCCACGGTGTTTAATTACACGTTCTAGCAATGTATGTATTGTTCTTTAGCCAAAACATCTTCACGCTCAATCTTGGCGCTCTAGGCCCTACTCTCAATAAAATTGAGGAAATATTGAGAAAATTTTATTAGTAACAGGGAAAGGTTCTTACCGCGATAATAAAATTTTTTTTAGTTTTCCGATATTTCGACGTTGTTGCAAGCATCGTGATCACTCTACCCTCTTCCTGGTTCGTAGTTGTTATATTTCACCATCACTACCGAAACTCACTAGATAGTCACTACGACAGTACACACTCACTATGTCGTCACGATTTTTAGTTATCGTGGGCCTTATTGTTATTAAACCTTTCACTGGATTCCAAATATTGGACAATTTAAACCCGTCCTCTCGATTGAAGTTCTTGTGCCCAGACCACTCTAATGTGCTCCTTGATACGGCATGAAATGGAGCGCTTCGTTTGTCCGATGTAAGCACTCCCACAACTACAGTGTATCAGTCTATCTTTCTATCCTATGATTCCACGCTGTTGTCAACGGCGTGGAATCCTGTGATTCAAATGACAAAACCTCGTTTTTCTCATCCGGTTAAGTGTGTGGACACCGTGAGTGTTGTGTGTAAGAACCCTAATAATTATTTACAAATATCGGGGTATATGATATAAAATCTGCCTCGGACAGGGAGTGAAGTTTGCTACGACAGTTTACTTGAGACCATGGCCGATGCAACTCGGCCGAAACGTCAAGCGAGAATAAAAGTTAGGGCGACGCATTGGAAATTTTGACGGCAGGGATCTCAATTTTTCTAAGTGACTATAAAACATAAGAAAGTGATATTTGGTAACCTGATTCTTCATTTCATTTACTTTATTTTGCTTGTTGCGATACACGATTGGTTAACTTTTGTAACACAAAAAAAATATCAAAAAACTTCTTTTAAAACAGGGATTTACATTTTTCGCAGTAACGGGACCGATTTATGTTTCTAAACTTTCTGTGTAGTTTAACCTAAATATATTCTTCAAAACGTCAATTAGATTTTTAAAAGTTAATTATAGTTTTTAAAATAAACGAAATTAACTGCTTTTTCGTATTTTTCGTAAGCTAGCGCGCGCACGTTTGCATACATACATACATACATATAATCACGACTCTTTCCCGTAGGGGTAGGCAGAGACCACTTCTTTCCACTTGCTACGATCCTTACATACTTGTTTCGCTTCGTCCACTTTCATTATTCCCTTCATACATGCTCTTCGGTTTAGGGTACTCTTGACCTGGCCTTTTTCCAAGACGTCCCTGATTTGGTCTCGAAACGTCCGCCGAGGTCTACCCCTTCCAACACTTTCATTCATACTCGCCTTATACACTTTTTTCGTCAATCGTTCTTCATTCATTCTCTCGACATGGCCAAACCATCTCAGCTCTTGCTATAGTAATGCTCTTTGCATAGAGCATAGAAACTCTATTTCAGATTAAATTATTGTTTATCAATGCGTCGCCTTAATCGCTTTAATTTCCCGTGTTTTTAGATATATTATAATGCAACGCGGAAGTTTAAAAATGTTAATTTTTAAATTTTTAATTTTCTCCGAAACTACTTGACACATCTTAACAAAAAATGTGTACGTGTTACTAGTGAGTACCATTTAATACACACATCAAAAAAGTCTAAGCAACACGCTTCATTTACAGAAACTGCATGTTTTATTAATTGATACTTTATTTTTTCCTTAGAAAAGTAGATTGATATACAATCTTTTTTGTTCTCGGAAACATATACTGGCTGATTTTAAAAATAGAACCTTTTCGGTTGTGTTTTATATTATATTTCGATATTTCGAATATAAATGTAAGTTTACACCTAATTAATTATTATTTAATCTTGACTTCAGAAAAGCGATTAAAACAATATATTATATACATTATTAAAAAGTATTGTTGGTTTGATTTATCATTAGGTATATTATATTGAAAAATAATATATTTGTGACAATTTTGATCTTTTGTGGTTTAGAAAATATTTTCCGAGTAGAGCATAAATTTTAATCCATGAAGGTTAAAATATATTTATTAAAAAAATGATCAAAATCGGAGTAGTTTTGACCAGTTCTGCGGGTTATTCACAAACGTCGGAAACTCGACTTTCCATATCCGACAGGAAACTTTCCGATGATTTTGTCTAAACGCAATTCACAAATCCGAAACCTTTCCGAAACGAAATGATTTGACAGTTCATTTCGGGACAAAACCTTCGGATACTTCCGACGACTTTTTAGTGTCGAAAATGTTTCCGAGACAACTGAATTAATAATTTTGGCAAACAATTATTGTAGATTACTACTTAGCTTGCGTTTAAATTATAAGGAAAGGATAACGCTAATAATTTGTACCATGTTCGGGCACTTGCATCACCAAGACGTCGGTCCTCATATATTTACATATATAGTGTATAATCGATGACGTCTGTCGTCAAAAATCTAAACAAATTGCGTGCGCGTATGTAATCTATACTTCTAGACAAATTTCGTGCCCTTTTTAAATACGTGCCAAAGGATTAATTTGCCTTATATTTTTATAACATATTTTATTAGCTACGCAATCCATAGATAAACGTTCTTTGAGGTATTTAAGGTATTTTTAGAAACAACAACAATCAAAAATCAAAGCGCTATTGTACTTTCTATTGTAGTTATTATTAATTTTTACTAAGCGACATCTATTAGTATAATTTATTTGAACTTGTTGAACGCACAGACGATAAGCACAGCTAGTACTTATAATTCGTATTTATAAAGCCCGTTTATCTCTTCGAATGTAAGTAAAATATTTACAAAAACTGTTTAATCTTAAAAAATACTAAGTAATTTATGTTTCGTAATTATTATTTATGATATATCACCGAATACATTGTAATTGTTAAAATGTGATACGTTTAAACCACACTAATATTCTCTACCAAAACGAAAACGATTACTACCATTTTGTAACATGCTTCATAAATGCATTTTCTTTCGGATTCGTAAAGTCCTTTCCGATGAGATTCCGATAGAGTTTGTGAATAGCATTTTCCAATCCGTCGGATTGAATTTATGCTTTCCGACGATCGGCCCTTTCCGCTACGGAAAGTTTTCGAAGCGTTGTGAATAAGGGGACTGAGATACTTTTTTTGACTAGCGCTCCTATAGTGTAACTCCACTGCTAAAATTTGAGTCTTCCAGACAGTGGATAAAATAGTGAAATATAAAGGAAATATAATTATTCGTCAATTTTTATTGTGTCGGGGGCTTTTTAAACTTTGGCCTCGTGTTTACATACACATACCTACCAACCTACAATAATACTAAGAATACAATGTAAGAGGTCTTGTTTCCTTTTACATGAATCTTGTTAGAAATGATAGATGGGATCTTCTTGTTCACTTGTTTATTTAATTTGTTACGTATTAGACAAAACCTTGTATCGAACTGACTCATTAATTGACATACCTTATTATATAGGCAGCATAAAGTGCTGATGCGCGCTTTCTAAATAACAATGTACTTGTACATATTCCAGGACGAGAAAAATACAAAATTCAAATTTAATTAAAAAATGTAAACAATAAAAAATCTTGTTAAAACTTAAATAATAATTACATAGAAAATTTATTACTAAACACCGGCGTCGCAACTCTCCTGTTTATCACGACGTAATAGTTCATTTAGATTGATAGGCTGTGTAGGTTGAAAACACTTATAGCACGTAGATATTATGTCTACATTGTAGTATTATTGCCTAAAATGCGTGTTCCATATCTACTTTAGCAAGATCCTTAATCTCTATTATTTATCTGAATAACACCTAAGTAGGTTTTTTAACAACTAGATAGGTAATACAGAAAACCCTTATAAAAGTTTATATTCCTAATGACGTACTTATACTAGAATGTGAATAGATACAGTCAGGTTAATCAACTGATAAAACATTAGTTAAAACTTTTAAACACGATTGCATTTAACTTTTTTACTACCTATTGCACTGTAAAGATATAAAAAACTTTATTCCCTTCACGCAAATAAGTAGTTACTTCAGTTTTTACGAGTTTATTATTGCAGGCACATAGATATAGGAACTAAGAAATGGATTTATCTCTGTATAATAGGTAGGTAGTTACTTATGCGGGCATTCTTTTTTTCAATCATTCGTCAATATACATTTAAATTGAACATTTCAGTATTATGCTTTTTCGTACTGAAGTCTATAGCCATTAAAATAAAATACCGTTTAATAAAATTTGCAAAATATTAATAGATTACTTACTTCAAAATCAATAGCATAACACGACACATTACGAGCGTAGTTAGATAATAGGTACCTAATAAAAAATAAAACGCGTTCTAAGCATGTTCTAAGTATGGTACCGGCTTTATCAGCGTTATTCTAAATATCTATATATTATGTATACATTAGATATGTAATCGAATATACTAAGGTACTTAGGTCCATCAAATTAATTCCTACACAAACAAAACTTGCACAAATATCTTTTACTTATGCATACTTCTTTTACTTTGTGTAGATCAGATACCATTGTATCAAACTATTTCTTAGTAACGAAACCTTCAAAAGCTACTCAGCCCCAGGGGAGATTGGGTAACGCGAAACTTTTACCCACAAGCGTTCACGACGCACGTCTCGGAAAGGCAAAGCAGTCCCTCCAAACACAGATAGCCAGCCTCCCGGGCGAGACTGAGATGGGACTTTGGCCTACTTAAGTCGCCTCTTACGACAGGCGTGGAGTATTGTAGCCTTATTTTCTAGCCCGGACTACGACTACAGGGTTAACAGTTAGGGACGTACGTTACCACCGCCTTAGCATCGTCGTCTCCGAGCTCGTTCCCGGTCGGAGTCATCCTTCTGGAATCTAGACCATTACGCTCTCATAGACGGAGAACGTGATCTTTCGTGACTTTTTACCTAGCAACATACCTACTGCCTGCTGTTACAATGAATAATCATCATTATTCCTACCCGCCATCTGATTTTCCAACTACATTCTCAAGACGATATCTCGCGATTCGGGAGTAGAAGGTTATTGTTATAATGCCGATGAGCCGTTGGCCGAGAATGATCGAGAAAAAATAAAAGAGAATCGGACAGAGAGCGTGCGCCGATATTGTTGGAATTTTAGCGGAACATACGTGTTTTTTTTTTTATTATATTCTGTTTTCCCTGACATGTGTAAGGTGATGGTCTTTATTCGTCTTTTGCATTCTCATCATTCTATTATTTCTCCTAGATTCATTCCTCCTTCCATACTTTCCTATCCTTTATGTCTTTATTTCTGACCTATTATTATCTTTATTATTTACAACTCTTGTCCTATCATATTGCAATCTATATCTAATTCTGTTATATTCCTTATCGAATACATGTCTATTTCCTTCTCCACTTTAATTCTCGTTACCCTATTCTATACATTCTATTATTTATTTCTAATTGCATCTATTATCACAGTCACTATCTAATTTACAATCTTACACTACTGTCACGGTTTACAATATTACACATACATTCTAACATACGTATGTTACTTGTATCTAAGTGTAAGACAAGCGAAGGTGCTATGATCCGTGTCTGTGATGTTGTGCAGCAAACGAAAAAATCACCGGACGAAACTTCGGGATAAAACTGCATACCTATTGAGTACCAGGACAGTGAGTATACCTACATACCTTAATTCATTCTCCATTTTTTCCGCTTATTGTCACAAACGTGGAGGCGTCAAAGTCCGAAGTTAAATCGCTTCTAATTTAGTTTACAAAAATAAGGGCTAGAGATAAAGGCGAAAAAGTACCAACTAGTAAGGAAGGCGTAGCTCGCGTAACAAACATGATCAAATATTTTAAATCTTTAAGTCTCAAGTGATAGGTACGCTCTATAGTAAGTTCATTGTAGAAAAATATTGTAACGTAAAGCTAATCTAAGCCTGAAGCGAACAAATTAAGGATTTGGCGAATCGATTAAAAATTCTGCAGTCCAAATCGGAAACCTCTTTTATGTCCAAAATACAGGTAAAAGACCTCTCAGCACCTTCTCTAAAAACGGTAAGTACCGACAAAAATAAATCGAAACTAATGCATACCTACATTTTTAATGGAGATACCAGTATGTGACGGTAAAGATGCTAAAGAACTAATTTTGTAATTCAGTTCGATTTTACTGATTACTTACTCAGTGGATTTTACCAATTATATAATATATAATAATAATAATACCCCAGACAATTACACAGATTGTGAGACCCCAAACTAAGCAGTAAGCTTGTACTATGGGTACCACACAACGAACTCTGGGGGAGTTCCCAGTAACACCCAGACTCCAAGCCAATTTAGAAAAGTTCGTTTCCTAAATTGACCTGACCGGGGATTGAACCCGGAACCCTAGAATGGAAAGCAGATGCATATGCCACTGCACCAACGGGCCAGTCAGTCAATTAGCTAAGTCAAGATTATGACACGACAAGAACGTTTAGTGGTTTCCACGCAAAGTGGTGCAAACATGTTTTAGGACGTTTTTGATGCGACACACCAAATGCGGTTGGTAAACACATTTCGGTGTGCCATAGGCACTTACATGTAGGTATATATTACCACAGATTACCACACACTGGAGGTTGTCAAGTTATATTTGTGCCTATTTCATTATCACTATTTTAGCGCTGTATAGGCTCAAGTGTCGATGGAACTAAAATTAGTGGTCGACATCTGCGTTATTGCATTGCATTCATTTTGTGATTAGAAATCTAGTGTAATAAGCTTCCTATCATATATTAGTATTTAATAGTGGATAACTAGATCTACAAAACAAAAAGCAATAATAAATATGGCACGTTTAATTTAAAAAATTATACAGTAGGACTGGCTGACTGACAGATCCAAATAATTTGCAAGTTAAGAAATGCCGCACACTTTGACTTCGAATACATTTTTTTCGTAGCTGCTAACAATCTAATGTTTATGTACCTATTTTGTTATAGCTAATTTGATTAACTCTTGAAATCTTTAGAGCTCCAAAACCACCATAATTACGATCGTTTCTTGTAGTATATCATAGATGTCTTTTCAATTTGCCTCTAGTACTCGTATCTGAAAAAACGATTTCAGTTATTAGATGACCTGAATTTATACCTACCAGTAGCGCCAATAGAAGCTGCGAAGAATAACTTGTAAAGATTTGGTCATTAAATCAAAGCGTATGAAATTATCGATGGCGATGCATAGATTCACATTAGCGCCTCTATGGGCAAAATATTGAAACTGTTTAAGAACAACACTTTTCATCTTTTTGTCGAAAAGAATATCAGTACGTGCTTTTCATCTTGTATTTGTTATACACACAACATAACATATAACGTTAATAATTTTTCTAGTAATTGAATCGAATAAACGCCTGTGAAATAAGTACTCATCACTGTTAAGTAAATCTGAGAGGTTTAACTGCATCAAAGCTCCTTTTTCCTCTTTCAATACAGTGAACGTATTTACTTGAGTACATTTTTCCAAGAGTTCATTGTCACAAAGAATGTCAGCTAAACTCTGGTCCCCTAGAGGACGATATTTTCTATGATCCACTAAATTTACTTGCGTTGATACTTTTATAACATATTTTATATTATGTAGTTAGGCTCAACATTATTTGGTTCGCTCTCTGCATCCTGTTCAACAACATTTCATAGTGCTAATCAATGTGCTAATATTTTCTTTTCTCTCATATTAGACCTCTTTTTCCAAGTATCTGTACTGCATTGTTCATTGTTTCTTTCTTTTCACAGCTCCTCTTACGAATATTTCGAGAAAGCACCTATAGCATGAAGAAACAACTTACGTTTTTTAAAGCCTGGAACGACAAACATAATTTAATGATGTTATAAGGTAATAATCTTGTAAACCAAATACCGTAATAAAAAATGAACCTTACTCTGGAAAATAGTCAGAAGACAGAAAATGACGAGAGCAAACTCTCATTGCTGGTGAAATCGACTTACCCATCCTCAAAACAATCTCCCATTTTTTCTGTGTACTTTTATCGTTTGAGAACAAATGGAAACTATTGAGGAATACAACAATATTTTGTATTTCTTTTTTCTTAGCAACAGGTTTAGTGTAATCGTATTCCATCGTATTCAATGTAGTCTGTGATCCATCGCGTAGAGAAGTATAAATATGTATGTACTTGTTCTAGTATGTGCTAGTATGTTCTAGTATGTTCTAGTAGTATGTTCTAGTATGTCTAGTAAGTGCACCACGCTTTGAAAGCTTGAAGTGTCGATCTTAGAGATCTTTTGAGTTTTGCCGCTAGAGACGCGCGCGTAATCTTTCCGTCGCCAACTCACGGTTATTTGGTGTACCACAGCAGCCATTTGCAATGTTGGTTAAAATTACTTGTCGAGATACACGCGGACGGCGCTTCAAATTGACACACAAAATTCGCTGTCATGTGCTTCGTAGACTGTCCAGTGTTAATTTATACATGTGAGTCATATGGTATTGTGCATTACTTGACTATTTTTTATTGTTGCTAAATAGATACTCGTATAATATATTTTTTTAATGTCTTCATGTTTTGGCCACTTCTGTCATCTTTCAAGGATTTTTTTTATAAAAAAGAACTTTCAAGACCTGAATGGATGAGGGCTACTTATCTCTTGCATAAGTAAATAAAGGACAATGTTCCTTTTAGATATCTAAAAATTCTTTTGACTTTTATCCAATCAGTCACGGTTGGATTCTCGAGTTTTTTGGATACTACCCCGACAGCATAGGCGATATCAGGTCGTGTCCCTGTCATTAAATAAGCCAAAGCTCCCACAGCTTCTCGATATGGAAATTTTTCTTTCACCTAAGGCTCATCAACTTTCCCTGTTTCAGAAGTCTGATTTCTATCGATTGGCGTTGAGACAGGGTTACAATCTGTCATCCGAAAACGTTCCAATATCTTTTTAGTGTAGACCTCTTGTTACATTAATATGGAACCATCTTTGGACTGCGCTATTTCCAGTCCTAGATAAAAAGAGGCTGGCTTTGTTGTGATATTTAGCGTATCGCCAAGTTCCTTCAAGAACTGCTTCGCTAAATCTTCATCTGTAGCTGCTACAAGACCGTCGTCCACATACAGAGTTATCAGAATCTTTTTATTAGCTACTGTCTTTGTGAAAAGACAACAGTCGGCTGAATTTTGTACGAATCCTTTTTCTATAAGGATCTCCTCAAAACACGAGTTCCAGCATCTCGGTGCCTGTTTCAGACCATATAAACTTTTCTTGAGTCGACAGACTCTTGATGTCCCATCAGTAAATCCTTCGGGTTGTTTCATGTAGATTTCTTCTTTGAGCACACCATTCAAAAAGGCTGTCGAAACATCAAACTGAGTCAAGTACAGTTTCTCTTTGGCACTGACACTTAGTAAGGCTCTTATTGTAGCCATCCGAGCCACCGGACTAAAGGTCTGTTCATAATCAATTCCTTTTCGTTGCTTGAACCCCTTAACTACCAGTCGCGCTTTATATTTGTCAACTGTACCATCTTGGTTACGTTTAATACGAAAAATCCATTTGCATGGCAGAGCCTTTCGGTTGGGTGGTAAATCACAGAGCATCCAAACCTTGTTGTCAGCTAAGGATTTCATTTCACTTGCCATGGCTTTTTGCCATTCAATACCATCATCCCTTTCTAAAGCTTCTTTGCAAGTATCAGGGAAGTCTTCAATGCCTACAAAGGAAACATAGTCATCAAACTTTTTCGGGTGTTTGAGGATTGTTCTATCCCTCAAATTATATCGAGGTTCTGACTCTGTTTCTTGAATAGGCTCGATTGCTTCTATCTGGTCTTCATCAGACTATACAAAGTAATCATTGTCATTAACATGGTCTTGATCTTGTGTTCTATCTCCCTCTAGAACATGTTCATGACCGAATTCTTCAATTTCTTGATCTTGTTCGAAAACATGTTCGTTATCAGTGTCACTTTGAACTTCCTCTGAACAATTAGGAATTTTGGTAGAAATTCGGAACTCAACATCACTCTCGAAAGTTATGTCTCTTGACCTGATTGTTTTCTTTCCATCCCAAATACGATAACCATCATCGATTTCGTAACCTATCAGTGCTCCTTTAATTGCTTTTTTATCAAACTTCTTGCGACACTGTTTCGGAACATGTGCATAGCATTTACTCCCAATAATTCGTAAGTGCGTAATCTTGGGCTTTTTTCCATACCACAGCTCGTAAGGTACCTTTGTATTGACTCTAGTAGGTCCTGTTCTGTTCAGAACATAAGTCGCCGTGTTAATTAACTCTGCCCAGAGCACTTGCGGTAATTCTCCTCGAGTAAACATCATCGATCTCGCTGATTCAACTAAGGTCCTGTTTTCTCTTTCGCTACATCGATTCTGCTGCGGCGTATAAGGCATAGTGAGTCGTTGCTGAATGCCGTGTTTTCGCAATATTTTTCGAACTCCTCATCCTCATTATCAAATTCTCCGCCGTTGTCACTAAGCACCGTTTTAATAGTGTGCCCAGTATTCTTAGCCTCTAGCAACATTTGTAGAAGCTTATCTTTTACTTCCGACTTGTGTTTAATAAAGTATACGAAACGGTAGCTTGAATAATCATCCTTAAATAATACGAAGTATTTGAATTTAGAGATACTATCGACGAAGGGCCCGCAAACATCGGTGTGTATCAGCTCTCCTACAGCTCTTTGCCTTGTTCCGAACGGTTTCCTGTGCGACTTTCTGAAAATACATCCCTCACATTTCACCTTATCAGGACTCAGTTGAATACCCAATTCACGTTTTGCCACACGAATTACATGTTTCTTGTCTTGATGTGCAAAACGTTCATGATATAGTTGTAGCATATTGGAGTTAGTCACAGCATTGATTTCTAAAACCTTTTGCTTAATTGGCATGATCGTTTTCATGGCCAACTTGTAAAGTCCTCCTCTAGGGACTCTTTTGCCTACAACTTTACTCGTGCCTGCCACTTCTAGCTTACACTCTCTAGTCGTTGACGTAAAAATACTATCTTGCAACAAATCTTGAGTTGCTATTGTAGAGAAGAGATTTTTTTTAAGAGATGGTACTAACCACACATTGCGCAGTTGAAATTGTTCCTTTCTGCCATCGACATCCATTTCTACCACTATGGTGCCTTGTCCCAAAGCTGGGATTATGGTTCCATCAGCTGTGGATACAGCGTGGTCAGAATCGAATTCGTGAAACTCTTTGTAGAAATCACTTCGAATCGCTATGTGTGCTGTCGCTCCGTTGTCAACATACCAACTTTCTCGGTCTTGTAATTGTCCATTGGAGCATACATTTACCAACAATGAGCTTATTGTACTTGTTTTGACTTGCATCTTGATGTTGACGTGTCTGAAGTTGGCTTAGGTGGCCTCCCATCCTTAATCCACTTTTTGCACTTACGAACTCTATGTCCTTTATCTGAGCAGTAGTTACAAATCAGCTGTTCATCCTTATTTCGCTTTGTCTGACGCTCAGTAGGAGCAGTTAATAGTGCTTCTTGCTTTGAGCTCTCCTGATTCCCTAAATCTCTCTCAAATGCACATAGGTGACTTCTTAAACTGTCTATAGGTTTCTCAGTCTGCTTTAGCATTAGCAAACTTGATTTAAAATTGAAAAATCTGTCATCTAAAGTATCTAAAGCCTTACAGACAAGCAGAACTTCAGGTATCTTCGCGGTTTTGTCAACTTTTAACAATTATACACATCTCATTCCAAATATTCTTTAATTTAGATATATGTGTGGGAATGTCATCGTCTTTGTTGTGTTTTAACCCGAAGAACTCTAAACACAAGCTGTTAACTTTTGTTTCTGTTTCTCCATCGAATAACCTATGTAGTTCTTGCCAGACTTCTTTTGCAGTTCTGTATCTCATAACTTTCTTTAGTGTTTCCTCAGTCATGTTGGTAGTCAACATGAGCAGTGCACCAGATTCAGTCCTCTTATAATTAGCTATGGCCTTATCATAAGCGCTTACTTCGGCATCTCCTGCAGCAATGTTGGGTGGAACTGGCTTTTCCAGTGTACCTTTTACTGCTTCTAAAGCACCAAGTGTACCATTTAGTAAAGCAGTTACTTTGTGCTTCCAAGTACTCCAGTTCTCCTTTCCATTTAATTTGCCTATCTCTATTTTCGTAGAATACTCCATTTTATGTATTTCAACGAATTTCCTGCTATTCTTCTTGGCCCATAACCTGTTATAAATAGCACAGAAACAACTTACCAAATTGAAGTTTAGTTATAGTTGGAAGCTAGAGAGTGAAATACGTTTCGCATAAAATGAATTTTGATAATCACGCGAAAAGTTAAGATAGTTCGTTATTAAACACTACATCACATACACTTTTAGAATACACGTAAAAGTATAATAGTCTTTTGTTATTTCGTTATTTTAAATGAGATACAAATTGACACACACCAGAGAGGAAAAAAACTTTCTTCACTAATGCTTTAACCTTTATGGTGCTGCTATCCAACCTTATCATATTTTTCTGTAATAAAACGCTGGACCCAAATAAGCAGGGCCGGATTTAGAGGTCTGGAGGCCTCGGGGCAACAAAGGAGTGGAGGCCCCCTGGCCCCAAATTATTTTTCAAATAAAATGACCAATTTTTTTCAGTCGAGTTTTTCAATAAATAATTTATCGTGAAACCAAGTAGATTCTTTTAGTATTTAACAAGCATATATAAATATTATTGGAAACAAGGAATTATCTGAAATTAAATTTTAGTGTTAACGAACGGAACCTTCGGAGCTTTTTTCGCCGAAAAATCGTTGATGAGTTCGTTGAAATCCAGTTCCCGAAGTAAATCGCTTTCAATGCTCAGGAGAGAAAGTTTTGATAGACGGTTTTGTCTCATCGTGGTTCGAAGCCTATTTTTTATAATCTTCATTTTTGAAAAGATTCATTTCAATCAATGATTTCTGTTAATATTTAAGAACAATATAATCATGTTTGTACAGCGTAGGTAAAGGTAAAACCGCGAAAAAAAATATCAAAGGAAAAGATGTTTACTAGTGTTTACTAGTCGGAATTTGAAAGATTTTTTTTCCGAAGTCTCTATTGTGGGGGCCCCTCTTTTGTGGAGGCCCCGGGGCTGTCGCCCCGGTTGCCTTCCCCTAAATCCGGCCCTGCAAATAAGATCACTTAACTAGATAGTTAATGTGTCTAGTTCATAAAGAGCCGAAGGATTTGTTCCACCTAATAGTATCATAAATATGCGTGTGCGATAGTCATCAATGTCTATATCTAACATCCAGTTCCATATCCATCCATCCATATCAGAAGATCCAGATCTTCATGAAATATTTGTGATATTATATCATTTACAACTTAACTGAATAAATTCAAATCTCCGCACCTTTCCACAATAGGGCTGAACAGTGAACTGTGACTCTGATGATCATCACAGTGAATACTAGTTTCTGTCCTACAACGTGTCGACTACGTTCCACCCCGACATGGTTTGGAAAAAACCGTTTTTCTAATTATATACCTATTCAGTAGGTATGTATATTCACTGCTCTTAAAAAAATAATTTACGTAATTTCTTGATAGTGTTTTGTTGATTCTATTCAGTACATTTTTATAAAACTTAGGTTAAATTTAATTTCAAATATGATAATATTTGTTTTGATCATGGAACTAGAGTATCGTGTCTGTCTGCCCGCCTGACTGTTTGTCCGCCGTTTGTCCATCTGTCCTTGTTATGGTCGATTTATTCTGATCCTAGTCGATTTATTTATTTACATTTACCGAGCAGTGTGCTAATTGACTAACTTCACTCGCAATCGTAATCGACATTGATACTGAAGGCGATCACGTTCAAAGCGATTACGTTTGGTAAAAAAAAAACTTTTATAAAAAAATTAAACCGACTTCAAAAAAGAACACTGAAAAGTATGAAATAGCTATCCCTTACGGATCGAAACTTAAGTACAAAAATAACTTTATAAATACGATACAAATACCTATATAATTAAATTTGACAGTTACTGAAGTCGGTGCCAAGCCTCTACTAAACTAATAGACTTCCGTTGTCGAACATTGATTTGGTGGCATTGAACATTGATTGGATTGACATATTGTTGATGTTGAACAACAAAAATATTTCCTATTATGGAACATCCGCCATATTGAATTTATGATGACGTCACGTATACAGAGACCTTCCCCTGCGTATTCCAATTCATTGGATACCTCATATTGTTAGTGTTGGATAAAAAAGTTATTTAGTATTATGGGATATCTGCCATATTGGATTTATGATGAATTGATGACGTCACTTATACAGAAACCTTCCCTTGCATATTTCACTTAATTCGATACCTACCCATATTGTTGATGTTGACCGAAAAAGTTATTTCCTATTATGGAACATCCGCCATAATGGATTTATGATAACGTCACATTTACAGATACCTATATTGTTGGCGTTGAACGAAAAAGTTATTTTCTACTATGGAACATCCGCCATTATGACGTCACATGTACAAAAACCTTCCCTGCGTATTCCATTTCATTTCATAACCATATCCTTGGTATTCAACGAAAAACTTTATTCCTATTATGGAACATCCGCCATATTGGATTTATGATAAAGTCACATACATTGAAACCTTCCCCTGCGTATTCCATTTCATTTGATACCCATGTTGTTAGTGTTGAACGAAAAAGTAATTTCCTGCTATGGAACGTCCGCCATATTGGATTTATCATGACGTCACAAATACAGAAACCTTCCCCTGCGTATTTCATTTCATTTGTTACCCATATTGTTAGTGTTGAAGTCACCATATTGGATTTATGATGACGTCGCATATGCATCTTCTTTGCTGTACTGTACATTGAATCTTCAATGTACCTACAGATTCAGTCTACGATTTTATTATTATGTATAGATTTTGGAGTTCTACATCTGAAGAGGTAGGTATGTAAGTAATAGAGATTGATATTTGTGGCAAAAAAATGCACGATGTTACTAAGTAAGCGAAGATACGTATGATTTGGCAATTCTAAAAAGATGGTTCAAATCAGATCAGCGGTCCGTATCATTATCCGCTCTAGGAAGTGTCGAGCCCGGATTCCACAACTATCAATCTTTATCATAATATTCTCACTTATACATTTTTCTTACAAAGTTTCCAATTCTCCTAAGCCATCTTTAGTTATAGCTAAAATTCCGCTGTATCATTGCACCTATACCTATACACTTAAATATACCTATACCTTATGTTAATATTAGATAGGCCGTACACAGTGGTATGCACAATTAAATTATTTTTTTAATTCAATCAACATTTGAATCGCAGTTATGTAAATCAAAAGATTAATTTAATTCAATTTAACTTGTAAATGTAATTGAGTTACAATTAAAATGAGATACAATTAGATAAGTCCCTTAAGTATTGTTTACAATTCATTTAATTATTAGTAATTAATATATCTGAGTCTAATGAGGACCTCTATTTAATATCTGCTTCATACAAAATATTTAATTCCTCCTCAAATGAGGAGAAAGATAGTTGAAAGTGAAAGTTTAATAAGTTTAAAGCTTATTTCATGATAAAGGTACTTTCATAAAGTAGATAGATACTTCGTCTAATAGTGTGTTTCTTTGGTTATGTATCTTTTTCTTATTCATTGGATTATTTATCCACTTATTTAAAACATTTAAGGAGGCGAAAGAAGTATGTAAGGACCGCGATGCTTGCTGTTCTGTCCTCACTGACTACCCCTTTGAAGATACGTCGTGAAGATATAAATGTATAAAGATTTTAATACAGGCATCTCTAATGGCCCTACATGAGTTTTAGATTTACTTAATAGGCTCAATTCACATTTGCTAAAAGTTGAAGTGAATCAAGTGACTATGTACAGTTTCAGGTCTAATTTTTTTTTAATTATTTGTATAAAGTAGACATTGCATTTGCATCTCTAGTGGTCCTACATGAGTTTTAAACTTACTTAGTAGTGTCAATTCACATTTGCTCGAAGTTGAATTGAAGCAAGTGACAATGTAGTTTCAGGGCTAATTTTTTTTTTAATATTTGTATAAGAACTTGTATAAGAGATTTGAAATATTATTTAGGTACAAAGCTACTACTTATTTCAAAATATTAATATGAATACACTACATACTGTCACTATACAGTTGGGTGTGTTTGTTTACAATGTACATTGTGTTTTACCACTGCTTTGTGTGTAGACCCCGATGTGCATGGATTCAGCTGAATTGACGGAAGCTTATATGTCATCAGGTCAGGTGCAGCATGGTGTCAGATCAGAGAGCAAAGACATAGCAATAAGAGACATCTTATTAAGCTAGTATATAATCTATACTGAGAAAACATATAACATAGTACAAAATTATGAGATTGCACAAAAAAACTGCAGTGTTAACAACATTTCATGTAGCTTGAGAAGAGAAAAAATTGACGCGTCTTATTAACTCGACTCTCCCCTTTGTGAACTGACTCTTGGAATGTAGGAGAGTGAAATAAATAATTTATACTTTTTATTAAGAATTAATAACATTTGCGCATGAGAAAGATGTAAATCAGGCATTCCTATTGTAAATACCACAATTTACATTTATTTAACCTTTAATGCTTTTCAATTAATCCATGCATTCTTTTATACTATAATAATTGATGTTATCCATAATTACTATAGTATTAAAATTGTAATTATATGCATTTATTACATATGAAACACTTAAGAAAAATAAATATAAATGTTAACACTAGAGAGAATTCGGTTTAATCATAAAGTTAAATACATCCACAGAGTTGATTGCCTACTCCAAACCGTCACATTGCTACCACAACACTTTAAATTCCATTTAAATCATCACTCCCTGTGAACTAAGACATAAATTGCTAGACAAGCTAAAACGGCAAACTGAAACAAAAAAACACAGATTAGAATTAGATAGAAATGAATGAATGATGACAATAATACTAATCCTATCACTTACCTTAAACTTAGGATATTCATTCATATAAATAGTGACCATTCCAACATAAGGTAAGAATCCCCTTGCGCGGCCAACAACATCTTTTTTAGTTAACCACAATTGCCCTTGTGCATACAATCCTCTATCATCCACACTGTTATTATCGCCTTTAGTTAAAAACTTTACAGTCCCATTGTTCCTAAAAAACATAGACATACAGTTACCTAGAAGCGCTTTAGATTAATTACGACACATGTTTTTACACTTCATGATGTTTATTATTGATGTGCCAATGATAGATTTTGTTGTTTGTTAGATGTTTGAGTAGTTAAAAAAACCTAACGTCTAAATCTAAAGTGGGATCCGAGATCACTCCTTGTGTGAGTGTGGACTAGAAGACGGCACGGTTGACCATATTTTCTTCAATTGTCCAAACCTAAAGTATTCCCTATATAGCGTTCTTCCCCGTTTTATTCCTTTGCCCACGAATTTCAACTCCCTTCTTACATATATTGACACCCCATTTATTGAAACCCTTTCAAAGTTTATTGCTGAAAACAAAATTCACCTTTAATTTATAACTCTTACTCCCTTTTATGTCGCATTTTATGTATTTGTAATTAACACAATATATCTAATTTCATGTAGAATGCTAACTAATTTGTGTTGTCCTTGTTCAATGTTTGTGTTGTCTGTTTTTAGGTCCTCAACTGAATCGTCACTTGGCCAAAATTATATATAATTTTTAGCATACCGCACAGTGTCTAATCCAAACAAGACGTTGGCAAAAATTATCTACGGGTAGTTGCCACTATATTTACAAAAAAAAAAAAAAAAAAAATCTAAAGTGATCATGAAGCATAAATGAGCAATCGCTTAGACTTAAACCTAACTGCCAGAAGCCATTTTTTGATAGTAAAGATTTTGTAAAGTGAAACTGCTTCTAGAATTTAGTTAATACCAAAAACATCGTACCTAAGTACAAACTTTAGGCTCTCGAAAATTAGTTAAAAAATATCTATGATAGTGTCAAAACGGAAAACTGTAGTTAATTTAAAGCTAAGCCTAGTTACCTCTAGACAATTTTAATTGGGATACATCTAAACTGTCTTCAAAATTGGCGAAAAATGTGGACAGAATTGCTTTATAAAAATATAATGTCATACAGTTAAATACTACTCCTTCATTATTATTATAAATTATAAATATATTAGCTATAAAAAATTTATAAACTGTATTAAATAATCACAGCAAATATATAAAAATAAGCAATCACTTAAAATATTTCGATTGTGCTATGAAGAATAAAATTCTCTATAAACTAAATAAATAAACTTGACAAGCTGTCAAGTTTATTTATTTAGTTTATGCGAATAAATAAACTTGACAAGCTGTCAAGTTTATTTATTCGCATCTATATAGCATTATAGCTAATAGGTGATTAGCATCGGTGATGCTATTAGCTATAATATTATCTTTCTTCAAACTACATGATTTCACCAACATATTAACTAATCAAAAAATATGTGTATAACTGACAAAACAATAAGAAGTTATAAGCTCATTAAGACTTAGCCATGCATGCTCATGTAATTAAGTACTGACAAGTTTAGATGGAAGTCAGCATGGGTTGCAGTGGTTTAAATTGCACGAAATTTTATTTACAGTTGTTTTGAAATAAAAACAAATAAAATCAGAGGGTATACATTAAAAAAAATCTTTGTTTTATTTGGGACACCCTAATATACATAGATACATAACAAAATAGCTAGTGGGAAGGATAAAAAAATTTATGTAGATATTTAAAACTTAAAGTTACATCTATATTTGGGAAGCACTTTATTGTACTTCCTGCATAAGAGAGGATTAAGGAAGTGTAGGGAAATGGGAAAAGAAGTAATTAACTGGTAAGAGGGGCAACTTATGAAATATATACCAGTGTAAGTTAGCTAAGTAATCTTGTAGAGAGAATTCTGATCTGGTGCTTGACTGGCTCAGCTTGCGTGTTGTGGTAAAAATACCTAACATAACCTAACCAAAAAGAGTATTCATATAGAAATTACAAAATTAATATGTAAAATAAATTAAACTTGTGAGGCAACACTAAATCTTCAATACTTATAGCGAATGCCTTGTGTTATAAATAGTATTACCATAATCTTGGCAAACATGAAACAATCTAAACCTTAGTCTACACTTGTCCTCATTTATTATCACCATTACGCCACATTAGTTTCAGTGAATAGTTGTAACCAAAATTTTATTGTGAAAACTGTTAATTTTGAAGTTTATCATTTTGTTATTGCCGCAACTATTAATTTTAAAGTAGAGGTGATTCATATCAAAAGTAGCAAATTTATAGACAAAACCATTAATTTGTAATAAAGCGACTTGTAGCCAGAATTACTAATTCTATTGCTACATATATCCCATTTTAATTTATTTATGACAATGAAACTAATACTCACTTTTCATGAAGTTTCAGAACTCTATGTACAATGGGAATGTCACGTCCCTCTACTTTGAAAACAACGATTTCCCCGACACGCACTGGTTCCTCAGGATAATTCGTTAGGAAGAGCAGATCTCCTCTGTGAAATGCAGGTTCCATACTACCCGACAAAACTACCACGATAGGGCTCTCGCTGCCTGTCACCACCATTAATCCCTTCCATATCATTAATGCTGAAGACACTATCATACCAAAACTTAATACTTGGTAGATAAACTGTAAATCAATGAAAGTTCATAAACAAAACAACCGGTGAAGAAGGTACCACGAGTATCATAATGACACCTTACCTGCCGCTTGTTCATACGTTTGACATCGTCAAATAAACTGTCTAACATTTTTATTTATTCTAATTCTTTGCAGTTGGAATAATAAAAACAAATTTTAATAGATTGGTTATTTTTGCAGAATTAGAAAGACAACTTTAGCAATTACCACGTCAGTCGTCACAGTGGCGTTTTTTTTTGTACAATTCTCCCTTGAGAGGGAAGGTAAAGAAATCTATGCCCATAACAGTCGAAGTCTTCAGTAACAAAATGATAACATATTCTTCATTTTATTTCATTAAAATGTCGACGTAAGATATTTTATTGTTTTTAGAGTTTCGGTCTTTCTAGGAGAATCCACTGAGGCAAATTAAGTCTAAAAAAATCTCAACATCATACTACTAAATAAACATTTATTTTACCAATTCCTCTTAAACCGTCTAACCACTTCCCATAAAATCCCGCCAAAAACTCGTCACGTTATTAGTACGATTTATCCTGGATATATCCCTAGAAGGTAAAGGGATATTAGCCCATACAAACGATGTCTTCAGTAATGTATAAATACTTCATATTATTTCATCAAAATGTCGTCGTAATACATTTAAGATGCTTCTTGGAGTTTCTGGCAATATTGAGGCAGTCTTTCTGATAGGATCCGCTGAAGCAGACTGTCATTAAAAAATCTCGACATCACAAGTTCGTCACCATCGCCTGCGCACCCCGCGCCCCCCACCCTGTCAAGCCGCGCGTTGCGAGCTCAGGCGCGCAGTGCGAGACGGGGCGCGGCCGCGAACTCATCCCATTCACCCTGATGATGGACCTCCAATAGGTCCGAAACTAGTCGGTACCTATACCGATTACACGTGAGTAAAGCCGTATTCAATAATTAGTGCGTTGACCATTGAATTTATATTATTGTTATTATTATATAATTATTATTCAATTTTATATTATTATTAATTGTTATTCAAACATGTTTACGTTATTTTGTTGTATGAATAGATTACTTGACAGTTTGAGTCTAGTTTTACTAGATGGCGCTAGATAGAGATTTTCGACGGATATCTCTATTTCCCTAAACTATATAATGTACTCCGTGTTAACTCTCGTCACAGTGGCGCGCCAGTGACAGAGAAACTACTACTACTACTCAAAATAAGAATATGACCTTTATTCAAAAATCTTGTTCAATTAGGACAAGGAGATATCGAGTAAAAAATTAAAAGTTTTGAAAAATCTCCCGTTGGATGCTAAAACGTAATCGATTATGGATTAAATAACTTTTTCTTTTTTGAACTTTTTGGAGGGAACGGGAGAATTGAGGTTGTCATTTTATTTAGATTTTCTATTTTTTACATTTTGGGGCTTCGATCACAAATAAAAACCTAGATACAGAATCAACGCTCCAAAAACGTCCGATCCAAATGTGCACTCAAAAGAATATTTGAGTGCACATTGTTTTAATAATATTTGAAAAAGCTAACAGTGAACGTGTCAAATTGCTCCTTCAAAAATTGTAAAAACAAATTAATATTATTTTATTGAGGTTTTCATTATTTCGTAATAATAATATGTTACATAGCTCTTTTTTATTAAATTTGTAATTATATTTTCCAACTGACATGACCTTAACACCATTAAGTTTAAAATCATGAATAAGAAGTTTAAATGTGCTAAAACCATATTACCGCATTCACGTCTAATTTATTCGGGTTATACTTTTATTTCTGTTCGAATAGAGTCGAATTTTTAATGTTACAGGTACAAGTTTTTTAATACATTTTCTGTACTGAAATTAAAGATTGTAAAAAGTGTTTGCTGTACTTAATTATGAATTTAAAAATACTGTAAATTGGCCCTAGCATTATTTTTTTCATAATAAAAAATAATATAGCTTTTCTCCACTGACCGTACCTTGTACTTCATACAAGTCCAAAAGTCCGGCTCGCCTTTCTGAAATGATCAGTGAAGAATAATTTATGGATAGGTATCAACTTTAACGTTTATCGAACGGTTTTAAAAACAGTACCCGTCAATTACTTGTCAAACGAAAATAACGTATGAAAACAGATATTTAATCTCAAGTCGCGACCG
This sequence comes from Zeuzera pyrina, assembly GCA_907165235.1. NCBI lineage: Eukaryota > Metazoa > Arthropoda > Insecta > Lepidoptera > Cossidae > Zeuzera > Zeuzera pyrina. The sequence continues at coordinate 14,173,334 of OU015624.1, forward strand.
ATCAGTGGCAACAACCAGCCAACAGACACTAACAATCTCTCAAGACATAATCAGAGTAATCACTTGTCTCTTACATGCTGGCTTGCAACCAAACTCAGCTTGTTTAAAAATCTCTTTGATACTGCACTTCGTACAGGTTCATAGTAAAATCCGCACAGTATGTAAGAATCAAATGTGAATAGCGTCCAATACGATTCAACTTTATTCTTTGTTTATGTGTTCTCGTTACATTTATATATTTATTTGTTTAAATCTTCAGTCAAGGATTTTTATAAATACTAAACGTACACGAAACAGTAGTACCTCGTTTGTCTGTATCCTTCTATTACATACAGACAAATGAGGTACTACTGTTTCGTGTACGTTTAGTATTTATAAAAATACAATACCTATTTTAATAATCATTTTAAACTATTTAATTGTTATTCATAAAAGTTATGATTTCTAGACAATCATGGTAATATATTCAGTAACAACTAGCTTATAATTTCCTATTTGAAAATAAAAAAATCAATAATTGCATAATGCTCCCAAGTTTTCCATATTCCTAAATTGCGTCTGAATACGTCATTGTCTTACATGCAACATTTTATTCTTTGTCTAGCATTATAATTTAAATATTTTTTATCCTTGTCATGTTCACGTAACAAATAAAAATGACGTAAAAAGCGATTTAAATGTATTACGTGAATTATACTTTAAGCACGAAGTATAAGATTGAATTTAAAATATTTCATTTTAAACAAACTTCGTTTCTGATGCAAGTCTGTTACGAGCTTTTACAACCTTATGTTATGACGGTATGGTTTACTTTAGATTAACACATTACCCCGATAGATTTTCTGCTCTGAAAAAATAAATTAAATGTACCTACGCAATTTTACGACTGAGTAATTTAATATGTAAATTATTTCTCTCTAGTCGGGGGACTTTAAGAAAAGTTATTTAATAGAAAAGTTTTAACATCTGGCGTGGGATTTTTCAAAATTTTTAATTTTGCTTTTATAGTTTTTAGACAGTACGTTACCGTAGTGATACTCACTCAGTGTACATTACTATCTACATCATCACCATCTATATCGACATTCCACAACATTATAAATGTCAAAATGTTTTGTGTCTAGATATATATCTATGTATATATGTTTGTTAATTCTTCACGCTGAGATGACTGGGCGGATATAAAGAACGCGATGACATCTGATATTATTTATCCCGGAAAAAAATAGTTTTTCATGTTTACAAGTATGCGCAAACTATCCTAGCTGCTTCAGCGCCACCTGGTGGCCTACAGCCGTAAAACATCTGTAAGAACCTCTGAAATGATACCTTCTAAATGCAAAAAACCGCATCGAAATCGGTCCAGTAAAAATGGAAAATGGTAACAGACACATACACACACAAACGCATATACCGCCTCCGTCCCGTTCCGTCTGTAGTGGCAAAAAATTAATATTAAAATGCCAAGTTCCACGACGTAACGGTCACTTTAGTAGTTGGCAGTGTGTACTAATTCAACGCAATTAAATACTACGGTCCTAATAATTTGTCACCATATTATTTTTACATTTTTATACTCACAAACTCACTCATCAAACGTGTACTAGCCGTTGACCTAGAATCATTATGCAAGCAAAAGGTCTCACGCTGTCACACGTCAGCGTCACAGGTAAAAGATTGTACAGACTCGAGTGTTAATTTGCGGAAATCTATTTCATGTGATGAAATCTAATATTTAGCTACTTTCCGCCCAAAATTCCAAAACTAATCGACACGTGTTTCGCCTCTCAACAAAGCATCCTCAGGGTATTGCAGAAATTAGATTTGGCCAGCTAACCAGCACCGAATCAACGAATGAGTCACATGAATCAGCAGCTGAGAGATGTCTTGGCACTATCGACAAACGGCAATCGGCAAACAATCACACTCAAAATGATGTGGATGAACAGCCATAAACCTATAATAAGCTTAGCACAGCATAATATTATAGTGTCATCTAGCATTACTTTATTTTTCAGCGTGATTGTGAAAGGTAGCTTTTTTAACTTGTTATCAGCGTTGCCAGACGTCTCAATTTTAGCGAGATGTCTCGATTTTTAGCCCAAAATTAAATGTACCGCGCGGGAGAGGGTCAGTTCCGCTTTCGGGGATTACTCGACGCGCCGACAACGGTGCGGCGGCCTATGTGGACTATTTTTACTCTTTGGCGGCGACCGGTGGTGTGGCGGAAACGTGGGCGGCCGGTGCGGAATATTCTTTCACTCTTTCACTAAAATTTAGCAATCATTCCTGTTTCTTATCTATTTCGCAATGACGCACGATTACGTAAAAAAGAATAAAAACGTAGGTACCTAAATATCGCATTTCTTTATTAGTTTTGTTTGAATGCGTAAGCACTAAGCTCAAAATCTGGAGCTGTTATCCTATGCAAAGTTAATCGACTATATTAAAAAAAGGAATTTTAAAAGAACTACCTTACAGGGTAAACCAGACAGCTAAGAGTATTATTGTTTTTAGTACCTACAATAACGTGTTTTAATTTTAAAAAAATTTTTATGGCCAATCTACTATTATTGTAAACTTAATTTGAAATAAGAATAAGTAACAAAAAACTGCTGATTAATTACGTTTTTTTATCATGTCCCGCTTTGGACGAAAGAATCCCACTTTTTTACTCAAAAAGTTTCAAAAAACCCGTTTTGTTCGAAAAAAATTGGGCAACGCTGGTTGTTATGGAATTCACGCAATAAAATGTATTTTTTTCATTTTATAAATTTACACACAATCCAGTTTTACGGTGCACATATACGACTGCATCTGCATGTTAACGAAGCGTGTTTCACAAACAAATATGATTCAGGCTTCTTAAGGCAATAAGAGATTTTATTATGGTTGCTGCTATCGTGACATAGTGGCAAGCCCGAAAAAAAAACATTTTGAAAATTATAATTTTAGGGAAAAAATAAAATTAAGAACAACTAGAAAACTATCGAAAAATGTAGACTGTGCGTACTATAAGGCCATCAGCTGGGTCAGTTTAGCAAGTAAAGTCTATAGTTCTATACCAAGGTATTGACTGAACGTATGAAAGGTGTTTCTGAAAGATATTTGTGGAAGGCGCAAGGTGGTTTTAGGAACGGTAGGGGTTGTATGGATCAGATTTTCTCGCTCGCGTTATCGTGTCCCCCTAACCTAGCGATACTCCGACGTGACGACGTTTGGATATATTATTTATTATTACTATTTATATTGAAACTCATCACAAATTGAAAGGGCTACGAGGTACATATTATTTTTTTACTTTTTGGAGGTTTTTTTTTGTCGGGGGTTTTTTAAATTTTTTATTTGTTTTATTTCATGCTTTTTAAACACTACGATCTACGCTCTAACCCCACATTCACGCAAATACTCTCCGGGACGATACACGAAATTGCGACACGAGATCGTGCCTCGCCGAAATCTGAGTATTCTGACAATAGTTGTCTGATCCATCATCAGATCCTGATCACCATCTATATTTATATCTATAACCTATTCACAGAGACCATTTCAATGAGCCTAAACATGATACCTCTACTGTAAGTGCGAGGAGTTGGATATCCTGTTGACTTCAAATGATGCTGCAGCATCTGGTCTGGTCAAGGTTACTATATTATTGTGACATTATTGAAGTCACAGATACTAAATTTCGCATCGATCACTGAACTCCTCCTAAACGGCTGGACCAATTTTGATGAATTTTTTGTGTTTGTCCCTGGATGGTTAAGATTCACAATTGGACCCGATAAGTGGTGCTGCAATTGAGTTCTAGGATTTTTTTTTATTTCGGGCAAGACCACGGCAAGACAATGTCTTTCGGGTCCGCTGGTAATTTATATTATATAAATCAAATATTATATGTTATACACACATAATATACAGAAACAAAAATGGTATTATTAATGAAACCAAACTGAAAAGCCATGACATAAATTATTGATGGTAGACATAATACATATTCAAATTCAACGTGACATATCAACATCGTAATTTTGCGTAAATTTTAATTTTATTGTAATAGTATTAGGCGTTGTCACATCAGCTACCAAAATATCGGCGCCATCGTACAGGCCTAATTCAGTTACTTTCTTCTTCAAATTATCTCTAGTCCTCTCTTCGATGCTTTTAATTGACGACATATATAGTGTCTTATTGCGTCCATTAATGATTGTAGTTATACCTGCAGCAAACAATCAATAAATTTCAAATTGAAGTCAAATATTTTGTGCTAGTAAATATTTCAAAAGGTAAGTCTTTATTGACATATCAGTACATACATATTTTAATGTTAATTTTTACAATCTTAACATTAAACATTATCTTAAATAACATAAAATGACGTCGATTTCGAAATCCAAGATGGCGGACCTTCTTTTTTTAATAAAATTATATGGGCGTTATTTTCGAGGTTGTCTAGGGTGCAAGTGGGTGCAGGTTACGAAAACGACGTCAATTTTGAGATCTAAGAGGGTGAACCTTGATTTTTTGTATAAACTGACTTATATAGGTGTTACTTTTAAATTTTTTGGGGTGCTGATTACGAAAATGATGTCGATTTCGAAATCCAAAACGGCGGACATTTTTTTTTAAATAAAATGAAATGGGCGTCATTTTCGAGGTTATCTGGGGTGTAGGTTAGGAAAATACTACTAATATTTATAATTTAAAATAGTGAACCTTAATTTTTTGTATAAACTGATATGGGTGTTACTTTCTAGGTATTTTTGGGTGCTGATTACGAAAATGATCCCTTTTCAAATCAAAAATGACAGATATCATTTTTTCAATATAACGACATGGGCTTCATCTTCGCGATTGTCCGGGGTGCTGGTTACGAAAATGACGACTGTTTTCAAATCTAAGATGGCGGACCCCCATTTTTGAATAAATCGTTACGGGTGTAATTTCTTAGATTTTTAAGGTACTGATTACCAAGATGACGTCGACTTTCAAATTCAATATGATGGATATTATTTTTATATTTATTTCATTTTTTATGTACATACATACACGTTTAAGAAATAAATGAAATGAAATTTACATACAAAGGTACTTACTGCTTATTTCACAATGAAATTTCTTCCAGTAAACTTGTGATAGAAAAGCCGTTACAAAAGTATACAAAAATATAATACACACTTTATAAGTCATACATATTACAATATAAACATACAACATATTATAAATAAATTATTTAAGTAAGTGTAAATATTAACGTTAGGATATGTACCTATGTGCCTACTTTTTTGTTATTAATACATTATACATATACTACACTACATTTAAAATTATATACCAAATATACACATTATACTATATTACAAAACTATATTTACTAAGGTACTGATTATATAAACATTATACAGAGTGTCCCGTAAATAATGGATCAACCTTAAGAGAAAGGTAGAACACCTAATTACCTAAAACCTGATTGATTAGTTTAAAAAAAAACCTTAAGGTTACCGAGAATTTTTTTTTTCATTATTTTGAGCATTTTCTCCGCCAGGCTTCAGTTTTTTTAATGCTGTCGTTCCAAATGATAACATTTTTTAAATCTGATTTTTTAAAAATATTGCTGAATAGTTAGCTTATGTAGCTTAATAACGATTTGGTTAGCTTATCTTTATTTCTAAAAAAAAACAAAACCACACACGAAGAAATTATTTTTTTCAAATTATGATAACCCAAATTGGATAAATTCTCCTAAAAAAAATGTACTACACTGAAGTGGCCCGTTATTTTAAAAACTTGTACCATTATTAAGGTTTCTAAAATAGTATAAAACTTTCGTCTAGTCCTGGATAAATTCTCCTGAAAAAAAATGTACTATACTGAAGTGGCCCATTATTTTAAAAACTTGTACCATTATTAAGGTTTCTAAAATAGTATAAAACTTTCGTCTAGTCCTTCTCATTACAAAGTTATTGCTATTAATCTGATGTAGGGACTAATTAGACAAATTTTCGTTATAATTCAAAAATGTAGACAGACTGTGGATTCCGTGTTATTTATTCCTAATATTTTTTTAATGTCTGTTATGCGTGCGAGCTCAGTCAAGAAGTGTTTCTGTCTCTTTTCAGTGAATGAGTTCGCAATCTGGGCAGCTACCTGCACCTAAGCGGGACGGCGATAACAAAAGACCTTTATGACTGCTAATTGTAGATAGCACCGGTTTTGTAGGACACGGCAATTCAACTCGCTTAGTGCGACTTGTTGTACTATTGATTAATCGACAAACGTTGTGTTGCTCCCTCTCGATTTTTACGTGCTGTGAACAGCAACTCTAACTGCTGATTATTATTTGCATTTTTTACAAAATGAATTGCCCACACTGTTGCAAGATGTCCCGGAAGAAGTGAAAGAAACGACGTGGCTATAAAACGACGGATATCCCGCACACTATGCAACGACATTAAGGCGACACCTAAACGCAGCCTATATATCCTGACAGATGGATCGGCCGCTTAGGACCGATTTTGTGGCCGCCAAGGTCTCCCGACCTAAATCCCTTGGATATTTTTTATTGGGGATGCCTTAAAAATTTGGTTTACGAACACTCAATCGCGTCAATAGACCAATTGCGCCAGCGTATAAGCGCTGCCGTGGAGTCCATTAACCGTAGAAATTTCATACGCCGTGTAAGGGCTTCATTCATTAAAAGATGCAGAGTGTGTATTATAGCAAGGGGAAAACAATTCGAACACCTATTGTAAGTTTTTAGTAATAAATATTTTTTTTATAATTTTGTTTTTCTTTCCAAAGTAACTTTTTAGTAATAAATACTTTTTTTGTATTTTTTGTTTTTCTTTCCAAAGTATTTTTTTTTAAATCCTATAGCAATTTTATCACGCAGGATTATAAAACATACAATAATAAACCTGATAAACACACAGTTAGACCATTTTCTTTAAATTAAAAGTTTTGGTGATGTAGCCCTTTCATCACATTAATAGCAATAACTTTGTAATGAGAACTAGATGAAAGTTTTATACCATTTTAGAAACCTTAATCAATGTTCAAGTTTTTAAAATAATGGGCCCCTTCAGTGTGGTACATTTTTTTTACAGAAGAATTTATCCAATTTGGGTTATCATAATCTGAAAAAAATAATTTCTTCGTTTGTGGTCTTCTTTTTTTTAGAAATGAAGACAAGCTAACCAAATCGTTATTAAGCTATATAAGCTAATTATTCAACAATATTTTACAAAAATCAGATTTAAAAAATGTTATCATTTGGAACGACAGCATTAAAAGAACTGAATCCTGGCGGAGAAAATGCTCAAAATAATGAAAAAAAAACTCTCGGTAACACAGGGTTTTTTTAAAACTAGTCAAATAGGTTTTAGGTAATTAGGTGTTCTACCTTTCCTTTAAGGTTGATCCATTATTTACGGGACAGCCTGTAAAAACGCGTAAAGATACGGTGATAGATGTAAGGAACTTTTTTATTCAAAATAACTTAAAGAGTATAAAAAAAATTAATTTACTGCAAAAAAAAAATTTTTTGCAGCTTGTTGATTTTTCCTTGTTTAAACAATAACGTCAATAGATATCGATTGTCATCTTACACTTTTATAATCAGGAGAACTTCCCTGACATGATAAAAAAAAAATTAGGACTGGAGACAATTTTTCATACGAATGCGCCACTATGCCCTGCACTATAAGCCACTATCTATAAACCTTTAAATGTAGGTTTTAAGGTCATTTAAAACAGTAATTGCTTTACCTCCTACTATTCCGTCGTCAAAGTACCAAATATTAAATTTGGAATTTAGATTACAAATGGCAGGATGGATAGCCAAACCGAAGATAGCGGATCCGAAAGGATCACCTTGTTGACAATCAACTTCGGAATGTAATAAATGATCTTTACATATTCATCTTGAAGGACTGCTGTAAAATTGCCAAGGGTGGGGATATATGACCGGAACATGCTGCTTTATAAATTGGTTAATAATCTATTTATAAATTCATTATTTCTCAACGATTTTTATGTCGCGATCCACGAAAAAGAAAAAAGTTGTCTAAAGTTTTGCGACCCCTTCATTGTAAAATTATAAATACAAAAATAGCAGGTTGAGAAACTAGGCGTATAGTTATGGTACTAGACAAAAATGGGCAATTTTGGTGACTAACAAAAAACGCACGAGGTCAATAAATAATTATAATAATTTATAATCAACAAACCTGGGCTTTTCATCATATAGATCTGATCTTCACAAAGTCTATCATACAGTGTTTGAAGTGTAGCATCAGGTTCAATTTCCATTGATATTTTAGTATTACTACAGGCTACACAATCAGTACGTTTTTCAGCGCTAAAGGTGTAAGTATATACTCCATCTGCCATATTTAAGACCATATAATTGTTCATATTTGCACAGCATGATGATGCTAGTTTGAATACCTATGACAAATAATATTTATTCAAAACAAGTCAACTATTTATTCTACAAAAAAACAACACCTCTATATCTAAAATAAAATAAACCATGGTTAATAACTATCCAACTAAAGATTGCATAATATGCAATAGAAATGATTTAAAATAATCACCCGTCAAAGTAAATTTTCAAATATTTCGTAAACCCAGAACTATGATATTGTATTTTTAGTGGTTTGTGTCCTCTAATTGATCTAATCACAGTTTGCGGTCTGCGATATTTAGCTCCAAAAACACATTGGCCAATATACAATAGAGTCATTACAAATTCGTAGCAGAGGCACTATGTCAAATAGTTTGATCCTCTAAATTTTAATTCTTTTAATGTTGACAAGTTCATATTCTATTTGTATGCATAATAAATAAAAATAAGAAAAATAAACCACACCTCAGTAGCACAAACAGCAGCAATAGCAGCATTAGTACTAGCCACAGCTGGTATAATATTCTTCAAAACACCCTGCGTGAGTCTATAAGTCACTCCAGATATGCCATACTTCAGTGCTCTTTCTTGTGCCTTCTCTAACACCCAAGCTACATGTTGTGGATCATCTCCATCTAAAAGTGTTGAGTTACCCCAAGGATTTTCTTTTGACCATTGTATAACCTTCACATATTCGATGCAATGTTCTGGCAATCTAAAAAAAATATATAATCAAAAATTATGGACATAGGACAAACTAGTAGGACACTGTAGCATAATTAGATAAAATATTATGTTGTTCCACTCAGTTGTTATATTGTATAAGACGTGATCACTAATTTTAAGCAATGTTCAATACAGAGTTACGTATGGATGGTTGGGTGATGACTGACCAATGACTTCCTTCAATATGCTGGAAGTACAGAGATTTATACTTCCAGCATATTGCTAATAGCAGTAGTCAAAGATACATAATTAGTCTGTTATAGTGGTGGGCAACTGATAATAAGTTGTCGGGTTTTAGTTTACGATCATAATTACTACAAAAAAAATTAAACCGACCTCAAAAAAGAACACTGAAAAGTATGAAATAACTATCCCTTACGGATCGAAACTTAAGTACAAAAATAACTTTATAAATATAATACAAATACCCATATAATTAAATTTGACAGTTACTGAAGTCGGTGCCAAGCCTACTAAACTAATAGACTTCCGTTGTCGAACATTGATTTGGCACCGACTTCAATAATAAATGTCAAATTTAATTATATGGGTATTTGTATCGTATTTATAAAGTTATTGTTGTACTTAAGTTTGGATCCGTAAGGGATAGTTATTTCATACTTTTCAGTGTTCTTTTTTGAAGTCGGTTTAATTTTTTTATAAAAGTTTTTTTATTTCTCCCTTTTGAGTGACCTTGGCCTAAATAAATATCTGGGGCAGGTCTACAATTAGTTTATATTCTAATTCTAGAGCGCAATGTGTTAACTTCCATTCTATTGAGGAGGACAAACCGTGGGCTTTCACAATAAGGGATGCGAACAGATCGAACATGGGATATTATTGCCTATTATGGCCATTATCAATATCATCAATATAATATCATATCAAAATCAATCAGTTATAAAAGAACAGTGTAAAGGTCGCATCATAATTACACCCTAGCAGTATTCTTAAAAGACGACAGCCACCAGCCGTATTCTCTGTCCGCCACAAGACTGACTCTACTCACTGAATTTATTATATCACAGCCAATTTATATCTTCTCCTTACTTTACCATTATACCATGTGGGGACAACGATAGTTAACAAATGACATACAAGAGAATCGTCAATATAAATAACCAGGTCGCATTATTTGGTGTATCTTCGAAACCAAAGCTTCAATACCAGTGAAATTTCAATGGGACCAATCTGGAAGTGTATCCTTTCGAACAAAAATAGAATTTCCCAAATCGGTTCATAAATGAGGTAACAAACATAAAAAAAAAACAACCGATTTGAGAACCTCCTTTTTGGAAGTCGGTTGAAAACAGGCACATAATATTTAGTTCTTTAGATGTATTTAGTGTGGCACATATGTTTAGTTGTCAAAGTCAGTCAATCTGCGAGATCAGTCATGATCTAAGTTATCATAACGCTGACAGCAATTTTCAGGGAAATGATTTTTAAATACTGGAGGTTCTCAAATTTCTATATCGTTGTCGATTTCCCTTGTGGTATTATAATTCACCTGTCAGTGAATTTTAGCTTATAAAGTATGTAATCACTTGAGTTTTATCGCAAAACAAAGATATCTCACGCCTACAAATCTACATCTATACGTCTATACTAATATTATAGAGGTATAATTGTGTTTTTGGTTGGGTGTTGGGGGTAATCTTGGAACTTTTGAACCGATTTCAAAAGTTCTGTCAAAAATAGGAAGCTACAATATCTGTCTAATATAGGCTATATTTTATTTTGATAAAAATTACACCCGTGCGAATCCAGGGTGGGTAGCGACCCGCATAGTGTTAGATGACGGAAATATCAAAAGCACTCGCATACCTAGGCGAAAGTGTTTGAGGAGAATGATGAGTTTTGAGGGGGCGATAGAAGTATGCAAGGGCCATGAAACTTAGCGCTCAGTCCTCTCTGACTATCCTATTATGTCTACAAAAAGCAATCGTAATTTCCTCTTTTTTGCGAGTTAAAGGCGATTTTGTAAGAATTTACGACAGGAGGACCGTTTTACCACCGAGAGGGTTGTTTATACGAAATAAAAACACATTTTTATCACATGTAATGAACTGAAAGTCTTTGTTTGATTTACCATTACTTATACATATTGTAAATTTGTAATCACACAAAACCGTCAAATTTAAAACAAATAATAAATGAAACATATATGTGAAATAAATTTTTTTACTGCTATAACACAACTGTAAAAAAACACATCAAAATCAATGTCAATCTTTATAAATTAGGAACATAACCTGGGGTCCCGGGTTCGATCCCTGGTAAGGTCAATTTAGGCAATAAACGTTCCTAAATTGGCTTGGAGTCTGGGTGTTACTGGGTAGTGCAGTAGAATTAGATTATCAATTTACATTAATTGTGGTAGGGGAGAGCGGGGCTGGAAGTTCCTGGGGTAAGTTGTTCCGACGGCAATAACTTTGTAAGGAAAAGAGATAGCAAAACAAGTAAAATGCGTCTCTGAAGCGTAGGGTGACGCGCCGCGCCGGCGGCCGTTTTCATTACTCCGGCGACGGTGGTTGAGTGGCTGTGTGCACGTAGCTGTCAAAACATCACGTAAGTAAATTTTTTCGTCTTTAAACTATTTGGTCTATCTCGAGTTTTTATGGACTGATTCATTCGTAACTTTCCTAAATTGTAGTGACATTAGTAAGGTATCTTATTGCTTGAGTATTTTTTTAATCGATTGTATTAGTTTGCCAGTGTGTCAGTCTTCGTATATAGACGTAATTTGGGGCTATATGTTCCTTCCTGGCGGGGCTGGTTGTTCCCCGGAACGACCTATCCCATTTGACCTTCAATCGTACCTAAACCCCAACAAATATTATGAATGCATTTAGAAAGACTGGAATATACCCTTATAACCCCAATGTTTTTACAGACGAAGATTTTGCATCATCTTTCGTGACAGATCGCGCATTGTCAGAAGCTATTTCATTTCAAACTGTGTCAAATGAAGAACCCCCAGCATTCTAACAGCTACAATTCCGTATAATATGATGACCAGTCAGGACCATCCAACATTCAAATATTACCTCAGACCGATGTGCACCTGGAGCCTTTGACGACCTCAATATCAGTGCAGAACGATGAACAACCTCAGCATTTAACAACAAATCAGAGTGATGTTCATGAAACTGACTCTTCGACACTGACTACTGACCAAGAAGTTCAATTAACGCTAGCAAAGACAAATGCTACAGCTGTGTTAAGCCCTGAAATGCTAAAACCTTTACCAAAGGCACCACCAAGATTGCAGACCTCTACAAAACGACGTGTAAGAAAGACGGCTATTTTAACTGACATGCCAGAAAAAAATGCGTTGGGTGAAGAACAGGCAAAGAAGACAAAAAGGATTGAAGACATTGCAACGAAGGGAAAAGGGAAAAACAACGATAACAGTAAAGAAAAAGGCAAAGGCAAAGAAAGGTAAGAGAAAATCTCAAGGAAAAGCTAAACGAAGAGTATTACAAGAAAGCGAGATTGACAGCGATAATGATCTGGATTACTACTGCATAATTTGTTGCGATTCATATTCAAATACTCCTCCAAGAGAACAGTGGATAGAACGTACCATACGTAGAAATTGGGCTCATGTCAAATGTTTAGATAAAGGTGATAAAATCACTTATGTGTATCCCAACTGTGAGTCAGATGAAGAAATGAGTGACGAATAAGATTATTGATGAATAAGTATGGACATTGCCAAAGTTAATTACGTCTGATTAAAGTGAGACTAATGACTAATCTTAATTATAATTCAGGTAAATAAAGAAAAAGTTTATCTGGAGATTATCAGTTACGTTTTGTTGTTTTTTAAAGTTTAGTTATGCATCTGATAAGATTTACAAGTTGATAGATCTCAATTATAATTTAATTAAATAAAAAAAGTTTATCTGGACAAGTAATGTTTTGTATCAGTAATAATTTGTTGTTTTTTTTTTAAGTTTACTTGTGCATAGAATAAATAGTACATACATACATTTATAGAAATAGTAGTATTTAAGAAAACCTATGTTATTCTGACGGTATATTGTCATAATCTAAGCGGAACAATTTGCCTCAAAGGTGGAACAACTCGCCCGAAAGCGGGGCTGAATGTTCCGCTCCGAAATTTGACAAAACTTTGCTTCTGTAAAAAAAACTATTAAGATATTTGTAGAAGTGACTATAATATTACGTAACTCAATAAACATCCGTTCAATATTTGCATAGGTTGAAAATGAAACACTTCATTTTTATAATAAAATTTCGTGTTATTTGAAAATCGGAACTTCCAGCCCCGCTCTCCCCTACTAATGATTTTTGGCACATCGATAGAGTTATGTCTGTGTATGATTACCTTAAATTCGCAACCGATTTGGAAATGCGGAAAATGGTGAAAATTGAGAAAATCTTGGATTTTTGAATAATTCCAAAACTAAATTGTGGTACTAGATACGAGAATACTACGTGTTTGGAGTACGAATACCTACCTACTCGAGCAATTTGGACTGGTTGCGACATACGAAACATACCTAAATTTAAAAAAAGTAATTTTTCGTCTTTATCTCCTAGGCAAAATTTGTGGTACTAGTTGCGAACTCATCGGACACTTGTTTTAGCTTAATACACTTAGTTTTAAGTTTGCAACCGGTTGCGACCTACGGAACCCTAAGAAAATACTTTTTTCAAAATTCTACTTCCAGCAAAATTAGTGTAGTCAATATTATTGCTTATATCACATTTATAGGTCGTATTCCAAATGCATTGTGATCGCAACCTCTGAAACCACTACGGAACATAGTCTATTTTGTAAATTAAATATACGCTTATTACGCATATTTCGAGAGGAATGCGAGCGGCGCGGGAGACAGGGTACGCCTTGAGCGACTACGACTCGCCATGCGGTTCATTCATACATTGTTAAATATTAACGCATTAGCAAGCTATTATTCCAAATTGAAAATAGATGGACGTAGACCCAAAAGTCGGAATGGTGGAGTGTTTTCTTTTTATAATTATGAGAAATAGGTAATAATTTTATCTTAACAACTTTTGACAGTAGAAAAAAAATTACACCGATTAGTTTTCGTTAAAAAAAATAGGCAGTCATTAAGCACTGCCGACAGAAGTGAAAACCTAAAATTATGAAATAATGTAAAAAATTATGTCCAGTCAGACTATTACACATTTTCAATTCAAATTACATTTATTTTCAAATATTCCATATATTTTTATACGTATATTTTTCTACCTGAAATTTCGTTAGTATTTGCTAATAAACCCTAAATTTGAAATGAAAGTCAGTTTGCATAACTAGGTTTGAATTGAACATCTAAGGCTTTTTTGCAAATTTTTCAGTCTAAAATTTGTATAAGGTAATAAACAATAACTTTGCATTAGTAACCATATTTCTGAAAATTTAATATATAAATTTAAAATTGTTATAAAATTTAATAGATTTTTTAATTTTAATATCCACGAGGAAAATATCATCGAACACATAGAAACTTATTTTACCACGCTAGTGAAATAACTCATAAGCATAATGCAATGAGTATTACATAGGTAATGCAATGAGTATTACATAGGTAATACTCATTGCATTATGTATAGGAGAGGTCAAATATAAAAGAAAGAATTAATATCATGTCGTGACGCGAACTCATAAAATTTTACTCATTCAAAATTTAATTTAAATTTGGAATTCTAAGTACAATGAAAGACATCGATATTCACACTGAAATCATAGGTATTAAAAATCGATTTTATAGGTAAAGATCTAATAAAAAAAATCGATTAAGGTTAATGACTTTGGGTTCTACTTCTTCTTTGTTTTTGTATTATTGATGTTCTAGCTGTACCCGCGACTTCTTCCGCGTGGAAAAATTTTCCGTGACTTTTCCGAGTTAGTGTTTCTTTTTCACCCCTTTATGGGTAGATTTTTCATAAAAAGTAGCCTTTGTATTTTCCTTTAAAAAAGTCTATCACTGTCTTAAACATCGTGATTGATTCACCGGTTTAGCATTTACCACACAAAGTTTTATCCCCGTTTCCATCCTGTTATGAAAAGATTTTTGATAAACGAAACCTATGTTCGACTCCCGGTTTCAAACTAGATAGTTTGAAGTTCGATTCGATTTCGATTTCCATTTCGATTTTGATGGCACGGAGATCCATGCTATCAAAATCGAACTGGCGGTTTAGCCGTGAAAACGTAACAGACAGACATACTTTTGCAAGAATAATACTTATTATTATGAGATAGTATGGATCGTATAGCATACTATGTACATTTTATGTTTAAGAAAAAATATTATTTTCGTAATCTGCACCGGGAGCAACTTCAAAAATGACACCCATATCATTTTATTAAAAGAATAATGTACTCCATCTTGGATTTTAAGATCAACGTCATTTTCGTAATCTACACACCGAAAAACCTTAAAAATGGCGCCTATATCAATTTATTGAATACCTATAGTAATGTCTGCCATTTCAGATTTAAAAATAGACTTTTGTAAGCAGTACTCCGAGAAGCCTCGAAAATGATACCCATGTCATATCATTTAAAAAAATTAACATGCATTATTAATTTTTTTTAATTATGACAAAGACGTCTATTTTCAAATCGACGTCTTTGTCATAATTAGTTCCCCGAAGAACCTAGAAATTTCACCCGTTATCACTTTATACAAAAAATTAATTTCGGCCGAGTACCCAGCATGTGTTGCAATGCCGCACGTGCGCAGATCACATAATATACAGAAACCTTCTCCTGTGTTGTCCATTACATTGGATACCGATACTATAGAAGATCTTAAACAAAAAGTCACTTCCTTCGCGTAGCATCCGCTATATTGAATTTATGATGACGTCACATGTTCAAAAACCTTCCTTTGCGTCTTCCATTTCATTTGATACCTATATTGTTGGTGTTGAACAAAAAAGTTAGCCATATTGGATTTATGATGACGTCACATATACAAAAACCTTCTTCTGTGTATTTCTTATCATTTGATACCCATATTGATGGAGGTCTTGAAAAAAAGTTATTTCCTATTGTGGATCATCCGCCATATTGGCATATCATATTGTATCTGATGACGTCACATATACAAAAACCATATCATTTTTTCAATTACAAAATTTTATAAAAAAATAGCCTACATTTGCTTTCGGGCAATTACTACCTCTGTACCAAATATCATCATAATCGGTTAAGCGGTTTAGCATTTCCCATACAAAGTTTCATCCCCCTTAGGATAGATATAAAAAAAAAAGATAGCCTATGTCCGTCCTCTAATGTCAAACTATATATCGGTCCGGTGGTTTAACAGTGAAAATGCAGACTTTCGTATTTATAATATTAACATAACATAACATAACATAACTTCACGCTGTATCCCCAACGGGGTAGTCAGAGAGGACGGAGCGCCAGGAGTCGCGGTCCTTACACACCTCTTTCGCTTCCTCAAATCTCATCATTCTCCTCACACATTTTCGCCTAGGTATGCGAGTGCTTCTGACATAATATTAGTATGGATATAAATAATTTTTTATTTATTTCGATTCAGACAAAACATAACGCCCTCAGTTTTATTTCCAAATATATTTTCATTGTACGTACTACATTTTCATTGTACATACATATACGAAAAAAGCACTTCCTCCCGGTGACGTGTTGTATGGTGGTCAGTGAGGTTTCGATTTCTTTTAATCTTTTGATTGAGTGGGTCGATTTCGATAAAATACACTATATGTTACTCAGATAGAAGGTTCATTTTTTTCAGAAATTAGATTTTTAATTCAATAAGTGGTATATGTGTGATGTGATTACAAATGAAGACAGTCTACGATTTTATTAAGTGTATTGATTATTCAAAAAAATTTGATGCAAGTGGACTGTTTCAATTAATTTTTTCAAGCTGACTTGTTGGACGTAAATTAATTATTACTAAATTTTGCATATTGAAAGATGTATGAAAAGATAATAAAAATAAACGTAAAATAAAATGAATATACACGTATACATATGTATAAGATATGTACGTATACATACATACGTACCTACATATCTTCACACTATATTCCTAACGGGGTAGTCAGAGCGGACGGAGCGCCACGCTTCGCGAACGATACATACTTCTTTAGCTTCCTCAAATACGCGTATAAAAAGACTTAATTGTTATTTTAAATGATGCATCTTTAAGCTCTGTAAAAACGTTAGACTATAGTTAGGACAATAAATCGCTTTTTTTTTTTAATCACTGTCCATACAGGACAGTGATTTAAAAAAAAGCGGTCAGTAGTCAGTTAAGTCAGTTATGACGACCTCCGTGGCGCAACGGCTTAGTGCATCGGAAAGTAAACGGGGGTTGCGGGTTCGATTCCCGTCCCGAGTCTGGGTGTTTATGTATAATATATATATATATATTTACAAAAAAAAAAGTATATAAGTAGTATATCAGTTGTCTAGTACCCATAACACAAGCGCTATGCAGCTTACTTTGGGACTAGATGGCGCTGTGTGAAATGTCTGAGTATATTATATTATTATACAAAAAAAAGTCAGTAAAATACAGATACGCTGAATTTTTGTTAAAACAAAACAATCTAAATTATTTTTCGAAAAAAAAGAAGACATAAAAAGTCTTTTGTTTAAGCAGTACTCATCACTCGCCGACATCAGAAAAATTTACTTCACTACTTTACTAATTTACCGACAGAAAAATATTGTTAAGACGGGAATTCAAATATTAAAAATAGTTATCATACGCAACGCTAATTTCAACGCTAGTCCCGTACCTATATCGCCCGCCGCGCGCCGCCCGCATTCCCCTCGCAAGACTCGTAATTATACGTACTTTTTATTTACAAAATAGACTAGGTTCCGTAGTGTTTTTAGAGGTTGCGATCACAAAGCAGTTGGAATACGACCTATAAATGTGATATAAGCAATAATATTGACTACAACAATTTTGCTGGAAGTAGAGTTTTGAAAAAAGTATTTTTTTAGGGTTCCGTAGGTCGCAACCGGTTCAAATTTAAAACTAAGTATATTAAACTAAGTGTCTGATGAGTTCGCAACTAGTACCACAAATTTTGCCTAGGAGATAAAGACGAAAAATCACTTTTTTAAATTTAGGTATGTTCCGTATGTCGCAACCGCTCCAAATTGCTTAAAAGTAGGTAGGTATTCGTACTCCAAACACGTAGTATTCTCGCAACTAGTACCACAATTTTTGTTTTGGAATTACTCAAAAATCCCAGATTTTCTCAATTTTCACCATTTTCCGCACTTCCAAATCGGTTGCGAATTTAAGGTAATCATACACAGACATAACTCTATCGATGTGCCAAAAATCATTAGTACCACAATTAATACAAAATCATGCCTTATTTTGAGCTAATTCTACTGGACTAGGGAGCTCCCTCAGTTCGTTGTGTGGTACTCATAGAATAAATCTAGTGCTTAGTTTCAGGTCACAGGATTTGTGTACTTGTCTGGAGTATTTACAAAAAATTTCTCTGAACGTCACTAAATATGTACTGGTGAATCGCGCATTCTTAATAAGTAGTTTGTGTTAAGTGTGACAAAAATTTTCCTTAATTGCAGCCTTTTCCAACTGTATTAATCTCTTTCTGTACTTTTCTTTTTCTTTTTTAATGCTCAATCCGTCGGTCGGTCTTTCTCTTTATAATTTTTTCGCGCTTCTTTTAAGCATATTGCTTCTTACACTGTTTACATCATTTTCTAGAGCTCTTGAGGGAGGAGGGACTGTGGTGCGAGTAGTAGGATACTCTGAACCTGGCGTATTTTACCGTACATTCGTCGCATTCGTAACTTCTTTTAAAACTTTTCATTTTACGCGATAGGTAGTACGAATCTCAAATAAACAACATTAAACAAATGTTGTAATCAAGCTTAACCCAGCAGGGTAGTATATTATCGTTATTGATTTATTATTGGGACGACGATTTTCCAACTAGTGGAGAAACACCCAACTACATTATTGTAGATTTAACAATCAGAATTCGACATGTAAGGATTTAGCAGTTTTACTCCCGACGCGATTTTGACCACTTAATTGCTATTTTTAGTTTAGCTGTTTTAATTAATCGGAGTGGAATTGGTGGTTTAATTAAAGGGACGGCCCTTTCTATTTCGAACGGCATAAAAATGTCACATGCGTTAGAAAAGTGATTTAGCAGGTTTACACTCTATGTCGAAAATATTCATTCATCAAATCATCATTCATCTGTAAATATATTTTTATGAATACAGGGTAGGGTCAAAAAGTAGCAGGACTGAATTAATTCTCATTTTTTTATTGAACTAATCGGTACAAATTCTTAGTAGTCCTCAAAATAGCACCCTTGTGCTTCGACTACGCGACTCCCACTGCGCGTACGCCTTCTGGAACTCGCTTTTCGGGTACCCTTCAGGGATGTCGTCACGGCCCCTTGCATGTCTTCTAAAGAGCTGTATCGGTTTCGCTTGAGGTCCTGCTTGAGCCGAAGAAAGAGGAAGAAGTCCGGCGGTGCCAGATCTGAACTGTAGGGGAGGTGAGGCAACGTGGCAACCCTATGCTTGACCAGAAAGCCCCTCACCAGCAGCTTCCAAGAATCGACGATGTCTGGCTCTGGCTGCACGTGGAGGACGCGTTTGCGCAACCTGTCAAGCACATCCACGTAAAAACTGCCATTCAGTCTGTACGCGTTCAGCGGGTACGAACTCCCTGTGAACCACACCACGACGGTCAAAAACGCAGATGAGCATGGATTTGACCCTTGAGTTGCTCATTCTGACTTTCTTCGGACCGGGGACTTGTGAAGAATGGCATGAATGGCAGCATCCTCGGAGGCGTTCTTAATTATTCCGAAAGTCTCCGTCGCGGCTTTCCCGAGATTGACGATATTTTCCTCCATCTTATTTAAGATAGAGGAAAATCCATTATCCATTAAGAATCATCATCCATTCATCATCATCCAGGGATTTCGCGACAACACTTCTTAACAGAGATTCACGGAAATCGACGTGCTTACTCTCCGCTTGCCCGTAGGCGACTGGAAAAAACATCAGTCTCTTTGGTTAGCTGTATAAAAACGTAGTGTCCTTCAGAAAACGGCTTGATGGCAGCTCTACGTCAATTGAAAAGTTTAGCAACGTGTGCGCTGCTTGTTTTAATCAGTTCAGAAGCTACTTTCCTAATGACTTCGAAGTTTAAACGTGATTCGGGTTCAGAATATGGCGATATCGCAGATAGACCTAATGACTTGCTCATATACCGAACATTAATTCCGTTGGTGTGTAACCTGCCACTATTGATTGTGTGCTGTTTATAGCTAATTGTACTACTGGGAGATCGTTGCGCCATGTTTTGTTCGGATCATTTTCTATTATGGTTAGCAAGTTTTTGAAAGTGCACATAAAATTCGCTCTACTTGGCCATCTGCTCTACTTGAGCCAGTGGCTATGAAATTAACTTCGATATTCTGTGTTACGGTCATGTCTATGTGTACGGTGTGCCAAGGTGTTGTGACTTTTGAAATGGGTAAAGTTGAATTTGCTGGGTCCCCGGGTTTCCTTTGGAGGTCGTACATATAATACAAGAATTAACAAATTTTCGTACTTGTTTACCCATCTCAGGGAATCAAGATTACCCATACAATTTATCGAGTTCTCTCTGTTCCGAGGTGTTTGATTTCCATGTGTACATAATTGATTAGGGTCCAAGTGAGCGATTGTGGTACTACTGGGAGCCAAAAGCTACTCTTAGTGTTATTTCTCTCGATATTCCTGTATAATACTATTTCGGACGACTGGAGCGAGGAAACATTGTGATTTAGATAGTACAGTGGGGCCTGTTTAGCGTCCTAATGTTATAGATTTATAAAGTTTCTTTTTCATAGATTTAATGAGTTTATAATAAACATTTCCTATTTTGTCTAATTTATTTCCCAATAGTTGTATAAGTTATAGTTATATAAGTTATATTAATAATTTATAATGTAATAAATAATCGATATGAACAAACTAAAATCATTAAAAATTTGCACCTACAATGTAAGAACACTATCATCAACAGAACGTTATCTCGAACTTTCTTATGCCATAGAAAAAATAGACTGGCACATCTTAGGACTGGCCGAAGTAAGAAGAAACGGATGCGAGATAGAGGAACACGAAAACTTGATATTCTGCTACAAAGGAGAAACAAATGGACTCTATGGCGTCGGCTTCCTAATAAAAATAGAACTCAAAAAACACATTGTGAACTTCACAGCAATATCTGAAAGAGTGGCTTTACTCCAACTTCAGTTCAACGATATAGCTTTGTCCTTGATACAAGTATATGCTCCAACAGCCCAATCAAGTGAAGAAGAAATTAATACATTCTATGAAGAACTATCAAAAGCCCACAGCCTTGCAGACCAGTTGGTACTAGTTATGGGAGACTTTAACGCCAAGATCGGACACCCACAACCAAACGACAATTGTATAATGGGAAAATATGGATATGGCGTTCAAAATGAAAGAGGCGAAAGGCTGATCCAATATGCATATGAGTACAAATTGTCGATAATGAACACTTTTTTCAAAAAGAAACAAAGCCGAAAATGGACATGGTTATCACCGGATGGGACGACAAAAAACGAAATAGACTTCATTGTAAGTAGCAACCAAAAACACATTCTAAATGTGGAAGTGTTAAATAATGTATGCTTTACCTCGGATCATAGACTAGTAAGAGCATCAATAAACTTAGAGAAACCTAAACTAAACAGAACATCCTTTACAGCTACGCCAAGAACACTAAAAACAGAAAACGAAATAAGAAATTACAAAGAAAATCTAGAAGAAAATATGAAAAAACAAGTAGAAACTTTTCAAAATACACAAGATGTACAAAAATACTATGATCAACTCGAATACACAATTATCACAAGCCTAAAAGCAAAATCATATAATAAAATCTATGAAAAAAAAGAACATAAAATATTCAAGAAGAGCACTTTAGACCTGATAAAAAGACGCACTGAATTAATAATTTGCAAAAATAAAACAAAAGAAATAAAAAACGAAATAAAAAACCTTTACAAAATAACAAGCAAAGCAATCAAGGAAGACTACAATCAACATAGAAGAAGTATTATAACATGGAATCTAGCGAAATATAGAAGCGTGAAAAAAGCTAACAAACAATTAAATACACACAAAAACTGGATACAAACATTGAAGAAAGGACAAGACGATACGAAAACCAGACAAGAAGTATTTAAATGTGCTACTACATTCTACAAGGAGCTATATGCAAGATTGTCCGAAGACACTCATAATGAAAAGATTATAGACACAGACAGACAAAAGTTCGGCGAAATTAGTGCAATAACAGAAATAGAAGTGCTGCAACACATGAAGAAACTAAAATCGGAAAAAAGCCCTGGCCCAGACTGCATCACTAATGAAGCCATAAAGATAGGAGCCCCTGTTATAGTTACATTTTTAACAACACTCTTCAATAGGATACTTGAAACAAGAATAGTACCCCACCAATGGTGTAAGCCAGACATAATACTCCTTTATAAAAAAGGAAGTCCATTAGATATTGGAAACTACAGGCCGATAAGTCTACTTCCCAGTATATATAAGCTATTCTCATCCATTATACTGTCACGAATAACAGAGAAGATAGATAACAAACAGCCAGTTGAGCAAGCAGGTTTCCGTTCGGGATATTCTACACTTGATCATATACAAACCTTAGAGCAAGTTAGGGTATACAGATGGATCTCGCAGAGAGAGCACAAAACTCTCGGGAGCGGGCATTTACACACCCAAATCAAAACAAAAGGAAATGAGCATATCGTTAGGTCTATATACTAGCGTGTTCCAAGCTGAGGTATACGCGGTATTGACATGTGCTCAAAAGATGCTAGAAGAAGACAATAGCATGTACACAGATGTGGTAATCTACACGGATAGTCAAGCCACATTAAAGGCATTGAATAGACCTAGCACCAAATCAGCCTTGGTACTAGAATGTAAAAGAACGTTAAATCGGTTAGCATCCTCGATAGAAACAACCATTGCCTGGATCCCAGGTCACCAAGGGAATGAGGGCAATGAGAAGGCGGACGAACTTGCAAGAGAGGGAGCGGAAAGGAGGTTCACCGGACCTGAACCAGTTCTCCCAATATCAGAAAGAATAATAAAAGGAATCATCAGAACCATAGCTATGAAAGAAACAATCAAAGCATGGAAGAATAAAGTAGGCTGTAGACAGTCAAAGATGTTCCTAAAGGAAATAGATAAGAAGAAGGTACAAAAGATCCTAAGAATGAGCAAAACAAACATTAGGACGATCACAGGAATAATAACAGGACACAACTTACTAAATAGACACAAGGCTCTAATCAGTAAGGGAAGTGAAAGTGCACAGTGCCCGCACTGTGACAAAGAGGAAACTAGCAAACACTTCATAGCGGAATGTGTAACGTATTCGAGAATAAGATGGGAGATTTTCGGAACAGACCTACTCGGGGAGGAGGAACTGAAGTCTCTCAGCTACGAGGACATAATAGAATTTTGTAGGCGTACAAGAAGGTTTGATGGGGAACGTTTTCTAGGCCATCAGTAGACCATACTCCATGTAAGGGAAATGGGTGAAATGGTCCAAAAGAGGACTGATCACCCGTCTGGGCCTGGCAGACGTCCCTCATCAACAATAATAAAATAATAATAATAGAGCAAGTTATCGAAAAATTTAAAGAAAACAACCAACTCCTGTATATTGGCTTCATAGACTACTCAAAAGCGTTCGACAGCATCTCCCATGTCTCAATATGGAAAGCACTAGAATCTTGCAACATAGAGGAAAACTACATATCTATTCTGAAAAACATCTACAAAAACAACTCAAGCAAAATAAGGCTAGAGACTATAGGAGAAGAAATTGCAATAAAAAGAGGAGTTCGGCAAGGTGATCCCCTTTCTCCTAAACTTTTCATAGCTGTACTGGAGGATATATTTCAAAGTATCAATTGGAACAAAAAAGGTATTTGGATAATAGATAAACATTTAAGTCACTTAAGATTTGCAGATGACATTGTTATCTTTGCTAAGTCAGCCTCAGAACTGCAACAAATGATACAAACTCTCAACAAAGAGAGCAAAAAGGTAGGACTGCACATGAATGCAAGTAAAACGAAAGTGATGACAAATGGCCAACAGAAACCAATCCAAGTAGACAACAATAACCAAATTGAATATGTCAACGAGTATATATACCTTGGTAAACAAGTATCCTTTAATCCAGAAAGCAACGAAAAAGAGGTTGAGAGAAGAGTCAACTGCTCATGGAAAAGCTTTTGGGCCCAGAAAGAAATTCTGAAGGGGAACTACAGTATGCCACTAAAAAAGACTGTAATAGAAACTTGCATCTTTCCAAGTTTAACATATGCATGTCAAACATGGGTATTTACAAATAAAATAAAAAATAAAATAATTACAACTCCACACGCTATGGAAAGGAGTATACTGAAACTGAGGAAAATAGATAAAGTAAGAAGCGAAAAAATAAGAAAGAAGACAAATCTGACAGACACCCTCAAACATGCCATGAGGCTGAAATGGCAATGGGCAGGACACATCACCAGGTACACTGACAAAAGATGGACTTCACAGTCAACGAAATGGTCTGGACCATTGGGAAAAAGAAGAGTAGGAAGACCAAAGAAACGATGGGCAGATAACATAAAAGAAGTTGCAGGCAAGAACTGGTGGAGTCTCGGCGTAGAGAGAGAAAAATGGAAAAGGATGGGGGAGGCTTTTACCCAAAAGGGATCCATTTCTAGTATTTAAGCATTTAATAAAGTTTTACCTACTAATATTAGAATATAATATGAATAACTTACTAACAACACATGTAAATAATAGATTAAGAAATGGAACAATAAAGCTTTATTATTATATTATTATAAATAATCGATAGATTTAATATATAAATAATGTAAAATAGAAATACATAATAAATAAATTGTAAGCCAACCTCTAACCGGCTCGGGCAATCGGGTGGCGCGCATGCACCTCTCTGTGCACTAGGCGGATGCCGATTGGTCAGTTGCGCAATACCATTATAACTAGCGATCTCGCTAGTTGCGCCCCCCCCCCCCCTTCCCCCGATGAGGGATATATAGAGCGCCAGTAACCACAGAGATTCATTGTGGATTCCTCTCAACATTGTGACTACTAAAGAAAAATAAATAGAAGACTGAAATAGTGATTTTCTTCCAATCCCAGCAGCAGAAAAGTACGAGGGAGTCAACAGTATAGCAGCACCATCCCATACAAATACATCTTTGTGTATGTTGTAGGTATGAGCCACTACATCCGGCAAGTCTCCTAACGATAACATAACGATTTTTAAATTTTTTTGTTTTAAAACTGTCGATTTTAAGAATTCAAAGTGTACATTACAGATGAAAAATGATGCAAGATTTTGATTTAACCATTTTTAATGTAATTGACATTTTTACTACGTTATTTAAACTACAAAAATTTAACACTTTTCAATGTGTTTTCATTCAAATAACTTTTTACCGTATATAAACACAAATATTTTTTGTTACTAAAGGTACCACTGAATAGCAAATGGCTTGAAATTATATACAGATTAAAAATACTAAATATTTTGAAACATTAAAAACATACCTTGGAGTATTTGCAATAGTACATAAGGGAAATGTTCTTTGTGGTGGATATAAATCAAGTGTACATTCAATGCAGGCACTCATGCCTGGCAAGATCACTCTAGCATTGCCTTTGAACCCCTCAGTACCACCATCAACTAGAGGAATAACACTGCTTTGATCCAAACTCCCTGAAAATTATTATTTGTATATTAAATTCTTCTATAACTGAAGTTTTTGAGACCATGAGTTTTTTTTTAAGTTGGTTAAAAAATCGAGTAGAAATCGAAGCAATAGCTTTCATTACCATCATCATTGTACTGCAAGAGAGACATAAGCATGCCATTAAGCCATCGTCTAGCAACTATGGAATCAAGACCACATACAACTATGTGAAATTGCCTATAAAATCCTTCATCTAAATCTTGAATAGCACAGTGATGTGCCGCTGCTTCACATCCAGGTATCCTGCAACATTCATAATACAACTAAAATTATAAATACTGATTATTTCAAATCAGTTTAGAACATTTAATAACAGGTAGATTTCAGTACATACCTTTTGTTAACAAACTCAACAGCGCATTTAGCCTTAGACAAACCAATATCATTTTTTCTAAACAAAAACTGTCTATTTAAATTGGACAATTCGATAGTGTCCATGTCTACTATATGTATTTTCTTAAACCCCATTAAGGCTAAGTCTTTCAGCAATTCACAACCAAGCCCTCCAGCTCCAACTACCAACACTTTACATGAATTCATTATAAAATCTAATATCTCTGCAGATGGTTCAAAGTCAGGATGACAAAAGGGGCCAGACCTTTCTAATAATTTCCTTATATTTTGCCATCTTCTTTGTTGATAATCAGTTTGCGTTTCACCAGCAGCCATTACAATACAATTTAGTTAAACTATAAAAAAAATTAAAAAGATATAATACTATAATGATGCTTTGATAGACATAGACCACATAAAAACATAGACTATGGAGAAGATACACTATTGAAGATACTATGCTAAAAACAAATCATAACCACAGAATACCTATAACGACGCAGGGTAATAATTACCATACTCTTTGAGCAGGGTCATTTCACTCCACAGACTATTGTTAAATTGAGCATAAATTGTTAGTGCAAGCCACTAGATCTAAGGACAAGTTATTACCTTTTAGGATTAAGGCAATGGTCATTCGACCATACAGCCAAGAATACTGTATTACAGACATGAAATGTTGGAATCTCTTAGTAGTTGTGCATGAAACGTAGAGAGAATAAAAATGGATTTGGCGGGAACGGAAGAAGTAAAGTTGGCATTTAATTCAAATTTTTTTTTAGGTTTTTTTAATGTATATAAATGATAGTTAAATGCGTTAAAGTTCTGTGCAAGTGCTAAGAATTGTAAAGTGAATAAATATGTATAATTGAAGGTTTCGCGTTTTCCCAAGAAGTCCTTCCTAACTCCAGTAAAGTACTGAAGTGTTACGGAATTAGTAATACCTAAGTGGACTGACATTTCACATTAAAGATGCACCACTTTTTTTCTATCAGAATGGCAGAAATGTTTCTAATAAATATGAAATAAGTTGCCGATATATAAAAGAGAAGAAGAAGAAGAAGGAGGGAGTACATACTAGAGTACGAAGGACCGTGATCACATGAGATAAAAAATGTACTTATAGATTAAAATTTCTGTAATTATAGTTATGCTATTAGTGTTGCCAGCTAATATTTCTAGTTTTACAGAATTGCATAGCAGTTCTTATTTCTGTTCTTATTCACATTCATGACTTTAGCAAAAGTATATTATGACGAGTAAAGTTTATACCAATTTGATACCAAGATATTGACTGAACGTATGAAAGGCATTTCTAAAAGATATTTGTAGGAGGCACAAGGTGGCTTTAGGAACGGTTTATAAAGTTTCTGGCGGCCATAGGTCTGAAAGTTTTCTGCGCTTTCATGGATCTTGCAAATGCATTCGACAGAGCAGTGCGAAATAAATTATGGAGTCTTCCGCCTCAATATGGCGTGGAGAAGCCCTTACTGCAGGCTGTAAGGTAATTTTATTGAGATTACAAAACCTATGTAAGGATAGATGGTGACTTGTCACCCTGATTCGGAGTCTGTTCAGTCGTCAGACAAGGCTGCATAATGTCTGCCTGGCTATTCGTGCTGTATTTGGACAGTTGCCTCTAGACATTGAAAGGTAGTATGAGTGGTATGATATGTGATGACACAGTGGTAAACTACCTATTGTAGGCTGACGATGCTGTGCTTATAGCACCGTCAGAAGCAAAGTTACAGACACTAGTTGCATGCATGAAAAAAGAATGTGGAGTGAAAAGATTAAATATGAATATGAACAAAACTGAGGTTCTGGTGTTTAAAAGGGAAGATGTACAGATAAAGTATGGATGGTAAATGGAAAATGTTTAGAAAGAGTGAACGAAATTGTATATCTGGGAAGTGCGTTTTCAAGGGATGGAAGAAGTGAGTTGAATGTGGAGAGACGAGTAGCGGCTGGCAATAAAGTGAACGATACTCTATCCACATTAGTAGGCATCGTAAATATAGTCCGCCAAAATGGTCATACACAATGCGGAGTTGGTTCCAACTTCATTGCACAGTAGTGAGGCCTTGATATGCCCGAAATCGAGTGAAAGTATGAGAAATGCAGTAGAAATGCGATCTCTTAGAAATATGTACGGCGTCACTTTTCCGGATAAAATAAGCAATGAAGAGATACGCAGTATGACAGGATTGCATAACAGTGTTATTGCACAAATGAAGAAAGGAATGCGTAGATGGTTCGGACACATAGAAAGCATGAGTATGAAAGATTGACGAAGAAAATCTACAGAGCGAAAATGAGTGGTGAGAAAGGCCAAAGAAGATT
The DNA here is from genome assembly GCA_907165235.1 of Zeuzera pyrina. Classification (NCBI taxonomy): domain Eukaryota; kingdom Metazoa; phylum Arthropoda; class Insecta; order Lepidoptera; family Cossidae; genus Zeuzera; species Zeuzera pyrina. The sequence continues at coordinate 14,202,060 of OU015624.1, forward strand.
AAGGCTGACTTATAAAGATTAAATGGCCAGAATGTTAGCAGATGAAAATGTCAAAAGCACTCGCATGCTTTGGTGAAAATGTGTGAGAAGAATGACGAGATTTGAGGAAGCGAAAGAAGTATGTAAGGACCGTGACACTTGGCGCCCCGTCCTCTCTGACTACCCCGTTAGGGATACAGCGTGAAGATATATATGTATGTATGTTATGACAACTCTTCACCCTTAAATAATTCCGCCCGTCTTTGACTTTTTTTAAAAACACCCTCTACTTATTTTACAGAAAGGTGAAATCCTACGATTGTACTTATACAGTTAAAGGTAACGAAAATTACTTCGAAACTGTTAGTCAAATTCAATTACAAGAACGACAGCTAGAAGGTGAAAGAAATCGCCCAAACGAATCATCAAAAGCTAGACCAAAGAACTAAAAAGTACGAAATACGAACTGAAACGGGAAATGAGAATAACTATGAAAATGCTGACAGTACATGCATACATATCTTTACGCTGTATCCCTAACAGGGTAGTTAGAGGAAAGTGCTGAAAGTAAAATTAAGAAAACTCAAAGTAAGAAGAAAACAATGAAAATGAAAACAAAATAAAAACGGAACAAGCAAAAAATAAAGAAAACAGTATTGAAAATGAAGCGAATTTTCAAAGATATTTTTAGATGCACCGACGTAATGATTTTTCATGTATGTATTATACAAATACATAATAGTTATAATACACATCATACTTAAATAATATTTTGTTATTACATTATATATTATAATCCACACCGTGAAATTTTCATGGTTTTCGAATCAAAATAAATGATTTTACATGTGTACAAAAGTGTTCAGTTCTTTAGTGGAATAATTTCTTTCAGAACCGTGAAAGGAGATGTTAAGTTTTCGGCTCACACTTTGTACACTATTTAGAAAATCGAAGAAAAATCTAAAGATTGTTAGAAAAATAGTAAAATTGCAATTTTTATTATATATTTTTAGCATGAGAGCAATATTTTATTATTTAACAGGGCTATATGGACAACAAGTACGCCATAACGAGTTCGTTCCAAAACTAAATGCGAAGTATTCAATTTACTATGTAGGTATATTATTAACAAAGTAATGATAAAAAAATCTCATCCACTAATTTATTCTTTACTAAACAAAAATACCTACTTACAAAAAGCTTTCAGCGCAATTATTTTTATTTTGTTGAAAACATGCGTAATTGGAAATGTCTTCGAGTTGTGATGTATGAATATACTTTGAACGTCGCGCACGTCACGGGTCAAATCGGTCAAAACGCTGTCAAAAATTATGGAGCACAGATTAAGTATTTGTAGCAAGCTACAGATGCGACAGTCGCTTTACCGTAATTGTTATGTATTTCGTTTTGGCCCTACTATCGCCTACTTAAATGTTCAGATCATTTTTTATCACTATTCATATTAAGCAAGCTTGATAAAATACAACTCCATCTTTGATGTGCTGACTAAAAATCTACAACTCCCACTAGAACTGCATATATCAAAAAAGGCGTGTTTATTTCTAATTTCGCTTAACTTTGACCTGTTCCTCAAACAGGGTTATTTTTTATATTAAGTACTCATACTTTACCCACATTATTTACCAAGATTAATAAAATATAACTTATTTAATCAGTTGACTTAACATTTGTTGTCGCTATTTTGCATTTCTCAAAAGAAAAGTTGATTTGGTTGATCTGATCCCGAGGCGTCAAAGATTTCATTTCCTGTTAATTTTTTTATACCCTAAACTGCAGTGTAGATATGTTCAAACTGTGAACAGGGCACTGGCTGAGATTTTAAATAGGTTTCCAGTTAAGACCTGCAATATAATTGTTACAAAGAGTACTATAAATTAACTATTAAAAGTGGAATACGTTAAATATGTCATTGACGCTATCTTCTTTAGGTAAGGTGTTTGTTGCCTATGATATGTGCATATAATACTTTTGTACTAGGCTAATATATACTACTAGGCTAATATATACCGAAACCATAATTAAAACACTTTTATTTAATATTAAAGTTTCTAAATTATAAATGTACAAAGTGCAGGCCAGAGCGCCATACATTCGTGGAACGTCTCCTTTGCGCGAGGTATAATAGAAAAATTTTGTAACGTAGATTAAAAATATCATATTTATATGTATAATAATCAACAATGACAAAAGTCTGCAGTAAGCTGAAGATTGTGATAATGATAATTTTGAATATTAATTAGATACATTATGTAGTTAGAAATGTGATTCTTGAATGTTGTGTATTGATTTTATATCCTTAAGTTTTAGTTATAGAAATATATTAACGTAGTATTTTATGGTAGTAACTACTTAATCTGTGGTAATATCATGACTGATTGTAAAAAGCTTCTTAATAAAAGGCCATAATAATACGTTTATGTTACCATTTTATTTTACAACTAATCTACTTATAACGTATGCATTAAAATATGTACAAAAAACTGAAATATCCGTTGCGTACGATTATTGATTTCACATTTTAGAGGCTTAAAAATATATAAGTGCAAATGATTTATTTTATTTTCTGATTTAATAATAAAAATACATAAATTTGTATTATCGTATTATGAGCTATGCGAGGTAAAGCAATCGCCCCGTTCAATTTGACTAATATTGCTATTGTAAAGTTGATTCACTTCTTATAGTTCTTATAGTTGGGGATACGGAACTCGCTTCATTACAAAGCGTCGGACGTGGCTTGACTTTTGAACAGAGCTGATTGAAATTTATGGTATAAAACAAAATACCCAAAGGCTGTACTAAGTTTCACAAATGTACCCTTAAACAAACGGTGTTAGTAGAGCATAAACGTAGATCATTACACAGTTTATACTCTTTAATCTTTAACCGCAATTGAATCTCTTCTAAAGTCATAACCATAATACGATAGCAAAAAATGTAAATAAACTGTATAGCAAAAGCTGTAAAGAAACTGTGTAAAACTGTATAAGTTATACCTATGTTAGAATTACTCTTTGCTGTTTTCTAAAGAGTTTATGCAGGTTTAAGCAGCAAAAACTTCATAAGGTGCTGTTATGCAAAATTTGTTAACTTCAAACCCCTTTATACCGCTATAGTAGAACTAATAGCTAAAAATGATTGATTACTTTATTTGTTTTTTATACAGCCTTTGTGTTACTTGGGAATAGACGGAGCGTTTGCTCTAAAAAGCGCGTCATGAAGTACCTTTTACTGTTAACTATTGTTAACTGTCTAGATACATACTTACTAATTCGCGTGACTAGGGAAGGGCACAGTACAAAGATACACAGCTGAGCCTGACATATTTTTATTTTCGTATAAACCAGTAGCCAAAATTCCTAAGATTTACGAGTACTTTCCAAGTAATTATGTCATAACCGACTCACTAGCTGGCACGAATTACACTGACAATGCAAGGTTGCCATATTTACTATAGCTAACTCTTAGCTTACTGTTTATCTCGTGGGTATGCTCAATGAGATAGAAAGAGAATTTCTATCTCATTGTGATATGATATGATTGAGATAGAAGAGAATTAACATTCGTCAACACGGTGGTAAATGTTACATTTTTTGCTCCGAGCATAAAATAAATTAATGTCAAACAACATTTATCTCTGTTTTCTGACATGAATTTCTGTTTTCTGACATTTTTTATTGAGTATTGTTACTGCATAACCATTTTACTGCAGTTTTACTTTTTGCATTTACTTTACAAATATTGTGTAAATCAGATAAACAAAAGGTGGCATTCGTATAGCACTTTGCAGAGCAATTCTTTGAATCGAAATTTGTGTAAAAGTTAAGTATACGTATTTTTAAGAAATCACAATTTATTAAAATTAACAAATCTATCCAGGAATATATCAATATTTTAGAACAAAATTCTGATGAAGTATTTAAGTTTGATATCGGTGGATATATTTTGATGTAATTAACAAGCTAAAGATATCATATACCACGGTACTTTCTTATTACTTGTTTTATATCCTATGGGAAAAAGTGGTGTTAAAAGGCTAGTGGTCTCAATACTAACGACAATTTGTGCTATGCATCCGTAAACGGTGATACGCGTAGAGGTAGTATGTACTAAAATACGTAGAACTGTGGCAACATTGTAACGTTGGCTGTGTGCAGATATTAATTTTAATATGCTATTTACCGATAGCAGGGTAGCGTGGCCGAGCGACATGGAGGACGATCTCGCATCACCACTCGCAGACAGGACCGGTACATCCAAAATACTGCTCGACGGAATCATACCTTGACCGCCATGATGTTGGGAAGCGACCAAACCATCTGAAATCGTTTACGTGAAGTGAGCCTGCCTTGCCGAAGGCCGCTGTGAGTTCCGCCTATAGCACCCTGCAATCGTAGGGCCCGTTTACAATGGGCTCGCGAACACAGAAATTCGGAGAAAGAAGACTGACGTTGTGTTTGCTTTTCCGATGAATTTCGTTTCGGTATGAGGCCGAATAGAAGACGTACTCGAGTTTAAAGGACCTCTGGACGTCAAGAGCGTTTGAAATTTTGTTAGGAAGTTCATTCATATGGAGGGGGAACAATAATGTTTTGGGCCGGTATCTGGATCGGTGGAAGAACCGATCTCATTTCGATCAGGGGTAACCTCAATACTTACATTTACGCGGAGAGGATTGTTTCAGACGTGATCATCCCTTTGCGAACCTAATTGGATGATTTGTTTCGACTAATGCACGACAATGCACGTCCACACACGGTTAGTGTCGTAACATGCACTCTTGCCGATGCTGACATCAACGTTCTGCCGTGGCCTGCTCAATCGCCAGACCTCAATCCAATTGAACGCGTATGTGATATGCTCCAAAGAAGAGCTCTGGCGAGTATAGATGCCGTGCATACACCACAACGACTTTTTGACTTGTTAGAAAGAACGTGGGCGGCCATTCCTCAAAGTGATTTTGATGAACTGATTTTAAGTATGCCAAATCGCTGTGTTGTGTGATTCGTGTCAATGGTGGAACACATATTATTAATTTTTTTATCTTTACAATAAAAATTTTAAAAATCCTCATTTTTGCCTTTTTTTGCCATTTAATTGATTACATTAACTTAGGTTAAGTTCCCACAATTTGCAAAAATTGAAATTTTTCTTAATTTTTACAAAGTGTAGGATAACTTGTTAACTTAAACATAGTAATTAAAGTACGAAGCCATAAGACCAGAAACATAAGTAACTTGATGGGCATAGTCTATAAGTTTATTTGCCTAATTTCCATGTCTTTTTTTTTCTTTCTTTATGGCATGGCGCACAGATTAACGCATTTGCCAATGTCACGTATTACTAGGTACACTAGGTAAAATCCATGTAGTCACAAATAAATTTTTTTTTCTTATCGTAAAACTCCTCCAGTAAAGTGATAGAAGGTTTTATTCAAGTTTTGAAGGACTTTTCGGAAGAGCGCGAGAGCTTCAGCTACACATGTTTATTTAGACCTACTCCATTCTTTTCACTACAGAACTTGAAAACACAATATACTATCACTTTTGTATTTTAAAACTCCCAAAAATGTAAAAAATAGAAAATCGAAATAAAATAACTAGCTCACTTCTCCCGTTCCCGCCAAAAAGTCCCTATGTATGCCTTTCATATTGTGCTTTCAGAGTAATTTTACCGTGGATGAAGTACGATATAGACACCTATAAAACTAAGATATTAAGAATATTTGAGAGAAAAATAGTCTACGTAACTATGTATATTCTTGCTATAGGTACTATGTATATCATTGTAGTTCTTCGACCACAAATAAAAAACTGGATGCACAATCTTCTGTAAAATCTAAACAAATTGTTGTCCGAATTAACATAAACATTTCTAATATCGTATAGTATTAACCGTAGTATTGCGCTAATTTAAGGTAAACCTTACTATCGAAGCATAAGGTTGTAAAAGCTGGTAAAGGATCCTTGCATGATATTGGAACGAAGTTTGTTAAAAAAAATATTTAAAATGCGATCTTATGATTCATGCTTAAAGTATAATTCACCTAATACAGTTGAATCGTTATTTACGTCATTTCGATATGTTAAGTGAAAGTGACAAAAATGAGACATGTATTATCAGGCCATTTTTGAAAAATGTGATTGCGAATTTAATAAAAAGAGTTATGTAACAATATTATTATAACGAAATAATTAACACGTAAATAAAATTATTCAATTTATTTACCGAAAATAAAAATCGCCGCCTTTTTTAGCATTCTAGACATGTCGTTTTTACAATTTTTAAAGCAGTACTTTGTCATGTTTGCTGTTAGCGTTTTCTGAATACTATTAAAACAAAAGCGGACTCAAATACTCGTTTGAGTGCACGTTGGGTTTGGACTTTTTAGAGCATTGATTGTGTACCTTATTTTTATATGTGATCGCAAACTGTAATTACAGTATTATTTTACCCACATTTTGGGTACAAATGGGTAAGTCGGTAATTTAAAGTAATGCGTATAATTTAGGTAGATAACATTGAAAACAAGATTACAGTTATTTGAAATTTAATATTACAGACAAAAACAAAACAATTTAATTTATATATAGCTCAACGATTTTGAAGTCGTTCAAGACTGAACGTATAAACTGCCATGTCTTGAGACTTATGTCTTGATTACACGTTACAAGTACAGGGGCGAGACTGTGCGCTCGGCTCCCGGTTAAACAATTAGAATTACCAAAATCGACTACTTTTCTTGATTTTGCTTGATGACAGTAGGTAGTAAGTTAAAGTGAGCGGACCATATCGGGGTTTTGGCTAATAATATAATAATAATATGCTATTAGACGCATTAGACAGTTGCCAGATGTGGCCACGGCTAGGCTGGTGTACATTGCATATTTCCATAGCCTTATGTTTTATGGCCTACTACTGCGGGGATCAGCGGTGCATATGAACTCTATCTTTATTTTACAAAAGAGGGCAATACATACCATCTTCAGTACAAATGCAAGAGAGTCGCTGAGAAACCGTTTTAAAGACATTGATGTACTCACCTTACCCTCGTTATACATTTATGAAAACATAATGTACACTAGAAAAAATATAGATCTATTTCACAGGATGGAAACTCGTGGTCGTGATCAATTAGTTACCGCTAAATTTAAACTACAAAAGTCAAGTGGGTCATTTTTGGACAACTGTGTTCGTTTTTATAATAAAACTCCACAAGAAATTATTCAATCAACGGAAAATCTATTTAAACTTGTTAATAAAAGCACACTGATTGGAAAAGCTTATTACAAAGTTAGCGATTTCATTGAAGAAAGAACAATAGTCTGGGAATAATCTTCTCTGTACATACATTTATTGGCTTTACGAATGTTGTATTTTAAATAACTATTGTAGAATAATGTTAAAAAAATGATAACCGACTGAGTTTCTTATCGGTTCTTCTCAGTGTTTTGGTTTTCCTTTCGAACCGAATTAAAAAATATTTGACGTTCAAAAATACCTTGCAATTGGATTTACTCGAATAAATTGATTTGACTTTAATTTTGACTTTGTGTGCTCAGTATGTTTAAACACATGACTGAGTGCTTGGCCGAGCGCCCGCCCAAGTAAAGCCCGCAAAGCCCGAGTGAGATAGTAACTCAGACCCTATTTTATTTATTAGACTGAGTGCCCACCCCCACATTTCACTGTACCCGTTAGCGCACTCGGCACGTATAAACACGCACTGTGTACTCGTCTCGTCGTTCGCTGCATTTCTTGCTTTTTTTCAAAACATTTTTCTTCTAGTTTTTGACTGAATTACTTACTCGATGCGAAGTTAAAAATACGCGTCACTCGGTCACATTACTCTCTCGGCCTAATGATGTCTTGCTGTCTCGCTATTGCACACGTTACGTGTAGTCGAGGCATTATTGTATGATGTCGAATTACTTGTTCGTTCGAACATGTAGCTTAGTTTTTGCTCGTCGAACGCTTAGAACATGTTTTCGCGTGTATACGTTCGATCGAGCGTCCCAGTTACGAGCGGGTCTCGATACAAACAATATATTAAAATGGCAGCTGATTTACCGAGAAAACATAAAGGTGTCACTAATTTTAGCAATTTGCCATATCTAAGACTTTATTTATTCGCGAATAATTATTAAAATCTAGTGGCTTTAGACTTTAAATAATTTTTAAATAAGTCTTTTCAGAAACGGTTTTATCCATTGCCTTCGGCGTCTAGACTTTTTAGATGATTTTCCTTTTATTGTCGTTCATGGTTCGACACGATGTCGAACGAATGTGCATGAATGTTAAAATTTCGAAACGTGTGAACACGATGTCGAGCACAGTTTTACTCAAAAAGTTTGCTCGTTGAGCATCTACGTGCATGCAAACCGGAAGTAGTGAAAGTAACTTCATGGAGTACCCTCTTCGACTCTTTTTCTTTTTAATGGAACTAAACATTTTCACATTTCAATAAACATTTTGTTATTTAACACAATTATTAATAAATAAACAATCAATACTTTAAATCAAACAAATATCATCGTTTGAATGATTTCTTTCCATTAAATACTTTTTACGTTTTTTTTTTAAATCCAATGTTGCAATCTACATTTCAATTGCGAGAAAATACGTTCTGTCGTTGCTGATATTCATTTGTTGAGAAATAGAGGCGTGATGGAGGTGCGTTTGTCGAAAATCTACTATTTTCAAGTTAGCTATTGTGAGGTTGTCCGTGTAAGTACAGTGCTTTAAATACGTTCATAGCCTTCTACGCATTTCTAAATATCGATCAGATAATTTCATAACTCGTATAATCTTATGTTATTGATAAAATTTGAGGGAGAGACTGGACTGCATAGTAGGTGCCTATCCATCGTGTTCATTTCCAGCATACCTACTTCACTTAAATATATTCCTTAGCTGTATCAAATTAATATTTTAGTAGTAATTCATTGTGTACCTTTTACAATAATCTCTGCTATGATGTGAATTTGTACGTGATATCCTTGTCATCTTGACTGCCCGGCGTTATACGTATGTAACACTACCATGCATACATGCAAATATTTGATCGAGAGTTTTATACTTACTTCATTTAAGTTCAAAATTATTACAAATGCACCATTTTTTACACTTCTAATCGATGTATTCTATAATAGGTTTAAATATGGCTGGTAACAAAATACACACTAAGACAAAAGGTAGGGAGGATAAAAGCAAAACCATTAAACACACAACTCAAAGCAATGAAGATTGTGAAGAATCTGACTTTGCATTACTTCGAAAACCTGTTCATACTAGTGTTACAGGCTTTGCTCAAGCAAGAAGAATATTTGACTTTGCCACTGAAGAAGTAAGTAGACATGTTGTGTGTGGCATTTAGTCTGATCACCACAATATATATATACATAAAATGTTTACTTAGAAGATATAATTTATTATATTACTAATTGAATATTATTTACTTAATGTTATTTTTTACTATTTCAGTTAAAAAGCTTATTATCTGATGAATGTGATTTATTATATGAATGCAAAGTATGCCGCAATATATTCAGAAGTCTGGCTAATCTTATATCTCACAAACGTATTTACTGCAAAGAAAAGTTTAGTTCATCTTTACATAGTCATTTTATGAATACTAATTGCCTTGTAAGTATATAAATATTTCCTTTTTTTTTATAAATTTAGGTATATGTAATTACTTATTTTACATTTTCTTTTTTACAGGAAAATGAAATATTAAAAATCAAACGCATGGAAGAAGGCTACCAAAAATCATTGGTCCAAAAAAATAAAACTGATGATGATATTGAAATTGACGATCGTATACCACTAACCAAGGATTTGACAGAAATTGTTGAAAATATTAACAAAACCAAAGGCATATCTGAAAGTGACTCTGTTAATCAGCAAGTTATTTTAGAAAAAATACCAAATAGTTCAATAGCTGTATTTCAGAGTATTAATTTTGGTGAGGAAAAACAATTTGACAAAATGAGGTCTCAGGTATATTCATTGTGATACCACCCTTGATATTTAAATCATTTAATAGGAACAAACCTTAAAAAATCTATTCAATATCAATTATAAATTTTTTTTATAAGACATTAATTAATAAAAGCCAGTGTTAGCCAACGGAAATGTCAAAAGCACTCACAAACGAAAATGCGTGAGGAGAATGATGAGATTTGGGGAAGCAGAAGAAGTACTTATGTAAAAACTGCAACGCTTGGCGCTCTGTCTTCTCTGACAACCATGTTAAGGAAACAGTGTGAATATATGTATGTATTAATCATTTTATTTTTATAGGTGAAAGAACTGGAAAACATATTGTCACAAGATAGAGCTGTTCTTCAGAGCGATGGAAAATTCCAAGTAGTAAGTTCTTTGGATCCTGGAAATGAAAATTCAGCTCCAGATAATATTATACAAATTAGTGATGATGATGAAGATAATGTTAACAATGTTCTAAAATGTAAAATTTGTAAGTACCCCTTATGTTCAGCAGGAACATCTGCTTAAAAACGCAAAACTAATATTACAGTGTGTTTCATAATTCATATTTATTTCATAGGTGATCTTCAATTCTCTACTCAAAAAACTCTGAAATTTCACATGAAATACAAGCATCTCGAAAGTCGTTTAGTCTACCCCTGCCCTGATTGCTTTGAAATATTTTCTACATCATGGAGTGTATACCGCCATCTCTTCAAAGTACATAGGTAATTATATTAATAATTTATGTCATCTGCCATAATGTTACATAAATTCAGTGTCTGTTGCTTTTATTTAGGCATCATCAAAAATTAAACAGAATTAGGGTCAGCTACGGTTTGGCCTGTGTATTGTTACCATCATCGTGTCTATTATCGCAAAGTAGTGTTATAAAAATGTAAAAGTTAATAAATTATATAGAGCCATTTTATTCACTTTTAAATGCCTGACCTATCTATATTTCAAATAGTAAAGTTTTTTCTCCTTCAGAATATACCTACTTATTGACTAGAAAATTAGTTTAATTTAACATACATACATATTTTCACGCTGTATCCCTAACGGGGTAGTCAGAGGACGGAGCGCCAAGCGTCGCGGTTCTTACATACTTCTTTCGCTTCCTCAAATCTCATCATTCTCCTCACACATTTTCGCCTAGGTATGCGAGAGCTTTTGACATTTCCATCCGCTAACACTAGCTATTTGATCTTCATAAGTCAGCCTTGGTCTTCCTTGGCTTCTTCTACCACTCGCTTTCGCTCTCTATATTTTCTTTGTCAGTCTTTCATTACTCATTCTTTCGTATGTGCCCGAACCATCTAAGCATTCCTTAATTCATTTTTACAATAACACTGTCCTGCGACCCTGTCATACTGCGGATCTCTTCATTGCTTATCCTGTCCATAAGGGTGACACCGCACATCTTTCTAAGAGATCGCATTTCTACTGCATTTATCAGACTTTCACTCGATTTCGAGCATATCCAGGCCTCACTACCGTACAATAAAGTTGGCACCAACACCGCATTGTGGATGGCCATTTTGGCAGTGTTAGATATATTCACACTATCTACTAATGCGGACAGAGCACCATTCACTTTATTGCCAGCTGCTACCCATCTCTCCACATCCAACTCACATCTTCCATCCTTCGAAAATACACTTCCCAGATACACAATTTTATTCACTTGTTCTAGACATTTTCCATTTACCCAAACCTCACATTAATTTAACGTTACAAATATATGTATATGTTACAGGATAAACTCAATTTTAGAACAATATAATTTTGCTTAGACCATATCAATGTGATAGGATACCCTAGTTCAAACTGGTTCATTCTAAGCCCGATAGTTTAGGAGGAAACAGTTCAGCCTAGAGTAAACTGGTACAGCTTAGTCTTAAACTAATTTTGTCTAGTTAAAATGATTAAGCCAGTGTGGTCCAGTGATCCTCAGACCGCCCTACGCGCCTTCTGCCATTTAGCACACCCTACGCGCCCTCTGCCGTTTCTCGCTAACCACGCTCGTGAATTTTAACGGTCATTTTACGTCATTACTTTTGAAAGTAAAAAGTTTTACTTGTAATAAATTAATACCTGGGCGACCATGCTTTACTCGGTGTCTTACAAAAAAAAATAACAAAAAGAAATTCTGAACACATTGCAGGATTCGAATCCGCATATTTTAGCTTGGTAGATGTACGCTCTAACCACTACTACTGAGAAGGTAAACTCTGTTGTGAAATCAAAAGAGTTTAGAAGTTTTAAGTATGTGAAAACAAAGAAAATGATTTTTCTCAGAATTGGATCCTAGCTAGATCGATTTTTGACCACCATATAGCTCTATATTGTAAATTTCATCTAAATCGTTAGAGCAGTTTTCGAGAACGCGATTATAAATATACAAATAATGCTTCTACAATGCTACTCTTAAATAACATAATATCACAGATTAATTACTTACTAACGTAAAATAATATCTTAAAATAAAGGGAGTTCATGAAATTTAACATTAAATTCATTGTTTATTCAGGGAATTGTTGTTCAGGGAAATAATATATTTTTCTCCATGACTTTTATGCATAGACTATAAATATCTTCAAAGCCAGATGCCATGTCCGAGCAGCAACGGTGAGCGAAATCAGATAACCTGACCCACCTGTACATACAACACACATTTATTATCAGATAAGCTGATCAGTCAAATATTGCTCGTTTAATATAATACTGAATATATTGTATTTTATTATGTACGACGAGCCTACTTCTTATAGACAAGCTAATCATAAAGAGTGGAAAGAACAGTTTTTAAGTCTTGTCGAAGAATATATACTAGGCAAAATTAGTTCAGACTAGGCCGTATCAGTTTATCTTAGTGTGTGCATAATCATACTAGGACAAACCTGTTTAACCAAGGTAAACTGGTTACTCTATCGGGCTTAGGATGAACCAATTTGTTATAGGTTAAACCGATTTATCATGTCACATATTGGAATAACTGGTTTGGCCGGTAATATAATAACATATTGAATTTTAGAAAAACAGCAGCACAAATTAGAAGATTGAGGGAATCAATCCAAGCTAAAGCTTTCAGGATGAATAACCCACCTGCTTTCTATGAGAAAAGAAAAAATAATACAAAACCTATTGCTGTTCAAAAAATTTCTGAAGAAGAGAGATTAGATCAAGAGAATCAGGTAATATAAAATATATATCTTGTGTCTAAAAATAACAGAATTAATGTTAAATTTGATATAGTAAAGCAACAACCTAAGTACAACTTGCTGTCATGTTTTTGTGGTTAGGTACCTTAAAAACAAACTATTCCTGAAATGTGCTTACCAATATAATGATTGATAAAAAATAAATAAAAAGTCAAAATTAATAAAAATCTGAATAGAAATGCCATCAACATAGGTACATACTTTAATATTTGTCATTAGTCTACAGAAATGAGTTTTACCTAGTGCCAAATATAATACTCGTATTACAGGCGTGGATGGACAATATGGAAGGCGATGGTGAACTGCCGCGGTGCGGCGGCTGCGGGCGCACGTTCGAGCGGCGTGCGGCTCTGGCCTCGCACACTCACACTTGCCAGCCCCGCTCGAGAGCATTAGCGCGCCGTCCACAAGAAAACAAAAAAATCGAGATTCAAATCCGCAAGGATTATAACAAAGGACCCACTAATATCAATTTGACAACTAAAAATGTAGATACCAATGGTAGGTGTAAACTCCATTTTTTTAAATAAGATGCTGTTATACATTATTTTATTAGCTTTATGATGTGCTGTTTTTTAATTTTTTGTGTTTATAGGTAACAAATGTACAACCGATGGCTCAAATCCTGTTAATAAATTAATTGTAGAAAGTGAGAAAAATGCCGAAACTAAAAATGAGATAGATAAAGAATCGTCAATGGACATAGATGGTGATCAAAAGGACCTTGACTTGACAGAAAAACCAGACTACAATTCATTATTTGATAATTACAAACCGGTTATTCATTTACCATTTGCTCAACACATAGAAAAGAATAATTTTGTTGTCCTCAAACAAAAAATCAAACCTGAAGTAGATATAAACAAAATTCTTTGTAAAAAATGTGATACCAACTGTAATAATGTACAAGAACTTTTCGAGCATATGGCTGGGCATTACAAATGGATGCGTTATGCTTGTAAATTATGCAACTTCAAGAATTATGATTTCGAAAAACTACCAGAACATGTAAAAATTGTGCATAAATTAAAAGGTGACACGGATTTCTACTTCAGCACTTTAAAACCTATTGATGGCAATGAAGCTTTGGAGTTATCTGAAACTGTTGACGAAATAAATGATGAAAATGAAAGCCCTGATTCTAGACGACCTAGTAGATGTTCCAGTGACTCTAGTCGTTTATCAGATGAGAGTTCATCGAGCAGTACGCGCTTAGAAAGTGGATCGAGGAAAAGGAAAATTGGTCAAAACAAAAATAATTCTAAAAAAAAAAAAGAATGCCAAGCGAATGGTAAGATTTTGATACGATGTTTAGTGCCAGTTATCAGTAGAAAAAGCTATAATAAAAAACTGTTATAATTTCGTTTTCTTTTTAGTTCTAGATGATGCTGAGGAATCAAAAGACAACACATCGATAGACAAAATTATTCTTGGGGACAATGAGCCAACTTCCAACATAAAAAGTTTTGAAGAAAATTCATCTGACATGGATGATATTGAAGAAAAACTTCTGAAACGCTCTAGTACCAACAGTGATTCATCAGTTGCCTCTCGTAGACCTGTTCGTAAGAAAACTAAACTTAAAAATGAAGATTTCGAATATGACTTATCTAATTTATTGAAAATGGAAGCACAAGGCTACAGAGATTCTCAAACCGTTGCAAGCTCAAAATCTGTTCAAGGCAAAAAGAAAACTCTACAAGATTTACAAATTAATTATGACAATGTTAACAAAGATCATAGTGGAGCATTAGCTCTATTATCGAGAAAGGCAGTAGATAATTGTGCAGCTCATATTAAAACATCTAACTTTGCTGTATACAGTACTCAAAAGGAACGCACGAGTGTATTTATTAGACCGATGTTACCCAAGGGTATTTGTAAAGGTGACAAAATTTCCCCTAAGAAAGATTCCAGTGAAGATTTGAATAACGTGTCAAATCCAAATAAACCACCAAAAACCTCAGAGCTTGTACAAAATCTAAATAAGGAACAAAAAATTATTACGAAGGAAGAGTTTGTAAACATGGAGCCAGACTCACTTGCCAACAACAAAGTCAATAGTGATAATTATAAACCTGTCAAAAACGATGTATGTGAGGCAATCAAAACAAATTTAAACATTCCCGCCGTTGTTCCTATAAAATTTCGTCGTCAAAGCTTAGAAGTAATTAAAAACCCCATAATTAATAAAAATATAACAGATTTTACTAAAGCCGGAATGAAAACGAAAATATTAGTTATTAAACCAATAAATAGAAACAAAGATGGAATACAAACCGTAAATACACCATTAAAGTTTCAAACTATTAAATTGAAAGATCCAAGTAAACCTACTTTGACTGAAGAAAAGTGTACAGATCAGGTAGTAGTGGTCAAGGTTCCTAAAGTTGATTGTTCAGTTCCTCGATCAGTGGTTGATACAACAACTAAGTCATTAGTTGAGAATATAGATCAAAAGGAAGCATCTAATACCTCGAGTAACAACAATAATACTAATAGTACTAATTCAGAAAAAACACAAGACCACCTTGAAATTACCAAACCAGCAGGTGAGGAGATTAATAGTAATGAAACTGATGAGGGTATTGGATATAATAAAGAACTTATTTCAAAAGAAATAAAACATGATTCTATTGTAGGATGTGAGATTTCTGTAAAGAAATCTACGAATGAAATAAATACATCTGAAAATAGTGATAGTTAAGATAGTGCTGTTAATTTGGACAGCAACACAAGAGGGTTGTTAAACGCGTGATTTATACTAACAAAAAAGGTATAATTATGTGTTGTTAGTGCAATTAGACAAGGGAGCTCTGCTGTGAAGATAAAGTCACTTTTTATGTAAGATACTTCATTATTAATTAATGAATTGTAATCAAATATTACTTGAGTTAGTCTCTTTAGTGATATTGTATTAACTAACAGAATGTAATTTATTTTTATGAATTACTACTACAATGGGCTTTGTCTCTTGTATGTAAATGCCACATTAGTAATGCAAAGCTTTTGTTATACAATAGAACTTAATATGTATTATTAGAGTGTATTATTTTATCTTCTAAGATGGAGTCTCGATACTTGTTTACGCTACCGCAGCTGAACGCCTCATCTGCTCCACAATGTCGGAATTTTCTTCTAGGGTTTCTGGTGACATACTCGCCGATACAGTCCACGCCGTGCGCATAATATGCTGTCGTATCTAACAAACCAAATTAGTGCCGAAAATCAACTCGCCATAATTTTGGCTATTTAAGGCCTAGTACGCGGCGGGCCAATATGTAAACGGCACTTTGGCTTATTGTGCCAAAATCTTTTAATGTGTGGAAAAACCGACACTAGCAGGGTTATCGACAAACGTTGGAAACAACTTTCCGTATCCTACAGGAAACTTTTCGGTGATTTTGTCTATACGGGATTCACAAATCCGAAATCGTATTATATTTATATTATATATGTATCATATTATATATAGTCGTATTCACAAATCCAAGCCGTCGGATTGAATTTATGCTTTCCGACGATCGGCCTTTCCGCCACGGAAAGTTTCCGACGTATGTGAATAATCCCCCAGTTGGCTGGCTGGCCAGAATTGGTCTATATAGCCAAAATTACGCTAAAGGACGGTTTAAATGCTGGCCCAACGTTTACTAGGTCCTATATGGCCAAAACACACTAAAGGACCGGTTACACGCTGCCCAAACGTGTACTAAGCCCTTAAGTAAATTGACCCTGTGCCATAAAAAGAATACCTACACCTTGATTGCACCTTGCTGTAACAATTCCATGCAGTCTGTATGGAGAATAGCGTGAACGTGACAGGTTACAGTATCTATTAACACAGTAGACCTACATATGCACTAAAAATGTACGTTATCCTTACCTACATATACTTTTCACATATCTGCTCAACACATTCTCGTCATCTCCTCTCATATTTTTGCTGTGGTATCAAAGTACTTTCGACAGTTGGAAATGAGCACTTTCATTGATAATGTCATGGGTAATGCGCCAAAAGACGAATAAACAAAAATAAAGATTTGAAAAAAAAAAAGGTATAAAATTAAATAACCGTAATTCTTAAAAAATCGTAGTTTTCATTGAAGGCCATAAGCACGGCAAATACATGAGTAAGTATTAGATGTCAGACTTTGTTCTCTGACTCCAGGTACGATTTCGAGGAAAAGTAAGTTCCTTAAATTTATAATTGAAGTTTGAGACCTATTTTATAATAATTTGTATTTATCATTATCCCTAGCTCATAAACTACAACCTTGAATTAAAGGAATTGGTTTTATGTTTGTTAAATGTTTAGCAGATTTTTTAAAATTGGACAAAATATGTAGATACACCGCACCACACGCTTGCATGCAAATTCGTACCTAATGGCAACGCACGAGAGTAACTATTACTTTGTGCTCTTTTCGCTACTATATGTAAGACGTGAGCTTGAGTTCTAGCTGTCTGTAACTAAAAATAAAATACCCTCTTTTTTAGTTGTATTAAATTTACGAGTACCTGTCCTACGGTCTATAATAGTAGACATAACTTGGTTAGCCATTTACTATTACTACTACTAGTACTATTTATAGTACTAACGTTAAATATTAAAGGAATCGTTGAAGTTAAATATTTATGTTTAACTTTTATATTTGAATACTACTTGGGTTACCTTTAGCATTGCTCGCCTACTAAACTCCTGGAACTGGAAGTCACTTTATACCGGCAAACATTACTTGCACCTCTGGGCTGTTTTTCAGAATTTTGCGTTAGTTTCGTAATATTTCGACCTCCGCTTTTATTTCTGGGTCATTACATTTGCACGAAAAGACTGTTATTATATTGATTACAATTTCGATGGCTTTGGTGATAATAAGTATACCCAGCACTTTGTCTCATCACCATCTTACTACACTTTATTTTAGTACTAGTAGTACTAGAACTAAAGTAGATTTAACGTTCAAAAATACCTTGTAATTGGGTTTACTTCAATAAATTGATGACTTTAATTATTTTTGAGAGATCATAATGATGGAACAACAAAATCCAGAGAGAAACCAATCATGAAATTCTCAAGAATGATGCAAAATCTGCTGCTAATCACCCCATTAATATAAATAATAGACTAGAAAATAAACAAAAAACATTAAATTTTTGATTTGAGTTTTATTTCATGCTTTTTAAACACCGATCTACATTCTATCCCCACACTCACGCAAATACTTTCCGGAACGATACACAAAATTGCGACACGAGATCGTGCCTCGCCGAAATCTGAGTATTCTGACAATAGTTGTCTAATCCATCATCAGACTCTGATCACCATCTATCTATAACCTATTCATAGAGACCATTTCAATGAGCCTAAACATGATACCTTTACTGTAAGTGACGAGGAGTTAGATATTTTGCTGACTTTAGATGATACTGCAGCATCTGGTCAATGTTACTATGTTATTGTGACATTATTGAAGTCACAGTGTACTGAATTTCGCATCGATTAAACTAATAGAAGATGTTCGCGTCCCTTTAAAAACCAAAAAAGAACTGATATTCTTCAAACGGCTTAACCGATTTTGATAAAACATGTCTAAGAACCACCGCTAGAAAACCTGCTTTCAAACGAAAAAAACCGCATCATAATCGGTCCATTCGTTTAGGAGCTACGATGCCACAGACACGTCAAACTTGTAACACAATAAGTTACTATATGTGTAATACCCCGTCTTTTGCGTCGGGAGTTAAAAATTCAGTTGAAATAACTACGTAATTCACGTATAGTAGGTGTTTAACATACATAGTTTGTGGTGTCAGTTACTACATAATATAAATGCCGATATAAACCCGATGAATGCGAGCAAAACGGTACTTAGTGTGTATCCCGTGTTTCGTAAACTGCGGCAACGCTAACATATAACATAACATAACATAACTTCACGCTGTATCCCCAACGGGGTAGTCAGAGAGGACGGAGCGCCAGGAGTCGCGGTCCTTACACACCTCTTTCGCTTCCTCAAATCTCATCATTCTCCTCACACATTTTCGCCTAGGTATGCGAGTGCTTTTGACATTTCCGTCTGCTAACACTCTGGCTATTTGATCTTCATAAGTCAGCCTTGGTCTTCCTTGGCTTCTTTTACCACTCACTTTTGCTCTGTATATTTTCTTCGTCAGTCTTTCATCACTCATTCTTTCCATGTGCCCGAACCATCTAAGCATTCCTTTCTTCATTTTTACAATAACACTGTTGTGCAACCCTGTCATACTGCGTATCTCATCATTGCTTATCCTGTCCGCAAGCGTGACACCGCACATATTTCTGAGAGACCGCATCTCCACAGCATTTATCATACTTTCACTCGATTTCGGGCATATCCAGGCCTCACTGCCGTACAACAAAGTTGGCACCAACACCGCATTGTGGATGGCCATTTTAGCAGTGTTAGATATATTCACACTACCCACTAATGCGGACAGAGCACCGTTCACTTTATTGGCGGCTGCTACCCGTCTCTCCACATCCAACTCACATCTTCCATCCCTCGAAAACGCACTCCCCAGGTACACAATTTCATTCACCTGTTCTAGACATTTTCCATTTACACTAATCACACATTTCGTTTGTTCCGCTTGTCTTTCAAACACCAGAACCTTAGTTTTGTTCACATTCATTTTCAATCCTTTTACTTCACAATCTTCTTTCATGCACGTGACTAGTGTCTGCAACTCTGCTTCTGATGGTGCTATTAGCACAGCATCGTCAGCGTACAATAGGCAGTTTACTACTGTGTCACCACATCCCATACCACTCATATTACCTTTCAATCTCTGGAGGCAACTGTCCAAATACAGCACGAATAGCCAGGCAGACATCACGCAGCCCTGTCTGACACCAGAACAGACTTCAAACCAGGGCGACATGTCACCGTCTATCCTTACACAGGCTCTGTGGTCTCGATATAATGACCTCACAGCCTGCAGTAAGGAGCCCTCCACGCCATATTCAGGCAGAAGACTCCACAATTTCTTCCGCACTACTCTATCGAATGCTTTCTCTAGATCCACGAAAGCGCAGAAAACTTTCTGACCTAAAGCCAGAAACCTTCCCACGATAACGCGAAGCGAGAAAATCTGATCCATACAACCCCTACCGTTCCTGAATCCACCTTGCGCCTCCCACAAATATCTTTCTGAAACACCTTTCATACGTTCAGTTAATACTTTAGTATAGACTTTACTCGCTGAGCTGACCAAGCTGATGGCCCTATAGCACGCACAGTCTAGGTAGGAACCTTTCCCTTTATATAGAGGTACTATGACTGCCGTGCGCCAGTCCTCTGGAACCTCCCCCTTCTGCCAACAAAGGTTGCAGAGTGCACAGAAGGCATCCCAGACCCTAGGACCACCATACTTGATCATCTCAGCAGTCACCTCATCAATTCCCGCAGCCTTTCCACATTTCAAACTTCTTATCACTTTCACAATCTCTTTCATACTAATGGCATCCTCCAGTCCCTGGCCTGAATGTGGCAATTCATTAGAATCGCTCTCAGTATCAGAGACGGAGTCGCCACTCTCATACAGTTCTCCATAGTATTCACTCCATCGCTGCAGAACATCCTTTTTATTTGTAAGCAGGTTGTTTTCTTTCGAACGCACTTTATTCATTCTGCAAGGTGCCGGACCACTTCGGATCTTACGTACTTCTTTCCAAAATAATTTGGAATTTTCCTCGAAGTTGTCCGACATCTTGTTTTCATCTAACACCCTACACCTTTCACGCTTCTCTTTCACTAGTGCCTTCGTTTCTGCTTTCTGCAGCTTATACCTGTCTTTCATCAAATTTTTCATACCACAGTCATTAGTAGCAAGGTAGTCTCGCCATGCTTTCTTTTTCTTATACACAGCCACTTTCACCTCATCATCCCACCACACATCACGCTTTTTGCCGTTCCCAATCTTATTCATTCCACACACTTCTTTCGCAGCCTCAACCATACTATCTCTAAGGTTCTGCCAGCATTCTTCAACATCCTCGCTCATCACTTTCAATCTATCATCAAGCTTACTGGATAATACCCTTTCATATTCATTCCTGGTGGTCGCATCCTGCAGTTTCCAGCTTTTAATACGGCTAACCGCTGCAGGTTTGGACACTACGCGATGTCGCCATGCTGCGAACAGACCCCTTATTCTGGTTATCACCAGAAAGTGGTCCGTCCCGAGGTCGGCTCCTCTATACGCTCTTGTGTCCATTACCTGCTTCTTAAGTCTGCTATCCACCAGGAATAAATCAATCATACTTCTCGCACCCTTTCTTTCCCACGTGTACTGATGGATCCTTTTGTGCCCAAACATGGTATTAGCCACAAAAAGATCCTTTTCCATACACAGTCCTAGCACAATCTTACCAGCATCATTTACTCTCTTATCTCCATATTTGCCTAGGACAGACTCAAATCCTGTTCGAGCTGTCCCGACCCATCCATTCATGTCTCCACACACAACAATTCTTTCGTTCTCTTCAACCGTCGCTAGAACTTCTCTAACATTTTCCCAGAACTGCTCTAGTTCAGCCAAACCGACAGAGGACACTGGGGCATATACTGCCAAAACAAAAATTCTTGTCAACCCAATCTTGAGGCGTACCCAGAGCAGTCTGGGATTTATACATTTCATACTCAGTCATACAATTAACCATACGAGAGGACAGTAAAACGCCTACCCCTTGGCATCCCCTATCTCCTTGTGGTACCCCTGACCACAAAGCGATGCCTCCTCCGGGCAAGTCGGCAAGTTCACTGCCGCCTCGCTTGGTTTCACTCAAACATAGCACATCCAATCTTTTCTCTTCCATAATATCAATCACTTCATTCATCTTCTCCTCAATCCCACCTCTCACATTCCACGCAGCTACTCTGCACTCCTCCCTCCACTTCCCGCCGCTAGGTGCACAGCGTGTTGGGTGGCGGTCCCCAACGCCGAACTGCACTCTGCACACACCAGCGGGGACAGACCGGTGTACGTCGCTTCCGGGGGACGCCCTAACATTATAATTGCCGTTGTCCCGCATGGTATGCACAGAAGAGGAATTGCAGCCCTGAAAAGGGCTGGCAGGAGTCGCGACGAGCACGCTTCCTCAGTTGACCCCCTACGCTACGCAACGCTAACAACCTACCAATTTAAAATTCGTTACGCTAAATTACGTGGTATGTGTCATTCTATTCTACTAGCGTTTACGACAATTGACCCACTTGTCTAGGCCTCCAGATTGATTTTGCATCACTACGGTGACAGTAAAAATATAACAGCAAGCGAAAGCGGTTCGTATGGGTGATTGGGTGCACGCTATGGCACGCACACAACTGCAATATTTAGCATGGTTAAAGCATGATTCACGTTGCACAGTGTCGGGGCTGGGCCGTGCCACGTTCGTGGCACGGTGAAACATCTATATCATAACATACTTTTGTATGAAGTTTTCGACACCGTACTTCGGCCGTGGCACGGACTCGGGCCGGTCGAACATAACTTACTTCATACAAAAGTATGTTATAGATGTTTCACCGTGCCCCGCCCGTGGCACGGCCCGGCCCCGACACAGTGTAACGTGAATCAGGCTTAAGACTGATAGTCTTAAGTCTTACTCAATACTGGAGTGGTTTATGAAAGTAGGCCGAAAAAATCCAAATTGGTAATTAGGTATAGGATTTGTCACTACGGATTACCTTCAATAGATGGCGTTCGTGGCGGACCTATCGTTATTTATTCATAAATATGAAGTTACAATCAAATCAATTTTAAGTGGTACGAAGTTCACCGGGTCATTTAGTTATTATAATAATAAAGCAATATGCAACTACCTAGGTAATACTACGTAGGTAATTTTCTCAAGGACACTGCCGAGATATAATACTGCTTGCTTACTTGTACTGTAACTGGAGCGGGACTGGGATGGCAGTTCGGACAAATATCACTTTTGTGGCAACAAAGATTCAGAAATTATGTGCTAATTTATCTATAAGAGGTTGTTTTCAGTTTAAAATTGTAATTATAGGATATTACGTAATTTTTATGTTGCGTACAGTTGTTTTTATAAATGTAGACTAATAAAAATAAAATACATAGAAAACAATGTCTTATTATTTGTTATCACCTCAATAATTGTCATTCAATAACTTTCAATAAATAAAAGACTTCATAATTATTACTAAATTTAATATGAAATATTATTTTTGCCTTTACATAATCATATTTCAAGCATTCTTCGCAAGGGTGTCTGCTTTTGCGACAACTTCTTCAATAGGTCCAACCATATAAAACGCTACCTCAGGGAGGTGATCATATTCACCTTGCAAAATTTTGGAAAAGCCTTTGATAGTCTCTTCAAGTGGCACCAATTTACCAGCATGTCCAGTAAATACTTCAGCCACTTGGAAAGGCTGTGAAAGGAACCTCTGAATTTTACGAGCACGAGCAACAGTCAATTTATCTTCTTCAGACAACTCATCCATTCCCAAGATAGCGATAATGTCCTGGAGAGATTTGTAGTCCTGCAGAATCTTCTGAACGCCACGTGCAACATTGTAGTGCTCTGCACCAATGATATTGGGATCCATGATACGAGAAGTAGAATCTAGAGGGTCTACAGCTGGGTAGATACCCAGTTCAGCGATTGCTCGGGACAGTACAGTTGTGGCATCCAAGTGAGCAAATGTAGTTGCAGGGGCAGGGTCGGTCAAGTCATCAGCAGGCACATAAATAGCTTGCACTGAAGTGATTGATCCCTTTTTGGTGGTGGTGATACGTTCCTGCATAGTACCCATATCAGTTGCCAAAGTAGGCTGGTAACCTACAGCAGAGGGAATACGACCTAGCAGTGCAGACACCTCTGAACCGGCCTGAGTGAAACGGAAGATGTTGTCTATGAACAGCAGCACATCCTGCCCTTCTTGGTCACGGAAATACTCTGCAACCGTCAATCCTGTGAGAGCGACACGAGCGCGGGCACCGGGGGGCTCGTTCATCTGACCGTACACCAGGGCCACTTTAGATGTTTTGTCCTTCAAAGATATCACACCGGACTCAATCATTTCATGGTACAAATCATTGCCTTCACGCGTGCGCTCGCCTACACCGGCGAATACAGAATAACCACCATGAGCCTTGGCTACATTGTTGATCAGTTCCATGATTAGTACAGTCTTTCCCACGCCGGCGCCACCAAACAGGCCGATCTTGCCTCCTTTGGCATAAGGGGCGAGCAAGTCTACGACCTTGATGCCAGTAACAAGGATTTCCTGCTGTACAGACATGTCTACGAACTCTGGCGCCTCAGCGTGGATTGCGGCAGTTTTGTCCGTGGGGATAGGACCGCGCTCGTCGATTGGCTCCCCGATTACATTGATGATGCGACCGAGGGTCTCTGCACCCACGGGAATGCGGATAGGCGATCCGGAATCAAGTACAGGTTGTCCTCTTACCAAACCTTCGGTACCGTCCATGGCGATGGTGCGCACGGTGCTCTCTCCCAAGTGCTGGGCCACCTCCAGCACCAACCTAGGGGATCGGTTCTGGACCTCGAGAGCATTTAAAATAGGCGGCAGATTGTCTTCAAAGTGCACGTCGACAACTGCACCAATAACTGCAACCACCTTACCTTGCCCTTTGCCTGAAGCTTTCGCCGCGTAATCGCGTCTATTTCCAACTGATACGGCTGCGACTTTGCCACATTCTGTGAGAGCCTTTTCAGCAACAGATTTAGCAACTAGAAACCCGCTACCAACCCTACTTACAGCCCCCAACATTTTTAATTATATGCAGCACTTGAGGCAGTGGATTTGAGGAATTGAAATTATGTAACGTGAAAACTAACCATAGAACAAGACCACAGACTACTAAGAACAAGACAAGGTCAAAGAGTAGATAGAATGACGTCAAAATTAGGCATAGATGGGTATGTGAGGACTTTTTGGCGGGAACGGGAGAAGTGAGGTTGTTATTTTAATTAGATTTTCTATTTTTTACATTTTTAGGAGTTTTAAAGTATATCAGTGATAGTATATTGTGTTTTAAAGTTCTGTGTAAGTGAAACGAATGGAGGAGATCTAAATAAACATGTGTAGCTGAAGTTTTCGAAGAGCGAAGTTTTTTGAAGAGCGAGAAAATTAAAGAAGTCTTTTTAACTTCAGTAAAGCCTACTATCACTTTACTGGAGAAGTGTTAGGGACAATTAATGTTTCTCCAGAAGTTTGGTCATTGGGCTGATGGTCTTGTTACCAATGCCTTAAGAAACAAATAAATAAATAAAATAAATAAGATGGTCACAATGACTAAAGAAACTAAAGGACATGAAACAAGTACAAAATAATCGTGCCACCTAAACTTCAAGTGTCGCAAACAATGGCTGCCGATTAGTGATGTCCCAAATATCTACTATGTAGATGTCGCTGTCAGCTGTTGAAATAAGTATTGTCCCGCACTAGTATTGAAATAAAAATCATTTTGCAAGATATCTTCAGAAAAAGGGAGGGCTTTTTTGTGTCATAGATCTGTACAAAAGTACTGAAATATTGTTCAAACTGAAAACAGCAGTCAGCGTAGTTCGATGCTATCCGCATATAATTAGAATCTGCGCTTAAGGCGATTTTAAGGTGTTTTAGAATTAGCAACGATAGCAACAGGCGCCTTCAAGGATAGCCCCTTTCTGTCCTTCGATCATTTTTGTTTCATTTAAGATAGTAAATTGCTAGGCACTACAAGGGTGACCAACGTCTGATTAGTCATTTCTAATATACCTATAGTAACATATTTTTATTGGGTTTGAAAAATAGAACTATTACTTAACATTATTGTTTGTAAAATAATATTTATAATAAGTACATAAAATTTTTAATAACACATTCACAAAATAAATAAATATAGATAACTAAATAACACAATTTTTATGAAATAATTTCTGAATGAAACTTTTGAATACTGAGATTTGAATTTAAGCAGTCATAGTATTCATCATGTCGCTATCGTTTCTTTGTACGTCAAGAAAAGAATGAAATAGTTTCCGACATCTTTTTTAAAAGTTTTTTCAAGTTCAAGTTTTTTAAAAGATTCTTTAAATTGTACTGCATCTGGATTATTAGTAAAATCACTACAAGTTCTTATTGGTCGCAAAAATAACACGCCGTGGTTTTGATTCACATCATTCAGAAGCAGATATTTAGAACTATGAGATTTTTCTCTCCCGGAAACATCAAATAAAAATTCAGCCACATTCTGTAAACAATTAATATTTTCCTGTTACTGTTTCACAATAGAGGATTTACATGGTCAAGAAATTAAAAAGTAATTAATTACCCCTCTAAAAATTTTCTCTGATTCCCAATAACCTTTGCGAGGGCAATGCTTCATACATAAAGTTGTTTTCTTAATGTTCTATCGAAAGAAGTTTCTTCGAAATGAAAATAACATAATATACAGGGTGTACATACAAACGGGACATATTTTTGAATATGCTATAGTATATCGAGAATTCATCTTGATTACGATTTAATAAAGTATTATTATGCAATAATAACAAAGATACGGGTTAAAACAAAATTTATTTCACTTGTGCTTCCCCTTAACACAAGTAAAAGACACCGAAATTTAATTTTTACCTAATTTCACAAATCCACAGAACCTCTTTTATTTATGTAACAATAAGGTTGATATTCCTGTGTATGTGGAAAAAACGTATTTTTAAATTAGATTAGAATGATAGGTAGGTAGTGTGCCTTTGTCGCCACGTTCTCGTCGCAATGATTCTGACCTCTCACTGCGGACGTACAAATGGTTATGAAAGAAATCGATAAAAAAACAAAAGATAGACTCTGACCTTGTATTCAGGCTGCAAATTACCAATGTGGGTAAATCACAAAATGTCGCACGATAACACTACTACAATTTGATACTTTTTCACATCACTTTTTTTTTCCATATGTATTGAGGTCCGTAGTAATTACACATTCACAAGTTCACAAACGTAAATGTTCAAAATTGCGGCCTTGCGCTTCTATGCATGCACGTGCACGCCGCGCTATCTCACTATGCACACGATGAAATACGTTTAACGTTTCTCGTTGTAATTTATTAAAGGCATCGATGATTTTGTGCTTCATGACCTCTTCTGTATCAGATTAGGTTAAAAGGATGGCGCAGGTCTTCCTTCAGCACTTTATGGACCGTACTGTGGGGCACCTGTAGTAACCTTCCGGCCGACCTTGTACTATCATCGGGATGTTCATCAAAATGATTAAGAATGAGATCGCGGATGCCTTGGTTAGCATTGCCGCCGGAATCTGTATTGCGCGGTGTAAAGCTGCCATAATCCTTTAACCGTTGCACCACTCGCGTCAGTATTCTACCACTCGAAGGCACGTGCTCATCATTACGATGTCCAAAATGGTCCAAATACAAACACAAAGCTTCACTAGAATTACCACTAGCCATACCATAAGCCAAAACCATATCGGTGTATTGCAGATTACTATACAGATAAAACGGCATGATTTAAACAAGAAAATAATTCGTAAGTAGTTAAAAACGAATTGACGATGTACACAATGAATATGTCTCACAGAGATCGTAACCCGAATGCAACTGAATAAATTTAATAATTATTGAAAAAAATCCTTGTTATTCATAGGTAGATAAAGGTCGGATCGCAATAGCTAGGCATCCGCGATCTCATTCTTAATCATTTTGATGAACATCCCGATGATAGTATAAGGTCGGCTGGAAGGTTACTACAGATACATTCATTGTGTACATCGTCAATTCGTTTTTAACTACTTACGAATTATTTTCTTGTTTAAATCATGCCGTTTTATCTGTATAGTATCTGCAATATACCGATATGGTTTTGGCTTATGGTATGGCTAGTGGTAATTCTAGTGAAGCTTTGTGTTTGTATTTGGACCATTTTGGACATCGTAATGATAAGCACGTGCCTTCGAGTGGTAGAATACTGACGCGAGTGGTGCAACGGTTGAGGGATTATGGCAGCTTTACACCGCGCAATACAGATGCCGGCGGCAATGCTAACCAAGGCATCCGCGATCTCATTCTTAATCATTTTGATGAACATCCCGATGATAGTACAAGGTCGGCCGGAAGGTTAAATGCAACTGAAAAAATTTAATAATTTTTGAAAAAAATCCTTATTATTCATAGGTAGATAAAGGTCGGATCACAATAGCTAGGGATAAACAATCATGAACCATTTTTATTTCTTTGTAACATTCGATCGATTTAGGTACTGTTTTTAGTGATTTCATTATTTTATCAGCTTAAAATTACTTTTTAACCTATTAATATTAAATTAGCTTTTTATTAATAAGAAAATAGGTAATTATTGTAGGTAAGTACCGATATACGAAGCTCTTCTTAAAAAAACAAATTTCTAGTAGATGTTTCATCAATGTAAAACAATAACCATTATTACTAACCGTTATTTATTGGCCTGTTATGATAATGTCGTTGTGTCTTACATCCGTCGAACTACTTTGGTACATTTTGATAACATTTTATCTTACTGAAATTCATCTTGAGAAGCCGAGCTTCCTTGAAACAATGCTCTTACCTCATCAATTCATTCTCTTTGTCCACTTTCATAGAAACTTTCAAAAATATTCATTCATTAAAAAATCAATTCGTACTTCGTATGTACACACCTTTACATTTTGTCGGTATCTTTGTGACTTTCTGCATTTGACTTTGCCGACGTGTGATTTACGGTGGCTTTCTTTGATGTAACGCCGCTAATCCGCCATATTGAACAGCTGACAGTTCATGACCTTAGCGATTTGTAAACATTGTTAAGGGGTATACGCATTATTTTCGAAAATGGTTTTCAGGCTGTATTTCAGTAACGGATGAAATTATTACAAAATAAAAAAATACGTAAGATTTAAAATCTGTAACTGTACACGATCAACCCGATTTTACGAGAAATGGTGGGGATAACACTTGAAAATTAAAACGGTCATAACTCTTAAACGGATACGTTTTTTTCGATAATTCTTTTTGTAACTACATACTAAAGTTATGCCCTTTCATCCATTAAAGTAACTGTCCCGTTTTCATATACATCCTGTATATCATGAATAGATCATATGGGTTCAATTTTCTTTTCCGATTATGTCAAGCCACTCTTTTTCTCTAATAATATATGATGGTAATCTGAAACGAGATAATTACGACATATAAACATGATACCTGTATTTATCGATATTTTTTTAATATAGGTACATGAACAGCCCTAACTGCAATGACAACAAAAATGATATGAAGTAATTTACTTTATTATATGAATAAAAACTGCTAATAACTAAAAATATACATGACTATAATGCAGTAAACTAAGAAACACTGTAATTACGATGGAAATATATACGACCTCCACAGACAAACTATCCTAGAGATCTGAAATGTTTAAGAATTTCTAAGCGAACTATTCTGTCAAGGTTAGAGGAATGAGACGTAAGCGGGCGGCAAGGTAACGTCACGTACTAAACGAAATAGTGATGTACTCGTAGATATCGTAGATATCGATAATAATCGATAATATATCGATTTTCATAAGCTTATTTTAAAAATAAAATAATAAAATATGTATATATAATCAAAACAAGATTCTTTATTTCGAAACAAAAAAATCAAAAATTTGGAATAGAAATGCAAATCAAATTCGCTTGGGTAGTACGTTTTTCTCCTAATGTAAAACTTTTTACCAAAAATCGAAACTGAAGAGCTTTGGTTGTAGAACCACCCAACCTTTTCGTCTGTATGTATTTTTTTAACCAACTTTAAAAAGAGGGAGATTCCATGTGCGTCTGTATGTTTTTTTATGTATGTTCACCGATAACCTCATCAATTGTGTTAAAAAAATCTTCATCATCAAAAAAATTTTTTTTTTTGTTTGATATAATTCCGAAGTGGTCCCATTTAAATTGCACTGGTATTGAACTTGGCCTTTGAAGATACACGAAATAATAATTATTAATTATAAACTTTATTTATGTTGATGATACATTTTTGTATCATTTCGTTCTATTATTAGAAAAGTAGTTAGTTGTAGATCCTATATATTTATTTAGACCAAGGTCACTCAAATGGGAGAAATAAAAAAATTTATAAAAAATTTAAATGTACTAGAAATAAACACTGAAAAGTATAAAATAACTATCCTTTACTAATTACAATTCAAATATAAAAAAAAAATACTTTATACATACGATATAAATACGTATGTAATTAAATTTGCTAGAGTGTTAGCCGAAGGAAATGTCAAAAGCACTCGCATACCTAGGCAAAAATGTGTGAGGAGAA
Source organism: Zeuzera pyrina (assembly GCA_907165235.1). Taxonomy (NCBI): domain Eukaryota; kingdom Metazoa; phylum Arthropoda; class Insecta; order Lepidoptera; family Cossidae; genus Zeuzera; species Zeuzera pyrina. The sequence continues at coordinate 14,232,641 of OU015624.1, forward strand.
TGATGAGATTTGAAGAAGCGAAAGTCAAAGTCAAAGTCAAATCAATTTATTCAAGTAAATCCAATTACATGGTATTTTTGAACGTCAAATCTACTTTAGTTCGGTTCGAATAGAAAACCTGGACACTGAGAAGAACCGACAAGAAACTCAGTCAGGTATCATTTTTTCAACTTCATTTTACAAAAGGTTTATTAAAATACAATATTTTCATTAAGCCAGTAAACGCATGTGCAGAGAACATCATTTCCAGACTATTGTTTTATCTTCAATAAAATCGTTTATTTTATAGTACGATTGTTTAGTCAATGTACGTTTTATAACCAATCTAAATTTATACTCTGTTAATTGAGTAATTTCTTGAGGAACTTCATTATAAAAACGAATGCAGTTACCTAAAAATGAAACATTTGACTTATGTAATTTAAATTTTGGAATAACCAATTTATCACGACCTCGGTTTCCATACCATTCATATCGCCATTCTTTTTAAACTGATCTTTATTTTTTCTCGTATACATAATAATTTCAAAGATGTATAAGGAAGGCAAGGTGAGGACATTAATGTCTCTAAAACGATCTTTAAGCGATTCTCGTGCATTCATCTTGTAGATGGCACGTATTGCTCTTTTTTGTAAAATGAAAATGGAGTTAATATGCGCCGCTGATCCCCACAGCAGAAGGCCGTAGGACATTAAACTGTGAAAATATGCAAAGTACACCAACCTTGCCGTATCCACATCTGTCATTTGCCTAATGCGTCTAATTGCATATACCGCAGAACCGAGCTTACTAAGTAATGCCCCGATATGGTCCGCCCACTGTAACTTGTTATCTACTGTTAAACCCAGAAAACTGGCTGACTTAACGAATTCTAATTGTTTCCCACCCAGTTCTATTTTATCATGGATTCTGGGTACATTAGAAAGGGAAAATTTAATACATTTAGTTTTTTGTGCATTCAGTAGTAAATTATTGGCAGCGAACCATTTCGAGACATCTGTTAGGATCCTGTTTACCCAAGTAATATCTAGATTTTTTCTGTCTAGTTTAAATAACAATGAGGTATCATCAGCAAACAATACTGTTTCGCATAAGTCCCTGAGCATAAATGGGAAATCGTTAATGTATACCAAAAACAGGAAAGGTCCCAAAATTGATCCTTGGGGAACTCCCATTTTTAACTTTGAACCCACAGACAAAACCCCATTCACATTCACTTTCAGCTCGCTGCCAGACAAATACGAGATCACGAGATCGAGAGCGTTACCACGTATTCCATAGTATTTCAGCTTGCAAATTAAAGTTTCATGACTAACACAATCAAAAGCCTTGGAAAGATCACAAAAAACACCAATAGCATCTTGGGACCCCTCCCAAGCCTGAAGTACAGTCCCGATCAAGCTTACTCCCGCATGAGTTGTTGACCGCCCTCTCGTGAAACCGTATTGTTGACCATGAAATACCCCGTGAATGTTAAAATGTGCCAGCATTTGTTTGAGTATTATTTTTTCGAATATTTTACTCAGCGCTGGCAATATTGACACCGGGCGATAATTCGTTGGATTTAACATACAGCCCGATTTAAATAGTGGAATAATTTTACTGTGTTTCATTAAACTGGGAAATACGCCTTGATCGACACATTTATTAAATATATCTACCAAGATTGGCGATAATATAGGTATTACATTAGTTATTACATTAATTGATAGTCCCCATAAATCCTCACTTTTCTTTTTATTTAATTGCCTGAAAGTCCTTTCTATTTCATGTGCAGATGTGTACCTAAATTGAAAACTAGGAAACCATTTTCCAATATTTTTGCTCAAAAACGTCTCTGCTGTATGAGAAGACGATCCTAGACCACTAGTAAATTCTATGGGTACATTTGAAAAATAATTTTCAAAAGCATTAGCAACCTCAATTTTATTTGTAACAATTTTATTATCAATTTTTATGGAAATATTTTCATTTTTTTTATTTTGTTTACCCCCAACTTCTTTATTAATGGTATTCCATGTAGCTTTTACTGCGTTATCTGATTTTCTGATTTTATTCGCAATATAGATTGCTTTTGCGTGTATTGATACCCTCTTAAATATTTTTGAGTAAGTGCGGACATAGTTATGAAAACTTTCATCCTCCGTGTAAGATTTCTCATCATATAACTCATAAAGCCTGTCCCTACTTTTTCTTATGCCCTTCGTCGCCCAATTCGCGAAACGTAACTTGTTATTAATAACTACTTTCTTTTTCTTTGGACAGTTCTTATTAAATATTTCAGATAAGTTATTGACTAATAATTCAGCACACTATATGCTACTGCTTCTTTCACTTTTTTCATAATATCAGCCTTAATAACGCTTCCACAAATACCAATAATTCCATTTTGAATATCCACTGAACGGTAGCTTGCATTCTTTTTCCCTTGCTCAATGTGTTTCTTTAAAATCAAATCTCCCGCGTTAATTCGCAGACTGTATAAATCCTCGAGAATACCTTCACCATAATGTTTACCTCTCAGTGCTAAGTCGTGTGACCCACAAAACGTAATGCAGGAAATAATAGATTTTATAATTTTGCGATTTTCTTCAATAATTCCCTGGGAATATTTGTTCAGTTGCAAATCGACAGGCACACCTTCGAGAAAAGATTTAGCAGCTTTCAATGCCTCCTTATGGAAGTGAGTTTCAATGTGCTTTTTGCACTGCTCCTGAATATCTTTGAACTTACAAAAGGGCCTTATAGTAAATGAACCCAATATGCCTCTAAATGAACGTTCAATATTTACAAAATGCTCCTTTTTGGCGCTTGGAATATACCAACCATGGAGAGTATGTTTCCAACCAAGAATAATTAAATTTTCTCTTTAAATGTTTTGCATCTTCCGCAAACTTTATAGGTCGCGGAAGGCGACCAACAGTTTTCAATCAATTCCTTCTTCTTTTCGGTTGATAACATGTGTGCCCGTCCAACATATCGCCCGATATCATTTTCATTGCAGTCATCCATCAATGAATCAGGATTCGGCGCCAGATATCTAGAGGAACTTGGTCTAGGTAGTTCCTGCGGCTGAATATAACCTGTTGTGGTTGTGGTGACCAATGAAGACACATGCGATATTGTCGTTACTTTGTCCTGTTCATCGCTGTCGATACTTGATCCATCAGTTTTTTTCGTTTCAAACTTTCTGCAAAACAAAACGCTTTGATAAAACTTTATGTAATTAATTAAATTTTTACGGGAGAGCAGTTTTGTTCAATTACTTATAAATATTAAAATAAATACTCAGTTGTATTTTTTAGCTTTATTTATACCAAGGATTTGTTTTAATTTGTATTTAATTAAACCACAAATATAATTTATGTTTCGTTTTCATAATTAATTACTGAAAACGATACCACTGTTTAGTTGACGTTAAATTCATAGAGATTGAATCATTAAACTCGTTTTTAATAAAATAATAGTTTTTCTTAACATTTCCCTTCCACATAATCGATCCTTTTTTCCACATCAAAAATATGCCAGATAAAATTAAAAATGATATTCTTAACGATTATTATACGTCTCTAGCTAGTATATCCGTTACCAAAGCTATTAGCTAAGAGAAATAAAATAAAAATACTAGCTCCAAGTCCAAGATTAAAGCAGTACATAACTTACCAAAAAACTTTCTGATGTCCATTTTGATAAGATGATGAATGGAGACACACTCAGAAACTTCACAACTCAACACTGATATCTTATTATTTAATAAATATAAATCAATATTGACTAACACAGGCAAGCCGGTAGTCTTATATTCGCTTTCCAATTCGCTTGTTTAGCTTGTTTCGTTGATCGCTTCCAATTAAAAAGTGACTCGCTCGCAGCGGCTCACGTCTATATACCCAAACGAACATCATACTAGAATGTACGGTAACATTCTATCTGGTCTAGTAACTACTACCAAATTCCAGAGAGTTCATTGAACAAGCGCCATCTAGCGTCGAGTAGCAATACTAGGTTTTACAAGGATTGTAGTCGATTTATTCAACTGTAGGTGTTTCTTATGAACACTTACAGATGGCATTGTTCACAAAACCAATTAAAATTGTATGTTCGTAACAAAAACTTCTACTTTATTTAGGTATGCCGCATACAAATTATATAAAACTAACGTGAATGCTGGTGAACGGCTGTCGTAGAAAGAAATGCAATGCACACACACCATACCTATCTACATATTTTTACACTGTTTAATGGCCTTGCGTTTTGGCAAATCTGATATAGTCGTGATGAAAATGACGGCGATTTTAAAAACGGATGTCAAAATCTTAATGTTATTCTGAATATTTCAATACTTTCTACAATATACATTAAACCTTGTGAATTTATTTACGTTTTATCATGCGATGCGGAATTTATTAATAGGTAAGGAAGTCAATTGCTCGCACTTTGGTCGCTTATTCAATATTTTCGTTAATGATATCATAAAATGCTTTAATAATTCAAACATACTTTTATATGCTGATGATACTAAGATTTTTAGCGTGATTGAATCGCAGGGATGCTGTTTTGAATTACAAAATGATTTAAATCGGCTTTCTACCTATTGTTTAAAAAACAAACTACATCTGAATTTAGATAAATGCTATTCAATCACATACTCTTGTAAAAAAAACATTCTAACGTACAATTACACACTTGACGGTAGTAACTTAAAGCGTGTTAGTGAAGTAAGGGACTTGGGTGTGCACTTGGATAGTGGGCTTACTTTTAATAAACATAGAAAATATAAGTGGTAAGGCCTACAAAATGTTAGGTTTCATTTTTCGTCAAGGTATTGACTTTAAAAACATAGACACTCATACTTTACTTTTTAGTAGTTTAGTTAGATCACAACTGGAACATGGCTCTGTAGTTTGGAATCCCCAGTATGCAGTCCACATAGACTTGTTGCAAAAAGTTCAGGATAAGTTTATTCGTCGTTTAAATTATAGATTTAGAGACAAATATGACAACATTTTACCTGTGCTAAAGAACAGGCGAATACAGAAAGATCAAGTCTTCCTCTTAAAAATTCTACATAACTATATTGACTCTTCCTACTTATTGGGTAAGATTCCTCTAAAATGTTCCAGAACTAACTCACGTTCAAATGATTTATTTGCTCTTCCTTTTTGTAGAACGAATTACGCACAGAACAGTGTACGGGCGTGCAGGTGTTTCAATGAATATTTTAGTCATGTGGACATATTTCATAATAACATAAACAAAAGTATTGCAGCAGTCACTAAAACTGATTTTATAAATAAAATAAGATAAATAAAATTGTTTTTACCATTCTTTTTTTTTGTTGTTACATTTTATGTGAGTTTTGTTAATACTGTTAAACTTTGGTACATTTAACTTTTAGATTTTACTAATATTTAACGTATTAATTAAAATTAAAATCTTTATACATTATATTTTTTGTTTGCTCAGTGACAATGTATATTGACATTGTTGAAAACTTTGTTGGCTCATGTGAAAATTATTGTTTATATTGTCAAATGTGTTTCTTATGCTGTTTGTTTTCTTGTAAATAAATAAATAAATAAAATAAAAAAACAGAAATCGTGGAAAAATCGTTGCATTTCGGTAGAACAAAGCCCATACCGGTAGAAATACCGAAAAATTGGTAGGTTCGAGACCACTGGCCCGACTGACTTTTTTTATTTTTTTTTATTTGGCACCGTACGTGAGTACATTGCCAACGTCAAGTAAAGATGTGCCAACTCGGAAAAGACGAAACTCGATTTAACTCGAGTTAAAATTCACGTAACTCGGGTGGAACTCGAGTTACGTAACTCGAGTTAACTGGATGGAAGAGTAAATTATTTTTTTGAATTTTTACCAACTTATTCTCTCAGCTTTAGTTAAAAAAAAAATTCGAACAGACAAATAAAATGTTTATGTTTCAATTCTTTCATTTTTTACATTATTTATTTATAATGTATTGGGAGAGTTATACTAACTAAAGTAAAAAAGGAAATTGTTTGAAATCAAATTATTTATTTATGTATTTTTAACTTGAATTTTAATTTATAAAAGTATTTATATTTATTATCAATAAAACTATGTAATTATATAGCAGTCTTTTCAAAATAAAATCAGACTAATATTATCACAATAACAATATTTTTATCAAAATTAGCTAATTAGTATCACAAAGAATTTTTTTGCAGTAGTTGTTGGTTGATGTTGATTTTTTTAGGAAGAATTTGAAGGCTTATAAAGCTTTTATTACTGTCTGATGTCCAAATATCAGATGTTAACGCTAAATAAGATGTATCTTCTAACTCCTTCTTTAAAGATTCGGATACCAATTTATATTTTTCATCTACCATCAAAACTAATGTTTTTCTATTCGGTAGTTGATAATCAGCATTCAATGCTGTCAAGTATTCTTGGAAACCTGAATTTTCCACTATCTGAAATGGCTGCAAATCTTTCACTATCAAATTAATTAAAGCGATATCATCAGAATTTTGCATAATAAGACGGGTTTGAGTGTGCCTTAACCTTTTTTGAGGAGGCTCAACATTCAATGTGGATACCAGTGACTGCGACGAATCGACCGAAATACTCGTATTATTTTCATTTGTTGATGATGAAGTCGGACTTATGTTTCTTTCTTCGATGGCAACACTTGGATGCTTATTTTTAATGTGGTTTAATAATGTCGTATTCCGATTATATTTGAATGAATCTGAACACTTTTTACACGTAACACGTCCACTAACTGGCGATTTAAATACATCCCAAACCAAAGATTTCCTTTTAGGACCCGGCATTTTTCAAAAACACAACATAGAATACGAAAATATACAATAATAACCGGATCGGCAAACTTCGCTCCATGTCGGTTTCATTCGGTTTTCGAACTCGAGTTGAAGAGATTCAACTCGAGTTGGTCGAGTTAAGCCCAACTCGAGTTAACTCGAGTTAGCTACTCATCGAGTAGCGATGAGTCGACCATCACTAACTTCAAGTAAAGCGAGAAAACAATTCAGTAGATGATTAGCGCATTTGCCAATGTCACGCATTAACACAAACTAGTATACAGTCACAGAATAAGTAAAATCACAAGTAAATTAGTTCTTTCCTATCGTAAAACTCCTCCAGTAAAGTAATAGTAGGCTTTACTGAAGTTATAAAGGACTTCTTGGAAGAGCGTGAGAACTTCAGCTACACATATTTATTTAGATCTCCTCCATTCTTGTCATTTACACAGAACTTTAAAACACAATATACTATCACTGTTGTACTTTAAAACTCCTAAAAATGTAAAAAATAGAAAATCTAAATAAAATGACAACCTCACTTCTCCCGTTCCCGCCAAAAAGTCCCGACTGACGTTGCAACATTGCATGATTGCAACCGCCGCGCGGAATAGTTATCCAATATTTAGTCCAAAGAGAACCAAGAGAATATAATCACTATGTTTTCAAAGAGAATGTAAAATTACTACGATTTAGTCTGTGGTTTACACTTTGCAATTTTCCTATTGTTTTTAAATACTAAAATTCACTGAAAATCATAAAATCATGATGCGAACTGTTATATTTCCTGTAAGTTTGAACTTCCCAAATAAGTTTCCATTTACGTAGTAATGTATTGTTATTAGTTTATTTAATTAGACAATTTTATGACCATGTTCAAGCTTCCTGCACTTTTGGTTAGAATTTATGAATATTAATATTTACTTTAGGGATCAATTTATCCTATGTTATCGTGTTGTAATTAGTACACAGACATTACTTTTTAGTCTATAGTGTATCTGTATTAATAGTTACAACATATTTTTAGGCTCGAGCAGTTATTGTCAGACTGTTTCTGTCATGAACACCTAACGTAATGTAGGTAATGTACCTACGGAGCCTTTACCATAACAAAAAGTTTGTCATGAAACAACAAATCAGTTATAACTAATTTAAAGTGGTTGTATTAAAACGAATTTTTAGTTTAAAACGTTTAAGACAAAAATTTTTAACTTAACATGGTTGAAAACTACTTTTATAATAAGAGCTCAGTGATCATCATCAAATTCCCCATCCCACGGAGCACCATAATGTGTTTTTTCAGCTTTGTTTCCACCTGCCATCAATCCAAACACCACATCTACGATCCATATATGGAAATCGCCATAATTATGTTTTTTAAATTAAAACCTCCATAAACATAAATTTATTGTCGCACATATTAAAGCTCAGCTACCTACTTTACCCATACCTAATTTATCTTACCTAGCCCTAAGGTTACCTTAGTAGGTGGTACTTAAATTAATTAAATAGGTTTAAACTTGTTTTAATCCAAGTGATTGATCACAGGTTCATAGGCGATTAGATAATTTTATTAATAAAAGTGAATAGGTTACTTATGTACTTAGTAGCTATGGGTACTCTTGACTCCGGAGAGTGTTTTGAATCACAGTGAATCCCCTGACAGATCCGACTCCATTAAATGGTTCCTTGACCCTTTTGAATAACCTAATCATTTTCTCTACATAAAATAAATCTTGGAATTGGTTTCATATCGACAGATCTGTCTAATCCTGCTGCACTCACACAAACTTTCGGAGTCAATAACTTCTCGAAGTAGTTAAGAGTTTTAAGGAGTCATTAAAAGCTTCGATTCTGCGTCCTGTATCGAATCATTTGAATCTTTGAATCCAGAGTTACACAGGGCTAGTACTCAGATCAAATAAAAAAAGAATGCTGCCAGAAACAATATAGTGATTCTGGCAAAACTACGCCTCGCATTATTAGTTGCAGCTAGTCTATTTTAAAGGAGTGTAACATAATTACAAATTAAATTATTTTACTGCGAAAATGCCGAAATCTTTTGTTAAAGGGCGTAAGAATCAGTCTTAGAAAAATAAAAAGCAGATTAGAATATTGTTTCATACATAAATAAACCTAGAAACCCATATTTTCAATAAATCAAAATACAAACTACTTGGAATACAAAACTTCAAGAAGTGTTGCCATGTAGGTGTTATAATTATTGGGTAGTTAAGGTTATATGCAAGATAATGTTACTCGTTTCTTTGTTTGTTTTAAAGAATGATGGGTAAATTGTTCCAAAATGCAACTATGTAAGTTGCAGTCAAATTCTAATACTGTTATAAAACTGTATGGTGACATATCTATACAAAGAACAATACACAACATCTGCGCAACATCATACTATAAAAATATGTTACTAATAAAATAACAGTATCAGTCAAATAATGTTGCTTAACGTAGCATTATTTTTATAATAACTAGGTACTAGGAATCAATAAGGCAATCCCGGCCTAAGTACCACACCATTAACAGCAGATTTACTTTGAGTCAGTTACTGAATTCGAAATCTAGACAAGTCAGCACTAAGCATGCAGTGTATCAATGTCACGTCAATGTTGTACTTAATCAATTTACACAATAGTAGTACCGGGTAACATATACTTGTCTTGAATTCAAAGTCAGTAACTGACTCAATGTAAATCTGCCCTAAAACCTGGCCTCCCTGTTCTGTGCGCAATGTTACGTCTCTCTTACGAGCCTCTTACATATATGTAGGCTCGTAATTTTTTCTAGCATTTTTAAACTTACTTTGATGTTAAATCTATATTTACATGATATTTTATGCCCTATTAATAATCATATTTTGTGTAAAATATAACACCCTCGTTTACGATGGTGCTGTCCAGAATTCAACTGTTTTAGAACCGTTTGTTTGAAACTGTTGATTATGTTTTTAAATAGTTTTAAAAGATTATTTTACAACTAAAGTCAAGACACTTTTTCTCAGGAATGGGTAGAGGTATCATGTTGAAATTAACATCAAGGTGAAATTAATATTAGGTCTTTACCTACGAAATTGCCATTTAGTATACAAAAAGTTAAAGTATTTTTTTATATATTTTTTGTATTTCTATTAATCAAATTATGCACCCATGCTATCGATGCATCTCTCCCAGCACAGTGGTAATTTTTCAATGCCCTTGAAGAAGTCAGGTGTATGGGAGGCAACAACTCTTCGAAGGCATTTTGTACTGCCTCTTGGGTTTAGAACTTTTTTCCTGCCAAAAATTTTTCCAAATTTTGGAAACAGTAGAAGTCTGTTGGCGCAAAGTGTGGTGAGTACGGTGGATGAGGTAAAACTTCCAACCCTGGCTCTTGTAGCTTCGAGACCGTCTGTTGTGCCGTGTGAGGCCGAGCGTTGTCGTGCAGGAGCAGCGGGGACGAGCGATTAACCAAGGCTGGCCGGAGATTTGCGAGCTTCTCCATCATTATGGCCAGTTCCTCACAGTACACATTCGCAGTAATGCTCGTGCCATTTGGTAAGAAACTGTGATGAATTACACGGGCACTAGACCACTAAACAGTAACCATCACTTTTCTAAGGGTAAGTTTTCGTTTGGGGCATTGCCTAGGTGCTGAACCAGGGTTTAACCAACATGATCACCGCTTACGATTGTCAATAAGAATTCATTTTTCATCGCAAATGACAATGCGGTTCAAAATTCCTTCGTTTGTGTGTCTATTAAGCAACGCATGGCATACCTCAACGCGTTCGTTGCACTGGCGATCGTTCATTTCATGCGGCACCCACTTATCAAGTTTTTTTACCTTGCCAATTTGACGCAAATGGATCAATATTATTTTGATGCTAACATCGAAAGCTGCTGCTAACTCAGCAATAAATTGAGTATCGTCAGCTTCCACTATCGCCTTTAATTCGTCGTTGTTGAGTTTAGTTTTCGGGCGACCACAGGGTTCATTTTTCAGATCAAAATTTCCATGTCGGAAGCGTTCAAACCAATAACGGGTCGTGAGTTCGTTTATAGTATTCACTCCGTACACGTCGTTAATGTTGCGAGCCGTTTGTGCCGCATTGCTACCGCGACGGAACTCGTATTCCGTAATTACTCCTATTTTTATCGTGTCCATACCGATGAAAAAGACAAATGTAGTGAAAACAAAGCACTAATCAATAAACAAATGACTGAATTTGAAAATAAAATTCCATATTTTTAAAATAAAATTCATTTGAATTTACAATTTATTGCCAGCTATACACAAATTACGTTTCAAATGGTCAGTATTGTAGAACGGCAACTTCATAGGTAAAGACCTATTATTAATATCTAGGTGTAAAAAACTCAAGCTTCTAAGTCAACATGATCAAGAAATATGGTAATTTAGGTCTCATAATGTGCTATGGTGATATTCGCAACTCGCTCATCAACATCTATCTATAGCACTGGTTCCCAAACTTATTTTGTCTACTGAGTCGAGAGCTCATGCAGTCGTTGTCTAAGAGGGCTCCTAGCTAAATGAAATTACAAATCGCCCCCCAGGCCTCTACACAACGCCCCCATTTTTTTTCTGGGTCTCTTACCGCCCCCCTTTAGGCCTGCAGCGCCCACAAGGGGGCGTTATCGCCCACTTTGGGAATGGCTGATCTATAGGGTACTGCTCGTGAGGGTTTGCTGATATATATCATTTGATATTTATGCCGATATATATCTATTGAATATTTTACCGTCTAATTCAGAAGATTATATCATTCGTTAATTGTTGATTAAGAAAGACTGATTATTATTATTAATCTTTAATCTCACATACTCTAGCCTCTTCAGATTATATAATAATATAATATATAAAATTTGCTCTCCTAAGTGTTGATTAAATTTGGTTATTATTTGATATTCTCAAAAAATACTCCATTTTGCGTTGCTTTTTTTATAATATACACATCAAAAGTGTCTAGGGATCAAGTAAGTTTTAGAGTATCGCCGCGATTGAGGATTATTATTTTAACTTTTTTGGATCGTTATTGATTCAGTATGTGATGAGTGATTTTCACTACTTGAATAAAGAATTTTCTTTAAATTTTGATTAAAAATAGAAAATGAACTGTCAATCAGGATTCCTGTAAAAGTGTGTAAAATAACGTTTTTACAAAACCATTACGATTTCTGCATGGGAACTGAAAAAAATTACATCGATATGGAGCGACGACATCATTTGACACGAGAAGAGATCATGAGAGCCGTCGGAATGTTGCAAGCTGGTTCCAGGCAACGTACTGTGGCTGTCGCTCTTGGCACTACCCAGAGCGTCATAAGCCGTATCTGGACACGCTATCGTATCACGGGCAGCGTGACCGAGCGACATAGAGGACGATCTCGCATCACCACTCGCAGACAGGACTGGTACATCCAAAATATTGCTCGACGGAGTCGTACTATGACCGCCATGATGTTGGCTACGAGGCTCCACAGCTCTTTAGGCTTGTTGATAAGGGACCAAACCATCCGAAATCGTTTACGTGAAGTAGGCCACTGAGAGTTCTGCCTACAGCACCCTGCAATCGTAGGGCCCGTTTACAATGGGCTCGCTAACAGAAATAGGGAGGAAGAAGAGGAGAATCTCGATTCGGTATGAGGCCGGATACAAGACGTACTCGAGTTTGGAGGACCTCTGGACGTCAAGAACGTTTGAAATTTTGTCAGGAAGTTCATTCATATGGAGGGGGAACAATAATGATTTGGGCTGGTATTTGGATCGGTGCAAGAACCGATCTCATTTGGATCAGGGGCAACCTCAACGCTCAGATTTATGCGGAGAGGATTGTTTCAGACGTGATCATCCCTCTGCGAAGCCGGTTGGATGATGCGTTTCGAACTTTCGACGGCAGCATTTTAATGGATGGACTTCCGCCCCCAGGGGGGTGTAGGGTATCGTTGGAAAGCTAAGGTCATGAGGAGTACAGATATGGTGGTTGGGGGTGGCTAAACCCTCCCGTTCAAAAGTTATGGGGGTTTTAAGTACGGGTATGACTTACGCCCTTTCAGCATTGTATCAGCCTATAAAAGGGCGTAAATCCTTTTTTGAAAATTTTCAAAAACTAACTTAAATTGATAGTTGAATGAACATATTTAAGATTTAAATTACCAGTTACTTATAGCTGACCAAGCTGTGAGAACTAGATATAGATTAAAATCGTCAAACACGTAGCTCCCAAGACCGAGATATGGACAGATTGCTGGAAAGGTTACCTTGGCCTCCCTGAAATAGCTGGAATGGAGTACCAGCATTACGTTATTAGTGAATTTAATACAGAATGGAATCCGCCTTATAAAAACACTCTCTTTGGGTAGGTTACATTAGGTTAAGTGTATAAACTGAATCCGCCTTATGAGAACGCTCTCTTTGGGTAGGTTAGGTTAGGTAAGTGTATACACCACAACGCGCGCGCCGAGCGAGCGAAGCGAGCGTGCCGCAGCAGCGCCCGGCGAAGCGCCAGGTCGGAATCCGCCTTATAAGAATACTCTCTTTGGGTAGGTTAGGTTAGGTTCATAATATGCTGAAAGGGCGTAAGTCAGTTTGAACTTTAAACCCCCATAACTTTTGAATGGGAGGTTTTAGCCACCCTCAATCTGTCTGTCAATATCTGTACTCTTCATGACCTCAGCTTTCTATTGATACCCCACGCCCCCTGGGGGCGGAAGTCCACCCACTAAAGGGCCCCCGTTTCGACTAATGCACGACAATGCACGTCCACACACGGGTAGAGTCGTAACACACGCTCTTGCCGACGCTCGCATCAAAGTTCTGCCGTGGCCTGCTCAATCGCCAGACCTCAACCCAATTGAGCACGCATGGGATATGCTTCAAAGAAGAGCTCCGCCGAGTATGGATGCCGTGCATACCCCACAACAACTTTTTGACTTGTTAGAAAGAATGTGGGCGGCCATTCTTCAAAGTGATTTTGATGAACTGACTTTGCATGCATGCCAACTTGCCAACTCGCTGTGATTGTGCAATTCATGTCAATGGTGGAAACACAGATTATTAATTTTTTTATCTTTACAATAAAAATTTAAAAAATCCTCATTATTGCCTTTTTTTTGCCATTTAATTGACGACATTAAGTTAATTAGGTTAATTTCCCACAATTTGCAAAAATTGCAAATTTTCTTAATTTTTACAAAGTATAGAGATAAGTTGTTAACTTGAACATAGGAATTAAAGTAAGAAGCCAGTCTGGAAGACTAGATTTGATAAATATTAATTGGATAATTTTTTATTTTTAAAAATGTACTTGATCCCTAGACACTTTTGATGTGTGTAAATAAACATCAAATAATCAAGATCATATTTTATTATTTTACCATTTTGGCAGTTTAAACTACTTACAGAATGAAAATGACTTCTTTTTCTTATCATTGATATATCGGATATACATATACAGGGTGTATATGAAAACGGGACAGTTACTTTAATGGATGAAAGGGCATAACTTTAGTATGTAGTTACAAAAAGAATTATCGAAAAAAACGTATCCGTTTAAGAGTTATGACCGTTTTAATTTTCAAGTGTTATCCCCACCATTTCTCGTAAAATTGGGTTGATCGTGTACAGTTACAGATTTTAAATCTTACGTATTTTTTTATTTTGTAATAATTTCATCCGTTACTGAAATACAGCCTGAAAACCATTTTAGAAAATAATGCGTATACCCCTTAACAATGTTTACAAATCGCTAAGGTCATGAACTGTCAGCTGTTCAATATGGCGGATTAGCGGCGTTACATCAAAGAAAGCCACCGTAAATCACACGTCGGCAAAGTCAAATGCAGAAAGTCACAAAGATACCGACAAAATGTAAAGGTGTGTACATACGAAGTACGAATTGATTTTTTAATGAATGAATATTTTTTAAAGTTTCTATGAAAGTGGACAAAGAGAATGAATTGATGAGGTAAGAGCATTGTTTCAAGGAAGCTCGGCTTTTCAACATGAATTTCAGTAAGATAAAATGTTATCAAAATGTACCAAAGTAGTTCGACGGATGTAAGACACAACGACATTATCATAACAGGCCAATAAATAACGGTTAGTAATAATGGTTATTGTTTTACATTGATGAAACATCTACTAGAAAGTTGTTTTTTTAAGAAGAGCTTCGTATATCGGTACTTACCTACAATAATTACCTATTTTCTTATTAATAAAAAGCTAATTTAATATTAATAAGTTAATAAGTAATTTTAAGCAAATAAAATAATGAAATCACTAAAAACAGTACCTAAATCGACCGAATGTTACAAAGAAATAAAAATGGTTCATGATTGTTTATCCCTAGCTATTGTGATCCGACCTTTATCTACCTATGAATAATAAGGATTTTTTTCAAAAATTATTAAATTTTTTCAGTTGCATTTAACCTTCCGGCCGACCTTGTACTATCATCGGGATGTTCATCAAAATGATTAAGAATGAGATCGCGGATGCCTTGGTTAGCATTGCCGCCGGAATCTGTATTGCGCGGTGTAAAGTTGCCATAATCCCTTAACCGTTGCACCACTCGCGTCAGTATTCTACCACTCGAAGACACATGCTCATCATTACGATGTCCAAAATGGTCCAAATACAAACACAAAGCTTCACTAGAATTACCACTAGCCATACCATAAGCCAAAACCATATCGGTGTATTGCAGATTACTATACAGATAAAACGGCATGATTTAAACAAAAAAATAATTCGTAAGTAGTTAAAAACGAATTGACGATGTACACAATGAATACGTCTAACAGAGATCGTAACCCGAATGCAACTGAAAAAATTTAATAATTTTTGAAAAAAATCCTTATTGTTCATAGGTAGATAAAGGTCGGATCACAATAGCTAGGGATAAACAATCATGAACCATTTTTATTTCTTCGTAACATTCGATCGATTTAGGTACTGTTTTTAGTGATTTCATTATTTTATCTGCTTAAAATTACTTATTCACTTATTAATATTAAATTAGCTTTTTATTAATAAGAAAATAGGAAATTATTGTAGGTAAGTACCGATATAGGAAGCTCTTCTTAAAAAAACAACTTTCTACTAGATGTTTCATCAATGTGAAACAATAACCATTATTACTAACCGTTATTTACTGGCCTGTTATGATAATCTCGTTGTGTCTTACATCCGTCGAACTACTTTGGTACATTTTGATAACATTTTATCTTACTGAAATTCATCTTGAAAAGCCGAGCTTCCTTGAAACAATGCTCTTACCTCATCAATTCATTCTCTTTGTCCACTGTCATAGAAACTTTCAAAAATATTCATTCATTATAAAATCAATTCGTACTTCGTATGTACACACCTTTACATTTTGTCGGCATCTTTGTGACGTCACTAAAATACTTTCTGCCTTTGACTTTGCCGTGTGATTTACGGTGGCTTTCTTTGATGTAACACCGCCAATCCGCCATATTGAACAGCTGTTCAAATTAAATTTATTCAGTTGCATTCGGGTTACGATCTCTGTGAGACGTATTCATTGTGTACATCGTCAATTCGTTTTTAACTACTTACGAATTATTTTCTTGTTTAAATCATGCCGTTTTATCTGTATAGTAATCTGCAATACACCGATATGGTTTTGGCTTATGGTATGGCTAGTGGTAATTCTAGTGAAGCTTTGTGTTTGTATTTGGACCATTTTGGACATCGTAATGATGAGCACGTGCCTTCGAGTGGTAGAATACTGACGCGAGTGGTGCAACGGTTAAGGGATTATGGCAGCTTTACACCGCGCAATACAGATTCCGGCGGCAATGCTAACCAAGGCATCCGCGATCTCATTCTTAATCATTTTGATGAACATCCCGATGATAGTACAAGGTCGGCCGGAAGGTTACTACAGGTGCCCCGCAGTACGGTCCATAAAGTGCTGAAGGAAGACCTGCGCCATCCTTTTAACCTAATCTGATACAGAAGAGGTCATGAAGCACAAAATCATCGATGCCTTTAATAAATTACAACGAGAAACGTCAAACGTATTGCATCGTGTGCATAGTGAGATAGCGTGGCGTGCACGTGCATGCATAGAAGCGCAAGGCCGCAATTTTGAACATTTACGTTTGTGAACTTGTGAATGTGTAATTACTACGGACCTCAATACATATGGAAAAAAAAGTGATGTGAAAAAGTATCAAATTGTAGCAGTGTTATCGTGCGACATTTTGTGATTTACCCACATTGGTAATTTGCAGCCTGAATACAAGGTCAGAGTCTATCTTTTGTTTTTTTATCGATTTCTTTCATAACCATTTGTACGTCCGCAGTGAGAGGTCAGAATCATTGCGACGAGAACGTGGCGACAAAGGCACACTACCTATACCTATCATTCTAATCTAATTTAAAAATACGTTTTTTCCACATACACAGGAATATCAACCTTATTGTTACATAAATAAAAGAGGTTCTGTGGATTTGTGAAATTAGGTAAAAATTAAATTTCGGTGTCTTTTATTTGTGTTAAGGGGAAGCACAAGTGAAATAAATTGTGTTTTAACCTGTATCTTTGTTATTATTGCATAATAATACTTTATTAAATCGTAATCAAGATGAATTCTCGATATACTATAGCATATTCAAAAATATGTCCCGTTTGTATGTACACCCTGTATATCAGATATTTTGATATTTATTATAATAGATATTTATTAAAAATATTAATATTTTTGCGAACCCTGCTTCACGTTGACCTAGAATTGTGAAATTGGGCAAGAAAAAAGGTCTCACAGTACAAGTAAAGGAAAAAATCCGAAAATCGTTGATTCTTAGTTACATAAAAAATGTTTTGTTCGTTTTTGCTCTATCGTAAAAAAGGGCAATACATTCAAACGTATAATTATAGTGCAAATCTAAATGAAACTTATAAATAATGAAAACTGCTCAAATGTATGTCAGGCTCAGGCTAAAGAAACCGAAATGAATTAATGAAAGACGGATTTGATAAATACGTACAATATGTCGTGCTTACGGAACCCTCGGTGCGCAAGTGCGACTCGCATTTGGCCGGTTATTTTAGCCAATTCTGGATTGTAAATTGTTCTTGAATACTTACAGACTTTATGGCATAGGTATGCTAGTTACCAAAGGACCTGGGCACACCCTAAGACTGTGATCATCAAATATTTTAATGTCAGGCAGCAAAACACTGTTGCCACAGAAGATAGCTATGTTAAGAAATTTATGAAGGCAGTAGGATTGATGGACCAGTCAAGAACAGTATGTCTATTTGTTTTATTGAATTTTTTTTGTAAAGTATGGTAATTACCTCCTTCACTGAATTGGTTTTTGGATAATTTATTACATCAATGTCAATATTTTATGATTTTAAATAGGTATTTTAATTTTAAAAAGCCTACATCTGCCTCTGGGCACATACTATCTCTGTACCAAATTTCATCATAATTGGTTCAGCGGTTTAGCATTTCCCATTCCAAATACCAGCCTCTCACAAAATATCGGCGTGAAATAACAGCATCTATTGCTGTTGTGTTCCATTCGGTGAGTGAGAGTGCCGGTGGCCCATCTTCCCCCTTAACCTCCCTTCCTTTAAAGGTTGGCAACGCACTTGCGGGTGTCCAAGGGCCGCGGTGATCACTTTACATCAGGCGACTCGCTTGCTCGTTTGCCCCCTCTTTTATATAAAAAATAATAATTCAAAGTTTTATCCCCCTTTTCACCCCCTTAGGGGTAGATTTTTGATAAGAAAAGTAGCCTATGCAAATCAGCGAAGCGAATGGACATACAGACAGACAAAAAGGTAGTCGAAGTCAGTGAGTCATAGAATGACTACTGTCACAAAATTTAACAGTAAAATTGTAATTACAGACAGACGCTACAGATTTATAGAGTAGTATAGATAATAGCAGGCTGGCCCTAGTTTCTATTGGACTGGTTACTGTCAAAATTTTTGAACTACTTAAGTAAATTAACCACTTAATTTTTGTCAGTCTGTCTGTCTGTATATCCTTTTATAACTCGAAAAGCGAAAGCGAAGCGAAAAACGAAAAGGAGATGAAACTTTGCATGAGAAATGTTAAATCTCATTTGTGATAAAATTTTGTGCGGTGATTTTTTTATCTAAAAATAAAAATCTACCCTGTATTTTATTTGCTATAGAGATAGTATGTGCCCGGAGACAGATGTAGGCTAGTCGTAGCCTTTTTTCAAGAACAATCTTTGTACACACATACATGTACATGTAATCTAACCTAATCCATGAAAGCCACGTAAAAATTTTCCGCTCAGACGAAGTCGCGGGTACAGCAGCTAGTCTCATATAAAAATGTGAGAATTTTATACTCATTTCGTTAATAGTTGTATGTTGTATCACACACACTGGAAAAACAAACTCAGACGGGCTTATAGTAAACTAACTTCATTTATTTTCAGAAACTGAAACTAACGGGATATTTTCTTTATGAATGTGTACCTGATAATGTAGTCTATAGTGATTGGTTTAAAAAATTAGAACTCCCAGATACATTTGCTTCTTGGTTCACCATAACAGAGCTTCATGTGTGGTTGCTTATGGTGCGCTATATGGCAGAGGACGTCAATTTAACTACTGGTGGCAAAAAGAAATATGTTAAAGGTGATGGACACTTTGTAAGAAATTGTATTATAGAGGCTCTATGGGCAGATGTTGCAAATAGAATTAAGTTATTAGAGGTATGCATTGTTTATATTTTTAAATTGTAATAAAAATCCGAAATTATTATCTATCTATATCTATCTTTCTTGTATAATTCTATATTTACACTACTATAAATCTCTAGCGTGTCTGTAATTATAATTTTACTGTCAAAATAGATAGTCATTATGACATGACATATGACTCACTTACTTCGATTCTACCATTTTTTAAAATTTTGTCTGTTTGTGTCTTTTTATAACTAAAAAACGGCTTGACCGATGTTGATGAAATTCGATACGTAGTAAGAAAATGTGATTGCGCTCATGACAGGCAACCTATTTTTTAGAAAATCTACACCTAAAGTGGTGAAAAGGAGGTTGAAAGTTTGTATGGGAAATGGTAAACCGCTGAACCAATTATGATGTTTGGCAGGGAGATAATTTGACATCAGAGAATGGACGTAGGCTACTTTTTTTTATAAAAAATATAAAGAGAAAAGTGGGATGAAACTGTATGGGAAACGGAAAAACTTGGTACCTAATAAAATTTGGTGCGGTGATAAGACTTTTTTTTTATCAAAAATACGGCTAATTTTGTTATCAAAAACCTGTAAAAGGGAGGGAAGGGGACAGAACTTTGTACGGGAAATGCTAAACCGCTGAACTGATTATGATGTAGCATGGATATGGTTTGACACCTGAGAACGGACACAGACTACTTTTTTTTATCAAAAAACTATCCTAAGGGGATAAAAAGGGGGATGAAACTTGAATGGGAAATGCTGAACCGCCGAACCATTGTATGATGTTTAGTAAAGAGATAGTATGTGTCCGGTGACAGACATAGATTTTTTTCAAAAACAATCTTTTAACATTCTGTGTACATAATATAATCTAATCTAATCCAGAAAGCCACGAAAAAATTTTCCGCGCAGACGAAGTCGCGGGTACAGCTAGTGTATATATATACAGTCAAAATCTGTTATAACGACATCGAAGGGACCACTAATATTTGGTCGTAAAAACTGATAGTCATAATAACCAGTAATGTTTTTAAGGTACAAATTCGTCTACCTACACAAAAGTCCATAGATATTACTAGGAATAATATATTCATGTTTAAGATAAAAGTATGTATTATTTATTTCAAATAAAACGATACATATACAGAACATGTATGTCATAGATATATTTTATTATTCCACTGTATTCATAAAATCTGTATTAAAAGTTTTACAAGTAACTCAACAAAACGTTTCGGTGCGTCTTGTTTGCTGATAAATAGCAAACTGAATGAAGAGATAAGAGAAAGCGGGCTTTGATTTTACTGTACGTATGTTTTGTTTACAGAATTGCAATAGACCTTAAACTCGATACTTTGTTCACTTTTACGATCTTAATAGCCTTTGTCCATTATATACTGTGCCAAATGTGGCTGTGTTACCTACCAACTAAAATTCGACAAAACACAACTGTGTTTTTTTGTTGATTGGTAGGTCGTTGTCATACTTCGAAAATATTAATTAAATATGGTTGCTAAATGCAGTATGTTGTTAAAAGTAATGTCGTAAAAAAAGGTGTTCGTTATAAGGCAGAGTCATATAGCATTCAGCCGGGACCTACGATTTTTGTTGATACAACCAATATGTTGTTTTAAACGATGTCGTCTTAAACGACGACTCGTCTTGACATATATATTTTATTATAAATTATCAATTTAGTATTTTTTGTTTCAGAGTTTACATAATTTCATAAAATCTGCTTTTAGGGTGCAAATCCAGCAATAGCAAGAAAACAAGTGGTAGAATTATCTGAGCAGTTCCAAGCTGCTCTTGTAGCATATGATGAAGGCCTAAGTGATGACAAAGTGTTGGCTGCTGCTATTTGGAGGAGGTTCTATTCACTATCACATGATGCCAAGGCTGAAAATATTGAAAAAATTGTACACTTTATTAGACATCAGGTATCTAGAGCTATAATATTTATCACTTCTTTTCTAGAGATGGAGTACCCCATAATAGGTAATTATTACACAACATTAAAACATTTATGTATAATGCAATGTACAGGATAGATAAAAAAACTTATCAATCTCGCCACTTAAGTAGTTAGGTATTCTCGAGTTTTAAGTGTTTGAAAATGTTGTGATTACAATCTACTTTCGCGTTGTGTCGGTCAATATCTATTTTTATCTAAAAACTAGCGGACCTGACAGACGGCGCCCTGTCCGAAATAAAAAAATCGATTGTAACGCCACCTACCGGGACCAATTGTAATTCTCAACCATCCAGCAACCAACTCAACCCGACTGCCGAAATTAAAAAAAACCTAGGAACCGATTGCAGCGCCGCCTACCGGTTTCGATTGTCAATCTAAACCATCCAGAGACCCACTAAAACGCACAAAAAATTTCATCAAAATAGGTCGAGCAGTTTTTGAGTTTTAGCGAGACTAACGAACAGTAATGAATATACAGGGTTAATTTAAAAATACTAATAACCTCTTAGTATTTAGTTCTTAACATTATCACCAATAGCTTTTGTTCTACGACTTTTAAAAATTCATAACTTTTTCTTTCATACAAAAATAAAAATACAGTAAATATTTCTGAAAATTGCACCTACTCTACCTTTTTTTATGCGGCGTTAATGAAATTATGAACATCGACGTAACCGGTACATCCCAAATATTCTTACTGTTTGAAAATAATACACAAACAAAACAAAAAACTATAACCATACTCACAATTCGCGAGCCAGTTTTAAGAATCATATTGTTTATTATTGAATTTTGTAATGTTTATACCGCACGAATTACTAATTTCTTTTCGTCAATTGGAAGTTTAGAAAAAGTACTATTTTTTAATTTTTTTAAACACACGCAGTTCCGTAACGCACACAGGAGAAACTCTGTTCAATTATTTCACTTAAATTTGCAAAACATTAAACTGCCAATTCATTTGTTATTGCACGTTATATTGCCGCGTACATAGTATGGTACTCCAAAAAAATGAAAATTTTAAACGGCTAAAATAATTGTAGTACTTGTGTTATTAAGAAAATAATAAAAATGAATGCATTTCGAAATTGGGTGCACTCAGTATTAGGTCCATCTGATTTTAGCCAATAAGATATCAATAAGAGGATTATGGAGGTTAAAGATTAAATTTTAATCAATAAGATTTCATCGAAATGAAGGCGCATATAGTAACAGCCAATAAAATTAAAACTATTGACCATTTATTTTTCCGATGCTGGTATTCTCTAGAGACAGTCTCTTTTTTAACTATGTGCATGTTTTGGATTAAGTAAACATTCGACACCACTAGAGGTGCACGCGTGTAATTATACGAAACACAACGTTAGAATGTAAGGACCGTGACGTTTGGCGCTCCATCCTCTCTGACTACTCCGTTAGGGATACAGCGTGAAGGTATGTATGTATGTACTATGTACAACGTTAGAAAATCTTTGAATGTGTGTAAATTCACCCTTCTTTCGAATATGTCTCCCGGGCGAACGATAAAATAAGGCGAGCGCGGCAATTTTGAGATTTTTTTCTGTTTCAATTTATTTATTTTTCACATTATTTAAGTAGCAAATTGCTAGGGTAGACAGTGTCTATTTGTTTCTATGGAATGCATGCCACAGATTATATATTTAATTATGATTTGAGCTGTCATTGAATATTACTAATGAGTAATATTCAACTGGGCGACCGAGCTTTGCTTGGTGTCTTTTAGGTTTGATTACAATTAAAAAACAAAAAAAAGTACGACCACATTAGAGGCTTCCCCGCCCAATGACGCGTGGTTAACTTACACTCTAGCCATGCACTCTGCTATTGAGAAGGCGAACTCTATTGCGAAATTACCAATCATATTTTGCGAGCAATTTTCAAGTTTTAAGTGTGTAAACACACTGACAAAATGGATTATTCTAGAATTTAGATCGATTCTTCGCTCCCGTAAACCCATATTATTGTAAATTCATCGAAATTTTTAGACCCGTTTTCGAGAATGCGATTACAAACATACAAATATTGCTAATGATATTATTGTGTAGCTAGGATAGAATGTAGTAGAACGAGGTAAGTATTGCATTAATCTAAAATATAATAATTGTTTATGCAAAGACGAAGAATAGATGTAATATTTATTAGTAGTAATCCGTGATCCGCGAGCATCAGCAATTTCATCCGAATTTCACAAAAATGAAATTTAAAACCTCGAAATCCTAAACCCAAACAACATACTGTTTCGCAAGTGCCAACAACGAATATCGTCTTTTTTATAATTTTCTATGATAACTGTCCACACACTCGAAATACTCTTATTTTCTGTTTTTGTTGCAAAGACGATTTTGATAACTTCATTTTCCATTATAAATTATATACGCACGGCACGTATCCTAGCGTTCTGAATGACTATTACAAGGAAATGATGGATGGATGGATGTTCCACGGCTTTTGTGTCACTATCATATGCCGACTGCCGATTGATATCGGCGGCATAGCCGCACCAAAGAGTACCTTCGTACGGCTATAATGTGTAGACGCCTTTATAAGTTCAAACAACAAGCGTATTTTTTTCTAAATTAAACTTTTGAATTAAAAAACAAAAAAAAATGCCCAAAATTGAGATTACCAATGACTAAGAAAATTACGTAGTAATTTAACATTCTCTTTAGTATAAAATATATAATTTTCTCTACGTTCTCTTTGAAGGAAACTTCCATAGCCACTGAACCGCACGCGGCCTAATTCGTAATTTATTGCCTGCGCGAGAACGTGCTCGTGGCCTCATATGAGGCCGGGCGCATTAGGCATTTTAGTTTTAATTTTTGTATTTTTGGAGCTGTTGAATGTCATACAAATGATATATATTATTGTTCCGATTGAATTCCGATTCCACGTACTATCGATTTTAACATACTTTAGTCTCTGGAATAAAAAAAGTAAAATGTCAAACTTCATCGTTTTTATTATGACAAAGTTCTACACGTGTGTTGTTCATTGAGCGCATTGAAATTAAGAAATAATGTCGTAAGTATATATTTTGTTACAATTTGCATATAACCAAATGATCGTGTTGAATTGTGCTTTCTATTCCTATAAATATTTTAACAAAAGGTTAAGTTTTAATTCGAAAAGAAATCGTAAAATCTGCAATGAAAATATTTTCAATGAACGCGTTATTGCAAATGGCGAGTGATAAATAAAATTATTTTTGAGTTCCAAATCTAATTGCAACGAACTCTTTTTTTCATTTGTAATACTAATATGAAATGCCTGTTGTGTTAAATATTATCCGCTATTATTATATTGCACTGAGCAATGACGAAAAAATTTTAAAGTTCAATGTATTTTACGCGTCGTAAGTAAAAAAAAGTGTATGAACTTTTTCTTTATCTCGTTTGTTCTATACTTTGAATACATGTTTTGTTCTGGATATATGCATCAAAATTATCGTTATGAATCGTGCTTTCCGCTTGTATATAAATTGCAGCACTTCAGGTAATTTTTAGAACGTAGTATATTGTTTACAACAAAGAATCAAGAACCGCCATTGCAAATGTCGTTCAATACGTAATATTTCTACTCAATTATTTCGAAATATTGTTATAACTAACTAGTTTATTCATTTCTACATCTATTACAATGCATTTTTGTAACATTTATTTGCTTGGAATTGATAATCACATCGTTTTCGAAATTCTAACAAAAGTCGGCCATTTTGTGTTTAGGAATTTAGGCTCGCGATACATGACCGATTTTATGGTACGGGGAAAATTCCTAATATTAGAACAAACAAAATACAGTATTTTTTTTAAATTATTTTTAGCGATAACTTGGAAAATATTGGTGGCCGGGGCCGTGGACGTGGCATGCTTGTGGACGAGGACGAGGGCGCGGACGCGGACGGAGCCTCAAGTGGCTCATTATCCCAGCAGCCGTAAGTACTTCCTTTTTATATGTAATTGTTCAAGCTTCAGAATGTATATATATTTCCCCTTTTTCGAATCGTATCATTCACCTTGCTCACTTCACATAATATGATGTATGTACGCTGTATCCCTTATAGGGGTGTATAGTAAGTAGTAAAAAAGTGTTTATTTTGATTTTTTAGGTCTTCTACTTCGATGCTTGTGAGACCTGTCTTGCCTGGTGCCAGTGAGCGTAAGCGCAGGTGACGTGCTTTGAAATTATTTGTTATATATCTTTCTAAGACTAACATGCCTAGTACTTAGTGATCTGTTCTATATTGGTTTGTGCTACTTCGTTTTCAGAGAACATTCTCCTGTGAGGTCGTTGATAGAAGTAATTTCATTAAATCAATCATTTTAGGGTGGCTTGCACCGACTATTTAAACTCGATTTAAGATCTCGATTTGAAATCTCGCTTCCACCAACGATATAATAGTTGATGCAAGCGAGATGTCAAATCCTTAAATCGAGCTTAAATAGTTTGCGTAAGTCACCCTTAGTGTTAGTGTGTCAGCAAATTTAACAAAAAGTGTTTTTTTCATGTAACAGATGCTACAGTTTCACATGCAGAGCCGGAACCCCGAGGTCGACCAGTCTCAGGTTGGTTTGAGCCACAACATATTCCTTGCCTCGCCGCCCGTCGCGCCGCGCATCACCACATTGAGATGATCATATTATTATTACATTTTAGTTGATTATTCCTATTCAATAATTTTTACCACCGTGATCACTACCTCCATTTTTGTTGATTGTATTCAGTTAATTTTACCATTGTAGTCACTACCTACATATTTCTTGACCGTATTCAGCTATTTTTGAGTCAGAATGTTAGCTGAAGAAAATTACCTACTTCGTGATCACTTCGTACATTTTTGTTGGTTATGTTTAAGTATTTTTGACTATCCCGTAAGATAAATATATGTATGGTTTTAAGATATGTCAAAAAAAATAATAAATATTAGTGTATCTAAAGAAATAATAAATGCGTATTATCATGAAAATAGTTTAATTTTAAATTTGTTTTAAGATATGTCTAAAACAATAATGAATATTAGTGTATCTAATAATACTAAATGCGTATTATCATGAAAATGGTTTTATTTTAAATTTATTACAATAAAGTATTAGTATCGTACAAACCTCGTTAACAAAACCAATAGCGTAAAAAGGCCTTATTTGGTCGGCCATCTTGTGCACATTTTCTGACGCGCGAAGCGCGCGAACGTTCAAACTTGCTTCAAGCGACACTTGTCGCTTGCAGGAAATTTGTCCGCTACAGTGTATTACGTTTTGCGTTCTACTCTTCATGTTACTCGGGTTTCACATATACTTTTGGTATCACTAAAAAGCTAAGAGAGTCTACTTTATAATGAAGTGATTACATTTATATACTTCTATTGTTTTTTCTAAAGAAATCAGCGTAAAACTAAAAAAAAAACAAAAAAAATATTCCGTGTTTTAAGTTCAACCTGCTGGTAAAAATTAGTTTCTCAGTTCGAAGTATTTAAATTTACTTTAGTGAAATCCTTATACATTTAGCTTTACATCAGTAGTTCTCTTTTTGTGATAGGTATAGTAATTATAGAAATATAAGCGTTTCTTTGTCGCGGGGGCGAGCGTTTGGAAATTGCGAGCGGGCTTCGCGAGCGTCGCGAGCAGTTGCAGTAACAGTAGCACAGAAACAATGCAGTCCAGTGGATAGGAGAGATTGCATCTCCATGTATAATTAGCACAATATAATATCATTACATTAAGTATGTAGTTACTAGCTTAAAGTTGGTCTAAAATAATATAATAAAATAATATGTTTAGGCGAGTAGGGTTTAGTATCATTTATTAAATTTATTAGTTATAACAATTTAAGCCAAATATAATCTCTTCTTTTAAAGATGATTTTATATTATATGTTTGATGATTAAGATATGTTTATTTGATTATTAATAAATAAAGAAAACAGACTATTCAATTATTATCGTTATTAGGAAATGTGTATATATTTAAGTCACTTTAAGGCACATTAACATCATTAAATAATCATAATAATTTCTTGCCTATTCTCTACTCAGCTGTAAAGCCAGTTAGCTACAACTAAAACTAATGCAATCAATTTGTTAATATAATATCATTGAGTGTATTATGTAGGTGCATATTATAGTTACAGCAGATTATCAACATTATTGTAAAGATGTCAAAATGTGAGCTTTCAAAGAAATAATTAATTTTTTTAATAACTAAATCCTAAAGTTTTAAAATATGTTGTAAAAGTAAATGATTTTCAATGAATCTTAAATTATACTAATGGAACATTTTTTCAATATTTTTTAAAACCTTTCCCCTGACCCCTTTAGCATGAGAACACAATATTATATTACAGTGGTGCAATTTGCTAATTCTTGAAAAATCTCATTAATATTTATTTTTTTCAGTTATCCGAACTGGACAAAATTTCTAGTGAAGATTTGAAATGGAATCCTCACATACCCTGGCTAAGCATCTTAGAACATTAGAATTAATTTAAGACGGTACGTTAAATTTGTTGAATTTTGTAAATGATGTACATACGGAAGTAATATCATATTATTAAATTGTTGAATAGAATAAACGTGAAAGTTCTTCACATTTCTCACGTTCCCATAACACAGTAACAACAGTTTTACACAGATTATCAAGTTTACAATCATCATTGCAATAACGCCATCTGGTGTCGCTCAATTTGGAGTAGAATGCAGAATAGAAGTCAAGATATAGCTTATGATCTGTAACCATCTGATGCACTAAATTGTCTAGCGATGCAGCACTAAGATCATTCAAATTGAATCTATACTTTAAATCGTAAAGTTGGAACCAGTGGGGTTCTCTGTTTGGTCTGAGATTTGCTTCTGTCAAGTTATAGATGTAATTTTCAATGTTTGTTGGTTCCTGCAATACAATGAATGAAAATTCGTAAGTATAATATAAATGATTATTAACTCTATCAAGGGTGACTTTGTCAAATTAATGTTAAAAATATGCTAGTTAACATGTTCAAGCCTTATGAATGAATGTTTCTTTTATTGCAATGTGCTACTACCTACTACATTGTTAGGGAACATAAAATCATACTCACAAATGTAGTCACGTCAAAAGTAGCTATCTTATAATTAAGGTTATAATTGGTATAGCTAGTAGCACTACCAGCGCCCCATGCAATGTTTATTGGAGTGCCATCTGGACTGTAGAAAATTTTGAATTCATCCGAATGTGTATGCCCATTGAATTCACCACTTATTGTCGACGTAAATCTGTAATAGAATAATTTAGTCCATTATTACGGAACAATTTCCGAGGAATAAATAGTGATGATAAGTAAGAATGGGTCAACATTTTCTGAAATTATTAAAGCTACGATTAGTCTCTTAATGCAGAAACATTTTAAGAAAAGCTTTGGACCCCTGAAAAAAGTTTTTGAAGTATGTTCATAATATTTACAAACAGAAAATCCTATTATGAAATCTATAATTAATGTGTGAGGAGAATGATGAGATTTGAGGAAGCGTAAGAAGTGTGTAAGGATCGCGACGCTTGGCGCTCCGTCCTCTCTGACTACCCCGTTGGGGATGCAGCGTGAAGATATGTATGTATATTTCTTAATTACAATATTGTTGTTACCGGTTAATGATCCTGTTGTATTCTCTAGTCCAAGTATGTGTTAGATCAGAAACTCCCGGCGGAATATGTACCAATATGTGTACTTTTTCTCCAACTAATTCAGCCTTATGTAATTCTTCAACTAGCCAATCCAAATGTTTTTTAGCATCCAAAGGGTCATATACTAACCACCTGCAATACATCATATTTTGTTTACGAAGGTTATTAAGTAAAACAAATTCTGAAATTCTGAACTCTGAAAGATATTAGTGGAAGGCACAAGGTAGTTCTAGGAACGGTAGGGGCTGACGTGTTTAAACTGAGGGTTTTTAGTCAGTCTGTTTGTTCTTTCTCATCTTCTATCTTTCATGCTATCATCTATCCTTTATTGTCAGCTGTACTTATCTTTGTTATCTGTAATTCTTTCTCTTCTTACTTTTATTCTTATCATCTGGGGTTTATCATTCCTTCCTTAGGTACGTTCCTACCCGTTTCTTTATTTCTTATTTCTTTCTTACTTTTATTTTACACCATGTTCTTATCCTTATTATTACGTTTATCTTAATTTATACATATTTCTCAACCTTTCTACTTCCTTGTCGTTATTTATTACATTACATATACAAGATAAATGCAGTAGAAATGCGATCTGTTAGAAATATGTGGGATGTCAACCTTGCGAACAAGATAAGCAATGAAGACACGCAGTATGCCAGAGTGCATGACAGTGTTATTGTAAAAATGAAGAAAGGAATGCTTAATTTGTTCGGGCACAATCAACGCTCCAAAAATGTCCGAACCAAATGTGCAGTCAAATGAGTATTTGAGTGCACTTCTGTTTTAGTAGTATTCGAAAACGCTAACAGTGAATATGTCAAAGTGCTCCTTCAAAAATTGTAAAAATGTATACGTCAATTCGGACAATAATTTGTTTAGATTTTACAGGAGATTGTGAATCTAGTTCTTTATTTGTGATCGAAGTCGAGCACATAGAAAGAATGAGTGATGAAAGACTGACGAAGAAAATCTACATAGCGAAAGCAAGTGGTAAAAGAAGTCAAGGAAGACCAAGATTGACTTATGGAGATCAAATAGCCAGAGTGTTCGCCGACGGAAATGTCAAAAGCTCTCTCATACCTAAGCGAAAATGTGTGAGGAGAATGATGAGATTTGATGAAGCGAAAGAAGTATGTAAGGACCGCGACGCTTGGCGCTCCATCCCTCTGACTACCCCTTTAGGGACACAACGTGAAGATATGTATGTAAATATGTATTAAGTAGAATACTATGTAGATTATATTGACAAACAAAATACAAACATTTAGACCAATAAGACAATATAATTTGTTTGATTAGGTAAATTAAATATCATACAGTGATGAATTTTTATATCTTTTAGATATCATTCGCCCAGTTTTAAACTTGTTGGTTTATATGCGTTTTGCTTGTCGACAAAGCATTCTCAGCAAATTCCAGAGATTCGGTCAGCTAACTAGCACTGAAGAAATGATCGATTGCTAGTTAGTTGACCGAATCTATGATCTCTAGAATTTCCTGAGGATGCTTTGTTGAGAAACGAAACACGTTCCAATCAACAAGTTTGAAACTTGCATACAATTACATAAATTACTTGATTTATTAACAAACATCATCGTCAACGATACCTAGGTTTCTTTTAGATTCTCACAGTGCAGATTTTCTTTCTTAAGCAGTGGTAGTAGACTCGACGTTAAAAAATGGGTTTACTTGAAATAAATTGATATGACTTTGATTTTGTCTTTGACCTTTGTAAAATAACACCCACTTATAATTTTGTTGTTGGAGAGAGTAAAAAATAGTATGTATAGCATAATAACTCAAAATCGAATAATTTTTCATACTAAAACTACAATGATATTTAATATATTTTATCCACTTCAGTAATTTTTTTTTTTGTAATTAAAAACATAATATCACAGATTAATTAGATAATATGTTAAATGTATTCCTACTCCTGGCGCTCCGTCCTCTCTGACTACTCCGTTGGGGATACAGCGTGAAGATATGTTATGTATTCCTAAAAATTATTTTAGATGGGTATGGTGAATATTTAGCAACCATAAAACGGACTAAAATAATGATTACCTATGTGGTTTTCCTATTTGGAAGCTATTATAAAATATTACCATTTATATTTGTTATACATACATACATATTTTCACGCCGTATCCCTAACGAGATAGTAATTGAGGACGGAGCGCCAAGCGTCGCAGTCCTTACATACTTGTTTCGCTTCCTCAAATCTCATCATTCTCCTCACACATTTTCGCCTAGGCATGCGAGTGTTTTTGACATTTCCGTCGGCTAACACTCGAACTATTTGATCTTCATAAGTCAGCCTTGGTTCTTTGGCTTCTTTTACCACTCACTTTTGCTCTATAGATTTTCTTCGTCGGTCTTTCATCATTCATTCTTTCCATGTGCCCGAACCATCTTAGCATTCCTTTCTTCATTTTTACAATAACACTGTCGTGCAACCCTATCATAGTGCGTATCTCTTTATTGCTTATTTATTGCTTTATTGCTTTGTCCGCAAGGGTGACACAGCACATATTTCTAAGAGATCGCATTTCTACTGCATTTATCTTACTTTCACTCGATTTCGGGCATAACCAGGCCTCACTACCGTACAATAAAGTTGGTACTAACACCGCATAGTGTATGGCCATTTTGGCTGAGTTAGATATATTCACACTGCCTACTAATATGGACAGAGCACCGTTCACTTTATTGTCGGCTGTTACCCGTCTCTCCACATCCAACTCATATCTTCTATCTCTCGAAAACGCACTCCCAGATATACAACATCGTTCACTTGTTCTAGAAATTTTCCATTTACCTATATATCACACTTTGTTTGTACATCTTCTCTTTCAAACACCAGAACCTTAGTTTTATTCACATTCATATTCAATCCTTTCACTTCACAATCTTCTTTCATGGACGTAACTGTCATGCCATGGACGTGTCTGCAACTCGGCTTCTGATGGTTCTATAACCATAGCATCATCAGCGTACAATAGTTATATTTGTTATATTGTATAATATTACCAGTTATATTTGTAAGCAACGTTGTTATTCAATGAAATTACTCGCAAACCAGGCTTAACCACCATTGAAAATTCACCACGTTCAAGTAAAGTCGCCTTTGCATCTTCGGACAGATAGGATTCCCATTTATTTGCTAGCGCTTCATAAAGCCAAGTTGTATTCAAAAGTCCTGTTACGTCCGAAGGAGCAAATCTGTAAGGAAAAATAAGTGTATTTAATAAATCATCGAATGCATAATTAGGGTCAAATATGTAAACGTAATTACAAGAGGATGATGATGATATACATCTTATATTATGGCTTACCGATGTACCTGCACAGTTAACACAATTTCAAGCAAGCTACATCCTGCGGCTACATATATGCGCGTTAAAATCTATGTCACGATTGGTTGATTGATTTGGTGCCTTATACGCTGATGACGCGAGACGCGTATTTCAGTCGGCCGTCAGATGTCATTTTGATTGCACGTCGTTTTTTCTTGGGTTACACTTAGTGGCAAATTAAGCATACCATTTTATAACTACAATTATTATCCTCATTAAAGAGAGGACATCTCTTAAAAAGACAATAGAGGAAAATTGAATGATTTACATTTAATTATAATTTCTTGTTTTTGTCTTCATGTAAGCGTCGTATATTAAAATAATTCTTTTTTAATTTGAACTTTTTATAAGCTTTTACCAAAGAATATATGGAAAAAAAGGTCGACTGTCGTTTAGTTATACGTTTACTAGGTGCATGATAATGAAAACAATGTACGCGGATACGTTTTTCATGTTTGTTAAATTTAATTTCTTGTAGTTACGTTGAAGAATGATAAGTCTAGGTTCGAATAACTAAAATTATTTAAGTATCTAAGGACATTATTGTACATTCGTTTATGCGATTTAGACATTTTCGTATTTGTGACGATGTGAGAAACAAATTAAAGACAAACGGAAGCGGTCGCATGTTTGCGTCGCATGCGACTCCGACTGGCGTTACAATAATTGCCCATATTCGCCCAAAATACTGCTGTTGTGTGCGTGCCACGGCGCGTCCGTATTAGCGCGTACACATACAAACCGCGCACGCTAGTTTTCTATTAAGGCGTCCTATTGTTATGTTTATACTGTGATTTTTGATTTAAAAAACGTAGTTGTGTCTTTTGGCATAAAAATTATCAAATCGACTATATTAATAAAGTAACTTTTAAAAATATCGCGTGAACAAAATAGATATTGAATGCACTGCAATATTTTTTCTACCTTATGACTGCTGCTTAAGATTGATTATAAAATGGATTTAGCATTTCAAGTATTTTCGTCGAACATCTTTGCGCGAATGAAAATTAATGACGCGCCATATCTTTCGTGTTCTAGTGTTCCTGGCTGGTTACAAAATAGCATTAGCAGGAAACAATATAGTTCCGTATTCATAATTTATTAATGAACTGTCAAAACATCTTTATTGAAAGATTTGTTCAAAAATTAT
Source organism: Zeuzera pyrina (assembly GCA_907165235.1). Lineage (NCBI taxonomy): Eukaryota > Metazoa > Arthropoda > Insecta > Lepidoptera > Cossidae > Zeuzera > Zeuzera pyrina. The sequence goes on from OU015624.1 coordinate 14,266,332, forward strand.
GTTTTTCTAAAAAATAACTTACTTTTTAATATTAAGTAAAACTGAATGTCATTTCAAATAAGACATCAAGTGGTAAAGCCAATTTATCGCTCAGCTGTTCACACTAATTAATCTATGGTTACATATTTCAGCAGTATAAACAGATACAGAAAAAAAACAGCCAAGTACATATCAGACCACACACAGTGAAGAGTTCCGTAGTCGGGAAGCATAATATTCATTTAAACAGCAAAAAAAAAAAGTTTATATTTTAAAGCGTTTCACAATGACAATAACCGAAAATATCCCACATCTTAAAACCTACGCAACATATCTTATTCATAGTTCATATCAATTTTCATTGAAAATGCTTTTAAGATCTGCCGTGTTAAATATAATAATATTTATAAAAGGGCTTAATTTTTACGATACAGTAACAAAAATTTATGCTTATTATGTATTCTCCTATGATGTAATATTATTTTAATATAGCACACTTAAGGTAAAACTTCAAATATTTGTTAATAGTGATACATAATAAAGCAAATGTACGAAACATGTAAGTAAAAATTGAACATGGAAAAATTTGCAAATTTTTCCAACATACATTTTCTTTATTTTTGGGTGGAAATAGGATCCTATTTATTGATCTTCGTCTAGCTCTAGTCTAGAGTATATTAGGCCAGTCAATATCGACACACAAAAATACAAACATTGCAAACGCTCATGTATCTACGATTTTTTAATATGTTGTTGGGACCCCTGAGAGTAGTTTATACTGTTACGGTTGGACCTTATGCTTAAGGAATAAGGTCGATTTTTAATGGAACTAGAAACGTAACTTTGGTGCTTATTTCTCGAGACCTAGGCTTTGCAGAGTTATGACCTAAAACCGCATTACTTATGACTCATGCAAACAGGCGGCGTCGAGAACAATGTCGAATTATTGTTGACGAGCGTAATTAACTAGAAAGTTCCACCCTCTTTATTTCTATGCGTTATTATTACTACCATTCGGGTTTATTCTAGAAGTTTCCACCCTCATTTTTATCTGACTATAAATAGAGCTTCGTGTCCACCGCCGAGTCAGTGTTTCTCAACTATCGATCGAAGTGATATATCGAGGCGACATCAAGGCGAATTACGAAGACCACTACAACGACTACTGCGACGACCTTGGATAGAAGAACTGCGATTCGGGAACGTTGTTATTGAGTGAAGCGTGTACCTTCGGTGACTACTACGCAAGTACCTACTTCGAGGGCGACTACGAAGATTAGGAACCGCCGTAATTAAGTTCGCGTGTTCTTGACATCTACTTGTACGAAAGAAAACAAACTCTTTGCACCTTTAACCGGCATCTTATTACCCTCAGCGCGTAAAAATACCTAAGTTTTTTCAAAAAAACAACCTTAAGTTAGCGTTTTTCGGGTATCTTTACTCTATACTTTTGAAAAGCAAACTAAAGCTACAATTTGAGCGTATTTTGAGCTCTTTGGATACATTGGCTGCAGCGATACAGCCAGTCAAAGATAAGCAAAGTTTGTCCAAAAAGTGAAAAATCGGTAGGGTCATTTTTCAAGACATACCGGCTAAACTATAGAAAGGAATTTATAGAGAATTGAATTAGGTTTAGTTTGATTCCAAAATGCTGCCTCTAGGCCTAACCTAACCTGTAGCCAAATATGTATTGTATTTACATTTATTTCCATTTTTATAATTAACTATTATTTTATTAGCTTATAATAGGGTCGTTTCTCTAATTTAATGAATGCTATAAAGTATCACTTACTGATTCGTAGGTTGGGATTCGTGATTCCCAATAACAGGGATCACTTTGATTCCGTCTTCGAAACTTCGTTTCATTTTATCAATCATGTGATAGTTCATTTCATTGATCAAATCATATGTGGTTTCCCAAATGCCGTGGTCGATAGTATCTCCAATGTAATAAACCATATCAATATCCTGTTCAAAAATATTTGTCTAATGAAATTACAAATTACCTATTGATATTATAGTCTTAAATTATTATTATCAGGTTTTATAGGTCATTTACTATTACATTTATTATACTATTACAAAGACGAACGAGCGAACAGTCCACCTCTGATGGTAAGTGCGTTGCGTGACCAATGGACATTTACAATATTATACATAGTTAAAAAAGCACTTCAGATTGTAAATGCGTTGGCAACCTTAAGGACTAAGATGTTGTGCCTTTTGTACCACAAATTTCACAGGCTATCTTACCCTCCACGCCGAAACACATTACTGCAAGCACTGCTGTTTGGCGGCAGGCTTTGTGAGTAAGATGGTGATAACAATCCGGTCGGACGCCGCACGAGATTTTGCTACCCGCACCCACATTTATTAAAATTATATTTATGTAGGTATATCTACTTATAACATGTAAACGATCCCTTAGGGGCAAACACCATAGAAGGCTTTAAGGCGAAGACGATGAAAAGAAATGGCGCCCCTTTATTATATTTTCTAAATGAGTCAGTCAAAATATACAAAGAAGATGGGGGTGCGGATGGTGCGTACGCTGGCATCAGGCTCAAAAACGCGTGCCAATTTAGCATTTATTATTAAGTTTGCGTCCAGGCCCCATCTCTTTTGTATTGTTTAAATAGTTACGTCCGCGCCGCGTCCTTCTTATACGTTTCTTCTGTTTGGCTTGCGCCTAATAATATTCTTTATCTAAAACATTTAATTGCTGTATTTATTTACCTTGTGGTTTTCAGAAATAGTATCAATAACGTTATCATATGCCCAAGGAGGAGTGTCACAGTTTCTGTAATCGCCCCAATATCCTGCAGGATCATCATTACGAGCAATGGCGAATCTCGTTCGTGAAGATGTTTTTATTTCCTGAATCTTCGGCAATACGTCTAAATTCAACAATATTTCGCCGTTTCTCTTGACTATACTCTCTTCGGTTATAGACTCGTCTATGTTAGATCTATAATCATAGCCCTGATGAGGCGTTTGTCCTTTTCTACAGCATGTTGGTTCACCACAGTTGGCAACTCCGAAAGCTTCATAAAGTGGATCGATGTGAGCGTCAGTCATGATAGCGATTTTAAGTGGAGCTGTATCTAGAATTGGAGACTGAAATAAAAAAAAATCAAACATATATATTATAGGTTTCACGTAATAAATCTCGGATAAATACAACTTTGTTTGACTGTGCTGAATTAATAATATGTAGTTGAGTATCTATTATTCTTGTTCGTAATATATAGATACCTATATAACTTCTACACAGTAGATTCTCAGGTAAAGACTATGTCTTTTGGTGTTAAAAAAGTGATTTAAACTATCTTGAAAGTGAAATAGTGACCATATCATACTTTATATTCAAACTCACCACTTCATTATCAGTTGGTTCAGGTAACTCCACTTGCCATTCAAATCTGGAATCACTGAACGCACAAACATTAGGATTGTTTGCTGTCTGTAGCACAAGTCCACAAAAAGTTTCTGGAGCTGCTTGTGGAGTAGTTCTTATAATATATGTCAGTATAGGCTGAAATAACGGTATTATTACTTATTATTATAAATTAAAATATTACGACGATCAATTATTATTATTGTTGTTTCGAACAAATGCCAAAAGAAGACTTGAATTTGTGATGACGTCGACGTAAAAATATGCGAAACTGTTTTACCTACTACAACTCGAGAACTCTGATTATCGGATTAATTATTTCCGAATTAATACTTTAATCTAGGTCTTTTAATAAGTAGGAAGAAATAGGTAGGAACCGAATCACCGCTTTGATTTAAAAAAAAACTGATTACATAACTACTTTCATTAGAAATCTATGTATTAAGAAATCTGACTCCTTAACCTATCCAAGATAAAAATTAAATAAAAATTTAGATCAAGTCAAACAAGACAGAAAGGAAGTAAGAAGACAGTAAGAAATTCAATTTTTGAGAAATAACCTAAATAGAATTGTCGTATGTATCTACGACAGCAAGAAGTAATAAAAAACTGCTTAACAAACTGGATACAACCGAATTTTTTGCAGCGCAAACAGTACCTACCTAGCATAAGTGTGACCAAAGACTTCTATATAGGTATAATAAACCAAGGTCTATACGTGCCTTAGGGCATGTACGTACAAGGGCGGATCCAGCTTTCAAGTCAAGGGGGGGTCATATAGTAGACATCTATCAGGACAGGAAGTCCACCAGTCACTTAATTTTCATCTTGATGAACATCGGGATTGTGACACATAAACTTTGGTTACGCGTTACGACGAAATTCATAATTAGAAATATTAACTTCATTTTAAACAAATTGTCATCGTCTTCACGTTATGCGGTAGCCCGTATTGGCCCGCAGGTTCCAATTTGATTACAATGAGATTAGAAAATTTTTCACTAGTGAACCTACACACTGCCCAGGGGAGCGTCATGAGCCCAATGATATGCCCCCTTAGATCCGCCCTTACCTACGTATCAAATTCTGTACCGACGACATGGTCATACAAAAATTGTTGTTTAAAATTAGAAAAAGCTTGAGTTATACTGCCTCTTACTTTTATTGTTGTCTTCATATATGTAAATATCGTTAGGTGTGTGTAATATTGTCGATGTTTTAGTTCAAGGACCGCGAAAAAATTTACGTTTCTTAGAGTAAGGCATTTCTACCTCAGTTTATTTAGAAGTCTTTGGTTGTGACAACGACGTCTGCCTCTGCCCGTGTAGGCCTCGGGTAGGCCATCGAGCACTACCCTACATGGTGTAGGACATGGGTAGGCATAGCGACATGCGCGCGTGCATCCCCACATCCCCCAACGTCGCCACCATACCCATCATCTCCTTCGGCATGGTCACGGCTTTCTCTATTGGTAACGACAACAGAAAAGGTTCTGTGGTGCGGCACATGACGAGTCTCGCGAAGCCTTAACAGTCATGATACAAGCTATTTATTTGCCAAATTTTATCGATTCTACTGCAGCGATTAATATATATATAAAGATTTATGTGAATTGTGAAATCATCCATTTTACCACCTTGACGGATGATTTTACAAAAACACTGAGCGACGCGATTCTTCTTAACAGATAGCCCAAATATTAATTTTTGTATTCCTAACTTGAGAAATAGTGGATTCCCATACAAATTTTCATTCTAGGATTATTTTTGTGACAAAAGGAGCCTGTATCCTTCCCCAGGATAAAATAAATGTATACATGTACAATGTACACTTCCGCTAAGTTCATAATCACACTTAACAATAAGTGATGATTGCGTGATTTAGATAATGGTTATCATTTGTAGAATAACAATGTTAAAAAATATTAATTTGTAGATAAAAATAATAATTACTTATATGAGGCAGATAAATATTTTGTAATTATGTCGGTACTCATTATTAAATAACAGCAACAGAGTCGTGTTTGTTTACGGAAGATATTTTGTAAAATGTTTGGGATAGTTTGATAGGCTTCCCAGAATCTGAACAAACAATTTTAGAATATTTTGTTTGTTTCATTGAAGATATACTGAATTCATTCAATATAGGTTACTATTGTTTTATAATAATATATACAGAAGGTATATCTTCATTATGAGCCTAATTAAAGCCCATTTTTTTCGTAATCTGTGCAAACAAATTTGTAAAATGTATTCAGTTATAAAAATAAAATAATTACAGGCACATAATTTAAGACAGCTTCCTTACCACATTCAGGCTTACGGCTCCTTCACAAACGTTATGATTCTCAATACCCAAAGATGTGCACAAAACTGTTAAGGTATTAGAAATCTGATCATCTGTCTGTCCATTATTAACACCTTCAAATAAAGCGGCAAAAGCGCTTCGACAGATTATGCAGTCAATGGTCTGAAATAAAAATTGACAAAAAAGCATTTTGATATTTTTCAGTACAAATGAGCATAATTGAATTTTTTTAATATTCTACTATTTAGTTAAAACAATAGGTAGTTAGATACATTACACATTAATGAAAAAATATTCTCAATAACACAAAAATAATAAATCTACCTTAACCAATTTTTTAATTTAACTTTAGATAGCACAACGTTAACATAATTTTTATTCTAAACTATCACTGTACAGTAAGACACAAACGATATGGCGCTTCGTTAATCTAAGTTGCGCAGACACAAAAAGACGATAGACGAAAATACCCGAAACGCTAAATCCATTTTACGATCAATCTTATGCAAAGTTTGCAGTGCATCCCTATTTCGCTCACGCGATATTCATTATTAAGTATACACTACGTGGTATTAAAAGGCTATTAATACTTTTGTTAAAGTTTACTGTATTAATAAATTTGAATTAATATTTTTTATCCCAAAAGACACAACTACTTGTAACCTTAAAAAAACCACGTCACAATGACGTCTTGACGGCCGATTGCTGACGCGTCGTCAGTGCACAAGGCGCCCAATCTATCAACCAATGACGGTATATATTTTAACACGCATTTATGTCGTCTCAGGAAGTAGCTAACTGATTGGTACATTTATTTCCCGCGCCTTGTAAATTGTTTCTAGTGCGCAGGTACATCGGTAAACCATATAAGATGTGTACTACTGTACGACGCAGTTTTACAATGTTTAATTTGGTATTTTTCAGGAATAAAAGTAGTATAGAACTCTAGATTACTCTTTGAAGAGTCCTTTACCAGCTTACGAAAGTACCGTTAAAATCCGCTCAATCGTTTCCGATATTGGCCCGGACAAACAAACAGACAAAAATTTTAGGTTTTAGTAACACGTAAATATCTATATTATTAGCATAAAATATCTTTATTTCGAAATTACAGACAGACGCTTCATTCGTTTAATAAGTATGAGTACTAAAAACAATAATGTTTTCACGATTAGAAGCAGCCCGCTCTCCCTCAAGCTCACCTACATATGTTAACTATAAATGTCTTACTTTTTTAATTAATGACTTACAGATCTAGTTTCAGTATTGTAGTCTAGTAGTTTTGATGAAACATGTTCAGGTCTATATAAAATCTCAATTACTTCAGACATTAACTTTTTCTCCGACTCCAGTAAATCATTCGTCATAAATTTCTTAAATAACGTTTCTATTTCGCCTAAAAAAATAATGAAAAAAATGATTTTAGTCGATTTTTGAAATATTTTCTATGAAACACTAGTAGGTATCAGTAATACCTATATATGAATAAAAATACATATGTTATGGGCTGCCATACCGTTGATCCAATTGCGATGAAATTTGGTATGGCAGCTTGAATCCTGAGGAAAGACATTTTAAAAATAAAAAACGCTGTTGAAGTCGCAGATATCAGCATCAGGCTAGTATTCTATAAATAACAGATTAATCACTTTGACAACCAATATCTTAATTATAAATATTGGTTAAATTAGCATCTATTCGTAAGTTAAATATTTAAGTATAATTAGTTTTCTATCTAGAATAATGAAAAAATATTTTAATTCTTAATTCTTTGGAAATGTATCAATTTAGCACCATCTAGAATTCACTTCTATATGCATACCTAGTTACTTATAAAATTTAAATTAATAATTTTAAAAACCCCTGCGGTCCCCCGACATGACGACGCTTGGATATATTACTACTACTATTTATATTGCAAGTTATCACAAATTTAAAGGGCTATGAGGTACATGTTATTTTTTTACTTTTTGGAGATTTTTTTTGAGTTGGGGGTTTTTTAAATTATTAATTTAACTTTTATTTCATACTTTTTAAACACAACGATCTACACTCTATCCCCACATTCATCGCAAATACTTTCCGGGACGATATACGAAATTGCGACACGAGATCGTGCCTCGCCGAAATCTTAGTATTCTGCCAATAGTTGTCTGATCCATCGTGAGACCCTGATCACCATCTATCTATAACCTATTCATAGAGAACATTTCAATGAGCCTGAACATGATACCTCTACTATAATTGGCGAGGAGTTGGATATCCTGCTGACTTCAGATGATACTGCAGCATCTTGTCAAGGTTATTATGTTATTGTGACATTATTGAAGTCACAGTATACTAAATTTTAGATGCATCGATTAGACTAATAGAAGGTGCTCGCGTCCCTTTAAAAACTAATAGCCCTAATAACCCTTTAAAAAAAGAGCTGATATTCTTTAAACGGCTGAACCGATTTTGATAAAACATGTCTAAGAACCACCGCTAGAAAAGCTGCTTTCAAACAAAAAAAAACCGCATCATAATCGGTCCATTCGTTTAGGAGCTACGATGCCCCAGACAGACACACAGACACGTCAAACTCATAACACCCCTTCTTTTGCGTCGGGGGTTAAAAATACTATTTATCTACATCAAGAGTTACGGCTTATGTATTCTTCCCTAGTATTATTAGGAAATCTCAGTTTTTGTCTCCATTTCGGTCGAAACCAAAATTTTGTTGTAACGTCATTCTTCATACGCTCCAGGCTGGAGCATATACCTAAATTAAAATTTTTAATACTTGTCCAAATAACGTAATTTAAAATTCTGATTTTATACTCCAACGTAAGTATTGGACCCGCGACGTGTATTGAGCCGTTGATCATTACATGCGCAAAATCCCAGAAATCTATTTTTTACTCTGCTTGCGCTTGCTAGCTAGCGTATAGAACGCGCTATTGGCTCACTTTCTCTATGCATCTAACAAATGCATAGAGAAAGTGAGCTCAAAACCGTAAAGTACAATCACGTATATAATAATTTCATTATCGAATTAGTTTTGTTAATTTAACATAAAAAACTTTTTTAATAAATATCAAAGGAAAAATATTTAGAAGATTAGAAAAAAGCGCCGACGAATTCGAGAGCGTCCAAAGTTATAATTTTATCCCGGCGTGTTCACGTGAAATCTGCACCTGTCTGATTTTTATTATTATATTCTCACTTTAAATACTTGAGTAATACAATTTACTTATATGAATATTATATTAAACTTTAGTAATTTTTTAATCTAAGTTTACATCTAACAAATTTCAAAATAACCTCATATCTAACATACCCGGCAGTTTTGTTAATTCAAATATAAAGCAATTTTCCACACGAGTATACCTACACATGCGTGTGTCTATCACTATATTCTTCGAACGCTCGAGATCCGTCTTGGCTGGCTATACAATTTTATAGATTGTTGCGCAACGCAAATACACCTTTAGACACTATATGGTGGTAACCCGTCAGTTTACATCGTACCGTGTTCGGTGTCTGGCACTGGATGACGAGATTTCCAATATGATATAATAATAATAACAATAATAATGCGCCAGACAATACACACCAATCGTCTGATCTCAAACTAGGGTGTGCTATGAGAACCAGACGACGACTACTGGGGGCGTCTCCCAGTACACCCAGACCAGAGACAATGTAGAAAAGTTCATTTTCTAATTTGACCGACCGGGAATCGAACCCGGAACCTTCCGGGCTTGCGATAACGTCTAAACCACTGCACCATCTAGGTCATCCGTATGATTCCGTAGAAAATATCAAAATCATGCTTAGAATATATTACAAAATTCATACAAAATTACAAAATTCATATTAAAAAATTAGGGGATCAACTGAGGAAGCATGCTCGTCGCGACCCCTGCCAGCCTTTTCAGGGCTGCGATTCCTCTCCTGTGCACACCACGTGGGACAACGATTGTGATATATTTAGGGCGTCTCTCGAAAGCGACGTACACCGGTTTGTCCCTGCTGGTGTGTGCAGAGTGCAGTTCGGCGTTGGGGACCGCCACCTAACACGCTGTGCACCTCGCGGCGGGAAGTGGAGGGAGGATTGAAGATGGATGAATAAGTGATGGATATTTTGGAAGAGAGAAGATTGGATGTGTTATGTTTTAGTGAAACTAAACGAAAGGGCAGTGAACTTGCCGACTAGGGGTACCACATGAAGACAGGCGATGCCAAGGGGTAGGCGTTTTTCTGTCCTCTAGTTTGGATAATTGTACGACTGAGTATAGATGTGGAAATCCCAAACTGCTTTGGGTGCGGCTTAAGATGGGGTTGACAAGAATTTTAATTTTAGCGATGTATGCACCCGTGATGTACCCGAAATCGAGTAAAAACATCATAAATGCAGTAGAAATGCGATCTTTTAGAAATATGTGTGGTGTTATCCTTGCGGACAGGATAAGCAATGAAGAACGCAGTTTGGCGGGGTTGCACGACAGTGTTATTGTAAAAATGTAGAAAGGAAGGCTTAGATGGTTTGGCCACATAGAAAGAATGAGTGATGAATGACTGACGAAGAAAATCTACAGCAGCAATTCAAGATTCAGCAATACAAGAGCAAAAGCGAGTGGTAATAGAAGCCAATGAAGACCAAGGCTGACTTTTAACAAGAGTGTTAGCCAGCGAAAATGTCAAAAGCATTCGCATACCTAGGTGAAAATGTGTGAGGGGTATGATGAGATTTGAGGAAGCGAAAGAAGCATGTAAGGACCGCTACGCTTGGCGCTCCGTTCTCTGAATACCCCGTTAGGGATACAGTTTAAATATATGTACAAAATTCACGAAAACGCGCAGAGCGCGAAATAAAAAAATCACGCTTTATACTACAATGTGTTTAAGACTACAATTTTATACACCTTTGCTACCTGTTATACCTACTTGCGAAACCCACCACGACTCAAGGTTCACAGTAGCCAAACCGCTGTAGTGTACTTGTGCAGAAAAATATTCAGCCTTTATGCTATTATATGACGTAGGTATGGCGTTCATGGGCTCTTCTCCAATTTCACGCTGAAACTTGCCGAAACCGAAAGAAAAAGTTCGATCGGACACTACTTAATACACTACGTAATATTTTTTATAAATAAATACTAACCTATAGACATAAGCCGTTCTGCTAAACTTGTATTCACTATCAAAATTAAAATTAAAGGTATTCTCATTGTGCAAATTTGATTTCTTAGTTAACGCAAAATAAAACAGACCACTTGCGTTTAAACACAAACGGAATAGTGACACAATTGTTTATATATTAGTTTCAAATGCTAGCCGCATACAATATTCTTTCTTCAATTTGTCTCCCACAAGTCCCACCACTCACAATAATATTACCTACTACTCGTGTTTTTTGTTGCAGTATGTACGCATAATTAATACAATTATTTATTGTATTATCTAGCGGAACTAGTGGAATGTCGTGATAAGTTACCAAAAGAGGTTTGCAAACTATCGATCATCAGATTATCACCTACTTATTGAACTGCTATGTTTACCTATCGGCTTCACAAACTGATTACTAGTAGTACCTAGTCATTATTTTATTTACACATGATGCCGCTGCTTAGGGCTTTATCATACTGACAGCCTTATCACACTAGCCATCTATGAACGAGTTTCCAGCGATGTAAGTCATGGACGTGCACGCGGCGAACTCGACGCGTATATGCGAAGAAAGCGCTCGTCGCGATAACGTTGACGGGCGGCGCCAGAGGATATCGTGGTGAGTATTGTATCGACCGTTGTACACTCGCATGCGCATCATTGCCCGCTCCGCCTCCATTCCACCCCCACTTCAGTTATATTGCAGGAATGATGCGAAGTTGTTGCGTACATGCGACGAACTCGCTGTGAGTAATTACGTTCACGAATCACCTCACTAGAAACAAGCTCGCAAATCGCCAATGTGTTAAAGATCCTTACGATTTGCGAGCGTTTACAGCGGCTTTGTAACGTGCTTGTTACGAAGCCGTAACAAGCACGATTCGTAAACGTGCTTGTGTAGTCTGTTCGATAAGTTCAAAATGGTGTTAATTCTTGATAAAGATCCTAAAAATATGTGCGATAGCTGATTGGATTCGGAATGACGTCTAGAAAAATATATTTTAAGGATTTTACAGCACACAAAAAATTGCAAAAGTTATTAACAAATTAAGATTAAAAAAAATCGATGTTTAGTTTTTTGTCTATAATTCAAAAACTATTAATATTTAAGAAAAAAAAAAGATTCTTAAAGAAAGGGAAATTTCCCAAAAAAAAGTTCCATCTCTCTGAACTCTACCTCCGTTATTTATAATTTTAATTTAACGCTGAAAATAGGACTCCGCGTGGCCGGTACGGCATGGGCGCACCGCCGCGCCGCTGAAGAGAGTATACCACGTAAAATATTTTTTTTAAAGTATTAAATGTCAATATTAAAATTAAAAAAAAAATATGGTGTCATTTGAACACTTAAAACAATAAAGCCCCGTTGGAAAACATTTTTATGTTGTTTTTTCAAAAAGTTATACAATTGTTACCTAATTAAATTTTAACGGACCGTTTTCACAAAAGGCGACATAAAAGTTTAAATAATTGGTCTAAAAATTATTATATTTTGTGTATTATAATTTTTTTGGGGGTCAACTGAGGAAGCGTGCTCGTCGGGACCCCTGCCAGCCCTTTTCAGGGCTACAATTCCTCTCCTGTGCACAACATGCGGGACAGTGTAAATATGAATGCAAGGGCGTCCCTCAAAAGTGACGTACACCGATTTGTTCCCGCTGGTGTGAGCAGAGTGCAGTTCGGCGTTGGGGACCGCCACCCAACACGCTGTGCACCTCGCGGCGGGAAGTGGAGGGAGGAGTGCAAAATAGCTGCGTGGAATGTGAGAGGTGGGATTGAAGAGAAGATGAATGAAGTGATGGATATTATGGAAGAGAAAAGATTGGACGTATTATGTTTGAATGAAACGAAGCGAAAGGCCAGTGAACTTGCAGACTTGCCCGGAGGGGGCATCGCTCTGTGGTCAAGGGTACCATATGGAGATAGAGGATGCCAGGGGGTGGGCGTTTTGCTGTCCTCTCGTTTGGTTAATTGTACGACTGAGTATAAATGTGTAAACCCTAGACTGCTCTGGGTGCGGCTCAAGATGGGCTTGACGAGAATTTTTATTGTGGCGGTGTATGCTCCAGTGTCCTCTGTCGGTTTTGGTGAGCTAGAGCAGTTTTGGGAGAATATTAGAGAAGTTCTAGCGACGGTTGAAGAATATGAGAGAATTGTTGTGTGTGGAGACATGAATAGATGGGTCGGGATAGCTCGAACTGGATTTGAGTCTGACCTAGGCAAGTATAAGAGAGTGAATGATGCTGGTAGGATTGTGTTAAGACTGTGTATGGAAAAGGATCTTTTTGTTGCTAATACCGTATTTAAGCACAAAAAGATCCATCAGTACACTTGGGAAAGAAAGTATGAGAGAAGTATGATTGATTTATTCCTGGTGGATAACAGGTTCAAGAAGCAGGTTATGGACACAAGGTCGCATAGAGGAGCCGATCTCGGGACGGACCACTTTCTGGTAATAACCAGAGTAATGTTGCAGCATGGCGATACCGCATAGTGTCCAAACCTGCAGCGGTTTGCCGCATCATAAGCTGGAAACTGCAAGATGCGACCACCAGGAATTAATATGAAAGGGTAGTATCCGGCAAGTTTGATGACAGATTGATGAAAGTGATGATCGAGGTTGTTGAAGAATGTTGGCAGAACCTTAGAGATAGTATTGATCGAGGCTGCGAAAGAAGTGTGTGGAACGAATAAGATTGGGAACAGTAAAAAGAGTTGTGTGGTGGGATGATGAGGTGAAAGAGTCTGTGTACAAGAAGAAGAAAGCATGGCGAGACTTGTAGTGTATAAGTACTGTTATATCATTATATGTGTAACATTTTATTATGTGTGTACGTAATAAAGCAGTCGCGAACAAGCTATCAAGTAGTTTACTTCATGGTGACAGCGGTGTCGCTTTGGTTACGGTAAAAGGTTGTAATCAAAGTATTAAAGTATTCAAAACAAATGAAATCTCTAATGATGAAAGCCGGCAAATCGAAGTAGTGGAAACTGAGAACATAAAGAACATGTCAGTAGATGCTATGTTTAGTTATGAGTACAGCGGCGAAGCAAGTAGCGAGCGGCGCGGACGTAGCGGCGCAGGCGCTCGCAGACAGGGCAGGCGTGGCAGGGCTGCGTCGAGCCGGGCGATGCGGGCGGCGCGCGGGCGCTGCGGCGGCGGCGCGCGGGCGCTGCGGCGGCGGCGGCGGCGTGGCGGGCGCGGCTGGCGCTGGCAGCTCGAGCAGGGAGTGCGCAGGACTGCGTGTTTGTGCTGCTTGCGGTAACGCGACTTGTGATGGTGGTTTTCCATGTTTTGCGGGAAAACTGACGTGTTTTCTATGCGGTAACCGAGGTGATTTAAAGAAAATATGTTCTGTGCGTCAACAATATAAAGTATATGACATAAAGGAACACTGAAAGTGAAAACGAGTTATATTATATTTCTACTATTGATTACGTGTGTAAGGGTTTTTTGAAGGACAATAATGACTCAAAATGGTATGAAACTTTATATTCTTTTGATGATAAATCTAAACATGTTTTTAAGTTAGACACAGGTTCCGATTTCAATGTAATTTCAAAATGTAATTTTTAAATTATGGTATTCTTTATCCGTCATTGTCTCAGATAAAACACGTGCAATTTCTTTTTGTGGTACCTACATACAGTGGGAATCGTGTGTAATGAATAAATTCGTTTTCTCAGTTAATATTCGTAGAATGAAGAAACCCTGAAACAGGTCAATTTTTTTTTAAATTGAATTTATTAACTTAAATTTTTCACCCCTAACTGACACCCTCAGTATGAGACTTACCACCCCTAATTTTTCAAATTAGAAGGGTAGGCTTGTGATACCTCATTTGAAAGGCATTTTCAATCTCCATTCCGGAGTGTCAGTTTTTTTTATTCTGTTGCCTAGTTACGGATATAATGACGTTACAAATTTAACTTGAAATGTTTATTTTTGACAACAATTAGTTAAGTAAATTACAAATTAAAAACGAAAATAAGTTCATAGTAAATGTTCAAATTGTAAACCATTCACTTCCTGGCAATATGCTGTTTTTCTTCATTAATTTGGACATTTGGACCTGGACATGTCCAGCTTCACGAAATTTTCGCTCTATTCTACTAACTGTTGCCTGTGATATGGTATGATCTCGATACTATAGTCGGCCCGGGGAACCTTGATCCCTATGACAGTTCATGTTAGTGATGGGTCGTGTCGATGTAACTTAACTTTTTTTTAGGCAAAGGCGTGACTTGCATTCAGCCACGTTGGTAAATATGTTTTTAAAAATATAATCTGCATTTCTAATGTTTGTTATATTGTTGTTGTAATGATTTAAGTTTTTTGGTACAGATTAAGTAAGTAAAACGAAAGTTTTCCAAAAATAAAAATGCACCCATTTCATTTTCGTGTCATATTTTTTTAACCGGTAAACACGCGTTCGTTATGGGAACCACGTCAATTATATATTTTATCATAAAATAGGATATCCCCATTTAATGTGCCCGGAAAACTTCCATTATCGACATTTGTTTATCGATACTTCGGCACTAGTCGATATCTTCCAAACGAAGTAAGTTTTGCAGGACGTAAACGTAAAGTCTGATTGAGATAATTTCTTGTAAATGTTAAGAGTTGTTATAATTCCCACGGAATATCATTGTAATGGTATATATCTACCTAAAATTAATAAATGTCATTTTTAGACGCCTCCAATTCGATTCTAATGTAACGGTGACGCCACTAAAAGGTTGTGGTGTCGGAATAACTGTCAGTGTCATAGGGATCAAGGTTCCCCGGGCCGACTATAGGCATTAAACATTTCACATACCTCCATATGAGTTCTGGTTCTATCACCACAACCAATCATTATTAGGATTTCTATTCCTTGTTTTTCATTGAAGTGACGAACCATAATTGAACAATATCTACCACAATGCACACTGTATAAAAATTACAAAATGAATGAAAAATTCAGCGAAGTGCTTCGTTGAAAGCAGCGGCTTATCGCAAGATAAATGTAATCTTTATTTGTTAATGATAACTTTTTTCTTACTCAAATCGGGTTAACATTTTGTCCATTTCTGTTTTTTTTCTTTTTATTTTATCTTTTTATGTTACCTCTGAAGTCTGAACACCATACAGATATTTATTTATTCCATACATAAACAATATGACATTTACAATGTGTACTGTTCTAACATCATTATATCCGTAACTAGACAACAGAATAAAAAAAAATTGACACTCGAATGGAGATTGAAAATGCCTTTCAAATGAGATAAAATTACAATTGATAAAAATGCAAACCCTTGTGTATGTCCAGTTAGAAAAATTCCCATTGGAGTTAGAGACGCATTACTCAGTGAATTAAATCGTATGGAGAAGTTAGAGGTGATATGAAAAATCTCACACCCCACTTCGTGGGTGAATGCCATTGTTATGGCGGCGAAAAAGGATGTTAGTTTTCGTGTGTGTTTAGAACCGAGATCGTTAAATCGCGTCATTCACCGTCGGCGTTATCCTCTGCCCACGTTAACTGAAATAGCTACTAAGTTGCAAGGTGCGCGTTATTTCAGTAAGCTTGACGCTAGATCAGGTTTTTGTATGATACAGATTGACGATGAAAGTGCAAATTTGTGCACTTTTGGTACACCTTTCGGTCGATACCAATTTTTACGCTTGCCGTATGGTATCAAGTCAGCATCGGAGATTTTTCATGCCTTGAGGATCTTGAGGGTGTTGATTCCTTCATCGATGACGTCATCGTATGGGGAACTACAAAAGATGAACATGATAAACGTCTAAAGGGCTTGTTAAAGAAGACTAGTGAAGTTGGTATTAAATTTAATAAAGAATAATGCCAGTTTTGTGTGCAGAAATGATGCTTCGTGTGCAAAAAAATTTAGAAACCAGGAAAATACGTGTACGTCGTACGCGTTGTCTCGGGCTCCCCTTTCAGATGTAATGAATGACAAGGTGTCCGAAGAAGTTGAAAGGCAAACGTGTTTCTTACAACAAAATGTTAGATTGAGTGAAGAGAAACTGAAGTTGATAAAAGAACACACAAAAAATGATAAAGAACGTTAATGCGATATATTACACATGGTTGGCCATCAATCAAACACGATACGGTCGGGTGTGTACGATTATACTGGGATTACAAAGAATCTTTTGAGTATATTGATGGAGTTATATTTAGAAATAATTTAGTGTTTATTCCTAACAGTTTACGTACAGAAATGTTGATTCGAGTACATGAGGGACATCTCGGTATGGATAGATGTAAGATCCGCGCTCGTGACGTAATGTTCTGGCCTGGCATGGCGCGAGACATCGAGCGAACAGTGCTCCATTGGCGAATTTGTTCTGAACACTCAGCTAAAACACAGCGAAAATCAATGATACTTCATGAGATACCTTCTTTATCATGAGCAAAACTGGGATCTGATATTTTTGAATATAATAAGAAATATTTTTAATTATTGTATATTATTTTTCAAACTTTATCGAAATCTGTCCCATTACATCAATTACATCGAGAAACGTTATACTGGCAATGAAGATCAATTCGCTCGCCATGGTATACCTCAGGAATTGATTACAGACAATGGTCCCGCTTACGCCTCTAGGAAATTTAAAAATTTTGCATTAACTTGGGACTTCAAACACACAACTTCTTCACCCAATTATCCCCAATGTAATGGCCGCAGTGAACGTGCTATACGTACAATAAAAACACTAAAAAATCTGTAGATTCGTAAACAGACTTCTATATAGCTTTATTAAATTACAGGTCAGCTCCAAGGGATGGAATAGCTAGTCCTACCCAATTGTTGATGGGTCGCAGACTAAATACTCAACTTCCTTCTCATGTAAATAAACTGGAACCAGAAAGGGGCAAGCAACTATGTTGATTATAACAACATCAATCGCAATCAGTACACAAGTAAGATGTGGTATGACCTACATGCTCGGAACCTTCCTGAACTTAAAGCCGGTGATGAAGTCATAACTCTGGACGGCAACAACAGACGCACAATGTGTACTGAAGGTCAAGCGTGTCACCCGCGTTCTTACTTCGTAACCGACAGTACTGGAAAGCGATATAGAAGAAATAGAAGACACCTTATTAAATTGCCGTCTGAATCGACAAATTCACCGACTCATGATAAACAAAACAAAGAGATTGTCACAAATAACCTTGTAGGTATTGAAAAATCTCAAATGTGTGATCTTTGTATGAATTCTTGTAGGTACGTCACCGTTGCAAGACAATCGTTTTAAAAGAGAGGCTGCAAGGCAAGCAAAGCAAAAATTAAAACAAATACAATACTAAAAAAATAAAAAATAAAATTAACAAAAAATGCAATAATAAGTTTATGTAACCATTTATAATTTTATATTTATTTGGTGTAGGATATGATATTACTTATTATACAGGGAGTACATACAAACGGGACATATTTTTGAATATTTTTGATTACGATTTAATAAAGAATTATTATGCAATAATAACAAAGATACAGGTTAAAACACAATTTATTTCACTTGTGCTTCCCCTTAACACAAGTAAAAGATACCGAAATTTAATTTTTACCTAATTTCACAAATCCACAGAACCTCTTTTATATATGTGACAATAAGGTTGATATTCCTGTGTATGTGGAAAAAACGTATTTTTAAATTAGATTAGAATGATAGGTAGGTAGTGTGCCTTTGTCGCCACGTTCTCGTCGTAATGATTCTGACCTCTTACTGCGGACGTACAAATGGTTATGAAAGAAATCGACAAAAAAACAAAAGATAGACTCTGACCTTGTATTCAGGCTGCAAATTACCAATGTGGGTAAATCACAAAATGTCGCACGATAACACTGCTACAATTTGATACTTTTTCACATCACTTTTTTTTCCATATGTATTGAGGTCCGTAGTAATTACATATTCACAAGTTCACAAACGTAAATGTTCAAAATTGCGGCCTTGCGCTTCTATGCATGCACGTGCACGCCGCGCTATCTCACTATGGACACGATGCAATACGTTTGACGTTTCTCGTTGTAATTTATTAAAGGCATCGATGATTTTGTGCTTCATGACCTCTTCTGTATCAGATTAGGTTAAAAGGATGGCGCAGGTCTTCCTTCAGCACTTTATGGACCGTACTGTGGGGCACCTGTAGTAACCTTCCGGCCGACCTTGTACTATCATCGGATGTTCATCAAAATGATTAAGAATGAGATCGCGGATGCCTTGGTTAGCATTGCCGCCGGAATCTGTATTGCGCGGTGTAAAGCTGCCATAATCCCTTAACCGTTGCACCACTCGCGTCAGTATTCTACCACTCGAAGGCACGTGCTCATCATTACGATCTCCAAAGTGGTCCAAATACAAACACAAAGCTTTATTAGAATTACCACTAGCCATACCATAAGCCAAAACCATATCGGTGTATTGCAGATTACTATACAGATAAAACGGCATGATTTAAACAAGAAAATAATTCGTAAGTAGATAAAAACGAATTGACGATGTACACAATGAATACGTCTAACAGAGATCGTAACCCGAATGCAACTGAAAAAATTTAATTTGAACAGCTGTTCAATATGGCGGATTGGCGGTGTTACATCAAAGAAAGCCACCGTAAATTACACGTCGGCAAGGTCAAAGGCAGAAAGTCACAAAGATGCAGACAAAATGTAAAGGTGTGTACATACTAAGTGCGAATTGATTTTTCAATGAATGAATATTTTTGAAAGTTTCTATGAAAGTGGACAAAGAGAATGAATTGATGAGGTAAGAGCATTGTTTCAAGGAAGCTCGGCTTCTCAAGATGAATTTCAGTAAGATAAAATGTTATCAAAATATACCAAAGTAGTTCGACGGATGTAAGACACAACGACATTATCATAACAGGCCAGTAAATAACGGTTAGTAATAATGGTTATTGTTTTACATTGACGAAACATCTACTAGAAAGTTGATTTTTAAGAAGAGCTTCGTATATCGGTACTTACCTACAATAATTACCTATTTTCTTATTAATAAAAAGCTAATTTAATATTAATAAGTTATTAAGTAATTTTAAGATAAGATAATGAAATCACTAAAAACAGTACCTAAATCGATCGAATGTTACAAAGAAATAAAAATGGTTCATGATTGTTTATCCCTAGCTATTGTGATCCGACCTTTATCTACCTATGAATAATAAGGATTTTTTTCAAAAATTATTAAATTTTTCAGTTGCATTCGGGTTACGATCTCTGTGAGACGTATTCATTGTGTACATCGTCAATTCGTTTTTAACTACTTACGAATTATTTTCTTGTTTAAATCATGCCGTTTTATCTGTATAGTAATCTGCAATACACCGATATGGTTTTGGCTTATGGTATGGCTAGTGGTAATTCTAGTGAAGCTTTGTGTTTGTATTTGGACCATTTTGGACATCGTAATGATGAGCACGTGTCTTCGAGTGGTAGAATACTGACGCGAGTGATGCAACGGTTAAGGGATTATGGCAGCTTTACACCGCGCAATACAGATGCCGGCGGCAATGCTAACCAAGGCATCCGCGATCTCATTCTTAATCATTTTGATGAACATCCCGATGATAGTACAAGGTCGGCCGGAAGGTTAAATGCAACTGAAAAATTTAATAATTTTTGAAAAAAATCCTTACGCTTTGTCGGCATCTTTGTGATGTCACTAAAATACTTTCTGCCTTTGACTTTGCCGACGTGTGATTTACGGTGGCTTTCTTTGATGTAACACCGCCAATCCGCCATATTGAACAGCTGACAGTTCATGACCTTAGCGATTTGTAAACATTGTTAAGGGGTATACCTACGCATTATTTTCGAAAATGGTTTTCAGGCTGTATTTCAGTAACGGATGAAATTATTACAAAATAAAAAAATACGTAAGATTTAAAATCTGTAACTGTACACGATCAACCCAATTTTACGAGAAATGGTGGGGATAACACTTGAAAATTAAAACGGTCATAACTCTTAAACGGATGCGTTTTTTTCGATAATTCTTTTTGTAACTACATACTAAAGTTATGCCCTTTCATCCATTAAAGTAACTGTCCCGTTTTCATATACACCCTGTATAAAAAGTATATGTATATATATATAGGATATTACATAAGAAAGAACGAAAATCTTTATATTTACTATAATTTTACTACATATTACATTTTACTTAGTTTTGTAAAAGAAGGATGTAGTGTATAAATACTGTTATAAATGTGTAACATTTTATTATGTGGGTACGTAATAAAGCAGTCGCGAACAAGCTATCTTGTAGTTTACTTCAATTAAATATAAAATAAATTCATTTTTTTACGTCTGATATTCCTACAATTCCATTGGAGAATTATTATTGTTGGAGTCTATTGAACTGTCGTCTATTGTCAATGTTGGCAAAACCTTAGGGATAGCATGATGGAGGCTGTGAAAGAAGTGTGTGGAACGAATAAGATTGGCAACGGTAAAAAGGGTGATGTGTGGTGGGATGATGAGGTGAAAGTGTCAGTGTATAAAAATAAGAAAGCATGGCAAGACTACCTTGCTACCAAAAATGACTGTGATATGAAGAATTTGATGACAGACAGGTATAAGCTGCAGAAAGCAGAAACGAAAGCACTAGTAAAAGAGAAGCGTGAAAGGTGTAGGGTGTTAGACGAAAACAAGATGTCAGACAACTTCGAGGATAATTCCAAATTATTTTGGAAAGAAGTGTACCGAAGTGGTCCGGCACCTTACAAAATGAATAAAGTGTGCTCGAAAGAAAACAACTTGCTAACAGATAAAAAAGATGTTTTGCAGCGATGGAGTGAATACTATGGAGAACTGTATGAGAGTGGCGACTCCGTCTCTGATACTGAGAGCGATTCTAATGAATTGCCACACTCTGGTCAGGGACTGGAGGACGCCATTAATATGGAAAAGATTGAGAAAGTGATAACCAAGTCTATACTAAGGTATTGACCGAACGTATGAAAAGTGTTTCTGAAAGATATTTGTGGGAGGCGCAAGGTGGTTTTAGGAACGGTAGGGGTTGTATGGATCAAATTTTCTCGCTTCGCGTTATCGTGGGGAAGTTTCTTGCTATAGGTCAGAAAGTTTTCTGCGCTTTCGGGGATCTAGAAAAAGCATTCGATAGAGTAGTGCGAAAGAAATTGTAATCTTCTGGCTGAGTATGGCGTGGGGGGCTCTTTACTGCAGGCTGTGAGGTCATTATATACCGGCCACAAAGCCTGTGTAAGGATAGGTGACATGTCGCCCTGGTTTGAAGTCTGTTAAGGCATCAGACAGGGCTGCGTGATGTCTGCCTGGCTGTTCGTGCTCCATTTGGATAGTTGCTTCCAGAGAATGAAGGGTAGTATGAGTGGTATGATATGTGTTGACACAGTGGTAAACTGCCTATTGTACGCTGAAGATGCTGTGCTTATAGCACTATCAGGAGCAGAGTTGCGACACTAGTCACATGCATGAAAGAAGAATGTGAAGTGAAAGGATTGAATATGAATGTGAACAAAACTAAGGTTCTGGTGTCTGAAAAGGAAGCGGTACAAACGAAATGTGAGGTTATTATGTGGGTAAATGGAAAATGTCTAGAACAAGTGAATGAAATTGTGTACCTGGGGAGTGCGTTTTCGAGGGATGGAAGATGTGAGTTGGATGTGGAGAGACGGGTAGCAGCCGGCAATAAAGTGAACGGTGCTCTGTCCGCATTAGTAGGCAGTGTGAATATATCTAACACTGCTAAAATGGCCATCCACAATGCGTTGTTGGTGCCAACTTTATTGTACGGTAGTGAGGCCTGGATATGCCCGAAATCGAGTGAAAGTATGATAAATGCAGTAGAAATGCGATCTCTTAGAAAGATGTGCGGTGTCACCTTTGCGGACAGGATAAGCAATGAAGAGATACGCAGTATGACAGCCTTAAAAACTGAAAAACTACAAATAATTAAACTGTATAAAAAAAATAATCTGAGAGGTACGCATAACACTAATGGGAACCAAAACAGTATTTTTAGAATGTTTATCTGTCTGTCTGTTACCTCAACAGCTAGGACATGTAAGTGGGTCCTGGCTTTTTGCATCTACACTTACCTGCGCTAGGGCCTGCGCAGTTGAGCACCGTACGCGGGGATAAAGGAATCCTGGGGGTGTTGAGCTGAGCGGGTATCGGGATAGGTACACCCGTAAGGCAACACGCCCTCTTTGGTCCGGATTTCAAGCTAAACGGTAGCCTTCACAGCTAGCCACTGTGAGGGAAATGGTCAAGCCTCCCGTCAGAGGGCGGCTGGCGAGGGGTGGGAGGGATGGTATTCGGCCACGCTGACGGAGTAAGTATGGGGGGAACAACTGGATGGGCTCGATACCGGCTCGTCCAGCCTTCCATATCGAGCTCCCGATGTCGCGCTGTTACGCCTAACTCACACACCTATATCCCTTCGGTAATCCTAACGTCCCTATTGTAGGGCGTTCCCAGGTGCGGGCTCCATGGAGGGTGGGAAGCCGAGGGGATAAAAAAACATACTCCTTTTTTAACATGGATTATAAAGGTGCAGTAAATAATAATAAAAAGAAAGGGAAGGCAGTGCCGGAGAGTTCTCTCAAAGGTGCGCTAACCTGTGCCAAGGATGCGGGGAAACCGGCACCCTCGTGCTCGGCATTTGTCAGTGCCAAGGCTGGTGGAAAGGCCGCGGGGAAACCCGTGGCCAGACCGCAGGCTGAGGTGCGGCTGGCTGAGACGGTAACGGGCAAGGCTGTGCCGGCGGGGAAACTCAAAGGTGCGCTAACCCCAGGAGCAGTTGAAGGGGAAGGGGAGGCCCGAGGCATCAACCGAAGGCCAAACCAGAACCTCCAGCGCTATTTTACTGGCGGGAAGTCGGGGAAACCCGACCCCCAGCCATCTACATCGTCCAGTTGTTCTGGATCAACGGCCAAGGCTGTCGATGCGGAACAAAGGGACGATTACGATACGGCATGGACCCTCGTGGGCTCTGGCCGCCGGAACAGCAAACCGCCCCAAAATAGGGGGGTGAGCGGTCCCGGCGGGGAGGGCTCCGGGTTAGGTACGTGCCCAAAACAGACGAGGAAAAGGAAGCCGAACTCCAAACAGAGACGTCGGGCGAGGTTGGCGGCGGCTTCCTTTTCCCAGTCATCACCCACCTCTTCTCCCATACAAGTGAAGGAGGGGCCGCGGGGGGGCACCGTAGGGGGCGGCGGACCGGCTGTCGAAGGAAACCGCTCCTTCGGTGGCCGGGACGTCGCGGCCGGCGGTGGCTCCGGGCACTATAAAACATAGGGAGAGGGCACGCGGCGGGTCCGGGGGACGGGTCGGGCGGAAGAGGGCTCGACTCAACGAGAGTAACTCTCCGAGAGGTCAGCCCAAAAAACCACGACTTGATAACTCGGACCGGCCACGTCCCGCAAGTTATGCGGGGGCAGCGGGGGCGGACCTACTGGCAGCCATCACTGTGGCCCAAACCCTATTATTAACAGGACAACAGGCAAACGAAGTGCATCAGCTCCTGGAGGCAAAGTTCGTGGACTTAGCCATGTCGCAAGACTTGACTCCGGGGCAGGCTGTGCCTCGTTTTAACGGCAAGCCTATACATATCGGGGGGGCCTTGCAGCTCTGGTGTGCAGATAAGTACACATCAGAGTGGCTTAAGGCTCAGTTCGAGGGCGTGACGCTGCCTAGCGGCGTCACTCTTACGGTGAAGAGACCAGCGGACATACCGCGCAGGGTGCGATGTGGCATCCTTCTCCCGGGAGTTCTGGAGACGAACGTCATCGGGCGCCTGCTGCGCCTGCAGAACCTCTGGGCGAATGTTGAACGCTGGCTTCTTCACGGAGTCAACAGACAGGTGACGGAGACATTCGTCGTGGTCAGCGTTCCGAAGGACGTGGTCCCCTCCCTTTTGGAAAACAACCGACGGCTCTACTTTGCGGTGGAGTCAGTCTACATTAGATTCCAGGGGAGGAGGGGGAGGTTTCATGACCCCCCCCCCCCCCCCCCCCCCCGCGGACTCGGACGCGGCTCCTGGTCGCGATGAAGAGGATCCAGATCCGGCAACTACACAGGCCACTGAGCCTGCAGAAACCCCTTCGGGGTCGGTGGCGAACGCCACCCAAGACTGCATATTACCCGGACCCTCTTTTGGGCCGGTCCCTGACTCCAGCGAAGAGAAGGATGTAGTGATGGAGCCTGTTGGAAGCAGGGACTGGTCTGAGATGATGAAGGAGCTAGACCTGGCGGCGGAGGGGGAGATGACCGATGGCGTCACCCTCGTCTAGCCTGTGTAAGGTCGTCCAAATCAACCTCCACCATTCAGTAACTGCGACGGCTCAACTGCGTAAATGGTTGGAGGTAAACACCACAGCAATTGCCTTGATCCAAGAGCCATGGATCGGCAAATCAGGCAAAATACAGGGCCTCTCCAATATCGGAGGTAAGTTAATAACTACAAATGAGCTCAAACCTCGAGTTTGTATTTACATTTCTAGGAAATTAAATGTACACCCATTAAATGAGTTTTGTTCCAGAGACTTATGTGCCATAAGGCTACCAACAACGCAAGAATCAAGTTCTCGAACACTAGTTGTGGCTTCGGTATACATGCCGGAGAATGAAGACCCTCCACCACATGAGATGACGAGGCTTGTAAACTACTGCGAGGCGGACGGGCTAGACCTGATCATCGCCACCGACTCCAACTCCCATCACACCTTATGGGGAAGTGAAGGTACTAACAACAGAGGTAAGACACTTATCGAATATCTTTTTACTACAACCTTAGATGTAATTAATAGTGGTTCCGAACCAACCTATGTCACTAGACGCAGTAGGACGATTATAGATCTTACACTGGCTACGAACCTCGCATCCAACCTTGTAACAAATTGGCACGTATCCGATGAGGCTTCGTGTTCTGATCATAGGTGGATCAGGTTCGATATTCAAGTCTTTATTACAAATACACGACCACGCAGGAATCCCCGCAGAACGGATCGTACCCTGTACAAAAAACTAATATCCGACAGGATGAAGGGTAACGAAATTCCTGCAATCGTAAAAGACACAAGTGATAGAACCACACGTCATCTTCTTAACTAAAGCTATGACAGAATGCTACGAAACTGCCTGTCCACTAACCAATCCACTCCCAATCGATAGAAATAAGCAGACTTGGTGGGGACCTGAGCTCGAAAGACAGACGGAGAGTCAGGAAATTGTGGAACAGAGCGATTAATACAAATAACAATCTGGATTGGGACAACTATAAAACGACCAAATCTAGATATAAAAAACGTCTACGCTACTGGAAATCGAGAACCTGGAAAACATTCTGTGAAGGTATCGAATCCAATGTACAGGCAAATAGAGTACGGAAAATACTCTCTGGCCAAGAGAATCACGGTCTAGGATCACTACGTAGACCAGACGGCACTATCACAAGTTCCCCCGGTGAAGTGCAAGGTTTACTGCTGCAGGCTCATTTTCCCGGATGCAAGTTTACAGACAACATCAACAACTGACTGCTGGCAAATCGCTCAGACGACTATAACTCAAGATAGGGTACACTGGGCAGTCAGCAGCTTTCTTCCGTTTAAAGCAGCAGGTTTAGATGGTATCTTTCCTGCACTCCTGCAATGGGGAAGGCCGGATCTCATCCGGTCCTTAACGAATACTTTACAAGCTTGTTTAGCATATAGATACATTCCTATGTCATGGCGTCAAGTAAAGGTGATCTTTATACCAAACCCAGGCAAAAGTGATTATACAAATGCGAAATCCTTTAGACCAATTAGTCTCACATCTTTCCTCCTGAAAACGTTGGAAAGATTGTGTGATACGGTACTGAGGGATCACGCACTTAAAGACATACGATTGCATCACCATCAACATGCGTACAGTGCAGGCAGATCCACAGAAACAGCACTGCACATGGTGGTTGGCAGAATAGAAAGTGCAATTAAGAGTAAAGCTATATGTCTAGGCACATTCATTGATATAGAAGGATCCTTCGACAAAACTAACTTCACCAGTATTAACGCGGCGCTAAAAAGACATGGCGTCGACTGTATCATTGCTGGATGGATTGAAAACATGCTATGCAAAAGGATTGTCAGATTTGCGGACGACGATTCCCATACAGCAATAGTAACAGGAGGCTGCCCCCAGGGTGGGGTCTTGTCGCCTCTATTGTGGAATCTTGTCGTGAATGACCTAATTACAGAACTCAACTTAAATCATTTCTATACAATAGGGTATGCTGATGACTTGGCTATCCTTATTACAGGCAACTTTGCAAACGTAATCTGCGAAGTGATGCAGAGTGCACTTTACATTGTAGAAGACTGGTGCAACAAATATAACTTATCAGTCAACCCATCTAAAACGGAGACGGTAATGTTTACTAATAAACGTTCGCTAGGCCACTATAAGCTGCCTAACTTGTTTAAGAATACTCTCCAGTTAACGAGTGAAGTCAAGTATCTAGGAGTTATACTTGACACTAAACTAAGCTGGAATAGTCATATAGACAAGAAAGTCAACAAAGCAAGTATTGTCTTTTGGCAGTGTCGTAGAATGCTAGGTAAGAAATGGGGTCTATCTCCTAAGATCACCCTGTGGCTGTACACAGCTGTGATACGGCCTATGGTCTGTTACGGGGCTCTGTTTTGGTAGCCTAGAACCAAACAAACGACAACCATAAACAAACTACAGAGTTTCCAAAGACTGGCCTGTATGGCAATCTCTGGTTGCATGAGGACAACACCAACAGCAGCACTGGAAAGTACGTTAAACATACTGCCGCTGCACATTTACATACAGCAAGAGGCAACAGCAGCAGCGATCAGACTTAAAAGTTTGAATCTCTGGAAGAACATCGAAATCCCACATACGGCCATTCTTAGCATAGCGGTTGACAAACTACTGCTCTTGGAGGCAATAAGTGATAGGATTCCGATAATATACAACTTTGATAAGAAATACAAAATCTAAATCTAACTCCATGAAGAGGAGAAAGATATTTCTACTAGAGAACTCCAGATCTACACAGACGGCTCCAAAACAGAGTCAGGCACTGGAGCTGGTGTATTCTCCGATGACTTAAATATCCAAGACTGCAGGCCGCTTGGAATGCAGAACACGGTATTTCAAGCTGAATGTATGGGTATACTATTAGCAGCAAACGCCATAATGGTCAGAAACGTAAAGGAATACAATATTCGGATACTATCTGACAGTATGAATAAAATAAGCGCCTAAGACGTCGGTTTGCGGACACAAGCCCGTTATGAAGTATCAAGTATCTGTCTGTCTGTCTGGATATACAACATATATGTACTTAAGCATCTCACAATAAGTACTGCAAAAATTTAAAGACAAGTTGCACATTAGGTATGTTTTATCGTGCTCTAGAACTTGAGATCTAAAATGAGCTCTTTTTAGTTAAGTTGCATCTGTAATACATGTGTTTATCTTATAGTGGCTTTTTAGTTGATCCTATATTTTTTACCGTAAACATACGTAAGCATAGCAAAGACATTTATCTACATTTATACTACTATATAAATCTTTAGCGTCTGTCTGTAATTTCAAATTTTTTGGCAAATTTTCTGATAAATAGTCGTTTTATAACTCACTGACTTCGATTCTACCATTTTTAAAATGTTTGTGTGTCTGTCCATTTGTCCTTTTATAACTAAAGAACAGCTTGATCGGTTTTGATTAAAATTGGTATGTCGTAAGAGCATGTGCTTGTGCACTTATTTTTTAGAAAGTCTACCCCTAAAGGGGTGAAAAGGGGGATGAAACTTCGTATGGGAAATGCTAAACCGCTGAACCGATTATGATGAAATTTGGAATGGCGATGTTGACCCCTTCCTCCTTTTCGCAATCTTAGGGGTAGATTTTTAATTTGAATGGGAAATGCTAAACCGCTGAACCGATTGTAATGAAATGTTTTCAAAAAATATTTGTACGCATATATATTGTGATTAAAAATGATTTAAATAGGCATTTTAGGCTTTTCTGATTCCAAAATAAATACTTATAGAATTGTTGTATGTTTATTTCTTCAAAGCTAAGAAACTGCGATTAAATTTCTATAGGAATCTCTCTGTTTGAAGAACTGGAGACTCACATACTTAATAAAATGCATAATATCATCATGTTCATGTTTATCAAAACGGTGAGAAGTTATTTTTAATTAGTAAAAGATGTGAACTTTAGTTTTGATTAGTAAAAGATTATTATATCTAATCATGACTACGTAACTAGTGGTTTCTAGGTAACTTATCCTTATATTAGTAGTGCTACACAGGTAAATTCTAACCCTTACATAACTCTTTACTTTTAAAATAGTATCTATATTAAACATAATATTAAGTAACTATGTAATTACAATATTTGTGTTAAGGAATGTTATTGTATTTCCTTTACATGCAATTAACGCGTCGAGAACACTTAATACTAATTACAAATATTGCATGTATTTGTCTAAAAAAAAAAATAATAACAAAAATCGAAAATTTTTATTCGGAAAAGTATCAAAATTATATTGCATAATGAAGTCCCTTCGTTACTCACACTGCGATAAAGCTACGAAAGTTGCACGCATAAATGAGTGTTCAAGCGCGCTAATACCTATGATTTGCGCTTCGAACTCTTTTGTCTGTGACTTAGCGTTTCAAAGCGATTTGAAAAACAACGCCTTTCTGACTTTTTATATATACTATAAGTATTCAGAAGCACTTCTTACGTACCTCCTCACTCTAAGATACTCCTAGTGTGTCGAAGTGTCGAATACAGATGTAAAACGCTCCTATACGATCTGAAACCTCTTGTTGTTCGAAGAATGAATCCCACAGGTTTATTACATCTATCAGCAATAGAAGGGTAATGTTCTTGGTTATGTCCATTTACTGTCCAAAATTACTCCTAGATCTTTCACAACTTCTTTATGAGCAAGTACCTACCCTCTGATCTACACTGCAAGGATAACACAAACTGTTCTGACGTTTCGTATATGATAAAGTAAAGCACTTATCGAGGCTAAGGTGCATGTGATTCAGATTACACCAGTCAAAGAAGACATCAAGATTTTTTTGAAGATGCACACAATCCGATTCATTTTCAATCATTTTAAAAATTATCAAATCGTCGGCATAGAGCAGGCAATCTCTACTTAAAAATGAAACTAAGTTGTTAATAAACAGTATAAACAAAAGGGGTCCCAAATGTAAACCCTGCGGAACACCCGATTTTACAGCTGTTGGTGAGGATTTAAAGCCTTTCAATGTTACTATCTGAATACGATTCGAGAGGATATAACCCACCTCAACAAATTACCATAAACACCGTAATACACTTGAAGTTTCGTGCATAAAAGAGAATGAGCTCTATTGAATGCCTTTCTGAAATCTGTATATACACGGTCCACTTTGCTTAGAAATTCCAAAGTTGTGCAGACATTTTTGAAATTCTAGCAGATTAGTAACAGTTGACTTACCTTTAACATTTCCATGTTGCCTTTGTGAGATAAACTACTCAATTTGCGTATAGATATAAGAATAAACAAGCTTTTTGAACAGTTTTGCGAAAAATTACAAGATGCTTATTGGTCTATAGTTCTTACATTAAGTTTTACTACCATTTTTACGTATTGGTATTATATGAGCAATTTTCCACGTATTTGGGAAGATTCCATTATGAAGTGACCTATTAAATAATACTAGAGGTTGCCCTGTGGTCGAAATTCGACCGTAAACATGAACTTATAATATAAACTCTTTGGTGACAATCTCTACGTTGTACGTGTTTTTTTTCGGTTGGAAAATATACGAACGTGTGCGCCTTACCGGAGATTTTGTATGTAAGGCATGCATTCAGGTCTCCGAATATGAATTCCTGATCAGGAATCAAGAAAAAAACATATATCAAAAAACGAACGTCTGCGCTAAGCACACGGAACCCCGAATCGGAATTCCGCATCAGGAAAACGAACACGGAAACCGTATGTCTGCGGCCAGCCTAAAGTCGACGGAAGCATCCGAAGGTTTCGTCCCGAAATGAACTGAGATCATTTCGTTTCAGAACGGTTTCGGATTTGTGAATAGCGTTTAGACAAAATCATCGAACGTTTCCTGTCGGATACGGAAAGTCGACTTTCCGACGTTTGTGAATAACCCGCTGAAATATATTTCCTCCATCTAAATCTAATATGTCATACTTGAGTCATGTACAACACCTTTCTCATCAATGTCACTATCAAATTCCGATGCAAAAAAATTTTGAAAATAGTTCGCAAATTCGCATTTAGACGTATTCTTCGATTGAATTAATGAATAGGTTGTAACATTCAACTACCATTCCCCACAATAAACACTTTGGTATGGCAATCAATACCTGATATTACTTGTGAACATACATACATACAAATCTTCACGCTGTATGTAAAGTGAATTTGTAACTATTTTTTCCAAGTAATTTTTAGTGGAAATTCAGAGATAGCAGCGGGAAAAAAATAGTCGATCAACCCATTTATATGGTTCTGTTTTGCCATCTGTAAGCCTAATTATTACAATAAGAGAAGTGACAAGGTGTGACTTTATTGCACCACAATACTCTATCTGCTCCAAATGAAAATGGCGTTCAGGGTATGTGTGTGGTATCATAGTCTATAAAATAACACAAAAAGTAGTTACAGCACATTTTATTTAAATTACAAAAATCAAACTTCACTCATTTCAACATCCTCAATATTTAAATCATCCAACATTTCAGCAAGTGTAATACGGGGCAAAGTTTGATCAATTTCATCTATGTCCACTGGTATGACATTAGCGGCTTTAAAGATATTAACGTTTTGTCTAAAAGCTGGATCTTCTTCTAAGTCATCCAAGAATTCATTGTAGTCACTAGAAAGAACGATGTATTTTGAAAATGCTGATATTATAATTATTATATTGTAAATTAAAATACGAAGGAATGTATAATTTTAAGAACATTAATACCTACTACATATTATTATTATATTATACATATTATTTTATACTATAGTTCATTTATTTTTATTTTTACACTATACTATTCTGCATAATGTATTTAATTATGAACACTACTACATATGTATATATTGCGATAGTCAGGTATGTGTCGTGGATAAAATTCGTCTTATATTTGCCATTTTACTCTTTCAGTCCAACAAACATTTGATTTCATGCAATGGTGTATTTATTGTAATCTATAAAATTTTAATTTATAAGGTATATTTAAATTGATTACTGAACATTTTTTATTTATTCTTACCCACTCAGTCCAAATAAAAAAGAAAGACGTAATATGCTCGAATACACAGTCAGGCCAGTTTTTAGTTTTTTTTTTCTTTCGCATGGTTTCGCACAGGTTAGCTCATTTGCCAATGGCAATAGTTTTTAGTTGTATAGTACGTAAACCAATGTTGCCATATTGATTCCTAATACCGCAGTTATTATAAAAATCTTTGATAACGCTACTCTACTAATAACTTTATTTCGTTAGTAACGTCATATTGTAAAAATACCCGTACAGTTATATAATATGCACATCAAAAAGCCTTAAAGTATAAACACGACAAAGACCCGTTTAGTTAGGATTGTAATGTAACTACAAATATGTAATGTAATGACAAATCGTGAGTTTAAAAACATTCGACAAATGTGTGCAAATAACTCTGGCGGTGTGTGGGCGTGCGTTATCATACATAACCTGAAAAAAACCCCTTAATTGGATCCACAAAGGAATGATACAATCTGAATACTGATACAATCGTTTCATTGTAAATCAGTGCAATTTGCCTTTGCCTTTGATTCAAATCGACTCGTTCCTTCCACCTATTAAAATACCCCCGTCCATATCACGATTGTTCCACCACTATGTGCGTGAACTTCTTAGCATGATTTTAAGCGTTTTTGGTGTTCAGGGGTCCTCCTACACCGTGTACGTTTAGTATCTGGTCTCATGCCAAAGCGGATTCCTCAGAAAAACACACATAATGCCACACTTCTACCTAATTTCTGTGTTCACGAGCCCATTGTAAACGGGTCCTATGATTGCGGGCACAATAGGTGGCACACGTAGCGGGCTTCGAAAACGAAGATTCGACTTACTGCAAGCGATTTCTAATGGTTTGATCGGTTATTAACATCCCTGAAGGACGGTGAAGCCTCGTAACCAACATCATCGCGGTCGTTGTAGGGTTCCGTCGAGCAGTAATTTGTATGTAACGATCTCATTTGCACGTGGTGATGCGAGATCGTCCTTCTCTGCCACGCTGCCAGTGATGCGGGAGCGTATCCAAACGTGACTTATAACACTCTGCGTAGTGCCCAGAGCGATAGTCACAACATTTCACCGAAAACCAGCTTCCAACAAACCTACAGCTTTGATCACTTCTTTTTGGCTCTTTAAAAGACCTCATTTGAAGTAATTCGTAAAAACGCAAAAACGTCTTTGATCCCTAGAAACTTTTGATGTGTTACACCTTTAATCAGTTTGCCCAACATCGTTTAAAACAAACAAGGAAACAAATAACTTTACCTTGCATGTAATCTTACTTATCCAACAATCGGAATATTTATAACACCTAGTAATGGCAACACTTGTTGAGGTTTTGTGTTCACAGCAGTTTATATTTTGATTTATTGAAGTTATGAGTTTTTAAGCTTAATTAAGTATGAAACGTGATTCCATACTGCTTTTTATTTTTCGAAGACTGGTTATTTTACTTTTTCAACCACACGGATTAGCATTTTCGCGGAAAAATATGATAATCTATAATTACGTTACACTCCTATAACAAACTAGCTGAAACTATTAACGTGAGGCATAGTTTGGTTGCATGCACGTGTGGGTTTGGTTTGTAAGTACATGGCAAGTCATAGTTTTGCTGGCTCTCTGTGTTGTTCGCGACGGCGTTGTCTTTTTTTTTTTATTTGGTCTGAGCTTATCCATTACTTCTAAGAATTAAGAAATCAAATGCATATTATAAAATCTCAACAAAACTTACTCATTCGTAGAACTCAGTCCATCATGCAACTGTTCTGCCATGTGTTTTAACTTCCAGTTACGTGCACGTCGCCTTACAGCTTTTTCACCATAATACTTCTTGACAAGGAACACATCAGGAATCAAATCGCGGTCCAATTTATCAAAGTTGTCATCATTCACATTAGTATCGCTAAGGTTGTATCTAAAATTTATTTAATTTTATATGCAACTTAGAAAAATGTGTAACGAAATAATTCTCTAGGTTATTAAATATTACAAAATAAACTATACCGATCACTTATAATAATACGTACATACATATCCTCACGTTGTATCCCTGATGGGGAAGTTATTGCTTAAAATTTCGCCTTCTCAAATCTCATCATTCTCCGAAGTATGCGCTTCGGTGACAGCAACGTCAAAAGGCCTCGAAGGAGTGCTTTTGACATAGCTGCGCTAACGCTCTGGCTATTTTATCTTAATAAATAAGCCTTAGTCTTCCTTAGCTTCTGCTACCACTCGCTTTCACTGTGTAGATTTTCTTTTTAAATCGTAAGAATGTATTTATGTATTTTGTGATGATATTGATTGATGACTTTTACATTTTTTTTCTTTTTTTTTAATAAATAAATACTCAAGCCAATTACTACAACAATTGTATAACCCTTTAGCCAATGCATATAATATAGAGACGCAGGCCGTGCAGGAGAGGGACACTCCAGCGCAGCCTAGCTTGTTTACTACATGTCTGCAGACTTGTCTAAGTGGCTGTATAACATGACTGTACATAGTAATGCATTGTGTACAAATCAGTCTCCTGTTGCACCCCTAGGTCTACATATTATACGCTTATGTATTAAATAGAGCAAGCAGCTTTAGAATTTAAATAATTATAATTACCCCAGAACTGTGTCTCCATGTTTTAATATGTGGCCGAGATGGGTCCGAGTATGTATTGGACTGATGTCTTGCCCCAATTCACTGGCCTTTACCACCCACACGTCTGCCACTACATGCTTATTGGATATCATACCTTGTCCAGGGAATGATTTCTTTTCCTGTAATAAGAATGTTATTCGCATTGTAATTAAAAGTTTGAAGAACCTATTGTTAGCTATTATCAATATTCTCGATTAATCGTTCTAGTCATAATCGTTAACAAAAGGCAACACTGTTTTTTTGAAATTGTTGCTAATTTCATAATAACGTGGTATTTTTGAATGTCAGAAAATAAGTCAGTTGAGAAATTCACGAGTTAGCGAAAGCACGTCTTTTAATTATATCTCCTCATCCTACCTTTCCATCCAATTCAACATCCTAGAAGAACGATTAGTTTTCACTATCAAACATTTTTTTCTTTATATTTTTCTGTTTTTCTACTACAATACTCTGTAAGCATTTAAAAATAAATTATGTTTTTAAACAAACGTATTTAACCGTACGTATTTATTTATTATATGAATTGCATTGTGATTTATTAGTTTCCTATTATCATGCCGTGAACTTTTATTCTATTGGAACATAAAATTTAAAAATCTGGCAAAATGCAGAGTTATACCTGGAGAATTAAGCGAACCGCCTATACAGCCCAGTGCAAGCGAATTTGTTCATTACCCCCACGCCCTATGGGGATATAGAATAAAGCTAATTTTCGCAGTTGCGCTTAGTATATTTTAGCGTGGAGAAATCTCAACATTTGTTTTTGCACATAATTGTAATTTGCAAGAAAACTGCATTACCAATAAAACTGGTTTTAGAGATTTGAGATATAATTCTCAATAAATAAATCAAATAATAATACCTATCCATTTTAGTAAAAATCCAATTTTAGTAATTTTTTTAAAAATAGCACCATCTAACATCCCCGTTCTGCCGTCATTCACCTATTCGTAATCGTATTTCGTATTTTTTCATTGCTGTATTTTATTTTTAACAATCATGCCATCTATCGCTAAAAAATACGCGTTATATAAATTATCTGCGGAGGCACGTCGGGCCGGTGACTACAATTCACATATTTACATTTCACCTATCAGTACACGAAATAATCTTTGAAATGTGTGCTATTGTATACTCGAAAATTAAGTTTTTTAGTAAAATTTGTGAGCGTGTTTTGGAGACATTGCCTACATCAACATTATAGAGTTAAATGGATTTGATAAATTCAACACTTTTCCAAGTAAAATTACTCGTTTTTGCTGTTTATTAATAAGCTTTATACTTGTATCAAAATAAAACCCCATATTTGTTTTCTTCGTGCAAGTGATTTGCTGTTCTAAGAGTTATTTAAAAAAATTCTATGCTTCTTACAATTCGTATTTGAAATAAAGTATCGGTTTATAATAGATAATCCCAGTTGTATTTTAAAGAATGGATTGTTTTAGCTGTGATAATTGTGTCGGCAGTGTGTGTTTACAAAAACTAAAACAAGCCGCGTTTTCGAAATTTTCATATAGTTAAAAATTACAAACTATAGCTAAAGGCAGGTGTGTCCTAGAATTGCATTTATATCAAGTCAGGTAATGTGACTCGAAAAAAAATTACAGCTATTTCATGTTTTTTGCAGATTACTTAATTTTTAACTGTTATTGGAGTATTTTTTATTAGTTAATTATCAGGATGTCCACTTACTGGAAAATCATGGAGTCAGAGAAGCTCAAGTTGGTCAATGAAAGTAAATGAAATTAAGAGGGTCACCACCACGGAAAATCATGAATAAAATGAGATTTTACACTGCTCTGATAAGATCCGATATTTTTATTTAGTCCTTGCTACTTGGCTTTATGTTGTATCACATATGATCAATTTTTCGAAAAACAATTAGTGAATTAGCCTATATCATGCACGTAATCGTTGAGATCAGCTGAGTAGTTTCGACTTTGTTAGAGAACAGATGAATATAATACTTGAAACTTACTTACTAAAATTATAAGCCTTCTTTTGTTTCGCCGTGGTTGAATAAGAAAAAGGCATGGTTGGTATGGTTGGTTGGTATGGCATGGTTGGTTGGTAAAGAAGACTCAACATGGTAAATGCAGTTTAAGTATGATAAAACTTTCGAAGGAAACTTAAATAAAATGTAAATTGTAACATATTTGTAACACACTGTTTACTTACATGCTCTTTTAAAATATCAATATCCATCACAATATATTCTACTAATTGTTTTGGATTACAAATTGGAGTAAAGGGATTTCGCCAATAAACTGTTGCAGAAATATCACACACTAAAACAACAAATACATTTAAAATTAAAAAAAAATATATAAATAATATGACAAATATAAATTCTTATATGAACTATTGTTACGCCTGGTTTTGCCTCCATCCTTTTCTAACTGGTGGTTTACTGTTTTGTGCCTGAGAGCCATTATATACTGATAGTGCTTTTTAGGCTTAAACCATGAATCCAACCAGGGCTGGTATTGACAAGTTTACCCCTCTGCCAAAGGCATAAGACCGGCGATCGTGTTCGTTAAATAACACTATAATAATATTATGATCAACCTGTATTGATCTCTAAGAAAAATGTGAATTGCAGTGTATTTTGGTACAAAAGAAGACCCAGGGACATCTAATTCACAAAATGTTACTTTTCATGTATTATATATGATATATATAACTAACAAACCGAACTAAAAAGTAGAAAATAAAAAATTATAGTTTAAAACAACTAAAAAAACACGCTTTAATGGCAAACCGAACTAAAAAGTAGAAAATAGCTTGTTACAGCAATAGAAAATTGCAACAATCAATTACGACTAATTAATTAGGAATAACATTAAAATAAAAATTAAATTATTAATAAAATAATTCTATTATAGTAAAAAAAGCGTGGGGTGCAATTCACTATATTATCAAGCACCATATTTGGTGCTTGTACCATATTTGGATCCATCAGTACACGTAGGAAAGAAAGGGTGCGAGAAGTATGATTGATTTATTCCAGGTGGATAGCAGACCTAAGAAGCAGGTTATGGACACAAGAACGTATAGAGGAGCCGATCTCGGGACGGACCACTTTCTGGTGATAACCAGAATAAGGGGTCTGTTCGCAGCATGGCGATATCGCGTAGTGTCCAAACCTGCAGCGGTTAGCCGCATTAAAAATGGCTGGAAACTGCGGGATGCGACCACCAGGAATTAATATGAAAGGGTATTATCCAGTAAGCTTGATGATAGATTGAAAGTGATGAGCGAAGATGTTGAAGAATGTTGGCAGAACCTTAGAGATAGTATGATTAAGGCTGCGAAAGAAGTGTGTGGAATGAATAAGATTGGCAACGGCAAAAAGCGTGATGTGTGGTGGGATGATGAGGTGAAAGTGTTTGTGTATAAGAAAAAGAAAGCATGGTGAGACTACCTTGCTACTAAAAATGACTGTGGTATGAAGAATTTTATGAAAGACAGATATAAGCTGCAGAAAGCAGAAACGAAGGCACTAGTGAAAGAGAAGCGTGAAAGGTGTTGTGTTAAACGGTAGGGTAAAAAAGGTAGGGTGTTAAACGAAAACAAGATGTCGGACAACTTCGAGGAAAATTACAAATTATTATGGAAAGAAGTACGTAAGTACCGAAGTGGTCCGGCACCTTGCAGAATGAATAAAGTGCGTTCGAAAGAAAACAAACCTGATTACAAATAAAAAGGATGTTCTGCAGCGATGGAGTGAATACTATGGAGAACTGTATGAGAGTGGCGACTCCGTCTCTGATACTGAGAGCAATTCTAATGAATTGCCACACTCGGGCCAGGGACTGGAGGATGCCATTAGTATGAAAGAGATTGAGAAAGTGATAAGAAGTTTGAAATGTGGAAAGGCTGTGGGAATTGATGAGGTGACTGCTGAGATGATCAAGTATGGTGGTCCTAGGGTCTGGGATATCTTCTGTGCACTCTGCAACCTTTGTTTGCAGAAGGGAGAGGTTTCAGAGGACTGGCGCACCGCAGTCATAGTACCTCTCTATAAACGGAAAGGTTCTCATTTGGACTGTGTGTGCTATAGGGCCATCAGCTTGGTCAGCTTAGCGAGTAAAGTCTATACTAAGGTATTGACTGAACGTATGAAAGGCGTTTCAGAAAGATATTTGTGGGAGGTGCAAGGTGGTTCAGGAACGTGAGGGGTTGTAGGGATCAGATTTTCTCGCTTCGCGTTATCGTGGGAAGGTTTCTGGCTATAGGTCGGAAAGTTTTCTGCGCTTTCGTGGATCTAGAGAAAGCATTCGATAGAGTAGTGCGGAAGAAATTGTGGAGTCTTCTGCCTGAATATGGCGTGGAGGGCTCCTTACTGCAGGCTGTGAGGTCATTATATCGAGAACACAGAGCTTGTGTAAGGATAGACGGTGACATATCGCCCTGGTTTGAAGTATGTTCTGGTGTCAGACAGGGCTGCGTGATGTCTGCCTGGCTATTCGTGCTGTATTTGGACAGTTGCCTCCAGAAATTGAAAGGTAATATGAGTGGTATGGGATGTGGTGACACAGTGGTAAACTGCCTATTGTACGCTGACGATGCTGTGCTAATAGCACCATCAGAAGCAGAGTTGCAGACACTAGTCACGTGCATTAAAGATGATTGTGAAGTAAAAGGATAGAAAATGAATGTGAACAAAACTAAGGTTCTGGTGTTTGTAAGAGAAGCGGTACAAACGAAATGTGTGATTTGTGTAAATGGAAAATGTCTAGAACAGGTGAATGAAATTGTGTATCTGGGGAGTGCGTTTTCGAGGGATGGAAGATGTGTTGTATGTGGAGAGACTGGTAGCAGCTGGTAATAAAGTGAACGGTGCTCTGTCCCCATTAGTGGGTAGTGTGAATATATCTAACACTGCTAAAATGGCCATCCACAATGCGGTGTCGGTACCAACTTTGTTGTACGGTAGTGAGGCATGGATATGCCTGAAATCGAGTGAAAGTATGATCAATGCTGTGGAGATGCGGTCTCTCAGAAATATGTGCGGTGTCACGCTTACGGACAGGATAAACAATGATGAGATACGCAGTATGACAGGGTTGCACAACAGTGTTATTGTAAAAATGAAGAAAGGAATGCTTAGATGGTTCGGGCACATGGAAACAATGAGTGATGAAAGACTGACGAAGAAAATATACAGAGCGAAAGTGAGTGGTAAAAGAAGCCAAGGAAGACCAAGGCTGACTTATGAAGATCAAATAGCCAGAGCGTTAGCAGACGGAAATGTCAAAAGCACTCGCATACCTAGGCGAAAATGTGTGAGAATGATAAGATTTGAGGAAGCGAAAGAGGTGTGTATGGAC
This sequence comes from Zeuzera pyrina, assembly GCA_907165235.1. Lineage (NCBI taxonomy): Eukaryota > Metazoa > Arthropoda > Insecta > Lepidoptera > Cossidae > Zeuzera > Zeuzera pyrina. The sequence continues at coordinate 14,306,505 of OU015624.1, forward strand.
CGCGACTCCTGGCGCTCCGTCCTCTCTGACTACTTGGGGATACAGCGTGAGGAGTATGTATGTAAATGGGAAATTAAAGGCGAGTTGTTACTGAATATATTATCATGATATTCTTGAAATCATAACTTTTATGAATAACAATTATAGAATTTAAAATCATTATTAAAAAGGTTTTTGTTTTAGTTTATTAATTATCTAATGTAATAGAAAGATACAGACAAACGAGGTACTACTGTTTCGTATACGTTTATTATTTATAAAAATCCTTGACTTAAGAGTTAAACAAATAAATATATAAGTATAATGAAGACACGCAAACAAATAAAAGGTTTTAAAAATACCCGTGAAATACTTGTTATATAATATTATATTTAATATTATAAATTTTAAACCAGGATTTCCAACTAGATGTGCCACAGATCTGTGACGCCTCAAGAAATAATTAGAAGTATTAGAAACATGAAAGCTAATAAAACACCTGTGTTCGATAGGGTACTTCTCGTTGACTAAGAATCCTAGAATTATGAAATTTTTCAAGAAGCAGTCACGGCACATTAAAAGAGAAAAATAAAAAAAAATGCGAATTTGAAATTAAAGCACGATTTTTAGCCATTACGAAGTCGATGATTTGCAGTTGGTGATGGAAGAACGTGTCAACTACAAATTTAAGTGTTCTCGAATCAGACTTGTATTTTTTTTATTAATATGTAACATAAAGCACTCGCATATCAAGATGAAAATGTGTGAGGAGAATGATAAGATTTGAGGAATCGAAAGAAGTATTGTAAGGACCGTGAAGCTTGGCGCTTCTTCCTCTCCGACTACCCCGTTGGGGTTACAGCTTGGAGATATGTTTGTATATAACGAAAATACACTACATGATGGCACATTATATGATGCCCCTTAGTAGGCAAGTCCGACTCGTAATTGGCCGGTTTTTGGTAATAAATTAAATGATGAAGAAAATTTAAAAATCCAACTAATTTCCGGAACTAATTCGTATCATTTTGTTTGACATGCTGTCCACTCTCATAACATTTATATTCTAATATTGATGTTTGCAAGCACTAGTTTGTTTACACAATGTATAGAATACCAATATAATGCTTTTATGTGGGTATTTTATTTTGTGTGTAATTTTGAGCTGATTGATATTGAGTTGTGTTTTCTAATTGGATTCCCTAAGGACCACAATGCTCCGTCCTTTCTGACTACACTGTTAGGGATAATGTAGTGTTTTCTAATTACACTGTAATTGGAAAATTAATTAGTATTAATAATGAATACACATTATTTCACCTCCCACTAAATGTAGCATATATTTTTGGACAGATATTTATTTGCTTGGTGTCTCCAGTTGGATTAATGATCTAAGTTTTTAGGGTTCTATAGTCAAAATAGCAAAACAGAATCCTCATAGTTCTGTAATGTCTGTCTGTCCATGTCATGGGTGATCTGTTCCATCATCTTTGGATCTACTACTGAAAGGCGTAGAAATATTTTACCAGAAATGCAAATCCAAAAATTAAATAATGGGTACTATTTAATGGTTATTTCAATTTATTTTAATATTAACTTATTAACCTTCTAGTCTATTCGTAATAGCTTCAAAACCTTAAATTAATGTGTGTCCAACACTCTCTCAAAACTTTGTTTGTTTTGTATCAACACATGTTTGGAAATATCAACCATACGGTGTTTGTTTATTATGTAATACACTAAAGCCTTCCATCAGGGAATATAGCATCAAAATCCAGGCACTAGCAGTCGAGTTATGTTGTTATACACAGAAAGACGATGTTGCTTTTTACAAGAATTAATACACTCATTTTAGTTGCATAAAATATTAAACTTACCTTGTCCTGTTCTTGCATCTATCAAATGAATGGTGCTGGTTACTCTATGCACCAAACATATTGACGATATACACCCAAGCTGCTGAGTTAATTTTTTTGGCAAGCAAACAACACTGTCCTTTGATAAAGGAACTATTTCAACACTGAATGTAAATTTATAATTGTATACATTGCTGTGAATATCATGTGATATGAGTTTTTTGGAATGTTGACATTTTACAGGCAGTACTGACTGAAGAAAATCAACCATCTTACGGGCGTGATTCTCTGTTGCGTAGAAGAAATCCAATCCATCTGCAAATAAAAATTTTCAAAGTATAATGTGAATAGCAGCTCGACCTATGTACCTCGTGTGTTCATAACTTTTGAGACGAATTTCTATAAGCAATTTAAAATTAAATCGATACTGGCAGTCTATTTTTAACTTTTAAAATTTTAAATTTCGAATGTTACGAATCAGAAAAAATATAAATTTGAATGACTTTTTCATTCTTCCATTGATGCCAACTAAAGATTTGCGTGCGACTGTAATTTCGTTGTTTCAAGCTGGAAAAAAAACAATGCAGACATTTAGTGAAATCCGAAGTTTGGAATGTAGCCGGAACTTTGTGTATTATACGATAAAGAGGTATAAGGAGACGACCGGCTCTTTAGACGATCGTGAAAGATGTGGCCGCCCGCGGTCTGTAAGGACGCCTGCCAACATCAATGTGATAAGAGAGCAATTTCGTCGAAACCCTTGTCGGACTCAATAAAAATTAGCCCTTCAGACCAATATTTCGCGAATATCAGTGAACAGAATACTTAAATATGATCTCAAACTAAAGGGCTACAGTCGAAGAATAGTGCATTATTTAAACGAGCGTCTTCGTAAATTGCGACTGGAACAATGTCGGAACCTTTTGAAGAGACACCATCCAAAAATATTTTGTTCACCGATGAGAAGATCTTCACGGTGGAAGAAAAGTTAACCGGCAGAACCACAAGGTTTACGTCAGAAGTTCGAAGGACGTCCAGCGTTCTGTATGCAATGTCCAGCGCACTCATCATCCGGCAAGTATAATGGTTTACTGTTGTGTTTCCTTCGAGTCACTTGGCTTCATTTTTGCCAGCAAGGCGTCAAGGGTGAAGGCACAAGATTGCTAAAATGACATATTGGTGGTTCAAACATTCAAGCTGTACTCAAACTGAGGTGAATCCCACGCGGGATGAAAGTTTGCGCGAATCGCTCGCTCGTTTAGTCGTTCACATTGACTTCCCGCGACTTCTTTAATGAAGAAACAAGTCTTTTGATTATGAAGATGCCATACTGTTGTTAGCGAATAGCGATAGTAGAAGAAGACAAGATTCTAAGTACAACACGCAAAGATTTTTATTAGTTGCATTTCCTACTACAAAAAATTTACAAAAAAGTTGCTTTACCTACTATAAAAAAAATCTTTGGAAAAAACAAAATAGTTACTTTTAGGGTTCCTTAGCCAAATGGAAAAAACAGAACCATTATATTACTATTGGTAACGCCATCTGTTGTTAGCTTCGATATTTTACTTTTCTATAATCTAGATACATACATACATACATATCCTCACGCTGTATCCCTAACGGGGTAGTCAGAGAGGACGGAGCGCCAAGCGTCGCGGTTCTTACATACTTCTTTAGCTTCCTCAAATCTCATCATACTCCTCACACATTTTCGCCTAGGTATGCGAGAGCTTTTGACATTTCCGTCTGCTAACACTCTGGCTATTTGATCTTCATAAGTCGGCCTTGGTCTTCCTTGCCTTCTTTTACCACTCACTTTTGCTCTATAGATTTTCTTCGTCGGTCTTTCATCACTCACTCTTTCTATGTGCCCGAACCATCTAAGTATTCCTTTCTTCATTTTTACAATAATACTGTCGTGCGACCCTATCATACTGCGTATCTCCTCATTGCTTATCCTGTCCGCAAGGGTGACACCGCACTTCTTTCTAAGAGATCGCATTTCTACTGCATTTATCATACTTTCACTCGATTTCGGGCATATCCAGGCCTCACTACCGTACAATAAAGTTGGCACCAACACCGCATTGCGGATGGCCATTTTGGCAGTGTTAGATATATTCACACTATCTGCTAATGCGGACAGAGCACCATTCACTTTATTGCCAGCTGCTACCCGTCTCTCCACATCCAAGTCACATCTTCCATCCCTCGAAAACGCACTCCCCAGATACACAATTTCATTCACTTGTTCTAGACATTTTCCATTTACCCATATATCACATTTCGTTTGTACCTCTTCTCTTTCAAACACCAGAACCTTAGTTTTGTTCACATTCATATTCATTACTTCACATTCTTCTTTTATGCACCTGACTAGTGCCTGCAACTCGGCTTCTGATGGTGCTATAAGCACAGCATCGTCAGCGTACAATAGGCAGTTTACCACTGTGTCAACACATAACATACCACTCATACTACCTTTCATTTTCTGAAGGCAACTGTCTAAATACAGCACGAACAGCCAGGCAGATATCACGTAGCCCTGTCTGACACCTGAACAGATATCAAACCAGGGCGACATGTCACCCTCTATCCTTACACAGGCTCTGTGGCCGCTATATAATGACCTCACAGCCCGTAGTAAGGAGCCCCCACGCCATACTCAGGCAGAAGACTCCACAATTTCTGTCGCACTACTCTATCGAATGCTTTTTCTAGATCCACGAAAGCGCAGAAAACTTTCTGACCTATAGCCAGAAACTTCCCCACGATAACGCGAAGCGAGAAAATCTGATCCATACAACCTCTACCGTTTCTAAAACCACCTTGCGCCTCCCACAAATATCTTTCTGAAACGCCTTTCATACGTTCAGTCAATACCTTAGTATAGACTTTACTTGCTAAGCTGACCAAGCTGATGGCCCTGTAGCACGCGCAGTCCAAATGAGAACCTCTCCGTTTATAGAGAGGTACTATGACTGCGGTGCGCCAGTCCTCTGGAACCTCTCCCTTCTGCAAACAAAGGTTGCAGAGTGCACAGAAGGTATCCCAGACCTTAGGACCACCATACTTGATCATCTCAGCAGTCACGTCATCAATTCCCGTAGCCTTTCCACATTTGAAACTTCTTATCACTTTCTCGATCTCTTTCATACTAATGACATCCTCCAGTCCCTGACCCGAGTGTGGCAATTCATTAGAATCGCTCTCAGTATCAGAGTTGAAGTCGCCACTCTCATACAGTTCTCCATAGTATTCACTCCATCGCTGCAGAACATCTTTTTTATCTGTCAGCAGGTTGTTTTCTTTCGAACGCACTTTATTCATTCTGCAAGGCGCCGGGCCACTTCGATACTTACGCACTTCATTACAAAATAATTTGAAATTTTATCTTTTTGGATTTGAAATTATATATTTTTTAATTTATAATCTAATTATGTAATTAGCGTGTTGTCAATCCTATCCTCTTACCCTCCTATTCCTATTTCTTCTAAAACAATCATGTTTTGAACGGCATCAATAAAAAAAAACAGTCTTCGGTCTATTTAACTACCCGCCGAACGCGTCCATTTATTTTGCGCGTTGATGTTCGCGTACGCCTAATCCTATCATAGATAACGGTGTTACATGTAAAACAAGATATAGTGGTTCCTAATATGGTTTAAACCGGTGATTCGCTAGTGCGGTGAATAGAACTACGAGGAGCTGTGCCCATACCACTGACTCCCCTGTCTCCCCTGGTGAGTCCACTTTCCATGGTTTCCTTTTATTTTACACCACGCATTACCGGATTATTATATTTAGCGAAACCATTTCTTTATAGTCTTTTTCGAGCGGATCGTTGACCCATTTTCCACAATTATTTCCCTTACTAGCTTAATAGGAGATATTTATTTATTTACCGTCCTAGTAGGTTTATCAATTGCCTGTTAGGAGATTTTATTTGTCTATAATCGTTTATGGTGTTTCGCTAAAACCATTAATTATTTTAGCTAAATTGTGTTTGACATAAAGACTATAAAACATGATGTTCCAGTAGTGAAATTGTAAAAATAAAAATATGAAAAAATTTCCCATCAAAACTTTCAATGATGTTCGTCTCAGAATCGTGGTCTGAAACCATGGTTTCAATTTTCGGTACGCTGTGACTTACACCCCCTGTATATAAATTTCAAAGAGAGACTATTTTGTATGAATCAAATGTTGCCGAGAACTTTTTAACTATGCAGTAGAAATTCTGAAAAAATTTGAGTTGAGATAGTGTAGAGTAGACCTTAAAAAGGACTTTCAACGAAAATCAGTTTGAATAAGATGTGTGGTTTTAGAGAATTGCGTTATTTTCAGTTACATGCTCAACAACTGCAGAAATTGTTTTATTTTACATAGTGTCACTGTGGTGTCATTAAGAAATACAAATTTATTTTTGCTGTCAATTAAATGAATATTATGTATCCCGTCTACGGAACTCTTCACTGTACGTGGACCAACACGGACTAGGCTGGTTAAATCATCATTCACTTTTTCTAAAAATAATTCCATATTGAATGACATTGCAAGATTAAACGCCAACATCCCACTTAATTTTCACTGCAAGTCATGCGACTGACTATTTGCGCCAGTGTGAACACGTCTATATAAGTTAATTGAACCAATCGGCGCGAGCAAATCACATCCCGCGTCCCGCGCAGGATTCGCCACAGGTTGAGCAGAGCTTAAGTGATACGCTGTTCGCCGGAAAATACTGGGTTTTCCAACAGGACTCTGCACCCTCCCATAAAGTTAAGTCTACCCAACATTGGCTGGAGGCCAATTTGCCAGGCTTCATTCAGAGCGAAGACTGGCCGTCGTCAAGCCCTGACTTGAATCCTTTAGATTAATCTTTATGGACTGAATTGGAGCTAAGGGCATGCAGAAAGTCTCACCCGAACCTAAGCCTTTTCGAACCCTTATCAAGGTATCGAAACGGACTCCTATTGAAAAGACTTGTGCCGTCATAGATGAAAGGCCCACGCGTTTGAAGGCCTGCATTGAAAACAAGGCCGACCTTTTTGAATGACTTATTTTTATATTTACATCTAGATATCAGTAGTTATAATTTATGTAAACAATAAATGAATATTTAACATTGCTCCAAAAATATTTTAGTTTTACTTTGTCTCAAGACTTATGAACACATGAGGTATATACAATACTAACCATGTTTAGGTTTTATGCCCAGTGTATTCTCATGTGCTTTGTGCTTCAGAATCAACTGCTCTAAGTAATAGAATGTCTTCCTATTGTTAGCTCTTTGTCTCACTTGAACTAAAGCACGCCAGTAATCCTGGGCCTCAGAACGGTGGCAAGCATCACACATCTGATGTTGAATGTTAAATTCTACTATGAAAGTTTGCTGTAGAACTGTTCCTCCCATTACTTCTCCTTGTACTGTTAATTTTACCTACATAAAAATACTTCTTATGTATTTTAATGCTTACTTTGTTTAGGGTCGGAGTCCCCACAGCCCATAGTCAAAAGTAGGCATAATTCCGCACAAGATGCGTACAGTCACAGACTACACACGCACACATAGATAGTTCCACACAGTGGAACCACATTTGTCGCGTACTCATGTTTCAGTATGATGTGTTTAGATATGACACATTATAATCGTAATTACATTTTAGACAAAATTAAATATAGTAGGAATTACGTACGTCTGTACTAATTAAAATGAAATAGAGATACAAAAGAATTATAATTTTATTTTAACACGCTTTTATTGTTGTAAGAGTTCTGTAGCCAAATAGCAAAAAAGGCATAGATCATTTCGTCCTGTTCGTCTGCCACAGCTATTCTACTCTGAGGTGTATGAATAAATAAAAAAATAAAAAATCAGATATGAGCTTTTACAGATATAACTTTTAGTGACGTAAAACTGTACTTTGGAAAAAGCAAGAAACTTCAACCATACTGGATTTTGCAATACAAATTTTTTTTGAAGATAGGAAAAATAGTCTTTCATGACGTATATTCACCATTTTTTTATTATCATGAGACTAATGCCCCATTCCACCAAAGTCCTATAGGGATCAGTGGCGTGCACAGAGATTTCAGACAGACAGGTTAGGCACGGCTAAAAACTTATCAATTACAGCATTGTTCAGATGGCCCAACACCAGTAGGTGGGTACCTGACTGCCTCCTACTTACCGCACGGCAACGACACGGCGATATAAGCCCAAACATTATTTTTATCTTGGGTCAAAAATAATATGCAAGGAAGACAATATAATTTGTTTGTGTGTACACAACCTGTCAGCCAGTTATAAGTATTATAAAACTTTTTATGAAAAGAACGAGTAGTATTACCTTTTTACCTTTTTTTTGAGTTAAATCTAAGTTAAATCTAACTCGGTACACACCTTCCCTTCGCAATCAATTTAACTTTATCCTCAAACAATAACGTCGAAAAAGTGAAAGATTTTAATTTATTTAAGCACACTTCACCAGCACAGGTTTTACAGGTATATTTTTCCATTTTTTACAGTAAATTAACTAAACAATTAATTAATAACAGCCAAACACTTGCGCCAAGAAAAGCAATCAAAACAAAATCGCAACAAAACTTTGCAATTAGTAAGAACAAATAAAACAGTCCATCATTTCAATCCGACTAAAACAAGTCGACCCTCTGCAATCAACAACTATGCAATTGCTTTGACCGTTTCTCAATTCGGACGGGTTGCATTCGGATATTGCATTAAAAGCACTGCCTCCTAAAGGTAAACACGCGCATACATTTTCACGCACACACACACATTTTTGCTGTGTAGTACACGGGTGTACACGAGATGTATTGTATGAAAAATAAGCTCGGCGTAGTACTGCTTCTACGCACGGGAACCGCGGAGCGCTGCGGTCAATCAAATTGATGCTCTTGTTCGTCGCTCGCCGCTAAACAAGTTCCAAAAAGCACATAAGAGATGTCGCGCACGTATATCGCGTAATAAACACGGAAATCCAAAGCGCTGTGCGGTGAGATGGCGCGCATGTAAATCGCGTAATAAACACGGGAAGCCAAAGTGCTGTGCGGTGAGATGGCGAATAAGTTAGATTAATACTATGATTTTTAAAGAATTATAGTTATCATTTAGGGGCATGTATGTATGGGACTGCAGGGTATGCAGAGCTTATTTGCATATATGAAGTGCACGCCACTGCTAGGGATATGTTAATGATGAAATTTTCATAGTAGTTTCGGTTTTAGGGGTTCGCTAAGTATTAGAGCACTTCAGACTGCTAAAACATTCATGACGTCAGGCTAGTCTTTTTTCCTGTTATAATCAATTTCGATTCCATCAATTACAACTCTGTAATTAGAATTTCATCATTTTATAAGCATATTTCGCTAAAGTTGGAAGTTTAAAGTTATTTAAAGGTAATTATTACATTTATTACTATCAAATTAAAAATGTTACATATAAGCGATTTTTAAGCCAGGCGGTTTTCATACATGGCAGCACTATCTCGCTGATGTCACATTATATTATAGGTTTATCGAGGTTATGATTACACAAACGACGTTCATTTTAAAGTCCAAGATGGCGAATATTACTTTTTTGGAAAAATCTATATGGGGGTCACCTTATAGGTTTCTCGGGGTGCTGATTACGAAAATTATGTTCATTTTCAAATCCAAGATGACGAATATTATTTTTTTGAATAAATTGATATGGGTGTCAAATTCTAGGTATCTCGCGGTGCTAATTATGAAAATAGCATTCATTTTCAAATCCAAGATGGCGAATTTTACTTTCTTTGGATAAATCGATATGGGTGTCAAATTCTAGGCATTTCGAGGTGCTGATTACAAAAATGATGTTCAACGCTATTCTAGAGTTTTACATGAAATTCCTGATTTTTTTCTATCGTTACTATAAAATATTATTGTAATTTATTTTGTTTACGTTATGCTCCATTTCACAGAGTAGTGAGTGGTATTCATTTTGTTTACAAATTTTAATATTTTATATCATCTAAAGTCGGAACGCCGAACTTTGTTTGGCGCGATTCAGGGACTCCGACCCTTAAGAGAATTATTTTATTCATTCACCTTAATCCTCTTGGAATGTGGCTCAGTCCAAGCAAATCCAGCATCTATCAGTTTAACTCTATTTAATCCTTTCAATCTCTTTAAACAAAGAGCAAGAAGTTCACGTGACTCCAGTGCACAGAAGATCCATTCTGCTGGTGGTTGAAGATATCTGTCAAATCGAAAACCTTTGTAATATCACAAATTGTATGTATTCATAATTATATATGAAATGTACATACATAAGTTAATATTTACAAACTTAAAACTACACATTATCATTATATGAAATGTACTTATTTATACAAGACAAGAAAAAATTACGAGGCAGTTTACCTTTCGCACCCTCTGCAGAAGAAAAGAGTTGCTTGTTTAGGAATACCATCAGTAATATCGACATTGCCTCTTAGACATGCGACACACATATTAGATGGATTTGGCTCTATAGGTAGAGCACATTGACAGCACAGGCTGCAAAAGTGAAAATTATAAAAAAAAACCTAAAATTTAAAAGCAACCTTTAAAGTCATACGTTTAATACTATTTATACCTACATCCTTGTACTATTTGTTTGTAAATCATTTTCAGATGAAATGTACTCCATTTTTCGAGATAAATATAAAATTGTCGTAAAAAAAAGTAAGAAATACGACACACTACAATTATTAAAATATTGCTTTTATGGTTATAAAATATAAAGAAATATAAAAGTTTAACGTCACTGCAAAGAGAATATAATACACAGAATACTAATATATTAGCGTATAAAGTAAAGCAACTTCATACTTTTTCAATTCAAAATTTTTTTAATTTATTTATATTTTTAAGGCATTGGTAACAAGACCATCAGCCTAATGATGAAACTTCTGAAGAAACGTTAACTGTCCCCTAACACTCCTCCAGTAAAGTGATAGTAGGCTTTACTGTAGTTAAAAAAGGACTTCTTGGAAGAGCGCGAAAACTTCAGCTACACATGTTTATTTAGATCTCCATTCTTTTCACTTACACAGAACTTTAAAACACAATATACTATCACTGTTGTACTTTAAAACTCATAAAAATGTAAAAAATAGAAAACATAAATAAAATGATAACCTCACTTCGCCCATTCCCGCCAAAAAGTCTTTTCAATTCAAGCAAAGGTACTCGCGCCACCAACACCGGAAATTAACTGGAGTATAAGGAAACTATTACCGGAAGTAAATATATGTAATGAAGGCATTTCCAAAGATTAAGCGGCAATTTAAAATATTATAATTCGTTTCAACTTTGTTTCAGTTTTTAATGCCGTCCTAAGGAAAAAACAGTAACTGAAAACATTTCATACAGGGCTACTGTTTCTTCCATAAAACGGCATTATAATTAGATGTGCATAGAAAAAACAAAAGTATAAAAACTACAAATGCATATATTTAAAATAAAATTCACATCAAAATACACAGGTTCAATTTAATTAAGCTTACTAAAACAAGAACTAAATCAATCACGACTAACAGTAAGTCTAGTTTCTGTCTGAAGTTAAGACTAAATGTTAGTATTATTTAATTTAATACCATAAGAAAATTAATTGAAACATTTTGCTTGATACAGAACCTAGTCATGTATTTTTGTACAGAAGATAAAAACATCATTTTACTACGCTCTAAAGCTCTAAACTGTATTGTTTTATAAATAGCAAACAGAAACCGCCACAGCAAATCAATATAAAGATAATGTATACAAATACATACAATAATTTAGGTTGAAAACCAAACTTAAATTTATAAATATTACCCAAACCTTTTAATATACATTCAGTCAAGAAAGTATCGGAAATGGATGATTTGTTTATGGTTCCAAATTCAATTTTTTGTTTTTTTTTTGTTGTTGTTAGATTGGCACAACTATTTTCCATTTTGGCGCGGAGTTTGAGTTGCATCTGTTATTCAGATTAAATACAGTGCTGTTTTTAGTTATATCATTCTAGTGTATATTGCGAATTTCATAATGGACAAAAACATCGAACAAAGAGTTTGTCTTAAATTTTGCATCGCCAATGGAATTTCGTGTTCAGAGTCACTGAAAATGTTACAGAAGGCCTACGGTGAATCGATTTCATCAAAAACACGTGCTCATGAGTGGTACAAAGCGTTCAAAAGCGGTCGAGATGTGATGGAAGATTTGCCTCGCTCTGGTAGGCGATCAACGTCTGCAACTGAAGTTAACATCGCAAAAGTGAAGGAAATATTGACTGAAAATGCTCATTCAAGTTTGAGAGAGATAGACGCCGAACTTTCTGCGTCTCACGAATCGATCCATACCATTTTAAATGATCACTTGGGTATGAAACATGTTGCCGCTCGGCTAGTCCCAAAAGACCTGTATTTTCTTCAAAAACACAATCGCATAAGATTCGCTGAGGACATGCTAGAACGAGTCAATTCCGACCCAAAATTCATGAAACGCATTGTTATTGGTGACGAGACGTGGGTTTACGAGTTTGACATGCAAACTAGTCAACAAGCTTCGGAGTGGCGCCTTCCAACTGAACCGGAACCGAAAAAACCACGCCAAAGTCGATCAAAAGTCAAAGTCATGTTGACTGTTTTCTTTAACTATCGTGGTGTTGTGCACTCGGAATTCTTGCCGGAAGGTCAAACGGTAAATAAAGAATATTATTTGAGCGTTATGCGGCGTTTAAGATAGCAAATGCGACAAAAAAGGCCAGATTTGTGGAGAAAATTCTTGGATTTTGCACCACGATAATGCACCTTCGCACAAGGCCATCATTGTGAACGAATTTTTGACCAAAAACTCAACAAATACCATCGAGCAACCACCTTATTCACCAGATATGGCTCCAGCCGACTTCTTTATCCTAAACTCAAATGACCACTTCGTGGCACCCGTTTTCATTCGGTAGAAAACATAAAGGAGAATTCGCGGCGAGCACTGAACTCAATTCCGGAAAAAGCGTTTAAAAAATGTTTTGATGATTGGATTATTCGTTGGCGTAAGTGTATCGTTTTTGAAGGAGCATACTTTGAAGGTGATAAAATAAATTTGGATGAATAACTAACATTTCGTGTATTATTGATCTTTTCCCGGTACTTTCTTGACAGAGTAGTATTAAGGTTGGTTTAAAACAAATGGTTGTTTAAATAGTCGTGCACTGATTTAAATAGTCGTGCAGCTGATTCATTTGTTGATTCGGTGCTGGTTAGCTGATCGAATCTTATCTCTGAGCATCCTGAGGATGCTTCGTTGAGAGGCGAAACACGTGTCGATTGGTGGTTTTTGGAGTTTGAGCGGAAAATAGCTAAAGATTTTGGGAATTTATCACATTTTACATAGTCTTTACGGGTGAATGCAGGACTGCACTTATCAGCATTATATTCCCAAAATTCTGTAAACATGTGCAATAAAGGATCTTTATCTTGTGCCAGCAGCGCAGTTTTACATACGTTACAATCAATTTTTTCTCTTTTTAAAATATATCCTGCAACGTAATATGTACATGCTTTTGCTTCAGACATACTTTGTTCTATATTATTACATGCAAGATCTAAAATATTTGTTGCAACATGTATTTCTTGTATATTTTCGTTACATTCGTTACATAAACAAAAATGACTTTAAATTATCAAGTAGCAATAATTGATCGTCTTCACAATTCTTTTTTTTTGTATTTTGATATAAATGATTTATAACGGATATTTTAGCTACATACTGTTGAACAGCTGGGTTAGTGTTTGAACCATAGTAGAATTTTAAGCAGCCAAATGTATTTTCTAAAAGGTCTCGATTCAAACATATAGACTTTTAAATTTAAAATATTTTTTTGAATTTCCCCAAAGCCTAGTAACTCCATTGATTGTTCTGATCCGAATCTGTAAGTGTATCGTTTCTGAAGGAGCATACTTTGAAGGTAATAAAATAAATTTGGATGAATAACTAACATTTCGTGTATTATTGATCTTTTCTCGGTACTTTCTTGACAGAGTAGTACTTGAAGAATTACAATATCTCTTCATCGATGGTCAGTTTCTCAACTTATTATGTTTTCAAAAAACACATATATGTGTTACATTTTGAAATAAAGCAAACGCAATTTAAAGAATCAATCCATTTCAATTTTACCAATGAGTAACCATATCAGGATATAGACCTGGATGTATATACCAATGCCTAAATTGGGATTTACATAGGTATTATTTATGTATACCAATATTTTCGAAAACAATATTAATCTTGATTTTAAAAGAATTTAATAAATTTATTTAGTAGATATCAAGAAATTCCTTTACTGCACTTTAGGATAAAAAACTCACAGAAAAAACTGCATATTTTTAACAATAATGCCTATATTCTACTTTCTAGATTACGCAATTACTTATGTTTACAGCGAAACATTAAACCTTGTAAATTTTATATTTACTATTTGATTTTAGTATTCCATATATTAATAAAATCAGACAATCTATATTAAAATAGTTACGAACAAGCGGTCACGCTTTAAATTATTATTAAATGATTGTACATAAAATGTATGTACTTAAATCATATCACTGATTAGTCAGTGCATCCGATACAAAATATACTTAAAAAGCATCGATCGATTAATAAAAATACGCATCACATACTAAAAATATAATTTTAAACGCTGTTATTACTTATTACATAGCAATTAAGTATCTGATTTTTAAGTGCAAAAAAAAAAATTTAAATTTTGTTGCACTTTAAATTGCTGATTATCCTATTGATTTCTGAGCAATGCTAATAATGTTCTTTAGAAAATTATAAAATATGTAAATTTATCAATTACCTCAACAACGGGGGGCATGGTCTGTGGTCATGAAACTACTATTGTACAGAGGATTAAAGTGGAATATCGACATTTACATTTTTTTACAACGAATAGTTTCGCACTACGAGTATATGTATACATTAATCGTACAAGTGGTATTAAATAATTACAAACGAACTCATTATGTACTTACAAACACTTAAAATAGAACTGGCAATGGTTCGAATGTCTTCGCTTGAATGTTTTTGATTCATAATACCGCTTGTGAAGCGGCTGAAAAAGTTAAAACATGCAAATACAGGGGTCTAGGTTCCGAATATGATTTTGTCCCATTCGGTGTCGAGACCCTTGGTCCGTGGGGTCCTAGCGCCATAAGGCTTTTTAGTTGACATCACAGGAGACCGAAAAGCTGGCAGTTACCTCGGACAAAGAATTAGTCTAGCTATTCAAAGGGGGAACGCTGCCAGTATCTTTGGAACCTTGCCTAAAGGGACTCCTTTTAAAAATATACTTCAGTTAATATATTATTTTTTCTAAGGTTTTTAGTATTAGGTTCATTAATTTATTATGATATATCTTACTAACCCAAATCCTATAATTAAATTATATACCGCAGAATAATATGTTATTTAAAGGCGCCCTTAATTTATATTAAAAATGAATATAGTATTCGCTATAGTTTATTTTTATTTTTGTTTAAACATCTTCCTGCTATTGTAAATGCCTTGACGATAACTAGTTTGAACAGGCTTTAGCCTTGTTCGTTTCCATTCTATGATCTTATAAGTTAAGGTAAAACAATAATCATAGATCAAACAAAAGGATCAAGCAATATAATAGTTTCTACATGCTTTGCCCATATTAGCTGTTCGAGAAATTTTTACTGTAGACGATAATGACAAAATAATTCCGCCCTAACTGGAAAAATTACACCATAAAGTCAAAGGGTCTCCTTTCTTTAAAAATTCATACAAATGAAAAATATACACAGGTATATTATATTAAAAAGAGAGGAAGTGTGTTAACACATTGTATGCTGTATTTGTATGGAAATCATTTTAATCTGGACTAGGACTATTTGCAAAATAATATCAAATTGTTGCTCAGTGAATCGCCTAAATAAAAAAAAAACTTTTATAAAAAAATTAAACCGACTTCAAAAAAGAACACTGAAAAGTATGAAATAACTATCCCTTACGGATCGAAACATAAGTACAAAAATAACTTTATAAAAATACGATACAAATACCCATATAATTAAACTTGACAGTTACTGAAGTCGGTGCCAAGCCTACTAAACAAATGGACTTTCGGTCGAACATTTATTTGGCACCGACTTGGAACAAATGACATACAAGAGAATCGTCAATATAAATAACCAGGCCGCGTTATTTGGTGTATCTTCGAAACTAAAGCTTCAATACCAGTGAAATTTCAATGGGACCAATCTGGAAGTATATCCTTTCGAACAAAAAAAAATTTCCAAATCGGTTCATAAATGACGGAGTTATGAGGTAACAAACATAAAAAAAAAAAAACAACCGAATTGAGAACCTCCTCCTTTTTTGAAAGTCGGTTGAAAACTAAAATTTATTATTGTTCTTGCGCGAAAGATCGTAACAAACAGCAAAATAATACATACGCATTATTATTTTCTTCAGAACAATAGGTAATAAAATACATACTGATATCGATTATGTAAATAAATAATTAATATATTAATCATGAATCATGATTATCTTTGTTATACAAATAAATATCTTAACATTCATATATTTTACGATTACGTGTCTAAGGCTTCGACTGCCTCAGCGAATCCTATTAGAAAGACTGCCTCGATATATTTGTCGCCAAAAACTTCAAAAAACATCTAAAATGTATTACGTCGACATTTTGATGAAATATGAAGAAATTATCTATTTACTGAAGACGTCGGTTGTATGAGCTAAGATCCCTTTATCTTTCCCCCATATGGGAGAATCGCACTTCGTGATAGTATCTGTGGATTATTTCGAACTCTTACGTAAAGATTCCTTTTTACTTCTTATTTCATCGAATTATACGAAACGAAAATGTTTTCTACCGTCTGTAAAGCTGGCCGTGTGGTCACAAAGACGGTCGTGGACAAAAATCTTACCCAGACGACACCGTTCATTGCCACAGCTTTACAAAATAAACGACACTATGCAGCCAAAGCCTCAGGCAAAGCGGAAGGTAAGGTGGTTGCAGTTATCGGTGCCGTTGTGGACGTACAGTTTGAAGACAATCTTCCGCCTATTTTGAATGCTCTCGAGGTACAGAACCGGTCCCCTAGGTTGGTGCTGGAGGTGGCTCAGCACTTGGGAGAGAACATTGTGCGCACCATCGCTATGGACGGTACAGAAGGTTTGGTAAGAGGACAACCTGTACTTGATTGCAGATCGCCTATCCGCATTCCCGTGGGTGCAGAGACCCTCGGTCGCATCATCAATGTAATCGGGGAGCCAATCGACGAGCGCGGTCCCATTCCCACGGACAAAACTGCCGCAATCCACGCTGAGGCGCCAGAGTTCGTAGACATGTCTGTACAGCAAGAAATCCTTGTCACCGGCATCAAGGTCGTAGATTTGCTCGCCCCCTACGCCAAAGGCGGCAAGATCGGCCTTTTCGGCGGCGCTGGCGTAGGAAAGACTGTACTAATAATGGAACTGATCAACAATGTAGCCAAGGCTCACGGTGGTTACTCTGTATTCGCCGGTGTGGGCGAGCGCACACGTGAAGGCAATGACTTGTACCATGAAATGATTGAGTCCGGTGTGATATCTTTGAAGGACAAAACATCTAAAGTGGCCTTGGTGTACGGTCAGATGAATGAGCCCCCCGGTGCCCGCGCTCGTGTCGCCCTCACAGGATTGACGGTCGCAGAGTACTTCCGTGACCAAGAAGGGCAGGATGTGCTGCTGTTCATAGACAACATCTTCCGTTTCACTCAGGCTGGTTCAGAGGTGTCTGCTCTGCTAGGTCGTATTCCCTCTGCTGTAGGTTACCAGCCTACTTTGGCAACTGATATGGGTACTATGCAGGAACGTATCACTACCACCAAAAAGGGATCCATCACTTCAGTGCAAGCTATCTACGTGCCTGCTGATGACTTGACCGACCCTGCCCCTGCAACCACATTTGCTCACTTGGATGCCACAACTGTATTGTCACGAGCTATCGCCGAACTGGGTATCTACCCAGCTGTAGACCCTCTGGATTCTACTTCTCGTATCATGGATCCCAATATTATTGGTGCCCAGCACTACAATGTTGCACGTGGCGTTCAGAAGATTCTGCAGGACTACAAATCCCTACAGGACATTATCGCTATCTTGGGTATGGACGAGTTGTCTGAAGAAGATAAACTGACTGTTGCTCGTGCTCGTAAAATTCAGAGGTTCCTTTCACAGCCTTTCCAAGTGGCTGAAGTATTTACTGGACATGCCGGTAAATTGGTGCCACTTGAAGAGACCATTAAAGGCTTTTCTAAGATTTTGCAAGGTGAATATGATCACCTCCCTGAGGTAGCGTTTTATATGGTTGGACCTATTGAAGAAGTTGTAGCTAAGGCCGACACACTCGCTAAAAATGCGTAATTCTTTGAAGGAACTTTTAAATATTGCAATTCCCCTAACTATAAATACCATTATTATTTTAAGCATATATTTATTGTATTTATTTGTAAAAGATACGTGAAATATGAGTCATTCAATAAACATGTAGAGAGTAAAAAATATTTTTATTTTGAATAGTTCTATACTAGTAGTTTAGTACTCAACAAATTCGGAAGTAGTGCTATAGTAGTAGGACCAAAAATATACGCACAAAGAAATTGTAAGTTTTTATTTCGGAATTTCTTAGTCCTGTTTTTTTAAAATGTACAAACGCGACTGTTGCCGTTTTTAATATTATAGACTAGCTTTTGCCAGCGACTGTCTGCATAAAATTTTGAAAAAGTAGCCTATGTCCTGGTTTTAATCCATCTCCATTCTAAATTTCATCAAAATCGGTCCGGCGCTTTAACCATGAAAGCCGACCAGACACCCTTTACGCTCTAGCCACTGTAACTGTAGGTACTAATGAGAAGGTAAACTCTGTTGTGAAATCAGAAGAGTTTACGAGTTTAGATGTTTTAAGTGTGTGAAAACAGAAAACGAATTTTATCAGAAGTGGACCCTTGCTAGATTGATTTTTGACCACTGTAAAGTTCTGTTGTAAAAATCGAAATCAGAGCAGTTTCCGAGAACGCGATTATAAATATACACTTTTTGCTTTTAAAATACTACTCTTTTAAATAATATAGTATCTTAAACAAAAGGAAGTTCGTGAAATTTAACGTTAAATTTATTTTTCAGGAAAATAATAGATTTTTCTCCATGACTTTTACCCATACACTAAATAAATAACTTCAAAGCCAGACACCGTGTACGAGCAGTAACGGTGAGCTAAATCAGATAAATCAGCTGACTCACTTGTACATACGACAAACATTTATATCAATAAGCAGATCGGTCGCCATTTCGTTAGAAAACAGCACCCACACGTCTATATGTTATTTGGCTCACTTCGTAGTACGGAACAGGTTGTCTAAAGTCTATGCTTTTATCATTATTTTTCATTTTATTTCCATAAGTAAATTATTTAAAATTATGTCACAATCTGTTATTTTAAATGATTGCTTAATTAAAAAAAAAAAAATTCTTAGCATCTTAAAATTTTTTAAAGCTAATATCGATTCAATGAAGGAGTATTATTTTATTGTATGACATTATATTTTTTATTAGCAATTCATAGCAATTTTGTCTATATTTTCAGCAATTTTGAAGTGCCGTTAAATACATCCCTTTTCAAAACCCAAGGCCAACATTCATGGCGGATAAAAATAGTAATTTATTGCAGAGACCATTAATTTTAAAGTACATTGTCATTATGAAAACAGTAGCAAATTTATAGAGAAAACCATTAATTTTAATTATTATGAGTTGTAGATAGAATTACTAATTTTATAGGTCCAGTATATGTATCCCATAAATTAATAGTATAAATAGTAGGTAGCTAAGTTTCGATTACGCGACATACATAATGAGCCTCCAACCGACGTCATCGGAGACGATGAGGGAGACCGCGTCCGCAACAGAGTGGTCTCACCTCTGTTACCGGGTCGTGTACCTCCATCCGACATATTATATATATTTAATAAATACCAATACGATCTAAGGTATCAATGTAATAAAAATAAAACACATAATGTTAATTAATTATTTTATTAACGTTTTCCACCAACTCGTGGCGCCGATTTTTGGCTCACTTTAGCTGCTTTAGCTTTTGGCGGAGCTTTGACTTTTGCTGGAGGAGCAGCAGCTTTCTTGGCTGCTTTAGTAGACTTCTTCTGTTCCTTTGCAGCTCTGAAAATTTATTCAATATAAGTAATTCTAGTCCATCTTAAGGATTTGACATCTCGCTTGCGCCAAGTAATAAATGGAGTTTAAATAGATGATGCAATCCACCCTTAATCTTCTAACAGAAGTAATACTTAATCATAATAGTGTAACAGAAATGTGTTAATTCAACGAACTAGTTACAATTGAACATTGGTTAATGAAGCAATTCTTTCAATAAACAAGTTCGGTAATTCATAGTTTTATACATACATACATATATTCACGCTGTACCCCTAACGGGGCAGTCAGAGGATGGAGCGCCAAGCGTCACGGTCCTAACATACCTCTTTCGCTTCCTCAAATTTCATCATTCTCCACACACATTTTCGCCTAGGTATGCGAGTGCTTTTGACATTTCCGTCTGTTAACACTGGCTATTTGATCTTCATAAGTCAGCCTTGGTCTTCCTTGGCTTCTTTTTCGCTCTGTATATTTTCTTCGCCAGTCTTTCATCACTCATTTTTCCAAGTGCCCAAACCATCTAAGCATTCCCTTCTTCATTTTTACAATAACACTGTCGTGCAATCCTGTCATACTGCGTATCTCTTCATTGCTTATCCTGTCCGCGAGGGTGATACCGCATATCTTCAGCGTACAATAGGTAGTTTAGCACTGTATCATCATACCACTCAAACTACCTTTCAATCTCTGGAGGCAACTGTCCAAATACAGCATGAACAGCCAGGCAGACATCACGCAGCCATGTCTGACACCTGAACAGGCTTCAAACCAGAGCGAGATGTCACCTATCCTTACACAGGCTCTGTGGCCTCGATATAATGACCTCATAGCCTGCAGTAAGGGGCCCCCCCACGCCATATTCAGGCAGAAGACTCCACAACTTCTTTCGCACTACTCTATTGAATGCTTTTTCTAGATCCACGGAAGCGCAGAAAACTTTCTGACCTATAGCCAGAAACTTGCCCACGATAACGCGAAGCGAGATAATCTAAGCCATATGACCCCCTACTGTTCTTAAAACCAACTTGCGCATCCCACAAATATATTTCAGAAACCCCTTTGATACGTTCAGTCAATACCTTGGTATAGACTTCACTTGCTAAGCTGACCAAGCCCAATGGCACGCACAGTCTAAATGAGAACCTTTCCCTTTACCTTTCCCTAATCAAAGTTTTATATAATGAAAAATATAACATCTATAATAATAATTCAATTCTTCCCCAAAATGAACACATAAATACATACACATACAACTCAAGGAGTTGATTCATTGAAAATGTTTTTCAAGTAGTTGATGATTGAAAATAAATAAGCACCATTATTCTCCTAGGGATCCAGCTTGACTTCGTCCGAGTACGACCTGAGAGTAAACTAGTTGAGAAATTTCGTGACTAAATTACTAGTGCTGTTAAGGATAAGTTCAAGTGACAGGGAAATATTTAATAAACATAAAATACATAAATATAACCTGAAAAATGAAGATTGTAACAGTGAAAACTACATATAAATCAGTTCAGCAGTTCTCGAGATTATACAGAAGATAAAATTTGTACTAGGGACTTTCTTTTATATCAAATGGTAATTTTATAAATGTGATTGCTGTATGATTATAAAAAAATAAAAAATAATTTATTCAAGTGTTCAATGTTTTATATAAATATTTATATAAAAGTAACTGGGATCATGTGTCAGGAATTTGTAAATTGACGAAAATCAAGTAATTAAGGTTTACACGAAAATAGTGTATTTGGTAACAGGTGAATAAGAAAATAAAAAAACAAGATCATTTTACTGACTTAATCGCTTGTTCTCTCTGGGCTTTGCGTACTTCAGGCTTCATGTTACGCTTTGCCATAATATCATTGAGGGATGCTCCAACAATAGCACGTTGGAACTTTTGGGTCCTTCGGGTGCGTTTCTTGGCCTGCTCTTCCTCCTGACCTTTTTTAAATTTCCGCCTGAAATATTTAACATAGCTCCATAATTTGAATACCTACGTATAAATATAAAATATAACATTTCAAATATGCTAAGGGTGGCTTGAACCAACTATTAAATCTCAACTTAACTGTTAACAGTCAGTGCAAGCGAGATGTCAGTTCTTTAAATCGAGCTTAAATTGTTGATACAAGCCACACTAAATAGGTATACATAGTATTTACGATTTCTATTCATATTTAAACGGTTTAAGAAAAACTTAAATTTAAAAAACCCCTGACTCAAAAAAAATCTTCAAAAAGTAAAAAAATAATATGTACGTCATAGCCCTTTAACTTTGTGATAAGTTTCAATATAAATAGTAGTTGTAATAAATCCAAGCGTCGTCACGTCGGGGGACCGATAGGTTATAGATAGATAGATCATCATCTATCTATCTATAACCTATTCATAGAGACCATTTCAATGAGCCTAAACATGAGACCTCTACTGTAAGTGGCGAGGAGTTGGATATCTTGCTGACATTAGATGATGCTGTAGGATCTGGTCAAGGTTACTATGTTATTGTGAGATTATTGAAGTCCCTACTATACCAGTATATTAAATTTCGCATCGATTAGACTAATAGAAGATGCTCGCGTCTCTTTAAAAACTAAAAAAGAATTGATATTCTTCAAACGGCTGAACCGATTCTGATAAAACAGGTTTAAAAACAACCGCTAGAAAACCTGCTTTCAAACAAAAAAAAAACTGCATCATAATCGGTCCATTCGTTTAGGAGCTACGATGCCACAGACTGACACACAGACTCGTCAAACTTATAACATTCATTCTTTTGCGTCGGGGGTTAAAAATAGCTGTGACACATTAAATTTAACCATAGCCTTTTTATTTATCTTGATATTGAAAATATAAGAGCATAAATATTGTGTGTTATTAATTGTGTCAATTTCCTGTAGTTTGTAGGATTAACTAATAAACAGTTCATTTAATGATAAATGTTTCTCAGAAACAATGACTTGATATCGAGCCCTGACCGCCGACTTATCGTAACAATTTTTTGAAAATGTGATTTTTGTTGCATGGTTGCAACAAAAATCACATTGTTGCATGGTTGCAACAAAAATCTCAATGTTTAAACACGGGTGTGTTTAAACATTGAGACATCGTTTAGTGTCTAAAGATTGAAATAAAAAAGCAAAATTAAAAATTTGGAAAATCCCACGCCAGAAGTTAAAACGTAATCAAAAAAGGATAAAAAAACTTTTTTTTAATCCCCCGACTAGTGGCTTGACGTTTCGGCCGAGTTGCATCGGCCTTGGTCTCAAGCAAACGGTTTACTTGAGACCACGGCCGATATATATGACTTTTTTTATTTGTAACCTGTGTTCTTTAGAATTACTGTATATAATAGTCTTTTAAATTGAAATAACTAAATAAGAGGGCGGCAAAATTTTCTTCCGCCTCGGGCGCCTGACACCCACGCTACGTCACTGGAGTAATTCACGATTATCGTTTATGTCCGATGAAATTGATTGTTGATGTCGTATATCTCCTTCACGAATCGAGTAGAATGGAATGTTCGAGTAAATTGGCACTTCTTCCGGTTGGTTTTCAGGAGTTGTCTTTGGCTAGGTAAGTCTATTATTGATTTGTCAATCTGACATTAGAGTTTCTTTCGCTACTGAATTTTCAGAGGCTTCTAATTGGTTAATGTCTTTTCAGAAGGTAGTTCTCTTTCTTTTACTGGATATCTAAGACTGAAATGTAAGTAGAATCTGCTAGATTTCGAAATTATTATTTTTCACTTTCTTTTTAGTAATGACCTAGTCATTACCACCGTAACGACCTAGTCATTACGAAAAAGAATGACTAGGTGATTACGGTCTGATATTCCTTGAAATTCTTTTTATCATCTTTTCGTGCTTTATATTAACAAGAAAGCCAACTCCGCGATGTCTAGAAGATACTCCTTTGTTGTACATTATATAATCTCTTCTCTCTTCTATTTGTTCTTCTTCCCTTTGCATTTCGCTAATACCAAGCATGTCCCATTTCAGGTCTTGTAGGCTAATATTAGTTCTTGAAGGCTTTCTTCCATTCTCAGTGTTCTAGTATTTAGTGTACAAGGAGCCAAGACAAGTGGCTCAATTGTCGTAAACGACAGAATAGAGTGAACGACAGAGTAGAATAGAGTGACAAATACCATATGATCTAGCGAAATAAATCTTAAATTGGTTATCAAATGTTATTAACTTTCTATTAAATCAAACAAAATGTTAATTGGTGTGAAAACCGTCGTGTAAAACGTAGCCAAATGGCACTTTTGACGAGCGATAACTCTAGCGAACGTTTCGATTTTACGAAACGTTTGCTACATGTCTAGCCGCCCAGGTATATATAGTATCTCTTTTCTTCTGGATTAGTTTCTTTATATGACTCTTTTGCATTGGAGGGTATTGGTCGTACATCCCCTCGGTGACCAGCCGACTTGGGGAAAATTTTATTTGTGTTGTGTTTGTTTTTGTTCCGTTGTTTGTGGTTGTCTCCTGGTCGATTTGTTGCTATTGTTTATTCGTTGTCGTCAATGAAAAAGAGTTCGATCTGGCGCGGCGCACTTGTTCCAACTTCATAATTTTATTGGTTTTAGCTGGAGTAATATTGGATTGTTCGTCTGTCTCTACTAGTGTGTTGGGCGACTCTGAAGGCGATTGTTTCCTTTTTTCCAATGGTTTTTCTTTTATAATTAGTTTGTCATAACAAATATATGTCAGTCTCCCTTTTTGATTTCTTCCTGCTGCTGTACTTTAAGCTCTTTTCTTTTATTTAGGACATTTTTTGGGAAGTCCTAAATAATTAAAAAAATGTTGTTATTTAATTTTGTAAAACATGAAAAGTTTAATTTCGTTTTAACTTTATTTTACACTACGTGTTACGGTACACATATTGTTAATTACTGTGATTAAATGAACATCTGAATGAAAGATTTTGTCACTAATGCGTCAAAAAATGCTTAGTTATTATTTATAAAAGAAATATAAATATATTACAATAGTAAAAATCGTTCAAAAGTTCAAAATCATACATGTTGTTTAGACTTTTTTGATGTGTGTATTTTCGTTTCATTAAAACTTTTTAATCCACTTCTACTTGCAATACTAGTTATAAATCCAAAAACTTATAGATGCAACTTGCATTTGATTATATTTTTTTCAATAATAAATTGACATTTCACGTCACTATTGTAATGTGTCAAAACAGTCATCATAGGGTGCCACTACTGTAGTTATTCTTATTAGTAATAACATACTCCATTTTAAATTTAAATTAGAGCTTTATAAGGGCTGTGTCCCTTTACACTCATGTAAAATTTATTTTTGAAACCTTTGCTAGTTTTTGACATGAAGCAGCCGATTTTCTTTTATACTTATCATCAGTCATCACTTCTAGTGAATTATATTTACATGAAACCTACAAAGTCGTGTATTGCTGTGCTGCTAGCCCAGTAAAAATACAGTGAAAAAAAATCAGTAATATGACATTTCTTTTTACAACCTTTAAATATATGTAATTTTAAGATAGGTATGATTTTTACAAATCCATTCAAAATATTACAATATTTTTATGCGACTGCAATGACTTATTTGATGGATTTATAGATTAGTCTCATAAAAAGAGAACTATGAACAACTGATAAAAACTAAAGCTATTACAATTTTCTGTTTATGCACAGCAAATTTTTAGTTAAATTTAGAAATAAAATTTTGTGAAACATTCTTCTCAGAAATATTGGTTGTTTTGGTGCATATATCAAAGAGAAAATATACTTTTACGGACTAAAAATATTCAATTGCTATTTCTTTATAATTTTTAAGAATTAAAATACTTTATCTTGTAATTATTTCATTTGATTATATTTTTTTTGATAATAAATTGACATTTCACATCATTATTGTAATGTGTCACTATTGTAATGCGTCAAAACGGCCATCACAGCGTGCTACTACACTACATTGGGGTGATTCAAATGTACTATTTGTAAAAGTTACATGTGATCTTTCAGTTTATAAATATAGATCCTCTCTATTGCAAGTTCCATATGAATGGATTGAGCATTGAAAAAAATAATTAAAAATAGTTATTATTTGCATTTCTATTTCTGATTTAAGATCAATTATTTTTGTTAATTTTATATACACACCGGCACAATTAGCGGAACAGAAAAAAAAGTGAGACTATGAGACAATAACGCATATATTTGACGAAAATGTAATTAGACACAAAATAACAAATTGATTAACATCTTTTAACAACGACTTTGAAAAGTCTTCGTTATTTTTTATTGAAAAATAAAGAAATTTGAAATAAGTGAAATTTTTAGATGATTATGAACCATCACAAAAAATAAAAAAAAGTAAGCATTAAATGATTTAACAATAAAATTAAAGCAAAATTAATAACGAGTGTTTCCCGCTCTTGCTCTGATTACGGTTTCCATTCGTCTGGGCATGCTACAGATTATGTTATCGATGATTTCTTGAGGCAACCGCTCCCACTTCTCAAGTAATGCGTTTCCAAGTTCATTCAGATTGTTGGGGGGTGGCATTCTGGATTTAACCCTTCTTTTTAGCAAGTCCCAGACATGCTCTATCGGATTCATATCGGGGGAATTTGCTGGCCACTGCATCACCGGTATACCTACGTGGCTCAGATATGCCTGTACCGATTGTGCACTATGAGCACGAGCATTATCTTGCATTAGAATAAAGTCGTCACCAATAAATGGGGCAAATGGTACAACATGTTCTTCTAAAATGTCTCTGATGTATCGATCTGCTGTCATGGTCCCTCCTGTGACTATCACTAACTCCGTGCGAGCTACCAAACATATCCCTCCCCAAACCATAATCGAGCCACCACCATAAGCCACTGTGTGTTCAAAATTAGACTGTATGTGGCGTTCTCCTTTGCGTCTCCATATTCGCTGTCTCCCATCGATCTGTTTTAAAAGAACTCTGCACTCATCAGTAAAGAGAACCTGCTGCCATTCGTTCAAATCCCAATGACGATGTTCTTGTGCATAGCTTAATCGGTTTACACGGTGACGTCTCTCAAGTTTTGGGCCTTTGGCAGGTATATACGACCCTAAACCAACTTCTTCAAATCTCCTGCGAACTGTACGCTCACTTACTCGTACTCCTCGAACGTCTTCCAGTTCATTTCGAGCTTGTACAGCCGTTAATTGCGTATTCCTCGCGTATTCCGGAGTTAGTGATAGAACTCCAAGTTGTAAAAAACTGTCATCTCGCCTCGATGTACATCTTTTTCTACCTTGACCCCTCCTCCTCACAAGAGAATTAGACGATCTGTACCGCTGGATGCTGCGATGAATCGTTGATACTGGTCGACGAAGCGTTGAGGCAATCGATCTGTAGGTATGGCCATTTCTTCTCATTTCATCAGCCCTAATGATTTCCAGTGAAGTTAAGTCAGGCATAATAAAGAGCTTTTAATAAACAAAATTGCCTATAGAATAACAAATTTATAAAAAACCATTAAGTGCAATTTTTCAAAAAAATTACAATTACGTAGTTATTACTGAACAAGTTGACAAAACGTATTGTTGGGGAAAATAAAACAAATGAATGAAAAAAGTGTATGTCATCTAATTTTCTATTTTCAAATTGGACAATAAATTAAAAAAATATCATAACTGGCCAGTTCCTCAAGTAAAAGATTTTAAAATCCTGCTTTTTTTGTGTTCCGCTAATTGTGCCGGTGTGTATATAAAAATAAAAAGAAATTTAGTTACAAAACAATTTTCTACGAAAATTAAAAAATAGAAGACAATAATGGTCATTTGTCTTGCTTTAGTGGACTGCATTTTTTATCATAAGTACAATATTAAATGCCATTAGGTAATATGAAGACTTTAATTGTGACAGCAAAAGTATCACAACCGCCAAAACTATTTTAAAATGTGATATTTTTTAGAAGTAGTGATCCTAATATATAATAACTGCAATAAAGATATTTCATACAAAATTCCGGAATTGTAAATAATCTCATTGTGAAGAAACTTAAAAAAAACTTCTCCAGTAAAATTGCATTTTTGTCACTTACAATAAGTGGTTAGGACTCGATAGAATCAAGTATCAGTCCCTACAATTTTATATATTTTAATATTTGTTTTTAATTTTGTTTAATGTTATCTGTTTAGTTTACTTAAAGTAGGTACCTATTAAACGAATTTTGTATGTAAAACACCACAAAGTCCAATTAAAACAAAATTACCTGTAAAGCACAGTCCACGTAACTTTGCGAGGATTTCTCCTCATAAGATGAGCCGCTTCACATTTTGAATTTAGGAATGTGAATGTCTGAAAATGTAAAATGACAGTTTCATTGACAAATATACTATTTTAGGAACTAGATTTCGCCTACCTGCTGCTTTTGTTCAGGTTAACTTTGAAGTACAATAAAATGTTCGGTCATTGGGTTATAATAGAGTACTCAAATTGTGTTACTTTTTAATAAAATACTAAAAAATGAATAAACTGCAGTTTTGATAAGAAATACATACAAATATATTGGTTTAAATATATGTATTAAACAGTAATATATAAGGCATACCTTCTTATTGTATTTTTTTATTGAGGTTATAAAAAACTTCAGCTTCTATGAAACATTGAAATACAATTTGAAGAAAAAAATATTAAAGGATAACAACGTAGATTACAAAGAAAGAAATCACTTTACCTTGCCATCCACCTTAACCATGGTTTTTCCATGGCCAGGATAAATCTTATATCCACTATACGCACAAAGACCGATTCTGAAAATAAATTACATATAAGAACAGTTAATAACCACAATTTATAATAATAACAAAAATACTGCTTTATAATATTAGATCGATAAGATATTTAAAAGTAAAAGTTTAGACATTTGGTAAAACGTACTTCATTTTGACTCGTTGACAACAAAAAGATTTTGGTATTTATTTTTTGACACTTGCAGTCTTGCACTCTTCTAGTAGGGATGACGATCTGAAATCGAATAATCAAATAATCGATAATTTCGACAAAATAAATCGATTGTTAATCGATAATTTGTAGAGATCCTATTCCGTGAATCGTTACTTTAACCTTGAAAATCGAGATCCGATTATTTTATTTTATGATAAGAAATATAAATTATATAGAATGAGTTGAATGTGGGAACTGTGAATTTTATAATTTTTTAACTTAAATGTTATACATTTTTTTTTATCTTAAGTAGTTCTTATACATGTAACATTTAAATACAGTTGTAATTGTTTAATTCATTAAAAATGATTAGATTGATTATTTTAGCGTCTTCCCAGTTTTCTATAATTACATTCATATATGTCAGAAATACAAACTTAAATAGTAAGTCGAGAAAAAATCGATTTTCGAGAGATCGATTTTTTAGACTTCGATATTTCTGTGAATCGATTTTTCATACTTCGATTCGCATCGATTCGAAGATCGGTCTTTTTTCCAGAGAATCACCTTCCCTATCTTCTAGTCTTGTAGATTGTAGTGATTAGCAAAACGTATCGCCTGAGGCACACTATACTGAGACCCGAATACTGCGTGGTATCGATACTTTCGTTTCGTTAGTTCATAATATCTAGTTATCTATGCTTTGGTAACATATTCGATACTCTTTACGATTACGTCTGAAACTGAAGTTGCCAATGAATTCGAATAACCCATCTTTTAGTGCTAATGATAAATAATTTGGATCGATTTAAAGTAGTTAACTAGTGAAGCCTGAAATGTTCAAAGATCGACTGACATTTTTTTTAATATATACCTACTTCTTTATTAGATCACCATTTTTTTATTTGTAAAAAGTAGACGTTAAATGTAGCTAGTTTTTTTCTGCTGTCAGAGTGATTGTCGGATACACGTTTTCGCTGCAAAATTATTATATTTTTGTATTTAGTTTTCCAGACTGTCTAATAATCCCAGTAGTTTGTATTACCATATAATACTGTTTTGTGTTTGTTTTGTGTTGTCTTTTAAGGTAAGTGCGCTTTATTTGTTGTTATGTGTAGTAGTTTTTGTTTGTGATAATGGATGTTGAAGGGGACGCGGTACCTCCAGATAAATCAGGTGGTAACGCCATATCTAGTCACAAAAGAAAAATACAAGACATACGTCTTGTGGCCTCGGATGACTCGAAAAATAAATTGTCTCACAATAACCCTCCTTTAGCTTCAGTCCAACGTACTTTTACCATACCGAATATTGAGCAAAAGAAAAAATACTCTGAGTATGACCAAGCCCCTTACATAGTGCATGTTTCAAGAACTGAGGATGACCCAAAAATTAACTACGCACTAAAGAGCGTCATTGTAGGTAAATTCCTCTTTAAAAATAATTTCCAGGATATATCACAGAGAGGTGTACAAAACGTCGGTCGTAACAAAGTGGCCGTATCATTTAATACTGCTGCAGCAGCTAATAACTTTGTGAATGACCCTAAACTGAAATGTGTCAACCTAATTGCCAATATTCCCACATATAGCATCACCCGCATGGGTATTGTGCGAAATGTTCCACTTGAGATAGACATGGAAGAATTTATAACCAGTATAGATACACCCCCTGGTTGTGGTGAGATAATCAAAGCTAGACGACTCCATCGCAAAGATTATAAAAATGGAGAAACAGAATGGATTCCAACTCAATCAGTAGTGCTCACATTTTCAGGTCAAACACTACCTAAACGGATTTTTAGTTACTACACTTCAAGTCTTCAACCTCTCATAATGATAATTTGGTAGAACAACTCTTAAATACATTAATTAACTTAATATCTAGATTCGATGATATCTCCTTACCGAACGACGTGATAACTAAATTGACTGAAGTGTATACTAAAATTAACAAAACTCATGACGATAATTCAATGGAATATACGGAGTGTTAGACATAAAAAATCTGAATTAATATACCTAATTAATAAACATAGACCAGCCCTTCTTGCCATATCTGAAAGCTGGCTTCGTCTTGGATCTGTTTTTCGGATCCCAGGTTATTCATGCCTCCGCCATGACAGAGAAGATGCACATGGCGGCTCTATGATATTAGTTAAACAAGATTTAGCATTCTCTAGAATCCCTATTTCCGATGTTGGTGAAAGTATAAATGCTGTGGCACTTAAGACCTTAAATATCTCATTACTTTCTATTTATATACCACACCTTCATTATTCTCTTATACCAGATTTAAATCTAATTCTATCTTCACTTTCTCCTCCTATTATGGTCCTTGGTGATTTTAACTCGCATCACATTATGTGGGGATCTTACAAAACAGATTCTTTTTCGCTTTTATTACTAGATGTTTTTGATGAGTTTAATTTGTGTTTGCTGAATGATGGTTCTCCAACAAGATGGGTCCCTCCTACACAAAACCCTAAAAGAGTTCTTGATTTGTCATTGTGTTCTCCGTCCCTTGCATCAAGAACATTATGGAAGACCCTACCATCCTCTTATGGGAGTGATCATTTTCCCATCTTAATTGAGATACCCGATAAAAATACTCCCACTAGGTAACCTAACCCTCTTTTAAAGTATATCTCTCAAGTGCAAATTGGCAACAGTATTTTATTTCAACAGACCAAAATATACAATCCATATTACCCTCTATACCTGTCGATTGCTCCCTAAATTATTCTCAATTTATATCTTGTCTTACCTCTGCCGCAAAATCTTGTATTCCATTAAAAAACTCCACTAAAAACTTTTTATCGTCACCACCTTGGTGGGATTCAGAGTGCACACGATTAGTTAAGAAACGCAAAGAAGCAGAATCTCAGTTCTCTTCTTAGGCATCTTTGGATAATTATCTTGCATTTAAAAAAAATCTCTGCCGAAACTAAAAGACTCTTATCAGCAAAGAAAAAGAAAGGATGGCTACAGTTCTGTAAAAGTCTCTCACCACGCTCCTGTCCTTCACTTGTATGGAAACGCATCAAAAAATACCGTGGATGCTTTGCCTCCGAAACGAATATCTCCTCAAATGATCCCTGCTCCTGGCTGGAAGGGTTTGCTTCTAAGCTAGCACCACCATGGGTTCCCTCTTTTGAAGAATCTTTAACTTCTGAGCATCAAAGTTCTAATAGTAATAATGATAGTATGAATGAGCCATTTACTTATAATGAATTATGCCTAGTTTTAAATCATGTTAAAGACTCAGCACCGGGTATTGACGGAATTCCATACTCTTTCTTGACTAAAGCTGGCCCTTTTAAAAAAGCCCTCCTCAATATTATCAATAATGCTTTCTTATCTGGCCTGCTGCCATCAGAATGGAAAACTCAAGTAATTATTCCCATTTTAAAACTTGGTAAAAATTGTAGTGATCCAACATCCTATCGCCCCATAGCCTTATCTTCTACTTTATCTAAAATTGCAGAGCATTTGGTCAAAAATAGGCTTGAATGGTTATTAGAAAATAAAAGAATATTATCACGGTCCCAGTTTGGTTTTAGAAAGGGATTAGGTACCACTGACAACCTAGCCACATTCATCTCTGATATCAGATTGGCTTTTTCAAACCAGGAATTGGTCACGGGCTTGTTCCTTGACATCTGCTCCGCCTACGACAATGTTCTTCTCCCCCTGCTCAGGCAGAAAATGCAACAGCTGAGCATCCCAGAGAGAATAACTGATTTTATTTTTAATCTATATATGGCTAGGACAGTTTTTATTCGCCTAAATTCTAGGTTCCCAAACTTATTTTGTCTACTGAGTCGAGAGCTTATGCAGTCGTTGTCTAAGATGCCTCCTAGCTAAATGAAATTAAAAATCATCCCCCAGGCCTCTACACAACGCCCCCATTTTTTTTCTGGGTCTCTTACCGCACCCCTTTAGGCCTGCAGCGCCCACAGGGGGGCGTTATCGCCCACTTTGGGTAGGGCTGATCTAGACCATAATACGAATATCATAATTGATTGTATTGTATCTGAATGTCTTGATGATCTTGTTGATGAGTATTTCCTGGATTGAAGTTCCGTATGACAGTGTATTGTATTATTTTCGAACAGAATTTTCAAAAATAAAAGTATTAAAGGTGAATATTTTGTACGCGGAATTTTTACAAATAGATATTTGAAATTTACAACTCTTTTGAAGTATTTTTTGGAATGGGTGGCCTAAATGGATCTTATCTTCCTCCTAGAACTATTTGGAAAGGTCTACCTCAGGGATCGGTGCTCAGTCCAATTCTATGTAATTTATACACACACAATTTGGAACTGACAGTTAATTGTTTCTCCAATGTTCTACAGTACGCAGATGATATTTGTCTCTATACAACAACCAAAATTATTGATGAAGCCTCTTCAAGACTAAATACATTTCTGCAATATTTGGATTCTTGGTTATCTGATCATGGATTATCTTTGTCCATTCCAAAGAGCAATGTGGTAACATTCTCCAGAAAGCGCTTTATTTCTGACGCCACTATATCTTATAATGGTCAAGAAGTTCCAGCTACTGATAGCGTTAAATTCCTTGGCGTCATTTTAGATTCCAAATTAACAGGCATCCCACATTTGAGTTATATTAGTAAAACATGTGAAAGAAATATTAACATTCTACGTTCATTATCTGGTGTTTGGTGGGGCTCCCACCTATTCACACAGAAACTCCTCTACAACGCGTTAATACGTAGTCACTTTGATTATGGTTTGTTTTTAGTCGAACCCTGTAACAAAACCACACTAAGCATGATAGACAAGATCCAGTGCAAGTGCCTACGTATCATAACTGGAGCAATGAAATCTTCACCAATTAATGCGTTACAGATTGAGTGTGTTGAACCTCCATTATGCCTCAGAAGACAGATGCTCTCTGATCAATTTATATTTAGAGCCTCTCAGTCCAATTCTCATCCAATGTTACCTAAATTGCACTTATTATCACAATCCATTAGAAATAATAGCCAAGGCTACTGGACTCACAAAGAACCTCCTTTCATTCTCAAAAGTTATTCAACATTTATTAAGCTTAATTTCCCAATCTTTCAGAGTGATATTAACCCTCTTTTCGATTCCCCTTATAAAGCTTTGATATTCCAGCCTGAGATTATTTTAAACTTCGGCATTGAAAAAGATCGTCCATTTGCTGATGATAAATTTAACCAAATTATTTCTGAAGAATGGCAAGGCTGGATACTTATGTTTACGGATGCCTCAAAATTACTGAATGATGGTTATACTGGAGCTGCAGTGTGGATCCCGAAATATAAAATAATTTTAAATTATAAATTACCTCATATATCTTCGGTTTTTACAGGAGAAGAAGCTGTAGCTATCCTGGAAGCAATTAAATATGTTGATTCCCATAAATTAAACAATTCTATAATATTTTCAGACTCCAAAAGTTGCTTACAGGCCATTCTATCAAATTCATTTTACTCCAAGCTATCACCCGTTATTTTAAATATAAAAACTGCGCTATATCACTGTCACAGTCAGGGAATCCGTGTTGTTCTTGCCTGGATACCAGGTCATAGTGGAATTCGGAACAATGAGGTTGCTGATCTTTTAGCAAAAGACGCTATTAATAGAGGTTGCCTTGTTCATTACAGGGCATATGTACAAGATTTACCTCATATAGCTAAGACACAACTTAGATCGTCTTGGGCTTCCAGGTGGCATGAATCTAAGTCGTTTAAAGGAAAATTTTATGCCGAGATTCAAGACTCGATTCCTAATAAACCTTGGTTTTTTGTCTACCACAAAGCTAATAAACATGTCACATCGACCATCTGTCGCCTCCGACTAGGACACGTATGCACCCCTGTTCACCTCGCAAAACTTAGAATCAAGGATAGTTCATTATGTGAGTCTGGTCTAGACGAAGGCACACTTGAACATATATTCTTTGAATGTCCAAAGTTGAGTTATTCTCTCTATGATGTTTTTCCCTCAAATATACCTCGACCTAGTAATTTCATATCCTTGCTATCATATGTATTTACTCCTTTTTAGAGCATGCAATTATCGAAATGTTCCGATAATCGATAAAAAAAATTATCGTTTTTTTTCCCCGATATAAACCGATAATTACCGGTTTTTATAATATTTTACAAAAAGTTGTTTTTTCACATGTAGGTTAACTATACAATTACCTAAAATGAACCACAATATTAGAAATTAAACAATTTTTTTGTAGGATGAGATATATTTATTTAATCAAAGTAATTACCCCTCATTGTCTATACATTTTTGCCATCTAATCAAAAATTCATTCAAACCTTTGCAATAGAACTCTAGGGAACTGGAATCCACAAACTGTGGAAGAGCATTTGGTACTGCTTCCTGGGAAGAAAATATTTTCCGTACAAAATATTGTCCAAATTGCGGAAAAAATGGTAGTCGGTTGGGAAGTATGGAGGATGGATGACAGATGGTCTTAGGCAGGTTCTGTAGTGTTAAAACTGCTTCTCGAGCAGTGTGAGGTCTTGCGTTATCATGGAGCAATAATGGTGAAGATCAATTGACGAGTCGGGGCTGTTTTGCTGCGAGTATCGCCATCGTTGTTCAGAGTTCTGCACAGTAGATATTTGCTGTTATTGCTTGACCGGATCGGGGGAAGTTGTAGTGATTTACACCATGAAGTGACCACCAAACAGTTACCATCACCTTTCTATGGATAAGCTTCGCTTTAAGGCGTTGGTGTGGCGTTTGACCCGGAGTCAGCCATTACGTTGTTTGTTCGCGATTATCGTAAAAAATCCAATTTTAGTCACACATCGCAATTCGGTCCAAAACTCCTTCATTTCTGTACTGGCTTAACAAGTTCAAGGCAGGCCAGCATCAATGCGCGCTACTCACTGCAGATTAGTCAAATCATGAGGCACCCATTTTCCAAAGTTTTTAATTTTACCGATTGGCTGCAAATGGGTCAATATTCTGAGTATGTTAACGTCAAACGATGCCGCTGATTCCTGGTAGGTTGATACGGATCGGCTTCCACCATAACCCTTAGTTCAACGTTGTTTACCTGTGGTTGGTATTCCTCGTGGTTCATTCTTCAAGTCGAAGTTTCCACTACTAAAGCGGTTAAACCAAAAACGCACGGTGCGTTCGTTAGCCGTATCCCATCCCAATCCCAACACAGCATTGATGTATTTTTTTTATTTCGTGTACGTGGCTGTGCAGGTCTCATCAGACCTGTATCACTTCGACCATATTGATCTATTGTGATCGCCACTATGTTACAAATCACCACGAAGTCCCACTGCAGTCAAAAACCGCAATGTATTCCTTGGAGTGATGTGCTGAACCTCTCTCGGACTGAGAAGATACTGGCCGAGACAGGATCGACGAGTGCGCATCAGTGGTCCACAGTCACACAAAATGTGCATAGGCGTTTCATCCGCCTCTTGGCAGTACCGGCACGTTTTTGTGTCCGAGAGCCCCATGTTAAACATGTGCTTGTTTAAGCAACAATGCCCAGTGAGTGCTCTAACCAAGATACGCAAGTTGCTCCGGCTCATTGCCGTGACACTAGAAGCCATTTTGCGATTATATGGCTTTATTAGGGCTTTGGAATGCTCCTGACCTGGAATATTCTCCCAATACTCGCAAGAAGCTTTGAAACAAGATCTCCACAAAATCAGTTGAAAGTTGGCTTTTGGGAATACCACAGAAAGGTTCTGGACCAATAAATGTGATTTTGGTCCCGGCCCTTGCGAGTTCGTCGGCAATTTCATTGCCTACAATGCCCGCATGGCCAGGAACCCATCTTAGAATCACTCTGTTTTTGTTTCCCAGAGTGTTTAAGATAGTCACGCAGTTATTAACTAGCCTAGATATAATTACACTCGAGGCCAATGCCAAAAGAGCTGCCTGACTATCAGAGTGTATGTATATAGTTTGGTTTACGTAGTGCTTTTTAACGTTAATGTACGCACATTCAATAATGGCGAACATTTCAGCTTGGAATATGGAGGCGTACCTCCCCAGATTCAGGCTCCTCTTGAAATTTGGGCGCTCTCCATAAATTCCACATCCTACGTCTTTGTCCGATTTTGAGCCATCGGTGTACCAGAGTAGACTGCCGGGCTTCCAGGATATTCTTCCTTGAAGCCAGTCATCCTTGGAAGGCATCTCCACTATAAACTGTTTTTCAAAGGTACACCGCGGGAGCATGACATCACTTGGCATACTCAAAATCGGAATATTCGTTACTGAGTTGAAAAGCTCTCAGTTTCTTCGATAACCATTTCGTTTCGTCCTGGGCGGATATTTTCAGCATACTGCTCCTCGCCTCCTTTAACACATGCAAATGAAGGGGCGGTAGATTCAGTAAAGCATTTAACGCCGCACCCGGCGAAGTCGACATGGCTCCGGTTGCTAATAAACAGGCGGTTCTTTGCAAGCCACCTAGCCTGTCTATTACAGTCTTCTGGTGGGCTTTCTCGTACCAGACCACAGAGGCATAACTAATTATTGGCCTCACAATGGCCGTATACAGCCACAGAACAACTTTTGGGTT
Source organism: Zeuzera pyrina (assembly GCA_907165235.1). Taxonomy (NCBI): domain Eukaryota; kingdom Metazoa; phylum Arthropoda; class Insecta; order Lepidoptera; family Cossidae; genus Zeuzera; species Zeuzera pyrina. The sequence goes on from OU015624.1 coordinate 14,344,113, forward strand.
CAGACCCCAGTTGCTCCCTGCCATCCGACTGCAAGTACCTAAGGCAATTTTTGCCTTTTGCAGAGTACTGGTAAGGTGCCTGTTCCACGTCAGTTTTTGGTCGATTATGACACCCAAATACTTCACTTCAGTGGAAAAAGGTATCGATTTACCGTTTAGTTGTGGAGCTACCAACCTATCGAGGCCTCGCTTCCTGGTAAACGGCACAATTACTGTTTTATCAGCGTTTATCGATAACTCATTCTCTCGACACCATTCACTGACAGTGTCGAGGCCTCTTTGCATAACACACGAAATGGTGTTCAGTCTAAAACCTCGGACTATGACTACCAGGTCATCTGCATATCCCTGTGTGTCAATCCTTAGGTCAGCCATTTTATGCAAAAGCTGATCCACTGCGAGTGTCCATAAAAGTGGTGATAAAACGCCTCCTTGCGGACATCCTCTTACTGTGGAATAAGTTGCTGTAGTGTGACAGAGGCCTAATTTGGCTCCTCTGTTAGAGAGCATCGAACACACCCACCTAGTGGTCGTAGGGTCAACCATCTTGGTTTCGAGGCCCCTAATTAATGTACTGATGGGTGTGTTATCGAAAGCTCCCTCTATGTCTAAGAAGGCACAACGTGCTACTTCTTTGTCTTCAACTGCCTTTTCTACTCTGTCAAGAAGACTGAGCAGAGCGGTAGCTGTAGATTTACCTCTACTATAGGCGTGTTGAGTGTGATGAATAGGTATTGTAGCCAATGGCCCATCCCTAATAAATCTATCTATAACCTTTTCCATGGTCTTTAACAGGAATGAACTGAGGCTAATGGGCCTAAATGACTTTGGTAGCCCATGGTCCCTATTCCCTGCTTTAGGTATAAATGTTACCTTTATTGTAGACCATGAATCAGGTATGTATCCCCAGACATAACTAGCTCTGAAGATATTAATAAGGTGCGGTAGGAGGATATCAATCCCTTTTTGTAAGTGTATGGGACGTACACCATCCTTCCCGCAACTTTTTTGTGGTTTGAAAGAGTTGATCGCCCACCTTATTTTGTTGGATGTTATTAGTTTGAGCGCCCTTTGCCAATCCTCCTTCTGAGGTCTATGCAGAGTGCGCTGTGGTGCAGTATCCGATCATTTACAGATTGCCCCAGGAAAGTGGGTCGTTGCTAACAACTCTAACGTTTCTCTTTCACAAGTTGTGAATGAGCTGTCTGGCTTTTTAAGCAGCCCGATTTGATTAGGTTTGGTTTTAGAGAGCTCTCTATGAAGTCTCGCTCCTTGAGGCATATTATTAATTTCCTCACAGAGTCTCCTCCATGAAGCTCTCTTTGCCTTCCTAATCTCCATATTATATTCAGTTAAGGCTTTGCTATAGTCCTCCCATTCACGAGTCTTTTTGGCCTTATTGAATAATTTACGTGTTTTTGCTCTAAGCTTCCCAAGCCTAGAGTCCACCACGATACTTTTCTTTTTGAGGTCTTTGTCTTCAGCGGGCAGCAGTCTTCAAAGGCATTTTTGATGCCTTCCGTGATCATGCGCACCGGTAAGTCTAGACTTTCACACGTTTTGAAATGTTTAGGGATTGTCTCTAGGTTAGCACCTAGTCCCTCTTTATACAAGTCCCAGTTCGCCCTCCTAGAGTCCCTATATGTAATAGTTTGATCGGCTAAATAAGCTCTAATGTCAAAACGAATATGTCTATGATCAGACATAGAGTTCTCGTCACTCACCCGCCATCCGACTATGCGTCTGGCTAAGTTGACTGTGGAAAAAGAAATGTCTAGCACCTCTTGTCTGGCACTCGTAACGAAGGTCGGTTCACAGCCTTGGTTCAATGTGTAAAAATGATTAATAGTAAGAAATTGGTATAATAACTCACCTCTGGCATTGATGTTCGAGCTCCCCCAGGTGGTGTGGTGAGCATTGGCATCACAGCCCACCAGAAGCTCAGCGTTATGCTTCTGAGCGTAGGCCGCTACACGCTGAAGGTCTTCGGTAGGGTCTTCTTTATCTCCAGGTAGATAAGCCGAGCACAAGATTACTCTAGCCCCATGCCACCCTTGGAGATTTACAAACGCTGCAACCAGGTCGTCAGAACACAACTCTGGAACAGGTAAAAAGTCAATTTTCTTATTGAAAACGATACAAGCTCTAGGCTTTTTGCCACCGATATTATACAGAATATTACCGGCAGCGTTTAGACCTAGGATTTTTGAGTTTACCACCCATGGTTCTTGAATCAAGGCAAGGCTTGCTTTATTCTCAACAAGACAGCACTCCACCACTGCTGATGCAGCGACAGCGTGGTGGAGGTTAGCTTGGAGTATCCTCACCGATTCTCCTTGGGCGGTATTTCATAAACCTGCAGAGGGCTTTGGGATTGTAGGCTTTGCTCCCCCTTTCTGTGGACGTGGTCGTCCACGAGAAGAAGGAGGCAGCCCGGTCACTGCAGCGCCTCTAGTGCTTGCACCAGAGCCTCTATTTGCACCCCCGCCCCTTGCTGCCGGTCCAGAAGGCCTTTTACCCAGTTTAACCTGGGGTTTAGGCGCTTTCCTTATCGGCTGCGTGGAGTCACTAGAGGTGGAGGGTTGTGGGTTCTCTGGTGTGTTGGCCGTTGACTCATTAATATCATGGCCACCCCTGGCCTTAAAAACAATTTTTCTAAAGCCAAGGCTGACCATGTATTCCATGGCTTTGAGAGCTTCAGCAGAAGGGTCGTCAATAGAGAAGGTCGCAAAGAACCCACTCTCCTCGCCCCTAACTGCCAATGTCTTCCAAAGCCGGGTATTCAGCCCCTCATTTTGTATCCGAAGCAGATTGAGGGCGTCATTTACAGACTGCACGTCACCGCTCGGCACAAAAGTCGAGGCAACACCAGGCTTAGGCAGTTCGCTTTCCGATATCACAGAAAGTTCCGCCTCAGGCCACGGTTTTATTTTTGGTATTTCATTCACCAGCCATTCTTGGCTGGATTGATTCTCGCAGGTAATCAATATCCAGCCTGGCCTGAGCATGAAGCCCACAAATTTGGGTCCCGCTCCACTGTCCGAAATCTTTGCGATCTCTTGGATCAGTGTGCTACGAACCTTCTTCATTTGGTCCTCGTTCATGGGAGTCGTGTTACGAACTCCCACTCGCGACGACCCAGCGATATCTTTAAAGCTTGGTTTAGCTTTATTAGCAAGTTCCACTTTCGGCCCTTGTTAGTGTTGTCCACCTTCGGAGCCTTGCCACATTGGTCCATCTTTGGAGCCTTGGTAACACTCTCCTGAGGGGATTCCTCCTCCGATCGAATTCGCTTGACCGCCTTCGATGGAGGAGTTTTGAGCTGCGGCAGATTGGCCACTGGCTGACGGCACAAAGTTAGGGCCTCTTCGGCACCTACATTTGCAGCCCGTAGCCTCCTAAACCGTTTCCGCGCGGCTCCCGATAACTTCCTCTTTCCAGGTACGTCATCAGTGTGTGCGTCCCCGCTTTGGTTCGTCACCAATTGTGAGCCGGAGTCACCGGCTACAATTTGGCTCGTCCCAGCGCTAGACGAACTAGTACTGGGCGTTTGGGTAGCCATAGGCTCGCCCTTCGACCCAGCAACTTGCAGTTTTTCTTTTTCAGATTTCTCTGAAGAAGAAGAAAGGAGTAAGGAGTTTATCTGGTTTACAATATCCATATAAGTCCCACGATTAGCTAGGGAAATAAAGGTCACAACCGGCAGAGCCCCGCATGCCGGATGAAGGGCAAAAATACTCTCCGAGGCGCCCTGGTATCGGAGAGACACCGTTCACGACTGAGCTCCCCCTCAGCCACGCATCCATCGGCACGGTACGTTTGACACCTTGGATTGGGGACAATATTTTCGCCCACTACTAGCAAGAGTTCAGTATTTACCAAAAAGTTACTAGTAGTGGCCCAGGGTGCACCGGCTAGAGGGTTTACGTTCCAACAAGGCGTACCGTATTGGACTGAAAATCCCCATCGCACACGTGGAGGTAGATCGTCGTTCGCACCCCTAGCATTGATGTAACGAGCTAGTTTCTGCTACATTAGTCCCACGTCGGAACTTATATTCGAAAATTACTCTGGTTTTCGCTGTGTCCGTCTTCTTAAAAGCTGAATGTAAAAACAATTGAAACTCCGAACAGTCAAATGTCATGATTTAAAAAAAATTAAAATGTTGTTTTCGTGTAAAAAAAGTTAGATTGAAATCTGACACTACGCAGGTTTAATTTTAATTCAAAGTGGACAGTGCGTTAAAACGGCAATTTCATACTTTAATCCCTATTACATACTGAAAAATACATATTTAAATATTTAAAAAATATAGTATTTTTTTAAATCAACGATTGTATTTCTGAATTAAATTAAATACAAAATATTGAAATCAACATTTTGGAATTATTATAATCATTAGTTATTTTCTTATACATACATTTTATATTTATATAATATCGTGATCACAAGGTACCACCATTAGGTAGTTTTAATTTTGTCTAATTTTATTTGAACGTAAAAACAATTTACTGAACTAAAAGTACATAAAAATATGTAAAAACTTAGATTTATAGAAAAATAGAATAGAACTTGATACACAAATAATACGAACTATTTACACATTACCTACGCAATGTTATTTTTTCAGTTTTTAGGTTAGTCTTTTTCAACACTTCCCGAATAATCGGTGTTTTATTTCGGAATCAGCTCTAATGATTGGGAAATAATTCTAATATGATTTTATATTTTTTTATCGAATACCGACATTTATCGATTTTTCTTTCGATATTTATCGTTTTTCAAAATGGACCGATTATCGATAAATAACCGATTATCAATTATAGGTTTGCATGCCGTACTCCTTTTGTAAAGATCCTGGCTTATTTCATCTTTATTAACAACGTTAAGCTATAATTATATATTACTAATTCCTATGTAGCAGTCCATAATTTTAACATTTATTTTATAAGGTGATGGTAAATGTTTGTTTTGTGTTTCCTTCTTTTCAGACTTCTGGAAGACATAAGAGTATAAAGTTTGGCATGTGTGCGATGGTTTTGATTTTGTGATTACTTTTGCGTGAATCTCTCATGAATAACTTGACACTGGCAGAATTCGTATAAACGAGAAACCAATAATATTAAAAGAAGAAGAAGAAATGTAGCTAGTAGCTACAATAATATAGGAGGCACTTATTTGTTGTATTTGGATGAACAAGACAAACACGCAACTACACGAAGACGGGTATTTGCCCGCTTGTCAATTTTTTGCCACATTTAAAAAGATTCAAGAAGGACGCCAAATACATAATGTATTCGTTTAGCGTCCATAGCCAGTGCTGCCATCTTAGCATTCGGAGCTTGATTTAGCGCGTTTCCGGGTCGCCTAGCTCTCAATTTTTATATAGCAACTCCTAGTACCAAACCTAGCGCGTTTTTATGATAAGTAGGTTCATATTAATAGCTCAATTTTCTTTTATGTTTTAGATTCAGTGTAGGTAAATCACAATACACCACAAAACCGTATGTTATAGACTTTATTTTCTTTCTGTGACAACTCTATTGCATAAACTCGTTTTTCGGAGTATTTGCCAACTCCAATGTACGATGCTAAAGTATACTCTTTTAGTTCGTTTTATTTCGAGAAATCACTGATTCAATCATAAAATATCTAAAATTGCAATTTCAGTTCGTCTATTTTGACGATTTAGCGAGATTTGGCGATGACATTTATATTAAATAATGATAAAAAACTGAAATTCCTTTAGAAAAGTAGTTAGAAACGGTAATATATAAGCGAATGGAAAGAAATCCAGGCTAATGAACTAATGAAGAACCAGGGCAATGGCCCACCGCGAATTCAAGCTACGTACTACTTCTGCAGCAATAACAGACGACTACGTTTTGTGTGATGACAATGACGATGATGATTTTTAATTGATTCTAAATGAAATGGAATAAGCAGGGGAAAGTTTCTGTATATGTGTCAATATAACGGATAATAATATAGTGTTATATTGGTCCGTTATAGTGTCAATATAACGGACCAATATAACGGATGTTCCGTGATAGGATGTAACTTTTTCAAGACTTCCAGAAATATGACTGTCAAATTAAATGCAATAAGGAGGAGAAGGTTTCTGTGTATGTGACATCGTCATAAATCCAAAATGGCGCAGATTCTCCATGATATGAAGTAACAAAAAGACAAAGTCTACTTTTTATGTAAAATCTATATCTAAGGGAGGGAAAGGGAAACACAAACCCGGAAAAGTCATGGTAACATTTTCCACGCAAACGAAGTCGCGAGTACGACTAGCATATTATAATAAATTAGTCTACAAAAAAATAGTTAAAATGAATAAAGGCGCACATTCCCGGTTCACAGTTTCGTAGCCAAATTACAAAAATGGACCTTGTCTAATTTTATTTGAACGTAAAAACAATTTACTGAACTAAAAGTACATAAAAATATGTAAAAACTTAGATTTATAGAAAAATAGGTAGGTTTTCATTCTGGTCCATCTGTCGATCAGCAAGTTACAGCCACGTCAGTCGGAGAGTACTGTCAATATATTATACAGAAGTGAATTAGGTGTATAACCCGCTATACAACGGCGTAGTAAAATTTGCAAACGAATGCCTGTCCCTATAAAACTGTTATATAAATCAGTGAGTATATAAATTGTGTGCTCTTTTTTTACGATTTGGGGGTGTCGATTTCCTATAATAAACGTTCCTTAGGTTTCTTCAAGTTAATAATAATACTAATAAAATGACCAAATTTTACATTTTAATTCAAAATAGTAGTAGCCGTAGTAGGCACCGAGTGCTGACCAGTTGCTTGCTTTCGGAATACTTTTCTCATGCCTGGGAGTGGGTGCTATACGCTGTAATGCTTTAGAGCCGGAGCACCCATAATTTGTCAATTCAATTTTTTGTTAAAAAGTTTTACATCGAGAAAAACACATACTATCCCAACGAATTTGATTTGTATTTCTATTCTAAATTTTTGATTTTTTTTAAAAGGCACTCATTTGACTATACTATGGCAAAGCGTGACTTCCGATGACGCACTAACGGAACGTCAGGTCCGGCGCTGAGAGTCTGTTAGACTACGGTGGCCGGTGCGATAGCATTTCTCCGACGGATCGTTTGCCATTATTAAATTTCCAATTACCTACGTAATAATTGTTACAAAGAGTTATCTGTCCTTTGCACATTAACTTTGTCTTAACGTTGTATTTTATGGAGTAGTTCGCCTCTTGTAAGATTAGGTACCTATTTCTCATGGCTGAGTTGCAAAAGGACGAATTACCCTGTGTCTTTTCCGACATATATATATTATATTTTTCTATTTTTAAAATAATCTTATGAAAAAATTCTTGCACTTATCGATATGTACAATATCTACGAGTACATCACTATTTCGTCTAGTACGTTTGTTACCATGCCGCCCGTTTACGTCTCATTCCTCTAAACTTGACAGAATAGTTTGCTTAGAAATTCGATTCAGGTCTCTAGGCATTGAGGTATAATATGTACTACGTACTAGAGAAGCTGTTCTCAACAAACCTGTTGCCCGACTTTTGAAAGGGTTTAAGCTAAAGTTCGCTCTAGCGCTGAGGGAATGATGATTGTGTCATCTAGCCAAACATTTAAGCATGTAGCGCTGAATCGCAAATAGTGTACAATTTTCTCGCGACGACAAGGTCGTAAGCGCCGTATATTTCATGGCGCTTACGCGTTTCGTCTAACTTAGCGTGGCAATATGGCTCAGTTACAGATTTTACATTACAGAACGAACATAATAATTATTCATTAAATTAAAAATTCGTATATTTTGGAATACGCGTTTATTCATGATGAAATATATTTAGGTTCATTTAAAAACAAATTAAATAGAAATATTTTGCTGAATTGTAAGTTCACACTTCGATTTGATTTCTCGTATTTATTAACACCGCTCGGTACACGCACACAAGCTATGACAGTTGAAGTCAGACCACAGACAAACTACCCTAGAGACCTGAAATGTTTACGAATTTCTAAGCGAACTATTCTGTCAAGGTTAGAGGAATGAGACGTAAGCGGGTGGCAAGGTAACGACACGTACTAAACGAACTAGTGATGTACTCGTAGATATTGTATATATCGATAAATACAAGAATCATTTTCATAAGCTTATTTTAAAAATAGAAACAATAAAATATGTATATGTATATAATCAAAACAAGATTCTTTATTTCGAAACAAAAAAAATCAAAAATTTGGAATAGAAATGCAAATCAAATTCGTTTGGATAGTACGTGTTTCTCCTAATGTAAAACTTTTTAACAAAAAATTAAATTGACAAAAAACGAAACTGAAAAGCTTCGGTGATAGAACCACCCAACTTTTTCGTCTATATGTATTTTTTTAAAAAGAAGGAGATTGCGAAGGAGTTGCGTCTGCATGTTTTTTTATGTATGTTCACCGATAACCTCATCAATTGTGTATCGATTTAAATTTTTTTTTTGTTTGATATACTTCCGAGGTGGTCCCATTTAAATTGTACTGGTATTGAGCTTGGCTTTTGAAGATACACGAAATAATAATTACTAATTATAAGCTTTATTTATATTGATGATACTTTTTTATATCATTTCGTTCTATAATTAGAAAAGTAGTTGTAGACCCATCCTATATATTTATTTAGACCAAGGTCACTCAAATGGGAGAAATAAAAAAAATTAAGAAAAAATTTAAACCTACTAGAAATAAACACTGAAAAGTATTAAATAACTATCCTTTACTAATTACAACTCAAATATATAAAAAAAATACTTTATACATACGATATAAATACGTATATAATTAAATTTGCTAGAGTGTTAGCCAACGGAAATTTCAAAAGCACTCGCATACCTAAGCAAAAATGTGTGAGGAGAATGATGAGATTTGAAGAAGTGAAAGAAGTATGTAAGGACCGCGACGCTTGGCGCTCCGTCCCTCTGACTACCCCGTTAGGGATATGGTGTGAAGATTGTATGTATGTATGTACATAATTAAATTTGACGGTTATTAAAGTGGGTTCCAAATTAATGTGCCACAACAGAAAGTCTATTAGTTTGGGAGGCTTGCATCGATTTCAGTAACTGTCGAATTTAGGTATTAGTATCGTATGTATAAAGTTTTTTTTTTGTATTTGAGTTTTGATTAGTAAAGAATAGTTATTTTGTACTTTTCAGTGTTTTTTTTAAGTCGGTTAAATTGTATTCTTAAATTTTTTCCGAATTAAATTGAACCCAAAACTCGAGATATATTCTATCCAATAAAAGAGAATCATCAAAATCAGACTACTCTGTAAAAAGCTACGCATGGTCGTATACAAAAAAAAATATGCACCGACTTGAGAACCTCCATCATTTTTTCGTCGGTTGAAAAAAGAACGGTGACATCTTTATAATGATAACTGTGTTTTTTTAATAGAAAAGGTGTATCTCTGTACCAAATTACATCTTAATCCGTTCAGCGGTTAAAAATTTCCCACGCAAAGTTTCATCCCCTTTTCACTCCTTTAGGGGTAGATTTTTGGAAAAAAGAAGTATGTTTTTTATTAGAAAAGGTTTTGTCTATGTACTGTACTAAATTTCGTCTAAATCAGTTCAGGGGTTAAAAATTTCCCATACAAAGTTTCATCCCCTTATTCACCCCTTTAGGGGTATATTTTTGAAAAATAAAGTAGCATATGTTCACCCCTGGTGTCAAACTATGTCCATGCTAAATTTTATTAAAATCGGTACGGCGGTTTAGCCGTGAAAACTAAGCAACCAACCAACCAAGCAGACAAACGGACAGACAGACAGAGAGACTCGCATTTATAATATTAGTATGGATATGGATTATACAATTATATAACATTATATAATTATACATTATATATATTATATAACTATATGTTATATATATTATATATTATATTATTATATAGTATGGATAGTATGGATGGAACTAGGTATATAATTTCAAAGAGTGGTAGTCATTATAAATTCTCAAAATTAATAGAAAATATATTGATATATCGATACGTTTTTTCGCGTCCCTACTTACACGTGCCATCTTGCAAGACTGAGGACGCAACATGTAATTATAGCTTGCTAGACAAGGACAAACGCTGACTCAAAGCTACCAGCGACCAGTATAATGAGAGCTCTGCATTTTTTTGATATAAACTTATATTATTAATTTTATACTTACCGATGAAACGTGATATTATCCTTTTTGAAACTATTTTTACGACTGTCACTACCACACCACTTTACAGCGCAATTTGGCATTGTTTACGTAATTTATACTATATTTTTTAAAACAATTAGAAACAGGTCACCGATCTGCTTTCTGGTTAATACTAAAGGAGCGCGCGTTTGTGTTTGAAGTTATATGAGCGTTTGTGCGCATCGATGGCAGAAAACGGTGCCCTTTCATTTCCTGTCTTTAGGCTAATTTGTCTGTGAGTCAGACTAAGTAAGGTGTACGGACTGCAGTACAGTTGAGTTGAACAAAGCAAGTGTTCGGACCTGTCTGTCTGTCACTACCTGTTCGCGACGTAGAAAGATAAAGAAGTGTCCGTGATAGATAACGCACAGATGTAAATGAAAAGTAATAAATAACGCAATAATGTAAACAAATAGACATACAAATAAAGAAATAGTAATAATAGTTACAGATAGTTAGTTATAAGTATAGATGTAGTGAAATAGATATAGATGTTAATAATAAAAAAATGGATAGATACATGTTAATATAGACATATTGTAATTGTATAGTATAGATAGATATAGGACAAGAGAATTGTATTATATAGTTAGATATAGAAATAGATAGTTTAGAAATAGATATGTAATAGCATTAAGGAAATAAATAAAGAGAGCTTATACACATATTCACACACTTATACATCACACGAACTCATCACAATCGCTCACCCGCCCACTGGTTTCCCTTGCCCAACGAGTAACCAATCAGAGGTGTCCGCAGCGCGGAACGCCCGGTCAGATAGATAGTTACAGTCCATAGATAGAGATAGAGCTACTGACCGGGCGCCCGAATCGGTATCGCTACAGCCCGCGCTAGTTGCGGACACATCGTTTGGTACTTTAGTGGACAGGGAACCAGTGAGCGTGAGTAGTCGCGATCACGAGCCTAGGCGAGTGGTTCCGTCTTTGGAGAATCGAAGTCAACCCCGACAAAAGCGCCGCCGTGTATTATCGAGGGGCACGACGACCAGCCGCGCCCACCGCGCTAACACTCTCAGAACAATCACGCTTTTCGGCCAGGATATGCCTTGGACTAGGAAAGTCAAATACTTAGGAGTCACCCTTGACAGTGCCATGACCTTCGGCCAACACATCAAAACGGTCCGCGACCGCGCCGCGTTCGTCCTCGGTCGTCTCAACATGCTCATTTGCGCTAAAAGCAAAATGTCCCTCAAACATAAAGTTACCTTATATATGATGTGCGTCAGGCCTATCATGACGTACGCCAGTGCAGTATTCGCTCACGCTGCGCGCTCTCACATCAACTCCCTCCAAATTATTCAGAATAGGTTTATGCGCAGGGCCACCGGTGCCCCTCCTTACGTGCGCAACGTAGATCTGCACTACGATCTAGAATTGCCCTCTATAACTCAATATCTAAAAGAGGCCTCCCAACGCTTCTTTCACCGTTCCTCCTTACACCCAAATCCCTTAGTGGTCAGGGCGTCATCGTACACCCCTGAACCCCGCGTCCGCAAACGCTATCGTAGGCCTAGACATGTGTTAGGCGACAGCGACGACGACATTACACGTTCGAACTCGAACATGCCAACCTACACACTACGACCGCACCGCCCCCACCGGCGGAGGCGAGGACGATCCCCGCGACACCCGTAGGGTCTCACGTTTAGAAGCTCGATCACGTAGCTCTACACGGACACACGTGGCCCTTAAGCCACATTGTAAACTGCCACGCGGAACACTAGGCACACTAACCGGCCCTCAGCCGCCTCGCCGGCCGGGTCCGCTAGAGGCTCGGCCCTCACCCGAATAGGAAGCCCGTTAAGATGCACGCAGGTGCGGAAAGCTCCCCTGACGACGCCTTGAGCCCGAGGTCCGCCCTCCACACGAGGCATCCCTCGGCTGGGGGAACCCTCAGGCGGTCGACCATCTGGCAGGGCGCCTTCAGCGCTCGCCCCAACGCGACCTGTGACGCTGTAAAAGCCACTAGGGCTAACAGCAAAGAGGGGTTTTGTTTAGTCGGTTCGAGTCTGACGCTCCCCAGTGGGCGTAGAGTCCGGCTGGGTAGTCCGCGGGGATTTAATTTCGCCTCTAAGAAACCAAAAAAAAAAAAAAGAGCGTGACTGTTCCGCCACCGCGCACTTTCTACTGCTCCGCCACCGCACTTTCTTCTGCTACGCCAACTACCACGCCACAAGAACACTAGAGACTCCTCATAGAAAAACAATAGAAGAGTCTCATTTCACCAACCCACCCTGGTGTCCTGTCATCGAGTTGCAGTTAGCGGACTGGCGTACACGCGGTTCAGTTCGGGTGTGCATAGTGGCCTTGAGGCTATCGGGGATCGTATCCCAGCCGGGTCACGCACACTACCACACCGCTTTACAGCGCAATTTAGCATTGTTTACATATTTTATTCTAAATTTTTAAAACGATTAGACACAGGTCACGGATCTGCTTCCTGGTTAATACTAAAGGAGCGCGCGTTTGTGTTTGAACTTATATGAGCATTTGTGCACATCGATGGCAGAAAACGGTGCCTTTTCATTTCCAGTCTTTAGGTTAATGTGTCTGTGACCTCCTGCGTGCGGTCCTGCTGATAATGTCAGTTTTACCAAGTGTTTTTTATTCCCCAACAGATGGCACTTCACTCGCTTTAAATGAATCGTGTCTTTTTTTTACAATCAATCTCATGAATTAAATTTACTATTAGGCAATGTTACGAGGAAACAGGTAGGTTTTTAAAATTGTTTAGCGATATCCGAGTGCAAAATGTGGTTTTAAGGGGCGATAAAGTTGACACCTATCGATGAATAGTAATAATTACACGAAAAAGAAAACTTTCTAGAACTTTCGATGAACATTGTATAAATTGATACTTATACATGAAATGAGATATTTTTAGAGTATCACAGCATCCATCTGAATGCGACTTGCAACCAACCACACGACACTTCATTTTTCTATTGTACGATCGTTGAAAATCTTTATTTTTTTGTAAAATAATAAACGCGACCGTCAGTTTCGAACTGGCATACGTGTAGTCGTTAGTCGATACAGTCGAGGCCCTTTAAAGCTTCTTCTTTTACAGACTAAGCCCGTCTCATAAACATGTCTCCTTCCTTCATGGTTTTATCCCTCTGGTGGTCAATAATGAAACTACTTAAAAAAACCATAACTCAAAGAGACTGCTACAACTCGCTAGATGGCGGCAGAATCGCGACATCCTCCTCCATTTTTTTATGCGTCACCCTCAACCCGCATGTTGTTACACTGGTTTGTATGAGGAAAATTTGGTACGGCACCTCCTCGTCGAGTTTACTTTGTGGTCAGGCTCGTACAATTATGTACGAGATTATGACATAACAAAGATTTTAACATGATTTTTATTGCAGGCAACATTTCATTGGGTTTGACACTGGGTATGTTTGAGGACCTTTTCTAGATTTTACTAAGGGTAAAATCTTCATTTAAAAAAGATTATAGTAAAATATTATAGATTAAATGATCTAAATGCAGATTATACCCATTTTAATAGTGACGCATGCGTACATTGTACTTTCAATCTCCGCAGAAAGCGCAGAAATGATACACTTGTTTTCGTAAATGCTGGAGCCCCGAGTTTTGTTACGCTAAGTTAACTGCCGGGTACTCCATGTTCATAACTAAAAATGTAGAGAGAACAATACTTCAACCAGAAAAGTAATAAAAGCAATGCAATAAATATATTTCTTGTACTGCATACATTACTTTTTGGCTATAAACATAGAACATGGCCGGCAGATTTTAACAGCTATGATAAAATATGATATAAGAATCTTCAATTTACTAATAAAATTGAGAAAAAAAATAAATTGAAGAAATACACAGCGAATTTTTCAATTTTAAAATGTGCATATTTTTGTTTTTTTATTATAGTTACATTTTTTACTTATATAATTAAAAATTTTTCAAATTACGAGTAACAAATGTCTGCTAAATTCACACTCATTTAATATGCTTTTTTGTGTTTGGTTTTATAAGATCTAAAATGCTTGATGAATGTACGAGGTTCGAACGCCAAAATACGAGATTTTTAACTGTTTGTGTACGAGGTATACGAGGAAAAAATATATACGGTTGGCAACCCTGAATGAAATGAAAGTCAAGGCTAGGTTACTACTCGCTAATTACTATTTAGGTATTGTGTAATGTCTGAACTATCTGATTAATAACTCTTTATTTTACTATGAACAAGTTAGTGTTTTTGATTAGAACAAGTAGAAATGTAATAAAAAGAAGTATGAGTTCATCACCCACTCCAGGAGGGGAATCATCGGCCCCTGGAGGACCTACTAGCCCAATGTCTGCAAGATACAGACCTAGTGCATTTCAAAAATTTATTCTTGTTTGGACAAAGAAATATAAGAGTAAGGATGCGATACCTGCATTCGTTTCGTACGTATAGTGATAAAAATAGTTATTATTGGCACTATAATCTATTTTCTGTTTTATGAATAAAATGAATTGTTACAATTACAATAATTGTATCCACTTAAATAAAGCATGCATCCCTCTGCCTACACCACTAACATTATAAAATTATTTCCACATTTGATTAAAATTGAGTTTTAATTTCAATAATATTTTATTGACTTTTGCAATGTTAAGTAGTAGCGATTAGTAGAAACCATTTCATACTTCTTCATGTTTAATTTCGTTTTTATTTACAGAGCTGAAATAATTGAAAGGTCTCGTAGTGAAGCAAGGATTAAAATTGCAAATGTGCTCATGATTCTCACGGCTCTTGCAAGTTTAGGAGCTATTTTAGCAGGCAAAGCAGCTGCTAAAAGAGGCGAATCAGTTCATCAAATGAATTTAGATTGGCACAAGAAATATGAAGAGGAATATAAAAAAAAGGAAGCAGTGGCCAAGTGAATTTGTCTTTGCCAACAAACATGGCAAATTGTCTTTTATTTAAACAATTTTAAATGTATTTGTAGATGGCTATTTATAAAAATATTGTTGCTGTTGTAAATCTTTATTTTCAACTATTTTTAATATTTAAGACTAATTTCTATTCCATTATAGACATGACTGGTTTAATTTTGAAATTATGTACACCATTACAACATTGTTTCTATCAGTCTTCATAAATAGTTTGGCTTGTAATAACTTCTGCATTTTTCTGTGAACAGTTTTGTAGTTTTTTCTCTTATCACTTCTTCCACACTTAGTTCAGTTTGTAGTAGTCGCAACTGTGAAAATATATGTTAAACATGTGTCACTACAAAACTAACTATTCATAACAGCGACAAGTTAGGCTTTTCAGGCAATTATAATTACAAACAAGAATTTTTAAAATTGCTTCAGCATCATTTCGACGGTACTGAATATGGTTTCAATATAGATTAAAGATAAAATAGTGTCTGGGTCTTGCTTGCATAGTAGAGTATTATGTCCTTACATTGTTTACAACAAAGATACTGCCATTGACCTCTCCAAATATAGTTTACATAGTGCTGCCATCATCTAAATTGCCGACATCAGATAAAGACTTCATAATCCTAGGCGTTTGGGTGAAATAAAGGTTCTTTTCCCAAACATACTTAAGACAAATTTTTGTTGTTAATTAAGCAGCTTGTTTACGATTTTTTTAGCAATGTTGGGCAAACAAAGGTACAGTATGGAAATATTCGGTAGATAGTCATGTATGTGTGCTTACATACAATTGAGTGAATTTTTAACTAACATTTGTTTTGATTCATTGATTATTATCTTTCAATTAGGTGATCGGCTTTCCTTCATACACTTCAAAACCTCTTTCAAACAGTCCCCAACACTTCCAAACTAGGGCACATGGGAAAACCAGATGGATGGCAGCCTTAGGTTCTCGGAATAGAGTACATTACATAATTTCAAAGAATATGAAAGTATAGGCAAAGTTATAGGCAGAACAGAAGTTGAAAATATAAATTCATACACATGAAATACCTACCTTTCTTTGTTCAGCTTTCAAGTTTTTTAAAACGTCAAAATCATCAGGTTTTTCCTCTCTTGCTGTCCTAAGCTTTTTCACAGTTTCTGCAGTAACAGTTATACAATTCTTTATAACATTTTCTCTTTCAGAATGTCCTTGTTGAATTTGTGAATATAAATCTTGGCATGCCGTAGAAAGATCTACTTTTCCTTGAAAGGATTCAGTAGGGATTGTAGTGTTTAGGGCGTATACAATCTTATCGTCGAACACCCGCATTTTTTTTAGGATATCCTATAAAACAGTTTTAAGTGTTAGAAAACATGTCTTGCTGGATCAAAAGATATTACAGGTATGTAATAATTACTATATTAAAAACAAAGCTAACCTGAAATTCTAAAAAGTCTGGACAAATCATTGAAGAAACTACTAATTATTATAAATATGTACAATAATAAAGAAATATTTCATAAATTTAACTATAGTTATTGTTAATACATTAAGTTCAGACACTCCTCAGTTTTCAAGAAAGTACATATGTCTAAACGAATTTATTAGATTTAGGTTTTCTGCCGTCTTCCTGATTTCCTCAGAGGCTGTGCTCGAAGGTTGTCAGTTGTGGTTATCAGATAAATAGGCAAGTATAATCTAAAAAACTGCTTTTCAAGACCAATGCAATGAACACCACTTCAAGCACAGAACAACTTCAATTCAACCGTACTTCAAAACGTAGATAGAGAAACCTATAGACTACGCCACATATTCCATTTCATTCATACAAGAAAGAGACTAACTTATACACCTGCAACGTAGAAGCAAGTGACAAAGCTATGCTACTTTCTTTCTTTTACATGCCGGTTTTTTATGGTCATACCGTTCAGCCACATTGTTCGGCGTATTTTCCTAGATAATTTTTAGGTTAGTTTTTTTTTTATTTTATTTTTAAGTACGGATTTTTCCTTTTTTAAGGGAAAGGCAAAGGTCATTCGACCATACCATACAGTCAATTCTCTTTTTGTCAATTTTTTCTTGTGAGGGAAAGCAAAGGGATCTATGCCCATAACAGCCAACGTCTTCAGTAACCTTAAATTCTTCTATTAATACTATTTAATTCAAATTGTTTTGGGTATCAGCCACGCGATATATATAATGGAGCTATAGACTTAGTCATTTTATCTGCAAATCTCAATATTTAAAATTGACGATTTTCTCGATAAATTTACTACTTTTGATATAAATCACATTTTCCATAAAATTTATGGTCTTTGCTATAAAAAAAAATGGCAACTTAAAATTAACAGTTTTCGGATGGTTTAGGTTCATTCCTTGGAAACTTGGAAGATCGCTGGTGTGGGATGCCATTTTTGTTGATACACTTACTGTTTCCCATGTACCGGCTACTTCCAAGTCAGCAGATGCCGCGGTCAGCACTGCCGAGAACTTGAAGCGGCGTAAGTATGCGACCCTCTCTGAGAGTTTCATATTTACGCCCTTTACAGTCTAAACTTTGGGTCCCTGGGGCCTCGAAGCCCATCGACTGCTTTCTGATATTTGTAAGAGACTGGTCGAGGTTTCGTAAGCCCGCCGGGCTGGCATCAGTTTGGTTATTCAAAGAGGTAATGCGCTGTCTGCTGGGTACCTTAAGCAATGACAGCTTCCCAAGCGGTAACTTTGAGGAAGTCTGTTATTTAGTTAGATAATGTGTAGTTTTAAATTTGTAAATATTAACGTATGTGTGTAGGTACTATTTTGTTATTAATAAATGTTTTCAGAATAAAATTTTGGTTACAACTTCAATCACTAAAACTTCAATGTGGTGTAATGGTTATAATGAATGCTTGGGAGGACAAATGCAGGCTAAAGTTTAAATTGTTTCACATTGGATAAAATTTTGCAATTTTTTTGTAACTATACAAACACGACGATATATTTAAAATCGAAATGATAATAATTATTGTATTACGGTTGGTGTTGAACACCTGTGATTTATTAAAGCAAGTTATATTCTGTTCTACAGATATGAATAAACGCTAAATACTATTGGAATTGGAATACTTGTCATGGAAACCGCAGCTAGAAACCGTTAACTGTAAGATATTTGCTTCTGCAGGTGCATTGAGAAGACTCCGTAATTTTTTACCTACTACAACTAAAGTGGTACTTGCACAGTCTCTCCTATTCCCCATTCTTGACTATGCTGATGTTAGCTATCTGGACCTCACAGAAGATCAATTCAATAAGCTTGAGCGACTCCAAAATTTCTCAATTAGGTACATATTTGGTCTTCGCAAGTATGATCATATCTCTGAATTCCGTGATAAGCTCAAATGGCTGCCTATACGCCTTCGCCGGAATATGCACACCCTGTCACTTCTCTATAGTATCTTGTTTAATCCGTTATTGTCTAGCTACTTCGAACAGCGCTTTCAGTATCTTCACGTTTTGCATCCTCTTTCTTTGAGGTCATCAGAGAATCTCATGCTTAGTACATTGTAGTTCGTTCTACGACAAATCGTTTACTATTAGAGCCGTTAGACTTTGGAATGCGTTACCAATTGAAATTAAAAGTTCTCAATCGCTAGCCGTTTTCAAAAAACGGGTACAAATGCATTATCTTTTACACAAACAATAATATCGAATTTCGCTACCGTTTGTGGCCACTTTTGGCTATATACTATATACATGTCGGAAAACACACGGGGCAATTCGTGCTTTTGCAACTCAGCCATGAGAAATAGGTACCTAATCTTACAAGAACTTATACTTGTAGTTGTTAAGCGTTACAAGTTCCATTACAAAAAATATTTTTTTGTTGAACACCAACAATATGGGTATCAATTGAAATGGAATATGCAGGAGAAGGTTTCTGTGTATGTGACGTCATTATAAATCCAATATGGCGGAAGGTCCATTATAGAAAATAACTTTTTTGTTCAACACCAACAATATGGGTATCAAATGAAATGGAATACGCAGGGGAAGGTTTCTGTATATGTGACGTCACTATAAATCTAATATGGCGGATGTTCTGTAATAGAAAATAACTTTCTTAAGACCTCCAACAATATAGGTATCAAATGAAATGGAATACACAGGAGATTTCTGTACATTTGACGTCATCATAAATTTAGTATGGCGGATGCTCCGCAATGAAAAATATCTTTTTTCAAGACCTTAAAAAATATAGGTATCTCGGGTATCCTCCGTAATCCAGAGGTGACGGGAAAACTTTCCACGCAGACGAAGTCGCGGGTACAGCTAGTATATAATATCTGTGTAATAATATACTACTAGATATATTGAAATCATTTAATAATAATTGAATTTTTCAAACAATGCATAACAAACTTCGTTCTTCGGTGGAAGTCCCGCTTGTTGAAAGGACTAGTTGTAGTGGTGATGTAGTTATTTTGCGTAAATACCGAAAGTTATGGTACACTTGAAAGCACTTTCAAATTGGTAGAAATAGCGCAAAAATGCTATTTGCCGTTAAATATTTAATATAATCCACTACAATATGATATATCTAATTCATTTTACTTACACTAACTTGATAAAGTACAATACATGGGTAAACACATAAATACTTGTCATCACGCTGTGTCCCTAACGGGGTGATCAGAGAGGGTAGAGTGTAGCTAAAAAAAAAAAATATAATGACGCTTTAAAATAATTATAAACTATGAAGAAAAATTGAAACAATGTGAAAGGGAAATATTAAAATCAGCAAAAGAGTCAGTATTTCAAACTACAATTTAATAGTTAATAGTTTAAGCTATAAATTCATTATTTCTTACTTTAATCATATGCAATGTAAAAATAATGGTTTCTACCAAAACATATTATATTTACAATGGTAAACTACCTAAAAACGAAAGTTTTATAATTAACGGTTTTACCTTTTTTTTAACTTATCGATATAAACAGCATGCAAAAGTCATTGTTGGGATGATAAGAAATTATGTTGGCAAAAATTATATAGTACAGCAAAACAAATTATTATAACGAGTATAATATCGTTTTTATTGTATAAAAAATAATAGGAACTCTTTAGCTATTTTCCGCTTAAACTCCAAAAAACACCGATCGACACGTGTTTCGCCTCTCAACGAAACATCCTCAGGATATACCAGAGATCGGACTTGGTCAGCTAACTAGCATCGAATCAACGCAGCACAAAGTTATTACATTACATACAATTTACATTATACATTAATACGTATATTGAATCTATAACCTTTTTACCACATTTCAGTTTACAAAGGTATCCAATAACTTGAATAATAACATAACATAATATATCTTCACGCTGTATCTCCAACGGGGTAGTCAGAGACGACGGAGCGCCAGGAGTCGCGGTCCTTACACACCTCTTTCGCTTCCTCAAAACTCATCATTCTCTTCACACATTTTCGCCTAGGTATGCGAGTGCTTTTGACATTTCCGTCTGCTAACACTCTGGCTATTTGATCTTCATAAGTCAGCCTTGTCTTCCTTGGCTTCTTTTACCACTCACTTTCACTCTGTAGATTTTCTTCGTCAGTCTTTCATCACTCATTCTTTCCAAGTGCCCAAACCATCTAAGCCAGGGGTTCCCAAACTTATTTTGTCTATTGCCCACTTTGAGTCATTCAGTCGTTGTCTAAGATGCCTCCTAGCTAAATTAAATAACAAATCACCCCCCAGGTCTCTACACAACGCCCTCATTTTTTTCTGGGTCTCTTACCGCCCCCCTTTAGGGGCGGTAAGAGACCCAGACAAGAGAGACAAGGGTAAGGTAAGAGACAAGGGGCGTTATCGCCCACTTTGGGAAAGGCTGATCTAAGCATTCCTTTCTTCATTTTTACAATAACACTGTTGTGCAACCCTGTCATACTGCGTATCTCATCATTGCTTACCCTGTCCGCAAGCGTGACACCGCACATATTTCTGAGAGACCGCATCTCCACAGCATTTATCATCCTTTCACTCGATTTCGGGCATATCCATGCCTCACTACCGTACAACAAAGTTGGCACCAACACCGCATTGTGGATGGCCATTTTAGCAGTGTTAGATATATTCATACTACCCACTAATGCGGACAGAGCACCGTTCACTTTATTGCCAGCTGCTACCCGTCTCTCCACATCCAACTCACATCTTCCATTCCTCGAAAACGCACTCCCCAGATATACAATTTCATTCACTTGTTCTAGACATTTTCCATTTACACAAATCACACATTTCGTTTGTACCGCTTCTCTTTCAAACACCAGAACCTTAGTTTTGTTCACATTCATTTTCAATCCTTTTACTTCACATTCTTCTTTCATGCACGTGACTAGTGCCTGTAACTCGGTTCTGATGGTGCTATTAGCACAGCATCGTCAGCGTACAATAGGCAGTTTACCACTGTGTTATCACATCCCATACCACGCATATTACCTTTCAATCTCTAGAGGTAACTGTCCAAATACAGCACGAACAGCCAGGCAGACATCACGCAGCCCTGTCTGACACCAGAACAGACTTCAAACCAGGGCAGTAAACTATTTAATCTGTGCCAGGGCGACATGTCACCGTCTATCCTTACACAGGCTTTGTGGCCACGATATAATGACCTCACAACCTGCAGTAAGGAGTCCTCCTCGCCATATTCAGGCAGAAGACTCCACAATTTCTTCCGCACTACTCTATCGAATGCTTTTTCTAAATCCACGAAAGCGCAGAAAACTTTCCGGCCTATAGCCAGAAACCTTCCCACGATAACGTGAAGCGCGAAAATCTGATCCATACAACCCCTACCGTTCCTGAAACCACCTTGCACCTCCCACAAATATCTTTCTGAAACGCCTTTCATACGTTCAGTCAATACCTTAGTATAGACTTTACTCGCTAAGGATGTAATACTACAGTTAAATATCTTGGTTTTCATCTGGATAGAAGACTTGTATGCAGAATACATATAAAAAAGAAACGAGATGAGCTCAATTTAAAATTCAGATCTGTGCTTTGACTGCTTGGACGACAATCAAGACTATCACTTAACAATAAATTGTTAATTTACAAGAGAGTATTAAAACCTATGTGGACATGTGAAATACAACTATGAGGTACTGCTAAATATTCCAATATAGAAATTCTGCAAAGATTCCAAAATTGTATTTTAAGAACAATAGCAAATGCACCTTGGTTTACAAAGAAAACAGAGTTACATGAGTCTCTCGAGGTGCCTATTGTCCGGTGTTTCGTTTGATAATAGCCTACAAGAAGAGAATAGGCGAACACGAAAACGAACTGGCATCAAATTTATTAATCCTTTCACAACGCGACGTCTTCCAAAAGTGGATGTATGGGACAAAGTCAGAGATTAACTTTGAGGCAACCTGACATTGAAATAATAATAATAATAACATTTATTTGACTTTTCTTAGATTACAAACTTTTTACATTTGAGCTCTGATATCCACGCTAAGATTAAACTTGTGTTGTGGATGTCAGTGCATTCTTGACATTGTAAAACTTATAGTTAATTTGACGACAGAAAAATGGCAAATGTTAACGTCACCTCTCAAATAACTACTATTTTCCTATTTCGCAAGTCTTAAATGGCAACACTACCTAATTAACCTACTAAAATAGCGCTACATTAACATGGCAACACCGGTTTATCGCAGTTGGCCAATTCCCACAGTGGTGGGAATTGCAGAGTTAACGATATAGAAGAGAACACACGACGAGACATTCGATTAGAGCAAGTCCTCTCGACAAGATTTTAACGGAAAGTGATGTGTTAATGTTAAGTGTAACAAAGTACTGAAAGACAAAGTGTTAACGAAGTGTTGTAAGATTTACAAGGTGAATGTGATTATTCTGTAATAGTGAATTACTCTTAAAATTAAGGTGTTATAATCGAGATGTTATATCGTGTGATGTTCGAAGCAAAGAATAAGTCATTTTAAAGTAATATTGGCGTTCCTTTCACAAAGATTACTTTTACAATAATTTAATGAATTGCCTCTACGTAAGTAAATGTATGTATGTTCGAGAGAATGTGTGAATATACCATATGTGTGTTTAAAAATTTTTAGTACTTTAATAGTGGTAACTGTTAAACATAATTTAACAGTGACTCTGTCTCATGATAATTAAGTTTTTGTATTTAAAAAGTGACGTTTAGTAAGAGCAACTCTAAATTGCTTAACGTGACAAACCTTGTGTTCTAATGCTTATAGTGCCACGCTTCATGTCAGAATCAAGATGTTTCCTTAAAATGGTCTGAAGAACGAAAAGCTGTCTCACAGTGAGGATCTCACACTCTTGATACAGTAAGTGTGTGGGATATCTGTAAGATTTGAAAGACATCACCTACAAGACTGCACGCTGTGCACGTTCCAGAGGCAGAATACGATTAGTTGTTTTTGGTGTACCCCCCCAAACAGTAATACAGTAAGACAAAATTAATTGGTATAATGCGGAGTAAACTATTTTAAGGGTGGCATAATCGGATGAAAATCTAAGAGATTTAAAATTGGCAATAAGTTTTCGGACTTTAGAAGCTAGTTTGTATCTGAATCTTCCAACTGAATAAGCAATCAATTTGTACTCCAAGATATCGCGTGCTATTAGATCTCATTAAGGCTGGGCATGAACAATGTGAATTATTGGTGCAGCTATGTGCTTTAATATCAAAGTTACCCGCACTAGGTTGAGAATTAGATTTAATGGCAAAATTTAAATAAGTTGTTTTATTGTAATTGAGATTAAGTTAGGGGGTCAACTGAGGAAGCGTGCTCGTCGCGACCCCTGCCAGCCCTTTTCAGGGCTGCAATTCCTCTTCTGTGCATACCATGCGGGACAACGGCAATGATAATGTTAGGGCGTCCCCCGAAAGCGACGTACACCAGTCTGTCCCTGCTGGTGTGTGCAGAGTGCAGTTCGGCGTTGGGGACCGCCACCCAACACACTGTGCACCTAGCGGCGGGAAGTGGAGGTAGGAGTGCAGAGTAGCTGCGTGGAATGTGAGAGGTGGGATTGACGAGAAGATGAATGAAGTGATTGATATTATGGAAGAGAAAAGATTGGATGTGCTATGTTTGAGTGAAACCAAGCGAGGCGGCAGTGAACTTGCCGACTTGCCCGGAGGAGGCATCGCTTTGTGGTCAGGGGTACCACAAGGAGATAGGGGATGCCAAGGGATAGGCGTTTTACTGTCCTCTCGTATGGTTAATTGTATGACTGAGTATGAATGTGTAAACCCCAGACTGCTCTGGGTACGCCTCAAGATTGGGTTGACAAGAATTTTTGTTTTGGCAGTATGTGCCCCAGTGTCCTCTGTCGGTTTGGCTGAACTGGAGCAGTTCTGGGAGAATGTTAGAGAAGTTCTAGCGACGGTTGAAGAGAACGAAAGAATGTTGTGTGTGGAGACATGAATGGGTGGGTCGGGACAGCTCGAACAGGATTTGAGTTTGTCCTAGGCAAGTATGGAGATAAGAGAGTGAATGATGCTGGTAAGATTGTGTTAGGACTGTGTATGGAAAAGGATCTTTTTGTGGCTAATACCATGTTTGGGCACAAAAGGATCCATCAGTACACGTGGGAAAGAAAGGATGCGAGAAGTATGGTTGATATATTCCTGGTGGATAGCAGACTTAAGAAGCAGGTAATGGACACAAGAGCGTATAGAGGAGCCGATCTCGGGACGGACCACTTTCTGGTGATAACCAGAATAAGGAGTCTGTTCGCAGCATGGCGACATCGCGTAGTGTCCAAACCGGCAGCGGTTAGCCGCATTAAAAGCTGGAAACTGCAGGATGCGACCACCAGGAATGAATATGAAAGGGTATTTTCCAGTAAGCTTGATGATAGATTGAAAGTGATGAGCGATGATGTTGAAGAATGCGGGCAGAATCTTAGAGATAGTATGATTGAGGCTGCGAAAGAAGTGTGTGGAATTAATAAGATTGGGAACGGCAAAAAGCGTGATGTGTGGTGGAATGATGAGGTGAAAGTGGCTGTGTATAAGAAAAAGAAAGCATGGCGAGACTACCTTGCTACTAATGACTGTGGTATGAAAAATTTGATGAGACAGGTATAAGCTGCAGAAAGCAGAAACGAAGGCACTAGTGAAAGAGAAGCGTGAAAGGTGTAGGGTGTTAGATGAAAACAAGATGTCGATGTTCTTAAAAAACCATTTTCGAAAATAATGCGTATACCCTGTAACGTGTCCTCGGTGATGTTACCTTTGAATGTTCTATTATTGGTAGGCATGAACTACTCAGGATATTGGGTTTCTTTAGGGCCACCCTGGAGAGGAATACAGAGTAAATTTTTATAAGGGCGCCTTCCCTGTATTGCTACAATCGATTTCAGTTGTGAAATAAATACACACTTTAATACAACCTTCACCAATTTATTAAAGAATTATAATTATCCCTAAATATAGATCTCATGAGCTCACTAAATGAAATTTTAAATGTTATATATAGAAGAATTTTAAATGAGATTTTACATACAAAACAAACAAATTACATCTGTATTGGAAATTACAAAAAGGAGTACTGTAACCAATAATAAGTGTAACTGTTTCTTAATATTTGGTATAACTAAAACATTAAGATGAACTACAATAACAAAATATAATGTTAGTTATGTAGATTTACTCTTGAATGTTAATAATTTTTATATATGCTTGTACATTACCATCTAAGGAGATAACCATGTATATATATAGCCAGTCGAGTTGTCCCACCAATGGTCCATAAGAATATCCACGGTGTTCACTAAACCCTTAGTGACTGCACAATTAAGTTAGGTCTTCTGCAAACCGAGTTGTCCCTCCAATGGTCTCAAAGAATTTCCATGAAGTCCACTATACTCGTAACTCACAAATAAATCTCAAAGAAAAGAGATTAAATATGTGTTAAGGTAATCCAACCTCATACTGCAATGCACAAACAAATGATCCGAGAAAGTAATCCATCTGATCATGTATCTTTAAAGGAAAATATCCAACTAAACGTGGAGTACACCGTCATTCCACGGTGTTTATGAGATTAAGAAGATAACATTAGTCCACTGGGTTTATGGAACTAATATTTAGAATTAAACTTGGAAATCAAACGTAGAATTAACTTGGAAGTAAACATGTAATCACACATGAAACTTAGCCAGGAATTTAAACATGGAACTTAGCCTGGAATTTAAACATGGCACTTAGCCCGAAACTTAGCTTGGAACTTAGCTTGGAACCCTGTAACAAAATTCCTGGGGTTAATACACTGTACTAAGCACCAAGGAAAACACTTTTCAAAGAAAACTACAACTTCTACATCCTACTTACCATGAGGTCTATCATGGGACTTTATAATATATATAAAAAATGAAAAACAACTTCTTAATAACACTAGAAACATCCTAAATATATAGGCATCTCTATTCTATTTCTATATGGGCATTTTTGTCTGCCACTTAACCACCACCAAAAGTGGATGGCTTCTTCCATGACTGATACTACACCTCGACATAATTTGTACTCTCTCTCTAATCGTCATTATTAATGTAACTGAAAACTACTCAGATTTCAGTCTGAGGTTTCCGACATAAGAAAGAGACAGCAGGTCTCTGAAAAGACATCGACCAATAGGAAGTGTCTGAAAATTTGTAAGTGACAACCACAAAATGTCAGATTGACAGATCCACAATAGAATTAGAAAGATTGAGATAAAAGTAGCCACTGAAAAACAAGACGGAAGCAATGCCCATTTGCTCGAACATTCCATTTTACCTGATTTGTGAAACAGATATATATCAACACTCGTCTCTCTCTCATCGAATACAATCGATTATTAGGAATTACTCGTATTTAAATTTTTTCAACAATTTATTTATCTCATCGTAAAAATGGGAAAGCAAACCTGGACAAATTATATTAATATCTATTAAAAGTATCATCACCTAAAATTGTTTTATTTTGTTTATAACAAAACTACATTTTTATACAAAAGAAAATCGATTACCGATTTATTACCACGATACTTATTACTAACGATGTTTCCAAACATTCAATGTTATTCCTGAACGTAACGTAAGTAAATGTAGATTTTAACGAAAGTACCAATGAACTTTATAATGAAACAACTAAATAATTAAAAGTTTAGTATATTATGTTCTGGTTTAAATAATATACACTTAAAGTGCAATATTTATTGATTTTACCTGAGAAGAAATGAAGTAGTACTACGTACTCGATTGCGAACAACTTTCCGAACGCGTTACCTATTAATCATTATATCGTAGACAATTGTCATCTGTCACCCACTAACCTCAACAAATATTACTGTGGAATGCAAATGAAATTTGTGATCGATTCTAATTTGTATGTAATTAACCGTAAGTATATATCTACGAAAAAAAGCGTTACAACCCCAATGGGGGTTTTCAGGCTATATTTCAGTAACGGATGAAATTATTACAAAATAAAAAAAAACGTAACATTTAAAATCTGTAACTGTACACGATCAACCCAATTTCACGAGAAATGGTGGGGATAACACTTGAAAATTAAAACGGTCATAACTCTTAAACGGATACGTTTTTTTCGATAATTCTTTTTGTAACTACATACTAAAGTTATGCCCTTTCATCCATTAAAGTAACTGTCCCGTTTTCATATACACCCTGTATAAAGGGAAAGGTTCCTACCTAGACTGTGCGTGCTATAGGGCCATCAGCTTGGTCAGCTTAGTGAGTAAAGTCTATACGAAAGTATTGACTGAACGTATGAAAGGCGTTTCAGAAAGATATTTGTGGGAGGCGCAAGGTGGATTCAGGAACGGTAGGGGTTGTATGGATCAGATTTTCTCGCTTCGCGTTATCGTGGGGAAGTTTCTGGCTTTAGGTCGAAAAGTTTTCTGCGCTTTCGTGGATCTAGAAAAAGCATTCGATAGAGTAGTGCGGAAGAAATTGTGGAGTCTTCTGCCTGAATATGGCGTGGAGGGCTCCTTACTGCAGGCTGTGAGGTCATTATATCGAGACCACAGAGCCTGTGTAAGGATAGACGGGGACATGTCGCCCTGGTTTGAAGTCTGTTCTGGTGTCAGACAGGGCTGCGTGATGTCTGCCTGGCTATTCGTGCTGTATTTGGACAGTTGCCTCCAGAGATTGAAAGGTAATATGAGTGGTATGGGATGTGGTGACACAGTGGTAAAATGCCTATTGTACGCTGACGAAGCTGTGCTAATAGCATCATCAGAAGCAGAGTTGCAGACACTAGTCACGTGCATGAAAGAAGATTGTGAAGTAAAAGGATTAAAAATGAATGTGAACAAAACTAAGGTTCTGGTGTTTGAAAGAGAAGCGGTACAAACGATTGTGTGATTTGTGTAAATGGAAAATGTCTAGAACAGGTGAATGAAATTGTGTACCTGGGGAGTGCGTTTTCGAGGGTTGGAAGATGTGAGTTGGATGTGGAGAGACGGGTAGCAGCTGGCAATAAAGTGAACGGTGCTCTGTCCGTATTAGTGGGTAGTGTGAATATATCTAACACTGCTAAAATGGCCATCCACAATGCGGTGTTGGTGCCAACTTTGTTATACGGTAGTGAGGCCTGGATATGCCTAAAATCGAGTGAAAGTATGTTAAATGCTGTGGAGATGCGGTCTCTCAGAAATATGTGCGGTGTCACGCTTGCTGACAGGATAAGCAATGATGAGATACGCAGTATGACAGGGTTGCACAACAGTGTTATTGTAAAAATGAAGAAAGGAATGCTTACATGGTTCGGCCACATGGAAAGAATGAGTGATGAAAGACTGACGAAGAAAATATGCAGAGCGAAAGTGATTGGTAAAAGAATCCAAGGAAGACCAAGGCTGACTTATGAAGATCAAATAGCCAGAGTGTTAGCAGATGGAAATGTCAAAAGCACTCGCATATCTAGGCGAAAATGTATGAGGAGAATGATAAGATTTGAGGAAGCGAAAGAGGTGTGTAAGGACCGCGACTCCTGGCGCTCCGTCCTCTCTGACTACCCCGTTGGGGATACAGCCTGAAGTTATGTTATGAGATTAAGTTTGTTATGCGAAAGCCAAATTAGCACGGTACTGAGAGCACTCTCAGCAAACCTGCGAGTTTCGTCTCAGTCTCTCCCATGAAATAATAAAGCCGTGTCATCAGCGTAAGAGAAAATAGAATAATTAGTAAGAGAAAGATTACTCAAGGAATTAAATTAAAAATAAAGTGAGACCGAGAATTAATCCCTGGGGTACGCCATAGGAGAGCAATGCTTCGTTACTAATGCACGACTTAATTTTTACGACACTGGGTTCTGTCCGACAAATAATCTCTGAAAAGCTCCAGACAACAGCTATACTCTCCAATTTGGACAAAAGTATTGGGATAGAGATAGTATCAAATGCTTTTGTGAGGTCTAAGAAGATACCCACACATTTCAAATTATTATCAATTTCATTAATGGTACAGTCAGTGAAAGCCGCTACGGCATCTTCAGCTGATTTTCCATTACGAAAGCCATATTGATTGGGCGATAATAAATTATTGACTTCGAGGAACTTCATCAAACGCCTATTTAGAGCTTTTTCCATGACTTTTGATAAAGTAGTTAAGACTGATATGGGCCTATAGTTATCGACACTCTCTCTGTTGCCACTCTTAAAGACTGAATAAATAATAGCTTTTTTGAAAATCTTGGGGAAAACGCCTGTTGCAAATCAAATATTACAGACGTGTGAAATAACCGGGCTAAAAGTCGAGACAAAACTTTGTGGAGAGAAACTCGTTGCTTGAGTGGACTGTAAAGAAAGTCCCTTAAATTTGTCAGCTAGACTTTTACCAACACTTGCAAAATAATTGTTTACTACGTTAACAGCTAGTTTATCACTGATAGCGATCCGTAGAAAGTCACTTGGCGCAGAAGGTTTGAATTTGGTGTTAGTTATTTGTTTAATAATATCCCACAGCTTCTTAGGTTTATGTTTCGTATTTTGTAATAAACATTTTTCATAATTGTTTCAGATTATTCAATAATTTTACACTACATGTTACTAGAGACAAAGCGAATGTTTTTTATGTAAGTTATGTTTGAAGTGAACAAGTGATTAGTGTTAGAGGTGGATAGAGGCATAATAGAAATTATTAATTTTATGCTATATAATACGAAATAGGTAATTTTAATAAGGGTTTTTAAAGTATAGATTATTAAGACGGTGCTCTGACTGTAAACGCCGAAGACAGTCCATTGATTTAGCAATAAAGGGTTTCTCGGCAGCGGAGCGACACTTATTAAATGAACGCGCGGCCTCTAAGACTTTCATCTTATTAAGAACTGTGTGAAATTCAGCAATAATTGGTCTATTATGTCCTTGTTTTCCAGGACGGCGGAAAACATCCCGTATATCGTTCGAGTTCACATTAGCCTTTACAATCTTACAGGTCTCAATGACAGTAGCAGCAAGGTCGCAATTATTTTCATTTGCTTTGGGAGGAATGTTTCTGATTTCAATTGTAGCCGAACGAGTACTATTCTGTATGTCCTCTATTCTTTTTTCAAGATCAAGTATGTAATTGCGCTGATCCAGCCGTTCCTTTTCCAGTTTCAAAATTTCACTTCTCAGCTCATCGTATTTGTTATTAATAAAGTCTATTGATGTTTCAATTTCACGGTTCGTTTGTTGGATTTGAAGATTTTGTAATTTTACTTCCACAATATCCGAAAATAATTTATCCAGGGTTAAGTTTTGGTCTTCCTTCCAAGAAGTAAGCATAGCCATGATGTCTTCTCTAAAAGTTTGAAATTCAGGAGAAAAAGTCTCTTATGTCTAAACTTCGCACTAATTGCTTCCGAATCACTTAGATTATCTGATAGCTCCGGAGTAGACAATTGTTTCTGGGATACTGCTCCTGAACCAGACTGAGGTGACCGTTGCATTTTAGGCATAGTGAAGAGCGAAAAGTAGTATTTACCACAAACAGTTTAATAAGAGTATAGTGTGGCACAAGCAACACAACGCAATAACCCAAAGCAGACAAAAAGCAAGGCGCGAATAACAACAGAGTAATATAGGAAAACTATGCGGACCATAGCACAGTACAATGTTTGTAGGCAATGCGTATAAGCTGTAGAACAAAACGTAGCACTATCACCTACCGCCGTAGCACACCAGTCCAGTCGCCACGATGATACTGATATGACGATATTGCAAATTTCGTATGTAGAAGCAAGTACGTCTCCGGTAGAAACGGCGAACAAGCCGTCGATCACCAGCGAGTCGCGCGTTCAAACCCCACCAAAACTTTTCACACACACCGGGTAGATTCGCTCACACGACGATTTTCAAAATGACTGCACCAACAAGCAACTATCTCTGTCCAGAGGAGGAGCTTAGTCGTTTAAACACCGCAAGAGCAAGCGAGAATTTAATTTACTTTCAACCAACCAATTACAAATTAAACTCACGATTTAATAAAATTTACGAAAAATAACAAAACAGACGTCCACTCACTTCGAGAGCGTAGGAGAGAGAGGATTGGAAAAGATTGGCCTGACATGACAAATTGTATTAAAAACCTAATTGCTTATGATCCCCGCAAGTTGGAGAAATCATAATAAAAAGAAAAGAAAAAAAGGTGTGTGTGTGTCAGCTCCGACGCACGACTGGAGTTTACTGGTTTTTTCCATATTTTTATACTTTTATTCACTTCACTGTATACAATAATATTAAATATCAATATTAATAGATATAAAAAAAAAATGTGGAGGGACCGAGTCGAGATTTGAACTCACAACATAATAATGATTCTCGAAAATAAGGGTGAGTATTTATCAATTGAGCCAAACATACGTTGATGTAACGCCAAAATTTTGTATTTAAAGCGCTATGGGCAACAATTCACGACGTCTACGTAACATTACATAATTCGGTTGCATTTTAATTTTGTAAGATTTCATTCCAAAAGTATATGAAAGACCTCAGCTTCAATACAAGAGACAATTATAATTTCGAAATTCAAGAGGAATAAGTGACAGGTCTGTTTAGCAACACGCCTAAGCGAACACGGTCGAGTCGGATAGGAGTGAAAGAGAAGGAAAAAGTGAAAGGTGCGCAAAGTGCGTTGCGCAGAAAACGTAACGCTTTTATTTAACGCTTGTATAAATTTTACTCTTCTTTTTCCATACCGGGAGCCTTATATGAAAATAAATTCTTAAGGAGCATTAATACAATTTGTCATTTATAGGCAAAAGCAAATTATTTTTCATATTACATTATATTTCTATGTATATTGCTTTTTGATCCGAGGTCTAAAACTGTCCTGTGTTTATTTAGATCTCAATTTTTGGCTGTATAGGCATATTTTTATTTGCCTTCCAAAATTTGAGAACAACAGTAAAAAAAAAAAATTAAGTGACATTTCTTGGACATTTCTTTATAACCACAGAGTATTTTATTCAATACTTACTTCATTAGACATGGCCACAGAGTACTTTATTATATACTGAAACATATGACGTGCATATGACATTTACGTTTTATATGTGTTCATGTTGCGGAATATATTTTTTTCGGATTTTCTGTAATACTAATCTATGGTGAATTTGTTTTAGACTTCTAATTATATCCAGTTTTGTCTTTAGCAGTTATCGTAAGTATTTTAAGCGTACGTTATATTAATGTGCATGTATTTAATTCTTATGAGCTTTGTCAAGTGCTCTAAATTAATCATCGACCTGCAATTATTTTTCAAGAACTATATTTCATTTTGCTTACCGTAATTTTTGAGTCACATTATATCTACCTCTGAGGTGTTATTTATTATTCAAATGCTCAGAAGGTATCTATGATATTAACATCATAGGAAATAGTTACCTACTACAGCACAGTATGCAGATATTTTATGGAATATTTACTGTCAGTGCTACTTGTGCATATAATTCGTGTTATGGTTTATTTATTTATTTCATTCAGAGTTTATAAAAAAATTACCCGTCCATTATTTGTGGTAAAGTTTGACAAAACTCCTTAAAAATTGCAGACAAATTCTAAAATTATCTACTTACATATAAAAAAAATGTTAAGTTTTGGTGAGAGAAACATAATTCGAATGCCTATGGTTAGTACCTTCCATAATAAATGTTTCATGATGTTACTTAATACCATGTGAATATATAATGTACATATTTCTGCACATAATTATCAAGTCTATTACAATAGAATTTTGTGATTAGCCTCATTATTAGGTTCATTAGGTTCCCTTCCATCATGCCACTTCTTCAATCATCTATTAAAGAATAATCTAATGTCCTACCCACGCTTTAAAGTCCACCAAGGAGTAGGACTTATTAGGAAATTGTGTGGGTGTTGAACTAGCACCGTAACACTAGGTGATTCCACTGTACCATCTGTAACTCCAGCTATTGCTGGAATGGTATCAAGGTGAGATTGTTTCATGCCTTGATACTCTGTCCACTAAAAAAAATCGTTAAAGCAATGGAGATTTAAATGTATTTGAACAATTATTACTGTTATTTTTTTAAGATGTCTGGAGGTCACAAACATCGTTACAAGAATGTAGGACTGAGCGCAGAGGAACTTCGGCGCCGTAGAGAAGAAGAAGGTGTACAACTTCGGAAACAAAAGAGGGAACAACAACTTTTCAAAAGAAGAAATGTTAATCTCCCAGCACCGAATGCACCTGATGTCATATTACAGGTACTATTATGTACTTAGATGATTTATATAAGGTTATAGTTAGAAACTTTGAATGAGGTAATTGTGTTTTATGCACATCAAGTTTTTAGCAGTTATATGCTGTCAGTGTATTATGTCTTCAGGGCTTCTCGTTGTTATAGTAATAATAATAATAATAATTTGTAGACAATTGCAGTGTTTGTCTCTCCAAACTTAACATTTAACTTGCACTGTAGATGTCACATAACCAACAGGGGAAAACACCTAGTGATACCCAAACTAAGAAAACTTAAAAAAAGTAGTTTCTTAAACTTTTGCTTAGCTAGGAATCAAAGCCAGGTCCCTTGATTAGGAAAGCAGAGGCATTAAGAGTATTGTCAGTATGTTTTTCATAATATGACATTAACAACAATGTCTAGGTAAATATTTATTAGCAGTAAGGTATTATTTTTATTTTACAATATTAACAGTTTTTGTGAGTATTAATAGTTATTGTTTTGGTACTTTGACATTTGACTGAAAGGAATTTTATGCTGTTAATAAACAATTTTCCAACTAAATGTTGCACTGTATGGAAGAAAAGTCAGTTTTTATAATGCATATTTTTGTAAATTTAGTTTTTAAGCTTAATAAAACAGCTTAAAAGAGAACCCGTAGCTACACCCGTAATTCCACCATGTCTGTTTGTTCATTTGTCTGTCTGTCCATATGCCACAACTGATATACTCTGCTGTCCTTATACTTACTAAGCTAAAATTTGGCACAAGTGCAGATTGGTAAACTAAAACCAGTTATGAAAAATTTAAATTAAATTATGGTTATTTAGAAACCAATTTCATTTAATTTTTTCTAAAAATTTATGTTCTACTTTTTTCAAAATTGCTTCGAAATTATAATTCATAAACATAACATAACATAACTTCACGCTGTATCCCCAACGGGGTAGTCAGAGAGGACGGAGCGCCAGGAGTCGCGGTCCTTACACACCTCTTTCGCTTCCTCAAATCTCATCATTCTCCTCACACATTTTCGCCTAGGTATGCGAGTGGTTTTGACATTTCCGTCTGCTAACACTGGCTATTTGATCTTCATAAGTCAGCCTTGGTCTTCCTTGGCTTCTTTTACCACTCACTTTCGCTCTGTATATTTTCTTCGTCAGTCTTTCATCACTCATTCTTTCTATGTGCCCGAACCATCTAAGCATTCCTTTCTTCATTTTTACAATAACACTGTTGTGCAACCCTGTCATACTGCGTATCTCATCATTGCTTATCCTGTCAGCAAGCGTGACACCGCACATATTTCTGAGAGACCGCATCTCCACAGCATTTAACATACTTTCACTCGATTTTAGGCATATCCAGGCCTCACTACCGTATAACAAAGTTGGCACCAACACCGCATTGTGGATGGCCATTTTAGCAGTGTTAGATATATTCACACTACCCACTAATACGGACAGAGCACCGTTCACTTTATTGCCAGCTGCTACCCGTCTCTCCACATCCAACTCACATCTTCCAACCCTCGAAAACGCACTCCCCAGGTACACAATTTCATTCACCTGTTCTAGACATTTTCCATTTACACAAATCACACAATCGTTTGTACCGCTTCTCTTTCAAACACCAGAACCTTAGTTTTGTTCACATTCATTTTCAATCCTTTTACTTCACAATCTTCTTTCATGCACGTGACTAGTGTCTGCAACTCTGCTTCTGATGGTGCTATTAGCACAGCATCGTCTGCGTACAATAGGCAGTTTACCACTGTGTCACCACATCCCATACCACTCATATTACCTTTCAATCTCTGGAGGCAACTGTCCAAATACAGCACGAATAGCCAGGCAGACATCACGCAGCCCTGTCTGACACCAGAACAGACTTCAAACCAGGGCGACATGTCACCGTCTATCCTTACACAGGCTCTGTGGTCTCGATATAATGACCTCACAGCCTGCAGTAAGGAGCCCTCCACGCCATATTCAGGCAGAAGACTCCACAATTTCTTCCGCACTACTCTATCGAATGCTTTCTCTAGATCCACGAAAGCGCAGAAAACTTTCTGACCTAAAGCCAGAAACCTTCCCACGATAACGCGAAGCGAGAAAATCTGATCCATACAACCCCTACCGTTCCTGAATCCACCTTGCGCCTCCCACAAATATCTTTCTGAAACACCTTTCATACGTTCAGTCAATACTTTAGTATAGACTTTACTCGCTAAGCTGACCAAGCTGATGGCCCTATAGCACGCACAGTCTAGGTAGGAACCTTTCCCTTTATATAGAGGTACTATGACTGCCGTGCGCCAGTCCTCTGGAACCTCCCCCTTCTGCCAACAAAGGTTGCAGAGTGCACAGAAGGCATCCCAGACCCTAGGACCACCATACTTGATCATCTCAGCAGTCACCTCATCAATTCCCGCAGCCTTTCCACATTTCAAAAGTCGAAGTGAGTTGATCGATGCACTGTTTTTGAGTTAGCCCTCGCCGAAAATCGTAATAAATCATAGCACGAAAATTTTCACGACTTAAATCGATGGTGATAAAGACTCGCAATTTTCAAAATGACGCCACAAAGGATAAACAAATGACAGCTACATGAAACAAATTGTATTCTTCAGCCAAAGAGTTCCATTTTTAAATGTTATAATTACTTTTTTAATATTGTTCTGTAACTGGCCAGTTCCGGATACATAAATAGCAGCCCTCGTACCATGCGGGACAACGTAGATTTAAATGCTAGGGCGTCCCCCGAAAGCGACGGACACCAGTGTGTCCCCGCTGGTGTAAGCAAAGTGCAGTTCGGCGTTGGGGACCGCCACCCAACACGCTGTGCACCTAGCGGCGGGAAGTGGAGGGAGCAGTGCAGAATAGCTGCGTGGAATGTGAGAGGTGGGATTGAAGAGAAGATGAATGAAGTGATTGATATTATGGAAGAGAAAAGACTGGATGTGTTGTTTGAGTGAAACCAAGCGAAGGGGCAGTGAACTTGCTGACTTGCCCGGAGGGGGCATCGCTCTGTGGTCAGGGGTACCACTTGGAGATAGAGGATGCCAGGGGGTGGGCGTTTTACTGACCTCTCGTTTGGTTAATTGTATGACTAAGTATAAATGTGTAAACCCTAGACTGCTCTGGGTGCGCCTCAAGATGGGGTTGATGAGAATTTTTATTTTGGCGGTGTATGCTCCAGTGCCCTCCGTCGGCGTGGGTGAGCTAGAGCGGTTTTGGGAGAATGTTAGAGAAGTTCTAGCGACTGTTGAAGAGAATGAGAGAATCGTTTTGTGTGGAGATATGAATGGATGGGTCGGGACAGCTCGAACTGGATTTTGGAGACTGTCCTAGGCAAATATGGAGATAAGAGAGTGAATGATGCTGGTAGGATTCTGTTAGGCGTGTGTATGGAAAAAGATCTTTTTGTTGCTAATACCGTATTTAAGCACAAAAGGATCCATCAGTACACTTGGGAAAGAAAGCATAAGAGAAGTATGATTGATTTATTCCTGGTAGATAACAGGCTCAAGAAGCAGGTTATGGACACAAGAGCGCATAGAGGAGCCGATCTGGTAACGGACCACTTTCTGGTGATAACCAGAATAAGGGGTCTGTTTGCAGCATGGCGACATCGCGTAGTGTCCAAACCTGCAGCGGTTTGTTGCATCAAAAGCTGGAACCTGCAAGATGCGACTACCAGGAATGAATATGAAAGGGTAGTATCCGGTAAGCTTGATGATAGATTGAAAGTGATGAGCGAGGATGTTGAAGAATGTTGGCAGAACCTTAGGAATAGTATGATCGAGGCTGCAAAAGAAGTGTGTGGAACGAATAAGATTGGGAACGGTAAAAAGCGTGATGTGTGGTGGGATGATGAGGTGAAAGAGTCTGTGTACAAGAAGAAGAAAGCATGGCGAGACTACCTTGCTACAAAAAATGACTCTGGTATGAAGAATTTAATGAAAGATAGATATAAGCTGCAGAAAGCAGAAACGAAAGCACTAGTGAACGAGAAGCGTGAAAGGTGTAGGATGTTAGACGAAAACAGGATGTCGGACAACTTCGAGGAAAATTCCAAATTATTTTGGAAAGAAGTGTGTAAGTACCGAAGTGGCCCGGCATCTTGCAGAATGAATATTGCGTTCGAAAGAAAACAACTTGCTAACAGATAAAAAAGATGTTCTGCAGCGATGGAGCGAATACTATGGAGAACTGTATGAGAGTGGCGACTTCGTCTCTGATACTGAGAGCGATTCTAATGAATTGCCTCACTCGGGTCAGGTACTGGAGGATGTCATTAGTATGAAAGAGATCGAGAAAGTGATAAAAAGTTTGAAATGTGGAAAGGCTGCGGGAATTGATGACGTGACTGCTGAGATGATCAAGTATGGTGGTCCTAGGGTCTTGGATGCCTTCTGTGCACTCTGCAACCTTTGTTTGCAGAAGGGGGAGGTTCCAGAGGACTGGCGCACCGCAGTCATAGTACCTCTCTATAAAGGGAAAGGTTCTCATTTGGACTGCGCGTGCTACAGGGCGAAATGAAATTGATATTTGGGTAAATGGAAAATGTCTAGAACAAGTGAATGAAATTGTGTATCTGGGGAGTGCGTTTTCGAGGGATGGAAGATGTGACTTGGATGTGGAGAGAGAAAGTGAATGGTGCTCTGTCCGCATTAGCAGATAGTGTGAATATATCTAACACTGCCAAAATGGCGATCCACAATGCGGTGTTGGTGCCAACTTTATTGTACGGTAGTGAGGCCTGGATGTGCCCGAAATCGAGTGAAAGTATGATAAATGCAGTAGAAATGCGATCTCTTAGAAAGATGTGCGGTGTCACCCTTGCGGACAGGATAAGCAATAAGGAGATACGCAGTATGATAGGGTCGCACGACAGTGTTATTGTAAAAATGAAAAAAGGAATGCTTAGATGGTTCGGGCACATAGAAAGAATGAGTGATGAAAGACTGACGAAGAAAATATACACAGCGAAATGAGTGGTAAAAGAAGCCAAGGAAGACCAAGGCTGACTTATGAAGATCAAATAGCCAGAGTGTTAGCAGAGGGAAATGTCAAAAGCACTCGCATACCTAGGCGAAAATGTGTGAGGAGAATGATAAGATTTGAGGAAGCGAAAGAAGTATGTAAGAACCGCGACGCTTGGCGCTCCGTCCTCTCTGACTACCCCGTTAGGGATACAGCGTGAGGATATGTATGTATGTATGTATGTAGTTATAAAAATTTTTTAACTTGGAAATATTAGTTTTATAAAATTACTTTTAGTGCAATTAGGATATCATTTTCTATGTTCTGTTACTACTTGCAATAAATATTGAAGCTGTTCTTCATCTTTCGTTAAGAATCGATTATACTGTTCTATTAATGCCACGCCGCGTTCGGCTACATCATTTACAACTTGAAGTTTTTTAAAATACTCCAAGTTTTCTATGAAATTTTGATTCTTAGGCCGCAAAGTAACATCCTCATCAATGAAATCATACGACAAATCAAACGATTTAAACATATTTGTCGATCTCAAAGACAAATTCTACTATTTTTCTACTATTCGACTAAATTTTTCTTATTTATTATAAAGCGATTTGTTGTAGTTTCATTGGTTTTACAGTTTTTGAGAGAAAATGTTTCAACTGAAACATTTTTATCAAATAGAGATAAAACAGACAACTCGTTGTTTAAATACCACAAGTGATCAGCTATTTTTTCTGAGCATGTCCGTGAAATATATTATTAAATCTTTTATATGAAATTAATTCTTGAATCAAAGTTAAATCATTATTAAGTGCTATTATAGCACACGGCGCAGTGAACCAAGCTTTTAAATAGAATATTATGGTAAATAAACTAAGTTCTCGTAATCTAGCTATTTCCAATTTAGTAAGATGAAACTCATTTCTAAATAAAAAAAATTTCAAACTATATATTGCTTTAGCCATCCACCTTGCATGAGTGGTTGTAGCACCCGAAACTATCAATGATAATTGTAGAAGTTCACGGTAATCGTCTCGACAATGATCCATCTACAAAAAAAATTTAAAAGTCAATATGAAATTGATTATATTGCAACCTCAAAGTTAAGAAGATTGTGATTGTTAAGTGATTTGTCAAAAAAAAATATATAAAAATAGAGTATGATATTTTTTTGCAATTTTATTGGAAAATATTTGAAACTTTTGATTAGTGTTATTTTTGATCGCTGATATCTTTGAAACAGTTGATCTGAGGAACTTTGACCTTCAGACGTTTTTTGTAGAGCGTGAAATTTTCTATAAATCCTCTTGTTAGAATGTTACGCAAACAAGCCATTCCGAAGTTATTAAAATTCAAAAATAAAAACAAAAATTTCCCGTGTTATTTAAATGAAAAAAAAAACAAATGGATTAAGGCAAACCTTAATATTAATATTAAGGGCTCTAATAGGCGCCAAAATTTTTGTTTTTATACGTACGTACTTTCAACCTCTCAACACCATTAGAAGAAAAAAAAATGTTTTTTTTTTAAAACACCCTACTATATACATATTACATATGGTGAAAATATGTGAGGAAAATGATGAGATTTGAGGAAACGAAAGAAGTATGTAAGGACCACGACGCTTGGCACTCTGTCATCTCTGATTACCCCATTAAGGTTATAGCGTGAAGATACGTATGTATATGTATATCTAAAGTTATTACTTATTAAAACTTCGTGATTACATATTTTAAATGTCAGTGCTATGATTTTCTTATTATTTCTAATACTGCAAATGAATATAGAATATTTTTTATTTATTATTATAATGGGCAGCATAAAATGGGCACTTTTTTGGCAGGATGATATTAACATTTCACCATCTGATGACATCACTCCACAAATGGTAGCTGCTCTCTACAGTGACAATCCACTAGACCAAGTAACTGCTACACAAAAGTTTCGGAAGCTATTAAGTCGAGAGCCAAATCCACCTATCGATGAAGTTATACAGACTGGAATCGTTCCTAAATTTGTTGAATTCTTAAATAATAGTGCTAATCCTACATTGCAGGTAAGTTATCAACTTTTTGCTTAGATATTAGATTAGAGGTGAAGTTCTAAAAAATTTAAAGCAAATACTGGGTACATACGTACTTCTTCTGTGTTTTTCAATTCACATATCTAATTTAAGTAAGAAAAATTTTACTGACCCTGTAATAAAAATACTGAAAAGTACAAAATAATTATCATTTAGGTACTAATAAAAGGTCACTTACTAAACCTACACAAGTATACAATTAAAGACAGTTATTTGAGATTGAAGTCAGTGTCAAACCCAAAGAGAATATAAAACAACCAACAAACAACAACAGAGAGGCTACTAGTTTTTTTAGTCTTGACACTGACTTCTGTATACTGTAACTAGGGCTTTCGAATACATCTTTTCAATACTGGTATTAATACCGGAAATATTTTTTCCAATACCGGGATCCCGGTATCCTGGTATTGCAATTATGTTTATATTTCTTTACTGAACAAACAATAGAATATTTTCTGCAGAAAACGAGATAATAACACAATTTTTATATTAAAAACCATTCTAAATATTAACACTAAATATTAACAACCATCTCTTTTAGAAATAATAAGTCTGCAATCGGTTTTTGTTTGTGATTAGATAACACTGGTCGACAACAACCATTTTTTTCTTGTAACATAACGCTGAATAGCATATTGTAGTAGAATGAACCAACTTAAAACGAAAATGGCTGTATAAGTAATACATAAAATTAAAATATGTTAAAATAAAAATATATGATAGATAAGTAGAATAGAACAGTAAGTATTATAATTAATAAAAAGTACTGGGCTAATAATTTAGTAAATTTAACATATTATTGTAATGGCCTATTTTGTGGTAGCGAACTGACTTGTAATTACACTATAGCCTAGTTTAAATAGAATATACATGAATGTATCAATAAAGATAAATAGAAAATAAAAAAGCAAAAAAGGACTGATCATGTCAGAGGGTCGACGACAATTTAAAAAAAATACGAAAATCGAAAAGAAGTTGCACGTACAGAAAAAGCAAACATCAATAATATTTAGTAGAACACCTTAATTTTATTTATTCCTTTCATGGGGAGTCGGATATTGTCTCTTTAAAAACCAACAGTAATCAGCAGTAACGGCAAGATCCCACCGTCCTTGGTACCGAATTGCCATTATCCTGATATTTTAATGAAACCTTAGCAAAAATTCTACGGAAAAAATGATAAATTGAAATGGAGAAAGTGATATTTTAGTAACATAAGGCAACTAAGCAAATTGTAGGAGTCTAAAAGTTTATTAACTGGTTGTTTGCATCCATATTATCGTCTAAAATTCACTCACCACATTTACGCATTTACTAATGAATTCCAAGCTCTTTCTAGCTTCTAGCGCTTTTTGCGTGGTGAGCTTTTCTACGAAATTAACATCATCAAGAAATTTTCGAATTTGTGACCCTATAAAAATGTTTTCTATTAATTTGGCCACATTTAACTGGGGAAAGATTTATCTTAGGTATTTAAATTCTTCACCTTTTTTGTAGCCTTATATTATATAGCCTTCAAAAAGTTTTTCATTAATCCAAGTTGTATGTGAGGAGGAGGCAACAGAACATTTTTAGGGTCTACAAGGGGCATGTACTTAACATTTTGAGATTCCAGTTGTTGATCCCCACTGCTTGTTCTTATATCCGATTAAAACATCAAAATACATGAAGTTGGCTTTTTTCGCATTTTCAGAAAATGGTCTGGCTGGTGACAACCATAAATTCTCCACAAATATAACAAGATTTATACTGCAAATGGATATTTAGCAACTGCGGCGCGTTTCACTTGTTGAAAAATCGTCGTTGAAAAATCGTTTCAACTGCACAGAATCACTCAAATCGAAGTTAAAAAAAGAATGAATAAGAGAATAACTCCAATGTTATAAACAATCTATTGTAATTTATCTTTCTGTTTTGTAATACAAGCCCTTTCAAATGACCCCTCATAAAATTAACTATTTGCCAATACAAAAGGGTCTAATTAGCCCTCTGAAAAGTGGACATAATAAATTTTATGAACATTTTTCCTATTATTAGAACGGTATTAGCATTGCATTTATTTTTAATTATTACAAAAATCGACAAAATAAAACTCCACTTACATAACAAACATCTCGACAAGAATAAATAATCAGTTATTCAGTTTAACCATAATTGGGTCATACCCATTGCTTTATTAGCCATTTAATGTGTACATCGTACAACGGAACCAGAATATGACGTCTATAAAATTAAAATATTGATAACATCTCTTTACAATCAACGTTAACAGAA
Source organism: Zeuzera pyrina (assembly GCA_907165235.1). Classification (NCBI taxonomy): domain Eukaryota; kingdom Metazoa; phylum Arthropoda; class Insecta; order Lepidoptera; family Cossidae; genus Zeuzera; species Zeuzera pyrina. The sequence goes on from OU015624.1 coordinate 14,387,340, forward strand.
TTCTCTAGCGCGATGGTCACTTTATTATAAGTTAATCACAAATTCACAGTATTATTGCTTCCGCTGCATTGAGGTCCTTTCTTCTTAGAATTGTGCTCTTTGGAATTAAAGAACATCTAAGTCTTAGTCTAACACCCATTTCAATTCTTATAATAGAGGCAATATCGGAGCTGGAGGAAGCTTGTGGTTTAACTACCTTTCTTCAAGTTTTAGTCTCTATTTCTGTCTCCAGTTGCTTTTGAAGATTTCGCCTAAGGGCGCTATATGCTTCATCTAGTTTTCTCAGAGTAAACTTAAGACAAGCGTCAGCCGTTAAAAATATGGCATTACGGCGGCAAAGTGCGGCAGATTCGAATGTTTCTGATTAATATAATACGTCTATTACTGCCAGTTGTACGCCGTGAGCTAAACGTAGCTGATGATGACCCTGGAAAAACTTTCCCATTTCACCTACACTTATGTTTCGTGCGGGCAAATGTGTCTAAACTAGTTCAAAAAATTAAATCGCCAATACCGGTGTCCCGATATTAATATTTTCAATACCGATATTGAAAAGAGGCGTAAAAAAGTCCGGGATCCCGGTATTAGCCAATACCAGAATCCCGGTATTGGAAGCCCTAGCTGTAACTGTCAAAAATTATTATCTAGGTATTTGTATCATATTTATTAACTTATATTTGTACGAGTTTTGATTAGTAAAAGATAATTATTTTGTACTTTTCAATGTTATTTCCAAATCCGTTTAATTCTTATTTTTAACCTAATTTCTTATTTTTGATACTGCTAATACACAGTTTACGCTTCTTGGTTACTGTTAAACGAGCGTAAGTAAGGCAACATTGCTCTGTCGGTGTAATTTGTGTCCAAAATAGTCACACTAGTAATACTTTATTTGAAGTTGTAAACTGAGAGTTCTCATGTACTGTGATTTTTATTAAATAATTGATGTGAAGAGATGTCTGTGTTGTTTTGTCCTGTAGATCAAGGGCAATTAAAAAGGAATAAAAAATGATATACAACACACATGCGGACAATGAAACAAACGATAATGCGCACAGACTCTGTCACATTTGCAATAACGGTCCTAACGGTGTAACGGTCAGGCCGGCTGATAAGTGTGATATTGTTTTGCATGTGTAGTATAGAGGTAATATGTACCAGAGGTGCCCGGTGGTCGAAATTCAACCATAACTATAATTACAAACTTATGATATAAACTCTTTGGCGACAATATCTACTCTATGTGACTGTTTGATCCTGGGACCAAGAAACAATGGACGGTGCCATAATAAGTTGCCGCTCTTATTACCGCGTGACAAACGAATTTCGTTCTATCTCATGGAATATAACCATGAGTAAATTATTTAGGTATAGTAAGTATGGCAACCTCACACTGTCGATGTAATTGGTGTCAGCTCATGACTGAGTTTACGTACGTTACTGAAATAATTATTTACAAAATACTCGTAAGTCTTAAGTGTGTTAGCTACTATTATTATATGTATTATTGTAGTGTGACCCTTCCCTAGTCACCAGTGACGTGCACAGACATTTGTAGTAGGGTAGACAAAAAGAACACTCACACTCGTATGTAATAAATAATGTTAATGTGATTTAATTTTACATTATTTATTCACTGGAACTACATACTTTGAAAAAGATTTCAACGGCAGTAAAATTGCTACTTGCTATCTTATAAAGCTATAACAACAAAGAAAAATTAAATATAATTTTGTTCAAAATGAGTGCAAAATGAATATACGTACCTATCTCTTAAAAGTTCCATAAGTAAGAGAACGTCACTAAAAACGTTCAGTGGGCGATAAAATAAGAAAAAAATATAATAAGAAATAAGATCGTTCGTATTATTAATTCAAAAAAGTTGTAACATTTAACGAACATGTTAATATTTTTGATGAAGTTAATATGTTATTTTTTATTAACTTGTGTGCGTGTTTAGAGCTAAGTAAACATTTACAACCACTACAGACGCACGCGTGTAATTATACGAAACACAGTATTCGAAAAGTTTTGAATGTGCGTAAATCGAGCCGCGATTTGAATTTGTCTCTCGAGCGAACGGTTGCTGTGACGCTTTCTTGTTGCGTTTGAATAAAAATAAGACGAGCGCGGAAATTTTGAAATCATATTTTTGGTCGTGATGTATATTTTTTACTTTATTTAATTAGTAAATTGTCAGGATAGCCAGTGCCTATTTGTCTCTATGGAATGCATGCCACTGCTTGTCACGCACATTTGTAAAAGTGGAAACTAGGCCACCAAAAAATGGAAACGCTTTTAAAGAAAACTCTCTGTCCTCCGTCCTCAAAGTAACTAACTCAAAGAACTAAACTTATAATATGAACTCTTTGGCGACAATCTCTACTCTGTGCGACTGTTTCATCTAAGGAGGTTATGTATAAAGGTGGCACTTCACATTATATTCGTGTTCATGTAGCTTATTCGCCATGTTTCACTAAATATTCGTGTGAAGTCCTAAACATCACGAACGCGCCATCCACACATGGATGTAAACGGCAAATACGTCAAATACTTGCGAATATGTTTGCTGAGTTCCCTTTGTTCCCTTTGGAATTTGCAAGTAAAATACAAAATGCAAGAATGCATTTGGTATGTCATGCATGGACAAAATGCAAGAAAGCATTCAGATAACTCCAAAAATGACAACACATGATCATTTATCAAATCCATTCTACTGAGCTGTCCATGTGTGGACGCTATACGAATATATTTGGATTATTTGAATCCTTTGATTTCATGCGAATAAGACAAATAAAGACAAATATATCGTCTTCACATGGTCGTTTTCGAGCAAATAAGACATATACACGAATACGAATAGTCATGTGAAATGCCACCATTACATATGATCACAAACTATTATGAGTTCGACATTGACAGTATGACGTAAACAATTAGTGTTTTATTTAATTTAAACTAACGTTTTTAAAAAAAAAAGTGTATTTGTAACACATAACAATTTTAGCTTTCTGCACTTCTTCTCCATATAAACTTTAACTATGCCAAATCTCATACCCCTCCGTGTGCGCAATTGATTGATTGATGATTAGACCGGCCAAAGTCTTCGCTTAAGAGTCCACCTATGCAGATTTTAGTATTTTTTTAAGATCTGGATCTCGATATCTAAGATGACTAAGATATTTGGATATATTCAACTTTAACTCTTTATCTGGATTCCTTAAATGTGGATACATGATTGGACAAAGAAATCTCGATATAAAAAAGTCCAGAAGAAGCCCTGTTTTGTACAAAGATCCATATAGATTTCCGAAATTCTACACAATTTTAAATCGTTTTTACTAAAATGGATAGGTAATTATAATTTATCAAATCTTTAAAACCATTTTTTTAATTGGTAATGTAGTTGTCTTGCAAATTACAATCATGTGCAAAATAATCTTGAGATTCGAAAAATCCGCGCTAAAATATGATCAAACCGCAACTGCGAAAATCAACTTTATCGTTGTCGTCATAGGCCGCGGGGGTAATGAACGAATTCGGTTGCACTGGGCTGCGTAGGCGGACTCTTAACGTATTAATATGATTCTGCCAGAGTTGCCATTCGGCTTTTAGTTCGAGGCGGCGTGGGCGCTGACGAACATAGCGTCGGGGTCGTCGGAGCAGACGCGCGTGGTGGTGGAGTGCGGCGCGGTGCAGGTGCTGGTGGGGCTGGTGGCGGACGGCGCGGGCGGAGCGGGCGGCGCTGGCGCCAGCGACGAGGTGCGCGAGCAGGCCGTGTGGGCGCTGGGGAACGTCGCGGGCGACTCGCCGCGCTGCCGCGACACCGTGCTCGCCGCCGGTGTGCTGCCGCCGCTCGTCGAGTACGTACTACCTAACGTCACGCCCGATATACATTGGTCAAGGACAGTGCCGTGTGGCATGTGCATCTACAGTGGCGAGTGGCTACGTTGGGACAGTGACCGTTTACACTACAGCAAGTCAAGTGACATTACTCGTCGAAATTGACGAGCAACATCGAAAAATACGTGCAATTTCGCGCAGAATTCTTTTCATTACAATGGAACAAATAGAGAGAAAAAGTTATTTTCTTCTTCTCTTATACATAAAAATGAATGTATACCATATAGACGCATTAGACGTCATTTTATTTACAATATCGCATAAAACAGCACACGCGGACCGCCCTGTTTGCCGAACCGTGAACCGTGCGAATCAAGAACCGTGCTGGGGAAAAGAACGTGCGCGAGGGGCATCACTTATCCGAAAATAAGAAAGAGATTCTATTTGAATCAACTTGCAAAGCAACTTGTAAGCCAAGTTGTCTCGCCACTGTCGGATCGGTTTGCACCACTCTACTTACGTACTGTACTTATCTACATACTTCGCTAAACTCTTGACCAATGTAAATTGGTTGTCAGAGAATATGTAGAAAAGAAAGCTGACTCCCGCCGCGCGCGTAGCAGATTGACTACTCTCGGCCGGATACGTAGGGTTGTGGTGTGGGATTAAGTACATATTCATATTGAATATTAGTGTTGTGGAAATGTTATAAATTTCCCCTTTCTTACAGAATAAAATATTTCAAAAAGCTTATTTCCAGGATAAAGTGTAGTGATTAAACGTCGATTTAATTTCAAAAAAAGCAATTACTTGTAAAAAAAAACGATATGAAATGAAACTTCATTCAATGTAGAATATATGACAGAAATTATTTTTTTTAATTAAGCTTCATAATAAATAAAATATAATAAATATAATAAAATCAGTATATAATACGCGATTTTGACGCGTGTATTTTAGACCCGCGCGAGCACTTGTGTAGGTAGGACTTGTACGAGAAATTTATGCGCTCTACACACAGACTACATAAGGAGCGATCGTAGGCGAGAACATTAAATAGCGACCGTTATATGCCGACTGACTTGTTTTGATTATGTGTTGACTTGTCTGTTTCATAACTCTAATAGATTTTTTGATTTCCTGCATTTTTTCTTAGTCATGTAAACATCGTGTTTTAAATATAACCACTAGTAGTAAAGTTAAATAAAAAAATTCTAAAGTAATGCTAGCTTACAAGAAGTATTGCAAGCCGGCTATCAAGATCTATTACATTTATAACAATCTATACTTACATATAAATAAACTTGAATTGTCTGTCTATACATTCAATCAAGAAAGTATCGGGAATGGATGATTTGTTTATGGTTCCAAATTCAATTTTTTTTTTTGTTGTTGTTAGATTGGTATAACTGTTGTCCATTCTGGCGCGGAGTTTGAGTTGCATCTGTTATTTAGATTAAATACAGTGCTGTTTTTAGTTATATCAATCTAGTGTATATCGCGAATTTCATAATGGACAAAAACATCGAACAAAGAATTTGTCTTAAATTTTGCATCGCCAATGGAATTTCGTGTTCGGAGTCACTGAAAATGTTACAGAAGGCTTACGGTGAATCGACTTTATCAAAAACACGTGCTTATGAGTGGTACAAAGCGTTCAAAAGCGGTCGAGATGTGATGGAAGATTTGCGTCGCTCTAGTAGGTCATCAACGTCTGCAACTGAAGTTAACATCGCAAAAGTGAAGGATGTGTGACTGAAAATGCTCATTCAAGTTTGAGAGCGATAGCCGCCGAACTTTCTGTGTCTCACGAGTCGATCCGTACCATTTTAAATAATCACTTGGGTATGAAATATGTTGCCGCTCGGCTAGTCCCAAAAGACCTGAATTTTCTCCAAAAACTCAATCGCATAAGAGTCGCTGAGGACATGCTAGATCGAGTCAATTCTAATCCAACATTCATTAAAAGGCATTGTTACTGGTGACGAGACGTGGGTTTACGAGTTTGACATGCAAACTAGTCAACAAGCTTCGGAGTGGCGCCTTCCAAGTGAGAGACTTTTCGTAAGTTTATAATATGGTTACTCGCGCCTTAACCAAACCCAAACATGCGTTTTTTAAATTTTTTACGGTCTGTTTATTCGGTCTTTAAAATGGCTGAACCGATTTTAACGTGACATTCACTGGAAAATAGAGAATTTTTCACTAATAATCTAAGCTCCCTATGTAAAAATCGAGAAACTTTACAAACAATAATTAAACTGTGAGATGATCCTCACCCGTTAATTAAAGATATATAAAAAAAATAACCCGAGAGGTACGCATAATACTGATGGGAATTTAAACAGTTATCTCATAATAAGTACTGCAAGAATTTAAAGATTGTTTTCATAATAGCATCTCTTTGAGTCAGGTTACACATTAAGTAGGTATGTTTTATCATGATCCGCCGTAAAATTACCACATAGCCAGCGGATTTGTCCCGGAAAAACGTACGTAGTGTTCTTAGTTAACCCTGGGTGATGTCCCAAAAATCGGCAAAATTGCTCGTTTTTACGTGACTCTTCTCAGAAAAAAAGTTTTTCGATACATTGTAGTAAGAAATTTTGAAAATAAAAGGTGTTGTATTGTAGTCGAAAGAATGAACTATTTATTATAAGCTACAGTTTGTATATCTTTTGCTCCGTTAGCCCTGCGCGGTGTTCCAAAAATCAGCAAATTTCCGTATATCGTGTAATCCCACCTTAAACGCTTACTGTATGGCAACACCAGTACAAACAAGTCCGTTTTCGTTTCCTTTTCGATAGTACTACAACAACGTTTCTTTCCAAGCAAGTAACTTATAGTTTAGCATATTTTACAAAATCTAATAAATTACTAAAAGCTGCTATTTAGTTATTAATGTATATAATATATCTTTCTTATGTGTTTCTGTCAAAAGTTAATTGCCGTTTGAATATGCGCTTTTTGATGTTTTTTCCAATTAAGACGGCCTTAAAATTAAGGATGTATCAAAAGTTAAGCAACTCTCAATTTTTCTTTTGAGTGTGAGTTAAGGTTGCCTTATGTGTTTGAGAAGCTCTTAATAATTTAAGAAGCGTTTGAGTATTCGGCCGTTAGCCATATATTTCTTTCAGTCTAACAATTCGTGACGTGCTAAAGGTGTTACATCTGTTAGTGGTAAATCTGTGTTACAATACAATCATATATTAAAACATAGCTGCTCCCTTTCTTCTTCTCTTTTTGTTTACTGGCAATTCGTTCAGTGGTGATCGTAGGGGTCTCATGAGCCCCCCCCGACATCGACAAACCCATATTAAACTTCTCATAATTATTTATGTAACAAATTTTCATTTGCTTTGCTTATTTTACTGTTAACGTGACCCTCCCGCAAAAGTCTGGGCGCGACCGCGCTTTATCTCGTTCCATATTTATTAGAAACATTTCTGCCATTCGCATCTAAAAAAGTGGTGTATGTCTAATGTAAAATTTCAGTCTTCTCATTACTAAGTTCCTAACACTCTCCAGTAAAGTGATAGTAGGCTTTAAACTGTAGTTAAAAAGAACTTATTCAAAAAAAACGAAAACTTCAGTTGCACATATTCAATCAAGCTTTACGATTGTTAACACTTGCACAGAACTTTAATGCGCAATATTCTATCACTTTTGTACCTTAAAACTCCCAAAAATGCAAAAAATAGAAAATTTAAATAAAATGCCAACTTTGCTTCGCCCATTCCCGCCAAAAAGTTCTGGGTCCCTTTCTGAAATAAATATCAAGTATGATGCAGAGCCAATTTTTTTTATACCACAGAAAACACAAACCACCAAACAGTCCACCTGATGGTAATTGGACTGAGGCCCAAGGACACTTACACTATCAAAGCCAAGAAGCCCTTCAGATTACTAATGCTTTGCCAAAGCCGAGGACTAGCTGTCAAGAGAATAAAACGTTATGTGGACTCGATATGAATCACCTAAGCAAAGATCATTGTTATTGTATTTCATTTGCAGAACAATAGCCTTGCTTCAACTTCTGTGGGAAATCATAAACCACTTAGTATAAAACAACCGAAAAAAGAAATCCTGAGGACTAAGATGCCTCTTATACCAGAAATTACTCCGGCTCTCTTAGGTACCTTTGACACGAGAACACCACAAAATTTGTTACTTTTATGTGTTCTATTTTTTCAATTTTGGAATGGAACACTCAACGTACAATAGCAGTATTATTTTAATAAAATTATTTTTAACAGAGTTCAAAAAAGCTTTTTTGATATGAATGTTCACTGATTTCTCCGCCATTCATGCAACAATTTTAATGATCCTTTTTTTATTTGGAAAGGTATATTCTTGATTAGTCTCATAGACATTTAGTTAATATTTGATGAAGGAGTACTGCTTAAACAAAAGAACTCCTCAATGGTTTGTATATTTTGATGATTCTTTTATTTAATGTTTCGTTCCAAAATTGGAAAAAGTTTGTGGTAGATATTTATTTGACAAGCCATTCAAAAGTAAACAATAATTTACTTTAAAAAAATTAATTAAACCAACTTCAAAATCGAAACGCTGAAACTACAAAATAATTATTTAACCTTTACAAGATATGAGATAATTATTTTGCAGTTTTCAGTCTTTTTATGAAGTCAGTTACATTTTTTGTCTTTTGAAGTCAGTTTAATTATTTTCTTATAAATAGTTGAAAATTAAAATGTGACATCAAAACCACATTTGCGGAATTGATGATTCATAAGTAAAGTAGTTTGAAGTAATAAATAATTGTGTGATCTTGTTTTCAGAATATTAAACAAATTCACAAGGCTATCCATGACAAGAAATGCCGTTTGGACACTGTCTAATTTGTGTAGAGGCAAAAATCCGCCTACAAATTTTGAAGCTGTGGCACCAGGTACGTGATAAATCATTTCAGTTGAAATTCTCCCATAGTACATGTACACCATTTAGTATTTGAGACATTTCCGTGCTATGTCCCTAAAGGTGTGTAGGAAGAGTATCGAGCTCCTAGTATCGCGGTCCTTGCATGTCACATTCACTTTCTCAAAATTTTGATTCTCGTTGCTCACTTTCGCTAAGTGCTTTTATAATTCCTGTCTACTAACACTGCCTATTAATCTTCACAAGTTAGCCTTGGTCTTTCTTTGCTTTTATTAGCACTCAGTCTTCCTCTATTTATCTAGTCTTCTTTATTTATTTCATTATAGTTTAATATATTGATGTATCTTTTTCTATAAAACTACATTGGTAAACAATAATATATCATTATCAGTGTTAGAATTGACTTTCAAAAATAACTTGTGATAATAAACAAGGTATAACTGAATAAAAGTTGTCTGCTAAAATTGAATCAAGGTAATCAAGAAAATTACATTGTTTAAAAATGGATATTGTTCTGGGGCTACAAATATATTACATTAAAAAATTAAATTTCAGTACTTTCAGATATGTGAAATATTGCTCTCTTTGTTTTGTATTAATGAACAGCTGGTGTAGGCCTAGTAATCTATCGCTATTATGTTCAGCTTATCTGTAAGCCCACTTAATCTAAAACTAAATAGTGGAGTTATGATGCGATTTCGTTGCACTTCAATGCTCTACTCACGCCAAATGGGAAATGGCGTGAATTAATACTGTTTGAGGGTGTAGCACATTAATTAGTTACTAGCGTAAAATTGTAGTATAAAACTGATTTCTTAAAAATATTTAAAAAAAAACAAAGGTTTTGTGATTTAAATATTAAAAAAAAAAGTTTTGTGATTTAAATATTTATTTGTGGCACCGTGGTATTTTGGGGTATATTAAAACTGAGTGTGAGTTTATGGGACGAGCTGAGCGTAGCGAAGGCGAGGTCCATATTAGTATCACATGAGTGTTTTAAGAGGGCGCTCACATTTTTCGAGCGTTAAACTAAAAATAAATACTTTTTGAAGTTGTAGAACTCTGCAATTTGATGACAATGGCGTATTATTTCAATACACTAGGCTTTGTTATAGTACATAATCTTACTGTGTTTCAATGTGTGCCAGAAGCAACTTACGAGTAATCCTCGATATTATTCGAGATATCCATATTTGTTTTAAACATTTATACGTGAATATACGATTTATGCATAATATAGTCATCTTTGATTACCTGTAAAAAGAAGGTTGTATTATTTTATAAATAATTTAAAAATAATTTGTAATTATGAAGTATGGCTTCCGACACTGGCTTTTTTTAATAACAGCACTGGCCCAGGTTCAGCCCAGCATAGCGATTAGAGATTACTTTTGCGATAGCATTCAATTAACAACCTTCACTTTGACGTTTTTTCTTCACAAACAATTTCAAAGTAGTTGTTAGTGATGAAAGCGATCTCAAAGTGAAGGTCGTTTATTGAATGTGACCTTACATGTCTAATATCAGCTGCAGAGGTGAAAATGGATAATTGGGTACCCGATGTTGTGTAAATGAAGGCTAGTGGGAAAACGTCCGTTAAAATTTATTTTAGTAGGGTTTACTTAAGCTATCGTATGATACCATTTTTAATGTATTCATCAAAATAAAGGTTCCGGTTTTCCACATCACTTGGCTCGAAATAAATAACAATATGCTCAGTTACTATACCAGGTGGAATCCATTCGTTAAGTAAAGTTGTGTAAGATTACTCTCGTGTTCCGCTCCGACGCCAGATATCGTCAACTTCTATTTACACGTATGCCGCAGTTAATGTACAGAATATCTATTGTCGTCGATGGCTCGGAACCCTCCATGCTATACCCGAATACAATGCAATCCAGGAGAGCAACGAATCGGAGTCCGTTTTTCAGGGCCAAAATCACAATAAAACAAACAGGATCAGTCTGAAGTCATATCTAAAGTCACAATTAAAGTAAAGGATTATATCAATCCGTTTATCAAAGCCGAAAGTCACGAAAATGAGGAAGAAATTACACAAATACGAAAAACAACAACAAAAACAAGACGAAAACATCGGACAGTTTGACTTTGACGTTTGACGGTATCCGCTAACTCTATATCGAGCAGGACTGTCAATGCCAAAAGTTTAAACTCCCCAGAAGTAATTCCCGAATTCTTCAAACTTTGAAAGCGAAATACTAATGTTTTCCAATTTCCAAAAAAGAATCGTAAGAAAATCCGTTTTACGAATAATATTGGACTATTTTAATTAAAAGCTGGTAGCACAATGACATTAATTGTATCTTGAAATCCTTGCTCTTCTTTCATTTGTATATCTATGTATCATTGTTTCATTAATAACTAAAATTCCACAATCCCTAGAATGGTAAAATTTCCTACAATCCAATCAGCTTGAAATTAGCCAATATTTAAGGATATCTCCACGCATTTGCAGCCCTAGCGTGAAGTAGATGACAGTAACAATGATTCGTTCAATAAAAATGCTTTATTGATGCTTTCAAAACAAAATTATAATATAGCCAATAAATGCTCCATTGGAAACAATTTCGATATTGGTGACTTTTGTCTCAGCTACTTTTCCTCTCTTCTCTCCTTCTCCTTTCATTTAATAATGGGAAAAAATTACTGTGGGTTTAGTTAGAGCAAATGACAATAACTGTTATTTTCAAATCCAAGATGGCGGATATTACTTTTGTAGATAAATTGACATGGTATGGTATATATTCCAGGTTTCTCGGGGTGCTGATTACGAAAATGCTGTTCATTTTCAAATCGAAGGTGGCGGATATTATTTTTTTAGATGAATTGATATGGATGTCATATTCTAGGCTTCTCGGGGTGCTGATGACGAAAATGCTGTTCATTTTCAAATCAAAGATGGCGGATATTGCTTTTTTAGATAAATTGACATGTTTGGATTTGAAATTGATTAGAAATCTAAAATATGACACACATGTCTATTTATCGGAAAAAGTGATATTCGCCATCTTGGATTTAAAAATGAACATTGTTTTCGTAATCAGCACCCCGAAAAACCTAGACTATGACACCCGTGTCGATTTATCCAAAAAAGTTATAGGTATATGTACGCCATTTTAGATTTGCAAATGATATGATGACCTTTTTGCAATTTACACGGAGAACAACCTGGAAAATGCGATGTCATAATATCGATGTCAAGATATAATGTTCGTCATCTTGAATTAACTGAACGACGTCATTTTTGTAATCGGCTCCAAAGAAACCCATGTAATTTTATTCAAAAAATTAAAATCCGCCATCTTGAATTTAAAATGGGCGTCATTGTCGTAATCAGCGTCTCGAAATCTCAAAAATAAAACTCGTTATCATTTTATTCAATAATTTACATAATTTTCGCCTTGATTTAATGGGCAGGCCATATAGGCTAACAGCTGTTATTTTTTCGATTTATTTTATACCACCAGGCTTTATCTAGAGAGTAATTAATAATTAATAAATGACTATCCGTGACTTATAGAGGTGAATTTAAGAATGACGTCGAGTTTCATGTTCATCGGAAACAGGACCTACCTCTGGCAATATATTGATGACAGATCTAGCTGCCTAACGTACAAGCCAGTGAGTGCTGCGACCAGTACTGCCGAGAACTTGAAGCGGCGTAAATAGCAAATCGCCCCGAAAGTTTCATATATTATTTGCCTACTTTGCAGTCGAAACTTTGAGACCTTGGGTTCCCAAAGCTCATTGACCGGTTTTCGAAATTGGTAAGCGACTAGTCGAGGCTTTTATGGGAGACATTTGAACTGGCAACTTTTTCCGCCAGCCAGTTAGCTTGACTATTCAAAGGTAATGCGAGGTATTCAAAGAAGTAAAGAGATAATTTACTACACACCCTAAGCGAAAACAACCTTTTAAACGGTGACTGAAAAAGTTTATTATTTGCTCGGAACATGAAAGGATACTTAGTTTTATGTTTATAGATGTTAACATTCAAAAATACCTATCAATAATCTTTTCTGTTTTTAATAAATGTTTTCTAATCTAATATTTGCATTTCGTTACTATAGTAATACGTTTCTTACTTGTATGTTTTTCTCAATTATACAAGTCAGTGTAAATCGTAGGGAAATGTAACGCACCCCTGCGTTGCAGCTGTGTGCGTCAAGAACCGAGGACTTTGCAAGCAAATGCATCACCGTTGCGCGACGTTCGTTATTAAGTTATTATTACTCATGCGGGGTAAACAGTATCTAAACGCACATTTTTGCGGTTGATAAGTAGCTATTTTCTCATTTTACAAATGGGCGCGGGTGGCGATGCACCCGTCCCTCGGCTATGCGGGAGGGAGGCCGGAAAGGTGGCGCGTGGTGCCGCGTCGCTTTACAATAATAAATAAAAATAAAGTTATTACTTTCTATAATTTTTCTTTGTATCGAAATTGTCTCCGCATTAGTAATAAAAATAGTATTTGCAAATCGTGCGGTGTTGTCGATTGCCCACTCACTTCACTCGCTTCGAACTTCGTTCGAGTGGGCGTTCGACAACTTACCGCATTTGTTGCACAATATACTATTATGAAATTGTTTTGAGTTGTATGATTAATGATTAAACGAACTTACCTGTATGTGAAGTTTTATCATATAATATTATATAATATTAAATAATATCATATAATTTCATCATATAATTATATGAAGTGTTTCGTCCGAAGAGATTAGCATATTAAGCACATGTAGACTTTTAGAGCACATAATCGTGAAATATAATGTTAAGATATTTGTTTATATAACAAAGTTTATTTATTTACATAATCGATATCAGTATATATTTTATTACCTATTGCTCTGAATAAACTAATAATACGTGTGTATTATTTAGCTGTTTGTTACGATCTTTCACGCAAGAACAATAATAAATTTTAGTTTTTATTTAGGCGATTCACTCAGCAACAAGTTGATACTATTTGGCAAATAGTCCTAGTACAGATTAAAATGATTTCCATACAAATACAGGATACAATGTGTTAACACACTTCCTCTCTTTTGAATATATGCATTATTGTTAAAAATATGCAGCTTTTCATCCTAGAGTGCAGAAAAGGAATCTCTTGATATCTACTAAATAAATTTATTGAATTCTTTTAAAATTAAGATTAATCTTGTTTTCAAAAATATTGATATACTTAGATAATACCTATGTTAATCCTAATTTAAGCATTGATATATACATCCAAGTCTATATCCTGATATGATTACTCATTGGTATAATTGAAATGGATTGATACTTTAAATTGTGTTTGCTTTATTTCAAAATGTAACACTTATGTATGTATTTTTTGAAAATATAATAAGTTGAGAAACTGACCATCAATGAAGAGATATTGTAATTCTTCAAGTATATTCTTAGATATACCTTAGGTATAGCTATACAACAGAATCATTAACTAATAAATCGTCAAAGCTTTAGTAACTACTAAAGCTCACTGTTTGTAAAATAAACAGTTTGTTAGCTAATTGTTTGCTGCTGTAATAGCGTTAATGACGGTAAGAATACGGCTTCCAAGATGACGGCTTCTAAGAATGGGTCTGCGAACATCCATCTCATCGTCGCCGGCGTAGGCGCAGGCTCTTTTGTCCTGCAAACTCGCACTTTCCCTACGCGGCGGAAGTTGGCTTTTTTAATGTAATTTTTATTTTTGCTTTTATAATAATTCTAATCTTTATTAACCAAATTTCGTTTTGGCATTTTCAATGTTTTAAAATGAAACCAAAAAATGAGTGTGAAATGGCGGAACACTAAAATGCGAATGAGCTTGACTTCACCGCACTGGCGCTGGTTGCCTGGGAGGGGGTGCGTTATCAAAAAATTAACTCCGGTACAATTTATCTGAAATACAGGGTTATCGAAAAATAACGCCAACATTTAAAATAACCGTTATAAAAAAACTATTACTACATTTTGAATTGTTGTTTTTGGAATTTGTAGCTCGACACTTCGTCGAGCGTAAACTAATTAATCTGTGGTCGAGCAATACATTTTTTGGGGCTCCTGAAACAAGATTGGCGGATACGTTCGATATTCTCTTCTGATGTTGGTGGTCGGCCTGGCTTAGATTTTTTCTCCACAGTCCCTGTTTCCTTAAACTGGTTAAACCATCGAATGATAGCTTTGTAATCAGATACAGTTTGTCTTGGATAAGTTCACTGAAACAACCGCCGTACATTGACTGGCGACTAGTGATGAGCAAAATTGGTCTTGGTCTTGCAGTCTTGGTCTCGGTCTTGCGAAAATGCAAGACCAAGACCAAGACTGCTTTTATACTAGCAAGACCAAGACCAAGACCGAACGGACAAGACCAAGACTGTAATAGTTTTATAAATGAAACTATATATTGTTTATATTTTATATATAATCAACTGAACCACGTACAGTTATACAGTTTATACAATAATTATAATAACAACATGTTATATCGACATCATGTTCACAGACAATGTAATGTAATGTATTCTGACACAGAGTATTACGCTAGTGATAGCACAGACTACTATCACCTCTGACAAAGACCAAGACCAAATACGCAAGACTTAACCTATAAATTAAAGTATTTCGATAAGTGTTAGTGTGGTTTCTTTTCTATTAAAACGAAAACAATTTTAAAATGAGTGAAGAAGTGGAAATGAATAATTCTGAAATGCAATCTGAAGAAATTTCAGATGATAGTGTAATTAGTTTAGACTCTAAATCTGATAAAAAAAAACAAATTAAGTCTAAAAAACTTAAAAAGCCAAATCCTAAAAGTAAATTCAATGAATTTTTTTATATTGTTGATTTAACGGGCAATGTTTCTGGATTGTGTAAACTATGTGAAAAAAGTAAAAAAATTGTGAATATAAAAATGAAAAATAGGAATACGTCAGGTCTTAAAAAACATTTATCCACGATCCATAAAGATGAATTTCAAAAACTGTTTCCTCAAGCGCTGTCATCAACAAATATTGCCAATTTTTTTAAATCATCTGGAACAGACCCAGTAAGTCATTTCATGTGTATTAAATAAATTTTACATATACTTTATGGATAGCTTTTCTGCATAATAATATTTTTTTTATCTATTTTAATCTCAACAATCATTCAAAGTGTTATTTATTTGCTTATGTATTTTTGAAGTAATTAAATAGATAGTATGATTCATAACCTTGTTTTTGTCTAAATAATAGAATAATAATAGTTTTAATTTTCTTCAAACATAATGTTTTCTTAAAAAATATGTACAATTTTCATGTTGTTGTAATTTAATTGATTTAGTTATAATTTAACTTCTTTAGCAATGCGAATTCGGAGCTTTCTGAAAAATGTGAATAAAAGATATCGCGTATATCATTTTTTATTTTAATAGCAATACTTTTAGGAAAGATCGGAAAAACCATCTATAGAACAACGCGATTAGATTGATTTTTAGCTTCTTTAATGTTATTCCAAAAAAAACCATTTAGCAGTTAGACTACAAATTAACTAAACCGTCCTGAAGTTATATTCATTAATTTTTTGAGTAACTTTTATCAAGGCCTTTAAAATTTTTTTTATCAATTTAAAATTACAAAATTTAACGTAATATGAGATAAATAAAAAGACAAAATATCATAGAAAAAATAAATCCAAATTAATAATTTTCTTCTGAGGTATCTCTGCTGTTATAAATTCATCTTTTGTTACTATCACCTTTTCTTTACTCTATACGAGTATATACATATAAAAAAAATATACCTGATGTTTGTATACCCACACGTACTTTGTCTTTCGGTTTTCTTGTATGCACAAATAGATATATAAAACTGGTTTGATCTAATTTAAGTGTGTTAAGTTAGAGTACTTAATTTTTGTGGATGAAATTTTTATTTATGTTCATGAAAAAAAAATATAAAACAAAAAAAATTACACTAAAAACATAAATACATAATCAACTTTCTGATAAATGTACTTTACTTACTATAGTAAAAAAATTAATTAAATATTTCATTTTTTGTGCTAAAGACAAATTATCACTTATAGTATTATATATTAGATAATAATTAAAATTATATAATAACTAAAAATAACTTTAAAAATAAAAATGATATTAGAGAAAACCATAGCTTATTGAATATATTTATATATATAACAATTTATAGATATTATCTTATTATACATAGTTATATCCTGCGAATATTTGGATCTTATTGTATCCAACCGTTTTGATAAAATTGTGCATGGTCAGATCTCATCACTTTTTCATAGGTACACTGAGAAAAAAAAAATGACCTTTATGTAACTAATATTGTCTTGATTCAAGAATTGAAAACTTTTTTGCTGGTATCAATTCTATACTTGATTTGAAAATTAATTTTTTTTACAGGAAAAGTTTAAAATTAATAACACAATTTAAAAAAATGATAATATCTTGAATTGAGAGTCACTTTCTTTTACCAAACAAACTATTTTCAATCAAATTTTAAAAATCTTGAGACAAAACTGCAAAACTGAAAATTTTCAACAAAGAATTTCTTGAGACAACAATCTAGGGTTTTTATGAAATAATTTTTTTTTATTAGTGTAGATAAAAAGAGGTAATAGTTTAAGAGTTTCGCATATCGTAAAAATGATAAAAAAGTTAATAATGTTTTGAAGAAAATTAAATCAGCATAAAATTTATCATGTTGCTTCAAGTTAAAGCAGTAGCTTTTAAAACAAATACTTGAATACGATTATTATATCGATAAATTATAAATCATTTTTATTTTTATTTTAGGTCTCTTTTAAATACAAAAATTTCACTACCGCAACCGTGGATTGGATCTCGAAAAAATATCTTCCTTTTTCATTTTTTGATGACGAAGATACTCAAGAATACTTCCGATTGATTGATCCAAATCTTAAATTTCCAAGTAGATTTACTATTCGTCGAGAAGTACAGAAAAGATTCAAAGAACTTCAAACGTGTGTTAGAGATCAATTAAAAAAATGTACATCAAAAATGTCATTTACCATTGATGGTTGGACATCTATAGCCAATCGATCGTTTTATGGTATAACAATTCATTTTATTGATAATGAATGGAATTACCAATCAATGGTACTTGATTTCGTAGCATTTCATGGAAAGCATACGGGTAAAGATATTGCCCAAGTTTTCTACAAATGTATACAAGAGTATGAATTAGAAAATAAAATCCAAGGCATAACCGTTGATAATACTTCTGCAAATACGAAATTCATGTTAGAATTGCAAAAATTACTTCCAGATTTTGATGCAGAAAACCAACACTTTCGCTGTATGGCGCATGTTCTAAATTTAGGTGTGCAAGACTTAATGAAAACCTTGGCACTCAACAGTAATAATGAAAGTGACAATAATGGAAATAACAGTGACGAAGAATCTGAAAATGATGATGAAAGTGACTATGAAGAAGATGTTATTAGTGATGAAGAAATCAATTCTCAAAATGAAGATGATGGGAACAGCAATCAAGAAAATTTTGATTCTAGCACATCAATATCTAAAATACGCTCTATTTTTACTAAAATTAGACGAAGCGAGAAACTAAATAAAAAATTTCATTCTGCTTGTGAAACGGTTAATGTACCGACTAACCTCAGTCCAATTCTAGACTGTCCAACAAGATGGAACTCCACTCATGACATGATTGGCGTAGCCTTGAAATTAAAGCAAGGTATTGTCACATTGTGTAACAGTGTGTTTGAGCTGAATCCGTTTAAAATTTGCGAGGAGGAATGGACAATTTTGGAAAAAATTTATAAATTTTTAATTAATTTCAAAAATTTATCAACAAAGCTTGGCGGTGATAAATATGTAACGCTTCCTTTTGTTATAATTTCGTTTAATCTTTTATTGGATAGGATAGAAACTATAACAAAACAACTCGATGGTAAAATTGAGCGTACCGCAGTTGATGTGCAGCTCATTTTGGGTTTTCAAGCTGCAAGAGATAAAATGCTTAAACATTATGCAAAAACTGATTGGATATATTGCACAACGTTGATTTTAGATCCTAAACATAAATTTGAAACATTTGATCTAACGTCTTGGGGATTGGAGATCAAAAGCGAAACTGTCAATAGGTTTGAACAACTGTATGAAAAGTATCGACTTCAGGAACCAGTTGAAGAATCATTAATGGACACAAATGAAGAATGTCAGGATGATGAGGAAGCTATAGATTTTAATAAATTATATTCAGCTCCATCTTCTTCATCAGCTTCTCAACACTCAAATAAAGAGTTGGAACAATATCTAAGTCAACCTCGAGCTGTGAGCAACGAAGATGTATTACATTGGTGGAAACGTCATCAACTACAATTTCCGATTTTGGCAAAAATGGCTCGAGATTTTTATCGATTCCGGCGACATCCGTTCCAGCTGAAAGATCATTTTCAAAAGCCTCTCTTGTGATACGGAAACATCGCAATAGATTGAATAATGAGGCGGCTCGATGGCTATTATGTATAAATTCGTGGTCATCAATTAAAAAATAATAAATATATTAATAATTAATACAAATATTAAACTTTACAGATAAGATAACTTTTTGATATTATTCGATTGTAGTAAAATAAAGTTTAGAATTAGAATAAAAATTAGAAATAAATTGCATTTAATTTTTAATTTGTACCTGTAAAAGACCTGAAAAATTCGCCAAAAAGTTACATGTTGCAGACTAAATGATTGAGACCAAGACTGAATACGCAAGACCGAGACCAACACCAAGACTGAATACGCAAGACCGAGACCAAGACCAAGACTGAATAGACGAGACCAAGACCAAGACCAAGACTACACATTTTTGAGCAAGAACAAGACCAAGACCGAATGAGCAAGACCAAGACCGATACCAAGACTATTACAGTCTTGGTCTTGGTCTTGCTTTGCTCATCACTACTGGCGACTTTGACTCCGCGTACGAAATAACGCACTTAGCTTTTTGTTGAACGGTCAACATCGTACTGAACGGCGGCAATTGTTGGTGCGCCCGCGGCCGACCTTGGCTACTGCGCATCTAGTGTGCGCATAGCAAGGTCACGCCACCTCCAAAACAAAGCTTAAGTTCACCAACTAGCGTTCAATGACAGAATTACACGTTTAATATAAAGGGTTGCGGTGCTATAAATTTTTAAAATGTCGACCCTGTATAGTGCAGGTGGCGACACATATGCGTTACTACATGTGGTTAATATGCTAACCTCGAGGGCGAAGCACGAATATAATTACATTTAGTATAGCATTATAACACTGGTACGGATAAGATAATAGTTACTATGACACTGATCGACATAATGCAAGTCATAAGCTACGGTTTCTGAACCCATGTAGAGGATTCATGCCATTGGTGTAGATAGAGAAGAGATAAAGAATATTTATGATATCAGATGTTGTACAATAATTTATTTGAAAGTTTGTTTGAGTTTAAGATGGCTAGAAAAGTTTTAGTTTACGATAGTATGCATATTAGTAAACTGAATTAGTAATTAATTCGAATAATATGATATTAAAGAACATAGTATATGCAGGTATACCAGTGTTAGCACGGCTACTGCATCACACTGACGCCGACGTGTTGAGTGATGCGTGCTGGGCGCTTTCATACTTGTCTGACGGACCCAATGAGAAGATACAGTCTGTGATTGACGCTGGCGTATGCAGGAGACTTGTTGAATTGCTCATGTAAGTTTATATAATCTTTGTATATAAGTATTGTGTGCCTATATTTTGAAGACCTATCAGCCGCTTTGCACAGCGTTCCTATTTGAACAATTTTGATTATTAATGTTCCATCCCATAATTAAAAAATGGAACATTATTTATGGATTCTATTAATAATATTTTGTGTTTTAATTATTAAAAAATAGTAATAGTAATACATCCAAGCGTCGTCACATTGGGGGACCGCTAAGTTTACTTGTATTTAATTTCATACATACTTTTTAATTTTTAGTTTTATTCTTTTTTTATTAGTTTATTTACTTAGCGGTCCCCCGACGTGACGACGCTTGGATATATTACTACTACTATTAATATTGAAACTTATCATAAGTTTAAAGGGCTATGAGGTACATATTATTTTTTACTTTTTGGAGGTTTTTTTTGAGTCGGGGGTATTTTAAATTTAAGTTTTATTTCATACTTCTTAAACACTACGATCTACACTCTATCCCCACATTCACGCTAATACTTTCCGGGACGGTACACGAAATTGCGACACGAGATCATGCCTCGCCGAAATCTGAGTATTCTGACAATATTTGTCTGATCCATCATCAGATCCTGATCACCATCTATCTATCTATCTATAACCTATTCATAGAGACCATTGCAATGAGCCTAAACATGATACCTTTACTGTAAGTGACGAGGAGTTAGATATTTTGCTGACTTTAGATGATACTGCAGCATCTGGTCAATGTTACTATGTTATTGTGACATTATTGAAGTCACAGTGTACTAAATTTCGAATCGATTAAACTAATAGAAGATGTTCGCGTCCCTTTAAAAACTAAAAAAGAGCTGATATTCTTCAAACGGCTGAACCGATTTTGATAGAACATGTCTAAGAACAACTGCTAGAAAACCTGCTTTCAAACAAAAAAACCGCATCATAATCGGTCCATTCGTTTAGGAGCTACGATGCCACAGACAGACACACAGACACGTCAAACTTATAACACCCCTTCTTTTACGTCGGGGTTTAAAAATGGAACATTGTTTATAGATTCTATAAATAATTTTCTGTTTTTTAATTATCACCTCGATGTTTATCTGCATGACACAGACATTTTTCATACCAGTCTATTGGATGTAAACTGCTGTTTGGAACACTTATTGTAATTAGTGGCAGTGACTCCAACAGTTCAAAAGTTGAGCTTCGACTTTTAGGGGCTTCGAAACAAAGTAAAAACAAATTTTTTTAGTCATCATGTGGGGTCATGAATGAAAACTTAATAAATCTTATGATTGATTCAGTTTTCATTCTGATTAAACTCGTGTTCAAAAATGTACAACTTGTTAATGTTTTTTTAACAAACGTCAACCATATCTCCAAAATTATTTACCATTCAGTAAAATCTAAATCTACTAAGACTAAGGTATAGATAGAAGAAACATTTATGCTGTTGAAATTTTGTTTTGAAATAATAACACTGGTATAACACTGATATTTGTAATAACAGCACTCGTCTGTTTGCTTTTCTTTTATATTAGTGACTACGTAGGCTATAACAGACCTGGATTATTGCAATTGACTGATTTGTGATCCGTTTCAATTATTTAAGTCTATTTTAATTTAAAAATGGCTTTAAAGAGCCCCACTTCATGTAATCAGAAACCGATTGTTCCTTGGGGGTGACGTAGTAAACCTTCTTCGGGCACAAATGACTAAAAACAATGGCCGACGTTAGGTACGACTGGTGTGCATTAATAGTCCACACATTCTTCCACCTCTTGGCAGTATTTGCAGATTTTTATGGCAGAAAGTCTCAAATTATGCAATGTGTTGCTTTATTTAAGTGCAGTATTTAGGTAAGATCACTCTCTGGAAGTGTTCTTACCAAGATATGTAAATAATTATTTCCATGATGAAAGATATAAACCAACCATATTATTATTATCGATATAGGCACAATAAGTCGACGGTGGTGTCGGCGGCATTACGAGCGGTCGGAAATATAGTAACAGGGGATGATGCCCAAACTCAAGCGGTTCTCAACTGTAACCCGTTGCCCAGTCTTCACGCTCTTTTGCGATCCAGTACTGAGACGCTTCGCAAGGAAGCCTGTTGGACCTTGTCTAATATTACTGCGGGGAATGCTGCTCAAATACAAGTATGTCTATTGGTTGTAACCGTATTCAATCGCAAACACCATTGATGTAACTTTTTAAGGTATATTGTAAATTAAGCCAACTAAAATAAAAACACTGAAAACTATAAAATAATTCGCCTACTAAAATATTAGACTAAAAAAGATTTCTATCGTTGTTTATTGGTTTAGCGCCAACTTCAATAAATATCAAATTTTATTAAATAGGTATTGTATCATATTTATTTCATATCAGTATTAGTTTTGATTAGTAAAGGATAATTATTTTGTAATTTTCAGTGATTTTATTTTGAAGTCAGTTTAATTTTTTGGCTTAAAAATTTACCCTTTTTGAGTGGCCTTATCCTAAATAGATATCTAGGGCTCACTGACTTAAAGAATCATTAAATCAGTGCACAAAGGCGGAGAAATCAATGAACATATACTTAATAAAAAGGGAAATGAGAACTCTTCCTCCTTTTTTGAAGTCTGTAAAAAAGAACATGTCTATTTTTTTATAATAATTTAATCATTAATTTTTAGTTAAGTACATAATTTATCGAATACTAAAATTCAATTAATTTTTCAATAAGTACACATTCTTAACAATTATGTATTATATTATGCGATTCCATCATTGGTTCTTATCTCAACATACTAATTTAGAATATATCAACATTTATTTAATTCACAGGCAGTGATAGATGCAAATATAGTCCCAGCCTTAATTGAAATTTTAAGACAAGCTGAATTTAAAACAAGGAAAGAAGCTGCGTGGGCAATTACGAATGCGACTAGCGGAGGAACTCATGTTCAAATTAGGTAATGAAATGAATTTCTATCTTCGATCGCAAATAAAAAACTAGATGCACAATCTTCTGTAAAATATAAACAAATTATTGTCTGAAAAGACATATATACATTTCTAATCATATAGTATTATCCGCAATATTGTGCTAATTTAAAGTAGACCTTACTGTCAAAGCATAAGGTTGTAAGAGTTGGTAAAAGATCCTTGCATGACATTGAAACGAAGTTTGTTGAAAAAAATATTTAAAATGCAATCTTACGTTTCGTGCTTAAAGTATAATTCACATAATCTATTTGCGTCATTTTGATTTGTTACGTGAAAGTGACAAGAATGAGATATATATTGTCAGGCCATTTTTGAAAAATATGATTACGAATTTAATAGAAAAGAGCTATGTAGCAATATTATTATAACGAAATGAATACGTAAATAAAATTATTTATTTTTTTACCGAAAATGAGAATCATTGTCTTTTTTAGCGTTTTCGACGTGTCGTTTTTACAATTTTTAAAGGAGCACTTTTACATGTTTGCTGTCAGCGTTTTCAAATACTACTAAAACAAAAGTACATTCGTTTAAGTGCACATTTGGTTCTGACATTTTGGAGCATTGATTGTGTATCTTGATTTTATTCACGATCGAAGATTTTTGTGCTTTAAATTCTATTGTAATTATCATGTAGTAACATAAATTGTTTGAATCACTTATATTTCCAACTGGTTTAGTTTCTACATTATGTGCCAAGAAGCTTTTGATTGGAAGTCTGTTGTTAAGGTAATATTTGTAATAGCAACACTATCAAATTATAGTAGCGGTTCGCTATGATGGCCATTTTGACGTTTGGCAGCTCATGAAGTTTCAAATGAGCAAATTGCTGTTCTTTATTGTCAATAGTGAGTTAGGCATAAAATTTATCGAATTTGTAATTTTAGGACCCAAAATTAATTTATTACATTTATTTCTGAACTATGTATATATGTTCAAACTCTATATTATAAATTCTTTAAACTATATTATTCCTCAAATCTCATATATATTATATATGAGATTTACAGTGAACCATCCATTGCAAACTGTACATTAGAGGTTATGTCAACGAATAAATCAAGTGTCAACGAATAAACGAATATCCATCATAGGTGAAAGAATTCCTATAAATATATTAAAATGGAGCAACAATTCGAAAATATGTGGAAGAAATTCAAAGACGATTACAACAGCAAACAATCATAACAACACAGAACGTGACTGTTACACTGCCCGAAGCTTTAGAGGAGAAACTCCTCTAAAGCTTCGGGCTTCTCCGAGTTACTCACTTTGGTATTAAGACAGGAAAGAATACAAGACCGATCCTCATAACTCTCACCCTAGCTTGGAGGAAGATAGAATTGCTTAAGAATAAAAAACATCTCTGAAGGGATACATGCCACGGAGGACTTCCCAAAGGATGTCCTAGAGAAACGGAAAGAGCTGAAAAACAAAAGTCAAGAGGACACTCAAAAAGGTAACACCGCTTACGTACGCTATGATAAAACAATAGTGATAAGTAAAAGGGGAAACAAAGAAAAAAGGAAGAGGTCACCTATAATGTCCCCAAATACCCCAGATGTCCCTGAGAGAGCACCAAGCAAACTAAACAAAATAAATGCTTTCAAATATATGGGAGCAAGAACAACTTCGAATAGCGAATCAAGTAGAAAGTAACAATTAGCAGACATCGGCAACCGGAACTTGTACCGATGACACTGTAGCGTCTACGCCCAAAGTTCCTGTTGGAAAAGAATCGCGGCTTATAATTTGTCACGCCGGAACCATTAACGGGTTTGTCGAAGGTTCTCTCATGGCTTTTGAGTCAAAAACCACTGAAGACTATCCTGAAGAAATGAATGGAGAAAAGTTTACTGAATGGTTTACCTCAATGTTGTGTAGCCGCCCTGAACCAGCTATTATAATTATGGACAACGCCCCATACCATTCAATGCAAATTGACAGACCACCTGCTCAATCCCAAAAGAAAGCTGACATCGTGTCATAGCTGGAAAAAAATAGGGTAGATGCAAACATAAATATGTTAAAAGCGGAAGTAGTACATCTTTTAAAAGAAAACAAACCAACCAAGAATCGATACGTAATTGACGAAATAGCCTTAGAACATGGGCACAGTTATACGGTTACCGCCTTACCATTGTGAATACAATGCAATTATTCGTCATTCAAAGTTGTGTGTAAATGAAAATACTTTTACGTCATGTTAATTATTCATCGGAACTACGATGAAAAATCTTTCAACGGTATTAAAACTACATATAATTTTTGTAAAAAGATTATCTTATAATATTTAATAACTTTGAAAAGTCCTACCTATATCAGTCTTACTCAATAATTTCTTTAAATCTGAATGCCGAGACCGCTATCTGTTACCTATTTTTATTACCAATTTGTTAAATATTCTTTAAGTAAGAAAGAAAAAGTCACTATAAATGGTTTAGAGGGCGCTTATAAAAAAAGAGATCGATGGCTTTTGTTATTCATTGAAAGTTAGATTATTTTCTAATTAAGTTATATGTTACTTTTCTTAATGTCTTAATTGTATTACTTAACTTATTTTTAATTGTATAAACTTTTAGTCATCGCGAAATCTAAATCTCGTAGATAATAAAAATGAACGCAATTTGAAATCGGGTGCATTAAGTGTTGTATCTGATATTAACCAATTAGATATCTGGAATAGGACAGTACGCAATTTTAACCAATAAGCCTTCAGCGAAATGAAGGCGCATACAGTAATAACTAACAGTAATAAAAAAATTAAAACTATTGATGATTTTTTTGTCTGATGCTGGTATTGGCTAGAGACTGCGTCTCTTTTTTAACGTGTGTGCGTGTTTTGGTATAAGTAAACATTCAAAACCACTACAGATGCACGCGTGTAATTATACGAAACACAACGTTAGAAAATCTTTGCATGTGTGTAAATTCAACCTTTGATGCGAATTGTCTCTCGGGCGAACGATAAAATAAGGCGTGCGGGAATTTTGAAAATGTTTTTGGTTTCGATGTATTTCTTTTTCTGACATTAATTAATTAGCAAATTGCTAGGGTAAACAGTCTATTTATCCCTATGGAGTGCACGCCACTGCCCCATTTACCACAACAAAAATGCTTAAAATATAGGAGAAGCTTGTGAAC
This sequence comes from Zeuzera pyrina, assembly GCA_907165235.1. Lineage (NCBI taxonomy): Eukaryota > Metazoa > Arthropoda > Insecta > Lepidoptera > Cossidae > Zeuzera > Zeuzera pyrina. Next base: position 14,413,954 of record OU015624.1, read on the forward strand.
ATGTGTCTAAAGGAAACTGGGAAAAAGTTGTGAATAGAACTGTTAAATTAATAAGGGAAGATTATGAAAGAGATGTGAAACTAGATAATATTTTAGAAAATGAACTTATAATAATTAATGTAACTGATGACAGCAGCGACAACAGTGAAAATAGCAGTATAGACGAATCTGATTAAATATGGCCTTCTGTGGAACCTTTTTTTCTGTTTCTTTCTGTATGAATTCGTTTCTTGTGTGCTAATAAAGTACGTATATTCATTTTCATTCCATAATTAAGTTCATTCAAATATTTTAAGTAAACATTTATATTTTAGTTTTATTAAAACTTTTTAAACTTTCTACTTGCAATACTAGTTATAAATCCAAAAACTTATAGATGCGACTCGCATTTGATTATCTTTTTTTTGATAATAAATTGACATTTCATGTCACTAATGTAATGTGTCAAAACGGCCATCATAGCGTGCCGCTACATAGATGGGAGTTGTAATCAGTCAACATGCTGTATGGTTGACTACTTAATATTTATGTATAATTATTCAGTTGTATAATATGTAACATATTAACATTTTTATATTGATATTTTCTTTTAGGTATTTGGTTGAACAAGGCTGTATTCCTCCTTTGTGCGATTTATTGACGTTGACCGATGCTAAAACAGTTCAAGTTGCGCTCAATGGTTTAGATAACATATTGAAAGCTGGTCAACAGTCTGACCAACGAGACAATCCATATGCAGTACTTGTGGAAGAATGTTTTGGTATGATTCGTTTTCTCATATATACTATATTGTGCCTCGCGATTTCACCTGCGTTAAATTCGATATTTTTCCGGCATAAAAAGCAAATTAATACTCTCTGAAAAGTCCTCTATCTGCCAATGAAAGCCCCGTCAAAATTGGTTCAGCCATTTCGGAGATTACCCTAGATAAACAAAGAAACAAACATTTTAAAAAAGCGTGTATGGGTTTTGGTTGTGTAAAGATATAAGCTCAAGGAAAACCATTATTTCGAAATCACAGACAGACACTTTAATTTTACTTTATTTTACTAGGTATAGATTATTGATTCTGTAAAATTAAAATATTAAATGTTTTTTTGGTATTGTCATTATTATAATATACATTAGTTAAAGTCATTGAGTACCCACAACGGGAGGCTCGCTTCACAGGCACAAAAAAATAGCCACCGCACGATAAAAACTAGTTTTGATTTCGATAATCGATTTGTTACCATTTCTATAACCGAATTCATTGCATCAAGTGCTCCGCAAAATTGACACCTTATACCGGCAGCAGGTGCAACGAAAAATCCGCTCTATGGAATCTAGCCAAAGACGGAATTATATTCCATTAGTAAATATAATTTATACTATATACTAGTTTTCCATTATAATATATTTTTTTGGAATCGTTTCATTAAATCGATCTACCGATCTCATCATGACGTATTTCGATTCATTCGAATATGTTGCATTCACTTGTTCATCATTCTAGAAAGTCAATCTTAATCTTTGTCATACAATAATGAATCTTGAATTGGCTTAAACGTAGCTTACAATTTTTGATTGCCGAATTGTACGTACAAATTATGACGTAAACGCACTTACTGGCGAGACTATATTTTTAGCTAACATTTAATTATAGTTAACGCGTTACAAATAAAATTATAACTTAATTGCAAAAGAAAGAAAAAATTTCGTGGTAGCATTTAATTTTAGACCTTAATTGATCACGAATAAAATTTCAATTCAAGTTATTTCTACGTATTTGTTAAATTCGGTGAATGTTGTCGAATTGTTTGTGTGCGAAAGCGTAAAGACACGACTCATCATTGCATTTGAGTGTTCCCATTTACTTGTGGTAGTACCTCTCCTCCCGCATAAAGTGCCAGAAAGTTTTGCATGAGAAATAGCGCGTATGCCGCCTCCCGTTGTAGGTACTCAATGATTAAAGTTGTGATAGATATCTCAGTAATTACTGAAAAACATTACTGATCTGGTATATTTCAAATTCATGTTGTTGTATCTCATATTGGTACTAGTATGTAGTAATACGCAGTAGTAACTAATTAATCTGTGGCAATACCATGAAGAGGCAAAAGTGAAATAGTTAATAGCTTGATCCCGAACCTATTTTGTGTATTATGTATTTGTAAATATTCTCAACTTTATATAAAATCGTATGTTTAAGACCTGTCCTCTCTGACAACGCCGTTAGTGATACAGCGTAAAGATATGTATATATGTGTAAGATATCTATTATGAAATAATAATTTCATTTGTACTAGCACAATATTTAATATGTTTATTTTTTTTAGGTTTGGACAAAATAGAATTTTTGCAATCACACGAGAATCTCGAGATTTATCAAAAATCATTTGAAATTATTGAGAATTACTTTGGGTCTGAAGAAGAGGATGGTCGACTTGCCCCCTCAGTGTCATCAACGACTGATCAATATCAGTTCAATACTGACCAGTCTGTGCCCATGGGTGGCTTCCAGTTCTAACCGAAGCTTATGTCACGCGTTGTATCAATGCTTACTGTGCAGTGAGTATAATATAATAATCTGCATTCAAACTTTGGTTATACTAATGTATTGATAAGGTGACTTATATAACTCATTTTTGAGGTTTTATACCTCAAAAGGAAAATGGAAACTTTATATCCCTCACGTGTTCGTCTGCTTGTCAGAGTCGTTTCGTTTCTCGGAAACTGCGATGTATAAACTCAGGATTTGGGGAATAACATCATGTTATTAATCATGTAATAGCAATAGATAAAAATATTCATTAGACAATAAATAGGGCACAAGTACGAGTATACTCAACTTGACAATTCCGGTGTCTTTATTTCCGAAACATATAAGACAAATACAAGACTGGAATTAAAGAAAATCGAAGAATGTAGTTTTAGGAAAAACAGAACGCATTCCTAGGTCTTAAGATCTCCAAAAATTAATTTTATAAATTTACCCTTGTGTAAATATCTTTTTATTACACATGCGGGATAAACAGTATCTAAACGCACATTTTTACGGTTGAAAAGTAGCTATTTCCTTACTTTATAATTTGAGTGAGTATAACTTGTCGCACGAAAATTTTGATTCGCACACGCAAATTCGCGATTTAAATAGTATATTGTGCAACAAGTGCGGTAAGTTGTCGATTGCTCACTCGAACGAAGTTGAGCGCACGAACGAAGCGAGTGCTCGGGTGGGCAATCGACAACACCGCACGAGTTGCAGATACTATTTTTTATTACTAATGCGGAGATAATTTCGGTATAAAGAAAAATTGTAGAAAGTAATAACTTTATTTTTATTTATAATTGTAACGCGACGCGGCACCACGCGCCACCTTTCCGGCCTCCCTCCCGCATAGCCGAGGGACGGGTGCATCACCGTCCGCGCCCATTTGCGTGCGACAAGTCAACTTGTCGAACTGTAATTGTAAAATGGGAAAATAAGTACTTATCAACCGCAAAAATGTGCGTTTAGATATTGTTTATCCCGCATGAGTAATAAAATATACTAAAAACACACTGCATATGAATTGATCTTAATTTTTGATTTAATAACTTTTGATATAGTGTTTTTTTTAACTGGGACACTACGGGGAAATCTGAATCTATAAGAGATACAGGGGAACTGTCTCAGGAACCATTTGATATTCTTTTCTGATAACAATTTTGGCGTTATGGATTTTTTGATCAAGCGTGAGATGTCCAAAAAAATTAGGCAAATTAACAAAAAACTTTTTTAATGCGGATCGACTCAGTTACATGTAAGCATATTTCATTGTATCGGAGGAAAAAAATTTGGACAGTACAAGTAGATCAAATTTAATAAAAATTTTTTTCATGCAATACAGTATGGGGCATCCGAATCTATAGTTTAAAGTACCATTCGGTCTCTTTTGTGAAAACAATTTTGTCATTATCACTTTTTTAGCCAAGCATGAGTAGTCCATAAAAATGAGTAAAATTTACTATTTCTTTTTGTTAATACAGATGAACTGAGTTTTACGTAAGCGTAATTTCATTGTATCGGACGAAAAAAATCCGGACAGCAGAAGTTAATTAGCATCTCAAGCTTGACCAAAAAATTGATAATGCCAAAATCGTTGTCACAAAAAAAGACCAAATGATTTCTAAGAAAGTTTCGCTGTATTTCTTATGGATTCGGATTTCTCCATGCTGTCCCAGTTAATAAAACCACTATAAATAATTCCGGCTTATGTCAATTATATTTACAGAATTAATAGAAAAATGCTAATAACCTCTTAGTGCAAAATTCCTGTCAACATACGTAACAACTTTTTGTTCTAAGATTTTTTTTAAAACTCAATATGTACCTCAAAATATATTTGTTAAGTTTTGTTGTACTGTCTGAAACGTAATTACTCTATGTATTTCCAATGGTGCAGTGCAAGGGCCACCGGCCAGGTGCCATTTTCAGAAACATTTAATGTATTTTTATTTTTGTATGAAAGAAACAACTTATGAATTTTTAAAAGTCGTAAAACAAGTTACTGGGGATAATGTTTAATACAAGATACTAAGAGGTTATTAGTATTTTAAAATTAACCCTGTATACAACAAATTAATAAACTAACTCAGATCTGTATTACGTATCATGTCAGATCATTGAATTATTATCTATTACTTTGTAAGAACTGTTGATTGTGTTAACAATGGCATTACCTATTTTTTTTGTTTCAGATGTCCTATTTTAGTGCATAGATTTTATGAACTGAAAGTGTCATGGAACAAATTTATTCCACAGGAGTGTAAAAGTCTTGCACGTATTATATGATTTTAACTATCTATCGATTTATAAATTTGTAAAATGCCTTGTTATTTTTGTTGCTTTTGTAGATAATCTGCATATCTAGTTCATTTATTTTGTAGAATATTACAAAAATATTTTTTGGCAACATGCCATTTTTTGTTACCTACTAAAAATTATATTAAACTTGTATATTATGTGAAAAGGTAAATAACTTTATTGGTCATAACTTATGTTATTATTATAATAAGCATCAACCCAGTGATATTTTTGTGTAATTTTAAATGTCTGTGCATAGTGGTGCATAGTAAACAACCTCAAATATTTTAATATTATTTTATTCAAAATAATAACAAAGAATAAAAAATAACAATAAAAATAAAGCTAATAAATGGCAACATAATTATGTACATATACATATTCATCTTATTAAATTAAACACAATTGCTGTAATAAAACTGCTTACCCTGTATGCTTTATTATTTACCTGTATATACTCAATATAATATATATGTATATACATATATACAGTGCTAACTTTAAGGGAGAGGGGGAACAACGCGGGTGGTTTCGTAGGGCGCCAGGGTTATCAATCGTTATGAAAACTGGAAAAAGGCGTTGAAGACTATTGGTCAGGGCGCCCGAATTACTAAGGCCGGCGCTGTATGTACATCTTTAAATTCTTAATTTAAAGAACAGTTCTTATTGAGTATATGATTAAATTTTCAAAAAACTTTGTTATTTATTATAGTTACAGATTAGTATAAAAATATATACCTATATTAGAAGAGATATCTAAATGTGATCTAAATAGATATATCAAACTAAGTCTTGTGCAACACAGATTAAACATAAAACAGCCTTGTTGTTTTCAGTCATGATTAAAGTTATTCAGTTGATTCACAAATACATACAGTACTATTTTTTAATTGTATCCTGTATTTTAGTTTGTGACAAATATTCTTTGTATATTATCTTATTCCTAAAGTTGTCACCAACTAAGTCCAATATCATTAAAGTATACTAAAGCCCTCAGAAATGTATGTTCTTTGTGCAGCTTTTCCCAAAAAGCCATTCTTTCATGGAAGGGATTTCTCCCTTTCGTTAATTCAGAACCAATACTAAGATAGTTTAGTTTATCCTTATCTTCGATGGGATCCCATATAATCTGTAGTAATGGGTCAGATTCATCAGGAGTGGGGTTTCTGAAAAAGAGGGTCATTATTGAATTCTGTAGTGTAGCATGGCCATTGTAGATCATTTGATCTGTACCAGGCGACATTTTGTTGTGTGATGCATTTAGGATAAATCATGAAAAGGTAAGAAAATAGTTTTCATTTTGTTATTTTACTTTAAAAGAAACTGTATAGCTCATAGTGCTTGTACTACATGCTTTAACTTTGTCATATAATTAAATTATTAAAAAAAGCAAAGCTAGATGCCAAAGAAATATACCATACTTAATTCTTATATTAAATATTAGAAAATGTTGAATATTTACCCATATTTTGCAAAATTCGTCCACATTTTAACTACTCGATTCCTCGTTGTAACAGAATCTTTACTACCTTTACATACAGGCTCATTTAGCAATTTTATTCTAAAAATAAATGGAATTTCTGAAAAGTGTCCAAGGGAGTTAAAGAACTTTAAATCTTTTGGCACTGTCCATTCCCCAGCATAATTGATGATATAGTAGTAAATAGGACACTCTTTAGTGTGTTGACTGTGAAGTCTTACTGTTTTATTGACATAATATAAGAAATAATAGTCGCTGATTAGCTGTAAATATTGATTCTTAGTATCTTCTCTCAGTGATTCTTCACCATTTAAATAAAATCTCAGTAATTGAAGTCCAATTTTTTTTGCTAATTTGCCTTCTCTGGCAAGTGACTTTGGTACAAGAAGGCTGACATCTTCATTGTATTTCTTATAATCTTCATAAAAGTTAGGTTTAATAAACTGGCATACTGAACCTTCAATGTTGTTACTACCTATTATTAACGGAACTTTATTAAAATTACCCGATTTCAAAATTAAAGCTGGACTTTTAGTAAGAAATGCAGGTTGCCCTTCAAACTCATCTTCAATACATGGTTTGAATATTACATCAAACCCATCATTGTTATCAAAATTATGAACTTTATTTTGTAATTTTGCAGTGGCTTCCATTATTTTTTTGGCAGATATGTTTTTTAATTCTTCAACAATTTCAATTTTATCTGTTTTTGCGATGCTCAGCTCTTTAGACAGTTCTAATACAGAGTAAGATGGATTTTTCGCTAAAGACCAACTGTTTAAGGCACTTGCACTTTGAATAATAGCTTTGTGAAACAGGCCAGAGGCCATAGGAGACAGCATCATAAAGTGTACAATAGCCCCACCTGTACTATTTCCAAATATAGTAACATTATCACGGTCTCCTCCAAAGGCAGTAATATTTTTTTGCACCCATTTTAATGCTAAGACAACATCTTTCAGCCCACAGTTACCAGAAGCAGTAAAATCATTGATAGATAAAAAGCCAAAAGGTCCTAAGCGAAATCCACATCTTACAAATACAACATCTTCATTGTTAATTGGAGTTGGGTCCAAAATGTAATCCAGGGTGTGAGTAAAACCACAGCCTCCAATCCAAAACATTACTGGCAAAGGTTTATCTGGTTTTATGTTTGGAGTTGAAATATTTATATAAAGACAATCTTCAGATCCACTGATTTCATTTTGAAGAAGAAAGCACATTGGTAATTGAGGATCTTTTGTACAATCTAGGATTTCTGTCCATGGCGTAATAGGGGAGGGTGGCTGTAAAAGAAAACGTTGAATAAAGAGGGCATATGTGAGAAAGACTAAATGGCTAATACTTACGGTTTACATGTTATGACACTTAATCATACTAATTCTTGAGAGGCAAAACTTAGGCGTCTTTATGGGAAAGGACTTTAGAATATGTATGCTTTTCTGAAAAATGCTTAATAATAATTATTACATTCTCAACTTAGTGCTATTTGGTAAACGCTGTTATATTAACATTATAATATACTGAAGCGTTAATGATAAAAAACTTTTGAATAGTTAAACCTAATATAAGCTCAAAACATAAGTCTAGAATATAACTTTTAACCTAACCACCAGAACTTGTCTTTGGTTAGAAAGGAATTAATGAAGTGAAACTTTAAATCTTGAATATTTACAGCGAGTGCTTTCTATTATGCATCATCCCTATTATTATAATATCTTCGATTATTATGAAATAATCAAAAAAATTTATAAATCACCAAACCAAATCGTAGATAATCTAAATCTTCATTGATTGACATCCCCTATAACAAAGCCTATAACATACATCAACATGTGTCAAAACATGTAAACCATTTCCCTTTAATAAATGTAATATAAAGGCCACCTATTGGATCATTTACTTATGTAAATAGTTACCATAAATCTCAGATATCCCACTGGCGGTTTGGCATAAGGTATCCCTTTGAACTTATAGCATATCCGTTGATCCGTTTTGTCTATAAAACCACGTACTGGGCCTTCCTCAGTTTCTACAACATAACTTGATTCCTCCCATACTGTAGCCATTATTTAACTATTACGGAAAACAAAACGGGAAATTATAGCGCACGTACAAATTGATAAAACGCTGTAAATATAAAACAGTATAGGACAGTCTAAAAGAAGTAAACAACAAGTATAAACGTAGTGATTACTTAGTGACAAGAGTGTAAAGATTTAAGACAAAATATTACGAGTTTAATATAAGTTTACGAGTTACACTTTCTTGACTATGCTCTTTGGACAAAAGATTGGCATCTTTTTCTTATTTTTGTTATATTATGGTATTCTATACTACAATTTTATTTAGATGTAGGTATGTATTCATGTACAAAGAGCTATGTAGTCCTATAGTACCTACCTATGATTAATGAATTATCAAAAATTCAATACTTTTTTATTTATATTAAGGCTTTGGTAACAAGACCATCAGCCTAATGACGTAACTTCTGGAAAAACATTAACTATCCCCAACACTACTCCAGTAGTGATAGTAGGCTTTACTGAAGTTAAAAAGGACTTCTTGGAAGAGCGTGAAAACTTCAGCTACACATGTTTATATAGATCTCCTCCATTCTTTTCACTTACACAGAACTTTAAAACACAATATACTATCACTTTTGTACTTTAAAACTCCTAAAAATGTAAAAAATGGAAAATCTAAATGAAACGACAACCTCACCTCCCGTTCCCGCCAAATAGTCCAAAAATTTAACAACAAAATTGCAATAGCATATCTCCGACGGATCGTTTGCCATTATTAAATTTCCAATTACCTACGTAATAATTGTTACAAAGAGTTTTCGGTCGTTTGCACATTAACTTTGTCTTAACGTTGTATTTTATGGAGTAGTTCGCCTCTTGTAAGATTAGGTACCTATTTCTCATGGCTGAGTTGCAAAAGCGAGAGTTTTACTTTTTTTGGATAAATCGATACGGGTATCAAATTCTAGGTTTCTCGGGGTACTGATTACGAAAGTGACTTTCACTTTCAAATCCAAGATGGCAAATATTACTTTTTTGGATAAATCGATATGGGTGTCATATTATAGGTTTCTCGGGGTGTTGATTACGAAAATTATGTTTATTTTTGAATCCAAGATGGCGATTATTATTTTTTTGGATAAATCGACATAGATATCATATTCTAGGTTTCTCGGGGTGCTAATTACGAAAATGATGTTCATTTTCAAATCCAAGATGGCGAATATTACTTTTTTTTGGATAAATCGATATGGGTATCAAATTCTAGGTTTTTCGGGGTGTTGATTACGAAAATGACTTATTTTCAAATCCAAGATGGCGAATATTACTTTTTTGGATAAATCGATATGGCTGTCAAATTCTAAGTACCTCGGGGTGCTGATTACGAAAATGACGTTCATTTTGTAATCTAAGATGGATTTGAATTTTTTTTTTTTTGATAGATCTACATGGGTGTCATGTTCTAGGTTTCTCGGAGTATTGTTCAATACCAACAATATGGGTTTGCAGGGCCGAAATCACAATAAAACAAATAGGATCAGTCTGAAGTCATATTTAAGGTCACAATTAAAGTAACGGATTATTTCAATCCGTTTATCAAAGCCGAAAGTCACGAAAATGAGGAAGAAATTACACAAATACGAAAAACAACAACAAAAACAAGGCGAAAACATCGGACAGTTTGACTTTGACGTTTGACGGTATCCGCTAACTCTGTATCGAGCAGGACTGTCAATGCCAAAAGTTTAAACTCCCCAGAAGTAATTCCCGAATTCTTCAAACTTTGAAAGCGAAATACTAATGTTTTCCAATTTCCAAAAAAGAATCGTAAGAAAATCCGTTTTACGAATACTATTGGACTATTTTGATTAAAAGCTGGTAGCAGAATGACATTAATTGTATCTTGAAATCCTTGCTCTTCTTTCATTTGTATATCTATGTATCATTGTTTCATTAATAACTAAATTCCACAATCCCCTAGAATGGTAAAATTTCCTACAATCCAATCGGCTTGCAATTAGCCAATATTTAAGGATATCTCCACGCATTTGCAGCCCTAGCGTGAAGTAGATGACAGTCACAATGATTCGTTCAATAAAAATGCTTTATTGATGCTTTCAAAACAAAATTATAATATAGCCAATAAATGCTCCATTGGAAACAATTTCGATATTGGTGACTTTTGTCTCAGCTACTTTTCCTCTCTTCTCTCCTTCTTCTTTCATTTAATAATGGGAAAAAATTACTGTGGGTTTAGTTAGAGCAAATGACAATAACTGTTATTTTCAAATCCAAGATGGGGGATATTACTTTTGTAGATAAATTGACATGGTATGGTATATATTCCAGGTTTCTCGGGGTGCTGATTACGAAAATGCTGTTCATTTTCAAATCCAAGATGGCGAATATTACTTTTTTTTGATAGATCTGCATGGGTGTCATGTTCTAGGTTTCTCAGGGTACTGATTACGATAATGATGTTCATTTTCAAATCGAAGATGGCAAATGCTACTTTTTATATCTATTAATATTGATATTTAATATTATTGTATACAGTGAAGTGAATAAAAATATATAAAATATGGAAAAAACCAGTAAACTCCAGTCGTGCGTCGGAGCTGACACACACTTTTTTTTTTGATTAGATTGTCGTATTTAGCGAAACGTCAAAAAATTCATTAACAATGGTGTGACTCGCTGGCCCTAGTATCTCTGTCGACTTTAGAGAATATCAGTCCACATTTCATTCATTCCTTTTGAGGGTACTGTGGAATAACAATATCATCTACGTTTATATGTTTATTTAAAATTTTCGAAAGTTTCAAAACAGTTGTGAAATTACTTTAATATTTCATTCAATACGTACTGCACATGTGAAACTACTATCCAGGAGTTTATTCGCAGGACAAACAGGATAATGAAAAACAAATCGTAATGAATTGACTAATGACAGCTATCTACAAATTTTCACAGTAAAGCACAGTAAAAGAGGAAATATACTCTAATACAAGTCCTATGAAGGACCTTAATATTCTACTTCTGGAAATTCCAAACCGTGAGTAGTACATAGCACTCATAAAAACAAAACTAAAAGTCAAATTGACCAAGACAAATTAAGTAATTGCTTTATTCGTCTGCTTTGTATTTGACTTACTGTAGCTACGTTATTAAATGAGACTATTATTTATTGCGATTTACACTTGATTTATTTGTAAATCTTTTTCACAGAGTAGTTCTACACAAAGTACCACACAGAGTACACACACACTTCTTGAAGCTGATCTTACAAATATCCTTAATCTAGTGTTGCCAATCAAATAACTAGGTATCAACAGTGATCCGATAGATAATACACTAAAGTCATATAATGAACGTTAGCGCGTCATCGTTGTGTGAAATTGCCTGCCTTGACACTAGAGGGCTCCTATAAGCTTAACGGCGTTTTGGAGAAATTGTTTATTCATTTGTCTATTTTTTTCTCTTGCCTGTATAAACATGCCCAAAATTTTACGCTCACCTGCACATTCTGCATAGGATTCCGACCTAAATAAACATGTGACTGTTGATCTAGAGGAGGTACAGAATGTAACACAAAGAGGCAAACGTCCACGTTTTTCTGAACAGCGTTTTAGTCTGTCGGAACTGTCTGAGTTCCGAATGGAAATGAGGGAACTGTTCCAGACCTTTCAAATACAGCAAAACGAACTAGACGCTCTGGAACGAAGTATCTCGGGTATTAACAATAACGTGAAAACAATTAAGAATATGAACAAGATAGAAAAGTCAATTGATTTATTTCTAGGCAAATCTCCAACTTTGAAAGGAAATGCGAAATTATTGAGCGCAGTAGTAAGAAGACATATATTGTGATTAGAGATGCACCCAAGAGTCTAATTAAAAGAGATGACCAATTCCAAGCGATTCACAACTTAACAAAAAACTTGAAAATTAAAGTGATGTTTATCGTCTGCCTAGCAAGGTCGAAAACACCCATACATGGCTGGTGGTGGAATTTGCAAATACTCTTGTGAAGAGTAAAATACTGGAAGCTGCAAAAAAACATAAGAATAACACGCCGGAAAATCAAGTTAATTTACAGTACTTAGGAATAGAAGGAACCCGGATACCAATATACATATCTGAACTGTTAAAGTTTAAAGCTAAAAGACTATACTATTTAGCTAAAGACTGCTAGAAATGAAAGTTATAGGTATTGTTGGACATCAAATGGTAAAGTTTTTCTGCAGCGTAAGGTTAGCGAGCGTTTTATTGAGATTAAGAACGAAGATGATTTCACTGCCATTAAAATAAAATGACTGTATTTATTGTTGGTACCATACTTTAAAATAATATTAATGTTTTCCTACTATATGTTATAATATAATATTATAGGAAACAAAAACACCACCTATCCACACACATACATATTTTCACGTTGTGTCCCTAACGGGATAGGCAGAGGGATCGGAGCGCCATGCGTAGCGATCCTTATGTACTTCGTTTGCTCCTTTTGACATATCATAATACTCTTTATCCAATACTTGCAAAATATTCACTTACAAAACTTACAGGATGCAGATCTAGCCGTACAATTTGTAATAGATAATAATTATTATTTAAATAAATCAATGTTTACAAACATACAGTCATCTGTCGTCTTTTTAAAAAATACTTCAAAAGAGTTGTAAATTTCAAATATCTATTTGTAGAAATTCCGCGTACAAAATATAAACCTTTAATACTTTTATTTTTGAAAATTCTGTTCGAAAATAATACAATACACTGTCATACGGAACTTCAATCCAGGAAATACTCATCAACAAGATCATCAAGACATTCAGATACAATACAATCAATTATGATATTCGTATTATGGTCTAGATCAGCCTTTCCCAAAGGGGGCGATAACGCCCCCTTGCGGGCGCTGCAGGCCTAAAGGGGGGCGGTAAGAGACCCAGAAAAAAAATGGGGGCGTTGTGTAGAGGCCTGGGGGGTGATTTGTAATTTCATTTAGCTAGGAGGCATCTTAGACAATGACTGCATGAGCTCTCGACTCTCAACTACAACTTGTGAACATCAACTAATATTAATTGCTCAAACTCGGTTCGATATTTCTCTCCGCGTAGTTCATATATCTGTCCTGTTTTATTGAATATACAAAATAAAAATCATGTCAATCGGTCGTTCCGTTTCGAAATGAAAGTAGACACAAACAAACAAATAAAAAGGCAACAGACACACTTTCGCATTTTAATAGTTATTAGTACTCCCAGATAGGTAATTTTCGTAGATAATAGACCGCGGGCAATCATGTTTTAACAAGTTTTTGTTAAATAACCCGAATTGTGCATTCCTGTATCAATCGGCTGGTTCATAGAATACTTGTTCTGACTTGTTGAGTACGATTGAGCGTCGAATGAGATAAACGAGTTTATGCATGTTTGTTTTATACCTGTCGGTGCGTGCTGCTTATGCAATCCTATATAAACAACGTAATATTTATTTTATTTTCATTTGCTGTTTCGCGCGCAATAGATGAGCAGTACTTAAGTTCAACACTTACTTACGTATTTCTCAAAACAAAACGATGTCGGAAGTAAAAAAGAAGAGACGGCAATACTGTGCGGAATATATTAAATTCGGATTCATTGAAAATCCGACAAACGCATCGTCGCCTTTGTGTCTTCTATGTCTAAAAACATTTTCGAATGAAGCAATGAAGCCTTCAAGACTGCAAGATCATTTGAATAAAATGCATCCAGATAAGAAAGACAAGAATGTAGCATATTTTCAAGACCTAGAGAAGAAGCATAATACTCAGCCAAGTGTAGCAAAACTATTTTCGGCGGCTGCTAAGCAAGATGACGACGAACTTCGAGCTTCCTACAATATCTCTTTGATAATTGCTCAAAAAGGCAAACCAGTAATAAAGGAAGTAATAACTACTGTGCTTCATAAACCAGCCGCAGATATTATCCGAAAAATTCCTTTGAGTAATAATTCTGTGCAAAGACGAATTGATGAAATGGCTGAAAACATTGAAAGATCAGAAAAGAAAGAAGAAAAAAGGACAAGTCAATTCTCAATTCGGCTCGATGAGTCCACTTTACCAACTAATGAAGCATTGTTGCTGTCTTACGTGAGGTTTATCAAAGATGAGAAAATATGTGAAGAACTATTCTTTGCTAGAAATTTAGAGACCGATACAAAAGGCGAAACCATATTCAATACATTGGAAAAGTTTTGTGATGAGAAAGAGATTCCCTTGAAAAATATTATATCAGTTGCTACGGATGGTGCTCCGGCTATGACAGGGTGCCATAAAGGCTTCATAGCGTACTTAAAAAATAAAATTCCAGATGTCCTTGCTGTACATTGCGTTATTCATAGACGACATTTGGTTGCTAGAAACTTAAGTGAACGACTATTTCAATCACTGCAATATGTCATCAAAGCAGTCAATAAAATCCGCAACAGCTCTTTGAATGATAGATTATTTCATCAGCTTTGTGTTACTAATGACGACGATTTCAACCGTTTGTTGTTTCATACTGAAGTTCGTTGGCTATCAAGAGGCAATTGTCTGACTCGATTTTACAACCTGTTTGACTCTGTTATAGAGTTCTTGGAAACTAAAGATACAGAATTGCACAACAAGCTCATTACATCAAAGAATGATATAGCTTACATGACAGACCTGTATAAATTGTTCAACGACATGAATCTCCAACTGCAAGGCGATGAACTAAATTTAATTAAAACAAAAAACGTCGTTGCTGCTTTCGCAGCCAAACTGCTTCTACAAAAAAGGATATGGGCAGACGTGAGTCACAATTTTCCGAATTTATCAGTATCATGCATTAACGACGAATTGTTTGCCTACTGCCAACATTTGGAAAACCTCCACATTGACTTCACCGAACGATACCAGGGCATTTTGAACTTTGAAATACCAGACTGGGTGTTGGATCCGTTTTCAAATGTCAACACAGCAATTTCACCTCAGCTGGAAGAAGAACTTATAGAATTGACAACAAATGAGGAAATAAAAATCAAGTTCAAAAATGGTTACCAAGAATTTTGGCTACAAAAACCGTTCCCGCAATTGTACCCTGGATTGTGGTCAATCGTTCAGCGATTCTTGATAGCATTACCATCGTCATATTTGTGTGAACGTGGATTTAGTGCTGTGGCAACACTGCTTACTAAAAAGAGAAATCGTTTGCATGTTACCAAACGTGGCGACTTGCGACTGTTCTTGAGTAAATTGGAACCTGATATCAACAAACTTATTAAACAACATCAGATTCATCCTTCACATTAGTTTTTATATAAGGGTCGATTATATTTGTTTTATTTTGAATAAAAGATTTGAATACTATAAAGTTGCGTTTCAATAATCATTCTCATTGGCAGGTGTAGCCCGTAAGAGTTAACTTGAGACCTGAGCGCCGTTGTGTATTACCTACTGCGCTCAGGTTTCAAGTTAACTCTTGCGGGTTATAGTAAAAGTCTCGTTTGGAATTAATGTTTGATCTCCGCTAATATAGCGGAGATCAATAATTAATTAATTTAATTTGAAGTTATAGTGGTTTTTCAGTAGGTGAAAAAATGGGGGCGCTAAAAAATAATTTATTCTCAAAGTGAGCAGTAGACAAAATAAGTTTGGGAACCCCTGGTCTAGATTATTATACTTATTAACCAATGCAGTAGCGGTTGGGCAGGCTGAGAGATTGTGTTCGTGTACAGCTGCTCGATATATGTTTGTCTACGAATACAGTGAACCCTCAGACATTGCTAATCATAAGGATACTATTAAATATAGTAATTTTTGTAAGTATTAATTGTAATAATAATTATAATAAAAATATTTAAATACGATAAGCAAAATCTAATAAATGATATAGACAATATCGTAATAATACCTAATTCTTATGTATCTCACCCAGAACTTTGTAAGTTTGAGCTTAGTAATATAAATGACCAGCTTATTGTAATAAGTCAAAATATAAGAAGTATACGAAAGAACTTTGATAATTTAACATTTTTCCTGTAGAGATTAAATTTCTCGCTTGATGTTATTATACTGACGGAGTGCTGGTTAGATAAATATGCAACAGAAATCGCACTTGACAATTAAGTATACACTTAATCTAATAATTATGTCAACCAAAATGATGACATAGTAGTGTATTGTAAAAACGATCTACAAGTGCATGTCAGGAAACCAAGTTTTAAGGACTCAAACTGTCTTTTTATTGAAGTTATAAATGTATGTACTATAATAGCACTATACAGATCACCATCATTCAATAACATAGATAATTTCTTGGCATCACTTGATGTAGTATTAAATTCTATTCATGTTAACAGTGTTATCATTACAGGTGATGTTAATATCGATATCAGTTCGGTCAGTAATAACTCAAAATCTGAAAACTACCAGGATTTAACATTACACCACAGCTTCATTCCGGGACATCTGTTACCTACACATGGGCGAACTTGCCTAGATCATGCACTGATTAGGTCTGGGCTGCCAATTAGGGTGGTGGTATGTGATTCTGGCATTACAGACCATGACACTGTTATTAGAAGTGCCGATAAGAAACCCTTAACAGTTCGTACGAAAGATGAAAAGAATATTATTAAAATTAATTTTGAAGGACTTGTTACTGACTTAGGTTAGGACTTAGGTTAGGTTAGGAAGACCTGATTAGAATGAATTATATAACACTATTGAAGTAACCAAAACCAACAAACAAACCAACCAACAAAAAAAAAAAAAATTGACACTTATAAAACATATATCAAAATCCGCAATTCAAAAACCATCAGAAGATCTTGGATTACTCCGGACCTTATTAAGTGTATTAAGCATAGAGATTGTTTACACAATGTTGCAAGAAAGAACCCCACAAACGAAATAATTCAAGAAAAATATAAAAAGTACAGAAATTATAGAATCTTATTCTTCGAAAATTGAAAAAGCAATAGGAGGTGACAGTGTTGAACAAAAGTTTCGGAAATAGCAAACAAACCTGGCAATCTATTAAAACAATATGCGTCATGAATACTGTTAATAACTCAAATTTAGAATTACTCAAATCTAGTCTTAATCCTGTGAGTTCTCTCAATGAGATCAATAAATATTTCACCAGTGTAGGTAATGATTTAGCAAATAAAATATTGGTTAAAACCAATAAAACAGAAGTTATGCTAAGTAATGCCGTAAAAATTCTAAAGACCCTTGCAAAATTACTATTCATAGCACCTACAGATGAAAACAAAATTTTGAAAATTATAGGAGAATTAAAAAATGCATCTACCCCTGGAATCGACAATATTAGCAATACTCTATCCAAAACAAGTAGACATACTCTAGCTTCGCCCGTAGCGTACATATGTAATCTCAGTTTGTGCTCAGATATTGTACCGGACCAACTGAATGTGGCAAACGTATGTCCAATTTATAAGGGCGATGATCCTCTTAAAACTTAATTATCGGCCGATATCCTTGTTAACAGCTTTAAGCAAAATAATTGAAAAAGTGGTAAATAAAAGGCTTTTCAAGTTCCTGGAGGACGAAAAACTGCTGTCCTGAACCAATTTGGTTTTCGTGCTAATAGGTCCACGGAAGACGCAGTTTCACTTTTAGTTGATGAAGTTACAACGAAACTAGACAGTAAACGAACTTGCATGGGCGTTTTCCTGGACATAGCCAAAGCTTTCGACACAGTATCACGACCAATCCTCTTGAAAAAAATGGAGGCTCTGGGAATAAGGGGTCTGGCATTGGACTGGTTCAAATCATACTTGATTAACCGGAAACAGAGTTCGCTTGGGGGAGTGGATGAGTGATAGTGCAGATGTAACTTTTGGTGTTCCACAGGGGAGCGTACTTGCGTCTACCCTATTCATAATTTATATTAATGATTTGTGTCAATTAAATATAAACCAGGGTAAAATTGTGACATTTGCTGATGATACAGCAGTGATATTTCGTGCAGACAGCTGGCATTCTTGCATACGAGTAGCAGAGAAGGGGTTGCGGCGGGTCACGTCTTGACTGCAAGACAATCCCCTACAATGAAAATATCTAAAACCAAATATATTACATTCAGCATTTCTCAATGTACAGCACCCCGAACTCTTCCAGCTATTAAAATCCATACCTGTAGTGCTTGTGACCAATGTGGATGTCCGGAGTTAGAACAAGTTAAGAATATCAAATACCTAGGCGTCTATCTGGATGAAAGATTCACATGGAACACACAAATCGAAGCACTCAGTGATCGCACGAGAAAGCTAATTTATATTTTAAAACAACTACGCAAAGTAGCTGACACTAACACCATCAGGATGGTATACCTAGCCTTGTGCCAATCGATACTCAGCTATTGCGTGGTAGCATGGAGTGGAGCATACAGTACTTATCTTATTAAACTGGAACGTGCAAAACGATGTATTTTGAAAGGTGCTTACAAGAAGCCATATCGTTATCCGACAGTTTCTTTACACATATTGTAAACATCTCACTGTGAGACAGCTTTTTATCATGACAAATATTCTGCGATATCACAGAACTGCACTGGTAAATGAACCAATAACTACAAGAACTCAACGTTTAAAGACATGGCCTACCCCCCAGACTAAAATGAAATTTGCAAAAAGATCTCCCTCCTTTTATTGTCCTTTTCTGTACACGATCGCTGAGCGAAAATTAAAAATAAATTGTTGTTCCCGCTACATTTGCAGAAACAAAATTTGAACGTGGCTATTGTCACTTAATTACATCGATAACGAAAAACTGCTGGAGATTTCTATTTAACCGCAAGCAGATGGATGGATGTGATCTGTGATCATATTACATTCATCTAGCTTACAAATACACACACACACACATACACGCGCTCACTCACTAACGCATGCACGCACGCACGCACACTTACACATACATACACGTACACAACCTCATACACGTCAACACATACACATATAAGTACACACCCATTCTCATCAGTGTTGCCGACTTAGTGGATTTTCCACTAAATCTGGTGGTTTGAACCCCCTTTTAGTGGGGGAATATTGCGTTTAGTGGCTGGTGATTTTTCTGGTGGTTTAGTGGAATAGAATTTTTCCTATTTTTTTTTATTTAGTACATAATCACGCCAGTATAAAGTTTGGACGTTGCAATTCATAATATTCCTAATTTATTTTAGGGGTATTTACTTTACTATGTGAGCAACACTAAATCTCTGTTGTCAAGTAACACGGGGATTTCCCTTAAAATATGTTGTTTATAGCAGTTTTCTGTCAGGTGAAGCGGGGATTTCCAGCAAAATATTTTTTATATTCTAAACTTTCTTCTTTCTCAAATTGGTCTTATTCACTGTCTAAAGTTTGTTCGCGAGGGATAGGTCACTTAATGAAAAATATGCCGAAACCTCAGTATTCTCAAAAGTTTCGGGATTCTTGGCTGCAAGACCCTGCTTTAAAAGATTGGCTTCAGATGATTGAAAGTACTACTGGCCAAGTAGCGAAGTGCAAATTTTGTGGTACCACTTTAAGGAGCCATTATGGAGACTTAAAATCACATGGAATGTCGAAGAAACATCAACAAAATGCAAAGGTAAGCTAAAACGACTATTTTATTACGGTAAAGCAAGGTCAATAATGTGTCCATGTGGTACCGCATTTAGCATTACCTCATATTATCTTCCTGAGGGTGTCGTAATACGTGTCTGAGGGATGTGAAAATGGCAGCAGTGCTTCCCGTGAATGCAACATTTTGCATTGTAGTGTTCATAAATCCGCCTCACCTACCAAGTTTGATGAGTGTTAGCATAGTAGACAGAGTGCATTTATTTTTTACACGACTGACCAAAAAAAGGAGTGTAATTTGTTTAGAGTTTAAAAAAAATTAGGGTATCGTTGGAATCCTTACATTCTTATCCCGAGTGACATAGGCTATATTTTTTTTTGGAGATAGCTGTCGTGTTTTTTTTTTTAATTTATTTTTTAAACTTATTACATTATTGTAAATTGTTGCAGATTATCACTGAGCAACCCAAATTGCCATTTAAACAAGAACCCATTGGAAGTCAAAAAAAGGAAGAGGCCAGGCTTGCTTTGTTTACAGCCATGCATACGAGTATACGAGTAGTTGACCATTTAGGTGAGGTAATCAATCATAGCCATCAAAGGGAAATAGATAAATTACAACTACACCGAACGAAGTGCACAGCGGTCATAAAAAATGTATTAGCATCACATTTCATTGAGGTTTTAAAACAAGATATTGAGTAATCAATCATACAGTTTATTGATTGATGAATCAACAGATATTGCTGTTCAGAAATATTTGGGTTTGGTTATAATTTATTATAGTAAAGCACACCAAAAAATAGTATCTACATATTTAGACCTTGCAGAGCTGCATGAATGCAACGCTGAGGGTATTGTCTCCGCTATAAAAAAGACACTTAAACGATTCGATTTGAAACTAGAGAACTTTATGGGCATTGGTACAGACAACGCTTCCGTAATGGTTGGAGTAAATAATGGAGTTTTTGCGCAGTTGAAAGCAGAGGTACCACATTTGATTCTAGTGCGTTGTTTATGTCATTCCTTGCAACTGGCTGTTTCTGCTGCTGCAAAGCAATTTTTGCCGAGGAATTTAGAATTTTTAATTAGGGAGACCTATGATTGGTTTGCTCGCTCTTCTTCTAGACAAAGTGTTTACAAGGAGCTATACAAAGCAATGAATGATGGCCATAAACCACTTAAAATCGTTCAAGCATGTCAGACACGATGGTTGTCAATAGAATCAGCAGTCTCGAGAATATATACGCAATGGCTAGAGCTAAAAACTCATTTTTCTATAGCCAAGATCCACGAAAGGTGTCACACAGCAGAATTATTGCACTCTATGTATGCGAACGAGATGAATTACGCATATATTTCATTTTTATATCCAATATTAATTGAGATAAACAGAGTCAACAAAATGTTTGAGTCAAAAGATACAGACCATACCAAATTGTGCGATGAGTTGATCAACCTGATAGATATGCTTGTCAGCAAAGTCACGTTACCTATAAATAAAGTTAATATTTTCACTCAAAATATTCGTGATTTTTTGGATCAAAGATGTTATTTGGGATTCCGATTTGAAAAACAAATACAAGAGATGAGAGAAAAAGGATTTATTAAGGCACTAAATCACAACAAAGAAGATCTAATCGACATAATGTCTCAATTAAATAAAAAAACAGACTTCATTGCAAAAGTTGATGATCAGTGGCGACAAATACATTTAATGAAATGGAGTGAAACCAAAGACACAAAAAAGTTTTGGATCGAAGTGTTGCATTTTAAAGACGCTCAAGGAGAAGCTAGATTTCAAGATTTAGCGAATTTTGCAATTTCTCTTTTAATATTACCACACTCCAATGCCGACGTCGAAAGATTGTTTAGCAGCATGAACATTATAAAAAATAAACAGAAGAATCGTATGAAGTTGAATCTTTTATGTGCCATATTAAGAGTACGCTGCGGTATGAGGGTGATAGGTAAATGCTGCAATGACTATGAAATTCCAATACACGTTATAAAAAAAATTGGCACCAATGAATCATATCGTTCCTTGGAAATTGATGATGATGGTGGCGGTGAAATAGACACATCTGATGACGATTTGTAATAATTTTAATATGTTTCATTTTCGTAATAAACGTTTTTCATATATCCCTGCTTATTTTTCTTTCATATTAACAATAAAAAAGATTTAGTGACAAATTTAGTGGCTTTTTAACTTTGGTTGTTTTTGGTTAGTGGTTTTCTGGTGGTTTTAGAAGTCGAATCTGGTGGACAGCTCGTTCACCTGTTGGCAACACTGATTCTCATACACAATTCGTGCATGCGCTAGCACTTACATTTGCAAGCCGTCATACACATTATTTTAATGTGTTATATTATATACACACAGCGTAAAGATATGTTATGTTATGTCATATATATTATCTATGGCGGACATTGGACGTTTTCTTAAAGGTAAGTGAAACGATTTTTTATGTTATGTAGCTTTTCTAAACTCTCTTAATGACTAAATTTTACTCGAAAGGAATCTAGTTATCCACAATACAGGGTATCCTAGTGTGGAAGCTAGAATTACTGTCGTAATATTGTGTAAAATCCATTGTATCCAGTGACGTGCTCAGACAATTTCAATAAGGAAGCATAAAAAGAAAACACCGAATTCGTCTTTCAAAGACTGTGTGTAAATGAAAATATTTTTTACATCATGGTAATTATTCATTTGAATTACTATGAAAAATCTTTCAATGGTAGCAAAACTGCTTATTATAATTTTTGTAAAAAAATATCCTATAATATTTAATAACAAATTTAAGTCATTACCGATATCAATCTTACTCAATAATTTCGTTTAAATCCGAATGGCGACGAGCGCCATTTGTTATTTTTATTACCAATATGTAAAATATTCTTTAAGTAAGAAAGAAAAAATCACTAGAAATGGTTTAGAGGGCGCTTATAAAAAAAGAGATCGCTGCCTCGTGTTGTTCATTCAAAGAAGTTAGATTATTTTCTAATTAAGTTATATGTTACTTTTCTTAATGTCTTAAATTAATTGTTTAAACTTTTAGTCATCGCAAAATCTAAATCTCGCAGATAATAAAAAAGAATGTATTTTGAAATCGGGTGCATTATGTGTTGTATCTGATATTAACCAATAAGATATCAGGCAAAGGACGGCACGCAGTTTTAACAAATAACACTTCAGCGAAATGAAGGCGCATACAATAATAACTAATAGAATTAAAAGTTTTGATGATTTTATTGTTCGATTCTGTTATTGGCTAGAGATTGCGTCTCTTTTTAACTTGTGTGCGTGTTTTGGGATAAGTAAACATTCAAAACCACTACAGATGCACGCGTGTAATTATATGAAACACAACGTTAGAAAATATTTGCGTGTGTGTAAATTAACCCTTTGATGCGAATTGTCTCTCGGGCGAACGATAAAATAAGACGAGCGCAGGAATTTTGAAAATGTTTTCGGTTTCGATGTATTTCTTTTTCTTACATTAATTAATTAGCAAATTGCTAGGGTACACAGAGTCTATTTGTCTCTATGGAGTGCACGCCACTGATTGTATCTGTACCGGAATAAATAAATATTTCATTTCATTTCATTTGACAATCTCACCGCGGATTCAAAAGTGAAGTCGACTAATTCGCTTTAAAGAATCGCACGGATGTATCAATAGTATGAGTGCTTAAGCGGTTATTACACTATTCAATTTGTAGAAAATCTAATTAGGAAATCGAAGGATGTAATCGTAGTTAGAATAATTAGGTTCCGCTTTGGTTCGATTGGAAGCTTCCGACCGCTCTATTTTCTAAATCGTATGCGATTTAGGTCAGTGTAATCATATCGCTACGATTTATAACTATTAGTTGGCGCCAAAAAGCATAGTAAGTGTCGGCGTCCGCGCTTTGATCTAAACCAGGGGTTCCCAAACTTATTTTGTCTACTGCCCACTTTGAGAATAAATTATTTTTTAGCGCCCCCATTTTTTCACCTACTAAAAAACCACTATAACTTCAAATTAAATTAATTAATTATTGTGAGCTATATTAGCGGAGATCAAACATTAATTCCAAACGAGACTTTTACTATAACCCGCAAGAGTTAACTTGAAACCTGAGCGCAGTAGGTAATACACAACGGCGCTCAGGTCTCAAGTTAACTCTTACGGGCTACACCTGCCAATGAGAATGATTATTGAAACGCAACTTTATAGTATTCAAACAGTATGTTTTATTCAAAATAAAACAAATATAATCGATCCTTATATAAAAACTAATGTGAAGGATGAATCTGATGTTGTTTAATAAGTTTGTTGATATCAGGTTCCAATTTACTCAAGAACAGTCGCAAGTCGCCACGTTTGGTAACATGCAAACGATTTCTCTTTTTAGTAAGCAGTGTTGCCACAGCACTAAATCCACGTTCACACAAATATGACGATGGTAATGCTATCAAGAATCGCTGAACGATTGACCACAATCCAGGGTACAATTGCGGGAACGGTTTTTGTAGCCAAAATTCTTGGTAACCATTTTTGAACTTCATTTTTATTTCCTCGTTTGTTGTCAATTCTATAAGTTCTTCTTCCAGCTGAGGTGACATTGCTGTGTTGACAGTTGAAAACGGATCCAACACCCTGTCTGGTATTTCAAAGTTCAAAATGCCCTGGTATCGTTCGGTGAAGTCAATGTGGAGGTTTTCCAAATGTTGGCAGTAGGCAAACAATTCGTCGTTAATGCATGATACTGATAAATTCGGAAAATTGTGAAACTCACGTCTGCCCATATTCTTTTTGTGTAGAAGCAGTTTGGCTGCGAAAGCAGCAACGACGTTTTTTGTTTTAATTAAATTTAGTTCATCGCCTTGCAGTTGGAGATTCATGTCGTTGAACAATTTATACAGGTCTGTCATGTAAGCTATATCATTCTTTGATGTAATGAGCTTGTTGTGCAATTTTGTATCTTTAGTTTCCAAGAACTCTATAACAGAGTCAAACAGGTTGTAAAATCGAGTCAGACAATTGCCTCTTGATAGCCATCGAACTTCAGTATGAAACAACAAACGGTTGAAATCGTCGTCATTAGTAACACAAAGCTGATGAAATAATTTATCATTCAAAGAGCTGTTGCGGATTTTATTGACTGCTTTGATGACATATTGCAGTGATTGAAATAGTCGTTCACTTAAGTTTCTAGCAACCAAATGTTGTCTATGAATAACGCAATGTACAGCAAGGACATCTGGAATTTTATTTTTTAAGTACGCTATGAAGCCTTTACGGCACACTGTCATAGCCGGAGTGCCATCCGTAGCCATTCGAAAATGTTTTTAGACATAGAAGACACAAAGGCGACGATGGGTTTGTCGGATTTTCAATGAATCCGAATTTAATATATTCCGCACAGTATTGCCGTCTCTTCTTTTTTTTTTCCGACATCGTTTTGTTTTGAGAAATACGTAAGTAAGTGTTGAACTTAAGCACTGCTCATCTATTGCGCGCGAAACCGCAAATGAAAATAAAATAAATATTACGTTGTTTATATAGGATTGCATAAGCAGCACGCACCGACAGGAATAAAACAAACATGCATAAACTCGTTTATCTCATTCGACGCTCAATCGTACTCAACAAGTCAGAACAAGTATTCTATGAACCAGCCGATTGATACAGGAATGCACAATTCGGGTTATTTAACAAAAACTTGTTAAAACATGATTGCCCGCGGTCTATTATCTACGAAAATTACCTATCTGGGAGTACTAATAACTATTAAAATGCGAAAGTGTGTCTGTTGCCTTTTTATTTGTTTGTTTGTGTCTACTTTCATTTCGAAACGGAACGACCGATTGACATGATTTTTATTTTGTATATTCAATAAAACAGGACAGATATATGAACTACGCGGAGAGAAATATCGAACCGAGTTTGAGCAATCTTTTAATTAATATAAGTTGATGTTCACAAGTTGTAGTTGAGAGACGAGAGCTCATGCAGTCGTTGTCTAAGATGCCTCCTAGCTAAATGAAATTACAAATCACCCCCCAGGCCTCTACACAACGCCCCCATTTTTTTCTGGGTCTCTTACCGCCCCCCTTTAGGCCTGCAGCGCCCACAAGGGGGCGTTATCGCCCACTTTGGAAAAGGCTGATCTAAACGGACCTATATCGCGCTGCGCGTGCCTAGCCATATGGCGGCGGCGGCATTACCCGCCGAAAAAGAAGTTCTACTACAGTTAAAACAATTATTACGGGAAATATAAATATTTGTTTATTGTTTCTGGTATAAATTTTGATACAAGCAGCTGGGATATCAGAGAGCTATACTTTAAATCTTGATATGAGTTTCCCGTGGCTAGAAAACGTAATGTCACTAATAAACGTTCCTTGGTACTCACGCTTTTTCGAAACATTCATCTTCACATCTATTTTTTCGAAATTTTTAGATACCAAACTTAATAAGTAATCGAGCTGCTCGGAATCTACTCTTAAAAATTTTCTAATATCGTCTGGTTCCAAAATATGCACAATGTTCATATGATACAGTTCTTTTCTTAACAACAAGCCGAAAACACTTGTTTTTTTGTATGTTTGTTACACGATTACTCCGCCAATTATAAATTCATTTCGATGATTCTTTTTCATTTGGTAGGTCATATTTCAGAGGTGGTCTTATTTAAATTTCACCGGTGTTGGAACTTGGATTTCGAAGATACACCAAATAACACGACCTGGTTATAACCTTTATTTATACTGATGATTCTCTTGTATATCGTTGCGCTCTAGAAAGAAGTTAATTGCACACCTGTCTTTAATATTTATTTAGGTCAAGATCACTCAAAAGGGAGAAATAAAAAAAATAATTAAACCGTCTTAAAAAAATACTGAAAATTACAAATTAGCTATCCTTTACTAATCAAAACTCTAGTACAATAAAAATAACTTTATAAATACGATACACATATCTAAATAATTAAATTTGTCAGTAACTGAAGTCGGTGCCAAGCCTACCAAACTAATAAACTTCTGTTGTTGCACATTGATTTGGCACATTGGCACCGACTTCAGTAACTGTAAAATTTAATTGGGTATGTATATTGTACTTATAAAGTTATTTTTATTGTACTTGAGTTTTGATTAGTAAAGGATAGTTATTTCGTACTTTTCAGTGTTTTTGTTTGAAGGCAGTTTAATTTCTTTTCTTAAAATTTTACTCAGCACTTTCTCTTTTTCCTTTTCTTAATGTCCATTGTTCTAAAACGTAATGATTATATTCTCTTTGATTGTTCCTACCGTTACAGCTACGGCTAGTCCAGTCTTTTGTTGTTTTGATCAATACGGCAACATCGAAACGTGCAAACCAATACGATTCTACTTCACGACCGTGACGTCGGTCCGAATTACAATTAAATTGAATGTAGGTAGTGTGATCACTAGCTTCCAACTTCGGTTCCTAACTGTTCCTAATTAGATATTCTACAAATTGAATAGTATAATAACCGCTTTATGGAAATTGTTCCAATTGTGAGCTGTATAAAAATAAAAATGCAAGAGAAACGGCAATCCATGAAATAATTATTGGATTGGGTGTGGGTGGTGATTTAACAGAAGCGAATGTTAAAAACAAAATTAAAAGTATTCGCACCATGTACAGAAAGGAATTAATGTTAATCTCTAAATCAAAAAAAGCGGGGCTGGGTCCGATGATGTTTACAAACCCAAACTGAATTGGTTTAACCAAGCTGACTCATTTTTAAGGGCTGTGACGATTACAAGAAAAAGGGAATTGATCAAATCTTTAATATTAAGTGGGCCGGGTGGAATATAATTTTCATTTGTAAAACGCAACCAGTTATGTAGAGCACAATTACTTTTACTATATCGTTAACTTTCTCTATATCAACAGCACACTTACCTACACCTTTACCAGTGGCGCTTCAACAAACTCATACAGAAAGTAAAATAGAACAATATTTTATTTCTTCTATTCATGAAAGTTGCAACATTATTTTACTGGCAATGCAAGACAGCATTATTGAACCCGGGGAAGGTTCTACATCAAAATTGTAGGAATTAAAATAAAATATTAAAAAACATACAACTTGTTTGTTTCAAAGACATACCTTTATATATTCCTTTAAACTTTCATAAATTTGTTGACATACTTGTTGCAAGAATGAGGAGAAAGTATTTTTTGGCACTCTGTAAACAGTAGCAAAAGAATCTCCAGTTGCTAAATATCTCAGTCATTTCTTTTCTTTTATCGCAATATTTTCATTATTTTTTAACTGTAATCTAATGGTTATATTAATCGCTATTGTATTGTCGAATAGTTCTATGTGTAACGAAAAAAAATTAATATCATTTGATTTAATTTTGCTGCATAAAACATGGAATTGAATATTTTCCTGTCAATCTATTTCTCCTCTCCTAGTTATTTACACGTTACCAAAATCCACGCACTCGTGTATTTAATTTTATTTGTAATTTTTATTTGTTTGTCAAGGCTAATCTCAGAAACGACTGAACTGATTTTGACAGAACTTTCATCAGCAGGTAGAGGACTTTTTGGAAAGTACTCGTAATCTAGGTTATGCGGTCTCTCAGAAATATGTGCGGTGTCACGCTTGCGGACAGGCTAAGCAATGATGAGATACGCAGTATGACAGGGTTGCACAACAGTGTTATTGTAAAAATGAAGAAAGGAATGCTTAGATGGTTCGGGCACTTGGAAAGAATGAGTGATGAAAGACTGACGAAGAAAATCTACAGAGCGAAAGTGAGTGGTAAAAGAAGCCACGGAAGACCAAGGCTGACTTATGAAGATCAAATAGCCAGAGTGATAGCAGACGGAAATATCAAAAGCACTCACATACCTAGGCGAAAATGTGTGAAGAGAATGATGAGATTTGAGGAAGCGAAAGAGGTGTGTAAAGACCGCGACGTTTGGCGCTCCGTCCTCTCTGACTACCCCGTTGGGGATGCAGCGTGATGATATGTTTATATGTTATTTTTGTATCGGAAAAATACCAAATTTAACGCGGGTGAAACTGCTGATTACGGCCAACCTCTAAATAAATTAGTTCATGATTTCGAGATTCAGATAGTGCGCTAGTTCCACTTGAAACGTAATGAAACGACAAAAGGAATAACTGGGTGTATTCGACTAGTTCTAATTTATTTCATATTAGGGGTTAAGTATGAAATTGCTGCTTTCACGCACTGATTATTTTGAATTAAAATTAAACCTGCATGTTGTCAAATTTCAGAGTGAAACTTTTTTCAGACGAAAACTACATATTATAACATTTTAAATTTTAAAAAATCATGGTATTTTGATTGTTCGACTTTCAACTGTTTTTACATTCAACTTCTAACGTGAAGTTGGATACAGCGAAATTCAGAGTAATTTTCGAATACGAGTTCCGGATTGGGACAGCATTGACATTACACGCAGCAGAAACTGCTCGTAATGTCAATGCTGTGTACAATGTTCTGTATGGTGGAAGGAAATAACGAAAACTGAATAGATAGTAGAAAGATTAGCAGTAAAGTAATTTTAATTTAAAAATTATTATAAATCACAGGTATAGGCTGTACTTATTTGTATCTATTTGGACGGGGCCTCCAACTCAAAACTGCTTCTTACTTACATATAGGTACTGAGAATAGTAACAGTTAGTACCAGTATATTTCATCCTGTTATGCAATGATGTTATAATACAATAGTGTAAATATAACATCATTGCTGTTATGGTATACATTTAGAGCATCTGTTTGCCTTCTATGAAGACATAGATCTTGTGCTATAAAGACATTTACAAGGGATTACCAACTTGTTAGATCTATTACTTAATTTCCACGTTTTCATGTAATATAATAAAATAATGAAAGAATGCGTTATATTCACTAACTGTGGTCAATATCCATTGTCCGCAATTTAGTATTAACTGCTTCAGAATAGTTTCAAGGTTTATTGTTATCAATAGTTGAAACAGTATAACTTATAAGGAAATAATCAGAACGATTTTTCAATAGCATTTTTCATTTACATGAACTAATATTTTTTCTTTAAAAGTTCGTATACTTAGAAGGTTCGAGACTTTCATTTTTATTTGCCTACCGGAACTTCTATAAAAGCTATCAATTCTCCTTCTTCATTTCTGCATATATGATTTATTACTACTGAATGCACAAAAAACCAAATGTATTCAATTTTCCTTTCCTAATGTACCTAATGAACGTTTACAAATACGTTACTGGAATGATTCTTTGGAAAAATCAAAATCTTTGAATAGTGATGGACTTGGCACATATTTGAGGCTATTAGTTTGTTGCCCACTGATAACCGATAACTTGATAACCGAGTTTCAGAACGTCCCTGAGGTATTGGAGAATTCACACCTTGATTTTCGAAAGATTGTTGATTAACTTCCACGTTTTGATGAATAAGTGAATGTGAACCTTGCACTTGACTGAATCTGGGTGTCGACGTAGCGAGTCGTACACTATTCAGATACACGTCCATCGTCGTGGATACACTCGGATAGATTGTCGTTGAAGACCGCGCCTAATCGTGGCAGAGCTCCGGCAATTGCGAACGTAAGAATTATCTTACGTGGATCCGTTGTGTGGACCAAAGGACATATAAACCAGTACACCAACGTCGTTCTTACGTAAGTCCGGTGATTTCACGATCTAAATACGTCGCCGTGGACAAGAAGCCTTAAGATTTTTCAGTTAAAATTTTCAATAAAAGTTAAATGTGTTCGGGTACGGGACATCCACCTATAATATGTATAATACTTATAGATATGTAATTGTCTGTATTTCGTATTATTACTATTTTTAAAACATCGTTTAGAAAATAAGATATTACTCCCAAACAAAGCAATATATTATGAGGGCTTTACAAACGACTGTGGAGGTGCGGGTCTGTGAGGTCGCCGCTACATTTGTGGCTTCCCCTTCATTTATTTGCGCACGTGGCTGACTCACGACCGCTATACGTATTACCAGTCTAACGCGTCAGACCATTCTAAAATGTGGTTTTAACGATATTTTTACTTCTTGGCTATTCCTCGGTGTAATCTCGTTGTTATGAATTTTTTTAAACTAAAAGAAACAGATACACTTACCTATTTTAGGTATATCTATCGGTTTCTTATGTTATTGTTTTTTAGTTGTGTGTTGGGCTACTTTTATTTATTATAGAGCCCCACGCCCATTGTATTAAAATCTGGGGTCCAAACAAAACACGTTTCCAAGTCTTGTAATTTTCATTTCTATTTTTGGGTCATCTATGTCTAAAGTCATTTGCGTAGCTACCTAGTATTACTCTCTAACTATATTACTATATAGTATAGACTGGCTGTACCCGCGACTTCGTCCGCGTGGAAAAATGTTCTTTGACCTCTTTAAGTTACTGAGGTTACCCGAGGTACTTATATTGTTGGTGTTAAAAAAAAAGTTATTCTCTGTAATGGAACATCTGCCATATTAGATTTATGATGACGTCACATATACAAAAACCTGCGTATTCCATTTCATTCAGTACCCATATTGTTAGTTTTGAACGAAAAAGTTATTTCCTTCTATGGAACATCCGCCATATTGGATTTATGATGACTTCACATATACAAAAACCTTCTCCTGCGTATTCCATTTCATTTGATACCCATATTGTGGGTAATGAACAAAAAAATTATTTCCTATTAGGGAACATCCGCCATATTGGATTTATGATGACGTCACATGTCCAGAAACGTTCCCCTGTGTATTTCATTTCATTTGATACCCATATTGTTGGTGTCGAACGAAAAACTTATTTCCTATTATGGAACATCCGCCATATTGGACTTATGATGACGTCACATGTCCGGGAATTTTCTCCTGCGTATTCCATTTCATTTGATACCCATATTGTTGGTGTTGAACGAAAAAGTTATTTTCTGTTATGGAACATCCGCCATATTGGATTTATGATAGCGTCACATATATAAAAACCTTCCTCTGCGTATCCCACTTCATTTGACACCCATATTGTTGGTATTGAACAATACTCCGAGAAACCTAGAACATGACACCCATGTAGATCTATAAAAAAAAAAAAAATTACCATCTTAGATTACAAAATGAACGTCATTTTTGTAATCAGCACCCCGAGGTACTTAGAATTTGACAGCCATATCGATTTTTCCAAAAAAGTAATATTCGCCATCTTGGATTTGAAAATAAGTCATTTTCGTAATCAGCACCCCGATAAACCTAGAATTTGATACCCATATCGACATCCAAAAAAGTAATATTCGCCATCTTGGATTTGAAAATGAACATCATTTTCGTAATTTGCACCCCGAGAAACCTAGAATATGATACCTATGTCGATTTAACCAAAAAAATAATAATCGCCATCTTGGATTCGAAAATAAACATAATTTTCGTAATCAGCACCCCGAGAAACCTGTAATGTGACACCTATATCGATTTATCCAAAAAAGTCATTTTCGCCATCTTAGATTTGAAAATGAACGTCATTTTCGTAATTAGCACCACGAGAAACCTAGGATATGACACCCATATCGATTAATCCCAAAAAAGTAATATTCGCTATCTTGAATTTGAAAATGAACGTCATTTTCGTAATCAGTACCCCGAGAAACCTAGAACATGACACCCATGTAGATTTTTAAAAAATAATAATATTCGCTTCCTGGATTACGAAATGAACGTCTTTTTCGTAATCGGCACCCCGAGATACTTGACACCTATATCCATTTATCCAAAAAAGTAATATTCGCCATCTTGGATTCGAAAATAAACATAATTTTCGTAATCAGCACCCCGAGAAACCTAGAATTTGATACCCGTATCGATTTATCAAAAAAAAGTAATAATCGCCATCTTGGATTTGAAAATGAATATCATAACATTCGCCATATTGGATTTATGGTGACGTCACATATGTATCTACCTTCCCCTGCGTATTCTATTTCATTTGATACCCATATTTTTAGGGTTTAGCATTATAAAGTTCCCCTATAAAGTTTCATCCCCTTTTTCACCCCTTTAGGGGTAGATTTTTAATAAAAAAGAAAACTATGTTTTTTTAATGGAAAAGGTGTATCTCTGTACCAAATTACATCTTAATCGGCTCAGCGGTTAAAAATTTCCCATACGAAGTTTTATCCCCCTTTTCATCCCTATAGGGGTAGATTTTTGAAAAATAAAGTAGCCTATGTTCATTCCCTGGTGTCAAACTATCTCCATGTCTAATTTTATCGGAATCGGTCCGGCGGTTTAGCCGTAAAAACCAAGCAGACAGACAGGCAGACAAACAGAGACTCGCATTTATAACATTAGTATCCCCTATAAAGTTTCATCCCCCTTTTCACTCCTTTAAGGGTAGATTTTTGGAAAAAAAGAAGTCTGTGTTTTTTAACAAAAAAGGTTTTATCTATGTACTAAATTTCGTCTTAATTGGTTCAGCGGTTTAGGATTTCCCCTATAAAGTTTCATCCCCCTTTTCACCCCTTTAGGGGTAGATTTTTGATAAAAAAAGAAAACTATTTTTTTTTTTTATAGAAAAGGTGTATTCTGTACCAAATTACATCTTAATCGGTTCAGCGGTTAAAAATTTCCCATACAAAGTTTCATCCCCCTTTTACCCCTTTAGGGGTTGATTTTTGAAAAATAAAGTAGCCTATGTTCACCCCTTGGTGTCAAACTATCTCCATGCCAAATTTTATCAAAATCTGTCCGGCGGTTTAGCCGTGAAAACGGAACAGACAGACAGACAGGCATAGAGACTCGCATTTATAATATTAGTATGGATAGTATGGGTATGGATAGTATGGATATGGATAGTGTGGATATGGATAATATGGATGGATAGTATGGATAGCACTTTAGGGGGGAAACACTGAGTATTCTGGAGGCGCCACATTTTACAGTCATATTTATAATTTAAGGCTAATTAAACTTTATACTTTTCCATAGATAGCATAAGGGTTGAGTCATAGGGTATTCTGGAGCACCATGCCAAAGAATATGTAGACAAAAGGCCGACTCTCGCCCCATTCATAACGGAATTGCCGACTCTCGATCAGATATGTAGGATTGTTGCGTTGGGTGTGAGATGCGAAGAGCATCTTGTCTCGTTATACATTCAGAATATGATAACAAAAAACAAATCACGCGGATAGCTTGTTTATGTTTGTTACATTTAATTTCTTGTAGTTATGTTAAAGAATGATAACTGTGAATTTTAATAACTAAAATTATTTAGGCTTCTGAGGACTATGATATGTTCGTTTATGAGTAGTTTATGCATGTTTAGTTGGTATGGTAGAGCTTCTGTGTATGTATATACATATCACCTATAATAATCTGACCACCGCATAGTTGTAGTGAGCCCCCTTCCTCAGACCCCTCAGTTGCATTTTACCCTGACAAAAGATGGAAAGACGGGTAATATACCTCAGCGCGTGCGACAAATCGAACACTTTCGAGGACTCAAATAATCCATACTTCCATACTAATATTATAAATGCGAAAGTCTCTATGTCTGTCTGTCTATTTGTTCCGTTTTCACGGCTAAACCGCCAGACAGATTTTGATAAAATTTGGCATGGAGATAGTTTGACACCAGGGAATGAACATAGGCTACTTTATTTTTCAAAAATCTACCCCTATAGGGATGAAAAGGGGGATAAAACTTCGTATGGGAAATTTTTAACCGCTGAGCCGATTAAGATGTAATTTGGTACAGAGATACACCTTTTCCATTAAAAAAACATAGTTTTCTTTTTTATTAAAAATCTACCCCTAAAGGGGTGAAAGAGGGGATGAAACTTTATAGGGGAACTTTATAATGCTAAACCCTAAAAATATGGGTATCAAATGAAATAGAATACGCAGGGGAAGGTAGATACATATGTGACGTCACCATAAATCCAATATGGCGAATGTTATGATATTCATTTTCAAATCCAAGATGGCGATTATTACTTATTTTTGATAAATCGATACGGGTATCAAATTCTAGGTTTCTCGGGGTGCTGATTACGAAAATTATGTTTATTTTCGAATCCAAGATGGCGAATATTACTTTTTTGGATAAATGGATATAGGTATCATATTCGAGGCTTCTCGGGGTGCTAATTACGAAAATGATGTTCATTTTCAAATCCAAGATGGCGAGAATATTACTTTCTTTTTGGATAAATCGATATCAAATTCTCAATCAAATTCTAGGTTTTTCGGGTGCTGATTACGAAAATGACTTTCATTTTCAAATCCAAGATGGCGAATATTACTTTTTTGGATAAATGGATATAGGTGTCAAGTATCTCGGGGTGCCGATTACGAAAAAGACAATCATTTCGTAATCCAGGAAGCGAATATTATTATTTTTTAAAAATCTACATGGGTGTCATGTTCTAGGTTTCTCGGGGTATTGATTACGAAAATGACGTTCATTTTCAAATTCAAGATGGCGAATATTACTTTTTTGGGATTAATCGATATGGGTGTCATATCCTAGGTTTCTCGTGGTGCTAATTACGAAAATGACGTTCATTTTCAAATCTAAGATGGCGAAAATGACTTTTTTGGATAAATCGATATGGGTGTCACATTATAGGTTTCTCGGGGTGCTGATTACGAAAATTATGTTTATTTTCGAATCCAAGATGGCGATTATTATTTTTTTGGTTAAATCGACATAGGTATCATATTCTAGGTTTCTCGGGGTGCAAATTACGAAAATGATGTTCATTTTCAAATCCAAGATGGCGAATATTACTTTTTTTGGATGTCGATATGGGTATCAAATTCTAGGTTTATCGGGGTGCTGATTACGAAAATGACTTATTTTCAAATCCAAGACGGCGAATATTACTTTTTTGGAAAAATCGATATGGCTGTCAAATTCTAAGTACCTCGGGGTGCTGATTACAAAAATGACGTTCATTTTGTAATCTAAGATGGTAATTTTTTTTTTTTTTTATAGATCTACATGGGTGTCATGTTCTAGGTTTCTCGGAGTATTGTTCAATACCAACAATATGGGTGTCAAATGAAGTGGGATACGCAGAGGAAGGTTTTTATATATGTGACGCTATCATAAATCCAATATGGCGGATGTTCCATAACAGAAAATAACTTTTTCGTTCAACACCAACAATATGGGTATCAAATGAAATGGAATACGCAGGAGAAAATTCCCGGACATGTGACGTCATCATAAGTCCAATATGGCGGATGTTCCATAATAGGAAATAAGTTTTTCGTTCGACACCAACAATATGGGTATCAAATGAAATCAAATACACAGGGGAACGTTTCTGGACATGTGACGTCATCATAAATCCAATATGGCGGATGTTCCCTAATAGGAAATAATTTTTTTGTTCATTACCCACAATATGGGTATCAAATGAAATGGAATACGCAGGAGAAGGTTTTTGTATATGTGAAGTCATCATAAATCCAATATGGCGGATGTTCCATAGAAGGAAATAACTTTTTCGTTCAAAACTAACAATATGGGTATCGAATAAAATGGAATACGCAGGTTTTTGTATATGTGACGTCATCATAAATCTAATATAGCAGATGTTCCATTATAGAGACTAACTTTTTTTTTAACACCAACAATGTGAGTACCTCGGGTAACCTCAGTAAGCTAAAGAGGTCAAGGAACAGTTTTCCACGCGGACGAAGTTGCGGGTACAGCTAGTTGTGTTATATGTTGTGAAACGTATCGTACCTACTACGTGTGTTTCTTTCTCCCTCCGAAGCCGAAGGAGGTGCCGAAGGAGACTCCCCAGAATCGTACGTACTATAAGCCTGGTGCCTATCTACACGGACGATAATTTTTATTTATTATATTTTTGTGACCACCCCTTTTATACATAATTTCCGGTAGCAGAGCGTGGTTCAGACTTCCTTTGTATACAATATAATTTAGAAATTTTCGTATTTGCGACGATGTGAAGAACGGATTAAAAACGAAAGGAAGCGGTCCCATGCTTGCGTCATGTGCGACTCCGACTGGCGTAACAATAAATACCCATATTTATCCTAAATATTGACGTTGTGTGCGTGCCACGGCGCGTGCGTATTAGCGCGTACACATACAAAGCGCGTACGATAGCTTTCTATGAAAATATCCTACTGTTATGCTTATACTGTGACCATGCCCACCTCTGCGTCCCTTTAGCGACGTCAACGTTCAAAGTAAACCAAATTGCACCTCAATAAGTAGGCGTATCTACCTATATAAAGGAGGGAGTAGGCGACATATACATAGACAAACGCAATATTTTGCTGTGTATACTTAGTTATGTGTAGATACCTAGGTTGATACCCATATCATATATAGCACCTACCTATGGTATGATCCGCCAGAGTTAGTTATTCCACAAATTCAAAAATAATTTTTCCTACTAACTAAAAGAAAATATATAAATAGGTATTTCAATATTCATTATAGTATTTATCTTGAAAGTGATGGGGAAAATAAATGGATTTAACTAAAAAGCTTCTTTTAAAAATCTTACTAATAGAGTGGATTATGGCTTTAGAATGTAAATTAGGTAGGTACAATAAATCTTAGATATTTGCGTGTTGTTTGAGGAAGTTATTACCATAAATAAAATAAGTAGATAAATACCTAAAGGCCATGCCGGTTTTAGAAACACTCTTGCTCTGAGGATTAGGCGCTTCGGCGATATTTGCATAGGTATTTATGGTGTTTCTTTAGTTAGATTATCATGTACAAAAATACGTTACGGAATATTTTCGGTATTTTGAAAAATGCGACGTTGTAGCATTTGGAGCTGCGGTTACTGTAGAATGAGCTCTGAGAGTGTTGGTGAAAAGGAACCAAAATGTAACTTTAGGCACAGTTATATTTTGGATTCTTTTTTTGTTGTCCACATTGATCTATATGTGCTACGCGCTAGATTACGCGGTCCGAACACTCGCTTTGTTCAACTCAGCTGTACCGCAGTCCGTACACTTTAGTGTGGCTTCAACTGTCATAGCTTGTTTGCGTGTACCGAGCGGTGTTAATAAATACGAGAAATCAAATCGAAGTGTGAACTTACAATTCAGCAAAATATTTCTATTTAATTTGTTTTTAAATTAACCCAAACATATTTATCATGAATAAACGCGTATTCCAAAATTTACGAATTTTTAATTTAATGAACAATTATTATGTCCGTTCTGTAACGTAAAATCTATAACTGAGCCATATATTGTCACGCTAAGTTAGACGAAACGCGTAAGTGCCATGAAATATACGGCGCTTACGACCTTGTCGTCGCGAGAAAACTGTACACTATTTGCGATTCAGCGCTATATGCTTAAATGTTTGGCTAGATGACACAATCATTCCCTCAGCGCTAGAGTGAACTTTAGCTTAAACCCTTTCAAATGTCAGGCAACAGTTTTGTTGAGAACAGCTTCTCTAGTACGTAGTACATATACCTCAATGGTTCTCCAACAGATTGTTGTCTGTGGGAGTAATAGCATAAAGAAGAGTGCTGATTGTAAGAGGTAATCTATGTGT
This sequence comes from Zeuzera pyrina, assembly GCA_907165235.1. NCBI lineage: Eukaryota > Metazoa > Arthropoda > Insecta > Lepidoptera > Cossidae > Zeuzera > Zeuzera pyrina. The sequence continues at coordinate 14,452,483 of OU015624.1, forward strand.
GAATTATTAATAAATAGCGTGATGATTAATCTCCTGGTGTATTAATAATTATAAAATAATGTAAGAACATAAAAGAGGGAAGATAAAAATCTCTGCTCTTTTATAGACAGCCATATTTCGCCAATAAAACCGTGATCATACAGGGCTTGTAACAATGCCGAAATATCAGAGCCCCAATCAATTACATAATATAGTTTGTATCCAATAAAAATGTAAACGTCAAAAAAAATTTACGTGAAGTTTAAAATACAATAAAAATAATTTTACGTAGATAGATATTTTTCATTAAATACCTGTTTATGTCCTGTTTTTCATTGTTATACCCGTTAAAAATAGGACAGAGATCTTTAAAGAATTCACTTTTGTCGATAAAAGAGATTGGTGATCGTTTTATTAATGTAGAGCACGTTGGATCTGTCTTTTTTAAGCGACTTCAAAAAAAGGAGGAGGTTCCCAATTCGGTTGTATTTTTTTGATTTTTTTTAATGTTTGTTACCTCAGAACTCCGTCATTTATGAACCGATTTAGAAAATTTCACTGGTATTGGAGGTTGGACTTAGAAGATACACCAAATAACACTAAATGACATGAATTGCTTACAAGCTTTATTTATTTATATTAATGATTCTTATGTATATCATTGCGCTCCAGAATTAGATAATAAGATAATTGTAAACCTTCATAGATATTTATTTAGGCCAAGGTCACACAAAAGGGAGAAATAAAAAAATTTACTAAAAACATTAAAAACCAAATCAGTGTGTAACAACAAAAACTTTATTACCATAGTTTAGTAGGCTTGGCACCGACTTCAGTAACTGTCAAATTTAATCACATATACAGGTATTTGTATCGTATATAATAAAGATATTTTTGTACCTGAGTTTTAAATAGCAAAGGAATAGTTATTTCATACTTTTCAGTGATTTTTTTTGAGGTCGGTTTAATTTATAAGACTAGAAATGATACTTCCACGCATTTCTTATACGTACTATATATGAGTATCATGTGATCATGTGTGGTAATCTGGCAGGGGAGTGGAGAATCTTCAATTCGTCTAAGATTTTATTGGTCTGTAATTGTTTATTGAAAATTAAGTGAAATGAAATGCTTTTAATGAAACTAGGTTGCGATTAAATGAAAAAAAACAATTATGTGTATTGTGTAATAGCTAAATTAAATTAACCATCTTGTTCTAAATTAAAAAATAAATTTTTATGTTTGTTACATGAAATATAGTAAATTGAAAGTGAATCATTTAAATGAATTAGGTCTACAATATATTGAATTGAATTATCTAATAACTAATGTATTATTCATTTTATTTAAGGAGGTATTTATTATAGGTAATATATTTTGTCCTTCCTCTTATTAAATTCTAGACTGATCCATTTCTCTATCGTAGAATTCTTTCAGTAGGTCTTGGTCCATAACTGCTTGATCACAGTACTTCATCTTTTTTATCAAATTCTTTCTTAGTTCATCTTCATCTTTTTGCAGCATTTGCCTGAATGCTGTTGTGGCTAGCATGTTTGCGAAAAATTTCCTATTACTGGTAAATTTAGGGGCAAATCCAATGGTCGTTTTAGATGGATAGTTAACGAAATTGTGAATATTGTCCACTATGAATCTGAAAATATAATAAATGGGTAACAAAATTATAATTTATTAGTATTCCGAATCTTACATATTGCTACTCCTAATCAAGACACTAGTCTTGTGAGTATGGTGGTAACTAAGATCTTTACTTGTGAGTTACAATTAAAGATTGATTGCTTATGTTCACGAAGTTATAGAGTTAATGGGTACCTACAAGGGCGTCGCCAGCTTATGACTAAGGGGCGGGCAATGGGGCAATATTATGGAGGATAAAAAATATGAACGCCGAGAGCATGAAGCGTTACACTTTGGAAGTCTTTGCCTCTATGACGATTGTAATAAGAACGGTTCTAATATCAATGTATAAAACTTCACAAGCCCTCGACAGCACAATAACTAAATCTAACTTTTAAACACAGTAATAATTATTTATTTTAACAAAATTAATATTTAATTAAAACATAACCTGCGGGGATTTTTTGCAAAACTTTCAACCACTTTATCATTAAAATTATTTAGGTTTTTATTTATTATAGCTCTGTGTACACTCATCATGGCCAGACCATTAAGGCGATCTTCTGCCATGGTGCTTCTTAGCCATGTTTTTAGTCTTCTGAGGCTGCTAAAGGATCGCTCTACTGTACAGGTCGTGCATGGTAAAGCGATCAAAATTTTCAATGCTTTTTCCGTTTCGGGAAAGAAGGAATTTGTTTCTTTTAGGACATCAACAACTGTTCGATTTGTTAGATTAAGCCTATCGTACCACAATTGCTGCCAAAGTTCAATTTCATTTTTTATGTTCGATAAATCATAAAACTGGGCAATAGATTCACAAGTTTGTTTCAGATTTTCAGTTGTCATCTTTTGCATCTGCGCCGGGTGTAACTTAGATAATGCGAATGATGGCGTGTTTTCTTCAGCAAAACGTACTTCAAGGGAGGTGATAATTTAATCCAAGTATGGTATTACTAAAGACCTCTTCCAGTATTCTGAAGGGCTTTCTGTTGGATGATTGCTTTTATGACGTTGTTTCCCCGTAATACGAGGCATTGATGTAATGTCCTCCTCCAGTCCGACTTTCTCCGCAACAGCAGTAGCTTCCTTTATAATTTCGTTTGTCACTTTTCCGGATTTTCACAGTGGTTTTTAATTAAAAGTAAAATCCTTTTAACGTGTTCCGAGGCTTTGACCACGTCCAAAGCTATAGATTGGAGTACGTTGACAACGAGTTCCATCAAAGCCGAGAATTTGGCTACCAACATAATCCCGAGAATGAAAGAAATTCTGGAAGTAGCCGCATGCAGTTGGAAGTCACTTTTCCGAGTTGCACTATTTCCTTCCTGAGATAATGTTTGTAAGGCTTCCAGAATTACTGGAAGATTTTCTTTAAAAACTCTGATGGTTTTGTGTTTCTCACTCCATCTTGTCTCGCAAAGTTTGGAAATATTAGGTATCAACTTCCTCCTCAAAACTGATTCCCGAAAAAAGTTTATAGTATCTTTGGTGGTTCCCAGGGCATTTCTAATTTCAGGAAGTGCATTTAGATCATTGATAACTAGATTCAGTTTGTGGGACGAGCAATGAAAGTAGAGGGCTTTGGTGTACTTTTTGCGTAAGATCGCTTGTACCCCTCCGTCTTTTCCTGACATCGTTGAACAACCATCAAAACTAAAACCAACGCATTTATTTATATTCAGATCTTCTTTTGTCAAAAACTCATCTATGCTATGTGCAATCGATTTCGCATCCAAATATTTTAGCTCAATGAATCCGACAAACATTTCTTAGACTTCCTGTGTTTCTTCATCAAAATATCGCATCCCAGTCGATAGTTGTTCAGTGCCAGAAATGTCAGCTGTTTCGTCTGCTAGCACACTATATGCTGCTGCTTCTTTCACTTTTTTCATAATATCAGCCTTAATAACGCTTCTACAAATACCAATAATTTCATTTTGAATATCCACTGAACGGTAGCTTGCATTCTTTTCCCTTGCTCAATGTGTTTCTTTAAAATCAAATCTCCCGCGTCAATTCGCAGCCTGTATAAATCCTCGAGAATACCTTCACCATAATGTTTACGTCTCAGTGCTAAGTCGTGTGACCCGCAAAACGTAATGCAGGAAATAATATATTTTATTATTTTGCGATTTTCTTCAATAACTCCCTGGGAATATTTGTTCAGTTGCAAATCGACAGGCACACCTTCAAGAAAAGATTTAGCAGCTTTCAATGCCTCCTTATGGAAGTGGATTTCAATGTGCTTTTTGCACTGCTCGTGAATATCTTTGAACTTACAAAAGGGCCTTATAGTAAATGATCCCAATATGCCTCTAAATGAATTTGGAAATATACCAACCATGGAGAGTATGTTTCCAACCAAGAATAATTAAATTTTCTTTCAAAAATAAATTTTTTGCGGAAGGGGATCAACAGTTTTCAAGCAATTCTTTTTTCTTTTCGGTTGATAACATGTGTGCCCGTCCAACATATCGCCCGATATCATTTTCATTGCAGTCATCCATCAATGAATCAGGATTTGGCGCCAGATATCTAGAGGAACTTGCTCTAGGTAGTTCCTGCGGCTGAATATAACCTGTTGTGGTTGTGGTGACCGATGAAGACACATGCGATATTGTCGTTACTTTGTCCTGTTCATCGGTGTCGCTACTTGATCCATCAGTTTTTTTTCGTTTCAAACTTCCTGCAAAACAAAACGCTTTGATAAAACTTTATGTAATGAATTAAATTTTTACGTGAGAGCAGTTTTGTTCAATTACTTATAAATATTAAAACAAATACTCAGTTGTACTTTTTAGCTTTATTTATATCAAGGATCTGTTTTAATTTGTATTTAATTAAACCACAAATATAATTTATGTTTTGTTTTCATAATTAATTACTGAAAACGAAACCACTGTTTAGTTAACGTTAAATTCATAGAGATTGAATCAATAAACTCGTTTTTAATAAAATAATAGTTTTTCTTACTTTCTTCTCTTCCACATAATCGATCCTTTCTTTCCACATCAAAAATATGCCAGATAAAATTAAAAATGATATTCTTAACGATTATTATACGTCTCTAGCTAGTATATCCGTTACCAAAGCTATTAGTTAAGAGAAATAAAATAAAAATACTAGCTCCAAGTCCAAGATTAAAGTAGTACATAACTTACCAAAAAACTTTCTGATGTCCATTTTGATAAGATGATGAATGGAGACACTCAGAAACTTCACAACTCTACACTGAGATCTTATTATTTAATAAATATAAATCAATATTGACTAACACAGGCAAGCCGGAAGTCTTATATTCGCTTTCCAATTCGCTTGTTTAGCTTGTTTCGTTGATCGCTTCCAATTAAAAAGTGACTCGCTCGCAGCGGCTCACGTCTTTATATACCCAAACGAACATCATACTAGAATGTACGGTAACATTCTACCTGGTCTAGTAACTGCTACCAAATTCCAGAGAGTTCATTGAACAAGCGCCATCTAGCGTCGAGTAGCAATACTAGGTTTTACAAGGATTGTAGTCGATTTATTCAACTGTAGGTGTTTCTTATGAACACTTACAGATGGCATTGTCCACAAAACCAATTAAAATTGTATGTTCGTAACAATAACTTCTACTTTATTTAGGTATGCCGCATACAAATTATACAAAACTAACGTGAATGCTGGTGAACGGCTGTCGTAGAAAGAAATGCAATGCACACACACACATACCTACCTACATATTTTTACACTGTTTAATGGCCTTGCATTTTGGCAAATCTGATATAGTCGTGATGAAAATGGCGGTGATTTTAAAAATGGATGTCAAAATCTTAATGTTATTCTGAATATTTCAGTACTTTCTACAATATACATTAAACCTTGTGAATTTATTTACGTTTTGTCATGCGATGCGGAATTTATTAATAGGCAAGGAAGTCAATTGCTCGCACTTTGGTCGCTTTGCGGCTAGCTACATTTGATCTCTAGGGGGGAGCAACTGCCCCCCCCCCTGCCCCCCCCTTGGCGACGCCCTTGGGTACCTACGTTATAAACTACGTAATATTACAATAGTTTATTTTCTAAGATAAGAATAACTGAACACAAATAAAAAAGGTGTTTCAGTTACATGAACACTTGTAATGAAAATTATTACAAGGGACGTTCAATAAAAAGTGAGAATGAGTATCTTACAGGTAACTTTAATAAATATTATGTGTCGACGTAGTCATCTTCTTGTGTAAAACACTTGGAATAAGTACCTTTTTTATAGGTTTGAAATTCCCCTCCTAAAGAATTCTTTATCTTGAGTACCTAGAAATTCCTGCGGGGTTATTACCTAAAAATTAGCAGAGAGCGACAGCCACGCGATCACTGCGCGACCGGTGACTAATTGCAATAAAACATCAATATCATGTGTGAAGATTGCGTGTCTATTGCGTCATGACCGTAAAATCTGCTTTACGAGATAGATATAGCACCACTGTACAAATTACATTATATAAAGTCTCGTTTTGACAGCTGATATCACGCGATATTTAGCTGTCGCTTGCTGACTGAAAGTTAGGTAATAAGCGTGTGGTATTGCCATTGTACTGCAATGACTACTGCTTCATAATATTCAATTCTTTGTCCTCTCAGTCCTCTCAGATATGCCCTCTTTTCAATGTCGGAAATAGATAAAAATCACTTGGGGCAAGGTCTGGTGTATATGGAGAATGCTCAAGCATTTCATTGCCAGTATCATGGGATGGGTGGCAGCCAACGCAACGGCAGAATAGTGAGCCGGGGCGTTGTCTTGAAGATGATACAAGACAATTTTTGTGAGTTTGCCTCGCTGATTTTCACGCATGTCCTTGCGCAATATTTTTATTTGTTTTGCATATAACATGCCTATAACAGTAGCTCCAGGATCCAGGTATTCAATCTGTACTGCTCCTTAACTATCAGCAGAAAAGAGAGCGCATGACCTTACCGTCGGAAGAATTCGCCTTTAATTCTTAGGAGTTGGAAATGATGATCCTTTTAAGTCACAGACTGTAATTTTGTTTAGTGGTCGTAATGATGAAGCCAAGGTATATCCATTGTTATAATTGAAGCCAAAAAACGATAAGGAAGTTGTTGCAACGGTTCCAAAGAGCGTTGGGAAATATCCATTTCCCAATCAGAATGAATAGTCTGATTTGTTTTTGCGCATCGGTATGCATTCTCGGCACCCAACGCGCGGAAACTTTTTTCATCCCCAAATGTTCATGTAAAATATTATATGCGCATTACTTGTTGAAATCTTTGTTTCTTAAGCAATAAAACGTACCGTGATTCGACTTCTGGTAAAATAATTTCGACTTTTCGACAGTAATTGCTATCACAGGGCGTACCGAGCAAGTCTTTCTCGGTACGGAGTCGTCTTTGATGGATGTTCGTCCGCGTATAAATTCGGTGCACCATCGTGCAACGGCGGAATACAGCGTATATTTACCCCTTCTGTATTCCGTAAATCTTGATTGAACCGTTCCTCAGTAAAATTTTTCAAGTACAGATAAGCAATAACCGCGCGTAGTTCAATTTTTCCATTTTCGTTTCCCTACACGCTGCAATTAAATGACTCTTATTTTCAAAAAACAAAAGATAAATAATCAGTTTATTTTTTTTGGTGTTTGTTGTTATTTTTACGATTCTCACATAAGAGGAACGTCAAAGAGATCTATGTCCATGATGCCGATATCTTCAGTAGTACATGTATACAATATGTAGACATAGATAAGAGTGCATACCTATACATATCTAGATGCATTCATAAAGCACATGTCTGACGTGTAATATTGTTCTCTTATTCTATCACTAAATCCCTAACACTTTTCCAGTAAAGTGTTAAGAGGCTTTACTGACGTTAAAAGGACTTTTTGAAGGTCGCAAAAATTTTAGCTGACTGAATATTTATTTGACCTCCTCTATTTCTTTTTTACTTGCACAGAACTTTAACGCACGATATACTATCACTTTGTACTTTGAAACTGCCAAAAATAAAAAAAATAGAAAATCTAAACAAAATGTGAAGTGCTTTTCTTCCGTTCCCGCCTTAAAGTCCTTTTTGGTATTTAACAGATAATATTATATTACTTTATAACTTGCAAAGAGCTTTTACCACGTTCTCACTTTTTATCAAACGTCCCTCGTAAATTAAGCTCGTTAGTGCCTGGGCGACCGAGCTTTGCTCGGTGTCTTTTAGGTTTGATTGTTGGTATTTAAAAAAAAAACTAAAGAAAAGTCTGACCACATCGTAAGATTCGAACCCGCGTATTTCGGCGCGGTAGACCTACGCTTTAGCCACTGTGCTATTGCGAAATTACAAATCATATTTAGCGGGCAAGTTTTCAGGTTTTAAATGTGTGAAAACGCGGAGAAAATGAATTTACTCAGAATTACGACCTAGTTAGATCCATTTTTTGACCTCGTAAACGCGATATTGTAAATTTCATCGAAATTGTTAGAGCCGCTTTCGAGAACGCAATTACAAATACATTGAACAAACGTTGCTTGTACGAGTATTATACTAATGAATAGGATATGGATGCTACACTATACATCGAAAGAGGGAGCATACGGTATCCAATATCCTAGCTGTTAGCTTCGAAGTAATTTGACAAAACATTTCGTATTTTATTCGACTCGACCAGAGATGTTCGGGTCAATTTTGAGACAAACGAACCCTTGATCCTCGGCTTAGCATAGAAGACATAATAATAAATTTAATGGCGTTTTCGAAGTACAAGTAGGTACTTAATTAATTTAGTTATGCATTTCCCTAGAATACTCTAAGTTTTAAACAATAAGTAAGCATATCAAATTAATCTTTAGTAAGTTGTACTGTTGCATAAACAATGAACATAGGTTTAAATTATTAAAAATTTAGTGAGACATTATTAACTAAATAATTCAAACGCCTAATCTCAGATTCTATCGGTGTAGGTACCGACTAGTTTCGGACTTATCGGAGGGCCTTCGTCAGGGTGAATGGGATGAGTAGGTACGCAGTCGCGCCCCGTCTCGCACTGCGCGCCTGGGCTCGGACCGCGCGGCTCCACAGGACGGGGGGCGCGGGGTACGCTGGCGATGATGAACACAGTGCTACCGATGCGTTTATGTTACTGTTGGTGTTTAAGGGCGCACAAAATGTATTCACAATATATTACGCGTAGCATTCAACTACACGGGTTTCCAAGTAGATGGCAGGGCCCATCTCTTGTCTCTATTAAAATTAGGACGGCGGTCGATTTCGATGGCTTCAAAGAGTGCGTGACACAAAGTTCTTTACGCGGGCCAACACTTTCACCTTATCGAACCCAATACAATGTGAGGCGTCGCAGTTGAGGGCGTGCTCTGCCACCGCCGAGGTATTGCTCTCCATTTTCAGGCTCAAAGTCAGTCAAAGTCAAATCAATTTATTCAAGTAAACCCACCTACAAGGTATTTTTGAACGTCAAATCTACTTTAGTTCGGTTCAAATAGAAAACATGGGCGCTGAGAAGAGCCGACAAGAAACACAGTCAGGTATCATTTTTTCAACTTCATTTTACAAAAGGCTTATTAAAATACAATATTTTCATTAAGCCAATCAATGCATATGCAGAGAAGATCATTTTCAGACTATCGTTTTATCTTCAATGAAATCGTTTATTTTATAGTATGATTGTCTAACCAATGTACGTTTTACAACCAATCTAAATTTATTCTTCTGTCAATAGAGTAATTTCCTGGGGAACTTTGTTATAAAAACGAATGCAGTTACCCAAAAATGAAATATTTGACTTATATAATTTAAATTTTGGAATAACCAATTTATCACGATCTTGGGTTTCCATACCATTAATAACGCCTTTCTTTTTAAACAGATCTATATTTTTCCTCGTGTACATAATAATTTCAAAGATGTATAAAGACGGCAAGGTGAGGACATCAATGTCTTTAAAACGATCTTTAAGTGATTCTCTTGCATACATATTGTAGATGGCACGTTTTGCTCTTTTTTGTAAAATAAAAATGGATTTAATATGCGCCGCTGATCCATACAGCAGAAGGCCGTAGGACATTAGATTGTGAAAATATGCAAAGTACACCAGCCTTGCCGTATCCACATCCGTCATTTGCCTAATGTGTCTAATTGCATACACCGCGGTACCGAGCTTACCAGCCAATGCCCCGATACGGTCCACCCACTGTAACTTGTTATCTACTGTTAAACCAAGAAAACAGGCTGACTGAACTAATTCTAATTGTTTACCACCCAGTTCTATTTTATCGTGGATTCTGGGTACATTAGAAAGGAAAAATTTAATGTTTCGTTTTTTGTGCATTCAGTAGTAAATTATTGGCAGCGAATCATTTCGAGACATCTGTTAGGATCCTGTTTATCCAAGTAATATCTAGGTCTTTTCTGTCTAGTTTAAAAATAATGAGGTGTCATCAGCAAATAATACTATTTCGCATAAGTCCCTGAGCGTAAATGGGAAATCATTAATATAAACCAAAAACAGGAAAGGTCTCAAAATTGATCCTTGGGGAACGCCCATTTTTAATTTTGAACCAACAGACAAAACCCCATTAACACTCACTTTTAGCTCCCGATCAGACAAATACGAGATTATGAGATCGAGAGCGTTACCACGTATTCCATAGTATTTGAGCTTGCAAATTAAAATTTCATGATTAACACAATCAAAAGCTTTGGAAAGATCACAAAAAACATCAATAGCATCATGGGACCTCTCCTAAGGCTGAAGCACAGTCCTGTCAAGCTTTCTCCCGCATGAGATGTTGACCGTCCGACCATGAAATACCCTGTGAATGTTAAAATGTGCCTGCATTTGTTTGAGTAATATTTTTTTGAATATTTTACTCAACGCTGGCAATATTGACACCGGGCGATAATTCGTTGGATTCAACATACAGCCTGATTTAAATAGTGGAATAATTTTACTGTGTTTTATTAAATTGGGAAATACCCCTTCATCGACACATTATATATTTACCAAAATTGACGATAATATAGGTATAACATTAGTTATTACATAGATTGATAGTCTCCATAAATTCTCAATTTTCTTTTTATTTAATTGCCTAATTGCTCACCGAGCACATCCGCAGTGTGCGCAAAATGGACAGCAACAAAGAACGATAGTGCTGACAATTATATAGTGGACATTGTGAGTACATTTTGTGCGCCCTTAAACACCAACAGTGACATAAATGCATCGGTCTCGCCGTGTTCGTCATCATCGCTTGCGCACGCCGCGCCCCACGTCCTGTCGAGACGCGCGCTGAGAGCTCAGGGGCGCAGTGCGAGACTGATGAAAGACCTCCAATAGGTCCGAAACTAGTCGGTACCTACACCGATTGGACGTGAATTTAACCGTTTTAATTATTTAGAACATAGGTTTATATAGTAAGTACAGCAGCTAGTAGGCCTTCTGTGAAGAAGAAAAGGGTTGGTAGTGTGAGAAAATAGAAAGACATTGCAAAACATATTTGTACGAAAACGATGTTAACAAAAACATTAAATCACTACATAAATATTATGAATCTACAATAAAATTCCTTGTAAAGTTGGGTCTATGTGGGCTATCATAATACGAATTGATTATTTAGGTATACCTACGTATATGTAGGTACCTATATCTTTACTGTAGTGTGAAATATTTTCATGATAAGTACTGTCGTATATGATTTAGTACCTTCGGTAGGGCTTTAAGCAGATGTATGTAATATAACACTTCAAAATTACTTACTGTTGATTAGGCATTGATGATTTAACACAATTTTCGAAAAGCGTAAAGAAAACTTCAAATGTGCTTCCTGCTGCTGCTTTACCTTCCTGTACTCTGAAAAAAACCCGTGTATTTATAGTAGCGATCATTTGAAAATAGGTACTAAATATCTATTTGTATATATCTAGTCATAGACATTTTTATTGCGTGTCTGATGGAACTGACAAATAGATTTATACAAATAAATGTGAAATTTACTTATAGTGCCAATTATTACAATGCACTTGTTGTAAAAATGCAAGTAATAATCCTAATCCGTAAGCACATTCTGCTACAGCGTTCATTGTTGTTTTTCTATTCACATAAAAAACAATTATTATGGAATTTTTTTATGAAATATTATCAAAACCATAAAATTTTTATTATAAAATGGTTTTGACGTTTACTAGAAATAACGCGATCGTAATAAACTTCACACCCGTTACCACTGTAAGATAATAAACGCGATGGTTGGAATTATTATAAAAAGTAATGCTTCATATATCTTCAAATAGGTTTGATCGCGCTCCGGTGCTCACGGAAGCTATTTATTATCGGTGTGATCCCTAACTGCAAGATATTATTGTGATATAGGTATGTAGCTGTGCAGAATGAAACGTCATGGGGCGCGTCTGTAGATCAAGACGAGAAGATAAACTTCGAAAATCATTTCTCAAGTGACTTTCAACTTAGACCCTTCGTTCGCTTGGCGCATCGTGAAATTGAAGACCGTTTTCTTTTGGAAATCACTGAACTGAATTGATACGTAGTCGTAAATCCCACTCAGTTACAATAATACAAGCATAATCTGTTTAAATTATACATTACTACTGTATATGTATCTTAAATGTCTTGCCATATGTATGATAACGCGTAATAGGTCGACTTGCTACGGGTGGTCATCAAAAAGTCATCAGCATTATTATTATCCATATCTATTTTATACCTACTCAGAGGAATTTAGTTATATGAAAGGACCTATTATCGTGGAACGATATTGAACGTTACATTTCCAGCAATCTACTGCTTCTAATTTCAATGATAAAAGAAGTTGAGTAGCGGAGAACGATTGTATCGAAATTTAAATATTTTTTTACATTTGCTTTTTAGCCGCTTCAGAATTAGTACCGAGAAATATGTTCTACGGTTCTACCAAACAATAAATTCTGCAAACCAATTGTATAAACCCAAACCGAGTACTAGGCTTGTGCAATCCTATCTACTTGCACAGCATAGCATATTAGAAAAGTACCGTCAAAACCTGCCGTCAAACCTGTCTTTTTTTTTGTTGCGCAGGAGAAATCTGCGCACAGATACCCAGACCGCTGGGTAAGAGGCTGGGTTATGTGGGGCTTTTACCCACCAAAATTCCTGCGGTGGTCGTCTCGGCGCTCTATCGAAGGAAGGGAACTCCTACGGAACGCGCTGGAGCCCCTCTCGCGCTGTGCCGAAGCACTTCTCGGGGGGCAGCTACAGAGCCCCCCGGCACTTTCGCATTGTCACGACAACGCGGACCACACGCACTGTCGTCCGCCTTGGGATCGCATGGACAGATGACCGGAGCCCCCACTTCGATCGGCCGCGACCCGGAAGGTCCCTTTAGTCGCCTCTTACGACAGGCGGGAAACATCGTAACCTTATTCTGTGGCCTGAGCTACGCCTGCCACCTACCGTCCGCTACTACAAGCCGTAAAAACGGGCGTCGCAGTCCACCCACCATTGCTAAAATAGGCCTACTGGCAAGGTTTTCAATAATTTTTAATTATGTTTTTGTTTATAGTAAAAAATGCCATTTTCTCTTTATCTTTTATAGTAATTGAACTTTTAGACTGATTATTATTAAAGTCTGTTGATTATATTGGTTATTTTTCATTTAATTTTAAATCTTCCTTAGCTAGGCTTTATTACCCGCAGATACCTTACAAAAATAACTTTATAAATACGACACAAATACCCATATAATTAAATTTTACAGATGTCGAACTTGGTGTCAAATCAATGTGCAACAGCAGAAAGTCTATTAGTTTAGTGTGCTTGGCGGGGCTCAGGTGGTCTTTTGCGGAAATTCATTTCGTGTGATAAATTCTTATATATTTTAGCTTTCTTCCATCTGAAATCTCGAACTTGTTAATTCCCTTCTCAACGAAGTATATTCTCAGTAAATCCAGAGATCAGACACGCTCTGCCAACTAGCATCAAAGCAACGGTAAAAAATCGTCAGTGCTACTTAGCTGACCGAATCTTATCTCTGTAAATTTCTGAGGATGCTTCATTGAGAAGCGAAATACGTGTCGAAAGAATTCACTTACACACAATTTCAGTATTTCACTTTTCGATTGTGCAGTCACTGAAAATGTTTATTTTATTTATAAGTACCACTTGCAGCTGTCGGGATTAAACTCACATAAGTAAGTCTATACGATACATCCTTACGCATTTAATTTGAGCCGATCGCGGTGGGCCTTGAGTCGATGTCATTACGCCATTTCCACTTTGTTTTTACTCCGTGGTGTGAGTGATTGTATTGGAAACTCTAAAGAGAAACACGAAATAATGTAAAATGGTTAGGTGTGAGTCGAGCTCGCGCTATGAATGAACGATAACACAATGTTTCGGTAAAAATTATGTATTTCAGAAATAATACTCATTTTGTGTGGTACGAAGGCCTCCGTATGCGAGTTCGACTCGCACTTGACTTTGCTTTATATATAACCAAATCAAATATAATCAATACAAATAAAATCTTTATTTGCTATTTATTATTAATTATAAAGATACAGGGATACAGCGTGAAGATAAGTATGTAAGTGTATGTATAAAGTTCAATTGACTATATTTCTAAAAACTATAAACGCTAAAGTGATACACGTTTATTGATAAAAAAAAAAATTACGCTTAAAGTTAAAACGCAACTACGTAACATATCAATAAGATGATGTAACTGCAATTCCTTCATTTCTTACGTGATGGAGAGTGACCTGTCCTCATTTGGTTTCATTTGTAAGAACCCTGTCCAGCAGAGAAATCTATTATGCTGTTTTATTTAAATGCATTTAATTTTCTGAGAAAGAGGATTATGTGTTTGGGTACTTGTTATAATATAAGTACGCAAGTATTATTATTGAATGTCTTAAATCAAAAGATTTTTGATGCAAAGATGTTAAAAAATCAAAAGATATTTGAACATCTTTCCGGTTCTTTCTCTCAGTAAAAACACATTTTCAATATAATATAATAATAATAATACTCCAGATAATTACACAGATTGTGTGACCCCAAACTAAGCAGTAAGCTTGTACTATGGCTACCACACAACGAACTCTGAGGGAAGCTCCCAGTAACACCCAGACTCCAAGCCAATTTAGAAAAGTTCGTTTCCTAAATTGACCTGACCGGGAATCGAACTCGGGACCCTAGCTTGGAAAGAAGCAGTGAAGACCAGTCATAATTTCATGTTTTGGATTGACTCGTCGAGATTGAGATTTAAACCTAATTTAGTGTACTTAGGCCATTTGGTTACTAACACTAACATTCCGTACATCTATGTGTAAGTTATACATAATTGTATATCTATGAAATAAAAGGTGAAAGTGAGGAAACGAGGAGGCGCGGTGAGGAAATTATCATTTTTCCGCGGTTCGATCGTGTTGTGAGTTTTACATTTTGAAATAACGTTTGAAATAAATTTCCGTAGGCGCCCACGTCGCCGCCGGAGGCGTTCGATTGGAAGATTGGCCCGATAATAATTAATTCCTTCAAACCGCATCCGGTTTTCGAGCTCCAAGCGCGTTACTAACTTCTTTATTTCCGTTTGTAGGAACGCTTGTTATAGGCACAACGTCTATGAAATAGCTTTTCC
Organism: Zeuzera pyrina; assembly: GCA_907165235.1. Taxonomy (NCBI): domain Eukaryota; kingdom Metazoa; phylum Arthropoda; class Insecta; order Lepidoptera; family Cossidae; genus Zeuzera; species Zeuzera pyrina. The sequence continues at coordinate 14,467,741 of OU015624.1, forward strand.
ATAAGAGGATTATTTTCTTACAGTTATTAATGTCTGTGCATAGAATCTACGTATCTGGGTATGTTATAACAGGGTACCTTGTATAAGCCATATTAATTAGTGACGCATCAATATGTCGCACGCTTGTCCCTGCCAATTGCACTCAAAGACCGTTCGGACGGCAATTAGTCGCAGTTGTCTTTATTGTGTCTCTACCACCCGCCGACAATATCTTTAGGTGACAATGTAATGTCACGAACACGATAGGTCGTGCTATTGTTAATTAGGTATATTTGCTCATTAATCTTTTGGTTTACTATTTAAACATACTAAAATATCCGTCATATAATATAAAATATCAAAAGACAACTTTCCAACGTACTAACTACCGTAAAATCACAGCGGAAACTGCGCAAGAGCATATATATACTAACATGAAAATAAATTACGGTTATTTCTTTCTTTCTCTTACCATCAGCTTAAAATGATTAGGTATGTATGTATTTAATTTATTGATTTTGAAATAGTGTAAATGCAAAACGAAAAAAAATTCTTAATTTAGAATAATGTGAAGAAAAATCATATCATGAAATCTAGATGTGATAGCAAAAAACGGAAAACGGGTAGAGATTAAGTGCATTAAAATCTTCATATTCATGATAATTATTTTTGAAGAAGGATTTCGGCCTGTGAAATTAAATAATAACCATTATAGACACATCTTTTTTAAATTTATTTTCTACTGTCCGAAATCTCAGGTAAATTATATCTATAACTTTTAATATATAATCAGTTAATTAATTCTTAAATTAACTCAAACCAGTTTTTGTTAACCTGAGATAAAAACGAACTGGTTCTTACGGCGATATTAATATATATGTATCAGTGACGTGCACAGACATTTTCAGTAGGTTAGACAAGCGGGTTATTCACAAACGTCGGAAACAACTTTCCGTATCCGACAGGAAACTTTTCGATGATTTTGTCTATAGGCGATTCACAAATCCGAAATCGTATTATATTTATATTATATATATATCATATTATATATAGTCGTACTCACAAATTCAAGCCATCGTATTGAATTTATGCTTTTCGACGATCGCCCTTTCCGCCACGGAAAGTTTCCGACGTTTGTGAATAACCCCCAAGAAGAAAACTCACTAAAATTGCCACTTATTTTACTTATATTTCATATCTAATAAATAATGTTAATGTGATTTAATTTTACGTTATTTATTTACAGAGTAGTTTAATGGGTAGTTTAGTGGGTAGTCAAAGTAGTCTTTGAAAAATATTTCATTGGTAGCAAAACTGCTACTTGCTATCTTATAAAGCTACAACAACAAAGAAAAATTAAAAATATATTTTTTTTCTCAAAATACGAATGACATTTTCTGTGATATTACGATTAGTAATAAAACAGCTACGAATGCTAATAAAATAAAATTCTTGTTAATAAAACGCCCACATCAACAAAATGAAGACTGATAAATATGTAGGTAGGTACGAATGCGTAAATATGGGTACGCAATAGCTCTTCGAATTTCAATTCGCAAAATTATTATTATTGTTTGAGCTCGCCTTAAAATATTTGAGTCGATATTTTTTGTGAGAGAAATAAATTAAATTGCCAAAACCTTATAACAAAACAAAATTCCGCATAATAGAGAAGCAGTACTTTTACATATTAAAAAAATATAGAAAAAAGATATTAAACACTTTCGGAAAGGAATAAGGAAGTATTCAGAGACTAGACAATACAGACACGTAATCACAAATGAAAATTTTATTCCAACACACGCCACATTATCTACAGCGTCGTGGAGCGGAAAGGGACACTGTCATCCACAGAATATGTAAGAACGTTCGTTTCACTTTTCGGACCAAGAAACAATGGACGGCGCCATAATAAGTTGCCGTACATACCATCGTGTGTCAAACAAATTTTCGTGTCTCTATCTATCTCATTGAGCGTAACCACGAGTAAAACAGTTAGCTATAGTACGGTAACCTTGTACTGTCAGTGTATTTCGTGTAGACTTATGAGTCGGTCATGAAATAATTATTTGCAAAATACTCGTAATTCTTAAGTGTTTTCGGTACTAGTATTCACAACAATCAAAATGTTAGGTTCAGTTGTGTATCGTTGAACTGTGACCTTCCTAGCCACGCACATTAGTAATACTCTAGAAAGTTCGTCAACAAAAAAGGACATAAAGATATGCTTTTACAGCAAATGCTCCGTCCAATGTGATACTGGGTCCGAGTTTGACTTTCGCATCATGATCTGTGATGACATCCATGTACTATAGTAAAGAGGAAGTGAGAAGGATAACAACTCGGAATCTATGCTATATTAATACGTGAAGCGAAAACTTTGGTTCCCTTTTTAAGAAAATTACGCGGATGGAGGCGTCTGAAATTTGTTAAATTTTAAGTTTATATGGAGGACAGGAGAAAGCTAATATTTTTATATAATATGAATTAGAAATATGTACATTAAATGAAATAAAATAAATCACTCATTGTTATGTTCATACTGCCAATGTCAAAAAGACTGTCAATTTCAAAAACTGATAATAGTTTTTTTTTCTTTCTTCATGGCGTGGCGCACAGAAAAGCGCATTTGCCAATGTCACGTATTGTATTTATTAATGTAGAATCGTTATCGTAAAACTCCTCCAGTAAAGTGATAGCAGACTTTACTGAAGTTTTATAGGACTTCTTGGAAGAGCGTATGGACTTCAGCTACACATGTTTATTTAGACCTACTCCATTCTTGTCAGTATCTCTAACGGGGTAGTCAGAGAGGACGGTGCGCCAAGAGTCGCGGTCCCTATATGTCATCATATTTAAAATACATACATAAATATATATTTTCACGCCGTATCCCTAACAGGGTAATCAGAGAGAACGGAGCGTCAAGCATCGCGGCCCTTACATACTTCTTTCGCTTCCTCAAATCTCATCATTCTCCTCACATATTTTCGCCTAGGTATGAGAGTACTTTTAACATTTCCGTTGGCTAACACTCTATTTGATCTTTATAAGTCAGCCTTGGTCTTCCTTGGCTTCTTTTACCACTCACGTTTGCTCTATAGATTTTCTTCGTCCATTTTTCATCACTCATTCTTTCCATGTACCCGAACCATCTAAGCATTCCTTTCTTCATTTTTTTAATAACACTGTCGTGCAACCCTGACATACTGCGTATCTCTTTATTGCTTATTTTGTCCGCAAGGGTGACATCGCACAGATTTCTAAGAGATCGCATTTCTACTGCATTTATCTTACTGTCACTCGATTTCGGACATATTCAGGCCTCACTACCGTACAATAAAGTTGGCACCAACACCGCATTGCATATGCTCATTTTGGCTGAGTTCGATATATTCACACTGCCTACTAATGCGGACAGAGCACCGTTCACTTTATTGCTGGTTGCTATCCGTCTCTACACATCTAAATCACATCTTCTATCCCTCAAAAAGGCACTCCCCAGATATACAATTTCGTTCACTTGTTTTAGACATTTTTCATTTACCCATTTATCACACTTTGTATGTACATCTTCTCTTTCAAACATTAGAACCTTAGTTCTATTCACATTTATATTCAGTCCTTTCACTTCACAGTCTTCTTTCATGGACGTAACTAGTGTCTGCAACTCCGCTTCTGATGGTGCTATAAGCACAGCATAGCAGTGCTGCATCTCTGGACTATATAATCTAAGTTTAAATTAAATTATTAATTGAAATACAGTTTCGAGTCAATCCGATTGTTACATTCTTGTAGATACTTAATATATGGGTATTTTACATCGTTTTTATTACTTTCAAAAAATAAAATAAGATTTTTTTTGTGTAGTTGATGAGATATGGGGTATTTTCGGTTACATGATCAGTGACCGCAGAAATAACTTTGTTTTTTGAATACCGTGTGTCCTAATTATAGAACCTTTTCCTATACGTGGATCGACACTAACTTGCCGGTTTTTTAGTTTTTGGTATTATTTTGTGTGTATTATTGACAATTTTTTTTTATTAATATGCTACTGGTTATAAATAGTTAATACTACATTAAAAATATAACACAATTTCTAAATTAACTGCTGAATAAAAAGATTGCTATTATAATTGTTATAAGTAGGTGAAATGGGAAATTTATTATTGAAAATTTTTCTAAAGAAGCTACTCCATTATTTCATTTATCTAAAGACAATAATTCTATTCGTTTTTATTCAATATTTAATTATACTTAAGTGAATATCGGTGTATGATTGGCATCCAGGATCCTATTTTATGGGTAGGGTCAGGAATGTGGTTCGAGGGGCAACCGTCTTTCTATATTGAATTCTTCCATAGTGACATAACAATAACATAATTCTTTAAATAACTAGCTTTAGGGTACGGTTTTCCTTGAGTAAAAGAATAAAAGTTTGATTGTTTCCCAATGTCAGCGATCAATATTGTCGTCATGTAGTGTCTATCGTTACTGTTGTTAATATTATTAAAGTTGGTTCCAATTATAAGCGAAAGAAAACATTATCTTATTTGTACGTCTAAATTATGAAAACAAAGGTTTATTTCTCATATTACCTACTTAATCAATCTGCACATATTCTGATAATATAATTCACAAATTACCGACATTAGGGCCGACCCGACTCTTGGCAGCACCTGTGTGCGAAGCTTACAAAGTAACATTTTTTCTGTTATTTTTATGAAAATATCGTAAGTCGTATTTGCTCAATTAGTTTTTCATATTGTCTGTTCTAACCAAGTATGAAACAAAGTTTATCATAGTTTGCTTGTTATAAAAAACAAATTTAAGATAATGCAATTTTGATCGTTTTTCTTCGATACATCTTATTTGTAATCTTCTGCATTTCTTCCAGTATTTATTAATTTATGTTTTAGGAGATAAGATAGGGAACTGAAATTTTTAAGGTAGTTTCTAGAAAAAATTTAAAGCAGTGACACAAACTAAAGTATAATATATTTTTAAATTCATAATTGAAAAACCTTTCCTAAATATAAATAACTTTTTGATACGAGTCTCCAAAACTTAGTCCCAAAGTTAGAACTCTTGTGACGCGTACATGTGTATTTGAGCAGTTTGAGCTTTTACTTACTACAACTGTTTCAGATTTAAGTTGTTTACGTCAAATAGCTTCTGAGAAAAACGTCGACGTGATAAGTTTTTTTCAAAGTCAAATAATTTATTTGTATATAATATGTGATTGTTACATGATATTTATTTTTGTACACACATTAATCATTTCTGGCATGCAAAATTGATCATAATGTGTTGGGTATATTATCATAAAGAAAAAACACACATATATATAAGTCAATTTAAGAATTCAAGTACTCCTGGACAGAATAAAAACATTTATCAATTAGCCATTTGTGTAGAGCTACTCTAAATTTGTTGTAAGTTAGTAACTAATAACATTATGGGACAGTTTTTATTATAGATATCGGTTTTTATACTGGGAAGTATCAATCTATTGGGATATCTATTATTAGGCCTATAGTTTGCCATTTTTGTATTAAACGAGTTTGGATGAGTTTTTACAAAATTACAAATCTCATAAATATACAAGCAACGAACAGTCAGTATTTTCAGTTCTCGAAATAAAGACTTACAAGTTGTCCAAGGATTTACATTACACATGGCTCTTATACACTGTTTTTGTGCTATTAAAAGTCTGTTTAATATAACACATTTAATTCTGAAATAATAGATAGACAATCTTTTAATAAACAAGCTTTTTAAAAGGAATAAAATAAATTAAGGTTTTCGTGGAGGTAATTCAATACGTGTGACAAGTTTCTTGAAAAAAAATTGTTCAGTACAAAATTTTTTGATCGATGGCCAATAAAATAGACATTTAACTTATACATAATTTTGCAAAATTTCGCATAGAGCTGAAAATTGGTATAGATTTTAAATACTACATTACCTACAAATAAAATATCAAATGTCAATACCGATATTTCTTAGGAAAAAAGCATAAGAACGATTTTTATTGAGTACAACGATCTACAACTTTATCTTACCAATTTTTACGATAATACTTATAGTTTTCGAGAAAAATGCGAAAATATAATATTTTTGATCTTTGATTTTGAATAAAATTTTTAACAGACGTAGGTTCGGTGGAGACTTTTGATATTTCATTCGTAATAGTGTCTTAAGACCGGTACCAATTTTCAGTTCAATTCAAATTTAAATAAAGTTAAATATTACTTTTTTGTCAATTTTGACTGGATTGAAGGAAGTAAGTACATTTGTGAATTGTATTTTTGTTTGTAAGTAGTAAATGTGTATGTTGATGGGTAACGTAGCATTTGCATTGATTTTTTTGTAGAGTACACGGCCCAAACAAAAGCTTGTTTCTGAAAAAGTTTTATATGTTACGGTTGGACCTAATGTCCAAGCAATAAGGTCGATTATTAAATGACATGAGACACGTAACTTTTAGTGCTTATATCTCGAAACCTTGGCTTTGCAGAGCCACGACCTAAAAACGCACTACGAGGTTTAACGTCTACTATCGATTAATATAAGCAAAATTAAAAAATAAGAACAAGTTGTACTTTGAAAATTTCGGAGCGATGACGTTTCATGTACTTACTCACGGTGACGTTGAGATTAATGTCATATTATTATTAACGAACTGAATTCCCTAGAAGGTTCTATAATGTGGCTGCGGTGATGTTAACTTTGAATGTTATATTATTGGTAGGCATGAACTACTCAGGCTATTGGGTTTCTTTAGGGCCACCCTGGAGAGGAATACAGAGCAAATTTTTATAAGGGCGCCTTCCCTGTATTGCTACAATCGATTTCAGTTGTGAAATAAATACACACTTTATTACAACCTTCACCAATTTATTAAAGAAAAATAAAATTATCCCCAATCATAGATCTCATGAGCTCACTAAATGATATCTTAAATGTTATATATAAGAATTTTAAATAAGATTTTACACACAAAACAAAAATAATTACATCTATATTGAAAATTGCAAAAATGAATATTGTAACCATTAATTAGTTTAACAGTTTCTTAATATTAGGTATAATTAAAACATTAAGATGGACTACAGTAACAAGATATAAGATTAGTTACGTATATTTATTTCTGAATGTTAATAATTTTTTATATATGCTTGTACATTACCATCCAAGGAGATGGGGACAACTCGACTGGCTATATATATACATAGTTGTATATATATAGCCAGTCGAGTTGTCCCACCAATGGTCCATAAGAATATCCACGGTGTTCACTAAACCCTTAGTGACTGCACAATTAAGTTAGGTCTTCTGCAAGCCGAGTTGTCCCTCCAATGGTCTCAAAGAATTCCCATGAAGTCCACTATACTCGTAACTCACAAATAAATCGCAAAGAAAAGAGATTAAATATATATTAAGGTAATCCAACCTCATACTGCAATGCACAAACAAATGATCCGAGAAAGTAATCCATCTGATCATGTATCTTTAAAGAATAATATCCAACTAAATGTGGAATAGACCGTCATTCCACGGTGTTTATGAGATTAAGAAGATAGCATTAGTCCACTGTGTTTATGGAACTAAAATTTAGAACCTTGTAACAAAATTCCTAGGGTTAATACACTAGACTAGGCAAGGAAAATCCTTTTACAAAGAAAACTACAACTTCCACTTTTTACTTACCATGAGGTCTATCATGGGACTTTTACATATTAAATATAATAAAAAAACTTCTAAACCTTACTAGAAACATCTTAAATATATAGGCATGTATATTCTATTTCTATATGGGCATTTTTGCATTTTTTTTTTACTTAACCACCACCAAAAGTGGATGGCTCCTTCCATGACTGATACTACACCTCGACAAAATTTGTACCCTCTAACGTCATTATTCATGTAACTGAAAACTACTCAGATTCCAGTCTGAGGTTTCCGACATAAGAAAGAGACAGCAAGTCTCTGAAAAGACATCGACGAAGTGTCTGAAAATTTCACTGACAACATCAAAATGTCAGATTGGCAGTTCCACAATAGACTTAGAATGATCTAGATAAAAGTAGCCACTGAAAAACAAATCGGAAGCAATGCCCATTTGCTCGAACATTCTATTCTACTGGATTTGTAAAACAGATATATATAGCAACACTCGTCTCTCTTTTATTGAATACAATCGATTATTAGGAATTACTCGTGTTTAAATTTGTATAGCAATTTATTTATCTCATTGTCAAAATGGGAAAGCAAACCTAGACAAATTATATTAATACCTAATAAAATTATTAACATCTAAAATTGTTTTATTTTGTTTATAACAAATCTATATTTTTATACAAAAGATCATCGATTATCGATTTATTACCACGATAATTATTACTATTGATGTGTCCAAACATTCAATGTTATTACTGAACGTAACGTAAGTAAATGTAGATTTTAACGAAAGTAACAATTAACTTTATAATGAAAACAACTAAATAATTAAAAGTTTACTATATTAGGTTCTGGTTTAAATAATATACTCTTAAAGTGCAATATTTATTGATTTTAGTTGAGAAGAAATGAAGTAGTACTACGTACTCGATTGCGAACAATTTTCCGAACGCATTACCTATTAATCATTGTATCGTAGACAATTGTCATCTGTCACACACTAACCTCAACAAATAATACTGTGGAATGCAAATGAAATTTGTGATCGATTCTAATTTGTATGTAATGAACCGTAAGTATATACCTACAAAAAAAATGTGTTACAGTTCTACTCTCTTTATTTCTATGTGCTGTAATTATTAGTAATCGGGAATATTCTAAAAGCTTCCATCCTCGTTTTATCAGATTATAAATAGAGCGGCATGTTCGCCAGTGGGTAAGTTTTTCGACTATCGATTGAAACGACATATCAAGGTGATACTGAGGCGAATTACGAAGACTACTACGACGACTACTGCGACGACTCTGGATAGAAGACTGCTGCGATCCGGGAGCGTTGTTTGTGAGTGAAGCGTATACCTTCACTGAATACTACGCGAGTACCTACTTGGAGGGGCGACTACGAAGACTAGGAACCGCTGTAATTAAGTTCGCATGTTTTTGACACCTGTTTGTACGAACAGAAATAAACTCTTTGTACCCTTAACCAGCATCTTATTACCCATAAGTCGTAACAATATTTATTATTTTTTAATTATACAAAAGTCTCATATCTTTTGAAAAACCACAGATTTACCGCTAATAGATATTGCTTTTCACACGTCACGATTTGTTAGACTAAAAAAAATATAAGGCATAAGCCCATAATAGAAAGGTATGAGAATACATAAATTTCGTCTCTATTGGTGTGCTTAGAACTGTTAAGTTGTTGCATCTGACAGAGCTATGAACCAAAACGAATCTTTGTCCGTTAGTACATGTCAGTTTTTAAATTATTTTTGAACTTCGCAAGCGAAAAATTAATATAATTTTTATTTTAAAAATTATGCGAGATAGAGACTTTATTAAGCGTGATGGTAGAATGCAATATTTTAGGCTGCATAGGCAGGATTGACAAACACAGGTTAAAGCGAGAAATACTATAGTGACCTCATCGACGCAATATCGATTAGTAGTAGCTCAGTTCGAAAAACAAATTCTGTCATTGACATTCAGTCGACAGTTGATCTAAATCACTACCCTATCACTACCTAGAGCTCGGATCAAGAATAAATGGTCTGAGACCTAGATTACGTAATAATTTTACATTCTTTTTGGACCTAGACTTCGAATTAAAACCAGTGTCGTTAACACTGGATTTTTACTTGAAACCTTGGACTTGGTACTTATTGATACTGAATTATGATGATTGTTATTGTTTAAATATTTTGTTATTTCATTTCGAATTTACATCTTTTTTCTACCTAATCTTCATTGAAAGCCTTTGATTTTTTGTTTGAAAACATTAACTAAAACATTCCATACTGTAGTTTGCATTCATCGTAGTGGAGGTTTTATCATATAGCTTTTATATCTTGTATACGCCGAAGGTCTATTTAAATGTATTCAATCATATGTATTTAAATCAAGTTTGCCGATACTTTGGATAAACGACTAGGCCGACCGATAAAAATTAAAAACCGATGAAGTTTAGGTGTCACATGGATAATTATTTTATTATAGATTCGTGAGTAACAAATTGTATAACGCTAGGGTATAACATTTATCAGCGGTAGATAGGCATCTTTTGAGTGAGGGCGGGGATCAGGTGTTGGGGCCACTTGCCCCTCATTGAGAGGAGTATTGTGGTCCCGGAGGTGGAAATAAGGAAAACTTGAAATGAAATCCGTGAGATAACACGTTCAAATCAGAGGTGGTAGGAAGGAAAACTTATAATAACCCGTGAGATAAAATCAAGAGAGGCGTGTGACTGCCCCTGCCGTGGTGCAGATGGGGTGCCGCGGGTGTCACTTTTGGAGGCCTGGAGTGTCCCTCGGGGGAAGGCGCCCCTCCCAATGGCTTCGGTATGGTGGTGCCTCCCAGGAGAGCGGGCAGGTAAAGCTCCCCGAACAACGAGGAGGGTCGGCTTAGGCTGGGTATGGCTGCCGGGACCGGGGAAGGATGAGAAAGCGCCCTCGTTGCCTCGGCACAAGGCCCTGAGGAACACCATCAGGTTTTAGTGGATAGACTCCACTTTCCTCGTACTTTTGCTGAAGACGCTTCTAAAGAGCAAACATATTCAACCTTTTTGTTGGTTTGGGGTTACACAATATTATGGTGATTTATTTCTTTCTTTTTGTGTATTTTAATTGGTTTTAATAAAAGCTAGTACTTTTAGATTTTTTTAATTTCATTTGTTTATGATAAATGATAATAGATAAGTGTTAGTAAATTCAAAGTATATGATTTATAATCGATCTTTTAGTCACTGGATGTTGGATTCGTATTCTTAGCAAAATTATAACGATAATGAGGAACTTCCTAATGTTGTACAGTTATTTGTTACGTTAAGGATCGGACGAGAATTTTTCCGCGTTTCAACTTTCCTCGGGCAATTCGTTTCCTCGTCCCTCCACAATTAAATTTAAAGTGAACGAGCCCTGACTTTGGTGTTGTTTTGATTTAGGGGTATTCATTAATGTTATTTCCAAGTCGCTTGATTGAGATGACAAGGTTTAATAATATAGCAATAATTTTGGAACATTATTAGAAACCTACTTATGTACTAACATTGTTTAAATTTATTTTCAAAGTTGAAGTGCACATAAAACAATATTACTTATATTTTGTGTTATTTTAATATTTATCCACAATAAAATGATAGAAAAAAAATGCAAATATAGCGCACAATTCCTTTAATAGTGGAAATACCTATAATCAAAAAGATGATCACCATAACGGAACTATTATTACCTATACCTTTAAGTAGCAGCATGATTAATACGTATTTGTAACACGGACAAATATTTATAAGGTTGCCAAATTATAATAAGAATTTGTACGACAGCTGCGCTCTAATAGAGTATTTCGTAGCCGTTCTAGCTTCAAATGAACGGGCGACGTAGCAGATGTGGCGTCGATGCTTTAATGAACGGCGCAAGTTACAGGAACTTGGCACAAAGAAAAAGAGTTGAGTTTTGATGATAAATAAATTTCTTAAAAATGTTCATTCAATTTGCTTCCAAGTTGTAACTCGTAAAAATAGTTAGTAGTATTATGTGTCTATATTATATACGTATGTGCGTATGTGTGTATACAATACATGTATATGTTGTGTATATAGGTATATATTATATTATATGTTATGTAATAGAGTGGTAGATCCATGTTGCATCGCAGCACGAATTGCGCAAGCTCGCCCGGTGAAATACCACCCTTTCACAGAATATCGACGTGAAATAACAGTATCTATTGCTGTTGTATTTCTTTTTGTGAGTGAGAGTTCCGGTAGCCCATTTCTCCCCTCCCCTTCTTTTGGCATGGCACCGGTTTTAAAATTTGAAATTACCGGGGGTACCGACACATCCTGTGTATGAGAATATCATTCATTCATTCATTCATTTGTTCCACGCGCTGGTGTTTGTGCTTATATCAGGGAGGACATCTGTGTCCGTCGCCTCGGCAATCTTGAGGTCAGGAACCTTTCCATCCTATGGCTACGCGTAGATTGCGGTGGCCACCCTCGTGTCTATGCGTGCCTGTATAGGTGCCACAGCGGTAATGCCGGTACTGACCAACTATTCGAGTGCGTCCAAACGGCGTCAGATTCTCTCCTACGACAGATTCCCTTTGTCGAAATTGTGGTTTTGGGTGATTTTAATCCCCACCACATCGAATGGCTTGGGTCACGTACAACTGACCATGCGGGAAGGTCCGTCCGTGACTTCGCTTTGGCCTATGGTTTATCAAACAAATATAGGTAACTTTTACGTGCGTACATGAGTACACACATACTTTTTTATAAGTACTTATGTTGGTGACGTACACACATTTAAATTTTTTATAATATTCGATATACGTTTATAATAGTCTCACAGTTTACAATAGTGAATGACATACATACATAGGTAAAGGTAATAATAATAGTTAACGAAATAAGCAGTGACTGTCGCTCTTTTTTATGTGTAAGTAAATAAGTACACACGTATGTTTGTCGTCTCATGTCTCTCATCTGTGTTGTGGTCTTGTGATTTTGTAAAAGGAATACATGAGCAAATCCGCTCATTGTAATAGTTTGGACAACATTCAAAAGTGTGTCGGAATTGCGGCTATCTCGACGTCTCCTTCGAACGCTCTCTTGCATGTAATTTTAATTTTATTTAAGTGAAAATGAAATTTTGGTAATACTCTATACTTTTCAGTCAGTCACACTTTAATAAAAGTGTTATGGATAATGATACTTGAATTTCTAAGACTTGCGGTGATTACATTTAAAATAATTGTTATGATATTCTCAAAATTATACAGTGGGCATTATACAGTGCTACATAGAGTCTGTAGGAAAGAAGAACATTTTGAATAATTATTTCAATGAAGTGCTATTATGCATTTTAATTTTTTTTGGTTACATAGAGTTGGATTATTATTGAAACTCTTTGTTGTTGTAATTATTGTACACGAATACAGTTAATTGCGGTATTTGCGGTAGTTAAAGTAGGGTTTTAGTTGTTGTGGAGGGACGTAACGATTGCAAAAGCACCACAATTAAGTGAAGTTGTAGTAAATCTCTACTATAATGGTCAGGCTACATGCTCTGTTTTGCTTATGCAGATAAAATTAGTCAGTCAAAACTGAACAAAAGAGACGTAATACGGGACAGTAGCCACACGGTACAGGTAGCTCGTGATCTAGAAGCACTTTAGCTACGAGTATGTGGCCAACGGAAGAGTTTTTTTAATAATACGTTTGACTAATTTCGTATAATACGTCATTCATTTTTAAGGTTAGTAGACACCTGTGTTGTTTTTATGATAATTCGCCCGACTGAAGCGTGGCTTAAATGACCGTCCATAGCTCCCAATAAAACCATGCAAACCAGATTATGCAGTCCGATCTTTAGCTAGTCAACGATTGTACAAGCCGCGATTTTCAGCTTGCGCGAGCTACCACATTGCCGTCCGTGCCAGTGCATTAAATCTGTGGTACCTGTACCTGTTTAAGTGTTCACAGTGAATAGATTATAAACGCATAGGCAAAATGATTTTTGATTTTTGCTATTAGATGTTATCTATAATCGCGAAAATCGAAACTATAATCGAAATTGGGACGTACATTGCCACCACTCCGGGGCTGTTGTCTCCGAATGGGAACGGACTTCTCCCACTTCCACTCGTCGTACTCTTTCTGTACTTTCTGCACCATTACGGCCTTGCAGAAGGAGGACATGGCCTTCCACGACTCTATACCTGCTAGCATAGCCGCTGCTTTTGCTGGCGGTGATAGATCTTACCAAATCTGGCGGATAGGGCCAATGCGAGGCACACCACTAGTGTGTGCTGGGCGCTGTACTGCCGGCACCATGCCGTACACACTTGACCGATCCGATGCAGATACTAACTGGAGCAGCCGTGTCCGGTCGATAGGTACCCGCGATAGTCGGCAAATGTTGTGCCATTGCCTCTGAAGCTAGGTCTCCAGGTTTGTCAGGATCACGCCGAAGAGACGAACATAACATACCCTCGCGTCTATCTTCACATTGTCTAAGGGCAGAACCAACACCGGAGTAACACCTCTTCCGGGGAGTATTTGTAACTGTTAAAGGTCTAATATCTACACAATATTTTACTAGTGCTGCCGTCTGTCGTGCATTGTCGGTAGACATGTTTGTTCTATGGTTTTAAAATAAATTGTAGTCTGTGCCACTCGTCAATGCGAATACGTTGTTTTATTTTAGGTTATGGGCCATACGCTCATAAAATCGCGGTATTGAGTCGTTTTAGGATTTTGCAATAAAGCAAGTGTTAAAAGACAGTATTCAGTGCGATTTAGCTGTGAACTGACTGATCGTATTAATTATCGCAGTGTATAAGTTTAGAAACTGTTCGTCAAAATGGCTACCAACTACCTTATCAATGTGCCGAAACTAAAGGGACGCGATAATTATTCGGAGTGGTGTTTCGCTGCAGAAAATTTCTTAGTTTTCGAAGCCATGAAGCATTGTATCAAGCCAGAACCGGGAAAAGAAATAGCAAGCGCGGATGACAAAAAAACTAAAGCCAAATTGATTATGACCATCGACCCGTTGTTGTATGTCCACGTGAAAACCGTTAAATCGTCGAAAGAATTGTGGACTAAACTACAGCAATTATTTGATGATAGTCTAGGCTTTTCACGGAGAATAAGTCTCTTGAGAAATTTGATTTCAATCCGGCGAGATAATTGCAGTTCGATGACGTCATATGTGACGCAGAATATCGATACAGCGCAGAAATTAAGTGGAACGGGATTTGAAATAAATGATCAATGGACAGGGTCATTGTTGTTGGCTGGATTGCCTGATCGTTTTGCTCCAATGATCATGGCAATCGAACATTCGGGCATTTCCATTACGGCAGACAATATCAAGACAAAATTATTAGACATGGAGTCGGTAGATTACAACGAGAGTGAAATGAACGGTGCTTTCGTCAGTCATTCAAATCATTAAAGCAAAATAAGAATAATTTGTCTATGGCCAAGAAAAATTGTTATGTTGGTAGTACTACTGTTCCGTCGAAGTTAAACACCAAGGCGGTGAAATGCTACCAGTGTAAACAAGTCAGCCATTACAAAAATCAGTGCATGAATAACGAAAATAATTCAGCAAATAAGAAAAATAAAGAAAGAATGCAATCAAACGCATTTAGTGCAGTATTTTTAAGTGCGAATTTCAACAAAAATGATTGGTATATCGACTCCGGGGCAAGTGTACACCTAACAGCAAACGAAAGTTGGGTTATGAATGCCAAATATGAACAAAATAAAGGAATTGTCGTAGCTAATAGTGAGAAGATGACAGTATTATGTTCTGGCAATGTTAAAATTACGACTTCAACTAATGATTGCGAGTACGACATCGTGATAGAAGACGTATGCTGTATACTATCTCTGACTACTAACCTACTATTAGTCAGTCAACTAATTAAAAAAGGAAACAGTGTGTCTTTCACAGATAAAGGCTGTTGTGTTTACAATAAAAAGCAACAGTTAGTCGCTACAGCAGTATTGGTCAATGGGGTATACAAAGTAAGCTTGGTATCCCAGGAGTATTTGGCTGCATCAGCTGTGTCAGGAGTAACATGGCATCGCAGATTAGGACATGTCAACAAGGAATACTTAAATAAAATGAAAAATGCTGTCTTGGGAATGTCATTTGATGAAAAAGTAGAAATAAGCAAGGCTTCTTGTACAACATGTTGTGAAGGTAAACAGTGTCGCTTACCATTTAAAGGCAGTGGTCAGAGAAGCAGTAACCTGCTAGATTTAGTGCACACAGACATTTGTGGCCCTATGGAGACTACATCGATAGGAGGAGTAAGGTATTTCTTGTTATTTGTCGATGATTACAGTCGCATAACATTTGTTTATTTTCTGAAGCACAAAAATGAGGCTCCGAAGTATTTCAAGATATTCAAAGCACAGGTGGAAAATCAAACAAAAAGAACAATAAAAGTGATAAGAAGCGATAACGGTTTAGAGTATTGCAATAAGGAATTTGAAGATTACCTAAACAGTGCTGGTATTATCCACCAGAAAAGCAACCCATACACCCAGAACAAAATGGTTTATGTGAAAGATTCAATCGCACAGTCGTAGAAAAAGCGAGATGTCTACTGTTTGATGCAAACCTGGGAAAAGAGTTTTGGGGTGAGGCCACCAATACGGCAGTGTACCTGCAGAATCGAACTGTGGCTGCTGCGTTGGATAATAGAACGCCATATGAACTGTGGACTGGCACAAAACCAGATATCAGTCATATTAGGATATTTGGTAGCACTGTCATGGTACATGTTGCTAAACAAAAGCGTAAGAAATGGGATAAGAAATGTATTCTTACAGGATACCCAGATAACATAAAGGGATACAGAGTCTATAATCCAGAAACAAGGACTGTGTTTACAAGTAGAGATGTGGTCATTATTGTGCCAGAAATCAATTCTGAATGTATGATTCAAGTGCAAGACCAGAATGTTGCTTCAGTGGGGGATGAGGTTAAACCAGAACAACAAGGCCAGAAGGTAACAAGTTTTGAATCAACATCTAGTCTTGAAGATAACTCCAACAGTGAAAATGATTATTCCTATGATGATGACAATGATAAAACATATGTTCCAAGTGATTATGAAGACTCAGAGAGTACACTTCGGTGTGAAAATGAAGATTTCATGGACAGACCCAGACGAACACGGAAACCACCAGAGAGATATGGTATGTTGAATCTTTATACAAGCGCTGAAACCTATGATGATGGGGCAGGTTTGACACTGCATAATACTTTAAACGGACCAGAAAAGAAACAGTGGATGTTGGCCATGCAAGAGGAACTACAGTGTTTCAGGGAGAGTGATGCGTGGGAATTATGTGATAGTCCACAAGATGGTAGATTGTACAGTGTAAGTGGGTGTTTTGTAAAAAATATGATAGTGATAACAATGTTCGGTTCCGTGCACGTTTAGTTGCTAAAGGTTTTTCACAAATTGAAGGTATAGACTATACAGAAACATTTTCTCCTGTTGTGAGGCATACTACATTGAGGTTACTATTTGCATTGTCAGTTAAGTTAGGATTTGACATTACTCACCTTGATGTAACTACAGCCTTCTTGAATGGTGCTCTTGATGAAACCATTTTTATGCAGTTGCCAGAAGGATTTTCCGAGCAGACCCATGAGGGTCAAGTACTTAAATTAAAAAAGGCAATCTACGGGCTTAAACAATCTTCGAGAGCATGGTACAGGAAAGTGGATGAATGTTTGTTAAATATTGGTTATAGGAGATCTAAGATAGAACCATGTATGTATACAAAAATTAGAAATAATTTGAGGACTATTGTTACACTTTTTGTGGATGATTTTTTTATTTTTTCAAATGATTGTAAAGAAACAGAATATTTGAAAAATGTATTAGCTAGCCATTTCAAACTTAAAGATTTAGGTGAAATCAGAAAGTGTCTTGGTGTCAATGTAAGTGTTAATAAATCTGAGAAAACTATCACATTGAACCAGTCTGATTATATTGATCAGGTGTTACAAAAATTTAACATGAGTCAATGCAAACCCATTCAGACTCCTATGGAAACTAAGTTGCATGTATCTAAGGGGGAAAACTATGTTGGAAAATTCCCATATCAGCAAGTTATTGGTTGTCTAATGTACTTGGCAGTTCTAACCAGACCTGATATTACTTATACAGTTGGATTTTTGAGTCAATTTAACAATTGCTATTCTAGAGAACATTGTGCATATGTAAAGCGTCTATTGAGATATTTAAAGTTTACTAAAAATTACGGTTTGAAGTACACTGCTGATGGAAATTCAATATTAGAAGGATATGTAGATGCAGATTGGGGTGCAAATGTTATAGATAGGAAGTCATATACAGGATATTGTTTCACTTTATCTGGTTGTGTAATTTCTTGGGAAACTAAAAAACAAACTACTGTAGCCTTGTCTAGTAGTGAGGCCGAATATATGGCTATAACAGAAGCATGTAAAGAAGCTGTTTATTTGAGAAACTTACTATATGAAATTACACAAAATTTGTATACCATTGATTTGTTCAACGATAATCAGTGCACAAAAGCTAACTATGAATCCAATGTTTCACAAGCGTACAAAACACATAGACATTAAGTTTCACTTTTGTAGAGAATGTGTAGTAAATAAAATTGTAAATGTGAAGTATTTGCCTACAGCTGAGATGCCAGCTGATGTATTCACGAAGGCTTTATGTGTTGTGAAACATTATAAGTTTTTGGATGTATTAGGTATTCAAAGATTGTAATATTTTTGTATATCCATATTGTTAGATATAGTGGACGTGTTAAAGGTCTAATATCTACACAATATTTTACTAGTGCTGCCGTCTGTCGTGCATTGTCGGTAGACATGTTTGTTCTATGGTTTTAAAATAAATTGTAGCCTGTGCCACTGGTCAATGCGAATACGTTGTTTTATTTTAGTAACCAAATGGACGTAGAGGCCAAGGATTGCACGATCCCTTCGTATAGAAGCTGCTGTATGGACCGTATAGCTTACTCTGTATTTTAAGGACAGACTTTCGTATAATACAGAAGTCTGAGTTTGGAGGTACGATTGTGAGTACAAAAAATACGTGCCATGCGGGACGCGTCCTATGTGTCGCGCGTTGCACCCACTTGATATATCTGTTTCGATTATGTCGTTCACTCTATCACGAGAAATAGAAAAACGAAAATATGACATGATATATGGTTTCGCCTCCGGTTTTCTAAATCCTAAGGTAATAAATTGTTTAGCTTATCCATTAAATAGCATGCATTAAATATTGTGAAAACGCCAGACAGATATAATATACAAGATACAACACAGAGGCCTACCTAATTAAAGGTGGCTTGCACCAACTACTTAAACTCGATTTAACGATTTGACATCTCGCTTGCGCCAACTATTTAATAAATGTACTGAGTAGACTGTGTATAGTCCTCACTCCAAAATGGCAAATCACCTGCGTACTCCGAAGGATGTCATTCCTTTCCAGACACCTGGTGTCTACAAGGTGGATTGCAGCTGTGGTAGTTCCTACATCGAACAGACGAAAAGAAGAACAATAGCAGAAAGAGTCAAAGAACATATCACAGCTGTCAGAAAACGACAGACAAATAGGTCAGCCATTGCCGAGCACTTGCTGGAGTCAGGACCCAATCACTGGATTGAATTGCATCAGGCACAGGTCCTTTACACTGATCGACACTATTATTCCAGAATAGCACGAGAGGTAGTTGAAATCAAGAAATACCATAATTTCAACCGGGAAGATGGATACCGCTTATTAACATCATGGAATCCTGTCATCAGTGAGTGTGTCCGGAGCCGGAAAACCGGACGTCACCAGTGTGTAGATGTCGTTAGTGTATTGTGTCGTAGTACCGACAGTGACAATAATAAAAATTCAAAATTAAAAAATGCATTGAATGAGTGTGAGTAGTTGCAAGAAACCGCACGCTACGAAGACGACATTCATCCTCATCAGTCTGCCCGTGACCACGATCGGTGCAATCGGGTCAAAACGTCGGGATAAAAATAGATAATTAGCCTTAAAGTATAAACGCGACATAGACCCATGAGTAAATATTGTAAGATGTGTACAAGTCGTGAAAGTTTAAAAACATTAATATTTAATAAATAATTGGTGAAAGCGAGATGCCAGTTTCGAGTCGAGTTTAAATAGTTGATGCAAGCCATCCTAAGTATGCGGGATATTGTAAAATACTTAATTTTCAGGTCTAATACTTACCTACTAAATACATATGTTTAATTATAGGTTAACTAAATGACAATCCTATACCTTTACAAATTTAACACATTTTTATATCTAGAGTTCTAAATACAGTTTTTATTAGGAAGTATGTTTGTACATAAATAAATCGTGCAATTTACGACTTACGCTGTATCTTCCGTATTGCTGTAGCTTCCCTCGATACATAATGTGATATACGTTTAAGTAACTACATACTTGTATATTCACTATATTGATCTACGTATGACGACAACACACTACCTATGATATATTATAATACTACAGATTATATCATTCTCACCCGGTTGCCACAAAAAGAGAATGGATAAATGTAATTTTAATAAGAATTTGAAAATTTTTAAATAAAATATTCTGCTTGGAATCAAAAACATATACTAACAAAATTTGAATTTAAAAAAATTACAAGATTACTTTTCTAAGAGAACAGAAAAATGTGAAAAAGGAGAGAGTAATGGTATGTAAATGTATGTGGTTACCTTTAAACTATAATTAACATTATAATAAAAAAACCTTTATCCAACTGATTTATGCTGGATATTATCCTAGTCCTATACATTCAAATTTCACTGGTGAGTGATATCTTCACATTAAGGCAAGTTTCTTGTAATTCTTTACTCGTTTCATATAATACTCTGCATTGACTATCAGTCGTGTCCAGGCAAGGTGGAAAAATAAATAGTTAATAAATACCTTTAGTTAATTATTGAATAATCAGCTGTTTATTCAGGTAT
This sequence comes from Zeuzera pyrina, assembly GCA_907165235.1. Classification (NCBI taxonomy): domain Eukaryota; kingdom Metazoa; phylum Arthropoda; class Insecta; order Lepidoptera; family Cossidae; genus Zeuzera; species Zeuzera pyrina. Next base: position 14,488,451 of record OU015624.1, read on the forward strand.
TCAAATAAAGTCAACCCAATCATTATTAAATTCGTTCGTTTTTGTTAATTACTTCAAAATCCTCTGATGTATTAGCTCTTGTTACATTATCCTCACAACTTTTTTTGGATTTAGTTTGACCTTGGTATAGATCATGTTTTTTTTCAAAATTTTAATCTTCGTCTCCAAAAAACATCATCCTCCTCTTTAAAGCCTTTTTTCTTCTCTTTTTCTTAAAATTCTATTCCATTCTTCCAAAAATATATTTTCAAATTTCTGACTTGCCAGTTCTACATTTTATTGTTCTGATTAAAAAAGGGTAGAATAGGAAAAAATATTACAAGATGAGAAACGTAGCAAAATTTTGTCTGAAAAAAATAAAATACCTTCAAAGTTCTGTTTTTTATTTATATAACTTTTTAAGTATTGAACTTGTACTTATAATTGCAACAAGTTTTTTATTAGGCATTTCAATACTTTCAAAGTCACAGTCAAATCAATTTATTTTATTAATTTTTATATTTTATATTTTTATAATTATTTTATTTATTATTTCAAGTAAACCCTACCCAATTATAAGGTTTTTTAACGTCAAATCTACTTTAGTTCAATTCGAAAAGAAATCTGGACACTAAGAAGAACCGATAAGAAACTCAGGTACCATTTTCTCAATTTCAGTTTACAATAGGTTTATTAAAATACAATGGTCAGAAAGACATAAATGCCAGTGCAGTGAAGATTATTACCACACTGTCTAATAATGTGGTAATAATCTTCCTGAGGAACTTTATTATAGAAACAAATGTGGTTACCCAAAATAAAACATTTGAGTTATGTAGTTTAAATTTTGGAATAACTAATTTATGTGACCTCTGGTTTCCACACCATTGATATCGCCTTTCTTTTTAAACAGATCTATATTTTCTCTCGTATACATAATAATTTCAATTATGTATAAGGACGGGAGTAGATCAATGTCTTTAAAACAATCTCTGAGAGTTGTTTGTGCGTTCGTACTGTAGATTTCACGTACTCGTATTGCTCTTTTTTGTAAAATAAAAACGAAGTCGATATACGCCGCCGATCCTCACAGCCGAAGACCATAGGACCACCATAGGCTATGGCACTATGAAAAGTACGCCAGCCCAGCCGTATCCACATCCGTCAATTGCTCAATGCGTCTAATGGTACATGTCGCGGAACCGAGCTAACGACCGCCCCGACTTGGTCCACTCACTATAACTTATTATCCACTGTTAAATCAAGAAAGCTGGCAGACTTAACTAATTCTAATTGTTTCCCACCGAGTTCAATTTAATCATGGATTCTGGGTACATTAGAAAGGTAAAAATTAATACATTTGTTTTTTTTTGCATTCGGTAGTAAATATTATCAGCAACGAGTCATCTCGAGACGTCTGTTAGGATCTTATTCACCCAGGTAATATCTAGGTCTTTTCTATCTAGTTTACATAACAGCGAAGAATCGACTAATAATACTGTTTTGCATAAGTCCCTGAGCATAAATGGGAGATCATTAAAGTAAACTAAAAGCAGGAAAGGTCCAAAAATTGATCCTTGGGGAACGCGCGTTTTTAATTTTGAACAGACAGATAAAACCTCATTCACACTCACTTTTTGCTCTCGGTGAGACAACTACGAGACAATAAGGTCAAGAGCGCTACTATGTATTCCATAGTATTTAAGCTTGCAAATTAAACTTTCCTGACCAACAATATCAAAAGTCTTGGAAAAATCAATAAAACACCAATGGCATCCTAGGATCTGGTTGAGTATTATTTTTTCGAATATATTACTCAACGTTGGCTATATTGACACCGGGCGATAATTTGCTTGATTTAACATACAACCTGATTTAAATAATGAAATAATTTCTCTGCATTTCATTAAATTGGCAAAAAATCCTTTGATTATCACATTTGTTAATTGTGACATGAACTGATAGTCTCCATAAATCCTCATTTTTCTTTTTATTTAACTCCTCGAAAGTGTTTTCTATCTCAAGTGAAGATGTGTACCTAAATGGAAAATTGAGGAACCATTTTTCAATATCTTTGCTCAAAAACATCTCTGCTATATGGGAAGAGTTTTGTAAACCATAAGTTGTATAACCTAGGAGTGTATAGGAAAAATAATTTTCAGAAGTATTATCAAGCAACCTCTATTTTATTTGTAACAATTTTATTATCAATTTGTATTAAAATATCTATGTTTTTTTATTTCGTGTACTTCATGTGTTCCATGTAGTCTTTTCTGCGTTATCTGACTTTTTAATTTCAATCGCAATATAGATTGCTTTCGCGTATGTTAATACCTTTTAAATATTTTTGAATAAGTGCGGAAATGGTTATAAAAATTTTCATCTAAACAATAATTCATAAAGCTTGTCGCCTACTTTTTGTTATGCCTTTCGTTGTCCAATCCGCAAAACGTAACGTGTAAAATAACTACCTTCTTTTTCTTTAGACAGTTCGTATCAATAATTTCGGTAAAATTTATGACTAATAACTCATACATGATGTTTGGATTATCAACCAAAAAAGCAGTGTTTCATATGACACCTCACCTTTCATATCACACCTCGTCCAAATAGGTAAAGTAGTCATTGAGTGAGTTAAGGGGGGACGTATGACGTCTCAAAGATGATACACACCATCTTTGAGACATTATACGTCCCTCCTTCATAGGTTGAGGAACACCACTGAATACGATGGTACCATTTGTTTGTATAATGCTTATCCGTTTCATGAACATCGTTATTTGATGACTTTATTCAAAATAGCCTCCCTACTATCTACACTTCTATTTATTTATTTATCTATAATAACATTATAAAGTGGTAAAGTTTGTGTGTGTATGTAATGGATAAACTAAAAATTTTATACCCTTGCGAAGCCGGGGCGGATCTGTATATATATATATATATATATCCATGTTGTGGATGCACATGCACATGTGTATACATGTGCGCGATAGAGGGACGTGTAATTTTAGTTTCTTTACTATCATTTATTTTGTGCCTGTGTCATTCATTTCTCTCAAATTGACAAATCATTGTATGTTGTGGTATTCACTGATTCGTATTATACTTATCGATTTTTTTAGTTATCTGAGGTCATGAAATGTTGTTTTATGTATATATGACATTGGAGTTAAATTGGCCAAAGGTGGACGTTCCTAATGATAAAAAATAGAACTTATTAAAATTACATCTTGTCGGCTTCTTTGTAGGATTTCTCTAACGAAATGTCGAAAAAACATATTTACGAAATAAAATAAATAAATGATCAAAATTGAGCTACCGTATTACTTACATATATTGACAATTGTATCTATACATATTGTATTAATGAGGTTACTCGATATTTTTTATTATCGGCAATCGAATCCCTCCTATCTGAACTCAGATGTTATGGTAATGTTATAGCCTTACTTATGCTATTTCTTAGCTTTAATAGCATTTTCAAGAAAATGGCCACATAGATAAATTTTATTAAATAGCATAACGAACGCAAAATAAAATCTGCTTTTTTCAGTTTAAAGAATTTCGTTTGTAGATTTGGTAAACGTTTATTATTATCTCAGTTTCGTATGCAATAATTTTAATAAAAGTGAGACTGAAGTCATACAGAATAGAATAAAACATCATTCCTACCACGACTAGTTGCTGCAGACAGAATTCCCTGATTTTATAGACACTCCTTCTCTGGACGTCTTTCTATATCATTCTTTAGGGTCGGCTCTCTAAATGTAATTTGCGATAGGTATATACTATATATACGATAAAGGTCATCCGAGATATTCTTGAATATTTTTCAAAAATTTTTTCACTAAATAGCTTATGGGTATGCAGTTTGTCTGTATATTGATACATTTTTGCTATTTCTTGTGTGCGTCACATATTGTCCGTCTCAACGGAGTCGACTTTTATAAAATTTGTTAGGGATTGCTCTAATTTCAAAAGTGCCACTTATATAATATGTATTCGCTTCTGACTCTGCCTAGCCAATATATATATGCATTTTCAATTCTGTGGTACGAAGTTTATGATGTTTTTTTTGGCTCTCCAACATTCCGTTTCGTATAGTATAAGGGGTCTGACAAAAGGATTACATATTCTTCTTTTAATGTGAATCATTACGCGTAATTTCAGAGCATACCTGATTACATCCGATTTTTCTAAGGGATGGCGTTTACTTGTGATTTTTGCTAATATATAATTAATATGATGTTCGTACAATGTATATTAAGTTTCGACTATAATAAAGCATAATTTTAAACGGTACTGTATTCAGAGCTGTTTGATTACACGGGAATTCTATGAATGGTTCATGGTGACGAGGTTATTTGTTATCAAAACAAAGTCGTATATGTTTTGATAACAAAACAAAATGTTAACCCTGATTTACGGTACTTATCTGCGTCAGATCACGAGAGAACTCCTCAACGGTTAATGGTTATCGAATGGTAGCAATCTGATTTTTTTATGGTAATAACAATGTACAAACATCTCATGTTTTCTCTCAGTTCCTTCACTGTCGGAGTTCCTTTTAATTGTTATTATTATATTTGAATGAAATTATGGTTACACACATGTGTAACCATGATGTACTCCAACATTTGATAGTATTTTAGTTCGATATCTACACACATTTCATTCACGTCATTTCACATTTGGCGAGGATAAAGTATCGTCTCAGCTTGCCAGCATTTCTAGCCATAAGTGTTTGAGCATAAAGATAACAAAGCTGGGCTTTATAGTAATAGGTGGCTAGCCCCTTTCGCTTATACTCTTTCATTCAATATTTTGAGAAATCATACTTATGGTCTCCGCGGGAAGATACGCAGCTAGTACATCTGTATTTTGCTTTTCCTCTCCAAGACTAGCTTGAAACGTAATATCGCAGTAAAACATACGTGTTCACATGTACAAACAAGCAATGAATGATAACCCATCGCCCATCGAATATTCAATAAAAAAACGTTATTCATTAATCATTATCATTAGTGTGAGTCGGCTGCTATTTTAATGGTCACTTTTGGTTTTCAAATAAGTGCGCGAGTCACATGTTATAACGCGGCTTCGGTGATGGTAACTTTGAATGTTCTATTATTGGTAGGCATGAACTACTCAGGATATTGGGTTTCTTCAGGGCCACCCTGGAGAGGAATACAGAGTAAATTTTTATAAGGGCGCCTTCCCTGTATTGCTACAATCGATTTCAATTGTGAAATAAATACACACTTTATTACAACCTTCACCAATTTATTAAAGAATTATAATTATCCCTAAATATAGATCTCATGAGCTCGCTAAATGAAATCTTAAATGTTATATAGAAGAATTTTAAATGAGATTTTACATATAAAACAAACAAATTACATCTGTATTGGAAATTACAAAAATGAGTACTGTAACCAATAATAAGTGTAACTGTTTCTTAATATTTGGTATAACTAAAACATTAAGATGAACTACAATAACAACATATAAGGTTAGTTATGTATATTTATTCTTGAATGTTAATAATTTTTATATATGCTTGTACATTACCATCTAAGGAGATAACCATGTATATATATATAGCCAGTCGAGTTGTCCCACCAATGGTCCATAAGAATATCCACGGTGTTCACTAAACCCTTAGTGACTGCACAATTAAGTTAGGTCTTCTGCAAACCGAGTTGTCCCTCCAATGGTCTCAAAATATGTCAATGAAGTCCACTATACTCGTAACTCACAAATAAATCTCAAAGAAAAGAGATTAAATATGTATTAAGGTAATCCAACCTCATACTGCAATGCACAAACAAACGATCCGAGAAAGTAATCCATCTGATCAGGTCTCATTAAAGAAAATATCCAACTAGATGTGGAATACACCGTCATTCCACGGTGTTTATGAGATTAAGTAGATAACATTAGTCCACTGGGTTTATGGAACTATGAGTACACCATTAGTACCTGGTGTTTATAGAATTAAACTTGGAATTAAGTATGGAAGTAAAATATACCATCAATCTGCTAAACCATGGTATTTATGTAAATAAGATATGGCATTTAGCCGGGAATTTAAACATGGGACTTAGCCTGGAATTTAAACATGGCACTTAGCCTGGAATTTAAACATGGCACTTAGCCTGGAATTTAAACATGGAACTTAGCCTGGAACCCTGTAACAAAATTCCTGGGGTTAATACACGGTACTAAGCACCAAGGAAAACACTTTTAAAAGAAAACTACAACTTCTACATCCTACTTACCATGACGTCTATCATGGGACTTTATAATATTTATAAAAAAATGAAAAACAACTTCTTAATAACACTAGAAACATCCTAAATATATATTTAGGACATATAAATATATATCCTAAACATATATCCTAAATATATATCCTAAATATAAATATATAGGCCCATATAGAAGTAAAATATTATTTTACTTCTATATGGGCATTTTTGTCTGCCACTTAACCAAAAGTGAATGGCTCCCTCCATTTTGGAATCACACCTCGACATAATTTGTACCCTCTCTAACGTCATTATTAATGTAACTGAAAACTACTCAGATTTCAGTGAAGTTTCCGACATAAGAAAGAGACAGCAAGTCTCTGAAAAGGCATTGACCAATAGGAAGGGTCTGAAAATTTCAAAGTGACAACATCTAAACGTCAGATTGACAGATCCACAATAGAATTAGAAAGATCCAGATAAAAGTAGCCACTGAAAAACAAACCGGAAACAATGCCCATTTGCTCGAACATTCCATCTTACTTGATTTGTGAAACAGATATATATCAACACTCGTCTCTCTCTTATCGAATACAATCGATTATTAGGAATTACTGGTATTTAAATTTATACAACAATTTATCCATCTCATCGTCAAAATGGGAAAGCAAACCTGGACAAATTATATTAATATCCAATAAAAGTATTATCACCTACAATTGTTTTATTTTGTTTATAACAAAACTATATTTTTATACAAAAGAAAATCGATTATCGCTTTATTACCACGATACTTATTACTATCGATGTTTCCAAACATTCAATGTTATTCCTGAACGTAACGTAAGTAAATGTAGATTTTAACGAAAGTAACAATGAACTTTATAATGAAAACAACTAAATAATTAAAAGTTTACTATATTAGGTTCTGGTTTAAATAATATACACTTAAAGTGCAATATTTATTGATTTCACCTGAGAAGAAATGAAGTAGTACTACGTACTTGATTGCGAACAACTTTCCGAACGCGTTACCTATTAATCATTGTATCGGAGACAATTATTGTCATCTGTTACCCACTAACCTCAACAAATATTACTGTGGAATGCAAATGAAATCTGTGATCGATTCTAATTTGTATGTAATTAACCGTAAGTATATATCTACGAAAAAAAAGTGTTACAATGTGTTTAGCGGATCATCGACTACGGTATAAATATTTATGTATATTCCTATTCCTCAAAAAGGGCTGGAAGGATTTGGACGAAATTTTGTATTTTAGTAATATTTTATTTCTAGGTTTATTTAGAAGAGGTATATAGAGATATTTCTCTGAAAAATTGACAGATTTTCACATAAAAAGTATTTTTTTATAGAAATAGATTTTTGCACCATCTCATAGGCTATCATTTCATAGACAAGACATAAGTTAGATTTGCAGTATTTGTTACAGTTGACACTATAAAATAACTCGAAAGACGGCGAGTGAAGCTCAGTCGTCCGGATAGAGCAGGGGTTCCCAAACTTATTTTGTCTACTGCCCACTTTGAGAATAAATGCCCAACCGCTACTGCATTGGTTAATAAGTATAATAATCTAGACCAGGGGTTCCCAAACTTATTTTGTCTACTGCTCACTTTGAGAATAAATTATTTTTTAGCGCCCCCATTTTTTCACCTACTGAAAAACCACTATAACTTCAAATTAAATTAATTAATTATTGATCTCCGCTATATTAGCGGAGATCAAACATTAATTCCAAACGAGACTTTTACTATAACCCGCAAGAGTTAACTTGAAACCTGAGCGCAGTAGGTAATACACAACGGCGCTCAGGTCTCAAGTTAAATCTTACGGGCTACACCTGCCAATGAGAATGATTATTGAAACGCAACTTTATAGTATTCAAATCTTTTATTCAAAATAAAACAAATATAATCGATCCTTATAAAAAACTAATGTGAAGGATGAATCTGATGCTGTTTAATAAGTTTGTTGATATCAGGTTCCAATTTACTCAAGAACAGTCGCAAGTCGCCACGTTTGGTAACATGCAAACGATTTCTCTCTTTAGTAAGCAGTGTTGACACAGCACTAAATCCACGTTCACACAAATATGACGATGGTAATGCTATCAAGAATCGCTGAACGATTGACCACAATCCAGGGTACAATTGCGGGAACGGTTTTTGTAGCCAAAATTCTTGGTAACCATTTTTGAACTTGATTTTTATTTCCTCGTTTGTTGTCAATTCTATAAGTTCTTCTTCCAGCTGAGGTGAAATTGCTGTGTTGACATTTGAAAACGGATCCAACACCCAGTCTGGTATTTCAAAGTTCAAAATGCCCTGGTATCGTTCGGTGAAGTCAATGTGGAGTTTTTCCAAATATTGGCAGTAGGCAAACAATTCGTCGTTAATGCATGATACTGATAAATTCGGAAAATTGTGAAACTCACGTCTGCCCATATTCTTTTTGTGTAGAAGCAGTTTGGCTGCGAAAGCAGCAACGTTTTTTGTTTTAATTAAATTTAGTTCATCGCCTTGCAGTTGGAGATTCATGTCGTTGAACAATTTATACAGGTCTGTCATGTAAGCTATATCATTCTTTGATGTAATGAGCTTGTTGTGGAATTCTGTATCTTTAGTTTCCAAGAACTCTATAACAGAGTCAAACAGGTTGTAAAATCGAGTCAGACAATTGCCTCTTGATAGCCAACGAACTTCAGTATGAAACAACAAACGGTTGAAATCGTCGTCATTAGTAACACAAAGCTGATGAAATAATCTATCATTCAAAGAGCTGTTGCGGATTTTATTGACTGCTTTGATGACATATTGCAGTGATTGAAATAGTCGTTCACTTAAGTTTCTAGCAACCAAATGTCGTCTATGAATAACGCAATGTACAGCAAGGACATCTGGAATTTTATTTTTTAAGTACGCTATGAAGCCTTTATGGCACCCTGTCATAGCCGGAGCACCATCCGTAGCAACTGATATAATATTTTTCAAGGGAATCTCTTTCTCATCACAAAACTTTTCCAATATATTGAATATGGTTTCGCCTTTTGTATCGGTCTCTAAATTTCTAGAAAAGAATAGTTCTTCACATATTTTCTCATCTTTAATAAACCTCACGTAAGACAGCAACAATGTTTCATTAGTTGGTAAAGTGGACTCATCGAGCCGAATTGAGAATTGACTTGTCCTCAGGTGATCACACAATGATCTTTCAATGTTTTCAGCCATTTCATCAATTCGTCTTTGTACAGAATTATTACTCAAAGGAATTTTTCGGATAATATCTGCGGCTGGTTTATGAAGCACAGTAGTTGTTACTTCCTTTATTGCTGGCAAAATTAACTCTTCTCCGATGTTATGTGGTTTGCCTTTTTGAGCAATTAACAAAGAGATATTGTACGAAGCTTGCTTAGCAGCCGCCGAAAATAGTTTTGCTACACTTGGCTGAGTATTATGCTTCTTCTCTAGGTCTTGAAAATATGCTACATTCTTGTCTTTCTTATCTAGATGCATTTTATTCAAATGATCTTGCAGTCTTGAAGGCTTCATTGCTTCATTCGAAAATGTTTTTAGACATAGAAGACACAAAGGCGACGATGGGTTTGTCGGATTTTCAATGAATCCGAATCTAATATATTCCGCACAGTATTGCCGTCTCTTCTTTTTTACTTCCGACATTGTTTTGTTTTGAGAAATACGTAAGTAAGTGTTGAACTTAAGTACTGCTCACCTATTGCGCGCGAAACCGCAAATGAAAATAAAATAAATATTACGTTGTTTATATAGGATTGCATAAGCAGCACGCACCGACAGGAATAAAACAAACATGCATAAACTCGTTTATCTCATTCGACGCTCAATCGTACTCAACAAGTCAGAACAAGTATTCTATGAACCAGCCGATTGATACAGGAATGCACAATTCGGGTTATTTAACAAAAACTTGTTAAAACATGATTGCCCGCGGTCTATTATCTACGAAAATTACCTATCTGGGAGTACTAATAACTATTAAAATGCGAAAGTGTGTCTGTTGCCTTTTTATTTGTTTGTTTGTGTCTACTTTCATTTCGAAACGGAACGACCGATTGACATGATTTTTATTTTGTATATTCAATAAAACAGGACAGATATATGAACTACGCGGAGAGAAATATCGAACCGAGTTTGAGCAATTAATATTAGTTGATGTTCACAAGTTGTAGTTGAGAGTCTCTTACTCTTACTCTTGAGGGTCTCTTACCGCCCCCCTTTTAGGCCTGCATCGCCTACAAGGGGGCGTTATCGCCCACTTTGGGAAAGACTGGGATAGAGTAGTGTTTTGTTTTGAATTGGAACAGAACGAATCATTTTTTCAATGTTTTTTTTTTTCAAACGAGAGATGGAATATATATTTCAGATTACATTTATCAGTTTTAACTAGTAAATGTAATTGTAAGCATTGGTTCGGTTTATACTAGTTTAATCATTTTAAAGGTAACAGAATTTAGTTTACGCTACTGTGTTACTGTTGTTCAGTATACGAAATTTAAGATAAAAAAGTAGGCAGTATCAACTATCTTACAGAAATCATGCTTGTCCCACGCCGTGACGTCGCCTAAGCTAACGCTATGAATTTAGGTTTGTTTGTTTAACTAAGAGCGGTGGGATGTAGTTCGTTCCCTCCGACGCCTGCTACTTTGCACAATATGTTTGATATGACGTTGACGACACTGTGTATTCAATTGAAATAAATTTTTACTATGAAAAATAAATAATAAGCAAGATTTTCTTACAACGTAAATAACTAAATAAATTGTGTCGCAATGACTTATTGCCTTATCTTATTGCCTTATATATTTGTTTACAGAGGGAACTTATATACAAATATATTATACACATACGGCACTCTCTTTTATATAAACTGGAGATTCCGCTAGGGCAAAGGACGATAGTATCTCTTAGTTTTCACACCATTAGTTTTTTAGCTATGACTTTATCTTAATTCGTAAAATATGTAGGTAGCTATTATCCTGCGTTTACAAATATTTTCCTATTATTTTCTACACGAGTGATTATTTTTATTATAAATTTTGAGATTAAATAAGGGAGGATTGAATATCTTGAAATTCGAAACAAAAGAAATTCATAGTCGGCTGTTCTGAGCGGTTAGACAAGTGGCAAACGTTTCGTACAGTCGAAACGCTTGCTGGTGTTGCTCATCAAAAGTGCCATTTGGTTACGTTTCATGTTAGCGGTTTTCGCATAGCTTTACTTTTCGTTTTTCAATAGAAAGTTAATAACTTTGACTACCAATTTAAAATTCGTTACACTATATCACGTAGTATTTGTCATTATATTTTACTAGCGTTCACGACAATTGAGCCACTTGTCTATAGGTACCCTGAAACAACAGATTACATCAAAATAAATCGTTTAATTTGCGATTTGAGTCAAACAGTGACATAGATCCTGCCTCGTGCGACACGTAACGTTCACGTTTCTATCGGATTTCAGTTCAATCTAATCTCATAAAGGGAGGAGACATCCGCGCCGAGACACAATATTTCACTTTTTATGATGTAGGTGGCATCCAGAGCGCCGTAAAAAAAATAAAGAGAAAGAAAGTGCTGTGGCGTTTTTACGACGCCTTTAATAGTGTTGCTGTGTTAGTTCGTCCGCTTTTTATAATGAAAAATGTTGCACATTATACTTTCAAAGGATCGAGGTGATTATCTTAGAACTTCTGAGCTACATGCCATTCTACATTAGCCTGAAGGAAAGAGTAAAATAAAGAATGTGTCAGCTGCTTCCTTTTCAAAAGTAGGCCAAGGGCTTATCATTACAAGGCACTACTGTAAGCGATACGATAGCAAAATGTCACTATCTGATTTTTCTACATTATCTGTAAAAACCTAGATACTTGTTAATATTAGAAGCGAGAGTTAAGATGTGATTTTGTTGTACATCAATGGTTCATTAATTCAGAATGGGAATTGGCATGAAAAGTAGATATATTTATATGTGTATATAGTATGTCTTAGAACTATATTGTTCGATTAACGAGAATGCTTTTATTTTGTTCCATATTGAGATGTTTGAAAACGTAAATACTTATTCAATGTAATGTGGTAATTTTTAATGTATAATTATATGAACGAATTTAACACATTAAAATGTTTACGAAAGTAAAATAACTGTACTGTATGAGCTATATGTTAAAGAGTTACTGTTTTAGTGTTAAAAATAAACAGCATAATAATTTTAGCACACGCTTGAGACGAGGCGCGCAATCTGTCGGGCAATAAGTCACGACTGTCAATACAACGACAGAATATAAAACATTAGTTCCCTGGGGCAAGTACTCATATTTCAGGAGGCGCGTACGTGCATTTTGAACCGAACATAACGTGATTGATTAAAGTATTGACCTTTAGGAACCCTGTATTCAGACTAGATGCTGACTATTCTCGTTTAGGAGGGAAACACCCTATTTATTTTTGGGTTACCTACTTGTACTTATTTTCATAAATTAATGACAAGATAATAAAATAAATATTAGTATAAATCCACTAATTTGAGCTAATTTAATTAATTTATTAATAATTAATTAATTAATTAATTTGAGCAAGAACATAACGTGATTCATTAAAATATTGATCTTTAGGAACCCTGTATTCAGGCTAGATGCTGACTATTCTCGTTTAGTACGGGAACACCATATTCATTTTTGGGTTACCTACTTGTACTTATTTTCATAAATTAATGACAAGATAATAAAATAAATATTAGTAAAAATCCGCTAATTTGAGCTCGAATAACTAACTAAAGTTCAACTATAGTTGCAATCATCGACCTACATTTCAGTTACAATACACCCATGATTCGTTGAAAAGTGATTTATAACTAATAACTAAGTCAGCTAAAACCACTTGGATTATTTCGTGGTTATCCTGGATCCCAGAGTCCCTCGACAACGCGTCGAGGACGACCATTGCAGGAGCTATGTAGGGTAAAAGCTCCATATAATCGAGTCTTACTTCCAGTGGCTGATTATTTGTTTCCCAATGGAAACAAGTAGTCAGTTTTTTTTTTGTAACGCAAGCGTTACCAAGAGAAAGTATTAATAATAACGACTATTACCATTATTACTTCTGTTAGGTATTCGTAGTAATAGCATAGAACTAATATTATCCAAAATAAAATAATAGTGGACAGCTATCTCAGCTGTGTCCCTAGCGGCGTAGTCAGAGAGGACATACGCCAAGCGTCACGTTCTTTACACACTTCTTTCGCTTCCTCGAATCTCAATCTCGAGTGGTTTTGACATTTCCGTCGGCTAACACTCTGGCTATTTGATCTTCATATGTCAGCCTTGGTCTTCCTTGGCTTCTTTTACCACTCACTTTCTTACCTTAGCTATCTTACCTTGTTAGCTATTACACAGACAAATATAAGCCTGTATACACAATAAAACTTTCAGTTGTCAGTATCAGTTTTCAGATAGTAGGGAACTGAGGAAAAACTTTTTCCGAATTATATATACCTATTTCAAATTTCGAGCAAAAGTCGCTGTGCGAAGTCATGCTATTATGAGAAGAGTTTTATGTCCTAAAACTATTTTCTTGGTTATAGATATTACACATTACGTGATTACGAATTCTGTTTTATTGCTGCTGTAATAGAACGGACCGTGTAACCTAATCAGGAAGGTTATGTACAGGTTCAATACTGTGTAACCGAAACAGCTAAGTGGACATTAGGATTATGTGTAAAAAGATGTCGAATAATTAGGATGACAATGTGTGCAAGCTCAACATCGTGTGATCAGAGTGTGTGTTCAACACCGTGTATATACTCACCGTAACCAACTCAGTGACAGAGTAAGTGGCCGCGACCCATGACCCGTGAGCCGTGACAGTTCCTAATTCATAGGGACAAGTACGAATTGAAAGATGGCCTTTTAAATTTGTCGCTCAGTCCCCGCGACCCGTCAACTGACCAGCACCGTCTTCGAGTAGTTGGGATTTATTATATTAAATTTTCATACATATAGATACATAACGTATCGAGGTGTCATTCCATTGCGCATATTTTAGCAATTTTACAGAAAAAATAAAAAACTACCGTACTGCGCTGTCCTCAAGTGGTGTAACGTGAGGTTTGCTTACAAATTCTCCACAATTGGTTGCTTATGCAACGAAAGTGATATAGTTCGACTATGATCTTTGTCCTGTCAAGCGTTATCGCCAAAAGAAGTTATTTTTGATTAGAAATATTTTCGTAAAGTAAAATTTTGCTTTTGGAATCTAAATAATAACAAAACATCATATATGGGCGTAACATATGGGCGTTATTTTGCCTCCCGAGAATTAATTATGAAATAACTATGAATAAATGACAAAATTGGAAACGTAATTGATCTACATTTTAGGCCACACCACGTTCACTCGTCGAACACGCGATGTCCACTCGTCGACCACGCGATTTCCACTCGTCGACAGCGCAATGTCCACTCGTCGACCGCGCGATATCCACTCTTCTATTGCGCGATGTCCACTCGTCAACCACGCGATGTTCATTCTTCGACCACGGTCTTTGACAGCGTGGTGTCCACTGGATGACCGCGAGGCATCATCTCATCATCGTGTCGTCAAGTCGACCACACGTTGATGTGGCGGTACTGGTCGACTGCGGGGGCTATAAATGAGCGTTCAAATCAACAATATTCAGTTGTGGTATATTTTTATTTATTTGTTTATTGGAGTTATTGTTTTGTGGTTCTTGCTTATAAAGGTATTTAAAAAATTACTATATAACCGTAAAATTCTATTCTGTCCACCTGACAGTCCAAAATTGTATACCGAAATCTTTAAACCTACTCTTTATTTGTTATTGGGAGTTGTTACTATTATAAGCATTAAGCATATTAACTTACTTTCTATGTTAAACAATCTAAGAAAAATGTTCGAAAAAGTCATACAGGAAAAAGTCATACTGTGAAAAATATAGTTCGTGAATCCGTGATTGAAAAAGAAAGAATAGATCGGAATAAAATCTCCATCTTTGATTAATATTATTATTTAATACTATTTAGCAATAATTCTGTCTCGTTAAATTATTATAATAAGGAACTTAAATACTTAAATTGTAAAACTTCGAAAAGCGAATCGATGTTGGCAACACCAATTTGCTGTATGTAAGAATTGTTAATTCTATATTGAAGCAATGTACTTATAAACGAAAGGTTGTGTTCTTATTTAATAAACACAATATTTACGGAGTTAAGACGGCAACCATGCGTATTACATAGTGTTATTATTTATGAGGAAAAAGTGTAACTGGCGCTAATACAAAGCTTGCTGTGGTGGCGAGGTTAATGAGAATGGTCGTCATTTCGCATCCCGCCTCATGGACCGACGTGAAGCGAGTAATAAAGTTTTACGCCACGACCCTTATTACAGTTCCCACGATTTACCAGTTAGTCTCCGTTGGACAGGACGGTTAACAATGCTTAAACTGATTTAATTATTGCCAAATATGTGTTATTTCTTTGCATTACTTACAACTTATTTTAAAATCATAATTATACAAACTTGTATATATGAATGTTACACTGTAATGCAATATGAAAAAACAACTCTTTATATGAATTAGCTTTACAATTTAACCGAAAAAAGTAACGAAGCCAATAGCAATCAATGCTAGGTCCGGTGCATTCGGGCTGCTAGGGGATTGCCAGTTCATTACGTCTTGCAAGCTAAAGAGTTACCTCGAGTTCCCGCTGCGTCAGCGGCCGGCCCTCGTTACCCTAATGACAGCGATTTTCTTCCACCGAAGGCGTACTTTTAGTTCAACGGAACAGTTTACTGTTACCCTTGCTAATGGCCTAATGCTTAGGTTTGTTCCACGTTTATTTTGTTACTTAATCACTTCTATCTAGCGATGGTAAATGGGGCGTTTAGTTAGATCTAGCACACAGTAGGCTGTTTTTGCTATCATTAATGGAATATTTTAAGGGTTAAATCATATGTAATAAGGTATTTTAAACCTAAACCGGGAATCAATTGTGATAATTATTTGGCTATCATTATGTTTTTAGTTATGAATTTACGTTTATAATGAATGAATTCTAATTTTAGTAGACGCAAAAAGAGATAATGAAAAGACTGTGACGCGGGGATGTAACGATTTTGCAATTTGTCTTCAAACTTTAGACGGACGGATTTTGAACATGTCGAGGGGTTCATTAAGTAGCTTTAGAGTAAACGTCTGTGCAAGTGGATATATGACTGGACTTTGTTTAGGCACCGGTGTGTAATAGTACGCACTTAAGCACTTACCTGACCAACATGTTGTTGCTTCTGTAAAGCCGCGTGAAAATCGCGGGTTTTCCTTTTCTATTCGGCTTACCGCGAAAACTCGCTATTTCCTGACTATGATTTATCTTGCGGCCTCTAAGCTGAGGGTCACTTTAATAAATGTATTCGGGAAAGGTGCTCCCAGAAATGGATGGGGAACGTTCTGGACGCAATAACCTAATATACAAAAGATATATTTTCGACGCCAAAGTACAGATACATATATAAATAAATATAATATGTATGTGAAATCACTCAACAGGAAGGTATTTATTTGAATATGGCACAACTGCGAAAATTTTGCGTGTAAATAATGAAGACGATGGTGACGACTGAAGACGTTGTTCGCAGACTTAAGCTCGTATATTGTTTAAAATTAGCAGAACATTTTATCGGATTTGCATATCATTAATTCGTAAGTTGATGAGTATTCTATAAAATTCATAAACAACTTGCTCTGGTTGTGAAAAATATTTTTGTCTTTAACTTGATTTTGCTAATACAGCGAGTACTTTGCAAACACACGTCAAAGAGTACAAACATTTGTATAAGTACATATAAGTACATTTAATTTTTTATCGAAATCTATCCATTATAGTAATCCCAAATGTATTCCGAATAATGAACCAAGAATTTTACGTATCAGTACGTGTTTTACCAACTTCGACTTCAATTTTCCAGTGATGGCTCTACTGTGACAAGCACACTTAGATGCGATGTACCTATTATGTATGTAATAGAGGTGGGTATGGTTGACGTTCTTAGCGTCAACGAAACGAACCATTTATTTTAAATCGTCAAGTAGTTCCAACTAATTCATTTTTATCCTCTGACGTAAAAAGAGGGGTGTTATAAGTTTGAAACCCTTGTCTGTTTGTGTGTCTGTGTATCTGTATCTGTATGTGGCATCGCAGTTCCCAAACACATGAACGTTTACATTCGGTTTTTTGTTTAAAAACTACAGTTATCGAGAATGTTCTTAGTTGTTTGGCGGAGTTCGGTCCAGCTATCTTTAGGATATTCAGGTCTCAATTTTATATTTGAAGGAGTCTAAGGGTTCATTGCAGCTTAAAACGTCAATTTTGATTTCTGTTGGCAACCGAAGGTCAGATAATAAGGTATTATCAAAGGTAAAATTTGTCAAATAATTATCGTTCGAAATAGAATAGTGAAATATAAATATTAATTTATTGCTTTTAAGAGTAACTGCTTTTTTTTATTTTTGGGTCGGGGATACTTTTTTACATTATTTCGTTCAGCGTTAACGAATTAATTGGTCGACGAAAGAAACGATCAAGGATGTTGTGTGTTCATTTTGTTCAAGAAATTGCGTATTGCTGAGAATTCGTCATATAAAACTAGTTGAATTCATCATCTCGTTTATTAAAAAGACGGATTTATTGTTGATTAATATTTATAATAATCAATCGATGATATAATTAATTCGTTGAATCAGCACTCATCTTTATTATGGAAAAAATGATGAAAAATAAAATACAAATAAAAATTATCATTCGAATGCAAAAGTAAAACCGTGTGCGTTCATGGAATATCGTATTAAAATTAAGACATCATACATAGATACATGTAACAGATATTATATTTCATGCAATGTGAAGTATGATATTTTTGTCTTAGAAACATTGAGGAAGGGACAAGAAAAGTTCAAATAACCCAAATTAAGGAGCGCAATAAAGAGACCTTTCGGAAAGCCTTGTGGGAGCAATTCATGAAAATGCTAGTCGAACGGTTCAGTAAAGATGTTCGAAACAGTATAAAGGGTTGAATAAAAGGGTAGGCTTTGACGCCTTTCTTTACATCACACTTCGAAACTACCGCTTTTGCGTAACTTAAAGAAAACGTTTGCAATAGGAGCGCGAATGTGTTTTCTTTGCCTTAATACGAAATCAACCGCGGTCGTTTGATTTTGAAAACAACCAAATATGAAGACAAATATGCGTCCGTAGCTGAGACCGATGTCCGTACGAAAGACACAGCACATCCAATCCCGCCATTGTACTACTGCCGTCAATTCCTTTAGCTATAACGCTTAATTTTAGCTATTACATAATAGGGATGTATTGTCTTGTAAAAGTAGTGAAAACCTCTGTTTCTTTAGATTTTCTCTTTTCCATAATCATTTTCTCATTTTTGTAATACTTATTACAATATTTTTATAATTTTTTTAATACAGTGACATTTAAAGTAAGTGAAAGTAAGTATATACATTTAACGATGACGGAGTGAATAAATACACAATTAGCTAAGGAAAGTTGTTGGTAGGTAGTAGTAGTTGTACAAGTAAGTACCTATAAAGATAGAGGTAGAAATATACAGGTAGGTCCTAATTGGTAAAGTATAGATATGTACATTTCAGCAAGCATTCAAGTCTGACCCATTTCTTTTTATATACCTACATTCAACGTGACAGATTATCTTTGCTTGTAACTTGTTATCGATTTAGGATACATTTAAGCTCCAGACAAATTAGTAAATTTGTTTACGTTTATCTAAATGATGATTATTGTGGAATAGAATTATATCAAGGTTGTATAATTGTGTAAACTGAATAGGTGTCTACGCTACTTAATATGATGTAGACTACTATATTTCTCTAGAAGTACAGAATCGATTCTAAAAGTTATTTCAGTAATAGAGAGCTACACTATCTCTGCTTTCAGTTCAAAATCTCAATATTTGTAATTGTAAATCAAATCACTTTATCGGCTTAAGTTGAGCAGATGGTTGGATATCGGTACGTAAAAATAATGTACAGCATAAATGGTAGTTACCGGTAGATCTAAGAAACATTCAGCGATACGGTATAACTTTTATATTTAAACTACAATAACATTTCTTAAGTTAAAAATATATTAAAAATTGTTATGAGACCATGGATAAACATACATACATATACCTAACTAGGGTAACTACATACTTACATAAATACAGTACCTAATTATTGCATCTACGTCATTGAACAATGCAATCACGAAAGCGACAGAGAATAATTATAGTGTTCTACGTGGACAAAACGGCGGGGCGCAGTTAGTTATAAATAAAGAACAAATGAATATAAGATACACGTAATTCTGATAACGTTCGGAGTCACTCTATATATCGAACCTTTAGAAGTTTAGAATAAAACTGATCTAAAGTTTGTACAGAATAGCTTGATACCTGTGACATTTGATGGATATATTTTAAGTCTTCATCATTTGTATATATTTGTAATGTGTTTTACCATTGTTAGTAAAATCTATCCATGTCTCAACCATCGACGGATAAGAGATAAGTAGACCAGTTTGTCGCCGTTGTTTGACTGTGTGTTTCGCATGTATGGGACGTATGCTCATTTACTTACTACCTCGGTACCAGATCCATACCGCATCGCCACCCGGCGTCAATGTGTTGTTGACTAAATGTTAAATGACGGTTAACAAATCTCATATGAGGCGGGGGCGCGCGGTCTACTTACGCGCGGTTGTGTTCGATGCGAGTGGACGATGGGTTGTCACTATGTGATTCCGGCGCTGGTACGGTTTTGCTAAGTGAGCGCATATGTATGAAAAGTTTATATAACAAATCCAAACCATTCGAGGAGAGGCGGTGTTATTTAGCTGAAGGGTTGTTAATTGAGTCAATAAAACTAACACAAGCAAACGCTTGCAGTATATAGCAAAGCATAATAACTAGCATTTGCTTGTATGAACGTGATTTCAGTCACTTGGCTCATTAAAGTGGTTGTTATTTTTGACTTCTTTTCAAGGTTTGATCTATTATCACGTCTATAACACAATTTTCTACAGGTATAATCTTTCTGTAAAATTTTAAATAAGCAGACTTGATTTTGAAGTTTCAAGATACACAATAAAATTCAAAAGCTTAGACATTCAAATTATCAAATGCTTACACGTCGAACGTTCGTGAAAATTCGTGAAATTTTTTGGGGTCGACAAAAAAATATCACTGTTATTTTTATGGAATTTGATAAAATATACGTAACTATTAACGTTCGCCTATGGAACAACATGAGAATATTAGATGCTCACGAAAATCTTGCGTCATTATTCATCTGGTAGCTTTACGAAGCTATTCAGCAATAATAACTTATCGTTTAAATCATGTTCTCCTACCGAGATAGCCCAACAGGGAGCAATGTTGACTAGAGCGACCGAAAAATATAACGTACATTTACAAATACTTGCGTCCTCAAAATAACGTATTAGGGAGCGCCGAGTATGACATAAATAGTGGCGGTGTGGAAGTCAGTTGACTATATAAAAATGAGGTTGTGAGGGATGTAACCGGAACGCAGAGCGCCGGCGCTGAAGCTCTCGCCCTTGCTTCATACTGTTCGCGGCCAGACCCGCTGGCGCCAGCCGTGACGACGGCCGTGCGCCGTTTTTCATCATTCAACGCGAGCTTACGAATACAATACAATTACCTACGCCCGACACAACAGTTGTATCTCGTGCACGTGTCCACACGCAAATACGGTGGCGGTTCCGTTTCATTACTGAGTGAGTGTGGCTTCGGCATCCAGTGAACGTTTAAACAAGCATGACTTACAGTGAGATGGCATTGATCATGCCAACTTAAACGTGACTGTACCGGTGTTAAGTTTCAACTATGTTTTTATTAACTAGAACACATCAGAACTATAGCGCTGTTGTGATTTTAAGTAGCATGTTTCGAATGCATAAAGTGCGCAATCTGGTATTTAATCCAGCTTAAGCTCGGACAAACGGACGTGTAAGAAATGGCTCTACTGTCTGTGAATCAGTGTTTAGTATTAATAGTTTTATTCTTGTGGCGATTTAAAAATTTAGCATCGAGCTGTCCGGAAATATGTGAATGTAGTAAGAATGCCTCGTTATGTCAGAAATGTCCTTACAGTGTCTCTTTGAAATTGCATCCAAATAATATACACGAGGTTATCGTGTGTTGTAAAGACGATTATAAACTGTTATTATTATCTGAGCACTATTCAAATAAAAGTTTTTCTGAAGTGATTATTAGTTATAACAATACGTGCAAAAGTGATAGTATAGATCTAAATTTAACTTCTATTGACACGTTTTCGCTATTTATAAGAAATAACAGCTTTATAAAGATAAATTTCAATATCAAAGCACAAAATCTGCGGGAAATTGATTTGTCTTCAAACAAATTGCGATACATAACCAAAGGACTTTTTAATAACTTTTCATATCTTCGAAAACTAATTTTAAGTAAAAACGAAATCATTAACATATTCGAAGGAAGTTTTAATGGACTATCAAAACTAGAATCTCTGGATTTATCAGGAAATAATTTAACTGTACTCACAAATGTTTTCACACCTCTTAAAAATTTACAACATCTAAATTTGAGTACAAATAATATTGAATTTATCCAGGAGAATTATTTCAACAATTGGTTGCTACAACATTTAGATGTGTCGCATAATAATTTAAAAAAATTGGAACCTGGAGCTTTACAGTTATTGCCAAATTTAGCCAGACTGTTGCTAACGGATAATCCTCATTTAGGCATTACTCAGCTGGATACACAGCTGCTTGTGGGCACTGGACGCAGACTGCAGCAAATCGATGCATCTAGAATTGGACTTTACCAAGTTCCTGAAGCCTTCACACATTCTGTACGATTTTTGTCTCTTGTCGGAAACAAAATATCGGCAATTAGATGTGGAGATCTAGACAGCTACCCATTGTTGCAATCTTTAGATTTTTCCGATAATAAAATCGTAACTGTTGAAGACGATTCCTTGGGCAGGTTAGAAATGCTTTTATTTTTAAATATAAATGAAAATTTTCTAATCTCTGTACCGAAAACACTTCCAGATGAATTGAAATATTTATCAATCAATTACAATTCGATAATGAACTTGACTATACCTGACTTCAAAAATTTGCCTAATTTACGTATATTGTTGTTACAAAACAACCACATCCATTTTATACAAGATCACGTATTTGATGACTTGTTATCGCTTGAAATGTTAGATTTATCTTACAATCCGATACAAATGCTTTCATCGAGTACCTTTGATGGACCTTTGTCATTGCGGGATTTAAGACTTTGTTATTTAAACCTTTCCGTACCTGAACAAGATGGTGCGTTTCCGATGTCTTCACCAGAGAGTATACAAATGTTGCATCTACAAGCTAGTCCAGGACTTGCACGGCAACTACTTGCTGATTCAGCAGCATTAGCGGCTTTTACCCACTTACAGTATTTAGATTTGAGAATGAACAACCTTTCTGAAATCAGAAACGACTTGTTTTTTTATCTGGTGCAATTAAAAACTTTAAGACTTCATGGTAACAACATAAACTGCAGCGCTGAGCTTTGGTTAAAAGATTGGATGAATTCTAATAGAACCTTATCTAATGAAGAGACTTGTTACTACTCTAGTTCAGAAGCTAAAGAGGAAATAAATAAGTACAACTGTACATTTCCAGAAACGTTCACTATTAGTGAAAGTTTGCCACCTGTAAACCTTTATAGTACTGAAATGATCAACAAATTACTCCGATATTATGGATATCTTAACAATAAAACGGAAAGAGCAATGAGACGTGAAAATAATATTTTAACACACAAAAGTAAAATCACAGAGACGTATATTAACAAGAGTGTGATACAGAACACAGAAGAAAATAATGTTACATCTCAAAGTGACAAAAAAGATAATTTGCTGACATTAGGGAATGAAAATAAGTTTTTGTACAATGAATATGTTAACGAAACAGCTGCAGTAAAGGCCAGAGAGTCTAACAAAATTTTAGACCTAAATAAGTCTCAAAGTGCTCAAAACAAAATAGATCATAAATTTTTGGATATAGAACCCAGTTCACCAATAATTAATCATGCTTCTAAGAATGTCTATAGCTACTTTGACGATATTTCTGAGATTAGACACAAAAATAAATCTGGTAAACGGTTGAATACACCAGTAAATATAACAAAAAAAATAAACACTTTGAATATAATCATGAATCAATCACAATTAAATATGTTCTCTACTACTCCATTAGACGATATTAAAAATACTACAGCTGATGAAGCTTACACAGTGAATTCAAATGACAGAACGGAATATTCACCGTATCAGTCGACTCAGACTAGTTACGCCCAATATTTCGGCACAGTTGCAGTGTCTAGTCTAATAGTAATGTCTTTAATTCTCTGGGTGAGTTTTAGGCTGAGATATAGAAGAAGGCGGATTCCTGTCCTTGAGAGAGAGGTTGAGGACCAAATAGAGGTTTCTAATATATCTGGAAGAGTACTTTGGTGACATCTGCGTACGGCCGATCCCACACCATTCGAATATGATTCCTTGCTAACGTAGCGTTAGGTAAGTACACATATTACGTACATGTATAAGTAAACAAAACAATATTATGTTCTTTTAACAGTCACGTCATGTTTATTTTTCGGTATCCCTAATCACGTATTTTTTTTATGTGGCGACGTAAACAATTTTTCTTTTTATCTTTGTTTCAGTTCGAGGCGGTCGGCTGTTGATAAAAGGAAAATGTGATATAATTGGACGTACATATTTTTATAAAATAAGTACAAACAGTGTTTAATTGAGTGATGAAGCTTAAAAATATTTGTGTCTAAAGTGTAAATACAAATATTTGTTCTGTTAACAAAGGTTGATAGATTATAGACATACATATTATATAATATTTTCGTGTAAATTTGTAGCATTGTGATCATTAAGTTTAAGATTTATTTGTAGGTACTTAAATAAGTTTCAGTTTTATTTCGTTTTGTGTAATGAAGTAGGTGTATACATATATATTATATATAATTATATACTTAATACCGAAAATCTTGTAGCAAACAAAACCATGTCTTCCTTGTTAATTTTTTTAAAGTTATTTTTAATATTTACCATTATAATCATAATTATGTGCCAATAAATTGCATTGATATTAAATGTGTAAGTACTTGTAAACACGTCTTGTGGTGTCATAATCAGTTCTTCAATACTGAACTTTAGTGTTATATTCAATGCCTGTTTCGTTTTTGTAACTGAACACTTTGTACATATTTTGTAAATTTCAAGAAGGATAGATAAATCTTTTACCGTACAAGTTACAGTTCTGTTTACCGAGTAATAAATAACGTAAATGTATTTAGTAATTTGTGTAATAAATATGAGTATGTCTTATGCCAGGTACTATGTCAAATAGTTTATAATTTACGTAACACTATGCAATATTCATACGTTCACTCATCACTCTGAAACTAAGGTTGTAAACTTGATATATAACTGAACTTACACAAAATAACTATGTAGATATTATATGTTTTTAATACATAAAATTGTAGATTATGATGTACAAAACCATAGCCAAAAATTTATTAAATAAAATAGAACGGAAATATAGCATAACTTTGATTTTCACAATTTTTCATTTATTTCATTGCGTGTAGTGAATAGTAACGAAATGAATATTCTATTGAAGTTATCTATTTCACATTTAACACACATTTTATTTAAAGGAAATTTTTTTTTGCGCTACAATTGTGGTAGTGGTCGTCATGAGTTTTCAATATTTGCACTGAGTACTGATAGAGAAAATATAGCACGCCTATATGTTGAGTTTCCGTAGGGTGTCTAATTGGTTTTTAAAGAAAGCTATCATGTTTTAATTCTATAGAAATGTTGAACCTATTAAATTATGTAGTTGGTAAGAGTTTAGATACGACTTATTCGTTGTAGAAATTTTCTTTTGTTTGATTAAATTAAATTACATTTATATGTTATAAATACAGAGGATTGTGAATGTGTATTAAGTTATTACTTTCTAGTTTATGTTCTAATTACAGAAAAGACCGAAAGTAATCGAAAATCTTGAATCTCATGTAAACTACTTAACGAGATAATGTAAATTACTACGCTACCTATTCGTGTCAAAAACAAATAAAAACACATTATTTGTCGTTGATTTCGACCATAGCGTAACTTACTTTTGAAATAAAAATAATAATTTAGGAAAGTAAGCTGTTTGTTACGCATACAAATAACAAACATGATTATGGCTACATATGGCTTCATAAGGTATGTGTAAGTATATAATTCGTTAGGTTCATGACACACTGTCGACTAGTCGCCAGGGACACGATCTCTCGACCACTAAAGTCTAGGCAACTAGTCTAAGAGACCAAATTAAATCACTGAATTCAGTGGCTTTCTTGCCCATTCGTGCACAATGGACGTCGATGAAATTATAAATAGTAGTTGGTAGCGATGATTAGCAAGTCGCCTGCGCGTCGCCACTACGCGGCATGTCGCCAAGTCGCTCAAAAAAACCGTAGGCTACGTGCAGTGTAAGCCTCTATTAAGACTACAGAAAGTGACAGATTTCGGCGCACAGTCGACAGTGCGTAATAGCTCTTATAGATCAATATGGAGGCGAGCAAAGTTATGAGCTTAAACTCTTAGTTTTTAAGTGTGCCGTTCCAAAATTAGGAAAAACGGAATTCGGAACACTGAACCTCGATGTCTGTCTGTATATCGTGGTTGTTTTTCTCAGACTATTTGATGCTAACGGCTAAAAGAAACAGTTTTAGTGAATATGAACTTCAAAAATTAAGTTTTGGCATTTGGAGATATACGCAGTAAGTAAATTAATTTTTTTTGGAGTCGACGTGTGAGGGTATCAAATTAAAGCTCTAAGTCACGAAGTAAAAAATTTACAATATGTTACTTTTTTGAATTACATCCTATATCAATCAAACAGTATCACCAAGTAAAAAAAGATGGGAAGAAAATCATGAACACTTGTTCAATTAGCCTTACGCACCAATAACTTTAATCGAATCAACTAAAAGTAGGTTAATCTCAATTCACACTAGAATCAAGTCGACTATATAAGTGAATGACGCTGTTCGATGTTCGTAGGTACATTGTACAAACTGCTCGTATGGAAATTATTTCACTCTCAATTTAGCTAAGACGGCGTTTTTACAAATCGATAATAAGCGCGCTCTCTTTTGCATTTCATACATTTCATAATTCAAACTTTCAGTATACCTAATATGAGTTTTTCATTGCCCGGAGAGAACAAAGTAGACGAGGTGATTATTGAGGCAGGGGTGACATGACAGTGTTAACAAGGTTATTTCAAATTCTATAGTGAAATGTAAACAGCCCTTTAGCCATTATGAGTCGCGGTGCACAAGACAAACAGTATTCGAGAGTCTAAGACTTGCTTAAATATTGATATTGGGACTCCCCTACCAGTGATACCTTACTCATGATTCGGGTTCAATTATTATTTGTTAATTCAACGAACCCTACCCACTTGACCCTAGACTTACCTCTGTTAGGTAATTGAAGTATTGTGATTGGAAGTTAGATGTAATCGAGGGAAAAATGGATGAAATCGGAGGACAGATTAAAATATGCATTTGACTAAATGTAATTTGTGATTTTGATTTGTAAATAATAAATACTCGTTGCGATTTAGACAATATACCTCTTGCAAAAAAAATATATTTCTTTAAATCTAGAATTTTTATTAAACTGTAATTCGTTTCTCTTCAAAAATATTATACGTAAGTATTGGTTTTGTATATGTTGTACAATTTAAAAAAAGGATTTAGTTTAACATATTTACAATAAGAATAAATGTAGAATACATATCAGTTTTAGACAAACCAAAAGAAGACATTTTTTAATAACGCAATCTATAAAAGTTTTAAGATTTTTATGAAAATGTATTGTAAAGAAATGAAGCATAAGATAGAAGATTTTATAATTTTCAGCATAAGATAATTTTGTAGAGTATGAAATTTATCAGATATTTGGGAAGGGAACTAAAGGAATGAGCAACAATATTAGTTACTCAAACTAACTTTTTATTTAATGTTAATAGTTGTCGCGATATAATTACTACTTTTAACCGTTATCCACAGAAAACTAAAATGAATAGTGTTCGCAAATTTTTAACTTGGTTCATACGTATTAACACGAACAAACATATTTGTTAAGACGACAACAGAAATTATATTTACAGAGAAAAATATGTTTATAGATTTGTATTTAATATTACAAATAATTATTTTATATTGTTTCGACTTATTTATAGCTAAAAAAGCTTCTACCCCACGTAGATCGGACAATTTTGTCAAAGGATAGGGCCTTAGAGGCTATTATATGGAATACATGTAGGCTACCAGCTAACAGCAGTTAGTAACTCATCACTGTCTAATTCCGCTTTATTCGCAGCAAATATTTATTGTTGAAATTGCCATCAAGATGAAATTTTGTTGTGCCTTGAGTGAAAACTTGTTGTTCGCGCATGAAGGATGTATGGATGAAATGAAGAAAATTACGATGTACCCGTAGTTCGAAGTTATTTAGATAGCTATTGTTCACTTTTACGAAATTAAACTGCTTAAATACATGTATTTAGTAAATAAATAAAAGTTTGTTTACGAGATGTATTTATCTACTAAAAGATAAGTTTAGATACATGAATATTACTAACTTATTCCATTGGAGTGGAAGCTCATATCCTTTTCCCAAAAATCTTATTTATTTTCCTTGGCAATTCCTAACCAATCGCCATCTAATTTTATTGACTATTGTTCCTGTTATTTATGATTCGGTGAATTGTGTTTCGATCACACAATGGCAAAAGGCCTGCCTTCTATCTGTCGTAATTGTGATAATAAATCAGATTTCTTTTGTTCATTATCTAGTATCATTTAAAATAAAATTGATGTAATAAAGCTTCTTTAACGAAAGCTTAACAGTTGACAGTTGAAGAAAGATTGACAGTTCGGCTTTTATTCAAATATTGCTATTGTCACCTGACGGTATAAGACGGACTTACATTTGAAATAATTCATTCACAAAGTATAACAATTTATCGAAAGAATTTAGGTAACACGTACCTATTTACAATATTTCGCTAAGCTACATCACAGAGAATTTGCGTGTCAGTCAACCAGTATTTAATTAGAATTGCTCGTAGTACTTATTATAATGATTGTAATCAAATGTTAGCTGAAGTAATAAAACAGATATAATTGTACTTAGAACAATAACGCTTAGGTGTGTTTACTTATGTAACCATTTCATAATTTGCCTTATTAATTGTTATGAACTCATAGTAATATGTAGGGTAAGTAGACACTTATACACATATTATATGAATAAACGACTTGCCATTGATTGTATTGAACCACACTGACATGTGGCTACTATAGTTAACATCCATGAATTAATGAATATACTTACTAAATTGGCACTGCAGGAAGATATGTTAAAAGCGTACACTTAATCTAAATTAAATATTGTTAATGCTGGCTAAACCTTACGAGATACATCAAAATAAGTATATGTCCATTTCCTAAGGACAATACAGTAAACATTTTTATCTGTTACGTATGTATTATTAAAAAATAATGGGTTATTTGCGAAGCTATTCTCACCAATATAGTATTAATCCTTATCCAATTAAATATCTTAGTTATGTTGGCCACTCAATAGAAATCAAAATTGCTCTTCGTAGAATTTAATTTAAAAGAATATTATAGAAGTATCACAGATTCAAAATTACGGAACCCTTTGTATATAAAAAGCATGTCGCAAGCCTCGTTTCGCCATATAGCAATGAACAATTGGACTCTTATGATCGGGTCGGGGCGAGTCAAAGTCAAAGTCAAATCAATTTATTCAAGTAAGCCCAATTACAAGGTATTTTTGAACGTCAAATCTACTTTATCGTCGTCGTTAGTATATTCACGTAACTTCTATATAATAGCAAGGTGAATAGAGCACGAGGTCGCAACGAAACACATTGTCGAAACTTCTAGCAATAAATATGGGCTTACGGCTGGTAGTTACCAGAACTATAGACAGTAACGGGTTGCTCATCGATGATATCAGTTCCTTATTGAGGTTTATTAGACCTATCCCTTGGCTAAATTCCATGGTCTGCACTTTTTTCAATTTCATATAAAAACATATTAACAAACATTTTTATAACAACAATATATGCGTATTATATCATGCAATGACTTGATTGTAGGTATATTTACTTCTTGTTGAGATATCTTCAGCTTGGAAGTGGTTTTTAAGTCCGTCACTACGAGAAGCGTAACATGTATAAAGCTCTCAATTTCTTTGATGTGAACGAGCAAAGATAAAACGCCGTTATTAGGAATCAAAGGGCGAAAGTTTCAAGATTAGCCGCACGCCGCGTTCCGTTTCTTCCTGTGCTGTCGTCCTCTCTTATTTCATGTCAATTACACGAAAGAAAAAGTTAAAACTTCACTCAATTCGGAAGTTGTCTTCCTATACAAATTTTAACATAGAAACGCAATATAAAACAAGTGCACGTGTTCACTGATTACTGTGCTACAAAGTTACTATTAGGTCCTGACTGAAAGCATTGTGATATACCTATAACATTTTAATTTGGACATTACAATAACTGGTATGTTAACCGTTATAGAACTCGCATTGCAACTTGATAATATAAACTCGAGATTTACAGCAGTGCGAGCAAACGTTGAGACATGATCCATTCGATGTTGAACACTAAATACTTATACGCTCATATCCGAAAGCTTAAATTGAATACTACTTTTCGAATGCTGATACATTAAAAAATGTTCACGTTACAATATTCTCATTACGGATAAGTAAGAACCAAATTATGGTACGGTACGGTACGGTATTACGATAAGAACGAAATTTAATAAATAAGAAAGTTATAATGAGCCGCAAATCACAATTTCGTTATGCCTTAATTTGCAATAATTATTGGTACAATTTTCTGTCTTACTCTGATTTGCCTTGCACCGATAGTTGTAAATAGTTTGGACCAGTACCATCAGTGTTGTTTCTTATGTAATATTTTACTGAAGCAATACTGGGTCAAGATTGGAGCTATAATTTGACTCAAGCCTAACTCCCTATCAATACTTTTTAAAACTTCGAAGATCATAAACGTCACGTGGCGGCTGGCGTATCTCGTTACATAAGTTTATGATTCGCCATTGCTCGCAAGTTCGCAACTCGCAACTTGTTTTACTGCCGATGTTACTGCCCTCGTTAATTTACGTCCCTTTATCTCAATTGACAGAACTTGTTGATGTCTTTTGTCCGAGTTTTGCGACTTTGAACAGATAAAACGTACTTGAATAAATTTTGTCGAGTTTTTCTAATTTTTGTCGAGTTGCGCAAATTTTTGCGTAATACTTTATGAGGAGTAAAATCTCACAAATACGATTATTCGTTTTATTTTTATTAGGCAATTCATTGCACACACAACACATAGGTAGATTATAAGTAGATAGATACATACAGAAAGAAGAGCGAAATGTATCGCTTATTTCTTTAAGATATTTCTCCCAGCGGACTCGCGACAGACGTTTTATAAGAGAGGTAGACACTGCATGAACTATAAAATTATTTTACTGAATAAAAAGAAAAATAATAAAAACAAGTGTGTATTAAGTTATATAGAAACAAACATGTAATAACATTATAAATATTAAATAGAATTACAGAAAATATATACATACACAATACAAATACAATATCAGTATTTGCTCTGTTTTTAATCTAATTTGTTTTAATTTGATTAATCTATACAAGGTTTTCATATTTTGACTCATATTACTTAGAGAAAGTTATTCAGTTTCATGGGTACGTCAACCCATGAAACTGAACAACTTTCAGTTGTAAAATGGGTATGTATATATATATATATACATAATACCTATTTTTGGTGTTTAGTAGACGCTAAAAGCAAATATAATATTACACGTATTATGCTTACTCATATTATAATTAGGATCTTTTTGTTTCTGAGAGGAGAAAAATTTCCATACGGACACTAAACCGGTCTCTACGCTGGCTGGCTAGTGTAGGATTCGATTCAACTAAACACCCTCTTTGTTGTTAGTGGCCTGTATAGTGTCACCGGTAGCGTTGGGACGAGCACTGAAGACGCCCTGCCAGACAGTCGACAGTCGGAGGGTTCCTCCAGCAGCGGGATGTCTCTTCGACGAAGAACTTCGACTTAGGGCGTCGCCACGGGAATGCCAGTCTGCGCGCATATTAGTGGCTCCTTATTCAGGAGTGTGGGCCGGGCCTCATGTCGACCGGACCGGCAGAGTGGTTGCATATCGAGTTATGTGCCTAGTGTTTACTTGGCTAGTTTATGCAGGCGTGTTCTTGCGTGTATTACGACGTGATCGAGCTTCTAAACGTGAGTCCCTACGGAGGTCACGGGGGCGTATTATAAAAGGACCTGCGAACAAAAGACGATTTTTAGTTTATGTTAACTCCGTTTGTGTGAAATCAAACAGCAAAATTTCCACAGCTAAGGCTTTCTATGAGAATTCTAAATGTAGTTTGAATCACTCGTAATATTAGATGTAGTTTATGTTAGTTTGTAAAAAATACTTCATTTCTTAGCGAGCGTCTGATTTAAATCGATAATGCATTTAGTCTTAAAATTTTCATAATTTATAACATGACTTGCGGAATCACGAGTTATGATGGCTTCAGAATTACTGCGTCGAAATTGCTGACTACATCGAAATGGCTCTGAGAGACAAATTGAATCTCTATTTCATACTTAACTGAAAAGTCTATAAGTCTAGTTAGAAGTTACTTAAAAAAAATAAATTGAAATCGGGTGAACCATTTTCACGTGATGTGCCGGTAAGTAGGTATAGCAAGAGACCAATGGAGGGACAAACAAATATATATATCTAATAAAGTAGATGATAATTTATCAAAAAGAAAAGAAAAGAGCAATGTAAGAAGTAATGGAGTAGTGATAAAGATCTATATAATATTATCAACTTTTATTGTTATATATCAACATTTCTTAATTTCTTTGCATGTATCACTTCAAATGTCCGCGTTATTCAAATTTCCTGTTGTATTACAATGTTTTCGTTTTAAATCTAGCGTTGTTTACTTTATGTACTTATACATATATATCTAGATAAACAAATACATAAGAACTATCAGAAACGAAGATAAGTGGCTGTATTTATTTTATCTGATGGGACTTCTATTCTAAGACAAAATCACAACTTGCGACTTGACTAGGATTTCGTATAAGAGATAAGGGAAAACTATTTGGACATATAGTAATTCAAGGAGAAAGAATCCAACAGCACTGTTGCGAAGTTTTGCAAACTAATCCAATTAGGGGCGGACGTTGTGAACTCGTGCCCCTTTCTCTTTGCTCCATCTGGGCCGTATGAAACCAATCGCTTTGAGTTATTTCTGTAATTTCAGGTAAAACACAATATTTCTCAAGGGATTTTTTCACTGAAATTATAAAGCACTCGTTATGATTCTCTCAGGTACAAGTTGTATTATAACGTTGTTTAAAGTGCAATACGTTATGGTATAGGTATAGTTAATATAACTTTAATTAGCACGACAAATTGTTCTTATTTGCCTTCCAGTACAAACATCTATACTACTATATAAATCTCTAGCGTCTGTCTGTAATTATAATTTTACTGTAAAATTTTTTGATACATAGTCATTTTATGGCACACTGACTTCGATTATACCATTTGAAAAATCTTTGTCTGTCTGTCTGTATGTCTGTATGTCCTTTTATAACCGATTATGATGAAATTTGGCAAGGAGATAGGTTGACATCAGAGAACAGACATAGGCTACTTTTTATAAAAAATCTACCCGTAAGAGGATGAAAAGGGGGATGAAACTTAATACGGGAAAAGTTAAAACTTGGTAATGATAAAATTTGGTGCGGTGATAAAACTTTTTATATCAAAAATACATAGGCTACTTTTATATCAAAAATCTTTGAAAAGGGGGACGGGAGGGAGGGGGACGAAACCTTGTACGGGAAATAGTAAACCACTGAACTGGTTATGATGTAGTATGGATGTAGTTGAACACCTGGGAACGGACACAGGCTACTTTTCAAAAAACTACCCCTAAGGGGGTGAAAAGGGAGATGAAACTTTGAATGGAAAATGCTGAACCGCCGAAGCAATTATGATGTTTGGTATAGAGTAAGTATGTGCCCGGAGACAGACGTAGACTAGACGTAGACTTTTTTCAAAAACAATCTTTACATATAATCTAACCTAATCCGGAAAGGCCAGGAAAATTTTTTCCGCGTAGACGAAGTTGCGGGTACAGCTAGTTATTAATATATGCATCTATATCTTCACGCAGAGAGTACCTACAGGGCACCAAGTGTCACGGTCTCACATAACATGTATGTAATTTGTTCGCTTCATCAAATCTTGTCAATCTTATCACATCCTTTCGCGCAAATATGCTAGTGATTTTGACATTTGTTATTAAGATATTGTATAGACTCAGGTGTTACTTTGCGGAAATCCATTTCATGTGAAAAATTCCTAAAATCTTTAGCTATTTTCCGCTCAAACTCCGAAAACCACCAATCGACACGTGTTTCGCTTCTCAACGAAGCATGATCAGGATATACCAGAGATAGGATTCGGGCAGCTAACCAGCACCGAATCAGATTCGGTGCTGGTGAATTTATCACATGTGTTATTAATAATTTTACAAAATACCTGTACAAACTATACATTACACAAGTTTCATGCTGCTAGGTTATGTTTCCATGGTGGTTTGGGAGGAAAAGGAAAATGTAGGATATGCCAGTCACTTGCGTTTTATCGAGCAGTCGTAAAGGTCAGCGATTCGTTGGTGTCTGTAGTTCCTCTTTACTATATTATATAGTTGTAGATATTTATCGCTAGAAATGGTGTCAACGCTTTGTTCACTCTGAATGAGAGATGGCGCGAAGATGTGTGTGTTTGTACGAGGGCTGCTATTTATGTATCCGGAATAACAAAGTGAAACAAACATATAGCATTTATTATAGTTTTATTGCTTTTCGAAATATTCACCATGATGATTGATAAACGTTTGCATGCGTTGGAACCAATTTTCGTAGCACTTTTTCCATTCGGATTGAGGTATCTCCAAAACGTGCATTTTGAACGCATCAACAGCCTCTTCACGGCTCGAAAAATGTTGACCACGTAATTTATTTTTCACGGTTGGGAATAAATAGAAGTCGTTGGGGGCCAAGTCGGGCTTGTACGGCGGATGACCCATTAATTCGATCTTTTGATCTTCCAAATACCGAGTTGTTTCGGCCGATGTGTGGCAGCTAGCATTGTCATGATGAAGAAGGATTCTGCGTAGTCGGTTGTTCTTCCTTATTTCTTCAAAGACTTCTGGCAAACAAATGGTTGTGTACCATCCAGAATTAACCGTTTTACGATCCTCTAGTGGCACTGTAGCTACATGTCCATTTATAGTGCTTATAATATAGTGCATATAAAGTGCTTTTTGAACAAATGACTTTTGTTGGGTTCGGCTCATCTTGGAACACCCAAAC
This sequence comes from Zeuzera pyrina, assembly GCA_907165235.1. Lineage (NCBI taxonomy): Eukaryota > Metazoa > Arthropoda > Insecta > Lepidoptera > Cossidae > Zeuzera > Zeuzera pyrina. The sequence continues at coordinate 14,523,473 of OU015624.1, forward strand.
CGTTGATTGTTGTTTAGTTTCAGGATCATACGCATATATCCAAGATTCATCACCTGTGTAGATATTATAGGCAGCTTTTGACGCACCCTGATTGTACTTTTGTAACATTTTTCACACCAATCGACATGAGCCCGTTTTTGGTCAATTCTCAAGTTGTGCGGAATCCAACGTTAACAAATATTTTTTACAGCTAAATGTTCGTGTAATATTTTATATATGCTCGTCATACTTATGCCCAGAGACGCCTCTATCTCGCAATATGTAACATGACGATCTTGCATTATTAGTTCCCGCACAGCATCAATATTTTGAGGTACAACAACCGATTTAGGGCGACCTTCTTTAACTTCATCCGTGAGCATAGACCGCCCACGATTAAACTCACTAAACCAGCGATACACAGTAGTTTTCGATGGTGCTTTGTCCCCAAAAGTCGAAGTGAGTTGATCGCTGCACTATTTTTGAGTTAGCCCTCGCCGAAAATCGTAATAAATCATAGCACGAAAATTTTCACGACTTAAATCCATGGTGATAAAAACTTGCAATTTTCAAATTGATGCCACAGAGGATAAACAAATGACAGCTACATGAAACAAATTGTATTCTTCAGCCAATGAGTTCGATTTTAAAATGTTATAATTACTTTTTTATATTGTTCTGTAACTGGCCAGTTCCGGATACATAAATAGCAGCCCTCGTATAAACGTTTAAGTAATACATTTTTTCGTCGTTTTTATATAACAATGTACATAGGTATTAGGAGGTTTGGATTTGTATGAACAGATATTAATTCGTAATTAAATTATTGGATTTATATAGTCAATACAGAATCCTACCTTGAACCCAGCAAACTCCGTTAAGTTTTTGTTAATTAGATTAGTTCGGACGCAAGTTGTTACCCCTAACGTCTGAGGGTTTCCCTTGTCTGTTACCTGACCAAGAATGCTCGATTTCCTACAACTTTATAGAACTTGTCCTTTATATTGTTGAAATATTAATATATTTTATTATAATATACTATTTATGTGTGAAAATGTGGGTAGACAGCAATACGTCTGCTCCATATCAAAACCTAGTGAAGGCATCGGTGTAAATTTTAAAAAAGAGTACAGAAACATAAATGGGCAAAGCCCCTTAATAAAGTTCTAACTTCAATATAAAATAATTAATATTATTAGATAGAATACACTGTACTAATTAACAAATACATAATAGTATATGTATTTGTTAATCCTTCGTCCGCTCTAACTACCCCGTTAGGGATACAGCGTGAAGATATGTATTGTTAGTTCCACATTAATTTTAGTCACATAAAGTATCCACGTGTGATATTTTGTAACATTTTAGTAACAAGAACGAGGGTAGAATGGATTTCCTGCTTGTAGTGGGGCTGCATAAAAGCCTGATTTTGATCATGTAAGAGTTCAGTTGTTGAGAAGTCGTCAAATAGTCAAGTACATAATAGTTGTGATGAAGAATTGATAATGTGTTCATAGTGATCAGTGCTCTTGTTACATTTAATATTTAACAGTATGTATATATACGTACATATCTTCACGTATATTACACATACGTATAATAGTATAAATAATTTTATTCATTTTTTGGTTATGAACATCGAAAAACGAATTTTTAAAGTGTTCTGTACCACGTTTTGATATGGAGCAGCCGAATATATCATATTGATATTCAGACTTTTGATTACCCCCCCTATCCTCCTTTCCCTTTTTCCCTAAAGGCCGATAACGCACCCGTGATTCCCCGGACGTCGCGGGTGTCCATGGACGGCGGTAATCACTTTCCACCAGGTGACTCGCTTGTTGGTTTGACCCTCTCATATAAAAAAAATAAATTTTAATTGGAGTTTCAGGTAACAATTAATATCTACTTATATTTTTTATATATTTGCTCTTCTTTGCTTTCCTCGTATGAATAATTATAACCTATCAGCTACGTATTCTCAGCTATCAGACTGAAAGCTTACAAGTTAGTTTAAAAATTATAATATCTTTAATTTAACAATGAATATAATGATATACATAATAAATCGTATAAGAATATGAACATACTGATTACAGATAGTACGTGTCTATTTATCATACTTTTACTGATAACACTTTTAATGTCATAGCTTTTTTGAGCCACCCGACACTCGACCAGCATCGCCTCGCCTCGTGCGGTTAGTATTCTTTCTATGTACTATGGATATTCGCTCACTTATCAACTCCGTAATGTCATCGGACAATCTCGCTCGTAAGCTGTCCACGCGCGGACGGTGAGTCCGCGCGTGTACATATATACACTTGGTCTTGGTAATACACTTGGTGACCACCCGCTGCTCGCACGCTTGGACCGCGCGCTGCCCGCGAGTAGTTCACACGCGAGGACGATGCACCAGCGGCACATCGCTCCCCCACCCTTCATTCCCAGGTAGTCTCTTTCGAATATGTTGGTCGTATCGTTTTGCTTTCAAAATGGATAAAGGACTGACAGACTACTTGTCTATTACGAAGCACGCAATGTCCTCTTGTTGACCACGCGACGTTCACTGGTTGACAATGCGGCATCCACTCGTGAACGCCGAGCGACGAAGTGGTACTGATTAGGTGTCGGGTGGCTCTATTGTGCTATGATACCTATAGAGCAGCCATATTCAACCTTTCTGTGGGTTTGGGATTTACACAACATTAAGGGTTTTAAGGACGCCTTGGTTTATTATTTTCTTATTGCGGGTCTGAACAAAACCTTGATTTTTTTTAGTGTTTTTTTTACTTTTCATTTATTTACATCTTTTTAGTTAGAGATATTCCTCAATCTATCAATTATAAGTAATTTAATGTTTTATTGTTGCAAGGTCTCTTGCCAGTTTTCGGATTTGATTTTGGAGTTTTCCTTCTCCTAGAAAGATTACAGACCAATAACGTCGACATCAATTTCCCCGAACTACATACGGTAGAAAGTCATGTTATGTTTTCTAAAGTTTTGTGTCCATACTACTGTTCAGTAGTTCCCTCATGAGTAGACTATTTAGTAGATTTTATTATAAAAGTCATGTTTAGTTATTAACATTAAGCTCGAAATTAATTCAAAAAAATTTTTTTTATAACTATATGGACATCAGAATTTAATCTATCAGTAAAATTTCGTATCTCTACTATCAATAGTTGAGGAGCATCCTCATAAGAAACAGTCCTGGCTGCAGCATCAGTTTACAGTAAAGATCATGTTTAATTAACAAAATTAAACATATATGCAATGTTTGGTGTCCTTGCTAATCACCGTAAAGGAGTGCTCTCGCGAGGAGACAATCAAATAACATCAATTTTATATTATCCAAATAATATCGGTAAATAAATAAACAAGCCTTTCATTCATTAAACCAATAATAGCAATCAAAAATATGAAACGAAAATCGTAAACGTATAGGTAGCGTTTCGGGGCACATCCGAACAGCATGTGGACGCTCGCAGCATTTAATGAATAATGAATTCGGGATTTTTCATTTTTTCCTTCTTTTATAGGCTAAACGCTACCTAAAATTCAAAATTTGAAGTTTGTGAGACTGCTAGAAGTACCTTAGAATTTTGATGATCCTCCAGATAAGAAAAAAAAGAGAACTGTCATTATACATTAATAACAAGTTTTTGTTAATTTTTTTTCAAATGCACCTATAGAAATTGCTAGTAGTCTAGCATCCTCCAGTCACTCATACGCCCGATTTACATTAGTCAAGGACAGTGGCGAGTGGCATGTGCATGTACAATGGCGAGTGGCGAACGCCGGGACAGTAACCGTTTACACTACAGCAAGTTAAGTGACATTACTCCGTCGAAATGGACGAGCAACTGTTAGCAACACCGACGAATAAACATAAAGGGGAACACTGGTGCCCTCTAGCAGAGCGCGACGGTGTTCGCGACGTCATAGAAAAGAACGACTGACGGCTTGTTCCCCACTACCGCTCGAGATTATATATAAGTCGAAACTCGAGCGCTCCACGCCTCTCTATTGTTTTTATCTTCACGGCTGCAGCACGAAGTGTTCGAATACAAATTAATTAATTATTAATTGATATTAAATATTAATATTAATCGATTATTCGACAATTTAAGTAAAGTTTGGGGTGTTCCATTGTTATAAGTATCTAATTTACTATTTAATTTTATCGTAGCTAACACACATCGAAAAATACGTGCAATTTCGCGCAGAATTCTTTTCATTACAATGGAGCAAATAGAAAGAAAAAGTTATCTTCTTCTTCTTTTATTCATAAAAATGAATGTATACCATTTAGACGTATTAGACGTCATTTCATTTACAATATCACATAAAACAGCAGACGCGGACCGTCATGTTGCCGGTCACTAATACACTACTAAGTTTGACCGTACACTACACCAAGTGGCGAGTCAAGAACCGTGCGGGGGAAAAGAGCGCATGCGAGGGGCGTCACTTACTCAGAAAATAGAAAGCGATTCTATTTGGATCAACTTGCAAGGCAACTTGCAAGCCAAGTTGACTCGCCACTGTCCGATCGGTTTACACCACTGTACTTCTATACTGAAATTATCTACTTCGCTAAACAGAAACCAATGTAAATCGGGTGTTAAGCCAAAATATAGGAAAGTGGTCTCCTAGTTGTCAGTTCAGGCACACGTTTTCATTTGAGATAGAAAAAACTTTCAAATAATTATATAAAAAAAGGTGAAGATTTATGGGTACTATCGGTTCATGTACTGGCTAATATAATGCCAACAGTAACACCGACTTTAGTTAATATATTTAATAAATGTATTAATCAGGGTGTGTTTTCTATGTGCACCGAAAAATTACTTCTATTATACACTGTGCGCCGCGAACAACACCGAGGCTGGCAATACTACACCTCGCCATGTACGTACAAAGCAACACACACACAGATTACTAGTTTCAGGTAATCTGTTTAAGGAGCGTGATGTAATCTTAAATTTACATTATTTTACCGCGAAAATGGTGAATTGTTAAAGGGTACAAGAACCAGATCCTTTTTGCATAAAAAAGGATGGAATCATGTTTCATACGTAAATAAGCTTACAAACTTGTAATTTTAATAAATTAAAATAAATACTTCTTATGTATTATAGTTATTCCGATTGTTGGTTAAGGTACAACGTTACTCGTTTTATTCCGATTGTTGGGTAAGCAAGGCTACAAGCAAGGCAAGGTAACATTACTTGTTTCTTCGTTCGTTTTAAAACATGATGAGATATTGTTCTAAGGTGCAAGTGCTACTATGTAAGTAAATCGCACGTAAGTTCTAATACTACTATAAAACCGCATTACAATACGCAACATTGTATTATAAAAATGCGATACTAATAAACGTTATTAGTAGAATAGCGTCATCAATGATAACGTTTTTTATTTAATAACTGGAGTACTAGGAATCAAATGGCAACCTGCGTACCACGCAACTGAAAACGCGGCCTAAATAAAGTATTTATTGAACCATGGTATCAAGGCTATCTAATAACGAATCTTAAACGGCAGGTGGAGGTACCTACATAATTTTAGACGAGCGGCTTTAGTGAAAGTGTTTGAAAAGTTTACTGGGCGATCGTTGCTTGTTCTGAAGTCAACCAAGGTGTCAAACGTCGGCTTGATGTTGCCACGACAACACCAACTTCGGCAACTTCGGCAAGTTCGGCAAGTTTGCTGTTGTCTGTACCAAAGTTTTGACATCTTAGAATTTTAAACAAGTGCCAGGTGAACGAATTTATTTCAAGATACCGAAATTCAATCAAATTTTTTAACTGAGACTTTACGTAAGATATTTCTTTGGACTGTATTACCACAACAACATTTGACAACCTCGATGGCACAATAGTTTAGGTACTGCATCCAAGCGCGGAAGGTTCCAGGTTCGATACCCAGTCGGTCAATAATAAACTCTTTGGCGACAATCTCTACTCTGTGCGACTGTTTGATCCAAGGAGGTTACATATTATGTACTTGATCACAAGATCACAAACATCACAAACTATTGTGAGTTCGATATTGGCATGACATTGACACTCTTTTAGACATAGCAGTATGAACGTAAATAATGATTAATAAGTGATTTATTTAATTTATTTTAATGTAATTTGTAATACATCCATACTATTCATACTAATATTATAAATGCGAAAGTCTGTCTGCTTGGTTTTCATGGCTAAATCGCAAGACCGATTTTGGTAAAATTTGGCGTGGAGATTATGATACCAGACGACGGACATAGGCTACTTTTTTTCAAAAATGAACCCCTAAAAAGGCGAAAAGGGGGATGAAACTTTGTACGGGAAATGCTAAACCGTTGAACCGACTAAGATGAAATTTGGTACAGAGATACTTTTTTTTATTAAAAAAATTTATGTTATCAACAATCTACCCTTCGTGTGTCTTCGCTGTAATTCTCATCTATATAAACTTTAACTATGCCAAATCTCACACTTCTCCGTACGCCCAATATTCCCGAAGTTTTCGCTTCGCGTATTAATGTAATGATAATGATTTATTTCAATCTTTTATACTTGAAGAGCTCTTGAAACAATGATTTTAGTTTTGTGGCATTGTATTGTAAAACAACGGTTGCCAATCGACTTACACGACGTAGTTATTTTTGGGTCATAATTTGTACAGGCGTAATTTAAAAAAAATTAAACATCGTTAGTAAGTTGTAACTAGTATGACCATGACCTCACGAAATAGGTTAATTTGTGAATGTTGTCTCAGGTACAGGATCAATGTGTATACACAAAAACTAGCATAAAGGGTTATTTGTTTGTTATAGGTATAGGACTCGAGCCAAACAGCGGCATTAAATAACACGGTATCTGTAGGGAAATGCGGCACGATAACATCGCAGCGCGTTGCCAAATTACACCCTTGCTGCGTTTACAATAACCACGAGACGCAAGGGTGAAGGTAGTGTTAGAACACCCCGAGATGCGTAGTTAACAACAAATAACCTTATTATTTCCGCAATCGGATGGGGTACATTACTTAATAGTCTCTTGGTACTGATTATGAAACATTATGCCTACAGAAAATACCGCCGCCATTTTTATTGTAATAAATATATACATTTGGATACATTAACCGCTATGTAACTATATAAATTATACGTTTATATGATTATATACTTATTTATATCTGTAACAGAGAATATAGTTTAATTTATAACTAATTCTACGTTCTTTGAAACAGAGTAAAAAAAAACTTGTCTGCTGGATTGAAAAATTGCAAACGAAACAATGTTAAATAACTTTAATTTGCAATGAAAGATTTGCCAGAAATGGATATATGAAATATGTATCTACTCAGAATGTCTCGTCGGAGCTAGAAGCTTTAATTTTTATATAATGTACTTCATACCTTATATTTTCAATTGTTCAGTATTCAGTTAGATAACCGTCAAAGTAACGTCTCGTCTCGTCGGAGCTAGAAGCTTTAATTTTTATAATGTACTTTATACCTTATATTTTCAATTGTTCAGTATTCTGTTAGAATAAAGAAATAAAGAATTCTGAATTCTGACTTTCATACCTATTGTGCCTATTCAATTTTTATATTTTTTAATAAAGTAAGTAATCAAATAGAACGGAGATAGTTTTCGTTCTCGTTTGCACCCTCAGTGTAGTAGCCAATTGACATACGGAAAAAATATGGGGAATCGTCTCGAGAGCTCGTTCCGCTCTGAAGTTGCATAAATATTAGAATAAATTATTTCACGTCTACGGAATTCTAATCGCAAGGGTTTAAAAGAGTGTTAAGAGCGCAACACGGTTCAAAAGAGTGTCCGAACTCTTAACCGCTCCATGGAGGTCTCGCTGGGGGCCCTTTTGGAACTTGGCAAGTCGTGACTGTTCGGTGAGTTAGTTTAACTTTCTCTGTTAAATTATAGCTATTGAAGTACCTCTACGGTCTATACAATATAATAATTTCATAGCGAATTAAAAATCCGATAGGATTTTTTGTGATTTTTGAACAATAAACTAAGTATAAGTTTAACTATGATGTAAATAAGAATATTTTATATTATATTTCATCATAATAATTTCGATGGGCGAAGTAAATTGTGGCCGTAGCTTCGCAGCAGCAATAAATATAAGATAGTTTTATATAAATCTTCATTATATTAAACCTTGGCGGTTCTCATATTTTTAAACGGGACGTTTTAACGCCATTACCGCTTGCGGTAAGCGGGTGCAACAAATTCTCCGAATAATAGTGTGAAGGAAAAAATATAGCAAGCAAAAAAGGTAATATGAAGCGGAAAAAGGGTGAAATATATGGAGCAGTAAAACATCTTTCATACTAGGAATATGAGATGCTTAATTTATAAAGAGTTTAGTTACCCTTAGGTGCCTATATTTGTGGAGCATATATCTAGTTAAAATGCTTGAGGCATGGGATTTTACTTAACATAAATTATCATGATATAAAGCCATTTAAATATTCGAGAGAATGAATGCTCTTTAAAATAAGTTATGTTGGTATATGCTTGAAAACAAATGTCGCAAGTTAGTCGCAGGTATGTATATCAGAGTAGGGATCTTGATGTCTGTTGGATAATGAGATTGTTTTAATTTGGCCAACTTCGCCACCGCTTTTCCTGCTATCCTTTTAACTTGCTAATCAGCTTATCCCACCGCATGGATTTGTGTACGGAACGGAAAATTTAAATCTTCTATTTGTGACACTCTCCTAATTAATACACGGCAGTTGGATTACCATTTTACTGTCTATGACCACACTAGCTAAGTTGTTATACACTTATACGGCCCTCACTTATAATATAGTTTGATACAATTTTTATTTAGGTCATTTGAGTAGTACAATATACTTATAAAATGTACGATTGTATATGTAATTCATGACGCGAAATTTTTGAACGTGCTTTAAAAAGAAAAAAGGAACCCTTGTATGATCATTCTTTCGTCCGTCTGTCCGTCATACGGACTATGTTACTTTGTGAAGTAAATAACGCATAGTGATGTGTCCTGTTAAGCATACAATATAGGAGTATTGAAGAAGAAGCAAAATGGATACTCGAACTCAACTTCATCATTAATCCCTTCTCCTCCTCTCTTCAAAACTGCGGGACTTAGAATTTTAAAAATTTCAGAGATATATTATAATACCTATACAGGAAAAATTTTTATATATTTCCAGTAATTCAGTTTATAAAGATATTAAAACCACAGATTAATTACTTAAGAATTCGTCTTGTTAACCGACACAATACGGGAGAATCACAAGAAGGAACAAATTGGGTACTAGAACTCGACTTCATCGTTAATCCTCTCCCCTCCTATCTTTGAAACTTAGAAAACTTAAAAATAAAAAAATATATTTCAGAGATTTAAAGCCTTACTCATAATTTACAAATGTGTGTGAGTTTTACAGATCTTCAGTAATTAAGTTTATAAATTTACCTACTAGCTACTACTTTATGAACACCATCATACGGAATCTTTTTTGTGCGAGTCAAACTCGCATTTCACCGATTTTTCACTCTGATTTGTGAGAGTTTTTTCATGTGCAGACACTCTTAAGTCAGAATTACAGCTTCAATGTTTATGCCTTGCCTTTGCGTAAATGATAAAGATATTTATAAAGGTTTTTAACAGTTTTGGATAGTTAATGGAAAATCTTGACATGTCTAAAAAATTGTTGATCATGCTATGAACTAACAATATGTAGCATTTAAGTGGCGTTTTATGCGAACAGCTGCGCCATCAGAGCACTTTCACGGTGAGTGTTGTACGCCACTTTTTACAGAATGGAGTTGCCATATTCTACTTTAAAGTGCTTAGGCGCTACAATTCAAAAGTTCGTCAGCTAAGCAGGTATAAGTATGAAATAATGGATATATATGTTTGTACTGACAGTCACAGAGTAGAAAGTCAATCGCAAGTCTGGGTTCTGTTATCGGTTATATAACAATGTAGCCTGAATGCCATACATAAATTTATGGTGTGTACTTATTGTAAAACGATGTTGAAGTGTATCTGAATATCAATTATATTATTTTAATATGATGTGGTAAAATGATGGTAGAAAAATGATACTTTCTTAATCAAATTTCTAGCCGAGTTCTTCTCAGTAGAGGTTTTGATCGTACCCGTGATAGATTTTATCTTCAAAATACCTTGGAACTCTACTTACTTCAATAAATTGATTTTTACAAAAAAAAACGAAAAGTACCTTGGAAATTATACATAATTTATTATAGACATTTTTAAGAAACCTCTATGATTCTTCTGCTGTACCTACCGTAAAGAAATTAGGTAAAGTGTTAACGAAATGCATTCTCATATAAGGTTATTTTTATTGCGTCTACGGGTGTACTCGTATTATACTCGTATATTACGGTGAAATATAAAAATTCTATAATAGCTACTTTATTGTTATAATGTAATTTGAAAGATAAAATTAAAGTTGCGACTAAATATTTATTGAATCCATCTAAAAATACATGGAACTATTTTAAATTAAATAAATAAAAGTACTTTAATAATGAAAAATTTAATAATTAATAATTAAAAAACAGTACATCAATCTTTTACTTTGTAAAAATACACACCAAATCAACCAATATTACTGAACGGAATATGTTTCAAAAAACCCGTTCAACTTACAAAATATTTTCAAATGTAACTTTAAAAATTAAAGTCTAACAGTTGTCCATAGTTCTCTTTTTTATGAAATTAAACTGTGTTGTATACCAAATAAGTCGTAATCGCATAAATATCACTTTTTAAATAATATGCGGATGGCCGCATATTATTTAAAAAAATATATGTATATCTGGGTAGATTTACGAATATAATATCTTAATATTACATCTATATCACGATTGTAAAAAGAAATGCCTGGTTATGAGTTTTTTTCAAATTTTTCAAATTTTTGCTCGGCTATTCTTGCATGTGTGTCTTAAATAAATAATAAATCATTGTAATCTCAGTCTTAAATATAATGTTAGCATCTGCTCAATTGTTTAAAGGTGAAAGTCATGTAAAGGTGAAACTGTGGTGTACTGTCGTCTTCAAGATAAAAATCTGCTTAACATTGAATGAAATTAATAAAATAATTAGCGATGTCCGCATACTGAAGTCACTGGTTTAATAGCTTCTTTATGATGCCTCTACTTATTTAATGAAATAGAATGCCGAAATTGTTATAAATACATTGAAGATGTTTTTGAAATTATATGGTATTAGAAGAATTATATGGACTCGAGATACAATCACAGCTGATGTTATAGAACAATCGACTTATCTGTAACTACTGTGATTCATTATAGCCGTTTTATTAGCCCTCAATACAAAAAGAGTATAATTTTGAAGCCGTTGTCTGATTGTGTATCTATGTGTATGTACATATAGCTAACAATGTAATTATTTCAGGTATTTTTTATAAATTTTTTAAAGTAACATAAACATTTTGAGTCACGTTACGCCACAGCATTAGTAAAAGGAAATTTTACTGCGCCTTCCAAAGATCGAGGAGTGGCAGAAAAGATCGGCCTATGGCTGACGTATACTTCCTACGCGAAAAAGAGATATTTCATTATTTGATTTTATAACTGCCTTATAATTGCCATCGTAGTTTACAAACAGATTGGCCGATTTACATATGGTTTTTCAGTTTGAAAGCTCCAGTTGTCAAGTGTGTTTTTAGCTATGGTGAACATCGGTCCATTTCCAAGATATTCAGCTCTGAATTTTATATGTAAAGGAATCTTAGGCCTAGGCCTTTTTCTTTTTCTCGAAATATAAACTATATTCTTGAAACTTTTTCGTGTTTCTATTTTTCCCAGATAATATTGAATAATTAAATTCTCTGGTAATCTTGTTAAAATTTTGGGAACGGCTGAATAGAACTTTCATTAAAAGACTTTTATTAAGAGGTACAAATTGTAGGAATTGAGTGATATTTATAGCAAATTTAATATTAATCTAATATTTCTGCGAAAATTTTAAATATAAACTCCACGAAGATAGAATAATGGACTGTGAGATACTAAAACAAATTCAACGCCATAACCAGTATGCACGGCATCTATGATACGAATACTAGAGGTGGGTCGTTGAGTTTTTAGTGTCAAGAAAACGAAAGCGTTTAATTTGAATCGTCATCAAAGTAGTTAAAAATTTAATTATATGTATTTGTATCCTATTTATAAAGTTATTATTGTGCTTGAGTTGTCCTTAGTAAAGGGTAGTTAATCGATACCTTTCAGTGTCTTTTTTAAGTTGGTTTATTTTTTCTTAATAAGTTTTTTATTTCTTCCTTTTGAGTGACCTTAGCCTAAATACGAAAAGATAAACAAATGAAACGGAATGATATACAAACAAGACAGTCATCAATATAAATAAAGCATACAAGCAGTTATGATCATTGGGTGTATCTTCAAGTTCCAAGATCCAATATCAGTTAAATTGAAATGGGACCACCTTGGAATCCAACGGAAAAGAATCATTGAAATCGCTTCATAAACGAAGAAGTTATGCTCGAACAAGTAAAAAAATATGTACCGACGAATTGAGAACATCCTCCTTTTGTGAAGTCGGTAAAAATAATTTTTTCAATCACTTTGTGTAAGATGATTATTCTACTTGTTGACGAATAAAACGATTAATGATGTATTTTCATTTTGATTTGTTGAAGGAACGGGTTACGTCTCGATGACATTTCGTTTTGTTATGAAACCAACGAATCTGCCAAAAGCAATTTTTTTTAAAAAGGAAGCAGTTAATTCGTTGAACGACGCTCAGCTTTAGTGCACGGTTCATTGGACGTAAGATACCAAAGATGTCACAGATATCAGTCTTCTGTCAATAATTCTCTCTGGCCTTCCATTGTAGTTAATAACAGTAGTGAGTCACGATGTAGTTGAACTAGTATATAACCGCGTTTGACCGTCCGGTGCTCGGGATTGAGTTAGGGGCACACACAATAGGCTCCTGGGGCACGTCACGTATCTACGCCCCTGACATCCCTCTGATTAGGATCTCTTGCTGTGCACACCTCTGACGTAACACTTATGTATGTTATTAGGTAGGTAGTGGATGGTTTATCTAGCTTTGGTAGGTACTTCACAATGGTAAATGCAATTGGAGAATATTTTGATGATACGATTTGATTGATGGTAGACTTTCATATTATATCAAATTAAAATTATTATTTAACTTGTTACAAATTCGGGATAAAATACCTAAAAATTATTTAAGATTCTAAGATTGGTGCTGGCTGCTGGTGTCTGATCTCTGGAATATCCTGAATACTCAGGATATAAAGAGGCAAAAAACGCGTATATTCATGGTTTTGGAATTTTGGATCTCCACTTAAGTCTACACAATATATCTTAAGATCTGTTATAATTCTCATTAATGTGTAAAATAAGTTTCCGTGACACTTAATCTTACTAGCTACTCTTAAATTCAAATATCATCGATTTTACCTCTGTTTTATTATATATTACGTTTATCGTCACAAGCTTTAATCTTATTTACAACAAGTTCATTTCGGCTATTTTGATTTCGGTTAATATGAGAGGCTAACAGCAATAATAATATTATATAAGTTTAAGTTTAATACGTTGAGAACTATTTTCCACTAAAGTCGCGGGTGTTTGGTCGCGCGTGATCCTATTTATCCAAATAAGTGCAAGTAATATAATCTATACATACATACATACATACATACATATCCTCACGCTGCATCCCTAACGGGGTAGTCAGAGAGGACGGAGCGCCAAGCGTCGCGTTCTTACATACTTTTTCGCTTCCTCAAATCTCATCATTCTCCTCACACATTTTCGCCTAGGTATGCGAGAGCTTTTGACATTTCCGTCTGCTGACACTCTGGCTATTTGATATTCATAAGTCAGCCTTGGTCTTCCTTGCCTTCTTTTACCACTCACTTTCGCTCTGTATATTTTCTTCGTCAGTATTTCATCACTCATTCTTTCTATGTGCCCGAACCATATAAGCATTCCTTTCTTCATTTTTCAATAACACTGTCGAGCGACCCTATCATACTGCATATCTCCTCATTGCTTATCCTGTCCGCAAGGGTGAAACCGCACATCTTTCTAAGAGATCGCATTTCTACTGCATTTATCATACTTTCACTCGATTTCGGGCATAGCCAGGCCTCACTACCGTACAATAAAGTTGACACCAACACCGCATTGTGGATCGCCATTTTGGCAGTGTTAGATATATTCACACTATCTGCTAATGCGGACAGAGCACCATTCACTTTATTGCCAGCTGCTACCCGTCTCTCCACATCCAAGTCACATCTTTCATCCCTCGAAAACGCACTCCCCAGATACACAATTTCATTCACTTGTTCTAGACATTTTTCATTTACTCAAATATCACATTTCGTTTGTACCTCTTCTCTTTCAAACACCAGAACCTTAGTTTTGTTCACATTCATATTCAATCCTTTTACTTCACATTCTTCTTTCATGCACATGACTAGTGCCTGCAACTCGGCTTCTGATGGTGCTATAAGCACAGCATCGTCAGCGTACAATAGGCAGTTTACCACTGTGTCAACACATAACATATCACTCATACTACCTTTCATTTTCTGGAGGCAACTGTCCAAATACAGCACGAACAGCCAGGCAGACATCATGCAGCCCTGTCTGACGCCTGAACAGACATCAAACCAGGGCGACATGTCACCCTTTATCCTTACACAGGCTCTGTGGCCGCTATATAATGACCTCACAGCCCGTAGCAAAGAGCCCCCCACGCTATACTCAGGCAGAAGACTCCACAATTTCTGTCGCACTACTCTATCGAATGCTTTTTCTAGATCCACGAAAGCGCAGAAAACTTTCTGACCTATAGCCAGAAACTTCCACACGATAACGCGAAGCGAGAAAATCTGATCCATACAACCTCTACCGTTCCTAAAACCACCTTGCGCCTCCCACAAATATCTTTCTGAAACGCCTTTCATACGCTCAGTCAATACATTAGTATAGACTTTATATGCTAAGCTGACCAAGCTGATGGCCCTGTAGCACGCACAGTCCAAATGAGAACCTTTCCCTTTATAGAGAGGTACTATGACTGCGGTGCGCCAGTCCTCTGGAACCTCACCCTTCTGCAAACAAAGGTTGCAGAGTGCACAGAAGGCATCCCAGACCCTAGGACCACCATACTTAATCATCTCAGCAGTCACGTCATCAATTCCCGCAGCCTTTCCACATTTCAAACTTCTTATCACTTTCTCGATCTTTTTCATACTAATGACATCCTCCAGTCCCTGACCCGAGTGTGGCAATTCATTAGAATCGCTCTCAGTATCAGAGACGAAGTCGCCACTCTCATACAGTTCTCCATAGTATTCACTCCATCGCTGCAGAACATCTTTTTTATCTGTTAACAAGTTGTTCTCTTTCGAACGCACTTTATTCATTCTGCAAGGTGCCGGGCCACTTCGGTACTTACGCACTTCTTTCCAAAATAATTTGGAATTTTCGTCGAAGTTGTCCGACATCCTGTTTTCGTCTAACATCCTACACCTTTCACGCTTCTCTTTCACTAGTGCTTTCGTTTCTGCTTTCTGCAGCTTATATCTATCTTTCATCAAATTCTTCATACCACAGTCATTTTTTGTAGCAAGGTAGTCTCACCATGCTTTCTTCTTCTTATACGCAGACTCTTTCACCTCATCATCCCACCACACATCGCGCTTTTTACCGTTCCCAATCTTATTCATTCCACACACTGCTTTTGCAGCCTCAATCATACTATCTCTAAGGTTCTGCCAACATTCTTCAACATCCTCGCTCATCACTTTCAATCTCTCATCAAGCTTACCGGATACTACCCTTTCATATTCATTCCTGGTAGTCGCATCTTGCAGTTTCCAGCTTTGATGCGACAAACCACTGTAGGCTTGGACACTACGCGATGTCGCCATGCTGCAAACAGACCCCTTATTCTGGTTATCACCAGAAAGTGGTCCGTTCCCAGATCGGCTCCTCTATACGCTCTTGTGTCCATAACTTGCTTCTTGAGCCTGTTATCTACCAGGAATAAATCAATCATACTTCTCTCATGCTTTCTTTCCCAGGTGTACTGATGGATCCTTTTGTGCTTAAATACGGTATTAGCAACAAAAAGATCCATTTTCCATCCAAAGAACATACACACGCCTAACAGAATCCTACCAGCATCATTCACTCTCCTATCTCCATATTTCCCTAGGACAGTCTCAAATCCAGTTCGAGCTGTCCCGACCCATCCATTCATGTCTCCACACAAAACAATTCTCTCATTCTCTTCAACCGTCGCTAGAACTTCTCTAACATTCTCCCAAAACCACTCTAGCTCACCCACGCCGACGGAGAACACTGGAGCATACACCGCCAAAATAAAAATTCTCATCAACCCCATCTTGAGGCGCACCCAGAGCAGTCTAGGGTTTACACATTTATACTTAGTCATACAATTAACCAAACGAGAGGTCAGCAAAACGTCCACCCCCTGGCATCCTCTGTCTCCAAGTGGTACCCCTGACCACAGAGCGATGCTCCCTCCGGGCAAGTCAGCAAGTTCACTGCCTCTTCGCTTGGTTTCACTCAAACATAACACATCCAGTCTTTTCTCTTCCATAATATCAATCACTTCATTCATCTTCTCTTCAATCCTACCTCTCACATTCCACGCAGCTATTCTGCACTCCTCCCTCCACTTCCCGCCGCTAGGTGCACAGCGTGTTGGGTGGCGGTCCCCAACGCCGAACTGCACTTTGCTTAACCATCTATCTATATATATATAATGAAAGTTTTTTTTTTTGACCGCTATGAACTTGAAAACTACTGGACCGATCGGCATGGGACCAAGACCATTCGACGCGGAATTAGTTGTAGATGGTTTTAGGCTACTTATTTTTTGACTTTCATTTTTTTTTTTGTCCAGCGAAGCGGGCGGGAAACAGCTTGTCTATTATATACTACTCTGTAAAGAAAGTACCGGGAAAAGATCAATAATACGCGAAATGTTAGTTATCTGGCCTTTTTCATCGAATTTGCTCTCTTAAACGCCGCATAACGCCCAAATAATTCTTTATTTACCGTTTGACCTTCCGGCAAGAATTTCGAGTGCACAACACCGCGATAGTTAAAGAAAACAGTCAACATGACTTTGACTTTTGATCGACTTTGGCGTGGTTTTTTCAGTTTCGGTTCAGTTGGAAGGCGCCACTCCGAAGCTTGTTGACTAGTTTGCATGTCAAATTCGTAAACCCACGTCTCGTCACCAGTAACAATGCGTTTCATGAATGTTGTATCGGAATTGACTCGTTCTAGCTTGTCCTCAGCGACTTATGCGATTGAGTTTTTGAAGAAAATTTAGGTCTTTTGGGACTAGCCGAGCGGCAACATGTTTCATACCCAAGTGATTATTAAAAATGGTACGGATCGACTCGTGAGACACAGAAAGTTCGGCGGCTATCTCTCTCAAACTTGAATGAGCATTTTCAGTCACTATTTCCGTCAATTTTAACTTCAGTTGCAGACGTTGATGGCCTACCAGAGCGAGGCAAATCTTCCATCACATCTCGACCGCTTTTGAACGCTTTGTACCACTCATAAGGACGTGTTTTTGATAAAGTCGATTCACCGTAAGCTTTCTGTAACATAGCAATAAACTTGAAAACTACTGGACCGATCGGCATGGGACCATGACTATTCGACGCGGAATTAGTTGTAGATGGTTATAGGCTACTTATTTTTTGAACTCCATAGACCCTTCACCATTTTTCAAACAAAAATGTACTATTACGTACAAAATTTTCACTTACGCCCAGCGAAGAGGGTGGGAAACGGCTTGTACTACATGTAAAAAAAGAAAGAAGAAAAAAATTATTCAGTACCCACAATGACAACCTATGTCATTGTTGCACGTGGCAACAAAGTAACCCATCAATATAACACTATGCTGCGGCAGTGAAAAGGCAACGACTCAGTTCCAATGCCTCTCTCACAGAGAGAGCAACAGTGATATTCTGTTGCGCCTAAATACATCTACATATAGTTACTGAACAAATAGAAAATCTATGTTTTCGTTTTATTTTTGATAAAAGGTAAAGACATGTTATTTTCTCGACGTCCATTTTGAAAATGAGCTGATTATTTATAGAAAAGTAAGTTTGTAAGTAGCGCTCGCAGTCGCATTAAAATTGGCCGCTAACGGCTGCGGTCGCATCAGTGTAAAATAGTTTAGCTTAGATTTAGGAAACTTTTTTGTATTATTTTTACTAGGAGCTGCTTTACCCGTTCCTGTGCGATATTTATAGCAGAAGCCTAAGTGATTACTTTATGGTTATAGAATTGGTGTAATATTTGTATTTCAAGCTTACTGTTACATAACGATGTTCATAGGGTCATACGGCTTATATCATTTATCTATATTACTATATAAATCTCTAGAGTCTGTCTGTAATTATAATTTTACTGTCCAATTTTATGATATATAGTCATTTTATGACTCACTGACTTCGATTCTACCATTTCTAAAATGTTTGTCTGTCTGTCTGTCTGTATGTCCTTTTATAACCTTTTATAACTGATTATGATGAAATTTGGCCAGAAGATAGTTTGACATCAGAGAACGGGCATAGGTAATTTTTTTTTCAAAAACTTATCCCTAAGATGGTGAAAAGGGGCATGAAACTTTGTATGGAAAACGCTAAAACTTGGTAATGATACAATTTGGTGCATTGGTAAGACTTTTTTTTATCAAAAATACATAGACTACTTTTTTATTAAAAATATGGGAAAAGGGGGACGGGAGGGAGGAGGACGAAACTTTGTATGGAAAATGCTAAACCGCTAAACTGATTATGATGTAGCATGGATGTAGTCGAACATCTGGGAACGGGCACAGGCTACTTTTTTATAAAAAAACTGGGGGGTGAAAAGGGGGATGAAACTTCGAATGGGAAATGCTGAACCGCCAAACAATTATGATGTTTGGTACGGAGATAATATGTGCCCAGAGACAGACGTAGGCTAGACGTAGACTTTTTTTCAAAAACAATCTTTAAACATACTATGTACTTGTACATATAATCTAACCTAATCCGGGAATGCCACGAAAAAATTTTCCGTGCAGACGAAGTCACGAGTACAGCTAGTTTGTTACAAAATTCTAAAAACGTTTCTTTAGAAAATTGTTACATATATTGTTATTATTCAATGTATGCAATCAAGCAACTCTTCATAAATTGCTCATAACTCAATAATTTAAGAACTCTTTGTTTAGAAGCCTTCGTACTTACTCTTATTTTTGTAATTCGGAGAATTTTATATTAATTTATTTACTTACAGTCTTCACAATTGTTACTAATCTAATTACAATCTTCACAATTGTTAGATCTATAAATAATTGTATCGTTGTACCTCACTACTGTTAAGTTTCTATGAGTAAATGTTAATAAATATGAAATATGTAATTAGTTAAAGTAAACAAGAGTGAATTTAAAGAAAATTCAAGGTACGATACATTTCCCAGTGTAAAGACTGAATAAAATAATTCGTAACTGCACGGGTCCGAGTGTCCGTTACATGGGCCGCTCCCGGCGGACGTCCACGGAATATTAACTCGGAATGGGATAAAAATGGCGGCGGCAGCCCGTCCCTGGCTCAGGTGACAGTAGAATTTGACGTCGGTAATTTGACGCCTTTATCCGGGTCAGCTTCCCAACAAATAGCGGATAGAAGCTGAATGAGCGCCGAGGGGAGAATTGACATGTTTTGCATAACTTGCTTCAAGTCATCATATACCTACGTAGTTAGATAGGTGTATTTGAACGCTCTAATTTTTTAACAAAATTGGCTTGAACTAATTTGTAAAAGATGTTATGTTTAACTAGTAGGTATTTTGTCATAGCTTTGCTACTTTATCAATGTATATTACAACATGTTCTGTGACTACCTGTCTGACTACCCTATTAGGGATACAGCGTAAAGATACGTACGTATTATAATATAAATTAATTAAATATTGACGAAGAAATAAGTATCTGATGATAACGTTTATTCGATGTTATGAATGAAAGAGAAAAGAAAGCAATAAAAGTAATTAAGGAGAAGCGAGTGAAACTTGGCCGCGGTCTCGCATTAGGTGGACTTAGTGCCTGCTGCGCGGAAAACTTACGCCAATTAATGTAGGAGATTGTATCGGAGGGGAGCGGATTGAGTATTCCAAGATGTAATACAAAATAATGGATGCGGTAAATCATTTCGCTTCGAAATGGATAAGATATCGAATTTAACATGCTGATGTGCAGTCGGGAGATATTCTCAGTGGCAGCAAATAATAGTCACTGTCATTTATATAAGCCCTTGTAAAACTGTTTATATTACCAATGTCAGTTCAGAATATGAAAATACTGTACAGGTAGCTTACTGTAGTTATTATAAATAAAACACATTAGTTTCTATTTTATTGTAAATAAGGGTTATGTAAAAGATGCAAACAGTTCTAAATAACAATAATATGTAAAAATATCGAAATGTATTTTCCATAATAAATATAATATCAGATATAAAAATATATCACTGTGGTGTGGTACCTACGAGTATACTATATTACTATATTAGGAATTGTGTTAGTTGTTAGATCCATTTTTAAGATATATTTACTTTTTTAATTGCTTAAACTTTTTACAATGTGCTTTGAACACGCTTAAACATATGTACATAAACACTACTCTTTAATATTATAGGTAAGTAGGCAACAGTGACTTGGATTTTTTTGAGCGAGTTGAAAATATGGAAAATACAAACAAGCAAAATTATGTTTGAAGATATTAACTAATAACCTAGTTAACCTAGTATATTAACTAATATTTTAGTTTCATATTTCAGATTTTCATTACGGGCTACAAAATCAAACTACATGTGAAATTAAAAAAAATATGTATTGGGTCACCGTTTACATATAGAAATTAAAATAAAAAAGAATGGTAATAGAAATTACTATATTTCATAAACGTATAAAAAAACGTGAAAATACTTATGAAAATACCTACAATTAGCGAATAAAAATGTATGCGTGAAATATGGTAAACTTTTGCCTGTTTATAAAAAATTTGATTCTCGGTGGAATTTTGATTCATCTCTCAAACCTATATATATCCCTCAAATCACTCACACATCTGAATTCTATTTTATTTTATTTCATGTTATTCCAATTTATGCAATTTATTCTGTTTTCCTTCTATTTTATTTAATTAGTACAGCTGAGTAACCGGACAAATAGCTGATATTCCAGCCATCTAATTTCCATAATTTAGATTTTAGCAATTCACTCTAATTCATTTTGACGGCAGAGTACTGGACAGAGAGAGGGCTATGTAGAAGTGAAAAAACAAGGTAAAAATATTTATTTTGAACTTTTATCTCTGCCCTAGATAAGGACAAAAAATAAGGAAAGCCAGTAACCGGATGATATATTTGAAACAGTGCGTTTTTCCTCCAGTAGGTACGTCGGGGCCCTCGATATTTTAATTATTATTTCAAATAATGCTAGATTATATAGAAATAATGCTAGATGGACAGCTATCATGATAAAAAAGATACATTTATTGTAACACGACAGTAATTATTAACACAAGAACTTCTCTTTTACAAATAAGGCTTCGTTATTTTTTCGTTTTCTGTTAATTTGCAATCATGTGTGGTCACTTCCGCTTCAGAGAGAGTCTTGCTCGTCTTTGTGTTTATGATATAGGGGATTCAGGCTTTGATTAATTATTTGATGTAGGTGTTAGTTTCCACGAATAGGTATCTAAAACACTTAATAAATACTCCCATACTGTATCCAATCACCTAGATAATACCATTTTTATCGAATTTACTGTATTAATGTACTTGCAAGCATTTTTTTCAATTTAATGTTATCATTGTATTATAGTGTCGAGTGGAGACGAAACTCGCGAAGACTATGTCAAAAGTCAATAGTCGAATGATAGCCGCCTTTCAGATATTACCTAACATTGAGAAGTTTTTCAATTAAGTTCAATTCGGATAAGGCAATTTTATTAAAATCTCGTTATATTTTATTGAGCTATTTCATATTTAGAAATAAATCAATTTTCTTTAATTAGATGAATCCATACTCGTCTAAGTACGTTCTGTTAATTGGAATTTGGCGAGAAATTATTTGTTGAAAATTCTGATTACATACATACATACATACATATCCTCACGCTGTATCCCTAACGGGGTAGTCAATACAATTCTGTTTATTCATACAATAATGTAAAGGCTACAAATGTATGTATCTTCTACTAAAACTGAGTGCAAACATTTTATAAAAGACAAACGATTCAAATTCTTAGGGGTGGGCTCAAAGTTTATTAATTACCTTCACCGATAACTCTTATACCTATAGGCTAAGCTAGAGTTTACAAAACTCTCGAAGGTCCCTGACTCTCAAGTAATATTTGGTTTTTCAAAATACCTTGTAATGTTGACAAGTGAATAAAATATTTTAAATCCTTTAGATAATAGAGCATGACGGGTTTGGATATGCAGTTCATTGTGCTTGTGTACCAAAGTGAAATCGAGAACAAGCCCACCTATTCAATTTCTGACCAGGTGTAACAGATCCAATGATAACAGTAATATAAGTATACAAGCAGATATAATTTTTTTTAACATAAAATTAATAGAATATGGGGTGGAGTTGGGACATAGCGTCAGAGAGGAGAATTAACGAGTAAAATGTATAAAACTCTATTGTAATATAACAATGATAAAATAAATGGTAGATAGATAAGTAGATGATGTTATGAGCTTCTACTATCCACCATCCATTACGAATCGTCATCTTTGTTGCAGTTTTCAATTAATATTGTCCTATAACGCTTGATCTAAATGTTTATCACTTTTTTTATACAAATGTTATTACCATCTATAAATTGCATATTCAGGACACGACTTACGAATTTAAATATTCGGTAGGAGTTGTACACCTTTCCTACAAGAACTTTCTTAAATTTTCGTCTTCGAAATAACTCATAAATAATTCAGTTTAAATTAATTTTATTTGGTAAAAAGATACGAGCGACGAAGTAACCTTTTCGTACCTGCTGAAAAATACAAGTAGTGTACTTGGTGTAGGTACAATAATAATATGTTTATGTGAAAAAACAGTATTCCTTAAATTAATACTCTTTTTTTCATATATACGTCATAATCTCGTCCCGTCCGCTCGTCTGTCTGTATGTCACAGCCATTTTTCTTGAAGACGATTGGCTCTACATACTCGTATGTAGATGAAATTTATAAAGTAGGTATATTCCTTGAACCAATATACAGTAGGTATAGTGAAATTAATAAGAAAAATAGGTATATAAAAATTAAGTAGGAAGTATGTAAGGACCGCGAAGCTTGACGCTCCGTCCTCTCTGAATACCCCGTTAGGGATACAGCGTGAAGATATGTGTATATGTATGTACGTATATTGATTAGAGTATTAGATTAGATGATCATAATATGAAATAAACGTTTTCATTGAAGGCCAAACAATAGTTTGGAAATAATTTTCTATGCGCATGCATTTGTTTTGTAATAAACCTACTGTAAAATGATGTTGAAAAAATGATTGCACCTTCCAATTGGCTTTACTTTAATAAATTGATTTGATCTTACTTACACGCTCAACGACAGCAGAAATTACATAAATTGTTTTGTACAGTTTCAGTGAGAAGCGCTTTGAAATACACCGTCCACGGAATCCTTCGCTGTGCGTGGTCCGACACACACTTGATAGGTTTTTGAAGATGATATAATTCGATAAATATATATTTTTGAAAGAGTCACTTATTCGAAGATTTCCAACGGCTTTCGTAGCTTTTAATAGGTACTAGAAAAGAGGTTTTCATCGTTTCGGATCAACGATAATCCCTTTATATTTCCAGTTTCGGCAATTAGAGTGCCGGCTCTATGGCAATAAGAATTTACTGTTGTAACGCAGGTGAGTTTTTACTGTTTGGAGAGTTAACAGTCCAAAGTCACTTTTAGTCTTTTCGTTTAACAAGGTACTGATGGATAATGTAAATGAAAAATGTTAATACGTATAACAATACTAAACATACATACTTATGTAGTTGGTCCAGTATAAAAAAAATATTTTTTTATATTTAAAATGTAAAATCATCAAAATAAATCTAACACTAGACATTGAATTGTGTAGGAATACATACATATGTATAGTATGTACATATGTATATGTATGATATATACCTACATTATAGCGAATAATATGCTCACTTATATTGGTAGGGTAGGCGACTGTTGAACAACTAAAGAACCCAAGCGTGAGTCAACAGTCTGCAAGCCGTGTTTAAGCATACTGTGATGCTACGACGATTTTCTCAGATAAAGTAACGGCGCTGTCCACCCACTGCTTGATTTATAGAACCTGTCGGGATATTAGCTTGCCAAGTAAATGTATCCGATCTTCTGAACATACTACTACTATTTTTGACTAGCTTAGCAGATATATTGTGCATTTGTATTATAAGTACTATATATTTGTTTATACACACAGACGTAAGTAGTTAACTTATAAGAATGGTGTAAAATATATTACTTAAAAACGATTGGAGAAACAACGTATTTTTATTTGAATTGTATATTTAAAAAACTGTGTATACAGCTATAAGTGATTAGAAATAAGATTTTATTATGAAAAAAATTCGGGTCCGCAGTAATTTACTGCAGATAAAGAGTAAATTCATTAGCTTTGCGAGTAAAGCGAACCAACCCAATCTGAGCCAACTCTCTTGATGTTTTCATAAGGAAAATATCCTCAGCGACGAAAAACTTTATCCGCAACTTTTTCTTTCTGCCCTTATTAGCTTTCCGCTGCTAACTAAGATTCTTCTGCTTTTCCCAATTTAATTTCCCATTATGATTTCTTTTAAGTCGGATTTTCCCTCGGTTTAAACCGTACAGTGTCAGCACATTTATTTAAATTGACATTTAGTTGAGTTCGACTCAGTATGTTTGTTAAGTATACAGTATAATGTATAATAATTTGAACACTGATAGTTCGGTGTAATGAACATGATATGCTTCAAAATCCGTTGCATGAAAACGTATATCTGCGTCCGTAAACAAAGTTGATGTCAACTTTGACTGCCGCCACGGAGTAATTAAATGTGAATTGAAAACAAGTCACTTGTGCTCCTGACTCGAGGGGATGAATGGGAACTTTGATAACATTGTACACTGTCTGCTAAGTATGAGAGTGTTTCTTGTGTTACATCATAACTTTGTCAATTTCGTCACTCTTTCTGTGTTGTGGTTACAACGTACTTATTTTTAGGAATACAATTAGTATGAACGATTTTAAAAGTATTGAATGAACATTATGTTGAAAATGTTAACCGATCCTTTATATGTGAAAAAGATTAGACATAAAAACAACTAGTTATAGGTATCGTATTCTATATTTCTGCAATAGGCACATATATTTTAAATTGCAAACTTGTATCTACTTATCTTGTACACAGTAATCTAATATGTATTTAAAATCGCGACGGTTTATATGTATGTACATATGTACATTATAGGATAGACTAAGACTACAGAACCTAATAACGTAGTCACACACACAGATAATAATAGATACTAATACCATTCTGGTAGAGAGTAGAGGCACATGACTCGTGACATTGTGATATTTGCCTGTATTGTTTTTGATTGACAGAGCACAGTGGACCTGATGCGTTTAGTGTAAATTAACTAACACGCAACGATAATAATCCATTAAGGCTTGTATTAGTATATTATTATTCATTGAACCTAGAATCTTCAAGTTATCTAACGTGGTGTGATGAAAACGTAATCTCTACCGGAACAAAAAGAATACCTAATGTGATATCCTCTACTCAGTTAAAAAGAACTTAAGATAATGGTCAGATAAAAGCTTAGATAGTAAGTCACTTATAGTTTTATTAATATTTATTATAATATAATGAGAACGAATGTCTAGTTTACTACAAAAATGGTTTGTTATATAAAGAGGTACTGCATGGTGTAGGGATAACGAGCAATAGGGAGGCTGTTATTTTTATTTTATTTTCACTGCTCTTGTTACGTCGACACTACATTTCGTTAGCGAAGTGTGTCGAGAAGAAAACGGATTTTATTCTATGTACTTTAACACAGAAAACGATTTGTTTTCCTGTTCTATTTATCTTATTTATTAATGATGAAATTTATTTCTTAATGCGTTTTCCAGTTCATGTTTAATGAGCTTCAGATTTACTTAACAAATTCACTTGTTTTTTTTCATCAGGGTTGGAATTATAACTAAAGGATCTACTTTTCGATGGGGCATATCCAAAATACATATTACTCTAAAACTCTTACCTACTTACATATAAGCATATAACTTCCACGTAAATAGTTGTTTAATTTTTTTTGGTTTATTTATTCATAAAATAGCTACAAATCCGATTATCTCTTTAAAATTGCTGTCAAAAATCAATTGTCTCCTACTGCGCTTATACGGATACATATCATATGTGTTGTAACATAGTATGGTAAGGCGTTATTGCTGTAATGCCATTATCATTACGGAGTCTAATATATACTTTTATAGTGATATATTCAGTTAAAGTTACGATTATCTAACTGTTCCTTGCTTACGTTTCATTCACGTGAACGAACACGAAATTACTGCTAAGACAAGTAGTATAATTAATGTGTTATGAGGTAGTGAAACGAGAAATTTACAGAACACTCCACGATACGGTCTACTGCCTCTTATAGCGGGCACGAGTTCAAATAAAACGGAATGAAATTGCATTGCCGCCTAGACTATAACTACGTAAGTATTCTACGATACGTATACTATTGCGCCATTGCTGGGGCATGAGGGTAATATAAGTCAAAATGCATTTGGATAAAACATGTAGATATTCGTTTATGCTTTTTATTATTTACACATACATCTATATATATATATATATATATATATATATATATATATATACATAACATACGTACATACTCCTAAAGTCACGTCGTCACGCCATTCAACATAATAATAAAAAAAATTTATAAAAAAAAATTAAACCGCCTTCAAAAAAACACTGAAAAGTATAAAATAACTCTCCTTTACTAATCAAAACTCAAGTACAATTAAAATAACTTTATAAATACGATACACATACCTATATAATTAAATTTAACAGTTATTAAAGTCGGTAAGGACCGCGACTCCTGGCGCTCCGTCCTCTCTGACTACCCCGTTGGGGATACAGCGTGAAGTTATGTTATGTTATGTTTATGTTATTAAAGTCGGTGCCAAGCCCACCAAACTAATTCAAAGACTGACAAATTTAATTATATAGGTATGTGTATCGTATTTATAAAGTTATTTTAATTGTACTTGAGTTTTGATTAGTAAAGGATAGTTATTTTATACTTTTCAGTGTTTTTTGAAGGCGGTTTAATTTTTTTTAATAAAAATTTTTTATTGCTCCCTTTTGAGTGGTCTTGACCTAAATAAATATCTAGAGCATGTCTGCAACTAACTTCATTCTAATTCAGGAGCACAACGATATACAAGAGAATCGTCAATGTAGATAAAGGTTATAACCAGGTCGTGTTATCTAGTGTATCTTCTAACTCCAAGCTCCAATATCGGTGAAATTTAAATGGGATCACCTCTGAATTATTACCTACCAAACGAAAAAAGAATTTTCGAAATCAGTTCATAAATGACGGAGTTATGAGGTAACAAATATACAAAAAAAACATACAGACGAATTGAGAACCTCCTTCTTTTTTTGAAGTCGGTTAAAAATGACTCCTTCACATAATTTTTGGCTGCAAGTTGAATTTTTCAATGGCAAAGTCGAACAAGATAGTAACTAGTACGGTTAGTCCATCGTTTACGCAGGTTTCTAATTAGGTTCTATTCCTCATTATTAAAAATCTTTTGGTATATGTACTCGTAGGATCATTTTTATGTAGGTTTCTAAAACATTAAAGTAGATACTTTAACTTAAGCACTTTGAATACGAAAGTCGTTCCGAGTTCAATGTTGTTTAACAGTTAAGCTTTGTATGTGTTTAGTTTGGAAGATCGGACGCTGAACGTTAGTAATTAACCGGTGTATTGTTCAATTAGAGAGACGCCGTTAAAGGTGTACGTGGTGAAGCCTACCTCAGCTGTGTTTCTGATAGTAACCATATATTTACGTCGAGTAAGGACAATGTTGTATTCGTTTAGTTACTTCAGCAGTATTTGTCTAAGAAGTAAATGCAGTTTCAACAATAAAGAAGGTGGGTAAAGATTGGCCTTTTTCGCCTATCGTAGTCATGAATATTCAAACTTTTGATATTATTATATTTATATGAAGTTTAAGTAGTTATCTTTACATTTATCTTAAATTGAGAAGAAAAAAAATAGCAAGTCACATAAGATAACCATCAAACTTGACATTTTTGTTGAATTTTTCCATTTTAGACGATATTTCTATCATTCATGCTAAAAAACTCTATTATGCACCACAATATTTTGTTGTCTCTCAAATATTAGAATTAATAAGCTTATATAAACTAGCATTTATTTGTTTTGATGCGTTGATCGCATCTATGTGAAATGAAATAAAACAGCTTGACAGCGAGTTAGTCAGACTTATGAGTCTGACTAACTCGCTGTCAAGCCGTTTGTTTCATTACTGGTATGAGACTGTGGTATGCCACCGTATATTTAAGTCGATATGGTTGTATGCGCTTTCGGACTTGTCTTAACCTTACACGTGTCACTTAACTGTATTTCAAATATTTCTCTCGTTTTGTAAGCATTCCGTTACGTATTATTTCATGTGATTCGGGTATTTCTTTGCAAAATCATGCCTGAAAATCAGTACGATTCTTGTAAAATTTTTTAAAAATTTTTTAAAAACACCAAATCTTGGATATGCTGATACAAGACGCTGCTACTGGATGGTCCAGAGATGTTTTAGGCAGTGAAAGCGCAGTGAAATACATAGAATAAAAGCACTTGTTACAAACACCTAAGTACACTTTTTCTTTTTCCTGTTTATTTACATTAACAAAAAGTACATACATACGTTAATATTTACAAACTTAAAACTATACATTATCTTAAATAATAGACTTCCTCAAAGTTGCCGCTTAGAAAGCTGTCATTGCTTAAGGTACCTAGCAGACTGGCAGCATTGCCTCTTTGAATAGCCAAACTGATTCGTTGGCGGAAGAAGCTGCCAGCCCGGCGGTCTCCCGAAGCCTCGACCAGTCTCTTACAAATATCAGAAACCAGTCGATGGGCTTCGGGGCCCCAGGGACCCAAAGTTTCGACTGCAAAGGGCGTATATATGAAACTCTCAGAGAGAGACGCATACTTACGCTGCTTCAAGTTCTCGGCAGTGCTAGCCGCGGCACCTGCTGACTTGGAAGTCGCTGGCACATGGGAAACAGCAAGTGTATCGACACAAGTGGCATCTCACGCCAGCGATCTTCCAAGTTTCCAAGGAATGAGCGTCAAACCATCCGGTCTCCGCCGTCGCTGCGCATAATACCTACAGGCTCTAAGACTGCAGGAACGCCAGCGGCGACATGAGCCCACCGAATGACGTCATTCAAGGCAGCATGTCGTGACATGCGACCCGCACTACGTAAAGAGGATAAACCGTGGTAACCTAGTACATCGACGAGATCACCACAGCGGCAACGGTGAGGAAGGTTAGTCCTGGCCCCCAGTCGAAGGGATATTATGAGAGAAAGCGTGGTATTGTCAATTAAGGTTCCTAAGTTTTTTGAAGGTATTATCTTCAACCAGTGTCCTGACTCTGCGTATTTTTAATGTATTTTTAAGAATATTGTCTACAGAATTTAAAAGCGTTTGAAATTTAAAAAGCTGAGAACAGCGAAGAGTATATGTAAATTTTGGAACAAAAAGGCAAAAGCGGACAATGAGGAGAGCCATGTGGGAATTAATTTTGAAAAGTTTGTCTGAAGACTGGCTAAATTTTTGTATTTGATCATTGATAAAGCAGGGTATGGAGTCATCTAAAACGGGAGCACCTAGGAGGTACAGCGATTCTTTTGATAAGACTTTAATATTTGGTGCCAGATTGTTAAATTTATTAATTATTTCATTTTTTGTAATAATTGGAACAGAATCGGAAACAAAGAGTTCACATTTAGGAAAATTTAATTCTAAGCCAATATCTTTAAACCTTTGAATCAGGGTTTTAAGGTCATCTAAAACAGTAATTGCTTTACCTCCTATTGTTCCGTCGTCAAGGTACCAAATATTAAATTTGGAATTTAAATTACAAATCGCAGTTTATCCTGTTTTATCTACTTATTATAAATATAAAAAAAAACTTGTCTTTTTTACTGTGACTAGGAATTAATTAAAAAAAAAATGTATTATGAATTGGCCGATGGGTGAAAAAAGGCTGATCTTAATCCACTTTCTTTCCCACAAATTAAGAACATAACTATCTTAAACAGACACGTAATTGTATTTACATTAATAGCGACCTGCATCGAGTTCGTGTAGGTGCGTGGGTGCAAACATAAAGTAATGAATATCTACATATATGTGAAAAATATTTGTTGTATTCCCGTGAGAAACGAATCAAAATTGAAATTTGCGCATAGTTAGTACAAACACAGTACGTGAAAATAACGTGATCTACGAGTAACAACACTAGAAGCACATATACCTACACGCTTTACGGGGACGGTCCACTCCACTGTTCACTGTTTCATGCAAGAATGCCATGTCCGATATGTCTCATGATGACGTACTGGTGAAATTTTATATTGTGTAATAGATTCGTGGTAATTATGTTAGTTTCCCTGATCGGCGAACGAGCAAAGCAACTTATCTTCCCTGTATACACTCTATTTTATCAATGTCTTTGGTATAAGAAGGAGACCACACTGGAGACGCAAATTCCAAGATGCTTCTAACATAAGCAGAATTAATACCTTGAGTGAAATTGTGCTTTCGAAAGGTTTTGTTATATATACTAATCAAAAACCGTAGAATTTTATAGGCTTTGCGAGTTTATATTCAAAACGTTGTTCAAAATAGTGATGATGATAATCATTCTGTTTATATGTTTTGCAGTCGAAATTTTAGGATCTTTGGGCCACGAAGTCTATTGACTGCTTTCTGAAATTTGTAAGCGACTGGTCGAGGCTTCGGGAGACTGTCGGGTTGGAGCTTCTACCAACGAATTAACTTGGCCATTCAAAAAGGCAACGTTACCAGTCTGCTAGACACCTTAAGCAACAACTTTTTAAACCAAGAAATTAAGAAAGTCTATATGTAACACTCATTCTTAAAGTAAATATTATCGTTCAGATTTGTACATCTTTGTAATTAAGCATGTATCCATTTATTTTTTACTAAGTATATTATGTAAACGTTGACTTTTTAAAATATTGAATATCAGTTGGACTTTATTTATCTGCTAATTAGTTTTGTCTATTTATGAAACATTATTAACACATAAGTTCAAGGTTCAGAATACTGAATACATATAGTTTAAAAAGCAATAAATTATTATCAGTTTTTATAATATTATACTATCACTATTATAACAACTTGATTGGATACAATGTCAAATTTTGTAAAATTTACAATTGTCTGTGTGTATACATATTACATACTATAAAATATTATATTAATAAGCACCTAATAATATGAGAATCGAGAATACGACTCTTTAATATATTTTATGAACAGCTTAGATCTTCAACAGCGCGGATAATGAAGTTTAGAAACTTGGAATTAGTTGCGGTCATAATCTCACATCCACTCTGTATGGGTGAGCGGATATGCTAAAATACATCTACATCATCGATTAATGTATACCTATAAAACTATCAAATAAAATCTTTCAAAGTAAAGTACCCATGGTGACTTGATAAAGTTCTCATAAAACGAAATAATATATCGAATTACAAATAGGCACTCAATGACGAATATAATAACAGGTTGAAAGATGTTCCAACGTTGATTCTCAAACAAATTCAATTGGTCTGAGCATGGATGGAGAATGGCTTGCTATAATAACAGTAAGAGTTTAAAAATATATTTCAAAAGCATACGTGTTTATGTGTATACTTAAATATATTTTTGGCATACCTAATAATATAATATATGACTGACCTGTTAGTACGGTGGCATAGCATCTGCCTTCCATGACGGTGGCTCCGGGTTCGATCTCCAGTTAGATCCAATTTAGGCAATGAAGTTTTCTAAATTGGCTTGACTGACTGGTAGTTCCTCCAGCTTTTTGTGTAGTACCTATAGTACAAGCCTTAGTGTTTAGTTTGGGGTAATAATTTGTGTAATTATCTGGAGTATTATTTATTACTATATTATTAGTAGATTAATACGCAACATAGCTTCTACCTTCTACACAATATATTATCTCATCTTTAGAGAAACTCCCCTATGTTCTAATCCTAATTCCATATTTACAGATTTATTATATTTCTCATAATTGGATATTAAATTGCTCCCCCGAAAGATACGACCCCTCGTCTTTGGAATATCTATGTATATGTATACTAGTATATTAATCAAAACAAGGTTACGTCGAGAACGAACACAATGTTATCTATAAACAATTAAAGCAACAATGAAATTATAGGCATACACTCAAAGTTTGCAAGTACTATATCCTTGTGAGTTTATATAAAATAGCTTTGATAGAATCTTTATGTTTTG
Source organism: Zeuzera pyrina (assembly GCA_907165235.1). NCBI lineage: Eukaryota > Metazoa > Arthropoda > Insecta > Lepidoptera > Cossidae > Zeuzera > Zeuzera pyrina. The sequence goes on from OU015624.1 coordinate 14,556,285, forward strand.
TGATTATAGTTACCTATATACGACTACAGTATATACGAGTACTATTAATGGGACTTTTGATATAGTCGCGTCAATGAAGTTTTTAGCTCGAAAGTCCTCAGAACAGCTCCGATTTCGATGATTTTTTAAATTTTATGTTTTTTATATTGTTTAAAATCAGAACCCTTTTAAAGCGGGGACATAATTATTAATATTGTTTAAACATAATGTACAACATTTATACAAAAAAATCAATTTTGCGTGTTTTTAGGGAAATAGGGAGAGGAGGGGGAGGGGGTGATGGGCCACCGGCACTCTGACTCACCGAAAGAAACACAACAATAGATGCTGTATGCTGTCACGCCGATATTCTGTGAGAGAGTGGTATTTCACCGGGTGAGCCGGCCCTATTCGTGCTGCAATGCTGCATGGCTCTACCACTCGGAAAGTTAGTCAGAATTAAATATTTACATCATAAAAATTCGCTATGTGGGGCAAGATATATGTATGTGTTACGTGTATATTGGTTATGTATATTGGTTTTCGCTAGTATATATATATTTGACGTTGTATTATAAAGTGTTACTAATTATGCTACTTTACGCACAAAAGAAATGGTCATTTTCTTTCTTTTCTTCTTTCTTTCTTTTCTTCTTTAACTGATCAGACAATAGAACAAACACTAATGAAGTCCATGAAAATAGATGATGGTCCTTTCAGATGTGGAGCAACACCAAGTGTTGTTTTCAAATGGATAAGAACAACGTTATTTACAACAGACGTATTGGACGGAATGCAAGATTTTGTGGAGTTTCCTTTAAATCATCATATCAGCGTATTGATCCTAGTAATAGCAAAATAAAAGAAGATTTCCAAAGCAGTAGATAATATTTTAGATTTTTTTTGTAATTCACAACTCCTTTCCTCATGTCAATTCATATCAATTTCTACATGAGTTGTAGGTAACAAAACTATTAATTGTTATACAGCATTTAATTTCGCCACGTCATAAAAATACCATTTGATATCGGAATTAATTAAAGAAAAAAAATTAAAAGTTTCAACTTTAAAGATTTAAAAATAACGACAGAAGATGCAGTAAAATCTTTATTACGTATGAGCAGCTAAATTACAATAAATAAAATTGAAGTTGCTGAGGATCCAAATCTAATTTTTCAACGTTTATGGTTTTTGAGAAAAAGTAATGATGAACTTACGCCAATAACGCCAATATTTTAACTACGAGCTGGCTCCCTATGCTGTTTCGCTTTTTGATGACGCTGGAATGAAGGAAACGATGAAATCAACATTCAATGATATTTTTGAACAATGTGAAACGGATGTTAATGATATCGCAAAATTTTTCTACATTACTAATGGTGGTATGTTACTTCATAGATTAAAATGGGACTAAATTAAAAAGTTTATTGATATTTGTCAACAATACGTACGTAACGTAACAACGATTACGTAACAACAATGGCATTAACGTCAAAGTTGTTTTCGATGGATATGAAAATGATGGAACTAAAGCATCTGAGAGAAATCAAAGATTTATAAGTAATACTTTAATTGATTACTTATTTGAAAAAGACATGGCTCTAAATAAAACTGAACAGAAATTCTTGGGAAACAGCAAAAATAAAAATAGGTTTATTAATTTTATCTCAAAAAACTGGCAAATTCAGTGGAGTCAAGCAGAAAGTGATACCGATCGTTTAATTGTACAATCAGGTTTAGATTGTTCCTTTTATAATCTAGTTGTTGTAGCAGAGGACATTGATGTGTTAGTGTTACTGATCGCTTTAGCATCTGATGCTAAAGAAATGTTTTTTGCAACCACTCAAAAATAATGCATTGCAACCAGTTTATTCGACAAACACCATGTTAATGAAATATCCAAATATTACAAAAAAAATGTCTTTATTTATGCATTCATTGTATGTGATATTACATCCACTTTATACAAACAAGGTAATAATACTTTGATTAAAAGTTTTAATAATGCTCAGAAGTTCAGAAAATCAGAAGGAAAGTTTCAGCTGGTTAAAGAACAAAATGAAGAAACACTTTTTAATAAAGTTTTAGTAAAGTTATAATTGTAATCTCACAATGTATGGTGCTAAAACTGCTAAAAACTTGAATGAACTTCAATTCAAACGTTTCATAGCATTAGCTTCAACTGAGTTATACTCAGTTCGTTACCTCCGATAGAGGATGCAGCAAACCAACATAATAAAAGAGTTTATTTGCAAGTTCAACAATGGAAAAATAATGCTCTATACCGCCTGAAGAATGAGGTTGAAAAATAGGAAACTACTTAATACCAATAAAAATGACACAACCAGCGGCACCTACCAACGTCATGAAAATCATACTTTGTTCTTGCACAATATGATGCGAATCAGCGTGTGGCTACAGAAAAGTTGACTTCATTGCTTACATGCCTGCGTGATTGGAAGTGCGTGAAAGTGACCGCGACCATCACCAACTACTTGAAGAAGATGAAATCTTCGACACGCAAAAGGACGGTGAAAATTAAATTTTCTTTTTTGTATATATATAAATAAACCAGAAAATGTACGTATTTAATGTATTATTTGTAATTTACATAATTGTTTTGATTATTATTCTCTACAAGGATTGGTATTAGTACAATTTTCAGTTAATTTTTTTTAATAAAAAAATGTCAGTTGTAATATAATAAATAATCCACACACGAGACACGACACGCACGGCAGTGTTATTGTAAAAATGAAGAAAGGATTGCTTAGATGGTTCGGGTACATAGAAAGAATGAGTGATGAAAGAATGACGAAGAAAATATATAGAGCGAAAGTGAGTGCTAAAAGAAGCCAAGGAAGACCAAGGCTGTCTTATAAAGATCAAATAGCCAGAGTGTTAGCAGAAGGAAATGTCAAAAGCACTCGCATACCTAGGTGAAAATCTGTGAGGAGAATGATAAGATTTAAGGAAGCGAATGAAGTATGTAAAGACCGCGACGTTGGGCGCTTCGTCCTTTCTGACTACCCCGTTAGGGATACAGCGTAAAGGTATGTAAATTATGTTTAAATATTATTTAATCCACAATTAATAAAAAAGTTCTAATTTATTTTCGTATATTAATTGTAGAATAAGTACTGTATGAAAAACGGTTTTTTGTATATAAATATCACACAAATTGTTTAAAAAATATGAGTAATTGTCCCCACTTCAAAAGGTTTCTAATTTTAAATAATATAAAAAAACAAAAAATTGAGAACTTCCGAAGATTGCTTGTATTACGTATTCATTGACGTGACTAATAGTAGTTACAATAAAATAATGATATAAGTAGGCCATACACATATATATCTAGTAATATTATGCGTGTTAATCAGTTCTCATCGTACGTCTTAATCTACTATTATATTAAACGAGTAATATTTGTGCGTGTGTGTGTATGTATATATATGATATCGCTTTCTCGAAAACGGCTATACCGATTTCGACGAAATTTACAATATAAGGGTTGAGGGGGGCGAGAAATCGATCTACTTAAGTCTCAATTCTGGGAAAAATCGTTTTCTTCGTCTTTCGCACACTTAAAACTTTTAAACTCTAAGCTTCTAAACTTTATAATTTTGCAGCAGATTTTACCTTCTCAATAGCACAATGGCTAAAGCATAAGTCTACCACGCCGAAGGGCGCGGATTCGATGTTTTTTTCACACACTTAATAACTTTTAAACTCTAAACTTCTGATTTCACTACAGAGTTTACCTTCTCAATGGTACAGTGGCTAGAGGGTACGTTTACCAAGCTGAAATGCGCGGGTTTGAATCCTGCAATGTGATCAGACTTTATTGTTATTTTTTTTATAAGACACCGAGTAAAGCTCGGTCACCCCGGTACTATGTATATAACCATGATAATTTATTTTCCAGAAATCTTTGATTGAAACTATTTCAATTTCAAAACAATTCCAAGGTATCTATGATACCTAAGCCAAAATAATTCTAATGATAACATAGTTACAAGTGTCAGGAGCTTAGCGGCTTTACATGGCTAGGTCGATGAACTGTTTTTTGCCTTACAAAAAGCTGTCTCTGAATTACTGACAAAAATTGTTCAGAAAATAAAGTAATGCACTTTCAGTTGCCCAAGGGACAATTTTACTATTATTTAGCGACAGTGCGATGTGATTATTTGGCCACAAACTACTTTATGCGTTTGACATTGAAAGTATAAGTATAACTATTATATGTTTAACATTGGCACTATGAAGGTAAACAATGAATGTTTTATTTTATTTCATTGTATTACTATTTGTAACACATTACATTTTAGATTTCTGCATTTCTTCTCCTCATAAACTTGAACTATGATAAAGCTCACATTCATGCATGTGAGATTTGGCATAGCGATGGAAGATTTTCTTTTCACATATTAATAATAAGTATATAGATTTCAGTGTTCTGTCTCTACGTTGCTCAGTACATACTGATAAATATGTAAATTATTATCTATTCTTTACTTAGGACGATGAAAACCAAACTAAATTAATAACAAATAAATTAAATAAATAAAAAACGAATAAAAAATTAACCGACCATTACAAAAATAGTTGATGAGCTCACAATATTTAATTTATAGTTTATTATGTTCATATTATACTAGCGGGCCGTCCCGACTTCGACCGGAATGTATACATAATATACACACCGGCACAATTAGCGGAACAGAAAAAAAAGTGAAACTATGAGATAATAACGCATATATTTGACGAAAATGTAATTAGACACAAAATAACAAATTGATTAACATCTTTTAACAACGACTTTGAAAAGTCTTCGTTATTTTTTATTGAAAAATAAAGAAATTTGAAATAAGTGAAATTTTTAGATGATTATGAACCATCACAAAAAATAAAAAAAAGTAAGCATTAAATGATTTAACAATAAAATTAAAGCAAAATTAATAACGAGTGTTTCCCCCTCTTGCTCTGATTACGGTTTCCATTCGTCTGGGCATGCTACAGATTATGTTATCGATGATTTCTTGAGGCAACCGCTCCCACTCCTCAAGTAATGCGTTTCCAAGTTCATTCAGATTGTTGGGGGGTGGCATTCTGGATTTAACCCTTCTTTTTAGCAAGTCCCAGACATGCTCTATCGGATTCATATCGGGGGAATTTGCTGGCCACTGCATCACCGGTATACCTACGTGGCTCAGATATGCCTGTACCGATTGTGCACTATGAGCACGAGCATTATCTTGCATTAGAATAAAGTCGTCACCTATAAATGGGGCAAATGGTACAACATGTTCTTCTAAAATGTCTCTGATGTATCGATCTGCTGTCATGGTCCCTCCTGTGACTATCACTAACTCCGTGCGAGCTCCCAAACATATCCCTCCCCAAACCATAATCGAGCCGCCACCATAAGCCACTGTGTGTTCAAAATTAGACTGTATGTGGCGTTCTCCTTTGCGTCTCCATATTCGCTGTCTCCCATCGATCTGTTTTAAAAGAACTCTGCACTCATCAGTAAAGAGAACCTGCTGCCATTCGTTCAAATCCTAATGACGATGTTCTCGCGCATAGTTTAATCGGTTTACGCGGTGACGTCTCTCAAGTTTTGGGCCTTTGGCAGGTATATACGACCCTAAACCAACTTCTTCAAATCTCCTGCGAACTGTACGCTCACTTACTCGTACTCCTCGAACGTCTTCCAGTTCATTTCGAGCTTGTACAGCCGTTAATCGCGTATTCCTACGAACTCCAAGTTGTAAAAAACTGTCATCTCGCCTCGATGTACATCTTTTTCTACCTTGACCCCTCCTCCTCACAAGAGAATTAGACGATCTGTACCGCTGGATGCTGCGATGAATCGTTGATACTGGTCGACGAAGCCTTGAGGCAATCGATCTGTAGGTATGGCCATTTCTTCTCATTTCATCAGCCCTAATGATTTCCAGTGATGTTAAGTCAGGCATAATAAAGAGCTTTTAATAAACAAAATTGCCTATAGAATAACAAATTTATAAAAAACCATTAAGTGCAATTTTTCAAAAAAATTACAATTACGTAGTTATTACTCGAACAAGTTGACAAAACGTATTGTTCGGGAAAATAAAACAAATGAATGAAAAAAGTGTATGTCATCTAATTTTCTATTTTCAAATTTGACAATAAATTAAAAAAATATCATAACTGGCCAGTTCCTCAAGTAAAAGATTTTAAAATCCTGCTTTTTTTGTGTTCCGCTAATTGTGCCGGTGTGTATATATAGCGCATGTCCATCTAGAATAATGTACCTTTCAAATGGTGAAACGATTATTCATATAGTGTAACGGTTCCGCAGATTACCCTCCATATATAAACAAACTCACAAAATCCGCTCTCTCTCTTTATAATATTAGCACAGATTAATTAGTTACTAACGTATAATATTAGTATAGATATACTCAACAAACGTTTATGCTACATAAACTAAATCAAATTATTCGTTATAATGATTTGTAATTAATTTAAGTGTCATTTTAATGACATTATATGTAGATATCCAGTGTTACTTACATGCTTTAGTTTTTAGGGTTCTGTAGCAATAACCATAAGGCATAAACGGAACCCTTATAATTTCGTCCTGTCCGTCTGTTAGTCTCTCCGCCTGTCTCTCCATCCGTTTGTCACAACCATTTTTCATGGAGACTATTGACAGTACGAATCGTTATACAACGGGTGTAGTAAGCATTTAAAAAAATAATTATCTGTCATATTCTGTAAAAACTCACATCGCCCAAGCGAGACTCGCTCGACAATTGACCCCACTTCGCATACGAACTCACTTGGTCTTCAAATGGAATTCTTTAAACCAAACATACTAGGAGCGAAGCTAAGTGATCTTGAATGCGAGTTTGTCGGGAATTGCTTTAAGAGTAAACATCTCAGTGGATATTTCATCTTAGTGTATTTTAACTTCTTCTGTGATAATTACGTTAAATTAAACTTGTTTTATTTAATTTAATTATCTCAGATTGTTGTATTTAACGAAACGTCAAAAATTCATTTAAGATAGTACGACTCGCTGCCGCACTCAACGAGGCGGCGCTAGTATCTTCGTCGACTTTAGAGAATACCAGTTGACAGTTCACAATGTCACCGCGGATTCAGAAGTGATTTCGACTAATTTGGGTTAGAGAATCGCACTGTTGTTACCAGATAAAATATTGAGTGCACAAAGACCTGTAGGATATTTTTAAACAGGTCTTAAATGATATGGAGGTTATAAAGCGACTTTTTTTATTTAAGTCAATAGTTGCTGAGATATGCGTTTTGCGCTAATTCATATGTAGACTTTTTGTATATATTTTAGAGGTAACATAGTTTTGAACAAAACGAATTTGACTTTTATTGATGTTGGTTTTATTTGTACGACAAGAGAGCAGAATTTTCAAGTAGTGTTCATATTGTTCTCTGTCTAATTTTTCAAATATGGAGTGGAAAATTTTTGTAATTGTTTTATTTTAATTATTTTATTTAGTAAGTAGTTTTCGGTTACACGCTCAGCGACAGCAGAAATGATTTTGTTTTACACAGTGTCATTGAGGAATGCTATGAAGTAGGTACAAATTAATGCTCGCTGCTGTTTAAATGAATATTGTGAATCCCGATTATGGAACTCCGTTCATTGCGCTTTTTTTTAGAGTTAAGAATACACATACTTATTATTATAGTATCTATGTAAATTCTATGTATCTGCATCTAGGTATTACTCGTAAATACTTAGGTGGAGGGAATCATTAGGGAATCGTTTCTGTATAGATTAAATTCGTCTGTAATTGGTTTAACGTTGTTTCAATCATTAGTGTGCTGGTGATGGATGTCGAGTACAGAAAATACCTATGTAAGTACCTATCTACTTATTAGGCGTGCGCGCGCAGACTTTTACGATATGTTTTATAATTCAAATATATATGTAGACACCGTATAGCATCGAGTTCGAAGCTTGGTAGTTCGCTAACGATGATAATTATTATGAAGAGCTCCATACGCATCAGCGGCGGTGGAACGTCAAAGCGAAACTTTACTAATTAGCAAATAAAGCGAATTGAATTCTTGCTCGACTATGTAGTTCACTTTCCCGTTACTCTAGGTAATGTTTCCGTCATAGGCAATTAATGCAATTCATTGCATTTACTTTAGTAATATTGTATTATAAGTACATAATATACTCAATATCGTTTCTAAAAGATAAATATATGGTAGGTACATTATGGGATCCGCAAGACGTTGTCCTACCCGATATAACAAAAAATTCCTAGAATCCGATTGCAGTGCCACCTACTGGTTCCAATCGTGAATCTAAACCATCCAGAGACCCACTAAACTCGACAGACGTTCTGCACAAAATAAAAAAAATTACAAGAACCCGACTGCAGCGCCACCTGTCGAGTCCAATTGAGAATCTAAACCATCCAGGGACCCACTCAAACACAAACGAAAAATTTCATCAAAATCGGTCCAATTATTTAGGAGGAGTTCAGTAACTGTTAAAGTAGATAGGTTTGACCTTATGTACTATGGGTATTAGGGTTATTAAATAAAACCTTTATTGTTCTGTGTTCTAGCTTTCTCTTTCTTCTTTCTCTTTCTTCTTTCTCTTTCTTCTTTCTCTTTCTTCTTTCTCTTTCTTCTTTCTCTTATATTTCATACATTACCAACAAAGTTATATTGACCTTACATTTATAAATATTGACGACATTTAATTATGTATTACACCATCTACACATATAAATATATTATGTATTACACCATCTATGTTTTTATCTTTAACAGTGACTAACACACGCAAAGAAGAATTACCTATATAATCTACATAAAGTTAATACAACACAATACAATTGATTGAGTTCTTATTGCGACCAAAGGAATGGGAGACTTTCCGATTTTTTGTGAATGTGAGTGAATTTCAGTAGTGGTGGTGAAAATGAAGAGAAGCGAATCAAGAAGAGGGTAGACAAAAATGCCTGCTCCTAAATAGCCATCTTGCATTTCGTCAGTCAATCAGCGATCATCATCTTTCCAACAGGACCGAAATACTGGCAATTCTTCAGAAACTTTATAGCGGTAAGAACCTGATCAATTATAGCGTACAATCAATATCAATACACACCATATGGAACTTTAAGGAGGTATGTAATTAAATATATGTAATTCGAAAGCGTAGGCATTTTTGTAAATGTAGCAGTTAGATATGACATTATTACCCATGACTTTATTGGACTTTTCAGTACAGTTAGTAGCCCGCTCTCTGTCATAATCAGTCGTGATGCCACTAGGGAACAGTGATCTATTTTAAACCTCGTTTAACTTTGGGTCGATACTATAGCTTTTATCTCCCTGTATTTTATTTCAAATTCCTGTCAAATCTTAATTAAAGTTATTAAATGTTGGTAGTGACAGTTTATATTATTCAATTATGTCAAAGGTTATCATATTGAGTTTCAAAGTGATTATAAGGAAATTTAAATTATTCTCCTTTTACGTATTTACTTTTGGAATAAATCTAATAAATATTGAATTTTTTATTAGAAAAGATTTTATTCAATATTCATAAATAAATAATACCTACTTATAATTAATAATATATTTATTATTAATTATACTAATAATTAATAATAAATAATACATACATATTATATGCTTAGGTTCAGTGTTATCGGTTTAGGAAATAATCTAGCTACTTCATTATTTAATAAATATTGTAGTTAGTTTCTGACTACAGAATTGAAGTGGATATACAAAAATTTATTTAAAATTTAAATTGGCGCCCAACTTGGGACTGTGAGAATAAGTACGCATCATGTAAAACTGAAAATCACTAATAATAATATTAATAAATTACTATTAGCCCCGTTTATATTTCAACTAACATTAGGATTTAATTATTAACGAGAGGTAGTTTTAAGTACTCTTTCATTTAAGTTGCATCATATATACGTATTACATACACATACTCATGTTGTATTCCTGAGAAGGTTGTCAGAGAGAACAGAGTGCTAAGCTTCGCAGTCCTGTTGCATCATATGTGTGGGGAAATCTGAATCCATAATAGATACAGAGGAACTGTCTTAAGCACCATTCGGTTTTTTTTGAGACAAACATTTTGGCATTATTGATTTTATGGTTAAGCGTGAGATGTGCACAAAATTAGTAAAATTGGCAAACAATTTTTTTAATGTCTCTTATGGATTCGGACCCTTCATACTCTCCCAGTTAAAAAAAAACAGTTTACATTATAAATGTTATTATAAGTTGTAGTCCGAGAACACTAAGGCTACTAATTATGAAGATCAAATAGTCAGTGTTAGCTGACGGCGATGTGAGAGAATGATGAGATTTGAGGAGGCGAAAGAAGTATCCAAGGACCGCGTGCTTGGCACTCTGTCATCTCTGACAACCCTGAGTATTTTACATACATATCTTCACGCTGTATCCCTAACGAGGTGGTCAGAGAAGACGGAACACTAAGGCTTGGCGCCAAGCGCCAAGCTTGAGTGTTCTGCAAGTGTTATAATGTGTTCCTTTTAGTTTTGTACAAATTAAAATATCTGATTAACTCATAAATGGACAATTTTATGAACCCATTTTACCCATTTCTTTTTTGTTCCATTTAAAAATTGAAAAAAAAAATTTATGGAATCATCGCTGTGACTGTCTGTCAGAAGTCATAATCGTCTTTCTCAGATACTATTTGGACAGGGTATAGTCAATGATGGCCCAAAGACAGACGCCACTTTTGACTTTTGTGGGTTGGTTATGGAGACTCAATTAGTGAGCAAAATATATTTTCGTTTAGGTCGTCGTGTGGTTTAGGTAGCAGATGAAATCTCTTCGTGATGATTTCTTATAATTTTTAGCTATCAACCGTCCAAAATATCGAACTTGTCCGCTGCATAGCTTGTAAAAAGCCATGCAGCTCACTCCATCTAGTGCTAGTTAGCTGACCGAACTGAACTCCGAGAATGCTTCGTCGAGAAATGGAACACGTGTCGATTAATAAGTTTGAGGTTTTGGCCGAAAAACAGATTTCAAGAAACAAAAACATATAACATATCTTTTTTATATTAAAATTTTACAAGATACCTTTTTTTATATAATAAAGGCACTAATTTTCTGCTTTAGTAGTATTCGTAAGTCAAATATTAGAAAATGAAGGATATTTTGATACATTTAGCGATTGTTTAAATCCACTGTTCGACTTTTCCATATGTAAAAGGTTAAACAGGACACATTGTGATGTAGGAATATTATTGTTTCGAAGAAATTGATTTACATAAAACATAAATCGCGCAGCAGTTACTCAGTCTAGGCGCACAGCGGGTGCATTTGACACTGGATTTATTATTTTAATAAAACTCGGCAGCGAAGACTATAACGCTTACGAGTATAATATTATAATAAATTCATTTACTTAGAATTGTAATTATGAGCACCTAAAATGGGAAGACATCGTTTTCATTAAAACCATGTTAAAGTAAACGTCAACAACGTAGCAACAAGCAGACTTTAAGCTTTCGTCGAAATCGTTTTGGGATCTTACGAACTGTTTTGTGCGGCGACAATAGAATGAACAACGCATAAGAAATATTAGTTTCTGTTGTTAAAGTAAGAACTATCGATGAGTATTTAAAAGGACGACAACTACCTATAAAATATAAATACAGGTTTTAAAATAATTATTTATAGTAATAAATATTTCAGACAATTTCATCAATAATGCTTGGCGCCAAGATTACTTGTTATATTGGTGTCACATAGACATCGTGTCTTCGCGTGTCGAGTCATTTGAATCTTTGAATCCAGAGTTACGGATTCAAAGATTCAAATGACTCGACACGCGAAGACGTAACCCTTAATGATTCCTTCCAATTCTTATAAACTCCGAGGAGTTATTGGCTCCGAACATTCGTGCGAGTCCGGCGAGATTCAAAATGTTCGTCGTTCCGATTGCGAGTTTCCGAACCTTATCAGGATGTGAAAAGAAAAGAGAATGGTAGGTACGTAAAGCTATATATAAAGCAATCCTAAGTCTTAATTACCTACGAATGGAAATCAATCAATAGATAATCTAAGCATTACTATACTAAATGCAAGAAAGTACATAATAATACATAAATAAATGAAATATACCTATTACTCTATGCTCTTGATAGATCATAATACATATCAAAATTAAATGTACCTACAACTATGAACTATTTTATAAATAGGATAAAAGTTTTAGTGTAATCTTTTACAGAGAAAACGTGCAGGTCATTTAAAAGAGTCAAGGAATTATTAAGCGGAGTCAGATCCGCAAGGCGATTCAGACTAAGTGATTCAAATCACTACCCGTAGTCGAGAGTACCTATGGTTAGTGTCACACGATCAACTTGAAAAAGGCTTACAGTATCCAGATTACGAGACAATTTAGAAAAGTTAGTTTCTTGTAAAATTGACCTGACTGAGAATCGAACCTTGGGATTCTGGGCTTGGATGGCAGATACACTATCCATCACACCAACAATCAAGGCATAATTTGGAAGATTATGTTAAAAACGAATTTGTGTGAAATCGGGGAAGGCATAGCCATTATCAGACGGCCTGAGTGGTGGTCGGAAACGCATAAGCACTCACTTGTTTAGACGTACATAAATGAGTACATACATAAATAAATACGTACATAAAATATGTGAAGAAAACGGTGAGCGGTAGAAGTAGGTATTTATGTCAGAACCACGACACTAGACGCCCCCATCCTTTCTATATATGCGGTTATCTATATATTGTACTGTGAATTTATATACATAGCAGATACTAAAATTCGTATACAAATGTGACTCAATTGTACAATGTACTTATTTAATTCTTTAAGGTGAACTACGCGTTACACGGTCTTAAGAGTTATACTGTTCGGTAACGGCAGTGGTGAGAGTTAATGTACTAGAAAAGCTTAATGCGAGTTATCCTTTTAATCCTGTTTAGCAATAAACATGACACACTGTTTGAACAATTCTTGTTTGTTATATGGTATGTAGAGATTAACAACAAGCAAATGGTATACGTCTTTTGTCGGTACCTAATATTCCTTTAAAGTTAGTTATCACTGATACGTTATGGAAATATATGTATGTACAAGTGAATTAAAAAAAATGAAGTGCGTTTAAAAAGTTTAAGTGACGACCTTATCGAGATGTACAGTTACCATTGCATAATTGTAGACAATTACTACAAAATAGTATTTAAAATAATTATTAGTGATTCATCGACTGATATATAATTCAGTCAGTCATAAAATCGACTTATTTCATTACCAAATCATCAGCACGAACGCTACGATAGAAAAAAACAAAGTGTGTCGTAATTACCGAATTTAAAAAAAAAATAGACGACTTATTTGAACTAAATAAAAAAAAAAATAGACCACGATAGAACGACTTATGCATTTTTGAAGTAGTGATGTAAAGTTTTTTTTTTGATATCCCATACAATGACCATAAAAACTATTATACTTTCTATATAAGTTGTAAAGCCAATGCTCAAGAGATAAAGCAAACATTTGAGGTTCACATATATTTTTGAGTCTCCACTTACTGTTAAACTGCTCCTTTCAGCCTTGTACGTTAAATGATCCTTGATAAGCGATAACTGTGACAATGGAGATATACCAAGTTGATTCCGCAAATTAATGTTCCCTTTTTTTTTGTAACGGAGCACTTAAAATACCTAGATCATTGTAGCAAAACCACTTTAGTTCTGTTCTACAAGCTTCCATGAAAACATTTGAATCAATTACTCCAGATATTTTTCACAAATTCTTGACATAATTGTATTAATTAAAAAAATTGTTCAACACCGTTCGTTGTTGATATTTCATTACGCCGTATTGTTCCTCCCTAAGGGCGTGAATTACATCGGATATTTTTGCAAGGTTGATGTAAAAAGAGACGAGGTTGAAATTAGGTCCTCTTAGACTCGACCTCATTTTATGTAATCAAATTTTGCGCTTCCATTTAAAAATTTTGTAAAACATTGCCGTGAAACAAATTACGTTCTTAAAAGGTAGGAATAAATATAAATAGGTACCATAGACTAGCAGTTCATAATAAAATAATAAGCTAATTTTGGTTTGGAGTCATAAAATTTTTGTTTCTTACCAAGTTTATTTAATATGTAGTTCAATTATACCTTAAAGCTGAACCTTCAGCGATTTCAGTAGGGATTAGTGTTGAATTATTTATGGACATAAGGCAGGTAATGTTATGTTGCTCACCAAAAGTTTTTTAATATAAAGTTATAAATTACAATAAAAAATAATCATTTGACTCTTAAAATTTGAGCGGCGAGAAAAGGCTTAAAAATAATCGGTGTTAAAAAGTATGCGTCAAACGATGGCGTTGAGCGTACATTTCCTTGTAAGTAATTTGGTTGTACATGTATACATACATACATAAATACATATATAAGACTATAAAATTTAAAGGGTTAAGGATGGCATCTCGCTTGTACCAAGGATTTAATAGTTGGTGCAAGCGTGATGTCAAATCCCTAAGTTGAGTTTAAATAGTTGGTCCGAGCCACCCTACAACAAAATAACGCATTAAATATGTGAAGAAAACTGGGAAAGTTTTTTTTGTCGTTAGTTATTTACTCATAATTATTTTGTTATGTATACCTCACGCTGTATCCCTAACGGGGTAGTCAGAGAGGACGGAGCGCCAAGCGTCGCTCTCCTCACACATTTTCGCCTAGGTTTTCGAGTGCTTTTGACATTTCCGTCGGCTAACACTCTGGCTATTTGATCTTGGCTGTAAGTCAGCCTTAGTTTTCCTTGATTTCTTTTATCACTCGCTTTCGCTCTGTAGATTTTCTTCGTCAGTCTCATCATTCATCATTTCATATGTTACGTATATATATATATATGATGTGAGTATATTCTGATTATAAACCTCATTTAACGACAGTGTAACGTAACACTATTTTGTAGGAACGGTGATTTGAATTCGTGATTACGAGTTAAAATTTATTATGCTAAATAAAATATGTTTTCCAAAAATAATTAATTTATTAACCTTAAAATATTATCTATAACTAATTAATAACAATATTAAAACAAAATTACATTATTTACAAACATATAATTTAAAAAATTGATATACAGACTGATTCTGAATTTATTAATAAGAATTTTATATAGTGAATTCGAACAATAGACGCACGGTAGCTACATCGCGATGCGTTCGTAACATTCATTCTCGAAGAGAACGAATAACATTCATCCCACTAAAATTATTTTTTTTACTCACCAGTTAACTCGACTTAGTTGTTCTAAGTACAAACATTAATAGAAAAACCATTCAGCTACAATTATAATATTTGTATTTGTACCAAATATAAAATCGTTTTGGTGACAATCTTTGTAAATTTATAATAAGCATAACATTCTAAATAATATAATATAATTGTGAATCGTGTGTGATCCCGTACCGGGTAAGTTGTTGCAATGTGCATACCTACTTTTCACTAGGTATATTATTAATAATTGTTTGGCTTCATACATTGTAGGTTTGTTTTTTAGTATCTTCATGTTTATTGCTGTATGATTTGAAACTTAAACGCTAAATAAATGTATTTAGATTATATACATTACTAGTTCATTCTGTATATCTCATATTTTTAAATTATTTAAATCATACTGGTTGCAAACCGTCATTTTGTTCTCACAAAATTTTAAACTTGTCATTCACTGTTTATTCTTACATAACGCTTTGTATCTACTGCTGTAAATTACTGCTAATTTTCAGTATCTGGACTGCCGCATCACCCAGTTTGCTTCGTAGCTAATTGATAACCTACCCCCTTGTATATATGATAATCAGCTATAGCAGTCTAGAACGAAGAAAGTACTTATTATAACTCGATCCACGCACGTTCCAGGAACTTCGTTGGGATTGGTCTCTGTCCCTTCTACCTACATCGCAAACACCAACATCAGTCACCAACCAACAAACAACAACAATCTACCTACTACGGGTTGTAACATCCGGCCAGACCCAGACTAAAAGGACAAGGGGAGTACGGTGTCGCGAAAGGACGGTGACCGTAGTAGATCTAAACTCATTGCTAGCCTGATCCACGACCCGCTTATTTTTATTTTCAAATTATGACCTAATTATTTCTTAAAATAAATGAACTAACTTTTGTCTTGACTTATTATTTTTTTAATTGAATTATTTTTTAACTTAATTTTTCTTATTATACTTCTTTTGCTGCTCCCTCAAGCTCCCCCTAAGGAGCAGGAGGTGACAACAGCAGTAAATGAAGTTACAAGCATTTATTTGTATGAGCTTTTTAAATTTTTTTGACACAATTATACCTACTTTGTTGCTAATAAATGAATATAATAGTGGTTTATAAAGAAATGGTCACTCATTGTTTGCTATAGTCATTGCTCAACATATAGAGCCGAAATATCGCACCATCATGCTCACTGCTGCTCCGTTTTTTGTCACTAACAGATATCAACTATATAGTTTCTTGTCGGTTCTTCTCAGTATTCGTTCTTTTCGAACCGAACTAAAGTAGATTTGACGTTCAAAAATATCTTGCAATTGGATTTACTTTAATAAATTGATTTGACTTTGACTTTGAAATATACTATTTTCAAATTGACATTCATTTTATCATGGGTCAAGTTAAACTGGACATTCAATTGACGTGCTCGATGATGCGTATCTATGCGTCTCGCTTTCAGTGGTGCAACCTCTATAACGTTATTTCACTCTATTATTCATACCCACGTTTAGGTCTCGTAATAGTGTGTGTGTAGTCAACCAATCGGAGCGCAGTAACCACAGTAGTGTTTTGACGTAAATTGATTTCAAACAAAATAAATGACAATTCCTATCTATAGGTTGAGTGCTCCATGGCTAGTGGTATGAGTACTCTATGTTTATGTTGTACACCTAAGTAGTTAACCGGCTGTACAAATGTTTGTTATCTCGCCGAGCCGATGTGGGGACAACGCCACTAATGTCTTCTGTTCGTGCCACGTACATACGCTAAAACATGATTTAACTGCTTGCTATTACCGACAGTTTATAGCCTTTAGAATGTTTACAATTGTGTTTTAAAGACAATATATTGCACTACAGAAACTGTTTATGTACATTTATCTACTGGCTCAAGATCAAAATATTATACTGTAACAAAATATAAAGTTATATGAAAGGCATAATATACACTATCCAAACTAGGTCGGTTGTTCGATATGTGTGTGTAGATATTGAACGAATACGAGTATTATGTGAGCTTCAAAGTAAAAAGGAATTGTTCCGAGATATTTGTATTTTTGTTCGACGGCTGAAGAAAGATTACTTATGAAATAATGAATATTCTTTGATTTCCTACAGAATGCAAACATTGCTGATTTACGTATATTATTGAGTCATCCCACTTGAAGATATGTATGTATGTGTGTAATACAATTCTCTCATATGTACCTACTAAATACTTACTATTAAGTAGATTTCTCACTACTCAGTAGGTGTAAAGATGACAGAATAAATCAAATGTGAGCTGCGACATATGAATAGATAGATAAACTGACAGACGGACAGAATAACAAGCAAACAGAGGGACAGACGGTCGGATGGGTGGACAGATAGACATGACGAAACAATAAAGGTTCCGTTTTTGTCATTTCGAGGTTGAGGCTCAAGAAATTTATTCCCATAAAAAAATAAATTCACTAACACAGAAACAGAAATACAACATTGGGTAAACGTATAAATGTAGTTTTTTTTAAAATTAGCAATAGCTGGTATAGACAAAAACTGTCGGCCCGTTGAATGAAATTAAAAACACGGAGGCTACGAAATTGGAGACAGCTACAATGTACATAGAATATCAGTGTGTTTTTGATATAATATTTCATTAATCTCTTAAAAGTGAACAGATTTTGAACCTTTTATGTGAGGCAATTTATTATACCGTTTTGCTCTTTCATAGATAATACTTTTGTCTACAAAATCCTAAAAAAAGTTTGACACGTGAGCCATCGTCGACTCCATTTATCAATTTCTAGTATTACCAACATCAATTAGAAATTATATAAAATGTCTAGGAATTCCTTAAAGTACTTTGAAATTGTGTGATATATTCACCTTTCCTAAATCATTTTGACATTTTCCTACAAATAATATGAAATTTGTGAGGTAGGTGGATACATAAAATATTTAAACACGCATTTCCGTTAAATGAAATCTATGTATGTATATCTACATACAAAATAGCTCTGCACACTTTTACAGGAATGAGGTTGTATTTAAAACATGACTACACAGTTAATAATACTTTAAAGACATGTCTTAGTAAATGAACTAAATAAATAATTATATATGAACTCTATTAATATGAAAATCTAAAAGTAAACAATTTTTTCTGATTGTAAAGCATGACTATTATATATGTAGATAGTAGCTACATATCATGCGTTAGTAAACATTCATGATCAAATAAAATTATTTTAAAGCCTGTGCGTGAACATAATGGGACCTACAATTATTAATTTTTGCGTGAATGTAAGTCAGGTCCGATTCCCCTTAAGTCAAACAATATCGGTACGTACCCGGTGCGAGCGGGCAACAATGCCAGCGGTCGGCACAAAGCCCTGCCAAGATAATGGATATTGCTTTTCTTGCGAGTTTCAAAGCAGCCTACTTCGGAACCTCTCATAATCCGCTTACAGCTCCTGCAAGTACGTTATTGTGCTTTAGTGGAAACATTTCCTTGGGAAAACTGAAAATTCGTGACTCCAGTTACCTACGACACTGTGATCCGCTTTATTGCCAAATGACTAACAGATAGCTTACAGTTTCAATTTATGTGTTACGGAAATATACTCATTCCAAATGTTTCAATACACTTAAAACTTTTATTTATCTATATATATAATCTGTGGATTTTTATGGCATTTATTTAATTATTTAATATTTTGCATACTTTTCGTTTCTACTAAAAGTAAGCATAATCTTAAAAAGTTTTAAATGTCTAAATAAAATATAGTCTATATTAGACACGGATATTGTAGACTGCTATTTGTGAAAGAATTTTTGAAATCGTTTCAATAGTTCCAGTGATTACTCTCAACATACAAGCAAACACACAATTTTACATCTTTATAATAGTAGTACTGATAATAATGATTTCGACCGCGTTAAGATAGGAAATGAATTTCTACTTTAGATTAACGATCTAAAAATTTAACAATTGTATTGACGAAAGAAGCATTTTCATCGATAATTTAATTAGTGAGAAAACATTTTATTACCCCTTACCTTTTGTAAGTCTTTTTTCATCACATACACTGAATATTTTTAGTAATAACTGAATGGAGCGTTACAAAGACAGTTAGCAGCGAGTGGACTCAATTACTGGGTAGCGAGTGCCGTAAATCTACTGTCCGCAGTCGACACGGCAATTACTGTCGCCGCTCATCCGCAAAACGATGTTAATAGCCCTCTGATTCCTATGTTTATCTGTTCTACACTATATTACACACTCAAGACCAAAACTATTGAGAAATAATGGCGTAATAAGATATCTATTATTAATTTTTTTATTAATATATAATATATTTAATATGTGTAGTATATTTAATTATTTAAGTTTATGTATTGTTTAAGTATTATATATGTCGTATGCATTTATGTATATTTAGGTATATACTCGTATGTTCATGTTTTGTATTATTGTGTTTATTAATATAAATATGTATTATATATTTTCGTTTTATATTCTCCATATTAATTTTATGATAATATAATTTAGATTAGGTTAATTCAGCATTTTCATTTTAAATATATGCACTACCAATATTTTCTCAGTTTAGCTTTATGGTTGACTGATAGAGAATGCCACTTGGCATTAAGTCCGCCATTTGTACATTTTTGTGCAATGAAGTTTAAATAAAAAAAAAAAAAAATTTAAATTATTTATTTATTCCGAATCCAGATATCATTCAATCTGCTTTAAGATGTTAATATAGACGCTGTTAAGATAACAAAATGATTTTCTTAGTGAAACCTAGTGTTAAGGTTCCGACACAAAAATAATCAAAATATTTCTCCTAAAACCACAACCAGTTACGGTAAAATATAATTTTCATTCGCTAAATGACTACTTACAGTATCGTATTTAATAAATAAATGACAGTAAAAAGATTACGAAGTATCGTAGGCGCTAAAAATTTGAAGTAAGGGTAAAGAAACCATAATGGATACACTGGATTACACTACTGTTGCCTTAGCCTGAAGTCCGAAATAGCAAATGTTTAGCATTCGGCGAGGGTAATCCTCATTCGTTTCATCTCGGGGGAGACGTGATAGAACGCGCTGAGAGCTATACACTGCGCATTATTGCTTGCAATATGCCTTTATTTATCCTTTATTCTTACGATGTTTCTTGAGTCTTTACCCAAAGGTTTGATAAGTTTCGTTTTGAGGTTTTGCAGGGATTTTTAGAGACAAGAATACTTTCTCTAAATCTGAACTGAAATCCATTCTATAAATGGGAACATTTTCTGAAAACTATATCCGTCTGAAAAGAAGAAAGTTAAGTCACACGGTAGGCAAACTTCGTTCACTGGACTATCTGGCGTAGAATCGCTCTCTTAAAAACGTCGACTCAGACGATTATGATTTCTATTAGAAACTTTATTTTTATTACGAATCGACTTTAAAATGCTCAATTGTCGAGTGATCGTATTTACGATTACGGTCAAGTGATTGTGATTAATTAGTATGCTTACAGATCCGTCGCGATTGTGTAATTGATTATGAAAAATATTCACAAAGAAAACTGGAATTCTGCACTGGAACAATAAATATCTATCAACTGTAGATTATTACTATTATCTCTTTTGTGCTTTTTTTATGGCTATTACGCGACGAACGCATGTTCAAAGCTAATTTAAATAGTTTTCTTAAATTAACCTTGCTATCGAAATCCATGGCCCTCGGCTTGGAAGTCTACTACGCCCAAGGGCTACAAGGGCTGCTATTTATGTATCCGGAACTGGCCAGTTACAGAACAATATTAAAAAAGTAATTATAACATTTAAAAATAGAACTCTTTGGCTGAAGAATACAATTTGTTTCATGTACCTGTCATTTGTTTATCCTTTGTGGCGTCATTTTGAAAATTGCGAGTCTTTATCACAATGAATTTAAGTCGTGAAAATTTTCGTGCTATGATTTATGACGATTTTCGGCGAGGGCTAACTCAAAAACAGTGCATCGATCAACTCACTTCGACTTTTGGGGACGAAGCACCATCGAAAACTACTATGTATCACTGGTTTAGTGAGTTTAATCGTGGGCGGTTTGTGCTCACGGACAAAGTTAAAGAAGGTCGCTCTAAATCGGTTGTTGTACCTCAAAATATTGATGCTGTGCGGGAACTAATAATGCAAGATCGTTATGTTACATATCGCGAGATAGAGGCGTCTCTGGGCATAAGTATGATGAGTATAAATAAAATATTACACGAAAATTTAGCTGTAAAAAAAATTTGTTTACGTTGGATTCCGCACAACTTGAGAATTGACCAAAAACGGGCTCGTGTCGATTGGTGTGAAAAAATGTTACAAAAGTACAATCAGGGTGCGTCAAAAGCTGTCTATAATATCTACACAGGTGATGAATCTTGGATATATGCGTATGATCCTGAAACTAAACAACAATCAACGGTTTGGGTGTTCCAAGATGAGCCGAACCCAACAAAAGTCATTCGTTCAAAAAGCACTTTGAAGCAAATGCAAAGCAACAAGCAACTTGTTTTTTTGGTACAAATGGACATGTAGCTACAGTGCCACTAGAGGATCGTAAAACAGTTAATTCTGAATGGTACACGACCATTTGTTTGCCAGAAGTCTTTGAAGAAATAAGAAAGAACGACCGACAACGCAGAATCCTTCTTCATCATGACAATGCTAGCTGCCACACATCGGCCGAAACAACTCGGTATTTGGAAGATCAAAAGATCGAATTGACGGTTCATCCTCCGTACAGCCCCGACTTGGCCACCAACGACTTCTATTTATTCCCAACCGTGAAGAATAAATTACGTGGTCAACGTTTTTCGAGCCGTGAAGAGGCTGTTGATGCGTTTAAAATGCACGTTTTGGAGATACCTCAATCCGAATGGAAAAAGTGCTACGAAAATTGGTTCCAACGCATGCAAAAGTGCATCGATCGTCATGGTGAATATTTTGAAAAGCAATAAAACTATAATAAATGCTATATGTTTGTTTCACTTTGTTATTTCGGATACATAAATAGCAGCCCACGTAGTTGGTCCGGTAAGCTAATTTAAAATGTTGTTAATTGATATAAATAATCAATCTAAAATAAGTAGGTACCTCAGTCCAAATAAAAAAAGATGTAACTGCGAAGAACACAGCGAGGCTGGGTTTTTAGTTGTGTGATACGTAGGCTAGTGTTGCCCTATTGTTTCCTAACACCCCAGTTACTATAAAAATAATGTTATCAATGATAACGTTATTTCACTGTAACATTTTTTTAATGTAACGTTTTTTCGTATATGACGTCGCGTATTTATTGCACAGATACGTTCCAAATAAGTTTTATAATAGTATTAGCTGTAACCGTGACTTCGTCCGCGTGGAAATTTTTTCCGAGGCTTTCTCTATTTTAGGTTAGGTTACATGTACATGTATATATGTATACCATATGTATGTATAAAGGTTGTTTTTGAAAAAAAGGCTACGTCTAGCCTACGTCTGTCTCCAGGCACATGCTATCTCTGCACCTTTCATCATAATCGGTTCAGCGGTTTAGCATTTCCCATACAAAGTTTTAACCCCTTTTTCACCTCCTTAGGAGTAGGTTTTTGATAAAAAAAAGGCTATCACTGCACCAAATTTTATCATAATCGGTACAACGGTTTACCATTTCTCATAAGAAGTTGCATCTCCATTTTCACCTCCTTAGAGGTAGATTTTCAATAAAAAAACGTAGCCCATATCATATAAACAGATAACTAATGCTGGCTGACAGCCAGAAAAGGTCAGGTCACCACACCAGCAGATTCGTGGGGAAAAGTAGTAGATATGTAATACTTTTGCCTGTTATTTCTATAGGTTGTGATAAACAGAAAACCGTCTGCGCGTGGTGAAAAAAACATATTAATTAGCCTTAGGCAAATGATGCAAAACCATGGTGTCGAAATAGAAGACATTTTTACTACTCCCAGACGAAGAATGATACTTAACAGCGTTAGAAAAATCACGAGCGGTCGCATTGAGACATCTGAGAACTACTAAAGCGTTATGAGTTATGAGAATGCAAGATGTACATTAAGTATGTAATGTTATAAATAATAATACAGTTATGAGAATGCAAGATGTAAATTAGGTGAAAAAGCTACGCAAATGTTTGTTATGTACCCATCATAGCAAAGTCAGTAACAAAGATGTACATAAAACGATCTGAGATGCGACATTGCAAATTATGCACACATCAAATAACGGAAATATTTTTCTACGTTTGAATGAACACCAATTACTCGTATTAGGTATTGAAACACATTGTAATATGGGACGAGCCGTGCGAAGCGAAAACGAGTTCCATAAACTCACACTCGTGTTTAATACTTATTATATTTACGATAGTGATATAAATAACTATGCATAAAATTATTGTTTATTTAATGCACCAAAAATATTAGAAATAAATTTTTATTGATTCTTCATTTGACATTTTGTAAATTTGTTAATAAATTGTTTATCGTGTTTGTTATTTTCATTCTGTTAGTCACAAATATTGCGACAAAAATGAAGCAGTTTTTAGAAAATACTATATGAAATCTAAAAGTAAAAGTCTAAAATATTTATAAATTTTACAAAATATAATAAAATAAAATAATGTCGTCTCTATAGTTATCTATTTAAAAGCTTTTTATTGTTCTTAACATCTGTAAATAATATATCCAATTCGAGTTACAGTTACCTACTTGCCAATAGCTAATAGTAATTGTATCGATAAGATTTCGTATTGTAGTACTGTGACCCGTCCCTAGTCATGCACTTTAGTACAAGTCGAACACCTCACGTCAACGAAAAAACGGAAACGCTTTTAGTGAAAAGACTGTCCAGTCTGTTCCTTGTTCCTTGTTCCTAGATTATATCGGTTCGCATCGTGGTGGTTCGGATTCATAATATTAATACTTATTCTTAATTCAAAAGCGTTTCCTGCTGCCTTTGAACGAAAGATTCGGATTAAATACGCTCTTCGTTCAGGAGCGCTCTGTGAACGATGAACTACTGAAATATCTTGAGAGCGGGATGGAACTAGTTCGGTCGCTCACACATACAAGGAAACGGCTCAGTTAGGTCCATAGTTCTCGAACGACTCAACTCTAGTAGCGCGACTCTAGTTATTGTTCTGAGACAGCGCCATTTTATTCCGGTACCTACTGCACTCGGCCTCATTGGAATGTGTATACTGTACATCATAAAAGTAATTTATTTCATTTGCTATTTTTCTTATATGATTTCTTCTCATTTTTCTTATAGTATACTTTATAGTGTATACAAGGAAAAATATGGATCTATTTAAAAAGAAAGGAGATATTAAAGGTATGGAAACCCGGCGTCATGATAAGTTGGTTGGTCTGTAATTTAAATGACTTCGGTCAAATGCTTCATTTTAGGCAACTACATTCATTTTTATAATAAGGTTCTTCAAGAAATCACTCAATTCACGGAAAAGAGATTTAAACTTGTTATCAAAGTACACCGAATGGGAAATCATAGTTATAAAATAAACTATTTCATTGACCACAAAACCATAGGTTGGGAATAAAGCTCTCTGCACTTGCGTTTACTGGGTTTCTGAATGTTGTATTTTATAGTACCTCTCGTAAAATGAAGTTGATAAATGACACCTGACTGATTTTTTTTGATTTTCAAACTGAAGATAGGTAGAATTAAAGATATGACCACTCGACCTCTTGACCGAGGAGACACAACTGAGGAGGTAGGATTCGGCAGTGTCCAACGACAATGGCCTGAGTTTTTGCCACATTCACTGACAGTCTCCACTGTGCCAGCCAGGCAGGGAGGGCATCTAGAGCCACCTGCATCTTACATGCGGCGTGTCGAGGACTCATGGACGAGACATAGTACGCGGCATCGTCAGCGTACAGGGCAAGTCTTGCTCCGCCCTCCACGGGGATGTCATCCGTGTACCTGGAGTAGCACACCGGAGACAGATAGCTGCCTTGAGGGACACCGGCCTTGATACGCCGCTCTTGAGATAGGACGTCTTCCACGGCCACTTGGATGCGCCTATCTTTAAGAAAGGTGGCCACAGTCTTAACGTTCGACGAGGAGTCGTAGACGTGGACAGCTTAAAGAGCAAGCCTGGATGCCAAACGCGATCAAAGGCCTTTTCCATGTCGAGAAGTACTGCTACAGTGTGTTCCCTCTTGTTCGAAGCCACTGTCATATCGTGCAGTACTCTCGACAGTTGGAGAATGGTGGAGCGTTCGGCCCGGAAGCCAAACTGCTCTTCTCGAGGCATGATATGTGGCGAAAGGTGCCGTAGCATAAGCTTCTCGAACACCTTAGAGATGGTCGGAAGCAGCGTAATAGGCCGATAGCTATCTGCCTTCAGAGAGTTCTTCCCGGCTTTGGGTAGCATAATCTTCCAAGTGGACAGGAAGGGCCCCGTGCGCAGAATTCCGTTGAAGTGCGGTAGGTGACGCAGGGCTTCATTGGAGATACCGTCGCAGCCCGGGGCCTTCCGGAGCAGCGTGCGCTGGATCATGCGCTGAATTTGGCCTGGGGAGAACACTATGGGATCTTCTTCAGGTGCTATTGGCGCGGTGAAGTAATTGTCCAGGTGTCGATGGACTTCTGCTGTGTGCACATTATTGTTGGAAGGGTACGATTGAAATTGTCGCTCGAGACACTCAGCAAAAATTTCCGTCCGGTCTTCCGCTCTGTAGCGAGGCGTGCCGTCGCTGGCTAGTAACGGACGGATGGGCTGCATTTGGCCGGTTACTCGGCGACACAGCTTGTGGATGGATGTCCAGTCGTCTCCAGCCGAGTCGATGGTGCGTTGCCACGACTCGGTTGCCTCCGCTTCCAAGGCGGCTGAGATCTTTGTAGTTAGCGAGTTCAGCTGAGTCTTTAAGGTCGGACAACGACTGAGTTGCCATACCTTTCAGAGGCGCCTCTTTTCGGCTAACATTTTCTTGATGTACGCGGGTGGAAAATGCGTTAATTTACTTTTTGGGGCGTCTCGAGTGGCGTAGCGAAGAGCACTCTGCATACGGGAGGCAAGATCATCTACCAAAACATCAACGTCTTGGGGTGTTTCGACGGGTTTCGATTGGAGGTGCTGGTCCATATAAAATCCGAACCTTTCCCAGTCGTAAAGGCGAAAGGCGACGGGTGGTCGAATTCGAATCGGGTGCTTGGCTATGGTGATAAATACGGGCTGGTGGTCCGAGATCACATGGTCGTCCAATACATCGACTGTTGGTCGGGATGGGATGCCATGGATAATTGTGAGGTCTATCACGTCCGGGATATGCGACGATGTGTACGGGTAGTGTGTTGGAACTTCCGGCCCCAAGACCTCATAGCCTTTTCGCTCCGCGTCATCAAGAAGACGGCGTCCATTAGGGCAGATCCTTGACGAATTCCAAGCAGTGTGCTTGCTGTTCATATCACCAGCCAGAATTGTGGGCAACGGTGAATCCAATAAATTATGGATATCCGCTACCACAAGGCGGTTAGATGGTGGTTTGTAGACAGCAAACACACGGATCGGATTGCCGGCAATGCACAGCTCCACTCCGAGAGCATACAAAGACTGAAGTTGTAACGGTGGTAGTGGCTGGTGGACGATTCTCCTCCTCACAAGAATAGCCAGACCTCGAAAAGCAATTCCTGGGGTATCGGAGATTTCGTCTTTCCTGTATACGATGTATGAGGACATCTTCAATCTATCTGTGCTACGGAGATGTGTCTCTGAAATCAGCAAGAGGTCAGCATCGTTTTCGAAGGCAATTGCCCGCAAGAGGTTGCGCTTTTGTTTAGACAGTCCGTCGGCATTCCAATGTATCATCTTCAGGGTCTTAAACATTGGAACTAAGTAAGGACGTGATCCCTCTGAAGATGATAGGAATTGGATCTTGGTTGGACTGGAGTGCAACCAAAACGTCCTGCAGTACTTGGATCGCTCGCAAAAGAACTTTTCGATTCTCGTCCAAAGGCGCTGACACTATCCCCCGCTGTGCTTCCTTCCCCCTAATGGAGGTAGCAGGCACTTGTTGGGGTTTAGGCTGAGGTTTTCTAGGTTCTACTGATTTTGGAGCTGTAGTAGAGGTTGTCTGTGCGATGGTGTTTGTAGGTTCAGTGGTTTTCGACTTCCTTTTACTGCGCCTTTTCCTTTTGGGAGCGCTTCGCTTCATGGGATCGTTGGCAGCAGCCATCAAAGATTGGGCACTGTCTGCCTCTGCTCTCGGCGCGAGGGACGCCTCTTTGATATTCGCGGTGGTCAAAGATGCTGTGCCAGCTTTTTTATTCCTGGCCTCTCTCATGAACAGTGGACACGCAGTATTAATTGCGGTGTGTGGTCCACCACAATTGGCGCAGGTTGGAGGCTCTTCCCGGGGACGAGGACAGTCACTGGCAGCATGCTCCTCTCCGCAACGAACACACGCAATTCTCCTGTGACAGTTGTGAGTGGAGTGCCGAAATTGTTGGCAGCGGTGGCATTGGGCGGGACCTTTTTTGCCCCTCCAGGCCTCAATTTTTACACCGGGCATGCACAACAACTCTCCAATACTGTATATGCCCGGAGTGAGATCAGGGGTGCGCTGGAGTTGCACGTAAAGAGGCAACCTGGGCGCCCCTGACGTGCACGGATTGGACGGACATACTCCGGTATGTATCCCATAGAACGAAGCTCCTCCTCTATGTCAGAAGGAGCGGTGTCTGCAGGTAGGCCCCTAATGGCCACTTTTAGGCTGCGTTCCGCCGGTAGTGAGTAGGAGAACCAAGCGATACCTTTTTCCTTTTCCAACACGGTAAGATAACTTTGGATTAGGCGGTACTCTGTCTCTTCCTTGGGTATAAAGTACACCCCCTTTCCATAAGGACGTGCATTGGGTACACGCCCTAAAGTTTTCTTAAGCTCCCTGAAGTGATGCACCCAATCAGGGAGGTGTTCAACAATGAGCGGTGGGTAGCGCGGATTTTGCGGCTGCGCGGAAGGAGCTGAAGTGGCCGTAGGAGGAGAGGCTTCAATAATCTTGGTAGTGGTAGTTGTCTTTGCTGCTGATACGGCAGCGTAAGAAGGATTCGGCGCGACTGTGTCCATGGGCTCAATGTCTAATGATGGCATAGACAAAGCCAACGAAGGAAAAGGTGCACGCGGAGAAACAGCTGCTTTTCCTGGCAAGGTCAGAACAGGTTTTACCACTCGAGGTGATTGAGTCACCTCTGGGCGCGATGTCGTTGGTGGTGTCAAACGTAAGGGAGTCGTACGCATGCCTTCGAAAGAAGTTATCTCAGGCCGCGGAGAGTTCAATTCAGTGGCATATCTTGTCAGTAAGGGCACGGTTGCCTTTGTACTGATGGGAGACGTCATTTGCTCTTGTGATGTATTGGGTGCGGGAGTCGGAGAGGTAGTAAGAAACTCATCCGCAGAGAAAAATTTGTCGCCCGCCCCAGGAGTTGTGGGGGTCAGTGACGACGGGGTAGGGTGAGGTGAGGATTCACCCGATCGCGACGTTCGCAGAACTCCCCCTGCTACGGCGATGACGTTTTCTAGCGCTGCCTGGATAGAACTACCGTGTTGCGTGCGGGTGAAGATACGTTGTTTCTGCACGCTCGATCCAAGCAGCGCCGGGCCAGAACGACCGCGTCGCCTTTGCGGCAGCGGTTGCCGGTCGCGGACGGGAGCGGAGGGGCAGGGAAGGCGGTGAGACATGCTTGCGTACTATACTGAGCTAGACTGCATCCAACTCCGCACAGACCGCAACCACATTGCGCGATAAGGTAGGGGCATTGGTCGCCCTGGGAAGGGCTTTTAATAAAACGAAACCAATACCCCTACCCAACCTCGCTTGGAACCTATACAACGACGACGGCTACCTAGATAGTATCGAATTGAGGCCCTACAACAACGCAGGGGAATTGAACCTGGGTTGCACCGGGTGCGCGGTCCAGACAAGTAGATGAGCAAAAAATAATACGACTCTATTTACTAGGACCCGAGCGAAAGTACTCGGCAGGCCAATCCAGTAGGGATGTGATAAAATAATCGATTTTATTTTAATCGATTATTATTTATTTGTGATCGATTTTTTAAAATCGATATTTTCTTAATAGTAATAATCGATTTTTAAAAATCGATTATATAAATTACACTTGTTTTTATTAAAAATATGAAGAAATGAAAAATAAAGAAATCTAATGCTGCCAAAATTACACATTTTAATTGCGACGAATGAAAAAACGCGAAGTAAGTTCACTACCATGAACAAGTCGATCAAAAGACGGCGCCATCTATATGTATGTACGTAAAACAGTTTCGTATTTGTTCAACAGTTTCCTTTCTTTCAAGTGTAAATAATTTAAAAAAACGTCTTCTAACGGTAAAACACCTAAAAGCGGCTGGCGGAAATATTTTTTCATGAAGAAGGATAATACCACAGCACAATGCAAATATTGCCCGAAAGAATTAAAAACATGTAGTAATACTACAAATTTAAAGCATCATATGGAGCGAAAACATCCCACTGTCCTACAGGCTAACCAGGTAGCATAAATTATTATATTTTATTATAATTATGGTCCTTATGACTAAAAATATCTGTCAAGCGAGTCATGCGTTTTATAATCTCAACATTAAAATTTTTTTTTCTTTCTTCATGGAATGGCGCACAGATAAGCACATTTGCCAATGTCAAGTATTATATTAAATCTAGAAGAATCGTTATCTAGATCGTTATCGTAAAATTCCTCGAGTTGAGTTGAGTCGAGATGCATTAAAAAGATTTCTATTTATATGAAATGGCGATCTGGGCGGTTATTCACAATCGTCGGAAACTTTTCGTGGCGGAAAGTGATACTGATAGTAGACTTGACTGAAGTTTTATAGGGGTTATTGGAAGAGGGCGAGAACTTCAGCTACACATGTTTATTTAGATCAACTCAATTTTTTTCGTTTACACAGAACTTTAAAACACAATATGCTATCACTTTTGTACTTTATAACTCCCACAAATGTAAAAAATAGAAAGTTTAAATAAAATGATAACCTCACTTCTCCCGTTCCCGCCAAAAAGTCAACATTAAAATTAAAAGCACAGGAAGTTTTCAGTTAACTTTTTTCAATAAGCATTGTATCGAGACCATCTGCTCAAACACTTATTAACTAAAGTACTTTATTTTCCTCAACCTTGCTTGCTTTTAGGGATAAGTATTGTATTATTTTGAAACTAACGGGTCATATCTTTTAATTGATTTTTTGCCGTAGAACTCCCTTGAAGATGATATTCAGGATATCGGCTGATGTAAATAACTCAAAACAGCCAAAATGATATGCCGGGACAGTCTAACCTAATGTGGAAATAATTTTTTTAAATTTTTTTCATTGTTTAAACTTAGGAAGTTTTCAGAAAGATTTGTTTTGAAACCAAGTTGTCGTTTTGGTTATTTATCGTACTTATCATTTTATATTATTTTTATTCTGATAAATTGTTAATCCTATACCAATCTCTTAGTTTTATTACTATATCGATAAGCTGCTTTTTTTTCAATTAATACTAAAAAACGATTTTTCTCAAAAATCGATTATTTCTTGTAATTAAAATCGATTTTTTAAAATCGATTAATACTGAAAAGAAAATAATCGATTTTTTTCACTCAATGTCACATTTTTACAATACAGTCATAAAAAAGGAATAACATTTCACAGGTTATTTTTCCTAGTGAACTAAACGATGGCGCGTTTTAAAAACGAACAGCGCCATCTAGGTACAATTTGAGTGAACTAAATCTAATTTACCGATTGCACTATAGAAGGGTCGTAAACACATATAATATTCCTTTATGTATGTTTTATTTTTCCTTGTAACTAATAATTATCACAACTGAGTCACTCATTTGCGAATTTCCCATCTTTAGTTATATCATAGTCGCCATATTTATCTGTACCACATCTAAACTAATATTGTATGGAGAGAGAGCGGATATTGTAAGTTTGTTTATATGTGGTGGGTAATCTCCGGATCGCTGCATCTATTTGAATAATTCTTTCACTATTTGAAAGGTACTGTTAGTTCCACATTAATTTTAATTTCATAAATTACCCACGTGTGATATTTTGTAACATTTTAGTAGCAAAAACGAGGGTAGAATGGATTCCCTGCGTGTAGTGGGGCTGCATAAAAGACTGATTTTGGTCTTGTAAGGGTCAGTTGTTGATAAGCCATCGAATAGTCAAGTACATAATAGTTGTGATGAAGAATTGATAGTTTGTTCATAGTGATCAGTGCTCCCGTTACATTTCATATTTAACAGTACATTATTCCAAATTGACATACGAGTAGGCTATATATTATGTATTCAACCCGGGTGAACTCGAGACGGGCCGCGGTTTTTTGTTTATATTCTGGACAAAAAAGTTAATTAAAAAAATCAAAAAAACCCGTCTGTAACAACCATTAAGAAGAACTAAAGCGATGTTACAACAGATGTTAACAAGACGCGTTCATAATAAAAATTTTGTTTTCAGAATTTGAAGATCACAGGTTAAAATAGAGCCTATGGCAATCCTTGGATTAAGACCAATGATACTTTGTACTTGAAAATCCGTTACACCGTTTAGCCTGCGGAGGTCACAAAGAAACAGACGTACATACATACATATAATAATAATATACTCAGATATTTCACACTGCGCCATCTAGTCCCAAAGTAAGCAGCACAGCGCTTGTATTATGGGTACTAGACAACTGATATACTACCTACATACTTTTTTTGTAAATAAATACATATTATACATAGAAGAAATAAATAAAAAGACGAACTCAAACTTAATTATATAATTTTCTCTATGATTAACTATATTCACAGACTACTATATAACACCATAACAAATACTAACAACAAAGAATATATTACAGATATGACAGATGGTAAGGTTGCGTTCATATTCCAATATTCTCTCCTGGACGCAGACCCATAGCCTTAGAAAAGTTTTCATGCTTCGATCATGGCAGGCTCTTGGTTAGTACATCAGCAATCATGTCAGTGGTCCTCTTATACTGTACCAATACTCTCCTGGAGGCAATTTTTTCTTTAATGAAATGGTACTGGACATCTATATGTTTACTCCTGGCATGATAGCTCACGTTGCCTGCAAGACTTAAAGCGCTTTGATTATCACAATTAATTAAAATTGGAACCTGTTTAAGATTTGACCAGAATTCCTCTTCCAAATGTTTTAACCACAGACTTTCTTGCACAGATGAGGCCAATGACATGTATTCAGCCTCTGTGGTAGACAATGCAACAGTCGGCTGTCTTTTACTGCACCAGCTTATTGCACCACCCTGAAAAATAAATACATTGGCAGTGCAGGATTTACAGTCGTCAACATTACTCGTCCAATCTGCATCACAGTAGCCAGTGATGTTACTGTCACTTCTTTTGTATGTCAGTTTCCAATTTTTGGTTGCTCTTAAGTATCTTATTACCCTCTTCAATGAAGTCCAATGTAAAGCGGTTGGTTGGTCATTGTATTTACTCAGTGAATTCACTATGTAAGTAACGTCTGGCCTTGTTCCTTGTGATAAATATAAAAGACATTCCACAGCCTCTTGGTAAGGAATGCCTGTGAGTATTTCGCCTTCACTTTTTGCTTTTTTCATTTGAATATTGGTTTCACAAGGCGTCCACATAGGTTTACACTCACTCATATGAAATCTACTGAGAACTTTTTCTATATAAATAGATTGATCTATAGATACTTCATTACTATCTTCGTGTAATGTGATAGTGAATCCAAAACATTGTCTTGCTACACCCATGTCTTTCATATTAAATTTTTTTTTTAGTTGTTTTTTCACCTTGTTTACAGTTTCATTATTTAATCCATATTTTTACTTGAAAAAATACGGCAGGTCATCAACATAGACAGTTATAAATAATATGTCTGACTCACTCAATATATGATAATAAATACTAGGATCAATTTTTGAACGTTTCATGTCAATTTCTATTAGAACTGAATTCAATTTTATGTTCCACTGTCTACTTGCCCGTTTAAGTCCATAGATGGCCTTATTTAAATGGCATACTTTCTCACCTTGTTCGAAAGATGGTGGTTGTGACATATATATCTCCTCTTCAATGTCATCCTGAAGAAATGCTGTGACTGCATCCATTTGGTGAATTTTTAAATTATATTTTGCAGCCAGGCCAAATAGGTACCTGATAGATGTATATCTAACGACTGGGGGGGCATATACATCATGATAGTCAATACCTTTTTTCTGCTGATATCCTTTTATAACAAGTCTAGCCTTATAACGAATGACTTCACCATTCTCATTACTTTTAATTTTGTAAACCCACTTACATGGAATTATTTTCTTGTTTTCTGGTAAGTTCACTAAAACCCAAGTGTTGTTTTTCAATAGAGACTGATACTCTTCATTCATAGCACATCTCGATTTATCTGCCTGGGTGCTATGCAAGGCTTCTTAAATACTTTCTGGATCGCTGCTTAAAAAACTAGCAGTTGATTCCACGTTAATATAAACATAAGATGTTGGTTCCTTATACATACATACATGCATAGAAAAACTAAAAAACACGCTTATATCGCTTACTAAATATTAAAAAATAATTAAATTAAATAAACTTTTATTTGTTACGATGTATGCATGTTACCCTTGCCAATATTTTAATTTCGTTGTAGAGTAAATAAAAGTATATATTTTTTTATTCAATAAGTGACGGATGATCGACATGCTAGGCAATTATGTGTACTTTAATTAATTTAGACAAAGCACTACACATTTTTAATTAGGTATTGGACATAAAAGAAGTGATAAGTTTACAAATAACTACCTAGCATTTCTATCTCTACAACGGGTTTACTCTACAACGAAATTAAAATGAAGAAAGGAATGCTTAGATGGTTCGAGTACATAGAAAGAATGGGTGATGAAAGACTGACGAAGAAAATATACAGAGCGGAAGTAAATGGTAAATGAAGCCAAGGAAGACCAAGGCTGACTTATGAAGATCAAATGGCCAGAGTGTTAGCGAATGGAAATGAGTGAATCGAGTGAAAGTATGATAAATGCAGTAGAAATGCGACCTTTGAGAAAGATATGCGGTGTCACCCTTGCGGACAGACTAAGCAATGAAGAGATACGCAGTATGACAGGGTTGCACGACAGTGTTATTGTAAAAATGAAGAAAGGAATGCTTAGATGGTTTGGGCACATAGAAAGAATGAGTGATGAAAGACTGACGAAGAAAATATACAGAGCGAAAATGAGTGGTAAAGAAGCCAAGGAAGACCAAGGCTGACTTATGAAGATCAAATAGCCAGAGTGTTAGCGGATGGAAATGTCAAAAGCTCTCGCATACCTAGGCGGAAATGTGTGAGGAGAATGATGAGATCTGAGGAAGCGAAAGAAGAACGTAAGAACCGCGACGCTTGGCGCTCCGTCCTCTCTGACAACACCGTTGGGGATACAACGTGAGGATATGTATGTATGTATGTGTATTAAATTATTTGTTTGACTTTTTATATTTGACATGATGATACGTGTTTGCTTTCATAGTATTATGTCAAAATTCTATAGATATAAAATAATTCAATATAATAACTCTTCATCTAGTACTGGCCGTAGTCAGTACTAAGAAAATGATATTGTAATTTGAAATTTTGAAGAGGGAAGGCGAGGAAAAGAAAAAGGGGAGATGACAAGTGTGAGATGGTAGAAACGATATGAAGAAAAGTGAGGTTTCTTATGCTTCCTTTTAACAATTAAAATAAATGAAAATATATTTAAGTAATTGAAGAACTCCTCTGTGGAGATATTTCCATAAAAGCAAATACGAAGATTATCGTTAGGAGTCCAATTATAATACTACCTATTACCGTGGTACGCCTACAATCAAGCGCATTCCATTGGGGACTATCCAGACATCATAGCCGTATATTTTTTTTTTTACAAAACATTTTAGAAAACATATATTTAATCTGTCTAAATTTTCTTTTTTTAAATTTAATTATTGTCGCTATACGATAATGGTAACATGCATATATCGTCACAAATAAAAGTTTATTTAATTTAATTATTTTTTAATTTTTAGTGCGTGATAAAATCGTGTTTTTATCTTTTCTTTAAGCTATAATATTTTTTATAAATACATAGACGAGGAAATGTAATAGGATGACTACGAAATTATAATAGAAAAAATTGTATACAGAGTCGTATTTTAATTGCACAAACTATTGTTTCAATTTGTTTACAGATTACTAATCTTTTATAGTCATTACATTTTTGAAGTTTTATCTTTAACGAAATGGTAACATTTTACTGTAGTTTATTATATTGCTTACTGCAATAAGGACTTTTTGGCGGGAGAAGTGAAGTTGTCATTTTATTTAGGTTTTCTATTTTTTACATTTTTGGTAGTTTTAAAGTACAAAAATGATAGTATATTGTGTTTTAAAGTTCTGTAAACTAAGAAGAAAGTACCGGGAAAAGATCAATAATACACGAAATGTTAGTTATTCATCCAAATTTATTTTATCACCTTCAAAGTATGCTTCTTCAGAAAAGATACACTTACGCCAACGAATAATCCAATCATCAAAACATTTTTTAAACGCTTTTTCCGCAATTGAGTTCAGTGCTCGCCGCGAATTCTCCTTTATCTCCTACCGAATGAAAACGGGTGCCACGAAGTGGTAATTTGAGTTTAGGAAAAAGAAAGGAGTCGGCTGGAGCCATATCTGGTGAATAAGGTGGTTGCTCGATGATATTTGTTGAGTTTTTGGTCAAAAATTCATTCACAATGATGGCCTTGTGCGAAGGCGCATTATCGTGGTGCAAAATCCAAGAATTTTCTTCGTCTTTCGTCGAATTTGCTCTCTTAAACGCCGCATAACGCCCAAATAATATTCTTTATTTACCGTTTGACCTTCCGGCAAGAATTCCGAGTGCACAACATCGCGATAGTTAAAGAAAACAGTCAACATGAGTTTGACTTTTGATCAACTTTGACGTGTTTTTTTCGGTTTCGGTTCAGTTGGAAGGCGCCACTCCGAAGCTTGTTGACTAGTTTGCATGTCAAATTCGTAAACCCACGTCTCGTCACCAGTAACAATGCGTTTCATGAATGTTGTATCGGAATTGACTCGTTCTAGCTTGTCCTCAGCGACTTATGCGATTGAGTTTTTGGAGAAAATTCAGGTCTTTTGGGACTAGCCGAGCGGCAACATGTTTCATACCCAAGTGATTATTTAAAATGGTACGGATCGACTCGTGAGACACAGAAAGTTCGGCGGCTATCTCTCTCAAACTTAAATGAGCATTTTCAGTCACTATTTCCTTCACTTTTGCGATGTTAACTTCAGTTACAGACGTTGATGGCCTACCAGAGCGAGGTAAATCTTCCATCACATCTCGACCGCTTTTGAACGCTTTGTACGACTCATAAGCACGTTGACAAAGTCGATTCACCGTAAGCCTTCTGTAACATTTTCAGTGACTCGGAACACGAAATTCCATTGGCGATGCAAAATTAAGACAAATTTTTTGTTCGATGTTTTTGTCCATTATGCAATTCGCAATATACACTAGAATGATATAACTAAAAACAGCACTGTATTTAATCTAAATATCAGATGCAACTCAAACTTCGCGCCAAAATGGAAAACAGTTGTGCCAATCTAACAACAATAAAAAAAAACAAAAAATTGAATTTGGAACCATAAACAAATCATCCATTCCCGAAACTTTCTTGACTGAATGTTTAAGTGAAAAGAATGGTGTAGGTCTAAATGAACATGTGTAGCTGAAGTTCTCGCACTCTTCCAAGAAGTCCTATAAAACTTCAGTAAAGTCTATTATCACTTTACTGGAGAAGTTTTACGATAAGAAAAAACTAATTTACTTGTGATTCTACTTATTAATACGTGACATTAGCAAATGCGCTAAACTGTGCGCCATGCCATAAAGAAAGAAAAATAAATAAATACTGCAATAAGCGTCATCTTTGTTGTTATTTTTACCAGTTATAAAGTACTTATAAAATACGTCCCTTTTTGAAAATTTGTAGAAATAGCTCCATTTATTTAGTATGATCGATTGAAATAAATTATATCATTTCGTCGCCTCCACCGAACAAAATGGTAATCGCAAAAAGCAAATTATTCAGGAAAAATAGAAAACTAAACTTGCCTATAACTATTTAAAAATAAAAATTTCAAAGTTAAATTTCGCAGACATTGATTCTTAATTTTTAGCTACTCCTTATCTTATTATCCCATTTCGATAATTACGACCCCATCTAATGATATTAATGGAAATGTACATTACTGGAAACAGCGCAATAGGCTAAAATCGTAATTGTCGAAAACAATATTATTCGTGTTAATATTCAGCAAAGAACTGTATGGCATTGTAGCAATGAAACTTTATTCGTGTTTACTTTTATAGCAACTTAGTATAATAATAGAATGTCAATGTTATCTTCTCGTAAAAATAAAAAAAATATAATATTGATTACAAATGTTACAACATAGAACCACGATCGACGAGTAAAATATTTTAAAAAAATGTAAAGGATAATTACTACCACTAAAAATAAATGAATACTGTTTTAAAACGATATTTTTATTGCGTATGCATAAGCACATATACAAATATTCATCGTACCAAATAAACATTAAAAAACAATTAAATAGTTTATTAAAAAAAATCAAAATTCTTCATATTCGTTTTCCGAGCATGAGTTAGTCGTACTTGGAACTTCAATGTCTTCAGCCAGCGTTAGTGCATCGTAAAATGAATGATAATATGGCGGGATCGCCTGAGATAGGCACAGACTCTTTAAGTCATTGTATAACTCTTTTGGTATATGGAAGGGCTTATTATAGGCAACCTTCAGTTCGGGTGCAGGGCATGCAGCTACCATCACGTGACCGCGGCTGTTGCCACGTCCTCGACCACCTCTTCGACCACGTCCTCGTGTAGTAGTTCGGGTTCCTGTCGTAGCAGTATTCAAAGTGTGAAATTGTTCGTCTAATTCATATTTAAAGTTTAAAATGTTTGGTCGAGCTCGGGATACATGAACTTCCATTATCTTGGACCACGCTATTTTGTTGCCTATTGTGTCCTGCGACCAGTTCTGTCCTGAAATAAGATTCTTAATATCAAAAAAGTCAGATTGTGTCATTTCCTTCAAAATATATTTTTTGCCAGTTACTTTGGCATTTAAAATCATCGAATAGATCTGATCAGGAGTAAAGATAGTTTTATTTTTCATTTGCCTCTCGATGCAGGAGTGCATGCAGTCCCCTTCATTTTGTCCATGTCCTGTTTCAAAGAATCTGTGCGTTATTTCTATGTTCATGTGTTTGGCGGCATACAAATACAGAGCAAAGATAAATCTGTTTTTATTCTGCCCTCGGCATCCGTCACTGTATAATGATAGTTTATTGATACCTCTTTGATTTTCCTGCATTATAAATTGCCATAAACAGCTTCCAATCTCTATGCAACCTCTTTTAGCAATCTGCAAATGCCAAACATAGCAGTACCCCTGCTTAGTTAAAGCATTAAAAATTGTGAAGTTGTATATAGGGTAATTTCGCTTGTAGTGAAAAATACCCACTTCTGATTGGGGTACGTACAAAACTTTCTGTAAATCAAATACAGCTACTGTAGTATTGGCTTTGTCTGAACCCTCTTTCTCTTCATTCTTAATCTGTCGCACTTTTTCTTTCGCACTGACATGTCTATCATAAATTTCTTGCATCATAGCTTTTGTAGGAGGATCAGCTTGTTCATATTTAGTACATAAAAGACACTGATCTTTCTTTGGTCGAAAAAAAGAGTAGTTGAATTTGGTGTTGAAAATCGTCTCATATTGTCGTTTAGTAGCCATAACGACGTCAGTGTTGTTTTGTTCTTTAAACCAATTTACATATAAGCGATACATTTTTGAGATGTTGAGGTTTTCGGATAAGTATAGTCTTTGTGATTCTTTTCGAACGTAATGAGCTTCAACTACAGGAAATAGCTGTATATGTTTAATAATACTAGTCTCTGTAGACGCGCTCATTTTTCTTGGTCTATTTTCATGCTTTCCCCTTTTATCAAGCAAGCTCTCATCATTTCCAACCTTTTCTATGGCAGTATAGATCATTTGTTCAGATATGTTTAATGTATTGATAAAAAAAACCTTACATACATGTACAGGAGAATCATCCAGAGAAAAATAATACTTTATCGTCTGTGTTCGATTATTCTTTCGTTCTAAAGCCATTCGTTTGATATTTTCTATTTCCACATGTCTTATAATAAATTGCCATTGATGTTCATGGTCTGCAAGAGCATAAAATTGTTTAAATATCGTTTCTCTCTCTAAGAATGAAAATTTATCTCCACATTTTTTCTTGCATGAGGTTTCATAGTTTTTTTAGGAAATGTTTTACTTGATCGACACCCTATATAAGCTTCACCCGAATTTTTGAGTCTTTTGTTTTTGTTATCTTTCCATTCATTTTCCGCGCGTAATCGTTTTCTTGTCAGTTTTTTTGTCCCTTTGTTTGTATTCAAATCTAAATTCTCATCAATGTTTGATTCACAGGGTTCGACTTCGGCAATATCAACATTATTTATTTCGTCGAGATTATTGAGATTAAGTCCAACACAATCATCAGAAACGGTATCAAATCTAGTAACACTACATATAACATCATCGGGTTTCGTAAAAAGTAAAGATACACTAGATTTGTTAGCAGCATCAATAATGGGAACGCTGTCTTGGTCGTTGGTAGGCTGTATAGTAGGACCAAATACATTAGCAGCAGAGACTTGAGAAGC
This sequence comes from Zeuzera pyrina, assembly GCA_907165235.1. Lineage (NCBI taxonomy): Eukaryota > Metazoa > Arthropoda > Insecta > Lepidoptera > Cossidae > Zeuzera > Zeuzera pyrina. The sequence continues at coordinate 14,596,476 of OU015624.1, forward strand.
AGCATCACGATCAGCAAATTTGCCTTTGTCTTTAGGTATAGCAGTACTATACTCAGACATATTGGTTTCAGAACTTGCATTCAGATCGGGAATGTAGTTGGTAGACAACCCATCGTACGAATTTACAGCTTCAGGTATGATTATTTTAGGAGTATTAAACAATAAGCTTTGACTTTTATCAGAGGAATAGTCAGTTTCGTTATTGTTTTGCATATTAGTGTAGTCATCGGCATAAGTCGTTTGTTTGGGATGTAAAGTTTCGTCCAGTTCTCCAGTACGACTTTCTATTGTATCGGGAGTCAGAGTTGTGTCAGTATGTGAAATTACAGAATCAGTAGTAGTCGTAGTCGGAGCGCCTGTGCAAATCATCCTGTCATCTACTTTTTTAATGTATGTTGGGCTACTAGAAAACGAATTATTGTATAAAATAGTATTATTAATCATTTCACATAATTTTAAATTTGACCTATAAGTAATTGGCTTAAGCGAAATATCAACAGGAGCTATATTACAATTTTCATTTTTATCAATAACTGGAGTAGTAGCTCTGTATATAACAGTAGGTGTAGCTATGAAGTCAGGATGGTTTAAAACGAATGAAAGATTGGATATCGTTGACGGTGTGTGGGATAGCTTTGAAGTTAATGTATCTATAATATGTGTATCTGCACCAAGGCTTGAAGTTGAGCTTGATCTGCAAAGCAGTCTACGTTCTGGACTTGGTAAGTACTCTGAGATATCTGGAGAAAAATCTTCGTCAAAGCTTTCGTCTTTACTATCGACGCCGTCACAATAACTTTTCAAGCGCCGCTCTGTAAAATTACAATACATAAAGTAAGTACAAATTAATTTGTACCATTAAACAAAATCACCTTAACCTTTATTATTTCGTCAAACAAACCTCGTAATTGATATTTATGCTTTTCCATGTCGATTAAATCGTTATTAATGCTTGTACTATCAGTCGATCTGGTTTCACTATCTGAAAACATAAAATACCAAAAGAATTTTATGCAAGTTTGCGCAAAACATTTCAATTGCGAAAGTAAAATTTCCGCGTGTCTAATCTAAATAAAAAAAATTCAATATTGCCATTTTTTAAGAATAAAAAGAAAAATAAATCATAACTTATGGAATACATACACTTACGACCACATTCCCAATAGGGGTGGTCAGAAACATTTCAGGCACAAACGAGTACTCAGAACGTTCACATTTCACCATAATCAATAGGAAACCACACCCGTGACAGGTGGTGAGCCCATCGCCGCGAAATGTGCAGTTCTTAGGATGGGAGATATAAAGTAGTCCCTTAGTCGACTTACGACATCTACGGGAAAAGCAGGAGTGGTACAATATTCTATTCTGGTACCACACGGCATTACAAAATAATGTTTACGATTATACGTAAAGTCAATTTAAAACTTTATTAGATATATATATATAATTATATTAATAATAATTACAAGTAAGTAGATACCTATATGAATTTGAGCGTCTTTGGAATAACCTACCTATTAGTAAGCTACATAACATAGCTAAAATAAGCTAGTTTGTATTAGAATAATAGTGAAATGTATTCAGTTTCGGTACATACCTTCTACTTTATCCATCTTCAATCTTCTTTTTACATGAAAATTCTTTGTATGTTTGTCCATTTTAAATAAACACTCGTAGATTTTGGCACAATGAACAAAATTAGGATGAAAGTCGCAAAGAGCACACACACCCTGTCTGTCGAAATTATAACTTTCAACTAATTAAAGTAACCACCAATGCAAGAAATCGCGGAAGCGGGCGGGGTGTCGTTTCGTACGTTACTATGTGACCATTGATTACAATGAGATAGCAATCTATCAATACGTTCCGGAGTAAAAAAAGCTTTTATAGTAACAAACTATTACAAAACGTTTATATGCTATAAGGATCAGGAATAATATTGCACAGTACATTACCATAATTTTTCTCGAAAGTCGTTTCAATAAAAGTATTTAGTCAAATACACGAAACACCAAACGCACTGGAAGAATAAAGTAATAGGCGGTTACGAAATTCAATCTTAAAATGTTTTCCCCGAATAATATCGTAAGCGACTTAACGATTACACGGTGTCCTGTATAATATACCGAATATCGTCGTAATAATATCTTACGTTATTTTTCACGTCAGAATTATATTTAAAGGCATAAACGAATAAAACGGTTGTGTCTTTATTTAACGAAATAGCAGCAAAAAAAATCTAAAAAAAATTTTAAAACTGTAGTCGAGGCTATAGAATCCGAAAATGATATAACATTAAAACTATGGTAATATCATATTACCATAGTATTCGGTGGGGGCGACGATTTACAAACTTTGCTTATAGGTGTCTGTGAATGATGTATTGTATCAACTTTTAACGTTTTCTACATAATGTTTTCAAAACTCATCTGAGCTGCAAACTCTTAAAGTGAGTTTAGTATTATCAGATAACGTATATGTCAGAGAAGAATGTGTGTTTGGACGTGTTGAGTAATGGCGCAGACGCTCAAACCATTCACAGTTGATTAAGCGAGCCTTTGAAGTTACACGGCGACACGATGATTAATTACTGTTTATGACAACCAACTGAACGTCGAGTTTCTGATTATACAAATACAACTCTACATATGTATGTACTCGAAAATTGCTTTGGTTTAAATTTTAATTTGTTTGCTCAAGAATAACTAGAAGCTTTTCGGAAAGACCGGAAATATTTCGAATTTATTTTCTACAGTGTTACTTCTAATGTTGTGCAAAATGCAAAACGGCAGTACCCAATGTTCGTTCATACTACCGTTAAAGATAAAATATAACAGCCTAAGTAAGTAAGTGATCAATATGAACTCAATGTCAACTCTCCATGACAATTATTCTGTACATGACTACTCGACAGCAGACTACACAACTTTAACCTCTATAAAGTAATGCTAAACTCTTATAAGTCTTACAAAATATAAAAAGTCTTCAGCAAGTCATTTTAGCCCCGCTCGTGTTATTGAAATGTTATAAAGTATCGCACGTGGCTAATAGAAGTGATTAAAATTAATGTGAAACTAACAATACGTACATATCGCACTATCTTCAGCCAAACTACTATGTTTCTTGTCCTTATTTCTGTATTTATTTTAGACTAGTCGTAACTCGCGGTTTCACTCGCGTTAAATTTGGTATTTTTGGAATTAACGCGGCTTGTGGGAGGTTTGAGTTGGTAGAAAAAGCGTTCCGTGGGGCGGGACCCGCGTGTTTAATTTTGTTCTAAATCATAAATGAGTTTTATTGTCTCATCATTGTTATTCAGTTTTGCGAAATTGAAACTACAGCCCGAGAGGTCCCGACCGCACACGTTTTTTGCGGTATAAAAAGTAACCTTCTGAAAAGTCCTCTACATGCCAATGAAAGTCCCGTCAAATCTGTTCAGCCGTTTAGCTTATTATTATTAGTATTAGCTTGGACAAACAAACAGACAGAAAGACAGATAAAAATTTTAAAGAAGCATGTTTAAGTTTTAATTACGTCCAAATAATCGTATAAACTTAATAAAAGCCTTTATTTCGAAATCGCAAGCAAACTTAATTTTTTTTATTATATGTAGAGAAGATGTACATGTAGATTCTCAAGTGGATTATCTATCGACGCGATAATATTTGAATTTTAGTGTTCTGTTCAAAAATTAAAAAAAAAAACTTATGGAATTACCTCGGCGTCCGTCTGTCTGCCTATTTGTCCGAAACTTCAAAAATGTACAACATGTTATGTTGGAGTTACATTTTTTAAATCTTTTTCGAAAATAAACTTAAAGATTTATATCCCCACATCATCTCCAAAAGTAATACTTAGGAAAACATCATGAACATTGAGAATGAGGTATAGATTGAAAGAAAATTATTAGAACTGTATTATGTTACGTAAGTCGTTTTTTTTATATATAAAAACAAACTTCGCTACAAAACTTTTGTATAAGTAAAAAAATACATTTTGTATTTGGCCGGTTTTTTTCATTACGTGTGTGAGATATTGATCCTATTGTTAATAGGATATATATGCAATGATATTTTATACATAGGAAATTGCAAAGAGGTAATTTACAATTGCGTTTGCATACGGTCTCGCTGTGAAACTGCAATAATTACATTTACCACTCACGTGAGCTATTACATACAAAAATTTGTAATTAATTAACAAGTAAAAATATCGTCGGGTGTATGCTGAAAGTCAAGAATTACACAGCAAAGATGTCTCATTTTTTTCGAATGTACACATAATATTACTTCATAAAAAAAAATTGGTAGTAATTACATTTTCTCGTACATTGACACTTGACCATCAGCACAAGTGAGATGTGTATGTGTCGTATTACCATTCACATTTCTTTCTCTTTTTAGCAACAGGGATTCCGTATTGCGTTGTGTTTCTCCGTCTTTTCTATGTTCTTGTATTAAATTACTATAGCTAATTGTATGAGCAAGAAATTAATGTACTCATATTCCGTGAAAGCAGCGCTAATGCGACAGAGAGAACAAGAAGAATACCTATCTAGTTATTAACTCGCGACAGACGAGTCTTCTATATCGTTATAATCGCATGATAATTTCTTGAATCGTGTTTGTCTTTAGTATGTTAGTATATAATAGATACGAGTATATTATATCAATGCTGGTTTTAAATTTTATTTATTTAACTATTTATGTACATACACATACTTTCATCCGGCGATTATAAGATTTTATATCTGCTAAAAATATAAAATCATATTCAGGGATGTACCAATCGCAAATGGCGCCCAGGGAAAGCATTTAAGCTGGACCCCTTAACTTAAAAAAAATATAAAATAAACAGATACGCTAAATATGTCATGAATCTTAAAAATTTTATTTTATGTTTTAAAATGAAAATTAGTCCGTATATTTAATGCACTTTTGATAATTTTAAACTTAATATTGCACCTTCCTTACCTACTGCGATGGAAATATTTTTTGATTTATAGAATAACATTTTCAAATTATATTTCTTAGGTTTCTTCTCGCTCTATATTAAGCTATAAGCTATAATGGATCAAAAATTTTAGCATAACCTCTAGCATAACCTTTTTGACTAATTGAGGCCCTTAAATATGAAAGTATAATTTCTACTGCTTACTGAAAGATCGCTCGCAGCTTGCTATGGAAATTACAATCGCAAATGAATCGCAATGAAATACATATATGTACTCGTATCGGAAAGACATATCCAAACAAAATACGCAGCCTCGCTGCGCTAATAGTATAAATCTTCACGTTTAATAATTTTAAGTTTAATATTTTGCGAATTTTGCACCCTCCTTTGAATGGTTCTCAGGGCACGTGCCTTATATGCTCTACTCTAGTTACGCCACTGATCGTATTGACGTTTGTAGCAAAAATGACGACTACTACGAATTGACACTTTTATAAGCGTACAAAAACATATTTATATACATGTATTATGAGCTATACGTAATGTGTGCGTATGAACACATTTTTCAGTAACAGGGACGCTCGAGAGGTTTTAGAAATGGTCTGGTTGACTATTCCGATCACGTGCGTATTATTGGCAGCCAGGAATCAGGGAGGCTGGCGTCAACGCGCCTCGCTACGCGTTTAGGTTGACATTCCACAGTAGGTATGTTATTGAAATAGATATATGTACGTAGGTACTTGTGCATATAACTACAAACAACAATAGTTCATCATAAAACATTATTCGTTAAGTATTATTTTCGCCGAAGTTCTAACAGTAAATGTTGCAATGTTATGTCTCTATGTACTAAATGCGATATATTATCTTATATTACGTTAGAAGAGAGATACTTACGAAATTATTTTTAGCTATATTACAATTAGTATGGTAAATTATACAAGAAGACTACTCCATAATAACGTTGCTGTAAATATAGCGTAAGACAGCAACCTCTGGACGGAGCGACTTACAATTTCAACGTTTCCGTACCCGGTTGACAAAGACAAGCGTACCGACGCGACGAGACGTCATTATCGGCTTTCCGATCGTGTATTATTGTACTCTACTTGGTATATCTAGGTGTAGGAGTAATCTAATACATGTCTTAATATACCTACATATAACGAGGACAACATAAAATAAATATATATGTACGCAGTATTTTTTCTCAGAATAATTAATTTACTTCACAGATGGATTAATAATAAAACGTAATGCTTTTTATTTTTAATATCTTGTGCCTTATGTTAATATCGTATGTGCAGTTGTTATAAGATTTGGTTTAAAAAATAATACTACAGGAAAAATAAAACTGAACTGAACTGAAAACTGTTTTTAGTTAAATGGTTTTATTGTAGGATACCAGGATATAAGTACTTAATTCGTCTACTGTATGCAATAAAGGCAGAATTCGAAAGTGCGGATTTTTTAAATAGCTATTTTTCCCAAATTCAACCTACAATAACATAAGCCATGCATAAACTACTACCTGCAATAATTTATTATACTTATTACAGTTTCTCTGTTTTAGGTAGAGATGGCATTATGTATCCTTACGGGTTTTCCAGTAGGTATATCAGACCGTTAGAGCGAGTTTTCTCTAAATTATCTTTTTTCAAGTTATGCCATTATCGTATTCAATAGGCGAATTGATAATGTACGCAATAAGTGTGTAGATAGAAAATATCTCAAATGAAGTAAGGCTTCCGACTTTCTTTTGATATAGTTTGAAAATCATACCGTTAAGTTTTAAATATTTAAATTCGTAAATACTAAAAGCTTGTAGATCCTCAGAATTTTAAGTCTCACGGCTTAATCTATGTGCTCTGAGAGCATACGAACGGGACAGTCAAAGTCGAATCAATTTATTCAAGTAAATCCAATTACAAGGTGTTTTTGAAAGTCAAATCTACTTTAGTTCGGTTCAAAGAGAAAACCTGGGCACTGAGAAGAACTGATAAGAAACTCAATCATGTACCATTTTTTCAACATCATTTTACAGTAGGTTTAAATCCAGTAAATGCTTGTTTGTGCCGAGAAGATCAATTCCGCCTTCGAATCACGGGTACTGCTTCGAGTATCTTCTTCAATTAATGGCGTCAGATTAGTACGTCCAGATTGGTACTCGTATAATAAGCAATGTTTAGACATGAGTTTTAATATCACTCAGTTTTTTCGTGATAATTTACACAATAATAATCGAAATTTTTTGTTTCTGAGAAGGGAAAAATCCCCACGGCTGAATGATTGCGACTCGTTTTTTAAATATTTGGGTTGAGAACGTTCTGCAGCAAAGTGTTGTCGCAGAACGTTCTCAACCCAAAGACATCTACATAAACTGAAAGTCTTTGTCTCGACCCTACTAAAAATTTCTAGAAATAAAAACTAAAAAGCTTATTATTACTTATTAGCTAACCCGATACATATTGTAATGAACACGGAAACTAATTTACTAAACAAAATTAAATGAAATAATTATTCAAAGAAAAGGTTACATATTACATATAAGATAGATGTGTATATAGGATATACTATACATATAACTCATACGCATATGTCGCTTTAATTATCGCTAGTAGCCAAGATTCAAGAGTACATGTTAATTAAACATGTACTCACAATAAAATTACATAATTCATTAGTACATTTTAGCTGTGTCTCTAAGTACTTAGAATAAAACTATTACTTTATCATTTACACATATTATATGTTAAATATGTAAATATGTTATTTACAAATAGTATATATTGGTTTAAACATAAGAACTTGTAAGTTATAACTACCGAGACCACGACCAAGCCTAAACAATTGAATAGTTCATTGTTCTTTATGTCGTTCATTGTATTTATGTTGTGTGTATTTGAGAAAAGGGATGTAAAGACATTTAATTTATCGACTCAGATATTTGTACATGATGTGTAAAAAAAGGAATGAGTTTTCATGGAAAGTGAAAAAAGGAAAGATTATTAATCATTATATTAAGAGTGCGTCTATGCAGCTCAGTGCTACCGAATTAGTTCATTACCCCCGTACCCTATTTAGAGGTTCGAGATATTATAATTATCTATACATTTTGATAAACATCATTTTAAAATTCTGATAACTTCGCAGAGATTTTTTATCCAATAGTGTTTCCATGTTTAAGGATTTCAAGATAAAAAGTTGAAGTAGAATCTATCCAAATATTTAACTCTCAGTCTTCTTAGATATCGAGATCCAGGTCACCAAACACACCAAAGTTTGTATAGACGGACTCCATAATACGCGAAGCGAAAACTTCAGATCCCTTTTTAAGAATATTGCGCGCAAGAAGTGTGAGATTTGATACAGTTAAAATTCATATGGAGAAGAATTGCAGAGAGCTAAAATTTTTATGTAATCTATCTATATATATAAAAGGCAATGTATGTATGTATGTTCCTTATGGACTCGGAAACGGCTGGACCGATTTCGATGAAATTTTCAGGAAATCTTCAGATTGGCCTAGCGGGTGTTCCTGTAAAGTTTGGTAGCAATCGGATCAATAGAATTTTTTTTTGTTTTTTTTTTCAATATCAAAATAATTATAAAAACTGTTTAATTTATTTTAACTTCAAGTAACGCCCAGTGAAACGGGCCGGGTTTGCTAGTATTTTTATAAATACATAAAACTAAATATAACACTCGTAGTCGACTGTTAATATCAAACTCATAATAGTTTCTGATCATATTATATATGTAACATCCTTGGATCAAACCTCGGACCAAGAAATATAATTAACGGAGCCATAATAAGTTGCCGTTCTTATTACCGTGTGTTAAACGAATTTTCGAATTAAAATGTCTCCTATCTAATGAGTGTAACCACGACTAAACAATTAGCTATAGTAAATTTGGCAACCTCGCACTGTCAGTGTGATTCGTGTCAGTCGGTCTTGAAATAAATATTTGCAAAATATTCGTAAATCTTAAGTGTTTTGGCTACTAGCTACTATTATTCACAAAAATTAAAATATGCCATTCCATATTCAGCTGTGTATCGTTGGACTGTGACCTTCCCTAGTCACGCAAATTAGTAAAAATCTAGAAAATCAGTCCATAAAAAAGGACATCGAGCGGACTTGCTCTTAAAGCAAATGCTTCGTCCATTGAGATACTTGGTCCGAGGTCAAACAGTCGCACAGAGTAGATATTGTCACCAAAGAGTGACCACCGGGTGACTTATATTACTTTTAATTTATTAATGACTAGACCATATCACTAAATTTAAAACCATCAAACTTGGACAGCAGCCTCACTCTGTGACGGAGGTGCTCATTAACGAAGGATTTTTAGAACTTTAAATTAGAAAGGGATGAAAACGGTTCGCAAATTTTTGACCCATCAACGCCTAGTTCAAAACGGCTGACCTTTAGAAACAAGGATTAATTAAGTGTCGTTTTGTTTTTGTAAAGTAAAAAACTTATTAGAAAATTTCCAAATTCTACTCTACAAGATATAAATTACGAGACAATTGAATAAGAATTCTAAATCGAATAGCCTGGCAGCATCACAAAAATTCATTGGTGTGTAACATACATTTCAAGTATAACTGTTTCATCCAAAGAAATCACTGAGGTATTTGGAAAAAAGATCTATACCTACGGAATTTATCCCAGTTGGTATTTGTTTATATTTATCACAGTACAATTTAACGCAATAATATTTCTAATAATATAGCTAATTTGTAATTTAATGTGTACAAGTTATTACGATGTGTTAAAAATTATTTATTATTACTGGTGAATATAAATTCGAAGCGGCCTGTGGCATCATATGTTTACAGAAACATTTCGCCAATCTTCAACATCGCAGCCAAAATCTTGAACAGAATTGTTCTTTTCCTAAGACAATGATGTTGTCTCATACCACGGTCGTCCTAAGAAATGTTGAATTAGATTTAGTATGATTAATATCTACTTTGTCTTTATCCCTTGTACAAAAACGTTTCATTTACTACCTGTTGTTATTATAATTTTCAAAAACAAAACAACGTAAATATGGCGGAATAACTTAAAAACAAAGACTTTACAACATTGGTAGCACAGGGTTGGTTACTAGTTGATAATGTGGAGTATATATATTTGTTGATATAATAATAAATATATATATATTATAATTATATATATTATATATAATTATATATAAATATATATATATTATAATTATATATATTATATATAATTATATATAAATATATATATATGTTTCAAGTTCAATAACAGTTCTACATCATGCAGTTAAAAATTTCTGTCTATCGCACTTAAATAACTGATATATATATATATATATACACGATACGAGAAACACGATCGTGCCTTTGCGATACGCTCGGTCTACGATTGAAGGAGTGTATGCCCAAAGTCCGTAAAATAATGTATACATTTTAATGGACGCTTCTGCTCGTAGACCACGTGTTTCATTAACACGCAGTCGTTTGAAGTAGATTACTCAAAAGAATTAAATAATAATAGGTGTAGAAATATCAATAATAATGAGTAAATGGAAAAAAACACACCATTAAGCTTCAATCCAATCATTTTTATTCAAGCAAAATCTACCACGGTTCAGAATGAATATGCACTGAGAAGAACCGGCAAGAAACTCAGTCAAGTATTATTGTTAAATAAAATATTACTATCAAAGTTAAATTTATTAATTTATTTATTTACTTATTAGTAAATAAATAAATTTATTTAAATAAATCCAATTACAAGGTGTTTTTGTACGTCAAATCTCATTTAATTCGGTTCGATAAGAAAACCTGGACACAGAACAACTGACAAGAAACTCAGTCAGGTATCATTTTTTCAACATTATTTTACAATAGCTTTATTTAAATATGATCTTCAGAAGCCCGTAAATGGATGTGCAGAGAAGATTATTTCCAGACTACTGTTTTGTCGTCTACGAAATCATTTATTTTATAGTAATATAGTAACATGAATTTTATAACAAATCGAGGGTCTCCGAGAACTTATTTGAAACCATGTCTCGCTTTGTGTCGAAGAATTTCTCGACGGAGCAGTGACAGGGCAGGGTAACAGCGCGGACCACACGCGCTGTCGTCCTTCTCACGTCGCATGGATGTATGATCGGCCGCCCGCTCAATTCCGCTCCGATCCCGCTCCGATAGGCTGCGATTTACACCGTAAGGCCTATACACCATTGCCTTATTCTCTGGTTCGGGCTGCAAAGATAGGGCAGCAGATCTAGTCCTAGTGCACTGTAAATACCGCTTACGAAAAAGTGCGCAGGCAAGTAAATAAATGTGGAGTAGCATGGGCTTTTAAGTAGTCAAACTGTTACAATTGCGCTATCACTTCTTTTTTTTTTTATAAAGATATCAACTTAACCACATTACATACATACAAATTATACTCTATTATCAGTCTAACCAATAAAACTTTATATATAGCTTATACATCTGTTATAAGACAAAGCGCTACCAATAAAAACTTTTTGACGGGACCGCTGTATACGCTTGTTATAAGAAGTGTGTAATCACAAAGAAATTTTACACAATGCTTATACCAATAATAGCCCTTGTTTAACGACTGTGTAAAGGGAAACATGGCTGTGTCCGTCAGTGTCAGCTGACTTGCTTCGTTAAGTACGTGCGTATTTTGTTATTTTTTGTGTATTCGTAACAGTTTAAATGGATTATTTAAATTATACGGACTTATTTGATGAGTGGGACATAGATGAAGAACAAAATTTGCAAACCAGATGTAGAAAAAGATATAAAACACGGGCGGATCCTTTTTTATTAAATGACGGCGACTTTAAGTTCAAGTACAGGTTTACTAAGACTTATGTCCATAAAATAGTTAACCTAATAAAAAACGACATAAAAAGAGACACTCGAGGATCTGGAATATCAGCTGAATTGCAAGTTTTGACGGCACTTCGTACATGGGCACGTCAAGAGGTCGAAGATGACGCTGGTGATTTACATGGACTTAGTCAGCAATCTGTTACATACATCTGTCGACGTGTAGCGACAGCTTTAGCGAGCAAAGCTAGTCGGATAATTTATATGCCCCGTACATTGCAACAACAAGAAGAAGTAATGTCGGAATTCAGAAAAATATGTGGGTTTAGAAATGTGGTAGGGGCAATAGACTGCACACACATAAGAATTAAAAAAATTAGTGGACAATCTGGGCAATACTATGTCAACCGGAAAGGATATTATTCCTTAAACGTTCAGGTTGTATGTGATGCATCACTAAGAATTAGAGACATTGTAGCAAGATGGAGGGGCAGTACACATGATTCTAGAATCTTCAGAGAGAGCCAAATACGTCAATGTTTTGAACATGGACAGTTTTCTGGAGAGTTATTGGGAGATTCTGGTTATGGTTTAACACCTTACTTTCCTCAAACACGGCAAGAAGAAGCATACAACAGAGCTCACATCCTCACAAGGAATACTATAGAGCGGTGCTTTGGACTATGGAAGCAAAGGTTTCGGTGTTTATTAACTGGGTTCACAGTGTCTTTAGAACATGTAAAGTTATATATTGTTGCCTTAGCAGTCCTTCACAATATCGCTATTGATATGGGGGAAGAAATACCAGTAACAATATGTGACAGTAATAGTGTACGAATGGATCAACAACAAGAAATACAGACAGAAAGCCGAAGTGGACAAGCTGCCAGGACAATGTTTATAGAAACACATTTTTAAACATTTTTTATTAAATAAAAATTCATTAGCTAAATAAAAATTGAAATAAATTATTTACACTTTATTATGATAACTCTTTTTCTAATATTAATATTTCCAACTGTAGTTTTTTTTTACGTAATTCATGTTCCTCTCTCGCCCAATCATGACTTTCATGCATCTGCTTTAGTTTTAAAAAGTGCTCCTCTTGAAGTAATTTTACCAAAAGTTCGTTTCGTTCTTTTGATCCCGTTTGTGACAACTGGATTTTCTGTAATTAAAAATGATTGTAATTAAAAAACACAAGACTCTTGGAACTAAGGTCTCCCAGCTTTTAACTACTAAACCACGACGGTTCACGCTGAATCCGGAATGGTCTAGTCAGAGAGGACATAGTCCTTATATTTCATGGTTTATAATAAATTGATACCAACCTCGTCTTTCTTGTATCTTTTCTTTTGTGAAGTTGGAAGAGACTCTACATTTTAATGGTTTTTCTCTATTTACTGGAGTCATCTGAAACAAATTGATAAAAAATAAATACTAATTTTACAACTGGTTGTTGACGAAAGATATAAAAAACAGTAATTTATTTTAATAAATGCAAATATTAATGTAAATATGTAATAATAAATGTATACAGACCTGAGACGTTTCTGTATCTCCCAAGGTAAAATTTAACCCGTCATTCTGATTCATGTTTTCCTCTTGTTTCTCATTCTGTAAATAATATTAACCATAAATAATTACAGTAATTGCAATGAATGTTGATATAATATTAAAAACTTATAATATTATAAATAATTTATAATAATTGTTTCTCTTACTTCTTTTTCTTCTAAAACAAAAACAACCTCTGCCTCCTTTTGGTCTATCTGCAATAAAAAATAAAAATAATGTTTTTTTTTTCTATAAGATTGTTACAAAAGTCCACCGAATCCCTGAAAGGTATTATACCATGTCAAGTAGAGAGTCCAACTATGAGGTTACAAAAGTCCTCCTGTGATATTTTTATTTTGATGTATAATTATGTAAGTAGTAAAGGAAGTGAATTTTGTTTTGTAATCATAGATAATAATAATTTTAAAATTCTAAAAACAATATAAAGAAAATGCAGTGAAGCTTACTTGTATACTATTGTAGTCACTATCAAACTTGTTAATGTCTTCTTCAAACTCTTGTGGTATCATTTCAATGATTTGCGATGTTTGTTCGTCAGGACTTGGTGGTTTGTGTTCTCCTCCAGTGGTTTTTAATGATCTTTTATATTCTGAACAACGTTTTTTCGCATCTGTCTTCATTGTTCTCCATTGTTGTTTTATTTCAACCAACGTTCTAGGCATGCTATTAATTTCATTGAAACTAAAAATCAAACGAAAATTTTATAATGTTATTTTCATATAGACTGAACGATTTGTAATAATTTTCTAACTATAGCTGACTTACCTTTTGAAAACTTTTTGCCAAGTTATGTTTTTGCTTTTATTAGTATTTGTATTCGTGCACTTATTTTCTAACATTGGTAAATGATCTCTCAAACATTCCCTTAGTAAAGACTGGAACAAGAAAATAGAAATTTAGACTTTGCGGAAATCATTTAAATCAGCAATTAACAACTCACTTTTTCCAAATTGTCCCAATTAGCCGATCGTTTCCTCTTCTGTATAATTTGCGATGACATTTTTACTTTTATTTAGTTTACTTTTATGCTTTTTTCAAATTACCACAACCAATCTTAACGAATTCAAACATATCAGTGTCAAGGAACGTGTCTGAGACTTGTGTTGTTCAGAAACATAATCAAGTTAAATAAACTTCAAATATATTTTAAAACTTAAGGCATAATATTAACGTTATAGTTTTACAAATGACTAATTTGCAATTAACTAAATCACAATTAAACTTTTCCCACAAATAAACAAATTTATAAGCACATATTTATTTGTAATAAGTTCAAGATTTGGAACATATATTTAGCTTTTGAACGTACTCTCAGTGTGGTTGCCATTACAAAAATGAAAGTGATGTGTAACAGATGTTAAAGTATTCATGCTTATTCATTGTTTATTGGTAGTCCCTTCATAAATCAGGCGTGTAAAACTATTCACTCTTTAAACAATGAATAACTACACAATGATTAAACAACTGTGTAAGATTTTTTTATTGGTAAGACTGTATATATGTATATACAAACAGTTCAGGGTGACTTAAGGACCAAAGCACATTCTTGTTGGGCTTTTATTTTATGTAGGTCGACGGTGAGACATGGATATAATATATAGGTATATTATATTATACAGGTGCACGTAAATATAGCACTAATTCAGCACTGACGCGACAGTGTTGTACTAACTTGACATCCGTATTTACACAATGGCAGTACCAGGTTAGCTCTGATTTATCTTCAATACGAAGTCAGTAACTGACTCAATGTAAATCTGCCATAATATTTTAGCATATATAAAGGCTTGCAGGCAATTTAAAGCTTAAGGCAAGGGTTTTTGCAGTTAGCACACGTACAGTAATTAGAGCAGACTGTGAAATCACAGCGCTGCTTAAACATGAATTACACATAATTTAAAAGGCATCAAGGGTAAACAGTTTTCGAGGACTAAAATATGAAATATAATGTTTTAGGAAATTGAACAAAAAAGGTTTCAATACAAATGTTTTAGTTTAATATATTTTTAGATTACGTATTTTTAACCACTTTGGTTTTCTTATAACGACTATTATGTTTCGTCACACTCATCTAAATGGAATATTAAATAAATATAATGTTTGATTTCAGAATTGAAAGTAATTAATACATTTTACTCGACTGATATAGGTACTCTAAATGATTTATGATTTAGGGCTCATATAAAAAATAAACAAGTACCCATCAGGTACTCACAGATATTCTGTGGTCGAATTATCTTTTTATTTCGTTTTGCAAAATGGGTCTCGTTGGTGTACCAGCTGCTATAGAGGCTTTGGTGAGATTATTTAGTGTATTTTATTGTGGACTATTGCTCTTATCGTGTTGTCGTTTGATGAAAATGTTGTTGCAGCTGCCAAGTTACGAATTGAGTCTCACAATCAACTCATTGAACTATCAGCTGATAAAACTTTACAACTTTTTATCTCAAGATTTAGACAAATTTTAATACGGAATACGGAAGCCTAATGACGGAAGCTTTGAAAACATTGATACGCTTTGCTACTTCTTACCTGTGCGAAAAAGGTTTCTTGTCTATAGACTTAGTTAGGGACGAAGCAAATTTTAGTAGTTATACTAATATTACTGCTGATAAAAATTATTTAAATTAAATAATCAGACAACGGAGAAACTTCATAATAATTTCATTATGTTTGTACATCAAAATATCAATAGTTTCTCTGGCAAAATTTTAAATGTTGAACTATTCATTGAAAAATATAATATAGACATCTTGTGCTTCACCGAGACATGATGACTGAAAGCAGATAAAATGTCTTTTAATATAAATAATTTTAATGTGGCCAGTGTGTTCAATAGAACGTCGACAGATGGCGGTGGTAGCATGATTTTGTGTAAAAATTATCTTAAAGTCAAGAACTGCAAAGACATAGTTGCTCATTCTATTGAACGTATATGTGAAATGTCGTGTGCAGAGACGGATCAGCACATTTTTTTATGTGTTTACCGACCTCCTTCGTCTGATTTTTGCCAATTTTTAATTTCTGTAGAGGAGAGTCTCACAAGACTTAGCAAATGTAAGAAGTCAATAATAGCGTGTGGTGACTTTAATGTAGACATACTGAATAATTCGAGGGAAAGAGATATGCTCATTTCACTTTTTCTCTCATTTAATTTAGTGCATATTTTTAATGAACCGACCAGAGTCACATACCATTCCGCGACATGTATAGATAATATTTTTATGAGTAAGTGTGAAACTATGGGAAGTGTTGTTGTTGCTGGTTAATTAAAATAGAGGACATGAAACATAAATCAGAACAAATATTTGAATTTAGGCTATTAGGAGAGAGTAGACTAAAAAACTTTACACAAGATGTAGCAAAATTTGCAAACACTGCTGCTTTGGTAGATGATCCAAATATCATGTATGAATTATTAGTCAATAACTTATCTGAAATATTTAATAAGAACTGTCCAAAGAAAAAGAAAGTAGTTATTAATAACAAGTTACGTTTCGCGAATTGGGCGACGAAGGGCATAAGAAAAAGTAGGGACAGGCTTTATGAGTTATATGATGAGAAATCTTACACGGGGGATGAAAGTTTTCATAACTATGTCCGCACTTACTCAAAAATATTTAAGAGAGTATCAATACACGCAAAAGCAATCTATATTGCGAATAAAATCAGAAAATCAGATAACGCAGTAAAAGCTACATGGAATACCGTTAATAAAGAAGTTGGGGGTAAACAAAATAAAAAAAACGAAAATATTTCCATAAAAATTGATAATAAAATTGTTACAAATGAAATTGAGGTTGCTTATGCTTTTGAAAATTATTTTTCAAATGTACCCATAGAAATTACTAGTTGTCTAGAATCGTCTTCGCATACAGCAGAGACGTTTTTGAGCAAAAATATTGGAAAATGGTTTCCTAGTTTTCAATTTAGGTACACATCTGCACATGAAATAGAAAGGACGTTCAGGCAATTAAATAAAAAGAAAAGTGAGGATTTATGGGGACTATCAATTAATGTAATAACTAATGTAATACCTATATTATCGCCAATCTTGGTAGATATATTTAATAAATGTGTCGATCAAGGCGTATTTCCCAGTTTAATGAAACAGGTAAAATTATTCCACTATTTAAATCGGGCTGTATGTTAAATCCAACCAATTATCGCCCGGTGTCAAAATTGCCAGCGTTGAGTAAAATATTCGAAAAAATAATACTCAAACAAATGCTGGCACACTTTAACATTCACGGGGTATTTCATGGTAAACAGTACGGTTTCACGAGAGGGCGGTCTACAACTCATGTGGGAGTAAGCTTGATCGGGACTGTACTTCAGGCTTGGGAGTGGTCCCAAGATGCTATTGGTGTTTTTTGTGATCTTTCCAGGGCTTTTGATTGTGTTAGTCATGAAACTTTAATTTGCAAGCTTAAATACTATGGAATACGTGGTAACGCTCTCGATCTCGTGATCTCGTATTTATCTGGCCGCGAGCTGAAAGTGAGTGTTAATGGGGTTTTGTCTGTGGGTTCAAAGTTAAAAATAGGAGTTCCCCAAGGATCAATTTTGGGACCTTTCCTGTTTTTGGTATATATTAACGATTTCCCATTTATGCTCAGGGACTTATGCGAAACAGTATTGTTTGCTGATGATACCTCATTTTTATTTAACCTAGACAGAAAAAATCTAGATATTACTTGGGTAAACAGGATCCTAATAGATGTCTCGAAATGGTTCGCTGCCAATAATTTACTACTGAATGCACAAAAAACTAAATGTATTAAATTTTCCTTTTCTAATGTACCCAGAATCCATGATAAAATAGAACTGGGTGGGAAACAATTAGAATTCGTTAAGTCAGCCAGTTTTCTGGGTTTGACAGTAGATAACAAGTTACAGTGGGCGGACCATATCGGGGCATTGGCTAGTAAGCTCGGTTCTGCGGTATATGCAATTAGACGCATTAGGAAAATGATGGATGTGGATACGGCAAGGTTGGTGTACTTTGCATATTTTCACAGTTTAATGTCCTACGGCCTTCTGCTGTGGGGATCAGCTGCGCATATTAACTCCATTTTCATTTTACAAAAAAGAGCAATACGTGCTATCTACAGGATGAATGCACGAGAATCGCTTAAAGATCATTTTAAAGACATTAATGTCCTCACCTTGCCCTCCTTATACATCTTTGAAATTATTATGTATACGAGAAAAAATATAGAACTGTTTAAAAAGAATGGCGATATTAATGGTATGGAAACCCGAGGTCGTGATAAATTGGTTATTCCAAAATTTAAATTACATAAGTCAAATGTTTCATTTTTAGGTAACTGCATTCGTTTTTATAATAAAGTTCCTCAAGAAATTACTCAATTAACAGAGAATAAATTTAGATTGGTTATAAAATGTACATTGACCAGACAATCATACTATAAAATAAACGATTTCATTGAAGATAAAACAATAGTCTGGAAATGATGTTCTCTGCACATGCGTTTACTAGCTTAATGAAAATATTGTATTTTAATAAACCTTTTGTAAAATGAAGTTGAAAAAATGATACCTGACTGAGTTTCTTGTCGGTTCTTCACAGTGTTCAGGTTTTCTATTTGAACCGAACTAAAGTAGATTTGACGTTCAAGAATACCTTGTAATTGGGTTTACTTGAATAAATTGATTTGACTTTGACTTTGACTATGGTGGCCTTGAAAACTAAATACAAAAATCGTCTGTTATCACACGAAAATAATTTATATGAGTGTTGGCAAAAATTATCCCTGTATAGAAATACTTTTAAGAGAGAAACAAAGCCAACCATCGCATTAAATAATTAATGTTCATGATTAATCATTTTAATTAAACAAAGTAAGCTATAAGTTTATTTTTTCATTTTATTAGATGGTACATGTTACATGGTCATATTAAATTTTATAACACTACACTAATGTTCATTCCTTTTGTAAACGAATCTTTTGTATATAGGTATAAACGCGACCCCCCCAAAGGTCTCGACTCCCAGGTAGGAGCTACAGAATGGATGTGTACTTAATTATGGCTGGCCGAATCTACAAATTATTTGCATTTAACTTTACCGGCGGGTATATTGTATAGCGGGCAAGTTGGACATTTCATGAAATGGTGACATGTCACGAAATGCTTGGGAACGTCATGATATGTCATCTGTCCAATTCTATGATCGTACGACGACGACGACATGGATATTATGTAACTTATACGCAGAATAATAAGTATGTAGTAAATTTTAATTTTATATGTATAGTCGTAGGTAACATTTATCGAGTTCATAAAATGTCTTTCTTTTTTAATCATTTGTAACACGAGTCAGGACTTTAATTCCTGAAAACCAAACTGTATTAAACGTGAAAATGAAATCTACTGGGGAAATGTTATTAAAGGCAAGGGAAATGATTGAACATTGGATGTAATTAAAGGGATATAATCTGCGGTAGCGAGAAAACCGAGCAAATTTTAGGTATGAATAATAATTGAAAACAGAGTACAAGTAGGGTCGTTATCGTTATACTCCAGGAAATGAAGCAGCGGCAGATTTTTGGTCTGTGGCAAAAATTTTTCCTTCTTGCTCGCCAATTTTGAGAGTAAAAATTATTTTATTGAGTTAGTGTTATTCCTTTTGACGAACAAAATGTGTAAACTCTTGGCATATTTTAAGAAGTTGGTAAGCTTGCGGGACATTGTCCTGGTTTTAATACATTATTTTTAGTCTATATTTACCGTTAAATAGAGTTTTGTTAACATATAAATTAGGTACTTAGTATTATTTTGTTTGAAATATAGAAATACATACATACATACACACCTTCACATTGTATCCCTAACGGGGTAGTCAGAAAGGACGGAGCGCCAAGCGTTGCGCTCCTTGCATACTTCCATCCATCAATCCATTCCATTCCATACATCCTCAAATCTCATCATTCTCCTCACACATTTTCGCCTAGGTACGCGAGTGCTTTTGATACAACATTGACATAAAGAAATAAATTACGAAATATAAACTGGAATAAAACACAAAAATATTGTTTTTGTCCACAATTTTTATTATGAATTTGTAAGTATGACTGTGAATAGTGAGAGTGAGTACACGGAGATAAAAATTATCCTATACAGTTCCGCACTCATAGCTTTAGCTAGATAGCGTCCTAACGTTATGCTCACACTATTGAGCAGTGCCCCGATACCTGTGCCAATAATTTCGATAATTTCGGCAGATTCGTTCAAAGCTGTATGCTGTAATTTACCTACATTTATCAATATTTGTCTTTTATTGTTTTATTTGTTATTTTCTTTAGTTCTTTCTGAAACTGACTCTAACTCATCTGTACAAATGACACACATTTGTCATCACACGAGCCGATCGGCCGCCATTTCGCAACGTCGTTTGTAATTTAGTCACAAAAAAATCTCTAATAATAGTAGTAACTAATACTCTAGTAATAGTAGCAGTAAAATGTTGCAAAAATAATTCTCACAAATTACAAGGAGCCACATTTCAAAGGTAAGACTCAGTAATTAACCTAAAACTATTTTTTGTAATATGGTGTCACCGAGTCATGGTCCTAGAAATAAAATGGATAATTAAAAAGAATGTGAGAAAAGAATTTAAAAAAAATTAAACCAATTTCAAAATAAAACACTGAGAGCTACAAAATAATTACTTGTTTTTACTAATCAAGATTCACATACAAAGCATCATGTGCCTATTCCCATTTCAACTGAAAGGATTCATCACATACCTACCTGGTGCCACAGCTTCAAAACTAGTAGGCGGATTTATGCCTCTCAACGATTAGACAGTATCCAAACGGTATTTCTTGATATGGATAGCCTTGTGACTGTTTAACGAGATATATTGTTTATTAATTAAAACTACATTATGTACTTACGGAACATCAACGAGTTACCTACGTCACGCAAACATGGTTGTGACATCACATTTTGTTGCATTTGTTAATTTATTAGAACTAAAGGTCGCCCGGTGGTCGAAATTCGACCGTAAATATAAATATAAACTTATAAACTCTTTGGCGACGATCTACTCTGTGCGACTGTTTGATCCAAGGAGGTTACATTACGTATAATCACGAACTGTTATAAGTTTGACATTGACAGTCTTTTTGACATTAGCAGTATGAACGTAAACAATGAACGTTTAATTTAATGTACTTATTCTTGTAGCTGGACGCAGTGAAATAAGCCAAATTAAATACTGATGCTGATCTGAGGATTTATTTAATTTAATTTGCCACAGAGCAGATAACACGTGTAGTCAAACAGACAGCACAGACAAGAGAGAGAGAAAGCAAAGTATGAACAGTACACAATTAAAAGTTACTTTATTATTTAGTGTTGCCACATACATACATGTAAGCATGCACTAAATATATTTAACACTTAGTTGTAACACATATTACATACAAATTTTAGCTTTCTCTAGTCTTTCTCCATATAAACTTCAATTGTACCAAATTTCACACACCTCCGTCCGCGCAATTCTCTTAAAAAGGGAACCAAAGTTTTCGCTTCTAAGTATAACTAATAACTTAGGTACACAAATAAATTTGACAGTTATTGAAGTTACTAAAAAAATTCGACACAATATGTAAAATGTTTTTAAAATTCTATGAGTAATATTTTTGTAGGTATGTTTTAATATTTATAATTTCGAGAAAAAATGTGTTTTGTTTTGAAAGTCTTATTTTACTACAGAATAATAATGATATAATTTTATTACACTTTCGTTGCAGAATTACAACAGGACCAGAAAATAGTAAATTCAAAGTCAAAGTCAAAGTCAAATCAATTTATTCAAGTAAACCCAAATGCAAGGTATTTTTGAACGTCAAATCTACTTTAGTTCGGTTCGAAAAGAAAACCTGAATACTGAGAAGAACCGACAAGAAACTCAGTCAGGTATCATTTTTTCACCATCATTGTACAATAGATATTTAAAAATACAATATCTATAAAGCCAGTAAATGCATACGCAGAGAGGATCACTTCCAGTTTATTGTTGTGTCTTCAATGAAATCGCTAATTTTGTAGTATGCTTTTCCAATCAGTGTGCGTTTAATGACAAGTTTAAATCTGTTTTCCGTTAATTGAGTAATTTCTTGAGGAATTTTATTATAAAAACGAACACAGTTACCCAAAAATGAACCACTTGACTTTTGTAATTTAAATTTAGGAATAACTAGCTGATCACGACCACGAGTTTCCACACCACTAACAACGCCTTTCTTTTGAAATAGATCTAAATTTTTTTTAGTGTACATTATGTTTTCATAGATGTATAACGAGGGTAAGGTGAGTACATCAATGTCTTTAAAATGCTCTCTCAGCGACTCACGTGCGTTCATACTGTAGACGGTACGTATTGCCCTCTTTTGTAAAATAAAGATAGATTTCATATGCGCCGCTGATCCCCACAGTAGCAGACCATAAGACATAAGGCTATGGAAATATGCGAAATACACCAGCCTAGCCGTAGCTACATCTGTCAACTGTCTAATGCGCCTAATAGCATATATTGCCGAACTGAGCTTATTAGATAAAGTCCCGATATGGTCCGCCCACTGTAACTTATTGTCTACTGTTAAACCAAGAAAAGTAGCTGATTTCATTAATTCTAATTCTTTCCCATCCAGTTTCAGTCCATTATGAATTTTGGGTACATTGGATAGGGAAAACTTAACACAATTGGTTTTTTGTGCATTCAGTAGTAAATTATTGGCAGCGAACCATCTCGAGACATCCGCCAAGGTCCTATTCTGTCCGCTAATATCTATGTCTTTTCTGTTAACTTTAACTTTCTGTTAACTTTTAGTTAATTACTACGGATACATTCATTTTTAATATAATATAGCTTTCCAGGAAAAAATTCTACGCAGATATGAAAACTGCATAAAAACTGGTCCAGTAGAACAGGCAGAAAATAATTTCATTTTATGTGAATAAAAAATACCCTCGCCTGATACAAAAAAAAAACAATTATTTTGGGGTATCATTTTCTCCAAATAGTATACCTCAAATCGCTCATACACTGTCCCGTATCTACATTTTATGCCAAGTACCTAGTCACATGTTGTCTCTCATCTACACGGTGTCTGGAGTTTTATAACGTCTATGGTTTTAATTTCCCATATCTCAAAATGGAAGACCATTTATAACACTCACGCTCTGTCCATCTGTCCGTCTATCACAATTGTTTTTATGAAATTGGCGTAGCGATATATCTTATAAATCGCCATATTTTACACACAGTTATAGTTGACCTTTAAAATATTGAGTATTCAAATTCAGCTTCATTCTCCGCCTCTTACGTAGATTATTAAAATTTTCTAGGTACTTGCTTTTGTAAAACTGCAAGTCCTAGGTTTTACATATTTTTAGAAATTAATTCCACTAAACCCTCTGCGCGCATGTTAAATTCACGCTCCTCACGACTCCTCACGATGATCCTTGTATTTGCTTCAATTGATATATCTCCGCAGAGGAGTTCTTCAATTATATATACAGAGTGCTCTTTTAACTGGGACAGTATGGAGAAATCCGAATCCATAAGAGATACAGGGAAACTGTCTTACAAGCCATTTGGTATTTTTTTTGTGACAACAATTTTGGCATTATAAATTGTTTGGCCAAGCGTGAGTTGTCCATAAAAATTTGTAAATTTGACTAGATCTTTTTTTTAATGCCGATCGACTCAGATTCACGTAAACGTCATTTTGTAGTATCGTGTACTAAAATCACAGTCGACTTACTCGGAAACAATTCATTCAAAATTGCATAACTGAATTTCGTGTCAATGTACCTTACGCGAAATTCAAATATGGAACCCTTTTTTGCACACAAAAGTTTTTGTCAGTTTGAATGAATTGTTTTCGAGTAAATCGAGTATAATTTAGTACATTGAATATTCTTCTTCTTCTACATGGAACTTCGTTCCAGTGGGCGATCGACAATTTAACGCACTTGTTGCACAATATACTATAGTATTAACTCCTGTCAGTTGTAAATGAAGAGTTATTATCCAGACTTATTTTAATCAAGAGTTATTATTCAAATTTATTTTAAAACTATAGAATTTTGGCATAATACTATAAAAAGTAGGTAAACAAGCCTGAATATGTCATATAAAAAATCAAAACACACAATTCAGTACACATTAATATAAAAAATTATAACACAAATAATTTAAAATAAAGAAACATTAATAACAGGATAATAATACAGATTTTAGAATGACAAACGGAATAAACAGATGTAAGCCTATAGTAAAACAATAAGTGACAAAGTAAACGGAAACTTAACACAATATTAGACAAGGTACAGATTATTATACATATAATATATATTAACAGATAAGAGTTAGAGAAATACATATTAACTACAAGGTGGAGATAAAAAATTACCCCGTGTGGACCGTTACCTGTACTATTTTGGTAAAAATCTCAAGATAATTCATTCAGTAAATTTGAAAGTAATTTGAAATTTAATATGCAGGGCATAAGTTAAACTTCGGCCGAGATAAACTACGAAAGAACTCTGGAGCTCAGGATCCCTTTTATCGATGAATATTCTACGACAATCTTTTCTGTAGACCTTGAGTAATAAATAGCTCAAGGTCAACCGAAAAGGTCAAACATTCTAAACGTTGTTGACATACATATATAAACATTTTCCATTCATATTGGGATTTAATAGAATTGATAGAAAGCAAGATGATGTTACGATAGAGACATAAAAGGTGCTAATGTCGTCAATAAGAATTCGTATATAAGATATACATAGTGTTAGCAGAATTGTAAGACGCGCGTAGGCATTTCCTACCATTAGATGCTTTACGCTTTCTTGTGCTCCCAAAATCTCGGCCTGAGAAACGTAATGGACGGACCATAAGAAGTTGCCGCTCTTATCACCGTGTGTCAAACGAATTTTCATCTCTTTCTATCTCATTGAGCGTAACCACGAGTAAAACAATTAGATATAGTAAGTATGGCAACCTCGCACTGTCGCACACATTCGCGACAGCTCAGTAGCGCAGCTGACTTTACGTACATTAATGAGATAATTATTTACAAAATACTCGTAATTCTTAGGTGTTTTGGCTACTAGTATTCACAAAAATAAAAATATATCATATTTAGCTGTTTGTTTTTTTTTTTTTAATAAAAGAGGCAAACGAGCGAGCGGGTCACCTGATGGAGAGTAACCAACCGTCGCCCATGGACACCCGCAACATCCGGAGAATCATGGGCGCGTTGCCGGCCTTAGGGAA
The DNA here is from genome assembly GCA_907165235.1 of Zeuzera pyrina. Lineage (NCBI taxonomy): Eukaryota > Metazoa > Arthropoda > Insecta > Lepidoptera > Cossidae > Zeuzera > Zeuzera pyrina. The sequence continues at coordinate 14,622,158 of OU015624.1, forward strand.
ATAGAGAAAAGGAGGGAAAGAGGGGGAAGGGGAGGGGTGATGGGCCACCGGTACTCTCACTCACCAAACGAAACACAACAGCGATAAATGCTGTTATTTCACATCGATATTCTGTGAGAGGGTGGTATTTCACCGGGCGAGCCGGCCCTATTCGTGCTGCGTGCATGGCTCTACCACCATAAAGTTACCAACATAAACTATGTGTTGTATTGTGATCCTTCCCTAGTCACGCATATTAGTAAAAGTCTAGAAACTAGGTCACCAAAAAGCAGACATGCTCTTAGAGCAAATGCTCGGTTCATTTTCATTCTTGGTCTGAGCCTTAAACTGTTACAACAGAACACTCACGGAAGCACCTTTTGGTTGGTTTGTTAAACTTAAATAATTTTGTCAGAGATTTGTCATTAGAAGTTGAAAGCTTAAAAATACTTCGAATCTTGTAGGAGTTGACGACTTTAATAACATGACTTACAAAGTTTTCTCTCTTACTTTTTTTCAGGCTTTTGTTTCAGGTTCAACTGTATTAGCTTGTATTAGTATCAAGTAATATTCAACTACAGATACGTACTTAGCAATATTCATGTTGTAATTCATGTTTGTCTGAATTAGGTACACGTTCACTGCTCGTTCGTCGCCTATTCTCACGGTATGAAAAAGAAAGAAAATGTGAAACTGTGTTAATTATAGTTAACACACAGTTACTACAATTATTTGCTCGATACTTGTTGCATAATTTGGGAAAAGATGGCAAAAACTAAAATACTAGAATTCTGCACGTAATCATTCTTAGATATTGGAAAACGTTAATTTATTGTTCTTTATATAATGTCTCCAGTTGCAGTTGGATTAATAATATGTGGAATGTTCTGCTATCATCTGTCTATGTGCTCTGATGATTACACATAGACTCTAATGGAAAATAATGAAGTCACAGAACTGATGTGCTTCATGAAGTAGAGCTTGAAGTGTGTTTTCCATATCATGGATGCAAGGTACCTGCGAGTATTAAGGCCTAGCTAAGGAAGATTTGAAATTAAATGAAAAATAACCAATATAATCAAGACTTTAATAATAATTAGTCTAAAAGTTCAATTGCTGTAAAATATAAGGGGAAAATGGCATTTTTTACCATAAACAAAAACAAAATTAAACATTATTGAAAATCTTGGCAATAGGCCTTATTTTACTATGGTAGGGTAATAAAGCCTACAGCTTTAATATACTTAAATCATCAAACTACGCTTCATACATTTAATACTTAAGATCAATAATTGCATAAACGCAGCAATTACATTAAAAATTATTAAAAAATCTGTGATTTTCTGTCCATAACAACCATTTACTTGAGTAAATGCTCGTTCTATAGGCATCGTGGTCGTAGACACTAAAACTAACGATTGTTCAATTAGCATTAAATTACACACACTTGTTTACATTCGTAAAACTTCGAAATTTATATAAAATACATTATGAAACAAAACAAAAATTTGATTCATGATGTAGGAGGAAAACAAAACCTATGTTTAAATTAGGTAGGCCTTAATAGTCGTCGACTATGTATGTAAGAGAAACTAAATGAAAAATATTTGAATCACAGTACGTTATTCAAGTATTTATTATAAAAAATCTTAAAATAATTAAGAACTTTACACTGCAAATTTATACAGATAAGTGAAACATGACGATCAATACTTGCGACTGAATCGGACCGATTTTTATTATTCGTACCGAGCGGTCGTCTCTCGCAATGTATGATACAATCCTGGAGACGGGAAGAGGGATATTCCGTGTTTGTAAACTCATAAAGATATCTTCGTGTGTTAGGCGTCTGTGAGTGTTGCCTTGAGCGGGAGTGCCCGTTGTAAATACGATTTTACTCACATAGACCTTATTAGACGACAGGCCTTATTACCCGCAGGTACCTTATTCATTTTTTGGAAGACGCACTGCAAGCTCTGTGAACACACGACACACCCATCAATATATTAAGTAAGTATATTGTTACAAAAATTTCGGAAACATGACATTTGTCCGGAACTTATAGTGCGTATTAATATGGTAGAGTGCGTAGTAGGCAGGGCGTGCGTACACTTAGTGCGCCTAACAATAATATTCATGGATGTGCTGTTTGTAAAAATTTTGCATGATGTTGATTTTATGCTTTAAAAGTCTATAAGTATGTATTATAATAAGTGTTTGAACCTGTGTATGTGTACGGAAATAAACTCTTTGCATACTTAATTAACATTATGGCTCGTGAGAATGTACTTACATTATACACTTACTCGTATTATGTAAGTACCTACTTGTTAAAGTTGAGATAGTTTGACACTATTTGCCTCGAGCACACTTCTCAATTTATCCCGATAGATTTTATAAATATCTATAATAAACGTAGGTTTTAGGACTTTTTTATATAGATTTATAATATAATAATTATAATATATAAATAATACTTATTAATCATTCTCGATAACATTTGCACACTGTTTAGAGTAATGTTTTTGAAGGGAATAAAGCGTCACTGCAAATACATATTAAAATAAAATCTGTATTTATTTATTAAATTCGTTGCAAACCATTTTCTTTGATATTAATGTAACTTAGAAAATATTATGAAGGACGTACTCTTCGAGTCATTACTCAACGTCATGTCTTAAAACAATGAAAATGACCGATTATACTCCAACGAATACAATTTTTATTAAAATGCCTGCCCATTTACTACATAACCATTACCAAAGTTTACATACTATAAGGAAAAAGACACGGTTTTAATATTTAGAATCTTATACACCATTATTTATTAGCTTCGTAAAAGTACCTATTTAAACATTATTTTGTATTAACACTCCAGTCTCCTGGTATGACAATACGACGTTAAAAACTGCGGCCGCTTTCCAGTTCCTATTGTTTCACAAGAGACACACAAAATTAAGGCTCAACGTTTTATTTTCATTTTTAATTTCAACATCTGAAAGCGAAGTTTAAAAAGCAGATAATAACCTTTACGCAGAACACAACGACGCGGTCAAAAGCTGTAAAATGTGCTCTTTTATTGCTGTGTTTTAATTAAATTCTTTGCACTCGTGCCATTTCCTTCATTTATACGCAATTTCATTTTTATACAGCTATCGACATCATTTTTTCATGTTTTTCTAATACACGGTATCAACGTTTATAGAACTGAAAAGAAGAATTATAGACAAAGTGATCTATGATTTACGAATAACTCAACAATGGGATATACCATGCACATTATTTTTCTCGTGTCGCTGTGGTTACGTAGCTGAACAATATTGCAATAACATTACTAGGTATAGCAATGGGTAAATATCGTTGATAACGTTTAATTTAACACCATAATTGGTACCTACCCAGAATAAAAATTGGATAAAACTATAACATAACGTCAAGATATCTAACACATTTAATTAGTTTAGCAATTAGTTAATGGATCCTTTCTTCGCAGCAGATAAATAAATAACAAAGTTTCTCGTACTTATCCCGTCTTCAGAAACACAAATATTGACATAATTAATAACAACAGAGCACGTTCGCGTGCTGCTTGTGTTGAATTATAACTAAAAGGAAATATCTCATGTATTTCCCTTGATGCTTTTATGAAGTTAAAGCGAGTTAATGTGTTGTTACTATTATTGTTTTTTTTAATTCTACAAGAAATTAACAATTGGTTGTTTATTTCCGCCGAGGTAAGACTACATTTTTATTTTCTAATACTATAAATGTCTATTAGTGTTTTGGAAATAATATATATGAATCTAAGTGTATAAGCCATGTTCATGTATATGACATACTTTTATACATATGTACATAACACATACATGTTTTTCACTATTTTCAACGGGCTAGACGAGAACGGAACACCATGTGTCATGATCATGAAGGAAGGGTCATGATCCTAACATTACCTATCTATGCCAAATCATTCTTTTCGCACGCTTTGGACACTTCCATTGGCTAATATTCGAGCTATATTTGATCTTCATAATTTAAAATTTTTTCACCTGATATACCTATGGCGCTTATTTGCACGGTAGATAAGCTAAGAAATAAGTCAACTTGAAAATAGTAATACACCACGCGAAAATCTACAAAAAATATTTATATTGGCAATTTCTATCAATATTTTATTTTATTTAAGATGTTTGTTTTACTCTAGTGATAGGGCATTGTTTTTCAGTCTGTTTTTGGGTATTTTTCTCGTATTCCGACTATTTCATAACAAAACTTAGAATACTGTTGCAGTTGTAGGTACCTTCAGGTTTGAATAGGTAAAGTTCAAGATGTTTATCAAACTGGTTTGAAACTGATTCCCCTAAATTGGAAACAGACCAGAAACTTTTAGAAAGTCACGGTCATTATATCGCATCTTGGTAGAATACTGTATGGCGAAAGAAAGTTATATGTAAATAGTGAGATCTCCTTAGAGATTATGTGACAAAGTTACCTACTTTGCCTAAGATCTATATATTGATAACTTAAGGTGACATGTAGACCTAATGTATTTCTTGCGTGGTTCTGTTATAGGTAAACAATATGTTTACCTAAATGTAAGTTGTTTTTCTTTTTTCTAACTAAAGGTACCTACGTAGGTAAATACATTACAACTTCGAACATTATATAAAGGTACTAGCTGTACCCAAAAAAAAACATTTTTATAAAAAAAAATTAAACCGCCTTCAAAAAAAAAACACTGAAAAGTACAAAATAAAGGTAGTAAAGGATAGTTATTTTGTACTTTTCAGTGTTTTTTTTTGAAGGCGGTTTAATTTTTTTTCCTAAAAAATTTTTATTTCTCCCTTTTGAGTGATCTTGATCTAAATAAATATCTAAGGCAGGTATGCAATTAACTTTTTTTTAATTTCGGAACGTAACGATATACGAGAGAATCATCAATATAAATAAGGGTTATAATAAAGTCGCGTTATCTACTATATCTTCGAAGTTCAAGCTTCAATACCGCTGAAATTTAAATGAAACCACCTCTGAAGTATTATCTATCAAATAAAAGAAGAATTTTCAAAATCGGTTCCTAAATGACGGAGTTATGAGATAACAAACATACAAAAAAAAGAAACAAAAAAAAACAACATACAGTCGAATTGAGAACCTCCTCCTTTTTTTGAAGTCGGTTAATAATTTTTCTGTGGCTTTCTCGGGTTAGAGGTAATTTTTTGAAAGAAAAAAGTAACCTACGTTTGTCTCTGGGCACATACTCTTTCTATACCCATCACAATTGATTCAGGGGTTAGCATTCCCTATACAAAGTTTCATCCCCCTTTTCACTCCTTTAGGGATAGATTATTGATAAAAAAAGATAGCCTATGGCCGTGTCTGGGTGTAAAGTTATCTTTATGTCAAATCTCATTAAAACCGGTGTGGTGGTTTAGCCGTGAAAACGAATGGGCGACGAACGGACAAGAACGAGTACCTACCATAATTCAGACAAATGTCAATATTGCTAACTACGTACTTATAGTTGAAAATTACGTGATACTAATACAAGCTGAAATAAAAGTCACACCGAATTCCACTCTTCAAAGTAAGAAAGAAAACTTGTTATTATTAAGTCGTCAACTCGTACAAGATTCGAAGTATTTTTAAGCTTTTAACCTCTAATGACAAATCTCTACCGTAAGGTGCTTCCGTGAGTGCTCTGTTGTAACAGTTTAAGACTCGGGCCAAGAATTAAAACGAACGGAGCATTTGCTCTAAGAGGGTGCCCGTTTTTGGTGACCTAGTTTCTAGTTTTTTATTAATGTGCGGACTAGGGAAGGGTCACATGACAACAATACATAGCTGAATATGACATAATTTTATTTTTGTGAGTAGTAGTATCCAAACCACCAAAGATTTAAGAGTATTTTGCAAATAATTATTTCAGTAATGTACGTAAGTCGTTCATGAGCTGACACAAATAATACCGACAGTGCGAGGTTGCCATACTTACTATATCTAATTTTTTTTACTCGTGATAACGCTCAACGAGATAGAAAAAGACACGAAAATTCGTTTGACACACGGCGATAAGAGCTACAACTTATTATGGGTCCGTCCATTAATTTCTTGGTTCGAGATAAAGGAGCAAAGAAGTTTATAATATTAATATGGAAAGTATGGAATATGTAATGAAATATTATAGAATCAGGATGTATATATAGTGTGAATATAGATGGTAATATTATCTAAAACCATTGTTATTATTGTTCTCTAAACAAGTCACAGAGATTATTCGTACAACATAATTGCATTGTTCGTGTTTACATGGCTGGAAGCGTGCTGTAATCATAAACATTCTTATTTTGTTATATTGTTTTACATTTACAAAAAAATTACGGCTCCTATACAAAGTAGGTACAGATAAAGTAAACTAAAGCATTGAAATTCATTAGCCGCTGCGACCTCTGGGGGTAAATTCTCTATAAGCTATTTAGAAATCTCGTTGCGTCGTCTTATTGAAAAGAAGTCGGTATTATTTTAGGTAGCTTTTATAAAAGATTTCATTTAAAAGGTGATATTGGTATTGTGGTATAAATCATGGAACTTGTTATATTCAGTCGCGAAGTAGGTAGCTACATAGTTCATAGATATATCAAGCTCGTAGTTAAATTAATTTGTTCTAGTAAAGCCAGTTATAAGGTCTTTAAGGGCGTCATATCTATCATCGGTGTGGCATAACACCTGTACTCTGAGTAGAACTGACAAGAAATTCAGTAAAGTCACTTTTCAAATGGTCTCAGACCACTTTTCAGTTGGTCTAAAACCTCATTATTTTTTCACTGATTGATATAGAATTAAAAACGTAACGTGTGAATAGCGTAGTTCCAATACATTTAAAAGTTAATACAGGTACATAATAATGTAGGTTTTTAATCTTTATTTACATTAACAAAAAAGTACACACATACGTTAATATTTACAAACTTAAAACTACACATTATCTTAAATAATAGACTTCCTCAAAGTTGCCGCTTAGAAAGCTGTCATTGCTTAAGGTACCCAGCAGACTGGCCGTATGTATATTTTAATTAAATACTGATTCAATACTTTACTTACTAAAAATTACAATGTTTAATTCTGTATTAAGTACATATAAATATAATGTATATTTTAGAACTCTTGATTGTCTTATTAGTTTTTATCATATGAATTTGTTGAGTCTGTGTTGCTTAATAATGTCCATTACGTAGTTTTTGTCAAACGCACCTGTTTGAGCAAGAGACAAGACGGTGTCGGATACCTTATGTTAGTACTATCAGTACTATGATTGGTACTCTTTGCAAGTACTTTTCAGCGAGAATCGGAGAGGTGAAGTTGAAGTACAAAAGTGAGAACATATAAGTTCTGTGCAATTGTGAAAAAATTTAAGTCCGAATGAACATACGAACTTGAAGTTTTCACGTTCTTCCAAGATGTCCTCCTTTTATACAATAAAATGTTACGCCTTCAAAAAAAAGATGCCCTCAAAAAATAGGTTGTGCTATGAAAAATAATATTTTCTATAAACTAAATATAATAAACTTGACAAGCTGTCATCCTGACAATGCCGATGTTCGCAACCAACCTATTTTAATATTAGTCAACCAACCTATTTTTACTTTGTAGAATAAAATGATTTTAAAAATGTATATATAAAAATAGAAACAAAACAGTTGCAAACTTGACGTGAAATGATTCTCTACAGCTGACACATCCGGCGCAGTGAAGAGAGAGTAGTAGAGTTGGTGCAATTGTGCGACGTCTCTTTCTAACTCCTGGAAATAGCTCGGAAATACATCTACTAGTATATAAAGGATTGCTATATGTACATATACCAACAGCAGGAGATGAAAAGAGATGGAACAATATAGAGATGTTTCAAGGTTAAATTTCTCTAATTCAACTATCTCTTTAGACTCCTGTTTCAATACTGCTCCTGCAAATAACTCTGAAATACACCTACTAGTTTATTTATATGAGATTGCTATATATAGATATACTAACAGCAAAAGATGTAAAAAAGATGGAGGATTATAGAGATGTTACGAGATTAAATTTCTCGACTTCAACTATCTCTTTAGAGTGCGGACTCCTATTTCAATACTTGTCTTCGAAATAACTCTGAAATACACCTACTAGTGTATATAACATTGTCATATATAAATATACCAACAGCAAAAGACGAAAAGAGATGATGGACTACAGAGATGGAGGACTACAGAGATGTTTCGAGATTACATTTTTCGACTTCAACTTTCTGTTTAGAGTGCGGACTCTTGTTTCAATACTGTATATAAATCATTACCCATATAAAAAGCGGATTCCGATCTGAATGGCACTTCGTCGGTCGTTGCCGCGGCACGCTCGCTTAGCTCGCTCGGCTCGCGCGTTGTGGTAAAAAGACCTAACCTAACCAAAAGAAAAGTGTTATAAATAGATGTTTATATAAAGTTACAAAATAATGTGCAAAATTTTATCCAATGTGAAACAATCTAAACCTTAGCCTGCATTTGTCCTCACGATTTCCTCCCAAGCATTTATTATCACCATTACCTACATTAAAGTTTCAGTGATTGCAGTTGTAACTAAAATTTTATTGTTTAAACTGTTAATTTTGAAATTTACAATTTTTTTATAGCAAAGACCATTAATTAAAAAAAAAAGTGATTTATATCAAAAGTAGCAAATTTATAGAGCAAACCGTCAATTTTAAATATTGAGATTTGTAGCTAAAATTACTAATTCTATAGGTCCGTTGTATATGTATATCCCTTTTTTTATTAGTTCCGTTGTACTAAACATTTAATTAGTTATAGAATCATCTTTAAGATTGTTAAAGGAGTCGATTTTAAATTCTAATGTAGGGCTGCTTTACTTTTTTATAAAAATATCACGGATAGTCGATGTAAATTAGTCAAATTTTGAATAATAATATACTCCAGACAATTACACAGATTGTGTGACCCCAAATGAAGGACTAGGCTTGTACTGTCTATGTGTACCACACAACGAACTGGGGAGAACAATCAGATTCCTAGTCAATTTATAAAATCTCAAATTGACCTAACCGGGGATCGAACTCGAGGCCCCGGCTTGGAAGACAGATAGTCTGCCACCGAGTCGAAAGGCTAGTCACTTTAAAAGTACATTTTATATTTGTACTTGGCGATATCATTATTTTTTTACACAACTATTTCGATGTGTTCTATGTTGTAATTATAATAAAAACGAACACTAAAATATCTCGGCTATCTCATAAATATCACTGTCAAGAAACGAATCCATTTATATAACTACAACTTTGACGTAAAAAGGCGAAGAAAATCATCAAAGAGCGTTACTAAAAGGGGAAAGGAAAGACGTGGCTTAAAACGATAGAAAAAAATGTGTCTCAGTTGTTGTGTGAGTAACGAGTTTCGATTTACTGAATACAAGTGCTCTTGTGAAGGGTTGGAGAGGGGGTATCACTCCACATCAAGTCAAGTATATTCGTCTGCCAAATAAGGCGTAACTTACTCCCCACCGCGAATTTATGATGTCTATGAACATGAAAATCGATTTCTCTACTTATTTCTGTTAAGCTTTACATTTCACGCTGCAATGCTCTAAAATTAAAAGTAGAATACTAATTTTTAATCATTTATAAGCGTCTCCCACCTCACTGTCTTTTAAGGTAATAAATATTGTAAAAAGGTATTCCTAACGATATAAACCAGTTAGATGTCTATCCTATCTATTCAATTTGAGTAGATTACGATCTGATTTCGGCTGTCATATTACTTTTTTATTTCCTTTGTATTTCCACTATGTCGAATCCACTAGCGAATATAGCGCAAATTAAAAGTTACTGTCACTAATAACATGTTTTACTTAACTTTTACGAAGATAGTACGTAACTCTGAAATTATGAACATGTTTAATTTTACACTAGACTACACTTTTTGTATATTTACCTATCTAATCTCTTAGTTTATTGCTTTCTAGGACATAACTTTCAATATTTTTCTTATGTTGATGGCTTAGACTTAGATGAATCAATATTAAATTTTTACGAGTATCAATAAAGTATCCTCTTTGATACATTTTGGGTGTACTTATGCTGTAGTAAATAAATATGCTTATCCTTACAATATCTTCCTAATCACATTTATTTTCTGCATAAGGTCATATCATATCACAATTCGAAATTCTTTATCCAAAGTGCATATTCGATATCTAGGTATATATCTAAATGTAATGTACATGTATGTCTAACTAGATAATATAATTCGATTAACATTGTATTAGATATGTATATGAAATAATTTATGTCCTGGAATAATTTATTTAAAAGTGGCCGAAGCCTTATTTGTTTATGTTTAAAATTACTAAAACTCTAAATATTTCCAGTAACATGTCGAATATAACTTATAGAGCTCAATCGATCGAGTGGTACTCGAGGCTTTAGGTGATACACAGAGGAACTTTATTTTTACATAAGTTGCTGTGCCGCAAAGAAACCGGGTCGGTTATAAAAATCATGATAACTTTTGAAATATTGGAGCAACCTTCATAAAATAAAAACTGAATTAAAGTTTATTCAATAACAAATATAAAAAATATCACTTCTAAACTTCTTCAAAATACTTTACCTTCGCTTCTATTCTATCATAAAACATGTTATGAATATGGTGTTCCTGGTGTAACCATTTATTATTCTAATGAAATCATGCCATGATCCCCTAAAGAGTATAATACAGGAATCCTACGACAGGAAGAAAAGCGTTTATGGAAGAGCACGAGAGCTCTATAACCAAGCCTGTATTGAAGAAAATGTTAGCGTGGAAGCTCCGTTACGTTTTCTTGTGAAAATCGCACCGATGAACTTGGACGACGCCAACGCGTCGAAATCCTCCACCAATCAGTCTTTGTAAAATAAAAGAAGCACTGATAGAGGAATAGGAGAATATTTCTCATCATCGGTTCAGAAATCTAGCGAAAAGCATATCAAGTCGTAAAATATTTTAGCTAACAGATTGTGTATGTTATTGGTTTTGTTAAATAATAAATGGTGGTAGGTCTATAGTCTATACATATAAAAGCAAAATACCACGCACTCACTACGACTGATTCACTGATTCACGAAATCTCAAACACTGCTAAATTTATAATCATGAAATTTGGTCTGATGCTAGTTTGTATAATGTAGGGTGTGTGTGTAAACCAAGAAAGGTTTCTAGGAAATTTATATTTTAAAGGGAAAATCTTTGTATGAAACTATTATATAGAACGAAATACGGCTATAAAATTGAGTACAAATATTACTTATTAATAATAATGAGATACATGTACATTTTTGAAAAATTCTACTCGCAGTCCCTCAGCGAGTAGAAGTCAATCTTTGTATGATACTTACGTCTTATGTTTTCACGGCTAAGTCATTGCATCGATTAAGGCGACGCATTAATAAACAAGAATTTAATCTAAAATAGATCTTCTGTTCTTAAAAGAGGTTTCTTTGATATTTTTTTTTGTGTTACAAAAGTTAACTAACCGTGTATCGCAACTGGCAAAATGAAGTCAATGAAATGAAAAATCAGGATACCAAATATCACTGTCATACATTTTGTAGTCAGTTAGAAAAATTGAGATTCTTGGCGTCAAAATTTCCAATGCGTCGCCTTAAGCCCTGAGCAAGGATATAAGACTACTTTTTAATTTCCCGCGAGAGAAGTTGCTGGTAACCGCTAGTTTGAAATATCATAAAATAATCGACCAACTTACGCCTGTTTCGAAAGTATTATATTGCTATTAATGAAGTAAAGACTATTAATGAATGTGTAGAATTTAGCAACGAAAACAATTTCGTTGTAAAGTTCCTATGTTACTTAAAGTGAATAACCACTTTATCTTGTTACTACGATGTACAAAAACCCCCAAAAACTTATCATTTCGAAAATCAATTACCAACTGTATAGAAGGGCAAGATCTTATTTAAAATTTTGGCTGTATACGTAAAAGTAGTGAAATATAAAGTTGCCAAGTTTTGCAGAATTAAAAAAAAAATACGTAATTGGCACATTGGTCTCAGACTTTATAAATAACTCCTGATACCGAGTCCCATAGGTACTACGAATGAATGCGAAGCGAGGCAAATAAATCAAACAAAATGTAGATTGACCTGTGAGATGTGATTATTGGTTATTTTTTGTGAAAAATAGAATTATTTTTGCATCATGTGAAATGTTGTAAAAGTAATACATGAATAATACACGAGACGTAGACGACATTATTTGTGTTTTTTGTGCGATACAACCGACGTCTTAGCTTTTCTGATGTGTGTGTCGTATGTATGAGTCAGCTTATCTGATTTGCCTTACCATTGCTGTATGAGACATAGTGTCAGGACGTCTGGATGTATTTATAATAAAATCTATGAGTCAACGCATAATGATGATCTGTTAAGTCTCTTACAAAAAACTATCCGTAATGTCTAAAGCTACTGCCTCAAATCTCGAATAAATAGCTTCGTTGGCTTAGCAAACTAGCGACTAACAATTGTACCTGTTGCCATCCTGTTGCATGAGATATAATTTTATATGTTACTTAAATATATAAACTCAGGGACCCTGGGGCCCCGAAGCCCATCGACTGGTTTCTGATATTTGTAAGAGGTAGGTCGATGCTTTGGGAGACCGTCGCAGGCTGGCAGCTTCTTCAGCCAACGAATCATTTATTTTATTTATTTAAATATTTATTGCACACACAACATACACAAAAAGAAAGAGACTGGTAAATGGGAGGGTAGAAGTGTGTGCATATGCTTTTTGTTATAAATATATATTTAAATTAATATGTTAATTCAATACGAAATAATTTAGTCACCTATGCATTAATTTTACTTAACTGCACCAGTTGGCAAAATAATCTCACTTTTGTCTTTCTCCAATATCGTCATTTGCCACAATGGACCCACTTCAGATCAATAAGAATATGGAAGACTTAATGCTTTTATTTAACTCATGGATGAACGACTTTGAGAAAAAACTACAGCAACAGGTCAGTAATACGTCTGCTGGAACTCCACATACCATGAAAACATTATCTGCGGATTATAGCACTTTCAAAACATTTGTGTGGAAAGCTATGATTTAAGTCACCAATGGAATTTCTCACTGCTGCTTTGGACCGTCAAGAGTGTTATCTGCGGCGTAAAATGTTTATATTTCATGGTATACCGGAAGAAACGAAGGAAGAAGTAGATGAAAAGATACTCGAAATACTACATGACCAACTGATGTTGAGTGATACGTTAACTATTGAAGCATGTCATCGTTTGGGTGGCGTTGGGTGACCGTCAAGAGTGTTATCTGCGGCGTAAAATGCTTCTATTTCATGGTACAAAGATAAAACCAGACCAGTATGGATCCGTTTTAATAGCCTGTATCTCCGCTCTGCTGTGTGGAATGCTAAAACTATGCTAAAGGGCAGTAAAGTATCTGTATACGAGTTTTTAACAAAATCACGTCAAGAGATTTTTGTTGCCGCGAGGAAACACTTTGGCATAACACACTGTTGGACGTCTGATGGTTTTATTGTTATACTTTTGCCTGACAAACGTCGTTTAAAAATAACATCCATTAACGAACTCAAGCAATTACAACTGCGGTACCCACTGGACAGAGCAGGTGCGACCCGGGACCCGAAGTTTACACAAATCCCTAGCTCCAGTAACAAAACTGCTAGAGGAAATTCTAAGTAATGTTTTTTACGTTATTATTGTCTTATCATTTTTAAATTCACAGTGTTCACATTATTTAGTAGTGCTCATATAATCTTCTCATATATTTTAGGCGTTATTTAATAATGATTAAGCGGGTAGGTAATGTTTTCTATTTTCAATTAACTGTTCTACACTTTGAATTTTGTTTTGTGAACTTGAGGGTAATCGTAATAATATTTCATTAGAGTGGTACGTCATAGTGTGTGGGTATGTCGATGATTTTGTATAATGTTTAAGTGACGTCACGTCGACAGTTATTAAATGTCTATGTTTTGTTTTCCTATGTCATCTGTCATGTGCTGTCATTTGGTAGTGAATTATGGTTACGTTTCGTTATATGTAAAAGTAGCTCCTTCTTCATAAAAATAGTAAATGTTAGTAAATGTAAGTTAATAATTTTTCGTTGTTACCTTTTGGAGACAAAATTGTATTATTCTTCCAACCTTGCCAACAGTGCAGTATGATGTGATTTTGTGTTTTATATTAGTAACTGTATTATCATTTTATTTTATTTATTTATTTTTATTTTATAGTATACTTGAAATATTTCATATTTATTTACATATAGTGTATATATTTATATTTGTTATTGAGTATGTATGATTATTTTAACTTTGATGATCAATATTCGATACGCGCCTTTGACGAAGAAGAAACTTTTCCGAAGGATGCCTTGACCAGTTGGGATGCTTCTCCTCTCTCCGATAAACTTCGATCTGTATTCTTTGATAAGTCTTCCTTTCTAAATCTTGTTCACATAAACGCTCAAAGTTTAATTGCTCATCAACCTGATCTCTTCGCATCTTTTAACAATAATTTAGTCGATGGCATATTGGTCTCTGAGTCTTGGTTAAAACCATCTCTCCCCTCTACTCTTTGCTACCTTCCAGGTTTTCAACTCATTCGCAATGATCGCATGGGAGTGGGGGCCGGAGGGGTATGTGTCTATATTCGCGATAATATTCCAAGCCGTGTAGTTGGTCAATCGTCTAGTCAATACTCCTCATCCCTTGAATATCTTTTTTTGGAAATTTCTCTTCATCATACAAAAGCGTTATTAGGCGTTATGTACAGTCCAAATGATAAGATAAATTACTTTGATTCTCTTGAATCAATACTTGGTGATTTTAGTCCCCTATACGATCATATAATTATAATGGGTGACTTTAATACATGTTTGCGTAAAAATGATTACAGGTGTCATAAGTTAAACGACGTTGTTCATTCCACTAATTTAAAGTTCCTACCTCTTTCGAATACACATCATTTTCCAAACTCTAGACCTTCTCTCATAGATGTAATTTTAGTCTCTAATCTTAACTCTGTTATCTCTCATGGGCAAATGACTGCACCGTTTTCTTATCACGACTTACTGTTTCTGTCCTATGCATTAAGATGTTCAAAGCGTAAAGGCAAGGTTATTTATCGACGTAATCTGAAGGATATTGATCTGGATCGTTTGAAGGGGGATGTGCACAAAATTTACTGGTCTTTAGTATACAGAGGTAAATCCATTGATGACAAAGTAAATTTGTTCACTTCTCATGTTATTGATCTATTTGGTACCCATGCTCTGCTTAGACTTATTAAAGTAAAACATCCACCAGCTCCTTGGTTGACACCTCACATTAAACACATGATGTCTAAGCGCGATAGAGCTAAGACTAAATACAAGAAGAACATGACAGAAGAGAACTTATTAATCTATAAAAAATTATGTAACACTTGCAACCGAATGTGTAGAGATGCTAAACGGAATTACATTCACAGATCTCTTGAAAACGTTAATTCTAATCAACTTTGGAGGTTTTTGAAATCACTCGGTGTGGGTAAAACTAATGACAATGTGGACAGTGCTTTAGACTTGAACAAATTAAATTACTATTTCTCTACCCCTTCCGTTTCTCTGGATTCTTTGACTAAAGCCTCATCACTTTCTCTTCTATGTACTTCATCTTCTTCACGTAATTATGCTCTTTTTTCTTTTCACGAAATTACAGTAAAGGAAGTCAAGAAGTACCTGAATTCAATTACTACTAAAGCTGTTGGTAGCGACAATTTGAGCCGTGATATGCTGCTTCTTATCCTTGATGATGTTGCTCCTATTCTCACACATATTCTCAATTTCTCTCTAACTACCCACACTTTTCCTACAGCATGGAAAATGGCGCATGTTATACCCGTACCTAAAGTCTCTAAACCCTCTTCATTCTCTCAATATCGGCCTATTTCTATTCTTCCTGTTCTTTCTAAGGTTTTAGAAAGTGCTGTACACAAGCAACTTCATTCTTTTCTCTGCGGCAATAATCTTCTCTGTACCTATCAATCTGGTTTTCGTCCTTTCCATAGTACGGTGACTGCATTGCTGAATGTCACGGATGATATTCATCAGGCTATGGACAATAAAAAGCTCACCATTATCACTTTGCTTGACTTCAGTAATGCATTCAATTGTGTTGACTACGACATCCTTCTAGGTATTATTCGCTCACTTAATGTATCTTCTTCCGTTGTCACTTGGTTAGATTCATACCTTCGTGGACGCAAACAGTGTATAAAAACTGACATTGCTTCGTCTGACTGGTCTAATTTGCATCTAGGTGTGCCACAAGGTGGAGTTTTATCACCTTTACTTTTTTCGGTTTTTATTAATGAAATAACTAAAGTTATCTCTTCTACTTATCATTTGTATGCCGATGACTTGCAAGTTTACAGACATTTCTCGTTAGATGAATCTTCTAATGCTATTAATGCTATTAACAATGATTTAGCAGCTATTCATGCTTGGGCCGGATCCTTTGGATTGCTCATTAACCCGTTTAAATCTCAAGTAATTGTGGTAGGGAGTAGTCGACTCAGACATAGGTTTGATCTTCAACGTTTACCACGTGTAAGTTACAACGATGTTGATATACCTTATTCAGACAAAGTTAAAAATCTAGGTCTGATTATGGATTCAAACTTAAATTGGTCAGCCCATGTCAATGAGATGAGTAAACGAGTACATCACTCTTTTCATTGTCTTAAACGACTCCAACATTTTCTTCCTCTTAAAACTAAAATTATACTAGCTCAGTCTCTTCTTCTCCCCATAATCGACTATGTGGATGTATGTTACTTGGATGCGAATGAAATACTACTGAACAAGCTTGAACGATTACAAAATTTAGCTATTCGTTTTATTTTTAGCTTACGCAAATATGATCATGTATCACAATTTCGGACTCAATTAAAATGGCTTCCTATTCGTCTTCGACGAAATGTTCACATTCTTTCGTTTCTTTATAATATCCCTTAATAACCCTTCTGCTCCTCAATACCTTCGTTCTCGCTTTCACTTCTTACATTCTCCTTCTCGACCTAGACGCTCTTGTGTCACTAAAACATTACAATATCCTCTTTCCAACACCAACTATTTTTATAACTCCTTCACCGCACAAGGTGCGTTACTATGGAATAAACTGCCTTCTAATGTTCGCAACTGTCTTACGGTGTCATCTTTCAAAAAACGACTAAAAGAGTATTATTTATCTAGTACAATGCCATAAATTATCGCATTTATGGATGTATGGTATGTATACGTCAATGCGTAGTATGCGCGTATATCTAAATGTGTATCTATGTGTATGTATATATGTATATATATAGTACATATTTGCGTTCACATAATATTATGTATGTATTTATAAGCTATTTAGGTTTTATTTATATGAATATGTATGAATACAAGTTTGTGCAAATACGACTATTTGTTAACACGCTTTTTTACATTACTTACCTTCGTTACATACTGTCTAACGTTTTGTGAGGTTGGCTGGAAGAGATCTTTTGCAGAGATAAGCTCCTTTGTACTTTATTTCTTTGTAATAGTTAATATAACACGTGTGTACAATAAAGATATAGTTAAAGAAAGTTACACATAGAGAATATGAGCAAAGGGTATACAACTTATTTCTATTAGAAAGTTCTTCCAGCAGACCCGCGAGAGTGACAGTTCCATGGAAGAAAGATAGACACTGTGTGTACTTACTAACTATAAAGAAACATATACCTACATAAATATGTACATATAATATAATATAACATTCATATATACCATTTTAGCTATTCAAAGAGGTAATGCTGGCGGCAGTCTGCTGGGCACCCTAAGCAACGACAGCATTCTAAGCGGCAAATTTGAAGAAATCTATTATTTAAGATAATGTTTAGTTTTAAGTTTGTAAATATTAACGTTAGGGTATTGATTCATGTCAAAAATACATGTTACTTAAATAATATTGATATTTGTTATAATGAGGTTCGAGATTTATTTAAGTTTACTTTTGTAGTTGTGAATCTCGACTTTATTCATAACATTTACATTTTAACGCAACATGTGTATTGTAATTTTCAATATGTATGATTACGTATGGTTAGACTATAGATATATGTAAAAAGATAAAACTGGTGATCATAGCGGCTCGCCCCATTTTAAGCACCAGTTGCCATATTATGTTAACTTTTCCAATCTAATTGTTATTACATAGTTGTTATAAATGGTTGTTGGTTTTGTTTCCTTTGTCCAATTAAATAAGCATAATACATACCTACATCATACGAATACGTACGCGAAGCAACAGATGTTTTATTTAGGTACAAGTATTATAGATATATAAAAATATACTTGTGCATAATATGTACATGCCCTCATAATAAATACATACACATTATATACATTACATACATATCTTCACAGCGTCTTCGTAACGGTCCCTACTTGTACATTCTCAAATCTCATCATTCTCCTCACGCATTTTCACCTAGGTATACGGAGTGCTTTTGATATTTCCATCAGCTAACATTCTGGCGATTTGGATCTTCGTAAGCCAGCTTATGTCTTCCTTCGCTTCTGCTACCGCTCACTTTCGCTCTATAGATTTTCTGCGTCGGTCTTTTATCACTCATTATTTCTATGTGCCCGAATAATCTAATCAATCCTTTCTTCATTTTTACAATAACACTGTCGTACAACTCTGTCATATTGCGTGTCTCTTCATGGCTTATTTCGCCCGCATGGTGAAACCGCACAAATTTCCGAAAGATCACATTTCTACTGCATATATATTTATTTTAATATATTTATTTATACTGTACACAAATATATTTAAATCAATAATTATGATAATGTATAAGTAGGTAAGTACCTATACTTACCTACTTATACATTATCATAATAATTAGATTAGACAGTATTAGTAATGTCTTTCTACAGTGTTAATAATGACAGCACGTTTAAAGAAAATACCATAAGTAATTATAATTCTTTTTAAAACGATGCTTTTGAGAATAGCAAGAAATTTGAATTTATTTTTAGCCTCTGTGTGGGCATTCTAAGATTTGTCCTAAGTCACTATAAGGCTAGATTAGTTTCTGGCGTTTCTCTCATTTATTACATTTTGTAGAACGTAGGGAGTCGCTGACGGTTATTAATAGTATGAGTAAGCTGTGACGTGTGTGAATCACTTCCAGTCGCAGTAAGTACTTTGTGAGTAGGAATACGTAGATATTCGTTGTGTTAAGTAAATAGTACATAAATTAGAACAAATATAAATTAAAAATTCCTTGATACAAAAAATAATTAAGAAATATCCTTTAAAGCAATAAATAACTGTATTTCATTGTTATCGTTACCGCTATAAAAACAACAACAGTGAGTATGAGGCATGAGCTTTTCAGAATGCAGATTGTAGTCAAAAATAATAAAATATGGGATGAAATATGTATATTATAATGAAGTATTACACAGATTAAAATGTAATATTATTTGTTACTTTTTAAAGGCACCTGCTAATTATTTTTTTATTCTTTATTTTTAAATTTTTATCCAACAAAGAACCTACAGACATACAGATATACAAACACACAGACAGACAAAAGATTCGAACTTATAACACCTAGTTTACATTTCTCGACAGGGTTTAAATATAATAAATAAATAAAATGAAAAAACTTGTTCGCAAGTATAATAATAAATCACATTAATCGTATATTATAATTCGAGCAATATTTATATATTTGTAATTGCGTTCTCGAAAACGGCTCTAACGATTTTGATGAAATTTACAGTATAGAGGTTAACGGGGGTGAAAAATTGATCTAGTCAAGTCTCAATTCTGGGAAAATTCGTTTTCTCCGCATTTTCGCACACTTAAAACTAAAAAAATTACGCACGAAATATGATTGATTCGCAACAGAGTTTACCTTTTTAATAGCACAGTGACTAGAGCGTAGGTCTAACACACCGAAGTGCGCGGGTCTGAATGTGCGCTGTGGTCAAACTTTTTTGTTTTTTTTTTATATACGATCAAACAGCGAAGTTCTATCGCCCAGGTACTAATAATATAATAAATTCATATTTAAGTGTAATAAATAATACTAATAAAAATTACAACTCGACTTCTATAAAAATGATAGATTCATATTTAAAGTTATAAAGTTAGAAAAAAAGGTGTTAGAAATACTACTTTAAAGTAGTATTTCTAGCAGTTATGAATCTATGCATAATACAAAAGCAATTATTCTATAAATATATTAAGCTTTTTCAGTCATAAATATGTATTCTGATAATAATATCAGGCTTTATAATGTTTAAAGAAGTGAAATGGAAAAAGTTTACTAATTTTGGAGCAATAAAGATCTTCAAGATGCCGTTTACAGAAATGTTGTTCCTAACGGTTAAAAAAATGTCGAATCTATTTCTGTTGCTATTGGAAATATAACGAGATATGTATAGTAGGCATATGACATATTATTTATTAGGAAAATTGAGAAAAAATTTATTAAATATACATACATATAAATAATTATGAATGTAAAATTATTGTAATACCAACCATTTACTGTTTTGTAAAATAAAGAGTAGGAATAGGCTATACCATACCGGTAGCCTATATACACAACAATTATCATGTAACGACAAAGAAATTTTTAATAAGCTTCAAACAAAATCACTGTTTTTTAAAACATGCTTTAAATTTTTGGGTCAGTGGAATACTTCGAACTCATATTTCAATCAAAGCGTATGGGAAGAGAGTACGAGGGATTCTTGGGTATCGTGTAAATATTGTTGGGTTGGCCTTGCAGAGACGCGAGTAATCCCGAGGGGAGACACGGGATCGGGCTCCAGGATTTTGGGATTAGAACGGCTGCGACCAGCCCGTCAGATAACACTCGCCAGCTTAATGTGATATTAGCAAGTTAGCTCCCACGTACGCCCACACTACTGTAATATCAGATAATGATTCGCTTCTCATCCTTCTATTTTGAACTCAATATATACGAAAATTTCCTTTTAAATTCACTATAAAAATCCACGCAACAATTGAAAATATTGCATACGTGTAATTTGTGTTTATACAATTAATTTATTTCAAAATAGTTAAATCTGTTTTTTATTATAACTTGATTATAACAGTGACTATAATAAAATTATCTAAGAATATACAAACTGTAAATGTATCAGGTAATCTGATTTGAACTTGAAGTATTGTGCTCATATGTGTAATTGCACTATATTCATATTTAAAAATCTAAATGAATGTGTTTAACTAAACAGTAAACTTAAAAAAACAATCGATGGAACTGTACTTTAACAATTTCCGACTTCAGTAACTGTCAAATTTAATTATATAGGTATTTGTATCGTATTCATAAAGTTATTTTTGTACTTGAGTTTTGATTAATAAAGGTTAGTTATTTTGTACTTTTCAGTGTTTTCTTTTCGAAGGCCATTTTTTTTTTCTTAAAATTTTTTAATTATTGGTGCGCTGGCACTTGACATACTATAAAATTTTAACTCTGAAAAAGGGAGTTGTAAGTTGTTGTTGAGAAGTAATATGTATAAGTTTGAGGCCGTTGTCTGTCTGTATGGTTGTTTATGGCATTACAGCTCTTGAATAGATAAACCGATATGCATGCGGCGTTTTCCGTTTGAATGATGCAGTTCTTAAGAACGATAACTACGTTTGTTGGAAATCGATCCTGATTTTTTTTTGTGTCGAGGGTTTCAACAGAACATGTAAAGCAAAGTACAATGCAATATTTCCATCCATTTAAATACGTCGCGAACACATTAAATACAACACACTCGCACAACTAATACATTCTATCTACTATCGCGGAAAGTGAATGTTTAGCAAACTAAAAAACCTTTGAATTTGCCGTGTAATAGACTGTTTTAAGTGACGGCCAATCTGCTAAACATTCCCTTTCCGCGATAGTACATTCTTAGCGCTCACGTATCTGATTATCGATTGTTGTTTTTTTGACGATTAATTTGAGTGCACATTGTACGCTTTGACATACAGTGAAATGAAACACAATAATCGAAGTACGTAACAAAAGATATAGCATAATAACCTCGGACCAAGTATCGCAATGGACGCAGCATTTGCTCTAAAAGCGTGTCCTTATGGTATCCTTTTTTGTTGACAGACTTTCTAGATTTTTACTAGTGGGTGACTAGGGAGGTCACAGTAACGATACACAGCTAAACATGACGTATTTTTATTTTTGCGAATACTTTGGAAAAATAATGAGATAGAAAGAGACAGGAAAATTCGTTTTGACATACGATGATACGAGCGGTAATTTTTACGACTCCGTCCGTTTTTGGTCCGAGATAACTCAACATTGCGGCTTGATGAACTTGACGACTATACGGACTCTTCATTTTTAGGAGAACACATTAACTCGACTCAACACAGTCACTCCCGCTGGAGAGCTCAGCTGGCGACTACACATGAGCCACGAACTCACCCAAAGTAAGCTATTTTTGTTTTAGCAATTAGTTATTGTTGGCCGAAATTGAAATTGTGGCTGAAACTAGATTTTATAGCCGAAATCGACCGCAACCAAAACCGAATTTTCGGTTGGTCTATAGAACAAATACCAGCAACTGCGATAAATTTTTGAAAATAAAACGGATTGGGCTGACAACTGGAAAATTAAAAAATGTCTGTCATCGATCGCCATTTCCAAACAATACATATTTGTTTGGAAATGGCTGAATATATTTCAAAGCTAGGCGACTTCATGGTATGCACAAAGAGACTATTGGAAATGAACGTTCGCAGTTGAAGTGTAAAGACTGCATATAATGTGTACTCAACGTAACTAGTGATACTTAGCAAACGAACAAATGGACATAACGCAATGTAAGTAGCGTAAAAATTAAAATGATGGACTTACCTGTGGGCTTAGTATAATATCGCTTAGAAACCTACTAAATGCACGAAACTGAAGCAAATTACTTGGAGCCATTTGTGGCTCGTTTGTTGCGCGAGCACTTGTCGCTCGCATTTCCCTCAAATATAATAGAAAAAATGACGGTCTGTGCATTGAAGTGATGTCTCATTTATAACACATCGCAAGCACCAAAACACAAAACATTAGAAAACATTAAAAAAATATTGTATTCCACAAGCTTAGAATAATAACATTTAAAAGGAATGTTTACAAACGAGCGACTTCGAGCAAATGAAAGAATAAGTTATGCATGTCATCAAACGTATTAGTGATTCAAACAAGTCAAAAGTTCCATGCGCTTAATCGGTTTCTTAACATCATTATTTGGATGTATATACATAACTTATGGTGCATTAATTTGTGATAATATTTACTGAAGACACTTGGTGCAATTTCTAAGTAGGTATAAATTTTTATGATGATAAAGTATTGTTAGTTCCACATTAATTTTAATCACATAAATTACCCACATTTGATTGCGTTATGTAACATTTTAGTAACAAGAAAGAGGGTAGAATGGATTTCCTGCGTGTAGCGGGGCTGCATAAAAGCCTGATTTTGGCCTTGTAAGAGTTCAGTTGTTGAGAAGCCGTCAAATAGTCAAGTACATAATAGTTGTGATGAAGAATTGATAGTGTGATCATAGAGATCAGTGCTTCCGTTACATTTCATATTTAGCAGTATGTACTTCTACCTACAAAAGTTTTGGCTTAAAGATTTTCAAACCGGAGTTGCCACCTATTTATTTTGTCGAGTAGCGAGGGGAAGCGCTTAGGGGAATATTCAATTTAGTTTTTGTAAGAGGGTGCAACGTTGCGTTATCAGTAGGTATCTGCAAGTGCCATTGACTTTGATAGAAAACGGGCCCATCTCGTGCAATCAATCGGTCATATCAAGATACATCACAAACAAGCTAGATTTATGTACTGTGTTGTCATGATCAAAAGCCGAAGTTAATAATAAACTGTAGGTATGTTATGCTCAAAACAGACTAATATCATTGATTCTTTTCTGAACATAACCTCTTTATGGAAGCAGATAGGTCGTAAAGAACATTGTTCAGCTATGAAATAGTACAACCTAGATATAATAAAAAAACAAAATTGAACAACTATTTTAAAAATATAGGGAAACATAAAAGTAAACAATAACATTACATAGTTACGTATAGGTCGAGCCGATAAAAGCGTGTAAGCATAATGTCCCGGTAATATTGATGGTGTTATAAGTGCGTCTATTTTTTCAGTTTGATTTTTTTGACGTTCAAGAGCGAGTCTAAAATGTCGAATAGATTCGATTTCTGGCAATTACGCAATAGATAATTAAAAAATGTGCAGTTTTTTTCCCTTATTCTTTGTTTGGTATTGTGTTTAAATGTTTCGTTTATAACTAAGTAAGCGGCCTTAGCGCTATTTGATATGCTTTGGTCGCATACTTTACACAAATCTTTACGAATTAAAATTGTTACATGAGTATTGTGATAATATGTAATAAATTAAGTACGTATTATAATAGATATTTAAATGTAATGCAATCGATGATACATGAATAAACAACGTAATAAGAATGTGTAAAAGGATCTTTCAGAGCGAAAATCTAAAATGTAGTATTCAAACTCGAAGACCTGAATTACTTATACCGGTTAGATATTGGGATTCTGCTACTTTTGAAATTATTTTATCCTAAAGCTCAGGAAAAACATATTATTGTTAATGATAAGCACATATACAAAACCACATAAGTCGTTAAAAAAGTCTGTTAAATATGAGTGCACCGAAATAAACATACAAACTTTGTAAATGTGCCATTTTGTTTTATTCTTAGATCGATAGTTAATTAGTTATCCGTGTACTTATTTCTTATGGATTTTAACGCTTCAGACTTGCATACTGTGCAGTAGGTTATGTAAGTATTAGATTGAAAATGTTTAATCCAATTTAAATAAAGAAATTGTTGGTTTTCTGCAAGTAAATTCTTAGTCCTTACTATATGTAAATATGAGTAATACATGCATCTGTCTATTAACTTTAATCAGTTGATGAGTTCTAAAAAAAACCCACTCACTTTAACGTCTTTCAATTTACTTAATGAATAGGTATGTTCTAAGAATTAAAGCTTTCAACAAACCAATTACTGATTTTGTTACTTCAACTTCTACCATGAGCAACTGATGATAGAGGAGGACCATTGGATGGAATCCAAAGGATAGGACCTGTGGCAAATCTAGCTTTTCAGGTGGCGCGATTTCACATTGTGGCGCCCCTCCCATGTTTTTGAGATACAGTATCAGATATCAGTATATGAGATCTCTAAGAGTTTAGTTTAGTAGTAGTATATAACGAGAAATAGAAACAATATTCGATTTAAAAATTTTTAAACTACAGTGACGCAGACAGCGCCGTAAAAAAGTGGTTGTTATAGAAGTAATTATGACTTAAGTGTTTAGTATTGGAGTTCTTGGATATTTTTTTTACGTGAACGATGTATCGTCCTAGGACAAAGAAGGTATTTGCGATGTCTGACCAATACAGGATTTTCAGCCGAAATTGAAAACTAATCTTCGGCCGCGGTCTCAGTTTCAACCGCAACAGAAATTTATTTAGACATTTTAATATTTATATTGTATACTAAAATCGAGTGTATTTTTTTACACATATACAGACAGTTTAATGAAATAAAGACAGTAATTTAAGTATGTAACAAAAAATATAGCAGAATAACTCAACGTAATGTGAAAAAAAAAACACATGAACTCGAGTCGATGTACAATCACGCTGGCTGGCGAATTCAGTCGACGCCGCACACGCGCCAGAACCTTATTCAAAACCGAACGATGTGTAACAATTCACGAAAATTGAGTTTCGATGCTGCCGAAGTTTCGGCTTATTTTTGGCCAAAACCGAAACTGCGGGCGGTATTAGATTTTTTGGTAGAAGCTGGCTGAAATCTAATCTTCGATCGGTCTATAGTTGTTTGATCTAAAGTCTTAACTGTAAGTTATGCGGTTAAAGTACATTTTTAAAAAGAGAAATGATTAACAGGGACAGTGTTTGGGAGGGGCGGATGACGACTTACTAAACCACGAGACCATGATGGAAGTTTCGATGACTTATGAGTTATGAGTTATGCAAACACTTTATAAATAAAATTCTCGTTGTCGGAAAGTTTTTTGTAGTACTTACTTATTTTTTCGTAATAGAATAATTACGTTTGTAACTACAACTTCTGGCTTGTTATCTTGCCGAAAATATCACTGGAAAGAAATTCTAATTTTCACTTAGTATATTTGCATTCGCGTAATATGCGCATTCTTAATTCAAATTGATAATCTTCCGGTTAAAAATTAATTACAAATAACATGTAATAGGTATGATGCGGTTTTACGTTAGTAATTATTTGTTAAAGTTTAATGATGACCTACATTTGATAACCAATCTCAAGAAACCTATTACAACCAATATTTTTTAGATTACAACATATTTTGCCTGAGTTTTTTTTCATTTATTTTTCCCCCTCAAGTTTCCTTGCGCTAAATCCCTACAGGGATAAACAGAAATAATGAATGAAGCAACAGAAACTTTTTAACTTACCCTTCTCTCATTTCGTATAATTAGATATCCGAGTAGCTAATTATATGAAACCACGGAGGTAAGTTGTTAAAAGGACATGAGACCTTTTGACGACGTGCCTTAGCGGCTTCTAATAGCATAATAGGTAACATTTAAGCTATTTGATTACTTCTGAAGACAATTAAGCTTATTTTTACCTCTATTTCCCATACTTCCTGTGTTGCCTATAATCGCACATACCCTATAATCTATAATCCCTATAATCACACAACGTCATTGTGTGAGTTATGTCGATTTGGCTTACATTATCAATACATATTTCCTGAAGAAGTTGCTTTTGCAGTAGACACATTGGAGTCCACGCGAATTACACGAACCATAGGAGAATGTTTTGAAAATATATGCATATTTTTGGCATTTTATTACTACCATATTGTCATAACATTTAATTTTGTTTCGTTTTCTAACATCAATCGCACAAGTCGTTGTATGTTGTTGATTGCACTGTAACTCAATTCTGCCTCTGCGTGAGTGTCGTATAGCCATGACTCGATGTCCACGTAAATTCCAATGATTGAATTGACTCATAAACTCGTATTAAAATTTGATCGATTGTCATTTTTCGTAAAAGAAAACGTTAAATTGAAATCTTAATTTGCAGTACATAGAGATAAAATGATGAGTTCTGGTATTCGTTATTTATAACACTTTTAGGACTGTATAATGTACGTTGAGACCGTAGAATATATGTTTACGTCTACTTAAAAAAACCGGTCAAGTGCGAGCGCGACTCGCGTACAGAGGATTCCTTACGATATTATTTATAAAACAGTAAATTTCAAAACTTGATTTCCGAAAATCTAGATATAAGATCTAATACTTTCGCTACATTTCTTCTGTAAAGTTTAGGTAAGAGTTCATATTCCTTGAAATTTTTAATTCTAGGTCCAGTATTTTTGGAGATTAGGGGTGAAATGATCAAGTCGGCTTCGACTACCCAATTTTCCACTATTTTAAGTTTTCTATGAATATTTTAAAATTTTAACTAGTGCAAAATATGTGGGTTAACAAGATGCCAAACTTAAACAAGACAAAATACTGTACATAGATACATAGAGCATAGACTGTAAGGAATTCGACTTGCATATGAACAAACGGATGGACGCATGAGTGATCTAATGGTTTCATTTCTTCGTGGAACCCTAAAACTTAATATACCTATAGTTTCATTATTTTAATTCTAATTGAATTATTTTTTGCGGATTAGTGGATTGCGATCTCTTATGAAAATTAAGATTTTAATAATCCTACTTATATTAAAAACGTAAAACTTTGTGAGGATGGATAGATGTTTGTTACTCTTTCACGCAAAACCTACTAAACGGATTTCGTTTAAACTGAACAGTAATATAGCGTATATATTAGAATAATACATAACTTATAAAGACAATTTGTGTTTTTGAACTTCACGCGAATGAAATTGCGGGCAAACGTTAGTAAACTTATTCTTAGCATCTCCTAAAGTCAACTTTTTCTGTTTAATATACTAATTATGAAGATCAAATAGCTAGAGTGTTAGCGGATGGAAATGTCAAAAGCTTTCGCATATCTAAGCGAAAATGTGTGAGGAGAATGATGAGATTTGAGGAAGCGAAAGAAGCGCAACGCTTGGCGCTCCGTCCTCTCTGACTACCCCGTTAGGGATACAGCGTGAGGATATGTATGTATGTATGTAATTAAGAGCTCTGTATTACAGAGACAGCTCGTTTAATAAGGAATAACGGCTCACCACTAGAAAAAAATGTACTTCTACGTATTTTCAGTATCTAATCTATATAGAAATTCTGAAGTGAATAACAAACATAACCCGTCGTATTACCTAATTAATTATTATCGTTGTACTACATTATATTGGGTCCTTACATATGAAATTGGCGTTTTGTAAGGGCGGAATATAAAGTCAATTTTTTTTTGTAAAATATATTTAATTAATCAAAGTATGCACCGTTGTTATCTATGCACTTTTGCCATCTCATAGGTAGTTCATTGATCCCTTTACTAAAAAAACCATGGGGGCGAGAATCAATAAACTCTTTGAAGGCGGTTTGTGTGTGTGTGGTCTTGCGTTGCCGTGAAGCAGCAGTGACCTAGAGTGATTGACCAATCTCGGTTGTTTAGCAGCTAGTTCTTCTTTCATGGTTTGCAGTTGCTGACAATAGATATCTGCCGTAATCGTTGTTAGAAAGCTGTAGTGAACGACACCGGCGCTAGTCCACCAAACACTCACAAGTAACTATTTCTGAGTCAATTTTCATTTAGGGCAGGATTTGGCTGGGTCTTCAGAGTTCAGCCATTGCGACGAGCGCTCCCGATTATCGTACAGTATCCACTTTTCATCACAAGTAATGATTCGAATTAAAATCCCTTCATTATTGTGTTGGTTGAGCAAAGTAACACAGCAGTCGACGCGTGTTTGCATGTTCGATTCACTCAATTCAAGAGGTACCCATCGTTCAAGTATTTTTACTTTCCCAATTTGC
Source organism: Zeuzera pyrina (assembly GCA_907165235.1). NCBI lineage: Eukaryota > Metazoa > Arthropoda > Insecta > Lepidoptera > Cossidae > Zeuzera > Zeuzera pyrina. The sequence continues at coordinate 14,651,317 of OU015624.1, forward strand.
TTCAAGTGGATTAATACAATTTTGTCACTTACCCCGAAGCCTGCAGCTATCTCTGAAGTGCTTTGTGATGGATCCGCTTCCACAATAGCCTTTAAGTCTTCATTTTCCACTTTGGTCTCCGGCCGTCCACGGGGTTGGTTCTGAAGGTCGAAATTTCCAGAACGAAAACGTTGAAACCAAAAACGTACCGTGCTTTCTTTTGCGACACCAGCGCCGTACACATCATTAATCCTTCGAGCTGTTTCTGCAGCACTAGTGCCACGGTAGAACTCGTACTAGTAAATATACCAATATTTCATGTTTTCCATTGTGTGGTAATAAGCGACGCATGAGAAAAAAATAATAAGGAAAAAAACAAATGAATGACTGTTTTCAAAACTCGAATGTACCAGCTAAATGAATTTATAAATTTGAATTTGGAATTCTTAACCAAAGAGGAGATATTTCAGATCAAAGTGGTCAGTACGACAAAACGTTAATTTCATATGTAAGGACCCAATATTTCGTTACGTAGGTGTTATTAAACTATCGTTGGGTAGGCATTTATAACAATGTTATTAAACTAAAATCAATACAAAATGAGAATATTTGATTATACTCGTTCCCTAATAACAAAATATTTAGTAAGTTAACAATTCGTTTTTCTGATTGACTGTGACTTCACTATATAATCGGAACGCGCTGAATGGTAAAAAAAAGGTCTATGGAATGTCAGGTAAATACTCGAGGCCCTTCCTTTACAAACCAATTTTAAAACTTTCTCGCACCTTGTAAAGCAGTGCATTAAATTTGGAGCCACAAGAACTCAACGATTATTTTTGTTTTTTTTACTCCGATAATCACATTTTCAAAATACTTTTGAGTAATGTTGATTTTATACATTATTTAATTCTAATATTTACTTATGATTTCTTCTCGTTACTTTTATTTACAATTAAAAAGACGTACAATGTTTTCTTTCATAGATGACTGTTTATTCATGGCTGTTATTTATTTCTAATATTTACTTATGAATTTTTGAAATCGGTTTAGTAGTTTTTGAGTTTATCCATTAACATACAAACAAACAAAGTTAACCTCTTTATAATATTAGTGTAAATTAAAAACACGTACAATGGTTGTTTTCAAATAAAAAAAATGAAGCACTCGATACGAAATATGAGTTTGAATCTTTGAAGATTCTGTTTTTTTTTTAAATATTGTATTGAGTTTTTTAATATTCTAGTTTTTTAGGTATTGTATCGTATTTAAAAAAATTAGTTTCTTAACTCTAAAACGGCAAAAATTTTGTTTTTCCAAAAAAATTTTAAAATGTGTAGTTCCATTGTTAACACGGCTATGACGGGGTCGTACTACTCATCGTGATAATTTTACATTAGTGTTTTTAATTATTGAAATTCTACTACCGAACGCCTACTACGAAATCGAATGTTACTAAATTATTAAAATTTAAAACGGTACCCTAAAAATGACTAGTTCTCCCCTTTCTTATAATACACAAAAACTATAATACCAAATTGCACACAAAATATGCACAATAATTTCATTGGTTTGCTTCAACCAATCGCAACTGTTTGTAGGCATCTTTCACTGCCGGAAGGCGGATCTTATCATTTTACTCAGAGCTCTGAGCTGTTTACGTAAACATCTAATTTTTATTTATTTTAATAGTGAGTGAAAATGTGATTGTACTAAAAGAGACTACTATGACATGATGCTGTGCTCGGAGCCGTTAATGGTAACTTGTGTGGCGCTTGTCGAATTTACGAATATCGGTTTTGCCTCAACAAACCAGATGCAGATGGGAGGCTGCTTCTATATTTTTGGAAATGTTTCACAAGATGACACAACGTTTGCATACCGCTGGTAGTGTTCTCAGTTCTACTAGAAAAGGACTTTCTGTCACACAAATGTAGACTTCGAAGAACAGATAGATATTAGAACACATAGAATCACATGACCGTATATATGGCGGATTCTAAATATTGGTGGCCAGTACCATCAAAGTACCATTTCCATTTTCAACGTATATCGGAGCGAACCACTTTGTCCCCAAAGGCGAGAGAAACAGCTTTTGTGACTTATAGAGTACATGTATTATTGTTTGTGTTAGTGCGATTAATCGAACGGCAACTTATGTGTTCTTTCGAAAGCCTAATTCCCTTGGATGGGTTCAAAGCGGCTGCATTGTGAGTCATCAAACTTTCAGTATGTATTTTACATTATTAATTATGTACCTTTAGTGATAGGTGTAGTGCGCGTTATAATTGCAAGCAATAGGTATGTATAGCAGGCCGCGCCGTGCTGTCGGCAAGCAGCACAGATTGCGAGAGCTACTAGACACGCTTCTGTACAATATTTCAACGCCTATTATTTATTAAGTAGCTTTTATTTATTTTATTCGCGTGATATAATTGCTAACAGTCGGTACATATGTACTTTGTAACGGGCGCGAGCCACTTGCCGTCGGAACGTAGCACAACTTGCGAGAGCTAACAGATACGCATATCTGTACAGTATTTCGACACGTATTTTTATTAAGTAGCTTTTATGTATTTATTAAGTAACACATATCTGTACAGTATTACCACACCTATTATTTATTAAGAAGGTTTTGCACATATATATCTGAACGCTGTATCCCTAACGGGGTAGTCAGAGAGGACGGAGTGCCAAGCTTCTCGATTCTTTCATACTTCTTTCGCTTTCTCTAATCTCATCATTCTCCTCACACATTTTCTCTTAGGTATGCGCATACCTAGGCGAAGTAGCTTTTATTTTTGTTTGTTTGTTAAGTAACGTGTGATTTAATTGCTTACAGTAGGCCTAAATGTAGCGGGTGCGAGCCGCTCATTTAACAATAGATATAGCTATCCCTATCTAGCTGTGGGCGTGGTCCCCTGGTAGCCTGGTAGATGCCTAGCAAAGGAGGTAGTTAACTGGTAATTCACTACTCGCTGGGGTTGTATATGGGTCATGAACTCAAAATAGTGATGCCGGCAGTTTAGTAGATATTTTTATTTATCATTAAAATTATTTAAATTTTATCAAAATAAAAATATCACAGGACGACTTTTGTAACCTCATAGGTGGACTCTCTACTTGACATGCTACAATACCTTTCAGGGATTTGGTGGACTCTTGTAGCACCTTGTATAAAAAACCAGATGTAATTTATAAAAAACAAAGTAACCTATGTATGTTTTCGGGCACATACTATCTTTGTACCAAATTTCATCATAATCGGTTCAGTGGTTTAGCAATTTCCCTATAAAGTTTTATCCCCCTTTTCACCCCTTTAGGAGTAGATTTTTGATAAAAAAGAAGTCTATGTTTTTTTTAATAGAAAAGGTTTATCTCTGTACCAAATTTCCTCTTAATCCGTTCAGCGGTTTAGCATTTCCCATACAAAGTTTCATCCCTCTTTTCACCCCTTTAGGGGTAGATTTTTGGACAAAAAGTAGCTTATGTCCCCTGGTATCAAACTATCTTCATGCCAAATTTCATAAAAATCGATCCGGTGGTTTACCCGTGAAAATGTACCAGACAGACAGACAGACAGACTTTCGCATTTATAATATTAGTATGGATACACACATTATTATACACATTAAATGTTATTTATAATATACACAATTTTACTACTTTTATTTACTTAAGATACTCAAAAAAAATACGTACATCCAAAGCTCTTAGAATTCCTCATTCTAAAAGAAAACAAAGGGAATATATTTCTTAAATGAATCATGATAAATTAAAAAACAAACAGACAAATTAATATAACTAAATAAAAGTTTCATAATAACTTTGAAATAGTAGAATTGTTTCAAATGTGTATTCTACATTAGAACAAGCAATTAATTAAGTACCTACTTACCTATCTTATCTTTGTACCCGTATAAGGTTATGAAGGGTAAGCGTACCGAATTTAAAAATCCCGTTATCAGTATTTTTTTTTACTCGTATATTTAAACCAATAAAAGCGAAACTGTCAGCCGGTCGTGGTCTAATTTCTTTCGTCTCCATTAGGTCCGAGATGCGATGTTTTTTCGGGCGTTTATTTCACTTTACTGATTCCACACTTCACAGTCAGGGGAAAACATGTCACTTCGATCTGACAGTGAAAAACAACCCTCGTGTCATTTGTCAACGTCAGCTACTCAACGCCAGAGCAAAACACAATTTCATAAAGACATCCTTGTTCTTGTTATGCTGTGCTGAGCCATTTTTTACAGTATCGCTATCTACGACTTCCTCATAATTTGAGAAAATTCGGTTTGATCTTACAATTATTTCGCGTACCCATCATTAAAAAGAACAATGTAGCAAAGAAACATAAGTAATACATACAAAATAATGTTATAATAACTGCTTTCACAAGTATATGTAGAGGATTTCTTCAATAACCGTTGCGTTTAAAGACATTCGATGATAGGAAGACGTTTACATAAAGAGATTGTTCTGCGATTCGGTGCTGCGAACAACAACAAATTTGCAATTGTATGGAAACAGATTGCAAGCGAGAGAATTTGCAAAAACATTTTACGGTACAAAAAGAGTTCTGTAAACTTTCATTTGGAGTATGGTGTTCCTTTTTTCTATTGTTTGTGAGTGGTTACTTCCAAAACTGAAAACAAAATATCGAATTGATTGTCGCATTATGGTGTCACTTTATAGTTATTTATGATGTACTAGTGTGGTAAGTTGGTTTTTACAAATGACGAATGTAAGCCTGAGACGAAGTCGAGGGCTTACTATAGTCACGAGTTTGTAAATATCAATTTCCGCACGTGTATCATACAACGTTTTTCAACACATTTAGGGGAAAACAGTACAATAGGTAATGAAACAAACTTTTTCATTAAGTAGACTATTTTTAATAGCAAATAAGAAGTTATACAGATAGGTCATTACTCTTGGAAATTAATAGTAAAATTTGAACAATTATTGAAATCCAGTGAAATTTGCTGTTTTGGAAGCTTAGCTTTAACTGACTGACATTATTAATTTCACACACATTATGTTGAACGGGAGAATGTGGCGTAAACGTCTTCCGTGATATAAAATTATTGTAAATCATTAAATAGCGCTCTCGCGATTTTAGCGGCAAGAGACCATTTTCTGCAATTTGTGCTGCATTCAAGATATCAGGTGGAGTAGATTCCATATTAATCCCGTATTCCTCGCTTGAACTCATATTATTTTGTTTATAAGTATCAGTCGGAAAGTCGCAACAATCTTTGACGTTTCTAATATGAAAATGGCGCGCATTTGCAAATGGCGCCACGTGCGCGTGGTGAAAATTAGAACTACATCTTTCGTCTCATTTAGTATTAAAGTGAAACGTAGTGAGCAAAAGTGCTTCCAAGGAGGTTCGATCATTCAGCCTATTTATTCTCGTAATGTGAAACTCCTTGGTGGAATTCTTATCTATTTTTTATGGAAATTAAAAAAAACATGAAGAATACGCAAGGCGCTATACAACGGAGTATGCGGTAAAATAGGTACTTAGGTGAGAGTACCTATTTTACCGCACATTACGTTGTATGGTGCGTAATTTTTAACTTTCGAACAACGTTTTTGCAAATACATTTTACGGTTTTTTGAGCAAATGTGTAGAAAAAGTTATTTCCTTATCTGCGGGGTTGCTTGTGTTTAATATAAATGATAAATGCGTAAATGCCAAATATTAGGTCTGAGTAATTGATAGTAATAATGACAGATGGACCAAAAACAACTTCAATACAGAAAATGACACTCGTTTTCCAATATTCAGATTAAATGTTAACGTCCAGTCCGTTACAGAAACAAAGCAATAAAATATTTATGTTGACATACTTGCGGACTGTGAATCTTGTCCGAAATAGTTGGTTTTGGAAGTAACACAAAGGCAACTGATAAATAATTCAAATGCTGCAATGCGGTCTCCAAGGAATCGAAGAGGAATGTGTGCTAGTCAAGGGTACCTGGAGTTTGAATGAAGTTTTTGAATACGGAAAAGTTCCTTTAAATACCGAATTAAATTTAAACGTTTCAAGAAAATTAAAGTGTGTTTTGGTCAAGAACCTAGACAAACTCTACAGTAATTTAAATTCGATATTGAATTATTAATAAACAAATTATCTGATCTTAAACGATTGAAAAGTATATGATAAAAAACCATGCAACCAGCGTCATCTAAATCCTCAAACTGACAAACTTGGTACATAAACGTGACTTTAATTGGTCAAATAATGGTAATTATTGGTCAATTATTTTGATTAATCGGTGCTGGAATAGGTATGTTCAATTGCTGTTGCATAATACACGTAACAAAAAGATTATGCGTTTGAATTTCAAGAGTCAAATCATTGGATGCTTAAGTTTATGTGAGTTTTTGGTATTGGATTTATGATTTTGTTACTGGCCAAAGAGACGGCCAAGAATATACTGTGATGTTCATAATAAGTTATAAAAGTTATGCAGTTCATACCAGAAGTTCGAGAAAGACATCAATGAGCATTCGTGATCATATAAGTCGTTAACGTGGCACCTATTTTTTTTTCGATGGTGCGGAAGACAGAAGTTATCTGGCTCCCTTGCAATGACAGCAGGTTATTTGAAACTCTTACCCAGTGCCGATTTTAATAAGCTAGGCCCTGAGCGAGACTTATACGGCGCCCCCGCGGTATACGCGGGACAAAATTCAAAAATAAAAACAAAAATGAAAAAAACAAACATTTATTGCAATTGAATTTTTATAAGTAATGTAGGCGCTTTTGGCGCCTTTTTATGTCTGGCGGCCTTGGGCGATCGCCCTACCACGCCCTGCCTTATAACGCCGCTACTGCTCTTACCCACAAAGGCATCTATGGCGTTCGTTCTCGGCAGTATAACCCTTCAGCCTATATACTAGAGCATTAGCCTATACTGGGCCCGTGTAGTAGAGTGCGGCCCACGTCGTCTTCTCAATTAATTTTTTTTAAGAAGTCTGTGCCCGATACAGATAATTCTCACGCAGGTATAAGCTGTTACTGTATCGATTTATAAAGCAGTAAATAATGTACTTAGTTAAAATTTAATCTCGACAATACTTATTTCGTCAGCCATATTTTTTTATTTTTACTGGTTTTATTCGAGAAAAAACGTAATTTGTAAACGATACTCAAGACTCAGCCATGAGAAGTAATTAAAGTCATATACTTTATAATAAATCAATAGTAATAATATATATAACGAACAAAATTGGACGATGAGCATTTTATTACTTTTTACCCAGTCATGCCATTATGATTAAGCGACATGAACATAACGGCAAATAATATTCAACATAAAACCCTAGGGGGTATGAGAGTAACAAAAAGTTAAGTAATTAGTGTTTTGGTGTATAAAAGTTTCTATGTTGTTATAATTACCGTATATTTTGACATTAGGGACTAAATGTAAAAAGATAGTACAATATATCGAGTTTGTTTCATATTTACGTCCTTTGGAGTCAAAACTTTGGGACCCTGGGGCCCCGAAGACCATCGACTGACAAGCAAGTTTCTGACATTTGTAAGCGACTGGTAGAGGCTTCGAGAGACCGTCGGGCTGGCAGTTTCTTCCACCAATGAATCAGTTTAGCTATTCAAAGAGGTAATGCTGCCAGTCTGCTGAGCATACTTTAATGACGGCTTACGAAGCGGCTACTTTGAAGAAATATATTATTTAAGATTATACTTAGTTTTAAGTTTGTAAACATTAACCTAAGATAAGTACATATCAAAATTATAATTATTTATATTATAGCGCATTATAAAAATATGTAAAGTCACATGGGGCAAATGCATGCATTTTTTCTTTAAAAATTTCTTTTTAGATGAAGAATGAAACAACGTAACCATTCTGTATCTTTGAATACAATGGATTTATGAACATAGTACAAAAAGAAATACATACAAAGGTGTTATACCTAAGAGCATTGTAAAGTTTGTTAATTAAATTGGTTTCAGTAAACTTAATTTACGGTTTTACTTCAGCACTTATCTTAAACGTATGGTGTGTAACAGAATATTGAGCTTACACTTGTGATATTATCAAAGATTTATATATTTCCCATTAATTTACTAATAGGTACTTATGTATAAAAGAAAAAACTGTCTTACTAATTGACATATCAACGCATAGCCCAAACCGCTGGGTCTAGAAACTTGAATTTTGTACACTGGTTCCTTACACAGCGAAAGCTAATTAAATAATAAATAAAATAAAAATGTTAATTCATTATCTGAATGTAATTAACATTGATTAATTTAGGAACATTCTGTTAAGCAATATGTATGCTTGTGTTAGAATATCGCGCTCTTCCATAGGTTCTTTACCATTTAAGTGAATTTAGTTTAAAAAATGTGTACATACATACATATATATTTTCACGCCGTATTCCCAACGGGGTAGTTAGATAGGACGAAGCGCCAAGCGTCGTGGTCTTTACATACCTCCTTCGCTACCTCAAATCTCACCATAAAAAATATGTATTGATTTAATTTAATGTACAATAAAGAAAATAAAAAAACTTAATAAAATTTAAACTTAAAGTTCGCGTTGGTGTACGTGATTGAGTGTGGATATGTTTGTGTGTAAGTGTGTGTATGTAAGTATAGGTGTGTATGTAAGCGTGAGTGTGTATGAGAACAGTTTAATGTATAGTAATTTCAAGATTAAAAGAATTGTAACCTATGGTATATTATACCTAGATATATGTATGTAATAGGAGCGAAATGTGTGAAAATAATGTGCAGAATAGTTTTAGATTTTTAACTTCAGTGATAAAAATGCGAGTTAGCCCTACGATCTTATCTTGGGATCGGAGGTTTAAAATACTTAAAAATGAATAGTTGTTGGCGTAATTGCAACCAACTAGTTTTCTTCATGAGATTGTTTTTGAACAAAACTTTTTACCTCATCATAGGTTTTGGACTTGAGCCAGGTGATCAGCACCTTATTACAGTCGCTATGTGATAAACAATGCTTAACTCTTTGTTAATTTGATTATACAAATGAGATGATTGACTGGCGTATTGTCTTTTCGTAAATGTTGGTTTTACTATGACTATAGGAGCAATAGCATAATTCCTTCTATTTTTAAACTTAGATGGGTCAAAATTGAGAGATTTATGTTATTTTAAAACTGTATTAAGGACGTAAACTTTTCTAACCATTAGGGGGTCGAATAGGAAAGAAAGACTTTCTGTTGGGAACCTAAAGGTCATGAAAAACATGACCTACCAAACTTATAAACTTTCGGTTGTTGCACATTGATTTGGCACCGACTTCAATAACTGTCAAATTTAATTATATAAGTATGTGAATCGTATTTATACAGTTATTTTCATTGTATTTGAGTTTTGATTAGTAAGTACGTAATTAATACTTTTCAGTGTTTTTTTTTCAAGGCTGTTTAATATTTTTTGTTAAATTTTTTCATATCTCCCTTTGGAGTGGCTTTGGCCTAAATAAATATCTAGGGCAGGTTTACAATTAACTTATTTTTAATTCTGGAACGCAACTACATACAAAAGAATTATCAATATAATGATTATTGGTTGGTTGGTTATTATTTGGTGTATCTTCGAAGGCCGAGCTCCAATACCGGTAAAATTTAAATGGGACCACCTCGGAATATACCCTTTCAAACAAACAAACAAAAATTTCGAAATCGATCCACAATTGACGAAATTATCGGTGAACAATTAACATACATAAAAAAAACATAGAACCTCTTTTTTTTGAAGTCTGTTGAGTTTAAAATGTGTATCGTGTACAGAATTCATTAAACAAATAAAGAAACACGAATTTAGCCAATTTTGGAAAATGATAAAATGGGATATGAAATTGAGTATTGTAAAATTAAAAAATGGCTTTAAAATTCTAAGATTTTATTTAAAATAAATTTGATATAAATAATAATGAAACACGTATTGGGTTGCTTTTGTAAGTTCGACCCCCTAACGAGGTAAAAAAGAGTTTTAAAGTAACTGAAAAAAATAAAAAAAAGTTATTACTTATTTATTATGTTACATATACCTCTAGTTATATCATATATAACCATATATAAATGAAAACGGTTTTGCTTTGTCCGTTCATCAACTAAAAACTACTGAAAGTATCCGCATGAGACTTTGACCATTGCATGACGAATTATTGTTTGTACTTAGGTGGTTTTAGGTGTTTTTTTTTAATTTCATCCACTTTTCGCCCGTTTTTAAATTTTGATTTATTTTCCTCAATATTTATTTTGCGCCAATAACAACAAAACACGCGCTTTTTCTTTTTAATTGGTTTCTTTCATATTAATTTGTTTTTTAATAATTTTATATTAAATTATTCATTTCTATTTAACTCAAAAATTTAATTAATTATAGGTTGGTTCATTGAAAGACCGCATGTAGATGTCGGACAATTTCAAATTAGAAACTTTGTCTTTGTATGCTGATCCCGTGTTCGGTTTTAAAAGTTAGTCACATGAGATTAAGGTTATTGAGTAAAATTTGTTCGATATTGTTCCTAAAGTTAATGGAAAGAATGTTATTGTTAAGAAATTTATGATTATTTACTATTATTTTGTGATTTTTATTGTTAATAAAAATCAATAACCTGTATTTAATGATTCGTTTCTTACTAAGTAAGTACTTAAAAAAAAAATTATTTTAATCACAGACAAAAATCAACTACTACTAAATTTTTATTTACGTTTAGCGAACCGGGCGGGTAACGACTATCAATTTATGTAATATAATATAGATTGAGAGCCGTTACCCGCCCGGTTATTAAGTAATTCAAAAATATATGTAGGTATACATCATGGACCTACAAGACTGGCAATGTAAAACTAAAAACTTGTGACCTAAAGAGTAGTCAATTGGTTACAACTCATTTAGTCGATCACATGCAACTATGGGAACAGGTTGTCTTGATTTGTGAGCGAAATGTTTGAACACTTCATAAAAAACGCGTATTTGCATTAAATTGCTTATTGATGTTATATCGTGCAATATTTATGTGCTTTATTTCAAGTATAATAATTAACTTGTGATGTCTGTGTGTGACAAAGTTTTCGTTTGCAATTGCTTGTCTTGTAGGTCAATGAGGTACATTGGTTAATGTACTTATTAGAAATGTATACTATTTTACATTAGTAATTCATAAGTATTATGTGTATTGTGTGTGTGTTAAGTAATTCTAGTAATTTTAATGTTCTATTCAAAATTTCAAAAAAAGAAATAGGTGCTTATGGTATCACCTCGATGTTTATCTGTTCGTCTGGCCGTCACAGCCCTTTTTCACGGGGAGTATTCCACGTAAACAGCCGTTTGGAACAATTGTAATAAATGGTTTTTTGGAGGCTTAAACAGAAATGAAAAAAGTTAGTTTTCCAGTGTTCTTGCGAGGAAATATGTGAGGTATTGAGTGATAGCTTTTTAAACAATACTTTAAGAAAGGATAACACGTTACGATGGTTTTCTTTTGTAAGACGTTCGAAAATACGGGTAATAACTGTCTTAAACTTCAATCTAAAAATCTCCATCTCCAAAAATTTGTAAAAGAAATTAAGATATAAGAATAAGGTGTACCATTTTGGTTCTTTGGCACACAAAGTTTGGGGGCCTTTAGCGAAAGCAAGAAATTTGTAAATAGAGACAAAATAATGTTTTAATTCCCAACAGAAAAGAGGGGGGTGTTATATATTTGATACTGTTGTCTGTATGTGGTATCGTGGCTCTCGCATGGTAGAATAGAGTTGTTTTTTTCGGGAATTTGTGGATATCGTTCCAGTTAATTTTTTGGGTCAAGGTTTTATAATTTTGAGTTTTTTTTTATATCCTTGGTCATTGTGGGTAGCTTTACCTGTACAAATTTGATTATTCTTTTATGAATGGAACTTACGTTACGTTAATGCGCAAAAGCAATGCTTTTTAAACTGTTTAACTTAATTGAATAAAAATATACATAATATATAGTATATCTGGGCATGGATTTCGGCATTTCGGGGCCTCCATTAGGTCGAGGGCCCTGGACTCGGAACCTACGTACCCTTAGGCTGGAAACGGGACAGTTTACATTAAAAGAAAATTATCAGCGAGGCATTATATTATCAGATAAATGAGAATAACAGCGCAATCGAATTCGTTCTATACTTCCTCGCCTCATTGGCGGCGATAAGGTTGGTTTTCGCGGTTGGGGTTCGATTATATTTCAGCGCGAAGACGACATAAAATTTTTTTTCACATATTTAAATGTAATTTGCACGGAAACTACATTAGCATTTAAAAAACTAGTTTGAGAAATGTTATAATTGCCAATCCATTAAGTTTCCATTTTAGTAAAAATCATTTGGAATTTCTGTAGAATTTCGGAGATCCAGCTGGATTTTTGTAAAAAGAAGGATTTTATTATAGATTTTTTTAACGATAGCTTTTTTCCGAACGGGTTTCACGATTGAAGATTTTAAGATAAAGGGTCGAAGTTGTATGTCTAAATATCTAATTCAGTCTCATTAGGTATTGAGATCTAGGTTACGAAATACCAAAGTCTGTATATCCGAGCTATGAAGTTATTATTACCTGTGGTTGGCGGTTGGAATGACTGATAGTATGGAACATTGCAGAATACGACTTGCATGTGATCACTTTTTATATATCCCCAGAAATAAAGTTTAATGTATTATTTGACTACGTAGAAAAATAAATTACTTTAAATAAAAGCAAATCCAATTATAACATTTCTCCAATAAAAACTGAACAGAGGCTGCGGACGACGACATGGTGAGTTAAGAAATATAAATTAAAAACGAACGAAAATAAATTACTATGAAATATTGGTCAACTGCGAGTTTATCGCGTGCATTGAGGGTTCCGTACGACAAATGATAAAATAGTAAAAAGGTAAGACATTTGTGCTGGGCACAAAGTGGCTGGGCATTCTAAGCACATAGCTTGCTATGCGGCAACTTTGAGGAAGTCTATTATTTAAGATAATGCTTAGTTTTAAGTTTGTAAATATTAACTTAAGATATTATGTATGTACTGATTTATGTCAATAAAGGTGCGATATTTATAAATGGTGTAGGGCTTTCATTATATTTTTCCCGTTAGCTTTAGGTAGGACTTCACCAACGATATCTATTGGCCGCTTTTATAATTTTCCGTTGAACGTTTTTATCGCCAGGTTTTTTCCGTCCACGGTACAATGGGGAAGCAAAATGTATGCAGTTGTATACAGTTTCCGTGCACGATAACGTCATGCAGTGGGCGTTGAAAAAGCGTCTTTATGGGCGATTTTATAGGGCAGCATTTTGCTTACCTATTGTATTTCGGACGGTAAAAACGTGGCGATAATAACGTTCAACGGAAAGTTATAAAAGCGCCCATTAAGTACTAGATTGAGTGTTCGAAACAATCGCTATGTTCCACTCAACTGAGGCTCAGGGGACTACACCTAGCTCACTGTCAATTCGACGCTGGTACAGTGAACAACGTAGCGAATCTTACTTCATTTCATATTTAATGCACTTATGTATGTAATGCTTTCACAATAAATAATAAAAAATTGATGCTCAGATTATTATTAGAATGCCAAATATATTGGGTCCTTACATATGAAATTGGCGTTTTGTACGGGAGGAATATAAAGTCAATTATTTTTTTGGAAAATATATTTAATTAATCAAAGTATGCACCGTTGTTATCTATGCACTTTTGCCATCTCATAGGTAGTTCATTGATCCCTTTACTAAAAAAACCATGGGGGCGAGAATCAATAAACTCTTTAAAGGCGGTTTGGACTGACGCATCGAAGTTGAATTTTTTTCCTTGTAAGAAGTTGTTCAAATTCCGGTTAACTCCAAAATCTGTTGGAGCAAGGTCCGGAGAGTACGGTGGATGTCGCAGACATTCCAATTGTAGCTCATCTAACTTAGTGGTTGTTTGTTGTGCAGTGTGTGGTCTTGCGTTGTCGTGAAGCAGCAATGGCCTAGAACGATTGACCAATCTCGGTTGTTTAGTAGCTAGTTCTTCCTTCATGGTTTGCAGTTGCTGACAATAGATATCTGCCGTAATCGTTTGGCCAGATTTTAGAAAGCTGTAGTGAACGACACCGGCACTAGTCCACCAAACACTCACAAGTAACTTTTTCTGAGTCAATTTTCGTTTAGGGCAGGATTTGGCTGGGTCTCCAGGGTTCAGCCATTGCGACGAGCGCTTCCGATTATCGTACAGTATCCACTTTTCATCACAAGTAATGATTCGATTTAAAATCCTTTCATTATTGTGGCGGTTGAGCAAAGTAACACAGCAGTCAATTCAATTCTTCAGAGATAGCAGCACTTCAATTCACTCAATTTATGAGGTACCCATCGTTCAAGTTTTTTACTTTCCCGATTTGCTTCAAGTGGATTAATACAGTTTTGTCATTTACCCCGAAGCCTGCAGCTATCTCTGAAGTGCTTTGTGATGGATCCGCTTCCACAATAGCCTTTAATTCTTCATTTTCCACTTTGGTCTCCGGCCGTCCACGGGGTTGGTTCTGAAGGTCGAAATTTCCAGAACGAAAACGTTGAAACCAAACACGTACCGTGCTTTCTTTTGCGACACCAGCGCCATACACATCATTAATCCTTCGAGCTGTTTCTGCAGCACTGGTGCCACGGTAGAACTCGTACTCGTAAATATACCGATATTTCATGTTTTCCATTGTGCGGTAATAAGCGACGCCAAAGAAAAAAATAATGAGGAAAAAGCAAATGAATGACTGTTTTCAAAACTCAAATGTACCAGCTAAATGAATTTATAAATTTGAATTTGAAATTCTTAACCAAAGAGGAGATATTTCAGATCAAAATGGTCAGTACGACAAAACGCTAATTTCATATGTAAGGACCCAATATTATTTCGGCAAGTATCATTTTTTCGTGTGCTTGATGCACCTTTCGGAAGAAAATTCAGCCCACGCGTGTCCGAAGCCTTCGCCTGTAGACTTTTTTCCTCCCGTCGTGCTTGTACAGATTGAATCTGGACTCGTCTGAGAACTCTTGAACAGTCCATCCAGAATCCACTATGAAGTGGACTGAAACGAAGAAAATGAAGTCTGAAACTTCATATACTTTCGAGTACATAGACATCTCGCGTTTAGATACTGTTTATCTAGTTTTGTGCCAATTGCTGGTTTTAATTGCTTTAGCTTCATTAGCTTCAGCAAGGCGCCGCCTTACAATAGATACGCTGGAGAGCATTCTCCAACGTGTTGGTGATTCTTCACGTCAACTACGGTAAGATAGCAATTTCTCATCATCATCAATCTCACTAGGTAGCGATCTTCCCGTGCTCTTGTGCACCACGTTGGGCCTATTCCTGGTCTGCTAAGATTAGATCCAGTCTCATGGAAGAGTCGGATCATCCGCTGAAATGTGGACAGTGGTACTACAACCGTCCTCCCTGTATCACACTGACTGCGTCAGTCTCCAAGCTTCGCGAGAATAACGGTACGCTCTTAAAGGGTTGGCGCCATGTTTCATTAGAATAATTAATGTTATATAAAAGTAAAATAAATAATTTGGAATTTCTGGTTCGAATTTCAAAAATCAACTTCACTTTTTATTTTTATTCTTTTAATACAATTACCAAGAAGAAGTTTAGAGATATTACATATTTTTATATGTATATTTTAATTAAGTTTTTATTTTATGAGGGTTGCGCTAATGTTTTAAAAACTATCACGGTTTTTATAACCAATCTATATTTGCAGCCCAGTGTATTTATTATATATTTGCAATTAATTACAGGCCGATTATTCAGTTACGATATATGTACATTAAATGAATAATATAATAAATATTACATAACAAAGAAATATTTTAGTGATTATTTAAAATAAATAATGATACATACTTCAATAAGCAAAATAAGTTATACATTAAACAAATATATCTAACAGTTTATCAAGACTATACGTTAAAGTTATATTCTTGTGAAGCTGTTTTCAGGTTTCATAACAAAATAGTGAGAAAAGAATCCTGCTACTTCGTCAGTCTGTCTGTCTATCACAGCTGTCTATCTCATTGATGGTCGATATGTAGCCACTTCGCAGAATGATTGGTTCATCCCAGGTTAGTATTTTTGGAAAAACCTAGAAGTACTTAACTTTTAAGTAAAACGTCGAAAGCAAAATAATCTGTTTCGGACTTTGCCTAGTCTATCCTAAAAGTGACTAAGGCAAATTCATCAAGTGTCGATTTTTTGTACTGCACTTGTTCGCGGCCGTCCATTATCGTACAGTATCCACTTTTCATCACAAGTAATGATTCGATTTAAAATCCCTTCATTATTGTGTCGGTTGAGCAAAGTAACACAGCAGTCAATTCAATTCTTCAGAGATAGCAGCACTTCAATTCACTCAATTTATGAGGTACCCATCGTTCAAGTTTTTTACTTTCCCGATTTGCTTCAAGTGGATTAATACAGTTTTGTCATTTACCCCGAAGCCTGCAGCTATCTCTGAAGTGCTTTGTGATGGATCCGCTTCCACAATAGCCTTTAATTCTTCATTTTCCACTTTGGTCTCCGGCCGTCCACGGGGTTGGTTCTGAAGGTCGAAATTTCCAGAACGAAAACGTTGAAACTAAAAACATACCGTGCTTTCTTTTGCGACACATCATTAATACTTCGAGCTGTTTCTGCAGCACTGGTGCCACGGTAGAACTCGTACTCGTAAATATACCGATATTTCATGTTTTACATTGTGCGGTAAGAAGCGACGCCAAAGAAAAAAATAATGAAAAAAAAACAAATGAATGACTGTTTTCAAAACTCAAATGTACCAGCTAAATGAATTTATAAATTTGAATTTGGAATTCTTAACCAAAGAGGAGATAATTCAGATCAAAGTGGTCAGTACGACAAAACGCTAATTTCATATGTAAGGACCCAATACATTTAAAATGGATTTTGAATTAATTAAACTTGTTTTTTTATACGTAATATTGAAACGTATCGAAACGTGTACGCATCATGAGCAGGGGGCTTACCACCATCTCTTAGCATCATTATTTTAATTTTACTTAACTTGACCTACGGGGTAGATAAGGTAGGTCGGACGGCTAAACATCGCGGTTCTTACGTATTTCTTTCGCCTACTGATGATTATAATTATGTCGAATGATAAAACTAATCACTAACCTACTGTCAGAATTTCGAGCTTTTTAAAGCTATAAGAGATGGTGGTAAGCCCCCAGGTCTTGTACATTCGAAACGACGACAAGATGGCACTGTCTCACTTTTACTTACGGCGAAGCGGCAGTTCCCGCGCCTCGCTCCGCTATCGTGTAGGGACATAATTATTGTTTTGATGTACTATTCTAGTGTAACGTAAAATTTAATGGACTTCATGCTTATTTAATTTTTTTGTTTCAGAGATTGGGAAGGCTGATCTAAACAAGCTGTGTACTCAAGCTTGCTAGATTAGAAAGAATTTATCCTTTCTTTAATTTCGCTATGAATGTAATTAGATAACGCTAGTTAATATTTCAAAATGTTCATAATTTGTCTATCCTCTGGAACTACTGGACCTAAAAGTTTAAACATTGAAATGATTGTAAAGTCCATAAATTTTATGAACATAAATGTGGACTAATAAAATGTATTATTTTGTGTGTTCAATTTTAAGTTATTACCTATGCCACGTAGTTTTTGTGGAAACACTGTGTAATTTCGTCTGTGACAAACGGATAAACGAATATGAATAATCTTATGAGAGAATCTTTTCCTTTTAAGGTACGGAACCCTAAAAACTTAAACAATACCGAAAAATAATAGAAAATTCTTCTCATTAATCGTTTTTTACCCAACTGCGCAACAGCAAAGAAAAGGTTATGTTTTTCAGGCATATCTGAGTATGTATGTGAGATTTTTTATGTACCCTCGAAGCATCCCAACGGCTGGATGAATTTTAATCAATGAGGTGTCTATCGATTCGTCTTAACCGTGCGATGGTTAGAGATTTTGTTTTTATAGAACTAAATGGAGGCCATATACTATTTTACAGCCACAAGCTCCGTTTAAGACTTATAGTAACACAACCAGACAACCTGAAAGTTGTACAAATCTCTACATATTTCTTGTTACGCGTAATGGATGAATCTCTTGTATTTAATAAAATACCTACGCAATGAAATGCATAAAAGATATGTATAAAAGATGAAATTAGTCTATATGAAACGCCTAAAGTAAACAAAACATAATTAAAAAGTAGGTTACATTTAATAAGTAAGATTGCATACTTATTAAATGTAACCTATTATAACAAAGCGATAACATAAAATAACGACCTATTGAATGAAACATAGATTAATATAACTGTTAATTAAGCGACCAAAAAGGCTATCTCTTCATTGAATATTTAAGTAAGGGGCGCGACTGATCAGTATTCCACTCGGAGCCTCTAGCTCGGTTAGGGCGCTCCGGAAGACTCTCCGAGGCGATTCCCTAAGCAGGTTACCTAACCGCATTTATATCGTCAGCGGAACACAAATATTAGCATAATTAGTTCTACTCCCATGCTCAATAAACATACCTATCTAAATACGAATTTCGTAATGAAATCAATTTTATGAGCGATCTATCATCCATCACCTTGTGGCGTTTATAAGTTTGACATCGTTGTATGTTTGTATAGTATCGGAGATTTCTAACGGACGAACGGACGAACGGATCTGAACTAGATTTGAATAGATTTTGCATATTTAGATTATGCGTGTTTTTCTGTTTGTAATGCGTTTTTTCCGTTTGTTCTTTTTTTAAGTTTCGAGTATTTACTTAGCTCCGTTTAATGGAAATCGACCCCATCTTTTTTTGTATATTCTGCTCTGAATATCTTGTATGTGAAGGATTAATTCAAAGGCATATTGCTGCTAAAGACTTTGAGTTTGATCTCTGTTAGCAGCCGAAGGTCTGATGGTTTTGTTCGAAGATTGGCGGACCTAGGGTCGCATTGGTGTCCTCCTAACGCCATGCGGAAAGCAAGACTTGGAGAAGACTAGCGGGCCTCCTCAGAACTTTCGCAGTGCTAAGACAGCACAAATCTACGCTATGTTGTTCTTTTCAGGGTCACCTCAGGCCTGAAATGGACAATTGGAAACCCCATTCTGATACGGATATGAGATATCGAAGCACTGTTCTATAGACATAATATATACCGGAATCCGTACGTAAACTTTCGTTTTTATTTTCTTTTTTAAGTGTTTTCATATATGTATTTTCATTACGTACTATTTGTAGCCGAAAAAAAATCATGCACGGGTAATATCTTAATATTATAGTTTTCAATGCCGTTGGTTCTACACCCATTTAGCCCTTTGAAATAGCAATTCAAAAATTGTTAATTTTTATCTTTTCAATTCAAAATAATTGATATTTTTGTTTATTACGTTGTATATTGTATACACCTTACTTGCATAATTTAAGCATTTTTTGTGCACATTTGCGTAGGTACATAATTTATTGTTTTTATGTTGCGTATAATCCGGTCTCTAAAAATCGCAATCGTCTCTGCTGCAGTCTTGAAATTTTTAAGTTTTGCACGAGATTTGTGACATAGAACCGACGCGACGCCGCCAGTCTTTCTTTTTTTGCAGAAATCGCTATACATCTATATTAATATAAATTAGGTATGCATGTTATCGACAATAATGTTTATAATAAACAAGTTTTTAATACTATATTAATTTCTTTTTTATTATCTTTGTACACGTGTTGAATGCCTACATGTACATATATACCTAATATACAGATATTATATAGTTATTTTATGCATGAGATACATTTATTAATGCACGATTTTATTACATAACGTGGTTAGCGATAAGTGCATGGTGTGTGCATCACGATAAGAGTGCTGCGTGTGATGCTGGAGCCGATGACTGAGATAAAATCTTATTTATTACTGACGCTGCGAACAAAATGATATCACTCTATGTACACACATATAACAAGACCTAAAATGTTCTCTCGACGAGATTTACGAGATGTAGGTAACATATTTCTAACATCATCAACAGTTTGTAAGTTTATTACTTCCATTTTTGAACTTAGGCCTCTGCAAATGTTTATAACCGAGTCAGAATCATAGGTTCTTTTCGTTCTTTTAAATTATAATAATTCAAAAAAATATGTGTAATTTTCTTTTCTGTGCCTACACGTGATAGGTATTACGTACTAATGTATGTACCTACTTACCTATTTTCAACATTAATGCCTAGATGAATGAATATACGAACAACCACCATCATGAAACTTTTGTTTGTACTGGTGTAAAATCTTAGATATATCTTTTTATAACTAGGTATTTACTAAAATTCGGAATAGACGAAAAAAAATCTCATTACTTAGTATAGTTTTTCTTATTTACATAAAGTTAAATAATGGACTTAAACAAAGTAACATTGCGATATAAAATTATAAGATAATCTCACGTTTCATTTCTTGTTTGAATTTTACTTCTTATCAAATTCTAGCTTTTTACAGGCGTTTAGTTTCTTATTGGTGTTTTATATCTCTGCATATAACATCAATGAGGAATTAAATACTTACCAATAAGAAAGGAAATACCAAAAAGAAATTATAGACCAACCTATAATATAACAGATATACGCCTACCTTCTACATGTAAGGGTGACATTCAACGCGTTTAAAACTCTCTATAACAACAATGAATATCAGCCTTATGTTAGATATAAAAGGTAGCAGATACTATACAGTATTAAACTGTGATCAGATATTATTTTAACTGGTTTATCGGAAATCTATAATATGTTACAATATTTATATCCTTGCAAAGTATGTATATATAATGTCAAAAATAGGTAAGCGAACAATTTGTAATGTTCTTATCTATTCTACTATATAAATCTCTAACGTCTGTCTGTAATTATAATTTTACTGTCAAATTTGTAATACATAGTCATTTTATAACTCACAGACTTTGATTCCGTTTTTAAAATTTTTATCTGTCTGTCTGTATGTATGTCCTTTTATAACTGAAGAACGGCTTGACCAATCTTGATGAAAATTGGTACCTAGTAGAAACATGTGATTGCGCTCATGTAAATTACTTATTTTTTTAGAAAATCTGCCCCTAAAGGGATAAAAAGGGGAATGAAACTTTGTAAGGGAAATGGTACACCGCTGAACCGATTGTAATGAAATTTGACATGAAAATAGTTCGACATCAAAGACCAGACATTTTACAAAAAAATCGACCCCTAAGAGGGTGAAAAGAAGGATGAAGCTTTGTATGGGGAACGCAAAATCTAGGTAATGATAAAATTTGGTGCGGTGATTTATTAAAATAAACATAGACATTATTTATTAAAATAAACATAGACTACTTTTTTTTAACAAAAATCTGTGAAAAGGGGGACGGGAGGGAGGCGGACGAAACTTTGTACGGGAAATGCTAAACCGCTGAACTGATTATGATGTGGCATGGATATTGTTGGACACCTGGGAACGAACACAGGCTACATTTTTAACAAAAAACTAAGGGAAAGGAAAACGACCTACTTTCCCTACCTACTTTCCCTTCCCTAAGGGAAGGGAAAGTAGGTCCGAGAAGCGAAAGTGAGTGTTAACAGAAGCTAAGAACGACCACGGCCGTCTTACGAAGATCAAATAGCCAAAGCGCTAGCTGATGGAAATGTCAAAAGCACCCGTATATATAAAATATAATATAAGCTAAAATACATGAGGAGAATTACGACATTCGAGAAAGCGAAAGAGGTATATAAGAACCGCGAAGCCTGGCGCTCCATTCTTTCTGACTACCCCTTTAGCGATATAGCGTGAAGATATGTGCGTATGTACCTATATTATATTTGTAACAAAAGTGAAAGAGTAGTACTAAGTAGTACTAAGTAGTAGAACTAATTGTGACCTCAAGATAATTTATGAGAACCAGAATTGTCCCCTTAATTCGCCTTGTACATCGCATAAGGCGGCAGCGTTTTTCTAATTGTTCCGAGCCGTAAAGGCAATGATTGTCCGAGGTATATGTTGCCACCGTCTCCTGTCTCGACAGCGATGTCTTAGAGTGAAAAGCAGCCCCCAACCATCCTTCTTCCTTTTGTACTAACACAGCCTCGCAAGAAAATAACATGGTACATGTTCTTACATGATTATTTATTTGCCAGAATAGCCGTATACACAGTTTGGCCATAAATCCTTCCTTCCTCCTTTCAGCCATAGGACGTCCACTGCTGGACATAGGCCTCCCCTAAAGATCTCCAATAAGACCGGTTGGTAGCGGCTTGCATCCAGCGCGATCCTGCGGTCTTAATGAGGTCATCCGTCCACCTGGTGGGTGGACGTCCTACGCTGCGCTTGCCGGTACGTGGCCTCCACTCGAGAACTTTTCGACCCCATCGGTCATCAGTCCTCCGCGCTATATGCCCTGCCCATTGCCCTTCAACCTGCCAATCCGATGGGCTATGTCGGTAACCTTGGTTCTTCTACGGATCTCCTCAGTTCTGATTCGATCTCGCAGAGAAACTCCGAGCATAGCTCTCTCCATGGCTCGTTGGGCTACTTGAAGGTTACTAATAAGGCCCATAGTGAGAGACCACGTTTCTGTGCCATAAGTCATCACTGGCAACACACACTGGTCGAAAACTTTCGACTTGAGGCACTGAGGTATGTCGGACAAGAAGACGTTATGCAATTTTCCGAACGCTGCCCAGCCGAGTTGGATTCGACGATTGGCCTCTTTCTTGAAGTCGGACCTACCTAACTGGACTACTTGTCCTAGGTAGACGTACGAGTCAACGACTTCAAGAACCGAGTTCCCAACTGAAATAGGGGTGGGTACAACATGGGAATTACACATGACCTTTGTCTTGTCCATGTTCATTTTAAGACCTATCTGTTGAGAGACTCGATTTAGGCCTTCGAGCATCGTACTGAGTTCCTCCATCGACTTTGCCATGACCACGATATCGTCGGCAAACCGAAGGTGAGTGAGGTATTCGCCATTGATGTTGATACCGAATCCTTTCCATTCCAGGAGCTTAAAGGCGTTCTCCAGATTAGCAGTAAACAGTTTCGGAGATGTTACATCTCCCTGTCTTACGTCTCTCTTCAAAGGGATCGCCTTGGAGCTCTCTTCCTGTACTCGGACCGACATATTGGCGTTATTATACAAACACTTCAACACTTCGATATACCGATAGTCAATACGGCATCGTTGAAGAGACTCAAGCACAGCCCATGTCTCTACCGAATCAAAGGCTTTCTCATAGTCCACAAACGCTAAGCAAAGTGGCAGGTTATACTCCTGGGTCTTCTGTATAACCTGCCGCAGTGTATGTATGTGGTCCATGGTACTAAAGCCTTTTCGGAAACCGGCTTGTTCGGAAGGCTGGAAGTCATCAAGCCTGCGTTCGAGACGATTCGTAATGACTCTTGAAAACAACTTATAAACATGGCTCAGAAGCGACATGGGTCTGTAATTCTTCAATAAGGTGTTGTCACCTTTTTTAAAGAATAGCACCACCACGCCTCTGTTCCATGCTTCTGGCGTTATGCCCTCGAGGACGACGGTGTTGAAAAGCTTCTGAAGGACTTTAAGTACCGGTTTACCACCCGCTTGCAGAAGCTCTGAAGTGATTCCGTCGTCACCCGGCGCCTTGTTGTTCTTAAGTTTGTTCAGGGCCATTCTAATCTCGTACAGGCTGATGTCCGGGATGCCTTCGGTGAAGTGTCGGCTCAGCTTGGCTCTTGGGTCTTTAGCCGCGCTGTTTACAGGCTTTGCTACCGAGGCGTATAGCCGTCCGTAGAACCTTTCGATCTCCTCCAATACCTCTGCCTTGGTCGACGTTATACTGCTTCAGCTTTGTCAACTGGCTTTGCCCAATAGACAAATGCCTCGCGAACACTTTGGAGCCTTTGTTCCGATCTATCGTCTCTTCAATATGTTTAGTATTAAAGAGACGAATGTCGCACCGCACTGATTTAGAAATCTGTCTATTGAGCCGCCTGTATGACTTTGCATCATCGGAAGACTGCAGTTTTAGCGAGCGTCGTTCGGCCATGAGATTTAGAGTATGATCGGAAAATTTCTGAGGTCTATCTGACCGGCGGGGTCTAAAGAACTTAGAACCCACCGTTTGGACAGCTTGTACGAGCCCGTTATTGATCTCGTCCACCGACGCAAAGTTCTCCAGGCAAGCAAAGCGATTTGAGAGCTCGAGCTGAAAGTTCTCGGGGTTTTGTATATGAGCATGAGTAGGTCGGAGCGTAGACTTCATCAAACGGGACCTTTCGAGTTTAACGTTAATATTCAGTTTGCCTCGCACAATTCTGTGATCACTACCGGTTTTTATCCTGTGGATCACGGAAACATCGTTGAATATCCGTTTTTCGCTAGTCATGATGAAGTCTATCTCATTTCTCGTAGAACCGTCGGGGCTCATCCAGGTCCATTTCCTGTGAGGTGGCTTCTGGAAGAAAGAGTTCATCATGAAGAGTCCCTCTTTCTCCAGAAAGTCTGCCAGCCTCTGTCCCCTGGGGTTCCGTTGCCCATATCCAAATTGCCCCACTCTCAACTCATCATCGCTTTTTTTGCCCAACTTTGCGTTGAAATCTCCCATAACAACCGTGAAGCGGGTTTTAGACGTATGTATGGCCCGACTTACGTCCTCCATACATAGCCTCCACTTCATCATCTGGGTGTGACGAGGTCGGTGCGTATACCTGAATAACCTTCAACGAATATCGTTTAGATATTCTGAGTATTAGGTATACAACCCTGCTCGACACACTTTCGATGGTAATGATGTTGTTAACGAGAGACTTGTAACACCACCACCTTGGGACCGTTGGTCACCTTCCCGGTAATAAAGTAGGTTGCCGGATTTCAGGGTTATCGTGTCATCGACCTCTCTACGGACTTCAGACAACCCCATAATATCCCATCGCAACCTACTCAACTCTTCTTCCAGTTCCGCAATCTTCTCGTCAGTCCTCATAGTGCGCACGTTATATGTTGCCAGGGCCAGTTGTCGGGTGGGGTGGCAGCCGGATCTCTTCCGGCGATTCTTAGCACTCCGTGCTCCGCCGTTACCATGACCGCTGCCGGAGCCAGGAATAGCGGAGCTGCCGGGGACTGGGGGCCTGGTCTTATTTTTTCTTATCATTTAGGGGGGTTTTGCCCGTAATTGCCGCGCCGGGCAGGCGTGTTGGCAATCGCAGTGCGTAGCTCTCGCGACGGGGATGCTGCTGCCCATTCCCGCCCTGTTGTACTTGAACTACGCTGTTTTGGATGGATATACCGCCATCTGTCGGTTCCGTAGTACCTCAGTCGGCTCTTACGACACCTGGTACAAGAGGGGGGTGCTATTCTACTCTGCCGGCACCCCACGGCCATAAATACTGTACAAAAAAAAAATACAAATACGATACATTTGAATTTGAAACCTGTCATTCTCATACGAATATTCATAGTGTTTTCTCATTTTCGCGCCAATCTTTATTAAATATTCTTGTGGTAATTAAATGGCGTGCGGTGATAAAGATAACCGAATAGCTGTGATAGCATTACACAAAGTAGGTATAGAGACAAATGCAATTTTTGAAACCCTCCATCCGCTTGGTACTAGTCGAATGTTTGTGTACCAGTCTATTGATAGGTATAATGAAACGTCCTCTGTGACAGAAAAAGATCTTGCCCTCCACGTAGTATTCGTACTAAAAAGGTGATCTAAGCAGCGAAAGAAATAATCCGAAGAAATCCTGTCCGAAAGCTAAAGATTTTATCCAGGGAAATGAATATAGCACCCAGAACCACGTTACGTATTTTAAAAAATGACTTAGGACTTGCAGCATATAATAGATGCACTGGTGATTACTTAATTGATAATTTAAAAATGTATAGGGTGGTAAAATCAAAACAACTTCTTAGGCGGTCCACAGTAAAATTAATTTACATAGTAAAATTTTATTTACTGACGAGAAAATTTTAATAAGTAGAATCGCCGAATTTATGCTCAAAGCTCTAAAGAAGCTTCTCAATAAGTCAGTAGGGTACAACGTGGGCATTATCCGACTTCAGTAATGGTTTGGTGGGGTGTTAGCTAGCAAGGAGTGACCGAGCCATATTTTTGTTAAAAGGTATCAAAACATCCGCCCAGTGTATCAAGATACGATTCTTGAGAAGGTAGTCTCTTAACAACACCTCTTAACAAAGCCTCTTAACAACACCATGTTCCATAACCAAGAATGCTCCTTTCAGCAAGACTCCCTATCCAATGTACCCAAAATTCATAATGGACTGAAACTGGATGGGAAAGAATTAGAATTAATGAAATCAGCTACTTTTCTTGGTTTAACAGTAGACAATAAGTTACAGTGGGCGGACCATATCGGGACTTTATCTAATAAGCTCAGTTCGGCAATATATGCTATTAGGCGCATTAGACAGTTGACAGATGTAGCTACGGCTAGGCTGGTGTATTTCGCATATTTCCATAGCCTTATGTCTTATGGTCTGCTACTGTGGGGATCAGCGGCGCATATGAAATCTATCTTTATTTTACAAAAGAGGGCAATACGTACCGTCTACAGTATGAACGCACGTGAGTCGCTGAGAGAGCATTTTAAAGACATTGATGTACTCACCTTACCCTCGTTATACATCTATGAAAACATAATGTACACTAAAAAAAATTTAGATCTATTTCAAAAGAAAGGCGTTGTTAGTGGTGTGGAAACTCGTGGTCGTGATCAGCTAGTTATTCCTAAATTTAAATTACAAAAGTCAAGTGGTTCATTTTTGGGTAACTGTGTTCGTTTTTATAATAAAATTCCTCAAGAAATTACTCAATTAACGGAAAACAGATTTAAACTTGTCATTAAACGCACACTGATTGGAAAAGCATACTACAAAATTAGCGATTTCATTGAAGACACAACAATAAACTGGAAGTGATCCTCTCTGCGTATGCATTTACTGGCTTTATAGATATTGTATTTTTAAATATCTATTGTACAATGATGGTGAAAAAATGATACCTGACTGAGTTTCTTGTCGGTTCTTCTCAGTATTCAGGTTTTCTTTTCGAACCGAACTAAAGTAGATTTGACGTTCAAAAATACCTTGCATTTGGGTTTACTTGAATAAATTGATTTGACTTTGACTTTGACTCGGCGACTGCAACTGACCGTAACATTTAAAGGATTATTTTAGGGCCAATGGAGATCATTTCGAACGAGCTTCATATTTTTAAAATGCCATTATATTAATGTATACACTAATGCACACCGCAGTAATAAACATTTTATGAGACAGAAAAAAAAATGTTTTCCTTGTAACAATATTTATGACAAGACTAGGTATACATGCCCTAACCATACAAAGTCCGAATTGCTAAGAACACTGTCATCTTACGGTAATATTATGTGAGATACTATTGTTATATACAACATACATACATATCTTTGAAAAATTTGTTAAGTAATATTACTAAGTAAGTCCGCTGCACACCATCGACATACTCTTAAACTAACTCTTCAGTAAATTTAACATAAAATTTTGTAAATGTTATTATAGTTAAATATTTGTGATACTGTAAAAATAATTAACATTTTAGTGAACTTTGGTTTGTTTAATAAAACAACAGATCAACCCTCGGAATTCAACTAATGTATTTTTTCAGTGCGGGGGACCCATCCAAAAGACAGGGAACACCGTAGCCTTATATCCTCTCGCACAGGCTACAGAGCTATAGAAAGAAGACTTAGGAAATCACTTACGAGTAAAAAATAACTACATAGAAATATAGTACTATGTAGTATTTAATAATAATGATTATGATCAATGGTATTTATTAAATTCCGTTGTAATTCTATTTATTAAATTACAAAATGATTCATTCGACATTCTTACTTTTATTAATAAACAACTACTTGAGTTTGCTTTTGTAAATCAGTATATTTGGTGAATCTATGTAGGAACTTTTTAGTAATAAAGTATTGTACGATTGTGAGCTTAGACTATTTGGCTAACCTAAGTCATGTTTGTCAAACGTCACATGCAACCTTTTCATTCGTTCTCGTATATCCGTAGACCGCACTGAGTAAAGTTATAAAGCTTAAAACCCAAGCGAGTCGTTCATTGTACAGAAATTTCGCGGTAACTGTACCATAAATTTCATGCTCAGGGCAAAGTTAGTGAATAATTTCCCGTGTCTCTGTTTATTATAAGCTGGCAAAGTTGGCTGTGACTCGTTACATAATCAACTTCATGGATGTAAATAACTGATTGCAAAGATCAAATGCGTGCAAACATTTGAAAGGGTTTGAAGCCAATCAATTATGTGTAAAATTAGATTCTCGGTACCTAAAAGAAATATATATACAATACAATATAATGAGACAAACTTATTAAAATTAATTATTGCAGACATTTTGCAAATTTTTTGCCAGCCTGGAATATTCAAACTAAATAATCAACTGAAACCTTCCTTTTTCTTTTTCTTTTGTCTAAGTTAAAAGTTATTAAAATTTTAACTTTAGGGAGCTATAAATCCACAATGACGATAAAACGAGAGAAAATTAATGCCTCCTTTAATGCTAATTAAGCAAGAGTTAAAAATACGGCTTTATATTTAAGATTAATATTACTACAAAAGCTAAATTATGCGTATTTAGTTACAATGTAGTTTGATGCTGAAATATTTATTGCAATGGTTGCGTGCATTGATATGCAAATTTGCGAAATACATTTTTACACCAATAAAATTGGTTAAATGTTTTGGTTCTAACTAACAGTAAACTGCAATGACTAAAACGTGTTGACATTTTACCAAAATGCTACGAGTAGTTATCCCACATACGCAAATAATAAATGATGTAATAATAATAATAATAATGCGCCAGACCATACACACCAATCATCTGATCTCAAACTAGGGTATTCCCTGTGCTATGAGAACCAGACGACGACTACTGGGGGCGTCTCCCAGTACACCCAGACCCGAGACAATCTAGAAAAGTTCATTTTTTTATTTGACCCGACCGGGAATCGAGCCTGGAACCTTCCGCGCTTGGGTTAACGTCTAAACCACTGCGCCATCTAGGTCGTCTCCATTGCAATAATGTACATGTTATGTACATCTTTTATACTATTTTGCATTCACTCTTTACTGTTACATTTTACAAACAATGCTGTGGAGTGTGGTGCTGTTAAAATACTTACCATGTCTAATTATTTAACAAAAATTGACTTTAATTAAGAACATCCGAAACCAGTTTAGTTGTTAGTCTTAGTAAAAATATACTTCTAATGATGTATGCGGCTGGTTGTCTATTCTGTTGCTTTTTTGTAACATTAGAGCAGCGCTGTTTGAAAATAAATGCTGAAAGTAGAAAAGCCCAAAAATTAATTACAGATATAATGTTTAAAAATTGGCTTCACTCCTGAACAAGGAATAGCTTTTGTCATCTCATTTTATATAGGGTCATTGCACTAGTTTTCGACTGATTGGTGGAGTTGCTAAGTTTAAGTAAACAAAAATGTAGTTTTGCATATTAAAAATGTATCTAAAATATGCCATGTGGTTGAAAATATAGTCTGGATAATCCTTAATTAAGGACGAAGCGAATCTGTTAACGGGTTATTTTTATAAACATTAAAACCAAAAATTTAGCATTTCGTCAGTTTTCGACCACAAAATTTATTTGTCGACCAGCATTAAATCAGCTTTCAACCATACCACTTCAGTCTAAGTTGAAGGAATTTTATAAACAAAATCATGCTTAAAGTTAGACGGACATTTATTGTTTTATGTGAAATGAAATCGGATTAACTGTAGGTATCTTTCATAATAAAATCTAGTTTTATTCTCATATGTATAAGTAATATTTATTGCAATCTTAATAGCGACATAGTAACCGTCGATTGCTTTTCCCCTGCCGTCATTACTAAAGTTCATCCGTAACTTAATTTTCTTGACTATGATTTTTCAATGTATAGTTTTTAATATCTCGAATATTCTTTGCTTCACCAGCTAATTTAACATGATCATTCACTTAGTCATGTCATAATGTCGTAGTTGTCATGTTCAACATTAGAGTTTTTGCTTGAAACTTGAACTTTCCTCTTAACACTTTCTTTCATCTTCTTTTTCAGACTTTCGACAATTTCTGTTTGTGATCCTCATATCTTTCCAGCTATTTTTGTTAAGATGAGCCTTTCTTTTTTCATAAAACTTTCTCCAAGTTGAAGATGAAATTGCAGCTGGAAAGATTGCAGCATTGCATCTTGGAAGAAGTTGAGAGTAAAAACAAGTAAATTTAAAAGAAAACACTTGTTATTAATTTTATGAGGTATTGAGACAAATAAATCTTTACCAAAGAAATCGTTACTTTCCGATATTGGCGTACTAGTTTCGGTTGGTAAAGTTAGGATGTCATCTATTGAAACTATGGCACAACAGACTTCTGAATAGCTATCAGAAAGCATTTATCATCTAATAGTGAATTTTTGGCTTTTACTGGCTTGAATAGCGTAATTCCTTTCCGAGGTCTTTGATTCTTGTAATAATACATTTTTGGTTTTGTCAATATAATATGACTTGCGAGGTTCTAGAAGTAAGACGCAGAAGAAGTAGGCGATGTTACTCCTGACAATTTAACTGTCTCGTTGCAAAATATCACAGCGATCAGTTGTTCTGATGTGACTTCTGACGTGATAAAAGGACAACAAAAACAAACTTTATAAACAATTATAAGTATTAGCTAGGATCACAGACCTGGAGCGGTTTTTTTCTAATTCTGATTCTCTGATGAAGGAAAATATCATGGGGAAATCTGCGTTACAATACAAGAACATTCTAAATTCACTAGGCAAGTGTAGTGGGCAATATGACCCGAGCTCCTTCAAACCAAGGGAGGCCTATGTCCCAGTCATGGATAGGATAATAATAGTGAAAAAAAAGTAAATTTTATTGATTAAATAGATAAAATTTAAAACAATGACGGCCTGTAACTAAGACATAATAAATTACACTTTTAGTTCTCTATATAAAATGGTAGATGGCCGAATACTTAGTTAAAAGCGGAACACATTTGATTTTCGCCCACCGATACTTGCATCGTATATTTTACGTAAAATAAGTACCTATTATTATCGTGGTCAAAAACTGACTTGCTAATTCTAAAAAAGTTAAAACTGATTAAATGAGTTCACAAATCTAAAAGAAAATAAATTACTGTAAGACGTAATAAAACAGAAGTAAAAATTACTTTCTAGTGCTTAGGCTAGTAATACGAGCTGGGCGAAAACCAGAATTACCAAAGAAATATTATTTTGGTATGCGACCACCTCGAATTTTAATTATGCATCGAATAAAATTAATGGAAAATGAAGTGCGTAAATATTTTTTAGGGTTTTATGAAAGTTACGAACTTACTTTTGTGTAAGTTTGACTCACAAAACACCTTGAAACTTGTCGTTCAATTTGGATCTCGTCACTAATTTTTCTGTACTTACAAACACAATTAATGTGGGCGTATGCGGGCTCTAAACTAAACTAAGAATAGTTATTAATGTCTATTCTTTCTACCTTCAGTATTCTACTGTAAGTAGGGCTAGAAGATTAAAGTTGACTATGTATAAGTATGACAGTATAAATCAAATCACACGCACTATTATTCATTTTGAAATGACAGAGGCAGTCAAATGGTCGAATACTAGAAATGGTCGTGAAACCGGCGCAACGACCTACCTACCAAAATTCAAAAGCAACTAAATTTCAAACTTCATAAAGCGGGGATATGATTGTTACCACAGCAACTTCATGAAGTAGCATTACGAAAATTCAGTACCTAACAAAAAATATTCGTATTCTTATTCGGTTTATCGGATCTTTTGTATGGATAAATGGAACAAGAAATACTTGGACCAATCTTTTAAAATCAGACCATATTAAGGTATCATAAAAATAAAATTGAAAATTACAAACTTGCCTCTAAAACTCGTTCATTCTCTCGTATTTGAAAATAATTCACATGAAATTCCTGCAACTTCATCCTCATTATGAATTTTTTTATTATAAAATGTTACGTTATCTCAGTATTTTTTATTTTAACCTATTTATATACGCATAATATTTACATTATATATTTATACCCATGTACTCATGTATAATTCAATAAGAAAATCTAACGTTATCACAATATATTAATTTATTTATCTATAATATTATATTTAAAATAATTTCATTAATTTAATTGGCGCTCCGTCCTCTCTGACTACCCCGTTAGTTATACAGCGTGAGGATATGTATGTATGTATGTAATATTATATTTATTCAAAATTATTATGTATATTAGCCACACTACTAGACACTTCTCTTTTTAACCGACTTCAAAAAAAGGAGGTTTTCAATTTGACTGTATGTTTTTTTTTATGTTTGTTACGTGATTACTCCGCCAATTATGAATTGATTTCGATGATTCTTTTTTTTTTTGGTAGGTCATACTTCAGACGTGGTTCCACTTAAATTTCACTGGTATTGGAGCTTAGACTTCGAAGATACACTAAATAACCGGTCGGTACCAAGTTTACCAAATTAATAAACTTCTGTTGTATCACATTAATTTGGCACCGACTTCAGTAACTGTCAAATTTAATTACATAGGTATGTGTATCGTACTTACAAAGTTATTTTTATTGTACTTGAGTTTTGATTAGTAAAGGATAGTTATTTTTTACTTTTCAGTGTTTTTGAAGGTGGTTTAAATTTTTTTCTTAAAAGTTTTTCACATGTCTAAATAAAGTCTACGTCATGTAAATGTCAGGAAATCGAAACGGAGCTTCAATCCTCTGATCTAACATAAGTATATGTATGTATACATATGATGTGCTGTTACTATGAAGGAGCAGACAAATTGACAAATAAGCTAGTAATCAGTCTTGCGATAATACGTGTCAGTAATAATTCGAGCGTACATTTGCACGATGTTAGTTCACCTGTGAAACTGTGAATAATCATTTCATCCCTTTTGACATCCACACGCTCGCAGTAATTAACACTAATGCGCCTAATGTCATGGAAAAGAGAAGAGTTAATGTAATGTTGCTCTATATAAATTAGCATTATTATATTTCATGCTATTTCACAATTCTAAGTTTTATATTAAATATTGTACTATTTATTTATTTCATGAAATCTAAACACCTACATGCAATGTATCTGTATCCATCCAGAAGTACCTAACTGTGATCTTCAATTTTAATTCTTTTCTTAAACAATTCAATTTTGTTTTATAAATAAGGTTTTAAAGTTCTACAAAATTAGGGGTAAACAACATATTGTTTTACTGACATAAGTTTTATAAATGTCGCTGACACTAATACTATAGCATCGAATAAGCTAGATTACTATTTAGTAACGACTTATTTAAAATTTAGGTTTAGTAATTATTAACAAAACTGTGTAAAGATATTCGTAACGTAATGAAAAACATAAGAGTTATTCATTTTTAAACTTGTGTAGTGGGAACCTCAGATTAAAAAAAAATACATAGATAGAGTAACAGAACCGTAAAAGGAAGCATTCTTATATCAGTGAATTCACTTACTTCTCACGTCATTCAATGGTGGGCACATAATTCTCATGATTTTTGAGCTAATCGTTTATGTTTTATTTACACCGAAGATGTCAGATTATAGCTAATACAAAATTAGATTAAACAACGCAAATACAATCATACCTTAAACATGGTTTTAAATTATTTTTCTAAATAAAACTAAAATTAAAACTACAGACAAGATTTTGTTCAGTGATGCCATATTTGAATTTTTTACCCAGTTTTACATTTTATTCATCATTACAATGAACGAGTTGAGAATGTGAGGTAGGTAAAAAAAAAGGGTAGAGATTTGTAAAGCAGAACGAAGGTTGACAATGTGTTTTTAAAGGGTTTGAAAATGATAAGCTTAATAAAAAATGTAATTCATAAATCTTTAAATTCAATAGCATTCAGTTCATATTTAAAAAAAAAAATAGGTATCGCTCAAATAAACAAGAACTTCGAATCTAAACTTTTTTCGACTATTAAATTGTATAATATTTTATTTCTAATTAAGTATAACGTTTTCGTAAATTCTATTCAAGAAAGTATTTCATTGAGTAATTTTCATTTTTTTTAAATTTAGAAAAATGTTTACATGTTTTACTTTTTACCGAACAGCGTTTCAAACTTTTCTAAACAAACAAACTTTTCCAAAAAATTTTTACATTTTAACTTTTGATCATACTCGTACTTAAGAAAAGTGGTAAAGTAGGTGCCTATCTTTCTCAAGACTAAGTTATCATTATCGTTTTAAGCTTTATTTTGTTGTTATTATATAAAATATTAAAAATTTCTAAAGGAAACTGAAAAATTTCCCGAAATCCTGTTATTGGTGGGTAATAGTTTAAAAAAACAAAATTAGAAGTGTCCATATTATTGTAAGATTTTTAAATCCACCAATAGAATGCCGACTAAACATTTGTAGAACTTATATTATAAATAAAGGTCCGCCCGGTGGTCGAAATTCGAGCGTAAATAAGAATATAAACTTATAATATAAACTCTTTGGCGACGATCTCTACTCTGTGCGACTGTTTGATTGGCCCGAGGTTCAATACAAGGAGATTACATGCGATGCGATCATAGTATATAATACTATGATCGCAAAATATTATGAGTGTGATATTGACAGCCTTTTTGACATACGTACCTACATACATATATATTAATATGTATGTACTAAAGATAGGAAACACAATGATTAAAAATAGTACGATTCGTTCTGTACAATCAGTGATTGTTATCAACTACAGTCTATAGCTTACTTCAATTTTAATCGATTACGTATATGTTATAATGAAAAACAAAAGAATGTAGATACGTCTATAGCGAAGTGTTTTTTCCTATTTTTGATAATATTACTATAAGTAACTAATAATAGGCTATACGACTGCTCTTAAATGTGATATAAAAATAATTAAACATTTTGAATACGACTGAGATAAAAATAATTGATATTCATTGACAGAAATAGAGTTATTAGTTTTAAACTTCAGTAGTGAGAACAGAATGGGGATGAGCTAGAGGTAGATAGCGTTACACAGCTGTGGCGTCACAACGTCGCAATGACATTGTACAGCTCTAGGAGTGACAGAGACGGAAATTATCCCTACTGTGTTCCCACCTTAGATAAAAAGATACATAGATAGACCCTCCCATACAAAATGAGTTAAGACAACGAATTGAGAAGGGGTTGCAATTAATATAAAATATTTTGCACAATAAGCTCATTTCATCTAGTAACACATTCAGTTCTAAGATAATTTAGTTACAAATAGGTACGTATTTTATGGAAAGTAACTTTTACAAATATTTAAGAAAAGCTTAATAATATTTCTAGCAATCATATTAAAATTTTAAATTCTGTGCAATGCAACTGATATCCCTAAAACTAATGTGGAAGTATTGCAATATCAATTCGTTTACCCGAAATTAGGGGTAACTTGACAAGATGATTTGTTATTAAATATTTGTTTTAAATGAGGGGCTTACAAGACATATTTACGATTTACTGTTTATATATAATGTTTTACCTTTTTTATGAACTATTACCAATTTATATTCGTTAGGTTGTCACACCTAACTTATATATCTACATATGAATAGGTAAAGACAAAGCAGTTCAGTGTCTTTTTTTCTTTGTTTGTCAACTGATTTTCTTTTTTTGGTTTAGTAGCTATTGAGGAGCTTTAATGTCATTATTAAAAAAAAATTGTTAAGTTACGTACGTGAATACGTGAAACGAAACCTTCAGAACCCTTTTCTAGAATATTGCGCGCACGGTTGAATGTGAGATTTGGCATAGTTTTGAATGCATACTACTTACATACATACTTACACACTTATATACATACTTACACACTTATATACACACTTACTCACATATAATATGTTGTATATGTACAAATAAAAATATATACAAAATGCATCATCAACTCTAATTATATAGGGGAAGGCCATTTGAATGAGAGCACTAATATAGTGGTGTATATTAGTGTTTTCATTGGTTTCATAAAAAATAATTAACAAACCCTAAAAAAGAAATAGTTCCCTTGGAAATTCGAATTCCATTTATACAATAAACGAGCCACGTTAAGGTCATACGAGAAAACATCTCTAGTGGGTGCTCAAAATACTATTATGGCACTTATTATTCACACAGCACACGTACGTCGCGTGCTAAAGGAAAAATCCAATTAACTCCATACGATGAGTTCCTACGAAACCTCGTGCATCTATGCTACGCTTCATTTGTCTATGTTCATATCGAAGACTTTTTCAATAAAAGTTTTCACTTTTTTCACTTTCACGCGGAATGCAATCGCAACAACATTTAAACATTTTTAGCATTTACATAACACATTTATTAATTAAGTATGTGATTACAATAGTGCATGGTAATTTAAAACATGCAATGTTTTGAGATCTATCCATATATTTAAACAGTAGAAGATATTTTAATACGTAAGAAAATGGAAAAATAATAAACTTATTGGATATTATGCTAACACATTTTCAAGTATGAAGAAAATTTAAATTAAGTGTATGTCTTTAGCAAAAAGGAGATCTTTAACACACGAAATCGTAGGTAGCTATTTGAATTAATTTTTTATATTTACGTAATTAAACAGCTCATCTTAACGCCACTATAATTTGAACTCGTTTTACAGATGTGTTTCAGCTGAGGAGAGCGCAACTTAGATTAGGGCCAATGGCCGGTGATTCGCGACAAGATATATATGTATCTATTTTTTTAAATCAGTTCTATGCAAATGCGTCTGCAAAAGCACCCTTCGATTTCCTGCAATAATTTTGCATGATGCATATATATGTAAACATATACAACCAAAATATATGAAAACATGTCTTAGTTGTTTTTGTTAATGTTTTTAACAATTCTCTTGTAAATTTTTTGACTTATGTCAAGGGCTCGATAACGATTTTATTATAATATGTAACATAATAGTAGATGACTTATAGTAATAGATACTTGTACTTTAGGAATCTTACACAACCTAAAACACATTGAAATTGTAATATCAAGACGTGGTACTATGCTCGGAGCGATGGCCTTAATGTTCTTAGTTATTATATATAATAGTCACTAAATCTTTAACAATGAAATATAATGTTTAACGTAGGTTTACAATAATGTCTGATGATAAATAGAGATATCATTACAAATAAAACTTTTTATGATATTAATGATAAATGTATTACATAAGGCTGGAAATGAGGCATGATTGTGTATTTATATTGATTTCCAGACAATAAACTAATAAAGTGAGAATTGTATGGCTGCAAACTAAACACTAAACACTAAACTTGTGTACTAAGAATAGCTCAATGTCACGTAGGTAGAGGAGGGTCGTTGACGTTTTTAACATCGACGACAAGCAACCGTTATTATACATAAATCGTCAACTAGTTACATACTTAACAACATGCTAATCGTGTTGAATACTATGCTAATCGTAGGTACTTTTTAAATGTCGACGTGTGTTCGTTTCGTTCCATTACTAGATCACGTTATGTCGACATTACGTTTTCTATGAATATGAATAGTAAAATTCGTCAATTAGTTATAGTAAACAGTTGTTTTTTTGGCGAACGATCAACTATGGACTTAACTAGTTTATTGAATCTAAAATATCAACTCTAAAGTAAAAGTAAAGGTGGTAAAGTAAAATCTAACTAGAGATGCTGACTACAATCCAAATTAGGAAAGTTAGTTTTTTGTCTTCGTGTTAAAAATTGAACATTTAGCTTAGAAGTCAGTTTTACTGTTAACCTTCTTATGCATGAATTGGGAAATTTCATCGCGGTTTAATTGGTTTTCATTCATTTGCCAATTTTCTCCATATCAATTATTCTTAATGCAAAATTTTCCATAGCAAAACCTTCCAGTAAATAGGTTTAATTTACGCATTAAGTCAATACAGAGTTGACAGAGCAAGTCGGAACATTATTTGGAAGCAGAGTATTTCCCCCGTGAAGTTCGAGTCAGCGATCATTGTCGCACTATCCTCTATAGGAAATAATGTGCGATGCTGTAACTCCATTTATATTTGTACCTACCCTTTACACATTCTCACTTATAGGAAAGTATACGAGGTAACGTTATAATTGTTTAAAGTAAAGATGTGTCCCATGACTGTTGGTTAGTCTAAATGTGAACATTTTGGTAGGTTTATTATAAGGTACTCGTTGTAATATGTACAAGCACTATTGCTTAGTGTACTGCAAAGGATTGAAAATAAATTCTTCAGAAGCGAGTTGCTCTGTTGATCTATTCTGATCTGGAATATCTATCTCTTATCGTGCTATCTTGTTAGAAAACGAAAAGGCTGCTTAAAATCGAATTAAATAATCTAAAACCCACAGGATTGTGTAGGCATTGGTTTCTTAAGCATGAACAGTAATAAATAACTTACCATTAAAAATACCATTTTTAAAGCAATTAAAATTTGTGTAAAATATAAATATTGTTTGAAGCAGTGTTTTGAGAACTTACCACGTCACAATCATCACCGCACTACGGCCACGTTCTGTGCTCCGCTGTTCTCTGATCATATCTTATGTCTATATATACTCGTATGTCTGCGTGTCATTGACAATGGTTAGAGCGAACTTCTGTATTTCGTACTTGGATATAAAATTATTCAATGTTGATAATGTTATTGTGAATTCAAAGCTAATTATCATCTATTACCTACTCTAAATTATCTAAAATTGTTAGCGCTTAAATCTATAGCTAGTAGAACCTTCTTCTATGTCGTAAAAATGGTTTAAGTATAAGTTGCAGAAATTAATACATAAACGTTGCTTTTGTTCAGTTTTAAATGCCAGATGTGACATGAAGACACACATATAAGTACACAACAATATTTATTTTTAAGGAAGCAAATATATTAGAGAGTTCATGCTTTCTTGCCCCAATCTGCTGCTATCCTTGAGAGAATGGTTTGGTTACATCCTTTTCCTTTTGTGGAGCGTTATGAAGATTAATATCGAAAGTGAGGTTAAACTATGCGGTGGGTTAAAACTAAACTTTCTGCTTACTTATAAATAACTTTTGAGAAATGTCGAGTCTAATATTTTATATAGACTAGAATACTCTATACCATGTGATTTTACTAACAAATAAACAACTTTAGGCATTTTTTAGTATAGATATTGTTAAATAGGTTTTTATCCTCATATTATTGTTACCCAAAATAAATAGAAAACTAACTTATTACATTATAATAAAACATCTGTAATCAAGTACAACTCGCGTGTTTCAATATTCACGTAGCCATTTGATGGGATCACGCGACCTGTCATTTGCAATGAGAGATTCACACCCCTTTGCCGTCTAGCCCATCAAATTATCGCCATCGATTTCGGCTCAACCGTAACTGAACAAATGGGGGGTTAATTTTTGAAATGCGAATTTTACTTCTTTTATAGAAAAGTGCAATATTTTTAAAAGCTAACCTTAAACAAATATTGATTTATCGCGACATTGAATCCTTTCGTAAAAACTCATCTGTATTTCCTTCATAAAGTGAACGAACCGAAAAATATGACAGCATTTTGGCTATATAGTAAAATATGGTTATTATGATGGCGTGAAATAGTGTGATATATTTGAGGTAGACTTGGTTATCAGGAAATTTCCGGTCATTGAAGCCGAGGGCAATGGGGTAACGAGAGCATAACCGCTACTTTTATTCTCATTTCTTTTGCTGCGGTTACGTTAGGAAACCCTACAGGCATTGTATTTATAGGAACTTATTTCTATGGGTATTATACTGACGTATTATTAATATTTATTTATTCCCAGAAAATGTTGGCGATTTCTTAGTAATAAAACATTTTTTATATAGAATATATAAAATATATAGAAATATATAGAAAATATATAGAAATATATAGAATATATAGAAAATATAAATATATAGAAATTTATCAGTAAAGGAAACAATCTTAATGACATCGTATGTTGTAACAGACTCTTTACAGGAATGTATAATCGATGTAGATATTAATAATGCATGTTCTTTACAATTATAACGAAGCAAGAATGGCACCAAAACAGTGATTTTAACACAAAGGGGTACGAATTGGACCGATTAGTGAGATGTGAGCGAAGCCTTTTATCTCTAGCTGCCAGCTTCAGCCGCGAATATCATTGCTCCAAATTAAATCAGCAATCGGCGCCGGTTTTGCTGTTATTGATCAATTCGTTCCATTCAAAGCTTCGGCAGTAGGTGACGTTTACAGAACTCGATTTAAAATTTTCTAGATTGTTATGTATGGAATATACGTATGTCTGTGTATATATTTTAACATTTTATTATCATTTATTACAACTCTTTAATTTTATACTTCATTCATATTATACGTAAAAAGTTTATTGCACTTTTTTACTCAAAGAATCTTGTAATTCATTCTTACTTTTATCAGTCAT
This sequence comes from Zeuzera pyrina, assembly GCA_907165235.1. Taxonomy (NCBI): domain Eukaryota; kingdom Metazoa; phylum Arthropoda; class Insecta; order Lepidoptera; family Cossidae; genus Zeuzera; species Zeuzera pyrina. Next base: position 14,691,910 of record OU015624.1, read on the forward strand.
TTTTAACCAGCACCTTCTTACTGCTTGTTTAAGTAATCTTATCTTAACCGTCTGGTTAATATGTAATGTCTTTTAGTGACATTTTAACTTCATTCATTTTTTTTTCGAAATAAGCGGATATTTCTATTTTCGTTATAAAACTCATAAATAACTCATAAATAGAATTGTTTACAGTCTTTTACACAATTGATTGATATGTAAAGATTTGAAAAAAATTACATAAAATTTGTGCGAAAATAATATCAAATATTCAAAGATACAATTTACAAAAGTAAATTGTGTCAATTATATAGGTATATAGATATATGGCTGTAAACAATGATATAATTGACAACAAAATGTTAATCACGATTTATAACGGAATATAATGCAAATTAAATTATTTTTGTCACTCCGAAAAGTATTAAATTCACTTCATATTGCAAATCAGCGTGAATCTCCTTCATTTCCCTACTTTGGGGTGTCATTCCCAAGCCACAAGCTCCGTTATATCAGCGACTTCGTTATAACGCGGGGCAATAAAAAATCGAAATGAGAAGAAAAGATTTTAAATATCTCATAAAGATACATGAGATAAGTATAAAACGTCTTCATAAAGTAGGTTATGAATCTGTTCGTCGTAAAAACATCGTTAATTTTCGCACTTCTGTTCGTGTCCTTGTGGTATATAACCTGTATGCTAGTTACATTGGGAATCGTTTGTAAAATGAACTATTCACTTAATTCCATTGCATATTAATTATAATTTTAGAAAAATCACAAACAAAAGCATGAGAAAGTTATAAATAAAAAACGTTAATTATTAAAGTAATCTTTACCTTTACCTTTAATAAGCAAAAATATTTTTCTATTTAATGTATTGCATTTTTCGTTAGAAATACTTGTAGAAACCAAAATATATTTAGTAATATCTAATTACTTTTTTAAATAAAAGGAAATATATGTAGACTCATTGTGATGTGAAGGTTTTTTTTTTATAAAAAAGGGGGCAAACGAGCAAGTGGGTCACCTGATGGAGAGTAACCAACCGTCGCCCATGGACACCCGCAACATCCGGAGAATCACGGGCGCGTTGCTGGCCTTTAGGGAAATAGACGAACGAAACACAACGGCAATTTATGATGGTATTTCACGCCGATATTCTGTGAGAAGGTGGTATTTCACCGGTCGAGCCGGCCCTATTCGTGTTGCAATGCAACATGGCTCTACCACCTTTGACAAGAATGTAAAAGAAGGTACCTATTATAGGCTGTTATAACGGTAATGGAAGTGTATAGAGAGGTTAGTTTTACTAATGCAAATAGGCATTGTAAATAAAAGTAAAATACATAGTAAAAAATGTAAAAGTCTATTATAACTTGTATAAAAGAAGTACCTAAGTTATAAACCAAAAACTTCAAAATATTTTTACAAACACCCATTTTGTAAAGCTCAGCCAAACTCTGTTCAACTTTGAGTAGTATGTAATAAATGTAATATCAAAATAGATGTTTCATTAATAACATTCATTAATAGCATATACAAGTAATAAATACCACTGGTTATTTAAATATTAATATGTTTCTAATATAAAAGGTTTTTTAATTTTTTTAGGTTCGTAGTTAGTTTCTTTCACTTGACCCAATTTAGCATATGTTGTTATTTAAAACTGTTTCTTTGAATAATACCTGCCTCTGACTGTAATTTATTATTCATAAAATTCATTTTCACATTCGCTAGTAGCATCCGGCTACTGGATTGATTAATGACGGTACGCGCTTGTTCTCCTTTGCTTTTAATGAAAAGAGAAAAATTTTCACCAACAACTGAACAAAGCCTGTTGTAAAAACAAACAATTTTTGTATCTTGTATGATTGAATTTATATAATATTTAACTTACATAGCTTTGCATTTCAGAGGTCGTTAACATCACGACGCACTCACGACCTTATCATTATAATGTAAAATGTAAGTATTATTAAGTATTAGTGGTGGACTGACGCGCGGCGATCTATGTCGAGACGTGAATTTTCCTTGTAATTCATCTCTCGAAGACTTCGACAGAATTGAGATTATGTTTAAAATTATATAAAAAAGGATGAAATAATAAGAAAAAGGAATGGTGTGACATGACTCTGGTACCCGTTCCATAAAAAAATTAGTAAATTAGTAATTAAAAAAAATAGTTTGTAAACTACATATTGGTGTTCACTTTGAAATGGTTTTGTTTGTTTACATCCTAGGTTCTCAACGTGAGTGATAACGCCCTCTTGTAGGCATTTGAGACTTTCAGGGGGCAGTAGAAGACCCAGAGATAATTAGGAGGCGTTGAAATGGCACAGAGGGGCATGGGCAGATTAAAAAAATGTAGTCTAAAAAAGACAAAAAAATAACATGCTAATCACGTACTAAAGTAAACTTTAATAATTAATTGTTAATTGTTGTTATTGTATGCATTGTAATAATTTCTATCACGTGTGCAAAAATTTACGTATTTCGGTAGTTTCTGAAGTGGAAGAAAACTGAACTGAAAGATTTTATTACATTTAGATCTACAATTTCAAATTTAAATTTTTCATTTGAATTAAAAGTTTTCAAACCTTCCGATTTCACGTGAAATGTTTCATATTGTACAGGTGAAGTTAAGAAATTCCTGTTAATTAAAAATAGCAAAAAAATAATGTTCGTAGCAATTAAGTTATACTTAACAAGTTTTTGTTAAATACCACGATTTTTGCAATCTTGCAAGAATTTACAGTTTAGTATTATCTGTGCTTGTTCTGACTTGCTCAGTACCTTCGGGGCATTCGGGACTAGCGAGTGAGCATACATGCCACGACAGGACTGAGCTCCGCAGCCTCCGCACTATGCTCCCTCGTCTTCCTTGCCCCCACGCGGCACCCGCGCTATACTTCCGCGCCGGTTGTTATAAACGAGTCACTGCGTGTTTGTCTTATTCCTGTCGATGCGTGTTATATTATGTCTCCGAAAAGGCCGTGATTGTTCATTTTATTTTCATTAATATTATTTTTATATGTTAATATAATATAAAAATTAATATTATTATATTAAGGTTTTAAAAGTTGACCTTTTACTAACGTATCTGTACAGTTAAAACTATGTCGGAAGCAAAAAGGAAGAGACGGCAGTATAGTGTGGATTATATTAAATACGGATTTATCGGAAATCACACAAATGCATCATCGCCTTATGTGCCTTATTTGTCAAAATACTTTTTTAAATGAAGCGATGAAGCTTTCTGAGCTTCAAGATCAAGATCGGATAAGAAAGACAAAGATGTGACCTATTTTCAAGACATGAAAAAGAAGTACGAAAAAAATATCGGTAGAAGGGAATTTCATAACTTCTCAAAATCAGCAGTATCATTCAAGAACCACAGCTTGATTGCTTACTGTCAACACTTGGAAAACCACTACAGTGATTTCAAGGAACGATATCAGGGTATTTTAAACAGGGACATACCAAACTGGGTTTTGGATCCTTTTTCAAATGTTAACACAGCAAGATCATCCCAGATAGAAGAATAACTAATAGAACTCACGACAAGTGAGGAATTCAAAATTAAATTTAAGAATGCCTACCAAGAATTTTGGCTACAGAAGCCAATTGCGCAACTGTATGCAGGAATATTGATTGTCCAAAGAGTTCTGATTACCATCGTCCTATTTAGCTGAACGTGGATTTAGTGCTGTAGCAACGTTGGTAACTAAATAGAGAAATCGGCTCCATGTTACTGAACGCGGCGACACGATTGTTTTTAAGTAAAATCGAGTCTGATATTAACAAACTCCTTAAAATTCATCAAACTCAACCTCCTCATTGAGTAAGTTTTAAATTTAATGTCTTTTGAATTTTAATAAAAATACTACTCAATGTAATTAAGTATGGGCTTTAATTGTTCTCAAGAAACATTCTTCTTTGAACTAGGAAATAGGATAGGGGTCATGTACTATCTTACGACTATATACACGCGTTTAAATATAATCGTAACAATAGCTGTTTCTGATTCGCGACAGTGGCGACAATAAAAAAAAATTGGGGGCCCCTCGAAAAACAAATTCTCAAATTGAATGGTTGATAAAATAAGGTTTAGAACCTATGGTTTACATCATTCACTACTTTTTATTATTTATGTTTTTATAATTTTTAATGAATAAATTTCTTTAATTTTTAATTTTTATTTATAATTCAATGTTTTTAAAGTTCTTTAAATAAATTGGCAAAAACGGAACCCATACAATTTGGCCTTATTTATTTATCTGTGTAATGTGTATCACAGTTAGATTAATTCCGTGATTTACTGAGCTGAAGTGACAAACGCTTAAATTGGTAACCTAAAACCAAAACGTGAGTAACGAAACATGTAATGAGTATTTTGAACACATTTTTTAGAATTAATTTCTATTTTGTCCGAAATTACTACAAAAGCCTAAGTCAATGCGTGTCCGACACGTTTTTTGTTGGTTTTACTATTCGTTTGTAGCAGTTTCAATCGTATTAAATTCAATTGTATCAGTGTTTGTACAGTATAACGTCAGTTACAGACGAATGTCCTTCTAACGTCACGTCTAATCAATTCTGTAGTTTCCAATGACGTGACGTGACGTCACGTCACGTCATTGGAAACTACAGAACCAAAAATAAAATCAATACAATGTAACATTTTATACAGTTATATTCAGTTTTCTAAAAAAATTTGAGCTCTTTAAATGACTATTTTCAAAATGAAAATGAAGTTTTAAAAGTTTCGGTTTAGTTTTCATTAATTCCCAATTTATTTTAAGGGCTACACGTTTAGAAGCTTCGAGTTCTTGACAGAGAGACAAATAGTCGAGCATACAAATTTATGGAATAACGTTGTCACAGCTGTAATCGCTTAGGTACGACCTCTTAAACTTTATTAAAAGCAGCCAAGTACGCGACAAGGACAAAATCCTTATATGAGTTACGTGGATATTTACTTTTATGATTTTTTTTTAAACATATTAGGGATTTTATTATTAACTAGATGCACTCTGTCAGTCCCCATGTTTTTGTTAAATATTATATTGCTATTTTGTTAATTATTATAAATGTATCGAACATTTCTCATTTGAGCTCAATCGATCGAATGATATTCAAGACTATAAAAGATGTACAAACTAATACTGATTTTTATATAGATATCTCTTATACATGTGTAGATAAGTAGGCACATATTAATTCCTCTATAATAATATATAAAGCTTTTTTGTCGTAGATTTTTTTTCCAGAAATAAAAACTAATCATTATAAACATTCCACTAAAGTAACTACAATTTGTTGTAATCATATATGTATGTAGAATGGTTCTTGTGGGTCTGGTTCCGCGCTTACAGATTTGCATGTAATTAAAACTTGCACAATTAAACACAGTGGAGGAGGAAAACATTGGAAAATTGAGATAAGATTAATTTTCTACTAGTTCTTCGAAGGAGTTTGCGAGCCAACTTTGAGAGATAGCCGCCTGAAAACGCAGTTTGCGGGAGCCGAATAAGAATATCAAGAAAGATTCAAGAATATTCAAAATTACGTGACTCTAAAGCGAAAATAAGTTTTCACATGAAAACACCACTTGACTGACTCGTCGCTTTATTTAGTGAATTAAAAAGATCTACTTGTTCCATACATATTACTTTGTTTATTTTTAAAATAATTTAGTTAATCTTAGCAACCTTCTGACTGGACTGTTTACTCGTTTCCAATGCCTGTCAGTGTTAGTAATGATTGTGTACCTACTCTTAGAGACTGTGTTCATATTGATCGCTTTTATTTTTTAATTGAACTTGAAAACTTCAGCTGCATATGTGTTTATTCAGTTCTGCCAGTTACTTCACACTTGTACAGACTTTAACGCACAACATATTTATACTACCAATCTTGTACTTTAGGACTTATAACCCCAAAAAGTAGGAAATTTATATAAAATGCCAATTACACTTCTCCTGTCTCCATAATAAAAAAAAGTTCTTCTTGTTTTATTCTGCCAGTGGCTACGCGTTCGCTACTCTCGAGTACTTACTCATTAACTTCCCTCTGAGATTCAGTATGAAATTTTGTCTTGAACAATAGTTATTTGACGACGCTTTGCTTTCCGTTCAAATACGAAGGGTGAAGTGTTCTTTTTTGAACTTGGCCTGAGTCCTAGTGGCTGTTATTCGGGGTGATTTTGATGAAATGCTATAGGCCCCATGAATTAGGCTAGGCCTATTTGCCTCCAAAAATTGATGGTAGTATTGAGTCGACTTTGGCTAGTAGCGGATATTAGGCCTGCTCTACTTTTTAGAGGATTAATAGGTTTTATGTACGTGCTTCTTTCTAACGCGAGCTGCTCTTTTTTTCTTTGTTTGGCTCGGACTGCTAAGTACAGATTTCAGTTTAGTTGCTCACACGGGTGATGTGGGGGGTTTGGCGCGGATCTCACTACAAGCTCCCCTCTTCTAGATGGGGTACACTTTTAGGGACCGGTTTGGATAGCCAAGATTCAAGTAGAGTCAAAATGGTCAACTAATATGCCCTATATCGATTAATGCAAATGTTTTAACGATTCAGCCAGTTACAGTTGGCACATGCCCAAAGTATTAAGTCAATAAAAATTAAGAGCTTTTGCGCGACTTACATAACACTCTTGTCACATAATAACTTTGTTTAAATGCACTATTCTCGCCTAATTATTTTATTACTGCCATTACCATTAGCGTGAAGATTATGCTACTAGCGACATAAAAGCGTCTATTTCACGTTGTGTTTAATCAGATCTGGATGTCGCGAAATATTTAACTTGGGATGTGGACAAACGTATTATTCTCACCGATCCGTCCAATTTTTCTTCAGGCATATCATAATAACTGCTAGACAACAAGTCATTTCATGAAATGGCAGTATCTCACGAAATACCCGGTACATCATAATCTGCTCAATTTTAAAATCAAATAACGACATATAGACCCTTAATAATCCAACTAGCATAATCGTATGAGTAAACTTGATATTTTTTCCTCAAGTAATACAAGTAATATACCTACCACAAAAGAAATATGATTTCTGGTAGGCGTTTGCCATAATAATTGTTTATTAACAAATACAATCACGACAGAATTGTCTGTAATTACAGGCACAGGTCGTCGGAATAATGAGAGCTGCCATTTAATGCTGCTCGTTAATCTTCTCCGAAACGGGTCAAGGCGTAATGGTGCCCAAGTTAAGAACTTACTACGATCTGCAATATTATTTTATGTAATGCATCACCGATTATAGAAAAGTCTAAGTGTTTTGAGCCGGCCTTTCACTACAGAAAACAATTTTCTGCTTTGTAATTTCATACACTAAAACAGAATAACACTAGTCTTTTTAAATGTTAAAAACACGTCCTCTCCATATTTAAAAATGTAATATATTTATGTTTAGGCACTCGTGTTTCACTCGTAAATAAATAAACTTGACAAGCTGTCATCCTGACAATGCTGGCACATCCGGCGCAGTGAATGAAGTTAGAGAAGTATTATATTCCTTGATGGAGTTGGTGCAATAGCGCAACGTCTCTTCTTAACTCCTGGAAATAACTCGGAAATACACCTACTGGTTTATTTAAGATCGCTGTGACGGCACGACCGATACATTAGGGAGGCAGTTACGAATAAGTTAGATCTGCCACGAATGTTCCGCTCCAAAATAAACAGGAATTCTTACCTCTAGCCACGTACGTACCCTCGCTCGATAGCCTCAGCATCGGTTTAGGGAGTTCCCGACACCATCCGTCCAGAATACTCCAAAGAGTGGAGTTACCTGGGCCCAGCACTTTCAATTTAGATGAGCAACAGATTCACAATACACAGACACGAATTTATTAAACGAAAATGTTCCTCGCACAAGTGATTCAGGTTTTAAGTAAATTTATTTCTTCTTTATATTTTATCACGCCGGTAGAAGTTCGTGTCGAAGGCAGTTGAAGACTACTACGTACAACACCATCTCTCTGGTGGCATGTCGAGTCTCGGCGGCATCTTATTGGACGGAAGGTATGAGCATGGACAATTACGCTCTTCTATTGGTTAAAAATCGCCATCACTGGAGCGGAACAAACAGAACGCAATAACGAATTGATAGAAACAAACATTACATTTGAGTCATAAAAATGGTTACGAAACAATCGCTATATAATACATATACCAACAGCAAAAGATGAAAATAGATGAAAGGATATAGAGATATTTCATGATTAAATTTCTCGACTTCAACTATCTCCTTAGAGTGCGGACTCCTATTTCAACACTAATAATAACTCGGAAATACACCTATTAGTTTATATAAGATTGCTATATAAACTTATCTTTTGCTGTTGGTATATCTATACCAACAGCAAAAGATGAAAAGAGCTGGAGTATTATAGAGATGTTTCGAGATTAAATTTCTCAACTCGACTATCTCTTAGAGTGCGCACTCCTGTTTCAATACTGCTCCATGTATAGAGCGGATTCCGATCTGGCGCTTCGCTAGCCGATACTGCGGTATGCTCGCTACGCTCGCTCGGCTGGCGCGTTGTGTTAAAAAGATCTAACCTAACCAAAAAAAGTGTTATAAATTTATCGTCGTATTTGTATATAATTAACAAAATTTTACCCAATGTGAAACAATCTAAACCTTAGCCTGCATTTGTCCTCACTATTTCCTTCCAAGCATTTATTACCACCAATACACCATATTAAAGTTTCAGTGATTGAAGTTATAACCAAAATTTTATCGTGAAACCTGTTAATTTTTAATTTAACCATTTTTTATAGCAAATACCATTAATTCTAAAGAAGACGTGATTTAAATCAAAAGTAGCAAATTATAGAGAAAACCGTCAATTTCAAATATTAAGATTTGTAGATAAAATTACTAATTCTATAGCTCTATTATATATATCCCATTAAAAACACTTCAATCTTTCTGCTTTAAAAGTTGACGCTCTTGGTTTCTTTTTTCAAAATTGTTACCTGATATTATAAGAGCAAAAGTGAGTGGTGGCAGGAGCCAGGGAAGACCAAGGCTGACTTATGAAGATCAAATAACCAAAGTGTTAGTTGACGGAAATGTCAAAAGCACTCGTATACCCAGGTGGAAATGTGTAAGGAGAACGATGAGATTTGAGGAGGAGAAAGAAATATGAAAAGACTACGACGCTTGGCGCTCCGTCCTCTCCGACTACCACGTTAGGGATACAGCGTAATAATAATGTAGGTAATCATTATGTATGTGTTATATTTAAGTTAAGTCTTACGTGTGTAGGCAACAATTTAATAAATGCAGCGGTGTATCAGTAGATTAACAGTTAGAGTAACGGGCTCTCCGTCGTGCCATCAACATACTTATTTATTTATTACTTTATTACCCCACTCAACGTCGAGTGGCGGAAAGAACCACAATGCGACCCCGCACTGATTGAATATTAAACATTCTCCTGGCCGACCCATTAAAACTTAAAATAAAAATGTTTATTTTCAGATTCAGTTTGAATAAATGTAATGACTTAATGGTTTTAATGCTATACTTTTGGAGCGAAGAAAAATATTAAGAAATGACACACAGAATTTACTTTCGTTGTAAAAAAAATATTAAAATCTACTTTCTACAAAAGCATCTAACTCGTCAAATATATAGACTAAGAAAACAAAAAATAAAAAATGATCTTTATTTCACCACTTAACAGCAATAAAATACATAGTGAATGTGTTTAATGTCCTTACTTTTTGTCGAAATAGCGAGAACAACAGAGATAGAGCTTTAAGTGTTATTCATTGTCGGTACCTGCTTTACCTGTTTTGTATTTAATCGGAATATGCAAGTCATTGATTAAATACTCTTATTATCACAATTGCTGGATTTTTTATAACATTTAATGAAAACATGGAATTTTATCTAATTATAAAACGCTGTACAAACAAATTCCTAAAATCTATCTCAAATTATTATTGCTTTTACACGATTAAAAGCAGCACAAAGCTGTATCTGTAATATATTAATAACTAAAACTATACTGACAGAAAAAACTATCCTTGTATTGCAATAAAACATACATAACATTCACATAAGTGTTTACGATTATAATTACTTTTGTTTTGACGGAAAATACAAAGCGATATATTCTTTGAGTCACATTATATATTGGATAAATAAAACGCTTAATAATACATTATATCAAACGATTAATTGTATCCCTAACAGGGTAGTCAGAGGACTACTGACTCATATCTTCCTTCCCTCACATCTTCCATCCCTCTAAAACGCACTCCTCATATATACAATTCTGTTCAATCTTCTATACATTTTACATTTGCCCATACACTTTGTCTGTACATCTTCCCTTTCAAACATCAGAATCTTAGTTTTGTTCACTTATATATTCAATCCTTTCACTTCAGTATTTTGTCATGCACGTATCTAGTGTCTACAACTCTGTCTGTCTGCTACTCTGCAATTGTAATAATGTAATAAACAATATGATAAATAGCAAAAAGTATCGATCTCAAAGAGTTCTCCGTTTTATTCTCATTATTATAGATACACAATGTGTAACATAACTTAAGAATTACACTCACTTAAAAAAAATAAGAAGAGAAAAATAAAATTAACCTTTATAATATTAGCTTTATTTTATATTTTATTATTTATATTTACTCTACTTATTTAATGAATTTAACCAATTTTGAATCGATGCCAAACAAAGAACAAAGATATAGATACAAAGTACAAAGAGTATATACTTGGACTATTGTCCAAGTGCTTAGGAATCATAAAACAATACAACGCATAATTAATGTATTGTATCGTTGTGTTTAACACCGACTCAAAATTGTTCAAATTCATAAGATAGGTAGATAAAATTGTAAGGGTTAATTTTATTTTTCTCATTTAATTTGTTTGTGAAGTCGGTGTAACTTTTTTGCATTTTTTAGTATTTTTACTCTGAAGTCGGCTTAATGTTTTTTCAGATTTTTATGAGCTTGTGATACTTTTGGACATAAGAAGGGAGACAGCAATTTTAGGCGTAATTTTGATATAGTGATGAAAAAAAATAAGAGTATTGTACGTTTTCGAATTCGTAATTAAAAGAGCTTTCACTTGTACGTCATACTATGAAATAAAAAAAAAATGTTTTATTACTTTCTCTGAAGTCTTCAAAATTAATCCCTCCAAAGGTCACCTCTTTTTCTATACGAACGTTTAAGTACGTTTGTTCTTGGGTCACACTTATGTTACGAAAAAAAGATGATCATCTTCTTCTATATGTATTTATGTATATTATTATATATATTATGTATGTATATGTGTATATATAGGTGTATAGGAGAATGATATAGATATATAAGAGAAAGAAATATTTTAAATCATTCATCACGAGACTTCCGAAGCTACTGGATCTACAGACTAGAAAGACAGGCATGTTTCTTTTTAGCAGACTTCAAAAAAAGGAGAAGTTCTCAATTCATTTGTTACTTCAGAACTCCGTCATTTATATACCGAATTAGAAAATTATTTTTTTATTTGATAGAATGTATATTTGTCAGATTTGTCTCATTTAAATTTCACTGGTATAGGAGCTTAGATCTCAAAGATACACCAAATAACAACAAATAACGCGAACAGCTTATAACCTTTATTTGTATTAATGATTCTATTGTATGTCATTGCGCTCCAGAATTAGAAAAAAGTTAATTGTAGACCTTCCCAGATATTGTTTATATATATTGTTTAAGCTAAGGTCACTCAAAAGGAAGAAATAAAAAAAAAATATTAAAGAAATTAAACCGACTTCAAAAGAAATACTTAAAGTACGAAATAACTATCTTTAACTAATCATATCTCAAGTACAAAAATAACTTTATAAATACGTTTCCCAAGAATCGTTTCTTAAGGGGTGGAACTTACGGGGATGCCAAAAATTAACACCGTCACCCAGTCACCCAGCCGAAAGTAGCGAAACTAGAAACGTGAAATTTGGATAAGTTTCCTTTTGTTGCGTGGTGTGACAATAAAAACGGCTTTTCCGAAAATCCTCCCCTAAACATGGTGAAAGGGGGAGGGCAAAATTTATATGTAGAATAACTAATTCTTTATCTATTGACTTGAAATTGAATTTAAACTCCCATTTTAGTATTTATCAAACTTAATACCCGAGCATAAAATAGGGGAGAACCGACTTACTGATTAATCATAGCCCAACCGACATTACTGAAGCTTGAAACATGGGACAGTTAGCTTTTTTATGACGCAGATTTGAGTATCTGAGAGAAAGGATTTTCCAAAAATCAACCCCTAAGAATGTAAAAAGGGTGGCAAAGTTAGTACGGGGAAAAATCTTCATCTATTAACTTGAAATTTTGCACAAATACTTTTCAATAAAAAAAATGTGTATATTTATTTCAGCATTTATCAAATGGCATATACCCTAAGGTAAGACTGACTAATCATCATCGCCCAACCGAGAATGCTATAGCTAGGAACATGAAATGTAAAATTTTTGTTCATTAATACTTTGAACATCCTGATTAATAGGAAGTCGGCCATAATATGCAATCTGTATTGAAGACACTGAGGCCACTAATAAATGTTATAGCTTATGGCGGTTTATTGTATAATAAACTATACTTCGTCTACTTTCTTTGTATATTTTTACAATTTTTATTAACTTCACACGCTACGTCCTAGCAGCAACAGTGAAAGATCTTAGATAAACTCATTCACCTGTACATACGACACACATTTATTATCAAATAAGCTGATGAGCTGCCATTTCGTTAGAAAACAGTATCTGCACATCTACATTTAATTTAATTTTATGTGCCTCACATCGTAGAACAAGACGCTATATGGAGTTATTAAATCTATGATTCTAACATAATAGTTACATAATAATTGTTACATATATTTATAAAAGTACTCTTACTCTCTTATTTGGCCTGAATAATAACTTTCCTGGTCCAGAACAATGAGACTTTTGCGTTTTATTTCAACTTTGTGGATAGTAGTGTGTACACGAATTCAAAAAATCCCTTCTACAGCTTTAATTTGAAACTTTTTCACGAAGCGAAGTTACAAAGTGAGAGAGAAAGGTTTACGCATGGAGGCGGATTAGGAAGGTTCCTGAGTAACGCTATGAAGGAATAATGGAAATGAAAGTTCTAACAGACTCAGCTTACTTAGATTGTGCGGCTTTCAGGAATCTCGGCTGGATTAAACTAGACACGTTCGAACCACAACATAAATTTCCTCTTAGCGCCCCATGTTTATTGTGTAAGGTATATAATATTATGTAATACACTAAGTTATTTAATCGCTTTCTATAATGGTCAGTTTCTAAGTAAATATCTATTAAGTTTTCAATTACAGAATATAGACGTAGGTTTGTAGGTACTTTTGAGGAAACACATGTTATTAATCATACCGTGTGATGAAATTTGAATAGGTGCGCCGTATATCATCTTTACATACATTTTATTTTACTTGGCACGAATGTGTTCTATTGAATTAATCTTTTTTTTTTAATTGTTGGCATAAATTTAAATGTGTGATAATGATAAGTGATTAGTGATAACGTAATTAGACAGTGAAGAGGGTGATGCACTGCCGCAGGCCGATAAGACGTGGTACTAACTCTTGAATGCTAATGATACTAATTAATAAAAATAAAACAGTTAAGCAACTCGAAAAGGCCTTCCTGGTTTTCATTACCGACATCGCGCTTCGCTATTATAAACCGGCAGGGCGTCACAATAACAGTATTTTATTATAGTATGAATTTAATTGGTAACATAGTTTCGTAATTGGTCAGCATAGAAATAAAAGAGATTTACACGTAAAGCCGGTCAAGTGCGAGTCGAACTCGTGCAACATGAGTTTCATACCTTGGAAGGGAACGTATAGGTATAGAATGGGGACAATGCTCAATATAAAGAAGCTCATCCAAAGTTGTAGTTTCTTGTCAATTAACCGTTACGTAAAGTACGTACATAACGCACTAATTATTAAATACGATTTTACTCACGTATAATCGGTATAGGTACCAACTACTTACTTACTTGGAAACCCGTGTAGTAAAACGCGACGCGGAATAAGAACGATAGTGCCGACCAGTGTATAGTGGATATCGTACGTACATTTTGTGCGCCCGTAAACACCAATATTGACGTAGACGCATCGGTCTCGCCGAGTTCATCACCATCGCCGGCGCACCCCGCGCCCCCTGCCCTGTTAAGCCGCCGGCCGCGCGGCCGCGAACTCATCCCTCTCACCCTGATGATGGACCTCCAATAGGGCCGAAACTAGTTGGTACCTATACCGATTATACGTGAGTAAAGCCGTATTTAATAATTAGTGCGTTAATAATGTCTCACGAAAGTTTTAATAATTTAATTATGTACATAACGCTTTTACAATTTACAATATTGTGTGCATTTTTTGATCATTTTCTAGTAAATCCTAATTTAGAAGACGTGTGATTGTATTGAAAAAACAATTTTATTTTTACTCAAAAATAATATAACTCAAATTCCATTTTGTGCTACAGTGCGGCGTTTGCAAGTGGCGAGGTTTTTATGACTACATTCCGGTCTCGTTTTTAAACTGGGCGACTTTGTTTTCTTATTTCAAACCTTGATACATGTGTATGAACTTTAGTAGGTAACGTCAATTAATTAAAAACAAAACTATTTTGTATCAAATTTTAAAAATAAATATCAGGATGCTCCTGTGCTCACAGCCCTCTCGGGTCAGTGGCCTCCTCTGGCCGGGAGCCCGTGGCACTTCGCCCGCTATGTCACCCTATTGTTACGCCACTGGATAGAGGGTACATTCAAACGAAACTCAATTCGAAAGAGTGAATCCACTATCAAAGAGTTAATGCGCATGTATTACGCAAAATGATGAGCACCGCTCGAATGAGATCGCATATAGTTGTTTGTTCACAAAGGATTTTTGGTGACAGGTTGGAATTTTTTAGACATTTTTCACATATATATGTTGTAGTCAAACATCGAAGATCATCGCTCTTAGTTTTGGCTAGTTAAATCTCAGGTCTGAAAAGAAGACAAAGACGAAACCAATAGCGTGTTTTGACCTTTGACTAAAAAATTTATGTCTAATCCTAAGAGAGTCCAACTTAGTCAAACGCCGAAACTCGATACGATCAAATCGGGGTTTGACTAGTCAGACATAAATTAGGTTTTAAAGAATTTGTATGAAAAACATGTTTTTAATGTTTATTGTTTATTGTTTCAATATTATAAGAATGGATTGATTCAGAATAATTACAATTTCTTAATGTTATTTTGTTTAATGACAATAATTAACAAACACTACTTACTCTTTATTTTGACAAGACGATGCATTGTGGCATTTCGAGTTGCACAATATGTTTGATCTTTTATATTTACATTATTTCGAAGGCAACTTTTTATTACAGTGGCATTTTATGAAACCTTGGTCCCCAAACTTTTTTTTTACTGATGTCCGTTAGGCTCCGCGCAAATGAGCCACCGACCACAGCCACCGGTGGTTGTCGCGTGTCACCGTACCCTTTGGTACTGTACAAACGGATGTGGTCGGTGGCTGCCACTATTGTAATACTCTGCTGTGTGTTTGCTGTACAGTCTCACGATGGACTTCGAGACGAAATGTTTTACCGCGCTTCTACTAGTTCGACGACGTAGATGACAACAACGACAATGCCTTTACTGGGTACACTCATGAAGAGTGAGAGGGCCACAGAGTGGCGCGTCAGTGCCGAGAGACGGTGTTTTAAGTAGCGAGTAGCCGCCACCGGTGACGTGTCGCGGACACTGAATTGAAAGTGGTAGATGCTAAGTGGCGAGTGGCCGCCACTCACTGCACGTGTGTGCTTGCCACTGGTGACTGTGGTCGGTGGCTCATTTGCGCGGAGCCTTAGAGACAGCTGAACGTCGGGCACATCTTCGAATTAAAAAATTTCTCTTCGCATTCTTGTATCTAGTGCCTAGCAAAAAACTTCCTTATCCACGTTTTCAGTCACAACAGAGTTTGGTTCACTCATCTTTAAGCTTTCACTCCTGTACGTTCGAAGTACAGATATTTCTATCTATATCTGTAACGAAATGAATTTTTGGATGGCCGCGAATAAGTTTATTGGACGGCCGCGAACAAGTGCAGTACAAAAAATCGACACTTGATGAATTTGCCTTAGTCACTTTTAGGATAGACTAGGCAAAGTCCGAAACAGATTATTTTGCTTTCGACGTTTTACTTAAAAGTTAAGTACTTCTAGGTTTTTCCAAAAATACTAACCTGGGATGAACCAATCATTCTGCGAAGTGGCTACATATCGACCGTCAATGAGATAGACAGCTGTGATAGACAGACAGACTGACGAAGTAGCAGGATTCTTTTCTTACTATTTTGTTATGAAACCTGAAAACAGCTTCACAAGAATATAACTTTAACGTATAGTCTTGATAAACTGTTAGATATATTTGTTTAATGTATAACTTATTTTGCTTATTGAAGTATGTATCATTATTTATTTTAAATAATCACTAAAATATTTCTTTGTTATGTAATATTTATTATATTATTCATTTAATGTACATATATCGTAACTGAATAATCGGCCTGTAATTAATTGCAAATATATAATAAATACTCTGGGCTGCAAATATAGATTGGTTATAAAAACCGTGATAGTTTTTAAAACATTAGCGCAACCCTCATAAAATAAAAACTTAGTTAAAATATACATATAAAAATATGTAATATCTCTAAACTTCTTCTTGGTAATTGTATTAAAAGAATAAAAATAAAAAGTGAAGTTGATTTTTGAAATTCGAACCAGAAATTCCAAATTATTTATTTTACTTTTATATAACATTAATTATTCTAATGAAACGCCAACCCTTTAAGAGCGTACCGTTATTCTCGCGAAGCTTGGAGACTGACGCAGTCAGTGTGATACAGCGAGGACGGTTGTAGTACCACTGTCCACATTTCAGCGGATGATCCGACTCTTCCATGAGACTGGATCTAATCTTAGCAGACCAGGAATAGGCCCAACGTGGTGCACAAGAGCACGGGAAGATCGCTACCTAATGAGATTGATGATGATGAGAAATTGCTATCTTACCGTAGTTGACGTGAAGAATCACCAACACGTTGGAGAATGCTCTCCAAGCGTATCTATTGTAAGGCGGCGCCTTGCTGAAGCTAATTTAAAGCAATTAAAACCAGCAATTGGCACAAAACTAGATAAACAGTATCTAAACGCGAGATGTCTATGTACTCGAAAGTATATGAAGTTTCAGACTTCATTTTCTTCGTTTCAGTCCACTTCATAGTGGATTCTGGATGGACTGTTCAAGAGTTCTCAGACGAGTCCAGATTCAATCTGTACAAGCACGACGGGAGGAAAAAAGTCTACAGGCGAAGGCTTCGGACACGCGTGGGCTGAATTTTCTTCCGAAAGGTGCATCAAGCACACGAAAAAATGATACTTGCCGAAATAATACAATATGTAAATTCAATTTTAAATGATTTTTATTTAATCGGTCCATTTTTAGTCAACATGGGTGAGAATGTCATTCTTATGCAAGATGACGTTCATCCCCGAGCTGAGAAAGTGTTTGACTGCCTTGAAGAGGTCGGTATCACACACATGGAGCGGCCAGCACGCAACCACGACTTTAACTATATCAAGCATGCCTGGGACGAACTCAGATGAAACATACCTACGCAAACGAAATTCTCACCAATGTACTGGGGAATATTAAAAAAAAAATAAAAGTTACATTATTACAATTTTGAGATTTCTTTCAGCTGAACCCACAAAACGGTGTGAATACTGTATATTCCTCAGCATCGGCTTAGTAACCTGGTGGAAAATATGTCAAATTGCATAACAGCCGTATTAATATCTCGCGGAAGCAATACAAAATATTATGTGTAAAAAACGGATATGTGATCCAAATGAAACTCGTAGTAGGTCATTTATAGAAATGTAATGGAAAAAAACGAAAATACGTATTTTTATCAAATTCACAATATGAAAAATAAAATGAATAATACTAAAATTGTATGACTTTTACCTAAGTACTTTATAATGGTACATAAACAGTCTTCATTCATTTCATGAAGCTATAGCTGCGTTATTTTGAAAGTTCTCGAGGTTTTTTCAACCGAACCGATTTCTTCGCGGGCCAATGTTTAAGTGGCTGGTACCGGCAGCAATGATTACTATGCACGACCGCGACATGGCATCGACTGGTGTTGGCCGAGGGCCCAGAGGGCCGAGACTGTGAATCTGTGAGACTCGAATCTGTGAATTAATTGTGTAGAGATCAACGAAATCGGGCGCCCCTTGTGCGAGTGCAAAATCGATATTCTCTGTTTTTACTCTGTTGACTGTACTGAGTTTTCATAAATTATTTTAATTTTCGTTCATAATATGTACTTATTATTATTGATGGGTTTCATAATAGTAAAATAGAACGCTAATAGAAAATAAAATTAGGTATCTGTGTCTGTCACTGACGTGTCCGAGAGGCATAAAATTTAATATCAACGGGTCCTACGTATGTATGGTAATGCAATTACAAAAAGAAAATTTTACGAGAGAACAATTTAAACCCTTGTGAATTTTTCCTATTTTCAAATAAAGTTATGAAATCTTGTGAAGATTAGTGAACTCAGTTACTTGATACTTTGAAATTCGCACCTAGCACGAGTACCTGTACGTAGAATAGGACCCGTCGTAGACATTTTGATATTCTAAAAGAAGAAAATTACCTGTACAGTAAATAAATACTCAAATTTATCTTTCTTTCAAAGAAGAAATTGACACATATTTTATCATTTCTAAAGAAATATAATTTCTAGGTAAATTAAGATATTTCTTCGCGAAGATTTTTTGCCTCAAACACGAAAGAAGTTATGAATAGTTATAAAACTTGTTATTTAGACTTTTTTGAAGTAATATTCAGACGAAACGAACGCTGTGGTGATTGACATGATTAAAATCATACCTAATATTTATGTACAACTTTCATAATCTCGTGTATTATTAATTAAAAAAGACTTCAAAAACAACGAAAAAAACTTTTTTGACCTGCTCTCAAATAAAAACGAGGTTATTTCACTACCTATTTTAAATTATTTATGCACGGCCCACGATGCTTGGTGCTTCATTTTTTCTGACTACACCATTACGGATATAGCGAGGGAAAATAATAATAATAACACTCCAAACGATTACCTACACACATTGTGTGCCCTAAACTACATTTAGCTTGTATTATGAGTACCGTAATGTATTGAAGTAAATAGCACCTATGTCAGAAAATACATAGCATATGTGAACATGATCTAGGATATAATATGCTTGTCTATTGAATATCACAATGCGGTGTTGGCGCCGATTTTATTATACGGTAGTGAGATCTGGATATGCCCGAAACCGAACGAAAGTAAGATAAATGCAGTAGAAATTCGATCTCTTCGTGTGCGGTGTCACCCTTGCGGACAACATAAGTAATGAAGAGAAACGCAGTATGATAAGGTTGGACGACAGTGCTATCGTAAAAATCAAAAAAGGAATGCTTAGATGGTTCGGGCACATAAAAAGAAAAAAATCGGGCACATTATGTGTAATAATTGATGAAAAATTGATGAATAAAATCTACAGAGCGAAATTGAGTGGTATGAGAAGTCAAGGAAGACTAAGGCTCTTTTATGAGGATCAAAGAGCTAGAGTATAAACTGATGACGATGTCAAAAGCACTCGCAAACCTAGGTGAAAGTGTATTAGGAGAATTACAAGATTTGAAGAGACGAAAGGAGTATATAAGGTCCGCGATACTTGGCGCCCGTCCTCTCTGTCTTCCTCGTTAGAGATACAGCGTGAGGATATGTATTATGTTTATCGAATAAAGCCTCACTCTACGTTAAACGCTCAGTGTCTTCATTTCTTCCTATAGTATACAACCGTATACTCCAGAAATAATACATTAGTATAACATAGAATAGTATACAACAGTATACAAAAACGAACAGTAGGAGCTCCAACATAATTTAGAAAAGTTTGTTTTCAAAATTGACCTAACTGAGGACAGAACCCGGGACCCCAGCTTGAAAGGCAGATGCTCTACCACCGCGCCTACGGGCCAGTCATCATCAGTCAACCAATGGATGAATGATTTCTGTAGATACCTAGAAAGGTTCAGACATGTTTCGAATTTAGCTGGTACCTTGCACATATCGGATTAAATTAAATTTATTTGAATGGTTTATGTTTATCTAGCATTTGGTCTTTTTACTTTGCTTTTACAAATATCTCTTTAAATTACCAAGTAAAGGAAATAGTTTAAGTAAAAAGACATCAATGCCGTTTTTTAATAAAAAAAAATTGAATAAGGTTTAGATATAAATTAAAACAATAGTATTCGTAAATACCTAATCTTCAAAATAACAATGTTCAATTTTCTGAAAACCAGCAGAAATTAACATTAGTCTAATGAAGCACGTCCGTATTAAGCTTAAATATGTTGAGATACTTTTAAAAATAGCAATTGGTGTCTGTTACAGAACAAATTGTACATTCAGAGCTCCACTAATGAGTTCGCGGAGGGAGAGGTTGAGTTGTGGCAGGACGAGCCAAAGGGGAGTGAGGCAGGAAAGCGGGGAGAAGAGAAGAGCGGGCCGTTCTGTCTCCAAGGACTATATTTTACGTTTAATTGACGCGCAGCTGTCACTTAATGAGACGTGGATTTTTATAATTTTAACTCTAACTTATTTGCCTTCGAAAAAATTAATTTTTGAGCCAATTTAAGCAACCAAGCAAAGAAATTAGTATGTTTAGGAACTTGAAAATAGTAATAATAATCCAACAAATACACAAATTACGTGTATCCTAAATAAGCACTACCTGTGTATGAGTAATAAATAAACAACCCGAGGGAGCTCTTAATAACATTCAGTCTCCAAGCCAATTTCTTAAATTTTGACCTCACCAGGGATCGAAACTCGGGGCCCCGGCTTGGAAGCGCAAATGCTCTGCTACCGCAAAGACGCTAAGACGTAGTCATATGTTTTAAGTATGTAGGTTGGTTATTAGTGCACTGATATTCCTTTTATGACTACGTAATAAGAAAAACTCATTAAATTATACTTTATTATCTATGTTGTAACTATATAATATACATTAATACGTGCAGGGAATACTTCATACCCCTATTTAAACATATTGCGAGCACGGAGGAGTCTGAGATTTGATATTTGTTTGTCAGTTTGTGTGTATTTGTGTCAAACCTAGGGCCAAACATGGATGGAACATGGATGGAAACAGTCGCACAGAGTAATGATAGTCGCCAAAGAATTTTAAAATGTCACAACATAACATAACACTCTGGCTATTTCATCTTCATAAGTCAGCCTTGGTCTTCCTTGGCTTCTTTTACCACTCACTTTCGCTCTGTAGATTTTCTTCTTCAGTCTTTCATCACTCATTCTTTCCATGTGCCCGTATCATCTTAGCATTCCTTTCTTCATTGTTTCAATAAGACTGTCGCGCAACCCTGTCATACTACGTACCTCTTCATTGCTTATTTTGTCCGCAAGGGTGACACCGTACATATTTCTGAGAGACCGCATCTCCACAGCATTTATCATCCTTTCACTCGATTTCGGGCATATCCAGGCCTCACTCTCACTACCGTACAACAAAGTTGGCATCAACACCGCATTGTGGATGGCCATTTTAGCAGTGTTAGTCACACTACCCGCTAATGCGGACAGAGCACCTTTCACTTTATTGCCAGCTGCTACCCGTCTCTCCACATCCAACTCACATCTTCCATCCCTCGAAAACGCACTCCCCAGATACACAATTTCATTCACTTTTTAAAATGTCGCCATTAAATAATTACTGACAAATTAGCACAATGAGTTTCACGCTGTGAATTTATGCGATTTGTGTGCTGTTTCGAGTCTGTGGAGTGTATGTCAAAGTAAAATAGCGTTTATTATATATTTAGGGTCGAATTTCGACCACTGGGCAACCACTAATATTTACTTTTAAGTTTAATACACAATACAAACTGAATCAAATGTAGAAATTGTTTCGCAAATAACTAGTACGTACATATTAACTTCGGTGCTGTTCTGGAAGTTAAATAAAAATTCATTTAGGTATACCATTCATTATTTCATATTTTCCCTAAATTTTCCCAGGTCTTAAAGGTCGATCAAGAAGTAGGGCTTATTAAAGGTATGGATGATATAGGTTATGAGCAGGCAAACTATCACATTGCAAAAAAAAAAAAGAATTAAGGGTGGCTTGCAGCAATTATTTAATAGTTGGTGCAAGCGAGAAGCAAGTTCCTTAAATCGAGCTTAAATAGTTGGTGCAAGCCACCCTAAACAAAGTCTCTGACTTTAGGTCAGAGGGTGGATGGAGAGGATTAATAAAAACATCGCTTTTGTCTTTGTCATCTGTCAACCCCAGGCTCAAATACTTATTATACCTAATATGATTTTGTTGCGACTTGATTGTCCGTCCACCTTATAAAAGATAACATAAAGGTAATGTGAAATAAAATGAGTGGAAGACTTTTAATATTTGAAATGTATTTGAAAAAAAAAATTTCTATGATCAATTTGATCGAAACTCGCAAATTGCAATAAGTAAATATTTGATAATTAATAAGATTTTTCGATGTGTAAATTGCAACATTTGAAAACAGTTTACTGCTTTATTGTGGATGTTTTGTACTAGATATGGGATATAACATGTATCTCTGTAGAGATAGGTGAGTCGTTCGTGAGCGACTCACCTATCTGAGCCCTTTCCATATAATGACCGACAGAACTAGTTCATCCCGTTCCTCAGAGTAATTCAGTAGACTTTGACTGAACTACTCTGAGGAACTGATTTTGTTTGACTCTTTTCTCAAAGTAACCCCGTAGTTCATTGTTTACAGGAAATGCTCTTGAACTAAGCACGTAGGTATTATAAATCCTAACGAACGTATCTTTCGTGACGTCATCCATAGAGTACTGCAGAGACGTGGCATGAGAGAAGTGACCTATTTTCAATAAGTACCTTTAATGTACTAGTATTTTTAAAATTCTAACGTTTACATAAATAGCTCGTGGAATCACAAATGATATTTGTAATCGTATTTTGTATTATGTTAATTAAACATAATCGAACAACTTATGTACTCGCAGCATTTTATTGAAACGATTAAACGATGTAATATTACTGAAAGAGGATTTAATGATTTTATTCATTTATTTAGGTTATTTTATGTCAACAATGTCTTATGTAGGTCCTGGTGAAATCTGACCAAATCAGTAGAAAACTTTGTTTATCATTCGGTCAGAGAAAACAGTAGATTTTGTAAATTGACTACTCACATGCCATAAAACACTAAATATTACTTATTTAATATTACCTCTATATACTGAAAATATACTTAATTAATTATTGTAATATTACACGTATTGATATATTGATATATAATTTTACACATTAGTTATGTTACATTTTAAATAGAATGTGAGAGTTGAAATGTGGTTTATTATAACATTTATTGTGAATATAAGTTTTGCACGTGTTCGTTGTGGTATATTCAATACTAACTGGTGAGCGAGTGTACTAAATTAACGACAGTTCATTAGAATGAGTGACCGAGAACGAGCGAATCTGAAATTTCGAACAATAAACGAGCAAACCCAAGTCTACTCACTATACTCTTGCAGCTCATTTGACTCGACACAAATGTACAAAGACGTCATGGGGCTGGATTCTTTCATTATTTTGCTTTGTTTTCGCACACTTATTTTTGTTTTTTATACACCGTAGTACATAAATTTATTAAAAATTAACAATTACGAAAAACGATGAGTTATGAAATAATATAGTTTCATTAAAAATATCAATTATCGAGAATTTTTGACATTATGGATTTCAAATTTCAAAACAAAATTGAATCAAGCACAGCAAAATGGTATTTATTTTATGTTATTCAACTAGCCGTGTATTGGATGGGATTTCCCATCGGCAGCATTACAGGAATCTTTCGACTCCTATCAAATGTTAATTTTTGGGTAACCTATTCTGCTAATACACTGCTCCCTTTTTGTCGCGTTTGGTCGCGGCGAGAAACAGAAGCCTAAATATCGATTTATGTATTTTTAACTTCCAAAATTACAAGCCTTCATAGAATATTTCATTTTCTATTAAACCCTTTTAGGATATGAATTTTTGAAAATGCTTTCTTAGTGCTCACTTACGTTATACTTTAATTAAATCCTGTGGAAAATTTCAATGCTTCTAGAGTTCTAAACTCACCGCTTAAACTGTGCGTTCGTCTGTTTGTCGATGTAAGAACTGTACGCGTACAAACACACTACAAACTATAATTAGGTATAGGGTATAGCATTGACGAAATGTCTGTTATTGAAAAACCTATTTTATAGTTACAATTATAATATAAGCAGTCATTGCATATAAGTATATTACAATACAGTATTTACGTAGTACATGTATAGGATTTATTGGCTGGTCATGATTTTGTCTTCTAATAATAATTGTTTTAGATTTTTATTCTATCCGTAAAGAAGTCCGTTTTATTACGCTTTTAATATTTGTTATTGTTATTGATATATTATATTCACACATACAAACACCTAATAAGTACTTATGTAGATAGGTACCTACATTCTTTTATTACTTCAATATTTAACAATAGGTTATTCACATTTTCAATTTTATTAAGTGTACCTATTATTATATCTCAAATTGAAAGGAGGTTGTCGCTAAGCCGTGATCGATGTTTAATCTCCACCTGGAAGTATGATGGCGATGGCAGTAATTTTCCTGAAAGCAACATTTCATCTTTTCTGTTCAAATTAATTCTTATTCGAAACCTTAGGTAACATTTCTTTTCTTTTTATCTTTTGATGTTTTTTTAGATGATTATAATTTAATTCGAAAGATTTATTATGTGCAATAAATAATTGTAACTCCCACATTATTATTATTGGTGTTTTAATACATTCATTGTTTATACATCATTTATTTGAAACTACAAATAATATTCTTCTTATACACGTTATTCATTCAAATTGATTTCATTACAATATTTGTTTTTATGGTAAACAATGTTTATGGATGAAAAGAAAATCAAGAATTATCGTTAACGGACATAGCTGCTCATGAAAGTATACCAATACCTACACAACAAAATTAAAATTATATAATGAACCCTAAAACATCTCGAAAATATGAAATCTCGGCGTGTTTGTGCTTCATGAGCGTTGATTCATAACTTAGGTACCATCTAATTAACTGCTGATTTGTTAAAATCTAACTTGTTTTCAACTGAATAATTGGTTTCGTTGACGCTAAAAACGTCAACGACCCTTCTCTAGTGCCATAGTACAGTTTTATTTTATTTTTTATCATTATTTGAGTAGGTAGGTATGTGAAAGTAGTTTCTGGAATAAATATCGACAGAAGTTAAGTGTTGGCAACCGAAAACGTTATAATGATAACTTATAAAGAAAATGATATTTATTTATCTATTTCAATTACAATAACTTATAATATTAAAGTCGGTTTTAACCGACTTTGTTAAAGTCGGTTAAAAGTATGAATTCAACAAATTATACGAGACTAACTCAAAACTATAAAGTACATAATTATGTCTCATTTATACGTTATTCATATATTATGTCGCAATCGTTGTAACAGCTGATGTTACATGTTGTTAATCGCAATCGTATGCTTATGTTTCTATACCTAACTTTGACTAAAATATGTTATAGTCTGCGGCACTCTGCGGAAACCCGTCCTAAGTGGTCAATTTGTATATTTATATTTTTTAACAATTTTGCGCCCAAATCTTTAAATAACAAAGCATTCTTTGGAAATTATAGAGATCAGACTCGATCAGCTACTCAGCACCCAGCACCAGATAGCTGACCGAGTTTGATCTTCTGAATTTTGCTGAGGATACTTCGTTTGGTGAAAAACAGAAACATTTAAAATTTTTAAGCCTTTTTTTGTATTTAGACACAAGTTTCTTTATTTTGTAACACTCTTTTCTAATTCTGTACAGTCGTAACTATTACGTCTACTCTAGACGTAATTTCTATTGTATCGTCTTTTCGTGAACGTTTCTCTTTACTGCGGTAAAATACACAATTTATGACGTTGACGTGAGAAGTGCCTTATAAAAAGCTTGTGTTAGTTACAATAAACTATAATGTAAATGAAAATCGAATAATAACAAGATGAGTGTAGGTACTTACCCAAGGTTTTATTGAATAGTGTATTGGACTGATACCTGTGATAGTATTAGGAGTATGTATAAATAATAAGCAAAATTAAAGACGATCTCTATACGCGAAACATCAGTTTGGTTACAGACATTATCTAATTCTGTAGACTATACCATTAATTAAATATCCTCATCGCTGTAAATTAATAGGTTAAACCTAAATTCAAATTATGTTATTGCTTACGTACGTTACGTATTGTTTTTATTAAATGAAATAATACAAGTTGAAGACGTAATAAGTTTGTTTCTGTTTTGTTGTACTACAAGTATTCGTTATATTATTCAAAGAGGAAATCTAAGGAGGTTGCCAAGCAATTTGGCAGAGCGGCGCGGCGCTTCGCAGATAGAGCGTTATTTACAGCAGCTATTGGAGTTGGGGGTGTATCGTAACTTCTGCTTAAATACCTTGTTACATCCCTAGTCTGGCCCTAGTTACGGTCTCCTGCTTCTGATACCCTAAAAAACCGTAAAGTAAGCTTTTCTTTAACAATCGATAGCAGTGCAGAGCACGCAACTTCTGAACGTATATTTATTATGTTCCCAAAACTGTGAATAATGGTTCGGTACCTCGAGGAAAGTGCTGTAGGGTTGTTGCATAAAGAAAACCAAATAAAGAACATAATTTATCGAGACCTTAAATAGAAACCCGTAATTTGTCGTCAACAATAGCGCGCCCTTCGTACATATATTTTATTCAGTTTGACATCCAATTCTTTTCTCCATTGTTGTTTTCATTGTTTGTGGTGCTATTGATATAGTTCCATGGGAGTTTAATCTTATTTAGATTATACTGTGAGAATTTCAACAATATATTAGAATTTAAATAAATCAAAGCAGGACATTATACTGCGACACAGTTGTATATCGTATATACGTAGAACTGTATTGTAAGTGCAAAAGTTTTTTGTACGTAGTTGAGTATTGGATTTCAAATAAGTCTGAGATTTGTATAGATTATCAGTATTTTCTTTAAACACAATTTTTCTTGTAATCTTCTAATCTTGTGAGAAGATGTACATACATTTACACGTACATGTAATAACTACTGAAAATTAACACCTACACGATATGAAATCCAACGTAGTAACTTTGAAAAATACATTAGACATACTTGTAGTTGTAACAAAGTATAAGCTATATGACGACAAAAAAAATTCTACGTCACATGTCACCAGTAAATCATCTGGCCGAAAAGGTTACCAGGATCCCTCCTCTATCGCTTAATATTAAACGAAAAATCCAGATAGGTCGAAATGCTCTTTTGTACAATTACATCATATCATACACATATCTTCATGCTTCACCAGAGGGGACAGAGCGTCAAGCGTACACCTTTCGTCTCCATTGCAGAAATCTCATCATTATTTTTACACATTTTTCGCATAGCTATGCGAGTGCTTTTAACACTCAAATCAACTACCACTCCGGCTATTTGAACTTCAAAAGTCAGCCTTATTCTTTCTTTCTTTCTAAGTAGGCTAGCAACTAGTACCTACTACACACTTTCGTAGAAATTTGTCACAAAAAATAATGGAACGGTTACTTTGTTAGAAATGTAATAATTTGTAATTATGCATTATTAAAAACGACTTTAATTCTTATTATTATATCTTATTATATTATTTTTTTAAGAATGGATAATGAATGAAGAATGTGTCATTATTGCAGTTGTACACACTTCTAATGTAAGATGTAATGAAACGATTGTTTTCCAAGATGGATTCCTTTATTTTAGTTCTCTTTCTTACCAACTAATTTTAACTCACCCTACACCCTTCTTTCATACACGTTACGACATCAGACTGACTCAATTTGGTAGTATTTTACTATGACAACATTAAATAATTACTTTAAGTAATTTAATTACATTAAGTAATTTAATTACTTTTTAATTACTTTAAGTAATTACTTTAAGTAATTTAATTTATTACAATGTTTAAATTGCAACTTTCACTCCTTACATGCCCCTTACATACTTTTTATTTTTAGAAACTGGTTGGACTCCTTTCTTTTTGTTTTTTCCTTAGCCATACAAATTGTGGAGTGAGGGAAAACTTGACTTTTTGGCGGGAACGGGATAAGTGAGGTTTTAATTTTATTTCGATTTTCTATTTTTTACATTTTTGAGAGTTTTAAAGTAAAAAAGTGATAGTATATTGTGTTTTAAAGTTCTGTATAAGTGAAAAGAATAGAGTAGGTTAAATAAACATGCGTAGCTGAAGTTCTCGAGCTCTTCCAAGGAGTCTTTATAACTTCAGCAAAGCCTGCTATCGCTTTACTGGAGGAGTTTTACGATAAGAAAAAACGAATTTACATGTGATTTTACTTATTAATACGTGACATTGGCAAATGTGCTAATCTGTGCGCCATGCCATAAAGAAACAAAAAAAAAGTGTGGTTGTCATTTTATTTAGAATTTCTATTTTTTTCATTTTTGGGAGATTTAAAGTATAAAAGTGACAGTATATTATGTTATAAAGTTCTGTATAAGTGAAACGAATGGAGTAGTCTACATAAACATGTGCAACTGAAGTTCGCGCACTCTTCCATGAAGTCCTTTATAACTTCAGTAAAGCCTACTATCACTTTACTGGAGGAGTTTTACGATAACAAGAAAAAACGAAAACTTCAAACGTTGATTCTACTTAACGTGACATTGGAAAATGTGCTAATCTGTGCACCACGCCATAAAAAGAAAAAAAAACTTCCACTAGCACGTTTCTGTGCGTGAATTGAGAACCGGTTCTGATGGCTGGACTCAACATCTGTGACTCAACATCACGCGCATTATCAACCTTTTCGCACAATGGCCGTAAAGAAAATTAAAAACTATTAATAAGATAAAATCGAACTATGAATTACTATATCGCTGTTATCGCGTTGAATGTGGCCAGAGGTGCCCTTCGCTTTTAATATTTATCATTGGTTATATTTTCATAAAAAAGTTCACCAGAAGGTCGGCGATCAAGGATCGCCAGGTATGTACTAAGTATTAGCTTTTAAATTATTAAAACTTTCGTGAGACATTATTAACGCACTAATTATTTAATACGGCTTTACTCACGTGTAATCGGTATAGGTACCGACTAGTTTCGGACCTATTGGAGGTCCATCATCAGGGTGAGTGGGATGAGTTCGCGGCCGCGCCCCGTCTCGCACTCTAGTGCAACAGCGATACAGCGATATAGTGCGAGACGGGGCGCGGCCGCGAACTCATCCCACTCACCCTGATGATGGACCTCCAATAGGTCCGAAACTAGTCGGTACCTATACCGATTACACGTGAGTAAAGCCGTATTAAATAATTAGTGCATTAAGTATTAGCTTATTTCTTTATTTCGTAATTTATGCGGGAAATTTTTCTAACTTTTTGATTAATTATTTTTTTCGCTAAACAAATGGTGCTTAGCTTTTCTACTCTTGTTGGTCATATTTACTTAAATATGAGTTCATATTTACAAGGTTTTGGGTAAACGTCACGACCAGTTTACGGTTATATTAATTTTATCAGATTTACATGTTATTTTACCTTACACTATCATAGTATTTGTAAATAATAGTTACTGGAATTTGCTTATTGAACTACTTTAAAGCTGTAAACTACTAACATTGCTCACGCTACAGATTACAGAAGAACTGAAATTTCGTAAATCAATGAAAATAAAATCGCTGAATTACGAGTTCAAACCACAAGTAGAAAAATTTCTGTACTTTAATATGATACAGATCTTTTACTTGAAATATGATACGGAACTCCTTACCATTTTTATAAAATGATACATACATACATACATAATGTAATATATCCTCACGCTGTATCCCTAACGGGGTAGAGGATGGAGTCTCAAACATCTCGATCTTTACCACATCTGTGGTCTTAATGCACTTCTTTTGTACTTTTCTCGCCTCTTCGAAACTTCTTCTCTTCGTTTGTCTCCAATGATTGTAAGATCAATTTCTGATGTTCCGTGACTAAGATCTCGAATTCCTATTACGTCTTTCTGTAACAAAAAGTAAAGATCAATTAAAAAATTAGGTACGTGGAACAAATGTGGAATAGTTTCGAAGTATTTGCTCCTTCACCTATTTTATCTTCTATCTTCACCTACGAATATTTTAAAATATTACCCAATACAAAGTATGTGGGTCAACAATGTCAGTATTACTAAGTCAGTTAGATATTATTATACCAATGAAGTTTATATACATTATATAGATTCTGAAAAAATCAACTGTGGCGTATAGACAGACGGACAAGGACATGCATATGAGTGAAGTATATGTATACAAGGGGTTCGTTTTTCCTTTTTTAAATACGGGACCCAGAAAATAAAACTCCAATTTGAAAATCTTGGACTAGTCACATACAAGTATATAATAGCTGTGAAAAGATTTAAAAACTTGCGATATACAAATTAGATAAAAAACATTAGTATTTTATTTATCAACAAACCGGTACATATCACTTTATTGTACGGTAGTGAGCCCTGGAAATGCCCAAAATCAGGTGAAAGTAAGATAAATGCAGTAGAAATGTGATCTTTTAAAAATATGTGCGGTGTCACCCCTGTGGGCAAAATAAGCAATGAAGAGGTACGCAGTATGACAGGATTGCACGACAATGACAACGACAGAACAAAAGTGAATGTAGCAAAAGCCAAGGAACACCAAGGCTGATCTACGAAGATTTAATAGCCTGAGTCTTAGCTAACGGAAATATCAAAATCGCTCGCATACTTAAGGGAAAATGTTTGAGGAGAATGATGAGCTTCGAGGAGGCGAAAGGAGTATGTAAGGACGCGAAGCTTGGCACACTGTCCTCTCTGACTACACCGTTAAAGAAACAGCTTGAAGATAAGTATGTGCGTATGTAATAAAATCTAATTACTGACCTTAATGGATTTTCCAGTGTTCAGGTTTACCATGTGATCACTTTAACAATACTATTAGGTAAGTTGAGGGAACGTGCACGGTGCCCTCCTGGGACGCTCAGAATTTACCACAGGGCGATATAATATTTGTGTAGCTAATAAACGCTCACAACATATGCGGGCTAATATCTCGTTATGTATTCATAACACAGCCATTGTGTCGAGTAGCACATACAATGTTGATTCTATTAGGTTGCGGAAACGAAAGCATGTCAGACAAATGCTCTTGTTTTACGCCACTAGGGAAACAGGCAGTACGAATATTTTACCATTATTTTTTTCGTTTATTTTAAAATGAAGACGAATAATGCCTCTAGAAAGGAAATATACCATTGGCGTATCGTTATGTCAATATATTAATTATAATACACAATAAATAAAATGTTCATTAAATGTCAAATAACAAAAATAGGACACAAGTATTTGCAAAATCTCAGGGGTAATTTGTAATGAACCATTAATAACTACCGGTTATTATTAACAATAACCAAATTGTTTATTTATTTACTTAAAACTTATATCTATTTTTACAGGTATTCACCCAATACGGGAATAGTGTACAATAGTGTATCATCACATTAGGGTGATTTCAAGATTTATCAAATTAATATATAACGTTGCCTCTCTGTAAATAATAACACCAAATGTTAATTCGTATAGCGATAACCGCCAGCGGCCACATAGGTATCCCTTCTTGTTAGATTTTGTGATCACCAAAAAAAAGGATAGTGTATCCTATTTTTGTAGGCATTCTCATGACTTCTTTGTTTTTAATACAAGGCGATGATTACTATCGGTACTAACCTTCTGATAACACCCGATAAAGAATATAAATTCCTTATGTTTATCATTTTTACCAAATATTTAGGTAATTATTATTTGCCTGTATTTACTACTGTCGACCGGATTTATCTAATTAACTGTAAAATAACACATAAGAATAATTAAAATTTAACGATTTTCGACTTAGTGTCTAGATAATAATTGACGCGACTGAACAAACACAACGTCCGATAAAATTTAACCTCGACCTCGCATTGAGAGTGTGATTACTCCACCTTCGTCAAATCCCTCTTTTATTAATAATTAATGATCTGATATTAAAGCCATACTCATATAGTCATTAACACGGGATCATGTCGCGCTTAATTGACAAGTAACGTATGCATAATTACGACAACTAAAGGTATAAATATATCTTAATATAAACTTGTAATGTTAACTCTTTGGCGACAATGTCTATTCTGCGCGACTGTTTGATCCAAGGAGGTTACATATACATACGATCACAAACGATTATGAATTTGACGTTGATAGTATTTTTGACATTGGCAGTATGAACGTAAAACTAAGCCAAATCTCATACTCCTCTACGCGCAATATGCCTAAAAAGTGATCCGAAATTTTTGTTTCATATATTAATAATAACGGTTTCCAAAACTGTTTTATTTATAACACTAAAGCTCGTTAATAATCACTAAACACAAAAAAGCAAGTCTGGTGACAAACAGAGGAGAAAAAGATACTGACCCGTACTGAAGTATCTTTATATTTATAGATAACTTATAGATAACACGCTATCGCCCTAACAAAATATTATACATGTCAGTACAGAGAAGAGATAATTTTCTGTAT
This sequence comes from Zeuzera pyrina, assembly GCA_907165235.1. Taxonomy (NCBI): domain Eukaryota; kingdom Metazoa; phylum Arthropoda; class Insecta; order Lepidoptera; family Cossidae; genus Zeuzera; species Zeuzera pyrina. The sequence continues at coordinate 14,724,839 of OU015624.1, forward strand.
GATCAAATAATATAAGTAAATCTCTCACTTCAGCAGAGGGATCTAGTCTCCATAAACGTACGCATGTCGGCAAATCTCATTACTTTGCGAGGATAAAGAAAATTCAATATCTATCGTTCTTTTTCTGTCTTCCCTTACAAATTTTATTTCGCGGGTCCCGTTTGAACTTCGCATAAAAGTTTTACTTTCGCCTTTACATGTACTATGTAAGCACATATCTACAGGTACTATCATCATTAAATTGAATATTTGTGTCAATATTATTCCCAAGAGAGAGACATCTCTTAAACTTGTCTTTATCTACATACAAGAAGGCTATTTATTTTTAACTCAATATATAATTCTCGAAAATTGTCTTGAAGTACCTAGACGAAAATGTGTGAGGAAAATGATGGGATTTGAGGAAGCGAAAGAAGTATGTAAGGACCGCGACGCTTGGCGCTCCGTCCTCTCTGACTACCCCGTTAGGGATACAATGTGAAGATGTATGTATGTGTCTTGAAGTATCGTTAAAACTTAAGACAAGACGTTTTGAAAATATACACAAGTACATCCTAAGTATGTCGCCTATTATAATATACTTTATGTTTTAAGGTTACTGTTACGAAAGTATTTTCTAATCAATAGGTACATATATGTACATGCGTAACTCAGCCTTGGTCTTTCTTGGTTTCTTCTACCATTCACTTTCGCTCTGCAATTTAATACATTGATAGGATAAATATCGTCTTTGTGATAAATACAGTATTTATGCGTGAAATGAATACGTATTTATGTCTTTCGTATAATTTTTGTTAGGAAATCGGGGTGAAACATAAAATAGTCCATTGATCCGTTTGCATATGTTTTTGTTACTAAATTAAAATAAGAATAAAAGAGTACTTATTCGAAATAAAATATTTAATAAAATTATTAACAATCACAAAATAAATTGTAATCGTTTTTAATGAAATAATATTATTAATTGCGATGTACTATATTATTTTCGATAAACTAGAAAAAATGATTTTTTTTGTTTTAAATTGTGGATGATTTTAACAAAAGTCTTATTTCTTATATTATAGGTACTTATTTTATAAAATAAAATCACTCGTAATCACAAATGCGCAAACTCAATTTCAACCTTCATTATAGCACAAGGGATCCCTCCGACTCGGTATTTGCTCTTACGATTTATTTGTACAAATTCCTGTTTAGACATGTACCTACAATATACTTACCCCCACGTTCAATTATATTTAATAGTTTAACATAAATAATTTTAATTTTGTGATATATTTAATTATTTGTGTGCTGGTAAATATTTTATGAATAAATGATGTGATACGTAGTCGTATTTATATACATAGAAGTCAAAAAATACAACGGCTTTTTCTATAAATTAAAGAAAATTTTCCAATTACATACAAGTTTAAGAGTAAAGACATTAACAACATTTTTATTAAGCATATCAATAACAGACTTGTGTGTACTTTTGTGTAGTTACACTTTTTGATCTTGCTTGTAGACTTATTATGTTACATCATTTCCTTTTACGATACTTTTTACTCTAATATACTTCACACTGAAGAGGTGAAAGTTTGAATAGCTGTTGTTTCAGAAAAACTTAACGTAGAGTGAATTCTTGCGTGAAGCGGGAATGGGAGAATTTCCATCAAAAGAAAGTTCAGTTTTGCCATTACATCATTACATTTTCTCAAGTCTGATTTGAAAATAAATGTCTACAAAACGAGGGCATAAGACTCAATTTGACTTTATTTTTCCTTATGGTTCGCAAATACTTCTTGGCGGAAGATATATGACTTCATCGCGTCTGAAACTTTTATTTTAAAGACACTATATCGTATGGAGAAGGACCATTAATATCAAACAACACATCTGCAGGACAACTATGACAATTACAGACAAAATTACAAAAAACAAAAAACAATTCGCTTTAAATATCACTGACTTTTACTGATGTTCATAGTTTCATCATTAAAATCAAAATTGGACTTTTTGGCGGGAACGGGAGAAGTGAGGTCTATTTTTTACATTTTTGGGAGTTTTAAAGTACAAAAGATACAGTATATTGTTTTAAAGTTCTGTATAAGTGAAAAGAATGGAGTAGGTCTAAATAAACATTTGTAGCTCAAGTCCTCGCGCTCTTCCAAGAAGTCCTTTATAACTTCAGTAAAGCCTACTATCACTTTACTGGAGGAGTTTTACGATAAGAAAAAACTAATTTGCTTGTGATTCTACTTATTATTACATGACATTGGCAAATGCGCTAAACTGTGCGCCATGCTATAAAGAAAAAAAAATCAAAATTAATATTTTTTCCGTAATCTAATAGGATGCTACACGATGGACATCTGCGCAAATGCAGGCTTCGAAGGTCGGAGGTGGCGGTGACAACCTGGACAGTTATTTGTGAGCATAGCGAGAATCGCAATGAAGGGAACGGGAGGAGTTGATGGAGGCCTTTGCTCAGCATTGGGACATAAATGTCAGCTAATAAAAAGCTTAATTATTTAGAAGTTTATATTTTAATAATTTTATAAAACCATGGTGGGCGAGTCAAAGTCAAATCAATTTATTCAAATAATCACAATTGCAATGTGTTTTTGAATGTCTAATCTACTTTTGGTTCGAAAAGAAAACCTGCATACTAAAGAAAACCAATAAGAAACTCAGTGAGATTATTTTAACATACAATAGGTAGGCACTTACATATGTTATAATTACTACATTGAATCAGAAAGCCAGTAATTGCATGTGCAGAGAAAATTACCTACTTCAAGACTTGTTTTGTCATCGATGAAGTCTTTTATTTTATAGTATGATTTTCTAATCAATGTACGTTTTATGACTAATCTAAATCTATTTTCCGTTAATTTAAAATAATCGAACTCACACTAGACCAATTTCTTCTTACCTGCTTCTTCAGACCTATATATCTTTATATTTAGTATTTAGCGACCTGCCGGTTACTTTCTGGGTGTCACTGTCACATATCCATACATCATCGCATTCGATTAGTCCGCGTTTTTATTTTTAAAGTACTAGCCTATGTCATTCCTCGGGGTTTAATCTATCTCCATACCGAATTTCATCGCTATATGAACGATATGGCAGTTGGCAGCTATAAAATACGAACAAATAAACATTGATTTTAATATATTAGATGTACATAAACAATGCTGATTGAAATTATTAATTTTATTATATAATACTATGTGTACATACATGTATTTACATATAAATAACAATAAGGTATGTTATACTAATTGGTTGATAAAATACCACAGGATCCTTCGTGCCTTGCTACATAGTTAACAACATCCGTAATTATGTAATCTCGCAACTTGCGATTCGATAAGTAGGTACATTACTTTAACAAAGTACATATTATACTTTACGTGTTATTATCACGTACTTACTCGTAGAATACTTGCTCGCTAGATGTTGTGGTATATAAGGTGTCAACTAAACAAAGCTTTATAAGACAAACACAATACGTAAACGCAAACCGAATTACATAGGCAATTACATGCCGTGGGCGGCACACAGATATATGTCGTTATGAGGTCGTTCAAATGGCCCCGTGACGGTCCCGTGTTTTATGTAAAAGTAATGTAGACGTATTGCCAGTTTCAAATAATTTACGTACAATACCTTTCTTATTTATTAAAAAATTTTATTTTCATTGTTATAATTACCTTTTACATTTAATGGACATTTATTTTGTCGATTTGTATCATTTTAAAACTAGCAAACCCGGCCCGTTTCACTGGGCGTTAGTTGAAGTTAAAATAAATTAAACAATTTTTATGATTATTGTGATACTGCAAAAAAAAAACAAAAAAAAATCTACTGATCTACCAAACTTTACAGGATCACCCACTAGGCCAATCTAAAGATTCCCTGAAAATTTCATCGAAATCAGTCCAGCCGTTACGGAGTCCATAAGGAACATACATACATACATCACCTTTTATATATATAGATACTACTCGTACTATCATGTTCATTATGGTAATGGTTCGAAGTCACGAACGATGATTAAAACTAAAGAAATTAATAATCTTCTGATCAACAATCATAATGAATGGAGCCGTAATGAGTTGGCGCTCTTATCACCGTGTCAACGAATATTCCTATCTCTCTATCTGTCTCATTGAACATAACCACGTATAAAACAGTTAGCTATAGTAAGTTTGGCAACCTCACACTGTCGGTTTAATTCGCATCAGTTCATGACTGGCTTGATATTTTTTTTATTTATACGAAAGAAAAAAGTGATCACCGCCACCCATGGACACCCACAACGTCCGGGGAATCACGGGTGCGTTGTGGGCCTTTTAAAAAAGGAGAGGGAGGAGGGAGATGGGCCACCGGCACTCTGACTCATCGAACGAAACACAACAGCAATAGATGCTGTTATTTCACGCCGATATTCTGTAAGAGGGTGGTATTTGACCGGGCGAGCAAAACATTGATATACAAAACATTGCATTACTGAAATAATTATTTGCAAAATACTCATAAGTCTTTTAAGTGTTTTGGCTATTGGTATTCAAATAAATAAATATAATTATGACATCTTCAGCTGCGTAATGTTGTACTGTGACCCTTTTCTAGTCACACATATTAGTACTTGTACAAGTCTAGATAGCTAGGTCAACAAAAACGCACACGCGCTCAAAGCGAACGCTCCGTCTCCGTCCATAATCTATATTACTTATAGGTATACGCTATATTCATATATATTGTATACATATATGTATATTATATTTATGCCTACCTACGTTAATCATGGTACAGAAAGCGTAAAATAAAATCCCCGACCCAAAAAATAATAATTAGCAGATCCGCAGGTACCCTTAAGGGTCTTATGCAGACATCGGTGTGTTTTGCGACCTAGATCACGATATCTAACAAGACTGAGAGTTAGATATTTGGATAACAACTCTTTATCTCGAAATTCTTAAACGTGGAAACACTATTAACGCAAAAAAGTCTACAAAAAAATCCAGAGAAACCCGGTTTTGCTCAAAGTTCCAGTTACATCTTCGAAATCCTACAGAATATTATGATTTTTACTAAAATATGTTGAGAATTATCCGCGCTATTTAATCAAACTGCAACTGCTAAAATCAACTTTATTTTTGTTACTCTCGGACGCGGGGGTGATGAACGAATTTGTGTGGACTGGTCTGCATAGGCGGACTCGTAAAAAGAAAATAATAATTATTCTCCTTGTCCTTATCTTGTCCCTTAGAGAACTCATACTTTAGCTGGGTACTCTTTTCAATAATACCTCAAGCTGGTCATCATCAGACCTTCGGTTGCAAGTAGAGATCAATCTTGTCGTTTTTAGCTGCAAAAATAAGATTTAGAGCTGCATATTCTGAGAATGATTGGACCGAATTCCATCAAGAGTAGCTAAAACACGCTCTACAACGGCTTTAACAAACAAATGGCCATTCGTTTGAAAGCTACAACACACCCAGGCAACTGTATATTTCTCTGTTTATCTACTTGTCTGTTCACATGAACAAACAAAGGCTTCAAAGTTATAACTCCTCTCTTTCTGCGACGGGGTAAGGTTGGTATTAAAAAATCTATGGAAAAAATGATTTTTGGTAGGGTACGTTCACATTACTCTCTTAATAGACTCGAGTGTACGTAAAACCAATGTAAAACGAGCTATATGTTCTAGCCTGAAGCTGTCGATGACCGTAATTCATATCTAACGTTGATCACATCGTTAATCGCATTTCACAGTGTCATAGTTCCAATCAATGTACTAACTAAATTTCACCTTCGGAACAGGCACGCGTCGCATGCGGCCCAAGGGACTTCAACTATGGAACTTTATATTGTATCAGTAATGTAATTAATTTATACTAAATACCTACCCGTTTACTTTTGTGGGAATATTATAAACTATTTAAAATTTTCCGTACCTACGTAGCACATGTGTTATATAAATACGACTGTAAAGGTCCGGCTTTGTTATATTTTACAACTCAATTAATAGAGCAATTAAACAATAAACGGCCGTAATGCCGTTGAGTACGGGATTCACATGAGCGTGGATGAGTCGAGATGTAGGTACCTATAGCAGACTACTGTAGTGACTGTCCCATTGGCGCGGTGGCAGAGCATCTGCTTTCCAAACCGGTGTTCCGGGTTCGCTACGCAGTCACGTCAATTTAGGAAAATTTTTCTAAATTGGCTTGAAGTCTGGGAGTTATTAAGAACTCCTCCAGATTCCGTTGTTAATACAACGAATACCCGTGTACAAGCCAAGTGCTTAGTTTGGGGCCACTTAATTGTGTAATTGTATGGAGTGTTATTATACATATATACATATCTTCCCGTTGTATCCCTTACGGGGTAGTCAGAGAGGACGGAGCGCCAAGCGTTGCGGTCCTTACATACTTATTTCGCTTCCTCAAATCTCATCATTCTCCTCACACATTTTCAACTAGGTAGGTGCTTTTGACATTTCCGTCGGCTAACACTGGCTATTTGATCTTCATAAGTCAGCCTTGGTCGTCCTCGGCTTTACTCGCTTTTGCTCTGTAGATTTTCTTCTTCAGTCTTTCATCACTCATCAACATTCTTTCCATGTGCCCGTACCATCTTAGCATTCCTTTCTTCATTGTTTCAATAAGACTGTCGCGCAACCCTGTCATACTACGTACCTCTTCATTGCTTATTTTGTCCGCAAGGGTGACACCGCATATATTTCTAAGAGATCGCCTTTCTACTGCATTTATCTTACTTTCATTCGATTTCGGGCATAGCCAGGGCTCACTACCATACAATAAAGTTGGCACCAACACCGCATTGTGTATGGTCATTTTGGCTGTTAGATATATTCACACTGCCTACTAATGCGGACAGAGCACCGTTCACTTTATTGCTAGCTCCTAGCCGTTTCTCCACATCTGCGCGTTTTCGAGGGATGGAAGATGTGAGTACATCTTCCATCCCTCGAAAACGCACTCTCCAGATATACAATTTCATTCACTTACTTACAAATCACATCTTACATTCAAATAAATATTAATTAATAGTTTCCACTACAGATTTACTAATAGTCAAAAGCACTCGCATACCCAGGCGAAAATGTGTGAGTTGAATGATGAGATTTGAGGAGGTGAAATAAGTATTCAAGGACCGCGAAGCTTGGCGCTTCGTCCTCTCTGACTATCCCGTTAGGGATACAGCGTGATGATATTTTGTATTTACTAATTGCGACTAAAATGTCATACAATTTCAAGCTTCTACATGACATTAATTATTACCTACTTTTAAATTTCAAGTTTTAATCATGAACTATTGTAATTTACTGCTTCTTTAATTGAATGGCACCGTCACGATTGAAAATACTGTCAATGACATTGTATTACCAATATAAAATTGTCATAACGAGGATGACAATAGATAACGACAATTATGTTGAAAAAAATTCTTACACGCCATTTATTGTACTGTTGTATTGTACGGAATTGTACTATTAATCTGTAAAGTAATTCAAATCAGAGTATCTACTTCAGTTAAAAATATGAAAGAATTAATATACACCATTTATACTTAATAACTCGCGATGTTTCATCGTTCTTAGTGTTTTTATCTTGAGTAGATTTGGATTTCTCGAGTTCCTGCGCTCCTATGTGTAAAGTGTACATATATGTATGGTATGAATATGCTCCTAATACTTTACAAATATTTTATAGTTTATTTTTAAATAAACTATGAGCAAACTTATATCTTATTATTATCCTAGTTAAATAAAATTACATAAATGGACCGAAATATCTTGTTTAATGTTGAACAAATGTACAATTAATTAGCAAAGAGCGTTTGAGAAGTGTTTACCCGTGTCACTGAACGGTTGAGCTTAATAAAGGCTTTCTTTGCTACACCATCCGTCTTATTTGCACTCTAATGAATAGGAAAAGAACGTTTATTTCTAAGATGGATGAAGACTGTGGAAGTGAAATTAAAATGGTACGTCAGTTTAGATAAATCTTATTACGAATTATGTAATTTTGTAATTAAACTTGAAAGCTTGGAATTCATACAGATCGTTACGTTAAATTATGCGAATAAAGCCTACAAAGGCGACCTCTGTGGTGCAATGAAGACTGTAAAAGCGATATATTACAAATCCGGCATTAGTTTATAGCCTAGTTTCTCAACCCGGCGATCGCGACCCTTGGGAGGGTCGCGTTTGTTATTAACGGGAATTGCAGTCTGTTAAAAAAAATAAAACCTATATACAAAAGATTCGTTTATTAAAAGAATGAATTTTAATGTAGTGTTATAAAATTAAATATTTCCATGGAATAACAACTAGAAAAAATTAAGTTATAGCTTACTTAATTGCTTAATTTACCTAATTGCTTAATTAAAATGATTAATCCTGAACATTAATTAATTATTTCGACGATTTCTGTATTTAGTTTTCAAAGCCACTATAGACGAGAAACCTTTTTCGTACAGGTAAGAAGTAGCAAAGGGTATCAATGTTTTCAAAGCTTCCGTTACTAGGATTCCGTAATCACGTCGTCGTGCAAGCCAAAATGTATCTAAATTTTGAGATAAAAATTCCAGTTGTAAAATTTTATCAGCTGATATTTCAATGAGTTGATTGTGAGTTTCAGTTCGTAACTAGGCAGCTGCAACAATATTTTCATCAAACGTAATGAGAACCCATCTTTTCGAAAAATCATTGTTGTCATCTGGAAAATATTTTAGTAACTGAATCTTTAAATCACCTAAATGCGTTTCTATGCTCTCCAAGAGGCGGTCAATAACTGAATTTTCTAAATTCGCATTTTTGTTAATTTAATCAGAAGTTACAGTAAATGCATCAAAATTCCGTTTTTCAAGGCGTATAATCCAAATACTAAGCTTCTTGATAAAGGCATTGACTTTATCTGTCATAAGTAACATGTTTTTGTCACGGCCTTGTAAACTCAAATCATTCAAGTTATTCAAATGTGAAACTATGTCACTCAAGTAAGCCAATAGTAATAAAGATTCTTTATCTTGTAAAAATTCTAAAATTAAACTGTTTTTATCTGTAAAAAAGATTTTTAATTCACCTCGCAATTCAAAAAGCCTTGTTTAAAGTTTTCCTCGCGACGGCCATCTCACTTCAGTATGGAAAAGCAGTGAATTGTTCTTGAACCCATTTCTTCGCAGAGTGTGGGAAGCAATCTAGTTAGCAACGGTCGGCCTTTCATGAAATTCGCAATTTTAACAGCTTGTGATAAAACGTTTTGTAAATTGTTCGGCATCTTTTTTGCGGCAAGTGCATGTCTGTATAGAAAGCAGTGCGTCCGTTCCATATGCGGCATAATGTCTTTTAATTTTACTATCACGGCACTGCTCTTGCCCGTTATCGCTTTCGCGCCATCAGTACATATCGCAATGCATTTATTCCAGTGCAAATTTTCGTTTTGTGTTGTTTCAAATGTTAAAAAGTCCCTCGCCAGATGCTCAACCAGGAATTAATTTGCAAAAAAGCATATTTTCTTTAATAGACTCCTGGCATTCATATCGGAAAAAAATTCACTTAAATTAACTTTTTCAATTAATTGGTTGTGAATATCGATAACTATTTCACTAATACGTTTTGATGCTGTATCATTTGAAAGGGGTATAGTTTTTAATTTTTTAGCTTCTTCCGGACTTATCATAATATTGACCGTATCAATGGCAGTAGGTAAAATGAGTCTTTCCGCAATAGCATGGGACTTAGATTCCCTCGCGATTCGCAGTGCTACTAAGTGGGATGCATGAAGTGCTGCAGTTTCATTAGGGCTGGATTTTTTTATAGCAATTAGTTGTTTTTTTAAAACAAGTGACTTACGCCCACATAATTCTAACGATTTACTTTGTAAAGACGGGTGTCTTGTTTCCAGATGCCGGAGTAATATTGAAGACTTCATGCTTTCCGCGGATAGGACTTGAAAACAAACAACACATTGTGGCTTGTCATCCAATTCAATAAATTTGTGTTTTAAATATGTGTCGTTATATAACCTGGTCTTTTTCTTGGCCGTTTCACCAGACGTAGAAGACCCATTTCGTTTTGTCACAAATTTGCCCACTTTAATTTAACTGTTTAGTGTGTATTAAAACTTATACAATACACTTGTCTACTAAACTTTATTAATAACAAAAAAGTACATACATACGTTAATATTTATAAAAGCTGTCATTGCTTAAGATGCCCAGCAGACTGGCAGCATTACCTCTTCGAATAGCCAAACTGATTCGTTGGTGGAAGAAGCTGCCAGGCCGGCGGTCTCCCGAAGCCTTAACTAGTCTCTTACAAATATCAGAAACCAGTCGATGGGCTTCGGGGCTCCAGGGACCCAAAGTTTCGACTGCAAAGGGTGTAAATATGAAACACTCAGAGAGAGTTGCATACTTACGCCACTTCAAGTTCTCGGCAGTACTGGCCGCGGCACCTGCTGAGTTAGAAGTCGCTGATACAAGAAACTAAAAGTTGTAGATTAACATTTTTGCATAGAGGCTCATCCCAGTGTTTCTGACGAAAGGTCGAGGTAGGCAGGTTAGTACTCGGACAAACACTTAACCAAGCATTTCGAGCATCATTCAAATACGGCACCTCAACCGACCCTAAGGAAGGGCGAATAACAGATAGGAAAAGGTTTTCTGTGCTGTAAGCTGACAAAAGAAAAGCCGGCAGTGACACAATTGAGATTTAGCGTATGCCCAGGCCTTCATAGCGGATAGGAATTGAGGCTTGATTCCAGAGTCTGTCATCAGCAAAGGAGCAATTTAATATTTTAGATAATGTATTTTTAAGAATATTGTCTACAGACATTAAAAGGGTTTGAAATTTAAAAAGCTGAGAACAGCGAAGAGTATATTTAAATTTTGGAACGAAAAGGCAAAAGCGGACAACAATGAAACTCTGCCTCGCGTCCTTTTGTTTTTATAACTAAGGCATTTAACATGTACGAGCTTGTCTAGCGCACGTGTCACGGAGTGCGCGAGCGGTTTATTTGACAAGTTCCTGCAAGTACAACGCAGGTTAAAACCTCGTCTAGACAGTAATTTTAGACCCTCAGACAGGCGGGCGCGATTTACACGCGCGATAATTAATGATTAAACGAACTTGCCTGTATGCGAAGTTCTATCATAATTATATGAAGTGCTTCGTCCGAAGAGATTAGCATATTAGCCACATGTAGTAACGCATATCGTGTCGCCATCTACACTATATTTTAGATAAATTGTACCGGTGTTTATTTATTTTTTGACAACGCACCCCCTTCCCAAGTAACCAGCGTCAGCGCTGCTCTGCAAGCTCATTTAGTTCAGGGCTTCATTCAAATATTTTACGATAGTTATAGGGTTGTCCACAGGCAAGGGTGGGCGGGTTGCTAATCTCTTCGGACGAAGCACTTCATATAATTATGATAGAACTTCACGTACAGGTAAGTTCGTTTAATCATTAATAAAATTATATTCGTGCTTCGTCCTCGAGATTAGCATATTAACCACATGTAGACTTTTAGAGCACATAATCGTAAAATATATGAACGTTAAGATATTTGTTTATATAACAAAGATAATCATGATTCATGATTAATATGTTATTTATTTATTTATATAATCGATATTAGTATATGTTTTAATACCTATTGTTCCGAACAAAATAATAATACGTATGTATTATTTAGCTGTTTGTTACGATCTTTCGCGCAAGAACAATCATAAATTTTAGTTTTTATTTAGGCGATTCACTCAGCAACAAGTTAATACTATTTTGCAAATAGTCCTAGTACAGATTAAAATGATTTCCATACAAACACAGCACACAATGCGGTAACACGCTTCCTCTCTTTAATAGAATATACCTATTTTTAATATACCTATGTATATTTTTCATTTATATGAGTTTTTAAAGAAAGGAGACCATCTGACTTTTTGGTGTAATTTTTCCAGTTAGGGCAAAATTATTTCGACATTATTGTATAGTAAAAATTTCTCGAACAGCTCTAATATGGGCAAAGCATGTAGAAACTATATTGCTTGATCCTTTTGATCTTGACCTATGATTATTGTTTTACCTTAACTTTTAAGATCATAGAATGGAAACGAACAGGGCTAAAGTCTGTTCAAACTAGTTATCGTCAAGACAGTTACAATAGTAAGAAGATGTATAAACAAAAATAAACTATAGGGAATACCTATTATATTCATTTTTATTATAAATTAAGGGCGCCTTTGTGCGGTATTATGAATGGAAAACATTCAAGTGATGACATTCGAACCATTGCCAGAGTTCTATTTTAAGTGTTTGTAAGTACGTAATCAGTTCGTTTGTTTTTATTTAATACCACTTGTACGATTAATGTATACATATACTCGTAGTGTGGAACTATTCGTTGTAAAAAAATGTGAATGTCAATGTTCTGCTTTAATTCTCAGCCCAGTAGTAGTTTCGTGACCACAGGCCATGCCCCCCGTTGTTGAGGTAATTGACGAATTTTCATACTTTCTAAAGAACATTATTAGCATTGCTCAGAAATCAATAGGATAATTAGCAATTTAAAGTGCAATAAAACATAATTTTTTTTTTTTACATTCTGCACTTAAAATCAGATACTTAATTGCTATGTAATAAGCAATAACAGCGTTTAAAATTGTATGTGATGCGTATTTTTATTAATTGATTGATCGATGCATATTTTAAGTATATTTTTGTATCGGATGCACTGACTAATCAGTGATATGATTTAAGTACATACATTTTATGTACAATCATTTAATAATAATTTAAAGCCTGACCACTTTTGTTCGTAACTATTTTATTATAGATTGATTTAATTAATATAAGGAATACTAAGATCCAATAGTAAATATAAAATTTACAAGGTTTAGTGTTCCACTGTAAACTTAACTAAGTAAATGCGTAATCTAGAAAGTAGAATATATGCATTATTGTTAATAATATGCAGCTTTTTATCCTAAAGTGCAGTAAAGGAATCTCTTGACATCTTGATATCTAAATAAATTTATAAAATTCTTTTAAAATCAAGATTAATCTTGTTTTGAAAATATTGGTATACATAAATAATATCTATGTAAAACCCATTTTAGGCATCCAGGTATATTATCCTGATATGGTTACTCATTGGTAAAATTCAAATGGATTAAATCTTTAAATTTAAATTTTAAATTATGTTTGCTTTATTTCAAAATGTAACACTTATGTATGTGTTTTTTGAAAACATAATAAGTTGAGAAACTAACTATCGATAAAGAGATATTGTAATCATTCAAGTATATCCTTAGACATATCTTAGGTATAGCAATACAACAGAATCATTAACTAATAAATCATTACAGATTTAGTTTGTTAGCTAATTATTTGCTGCTGTGATGGCGTTAATGACGGCAAGAATTCGGTTTCCAAGATGACGGCTTCTAAGAATGGGTCTGCGAACATCCATCTCATTGTCGCCGTCGTAGGTGCAGGTTCTTTTGTCCTGCAAACTCGCCCTCACCCTACGCGGCGAAAGTTGGCTTTTTTAATGTAATTATTAATATTTTATTAGATGTATTAGATTTGATTTAGATGGAGGAAACATATTTCAGGTCTGCTAGATTTTCTATAAATGGTTTTATTTAAACAAAGTTTTGCGCTTGGCATAGCTCTTATTGAAAAGTAGTTAAATCAAGTTACATATTTCTACTTTATGTATTATATTGTTTAGCTACGTCTGGAAGTGTAACCTTAATTTCAGTATCAATAATGAAAGCTGCAGTAACCGGGTGTTCTTTTGTAAGACCCACAGACAGAACTTGTTATAGCAAAACCTTTTTGAAAAGACAAATCCACCAACACTTATTGCAGATGGGTTCTCTCCCAAAATTAGTAACGTATGTATGGGATTCTAAGTTCATGAATTCAGTTTACTGTATACGTAACTGTCTCTGACCACCCCGCCAGGGATACAGCGCGAGGATATATATGTACGTATGCATTTATCTCCCGATACATAAGCACAATAATATGCTTTCATGTCTACATAATTATGACGTAATGTTCAGAAATTCTGGATCCTTAAATGCTATCCTCGGCGTAGCCATACCATACCATCTAAGGTTTCATGGCTGTCTGTCAATAGGAGACACCTCCGAATCAGTGATTGCTTTTTAGCTATGCACATCTCATGTGCGTCGAATAAGACGTCGAAGTTAGAGACAGTCCTGAATGCCCAATCTAATTGCGTCTTATTCGAATTGTCCTGTATGTACTGGCTACGCACATACGTCATATTATGTTGTTGTACGTAATTGTACAAAATAACAAGGTAAGAGGCAGTCCCAAATGTACTGCCCGCCAAGTTGTAGACTTGTACTGTGCATTGTAGTTACACGTATATTAGTACGCAATATGTCAAAGTAAGAGACAGTCCCAAATGTACTGCCCGCAAACTTGTAGTTACACATACATTAGTGTGTAGTATGTCAAAGTAAGAGACAGTCCCAAATGTACTGCCCGCAAACTTGTAGTTACACGTACATTAGTGTGCAATATGTCAAAGTAAGAGACAGTCCCATATGTACTGCCCGCAAACTTGTAGTTACACGTACATTAGTGTGCAATATGTCAAAGTAAGAGACAGTCCCAAATGTACGGCCTGCAAAATTGTAGTTACACGTATATTAATTAGTGTGCAATATGACAAAGTAAGAGACAGTCCCAAATGTACTGCCCGCAAACTTGTAGTTACACGTACATTAGTACGCAATATGTCACAGTAAGAAACAGTCCTAAATGTACTGTCGGCATACATGTTATTTACATCGTAAAGAACAGTTTTGCCCCTGCAGTCTCGACGTAGATAGCGATCGCTTTACGACCGATTTCGGTTGATAAGTCATAACGGTTAATTTTTAATGATTTTTGCAAGTCTCTGCATTAAAACAGACTATCGATTGTGATTGGAATCATATCGAATCTAACTGTCAACTTTACGATGGCTGATAATGTTTTTACGATCAAACTTGACAGCTCGCAAAGTTTTAGTGCTTATCGTTATGTCAAGCGATTTCTTTTTTTTTTCATTATTTTTATCGATCGGTAGTTTACGAAAATAATTGCTATGTCGGGACTGCAGCCCCTGATATAGTATTGTTCGTCATTATACGCGATACGCATTTCGAAGTAATCATAGAATACTATGTTAAAAATCTATTAATACTCTAATTTAGTAAAATACAGAAAGAGAGCGGATTGTTTTAATATTGGGTCCTTACATATGAAATTAGCGTTTTGTCGTACTGACCAATTTGGTCTGAAATATCTCCTCTTTGGTTAAGAATTCCAAATTAAAATTTATAAATTCATTTAGCTGGTACATTTGAGTTTTGAAAAAAGTTATTCATTTGTTTTTTTCCTCATTATTTTTTTCTTTGGCGTCGCTTATTACCGCACAATGGAAAACATGAAATATCGGTATATTTACGAGTACGAGTTCTACCGTGGCACCAGTGCTGCAGAAACAGCTCGAAGGATTAATGATGTGTACGGCGCTGGTGTCGCAAAAGAAAGCACGGTACGTTTTTGAATTCAACGTTTTCGTTCTGGAAATTTCGACCTTCAGAACCAACCCCGTGGACGGCCGGAGACCAAAGTGGAAAATGAAGAATTAAAGGCTATTGTGGAAGCGGATCCATCACAAAGCACTTCAGAGATAGCAACAGGCTTCGGGGTAAGTGACAAAACTGTATTAATACACTTGAAGCAAATCGGGAAAGTAAAAAAACTTGAACGATGGGTACCTCATGAATTGAGTGAATCGAACTTGCAAACACGCGTCGACTGCTGTGTTACTTTGCTCAACCGACACAATAATGAAGAGATTTTAAATCGAATCATTACTTGTGATGAAAAGTGGATACTGTACGATAATCGGAACCGCTCGTCGCAATGGCTGAACCCTGGAGACCCAGCCAAATCCTGCCCTAAACGAAAATTGACTCAGAAAAATTTACTTGTGAGTGTTTGGTGGACTAGCGCCAGTGTCGTTCACTACAGCTTTCTAAAATCTGGCCAAACGATTACGGCAGATATCTATTGTCAGCAACTGCAAACCATGAAGGAAGAACTAGCTGCTAAACAACCGAGATTGGTCAATCGCTCTAGGCCACTGCTGCTTCACGACAACGCAAGACCACACACTGCACAACAAACAACCACTAAGTTATATGAGCTACAATTGGAATGTCTGCGACATCCACCGTACTCCCCGGACCTTGCTCCAACAGATTACCATTTTTTCCGGAATTTGGACAAATTCTTACAAGGAAAAAAATTCAACTCCGATGCGGCAGTCCAAACCGCCTTCAAAGAGTTTATTGATTCTCGCCCCCATGGTTTTTTTTAGTAAAGTGATCAATGAACTACCTATGAGATGGCAAAAGTGCATAGATAACAACGGTGCATACTTTGATTAATTAAATATATTTTACAAAAAAAAATTGACTTTATATTCCTCCCGTACAAAACGCCAATTTCATATGTAAGGACCCAATACTATAAAACACATTTGGATATTTAGTGGGTATTTGTTAATATACAAGGTTTTGACTTCATGGATGCAACTACCCACGAAATTATTTATAAACCGTAATATTATTATTTTGATATGTTATATTTGTTAATTATTCATAGATTATAATCAAAATTAAGTAAAGACAATCCCGAGTGTAGTGCGCTAACTTCTAGTTACGTACTTACGCAATATGATAAGGTAAGAGACAGTCTCAAGTGTACTGTCCGCAAACCTCTAATTACGTAACACCGTAAAAATTAATACCAAAAAATGTATTTCTTAGTAAACGTGTAATTACGTTTATTATAAGCAACACAGTAAGAGATAGTGACAGTCCGAAATGTACTGCACTCAGACATATTATACTGTACTAAGTGTGTTCCAATCTGGCTTTCGACCTGGCCACAGCACAAGTACTGCACTGCTTAAAGTAATTGAAGACATTCGGAATGGGATGGAAGACTCTTGTGTGACAGTTTTGGTTTTGATTGATTTTTTCAACGCGTTCAATAGTGTTGATCATGACATTCTCATCGCTATGTTATCGCATTTGGGATTCTCTTCGGATGCGATGGCCTGGTTCAACTCCTATCTTCGCGGCCGCCTACAGGCTGTTTGTGTAGATCGGATCTTGTCTGACTGGTGTAAGGTGGATGTTGGAGTGCCGCAGGGTGGCATACTTTCTCCAATTCTGTTCGCTATTTTCATTAATTTCATTACGGCTGATCTGTGTTGCTCATACCATCTGTATGCTGATGACCTCCAACTGTACGCACAAGCCGCGGTGAGCAATATAAAGAGTGCCGTCGATAAAATAAATAAAGATCTCGAAGCTGTTTGCGCATGGTCTGCCAATTTTGGAGTTTCAGTAAACCCAAGCAAATGCCAGGCCATTATAATTGGTGCTCCATATCAGCTTTCTAAACTGGATCACCAAACCACACCGCCTGTTGTTTTTAACAGAAGTCATATTCCCTACTGCTCCTGTGTAAAAGATTTAGGTCTGATTGTTGATGAAACTCTGAGTTGGAGGCCCTTGGTGGTGGAGATCAGTCGTAAAGTCACCGTCACTCTCAGAAACATACCGCTTTAAGAACTCTTTACCCACGAAAACTATGACTCTGCTGATACAGACTTTAGTCTTACCACTGATTGACTATGCGGACATTTGTTGTACTAACATTAACCAAGTCTTCTCAACAAATTGGATCGCCTCCTTAATAACTGCATTCGTTTCATTTTTGGACTGCGCAAATACGACCACATATCTCAATATCGTCGACATCTTAAATGGCTAACTATACGTCAGCGTCGTAACTTACGGATTCTTTGCACGCTTTTTTCCATTTTAAATGATCCACTAGCGCCAGAATACCTAAAATCAAGAGTTCGACTTCGGAGTACATTCCATGATTGTAATCTTCGGTCATCTGACAGCCTCTTGCTCCATATGCCTGCTCATCGAACTAGCTTCATGTCTGATTCATTTGTTGTTCAAGCTATCAGAATCTGGAATGCCCTTCCCCTTGACATCATGAATGCTCCGAGCAAGTCAATTTTTGAGATGAAAGTTAAAGACCATCTTCTCAAACTGAACAGCTGATGATTATTATCTGTTATATTTGTTATGTTGTAATGTATGATTATGTTGTATCGTGATCTTATTTATTATACTATCTTTTTCAATTTTTTTTGCACTTGGGTGTACGTGTATGTATACATAAATATGTACGGAGGGTTTGTTGTGTATATGTGTATTTGTATGTATGTATATATGTATGTATGTTTGTATATGTGTGTATATGTATGTGTATGATTATCTATATGTATAGTATATACGTATTGTAGTTATTTTTCGGTGACTTTATTGTACCGCTACTTCTTTCTCTGACAGTAAAGCTCAGGTTGACTGGTAGAGAATGCCATTAGGCATTAAGTCCGCTTATTGTATACATTATGTACAATGAAGAATAAATAAATAAATAAATATTATCGTAAAGATACAATCCTTTCTAGTATTAAAGATATTATTCATTTGTAGGTATCATCTAAACGTCTTATCAACAACAGATCTCTTTGTTTATAAAAACACGAGTTGAACATTTGATATAGTCGTCAAGACCATTTCACGGTATAGGTATGGTTATTCTATCTCGAGACAGTTATTCTGTCCGAAAAATATAAAATACCACTACAGTGAAATAATATTATAGGAATAAAAATTACCTTGCATGAACATGAAGTATCTCCGTCTTCTGTCCTATTGTTACACTTTTGCCTACCATGTTTTAATTTTATAATACTATTACTTTTATAATAATTGTAATCGTTATTAAACAAATTTCGTTTTTGCATTTTCATTATTTTGTTTTGCAATGAAACCAAACAATGAGTGTGAAATGGCGGAGCACTAAAATGCGAATGAGCTTGCAGAGCAGCGCTGACGCTGGTTACTTGGGAGGGGGTGCGTTGTCAAAAAATAAATAAACACCGGTACAATTTATCTAAAATATAGTGTAGATGGCGACACGATATGCGTTACTACATGTGGTTAATATGCTAATCTCGAGGACGAAGCACGAATATAATTTATATTTGTAATGCGGTTTTGCGTTTTATCGTCTGAGGGAGCCTTGAAAATTTAAATTAAAGGTATAAATAAACTATTAACTAAAATATTATTATTATAACAATTTTAGAGTGAAGGAGTCGCAAGTCGTATTTAACTTTTTGGCTTTTAGTCGTTTTTTTAGTAATTATTATTTTTTCTGTTTCTACTATTTTATTGTACCAACATTGAATTTTGAAACGTATCAAAATAAGAAAAACTTAACAACAATAATTATAAAAAGATTATGTAACTACGTAGATATATATTTGTTACTTTTTTGTAGTTATTAATGTGTATATATTATTAATGTGTATGTGTAACATGACTAACTTTAAAAATTATATGTAAGTAAATTTTACTGAAAATTATATTAAACAAAACCAAAAAAAAATTGTTAACTAACAACATTATACCAAAAAATTGTCATGTCATCAAGAATACTCAAAGAATATTGACTAAAAAATAATTATTGATATGGTCGGACACAACTATTGCTTTATTTTACAATTTTTTCGCTTTTAATAGTTATCTTATAATTCTGAATAGTTTTCATGTTTGCTAAGTTAGTTAAGAAATCCGTAATAAATTGTCGATAATATTTATTAAAAATAATTTACTTAATAATATAATTTAAAATATTTTCAGAAATTCTTTATAGAAATTCATATGGTACTTAGTACTAGTTAGTGTGTAATTTATACTACGAATATGTATAAATTATACCGTGTTATACTCTGGTATAAATCACAAACCGTAAATTATACTAGAGTATAATTCACGGTCTATTATACCTACTTACATAAGGTGGGCGCACTGCCCCGCTGCGGCGGGATGGTGTGATTCCAGCGGCCGCAACCGCGACACGTCACTCGTCTGGGTCTGACCGCAGACTGCCTAAGCTTTAAATCGATGCTTCGCAAAAAAAAATTTAAAACTATTTCGAAATAGAAATTTGTGGGTTGAAACACAAAATAAAGAAGAACTCTAGAAATATCTTCATTTTGTTATACGTAAGTGCGTTAGTACTACTTAACTTATTAATCTGTTTTTGTTAGATATAATATGAAGATAATGTTCAACTACTACAGTTCAAACAGTTTTCCGCATAAAGTTGTCTTTAAGTAACATTATATTTACTTGTCTGTCGTACTCACTTCTGGAATTGCCAATTCTCTTTCTTTACCTGTCGCTTTAAATATAGTAAACCTTTATCATATTAATATATTTTTGTTTTCTCTCTGTAATAACGCGTAGGTGGCTTATAAATAACTGACGTAGTGTTGGAACTATAAAAATGTTGCAAACTCATCTTTGTCGGCAGCAATATAAGATAATGGAGCACGGTTAGACTGCCCACGAAAATCTGTACCTAGTTATGATAATAGACTTCGACCATGACTGGAATAAAAAAAGGTTCTGTTACTTTTATGGCACAATATAATACATATATGTATGTATGTAGTGAACAATTTAGTGAAAACAAAAGTTACATTCGGTAATCAAATTGAGATATTTCGCACAAAAGTGAGCTTGATTTCTTCTAGCTAACCTCACAAAGCACAGATATTGTGGAAGTAAATTATGTTAAATTGTACAGCTACAGAATGACGCTTTTAATAAACATTTATTAATTAGGTAACATTACCTAATTCCAACCTAATTAATAACTACTACCTATCATTAAATATAAAAAAAATGCAAGTGAAAAAGCTGGTTTTAAAACAAATAGTTGTTAAAATTTCGGTACTACAAATAAATATTCATTGATATTCTTAAAGACACAGCTTAGGAAACGATTGCAGACGGAGTGTTAGAGAGTTCACTCCATTCGCCCCTTGTTTGTCTGTCAACACAAATATTGAAAATCCATTAGCAACCACCGCTCGAGCGCAAAAAAGTCTATATTAAAAATAACAAAGAAATCGGGCCGTTACAAAGTTTTTCATCGGGAGGGGAGTTACTTTGAACAGTATTTGTGTTTTGCGTAATTCAAGGAATTTCAATCGCTTATTTACGAATTAGAGACATGGAGTTCTCGTATAAAATTGATTGTAGGTGCCGTAAAAGACACATTTTGAAAGGAATGTCTAAAACATCCTTGGGTGTAAATATTTACTTTAATTATATCTAAACAATGAGACTTACCTACTTACCTTTGAAACATTTATCTTCTCGTTTTTCGTAACGAGACGTTAACGTTAAACGTTGCGTTTTTCTTGACCGTTGTTATGACTTACATACATTATGTTTTCTAAATCGAGGGTCTCGGGTTCAATCCCCACACTGTTTAATTCAGAAAATGAATTTTCCTAAATGGGCTTGCATGTTTCCACCAGTAATAATTCTTAATTTTCACCTAAGTTTAGGCGCACCTAAAGTATAAAAAATTTGTATGGTAAGAGATGTACTTGAACTTTCCTCAGAACTTAGACTAAGGACTTCTTAAAATGATGGTTAGAATGGGGTTGTTTAGCAGAAGTGGACATTCTAGTTTATGTGAACTCCTCATCGTAATATTGCATCTACTGTACAAGCTAAAACATTTATTTATTAATTTATTGCAAATTGTAAATCTCTGCTATTATCCACCAAAAAGTTTCGAACTCATTGATCGTCACGTATTGCACTTTTCAACGAAGTATCCTCAATTCCTCAGGAAATTCTAGAGCCCCCAATGCTGTCAGTTGCCTATCTTATAGATAGGTGCCAGTTACAGAATAGTGCTAGGTAGGATTCTTCTGTTGACAATCTAAGTCTAAGCTCTGGATGCCTCACTGAAAAGCACACATCACCCGGTGCTCGGTGATAGATGCCTCTAAGTCTGAGCGTTGGAATTTTTACAATTGTCGTTCGATAATAGACATTTATAGATTGCCGAATAAAGATCGACAGTCGTCAGTAGCGTACTTCTTGAATTTGTGCTAGAGTATAATACATGTAGGTATATCTATCTCGGACGAACTATGCTAGATAGAAAATAACTTGTAGAAGAAAACTTTCAGATGATTTAGTAAGGTTGAACAGCGTTGGGGAAACTCTGTCAGGTGCTTCGTTGTTCAACCAGCAGTGTTCTCAAAATGAATGTCTGCAAGTAGTGCATCTTATCTAACGTGACATACATAGCTAAAATATGGATATCCACAGTGAAACCGGATCTCGAGTTAAAGTCGCACATCTTTGTATGAAACGGGCGACGATAGCATTTTTTCTGAAGGATTGAATCCAAGACGAGGTAATTCGACAGATAACCAAAGTAATAAATATAAGTAGCTTAAAGAATAAACTAGTTTAAGTGGTGACGGGTACGATATGTTTCCAAAAGAAGCCATAACTGCAGAGGTAGACAGATTCAAGAGTGGAGATCGTTTTTAAGTAATCCACCACCGACAACCAGCCGACAGAGATCCTGTCTCTACCATGATCCCTTCCGGACTCTAATAAGTAGAATTGACACGCCACGAAGTGGAAACAATAAAATCGCGTAATATTTTGGAATTGTAAAATAAGTGTTCTTAGTTTAATGAATCCGACCCCATAATATCCTCGCAAACTCAGTGACAGTTATTTAATACGTATCTTTTTTATGCAGAAAACTTGATAGATGTCATATGAAAAGTATTATAACCATACTTTTTTAGAAATCAAAAGTACAAAGAATGCAATTCCAATCACGGAATATCGAAGCCACCTCGCCTTTACTTTTAGACAGATACTCGCTACTTCATTGATGTGGATTTAGACAAAAATTTCTAACGACTTATTAAGATCCTTCCACCTTTACAATTAAGACTTAAATACTTAGGTACAAGGTTGGGTGTGGCCGTGTGGTTTATGTTGGCTTCTACTTTTTTGAACAACGAATTTCACATTTAAATAAATTCTATGGTTTTTCAGTTACTCGATTTTTCATGCAATTTCTTCTGTTGACAAACAAATAAACATTTATAAAAATATTTATTTCGGTTACAGAGAAACATAAAAAGTTTATGTCAAGCATGAATTATGCAATATGCTGCACGTTGTCCTTACATACAAACGAAGCTTAAGTAAAAAGTACTCTTTTAATGAAAAAAAGTCTCAACTTGTTGCATAATAGAGGTATATGTTTGATTCTATTGATGCGGTGGATAGCGCCTTATCTTGAAGTACAAACCCATAGTCCCAGGTTCGATTCTCCACTAGGGGGTCTAATGGCATATTAGACTCATTCATAAATGTCAGTCTATTAGATTTTTTTTCCAATTAAAATGTCGAAATTATCAAATTATACTGATCGTTAAAATTATACAATTTGTTTAGAACCATTTAACTAGACGAGCCAAAAGAAAAGGTCATCTACATACCCAAAACAGACATTTTATTTTCAATTACACAATAAATCACAGCCTACCCTGAAAACTATCGCAATGCTATTACGGTCGCATTAATCCTATTAGCTCGGGAGTTGCTACCGACATTCGTGAACGTATTTTATAGGCGAATAGAGTCGTTGTAATTGTTTTTTTTTTACAAAATAAACCGACTTCATTTTATATATATACCACTACAACTTACCCATAAATATAGATACAAATTACTCCAATGACAGAATTATAAAAATCGGTCGTGTACTTTCTGACAAAATCGCGGACATAAGAGACACGCGGGGAAAACAGAGAACTCCTTTTTTTTTAAGTCGGTTAAAAATGTGAACTTTATGATTTCTATCCGAACTTTGAATCAGAATTAAGGGGTAATTTAATTCTAGTACTGTAAATAAATGATAATGCTGTATGCTGTGAGTTATATACACCTTTGTAGATATCTGTGTAGGAGTACTACTTACATCTTTCATATGGGGGATTATTTCTTTGAGCCTTTTTGTTTTATTTATTTTATGTCACTGAACAAGCCAAATCAAGAAGCAAGACTGACTAGTGAGGTGATTACGACTGTGAAATTATTCGTGGTGAGGAACCCTCAGTCGAAGGTCAACGGTTTTATACGTTGTATACGTAAAAGAGTGTTCCAGAGCTTAAGTCCTAAAAATTTCTCATCTATACTAGACTTTAAGAGTATTCTTCAGTGCCTACTTTAAAAAACTCGTTACCTACACTTATACTGGCACAGTATAAGAAAAAACATTTTAGATTGTGCTACTAGCTTCTACTAAGGAGACACCTTTATAATTATACTATTAATCGTGATCGCTGATGTACGTTGCTCAAACCTATTTCGGCTAATCTTTTCTAATGTCCAGCGTAAACAGCTGTCACTTTAAGGAACAACCTGGGGTCCCTGACTAATGCAGGACTTGACAGTACTTTGTTGGATAGTAGGTTTAACAATAGAAAGACACCTAATTATTTCCCGCAGCCTTTCCACGTTTGAGATCGCTTTTCACTACTTACCGCTAATTTACTAATAACTGCCTCCTGTCCCCGACCCAAGTGTGGCAATTAATTTGGATTGCTATTTCATTATCAGCGATAGAAATTTATTCGTAGTTTGCTTTGAAGTTAAAATTATTATCCAATTAACATCTTACACTAACCTACACCGCCATTATCTACTAACATGGAATAAAAATCATAGGGGTTGTATCCGTTTAAACACGAACCCCCCCCCCCCCCTCCCCCTTTATATACGTCGCTGCTGCTGCAATCGTCATACGTACTTTGTAAATAGATATAAAGTACATCGTCTGTCACGTTTGTTAGTCACAATTAACCGGTGTTGTGTGAAGCGACGCGCGCGCTTCACACACGCGTGGTTTCCCTCTCATGCCAATTTGTATCGCATTGTTACACTACGCTACATACCGACGCACATTACTTTTAACGCTATATATGTGCTGGATAACAGTTTCATAAATATCTTTGTAAAGTAAGCAGTGCATTGTTATACAATTCGCATGTTATTTATTATCTTACCTCAGAAATGCACACCAATATTATAGAGGTAGACGTAAGAGTATCTAGAGCGTTCAGCCCTGGGATGTATTTAGAAATAACACGATCTATCTGAAGAGAGTGCAGAATACTATAGACGCCGACAGCAAAAACGGCCGCAATGGAAATCATAATAAAATTATGTGCAGGGTTAACTATTCACAGTCTACTAGTAGGCCATTTGTCACAATACAATGTAGAGAGTTATGTTTCGTAATATTATGATTGGTGTTTGTATCTAATTGTATTGCTTAAGGATCATTTATTATTTATCACAAAATTTTTAGGTTGTCTCTTGAAACATCTGTGTAACAATAGGCTTCAAACAAAAGTTTTACATAATATTAATATCCTAACACACACTATATACCTAGTGAGATCGTTTGTCAAATTCTGTACTAAAACTCATAATTTGTGAAGGAGAAAAACAAGGAATGGGTCTTCACATAATAATTTTTTAGGGTTACACACTCAACGAAAAAGCGAAATAGATATTAATGTTTATTTATAACGATTATTTTTGTCCGCCGGTAAAATTGAAGATATCAAGTCGAACATGCAAAACGTGCGGTCTTTATCATGCTTCCGTCAAGTCAGTAAATCGTCACATCGAGAAGATCCATAAAAAAGTAAACACGCACACTGATATGAAAGTTAGGCCTGTAAGAGTCGCTGCTCGTCTTGCATCCAATGTCATCGAAAACTTAAAATCATGGATTCGGGTGCCATGGACTGAAGACTGTTAATTGGAATTAATATGTGTACCAAAAATTTAAAATGTTTGTTTTGTTCATAATATTACTTAAAATTATAATTTTTTTTGTACCTTACTCTATGTTGAATACTGTGTCAATAAAATTTGTTTAAATGAATATTATGTACGTTATAACTTATAGTCCTCTATCCTAAATCTATTTTCTTATTTCTAGAATTATAACTTCTGCTCATGAATCAATAAAAAAAAAACAATACATTAATAGGAAGATGTTTACGTAAGCATAGGGTAAGAGCTTTGCTTACTTTTGCTGACAATGGGGGGGTAAATAATTGTAATAACTCTGCTAACGTAATACTTGAATGGCCCCCAATGAATGACAATAGAGAGGAATAATTCAAGGCAGTGCCTTTTCTAAAATCTTTGTGAATTACAATCAATTATGTTATTTAAAAAAAACTGTACCTATTTGTATTATCTTTATAGATATAAAAATATTACCCTTATCATGTTATGTCATAAAAAACTAAATTCCATGTTTATATATAAAAATAACAAAAAGTCAGTTGAATAGGACACAAGTTCTTTTCTTTTTATTCTCAATGCAGGTTCTTTTCGATGCGTAGTAGGTTATTGATATGCAAAAATGTTTGCGAAGGGGCCTACTAGAGCAAAGAATTTAGATTTTGTGTGTACAGCGACGTTCCCCATGGAATTATTTGAATTACTAAGATAAAACTACAATATAGGCATATCAGGGACGTCAAAAATACAACACGTAGGTACTAAAAGTAGTTCATAACTCGAAAAAAGGTCATCTTACATGATTGAGGTTCACAAGTACATACATATTTTTGTGAGCTGATGATAAGAAGATAAGTTTTTCTGAGCGTAGGTAATGATAATGACTAACATGTTACCTTTTTTGAAAAATTATTTTTATCACTTCATTTTATTATGACTGCACATCTATGTACTATCGCGGAAAGTGAATGTTTAGCACTTTAAAAAACCTTCGAATTGCCGTGTAATATAACTATAATATAGACTGTTTTATCGACTTAACAAAGTCAGCAAATTGAAGTTTCTATTGGTGTCTTTGTCATTTCTAAATTCAAAATTAAAAGATAAACGTACGGGATGCCAATCGGTAATCTTCGTATTCTAAACTAACACGAATGACGAGAATCGAAGAGCAACATGGTACAGACTTAGTCAGCCGCCATTTTCAATCCCATTCTTTAACTGCGCGGTTTGTAAATAAAAATTAACTGCAATTTATCGATGCGTAGACAAACTTGGACCCTTATGATTTGGCCGTAGGTCGCGAATAAAAATGTTTAAATCACTTCATCATTTGTGTTAATTGTTTTAAGTTACTTGGATAGAATAGAGAAATACTAAGAAAAATTTACTAGATGGTCGGGATACCGATAGTGTATCAATCATATGTCTTTGTAAAAATTTAAGGAAAAATTATTTTATTTATTTATTTCATTTGGAAAATGCAATTTCTATCGAGGACCGTTACAGAGTTATTACTCTGCACCAACAAGGGCGAAGTTTAGTATTAGTGCCATATCGAGAGAATTATTCACATCGGTAGGCTCATAATAATGTCACTAATCTATCAACGCATTGTTCAGCTTTATATATTTTTTTCAAAACCATTTACTTTATTTTTTAAGCGAAATACGGTAAGTTTATGAGTCAGAAGATAGGCGGAAGAAGGCGACGTGCTAGACCATCGTCAAGGAATTCGTGGCATTGCGGCGTTATGAAATGAACAACGCTTGGAAATGTTAAGAGCTTACGAAATAGATGGGTTTATACCAACTAGACATTTTGCGGAGCGTTTCGATGTGCATATTGTGACTATAAGAAATCATTTACATTCAATGAATTAACACCACCTGCCCACCACCACAATATCCTACTTACGAAGTAGATGTAACCGAAGCTCATAAAATTGCATGTGCTAATTTTGCACAGCAATATTTGAATTTTGATTGGTCATCTACAATTTTTTCGGATGAAAAAACGTTTAAATCAAGTGATCACGGTCGACTGAATCTATAGCGGTATAACCATACACGCTGCCAAGAAAAAAACGTTATACGTAATAGAGAGTCGAGCCATATCTCGTGTAACTTGTGGGGCTGGATGACTTTTGATGGAATGTTTGAGATACTTCCTGTGCAAATGCTATAAATTATGTCAACATGTTGGAGGAGAGTACGTTGCTCACTTTGCGAGTAGTGTATCCACAGCAAGAAATGCCCAGGGTGTTCTATGTGCACGATAACAGTAGAACACACACTGCAAGGATAACCAATGTTTCCATGGCCAGCTAAATTGGATGAGCTTAACCCCATAGAAAATTTACGGGGTTTAATGGCGCAGAGATGGGATCACCGTAATGAAAGGAGAACGGAGGATCTCGTGCAACGTTGTAAAGACATATGGGAAAATTTGCGAGGGATCAACATTTGCACTCGCTTAGGCCAGGCTACGCGTATGCGACTCCAAGCTGTTATTGATAATAACGGTGCATACACTCGATATTCATTGCAAATGTCGGTCGTTCGTTCGTACATTCCCTCATATGCAAGCAACATTGAACTTGTGGAATGACCTTCCTTCTCATATCCGTCATTCCAAGTCACTGGTCATCTTTAGGAAAAACCTGCTCAAACATTTTCTTGCAAAATTCCTAAGTTGTTGCAACTAAACATAATACCATCCTCACTTCATCATTAATCTTTATATCTATTATTATTATTTTATGAGTAATTATTCTTCTACACTGCAGTTTCATATAAAGTGTTTTCCACGAAGGTTGTCTGAAAGAAATCGCTTTGAGCGCTAAGACCGCCTTGCACACATTAGTTTTAAATTAAATTGTAAACGATTTTTGTTAGAATGTACGTAACAAAGAATTTATCTATCAAACATTCTGCTCATTGAACATTTGACGTATATTGCCGTGCAAAATTAACACGTGTTTTTATAGCTTCTTAGATCTAGGAAGCAGGATGTCTGTCATAAAAATTCATTAAATACGTGAAAATATGTTGGACATTCTGTTGCCGCAAATGAAAAAAAATTAAGCATTTTGCGTTTTGAATGTTTTGCGCATTCGGTGGAATTGTGTCTGTGGGTGGAATGCACACATTTATTTTATCTTTAGTAATTTATTTAAAATAAGAGTCGCTTCGATGAGCTTCGACTCTGCATTACTATCGAGAGTAGTTTCTAATTTGGTCAATGAAGTTGTTTTTATTTTTTTTTACCCTTATTTTTATTTTTGTGATATTTTAATAAATGATCCGAATTAACCAAATTTAATTTATTTATTTATTTATTTATTTATTCATTCATACATTATTTATAACAGGTATACAGTAAACAAACAGTAACGATGATACCTGCAGAAGTATTAACTGTGTTGCAGATATCAACGCCCTCCTCCGAACAAACCATGCTTACACGTATATAACATAATATAATAAATTAATAATACAATGCTAAACTTGTTAGTAGGTTTGTGTGTTGATGAGTGTTTGTAGATGAGTGTGTGTGGGAATGAGTATGAGTCTGAGCGTGTGCGTGTGTGTGTATGTGGGAGTGTGTGGGAATGTTTATATTTGTGCGTATTTGTGGTACATAATAATATGCATATAATACGGATGTGTATATTTCAATTGAATTTAACCAGTGTTTCGGTGTCGTCATAAGAAAGAGACGATAGCCAGGCAAGACACTTCTTTTTGCATATGTGTCGAGTTAAGGGATAGATGTTTAACTCTCTGTTCACTCTGTTATATAACAAAGAACTGATAAAGCAGTAGTGTCGACCAGCAGCTACCGTCCGGCGTGTATCCGTTTTACATATTCTGTCAGTACGACGCACTAATAAAATATCGGGTTCAAAAGTCATCTTTGAATGCTTTCGCAAAACAGTCTGCAGGACAAATAGTTGACGGACTGTAAGTACTTCACACAGTGAGTATAATTCGTTAGTTGGAAATATAATTGGTTTCCCCAGAAGAACCTTCAAAACAGCTCTTTGAGCTCTTTCCATCCTAATCATCTGCGTCTTAATGGCGCCACCCCAAACCGTGATACAGTACGTGATAATAGATTGAGCTAGTGCAAAATATACACGTCTGAGACATTTAAATTCAGCAATATGCGTAAGATTTTTGAAAACGTAGATTAATTTTCTTAATCGAGTGACAAGTGAATCAATGTGCCACCTCCAAGATAGAGAACTATCCACCAAAACACCCAAATATTTTGTAAAAGTAGTGACATTTAAACATTTACAAGAACACATAGAAGAGACAGTCTTCGCGTCACATGTATGGGCACGGATAGAGAACAACGAAGGGAGTTGGGAAGAATTAAGCGAAAAGGCTACTACATTAGTTTTGTTTACATTGAGTGTGAGAAGATTGGAGGTGAGCCAAGTCATCACAGTTCTCAAAGCAGTTTCTGCATATAGCTGGGCCTCCCTCCAATCCCTGCCATGGATTAAAAGGACAGTGTCATCGGCATAAGTTAATATTCTGCAATTTATCAAAGGTAACTGACATAGGTCGTTTATGTACATAAGAAAGAGGGTAGGACCAAGAACACTACCCTGGGGGACGCCAACGCAGAGAGATGCATCCCTACTAGTATATCCATCAACAACAACACACTGTGTACGACTGCAGAGGTAACTTCCAAAGATGTCAAGAGCCAGTCCTCGAATACCATATTGTTCTAGCCTATTCAGTAAGATAGGCACAGAAATAGTATCAAAAGCCCTTGACAAATCCAGAAATATGCCAACAGTCTTTAATTTCTTGTCGAAATTTCTCGCAATGGCATCGGTTAACTCCAAAATAGCATCCTCAGTTGATTTTCCTTTTCTAAATCCAAACTGATTGTCTGATAAGATATTATTTGTATTAATGAAGCTAAGTAGTCTATTATTTAGAATCTTTTCAAAGATCTTGGATACAACAGTAAGCACTGAAATAGGTCTATAATTTGATACACAACTTCTGTCTCCATTCTTAAAAACAGGATAGATAACTGCTTTTTTAAAAGCGCGTGGAAAAACACCGGACGATAGACAAAGGTTGAAAAGAGAGCATAAAACAGGAATAAGGATATGCCTACCTGCTTTTATTATAGACGTAGGAATGGCATCCCAACCAACTGCACATTTGTCCTTAAGGTTTGTTATGATTAAGTCTATTTCCTTGCAATCAACACTAATTAAAGCCATTGAATGTGAAATAATCGGCTTAAATATTTGTTTAGTGAAAGGATCTGAGGCTCCAACCTTAACCACATCATTTACAGGAAGTTTGAGGATATTAGCAGCAAGATTTCTACCAACATTAGCAAAAAATTCATTCACCGCATCAACAGAAGAGGAAGGATCTTGAGATACGCTTAATAACTCTGTACAACCCAGCTGTTTATTATACAAGTTAGTAATTTCCTTAATGACTTTCCAAGTAGCCGCAGGGTCATTTCTAGCCTTCTGTAACTCGTTACGTTCATGATCACGTTTGATTTTCTTAATTAGATTGTTACAAAAATTACGATAACGCTTATAAGTGATGCTAAGCGTAGAATTATTTGGGTTCTTAGTGACTCTACGATACATTTTATCTTTATGACGAATACATCTCAAAAGGCCAGGAGTCATCCAGGGTTTAATAATACGTTGTCTATTCGGAATTGTCGAAGTATGAGTATGGTCCAGAACAGTTGTTGATAAAATTTTAATAAACATATCAGTTGCAGCTTCAGGGTTCACCGAGTTTAAAATAGGAGAAAAGTCCAAACGTTCAAGACAAGCAACAGTGGCCGGAATGTCAAGTCGATGCGTTACTCGAATCGGAGAACGAGATTTTAATTTAATATCGCAGCTGAATAAAATGGGTGCATGATCGGTAATAAAACTATCAAGAACCAGTGTCTTTGCAAGATTAGGAGACCTTAGTATAACATGGTCAAGGCAGTTATTCTGTCTTGTAGGTAGTGTATGGGCTGGTAACATACCGTGAGATGCAACCATATTTAAGTACTCATCTGCGTTTGAGTCAATGCTACATGGTATTATGTTTATATTGACATCGCCAACTACAACCACCGTCTTAAATGTCCCCAACAATTGCAATACACTGTCGAGGCTTCTGCAGAAGGCAGTAGTAGATCCGTAGGAAGGAGATCTATATAAAGCAACAACAGCTGCACCATCCGAAAACCTCAGGACCAGACAATTACCCTCTCGAAACTCTGGAACTTCAACAGAATAATCTAGTCCAATTTTTACGTACGCAACAACACCCTCATTCTGATTGCCATATTTAGATTTGTATGCGTTAAATCCAGTAATAGAAGGAATATTAGGGGCCCTACTAAGCCAACACTCAGAAAGCACAATTATGTCTGGCACGCATTTGATCCTGTGTAACAATAACCTAAGACTATTAAAATTACAATTAATGCTTCTTATATTCACATGAAAAATGTTTAAACGATTGCTAGGATTACCCAAGTGTGCATCACAACCTTCGGGGGAACAAATGAGTGATGTGGAAACCGAAAGTAATTCGATTTCTGATGTAATTGTGTTGAGATCAGCCATATTCGATGACAAGGAAGAACAGCGGTACAGTCAAACTTTTACCAGTCGTAGTAACTACATAATTAGCGTATTCAAGGAGAAACAAGAATGTAAACATCCAGAGTTTAAAAAGTGCTTGTCGAAGCAATTCAAATATGATGAAAATAAAAATGTAATAGTTTGTAAGAGTGAATTTGTGATGCTGTGTAATGTTAGTTTTACATAATATACGAAAAATTAAAATTGAAAATACAGTTATAGCCAAATTGCAAATAACAGGACTACAGACACTATGACATAAAATCGTAGAGATGATACAATCTAACATATTTCTTTTTACTAGTCATTTTTGCTCAATTAACTTATTAAAATCAGCTTCTGAGCTTACTCTACATAATGGACCACCCTCCCTTTTGCGAACAAAAATTTTTCCATTAGAGACCCAACAAAATTTAAAATCATTCACTTTAGCAAAATCTCTAGACAAAAAAAAGAGTCTCTTCATTTTAGAAGACAAGTTCTCCGAAACAAATATAGGTATTGACGGTCCCTTGATTCTTAAGTGCTCAGTAGACAGTTTACTTTTTTGTTTATTAAATTTACGGTACATAGAAATTATTTTTTTTTTTAGAAGACAGCTGGTAAGATTCAATATTATAGTTCTGTTGTTGGGATTCTTACTTTTTAAACGAAAAACGTCCTTAACCTCATGAGGTTGAAATGAGGCGTTCAAAATATTACCAATATTGATGACCGTATCCAAAAGAGAAGATTTAGTTTCTGAATTAGGGGTGGGAACATTTCTAATTTCAAGACATGAGGATCTAGAAGCTATTTCAATGTTTTCTAATTTATCTTCCAGAGACTTAATATACACAAAATCATTTTTACGATCCGATTCCAACTTTTCAAGTTGGACTTTGAAGGAATCATATTTTTCTGCTAAATAATCCACAGTCGAGCGCATGCTCCCCACAACAGCACATAGTTCATCTAGCTTTTTTTGTTGTTGTTCTTTAAATTCGCAGAATAAATTCTTCATTTCGTTCATAAAATTAGAAAGCCTGTCCTCCTCGCACTCCGTTCGCTTGCGTTTAATGTTGCGCAAGATGGTATTTGGTGTACCCCTCTCTACAGACAAGGATTCCGCCGATTCAGACATAGAAGTTCCTTAATATCCTTAATTTCTTATTATTTTTTGATTTGTCATGCATGACTTAGAAATAATTATGAAAGTGGCCTTATTTATTTATTTTTGCACATATGAGGAAACACTCGTTCAAGGTTGGACCTTGAAAGAAATACAAATCTGAATTTCAAAACTTAACCTGCCATCTCATTGTCTGGAATTCGTGTCCTTCTAGTCGTCATCAATCGTCTTATCTCGTGATTGTGTAATATGGCCAATTTAAAGTGACGGGCAATCTGCTAAATATTCTCTTTCCATAATAGTACCTAAGTACTTACCTTTATTGTAAGTTTATTTGCACATAAAAAGTCTGGTATGGTTTCTAATCAAAGATGGTTTTATATATTTAAAAAGACATATTTACAAAAATAATGCTTAAATTACTTATACATTTTTAAGTAGGTATTTTTATATTTTACCTACAAGTAAACACACGTGAGAACGTAAGGACTACGAGTATTATATAATACCGAAACATTACACGCTGAAAAAGACTATTATGAAAGACATGAAGAAAGTAATATATTAAGTGAAAAATATTTAAGTACAAAAAACATTAAGCGTCTAAAATGTCTTGTGTGGAAAAAAGATTAATTGACACCACTCACGATGCTAACACAGCGTGACAAGTACCTACTTAATGTAACATTATCAACAGCGGAATTATGGTGGGTAGATATCCTGTAGGTACTATCCCAATACAGTTAAGTAATGTTTCAGTGAATAAAATGACGAAAATTGTTTTAAAATTTTATATATGTATCATGTAGGTATATAAAATTGAGGAAGCGAAAAAAGTATGTAAGAACCCCGATGCTTGACGCTCCGTCCTCTCTGACTACCCCGTCAGGGATACAGCGTGGAGATATTTATGTATGTATATAAAATTGGACTTATGAAATAGAAACTGGATTTCCAGTTAGAATCGGGTCCCCGGATTTGTTAGGTTCATCAGAAGTTCGCTAAATAAAAACATTATTGTTATCTTATAATAATATAACAGAAATTTTAATATTCCCAGTTTTAAAATTTTTGATAGCGAGAAGAAAAATAAAAACAACCTAGAATAAACCCGTAAAACTTCCACAGAGCAAAGCGCAGGCTGATACGTTCATTGGTACCATCGGTACTGATAATTAATTTATTGATACCAATCAAATTATATGCGTGCCCAAATCCCGGTAAAGATCACCGCAAACCATCAAGCTACAAAATAAAACTCTAAATATTCTTCTGCCTTACCTTGCAAAGCTTTTGAGCTCTAGCTAACAACGTTAGGAAGACGACCGTAATAGTTCCAGATATGCTACCCTGTCCGCTGCCGAAACCAGGAATTGCGCCCAAGGAGCGAGTTGATCTAGTATTTCCCAAACCCAATGTCTGGGCTACATCAATGACCGATCGTTAAACAAGGTTTCACAAAGTACAACGTAGTTCTTCAAAAAACCATTGTATAAATAATCGTTACTATCATCGAGATTGCTAACAAAGCTAATACACGAATGTAAGTCTTGTAGACGATCATACAAGACTTACATTCGTTTTCGACTTACTTATGTAAATAACCCTATATGCACTGTAGTCGGTAATCGGCCTTGCAGCGAAAATGTCACAGATGTTGCAAAACAGAATGATGTAGAAGATTGTAGGTGAAATGCAATATATATGTTATAAACGTAATACGCAAAGGAACGGCGTAATCGCGCATGACACCATCATGCTGATAATAGATGAATTCAACGAATAGGTATAGACCGAGCCAATTACACTATACCTATACATTATTGTACGCACTACCACACACTAAACTTCCGGAAGGAAACTTACACTACTTGTGCTTCTGAGAGGTGGCTCACCATTATCCAAATCAGCTAGGAAGGAACCTATAAAACATCAGGACCCAGTATCCAGTACTCATGATGAAAAACATTATTTTTATTGAGGATATTCACTTATTGCGTGGGTCCATAATTGCTAACAAGTTACCAAATCCGACATGACGAAACGACCGTGTGACGTGAATATGCCTTCAGAAAGAAGGAAATCCTCAGCTCAAGTAGTTGCTAGCAGTTTACGAATTCTCGCACCACACTCCTCTTGAAATCATATTCCTGTCGTTACAATATGTTTTTAACGTGAATAAAAAGTCGATGTTGGTATACAATTTCGATAAAAACTAAAGAACCCGATAAAACCAGGTGAGTATTATTATTTTGAGAACTGGAAAAGGAAGCAACAAAACCAGGTTTTTGGAACCGAATGGAACCGGGTACCTAAAATCGAGTATAATCGAGAACAAGACCGATGATCTTGAAATCATAGAGAAATACCCGCACTCGTATCAATAAAATTAATGAGTTTATACCGCGATATTAAATATTTTTAAGTTTCCCGATATTTCGATGTCGTTGCAAGCACCATGATGACGGGTTAAGTGGCGAAATTGCGGGTGGATATTATAAAACACCTATTTCACTCTACTCTCTTTCTGGCTCCGAAACTCACTCGCCTAGGTATGGAAGCGCTTTTGATATTTCCATCAGCTAACACTCTTATTATTATTTAATAAATAAAAATAAAAAAATGAAAAGCAAGTTAAGAAATATCTTTTAATTATTCATTTGAGACAATGAACAATTAATTTAATGTGTACGTATGTTAACAACTAGTCTTATACAATTGTTAGCTCGCGGATGAGGGAAATTAAATTAAACTTATATCGTAATCAATTTGAAAATGCGTCAAACAAAAACAACAGATAACAGTTACATGACAAAAAACACTACTACTAAATTGCTGTGCTGAATTTTTTACACATAGTTAATATGTAGGTAGGCCAATTTTTTTTTTACTTCGAATTGATTCTGTACATTCCACCCACCAAAGGACATATTTTCTTTCACATAACAAATATTAATTACAATCTCAAAAAACATATCAGGATATACAACTCCAAATAAAAAATCCAAATATAGAAAACATAATATAAAGCACTCTAACAATATAATGTAAAACATAAAGTATATAGCAAACCGCCCACCGTGAGAATACAATTTAAAAAAAGGAATCTAAAATAAACTATATAAATTCAACGAATGTAAAGTTAAGTATATAAAATAAATTTCATCAAAGTAAATAGTCACAATGAAAACAAAAAAAATACAATTCATTGAACCTTAGGTAACAAACACAGTTTATTACATGGACGTTTACAAAGCCCGTTCTTAGTCTTGATGGTGACAACCCTAGTGATATTGTCCTTCCCAGGATGTTTGGTTTTCGCATTTCGCAGGTTGTTTCGCAACCATTTCGCAGGTTTCAACCATTTGTTGTCCTTGATTATTACTACGTCATCGATTTCTGGCTCATTCTTTCTGGTAGTCCATTTATGTCTCTCATTCAAGATAACCAAATACTCCTCTGACCATTTTCTCCAGAAATCGCTCATCATCTTCTCTGTCAGTCTCCAACGATTCATAGTGCTGATATACTGAACTTTGCTGCAGTCTTTGTCTGGGATAATTATCATTCAAGGGTTCGCCCACAAGGAAATGTCCTGGTGTGAGTGGTAACGGGTCATCAGGATTATCGCTTAGGTAAGACAGTGGACGTGAGTTTAAGCAAGACTATCTGCGTCAGCACCATCGACAGCTCCTCAAAGGTAAGAATGGATTCTACAATTACTCGTTTTAGGTGTGACTTTGTAGCTCGCACCCCGGCCTCCCACAAACTTCCAAAGTCAGGTGCGTGAGGAGGTATCAAATGCCACCTCTTTCCGTTGTTCGCCAGCAGCTGAGCTATCTCATCAGGTAAGTCTGACACAGTTTTCGTGAACATATCTCGCAACTCCTTGTCAGCACCCACAAAATTTGTGCCATTGTCACTGAATAAATCCTAGCAGCGACCTCGCCTAGACACGAATCGTCTATATGCTGCTATAAACCCTTGGACCGACAAATCTGATAAGCTTCCAAGTGGACGGCCTTTGTGGTCATGCATACGAATAGGCAGATATAGCCTTTATACGACTTCGATCCTGGGAAAAGGGAATGTTAATAAATCCCGTAAAGTCGACACCGAAATTCTCAAAAGTTTTAGCAGGCTTTAACCTCGTTTCAGGTAGTTGTCCCATCAGTTGAACATTGTTTCTTTGGGAATATCTTACACAGGTTACGCATTCTCGATAGAATTTCTCAATTAAGATTCTCGCTCGTATGATCCAATATTTTGATCTCAACAAGTTCAGTATCTGAGGATCCATGAAGTGTGCATCAGCAATTATTAACTTAGTGATATGACTCGCACTAGGCAAAATCACTGGATGCTTCTTTTCAAACTTCACGTGTGATTGTTGTATACGTCCACCTACTCTAACACAACATTCTCGTCAAGAATCGGGTAAAGAGTATGAAGTTGACTCGTTTTTGACAAATGGCCTTGAGATTTTAACTGCTTAATTTCGTTTTCGAAATATAATTCTTGCGTTTTCTT
The DNA here is from genome assembly GCA_907165235.1 of Zeuzera pyrina. NCBI lineage: Eukaryota > Metazoa > Arthropoda > Insecta > Lepidoptera > Cossidae > Zeuzera > Zeuzera pyrina. The sequence goes on from OU015624.1 coordinate 14,763,019, forward strand.
TATACAAACTTGCAAAACTTCATTCATCTCCCTCCCTGTTATAATTTTATTCAACGTTTCTCGTGTGTCTTTCGGTAATCTCATATTTGAAAACTTTTTACAAATCGCTAATATTTTCATCATTTTAGTTAATTTTGAAAATCTTTTCCAAATAAAATTCTCTTCTATTTCGATCACAGCAGTTATAACCTTAATGGGTCTCTCTTCCTCCATAGTAATAAATCTCTCCAGATTTTCAGCTTGGTGCACTGTATCTTCTCTTAACATGACTGGTCCATGCCACCACAACTCATTATTGATCAGCTCCGATAGTGATATGCCTCGTGATGCACAATCAGCTGGATTTTGACTAGTGCCGACATGACTCCACTGACTTCTATTCAACATCGTCTGGATCTCGGAAACGCGATTGCTGATAAATATTGTCCAACGAGTCGAATCTGACCATGCGTATACCTTTTCTAAAGGCACATTCAATACTTCAGCAACTTCGAAGACAAGCTTAGTGGCAAGTAACGCAGCACATAATTCGAGTCTGGGAATGGAAACTTCTCTCTCAATTGGCGCCACTTTAGTTTTCGCCGTTACCAAATTAGCAGATATGTTACCATGCTCGTCTTTAGATCTTATATAAACAGCCGCAGCGTATGCTGACTGTGACGCATCTACAAACACGTGTAACTCGACATCATGACTTCTCTTGCAGTTGAACCATCTTGGTATCGTTACATTTTGCACATTGCTAAGATCAACCGTGAAGCTGTACCACTCTCTTGAAAGATCAGTTGTTAATAGCTCATCCCAACTCAGACCAGATTTCCGCAACTTCTGTATATAGATCTTTGCAGATACTATTACAGGCGCAATCCAACCCATTGGATCATAAAGTCTCGCGATCTCTGATAAAACTTTTCTCTTCGTTACACACTCATCATATATTGGTAGCTGTAACGTGTACTCAAAACTATCTGACTTCTTGTTCCAGGATATTCCGAGAACCTTAATCACATTGTCCGATTTAAAAACTACTGATTGATTTGATCTGTTGCTCTCTTCTGCAATGTGATTTAGCAAGTTGATGTTGTTACTACACCATTTTTGCAACTTGAAGCCACCCGCCATCATGACTTTGCCCATTTGATTGTACATCTTCACCGCCTCGCTTTCAGTCTCACAACCGGTCAAAAGATCATCCATATAATAATCATCTTGAGTGATTTTAGCAGCCACGGGAAACTTTGATTGCACATCTCTAGCCAACTGGACAAGACTTCTTACAACCAAGTATGGAGCACACGATGTACCAAAGGTAAGTCGCAACATTCGATAATGTTGAAAAGGTTGATCGACATCTGGTCTCCATAAGATTCTCAAGAAGTCCACATCATCACGATTGACACGGACTTGTCGTTACATTTTTCTAAATCGGCGACTATACAAATCGGATGTCGCCTCCATCTGATCAGAATGTCTCGCAAGTCTTGTTGGAGTCTAGGACCGCCACGAAGATCTTCATTTAGCAACACGCTGTTTGTCCCCTTACACGAGGCATCGAAGACGATTCGCACTTTGGTCGTGTCTTTGTTTTCTCGAACTACGGCGTGGTGCGGAAGATACACGGCGTAGGGATCTCTAATCTCGTCAATGTTGGTAATTTGATCCATATGATTTTGTTTAAGATAATCGTCTATGACTCTTTTATACTCTTCATATAGTGATGGGTTCTTAAGTTGTAGCAGTCATATGGAGTCTCCACCTACTTGGAGACCAATATCTAATAATACTAATAGAAACACATAATTACTTAAAGTATAAATTAACATTTAACTTCTTTTAGTTTGAAAAATAAATCATTCCTTGTTTAACTTAAATGTTTACAAACAACATTCACTGTGACAGACGGACATTGACAACGTAGAGCAGTTTAACTTTTTTAAACTACGTTTGAAGCATTGACCGCAGTCTATCAGCAGGAACCAATTTGTTGATAAATATAATATCTTTGATTAATAAGAAATAATAAAGTAAAAATAAGAATCTACGAATTATCTAGAGCTACTTTAGTAATATTAATTTTAATAATTCGTTTGTGAATAGAACTTTCTACAACATTCTAGAACGACACACGGCTTCGATGACAAATGACAAATCGTGGGGATATATAAAGCGTTTCGTATCAAGCAGCTTTTTTTTTCTTTTCTCTCTGCTGCGGAACGAGCTAGCTGCCTCAACCATGTAGGAACTCTTAGTTAGGCCTAACTAAGAGTTACCACATGTGGCCACATGGCGCCTAGTATTGCTTTGTGTGAGAGTAGCACCCCAATTAGAAATAATGTCTTAATTAGTTAAGTAATCTTAGTGTAGTTTAGGTAATCTCATGGTGGATCCCATGAGTTCTAAGGACACCTAACAAAACCAGGTAGGCCTCCTGTCCCTTTATTAGATGAATACTTAGGAATAGTATTAAAAACTATTCAATCTCAACTAAAGCTTTGATATCCAATGAGTATCTAGAATGGTTGAGTACTCAACTCTCTGTGTCTATCAAGAAATATAATTCAAGTAGATGATCTTCGCTCTGGGTGGAAGAACGAGTGGCCAGGTCAGTTTCTTTCTAAAAGGAACATCTCTGAGGACCGGGGCACTTGGGTACTATATCGCGTGGCCAGGTCGCAGTTCCTGATAAAGAGGAATCCTTGAGGACCGGGGCATGTGGGTGCTATACTTCCAGTAGACGGCCTACAAAGGGGAAGACTGAGGAGTAGGTGCAGTTGGTGGATGACCACGTAATTCTTTTGATTTATCGGTGATGAAACTGATAAAACTTCTCTACTTGTAATTAATAAATGATTCTCTGTTGGATATTAGCTCCACGTAAAGATATTGTGTATCTAATATATTGGGTCCTTACATATGAAATTGGCGTTTTGTACGGGAGGAATATAAAGTCAATTTTTTTTTTGTAAAAATATATTTAATTAATCAAAGTATTCACCGTTGTTATCACACTTTTGCCATCTTATAGGTAGTTCATTGATCCTTTTACTAAAAAAAACCATGGGGGCGAGAATCAATAAACTCTTTGAAGGAGGTTTGAACTGCCGCATCGGAGTTGAATTTTTTTCCTTGTAAGAAGTTGTCCAAATTCCGGAAAAAATGGTAATCTGTTGGAGCAAGGTGCGGGGAGTACGGTGGATGTCGCAGACATTCCAATTGTAGCTCATCTAACTTAGTGGTTGTTTGTTATGCAGTGTGTGGTCTTGCGTTGTCATGAAGCAGCAGTGGCCTAGAGCGATTGACCAATCTCGGTTGTTTAGCAGCTAGTTCTTCCTTCATGGTTTGCAGTTGCTGACAACAGATATCTGCCGTAATCGTTTGGCCAGATTTTATAAAGCTGTAGTGAACGACACCGGCGCTAGTCCACCAAACACTCACAAGTAACTTTTTCTCAGTCAATTTTCGTTTAGGGCAGGATTTGGCTGGGTCTCCAGGGTTCAGCCATTGCGACGAGCACTTCCGATTATCGTACAGTATCCACTTTTCATCACAAGTAATGATTCGATTTAAAATCCCTTCATTATTGTGTCGGTTGAGCAAAGTAACACAGCAGTCGACGCGTGTTTGCAAGTTCGATTCACTCAATTCATGAGGTACCCATCGTTCAAGTTTTTTTACTTTCCCGATTTGCTTCAAGTGGATTAATACAGTTTTGTCACTTACTCCGTAGCCTGCAGCTATCTCTGAAGTGCTTTGTGATGGATCCGCTTCCACAATAACCTTTAATTCTTCATTTTCCACTTTGGTCTCCGGCCGTCCACGATGTTGGTTCTGAAGGTCGAAATTTCCAGAACGAAAACGTTGAAACCAAAAACGTATCGTGCTTTCTTTTGCGACACCAGCACCGTACACATCATTAATCCTTCGAGCTGTTTCTGCAGCACTGGTGCCACGGTAGAACTCGTACTTGTAAATATACCGATATTTCATGTTATCCATTGTGCGGCAATAAGCGACGCCAAAGAAAAAAATAATGAGTAAAAAACAAATGAATGACTGTTTTCAAAACTCAAATGTACCAGCTAAATGAATTTATAAATTTGAATTTGGAATTCTTAAGCAAAGAGGAGATATTTCAAATCAAAGTGGTCAGTACGACAAAACGCTAATTTCATATGTAAGGACCCAATATTTTTCTCTCTAAATTGAAATAATTTACTTCTGATGTATAAAATGTATTTGGGTTTATATAGCTGTACTACTGAGAATTTTAAATGCAGTACATAAACTATGTAATGGTTTCTAAACCTTTATAATTAAGTATATTTCTCTTTAATTTAAGATAATATAAATAAATTATGTTGTTGTAACTACGACAAGTAATATCTGAGCTCAATACTTGTAAAACTTTAATACTATTAATTACTCTGTAAACATAACATAACATATCTTCACCCTGTATCCCCAACGTGGTAGTCAGAGAGGACGGAGCGACAGGAGTCGCGGTCCTTACACACCTCTTTCCCTTCCTCAAAACTCATCATTCTCTTCACACATTTTCGCCTAGGTATGCGAGTGCTTTTGACATTTGCGTCTGCTAACACTCTGTACAGAGTGTTACTCTGTAAACTTATTAATATCTATGTACTGTTAGATAATAGAGGTTCTTATTTAACATAAACAATAATAAACTATAATGTTACTATAATACAACACTACCTGTGTTGTATTATAGTAACATTTAATCTTTTGAAATTGTTAAAAACTTTTATATTAAATATTAGTATTTAATATAAAAGTCTGTACCTGCGACTTCGTCTGCGCGGAAAATTTTTTCGTGGCTTTCCCGGATTAGGTTAAATTATATGTAAATATGCATAGTATGTTTAAACACTGTTTCTGAAAAAAAGTCTACATTTAAGCTTACGTCTGTCTCCGGACCCATACTATCTCTGTACCAAACGTCATAATTGGTTCAGCGGTTCAGCATTTCTCATACAAAGTTTTATCCCCTTTTTCACCCCTTAGGGATAGTTTTTTGATAAAAATGTAGCCTATGTCCGTTCCCATGTGTCAAACTATATCCGTGCTACATCACAATCAGTTCAGTGGTTTAGCATTTCCCGTACATAATTTCATCCCCCTCCCTCCCGTCCCCCTTTTCACAGATTTTTATAAAAAAAAGTAGTTTATGTAATTTTGATAAAAAATGTCTGATTCCGCACCAAATTTTATCATTACCAAGATTTTGTGTTTTCCGTACAAAGTTTTGTCTCTTCGGGGTAATTTTTTTATAAAAGAAGTAACGAGCTAAGTAATTTATTTTAATATATATATTAGTTATTATTTTTGATGTTAGTATTGTTATATTTTTATTATAATCTTATTATGTATTTGGCTTGTGCTTAAATTGCTAGAAATCACTTATTGAGCAGTAATTTAGATAGTTCGCAATGTTGATTTCATAAATACTGTGTAGAACGATTAGAATGGTATTGGTACCGTATTTAGATATGTCAATACAACTTTGTGTTTGGGTCATAACGACAATTAAGCTGTATCGTTTGTAGATGATAGATATTAGATGTTAACAGTGATGTAGTTTAATAAACTATAAATTATGTACTACGTAATTAAACTGGATGCATAAGAGAATTGGTTTGTTATTTACTATAATTACATTCCGTTTTCATGATAAATGTGGGTACATCTTAGAAAATGGGGAATCTTTTATTTAATTAATAATTAGCACACTCTCGGTGGTGGAGAGTTTTTATTTTTTTGCTTTAGTGTACGTAAATTCTAACATCAGAAGTGGGATTGAGATTTCTTTGTTTTTACAAAATTTTTTTCTCTGTATCTGCAGAATATACGAAATCGATATGGATCCTGCCACGTTGGAGAGCCTGCTCACTGCCATCCGTGACGCGGTTTCAACAAATCGACGGCAAGATGACGTCGCCTTACCACTGTTCGATCCGGCGACCAGCGATAGCGGAGCAGAAACATGGTGCAGCAATATTGAAGTGCTCGGCAGAGTTTGAGTGGAGTAGCATATCCATGGTAGCAAAGGCAGGTAAGGCCCTTAGGGGCTCTGCTTTAATGTGCTGTAATGTGCTGTAATCGAGTCTTGGGAGCCTCAGAATGGAAGGTCTTGGGAGAACTTCCGCACAGAGAATGTTGACTTATATCCGGAAAAGAAAAATTTAACCTAAAAATTTTATAAAGCTACTATCTATACGTCCGATTCCACTGATTCTTATTGCGAATATGCTAGGGAAAAGATTAGATTATTAAAAAACACTAAGATATCTTTTACTGAGGCGCAATTGATAGAATTGGTCTGCGGTAGCATTAAAGACGTAAATGTTAGGATGGCATCTTTTAACAACAATGTTAAAACTACCTCCGAATTAATTAGTCTGTTCACCACTTTCGTAAAAACGAAGAAGCGACCCTTAGATTCTTTTTTTGATAGTACTGCTAACATTAAACGTCCTAAGGCTGATGTCAAGTCAAGTGAGTCTTGCCACAATAAAATTTGCTTTTTATGTGGCAAACAGGGACACGTTAAATCACAATGTTATAAGAAAAATATCAAACAGGACAATAGACCAATTGACACTGTGATGCATGAACAATCAACTTCGAAGCCTGTAAAATCCTGTTCGTTTTGTAAAAAAATAGGATACGATGAATTAACCTGTTTCTATAAACGTGAAAGCGCCAGTAATTCTTCCGCGTCAAAAAACTTTTAACGTTCTGATTTAGTGATCGTGTTGCTAAATCGGATTTAAAATTAACTGAAGTATCTATTAACAATATGGTGGTAGATTCCTTGATTGATACAGGAGCAAATTGCAGCGTTATGAAAGAATCTGTTGCGCGACGCATTAACTGTTCTTTTTTTTCCATATTCTGCATACATCAATGGAATAGGAAACTGTAGTGTAAATGTGTTTGCTATGATTACGGTTCCTTTAAGGTTTGAAGATATTTATATTGAATTGGATGTTCATGTGGCAAGTGATATTGATTTATATTACGTTTTCATTATTGGTAGAAATATTTTGCAGCATTCAGATATTGAGATTGTGGTAGATTCTAACGGTTGTAAATTATTTCGTAAAAGTTTAACACAATGTAATGTAAGCACAGTCATAGGTAATAATTCTGATGAGTTTGTCGAATTGTTAAGCAAAATTAAACACTTGGACGATAAGTTGCAAAATAATATTTTGTAATATTTTGTAATTTTCAGAAAATATCCTTTAGTTCTACCAACACCCAGTACAACACCGTTAATACGGGTGAACTAAAAATAAAATTGAAAAAGAATAACGTTATAAATTATCGGCCCTATCGTTTAGCACCCATCGATAGACAGAAAGTTAGCGATATAGTTAACGATTTACTTAATAAAAATGTAATTCGCGAAAGTGACTCTTCTTTTGCCAGTCCGGTTCTTTTAGTAAAGAAAAAGGATGGGAACGATAGATTATGTGTCGATTTTAGAGCCTTAAACAAAAACATAGAAAAAGAGAGGTATCCGCTTCCCCTAATTGAAGACCAAATAGATAAACTAGGGAAAGCTATGTATTTTATATGTATCGATATGAAAAATGGATTCTATCAGATATTGGTTACTAGTGACTCTATTAAGTATACAGCTTTTATTACGCCCGACGGCCATTATGAATTCCTAAAGATGCCATTTGGCATCTGTAATGGTCCTTCAGTGTTCGAAAGGGCAATCGGTAAGGCCGTAAATCATTTAAAATTTCTTCCAGTTTACATCGATGACCTGTTAATTCCTTCAGTAACCATTGAAGAGGGACTTCAATATTTAGAGCAAACTATTGTAGCGCTTAGCGCATCGGGATTTACAATTAACCCTAGGAAGTGCCGGTTTTTTGTTAGTACTATAGAATACTTGGGAAGACATATTTCGAGAGAAGGAGTCAGACGAAGTGATAATAAAGTTTCAGCGTTAGTTAATTCCCCTAAGCCTCAAACTGTTAAGCAGGTCCGCCAATTCATGGGTCTCGCGAGCTATTTTCGAAAATGTATTCCCGAATTTGCTTCCCGCACCGCTTCCATAACCAAATTAACTAAGAACTATCATAGATGGGTATGGGGTCCTGAACAGGATGAAGCTAGAGACTATGTAATACAACATTTAGTGTCCAAACCGTTGTTGAGTATTTACGATCCAACTTTACCGACCGAAATTTATACTGATGCTAGTTTTGTAGGGTACGGAGCTATATTAATACAAAGAATAAATAACGAAAAAAGAGTAGTGGCTTACTTTAGTAAAAGAACTTCTCAAGCAGAGTCTAAATACAGTTCTTACGATCTAGAAACACTAGTCATATACAATGCATTGAAACACCTTCGGGTATATATCTTTTGGGTACAAAATTTAAAATATATACAGACTGCAATGCTATAAAATCCACAGCAAATAAAAAGGATTTATCACCTCGTGTCGCCAGATGGTGGACGTATCTACTAGATTTTGAATTTGAGATTATTTATAAGAAGGGAAAATATATTAGTCATATTGATTATCTTAGCCGTAACCCTGTTCAATCGTCAGAGTTACCGGCTATCGCAAACTGCATAAATAACGACTGTAGTAGTGCTACATCTTGGTTAGAAATAGCTCAACGAAATGATCCCGAAACTCAAAATTTAATACAACAAATTCAATCTGGTGACATAGATACTAACCGTTATATTCAAAAAGTAATTTACTTCATTATAGGACTGACTCCGGTTCACAGCCTAAATTGTTCATTCCAAAAGGTTCTAAATTAAGCATTTTAAGATTATATCATGATGAAAATTGTCACGTAGGTTTCGATAAAACAATAGACAAGGTTCTTAAAAATTTTTGTTTCCATCCATGACAGCATTTGTAAAAAAATATGTATCTCATTGTTTAATATGTGTTGAACGTAAAGGACCTACCGGTCCAAAACAAGGGTTACTGCACCCAATTCAAAAATTCGCAATCCCATTTCACACGCTTCACTTAGACTGTGCTGGACCTTTCACACCGTCAACTTCTAATGCGGCTACGGTGATGTTAACTTTGAATGTTCTATTATTGGTAGGCATGAACTACTCAGGGTATTGGGTTTCTTTAGGGCCACCCTGGAGAGGAATACAGAGTAAATTTTTATAAGGGCGCCTTCCCTGTATTGCTACAATCGATTTCAGTTGTGAAATGAATACGCACTTTAATACAACCTTCACCAATTTATTAAAGAATTATAATTATCCCTAAATATAGATCTCATGAGCTCACTAAATGAAATCTTAAATGTTATATAGAAGAATTTTAAATGAGATTTTACATACAAAACAAACAAATTACATCTGTATTGGAAATTACAAAAATGAGTACTGTAACCAATAATAAGTGTAACTGTTTCTTAATATTTGGTATAACTAAAACATTAAGATGAACTACAATAACAAAATATAAGATTAGTTATGTATATTTATTCTTGAATGTTAGTAATTTTTATATATGCTTGTACATTACCATCTAAGGAGATAACCATGTATATATATAGCCAGTCGAGTTGTCCCACCAATGGTCCATAAGAATACCCACGGTGTTCACTAAACCCTTAGTGACTGCACAATTGAGTTAGGTCTTCTGCAAGCCGAGTTGTCCCTCCAATGGTCTCAAAGAATTTCCACGAAGTCCACTATACTCGTAACTCACAAATAAATCTCAAAGAAAAGAGATTAAATATGTGTTAAGGTAATCCAACCTCATACTGCAATGTACAAACAACTGATCCGAGAAAGTAATCCATCTGATCATGTATCTTTAAAGAAAAAGATCCAACTAAATGTGGAATACACCGTCATTCCACGGTGTTTATGAGATTAAGAAGATAACATTAGTCCACTGTGCTTATGGAACTAATATTTAGAATTAAACTTGGAAATCAAACGTAGAATTAAGCTTGGAGATTAAACGTATAAAGAAACTTGGAAGTAAACATGTAATCACACATGGAACTTAGCCTGGAATTTAAACATGGCACTTAGCCTGGAATTTAAACATGGCACTTAGCCTGGAACCCATGAGGTCTATCATGGGACTTTATAATATTTATAAAAAATGAAAAAACAACTTCTTAATAACACCAGAAACATACTAAATATCTAGGCATGTATATTTTACTTTTATATAGGCATTTTTGTCTGCCACTTAACCACCACCAAAAGTGAATGGCTCCCTCCATTTTGGAATCACACCTCGACATAATTTGTACCCTCTCTAATCGTCATTAATAATGTCACTGAAAACTACTCAGATTTCAGTGAGGTTTCCGTCATAAGAAAGAGACAGCAAGTCTCTGAAAAGACATCGACCAATGGGAAATGTCTGAAAATTTGTAAGTGACAACATCAAAATGTCAGATTGACAGATCCACAATAGAATTAGAAAGATCTAGATAAAAGTAACCACTGAAAAACAAGACGGAAGCAATGCCCATTTGCTTGAACATTCCACTTTACTTGATTTGTGAAACAGATATATATCAAACACTCGTCTCTCTCTCATCGAATACAATCGATTATTAGGAATTACTCGTATTTAAATTTTTACAACAATTTATTTATCTCATCGTCAAAATGGGAAAGCAAACCTGGACAAATTATATTAATGTCTAATAAAAATATCATCACCTAAAATTGTTTTATTTTGTTTATAACAAAACTATATTTTTATACAAAAGAAAATCGATTATCGATTTATTACCACGATACTTATTACTATCGATGTTTCCAAACATTCAATGTTATTCCTGAACGTAACGTAAGTAAATAATAATAATAATAATAATAATAATAATAATAATACTCAGACATTTCACACAGCGCCATCCAAATGTAGATTTTAAGGAAAGTAACAATGAACTTTATAATGAAAACAACTAAATAATTAAAAGTTTAGTATATTATGTTCTGGTTTAAATAATATACACTTAAAGTGCAATATTTATTGATTATACCTGAGAAGAAATGAAGTAGTACTACGTACTCGATTGCGAACAACTTTCCGAACGCGTTACCTATTAATCATTGTATCGTAGACAATTGTCATCTGTCACACACTAACCACCACAAATATTACTGTGGAATGCAAATGAAATTTGTGATCGATTCTAATTTGTATGTAATTAACCGTAAGTATATATCTACGAAAAAAAGTGTTACAAACTGATGGTTTCAAGCATGTGCTTATTATAGTTGACGGGTTCTCAAAATTTTGCCTATTGAAGAAACTTAAAACTTTAGGAGCTCAGGAATTGTTGCCTATAATTCGTGACACTAACATCATTTGGTACCCCATCGTAATAATTCGTCAGATTGGCCCAACGTTTTGTGAAAAGTTCAACAAACCATGAACACCACAGTACAAAAATCGACAGGCTTTTCTCCAATTCGTTTATTAATCGGTAGTAATGCAAATATACCTTGTGTTCAAGCTCGTTTAAACGATGTACTTGACAACGAATCTAGATAAAACTTTCGACATTTTATCCGACCGAGAAATTGCTTATAGACGGTTGTTGGACGTAGCACAAAAGTTTAAAGAACATTTTGATGCAGTACGTCGAGATAATGTAAATTACAATCTCGGTGATTTAGTTTGTTTGTCAGGATCATAGACGACATGATAAATTGAAACCGAAGTATAAAGGACCATATGAAATTATTAGTATATTAGAAAACGATCGTTATCAAGTGCGTAGTGGTGACAACAGAAATATTACAGTAGCTAAAGATAAACTAAAGTATTGGCCGGGTGAATGGATAGATGAGAATATTGTTGTTGAAGATGCTTTCTAATTTATTGATCGACGTACTTTATGTAATTTCTGCTAGTCAGTCAGGGGTTTGGTGTGTCAGCCTGTCCTCACAAGCAGCAGGTGTTGGGGCTGACATGTCAAAACCCTTGGCCATTAAAATGATTCATCTACTGGTCTGTCCCTTATCTGGTGTTAGTCGGTCTACACGTGCAGCAGGTGTTGGGGCTAACATGTCAGGATAAGCGGTTGCATAATTACTGCTGGTCGATTGTTTATCTGATGTAAGTCTGGCTTCACATGCAGCAGGTGATGGGACTTTCATGCCAGGGTAAACAGTCATGGTAGATTGTTGTTAAAACAGTATTTCGAATTGAAGTATCATGTGAACGTGATTTCAACTATTTAGTCAAATACTATATTAATAATGAGAAGTTAGATTAATATGTTGTACTAATTTATAATGAACACAAATTTTGTTTTACTGATGATCATCTATTGGTTAAAACAATAAACACACTAAATGTAGTTGTTTGGTGTCGTAACTATAATTACTTGTTGATTGAAATGTAATTTATACTAAATGCATTTTTGTTATTTATGTGATTCGAGAACGAATCACTGTTCAGAATGGCCGTGTAATATACAGGGTGTATATGAAAATGGGACAGTTACTTTAATGGATGAAAGAGCATAACTTTAGTATGTAGTTACAAAAATAATTATCGAAAAAAACGTATCCGTTTAAGAGTTATGACCGTTTTAATTTGCAAGTTTTATCCCCACCATTTCTCGTAAAATTGGGTTGATCGTGTACAGTTACAGATTTTAAATCTTACGTTTTTTTTTATTTTGTAATAATTTCATCCGTTACTGAAATACAGCCTGAAAACCATTTTCGAAAATAATGCCTATACCCCAATGGGGGTACACCCTGTATAATACAATTCTAAAAAATACTCTTCTTCTTTTATTTAATTAATAATTAGCACACTCTCGGTGGTCGAGGGTTTTTATTTTTTTGCTTTAGTGTACGTAAATTCTAACAAGCGCATTTACATTTTCGTACTACGCACCGATTTTTATCAAGATCTGTCAAGCCATTCTTCAGTTATAAAAGGACATACAGATAGACGGACAGTCAAAAATTTTAAAAATAGTGGAATCGAAGTCATTGTGTCATAAAATGAGTATTTATCACAAAATTTGACAGTAAAATTATATCATTACCAAGATTTAGCGTTTCCCACACAAAGTTTCATCGCCATTTTCATCATCATCATAGGGGTAAATTTTTGTTAAAAAAAAGAAGCTCATGTCCCTTTTTCTGATGTCAAACTAACGTCCTGCTAAATTTGATCGTAATCTGTTCAGCGGTTTACCATTTCCCATACAAAGTTTCATTTCCCTTTTCACCCTTTTAAGGCTAGTTTAGCCTATATGTGTTCCCAAACTATATCCATACATACATACATCTTCACGCTGTATCCCTAACCCTCCGTCGGCTAACACTCTGGCTCTTTGATCTTCATAAGTCAGCCTTGATCTTCCTTGACTTCTTTTACCACTCACTTTCGCTCTGTAGATTTTCTTCGTCAGTCTTTCATCACTCGTTCTTTCTATATGTCCGAACCATCCAAGCATTCCTTTCTTCATTTTTATAATAACGCTAACTATAATCATAACTAATAATAACAATAACTATATTCATGCTACATCATAATCAGTTCAGCGGTTTAGCATTTCCCGTACAAAGTTTCGTCCCCCCTCCCTCCCGTTCCCCTTTTCACAGATTTTTGATAAAAAAAAGTAGCCTATGTATTGTTAATAAAAAGAAGTCTTATCGCCGCACCTCTCACTATCAAGATTTAGCGTTTCCCATACAAAGTTTCATCCCCGTTTTCAACATCTTAGGCATAAGTTTTTGTTAAAAAAAATTGTCTATGTCCATTCAGTAATGTTAAACTATCTCCCTGACAAATTTCATCATAATAGGTTCAGCGGTTTACCATTTACCATACAAAGTTTCATCCCCCTTTTCACCCTTTTAGGGATAGATTTTCTAAAAAATAAGTAATCTATCATGAGCGCATTCAGATATTCTTACTACGTACCGATTTTCATTAAGATTGGTCAGGCCGTTCTTTAGTTATAAAAGGACATACAGTCAGACCGACAGACAAACATTTAAAAATGGTAGAATCGAAGTCGGTGAGTTATAAAATAACTATCAATCACAAAATTTGACAGTAAAATTATAATTACAGACAGACGCTAGATATTTATATAGTAGTATAGATAGATAATAGAAAGATTGTTTTTGAAAAAGAGCCTACGTATGGCCTACGTCTGCCCCCGGGCACGTACTATCTCTGAACAAAACATTATTTATCATATATCACCATAGTCAGCGGTTTAGCATTTCCCATTTGAAGTTTCATTCCCCTTTTCACCCCCTTAAGGGTAGATTTTTGATAAAAAAAAGTAGCCCATGACCGTTCTCTGATGTCAAACTATCTCCTTGCCAAATGTCATCATAATCGGTTTAGTGGTTTACCATTTCTCGTACAAAGTTTCATCCCTCTTTTCACCCCCATAGGAATAGTTTTTGATAAAAAGGTAGCCTATGTCCAGTCCCAGGTGTCAAAAAATTATATCCATGCTACATCATAGTCAGTTCAGCGGTTAAGCATTTCCCGTACAAAGTTTCGTCCCCCTCCCTCCCGTCCCCTTTTCACAGATTCTTGATAAAAAATTAGCCTATGTATTTTTGATAAAAAAAGTCTTATCACCTCACCAAATTTTATCATTAACAAGATTTAGCGTTTCCCATACAAAGTTTCATCCCCCTTTTCACCCCTTAAGGGTAGGTTTTTGATAAAAAAAAGTAGCCTATGTTCGTGCTCTGATGTCCAACTATCTCAGTGCTAAATTTCATTGTAATCGGTTCAGGGATTTACCATTTCCCATACAAAGTTTCATCCCCCTTTTCACCCCTTTAGGGGTAGATTTTCTATAAAATAAGTAGCCTATCATGAGTGCAATCATGTGTTCTTACGACGTACCGATAGCTATTAAGATCAGTCAAGCCGTTCTTTAGTTATAACAGACAGACAGACAGACAAAAATTTTAAAAATGGTAGAATCGAAATCAGTAAGTAATAAAACTACTATCTATTGCAAAATTTGACAAAAAATCTGAAATTATAGACAGACACAAAAGATTTATATAGTAGTATAGATATAGTGAAATCATTAAATCCACCAAAGAGACTTAGACTTAACAAATAAATGGTGTTTCTTCATGTATTGTTTTTCTTGTGTACAATTAATTAACTTTCTATAAATATCCCATTAGATGTCGATTGCAGAGGTGTACTAGGCGCCCTTAAACAAATTAGGTACACCACTCTCCAGGTGATAGTAATAATAAACATCTTCTATTACTCAACCCACACCTCACTCTGCCGGCCTGAGAGAGCAAGTCACAAAGTAGCTTTCATTCTAATCTCTCAAATCGTCTAGTTGCAGTCTCAATTCAACGCCCGTAAATGCAGTCCGGACTAGAGCTCTTGAAACGTAATCGAACTACGTAACGTCCGTCTTCATCTCTTTTTGTTGTTTTCTCGTAAATTTCTTCACAACTTATTTCTTCCTTTGTTAACTTCCTTTTTATTTTATTTGGTTCTCTCTCTATTTCCCAAAATCGCTTCAGTATGTCATCTTCTCTGATTTGTACATGTAGATTGATTACACGCCGCTCGTTACACAAATTCTCTCTCTGAACTCTGCCAGACAAGATCCAGCCTAATTTGGTGTTCTGTGCAATTGGACCGTTTCGGGATGGATGCTTCATAAGCTCTCCCATGATTATCTCGTTGTGAACCTCAACAACCAGAATCATCTCAATCTTTCCAGATGCACTGTAATTGGGGTCAGCTAACGATAAGTTTTTAATTTCAGGCCAGTCGGAAATTGGAGTATCGCTCGACGGAAGAAATAGTCAGTTTTCTCAAAACATAAGGCTTCACTTGCATAATACACTCTGGATCGTGAAAGGACTCCAATTTCAGTGAAACTATGTACCTTGTTCTCGTTTGACCGTCACCGACTCTTGTTATTAATCCATTTACAGAATCTTTTCTCAGGTGCAGTGCTTGAACTAACGCTTCGGTCACAAATGAAGCTTGAGAACCTTAATCGACTAAGGCTCGGATAGTCTGTGTGTTGCCCATTGCTGATTTCGCTCGGACCATGGCTGTGGCCAGTAACACCTCGCACTGATTGCTCTCTTTAGCAAAATGACCTACTACTTTCTCTCTTGGCTGTTTCTCCAGCGTTTGAGCGGGACAAGCAGATTTATCATTACTCGAAGACGAAACAGGGATTGCGTCGTGATTACTCCTCTCGTAACGCAGAAGCGCGTGATATCTTCTGCCACACCGACGACAACATGCAGCCTGATGGCAATTTCTCACACCATGCGTAGATGTCAAGCAATTGAAGCACAATCTCTGTGTTTATATATACTCAGATCTTGATTTTGGAGATTAGTTCAGAAACTGCTTACATCGATAAACAGCATATTGTCTGGAACACATCGCGCAAGCTTTAATTGACTCGATTTGTTTTTTGTCACTCGATTTTTCATCTTGTACAGCGGTATGAAATGACTTTGACTTATAGAACTTATTAGTGTTGGTGTGTTTTAAATTACTACTCATAGGTTTTATTATAGACTTGCTCCCATCTCATCTATCATTTCCAAAGTTCGGAACCCCGTTTCAAGAAAACGCGCCATTTGCTCCCATGTCGGCAGATCATCTGACTCCATCTCATTTACTTTTATTTCCCACTGTTTACGTGACTCTTGATCAAGCCTCGATGATACTAAGTAAATAATGATTATGTTCCAGGATTTGGTATTAATGCCCATGTTCTCTAAGGACTTGAGACAAGCTGATGTGGTATCAAATAGGCCTTTGATAGCGCTCGATGACTCGTAACTCGTCGACTTTTGAGCAAATAACCGTCTCATAATCTCTGTGCAGTTATATCTCTTGTTATTATAACGCCTTGTTAATTGCTTCCATGCCTCATCATAATTGGTGTCCGTAGTAGTTGAAAGTTTTTAAGCAGATTTTCAGGTTCTCCTGATAAACATCCTTTTAGATAGTGCAATTTCTGTATTGCACTCAACGCAGTATTGTTGTGTATTAAGGACACAAACATGTCGAAAAAAGTCTGCCACTCTTCATAACTACCACTGAACTTGGGCAGTTGTACTTGGGGAAGTCTCACTTCGGCGGCGAGCATAGTTTGGGGTGCAGGGGTTTCATGCGTAGATTTATTAAGTCTTCCAACGTCTTCTTTCAT
The DNA here is from genome assembly GCA_907165235.1 of Zeuzera pyrina. Lineage (NCBI taxonomy): Eukaryota > Metazoa > Arthropoda > Insecta > Lepidoptera > Cossidae > Zeuzera > Zeuzera pyrina. The sequence goes on from OU015624.1 coordinate 14,780,235, forward strand.
TTATGATTTATAATCTGTGTAACACTCCTCAATTTTGTCAAATAATTCATTTTCAAAATGTAAAATCGTCTTCTTTTCATCAGGTTTCACTATTTCCAAAATTTTAAAATGTGTCTCAGAAACGTTTTCCCAGATTTTCTCTAATCTATATCTATACCTAATCTCGTTCCAATGTATGACGACGTAATTCTTTCTTTGGGTGCTTTTTTATAATTATTATAATTCTTCACTAAACGATCATAAAAATCTTCTTTTTTAATTATGTATGACTCCATTTTAAATTAACCAAATTAAAGTAACTGTTTGTTTACAATTCAAAAAATTGTAGTACATAAATTTCTAAAATAACCCCAAAAGTTCATAAAATCAACGGAGAAAATTTTCGAAGAAACGCCAAACCTCATGTAAAATGTTTTGCACAAAATTTCCAAAGCAACAAAAAGTTTATGAAATTACCGGACAAAATTTCCGAAAAACCCCAAAAGTTCATATAACACTATAGGTACATCTCGCACAACATTTTCAAGTAACCTCAGTTTTAAAATGTCTCGCACTATTATGTGGTAAAATGTTCGCTTACAATTATTGATCACTGATATTGATTTAATAATGTCCCGTAAATAAGTTTAAGTCCACTCATTAGCTGTTCAATGTCCCATAATAAGTTTTTCAAAGTTTTCTAATCAGTTTTTTTTTTCAAGTTGATTATCACAATTTTACACCATGCGTTGACCAATACATGTACAATTTGAATTAAGTACTGTACTATCACTTTACGTTTTTAAGTTTTTTCACGGTACTTATGAATCTTTCGAAGTTCTTTTCGGCATTTTCTAAGGGCTTCGGCACCAGAATATTAGCTCGCGGATGAGGGAAATTAAATTAAACTTATATCGTAATGAATTTGAAAATGTATTAAACAAAAACAACTGATAACAGTTACATGACAAAAAACACTACTACTAAATTGCTATACTGAATTTTTTACACATGATTAATGTGTAGGTCGGACAAATTTTTTTTTTTTACTTCAAACTGATTCTGTACAACAATATATCTAAAAATCAACGCATAATAAGTGTTTTGTTTTTCAGGTAACCTTATATCACAAAATCAGTCATATTATTATACAATATATAAAAAATTTTCAATAAAATCTTACGACGCTAACTCCTGTGTTGACATTTGACCGTGGCCCAGCAGTAGCCGGCCCATCCCGGGTGGCCGAAGGAGACCGTCGACCGGCTGCAGTAACTTTCATTGTTAAATACTTTCATCAATTTTAGGTTTGAACTGATACCTCTACCTGACTGATGTCTGATACCTGTGTGGAAGTTATACAGTGTGAAATTGAATACTGAGTAGAACACTGAATGATCAAACCGGAGAATATGTAGAAAAGAAGGCCGACTCCTGCTTCATTCGTATATAACGGATTTGCCTACTCTCGGCCGGATACGTAGGTTTATTGCGTTGGTTGTGAGATGCAGACAACATCTCGTTTAATTATGTACCTATTTAGTATTTAAAAAAAAAATACGTACAATAAGTTTTTCATGTTTGTTTTTAATTTCTTGTAGTTGTATGTTGAAGAAAGATAACTCTGGATTCGAATAACTAAAATTATTTAGACATCTAAGAACATTATAATACGTTCGTTTATGCGATTTAGACATTTTTATATTTGTGACGATGTAAAAAGGAATTATAGACATAAATAAATAATTACCCATATTCATCCAAAATATTGCCGTAGTGTGCGTGCGAGCGAGCGTATTAGTGCGCATACATACAATTCGCGTTATGCTGGCTTTCTATGAAGACATCCTACTGTTACGTTTATACTATGATCAAACATGAGAAATAAAACTTCTTTATTTCATTTCATAATATTTTTAATCAAACGTTTTCCAAATTAGAGTTAAGAGAATTATATCTATGATATTGATATGCAGACTAAACATTATATATTTCGAAAACTGCTTGGCTTGGGTATCGCGTTCCAGGTCTTTTGTTCAGAAAGATAATAAAATTTACATAGGTCTATGGAAACACACGATTCGCTGACCGATTCATAAAACTTGAATTGCTCTTGTCGAAGTAAAAGGACGAGTCCACAAATAAGAAAATAACCTTATTACAAATTATTATATTATACACATAATAATTTGTAATTTGATTATTGAAATACAATGTTATATACTAGAAAAAAATTAACAGAAATGGCTTTAAATAAATATAAAAATCTTAGCCGAAATAATATGCGTTTCATTATTATTTACGTAAATATGTGAAACTTTCTCTATGATTCTCTAGGATTTGTGTAAATATTTTCTCATGTAACAATTTGCAATTGTAATATTATGGTAGGTATGTCAATGAATTATAAACAAAAAATACATTGTCGATAGTACAAGAAAGTTGTCAATTTTTTTTATAGTCTAGCTTTTAAAGAACAAATTCTGTAAAAACATGACCGACGCCTAAAATTATGCAACTGAAAATATATCAGAATGGGCGGAGCTTCTAAAGTACTCCGCTCAACATCCAGTAATGCTACCGAATGAACACTTGAGAGGAGAGATTTTCGGCATAATTTATTTACGAAATTCTTTTCTATTTCACCAGATAATAAAAAACCACGGTTACAGCGTCCGTCACTTCAAATCGGTTTTGACTTATCTGCTTTGATTTGCGACATTTAAGAATATCATCGCTAGTAAAAATTAAGAATTATTATAAAAATGACATGATGTAACTAAATATATCATTCTAGCTCATTAAAGTCTTTTTTTAATTTCGTATTTATTTTATTTATTTATTTATTTTACACGCACAATGAATTTTTAAATTAACAAACAATAAATACTTATGTACCCATAACACTTAATAAACATTTACATGTAAATAAAAATAAAATACACAACGTGTAAATTGAGTACTTATTGCTCTAGTCCGGCCAGACTTGTATACCTTGTGTCGTGGGAGTACTAGTGCAATTCACAATTTCATCTTATTTGTGTTAGTTTTACTATATAAGTATATATATACATAATTTCTTGTTTCATCAGTTCATGTTTGAGTGTATATTCTGAATGAGTCCATTTGTTTGTGGATTTATGTGTATGTATATGTGCGTAAATGTGTGCTTGCCTAGGTGTATATATGAGTGTCCGATGAAGAAGTATATATTTGGACACGATACGTGCCCTATATTCTATGAATTTAACCTAATAAGTGTATGTCTCGAGTAAGGCCTGTTTCAGTTTTATTGAAAACGCGTGCTGTGTTTACTTATAAGTGATAGTGCATTTAGCATAATATCAATAATCCAATAATATTAAATATGTGTCTCACTTGGTATTACGATTGGTGGTGAACTTAAATAAAAAAAAAGTTTGAAAGAACTTTTATGAAATCATTAAAACAATACAACAATCAGATTAAAAACCAGTAGATTCTCTCATAAGTCATAATATATTCTACTGCTGTTGTTAAATTTCAAATCTAATAAAAAAATACAGATAATGTGAAATTAGAAAAAAACAAACATTGTAATATTGAAAAAAAAAAACACATTATTAAGTTATCGCAGATACCTATTAACCTTTGGAAGCGGCTGAATCAAAAGCCGCCGGGACATTTAAAAGTTCAGATTTTTGCCAATACAGCGCTAGAAGTCTGCTTATGAATATGACGTCAACAGCTAATAATGCATGCGTTGTATTTGTTAAAGAGCTTTGTATTGAATGAAATGGACATAGACAGTGCAATAAAGAAAAAGAATAGGTCATGGATTTATTTGTAATTAATGAACCGGATGTAGGCATCTAATACAAAATTTTGAGTCGAAACTCATTTAATACAACTAACAACAAACGTCAAGGTAACTTTATTATCTTTATGGAATTTCGCGAAAATCTGATTGACACATACATATTTCAAATAAAGAAAATAATATAACGTGAGCATTGTTTCAATGAGGATCTCAATGAAAATATAGACTAAAGAAAAATGATTGGGTTTATCAACAATACCTATTCTGCAAGCTCAATGCATTGTTTCTCAACCATTTTTATGTCGGGACCGAACGTAAAAGCCAAAAAATTAAGTATAAAGTTTTGCGACCCCTTCGCTATGAAATTATAATTATATTTAATTTAATAGTTTATTTATACGTTTAATATAAATTTTCAAGGCTCCCTCAGGCGATAAAAACGCAAAACCGTGCATTACAAATATAAATTATCGCGCGCGCGCGCGTGTAAATCGCGCCCGCCTGTCTAAGGGTCTAAAATTACAGAGTTCGTGCAACGAACAGGTTCGTAGTACATGTTAAATGCCTAAGTTATAAAAATAGAAGGACGCGAGGCAGAGTTTCATTGTTATTTACATTTTTAGGGAAGTAGCACAGGGAAGCAAATACATACAACAATGATCTTATCTCACTCACCCAGTGTTTAATTTTCGAAAGCGAAAACAAAAGTCCGATCAAGCTAGAGACATTGGAATGTTAAAAGCATTCACATATCTTGACAACAAAGTGGAAAAACCAATGATAAGGTTACAGAAAACGAAGGAGGTATGTTAGAATCGAGGTGCTGCCGTGCTGTGCGCTCTGTCCTGTCTCTCTAGGCCGCTAGGAATTTGGCGTAAAGATATCGACGTATATATAAATTGTAGCGGTGCGTATATACTGCAGTATCCATGCAGTAGTCATGCATTTATATTTGATTTTTTTTTTATTTGACCACGTGATTGACGGACGTGTGAGAGAAGGAAATGTATGGTATTATACAAATAAGATCAAGCAAGTTTGCTCAGTATTATTCAGCATCATACTTGTTTTCTATTTAACAAGGTTTAGGTCAAACTTACGTAATATTGTAGGTCGATGATAATGTTACGTACAGTTCATGAATGTTAAATAAGAAAAGTCGTTTACGTCGTAGTGGCAATGTAGCGGTAACGTAAAACCTTTACTGCCGTAATGGAAAAATATTGTAAGTTTCAATATTATAAAAACAGTAGATAAATTAATTAAGGAATAATAATTTGATACAATTTTCTACATCTTATATCTTACGATATGAATATTGTATTTTGTATTTGTTTTCTATGACACAAAACAACAACAGGATAATGGAAAAACATATAAAAAAATTTGTTTTGTCCGAAATCTAAAATAAGTAGATGAACGATTCAAACAATGGTTGTATTGTAGAGAAGTAAATATCGAATATTGCTTTAATGCGGGTTCCTATTCATAATTTGAATTTCGGCAATGTCTACTGGAGACCGCTTTGTATTGAAAGCAATAAAACATTGTCTATTGCGGGAAACGAGCAGACATAATAAAATTCTAAAGTACTTATTCATTTTCAGTTTGTGTCATTTTATTTAGGTAATAGTTATATAATTGTTTGTTTCTGGACATTTTAATAACTACCACACATAATTTATCAACCACATAGTTTATTTAGTCCAAAAGCCACGTGAGTATAATATATATAAGGCTACGCAAAAGCTATTATTCTTCGATTACAAATATGTGATCGAAGCTATTATCACATGACTTACATTTACGCAAACGGGGCCACGCCCACATGTCAACTCTCAAATAATGTTATAATATGCAACTATGCAACAGATATCCAATTATTTGCTAAAGTATTATTCTACATACTAATTAAAAAAAACGTACATAATGTTTCCAGTTAACAATGGTTACCAAAACATTAAATATCCATTAGGTTCACAATTTTGTGATGTTTTAAAGTTTAAACTAAATAATTACATCCGTCCACAGTCCATGCACTGTCCATACTAATTAAATTTTACGCCTTTGATAGGCGTTAAAGGTAATCAGTCGGTAACGGAGATATAAATAGACACTTGAAAACTATCGAATTAGGTGAACATACAACGGATTTATGTAATTACTAGACATTAGGAGCCTTACTTATAAACGCGGCGTAAACATGAAATAGTTATGTGAGCCTTCTGTCATACTCAAGTTTATGAACAAAATAAAATGATGGAAGTGGACAAAAATTTGTTCCGAAGTTTAATCTCGTTATAATTTCTATTAGTAACAGGGTAGGTATATAACGTAATCATATTTAACATAAAGGAATTATGCATAGTGTAATTAGGTACTCCTGTAAAAGTTATGTAAATTATAGTCTACTAGCAAGTACAGAAGTTTAAAGTAATTGTTTCAAAGTAAGATAACGAATCAGGATGGGGATGCGATGATTAGTTCTTACAAGAATCTGATCGTGCAGGGGGATCAGCTTTGGCTATAAAAGTAAATTGAATTGTTCTCCGGGCTGTTGTTTTACGCTGCATGAGCCAATGACCTTGCTATGTTTTTAACTTTATACTTCATAGCTAACTAGCTTGTTATAGCTTTAGTGTGATGAGATAAAAGAATTACTGAAGGCTGCTATGTTACTTCCACTATGTTAGTTTTATATTTGACTATTATATAGTATAGGTATGTATATTTGTAGTAAATAAAGTAACTTACTAGACTATCTGATAGGTATTACATTATAACATATCTGAAACACATTCATGTGCGCTTATTATGAAAGTTATATTAATTTATTACTATTTTGAATGTTAAGTGAAGACATCCACATACTAAAAGAAATTAAACATTAGTCGTGAATTGCACCATCTTAAAGCGACGAAAAAGTATAATTGTCATAGGTAATACCATGTAATACAAAAGAAACAAACATAATTAGCCAATACCGTTTTTTCTCTCTGTCATATAACCTCATCAAAATTATTCTGACTGATAATATTTGTTCTTTACTATAGAAGTTGTACAATAGAAGTTGAACAATTAAAATGTAAGACGACATTGGAAGACGTAAGATAAGACCTACTATAGGGGTGCCTCTTTACAAAGTACTTCGCTGTAAAAGGGTGTCTGTACTTTCTGAGCATTAGAAAATAATATTAGTAAATAAATGCATACATTGTACACGTCACATCCTGTTACATTATATACATTATTATTGCTCCTAAGGGAGTGCTTAGTTAGACAGTGTAATAAATAGGCAAGTCTCCGAAAGTGAAATTATAACTACAAAACTAAACTGTTTACTACACATTTTCAAAACAAACGGCACAAAAAATATGGAAAGAAATCCATTACAATGATCTAAAATATAATAATTAAAAAGAAATGAGCCAAGAAATCTAAATTACTGACGTAATAACTACAATAAAATTAGGAAAATGAAACCGGATGAGACATACGTATGTACATTAAGAACAGGAAATGAAAGATGAAACGGGACATGTATGTATCCATATCAAGAATAGGTAATGAAAGATGGAGTGGCATAACTACAGCATGGTACTCAAGGGACGCCGAAACAAAAAGGGATAGATTTACTACGAGGTGGATAAGTTTGTAGAATATTTAGAAGCCCAATGGGCTTCTAAATGTCAATGGTATTGACAAGTGGAAAACAAGAACGAAATAGAAAAAGAAGGCGGGCGTTTGTCCAGTAGCGGAATGATCTGGGATGTGAGATGTGACTTAAGATTTTCAAAATATTAATAAAATACAATGAAAGTACAATTTCGACTAGCCCGTTGGCGCAGTGGCAGAGGATCCCAGCTTTGACCCCCGGTCAGGTCAATTTAGTAAATGAACTTTTCTAAATTGACTCGGTTCCGGGTGATACTGGGAGCTCCTCCACAGTTCGTTGTATGATACTCATAGTACTCGTAGAAGCCTAGTGCTTAGTTTGGGGTCACATAGTTGGTGTAATTGTTTAACAAAAAAAGATGAACAATATTTTTAAATCACTGCTGAACACATAATAGTACTTTAAATTACTATAATTTATATTACAATAATATATTTATTAATTTTGTCTTGAATTTCATTATTATTTATGGTCACTACATCGTAGTAATTGGCACAAGTTGCTTAAAGACAATAGCCACAGTTTTGGGACTGTGGCCAAATACTTACTCCCTATAATTACTTTTATCGCTTTTCAACCACTATTTTACTCCCCTTACTCAAAGTAATTCATTTTTCACTATCAAACTGTATTTCATCTGAAGTTTGTTTTAACCAATTTATATACATTTATTTCGTCATTTATCATCAATAAAATTAAAAGAACCAAATAAGACACAAAAATTTTGTGCTCATAATTTCCAATTTTATTAACTTCTTTTATAGAACTCTATGAAGAAAGATTGATGATTCTCGTGTCTCCATTTTATTTTTCCGAGGATAATCTCGTTGTCTCCGGCTTAAGGACATGTGAGCCGGAAATACGACAGCAATTTTCCTCCAACTATAGAAAAATGAGGAACATTTAACGTTGCGCATGGATACCCCAGAATCTATGTTCTTAACTACTGCTTTCTTTGTAAGAATCAAAACTTGAGCGTGCTTTTACTATTTAATAACTCATCCATTCGTGTAAAAAATATAATGTTGCAGAAATATTATCACAAGATCTAAGTATATTATTATGAGCAATGGACATTCATACAAACGCATTTTTTAATATTTTTAATATTACTTTGCAATATATTTACATGTAAAGTAATCATAGATTTTAATTTCATTTTAGATTTTTAATTCGAAGAAAATACGAGGGCTGCTATTTATGTATCCAGAACTGACCAGTTACAGAACAATATTAAAAAAGTAACTATAACGTTTAAAAATGGAACTCTTTGGCTGAAGAATACAATTTGTTTCATGTAGCTCTCATTTGTTTATCCTTTGTGGCGTCATTTTGAAAATTGCGAGTCTTTATCACCATGGATTTAAGTCGTGAAAATTTTCGTGTTATGATTTATTACGATTTTCGGCGAGGGCTAACTCAAAAACAGTGCATCGATCAACTCACTTCGACTTTTGGGGACGAAGCACTATCGAAAACTACTGTGTATCACTGGTTTAGTGAGTTTAATCGTCAGCGGTCTGTGCTCACGGACGAAGTTAAAGAAGGTCGCCCTAAATCAGTTGTTGTACCTCAAAATATTGATGCTGTGCGGGAACTAATAATGCAAGATTGTCATGTTACATATCGCGAGATAGAGGCGTCTCTGGGCATAAGTATGACAAGTATATATAAAATATTACACGAACATTTAGCTGTGAAAAAAGTTTGTTCACGTTGGATTCCGCACAACTTGAGAATTGACCAAAAACGGGCTCGTGTCGATTGGTGTGAAAAAATGTTACAAAAGTACAATCAGGGTGCGTCAAAAGCTGTCTATAATATCTACACAGGTGATGAATCTTGGATATATGCGTATGATCCTGAAACTAAACAACAATCAACGTTTTGGGTGTTCCAAGATGAGCCGAACCCAACAAAAGTCATTCGTTCAAAAAGCACTTTGAAGCAAATGGTCGCTTGTTTTTTTTATGTTAATGGACATGTAGCTACAGTGCCGTTAGAGGATCGTAAAACGGTTAATTCTGAATGGTACACGACCATTTGTTTGCCAGAAATCTTTGAAGAAATAAGAAAGAACAACCGACAACGCAGAATCCTTCTTCATCATGACAATGCTAGCTGCCACACATCGGCCGAAACAACTCTGTATTTGGAAGATCAAAAGATCGAATTAACGGGTCATCCGCCGTACAGCCCCGACTTGGTCCCCAACGACTTCTATTTATTCCCAATCGTGAAGAATAAATTACGTGGTCAACGTTTTTCGAGCCGTGAAGAGGCTGTTGATGCGTTCAAAATGCACGTTTCGGAGATACCTCAATCCAACTCATGCAAATCATGCCATCGATCATCATGGTGAATATTTTGAAAAGCAATAAAACTATTATAAATGCTATATGTTTGTTTCACTTTGTTATTCCGGATACATAAATAGCAGCCCTCGTAATGAACAATTCTCTTATTTTTATCACGAAGTTCTGTATATGGATATAGGATCTGTGTATGAACCTGTTCTTCCCCATGTTTTTCTCAAAGCATTCACTCTAAAATATGTGTCTTTAAGCTGAAATCACCGCATATCACGACTGGAAGTAGAGATTAAAAGGTCTTATATAAAAAACATTCAAGATCTCACAATTTGTTCTATATAAAATGTAAACACTAATGTATACGTAACGTGGCCACTTAAGGATCTATAATATGGTTCATGATTAGAAACCTTATCAGAAACCATAAGCTCATATAAAAGTATTATTTTCTTATAAATTTTATGTTCTGATTTATAATTAGACTAGCTGAACCCGCGACTTCGTCTGCGCGGAACATTTTTTTTGTGGTTGTCCCGGATTAGGTTAAATTATATGTACGTGTATATAGTATATTTAAAGATTGTTTTCAAAAAAAGTCTACGTCTAGCCTACGTCTGTCTCGGGTCATATACTATCTCTTTACCAACGATCATAATTGGTTCGGCGGTTCAGCATTTCTTATTCAAAGTTTCATCCCCCTTTTCAACTTCTTAGGGGTAGTTTTGTGATAAATAAGTAGCCTATGTCCGCCCAGGTGTCAAACTATATCCATACTACAGCATAATCAGTTCAGAGCAGCAGAGTGTCTATCTGTCTGTATGTCCTTTTATAACTGAAGAACGGCTTGACTGATTTTGACGATAGTCGGTACGTAGTAAGACCATGTGATTGCGCTCATGATAGGCTACTTATTTTTTAGAAAATCTACCCCATATGGGATGAAAAGGAGGATGAACTTTGAATGGGAAATGCTGAACCGCCGAACCAATTATGATATTTGGTACATAGATAGTATGTGCTCGGAGACAGACGTAGGCTAGATGTAGAATTTTTTTCAAAAACAATCTTTAAATATACTATGCACATATACATATAATCTAACCTAATCCGGGAAAGCCACGAAAAAATTTTTCGCGCAGACGAAGTTGCGGTTACTACTATAAATCTCTAGCGTCTGTCTGTAATTATGATTTTATTGTCAAATTGTGTGGTAGATAGTCATTTTATGACTCACTGACTTCGATTTTACCATGTTTAAAATTTTTGTCTGTCTGTCTGTATGTCCTTTTATAACTGAAGAACGACTTGACCAATCTTGATGAAAATCGGTATGTAGTAAGAACATGTGATTGCGCTCATGATAAGCTACTTATTTTATTAAAAATCTACCCATAAAGGGTTGAAAAGGGGGATGAAACTTTGGGAAATGGTAAACCGCGGAACCAATTATGATAAAATTTGGCAGGGAGATAGTTTGACATTAGATAACGGACATAGACCACTTTTTTATCAAAAATCTACCCCACAGAGGGTGAAAAGGGGGATGAAACTTTGTGTGGAAAGCGCTAAATCTTGATAACGATAAAATTTGGTGCGGTGATAAGACTTTTTTTTATCCAAAACACATACGTCTACAACACTAATATCTAATAATAACTAGCAATGATAGTTATCCTACAAAGCAATAAAAGCGACAAATAGCCATTCTTACTGTACTACTTATTATTATTTGAATATGCACTTAAAATGAATAATTAAATTATATGCACACTTATATGTACACTTATATACATAACACGATTTGGCGACAGTGTAGTGGCCGCTTAATTATTCTAAAATATTCATTTTTAAGTTTTTTTTTTAAGTACTCTAGAGCCACCCATTCCCAAAGTGGGCGATAACGCCCCCCTGTGGGCGCTGCAGGCCTAAAGGGGGGCGGTAAGAGACCCAGAAAAAAAATGGGGGCGTTGTGTAGAGGCCTGGGGGGTGATTTGTAATTTCATTTAGCTAGGAGGCATCTTAGACAACGACTGCATGAGCTCTCGACTCAGTAGACAAAATAAGTTTGGGAACCTAGACTCTAGACAATTACACTGATTGTGTGACCCCAAACTAAGCAGTAAGCTTCTACTATGGGTACCACATAACGAACTCTGAGAGAATTCTTAGTAACACCCAGACTCCAAGCCAATTTAGAAGTTTGTTTCCAAAATTGAACCTGGGACCCTAGTTTGGAAAGCAGATGCATATGCCACTGCGTCAACGGACCAGTCACTGTGCTAACGGACCAATCATGTAGCAGTAAGTATAGTAATGGATATCGTATATATTTATGTATGCATATATTAGATACATACATACGTTTATATGTAGACACATACATACAATCTTGTAATATTGTTTTAAAATAGATATCTTTTTACGCGATCTTAGTTTTGATGAGTGTGATGTAGTAGTCCTTGTGTAACGAATGTCTTGATTACATTCCTGTGACTCGAGTGCCTCTGACGGATGACCACTTCTTTTATTGCCTCCTCTACACGACAGCTATAAATAAACTAGTATTATTGTACGCTTGCTTACGTCTTATATGGCCTCAACTACGACAAATCTGCTGGAAGATTGTTTTGTATCATTCATTTTTATATTTGTAGAACGAAATACGTTCCATTAGTTTTTACAGGGTATGTGACGTGTGAAGAAGGTAAAATAGGTGAAATCTGACAAATCATAAATAAAAGGAAATTAGCTACGAGTAGGTAACGAGTATAGATACTTGTTCAAAAAATAATAAAGACAATATATGGGCAAACACTTATTTAATATCTACGGATTACCTATTTTCAGACATTCATTTCGTTTGAATGATAAAAACAAGAACATTAGAATAACAATGAAAGTGAAACAAGAAATAAATTATGAACAGGGATAAAACGTCTAAAATTTATTTACAGGTAATAAATAATTATCAGACTTCTTGTTTGCATTCAAAGATTTAATTTACGAAATTTATAAGGACACAACGTAAACACAAGAATCAACATAAATACAACTAAATTTGTTGAAGTTGAGAACCTGTCTTTCTGTCATAGTCACAGCAAGTGTTATTTTCAGAGACTATTTGATGCAAACAATTGAGATTGGAAACAGTTGTAGTAAATAGTAACCCAAGTGCCTGTACTTACATGAACTTCAGTCATTTAAAGTGAAAAAGTTTCATTTTGTTACCTCAGGTGTTCGGAGGTGTGGATGACGCGTCCTGTCGAGATCCTGGGCCTGGCAGCGCTTTTTCTTGACCTTTCCTGTGCAGCGGTCTTCTTTATGAAGTGGACTGTATTTTGTTTACATATTTATAACTGAGTGGAGCGGCGCGGAACCCCAACGATATGGGTGTGGTCAAAGGTGACCAGAGCGGTGCGTATGGTACTACGACCAACACGCGTCGACGTCAGAGGTCGATGGTAGACTCCTAATAAAAATTAACAGGAAAGATGCAGCGGACAGAATGACAACAAAAACTATTGCGGGTGGGACAAAATAAAACATATATGATTTGGTGTTAACAAATGTGTTTCAATATTTTATTAAATTATTGCAAGTGACATAATTTTTTATAAAACCGAACATCTGACATTGCTAATAAATGTTTTTGCGAATACGAAGGTATACGTTCATTATGTGTCGCGCATTGTATTCGAAGTCCCTAAAGAGTGCGAAACCTTTCCTTCTTTCAATGGTAGGTAAACCCTTTTTATTTCCTTAGAAAAGTTCTGTGACTGCAAAAAAAGAGAAAAAAATGGCGCGCAAATGGATTTTCCGTTTCGTCAATTTGACATCTAAAGCTGTACCTTATCATAAGACCTTTAGATATATTGAACACATTATTTGACAAGATATAATTTTAAATAAAAAATATGGAATCTACAAAAAGGATGTGTAAACCTGAGTATAGATTTTTAACATCGGCTTAAAAGATGCACACAAATTTAGATAAACCTCAAAATTAATTTTAAATTAAAAGGATCAAAGGCTATCCCGGATAGGCGGCAACGTTAGAGGGCTTTATTTACACAATTCTGTGAAAACCGATTTTTACCTAGCGACTGGTATAACATTAAAGTGTTTCTACATCTGCCGATCATTTTTTTAATGACGCAGAAGAAAGCTGACACAGGTACCTAGCCCCCTATGAGAGAGAGTGGATTATGTGGAGCTTTTGGTCAATCTCGGGGCGCGCTGTCTTAATCATCAGAATCTCCACTACAGAAGCCACCGAAGCCCCTCTCGTGCTGTGCACAATTACTTTTCGAGGAGAGGAGAATAACAAAGCCTCCCCTCCCAAATACCACACACATTGATTACGTATACTGGCCCCACTGGTCCACGTCCACCGTCCCGATCAAATACGGTGCTTCAGATTCCGAGGCACCGTACATCTCGTCAAAGCTTTTCTTCGGTCACTCCCAGCTCGTCGGACCAGACGGTACTGTCCAGCAGTACATGAGAGAGCGACGATGCATGCTTATTGCTTATAAACATTGTATTTTAATAAACCTACATTGTAGAACGATGTTGATGAAAAAATGTTCTAAGTTTCGTGTCGGTTCTTTTTAGTGTCCAGATTTTCTTTTCTAACCAAACTAAGGTAGATTTAACGTACAAAAACACCTTGCAATTGGCTTTACATGAATAAATAGATTCGACTTTGACTTTGACGAAAGCTGCCCTGGACCCAAAATAGAGGGTATAGGCCACCCGTCCCAATCTATGCACTCTTTCATATTTATTTTAGTCATATTTAGCCATTTTATTGAATGACCTTTTGCATACCGTCATATGTTATGTCAGGTTTAACGAAAAGTAGGGCAGTAAAATGAGAACAATACCTATGTACGTTTATCGATATACTAAGCCAAATTCGTTGCCACGTCGTGACTGGGTTGCGCACAAGATAAAACAACTACATTATACACCGCTATATATATGCGCACGAAATGGCTACATCAAAAAAGCATTAAAAATATTGTGCCAAATAAATTGTAATAACAAAGTAATTGATGACAAAAACGCTTATTACACAATTGCACTTGATTTTTATTTATTAAAAATAGCTTTTCTTCGCGACGCGTCCGCGTCGATTTCAAAGATATCTTCGTTAAAGTCACTCTCTTATCGAAAGACTTTTTTATATACATGTACCTATACTACATGACGTAGTTACGTTGTCTAAACTAAACGTATACATGTATAGAGGGGAGAGCCTGAGAGCCAACATTGTAGGTACATGCGATACTTAGCTAACTGTGAGAGTGGTTTACAGATCAATACCATAACAGTACGTAAACTGTGATCGTCAATTTTTTGATAATCAATGAGAGCAGAGGAAAATGTGAACAGTCACAGGACACTTAGGCGCCTCGATGGATGAGAATCTCGTATACAATCTCTTAGAATTACCCAAAACCTGTTTTTGTTAAGGTAAGGCTGCGATTATTGGACCAACACTGATAAGACCTCTTGGATTACTCTGAAACGAATTATTTTAAAAATCATTTGTTGAGCAGAAACGCTACCTATTGAGCCCTTACCTACCCACCTAACCGCTGATGTCGTCGTCGTGAGCTTCGTCGAAGAATGTGTGTCGCGGTGTATAAAATTTAAGGTAAGTACCCACATGCTTTAAGTACTATGTAAGTCCAGTTTCGTAAGTTATTTCATGTATTTTTTTTTAATTTGTTCAACTAATTAAGAATGACGTGCTTTAAAAATTGTTTTTTTAATTCAGGTACCTAATATTTTTGTGAATTGGCTGCGAGATGTCATAATGGACTTGTCGGAGGCTGTTTGGATCGGTTCAATCACAGCTTCTAAATCTAGTTTTTAATAATAATTATTTATTTTTTAAGTAGGTATGGCAAAACAAATGCGCAACGCGAGCCGAAAAAACCCGGGCCCAAAATTGTGCTTGTGTTACAAAGGATTATAAAAACATTTTTGTCCATAATGACATTGATTGATTTCAAAAACCAAAAATTGTATTAAATTAATATCTTTATTCAATACACTTACTAAGAATTGTAGCTTAACAAATGTTGATTTATATTGTACAGAAAGTCTGTCCGTACTGAAATTTCTCTCGGAAGCAAAAATGTTAAAATCAGAAATGAGAGACAATGAATTAAATAATGGGTATTTTCCTCCCATTTTGATTTTTTAAATGTAACTTTAACGTATGAAATTAAATTTACAACGTTTCTAAATTACTGCAGAAATCTAAACTAATGCGTGTCCGAAATGTTATTACCCGGTTCGACGACCTCCGTGGCGCAATGGCTTAGCGCGTCGGAAAGTAAACGGGGGTTGCGGGTTCGATTCCCGTCTCGAGTCTGGATGTTTATGTATAATATGTATTTATTTACAAAAGAAAAGTATATAAGTAGTATATCAGTTGTCTAGTACCCATAACACAAGCGCTGTGCTGCTTACTTTGGGACTAGATGGCGCTGTGTGAAATGTCTGAGTATATTATTATTATTATATTATTTTGGTTAAAAAGAGAACAAACACCTGTCTCTGCTTTTTTTTAATAAATGTATTTTTAATAAGTACATGGCACGCAATTTGTGCCTAAGAATTAAAAAAAAATCAGAAAAGAAAAGTGCCTAATATCTCCAACCCATATTCCTTAATAAGTCGCTAAGCTTCATATTTATTTTGAAGTCTTTTATTACGTTTTTTCTAATAATATCCAGTTCAGAAAGATTTTTAACTTTCCTATTTTAATAGTCCTACATTAAAGCTCAATAGATACATATACTTACAAATACAATAAATTAGAAACTACATGGTTACATCACAAAAATTGTAAGAACACTTTTTCTCTAGGTAGGTAATACTAGAACATCAATGTTAGAAACCAATAGTCCATATCCTTAACTTCTAGCCAATTCATAAAAGATTCATCTTCACAGTCCACGTTCAACCTCTATAGTAGCGGCTCTCAAACTTTTTTGACGACGGAACCCTTTTGAAGCATCCAAATATTTAACGAAATCCTAAACTAAAGGATTATTTTTATTCTTTAATAACTATTATTCAAAAACAGGTTCTTTACGTAAAGCTACATTGAATCCATTCTAAATTGATAAAATTGTTTCCATTTATAATCCAAAGAAATAACGGTTGAAGTCGAAATTTCTATAATAAGGCTGAATTTTTGATATAATATTCATAAAAGTGTTTTAAACATGCATGTAAAATTTCAACATGCTAGCCCCCCGGCTTCGCTAGAAAAACAAACAAAAAAAGTCAGAATAACGTAGTTTTCTAAATTACTCTACAACGGTAAGTCATAGATAAAAGCGTTTTAGGCAAAAATTATAGAACGTAAAGTTTTACGTAAAATTGCTTTCATACTTTTTGTCGTAAGTGTCATATTAACGGAGTTAAAGCGGTTTGAAGCACAAGAAATGAGAAATTTCTTGAAAACATCGTAGAAGCGTAATAAACTATTATTTTTTGACTTGTTTTTTTTATAATCGGTTCACAAAACATTATAATTTGTTTGCGCATAAACAAAATTTTTATATTTTTCTTAAAAAAAAGTTATTAGCATTTTTATTTTTTAATCTACGATTTCAATAAGCAAATAGTATTATAGTATTGTAACTGGGCGACCAACATTAACTCAGTCTTACAAAAAAAATAACAAAAAAAGTCTGACTACATTGCAGGATTAGAACCTGCGTATTTCAGCTTAGTAGATCTACGCTCTAGCCATTGTACTACTGAGAAGGTAAACTCTGTTGTGAAATCAGAAGAGTTTAAAGTTTTGAAGTTTTAAGTGTGTGAAAACACAGAGGAAACGCATTTTCTGAAAATTGGTCCCTAACTAGATCGATTTTTGAACGATCGTTAGAGCCGTTTTTGAGAACGCGATTATATAGATATACAAATATTGCTTGTATAATACTCCTCTTTTAAATATCATAGTATCTTAAATATAGGAATTCCATGATATTTAACATTAAATTCATTGTTCACGAAAATAATAGATTTTTCTCCATGACTTTTAGCCATAGACTTTATAAATAACTCAAAAGCCAGACGCCGTTTCCGAGCAGCATCGGTAAGCTAAATCAGACAACCTGACTCACCTGTACATACGATAAACATTTATTATCAGATAACTTGATCGATCGCCATGTCGTTAGAAAACAGCACCCACACATCTCATATCCCATATTTTATCTGATGTTATTTGTTTCACTTCGTAGTACGGGACAGGCTGTCTGAAATTATGAAATCTATGCTTTTATATTTATTTCTCATTTTATTTCATTTATAATAGGTATTTTTTGCAAACTGAACATAGACATATTATTTCAACTTATTAATAACAAAAAACAAAAAGGGTCCGATGACATTACAGGATTCGAACTGCGCTCTTCAGCGTGGTAGACCTACACTCTAGCTATTATGCTATTGAAAAGGTAAACTCTGCTATACTAAGATACGATGAAGATATTATGAGGTTTCAAAAAAGTCGGCAAAACGTGATTCTTCGGTCCAACTCTATCAATTATCACAATATAACTATTATTTCTGTAGGTGTCTATAAATGTATATAGGTACATAAAAGCGGCAACCAAGACAGAAAGATAAACGTCCAGTTTCAGTATAAAGCATTAAATAATTAACAAGGTAATTTATGAAGAAAAATTCAAACGAAGTGTACGTTAAAAGGCATTTCGAATCTGACATACAAAACTGTGAGCAGTTTGCAAAGCCAAAAAATTTCACTCCTTTATGTACAAATACTCCTAAATCTGTTAATGTAATATATATTAACAGATTTAGGACTACAGAGAATCGTAAAAAATTCTCTGAAATCCTAAGTTCCACAATTTTTAAATACTCTACATATTTTCAACACAGAATTTACAAATTTACAATATAGAGTTCGGTTCAAAAATCGATCTGACTAGGGACCAATTCTCTGAAAATGCGTTTTCTCTATGTTTTCACACACTTAAAACCTCGAAACTCTAAACTCTTCTGATTTCACAACAGAGTTTTACTTCTCAGTAGTACAGTGGCTAGAACGTAGGTAGATCTACCAAGCTGAAATACACGGGTTCGAGTCCTGCAATGTGATCAGACTTTTTTTTGTTATTTTTTTGTAAGACTAAGTAAATCTCGGTCGCCCAGTTATTATACTATAATACCATTTGTATATTAAAATCGTAGATTAAAAAATAAAAATGCTAATAACTTTTTTTAACAAAAATATAAAAATTCTATTTACATGAAAAGAAATTATAACTTTTTGTGAACCGATCACAAACAACAAGTTAAAAAATAATAGTTATAATTAATAATAATAGTAATAATAAGAAATTTCTCATTTCTTGTGCTATGAACCGCCTTAACTCCGTTAATGTTATACCTACATACCAGCACAGACAATCATGAAAAAAAATTCTCTGAAATCATACGTTCCACAATTTTTAAATACTCTAATTACTTTATTACACAATTTAGAATGGATTTTTCAATTACATATTGTAGATCTCGCCGCGAATCTGGCATGTCACCACCCAACGCCGGTCACACCCGCAGTTATCCCTATCGACGTCGAGGTTCCATTCGTCTGTAGGAATACGGACTTTTCAACGATTTTGTTAAAAAAGTCAGGCTATGTTTAAATATTACATCTACAACGGAAAATCATTTAAAAATTTTCTGTAAAATTAAGCGTTCTACAACTTTTATCTAAAACTTTTTTCGATTAAATGATATGGTTTTTAAGTTATCTATTTAAATAACGTGATTGCTTGACCCCCTTTTTTTGTCGGGTGAACCCCGGAAGTTAGGACGATTAAATTTTACGTGTACGTTTAGAACATATTTATCAATATTACCTCAAAATTTCAGACGTCTATTTCTGTTCGTTTCGATTTTAATCCTTGTTTGACTGCTGGACTATAAGAAGGTAAATTTGATGTTATTTGCCTAACTATAATAATAATAGTTAGGAAAATATGATCTAGAGTATTTTTTTAGTAAATTTTACAAAGAATTAAATGAAAATAAAAAATAACAAAAAATATTCCAGTATAATATTAAAATTGTAAATTAAAAAAGAAATATGCTAATAACAAAAATATAAAAATTCCGTTTATGCGAAAAGAAATTATAATGTTTCGTGAACCGATTACAAAAAACACAAGTTGAAAAATAATAGTAGTTTATTACGATTTTACGTTTTCTAGAAATTTCTCATTTCTTTTGCTTCAAACCGCCTTAACTCCGTTAATATGACACTTAAGACAAAAAGGCATGAAAGCAATTTTACGTAAAACTTTGCGTTCTTTTCTTTCGTCAGCCTACAGCACGGAAAACCTTTTCCTGTCTGTTGTTCGCCCTTCCTTAGGATCGGTTGAGGTCCCGTGCTTGACTGATGCTCGAAATGCTTGGTTAAGTGTTTGTCCGAGGACTAACCTGCCTACCTCGACCTTTTCTCGGAAACACTGGGATGAGCCTCTATGCAAGTATGTTCATTTACAACTTTTAGATTCTTGTAGTACCGAAAAAGATCGGTTTCGCCTCCTGGCTGTTTCTGAGAAGGAGTCAGGACACTGGTTGAAGGTAATTCAAAATACTTAGGAACCTTAATTGACAATACCACACTTTCTCTCATAGTATCCCTTCGTCTGGGGGCCAGGACTAACCTTCCTCTCCGTCGCCGCTGTGGTGATCTCGTCGATGTACTAGGTCACCACGGTTTATCCTGTTTACGTAGTGTGGGCCACATGTCACGACATGCTGCCTTGAATGACGTCATTCGGCGGGCTCTTGTCACCGCTGGCGTTCCTGCAGTCTTTGAGCCTGCAGGTATTGCGCGCAGCGACGGCAGGAGACCGGATGGTTTGACGCTCACTACTTGGAAACTTGGAAGAACGCTGGTTTGGGATGCCACTTGTGTCGATACACTTGCTGTTTCCCATGTGCCGGCGACATCCAAATGAGCAGGTGCCGCGGCCAGCACTGCCGAGAACTTGAAGCAGCGTAAGTATGCGACTCTCTCTAAGAGTTTCATATTTACGCCCTTTGCAGTCGAAACTTTGGAACCCTGGGGCCCCGAAGCCCATGGACTGGTTTCTGATATTTGTAAGAGACTGGTCGAGGCTTCGGGAGACCGCTGGGCTGGCAGCTTCTTCCGCCAACGAATCAGTTTGGCTATTCAAAGAGGCAATGCTGCCAGTCTACCGAGTACCTTAAGCAATGACAGCTTTCTAAGCGACAACTTTGAGGAAGTTTATTATTTAAGATAATGTGTAGTTTTAAGTAAATATTAACATATGTATGTACTTTTTGTTAATGTAAATAAAGATCATATTTGCGTTCTATGATGTTTGCCTAAAACTCTATGACTTACCGTTGTAGAGTAATTTAGAAAACGTTTTTCTGACTTCTTTTTGTTTGTTTTTCGAGCGAAGCTGGGGGTTAAGCGTGTTAAAATTTTACATGCATGTTTAAAACACTTTTATGAACAATAATATCAAAAATTCACCATTATTATTGAAATTTTGATTTCAACCGTTATTTGATTGGACTATTAATGAAAGGTAGGTGGTTGTTTTTCTTTTTAATTTTTTTATATCAGTCTTGCCAGAAGTGAGCAGAAGACAGTGTTTGATGATAACGTTATTATTTTCACTTTTGTAGATTTGTTTTGCGAGTTGCCTAAATTTCGGCTACTACGTAATAAGATGATGTATTTGACCATTTGACTGTATCGGTGCTTCAGCTAGTAAACTCAATTCCACAACATATGCGGTTAGACGCATTAGACGATTAACAGGCATGGATACGGTTAGGCTGGTGTAACACTTTATATATTTCCATTGCCCACTGTCCTATGGCTTTCTGCTGTGGGGATCAGTGACACATATTTACACACATATATATGAATGCACGAGAGTCGCTGAGAAATCGTTTAAAAAATGTTTGTCATCATCCTAACCCATCCTGATGACGTTTCATCATCTTAATAAAAATGTATAGTTGGAAACAATAATGTACAGTTGTAAAAATGTAGATCTCTGAAAAGAAAGGCGATATTAACGGCATGAAAACTCGAGGTCATGATAAATTGTTATTTCGAAAAATAACTTAAAGACGATTTCATCGACGACGAAGTGTTTACCTACTGGCTTTTTGAATATTGTATTTTAATAAGTACTAATGTGTAAGGAGAATGATGTGATTTGAGGAAGCGGAAGAAATATGGAAGGACCGTGACGCTTGGCGCTCCGTCTCCTCTGGCTACCCCGTTAGGGATACAGGATGAAGATATGTATGTATATATATATAATAAGTACTAATCTATTGTTAAATGATATTGAAAAAATAATATCTGACTGAGTTTCTGGTCGGTTTTTCTCAGTGGATGTTTTTTTCTGAGTCGAATGTAAATTCGACGTTCAAAAATACTTTGTACTTTCTTATCGTAACACTGGGTGTATCTATTTGCATGATTTAACTTTGATTTTACATCGTTCTATAAGTCGGTATTATTTCGGCGGAACCCTCGCTGAGGCCTTGTGGAGTCCTAGTTGAGCAGTCCTAGCGCTGAGTATAGTTTGTGTACGGGACGGTGCTACTATACTCTACTGTTGACTGCCCCGTTGTATTACTGTTTCCGGGATTAGAAGAAAACTCGCTGTTATGGTCTTCGATTTATTTGACTTTGCAGTGATACAACGCTGTTGTTAGAGCGGAAGGACTCGTTTTTCTTTTTTGGTTTCAAAGAGGCGAAAAAATACTCACGGACACTTACCCGGACTCTACGCCGACTGAGTAGTGTCAAATTCGAACCAACAAAAAAAACCTTCTTTGCTGTTAGCCCTTGTCGCTTTTACAGCGTCACTGATCGCGTTGGGGCGAGCGCTAAAGGCGCCCTGCCAGATAGTTGACCGCCTGAGGGTTCCTCTAGCCGAGGGATACCTCGTATGGAGGGCGGACCTCAGGCTCAAGGCGTCGCCAGGAGAACTTTTCGCACCTTCGTGCATTTGAACGGGCTTCCTATTCGGGTGAGGGCCGGGCCTCTAGCGGACCCGGCCGGCGAGACGGCTGAAGGCTGATTAGTGTGCTTAGTGTTCCGCGTGGCAGTTTACAATATGGCTTAAGGCCCGCGTATGTGCGTGTAGTGCTACATGATCGAGCTTCTAAACGTGAGACCCTACGGGTGTCGCGGGGCGTCCTCGCCTCTGCCGGTGTGGGCGGTGCGGTTGTAATGTGTAAGTGGGTAATGTTCGAGTTCGAACGTGTAATGTCGTCGTTGCTGTCACCTAACACATGTCTAAGCCTTCGATAGCATTTGCGGACGCGGGGCTCGGGGGTGTACAATGACGCCCTGACCACTAGGAGGTTTGGGTGTAGAGTAGGGAGGAACGGTTAAAGAAGCATTGGGACGCCTCTTTTAGATATTGAGTTATTGAGGGCAATTCTAGATCAAAGTGCAGGTCTACGTTACGCACGTAAAGAAGGGCACCGGTGGCCCTGCACATGAGTCTGTTCTGAATTACTTGGAGGGAGTTAATATGAGTGGGAGTAGCGCGAGTGAATACTACGCTGGCGTACGTCATGATAGGCCTGACGCACGTCTTGTATAAAGTAACTTTATGTCTGAGGGATATTTAGCTTTTCGCGCAAATGAACATATTGAGACGGCCGAGGACAAACGCGGCGCGGTTGCGGACCGTTTTGATGTGGTGGTGAAAGGTCATGGCACTGTCAAGGGTGACGCCTATGTATTTGACTTACCTAGTCCAGGGGATATCCTGACCGAAATATGTAATCGTGCGGTGAGTGTTAGCGTGGCAGGCGAGCCGGTCGTCGTGCCCATGTACATGGCGGCGCTTTTCTCGGGGTTGACCTCGATTCTCCAAAGTCAAAGCTGAGAGACTCTGAAGCGACTACGGTTTGATGTGAGAAGTGCGTTATCGTACACGAATAGGGCGAGCTCTGCACTGGGGGTTTTGGGGACGTCGTTCGTGTATAGCGAGAAGAGTGTGGGCCTATTGCGGAATCATATTTCATTGCGTCATCCTCATCAAGGGTACCGAAGATGTGTTTGAATACAGTTCCTATTCCACCAAACCATGCTGAAAGTTTGCTACGGTGAGGTATTTAATGGGAGATAGAATTCTATTCTCGTTTAATATCATTATACCGACCTGTCAATGGAGATAATATATTGTCACATTGATAATTACTCGCTTGCCGACGCACAAATCTTGCTGTATCCATAAATTCGTTAAGATTGGTAATATGACTATTAATAAAAGAAATATCTATATGATTAATTATATTTAGTTGGCCCTTAACTATCTTTAATTTTCCTAGCTTATCGAAGTAGATGCCGGAGTTAGAAGGGAGTGACTGGATAAATTCCGGATGTGCATTGACTGAGAGGCTGTAAATAAAAACGAATGACTGTTAGTCTATTACATTGATTGCATAATCAACTAGAAAGAAACAACTTTTGCTGGTTTTATCTGGTCAAAGTGGTGAGTCACGTGGCGTCTGTTAATAAGGAGCGTGACTGTATGATTACTGTGAACCTTGATGACTTTGTATGGTCCTTTCCATATAGGCGATAACGCTTTTTTTAGTCTGAGATGATTTTTAGGTACACGAAATCACCGGCTTTGTATTTTGGGGGAGTTCTAGTGTGAGAATCATAATAAGCTTTTGATGTTATCTTAGATTTCAGAATGTTTTCGATGGCCTTCTCTTGAGAGTATTTTAGTTTATGTTGAAGCATTTTAATGTAATCCGAATATGTTGTGCTAGAATTGTCCTCATATATAGAGTTTGGAATGAATGGTTTGTGTCCGAATATTAACTCATACGGTGTGAAACGCGTAGTCGAATGTATGGTGGTGTTGTATGTTAGCATCGCAGTATATACATAAGTAGCCCAGTTATCATGGTTTTCATTGATAAATGACTTTAGATATTCCTTTAGTGTCGAATGGCTGCGTTCTAGGGCGCCTTGAGTTTGGGGATGGTAAGGAGACGACCATAACTGTTTAATTTTTAGGAATCGACATGTGCTTTTGAAAAGATCGGAAGTAAAATTAGTTCCTTGATCAGTAAGGATTGATTTGGGTATCCCGAACAAGGAAATGAAATGGACGAGACAATTGCTTGTTTCTTCCGCCGTCGTATTGTGTATAGGATAAGCTACAGAGTATTTCGTTAGATCATCTTGTATTGTTAGAATGTATTTAAGCTCAGCGGGTTTTGATTCAGGCGAGGGACCAACGATGGCTAACGCTATTCTCTGGAAAGGTGTAGTAGATGTAGTGGTTATTTCCATGGGAGCTCTGTTTATTCTCCTCAATGCTTTATTCTCTTGACAAGCTTTACATTTTTCGACATAATCCTCTACATCAGTTCTCATTCCTTTCCAGTAGTATTGGTCTTGGATTCTATTGCACATCTTTGTTGAACCCAAATGCCCGGCTATTGGGATATCGTGATTTTCGCGGAGAATTTTGGGCCTTTCGCTCAGGGTTGGGTATATTATTTTATTTAAGTATACATGGATGGATATTTTAGTATTGTGAAAAATATAAGCAAGGATATTATAGATTTTAATGTGGGAATCCTTGTCAAATGGATTTTTGAAATCGGATATTGTTATATCCGCTATCTCTCCTGATAACAGAATCTCGTTTCTGACACGTTTCAGAGTTTCGTATATAGCGGGATAGGATGATTCGTCAAAGTGATGGACTTTAGTAAAAACAAGGAATACTGTTTTCTCTTGATAATTTAATTTTAAAAATGAATGCAATTCTTTCTCAGAGTTCAGGATTTCTTCTTTATTGTTGGAGTTTTCTAAGATTTCTAATATGTAGTGATTAGATTCGTCTAAATCTATCGAAGTAGGAATTATTATCAATTTAAAAGGAGATTTTAGGAGGCATTCACTATGTTCCTTCAACATAGCATTTGAAGTAAATTCTTTATTAGGGATGGATTTCAGGAACTTAGAGTAGTCTTCATTAGTTAATTGCAAGTCAATATTTGTGTTGGTTTCCGTGAGTGATAGATTTTCAGCGTTTCCGAAACCAAGATCGGTATTTGGGATTTTGAAACCGGTTTCCATTGGCTTTGGATTTATTTGATTTTTAGAATTATCTTGAGAAGTGGAATATTTATTCGGGGCCGGTATAATAAGTCTTGATATTGGACTTATAGTAGGCTCAAATGCAGCACGCGGATCGTCGTTAGGATTGATAGGAGAAGGAATTTCGAGTTCTTCGAAATCTAGATCAAGGTCTGGGACTAATATCCAGTGGGCCTAGTTCTATGAGATCCGCTCCTGGAGAAGGCATCTGATCTTGGACTGGTAAAGGATTTGGCACAGGAAATATGGGGTCTGGCATTTGATTTAGTTGATCCTCGCTATCAAAAGAAAATGGTATTGGAGATGGTAATTCTAAGAGCGGGTCTTCCAATGGATTATTTAGTTCATTAATGATGATTGGTAATAAAGGATCGGGAGATGGTAAAGAGTTTCCTTCTATAGGATTTACAGGAAATCGCGACAGAGCATCAGCGTTGGTGTTAATTTTCCCCTTTTTATGTACAACAACATAATCGAATTCCTCTAGTTTTAGTCGCCAACGAACTAGTCTAGATCCAGGGTCTTTGCAATTGAATAGCCAGCGGAGCGATCTGTGATCTGTAACAATCGTAAATTGGTATCCATAAAGATAGGGACGGAAAGCTTTTGTTCCAAATACAATGGCTAGGCACTCCTTTCCCGTAACGCTGTAGTTGCATTCAGCTCGGTTGAGGGTGCGAGAGGCGTAAGTATTGGGCGATCCTTGCCTATTGGCCCTTGGGATAGCATAGCCGATACTGCGTAATTGGAGGCGTCGCATGTAAGTATGAATGGTTTGGAAAAATCTGGATATGCTAGGATTGGTGTAATTAGTTTATTTTGCAGGTTTTCAAAGGCTAGTTGTTGCTCATTTTTCCAGCTGAAAGGCGTATCCTTTTTTAAAAGGGATGTCAGAGGCTTCGCAAGTTTAGAAAAATCAGGGATAAACTTTCTGTAATATGATACAAGCCCGAGGAATGATTTTATATCTTTCGGACATTTCGGTATTGGGAATTCAGTGATAGCTTTTATTTTGTCAGGATTCGGTTGTACTCCGTCTTTATTAATAAAATGACCAAGATATGCGACCTCCTTGCAAAGAAACTCACATTTGTCTGGTTGCACTTTCAAATTGTAATTTCTGAGTCTGTCGAAAACAGCGGTTAGATTTTGGATATGAGATGACAGACCAGGAGAATAAACAAGGATGTCATCCAGATAAACAAAGCATCGTGAGCCTTGAAGCCCAGACAAGCATGTATTCGTGAGTTTTTGGAACGTGGCAGGGGCATTTTTAAGCCCAAATGGCATCCTTGTGAATTGGAAATGACCTTGTGGCACTGAAAATGCGGTTTTAGGGGCATCCTCCGGCAAACAAATACAAATCTGATAGAAGCCTGAGGCTAAATCTAATGTCGTAAAGTATTGTCTTTTCCCTAATTGGTTTCTGTAATTTGTGGAATAGGATAAGTTTCCCCGATTAAGTTAGGCTATCGTTAAGTTTTCTATAATCGTTAAGTTTTCTATAATCAATAACTGTTCTCCATTTTCGTTGTCCTGAGGCGTCCATTTTTTCGGGGACGATCCAAATGGGTGAAGACCAAGGTGATGTTGAAGGTACAACGATATTTTGTTTCAACATTTTGTTTATTTGATCCTCAACTTCCCTTTTGTGACACTGGGAATCTATAGGATTTGGTTTGAATAGGGGCGTCTGTACCTGTTTTAATCTTATATTCTGTGGCTGTTGTGTACGAAAGTTGATCATTAGGTAAGTAAAATATGTCAGAATAATTGGAGCAAGTGTGCAGAAGGGCATTTCTTTCTTCGTTATTAAGATGAGCTATCCTAAGTTGTTTGAGAACCTCCTTGGTTCTGTTGAGAGTATTAGGATGAGGTGATGTATTAAAGAGAGTCAAGCAAAATTCGGCATCCAATGGTTCTAACGTGAGATTAAGACTAGGATGGACTGTTGCAGGTTTTTCAGAGATATTAACAACCGTAATGTTAATACGTTTGTTTTCCTTTACCTTTACAATACAATTTGCAACTAACAATGACTCGGAGATGTGTTGATCTATGATTGCGCCTTCTCGGATTTCGAGATTTCTAACTGCACATTCAATTATAGTTTCTGTACGAGGTGGAATAGTGTATATTGGTTCTGAGAACCTTAGGTTGATTATGTCATTGTTTACACGTAAAATTCCTTTAGTCAATTTGGCATTCTAAATCTTTTAGAAGATCATTTCCTATAATGCCACCATGGTTTAAATTAATATCTTCAATGACATGGAATTCGTGTCTGTAAGGTTTGTTAGATTTTTGGAATATTTGCATATAAAAGCTACCTAGTGTTGATGTAACTTCATTGCCAGGGTCGATGCCCTTCAAAGCAATTACTTTATTACTTAAGGACTTTGGAGAAAGAGCTTAATTTCAACAAACTTATGGATGAGCCTGTGTCTACTAAAAACGACAATGGTCATTCTGCGACAGAAGATTGAATTATGACATGAGGTAGGTATCTTTTCTCTGAATTGTTATTTACCATGTTATTTGACATGAAGTCGTACTTGGGCGTAACAGAAGATCTGAGCCGGAGATGGAATCAGTTAATTTTAAAGCTGGATTAGAAGAAGCATTTGATTAGTACATTTTTCCGATTTTGGATTACGGGCACGCTGCTGGATGCCGGTTGGAGTTGGAACGCGATGATTTAGAACTATATTTGATTCAGTGGATTTAGAATTTAAATTTGATTTAGTAAGATTGATGCTATGAGATTGGGGCTGGTTACCCTGGTTGTTAGCATCGTAATTCATAGAAACAGTGGATACAGTGGGGTTCGTGGTATCGGCTTTAGAATAATAAAGAGAATTTCCCGGGCGATACCGGCCGAGAAATTTTACTCGTTTAAATCATTGTTGTCGACTTCGTCAATGCCGTTGTTAATATTATCATTAACGTAGTTAACAGCTTCATGAACAGTGAACATTTTACGAGGTGAGTTTGAAGTAGGATTCAGCAATGGATTATTCGGTCGACCTTCAGAGGATGATGCATTGAATTGGTTTCTGTTGTTGTTGTATTGACGCTTACGACAATTTTCAATATTATGTCCTATATTCTTACAATAACGGTAAACTAATTCATTTGTGTTAATGTTTCTGAATCTATCGTTACGATTATATTGCGAAGTTTGAGACTGATTTGGACGTGTTTGAAAGTCGCGACGAGATGTGAATTTTGTCCTATCTGCGTCACTATAATATGGTTATTGCTTGTTGGTTATACTAGACAGAATTTTCTCCTCGGTGGTTGCAAAACTTATTGCAGAATTAAGAGAATCTGGGTCACGACATCTTACGATTTGTGACAATCGTGGATGGAGTCCGGTCACAAAGGTATGTAGAGCGAGGTCTTGCATGGCTGCAACACGACCCGCTAACTCCGTTTTCCTTTTAGTTGGCATTGAGATGTTTATTTCTGTTAGTAATTTTGCTAAACACGTTTCTATCTTAAGGGAAAACTGACTTACTGATTCAGTGGGGTTTTGTCTGCATTCTTGCAGTTCTAGAAGAAGGTGCGCGTAATGTTTTTTTTCGCCAAATTGTTGTTTAAGGAAGTCTATAAATTGGTTGAAAGAATCGAATTCTCGTATGCTACATGTGCTTTTGGCTCTACCTTCCAGTTGACTCAATATATATTTGAATAATGGGTCTCTGAGATCTACTAGCTAGGTTGTAAGCATTTTGACAGTTAGATATATATGGATTTAACTTATCCCTAGACCCGTCGAATGATTTAATAAATTTTAAAAGAACATTGAGTTCAATATTTACTTCGGATCTTTCTTCACTTTCAACATCGGAAGGCGCTGACTTAGAGGCACTGGAAGTCTCCTCTTTAGTTTGTTTATTATTTCCAGGCATAGTGGAATTCAAAGATTACAACAAATTTAATTAGAAAAGAAGCCCTCTCTATACTAAGTTAACTCGCGACAAAGAGCTTATCAATGCGTAGCTTGTGCGTTCAACGTAGACAATACTCGGAAATGCGTTTCAAACAGTGTACACAGGTTACAGATTGAAGAATATAAATTAGTTAAAATTAATAGAACTAGTAGGAATTTGACTCTGAGTTCGATTTCTGGTATCAAATACCTTTATAAAGTTAGATTTCTTTCAAATCACTCGCAGCAATGTCGTCCCAAGAAGCGTAATAATCAGCATCCCTGTAATTGCTCAGCTAGAAGTAAATGTCAGGATCAGCAACACTCGTGATAATGTTGGCACTCACAATTTTCCACTGTTTGCACTCACTCTTTTTAATTAGATTTTGACACTCGAGATTTTTCACTTTTGCACTGAATTATTTTCTGAATTGATATTATTTTCGGATTCTTCGAAGACGTATTCGGGTAGGTAGGGGATTTTCGTATCCCACCGCTGCCACCAAATATTACGCGCCGAAACTCGATTAGGTTTTTAAAAAAAGATTTAATGGATTACAAAATAATTATATTTTAGGAATAGTAAATATAATTGAAATAGAAACTTAGAAATAGAAAATAGTAAGGTTTTTAAAGAGTTCCGACTCGTGCTGAGGTTTATCCCGGACTGACTATCCAGTCTGTAAACTATGCTATCCTATCTGATATGCTGGCACATCAGCCTAATGGATGAATGCATGATCAGCTCCTTTGCATACATCAGGGGGGTATAACAGTACGAGATCGTCCGGCACGCCAAGACAGCACAGTTTTTACACCAGCCCAGCGTGCCAGACTTTGTCGAACACCATCACTACATCGAAGACGGCCCCCGTGTCTATGTAGTGACTCGGACGGTTAAGGGTCTCCAGGATGTGTTGTTTGCACACTTGTTGCGCACAAGCGCACTTGTTGTATACACCAGTGTTTACCTCGAAAGCGAAATTGTTCGTCTATGACGAGACCGGAAGTGTTTAAGTGGGCTTTGAGACGAGCTAGAAGGATCCGTTCGTAAATTTTATCTAGCACACTAAGGAGACTGTTGGGACGATAATTATTGGGGCTTTTGGGGGGCTTACCCAGTTTTGGGATTCCGATAACGATCGCTTCCTTCCAGGCGGCTGGAAAAACGCGGTTCACCATGGCAGCATTAATGATAGCTACCAAGAGCGTGAGAAGGCGCATCGACAACGGTATTACTACTCAGTTAAAGATTCCGTCTCTACCGGGGGCTTTTCTAGGTTTGAGAGCCTTGACAATGTCCTGAATCTCGTCAACCGTCGCGGGTCTGAGTTGGCAAGGGGCGGTCGCGGGCGGTAGAGAACCTATTTCGCGATTGACCATGTCTAAATGGTTCTGATCTACAGACTGAGAGCTAGATAAGCATTGGACCTCCAGAGTGTCGGCCAAGAGTTCGGCTTTATCTACGTCGTCAAAAGCTGTCTGTCCGTTCGATTTCATCAGAGGTGACATTGTTTGGAACGTGTCCGATTTGAGAGATCGGGCCAACTTCCAGTATGCCTGGTGCATCGGCTCGATCTCTCGCATCAGATCGCTCCACCTACTTTCCTTAAATTCGGAAATTCGGTCTTCGACTTCGCGTTGGAGGGCGCGTAAGTTACGTCTATTCGTTTCTGAGGGAAACGAATCGTAAGTACGAGTCGCAGCGTTCTTGGCTCTAATTAGCCGGCAGATGTCCCCAGGGAGCACCCAGCGGCAGTCGTTGTCCGCCGGGACGTCCCGGGAACACGAAGAGATCGAATCGCAGATGCGGGCGGTGAGCGCATCTATTGCCGCGGTCGCGTCCCTGGCGAAACGGATAGTGACTCGCCGCAGTTACCGGCCCACTATATATTCTTCCCCAGGAGGGCCGCAACTAGCAGGATCGCTAGCGCAAACTATTTTGAGCAACCGGCCAGTCGGCGCCCGCAGAGTGCGCCGCAGTGTTGGGCAAAATGTAATTGTAGAAACAATTACAATTAAAAATTGTGAATGTAAAATGTAATTGTGTGAACATTTAGTACGCAAACAATTGCAATTACAATTTTAATTGTAATTGTTTTTGAAATTACATTTTGCCCAACACTAAGTGCGCGCGTATACGCGTAACGTCCCCCATTCCCCCTCCCGAGGTGGTTAGAGTGTCGGCTTACAATGTACTATGTACATATTTCTATCTTCTATTATTTATCTCAATTTATATTATTTACGTCTTAAATTTATTATACCTCAAATCTATAACTTACAATTTATTTACTATGCTATCGGGAAATTAAAAGACAAACAAAGAAATATTTATTGTAAACTCCATAAAACTATAACAAAGAGGACTGCATAAGTCTATACAAAGAAAGGGGTAAATAGGCTTACTGTACTAACTATAATTAAACTATATCTAAACTATTTCTTCGCATCGGCCGTCCGGAACACTTTGAGTACGGCTGCTCTAGACTAGACGAATGTGTAAGTAAATCCAATCGGACAAAGGCCCATTATCCTTGGCCAGGTGCCAGTGAAATGCGATTACAATGTTATGTACTTACGAGTAGGTACCTCCTTTTTGGCGCCCCACCAATTAGGTATACAATATACATAATATTAAAGCGTCTTATTAGAAACAGCCTATAACTTTATGTAGATACCAAAATTTATAACAGATGCTATATGCATATGGAGGTAGGTAGGTAGTATATAATATGAAGGTTTGAAGGCATGGTTTTAATGTAACCAGTGCAGTGCTGCTGGACTAAATTAGTATCTATATCAAGTAAACTCGTGATAGTGATGCTTTATAATAACATAACATATCTTCAAGCTGTATCCCAACGGGGTAGTCAAAGAGGACGGAGCGCCAGGAGTCGCGGTCCTTACACACCTCTTTCGCTTCCTCAAATATCATCATTCTCTTCACACATTTTCGCCTAGGTATGCGAGTGCTTTTGACATTTTCGTCTGCTAACACTCTGGC
Organism: Zeuzera pyrina; assembly: GCA_907165235.1. Lineage (NCBI taxonomy): Eukaryota > Metazoa > Arthropoda > Insecta > Lepidoptera > Cossidae > Zeuzera > Zeuzera pyrina. The sequence goes on from OU015624.1 coordinate 14,813,149, forward strand.
TATTTGATCTTCATAAGTCAGCCTTGGTCTTCCTTGGCTTTGTTTTACCACTCCCTTCCGCTCTGTAGATTTTCTTCGTCAGTCTTTCATCACTCATTCTTTCCAAGTGCCCGAACCAATTAAGCATTCCTTTCTCCATTTTTACAATAACACTGTTGTGCAACCCTGTCATACTGCGTATGTCATCATTGCTTATCCTGTCCGCAAGCGTGACACCGCACATATTTCTGAGAGATCGCATCTCCACAGCATTTATCATACTTTCACTCGATTTCAGGCATATCCAGGTTTCACTACCGTACAACAAAGTTGGCACCAACACCGCATTGTGGATGGCCATTTTAGCAGTGTTAGATATATTCACACTACATACTAATGCGGACAGAGCACCGTTCACTTTATTGCCAGCTGCTACCCGTCTCTCCACATCAAACTCACATCTTCCATCGCTCGAAAACGCACTCCCCAGATACACAATTTGATTCACTTGTTCTAGACATTTTCCATTTACACACATCACACATTTCGTTTGTACCGCTTCTCTTTCAAACACCAGAACCTTAGTTTTGTTCACATTCATTTTCAATTTTTTTTACTTCACAATCTTCTTTCATGCACGTGACTAGTGTCTGCAACTCTGCTTCTGATAGTGTTATTAGCACAGCATCGTCAGCGTACAATAGACAGTTTACCACTGTGTCATCACATCCCATACCACTCATATTACCTTTCAATCTCTGGAGGCAACTGTCCAAATACAGCACGAACAGCCAGGCAGACATCACACAGCCCTCTCTGACACCAGAACATACTTCAAACTAGGGCGACATGTCACCGTCTATCCTTACACAAGCTCTGTGGCCAAGATATAATGACCTCACAGCCCGTAGTAAGGAGCCCTCCACGCCATATTCAGGCAGAAGACTCCACAATTTCTTCCTCACTACTCTATCGAATGCTTTTTCTAGATCCACGAAAGCGCAGAAAACTTTCTAGCCTATAGCCAGAAACCTTCCCACGATAACGCGAAGCGAGAAAATCTGATCCATACAACCCCTACCGTTCCTGAAACCAACTTGTGCCTCCCACAAATATCTTTCTGAAACGCCTTTCATACGTTCAGTCAATACCTTAGTATAGACTTTACTCGCTAAGCTGACCAAGCTGATGGCACTATAGGCTATAGGGCCATCAGCTTGGTCAGCTTATCAGCTATAGGCTATAGCACGCACAGTCTAGATAGGAACCTTTCAAATGTGTATATAATGTGCTTTATAATGTATTTGATAATAAATATTATTTTTATGGCACATCTCCGTTAAAAGCTATATAGTTTATAAATTATAAGCAATGTTTATAAGTGACTGTCAAATGACCACTAGTTTAATTTACTTATCCAACGGACCAGCGTGGTAGAGCGGAGTGAGAACCCAATAGTTTGCATCCAGCAGTAATATGTAAATTAGTTGTTAAATAAACATTAGCTATACCTGAATATTCACTTTAAATTATTGTACATGTGGTCCGACGTTTATAAGTATCACCCAACTAACGCTAATATAATTAAAAATTAACTTACTTTATCTCCAACAGTATTTTTAACGACAATGTTATTTATTCATTCAAATTACATCTAGCTCGCAACCTTTGACCCAAAATGTTTTTTGTCCTTTAAATCACGCACTTATTCATTAGAGCTTCCCCTCTTAAAACAAGCAATGAGTCACAAGAATAAACAAACTTCTAAAACAAAGCATTTCGACACAAACAAAGAAAGAACACCTTTATTACAAACAAGAATCATGTGAAATTAGATTCCTTTGCAATAGACCGTGTTCCTTAGTCTTAAAGAACAAAATGCAGTAAAAATGGTGTGATGGTAGCAAAAACGCATTGGTAAGTTGGTTTACAAAAGATAAAAAACATGGAAGTGAACTTGAAATAAAACGTACAGAAAACAAAAATATTCCAGTTGTTTGATTTGCTGCTTGACAAAGCTTAAAGACCAAAGTAGTTCTCTTAACATTATTAGGAATCGATTATTTAAAAAAAAAAATCGCTACCGTATACTTGGTGTTCTTGTAGTGACGTTCTAATATTTCGATGTCTTTTTTTTTTAAATATGCGTTTTTTAATAATAAAATATTTTAAATAAGCTACTTAAATGTGTAAGCAGACAGCAGATAACAGATACCACATGGACTGTAGAATCGCTGGAGCGTGTCCTAACATACAGTGTAAATCATCATCGAAAGGTTTTTGAAAATCGTATTTTATTTTGAAACACATGATACATATTTATAGGTTTGTAACAGTTCTTACAGAGACCTATAAAACAATTCCAAAAAACATAGGTAAGAATTTATGTCTACTTTAAATAGTATTGATTTTGAAAGGATTTTAGAATATTTCCTTAACAAATGAATTCAATAATTTTGTATCATATTAGGTTTTCGAAAGAGGCTACGTATGAAAGTGTGACGTGCAACCTAAAACGTGCAACGAAGAAAATTTCTTCGTCGACGATGTGCTGTAGACTTGTGGGTAGGTAGGTAGGTAGGTAGTTTATATAAATAGATACCACACACTGAAATATTTTCTATAAAATTTACTAGGCTAACATAACAGGCGCTTGGTATACGAACTGTACGTTTCTTAGAATTTATACTCATTACGAACCCTTATCACAAATTGTTGGTAGATGCTACCTTCGTGAAATACACAAGCAGTAAATGTAAGTGAACGTCATAAATTAACCTTTATCTAAATGGAATTTGTTTCAAGTTTATTTTATATTTTAAAGGACACTTAGTGATGTCTTTTACTTACAATATGAATATATTCTTTTATACGCTGAATAATAATAATTTGGATTAAAAAAATATTATGTATGCAATGTAGGTAGGTAGGTACCTATAATAGGTCCACTTCATTATTATGCTATTATTATTATTAGCCATTATGTATACATAGGACATAGGTACAAATGTGTACTGGCTAATTCGTGTAAAACTTTATATAGCTAGGTAGCTGAAAACGCTTAAAGTAGTAAAAATAGTCTCCGTGACATATGACATTCATATCATATAATTTTGTTTCGAACCGAACTAAAGTAGATTTGACTTTCAGAAATACCTTGCAATTTGGTTTACTTGAATAAATTAATTTGACTTTGACTTTGACTTCGACTATAATCTAACTATTCATTACACCCTTCGTTTGTTTTTATTCCATGATTATACTTTGCGCTAGTAACTAATGAATCTGTGATTATACCGATCAACACGAATTTATGCCAAATTTTGATTTCTTTTACGTAATTATTAGGTAAAGATTTGTTTTGTTTTACTTTTAAGAAAAATTTCCTATTTTCTAATATTGTAAATATACCCATTAAACTAATTTTAGTGTCGCATTTAAATCACTTTTATTTAAAAATAATGATTATTAATAAATGACAAGTCTAAATAAATTTACAACAAAGTTTTAAAATATTTAATAAAATATTTTTCGTAGTACTTCTTCTATGTTTGTATGTACTTGAAATTAACCAAATATTATTAACCAAAAACTTCAAAACTTACCTACTTAAAAAAAAGTAAAAGAGATAAAAGCAGACTTTATTTAAGGCAAAAAGGAAAATTTTAGTTCTTTTCAATATTTTAGAATCAAACAGAAACTCGAAAAAGAAGTTGATTGTAAAATGATGATATTATCAAAGAATTTCTATTGTTTTAAAAAGGGCGTTCCAGATCGTTCCTTTCAGACTGTATTAGTTTGGGACAAACTAAACTAAATTTTATTTGTGTATGGCTCAGAATGGTTATGTTTATATATATGGTTCAAATTTTTGTGAAACCAAAGTATTTCTAGGAGTCATTAAAATACCTAACGCCTGAATTCGTTTGTGGGTGAATTTGGTTGCTACACTCGTTCATTCGACTATCATCGCATCCGAACTTTTATAAAACTGCTCAGCACATTGTTGAGAATCTCCAAGACCTCCAACGCTTCTCGGTGAAACAAAGACCTCTTACCCGCGCATCCTCCTCATGCTACGACAGTGCGTATGGTCCGCCTCGGAGTAATATGAGCGGACGCAGACCTCCACTTCAATCTATTACGACCTCGAAGGCTCCTTTAGTTGATTCTTACAAAAATCGACAGTGTTGTAAGGGACTGGGATCACCGTATATTTATTCTCTGGCTCAAGCTATAAACCTGACGTCTGGAGCGCTGGTTGCCACTACCGGGACGTCGACGTCTCCAAGCATAGTAGCTGGACGTACTACAGGTCACAATGCCGAAATAGAATTGCTAAAAAAAATTTAACAGACTTAAAAAAAAGCCTGATAAGTACAAAATAACTATCCTTTACTAATCAAAACTTCAGTACCAAAATAACTATAAATACGATACAAATACTAATATAATTAAACTTAACAGATACTGAAGTCGGTACCAAGCCTAACAAACTAATAGACTCTGTTGTTGCACATTGATTGCACAATAAATGGCAAATTTAATTTAATAGGATTTATAAAAAAGGGGTTTATGTTCTATGGAAATAGGCGTCAGTTTGCTACACTACGTAAAGTAAAATCAAAGTTAAATTGTATTAATTCTGGCTCTTACGCTATAACAAATGTTATTGCGTATAGGTGTAGAATACAGCAAATAGAGGGTTTACGAGGCAATAAGCAGTTTTTGGGTATTTCTGCAGATTCCCTTAGGTCTTATCCGACAGTGTATCGATGATAAGCTATAAGATATCATTGATCTTTTTAAGTCTAATATTTGTTTCACTTCAAAGAATAGCCTAGTGTATCGCTACTATCACAATCTCATCAAAGCCAACGTCGTTTCCTGCATGTCGCGCCTACTCCTGCCAAGCCATGTGAAAAATAATGTCAAGGAAATTTATACCTGTGTTATTCGTCATTCATTGTTTCGTAGTCCGTTACAACGTAGTATTTATTACCAAAGCTGTAATTCGTCATCGAAAAATTAAACATGAATCAAGCGATTAAATATACTTACATATGTACGTTTGGGTGTTTTTTTATTAACTTAAGCTAAACTTCGCTGGAAAATATTTTTAAAATAAAAATCGATGTCATTAAAATATTATGTATGTTGTGAAATAAATAAATAAAAAAAAATCGCAACGCATCGCATCACATTGCACCGCCCCGCTTCGCATCACGTAGCATAGAGTACGATAGTAAAAAAAAACTCCTTTCAGTCATTGATAAAATTTAAGAACCCTTTGATATTTTTGTACAAAATAATGATATTTTGACGTTCTAATTTTCAAAAATATAAGATTTTTTTTATATTCCGCTGGCAGTTTATAACAGATCCATTTTCCTTCTTGCATATTAGTGTTGCATATTTTCATATTTGTTTTATAAAATCTTAAAATAACCATTCTACGAAGTCAGTTTATTTACAAGGAAAATTCTAAGACGCGCTACTTTGACGTCCTAATTAACATTGCTTCGATGAGTTCTAACAATTTCTAAAATTATGTTGAGATTAAGTACATATTCTTATTGAATATTAGTGTTGTGGAAATGTCATAAATTTCTTCTTTTTATTCAAAAAAGAACACTGAAAAGTATGAAATAACTATCCTTTACGGATCGAAACTTAAGTACAAAAATAACTTTATAAATACGATACAAATACCCATATAGTTAAATTTGACAGTTACTGAAGTTGGTGCCAAGCCTACTAAACTAATAGACTTTCCGTTGACGAACATTGATTTGGCACCGACTTCAATAACTGTCAAATTTAACTATATGGGTATTTGTATCGTATTTATAAAGTTATTTTATTTCATACTTTCAGTGTTCTTTTTTGAAGTCGGTTTAATTTTTTTATAAAAGTTTTTTTATTTCACTTTTTTGAGTGACCTTGGCCTAAATAAATATCTGGAGCAGGTCTACAATTAGTTTATTTTCTAATTCTGGAGCGTAATGTGTTAACTTCCATTCCATTGAGGAGCACAAACCGTGGGCTTTCAAAATAAAGGATGCGAACAGATCGAACATGGGATATTATTGCCCATTATGGCCATTATCAATATCATCAATATAATATCATATCAATATCAATCAGTTATAAAAGAACAGTGTAAAGGTTGCATCATAATTACACCCTAGCAGTATTCTTACAATCCGAAGACGACAGCCACCAGCCGTATTCTCTGTCCGCCACAAGACTGACTCTACTGAGTGAATTTATTATATCACAGCCAATTTATATCTTCTCCCTACTTTACCATTATACCATCCTACCATTATACCATGTGGGGACAACGATAGTTAACAAATGACATACAAGAGAATTGTTAATATAAATAACCAGGTCGCGTTATTTGGTGTATCTTCGAAACCAAAGCTTCAATACCAGTGAAATTTCAATGGGACCAATCTGGAAGTGTATTCTTTCAAACAAAAAGAGAATTTTTCAAATCGGTTCATAAATGACGGAGTTGTGAGGTAACAAACATAAAAAAAAATAAAATAAAAAAACATACAACCGAATTGAGAACCTCCTCCTTTTTTGGAAGTCGGTTGAAAAATAAAGTTGCACTAAGTGTGTTTGGTAACCAAGTGCCAAGCGTATACACTTGAAGCATATTAAAATTTGACTCTGTGGTTACCAAATATCAAACATGCACGACGTTCGTTGCTACAAAGAGGATATAATGTCGATTAACAAACTTGCATGACGACAAACAAGCTGCAATATTGTCACAACTAAATGCAGAACACAGAACTTTAACGTCTAATATGCTGTTGCTTTCTTATTTTAAAACTTCCCCACACAACTACTTAAAACCCCAAAAATTAGAAAATTTAAATAAAATGCCAACTTCACCTCCCTAATTTCCGCCAAAAAGTCCATTGGCAAAATGGCAGGTAATGAGCGTTACCAGCGGCAGCCCATGTGTCCCACGACCCACGACCTTTTGTACTTTTACACAGTTTGATTCAGAATTCCACTTAGCTTCAACTGAGTTTTAAATTGACGCCATTTTGTTATTTTCCACAGATTAAATAAAAATTCAGTAATCGGAGTAAATTAAAATCTTTTGTTTATCATATGAAACAGCTACACTATGAAACATTCGAACGGAAACATAACAATGAACGGAGCTCACGGGAGGCTTATGAGGCGGTCATAAAATAATTATTTGCAAAATACTGGTAAACATACATACATACATATCCTCACGCTGTATCCCTAACGGGGTAGTCACAGAGGACGGGCCAAGCGTCGCGGTTCTTACATACTTCTTTCGCTTCCTCAAATCTCATCATTCTCACACATTATCGCCTAGGTATGCGAGAGCTTTTGACATTTCTGGGTCTGGCTATTTGATCTTCATAAGTCAACCTTGGTCTTCCTTGGCTTCTTTTACCACTCACTTTCGCTCCGTATATTTTCTTCGTCAGCCTTTCATCACTCATTCTTTCTATGTGTCCGAACCATCTAAGCATTCCTTTCTTCATTTTTACAATAACATTGTCGTGCTACCCTGTCATACTGCGTATCTCTTCATTGCTTATCCTGTCCGCAAAGGTCACACTGGTACTGGTAAACCTTAAGTGTTTTGGCTACTGGTATTCACAAAAATAAAAATACACTCTGTCAAGAAAGTACCGGGAAAAGATCAATAATACACGAAATGTTATTCACCCAAATTTATTTTATCACCTTCAAAATATGCTCCTTCAGAAACGATACACTTACGCCAACGAATAATCCAATCATCGAAACATTTTTTAAACGGTTTTTCCGGAATTCAGTGGAAAGTTCAGTGCTCGCCGCGAATTCTCCTTTACGTCTTCTACCGAATGAAAACGGGTGCCACGAAGTGGTAATTTGAGTTTAGGAAAAAGAAAGAAGTCGGCTGGAGCCATATCTGGTTAATAAGGTGGTTGCTCAATGGTATTTGTTGAGTTTTTGATCAAAAATTCGTTCACAATGATGGCCTTGTGCGAAGGCGCATTATCGTGGTGCAAAATCCAAGAATTTTTTTTCCACAAATCCGGCCTTTTTGTCGAATTTGTTCTCTTAAACGCCGCATAACGCCCAAATAATATTCTTTATTTACCGTTTGACCTTCCGGCAAGAATTCCGAGTGCACAACATCGCGATAGGTAAAGAAAGCAGTCAACATGACTGACTTTTCGGAATTGACTCGTTCTAGCATGTCCTCAGCGACTCTTATGCGATTGAGTTTTTGGAAAAAATTCAGGTCTTTTGGGACTAGCCGAGCGACAACATTTTTCATACCCAAGTGATTATTTAAAATGGTACGGATCGACTCGTGAGACACAGAAAGTTCGATGGCTATCTTTCTCAAACTTGAATGAGGATTTTCAGTCACTATTACCTTCACTTTTGCGATGTTAACTTCAGTTGTAGACGTTGATGGCCTAGAGCGAGGTAAATCTTCCATCACATCTCGACCGCTTTTGAACGCTTTGTACCACTCATAAGCACGTGTTTTTGATAAAGTCGATTCACCATAAGCCTTCTGTAACATTTTCAGTGACTCCGAAAACGAAATTCCATTGGCGAAAATAGGAAAATAATTCCCGATTTTTCAATATTCCTAAGGGGTTAAAACTAGATGTCAAACTTTGTACTGAAAAACAAAGTAAAACGCTCTTAGTACCAGGTGTCATCAGTGAAGTGCACATACTTTTTCAGTAGGGTAAACAAAAAGAATACTCATCAAAATCGCCCCTTATAATTCGTACGTAATAAATTTTAATGTCATGAATTGCTACTTGCTATAATATAAAGCTACAACAACAAAGAAAGGTCAATTAAAGTTAACACATGCCTATATTAGCTTTAATCCAACCATAGATAATACATACTATAATATAATTTACTCTAACGTTACATTAAGGTTAAATGCAATTTTGTTCGAAACTGAATGCAGATGAGCGCCATCTGTTGTTTTTCTGTACGTATATATTAAAAATTCCATAAGTAAGGAAAGAACGTCGAAAAACATTTAGTCTTTCATCACTCATTCTTACCAAGTGCTCGAGCCATCTAAGAATACCTTTCTTCATTTTAACAATAACGCTGTTGTGCAACCCTGTCATATTGCGTATCTCTTCATTGCTTATTACTCGTATGTCCGCAAAAGTGACACATATTTGTAAGAGATCGCATTTCTACTGTATTTATCTTACTTTCACTCGATTTCGGGCATAACCAGACCTCACTACCGTACAATAAAGTTATTTCCCATACCGCATTGTAAATGGCCATTTTGGCTGAGTTATATATATTCACGCTGCCTACTAATGCAGTAAAGCACCGTTCACTTTATTGTCAGCTGCTACCCGTCTCTCCACATCCAACTCACATATTCCATCCTTCGAAAACGCACTCCCCGTACATACAATGTTATTCTCTTGCTCGTTTGTATATTTTCTGTAAATAAACGAAAATGTGACAATGCTGCACAGGGAGACGAGTTACAAGTATCAGACTTGGATACAATCAGGAGTACAGATCTTAGCAAAGAGATAGATTATGAGAGCTTTGAGAAGGCAACAGAAGATTATGAAGTTGCTAAGACAGACAAATGTTCAGAAGTAAGAATATGATGAAGAAGAGAAGAAAAGGAAAAGAACAAAATATCCTGAGTATATAGTGTTTATGGCAGAATTAAATGATCCAGTAGACGTCAAAAGTGCAATGTCACGTTGTGATAGTGTTCAGTGGAAAAATGCTATGCAAAGTGAATCAAGTCAGTGTCAAATCAAAACGTAGTGAACTGTAAATGAGTTAACAAATTAAAGGAACTGGACAGTCAAGTGAAATATAAGGCAAGGCTCGTAGGCAAAGGTTTTTCACAAAAGCATGGCGTAGACTATGATGAAACGTTTCCACCAGTTGTCAAGAATGTTACTTTGAGAATTATGTTCAGTATAGCTGCTTATAAAAACTTAACGATTTAACATTTTGATGTTGGGACTAGTGCATGTAATATCGGAAGGTTTTCAATTCCGATACTGATTTCCGATATTAAATCGTAATATCGGAATTCCGATATTAATATCGCAATTGGTCATATTCATCATAAATTACATATATTCCCTTAAAATTTCGCATATGCATTGGAAAAGTGGGATTGGATGCAATAAAATAAGTCTATAATAAAAATTATTTAATTTGGTAGGAACTTTTGGTACAAATTTTGTACTACAAAACTCAGTCGTTATACTAAAATTTGTTAAACCACGGTTTTGTCATTATTATGCTATTATTACTAATTAAACTAACTTAGAATCAACATCAATAAAACTTTTTAAAATTAAAAATATGCATGCAAAATCAACAATTAAAAACGACACTAGATTATTTTTTTAATGCACCTTTTTCTTGGTAGTGTTTTCTCAAAAATAAAAAAGCGTCAAGCATTTTGTCGGTTAGTGAACTTCTTAATTTATTGCAAAAATATATGGCCGACGAAAAAACACGCTCGCTTTCAACACTGGTAGGCAAAATTGATATAAGATACGTATACGTTTCGTTATATTTACATACATACATGCATACATATCTTCACTCTGTATCTCTAACGGGGTAGTCAGAGAGGACGGAGCGCCAAGCGTCGCGGTCCTTACATACCTCTTTCGCTTCCTCAAATCTCATCATTCTCCTCACACATTTTCGTCGACTAACGCTCTAACTATTTGATCTTCATAAGTCAGCCTTGGTCTTCCTTGGCTTCTTTTACCTCTCACTTTCGCTCTGTAGATTTTCTTCGAAAGTCTTACATCACTCATTCTTTCTAAGTGCCCGAACCATCTAAGCATTCCTATCTTCATTTTTACAATTACACTATCGTGCAACCCCGTCATACTGCGTATCTCTTTACTGTTAATCCTGTCCACAAGAGTGACACCGCACATATTTCTGAGAGATCGCATCTCCACAGCATTTATCATACTTTCTCTCGATTTTGGGCGTATCCAGGCCTCACTACCGAACAATAAAGTTGGCACCAACACCGCATTGTGGATGGCCATTTTAGCAGTGTTAGCTATATTCACACTGCCTACTAATGCGCACAGATCACCGTTCACTTTATTGCCAGCTGCTACCCTTCTCTCCACATCCAACTCACATCTTCCGTCCCTTGAAAACGCACTCCCCAGATAAACAATTTCATTCACTTGTTCTAGACATTTTCCATTTACACAAATTTCACATTTCGTCTGTACCGCTTCCCTTTCAAACACCAGAACCTTAGTTTTGTTCACATTCATATTCAATCCTTTCATTTCACATTCTTCTTTCCTGCACGTGACTAGTGTCTGCAACTCTGCTTCTGATGGTGCTATAAGCACAGCATCGTCAGCGTACAATAGGCAGTTTACCACTGTGTCATCACATCCGATACCACTCATACTACCTTTCAATTTCTGGAGGCAACTGTCCAAATACAACACCAACAGCCAGGCAGACATCACGCAGGCCTGTCTGACACCAGAACAGATCAGGGCGACATGTCACCGTCTATCCTTATACAGGCTCTGTCGTCTCGATATAATGATCTCACAGCCTGCAGTAAAGAGCCGCCCACGCCATATTCAGGCAGAAGACCCTACAATGTCTTTCGCATTACTCTATCTCTATGCTTTTTCTAGATCCACGAAAGCGCAGAAAGCTTTCTGATTTATAACCAGAAACTTCCCCAGGCTAACGCGAAGCAAGAAAATTTGATCCATACAACTCCTACCGTTCCTAAAACCACCTTACGCCTCCTACATCTTTCCTATCTTTCTGAAACACATTTCATACGTTCAGTCAATACCTTAGTATAGACTTTACTTGCTAAGCTGACTAAGCTGATGACCCTATAGCACGTACAGTCTAGATAGGAACCTTTCCCTTTATATAAAGGTACTATGACTGCGGTGCGCCAGTCCTCTGGAACCTCCCCCTTCTGCCAACAAAGGTTGCACAGTGCGCAGAAAGGTATCTCAGACCCTAGGACCACCATACTTGATCATCTCAGCAGTCACCTCATCAATTCCCGCAGCCTTTCCACATTTCAAACTTCTTATCACTTTCTCAATCTCTTTCATACTAATGGCATCCTCCAGTTCCTAACCCGAGTGTGACAATTCATTAGAATCGCTCTCAGTATCAGAGATGGAGTCGCCGCTCTCATACAGTTCTCCATAGTATTCACTCCATCGCTGCAGAACATCTTTTTTATTTGTAAGCAGGTTGTTTTTTTTCGAACGCTTTATTTGACAACTCAAATACGAGTAGTAAAGTGATTCCGATGTTACAATATTGGTTTACTCGGTATCGGAATTCAGTGGCGTAACTATACCATCTGGGGCCCGTGGCAAATTCTTTTGATGGGGCCCTATCAGTAAAAATCGTCACGTTGTACTTAGTTTAATTTTAATAAACCTTTAAGTAGTTATCCAACACTAATAACAATTTTATTTTCAAGAGCATGGGTTTATACATTTACATTCATTCACATTCACCAGCCTATATACGTCCCTTTGCTGGACATAGGCCTCCTCTCTTAGGCGAGAAGGAATGGGCTATTCCTTGTAGTTCCTTGTAGAAGGACTGGGTGCACGCACATATATTACGTTAAAAATAATTGTGTACTGTGTATACGTTAAGCATGAAAAAATGTCAAGCATGATTTTAGGTGGCGCTGACAGTATGCATGAATACATCACACACTGATAATTGAATAATATTAATAGTTTCGTGCACCTAGCCAATAGTCTTTCTCTTTCGTTTTTCGCTCCACTTAAATATTTTCTGGAACTAGACATTTTAATATCTAACTTTCACAATAAACTTTACTTTGCCACCATTTGCAGATTCAATAAAACAACAAACACGAAAAATCAAAGATACAAATAACCAATTGTCAAAACAATCACACAAAGAATACGCAGTCAGTAGAGCCCTCATAAAAAAATAGCAAATCCGGAATTCCCCTAACATAGTGTTGCTACCCTCGCCCCAGCGGCAGCGCCACGAAAAAAGTACTTTCTTGGCTAATAAAATGAGGGAATTCCCCGGTCGTCAATTCTCACCCGCGCTGCCAACGTACCGCGACAAAAAAATCTAGAAACCAATGGATGCGTTTTAAAATTGATCAACATCTTTTTGTTTAGGATGTGTTGAAATGCTTAACGATTAACTTGAAATTGTATTATGGTCTTTAGTTGTCTCACTTTAATGGATTTTAAGCAGAACTTAAAAAAAAATAAAAAATATACTTTTCAAGTAAAATAAAATACTCAGGTACAATGTTAAAAAATTATTTCTGAGCTCGCGGCCTCTTGGGCCGGGGCCCTCTTGGGTCGGGGGCCCGTGGCATTTTGCCAGCCCTGCCACCCTATAGTTACGCCACTGTCGGAATTATAATATCGGAGCTCACGTTCCGAGATTCCGATATTGCGATATTCCGAGATTCCGATATTCATGCCCTAGTTGGGACTGCATTTCTTCACGAACAGCTGGGTGAATGCTGGGCGAATGGATGGAACAACTTGAAATGTTTGTAAAACCTGGTAATGAGGATAAAGTTCGTTTGTTAAACAAAGCCATATACACGCTAAAACAATCGTCTCGTGTTTGGAATCAAACTGTTGTGAATACATTGTTAGAAATAGGTTTTTCACAATCAAAATATGAACCGTGTGTATTTACAAAATTTCATATAATTATAATCACAGTGTATGTTGAAGATTTTTTGATATTTATGGATTCATGTTTAAAGAAGGATAATATAAAAAAGGAATATTGTCAAATAAGTTTAAGATAAAAGACTTAAGAGAAGTTAGACATGTAGGAATTTCTGTCAATAAGAGCAAAAATTGTATAAAAATTATTCGAAAGAAATTTATTTTAAATCTGTTAAACATGTTCAAAATGTCAGATTGTAGAGAGGCTAAAACTCCTCTCATACCTTATTTAAAATTAGAAAAGGCAGATGGTATTATTGAGAGACTACTATACCAGAAATTAGTAGGTGCTCTTATGTTTGTAGCCATTAATAAAAGACCATATATAGCTTTTTCTTTAAATTATATAAACCAGTTTAATACATGCTACAGTAGTATGCACTAAAACCATTTGAAAAGGATTCTCAGATATTTAAAAGGGACTATTGGTTATAAATTTATATTTTATAACAATTTCAATAATTTTCAATTGTTCGGATATGTAAACTCCAATTGGGTCAATGGTCAGAACAGTAAGTCTTATAGTGGCATACTATATAGCAGCCATTCCCAAAGTGGGCGATAATGCCCCCTTGTGGGCGCTGCAGGCCTAAAGAGGGGCGGTAAGAGATCCAGAAAAAAAAGGTTACGTTGTGTAGAGGCCTGGGGGGTGATTTGTAATGTCATTTAGCTAGGAGGCATCTTAGACAACGACTGCATGAGCTCTCGACTCAGTAGACAAAATAAGTTTGGGAACCAGTGCTATATAGTATATACTTTGGGAAATACTGCAGTATATTGGCAATCTAAAAAGCAGTGGTATTGCTCTAAGTAGTACTGAAGCAGAGTTCATTGCTGCGTGCGAGGGTGCTAAGAGTGAACTGGGTTTTAATATTAAAACAGTTAAAATCTTAGACTGATCACCACCTATCTATCTATCTATAACCTATTCATAGAGACCATCTCAATGAGCCTAAACATGATATCTCTATTGTGTGCGAGGAGTTGGATATCCTGCTGACTTCAGATGATGCTGCCGCATCTAGTCAAGGTTACTATGTTATTATGACATTATTGAAGTCCCAGTATACTAAATTTCGCATCGATTAGACTAATAGAACTAAAAATCAGCTAATATTCTTCAAACGGCTGAACCGATTTTGATAAAACATGTCTGAGAACCACCGCTAGAAAACCTGCTTTCAAACAAAAAAAATCGCATCATAATCGGTCCACTCGTTTAGGAGCTACGATGCCACAGACAGTCACACAATCACGTCAAACTTATAACACCCCTTCTTTTACGTCGGGGGTTAAAAATACAACTTCATTAAAGAATTTAACAGTTTAGGTTTAGTAAATATGGAGTATTTGTTTTCTCAGGAAATGATAGCAGATTTGTTCATCAAAAGCCTATGTGGTCCTAAGTTAATGTATTTTGTCGTCTTAGGGTGACTCGTACCAACAATTTAAACTCGATTTAAGGATTTGACGTTTAGCTTGCGCCAATTACTTAATAGTTGGTGCGAGCGAGATGTCAAATCCTTAAATCGAGTTCAACTAGTTGGTGCAAGCCAGCCTATGGCAAACTAAATTTCATTTGGCAGTTATAGTCCGGGAGGTAGCGCTATATTTAAGCGAGTCATTTTATGCCGGCTGAAAATCATAACAATAATAGTTTTCCCCTAACACATTACAGCTCCGAACGTCAGCTGCTCCGATAGCGGTGGAGCTAAAATAGACAACATGAAAAAGTCATTGGAAAAAAATCTGCTCCGATGATTTTTATACCAAGCAAAGATAGAAAAATGTCTTTCTTATTGTGACCCACTTTTTAGAAGTTGTTTGCAAGATCGTCACAACACTCGTAAATTTTCTGCTGTCTATGGCAGTATACGCGAAACTACCATGACAGCTCTTTCCATGTTAATCTTTCTTGCAAGAGCTATTATTTATTTTATTTTATTTTTATTTCTTTGGAACACCAACAGCACAAGAAAAATAGAGCAACACATAAAATTTCAATACAATAAATTATTATGTGCTAATTACAGGTATTCGCTTATATTATACAATGATGAGGATATGTTGTAGTTTACAATAAGTATATATGTAATATGTATATAAGCAAAAATTAGAGAACGAAATAGTATATAAAATGATTATATAATATCTGCAATTTGTTGATTATTGTCAACAACCAAAGAAAGACTTGGCAATTACGCGCTTGATCGTCAATGGGCTGGAATTAAATAAGTCTATCTCTGGGTGTCTGCTGATCAATTCATTGATACTTCTACTAATTCTAAGGAAATAGGAATTCTCTCGGTAATTTGTTTTTACGGGATTAATATTTAATAGTTGTTTGTTTCTAAAAATTAACGTAGGCACTCGTATTTGAATTCTATTTAATAGGTCAGGACTATCCACTTTTGTCTGTGCAATTTTGAATAAGTATGTTAAATCAGCCATGTATCTTCTCTTTTCGAGCGGCAAGAAATGATATTTTAAGCATCTATTTACATAACCATGATTTTGATCTTTACATTTAAATTGTAAGTATCTGAGAAATCGCTTTTGTATTGATTCTATCCGAGCAATGTACGTCATATACTGCGGGTTCCACACTTGAAAAGCATACTCTAAGATGCTGCGTACATATGAACAATATAAGATCTTTAGAGGTTTAAGATTTTTAAAAGAGCTGGTCGACCTTACTATAAAACCAAGCTTCTTTGACGCTTTTTTAATTATGCTGTCAATGTGGGAATCAAATATTAATTTAGAATCTTGAATCAGGCCTAGGTCTCTGATTTGATTCACTCTGTCTAAAGTTTGATTTAACATGGTGTAACTGTAATCTATTGTTTTATTTTTCCTAGAGAACGTGATTACAAAACACTTTGATACGTTAAGCTCTAATCTGTTAATAGTACAATAATGTTCTAAACTACTTAAATCAAGTTGCAGATTAAGACAATGCTATGAATGGTTTTGTAAATTTTCATATCATCGGCAAACATTAGAAAATTAGAATTTTTAAAACAAGAGCTAATATCATTTATGAAAATTATGAACAGTAATGGACCTAAAATTGAACCTTGCGGGACTCCAGAGGGCACTGATATCCAATTAGAAGTAAAACCATTTAGTACGACCGCTTGTGACCTGTTTACAATATATGATGTTAGCCATCTGAAGAGATTTCCATGAACACCAGCGCAATAAAGTTTTTGAAGTAATAGACGATGGTCAATGCGATCAAACGCTTTACTAAAATCAGTAAAAACTGTATCAACTTGATTACCAGTATCCATACTATAAGTAGTCTAGTCATTAAAAAGTATCAAATTTGACACAGTAGATTTACATTTAAGAAAGCCGTGCTGTTCTGCTATGAAGTAAGATGAAAAAGAAGAGTAACGTTGATTATAAACTATTCTTTCGAATACCTTCGCAAATATGCATAATTTAGAGATAGGCCTATAATTCTTGACATCTGATTTATCG
Organism: Zeuzera pyrina; assembly: GCA_907165235.1. Classification (NCBI taxonomy): domain Eukaryota; kingdom Metazoa; phylum Arthropoda; class Insecta; order Lepidoptera; family Cossidae; genus Zeuzera; species Zeuzera pyrina. Next base: position 14,830,419 of record OU015624.1, read on the forward strand.
CCGCTTTTATGCACGGGAATGACAAAAGCTGTTTTCCATATACTTGGAACTAAGCCTTCACTTAAGGATCGTCTGAATAATATTGATAACGGTAAAACTAGACTTTTTGCACACCTGATTATTAATATTGGAGGGATATTATCAGGACCTGCACCTTTATTTACGTCAAGGTTAGAAAGTTCTTTTAGGATTTCTTCAGTGGTTATATGTATATCACCAATATCCACAACATCTACATAAGATTTATCAAAATTATTAGAGCAGTCATGATCATTAGAGAGTGATGAAAAAGTTGATTGAAAATAAAGAGCGAACAAATCACATATCGACTGACCCGTGTTACCCGAGGTATCATTGTAAACCATTTTTGTAGGAATTGCAAAAGCAGATTTATTAAGGGATTTAGCATGAGACCAAAAAACCTTTGGATTGTGTCGTATTGATTCTTCAATTTTGTCAATATTTAAATCGTAACAGATAGTTTCTAAATATTTCGACCGCTCACGCAAAAAAGAAAATGATATATAGTCACCATAGTTGCCATACTTTTGCCATACTTTTTAAATCTTTTAAAGAATTTATATTTCTCTTTTAATACCTTTACCAAAGCGCGACTATACCAAGGAGGATATGAACCGGGATATATTAATTTTTTCTTTATGTATTTGTCACGAAAAGTAATATAGAAAAGTAAAGTATTATAGAAAAAAGATACTGAAGCTTCGATGGTATCCTCGTTTAATTTGTTATGCCAATTAATATTATTAAATTCCTCACAAAGGGAATTATAATCACCGCTTTCATAAAAGTATATGGTTCTACAATTTTCTTCTAATGCAGAAAAATTTCTTAGTAAAAGTTCAATGCACAGAGATTTATGATGAGGGTCTTCAGGTGTAAGAGGGTTGTCGCACGATGTTACAGTTAACGTCTCGTTAGAATATATTAAATCTAATATCCGGTTACTAACATTCCGTACATTATTATATTGGTTTAGGTTACATTGGACCAGCATATCGAAAAAGTTAATCTGAATTGTCCCTGACATCCCTGTAGGTTCCTGATGGTGTAGTGAGGAATACCAATCCACATTACTTAAATTAAAGTCACCCAACACAATAAATCTATCATCCGGACACGAACATGTAATTTCAAACAGCTTGTCTGAGAAGTTTTCCAGTTGTACATTAAATGTATTTCCTAAATTTTCTTACCAATAATAACACCAATAAATATTCACATAAGTGAATATTTATTGGTGTTCTATACAAATTTGTTTTGAATGTTAGAGAAACCCAGATGTCCTCAGCTGATGAGCGCCAGGTAGGACGTTCCGTTGCAGTTAAACTTCTGTGTGCAGCTATAAGTACCCCACCACCATACTTCTGCTTGTTAGTTTCATAGTTCCTGTCGCGACGCCAGACCACATAACGGTCATCGAGAAGTTCATTATCATGTATTCCTTCTATTAACCATGTTTCAGTTAAATAAACTAAGTCATAATTATTAAGGGACAAATTTCTCTTGAAGTCAGTAGTTTTAGTACGCAGACCATTTTGCATTTTGATAATAAATATTGAGCATGTAGGACATTTTTAAATAAAATTATAAAGAGATCGTATACATAAATACATTCCTAGTTATATTATGAAATAAATACAAGGTTACATACGTATAGTAATATTTACAATTATAGGTTACATACTTATATATTCCGCAGCACATATACAATGTAAGATCATTTGATAAAAAATAATATTTAAATGAAATTATAAACCAAGTACTATTACTGTGATTTTTTAAGGAATTAATCATAATCGTAGTCGCACAATATAATGAGCAAAAACCCTGATTACATACACACGTACAATACATTAACATGAGTAAGAATAATTTCGTATTATTGGTTATCGAGAACCAGATTTTTAACAAAGAATTCTTATGAATAGTGATATATATATATATCTTTTATATCGTAAGGGTTACGTTTCCTTAGCGAAGTATTTACTTGGTTACCACTGAGCTCACTACTGCAACCAACAGATATAGGATAAAAGTAAAAAAGAAATTGAAATGCCGAATAATTATAATCGCTAATAGTAACACAAAATAGTAAATAGTAACTGCGATCACATACTATACACGACACTACGCGGCACACAATACAAAAGCGATTGTTATAGTAAGTATTAAGTAAGTACACTTTAATACTTAATAATATGAATACGAACATTAATATAATATTGTTAATTGAGCACAGTGTAATTTGTGGGTAAGCAGAGAACTGCATGATCAAATCACCCACATTTAATTTTTGACAAATTATCAACATTGTAAGCAAATTTGTCCATACGGCATAAAAACCGTGATTTAAAATGAACCTTAGATATAAAGCAGTGAAGGTTATTTTTAAAAGAATATGACAGACACCCAGAGCAGTTAATTGTTTATTAATATTAGCAAAAAGCGAAATGCAAAGATTATATCGAAAGAAGCTCTTACCAAAGTCAGTTGTTCTCAACCCATAGACGTAATTTGTTTTGCCATTACATTTCACCTTCAAGAGAATTTGCGATAAGTTAAAAGTGGAAAAATTTAATCTAATTAATTTATTTTTAGAAGATCTTTCTCGGACTTTATGTGAAGCGTTTGTGAAGTTTCTGATTTTCGTGCCAGAATTTTGCAGTGCTTCACCCATATAAAACGATAGTTTTTTTCTTTGGCAAGAGCCTTAGCTTTGGCTAATAGTGTTTTGTTATAAAGAGTTAAGTGGTCATTAACATAAACACGCCCGTCTTCGGCGAATCCCAAGCCTTGCAGACTAAGAGATTTACATTTTCGCGCAGCGGCGACGAAATTTTCTTTAATGTATCTGCTGGTCAATGCCATTATTATGGACTTTTTCGAGATCGATTCTCGACTTGGTACTCTGGCAATGTAGTTGATGTCCTCTTTCAGAATTGGGTTACTAATTATTTTACCGATGTTTAATACTACATCGTATAAATTCTCGCTTTTTTTTAACGGAACACCCCTAATTTCTACATTATTGGCGCGTGACCACTGTTCTTTAGAACGGATTTCTCCGTCGATTCTTTCAACTTCCGCCTTAAGCATCGGAATGGTATTAGAGAGTTCTTCAATTTTTTTTTATTCTGAGATCTATCGCTTTCACATTTGCACTGAAGTTGACGATCTTTTCATGTGCCAATTCTATGGAATCCTTGAGGTTCGAAACATCAGATTTAATGGATTTGACATCCTCTACAAGTGTTGCCAATGGCTCCAGTTGTTGCATGATTCTGGACAAAGTCGCTTGCATGTTTTCAGCTTGCCCCGCGAGCGGCTGCTCCTGCTTCACTAATGGTGACAAACCAGTTTTGCACTCGTGACAACGCCAGACATTTTTCCGCTCACCTAGCTTTCTGTAACTAAGTTCTGAAATTCCAGCACATGGAAAATCGAACCGACGTCTGCACGTATTGCAACATGGTCCATCAGAAACTTCAGAATGGCAACGCGCACAGGAAAACATTGCTACAAGTTATAATTGTAAAATAATACAAGAAATTAAAAAAATCTGTATTACTCAGAAGGTTGAGAAACGCTGATGTTGTATGCAATGCGTGCACTCCAGTAGCAACACAAATACGAATACTATGTATCAACTAATTTTGACTTATTGCTTAGGACTATTTCAGTTCCACATACTCTCGTATATGTCCGTATGTCGTAACTTGACAACCGCCAGTCCAGTGTGGCAATGTATACATGTCAGTGTTAAATCTTCTAAGCTAAGTTCTGAGTTCGGTTCGGCCGAACACGCTCAATTTGTACCATAGACATATTAAAAAAAAAGAAAAGCGCGGCCTTTTTGACATTTCTATGCCATTTTGATCTTTTTCGTTTGACGTAAAACTATTTCTGTTACGTTTTGCTAATCATATATAATTATTCTAAAAAAACCAGCATATTAAGTAAAATATGTAACTGAAGAAATATTCTAAATTCTTTGATCTCTTACTAAGTACGGCACAAAATGAGTTCTCGTTTGTCAGCTGAACTTTCTGCGACTTGCAATGCCCTAGGTACGTTTGATAAAAAGACTGGAAAGTATCTTATTGATGATTATACACTCAATACAGTTAAAGATTTAATAAGGTATTTACGTCGTGATGGAGAAGATCATGAAATTCGTAGACATTTAGGTCAAACTAAAGTGCTTCAGACTGATTTACTACATATGCTGATAGACCATTGGGAAAATACTGAACTTTTTGACGTTTCTCTCAGGTATGATTTTCTTGAGTAATACATACCCTTTTTACAAATAAGATTTATAATGTGACTGCTATTTTCTTACAGACTTGTAGTTAATTTAACAAATCCAGCATTATTATTGTATCGAGAAGAAATACCTTTGGAAAAGACTGCACGTCACAACTATTTACAAATATTGTTACATCTGCAGTGTTACAAGGAAGAAGCTTTTACAAGAGTAGACACATGGACCATTTTTGCCAAAAAATTAGCTAAAATATTGGAAATCGTTAGTAATATTTTTTTATGAGTACAAATAAGAAATAAGTAGTTTTATTTATTGATCCCGTTGATATCTAAAGTAATGGGCCTGCATTCAATCCCCAATTATTTTTTTATATACAATTTACCTAAGTTGGGTTGGAGTCTGAATATTACTTATATACTTTGTTTATTACATAGTAGAAGTGGACATATAGTAAAAGTTAGTACTCGGTTGAAGATAAATGGTGATATTGTTCAATTGTCAATATTAAACCATGATTATTGTCTTTGTTACATAGGATTGGAGTGAACGAGATGAAGATACAGGACTTATTATAGAAAGAATATTGATTTTAATAAGAAATGTTTTACATGTACCAGCAGATCTTGATAGAGAAAGAAAACCAGAAAATGATGCCAGTGTGCATGACCAGGTTAACACATTTCAGTTGAATTGATATTCACTCTTTTGTTTAACATTATTATTTTCATAGATAATATTATTGTTTTTAGGTGTTATGGGCATTAAATCAATCAGGTATTTTAGATATAATACTGTATATGTCTTCTGAAAATGAGAAACAATATTTTATGCACATCTTGGAAATAATAACTCATTTGCTAAGAGAACAAAATCCAGCAAGCTTAGCAGATGCAGCATTACAGAGAAGTGTGGATGAAAAAATTCGAGACGAACATGAATTACTTTCAATAAGAATGTCAGAAACTAAACACAGACTTGATAAAATTAAACAGTATTCTGCTTCGAGGTATCCACTTGCACTATTTTACATTTACCTAGAAACCCTATTGTCATCAACATATATGTTTATTTTAAATTAATATAATTACATACAAATTAAGTTTTTACATTACTTGTAATATATTAATTAATTTTGGTGCAAGTACTCATTTTAGATTCGTTTTCATTTTTTTTATCCTACATTTTGAATAATTAATTATTGTAATTTCGTGTCTGATCAACTAGCTCTTACAATCACAACAAACCGAATTCTGGGTGCTCAGTTTTATCTAAAAGTGAAACCGAAGCTACCTTTTAGGTGATTCTTGTGTATATTTTTTAAGAGCCCATCTATGTATGTACATATTGATGTGTTTGGTGATTTAAATCTTGATATCTAAGAAAACCGAGTTAGATATTCGGGCACATACAAATTCAACTCTATCTTAAAAACCTTTCTAACTCGGAAACGTGATTGGAGAAAAAAAATCTAAAAAGAAGATGTTTTGTACAATAATTCAGTTGCATTTCTGAAATTCTACAGATTTTTAAACTTATTTTTACTGAAATAGCTAATTATAATATCCCGAATTCCTCAAACCAGTTTTTTAAATAGTTAATGTAGTTTTCTTGCAAATTACAATTATGTTCAAACACAAATGTTGATATTTCTCTATGCTGAAATATGATTAAACCACAATCGCGAAAATCAACTTCATTGATTTTGCATAGGACATGAGGGCAAGGAATGAGTTGGCTTATGCTGGGCTGCATAGGTGGGTTCTTAATTATCTGTTCATTTTAGCTAATTGCTAATATATGCTTTTGTTCATAGAAGTAGTTATTACATAAAAAGTACTTTCTAGTAGTTATTGACAAGTTTGTTGTCAATACTGTGACTAGTTTTGCACCAAAACTGAAGCTTTGTTTGGACACTATGATTATGTTTATAATTTATTCCTTATAACAGACATACATCAGTTAATTAATAAAAATATCCATTAAATTATTTATAAAATGTATCCATAAAAACACATTCAAAAAAATATCTAACCTTTGTCAGTTATCATGAAGGTAATTCTTCTTTTTCTTTATAGTTCTTTAATTTCTGTCACCCTTAAATTACAACACCTTAGAATATCTTCTCCGTGTTGGGTAAAATTTCATGTGTATATTAGTGCAGTCTATAATATGCAATGTCTGGACCAGGGAGTGGGATTTTTAATATATGAAACATGAATATTCCACAATAGGCAGAGCATTAACACATGAGCAATATAATTGACCTTTGTTCAGTGTAATATCTCATATGACATAGTGTCATATGAATGCACTATGCATGCACTGCACTACACACAGATCGGGTTTGGTGTAATACAGTTTTTACCGACCACATCAAACTATCACAACAGTCAAATGTCTTAATAATATGAGTAAGAGCTTATGTCCCTTAAGATTTTTGGGAAAATAATTCATTAAATGTTCTGTATATTTTTCTTTAATTTGTTTTAGTTATAGTTTGTAGTATCTTGGTAGTAGTTTAGTCCTAAAATTTAAGGATATTTTGAAAACAACTATTCAACTAGATAAATGAAAAAGTGATTTATATTTGAAACTTGTTCATTGCTCTGTGTAATCCAAGTAAACATATGATTCTTTTAGGCATTCGCGTTTTGGCGGTACATATGTAGTACAAAACATGAAGTCAATATCAGACAACGAGATAATCTGTTTAAAGCCTCTAAATAAAATATCGAATTTAGACTTCAATGGAAGCAAGAAGTCTAAATTTCTTAAGCCCAAAAATAGAAGGCCAATTGAAAGTGGAACTTTAGAAAGAAGATCAGCATTTGCTATAAGGTAGATAAAAGAGTATTTTTATGTATTTATTTAGTTGTTGTTGAATTATGTCATTCATCATTTTTACTATATTTAAGATAGTAAAAGTTTTCATGTCAATGTTTGTTGTTAAAATATAAAAAAAATGTAGATATTTCAACTATCTAAAGATATAATACAATATTTGAATGTTTCGAATTGGTAGTGAATAAAGATTGTCTTAAAATCTTTGCGTAAACTATTAATGCTATCTATTTATGTTCAAATAATCACAGCTACAATACACTGGGCATCCTTAACAGTATGGTTCCAATATCTAAAACGGGAAATTTAACGCGATTACCTTTTTATTTGGCTTGACATTTCGACTGAGTTGCATCGGCCGTGGTCTCATGCAAACTCAAATTATTTAGATATTTTATAATGCAATGTAAAAGTTTAAAAGTTTGTAGTATGGTTCAAATCATATAAGTTTATAGAGGAGTTCAATTTCAAAATATTTTAAGCTATTAAATGCAGGTGCAAGTGATTTTCAAACTTTCAATTTTTAATTATCTTTAGCATAAGTAAATATTTTAGCAAAAGAGGTGTGTAAGGACTAAGGACCGCGACGCTTGGCACTCCGTCCTCTCCGTTATCACCACCACCCCGTTGGGGATAGCGCGAAGATATGTAGGTATGTATGTATAAGTAGTGATTCATTTTCAGTATTAATTTATTTGAATACAAATAAATGATAGAGAAACCCAATAACTATTTCTTAAGATCTGTAAAAAATGGTAAGCTTTTTTATGTAGCCACCTCTCCAACTCTCCATAGTACTTTTATTCCCATGAGAATTGCCTAAAAATCATGTAACATTTTTGTTAGCTTCAAAGTGTTTATGTATAAATCTTTTCTTATTTGGCAACCAACGGTATGTACATTCCCTTATAACCTGATATAAAAAACTAAACTGCTATTTTGATTAATTTTTGTTTCATTTCATCATCTCATTTTACACTCATAAAAAAAAACAAAATTCCGTCATAACTTTCCATCCATGAAGTTGGAAAGTTATTATTATTAGTTGGATAATACTTTGTCCCTATAAATAGGACTAATGCCAGTCTTATTTATGGACTTTGGACAGTTATTATTATTAGCTGGAAAGTTATTTGTCCCTATAAATAGCCCCGATTTATAGGGACAAGTTATTTGGAAGGGAACTCTATGCCTGTTTTATTTGATCCATACTTTTATAGACATTCCATATTATATATCGTTCTAATAAAAGAGAAACCTATGATTTAGTCAAACTATAATATATAATGATAATATAAAATAATTTACAGAAGGCAAAAAAGTAGAAATGCGGAATTGACATCCAGTCATTATTCCCTAATTTTTGAAATATTATGTTCTTTACAGATTGTTTCTAAAAGAATTTTGCATAGAATTTTTAAATAGTTCATACAATCCTTTGATGCATTATGTGAAAGATGTGCTTGTCAGAGCAAAAGCACAACAAAACGATGAGTCATATTATTTATGGGCTGTTAAATTTTTCATGGAATTTAACAGATGCCACGATTTTCAAGTTGGATTAGTTAGGTATGAGTATATACACATCTTTAGTTTAACCATTACTTATTAGTCAATAATGTGATTTACCTTTAGGTTTTTATTTTTAGTGAAACAATGTCAGTGCCTATGTTCCATTACGTGCAGCAACAAATGGAGAAATACTATGACATGATAAAAGTGGAGAAAAAAAAACACACCGTCTGGGTGAGACGTCTTCATTTGTCTTTGAGGGCTTATAAAGAATTACTGAATACTCTATTAGCAATGGACAAAAGCAGTGATCCATCAGTGAAGGATTCCACTAAAGTATTAAAGAGTAACATATTTTATGTATTGGAATATAGAGAATTTATTCTGTCAACGTTTCTTAACTATGACGAAAATAAAATGCCAAGGTAACTCAACTTATATGATGTATGCAATTACCCTATTATTACATTGAGAGCATATTTGAAAATTATGTATATTTAGTAATAATTTCTGTAATAATATGTTTTGTAGGTCATATCTAATAGATTTAATAGAAACAGTTCACCTATTTTTGAAAATGCTGGAACATTATTGCAAAAAGACTGGTTTGGTAGTACAGAAGAAAGTAAAAAAGAAGTCTAAATCAAAAAGTATGTACAAAATATTATTTAAACCAATTTTTACTGATTTTTGAGTAGTTTCTATAATTAAGAGTCCTGTCTGTGCCGTCCAGCGCAAGCGAATTCGTTTTTGTAGCAGTGAGATTGATTTTCGCAGTTGCGCTTTGATGATATTTCAGTGTGAAGAAGAAACATATTTTATGAAGAAACGTATGCATAAACGGACTCTTGAGTAAAACATTCATAATTTATACGAAGTAATACATTCATATTTAAATAAATGAAATGTAGGCATTTATTAATATTTTATTAAAATATGTACAGAGTTAAAAACGAATTCTCAAAAGTCAAACCGTTCCGCTCAAGAGCAAATGACTATAGTTTCTTGGGAAGAAATCTGTCCTCAAGTTCAATCCGCTATGAGATCAGAACTCGGTGCTCGGCCGCCGCCCTTTGATGCTGCCTCTTCCATGACAGACCAACAACAAAAGTAAGTGATTCACAATACAATATTCAAACATTTTTGTAAACATGTACCACCGTAATAGCATCATATCAGCAATTTTGTCCATCTTTAATTTGTACTGAGACTGTCTCCATGCATATCATCATACAATTAAAAACCGGGGCCAAGTGGACCCCACGCAAAGGGTTTCGTAGTCGGGATGCATAATATTCATTTAATTGGAAGCTAAAATATGTTTGCATTTCATAATGCTTTTCAATGCCACTGTGGAAAACAAATTTATTTCTGCGGTCGTTGAGTGTTTGCAACCAAAAATTACAATTAGGAGATAACTTTTTTTCAACACCAACAATATGGATATCAAATGTAATGGAAAACGTAGGGAAAGGTTTCTATATATGTGGCGTCATCATAAATTCAATATGGTGGATGCATCGCGATAGAAAGTAACGTTTTTCAAGACCTCTAACAATATAGGTATTTCGAGTAACCCGGAGAAGTTACGGAAAATTTTTCCATATTATAAATATATTATCTAGACTAATCAACGTTAAGTGGATATCGCTGAAAGATACATGAAAGGACAGTAGATTTCTTTTGCAAGGTGACAAATTATTTTGGAAACTCTGCCACTGGGAAATTAAAAATTGGTGTCACAGTACGAGAAAAAAAGGTTTTCGTAATAACTCACAACATTAAAATTTAGAATAAAGAATAAAACACGTATTTGACAGCTTTTAAAAATCAACCCTTAAGGCGCCAAAATTATATAATACACAGTCTGCCCATAAATGTTACAGTAAAAATAAACAATAATATTACATTTGAATTTGGAACCTGTAATTCTCATATGAATATTCAAAGTGTTTTCTCTTTTTCGTGCCAATCTTTATTAAATATTCTTGTGATATTAAAATGGAGTGGGGTGATGAAGAAAACCGTATCGCTGTGATAACATTACACAAAATAGGTATGGAGCCAAATGCAATTTTTGAAACACTATCTACTTGGTATTAGTCGCATGTTTGTGGACCAGGCTATTGATAGGTATAATAAAACAAAGATCTGCCTGTCTACGTAGTTACGATTTAGATTTTCTCTAGGGAAATGAATATAACACCCAGAACAATGTCGCATATTTTAAAAGATGATTTGGGACTTGCAGCTTATAAAATACGAACTGGTCATTACTTAACCGTTAATTTAAAAATGAAGAGATCGCATAAAAATTGTATTTACTGACGAGAAAATTTTTACTATCGAGCAACATTTTAATAAGCAGAATAATCGAGTTTATGCTCAAAGCTCTAGAGAAGCTTCTCAATTAGTCAGTAGGGTGTAACATGGGCATTATTCGGCTTCAATGATGGTTTGGTGGGGTGTGTTAGCTATCAAGGAGTGACTGAGCCATATTTCTGTGAAAAACTTGTCAAAACATCGGCCTAGGTGTATCAAGATACGATTCTTGAGAAGGTAGTTAAGCCTCTTAACAACACCATGTTCCATACCCAAGAATGATCCTTTCAGCAAGACTCAGCAACGGGTCGTAAAGCTCGATCCACATAAGAGTGGCTAGAAAGGAACGTTTCTGACTTCATCAGAGCTGAAGTCTAGCCGTTACCTAGTCCCTATTTGAATCCACTTGATTATGATTTATGGTCTCTTTTATAGAGTATGACACGCTTTGAACGCCATGATAATTTAGATTCCCTATAACATTCCATAAGATTGGCAGTGGCAAATTTTCCCATGGAGAAAGTGCTTGTTTCAATTGATAACTGACCACAACGTTTAAAGGATTGTATTAAGGGCAATGGAGATAATTTTGAATGAGCTTCATATTTTTAAATTGTATTAATGTATAAACTAACGCACACTGCAGTAATAAGCGTTTTATGTAATAGAAAAAAAAACTTTGTATTCCTTGTAACAATATTTATGGCAAGACTATAGGTATAAAACAATCAGAGTTTTAGACTACTCTTTGTGTATTTACCCATACGAAGCCGAGACGGATCACTAGTACTTTACAATTGTCCGGAATGATTATTAAAATATCTCTACTGCTCGGATATCCAATAAATACGTACGTATTTTTAAATACTTTCATGCTGTATAGTAACTGCCTACCCCGTCTAGAGATAAAATATATTAATTAAAACCAGAACTCAACATGAGCCTTTAGAGCAGCCATTCCCAAAGTGGGCGATAACGCCCCCTTGTGGGCGCTGCAGGCCTAAAGGGGGACGATAAGAGACCCAGAAAAAAAATGGGGGCGTTGTGTAGAGGCCTGGGGGGTGATTTGTAATTTCATTTAGCTAGGAGGCATCTTAGACAACGACTGCATGAGCTCTCGACTCAGTAGACAAAGTAAGTTTGGGAACCAGTGCTTTAGAGTAGAATAATTAATAGACATACTTTCAATTTCTCTAAATTTACGTTTTACGACTTGTGCTATTATTATTGAAGTCAGTTGGCGGTATATCCATTCATTCGCCCAAACCTAACCTACGTTAGGTAACTACTGTATTTGATTTATTTTATTTTAAGTAATGAGACTAATAAGCCTAGTTCTAAGTTTACATAAAATGCTAAACATACTATGTATAAGTATATGTATGTTCATATATGGATAATATCGAAAATGATCCTTTGATCAGAACTTCAGAACTAATATCGTAAACATAATTATGTGTTTATATATGTGTGGCTGTGTGCACATAAAATCAAATCATTCGATTTTAGGACTTTTGATATTTCATAAGTCCTAAAACTTAATTATTTTATTCAGTTAAAAAAATATTAAAAAAAATTCTTGTTACTATAGGGAAGACTGCATGAAGAAAATCCAAAAGTTGATGCGTGAATACAAATTCGACGACGCCGTCGGAATGTTTAGAGCTGCGAGGTTCGTGTCTTTATAACTTTTAACAACATATTACCACTGCTGTTTTCTTGAACTTAACATATAAAAAGATAAAAAGACGTCGCTGAATATTTGGAATTTTATTCGCTGCCTATAAGTTAATAACATAGACTTCAAAATTGGTACTTTATTGCCTTCCTTAAATATATGTATCTCGTCACATGACTTGATGTAGATAAACTCTTACATTGCAATAAGTGCTCTGTGGTAAGGAATTTAGGTTCATTTCCAGATATACCGATGTCGCGTTGGTTTATTCTCCACCATAAAAGTTCCTAAAGCCGTATTTTATAACTTTTAATATTCATTTTAGGGAAGTGTGGCCTGAAGAAGGAATATTTGGCGTAAACGATATCCAGGAAGAGGAAGAATTGAATATGTTAGAATCAATTTATAACACGGATTTAGGAGTAGAAACAAGTGGTTTGTCGTCTTTAGATCGTTTTGTGATAGTTTGTAATTTTTTTTCGCAATTAACCTATTCTAAAATTTTTACAGAAGTTAACGATGATTTTAATGAAACTCATGAAAATTCAGAAGAAGAAGGTAACTGATTCAGCGATTTCTGGTTTCTATTTTGCGAAAATTATTATTAATTTCTAAAATTTATTATTTAGATGAGGAAGAAGAGAGAACTTCAGCAATCGTTGAAACGAATTTTAATTTTCAAGACTTCATTCAAAGGTATGAATACCAACTTAGATTAAAAAAAAAACATAGATAGAGCACAGAACCGAAGTAAAGCATTTGTAAGTCATTGAATTCACTTACTTGTCACGTAATTCTAACAATGGCGGCCACATAATTCGCATGATTTTTGTGCATTTCGTGTATGTTATTCGTATATGTATGTATTCGTATATATATGTATTCGTATATATATGTATTTACGCCCAATATGTCAGATTCTAGCTCAAAACATAAAAATTAGATTAAAGAACGCAAATAAAACCGATGTAGTAACAAATCACACCTTAAACACCCTTCTAAATTATTATTTTTCCAAATAAAACTAAATTTAAAACTATGGTCAGGAATTTGTTCAGTGATGCCATATTTGAATTTTTTTACCCAGTTTTAGATTTTATTTGTTATAGTACTATAGTATTGTATAGTATGTTTAGTATGTTTTTTCTAAATGTTTCTTTTTGTAGTTTATAGCTGTAGGTAGTAGAGGTGTCAACACTTCGTCATCAAATTAGTATCTCATAATATAACATGTCTAATATGACATATCTAATATGATACAGATCGGAAAATAATTTGTTTTGAACTTTAAAAAAAAATGTTTATATGTTTTACTTTTAACGAACAGCGTCTCAAACTTTTCCAAAAAATGTTTACATTTTAACTCTTGATCATACTTAATACAAGTGGTAAAGTAGGTGCCAATCTCTCGAAGGACTAAGTTATCATTATCGTTAGTAAGCTTTATTTTATTCTAATGCATAATACAACGTACTTATTAAAGATTTTATACATTTTTAGGAAACTTGGAAATTACTCAAAATCTCATTATTTTTTTAAACCCACCAATAGTTATAAGATATAGAATACCGACTAAACATTTGTAGAACTGTTATAGCTATTATTACGCCTATGATCGAAATTAGAGCGTAAATATAAACTTATAATATAAAGTCATCGACGACAATCTCTACTCCGTGCGACTGTTTTTGAAATTGGCAGTATGAAGAACCTAAAACTATGCCAAATCTCACATTCCGCCGTGCGCGCAATGTTCTTAAAAAGGGATCCGAAGTTTTTTCGCTTCACGTGTTAATTTAACTGTCTCCAAAAACTTTTTTTATTGGTAACACTAAACCTCGTCAATAGCTATTCAAAAAAAAGAAAATCAATTGATAAACAGAGGAGAAAAAGACAACTGTTTTGTCTTTACCTTATTATTTTAGACACAGAAATCTGGTGTGACAACCTAATTCATAATTATTAGAATTATAATTTATTCATAATTGGAATTTAAATTTTTTAATATTATTTAATAAGGGGTATTATTTTAAATTACCATAACATTTTTACTTTTTTAAACTAGTACTAGTACATCGTATGTGAGTTACAAAGATTGCACTCTGCAATCTGCACTGCACCAAATTCAAGCTTGTACGTCAATAGTTTCGGAGCAAATCGACTGTGATAGACGTTTGGTGGGGTGTAGATATAAGTTATCTGATTTATGTATATGTACTACACCACACACAAAAAAAAAGAACATTTAGTAGACTGGCACACAAGTATATGATACGAACACTTCACAGAGGTAACATATATTTTTTGAGGTACGTGATTTACAGACACAATTATAATATCACATAAGCAATAAACAGATACGACAATAATTACGAATTACGATGTTAACAACAACAGATGTTAACGATTATAAATAAGCGAATAAAATTAGTACGAAACGAACGCAGAATGATTGTCGTGCACTGTGTTTATTCGCGAGTTATTTTATAAACGCGGGGCGAGCACAGTGTAATGTAAAATGTTAAAAGTGTGGTAGGTTTAAAATAAAATACGTGTATAAAATGTTTGTCCGTTCGTAAATTATATTAATACCTATATACATTTTATATTTGCGTATGTTTGCGTGTATGTATGTTCATGAGTATTGTAAAATATAAATAGATATATAACATATAAATGAAGTGTATGTATGTAGTGTAGGTATGTAGTGTAGGTAAGCCTACAGACGTACATACTGTTACTGTCGAATGCATGAATTATTTTATTGGGCTCCCGTTTTTCCTTTTAAATTACGAAACCTTAAACATTGGTAATTTATGTAGTAAATGATTTAAATTATTTCGTAGGTTTTGTCACTCGAAAGTAGTAAGTGCTTGTGTATCACTGTTGGAACGTTACGACAAAAACACGCCTCATACGAATCATTGCATCGTGAAAATGATGCATAGAATTGCTTGGGATTGCAAAATGCCATCAATGATGTTCCAAGCTACATTATTTCTTATTTTCCAAAGGATACTCAACGATCCGATGCCACAATTTAAGGTTGGTCTATGAAGCATAGTATTTGGTGCGAATGTGAGTTCTCTTGCCCGCACAGTTCAATAACTTCGTAAAATTAATTTCTAGTATACTCCTATAACCTTCATTAAGGCGTATTGTATCAAGACCTAAAATTTTAAGGTCCAGTGGTTTGTAGGAAAAAAATAGAAAGTAGTCAAGTTCCAATGTTCCAACTTTCGGACTTGGCCAATAACCATTTACCACCTATTTAAGCTAAACGAATATTTTAATGGTAAATGTTTTTGTTAATGTAATATGTTACGCTAAACTAATTTATATGTTACATTGTTAATGGTTAATTTCCTTTTTAAGTAGGCCACCCTAAAAATAAACCGTCGCTCAATAAATAAATCGAAATAAGTCGTCACACAATAAATGAATAAATTATATTTTCAATAAAGAAATGACTTCATATTATGTATTTTCCTCGAAATATGACCAAAAATAATTATAATACGTTTCCTTTTAAACCATTACCAGGAATTAGAAAAGTTCGCCACTTACATTTTAAGAAAATTCACTGAAGTTGCCTCGAAAACTCCTAAAGCATTTATAGAGCTGCTCTTTTGGAAGTCTTCAAAGGACGCTATTGACATTGAACATGGTTATAACCTCTACGTTGACGAGAGGTAAGCAATAAATTTATAAAAAAAAAATACTGAAATACAATTTTGATAAAATAGTCTTAACTCAATACCCCACTACTGGACCCTTTTTGCTTGGACGCCCACATATATTTGTAATATCTTTTAACAGAGATAAAGTTGGCAAAGGGATGTGGACTTTAGAACAAGAAGAAGAACTTCGACATCTTTACATGGAAAATCAGAAGAATCCAGAAACAGACCAAGGTAAATATCTAAATTCAATTATTTTTTCTACTGGGAAAGTCTTTAAAAAGACCTGAATTATGCAGAGCGATTGTTGGAAGAGAGAGATTGTCGATTTCAGATGAATATCGTAATATAATAATTATAACCAACAAAAATACACAGAAAAAAATTAAATAAGCTTTTAAAAAAAATTGTAATGAAGTTATAAAATCTCCGCAATACTGTGAATAACTTTCATTCGCGCAAAATTGACCGCGCACACAATTGTCTTTGTTCTTTTATTAAACTTCTGAAAGAAATACGCATTCAGCCTTTAAAATAATAAATATCTTTTAGTTCATACCTAAAAACACCTAATTAATGTTAGTGTGAACATACTTAAAAACCTCGCTAGCACTCCAAGAATAATAAAAAAAAATTGCTTAGCAATTTCTGTTATTGTTGTTGTGTTGGAAATTGCCGACATGTTTTTGCGTTTTTTTTTTATAATAAAGAAATTTCCGAGCAAGTGGAGAAAAATATTTAAAATTAATTAGTTATTATTTAAAATAGTGCTAATAAGTAACTCTAAGAACTGTAGGGTCTATATGATTGGTTATAATAAATGTATTGTTTATTGTGTTAAACATTGAAATGAATATGAGAAAGTTAGACTTTAAGACGAGACTTATTAAACCCAGGAGCTTTTGGAATTTTCTACATCTATACTAATTACTTACACTTTAATAATGTAAACAAACGAAAAATTGTTTTTTGTTTGTTGAAAAGTATTTGACAAACTAAGCAAAAGCTCAATTTGTCAAATATTCTGTGGTACGAGTAAATTAGAAGATTTTATTTGTGATAGCTTTCAATCGATTTTACTGAATATTATTTTACTTGTAGTAACTGATTGCGGAAAAATATATATTTTTTCTCAACGTGTACCAAACAGGTATGTTCTGATAGCGGGAACTGGCTCAGAACTTATATACAAGATTTGTATAGCCGTTTTGTAACAGGCAGAAATAAAAGCAAGTTAAAGTAAGTTAAAATTTAATTTTAAATACTATAAACATTTCATTTTTATTTAGATGTAATCGATTGGATTTTGGATAATTTAATCGACCAAACGCGTACGCGTCGCGTTGTAATAAAGAAGTTAAAAGAACTCGGTCTCATATTTAAAGCTCCAACAAAGCGCAGTAACGCACAGAGATTAAAAGCACCAGAATTCAGCGAAGAGGAAGACCGAATGCTTAAAGAACTGTGGAATGTATGTGAGGCCTCTACAGGTGAGTATGTTGACTCACAAGCCTTCATTTTCAAGTGATGAAAGCGTTTTTGTTTAAACTGACGGGATGAAAGTACTCTTTCTTATTTAACTGCATCAAGCGAGTTTAGTTTTTTCCTTTTGTGTAAATAACAGTTATGTATAAACCCCAATTTTTCGGGCGGTTTTTTTCGCGTGGAATTCAAAATCGGAGTATTTTTGTGTAGTGGCTGATCAATTCTTACATAATATAATTACAATAACTTTTATTTATCTTTATTTGTCTGAAATGTGGTAAGATAGAAAAGAAAAAAATATTAGCAGCACACATTTCGCTGATATATAAATAAAATCGAAGTGTCTGTGACTTCAAAAGAAAAGCTTTGTCTTAAGCTTATTAGATTGAATACACGTAACCAAATTCAAGTACGCTTTTCTTACATTGTTTTTTATTTGTCCAGGCTAATTTTCGAAACGTCTTAACCCCTTTTCTCGAGACTTATTGGCAGGTAGAGGAATTTTCAGAGTAATCTAGCCTACTTTTTTTTACCGCAAAAATACCAAATTTAACGCGGGTGAAACCGCGAGGCACTGCTGGTATAATAATAACAGTATTATAATAATTAAAAGTTATTAATCAATACAATATGTTTAATTTATTACGGTAATATGACTCAAAATCATATATGACCCTTTCTGTCAACATCTTATTAATAGTTTTGTAAATGGCCCATACAGCTTTATTGTAAGTAGGTACTGTTAGTTCCACATTAATTTTAATCACAAAAATTACCCACATGTGATATTATGTTGCATTTTAGTAACAAGAAAGAGGGTAGAATGGATTTGCTGCGTGTAATGGGGCTGCATAAAAGCCTGATTTTGGTCTTGTCGTCGAAGCCGTGGAATATTCAAGTACATAATAGTTGTGATGAAGAATTGATAACGTGTTCATAGTGATCAGTGCTTCCGTTACTTTTCACATTTAACAGTACTTATCTACTGGCAGTGCATTAAAAATTCTTATAACGTAAGGACTTTTCTGCCACAGACTTTTTTTGGAAATCTATCTGAAACTAACCTGTTCGAATTATTTTTATTACACGGCGCGCGGGTAGGGTATATTTCTTGAATAAATGTCGGTACTTTTTGATCCAGCAACATCAAAAATTTATGGAAACATACATGAAGGCGGTAAAACACCTTGCCTTTTAAATAATAGTCAGCATGACTTCCCGAGTTTCCAAGAGTTAATTGTATTGTACTTTTATGAGCTGTGTGAACCATTCTTCGGTAGATGCTATAATTTAAGAAGTTTTTCTTGAATTATAGTATCTTTACGCTTTCATGTTTATGAAACCGTTGCAAGTTATTTTTTGTATTGCATGTTTAAAATTGTAAGTGTTTAGGAGAAACATGGCAAATTTTATGTTTTAATGTTTAAATATTAATAACTTTGGAAAACATAATTATTGTTTATTAGGTATAAGTACAGTACTTGTAATTATTCATCATCTAAATGTTTTCTAGACCCAATGAGCTTTATAATGGCTCGTATGCCGCGAAATCGTCAGAAACGCAGCTTTATCGAGAGATTGTTGCAATTAGGTATCATACAGGACAAGAAACAGTGCCGTAAAAAACGTCAAAAAAGCTCTATGGCTAAAAAGAACACAGGTAATAATATTCAACCAAGTATTAACTATTTGCATGTCATTTTAACTATTACTGGATTAATTTGCTGTTGCTGTTTAGTGTACCTTATTTTTTAAATATTTAACTTTCACCCACGGGCGTCCTTGCGTGATTATGGTAGTTAGCAACCATTGTTTTGGCTAGAGGTGCGTCATTGTGTTCAAGAAATTGATTCAAAAATTTATGTAACATTCACATTGTAGTAAGAATACATCCATGAAAATCTGTTTATCTATTCATAACTTCAATTTTTGTGATACACACATACATATCTTTACACTGTATCCGTATTGGGGTAGTCAGAGAATGGAGAGCCAAGCATCGCGGTCCTTACATACCTCTTTCGCATTCTCAAGTGTTTTGTGATCGATTTTAAATTTTTTTAACTTTAAAAAATCTATTAAGTGCTATTGAAATCATATTGAATGTAACACCTATGCTAAAATCACTACTAGACTTATAATAAATTGTCATTTACCTATGTTTTCATATTTTTATACGGTAAATCACTTTTTACAACTACGACATATATTTTGTCATTCATACACCAATATATGTAATTGTTATTACTAAAATAAAAATTCTATTTAAGTTTTATTATTAATACAGCGAATTCATCTGGCTCGGAATCTTCGAATTCCGATGTAGAGAATGATAGATCTCCTGCACCAGTTAAAAAGAGGTTTACCAAGAAAAATAAGGACCTTACCAAAAATAAAAGAAACGTAAAGGCCATTGAACTCGGTGCCAACGAAGTCGCTAAACTGTTAGTGCAAGCTGTGGACAATGGTAAGTTCTATAAGATATAATTTTTATGTTGATATTGTATTGAATTGTGTTGAATTTTTATATAGATAGTGATTTTATGAGACATTTTTCTGATAGATAATTTATATGCTATCTTCTTAATAAATCATTAAGAAAAATAAGTATCTATTGATAACGATTCTGAATTGAACTTTTATTAACCGCTCAATGAGCACTAAAGATTATTTTAAAAGAGGTTACTTTAAAAGAGTTAGAATTAAAATCTAATTGTATGATATATTATTTAACTTGCTATTCTATACAGTTATTTAATACTAGTGTCCTAGTACTACTACCCTGTGGTTGAAATTAGACCGTAATTATAAACTTTAATATTAAACTCTTTGTCAAAAATCTCTGCTCTGTACGACTGTTTGATGCAAGGAGGCTACGTATATGTCATCAGTCATCACAAACTATTATGAGTTTGAAATTAACAGTCTTCTTGACATTGCCAGTATGAACGTAAATAATGAGTGATTTATTTAATTTAATGTATCTCTTATTCATATTATATAAAAATATTAGCTTTCTCCTGTTCTTCTCCATATAAACTTTAAGTGTACCAAATTTCACACTCCTCCTTCCTCGCAATTTTCTTAAAAAAGGAACCAAAGTTTTCGCTTCACGTATTAATAATTTATAGATTCCATATGTACAATGACATAATAATAATTTTTATTTATCCATTGCCGTCTTCCAAAAATCAAAATTACGCCACTATTTTTACACCTAGCCTTCAGCTTTCAATTGAAAAATGGTTCACAGATATGCCCCAATTGGAAGCTAGAAAGAAATTCTCGAGGTGTTTATCTAACAAATATTCAATTTCATTTAATCGAATCCTAAAGTTGAATCGAATGCTAGAATACACAAAGGTACTACGAGCACAAATTCACACATTTTTAGGATTCCATAACCAAAAGTCTAAAAACAGAACCCTTACAATATCTTTCTGACCGTCCGTCCGTCTGTCCTGTCCGTAGTTATTTTACGGCCGTTTCACTCTGGAGACTTGGTGCTGTATTGATGAAAGGGGCTTAAATATTTTTGTTCGGAACCTGGCATACTCAACCACTGGCCTTTTTTCTTATATAAAACTTTAATGAACTAAATTACTAACAATAAAATAATGATATACATGTATGGGTTACATCGTGAGCCACCATTTTCAAAAAAATTAAAATGGCGGCTTATGAGTATGCCAAAATCTTCAAATACCTTTGGAACTATTATATTTTCTTGTTTATTGTTGGTTTAGAATTTGTCTGGTAAAGTCTCATTAATTTAATTTTATATCAAATGATTTCATTTTATTGGTTGGCCGATTGCTTGAGAGTAAATAAACATAAGTATGTTCGATATTCATCTTTCTCAACGTGGTAGCTTATCACTCATATTTTTCATTTCGCAAGACAATGGTTTACGATTCAAAGAACACACACATTTCTTCCATAATTATGTTAAAACAAAACTCCAATTCCTTTTTTACGTATGGGACAAGTGTGTATCTACTACCCACGTATGTTACTAAACTGAGAAATGAATTTTGACCGGATTGCACGACTGATTGTTTGTTAAACCATATTGCATAAGTTCATTTATAGTAGCCCCTTTCTCACTATTTATAAAATTCATATTGAAACCAGTTTTTTTTAATAACTATCATATAACAATTTGGTGTAAACCCTAATATATAAATATTATACTTGTCAAATTCTTCGTTTTTTTGTCTTCGTCCTGTCCGCGATTTCGTTCGCGTGGTCTTTTATTTACTAAATTAAATAATTCATAAACTTTCACTGGCGTACGGAGAACAACTCACCAAAGTTTCATCACAATCAGATGAATGGTTTAGGAACGCATGGAGGACAAACATCCAAAGAAACATTCATTTTTATATATAAGCTAATTAAGTCTGCTTTGCGTCGCTGAAAATGTTAGAATACTGTGTTCATTAATTGGTTCTCTGTGCTGCTTTGCACGAACATTTTCGAACATAAAATTAGGGTGCCGGTGGACGTTCTGCCAAACTAGCACCTCTCAAATAATTACGATTATGACAGGTTTTACTGAAGCTTTAAAGTGGCTCGCTGAGAACCTAGAAGAAGCGGCATTGGACCAAGAAGCAGAGGGTTACAATCCGACCGCTGAAGACTCCCCTCTGGTGCCTATATCAAACGAGCCTGTTCAGGCTATGGAAAGCGAAATGTTTCAAAAAATTTTAAAGGGAATTGGTATTGTACCACCTTGTGATGAACAGGTAAATATAATCCACAGACCAATAAAACCTAGACAACGCTTGGGGGCACTGGGAAAACTGCCCATAGTTCAGTAATATATTTCTTCAACTGCCTATACAACTCTCTATCTCTCCGGTCTCTAATATTCCAGGCATAATTTTGACTAGTTTGTTTTTAATATAAAATTACATAAAGTGTTATCTACGAACTCGTGTTTTGTAATATACCCTTTGGATATAACCCGATATATCAGCTTTTCTTCGATTCGAAATTCTATTTTTTTATTTATCTACTTGCTTATTAAAGATCGGATTGGCCTTTGACTCCAGAAATAACTAAATAAATAAATAACTCCAGACGCCGTGTCCGAGCAGCAACTGTAATGTCCGCCACACGATCAAGAATACATGATCAAATCCCGTCCAATTTGCACGGAGCGGAGGTTGCATCAAGTAATATTGATCGAGTGTGGCGTCAATTTGGCTTTGTCAGTTTTACTTGATGGAAATCGTTTTTCACATCTTTCAGCAATCCATCAAGCCGTCCTGCATACTTGAACGTATGTGAGCGGGATCATGCCATTTCGTCAGTTCGCTCGAAATTTTGTCTGAAACGGTTGTGTTATTATGTCTCAGCGGTGCTTGTCTTATTACGAATTATCTTTTTCAAATCGTGTTTATTTTATTGAAATATGTATTGATTTATTGAAACATATATCGAAGCGAGCTACGTTTAAGATAATTAAAGAATAAATTAATGTTATCACAATATAGCACAATATAGAAGAAAAAATTCGTATTTCTTTTTACAGTCCCTAAAAATTGTATAACATGTAATTTTAAGAAATTATTTGTGAATGCTCACACATATGAACGCATCTTTAAGTAAGTTATTTTCTTTCAATTACGATTTATTTGGTGGATTCACATTTTGATCTCAAAAAAAAATAAACACGAATTTTTAAAACGTATTCCGTTCAGAAATATTCTTTAATCAGGTGCGTTTATCACAGAGAAAAACTATTTTTACAAACTAAAAAATCATCTTTTGATTATGGATTATCAATTCATAAAAAATTAAATGAATTAAAAAAAATTATTATGCAATTTCGAAAAGGGCACATCTCGCATATTTCGACAAATGAACTTTTTCGTATAAATGTAATCTAAACGCTTCCCTGCGTCGATTATGCTCGAAAAAGGCACATTCTGGTATTAATTTTACTGTCAATGTCATTGCGTATACAGAAAGTAATTTCGAAAAGGTCACAACTCTACGAGACGGGCCCTTTTCGAATTTAATGCATTTATGACAATAAATATTTTTACGGTTAACTCAAAATATATCTGTCTCATTTGTTCGTGTGTGTGTATCAACGATCCAGCAAAGACACAACCTAAAACGGTTTTCTGCAAATATTTTGTAGAATCGTACTGAAAAAAAAAAACGATGTCCATAAAACGTACGTAAACGTACTGATAAAGCCAAATCGACGCCACACACGATCAATATTACTTGATACAACCTCCGCTTCATGTAAACTGGACGGGATTGATCATACATACTTGATTGTGTGTAGCGGGCATAAGCTAATCAGGTAAGCTGACTCACCTGTACATACGACACGCATTTATTATCATGTAAGCTGATCGGTCGCCATTTCTTTACAAAAAAAAAACAGCACCCATACATTTACATTATATTTTATATTATTCGCGTCATTTCGTAGTACGGGACAGACTGTCTGGAATTATAAAGTCTATGGGATTAACATAAATCTATGTCTATACTAATATTATAAAGTGTTAAACTTTGTTTGTTTGTATGTAATGGATAAACTCAAAAACTACTCAACTGATTTCAAAAATTCTTTTACCTGTAGAAAGCTACATTATCAGCAAGTATGTGGCTGTATTTTTTTTTAATGTTTACCCGTGCGTAGACGGGGCTAATCGTTAGTAATCTTTATAAAGTTACTATTACCTACGCTTCGCCACATTATATTACTGGCAAATTGTATGTAAGTACCCTATTTTTGATCGGATATAGGTTAGATTAGTGAACTACTTTTTACGTCAAAAAAATTACAAATATATTTCATTTTTATATTATTTGGGATTATATTACTATATATAATCCTAAATACACTACATTATGCATAAACTAAATAAAAACAATTACTTTTTTAATAAATCTTTACTGGGTATTACAGATTTACCATAGACGGAATTATTTTACATAACAATTTTTCAAATACCAATTACTTCTATCGAATGTAATATTATGCCATCCATCCTTTATTATGTGGCTACGTAAACCAATAAAATATATGGCATAACTGAAGCTGAGTAGCGGCTTTATTGCGTATATCGTGAAACAAATACGTCAAAGTACTTTCAAGTTCCACTTTCCCCTATTTTTAGGGAGTCCATTGTATGCCATGCGAATCCAGTGGATCGTTATTTAAAATTTATTAGATACTGATAAGTATGTTTATATACAATGTTTTATATCATAAAGCAACAGTGGTTTTATTGAAAACGTAAACCAAGAATATTTATTTACATGTAATAAATAATTATAAATTATATTGTTTAATATTGTTTTATGAAATAATTAAATCAATTACAATTTACCTAAATGTTGGCCACATTTTAGGAAATTTATTGGAGAATACCAAGCAATTTACACTTTGAAACAATAAGGAAAAGGCGAGAAATTATAACGAAAGCCATACATAAAGAACTTATAATTGATCACTCAACGAGCAAAGATGTCAATGAAAACCAATCAGATATCAATAAAGAAAAAAGTGAATCGACTGACGATGAGGATTTATTCAATAACTTGAGGAAAATGCGAGAGAATAACGACAAGAAGGAAAGTAGCGTCAAATCAATACGTAACCGCAAACGTAGTCGGAGTGTCGGTTCTGAGGATTCGAGCAGTAGAGAAAAGATGCCAAAGATTGATGAATGTAGCGAAAACGTTGATGGAGGCGACGATGACGATGACATTCTATCGTTCGTCAAGAAAACTTTACAACAAGATTTGCCGGATTCTGAAAATGTCCTGAGTAAGGCACAAAGTGCTATCGATGGTAAGTGAAATAAACCTTAATCTTGAAAAGGTAAACGAGAGAAAAAGTAGATTAAATTAAAAAAAAAATTTGGTAAGCGTGAAACAGACTCGCGCACAGAAACTTCCGTCCCATATTTACAAAATGGCAACTTCGTAAAATTAATTTCTAGAAATCTTTAACACCTAGAAATTTCGTAATACTCTCTGTGTAAACTTCGAGTAGGGCGTTATATTACCTTACCTTTAATAATTTCGTAGGTAGTGAAGGAGGGGATTTACGTATCGAGTTCAAGAAGGTACCCTTTGTCTCCATCATTTTCAAATTAATAATTTAAAGTTAGTGAAAAATATATAGGTTGTTGACATGTTTTACTAAGCTATATTTCAAGTCTCTATGCCACATAGTTTCTGCTAAACATCGACTATAACAGATGGGCTCGCGATTGATCTTATAAGGGTATTTTTACTCCTAAGACACGAGCCCAAAAATGGTAGTAGCAATGTTATTATTTTTTAATGGTTTTGGTAAACATAGTAACACTTTTTTCAGGTGACAGTGAAGATGAAGAAAGTATCGTTAGAACAAATAAAAAGAAACGAAGAATTTTTATTGCTGACGATTCTGACTAGTTATAGTCATGTCTAATTTCAAGATACAATATGATTTAATATGTTTCTTTGTACAATTGTGATTGTTAATAAACGAGAGAAAATACTAATCTCAAAATTTATTTTCATTTAAACTTTGAACTTTTGAACTTTGAACTGTTGATATTTTTACGTAATTAGATATTTAAATACCTAATACATAGTCTACTAAAAGTTAAAACTATTTAAAAAAAATTACACCTCGGTACTTTACACAATAGGTACTATTCAGTAAGTTACTTTTAATTGCAATAAGTGTTATTTCGATTGCAAAGGTACAACACCTTCAAATCACAAAAAGTCATACAATAAGTATTACCTATGTATATAGGTAGGCTGCGAATGCAATTTGTAATAAAATCAACAACTATTATGTAAGGTAAGTTACTGTTAATTGCTATGAGTATTATTTCGATTGTAAAGGTATTACAACACATTCAAATCACAAAGTTATTACAATATTACCTACCTACTGCCAATGCAATTTATACAATTCAGCACTGTCGGCGTCAGTGTCCTATTTAGTCAATCCCCACGAGTGACGTTTATCATTTACCTACGCCACCTACCTGTAGATGCGTAGATTTATATCAATTTATTAACTGCCCCATTGCTAATTAAATACCTCTGAACTCGAGGCCTCTATACCGTAAGAGATTAGGCTGTTATACCCTATAACTTGTGAAGATTAATTTCGTAGGGCGTGCACTAAATCTTTTCACTCAGCATCAGATTAGCGCCCCCGACCCTGCCCGAAATGTATCGTTGTTTTTCTAACATTATCTAAACTTTGTAAACACGCCACCCAAAAACAGGGGCGAGTTTGCTACCTGAAATAACATTTTTGTTTACAAAACGTTACGTAATTCACATCTTTTACAATTTCCCTTCCATTATAACGTTACACTTAAAACTACGCTTTGTCGACAATTACATATTTTAACCATTGCTATTGTACAAAGCTACAAATATAAAACTTGTTATTGGATCTGTTGGTAATAATACTAGCAAGCGCATCAACGCCCTTTGAGCTCCAAAAAACGCGTATCCTCCCTAATCACGAGCCAAAAAAACATAAATGATCGTTTCATCGCGTAATCCCGCAAGCAGTCGAGTTTTTCTTATTCAAATGTTCAGTCAGCTCTTAATGTTTCAACACAGCACGTCATCAATCTTAGTGGAGCTCGAACGTGGCCCATTACCAGCGGCCCCTTGCAATTATCCAGTCGAATAAAAACGTTTTAAGTGTTAAATTAACGATATCTCAACTTGACGAGAACATGTTCTAAGTGATTAATTCCATCCCATAGAAAGCCGCATCGGTGTAATTATTTAAAAATTATTGCAAATTCCATTTGTATAACATCAATTTTGATTAAAGATATTTCTCGTAGAACATTTCACGTTGACTTATTTATGATGAGAAACTTACAAATAAAGATTAATTATATAATAAATTTACATTAACAAAAAGTACATACATATGTTAATATTTACAAATTTAAAACTACACATTATCTTAAATAATAAACTTCCTCAAAGTTGCCGCTTAGAAAGCTGGCATTGCTTAAGGTACCCAGCAGACTGGCAACATTGCCTGTTTGAATAGCCAAACTGATTCGTTGGCGGAAGAAGCTGCCAGCCCGGCGGTCTCCCGAAGCCTCGACCAGTCTCTTACAAATATCAGAAACCAGTCGATGGGCTTCGGGGCCCCAGGGACCCAAAGTTTCGACTGCAAAGGGCGTAAATATGAAACTCTCAGAGAGAGTCGCATACTTACGCCGCTTCAAGTTCTCGGCAGTGCTAGCCGCGGCACCTGCTGATTTGGAAGGCGCCGGCACATGGGAAACAGCAAGTGTATCGACACAAGTGGCATTCCACACAAGCGATCTTCCAACTTTCCAAGGAGTGAGCGTTAAACCATCCGATCTCCTGCCGTCGCTGCGCGCAATACCTACAGGCTCAAAGACTGCAGGAACGCCAGCGGCGACAAGAGCCCGCCGAATGACGTCATTCGAGGCAGCATGTCGTGACATGCGGCCCGCAATACGTAAACAGGATAAACCGTGGTGACCTAGTACATCGACGAGATCACCACAGCGGCAACGGAGAGGAATATTAGTCCTGGCCCCCAGACGAAGGGATACTATGAGAGAAAGCGTGGTATTGTCAATTAAGGTTCCGAAGTTTTTTGAATTACCTTCAAACAGTGTCCTGACTCCTTCTCAGAAACAGCCAGGAGGCGAGACCGATCTTTTTCGGTACTACAAGAATCTAAAAGTTGTAAATGAACATACTTGCATAGAGGCTCATCCCAGTGTTTCTGAGAAAAGGTCGAGGTAGGCAGGTTAGTCCACGGACAAACACTTAACCAAGCATTTCGAGCATCAGTCAAGCATGGCACCTCAACCGATCCTAAGGAAGGGCGAATAACTGATCGGAAAAGGTTTTCCGTGCTGTAGGCTAACGAAAGAAAAACAGGCAGTGACACTCGAGATTTTGCGTATGCCCAGGCCTCCATAACAGATAGGAAGCGAGGCTTGATACCAGACCCTGTCATCAACAAAGGAGCAATTTAATATTTTAGATAATGTATTTTTTAGAATATTGTCTACAGATTTTAAAAGCGTTTGAAATTTAAAAAGCTGAGAACAGCGAAGAGCATATGTAAATTTTGGAACGAAAAGGCAAAAGCGGACAATGAGGAGAGCCATGTGGGAATTAATTTTGAAAAGTTTGTCTGAATTAAGATTAATTTATTTTCGAGTGTCAAAAGTTGGGCATAGACTTGACTACTATTAATACTTAGTAATGTCAGAGCTAATTATTGAATTAACTCTGACAAATATTAGTAATCGGGTCTAAAATTATTTTAAAAATTGTATTAAAACTGAGCTCTTGAACGTTTTATAGTTTTAGACGATTCTCCAACATAATATGTAGTACATACGCAGCACCATGCTCTTTGTATTGTATGAATTTGTATGTTTTCGTCATACTTCAAAATTATCGTTTACTTAGATGCACATTGTAGCACAGCGATACCCAAACAACAAACTATTTTTTTACTCTAGGCATTCACATTGATGATGCATGTAGATATGTAGATATTATATTAGTATTATATGACACAATTAATTTATTCTATTCATACGTATGTTGTATGGTATGTCTTTAGACATACATTAACGTTAAAGCACTTATAGAATTACAAAACGAATGCTAAAATAAAATACTCTATCAAGTAAACCACTCAATAGTCTGAAATGACGTCACGGACAAATACTAATAAACGATTAGTATGTCCGTGACATCATTTCGGATATTACTATTGCTCTTGAAATAACAAATTAGCTAATAATTGTCTATGACGTCTCATTTCAGATATTACTATTGCACTCATAAAATTACAAAACAATTATTTTTGTAATACTTCTGTCGGAGTCCCTAAATCGCGCCCGCCTTTGGCATTCCGAGTTTAGATAATAGCAAATATATAAATTTCTAAACAAAATAAATACCATTCGCTGCTCTGTGAAATAGAACATAACGTAAATAACTAATATTACAATAATATTTTATAGCGACAACAGAAATAAATCGTGAATTTCTGAACAAAACTAAAATAGCATTGTCGCGTTCCGAGTACTGTGAAAAGTAAAAGTATAAAACGAATGTCAAATTCATAGTAATATATCAAGCAACAACGTAATGAAATCTGTTTTCCAATACATTGCAGTTTTATTGCAATAGGTTTGCAAATATACCACATTTTTACGCACGATTTTTTCATACTAATTGGACGCTTTTATAACTTTCCGTTGCACGTTGTTATCGTAACGTTTTTTCCGTACACTGTACAATAGGGAAGCAAAATGTATGCAGTTGTATGGAGACGCTTTTATATGTCCGTGCACGGTAAGGTTTTGCCGTGGACGTCCACGGTAAGGTTTTGCCGTGGATGTCCACGGTAAAACATGGCTCCCTATTAAATCGTTCGCGGCAATGTTGAGAGTGTAGTGTGTACCTATACAAAATTCAATGTGTGAGTCGACACCGACAGTCGGAGCTCGCAATCATAGCGTGTGGTGTATGCATACAGCCGCCAAACGGCTTCCTCTGCTATTGGACGCTTTTATAATTTACCGTGCACGTTTTTATCGCGCGTTTTTTCCGTGGACGGCAAATCGTGGACGTCCGTGCAGAGGATACGCTTTTATAATTTCCACGATATTATCGTGTTTACACGATTTAACACGACTATGTCTTTTATATTTATTGCATCCTAGCTGTTGTCCGTAACTTCGTCTGCCCATAATAATAAAATAAAATCGTATTTGGTAATTCAGGTTGTAAACTATCTTTCATTCATATCCGTTCAATCGTTTTTGCGTGATTTTTCTGTTATGTTATATGTTATGTATTGTATGTTATACATTATATATTTCATATTATGTATTATACTTTATATATTTTATAATATGTATTATACATATATGCATATCTTCACGCTGTATCTCTAATGAGGTAGTCAGAGAGGACGGAGCGCCAAGTGTCGCGTTCCTTACATACGTCTTTCGCTTCCTCAAATCTCATCATTATGTACTATGTATTATGTATTGTATTATGTATTATATATTATGTATTACATATTTCTTAATTCTTATATACTGGCAGCATCCACTGTTAAAACTAAAATACTTATAGTTTTAGTGTTAGCTATTGTCAATATTCGCATTTTTGTCAATATTGTATATCTACTTAGTTCGATAAACCGTAAACCGATAAATCGACACCGTATTTGAAGATAATCAAAAGTTAAAACGTAAAACAAAAACCCATACACCACACGCTTTGATTGCGAGCGCTGACTGTCGATGTCGACTCACGCATTGAATTTTGTGTAGTTACACACTACACAACATTGCCGTGACGATTTAATAGGGAGCCACGTTTTACCGTAGACGTCCACGGCAAAACATTACCGTGCACGGAAATATAAAACCGTCTCGTTGAAAAAGCATCTTTATCACCGACGCAATAGGGAAGCATTTTGCTTACCTATTGTATTTTGGACGATAAAAACGGCGAGAAAAACGTTCAACGGTAAATTATAAAAGCATCCATTGTGAACACTAGGCTCCTTTCTTCAATCGCCTGCGGGCTCCCAAGGTGAGATGTTGCGTCTCGTTTTGAAAATTTCGCGATCTCTGCCGTGCAATTCTGTAAAAACTCGAATCACCCACCCAAAGCAAGACTCGCTCGACAATTCACCCCATTTCGCATTCGAACTCACTTGACCTTTAAATGGAATTCTCTAAACCAAACATTCTAGGAGCGAAGTGAAGTGATCTTAGATGCGAGTTTGTCGGGGATTGCTTTAAGAGTAAACATCGCAGTCGCTATTTCGTCTTAGAGTATTTTAACTTCTGAGATAATGACGTTAAATGAAACTCATTTATTTAGATTGGATTGTAATATTTAGCGAAACTTCATAAAATTCATTTACGATAGTACAACTCGCCGCCGCCACTCATCGAGGCGGCGCAAGTATCTCTGTCGACTAGAGAATATCAAATCACAGTTGACAATCTCACCGCGGATTCAGAAGTGAATTTGACTAATTTGCGTTAGAGAATCGCACTACTGTTCGTGTATAAATACAAAAATTCACTGTAGCGGTAGTAGGTAGGTAGTTCCGATGAAAAGTGATAAAATGATCAAAAACGTTCCAAACATTATAAACAAGATAGGAAGCCTTTAATTATTTATTGGTTTACTTAGTTAAAAAAATTATACAGAGAATAAAATCAAGCGTTAACATAAAGTAAACGCTGATGTTTTTTGCGTTAGTTTGAAATCCAAGATGGCGAATATTACTTTTCTGGATAAACTGACATGGGTGTCATATTCTAGGTATCTCGGGGTGCAAATGACGAAAATGTTCCTTTTCAAATCCAAGATAGCGAATATTACTTTTCTGGATAAACTGACATGGGTGTCATATTCTAGGTATCTCGGGGTGCAAATGACGAAAATGTTCCTTTTCAAATCCAAGATAGCGAATATTACTTTTCTGGATAAACTGACATGGGTGTCATATTCTAGGTATCTCGGGGTGCAAATGACGAAAATGTTCCTTTTCAAATCCAAGATAGCGAATATTACTTTTTCAAATATATCGATATGGATGTCAAATTCTAGTATCTCGGGGTGCTGATTACGAAAACGGTGTTCATTTTGAAACTCAAGATAGTGAATTTCTTTTTTGAACAAATCGACATGGATGTCAAATTCTAGGTATTTCGGGGTGCTAATTACGAAAATGACGTTAATTTTCAAATCCAAGACGGCGAGTATTATTTTTTTGGACAAATCAACAAGTGTGTCATAATCTAGGTGTCTGGGCGCTGATTACAAAAATGACGTTCATATTCAAATCCAAGACGGCGAATATTACTTTTTTTGATAAATCGATATGGGTGTCAGATTCTACGTATCAAAAATTATATCCATTACAATTTCTTAATAACAAAAGGCATCCACCATCTTGCATTTCAAAAATGACGTCATTCAGCACCTCGAAAAATCTAAAATATGACACCCATATCGATTTATTAAAAATAATATATATTTACCATCTTGAACTTCAAAATGAAGCCATTTTCGTAATCAGCACCCTGAGATACCTAGAATATGATACCCATGTCGATTTATCCCAAAAAGTTACAATTGGCTATGTTGGATTTGAAAATGAACATCATTTTCGTAATCAGCACGCCGAAATACCTATAATTTGATACCCATATCGATTCATCCAAAACAGAAATATTCGCCATTTTGGATTTCAAAATAAGTCATTTTTGAAATCAGCACACCGAGATACCTAGAATTTGATAGATATACTCCAAAATTTAACACATAATATTCCATACATTGTATGTAGGTAATGCTGCCATGTTTGAAAACCGCCTGGCTGAAAACTCGCTGTTATGTAACGTTTTTAATTTAATAGTAATAAATGTAATAATTACCTTTTAATAACTTTGAACTTCTAACGCGAAATATGCTTACAAAATCATGAATTGAGAATAGTAATTAATGGAATCGAAAATTATTATGACAGGAAAAATGACGCGTGACGTCACATATGTTTTTAGCAATCTAGTCTCCTAATACTAGCGAACCCCTAAAACCAAAACTACTATGAAAATTTCATCGTTGGCGTTTCCCTAGAGGACTTCGGTGAAATAGGACATTATATAGTCACATGGTAATAAAAAAATAGTGAATATACGTGACATCATGAAAGACTATTTTTCCTGTCTTCAAAAATATATTTGTATTGTAAAATCCAGTATAGTTGTTTCTTGTTTTTTCCATAGTACAGTTTTACGTCACTGAGTTGATATATCTGTATTATATCTGTATCTATTTTTTTTTCTTTTTATTTATTCACATCTCAGAGTAAAGTAGCTGTGGCAGACGAACAGAATGAAATGATCTATGCGCTTTTTGCTATTTGGCTACAGAACTTACAACAAAATAAAATTATAAGTATTTTGTATCTATATAATTTTAATTAGCCCAGACGTACGTAATTCCTACTACGTTTAATTTTTGTGCCTAATTTGTCTACGAGCCGTGGGTACTCCGACCCTTAACAAAAGTCAATTTGTAGTTATTATTACAAAGCATTAATTGTCCTTGGATTTTATTTAGTCTGAGTGTAGGTAGGTACGAGTAGTACTAATGTCCATTTCATAAAGTATACATGAAGGGTGTCCAAAAAAACGACATCTAAGAAATTCTGTTCCTATTGAACACTGAAATCCCGTCGTACTCCAATGTTTTTATGTACTTCAGTCACTTAGCTACGTAAATACTATACATATATAAACAGCCGTCATTCTTCTTCTTTACGCGGGTCGTCGAGAGAAAAGAATGACAAACGAGATGAAGGAATAATGGAAAGTAAATGAAAACAGAAAAATCGCTTTTGTCAACTGTTTTCTTCCTTCAATGTCTACATAAATGTTTATTTTTTTATTCAGAATTCTCGCTACACAGACTATACTAACGTGTTATTCAGAATACATTCGATACCTGGCAGTTGAAGTATAAATACTAGAATGATATAAAATTGCACAGTTCTAATTAAAAGTATTATAAAAAATTAAACCGACTTAAAACAAAATCACTGAAAAGTACGAAATAACTATCCATTACTAATCAAAAGTCAAATACAAAAATAACTATAATATATAATATTAAGTTTAATATAATAGACTTAATATAAACTTCTAGACTTTCTGTTGTTGCACATTGATTTGGCACCGACTTCAAGAACAGTAAAATTTAATTATATAGGTATTTGTATCTTATTTATAAAGCTATTTTTGTACTTCGGTTTTGATTAGTGAAGGTGCGCTAGTTATTTCGTACTTTTCAGTTATTTTTTTATATTGTTCCTTTTGAGTGGATCTTGGACTAAATAAATATCTAGGGCAGGTCTACATTTAACTTCTTTTCTAATTTTGGAACGCAATGACATTTAAGACAATCATACATATCTTCACGCTGTATCCCTGACGGGATAGTCAGAGAGGACGGAATATCAAACGTCGCGGTCCTTACACACTTCTTTCGGTTCCTCAAATCTCATCATTCCCCTCACACTTTTTCGCCTAGGTATGCGAGTAGGTATAAGAGAATCATCAATATAAAGGAAGGAATTTGAGGAAACGAAAGAAGTATGTAAGGATCGCGACGCTTGGCGCTCCGTCCTCTCTGACTACCTCGATACGGCGTGAAGATATGTATGTATGTATCAATATAAATAAAAAAATGTTATAAGCAGGTTGCGTTATTTCGAAATCCAAGCTCCAATACCGGTGAAATTTAAATTGGGCCAATCTGTATATCTTTTCAAATAAAAACGAATATTCTATATGGGTTCATAAATGACGGAGTTTTGAGCAGGGCTCGGAACCGGTTTCGAAATTGCGGTTAATACATACATGCATACATATCTTCACGCTGTATCCCTAACGGGGTAGTCAGAGAGGACAGCGCCAGGAGTCGCGATCCCTGCATACCTCCTTCGCTTCCTCAAATCTCATCATTCTCCTCACACATTTTCGCCTAGATATGCGAATGCTTTTGGCATTTCCGTCTGCTAACACTCTAGGTATTTGATCTTCATAAGTCAGCCTTGGTCTTCCTTGACTTCTTTTACCTCTCACTTTTTTACTTTTACGTCAGTCAATTTTATTAAGCGGTTAATATCGTTCCTTAACCGGTTAATGAAGGGAACGGTTTTGAATGAACCGAAATAATTTCGGTTGCTGGTTTGTGAAGGAAACGAAACTAAAACTGATACTAAAACCTAAATTAACTGGTTTTACTCAGACGCACTTTGCCTGCCTAGATTGATCAAAGCCAACGCACTCCGCGCACCAGCGCGCCACCGTCATGTCATGCGACGCGTTCTTCCCTTTTTCTGTACGCGCTATCTATGGTTATAATTAGTTTAATTCTCACACGCTTGTATTTGCTGTAAGTCACCATCACGTGGACGAATTCGCGGGCCAATGCTAGTATGTAATGTAGAGTAGACATGAGGCAACTCAAAAAACTGGTTAATTTCGGTCAACAGAACCGGAATATGTAAAAAACCGGTTTCTCAATTAATCGATTAAATTACCGGTGACCGTAACCCAAAGCACATTCAATTCCGGTTCGGGGTCAATGACCTTAACCACTTTAGAAAATTAACCGGTTGCCGAGGCCTGGTTTAGGGGTAACAAACATAAAAAACATACAACCGAATTGAGAACCTCCTTTTTTTGAATTCGGTTAAATAACTAACCATTAACGATAGTGTCCTATATTATTCAAATAAATTTGGAGACTTCTTATTATCTATACAGAGTTAATTGAAAAATACTAATAACCATAAATATAAATAAAAATAATAATAATAGTGCAAAATTCCTGTCATCATACCTAACAACTTTTGTTCTACGACTTTTTTTAAAACTTAATACGTTTCTCAAAAAATGTTTGTTAAGTTTTGTTGTACTGTCTGAAACGTAATTACTCTGTACGTAACAGTGCAAGCGCACCGGCCCTCGGCGCCGCGCCGCGCCGCCTCCCCGCGCCCCGCTGTGCGTGTGCCGCTTCAGCGACTGGGTAGAATAGGTACCATTTTCAGAAACATTTAATGTATTTTTATTTTTGGATAAAAGAAATAGTTATGAATTTTTAAAAGTCGTAGAAGAAAAGCTTTTGGGGAATACTATTATGAACAAAATACTCAGAGGTTTAATAGTATTTTTAAATTAACCCTGTACAATAAGTCCTTATTGATTTTGCTCGAAAAAAGATTTATAACAAATCCGTAAATATTTCTAAAGACAGGACCGCTTTCAATAAAGAGAGTGTTCATTCATCGATTCATCTTACACAAGCAAGAAGTTATTAAGTTACGTACATATATTATGCAAAAGAAATATGATGTCAATATTTTCGAAGAACTTCAAAAAGGATTTCTAATTTTTTTTACTTTCTGATTAAATTCAACTTTGATGAAGATACTTGCTTAAATATCTCTGGGTTTTATAATCTATAATACTTAATGTGTAGACAAAGTATAAGTGTTATAGAAACGCTTATTGATTTTTATTATGCTACTCACTCTACCTAGTTTTAATATTTATCTTACAATTTAAAATATTTACATACATCCTAGACCCCGTATTACATCTGTACAATTCTGAATAATTAATAATTGATTTTAGCTCATAATTACTTCCGTATTAATTATAAAGTTAGAGAAGGCAAAACATGCAGTAAAAGTCGGCGTTTATGTTTTCATATAGGAAGCATTCAACAACATTAAGGAGACGATGCGAGGGGTCCTACAGAGCACCCTCAGGTAAAAACCAAATTGAATTTTCTCTCAACCCAAATAGAACGGTATCGCGTAGATAAATCTCGAGTCCGCCTCATCCCGTAGCTGCGAAAAACAAAGTTTAATAGAAAAGTAAATAGAAAAAGCGAACGTGAAAACATTGAATGTTGAAAGTTTTAATTCGTGCCAGATAGATACCGGCGTTACAGGGATGTTGGTTAGTCTCTAAATTTGAATTACGCATAGCCTTTGCGCATATTTACTTAAAAGTTATAGCTTATGCCAAAAAAATAAGGGAACACATCGGCGGCCCGTTCATGATCATTATTAATATGTAAAGTACCTACATTTGGAGTAAACGATCTTTACCTCCCTTTTTCACGCCTAACGCAAATATTTTTCGACTTGTTTAGCTGAACTACGAATATAGAAATTTCAATCCAGCAGCTTTTTCAATCCATCTGGATTTTTGATTTACCGACATAATTCCGGCCGGATCCTGCGCAGATTTTTTTCGATTTTATCGATTTTTAGAGAAATTATTGGATTGTTGTTTAAACTTTCTGTTAATTAATTTATACTACTTATGCATGTTCGAATGGATAATTTATATATAAATAGGTAAAGACAAAACAGTTTAGTACCTTTTTCTCCTCTGTCAACCGATTTTCTTTTCTTTTTAGAAAGTGTCTAGTAAGCGCCGCCAATGGTTGTTTAATAAAAAGGAATATTCTGCCACTAGTGTCAAGTTAAGACGTAATGTTGTGCTGCCGCAAGTTATTAGCTATTCAAATTTGTTCCTTAACGCAAACCGATACGGTTCCATTTTTCATAAACATATGGTAGCCTAGTAAGTATAGTTACTACAGCGGCAGGCTAATAGAGAAAGGTATTTCGTCACAAGACAATAGTAGTTCGAACATACTACTTATTGCATTGCAGTTAAAGTACACATTTCGGTATACCTTATCAGTATTACAATGAAGTTGACAGCATGTTTATAAAAGATAACCTTGTTTTGCTTTATGTGCCTTACAACTATCTTAGATTGTGAACTTTTTGTGTTTTACTGTAAAATATCAGAAAAGAGGAATATTAGTAATTAATTTTAATATATAATAACTTGCGGCAACAACACATTACATCTTAACTTGCCACCAGTGGCAGAATATTCCTTTTTATTAAACAACCACTGGCGGCACTGACTAGACACTTCCTTTTTTTTATTTAGTAGCTATGGACGAGTTTCAGTGTTATCAATAAAAACATTTTGGAAACAGTTAATTTAATATGTAAAGCGAGAATTTCGGATCCCTCTTTAAGATCCTTTTGCGTGCACGGAGTGTCAGACTCGGCACAGTTTTAAATTCATACCACCAATGTTAAAAAGATTCAATGTCAAACTCATAATAGTTTGTGATCATATACCTATATGCATGCATATGTAACTTCCTTGGATCAAGAGTTTATATTATAAGTTGATATTTATATTTACGGTTGAATTTCGACCACCGGGCGACCGCCAGTAATAATTAGTGGCAATAAGTGTTACCTATATTTTCATACTTACTACATGGCTACACTATATCAGTCTGTAATAATAAGTAATTACTAGGGAGTTAATTATCACAACACAATCATGAATCACATACAAATATATAGATATCCAAAATTATATAATCCATTATCTTACAAAGAGATTAATTTGACTATATTTAACTAAGTAGGTCGGTAGGTAGTGTCTGTATCCCTTTCTCTCTAATTTTCACAATAAAATTGCCTAACCTACATATAGAATTAAAAGTTAAAACTTTATTTACAAATATGTAGAATTAAAAATAGAAGTTAGTATTTTTAAAGAATATAACCAATAGAGATTTGAGGAAGCGAAAGAGGTGTGTAAGGACCGCGACTCCTGGCGCTCCGTCCTCTCTGGCTACCCCGTTGGGGATACAGCGTGAAGTTATGTTATGTTATGTTTATGTTATAACCAATAACTCTATTTTTAGATTTTTTAGATTCCTAGATTTTCGTGCCATTAATTACTTGCGTATCCAATTCGCTCCATCCATCCCGTCTAGGATCCATCACATCTAGGACCCATCTAGGTTATTAGATGAAGGATCTAGCAATCGCAATTACTAAGCATAAGACAAGAACCTAAAAATTCAATACTATCATTCTCCAACTTGTTCGGAAATCCTAAAAAGTCACAGAAGGTTAATTCTGGGCCAGTTCTCTATTTACGTAACTTCCATTGAGTGGATTCCAGGTTTGTAATGTATAGTATATCGGATTCACGTTCATTCGTCAGTGAGCCGACGCGACGTCAAATTAATATATACACACAATCCAATGGCAGCCTCTTGAATGCATTAATAATAATTATCTTCTCCCAAAAATATAAATCGATGACACTTGGAACAAAACGACGGTCGTTATATTCCGTAGGATAATTATCTTTATATGGACCCTTTTAATCGACTGCTCCTAACTACGCTTTACGGCCTTATAAAGTTAATGTAATTTTATAACGGGTCTTAGGCGTGCGTTTAATTTGAACGTGGCGAAGCCGTGAGCCGAACAAGTTGGTCTCTAGTGCAAGACATCAACGTAGCGCGGCACCAAAAGAGTATATATACTGTGCCAAGGGGTTTCCCGCATGCAATACAATGACTATTGGCCCAGCAATATACATAATAATATATATATACATATACATCTATTACACACTATATAATATGTCTATTATTTTAACTGTTTTAAATTTATAGAAAATATCGCCATCATGTGTTTCACTGAATTATTTACTTTTTGATTCATTATTATTTCACAAAATTAAGTTTATAAATATGAATTTAAATTTAGAGCTATCGGTGATATGAAGTACATACCTACACTCAGCAGTCAGTAGGTATACCAACTCATCAAACTTTATTTTAATATCTTCGGGATTTATGATATTTTTGTGACATGGTAATGATAAATAGAAGTATTAAAAACGTGAAACGCTTGTATTAATGTTATTTATATATTTTCACTGTCAGAAACTACTATAGTATAGTATATTCAATACCATGAAGGAAGCTCAATACTTACTCAATACTACACACAAAATGTGAAACGTGAGACTTGCTTACATTAGCGCACCAATAAGCACAACAAAACACAATAGGAAAAGGAATCTTAAGTTTTAGTGTTCAGAAATTGGAGTGTAATTATTCACTGCTTCGCTGATCTGAATTCTTTCATTCTTTGTTTTTGCACAATAACATTATATAAAATTTTCATATGTTACGAATAAAAACCACATGAAACTACTTAATACTTACACCACCAACCATGTGGTAATCTGTGCGGGCTGAGTGAGTCCCTGCTAATCGTGCGCACGGCTCACATATAAGATTCAGTCGTATAACTTTCCCTTCCCCTTTCATAGCTTCATGCTCACAGAAAACGATTAAAAGTATTAGTAACTACATATACGAAAAAATTTCCTAAATATCTGTGGTCAGCGATCGACGAACGTTAGCTATTTATTTGTAACGCAGAAGAAAGCTGGACGCAGATAGTCAACCTCCTGGGGGCGAGAATGGGAGTTATGTGGAGGTTTTGTCCACTAAAACTCATCTTTGTATACAAAACCGGCATATCGACTATTCCTGAGACAAATAGACACTTTCTATACTGACAATTTGCTAATTAAATGAAGTAATAAAATTAATAAATCGCAATCAAAATTATATTTTCAAAAGTTCCACGCTTGCCTTATCTTTATCAAAACGCGACAAGATAGCTCACGTGAGCACGTGACCGCTCACTCGAGAGACAAATTCGAAGGATGGCTCGATTTACACACATTCAAAGCTTTCCTAACACTGTGTTTCTTATTCGTATACGCGTGCAACTGTAGTGGTGGTGAATGCTGATATACATAGCTTAAAAACACACACACGAGTTAAAAAAGAGACACTGTCTCTAGCCAATGACAGCAGCGCCAATACTTTTTAAGTATTAAAAAGTACTTTGCATGAATAACACGAGCGAGTGATCTCTTTTTTTATTAGCGACCTCTAAACAATTTCTAGTGACTCCCTTCCATACTTAAAGAATATTTAATATAGTAGGTATAGTAGTATATAGTATATATATATAGTAGGTGTAAAATAGGTATAAAAAATAACAAATGTCGCTTATTGGCATTCATATTTTCATAAAATTATGTTTAACTATTTAGTAAGATTGAGGTATTAATTTTTCAAATTTGCTATGTTATTAATTTTTATGAGATAGTCTTTTTACAAAAATTATTAGAAGCAATTTTGCTACCGTTGAAAAATTTTCATAGTAGTTCCGATGAATAAATAACATAAGAAATCATATTAACATTTACACACAAATTTTAAATGGTGAAATCGATGTTTTCTTTTTAATCTACCCTATTGAAATTGTCTGTGCACATCACTGCCAAATAACTTTGACTAAATTAAGCAATATATTGCTACGCTTTTTCCGATTTTAACCTAGAGTTGTAAATTCAAACCAGAGACTTAAACACCGGTCTAATATATTTTTTTTATGTCGATAATTGGCGCTGGCATTTATTTTATTTATTTAACTCCA
This sequence comes from Zeuzera pyrina, assembly GCA_907165235.1. Taxonomy (NCBI): domain Eukaryota; kingdom Metazoa; phylum Arthropoda; class Insecta; order Lepidoptera; family Cossidae; genus Zeuzera; species Zeuzera pyrina. The sequence goes on from OU015624.1 coordinate 14,872,220, forward strand.
AAGGGCACCTAGCGGTATCAGGCGCTGGGCTCCTCTCGGCACTCCTGATGTCCTACGGACCTGCATAGCTGGCCTGAAAACTGACAGTAGGTTTCCTAATACGTACAAGACTCGCTTAATGGACTAAGTCCTACTCCCTTTCGCCTAAGGAAGAAGAAACATAGTATATACCCAGATGTGATAATAGGCTACAAATATGTTTATACATCGACATATAGTAATATGCGAAAGAAGTTTAAGTACCTACCTACGCAATATATGTATTCCTAGATACATACCTACATACATATATTTCTGGTACTACCGTATTGATGGACTCGTGATTGACTCTAATAATGATGTTATGTATTTTATGAATAGACGTTTGTAATTTAATTATTTTATGACTAAGAGATCAAAAACGTGCAGAGCTGACATTCTTTCGTGTATACTTTTAAGTGATCATAACATGTGCAAAGCTTGTAGGTGACTCTTAGAGCAAATAATTAAAAAGTTTGGATTCATTCTATAGAAAGAAGGCCGTGGCAGGGAACGCCCTGTCACAAAGTTGTGCATTAACTTTTCATTTGCAAGTTAGGAATAACCTTGCACGTTTACAACGACTTCGTAATATCGCGCTATTTATTCAAAGTAACGTTTTATTTTAGTCTTGCGTAGGTATCTACTCTTACATAATAACCAAATTTAAATTACTAAATTATTAGTTCTCCTGTAAATTCCTACAATTGGTTAATTACTATATCTACAATAATATCAATATAGTTTTAGTAGTTATTACAATTAAAAACACAAAATAAAAGGATCCGAAGATAGATACAGAACAGTCTAATGATGCTAATGATGAGATTTCAACTTCGAATCGGACTTCGTTAGTTTCCATATTAAAAACATTGAATTGCAGTAGTTTATATTAACTACTTATATTTACTTAACGTCTTACATCAGATACTTTTAAATTCTTATACAACCTCTCTTAATCTGGCAGTTTTTTGCGAAAGTTAAGAAATATAAGAGTAGTTATTTTAAAACTATACCTACCTAGTGTTAAAATAAGTATAACTCTTTTAGTCTCTTATAACTGTACAGTGTACAGTGTTTCAAACTGTTTAGCTACAAGTTACCTGTATATCACTAAAAGGCCGATTGAAATTGGTCTAGTCACTTTCACATGATGCACAGTAGGCAAAAATACTATAGAGGAAAGTTGGGTGAAGTGAACATCTTAAGGTTTATTGATTATTACAGAAAATTTTTGACACAGAAAATTAAAACGAGTACTTCAATTTACTTTTCATATAACTTTTACCTTTAATACTAAAATATTTAATAGTTATGAAATAAAAAATCAAAAGTTCATGTTAGTATTAATTTTGCCTGAACACCCGAATAAAGCGAATATATCACTAGGGTAGCGTAAATAAAAATCAAGAAACGGTAGCAAAGGTTAGTAATTAAAATCATAATCTCTGAAAACTGAAAGAACATTGAACAAAAAATATTGTAATTACATGTGAACTGTCTAATCAGTGCAGTCATCAGTCATCACATACATATAACATGCATACATACTATACCATTCTCACCCAGATGCCACGAAAAGAGAATGGATAAAATTAATTTTAATAGAATTTGGAAATTTTTAAATAAAAATTCTGTTCGGAATCAAAAACATATAATGACAAAATTTAATAATAAAAAAACACAATATTAATTTTATAAATGAACAAAAAATGTGTAAGTGGAAGTGATGGTGTGGTGTTGAATAAACGTATGTGGTTACCTTTAAACTAACTTTGTAACTATAATGTTTTTATGAAAACACAATTTGCCACCTCATGGACTTTATTAACATGATAATTGACAAACTAATAATTTAAAAGTGGTGAAGAGTATTTGCTTTGTCCGAGGTGTTCACTTTAACCAGGTTTACCCAATACTTGGTTCGACGTTGTGTTTGAACGGTACGAACGAAGCTTTATAACATATGGTATGATTTCAAAAATATTGTATTCCATTTACATACATCTGTATAGCAATCAACAAAAAGCAAGCAACAAAAAAAAAGTTTTGCTATACCGGGCACACGAAACCAATATTTTTAATTTTATCAACACTCCAATGGAAATACACAGACTTAAACTTTATGAATAGTATTTCCTGATTAACCGTCTCTAACAACCTACTGCAATGCAAAGCTCGAGTCTCTTAGATAAATCTAGATAATACTTCTTTGCGGCAGACAAGACGACGACGTCCTCGGAATGTCTTAATATTATTTTAATAACTTCGTTTAACTTTCCTAAATTAATTTTCGTTTGATCATTTTATTGGGAGATGAGTTATAATTGAAGGAGCGCAATCGCTCGGGATCCACAAACGGAATAATGTCAAATCAATTAAAAGTTGAATTCGGCGGGCAACGCGCCAGTCTCGCCAAAGTTGATTCATTAGGATAGAACGGGGCGGCCGCAGACTGCTTTCCTCGTGCGACGCGCCAAAGCTTCTATAATATTACGAGTTATCTGTCCTGCACAGACAAATCGGATTCATACATTCAAATTGCACTCTGAGCCTATTTGAATAGACTTACTTAGGCCATTTAATTTGTTACATAGGATACATATCATTCCTTTTTTATTTGCTAAGGACATATTTCTCATAAAATTTTAAATAAATTTTGTTTTTATTAAAGCACCTATTTTATAAATTTTAATCTATTATATAGCAGAATGTAGAATATTAATTGAACTAACAGAGCCTGAATACACTCATCATCATACAGTAGTAACAGTTTTATCATGTTCTCCTCACGCTGATATTTTAAAAGCATTGAACTGATTTTTAGCCTACATCAAAATTCGAAATGCGTATTATGAATCTGTAATTATATGTAAATATACTTAATTTTATGCAAAATCTTTTAAGCAAACTACAATATAACTTATTACATAAACTTTTTTAAATGTCAGTAACGAATTTAACTATACAAAACATAACGCCAAAATAGTGACAGTCTACACCATTATGAATTTATACTACGTATTTCTAATATTTTTATAAACATTACTATATTGAACTTGTAAAAAATTTAAAATATATTTTTACTTATTTGTTCATTCGAAAAAATTTTGAACAAAAGTAATTGTCAAAACATTACGTTTACATAAAAGCTATCAGTTCAAATATGCATGATGTGTTATCGAATGCAATGCTTCCCCAGCCAACGTTTTACTCCGCGTACGCAATAGATATAACATTTACATAGGTCCCGCCGACTGCTGGCGTACTCATAAAAGTAATGCGAAAGGGATCACACTCGCGCTCCATGATAGTGAAACTTTTCCCGAGATCAGCAAAAGTAATTCCCTTTAGATTCTTTTCTTCGACCTCGCTTAATAGAGCAAAATACGATACAAAAGTTGAAAACTACTCTTTATTCACCTATTGCTACTGTGTACCTATATAAATAAAGAAAAACATTGCTTTTAACTGAATTTCATATCATTTTGATTTTTCATATTTTATAAAGTAGGTATAGATTAAAGCAATCATTTACTATAAATTGAAATAATAATATTGCAACCATTTCATAATCCGTATTACAAATATTGCAATTGATTTCTTTAGTCTCAACTATTTAGAATATTAAAATCAAACTTATTTTCATGCACACGCGTTCAAAGAAAAATCAATAATTAGCGCCAGGAAAAATGAATATAATATAAGTTAAAGGCTTATCCGCTGTGAGCGATTTATTCAAACGACCAATAAATATTCAAGAGTAATTAACCGCCGCGCTGCCGCCGCCAGCCGATACAGCGTCGGGTATTTTTCGCTGCTGTCGAATTCACGTTAATCCGCGCAAAGGTAGATTATAAGTGTTACTAACTCCCTGAAAACTGTATCAGGCAAAATTATATTTAATTTTTGTGCAATAACTCGTACCAATATCATTTTGAACAAGTGTTTTTTTAGTAAAAGATATAAAATATTATTTTTTTATCAAAGATATAAAAAGCTTCGTCCGCGAGGATTTCGGAGAAAACGTTAATCTTATAGTCGTTCTTATTGTAGGGGTTTTATATCATGTATACATAACATCGCTTAGTCTTATTATTGCCAAAGAGCAGATGTAGAGCTATGAGAGACCAGTCACTATCGGACATATTCATATTATGATGATGAATGACATAATATTCTTCATTGTATATCCGTGCGATAGCCTTCAATGTCTATAACTTACCTTCTTCGCCCTACATTGCGGATAGATCGTCATGAAACTTTTGCTTAAACAGAGTCTCCAGCAAGTAAACGAATCACAGACAATATTTCTAAAAATATTTATTTCAGAAAAGCCTCAAATACCTAGATTTGTGTAACGTACAAATACTTATATTGTAGTTACCTATTGCAATACCTTAGCGCGTTCGCGACTACAGATTTAAACTCATTTTCACCGCATAAGACACTTCTGTCTGCCACACATGGTGGCGATTTGAATTAAATTATATCTAATTATTTACCTTCATGTGACTACACAGAACATGACCACTACTTGACAACAATTGACAATGAATTACTTCTTACAAAATCCAAAATTAGACTTACACCCACGTAGGCCATCATTTTTATCCCCGTTCTTTGTTACTGAATGTTACAAAACTGAAGTGATTAAAACTGTTGTGAGGCTAACAGTGATAAGCTCATAAGGTTTCAAAATAACCTAAACTCTGATAGGTTTATAAAATTTTAAATTTCGCGTTGCATTATAAAATGTCTAAAACGGGAAATTTAACGAAATCACCTTTTATTTTGGCTTGACGTTTCGACCTAGTTGCAGACTGGTCTCAAGCAGTTTGTTTGAGAAATCGCGTTAAATTTCCCGTTTTAGATACTCTGTTAGGTTTGTCTAACATATATAAAGCTATGATCTAAGTAGTATCCACACCCCAACTAGAGTTGGTATCTGACGTGGCTCACGTGGCTGACGTCTTTGTAGCGCTTCGTAGAGCTGCTACGAGAGGTCTACGTAACTACTGGTAACAAATTAAATATTTATCAAATAGATGTTTTATAATAGTATTTGAGTTTTTAAATATATCGTTATAATTTGAATTTTAAATTGGATAACTTACAATTCTTTATTATATTTAAAATAAAACTAACTAAATACCTAAAAATTAATTCTTAACCATTAAAATTCGTTCATTTTTACAGAATATTTCTATTTCACAGCTTTTATAGTATAAATGCACCTTGTTTAAAACACACCTACCTAAAATTGAAACTTATTGAATTTTACAGTAGCATAGAAGTAACCTCAATCTTCAAAATAGTTTTCCTCGAAAACTCAGGTATATAAGTATGAATAAAACAATATATAACTATTTACAATACATAAAAAATATGTTACATATTATAGATGATTTGTGTTTCAACATTTTGTTTTTCAATATCTCTGGTAAGAGTACCTGCCGACTATGATATGATTAGTACGAAAATATCAAACAATACAACAAGCTTTAAGAGGAACAATTATGTACTCAATTTATAACTATAGGACACCGCGTCTTATTTATTCTGCCAATAAAATAATTATTTGTTAAATAATTGTTGGGTTACTTAACAGCTACCTGGGACGACGGATGAAATTTCCGTATAATATTAACGATAGCAAAAATTGCCCCTAAAATATTTCGAATAATTTTCTCACTAAATTAACCTTAAGTAAATGCGTACGGAAAATTATTGTATTATATAGGTAAGTACATTATTCCTTTGTGAATTTCAAGTGTCTTTCAAAAGATTAAAGATCAAAAGATCTCAATGTAATTTCCTAAAATTAAACTGCATTTTCGCTAATTTTAAAACGGTATTATTTATAATACAGAGTTTATAGTAAATGGGCGCTTATTAATATTGTCGTACATAAATTTTATTTTTATTATTATTATTAGACAAGTAAATATGCAATAACCAAAATCGTGATATCGTGATATATGGACATAATAAAAACTTCTATAGTTACTACCCTTTTTTACTTCTAAACTTTGTCACTTTTTAGTAATTGTGTTTAAATAATGGATTAAGTACAAGGGTTCTATACGATAATTACCTATAATATGGTTTTCTAAACTTCATTTTTGAAATTCGGCAACATCTAGAATTTTCATTATATTTTACCTGTAAATTTTCGGTGAAATTCCTTGAAGTTTTAAAGATCTCGGTCCAGTAGTTTCGTAGACAAGGGTGCAGGGGGAAGGATTGTTCAGGTGATTAGGTGACTTTTTTGAATGTTTAATACCTACGCTCCCTTCTTAAATTCTCATAAGACTGTTTTAAATATTAGTGCAAACAGTTTTTAAGATATTTTTAAAATCTGTCCAATATTTTTGTCAGTCAGTCGCTGAACAATTTACGGATTAAAAAAGACCATAAAAAGTACATAATTATCGATAAACTGTTTTAAAATATAGCGTTCAGAAATTTTAATCACAAAAAAATATTTTTATATAGTAAAGTAATTCCCTGTTGAGGATTCCGTAGTCAAAATGACTGGACGAAATATCGTCTCATCATACTTGTCGATATGTCACATCGATATAGGTACTTCTTCATCTTCATACCACTGTTACTGATGAGTATTTAAACATGGAAACTGGTAAGTCAAAGCTAAATTGTGAAAAAAATTTAAATAATTAGATTCGCCATCCATATTTCTGATATTTTCAGTTTGGTGTGGAGCCCTTAGTTATAATCCTAGTCCGATACACGCCTAGCCGACTTTCAATTCTGCATAGACATCATAAAAATGTACCTACATTTGATAATGTAACTGCAAAGTTAACTTTGTAAAAACATATACCTACATTTCAATGTACCTACATGTGATAATGTAACTACAAATTTAACTTGCAGGTAAACGTGCAGGTACCTACATTTCAAATTTTATTCTATCTATATTTGATAATGTAGAATATTTGATAGTGTAACTGCAAAATTTACTTTGTAAAAACATGTACTTACCTACATTTGATAATGTAACTACAAAGTTAACTTTGTAAAAATATCTACCTCCATTTCACTGTACCTACATTTGATAACGTAACTGCTAAGATAACTTTGTAAAAACGTAACTTGTGAAAGCAATCACGTTAACTACAGTGACCGTTCTTACTATTACGAACACTGTCCACATTTATTTGTTCGAGTTGGGATCGACACTAATGGAGCTGGTTAATTAAATGGACGGCGAAGGTCCTCGCACAAAACGCAAGCGTTTACATACGTATTGATGATATTACATTATTCATTGGTTATCGAGTCCTAATTAACATCTTTGGTAACATGTGATTACGTGTTAGTGCTGCCTACTGAATGCTTGTTTCTTTTGATATTTTAACATATATATTACAAGACCTAAAACTAATGTTACTACAATGAAAAATAGAGTTTTAATAAAATATGTAATTACAATAATTCATCTACACTACGATAATATTAAAAAAAGGAAAAACTTATTTCTTCGTACGTATCCAGCTAAGGGTTAAATAGTCTTTGGAATGATTAAACCGATTCTAAAATATCTTTTACATACTAATAAAAAGGTACACTAACCCTGAGTAATATGCCTAAGCTATATTATAGACAGTATTTTATTTTGTTAAAATTAAATGTTATAATAAATAAGTTTCAGTTTAAAATCTAATATTTATAAATCAAGTCAGAAGAAAAGTCGCTTACGTGAAAGTAATGTACAAATGTAACAAAAATATTAGTCGTTCATCATCAGTGCTTATCATCAAAACTCAGCGACACGATATGCCTAGTTTACAATAACGTTTTTACGTCATTATAAAACGAAAATTAGAAGGTGACCTTGATGACCTCTAAAGCCCACTTGCGAGTTCATGAGTTAATTTTTTATATTCTTAACCCGTAATTTTTTACACCAATAAAAATAAATACAGGGTTCTATAATGCAATAATATATAATGCAATGCACCTTAATAGACGTTGTTTTAATTTTATCTAATAAAATTAAAACCACTATTTCGCTAAGTGAAATCTTCTATGGAGATCTGTTTAATGAAAATGACCTTGTCACAATTTGACCCTCCTATCAAAAAAGTCCGTGCGGATATCAGAGAGAAAAAAATCTGTGTCCTTAATGATAAAATCAGTGTGAATCTTATCATCTTACACAGTAATTTTTACAAGCTATAGATACGGACAATAACAAGAAATCATTACCGTAAAAAGACATCAAATTCTGGAGTTAATGGGTTAACATTTACTTAATCCATCAAATGGCTAGTTGAATAGACTCTTAACCTGAAGTTAAAATCTAACTCACGACGGCGTAAGACAAATTATCGATAACCCAAAGTTAGTACAGGTATTTAACTCAAAGTTAAATGAAAGCAAGCTGGGTCAATAGTCTAAAACTTAAAAAAAGGTCGTAAAGAACATTAAGTTATTGCGTGTCCCATAGTCCACACGTTTTTTGATTATTAGTTTTTTTTTAGAATATAAATATTTATTTGCGAAAATTTTGAGAAAATGATGATATCTTGTTATAAATATGTTATTAATGTAATTGTACATTAATAATATATTTATGTCAAGATATCATCATTTTCTCAAAATTTTCAATGTAATTATTTGCGCTGACCTGCCGGGTCTCAGACGATTTTACACTTTAGCGTAAAGACTAGCGACTGAAGGGATAAGAAATTTGAGGTTTACCACATTTTAAAATTATAGTGCATGCTAAAATAAAAAATAATAAAAAATTGAAACCAAATTTGCAAGAACCAATATAGTACTAATCCAATCAATCTACAGAAATGCTCCAAAAAACTGAGAGCAGAAAAAAAAATGTTATCGTATAGAACAGCCATTCCCAAAGTGGACGATAACGCCCCCTTGTGGGCGCTGCAGGCCTAAAGGGGGGCGGTAAGAGACCCAGAAAAAAAATGGGGGTGTTGTGTAGAGGCCTGGGGGGTGATTTGTAATTTCATTTAGCTAGGAGGCATCTTAGACAACGACTGCATGAGCTCTCGACTCAGTAGACAAAATAAGTTTGGGAACCAGTGGTATAGAACATTAATTTCTAAGATAGCGTTTTTTTTTTCGGATTTTCAATAGCGAACCTAACCTAAGTTAAAAAAACAGTTTTTTGCTAATAAAACAAAAAGTTGAGCTTGTATCCAAAGGAGTTAAGTTGGAAAGATGTAGGTGATGAAATTATGTATCGATTGATATCCTGTACAATATCGATTTTTGCCTTATACATGGGGAAAAATGCAAAAAGTCGTTAAAAATCACCTTTTTTCATTTAATAATAACTTTTCATTAAAGCAACTTGTACGCTTGTTACTTAGTAAAATGTTGGTTTTAACTATTGAGAACTGTAATTTCTTTTGGCGCGAAATTTTGAAAGTTGTTCAAGAAGATTTCATTTTTGTGAAAAAAATACGTGTACTTTTTGGAAATATGCCGCGAATATTAATGTCATATTAATAATATTTGACATAGTATTTATGTTCGAAAAAGGTTTTTTATCATAATAAAAATCAAATTTATATTTATTCCAAAAATTTGTAATAAATATTGAATTCTTTGGAATCGAAGCTACTCACATCCAAGGAGGTTACCATATATGTAATCTCTTTACACGTAATCATAGCTTTTTTAAACAGAGAACAATATTCAAATTACACATATTTTCACGCTGTATCCCTAACGGGGTAACAGAGAGTACAGGGCGCCGAGCTTCGCGGTCCGTACATATTTTTTTTGCCTCCTTGAATCTCATCATTCTCCCCACAGATTTTCGCCTAGGTACACGGGTGCAATTGATATTTCCGTCAGCTAACACTCTAGCTATTTGATTCAAATTATAGTTTTTGAATTTAATGGTAGATGGTTGATATAATAATTCAGGCAATTATTATTATTTAAACATGTATAAGAAAGTACAATGAAGTTGATGAGTTACAATAAAGTTGAAGAGTACAGAAAAGAGAAGAGGAAAGTGGTTTTATGGCTTATCTTTACAATAACTACTGCTTCCCGTTTTGACACTTAACAATAGATATTGTTAATTCGCTCTTGGAAACCAAAACTATGCTTGTATAGACTGTGTTTACGGTATTAAAAAAATTTGAAAAAGAAAGTATCGCTGTATGAAATATTTTCTAACTATAAACGACTTCTAGTGGTTAGATTAGAAGTTTATGGCGATCGCTTCTCTACGCATCCCTGTTGCCATAAACTTCGATGTTAAGTTTTTTTTTTAGCTATTCGAAAGTCTTCTATCAAAAGACAAATTCTATAACTGATACCTCAGTAATACACGTCATTAAGTGTAAAAACACATAACCGGTAGTTATTGCAAAGTTCTTCCGGTTGTATTTCGTCAAGATGGTAAAACAGTATATTGCGTAGTATAGGTATCATTGCGACAATAGTGTAAGTTTTTGGACCATAGTTTCTTGAGCTTCAGGACATTGACATTGGTCCATCGAGCCAGATTTCAACATACGACCAATTTAACAATTTTTAACCATTTCTGTCTATCCGAAAGGCCCTAACTTGTACCACGAACGATAGTACTCAAGCGCTCAGCTAAAGGTCGCTGTAGAGATCCTTCACTTGCTACGTACGTGACAGGACTGCCCGAAAGCTAGGGATGTTCCCTGCCTAACGTTCACTATCGATCACACGTAAATACGACTCAAATAATTCTAGCAAGTGTCGTTTGAAACATGTTCGATGAAACGATTTGTCCCACTCTCGGTGAAACTGTAATCCTGTATCTATATCCTTTGGCAGGTTTAATATTTACGTCTCCATTTACTTTTATTTTGGCCAAATATATGCCGTTAAATATACACACAATTTTAGATGTACTCATATAGCTACATTAATTCACTAATAACTACTAAATATTTTAAAATAAAAATGAAACATCACTGCTCTCTCCCAAGTTAACCAGGGCACCAAATAGATTTTTATTCAGTTGAAGTTGCATGAGCCAATTAGTTTTCCGCGAGTGCATTCAATAACGTTTGCCGACCGCTAGCTATTCCATTCAAACCAAATAAAATAAATTATGCAACTTTACATAATATTAATACATATAACATTTCAATTTTAGATACTTACATATAAGTAGGTATGTATATAAAGTAGGTAATATATTTAAGTTATACCTATACACATTTATAGGTCTACTGTCTGCTGGAAGAAATTTCATTTTGAAATAAGCAGTACCTTTGTGCGTAAGTTACATTTCATGTGTATTTTACAAGTGTGTGTTTGTACATAAATAATTAAATAAAATAAATAAATAAATAAAATATTAAAAGTCATACATATTATTGTTTTTATTTTTTTTGTGCCATTAAGAGTCATATGTATATGAACATAATGCAATATAGTCGCACTTTCGCATTTACCATGCATTCACAGTTAAAATGTTATGGGCGGGCGTATGCAGTTAATTAAATTATCGTATTTTAATAGGTATATACGTATACTATATAGGTATATCTATGTAACATAGATATTTGTGATCATAATCATTAACATAAACAGGATGTTCTTCTTTTTCATCGACAATTACTTGTCTCTTTCAAAAAAGTAATCATTATTTATCCAAAATATTCAATTTCTGTGTTTTCTTCCTGAAAAATTCTTATAACAATATGACCATTGTATTATCTTATAATTCTGTTTTTATTTTTATTAATTTTTAATAATATTGTGACATTGTGTTCAAAAAGTGTGACGGAGGTGTATTACATACCAATAAGTCGTATCTCTCTACGCCGCCTAGTATTACGAAATGCTCTCATGCAAAAAAATCTAATGGCTTCATCTAATTTAAAAGCATTATTGAACTCCTAAGATATCGTAAATACATTATTAAGAAGGAAATAAAAATTAATGTACATATTTTAAAATAAAAATTGATTTTACTGGATGTCTCCCGCTGAATATGATTTTAGTTGCTGTCTTCTGTCACTCATGTTTTAAACAAAAATAATGCGTTAAGCTATTACGACTTTGAGCGCTAGGGAACGGTACATTTTCCTCTTCCCCTTGCCACCATTCCTAGCGTCTCTGGTCCCTGACGAGCCGAGTAAATCACTCAAACATAGTGAAAGAAGGCGCGAGTGTATTTGGCAACTGCTCTGTCACGTGAGTTAATACTTTAAAATGTTATTATAAATCCTGTTTTTAATTATTATTTTATAGCTTCCTAGTAAATCTGTCCTATGCGCCCAGTTTGATGTACATTTTATAATTAAGTAAAGGCAGAGAATCTCGAATGCTTCTATTTTACACCTGTCACGAGGCACTTCTGTCACGAAAAGGGTGATGGAGTCATATGTTACGGTACCGAGTTGTAATATTTGTATGAAATTTCGATATTTGATTGATTTTTCATAGCTTAGTCATCACATCATAATTATGTTATTCATTTAAGCTATAAACATCAGGTCGTGAATTGGAAAATGCCATTGTCTGCGGTGGAAAGACAGCGACGTTGTCGTGATAAACGGAGAAAAAATCCGGAATAAAGTCGAGTACACTTACTTAGGAGTTGCAAAAAGCGGCGTGGATGAAGGACAGAGATGGTCGAGTGATGTTTTACATAACTGTTGGTGGCACTGGGAAATTATTTAAATTAGTAGAATCGGATGTATATCAGATGTGATATTCAAAAATTTGGTAACAATAGTTCCAACTCCTAAGGAAGTCAAAAGAGGAAGGCGCGTTTATTACGAATTTGAACAGCCAATAGAAGTATTTAAAACTATATCAGGCGAAGAGTAAAGATTAGACTGATTTTGTTTCTACCAAAGAATGGTTTTACAAGCAGGAAAAGACTTCAAATTGCATTTTAAGAGACATTTTATCTTTTGTTGTTATTTTATTAACTTTAAAATTGTTAAAATGTTAAGTTTGTACGTCCGATTTTAATAAGTACTATCATTATGTCACTTTATTAAGCCACTGTCACAAATTTGTCTCCTATATAACACTGAAGTAGCGTATTATTCAATTTATTGGGAACATTCAGTAAAATAATGTATTCATCTATTAAATACTAAATACAGAAGGTGTTAACCAATGTTTCATCACAATTTCATTAATATCTTTCACACTATTTTGAAGTTTGTTGTCCTATCAAGAAATAATGTGACAGAGTGGTAATAAGTAACACATTTTTAAGTTAAAATATAATAAGAATTCCGCCGTAATGAGCTACATATAAATAAGTGTTTGTATTATCTAATTAAGCATAGGAACAAAAAAATGAAGATTTGAGTTCACGTGTTAAGTAAATTGTAACATTATTGTGACAGAGGTGTTATTTTTTTGTTATTTGAGTTCACGTGTTAAGTAAATTGTAACATTATTGTGACAGAGGTGTTATTTTTTTGTTATTGTTCCGACAAAACTTGATATTTAAAAAAAAAATTCAAGTAATACACAATGCACAATTCGTGTCTGGAATCTATGACCATTAGACAATAATTCTAAACACATTACAGTAAAGAAATGACATGTATTTTTTTTAAATCTAGTAATTCACCGCTCAGATTGTCGGTAGAAAAAAAGAACGTCCCAAATATTATGTGAGTACGGAAAGAACCTTTAGGTATATGAAAATTTCTTACTAACGTCTTTATAAGTATGTGCATAAGTTAGCTCTCCAAAGAAATTGTGTCAAGAAAACAACACTCATAAACATAACATAACATCAAGAAAAGCTGGTACATAGCGATAGTCGTTACCATCGCTATGTATAATAGTACTACGATAACAGTCGCGATTAGGTGTTCTCGGTTCAATACCTAATCGCGACTGTTATCGTAGCGCTATTATTATTTATTAGTATGTATATATTCTGTGCTTTTACACTGCATTAATATGTGTCAACCATGTTTTTGGTTAATTAATACTATACTTATATAATTAATACTATACTTGTTATAGAGGTCAGTGTATTATATAGTATTTTTTGTATTATAGAAGCCAGTGTATGTAACTGATAATATAAGATCCAAAATAGTAGGTACTTAACTTGACATTGTACATTGTACACACATCAAAAGTATTTAGGGCTCAAGCAAGATTTGCGAAATTTTTGTCAAATCAAGGCAAATCGATACGATTTTACCCACATTCTGAGTCGAATCAATACAAAGGAACGTTACTATGGAAAGAAGACGTCGCTTGAGCCGAGAAGAAATTATCAGAGCCGTAGGAACGTTGGAAGCTGGTTTTCGGCAACGTGCTGTGGCTATCGCTCTGGGCACTAACGCAGTGTTATAAGTCATTTTTGGACACACTACCGCATCACTGGCAGCGTAGCTGATTGCCATGGAGGACAATCTTGCGTCATCACACACAGACAATCGTTACATACAAATTACTGCTCGACGGAATCCTACAACAACCGCGATGATGTTGGTTACGAGGCTTCATCGCTCTTCGGTGATAAGCGATCAAACCATTAGAAATCGCTTCAGGAAGTCAATTTCCGTTTCCGAAGGCCGCTACGTGTGCCACCTATTGTGACACGCAATCAAGGGATCCGTTTACAATGGACTTCTGAGCACAGAAATTGGACAGAATAAGTGTTACGTTATGTGTGTTTTTCTGACGAATCTCGCTTTGGCATGAGACCAGATACTAGACATACACGGTATTGGAAGACCTTAAATCAGGAAGAAATCCTTACATACTATAGTGGTGGAACTATCATAATATGGGCGAGTTTTTAGATCTGTGGAAGAACGGACTTGATTTGGATCAGAGGCAATCTCAATGCACAAATTTACACTGAAATGATTGTATCAGATATTGTCATTTCTTTGCGGACCCAATTAGGGGGTTCTTTTCAGCCTATATACGTAATAATACACGTCCGCACACGCCGCCAGCGTCGTTACAAACACACTTGCCGAAGCTAACATCAATCTCCTACCATGGCTGCTCAATCGCGAGACTTAAATCTCATTCAGCACGCATGGGATATGCTTTAAAGAAAAGCTTCGCCAAGTATGAATGCCGTACATACACCCTTATATCTTTTCCACCTGTTACAACGGACGTGGGCGGCCATTCCGTAATGTGATTTGAATGAAGTCATATTGAGCATGCCGAATAGATGCGATTAAATTAAACGCGTTAACGGTAGAAATACAGACTACTAATTGTTTATGTTAAGCAATAAAAACGTTTAAAAACTTTTATTTTCATCTTTACATCACATTTTAATATCAGAATTAATTAAGGTTAAAAATCCCACAATCAACAAAAATCCCAAAAAATCTTTATTAATGGCAAAAGTATTTCGTTAGTCTAGACTCTACGACATTGGAAAACATTTCATTTAAACAATTTAATTAAAAAAAATTATTCAATTTTAATTAGGTAATAAAACATTTGTAAAACACTTTGATCCTTAGTTACTTTTGATGTGTCTACTTCAAGATAGCAATTTGGGCTTTAATAAATAGATAAAATTACTTAATTCTTGACGTCATTATTAAGAGGCGATAACACAACCGAGTCTATTTTGTATACAAGATTGTGTGAAGGCGGGTGTGCCTCGTTTGCATCTTGTTTATACGTGACGTAAAATAGGACACAGTCTCTTCTACTTACATAATTCACATTCTGATTATTAAGTTCAAATTGATGACCAGTGATTTAAAATTCTTCAGGCAGTTAGGTATTTAACATACCCGACGAACTTCTCTAAGAACCTTCTTTAAGAATAGTGTAAACGTTATCAACAAAATTATATCGGAATATCCGTCATACAAAAATTCTAGTCTTATAATAATATTTAACAACAAAATCAATTTCTATTAAATCGTACACCCAAGGGTGGCTACATAGTACATAGGGACATTTTCACATTGTTAGCTAAGGATCAACAAGCAAACTCGTACAGCATTTTTGTTTACCTGTTCGCTTGATCTCCCAAACCCATACGAGAGATTGATTTGTTCCTTTCGGATTTCTTCCCTGCCGCTTGGTTACAAGACAAAGTTATCTGTCGGCTTAGTAGCGGCTACCTGAGGGGTAAATTTTATCCTCCCTTTTAGTATTCAGGGGCTGTAGTCCTATAATTCGCCTGAGGGTACGACCACAAGGGGCAGAGTGGTGGCACCCCACATGCTTGAGGGGCCTTCTTCAGGGCTTGTCTTGTCAGTAACTCTAAAATAATAATTTAGTCATTGATTTAAAGAGTAATCTGTTACAGCACGTTATAAATTTTGTATTAGACCAATATTAATGAGATAATTACACATCTTAATTCTGTGTTCTACTCTGGTTATTACTAGTTTATATAGAATATTTATTACATTATAATCCCAATGCCACTATAATCTTGTTACTTTAGGCGAACTATTCTTGTATATACCGATATATTTACATTTTGGAAATTGCTCGAACTATTTGGATGAGTATTTAGATAATGTTGTATTTCCAAGTTTATCTAATACAGATGTTATCCCTGAAAAACCTTTTTTTTCTATAATACTTATACTGATTCTATCGCCATAAATATGTACATAGTTACTGGTTGCTAAAGGAATATGGTTAGGGGAATTTCTTCATAACTTTAACTTTTATTGGTGTAACAGCAACGCTGAGTCATTGACAGAAACCAGTGAAGTTTGAGATATAATAAATGTTTTACGAGATAAATTTAACTTGCAACATTAGCACCCTCTGCTTCGACAGAACGATTACACAGCGAGTGCAATTTTTCACTGTTGCCCACCCTTGCTAGCACAATTTATGACGCAGGGAATGATTTTTCAACATCTATAAGTTAGATTTATATTTAACAGCCGAAAACTTGTTAGTATATTATATCACAAGGTAAGGGGAAATACTTCAATGTAGGCACTGGACATCCATTGCAAATCGATCTAAATATATCAATTCACCTTTATAGTTATTTTAAACGATACAAAAATATACCATGTTTCTTTATCCATCTGAGTTAATTAACATTATTAATGTGATTAAACCGTGATAGTAATTAAACTGGAAAGATTACATTTGCATTTGATGGTGAAAGTCTAAGACAACAACACAATTGCCCTTTACTCATTTGCTAATCAATTAACTGCAACAAAATATTTATTAAATAAATAATCTGTCATCCTATTAACAAAAAAAATGCATTTACTATTTTTAAGCAAAAGGCAATTTCATTAAATATTAAATTCAATAGTGTTCAACTTGCACATAAAGCCAATTAATTTGACCGGGAGAAATAGATGTAAAGCAATTTATTACAATCCGTAGTGAGAGGCCGAACCATTACATATAAAATATAGCACATTTACGCCGCTACGTATGCACCTTTACACGATTATTGCTTTCAGAGTTATCGAGTAAACATTTACAATTTAAAATGAATTCTGAGTAGGCACGTGTTCAGTTTAAATTTTTGATATAACGTGCTAAATTCTACGAAATGAAACTCCATTAAATTCCTTCAATTCTGTTGTGTTGTTTCCATCAAAGCGAGCTCGATGGTCAAATAATAGGTGTTGGATGTATTCGGAAAAGCTTTAGAGACCTAAATAAACAGATGTTATATCCATTAACATACCTAAACAGTCCAAGTGTGGGACATACTCAACCGTAAAGCTTGAGCAGCCGAATTGAGGGCATACATGAGACGCCGAGCCAGCAATATCTGGACCACTGCTTAGCATGATTTATGATGATATATCGCTGATATGATATAGGAGGTCAATTTCGGCGTCATATTTTACTATTAGTCTTATAAAAATAACGTAGGTATTTAGGTAACTAGAAATAAAGTGAGTTATCTGGTTTATAATACAGAAATCTTTCACTGACACCTACATTTATTGTCCTCATCACCTACTTATTTTGTTATATTGTATTTTGTTATTTCATAAAATTGAACATAATATACCTAATAATATGTAGGTAAGGTTATAAATAGGTAAATATAGGTAAATATAATAAAAAATATTACGGTAGCTCGTAATATTTATCTAATTACCTAACCAATATCAGTGTGGTAAAATTTTAAATTTCGTTTTGTAAAATATTTCCATCCTTCAAATCGGAGCAGGTATCTCGATAAAACTGGGATAAAATTAAATGAACCTTAACGTTATTGGATAGCTAATTTGGGAAATTTCCGTAAAGCGATCAATTGTAGCGTATCGGATTTCATCCAATTAGCCAAATTGTCGTGTACCCACATTCCATACCTATTTCCGCGATAATGTATGTGTAATACGTCGTTATTTACGTAATGAAGATTTGAACAGAAAATCTTTTAAAATTATTTGGGCAAATTCTTTAGTATTATGTGTAGTCCTTTCGTTAATATAATTCCTTGCAAACTGGAAATGAACAATATTCTTTATTAGATACTAGCGACTCGCCGCGGTGGGATATTGAACGTTTGCAACACATCGATTTTTTTTATGTAGATTTTCATAAAAAAATATCGTACGAATTTCCGAGATTTTCGACCGACTTTCCCATAATTTTCTTTCATTCAAACCTTGTCCTGACAATTACGGACACAACAAAAAAAATGCGTCAAATCGCTCGAACCGTCGAGTATTGCTCCGTCATACGAGTGCATGTGGCTACCGGTTTTTTCGTTTATTTAGATAATAATTATTTTGTTACTGGATCAGACTTGGACCAGACTCACATAGACGGAGATTTTGCTTTAATAGTAGGTATATTGGTTTTTTGTCGACCGAAATTCTAGACTTGTACTAATGTGCGTGACTAGGGAAGAGTCACAGTACAACTACACAACTGAACATGACATATTTTTATTTTTGTGAATACTAGTAGCTAAAATACTTAAGATTTACAAATATTTTACAAATAATAATTTTTCAGAAATGCAATGTTTTGTTTTGCAAGAACGGGCTCTTTGATGTCAAACTATCTCCATGCCAAATTTCATCATAATCGGTACAGCGGTTTACCATTACCCATACAGAGTTTCATCCTCCGTTTCACCCTTTTGGGGGTAGATTTTCTAAAAAAATGCGGGCAATCACGTGGTCTTACTAAGTACCGACTTTCGTCAAGATCAATCAAGCCGTTCTTCAGTTATAAACGGACATACAGACAGACAGACAGACAAAAATTTTAAAAATGGTAGAATCGAAGTCAGTGAATTACAAAACGACTATTTGACACAAAATTTGCCAAAAAAATTGAAATTACAGACAGACACAAGAGATTTATATACGTACACTTAATTCGTTTTTCAATTTATTGCAAAAAAATATAAAATGTAGCTGGACGGCGGTTCATGATGAAGCATTTCGTACAATTAAAGCCGCACTTGTTTCGGATGAAGTTTTGACACATTTCTAAATGCAAAACTAAATGTTACCGTGGATGCTTCACCAACAGGTTTGAGGGCAGTCTTGTCGCAAATTTGTACAGATGACCGCGAAAGGCCAATCTGTTACGCATGTAGAACTCTGTCAGCTGCTGAAAAAAAATATTCGCAGATTCAAAAGGAAGCAATAGCAAACATTTTTGGTGTTAGATACTTCCATCAATATCTATACGCTCGAGCCGAACTTTCCGTCCTGCGTACTGATCATAAACCTTTAATAACTATTTTAACCTGCACCGAGGCATTCCTGAAATTTCCTCCAAAAGACTGCAACGATATGCACTATTTCTATCAGCATATAACCTTACAATAGTTGTATACATTCGCAGTAAAAATAATAACGTAGACTATTTATCACAGACACCTGTACCCGCGCTTGACGACAGCGGGTGTTCAGCAAACACGTGGGGGAGGAAGCTGCGTCTACGCCTCTAGCTTTAATAATGTACTAAACTGAGTCTGCAATTAACTAGCCTTGTCATTGGTCGTATCTCCTGTTCGCATACACAACAAAGTCTTCGTAATAAACATCACTGTGTGCCAGCGCAGAATTGTATGCATAATTATTTATGCCCTTATTTCGGTACATATTTTGCGCCGTTTTGTACCCATAAAAAAACAGCTTACTATCTGTGAGAGTGAGAAAAGAACGAAAGTGGAGTCCACACCAGAGCATATTATCGAGAGCCGTTATGTACTTACAGAAGGGTGTATATGACTGAGCTGTGCTGAGCATTATACAACGGAGACAGCTCACTTGGCGACAGAGGAAAATAAGGACGTTTTTCACTCAGGACAGGCCATGTTGGCGAAAAGCAGACAAAGCTGAAGGAGAAGAGTCAGTAGCGTCACAATAGGCTGAGATATGGAAGGTCACATCCACCTTCGGTGAGGCCGTAATGGTCCAGAAGGAAGACGCCAAGCAGAAGCGGCGGCACCGCGCTAGGGCGGTAGTGACGTACGCTCTGGACTGACAGTGGGGCCCTGTAGGTCTGGCCAGATATGAAAACTATGGTGTTCCCCGCTAGGCCACAAAAAGAGGGTCTTCGAGGCTGCAGCTGATCGGATCGTTCATCAAAGTGACTCCGAAGAGATGCTTCGGGACAGTGTATGAGGGGCTTTGATGCGTTTTGTAGGAGATTTTGGAGTCTCTCGACAACGCACTGGGGTCGACTATCGTTACCGCAGGAGTTTTAGTGAGTAAAAGCGCCACATAATCCAGTCTCACCTGCATCGAGCTAGGTACCTTTGTTGAGAATGCTTCTGTGTTATCAAGAAAGGTTGGTACTGTTCATGAATCAAGCTGGCGGAGTCTAGGACTTATCATCCAAAACATACAGATCGTTCATTTAAAAGGCAATGTGTTATTCATTCGCCAAAACACTACTGCGCTGCGAATGCTTATGTTTCAGTTTCAAGAGTTTTAATGTGAACTACGAAAATACGAGCGTTTGGATGTAAAATATTTGAATGAGATTTGGGGGAACGAGATATAGGTCTCGTATCATGTCTCGTATCACTAAAAATTACATTGTTTAGAACTGGAAGTTTTAAGTTAGCTTTGTAATAATATCTATCTAAATGAAGTCGAACGCGTTAGCTTGGAATATCATAAAATTGACTCACAGTCAGAGGATGATTTTGAGATGTGGTGGCAGTACACCGCGGTAGATGAATAAAACTTAGACCCTAGTTTCTCAACCTGGCGGTTGTGACCCTTGGGGGGGTCGCGTTTGTTATTAAAGGGAGTCACAAACTGTTAAAAAACATAAAACCTACATACAAAAGATTCGTTTATTAAAGAAATGAATTTTAGTGTTGTATTATAAAATTAAATATTACCATGTAATAACAACATGAAAAAATTAACTTATAGCTTACTTTGTTTAATTAAAATGATTAATCATGAATATTAATTAATTATGCGATTGTTGGCTTTGTTTCTCACTTAAAAGTATTTTTATACGTATCTTTGCAAACACTCATGAGTAAATTATTTTCGAGTGATAACAGACGATTTCTGTATTTAGTTTTCAAAGTCACCACAGACGAGAAACCTTTTTCGCACAGGTAAGAAGTAGCAAAGTGTATCAATGTTTTCAAAGCTTCTGTTAAGTCCGTTAGTAGGCTTCTGTACTCACGTCATCGTGCAAGCCAAAATGTATCTAAATCTTGTGATAGAAACACCAGTTGTAAAGTTTTATCAGGCGATAGTTCAATGAGTTGATTGTGAGTCTCAGTTCGTAACTTAGCAGCTGCAACAATATTTTCATCAAACGGATTAAGATTTCATCTTTTCGAGAAATCATTGCTGTCATTTCGAAAATATTCTAGTAACTAAATCTTTAATTCACCTAAACGCGTTTTCATGCTCTCCAACAGGCGATCAATAACTGAATTTTCTAAATTCGCATTTTTGTTAATATAATCAGAAGTTGCAGCAAATGCATCGAAATATGTTTTTTTAAGGCGTATAATCTAAATACTAAGCTTGTCGTTTCGTTACGGTCTTGTAAACTCATATTCAATTGTGAAAATATGTCACTCAAGTAAGCCAACAGTAATAAAGATTCTTTATCTTGTAACAAAATCTAAAAATAAACTGTTTTATCTGTAAAAAAGATTTTTAATTCATCTCTCAATTCAAAAAGCCTTGTTAAAACTTTTTCTCGCGACAGCCATCTCACTTCAGTATGGAAAAGCAGTGAATTATTCTTGACACCTATTTCTTCGCAGAGTGTGGAAAGCAATAGTTTGCAACGGTCGGCTTTTAATAAAGTTAACAATTTTAACAGCTTATGATAAAACATTTTGTCAATTTTTCGGCATCTTTTTTGCGGCAAGCGCATGTCTGTGAAGAAAGCAGTCCATTCCACATGTGGGGCATAATGTCTTAATTTTACTATCACGCCACTGCTCTTGCACGTTATCACTTTCGCGCCATTAGTACATATCGCAATGCATTCATTCTAGTCCAAGTTTTCGTTTTGTGTTACTTCAATGAATACATTAAAAAGTCCTTCGCCAGATGTTTAACCAGGAATTGATTTGCAAAAAAATCAATCATATTTTTTTAATAGACTCCTCGCATTCATATCGGACAAAACATAAAAATTGCGCCAAGTTCGACACGTCTATTGACTCGTCAAACTGAATGGCAAAAAAACTTACTTAAATTAACTTTTTCAATTATTTGGTTGTGAATATTGATGGCCATTTCATTAATGCGTCTCAATATTGTATCATTTGAAAGGGGTATAGTTTTTAATTTTTTAGCTTCTTTAGGACTTATCATAACATTGACCATATAAATGGCAGCGGGTAAAATGAGTCTTTCCGGAATAGTATGAGGCTTAGATTCCCTCGCGACTCGCAGTGCTACTAAGTAGGATGCATGAAGTGCTGCAGTCTCATTAGCTCATAACGGATGAATTTTTTTATAGCAATTTGCTGATCTTGCAAAACAAGTGACTTACGCTCGAAGAATTGTAACGACTTGCTTTGTAAAGACGAGTGTCTTGTTTCCAGATGCCGGAGTAATTTTGAAGGCTTCATGCTTTCCACAGATGGGACTTGAAAACAAACAACACATTGTGGCGTGTCATCCAATGCAATAAATCCACATTTTAAATATGTATCGTTGTATATCCTAGTCTTTTTCTCCACCGTTTCCCCAGACGTAGAAGGCACAATTTAACTTTTCTACTGTTATTTATAAAAATTAAACACCGAGTGAGTGAGATAAGAACGTTGTTGTATGTAATTGCTTACTTCACTAAAAATGTAAATGAAAACGACTCTTTTTTTTTTGTTTCTGAGGCAAAATGAAATCCCCACGGACACTCAGACGGACTCTACGCCGACTGAGTAATGTTGGCCTCGAACCGACTAAACAAAACCCATCTTTGCTGTTAGCCCTACTGGTTTTTACAGCGTCACAGCTCGCGTTGGGGCGAACGCTAAAGGCGCCCTGCCAGATGGTCGACCGCCTGAGAGTTCCTCCATGCCGAGGGATACCTCGTATGGAGGGCGGACCTCTGGCTAAAGGCATCGCCAGGGGAGCTTTCCGCACCTGCGTGCGTGTTAACGGGCTTCATGAAACTCTGCCTCACATCCTTCTGTTTTTATAACTAAGGCATTTAACATGTACGAACCTGTCTATCGCACGTGTCGCGGGATGCGCGGGAGGCTTATTTGACAAGTTCGTGCAATTACAACTCAAATTAAAACCTCGCCTTGACAGTAATTTTAGACCATCAGACAAGCGGGCGCGATTTACACACGCGTTAATCTATATTTTAATGCACGGTTTTGCGTTTTTATCGCCTTGAAAATTTAAATTAAATGTATAAATAAACTAGGTATTAATTAAAATATCATTATAACTATAACTTTATAGTGAGGGGGTCGCAAGACTTTGTACTTAACTTTTAGGCTGGGTCGCAACATAAAAATGGTTGAGAAACAATGACTTAGACGATAAGATTTCCTTATTGATATTTTGTTGGTTGATTTAATTTTTGATATTTTGTTGGTCAGCTCCGTACATACATGAAAGTTAGTGATCAAGCGTTCATTTTGAAGGTGTTTTGACGTATCTTGGCGGAGGAAGAGACTGTAAAAATAAAAAGTGAGGAGGAAGTTATGGCAGTCATTTACATTGAGCAGACATTGACATTTATTTACATTGACGCAGTTACTGACGTCTAATTCGAGAAAAATTAGTGCTGACCACGGGGTTATTACCTAAAAATTTGCAGACAGCAACAGCCACGCGATCACAGCGCGACCGACGACTAATTATAATAAAAAAATTAGTATGTATGACGATTGCGTATATATTATTCTCTGACTGTAAAATGCGCTTTTCGTGGTAGATTTAGCGCCACTATACAAATTACATCACACAAATTCACGTTTTGACAGCAGATATCGCGCGATATTGGCTGTAGCAAGTTACGTAATAAGCGTGCCGGCATAGCTATCGTATAAATTGATTCCAAGTCAGTAGCACACCACTGTCGGGTAAACGCTGACTTTAATATTCCCGCTAGAAATTTTTCAAATTAGTGCGCTGCCCCTCCCGGTACTGGTCTTGTCTAAACGCCGAACCGCCGAATTCAGTAGATGGTCGCTGGCAGCTGGTAGGGTGACCCCACGTGGTGTTTAAAATTTTATTATTGTAGCGTTAAAATATTGCTATCGTTATTGTTTGATCGGCTGCTCGTACTGTGCGCACCATTTTGATCGATCAATCAGAGTTATGAATACGTAGAAAGCTATACTCTGTTAATTGTTCCTGTAAATAAAATTCAATGGAATTTGGCTACAGTCGGGAATCGGTTACGCTCGAATACTGTCGAAAGGGTTTTGTGGGTAATATTATACTCGTATCTTCCGCCGTCTTCAAGTGCTCATTTTTCCCCACTGGTTTTAATAATGTGTGGACACCGTAAATAATAACCACAACTCACTGTTTCTATCTGAACAGTGTGAGTCAGTTCTCGGCGCCGGTACTGACGCCTGTACCTAACTGATTCGAAAGTAAATCTGCCCTTACGGATTATGAAAGCGCACGACTAATATTTTTTAATAAATATTAAACGACGAGTTCAGTTTGTAGTAAATATTCATGAAATCAATTAGGTCAGAAATTAAAAGGATTATCACTCATACTCACAACAATGTGTCTACCAAATACGGAAATTGGTCAAGAATTGAAATGTGTGTGGTCAAAATGGGTAGAATAATGGGTGTTTCGAATTTAATAATAATGTTACGGTTGGACCTTATGCGTAAGGAATAAGGTCGATTTTTAATGGAACTAAAAACGTAACTTTTAGTGGTTATACCTCGAGACCTAAGCTTTGCAGAGTTATGACCTAAAAACGCATTGCTAAGTTTAAGGTCTACTATCGAATGGTATAAGTCAAATTAAGAAAGAAGAACAAAGTTGCACCTCGACTATTCCTGAGCGATGACGTGTCATGTACCTATGACTCATGTAAACAGGCGGCGTCGAGAACAATGTCGAATTACTGTTAGCGAGCGTAATTAACTAGAAAGTTCCACACTCGTTTTATCCGACTATAAATAGAGCTCCGTGTCCGCCGTCGAGTCAGTGTTTCTCAACTATCGTTCGAAGCGACATATCGAGGCGACATCAAGACGAATTACGAAGACCACTACGACGACTACTGCGACGACCTTGGATAGAAGAACTCTGCGATTCGGCAACGTTTTTTTGAGTGAAGCGTGTACCTTCGGTGAATATTACGCGAGTACCTACTTCGAGGGCGAGTACGAAGATTAGGAACCGCCGTAATTAAGTTCGCATGTTCTTGACATCTGCTTATACGAAGGAAAAATAAACTCTTTGCACCTTTAACCGGCATCTTATTACCCTCAGCTCATAACAATATCCCTTTCAAACCGGTATGGAAGCAAATTACTTACTTAATATGTTGTTAAACAATAAATATTCCATTAAATAACGTTTCTACCTTATTGTAGCTGTTATTACCGTTACGCAATTTTAGACATCTGAAAATTTAAAGAGAGACAAAGCACTAAAGGGTGGAAAATTTTATGGTTGTCTGCGCAAGTAGTCGGTCTTGTACAACGTCATGAAAAAGTCGTAAATGTTGCGTACTCGCGTGTACGAGTGAAATTTTCTACTTGAGCGGGCAAGTAATCTACAGAACATAGGTACAAGATTTTATTATTTTTGCCTTCATTTTATGATAAAGTTTGTTAAAAAGTTATTAAAATTTTATGTGATTTTACGTTTTTAACATAACAATTTCTAATTAGATTATTAAGATACGTGTATGTAATTACCTACGAAAATATCTAAATAATTTTATCTCTATTTTTAACGATCTGCAGATAGGTACATAATTTTGTTATTTTGTCCCAATTTTCTTCTGCTCTATAGTGCTATAATTTTTAAGGATAAATTTTATTAAAGATTTATTTTTATATACGATTTTCAGTTTTTAACATAACAAATTCTTATTAGATTATGTAACAATACCTACGAAGTTATTATTATTACAAAATTTTACTATTTCCACCTGCATTTCCTTCTGCTTTACAGTGTTATAAAGGATAAAGTTTATTATAGTTATTAAAATGCAATTTTAAGATTTTAACACTTAGGTTTTAACATTACAAATTCTAATTCAATTATTAACATTTACGAAATTATCCAAGTATCTAATTCTATCTAAGTATATTTAGGTACGTTTGTAATAACATTCATGAGTAAAATCTCATCTATTGTAATCATAGGCTGTTTAATTTAAAATCACCCCAGCATTGTACGAAATTGAAATGGTAGCTAATGAAAACTTGAATACTCATCGTATTGGAATTTCGATTTGCATTTTCGTTTTAGTTGAGAGCTAAACATTCTCCACATCTGCATACATACACTAGACTCAATATGAGATTATTTAAGCACTGACATTATAGCTTATTGACTGCTAGGTATTGAATTAATTTAGCAGTGGTAGTGGGGTAATTTATCTGAAAGATCTGGCGTGATGTGGCTTCAATTGGCACCATATTATGCATGCATACGAAAAGAATCTCACGGTAGGTAATTTTTCAGAACTCGTTGCCGAAATGACTGACTGAATCTTTATAATTTCGTCATATTTGTCTGTTTCTCAGAAGTCACAGTCATTGAATTACCTATACGTTATCACACGTCAAAACAATCGTGGCGCTACGCGCTGGCTATTGTTTATGAGCTGTTGTTTGGTGATGTTGACACCGAGGATATCGACCAGCTTCTTTTTTTTTTATCGTTGCGAAGCAAAAGAAAACCTGTGCGGTGGTATCTCAAAATAGCTATCCACACATTTCAGTTGCTTTTGATAAACTCGTACAAAATGTACAACTTTTCAAGACAACCGAAAATGAGATTGTACGATTTATGTTTAGAGGTGATAAATATTCTGTTGCCCGAGAAACCAACCACAACACCTCGTGCGGTAGCGGCAGGTCCAGCGCCTCATCAGTAGGGCATGCAAACCGATAGTTGATATTCGGTTATTTATCGATAATCGGTCCATTTTGAAAAACGATAAAAATCGAAAGAAAAATCGATAAATATCGGTATTCGATAAAAAAATATAAAATCATATTAGAATTATTTCCCAATCATTAGAGCTGATTCCGAAATAAACCACAGATTATTCGGGAAGTGTTGAAAAAGACTAACCTAAAAACTGAAAAAATAACATTGCGTAGGTAATGTGTAAATAGTTCGTATTATTTGTGTATCAAGTTCTATTCTATTTTTCTATAAATCTAAGTTTTTACATATTTTTATGTACTTTTAGTTCAGTAAATTGTTTTACGTTAAAATAAAATTAGAAAAAATTAAAACTACCTAATGGTGGTACCTTGTGATCACGATATTATATAAATATAAAATGTGTCTGAGAAAATAACTAATGATTATAATAATTCCAAAATGTTGATTTCAATATTTTGTATTTAATTTAATACAGAAATACAATCGTTGATTTAAAAAAATACTATATTTTTTAAATATTTAAATATTAATTTTTCAGTATGTAATAGGGATTAAAATATGAAATTGCCGTTTTAACGCACTGTCCACTTTGAATTAAAATTAAACCTGCGTAGTGTCATATTTCAGAGTAACTTTTTTTACACGAAAACTATAACATTTTAATTTTTTTTAAATCATGACATTTGACTGCTCAGACTTTCAATTGTTTTTACATTCAGCTTTTAAGAAGATGGACACAGCGAAAACCAGAGTAATTTTCGAATACAAGTTCCGACGTGGGACTAACGTAGCAGAAACTAGCTTGTTACATCAAGGCTGTATTGGGAAAAGATATGGCTAACGAACGCACCGTGCGTTTTTGGTTTAACCGCTTTAGTAGTGGAAACTTCGACTTGAAGAATGAACCACGAGGAAGACCAGCCACTAAGGTAAACAACGTTGAACTAAGGGTTATGGTGGAAGCCGATCCGTATCAACCTACCAAGGAATCAGCGGCATCGATTGACGTTAACATACTAACAACATTGACCCATTTGAAGCCAATTGGTAAAATTAAAAACCTTGGAAAATGGGTGCCTCATGATTTGACTGATCTGCAGTGAGCAGCGCGCGTTGATGCTGCCTGCCTTGAACTTGTTAAGCCGGTACAGAAATGAAGGGGTTTTGGACCGAATTGCGACGTGTGACGAAAATTGGATTTTTTACGATAATCACAAGCAAACAACGTAATGGCTGACTCCGGGTCAAACGCCACACCAACGCCTTAAAGCGAAGCTTACCCATAGAAAGGTGATGGTAACTGTTTGGTGGTCACTTCATGGTGTAAATCACTACAGTTTCCCCCGATCCGGTCAAGCAATAACAGCAAATATCTACTGTGCAGAACCTTGAACAACGATGGCGAAACTCGCGTACCAAATGCTCTTCCACAGTTTGTAGATTCCAGTTCCCCAGAGTTCTATCTCAAAGGTTTAAATGAACTTTTGATTAGATGGCAAAAATGTATAGACAACGAGGGGTAATTACTTTGATGAAATAAATATACCTCGTCCTGTATCTCTCCTCTCTCGTATCTCGTCCTACAAATAAAAATTGTTTAATTTTTAATATTGTGGTTCATTTTAGGTAATTGTATTGTTAACCTAAATGTGAAAATACAACTTTTTGTAAAATATTATAAAAACCGGTAATTATCGGTTTTTATCGGGAAAAAAAATTATAATTTTTTTTTCGATTATCGGAACATTTCAAAAATTGCATGCCCTACTCATCAGATCGCGAGGATCACAGAGAAGGCTTCGAACGGAAAAATAAAACGGAAGCACTGTCGCTATAAAAGCAAGAAACGCACTGAAACGACGTGGCACTGCGTGGTTTGCAAAGATAATCCGGGACGGGGGTAGAGTGTTTTGATTTACTTGTATATCACGCAAACCTATAATTTAATTGTTTTTTTTATAATTTTTGTTGATTTATATCAAAATTGGTGCCAAATATATAATGAAACAGTGTTCCTATAGTTTTTAAGTGCAGTGCAGTGCAAATGCATGTAAACTAGTAAATAAATAAAGCTACCTAAAATATGTCAAAAATTTAATCTTTGGTGCCCGCCACGCTCATAGGCTAGTATTTTTTTTATCTATTTACACATATGTAAATAATATATAAACAATTCCTGAATAGCGAAAAAACTAAATAAACCGTTTAAAAAAAGCGACCCACCGGTGACTTCTTCAATTTTTGTGGGCAGTCAAACTGTTAAAAATTACAAAAAAAAAGTTATACTAAATGAAAACAATAACATAATATTAAAGACGTTAATGACATCATTTACTTAACAATAAAAAGGCAGCTTCTTCGTTCCTTATTTGTGATCGAAGGCTTCTTCTCTATAACTTCTTCCGAAAATATTTTATAGCGTCAAAACAAGTTCAAACAAAATACAGAAAAAATTCTCAGTAGAATGATCTAATTTCACTTGCATTCTTTTATTAGTTTACGAAATACATGAATAAATAAAGTTTTAAATTATTCATATCGTACTTACCTACCACGTTCTATACAGGAATTTAATTCATGACAAAAGTTCAAATAAGCAGGTCGAGAAATGTCAATCAATTAAAATGCCCGCACTGTCATTTGTTAAGTTGGTAGAAGTGTACAATCGCCAGTCTTAAACGAACTAAAATTGCGTTTAAAATAAGTCAACTAGACTCCTGATTTTGTCGTTACACACAAGCGTAACCCAAAAGCGGGCATACATTGAAATGCGATTTTGCTTGGTATAACTTGAAAGTTTTACAATAACTTTTTTTTAATAGAACTATATCGAACTTTGTATACACTGAATTAATTTAATAATATTTGTACGAAATTGGCGTCAGTCAATGTTTTTATTGTCGAGAGCATTAGTGAATAGGACTTCGTTTTCTTTCTGCTATTGTCTTTAATATAAATAGAATTCTTGAGCTTAGTATATACGTATACTAAGTTTATGCTAGAATCCAAATAATGCAGGTTTGGATTTCCAATATGAATTTGAAGTTCAATTATGTTTATGTTAAAAATGAAACAAACTCATCACATCGACAACAAGTTCTTCATATTATGACATTTTTTAGCAAAGACAAACATTGTGAGTGTAATGTACATTTTTTTTTAAATCGACTCAAATATCTTTCGCGTTCTTTAGAATTCATTATAGACCATTAAAATGACAGTTTTTGACAGATATGTCTAATTATTATATATGCCCATTAACGACCAATACCGACACGAGACAAAAAGAAAAATGAAGTTAGTTCGTCTCGTGTCTTGAAATGAACTGGCTGCGAGTTTAGTCGCACATCCGGGGCGGGGTTCGACTATAAATTTTGTGCGACATGCACAGAGAACTGCTTGCCAACGCACTACACCACATTAGAGGTTCAGATTAATGTCCTCAGATCTAACATACATATACACTAGGAGTAATGATGCACAAGAAAATACTACATTCTTAGAAACATCGAGTGAATTGAAAAATAGGAAAGTACTGTATTTTGTAAATATTTTTCTTTTTTTCAATTTTCAAAATTGATAATTAGTTACCTACATATATTAGGTATATAATAATACATACAAAATATACGTTTATAAAAAAATTATAAGAGATTCAAAAGCTATAGTATAATGATAATTAGGTATCTACATATTACGTATATTAAGTAGGTACTTATAACAAATATATTATTAATCTGTATTTAAAAATTTTAACCTACAATTGGTTATAAACATTTCTGCTCTTTTTGTTATTCTCTCTGTAGCTGTTTAAAAGACAAAATTATTGCTTGGCAATGTTTTATTTTACCTACATATATATAGGTCGGCAATAGTATTGAGCGCTGAAGCGAGTCCATATTTTACAGTAGGTAGTTGTCGTATATAACGTACGCTCGTTTGTTCCAACGGAACGGTACCGGTTCAATTTATCGGTGAATCGGTCTGCGGGCGAGAGTGCCGCAATCGCTTACCGACCTAACACGCTGGATAACTTAACATGACAGTGCCTCGGCACTTAAAATAGGCCTACTTACTTTACTCCCATCCCTATCCGTCTGCCACTACAAACTATAGCTTGTGCTTTGTAGTCAAAAATATGTGGGTAAGTATATATATGTATTTAATTAATACTTATTATCTAATAAGAATTGGGTTGTACTGAGCAGTTAATTCCTTTTTGTTATCTTTTCTCTTATAAAACAGTATATGCATGCATTCCCACAGTATATGTATATATAGTATATATACATCACTCTCAAACATATTTTTATTCAGAATTCGGCTCACAGCAGTATCTCACTTTTGTTTTCGGAATCTTTAAAATCACTTTGCATTTAACAGTTTCCGATAACTTTTTTCAAAGTTTTAGCAGATGTCCTCTATATTAGTATTTCGTAGACAGCCTACCGAACAACTTAAACCTCAGGAGAATTTCTGTCTTTCGATTTTCTTCTTTTCACTTAAACAGGATAGGTAGGCTGTAAGTTAGTTGTTATCTCTTGAGAACATATTATCATAAAACATTGCTACACACTTCATTTCATCTTAAAACATTGAAATTCCATAAAAGATGTAACTAGGTTATTGTAAAACTGTGGTAAAATTAGATTGTACACAAAAGTTCGTAAGTGTCTAGGTTCGTGATTTTTTTTCTGTGAAAGTAATTCAAAAGTAGTAGTCCAAAAAAATAATCGCCCACTATACGATTACTTTCACAAATAAATAACCACTATGAGTCACAAGATCAGTCGCAAATAACACAACGAGGCCGGCAAAACTATGCCTCGCCATATAATGCTCGCCACACACGATCAAGTATGCATGATCAAGCCCGTCCAATTATCATGAAGAGGAGGTTGCATCAAGTAAATTGGAACGTGTGTGGCGGTCGATTTAACTTGCTCAGTTTTACTTGAAGGAAATCGTATTTCGCTTGTGCCGTCAAGCCATCAAGCCGTCCTGCATCCTTGAACGTGTGAGGCGACATCGTGCCATTTCGTCAGTTCGCTCGAAATTTTAGTTAGGGACGTTTGTGTTAGCTAATCAATTAATTTATCTCAGCGATGCTTGTCTAATTACGAATGTCTTATTACGAATTATCTTTTTCAAATCGTATTTATTTTATTGAAATATGTATTGATTTATTGAAATATATATCGAAGCGAGCTATTTCCAAGATAAGTAAAAAATTAATTAATGTTATCACAATATAGTCCAGTAAAAATACGATTCGAAAAAAAAATTCGTATTTCTTTTTAGTTGTTAAATATGTATAATATGTAATTTCAAGAAATTATTTGTAAATACACCCACACATATGGTCGCATATTTAAATAAGTTATTGTCATTTACAATTTATTTGGTGGATTTATTTATTTTTTTAAACTAAATAATTATTGATTATTAATAGATAAAAAATTAATTCAATCAATGAAATCGGTTGAAAAAATAAAAAAATAAAATATTAGTTAATAAAAAATTATAAATCGATTATATTTTTTATAATTAAAATATTTTAATTTTCTTAATTTAAAATATATTTAATAACAACTAATTTGACCTATCACAAAACAATAAAGATAAAATAGTTAGTTTTAGCTGACGGAAATGTGAAAATCACTCGCATACCTAGGCGAAAATGTATGAGGAGGGTGATGAGAGTTGAGAAAGCGAAAGAAGTATGTAAGAACCGCAAAACTAGGCGCTCCGTACTTTACATACTTGTTCGTGTGTGGCGGGTATATTACAAAACGACACGCACGCACATGCAGCCAAACTATGCCTCGCATTGTTAGTTTCCGCTAGTCGGGTAAGGGAGCGTGACTTATCAATTACAATGTTTTACGGCTAAAATGCCAAATTGTATGGTTAAAGAGTGTAAGAACCAGTCTTAGAAAAATAAAAACATGATGGAATCATGTTTCATAGTTAAATAATCTTAGAAACTCATGACTTAAATAAATCAAAATAAAAACTGCTCGGAACTCAAAAGTAAGGTTACATTTTTTTTTATGAAAGAGGGGGAAACAACCAAGCAGGTCACCTGATAGAGAGTGGCCAACCGCCGCCCATGGATACCCGCAACATCCGGAGAATCACGGGTGCGTTGCTGGCCGGAAATAAGGAAAGGAAGGGGAGGGGGTTATGGGCTACCGGCACTCACTCATTGAACGAAACACAACAGCAATAGATGCTGCTATTTCACACCGATATTCTGTGAGAGGTATTTCGCCGGGCGAGCCGGCCCTATTCGTGCTGCAATACAGCATGGCTCTACCACTCTCGAAACACATGTAAGGCAGTTTCTTTTCGTCATTTGTTTTAAAGGATTGTTGATTCATGGGTGCATCTTTATGTAAGTAAAATCGCAGGCAAATTCTAATCAGTAGAATTCACAACGTCGTATTTTAAATTAAAAAACAATTGAACCGACGCGACGTCGAAAAATTTACCGAAAAGTATGAAATAACTATCCTTTACTAATCAAAACTTAATTACCAAACTAACTTAATAAATACGATACAAATACCTATGTAATTAAATTTTACAGTTACTGAATTCGATGCCATGCCTACCAAACTCATAGACTTTCTATTTTTGCACATTAATTTGGCACCTACAACTGTGAAATTTAATTATATAGGAGTCGTATTTATAAAGTTATTTTGGTACTTGAGTTTTGATTATTAAAGGATACTTATTTTGTACGTTTCAGTGGTTTTTTAAGACGATTTAATTTTTTCATTCTAATTTTTTTAATTTTTTTCTTGGCCTAAATGAAAATCTAGGGTAGGTCTACAATTAACTTCTTTTCTAATTCTGGAGCACAATGACACACAAGAAAATCTAAGTATACTAATGTAATAGAAAGATAAACTTTGTTGGTTTGTATGTAATAAATAAACTGAAAAACTACTTCTACGATTTCAAAAATTCCTTCACCTATAGAAAGCTACATTATTTATCAGCGAGTAACATGGGCTGTATTTTATTTTCAAAAAAATTTCGACGGGTCGCTATCATCAATATAAATAAAACTTACAAGCAATTAGCGTTGTTGGTGTTAATTGATGTATCTTCGAAGTCCCAGCTGCAATACCAGTGAAATTTAAAGGGGATTAATCTGGAAATATATACTTTCAAACAAAAAATAATTTTCCAGAATGATTCATAAATGAAGTTCTGAGGTAACAAACATTAAAAAAAAATACAACCGAATTGAGAATCTCCTCCTTTTTAACCGACTTCAAAAAAGGAGGAGGTTCCATGTTCGTCTGTATGTATTTGTTTTTGAAGTCGATTAAAAATACGTTAGTAATAAAATAATGTTATCAGTAGATTTGTGTCATTAATGATTATCTTTTGTAATAACTGCGGTATAAAGCATCAATATGGTAGCACTGGCCTACGTACCACACAACTAAAAACCCACGTTTATTAAATGACTTGCAATCAGCATGCGACAGCCAAATATCGCGCGATATCTGGTGTCAAAACGAGAATTTGTGTAATTTAATTTGTGTACAACTACCGCGAAAAGTGCTTTTTACGGTCATGGTGCAATAGACACGCAATTGTCATCCTGCTATCAGTGTTTTTTTACAATTAGTCATCGGTTGCGCAATGATCGCGTGGCTGTCGCTGTTTTTAAATCTTTAGTTAATAACCCCGCCGGCCTCACTGTGTCATTCGCAACATTACGTTCTTCTTTTTTATTTGATCTGAGGTAATAGAAATACCTAAGTTAGGAAATGAATACTAGCAGTGTAACAATTAGTAAGAACATTATTTATCTTTAGTATTCTCACCCACTTATGCAACAATTTGTTTAATTAATGAGACGCCGAGGTATACCCATGTTTTAGAAAGTAAGTTTATAATCAATCTCTCAGTCTACTGTAGTTTAACTAAGAAAACAAACGCATCTGGTAATGTGATCGGATAGGTTTCAGTAGGTAAACGAAAAAAAACGTCGGAATGATATGTTTGCTACATACGTCTTCATTTCAATGACCATTCATTTGAGATCGGTCAGGCTGCCAGCCGACCTCCCATTAGATTAATGACGATCCGATTTTGGGCTCACTACAATATTTAACCTACATGTATATCAATTAATTAATATTAATGATTATATTGCACTATTTTGTACTATTATTACATAAAAATAAAATCTTGAATGATATTAGTATTAGATAATCTTTCGTTTTTTATGCACCTTTCCAATAAAGATATCGAATTAAATACTGAATAGCCTCAGACCAATAACATATTGAAGGAAATGGGGCACTTTGATACGAGGCACAGTTTCATACACCACCCATATCGAGGGTTCCGTGTTCATACCCGCTAACTACAGAATTGTGACTTTTAAATTATTCGATGATGAAAGTTTGTGAATAATTAAAACTTATTTGAACAAATAAATTCGTTTTACCACTAACTGCATAAATACGAGCACGTTGTCAACAACATGTTTTTATATTATTTCTATATTCTCTGTGTGTAGTGTTTCTGTAAATTATTTTATGGCACAAGGTAATTGACTTGTAGGGTGTTATTAAATAGGAAAAAGACTGATTTACATACATACATATGTTCACGCCGTATCCCCAACAGGGTAGTCAGAGAGGACGGAGTGCCAACCGTCGTGGTCCTTACATACTTCTTTCGCTTCCTCAAATCTCATCATTCTCTTCACACATTTTCGCTTAGGTATGCGAGAGCTTTTGACATTTCCGTCTGCTAACACTCTGGCTATTTGATCTTCATAAGTCAGCCTTGTCGTGGTCGTGGTCTTCCTTGCCTTCTTTTACCACTCACTTTCGCTCTGTATATTTTCTTCGTCAGTCTTTCATTACTTATTCTCTCTATGTGCCCGAATCATCTAAGCATTCCTTTCTTCATTTTTACAATAACACTGTCGAGCAACCCTGTCATACTGCGAATCTCTTCATTGCTTATTTTGTCCGCAAGGGTGACACTGTACATATTTCTAAGAAATCGCATTTCTACTGCATTTATCTTACTTTCATTCAATTTCGGGCATATAATGACCTCACAGCCTGCAGTTAAGAGCTGTCCACGCCATATTCAGGCAGAAGACTCAACAGTTTCTTTCGCACTACTCTATCGAATGCTTTTTCAAGATCCACGAAAGCGCATAAATATCTCTGACCTATGGCCAGTAACTTCTCGACAACGCGAAGCGAGAAAATGTGATCCATACAACCCCTACCGTTCCTAAAACCACCTTGTGCTTCCCACATACATCTTCCAGAAACATCTTTCATACGTTCAGTCAATACATTGGTATAGACTTATTTGCTAAGCTGACCAAGCTGATGGCCCTATAACATGCACATTCCAAATGAGAACCTTTCCCTTTATAGATAAGGCACTATGATTGCGGTGCGCCAGTCTTCTGGCACCTCTCCCTTCTGCCAACAAAGGTTTCACAGTGCGCAAAAGGTATTCTAGACCCTAGGACTACCATACTTGATCATCTCAGCAGTCACCTCATTATTTCCCGCAGCCTTTCCACATTTCAGACTTCTTATCACTTTTTCAATCTCTTTCATACTAATGGCATCCTCCAGTCCCCGATCCCAGTGTGGCAATTCATTAGAATCGCTCTCAGTATCAGAGACGGAGTCGCCACTCTCACACAGTTGTCCATAATATTCACTCCATCGCTGCAGAACATCTTTGTTATTTGTCAGCAGGTGGTTTTCTTTCGAACACACTTTATTCAATCTGCTAGGTGCCGGACCGGCGGTCCAACACCTAGTAAAATGAATACTTCTTTCCAAAATAATTTGGAATTTGGAACACCCTACACCTTTCACGCTTTTCTTTCACTAGTGCCTTCATTTTTGCTATCTGCAGCTTATATTCGTCTTTCATCAAATTATTCATACCACAGTCATTTTTAGTAGCAAGGTAGTCTCGCCAGGCTTTCTTCTTCATACACAGACACTTTCACCTCATCATCCCACCACACATCACGCTTTTTATCGTTTCCATTCTTATTTCTTCCACGCACTTATTTCGCAGCCTCGATCATATAACTCTAAGGTTCTGCCAACATTCCTCAACATCCTCGCTTATCACTTTCAATCTAACATCAAGCTTATCGGATACTACCCTTTCATATTCATTCCTGGTGGTCGCGTCTTGCAGTTTCCAGCTCTTGATGCGACATACCGCTGCAGGTTTGGATGCTACGTGACATCGCCACGCTGCAAACAGACCCCTAATTCTAGTTACCACTAGAAAGTGGTCTGTTCCCAGATCGACTCCTCTGTGTGGTCTCATGTCCATAACTTGCTTTTTGAGCCGGCTGTCCACCAGGAACAAATCAATCATATTTTTTTCATCCTTCCTTTCCTACGTGTACTGATGAATCCTTTTGTGCTTAAATAAGGTATTAGCAACAAAAAGATCCTTTTCCATACACAATCCGACCAGCATCATTCACTATCTTATCTCCGTACTTGCCTAAGATAGATTTAAATCTTGTCCGAGCTGTCCCGACCCATCATTCATGTCTCGACACACTATAATTTTCTCATTCTCTTAAACCGTCGCTAGAACTTCCCTAATAACATTCTCCCAAAGGACACTGGGGCATACACCACTAAAACAAATATCCTCGTCAACCCTGTCTTGACACGCACCCAGAGCAGTCTCGGGTTTACACACTTATACTCAGAGTTACACAATTAGCCAAACGAGAGGACAGTAAGACGCCTACCCCTTGGTATCCCCTTTCTTCTAGCGGTACTGCTAACTACAAAGCTATGCCCCCTCCAGGCAAGTCGGCACTGCCCTTTCGCTTGGTTTCAATCTTCTTTCTTCCATAATATCAATCATTTCATTCATCTTCTCTTCAATTCCACCTCTCGCATTCCACGTAGTTATACTGCACTCCTCCCTCCACTTCCCGCCGCTAGGTGCGCAGCATGTTACGTGGCGGGCCCTAACGCCGAACTGCACTCTGCTCACATCAGCAGGGACAAACCGGTGTACGTCGCTTTCGGGGGACGCCCTAACTCTTTCGCATACGTTGTCCCGCATGGTGTACACAGGAGAGGAATTGCAGTCCTGAAAAGGGCTGGTAGGGGTTGCGACGAGCACGCTTCCTCAATTAACCCCTTCAATTGAATTTAAAGACTGATTTCATATTAATTAAAGGTTTTTATAATCACTTAACATGGCTATCACACCTCAAGAGCTTGGATATATAGCCCAGCGCAAGCGTTATTCGTTCTCACCCTCACGCTCCACATTAGCAATAAGATTGATATTCGCAGCTGCAGTTTGATTATATTTTACACAAACAATCTAGTCTACGATACTTAAAATGTTTGCAAATTTCTAAGCAAACTATTTTGTCAAGGTCAGAGGACTGGGGCATAAGCGTAGCGTCGTGCTCGTGTACTAGAGAAAAATAATTTATGCACGTCGATATTAGGGGAGACTGAGGACAGTTGATCCCTGTGGGAGACAAGTACACCAATATTTTGAAACTACCGAACGTGTTAGATTAATTTAAACTACCAACACTAAGCCTACATTGCTGCCAACTTAAAATAAAAAAACTCTCATGTCATCATTCTGTCACTTTTGCAAATGGCGTCGGTGTGTTTTTTAGGAGCAGGTGAAACTAAAATTGGTGAGTTTTTGATTGAGATTTTTTTCTGTGTAAACTTTATTGTACGAGGTGTTCAGATGAAAAAGAAATTATATATTTTATGTACTTTTTTATAATTGAGTCGTCAATGGCAAATCGTAAGTGGTTTAACTGGAGCGATGTAGT
This sequence comes from Zeuzera pyrina, assembly GCA_907165235.1. Lineage (NCBI taxonomy): Eukaryota > Metazoa > Arthropoda > Insecta > Lepidoptera > Cossidae > Zeuzera > Zeuzera pyrina. The sequence goes on from OU015624.1 coordinate 14,911,598, forward strand.
TTCTAATAAAATGTCATTCGGGAGACATGGTACACTCGGTTGAGGTTGACTTGATCCCCGGATCAAATCTCCCATATGAAGATTTATTATAGCTACCTTGTTGATACCTGAATAAGTATTTGACGTTTTCATTAATTATTTTCAGAATCAAAATGCCGCGCGTGTATAAGACAAAACAGGGAAGTAAAAAGCGAGAGCACATTAATAAAGACAAACTTAAATCGGCTGTTTACGATGTTATATACTGTGAAAAATCACTTCGAGGTGTTGCAAAATTATACAATATGTCCGTAATGACCCTGAAGCGGTATGTGAAAAAAAAAAGGGAAGCAATTGCTACAGGAAGTTCTTCTCCCAAATATGAACCGAATTATAAACAGGCGCAAGTTTTTACTGAAAACGAAGAATCGGACTTATCTAAGTATTTGGAAACCGCCAGCAAATTGTACCATGGACTTACACCTAAAGCCGTAAGACTATTAGCTTTCCAGTTTGCAGTAAAAAACAATAAAAAGATACCAGAAAAATGGCAAAACAATGAAATTGCTTCCTATGATTGGCCTCATGGTTTCATGCGTCGTCATACTAATTTGTCCCTCAGAATTCCCGAAGCTACAAGCCTTTCGCGGGCTACTAGTTTTAACAAGCATAATGTTAGTAAGTTTTTTCAAAATTTACGAAGCCTGTATGATCGATACAATTTTGAGGCCCAAGATGTATGGAACTTAGATGAAACGGGCATAACAACCGTGCATAAACTAAAAAAAAAATTGCATGTAAAGGTTTGAAGCAAGTTTCCAAGGTAACGTCAGCCGAACGCGGAGAATTAGTTACACTTTGCTGTGCAATAAGTGCTGCAGGCGTATGAACACCGCCGTTTTTAATTTTCCCACGTAAAAACTGGCAAAATCGTATGATAGACAAAAGTCCTCCCGGTACTGCTGGAGTAGCTTACCCAAGTGGTTGGATGACTGCAACTAATTTCGTATTGTTTTTGAAACACTTTAAAAAACACGTGAGATGCTCCAAAGATAATCCGTGTTTAATCATCATGGATAACCACGAAAGTCACATCAGCATTGATTCAGTCAATTACGCTCGGGAAAATGGTATCCATTTATTAACAATTCCACCTCACACTTCACAGAAGTTGCAACCTCTCGATAGAACTTTTCGGAACCCTTAAATCATATTATAATACAGCGTGTGATGATTGGATGCTTGCTCACCCTGGTCGTCCATTGACAATATATGATATCTCCGGCTGTTTAGGCAAGGCATACCCCTCTGCAATGACGCCTCGAAACATAGTGAAAAGTTTCGAAATAACTGGAATTTATCCCTATAACAGCAATATTTTTACTGATGACGAATTTCTTTCTTCTTATGTTACCGACCGTCCGGAAGGTTGTGTTGCTGGTCCAGAAAAAGATGGTGCAAATGAAGCTATTGACGTGCCAGATGATGATGTTTCTAACGCTGAAGATAATTTACAGGATAATATTTTTACAGAGAGAATGTCATTTCCCCTATTTCTGGAACCATGTGATATGCCTTTTGAGTCTACGCATCCAGATGATAACGTACTGCCTTCTACTGGTTTAACTCTACACCAGCAATCTCTAGCAGTGCTAAATAACACGCTTGCTTCTGACCCTTGCTCTGATGACTCTTCTGCAAGTGCAATACGACCAAAGTCACCCCTTTGCCTAAAATCACCCGCAGGTACCTCCTTAAATTCCTCAAACATTACACCGACGACGTTTACAAGTACAACAAAGGATTTGTATATACCCACTGTACAACAATCCCCTTCCGATGTGACGGTGCAGCAAACATTTTCAAATGTAAACACTGCTTTTTGTCTCGGCAATAAGCCTATAGTGACTGAAAACATAACTCTTACCGATTTAGAAGCACCGTCGTCCTCAAAATATATAAGCCCCGATATTATTAGACCACATCCTAAAGCAGGACCAAGAAAATGTAAATGGAAAGGCAAGAAAAAAGGCTCTACAAGAATCATTACAGATACACCTGAAAAAAATGAAATACAAGAAGAAGCTCGTAAAAAAGAAGAAAAGAAAAGGAAGAATTTAGCTAAAGTAGTCAAAAGGAACTTTAGAGACACAGTAACAAAACAGCAAAGGGCTATAAAAGCAACAAAAGCAAAGCGACAAAGACGAAATTCCAAGGATAGTACAAATTTTGAAGAGGAAGTAACCTTACCACCATCGCCAGAGTCCGATTATGGCATAGAAGATGAAATAGAAGACGATAGTGAAGAGGAAGAAGATGACGGTAAAGATCTCGATGAAGATGATATCCATGAAGGTGATTGGGTAGTAGTGAATTTTGTTTCCCAAAGAAGTATACCACACCGGTATGTGGGTCAAATCATAAATGAGTCGTTAGCTAGCCTAGATATCAAATTTGCAAAAAAATAGATAACAAAAGATTCAAATGGCCAGTAAAACCCGATACTAGTGTAATTGGCAAGTACCAAGTGGTGAAGAAACTCCGTCCACCTATTTTTAAGTCTACTTCGAAACGTATTGGTACATTTGAATTTTCCAAGTCTCTTAGGCAATTCAAAATAGATACCTAAGTAAATGCCGCCTACAGTTAATAAGATGCTATATTTTTAAGATGATTATTTTTAAAAATTTTCAATTAGATACAAGAAAAAGTCTTTTTTTGTATGTCAAAATTTTGAATGATTCTTTATTTTTGTGACGTTTACTTTGTAGAATAATTTAATAATGCTAAAAGGTATACTTTTTTCTTTGAAAGTGAGTTTAACCTTTATAAGAAAACCTATAAAGGTTTAAACTTAAGTAACCGTCGTACGGTTTGTATTATAAACTATAAAGTTTATGCCGGTTAGTTAAGTTTTGAGTACATCCTAGTCTGATTATTAAATAAGGAAAAAGTGAAAAATTACAATATTAAACTGAGTGATGTTATAATACTAAAGATTTATTGTTGATACTTTTTATTACTGATGACTGAATAGTGAATAACAATTTTGAACCAAGACTGTTTAGTTTAAGTTGTTTTTTGAAGTATAGTTTTACACTTAAAAGTAGACTGATTAGAATTTGAGTTTTTATTTTGAAGTATAGGTTCCGACCTTATAGTAATTATTAGGTAAGAGTAAGTTTAAAGATGATAATGTTTCTCAATAAAACAAATTTAATTTCCATTTTGTCTTTTTTTACTATTATTTTATATACCATTGGTATAACTTTTCCTATAAATAATGAATGTATGAAGTGTATCTTCTGTCATTCACGTTTGAGAAACTTGACCCTCCTCATCAGATCAAACCTCCCATGCCTGTGATACACGTGGTCACATTTAGTGGCACAAGTGTCCCCAATGTCTGGAAGTCATAATCATGTCTACCGGAGGGTGGGGACCAAGTCTTACGCATATAGGGGACACTAGATACAAATCTATGCTTACACTTTTAGTTGAATTTTGACTACAAATAAAAGTCAATCCTTATTTCTTTCATATAACAAAAAACTAGATGAATATGGAAACTTTTGGTCCAAACAAATTCCAAAATTTTCTTTTATTTCAAACTTTAGGGCCCAAAAACAAAAGGGGGAATCAAGTGTCCTCAGTCTCCCCTATATATCGATAGTTCGTGCGTATAAAAATTCTTTTCATATTTCTAAAAAAAGGAAAATTATAATAGACGAAACAAAATTATTTCTTTTAAAATAGAAATATTTACGAATTTACTAATCTAAATCATTAAATTTTTAATTTGAAAACAATAATAAATATTCAAATCAAAAATATATGTAATAAGTATCAATTAATTAAAAGCTTGTAATAGTAGGAAGGAAATAAGATAATATAAAACTAGATATATAATTTTAAAGAATGATAGTCATCCTAAATTTCCAAAATTAATTGAAACAATATTGTTATATCGATACTTTTGATACGTTTTTCGCTTCTCTACTTACACGTGCCATCTTGCAAGAACGAGACACAGCATGTAATTACAGCGTACTAGACGAAGATAAACGCTGACGTAAAGCGTAGCAGCAACCAGTATCACTACAAATCTGCTCATACGAGTATTGTTAATTTTGTCCTTACCGATGAAACTGATATTGTCCTTTTTGAGACTATTTTTACGAGTGTCACTACCACGCCACTTTACAGCGCAATTTGGCATTGTTTACGTATTTTATTCTATATTTTTAATACCACTTAGACACAGGTTACGTATCTCACAATGACATGGTGGATCTGATTTGGGGTAGGCTTTGGAAACGTATCATCCTCTTCTTCGGCAAAAAAGCCTCAACCTTATCCAAGTATTGGAGAGCATCTGATATTATTTGCCGTCTGTTTTGTACGCATTCTGAGGGCTAAGGTAAGGTTTCGGCTAAGGGCACTATCTGCTTCATTTAGTTTTTGCAGCATAAATTTAAGACAAACGTCAGCCATCAAAAGTGTGACATCACGGCCGCAAAGTGTAGTGATGGTACCCTTGATGAGATTAAGGCTTTGGTGGATGTCATTATAATTTCGAAATTCAAGACGAACAAATGACTCAGTAGAGTATGTACATCAGTTTAGCAACACGCCTCAGCGATCGTCACTGTCGAGTCGCATAGGAGTGATAGAAAAGGAACAACGCGACATCGCTCAAAATAAAATAGCTTAAGGAAAAAACATGTATTTTCTTCTAGAATATTGAATTAATTGAAAATCTGAATACACCAAGCCTTTTATTTTGATAAAAAACATATATTTGACGAATTTTATTAAAATATGTTTAACGACGAAAATAGATTTCTTCCTCATAAATTCATTACAGAGGTTACTTTGGGATTTTTTTTATCAAGAAAATTTACTTTAAATGCCATTTTGAATTTCAGGTTGATTATAAACATGATATAGATTCACATATACTTTTTTCAACACCGTTGATTGCGTAGTTATTCCTAAAAATTTATCAAAATGAGGTCCCCTGTGGAAAAGATCTGATAAATTCTTATAAAATATTGAAAATTTACTTATCAGAATCTATAAGTTTAGAAAATATTTATAAGAATGAAAAAATTTTCTGATATAGATTTTTAACAGAATTTATCAGTACAGAATTAGGTACTTTTGTATCAGAAATTTCTGGCAACATTTTTATAAGAATGATTAAGATTTAACCCGTCACGAGATTTTATAAGTTAATACCGTCGAATATTTATGAGTTCGAATGAGAAGTTTTATTTTTATCAGTTTATATGACTTTATCTCAATATATTTTCAATGAGACTCATTAAGTATATTGGTATAAGATTATACTTATACAATCTCATTCACAAATTTTTTATTTTCAATCAGGAAGATCTAAAATTTTATAAGTTATTACAAGGTTTTTCGTGAACAAATGCAGACCATTTTCTGATAGATTTTTTTTTTTTATAAGAATTTATCAGATCTTTTCCTCTGGGTCTGTTTGCGGCACTACGCGCCTTAAGCTTACAGAAAGGCAAAAGTATTTGAATTAAACTTTGAATAGTACTTTTTTGTGTTTCTTAACAATTGATTTGACTTAGAAAAAAGTTATAGGCAATCATAAAATTCCATTAAAATTGCAATAAATCGACTCACGAAATAGCGGTCATTTTTCTCGTGTGTTCCCCAGTTCGTTTCACTACCGAATCAGGGATATTCTAGATACATTTTTGTTATTGAAACACTATTATTAACAACAAAGTTGGTAGTAACAAAATAGAAATAACGAAGATTTTTTGTACTAATAAAATAGAAGTTGCTAATGTTTTTGAAAATTATTTTACAAATACGCCTATAGAAATTACTAATGGTCAAAGGTGGGCATTAACTCGTTAATCCATTAATCGTTAATTAACGAAGTTAACAATTTGCTTAACGGATTAACTTTTAAGTTTACTCCAAAAAATGTTAACGCTCTTGTTAACTTCCGTTAATTTTAGTCCGTTACATTGGTTGTTTGTCGACATGTTGTTATTTTTTTTGTTTTAATGCGCCACGCCACACTCGTACGTTCGGCGAGTCGAATGGTATATATTATGCATTATAAGATAATTATGCGAAATATGCGTGCGAGTGCGATGAATTTAAAACTGTTATTTATGCTAAGCATTGCGTGGGTGTGAGCAGGAACCTACTTATTTTTGTCTTATTTACCTATGTATTCCGGCCCAAAAACAGTATTAGTTTTGGATGGTTAACTTTTAAGGGTTAACTTTAACTTGCATTAAATTTTCGAAAATTTAACGCTTTAACGATTATCGAAGTAAATTTTTTAATTAACGAATTAACGATTAACTAAATAAATTTTTGCATTAACTGTGCCCACCTATGCCTATAATTAATCTACCCAATTATTTTTGTCTTATTTACCTATGTATCCCAGCCCAAAAGCAGTATTAGTTTTGGATAGTTAAGTTTTAACGGTTGACTTTAACTTGCGGTAAATGTTCGAAAATTTAACGCTTTAACGATTATCGAAGTAAATTTTTTAATTAAAGATTAACAAAGTTAATTTTTGCATTAACTGTGCCCACCTATGTTAATTAGTTTAGGATCGTCTTCGTATACAGCAGACGTTTTTAAGCAAAAATGTTGGAAAATGGTTTTCTAATTTTCACTTGAGATAGAAAAAATTTTCAAGTATATAAATAAAAAGGAAAGTAAAGATTTATGGGGACTATCAGTTCCCATAAATGTAATACCTATATTACCAATTTTGGTAGTTATATTTAATAATTGTGTCGATCAAGAGGTATTAACCAATTTAATGATTTAATAAAACACAGTAAAATGATTCCAGAATTCAAATCAGGCTGTATGTTAAATCCAACAAATTATCGCCCGGTGTCAATACTACGAGCGTTAAGAAAAATATTCGAAATAAAAATACTTAATCAAATGCTGGCACATTTTAACATTATCGGGGTGAGGGCCGTGAGGGCCGAGAAGGCTCAACAACTTATGTGGTAGCAAGCTTGATCAAGACTGTACAAAGCTTGGGAGGAATCCCGGGATGCCATTGGTGTATTTTGTGACCTTTCGTTGTCTTAACTTTTGATTGTGTTAGTCACGAAATTTTAATTTGCGAGCTTATTATTTAAACACTATGAAATTCGTGGTAACGCTCTCGATCTCGTATTTGTCTATTGGTTCGAAATTAAAAATGGGCGTTCTCCAAGGATCAATTTCGGGACCTTTCCTGTTTTAGTCTACATTAATGATTTCCCATTTATACTCAGGGACTTATGCGAAATAGTATTATTTGCTGATGACACTTCAATGTTATTTAAACTGGACAGAAAGATCCTAGATATTACCTGGGTGTACAGGATCCTAAAACAGACGTCTCTACATGATTTGCTGTTATTAATTTACTAATGGATGCACAAAAAACCAAATGTATTAAATTTTCCCTTTCCAATGTACTTACCCAGAATTCATGATAAAATAGAACTGGGTGGGAAACAATTAGAATTAGTTAGGTCAGCCAGTTTTCTTGGTTTGACGGTAGATAATGAGTTGCAGTGGGCGGACCATATCTGTGCACTGGCTAGTAAGCTCGGTTCCGCGATATACAGGGTTAATTGAAAAAATATTAATAACCTCTTAGTGCAAAATTCCTGTCATCATACCTAACAACTTTTGTTCTACGACTTTTTTCAACTTAATACGTTCCTCAAAAAAAAATTGTTAAGTTTTATTGTACTGTCTGAAACGTAATTACTCTGTACGTATTTCCAATGGTACAGTGCAAGCGCACCGGGCCTGAGCGTCGCGTCGAGCGGCCCGCTGTGCGTGTGGCGCTTTAGCGACCGGGTAGAGTAGGTGCCATTTTCACAAGCATTTAAGGTGTTTTTATTTTTGTATGAAAGAAAAAGTTATGAATTTTTAAGTCGTATTTTCATAGCCTATAATATTCTATAGCTTTCTGCTGTGGGGATCAGTGGCGCATATTAACTCCATTTTTATTTTACAATAAAGAGCGATACGTGACATCTACAGTAAGATTGCAAGAGAATCACTACGAGATCGTTTCAAAGACATTGATGTAACTACCTACTCACCTTGCCATCCTTATACATCTGTGAAATTATTATGTATAAGGAAAAATGTAGATGTTTATAAAGAAAGGCAATATTGGTGGTATGGAAACCCGAGGTGGTGATAATTTGGTTACTTCAAAATTTAAATTACATTAGTCAAATGTTTCATTTTTGGGTAACTGCATTAGTTTTTATAATAAAGTTCCTCAAGAAGTCACTCGATTAACAGAAAATAGATTTAGATTAGTTAAAAAACTTACATTGATTAGACAATCATATTATAAAATAAACGATTTCGTTGAAGATAAAACAAGTCTAGAAATGATCTTCGCTGCACATGCATTTACTAGCTCTCTGAATAATATATTTTAATAAACCTTTTGTAAAATGATGTTGAAAAAATGATACCAGTTTCTTGTCGCTTCTTCTGTGTCCAGGTTTTCTCTTTGAATCGAACTAAAGTAGATTTTACGTTCAAAAATACTTTGTTATTGGGTTTACCTACTTGAATAAATTGATTTGACTTTGACTTAGGTATGCAAGTGCTTTTGACATTTCCGTCAGCTAATATTCTGGCAATTTCATTTTCATAAGTCTTTCTTGGCTTCTGCTACCACTCACTTTCGCTCTGCAGATTTTCTTTGTCGATCTTTCATCACTCATTCATTCTATGTGTCCTATCTGAATATTCCTTTCATAATTTTTACCACAGATTAATTAGTTTTTTACAATAAAACTGACGTCCAACCTTGTCATATTACATATCTCTTCATTATTTGTACGCGAGAATGGCACCCCAAATTTTAATCACAAAAATAAAAATTTAAATAAAACAGGTACATTTTATTGAAAAGAATATGTACACAGCAAAACAAATAAATAATCTTAGTTGTATATTAGTCTATAAAACATTAATTTTCATCGAAATAAAATACTATACATAACTACTTTTAGATTATGTACATAATACCAACTCACCCAGAGGTACCCGACTATTAATATAATAAACAATTATACATTTAACATTAAATACTATATCGTCGATATCTGGAGCCACGTTCATTATTTAGGAAATTGAAATGGAATATCTTAGGTTAAATATTACAAAAACAGCTATCACTTATTTAAATAGGTATATTATGATATTCAATATACCTGAAATATCCGATCACATAGAATAATTTTGCACATCGATAAATCCTAACAATTACTGTTGATAACAAATTGCCTATCAGACATTTTATACACACGGTACAAAGTTCCTATGTTCTGTAACCTTTAACAACCAGCTCAAACAGCCTTTTTAAAGACAACAGATATTTATGTTTTCAATAAATAAGCGCATATTGACGTGTTTTTCCCTTCTTTCTTATTCGCGTAATATCTACATATGTATTTGTTTACCAATTATTCTTGTAATGCATTCATAAAAATAAAATATTCCTTATTTCAGATCATACTCTATGATTGTCAAAAATTTCAGAATGAAACACTATATCTACCTAAATAAATTTTAAAATATTTCATTATACCATTTAGATGTGATAAAAAGCATTTTAAAAATGTTTTAAAAATAATCTCCCTTGTACCAAAAATCAAACACTTATTAAATAAGCGATGTGTATTGTTAAAATAAAAAATATTTTGTTAGTTTAATAAATATGTGATTTTTATTATGATGGTGTTTTATGTAAAAAAAATCTCTAAAAAGGACGTTTGTGTATGTTTAAAAAATGTAAATTATGACTGTTACATATTAAATAAATTAAATCTAAATTGTATAGGCCCATAATGCAATACAGCAAAACCTTTAATAATATAAACTTGTATAACAATGCTACAAAGACATTCAACTTCTTACTGTATAAAGCTATGGAAAATATAAATCAAATGAAGTAGCAAAAAATGCAACAAATACCATTACATCTGTAATTTATTTACTGTACATGTGTCAAGTTCATTAATTCATAATACGTAACCAAATCAAGTTGTTAACAATTGCCAGGCCTGTGTTATTGTCAATTACCACATCTATAAAATCTACATTTAATATGCTCAATATTTTGACTAGAAATCATGTTATACTTATTACTTTCTAACAACACACATAAAATTTACACAATATATAGCATAATTTCTTATCAATTTACAGTTCACTAAAATTGTACAATACATCGATGACAGGTGAGACATTTTATTATTTAATATTCTCATTTCTATTTTAATATCAAGAGAATTTTACTCACTGTATATCTTTCGCTTATTCTAACACACAGAACTTGAAACGATAATGATTTACAATCATTATTGTGATATAAACAAGGTCTCGCCATGAGAGCTGATACGAGCTACCCACGCACAGGTTCCTATGTGTTAGTGTACACGCTAACGGCGATAAAATCGCGGTGTAGCGTAATTGAGAAACTTGCTATTTTGTTTGCATACGTACTTGCTTATATGAGTCATAAATATATTATTTACGTGGTTTGGATTGAATTTTGTAAACAATTTTGTTTATCTGTATGTTTTTAAACACTTAAATTTTATGATGTTGCAAAAAGATATAACGAGGTAATTCAACGCGAGTGAGGTAATTCAACGCGAGTGGTGCTTTTGCCTAACTGAGACACCTGTCGTACTATGCTCACCTCAACTTTCGTGGCGAAAACTATTCACAATGTATGTAGTTCAAACTAATATACAATGAAAATACAAATAACTTCGCAATATAGCATAGGAACCTCTAATGTTAAAAGGAATTCTGCTTTTAGCAATGTCATTGTATTTCCTTGTTTAGTATGTACATAGTCGTAGATACATACATCACTACCTAAATAGTTGATTGCATTGTTATACTCATTATGTACTGATATTTGTCATAACAAAATGGTATAATTACAGCAAAAAAGGAACCTGTTAACATTTCAATTTATACATAATTTTTCCGTTTTCGTGAATTTGAAATAAGCTGAAAAAAGCAAAGCAACAGCACTAACAAAATCTGATACGAAGTTGTTTAGACTGTAAACACAATATTACCAAAGCACAATTAAATTATGGAATGGAAAAAAAATCTCAACAATAATTGAAGTTATGAAATATAAATAATAAAATGTTAATATAATCTCAACATAGATTAATTTACACTAAAGATATAAAGTGTACAAAACAGCTAGCACTGATGTGATGATATTGACTATGTAATGAAACCGATTTATCGATTTTTTATCTAAACAACTAATTCTTATTAATGGATAAATGTAGGTAATCTATTGCATTTTTTTATATCAATTCACTTAATTTTGCTTAACAACCGATTGAAGACAAAATGTTTTCGATTTATGAGTTTACTATTGCTGGCGACATTTAATTACTGTCCGTCATTTCTCTTGTCTTCTACATTTTTAGCGCCATCTATATGCGACATATTCAACTACAGAGCTTAACTGAGATGGAACGTTTATTGATTTGAAAACATAGCCAATACGCCCATTCACTCTCCTAAATGTCAGTGCCTAAATGTCACCGCGAATTACGCAACTTTGAACCTTCACCCAACTTTGTATTGCTAGCTAATTTCACTAGGTTTTTCTTGTGATGTTTGTCTTTACTTCTTGACTTATCTTTCTTACTTCTCTTAGCTGTTTCCATAACGGTAGCCGCGGCATTTGATTCGTTATTCACGCCTTCATTTTGCTCCTCGATCATCATTTCACTTATTTTGTCTAGTTCCGCCATCGCTTCTTGTATTGCATTTTCCAAGAGGGTGTTCAATTTTCTACTCCTGTTTTAATAAATATTTTCTTTAATATGTATATAACATTAAAAATACACATTACTATACCTACGTATAAATTCCCTAAGCGAAAGCTTATTTGAAACGCTTTTAGTAACAAATTCTTTGGGTTGGGTTAATTCACACATTTTGTAACAACTTAAAGATAACGATTGCAGTAATTAGCAATGGAGTGACTAAAATTACATAAGTATGAATAAAATATTTTTATACGAACTCCTATAAATAGAAAAATAAAGTTAAACAAGTCTTTTATACACTGTAACTCATTCTATCTTAAAAATACAAATTTGATCAAATAGAAATTTAAAATCTTAGGTTTAGTCACACCACAGCGTAAGGCATACTGCTCCATTGCATTCATATGACTCACTTCCGGTGCTTGGTCCTGGCAGCGTGGTGCGCTTCAAGGCCTTCTGTAAGTGTAAGAAGCTTGGAATCATCCACGAAGCTTGGCGCTTTGTCTCCTCCAAACCAGCGTACATTCCACCGACTATCTTCGCAGCGTCCCTGTAGCTTCCCGGGCCAAGAGGCGTACCCTTTTACAGGACCCCAAACCAAATCACCTATTCCAAATTTCCGTTGTTTCTCACTAGAGACTTCTTCAAGTTTGTCATCATATTCGTCCTCGCTCTTGACATCTAGCGATTGATTGATAGATAGATTTAACCATTGTAATATATTTAAAAAACCCAAAACCTTACCGTTATTCCAACACCAATGACAAAGAAACATTATTAAATATAATTAAATGGGTCTTAATTATTGCAATTAGTATTATAGTCCATCATTTTATTACAAACGAAAAATAAGAATATATTATAAATATTTCCATACATAAATACATTTTATTGATAAATTTAAATTATGAAAACAATCTCCGTATAACAATTTATTAATTAAAATTCCTAATAACACATAATAACATTATAATTAAAGATAACAGAATAGCATAATATAATATTTTTTACTATGTAATATAATATTTTTATTTACAGTAAGATTAATTAATTTTCCCCCACACCCACAAGAAGGAAATTATAGAAGTATGAAAAATGTGCCTTACTTACAGTGATAAACAGATGAAATGGTGATGGCTTTACAATGATGCGTTAGTAATGGAATCCCAATTTGTGAGCCAATTTGTTACTTCGAGTGTGGTGCAATGGAAAGCGACAGAAAGCCTGGGTGAGAACGATTCAACGCTGCACTTCATGTATTCTGATTAGTTTCCAGTACACCCTTTATTAACAGCTGTATCTTGTATTAACCCAACCAAAAGAAAAATAATGACCAATAATATCGCACTATGGAGAGGCTGAAATATATCACAACATAATCAGTGTATTCATCGATATGACTGAATGATAAAACCAATTTAGTGTATTTCGCTGACGTAATAAGACAATCCAAAACCAATACAAGACACAACATCACGGAAAATTTTGAATTTTGTTAGCTGTGACTAAAGCGTGAAATGGTTCTGGATAAATTAGTTAATAATTATAATAATTTACAAACAGATTAAGTTACAGTAAACTTATTCAAAGAACTAAAGGCCTTTCACATAATATTGGATGTTACGTAAACTCATTCAATGAAAGTTTTTTACATCTTAGCGCACGTTACAGTAACAAAAGTTTAACCTTTGGCAGAGGTGTGATTTATTCGAAATACATCTATTTAAAATGCAAATACAAAATACCTATTTTTATTGTGCATTTGAAATACTAGTTTTCAAAATGCACTTTGTACTTTATTTGAAATAATCTACATAAATATTTGGTATTTGTAAAATGCAAAATGCTTTTGTAAATTTTTTATAATTCATATTTCATTCATTTAAGAACGCACCCATCCTAAATGTTGCCAGTAATAATGCCAACATTGCAGGTCAAACTGTTTTTTTGCCAATACCAATGCCAATAATGCCAGTACTTAAGACTATAGAAATAGACTTGGAAACACTTTCAGGTCTATTTTCGTTTGGTGGAACGATTATGAGGCCATATAGACGGAACTTGAAAATCGACCTCTTCGAAGAAAACTAGTGTTAAAATCAGTGAAATAAGTATTTTATTTGAAGAAAGTATTTTGAAAATACCTATTTTGTATTTAAATACTTTTATTCAAAATCAATTTGTATTTGAAATAAAAAAATAACTAAGCTTTTGCATTTTGTATCGGGAGAGTTTTTCGAATCTCGGTATTGGTTGGCAACAACTGCCAAACAATTCTGAGATTCGAAAAACATGTATAAAAGTTTTCTAAACGAAGAAAATATTAAATTGGAAATTTCCATTCAAATATTTCAGCTGCTTAATTTTAATTTTGATACTAAAATACTACTTTATTTTATTTAACTGTATAAATTAAAGAAAACTTAATTAATTCATAAATTCGAATTATTATTAATCTTTTATAAAAAGGAACAGGTAGTTGTAGAATGCAGCATATTCAAAGATCTATAAAAAAATGTGGATAGGCCTTTAGGCAACATTAGGCTAAACTCATAAATGGTGTGAATTAGCTTCTCCTGTAGTATCCATTATTGCGACCTACTCGTAGGGATCTATCGTCGTACCTGTATTTGTGCCTACAATTAATATTTCTGCCATGATCTCTCATCTTGTCCCCTTTTGGACTATAATAGGCTGGCGACACCCTATGTGCATTATTTTGTATTTGAAATAATTTATTACAACAGTACAATATTGTTTTGGAAATATATGTGAAAGGGCTTTTTATAAGGTAAATAGTATGTTTGATGTTCAAACGATGTGTCGTCAGTATAACCAAGCTGATGAACAGTGACCCCACATTTAAGGTAGCATTAAATAGTTTAAATTTAGAATAGGATTGGAAGCATAGCAAGAAGAATGAGATAAAATAGTTTTTTACTTACCATTTCCGCTACCTAAGTTATGTCTATCAAATATTTTTTGCATCGAAGATGCATCAGAGCTGGTCCCCGAAGGCGAGAAATGTCTTGATTTTTCGGGAGAAGTTATATCTATGTCGTAATCAGGAGGCTTAGGAAGTCCATGAACCATGCCATAATTCGTTCTCATCATTTTGTCCGTTCGATAACTTGAACCATCACCAAAGTCATTCTTTCTTTTGTATGTTTGACTTCTATCAAAATAGCTAGGTGTTATTTGTGTTATGTTATGTTGATTTATCGATGATGAGTTCATATTTTGACTATAATGTAATTCTGTTGATTCTACTGTACTTTGAGTACGGGTCTGACGCATTAAAGGTACGTCATTCATGACATCTAGAAACAAGATATAATTACATATTACAATTTTATCTCATCACCGGTTACTAAACAATAGATTATCATAATTGATAGCTTTTGCAGTTAATGAAATAATTGATTGTTTTGTTTTTATGATGTAAGTACCTATATCCTATTTTTTACGTACGATGTGTCGTCAGCATAACCAAGTTTGTCTTTAATGTAGGCTTGTTAAGTTCTTTGTCTTCAATGTAAACAAATGTGGCGACTATGACATTTATAACATAATTAGAAATGGGTTAGTTCGCAAATGCTGGGGTCGAAACAAGTTCAGTGTTCAAAAATATAGATTTTACTAATAAAGGAATCTAAAAATACTGACTACTGACTGTTTGAACAGAGTTAAAAAATGTAGGTGTTATGCTAAAATATAAAAAAGCTTTCATAATTGGCCGTCACTAACCCCTACCTTCAAACTGTAAACTACCGCGCAGTCAGAGGTATCTTCCTAATGCCTTCGATTGGATGGTATTGTTTACAGTATGAAGTTTGATATTCAACCTCTTACATCAAATTTTCTGTCGATATACCTAGTTCGCTGTTGTCGACATTCGACTTTTAAATACTATCGTGTCTTTAGTGACACTCACAGGGTTAAGACAAATCGTTTTTCATCATCATCAAAATCGACCTACAGGTTTCGTCTCTAGAGCGCCACAAAGAAACAAACTATTGCATATATGTATAATTACATAAACTGATAAACCTATTAACCTCTTTTGCGTCACGCAGTCGGGTAAAAACATAGGAGAATGTAGATACGTACAAGGGCACTATTCAAAATGTTTCAGTAAATAAAAATAGGGGTCCAATGTGAAAACTTTAGAGTGCCAAACCGTAAAAAACTGAATCTAACTTTAAGCTTTAACTTTAAACTAAATTGCTTTAGGATAACTTAAGGACTTTAGGAAAACTGACTTTTACTAAATTTACTGACCAGTTTCGACCCCTGCAAATGATTAATTCAGTTGTCATAGTTATTAGTAAAACAAAAGTGTTTAGAATTTTTGTCCGTTTGTGTTTGTGCTTTAATAAAAACCACCAAAAATCAAAAAAATAATAACCGTCATGATAAGTGTAAAAATTTGTAGTTTTAAAAAACACTTAAAAATAAAGAATAGGAGATTATTATTTATTATTGTCTTGCATTTCTAATGAATTGTGTCGCTCATATATTAGTGAACTGATTTATGATACTAATTTGATCTAGGAACACAGGCAAACTTTAGGTAACACTTCAAATTCAAAACAAAATGCTTGACGAATATCGTCAATTTTTTCAATGCTGTACTCCATGGCTGTACTACATTGCATAATATTAGCGTTATATGTGCTTTGCGCATATTTTATAGTTTCGTGTATATAACAGAAAAGCAGTATTATTAGAGAGCTACGTGTAATATGGTGGACCTGCAAACGGTGAAAATTTAGCGAAATTTTGGTTAGTTTACATTAAAGTCAATAATGAAAAAATAGGATATACATACATATGTATTTCTATAGTGAAAATAATTAAACCATTTAATAAAACCACTTATTATAAGTTTATCCTTTGATTTCGACTTGACACGACTTTGACACTTGCTGACAGATCTAATGCTGTCATCAAATAACTACAATAGGCTATTTTCCTTAACTATGACATTATCAAAATGCGTATACAAAATACATACAAGACTCCTTACTTTGTGAATCGGTATCGCTATTAAAATCATTCCTTGGTGCAGACCAGGCTTGTTCACGGGATTCCGCCATATCTTGCTCGCTGCTGGAAACACATTGAACCATCGCCTGGAAACAACATATCATAAAATACAATAAACAATAGCACTATATGGTCTAAGTATGTCAGTATTTATAATGCAACGCGAAAGTTTAAACGTATATATAAGTATTTAAGGACTGTGAAACTCGGCGCTCCGTCCTCTCTGACTTCCCTGTTAGGGATACACCGCGAAGACATGTATGTACTATATGGACACAGTTGGCAACGCTTGTATAGTATAAAGGTAACGGTGTATACCACAAGAGCCCTATACTCGGGTGTACAGATAAATGAGATTTTCTTAAAGATATTTCGGTACATATTATTTAAAATTCAGTCGAATTAAAAGCTCCTTTTTTTATAAGTGTGTTAAATAGTCAAATTTATCACTCGACGTCAAGACCTTTTACATTTCCTTTTATAATAATAATAATGCGCCAGACAATATACACCAATCATCTGATCTCAAACTAGGGTATTCCCTGTGCTATCAGAACCAGACGACGACTACTAGGGGCGTCTTCCAGTACACCCAGACCCGACTCAGTCTAGGAAAGTTCATTTTCTAAGTTGACCCGACCGGGAATCGAACCCAGAATCTTTCGCGCTGGGGTTACGTCTACACCATTGCGCCATCTAGGTCGTCAAGATTTAGGTTTTCAAGGTATATATGATTCTTATACGGAGAATAAGCCCATTTTTTCACGAGCCACGACACGACAAGATCTGTGGTGACGACGCACGACGCACGACACACGACACAAGGGTGAGGTCCTGTTTTCCGAATGCATTTCCGCGACTCCACGGCAACGACACCGCTGTGTACATACAAGAGCGCACGAATAGGCTTGTTTTGTCATGCGGTCTCTCGTGAAGAACTTCATAGCTGTGTCGTAACTGTAAAAAAATTGTAACAACATAGCAGTAGCGACGATATAGCCAATTGTTTGTAAAACAAGCGTCGTGCTGTGCGGTGTCGTTACATGACTAAACCGTTCATACGAATGCATAGTGTACAGTCATTGGATGTTGTCGTGTCGTACGGTGACCCGTGGGAAAACGGCCTTAATCATCTCTGTGCCCTGCACTTTCACCTGCGTTAAATATAAAATTTCGAATTTTCGACAAGGGTCATCAGCAAAAGTGTAATAAATAGATGTTCTTATTTCGATTTAAAAGCTTGTCACGTAATTTCTTAACCTACCTCAATTGTCTCAAAAGTCCGAAATCGAAATTTAACACCCATATAACGTACTGGGACTCGCGATGCCCCATTTTAGCTCTCTTTGGAATAAAAATATTCTTTGAATTTTTTCATTAGCAATACAGGCGAACAAGCATTATTTAAAACTATTTTCTCTTTTTATTTTATAAATTATGTAAATTAGAATATATAATAATAATAAACAGTGAGTTTCCATTAATTAGAAATATACTAACACCAAACAGAACTATACCGAATTGGTGACTCCTACCCAAAAACGAAATACAGAAATAGCATTAGTAGTTGTTGAATTTAGCAACTGTGAAAGCCGGACGGACAGACAAATGAAATCGCACCACCATAAGTTTTTTTTTTGCCATTTTGGTGCAAAACCTTAAAACTATAGTAACGGTACGCTATGATGGTTGTTTTGACGTTTGTCCGCTCATGAAGTTTCGTATAAATTAATAACTACGTTTAAGGAGCAAATTGCTGTTCTTTATTGTTCTTATAGTGATGTGCAGTTAGTCATAAAATTTAACGATGTATAATCTCAGGACACAAAATTAATTTATTACATTGATTTCTAAACTACATATATATATATTACTATATAATATGGTCTAGCGAACAAAACTTTTCACGTTTTTACTAACAAAAAAACAGCGCCATTTGACAGAATCCCTAATGGACTAAGTCAATTACATAAATTACTTATACTATTATTACACATTACAATTATATTATACATATAAGTTTTAAGATTATAATTATTAGTTTAGGTACTTATTTACCACACAACTTGGCATTTATACATACATACATACTGTATCCATAACGGGGTAGTCGGAGAGGACGGAGGGCCAAGCGTCGCGGTCCTTACATACTTCTTTCGCTTCCTCAAATCTCATTTGCCATCAATCTCAATCTCATCAAACTTGGCATTTATGTTTTTCGAAATTTGAAATTTTTAAAAATGAAATCTAATACAATCCTCGCATATAGGATTGCTGGCCAGCACAACTACTACTGCAAACTCACACGTCAATGCTCATTGCAAAACAAAGCAGTTTCGGCTTGACGTTGCTTCGAAAAGAACAAACTAAATGCACTGCGATTGTGATATAGTTTTATTTGACCTGGCTCTGGATTTGGGATATGGATACTGCATTACTGTTGATCCTTGCTCGTTAATTTGGGCTCTGTTTACGCCTTTTGTTGTGAATTTCGTCGATATGGCTGAATGTACGCAGAGAACTGTTTTAAACAGTCAGACACATGAGTTCTTTAAACGATTTCGTAACTATTTCCAATGTGAGTCACTAAATGGAGGGGTAATTTTACCTATAACGTCAGTGGTTGAACGCGTAGCTGATGCGCTTATTATTGGACAACGAACTGTTAGCCGAATAATCAAAGAAACATATGGCGAGATTGGCACAGAAGTAAATAAACTTCACACACCAAAAAAAGAAAACGATCAAAACTTAAACACGATAACAACTAAACGATACCATCCGAAGACATGTTTACGGCATTATATTTTTTTCGATAATAAATTGACATTTCACGTCACTATTGTAATGTGTCAAAATAGGCATCATAGCGTGCCGCTACTGTAATAACTGAAGAATCCACTATATTTTCCATAACACTAAAAAAGTTTAAATAGGTCATAGACTTAATCACTATTGATTTGATGAATTTATAGTTTTGTTGCTCAAAAAAATAATTTGTAATGTATATGGTAGTACGAAGTTAAGTGACTTGCAACCATGCTAATCGCCATCGAATGCAGCAGGAAAATTTAAGAGCGTAGTTTCCGACATCGTTTCGGCAGAAAGCGAATTTTCGGTCGAAAATCATTCAAAATATGTTGACGTTTTTAACTCTAAGCGCATACGAAAACTGAGGTCGCACAATACAGCACAAACCAAATTTTTGTATTCAATGCATTACTATGCATGAGCATATGTATATAGGCAAGTGCAACGTATGCACGCAGTGTGTGCGGCCAGTGCGTGGTTCGTACACACGTAGGATTAACAGCACTGAATTGACAGCACTAGTCGAGTAATAACATGTTTTTAGGAAACATTAAGAAACTAGAAGCAAAAAAACATTAAGAGCGTCCGCAGACCTATAATTGCAAGTTGGCAGACTATCGAACAACTAAATCGCATACTACGTCTCTAATTTAATCGGCCAACACTCAGGTATTGGTCGTTATGTCGCAAAATTTACAGATATGACAGTGTTGTTACCGCGGTGACCATGAATATGCAGAAAAAGAACACTTTCATTGCTTTAATGATAATGAGACGTTTATGATAATGAGACGCAAACAGAAGATTTTATTTTTATCATAGTAGTAGATTATGGTTTGGGAAATTTCATAATTTGCATTCGAATCGTTAATTTCAAATAAAAGATGTAACTTATACTTAGATCATTTTTTTTGCACTCTACAGAATGACTGTTTCTGAACTTGTCTCTCATATCGTGCCAGCTTAAACAGAGCACCATAACAGTGAAGGCATATGTCCGACACGCTTATTACGTAACTTGCAATCAGCATGCGACAGCCACGCGCGATATTTGCTATCGAACCGAGAATTTGTCTAAAGTAATTTGTATAGTGATCCTATATCTACCGCTTTAAGTGCATTTTATGATCATAGAATAATAGATACATAATCGTCATACATGATACCAATTTTTTATTACAATTAGTCACCGGTCGCGTAGTGTTCGCGTGGCTGTCGCTGTGTGCAAATTTTAAGGTAATAACCCCGCGGGAGTGGCAAAATTATGCGCGCGCGAACAACTAAATTGGAATAGTGCGCGAGCTTGCATAGCTCTCCATGCTAATCGGCACTCGATCGATAGTTGGCAGACTTTTAATAGTATATGCTCGGAAGGGAATCTCGAATCTGATACGATTACAATTTTGGATCGTAAAATGTACATGCTATCATATATCGCCAGGTCTATTATATACTTAGCGATTTTTATTTATATTTCCTTTCACATGACACGAATTATTAGACTGAAAGAAAAATATGGCGTAAGCCTATAATAGAAAGGGATGGGAATACACATATTTCGTCTCTATCGGTAAGCTCAGACTGTTAAGCTGTTGCATTTGGCAGACATATGAACCCAACAAATCTTTGTTTGTTAGTAGTTTTATTATTTTTGAAAAAAAGTGAAAAATGAATATAAAAAATGGTTTATATACTATATGTGAGCTAGAGACTCTTTTGAGCGTGATGGTAGAATGCAGTATTTTAGGCTGCAAAGGACGGTTTGACAAACATAGGTCGGCAAAGCGAGAAAAACTATCTCGGATCAAGTGACAATGGACGGAATATTTGCTCTAAGAACGTGTCCCTAAAGTTCCTTTTTTGTTATCCAATTTCTACATATTTACTGTCTGTGACTAGGTTAGGTCACAGTACAACGATGCACAGTTGAACATGACATATTTTTATTTTCGTGAATACTAGTAGCCAAAACATCTAATATTTACGAGTATTTTGCAAATAATTATGTCATGACCAACTCATAAGCTGAAACAAATTACACTGACAGTGCAAGGTTGCCATAATGAATATAGCTAACTGCTTTACTTGTGGTTACGCTGAATGAGATAGAAAGAGACACGAAAATTCGTTGACAATACGGTGGTAAAAGCGGCTATTTATTATAACTTCATCCATTGAGTTCCTTGGTACGAGAAGATTATAGTGGCCACATCAACGCAATATCTATTAGTAGTAGATCCATACGTACTCATTGGCGGGAGCGGGAAAAGTAAAGTTAATATTTGATTTAGATTTTATATTTTTGGCATTTTTGGGAGTTTTAAGGTACAAAAGTGCTAGTAGGTATATTGTGCGTTAAAGATCTGTGTCATTGTCAAGAAATATGTGCAACTGAAGTTCTCGCGTTCTTCCAAATATTCCTTTCTAACTTCAGTAAAACCTACTATCGCCATCGCTTTACTGGGGACTGTTTGGGAATTAGTGATAAGTCACTAAGGTGTGTCTTCTTATCTTCAAAAGTTCTAGTAGGTATATTGTGCGTTAAAGATCTGTGTGATTGTCAAGGAATATGTGCAACTCAAGTTCTCGCGTTCTTCAAATATTCCTTTCTAACTTCAGTAAAGCCTACTATCGCCATCGCTTTACTGGGGAATGTTTGGGAATTAGTGATAAGTCACTAAGGTGTGTGTCTTCTTATTAAGATAAGAAGACACACCTTTTACATAAGAGATACACCACTTTTTTACTTGAGAATGACAGAAATGTGTTAGGTATATTTGTCAGGCTGACTATTGTATGTAACAGAGTTCCCATTAATGATCATAGTGTCAATTATTCTCTAACCACCTACTTGTAAGATGTTGTTTGAATGTCGACTGTAATTTCTTAATTTATATTAATGGACTTTCTATTGTTCGTAAATGAGATCTGTAAATTGTGAATAACAATAAGAGGTTTCTTAATAGACCGAATAGTAAACCGAAATTAGATTAGTCTATCTTGTGATTGCGACGAGAGAGGTTGTCGAAAATATACAGTTAATACTCAAATAGTATTTATTCGGTCATCGCTCACAAATGTTTCTAATATGAAACGAGTTGCGAGACTTTTTAGTGGGGACGGGAGAAGTGAGGTTGACATTTTGTTTAGATTTTCTATGTTTTACATTTTTGGGAGTTTTAAAGTATAAAAGTGGTAGTTTATTGTGTTTTAAAGTTCTGTTTAAGTCAAAAGAATGGAATAGGTCTAAATAAACATGTGTAGCTGAAGTTCTCGTGCTCTTCCAAGAAGTCCTTTCTAACTTCAGTAAATAGTAGTATATATATAAGTAATAGTACCTGACTGATAGTAGGCTTACTATCAGTTTACTGGAGAAGTTTTACGATAAGAATAAACTAATTTACGTGTGATCTTATTAATACGTGACATTGGCAAATGCGCTAAACTGTGCGCCATGCCATAAAGAAAGAAAAAAAAAAGAGTTGCGAATATTAAAAAAAGAAGTAGTAGATGTGTGACGGGAGCACTCACCGAGGAGGTAGCGTCGGGCGGCTCCGGCGACTTGGTGGTGGTGTCGGCGTAGTCGGCCTGCGTGGACAGGCAGCGCGCGGCCGGCGCGCGCGGGCTGGCGGCGCCCAGCGGACTGTGCGTCGTGGTGTCCGGCGGGCTACTGCTGCCCGACGCGGCCTGCGCGCCCGCGCCCGCGCCCGCCCCCACCCCCGCCCCCGCCGCACCGCCGCCCCCGGCGCCCGCGCCCGCGCCCGCGCCCGCGCCCGCCCCGCCCGGGGACTTCCCGCGCTGCTGGTTCACCAGCGTCTGGGTCGACACCGAATGCCGCACGTTGTACGCACCCTGCCCTATCGGGCTGAACTCGCTCATGAACTTCACGTACTCGTCTGCATTGTCCAATTTTATCCCGTTCTCATTTCGATTAGGATGACTGTAAGCATCGGACTGTTTACCGTCTTTTCTTTCTTGATTGTTCTCGGGCTGCGTCTCAATAAAATTCCTCTGTTTTTGGCTGGATGCTTGCTTGTGAGTTAACAATAGGTTAGGATCGATACTTAGACGCGTCGAATTACCTCCCGCTAGGTTCGTCGATACTTGTGCATTATGCGAGTTGGATAGCAAAGTAGTTTGTTGTTGTACTATGGTAGTATTCTGTTGAACAAATGTGGAATTACTTCTGTTGGTAGTCGCGGACACGGTGTTTCCTTGTTTAGGGGACAATGGCACCATCAGCGTTTGTCCCATTTGATTCGTTTGTATAAACTCTTGTGCTTGAACATTATTCGATCTTACTTGATGTGGACTCGTATTGAATGCAACATTAGATGGACTCAAATTTGCCAGAAGAGGACTGAGCTGACCATTAAAGTTTGGACTGTTCATCATCACTTGATTACCCGGTGATAAAAACTGAGCACCAGGACTGTGCTGCGATTGTATTATTTTTCCTTGTTGGTTCTGTGCTCTAATTACCACACCGCTATTAGAACCTGCTGCGAAAACTCCAGAACTTTGCACAGGAGTCAAAACATTTTGATTGTTAACTGTCTGTAACTGCAGTTGCATTGGAACACCGGTAGAATTGTCTTGGATAATGGCTGTTCCATCAGCCGTCATTACCATACCACTAAGATTTGGTACAATAATCTGTTGGAAAGCAGGGAAGTTAGACATAACATTACTGGCGTTATTGATCAGATTTACTGGTTGCAACAAATTTATTTGTTGTGATGGTGATGTATTTGTGATTATTTGTTGGGAACCAAAGTTGTTTGTACCTCCCTGTCCATTCATTACTATGTGCGCTGGAGTTCCAGATTTACCGGGTACTATAGTCAAAGCTTGTAACATTGGCGCTGGGGATATATTATTATTAGGTGACAACTGAAAACTACGAGGAGAGAATTGTGGACTAGTATTTTGTTGTGGTGAAGAATGATGAACCATGATATTGCTAGTATTTTGCTGCGGTGCGGATATTTGTAAAACATTTGTTATACTCGTAGTTTGACTTTTCTTTTTCTTGTTTCGTTTCTTCAAACTCTCAGGAGACAACATAGCAACACCTTGAACAAAACTCTGGCCTGGTTTCATATCGATTTGTCGGGAATTCTCATTAGAAGATTGTCCGGACATGATACCACCTGTGACAATTTGAGGCAATACACTGCTCTGTTGCACAACTTGCCCGTCTACAGCCATCATTGAAGGTTGAATAACAAAAGGTGTTGGTAAAGTATTAACTACTACTGTAGGTTGGTTTACGATTGGCGGAACCCCTCCTACTGCAGGTATGACTTGAGAAGTTGTCACGTTCGTGACAGAACTTGAAGCTTGTATAGACGATATTGTCGTTATTGTTTTCGGAGGAGGAGGAGGCATATTATTATTAGACACGATTATTTGCCCAGTGGAAGATATCAAAATTTGTCCAATAGTCGTCGGTTGACATATTCTTCTACTGTTTTGTGGAACGGTAAGTGTCGATTGCGCAGTACTTGTTTCTGACTTTGAAGGGAAACTGCCAATAACATTTTGAACCATTTCCAATGGTGATTTTGATATCATATTCTGCGCCGTTGTACCGGCTATATGCAATGGATAACTAGTAGGTAAATTGACAGAATTTATGAAGGGATCGGGCTGATTATTTGGAATGGCATATGTTGTCGCTAAATTAACACTCGGTGGTGGAGGAAATCGCACGAAATTAGCCTGGGCAGCATTAATAGAAGTAGTAGCAGTATTCGCTTTACCAGCTAACACTGAAGTAACAGTATCTCGTGTGACTGAAAAACCACTTGCCATAGTCGTTACGAAAGTTTGTATATAACATGTTTGTATCAAAGAATGAGCAGGCCCTCCGCCCAAATGCGGAGGTGGACAGTAACCAGGCATCGAATTCTCTATTCTTTTCCTTTCCACTCGGAATGTTTCTTGAGATCTCAAACCAGGCTTTACACCTACCATTGATATGTTGTCAACTTCCATAAGATTTTTGTTAACATTGTGATTTGATATGAAATGCATCATTTGAGTTCCTGTAATAGACTGACTGTTAGGCGGTCCTGGAGAATGATATGGATACGATTGACCGCTTCCAAGTGTTAAGGGATTACTATTAATGTTCTCCCTACACGAACTAGGATTAGAATAGGCTGGGCTTGGCATAGGGAATGTACAATTATTTGGAAGTTGTGAGTTGTTACTTCCACTGCTGTGCGGTGTATCGGTGCTTCTAGAACTGTTTGATAAAGTAGGAGATGGTTCTGGTGGCTGTAATGTTTCAATTGGTGAAACGTTACTAGTGCTCACTGTCCCTGCTTGTATAGGACCACAATTGTCATGTGTAATCGGACTTCGTTCAGCAAATGTTGACGAGGTCACTGGATTATCTTCGAAACCATGTTTCGGACTAGATGTAGCAGAATTTCCGTCCAATTCCATTTTGAACACAGTCTGTTTCATGTATTTAAATCGCAGCTGATTATCAGGATAATCAGTGTTTCCCTTTAATGACATGCTGCAACCCTTGCAACATTGTGGAGAAATATTTTCTAATGTCTTATCTGGTAACATGCTACTATCTGGAGTATGATTTGGGGAAGGAGATGGATTTGATACAATATTATTTCTGTACACGTTTGGAACTTCACACTGCTTACTTGAAGGTTTGCACGATTTCTCAACTTGATTTTGTGAATTGTAACAAATGCAAGAATTCTCAAATGGATTATTCTCGTAAGATGCATTTAATCCTACCTGTCTGGAAATAGTATTATTTAATAAAACTGTCTGTTGAGCTAAATAGCCACTCGGATCCTCCATAAATGATGGAACATTGTTAATAGGATCATTGCACGATTTCCCCTTGGAGTCGTGACCAATACGCATACCAATACCGTTAAAAGTCATAACTTTGTTTTCAGTAGGACTAGCTTTCTTTTTAGCACCTTTATTACTATTTTTAATTTTTTTCTTGTTTATGTCCACTCCAGGCCATTGTTGTCCCATCATATTATAATGTTGAGGTAAAGGAGGTACTCGAGAACACATCATCTGTTGGTTCATAGTGAGTTCATTATTTTGAAAAGAACTATTAGAACTTGATGATTCTTCTGATAAGTTTGTATTTGATTCGTCGTAATCTAAACTTTCCAGTTTTTGATGTTTTGGACTAGGACTTGTCATGGAAGCACTAGAATCATTCCGTTTGACTTGCCATGGAGGTGTCTTGGCAGGATTCGTTTTTACTACGGCACCATTTTGAATCACCAGCTGCGCTTGAGGTATATATTGGTTCTGACCTTGAGATTTGTTTGGATTTTCTGTTAATTGTGTCCTGAATCCTTTCATAGCCATTTCTATCTGTTTTTGATTTTGTTGTATGAACAACTGCTGTTGTTCATTAATTTTTTGCATAACTTCTGGAGTCAGTCCACAGAATATTTGTGATTCTTCTTCTTTGGTAGGCAGTTTTACTGATTGAATATTCTGCGGCGTTGTAGCATCTTTCTTTTCGTCTTTATGATCTTGCTCTACGTTATGAGGCATTATGCCAATAGAATTTTTAAAACTACTTTGTTTATTTAACCCTGTATTTACTCCAATAACCTGCCCGTTCGTTCCTAATACTGGCAATCCAACATTGAGATTACCGACCGAACCTGTCGAAGACAAATTTGACTTCTGTCCACTATCTAGATTTTCTTGTTGTTGAGTTATCCAGCCACTATTAACGGTTAAATAATGTGAGCTTCTCTGTACATGGTTTTCTTGTTTAACATCACTATCTTGCGCAATAGAATTTTGTACGTTAGACTGTAGTGTCGGGAACGGTAAGCAGGACTGGCTGTTTATGCGTTGTGTTGAAATTCCAGGCGAAGTTATTCTATTATGCTCGTTATCCTGAGTCTGAAAACATGTTGACACACTTTAGTAAACAATACAACGAAAATACTAAGACGTTATAGACATTAATCTTGTTGATTTTAAGCAATACGTAATTTAAATATTTTATAAGGATCCGTGCCGAGTAAAAACTTTTTTAAAAACAGGAATCAGGAATTATTACGAAGTTGAAAAACTTAAAAGAATAGTCAACTTTGATCGCTTGAACAACTCAAAATGCATTGTCTCCTGAACTACCACAAAAGTAAAAAAAATATGAAATATTGATAAAAGTTAACTTTGATGGGATAGGTATCCCATCAAAGTTAACTTCCTATCCCATCAAAATTAACTTTTATCAATAGTTTTATAATAAATATTTTATGTATGAGTTTGAAACTTTCTTCTCGGAATAATCTTTGCCGGGATTTCAGGGATAGCAGTCAGATAAAAAATAGTCCATTTACTGAAATGTATGCATATTAAGAATAAATGTAAAGGTAATACCGCTTGTGTGGTACATGTTTAGCTCTTATCGTGACAATGTAATAAAAATAAAGCAAATACGTAACGCGCGAAATATATAAACTCTAATTAAGTGCTGTAACGTACTTTGAACTCGTTGAGAGGTCGCTCCCGATGAATCATCATTGGAGAAACGCTTACATTTTGCGAAAAACTGGGTCGTTTTTTCATCTTCTTCTTTAGTGCACCCACCTCCGCGCCCAACACTGAAACTTTGCAAAACACTAATTTAACTTACTAATACATGTATGTATATAACCCTAATATGTATGTATATAGCCTTAATAACAGTCAGTGTCAGCTAATGGAAATGTTAAAACTATTCGCATACTTAGGCGAAAGTGGGTAAGGAAAATGATAGAGATTTTAGGAGGCGAAAGAAATATTTAAAGAGATACTTGGTGGCGCTTGGTCCTCTCTGGTTACTCCATTAGGGGTACAGCTCGAGGATATATATGTCTATAAGAGCTAAATTGGGTACTCAAGAATCATATCACTAATTTTATCAATATTATTGCAAATAAGCATGAACTTTTAAATGGAGGAATTCATAATGAACAAAGAACTAATCTAAGTGAGGCTTGAACTCGAATCTCATTTGTTCTCATAGTTAAATAATCATGCGCTCATGTTTCGTTTATGACTATTATTTGTAGTTTAGAATGGGTTTAACCAAACTTTAACATACATAAATAATAATTATAAAAAATATCTACACACAAATTCATCAATTCATCATAACAAAATATGTAAATACGTATACCTACATTAAATTTTAAAATTGGAAATTTATAACACGAGACGGTATAGACAAGCTCAAAGCACATTAAAGAGTTAAATAAATAAAATGGGTGGCATCAAAGTAAACGATGTATGGAAAGACGTCATTGAGCGAACGCCAGTCGATCGACCGTTGACATTGTACCGCTCTCCAGACGACTTAACTGAAAAGAAAATTCTCCCAAATTATGAAGATCTTCTCGTAAATAAAAGGTTTATTATGACTAATAATTAAAATCCTTTGCCAACTAAGTATAAAGGAATGAAAAATAATTACAACAAATTTAAAAAATCGAATGGAACCAATTTTTTAATGCTTAACAAATTAACAGAATAAATTAATATACACAGAAAATTTCTGAGGATATATACATATAGAACGTATATTATTTGGAATTATAAGTAATTGAAGTCACTGCTGTGTAACTGTTCTTTCAACTATTCATACTTTTAACAACAACAAAAAATA
Source organism: Zeuzera pyrina (assembly GCA_907165235.1). Taxonomy (NCBI): domain Eukaryota; kingdom Metazoa; phylum Arthropoda; class Insecta; order Lepidoptera; family Cossidae; genus Zeuzera; species Zeuzera pyrina. The sequence goes on from OU015624.1 coordinate 14,940,974, forward strand.
TTAAGAGCAAAATAAAATGTTTAATAGTGATTAAAACCACTGACCCTAGTCTACAATAGCATTTCATAACTAGTTAGCGAGCCGAGTATAATACCGTTATCTATTTGCACATTATCTGGCAGATTTGCAATTAAAATACGGGTTGTGGACGACGCGGAGCGAGGGTGGCGCCATGGCGCTGGGAAGGGACGCGTGGAGACACGGGGTGGCGCGACTCGTCAGATCAATAGTCGGCGGGGTGCGCGCCCACACCGGCCGCTCTGCACCACCGCCGATTGTTTCAAATTACGCCCGCCCTTTGTTCTTGCCACCGATCGAGTCGCCAGCGTTTTTGTATGCCTTAAACGGCCGACTTCCTCTACGGTAATTACGTAATGTAATGCTGCGGCTCGTGTAAACCTCCCGACTCTAAAGATCGCTGTCAAGTGACGCCATTTTACTGTCTTGTCATCTTAAATATGTAATTTATAATTCAATATGGCATTAAAAAATATTTAAATGATATAAAAGTAATCATGCTAACTTCAATACATCGCATCGCTTTCATACGTGTGAATTACATAAAATACTTGGAAACAACATTAAAATAGCCATTACGTTTGGACTTAATGAGTGGCGTGGCGCCCAAATAGGGGCCGTGGGACTCTTGATGTTATTTTGTGAAATGGGGTTAATAAGTACTTAAACGTAGGGTTTCTTATGTTTACAAAATATAAAGTGATGATACTTTGCTGTTGTTATTGCATCACAAACGATACCACACAGGACTACGATTTGATGTCCTGTCTAATGTTATGTCGTAGTGAATTAATATATTTTTCCGTAAAATAAATTCTTGTATTAGACTTTCATAACACAAACTAAGACAAGGCTACAAAGGGTGTTGGGTGCAGGTTGTTGCTCCCGGACGGACGGTTGACGAAGTGCAGTTACCCGCTATTCATGCCGCACTAAGTGTACCCCCGCACACCCTATCTCAACCCGTTCACTGTCACTTAACAACAGAGAGACCGCTCTACCCTCTTTGTTACAAGAAACAACTCCTTACTACGACCAACGTGAACAACCACTTTAGAATGTTTCTTTAGTCTCTTAGAAAAGAAATAGTGACAACTTATCTCGCTATGAACCTTTTTATATTTTCATTTTCGAGCATACAAATAAAAACGTCAAGTATTCCGCTCCTTATGTACATTTATGTCAAAAAGGCCTCATTTTATTCGAAACATCTTTCCTATTACAGCTACTATGAGATCATCAACATATTAGGAATCACTGTAAATGATCATTTCTGATAAACCGCCATGGAACCGAGACAGTGGGTTTCCGGACTAATCCGTCCAGTTCACACTCGTGTAATTGGATGAAGGAAGGTCGGAGAGGAGATTGCGTCGGAAAGTTCATCCTTTAATCGGATAATAATGCTTCCTGTGAACATACATACATACATAGATGAAGCTTTACGCTTTTTCGTGATTCATTCAACCATATTAAATTAAGTTATGAGATTTAACCAAATATATTCAAAGCTTTTTAAAATGTTTTTGTTGTACACCGTTAGTGAGCAGCAGACGATATAAATAGTGATGGTGAAGAACCACATTATCTGGTAATGTATACTTCGTCATATTTACTTAAAGGAATTTTCTAAAATATGTAATATTATGTATGTATTATTTTAAATATAGCGAACGGAAACAAAATAGTACTAGAATACTACATGAAACACAACGACATCGACAGTTGACAAAGCGGAAATGAAATAAAGCTAAGAATACGTCCGTTCAGAGCAAAAATCAGCGCACGAATACCGATACGGCGATAGCGCGTAGCTTTTCTTTAAACACAATTTCCCTCTGCTATTTCGCTAACAATTTTCTTCTCGTTTCCCGATTCTCCCCTTCTCTTATGACATGAATAATAATTTGTTTATTGTTATCTCATTTCTTCTTGTTTACTTGACAAATTGAAGATTGAGTTTCGCCAAGTAATTTATTTACCCCGAAGATGCTCTTAATGAAAATTGTGTAAATTGAATGAACGATTAGGCAAATATTTTTAGTAATCACACGATGAGATACAATGGTCTCTTTGTTATAGATTATAGAAAGTACCTATTAATATATCACATGAATAAATGAATACCTTTCTTCTGTTCTATATGTTGTGGTGGCGGTGTAACTGACGTTTGTACTCGAGCTTGCAGTGTCGCTAATAGTTTCCGTTTGTGATTACAAAGCTTTGTCAGCTCAGCGCCGGATGCAGGGTGGTACGGTTTACTCGATACCTGAGAATGAATTACAAACACAATTAGAGTATGTCATGAGCAAATATGTTGTTGTTAAATATACGGTATACGGAAATCTTTTGATATTGTCAAATCTCCATTAAATTGTTTTTCTTTAGCTAATACAAAAGCGAAAAATCGTTAAACATTTTCTTATATTGTAAACTACTAACTTAGTCTTTTTTAATCAGAGCCAGGTAGGTAGATACAGCCTCTCTGTATATACATATTAAAGATGGATTAGTTCCAATTTATGCATTAAAAATGAATAAGCACACGTTTCGTTTTTATAATTTTAGTGGGGATCAATATAATACATATTGTTGACTTCAACAAAACTTTATTTTATCATTTTTTACAACTAAATAATCAACGGTTATGTAATTTCAACAATTTAGGTTTATTTCTAAGTAAAGGGCTGCATTGTACCTAGTCTTCTTATATTACAATCCTTCACTATAGGTCAACTTTTAATTCGATAAGACTGATTTGACATTTCCAGGGTAACCAGTTCTTACCATTTTTTTAGCATTGATTACATGAAAAAATTTACGTAGAAATGACTAAAAGCAAAAAAACGTACCAAAATTTCACATTCACATTTGATTTGATTTAGTTGCCATAGTAGAAAATATTATACATCTATACCCCAAATAATTTCATACAACATGGGTCACATTACTGTTGGACAATCCTAGTAAAGTAGGCCCAAGCCTCATACAAAAAGCCCATGGTCATTTGGTATAGTGATACATCTTATAACTTACGTTATGTTGCGTTAATGTTATAAAATATTCCTATAAAATTAAAGAGAAAAAAAATATATAAAAAAACGTCTCATAGATCTCTAGAAATTTTTCAAGTTTACCATTTTAGGAATTATCTGTAAGAATCGAACCCGCACTTGACCTTTTTCACAAAATATTACTTCTACAGTAAGTATAGAAAAATAGTTGAATAAATAGTGACACTGTGCTCAATACAAACATGTCAGCACTCAACATTTATTACAGGCGGATACCCAATGTGGACGGTTGCACACACAAATTGCTCCCCGTTCCAGAGCTGCATCGCATATGTGCGACTTGTAAAGATTTGTATAAAATAAGGAAATTGTTTCAACCGCCCTAAGTACTTTAGTGAGAAGATGCTAATAGACGGTCCCACTCGTGTTAACATTCCTTGACTCGATTAAAGACTTAACAAACAACGCAATGGGATAGCTCCAGTAAAGCACACTATTAACATGTGCGTGACAATTTTACGTCAATTTTTTTAACATATTTACAGTCACGTTATCACTTTAGTTTCCAAACTTTTTGGCAGCCAGGCATACACAGTAGTCATAACAATAATTACGCATTAACAAGTGTAATTAAAGGTTTTCATAAGCTACTCGTATAATCATCATCCTTGCGCTACTTAGCGTACAACCAACTGCATTGCAACTAAACAATTAATTTAAATGACTTATGTGAAACATAATATGTACAGACATACATTCTATAGGTATTACTGAGTGCCCTGTTTAAGCAAGTTGTCATTAAATGATACAGATGGCCAAGACATTCACACTTATCTGTATCTATACTAATATTATGAAGAGATAAACTTTGTTTGTTTGTATGTAATGGATAAACTCAAAAAGCACTCAACTGATTTCAAAAATTCTTTCACCTATAGAGAGCTACATTATCAGCAAGTAATAAAGGCTGTATTTTATTTTCAAAAAAATTTCTACCCGTGCGAAGCCGGGGCGGGTCCCTAGTTTATTTTAAGACGGAAAAAATAATACCCTTGGAAACTTTTGAGTTTGATAAATAAATTATGATTTCAATATGGATTAAGAAACGTAGCATATAAATCTATAAACTTCTTGTACTTACCTAATACAAATGTAATGGGGTCGTGTTTGCATAAATATGAAATTAATCATCATAAGGAATATCGATTTTGACAAATCTTAAGTATTATGATAGCTCATATTCGGGGTCAACATCTAGGATACTTTATCTCGAAAAATACAAGAGTTCACGCGGAATAATGGAAACTTTATCCTTTGAAATAAAACACTAAAATGAATGTGAACAAAATGGCAGACACCAGACACAGATAATGCATAGCAGACAGTGCAGAAACATCAGTTTTGTAAGTACATAGAACTAATATACATCAGTCGTTTTTAACAGCCAACACAATACCGTTGCTGGCTCTTTGTCATTACCAGAGAGAAAGCTAATGGCAAATCTACTTCAATAGAATGAGTCTGGACATAGCCTTCTATCTGGATCATCTGGACGATAGACGAATACAATACAACGGTAAATTTCAAGTACGAGATATAAGAACAACGACAAATATGAGAACAACATGACAGACACAAAAGAACAACAAACTTGTCTTGCAACGAACATGTCACAGTAACTAATAATTATGTTCCAATTAATAGATACACTACACAATGCATAATACATATTGATTTGTACATTGAATTCAAAGTCGTTATTATTTAACGAATCTATTCTATTATAAACAAAAATGAAATGTTGTTTGTTGCTAAGCGTAAAACTTGAGAACGGCTGAACCGATTCGTCAAATTTTTTTCATGTTGGTATTGTTGGTAATAGTCCGAGTAAGGTTTACATTAAAAGAAAAATCGGAAAAGTTGGCCGGAAATCTGGATAAACTGAAGAAGACCATTTAAGAGCATAAACTCACGAATAATAATATAATATCTACTGAATCACATCAATGCGTGGCCGGACAAAGCTATTTTTTAATAATGTAACTAAAAAAGTTATAAGTATACATTTACATAAATAGGTATAACGTGGTTTATGGAAAATATAAATTCGCCGTCAGTAAAATGAAATACACCCTCAAATTAAATACATCTATATATACCAATAAAAACAAAGCTGTGTACGTTCAGAAACGAAGAGGTTTCATTTTATTTACTTGCGGCTACAAAATGTCGTTTGGCAATTTGTCACAGTATAGTCGTCGGGAACTCGCCACTAATTAACAGGGACATTTAGGCTGCTAAACTTGTCTGTATCTGTCCATTGTCCAACGAGTCCACAAACCCACCTTTCACCTCGCTCCTCACTTCGGTAGCAATGTTCTACATTTTAAAGGTTTCCTATAACTAACATTACGAACGCTGAATTACAATCACTCATTCAAATGCCTAATTAAAAGAGCATTTTAATTTCAAGAATGTTAATTTTCCCATTTTAACATGTATGTGTGTATTTAAAAAGGCGTATTATATCAAAATTATTATGATACATACATAGGTAAATATCTTCACACTATATCCCTAACGGGGTGCGGATTTTATCAGAGAGGACGGAGCGCCCAGCTTCACAGTTCTTACACATTCCTTTCGCCTCCTCAAATCTCATCATTCTCCTCATACATTTTCGCCTAGGTATGCGAGTGCTTTTGATATTTCCGTCAACAATCAAAATTATTATGGTAAAAAATGAATTAATATGCATTCATAGCATTAAACAGCCTTTAATGAAACAAAAATGAATTATTATAAATTAAAGAAAAAATTAATATATAGGTAAATTTTTATTATAACTTATTTATATATCAAATACATTAAATATGTGTTATAATAAGTTTGAAAAAAAAAATTATTTTGTCAAAAAAAGTCATAATCATAACTCATACATAACACACTTTTTGCAATGCAAACTGAAATTTTGTTATTGCGTAGAAAAATGAACAATCTTTTTACGTTACCGGAATCTACTTCCTTTCTATATTTTATTTACTCTGATGTCGATCATTTGTCCGCATTCAAATATACTCTACAGCACCAATACGTTTAGGGTGAGGGGTGTCTCCTTAAGTTGTATTGAATATCGACGGCCTTGACCTTTATAAACGATACATGTATGAGGGGAAGTTGTTTACGCATTTATACTACTTATTAATATAATATATCACGAGAAAATTTGTTTAATTATGAGTATGACATAATGTTAATATCTAATAGCTATCTAAACATTTATGACGATTACTATTATGTATACAGGCAATAAAAACGTCGATACGTACAGTATTCCTACAGGTTTCCTAAAAAAATTGTTCGTCCCTGAGTATGTTCTATTGCACTATCGTATCTGTTAATGACAGTCAAAATAAGAAACGTACAAAATTTTTTGGACAATACTTAAAATGGTTATTGTTATATCTTATTACATGTCGAAAAACTCATCTTGTGGTTCACAATAGTCAATAAACAAAGGTTGGAGATTGTAGCAAACAATACCAGTGCCTGTTAGGTACCCACGTATCTCGCCATCGATGCGAGATGCGACGGAGCGTGTCGCTTACAACAGCCTGTAAAAATACATTTTATAACATAACACCACGTCTATATTTAACTAGCAGATAGTTATATGTTGTTTTTGGCTACCCTTGGAAAAAATTTAAGTATAAGTAGTGTGTGCCGAAAAAGTAAAGTTTATAAAATTTTGATTAATTTTCCGTCATTACTATATTATCTACGTAAAAGTCAACACCTCACAATATAATTCAAGCACGTACGTATAATATAATATGTAATTACAAAAAGGCGGACGTAAAAAATAATTAATCGTGAATACAAGTATTATTTCTATGTTCCAAATAAGACCTTCTATTGGAATGTAACTTGCGGCCCTACACTGGCTGCCACTTTCACCTCTCGCTGTGTGAGAAAGCTGACAGTATTTAGAAACCAACTAAACCTTTACTAAACTCGTTACAACAGGGTATCATTGCATAATTTTATATTGTCTTAATTTTTGTATAGGAAAGCAAAATGTGATTTAATTTTATGACTAGTCACTTAAATCTTTCAAATTAATAAGAAAATATTAACATTTAAAAATATAAAACCAAGTACGACCTCACCCTTTAGAACGTTAGATAAAATATGTGAACTTTTAACTTCCAATAAATAGAAGTACCTAACTATATTACTTTTCAGTTAAAGTAGCATGACGATAAGCTACTGACTAAATGAACTCGTTCAGTTCATTTAGCGCTGTTGACTAGAATATATTTTACGTATATGCTCATTTATGTATGAACAATAAACCTATTAACTGAACAATAAACTAGAAATCGAGACTTTCCGTTATAGTTTTAACGTTATTTACCTACGTTCTATTACAAAATCTGTCCTTTATAGATTTGAAAAATGCAAAAACCAACCAGGCCTTAAAATAGACAAATATATACATAGTACCTACACGTACAATTTTCTAGTTTAAAAAAATCCAAACACAAGAAATATTGTAATTAATGTAAAATAAATATAATGATAAATATGTTAGGCTAGATATAGCGTGCCAAAATACTGTGTACTCTAAAGATGGACCAGAAACACAGAGGCACTATACTCACAGTCATACGAGTCACACCAGTGTGCTGTATATAGTTTATATTAAATATAATCTACATTACACATATAAAAATTTAAGAACTTAAACAAACTATAAATTTTACAATAGTCAATGGTTAAAAGTAGTAAATAAATTATAAAAACATGTAAACTATTAATTTTAAATTGTATAATAAGATTACAATCTAAAATACCTAGTTTTATAGCACTATTACGGACTACGATTACTAATTTATATGTAGTTTTAATACCTAATTCCGTTGCTAATACGTTTGTATATGGGCATATATTATACATATTATTTTGTATATGTATAAAAGTAAGAAAAAAATTATAAAATAATATAAAGATCACAATTTCGATCGGTTGTTCATACAATACATAAATCAGTTGCCACGCGGAAGTATTGCGTTCTTTGTTCTCTGAATGCAACAATGAGATTCCATCGCAACAAAAGGAACCTTTCGGATAAATCAAGATCGTTAACTTGACAAGTGAGGTAAAAGTTATGTTTAAATGTCAAGGTCGGATATGTTAAAATAAAAATTAGTTAATAAGGAGATTAGCTAATTATTATCAGAGAACTTTTTCTGTTCTAAAGTGTAATATAAACTTTACCTAAGTAGTAGGTACATCCTATCCATATTCATAAGCATTGAGCTCGGTCATTTAAGTCGTTCATCACTCGATATAATATTATGTAGAGCATCAGCTCAGCAGTAGTATATAATTTGGTTGTACGATTATTGCGTTTAGTTTGTATAATACTCGTACTCGAAGAACTAACACGATTTCAATAGCGCGACATCCCAAATATTTTAAATTATAACTTATAGACATCAAATCCAAATCAGATCAGAAAACAGAAGAGCAATATTATTCAACAACTATTATTATATGATGTTTCCGTTTTTTATTTAATTTTTTTTCAATTGCGCTACAGCAAAAAGCTGCCGGTTTTTAAATCAAGATCCCATAAAAAATAACATCGAAATATTATTCTTGCAAGTAGTTTATTAATAGTAAAGTTATATACTTTTACAAATATATATTGCTTCACGGGTTATCCCAACGGGCTAGTCAGAGAGGATGGAGTCGCATCGCGGTCTTTACGTACTTCTTTTACTTCAAATATCTCCTCCTAGTAAATTTTTAGCCATACAAAAATGTATTAGATAATGATATTTACTGTTTAGGTAATATTAGGCTGTAGCTCTTTTAAGTAGTTATTGCACAATACAAGACATAATAAATACAAGCAAGTAATTTCAAAAAGAACATTACTTTTTTACAAACTCACTAATGTTTATAGATGTTTAAATCAAACTTAATTTGACTATAAAAACACAGCATAAAAACGTTGACTGTTATAACAATATATGTAATTATAAAGGTGTGTAAATATGTATATTATATGACTTAGTCTTACAAAATACAAGAACAAATCCGGCAACCTTGAGCTAAACGACAAACTTGTTTAAATAAAAAAATTGTAAACGAGATTATAAAGCGTTTATGTTCAATCGTAATGAACAGAATTAAGACTGTATTAAGGATAAGCACACAATCAGGTGTGTGTGATATAAATACAATGACAATATGAATACATTTTAAAATCGTACAAGGAGTAACCGACATCGTAACAATAGATACACACGTCAATCAAGATCAAGACCCTTCACTGTTGAAAAGTGAGTGTCAAAACGCGGGGCAAACAAACACGGAGGGAACAGATTTGGCGCAAGTTATAAAAGACAAGAAATTACGACATCGGAATTAGGAATAGAATACGAAAGTTCCTAACCATAAGTCAAAAATTATATTTGAAGATTATTTTAATTTCAAAAGCACGATTTCAAGGTAATATAATAATATCTTCAAACAATCATATCAACTGCATGTTTATAAACGAAGAATTAAGTTTGTACTGAATGCCGCACATCGAATTGGGTGATTACCCCGCGTCACTGACATCGTTCCCTAAATTAACATGGCAGAACGATGGTGGGCCTTTTTACAAGCTTGTATTTAACTTCATAGCCATATTTAAATCATTTTCCTCTAAACTTACGACTGAAATATTACACGCTTGTTCAGTTCTGATGACAATATACCAAAATGATAGAAATAACCTGATACTGCAATCAGGATTGTCTCCTCACAAGAGCAGTCCTTAACGGTTATTAGCACGGACACGAAACTTAGCATATATTCGTTTAATTTTAATAGTTAAACACGATCTTCACTATGAACTAATGCTGCAGCCAGCTGACAGTCTCTTCATGAGAATACTCCTTCACGAATAGTAGTGAGATATAAAACTGCACCCATCAACATCGACATTTTTAATATAAAGCAGCTTTAATAATACATATGGTAAAGTAATACAAACGAAAATTATTTATACCTCTTAGAACAAAAAAGTAACAAGTTGTATGTTCAAAATGATACAGAACTGTCAGGTCATCCTACAAAACCTGGCCACTATTTTTTTTATAAGTACTTACACTTGGGGAGTTTGATAATAAAAATGTTTATTAATTTCACGAGTTGCCTGTTATTATTTAAAATATTGTTAATGGGAATTACAATCGTAAATTGTAAAGACTATACTGACAATATTGTAAATGCTAGCTTTCGCCGCCATCATCTTTTTATATAGCGCAGGGAATGAGTAGATAGTTCGATTATCAAGTCGATGTTAATCGATTCGAAAGTGTTATTGTGCACACGTATTACACTTGCGAACATCTTTAAAAATTTAGTATACAAAAGGATGGTTTCTACTTAAAAAATGAACGATGTGGTTACTAAAAAATAATCTGTAACAACTATCATAATATTGTTCAACAGATAATCGCCTATTGTTTTAATCGATTTCGTTATATTTTTTATTGGTCATACCGATTAATGGAGAATTACCACTGCTGCCTTACCGCACTAATGCAATGATTCGGCTGTCATCTTTCATTTGTTTTTGCACCTAAATAATTAGGTTATACCTATAGTACAAAACACTAATATTGGTGCACTAAATTATTTCCTTCGACTGGCTTTATCAGAGCTTCGAAAAATATCGCTTGGCAGTTACCAAAACAAACAAGCCACCTCGTAGTACGGTTAACATACATACACGGGCAACAAGAACAGACAACGACAAATTGACGTTGACGATGACGACCTCGATGGCGCAGTGGTTTAGATGTTGCACCCAAGCGCGGAAGGTTCCAGGTTCGATTCCCGGTCGGGTCAATTTAGGAAACGAACTGTTATAGATTGTCTCGGGTCTGGGTGTACTCGGAGACGCCCCCAGTAGTCGTCGTCTGGTTCTCATAGCACAGGGAATACCCTAGTTTGAGATCTGATGATAGTTTGATGATCTGATGATTATTATTAATTTTAGGTCAGTTTTTCCTGCTATATTTGAGTATTGCAATTAATATTTTACACGTAGTACACCCACGTGGTATACTACCGCCTACCACTACCTCGATGATCGCTGAAATTCTTTTCATCAAAGCTATAGGGTCTCCTTGTTAGTATTTACTCACTTATTGAAAAAGAGGCATATGGCACGAAATTCACATATTTTTTAATATTTCAATCTCGATTAATATATTTAAGAAACCCCATTACTAAATAACACGAGATTTTACCATTAAAATACGCTACTTTTGCTTGCCTAATGGTACAAGTTTCGACCGTCAAAAGAAAATAAAAATACTGGCCTGAACTCAACTCAACTCAAAAATGTACGCAAATAAATATTACGTGTACATAACATAACATAACACAAAACATAACATATCTTCACGCTGTATCGCCAACGGGGTAGTCAGAGAGGACGGAGCGCCAGGAGTCGCGGTCCTTACACACCTCTTTCGCTTCCTCAAAACTCATCATTCTCTTCACACATTACGTGTACATATTGTATGTAATTGATGGTCTATACTGGATTGAGATACAACACGAAATCAACGATTCTCATGTAAACTCACACGTTACAGTGCACGTGTTGCAGTGGTAATAAATAATAATAACGACAACTTTAGTCAATAATGCATAGCGTGAATAGAAAATAGATACAGCTCTATGGGCGTCCATACCTAAATACATACGCACAAGTATCAACATAAATTACGAACAAACAATATGTAATATGTAATCAAAAAAACAAATTTTTCTCAATTCCAATACCATAAGACCATAAATCGATGCAAATAAATATAAGAAATGTTGCATCTGTGCGAATGTCATTCAGACAGCAAGAAAAGATATGAGTGGATCGATTCACTGCTTCAACTGAATGTGAAATCGAGATCGCACTGAGTACATCTCAAGACGAATGCTCGGAACAAAGAGGAATCGATGTGATAGCGGTGTGAGGGAATAGGAGGCGAGTGCACCGACCTCCCCCTAAGGCTCGTGGTGCAATTTGTACATTTCAAGTGCACACAAAGGAGAGGCGAGGAGGTCGCAGCAAGCTTTGACAGAATTAACTTGTCCGCCGCAAGGCTATAAGGCTCACCTTTATTGAATCGTGAGAACAACTGAGACGAAGTTGTAGATGCGTACAATTCTCAGTTGCTCGTTGGCAATAAACACCATTCACCATTCCTTTCAACTAAGTTGAATCACTAAACTGTTGAATTTTAATTAATGTCTGTAGTTTTAAACACGATGTCAATTTCCTTTGTTTTTCATTTATTTGACGTAACCAACTAATCGGAGCTGTTTTATATTTACCCCACATGACCTCAAAAACTAAAAAAACATATAGGTACAAACATACATACCCTCACGCTGTAGCCTTAACGGACTAGACTACCATCTTACTCACTAATTCTGCCGTCCAACAGTAGTGCTGTATGCGTGTGCTCAGACATTTCCGTCATCTAACTTTCTGGTTATTTGATCTTCATAAGCAAGCCTTGGTTTTCCTTAGCTTCTGCTACCACTCACTTTCGCTCCGTAGATTTTCTTCATCAATCTTTAACCACTCATTCTTTATAAAAAATATATTATTCCATCAAAAACAAAAAATGTAAAAAAATGCCAAGTCTCGCAACGCAATTCTTCCACTACAAAGAGTTATGAGATCTTATGTAAAACCAAGTCAGTTATTTTAGTTAGTGTCTATGGAAGCACCTATTCAACAACTTTGTTATAAATTGTTATCTAATCAATTACCTATGAACATTTACATGACCGTAACAATATTTGACATCTTTATTTCTATAATAAATACTTGGCAATCGCACGGCAACATAATAACATAAGAATAACCTACTACATAAACTACTCCTAATCGAACATAGTGCTAGCAGGCCTAATTTATGCAATATGTAAACAAGCACAAAGCGCTCAGATCGCTAATATTAGGTAGATGTTTTTATATTGCCGCGCGATTGCCAAGTCATTACATTTATTATAGAAATAAAGATGTCTAATATTGATACGGTAACTATTACATAACTTCTTTTTTGTTATTATTACTTAATTTTGTGTAAGATAAGATAAGAATACACTTAATTATATAGTGTGATTGAGGTTGTAGATAGCTAATATTATATAATAATAACTAGCTGTACCCGCGACTTCGTCTGCGCGGAAAATTTTGTCGTGGCTTTCCCGGATTAGGTTAGATTATATGCACATGCACATAGTATGTTTAAAGATTGATTTTGAAAAAAGTCTACGTCTAGCCTACGTCTGTCTCCGGGCACATACTATCTCTGTACCAAACATCATAATTGGTTCGGCGGTTCAGCATTTCCCATTCAAAGTTTCATCCCTCTTTTCACCCCCTTAGGGGTAGTTTTTCATAAAAAGTAGCCTGTGTCCGTTCCCAGGTGTTCAACTATATCCATGCTACATCATAATCAGTTTAGTCATCATAATCAGTAGCGGTTTAGCATTTCCCGTACGAAGTTTCGGCCCCTCCCTCCCGTCTCCCTTTTCACAGATTTTTGATAAAAAAAAGTAGTCTATGTATTTTTGATAAAAAAAAATCTTATCACAAAATTTGACAGTAAAATTATAATTACAGACAGATGCTAGAGATTTATATAGTAGTATAGATAATACGCCAGACAATACACATTGACATTTGACTGGCTCATTGGCGCAGTGGCATATGCATCTGCATTCCAAGCTAGGGTCCTGGGTTCGATTCCCGGTCAGGTGAATTTAGGAAACGAACTTTTCTAAATTGGCTTGGAGTCTGGGTGTTATTGGGAACTCCCCCAGAGTTCGTTGTGTGTTACCCATAGTACAAGCTTACTGCTTAGTTTGGGGTCACACAATCTGTGTAATTGTCTGGAGTATTATTATTATTATTATCAATCATCTGATCTCATACTAGAGCATTCCCTGTACTATGTACTATTTAATTAATGTTAGAACCAGATGACGACTATTGGGAGAGTGTCAGCACACCAGGACGCGAGAAAATCTAGAAAAGTTCGTTTCCTAAATTGACCCAGTTAGGAATCGCATCCCGGAACCTTCCGTGCTTGAACTCAACACTGCGCCATCAAAGTCCTCGAATATATTAGAGGTTATTGTTAAGGAGAAACGTAACGAGTACAAAAGGACTATAATTACTTAGGCATACTGCATGAGTAGTAAACGAGCGATCAAAATTCAAGCGAATAAACGTTGTTAGACTTTGGATTTTAAACGCCCATACAGTGATATAATACTTTGAAAAACAATATGTAGAATTGATAATATGCCAAACTATAACCAGGCAAATCGTCAAACGATTTGCACTGAATAATATGGCAGGTATTAGTTTCAATTCTACAATCGTACGACGTTCATATTGTATTAATAAATAATGATAACGCAAAATATTATTCAACATTACACTTTTAGCCCGTGTTGTATATTTTTGGAATAGGCTTTTTAAGTCCTTAAATTTGAAATCCGTTAAGATGAAATCGGATGGTTTGTTTTAGTTCTTAACTTTATGGCGTGCTATAAAACGACGATATAGGTATAGTTATTTACAGACGACAGCTTGCATTGAAATCGATGGATTCGACTCTATGACGAAACAAACGAACACACCTACTTACATACATATATACTTACATATAAATATACAAAGGTGGTCATTAACTCGTTAATCCGTTAGTCGTTAATTAACGAAGTTAGTAATTTGATTAACATATTAACTTTTACCGGATTAACTTTTAAGTTAACTTCAAAAGTTGTTAAGGCTCTTGTTAACTTCCGTTAACTTTAGTCCGTTACATTAGTTGTTTGCTGACATGTTGTTTTTTTTTATTGAATCACGCGCGGTGCCACACTCGTGCGTTCGGCGAGTCGAATGGTATATATTTATGCGAAATACGCGTGCGAGTGTGATGCATTTAAAACTGTTATTTATGCTAGACATTGCGTGGGTGTGAGCAGGAACACTAGAGTTGGTGTGGAGTTTGTTGAGAATGTTTATGAAGGGTAATGTGCACGTAATTCAAAATAATAATTATGATCAATGATGGCTATTTAGTCATACTATTTCATTCCTTATATTATCAGACTTGATTACCGAGGAATACAACTCATACGTCGAAAATCATCTGCAAGACTTCGAACATATGAGAAAGGAACGATCGACTCATTGACCAGCGTGACGACACCTGCCGATATATATTTCAAGCATAAGAAATTAACAGATGACACTCCGGAATACCGGGCTCAACTTAATGATATTCGTCAAAAGCTGAAAGAAAATTTGCAGCAATAGTAGGAAGCGACATTTTTACGAGACATTGTATAAAAGTAAAGTATCTCTCAGGATCGAGAGCGAGAGCGAGAGATGCAGGCCACCTGTTACTAATGTCGGTTCTGAGGAAATTCCTGCCGTATTTGTGGAAGAGATACAGCTAGCGCTGAGCCAAATAAAAAACAGAACATGTCGAGACCGAGATAAATCATCACATCCCAGATTTTGAAGCTAGGGTCAGAGGCGCTATGGAGAGCTCTATAATAATACTAATAATACTCCAGTCAATTACACAGATTGTGTGACCCCAAACTAAGCACTAGCTTGTACTATGGGTACCACACAACAAACTCTGGGGGAGTTCCCAGTAACACCCAGACTCCAAGCCAATTTAGAAAAGTTCGTTTTTCTAAATTGACCTGACCGGGGACCGAACCCGGGACCCTAGCTTGGAAAGCAGATGCATATGCCACTTCGTAAGAGAGTAAGAGACGTGGTAGAGTAGATTGAACGCTAGAAGTGAGATGGGCAGGGTGCTTTGCCAAGATGGACTGCAGTCGATGGGCGAAAAAAAGACTAGAATGGAAACTCCGCGCTAACACTCGCGTGTAAGTTAATCGTTCTCCTAGGATGTTGACGTTGATGGAAACGTAGAATATATTGAGATATAAATAAAAGACGTGCTTTCGCTAGCTCATGTATTTCTCGACTGATTTATTTTTTGACATACAAAAATACCATATTATTATTAGCAAGCAATTATTATTAAGTAGCAATTATGATTGTAACAGTTAATCACGAATATTGACAATAGGTAACATGCAGAAGAGGTAGACCATCTCGGAGATGGGTGGATGACATCTGACAACAAGCGAGCATGAACTGCAAGAAAGTGGCGAGAGATAGACAGGTAAAGAAAGAAAGGAAAGAAAGGGAGTAGGCCCATGTCCAAAGACGAGCGCACCAAGGAGATTCATATTGCACTATTGTTATCTTAGAGCTATATAAATGTGTATTATTTTTGTTCATTCTACATTACCTATAATAATTATTGTACCCACTTATTATTGTTTTATTTACCTATGTATTCCAGCCCAAAACCAGTATTAATTATGAATAGTAAACCTTTAACGGTTAAACTTTAACTTGCTTTATATTTCCAAAAATTTAACGCTTTAACGATTATCGAAGTAAACTTTTTAATTAACGAATAAACGATTAACGAAGTTCACTTTTTGATTAAATGTGCCCACCTATGCATATTTATATAGTTAAGCTGTAGAAAGCAGAAACGAAAGCATTAGTGAAAGAGAAGCGTGAAAGGTGTAGAGAGTTCGACGAAAACAAGATTTCGGACAACTTCGAGGAAAATTTCAGATTATTTTGGAAAAAAGTATGCAAGTATCTAAGTGGTCCGACAGAATACCTTGCAGAATGAATAAGGTGCGTTCGAAAGAAAACCAGTTGCTAACAGAATCAAACAAACAGTCCTTCTGCGACATCAGAAGTGTGATCTCTTCGAGATGGAACATGTGAAAAGACCACAAGTGCCGAAAACTGCAACGCTAATATGTCGCGTTAAATGTTGGAACTTCAAAATCGGCAAATTATGAACTTGATTGAAGCTATAAAGGCACCGGCAATTTCCGGTGTATTGACGCTACCGGAGTTCAATCCTGATGCTACTGATGCCGATGTTCGAGCTTGGTGCAATGCCGTGGATCTGTGCCTTTCCGAAAATGCTCTGCAGAGAAGTGCATTAGTCATTGTATTGAGTGCAGCGCTTACAGGAAATGCTTCGCATTGGTTTTCGCAAGTATCATATGCCGGAATACAATGGCATCAATTCAAGGAACTATTTACAGCAAGATATGATTGTCATGAAACGACTGCGACTACACTCATTAATTTACAAGTAGTTCGCCAAAGGAAAATGAGCATCTTGCTGTCTATGGCGCTCCACTTATTGCAGTGCTTTTGTCACAGTGGCAAACACTGAATGTAGCGCAAATAGCAGTATCAACTGTACTCGCTCATATCGCACAGTTTGATAATCGTTTACGAGTTGCATTTACGACTGAAGTGATGACGCGTGACAAACTTCAGCGAGAATTGAATGCTCTGTCCTACACATCAAGCGATAACTCTCCAGACATTTGTGCTAAGCGATTAAAAACTTCTACTTTTCCACTTCTATGCTTTGATTGTGGCAAAATAGGCCATAAAGTTGCTGACTGCCAATCCAAATAGCATGTGAACATGCAAACACGATAACAGCATAACCCAAACAAGACGAAAGCAATCTGATTCCGCTACGGAGCGAAGGGCCACTTCACTACCAAATGTACCCGCGGTGCAGTTGTGGAAAGGCTAAACGGTGATACTGCGAGTAGCTTCGACGGTGCTACACTGGGCTCGAGTGCATCAGACAGAACAAGGCTATAACTTATGCAATATGGTTAATCCGTGTGACAATTTATTTGGTTAATAACGGTCAGTTGTTTCCATTTTACTTTTGATTCTGTAGCTGAATGCTAGCATACACGAGTGATCGGAATCACGGGGGCAAATAGCATCAAAAGTATGGATAAGCCCACATACTTTGAAATCGAATTTCGAGGATAAATTTTAATATGGGATAATATGGCACTAATTTGTAATACTTCAAGGCTCGGGGTTCTATTCCATAAATTTTCTTTACTGACCCAAGTAATTGTCTTAAAAAAAATAATAATCAAATCAAGTCAAATATTTTTTTTTATCTGGGATTTTAACATGGGCCTATAAAATTAATGGGTTTTAATTTGAGAGCGTGTGCGATTATCGCACAAATAATAAGATTTGATACAATAAAAAAAAATTGTCGATGTGGTAAAAAGGGCCGTTGGTGTGGCAAGAGAAGTAGATCAGAGAAGTCTAAAAATGTTCACGTTGGTGCGTGAAGACTAACAGTTTCGGTACCTATAGAGCCGTCGGTGCGGCAATGAGAATCGGTGAATTCAGTTTAGTACTCGTACTACGGTAGTAATAACTGATAATAGTGATTTGAAGTTGTAATCGATATGATTTGAAATTGTAATTGATAATGCAAGCTCATTAATGGTTTGGTTTTTGGATTTAATGTTAACTAGTCACTTTCCTGATCATTCAATTAACTAGGCTTGATTCTGTGAGAGAAGGTATTCTCGATATGTAATTAATGAATAAGCATCGTATTTGATTGTGATGGGCGTTTTGGTTCAGACGAGATCGGGTGTATTGTCAGAGATGGCCGTGTCAGATCTTGGAAAATATAGCCTCACATGCGGAACGCAAGCGGCGTCTATCGTCGGCTTGGGTGACGGGTGCCGCGGGAGAGTGTGGTTAAATGGCACGGTTACAAGTAGTTACGAATGGGACTCACCGTGTACAGACGCATCTGTTCCTTAATTATTTTATTCCTCGTATAATAATTGTTATTTAATCGGGCCTAAGTACTTTTGTAAAGTAAGTGTACAGTATTGTGATTAAATGAGTATCTATCAATTATCTCGAGGTACCCACAGGATGACAGAGCCAGAAGTAGACACGCCCACTGAGGTCATGCAGAACCCTTCTGCGACATATATTATTTCAAAACTATTATTTTGTCTTTAAAAATTGTTTAATATATTGTTTTGTCTTATTTAAATCACACGTTATTTTCGCTTGTTAAAATTTACGAGACGACGCGAGGTTGTTCTACAACACAGTGCCATTTACTGAGCAACTCGACTACTGACTTCGGTGTTTAGACGTGAGGTCAGTACCGCTGGCGTGGACGACTGAGGAAGTGGACTGATTTCAAAATATATAGCGGGAATATTTAAATCAGCGCTGATTTGAAATCAATTCACATGATAGCAGTACCAGCTCAGCACTGACTTGTCTAGAAATTTAAGTCAGTAGGTAACTGACTATGTAAATCTGCTTTATTCTTCGCAATGTCGTTTTAAAATATAAGAAAATTGTACAGCGCATGCAATTCACAATGTGAACTGCATAATTACTTATCACCTATCGATAGCCTCGGCAAAAAATGAACATGAAGCGAAGCAAAGTGTCGGTAAACTAGGTATAGGTAATATAATATTATTGTGTAGCTAAAACCATTTTAGTGAAAGTTTTATCACAAACTATCCCGATTTCTTTATAAAATTTCATCAAACTTTCTTCTTTCCTTCTTTCTTATAATGTTAATACATTCCCTCTAATGTACATAAATAAAACAATAAATACGCAATATCGTATTACTGATGATAATATTTTGTCTGTAGTCGACTGTGTATATTATCATTGGCAGTCGGATATGGAACGTCTGTCGTCCATGGTAATCACGTCACGTATAGACATACATATATGTATGCATGTGTGTATGACATAGATATCAACGGTAGGCCATTTATCGTTCGCGCGATATGTCAAGGTGACACTAACGTGGCAATTGCCCCAATTATTAATGTCTCGCCTCACCTTCTGTGTAAAGTCGACCCTTCACTAAAGTATTCACTGCATTCACTAGATTATAACGCGTTGTCAAACACAATTCACAATTTAGAAAAACTTGATCAATCAAATAAAAAAATCATCATTCCTTTAAATGAATCATAGCATAGATTTATATTGTATACATTCAAGTGTTATTTTGTGAAAATCCATTCCAAGTGATGAATTGGCATATCTTTTTTATTAAGCAATCGGTGCTATTCCGAATCATTGAGTATTAATTAGTTAACCGAATCTGGTCTCTGGAATTACCTAAGGATGCTTCGTAGAAAAAAAAACATGTGCCGATAAACAACTTATTCATCACATATCACAAATAGGATGATATTCTGAAAATATCTATTCATATCACAGTACTTATCAGAAAACATCATAATCACAACATGATATTTATCGGAAAATTTTGTAACATACCTACATCATATACAAAAAATAAGAATATGAAATACATACATACGTACATCGTACATACATGAAAGATCTGTGAAGTGAAAGGTTTGATATGAATGTGAACAGAATTAATGTTCTAGTGTTCGAAAGAGAATATGTAGAGACGAAATATGAAGTATGGGTAAATGTAAAATGTCTAGAACAAGTGAATTGAACTTTATATCTGGGGAGTGCGTTTTCGAGGGATGGAAGATGTGAGTTGGATGTGGATAGACGGGTAGCAGCTGGCAATGAAGTGAACGGTGCTTTGGCTGGTGTGAATATTATATCTAAGTCTGTCAAAATGTCCAACCACAATGCAATGTTAATGCAGACTTTATTGTACGGTCAGCCCTGTAGCCTGGGCCTGAATAAGACTACGTTGTTCCCCGCCTCTCGTAAGAGGCGACTAAAGGGGCCTTCGAGGTCGCAGCCGATCGCAATGGGGCTCCGATTGTCCTTCCACGGGACGATAGTGCGTGTGATCCGCGCTGTCGTAGCACTGCGAGGGCGCAGGAAAGGCTCTATAACTGCCTCCCTTAAGAAGAGTGCTTCGGCACAGCGCGAGAGGGGCTCGTTACGTTCCGTAGGAGATCCTGGAGCCCCTCGACAACGCGCCGATGACGAACACCGTCAGGTTTTAGTGGGTATAGTCAATTAGATTAGTCTCAAATACATACAAGTTACAATAAGCGATGACCAGAAATCTATATACATAATATATAAAAATTCAGCTTCCGTATGTTCGTGTTCGCAAAACTCGAAAAGTAGTCGACTTGAAATTTTGACACAATGTTGCATTCGAATACGTGCGTTTTTTTAAACTACTATCTGCTTATATAGATTAAAAACGCAAATGTTCTTTTGTTCAATGCACGGCACAACAACGCGTGGCCGGGAACACCTAGTATAATATGTACAGTGGTGGTCACATAATTAAAGACACCTATTTAGCTACATACAACTTTATTGATAGTTTTATCAATAGTGAAGATAAGTTTCTACTTTAATTACTATTAATCATTACACTAATATCACATTATTAAAATGAAGACAATAAATCTTGTATTTAACAATGAGACCTTATGTTTGTTAAATAAGTCACAAACTTTTTTTTACACTTGCAGCTACACCTAATTAAAGATTGTTTATGTTTCATGTTCTTAACTTAAAGTTTAAAAAACAGCCCTAATTTTTTCCATTTTGCCGGGAATTATCAAGAAACCCGCTTAAAGCAAAAACTAGCTTAACTTTATCTCAAAATTAATATCACTTTCATCATTTTCAACGAGCTACCTACTATGGGAAAAAACAAAAGTTGTGATTCCTCTATAAGGAAGATAATTCTGAATTTTTATGACAAAGGTTGAACGGACATATAGGAAATGTACCTAGGAAACCGAGACTTAAAAAAGAACCCCACGAGAAGACTCAAGAATACTATTGTTAGCCAAAAAAGAACCGTTCAAAAGACAATATAGCTTATTCGTTTGGAAGTATTTGGTGCCGGAATGTCGAGAGATGTGTCGGCAAGAACAATTATATTAGAATGCGATTATGTGAGGCAAATTTATTTGGAAAAATATCTCGTAAGGTAGGTACTACTTTTAAAGAAAGCAAATATTTGATATTTTCTAGATTACTTTGCTAAAAAATATGAAAACTGGATTATCCGTCCTGTCTGACTACCCCGTTAGGGATATAGCGTGAAGATATGTATGTATGTTTGTAAACTGGATTCAATGTGAGTGAAAAAATGTACTATTTACAGATGAAACGAAAATTTATATAACCAATTCTGACTGAAAACAAGATATGTGAGACGTCCTCCGAATAAAGAAATTAATCCAAAGTATACGAAAAAAACAGTCAAACATGGAGGAGGATAATTAACGTTTGGGGCTGTTTTTGTAAACATGGTGGACCTGTCAGGAAAATTGTAGGCAATATGGACAAATTCCAGTACAAGAATATTTTAAAGCAAACTATGTTACTTTATGCAGAGAAAAATTTGTCGGTGGTTTGCCGACAAGACAATGATCCAAAACACAGCAACAGTGGTTAAAGACTTTCTACTGAGCGAAACAGCAACAACCAACAGTCTTAGATTGGCCCCGATACAGTTCCGACAACAACCCTATTGATAGTGATACCATGTGAAGAAAATGGTGGTCACAAAACGTACCACTAACGTTGATCAACATCATATGGATTTTAAAGAAACACGAGAATAAATTCCAATATCAACTTGCAACAAATTAATCTCGTCAATGTCAAAGCGATGTTGTGCACTCGGAATTCTTGCCGGAAGGTCAAACGGTAAATAAAGAATATTATTTGAGCGTTATGCGGCGTTCAAGAGCAAATTCAACGAAAAAGGCCAGATTTATGGAAAGAAAATTCTTGGATTTTGCACCACGATAATGCGCTTTCGCACAAGGCCATCACTGTGAACAAATTTTTGGCCAAAAACTTAACAAGTACCATCAAGTCACCACCTTATTCACCAGATATGGCTCCAGCCGACTTCTTTCTTTTTCCTAAACTCAAATTAACACTTCGTGGCACCCGTTTTCATTCGGTAGAAGACATAAAAGAGAATTCGCGGCGAACACTGAACTCGATTCCGGAAAAAGCGATTATTCGTTGGCGTAAGTGTATCGTTTCTGAAGGAGCATACTTTGAAGGTGATAAAATAAATTTGGATGAATAACTAACATTTCGTGTATTATTGGTCTTTTCCCGGTACTTTCTTGACAGAGTAGTATAAAAATGCACTCGCATCTGATCAAAGATTCTTATCTTGTTTTTATTGTTCTTCATCCAAAATAGCCATACAATTGATCTCATACCTCTAACTCCTATAGTAAGGGAATAACGGGGGTGACAACCCTTAACTTAAATTTTTTTTTTTCAGTACCTATTGAAGATATCTTTATGAAATTCAAACTGCACATGGCTATTCATAAACTAATTACAATATATTATTTTAAGAATTTTTGCGATATTGAAAACTGTAAAAAACGAGAAGTATATTATTTGAGGGTGGTTTTTTACACTTACCCCCAAAATAACAACTACAAAAAATATATCTTATTTGTTCATTAGTTAGCTATTACACGTTAAAATTACAAAAGAGTCGAAATGGTGGAACATAGCTAAAAAATATGAAAAGCCATTATGGATCTGTATATATAACAGTAACAGCATTAACAGAAAAAGAAGCAAATGTATCACGATTTGTAACAAAAGTACGTTGGCCTGTTGAAGCTGTACATGGCGCTATAGGTAAAAAATACCGTTTATTAGATAATGTTCTGGACAAGCTTTTACCTGTGGCAAAATCATTGTGCAAAATACCTGAATTTTTAAACAACAATTTTAGTAAAGGATTGAACTCCGATATTGAACTTTACAATAATATTATTGCCTTTATGAAAGAGCGTCAAAATCAACAGAATAAAATGCAAGAATTGGTTGAAAATGAGAACAAATCGGCGTACAAAACCTTTTACGAAATTATCTTCAACTAGTCTAATGGATTTTACAGAGCTGAGTGAAACTGATCTTAGAATATTACTTACTGGCGCTTATCAATTGTCACAAGCAGTACGTCATCTTGCTGAAATAATGACTGACAACGAATTAAACCTTGAATTTTTAAAATATCACGAAAATATTGTAAAAGTAAGAGTACGATCAAGGCACATTAATAACAAGATTTATAATTGCTTTATCGAGTATGAGCCGAATTCTAGACCTATGAGGGAATTCGAAGATATGTTTGTGATTGTGCAAATGGAAACAGAACAGTGGGCTGCTGCTCTCACGTAGCGACGGTTATTTACTATTTAGCACACGCTGGTTATAAATCAAAAAATATAAAAGCAGCTGAAATATTGACATCCATGTTTGATGCAACTAATATAACTACTACTGTTAAAGAAAATAGTGACGATGATTGAATTTTCAGTATAATAATTCGTAATTGTCTATATTTCTAAAAAAAGGGCAGATACGGAGTACAAAAAATCGTCGCTCTAGTATGAAACGCTGTATGGAAGTGATGAAAGCAAGGGAAGTAAGCAGCTATGTAAAGATTGTGTAAACTGTCACTCCGTTCTCTCTGCCTATCCCTCTGAGAGACAGGCGCGATGGTATGCATGTATATCTATATTTTGTATGACCAATTCGAATCTTTTGTAATTTTATGTTCAGTTTGAATTTCATAAAGGTATCTTCAATAAGTATTGATAAAAAAAAATTAAGTTAAGGGTTGTCACCCCCCTTGTTCCCTTACTATAAGGCTTAGAGATATGAGATTAATTGTATGGCCATTTTAGATGAAGAACAATAAAAACAAGGCAAGAACCCTTCATCAGACGTGAGTGCAGTATTCATATGCTTAACCTGCTAGACCCTTTAGAATGGAGAAGATAGATTAAGGGATGCATTTGACGACACTTCAAAATTAGTGAAAATATAGACAAAATTGCTATGAATTGTTAATATAAATACGTCATACAATAAAATGTTACTCCTTCATACAATAGATATTAGCTTTAAAAAATTTTAAGACGCTGTAATATAATTATTGCCAATAAATAAATAACAACTAGTCGCGGGCAACAACTAGGCACAGTACATTTTAACTAAAAATACATAGGTCAATTGAATCCTTACCTTCGGATCAAAACTAAAGGCGGTTTCTGGTCTCAAAGGGCAGGGCAGTCCGCATTTACAAGTCCCAGCCGTTTGGAGATAGTCTCGGAGTTGCGGTAACGTACTTAAAGCCGTACCGCTAGGACTGCAACAAATTATTGATTACAATTAGTAAAATTATTATTTAAAATACAATTTATTTGATCTTATAATAATAATGTACTCAGACATTTCACATAGCGTTATCTAGTCCCATACTAAGCAGCACAGCGCTTGTGTTATGGATACTAGGACAACTGATATACTACTTATATACTTTTCTTTTGTAAATACATACATATTATACATAAACACCCAGACTCGAGGCGGGAATCGAACCCGCTACCACCGTTTACTTACCGACGCGCTTAACCGTTGCGCCACGGAGGTCGTCAAGTCGTCATCTTAATTAGAAAGTACATCAAACTCAGACAAAATGGTCATACACAACGCGGTGTTGGTTACGATTTTATTGTACGGTAGTTGCCTGGATATGTCCGAAATCGAGTGAAAGTAAGATAAATGCAGTAGAAACGCGATCTCTTAAAAATACGTACGGTGTCACCTTTGCGGACCAATAAGCAATGAAGAGATACGCAGTATGACAGAGTTGCACGACAGTGTTGTTGTGAAAATGAAGAAAGGAATTCTTAGATGATTGGGGTACATAGAAAGAATGAGTGATAAAAGACTGACGAAGAAAATAAAATCTACAGAGCGAGAGCGAGTAAAAGGAAACTAAGGAAGACCAAGGTTGACTTATGAAAATCAAATAGCCAGTGTTAGCAGACGGAAATATCAAAAAGCTTAATTAGGCGAAATTGTGTGAGGCGAATGATGAGATTTGAGGTAACGAAAGAAGTATGTAAGGACCACGACACTTGGCGCTCCGTCCTCTCTGACTACCCCGTTAGGGGCACAGCGTGAAGATATGTATGTATGTGTGTTAATTAGTAAGTAATCATTATCTGACGAAAATCATAACATTTAAAATCTCATCGCTGTCCCCCCTAGACACCTAAATATAGAAAAGTATTGACCCGGCATCCTATATAATTACGTAATGAAAATTGCTCATCATGCAAATGTGCGTTTGATTTTCTGAAATATTTATTTATTTTTATGTATGAGATTCATCGCTTTAATCTGAGTATCTGAGATTCCTGTGAACTATCAAATTTTACAAGTTTTCTTTCCATTACTCATGGATTTCCGACTCCAACCGATGAATAATTGAGTCATATCCACATTCTAAAGCTAATCTATCACCGCAAGTAGATCTATGACTCCAAGTAATATTTTTTGCGATTTTTTATTAAACTCGTAGATGAACTTTTTAATTTGTTTACTTTTTGAGCTTTTCATTGCTATACGTAGGTACAAACAAGCACTGTTAAAAATGTCAAATAGCTAAAGCATGTAAGTGCACTAGATACAATCACGTCTTGTACTCATAAAATGAAGTCCTAAAGTAACAAGAATTGGCATCTTGTAACAACCGCTTCCAATTCTCTTTCGATTTGTGATGATGTCACATGCTACCCGATCACGATTTAAACGATTTTAGTTAAACTGGTTGATGGGATAAATGTAGGCACAGAGCTGTTTATTTATTATGGATAATAGTCAATCTAAAGGGCATTAAGTTTCAACCCAATGAACAAATGTATTACTTACTTAAAGAATTATTACTATTATTAAATATAATATTGAAGTGTCTGTTTGTGATTTCGAAATAAAAGCTTCTTCTTAAGCTTATATGGTTATTTGTACATAAAAATCTAAACACGTTTTTCTAAAATGTTTGTCTGTCTGTCTATCAGTTTGTTTGTCTGGACTAAACTCCGAAACGGCTGAACCAATTTTAACGGGTCTTTCATTGACAAAACTTTTCAGAGAGTAACATAGGCTGCTTGTTATACCAGAGAAATAACAAATTTAACGCGGGTGAAATCGCGAGGCATGGCGAGTGTTTAATAAAAAGTTTTAGTACTAAAACTCAACTGCGTAGTTAGTAAAAACTTGCTAACTCTTTTTTCTTGATTTCATTGCCGGTATCGGACGTCATAAGCAAGTAAAAGTATAATTAGGCCTTTAGTCTAACTTTGAGTTTAACTTTTTTAATACGAAAAATATTGGTCTAAATCACATGTTTGCCTCGTGTGTTGTATATTTCAGAAATCGCCTTCTGAAGCTCAAGAATTTGATACTTATCATGATGAGGTGCGATGAATTTTTTTAGCTCTTGACTTTGGAGTCGAATTATAGACGCCTTATTGAAATTTTTGAAATTGAACTTAGCCTATATCACTCGCGTGAATTAAATCCAATGACGCTTCATACGTTGAAATCAGTTCCATGATTTTGGGCCTGTGAGGAAAAAATGAACATACAAACATGTATATGGTAGATACAGTATATATTACATATTATGCTGCTAAAACATGACCCTCCTTTTTGTTTCAACGTAGTTGGGTAACAGGCTATTAAGAACAATTTGCAAACAAAATACGTTCACGATAACAACACAAACCATCATACCTCGCTGACATTATTACACCTCTACTCGCTTTACAAACAGCATCTTTTATAAACGCTCCACATGATAATTCACGGCGATTGTTCACGGTCTGGTACTCTTGGCAAAGGTAAGCCGCGACCGCAAAAAGAGATTTTTGTTTATCCCGTTTTTATTCATGCGCGGACTCTGCGGGGTCCACTACTACATTCACGTACTTTATAAGAGGCGTATCGCGGTTGAACCGGAAATAGGCGGTAAAAGTCATTTTTTTTTTATATTTAATAAATAGAAAAGTGCACAAAAAACAAGTAGCCAATAATAATAACTCAATGAGTGTGTATAAATCAGCCCTATTGCAATTTGCATTGCATATCATTCAATTACTTCTAGTCCTATTAAAGTTTAATCCTATAAAGTTTATTCACGTATCGCCTATTCTACATTGAATCACATCTATTATAACAATTTCCTCAAATGCCATTTATTTCAAATGTTTGAAATGAAGGCGACGCATTGATAAACAATTATTTAATCTAAAATAGACCTTCTGCTCTATGCAAAAGTGCGCGCGCTAATTTACGAAAAATACGAAAAAACAGTTATTTTCGTTTATTTTAAAAACAGTTTAAAATTAATTATAATTAATTTTAAAAATCATTTTGAAGAATATATTTAGATTAACTTAAGCAGAAAATTTAGAAACATAAATCGGTCCCATTCCTATGAAAATGTAAATATCTGTTTTAAAAGAGGTTTCTTTGATATTTTTTTTTTGTGTTACAAAAGTTAATTCATCGTGTAATGCAACTCCCAAAATGAAGTCAATGAAATGAGGAAACAGTTTACCAAATATCTCAGTTTACAAAATATATGTCAAACAAATTACAACTGGAATTGAAGGACTACATAAGGTTATTAATAATGCATATTATTTAAAAGAATTAATAATTAAGTAACGAGTAATGACGCTTTAAAATTAGAGTTTGGGTCCGGGACATTTCGTGTCTCAGTGTTGTGGCTATTTCCAAAAATTGTCTCATTTACCAGGATTTACTGTCGCTCGGTTGACTTTGTACTAAAAGTATGTAAAGATCGCGATGCATGGCACTCCATCCTCTCTGGAGATGCAGGGTAAGGATATGTAGCAATGTATATTATACTCGTTCAAATGGATTAAGACCTTTAAACGGCCAAACTTAAGTTGTAGTTGACGTTAGTAACTTATTAATCTGTGGTTGTAGTATAAAACTTAAAACTTTTGTGGGTATTCACACTACAGTAGGTGTTTTCCTACTTTAATACTAATATAACTTTATTTAATTTCGGCGCTCCGCCCACTCTGCTTACCTCATTAGGGATACAACGTTAAGATGTGTATGTATGTATAATTTTATTTAGGCGCATTAGTTATTGGATATGCATCAGCTGTCTGCCGTGTAGTAGGTAAGGGCGTTAGGGAATTACGAACTTTGAGTAGTGATGACTTTGGGAAATAGGCTATAAAAGTGCTCAAAAATAAGGGCCAATACGGCGAAGTATTTACAAAAGCAAATTTTTTTATATTATGATGTTCAAGAAAATAGTGATACAAGCTCGAATCAAATATTGCCAGACACTTCCTGCCGCCCTACACCACTGAAACCCCAAAAATCAGCCGCATTTATACGTCATCGTGTAAAACTGAAAATTATAAATCAAATGACAAATCAATAGCATTATATTATGACGTATGTCTGGCTGTTGCTCTCAGTTTAAAGTAAGTATACATTCATGTGCACTTCATTATCTATATAAATAAAAAGCAATTGCCACATGTATGACGGAGCATCACTTAAGAACGGCTCGACTGATTTGGCTGATTTCTTTTCTGTTGTGTTCGTAATTGTCAGAACAAAGTTTTTATGAAAGACAATTTTGGGAGAATCCACCGGAAAAATAAGTGAATGGTATTTTTGTATGAAAATCTCAATAAAAAAAATTGGCTGTGCTGCAAACATTCAACATCCGACCCGGGCGAAGTCAGGAGGGATGGGATATTAACTAGCTGTCGTATACTTAAGGTGACGCAATGAGAAACAATAAAATTAATCTAAAATAAACCTTCTGCGCTACACAAGCTTATGAAAAATACGAAAAAACAGTTATTTTTGTTTATCCTAAAAACTATAATTAATGTTAAAAAATGCAACTGCCGTTTTGAAGAGTGTGTTTAGATTAATCTACACAGAAAATTTAGAAACATAAATCGGTCCCGTTAATCCGAAAAAAAATTTAATTAAAAAATTAAACCTACTTCTATCCTTTACTAATTTAAAGTTAAGTACAAAAATAACTTTATAAATACGAAACAAATATCCATATCGTTAAATCTGACAGTTTTTTTTTGAAGTCGATTTAATTTTTTCATCACTTTTTTTTTATTTCTCACTTTTGAGTGACCTGTGAGTGGCCTAAATAAATATCTAGGGCTCGGCCAACAATTAACTTCTTTTCTAATTCTGGAGCGCAATGACATACAAGAGAATCATTAAAATAAACAACGGTTGTAACCCAAGAAACCAAGCTCCAATACCAATGAAATTTAAATGGGATCAATTTGGAAGTATATCCTGTCAAATAAAAAAAGAATTTTCCAAATCGGTTCATAAATGACGGAGTTATGAGGTAACAAACATATAAACAAACAAACAAAAATACAACCGAATTGAGAACCTTCTCCTTTTTTTGAAGTTGAAAAAATGTAAATATCTGTTTTAAAAGAGGTTTCTTTGACATTTTTTTTCCTGTTACATAAGTTAACCAACTGATATTATATAACTGTTTCTGACATGACTTCTAATGTAGGTATTTTAATCAATATAGTACACATTTCGAAACTTAAAGAGGTATTATGGCATTTTATTTTGCAATTCATAGGCACATTATCCGATTTATAACGGAACAAAACAACAATACAGACATCGTTAATTCGTTCATTGTCTTCGTTTATGGAGAAGATGAATAAATAATAATTATTGATTTGATACATCGACATTGACAGACTAGCTGAAAAAAATTAACCTGTTTTTACTAGTAGACGATTCAAAATTGCGGTTGCGTTTCGTTGTTAAAAACTTCGGCGACGCCACAATATTACACACAATATAATAACCACTCCGTTAGAGTTCAGTACCCAAAAGATCGGGTCACAAAACCCCACTGTTAACATAATGCTATGCGTCATGTATGCATCTGTTTGGCTTCTGGATTTTAAAGGAAATAAGACGGAGACATTAACGTTAAACAGTATTCTGCGGCGCCCTTAGAAAAATAACTAAAGCAGCGTCGCCTATTCCATTAGTAGAAACAAAAAAAGTATATGTGATTTTTTTTCAGCAAAATGGTGGCCGATTGATGTACTATAATGTAAATATTCGTGAGGCTACAGACGAGCCGGCTTATTGTGGTTGAGTTAGTTACGAAAAACGGTTCAAAACAATAAGTATTACGTACCTAGCTTAGATTTTTTAAATACAACAATAATTAAAGACAAACCTTCATCTTTCATCTGTTTTTGTGAAATAAATTGCGTTAAAATTCTTAGTTTTTAAAAACATTTTCTTACAAAATAAATCCTTTGAGGCCTATTTAATTACCGGTCTTACTTTCGTATTATTTTGTTACTAGGTCTATCTGATTACAGATGGGTAGTACAGCGATATGCCAGAGCTACGCCGCGCAATTGCACTGACCAACATCTTTTCATTGCGCCGACTGTGTTGGCACACTTTGAGAATGCGCCATGGCGCACTCGACTTTGTCGGAATCGGAGAAACGAAAGTAACCTTGATATATTTAGAGGAATATTTGTATAGAAGACATACTAAACTTCGCTACAAACTAAAGTTAAAAAAAGTCACCGGATAATGGAGTTTTTTTTGCAATCAAAATAATTAAAAAAAATACAAGCATCTAGTCTTCGACTCTTCTTTGTGATGTCGATTCTGTTAAACGTAATTTACAGTTAAATGTTAAATAAATACAATAATAATAAATTCGTCTGTGCAACGTACGAAAAAGCTCCCATCTGTCATCGAAATATAGATCCAAAAAAACCAGCCAAGTGCAAGGTTACCAGCATAGGTACAATGCATTTGTGTTATGTATTTACCAAAAATAAATTAAGTCGGATTCAAAAACAAACTTAACTTTGCAGTTGAAAGACACGTTCTCCTATACTCTCCGATTGCAAATGTAAGTGTGTAATGTCAAATAACATTACAAAGTTATAAATATAATACATCTAGTTTTTACTTATTGGCTAACGTCACCTAAGTAATTTTCTATAGAATTGTTACGAAATTTTTACTTATCTAAGTCCTTTGTACAATGTAGTCGACTTTTACCCGTTAACTTGTAGAGCCTACTTAATTGTGATGATTTTCCTTTTATCTTCGTTATACATATTACTATCGTGAATACTTTTCACACATCCAAAAACAACGATTTAGCTGGTGGAGGAGGCGGACACGAGACTAACAAAAATGACCACTTGAAAGCTTAATATTTCACAAGCGGATTCCTGAATCAAAAAATGTTCATCACGTACTATCCCCTTCAATCAATGGCATATCGCCAATATTTTTGAAAAGCCTATGCATCGACACCAAACACAAAGGAATAGACGACTAAAAAAATATCATCCCCGCTTTACCTACACAAAAAAAAATGGTTTTCAAGATTTTATTTCACAACTTGAAGGCGTGATTAATATGTATAATAAAATAACCATGCCAAATTACATCTTCTTAGTATCAAGAGTATCCGAGTTCAACCACGGATAGACAGACGGACGTACAGACAAACTATAAGGGCCAAATTATAACGGTTCCATACCTTAAAAATATACATATCTATATATTACCACTTATAAAGTATAAGAGACTAAATACGTTCACCGCGCATGGAGGTAGCGCACGTCGAACGCTTTTTGCAGACAACCAAAGAACTAAAACCTAAAACTTCAGATTGACTACTTACTGAACTGTTTACACACACTGATTTATATTTACACATGGAAAATTAGTCGTCTCGCTACTTAACTCACTACTTACCGACTTACCAACTTATAAACTGGTAAACCAGACAAGAGCATAATTGAGTTGACTCAATGCGTTGACGCAGATTAACTCGCATGAGTTACTAAGTTTAGAAATTTTGGCAAGTCCCCGAGCTCACCTCTACATTATGAGGTAAGGGATAACATTATTCATACGCAGAGCTGTCACTTATTTCCGATAATTATTACTTATACTTAATAACTAAATAGCAAATAGGTAAAATGTAATTGTATTTATATGTCGGTGGAAATAATAAAGGCACTCATTTCATTTCACTTTGACTATAGAAAGGCAAAGCGCGACTTCCGGTTTGGAAGGGATGCGAGCTAACGGAACGTCAGGGGTCAGTCTGACGAAACTCCATACAGAAAAACAGGGTTGCATGAAACGCGTGCTAACTTTAATGGCGGCTATCTCTGTCTTTTTCGACCCCATACAAACGTCTCTTTCTCAATCTGTCGATTCTGTCGACCTTTGTCATTCTTTTCCAACAGTATATAAATACTCTGTGATCTGTGTTAATTTCATTCCTTTATGTTTTTGTAGTCATTCATATTTATTACTTTTTTTCAAATATACGTATATGGATTCACAATTCTGAAAAGTGTAATGCAGTGTTCCGTTGTCTTGTATTAAGAAAAACGCATTACAAGACCTGTGAAATATGTGGTTTAAGAGCTGGCCGGACTAACGATAGAAAACATTTGTTTAAAGCGAAATTTCTCTTAGACGAAGACAGGTTAGTACATATATATTCTTTATTTTTATGATATGTATTGTTATACGCCATTTATTTTATGCCTTTTGTAAAATCTTGATTTATAACCAAGTGCAATAGTGTGGTCTCTTATCGATACTTACATATAATTAAATATACATTTTTAACTTTCAATGTATGCGAAGTAGTAATTGACGGAAAAAATATTTTGATATTATATCGAAATATTCTTTACGTCAGTACATTTATGGCGTAATTTTAGTCATTTTTTTTATTAAAATATCAGTTTAATGGGTTCAGTGGTTTAAGCTTGAAAGTAGAACAAACAAAATCTATTCTACTTTTTTAATGTTAGGATTCTACTAAAATATCTTGTACTCATTGTTATTATTCACGGTTTATATATTTTTTGTTTACAGAATCTATCTTTACCTTCATATAATTATTATAAATGAAACTTTAAATCGAAAACCATGGCAAAGGTAAAATAACTCGGAAAATCTGTGTCACAATAAAGTAAGAATTACACCTCTGTATTTCATCTTGATGTAATTATTTATTTTTTTTGTTTAATTATGTAATCGTATACTTTTTTCAGCTTAGCAGCCAATATTCTCAAAGATATTATATTAAAAACAAGAAAGAACCAAACAAGTTAAAGATGTCCGTTTCTTAAAACGCTTCAACAAAATGTATGTTAAATAAAAATAAAATAGTTTAACACTAAGAGTTTTTGTTTTTAAATAAATAATTTTATTTCATATTAAACTTTATTGAATTAGTTAAACCTCATTTTATCAATAAGAATTTTCGCCGAGAGGACATCACTATCACTTTCGTAATGTTGGCAGTAGTGAACGACAGCTGTGGAGACGACCATTTTGTTTTTTGCTTTACGTTGGTACTTGAGCTTAGTAAGCGTATCATACAAATTTCTTTTTCATATCTATGTATGAAAGTCCCGACTCCTAAACGTGCTCTTTGTGATTATGTGCTCCTTGGTCCATTTGAACGATGCAACTCGGTCGAAAGGTCAAACCAAAATAAAAAACAATCTCGTTAAATTTTCCGTTTGAGATATTTTATAATGCAACGCGAAAGTTTAAAAGTTTAGAAAAAATATGTCATGTTTAGCTGTGTATCGTTGTACTGTGACCTTTCCTAGTCACGCGCATTAGTAAAAATCTAGAAAGTCGGTCAACAAAAAGGCACTTTAAGGACACGCTTTTACAGCAAACGCTCCGTCCATTGTTACTTGGTTCGAGCAATCAAGTGTCATAATTTGCATTTAATATATTCCTTCTCAATGTCCATGATTTTTCCGTGCTATTCTTCTTATATTTCTTTTGGAAATAAAGTACGGGGACAGCAAGTTTTACGCGAAGATATTTTTGAACATGTTAAAAAAGTAACTCAAGGTAACGAGTCATACATTTTTGAATTCAAGCTGTAAAGAGCCTTAATTTGATACTTCTTGAAATGATCACAAAAAAAACTTTGACTTTTGGAGATTGATTTTATGAACCTAAATAGAAAGATTTAAGAAAGAACCTAAATAGAAGACACGATGACCACACGGCTCACCTTTAGAAGAACGTTTGTCTTTAGGCTACCACTTACTTCAAACTGTTTAATATTCCAGCTGTTTAAGTGCGTCCGTTTCTGAGAAAAACGGTTGTGACAGACAGACAGACAGGACAGACATGGTGACTCCCTAAGTATTCGCATTTTTTAATTTTGAGACATTCTGACAAAAACAGAGAAATTACAAAATTATGATTATTGTAATGCAGGACTCTATGTTAACAAGAAAATCAGTTTTTATACAGAACAAAACATTTCTTGTTATGAAAGAATACAATATTATATTATAAAATTAAAACAACATAATTTTGTCTATTCCACGAAAACATAAATCGCATAAGACGCGCCTGATACGCAAACAATAAACCCCTTCACGGCCTTGAAGGAATATGACTAATAGACGGCTACTTTATCCTCATTGACATCTGCGTCATTGATGCAAAAAATGTCGAACTTAGAAATATTTTATACAGTCAATACGATTACCAATAGGTATTGCTTGCGCATAATCTATTAGTCCGACTATGCATGCAAAATTAGTTTTTTATGTATTTTAACCATTGATGTTTTTGACTATTTTTACTTTCAAGTCTTTATGGAGCAAAGAGAATATTAATATTATAAGGTATTATTATATTATATAATTTCTTTTGTCTTAAATATCAAAGATTTCTTGAGAAAAATAGACCTGTAGAGAGTTAATAGTATATCAAAAAAAACAGATGAAAATGTGTACCTCTGCCTCCATCATAATGCCTGAACCAATTTGTTTTACTTTTACTCTTATTTATGAAGGATATGAGAGGCTCAAATGTACTGCTATGAGTTAAGCGTCGATTACATTGAGTGAGTTTACTACTACATTAATCTGGCGAGTTTAAGTCAGCGAGTCAGCGAATACGCTAGTGATGATGATATACTAAACCTCCTATTCGCTCAGTAGCCGACTAGCTAGCGAGTTGAAACTAGGGAGATTTATTAACTCCTTTTTAATAACATGAGCTAAAATAAGGACTCCCGCACGAACTACTTCCGTCGCCATTTTGTAGACAATAAAACTAATTACATTAAGATATACCTTGCGGCTAGTTCATTAGCAACTAGATACTATGATGACTCGCGGTGAGCTTACTAGCTAACAAACCCACACGCCAACGAGTAACGAGTAAAGTAAGCCGGCTTTAAGCTTTTTTAGCACGTTGTTTACAATCTGCTAGTTAGATAGCAAATATGATTACACTGGGCGAGTTTACTAGTAGATAGTTAATTCACCGACAAGTAAACTCGCTCAATGTAATCAACGCTTTACTTCGCGAAAAGAGAGTCCAGCTAAGCACACTCAACTTGATGGACGCCTTGCCGTACCCCTTGATAAGTAGGTATTAAGCAAAAAATAATTGGTAGATATATTTCATCGAAAACTGCTTTTGTACATTAAAGTACCTCATCAAACTCAATAAAATGACAACTCATTTCTCTAAAAAAAATTGAATTAGAATGGTAATATCTTCTATACTATAAAACTGAGGTAAATTGCATACACTCATTTTTTACACCTCTGAGACAAAATTGCACCGTTACAACTTTAGCGTTTATTTATAACTAGTTCTTACTTTTGCTTTCATCCACATAAATTATGATTTATGATAGTCAGTTACATCCCCTTGAGAGTCTAATTTCAAAAATCTCTCTATCACAAAGAGCCATTTACATATATATGTATGTGCAAACCTCACATTCCTATTTTAACTTCAGCATCTTACCCTTTGACCACGACTTCGTCAGTGTGGATTTCCGAAAGACCATCGCTCGAACTCGCTCGCTTTCTAGTATAAACCTTTCCAGCAATGTGTCGTATACCGAGCAATTTTTTAGAGTTCCGTAATTAAGCACAAAAGGATTCATCAGTACACGTGGGAAAGGAAGGTTGAAAGGAGTATGATTGATTTATTCCTGGTGGGCAGCCGACTCAAAAAACAGGTTAAGGACACGAGAGCACACAAAGGAGCAGAAGGGAACAGACCACTTTCTAGTTGTAACTAGAATAAGGGGTCTGTTTGCAGTGGGTGGCGTTGTCGCGTAGCGTCCATATCTGCAGCAGTCTATAGCATCAAGAGCTGGAAACTGCAAGACGCGACCATCAGGAATTAATATGAAAGAGTAGTATCTGGTAAGCTGATGATAGATTGTAAGTGATGAGAGAGGATGTTGAAGAATGTTAGTAAAACCTTAAGGATAGTATGATCGAGGCTGCGAAAGAAGTGTGTGAAACGAATAAGATTGGGAAAGGTAAAAAGCGTGATATGTGGTGGGATGATGAGGTGAAAGTGTCTGTGTATAAGAAGAAGAAAGCATGGCGAGACTATCTTGCTACTAAAAATGACGGTGGTATGAATAATTTTATGAAAGACAGAGACAGAGCTGCAGAAAGCGGAAACGAAGGCACTAGTGAAAGAGAAGCGTGAAAGGTGTAGGGTGTTAGATGAAAACAAGATGTCGGACAACTTCGAGCAAAATTCCAAATTATTTTGAAGTACGT
This sequence comes from Zeuzera pyrina, assembly GCA_907165235.1. Taxonomy (NCBI): domain Eukaryota; kingdom Metazoa; phylum Arthropoda; class Insecta; order Lepidoptera; family Cossidae; genus Zeuzera; species Zeuzera pyrina. The sequence goes on from OU015624.1 coordinate 14,978,518, forward strand.
AAGTACCGAAGTCGTACGGCACCTTGCAGAATGAGAAGTCCGTTCGAAAGAAAACCAACAGCTAACAAATAAAAAAGATAATCTGCAGCGATGGAGTGAATACTATGTGGAGAATTGTATGAGTGGCGACTCCGTCTTTGATACTAAGAGCGATTCTAATGAATTGCCACACTGGGGTCAGGGACTGAAGGATGCCATTAGTATGAGAGATTGAAAAAGTGATAAGAAGTCTGAAATGTAGAAAGGCTGCGGGATATGATGAGGTGACTGCTGAGATGATCAAGTATGGTGGTCTTAGGGTCTGGGATACCTTCTGTGCACTGTGCAACCTCTGTTGGCAGAAGAGAGAGGTGCCAGAGAACTGGCGCACCGCAGTCACAGTACCTTTCTATAGAAGGAAAGACTCTCATTTAGACTGTGTGTGCTATAGGATCATCAGCTTCGTCAGCTTAGCAAGTAAAGTCTATACCATAGTATTGACCGAAAGTATGAAAGGTGTTTCTGAAAAATATTTGTGGGAAGCGCAAGGTGGTTTAAGGAACGGTAGAGGCTGTATGGATCAGATTTTCTCGCTTCGCGTTATCATGGGGAAGTTTCTGGCCATAGGTCGGAGACTTTTCTGCGCTTTCGTGGATCTTGAAAAAGCATTCGATATAGTTCGAAAGAAACTGTGGAGTCTTCTGCCTGGATATGGCGTGGAGAGCCCTTGAATGCAGGCTGTGAGGTCATTATATCGAGGCCACAGAGTCTGTGTAACTATAGATAATGACATGCCGCCCTGGTTCGAAATCTGTTCAGGCGTCAGACAGGGCTGCGTAATGTCTGTCTGTCTATTCGTGCTATATTTGGAAAGTTGCCTCCAGACATTGAAAGGTAGTATGAGTGGTATGATATGTGATGGTACAGTGGTAAACTGCCTTTTGTACGCCGAACGACGCTGTGCTTACAGCACCATCAGAAGCAAGTTGCAGACACTAGATACGTGCATGAAAGAAGACTGTGAAGTAAAAGGATTGAATATGAATGTGAACAAAACTTAGGTATGTTTGAAAGGGAAGATGTACAGACAAAGTGTGATATATAGGTAAATGGAAAATGTCTAGAACAAGTGAACGAAATTGTATATCTGGGGAGAACGTTTTCGAGGGATGGAAGACGTGAGTTCGATGTGGAGAGACGGGTAGCAGCCGGCAATAAAGTGAACGGTGCTCTGTCCGCATTAGTAGGCAGTGTGAAAAATGGCCATTTACAATGCGATGTTGAAAACAACTTTATTGTACGGTAGTGAGGCCTGGATATACCCGAAAACGATTGAAAGTAACATAAATACAGTAGAAATACAATCTCTTACAAATACGTGCGGTGTCGCCTTTGCGGACATAATAAGCAATGACGAGATACGCAATATGACAGGGTTGCACAACAGCATTATTGTTAAAATGAAGAAAGGAATGCTTAGATGGTTCGAACACTTGGTAAGAATGAGTGATGAAAGGCTGTCGAAGAAAATATACAGAGCGAAAGCGAGTGGTAAAATAAGCAAAGTTAGACCAAGGCTAACTTATGAAGATCAAATAGGCAGTCAAAACGGAAATGTCAAAAGTACTTGCATATCTAGGCGAAAATGTGTGAGGAGAATGATGAGATTTGAGGTAGCGAAAGAAGTATGTAAGGACCCCGACGCTTGGCGCTCCATCCTCTCTGACTACCCCATTGGGGATACAGCGTGAAGATTGATAGGGGTTTTAGAGATGTAGCAGGTGAATTACGCAGATATGGCTTATAAAGCTTACATGTCCGAGTCTCTTTTCTAGGAGAAAATAAATTGACCACTGAGCAGGCGAATCGATCAATGTGTGTCACGATGTGTCGATGGGTGGTTGAAATTGTCATTGGACGTATAAAACGTGATTTTAAATAATTTCGACAAGAATATTTTAAGTGCGCATCAGCACATTTGATGTTAGATTTTAACATAGCCTGCGCAATATTAATTAAGTTTCATGAGCCTATAGAAAATCGAATAGATGTTCGACTTTTCTTGGAAATTGCTAAAAATAGACGAATACATGACATTATTTAGGGGAGTTCATAAAAAATGAAAATATGAATAGCAGGCGAGCAATATTTGTAACCGTGACGCTGAACATCGACATTTAAATTCATTTCCCAGACGTCACTACATGATTTGATGATAGTAGCTTTCTTATCAAATTAAACAGGGTCAGCCATACTATGGCGAGCATGTGCGTAGAAATGGGAAATATGAAACAGAAATTGCTAACGAGATTGAAGATTACTTGTCATTGGTTCTTTGAACAGATAAATACTTAGTCAGAGGTAGAATAAAGTCTCGGCATGTTAGCAGCAATATTTATTATGCATACATTTTAATTAACAGGACTGCATCAAACTGTGTCAGATATTTCTGGTTACTACTGCAATTGTTTGGTTGGTAACCGTACAGTGGGGTGCTGTGGCCATGTTATGACCATATTGTGGTACTTTAGTTAGGCTCGTTTATCACCAGCTAGGTTTCTAGATAATATATTATGAATATGAACAATATGACAATTATTAATAAAACATTTACAATTATTTGTTAGAATATTTTATTTAATTAGGTTATTTTCCACTATTTATGTAATACACACATCAAAAGTGACTAGGGATCAAGTACGTTTTAGAGTATAGCCGCAATTGAGGATTATTATTTTAACTTTTTTGGATCGTTATTAATTCTTTTTAGCGATTTTCAATATTTGAATAAAGAATTTTCTTTAAATTTTGATTAAAAGTAGAAAATGAACTGTCAATCAGGATTCCTATAAAAGTGTGTAAGCGTTTTTACAAAACTATTACAATTTCTGCATAGGAACTGAAGAAAATTGCATCGACATGGAGCGACGACATCATTTGACACGAGAAGAGATCATGAGAGCCGTCGGAATGTTGCAAGCTGGTTCCAGGCAACGTACTGTGGATGTCGCTCTTGGCACTACACAGAGCGTCATAAGCCGTCTCTGGACACGCTAACGTATAACGGGCAGCGTGGCCGAGTGACATGGAGGAGGAGTTATACATTAGGGAGTCCAAAAATCGAATTTGTTTTATGTTAAAACAATTGTAAATAAAGTTTCGTGCAATTTAAACCACTGCAACCCGTGCCGACTTGCATCTAAAGTTTGTCAGTACTAGATTACTTGAGCGCGCACGCCTACGTCTTAATGAGCTTCTTATAAATTCTTATTGTTTTATCAGTTTCATACATATTTTTTGTTTAGTCAAGATGTGGGTGCAATCACTTAGTTCACAAAGCAATCACAAAGAAAGACATATTATAACCTAATAGGTTATTTCAAACATCAAGCTTCGGCTTCGATCGTCCTTCAAATAGACAAGTTCTTGCAGTATTGTTTTATAAAATTCGTAAAGTGAATTTAACAACTGAAAGAAAGTGCTAATCTCTATACATATATCTACGGGCAATAAACAGGCACAAGTTGTTTGGAAAGCAATATAAGACTCGAATGGAGTCTGTGTGCTTCTTGAGCAAAACCTTGATACAGAAGTGCTTATTTTTGCTATAAAAAAATATTTAAAAAGGCTTGTTTCAAGGATAAATATTTTGATAAGTACTTATGTAAACTTTGTCCTTTGAACACACGTCATTAATAAAAGTTCATCGAATTTAAATCAGGTGATCGGAGTCATAAAATTAGGCCAAACGAAAAAAGATTCTTGCACCTGGCACCTAATGTTTGTTTGCGCACTACAAGTGCGTATCGCGTTTTACAGAATACCTTAAAATTTAACTAAAATGACACTAATCATTTTGGTCCACTTTTATATCTGCTGCTGGAAACTGACAACTGAAGAACTCGGTGAAATTTTTACGAGATAAAAATTTGAAATAAGCTAGAACGTGAGAGAGAGCTTGTTCAAATTAGGCCCTCTTGTAAACGAAATCGAAAATTTTATTTGTATAAATATAATTTTTCAAACACGTCATACAAAAAATGATATACAAAAACCAAGAACACACCACAGAGTACATATAGAATATGATTCGAAAACTTAGGAAATAAAACAAAGGCATATACAATAAACACATTCAGCATAAACTCATATTATGTATCTTTAAAATTTCAATTCATTTGAACTATTAATTAGATTTATTTTGGCGGAAGCAGATAATAATGATTATATAGAACGAGTTTTAAGCTCTAAACTTAAAGCTTGCGTGTACATGATTGTCCATATTAAATGAAAAAGTAGATGTAACATACTCAGATTGATTACATTATGTTGTATAGAAAGCAATGTGCATATATACTTTAATGTATGTATACTTACATAGACTTGTACATATTTAACTCAATTCCTGCATAAATAACATTTTTAGAAGGGACCTTTTTCACGTACGCATATTTATATTAGGCAGGTGGTGTAAACCACTATTTTAATATTAATAATTTTTAATTATAAAATAAACATGTATCAAAGAAATTTCCGTTTATTTAATTAAGTCATTAAAATTCATATCTTTACACAACATTAAAAGTTTGCCATTAAAAATTAAACAGTTAAAATATTAATAACTTGAAGTACAAAAAAAATTCAAATTGGTTCGGCGCAGGGATTGATCTCATTTCCTTGGGTCATAGAGACGGAGCGTGACGTAACGTAGACGACAGATATACTCTGGCTGAAAGCTAATTATGTGCAGACATACACAAGATTAGACGACAGATTATCTGATTTCAAAGAAAAGATATTATATTACAAAACTTATGGTATGATCTTCAAGAATATAAGTGATATATAAAGTCAAATGGCTCTGATTAAATAGTTTTTCAGATTGAATGTCGATCTGAAAGCGTTTTTAGACGGACCGCCGATCATGTTGTAAATAGAGAACACAAGGCATTCATAAATAATAATAATAATACTCCAGACAATTACACAGATTGTGTGACCCTAAACTAAGCAGTAAGCTTGTACTATGGGTACCACACAACGAACTCTGGGGGAGTTCCCAGTAACAGCCAGACTCCAAGCCAATTTAGAAAAGTTCGTTTCCTAAATTGACCTGACCGGGGATCGAACCCGGGACCCTAGCTTGGAAAGCAGATACATATGCCACTGCGCCAACAGGCCAGTCATTTCATAAATAAGTTTCCTGAATCTGAAACACAGTCTTACAGCCTTCAGAAATCAGTAAAACAGTGCCTAGGATGACATTTTATAACAAACTTTTAGTAACCAGTTTAAACGTAACCCGCTATAACATATTACCTTGTATAATGCGACTTAACCTAGATTTGTTGACGTAACTGAACCTCAAACGAATCTAAATCTATAGTTTATTTATTCGTTAGGGATATAACTAAAGATATGTATGTAAGGTTTTTTAACCTATTATTTTTGACTCGATTGGTATGTACAATGTACATACTCCGTAAGGAATTCATGATTTTTGTTAATTTTTTATTGTGATCGTATTGATTAAAAAACTACACATTCAATCAAGATAAATACCTCCGTTCATGTTTCCTTTTTATTTAGGTATTTTTTTTAAAGAAAATTAAGTATAATACACAAGGTTATTTCGAAAGGATAGGTAAATACGGAAGGGTATAAAAGTACCCATGACAACGGAAAACTTGCGTTCTACAATTTCACCAAAACTCAATAGTTCTAGTGTAAAACCTCAAAATTTAAACAAAAATAAAAGTAAGGCAACCCCTAAAATCAGTGTTTTCCCGTCGCTAGCAAACATTATTTGTAATATAGGGCATAATCATAGGGTTGTTCATTCTTTTTTCCATTAAATGAATGTTTTTTTTTGTATGGAAAATAGAATAAAGGTATCCCGTAATTATTACATCTGCAATATAACAGTCAAGAGTGACATGTTGGGATCCTGGCGGATTTATACCCCCTTGCACAATAACCTTGTATAGTAGCTATGTATTATTATTTATTATACATAGTTACTTAAATTAATAACAGAAAATGTTTTTACATACCCAATGATGACGTAGCACAATTTTTTTTGTACACAAAAGTTACGTACATAATATATGATAAGATGTAAGGCGAGCTTGTGATGCAAGAGATATCTTCCAGCCAAACCCACAAAACGTTAGATATTATGTAGGCAAATGTAGGTTATGATCCAATGATATATCTTAACATAAATATTAAATAACTCAAAAACTAACTAGTAATAAGAACTTACCAGATCGCTGATAGGGAGCCGCTGATATAAGTATCAGTTGCAGTCTCTTTAATACACTCGTTATTTATTAAAAATCTTATTGAACAATTTAAATAATCCTATGAACATGAAACATGGTACAATAAATTTTGCTTTACAGTATAACTTCCATTCCACTGAATACAATACACCGCGAATAGAACAGAATACGTGATATCGGTTGGCATGATGCCATAATATCGCTCTATAAAACATTTACACTATACACATCATAACTTAGTTCAATAACTCGTTAATAAAACGCATGTAACATGCATGATGAACGTAACCGTAAGCGTTAGACATCACCTACGGGCCACGGCCCAGTTAAAATGTAAAATATTGTACCTTAGAAAAACTTTAAAAAAAAACATGTTAAGAACAAGCTCTCGAAAAAAGTTTTTTGCTTAGGCTCCGCCCTCACACTCCGACAACCGAACGCGACCTTTAATTAGTTATAATTAGAACATTAATTCATATAATAAAATATCCTTTAGCCAGTACTTAGTAAACTGTATTGTCTTCCTGTTAGCCACAATTTTATGTAACTTACCCAAGTAATTTATGAGAAATACTTAAAAATCTTTCAAAAAGGCATCACATTGCAGAAACAAAAGTATCGAAGATATATAATTGCGATATGGTTTTAAGCGTCGATATAAAAATGTATAAAGAAATATACATTTAAATTTCACATTCATTAAACGTGCGCCCGCCTCAGCAAACTTATTTAAGAACGCTCAAAATTTTGGCAGCCGGGTCTTAACCGCAGAAAACTGAAGCAATTTACTTGAAGCCAGAAATGGCTCCGTTTGTCGTGAAAACACTTGTCGATCAGAAATCGCACAAATAAAATAGAAAACATTACGGTTCTTACAGTGAAATAACGACATAATACATCAGAAAAACGTAACATTAATGAGTAATACAAACTCCACATTTTATTTTATCAGATAAGTATTACATTTTAATCCATAATATGTTGCTTACGCACAGGTGCATTACATTTTAGTTTAATTTGTTCAGTACCTATCGCTTGTTAGTACACACTCTTTCTGAGCATTATTATTCCATTGTTACATTCATGTTGGTAAGTATTCTATTAATAAACTTATAACACAGTGACTTTTGTTGACGGAGCAACCCTTTCATTATTCTGTAGCAAAATTAATAAAAACAATATAATAATATAATATATATAATAATATGGGAAGTGAAGGAAGGGAAGTTGTATACTACCGGAAAGTCTGCCCCCCTGTCATAGTTCATAAGGATTTTTTGGCAATTTGGAAATTACCCAAAAATAAAAAACTTGAAAGGTAGTTGTAAAAATTCAATCACCCGACGAGTGAATAATAATAAAGTTGATTAGTAGATTTAAGTCGTGTAAACTTGAAAAAATTAAGTGTACTCTTAAATCAGTCACGATATAAAAACAAGAAGAACAAGTAAAATTAACACAAGAACCAAAGCTGGCCAAAAGAGTATCTGAAACGAATAAACTTAAGGTTCTGTACTAAATTCAGATACAGCAAAAGTTAATTTTTTTTTAACTTGTGTGCAAAATACCCATTACTTTTTCTTTCTCACTTCAAGTTTAAGAAGTCCAAATTCGTATCAGTAGGTGTAAAGATGACGGAAAAATCGCCTTTGGCATACTCAAGACCGAAAGACAGACGGATAAATGAACAATCAGAAAGACATGACTACATAAGGGTTCCGTTTTTGCCATTATTGAAAAGGAATTCTAAAAAACGCATTTTTACATTTTCTTAACATGTAGTTTAAGATACGACTCACGTACTATAACAAAAGAAAAGTATTTTAAAACTACTAGATAGGTAAACTGTTAAAGCTTGCCTTTCTATTTTCACGAGCTCACGGGATTCACGGGGTAATCCAGATGTATTTTATTTATTAGTTACTACCTCCTTACATCTTTTATTTGTTACATTTTATAACAATACGTTAAACAAAACATTTAAGTTATTTATAAATAGTATTTTGTCAACGAAGGGCGATTCCAATAACAAAATTGAGTCACGAAAGGGATTTCCTCAATGAGTCACACTATACAATAAGCAAACAGAACGTGGGTATCTACTTATGTATTATATCTATAACACGTTCCATTATTGATAGTTGTAGACATACTGAAAGTGAAAAAAATAAATTAAAAAAGTGTAATCATATCTTTCTTACCTACAGTGTTTCTGAAACTTTTAAATATAATTTCTCGATTTGGCTACAAAACGCTGCTTCATAACATGCTTGTAAAAACAGATAATCATGAAAATAACTTTATTTTATCAATTTTAATATGAGACTCAGCAAATAGTTGATTGTTCAAATTCAAATTGTTAAAATGCAAATGGTTGATTGTTCAATCAATAAATTGGCGATGATTGTATATGTGTCGGAATGATCATTACTCGTCACTATGTATAAGTAATTCAAAAGACAAACTGAGTGATGCTTACGTTTAGAATTTTAACGAATGACAGTCTCAGTGAGACAACGCAAGGGAGGCTCGAAGAACAAAAAGATTCAATATTGGGAGTGAGCCCCGGGGTACATGTGTGCTGAGTCCCAGAATAATAATTTATAAGTGTGATGTAACAGTGTGAACAATAACTGTGAAAAACGTTAATGAAATCAGTATGAGCTTATAGTTCACTCAGTTCATCCTATTTGAATAATAAGTGATGTCACAGTTAGGAACAACCCTTGGACCATCCATCCTAGTCTCCGATATATCAATATTCTATATTGCTTTGATTACTAATAAAACTCGAAGTCATGTCACATGTTAGTACATTGTCGTTTTTCCGATAACAAAATTTTAATTTCGATTTTTTTTATCACTCGCGCTATTGAGTTCTATACTAGATGAATTTCTATGCAGTTTATAAGAATGTGAATATACTGTTTAATTTTAAGAGTTAAAACACGATAGTACTATACATGGTAAGATAGTGCAGCTATGATGTTAACAGCATTTTTAATGTCTCTACATATCAAGTGAAAACCATTGTTTTTTTTTGTTAACAGAATGTATAACACATCTAACCTGACATAGAATATAGGCTTCCTAACTATTACATACATTTTCCAGGTGTGGTACTAATAAACAGTAAACTATACCTATTTTAACCAATTATAGTCACTTTTTATGCATGAGGTTGATTTACTCAGTATTTTCACGTAAAAGAAAAATTAAGAAAGCAAATCCCTACTATTGTTGAGAAAATGTAACATTCATTTTCACAATGATATTACATACATACATATCTTCACGCCGTATCCCAAACGAGGTAGTAAGAGAGGACGAAGCGCCAAGGTCGCGATCCTCACATACTTCTTTCGCTTCCTCAAATCTCATCATTCTCCTCACACATTTTCGCCTAGATATGCAAGTGCATTGACATTTCCGTCGGCTAGCAATTTGATCTTCATAAGTCAGCCTTGGTCTTCCTTGGCCTCTTTTACCACTCACTTTTGCTGTATAGATTTTCTTCGTCAGTCTTTCATCACTCATTCTTTCCATGTGCCCGAACCATCTTAGCATTCCTTTCTTCATTTTTTCAATAACACTGTCGTGCTAGCCTGTCGTACTGCGTATCTCTTTATTGCTTATTTTGTCTGCAAGGACAACGCACATATTTCTAAGAGATCGCATTTCTACTGCATTTATCTTACTTTCACTCGATTTCGGGCATATCCAGGACTCACTACCATACAATAAGTTGGCGCCAACACCGCATTGTGTATGGTCATTTTGGCTGAGTTAGATATATTCATACTGCTTACTAATGCAGACAGAGCACCGTTCACTTTATTGCCAGCTGCTACCCGTCTCTCCACATCCAACTCACATCTTCCATCCCTCGAAAACGCACTCTCCAGACATACAATTTCGTTCATCTTTTCTAGACATTTTCCATTTACCCATATTTCACACTTTGTCTGTACATGTTCTCTTTCAAACACCAGAACCTTAGTTTTATTCACATTCGCATTCAATCCTTTCACTTCACAGTCTTCTTTCATGGACGTAACTAGTGTCTGCAACTCCGCATCTGATGGTGCTATAAGCACAACATCGTCAGCGTACAATAGGCAGTTTACCACTGTACCATCACATATCATACCACTCATACTACCTTTCAATGTCTGGACGCAACTGTCCAAATAAAGCACGAATAGCCAGGCAGACGTCACGCAGCCCTGTCTGACGCCTGAACAGACTTCGAACCAGGGCGACATGTCACCATCTATCCTTACACAGGCTCCTCTATATAATGACCTCACAGCCTGGAGTAAGGGGGCCCCTCCACGCCATATTCAGGCAGAAGACTCCACAATTTCTTTCGCACTACTATATCAAATGCTTTTCTAGATCCACGAAAGCGCAGAAAACTTTCTGACCTATGGCCAGAAACTTCCGCACGATAACGCGAAGCGAGAAAATCTAATCCATACAACCTCTACCGTTCCTAAAACCACCTTGCGCTTCACACAAATATCTTTCAGAAACATCTTTCATACGTTCAGGCAATACCTCGGAATAGACTTTACTTGCTAAGCTGACCAAGCTGATGGCCCAATAGCATGCACAGTCCAAATGGGAACCTTTCCCTTTATAAAGAGGCACTATGACTGCGGTGCGCCAGTCCTCTGCATCTCAGCAGTCATCTCATCATTTCCCGCAGCATTTCCACATTTCAGACTTCTTATCACTTTTTCAATCTCTTTCATACTAATGGCATCCTCCAGTCTCCGATCCGAGTGTGGCAATTCATTAGAATCGCTCTCAGTATCAGAGACGGAGTCGCCACTCTCACACAGTTCTCCATAGTATTCACTCCATAGCTGCAGAACATCTTTTTTATTTGTTAGCAGGCGGTTTCCTTTCAAACGCACTTTATTCATCCTGCAAGGTGAAGGTACGTAAGTACCACTTCAGTACTTACGTACTTCCTTCCAAAATAATTTGGTATTTTCCTGGAAGTTGTCCGACATCTTGTTTTCGTTTAACACCCTACACCTTTCACGCTTCTCTTTCACTAGTGTCTTTGTTTCTGCTTTCTGCAGCTTATATTTGTCTTTCATTAAATTCTTCAATGATAATAAGATAAATGAAATAATGATGTACCTATTAGTAGAAATCAGTTGAATAGTCGTAGCGTTAATATAGCTTAACTCGTCAATATAGATACTTTAAAATACTATAATTAGAGAATCTACTATTACTATTAAAATACTATACTAGAGATATTATTATTATAATACTATACTAGAGATTAAAGGCAGTACTAAAAATTCATAATATTGATCCAATAGACCTTCAGAGGTCGTTATAAAAAGATCAGGGGGAATAGACAAGTGGCTCAATTGTCGTAAACGTGACACATTTAGAATAGAGTGACAAATACCACATGATCTAGCGTAACAAATTTCAAATTGGTAATCAAACGTAAGTAACTTTCAATTACTCGTAAATCCAACGAAATGTAAATTCGTGTGAAAACCAATCGTATAAAACGTAGCCAAATGACACTTTTGACGAGCAATAACTCCAGCGAGCGTTTCGACTTTACGAAACGTTTGCCACTTGTCTAGCCGCCCAGGACCACATGTAACTCCCACTATGTTCAATACGATATGGATCAGTACAAAATGGATTTCTCGAAACGAAACCATACAGTACGAGATCCGGGGTCTGATTTCTGCAGGTATCTGTTTTTTTAATGAAATTTAAATGAAATGAATTGTTGATGACGATATAATATGTTGCTGCCGGGTTGCCTATCAAAAATTTGCCACAATTACCTTAATTGGATATATTGTAATTAATTCATTTTAATGAATTCCAGCTATATGTTTTTTAAATGAATTATACATCATTTGAAAGAAAATGATGTGAAAAATGTTAAAGAAAATGGTTGCCAGCTCTCAATTAGCCGCAATCTCAACAACAACAAACAACATACCTATGTTTTTGTTAATTATTGACACTTATTGTGTTTTTCAAGACAATTATGTATTAAACTAAAATTTATTTTTTACTGAACACATTAGTGTAGTAGTGTAGTAGTAGTACGATACTCTCTTAACGCATCTTAGCTGCAGACATTGAAAAAAATCAATATGTATGAATTATTTTTTTCGATGTTTGCAGCTAAGATGCGATAAGAGAGTAGCTAATTCAAATAACGGCAACCACTACTTGCGGCCATTTTAGAGGCAACCATACGCTATTGAGTTCAGCATAAATTAAACTTCAATTTAATACATTAGTTTCTTGAAAAACACGATGAGTGTAAATAATTAACAAAAACATACCTGTTCGTACCTGGCAACCTAGAGGTTGCGGCTAATTGAGAGCTGGCAACCATTTTATTTAACATTTTTCACATCATTTTCTTTACACATAGCTGGAATTCATTAAAATAATTTAATTACAATATATTCAATTAAAGATAATTGCGGCAAATTTTTGATAGGCAACCCGACAGCAACATATATTGTCATCAACAATTCATTTGAATTAAGTTTCATTAAAATAACAGAAACCTGCAGAAAAATAATAAAAAAGGTGCACGCAATTACAATTAAGTCATACACAAGAAGGATGTCAAAGCTGTCGATTCGTGAAGATATGGTTTACCTGACACGTTTATAATAGTTAATACCAAATATAATTCCTAAACAATAAGACCCTCCTCTTCGTAGCAACAAGTAAGTCAGCGAAGTTCATTTTAAATTGGGGTTACATATATTGAAGGTTCCGCTAAATGGATGGCTTACAAATCGAGCTTTTATTTATTCATGCAAAGGGAGCGAGGGTATTATCGGTCGGGGTCGTCCGATAAAAGACACATTTAGCACGGCGTTAGTTGAAAGATAAACATGTCTATCAATATCAATCCATAAAATGTAACATATTTTATAATTATTTATTAGTCATATGTTCATAACTCATACCAAATTACAAACAAGATTATTTCCATAGGGTGATGAAATAAAGACACTAATACTTTAATTAATAGCATGTTTCTTCATTTCGTCCAAATAATTCATTTATGAATAAAATTAAGTGTTTGTCTGTTATTTTGAAATAAAGGCTATATTTCTTAAACTTATAAGGTTATTTGCACTTTACAAAAACCCAACCATGCGTATTTAAAATTTTATTTATCCGGACTAATCTTGGAAAGAGCTATCCCGATTTTGGTGGGACTCATTGGCAAGCAGAGGACTTTTCAAAGACTAAAGTAGGCTATTTTTTATCCCGGAAAATACCAAATTTAACGCAGGTGAAAACGCAAATTACAGATATCAATTCCAAACATCAAGCTAGTTACAAATATCAATCTAAACATGTACATATTCCATTTCCAATTCACAAATAAGTGCACGTAATTATCAAATATCTAGTTATAAGCAGCAAAACGGGAATTTGGCTCCGACTTCAGATCTGCCATAAAATTTGGCGCGTGCTTTATCAGTGCACGCGCAGTTTCTTGTGTTTATGTTTTTACATCTGTAATCAACTACCTAATATAGAAGGCTATAACTACTTTTTACACGGGACACCAAATAAAATATGATTTATCGTACTTTTTAGAATAATAAATGAATATGCAAATATTAAATGAACAATTAAATATTATTGCTTGATTAGCTCTATAGCTCTAGATATGGGTAGGTCTAGAGCAGCCATTCCCAAAGTGGGCGATAACGCCCCCTTGTGGGCGCTGCAGGCCTAAAGGGGGGCGGTAAGAGACCCAGAAAATGGGGGCGTTGTGTAGAGGCCTGGGGGGTGATTTGTAATTTCATTTAGCTAGGAGGCATCTTAGACAACGACTGCATGAGCTCTCGACTCAGTAGACAAAATAAGTTTGGGAACCAGTGGTCTAGAGAGTTTAAACTTTAAACGAATACATATCCGTGGATCCATATCCCTTGTAATACTAATAGATGTAGAAAACGTAGATCGAAGTGCAAATTAGAAACGTATCTTGTGGTACGAGTTGTATGAGCGCAAAGTGGAATGAAATGTGTGTTGTGTAAATGACAGCGTTAACTATATCGCGAGCGTCAGCGTTAAAGTGCCTACCTACTCTATGGTCAGCACCAAAAAGTATAGTAGCTACCCTAATGTATTAAATATTTGTAGGTCTGTGGACACAGAAGTTGGATGTAGATCCGCGGAGATTGATGTACATTGCAAGGAGCTTTACTCCATGGTTTAGAATTATATCTAATAATATATCTACTCTATAGTCAGACTCAGACCTTCTCCCAGCACACGGTAGTACTAGAGTAGTACTTAATACTTATCATAATACATTCTGTCAAGAAAGTATCGGGAATGGATGATTTGTTTACGGTTCCAAATTCAATTTTTTGTTTTTTTTTGTTGTTGTTAGATTGGCACAACTGTTTGCCATTTGGGCGCGGAGTTTGAGTTACATCTCTTATTTAGATTAAATACAGTGCTGTTTTTAATTATATCATTCTAGTGTGTATTGCGAATTTCATAATGGACAAAAACATCGAACAAAGAGTTTGTCTTAAATTTTGCATCGCCAATGGAATTTCGTGTTCGGAGTCACTCAAAATGTTACAGAAGGCTTACGGTGAATCGACTTTATCAAAAACACGTGCTTATGAGTGGTACGAAGCGTTCAAAAGCGGTCGAGATGTGATGGAAGATTTGCCTCGTTCTGGTAGGCCATCAACGTCTGCAACTGAAGTTAACATCGCAAAAGTGAAGGAAATAGTGACTGAAAATCCTCATTCAAGTTTGAGAGAGATAGCCGCCGAACTTTCTGTCTCATGAGTCGATCTGTACCATTTTAAATAATCACTTGGGTATGAAACATGTTGCCGCTCGGCTAGTCCCAAAAGACCTGAATTTTCTCCAAAAACTCAATCGCATAAGACTCGCTGAGGATATGCTAGAACGAGTCAAATCCGATCCAACATTCATGAAACGCATTGTTAATGGTGACGAGACGTGGGTTTAAGAGTCTGACATGCAAACTAGTCAACAAGCTTCGGAGTGGCGCCTTCCAACTGAACCGAAACCGAAAAAAGCACGGCAAAGTCGATCAAAAGTCAAAGTCATGTTGACTGTTTTCTTTAACTATCGCGGTGTTGTGCACTCGGAATTCTTGCCGGAAGGTCAAACGGTAAATAAAGAATATTATTTGGGCGTTATGCGGCGTTTAAGAGAGCAAATTCGACGAAAAAGGCCAGATTTGTGGAAAGAAAATTCTTGGATTTTGCACCACGATAATGCGCCTTCGCACAAGGCCATCATTGTGAACGAATTTTTAACCAAAAACTCAACAAATACCATCGAGCCACCTTATTCACCAGATATGGCTCCAGCCGACTTCTTTCTTTTGCCTAAACTCAAATTACCACTTCGTGGCACCCGTTTTCATTAGGTAGAAGACATAAAGGAGAATTCGCGGCGAGCACTGAACTCGATTCCGGAAAAAGCGTTTAAAAAATGTTTTGATGATTGGATTATTCGTTGGCGTAAGTGTATCGTTTCTGAAGGAATACTTTGAAGGTGATAAAATAAATTTGGATGAATAACTAACATTTCGTGTATTATTGATCTTTTCCCGGTACTTTCTTAACAGAGTGTACTGTATATTACTTACCTATAGGTCAACTGACGCGGAACCTGGATGTGGATCTCCGCGAAGCTGGATATACATCCGGACCGGACAAACGTCGTTTAAAACGTAGGACCTACCCATCAGTACTTAACACTGTAGTTTTCATCATAACACACTATTAGTACTATTTCAAACATCACTACTGTTTTTTCATAAGACCTATAAAAGCGACAGAATCGTTGTATGTAAACTATGTATGATTCTGTTCGTACGTAACGACATCAAACGCTAAACAAAAGGGCGGGGAAACATGGCCTTACAACTATCAATGAATAAGTAGATTGGTATAAAGTTTTGCGGTAAAAGAATAAATAATAAACTTGTGTGGTGTCTACAACGAATTCACGATGTAGCAGTTCGTAAGTTTGAGACATTGACACTATTAGTAAAAGTAAAAAATATACGCATTCACTGTCTCGTGACTTACTGTATTCAGATTTTTAGCCCAATCTGCTGTTACATCCTGAGAAAACGTCGCTGAATAGCCTGTGCACACTACTCCTGTCCAAATGAGTGTACTGTAGAGGAGAGTGGGCAGTATTACAAAATATTTATTAGTAAAAGTTGTGTCCTTGGACCTGTATACGTTACGGTACTAATGGATCCAATTGCAAATAGGAGACGTAAATAGGAGACGTAAATAGGAGACGTATCTTTTAGTGAATATGAAAGAAGTAACGGTGTAGTGGAAGGGAACAACCACGGGGGAGTCTTACTAACTACAGTTAGTAAGACATCTGCTAATAAGAGGAGTTGGAACGGACGGTCCGATACATAATACCGGTAAATTTAGATGTTAAAATATTAAACCTACTTCTCACTACGTTTACAAGTCATATAAAATTCTCAATTAAACTCTTTACAAAATTGTAGATATCGCTAAATTACAAAGCCCAAATAAATTAAAGTTAGAAAGAAGGTGGTACCCTAGAATGATACTGCTGCTATCTGATAATGATTATGGGTGCGAAACTTAATAACTGATGTAAAATGTAACGTGGTGTAAGCACTTGCTAGACATAATATAATTGTGTTTGTTGAATGACTTAAATGCATTTATTATGCAGGTCTAAATGTGTGATCTAAACAAATGTGTGATCGTGATCATATTCTTAGATTAAAATAAAATAAGATATGCTTAGAAAATCATTGTAAAGAGCTCCACAAATGTCCAACTTGATCGGAATTTTTTGAAGTAAAAAATAATTCTCCTGGAATACTACAATAACAAATATATTGTGACGGACGGCGAGAACTGATTGTGTAGATATTAATTAATATATAAATAGATTAGCCCGTAAATATATTTTTGTATTAGGTTTTATTTCCCATTATTCATTTTGAAGTAAAACTTCTTTAGGCACGCTTGGCTTGGGGAGTAAGTTGGCGAATGCATGACGAGAGCGTTACGAAAAGTGTGATCGGGCGATGCGAACGGAAGTTGAAAGAGAGAGATATGGAATTACATGTTAGTAAAGATGGAAAGAGAGAGTTACGTTTCGTATGTAAAAAGTTTTACTTCAGTTGTGTGGTCTAAAGCACACTCGTTTTTTTGTTATTATATTCCTTCATTTATCATGTTGTTGTATGTAGATTTATAAGGGAAGATAAACAGCTATGCGGTGTTTTAAAATCAATAATTTATACGCTTATATTTAATTTGTTTTATTTCCTAGTTTTAACTTTTAATAACTTTAACAATGATAATCATTATGAGAAATATGTTTATACTAGGAATATCGTGTGTTAAATATCACAAAATGTGAAATAGAAAAATAAATATATTAGCGGAGGTCCGCGACTCTCGTCACGGTATTGCCGGGCGAAAAGGTCTAACGCAGGGATTCCCAAAGTGGTCGATATCGACCCCTTGGGATCGAAATCAGTTTTCCAGGGGTCGACATAAACGAAAACTGAGTTTCGGGGTCGACGAGGTCAAAAAATCGACCCCTATTAATTAACTAAAGTTCTTATTTGAAACTTTCAAGATACTGTATAAGTTGTGTTACGTGTACCAACTTGTCATAAGAATGACTAATATTTTTGTAGTATAGTAGTAGTATCATTGTTGTACTTTTAAAAAACTCAACAAATCGATAAGCATGCACATGTTCGTACAAGACGAAAAACTCGGCAAGTCAATAAGCGTGGACAAGTTCGTGCAAGATAATGTGTTTGAGTGTACAAGTCTTTCAGGCACGTTTTGACTTACTCTGTATTTGACGCATATACGCGATTTAACACGAACGAAATCATGATCAAGTTCAAGTCCAAATATACTCCTGATATTTTACTATATTAGGCAAGCAAGCACAAG
Organism: Zeuzera pyrina; assembly: GCA_907165235.1. Lineage (NCBI taxonomy): Eukaryota > Metazoa > Arthropoda > Insecta > Lepidoptera > Cossidae > Zeuzera > Zeuzera pyrina. Next base: position 14,996,798 of record OU015624.1, read on the forward strand.
CTTGCACTTAGGTTGAAAGTTCATTTGCGTTTTGAAATTAGTTGTACCTTAAGTGATAATACACTCATCTACTAATATATTTCAAGAGATTGCAAAGTGATTACACAGCTAAATAAAGTGAAGTACTGAAGTACTGAAAAGTATTCCGTAACGATGCCATGAAGCCTTCAAAAATGGAGGACCGCTTATCAAGAGTATATGCTGACAAAAAAAGTACGCCTTTCTCAATCTTTGAAGCACTTAAAGAAAAACTAAAGAAAAGGCATCCATAAGATCGAAGTTTGCGTCATCATCTATGCAAGACGTTGATGGTTAACGAGTGTCCCATAATATATCTTTACTAATAGCGAAGTCGGAGAAACCTCACACAATTGGAAAGCAGCTTATTTTAGCAGCCATTGCGGAGGTCCTCGACAATGTATTGCACAAGCACGCACATAATATTATAAAGAGAATTCCTTTGAGCAATAACACCGTTCAGAGACGAATAGACGAGATGGGTCGCGACGTGGAAAACATTTTATGCAATTTCTTATAGACCAACAGTTTCTCTCTCCAGTTGGACGAGTCTACATTACCCGCCAATGAAGCTCTGTTGTTAGGATATGTTCGATATATTAATGATCAAAATATGTGCCAAGAACTGCTTTTTGTTACATATTCAGAGACTGATACCAGAGGAGAATCGATTTTTCAGGCCGTGGAACGTCTTTTTACCGACAAAGCTATTCCATGGATGAACGTTTTCTGTTGCGACTGATAGTGCACCATCTATGGTTAGTCGTCATCATGGTTTTATAGCTCACTTAAAGCGACAACTGCCTGAGATACTGGTTATTTACTGCGTGATTCACAGGCAGCATTTAGTAGCAAAAAATCTGAGTCCTAGATTGCATCAATCTTTACAATATGTTATAAATGCTGTCAACAAGATTCGAAGCAATTCTTTGAACTCTCAGTTATTTGCTGAGATATGTGTGGAAAATGACGAAGTCTTTACTCGGTTACTTCGGCACACTGAAGTTCGCTGGCTATCACGAGGCTCTTGCTTAACAAGATTTTCAGCTATTTTTGAATCTATGTTGGAGTTTTTAGAAGAAAAAGACCAGAATTTGAAAGAATATCTGAATAATTGTAAAACAGATATTTATTACTTGACTGATATCTTTGCTATGTTTAACAAAGTTAATTTGCAGCTGCAGCATCCTTTATAAACAAAATTTAAGCAGAAAAGAATATTCAATTTTCGCATTTGTCAAAATTACCAGAAATGCTTCAAAACAATGTTATTTTATCATATGTAAAAGAAAGAAAAGAAAGAAAGAAAGAAATCATTTATTCACTACTTACAACGACAACGCACGGCCCATGGCAACAAAGTTACACATTAACATAACACTATGCTGCGGCAGTGAAAAGGCAACGACTCAGTTCCAATGCCTCTCAATTTACAGAGAGAGCAACACTGATGTTCTGTCGCGCCTAAATGTGATGGTACTATAGAATACATAAATAAATACTAATTTATAATAAAATGTTGACCATGTACTATAAAAAAAAAATAAACGAAATAATATAAAATAATAATAAATAAGATAACATAAAGATATAAATAAATTAAATAAATAAGTCGTGCAACCAAAGAATAGAGAGTATACCCCCAAAATTACACCTCCCGTTATCGAACAGTCACTCAGGACCTCCACCACTATCAGGGCTTATTCTGGTATAACAACAACCACTTTTTACAATTTAATTTAAAAGTTGCCTTACAGAGGGAATTTCTTAAAGGTGGGGGTAGATTATTCCAACACTTTGTAGCCTGATAGCGGAAACTACCCTCGAATGTCCTAGTTTTATGAAATGGCGTGGTCAGTAAGACGCCATTCACCCTACATCCCAGAGTAGACCATTTCAGTTTGTCATAAAGATACTTTGGTTTCTTGTCTCTAATAACATTATTAATAAGGACTGCAAAATGTAATGTTCTACGATACTCCATATTAAGCAAACCGGCTCTATTTAAATATGGAGTAATATGACTTCGAGGAGGCACTCTGTAACAAAATCGAATACATGCATTTTGGACGCGCTGAATAACACGCTTAGTGCGAGTTAATAGACAAGGACCAATAACAGCATCTGCATAATTGAGCTTTGACAGAATCAATACCTCACACAATTTCAGTCTGGTATCTTCTTTGAGGAAATGCCTGATCTTGTAAAGTACCTTCAATCGAAAAAAACAACTCCTGGCAACATTCAAGACATGATTTTCAAATCTCAGCTGACCATCCATAAGCACGCCAAGGTTCCTAGATTCATTTACATATTCTATTGGACGTCCTAACATAGTGACAATGGGTGACTGTGACAAAATATTTTTAATTTGTTTTTTCGAACCAAGAACCATGAACTTCGATTTGTTTGGGTTAAGTGACAGTGCGTTTTGAGCTGACCAAACTGCCACTCTGTCAAGATCTGAGTTAATTTTATTAACCGAAACAGTTACATCTTGCTTAGGATCAACAGAAACATAGATTTGTACATCGTCAGCATAAAGATGGAACTTGCAATGATGAATCTGATCGACGATATCAGATGTGTACAAAATGAACAGAAGAGGACCGAGAATTGAGCCTTGAAGCACCCCTCTATCAACCTCACGGCTAGTGGACCAAATCTGTGAACCATCGTTTTTTTGTACTCTCACTAATTGAGACCTACAGGAAAGATAACTGTCAAACCAATGTATAGCAGAAGGGTCAAATCCGTAATAAGCCATTTTTGAAAGAAGGACAGGTATACTAATGCAATCAAAGGCGCGTGAAAAATCTAACAAGACCAAAATAGTACCCAAACCAGCATCCTGTGCTGCCAGAATGTTATCGAGCACATCAAGAAGAGCAGTAGCAGTCCCAACACCTTTCCTAAAACCCGATTGCACCGAGGGTAAAATATTATTATGTTCCAAGAAATTATAAAGTTGCAGGTATACAATCTTTTCAAGGATTTTAGACAAGTAGGGCAAAATACTAATGGGCCTTAAGTCCTTAAAATTTGTAGGATTAGAAATCTTTGGTAAAGGGGTTATGAGAGAAGTTTTAAAAGAAGAGGGGAAGGTTGATGTAACAATGGATTTATTAATAATAGATGTGATAGTGGTCAAAGCATGTGGTAACGTTAATAAAAGCATATCCCTGTTAATTCCATCAATACCTTGTGCATTAGATGTAACAGACAACAAAGCTCGGGAAACGTCATTCTCACTCACAGGTGCCAAACTAAAAGTTATGTTGTTTAGTCTATGAAATTCATAAAACGTAAGTGAGCTAAGGGGAACCTGACTGGATCCTGGTACATTAAGGAAGTAATCATTAATCTCATTGGGATCAGTAAGCTTAGCCGGTAGACAGGTATGACTCATGTGGTCCATTAATACATCCTGTTTTAAATTCCTCCACAATAATTTTGAATCATTAATCTGACTGTTCACTTTAAGATCATAAAAAACACGTTTCTCCTGATAAATTGCTTTCCGAAAAAGCTTATTGATAGTTTTATAATAAGATTTGTGTTGGTGTAACTTAGTGCGTCTATAACGCTGCAGGGCTTTATCGCGAATATCTTTCATCAATCTCAAATTATGCGTCATCCAAGGCATGGGCCTGTCCCTTACGCGTACAGTTTTTAAAGGGGCGTGGATGTCAAACAAATGCAAAACAAAAGTGTCAAAACCAAGAATCATATCATCCACCGAGGCGACACCCTCGATACTGTTCCAATCAAGACTATATAAATCATTGTTAAATGCATCAATGCTTATGTCTTTAATAGGTCTATACGTAACGAGTCTAGGGGTAATTTTTTCATTTTTTATGTCAAGAGTAACGTTGACCATGGCATGACCGTTAATCCCAGAAACACCGGAGATATTAACACTATTTATGGGAACATCAGTACAGACCAGATCAATAACAGTGGCAGTACTGGCCGTAAAATGAGTGGGTTCTGTGACAACTTGTGTGAGGCCAAAGTATTGCAAGAAATTGTTAAGATATCTAAGTCTACCGTCAGTCAAATCAAGAAAATTTATATTGAAATCACCCAGCAACACGAGTTTATCTGAAAAAGAAAACGCTGAAATAGAATCCGTAATGGAGTCGAAAAATAAATCAGCTGATAACCAAGGGGGACGATAAGCCGTACCAACAATCAGTTTTTGACCATTGACGTTAACACGTAACCACCACTGTTCAACTGAAGATTGAGGATGTTCCAAAGTGACAGCTCTAATACCACGTCGAATATAAAACGCCACTCCGCCACCGCGGCCTCCCCGGACATCAATCGGACGCGGCCGATTCCGAAACTGATAGCCAGGAATCACAGGAGCAAGCATCTCTGCACCCTCTCTAAGCCAAGATTCGTTGATTGCAAGTATATCAGGAGAGTGTCCCTCCACGGTAAGTATTAGTTCAGTACCACAGGTATTCAATGATCCAGCGTTATATAATCCAACTCGAAATAATTTAGTTTTGTCTTTTTTATAAGTCATAGTGGGAAATAATTACAAAGACAGAAATGCGAAAAAGTCCATAATGTAATATTGTTTCGACACAAAAAATAAATTTAATAATGTTAAAATTACATGATATTTGACAGCTTCCTAATCCTTCATTGCAAGAAGTGAGTATTATATACGTACATCCACAGCAAAGAACCCCAAAATAATAAATGGAAATATGTGTATAAATAATAAAAGTTGGTATAATTATGTAATTAGGCGTAATTGTTGTTATTTTAATATTTATTAACAAGAAGCACAGACGATTATATACAGAACAACACAACACACAATATAAAATAAAGTAGAACTACCGAAGAAGACCATCGCTCCAGTCACTGCCGCATCACAAGTTACAGTAAGAAACAACACCAGAATAGAATAAAAAGTTGTACATAAAACTGTGGGCGAAATCGTAATAATATAAATATATGTACATAGCAATCGTCCACCAACAGAAGAACAATAAGTATAAATGTCTGATTGTAGGCCAGCAAAAAAAATTAAAAGATACAAAGTTAGCAATAAGCATAAATGTATAACAATTACAGTTGGTTTCGCTAAACGAAATCAAAAAGTACACGATTAGCAATAAGCGTAAGTATAAAACAATTATAGGCTCGCAAAAGAAGGTGGAAAAGTTAAAGAATGGTAGTAAGCACAATGCATAGCGAATAAATAGGGGTTTTACAATATTTCGAATAACACATAGAAACAATAACATAAAAAGCAAACAAAAACATTTGTCAATGACAGATAAAAGAAAAAATTAAATACAAGCAGTGAAAGTTTTAGCAAACGATATACTACCCAAAAACCTTAGCAATATCATCTTCACACCGTACACGGCGAGCACTCGTGCCCTGCTGGCGTCGCACGTAAATACGTCCATCACGCACCCAAACGTACCTCCAACCAATTTTAACAGCTTCTTCGCGTACTTTAAACAATAACTGGCGGTTTGTCTGCGTGAGACGCTCGTTGACGTAAAATTTACAAGGGGGTCCTGGCAATTTAAAACCAGTAGTATCGGCATCACGACGCACTCTTGCGCTTCTCAACAGATGGTCACGAAGTGAACGCCGTGCGAGTCGCACAACAATCGGCCTAGGGCGCGGGGGTCCCTCTCCTACAATATGACCTCGCAATGGACCAACACGTTCCGCACTTACAATGTCCCGCTCCTCAATCTTAACGTCCAGCTTTTCAGCCACCAAGGCCGTCAGATGCATTACACTTTCACCCCTCACTTCAGGAACACGTGTAATCTCCACATCGGTATGAAGCAATTCTTGGTCGCGGTCATTTAATTCAATTTAAAGACGTTTTATTATATCAGTAAGTTGTTCACTCTTCTCAGTACCGTTAGAGCTCTCTAAGCTAGGTAGGCTCTCAAGCGCAGCAACTCTGTCTTCAATGCCATCCACTCTCTTACTCAAATCTTCGACAGCCCTAAACAATTTATCGAATTTTGCTCCAAAATTAGCAAGTTCACTACGCATAGCAACCATTTCCTTTTTAAAATCCATGATTGCTAACGCCACTGTTATAGTGCCATCACCACCATCACCACAGTCTCCACACTTTAGTGGAGAAGAAATTAAATTATCGTTTTTATTACCATCAATTTGTGATTTGACTGGAGTTTCGGTGTTATCTCCGCGTGGTTGTTTATTTAAACAATCAGGACATAACCATTTTGGAGGCAACTTAAAATTCTTCGATAGCTTTAAACAAATTCTGTCATAGGTGCCGTTGCAATTTGTACACCTAACACTATCCTGCAAACCAACGAATCTACCACAGGCAGCGCACTTTGACATTGTTACTGCGGGATTAGCTTAGCACTATTCGAATACTATTGTCACCCGATGAGGGGATAAAATGTATTCACCCAATAAAATAATCAACGGTGAAAAACAATATAATTAGATTTTGCAGTGGTATACACTAGGATCGATACGGTAACTAAAGAATAAGAGTTAACAACTTAGACCATTCGGTCAAGTAACTTCATATTCACTTCATTGAAAAAGTTGTTTATATGGTACAATCCATATAAAATATTACATGTAGGTAAATGTTCTTATTACAGTTAAATATGTACGTGACACATTGACGGTATAATTATTATTTATCACTATTAAAATATTCAAATGTTGATGTGACACTTTCCTATCATCAAACTAAATAAATAACGTATGTTATATGTTAAACAGTACTTTGGATAACAGACTGAATTTCGGTAACCAGTAACTTTCTTGTAGAACAATTTTGACTACGATTTACAAATAAACAATACGGATAAACAAATAACACGTTCACTCACGACAGACTCACGACGACGAATCATGTCGAATATGTCTCTCACGACGATGTACGAATATGTCACTCACTTGGATGCATTACACAAGGATTTTACTAAGAAGTTTGAGGATCTCTTAAATTTACAAATTCCTCAATGGATAATAAATCCGTACAATAACATAGCCATGGAAGAAACCAATATGATAATTCAAGAAAAGTTGATTACCATCAGCACAGACGAGGAGCTTAAGCAAAAGTTCAATCAAGGCTGTCAGAAGTTCTGGTTGCAACGCAACATTGAAACACAGTATCTTGCATTGTGGAATATTGCTAAAAAATACCTCATCGCTTTTCCATCATCATACTTAGTCGAAAAAGGCTGCAGTGCCACAAACATTTTGACAAACAAAGAAACCGTTTGAAGATCAACGAACGCGGAGATTTAAGGCTGCAACTCACCAATATTGAACCGGATTTAGCTAGATTGGTAGAAAGTCCCAGGTTCATCCATTACACTGAATTTTTTTTTATCTTTACTGTGCGATTTTAATGTTTTTTTCAATAAATAATTACCTACTTGAGTATTTTTACGTAATTTGTATTAATAATTATTAATTACACTTGATATATACCTACTAAATTTTATGTGTATTTACTTTGTAAAATTTTGATGAGAAAATGATGTCAAGTTTACTCACTTAACTAACCGCAAAGTTTTTAAATTGGTAAGTATTTTGTATCAATATGAAAAAACTAGAGGTATGATTTTTAAAGTAATTTGGCTATGGGGGTCTGAGGTATCAGTTCATTTTGGAAAAGGGGTCTCTTGCCCAAAATTGCTTGAGATTCCCTGGTCTAACGCGATTCTAATTGGAAAATAAGTAGGGCCGGGCCTCTTATATGGCAAATTTTGAGCCATTCGAAGGGCCTATTTTTTGAAGAGAGATTTTGAATAAATACCGAGCCACCGCCGACCTCTCGGGACCAGTCGGGTGAAGCCTTCTGAGAAGAAAGGAAGAACTCGAGAAGAAGAATGAGAAGACTACAAGTGAAAAAGGGCTCACCCTTGTACCACATGTGTGATATATGTAAACTGGTGGAAGAGAAAATAAATAATTTGCTTTACTGTTTCGCACGTCTGTTTTATTTGAAGATACAGTCCACCCCTTAAGTGTAGTGGGGTTCCATCGAGTAGGCCGTCAAAGGCGGTACCTCATCATTATAATGTCCCTAAATAATATTATGCTACGTGCAAAATTTCCTAAAATACATTTTAAATCTATTAAACGTCATAGAAAGCATATGAATATAGTAATAAAATACAACGCTAAATCAGTATTAAAAGCTGAGTAAATAAAGTTTAGGTGGCAAAGACCACCTGCCACATGGCGAACGGAGCTGAGCGCCGCATCGCCAAGCAAATAAATTCACTTGAATACTGTGAGACGTGTAACAACGCCTAGTTTTTGTAGAACATATTTCAAAGTTTTTGTTAGATTGGCAACCTTGACTCGATCCCCTCGGTCGGTTACACTGAATACACTGACTTCGCTTCATTCTGTGGGAACGATTAAGAGCACACGTTTCGTTTTGCTTGGTCTGGAGCCCATGTGAGCAGTCACATCCGGTGAATTCCTCACAAGGATTGTATAGGTACACATATAGATATGCAACTCGATATATAGTAACATAATAATATGTTATTAATCAGCTTTGTGTCGTTGCAATTAAATATACTGTAAGATTCAGAACAATTTCTATAGACTCTTTTTTAATTTTGTAAATACTGTTCTCATACATGATTATTGACATTTTGAAGACATGTTATTGAAATGAATTCAAATTTAACAGATCATTATAATTAGGGATTGGTGTTTAAACATTTGTACGTTACCTACATATGTTTTTAAAGAGTTTAGGTAAACGCAAATTATTGGGTACCTATGTAAAAATAAATATTAAAAAAAAATTGAAAATACCACTAACCTATGCAACTGTACACAAGTACATAAAATATGCATAGAATCAATATTTAAGTGTTTAAACATGTTTATAAATTCCATAAATTATATAACTGAATTAAAAAAACAATATTTATGTTAGTATAGATTATATACTAGTATAGATTTAGGATGGCTTATATTATGTCTACATTACTGTATAGTCTAAGGTAGATAATATATAAAGTAGATTATTTGTAGTCTTGAACAATCCGTATTCAGCTTTCGCAATTAGCAGTAGGAAGACTAATGGCCGTATCATGGTTGTTAAATTCGTTTATTTGTTGTTGAGACGCTCTCCACCCAACTTCGGCGGCGTGCCTCATTTAATGGAGCAATAAAAAATGTTCGACTCAGCTTACGTAATCCGTATTATTTCCGCGTCGAAGCGACAGCAGAGGTCAACGCGCGTATACCATGTGATTTAGCTTTTAATTGCATTTTAAAAGACACTTGACAAAGACATATAAATATTAAATATTGAGAATATCATAAACAATAATTTATAACTTGATTTTGTTATAAATGCTTTCAGAACTCCTTCATTTATTTGATTTATATAATACCATATAAACTAAATTATTGCAGAGAAACACTTAGTGTTGTTTAAAGTCTTATCTCCTTCAATTAATTAGACAACCTCATAAACATTTTGTATTGGGTATCGTAATTCGTAAGACATATAGGTAACTAAAAGATCCAAGTGCTGATTATAAACAAATACACAAAACACAATAACACAGCCGTGACGATAGGTTATCGTTTCACGCAAACCCAACTCAATATAATTTTCTTGCAAGACTTGGACATAGTATTATCCGAATTCTAGTATGGGTATCTCTGACCTCCTATCCGGTAATATGGTCGTATGTTGTTAGAGTCGATTGAACCAGGGCACATCGTGAAGTGCATTTAAAATTCATACAAGCAAGAACGCCTGACCTGGACCATGGACAACTAAAGAACTGCAAATGTAAAAGAAACGCTATAATATGTTGAAGACAACAAAACCGTTTTACAGAGTCGTGCAACCATCGACAACACAGCCGTGACTTTGATGGCTTCAGGGTAATGAAGTAGTGTTGAGTCCGATAGATAAAATGAGCTTGGTTATCTTTATTTTTGGTAGTACTGTACCTCGAAAGGAAAAACAAAAACCCTTAAGATCACTCACGCGTTGTACATCTGTCACAGCAGATTTCCTTGAAATTAAGTGACGTATAAATTGAATACATAGTAATGTAGGTATCTCGTTAATATAAATTGACAATCCACTATTTAACACTAAAATTATCAGGAGAATTAGAAAAGGGATGAATTACGAACCCGATCACTTTTCACTGCCATCCAATATGTCCGAACCACTGAATCCAAAATGAAAAAACTTTAGGGAATCTATTTATTAAGGTCTTAGACACTTGAAATTTATATCCTAAACCTGGATTGACCTAGGATCACAATTCCTAAAGATCTAAAAATAGAACGACGTCAAAATTCGACCATATAAACGCTTATATATAATTTTTTTTTTTTAATTTTTAAATGGCAACGTACGTGAGTACATTGCCAACGTCAAGTAAAGCGAGAAAACAATTCAGTAGATGATTAGCGCGTTTGCCAATGTCACGCATTAACACAAACTAGTATACAGTCACAGAATAAGTAGAATCCATGTAGAATCACAATCGAATTAGAATCACAAGTAAATTAGTTCTTTCTTATAGTGAAACTCCTCCAGTAAAGTGATAGTAGGCTTTACCGAAGTTATAAAGGACTTCTTGGAAGAGCGCGAAAACTTCAGCTACACATGTTTATTTAGATCTCCATTCTTGTCACTTACACAGAACTTTAAAACACAATATACTATCACTGTTGTACTTTAAAACTCCTAAAAATGTAAAAAATAGAAAATCTAAATGAAATGACAACCTCACTTCTCCCGTTCCCGCCAAAAAGTCCCATATAAACGCTTTTTTTCCTAGACATACACTCCACAAACTTGATACCATCTCGCTACAGATCACATAATCACACAGAATTCACACTTCGAAACTCATTCTCTCAATCTGTCAGTAATTATTTGTTGGCAACATTTTAAAATTCTTTGGCGAGAATCTCTACTTTGTGCGACTGTTTGACCCTCGGACTAAAAATCATAATGGAAGGAGCTTTTGCTTTTTGTTGAATTAGGTTCTAAACTTGTACTAACATGCGTGACTAGGGAAAGGTAACAACAATTCACATATTATTATTTTTGTAAACATTAGTAGTCAAAACATTTGAGTTTTGCGAGTATTATTAAAAGTATTGCAAATAATTATTTCAGTAATGCAATGTTTTGTACGTCGAGCCGGTCATGAGCTGATACAAATTAAACTGAGGGCGCATTTATTCGACACGAATTTCTTCGCGCCGACACAACGCGACCGCCGCGCGGTCGCTAAGCGGACGCCGCAAAATACACTATATACATTTACAGTACCTGGGTGACCGAACTTTACTCGGTGTCTTACAAAAAAAATAATGAAAATCTGACCACATTGCAGGATTCAAACTCACGTATTTCAGCTTGGTAGATCTACGCTCTAGTCACTGTACTACTGAGAAGATAAACTCTGTTGTGAAATCGGAAGAGTTTAGAGATCAGAAGTTTTAAATTAGTGAAAACATAGAGAAAACGAATTTTCTCAGAATTGGACCTTAGCTAGATCGATTTTTGACCACCGTAAAGCTCTGTATTGTAAATTTCATCGAAATTATTAGAGCCGTTTTCGAAAACGCGATTATAAATATACAAATATGTATTGCTTTTCTAATACTATTCTTTTAAATAAACAGTATCTTAAAATAAAGGAAGTTCATGCAATTTAACATTAAATTCATTGTTCAGGAAAACAAATAATAGATATTAAATTATTGAAACTTTCGTGAGACATTATTAACGCACTAATTATTGAATACGGCTTTACTCACGTATAATCGGTGTATGTACCGACTAGTTTCGGACCTATTCGAGGTCCATCATCAGGGTGAGTGGGATGAGTTCGCGGCCGCCCCCCGTCTCGCACTGCGCGCCTGAGCTTGCACACAAGCGCGCGCCGGAGGACACAAAATTGTCGTAGACGCATCGGTCTCGCCGAGTTCGTCACCTTCGCCGGCGCATTCCGCGCCCCCCGCCCTGTCAAGCCGCGCATTGCGAGCTCAGTGCAGTGCGAGACGGGGCGTGGCCGCGAACTCATCCCACTCACCCTGATGATGGACCTCCAATAGGTCCGAAACTAGTCGGTACCTACACCGATTATACGTGAGTAAAGCCGTATTCAATAATTAGTGCGTAAATAATAGATATTTCTCTATGACTCAAAAGTCATCAAAGTCAGGTTCAGGTTCAAAGACATGAACCTGACTCACCTGTACATACGACACACATTTATTATCAGATAAGCTGATCGGTCGGTCATTTCGTTAGAAAACAGCACCCACACATACATATTTTATCTGATGTTATTTGCCTCACTTCGTAGTACGGGACAGGCTGTCTGAAGTTATGAATTCTATGCTTTTATCATTATTTTTCATTTTATTTCCTTATTATAAGTACATTATTAAAGCAATATGTGTTTTAATAGGTACTTGTTGCAAACTGAACTTAGCCATACAAGGTGTCTCAAAAGAAAGTTTATAATTGTTTAGATTACTGCGTGCACGCAACGAATCTGAGGGGCGCGAGGGGTATGTCGATCGGTAGCCTCCTCTCGGGTCGTCTGCTGCCTTTTCCGGGACGCGCAGGTACTCGTCGAGGTATTTCCCCTTTTCGAGGACTTTTTCTCAAGTCGTAACGACGGCTGCTGCACCTACGTAAGCCGATCCTTCATTAAGGCTTCTTCCTCGTGGCTCTTAACCCTCTCAATCCTCCTATGGCGGGTTTTGAGACTGTAGGAGCTTACGTGGTGTTGGTTCACATTTAGCATCAGGTGGTCTGGCATGGAGTGGGACGATATTTCGAAGATGGGGGTGCAGGCTGTGGTCAGCGCGGTGGAATATTCGAAGCGCCAGGCTCACAACGAACTCCTCCACCGCTTGGATTCCCAAGTCCCTCGCGCTGATGTCATTGCGGACATACCGCGTGGCTCTTTGGAATTCAGTCGCAATGAAGCGTTACTCGGGAGTGGACCGTGCGTTGTGTCTGCGAGAGTTTTACAAGAATGGTGATTAGGCGACTGTAGCGCGTAGAAGGTTCTGCAGTATTCGAAGTTTTCGCCATTTAAACGATGCGCCCAAGCATATCTCTGATTAGAAAATGGATCAGAGTTTGAGGAGACCGGTTCAACAACAAGAAAAACCAAAATCCGGGCGACCAAGATCATTGAGAACGGAAGAAAACGTGGAGAGTGTTAATCAGTCTGTTGGTGACGACCGGAACCTATCAATTCGTAAGCGCGCAAGTGCTTTAAATATGCATAGATCATCATTACACCGTATTTTGCAAAAAGATCTAAAGCTGCACCCCTATAAAATTCAATTGGTGCAAGAATTAAAGCCCCAGTACGCTAGTTAGAGATTTTACTTCGTAAACCAGGCAATTGAGCACTTTTCAACGTTTACCAACATCTTGTTTTCGGATGAAGCTCATTTTCGTCATAACATTCGTCTGGACAGGTGAAGAAACAAAATTGCCGCTACTGAAGTGCAATGAACCTGAAACGCAAGCATCGCAAACCCCTCCATTCGCCCAGTGACCGTATGGGCTGCGATGTTGGCGCGCGGAATTATCGGCCCTTACTTTTTTAGAACGCGCAGTGACCGCGAGCGACCGCGCGGCGAACGCGCGGTGACCGCGTAGTTCCCAGAAATTCTAACATTGTTGCCTAGTCAATAGAGTTAACATTCGCTTTTAATAGATACACGATAATGTCAACCGCGCAAGAAAATGTTCGCGTCGTACGTCTGCGCTGTGACAGTATAAGGTTCCAAACTGACTATAGTTAACTGTTTAACTCGTGTTTACGCTAAATGGAATAGACAAATATACATGAAAATTCGTTTGACGCACTGTGATAAGAGCGACAACTCATTATGGCTCCGTTCATTATGGTTTTTGATCTTAGGTTTTACCACAAACTATTGTGTTTGACATTGATGGTATAACTATAATTGTTTATATAGTAGTGTTTGTATAGTAGTGTTTGACATTAGCAGTATTAACGTAAACAATGAATGTTTCATTTAATTTAGTATATTTGTAACACATAAGTATTGCATATGGGTCATTCCATTTCGTACGCTACAAAAACCTATACTTTAAAGTTGTATATTTTAACACAATTATTAATGTAAATAAATCTATAAACATTAAGGGTGGCTTGCACTAACTATTTAAACTCCATTTAAGGAACTGACATCTCGCTTGCACCAACTATTAAAACATTGGTGCAAGCGAGATGTCAAATCCTTAAGTCGAGTTTAAATAGTTGGTGCAAGCCACCCTTAATAATGCAAATTTAAGTAAAAAAAACGAACTGAAATACTTATATGTAGCATGTTTGCTAAAATGACATGTGATCAAACCATTTGCTCAGTGATAGGTTTTTTGAAGGTAAGTTGACAACACAAATAACATTAGAAAATGTTTGAATTTAACAGCTAACTCTATACCATTAGAAAAGCCCATATAAAATACTGTTTCGGAGCCTGACTTTTCTAGTAATTTTGTATGTTTTTAACACGCTTTTATTAGCTTCACCTGTACGTTTGTATGTAACGTTTATATAAACGGATATTTGAACGAGATTTACACCCACTTCAAAGCGTCAGATTAAACTGAAACTTTGCACACTTATGAAGGATCGATGATACTGAAATGAAAAATTTAGAAATTTTTTTTATTGGTTTGATTTAATTGAAAACAATTTTCCTATCTTGTGGAAGCTTCCTATTATATTCAGTCTCATAATATGGACTTTGGTAAATTTTTAGTCGACGAAATAACATAAATTATAGTTAAAAAAAACTATAAAAACACGCTTTATAGGGAAACCGAACTAAAAAGAAAAAATAATACATTTTTTTGTCAATCACTTTATTCTTATTTTAAACTTAGTAAAAAGCATTTAATTACATTGAGTTAGTGGAATGTTTATCACTATTAAACAAAATCTTAATAGATAAACATTATTTTTTACTTTTTAATTCGGTTTCCCTTTAAAGCGTGTTTTTTTTTTATGTTGATTTATTGAACTTTTTGAAAAGATCTCACCAGTAACACCCATTACAGGAATATCAAAAAATTTCCTATTATATAGCTGATATATTGTTTGACTGTTTAATGGATTTAGGAAAGTGAGGCTATACTTACATATAATTCATTTTGTCTCCTTTTTAATGCTAACTTAGTCATAACGATATTTTCATGGAGAAAAGTCATTACAAAAGTATGTAACACCCGTTACTTAACGGGTATACTTTTGTAATAACTTTTGAGGCCAATTTAATAAGAATTTAGTGAGGTGTTGGTCATACTTTGCGATTTTTGAGGAGTTTCATATTACTTTTGCATTTTTTCAATTAAAAAAGAATAATTTCTAAATTAGTAGCACTACATATTTCGAGTGCTAGCGCTAGTTATGTTTAAATATGATTGCGTTTTGTAGGTTTAAAATGCCGTCAGCACGGGAAAGTATGAAGAAATACAGACAAAATATGAAAAGAAAAAGTAAAAATATAATTCTTTCAAAAAATTCCATTAAATAAAATTTTAGGAAAAATTCCTTTTATTTTGGTTATTTATCGTACATAGTACTGTACAAATTACAGTATTTACACCTGTTTTGTGGAGTTAGCAGGACGAAATCTCTCATAGAGATAAGCTCGCCTTTTTGCGAAATTTCAAAATGTTATTAATGTAATTTTTATGTTTAATACCTACATACATATCTTAACGCTGTATCCCTAACGGGGTAGTCAGAGAGGACGGAGCGCCAAGCGTCGCGGTTTCTACATACTTCTTTCGCTTCCCCAAATGTTTAATAGTGTAAAAAAAAAATAAGGAATATAGATATGCCGCTATTTGCTAGTCTGTATGTGATGATGAAGGTGAGGTACAGGTTATGTACCTGAAACTGGGTAATGATGACGCAAAAATATTCAGTAGCAACGAAAGGTATATTTCTGATATCCCCTTCAGCAATATTATTTGCATTTTATCAAACCCAACGCTCAAATGAAAGGGTGAACATATATCTATTACCACAAACGCTTATAGGTTACTTATAAAGACGCTAAGATAACTATGTCACATATTTCTATTTATTTCTTTTACATTTTCAACTCAGATTAAAAAAAATACATGGACGGAGAAACATAGATTCAAAAGTGAAGCATTCGTAAGTCAGTGAATTAACCTACTTGTTGCATCATTCTAACGATGGCGGTTATATTGCATGTGGTTCTCGTGCAGTTCGTGTATGTAATATTTACTCTCAAAATGTCAGAATGTGACATAGAAACATGCAAAACTAGATAATGAAAGCAAATAAAACTGATGTAGTTACAAATCATACATGAATATCACTTTCGATTGTAATTGTAGGCATAATATACAACGTAACTTGTATACCTACATATGTAGTATAATATATTTTACATTTTAATGAACCGCGTTTCAAACTTTCTACATTTCGTTTCATTTTTAAGATACTATACCTCAAAAGGAAAAAGGAATACTTATAAGATAACTTTGTTGTCCGTCTATCTGTCAGTCCTTATTCCCAGGAACGCCAGGAGCTATCAGTTCAAATTAATACCAAATATGTACTTATGTCTGCGGTTGTTTAGAGCTGTAAATAAAAAAATCAAGCTTCTAAGAACGCATACAAAAAATACGGCCGTTTATGCCTTATATTTTGATACTCCAAATTTGGTAAGAAGCAATGTTTCACAGCACAAGTAAAGGAAAAAATTCAAAAATCGTTAATTTGTAGTTTACATGAAAAAAAATTTTTTTCTATTACAAACTTGGAGTTGTAGAATTTACTGTGACGGCTGTGACGTATTATCATATGAGCGAACATTTTTTCAACTACAAAGTTGTTTGTCTTCCAATCGGACTTAATGTATATCTATTCATTAGAGCAATGTTTGGTGCTTTGGTTTGGTGTTCATGAACTTGGAATAATTTTGATTATTTTGGTGAAAGTACCTGTACAATTACCTAACTGCGTACACTGTTAATATAATACATAAGTACTTATTATATACATATAATTAAATGAATATTATACAGAACGCTCGGTGCGCGAATCAGACTCGCACTTGTCCGTTTCTTTTACTGTACATAAGCAAAAGTAATCAAATACGTACAGCCTGAGCTTTAAAAGGTTTAAAGCTAAAGGTTTAAAGGAAAGCAATCATTATCATTCAAAATCCAATCGTTGGTGGGCAATCTGTACTAATAAAATAGAGAGTGCGGATTTTGTAAGTTTGTTTATATGTGGAGCGTAATCTTTAGAACCACTACGCCTATTTGAATAATTGTTTCACTATTTGAAAGGTACATTATTCCAGATGGACATAGGCTACATATTGTTATATATTCAACCCGGGCAAACTAGGGACTGACTAGTAGTTTAATAAACAAAATTAGGGCATCGTCCAACGTCTGTATTAGTATAGCATTTGTTTTGTTAACATATCAACCAATTAATCACCAAATGAACATTTAACAACTGCTATATTTGTTAACTGATGTGACAAGTAACAACCTAATTCGTATTTATAGTCTACAAAAAAAACATTGTATATAATCTATCCCTATAAATAAAAATCAAATGTTCGTTGCTAAGCGCAAAACTTAGAACGGCTGGACCGATTTGGTAATTTTTTGACGTGTTCGTAATAACCCGAGATTTTTATGGAAAGAAGAATTGGAAAAGTTGCCCGGAAAATTGAAAAATTGTGGAAAAACTGAACGTACATTTTTCTATGGGATTTTTGTATGAACTCAAGACCCATAACTCACGAATAATAATATTCGTGTGGCTCCTACCAAAACTACAGCAAGCAACGCGTGGTCGGGCACAGCTAACCTTTTTACACAGTACAAGTAAGCAAACGGTATTCTATCTCGGCAGTGTCTTAGAGATAATTACCTACGGTCGCTCGGTACGTAAACACGCAATAGGGTTACCGACTTGGACTGTGTTTTTCTTGGGTTACGTATTTGATAATAGGTACTATATTAAATTGTCATATTATCTTTTCATTTTATATTATTGCAAATTTAATAAGTTTTTATTTATATAATTCTACTAGTATTTTATTTCTAGTTTCAAAAGTTTGTGAGTTAGTATGGTGGTATGGTACAAAACATAGTACAAAACTTTTCTCAAATATTTATAACCTCAATTAGCTTGAATACTGTCTTTCAATTTGTAGTGTTCACTCCTTTTGTATGGAAAACTCAATCTACACATATTTTTACCTATTTTTTCATCTGAGCTTTTCAAATTGTATTTCTAATTACTACAAGAAATCTACACGAATGGTGTTGCGGGTGGAAAGCTAGTTCATAATTAAGGAAATGATAATCTGTCTTTGAATACGTACATATTATTTAAAGTAAAAGACATTGGAAGCCTTTAAACAAATGACTCAAATAAAGTTACGTTACAAACAAAAAGAAAGAAAGAAGTAATTTGTGACACGGTATAATACTGCTCAAATCCACGACAATATTTTTTTATTCGCTTAGCCTCTACTATTACTTTAAAGCCACTCTTTTACTTTTCTTATCTTTCTTACATTGTTAGTGTCGACATGCCCGAAATCGAGTGAAAGTATGATAAATGCAATAGATATGCGATCTCTATGCAGTAGAAAGATGTGCGGTGTCACCCTTGCGGACAGCATAAGCAATGAAGTGATACGCAGTATGACAGGGTTGCGCAACAGTGTTATTGTAAAAATGAAGAAAAGAATGTTTAGATTGTTTGCTAGCGACGGGAAAACGATGAAATTAGGGTTACCTTTACCTTTAATTTTGTTTAAATTTTGATGTTTTACACTAGAATTATTTACTTTTGGCGAAGTTGTAAAACGCAAGTTTTTCGTTGTTATAGGTACTTTTATACCCTTCCATATTTACCCATTCTTACGAAATAACCTTATATATAATAGGATAAAACGATTGTGCTAAAGCAATCTAAAGCGTAGTAAACCAATTTTAAAACAATAACATTGAGATTTTTAGAAATATTTCGAGTAGCTTTCGTATTCGACATACAAGAGATTCCACTAGAAAGTGCCAAAAAGTATGGTCAACTACTTCATTAAAAAATTAAAAATTTACTTATTTTCGGAGCACACAATCGGATTGTAATAGACATCGTATTGCAATAGAGACAAACAGATGTCAGCCTTAAAAGAAGAAGAAAGATCATTTGAGGACTTTTTGAAAGTAATAAAAAATATAGGCAAAATATTATATAAAGGAATATTTACATTTACGTTACAAATGCATTTCGAAATTTAATATATCTACTTACTAGGTATTAGTCGCAGGCCATGAACAAGGGAAAAATGGGTAAGTATAATAATAGGTCTCCAACTGCGACAACAAATGAATTCAACTTACAGATTTTACAGTTGTCCGTGTCGGGGTGGGTGAAATCTAAGCTCACTTTGTATGCTCCCCACGCCAAAACGTCACTTTTTAATTGCCAAATGGCAGAAGAGCACAATTTAAGGTGACGCAGTGGTAAATAGTAAATAAATAATTAATCTGAAATAGAGCTTCTGTGCGCATACATACCTACCACATATAAACGTGCGCGCTAACTTACGAAAAATAAGAAAAAATTTAGGATATCTTTCAAAAACTATAATTTTAAAAAATTCAACTGACATTTTAAAGTGTGTTCAATTAAACTACACAGAAAATTTAGCGCCATAAATCGGTCCCGTTACTCCGAAAAATGTTGATTTCTGTTTTAAAAAGACATTTGGATATTTTTTGTTCTGCTAAAAAAATTAACCAATCGTGTAACGCAACTGGCAAAATAAAGGCAATGAAATGAGGAATCAGATTACCACATATTACTGTCAAACGTATTGTAATCATTTGGAAAAATACAGATCCCTACCGCAGAAATTTCCAATTCGTCGCATTAAACACTTCAGAAGTAAGTACTAAATACTATAGAATCTTCGATCACAAATATAAAATAAGATGCACAATCAAAGCTCCAAAAATGTCCGATCCAAATGTGCGCTCAAACGAGTATTTGAGTGCACATTTAGTAATATGTATTTGAAAAAGCTAAAAGCAAACATGTCAAATTGCTCCTTCAAAATTTGTAAAAACAACATTCAAGAATGCTAAAAAAGTTGGATTCTTTTTTTTGGCAAACATTTAAAATCATTTTATTAACGTGTTCATTATTTCGTAATAAAGTACGTTATATAGTTTTTTTTATAAAATTCGTAATTATATTTTCCATGACATGACATTATGACATGATCTTAATACCATTAAGTACAAAATCAAGAATAAGAAGTTTAAAACTATTCTACCGCATTCACGTCTAATTTACTCAGGTTATACTTTTATTTCTGTTCTGAATAATAGAGTCGAATTTTTAATCTTATTAGTACCGGTACACAAACATTCGACTAATCTCAAGGGGATGGAGAGTTTCAAAAATTGCCTTTGGCTCCATACCTACTTTGTGTTATGTTATCACAATAATTCGGTTCTCTTTATCACCCCACTCCATTTTAATATCACAAGAATATTTAACAAAAAGATTGGGTCGAAAATGAGAAAACACTATCAATATTCATATGTGAATGACAGGTTCCAAATTCAAATACAATATTATTGTCTTTTTTTATTGTTACTGTATTTATGGCCAGACGGCGTACTGAATACGACGACGACTTGAAATTAATTTTATCATGTCACTAGATTAGTTTAAGAATTTTCTATTATCTATTAAGGGTTTATATAGTATGTATATTCAAATTTAGGTGTGTAAGGACCGCGACTCCTGGCGCTCCGTCCTCTCTGACTACCCCGTTGGGGATATGTTATGTTATATTCAAATTTCCATTTTGTCACAACTCGGCTTTTGATCAAAAACCTTGGTTTTTTATCAAACTTCGGATTTAATCATAGTCAATACTGCGACATGGACATTGTATTGGGTCCTTACATATGAAATTATCGTTTTGTCGTACTGACCACTTTGATCTGAAATATCTTCTCTTTGGTTAAGAATTCCAAATTCAAATTTATAAATTCATTTAGCTGGTACATTTGAGTTTTGAAAACAGTCATTCATTTGTTTTTTTCCTCATTATTTTTTTCTTTAGCGTCGCTTATTACCGCACAATGGAAAACATGAAATATCGGTATATTTACGAGTACGAGTTCTACCGTGGCACCAGTGCTGCAGAAACAGCTCGAAGGATTAATGATGTGTACGGCGCTGGTGTCGCAAAAGAAAGCACGATACGTTTTTGGTTTCAACGTTTTCGTTCTGGAAATTTCGACCTTCAGAACCAACCCCATGGACGGCCGGAGACCAAAGTGGAAAATGAAGAATTAAAGGCTATTGTGGAAGCGGATCCATCACAAAGCACTTCAGAGATAGCTGCAGGCTTCGGGGTAAGTGACAAAACTGTATTAATCCGCTTGAAGCAAATCAGGAAATTAAAAAAACTTGAACGATGGATACCTCATGAATTGAGTGAATCGAACTTGCAAACACGCGTCGACTGCTGTGTTACTTTGCTCAACCGACACAATAATGAAGGGATTTTAAATCGACTCATTACTTGTGATGAAAAGTGGATACTGTACGATAATCGGAAGCGCTCGTCGCAATGGCTGAACCCTGGAGACCCAGCCAAATCCTGCCCTAAACGAAAATTGACTCAGAAAAAGTTACTTGTGAGTGTTTGGTGGATTAGCGCCGGTGTTGTTCACTACAGCTTTCTAAAATCTGGCCAAACGATTACGGCAGATATCTATTGTCAGCAACTGCAAACCATGAAGGAAGAACTAGCTGCTAAACAACCGAGATTGGTCAATCGCTCTAGGCCACTGCTGCTTCACGACAACGCAAGACCACACACTGCACAACAAACAACCACTAAGTTAGATGAGCTACAATTGGAATGTCTGCGACATCCATCGTACTCCCCGGACCTTGCTCCAACAGATTACCATTTTTTCCGGAATTTGGACAACTTCTTACAAGAAAAAAAATTCAACTCCGATGCGGCAGTCCAAACCGCCTTCAAAGAGTTTATTGATTCTCGCCCCCATGGTTTTTTTAGTAAACGGATCAATGAACTACCTACGAGATGGCAAAAGTGCATAGATAACAACGGTGCATACTTTGATTAATTAAATACATTTTACAAAAAAAAAATTGACTTTATATTCCTCCCGTACAAAACGCCAATTTCATATGTAAGGACCCAATACAATACACGCAAACGCCGCTAAAATCGTAATCTCATTTTTGCTTCGCCGTAGTAGGATAAAAAACGTAAGCCTGTGTCATCACATCACTCATAAACTCATAATTCATAAATGACATTAAAAATATGTTTTTTTTTATATACATACTCATTGGTATGAATAAAATCAATATACAAGCGTTAAGATTACGATTAAATGTATCTCACTACACTTTAAGTAAAATGCCTGCAAAAATGAAGTTAATACTTTGTTTTGCTATGGATTGTATCATATTTCACAATAGCACAATAGCCATTCATCACGGGACGGGATCATAAATTTCAAATTAGGGACGTTGTAAAGTTTTATTGAGTTCCTAGACCGCAGGTAGAGTTCATATTTTATATTTTTTTAGTGCAGCAATGACTGACTTAACGAAAAAACAAAACAAAGTTAACGTTAACAACTGTATTATCATTTACAAAATGAATAATATATACAAAATGAAAAATTTAACAATGTAATTATATGGCTTACTTAGGTCGATAACATCATCGCAGTTGCTGTTATATCTAATCTGAGTGAAAGTCAAAAGTGTAACATAAAAAAACGTACACTACATTATTACAATATGTTAAGTAACAGAAACAGATGATAGCACTACGTATTATAACATTGACGACAGGACTACATGTAAAATTTATTAGTCAGGGAGCAAAGAAACAGTTAAGTAAAAAATAATAATACACAAGATGTCACGGAATCTGAATTTACGACTTCATGCCGGCTATAGAGAATAAGATCACATAAAAAGAATTTTACACGATGGGTGGCAGCAAAACGCAATGAAACTATGCAGTCCATTGTTGAGCTTGTAAAGAAAGTCGGAACGAATTGTAAATAGGATTGAACACCGGGTGACGCCCGTCGAATCGACCGAAACAATAACTCACATTATCCGTATTGAAGATGTTCAGATGGATATAGCGTTGTGCAATTTTACTGACAAAATACAATGATTTTATAATATTACAATCTTACTTTGCAATCGTCTATATGTCTATAAAGTCAGTGACGAAAAACCAGAAATTGTATTCTACGCAACTCACTATAATCACTAAATATTACGTAAGTACTACCATTCATCAACTTTCCAATTTGTATAATATGAGAATTGACAACCGACTGTAATATTAAACTGTAGATTTTTAAATTCCTCCAAAAATATACTGAAATAGGTATGTGTATCTAGTCCTTGTTACTGTACGGTGCAACTGGTGCAAGATATTACCAAGCTGAATATATGCTTCAGAGTTATTATTTAAACTGTGATATAGTTCTATAAAAAATATTAGGTTATAAAAAATATTCAGAGAAAGCACGTATCTAGATGTAGAAATACAGATGAACACTTATGGTACTTTCATTTCATACGGTTAAGAAAGATTTAATACAAATTATAACAGTGAAGAACTATTGCCATCCCAGCTGCGTAAATTATTATCTAGAGTATTGTTCGAATAGGTAAGCATTGTGCTGCCAATGACAGATAAGAACCGCGTAATGAGCTCAAGCGACCCACAAAGGAATTTATAAGGTACGCCCCATTACAGTTATTCAGGCTTTAACAAAGACAAAACAAACTATTATTACAATTTTGCAATTGAAAGAAAAAATAGATAGCTTGCTGATGTTGTCATTTATTTTACTATTTTAAATCGACTTCATAAAAAGAAAGAGGTTCTCAATTCATCGGAATGTTTTTATTTATGTATGTATGTTCACTGATTTCTCCGGCATTGGTGCACCGTTTTGGATTCTTTTTTATTTGAAAATGAATGTGCCAGGGTGGTCCCATAGAAATTAAGTTAAGATCTGATGATGGGAGTATCGCTTAAACAAAAGAACTCCTGAACAGTTTATAAGATTATGATGGTCCTTTTATTTAATGATTTGTTCTAGAATTGGAATAAATTAATTGTAGGCCTACCCTAGGTATTTATTTAGGACAAGGCCACTCGAGCAGGAAAAATAAATAGCTTTTTGAGAAAAATATTAAACCGACTCGAAATAATAATGCTGAAATTTACAAAATAATTATTTTTTAGTTACTTTTTTTAAACTCGAGTACAAAAATAACTATAAATACGATACAAATCTTAATAATTAAATTTGACAGTTACTGAAGTCGCATCTGTAGTAATATATTGACAATATCGTTTACTGGATATAGGCCAAATTTTAACGATTTTTCATTGAAAGTATCTAGAGCGCTTTTGGTAGGCATACCTAATTCCAAATAAACGGATCAATCATTCTTTATAAATGTGTGAACATTCACATTCGTATATCATCTCTTCTTGATCGAAAATGCATAATCACGTTATTCTTGCGAAATGTATGATTTACATGCGAGTACAATTTTATTGTATCTTATTATATTATAACATTAATATAGACGAGTTCTCGTGAGATCTCGTCTAAATTGAGATTGCAGTCCCTAGTACCTAACCTACATAAGAATTTCAAAAGAATTCGATGTGTTATTGGCCGAATTTCACTCAAGGCCTAGGTGAACAACAAGAATAATAAATAAAAATTTCGCTAGTATGAATTGTGGCCTTGGTACCTACTACAATTGCAATCATAGCGTGCAACGGTATACGACATTATTGGCCATTATTAATATTATTAAATTAAAAACCGGCCAAGTGCAAGTCATATTTGCACAACCAGATTGAAGTTAGTCGTAGAACTATTACTTTTTAATATCAAGAACACAATCTTAAAATTTTCTTTGATCGTACATCCTATTCTCAATGTTCGTATTTTTTTTTTCAAATTTTTCCGAGTAGGTTACTTTGGATATAATGTGGAGGGAGACAGCCATTTTTAATTTTTTTCAAAAAAGGTTTCAAATAGTAATATAAAATATAAAGTCGCATGTTACACATTTTAATTTGCGATTTAAAGAACTTTCATACGATGTCCCAAAGGATGTTACAAAAAAAATTTTAACTTTTTGTTCGAACTCCCAAAACTAACATCCAAAGCTCAAAACCACTTACTTTAATACTGTTTCAGCTGTTTACGCCAAATAGGAAAACGATTATGACAAACAGATAAGCAGATATCGAGTGATTCCATAATTGCTCATTCCTTCCAATTTTGGAATGCGTATGTTGACGCCGTATTCCTAACGGGGTAGTCAGAGAGGACGGAGCGCCAAGCCTCGCGGTCCTTACATACTTCTTTCGCTTTCTCAAATCTCATCATTCTCCTCACGCATTTTCGCCTAGGTATACGAGTGCTTTTGACATTTCCATCAGCTAACGCTCTAGCTATTTGATTTTCATAAGTCAGCCTTGGTCTTCCTTGGCTTCTTTTATCACTCACTTCGCTCTATATATTTTCTTCGTCAGTCTTTCATCGCTCATTCAACACTTAGATATTAAATAGTTTAATACATTATATTAAATTATTGATGATCGTTAGTGGTAGCAGATGTCAAGGAAGATCCAGGCTGACTTATTAAGATCAAATTGTCAGTGTTAGATGATGGAAATGTCAAAATCACTCGCATACCTCAGCGAATATCTGTGAGGAGAATTGTGAGATTTAAGGAGGCGAAAGAGTATGTAAATACCGCTTGCCTGGCGCTTCATCCTTTCTGGCTACCCCGTTAGAGATACAGTGTGAGGATATGTATGTATGTATGTATGATATTATTAAAAATTAGTAGACATTAAATTACAACTGAGACTAACAATATACAATATTATTTTAGTTTCATGTACCTAGTTTATTATTTTTACATAATAGTTAATTTTAAATAAGTCTTTCGGCTATCTTCTCTGGAATGATATTTTTTTAAATGATAGTTACACTGGTTACAAACCCTACAAGTGTTTTTTTTATAGTTACACTGGTTACAAACCTTATAACAGTGTTTTTTTAAAGTTACACTGGTTACAAACCTTATAACAGTGTTTTTTTTATAGTTACACTGGTTACGAACCCCATAAGTGTTTTTTTTATAGTTACACTAGTTACGAACCCCATAAATGTTGTTTTTTATAGTTACACTGGTTACAAACACTATTATTTTTTACATAGTTATACTGGTAACAAAACCTATAATGGTTGTTTTTCTAAACGAGCAATATTTTTAGCTGCTAAAACAAGGAACTTAGTTGCACGTAAGTTCAGCGCAAGTCTCGTCACTTGCACCGAGGCCTACGTCCGTACAGCTGCCGGACTGGTTTGTCCACTTGTACCGGATTGATTTAACGTTAACTCACGATCCGCGAAGCTTGTTCTCTACCATCAGTTCGTTACTTCATTACTGCTTAACTACTTTGTACACTGATTGCCACAAAAAACTTCAAATGATATCATAGACTTTTCATTTGCAAAATATGTGTTTTAAAAGTAACGAAATATTTGGTCTTGAAAATTATACATTAGTATATTATGCTAAATGATATACAAAAAAATGATATTCATTTGTAGTACCTACCTAAATTACGTAATTCATCTATGTATCTAAAACAGAAATACATTTTACGAAGTTAATATGTAATTTTTCTTAATTATTAATTTTTTTAATATGTAATGTTAAATTAATCTATATAAATACGCAATAAGGTTCAAACCGTTGATAATTTCTTTTTCCGGTGCTGTTATTGGCTAGAGACTCCGTCTCTTTATTAACTTGTGTGCGTGTTTTGAGCTAAGTAAACATCCACAACCACTACAGATGCACGGGTGTAATTATACGAAACACAGTGTTACAAAAGTTTTGAATGCCTGTAAATCGAGCCGTGATTTGAATTTGTCTCTGGAGCGAACGGTTGCCGTGACGCTTTCTTCTTGCGTTTGGATAAATCTAAGGCGGGAAATTTGAAATCATATTTTTTGTTGCAATGTATTTTTTTTACTTTATTGAATTCGCAAATTGTCAGGATAGATAGTGTCTATCTGTCTCTATGGAATGCACGCCACTGGTGGGTAGGTACATATGGTATGTATTGGTACGTCTTTCTGCCAATGGTGGTGACATGTTTTGTATAGTACACTATATAATATATACTATACAATATGATTGTAATATTTACGCCTAAAATGCCAAAACATGATGTTAAAAGGCAAATAAGGCCGATGGATTGACACAATGTATGTTACATGTGAATATTAACTCTATAATTTTAAAAGTAGAGCAAAAAATTGGAACTAAAAAAAAAATTCATCTAGTAACATTACATTTGCCAATTCCACATATTATTATTACCCATTCAAATTTTTAATTATCTGCATACATCTACATTATATTTTTGTATATTGTAAGTAAATTAAACAGTTACTTTGTAATAGGAAACAACATTACATCATAATATTCAGGAACCCATTTTATTTTAAACAAACACAATAATTTATCTCGAATTAGATACTCCTTATTTTATTTGAAATAAATAAATGGTATTGTAATACCCTGATTTTAGTAGTGATATATCAGTTTGTTTTTTAGTTTCGAAATTGTAATCTTAATAAATTATAATTATATTTGTAATGACTGCATATATCATGAAAAAAAAAATGTGTACTACTGTTGTAAATAACCACAGGCTAATCCATAATAATAATTAAGAAGCCAACAGTGGCCATATAACATGGCAACACTGACGACTCCAGCTGTTTTTATGTTTCTTAATGTGTGATTTGTTATTCCATCGGTTTCATTTGCGTTCTTTAATATAATTTTGTATGTTTCTGAGCTAGATTCTGACATATTGGGCGTAAATACGAATTGCACGAAAATCATGTGAAAGTGAATTCACTGGCTTACGAATGCTTCACTTTTTAGTTCTGTTGCTCTATGTATTTTTAATCTAAGTTTATAAAGAAGTCTTTAGAAATTTATAGAATTACTTGCCTCCTTAAACTCCAGCAACAAAATCTATCACTATTTTTGTCGTAAATAATCTCATATTAGACTAACAAGATCCCAGTATCTTATTGTCACATTAAAATTAATATTTAATGTTTTTTTTCTGTTAGTTTCACGGCAACAATTAGCAATAAACTCCCCTGTAATAGCAAATTGGTAACTTTCTTGCTATCTTGGTATGAAGGCGGCAAAATATGAGATTTTTAGAGATCAGTTGGAGCAATAAAATCAGTTCTTTAGTGACTAATTACTAATTAGTGACAAATTCTCATGGTTTTTTTTTATTTCTACTGAATTTTAGCTGCTTATAGAGCTCATAAATACAAACAGTGGGCACTACCATAAAAAGTAACCAAAACTATGACAATGAAGTGGTGCCAGGAGTCTTTTGAAGTGGTGCCACGAGTGTCTTTCTAAAAGAATAAAAGATAGGAAAACCAAGAATGTCTATGTGTTTGTCTTAATAATATATACTAGCTGTACCTGCGACTTCTTTTGCGCGGAAATTTTTTTCGTGGCTTTCCCGGATTAAGTTAGATTACATGTACATGTATACATATATGTACAAAGATTGTTTTTGAAAAAAGTGTAACTCTTTCTCCGGATACATACTATCTCTGTATCAAGTTTCATCATAATTGAATCAGCGGTTTAGCATTTCCCATTCAAAGTTTCATCCCCTTTTCACCCCCTTAGGGATAAGTTTTTGATAAAAAAGAAGCCTATGTCTGTTCCTAGGTGTCAAAGTATCTCCATGCCACATCATAACCAGTTCAGTGCTTTAGCATTTAACCCATACAAAGTTTCATCCCCCTTTTCGCCCCTTTACAGGTAGATTTTTGACAAAAAAATGTAGCCTATGTCTTTCGCAATCACGTGTTTTTACTATATACCAATTTTCATGAAGATCGATCAAGCCGTTCGTGAATTAAAAAAGGACATACGGACAGACAAAAATTTGAAAAATGGTGGATTCAAAGTCAGTGAGTCTTTGACTATTTATCATAAAATTTGACAGTTAAATTGTAATTACAGACAGACACTACGGATGTATATAGTAGTATAGATATATTATGTAAGTAAACATTATAATATGTATGGAGCATAGGAACACTATCAGTGTGACAGTCTTTTTCTACTATCGCTAACAACATCATGACTTTTTCATAATCAAAAAAAAAAAGAAGTCTTCATTAAAGAACTAAAAATAATTACTCGCAGGACATCGCGTCAATGTAAACGGTTAAACGAGCGAGCGATTCGCGCGAACTGTCATCGCGCACGCTTATTACGTAACTTATAGTCAGCATGCGACAGCGAATATTGCGCGATGTCTGCTGTCAAAACACGAATTTGTGTAATGTAATTTGTATAGGGGCGCTAAATCTACCTCGAAAAGTGCATTTTACGGTCACAGAATAATAGATACGAAATCGTAATACATGATACCAATTTTTTATTCAAATTAAACAATTTATTGAAACCCTTTCAAAGTCTATTGCTGAAAACAAAATTCACCTTTAATTTAATTACTCTTACTCCCTTTTGTGTCGTATTTTATGTATTTGTAATTAACACAATATATCTAATTTCATGTAGAATGCTAAATAATTTGTGTTGTCCTTGTTCAATGCTTGTGTTGTCTGTTTTTATGTCCTCAACTGAATCGTCACTTGGCCAAAATTATATATCATTTTTAGCATACCGCACAGTGTCTAATCCAAACAAGACGTTGGCAAAAATTATCTACGGGTAGTTGCCACTATATTTACAAAAAAAAAAAAAAATAACCCCGCCGCGTCCCGCGACAGTTCGCGCGAATCGCTCGCTCGCTCGCTTAACCTCTCAAACTAACGCGACTTCCCGCGAATCATTTTTTTCAATTCTTCAATGAAGAAACGTGTCTGCTGATTGTAAAGAAGTTCTGCTGTTATTAGCAATATTAGAAGAAGAAAATCGAGATTCAAAGTAGACATGCAGTTTTTTATTAGTTGCATTTCCTACTATAAAAAAAAACTTCCCATAAAAAAAAATTTTTCTATGGCGATTTGATATTTTTAGGAAACCAGAAGTGATTTAATTTAAAAAAAAACATTCGTTAGACAATTTTATTACTAATTACACAACTACAAAAATCAAAGTAACTTTTAAATAGGAAACAATTCTTTCTATGATCTTAAAAGTAATTTACAGCGATCGAGTGGCAAATGTTCAAAAATCTAAATGGACAGAATTTCCTCTAACAGAGGTCTATCCCCAACCGCACGAAAAGAGAGCGCTCCAGTGCTGCGCATTAATTTTTATGTAACCGCAGCTACCCCCACTATGCATCATCCCTTCTTCGTCAGACTTGCAGTTTCTTCCCAACAATATTAAATCATGATCAGACTTTAACATTTATTTTATCGGGACGTTTCTGATATTCTGTGTAATATGTAATAGTTATAGTATTGTCACAGAAAAAAAAAACATTAGTTTTAGGGATCCGTAGCCAAATAGCAAAAAACGGAACCCTTAAAATTTCGTTCTGTCCTCCTGTCTGGCTGTCCCTATGTCAGTGATTTTTTTACAAGACTATTTACAATATATACTTAAACGACTACACTACACAATGTAGTAGTGAAATTTAACAAAAGCAAAATTAGTGGTGGAACTTCATACATACATAACAGAGAGGTAAAAAATCTAACTTACTGAGATAGGTAACTTCATATAGGTCTTCAAAAATTATTTAGAGGTTTCAGAGACTTTTTTATACAAGTCGATAGTTGCCGATATAATATGTAGCACCAACTGCTATATATAGTAATCGGCGCGAGCGAATCGCATCTGCTCCCGCGCGGGATTCGCCTCAGTTTGAGTAGAGCTCTATCTAGCTCTATTGATTGCACTGACTATATTATTTTTTCTATGAAGGATTTCCTGCCTCCACTTGCCCTCCGATTATTGATGCCATGCCTCAGTCAGGCACAACAGCATCATGAAAAGAACTTGTTTATTATAAAGTCACTTTTAGAAGATATAGAAGGAAAAAAATTAACAACTATTGCAGTGATAAACCAACACATAATAATTTCTTGTAACAAAAACTATCATGTCACGTGACAAATAGTACTACAATTCAATATGAAGCTAGAAATCCTTATAAATTATTGTATCATATCGTATAGACCCAGATTGTATACACATATATTTAGTATTATTATTTAATGATTATGTTTTTCTTCTCAAATAAGTATCCTCAAGAAATTTCATAAATCATACTCAGTCAGCGAACCAGCGCTGGTGATAGGTAGCTCACCAACAATCAAGCAATCGACAAATCTGAGGCTTTGGGTGAACGATAGCTCAAAAATATATGTACAAATGACCATTGACTATAGATATTCAATGATACACAAAAACCAGCACCAGTCCAAGCATTTGATCAGGGCAGAGCGAGATTGTCTTTCGACGCCCATTAATTGAGGCCTTTAAATGACATGAATTGCAAAAGAAAATAACAATACTATTTTTTTTTAAATTAATTTTTATTGCAGAAATTAACATTTATTACACTAACACCAATTTTTCATTCAGTTATTTCTTATGTTTGGCATTTTGGCGCTGCTTGCCACCTAGCGCCTAGAGCTCCTCTCCTCTCGCTTTACCCCTGGACTGGCGCTGACAAAAACTTACCATTCGATAAAAATATAAAAAGGGACTTACCTAATATAGAGCACAGATGAACCACTGATGATTCTCCTCCAACCTAAGGGCACTGTTATGTTCAGAGGAGGATCATTTTGTACAATCCGGGAATTAACTTCAGGGGTTTCTGTTGAATGAGACAAAGCAGGGGATGGCAACACTGCTAACACTACACCATCAGCAGTGCGAACAAGCTGAGAATTATTGGCTACATTCGCACCATCTATTTCATTGATAATGCCCCGACTTACACCCACTTGCTGATTTAATATATTAATGCTTTGATTCACTATAGACTGGTGAGATACACTTTGTTCTAAAAACTGATAGTTTACATAACTCTTGTCCACTATTAAATCAGTATCACTGCAATTAGTTCCTTCGATTCCACCTGGCACTACGCTACTTTCGTTATAATTATTTTGTACATGATGAAGTACAATAGGTTGTACAGATGACATTGTGTTATCAGGGTCCAAACCACCAAGACATCTCGGCTGATATGTTGTTGATTCCCCTGATTCAACCACTATTCTCCCAGATATAGTTTCGATACTGTTAAATGCTTGATTTATGGAATTGGCACAGCTTTCTTTAGCATTTACATTATTCAGTTGATCACATATTCTGTTATTATCAACCTTTACACAATGCTCTTTGGCAAATTGCTGTGAAACAGGATAATATTCCAAATGTTGCGTGTCATCAGCTGCTGCATAAGTTTCAACTTTCCCATCACTTTCACTAATGCTCTTATAGTAAATATTGTTTCTGTGGTCACTTTGCTCGACTGAAGTTCTATAAACAGTGTTTCTGGGTAGGGCAGGATGGTGTTGTATGGTGTCGTGGAGATAGAGTGCATCAAGTGGTGGCGCAGGGCCGGGCGGCGGATCCGGAGCCGCGGCGCCGGGCTCTAGCTGGCGCGGGTCCGCCACGTACACCAACAAGCGCGGCGGCGGCGCGGAGACACCCGATCGCGACGCGGCCGGGGGCGCGGGCTTGCCTGACATCGCGGACGAACATCACACACCACACACGCCAGCTGCTCACTACCTGAACACTCGCCCCGAACGCAAGGCAAAATTTTACCTTGCATCGCTTTCAATCCCGAGATCATTGCTCGACAGCTTATGTATATTGTCGTACTGTTGCACCATTCTCGAACACCCACTTTTTATGTATAGATGTCATGAATGGTGGTAAACGATAATCACGAACTAAGCACTGAATAACACTTTTTTATGGTGGAGCCCTTTTCGGTCCCATTGTAAAACCGAAAAAACCCATTGCAGCAATAAAATTGTCAGTTTTTTATGTATGGACACAAGTACAAGTTTCACTATAACACTGCATTATCCCAAAATGTAAAAGGTCACGGAATAAGAATACGACTCATTTTTAATGTAATTTTCACAGACTAATCGTTATAAAACTAGATACTCTGTTTAATAATCTAAAAATAATGTAATTATATTTTTTATGACTATAAACGTATAATAAAGTGACGAAATACAATGAATAAAGATTGCATTATCTAAAAGCAATTTCAACGAACAACAATTCTCGATTAGCTCTTCGACACACTCTACATGGCTCTATAAAACTCTACAATCTCTGCATTAAATGACTACTACTGACGGAAAAGAAGCAATACCTACCTATCCAATACCCACCAATACCACTTAATGGCGCCCTCTATGGGCATTTTGGGTTATTATCATTTTTTTTTTAATTTAGATTTGTATAGTTAGTTTTTTTTCTTTCTTTATGGCATGGAGCACAGATTAGCGCATTTGCCAATGTCACGTACTAATGACTAGAGATTTGTTCTAAAAACTGATAGTTTACATAACTCTTGTCCACTATTAAATAAGTATCTCACAAGTAGATTAGTTTTGTCTTATCGTAAAACTCCTCCAGTAAAGTGATAGTAGGCTTTACTGAAGTTTTAAAGGATTTCTTGGAAGAGCGCGAGAACTTCAGCTACACATGTTTATTTAGATATACTCCATTCTTTTCATTAATATAGAATTTTAAAACAAAAAATCCTATCACTTTTGTACTTTAAAGCTCACAAAAATGTAAAAAATAGAAAATCGAAATAAAATGACAACCTCACCTCCCGTTCCCGCCAATAAGTAGCTTTCTTTCTTTCTTTAAGGCATGGCGCACAGATTAGTACATTTACCAATGTATTACTAACTAGAACCACAAGTAAATTAGTTTTTTCTTATCGTAAAACTCCTCCAGTAAAGTGATAGTAGGCTATACCCACAGACAAATTAGCCTAAAGACAGGAAATGAAAGGGCACCGTTTTCTGCCATCGATGCGCACAAACGCTCATATAACTTCAAACACAAACGCGCGCTCCTTTAGTATTGACCAGAAAGCAGATCCCTGACCTGTGTCTAATTGTTTTAAAAAATATAGTATAAATTACGTAAACAATGCAAAATTGCGCTGTAAAGTGGTGTGGTAGTGACAGTCGTAAAAATAGTTTCAAAAAGGATAATATCACGTTTCATCGGTAAGTATAACATTAATAATAAAAATTTATATCAAAAAAATGCAGAGCTCTCACTATACTGGTTGCTGGTAGCTTTGAGTCAGCGTTTGTCCTTGTCTAGCAAGCTATAATTACATGTTGCGTCCTCACTCTTGCAAGATGGCACGTGTAAGTAGGGACGCGAAAAAACGTATCGATATATCAATATATTCACCATTAATTTTGAGAATTTATAATGACTACCATTCTTTGAAATTATATACCTAGTTCCATCCATACTGTATAATAATATAACATTTATAAAATATAATTATATAATATAATATATTAATATATATAATATATAATTATATAATATTGTATAATTGTATAATCCATATCCATACTAATATTATAAATGCGAATCTCTCTGTCTATCTGTCTGTCTGCTTAGTTTTCACGGCTAAACCGCCGTACCGATTTTAATAAAATTTAGCATGGACATAGTTTGACACCAGGGGGTGAACATATGCCACTTTATTTTTCAAAAATCTACCCCTAAAGGGGTGAATAAGGGGATGAAACTTTGTACGGGAAATTTTTAATCCGTGAACCGATTAAAACGAAATTTAGTATGGTGCATAGATAAAACCTTTTCTATCAAAAAACATACTTCTTTTTTCCAAAAATCTACCTCTAAAGGAGTGAAAAAGGGATGAAACTTTGTATGGGAAATTTTTAACCGCTGAACGGTTTAAGATGTAATTTGGTACAGAGATACACCTTTTCTATTAAAAAAACACAGTTTTCTTTTTCATCAAAAATTTACCCCTAAAGGGGTGAAAAAGGGGATGAAACTTTATAGGGGAACTTTATAATGCTATACCCTAACAATATGGGTATCAAATGAAATGGAATACGCAGAGGAAGGTCCCTATGTATGTGACATGTTCATAAATCCAATATGGCGGATGTTCCACAATAGGAAATAAATTTTTTATCCAACACTAACAATACGGGTATCAAATGAAATGGAATGCGCAGGGGAAGGTTTCTGGACATGTGACATCATCATAAATCCAATATGGCGGATGTTCCTTAATAGGAAATAACTTTTTCGTTCAGCATCAACAATATGGATATCACATGAAATGGAATACGCAGGGGAAGGTTCCCAGACATGTGACGTCATCATAAATCCAATATGGCGGATGTTCCATAACAGGAAATAAGTTTTTCGTTCGACACCAACAATATGGGTATCAAATGAAATGAAATACGCAGGGGAAGGTTTCTGTATACATGACGTCATACAGACGCACATAGAATATCCCTCTTCTTAAAGTTGGTTAAAAAAATACATACAGACGAAAAGGTTGGGTGGTTCTACCACCAAAGCTTTTCAGTTTCGTTTTTTGTCAATTTAATTTTATGTTAAAAAGTTTTACATTAGGAGAAACACGTACTACCCAAACGAATTTCATTTGCATTTCTATTCCAAATTTTTGATTTTTTTGTTTCGAAATAAAGAATCTTCTTTTGATTATATACACATATTTTATTATTTCTATTTTTAAAATAAGCTTATGACAATAATTCTTGTATTTATCGATATAATATACAATATCTACATAGTACATCGCTATTTCGTTTAGTACGTGACGTTACCTTGCTGCCCGCTTACGTCTTATTCCTCTAACCTTGACAGAATAGTTCGCTTAGAAATTTGTAAACATTTCAGGTCTCTAGGGTAGTTTGTCTGTGGCTATACCACAGTACAAATAAGCAAACAGTATTCTATCTCGGCAGTGTCCTAGAGTTAATTACCTACGGTCGCTCGATACGTGAACGCAATAGGGCTACCGACTTGGACTGAATGTTTTTCTTGGTTTACGTATTTGATAATAGGCACTATATTAAATTGTCATATTGTCTTTTCATTATATACTATTGCAAATTTAATAAGTTTTTATGTATATAATTCTACTAGTATTTTATTTCTAGTTTCAAAAGTTTGTGAATTAGTATGGTGGAAATAAACAAAAAAAATGCATTTTGTGTGCAGTATAATTAAAAATCAGCAATAAATTAATTAGATCATTATGATAATATATTTCCTACAAATTAGCAACAGAAATATTTCCGGTTTCAATATAGGTAGATGTATTCAAACATCCATACACTGAACATTATGCTCGAAAACTTGATTGACTTAATATTTCGTCAGTAAATGCGCGGGAGCGTCACACATCGTACCACGACAACTGCAGCGCACTCGTGAGACTGTTGTATGAAGAGAAATGCCGAGATTTCGAGGTGCGTCGTTTAGGAGCGTTTGTATGAAGATAAAATACCTACTGTATGCATACTTGTACTGTGGCTTTACTGAAGTTATAATGGACTTCTCGGAAGAGCGCGAGAACTTCAGCTACACATCTTTATTTAGACTTACTCCATTCTTTCCATTTATACAGAACTTTAAAACACAATATACTAACACTTTTGTACTTTAAAACTTCCAAAAATGTAAAAAATAGAAAATATAAATAAAACGACAACCTCATCTCCCGTTCCCGCCAAAAAGTCCAATTAGCTTATTTTAGTTCTCAGTTTGCAAGATTTTCTCTTGAAAGAGAAGATAAAGGAATCGATGCTCATAGAGCCGGTGTCTTCAGTAATGAGTAGATAATAAAATACTATTATTTATTCTTCATATTATACCATTAGAATGTCGAGGTAATACATTTCAATGTTTTCTTGGAGTATCTGGTGACAAATATATTGAAACAGTCTTTCTTGTAGATTCCGCCGAGGCAGAATAAGGTGCTAAAAAATCTCAACATCACTTTATCAAACACAATCAGCCAATAGTTTTCCAAGCAAAAGTTTGAGCAAAAATATTCCGAGATCACACTATTACTGAGTTTAGATGTTTTGAAATTCACTGATCACATTTTTGACGTCACGTAATGTAGTTTAAACAATTTTCACTGTTATTTATGAAAAGAAGCCGTTAACGTGAAAGCGCGATTTGGCGTATTTTTTAATGTGATTGAATATGAGCATTAATGAATACAATACATTATCAATATCAATGTGCATCTTTTTTTTTAAAAGCATTATTCATTCAAAATAATTACTATTGAAATAGTTAAGAAATTACTGCATTTGAATGTTTCACAATATTGTCAAATCGTCAACGTTATCCACAATGTGATAACGTTAACTGGTACCACATTGTGGACTTGACTAGAGATGTTCTCGTTTATCGATAAAAGCAATTTCATCGAAACTTAAAAAAAATTTCAAATGTTTGAATTAGTTACGCTTATGTTTACAGCACCAACATCAGTATTGTTGTTAACCGATTTCAAAAAGGAGGTTATCGATACGTCATTACGTGTTTTTTGTCCTTTATGGTAATAAGCTTTAATAAAAAAAAAACAGAATTATTAAAGAACAAGATTATTTATTAATACTTCACATTCGATTGGGAATTCGGATTTTACTTGATTATTCTCCGCTTTCCTCTCCCCCATCGCTAGAACTACTGAATCGAAAATTTTAAAAAATTTAGGGGATGTAGAGCACTACCAAACATTTAAAGAAAAAATGTAAAAAAGTCGAGTTTTGGCGGGATTTTATGGGAAGCGGTTGGGCGTTTATTTGATTTATTCACAAATTGTTTCTAGTGGATTTTGTGATGTAAAATTGGCGTAATTTTGCGTCCCAAGTATCTACTGTTGTGATTATGTGGAGTTGTTGAAATAAGTGCTTATTTAGTAGTGTGATATTGAGATTCTTTTAGTGGCTTAGTCCGCCTCAGTGGATCCTACTCAAAAAACTACCTCAATATATTTGTAGCTAAAACTTAGATACATTAAGATGTAGTCGAGATGTTAATCGAGATTTTGATGAAATGAAGATTATGCCATTTTTGTACTGAAGATGTCAGCTATTATGGGCATAGATCCCTTTGCCTTTCCTCTCAAAGGAGAATTGCACAAAAAAAAATGTAAAATCTTCACCATTTTATAAATGTCGTTGGAAAACTCTCGTTTGATCGATTTTTGGTGTTTACTCCTAAAGAATCGATTTTCATATGTAGCCCGCACAGTTCTACCACTAGTATAGATATAGATAAATTTCCATTCACTGAAAATAGGTACACTATCACCTTTAAGGTACCCCTTTATTTTAGACAATTTTTTTTTCTAGGAAATAGCAATACTCAGCTATATGCTTTAAGTACCTCGAGTCCCATTTGAAACAGATGTAGTGAATTGCAGTAATATCACAACACAGAAAAAACGACTAGAAAGCCCAAATGGGCGTGTCCAGCTTACTGCATACCATCAGTATGCCCTTTAATGCGCACTTCGGTCTACTTACTTCAGTAACGTGCATTTTACGCTCAACATCACAAAGACGGCAAATGGAAAATATCTTTATTTAGTTGATCATAAGGTTTACTTTCAAGCGAACTAATTACGTAATTTAGGAAGTTTCCGACCATATACAATGCAGTTTGCACGAAGTTTGCACAGACGCTCAATTAGTGATGTAACACAGTGACATAAACTAGGTAATGATATCGATAAATAGTTACAGATCTGCCATAAAATATGCTAAGTACAACGATTACACAAAAAACTTATACTAGTCATTTCCAATAACAAACTTTATAAATGTTGATAATTATTATAACATATTTAGTTATTGAAAATGATAAATGAAAATGATATTGAAAATGAAATGAAAAAACTATTATAGTTTATTGTAATCTTTATTTATACATGAATATTATTTTATTTAGTTTCTTAAACCTCCACATGAAAAATGAAATGGATTGAAGTAACAGGGAGGCAAAAACCTAGAATACGACACCCATATCGATTTATCCAAAAAGTATAATGCGCCATCTTGAATTTAAAATGAACGTCATTTTCGTTATGAAACCTGGAACCCGAGAAACCTAGAACATGACACCCATAATGATTTATCCAAAAATGTAACATTCGTCACCTTAGATTTTAAAATGAACGTCATTTTCGTATTCAGCACCCCAATAAACGTAGAATACGACACACATCGATTTATCCAAAAAGGTAATATTCGGCATCTAAGATTTAAGAATGAACAACATTTTCGTATATTTATCATATTTACTACTATCATTAATTTGCTATTAAATGACTAATGAGCTGTCAATGTCAATTTATTAACGTCAGGGTGGTTTGCACCAACTATTTAAGCTAAATTAAAAGAACTCACATCTCGCTTGCACCAACTACTTAATAGTTGCAGTGTACCAGGCTGTAAAAGCTACAGCAAGCAAAAATATGCCAATATAACCTCTCACCGGTACGTCGCCGTATTTATCATTTCTAATTAAGTAGTTTGGAATATTAATGCGTTTTTATTTAACATAAATAAAATTTGATAGTTTGTAGTAGTTTACCATCGAAATATGATTTATTTTGAAATGTTTTTTACATTATATTATCCAACTATACTACGTTTTCAGACTACATATTAATTTTTAGTAGTAGAGCAATCATTCGTTGGGGGTTAACAGTACCGAGTAATTTTTATAAATATTCTAAAATTCATTGGGGGGGCGATATCGAATTGCACAGCTGTACTATCGATAATTCTGTGGATATCACTAATTTTATTTTTGGTAAGCTGGTACACGTAATTGATTTCTATTCCGTTGTGGTATAGATTTGCGGTCTAACTTATCTAGTAGTATTTGAATTTTAGTGCTGTCTCTTCTAACGTAGTGATTGCATTCTATTTGTATGAAGTGTGATGTGACTGAATTAAAGTACTCTGTGACTGAATGCTAATGTTCAATTCTAACCCATTTCTAACCTCTTTCGTCCTAGTTTTTGTGATTACGTTTTTCCTGTATTAATTCCAGATACATAACTAATATCATTTGAACGATGAATAGAAACGATGCAAATATAGATGATAAAGAGTCCAGGTATGTACGTTAATATTCAATAATTCTAACTTTTTACATTTTATTTCGATGAGAATAAGTTCCATTTTTTGCAACCACAACGCTTATTCGAGCGGCGATACCTAGTGAACCGATCAACCATATGCAAACATACCAGCACCATTTCCATTAAAGAAGGGCCAGCACCCCGCAAATACTGAATAATACATACATATCTTCACGCTGACCTAACGGGCTAGTCAGAGAGGAATAATAATATACTCGAGACAATTCCACAAATTGTGTGACCCCAATCTAAGCAGTAAGCTTGTACTATGTGTATCACACAACGAACTCTGGGGGAGCTCCCAGAAACACTCAAAACTCCAAGCCAATTTAGAATTTAGAAGAATTTAGAATTAAGGATTTTTCAATTTAGAAGAAAAGTTCATTTCCTAAATTGACCTGACCGGGCATCGAACCCAGAACCTGTCTTGGAAAGCAAATACTCTGCCATCGAGCTAACGGGCCTGTGAATCATCCATCGTGGTGAAAAGTGTGGCTTATCTCTTAGGCTCTATGTACTATTAACTGAACATTGGTGTCTTATCATCAATGTCCATTTAGAACTAGTAAAATATTTGGCAAAATATTGTAAAATAAATATAATTTATTAGTATGTGGTAGAGTTACACTCGAAATCAAATTTAAATTTCGGCCATAACTCAAAGTGAAGCTTCCTCAAAAGGTAACAATTTTGTACATTTTTGTTAATTGCAAATAGTGTTCATGGAAGTCGATATGTGTTAAATTAATAGTTTTGTTGCCGTTTATATAGAGCGAGTGACTTTCCATTAAATTGATGCCTCTGAAGGCAGTGGGAACACTCATGTATTTAATTTATATTTTGGTCAAGCAGCCGAATCTTGAATTTTGTACCAATACTTTCTGAAATCTTAAGTTTAGTTAGATATTACAATGTAATTTAATAATATTGGTGTATCAATCAATATTGAGCAGTGATATATAATGTGTATTGTTGTCCATTATAATCTCACACTAAACTATTGTTTTAGATTAACACAGTTGCTGTTTAATAATAAAAAGGATTTAGTGGATAAATTTAAAACAGATATTGGTAATCACAATGAACTTAGTCAAAGGCCTGCATGGATGGATGAAGATGATGAAGAATTTAATGCGCAGGTTACATCAGACACCAACAGTAAGAAATTATATAGTGATAAACTTAAACAAAAATTTGAAATACTTATGGGCACACCGAGTTGGGCAAAATTGAATAAGAGACCTAAAATTGATGAAGACATTAATGATGAAATTGTGAGAACCGTTGGTCATTTAAAGAAAATAAAAACCAGTGGCCTTAAAAAAGATATTATAGAGTATAAAAAATTCCCTAGAATTAATTCAGAGACCACGAACGAAGGACCAATCATATCATGTGTGGAATTTCATCCAAAAGCAAGTGTAGCTTTGGTTGCAGGAGAGTCTGGTGTTATTTCATTATTTTCTGTTGGTCGTGATGTTAACAAAAAACTTCACAGTTTTAAATTGAATAAATGGAAAGTGACATCAGCCTGCTTTACTCCTGACGGTTGTAAAGTATTCCTTGCCTCAATACTTCATCATATGTACTGTGTCTATGATCTTATGAAAGCAGACTATAAATTAATTCAACTACCAAACATTATGAAGAAGGCATTCATATTTCAAATGTCTCCTAATGGAAAGTATCTTGCATCAACTGATGGATTTGATGAAGTGTATATCATATGTAGTGTTTCGAAAGAACTGCTTAGGTCATTTAAACATAACACAAATATTAAAGCAGTAACTTTCACTCATGACTCTGAAAAAATTTTTTGTTTTGGGATTCATGGTGAAGTAACAATGTGGGACTTACTTACCTTCAGGCCATTAAAAAAATTTTATGATCAAGGTTGTGTGACTGCAGCATGTATTGCCAATAGTGCATGTGGAAGATTAGTGGCAACAGGAAGTTCAGAGGGAATAGTAAATATATATGAAACATCAAGTTTGATTGACTATCAAGCAACACCTATTAAAACTATTTCAAATTTAACAACGAAAATAACAAATCTTAATTTCAATGCCACAACAGAGATTCTAGCTATATCATCTTCATATTACCCAAATGCTGTAAAATTAGTGCACATTCCATCATACCACGTATTTTCTAATTTCCCTAAACCATCTTTGGATCTCTTCAATGTAAATACTGTAAATTTTTCTCCTAATAGTGGCTATATGGGTTTAGGAAATAACAAAGGATGTGCTCTTCTCTACAGACTTAAACATTATAAAAATTATTAAAGTATTTTTTAAGAAATGTAAATTTTAATGATTATTTATTCTCCTTTGTCAGAATCGAAATATGGAAAATGTAGATACATCACCACCAATATATTATATAATACACACAGATCAAACTTAATACATTGATAATACATGTACTCATAATGAGAAATAATATGCAAAAGTCAATCAGAAGGTAAATAACTTAATTTAAAAAGTTTAGAAATATGCCTCATAAGTTAAAAGAATCTTTCAAACAAAGACATTGACCTACATTCCTGCATTGACATTTCATACCATTTAAACCTGAGGTTCGTGTTAATGTGCATTGAGATTAGGGATCCTGTATCTCTCTGTATGGGATAAATGCTCAATTTCGTTAAAATAACGATTTCAAATTTTTCCCCAGTACAGATGAAAAACATGTATTTAACCGACTTCAAAAAAACGAGGATGTTCTCAAGTCGGTAGTATTTTTTTTGTTTTTTTTTTATGTTACCTCATAACTCCCCGTCATTTATGAACCGATTTGGAAAAATCTTTTTTATTTGAAAGAATACACTTCCAGATTGGTACCA
Organism: Zeuzera pyrina; assembly: GCA_907165235.1. Lineage (NCBI taxonomy): Eukaryota > Metazoa > Arthropoda > Insecta > Lepidoptera > Cossidae > Zeuzera > Zeuzera pyrina. Next base: position 15,040,125 of record OU015624.1, read on the forward strand.
TTTAAATTTCACTGATATTAGAGCTTGAGTTTCGAAGATACACTAAATAACGCGAACTGGTTATAACATTTGTTAATTTATATTGATGATTCTCTTGTACATGTCATTAGTTAACTATCGATATCCCACATTGTATAATGGTAGTAGGGAGAAGGTATAAATTACCTGTGATATAATAAATTCGTGTCAGTCTTGTGGCGGACAGAGAATATGGCTGTTGTGTATCGTCTTCAGATTGTAAGAATACTGCTAGGGTGTAATTATAATGTAACCTTTTCACTGTTCTTTTATAACTGATTGATATTAATAATGGCTATAATATCCCAAGTTCGCATCTTTTATTGTGAGAGCCCACGGTTTGTGCTCTTCAATAGAATAGAAGTTAACATATTGCGCTCCAGAATTAGAAAAGAAATTAATTGTAGACCTAGATATTTTATTACTATTATTATTAATAAATATTTATTTGGACCAAGGTCATTCAAAAGGGAGAAATTAAAAAAAATTAAATAGACTTCTATCTTTTACTAGTCAAAACTTAAGTAACTGTCAAATTTAATTATATGGATATTTGTATCGTATTTATAAAATTATTTTTAGCAGACTTCAAAAAAAGGACGAGGTTTACAATTTCTTTTTGTATGTTTGTTATGCGATTACTTTGCCAATTATGAATTGATATCGATGAATGGTTTTTTTATTTGGAAGGTCATTTAGAGGTGGTCCCATTTAAATTTAACCGGTATCGGAGCTTGAACTTCGAAAATATACCAAATAACGCGACCTGGTTTAACCTTTATTTATATTGATGATTCTCTTGAATATTGTTGCGCTCCAGAATCAGAACGAATTTAATTTCAAACCCTGCCCTAGATATTTATTTAGGCCAAGATCACTCAAAAGGGAGAAATAAAAAAAATTTAAGCAAAAAAATTAAACCGCCTTAAAAAAACACCGAAAATTAGGTACTTTTACATACATACACACCAGTACCGGTACCTTCATACAAGCCTAAAAGTCTGGCATGCCTCACTAAAATGGTGAATCAATCATAAAATAATAAAATAAAAGCTAATTTCAAGCCGTATCAGTTTTAAAATTTCAAAATTCGGGTCGAAACTCGAAACGAAAATGACTGCACGCAACCATGGCACCGAATACGTGGAACACGTGACGGCCGTTCGAGTTCGTCGCGACCTCTCAAGGCGCAATCAGTATACTGCGTAACTATGTAATCAGCCGTCTCGCTCTCACGCGTTGGCTTGCAATGTGACTCAACTTTTCTTTCTCTCTAATGGACAAAACTCGATAAAGCTAGCTATAACTTGTTTACTAGGGTTTATGCAGCAATTAGTATGAAGCGAAAAGCCCGACTTTCATATAGATTCATACTGTACTTGGTAGAGATTGAGAGATACGATTCGAATACGAATACAATTCCACGTGATCCAACGTCATCGTTTTACCTAATATTTATTTGTTCGAGTCGGTGGACGAGTGATAAGTATTTTTTTAATTTCCATGAGTTAATTTGTAATAAAAAATAAGTTGTTCATTGTGAGGACTTAAACTGTATACAAATTTTAATCGGCATTGAAAATGTAAAATCCTTGAACTGCATAGAAAAAACAATTAATTGTTTCGTTATACTTGTAACCTACGCCTACGACTAGTAAATTGCATAAAAGACAATAAATACGCGTATAAAACTATTTAACTCATTCACTCTAATATTCGCAGACAATTTATCAATTTACGAAACTGATTGAATTTTTGTTTGTTCTTCCGGTTCTCCCATCAAGTTATAAGTAGGTGGTACAACCTATTATAATTGGTGCTTTAGATTTTATTAAAATGAAGAAAATATTTAAATTCTTCGGTTTATGACAATTAAAAAGCTATACTGGCGCCATAAAGACACATGAATTTACAAAAACACATGAATACAGTGATTTTAGTGATTTGGATAAATAACGCATTGAGACACATTAACATGTTAAGAACTGATAAGATTTTCGATACATTGTACTACGAATTTTGAAATTAAAAGGCGTTGTATTGTAGTCGAAAGAACGAACTATTTATTATAAGCTATAGTTTGTATATTTTTTGCTCCGTTAGCCCTGGACGGTGTTCCAAAAATCAGCAAATTTTCTTATATCGTGTACTCCCACCTTAACGCCTGTACATTTTTAATAGCAAAATATTATAAAAATTGTTTTGTTGAAAGATAACGCGGGGTGCGATCTCTTTCCTCTCCTCTTGTCCACCGATTGTGCCAGTCATGATTAATTTGTAATCTATAATATTTTTGCCTTCCCTTCCCTTTACAAAAACAAGAACGTATGTTGGGCTTGCCCTATTCTGCGGTTATTCACAAACGTCGGAAATTCAACTTTCCGTATCCGACAGGAAACTTCGAAATCGTATTACACTTATATTATATATACCTATATCATATTATATATATCCGTATTCACAAATCCAAGCCGTCGGATAGAAATTATGCTTTTCGACCATCGGCCTTTCCGCCACGGAGTTTCCGACGTTTGTGAATAACCCTGAAACCCTAGACACGCCACTGACACACACTTACATAATTGAAAATTGTCATTAATTCACTCCATATTAAATCAACGATACATTTACTGCGCACTTTAGTCTTATTTCTAGGAAAAAATCCTTTCCACAAAGTTGGAACTAGGGATACTGAAGATAAACGATGTAGGTATGATATAATTAGAAAAATGTTAGGGATTTGAGTCTTAGAAAAACCTTCCCTGATTTAAACTTGTGTTAAAAAGGTAAAAAACATGTAAGATAGTCAGACCCATCATCTCAAAATATTTTACTTTCGCTTTTTTCAGCGCTAATGACGGTGTAAACATTGTTACGGTTGGATCTTATATCGTAATAAAGTCGATTATAAAATAATACGTCACGCGCAACTTTTAGTGCTTATATATATAGACCTAGGTTTTGCAGCTGTGACCTAAAATTACATTGCTAGGCTTTACTATCGACTGGTATACGTAAAATTAGGAAACCAGAACAAAGCGGTAATACAACATTTTCAGAGCGATGACATGTGAGCATGTCACGCACGGTTACTCATATGTACAAACTGGCTGCTATGCAGGCCGCGTAATGGTTCTACTCTGTATAGGTATATTATGCAGTATTTTTTTCCACATTTCTAGTTTCCACGCTGGTTTTGTCGGACTGTAAATAGGAGACATCTGCTAGTCACTCAGTTTTCGAGTAACGATCGAAGCGATATTATGTCAAGGCGATGTCGAGGCGCATTACGATCTACGAAGACTACGACTAGGGCATTCTTGCTTAAATAATCGCATGTTTAATATGGGACTCTCCGAAGCAAGAACGTGCCGATACTGCGAAGAGGCGGATGAAACGCCTTTGCACATTTTGTGTGACTGCGTACCACTAATGCGCACTCGTCGATCCTGCCTCGGCCAGTATTTCGGCATATAACTCCAAGAAATACCTTGCGGTTTCGATTACAGTACGACTTTTATATCGATAATAAACCGCACTATTGTACTTTGTTATAAATCAAGATTTTACGAAAGGTTTAAAATAAATGGCATAAACAAACGTTTTTTATCGTTAGTCCAGCCAGTTCTTGGTAGTGTTTTGTAACATGGTGGCGATCACAATAGATTAATTTTGGTCGCAGTGATACAGGTCTTTTATGAGACCTGCACAGCCACTTATATAAAAAAAAGCCTATCTTTTGTAAATACAACATCATTGCGTAATAACTAATACCGCTTATATACTTATATCCGCTTTAAAATCATTCACTAATCATTATTTTAGACAGTAATGCCTATTATGAACATCTATATTATGAATATACAATTTCATAATTTGTAAATAAAAAAAGAATATCCAGTCGGTTTTTTATTATTTACATCAAATGACAAAAATCAAAAATTTTTAAGTTTTTTTGAATTATTTGCATACCAGATTGGACAGATAGTATTGTGACTCTTCTGTCTTTTACATGTGCCGAAAGTACATACTAGGTAGGTCCATAATTATATAAAATTATGGCTAAATAATGAAAGTTTTATAAATGTTTGATAGGACCATTGAAATGCAAAACAACAAGAAAACTTACTAATACTAGTAAACAGATAATGATCTAAGCTAGCCTATTGCCTATAGACAAAATTCTTTCTAACGAGTATAGCTGTGTCATTTGAATGGAATCATCTATAATAATGATGGTATTAAAGATAAAGACATATTAGATATCACATGTATAATAATAGTAAAAATAGAGAAAGGGTAAACTCAAAGAACCTAATTTTAATAAATAATTAAATACCACAGTACTGCAACCGATTGAAATGATAATAGAACATTCTGTATAAAAATAAAAAATATTGACAATACATTACAATACAATAATATACAGGCGAATTTAAAATCATTAGCATGAATTATGTTATGCTATTACATTGCTGGCATCCTAAAAATACACAAAGCGCATGCCATGAGTTCCCAAGCGATAACATAGTACGTCAACGCACGCTCGATTTTGGCCAATATCAGGCAAGCAAGAGGACGAATGTCACACGTAAGGTGGCGGGGTAATGTGCAAACACAATAATTGTATTTTCATGGCTATATGACACATTCAAGGTTTCAGACAGACATGAAAATTTATTCTACTCTTATTTTAATTATGTAGGTAATTTTAGTCCTAATGTAGTTTTTATCATGAGTAATCTTAATTAAAAAAAAGGGCAATAATTTCAAAGTCACCTGCATAGATACCTAAGACAATGAGATAAATTCCATTCACACAATATATAAACAATCGTAATAATTCTACTGTTACATTCTTAAAATCCGTCTAAATAGCTATTATTATTTCAATCAGTGATGACAGTTCGGTTCTTCTGCGTAGTCGCTTTAACTGCTAGCGCATTGGACTCTATTCATGCCAGGATGTTCGTCATCCTCTTCGTAAGCGTTGCCGTGATGTGCGCGTCTTCGCCTGTTCTCTTGATCCGGATCCAAGTCCATCAGCATGCACTCTTCTGCTAACTCGGGAATCTCCACCTGTAAACAATATTAGTCACTATTTTTAAATAGGTTGCAATTATATTATTTCTTAAGACAAAAGACAATATGTAAGAGTATAATGTATTATAATAATCTACCTAGTCTTAGTCTTGCCATAAATATTGTTACAAGGAAAACATTGTTTTTTTATATTACATAAAACGTTTATTACTGCAGTGTGCGTTAGTTTATACATCAATATTATATAATAGCATTTTAAAAATATGTAGCTCTTTCAAAATGATCTCCAAATGTTGTGGCCAGTTATCGATTGAAACACGCACTTTCTCTATGGGAAAATTCGCCACTGCCAATCTTAACTCAAAGACTCACAAATTATCAATGCGTTTAGAGCATGCCATACACTCTAAAAGAGACCATAAATCATAATCAAGTGGTTTAAGATCGGGCTAAATAACAGTCTGTCTTCAGCTCTGATGAAGTCAGAAACGTTCCTTTCCAGCCACACTTGGGTGGATTAAGTTTTGTGACACGCACGCGCGATATCTGCTGTTGAAACAAGAATTTGTATAATGTAATTTATACAGTGGCGCTAAATCTACCGCGAAAAATGTATTTTCAGTCATGGCGCAATAGATATGCAATCGTCAATACATGAAATCAATTTTTTATTACAATTAGTCACTGGTGGCGCAATAATCGCGTGGCTGTCTGCAAATTTTTAAGTAATAACCCCGCCGGTGCTGAGTCTTGCTGAAAGGACCATTCTTGGTTCTACCTTCTCAAGAATCATAATCGCTTGATACACCTGGGCCGATATTTTGATACCTTTTGCGCAAAAATATGGCTCAGTCACTCAGACAAACGTCAATTGCCTTCAAAATGCTGATATCGATTATGAGTGGAGTTAGACGATAAAGTTACAAATCTTTTTCTGTCACAAACATAGGATGTTTCAATGGCCCGGTACACAAACATTCTACTAATACCAAGCGGATGGAGAGTTTCAAAAATTGCATTTGGCATCTACTTTGAGCTTTAAGAAATGGAGCAAAGTTTACTGAATTAATTACATATTATAATTATGGACACGCCCCATACTACTTGATGTTAATTGATTAGCGACTTGCCCAATCCCAAAAGAAAGCTGACATCGTCGCATGGGTTCAAAAATGGCGTAGATGCAAACATAAATATATTAAAAGCAGAATTAGTACGTCTTTTAAAAGAAAACAACCCAACCAAGATCCGAAACGTCATTGGCGAAATAGCTTTAGAACATGGGTACAGAGCTATATCCGGTTACCGCCTTACCATTGTGAATACAATGCAATTAAGTTGGTGTAGGCTCAAATTAAGGAATATGCTGAAAGACACAATACAGAACCTCCATTTACGACAACAAAAATGCTAAAAATATTAGAAGAAACTTGTGAACATATGACTAAATGAGACTGAGAAAAGGTTGTGAATAGAACTGTTAAATTTATAAGGGAAGATTATGAAAGAAATGTGAAAATAGATAATATTTTAGAAAATAAACTTATAATTAATGTAGGGGATGATAGCAGCGACGACAGTGAAAATAACAGTATGGACGAATCTGATTAAATATGGCCTTTTGTGGCACCTTTTTTTCTGACCCTTTCTGTATGAATTTCTTTCTTGTGTACAAATAAAGTATGTATATTCATTTTTATTCCAATATTCAGTTCATTCAAATATATTAAGTAAACATTAATATTTTCGTTGTACAGGGGCTGCTATTTATGTATACGGAACTGGCCAGTTACAGTACAATATTAAAAAAGTAATTATAACATTTAAAAATGGAACTCTTTGGCTGAAGAATATAATTTGTTTCATGCAGCTGTCATTTATTTATCCTTTGTGGCGTCATTTTGAAAATTGCGAGTCTTTATCACCATGGATTTAAGTCGTGAAAATTTTCGTGCTATGATTTATTACCATTTTCGGCGAGGGCTAACTCAAAAACAGTGCATCGATCAACTCACTTCGACTTTTGGGGACGAAGCACCATCGAAAACTACTGTGTATCACTGGTTTAGTGAGTTTAATCGTGGGCGGTCTGTGCTCATGGACGAAGTTAAAGAAGGTCGTCCTAAGTCGGTTGTTGTACCTCAAAATATTGATGCTGTGCGGGAAATAATAATGCAAGATCGTCATGTTACATATCGCGAAATAGAGGCGTCTCTGGGCATACGTATGACGAGTATGTATAAAATATTACACGAACATTTAGCTGTAAAAAAAATTTGTTCACGTTGGATTCCGCACAACTTGAGAATTGACCAAAAACGGGCTCGTGTCGATTGGTGTGAAAAAATGTTACAAAAGTACAATCAGGCTGCGTCAAAAGTTGTCTATAATATCTACACAGGTGATGAATCTTGGATATACGCGTATGATCCTGAAACTAAACAACAATCAACGGTTTGGGTGTTCCAAGATGACCCGAACCCAACAAAAGTCATTCGTTCAAAAAGGACTTTGAAGCAAATGGTTGCTTGTTTTTTTGATATAAATGGACATGTAGCTACAGTGCCAACAGAGAATCGTAAAACGGTTAATTCTGAATGGTACACGACCATTTCTTTGACAGAAGTCTTTGAAGAAATAAAAAAGAAGAACCGACAACGCAGAATCCTTCTTCATCATGACAATGCTAGCTGCCACACATCGGCCGAAACAACGCGGTATTTGGAAGATCAAAAGATCGAATTAACGGGTCATCCGCCGTACAGCCCCGACTTGGGCCCCAACGACTTCTATTTATTCCCAACCGTGAACAATAAATTACGTGGTCAACGTTTTTCGAGCCGTAAAGAGGCTGTTGATGCGTACAAAATGCACGTTTTAGAGATACCTCAATCCGAATGGAAAAAGTGCTACGAAAATTGGTTCCAACGCATGCAAAAGTGCATCCATCATCATGGTGAATATTTTGAAAAGCAATAAAACTATAATAAATGCTATATGTTTGTTTCACTTTGTTATTCCGGATACATAAATAGCAGCCCTCGTATTAAAACTTTTTAATCAGCTACTACTTGCAATAGTTATAAATCCAAAAACATAGATGTGACGCATTTGATTATATTTTTTTCGATAATAAATTTGAGATTTCACGTCACTATTGTAATGTGTCAAAACGGCCATCATAGCGTGCCGCTACTATAGTTAAGGTGAGGAAGATCCGGATTGAAATATACTTTTGTTCCTCAAAAGTGAGACAGCTTAAATGTAGAACTTAATCTGACTAATAAGATAAAATAACATTGAAATACCGGCCCTAAATCTTACTTAATAGACTCTGCGTAAGAATGAGGTGAAGAATATAACGCTAAATTAAACAGGTTATAAGACCAAATAAAATAGACATTCATTTTCATGTTTTTGACTTCGTACAAATCCACAAATACTATTTATTAGAGCAATGATTCCAAAAGTAGTCTATAACATCGGATCATTTCAATTAGAAATATGACTAATTTACCCCAAATCTTATTCTTAATAATCTAAAAAAAATTATTTAGTTTCTCTGAAATTTATTTTCAAAATGTGTACTAAATTCGGCCGAAAACAATCATTTTAAATAATTACCAGATGTAAATAATTATTTACAAATAACAGGGGTAGATGAAATAAAATCTGCCTTGGACAAGGAGTGAAGCTTGCTGCGAGAGCTTACTTGAGGCCACGGCCGATGCAACTCAAATGGCCGAAACCTCAAGCGAAAATAAAAGATAATCGCATTATTTCCCTTGTTTTTAGATATTTTATAATGCAACGCGAAAGTTTAAAAGTTTATATAATTGAATCGTCTGAGTTTTGAACATCCCTCATCATTATCCATTCCTTACTCAAGTAATATTAAAATATATGGTTTTTATATCTATGTTTGGCTTACAATATGTTATAAAATATGTTAAAAAGCTTGTCAACTACTAGTATAAATATACTAAAATATAACGAGTCTAAATGATCTGATTTGAAATTACCGTCTAACAACCATAGAATATAATTAAAAAGAAAATAGTATACAAATGCATAACACTCACCCTAGGTCGAGGTGGTAGACAGTTCTCTAATGCTGGAATGACTTCAGGTGGAATGCGGTTTGGAAAATTGACAAGGAATTGTATAATAAGTTGTCCTTTCTCAAATGGATTTTTATACATTGGCATACCTATAAAAATGAATTAATTCACATAGTGTAATGCAAGTATTCATCTATTTGTAATCAGTGTGTTGTAACTAGTATTTACATAAAAACATACCTTCATTAATAACACATTTCACTTCGCCATGCTTTGTGACTTCTCCAGGCATCACAGTTATCACTATATCTCTATCATCCAAAGTTCTGATAACTTTTTGGAAGCCACATAAGGCTTCAACCAGTTCTATGTTTAGACGGATAATGAGATCATTACCTGATCGTTTAAAGACCTGAAATATATTTTGATAAGTATAATACAGATTTTGCAAGTATTTAAAATTACATAAAATTAAGTCTAAAACAGGTACATACTTCATGTTCCTTCTCATCTAGAACAATGATTAGATCTCCGGGTTCCAAATCAGGTTCTTGGTCACCCTCTCCGCTGAAGACAATCTTCTGTCCATCAGTCATGCCTTTATCAACATGAACCTCCAGGATTTTTCGATCACGTACTGTCTTGCGACCCTATTTACATAATATTGTATGTTACAGTACTTATTTTTAAAGAGATATTTATTCATGCAAGGTCTTCGATCACAAATATATAACAAGATACACAATCAGCGTTCCAAAAACGTCCGAACCAAATGTGCGCTGAAATGAGAATTTTAGCCCACTCGGTCTTAGTAGTAATTTGCGAACACTAAAGGAAACATGACAAAGTGCTCCTTCAAAAATTGTAAAAATGACAAGTCTAGAACGTTAAAAAAAGATGGAGTTTCTTACTTTCGGTAAGTAATTAGGATTATTTTATTTACGTGTTCATTATTTCGTTATAATATAATAATAACGTTATATAGCTCTTTTTTATTAAATTCATAATAATATTTTTCAAATGACAGCTACATAATATAATTAATTATACGATCGTGACTAGGACATTGAGAACCATACTACCGCATTCAGATTTCATTTATTCGGATTATACTTTTATCTCTGTTCTAAAACTATAGAATGGAGCTTTTAGTCTTACATTTTTATTTCTTTAAATATATTTTTGGTGTTGAAATTTCAATTATGACTGTAGTATAAGATTTGCTGCCAATTATAAATTTTAATGTAATTTATGTAATTGTGTATTGCAATATTTTTCTAGAACATATAAAAGATATATAGCATTCCTCGAGATCCTATTCGATGTGAAAAATAGACTTCTATAGTAGCACGCCAAAAAAGTGATGAATACTTCATACCAAATAAACGAAGCGTAGTTTGCTATGATCACTTTTTAGAAAGTGACGAATAGTCACAGCGAAAGGCTTAAAAAGGCTACACAATATTACGTATTTACTTAAACTTGCACTGCATTTCTATTTGACAGTGTTATTATTTGTATTGTGGCATTATTAGAAGATTAACGTTGCCACTAAATTGTTTAAAACTAAGATTTTAGATCCTTTAATTGTTTTTTATCAAAGTTAAGATTTCTAGTCGTGACATATTTCTCTGATTACCCCGTTAGGGATACGGCGTGTTAATATGTATGTATATATTAAATAATGACTAGCAGACGATTTCCCATTAAAAAATAAAAAAAATATCAGCACTTTATTGCGACTTCGCTCTGTATTCCTAGATTACGTCATTGCCCGATATCCAACATTTTTTCCTTGTCTCGCCTAATTTAAATATTATGTCTTATCCTTGTCACATCCACGTAACAAACCAAAATGATGTAAACAGCGATGGAAATATATTACGTGAATTATACTTTAAGCACGAAACGTGAGTTTTTGTTTGACAAACTTCGTTTCAATGCCTTACAAGGATCTAAATGAGCTTTTACAACTTTCTACCTTTAAGGTCTACTTTAAATTAAAAGAATATTACCAATAATACTGTAAGATGTTCAAAATGTATATGTCAATTCGGACAATAATTATGTATTTAAATTTTAAAGAAAATTGTGAATTATTATTTGTGATCGAAGAACCAAAAATAAAAAAATATTAATAACAATGCTGCTTCCTCCCTTTTTATATTCTTACATTGTGTCTGAATATGTCATTGCCTGACATGCAACATCTTATTCTTTGTCTAACATTATAATTTCTATGTGTCTTATCCTTGTCACTTTCATCTAACAAATTATAATGACGTAAATAGCGTAACAAATAAATTCCGTGAATTACACTTTAAGCATGAAGCGTAAGATTGAATTTTAAATATATTTTTGTTAACAAACGTCGTTTCAATGCCATGGAAGAATCTTTTACGAGCTTTTACAACCTTTATATGCATTGACAGTAAAGTTTACTTTAAATTAACACAATATTTAGATAATACTATACGATATTAGAAATGTATATGTGAATTCAGACAATAATTTGTTCCAATTTTATAAAGGATTGTGAATCTAGTTATATATTTGTGATCGAAGTGCAAGGTCCATAAAATACAGAAATAACAAAACAAAGCGTGTCTCGTGATTCTCGTACGGCTGGATACAGTACAAGTAAGCAAACAGTATTCTATCTTGGTAGTGTCTTAGAGATAATTACCTACGGTTGCTCGGTACGTGGTACGTAAACACGCAATAGGGCTACCGACTTGGACTGAATGTTTTTCTTGGTTTACGTATTTGATAATAGGTACTATATTAAATTGTCATATTATCTTTTCACTTTATATTATTGCAAATTTAATAAGTTTTTATTTATATAATTCTACTAGTATTTTATTTCTAGTTTCAAAAGTTTGTGAGTTAGTATGGTGGAAATGGACAAGAAAAATGCATTATGTATGCAGTATAATTAAAAATCAGCAATAAATTAACTAGATCATTATGATAATATATTTCCTACAAATTAGCAACAGAGAAATATTTCTGGTTTCGATATAAATGTATTCAAACATCCATACACTGAACATTATGCTCGTAAACTTGATTGACATAATATTTCGTCAGAAAATGTGCGGGAGCGTCTCACACCGTACGACGACAACCGCGGCGCACTCGACTGTCGTATGCCGAGAAATGTCGAGATTTCGAGGCGCGTCGTTTGGGAGCGTTTGTATGAAGATAGAATACTGTATGCTTACTTGTACTGTGGCCTGCATTATGATGCCACAGTCTCTTCTAAGTATTAAAAGATAAATTATGTTATTGTGTAATATTATCTAAATAGTGTGTATTTATATATTATTCCGATCTTCATATAGAAATATCTAATACGTTAGTATTTAATATATATGTATGTATAAACGATTTCATATATTTATTTATTTATATAAACAAACATGTATGTATGTCATTGTGCATATGTACGGATATGTTGAGGTTGCCAACAGGAATATACAGTTAAAAACGGTGTTATACTTTGATTTGCACTGTAATACTGTTTAATCATCCCTAGAACATTGCTATAGCCGAGGTCACGAGATCGATAAATAAATATATAAATTATTTAGTTGGCAACCATAGTATATTTGTACTTTTATGTAGTTATAACCTACTTCCTTTACCCTACATTGTTATTCAGTGCCTTTCATCTTACTATGATTATCTGCTCACTCGCAATTTAACATTAATATTGTAGAGGTATAATTCGAAATACGAGTATATCTACTGTAGAGGTCTTCCGCGATACAGGTGCGCCTAGTGCGGGTACCAATGGGTTTGATTATAAGTTTAGTGTATTAAATAAATTATTTTCTTTTCTTCTTTTCTTTTTTGTACATGTACATATATTAATTCTATAATCTATTTTTATATACAGCTATTGATATATTATTCATATCTATCAGAATCAGATCCAGAATCGGACATTTACATTATATGTCATATCAATGATGTAAAATTTAATTGAATCGGTCATTTCAAAACCACATAAGTCAAGTTTTTTTCCGAACTCGTTTTTTTTGTTGAAAATGGTTCTATAAAGGTAGATCCACAATCTGGGTACAAACCAGTCATAGAACTGAAAACTGAAGATGTTTGGAACTTTATGAAAAGGTGGCCAAAATATAAAAAACATATTCGTCAACAGAATAATTTGAGAGCAGTGTTCCAAATCATCAAATTACAAAATACATTGTAAGATAGAAAAAAATAGCTGATTTAAAAGGAGTTCAGGACAAGACATTCTGAAGAGTATATTCTATTTTATCAAAACATATTTATCTGGCCAACTGCAAAATGTTGAAGATAGTTCAAATGAGAATGATAGAGAATGACTTTACCATAGTGACAAGAAAACATGGAGTCGTTATGTCTTGAGTGTTATTATCTTTAATTATGATTAAAATTATGATTAACATGACTGTTTTGTTCAAATTAAAAGCTATCTAACTCTGTTTCTTGCTAAAACAACATAAGTTCAGAAATGTTTTTCTGGTTTTTCTTCTTATATTATTAAGGAATTATTACAAAACTTCGATATTTAAAACTATTAAGTCCAAACACTGTATTCAGCCCAAAAAAAGTCCTTACAAATTCATTTGTAAATGACAGTTTCTTTTGATTTCTGAAAAATTGTATTGCTTGACTTATATATACATATCTTCACGTTGTATCCCTAACGGGTAGTCAGAGGACGGAGCGCCAAGAGTTACGGTCCTTACATACCTCTTTCGCTTCCTCAAAACTCAGAAGCCAAGGAAGACCAAGGTTGACTTATGAAGATCAAATAGCGAGTGTTAGCAGACGGAAATGTCAAAAGCACTCGCATACCTAGACGAAAATGTGTGAGGAGAATGACGACTTATATGATTTTCGAAATGACGGATACAATTGTGATTGTATACAACTTACGTAACTTATATTGAGGACATCAGGCACATTGTGCGGAATCATTATTTGACACGTGTTTGACCTCTATTTTATATTTCAACAATTAAACAAATTCTGTAATTTTAAGATACTTACTTGGCAAACTTTACAACGGTCTTTAGGATCAATTATTTCTCGTTGACCACGGCATTCACTGCACACTGTTTGGATTTGTTGAATCATTCCTGGTGCCAACTGCTGGATTTGAACCTGCATTCCTGTCCCACGACATGTTGGACAAGTCTGCACTGCACCCTGTGTAAAAATTTCATTTATTAAACAATGTATCTTAATATTTTATAAATTCTTTGATAGATTTCTTTATTACTTTAGACTTTATCAACCATAAATAATTTACTAATGACATTAAATAAATAATTAGGCACTATTTGACATTATATTAAGCTAACCTTTTTACCACCACGGCCTTCACATTTCTCGCAAATAACATTTTTCTGCAATGCAAGCTTCCGTACTGCACCACGGTAAAGTTCTTCAAGAGTTACAGACAGTTGGTGAATTACATCTTTGCCTTTACGTTCACGACCACGTCGTCGACCACCACTAAAACCGCCGCCAAAGAACATATCAAAGAGATCCATTGGTGAAGAGAAACCGCTTGCACCAACACCGCCTTCCTTCAATGCCTGTTCACCACCTGTGACATAATTGATCATTATTCTATAGCTAGTAAGGTACACCAGAGAAGTACTACTTAAACTTCCAATGCCCACTGGCTCTAACAAGCACAGCTCCCTTATCATAATGGGTGCTCTAAGACATGGTCTTCATAACAAACTTTCTAATATTGGTATTACTAACAATCCTCTTTGCAGAGGGTGTCAAGGGACAAACAACTGCTCATGTTTTATTAGAATGCAACAAAGTGGCAGCTTACTGTGTGAAAAATACAATTCTCATCGCAAAATCACTTGCCTTTTATGAATTTTAATAAATGTTCACAACTCATGTTAAAATTAACTTGCAACTGAAAAGTCCTCCTTCACTTCAAATTCCCAGTCCCCCCTGATATGTGTCATGCTCGCCCACATCTTAACATATACGAGATGTTAGCTGACACAAACATTAATAGCACTCGCATACCTATTAGGTAGGTGATTGTATAAGGAGAATGATGAGATTTGAAAAGGTGAAAGAAGTATATGATCACAGTAATTGACATATCATCCTCCCTGAGTACCCCATTGGGAATACAGTATGAAGATATGTATATATGTATCGGTACATTAGGACATTCCTGCTAATAATAGTGACATGTTCCAATATATTGGCAATCCTTTGTTTGATCATGCAGGCATTAACAAACAAAATGAACAAATTCAACAACTTACAAATTTCTTCATGATGAATTATACCCTATAAAAGTATATAATCCTTCATAAAAGTTACCTCCACTGTTTGTTGCTTA
Organism: Zeuzera pyrina; assembly: GCA_907165235.1. Classification (NCBI taxonomy): domain Eukaryota; kingdom Metazoa; phylum Arthropoda; class Insecta; order Lepidoptera; family Cossidae; genus Zeuzera; species Zeuzera pyrina. The sequence goes on from OU015624.1 coordinate 15,055,632, forward strand.
GACTGAACCATGCAAGCACTCCGGTTCATTTATCTAAATTACATATCAGGGATCGTTCCATTTGTGAGTGTGATTTATATGAAGGCATCCCAGATCATATATTTTTCAGCTGTCCCAAGCTACAGTTTTCCCTATATGAATTCTTCCTCCCAATATTCCGCATCCTACTTATATCAAACACCTACTGTCTTTAGTCCAGTCCCCATTTATTTGTTCATTGTATTTGTTTATTGTGATTTGTTCATTGTAATGTCCATTATTTATTTTTTGTAGTTTTCTAGTTTTAATTCTAACACTGTTGGGTGTGGGTACTAGTATTTCTAAATTGTTATATTTAAAATGTATAGTCCTGTGTCTTGTCCATAGTAAATGTTGTGTTGTTTTTTATTCCTTTATAGGTGTGGATCATAGAGAAATATAACGTGTAGATATCTGCTCTCTTCAAATTTAAAACAAAGGCAAGCCTTTGTGTAACCCCCATCATGTATTTTCCTATATCAAATGTTGGAATCTTCATTAAACCTATCATTAATATCATTGCTATGCGGTTCTATTACGTGTTATTGGCAAACTTCGCAATTGTGACGGTGCCATATAATTAAAGAAGATATTGTTCTTAAACAAAAATTGACCAAATTTTATAGGGCCAATGGTTAGGCCAGCTGCAGTATCTGGCTTAATTCAGGACACATGTACGATGAATGGATCCCGATCAGGAATAATGTAGGCATACCTTTCTAGAGACTAGGATGCGTATACATTGATTGTATGGAGGTGGAGGCGAGTAATAAATCACTAACGACCTATGAAGAGGCATCAACAGAGCTTGGTGATAATACACGTTTTCTATTGTTCAAAGATTGTGAGAACAATGGAGAGGAAGTATTCAGGTTAATCCCATCGGGAGGTTCTGGATCCGTAGGCTCATTCATTGTTATACCTCCAAAAAACTAAATAAAATCTATTTTAATGATATAAATATATGCATGCAATGTAATAATAAAATAAATACCCATTACACTTGCCTGGAGTAAATCAACAACACAAAGATATAATAGTACTTATCTAGAAAACAGATAAATGGAAAAATAAAAAACAATAAGAAAAAGAAATAAAGTTTAACAATAATAACCCCACAAGCACGTGTTTTAGGCAACAACCGTGAAAGCAGAATCAAAAACCAACGGTAAATTATAAGTGGCCAACCACAAATGACACAGGTCTAGATTGAAATCCACTTAATATGGTGTTAACTATAATATAATTATCATTTTACCTTGGTCATAAATCCGTCTTTTGTCTGGATTCGAGAGTACTTCATAAGCTTGTGAGATCTGTTTAAAGCGTTCACCTTCATTAGGGTTCTTGTCAGGATGATACTTTAGAGCTAATTTTCTATAAGCCTTCTTTAATTCATCTGTAGTGCAGTTGGGTTTCACTCCCAAAATATCATAATACGTTGTTTCCTTCACCATTGTAGATACTTCTTACACCTATTAAAACATGGTTCGTAAATTTTAATCAATATTTTTAACAACCACACAATTTCGTGACAATGAACTGAATAATAGATATTGCTATCGTCAATGACGTTATATTCTTATAAAATATTCGAAATAACTGATATTACATACAATTAATTATTTAGATAGATCAAATTCTAAACGGCACGAGAAGACAAAAGATGTAAAGTAAATTAAGTAATTGATTTAATAGTACTACGGAGGTATTGAAATGTAACAAACTTACCTTTTTAATACGAAAGTAATACTATATACTGTAATATTCTCCCAACTATAAATACGAGACAATGAAAAGTTCCAGAAACATAAAATTAATTAGTAGTAGAGCACCTCAAGAACACGTCGTAGCTTTGTGGTAAGAGATAGCAAACGCAATTTAAAAAAAAATGACACAGGTTACAACGACGACAGATATTTTATAACTTCAGTACGTAATCTACTCGAAATAGAGTTTTCCAGAATATTCTATAATACGACAATAATAAAAGTAATAGTAATTAGAAGTACTAAAAGTTTTTCTCTGTCTTACTTATATTATGGTCCATAAATACTAGCGTCTATATCCGAGTTCAATAATTCCATGTATACTTTTCAATTTAGTAGTATTTTAGATACACTAGAATGTAACTAAAGCGAATAAATTCTACTAAGATCGCAAATGTATCGAGTTGAATCGATACTTTCGATTACAAAAGTTTAGGCATAGTGCAAATATAAGTGGATGCTTGTTAAAGCACGCGTTTCCCGCGCTCTAGGACAATAGGCAATACATATTGCAACTGCAATTAAGTGCTGTACAAAATGCAAATACTATTTTTTTATAAATCTCGGCACATAATACGCTCACGTTTTAAATCACTGAGCATAGTTGTAAATTGTTTTCTAAATATTAACAGAAAAAAAATATTTAGTAACCTTAAGCTTCTGTTACATTTCAATGCTTACTTTAGGTCGTCTGTAATGTATTTACAAAATACTTTAATACAAATACATTATAAATTAATATTAATAATAATATATCACTATACAAATTGTGTGAACCAAACTAAGCACTAGGCTTATGACTACTATGAATATCAGGCAATGAACTGGGAGGGAGGAGTTCCCAACAGCACCCAGACCACAGGCCAATTTAGAAAGACATTTTTAAAATTGGCCTTACCGGAGATCGAATTACCGGAGTAACATAATAATTTAATACATGGATAGGTATATAGATACATTTCTATCTGTTATTCGCCCTTCCTTAGGATCGGTTGAGGTCCTGTGCTTGACTGATGCTCGAAATGCTTGGTTAAGTGTTTGTCCGAGTACTAACCTGCCTACCTTGACCTTTTCTCAGAAACACTGAGATGAGCCTCTATGCAAAAATGTTCATTTACAACTTTTAGATTCTTGTAGTACCAAAAAAGATCAGTCTCGCCTCCAGGCTGTTTCTGAGAAGGTGTCAGGACACTGGTTGAAGGTAATACCTTCAAAAAACTTAGGAATCTTAATTGACGCTTTCTCTCATAGTATTTCTTCGTCTGGGGGAAGAGGGAAGAGGAAGGACTAAACTTCCTCTCCGTTGCCGCTGTCGTCGATGTACTAGGTCACCACAGTTTATCCTGTTTACGTAGTGCGGGCCGCAAGTCACGACATGCTGCCTTGAATGACGTCATTCGGCGGGCTCTTGTCGCCGCTGGCGTTCCTGCAGTCTTAGAGCCTGTAGGTATTGCGCGCAGCGACGGCAGGAGACCGGATAGTTTGACGCTCATTCCTTAGAAATTTGGAAGATCACTGGTGTGGGATGCCACTTGTTTCGATACATTTGCTGTTACTCATGTGCCGGCGACTTCCAAGTCAGCACGTGCCGCGGCCAGCACTGCCGAGAACTTGAAGCGGCGTAAGTATGCGACTCTCTCTGAGAGTTTCATATTTACGCCCTTTGCAGTCGAAACTTTGGGTCCCTGGGGCCCCGAAGCCCATCGACTGGTTTCTGATATTTGTAAGAGACTGGTCGAGGCTTCGGGAGACCGCCGGGCTGGCAACTTGTTCCACCAAGGCCAACCAAATGACAGCTTTCTAAGCGGCAATTTTGAAGAAGTTTATTATTTAAGATAATATTAACGTTAGGATATGTATGTACTTTTTTGTTATTAATATATATAAAAATATTAGCTAATGTAAAAAAAATACCTATCTATGTATAATTAAAACTTTATTTAACATTAACAAAAAGTACATACATATGGTAATATTTACAAACTTAAAACTACACATTATCTTAAATAATACACTTCCTCAAAGGTGCCGCTTAGAAAGCTGTCATTGCTTATGGTACCCAGCAGACTGGCAGCATTACCTCTTCGAATAGCAAATATTATGCTAAGATAAGCATTTCTAATTCTTTCGAATTAATAGCGGGCATATAAAAATATTTCATGAATACAGGTATAATTTTGAATAAGGAAATTCTAATCAAAATTCTCACAATATTCTGTTTTCGTCGAGATATCGAAATAACTATAGGTACCTACGTAATTTTTAAGAGCATTTTTTGCAATAAACTCCTATAAAACTCCTAATAAATAAACTCCTATAAAACTAAAACAATTAGGCGACACAAATAATTAGTATACCTAACGCCAACCTACTATTCTAACATATTATGATCTTACTATATTAAAATTTTAAATTACGGTTTATAAAAAAAATCTTACATTCCCTTGTGACCGGAATTTCAAAATAAAAAACGTAAATGTTTGTTTTAAGTGAAGAAGATTAATGTCATAACTCATAAACTGTACAAGTAGTATGTACCATTTTGTCATTTTAAGAAATGTGAAAGAACGCGCGAGTGATTATTTTTGTATTTTGACACTACTGTAATAAAGACCCCGAATGCTAATCTAGGGGATACTACGCTATTGATATTGATATTGATTCGATATATATGATATATGGCGTAGATAGAGAAACCTATGGACTACGCCATGTAGTCCATCTCATTCACACAAGAAAGATAAGTTAAAGTTATAGTGTATATAGTGCATGCGGATAAGTTTGTCTTGTAATGTATTTAAGGGACAAGCCAGAATAAAAAGGTAGTCACGTTAAATTTCCCGTTTTAGATATTTTATGATGCCACGCGAAAGTTTAAATGTTTATAAGTTTGTCTTGTTTATAAGGTTGCACAATAGAGATGTAAGTTGACCAAAGCGACGAATGAAACGCAACGTTATTTTACAAATGTTACGGTCACTATCCCAAAGCGATAGTCACGTACGTGGGGCTATTACCTAAAAATTTGCAGCCAGCCATAGCCACGCGATCATTACGCGACCGATGAGTACTTGTAATAAAAAATTAGTATCATATATGACAATTGCGTATCTGTTATTCTATGATCATAAAATGTACTTTTCGCGATAGATTTAGCCCTACTATCTAAATTACATTAAAGAAATTCTCGTTTTGACAGAAGATGTCGCGCGACAATGGCTGTCACATGCTGTCTACAAGTTTCGTAGCGACCGGCGTTTTCGTCGTCATTCGAATAAAAAGTATTTGACTTTTATTAAAAGCGCACATATTAAAACCCGACCAAAAATATAAAAAATCTCGCCATATTGTGGAAAAGAAATGAAACTAATTTCTACTACTGGCAACAGTAACTTTGAAATATCACCATTGTCAAACGTTGATTGTTAAGACAAAGTGTAAGCGCGGTTCATTTTCCGAGTTCGTTAGATTTTTATGGGAGAAAATGCCGAAAACAATTCAAGGTCGTAAGAGAAAAGTGATTCATAATGTATTTAAGGGTCGGAGTCCCTGAATCGTGCCAAACAAGGTTCGGCATTCCGACTTTAGATGACATTAAATATTACAATTTCTAAACAAAATAAATATCACTCGCTGCTCTGTGAAATGGAGCATAACGTAAACAAAAAAAAATTACAAGAATATTTTATAGTGACGACAGAAAAAAATCGTAAATTTCATGCAAAACTCTAGAATAGCATTGTCACGTTCCGAGTACTGTGATTTAATAAGTCATAAAAACAGCAAAAGGTTATCAAATTCATAGTAAAACATCAAGCAACAACGTAATTAATCTGTTTTCCAATACAAATTGCAGTTTTTTTGCAATAGGTTTGCAAATATACCACATTTTTACGCACGATTTTTCCATACAAATTAATATGGACACACAGCCGCCAAACGACGCTCTGCTATCGTGAACGCTAGGCTCCTTCATTCAATTCCTATATGGACTATTACTTTTCTCTTTGATTCAATCGCGCACGGGCTGCCAAGGCGAGAATTTGCGTCTCTTTGTTTTGAAAATTTCGTGATCTCTGTTTGTGTAAGAATACAAAAATACACTGTCACGGTACTACTGGTTTTAGTAGGTAGTTCCGATGAAAAGTGATAAAATAATCAAAAACGTTCCAAACATCACAAACAAGATAGGTAGCCCTTTGCCTTTAATTATTTGTTGAAGTTTACTCCTCAAGAATTGATTGTCATATAATATACTAGCTGTACCCGCGGCTTTCCCAGATTAGGTTAGATTATATGTAGTAGCATGGTATGTTTAAAGATTGTTTTTGCAAAAAGTCTACGTTTGGCCTATGTCTGTCTTCGGGCACATACTATCTCTGAACCAAACACCATAATCGGTTCGGCGGTTCAGCATTTCCTATTTAAAGTTTCATCGTCATTTCGCCCCATTAGGGGTAGTTTTTTAATAAAAAAGTAGCCTGTATCCGTTCCCAGGTGTCCAACTATATCCATGCTACATCATAATCAGTTCGGCGGTTTAGCATTCTCGTACAAAGTTTCGTCACCCTCCCTCCCGTCCCCCTTTTCACAGATTTTTGATGAAAAAAGTAGGCTATGTTTTTTGATAAAAAAGTCTTATCACTGCACCAAATTGTATCATTACCAAGTTTTAGCGTTTCCCAAACAAAGTTTCATCCCTCGTTTCACCCTCTTAGGGGTAGATTTTTTATAAAAAATAGCCCATGTCCGTTCTCTGATATCAAACTATTATCTTCTTGCCAAATCTCATCATAATCAGTGCAGCGGTTTAGCTATTTCTCGTACAAAGTTTCGTCCCTCTCCGTCCCGTTCCCCTTTTTACAGATTTGTGATAAAGAAGCAGCCTATGTATTTTTAATAAAAACAAATCTTATAATCGCACCAAATTGTATCATTATCAAGTTTTAGCGTTTCCCAAACAAAGTTTCATCCCCATTTTCACCCTTTTAGGGTAGATTTTATGTAAAAAGCAGCCCATGTCCGTTCACTGATGTCAAGCTATCTTCTTGTCAAATGTCATCACAATTGGTTCAGTGGTTTACCACTTTTCATACAAAGTTTCGTACCCCTCCCTCCCGTTCCCCATTTCACAGATTTTTGATAGCAAAAAAGTTTTTCATAAATAATGTCTTATCACCGCACCAAATTTTATCATTACCTAGATTTAGCGTTCCCCACACAGTTTCATCCTCCTTTTCACCCTCTTAGAAGTAGGTTTTTTATAAAAAGTAGCCTATGTTCGTTCGAACTATCTTGGCAAATTTAATCTTTTTTGAATAAATCGATATGGGTGTCAAATTCTAGATATGTTGGGGTACTGATTACGAAAATAGCATTCTTTTTGAAATTCAAGATGGCGAATACAATTTTTTTTAATAAATTGATATGGGTGCAAACGATAATCTACCTCCACGTGTGCGATGGGGTTTTCAGTCCAATACGGTATCTTACCTTGTTGGAACGTAAACCCTCTAGCCGGTGCATCCTGGGCCTCTGCTAGTAACTTTCTAGTAAATACTCGACTCTTTATTATTCCCAATCCAAAGTGTCAGTCGTACCGTGCCGACGGATGCGTGGCTGAGGGGGAGCTCAGTCGTGAACGGTGTCTCTTCGATAACAGGGCATCTCGAAGAGTAATCTTTGCCCTTATTCCGACATGCGGGGCTCTGCCGGAGGTGACCGCTTATTTCCCTAGCTGCTCATGGGATTTTCATGGAAATTGACATTGAAATCGAAAAGCTACTACTTTCCTCTCCTTTAGAGAAATCTGAAGGAGAGCAACCGCAAATCGCTGGGACGAAAGGTGAGCTCATGGCCACCCAAACGACCAGTGCTCCTACGTCTAGTGCTGGGACGAGCCAGGCTGTGGCCAGTAACTCCAGATCACAATCGGTGACGAACCAGGGCGACGACGCACAGACCGCTAACAACGTTAACGTAAGAGGAAGTTATCGGGAGCCGCGCGGAAAAGGTTCAGAAGGCTAATAGCCGCAAACGTAGGTGCCGAAGAGGCCCTAACTTTGTGCATAAAGCCTATCGCCAATCTCCCGCAGCTCAATACTGCTCCATCGAAGCCGGTCAAACGAGTTCGATCGGAGGAGGAATCCCCTTCGGAGAGTGCTACCAAGGCTCCAAAGCTGGACCAAGGTATGAAGACTCCAAAGGCGGATAACAGTAACAAGGGCGCAATAGAGGAACTTGTCAAAAAACCGAAACCCAGTTTTAAAGAAATCGCTGGGTCCTCGCGAGTGGGAGTTCGTAATATGACTCCTATGAACGAGGAACAAATGAAGATGGTTCGAAGCACACTGATCCAAGAGATCGCAAAGATCTCGGACAGTAGAGCGGGACCCAAATTTGTAGGCTTCATGCACAGGCCAGGCTGGATACTGATTACCTGTGAGAATCAGTCCAGCCAAGAATGGCTGGTGAATGAAGTGCCAAAAATAAAACCGTGGTTTGAGGCTGAGCTTTCTGTAATATCAGTAAGTGAACTGCCTAAGCCTTTTGTCGCCTCTACTTTTGTACCGAGCAGTGACGTGCGGTCTGTAGATGACGCTCTTAAACTGCTTCGGATACAGAATGAGGGGCTGAATACTCGGCTGTGGAAAACTCTAGCAGTTAGGGGCGCGAGGAGAGTGGGTTCTTTGTGACCTTCTCTGTTGACGACCCTTCTGCTGAGGCTCTCAAAGCCATGGAATGCAGGGCTAATCTTGGCTTTAGAAAAATAGTTTTTAAGGTCAGGGGCGGCTCTGATACTAGTGAGTCTACTACCAATGCATCAGAAACCCCACAACCCTCCACCTCTAGTGTCCCTTTGAGGCCGGTAAGAGAAGAGCCTAAACCCCCGCTCAAACTGGGTAAAAGGCCTTCTGGATCGGTGGCGAGGGGTGGGGGTGCAGATAGAGGGGCAGGTGCAAGTATCAGAGGTGCTACGGCGACCGGGCTACTCCCTACTCGTGGACGACCACGTCCGCAGAAAAGGGGAACAAAGCCCGCAAACCCAAAGCCCTCTGCTGGCTTATAAAATACCGCCCAAGGAGAATCGGTGAGGATCCTCCAAGCTAACCTCCACCATGCCGTTGCTGCATCAGCGGTTGTGGAGCGTTGTCTTGTTGAGGACAAAGTAAGCCTTGCCTTGATTCAAGAACCTAAATTCAAAAATCCTAGGTCTAAATGCCGCCGGTAATATACTTTATAATACCGGTAGTAAAAAGCCTAGAGCTTGTATCATTTTCAATAAGAAAATTGATCTTTTAGCTGTTCCAGAGTTGTGTTCTGACGATCTGGTTGCAGCATTCGTAAATCTCCAAGGCTGGCATGGGGCTAGAGTAATCTTGTGCTCGGCCTATCTGCCTGGAGAAAAGGAAGACCCAACTGAAGACCTACGGCGTGCAGTGGCCTACGCTCGGAAACATAACGCTGAGCTTCTGGTGGGTTGTGATGCCAGTGCTCACCATACCACCTGGGGGAGCTCGGACATCAATACTAGAGGTGAGTTACTGCATGATTTTCTAACTGTTAACTGCTTTTACACGTTAAACATAGGCTGTGAACCGACTTTTGTTACGCGTGTCAGACAAGAAGTGCTAGACATTTCCTTTTCCACTGGCATCTTAGCTAGACACATAGTTGGATGGCGGGTCAGTGACAAGAACTCTATGTCTGATCATAGACATATTCGCTTTGATATCAGGACTTCCTTAGCCAATCAAACTATTACATATAGGGATACTAGGAGAGCGGACTGGGACTTATATAATGAAAGACTAAGTGCTAACCTAGAAATAATGCCTAAATGTCTTAAAACGTGGGAGAGTCTAGATTTAGTAGTACACATGATCACGAAAGGCATTAAAAATGCCTGTGAAGGCTGCTGCCCGCTGAAAATAAAGACCTCCAAAAGAGAAGTATCGTGGTGGAACTCTAAGCTAGGGAAGCTTAGAGCAAAGACACGCAAATTATTTAATAAGGCTAAAAGGACTCGTGAATGGCAGGCCTATAGTAAAGCCTTAACTGATTACAATGTATAAATTAGGAAGGCAAAGAGAGCTTCATGGAGGAGGCTCTGTGAGGAAATTAATAATATGCCTCAAGGAGCAAGGCTCCATAGAGTGCTCTCTAAATCCAAACCTAATCAAATTGGGCTGCTTAAAAAGCCAGACGGTTCATTCACAACCTGTGAAAGTGAAACTTTAGAGTTGTTGGCAACGACCCACTTTCCCGGGGCAATCCGTAAAAGATCGGAGTCTGCACCACAGACCGCCTTGTATAGACCTCAATAGGAGGATTGGCAAAGAGCGGTCAAACTAATAACAGCCGACAGAATAAGGTGGGCGATCAACTCGTTTAAACCACACAAGACTTGCGGAAAGGATAGTGTACCTCCCATACACCCACAAAAAGGGACTGACGTCCTCCTGCCTCACCTTACTAAAATCTTCAGAGCTAGTTATGCCTAGGGGTATATACCTGATTCATGGTCTACAGTAAAGGTAATATTTATACCTAAAGCGGGGAAAAGTGACTACGGACTACCAAAGTCCTTTAGGCCCATTAGCCTTAGCTTATTTCTGTTAAAGACCATGGAAAAGGTTTTAGACAGATTTATTAGGGATGGTCCATTGGCTACAATACCTATTCATCATACTTTACGGTAGATAGATAGATAGATAAACAGTTTATTACAGTACTACAACACACAAGGTAGGTACCTTTACAGACATAAACATTATTAAAACAAAGTACACAATAAAAAATAATAATAATAATAGTAACAATCTTAAAAGTAGCTAAAGATACACAAACAATGTTACAACGACATAAATATCAATGCATGTCCCATGCATGATGAACTGCATGGACCATGGACAGGTGATTAAGTATAAGCAAAAGCCCAGGTGTGTTGCAGTACTGCAAAAGGTCATAGCTCAGAGTATAACATTACTCTAACAAGAACAAAACTCTGTTATTCTGCTATAGCCTAGGAGCATTTGCGAGCTAAAAAGAAAAGGGAAAGCAAAAAGTTAATATAAATATTTGCTACGTGTGTGTTCGTGTGCTTCATGTCGTGTTTGTTTTGTGTGCGGTTGCTCAATAAAGTAATTGTATAGTGTCCAGACAATGTAATGTCCATTCCAGATATAATCAGAATAATGAAGATGAAGACATGAAACAATGATAAAATAAAAGATATTAACAACAATGAATTGCACTATCTACACAAACTCAAATTTGATTGGTTTAAACTGTATACCAAAATTATTTCACATAAAATTAATAAATAAAATTGAAATTAATAGATTTATCTCACTATGATATTGAAGCTGCTGTTGTCAAAGAGCTGGCTGGAACTCCAGATTGTTGTTGGTCTAGTAAATATTCTTTAAGTTTTTTCTTAAAAATGAATTTTGACTGAAGAAGTCTTAACGGGGGCGGGATGTTGTTTCAGCATTTTGTTGCTTGGTAGCGAAAACTACCCTTGAAAGCAACAGTTTTATGAAGATGTGCAGCTAGTAATGGTCGTGATGGTCTTACATTATATCTGCTGTGGAATGGAGAGAATTGCACCTTCTTGTACAAATATTCGGGTGTCCTATATTTAATTACGTCAAATACCAAACCAGCGAGGTGCTGATGCCTTCGGAACGCCATATTAAGTGTGGAGGTTTTGTTTAGATATGGTGTTATATGAGTGCGGGGTGGAATGTTGTAACAATACCGACAACAAGCATTCTGCACTCGTTGTATGAGACGCTGAGTTCTAGAGTACAAACGTGGGCCATACACAAGGTCACCGTAATTCAAAACCGACAAAACAAGAGACTCACAGAGGGTAACTCGCGCCGTCTCAGTAAGTAAATTCCTTATATTATATAATATTTTGAGTCGGTAAAAGCAATTTTTAACCAGTTGTAAGATATGTGCCTCAAATCGCAACTCGCTGTCAAAGATGATTCCAAGGTTCCGAGTCTCATTCACCCTGTCAATAACATGTCCCGAAACAGTAATGACTGGACATGAGCCCAATACACGTGCGATTTGTTGCTTGGAGCCAAGAACAATATATTTTGACTTCAAGGGATTTAATACCAAGGCATTGTTCAAAGACCATTGTGACACACGCTCCAGATCATTATTTATCTTAAGCAATGCATCGGCAACACTATTGCGTGGCACTGAGATGTAAATTTGGACGTTGTCGGCATAAAAGTGCGTCCTACAGTGAAGAATATGACTGGACAGATCTGCTGCATAAATAACAAACAGCAAAGGACCGAGCAGCGTTCCCTGCGGTACGCCACGATTGACGGTTCTAATGTCCGATCTAAGGACCAAACCGCTCTCTTTCTCGAGTTTTACTGATTGCTGACGGTCTGTTAAATAGCTATTAAACCAACCGGTAGTAAACTAATTAATCTGTGATCATACTCAACATGCCTATAGTAGAGGTAAATCTACAGTAACTGCTCTGCTCAGTCTCATTGACAGAGTAGAAAAGGCAGTTGAAAATAAAGAAGAAGCTTTGTGCCTTCTTAGACATAGAGGGAGCTTTCGATAATACCCCGATCAGTACATTGAATAGGGGTCTTGAATCCAAGATGGTCGACCCTACGACCACTAGATGGGTACGCTCGATGCTCTCTAATAGAGGAGCCAAACTAGCCCTCTGTCAAACTACCTTGACGTTTTCCACAATGAGAGGATGTCCTCAAGGTGGCGTTCTATCACCTTAGGATTGACACTCAGGGATATGCAGATGACCTGGTAGTTATAGTCCGAGGTTTCAGTCTAACCACTATTTCTTGTGTTATGCAACGAGGCCTCGACACTATCACTGAATGGTGTGGAGAGAACGAGTTATCGATTAATGCTGATAAAACAGTAATTGTGCCGTTTACGAGGAAGCGATGCCTGGACAGGTTGGTAGCTCCACGATTAAACGGTAAATCGATACCTTTTTCCACTGAAGTTAAGTATTTGGGAGTTATAATCGACCAAAAACTGACGTGGAACAGTCATATCACAAGTACCTTGCAAAAGGCAAAAATTGCCTTAGGTACCTGCAGTCGGATGGCAGGGAACAACTGGGGTCTGAGCCCAAAAGTTGTTCTGTGGCTGTATACAGCCATTGTAAGGCCGACAATTAGTTATACCTCTGTGGTCTGGTACGAGAAAGCCCACCAGTAGACTGTGATAGATAGGCTAGGTGGCTTGCAAAGAATCGCCTGTCTATTAGCAACCGGAGCCATGTCGACCTCCCCGGGTGCGGCGTTAGACGCTTTACTGATCCTACCGCCCCTTCACTTGTTTATATTAATAATAAGTTCGTGTGCAAATTTAACAGTTTTATTATTGTTTTTTTAAGAAGTTTATTAAACTTTTTTTTTTTATTTGCAGGTTTACTGCGAGTTTTATGATGGCATACTCGATAAAAATGCAGACAATACAGTTTGGACTTCTTGAAGTTTGGATTTATTCCATCATTTCCATCTTTATCAAATCAACACTTGCTTATGTGTTATATGTGAAAAAGTATTCAGTAACGATGCCATGAAGCCTTCAAAAATGGAGGACCACTTAACAAGAGTACATGCTGACAAAAAAAGTAAGCCCTTGTCATTCTTTCAAGCACTTAAAGAAAAACTAGAGAAAAGGCCATTCATAAAGTTAAATATGTGGTATTTTTAAAATGAAGTAGAAACAAACCATACTAGAGTATCTCTTACACTACGCGTAGTGAGAACCGGTTGAGATGTTCAAAGCGCGCACTCCGTAATGCTTATGAACTCCTTGAATATGGCAGTCTGTGTATCATTACTACACACCGTCCAATTTGTTAGAACAACTTTCCTAGGGATGGCGATCTGATCGATTTATGGAAGAATCGATCATTTAATCTCGAACAATGAATCGATCCAGTGAATAGACGACAGATACTCAAAAATCGTTCTACGGGTTTTTTTAAATTTTGCACGGGATAGATAAAAGTTAGACGAGTCAAAAAGCGCTAAATCTGGCTCCGAGAGCGCTAAGGTGACAACATTGTTCGATAATTATGTTTGTGTACCACAGACTTTTAAATGGAAGCAGACTATACCTATCGGTTCAAAGTGCGTGGCAAATTTAACACTAACAAATATTACTCACACACATACAGAACTCAGGGCCGCATTAAGGAGTGGGTATCTATATTGTGTATTATCTTAGAGCGGGACTATTTGGGACACTCTAAATTATATTTTGCATGTGAGAATATAAGGATAAAATAAAGATAATATGTGGTTTTAAGTTTGTAAATATTAACGTATGTATGTACTTTTAGTTAATGTAAATAAGGAGAAAATTAATTGATATACTAGTATTAGACTTTATTATATTCCTTCTTTTCGTAGATTGTTTTTGTCACATGAAGGATGTAATTTGGAGTGTTCCCACTGATCGCTGTGCGCTGCTGGTCTTGGGCCGCATGTACATTGTGATGACCTTGCTTGCGTTTCGATTTATGTGGGTACATGAAGTTTAATGACACAAACATTTGACATATATTTTTATTTATTAATCGGATCGTTTTCTTATTACATTATCTAAGAACTCATTATAGATGTGCATCAAACACATCATTTCACTGTTTTTCAATGTGTGCCAGAAGTAATTAGCGCAGAATGTCAGATATGCTAAGGATTACCATTGCAAGTAATCGTAGGTATTATTTGTCATTATTCGCCTCGAGATATCCATATTCGTTTTCACCATTTTTACATGTGACCACACAATTTATGCATAATAAAGTCCATCTTCGATTACCTGAAGCAAGAAAGTTGTATTATTTTATAAATAAATTAAAAATAATTTTGTAATTATGAAGTATGGATTCCAGCACTGGCTTTTTTCTAAACGACACTGGTCCAGGTTCATCCCAGCATAGCGACTAGAGAATAATTTGGCGATAACATGTTCATTTTTAATAGGTCAAACAACAACAGAGTTTTACGGGTATCTCTTTTACATAATAAATGAGACAGTTTGTTCTATGTAGCCTTTCTTATGTATTTCTTTTATGTAGTTCTTTAACCAAAAAATTTGAAGATTTTCATCCTTTAGAAACCCGAAATTAACAAGGTATACATCAAAATCAAAAGATAGTTGCAAAAAATAGATAGTTGCTTAACCTTAGGTACCTGTCCGTTAATATTTAATTTTATTACGAGACTCGGTTTTCTCTGAATTCGCCCCTCTTTAAGGTACAAGTACTAATAATGTCAAAATTGGTTAGGTACTTGATACAAAACAATAAAAAACCTATTAAGAAAACCTTATACAATATAACGAAACTTTAATTTTAATAGTTTGCAACATATTTAAGTGTCGGAGCCAGGAAATACAAAAATATCAGCTAACTGAATGCAGTAATCAAACAATTTGCAACATCAGATTTACTTAGCGATGGAACGTGATTTTCTGGGCTTTTCTGTATGAGGCGTTGCAACTATTGGGGGTACAACACTTTTGTATCATTTTTTGCACTTTAAATAACCAAAATAATGTTTATACACCAAGAAATATTTAATCATCGAACATGTGACGTACTACACAAGTACACAGACGCCATACTCCGCTTATTTTGACTTAAGCGGAAGATGGCGGCTGCCACGGTCTCGGAATTGTCTATGTGTGCCATTGTGTTGCAACAAATGAAAGAAAAGGATAAAGATATACAATTTTAAACTACAATGAAAGTGACAGTGTTATTACTTACACGGTATCTATGTGTGAGTGAATTATGTTTGATCTGCTTCCATTTATAAATCTGTGTTGTGTACAATTTATTAAAAAATTCCACGCTAGCTCATTATTTTATAGTTGCGTTCTTACCAATATAAATATAATGGAAACTCCATTTTTAGGTGTCCGCAATTAATTGATTATATCGATTCTCTACTAGAGTTCGATTAATAAATTTTTTCCATTAATCTATCTCGTACCGTCATCCCTAGTTAAGTTCCAACAAATTGGAATGTGTGTAGGTCATTTTTTTTTTTTTTAAATGGCACCGTACGTGAGTACATTGCCAACGTCAAGTAAAGCGAGAAAACAATTCAGTAGATGATTAGCGCGTTTGCCAATGTCACGCATTAACACAAACCAGTATACAGTCACAGAATAAGTAGAATCCATGTAGAATCACAAGTAAATTAGTTCTTTCTTATAGTGAAACTCTTCCAGTAAAGTGATAGTAGGCTTTACTGAAGTTATAAAGGACTTCTTGGAAGAGCGCGAAAACTTCAGCTACACATGTTTATTTAGATCTTTATTCTTGTCACTTACACAGAACTTTAAAACACAATATACTATTACTGTTGTACTTTAAAACTCCTAAAAATGTAAAAAATAGAAAATCTAAATGAAATGACAACCTCACTTCTCCCGCTCCCGCCAAAAAGTCCTGTAGGTCATTTATAAGTCTATGTCATGGATATATTTATTCTGTGCTGTGATGGCAGTAATCGTGCAGTAATCGCTAATCGCTATAGTCCATGAGATTTAATAGGTCGGATTTGACATCTGTCACATGGCTGCGACTAGTTATGGGACCAAACAAATATGTCTCGATTATTTTTCGATTGTAACGAAAATTGATATCATTGTTTGATGTTCATAATAACATCATAATATTTCACTTATGATTATTAGTTTGCCAGCTACATTGTTTGTTGAGATATGGTTACTGTATATGCGTTACTGTAACAAATACCATTTTTAATTTATATTGTATCACTGTTGGTTAACCCAAATAAATTAAAAATGGTATTTGTTACAGTAAAACATATTTTTTAAGTATATGAATAAACTTAATTCGATTATTTATTTTTTCAGACTAATGTCTAAGAAACTTTATTATTTAAGACTATAATAAGCACTCGACGTATTAGTAGTAAATAAAGGCAGATTGTAATAAAAAATATTGGTGAAAAATAAATAATTAATCATTTTCTGAGCTTGGATCCATGTCCGTAGAGCTATCTTCGTCGCTCACTATTATGATTAATTCATTTTCAATTAAATTGTCTATTCTGATGTCTCTTTCAAAGTTTTCCTTTATTTTTTTTTTGTTTTCTCCACCACCTTAGCCCAGTCATTCTTTGATATTTGATTTCATGCTTCTGTCAGTAAACTCATCAAAAATAGAATACAGAACTAAAATTATTTAAAAAATATAATGATATCTTAATGTTAAATTATTCGATTATTACGATTTTTCAATCGATTATCGATTTCGTCTGGTAACAAAACGATTGCAAATGGTAGCCGTACTAGAACAATACGCCTCGTGATATAATATTGTAACAACGTCCATTTAGAAAATTCTTTTGAAGATATACAAGGAAATATCTGTGTTTTTAACTAAAAGAAATCAAAGTTAGTAGTTTTGTGTAATGATCAGTCGTGGGCAAAATAAATAACGTTTTTTTATTCAGCATTTACGTAACTGAATTTGTATTAGGTATCAGGAACGTTGATACAAAGTTATAGCGGCACGAAAATTAAGAAACGTCAAATCCGCCCTGTTATATCTCACGGACTATAATTGTCAGTAATTCGTATTGTTAGCTTTCGCAAATAGTTCGTTGTCGCTTGTCGTTATTATAAAGTAATCAGATATTCTCTTTGCTTGTCAAACAATACAGTACTGTTTATTTTACACGTGTCTTGTGTCATCATTACATTACTATGGCAGAGAAACAAATAAAAAACAGAGTTTGCATTGTTGGTTCAGGGAACTGGTAAATAATATATTTCTTTTATAAAATGAAACTGTATGAAGTTGCACATATCTGTACATCAGTAGTCTAGTTTGAAAAAAGCGAATATATAATTAATATTAATTACTCTAAGGTAATGATGACATAACTTTAACTACCTTGGAGTTATAATTATTCATAAAGGAATATTTTTCAAATATAAGATAAATCTAATAAATTTCGTTGTTTAAATAAATTATAAACTGAATATCATACATAATAAGTAAATAATGATGTATTATTTACTATTCTTCTGTGTAGATTTTATAGATCTTAAATTGTTATTTCTCTATTTTAGGGGCTCAGCTATTGCAAAAATTGTGGGACGAAATGCAGTACGATTACCTAATTTTGAGGACAAAGTTACAATGTGGGTGTATGAAGAGATCATTGATGGAAAAAAGTTGACAGATATCATTAACGAGACTCATGAAAATATAAAATATTTGCCTGGACATAAAATACCACCCAATGTTGTGAGTATGCTAATAATGTTATTTACAGTATATTATGCTTCTGTATCTGTAATATTGTACAATACATACATAATGTGTACTTTAGTGTATATTGCTTCAAAAATATAGTTAGGTGATTAAGTAACATAAACATTTCGTTTTCCACATAGAGATGCGTTGTATTTATTTATTTTTAAAAATTGATTATACTTATTTTAGTTTAACAATTTCGATGAAAGTAAATAGCCTTGATATTGCAATTAAGTACTGTTTTAAATATAAGGGGTATGTCACATGAAGCGTATAATGTAAAAATATTTAGTTTTTAAATTAGTTTATTTCTGGGTAAGTTATATCTATGTTATGGTACACTTTTTACTTATGAGTGAACTTAGTTATTCTATACATACATATCTTAACGCTGTATCCCTAAGGGGCTAGTCAGAGAGGACGGAGCGCCAAGCGCTGCGGTTCTTACATACTTCTTTCACTTCCTCAAATCTCATCATTCTCCTCACACATTTTCATGTAAGTATGTGAGAGCTTTTGTCATTTATTAGTTATTCTATATTTTCCTAATTTTATTTTATTAAGTTTAGGGAACTGATTTTGTTTAATGGCGTGGAGTTTTATTATCTTCTAAAAACTTGGGTAATATTTAGGTATATCTTGAATGCCAATAATCAGGTTAAACACAAAAAAATGAAGTATTGATTCCTCTAGAAAATTTTACACTCTTTTCAGTCCTACCATCAAATTCTAAATTTTAATATTATTTGACACAAAAATATGTAAATTCATTCCATAGTCCATTCTAGTAATAACGTTGCAGAAGTTGAACTTATCCAAATACTAAACATAAAATAATAGTTATTGTATGAAAACATTGTTTTTATGACTTTGTAAAATAATGAACAGAGCTGATTTATGAAGCAATTAGTATTGTGTCATAGATGGTTGGCTTTGTCAAAACATGCATGATGCATGAGTTAATCTATTTTTATCTTACTAGGTATATGTATTATGAAAACCGCCAATGCTTTTGTAATCTATGTCATTACATAATTTTAATTTGTGTGCCTACCATTTGTGTAAATACCATAGAAAAATGTTTTTTTAATATTGATTAACCTTTTCATACATTAAGTTTTTTGTCATGTCTATGTGTATGCAGTAATCTCGGCAACTACTAGGGATTTTGATTAGATTTTCACCAGTAGATAAATATATTGATCCGTAAAGAATGTTTAGGTATATAATTTTTTAATATTTTGTCATGACTATTGAGAGCTTTCATGACCTGCCCTGAGTAAATTGTTAATGTTATATAAAAGTAATTTTCAGTGGAATCGTTTCTTTCAAATAGTTATAAAGAAAAGTGTGAGATACTGTTTATCTTAATATATAACTTAACTTAATATAAACATGAACTTGCAATAACGAAACAAATAGCTTTAAAAATAAAAATTATACTTCAGAGAATTATTTTGGAAATAAAATATGAACTCTTATTAAATTAAATGTATTATTTATCCTTTCCGAGTTTTGGTTACAGGATGTTTTTAAGGTATTTCTATTAGACTACAATAGGCTAGTTGACTATACTTAACACTGGTGTGTTTTATATATTGTATTAAAATAATTTTGAACATAATTCTGAAAAAACTACACTAAATTCATTGAGTAAATAGAAGTAATTAGATTTTAAACTTTAATAGAGAGAAAAAAGTAGTGACAAGCTAGAGAAAAATGGCATTACAGTACTATAGCGCCACAAACGCGTAATGTCATCAACCTATCAGCTTTATAAATACTGTGTTTTAATAAACCTTTTGTAAAATGATGTTTAAAAAATTATATCTCACCGAGTTTCTTCTGTGTCCAGGTTTTCTCATTGAATCAAAGTAGATTTGATTTTCAAAAATGCCTTGTAATTGGGTTTACTTGAATAAATTGATTTGACTTTGACTTTGATCTATGTTAGGAGTAACAGAGACAACCACAGAATAGATAATAGTAATGTAACTTTTCCCCACTCTATTCTCACAACTTAAGTTTAAAAGTGAATACCTCTTATATTTTTCATTTTGGAAAAAGATACCATCTTAATTCATAATAAACAAGAAAAACCATAGGTAAAAGTTAAATTAATTTTAATGTTAGAAATAAATCATCTTCATCCATACAAAACAAAAAAGGCCATGGGAAAAAGTGATATTAATAATTTCATTAATAGTCAACTAATTTGGAGAACTTATTATCTATCTATCTATCTAAATATTATAAACAGGTAAACTTTGTTTGTTTGCATGTAATGGATAAACTCAAAAATAACTCAACCTATTTCAAAAATTCTTTCAGAAAGCTACATTATGAGCTAGAAACATGGGCTGTATTTTATTTTCAAAAAAATTTCTATCCATGCAAAGCTGGGGTTGCTAATCTAATATATAAAAATCAATGTTTGTTTGTTTGTGTTTATACACTGTCATACTGTTCATTTGATTGCAATGAAATTTATCATGGAGATAGATTGAATCCTGAGGAAGGACATAGGCTATTTTAAAAATAAAAAACGCGGACGAAGTCGCGGGCATCAGCTAGTAATATTATAAAAAACTTAAAAAACACAAAAATCCCAAATTTTGATAAAACTATTGTATTATATTGGGTCCTTACATATGAAATTGGCGTTTTGTACGGGAGGAATATAAAGTCAATTTTTTTTTGGTAAAATTTATTTAATTAATCAAAGTATGCACCGTTGTTATCTATGCACTATTGCCATCTCATAGGTAGTTCATTGATCCCTTTACTAAAAAAACCATGGGGGCGAGAATCAATAAACTCTTTGAGGCGGTTTGGACTGCCGCATCGGAGTTGAATTTTTTTCCTTGTAAGAAGTTGTCCAAATTCCGGAAAAAATGGTAACCTGTTGGAGCAAGGTCCGGGAAGTACGGTGGATGTCGCAGACATTCCAATTGTAGCTCATCTAACTTAGTGGTTGTTTGTTGTGCAGTGTGTGGTCTTGCGTTGTCGTGAAGCAGCAGTGGCCTAGAGCGATTGACCAATCTCGGTTGTTTAGCAGCTAGTTCTTCCTTCATGGTTTGCAGTTGCTGACAATAGATATCTGCCGTAATCGTTTGGCCAGATTTTAGAAAGCTGTAGTAACCGACACCGGCGCTAGTCCACCAAACACTGACAAGTAACTTTCTCTGAGTCAATTTTCGTTTAGGGCAGGATTTGGCTGGGTCTCCAGGGTTCAGCCATTGCGACGAGCGCTTCCGATTATCGTATAGTATCCGCTTTTCATCACAAGTAATGATTCAATTTAAAATGCCTTCATTATTGTGTCGGTTGAGCAAAGTAACACAGCAGTCGACGCGTGTTTGACAGTTCGATTCACTCAATTCATGAGGTACCCTTCGTTCAAGTTTTTTTACTTTCCCGATTTGCTTCAAGTGGATTAATACAGTTTTGTCACTTACCCCGAAGCCTGCAGCTATCTCTGAAGTGCTTTGTGATGGATCCGCGTCCACAATAGCCTTTAATTCTTCATTTTCCACTTTGGTCTCCGGCCGTCCACGGGGTTGGTTCTGAAGGTCGAAATTTCCAGAACGAAAACGTTGAAACCAAAAACGTACCGTGCTTTCTTTTGCGACACCAACGCCGTACACATCATTAATCCTTCGAGCTGTTTCTGCAGCACTGGTGCCACGGTAGAACTCGTACTCGTAAATATACCGATATTTCATGTTTTCCATTGTGCGGTAATAAGCGACGCCAAGAAAAAAATAATGAGGAAAAAAACAAATGAATGACTGTTTTCAAAACTCAAATGTACCAGCCAAATGAATTTATAAATTTGAATTTGGAATTCTTAACCAAAGAGGAGATATTTCAGATCAAAGTGGTCAGTACGACAAAACGCTAATTTTATATGTAAGGACCCAATATTTATATGACGTTCCGGTATTTAATAAATAAATTACATTTTATTAAACTAATTTAATGTAATTGTAGACGTAATATTGTTTACCTAAAATGATAGGCGAATAAAGGCTGATATTCCTCCACCTTTAGTTTTTGGTTTCCCCAAATAAAAAAATTGAAATAATAACTAAATCTTGAAAGAATAAAATCCAAATCTGTATGCACTACTCTGTCAAGAAAGTACCGGGAAAAGATCAATAATACACGAAATGTCAGTTATTCATCCAAATTTATTTTATCACCTTCAAAGTATGCTCCTTCAGAAACGATACACTTACGCCAACGAATAATTCAATCATCAAAACATTTTTTAAACGCTTTTTCCGGAATTGAGTTCAGTGCTCGCCGCGAATTCTCCTTTATGTCTTCTACCGAATGAAAACGGATGCCACGAAGTAGTAATTTGGGTTTAGTAAAAAGAAAGAAGTCGGCTGAAGCCATATCTGGTGAATAATATAAATATTCTTTATTTACCGTTTGACCTTCCGACAAGAATTCCGAGTGCACAATACCGCGATAGTTAAAGAAAACAGCCAACATGAGTTTGACTTTTGATTGACTTTGGCGTAGTTTTTTCGGTTTCGGTTCAGTTGGAAGGCACCACTCCGAAGCTTGTTGACTAGTTTGCATGTCAAACTCGTAAACCCACGTCTCGTCACCAGTAACAATGGGTTTCATGAATGTTGGATCGGAATTGACTCGTTCTAGCATGTCCTCAGCGACTCTTATGCGATTGTATTTTTGAAGAAAATTCAGGTCTTTTGGGACTAGCCGAACGGCAACATGTTTCATACCCAAGTGATTATTTGAAATGGTACGGATCGACTCGTAAGATACAGAAAGTTCGGCAGCTATCTCTCTCAAACTTGAATCAGCATTTTCAGTCACTATTTCCTTCACTTTTGCGATGTTAACTTCAGTTGCAGACGTTGATGGCCTACCAGAGCCAAGCAAATCTTCCATCAAATCTCGACCGGGTTTGAACGCTTTGTACCACTCGTAAGCACGTGTTTTTGATAAATTCGATTCACCGTAAGCCTTCTGTAACATTTTCAGTGACTCCGAACACGAAATTCCATTGGCGATGCAAAATTTAAGACAAACTCTTTGATCGATGTTTTTGTCCATTATGAAATTCGCAATATGCACTATATGCACTAGAATGATATAACTAAAAACAGCACTGTATTTAATCTAAATAACAGATGCAACTCAAAGTCCGCGCCAAAATGGAAAACAGTTGTGTCAATCTAACAACAACAAAAAAAACAAAAAATCGAATTTGGAATCATAAACAAATCATCCATTCCCGATACTTTCTTGACCGAATGTATATTAATTTTTTTTAATATAATTTTTGCTGACATCCTTCAATGAGATCCGTCAGTGGTTTATTTTAATTATTTTATAAAATTATTATGTACTTACTATTATTTTAAAATTTACAATAGTCAATGCTTTAATGTAGTAAATTCAATGTACTTTGTGGTGGAAACTATTAATTTTTAATTATAATATGATGTAAATGAGAAATAGTAAAAGAGTAAAAAGTATTCATTTTGAATACAATTAATATATTGCACTTTGTTTTCTGATCCAACTATGATTTGAACAGATTGCGATACCCGATATTGTCGAAGCAGCAAAAGATGCCGATATCCTCATATTTGTGGTACCCCATCAGTTTGTGAGAACCATTTGTTCCACACTGTTGGGAAAAATAAAACCAACAGCAGCTGCTCTTTCACTGATAAAGGTATGATGACGAACCTTGCGTATTATCTTTGTGTATAGTTGGTTACAAAGTTTTCCAATATATATGAATAATGAAATGGCATATTTGGCAGGGCTTTGATATTGCAGAAGGTGGTGGCATTGATTTAATATCACACATTATAACAAGGTGTCTGAAGATTCCTTGTGCTGTCCTAATGGGTGCCAACATTGCAGCAGAGGTATGGATACATATGCATATTTTCTTATACTTCCTTAATTGCAAGCAGAACATTACATATTATACATAATAAAAATTATTTGCTATTTTGTTTACTGGTTTTAGTGCAGCAGTTAAAAGGCATATACTGGTTTTCATAGGTGGGCACAATTAATCCAGAAGTTAACTTCGTTAATCGTTAATTCGTTAATTAAAAAGTTAACTTCGATAATCGTTAAAGCGTTAAATTTTCGAAAGTTTGACGCAAGTTAAAGTTAACCGTTAAAAGTTAACCATCCAAAAACGAATATTGCTTTTGGGCTGGAATAAATAAGTAAATAAGACAAAAATAAGTGAGTAGATTAATTATTATAGGTAATGTAGAATGAACAATTAAATACACATTTATTAAGCTTTAAGATAGACAACAATAACGTAATATGAATCTCTATCTATATCAACCCTTGATGCGCCCGTCTTTGGACATGAGCCTACTCTCTTTCTTTCCTGTCTTTCTTTTCACGCATTTCAGTCTCGCTACTTACTTCCAGTTCATGCCCGTCTGTTGTCAGATGCCATCCACCCATCTCCGAGGTGGTCTATTTCTTCCGTTTGCGCTGAGTCTCTACTCCAAAGTCTGTTTCGCCATGCTTGTGCGTCTTTCGGTCTTTACGTCTTTCGGCTTCTGCCACTTTGTCTTCTATACCAAGGGTGATTTTATAGCTCAAGTAAACATAATTGTCGATGACACCTACAGGCAGCAGATGATTTTTCGCCTCTGGGATGTTTGTCATGATCTTAGTTTTTGACTTATTCATTTGTAATCCTATTTTTGCTGACCGGCACAGTCAGTAGCCGGTCATAATGAGCTTATCCTTAACGCTACCCGCGGCCAGTACGATATCCGCAAACCGCAAGTTATTCTATATCTCCGTCAATAATAATGCCTCTGTCACTCCAATTGTGTCTTCGGAAGATGTTCTCGAGGGTAGGATTGAACATATTGGCGAAATCGTGACGCCTTGGCGCACTTCTCGCTCCAGTTTGAACGGCTCTGTAAGTTTATGTAGACTGACTGATCACGGCCCATTCTGCTGTAAATGTTTCATAAGCTGGATGTACCTTCTCAACTCTGCAGTCTACTAGAGCCCTCTCAACTGCCCAAGCCTCCATCGAGTAAAACGTCTAGTCAACAAAAGTGATGATGAGTGGCTTTTGGTAATCGTCATGGCACTATTCAATTGGTGTTTTCAACGTTTGCAGGTTGTCGTTTGTGCCGTATCCAGATCAGAAACTGGCCTGCTCCCTCGGCTGGTAATCGTCGAGTTTATTAGCTAGTCTATTTATAACTGGTAAATAATTTATAAATATGGGACAAGAGACTAGTCTAGACTAATATGGCGATAGTTAAAAGCCTTCGACTGCCCCCTTTATAGTCGGGCAGGATCATCACTGCGTTGTGTCAAGCATCAAGTAACTTGCGATTTAATATGCAGTTTGTAAACAGCAGTGCCAGAGCTCTCCATAGCATTTCCGACTCTAGCTTCAACATTTTGGGTATGATGTTATCTTAGTCTGGAGATTTTCCGCTTTTTTTTGGCTCAACTGTATCTCTTCTACAGACACGTCAGGAATTTACACAGAACCAAAATTAGTAAAAAGTGGCCTACATCTCTAGCTATGTGATTCAGAGAATGGTACTTTAATTTTGTAATGTCTGGTAAAATTTTTTCGCTACTTGTAACAGATGTACAATAATATCGCCTTTTTCGTCGAATAACTGGAAAATGGGCTTTCTACCAATGAATAATTCCGCACGCAGTACTCGTTTGCTGGTGTTCACTTCGATTGCCTTTGAAATTCTGTCTTCCTGGTATTGATGCAACTTTATTTTTCAGCTTTTGGCAAATATCATTAAGTAGAGCCTGGTATTCCGAAATGTCGGTCTGATTATTCAGCTTCATTTGATGGCATTTCTCTACGAGTTTAGGTGTGTTATCTGTTAATTTCTTGTGCTTGAAATTTATATCGGCAGGTGTCACTTTATTCAATGCTTCGAACGTTACTTTTGTTAGATCCTGATTTAGGTCGTCCATTAGCAAAGATCTCATATGTTCGAAGACGATGATTTTCGACGTATGAGTTGTATTCCTCGACATTCGGTCTAATAATTTGAGGAATAAAGTAGTATGAATAAATAGCTACTATTGCTCATAATTTTGTATTAGGTGCATGTTGCCCTTCATAAACATACTCAACAACTAGTGTTCCTGCTCACACACACGCAATGCCTAGCATATATAAGTTTTAAATGCATCACACTCGCACGCGTACTTCGCATAATATATTTTTGACCAATCGACTCGCCGAATGTACAAGTGTAGCATAGCGCATAATTCAAACAAAAAAATAACAACATGTCAGCAAACAACCAATGTATCGGACTAAAGTTAACGGAAGTTCAGTTTAACGGAAGTTAACAAGAGCGTTAACATTTTTTGAAGTTAACTTAAATGTTAAGCAAATTGTTAATTTCGTTAATTAACGATTAATTGATTAACGAGTTAATGCCCACCTTTGCTGGTTTTATAAAATACATAGTTTGAGTTTCTCTAATTACTGAGAAAAAATAAGTCTTGTTGTTAGAGACTTAACATTATTTTTAATTAGTAATTAAATAAATTGAGAAGGTTTTGTAAAAAAATATTTAGTTCTATAGTACAGTACTACAGTATACACTATTGAAATATATATATTTTAACATATTCAAGTATACAGTATACTTGAATATGTTAAAATAAGAATGTAATAATAATAGAAGATAAGATTACCATGATTTTATGTACTTAGGTACTACATTTAAAGCACATGATTTAAATCACAGATAGACGCTATTTGCATAAACATTGATATGATAGGTGGCAGATGAAAAATTCTGTGAGACGACGATAGGATGTCGGGATGTAATGCTTGCGCCGGTAATGCGGGACATCATACAAACAGATGACTTCAGAGTCGTGGTCGTCGACGATGAAGATGCTGTCGAAATTTGCGGAGCTCTTAAGGTATATTTTATATTTATTTATATACGTTAATAATTTTCAAATTAGGCCGTGCACAAAAATAAGAGATCAGAATTCAGCAACAACAGCAATTTTATTTAAATACCTTCGCGTAAATAAACTAGTTGGTTTTTTTGTGTACACTACACAAGCCCAAGACAAATGACAACGCGCCGTCATTCATCTTCACAGATTTCCAGCTAGCCGTAGTTTTCTAATTTTTTTTATTTTCTAAACTGTATTAGTTATCGTACAGTTTTCCAAACAAGTCGTTGGCAAAATTATCTACGGGTAGTTGCCATTAATATTTAAAAAAAAAACTGTATTAATGTTTTTGAAAGCGAATTCTGTAAATACATATAGAAATGTTTTAAATAGTTTTGTATACTATCCATGGAGACTGTAGCTAACAAATAGTGATATCAACTTCATTAATATTACATTTAGTAAGTATTATTTTTTTAAATAAAATCTTAATTTTCTGTAATAATTAATTTTATTCTTGTATTTCGATCTCTTAGGTAATTGAATATCAGACGATCGAGGGCCCTATAAAATTTAACAAAGGTAACTAATCCATTGACTTGGAAGTTTTAATTCAGTTATTATTGTAATTGGAACGTCTAGTTTGCGAAACACTTCTCATTTTGGTCCAATTTTCAATCTTCATTATTTAAGGCGCGTAGTGCCGCAAACAGGCCTTATTTCGCTAAATTTTTACAGTTATTGAAAAAAAATAAATATTAACCTACATCATATTTGTAATCCATCCGATTCAAAAAATGCCATTTAAAGTAAATTTTCTTGATAAAAAAATCCCAAAGTAACCTCTGAATAGAAGTTATCAGGATAAAAGCTGTTTTCGTTGTTAACATATTTTTATAAAATTCGGCAAATATGTCTTTTAAGAATATAAACACATTGGATTAGTCAAATTTTCGATAAAATTAATAGTTTAGAAGACAATACATGGTTTATTGTTTTTTCTGAAGCCATTCTATTTTGAGCGATGTCGCGTTGTTCCTTCTCTTTCACTTCTATGCGACTCGACAGTGATCGCTGAGGCGTGTTGTTAAACAGACCTGTGTCACTTGATCCTCTTGAATTATGAAATTATAATTGTCTCTTATATTGAAGCTAAGGTCTTTCATACACCTTTGGGAGGAAATCTTACTCACAAAATTAAAACGCAACCGAATTATGTAATGTTACGTAGACATCGTGTATTGTTGCTCACAGCGCTTTAAATACAAAATTTTGGCACCTTACCTCAATGTGTGTTTATCCCATTTGGTTACTGTTTAGGTGTTATTTTACAAAATCATTATTATGTTGTGAGTTCAAATCTCGACTCGGTCACTCCACATTTTTTTTTTCAATTTTATTTCAAGACAGTTTTTTTATCGGCCGTTGATAATGTTCTAAATCCATACTTTATATTATAAATGCGAGTCTGTCTGTATGTCTGTCTGTCTGGTACATTTTGACTTAGGCGTAGGACCGATTCTTATGAAATTTGACATAGTGACAGTTTACATAGCCTCCTTTTTTTAAAAAATCTACCCCTAAAGGGGTGAAAAGGGGGATGTAACTTTGTATGGGAAATTCTAAACCACTAAACTGATTAAGATGAAATTTGGTACAGAGATAAACCTATTCAATTAAAAAAAACATAGACTTCTTTATTATCTTCTTTATCTTCTCTTTCTTATCTTCTCTATCTTATCTTTATCTTCTTCCACCCGTAAAGGGATGAAAAGGAGGATGAAACTTCATAGGAGAATTACTAAACCGAAAAACCGATTGTGATGAAATTTGGTACAGAGTTAGTATGTACCCAAAAACAAATGTAGGCTAATTTGTTTTAAAAAAAATAACATGTGGTTTTTATGTATGTGACGTCATCATTAATCCAAGATGGCGGATGCTCTAGTATAGAAAATAATTTTTTTGTTCAACACCAACAATATGGATATCAAATGAAAGGGAATACGCAGAGGAAGGTTTCTGTTTATGTGACGTCATCAAAAATCTAATATGGCTGATGTTCCTCCAAAATAGAAAATAACTTTTTTATTCAATATGGGTATCAAATGAAATGGAATACACAGGAGATTTCTGTACGTACGACGTCACCATAAATCCAAGATGGCGGATGCTCTAATATAGAAAATAATTTTTTTGTTCAACACCAATAATATGGATATCAAATGAAATGGAATACACAGGGGAAGGTTTCCGTATGTGTGACGTCATCATAAATCGAATGTGACGGAAGGTCCATTACAGAAAATAACATTTTAGTTCAACATCAACAATATGGGTATCAAACGAAATTGAATACGCAGAGGAAGGTTTTTGTATATGTGACGTTATTAAAAATCCAATATGGCGGATGTTCCATAATAGAAAATAACTTTTTTGTACACCACCAACAATATGGGTATCAAATGAAATGGAATACGCAGGGGAAGGTTTCTATATATGTGACGTCACTATAAATTCAATATGGCGCATGTTCTGTAATAGAAAATAACTTTTTCAAGACCTCCAACAATATAGGTATCAAATGAAATGGAATACACAGGGGTTTCTATACATTTGACGTCATCATAAATTCGGTATGGCCGATGCTCCGCAATAGAAAATAACTTTTTTCAAGACCTTCAAAAATATAGGTATCTCCGGTATCCTC
Source organism: Zeuzera pyrina (assembly GCA_907165235.1). Classification (NCBI taxonomy): domain Eukaryota; kingdom Metazoa; phylum Arthropoda; class Insecta; order Lepidoptera; family Cossidae; genus Zeuzera; species Zeuzera pyrina. The sequence goes on from OU015624.1 coordinate 15,085,402, forward strand.
CATAACCCGGAGAAGTCACGGGAAAACTTTCCACGCAAACGAAGTCGCGGGTACAGCTAGTATATTATGTCTGTGTAATAATATACTACTAGATATATTAAAATCATTTAATAATAATTCAATTTTTCAAGTAATGCGTAACAAACTTCGTTCTTTGGTCGAAGTCCGGCTTTTTGCAAGGACTAGTTGTAGTGATAGTGTAGTAGTTGTAGTCATTTTGCGTAAATACCGAAAGTTATGGTACACTTGAAAGCACTTTCAAATTGGTAGGAATAGCAATAAAAATGCTATTTGCCGTTGTATACCTAATATAATCCACTACAATACGATATATCCAATTCATTATACATATACTAACTTGATAAATTACAGTACATAGGCACACACATAAATAGGTATCCTCACGCTGTGTCCCTAACGGGTTGGTTAGAGAGGCTAGACTTTAGCTAACACAAAAAATAATGACTTTAAAATAATTATAAACTATGAAGAAAAATTTAAACAATATGAAAGGGAAATATTAAAATCAGCAACGGAGTCAATATTTCAAACTACAATTTAATATATTTATAGTTAATAGTTTAAGCTAATAATTCATTATTTCTTACTTTAATCATATGCAATGTAAAAACAATGGTTACTACAAAACATATTATATTTACAATGGTAAACTATCTAAAAATGAAAGTTTTATAGTTAACGGTTTAAACTTTTTTTTTTAACTTATCGATATAAACAGCATGCAAAAGGCTCTCAACGAGGCATCCTCAGGATATACCAGAGATCGGACTCAGTCAGCTAACTAGCACCGAATCGACGCAGCACGAAGTTGATGGTGCTTGGTGCTAGTTAATTGACTGAGTCCGATCTCTGGTATATCCTCAGGATGCTTCGTTGAGAGGCGAAACACGTGTCGATTGGTAGTTTTTGGAGTTTGAGCGGAAAATGACTAAAGATTTTATGAATTGATCACATCAAATGGATTTCCACAAAGTAAAACCTAAGTCTATAAAATAGTAGGAACAATAATATAATTAAGTAAATCAGTCTACAATAAAATCTATTTTATATTTAAAAGTAATAGTTTTCGCACATTGAGTAGAATGGCAGTTCTGGTTTTGTTTTAGTTACGGTGTGTGTAAGAGAAAGTATAAACATTTTATAAAGCACACACAATGGTTTATTTTCAATCGATTAGTTATTTTTTTAAATAATGAAAAAGATTGTTACATTTGCAGTAAATGAAGAAATATAAAAACTCAAAACCAATGCCAAAATACCCATATTGTTGGTGTCGAACAAAAAAGTTATTTCCTATTATGGAACATCCGCCATATTGGATTTATGGTGACGTCATATATGTATCTACCTTCCCCTGCGTATTCCATTTCATTTGATATCCATATTGTTGGTGCTGAACGAAAACGTTATTTCCTATAATGGAACATCCGCCATATTGAATTTATGATAACGTTACATATACAAAAACCTTCCTCTGCGTATTCCATTTCATTTGATACCTATATTGTTAGGGTTTAGCATTATTAAGTTCCCCTATAAAGTTTCATCTCCTTTTTCACACCTTTAGGGGTAGATTTTTATAAAAAAGAAAACTGTTTTTTTAATAGAAAAGGTGTATTTCTGTACCAAATGACATCTCAATTGGTTCAGCGGTTAAAAATTTCCCATACAAAGTTTCATCCCCTTTTCATCCTTTTAAGGGTAGATTTTTGATAAAAAAAGAAAACTGTTTTTTTAATAGAAAAGGTGTATTTCTGTACCAAATGACATCTCAATTGGTTCAGCGGTTAAAAATTTCCCATACAAAGTTTCATCCCCTTTTTCATCCTTTTAAGGGTAGATTTTTGATAAAAAAAAGAAAACTATGTTTTTTAATAGAAAAGGTGTATCTCTGTACCAAATTACATCTTAATCGGTTCAGCGGTTAAAAATTTCCCATACGAAGTTTCATCCCCCTTTTCACCCCTTTAGGGGTAGGTTTTTGAAAAATAAAGTAGCCTATGTTCACCCCTGGTGTCAAACTATCTCCATGCTAAATTCGCTCCGGCGGTTTAGCCGTGAAAACCAAGCAGGCAGACAGACAGAGAGACTTTCGCATTTATAATATTAGTATGGAAGTATGGATATGGATATTAGTATGGATTTAGAACAGTGTCAACGGCCGGTAATAAAACAGTCTTGAATACAGTTGAAAAAAAAATTTGTGGAGCGACCAAGTCGAGATTTGAACTCACAGCATAAGAATGATTCTCGAAAATAAAAGAGAATCGTAATCAACCGAGACAAAGACGGATTGATGTCACACTTCAAAATCTTGTATATTAGAGCGCTGTGAGCAACAATATGCAATGTCTACGTAATATTATACAATTCGGTCGCGTTTTAATTTTATGAGTAAGGTTCCCTGTGATGGTTTGATACGGAGAACTCACGATATGTCGTGGGTTTAAAACTATTTTGAATGGTTCTTACCAAGTCATGAATAGTATTTTTGTTACCAATAATATAATATTTATAATTGCATCCCTTTATAAACATGTTTTATTTTATTCGTATTTAACTATTTATTTTTTTGTATTTGACAACTAAATTTCACAAATCCTAATTTTATGAGGCTTATAAAAATGTCAATAAATGGTAATGTCAAAAATTGCCGCTAGGCGGCGATTCATGCACGCGCTGTTTTATTGTGGAGTGTCGCGTCGCGGAGTTCGTTGCGAAAAGTATTTGACCACGCCCTCTCAGCTCGATTCTGGCGCGATGCTCAAAGTCTTCGACGACTACACGCGCCTTAATGAAATTTCATGCGCTAAGACAAAGTCTACACACGACCTATCTATACGTTAGCCAAATCACGGGAAATAATCGTCAGTGCTGCAAAGGTCAAAGGGCTTCGGAAGTAATTGTGCAATAAAACATGTATTTTTAAGATGATGCAGAGCTTGTATAAGTACAAGCTTTATCGTGATATTGAAATGATTTAATGCTAATTACTTTTTTTATTTCATGGTAAACACTTTCCTTTTGATGTGTAATACAGTATACGTGATAGTTGAGATATCATGAGATATAACACCAGAGAACCATGATATTGTGGCCAGTGTTAAAGTTGATCTTTCACTAAAGGACAGTGGCAAAAATAGGCCTTAATGTTATGTTATGTATTACAAGCAAAAAAGTATTTATCAAAATTGATCTATACTTTGTTCTTAATCTGTTAAAGTAATAATAAAATTTTTAAATAGTGGGTATATAAAAATAATATTATGTAGGTATTAAATTATAAATAAAGTTAAGATTTAATAAGAAAACGGTGTTTCGTCTTCTTCCTATTTCCGCTTTCTGTGCGGTAGATGGCAGTGGTAAACACTAAATTATAATACATATCCTCGCGCTATATCCCTAACGGAGTAGTCAGAGAGGAAGGAGCCAATCAACAGAGCAAAAGTGAGTGGTAAGCAGAAGCCAAGGAAAACCAAGGCTGACTTATGAAGAACAAATAGCCAGAGTGTTAGCTGATGGAAATGTTAAAAGCACTGGCAAACTTAGGCGAAAATTCGTAAGGAGAATAAGAATTGAGGAGGCGAAAGAAGTATGTAAGGACCACAATACTTGGCACTCCGTCCTTTTTGACTACTCTGTTATGTAAGTATATAATTATACTCGTTATACCAGAACTGGGTCTGGGAACTATCGGAGTCTTTTTCATATAATAAGCCGCGTTTACTTATTTTCTATATGTTTACGAATTTTTGTTAATATACTTATCGGTGATCGGTGTCGGTGTCGGATGTTCGGATCGGTATCAGCGATACTTATCCATAAATATCGGTATTGTGTCGGCAGATTCGTCGATTCGGCACTTCTATTATAAATACCGTAATTAGTCACACTTTACAATACTTATTTGTAGAATATTGTGGCTGTCGGCGCTGGCTTCATAGATGGGTTGGGTTATGGAGACAACTCTAAAGCTGCAGTCATTCGTCTCGGTCTTATGGAGATGATTAAATTTGTCGATGTCTTTTATCCGGGAAGCAAACTAAGTACTTTCTTTGAGTCATGTGGTGTTGCTGATCTTATAACCACATGTTATGGTACGTTTTTTAATACTGTTATATTTATGAACCTATTTCAACGCTTTATCATAATGCGTGCGGTACACACTGAGGCGAGATGAAAGCGGACCTCTGTTAAACTAAGCGTAGGCTCTGAGGCAGAGTTGAATGCAATGTCACACAAAACAAACCACGGTGTCCGCTGCGTGCAAGCGGTGCGGAGGCGATGGCGTGACGACACGCGCGAGATGTTGATGCGATGGCAGCGACGGGAGACGCGGCTATTTGCAATATACAAATCGGAAATTGAGAGATGGCGAGAAGCTTTTATTATTATTAACATTGAGAGAACAATAGTAAAATCAAAGAAACGCACATTACATTATAGTGTAGGCACCCGCTAATGCATTTAAAAACTCAAAAACTTTGACAGAAACTATGAAATATATATTTTAATATACTCGTATATTTATCCGATAAAAAAAAATCATCTTCTAAAGGGGCAGGAAAAGGTGATAACTTTATTACCTATATACAGAAAAAAAATTGAAAAGCGTTTAATGCCCGAAAACTTTGTGTAAAGAAACTTATAATTTAACGCGTGTTTAACCGAAAAATCAACACCAAAAATATCCCAAGTTAAAAAGGAGTGTCTAATTGAGTACTAATTTAAATGCGTAAAAAACAAAAAATGCGTCTTCTTTAATACCTTTGCAATTTTCTCTCCAAATATTCCATTTTAAGTTTATTTTTATAATATTTATCGATAAAATTGTACAAATAGGGTTGCTGTTGCCCATACTAGTGTTATTAGTTTTTTAGTAATCAGATATTAAAACAAGTTTTTTTTTTATCTGACCGGCCCGTTTTATATAAAAATACAACTTTAAAAATCGCTAATAGCATGTCACCGCACCGCCTTTGTGCCTGCATAAAATTCCACTTAGTAATGCAGGGTCGTGGCGGCGCACGTTTTTGCTTCTGCACCGTCTGTTTGGTCGGGTCTTACGTATCGCGCCGCTTCCGTTCTTGATTTACTTTGCGCCGGTTATGTGTGAACACGTCCATACTAAATCAAACATAAAATGCGGTATCGCTTTCGCCCCGGACCCGCTCTGTGTGCCGTGCGCTTAAATAAGGCTTTACGTATTTTACTTGTTCGTACGCTTTTGTTGTGCTTATTATGTACTATCGCGGAAAGGGAATGTTTAGCAGGTTGGTCGTCATTTTAAATTGGCCGTATTATACAATCACGAGATAACACGATTGATGACGAATAGAAAGACACGAATTGAAGACGATGAGATGGCAGTTCAAATTTTTAAATTCAAATTTGTATTCGTTTCAAGGTCCAACCTTGAACGGGTGTTTCCTCATGTATGCAAAAATAAATAAATAAGGCTACTTTCATAATTATTTCTCTCACGCATGACATAACTAAAAAAAAAGAAATTGAATAAATCTTTGGTTAATTTCCGATTATTTATTTAAATATCACAAAAAGAATATATCGTATATTGTGCAACAAGTGCGGTAAGTCGATTAGCGAGTTCGCTCATTCGCTCGATTGAATCGACAACACCGCACGAGTTGCAGATACTATTTTTTATTACTAATGCGGAGATAATTTCAGTACAAAGAAAAATTATAGAAAGTAATAACTTTATTGCAACAGTTATATTTGAACAATTTGAAAACGTAATGTTGATATTTTTTTTTAATTTTTGTAGAAATTGAATCTAAAACTTCGAAATCAAGATTTTCATTATCTTTCACACTGATGTCAATGGATACTAAAAGCGATTGTTTTTTTTTATATATCCATTTTACATTCTTTTTTTAAATCGTTAATTTGCGTGTGCGTGTGTTGCGTGTGTGAACTTGTCGCACAAATTGTAAAATGTGAAAATAGCTAAAAATGTGCGTTTAGATACTATTTATCCCGCATGAGTAATAAAAAAAAACAACTTCATCAACCAAATTAGAAACTAGTTTCGATAGTAATGCAGAGTCGAAGCTCATCGAAGCGAAACTTAATTTAAACAAATTCTTAAAGGGAAAATAAATGCGTGCATTCTCCACCAAATGCCCAAAACATTCAAAACGTAAAGTTTAATTCTTTTTCATTTGCGGCAGTATGTATTGTCCAATATGTTTTTACGTATTCAATGAATTTAGACCATAGACATCCTGCTTCTTAGATCTAACTGAAGCTGTAGAAACACGTGTTAATTTTGCACGGCAATAAACGCCAAATGTTCAATAAGCAGAAAGTTAGATAGGTAGTAAATTCTTTATTGCGCACAGTCTAACAAAAATCGTTTACAATTAAAGTTAAAACTAGTGTGTTCAAGGCAGTCTTTTCGCTCAAAGCGATATCTCTTCCAGACAACCTTTGTGGAAGACACTTTACATGAAACTGCAGTGTAGAGGATATATTATATATATAATAATAATAATATAAATAATAATAAAACTCTTAAAATAATAAAAATAGATATAAAAGTTGTTGATGAAATGAGAATGGTATCATGTTTAGTTGCAACAACTTACGAATTTTGCAAGATGTTTGAGCAGGTTTTTCTTAAAGATGGCCAGTGACTTGGAATGGACGTCAGAAAGAAGGTCATTCCACAAGTTCAATGTTGCTTGCATATGAGAAAATATACTAACAACCGACATTTGCGATCAATATCGAGTGTTTGCACCGATCAATAACAGCTTGGAGTCGCATACGCATAGACTCGCCTAAACAAGTACAAATGTTGGTCCCTCGAAAATTTTCCCATATGTCTCTACAATGTAATGTCTCCTTTCATTACGGTGATTTCATCTCTGCACCATTAAACCCCATAAATTTTCTATGGGGTTAAGATGAGGCGATTTAGCTGGCCATGGAATCACCATAATGTTAGGGTGTTGGAGGAACCAGGCATTGGTTATCCTTGCAGTGTGTGTTCTGCTGTTCTCGTGCACGTAGCAAACCCCTGGGCATTTCTTTCTGTGGATACACTAGTCTCAAAATGGGCAGCATACTCTCCTCCAACATGTTGACATAATTGATAGCATTTGCTCTAGGAGGTAGCTCAACGAGTTCTCCCACTCCTTCAAAACTCATCCAGCCCCACAAGCTACACGAGATACGGTCCGACTCTATTGCGTATAACGTTTTTTTCTTGGCAGCGTGGTTATACCGCCATAGATTCAGTCGACCGAGATGACTTACTTGATCGAAACGTTTTTTCATCCGAAAAAATTGTAGACGACCAATCGAAATTCAAATATTGCCGTACAAAATTAACACGTGCAGTTTTATAAACTTCGGTTAGATCTACTTTGTAAGCGGGATATCTGTGGTGTAAATTCATTGAATATAAATGATTTCTTATAGTCTTAGTATGCACATCAAAACGCTCCGCAAATGTCTAGTTGGTATAAACCCATCTATTTCGTAAGCTCACATTTCCAAGCGTTGTTCATTTGATAACGTCGCAATGCCATGATTTCCTTGACGATGGTCTAGCACGTCGCCTTCCGCATACCTTCTGACCCATAAGTTTATTTTGATAAAAAATAAATAGTTTTGAAAAAAAATATAAAGCCGAACAATGCGTTGATAGATACGTGATATTATTGAGTTACCATTACCATTATGAATAATGCTCTCATTATGGCACTAATACTCCGCCCTTGTTAGTGCAGAGTAATAATTCCGTAACAGTCCTCAATAGAAATTGCAGGAGGCATATTCCAAATGAAATAAACAAATAAAATAATTTTTCCTTTAATTTTTACAAAGACTAATTGACATGTGCTTTTTTGTGTCACGGTTTCTTTTAAAGAGAATATAATATGCATTGGCGGTTTCCTTGGTTCCTCTCCCTCTACCTATTTAATTTTAAAATTTGTAGTAAAAACTTCAATTTTAGTATTGAATTTTAAGTCCGTGATGAGTAAAAGTCGAATGTGTGTCGGTAGGTCGGTGCGAACGATTTATAAGTGTATGGTTCCGTGTATTGGGATTTTGAGTATTTTTGAGTGAAAAACTTTGAATAACTTATCTTTAACTTCAGTTTATTATAAGTAGCGACCGCCCGCGAATTAGTCCGCATGAACTCGAGTTCCCCGTGGGAATCACTTACTTCTCACAGTGAAAGGATGTGAAAGAATAACAAACAAACGTTCGAGTTTATAATATATAGTTAGAACTAGTTTTGATCTAGTTCGTGAAAATAATAATTCGAATTGACTATGTAAAAATATTCTCTGATTTTTTTGAGTATGTATGACTCCTTGTTCCTTACGTCAGTCATTGCAACTATAAATCCCAACCGAATTGGACTTCTTTCTTCCTATTGCAAAAATAGTAGGATACACCCAGTTTAACAATGCTACCATCAGTTTATTGTGACGCTGTATTAGTTTTATTTATTATCGAATCATAAATTTATACTAAATGACATAATCCGTCATAACATAATCGTAATCGCTAACTCAAATTCTCGTCATTTGTGTTTGTTTGGAATATCTTAGCTGGCTATCGGTATCCCGATCATCTAGTAAAGTTTTCTTAGTACTTGTCTATTCATAACATAACATAACATAACTTCACGCTGTATCCCCAACGGGGTAGTCAGAGAGGACGGAGCGCCAGGAGTCGCGGTCCTTACACACCTCTTTCGCTTCCTCAAATCTCATCATTCTCCTCACACATTTTCGCCTAGGTATGCGAGTGCTTTTGACATTTCCGTCTGCTAACACTCTGGCTATTTGATCTTCATAAGTCAGCCTTGGTCTTCCTTGGCTTCTTTTACCACTCATTTTCGCTCTGTATATTTTCTTCGTCAGTCTTTCATCACTCATTCTTTCCATGTGCCCGAACCATCTAAGCATTCCTTTCTTCATTTTTACAATAACACTGTTGTGCGATACATGACATATATGACAATAGGCGATATATGACAGGCATACTGCCTATCTCATCATTGCTTGTCCTGTCAGCAAGCGTGACACCGCACATATTTCTGAGAGACCGCATCTCCACAGCATTTAACATACTTTCACTCGATTTTGGGCATATCCAGGCCTCACTACCGTACAACAAAGTTGGCACCAACACCGCATTGTGGATGGCCATTTTAGCAGTGTTAGATATATTCACACTACCCACTAATGCGGACAGAGCACCGTTCAATTTATTGCCAGCTGCTACCCGTCTCTCCACATCCAACTCACATCTTCCATCCCTCGAAAACGCACTCCCCAGGTACACAATTTCATTCACCTGTTCTAGACATTTTCCATTTACACAAATCACACATCTCGTTTGTACCGCTTCTCTTTCAAACACCAGAACCTTAGTTTTGTTCACATTCATTTTCAATCCTTTTACTTCACAATCTTCTTTCATGCACGTGACTAGTGTCTGCAACTCTGCTTCTGATGGTGCTATTAGCACAGCATCGTCAGCGTACAATAGGCAGTTTACCACTGTGTCACCACATCCCATACCACTCATATTACCTTTCAATCTCTGGAGGCAACTGTCCAAATACAGCACGAATAGCCAGGCAGACATCACGCAGCCTTGTCTGACACCAGAACAGACTTCAAACCAGGGCGACATGTGCCCGTCTATCCTTACACAGGCTCTGTGGTCTCTATATAATGACCTCACAGCCTGCAGTAAGGAGCCCTCCACGCCATATTCAGGCAGAAGACTCCACAATTTCTTCCGCACTACTCTATCGAATGCTTTCTCTAGATCCACGAAAGCGCAGAAAACTTTCCGACCTAAAGCCAGAAACCTTCCCACGACAACGCGGAGCGAGAAAATCTGATCCATACAACCCCTACCGTTCCTGAATCCACCTTGCGCCTCCCACAAATATCTTTCTGAAACGCCTTTCATACGTTCAGTCAATACTTTAGTATAGACTTTACTCGCTAAACTGACCAAGCTGATGGCCCTATAGCACGCACAGTCTAGGTAGGAACCTTTCCCTTTATATAGAGGTACTATGACTGCCGTGCGCCAGTCCTCTGGAACCTCCCCCTTCTGCCAACAAAGGTTGCAGAGTGCACAGAAGGCATCCCAGACCCTAGGACCACCATACTTGATCATCTCAGCAGTCACCTCATCATTTCCCGCAGCCTTTCCACATTTCAAACTTCTTATCACTTTCTCAATCTCTTTCATACTAATGGCATCCTCCAGTCTCTGGCCCGAGTGTGGCAATTCATTAGAATCGCTCTCAGTATCAGAGACGGAGTCGCCACTCTCATACAGTTCTCCAAAGTATTCACTCCATCGCTGCAAAACATCCTTTTTATTTGTAAGCAGTTTATTTTCTTTCGAACGCACTTTATTCATTCTGCAAGGTGCCGGACCACTTCGGTACTTACGTACTTCTTTCCAAAATAATTTGGAATTTTCCTCGAAGTTGTCCGACATCTTGTTTTCATCTAACACCCTACACCTGTCACGCTTCTCTTTCACTAGTGCCTTCGTTTCTGCTTTCTGCAGCTTATACCTGTCTTTCATCAAATTTTTCATACCACAGTCATTAGTAGCAAGGTAGTCTCGCCATGCTTTCTTTTTCTTATACACAGCCACTTTCACCTCATCATCCCACCACACATCACGCTTTTTTCCGTTCCCAATCTTATTCATTCCACACACTTCTTTCGCAGCCTCAATCATACTATCTCTAAGGTTCTGCCAACATTTTTCAACATCCTCGCTCATCACTTTCCATCTATCATCAAGCTTACTAGATAATACCCTTTCATATTCATTCCTGGTGGCCGCATCCTGCAGTCTCCAGCTTCTAATCCGGCTAACCGCTGCAGGTTTGGACACTACGCGATGTCGCCACGCTGCGAACAGACCCCTTATTCTGGTTATCACCAGAAAGTGGTCCATCCCGAGATCGGCTCCTCTATACGCTCTTGTGTCCATTACCTGCTTCTTAAGTCTGCTATCCACCAGGAATAAATCAATCATGCTCCTCGCACCCTTTCTTTCCCACGTGTACTGATGGATCCCTTTGTGTCTAAACATGGTATTAGCCACAAAAAGATCCTTTTCCATACACAGTCCTAACACAATCTTACCAGCATCATTCACTCTCTTATCTCCATATTTGCCTAGGACAGACTGAAATCCTGTTCGAGCTGTCCCGACCCATCCATTCATGTCTCCACACACAACAATTCTTTCGTTCTCTTAAACCATTGCTAGAACTTCTCTAACATTCTCCCAGAACTGCTCTAGTTCAGCCAAACCGACAGAGGACACTGGGGCATATACTGCCAAAACAAAAATTTTTGTCAACCCAATCTTGAGGCGTACCCAGAGCAGTCTGGGATTTACACATTTATACTCAGTCATACAATTAACCATACGAGAGGACAGTAAAACGCCTACCTCTTGGCATCCCTTATCTCCTTGTGGTACCCCTGACCACAAAGCGATGCCTCCTCCGGGCAAGTCGGCAAGTTCACTGCCGCCTCGCTTGGTTTCACTCAAACATAGCACATCCAATCTTTTCTCTTCCATAATATCAATCACTTCATTCATCTTCTCCTCAATCCCACCTCTCACATTCCACGCAGCTACTCTGCACTCCTCCCTCCACTTCCCGCCGCTAGGTGCACAGCGTGTTGGGTGGCGGTCCCCAACGCCGAACTGCACTCTGCACACACCAGCGGGGACAGACCGGTGCACGTCGCTTTCGGGGGACGCCCTAACATAATCATTTCCGTTGTCCCGCATGGTATGCACAGAAGAGGAATTGCAGCCCTGAAAAGGGCTGGCAGGGGTCGCGACGAGCACGCTTCCTCAGTTATTATTATTCCTCTATTCCATCCAATTAAATTAAAACAACACAAATTATGAAGAGTGACTTAAAAAATTTTATACGTGATCTACGACCAAATCATAAGGGTTCTAAGTTTGACTACGCATCCATAAATTGCAGTTAATTTTTATTGATTGTTCTTTGGCACATATCGCTCTTCGATTCTCGTCATTCGTGTTAGTTCGGAATACTAAGATTACCGATTGGTATCCGGTACGTTTATCTTTCAATTTTGAATGTAGAAATGACACAGACACCAATAGAAACTTCAATTTGCTGACTTTGTCGTGTCGATAAAACAGTATATTACACGGCAAATTCAAAGGTTTTTTAAACTGCTAAACATTCAGTTTCCGCGATAGTACATATGTACATATTGAGCACTTGTACAGCTTATGTATTTTTGCGAGACTATTCTCTTACTATATATAATTCTCCACAGGCAGAGGATGTGATATTAAGGTGACGCATTGGTAAACAACAATTTAATCGAAAATAGACCTTTTGCTCTATGTTATCTAATGCAAACGTGTATGCGCTGCGCTAGCTGACGAAAAATACAAAAAAACAGTTATGTACGTTTATTTTAAACACTACCATTAATTTAAAAAAATCCAACTGGCATTTTGAAGAATATGTTTAGAAGAGTATGTAAACTAGGTATATAGAAAATTTAGAAACATGAATCGGTCCCGTTACTCCGGAAAATGTTAATCTCTGTTTTAAAAGAGGTTTCTTTGATATTTTTTTTTTGTGTTACAAAAGTTAACTAATCCTGTATCGCAACTGACAAGATAAAGTCACTTTTATATGTTTTGTAGTCACTTGGAAAAATTGAGATATCTGCTGTTAACATTCCAAATGCGTCACCTTAATGACCATCACTATTTCTTAGAAAACACTAGGTGGTTTAAGCATGAGGGGACAAATAGGAATAGAATAATAATATAACACACAAGTTATATTTACTCATAAGTGAATTATATAACGCAATATAACTGTATACCTAATAAAGTAATAATAGATAACATTATTTCATGCTTAAATGAATTTATTATCACGACAACGATGAATGCAACAAAAAAGTTGCAGATAAGATGATCTTGAAAAAACGGAAATAAAATTATTTTAAATAAAAATGATTCATAAAGTGCTCCATGATACTTAAAAGGAATTGACCGTATTGATTGACCTTTTCGAATGATATCATTTTTCTTTTTCACTTAGTCGGTTCTATTTCCGGCTCAAGCGAGAAACTATAACTTTTTGAATGCAAGCATTAATTGCTTTTGAAAATAAAATGTCCATTATGTAAAATAATCCGCAATATCCTTTATTTGAAGTACTTTTCGCCTATGTCCCATAGACGTGAGATACCCTCTGTACAATCAGAATCAACGTTGGGGGTGGAAGTTCTTTTACAGTATTAATTTTAGACATAACAGGTACTTTTTTATTATCAAAAAAAAATGTTTTATATTATGTATTAGGTAAGTGTTCTATATCACTAAGGATGTATGCTTTTTATAGTGATAGTATCATCAAAGTTGGTGAAGTAGTTATGTATGTATGTATTTTCGAGGTCGTAATAATATTGTTTTTAAGACAATATTTGCATAAATTTATGTGCATAGCGACTAGTTGAAGTAATATTAACTTCGGTATGAACTTTGTCACTAAAAGATCAAGAACATCTGTGTGTTATGATAACTACAATTGCTCAATGATTGTTAGTTATTAAAAATGAAAATGACTAAAGGTCAGTGTAAGTAAAATTAATGGTGAGATAATTAGAGCGTTATTGAATCGGGCGAAGGTTGAAACACAAATCAATGTTCACTTTATTATAACCTTAGAATAATTATTCTAAGATTATAAAATAATACTATCATACAACATTCATACATATTAAGGACATAGGTAGGTATATCTTATAGAGATATCGGTATTATCGAAGAAGAAATGAATTCCTATTTGAAATTTGTAATCTTGTAGTGGTAGAAGGTATACCATAATATTAAAAAAACAAAAACTTGTAGCTAAGTATACTATTTACTCGACTGCGACAACACAATACAATCAGGTGTCAGGTTAATGTTTTGATACAATATATCACTATTACCTGCGAGCAAGAGCTTATTCTTTATCGAAGACTACAACAGGTATTTTGCATTGGTTACTAGGTGTTCGTAGAAAGTAATAGCTTCTGCTTTGGCATATGAGGTGAAAATGATTTTTATCGTTATTTATTAATTATATTGTGATACATGATTTTGAAACATACAACTAAATTGAATAAAATAATATGCCAAAGTAATAAAAATTCTAACCTTTCCATTATTTGGAAAATTTGCCATAATTATATCTTACAAATTAGTCATAAAACTTGTTCAAAATAATGGATCATACTTTAAAATCTAGAATCAGATATAAATTGATCACTGGTTGTAAAAAATGTACGACTTAACTTTAAATGTGTATGATATATATCCAGAGTAAATTGCAATTTTATCTTTAGAACAATATACCGTATAATGAAATTAATTTTTAACGTGATTAGTTTGTAATTATATAAGTATTGCATAAAATGCTTTCGAGAAGTGATAGGTAACTTCATATTTAGTAATTAATTTGATTCCGTTTTTGTCTGGGAGGAAATAATATTAAAGAATGTGACACCTTTTTTCTGCGCAATTTAAAAAAAATTTAAGAATAGGGTTTATTGGATATTTGTATGAGCCATTGAACGTTCACTATACCTAATACATATGTAAATGATTCCACTTTGCTATCTCTAAGCCCTTTATGACGTCAAGATTTCACTGCGCTTTGATGCTCTGTTCACTCTGAAGAGAATACGGGGGAAGAAAATTTGGAGAAATATTGGAGCTGAATTTATTTTGTAAATTTTAATTACTAACAAGGCATTTATTTTTAATGACAATCGTTGAGTAATTTTTATAATTGGTATTTAAGGTGGTAGGAACAGACGTGTGGCTGAGGCTTTCGTGAAAACCGGTCGGTCGATTAAGGAGCTAGAGGATGAAATGTTGAACGGACAAAAATTACAAGGCCCTATAACTGCAGAAGAAGTGAATCATATGCTTGCCAACAAAAACATGGAGAACAAGTTAGTAGATAAACAAGGCAGTAACTACAATGCCAAACATTTTGAACGCAAGGTCATTTACCGATTTTCACTCGGTAATTTAACAGTTAAATGTTATACGAGTATTCTGCTTGAAATGTACTTTTTCAATATGGTAAAACTTTTTTTTCAACTATAATCTTTTCATTGATATTATTGAGAAAAATCCTGTTTTGAAGCAATTAAATATGAAAGACAATATTTATTTGCGATACATATCAAATGATTGTTAAGGTTAGAGTTAAAATAGTCTTTTGGCTTGAATCCATACTAAACTGAGGTCAACGGAATCGTTATTACATTGTTGTTGTAATATTGACTATTACAACACTATTCGTGTTAACTGAATGAATAAATATTTTAAAAAAAACTTATAATTTTGCCATTTTTGAGTATTTATTTGGTAACTACCTACATAATAATTAGAAAAATACTCAAAGAATTAAAAAATCAACTAAGAATATAAACAGACGTTTTTTTTTTCAGGTTCCCGTTATTCACAGCCGTGTTTCGCATTTGCCGAGGTGAACTCAAACCGAATGATTTCATTGATTGCATCCGTAGTCACCCGGAACATATGTAAGACCAATTCCATCCCTAATTGCTTCCTATTTGGCTTTTAGTTTCTTAGAGCCAACTTATATGTAGTAGTGTAAGCATATAAAACGAAATTGGCATGCCATTTGTACATAACATAATAATTTAAATAATACAGGTGCTAGTACTTATATACCTAATTGTTTGCATATAATAATAATACTTACGTAAACTGTAATGTATTGACTGCGCTTGTTGCGTTGGCGAGGTTTCAATTTATTGATCGTAGCTAGATTTGTACTATATTGTTATCAACATAAGGGATCATGGTAATGGTTAGTTACTAAATATACGTTATAATAGGTTAAATACAACTTTAAACAATAAGCAAGCAGTCGTGCCATTTATTGTTGTTGTAAGTAGCATGTAATATTGTTGTACTTACGAATTAATTACACTTGTTCTTTTTGATATATTTTGCAGCCAATAACATGTGCTAAATATTAATATAGAAAACAGAACCGATCGTAGTTTTATCTCTCTTGATATATTATCTGTCATATAACCAAGCAAATGTAGTAACATTTTGTTATCTTATTTTGGATAGTAGCTTCAGAGTAAATGAACATATTGAAGTGCTAGCTCAGATAACCTAAATTGATGTTGTAAGTTGTAATAACTGTAATAGTAACAGTTAATAACATCATGTTTAAAGTTTATAAATTATGAAATAAGTACTACCTATTTAATTAACAGTACTATATAGATACCTATATGTATGTACTTTCATGTTGTATTATTCTTCTTGCACGCTATGCTTTGTTATAGCTTCACGTCTGTTTAACTAAAGTAATACTATGATGCTATTAAATAAAATGTTTAATGAATAACAAAACTTTCAGTTTTTATTATCCAACTATTCTTTCCTATTCCATAAATGCCTTTAGAATTTAATATTCTACTTACAAACATTAAAATGCTAATTTAATTTTGCAGATTCGCTCCCAAGAACATTAGCATTTATTAATGATCATGAAACAATTTCGTTGCTTCTGTTTTTATACGCATGTGTATTTCAAAATCTAGTCTGCTTTTTCTGCTTGCTTTTTCAAATAAAAAATTTCAAAAGGACGGCTGTCTTTCACTTGTAGGTACAAATAGTTTTATTTACTATTAATTTAAAAAAATTGGTATGCGATATCTGATCTCATATCTGATGTGTTTCAAAGAATGATAATCATATAATTATGATTTGGTTGAAGTCCATTTTGTCCAACGACAACATCAAATATTTGTTACAAAAGTACCTATATCATTTTGTTATCAATAGAGTTGATATGAATTTACTTTGTCTCTTAGAAGGTATAAAGGGCAAAGACTCACAAATTCGATTTTTTACACAATATGTAGATTAATGACCGCCAAATTCAAATCAAAATTTAAATCAAATTCGCGTTTTCATGTTTGAAACTTTCAACTTTAATAAATTATAAATATTATATTTAAATGTGGGTGTGGTGTGCTGTCTAGGCTTCAGTCACATCGAATGCAGGTGTAATGCTTATTCAGTGCCTACAGCAAACAAAATTAATGTATGAAAGTCGTCAGGTGTCTGAGATGTCACGCCAAATGCCAATGCATTTAGTTGCAGTAAGAGCAGTGTGACTGCACAGCATTCTATGTGACCTCTCATGTGCGACTTTCATGCAAATAATTCTGCTTACGGCACGCTTTGCATACACACTGCACACAGCGCATGTTCGGTTTGGTCCGATTTTGCAAGACTATTGTAGTAAATTGTCTCACAATTTTCTAGGAAACAGTCGGCGCCCAAATGTTCTCTGTGACCCGAGTGAAGTGCCTTATCAGTGTTTGAACTCGAATCAAGTCTTTTGCACTTTAGTCTACTGCATTATTAAACATTTGTCTTTATCCCTTTATTAATAATAATCAATTTAACTGAACAATAAAGCTATGCATATTATATAAATATTGTACTCTAAAGATTTTTAGTTTCTGACAGACTCGAAGTGATTGATAAAGGGATAAGCGTTTTCTAATCAGACTTACCTTAAGGTTAACGATACACAGAAGCTTGCGCTTGAATTAATTTATTAAGTTAGAAGTTAGATAGATTGTTAACAAGGTTTTCTTATTGCTATCTATATCTAGAATATGAAAGATAAATAATATTTACTTCACATATTATGTATATGCGTGTAAACAGTTAAATCAACTGATTTTTAAATACTTGTTAGACGCTTATGTAAACATGTACAATAAAATTTACTAAATGTAATTTGGACGGTTTTATGCAATTTCAGTGTGTTGTTGTTGTCTGCTTAGAAAACGCCTCTTGTAACTTATCACACAAGCACGTATTGTTCATTTATTTTATAATTTAACATTTATAAGCTTACTGAGATAATTTTATTTTTATGCCTTTAAATCATTCATCTAATTTGAATGTTTAAGATTTAATTACACATTCATCAAATGTCTGTATATCGTCGCTTTGGAGGCCAATGGAGCTATTCCACACAACTTTTTGAGTAAATGAAGTTTGTATAAATATTGCCGCGTGTAAAGAACATTTTATTTTTGTATTCAAACCACTACTGCTTGTAAAAGGATATAATTTTTACTGGAAATTCTCGAAAATTGTATAAATATGAAATATAACTTATCAAAAGCTGAACCAAATAATTTCGGAATATTGTGCTACACTTTCTTCATAATGTAATAATTTTTCGAATAGGTCTAATGCCAAATTTGAAGATAAGTATGTTTGGAGGCAGATGATTGTTAGACCTATTGTCCAATAAAATTTTTCAATTTTTCATGATAGGTTACCACACTAATCTTTATTTCGACAAAGCTGTGGCTTAGACCTATTGACATCCAAAGCGACGATTTTAAAATCAACTCATAAGTGGTAGATATTACATGTTTATATGTGTCACTCCATAACGTTTCATCGGCACAACGCATTAGCATTAGAAGTAATTTGTTAAATGCAGCAAATATGAAATTATTGATTTTAATCCAATCCATTTTGTTTTGTAAAAGTAAATAACGTTTAGTCTACGAATTCAAATACTTTAGAAAAGTAACCGAAGCAAAAAAGGATTCAGTTATAAGTACGCCGTTGTGGGCATTCAAACGCCGCGCCGTATCTGCATTATTAGTGTAATCGGTGACATAATATTTTTTTTGTTATGCAATAAAATTTCTCATTATAAATAAAAAATATGTTATTTAAAATTTTAGTAATTACTATTGTTTTATATAGTTAATATAATGCAGGTTCATGTATAAAAGCTCACTTAATTATTTGTTACTATTTGATCGATCATTTTAATTCAACACTATTCATTTCACGATGCATAGTCCAATCAATCTACAGATTCACTATCTAATCTACAGATTTCCAGATAATTGAGGGTAGGAAAAAAATGTAATCGTGTAGAACAATAAATTCTAAGAAAGATTTTCTGGAGCATTTCCGTAGATTGATTAGACTAGTATGGCACTGATAATTCCACCATAATATCCTAAGCGCATAAGATAAATCAACCGTGTGTAATATCATCAAAGTTACTTTTCTAGGGGTTTCATGTTCGCAGTGCTTAGTACTAGTATTAGAGAAAAAAAGGATTTATTAAGGGAAATTTTACGATTAGCCTAGAAGAAGAAATTGTTAGATTTTTTTATAGTTGATAAAAAAGCCATTTTGTGTCCTAGTCTATTTAGTTTTAAAAAACGTTTATTACAATTTTTAACATTAAATATTATGAATAATTCCAATCGAGAGGAAATTGTTGATTTTTTATAGTAATGAAGTTAACGATGTAGTACGGTTATTATGTACCAATTTAACAAAAGTATTATGTGTTCATAATAACCTTTAAGTATATACATTTCACTTTCATGTCTCTCAGTTGCTTGTACAAAGGATCTTAATTTTATTGACTGGGTTTAGTAATACGTAGAAATTCATTCCGAAAACAGAAGCCTTGATAATTTGAATGAGAACTGGTGAAAACAAAGAAGTATGTTCTTTTCAGGATGCGGATAATTAGAAAATCTCATTGCTGTATTTGCTAAAATTGCAACGAGGTAAGGGCATGAATTATACAGGCTTCTGTTTTTATTCATATTTATTCAATTGCTTCTGTACCTATGGAATATCATAAATCAGCATTATACATATATTATATCTGAAACTGTGTGTATTATTGACATCCATTATATCCCTGTTATATGCTTGCTGTTATAGAATACTTAAACACCACTTGTATAAGTTTAAACTAAAATCAGTGGTATCAAACTGTAACTTTTGTTTCATCTTAGTGCCTACATAAATACATTTGTAACTGTTTGTGTTAAAGTGATTAAAAGTATAAAAATATTTTCTAACCACCTGTATATTGCCTTATCAAAAACAAACGCAATACATAATTTTGCATACTTGGAAATATTATGTCGGTAAGTTGCATCTATTTTTTACTAATCAATACGTTGCGTCTATAATAATAATAATCTAATTACTGTTAACATGTTCCGTTATACAATTTCACATTAGAACTCGATAAATTTGAAATTATATTGAAGGTAAATATTTTAATTATCTAATTGGTGTATTTTACAGGATAAAAGTCAACGTGAACTGAAGTAAACCAGCGGTGAATACTTCTCTACTCGACACTAAAATTTTCTTTAAAATTATAATAATTATTCTGTTATTTGAAAGAACAAACCCAACGATGATTAGGTATTAGTAGCTTCATTTATAAGTTTATTAATGCAATTATGATTTGTGGTGACTAGCGTTTAATTACATTATATATATAATTGTATTATACATAGGAAAGAAGGTATAGTTTAAAAGTATGTTTGTAGATTTCAAGAACCTCTAGGGAAAGAAGAAGAATTTAACTCATTATTTTATTTACTAAAAATACAAATTAATATACTGTACAATGTCGTTCTTCCAATAGCATATTTTTAATATATCCATTGTAGAAATCTAAAGCAGTTATTTCCCTTTTCCCAACTATTCTCAACTTTTTAAAATAGATATATCTTCTATTTTTACACAATATTTTTACTGCATTTGTTCTTTCACAATACTCAATCCTTCCTATTTCTTTCCTGACATCATGTTCCACATCATGATCCAGTAGAAATGCATCAAATAGCTTCATTTTTTTATTTCTAAAATTGGTAGTTAATGGGTATAGTCCATAAATTGCACGATATAAATTATATACCTGAATATCTTCCATTTCAGACCATCTTACTTCACTTATACTTTTATTAATCTTTCTTGCTGAAACAGAAGTAAATACAATAATTTATAGATGTATAAAAAACCGGCAAGTGCAAGTAATTTTGCAATGCGCAGGCGCAGCCAGTGTTTCGTGTAAATGATTACCAACCACCGCGCGCGCCGCAAAATATAGTTTGTCGTCTTTCGTTTCATGTAGAAAAGTACCTACCTGTCTTATATATTTCTATATTGACGGAGAAAAATTATTCTAGAGTATAGACAAGTCCCCTTTTTAACATACTTTTAAATGCTGTGTATGTTTAGCTTACGTGAGCAAATCCTTCAGGGGTTATAATATGGGCAATAGCAGTTTGTCGGCATGTTATGTCGGTAATGTTAGACTGCCATACTAGCACTCAGAAAGCTCATTGCTTTTAGATGTACTGATTATGATGTACTGGGATATGATTATAATAATTATTAGGCAGAAGAACATATTAATTTATGGCGACATATAGCGATGGCGATGTTACCCGTTGGTAGAAATCGTATCCAAATCAGTCTAAAAGAACTTTCAAACAACAACACTTGTGTTTTATGAGATTATGAGAAGACAAAGGTCCAGCGGGACCTTTGTCTTGTTACTAGTATACAATGTAGTAATAATGTACTCACATTATTACTACTACATTGTATACTAGTGTAGGTATTGTATAGTGGATTATATACTACTACTATATTTATAATAAAATTACCTACCATAAGTGATACCTTCTTCACATTGTGGTTTGGCGTTAGCTAAACTCTTTGGTAACTCTTTCAAACATTGCACAAGCATTTCTGCACCTAGTTCAGACAACTGCTTAGTTAGTTCTGGCAATTTAATGTCATTTGATACTGGTACTTTTTGCTGACTGATTATTTCTCCTGGAAATGTATAAATGTTGGGTATGTTAGACTGTTGTTGAACTATTTCAAAAATATATTGGTATATAATAGTTCGATCGAATTAGATTTTTCGCTCCCAAAAATTCGGACTTGTTTCAATATCGTTAACGGTTCCACTGGAAAAAAGTTAAGTCGATGGTTTGCATAAACGGATCAATAAAACCTTATGGAATTGTCTGAAAGCCGTCAAAACCACAGTACAAGTAAGCATATAGTATTCTATCTTCATACAAACGCTCCCAAAGGACGCGCTCGAAATCTCGACATTTCTCGGCATACGACAGTCGCGAGTGCGCCGCGGTTGTCGTCGGACGGTATGAGACGCTACCGCGCATTTAGTGACTAAATATTATGTCAATCAAGTTTACGAGCATAATGTTCAGTGTATGGATATTTGAATACATCTATGTCGAAACTGGAATTATTTCTCTGTTGCTAATTTGTAGGAAATATATTATCATAATGATCTAGTTAATTTATTGCTGATTTTTAATTATACTGCACACAAAATGCATTTTTTTTGTTGTCCATTTCCACCATACTAACACTAAGTTTTGAAACTAGATATAAAATACTAGTAAAATTATATAAATAAAAACGTATAAATTTGCAATAATATAAAATGAAAAGATAATATGACAATTTAATATAGTACCTATTATCAAATACGTAACCCAAGAAAAACATTCAGTCCAAGTCAGTAGCCCTATTGCGTGTTTACGTACCAAACGACCGTAGGTAATTATATCTAGGACACTGCCGAGATAGAATACTGTATGCTTACTTGTACTGTGTCAAAACTGCGTCTACGACTGCGTGTTAACATTTAATAGCGCGAATATTTTATAACAATTTTCTCTATTAGAGTTTCACTGAGGTATAAAAACAGTCGTAAGTATGATTTAAAAAATTCGATTTTAAACACGAATTGTTTAGATTAAGTTTTACATCTTTTCAGCACCATTTTATATGTAATCTGTTTTTGGTTTCCTTGAATCACTTTTTTATCATCCTGACACTCGTATATGTTTGAAACTTTAGGCCAATTTAGGTATCTGACTTATGTGACGTTTTTCAGCTAATTCGAGCGAACTAGAAAGATAAAATTTAATAGAAATTTTACACTTGCTTATGTGGAAAATATCTTCATATTATGTAGGTACCTATAATAGATATACAATAAACAAATAATACTCCAGAGTATTATTAAGGTTGGCTTAGAACGAACTGCGGGATTAGCTAGTAACACCCAGACTTCAATATAATTCAAAAAATTAGATTTACTAAATTGACCTGGCTAGGCACTGAACCTAAGACACACAGGTTGGAAAGTAGGTGCACTAACCATCGCGTCAATAAGTCAGTCAATGGTATGTGATACAAGACACGTTTAAAGTGAGTCTAAACGTTATAGATTTATATATACATACATCAAAGAAGATAAGAGCGCCAAGCGTCGCGGTTCTTACATAGGTACTTGTTTCGCCTCCTAAAAATCTCGTCATATAAAATTCAAGTGAAACATGCTGGATTCATGCTGGATTTATATTACATATACAGGTAAATAAATATTACATATTTTGATTTTAAATATTAAAGATAAATAAATATTAGGTGTTTACCAATGAAATTGCCGTTTAGTATACCTAAAGTTAAAATATTTTTCTTATATATTTTTTTTATTTCTATTGAAGTATGCACCCATACTATCGATCAACAAGCTCTTTAAAGGCATTTTGTACTGCCTCTCGGGTATAGAACTTTTTTCCTGCCAAGAAGTTGTCCAAATTTTGGAAAAAGTAGAAGTCTGTCGGCGCAAGATCTGGTGAGTAGGGTGGATGACGCAAAACTTTCAACCCTAGCTCTTGTAGCTTAGAGACCGTCTGTTGTACCGTGTGAGGTCGAGCGTTGTTGCAGGAACAGCGGGGACGAGCGATTAACCAAGGCTGGCCGGAGATTTCCGAGCTTCTCCATCATTGTGTCCAGTTCCTCATAGTACACATCCGCAGTTACGTTCGTGCCATTGGTAAGAAGCTGTGATGAATATACCAGCACTAGACCACCAAACAGTAACCATCACTTTTCTAGTGGTAAGTTTTCGTTTGGGGCATTGCCTAGGTGCTGAACCAGGATCTAACCAACATGATGACCCCTTACGATTGTCAAAAAGAATAAGTATTTCATCGCAAGTGACAATGCGGTTCAAAATCCCTTCGTTTCTGTGTCTATTAAGCAACGCAAGGCATACCTCAACCACTGATTTATACCTCAACGCGTTCGTCGCGCTGGCGTTCGTTTCATCGTTCATTTCATGCGGCGCCTACTTCACTTCATCAAATTTTTTTCCCTTGCCAATTTGACGCAAATGGACCAATATTGTTTAGATGCTAACATCGAAAGCTGCTGTTAACTCAGCAGTAGATTGAGTATCGTCAGCTTCCACTATCGCCTTTCATTCCTTCCTTGTTGACTTTAGTTTTTGGGCGACCATGGGCTTCATTTTTCAGATCAAAATTTCCATGTCAGAAGCGTTCAAACCAATATCGGGTCGTGTGTTCGTTTGTAGTGTTCTCTCCGTACACGTTAATGTTGCGAGCCGTTTGTGCCGCATTGCTATCGCGATGTAACTCGTATTCCGTAATTACTTGTGTAGTCTAATAATATTTTGTAGTTATGGATCATAATAATATTAAAGAATGTGGTGGATTCTATTTTATTCATGTAGTCTAAACACGTCAAAACAAACTGCACACGTGCCGCGCGACGAGTCAGCGCGCCCGCCATTCTGTTTTTTTTCGTCCCCCTGTCTCCGGGGTGCGGGAGGTGAGAGAGGCGACAGCGGCCGACCCAGATCGGAAACGGCCGATGTCTCCCGAATGACCCTTCGAGTGAGTGCGGCTTGACGGTGGCGACGTTACATCCTCCCCCTACAACCCGGATAGAGCGTCCCCGCATGCGGGTTGTTGGAGTTTCCTAGGCCTCCCGCGTTTACGCTTCTCATTCACCGGTGGTTGTGCGTCACCTACGAATGGGGTCAGCTGGGAAACGTGGTACCTACCTAATAGTTCGCCGCTGCTAAGTCTCTCGAGATGGTACGTTGTTGCGCTGGTGGCTTCTCTGATTCTGTACGGCCCATCGCGTCGGGGAATAAATTTTGCTATTTGTCCTTTGCCAGTGTCGTTAGTGCCCTGGGTCTTTAGCAACACTAGGTCTCCTGGAGCGTAATCGGGAGCAGGTCTTCGTCCTTCATCAGCACAGCGCTTCTGATACGCCTGGGCTTTCTCGTGTACATCACGTGCTTCCAGGAGGGCTGTAGACAATTTTTGCAAATATGGTGTGATGCTGGTCACAGCATTGTCGTTATCAATGATGGTTCTCATATCCGTTAAAACGTCAGCTGGAGCACGTATCTCACGTCCATATGTCAAATAGGCAGGTGAGTGTCCCGTGCTGCTGGTAATTGCAGAATTCATAGCGAAGCGGATGGCAGCTAGATGAGTATCCCAGGACGCGTGGTCTTGTTTCACCAGGATAGCCAGTTGCGGTTTCAGGTCGCGGTTTTTTCTCTCGACCGGGTTTGCCTCCGGGTGATACCTCGGGGTGAGAGATTGAGTTATACCGAATGTGTTACAGACCTGTTGCATCACCTCGCTTATGAATTGCACACCATTGTCGCTGAGGATGCGTCTTGGCACTCCGAATCGCAGAAAGACCTCAGCGATCAGCGTTCTGGCGCATTCAATACTGGTGGCGGTTTGCAAGGCGAACAATTCTACCCAACGTGTACATACATCTTCCACTACCAATATCCATTTGTTCTTTCCGGGTGTCTCTGGTAGCGGTCCGAAGAGATCCACGGCAACGACCTCAAAGCGGCGTGTAGTTGCGGGTGTCTGGAGCAGACCAGCGGGTTTTCTCGCATCAACCTTGTAACGCTGACAGGGCACGCATTTTTTGATGTACGCGGCCACATACTGTCGCATCCCCGGCCAGTAGTACTTTGAACACAATCGGTGTAAAGTTCGTTCGGTCCCGAAGTGACCAGCAGTGGGAGCGTCATGATATTCAGAAAGAATCTTTTCGCGTTCGTGTGACGGCACTGCAAGGCAAGCAACCTCTTCGTCATCGTGTTCCGGCCCATATCGATACAGAATTCCATCAGAAATGGTGAATCCTCGGTCTGCCCAACTTCTCCCCCTAAACGGATCGTCAGGGGTTTCCAGGTCTTCGATAATCTTCCGGAGTTCTGGGTCTTTAAGTTGGTTCTCTCGAACATCACGAGGACTTCTCGATGGTAAGTCTATTTCAGCGTAACAAAGATCACATTTGGTTTCCTTCGAGCAAGGGGGACGAGAAAGGGTGTCGGCGACGGAGTTGGATCTGCCTGGCGTGTATTCAATCTTCAGGTTATATTCCTGCAATGTCAGTGCCCATCTTGCTAAGCGGCCACTGGGAGATTTGATACTCATAAGCCAGCGGAGGGGTTGGTGGTCTGACTTGACTGCAACCTCAGATCCCTCTATGTATCCACGAAACTTAGTCGTGGCCCAGACAACCGCTAAGGCCTCTCTTTCTGTTGTGGTATAATTGCGTTCCGCGCTTGTAAGCAAACGACTGGCATATTCAATCGGGCGCTCCTCTGATCCTTGCCCTTGCATCAATACAGCTCCTAAGCAATAGCCACTACTGTCTGTGCGTAGAACAAACGGTCTCGAATCGTCAGCTTGACGCAGTATTGGTGGGGAGACGAGAAGTCGCTTGATGTTGTCGAACGCTTCTTGTTGCCTGGAAGTCCACATCCACACACGGTCTTTCTTGAGCAGATCTGTTAACGGGCGGGCGACTTCGGCGTAATTCGGTATGAATCGTCGGAACCAACTTGATGTTTGCAAGAAGGTTTTTAGGTGCTTGACGTTTTGGGGCGGAGCCATGTTTTCAATAGCGGTAGTCTTCTCTGGGTCGGCTTGGATGCCACCTGGAACAATTACATGTCCTAGAAACTTGACCGAATCCCGCGCAAAGTGACCTTTGTCGCGGTTTATACGGAGGTTAAACATCTCCAGACGGTTAAACACCGCTTCCAGGTCTTGCAGGTGTTGCTCGAACGTCTCCGAAAGCAAGATTATATCGTCCAAATACGCCAGAAGTGAGACGTTGGCAAGAGTCTTACCAGATTTGAACCTGTCTATGAGTCGTTGAAAGGTGGCCCCTGAGTTTCTAAGTCCCATAGGCATCCTCTTGAACCTGTAGGTGCCCAGCGGTGTTACGAACGCAGTCTTATCGCGATCCTCCGATGCGACGCCTACTTGGAAATAACCAAATCTTAAGTCGCAGGTGGTCATGAAGTTAGTGGTTTTCGCTGCGTGAAGAACGTCCTCCATCCTGGGCAGAGGATAGCGGTCCGGCTCTGTAACAGCATTCAACTTGCGATAGTCCACGCAGAGGCGGACTCCTCCGTCCTTCTTCTCCACGAGGACAACGTTGGCTGCCCACGGCGATTCACACTCTTCAATCACATCGGATTCCAGAAGCTTCTCTAGCTCTGTCTCTAAAATTTCCTTCTTGTTCGGCGCCAACCTGTACAGTGGAGAGGCAATTGGTTGTTGTTTGTCGCTTACCTTTATACGATGTACAGCATACTCCGTGGGAGGACCCTCGGTGCAAAAGCGATCAGCTCGTCGTACCAGTAGTGCATTGAGTTGCGCTCTTTGATCCAGCGTCAGCTTCGTGCCCTCATCTCCCCTTAAAGTAAGGTCGACCGCATCGACTCGCATCAGCTCTGCATCGCTGGAGGGAGATAAGTCGTACGACTCGACGAAAGGGAATTTCCGTTGAGGTTCATCAGAGAAGCTCCAAGTGCCCTGTGGTAGGTCCAGTACAAGGTTAGCTTTGAGTATAAAATCTCTACCCAATAAGGTCCTAGTGTCTGCCTCGGGTAAGACCAGGAACATAGTAGGCACAGCGCGTCCTTGCAGACTGACAACCATTTCACACTCTAGTGTTTCCCGCACAGACTGTGTTCCATCCGCTAAACCTACGCTACGGTGCGTTTTCCTAAACTTTACGCCTTTGCGTTCCAGTAACCGATACAACGTAGGACCAGCAATACAATGGGTGGCCCCAGTATCCAATATAGCGACTCCTTTGTGGCCCAATATCTCTACTCCTACAGTGGGACGTGGGCCGTCGACATCATCCACTTGCGCACTATGAAAATCTGCTCGATTGCTTTTGTTTTCGGGTGCGGTAGAAGACGTCGCTCCCCTACAAATCTCGCACTTAGATTTCACGACACCCAACTGACCACATCCGTAGCATCGCAGCTCCGTAGGACCTTTATGATTTATTCGCGTGTGCGTCCGGTTTTGCCGTTTGACCCCGTTTATTACGGCACTCGTCAATACTATGACCAAACATTTTACAATATGCACACCTCGGGCGCGCGCGTTTTAATTTAATATTATCGTTCGTGTTTGGTTTCGCTGTATCATTTAAATCCCGCGGGTTCTGCGCGGTGGTTCGAAAATGCGACACATTTATACCTGAAGGGTAACCTGTTGTGGCGGTCAAAGGGTTACGTGCGTCGACGTTCGAATGGTTAACAACGTTCGCCCGTGAAAAAGTAACATTTGCGTAATGGGGGTTATATGAATTCGTACCGCCGACACTCGAAGGGTTAAAATTTGAAGGGTCACTCACCTCCGCCAATGCCTCCTCGACTAACCTGCCTTTCTCGATAAGCTGTTCGAGATTGTTTACTTCGTCGCGTGGCACGCGCTTCCTTATTCTACGATCTAAAAGTCCATACACAATATCAAGCTGCATGGTTTCTGGTACAACGTATGGTAGCTTGGATAATAATGCGCGCATACGGGACACAAACACATCGGCGCGCTCTGTACCTTGTACGGCTGCATAAATATCGCGGAAAATCTTATATGCGGGTCGCGGAACTCCATACATTCCTCGCAACCGGCACAGGGCCTCCGCCCATGTCGTCACCGTAGAACGTACTCCTCTCCACCACACTGCTGCTTCACCGACGAGAAGCATGGGTAACCCTCGTAGGGCGTGCTCGTCGCTGACGTTCGTACACTCTTTATATACTACGACCGCGTCAATGAAAGCTTCCAGCTCGTCTGCGTTGCGCGAGGTGCCGTCGAAACGTGCAGTACACTTTGCGAAATTCCCAAACGTCTGGAGGCGCACGCCGTCTCCAAGTGGCGGCTTGGAATCCATCGAAGCGGCGGTATCGGATGTGGATCCGTTTGTAGAACTTTTCTTCAATACGGTTTCTAGCATCATTTGATTCATTTCCATAGTCGTCGACGAAATACTTTCTATTAAAGTAAGTAACTGGCGATCGGTCATGACCAAACCGGGTTTTCCAGAAGGTGAGGTTTCACGGCCCTGGCCAACAGTATCCATCGGAGGAGGGCTCTCGTCACGGTTGGTATTTTGTCTTGTCGTGCGCGGCATTTTTCGGTTGTGCCGTTAAGGTAAACTAAAGGTCACGAACTTCGAACAAATTTTTTTGAATTAGGTAAGAAATTACTGATTTTCGATAAATATGACTTGTTATACTTGCATGTAATGTCCCAAGTACGGTAATAAACCACAGTTTCTGACACTTAATAACACTTATCACTTAAATTGTAGGCAGATAATTTCGATTTGCTCCGGTAAAGTCAGCTCGAGTAAGTACGTATATTGAAGGAAGTTATCTCGCAAAAATACGTAAACTATATTGTTTGCTGCAATACACAATTACAGCCGTTGGCTACTATCACTCACACTCGCGATTTATTGTAAAACTCACTGTACATAGGTAAGTGGATAGCACAGTGTTTACTATTTAGCGGATTGGATAGGTAACTTCACTTCACGCAGAGAGTTCGAAAGCCTCGAGTTGGGCGTCATGTAGTCTAATAATATTTTGTAGTTATGGATCATAATAATATTAAAGAATGTGGTGGATTCTATTTTATTCATGTAGTCTAAACACGTCAAAACAAACTGCACACGTGCCGCGCGACGAGTCAGCGCGCCCGCCATTCTGTTTTTTTTCGTCCCCCTGTCTCCGGGGTGCGGGAGGTGAGAGAGGCGACAGCGGCCGACCCAGATCGGAAACGGCCGATGTCTCCCGAATGACCCTTCGAGTGAGTGCGGCTTGACGGTGGCGACGTTACACTTGTATTTTTATCGTGTCCATACTGATGAAAAATATACAAATGTAGTGATTACAAAACACTAATCAATAAACAAATGACTGAATTTTGAAAATAAAATTCCATATTTTTAAAATTTTTAAAATAATATTCATTTGAATTTAGAATATATTGCCAGCCATACACAAATTACATTTCAAATGGCCAGTATTGTAGAACGGCAACTTCATAGGTAAAGACCAAAAAAAGGTAAAAATACAGGGTGTATACGAAAACGGGACAGTTACTTTAATGGATGAAAGGGCATAATTTTAGTATGTAGTTGTTCAATTTAGTTATAATTATAGATGGTGCAATGCATTTGTGTATTACGATGTTGTCCATAATGTCGATTTATACATGTTAATGTGATATGTTAGCTTAAAAACTTTTTAATAATACAAGAAGATTCGTCTCCCAGATTTAGTGGTTTTATTTTGCGCTAGTCTGAGATTTTAGTCAAGGGCGATTTTGTACATGGTCAATCGAGACGGATACGTTGAGTTGGTTGAACTATACGATACAGCCCTCTTGTTCGCACCTACGGGCAGTGGATTGCTGTCAAGGGCGAAGAGTGCTGCGTGCACACAGAAATCACTATGACAGCGGTGCCCTCTAGCGGTAGAAGCAACTGGATGCAGCGACGTTGTGACGTTGACAGTGGCGCCTCTTCACAGCAGCGGACGGAGAGCAAACATCGGAACACGGAAGTTATAATATGTGATTGTGAGTTGAAGTGCGGAACAAACTGTGAGTACAAGTTAACTTTGTAAAAATATTACTTTGCAAAAATCTTTAAAGTTAATGCATGGACTTAGAATAAATTTAAAAAAAGTGACAAGACGGGGAATCCATGCCCGATTTCGGATCGGATCGAAAGACATTTTAAACACTTGTAAAATTTAAAAAAATATTTTTTCGGACTTGTACAATTTTTAAGATAAAATTTCTTGGACTTGTAAATTTTCCTATGGTGAATTCTACAACACAAACGGTGACTTAGAAGAATTTGAATTTTAGGAACTTGTGATATTTATGGACTGTGGCAGAACTTAGAATATATTTTGAAAGTGTATTGTTTTAATTTTAGTCAGCATTTCACTTATATTGTTTTATTGTATTTTAAATTGAAATTGTTCACATTTTAGAATAAGGCATTTTTGGATCTAAATATTTATTAACTGTTTTTAGATTTTCAGTTTTTTCTATTTTATTTACTATAATTATTTACAATGGATTCTTTAATTAAAGTTCAAATTAATATCAGTAAAACAATCAGTAAGGCTAAAAGCAATTTTAAAAAGTCACCTAAGGAACGCTTAAGTTTTTCTTATATCGAAACAAGATTAGAAGCTTTAGAGTCACAATGGTCTATGTTTGTGCAAACTCATAATAAACTCATTGGTGATTTTAATGATGAGGATTTAGAAAATACTAAGTATTATGAAATTGATGTTTACCAGGCTACCGAAGAATTGTATTTTGATTATAAGTCTGAACTTAAAGAAAAATTGAATCAAACTAAAACTAGTTCGTCAAATGTGTGTAATTTGGGCAGCAATAATTCAAATGATCAACCGCATAACAATGTTAGATTGCCTAAGATCACTATTCCCACATTTTCTGGCAGTTACTCGGAGTGGACAAGTTTCAGAGACTTGTTTATTTCGCTGATTCATAGTAATAGTTCACTTGATAACGTACAAAAATTACACTATTTAAAATCACACATATCGGGCGAAGCTGAGCAATTATTACGTCATGTTTCTATAACCAGTGATAATTATCTTGTTTGCTGGAATCAATTGCAGAACAGGTACAATAACAAACGTTATATTGCAAATTCAGTTTTAAAAAGATTTATGAGTCAGCGAAATGTTACATCTGAGTCTGCAAGTGCCATAAAGGAACTATTAGACACTAGTAATGAATGTATTAATGCATTAAAAAATCAAGGTTTTCAGATAAGTACATGGGACATCATTGTTATTTACATTTTATCTTTAAAAATTGACACAGAATCTAGAAAATTATGGGAGGCAAAATTGAGCGGTCAAGAAGACCTGCCCACTTATACACAATTTGCTGAATTTTTACATCAGAGATTCAGATCTCTTGAATTCCTTGATAACAAAGTATCAAAGAATGTCGTTAAGGCTAAAGCACTTCACGTAACGCAATCTGTAAAATGTCCGTTTTGTTCCGATAATCATAAATTAGGAAACTGTAAGAAATTCGCAAAGGAAGAGTCTGACACACGTCGTGGTTTTGTACAGTCTCAGGGCTTGTGTTTTAATTGTTTAGGCTCTAACCACGCGGTGTATTCATGTCGTGTACCAACCAAATGTAGAATCTGCAAAAAGAAGCATCATTCGTTGCTTCATCTTAAGACATCGCCGAATCCAACTGGTGATGCCGCTTCAAACGTGTCATCAGTTGAGAGTAACATTGTTGCTAAAACAACAACTGTTCAGCAAGACGAATCGACTGAACATATAACCACTTGTCACACCAATTTTCAAAGCCAAGTTTTACTTGCGACGGCGTTGGTGGAGGCAGAGTCACAATCAGGCATATATATAACTCTTCGGTCCCTTGTGGACCAAGGATCACAGGCTTCGTTTATAACGGAGTCCGCAGTTCAACTGCTTGGACTGCAAAAGAAAGCATGCAAGAGTTATGTATCCGGTCTAGGGAATGAAAGAGATTCCTCAGTAATCTCCAAATATGTGGTCTATTTTAGAATACAATCACGCTATAATCCTAACTTTGTAATGAAGGTGAAGGCTCACGTTTTAAAGAAAATCACCACATTGCTGCCAGATAAAGAAATTCTAGTGCAGAGGTGGTCTAAGTTACAAGAGTTGAAATTAGCGGACCCTACCTTCAACACGCCTAACAAGGTGGACATACTTCTGGGTGCAGATGTATATGAAGATATTTTAGAAGAAGGATTAATTAGTGGTGGACCAGATATGTTAATAGCACAAAAGACGAAATTAGGATGGATATTATCGGGAAAGGTAAAAACCAATAAAGAAAAAGTAGACAATTTTCATATATCTGTCGTTTGCATGCATGTAGTAGAAGAAAATAAACTATTACAAAGGTTTTGGGAATTAGAAGATGAACCAAGGCTAGATAATAAAAACAGAATGACAGAAGAAGAAGAGAAATGTGAAAGGTTGTTTGAAAAAACTACAAAAAGAGATAGTGAAGGAAGATATGTTGTCAAACTTCCTTTTCGGGATGATAATCCACAATGTCAGCACGGGAATTCACTGGTTATTGCTACAAAGAGAATAAAATCATTAGAACAAAGATTAGCTAGAAATACCGAACTGAGGATTCAGTATGCTGATGTTATACACGAGTATATTGAATTGGGTCACATGGAGTTAATTCCTGACGTGGAGGTGCAATCAACTGCCGTCTACCTTCCTCATCACGCTATAGTGAGGGAAGATAAAACGACAACTAAAGTGAGAGTTGTCTTTGATGCTTCGTGTACAGGAACAAATGGTGTGTCATTAAATAATGACTTGATGATAGGGCCTAAACTGCAACCGGACTTACGTCATATTGTTATGCGTTGGCGTGTCCATCCGATCACACTCAGTTCCGACATCGTTAAGATGTATAGACAAGTAAAAGTGACGGATGAAGACGCTGATTTCCAACGTATAGTCTGGCGCGATAATCCAAAAGGTAAATTAAAACACTTACGTATATTAAGGGTCACGTTCGGTACAGCATCAGCTCCGTATTTAGCGGTCAGGGTTCTCCAACAACTTGCAAAAGATGAGGCAGTAAATTTTCCATCCACGTTTGGAATAGTTTTAAGAGATTTTTATATGGATGATCTACTGACAGGCTGTGAAAGTGTAGAAGAAGGGAAAATAATATATCGAAAGCTGAAAGAGCTGTTGAAGCGAGGTTGTTTTGAACTTCAGAAGTGGGCAAGCAGCAGTCAAGCACTTATGAAAGCAATTAATGAGAAGCAAGAAGGAAAGACTTTGGATTTTAAAATAGATACTGTGATAAAGATTTTGGGAATTACCTGGAATCAACGGACAGATAAGTTTCAATATTCAGTACAGCTTCCTCCAATAGATACACCAGTAACTAAAAGAAAGGTTATTTCTGATATAGCTAAGCTGTTTGATCCACTGGGTTGGTTAGCGCCAGCGATTATAGTTGCAAAAATATTCATACAAAAATTATGGATATCCGGAATTAATTGGGATGACGTTCTACCTGAAAAGCTACTAAAGGAATGGATTACTTACCGAAATGAACTGCTGTGGCTCCGGGATGTTGTTATACCTAGATGGATAAATACTTACAAGAACGATGCTCGACGAGAACTTCATGGATTCGCTGACGCTTCCAACGACGCTTACGCAGCTGTTGTATACATGCGAGTTGTCAATAACGAAGGGGATGTTTTTGTTCATTTGGTGACTGCCAAGACTAAGGTTGCTCCAATTAAGCAAGTATCGATTCCTCGTTTGGAGTTGTGCGCAGCGGTACTTGTAACTAAGTTGTTACGGGAAGTAGCTGAAGTCATGGATGTCAGAAAGGAGAACCTTCATGCCTACACCGATTCCATGGTCGTACTTGCCTGGTTAAGTAGCCATCCAAGTAAATGGAAAACATTCATTGCGAATAGAGTTTCTAAAATTCTAACGGCTATGGATCGCAATCAGTGGTCTCACGTTAAATCACAGGACAACCCGGCAGATGTGGCATCCAGAGGCGTCAAACCATCTGAAATAAAAAACGCTGAATTATGGTTTTCTGGTCCAAAGTGGCTGAAAGAAAAAGAAATGAAATTGGATGAAGCAATGATATACGAAACAGAGACAGAGAAAAGAGTTTGTCATTTTGGACTGAGCAATGAAGTTAAAGAGCAAAGCGAACATGATAATATAATTAATAGATTTTCAACACTGCGGAGATTAGTAAGAGTTCTTGCATATTGCAAAAGATTTCTTAAACGAAATCAATCAAATAAGACTAAATGGTTAACGAGCAACGAGATAAGAGAAGCTTTAGATACATGCATAAAGAAAGTACAGAAAATGGAATTTAAGGAAGAAATAGACAGTCTAAAGAAAACAAAAAAGATAAATAAAAAGAGTAAACTTACCTCGTTGAACCCGTTTCTTGATAACGTTGGAATTTTGAGAGTTGGTGGACGTTTAGATGGAGCAGATTTGAGTGATTCCGCCAAACATCCTGTTATTTTACCCAGCAAGTCACATTTTACATCATTAGTTATAGCTGACGCTCATGAAAGACTTCTACATGGTGGACCTCAGTTAACTTTGAATTACTTGAGGTCCCGATATTGGATAATTAATGCGAAGAATAATATAAAGTCTCATATTAGGAAATGTGTAACTTGTGTTCGTTATGCTGCTAGAACGACGGAGCAACTAATGGGACAGTTGCCTCTTGCTAGAATCAAAGCTTGTAGACCTTTTTATCAGAGTGGTGTAGACTATGC
Organism: Zeuzera pyrina; assembly: GCA_907165235.1. Classification (NCBI taxonomy): domain Eukaryota; kingdom Metazoa; phylum Arthropoda; class Insecta; order Lepidoptera; family Cossidae; genus Zeuzera; species Zeuzera pyrina. The sequence goes on from OU015624.1 coordinate 15,120,967, forward strand.
AGGGCCTATAAATATTCGCGTGACCAAAGGTAGAGGTAACAAATCCTATAAAGGATACATTTGTTTGTTCGTGTGCATGGCTACACGAGCTATTCATCTCGAAGCAGTAAGTGATTTGACTACTAGCGGTTTTTTAGCTGCCTTCAAGCGCATGATAGCTAGACGTGGACACTGTGCCGATCTTTATAGCGACAATGGCACAAATTTTGTAGGAGCTGCCAAGGAATTAAAATCACTATTAGCTGAATACAGGTCAGCCACAGCTATGGAAATAGCTGAATGTTTGGCTACAGAGGGTACAAATTGGCACTTTATACCTCCCCATGCTCCACATTTTGGTGGACTATGGGAGGCAGGTATAAAGTCTACCAAGTATCACTTAAAAAGAGTGATTGGGAATTCCACACTCACTTTTGAGGAGATGAGCACAGTATTAGCTCAGATTGAGGCGTGCCTCAATTCAAGGCCTATCTCCCAAATGAGTAATAGTCCAGAGGATCCAACTCCACTAACGCCCGGTCATTTCTTGGTTGGAGAACCACTTATGCTTGTTCCTGACACCAATTACGAACAGTCGAGTATCGGTAATCTTAAGAGGTGGCAACTGACACAGCGAATGGTACAGGATTTTTGGCGTCGTTGGTCCCAAGAGTATTTAACTCAATTTTTAAATAGATATAGATGGTCGCACCAAAGTCCTGAACCAAACGTTGGAGATGTTGTGCTCGTTAAGGAAGATGGTCTTCCACCAGCTAGGTGGCTATACGGGATTGTTGTTGACAAGTACCCTGGCACTGACAATATTACACGTGTGGTCAGTTTGAGGTGTAAAGGTTGCATTATAAAGCGGCCTATTACAAAACTTTGTATTTTACCTATTAGTAAATGAGATTGCTGTTACAAGATTTGTAGTATTTAAAATCATGATATTTTTTTTTATATATTGTTAAGTTTTAGTTTTATCTTGTTAACATTGCTTATGAATTAAGAAGTGAAGTTAATAGCTAATTTTTTAAACAATTTTTATTTTTTTATTTTTGTTGTACCTATGGTTACTGAGTTTTGTTTTATAATTAATCACCCATTCTTGATAATATGTTTTTACTGGTTGTAATGCACGTACTATTATGTTGCACTCACCATGAACAATATACAAGACTTTCTACAAGATTTTTTCAAATTTTTTTTTGATGTTTAGTTAACTTATTATATTAGAAGTTATTTTTGTATATACAGTCCACTTAGAAGATTTAAGATTTAACAGTGTAGTGTCATGGTGGGCGGTGTGATGGACATTCTGTCCATGGTGGGCGGAATGTTCAATTTAGTTATAATTATAGATGGTGCAATGCATTTGTGTATTACGATGTTGTCCATAATGTCGATTTATACATGTTAATGTGATATGTTAGCTTAAAAACTTTTTAATAATACAAGAAGATTCGTCTCCCAGATTTAGTGGTTTTATTTTGCGCTAGTCTGAGATTTTAGTCAAGGGCGATTTTGTACAGTAGTTATAAAAAGAATTATCGAATAAAATGTAGCCGTTTAAGAGTTATGACCATTTAAATTTACAGGTGTTAACACCATTATTTCTCGTAGAAGTTGCTGGAACGTGTAAAGTTACAGATTTTAAATCGAACATATTTTTTTATTTTGTAATAATTTCAACCGTTATTGAAATAGAGCATAAAAACCAACTTCAAGAATAATGCATATGCCCCTTAACAATTGTTTACAAATCGCTACGATCATGCTCTAATTTAAAAATACGTTATTTCCACTTACACAGGAATATCAACCTTATCTTTACATAAATAAAGGAGATTTCTGTGGATATGTAAAATATTGTAAAAATTAAATTTCGGTGTCGGAAATAAACAACTTGTCGTGTTAAGGGGAAGCACAACTGAAGCAAATTGTGATTTGACCTGTATCATTGTTTTTATTACACAATAATACTTTATTGAAGCGTAATCAAGATGCATTCTCGGTATACTATATCATGTTCAAGAAGGTGTTCCGTTTTCATATACACCCTGTATATCTACATGTATGATATGTTATGAGACTTTTTGGCGGGAACGGGAGAAGTGAGGTTGTCATTTTATTTAGATTTTCTATTTTTTACATTTTTAGGAGTTTTAAAGTACAACAGTGATAGTATATTGTGTTTTAAATTTCCGTGTAAGTGGAAGGAATGGAGTGGATCTAAATAAACATGTGTAGCTGAAGTTCTCGCGCTCTTTCAAGAAGTCCTTTGAAACTTCAGTAAAGCTTACTATCACTTTACTGGAGGGGTTTTACTATAGGAAAAAACGAATTTACTTGTGATTCTACTTATTAATACGTGACATTGGCAAATGCGCTGGTCTACGCGCCATGCTATGAAGAAAGAAAGAAGAAGAACATTGTTTCTTGAAAAAAGGGCGGGAAACTTCGTTTCCCTTACTTTCGACTCATATTACTTGGTCAATGGCTAAATGCAATCTGCGAAGCCAAAACAAAGAGAAAAAAAAAATGATATGTTATACATATATGCATACCAAACATCACACTATATATCTTATTAGGGGTGACAATAAAACTGTATAACACAATCACAGTTTCACATCATTTCTAACAATAACATAACATACATTTTCTTATTTAATAAGGTGTGCTGGTAGAGATCTCTTAAAGAAACAAGTATTGCCTTTTGTAGATTACTGCTTTCCATTTTATTTATATGTAATTTTTGTTTGTGTGCAATTAAATAAATATAATTAAAAACATGAAGATGGCAATTTAGAATCAGATAGTAATATATTCTTTAATTGCACATGAATTTTATAAATTGATTTTGTTCACAAAGGTGGACTTATCCCTAGAAGAGATCTCTTCCAGTCAACCCATAGTAGCGAGATAGTGGCATATTAACGGGCCACGACAAGTACAAGAAAGAAAATCAATATAGAAAATATAAGCAGTATAAAAATATAATAGTATTTATAAAATAATATAATATCTAATATATAAAATTCTCCTGACGCGGTGTTTGTTGCCAAACTCCTCCGAAACGGCTGGACCGATTTTGATGAAATTTTGTGTGCTTATCGGGTAGGTCTGAGAATCGGCCAACATCTATTTTTCATACCCCTAAATGTTAAGGGTGGTCCACTCCAAAAATTTTTTTTTATTTTATGGACAAAATTTTTTGTTTTTATTTTTTCATGATTCAGCATTGAAAAATATATACAACCCTATATTTATACATATTTAATATTGGGCAAAACAACGTTTGCCGGGTCAGCTAGTAAAGATATAATAATTAGGAAAATTATGTCAAAATAATATAAATATATATACACACCGGCACAATTAGCGGAACACAAAAAAAGCAGGATTTTAAAATCTTTTACTTGAGGAACTGGCCAGTTATGATATTTTTTTAATTTATTGTCAAATTTGAAAATAGAAAATTAGATGACATACACTTTTTTCATTCATTTGTTTTATTTTCCCGAACAATACGTTTTGTCAACTTGTTCGAGTAATAACTACGTAATTGTAATTTTTTTGAAAAATTGCACTTAATGGTTTTTTATAAATTTGTTATTCTATAGGCAATTTTGTTTATTAAAAGCTCTTTATTATGCCTGACTTAACATCACTGGAAATCATTAGGGCTGATGAAATGAGAAGAAATGGCCATACTTACAGATCGATTGCCTAAAGGCTTCGTCGACCAGTATCAACGATTCATCGCAGCATCCAGCGGTACAGATCGTCTAATTCTCTTGTGAGGAGGAGGGGTCAAGGTAGAAAAAGATGTACATCGAGGCGAGATGACAGTTTTTTACAACTTGGAGTTCGTAGGAATACGCGATTAACGGCTGTACAAGCTCGAAATGAACTGGAAGACGTTCGAGGAGTACGAGTAAGTGAGCGTACAGTTCGCAGGAGATTTGAAGAAGTTGGTTTAGGGTCGTATATACCTGCCAAAGGCCCAAAACTTGAGAGACGTCACCGCGTAAACCGATTAAGCTATGCGCGAGAACATCGTCATTGGGATTTGAACGAATGGCAGCAGGTTCTCTTTACTGATGAGTGCAGAGTTCTTTTAAAACAGATCGATGGGAGACAGCGAATATGGAGACGCAAAAGAGAACGCCACATACAGTCTAATTTTGAACACACAGTGGCTTATGGTGGCGGCTCGATTATGGTTTGGGGAGGGATATGTTTGGGAGCTCGCACGGAGTTAGTGATAGTCACAGGAGGGACCATGACAGCAGATCGATACATCAGAGACATTTTAGAAGAACATGTTGTACCATTTGCCCCATTTATTGGTGACGACTTTATTCTAATGCAAGATAATGCTCGTGCTCATAGTGCACAATCGGTACAGGCATATCTGAGCCACGTAGGTATACCGGTGATGCAGTGGCCAGCAAATTCCCCCGATATGAATCCGATAGAGCATGTCTGGGACTTGCTAAAAAGAAGGGTTAAATCCAGAATGCCACCCCCCAACAATCTGAATGAACTTGGAAACGCATTACTTGAGGAGTGGGAGCGGTTGCCTCAAGAAATCATCGATAACATAATCTGTAGCATGCCCAGACGAATGGAAACCGTAATCAGAGCAAGAGGGGGAAACACTCGTTATTAATTTTGCTTTAATTTTATTGTTAAATCATTTAATGCTTACTTTTTTTTATTTTTTGTGATGGTTCATAATCATCTAAAAATTTCACTTATTTCAAATTTCTTTATTTTTCAATAAAAAATAACGAAGACTTTTCAAAGTCGTTGTTAAAAGATGTTAATCAATTTGTTATTTTGTGTCTAATTACATTTTCGTCAAATATATGCGTTATTATCTCATAGTCTCACTTTTTTTTCTGTTCCGCTAATTGTGCCGGTGTGTATATATATAGGTAATGTATATATACATTTATACGCACATATACAAAAATTAAAAAATATATAATATATAAAGAAACAATACACAGACTGATAACAGATTTCAACTATGATAAAATGAGTTGTGATAGAAAATACTCTTTAAATTTTTTTTTAAAGGAACCCATTGAGGGACTTTTCTGGATTACCTTGGGAAGTTTATTCCAAAGTCGGGCAGCATATACAGAAAAGGAGTCATATAAAAACTTAGTATTACTTCTAGAAGTATTGACTTCGATCTTGTTTTGCCTAGGCACAACAAGCATCAAAGTAATACAGGGACGCCTTCATTACTTCGATAATAGGGTGATCTCCTCTTTAAGTTCCTTGTAATAAGCCTTAGATCCTTTAGTCAAGTGTAAGAGCTACGTGAGCAGATAAGTAGTTAGGGCAATCTATGTTTTTCTTTCCTTCCATGACCAGCATGGTAATAATATGAAAAACCGGTAATACAATAGATATTACACACCTACATCAAATATGTTGGGTTTGATTTTCATAAGAGTGACCCCAGTAAACTGGTCTCCATGAAGTAGTGTGTGAATAATAGGTGCTGCTCCTCTCCATCGTGGTAATAGACTCGGATGAACATTTATCATTCCTCTAAAACAAAAAATAACAATGTTCAGAAAATAACTTATAAAACTAATTTACTTACATCAATATTGTGTGAAAACGTTTTTTCAAATGAATGTGACACAGTGATCTGAGGGAGTACCCAGCAGTGACATTAAGGCTCGTATTTCAGAAAGATATTCAAATGTGAAATATCTGGAAACTACGGACTGGAAAGTTTAGAGACTTAGACATAATATAATTTAATGTACGTACTGTTTCATTACTTATTTGTAGCTACATTATTTTATAAGTCTATAAACTAAAACCGATCGCCACTTTTAACCAAGTCGTGCGTGAGGTGAATGAAATCAAAAGACAAAAATTTTGATCGGGAAAAAATGTGCCTCGCACATGGGAGTGAAACTTGCTGCGACAGTTTACTGAGACCACGGCCGATGCAACTGGGCCAAAACTTCAAGCCACATGAAAAGTAATTATGTTAATTTTCTGTTTATATAGATATTTTATAATGCAATGCAAAAGTTTATAGTAGGGGAGGCCACAATGGTAAATGGGGATTTACTCGAGCGTCTTGGGGACCTATTGGCTTTTGAAGATTAGATGGTACCTGTCACCCTGTCACCGGTGGAGGGAGTCTCTACAGGCATTTAAAAATGTAAAAAAAAATAGTCACATGGAAATACTCGAGCGCGTTAGATATTTATAGTGTATATAGTGATGGACAATTTTCCGAACTTTTTCAAGAGAAAAATTTTAAGAAAAGTATGAGAAAAATTTCTAAAATGGAAAAATATATAAATACTCGAGCGCGTTAGATATTTATAGTGTATATAGTGAGGGACAATTTTCTGAAATTTTTCAAGAGAAAAATTTTAAGAAAAATGTGAGAAAAATTTCTAAAATGGAAAAATATCGGTAATATAGGTAATTGAAAAATATGAAAATTCTTGAAAAATTTCAGACCCAATTAAGTGTATATGCCCCACGTGTCCCCGATGACGGAGGTATGTTAATGTTAACTCGTTCGGAACTAAAACTGTCACAGGCTGTGCTGTGAACAGCTGTGATGGCGTGATGGCTGACGGAAAGTATATTATCTTGAATTAGGAATTATTTGGAGTATAGTGTAGGATAGTGCGAGAGAGTGAGAGATAGAGCGCGAGAGAGAGAAGCGCGGAGTGGGAATACATATGCTTCACTGTAGCTGGACACGCTAAACTTTATTGACGATTTTTGTTACTTCGGTTTGTGGAAATCGGCAAATTATACTTTTCCTATTATCCTTGAATTATTTCCTTCAAAATAAAAAGAATTCGACCGCGTTCTAGAATGTCGAGATGATTTTTTTTTGCAAGTTTGTGACCCTCCCACTCCCTTACGGCACACTCCTTACGGCACGCTCAAGTCATCAAGTCAAGATTACTGAAATCCACAATTTTTACCATGTAATTAACTCATCATACCTTAATATGATGCGCTCAAGTATTTCGTATATATTCGCGTATACTATATTCTGATTGGCTGCCCTACACGCATGGCCCTGTATAGAGGGCTTGGATATGGTGGAGGTACTCAACAGGGTGCAACGAATCCCCCATTAATGTTAACCTGCTGCGCTTGAGTAAATTCCAATATCCCTACTATTGGGCTCTCCTATTATGATATGAACACAATAAGCTAACCATGACCATGAATATTATATCCAGATGTAGCTAACCATGATCATTAATATTATATCCAGATGTTTTCATAATTTCAATGTCAGGAAATGCTTTATGCATTTCTGTCCCACTCGTGTGTGTGACTCGTGAGAATCGAGTTTACCCACTAAACATTGTCAGTGTTCCTCAAGATGCCATAATGTCGGAGCTGGGGGTAGGGTTTCACATTCACTCGTGGGCCCAGCAGGTACTCTCCAAGACCTATCTTATCTTATGCAGAATGTAAAGCTATTAAAATAATGAATATTCATTACAAACAAGTTTAATTAAAATGTAATTAATTAGAAGTTAAAAAATTTATGACTAAGTACATCCAGCTTTGACCATGTATTATTGGTCATATGGTAGTAGAGAGTAAATGTATTTAAAAGATCATTATATAAAAAGGCTTTTCTGAAAATAGCTAGATGGAAGCAGAAATGCAATGTCTCCTCATCCTGGAGAGTGGCAATGTTCATTTGTACGGGAAAACTCTTTACCTCATCTCTTCTTTGTTTTTACTCATGGTTGACCTAATTTACTACAATTTTTAAAGTTGATGCGAATAATCGGAAGTGATTTAGATCACATACAATTTACATGTTTTGAAGTGTCAATGACAAAATTTGTTCTTCTACACAAGTCTAAGACAATTGGAAGTGTAGCAGAACTTTATATTCACCTTAGTAATCACCTGAGACTTCTTACTAGTCAGAAATCGATTTTGGTTATAAAGGATTTTTATAATGGAAATAAAGTTTCATAAAGTGAAATTGATTATATGAAATTTGTATAATACCTAAAACAATCATTGTTACGTGGGAACAATATTAGTTCTCAACTATAATGAAGAACATTTGTGATCCAAGTGTCAAAATTCATAAAATATAGTGAAATTATAGAAAGCATGTTACAATATCTACTGCTTATGTGTTTCAATACTAAACGAGGTGCACTATTGAGGTATCAGTGATAGAAGTTTTACATGTGGTAAAGCTATGCTGCATTGCAGCACAAATTGGGCCGGCTCGCCTGTGAAATACCACCCTCTTACAGAAAGCCAGCATGAAGTAACAGCATCTATTGCTGTCGTGTTTCATTCCATGAGTGAGAGAACCAGTAGCCCACCCCTCTTTCCTTTCCTTTCCCTCTTCTGAAAAGCTGGCAACGCACCTATGACTCCACGGACGTTACAGATGTCCATGGGCGGCGGTGATCAATTTCCACCAGGTGACCCGCTTGCTTGTTTGCCCCCTCTTATATATATAAAGAAAAGTTGTTTTTGAGTAGAAGAGATTTCATAAAGCGAAACTTTGTTTTTGAAATTTGATGAATACCGAAAACACCATCTATACAGGCATAGCTTTGGCTGCCAAGAATTAGTTAACAATATCTGTTGTCAAGTGTCAAAACGGGCAGCAATAGTTATTGTAAAGCATAGTCAATTTATAAACTACCCTAATAATCTTCTATAATGTAAATACGCGAGTATAATTATGGTCATACTTACAAAGGAAATTTGTTCAAAACATCATCGTTTATCAAATGCCCAAAGGCAACAATCAAACCAATGTCGTACTCTGCTGTTTGAATGTTTTGTAAGGGCCACTGAACAATTTCTATACCCTGGCTTCGTGCATATTCTTCAATTATCGATTTATTTTTATATTTAATGGCGGAAACAAGATCTAAGCGATTGATCAAATTCTCCGTTTTTCTGTAATAAAAAGACAAAACAATATATTATAGTACATAACAGGCAATACAGAAATATATAGATTAATTTATTGTATGTTGTCTCCAATTTTAACCGCAGAAATTCAAACCTGAATTCATTTATTTTCTTAAAACTACTAAGTGCGATGTCGTCAGACCCAAAAAAAAGGACTTTATAAGACTTTCTAGCAGTGAGTTGTTGATAAAAATAAACTTTTTCTTTAATAAATTTCGTAAATACAGGAAACGACAGGTTATGAACTTTAAATGTCATTTTGACATTTGTTATTTTTTATTCAAACGAATGCCATCAGCCCAACATTTAAGTTTTAAGCAGGCTAGGGTTGCAATTGAACAGTCAGAAAAGAGTAGTATTCGGAATTTAAAAAGGTAGTATTTCACGAAAATAGTAGTACAGTTTGATTATTACTTTAATTTAGGTTTTTTCTCTATCCGAATGGAAAAAATTATTGAAATATAAACACAAAAATGTTTTATTAGAAATGTGCCCACATACCTACTGTAAAAAACTATAAAATATCAACTGTATCGCTCTCGGACCAAGAAACATAATGGACAGAGCCATAACAAGTTGCCGCTCTTACCACCGTGTGTCAAACGATTTTTCCTGTCTCTTTTTATCTCATTGAGTGTAACCACGAGTAAAACACAGTGTTGCCGACTTAGTGGATTTTCCACTAAATCTGGTGGTTTGAACCCCCTTTTAGTGGGGGAAATATTGCGTTTAGTGGCTGGTGATTTTTCTGGTGGTTTAGTGGAATAGAATTTTTCCTATTTTTTTTTATTTAGTACATAATCACGCCAGTATAAAGTTTGGACGTTGCGGTTCATAATATTTCTAATTTATTTTAGGGGTATTTACTTTACTATGTGAGCAACACTAAATCTCTGTTGTCAAGTAACACGGGGATTTCCCTTAAAATATGTTGTTTATAGCAGTTTTCTGTCAGGTGAAGCGGGGATTTCCAGCAAAATATTTTTTATATTCTAAACTTTCTTCTTTCTCAAATTGGTCTTATTCACTGTCTGAAGTTTGTTCGCGAGGGATAGGTCACTTAATGAAAAATGTGCCGAAACCTCAGTATTCTCAAAAGTTTCGGGATTCTTGGCTGCAAGACCCTGCTTTAAAAGATTGGCTTCAGATGATTGAAAGTACTACTGGCCAAGTAGCGAAGTGCAAATTTTGTGGTACCACTTTAAGGAGCCATTATGGAGACTTAAAATCACATGGAATGTCGTAGAAACATCAACAAAATGCAAAGGTAAGCTAACACGACTATTTTATTACGGTAAAGCATGGTCAATAATGTGTCCATGTGGTACCGCATTTAGCATTACCTCATATTATCTTCCTGAGGGTGTCGTAATACGTGTCTGAGGGATGTGAAAATGGCAGCAGTGCTTCCCGTGAATGCAACATTTTGCATTGTAGTGTTCATAAATCCGCCTCGCCTACCAAGTTTGATGAGTGTTAGCATAGTAGACAGAGTGCATTTATTTTTTACACGACTGCCCAAAAAAAGGAGTGTAATTAGTTTAGAGTTTAAAAAAAATTAGGGTATCGTTGGAATCCTTACATTCTTATCCCGAGTGACATAGGCTATATTTTTTTTTGGAGATAGCTGTCGTGTTTTATTTTAAATTTATTTTTTAAATTTATAACATTATTGTAAATTGTTGCAGATTATCACTGAGCAACCCAAATTACCATTTAAACCAGAACCCATTGGAAGTCAAAAAAAGGAAGAGGCCAGGCTTGCTTTGTTTACAGCCATGCATACGAGTATACGAGTAGTTGACCATTTAGGTGAGGTAATCAATCATAGCCATCAAAGGGAAATAGATAAAGTACAACTACACCGAACGAAGTGCACCGCGGTCATAAAAAATGTATTAGCATCACATTTCATTGAGGTTTTAAAACAAGATATTAAGGATCAATCATACAGTTTATTGATTGATGAATCAACAGATATTGCTGTTCAGAAATATTTGGGTTTGGTTATAATTTATTATAGTAAAGCACACCAAAAAATAGTATCTACATATTTAGACCTTGCAGAGCTGCATGAATGCAACGCTGAGGGTATTGTCTCCGCTATAAAAAAGACACTTAAACGATTCGATTTGAAACTAGAGAACTTTATGGGCATTGGTACAGACAACGCTTCCGTAATGGTTGGAGTAAATAATGGAGTTTTTGCGCAGTTGAAAGCAGAGGTACCACATTTGATTCTAGTGCGTTGTTTATGTCATTCCTTGCAACTGGCTGTTTCTGCTGCTGCAAAGCAATTTTTGCCGAGGAATTTAGAATTTTTAATTAGGGAGACCTATGATTGGTTTGCTCGCTCTTCTTCTAGACAAAGTGTTTATAAGGAGCTATACAAAGCAATGAATGATGGCCATAAACCACTTAAAATCGTTCAAGCATGTCAGACACGATGGTTGTCAATAGAATCAGCAGTCTCGAGAATATATACGCAATGGCTAGAGCTAAAAACTCATTTTTCTATAGCCAAGATCCACGAAAGGTGTCACACAGCAGAATTATTGCACTCTATGTATGCGAACGAGATGAATTACGCATATATTTCATTTTTATATCCAATATTAATTGAGATAAACAGAGTCAACAAAATGTTTGAGTCAAAAGATACAGACCATACCAAATTGTGCGATGAGTTGATCAACCTGATAGATATGCTTGTCAGCAAAGTCACGCTACCTATAAATAAAGTTAATATTTTCACTCAAAATATTCGTGATTTTTTGGATCAAAGATGTTATTTGGGATTCCGATTTGAAAAACAAATACAAGAGATGAGAGAAAAAGGATTACCAGCAGCAGAGGAAGTATCAATACGGAATCGGTGTATACAGTTTATAGTTAGTCTGATTGAAGAAATTAAAAACAGGCTGCCGGAAAATGTGACTTTGATGAAAAAGATTTCTCGAGGAAGTGTTCAACAAGCACTAAATCACAACAAAGAAGATCTAATCGACATAATGTCTCAATTAAATAAAAAAACAGACTTCATTGCAAAAGTTGATGATCAGTGGCGACAAATACATTTAATGAAATGGAGTGAAACCAAAGACACAAAAAAGTTTTGGATCGAAGTGTCGCATTTTAAAGACGCTCAAGGAGAAGCTAGATTTCAAGATTTAGCGAATTTTGCAATTTCTCTTTTAATATTACCACACTCCAATGCCGACGTCGAAAGATTGTTTAGCAGCATGAACATTATAAAAAATAAACAGAGGAATCGTATGAAGTTGAATCTTTTATGTGCCATATTAAGAGTGCGCTGCGGTATGAGGGTGATAGGTAAATGCTGCAATGACTATGAAATTCCAATACACGTTATAAAAAAAATTGGCACCAATGAATCATATCGTTCCTTGGAAATTGATGACGATGGTGGCGGTGAAATAGACACATCTGATGACGATTTGTAATAATTTTAATATGTTTCATTTTCGTAATAAACGTTTTTCATATATCCCTGCTTATTTTTCTTTCATATTAACAATAAAAAAGATTTAGTGACAAATTTAGTGGCTTTTTAACTTTGGTTGTTTTTGGTTAGTGGTTTTCTGGTGGTTTTAGAAGTCGAATCTGGTGGACAGCTCGTTCACCTGTTGGCAACACTGGTAAAACAGTTAGCTATAGTAAGTACAGCAAGCTCGCACTGTCAGCGTATTTCGTGTCAACTTATAAGTCGGTCATGTAATAATTATTTGGGAAATACTCGTAAATCTTAAGTAGTTTGGGTACTAGTATGTTACGTTCAGCTGGGTATCGTACTGTGATAGACCTTTCAGTCACGCACATTAGTAAAAACCTAGAAAGTCGGTCAACGAAAAAAGGACATTTTAAAGACAAAGTTTTAGAGCAAATGCTCCGTCCAAACGGTGGTGAAATTCATCCATTTTCACATTGGTAAAGTGCGCTATACACGCGCTTAATAGTAACTGCTTTCAAATTGTGCGAAAAATTTCGTTTGTAGAGAAATAATATTATTTTAGCGTACTATTCACAAAACTAGGTAGTACGTAGTACAAAGGATGGAATTAGTATAAATGCTACTATAGTAGTACAAAATCCTACCCCTGTTTATATACTTTGAGCAGGGTTGGAATTTGACAGCCAGAAATATTAATAAGAAATATGTAGTAATTTCCGAATACTACTCAGTATTCGGAAATTAAAAAGGTAGTATTTCACGATAATATTAGTACAGTTTGATTATTACTTTAACATTGAGATTTTTCTCTATCTAAATGGCAAAAAATATTGTAATATAAACACAAAAATGTTTAATTCAAAATGTACCCGCATACCTACTCTAAACTACCAACTTTTATTTGTTTCGGTCTCGAACCAAGTAACATAATGGACGGAGTCATATTTAAGTTGTCTCTTTTACCACTGTGTGTCAAACGAATTTTCCTGTCTCTTTCTATCATCGAGCATAACTATGAGTAAAACAGTTAGCTATGGTAAGTATGGCAATCTGGCACTGTCAGCGTATTTCGTGTCAATTTATGAGTCGGTCATGAAATAATTATTTGCAAAATACTCGCAAATCTTTTTGGGTTTTGGGTAAAGTATTCACAAAAGTTAAAATATAGTGTCATGTTCAGCATTGTATAGTTATACTGTGACCTTCTCTAGTCACGCACAGTAAAAATTTAGAAAATCGGACAACAAGAAACGGTCAACAAAAAGAGGACACTTTAAGGACACACTTTTAGAGCAAATGCTCCATCCAAACAGTGATGAAATTCATCCATTTTTAAGTTAATAAAGTGCGCTATACATACGCTGACATGATTGCTTACAAATTGTGTAAAAAATTGCGGTGGCAGAGTAATGGTAGTATTATAGCATACTATCCACAGAACTGGGTAGTATGTAGCACTGATATTATGTGGTACAAAGGATGGAATTGTAGTATAAATACTACTATAGTATTTATAATGTAAAAATGTAACCTTGGCTTAGAGCTATGACAAACTTCTCTTTTTTATACTGGCAACTCGTTTCATATTGTTTAGAAACATTTCTGCCATTTTCATGTAAAAAAAGTGGTGTATCTCTAGGTGAAATGTCTATGTTCTTTTTATTGAGTTCACAACACTCCATTAAAGTGATAGTAGGCTTTACTGGAGTTAAATAGGACTTCTCAGGAAAACGCGAAAACTTCAGTTGCACATATTTATTCAAACCTTTGTACGTTAAAACTCACAAAAACGCAAAAAAAAAAATAGAAAATTTAAATAAAATGCCAATTTCACTACTCTCATTCCTGCCAAAAAGTCAAACCGGAATTCGTTATGCTTTGATAGTCCAGTCCAAGTCCAGTCTACAACGGTTTTTACCTTAGATTTCCATCAATACGCATCGAATTGCTTGAAATTTTAACAGTAGATAGGGAATATCTCAAAAAGCAGTCTACCCTATGCCGATATGTGCTTTTACCCTGGGGGTGCATACCACCCCAACTAAGGGGTGGTAATTTTTTTATTAAAAATAACCTCAGACATCGATAGAAAAAAGCATTCTAAGCACAAAATATTTTATAGTTTTTTCGAAAAATCAATACTTTTTGACGTATTCGTGAATGAAAAATTCAATTTTTGTTACAAAAAAATCATATTTTTAATCGTTTTTTCACAAATAACTCAAAAACCTTCAATTTTATCAAAAAAACTATAAGAAGCTAAAATGTAGCTTATAAAAAAATAAAAAGAATGGTTTTTTCTTTTGGCTATAGACCTAATACAAACCGACTTATGACTTATTATAGATGGAATTTATTTAGTGTACCAGTTTCTGAAGAATTAAAAATGGAATAACTGGAAAACGGTCAATTTTACGGAAAAAATGCTAAATACCTTTTTTAAAGTTCTTTAAAAACCTTTCAAATGAGACTTTATAAGACTGTAGGATATAAAATAAGGGAGTTGTGATAGAAATAATGTAGAATCCCTTTTTTCCGTGAAAAAAAAAACAGTCATCCTTCATATTGCCACCCTAATTGAAAAGACCGTAAATGATTTTTTTTATTTTTTATTAAAATGTTATAAACTTACAAACCACATTATTTTAATACTAATAATGGGATCAAGAAGTTTGAATCGTTTAGAAAGCTTGGTTTTGAAATGGTTTTTTGAAATGGTTTGAATGGTTTTAGTGGAGAAAGCAGTTTTTAATTTTTTAGAAATTTTTTTTTTTTTAAAATAACTAAACAAATATGGAAGATACGTAAAAATTGCTGGAGAACAAAAAGTTAGGTTTTTTTTTATTGAAAATTTTGATTATTTTTTTTATTTTCATAACTTGAAAATTAACCGAGATATGACCTTTCAAAGTTCACAATGGCGTATGACTGGTATCGTTTTGGGGCCCTTTGAACGTTTCCCTTTCAAAAATAAAGGCTTCAATAAATTTGAAACCTTTTTAGTCTAATAGATTATAAATTTTCCTACAACATGATTTTTTAATCGACTGTCTAGCTTAAAAATTAAGGGAGCATTAAAAATATGGCCAAAACTAATTAACATTTTTTTTTAAATTTCGGAGCAGGTAAATTTCGAAGTATGTGTACATCATATATTTGTGTATACACATAATGAGAGGGAAGGCCTTTTAGCTGACAACATCTGCTTCGGTGAAAGGAGACTTTCTACATATATATGTGTATTGTATATACAAATATACATACATGTGTATGTTTGATTGTGTGTCTTTTACACAGAGATGCTCAAACCAGTATATGTCTGTGACTAAAAAAAAGAGCACGTGGTGTACCTCGTTTCTTAAAAATAGTTTAGTTTTTAAGGGATGAAAATTTGAAAAATACAGGCAGTCCTCGTACTTACGGCATGTTAGGTTCTCGAAATACGCGACGTAAGTTGAGACATATTTTTTCATATGTTTACATGTAAAACTCAAGGGTTAGGATCCACACGGACTTGAAATTAAAAAAAAAACGGCATTTATAACAAAAGATATACATACTTTATTATCAAAAGTAAGTTCTTAAAATAATTATATATGCACTTATGAAATTGCTAGTTATTTTTGGTATTTGTGTGTTATTAATTTTAATAATAATTATAAAACTTTAATATGTAATCAAATTATGTAATGAAAAATAATAAATTAAACTTTTGGCTTAAAGAAACTATCAATTCTAGATTGCTTCGCTTCTTTTTTCTTGCTATCATACAGACTTTGGTAACACTGATAGGTTGCACAAATTTTGTTATTAACGTTGAAACTTCTCTGAAAAGTGAATTCTCCTATGCCGGAAATCGAAACAAATGACGTATGCTTGAGGAATAGTGTCAAAACATTGTTCGACGTAACTTGAAACGACGTAAATCGAAACGACGTAAGTCGAGGACTGCCTGTAATTATTTAAAAGTTGAATACGACAAAAAGAAATCAATTTTATATAAATAATATTCTATAAATATTCATTCTATAAATAAGACCGTAAATGATTTTTTTTATTTTTTTCGTAATAAGGGATGATTTGTAAGGGTTGAAAATCTGGGATAAAAAAATATTTGAGTTCAACACGATAAAAAGATAGCCATTTAATATAAATTAAAAAAAATAAAGTAATATAATTATGTTTTTTTTTAATTTTATCATAAAAGTGGTTGGTTTTTAAGAGATGAAATACATTGATTAAGGGTTGAAAAATCATAAATAGTATCCTTAAGCCTCAAGTAAGTTTTATTCAAACCCTAAATATGTTTTTTAACTTTCTAAATGCTTCAACTTTTATTTTATTGAATTTTGGCAAAAAAGGGTAGTTTTCACCCTTTAAGAATAATTTGCACATATTGGCATAGGGTAGATTTTAAAGTGAAGGGTTATTAGAACTTAATTCCAAAATTTGACGCAAATCGATGCGTGCTGATGGAATTCTGAGGTAATACCATATTTTTACCGTTGTAGACTGGACAACATTAAATCATAAACTTAGTATAATATTATACTTGTGTGAGATTGTTCATTATTTTACACAAATATTTAATTTGGTACTTCGAAACAAGTCGTTAGTACAACGAAACACGTGTATCACTTCCACTACGTCATCTGTTGTTTGTTCATTGGTATAAAAATTCTAGACAGATTGTCGAAAGAACAGACTCAGAACCAACACTGTGGCCCCATTGCGCAACCTAAGGCTGCCCCTACTTCGACCTCCACAGTCGCAACGCGCACTGCGCCGGCCAAACTCGCGCCCTCAGTGCCATCACAACCCGCACCCTCAGCTCCAACTCAACCCGCGCCTTCAGCACCAATCAAACCAGTGCCTTCAGCGCCTGCAAATCGCGCGCTCTCAACCGACTCGACAGACCTTAGCGCCGACGCCAGTACAACAACCGCGGCGCAAGGGGCCCGCGCCTCAAACGCGTTCTACGGCGCATTAAAATACTCGCCGACCTCGTTAAGGGCATTAACCTTAACGAAATTAAATAAGTCGAGCGAAAAATTCATGGCTGTAGGGACGGGATGGGACTGCTAATTATACTGGCCGAGCACGCGTCCCTTCTGGACAGCTTAAGCCGCTTCACGGTGCCCCCTCATAGGTTATAAAACCGGACACCCACGAGACAACTCCCTCCGCGCGCATCAAACGGCGCGGGCTCCCAATTTCTTTCTTCAACGTGGTCGGACTCTGCAGGCAACGCGACCTCCTTCGCGACTTTACACGAGACCACCAAATAGACATAATTCTAGTGCACCTCGGCCTCTCCGAGTTTAAATTCGTGCGCAACGATGGGGTGCCCGCCCCCCACAAAAGCAGTGGCGTAGCGTGGATGTCAGCCGCCTGGGGCGAAAGAAAATTTTGCCGTCCCCTTATTTAGATATTTCAAATTAAAAGACTATAATATACCATAATCATCTTTATTGTGTATTGTACAGGTTACAAATAAAAAAAATAACATATATATATAGGTATATATCAACCAACAAATCTTTGTTAATTAGTACTTTTAAGTTTTTTATTATTTTTGAAGTTTTCAAGTGAAAAATTATTCTTCTTTTTTCACACAGCTTAGAGACAGGTTACGTATCTGCTTCATATTTATTACTAAACGAGCGCCCAATTGTGTTAATATTTATAGAATCATTTGCGCACTTTTGCGCACATACACGGACGGCAGACGACGGCGCTATTATATTAGGTACACAGATCACTTGTTCTTAGATTGGGTATGTTTCGTGGAGTTCTTGGGTTAGGTTATCTGTGGGTGTTACCAATGACATATTACATAATTACTATTTTATATAGTAGGAAAGTAGACATTTAACAATTTGTATTTTAAGTACATGAACAAATATTAATGTTTCATGATGATGATGGTTGATTTTTATTTGCATATTATGTGTCAGTTTTTATTCCAAAGTAGGGTACTACTCTGTTCAGATATTACAGGAATATCTTATACGTATTAAGTCTATAGTTTGATTATTTTCGTTTTAAAGAGATATGGATAGGTAAATTTATATAAAATTAAAAATTTTCATGAAATAAATATATGTATCTAACCATATTTGGTTGTACATACTTATTTAATGAAAGTAATATCTTTAGTATTTTCCGTTTAAAAATGCATTACTCATTAGCTCGTTAGGTACATTACCACAAAGTACTTTATATATACTGTACATTACCATATCTCTATCTGGAATAAGACCACCTATACCTGTAAGTCCTGTTTTCGTATATGACATACAAAGCGTAACTTTATGTCAATTACACTATGTTATCATATCCATTATCCATATACTCATTTTGTACTTATACTGTTTTTATCAAATGTACCTACATACTGCCGTGTAAAATAAGATGAAAATAGCTTAATACATATTAAATTCAAATAATTTAAGTACTTACCCATTTCATAAAAAGTATAAGTATATATAATATAGGTACATTTGGACATGATTTTGTTAATTATCTTTTTTATATTCTCTTACAATTAAGTAGTATTATGCAATGAACACATCGACGTACAATTAAGTGTCTATTAGGTATGTCATTTACATGTGCTTATATCACGCATCATTGGAATATAATCTGAGAAAATAATATTGAAATGAATGTTGCAGTTTGAAATGAATGTTGAATGTTCTGTGGGATAGATAGATTAGACAGTTAATAAGGATATAGATTTCATACTCCCACGAAATCAGGTCGTAGTGTCTAACATGTTGAATATCAGTAAGAACGTATTAAGTCGAATTCAACGTAGAAGTATTAAACAGCCTCATGAATAGTTGATACGTACCTGTGTTGTTATTTCTGTAATTAAGAGCTTTCAAATTACACAAATTCGTGTTTTAAAAGTTATGTAAGTAGATAGTAGATGACACATTTTTACGACAGTGATACAGATTTTTTGATTTAATTGAACATCAAAACGACCGGTCTTACGCATACTAATGCAAGAGCTAAAAATAAACGTTACAGAGAAAAGTTTAAGCTTACTAAGGCTTGTAACTTGTTTAAGTGCATTCATATGTTAACGTTGTTAAATTATTTAACAAATGTCATTTGCATTTGTTTACATTAATTTTTTTGGTATTCGGAAATATTTTTACGCGGTATATAGGTAGATACCAGGGGTGTTACGAATATTCGCATCCGCATCCGTAAATGCGGAATATTCGCATTAATTCAGACATCTGCATCCGCATTCACATCCGCATCAATCAATGCGGAGTTTTTACGGATGCAGATTCACATCAACAAGTAACTACAAGTAAAGAAAGTGGGCGGAGCCAGAGTGGCACGTGCTTCGCGTTTGTTTTGGTAATTTCTAACTTTATTCGGTAACTGACGTATAGGAAGGCGCACATTGGTAACAAGATCCTACAGGTTTTGTTTGTTGTGTTTTTTCTCATTGTCAATAAATTATAGTTACAGTGAGTGTTTACTGTGTACTTCATAGTTTTTTGCGTGTTTAATGAATATTTTGATATAAATATTGAAGTGAAATGTCGCCACCAATAAAAAGCAGTATCTGGACTTATTTTACAATAGACAAAAATGATCCGGTGAAGTCGGAGTGTAAGATATGTAATAAAAGTTACTCGCGGAAGGGACGCACTACTACTTTTTTGAAAAATGACCTGCAATCAATACACCCGGAGGAGTTTTGTTTATTCCAAAGTGCGAATAAAGAAAAGGAATTGAATAAAAAAAATGATGAAGCAGGTATGTATCAAAAATATCGGAATATCGGATTTACAATCATGTTTTACAAACTTAGTTACGGTTAGATAAATTAATTTAATTTCATTAATAATTTACTGTTTTCATTTGAAATCATGATAATTATACTTGGTGCTAAAAGGGCCAATATCTATAATCCTTCCTTACTTTATTATATTGTAGTGTGACTAAAATATATTGTTGTTATTGGTCACATGATTTTATGTTACTTTCTATATTAAATTTAAAATAATAAAATGGTATTAGTGAAAATATTCACTTCTTAAGCTTTTTTAGCACTAACAAGAATCCAAAGTTAGTTCCAAATTATGTTTAAAATTAAATGCTTGTCTTGTTTCAATTCTAACTTTATTGTTAGCAAATTACAGCCCTTTTAACACTTAATTATTTGAAAGCGCACACCACATTGGCTTTTTTTATTTTGTAAAATTTCAATTATAATGCTTATTATTTACTTTTAGTTTTTTTTACATCAAATTTTGATAAGTAAACTTATTTTTTTATTTAGTAGATGGTTTGTGTATATTATGTTGTATTTTTTACAGGTACAATTGTGACTCCGTTGCAACAAGCCAAGAAACAGCTTTCGTTAAAGGAAGTACTACAAAAAGAAAAGAAGTGGAATACTAACAATCCTAATTCAAAAAAGATTGACAAATTCATTGGCGAAATGATAGCGCTTCAAAATTTACCTTTTAACTTTGTGGAGGGACTTGGATTTCGTCGTCTCATACAAGAGTTAGCACCGAAATATAATTTTAGAGGACGAAATTTTTTTACTGATTTCGTGTGCAATGAGCTATACATAAAACTTGCTGGAAAAGTTAAAGAACTAATTGAAGAATATGATTACATGTCGTTCACTACTGATATTTGGACAGATCCCAGCTCAGGTGTTTCTTTGCTTAGCCTAACTTGCCACGGAGTATCAGAAAACTTTCAACGATCGTCAATTGTGTTAAAATGCGAGACTTTTGATGACCGTCATACTGGTGATATCATTGCAGAAAAATTTAACACAATGCTGAATGGAATATTTCAAATGAAAAAGTGCATTGCATGATACGAGATGAAGGCTCTAACATGAAAAGAGGAATGCGATTAGCATTGCTAAATGATTTAGATTGTACCGTTCATAAGTTGCAAATTGTTATTCGGCATGGTTTACGATCGCAGGAAAGCATAGAAGACGTCAAACAAAAATGTAAGAAAATTACTACTCATTTTGACCATTCAACCATTGCTCAAAAGCAACTTGAAAAAATTCAGGACAGACTTAATCAACCGCATCTTAAAGTATTCCAGGATTGTGTGACGCGCTGGAACAGCACGTTCTACATGTTTGAGCGTTTTTTGAAGATAAAAGATGCATTAAGTCTTTATGCCAATGACAATAACATTGAATCAATTTTGCCTGAAGAGTGGAAAATAATAGAATGTTGTCTTGAAGTATTGAAACCGTTTGAGGAAGCCACTCGTGAAATGAGCAATTCTCAGGCACTCATATCATCTGTGATTCCTATCATACAAATGCTTTTGAAAAAACTTGACCACTATTTAACAAAACCACGAGAAAGTGATGCTATTCGGTTGGCAGTCTCTAATCTGAAATCACAATTTTCAGTGAAATTTTCTTCTTTGGAAGATAACAACTTATATGCAATTACCACATATTTAGATCCTCGCTATAAGCATAAATTTTTCAAACCAGTCACCGAAGAAAAAATAAAAGATGAAATAATAAAAATGTTAAATGACCCTGTCGTCACTGATTCTCCTATGTCCCGGCGGAAAAAACAAAAAGAATGAGAATGGGAGATTCTCTCGATCCTGAACCAGGAACGTCTAGTACGGGTAATCAGACTTGCTTAAAAAGCGATCTTGCCATGATATTAGATTCATCAAGCGAAGATGAAGGTGAAAGAGAACCGGTCAACAGTAGCCCCGACGCTCTTCTCCGCAAAGAATTAGTTATTTATCGTAACAAAAAAAGACTGGATTTAGATGAAAATCCACTTAACTGGTGGAAAGTTAACCGTTGTGAATTTAAAATTCTCTCCAACTTAGCACGCAGATATTTATCACCTCCACCAGCCAGTGTTCCCAGCGAGCAACTATTTAGTGGAGCTGGGTTAATATATAATCCACTAAGAAACAGGTTGGAAGCTGAGAAGGCTGCAATATTGCTATTTATTAAATATAATTCACCAATTTTTAAGTTTAATTATTAAACAAAGATTTTTGATTATGAAACTCGAAGCTTAAAATTCTGTTGTGTCATAAGTAAAACTAAAAACTTGTGTAATTTTGTTCTAAAAATATGATTAAATAAATAAAGTTAAAATTAAATTGATTTTCAGTTATTTATGCACTTAAAATTTAAATAATTATCCTTTTAAAATCCCAAAATCCGCATCCGCATCCGCATCACATCCGCATCCGCATCAAATCCGCATCCGCGGATGTGAACTTCTAATAACCCGCATCCGCATCTGCATCCGCGGATGTCTAAATTTTTACATCCGTAACAACCCTGGTAGATACGTAGAGAAAAATGCAGAATAAATGAAATAGTCTTTTACGGGTTGCGCGAGTATACCTAAAGACTAAAAACTATAACGGCAAGAGTATGTGGTACAGGGCCAGAAAGTCTGCAAAGTTCTAATCATTCTTTATAGAAATTATACTGGTAAACCTATGTATTATTATTAGGGTTTTGACCTTATTGTTTACGGGATATGATATGTATAAATGAGTATCAGAATTAGTAATATAAATTAAACTTAATAGTCCTCACTGGAAATTAGCTATTACTTAGTTCAATTACATGTACTTTAAAATTAATAGTTTCCACAATAAATTTATTACTTTTGGGACTTTTAATCAGTAAACTTTAGTTACCTACCCGTTTTACAATTACACTTTGTTCCTATTTGGCTGCCGCAATTAAAGATAGGAGAAATATTCAGCTCGAAACTTCTGGCGGTTAGGATAGAGCTTAGATTTTGTCAATAGGTGTTTTAAACTGTTCGAAAGTCTTCATAAAAAACAAATTCTATTAGCAGCAGCTAAGTGCGAATCCTCCCCAAACATTCGTAAAGCTCATGGCTGATGTCATTGACATGATGACAACTTGACAGCTGCTCAAGTTTATATATTTTAAAGAGAATTTTATTAAAGTTATACCATAATCAAATATTGTAATATTTCCCATTTATTTACTGGTGAAATTATTTTGTAGAATTTATAACTTTTTAAATATAATATATATTTTTACCGATATTTAATTGTATGACGATAAATTCGTATTTTTAATAGCAATTGATAACGATTTTGCCGATAGTATTTTATCTATTTTGAAGTTCCTTTAAATGTACCCCTTTGTTTATTGACGCCATTTTGAGATATTTACTTTTGCAAAATGCATACCTACAACGTTAAAGTGATTTAAATTTATAATATTTGCGAGTTGTGATAACATAAAAAATGTTTTATATAACTGTGGGATCTGTATTTACAGAAGCAATGCTTTTCGTAGATCGTCTCTGAAAACTTCTTTTCTTTGCAAATTTAGGTTTAACATACCAAGACGGTGGACTAACTACATTTTCTTCGAAGCTTTTCATGCTTATACTTCTTAGTGACCCTTCACGCTCTGCCACTTTCGATGATATTGACGATATAATCTTCAAATCAGTGTTTTTGTCAGTTCCTTGTTCAGTCTGATTTTGATAAGGAATATCTTTCATTTCGACAACTTCTACGTCTGTATCACTTAGATCTTTACTTGGTCTGTGTATTTTGGTTGTGTCCGTTGTATATCCTATCGTCTTAATAGTACCACCCATACGTTTAGAGTGATCTCTGTATAATAACTTTTTAAATTCTTTGCGAAATTTGGGATGAGTTATAATGTAAATAAATGGGTTAATACAAGCAGCTGTTTTACAAAATAAGGCTGGAATCATAGATACAATAGGAGTTATGAGTTCCTTTTTACCGAATATTCCTAAAAGCGCTACTATGGCGTAAGGAGTCCACGATATGAAAAAGAGAGCGATAACGACTATAACTAAAACGGCGAGTTTAATTTCTGCCTTTCGTTTAACTTGTTCCTTAACATGTCTAGAGGAGAGTCTTTGTGTTTGATTTTTAACCGCTACGTTTCTCTTACAAATGACGACGCGTAAAATGTTAAGGTAACAATATGTAATAATACAGAATGGTGCTACCCAAGCCGCACAGAAAAAAACAAATATGAAATAACGCGCTGGAAGTTCCTCCGTGAGGTAGTCAAAACTACAACTTGTTAAATAACCTTCGGGAACATAACGACCGTAGCCTATGTCTAAAGCTGGAATTGAAGCGAAAAGGGCAGCGTACAGCCAGGCTCCAATAGCTAGAAACTTGGCTCTCAGTGCTGTCAGGGCTCGAAGAGGCTCCAGGGGACGTACTACAGCCCAATATCTGTCCAAGGCGATGGCAGCTAGTGTCGCGATAGAAGTAGTGCCTGTTAGACCACCAAGGAAGCCGTATATTAAACAACCTGAAAAGAAAAACATTTCGTTGTTTATAATGTCAAAAATAAGTATAATGTTATTCTTTGTAATATTTTAGGTAAGATATTATTTATAATGCTATTAGCCGTTACGCGTACACTATAGACGTCATCCAGACTTCCAATTTTAAAACGTAAGTTGAAGATGAATTCAATTGAATGGATCTAGGAGTCAGCTCATAATATTATACAACATAAACTAATTTCAAATTTCAATTTCTATGTTTGGTATTATGACGGACATCAAAACGGTGGCTTATATAATTAATAAACGTTCGGGTTTGTACGTAATTAGTGCCAACAATCCTTATTTATGTACGTAAATCAATTAAAAAAAATATACTATTAAGTACATATATGCAGTACGTAGCACATATTAAAGCTATGTCATTATGCCTTCACTTAATTCTAAAGTGGAGCTTAAATAATCTTTGGAATTTTTTTTTCTAAAAGCTATACTATACCTAATAAACAATTGGCAATTTCATCATATGTTCTTGTATCTACTATTCATTAATATTTTCAGCTTTTTGAACTAAAAGAATTAAGGAGGAAAATTAATAGAAGAGTAAGGACGAACGGTCATATCGATAACAAAACGAGCAAATAGGACGGTTTGAGCAGACGGTGTATTAGTTTGTTCGACAATTTCAAAATGGTTTTAATTCTTGATAAAGGTCCTAAGAATATGTGCGATAGCTCATTGGACTCAGAATGACGTCTAGAAAAATGTATTTTGAGGATTTTACAGCACATAAGGAATTGCAAAAGTTATTAACAAATTAATATAAAAAAAAAGGTATTTAGTTCTTCACTTATAATACAAAACTATTAATATTTAAGAAATTAAAAAAAAAGATTCCCAAAAAAGTCCCATTTTCTCTACTCTACCTCCATTATTTATAATTTTAATTTAACGCTGAAAATAGGACTCCGCGCGTCTGGTACGGGATGGAGGCACCGCCGCTGAAGAGAGTATACCACGTAAAATATATTTTTTGAAGTATTAAATATCAATATTAAAATTAAAAAAAATTATGGTGTCATCAAAATACTTCGAAGAATAAAGTCCCGTTGAAAAAAAATGTTTGTTGATTTTTCAAAAAGTTATACAATTCTTAACTAAGTAATTTTTCGCGGACTTCCGTTTTCACAAAAGGCGGCATAAAAGTTTAAATAATTGACCTAATAATTTTTCGCTTCTTGGAGCCCTTCTTATGTATACCTACACTTAACAAGGTCACGAGATAAAAGTTTTTAAAAGCTTTATATTTTGTGTATTATAATTTTTTTAAATTAACAAAAAATGAAATGTCGACAAAATGTTAAAAAAATTGTTTTAATCAAATGTTGCTGTTTTTGCATCTAACAATGGCATTAGGTAACGTTAAGAAAAATTTTTGTACGTCATTTGTTGATAATTTTTTTATAAACAAATAGACAAGTTTAATATTTCCTCCAAGTGAAGCTGAAGAACACGTTTCAGGTAACGTACAACATTTTCATTTCATAAAAATATATGGATTTTTATATAAATCGAGCGCAAGATCCGATATGTAATATTATTATTATTAATGTATCAAAACTTTGTTTCTTTTTAGAGGACGAAATCAGTGATGAAGAATCATATGATGATGAAGAAACTAATAGTGACGTGTCAGATGATGATGAAGATTAATTTAAAAACTTATGTACATTGTATCATAATTAATAAAATATATTTTACCCATAATTTCTATCTTTACGTAGTGTCATTTGCACCACTTATATGAGTTCACGTTACGCCTCTTACTCGCACTCCTATGCCATCTTTCCCCTCACCTGTCAAGGACTTATGCTAGCTAGGACCGCCTGTCATTGTACGTACTTTCTTTAAATCGCTTAATCAAAAACAAATATAAATTTCAACTTTACAGGAAAAAGTTTATTTTAATGTATAAACTTTTCGATTCACCTGTCAGGTACTTGTGCTCATCGAAATCACCTGTAAATTTTTTTTTAAACTGCAACGAATGAACTAAATCGTATAAAAATGTCAAGCTTACAGCAACAAGTTTTTTAAAATTTTATCTACAGTTTGAAAAATATAGGGGTTGATGACGTGCAGTCTGCAGGGCTTATGCCTGCCAGGTGATGTTTAACGTACTTAGCATGCTATGACTGATCACTATAAGAATTTCTAGCCTTACAGACATACCGTTACCCGGAGGGTTCACTAGCTCTTGGACGATATGTTCGCCACTGGTAAACCGATGATATGTGGAGAGCCAAATTGTGCGAGTTTGCAATCTAAGTTAAACTATTATGATGTACACAATACACCGAAGTCTCTACACACGTCGAAGGTTAGACGAACGTATAGTGACTACATTACGCTTTGTATGGGTGGTGAGCTTAGTGGTTTTCCTATCTGTGGAATAATTTTTCTGTGTAACCGCCAACATAATTTATTAACGAAAACTTCGGTTCTGATTCTATGGATATTTAGTGAATTGGATAAAGTAATTAACAAATACACACAATTTTCACCACAATTTTCGTGTGAAAAATGTAAAATTTAGTAGTTATGTATATATGTTATAGTTATTATTGTTTGTTTTATTGGTTTTGGAAATTTACATGTTTTACACTGAAATATATGTACAAATAGTACATATATTTCAGTGGTATGATCTGTAGTATATACTATATACATGTTCATTACAAATATATAGATATATTATGATATAAAGGGCTAAGTAATAGGAAACAAATATTGTTACTCATATTTCTTACGTAAATGTTAAGAAATATAAAAAAGTATTTTTATTTATAAATCACGGAACCTTAAAAACACTTAAAAGTTGCTGCTCTCTCTTTATCTCTAGATGTATTTGTTTGTGAGAAAATTCTGGAAAATTAACATCGAGAAAGGTGTATGAGGTGATCAGGATTGTACTATATTAGATATCTACTTTACATAAATAAAAAAAAATCTGCGACAAACATTAATGTTTTACACTCACATAACTTTTCTTTGCAACAATTTCGTTATATTTAGTTTTAATTAGGTACTGGAAGTCGTCAAAGATTTAGACGAATTATTAAACGACTTCAAAAAAAGGAGGAGGTTCTCAATTCGTCTGTTTTTTTTTAATTTTTTTTGTATGTTTGTTACCTCATAACTCCGTCATTTATGAACCGATTTTGAAAATTCTTTCTTCGTTTGGTAAGTAATACTTCAGAGGTGGTCCCATTTAAATTTCACCGATACTGGAGCTTGGACTTCGAAGATACACTAAATAACTAGACCTGGTTATAACATTTATTTATATTGATGATTCTCTTATACATCGTTGCGCTCCGGAATTAGAAACAAGTTAATTGCGGACCTGTCCTAGATATTTATTTAGGTCAAGATCACTCAAAAGGGAGAAATCAAAAATTTTTATAAAGAAAAATAAACCGCCTTCAAAATAACACTGAAAATTATAAAATAACTAACCTTTACTAATCAAAACTCAAGTACAATTAAAATAACTTTATAAATACGATACACATAC
Source organism: Zeuzera pyrina (assembly GCA_907165235.1). NCBI lineage: Eukaryota > Metazoa > Arthropoda > Insecta > Lepidoptera > Cossidae > Zeuzera > Zeuzera pyrina. Next base: position 15,149,303 of record OU015624.1, read on the forward strand.
CTATATAATTAAATTTGACAGTTATTGAAGTCGGTGCCAAATCAATGTGCAACAACAGAAAGTTTATTAGTTTGGTAGGCTTGGCACCGACTTGGGAAATTTAATTATATAGGTATGTGTATCGTATCTATAAAGTTATTTTAATTGTAATTGAGTTTTGATTAGTAAAGGATAGTTATTTTATACTTTTCAGTGTTTTTTTGAAGGCGGTTTATTTTTTTAATAAAAATTTTTTTCGTCGTTATTAAATGCACTGATTTTCTGAACGTTTCAAAATAATTGCTTTTTTTTACAAATAATCTAAACTTACCAGTTTTTCCTAAAGCTGGACCAAGGTTGAACGAATTAAAGATGAATACAGGTGTTTTGGCGAGCATGAAAAAGTCACTGAGCGCGAGGTTGGCCACGAGAATGTTACCCGGTGTCCGCAAAGCTCGACACCTGTAATTTAATATTTTATTTATGATTGGTATTTTTGATAAATTGCTTTCTATTTTGGAAACAAACACAAACATCAACTTGCCAGAAATACTTGTATGGAATATGGTATAGTAGGTATGGAAGTAACTACTTAAAATTCATGTAGAGTTGGCGTTTAAGAGCACATGGAATTCTATTCGTTTCACTATTTTTTGTTAAAATTGTTATTAAGAAACCATTCACAATATGTATATTATGTTACGTTGTACGTACACTAAATATAAAAGGATGTTTGCACGAATCCGTGTAATTAGACACAGATATTAATATTCAAATCGGTCAGACTACTTTAGATATGTGTACATAGGTGATCATAACAATTCTTTGTCTCTATATTTTAAAATAGTGTATCTGTCTGTCTATTTTATGTTTTCGGTTCATTATAATATTCATTTAATGAGAAATGAGATTTCGTCTGCTTTAGTTTATAATGAAAAGTTTTATTTTTTCAGTAAGTTTTATTTTCTTATAGCATGAGTACACCAATCAGCTAATTGTTAATATTGTACGTAAGACATAATGTATACATACATGCCATTTCTCAATCAGCCTAGACGACGAATTGGAAATTTTTACGGTAGGGATTTCAATTTTGCTAAGTGATTACAAAACGAATAAAAACGATATTTGGTACTCTGACTCTTTGTTTCATTACCTTCATTTTGCCAGTTGTGATACACAATTGACTAACTTTTTTAACAGAAAAAAATACCAAAGACATCTCTTTTAATGCAGAGATTTACATTTTTCTGACTAACTAGATCGATTTATGCTTTAAAATTTTTTGTGTTTGTTAATCTAAACACACTCTTCAAAATGCCTGTTGGATTTTTTAAAATTAATTGTAGTTTTTAATATAAACGAAAATAACTTATTACAGAAGCTAATAGTGCGCGCACCTTTGTATGAAGAACGTATGAGCGTAGAAGCTCAATTTTAAATTAATGATTTTTTATCAACGACCCTTTTAGCAATAAATACCAAGTTGGGCTTATAGACGGCAAATTCTATGTAATAACAGTAACTGAAATATATATCCTATAATATTCATATAACCCGTAAAATATTGCATGTGTATTAAAAATAAATATTTAAACGTCTGCCGTAAAACTTCTGCGCGTAGACTTACATTACGTATGTATATTACACGTTGTTTGTCTGTTTCGATACACTATTGCTTTTCTATATAAATGACACAGAAAATCGACCACATCTGTTTTCATTTGGAAATTGGCTGTCGTACGTAATAGAGTTTTACAATGTTTTTCCTTAAAGAATTGATATTCGGTGTAACAATATTTCTTTGTGCAAGTGCTATAGATTTAAAGCACTTTGAGACCAAAATTGGAGATTTTATCATAACTATAAAGGAAAAAATTGATGCCGGTAGCACTGAAATAATCGATACGGTTGAAAAAGTAGAAAATAACGGTGAGATATTAAATGAATTGCTAAAATATTTTTATATTAACTCGTGTTAAAATGTAAGCATATTTAAAACAGAAATTACATTGTTAAAAAAAATTGATGCTTAAAGATACTTTTTAATTAAATTTTTTAGAAGGTTTGAAGGTTTACATTCGAATTTTTTACATATAGATTTTCATCTATCGTCTGTATTCACTGTATTGATAACGTATAAAAACGTTTTCTAAATTAGTTGTTATATTTTTTGTTCGATGTAAGTACATAAAGTCAATATTAATTTATTTTTTCATTAAATCTTTTTCATCTATCTTCAACGTAGGTACGTTTTTTAATTATTATTCTTAAACACACTGCATACCTTTTAATTAACCAATGTAATTATTGTTTCTTAGATATTAGAGATTCAGAAGACAAAGATGAAGAGACAAATCTAAAGGATTTTGAAGATATTTCAAATGAACGCGTTTTTAGTAAGTCTATTCCAAAGAATAGTTTACCTATACCCGAAAAGCCTCCTCTAGATGTTACTGATAAGAAAATTAATAACGCTAAAATTAAAGGAAAACTGGTTGAATGGATGGACGAATTATGGAAAGTCGTCAAGAAAGCAGATGAGGAAATAAAGAGTAAAGATAAAGTAGAAAATGTGAAAGGGGATTAAAGTTTCAAACGAAGAAAATCTAATTAGTCGCAACATTTTTAACAAATTCATATAGATCTAATGTAATACAGAAATTAAATAAACTTAGGCATTAATTTTTCAATATAATTTTAAAGATAAATATCAATATAACGAAGATATTAATTAAAATATGAAGCCTCTTAATTTGTTAATAAAAAAGACATGGAAATAAAAAATAAATTTTATTGTTCGTTTGAGTATTTTTAATTTTTTTACCTGTGATCATAATTTGCACTATTGAAAGAGTTCTATTTATGTGCAACATAACATTTACATTTATAAGATACTTGCTGATGCCCGCGACTTCGTCTATGTCCTTTCCCGGGGCTTAATCTATCTCCATACCAAATTTCATCGCGATTGAATGAACGGTACGGCAGCCCATAAAATACGAACAAAAGAAACGTTGTTTTTTATGTATTAGATAAGTTTAACTTGTTTGCATTATATTACACTACATTAATCGACATTAGGTTAATTAATTGTACACCCTTTATCTCTATGTACAATATCTCTACCTTATGAAATAAATCATTAAAATAATTATTCATAATTCTACGAGATTATTCATATTATTTCCTTTATAAGGAGGGCACTGTATGAAAGTGCAGCGAAATTACACTACAATGCTACTTTCAGCAATTAATATTGAACTTAGACGTAGCTTGACATAGAAAGCTATCTGGTCTATCGCCTGTACGAGCTCATTATATTAAGCCTTATCCTTTCGCCGACTAATGATCTATGTGAGAAGATAATAAACAAAATAAAATAAATAATATTAAAAATAAATAACCAAGCAAATCTTACTTAACTCAAAACCATAGTTTGAAAATTTAATATATATTCAGACGTTGAATGACTATGATCGTAATTTATTCTGTACTTGGGTAATTTTTCTGTTACATTTTATATTACAAAGGTATAAAAAAAATAAGCCCGGCTAATGCTAAGTGGCTACCGTATCCTATGGAAAAAGTATTTTTTTTTTAATGCTTTTGGCTTGAGGCCGACAATTGCAATCCGCTCTAGCATGAGCAAGTTGTAATAACATTATTTTATAAGTTAAAAAGTAATGTCGTTATGATCTAAAGTTCTTGTAATATTTTTTTTTAAAACAAAGAAACCTCGGTGTGCAAATCAAACTTACCCTAGCCGTGAGTGGGATTAAGTAATAAGATGTATGTAACCCTAATACTTTGTTAAATGTCTTCCACAAATCATGTTGTGTCTGAAGTACTAAATGTTCATAAATTATGTGTGTCGTTACATGAATAAATATTATAGTGTTTTATTGAAAAAGACATTAAAAAAACATAGTTCTAAAATAAGAAATTAAATGTATTCTTTTGTTTTGCTTTTTACATAATAGACAAAAATCGGCAGGTTTGTATAATACCTATTTTACAGCTACTTAATAGGTATGGTCTCCCTAAATATTATTCATATACTTCTGTATCATTTTATAAGAAATGAAAAGTAATAAGAAAATTATATGCTTTCAAGCAGTAATAAATACGTAAGTAACGTTAAATAAAGTATTGAAATATTCTTATATCTAACCTTGTCAAGAAAAAATTGTGAAGTGGGCCTATTTTCTGTATTTGAATTAAGTATTTGGAAAATGCTGACGTGGGCATGTGCATGTACAGTGGCGAGTGGCGAACGCCGGGACAGTGACCGTTTACACTACAGCAAGTCAAGTGGCATTACTCCGTCGAAATAGATGAGCAACGTCGAAAAATACGTACAATTTCGCGCAGAATTATTTTCATTACAATGAATAGAAGAAAAAGTGTTATCTTCTTTTTCTATTACATATGAAAATAAATGTACACCATTTAGACGTCATTTTGTTTACAATATCGCATAAAGCAGCACACGCGGACCGTCCTGTTGGCTGTTGCCGGATACTTATACACTGTACTAAAGACCGTTTACACTACGCCAAGTGGCGAGTCAAGAACCGTGCGGGGGAAAAAAACGCGCGCGAGGAGCGCCACTTACCCAAAACATAGAAAGCGGTTCTATTTGGATTTACTTGCAAGGCAGCTTGGAAGCCAAGACTCGCTGCTGTCCGATCAGTTTGCACCACTGTACTTACCTACTGTACTCATCTATTTTGCTAAACACTTGACCAATGTAAATCGGGTGTTAAGGGTCATATTCCAGTATGAATCTCTGCTTGAGAATAAACACACACCTATATACACACATATCTTCACGCTGTATCCCTACCGGGGTAGGTATTCAGAGCGGATGGAGTGACCAATCAAAACGGTCCTTGAATACTTTTTCACCACCACAAATCTCATCATTCTCCTCATCGACCTTTAAGAATTTAATCCTTTAAGAAATGGCGCTATTCGCCGCGTGTAGCGGCATCCCTTTCTAACTGTACTTGTTAAGAGATTCGCTCTGATATACTCGTTCGATAGCACTCGGTCTGGAATAACAGCGAGAAAAGTGTTGCAAACCCATAACATTTATTCTATCGTGCTTAAAAACGTTACGCATTACTTACAGAAATTCTCACATTGATTACAAATATTTAAATAATGGGCTTATAGTAACACTAGCTAATGTTTGCGATGTTGAACTTTAAAAACTAGCTTGTGTCCTTCACTAGGGTTCAATCAAAATCGGTCGTTTAGCCGTGAGAACGTAACAGATAGGCACGCACTTTCGCATTTATAATTAGTATAGATGTAGATTGTTATTTTGTTGACTTTTTGACTTGATTAAAAATATTTTAATAATCATTTTTATATAAATAAAAACGAATGTTTCTTTGTATGTCCTCTATGGGTTTCCAAACCATTCATTCGGTTGTGATTTAACTTTGGTGAGTAGTGCCGCGTACGCTCGCGAAGGTTTCTGAGTTTTTTAATTTATGTGAGTTATTTATAGTAATCCATATAAATTAGAATAATTTATTTAAATCTGTAACTACCGGAAATATTCTTAATCCAATTTAGTCATGATATCATATATCATAATATCATGCCCTTATTGTTTTAACAATATCATTTTCAAATAAAATGACCTGCAATGATGACGTATCTTTGAGAGTCGTGATGGTTATGTTTGACCTCAGTTTTGCTCGTCTTTCCTAGTGCAAAGCAATGACAAAGGCCTCCTTCTCAGAGACTTCACTCTTGCTTGCTTTTAGATCTAAGAGAAAATTAATTTGTTACTGTTCGTTCTATTTGTTTATGGAATTGCGAATTAAAAATTAATCTACTTTATGAGGTCCTTATAAAAGTGAAAGGGAGAGCCCAATCTGCTTGCAGAAGAAACGCTATTTTTCTCAGCAGCCTTAAGTGTTTGTTATTTATGCGAACATAAAATGAACCACTGAATCGGTAGTACAAATTGCAACTTAATATTACTTTTTTTTTACTGTAAACTTACTATTTCCGACTTAAATTATACAAAATCGAAAATTAATCATTTTCAAATTCCCTAGTAATCATTAACTGTAATTGCAATTTATTAAATAATTATAATTTTACCAGATCAAATTACATCATATATGTAAATTTATTATGGATAGATGTCATTGTCAGAATGTCAGGCAGAAGTTGTATTAGGTAAAACCTCGGACCAAGAAATATAAAGGACGGAGCCATAATAAGTTGGCGCTCTTACTACTGTGTGTCAAACGAATATTCGTCTCTTTCTATCTCATTGAGCGTAACCACGAGTAAAACAGTTAGCTATAGTTAGTATGACAACCTCGCACTGTCAATGTGATTTGTGTTAGCCTATGAGTCTGTTATGAAATAATTATTGGCAAAATACTCGTAAATCTTAAGTGTTTTGGCTACTAGTATTCACAAAAAGAAAAATATATCATTTTCAGCTGTGTATCGTTGTACTGTGACCTTCCCTAGTCACGCACTTAAGTAAAAATCTAGAAAATCTAGAAACGAAAGGGACAATGTAAGGATACGCTCTTAGAGCAAATGTTCGGTTCATTGTGATATTTTTTTTGTTTCTTCATAGCATAGCGCACAGATTAGCGCATTTGCCACTGTCACGTATTGTATTAATAAAGTAGAATCATTATCGTAAAACATCTCCAGTAAAGTGATAGCAGACTTTACTGAAGTTTTATAGGACTTCTTGGAAGAGCGCGAAAACTTCAGCTACACATGTTTACTTAGACCTACTCCATTCTTTTCACTTATACAGAACTTTCAAACACAAAATACTATCATTTTTGTACTTTAAATCTCCCAAAAATGTAAAAAATAGAAAACCTAAATAAAATGACAATCTCACTTCTCCCGTTCCCGCCAAAAAGTCCATTGTGATATTTGGTCCGAGGGAATATCGATAATTATAGGGAAATGTATTTTAATTGTACAAACTATCGTTTAATGTTGTTTCAGTTTTTTATAGCTTACTAGCCGATGCTCGCGACTTCTTCAGCCTATGTTCTTCCTCTGAATTTAAGCTATCTTCATGCGAAATTTCATCGCAATAGGAAGAACGGTAAGGCAGCCCATAAAATACAAACAAACAAATAAACGTTGATTTTTATATAGCTTATAGTTTATAGCGTCATTATATTGGGTCCTTACATATGAAATTGGCGTTTTGTACGGGAGGAATATAAAGTCAATTTTTTTTTGCGGTTTGGACGGCCGCATCGGAGTTGAATTTTTTTTCTTGTAAGAAGTTGTCCAAATTCCGAAAAAATGGTAATCTGTTGGAGCAAGGTCCGGGGAGTACGGTGGATGTCGCAGACATTCCAATTGTAGCTCATCTAACTTAGTGGTTGTTTGTTGTGCAGTGTGTGGTCTTGCGTTGTCGTGAAGCAGCAGTGGCCTAGAGCGATTGACCAATCTAGGTTGTTTAGCAGCTAGTTCTTCCTTCATGGTTTGCAGTTGCTGACAATAGATATCTGCCGTAATCGTTTGGCCAGATTTTAGAAAGCTGTAGTAACCGACACCGGCGCTAGTCCACCAAACACTGACAAGTAACTTTCTCTGAGTCAATTTTCGTTTAGGGCAGGATTTGGCTGGGTCTCCAGGGTTCAGCCATTGCGACGAGCCCTTCCGATTATCGTAGAGTATCCGCTTTTCATCACAAGTAATGATTCAATTTAAAATGCCTTCATTATTGTGTCGGTTGAGCAAAGTAACACAGCAGTCGACGCGTGTTTGAGAGTTCGATTCACTCAATTCATGAGGTACCCATCGTTCAAGTTTTTTTACTTTCCCGATTTGCTTTAAGTGGATTAATATAGTTTTGTCACTTACCCCGAAGCCTGCAGCTATCTCTGAAGTGCTTTGTGATGGATCTGCTTCCACAATAGCCTTTAATTCTTCATTTTCCACTTTGGTCTCCGGCCGTCCACGGGGTTGGTTTTGAAGGTCGAAATTTCCAGAACGAAAACGTTGAAACCAAAAACGTACCGTGCTTTCTTTTGCGACACCAGCGCCGTACACATCATTAATCCTTCGAGCTGTTTCTGCAGCACTGGTGCCACGGTAGAACTCGTACTCGTAAATATATCGATTATTCATGTTTTCCATTGTGCGGTAATAAGCGACGCCAAAGAAAAAAATAATGAGAAAAAAACAAATGAATGACTGTTTTCAAAACTCAAATGTACCAGCTAAATGAATTTATAAATTTGAATTTCGAATTCTTAACCAAAGAGGAGATATTTCGGATCAAAGTGGTCAGTACGACAAAACGCTAATTTCATATGTAAGGACCCAATATTTTTTCAAGTAAGTATATTTTTGATGAAAGTGTAAGATTTGAATATAAGATATTATACTTTAATATACCTAACTATAATGATAATAATTTTATGTTGACAGGCACAGCATTTTTATAATTATACCTATCAATCTATCAATTTTTAAGTATTTTTAAATGTAAATTTTTATTTAATTTCATTGCTATATTTAGTTGTTTTAAGTTATTTTACATTTAAATGTGTCGGTCACTATCAATACATAGTTACTTAATATACATATACAATCTATATCATTACGATATAAGTCATGTTCTCGTAAATACATTCATCTCTATGAAAATAGCTGTGATGATTTCATTATTTCTGTTGCGTCTAAAATGCATTCGTCGGAGGAGGGCAAACGTACGAAGTAATAAATAATTTATAAGGTATTTCCTGAGACGTTGTAGGAGGAAAAGCTAGGAGGAAAACCTGTATTACGTGTAGGAAATCGTAAACAATTTAGAGAAGTAACTTTTCTAATTTGACTTTATCGAGAATCGAATGGACCCTAGGTTCGAATGCAAATGCATTAAGGCGATGCTTTGATAAACAATAATTTAATCCAGAATAAGCCTTCTGGTCTATGCAAAAGTGCGCGCGCTAGTTTACGAAAAATACGAAGTAGTTATTTTCATTTATTTTAAAAACTATAAATAATTTTAAGAAATCCTACTGTCATTTTGAAGAATATGTTTAGATTAAACTATACAGAAAATTAGGAAAAAGATAAATAGGTCCCGTTACTCCGAAATGTAAATCTCTCTTTTGAAAGAGGTTTCTTTGATATTTTTTTTTGTAATACAAAAGTTATCCAATCGTGTATTGCAACTGACAAGATAAAGTCAATGAAATGAAGAATCAGGTTACCAATTATCACTTACATACCTTTTGTAGTCACTTAGAAAAATTGAGATCCCTGCCGTCAATATTTCCAATGCGTCGCCTAGTCGGTCATTAAAGTATGTTTATTGTCTCATTTATTGTACAAAATATCGAACTCGTTTTCTCTATTGTGTGCAATAAACTATTTTTATAATGTAAGGTTAGTATACATTAAAGTACTTAATTAAATAAAAAGAAAGGCTATTATTATAAATCTTAAATATCTTAAATAAATAAAAGAAAGGTATCTCTAATACAAATCGTATCTATCTACCAATTGTGAAACTAACACATCATGAAAATAAACATAATGAGAGTATTAGCACAGGTATAGCTAAGTAATGTAATAGTAAAAACCGGTGAAGAATTCAAAATATTTTAGTTATAATGTATAATATTATTATCTCTTATTATTATATATTATTGCTATTATATATGATCTCTTAACAATGGAAATAAAAAAATATAGGTAGGCATAATAAAAGTGTTACATTAATCATTATGAAAGCGCACGATGCTTATATCGCATGTAAGCATATTTAGAAAACAGATCCGTGAAAATGACACCATATTTTAATCATCGTTAAATATACTTTCATTACTTGTACATTCTCAACAAAGAACTTATTAAAGTCATTAAAAGTTTTCGGATGAGAAATTGAAAACAGAATCTCTTATTTCAATGTCTGCTTTCCTCGTAGTGGTAAACCTAATATATTATTTTTTATTTTTATTGTTGAAATAAATGTGTTCCATACATAAAAACTCATATTTTATCCAATTCATAGTAACTCATATTACAATTCATACTAACTCATATTATAACACTCATTCATATTAACTCATATATATCCAACGTTATTTCGAAAACCGTACGTATGTAAGAATGTTGGGGATACAGCGTGAGGATATGTATGTATGTATGTTATTTCGATAAGAAATATTTTTTCAAATGGTGCTATCTCTATAAAATTTTTAGTAGATTTCGTAGCTATAGGAAGTTGCTGAGGAAATAATGGTATGTATATATGTATACTTATTTTGAGCTCAATTCTTTTTTTTTTTCAAACTATATTTTATTAAATTAAACTTTTAGCTTGTCCAAAATGGTTACTAATTCTAAGTTAAGGAGCGTTGGACAATGTCAGAATCTAACCGACGCGGACGTTCTTAGCATATTTCTTTGGTGCATTTTCACCATTTATTCTTAAAACCACGTTCAGTAGAACGAAATTCAGTGTGACTTGAGTTGTAAGATCTCGATCAAATGTTAATAGATTGCACCAGCTACTTTTTGATCGAATTCAGGTGAACGGATTGCGTTTCGTTTTTCAAATAAGTAACTAGTATCATACTAGTACGTGACAGTGATTTCCTATGAATTTTAACAAAATTTCGACAACGAAACGCATCGTCTGTCAAAATACGATAATGACAACCATTCATCACACAGAAAAAAAGCATTGTTTATCATTGCAATGTTTGTTGTTTTCTATTGCAGTTCTGTGATTGTTCTGTTCGTGTACTATTCTTCTTTAGTTTCGTGATGTTTTCTCCCACAGATTTAATTTTATACTACGTAGGTGTTGTATTTTATAATTTTTAGTGTGGTTAAATATCTATGTTCAAAAATAAAAAGGGTCCGACGTTGACAATGACGGCTCTTGAACCGCGTTCAAGGAGCTTAAGTAGTAGCGAATAGTGCATCTGCTTTCCAAACAGGGTTCGATTTCCGGTCAAGTCATGTCAAATTTTATGTTCTTGGAGTCTGGGTGTTATTGGATACTCTCACTTCACATAATAGTTCAGAAGAAGCCCATACTACAAGCTTAATGTTTTTCAGGGCTTCGCATAATTGTTTTAATTCTAAAAACTAGTATAAAAATGTTCTAAGTATATTACACTTCATTTTTTTACTACATTACAGGTAAAGAAATAATACAGGTAAATAAATAAATGTTTACAGATCACCTCTGCCATCGAGAATATTTTTGGAACATAATAATGTCTATGCTTTTTAAAAAACAACGCTAAAGAAGAGAATCGTTTCTCAACCATTTTTACTTTAAGAAATAACTACAATACATACGTGACTACTTTTTCACACACGTGTTTCAACTTATCAAAAGTTCTAACAGTAATGTAGCTATGTAGGAACGACATATGATGCCATTTATCACGTTCCATCCTTTAGCGAAAACATATTGATCTGTTTGTGTTCCACGGTAATTTGGCATCAACAAAAGTTCGACATTAAAAATAAATATAGGTACTTATATACGAATTGATAGCAAAAAGATTTAATCAAATCACTCGTTATTATTTATTTTCAATAAATTTAAATATTTTATATTTTATTACGCTGTAAACTAATAAGGAATCCATTACTAAGAACTGCTTTCTTATATGTAAAGTAATATCTTGTTTGAATTACGAACGTACCTAATATTGTGTAAACCCTAGGTGTAAACCTATCATTTTCTATCACGTACGGCAATTTTGTGGAACCAACTTATAGCGGCGGTATTCCCTGACCGTTACGACTTAGGGACCTTCAAGAAACGAGCCTACTCTTTTCTTAACGGGCGGCAACGCACCCATGATTACCAGGACGTTGGGGGTGTCCATGGGCGGCGGTGATCACTTTCCATCAGGTGACACGCTTGCTCGTTTACCCCCTCTGATATAAAAAAAAAACTTATATACGATAGTTTTCATAAATACGCTTTGATTGTTTTTGTTAGGTTATATTGTATCGTTATTGTAAATAGGCGCGGTCCGAAAGGCTTCCAAAAAGATTCCAAATATCTTCTCCAATGCAAAATGTGTTGGAAAAGGCTGTCAAATAATCACTATAGTCACCCAATTTTCCAGAAGGAATGGAAGACTTTCTTCTATTTTAGATTTCAAGTCGTAGTAAATGTAGTCGTATTTGTACTATCATATTTCGTGTCTTTTTACAAACCGCCAACCGCAAAACAAAATCGGTAGTCATCGGTAATCATTTAAAAAAAGAGAATACTGTACACCAAAAAAAGAAATTAATTGAAAAGAAGCCTACTCTTTAGCTCCGCAATTCTTATATATAAAAAAAATATTAAATCTATTACGAGCCCGTCCGGCCGTTCTATCCAACCGATTTGCTTATTTTTTTAATTAAAGGTATTGGATGCACAGATTTATCATCAAGCATTCAGAAATCACCTAACTTTCACCCTTCTCAAGTTATACTCAAACGCGATTTCCTCCTTTACATTTCTTATGTTTTGATAGCTTTCTTTCTATCCGGTTCTAATAATTCGTTCGTTTTGGTTTTGGAGGTAAGCGGTTCGTTTTGATTTTGGAGGTAAGTGATTCGTTTTGGTCTAAGAACACTCACTGGAAAGGGCTCTTTAATTTGAACTTTTACCCACTTAAGTTGATTGAGTTGGAAGAAAGCTAGGTGTGAACAGTCAACGTGACTTTCAATTTTCGTATTCAACTTAAGTTAGGTTACAATTACTCATCAATATAAGGGCGTTATTTTTGAATTATATATTATGAACACAACGCTGTGGAGTAAGCACGGGTCGCTCTGGTACTTTTTTTATAATTATCCTTCGATGTACGCATTATTCTCGAATACAAATTTTGGAACAGAATACAAAAAATTATATTTAAGGCCATGCCATGCTTCAATGATTCGGTTATGCATTTTCCAATTTTTATTGCATTCATATTCTACATACCTACTAACAACTTGTACATACGAGTTTAAATATATAAACTTAATTCATATTAAATATTGACTCGGTTTTTTAATAAGAATAGAAGCCAAAATATTATTTGTTACATGAGATGCGGAAATAAATTAAACCAACATATTACTTACACATACGTACATTGTAATAATATGTATATTATCCCTATAGACGTGTAGATTATTTCTCTATGTAGATATGTATTTATCCGCTCGGATTTGAGTTACCGACTGAATCTACATACCTATCTACTACTGTATTCCTGTTCTAATTTTCATGTTTAAGTTTATTTATAAAAGCATTCGTTATTTTAGAAACAGGTCATTTTTAACATTTCGAAGAACTGTAGTATAGTAGTAGGTAGTATTTACCGCCACTTAACATTTTGAGCAAAATGTAATATCAAACCTACTTTGTTATTGACCTCGCAAAATAGGTAGATCTTACTAACAATGAGGAAATGCAAAAAATAGCATTTTATTTATGTAATATATATATTACTACTCCTGAAAAACTCCTACGTATTAGCTATTTCTTAGGGTTCCGTAGCTTAAAGGAAAAAAGGAACCATTAAAGCATCACTTCGTTGTTCATCTGCCTGTTTGTCTGTCTGTCAACACCTTTTTTTTGGGAACGCGTGGAGGTATCAAGATGAAATTATTACACCGATATATGTAATCCCTTGGAGCTGTGAAAAAACTTCTAAGTCCACGAATCAAAAGATACGGCCATTTGTATTTCGACACTCGCAAGGGTTTCAAAATCCATAGGGTACTTTCCGTTGACCTAGAGTGATGAAATTTGGCAAGAAGCATATCATAGTCATATAGTACAAGTAAAGGGAAAAATCCGAAAACCATAAATTTGTAGTTGTTTGCCATTACAAATTTACATTTACAGTTGGTAAGTATGGGAGAACGTGTTTTTCAACTACAAAGTTAAGTTTGTTTTTGAATCTAACTTTTATTTTATCGGTAAATACACAATACGAATACATTGCAAGGTGAGGGTGATACGGTACCCTCGGGCACGACTCGCACTTGGCCGGTTTTTTTATTTTCACAATTATTATGCACGTAATGGACGACTATATATATCAATTATTACAATGTATATTAATTGATGTATACTGATTGCTTTTAACGGGATTTCGCTTACCTGGTATGGATGAATAATCAATATGTTATATTTATTATTATAAGTATAATAATTCCTGCTTACTTTATTAGTAATTACTATGTACGTACATTCTACGAAGCCTACCTCGTTTACGTCGTTTATTAATGAGGCGAAAACAATTAAAACTACTAATAATTTCAAATCAGTGGCTTTACTTGTAGCTAAACGCTATTATTCAGCCATACCAGGTGAACGAAACCCCGGTTAAGAGCTAGTACATATTATGTACTAGTATATATTATGTATTTGTTCATTAGAAAGCCTTCAAAAGAAAAATGACTAGACACTTTTTCGTAGAATCATAAAGTGTACATTTTTGTTGAGTAAATATTTTGTAATAAATAAATATGTTGTTAATGATATAATCGGTAATCAATAGGTAACCATTAATTATAAGCTTTTTAATAAATAGATCAATTATCCAGTTAAAGTGATATTAAGAGGTTCATCAAAGCAATGTAGCTTCTTAGTAAATACTCGTTTTAACACAAAATTTATTCTCCGATGTAACGGTGCACCCCGAATCGATTTCTTTATGCTCTTATGGTATTTATATCTTTTGTGTTATGTGTTGGGATGTTGGGTTAGCCTGATGGTGGGCGTTTTCGCTTTAAGTAGGTAGGCTACTAAGACTTTATCTTACTAGGAGTCACGAAAAACCTAACACGAAGAGTATGTAATAAGCACTATTATTGAACATGTATAAAATATATCGATAATGTATTAATATTACAGACAATTATGAATTCCGACTCAATTGCCTATTTTACCTTAATATGTACCTACACTGAATTCATGGAAGACAGTTCGAATATGTAAAAGAAACCTCAAAAGCATTTCTAAATTAAATTGTAAAAACAATTTATCCAAATATTTATGCGAAAAGGTCACTCAATACTTATTGTGAGTTAATATTCTTGTATAAACCCTCACATAATAATGGATGGGAATACAGGAAAATTATGCGTATTGTATTCGTAAGTGGGTATTTTTCTTGGACGAAGGCCTTCAGAGTTCCATATCAAAACTAGTTAAACCATTAATAATAATGATTCTTGGAATCATGAAAACAGTAGTGTTTTCAAGTAAACCTGATAATGGGTTAAGTACTTAATTTTATTTTCAACATTTCTGGATCATGTTTAAATGGAAATTCACATTGATATTTTGGAGTTTTAATTAGTTTTACGGATCAAGTAGAAATTACATGACAGATCTGAAGTGAAGTTTGTGCTGACATTAGCCGTCCTTAAATTGGGTAACTTTGTGATCGTTTTTCAACATAAGGTACGAACGTTCTTGGTCTGTATAGGTTTTCGATTTTTTCATCGTTTTATTCGTATCAATTATTTGTTTCCACAAATTTACGCAAGTTATAATGTCGGCTAATGTACTGTAATAATTAGAGATAATGACGCAAAGTGTTTTCGTTATATGAAGAAGAATAATTGTTATTTAAGATATAATTATAATCTTATGCTTATGAAATATTTCAAAAATTAGTTATTCATAGTAGATGAAATAAAATATTTATATTACGGAAATAAAAATATTTTAGGTAAATGAAATACTAATAACGCTATGCGTTTCTTCTGTCTTTAATTTTATATTAATTACAGTATGCAGGCCATAATAGACCTGTGTCATTGCGATTAACTGATCTAATGTCGTGTCCACCTCTGTACGAACTGCTATGTTTATATGCACATATCGTCACGCCATTTTCTATTGGAGATGGACAGAGCTATAAGATTCAATAAAGTGACACCTTGATATAATTTTTAACAGAAAGTGTTTGGGTTTTTAGGTGGCACGACCATAAAATGTTATATAAATTGTGTATATAAAGTGATAGTACATATAATGACAACGATAGTACAGTATACAAAGTAACGTATTAAAACAAATGAATCTTTTATACGTATTATCATATATACCTACATAAAGCATGAGAGAAAATGCCATTATACATTGTATCTCTACGTAACATGAAAAGAACTCCATTAAAAAATTGCTGAATAGGTCATCTTATCAATTGAGCTGTAATATTTTGCAGGCCCCTGCTTGCGGAAATTGAAAATATGGCTCAGTAAATAAATATTCAACCTTTTGAATGACTTACGTGAAATGTTAATACGGGTTTATCGACTTCACGATGAACAAAATATTCAATTTTAGAAACCAGTAAATTCATAAAAATGTAATGCATGAAATAGCAGTGCATTTATTGAGTAGCTTTTAAAAATGGCTTTATAATTGGTACTGGTTGGCACTACTAACCTACAATACATTAGAAGCACGATAGCATTTCCAGAACACCCGATGAACATCAAGAGGATATACAAGCCTCCTAAAGCGTAGTTATGATGAGGAGCCGGAGGCGAAAAATGCAACCAATGCGAGTTGATAAGTAGTAAGTAATCGTCAGTGAATAGTCCATTTTCCCGCCATAATTTTACCGGCCATTGTTCTTTAAAACTTGCTACTAAGGTTATCGTGCTTTCAGATGTAGTAGAAAATTGTGTTTTGGCTTGCACTAGATCTAAAATTTGCGGTCGCGATGACATATTCACAGTTTTGGAAGTCCTTTTCTCTCGATGTAGTAAATTAATCTTTTCCTTCATTTTTAAATCTACGTATGGATTTTCCCTTCTGCGTCTTTTCCACTGTTTATCTAATCGCCGCCAAAGATAATCACTATGAGATCCAAACGATTTCAAACCTACTGATTGAAACAACACTACACTTTCTGTGACACTGCATCCATTATTTTTAATTGAATTTCGCTGTGTTTCTTTTAAGTATGTATTTGGGTTCACATTATTACACTGTGTTGTTATTATAATTAAAGTGACTAACAAGTTAACTATATTAAACATCTTATCGTTAGTAACAAGTAAGAGAAAAGTTTCATAACGGCAAGAGCACAACCGCTCACGACGCTTTCCGGGACAGAGTGTCGTTATTCGAGTCGTAAATGCTAAGCCAGCCTTTCACCTCAAGGGATGCAGCAAAATTCCATGAAACGTTTTTAATTTATTTATTTACTGTACTAATTAGATAAACATCGTTTATCTATAATAATAGAAAAATGTATTAAATATGTGTACTGCTATTAAATAAGTGATATGATAGAGACATGCAGTAACATAGATATTTGGTTGGAATGCAGTTCATACTTTATTTTTGAATCTCATGAATATTATATGATTCGTTTCTCATGAATATTATATAGGTAGGTACAGTATTGACAAATATAAATCGGGTGAATCGTTCGATCTTTCGGAGGCTACCTACATCTTTTATGTATTAATTTTGTTATATTACTATTTACATTATGTATTTACATAATTAAAAGATATGGGTAGCTCCGAAAGATTGAACGATTATAAATGTATATATTTACAAATTCAAAGGCTATATTTCAAAATAAAATATTTCTTAATATGTACCTATTCATATATTTGATGTATACAAGCTTTGGTTTTATTTGTTGGAAAACTACAGCTGCGACAACATAATAAAACTGAGTATTAACTAAATTTCATTTAATTTTATTCATGGTGTCTTACGAATATAAATAATTTGTTCATTGATATTTAAAAGCTTTGTTAAAGACAGCCATTTAAATGGTAAACGCGATAACAAAATTGAAATGAGATAAACTTCGTGACGTTAACTTGATGTTGACTTCATTTTCAGTTAAATTATAATTGCACATCAATAAATGTATTTATTTATAGGCCGTTTCAACAGTTTCCAGCTAAGTCAAGAAGATCAATAAGATTTCCGTTTATATCTAAAAACATTCAAAAGCATTATTAAAAGCTTTTTAGCAAATTGTATTGAAACGGATCATAAAAACAGATTCCAATATTTTCAAATGATCTCAATAACAATTTAAGAATAAATATGAACAAATAGCTGTTGCCTGTGACTTCACCCACTCGAAATTTAACGGGATAATAATATATATACATATACAACCTATTTCCACTCTGAAGATCCATCCTAAATATTGGTGAAAAATTATTGAATTTGTATCAGTAGTTTCGGAAATTACCTCCTACAACCGAACTTACAAACTCTACCTCTTTGTAATATTAGTTTAAACCAAAGTGATACATTTATAAATTAGGTAATATTTTAAAGTAAGAATAAGTTAACGTATTTTATACCTATTTATTATTATTTCAAACTGATACAAGCACATGTTAAAGAATCTTACCTTAAATACATGAACAGGACAATAACATTACCCCAGCAGCCAACGGTAGAAAATAATAGATATACTCCACCCAAAAACTTTTGCACGGATACCGGAGGAGGTGCGAATTGTAGCCAGTGTTCATTAATTAGATCCAGGTAGTCATAGGTGAAATATCCACTTTCTGTCCATCTGTCTACGGACCATAACTGTTTGAACTTCGTTACTAGTAAAAGATGATTTTTTGTTGTTTCATTTATATGTGATTTGTTTTTCTCATCTGGTTTTGCTACTCTATAATTTAAAATTATGTCTTCATTCGTTTCGTTTATTTTTTCTTTGTTCCTTTTAATCCGCTGATTGCTCGAATTGTGCAGAAACCAATTTGTTTTCACATTATTATCTATATTATTTAGCGATTTTTTTCTTTCAGTTACATTCAATATTTCAGATTGATATTTTTTAAATTTGTCTGATATTTCTTCATTAATACATAAAATACTAAAAACTGTTATGAGAGTTAGGCCTAAATAAGATAGAAGATTCATGTTTTATGAAAAAAGTTCACTCGCCGAAATATAGACGAGTTACTTCTATGAAGTCTTTTGATGTTTTAAAAGGGGCAATCATGTTAGGTCTACTCCTGTTTCAATAGATTGAAGTACTGAACTAAAATGAATATGCTCTGGGGACCACTGTCCTTGTCTAAGTGGATTAAAGTGGCCTGCTTTCAATAAAATCTATAGCATGGATTGTCAACAAAATTCGACTTAGATTTAATGATCTCTTAAATGATGGGTCTCGTCCTATCCGCGGGCTATATTATCTGAAGTTAAATAAATGAAAAAAGTTAGAAATGAAAATTAACGTAAAGTTATTTACTTAAAAGTATTTATTATTTAGTAACGTTCGATATTTTAGTTTTATCATTATATTTAATTTTACGCATGTTTTATTATTTTTAGGTAACTTAATACTAATTTTTGTATGGTGGTTGTATCCACCGAATATTACAAAACAATAAATATTGCGTGTGTAAAAGAAGCCAAGAAAGATTAAGGCTGACTTATGAAGGTCAAATAGCCAGAGTGTAAGCAGATGGAAATGTCAAAAGCACTCGTATGCCTAGGCGAAAGTGTGTGAGGAGAATGGAGAGATTCGAGGAAACGAAAGAGGTATGTAAGGACCGCGACTACTGGCGCTCCGTCCTCTCTGACTACCCCGTTGGGGAAACAGCGTGAATATGTTCACGCTGTATCCCATGTATGTATGTAATAAATATTGCTTGAATTACATTAGTTATACTTAGGTGTCAAGATCAACGATTGATCAAGCGATGGATCGATTCGATGAACGATCAAAGATTGTCAATAAAACAACATATTGGTTACATCGACCAAAACCATAGGTCCCAGCTGAATGCTATATGACTGCCTTATAAAGAACACAGCTTTTTACGACATCGTTTTTAACAACTTACTGAGACCATATTTAATTAATATTTTCAGAGAAGTATATCTATTACAACGACCAACTGTGTTTTGTTGAATTTTTAGTTTGTAGGTAACACAGCCACATCTAGCACAGTATAATGGACAAAGGCTATTAAGATCGTAAAAGTAAACAAAGTATCGAGGTTAGGGGCTATTGTCATTCTGTAAACAAAACATACGTGCAGTAAAATCAAAGCCCAATTTCTCTTATCTCTTCATTCAGTTTGATATTTATCAGCACACAAGACGCACCGAAACGTATTATTGAGTTACTTGGAAGACTTTTAATATGTCGCATAGGTAAAGAAAACATTTTTATATGTCAAAACGACGAAGAGATCGAAGAACATTATATTGTGACTATTAATGATGGTTTTAATGTCTTAATGCTGTTAGTGTATTACGAAAAATTGTCCTTTTTGAAACACAGTTTCACATTCAAGGTAATTATGACGATACACTTATTAAAATCCTACATGAATTACAAAATTCGTACGTTCAACAAAAATGTTCCAAACAGACAAAAATTACAGATTTTATAAATACAGTGCAATAATAAAATATACCTATAACATACATGTTCTGTAATACGAGTATGTATACGTTTTATTTGAAATAAATAGTATGTAGTTTTATCTTAAACATGAATATATTATTCCTAGTAATATCTATGGACTTTTGTGTAGACGAATTTGTATCTTAAAAACATTACCGGTTATTATGACTATCGGTTTTTACGAGCAAATATTAGTGGTCCCTTCGATATCGTTATAACACATTTTGACAGTATGAAAATAAAATCAATACGAAGTAACCCTAAATGTTTGGACGTGAAGAAAGAGACATGGAAAAAGGGACCATTTCTAAGTTGCTAGCGAATTTCCCTAACTTGCCAGATTATTGAGATACTGAAAATATACGGTATTTTACTTTTCGTCGTGTCTCTACAACTTAATTTAACTTTGCGTATTCAACAAAAGTTTTTACATACATACTATGTGAAAATATTCTTCTGAAAAATATTTTTAAGTATCTATTTACCTAGATTTCTTTAGTTATAAAAGTTGATAGCACTGTTACAAATACATTTACTATTAAATTATGCATTTACCTACTCCAGGAAAACGTAAAAATATATAAAATTGTAATGGAAATGAATTGGTAGAATGAGGTTTATAAGTAACTTATAAACGCCTATCCAGACTCACCGAGGACTCCCGAGAACACTAGAGAAACGTGAATGTGAGCAATTTCTCGCCGCCTCGCCTGTTCTCCAATCAGTGTCGGTGTCTTTGCCGCTTCAAAGGGTTTCTCGGGCGAGAAAGCAGAGCCCTATTCCATTTCTGATTGATCTCAGTGCGATCTAGAAGTAGTGTCGAATTTGCGTGTAATCTGCGTTATTCACCATCGCCTACATCTTCTTTTCTTAATTTCACTTTTGATTTCAATGTTTAGAGGTTATAGTATGCTAGTGCATGAATACCAAAGTCACTGTACTGACAATGCCGTCCTTTCTAGATAGGAACGGAACACAAGTCTCTCAGAATAGAGTACACTTGATCCTTGTGTACAGTTCCAGGAAATCCTAAACAAATTCATTACAGATATATTTCAGATATATTTTATAAATCAATGGTGCAGAATGGTACAGAGATATATTTTCTAACTAGTTATGAAAATTCCTGGAAAACACTATTATTTGTATTTACGAGATATGAATGAGAAATCAAAATTGTGTCTCAGTCTTTCCTACATATGTGGAGAGTATGATACATAACATACATTATCCAGTCTGTAATATTAAGTACGTTTCAAATAGGGGAAATTCAGATTGCATAATTTATTAGGTAAATATGAAATAATATACCGCACTGGCCGATATAAGTCGTGCAAAATATACATAATAATAATATCTACACATAATATAATAGTTACTCTACATCCGAATTGAGTATATTTTATATGTAACTAGCTGTACCCGCGACTTTGTCTGCGCGGAAAATTTTTTTTAGATTATAATATGTATAGTACGTTTAAAGATTCTTTTTGAAAAGTCTATGTCTAGTTTACGTTTGTCTCGGCATACTATCTCCATACCAAACATCATAATTGGTTTGGCGGTTCAGCATTTCCCGTTCAAAGTTTCATCCTCCTTTTCACCCCCTTAGGGGTAGTTTTTTGATAAAAAAGTAGCCTGTGTCCGTTCCCAGGTGTCCAACTATATCCATGCTTCATTGTAATCAGTTCAGCGGTTTAGCATTAAAAAATAAGTAGCCTATCATGAGCGCAATCACATGGTCTTGCTACGTACCGACTGTCGTCAATATCAATCAAGCTCTTCTTCAGCTATAAAAGGACATACAGACAGAGACAAAAATTTTAAAAATGGTAGAATCGAAGTCAGTTAGTCAAAAACGACTATTTATCACAAAATTCGACAAAATAATTGAAATTACAGACAGACGCAAAAGATTTAGGTAGTAGTATAGATATTATAGTATATATTACCAAATGTACCCGCGACTTCGTTTGCGCGGAAAATTTTTCGTGGCTTTCCCGTATTAGGTTAGATTATTTGTACATGTAAGTACCTGTATATATATTTATAAAGCTTGTTTTTGAAAAAGAGCCTACGTTTAACGTACATCTGCCTCCGGGCACGTACTATCTCTGTACCAAATTTCATTATATGTCATATATCATCATAGTTCAGCGGTTTAGCATTCTTTATTCAAAGTTTCATCCCCATTTCAACCCCTTAGGATAGGTTTTTGATAAAAAACAGCCTATGTCCATTCCCAGGTGTCAAATTATATCCATGCTACATCATAGTCAGTTCAGCGGTTTAGCATTTCCCGTACAAAGTTTCGTCCCCCCCTCCCGTCACCCTTTTCACAGATTTTTGAGAAAAAAAGTAGCCTATGTGTTTTTATAAAATAAGTCTTATCACCTCACCAAATTTTATCATTACCAAGATTTAGCGTTTCCCATACAAAGTTTCATCCCCCTTTTCACCCCCTTAGGGCTAGATTTTTTATAAAAAGTAACCTATGTCCGTTTTCTAATGTCGAAATATCTTCTTGCCAAATTTCATCATAATCGGTTCAGCGGTTTACTATTTCACATACAAAGTTTCATCCCCCTTTTCATCCCTTTAAGGGTAGATTTTATATAAAATAAGTAGCCTATCATGAGCGCAATCACATGGTCTTACTACGTACCGACTTTCGTCAAGATCAGTCAAGCCGTTCTTCAGTTATAAAAGGACATACAGACAGACAGACAGACAAAAATTTTAAAAATGGTAGAATCGAAATCAGTGAGTCATAAAACGACTATCTATCGCAAAATTTGTCAAAAAAACTGACATTACAGACAGGCGCAAGAGATTTATATAGTAGTATAGATGTAATCTATACTACTATATAAATCTCTTGCGTCTATATAAGAGTTTTATACAGTAGTATAGATGTAATCTATATCTATACTACTATATAAATCTCTTGCGTCTGTCTGTAATTTCAGATTTTTTGTCAAATTTTACGATAGATAGTCGTTTTATTACTTACTGATTTCGATTCTACCATTTTTAACATTTTTGTCTGACTGTCTGTCTGTCTGTCTGTATGTCCTTTTATAACTAAAGGACGGCTTGACTGATCTTAATGACAATCGGTACGTAGTAAGAACACGTGATTGCGCTCATGTAGGCTACTTATTTTTTAGAAAATCTACCCCTAAAGGGGTGAAAAGGGGGATGAAACTTTGTATGGGAAACGGTAAACCCCTGAACCGATTATAATGAAATTTAGCACTGAGATAGTTTGACATCAGAGAACAGACATAGGCTACTTTTTTTTTTCAAAAACCTACCCTTAAGGGGGTGAAAAGAGGGATGAAACTTTGTATGGGAAACGCTAAATCTTGGTAATGATAAAATTTGGTGAGGTGGTAAGACTTTTTTTATCAAAATTACATAAACTATTTTTTTTATAAAAATCTGTGAAAAGGGGGACGGGAGGGAGGGGAATGAAACTATGTGCGGGAAATGCTAAACCGCTGAACTGATTATGATGTAGCATGGATATAGTTTTTTAACACCTCGGACTGGACATAGGCTACCTTTTTATCAAAAAACTACTCCTAAGGGGTGAAAAAGGGGATAAAACTTTGAATGTGAAATGCTGAACCGCCGAACCAATTATGATGTATGGTACAGAGATAGTATGTTCCTGGAGACAGACGTAAGCTTAAACGTAGACTTTTTTTGTGTTTAAACATACTATGCACTTTTACATATAATTTAACCTAATCCGGGAAAGCCACGAAAAAATTTTCCGCGCAGACGAAGTCGCGGGTACAGCTAGTGATTATATAAAATTAAGATTACGTATCCATAATATACTGTTATACTCACATAATTGAATAGCATTTCAACTTATATTGAACACATACTATTTTCCTATAATTAGTCATTTTACACTGCAGGTATAAAATCAGGTACCGTTAGTAGTAATTAGTGCTATGCTTTACTAAAATTTGTAAAATGAAAAGTGTTAAAAAGAAACAGACTTAAATTTTTTTTATTTGAGGTCAATGTTCTGTATAAGTACAGAAACTAAGCTCAATAAGTACAGAAACCTAAGAGAGTCAAAACAGTCATGTGTGTTTTTCGTATGATATTTTAATTTGCAATACCTACGTGTTTTGTCCATTACTACCTATATAGCCCAGGAAAGTTACGACATCGTTATATATGGTGAAATGCAAAAATTCTGTATTAGCTATGTTATTGTACTAAATGAAAGATAAAATTAATTGTTTCTAAATATTTACTAAATCCACCTTAAAAAAAATATGGAAATATTTTGAATTAAATAAATAAATCTTTTTTAATTCTTAAAAATTATAAAAAAAATAATATATTATGTATTATTAATATATAGTATTGAACATATTTTGTAGTTTAAAAATAATTTTTCTCTTTGATATACACACTAAATCAATTCATATTTTTCAACGGAATATATTTTAAAAAAGTCGTTTATGTTTCATTTAGATGAATTTCAATTTAAAAATGTACTGCACATAAATAAAAAATGGTAGTAGATTAAAATCTTTACCAAATGTCAAATTTTCTTATTTTTATATGATTAAACTGTAAATCCACAAAATAAACCGATAGAATTGCATCCTGATCATTTTGCTTGCCAATGTGAATAGACAAAAATGCTAGTAAATAAGTTATTGGTAGACTTTTCTCTATTGCAATCGTTGTATTGTATTGTATAAAAATCCATTTTAAATATGAGATGACAAAATTATATAATAAGAATGAATGTTTGTGTCTTATGTCACTGGCGGAACGCTCAACGCTCCGTGACTACGACCCTGCCGCTCGCGCGTCCCGCTAGCTTAGTCATTCCGTTCGTCGTTTTGTGGTTAATCATTTCGTACTTTTCAACTCTAAAAGTGTACGCGTAAGGTAAAAATTCGGTTGTGAAATTTAAGAGATGCTGTGTTTTTGTATGAATTACGACAAATATTGGTGGATTCTAATGCTAACAGCTTGGTTTTGATTTAAAATGCAAAGTCTACCATAAATTACAGCTATTACATTTTTGCTGTGAATGTAATCAAATTAAATAAAATATTATATAAACCTACTACATGTCGTTAAAAGTTAGATTTTTGAAAAAGTGTATTTAGTGTAGATATACGAAATACATTAAATAACAAAACGTCATATGGCAATTAAAGTGGCTGATTTATTATCAACAAATAAAACTAAAAGTTTTTTCTTAAACATTCAATAATTTACGGTTTATTTTGGTGGATTTCTATTGTATAGTCGTTTTTACACTAATTACTATAATTTTACGAAAAAAATATACATATAGCATTTACGCCGAAAATATAAAGCATTATTTTAACATTTGCATTTTTTTTTAATTTACGCGCCTAAGTCCAGGTGGATTTGTAAATATAGTATCTTAAAATCACATACTTACTTCAATTTTAGAAAAAATGTCTTATTACGAATTATTGTTTTTCAAATCGTATTTTTACTGAGCTAATAATAATCTATTTATTATACAGGAGGCGCAGTGCTCTCACTAAGTCGTACTCTTACAATGTCGTACCTAGATGAACTAGCTATAGTAATTAGTATATTTTTTTCTAGATAAATAATTTTATATGCATTGAGGCTGTGTACAATAAATATTATTTACTTTAAATCAAGTTTTAAGTGTCTAATGGGTTATCTTCTTCACATCACAAGAGTAAATGTAATAAAAATATACGTATATAGTATCTATGTAAAATTTTATTAAACTCTTGTTAAAAACATAATATATAGGTACGTAATATGATGATGTGACAATTTTGCATAACATGTACAAACAATAAACATGGAAATAAGCGTTAGTGAGAGTTAGTGGGTAATGTAAGTCACAATAAAAGCACAGTACAAGTAAATAAAAGCATGATACAAAATTTTAAATCAGTCGTTAACACTTTCGTCTCACTGTTACGTCGCTCGCCGCCAATAACTTAGTAACACGTGAATAGCTGTGAGGAAGAAAAATGAGTTTTGCACTCGGCGGATACAAAAATTTGTAATCTTCTCGGCTGTGAGATAAGTACTGAATTTTTTTTATTATATTGTAAATTATTTATTTCATGATAAAAAGAAATTTACGTATATGTTTGTAATTTTAAGAGTAAATGCTGACGAATGCATGTTATTCAAATATTTTAAAGTAACCTATAAAATTATGACATTTGAGTTAATTGTAGTCTAGATTGCTGCCATTGTATTGCGTTAATATTCGGATTTCGGGTATATTTATGCATTTCTTATACCAAGAGATCCGGTAATACTGTAAAAATTATACTTATCATCGTCCTGCCTATCTCGTCAGAAAATCAATAAGTTCCCAGAGTCACTTACATATAATTAGTACCTATTATTAATCAAAAAACGATAAAAAAAAATTAATTTCTAATTTCATGGTATTACTAGAGACGTCATATTATATGATTTCCCACTTCCTACACAGATAAATATGATTAACTTACTTTCCTGTCTGTCTGTCTGTCTGTTCGGCATAAATTGGACAATCGATTTTAAACTAATTTTAAACATAGCTCATAAGCTCATTACTGCCTTCCTTCCTCTCCGAGGCAACTTCGCCTCTCTTAGGTACCATCGTTGATAATTGGATGACAATAATGAAATATTAACTCGCTTTCTTGTGTTCGTTTCTGTTTGTTTGTTCGATACAAATGGTACAACTTATGGATGAGCTAGATGTTATAAATATAGGCCACACATTAATTTATATACTACTCGAGATAATAGTTATTCTCACATAAGTTCCCACAAGAAACCTATCGCTTACGGTAGTGACTGCCCACTACCCATTGCGACATGGATGCTATAATATGTATCTACTACCAATAAAAACATAGCGACGTCAAAGCTGTATCACAGAGAACTTATAAAAAAGTATGAGTGAGTATTACATTGAAAAAAAAAACATGCTCTAAAGAATTCGAACATTTCTTGGATACAAGTATTATACTTGAAGGTGTATTAAATTCAAAGGAAAATATAAAAGGATAACTGATTCCGATTAATTCATGTATCTACTGCATCCTCTTTCGGTTTCCTTGTCTCATCATTTGCTCTATAACATGCTTCTTTCCATAACGCAAGCCACGCGTAACGGAATCGGCCACAAAAACAAAGAAATCAGGAAGTATTACGATAATAACCAGAGTAAATCCAGCGTTTCAACTTATACCAACGCCAGCTAAATGCCAAATAGCATCCCTATTTGTTTTAGTGAGCGCTTAATCTTTTGTTTTTAATAATGTGTTGTTTTCGATTGTGGCGTACAAGTTAATTTTACCAGAACAAAAAAACTGGTACGAAGTAGGGCAACCTCACATATAAAATAATACATTGATCGCAATACGGAAGCAGAGCCAGCCCGATCGTAGGACGAATAGGGCGGCCGTTCCTGTCGCCAAGCGCCAGGGTCTGCTACCAGTGCTAAATAAAAATACCTAAAGGAAAAAAAATTTCGCGTCTCGATATTTTGAGTGTGAGCATGTGCCTAGTTTGTCAATGACCTTATTGATACATTAATTAGTGAACATAATAAGTACCAGTACCTACCAAAGTTATTGATCGCTTATTCATCTCATCAATGATTGTTGACTAGGTTTTATTTTATTAGTAAAATAATACAAATGAATAATTCCTACAATTTTTTTTTATCCTTCTGCATCATCTATTCGTATAGGTCTGGTACTGTGAGGAGAGCTGTGCCATCGAGTATGACTGTTATCAATAGACAAATAAGACAGAAACTCAAGATGTTATCGAGTTCTTTCAAGATCCGTGCTTGCCATGCTATACTCCATGGTATATATTAGAACCAAGCAAGGGGGCGCCATAATTGGATCTAGCTCCATCTTAAAATTTGTCTCACGACGGCACTGGATGCAACATTTGTAAAGTAGCAAGTGTATAAGAAACATCTAATGTTATCTAATTATTTGAAATGACAAATATGTGAACTCCATAGAGACACATCCACTGATGAACTTAGTAATTAATTTTTAATATTATTTTAGTAATTATCATCTAATATAGTACGTAAATATGGTTTGGCTATAAATTGTATACTTTACGATTATCGTACCTACCACATTTTATTATCTTCACATAATTATACCACTTCTTGCATGAGTTAATTTTAGTAATAAATAGACGATTTGGAAACTCGGAGACAACTTTTTATTACGAATTTTAGAAGTATGTGATTACTTCATAAAGTTCCATATCCATTCCTCAATAGGAATAAACAGAATCCAAATAAAATCGCGAAGTTATTAATGCTTGAAAATTAATCTCTTTCAGAATCTTTTATTTATGCCAACATTTTAGATTTTTAGTACGTGTTATAGTAAAATCAACGGCATACTTCTATTTATAATTTTTATGTACCTAATTCACAAGAAAAATAAAGACTTCTCTATGTCTCAACTTGTACTGGACCGGCTACTTTGAGAAACTTTAAGCCAATTACCTTTTAAAATTATAATTTGCCTATTAACTCGCTTGTTGTGAAATTTAGTACAGTACAATAGACGTTATTTATAACGTATGTATACGTAAATATATGTGCATCGCATACATTTATGTGGGTATTTATAAGTACATTAATTTTTAACCAAATGTTCACAGTTTAATTCCCGACTAGGTCAATTTAGAAAACGAAATATTCTAAATCGGTTTGGACTGTAGTTGTTATTAGATACACCCATTTCGTTGTGCGGCATTCAGTTTACGAGCTTAGAGTTTAATGTGGGGTGGTACAATTATTGGTTTATTAATCTGAGGATTATTATAATTAGCCGAATACAGAGAATCAAATCCTACTAAGGCATTAATACTACTAATCACAAAAAAAGATATAAAATTTAGAAATCTACATTTGTTACTAATAAAAAGAGTAGATTTCTAAATTTTATATTTTATTAAATATTTAAATGTCCAAAACTATAAAATAACTAAGTATTTTATAGTTTTGGACATTTGAATATTTTTAAATCACTAGGTAGTAATAAGATTAAGAAATCAACCATATTTTTCTGGAAGCGGATTAGGTCAATCAGTTCCACTTACAAGTTGCAAAGTATTTAAAAATAGATAGAAGATAATATATCTACTGCATTTTTTATAAAGAACTAAAAAAATTAAAATGAATAATCTTGAGTTTTAGTTTTGTTTAATAAAAGATAAATATTTTGTATTATTTAGTGTTTTTATTTTTAAGTCTGTTCATAGTCTGTTTAATTTTTTTCTTAAAAAGTTATTTATTTCTCCCTTTTCAGTGCCCGTGTTAAAGTAAATATATATCAATTATATATAATATAGGTCTACAATTAAATTTATTGAAATATATAAGCCCTTGTGAAGTTCTTTTGTTCAAGCAGTACTTCATCATCAGATATTATCTAACTAAATTTCTATGGAGCCAACTTGGATGGAACACTTTTCCAAATAAAAAAAAATACATCAAAATCGAGCCATAAATGGCGAAGATAACATGTACACATGACATACTCGGTACAACGACGCTGTATTTATTATTCTATCGATGAAATGCAAGTTTTGTTTATACAATGAACTACATTAATATATTTTACTTTCCTCTTAATTTCTCTTAATCATTATATTTGATTTAGTTGAGTCATTTTAGGTGAAAAAAGTTGTTAGATTGATACATTGAAATAAGGTAATTACATGAGTTATAATTTATTTCCTAGATGCACTGAAAAATCATTATATCTCAGATACTATGTATATAATAATCATAATAAGCCTTTATTATAAATTCCAACACCATGCAATCAAAAAAACATAAATTAAAATTAATACAAAATTATTCAATCAACTTCGCATTAAAAAAAACTGAAATTATAACATAACATAACATAACATAACTTCACGCTGTATCCCCAACGGGGTAGTCAGAGAGGACGGAGCGCCAGGAGTCGCGGTCCTTACACACCTCTTTCGCTTCCTCAAATCTCATCATTCTCCTCACACATTTTCGCCTAGGTATGCGAGTGCTTTTGACATTTCCGTCTGCTAACACTCTGGCTATTTGATCTTCATAAGTCAGCCTTGGTCTTCCTTGGCTTCTTTTACCACTCACTTTCGCTCTGTATATTTTCTTCGTCAGTCTTTCATCACTCATTCTTTCCATGTGCCCGAACCATCTAAGCATTCCTTTCTTCATTTTTACAATGACACTATTGTGCAACCCTGTCATACTGCGTATCTCATCATTGCTTATCCTGTCCGCAAGCGTGACACCGCACATATTTCTGAGAGACCGCATCTCCACAGCATTTATCATACTTTCACTCGATTTCGGGCATATCCAGGCCTCACTGCCGTACAACAAAGTTGGCACCAACACCGCATTGTGGATGGCCATTTTAGCAGTGTTAGATATATTCACACTACCCACTAATGCGGACAGAGCACCGTTCACTTTATTGCCAGCTGCTACCCGTCTCTCCACATCCAACTCACATCTTCCATCCCTCGAAAACGCACTCCCCAGGTACACAATTTCATTCACCTGTTCTAGACATTTTCCATTTACACTAATCACACATTTCGTTTGTTCCGCTTCTCTTTCAAACACCAGAACCTTAGTTTTGTTCACATTCATTTTCAATCCTTTTACTTCACAATCTTCTTTCATGCACGTGACTAGTGTCTGCAACTCTGCTTCTGATGGTGCTATTAGCACAGCATCGTCAGCGTACAATAGGCAGTTTACCACTGTGTCACCACATCCCATACCACTCATATTACCTTTCAATCTCTGGAGGCAACTGTCCAAATACAGCACGAATAGCCAGGCAGACATCACGCAGCCCTGTCTGACACCAGAACAGACTTCAAACCAGGGCGACATGTCACCGCCTATCCTTACACAGGCTCTGTGGTCTCGATATAATGACCTCACAGCCTGCAGTAAGGAGCCCTCCACGCCATATTCAGGCAGAAGACTCCACAATTTCTTCCGCACTACTCTATCGAATGCTTTCTCTAGATCCACGAAAGCGCAGAAAACTTTCTGACCTAAAGCCAGAAACCTTCCCACGACAACGCGAAGCGAGAAAATCTGATCCATACAACCCCTACCGTTCCTGAATCCACCTTGCGCCTCCCACAAATATCTTTCTGAACTGAAATTATATTATAAATTATTGCTATTATCTTTCCCAACCAAATTAAAATAGAAAAATATTATAAATTAGATTGATTAAAAAGTTATAAAGATAATATTACGTACATAATAATTAAATTAAATAGATAAAATATACAAAATTCATTCCCAAGGTGTAGGAACCCCTGTTCGGGTGAAGGCCTCCTCCAGACGTGTCCATTTGTCTCTGTCCTTAGCAAGCTGCGGCCAACGCTCGCCTGCTACTTCGCGAATATCGTCAGCCCAGCGCTTGAGCGGGCGGCCCGGGCGCCGTTTGCCACGCTCCGGCCCAATCCATTCCGTCACCACTCGCGTCCATCTCTCGTCCTCATATCTACTTACATGGCCAGCCCATCTCCATTTTGACGTTCTCACATGTTCAATAGCATCGATTACTCCTGTTTTCTTTCTAATATCCTCATTCTTTTGTTTGTCTTTTAACTTGATACTGAGAATACTCCGCTCCATTGCCCTTTGACTTTATTAATTAATTTTTTTAATTTTTTTAGCGTTTTTTTCGGTAAGACTCCAAGTTTGACAAGCATATGTAAGTGAAGGTAAAACACAGGAATCTATGAGCTTTCTTTTCAAGGATATTGCCATTTTCGATTTAAATATGTGTTTTAACGACCAATACCTTTTCCACGCAATCTTCATGCGCCTCTCGATTTCGTGCCCATCCACGTCTTCAAAGGAAACCAATTTGCCTAAATAAACGTAATCATCTACATATTCGATGACTTCGTCTCTTATTTTTATTTTGTCACCATTGGTCATTAATTTGGTTTTATCCGTATTCAACTCCAAACCTACTTGTAAGCTGCGCTGGTGTAGAGTTCGTAACATATCACCCAAATCCACAGCATTGTCTGCGAATAATACAATATCGTCAGTAAATCTTAAATTACTTAAGTATTTCTTACCTATTCTAACACCTTTTTGTTTCCATTCGACATTGTGTAAGATGAACTCTAACACGGCAATAAAAACTTTTGGTGACAGTGAATCTCCTTGACGGACTCCTCTACGTATTTCGAATGATGAACCTCGTCTCTCTAGTCTCACTTTACTTTTACAGTTTTCATATATATTATTTATGATCTCTATATATGTTTTCTCAACATCGTGATAATGTAGAGCTTCATATATCGAAGAATGAGAAATAGAGTCAAACGCCTTCCAGTAATCAATAAAGGCTAGATATAAAGTACAGTTAAATTCTCTGTATTTTTCTATTATTTGAGAGAGAACCTGAATATGATCGATTGTACAGTAGCCCATTCTAAGCCCTGCTTGCTCTATAGGTTGTTTAGAGTCTATTGTCAGTCCAATTCTTTTTATTAAGCAATATGAAAATAATTTATAGACACTGGGCATAAGACTGATGGGTCTGTAGTTTGACAACTCAAATGGGTTTCCCTTTTTGTATAGTAAAACGATTTCCGACTCAGTCCATTGTAATGGTACTTTCTTATCTTGAAGGATCATGTTAAACAGATGACACAACACTCCTGCTATAGATGTTTCACCAATTTTGCCAGATACTATGTATATTGAACAAAAATTAATTGTCCTTTATACCGAAAGTGAGGAGGTATTTTATGGGTATGTTATGCTAAGTAATGTACATTGTACACAAGAAAAAGAAAGAAAAGAAAGAAGGAAAGGTAAGAATGAAAGAAAAGAGATCCAATGTTGAAGATGTGGAAAGCTCGAATAGAATGCAACTGAAGTTTTCGCGCTCCTCTAAAACGTCTTTCTTAACTCCAGTAAAGCCTACTATCACTTTAATGGGGAGTGTTAGGGACTTAGTAATGAGGAGACAGACATTTTACATCGGAGATACACCACTTTTTCACTTCAGAATGGTAGGAATGTTGAGGTCATCGTATGAGGTAGGTAATTAAAGAAAGATCTTTGCAGCGCGAACAATACAATGGAGAAAAAAGGTATAGTAGGGGACCGCGGGAGAATCAGAGCCACGGGGCAATGGGAGCAACACTTATAGATATATCTTAACGAACTAAATCGTGTTTTGTTTTCTCATGGTGTTGAGGGACGTAAGAGAGGTACGGACATTTAGTTGTATAATTGCTTAAATGATGTTTTGTGCGCAAGAAGGCTTCATGTTGGGTTTTCGCTCAAACGTTATAATTTTCAACATCCTTTGTGGACTGAATGTGTGTTTTCAAAGCATTGAATGTTATGTTTTTTCCGATTAATTACCAAAGCAGT
Organism: Zeuzera pyrina; assembly: GCA_907165235.1. NCBI lineage: Eukaryota > Metazoa > Arthropoda > Insecta > Lepidoptera > Cossidae > Zeuzera > Zeuzera pyrina. The sequence continues at coordinate 15,183,197 of OU015624.1, forward strand.
CATTAGAGATTTGAATTAAACATACAAATTAGCATTTGGGGTAACGGTAGCCGAGGGATTTTCATTTTCCATGTAGTAGTCTATACGTAGATTTTATATTTGATGTTTTCAGATGCCTCGAAAATGTCAGTAGAATCTGGACCTATTAGATGGTGCCATCTCTGGGAAGGTTAATAATCGTGGAATATATACCTTCATGAGGCAGCTTGCTCATATTATTTCAAAGAATTGCATAAGAATGTGATAAGGATTCCTAAAAAGAAATATCTAAATTAGTGCTTCAACTCCGAAGCAATGATGATAAACAGAGTTCGGGGATTCAATAAACAGAATATAGATCATTTTGCAAAATCGTTCAAGAAGTTATGGTTAAAGACAAATAGGAAACTCATCAAATTCTTAATATGGATGACACAGGAGTATTTTAGATTGAAGGTCCAGGCAAAATTTTAGCAAAAAGAAGTTCTTATTACCCGTGTCGTGGGTATTGTGAGCTGATGCTTATCTTTTTTTAAATGAGAATATTTTCTATTTGGGTTCATTTTTTAAATTTTCGAGTATGATCATCTAAAATAACTAACAGACAAAAAAGATGTTCTGCAGCGATCGAGTGATTATTATAGAGAACTGTATGAGAGTGACGACTTTGTCTATGACACTAAGTATGACAGGGTTGCCCGACAGCGTTATTGATACAAATGAAGAAAGGAATGCTAAAATGGTTCGTGCAAATAGAAAGGATGAGTGATGAAAGACTGACAAAGAAAATATACGGTGCGAAAGTGAGTGGTAAAAGAAGCCAAGGAAGACCAAGGCTGACTTATGAAGATCAAATAGCCAGAGTATTAGTCGATGGAAATGTCAAAAGCACTGGCATACCTAGACGAAAATGTGTGAGGAGAATGATGAGATTTGATGAAGTAAAAGAAGTATGTAAGGACCGCGACGCTTGGCGTTCCGTCCGCTCTGACTACTCCGTTACGGACACAGCGTGAAGATATGCATGCATGTATGTATGTATGTCATCTAAAGTTAATTAGTTAAAGTATCGAATACGCCAAAATGTACATTAAAATATTGTTGTAAAAAAGATATATTTGAGTTTTTCCTTAAGTGGCGCCAATTCCCCCGTCCTTCCCTACATTGACTGAAAACTATCAAAAATGCATTATTTAGATACTTCTTTTTATATAAAAAGAAATCACTTTGACAGTTAATGTAGGTAAGAACCTGCATTACATGTAAATATAAATGTAAATACTCTCTAAAATAAAGTGGCTCTTACCTACACCAAACAACACACCAGTTATGGCTTATTGGTAGTTCTTCGAATCTTTTAATAGAATCATAATTATGTATAACTATATTATATATATATAGTATAAATATGTATACCTTCATTATTTTTTTGCGTAAGAAAGTTACGATATAATTTTAAAATATCTACACCGATTACGATAAATTTACCCATATACTAACATAATACCTGAATGGGAGTGGTCGGACCTTCGTATGCTCCTTCGATTTAATTTGGCTGTGGTGTAGTACCTAGTACAGTTCCCACCTATGTAAAATTAGGTGCGTAGGTACTTATATTGCAGCTCTACAGACTGTCGTAAAATGTAAGAGCGTACTGCAGGGGAACAGAATTGATTTAACGACGTTCTTTACGCGGTCCCCGGTTGGATTTATTAATTGATATTCTTCGGCACAAATGGACGAAAATTCTTGACGTTTAATAAACTTAAGGGGAACAATCTGTCATCGCCTCTGGCTACAGGCGAAATGATTTTTTGTGCACTAGAATTACATAATAAATAATAACGTTATTTGCACATTTCATCTTATGTACCATATGTGTATCTTTTTATATTTGTATTTATATGAAATTAGTCTCGGAATATGTTATTATCTACAAAGTGGTGCCGCGCTGGTGTTCGTAAGATGCAAAAACAGTATGCTCGAACACGTGCATAATATAACGTTACTTTTTCTTTTTGGTTTCCTATATTTAACTACTAATTTATACCATATTGTATACTTTTAATACACGACAATATACAATAATATCATAGTGAAAAAAATACTTTATGAGATAAATTTATAATACATTAAAAATAGGTTATTGAAGTCAAACACGACTTTTAATACCTTTGGGTAATCAATGATAGCATTGTGTCTGTCATAGGTAAGTTGTTGTCACCATAGTAGGTACAGAAGATTGTACACATTGAGATCATGAGAACAGTTCACAATATATGTATTTCGTTTTCAAAGTAAAAAGTTATGCATTATTATTTTTTAGATTCTATGTAGGTACCTACTTCATTAAACCAATCAATTAAGATCTTTTTTTTTTGTTCATGGCAGGCGCACGGATTAGCACATTTGCCAATATCACGTATTAATAAGTAGAATCGCTGATAAGTTAAACAGTTAGGCAATGCAATGCACACGTCACAATATTGTTATAATTCATGACGAACACATGAAGCATGTTCAAAATAAATTCTTTTTGTTCTTCTTATCGTAAAACTCCTCCAGTAAAGTGATAGTAGACTTTACTGAAGTTATAAAAGACTTCTTGAAAGAACGCGAGAACCTCAGCTACACATGTTTATTTAGACCTACTCCATTTTTTTCACTTATACAGAACTTTAAAGCACAATGTACTTATCACTTTTGTACTTTGAAACTCCCGAAAATGTCAAAAATAGAAAAGCTAAATGAAATGATAACATCACTTCCCCCGATCCCGCCAAAAAGTTTCTTGTACAAAGTCATTTCTGTGTTACCAGTTCTCAGAAAATATATTCAAAAACTGACCACATATTGGGAAGCGGTAAAGGTTATTACATTAAAAAACAGTACCCACTTGATATGGTCTTTTCTTTTCTGTCATACCGCTGCAGATAGATTCAATTTCTTTTTCAAGGTTCAACACTGAAATTGGAAAAATGGAACACCTGGAATCACCTTGACAACCGTAAGATATTTTTTATTTTATATTATTAACATAAAGCGTAAGGTATAGATTGAATAATCAATATCAAGATCGCGTTGCCATACTATTTCGCCATAAATTAAAAACTCTACGACAAACTTTCATTTGCAGTAAGGAGATTCACATTTGATCGAAATTTTTTTTACTAGTAGGTACATGCATGAGTGTAAGAAAATGTGTTAGTTATAATTTACTCCTGTAATAGCCCGCCACTTGACACAATACACATACCTAGTACACACTTTTTACGCCATTTTCCATTTAGAGTAGAAAGAGCAACAAATTACCCTTGACACCACATCTATAGCAATATAAATATGTATTTGGATTTACGGATGGCTTCGACTAGAAATGAAAGATTTTAGCCGATCACCTTATCCCTCGACCTACTTTTGAGACCTGTACGGAATCGAGAAGCTACTGTCAGCTGACATAATCTTCATAGACGTAAAAAAATTAACGACGAATTTCCTTTCTGTCTTGAAACAATATAAGAAAAATAATAAAAATACGAATGATACAGTGGAAGAGGACATGAAAGACTGCGTATTGTAATTTGTTTGTACAGATGTCTGAGATGTGTGAAGTAAATGAGTCGAATGTACCCACCTTTAATCATTGTTCGTCGTTGGTTTATATAACAGGAAAAGGAACTGAAACAGAAAGGACCAGCCGAAAGATCCAAATCTTTTGTTGCTTCGTCCAATGACAAAATAGAATGTTTTGATACATTATCTCGTAAACCTTTGCATTTTTCTGATAGAAAAGAATCGATAGAACAAGAAAACGGAAATGAAAAAAATTTTTTTTTACACAATTAATTTATGTCTCTGAAATTATACGTTTAGCCTGTTGTTTATAATATGTACTTAACAACTTAAATAATAAGTATCCAGAAAAACCACTGTACTCGACATTTGGTGTTTTCAGGTGATGTTTTTTTGAAATAGATTTTAATTCTCTGAAATTTAATAAAGCTAATTTTAAAATATTTACAAGTTAGTGTGGTGTAAAATTGCTTGATTTTTCCATCGTATTAGGAACCTTTTGCCAAATTGGTGCGTCCGCCATTTTTTTTATAGTTCGAAACTTACGTACTCGTATAAATGATTAAGTAATACATTTATAGGTATGTATTTTATATATTACATTGTAACTGACCTAATAACATCTAATAATTGTAGACAGTTAAAAATATTAGGATTTGATATCGCGATATGAATAGCTACAGTGACCAGCACAGGAGTTTTAGTGGGTGAAAACCCCGTTCAAGTAAACAGTCTCACCCCCAGGGGAGTTGGATGCCTGTGCTAACGTTTTGAGACATCTATGCTTACATCAAACAAATAATAAAACACACAGGTGCTCAAATATCCCAAGCAATCAGTGTTTTATTACACACATATATACATATTACATATGCATAGATATCTGTCTGTTACATAAAACATAGCTTCATTGATTTATTTGAGAGTTTCGGAGCGTCCATCTTTTACCCTCATCGGAAATTTGTTTGTTGTTCGGAATCGCTTATAAACGAGATTTCATTTTGCTATCAAAACTTTAAGAAGATTAATTTTTAAGCATGAAAGAAATTTTTTTTACAAAGATCACCGAATTGTCTCCAAATTGCAATATTATTGAAATTGAACTATATAAACTTATAAAAATGAAAAAATGACAGTCGAGTTGTTATAGAATAAAATAAATGTCATTACATGTTAGTCAAGTAAACATAGAGCTATTACAAGATATTTTTAATCGATACCAAAAAAATGAAAAGTAAAAAAAAGGCTTAAAACAAGCTTTTGTTAAAATGCACTAAAAAGAAAAAAAATAGGAAAAAAATTAAACCGCCTTCTAATAAAAGTACAAAGTAACTATCCTTTACTAATCAAAACTCAATTACAAAAATAACTATAAATACGCTCAAATACCTATATAATTAAATTTGTCAATCTAATAAACTTTCTATTATTGCACTGATTTGTCACCGACTTCAATAACTGTCAAATTTAATAATACGAGTATAGGTATTTGTATCGTATGTATAAAGTTATTTTTGTACTTGAGTTTTGATTAGTAAAGGATAGTTATTTTGATGTTTTTAGTGTTGTTTTTTGAAGGCAGTTTAATTTTTTATTAATTTTTTTTTTACATTTTTTGAGTTACCTTAAGCTAAATAAATATCTAGAGCAAGTCTACAATTAACTTCTTTCTAATTCTGGAGCACGACATACAAGAGAATCATCAATATAAAAAAAGCTTATAAGCAGTTCGCATTATTTGGTGTTATTTGATGTATCTTCGAAGTCCAAACTCCAACGCCGTTGAAATTTAAATGGGACCACTTCGGAACCCTTTCAAAGAAAAAACCAATTTTCGAAATCGGTCCACAATTAACGAAGTTATCGGTGAACATACATAACTAATAAAAAACAAAACAAAACGCTTACAGAACAAAGAAAATCTTCCTTTTTTTGAAGTAGGTTAAAAAACGAAGGAGTTCATAAAACCCATAATATCGTGTAACCGCCAAACCTACAAAATGGTTGGATATAGCTGCTCTACAGAAGTGTCATCACAAAAGTATGATAAATAGACACGTATTAGCTATAATAATAATGAGTATGTTGATATTCTTATGCTATTTAAAAGCTGGTCGCATAACCTTTTATTATAAGGGGTAGGTTAAGGAAATTACGCGATAAGCTTTTAAATGGCTTGCAGATTAAGTTGTATCACATTTTTAATGGCGTGGCGCAAGTTATCACATTTCTATTGTTAGTATAATATACAATGAAAATTAGCTTACATCTTATGTCAGTTCAGAAAATCAGTGAAAGTTCCTAGGAAAGTTCGAACAGAAGCGCCATTATCACTCTCACATGAAGAACAAGCAAATAGACAAAACAAAGCAGCCAAGAAGCTAAAAGGCACTGTTTCAGCTATAGGATATTAAATGTCAACCTAAAAATGTCATGTTTTACAATTCTAAAAGTAAAAGATAGTCGTGTTTCAGTTTCCGTGTCTTTGTCGTTGTGTTCAGTCGTCCGGTAGGTACCTACTAAATATGATAACTAGTAGCATCGTCTACCTGGCACGTCAATTCACTATTGTTCTTATTGAAACCATTTTATCGGAACAGATAAAAGTGAAATACTTATTCATCGATTGCACTCCAACTTTACTGTGTTAAATACGTAGGTATTATTTAAAACAATAGTTAGTCAGTTTTTCTTTGATGTTTTAGCGTAATAGATAACTTTTGAAGTTCTGAGTCTGGAACGAATGAATATATTTGTATGCAGAGTTCTCTTGTGTGAGAATTACTGAGAATTTTTTTTAAATTTCATTAAAGCATTGGCAACTAGGCCATCAGCCTAAAAACTAACAATCTTGTTTGATAACTGCAGCTTTAGAGGTGTTCTTAGCTATGTTTGATGAAAATCAATACAGAGTATTTTAATTGTCGGAGGATTTTAAATTTTAGTAATTCATTCTTTAAATGTGTAATGTATTTATTCATAATGATATCTTCAAGTTTATACAAATATATACTTAGTTTATGATATATGTATCTATTAGTGATGTGCCGGATATTCGTATCCATGTCCGCGGATATCCGAGGGGAAAGAAGATCTGTATTCGTATCAGTATCCGTTACTTTTTTGCGGATCTTGAACGGATCTTTTATATAAGAGAACTTCATTGTATGGAATTTTAAAAATAGATAGCAATGAAATATAATAACTTCAAATTGCTTTGTAGCACGATTTTTTTAGTGCTTACTAACTTTACTACAATTTATTTACCTACGTAACACATTTGAGCATATTTTTTTACATTCCACAATAAAGGTATATTGTAGTATAGGCTATTATGATAGACGTTTGTTGTCAACTGTCACAGAGACAATGATTTCGGGGAACTCGTTCTGTAGATATTCAAGATCGAGCATTTGTAACATAATATTATTTTACGTTAGTAAACTAATTAATCTGTGATATTACTTTATAAATAAATTCAATACAATACACTTTATTGCACCAGTACAAATATACAAAGTCACAAAGAAAAATATAATGAAAATGTACAATTTAGGCGGCCTTGTTGCTAGAGCCATCTTTTCCAGGCAACCTTAAAGTAAAGAGAAAAACATAGGGAAAACCTGCTGGGTGGTGCGAAAATAAAAATATTAATAAATATACATATATATCTGTTACAAATATTATATAAATATATAAAAATTAATAATGATGAATTACCAACATAGTTTCATTAATCACATTACAAATGAAATGACATTACCCTGCCTCCACCTGCACCTTTATACAGGTAAATGCAAGGCATAGTCCAGAAGCTAAGGAGAAAGATAGTAAATTTTGAGTTCACGTTGAAATTGAGTAAGTGTGTTAGCACTTCTTAACATCAATGTGAGCGAGTTCCATAAACGAACTGCTTGAACGCTGTAGGAATCAGAAAAGAACTTTGTAGTGTGGGAAGGAATTTCAAGACGGAGAATTTCACAGTGTCGTAGGCTTCGATCTCGACCACTGTAATATTTAAAATTATTTTTTAGATAATTTGGTATCAAAGGATTGAACGGAATGGAATAAAGAAGATTAAGGATGTGTGTGTTACGGCGAAGACGAATTGGAAGCCACGAGCTGTGCGCGAAACTCCGAGATGTGATCATATTTGCGTAGTCCAAATATGAACCTGATACAAAAATGTTGAAGACGCTCAAGTTTATTTAATTGCTCCTCTGTGAGATCTAGGTAACTGACATCAGCATAATCAAGAATAGGCAGCAATAATGACTGAGCAAGCGCCACTCTTGTGCTCAGAGGCTCACGCAGTCTTCTGAGTGATGCCGCAGCAGCAAACAACTTCCTGCTGACAAATCATCCATTCCCGATACTTTCTTGACTGAATGTATTACTGCAGTTAAGACGGCCTCTTTATAAATGTATAGTGCATTTCTCTCCAGGTTGGGCTATTAAAACCAAAAGACCCTATATCAATTATTTATCAATAAGATCTCATGCAATACCGAAGAATAACTACTTTCCAAAAATAATTATATAAGCTAACGTTATTCGTTCGTATTGCAAAAATCAAACAAATAATTATGACAAACATTATAATAGTGTTATTTCACTACGTTTAAATAAAATGGGATTATTTTAATTGTATTACGAACGAACAAACGAAATACGAAAGTTGAGGTCCGTATTCGCGGATATAGAAAACTAATAGTCCGTATCCGCGTTCCTATCCGCGAATAAAATATAGATTTTTAACAATCCAGCACATCTCTACTAGAGATGTTGTTGCTATGTATACATACTAGAGATTCTCTAGTAACATAAAGTGAGACATGTGTGTAAGCGATTTTAACGATGAGTAAATACAATTACGAGCCTCATTTGAAAGGATATGTTATTAAAATTTATGGTTTACATGGATACAAATGATACAATCTTGTCTGCATTATTGAGAAAGATTTGCTTGCGCAAACCTTAGAAAGTATTCGGCAACCTATGAATATGTTATTTGGTTTTTCCAATAACATACAGGTTGTTTTATTTCAACGAGAACGAGTAAAAGTTATTACATTGTATATTATTATAGTGTATGCTTCGCGAAATATTTCTCTAAAATATTAAATATTCATTCAATATTTGAGAAACCAACATCTATATTTAAAAAAAATGATTGCACAGTTACCTGTCTGTAATTCAGTTTTCAGATAAACTAATAATATTTTATTTCCGCATGTAAAATCAGAGAGAACTTACACATATTTCTCTTATGAAATGGAACATTTAGCATTATAAGGTAATACTATTATTAATAACGGCGACCTGCTCTCGCTTCGCTTCGGTAGAAAATTTTAAACATATATGAATTAAAAATTGTAACCTATAAAAGATACGGATAATGTAGCTTCCTAATCGTGAAAGAATTTTTGGCATCGATTCAGTAGTTCCGGAGATTATCCCCCTCATATAAACAAACGCGCAATTTTACCACATTAAAAAAATATTAGAATCGAAAACACACGCCCCTGAAAAGACACCAAAGAAAAAGTAAAACCTAGAATTAAAAATCATACGCAAAATGTGCACAAAATCCATTCGATTATTTCATGCTTCAAGTATAATATTGTGAAGACAAAACTATAAGCTACTTACAGAAGTATAAAAAACAAAATGAAAAATAAAATAAAAACAAAGTAAACTCTGCTTCGGTTTAACAGACTATACTATGAGTTGAAAGCCTAAGTTAAATACTCGCATTAAGTTAGGTAGCAGGCGGGACCCATTTGCGAATTATAAATTGAAAGAAAATTAATGGGTTCCGCCTGCTACCAAAATTTATGCGGATATTTAACTTAGGCTTTCAGCTTATAATATAGTCAGTTAAACCGAAGTAGAGTTTACTTTGTTATTTATATTTTTTAATTTTGTTTTCTATTCTCAATCTAGTTTCGGTTTTTTTAGTACATTGCTTATAAGTTGACTTTTCAGTCGGATTTTTTGATTTTTTAATTATTTTTTTTTAGTCTTTTTAGTGTCAAAAACTATAAATACAACCATTTGAATGCATTAAATTTATTAATCCTAATTAAATTTAAGCACGTGACTTACGTTTATTTTTGTAATCTCCGTTAAATTTCCTTCCTTTTGATACCCTACTCGATAGGTTTGGTTAAAAAAAAATTATTAACAACCTACAATTTATCGTCAAAAATCTCCCATTACATATTTTTTTTAAACACCTATCTAAGAAAACTTGAGTTTTTGAGACGAATCTAACGATACATTAACAGTCGAAATCCATCCAACAGTTTGGAAGATACGAGGTAATAAAGAAATTTACATACAAGATAACACTTGCTTACTTGCACTTGCAACATAACTCTTGCTTGGCGGTCGGGTGAAAAGTAATAAATAATAATAACCAGTACAAAATGAATAAAACTAATAAATATTAAAATTCAGATATCTTACTGCCTAGTGACACAGTCGTTAATTTATTTTTAAGAACGCTTAGATTAAAAAAAAGTCAAACTATCAAAGAAACAGACATTTTTTTAAAGGTAGCTGCTGGTATTTGATTGAGAACTTATGGTGAGAACAGCATTATCATCTGAAAAATTTTTTGATACGTTAAATAAACGCCGTGATGTCTGGTACATCGTGCAGATGCACGAAAGCCCTTATATAGAATCATATCAGAAAGTTAATACGTTTTTCGAAAGTGAGAAAACTATTTGCAATGTGACAGTTATTATCATACAAAACGCAATAGCAATTCACTTTGATGTTTACATGTTTATGTGTCTAACATTTGTACTTTATTAAGACCAGACACCTGCACTAGCATATATATAACGAACTGGAGGAGTTCCTACTTATACATTACTTCTACGAATAACACCGAGATTAATGCCCGATTTCACCAACGCTATAAGTCGTCACATAACTATATACCCCCTAGATTAAAAAGACTCCTAAACCGGTTCGGTTATATGACATTTTATTGTTTCCATGATGACTATTCGTTTCTAAAATTTATCGATAAAACAGATATTACTGTTTTAATTCTAAGTTTCTATGTAATGTAATAAATTATTCTCTATATTGTCAAAAACTAACACACAAAACTGTCACATAGTGTTAGAGTTTCGAAAATCAACTTTCTAAATTATTCTTTCTTTCTCTTTTTTTTTAACTACATAGGGGCTCCTAACGTTTCGTGAAACGAAAAATTTTCGTTAGCGGACCCCTATCCTTTTTTAGGGGTTTGCTTAGTATTAGGGGACTTTGGTGAAATCGGGTACAAGCCGCTTTAGAAAAGTTTGTCCACTAAATAGCCTTAACCAGGAATCGAAACCAGGGGTCAGGCGTGGAAGGCAGATGTTCTGCTACCGTGCCTACGGGCCAGTCAATATATAATATAACTAGCTGTACCCACGACTTCGTCTGCGCGGAAAATTTTTCCGTGACTTCACCGGGTTACCGAGGTTACCCGAGATACCTATAATAATAATAATGTACTCAGACATTTCACACAGCGCCATCTAGTCCCATACTAAGCAGCACAGCGCTTGTGTTATGGGTACTAGACAACTGATATACTACTTATATACTTTTCTTTTGTAAATACATACATATTATACATAAACACCCAGACTCGAGGCGGGAATCGAACCCGCTACCCCCGTTTACTTTCCGACGCGCTTAACCGTTGCGCCACAGAGGTCGTCAAAATGTATATTGTTTACCTATGTATATTGTTGGAGGAGATCTTGAAAAAAGGTACTTTCTATCGCGGAGCATTCGCCGTATTGAATTAGTGATGACGTCAAATGTATAGAAACCTATTCCTGTGTAGGTAAAAGTTCCTTCTTATCGCGGAGCATCCACTATATTGGATTTATGAAATCACATACAGAAATCTTCCTCTGCGTATTCCATTTCATTTGATACCCATATTGTTGGTGTTGATCAAAACAGTTATTTCCTATTATGGAACATCCGCCATATTGGATTTATGATGACGTCATATATACAGAAACCTCCTGTGTATCCCAATTCATTTCATGTCCATGTTGTTGGAGTTCTTGAGAAAGTTACTTCTTATCGCGGAGCATCCGCCATATTGGATTTACGATGAAGTCATATATACAGAAACTTTCCTCTGTGTATTCCATTCCATTTAATACCTATATTGTTGGTGTTGAACAAAAAATTATTTCTATTATAGAACATCCGCCATATTGGATTAATATTGACATAACATATGCAGAAACCTTCTGTGTGTCCCACTTCGTTTGATACCTATATTGTTGCACATCTTGAAAAAAGTTACTTACTATCGCGGACTATCCACCATATTGATTTATGATGATGTCACATATACAGAAACCTTCTCCTGCGTATTCCATTTCATTTGATACCCATATTGTTGGTGTTGAACAAAAAGTTATTTCCTATCATGGAACATCCGCCATATTGGATTTATGATGACGTCATATATAGAAATAACCACATGTCATTTTTTGAAAAACAAAGTAGCCTATTTACGGGCACGAAAAGTTTCCTGTTGAACACGGAAAGTCGGATTTCCGACGTTTGTGAATAATCCTGATGGTTATTTGCCTCACTTCGTAGCACACAGGCTGTCTGAAGTTATGAAGTCTATGCTTCTATCATTATTTTTTATTTTATTTCCTTATTATAAGTACATTATTAAAGTAATATGTGTTTATAAAAGGTACTTGTTGCAAACTGAATTTAGACATATTATATCAACTTATTAAAAAAAATAAACAAAAAAGGTCTGACCACATTGCAGGATTTGAACACGCGCACTTCGGCGTGGTAGACCTACGGTCTGGCCATTGTATTGTGTAAACTCTGTTGCAATATTAAAAAAGTTTAGAAGTTTAGAGTTTATAAGTTTTAAGTGTGTAAAAGACGGAGAAAACGATTTTTCCCAGAAATGAGACCTAGCAAGATCGATTTCTCGCTACCCTCAACCCCTATATTGTAAATTTCATTGAAATCGCTAGAGCCATTTTCGAGAAAGCGAGGTCAAATATATATATGTCGGTGGAAATAATAAAAGGCACTCATTTGACTATACTAAGGCAAAGCGCGACTTCCGGTTTGGAAGGGATGCGTGCTAATGTAATGCGCGTCGGGGCCGGCTCTGGAAATCTGTTGGACTACTGCGGTCGGTGCGATAGCATTTCTCCGACGGATTGTTTGCCATTATTAAATTTCCAATTACCTACGTAACAATTGTTACGAAGAGTTTTCTGTCCTTTGCACATTAACTTTGTCTTAAAGTGGTATTTTATGGAGTAGTTCGCCTCTTGTAAGATTAGGTATTTATTTCTCATAGCTGAGTCGCAAGAGCACGAATTGCCCTGTGTCTATTGCGACATACATATACACCTCTATCTACAAATATTGCTCGTTTAATATTATAGTGAATGTAATAATGTATCTAATTAAAAAAATTTGTTATATTGATATCCTGAACCGTGCACCATTATAACAATGTATATGGTACCTACAATTGTAATATAATAATAATAGTAGTTGGGACAAACAACTCGCCATGTTTTTGTTTTGTTTACGTGTCTGTGTGCCACGCTACACAGTTTCGTTCTTCAGATGAGGCAGTGGTTTATTTCGCTTACATAAGTTGCACATTTATATAGGTGCTTGTAAATTGTCGAACCACGACATACAGACCAACACTGTCAAAATTGCAATCCACAATGCGGTGTTGATGTCAACTTTATTGTACGGTAGTGAGGCCTAGATATGCCCGAAATCGAGTGAAAGTAACATAAATGCAGTAGATATGCGATATCTTAGAAAGATATGCGGTGTCACCCTTGCGGACAGGATAAGCAATGAAGAGATATACGCAGTATGACATGGTTGCGCGACAGTGTTATTGTAAAAATGAAGAAAGGAATGCTAAGATGGTTCTGGGACATAGAAAGGATGAGGGATGAAAGACTGACGAAGAAAATATACGGTGCGAAAGTGAGTGGTAAAAGAAGCCATGGAAGACGAAGGCTGACTTATGAAGATCAAATAGCCGGAGTGATAGCAGATGGAAATGTCAAAAGCTCTCACATACCTAGGCGAAAATATGTGAGGAGAATGATGAGATTTGAGAAAGCGAAAGAAGTATGTAAGAACCGCAATGCTTTGCGCTCCGTCCTCTCTGACTACCCCGTTAGGGATACAGCGTGAAGATATGTATGTACGTATTGTAACTTTATGTTTTTTTTTTATAAAAGAACTCCACATTTTGTAATTAATTGCAAAACTGTCATCATTTTTACTTTATTTTATTAATGTTATACGTGACCAATCTAACAAAACATTTGCATGGCATCTGTGTCAACAGAAAAATTATTTACTACAGAAACTGTTTTATTCATAGCATTAAAAAAATAGTCTGTTGTTCAAATATTTTTAGAATCATACTTCGTCATTGCCCTTTCTTATAAGATATCACTTACGTAGACATCAGTTCTTAGAATTAGGGTGGCTTGCACCAACTATTTACATCTCGATTTATGGAACTGACATTTCGATTTTACTTGTAAAATTTTACTAGAGTTTAAATAGTTGGTGCAAGCCACCCTTAAAGTGTAATTAACTAATTTGAAGGAAATAAATTTTAAATACTTTAATTAAACAACATATATGCTAAAACAATTTAATTTTATGTGAATGTTTTTTATGTGAATTTTATGTGATACATCTCGCTTGCATCAACTATTAATCGAGTTTAAATAATTAGTGGAAGCCACCCTTAAGATATAAATATAGAAGGTATAGCATACAATGCACTGAGAAATAATATTTTTTGAACACCTTACACAAGTTCACTTTTTTCAGTTTTAAACATTTTCGTAATGGCTATCTAACGTAACGATATAATAATAATAATATACTCAGACATTTCACACAGCGCCATCTAGTCCCATAGTAAGCAGCACAGCGCTTGTGTTGTGGGTACTAGACAACTGATATACTACTTATATACTTTTCTTTTGTAAACAAATACATATTATACATAAACACCCAGACTCGAGACGGGAATCGAACCCGTAACCCCCGTTTACTTTCCGACGCGCTAAGCCACTGCGCCACGGAGGTCGTGTACGATTTGGTACGCATTAACGAAGCGGCATTAATAATACATCAACTCAATTAGTATACTTTATCCTATTATGCTAATATTACTAATTTGTCAGACAAAGTTCATGTGTAGATAATTTATAGGTCAATAATAAATTGCACGTCGATTAGTAACTTAGTAAAGTTTTGTATCTAGAAACCGGCGTAATCTAAAAGATATAGTTATGAACAAATTGAATAATATTACCTAAACTAATTAATCTGTGATATTACATAATGTATATTAAAATTATATTACTGCTTTACACGAATGTAGAAATCGCTACCCATATTTCTTTTTTTCTATCACGAAAAACAAAAGTTGACGAAAGTAATTAAAAAAAGGAATGTGGTTGATTGGCAAATGTCAACATAATCATGTTCATTGAAATCTGCTTGGTTAAAGGTACATTACAAATGTAATTAATTTTAATGGACATTAACATTCTGTGGTTTGTTTGTAACGTGTATCTAATATATTAAGTGGGCTTGCTAGGACTACTATGTCATAATAGTTTCGATATAGGTAATAAAATTGATTCCTGAAGGATGAAATCGCGTGACTGTTAAGTGTACCTGTAATGTATTGTGTTTCAATATATTGATGATATTTACAGTTATTACGAATTACTTATTAGGCATTTAATAAATAATACATACTATATAGTACCTACCTATATTGTTCATATCTTATGAGGGCTTTTAATATATTTATTCAGCGAACAATGAATGCATATGGGGTACTAATTTTTGCACTAGTCAGTTGGTTTGGCAAAATATTCGTTTTGTATGTAGTCTTATTAAATGAAAAGGTTAAATAATCAACAATATAAATAGGTATTGAGCAACGAACTTTATTGAACAGGAATTTTTACAAAATCAAAAATACCTCAAGAAATAGTAAAATTGTCCTTTGGTGAACTAAAAGTGCTGTTCCCCGGGCACCCTATATAGGAAAAATATAGAAATATCATGAAAAATTAATTTAATATAATAACAGGATATGATAGATAGCTGCGCCTCACGGTTTCACCAGCGTTATAAATTTGATATTTTTCCGGTATAAAAAGTAGTCTAGATTACTCCTTGAAAGTCCTCTATAACTGAAAATGAAAGTCGTGTTAAAAGCAGTTCAGCCGTTTCGGAGATTAACTCAGACAAACAAAAAGACAGATAGACAAACAGACAAAAGTTTAAAAAAGGCGCGTTTGTTTTGGTTACGTGTAAATAACCATGTAATCTTAAGAAAGAGTAATATTTACTTTAAACATATACATAAAATTGAAGTATCTGTCTATGATTTCGAAATAAAGGCTTTTTCTTGACATAGATAAAAGATATAGATAGTGTTAGCGGTTATAATAGGACCTTGACGGATATCTCGAGGTGATTCGCTCCTAAGCTGAATGTACAAAAAACTAAGTTTTCCCTATCCAATGTACCTAGAATACA
Organism: Zeuzera pyrina; assembly: GCA_907165235.1. Lineage (NCBI taxonomy): Eukaryota > Metazoa > Arthropoda > Insecta > Lepidoptera > Cossidae > Zeuzera > Zeuzera pyrina. The sequence continues at coordinate 15,199,379 of OU015624.1, forward strand.
TCATATACTAGAGCTAGGTGGGAAGCAATTAGTTAGTGAAATCAGCTACTTTTTTGGCTTAACATAAATAATAATAAATTACAGTGGGAGGACCGTATCGGGACTTTGGCTGAAAAGTTTAGTTAGGCGATATATGCTATTAGACGCATTAGACAGTTGACATATGTGGCCACAGCTAAGCTAGTGGACTTCACATATTTCCATAGTCTTATGTCTTATGGGCTGCTACTGTAGAGATCAGCAGTGCGCAGTGAAGTCTATATTTACTTTACAAAGACAGGAATATGTGCCATTTATAGTATGAATGCACAAGAGTCGTGGCGAGATCGTTTTAAAGATATTCATGTACTCATATACATCTTTGAAAACATAATGTACACTAGAAAAAATATAAATCTATTTCAAAAGAAAGACATTATTAATGGTATGGAAACTTGAGGTCGTGATCAGCTAGTTATTTGTAAATTTAAATTACAAAAGTCAAGTGAGTCATTTATGAGCAACTGTGTTTTTTTCACCTATTCGAAAAATTCTTTCACCATTTGAATCTTCAGATTAGTTACTCCAGTACGTTATTTTTTATTTTTTTTTGTTTCTGAGAGGGCAAGAAATAATGGCTGAGCGTCCCCACGGACGCTCAGCCAGACTACGCCGACTGATTACTGTCGGACTCGAACCGACTAAAAAAACCCCCTCTTTGCTGTTAGCCCTAGTTACAGTTACAGCGTCACCGGTCGTTTTGGGGCGAGCGCTAAAGGCGTCCTGCCAAATGGTTGACTGCCTGAGTTGTTGTTGAGCAATTGTCATATATATTTCAATAAATTGCAGCATATTTGTCCAAATGCCGCACGTCCGGAACGTTCCATACTCTTCACCCATTTTTTTATCGCGTCTTTTCTACCTACCAAAATTACTAATAAATTTCGACATCAAGTGCCGGTAAATTCGGTAATTTTTAAAATAATTTCATTATTATTCTATAATAGAAATGGAACGTGTAAAGTATATAATTTCTTTTACTATAAATATGGGGATTCCCCTGTGTTGCGCCGCTACACTCGAGCATGTGCTGACCTTTTGTAGTTCGAGTGAGTCAGCAGACGATACATTATTCTGGCGTTTCATTTACTATTTACAGTGTGTTTCCTAGATAATTGATTGTTGACATTATTTTGGAGTATTTTTTTTGTGTTCTTACTGAAGTTAACATTTCAGTTAAGTGCATTTTATATAAGTACGCGTATTTAATTTTGTTTTACAACATTTTGATAAAAAAAAACATTGTTAGATAGTTGTGCATAATTAACATGGTTAGTATAGGTGTTGCATGCAATAAATTTTCTCCGATCGTATTTTAATTGAAAAGGACTTACAAAGAGTCCCATATCTCAAATAGCTTAGGGTCTTAACGAGTCTAAATCTGGCGCTTGCTTATGTACTTAACTGGGACGGATGATGGGACAGGCTGCTTTGCTGTTAGTTGTTATTATTGTTGTTCCTTGTCTGTGTGTTTTGATATCCAAAGTCAAAGTCAAATTAATTTTTCAAGTAAATCCAATTACAAGGTATTTTTTAATGTCATATCTACTTTAGTTATAAATATAATCTTTATTATAAAACAGCCATTTTTTTTTGATACTGATGCATAAACTGATATTTTTTCTTCTCTCCGTGCGATGGCGTTATTCAACGGATATAATGACGTCAATGGCAATTGAATGTAAATAAAAAAAAACAATTTTTAATTTAAAAATTAGCCGAAAAATCAATCGTTATAATACTTTTCCTTTAATTTGTCTTGATAATTTTCATTAAATTTTCGAAAAAAAAATTAATTACAAAACATGTAACTTCTCTATTGAAGTTTTTTAGCTAAGTGTTGCCTGTAAATATCAATCTGTTAAATTTCTAGTTCAGAAGACAGTAAAATATCAATTGATAATATCCGCATAAATATCAAATGATATATATCGTGATATGTATTACGATATATATATCCTCTGATATGTATCAGCGAACCCTGGTAGTTTCTATTGAAGTATGTGTTACCATCCATGATTGAGCCGGGTTAGGAATAGCTTTCAACACAAAATATTTTGGGGTCTCTGGTCCTATAGTGTGTGTTAAGAGGGTCGTCGAGGGAAGTAACAACTATTTTTAAAGCAGCAGTTTTGGTATTCACAGGGATCGACATAATCTATGTGAAAAAGTAAATTATTGAACGAGATCCTCATAATTAATAGTTATAATTAGAATTCCAATTATTAGGAGACCGTACTATTACCAGATTTTCTTGCAGATGTTAATGTCGATTTTTCTACCGTTTTCTTATAAAATTGCGTGGAAAACAAAACAATTTTCTTGAATCATAGTCATTACGTAGGTTATTAATTATTATTGCATTGTTTATAGTAACTAAAGACTCGAAGTGCGCGGTTTATTTTAATTTCAAGAATTTAAATTTTATCTAATACAGTGTTTGCTCTCAAACAAATACTTTTATTTCATATAGGTTGGAAACATCGTTCAGAAGCCGCTGTAACTTAATATTCTGAAGATGGACCCTTTTTACTTGGAAGTCCGTAAGTGATTTGATAATGCCTATTATGTGACGGGCAGAGGATTGTTGTATATTTTTAAAAATCTCTGAAGAAAAGTTAATGTGTTTCAATAAAAGAAACTTAAAGTTATTTGAAGTAGTCTGAATTGGTTATATCCAATTAATCAAATAGTTTTGAATTAGATTATTTTCGAACTTTGATAAAGCGGAGAGGGTTACAAAAGATTACGATGCGCCAAAATAGAATAAAAAAAAAAATTAAACGGTTAAAACACTGATTTTTTAACAATCTTTAATGTATTCGTAGTTTAGTACCACTGTTTAAAAATATGTTTCTAAATTCACGTATAGGTATGTCATTGAGATTCGAAAATTTGTATTATTTATTATTTTTTTAAAGATTTTTGACAGATATAAGCTATGCTTAAATTATGAAAATGGAGAACAATGTTCGACTTTTGTTTTGATTCTCGAGCAAAACGATTTAGGAAACGAACGCTTCTATATTACTTTAAAGTTCGAGTGATAATGAGCGCTCCTCCAGTTCGCCACACACATATGTATGTAGTAACTAGTAACACAGTACAAGTCTAGTAATATATAGACTTGGTGCTCAGTTTGGGATTACAAAATTGGTGTAAACGTTTTGCGTATTCATGCTATTATTGTGTAAATTAAAAGATCTTTGTCGGAAGGTACTAGGTATATGTTAAAGTGCAATATTGTATATAAGAAAAAAAACAATTATTTGTTATGTTCTATATCTTAAGTACCATAAAATTTAAAATGCACATTTCTGGAGCTAGTTTTTGTTTTACAGATGACTTAGTTGCACAATACTGCAACGATTTTAAATAATATTAGCCATATTTTTAAACTCTTGTACTTGTCTAGTTAATTTCACACAGTTATTAGCAGTTACATAGTACCTTAAATCAAAAAGCTCCTTATTAGAAGTAGTTTGAGTCTACACTTTGATAATTATGGAAGTAATAATTTACCTAATGTAGAGAGGCAGCGTACGCGGCTAAGCGATATTAATCAGTCTGCGACTCCATCCGTTTCCGCTTAATTTCTGATTCTAATTCTGTTCAACATTTATGTTAAGTACGAGGACAGGAAGCACAGGTGGCCGTTGATGACACTAATTTAAAGTGACTATTAAATAAATGAATACAAATACCTCTTGTAACTATAGTTTAAACTATGTCAGATATTTTAATTAAGTAAAGCAATTTCAGTTATGTAATTTAATAAGTGTCTAGGTTAGGGGTTGTCGACATGAGTGCGGTGGAGGAAAACCCATATCAGTCCATTGGACTACTGCCGTGAATTCTTTGTTTTATGATAATTTACGAAAAACATGAATTAGGAACCTCATGCAAAAAAATATACATTTTTGTATTGTGTTCAAGAGAAGTTACGAAATATTTACATTTGAAACAAGGATAAAATGCCCAATTATTTATTATTTGTTATACCTCTACGTGGAAAAAATGAAAAACCAATTGGGAGACTTCACACAAAGTTTCGAAGCTTAGAAATATTTCGTACATTTACACTTTACAACATAATAGTTGCCGTTCTACAATACTGGCCATATATGCCCATAATATAACGTATGAAATTGTCGTTCTGCAATACTGTCCATTTGAAATGTAATTTATGTATGGCTGGCAATAAATTCTAAATTCAAATCAATTTTATTTTAAAAATATGGAATTTTATTTTGTCATTTCAGTCAGTTGTTTCAGTTGTCAGTCATTTGTTTATTGATTAGAGTTTTGTTTTTACTATATACATTTGTATCTTTTTCATCAGTATGGACACGATAAAAATACGAGTAATTACGGAATACGAGTTCCGTCGCAGTAGCAATGCGGCACAAACGGCTCGCAACATTAACGTCGTGTACGGAGTGAACACTACAAATGAACGCACGACCCGTTTTGGTTTGAACGCTTCCGACATGGAAATTTTGATCTGAAAAATGAACCCTGTGGTTGCTCAAAAACTAAAGTCAACAACAACGAATGAAAGGCGATAGTGGAAGCTGACGATACTCAATCAACTGCTGAGTTAACAGCAGCTTTCGATGTTAGCATCAAAACAATATTGGTCCATTTGCGTCAAATTGGCAAGGTAAAAGATCTTGATAGGTGGGTGCCGCATGAAATGAACGATGAAACGAACGCCAGCGCGACGAACGCGTTGAGGTATGCCTTGCGTTGCTTAATAGATACAGAAACGAAGGGATTTTGAACCGCATTGTCACTTGCGATGAAAAATAGATTCTTTTTGATAATCGTAAGCGGTAATCATGTTGGTTAGACCCTGGTTCAGCACCTAGGCAATGCCCCAAACGAAAACTTGGAAAAGTGATGGTTACTGTTTGGTGGTCTAGTGCCGGTGTAATTCATCACAGCTTCTTACCAAATGGCACGACCATTACTGCGGATGTGTACTGTGAAGAACTGAACACAATGATGGAGAAGCTCGCAAATCTCTGGCCTGCCTTGGTTAATCGTTCGTCCCCGCTGTTCCTGCATGACAACGCTCGACCTCACACGGCACAACAGGAGGTCTCTAATCTACAAGAGCTGGGTTGATTAGGGTAATTTTGCGTCATCCATCGTACTCCCCAGACCTTGTGCCGACAGATTTCTACTTTTTCCAAAATTTGGACAACTTTTCGGCAGGAAAAAAGTTCTATACCCGAGAGGCAGTACGAAATGCCTTTGAAGAGTTTGTTGCCTCATGTACACCTGACTTCTTCAAGAAGGGCATTGAAAAATTATCACTGCGCAGGCACAGATGTATCGATAGCACGGGTGCATATACTTTGATTAATAGAAATAAAAAAAATATATAAAAAAAATACTTTAACTTTTTGTATACTAAACGGCAATTTCATAGGTAAAGACCTAATATTACATGTAGTAAGAAAAACGAAGCGAACAAACAAAGACGGAATGTTTGATATAGGAAAAAAAGTCAATAGTTGTAATATCTTTAAAACTGATGTTAGTAACTACTTATAGGTAATCGCCGCCAAGTTCTAGCGACTACGTGTCGTGTGTTAAGTACTTATATTGAAAAAATTAATTTAGTCAATTTTGTATTTTATATCATAATAAATTGTCATATCTAAGGAAAATCCAATCGACAAATTGCAACGCTAAGCGCGAACCAAGACGATACTACAAACATGCACTTACCAGCTTATCACACAACATGAAATTATTTTGAATTTTATAATGGAGTTCAGTATAATATTTTAACCAATAATATAATAACACTGGTGCTATTATTACAGATAAGGATAATAGTAATAATTAGTTAGTAAGACACTGATTGAAATGCAGGTCATAAGCTACGGTTTCTGAATAAATTATATAGGATTTACAGCATTGGTAATAAAGGTTTATAATAATACTAGTTGAACCCGCGACTTCGTCTGCACAGAACATTTTTTGTGGCTGTCAAAAAAGTCTACGTCTTGCCTTCATCTGTCTCCGGTCATATACTAATTAGTTCGACGGTTCATCATTTCCCATTCAAAGTTTCATCCCCCTTTTCAACCTGTTAGGGATAGTTTTTTTGATAAAAAAGTAGCCTACGTCCGTTCCCAGGTGTCAAACTATATCCATGCGACATCATAATCCGTACAGAGCTTTAGCATTTCCGGTACAAAGTTTCGTCCCCCGTCCTACTGTTCCCTTTTTCACAGATTTTTGATAAAAATGTAGCCTATGTGATTTTGATAAAAAAAATCTATCACTGCACCAAATTTTATCATAACCGAAATTTACCATTTTTCATACAAAGTTTCACACCCTTTTTCACCCCTTTAAGGGTACATTTTTATACTATAAATATTATAAACAAGTATCCTATGTCCATTTCCAGGTGTCAGATTATATCCATGCTACATCATAGTCAGTTCAGCGGTTTTCCCGTACAAAGTTACCCCGTCACCCTTTTCACAGATTTTTGTAAAAAATAGTAGCCTATGTATTTTTGATAAAATAAGTCTTATCACCTCACCAAATTTTAACATTACCAAGATTTAGCGTTTATCATACAAAGTTTCATCCCCCTTTTCACCCTCTGGGGTAAATTTTTAATAAAAAAAGTGGCTTATGCCCGTTTTCTGATGTCAAACTATTTGCCTGCCAAATTTTATAAGCATCGGTTCAGGGGTTTACTATTTTCCATACAAAGTTTTATCCCCCTTTCCATCCCTTTAGGAGTACATTTTCTAAAAAAATCATGAGCACGATCACGTGTTCTTACTATGTACCAATTTTCATTAAGATCAGTCAAGCCGTTCTTTAGTTATAAAAGGACATACAGAAAGACAAACAGACAGACAGATAAAAATTTTAAAAATGGTAGAATCGAAATCAGTGAGTCATAAAACGACTATGTATCGCAAAATTTGTCAAAAAAACTGAAATTACAGACAGACGCAAGAGATTTATATAGTAGTGTAGATAATATGTAACCTTATGACAAAATTAAAGGGTGTAAATAACCAGAAATAACAGTATAAATTAGTTTTGAACAGACATATTTAACAGATATTAAATCATATTTTAGAAAATAAACTCTATAAACCGAATGTTAGTCATTGTCCTTGTTTTCCAGGTTTTAGTATCGTAAATAAGGAATTGTGTAGCTACCTATTCGGAAAAGTAATGGCCCGTAATACTGTGCCATAAGGATAAAAGCTCAAAGTGGCAGTATTTTTTATTGTTTTCATCGTACCAAGGAAAAATTACTTATGATTATGGTAAAATGTTACCTTTATAGTCATTATTATTGTTTCGAATATTATAAAGATTATTTATGTATATTACGTATGTATAAAGTTTGTATACATAAATATAATGAACATGGACAATCGTTACAAAACAAAAAAAAGTTACTTATGATTATAATGAAACATCGCCTTTATAGTAGGTAATTATTAATTTTTCGAATGTTACAGAGAATCCTTATGTATATTATGCTTATGTATAAAGTTGATAAGGTCACGCTTTATTTAACGAGATAGGACATAGGACGATGAAGCGGGCAAAGGCATACCCACCGAAGTACCGTTATGTAATTAGTAAGCCCCATTTCTTACCATTTTATTCTTAGTCCTTCAATGGGATAAGTGGTTAGACGGTCGCTGAATTAAAACACATCCAGGCAGGAGAGAATTGAGAAATATCCCTTTTCTGAATTTTCCTTAACGAAAGTGGTCTAAAAACAGCGATGGCTCTAGTTCATTTAGCGCCCGGATACAATCAATACCCTGGCGCCCTCTAGTAGGTGCACGATCGAAATGGTATCTTACAGCTTTGATTATTTACTCTCTAGAAATCCGTTATATACTCTCAGTTATATTTTCACCAGTGACCGGAAATTCGAGTTTAAAATGTTGCAATTATAAATGAAGCTGGGAAGAAATATAGCCCGTTTACTTCGCTTGCGTTACGCCCACGTGAATCCGCGGGGTGGGTAGACGCGAGAGTAAAAAGGATTTTTTAGGAAGGGAGCGCTTACAAGAATAAAAAAGTACAACTTTGTCGTTAATTCAAAAATATTTCATTTAAAAACTAAATGTAAATCACAAGACAAAATAGGTATAGATAAAATTTCGCAGACTCAACAGAGATTACATTGGTAATTTTAGTGAATGTAAAATATGTACAGTCAAGGAATTTGATTCACGTACCACCATAAGTCGAAAGTCCTCTGAAATATGATAACATTAAGGTTCATTTTCTTCTCAAATCTAATTTGACAATATACATATATTACTATCTTTATCTACTTTATTGGTTTCTCTAATTTAGACATGATAGTGTGATGTCAACACGATGTCAATAATGTGTCATTCATTTATTTTCACTTTGAATTGAATCATCATGGAATCTTCTTAAATTCGATATTCTAATCTCTTGATTTCTGCTTTTGATATTGGTAATTGTTATATATGCGCCATATTTCTTAAACTCCAGTTGTTACAATTAAATTACTTATTTAATTATTCTAAACTATCTGTTAAATAAATAAATGCATTTCTAATTTATAAATGCTTGCATTAAAACAATTTTTGACTAATTTTCTCTTTATACTCTTCATCTACCCATGCTCCACTTTCTAAATGTCGGGAAGTAAATAATAACATTATGATCTAGTTAAAATATGTTTCATATATACGCTGATTATTATTACGGTGTAGTGTATGATCACGGAGGACTCAACCCATGTTGGACCGTTTAGATATCTGATATGTTCCCTTATATATTCTACAACATTATAACAATACTTAATCATTGATAAAGATTATTTATTTAGGAACATCTGTGGCTCTCCATAGAAAACATATCGATTCCCCTTATACAAATGTGGGAAAATAGACAACATAAGGACTGGACAAGCCTTAGAGCGGCATTGCTAAGAAGGCTGAAAATTATGTATAGCGTGGTACGTATATTTGTTCTTTTAAGTAGTGTAAGATTACAACCTTGCTTAAGGGCAACTACTGGTAGCTTACCAAACTAGATTCAATCAGTCTTCTCGTAATTACTTTTCACATAGCTTCGCGATCTCTACGGGCTACAGGACAGGCTATAGGAAGTTATTAAAAACTAAAATTATAAATTTATGAAGACCCCTGGGCAACTTAAAGTGTATCGTCAAGGGCATCCACGAGCGCAGGGTCTTTGAGAGCGCCGCGAGCGACGTAGGTTCTTTGGAGGCGTCGCGAGTGGCGCTCGGCGCCCCAAAAGACCCTGCGCCCGTGTGCGGCGCACGCCCTGTACCATAGGTAAAGCCTGCTCTGCTAAATAATTTTTCTTTGGCTTGTCATTTTCACCACTGCACGAGTACTAACTACAATAATTACATGTATTTATTGTGACTTTACCACGCCAATAGACAGGTTATAATTAATTTTCAAGTGATATTTATTTTTTTAATATGCCTACTCTCATTATGAATAATGGTGACTTCGAACGGAAGAAAAAAGTTCATCTAAGAGTACTCTCTTAAATATTATACTTAATATTAATTATTATAATTTATGAAGTATGTGATAGTGTATAAATTGTTATGACACCGGTTTATATACTAAAAATATAAATCAATATTAACAAAGAAACATTTTTACGCGATACAAGAGCGACCTAGAGATAGAATCTATATACTCCTTTCATTAGTAACTCAAGTCACTGGCAGGGCGTTGTATTAGAGTTTCCAGAGAGGGCGCTAAAGAAACAATTTACAAGGTTGTGAAAATACAATTTCTGTAATAACTCCCATAAGTGGAATTAAAACTACAGCGTTTCTCTACGAACTATAGTCCAACTTTTAATTCGACAGTGATTAGACGTTTCCAGTTCTTAGTTCGTTTCAGTTCTTGCAGTTTTCTAAATAGTGATGTTCCCCAATGTCGACTACATTTCTGTTAAGTCTGTAGCGGTTGCCCCGTGGCGTTATCCGCACAAAATCTCCTTTTTGGATCATTCCTTTCAAGAGATAGCGGTAGCATCGGAAATATACAAATATTTATAGCAATAGGGAAAGTGGTTATAATAGTAAAAAAGTAAAAATAAAATACGGCATTAAATTTTTCGAATTATTTAATACATTATGAAATGGCGACGCTACACGGTCATGTCAGTAGTAAATAAATGACATGCTAGACTAGTCAATCTATTTAGTTGAATCGATATCGACGATAATCGAATCATTTAACAACAAAATTATAGCTGGCCGCATTATTGAAAACTTTGATGAATAGAAACGTCTAACCACTCTATCGAACTCGGGACTAAAATCAAAATGGACAAAGCACTTGCTCTAAAACCGCATCCTTTTTGTTGACCGAGTTTCTAGATTTTTAATAATGTGCATGACTAGGGAACGTTCGTAGTACAACAATACACCGCTGAACATGACATATTTTTATTTCTGTTAATACTATTAACCAAAACGCTTAAGATTTACGAGTATGTATTTTGCAAATAATTATTTCAGTAATGTACGTGAAGTCGGTCATGAGCTGACACAAATTACATTGACAGTGCGAGGTTGCCATACTTACTATAGCTAATCGTCTTACTCGTGGTTACGCTCAATAAGATAGAAAGAGACACGAAAATTCGTTTGACACACGGTGATAAGAGCGGCAATTTATTATGAGTCTTTCATTATTTTTCTTGGTCCGAGCTACCGGATTAAAAAATAGACTATGCTTTAATATTTTACATATACATCTTTGTGTTACATCCTTTAAACGATAAATAGGTATGAAGGAGAGCAAACGCATGATATTTATATAAGACGCAAAAGAAACCCAAAAATCTTTCGTTATCTCTGTTATCTTTTTTGTAGTTAGAAGTTTATACATATAATAAACATTTTGACGCCATCATCGACATAATATATGCATTTTTAATGTTTTTGCTTTCTAATAAAAATCAGTCTGGTTCAAAGAGTACTCAATAATATAAATTAGTTCGCAAATGCTGCACTACGCGCTGTGTCCTTGTTGGTAACTGAAAAATCATAAGGTTGACATTGCAATCAACTGTTTCAAATATATGTATATTTTATAAAGTTAGTAATAATATTGGGTCCTTACATATGAAATTGGCGTTTTGTACGGGAGGAATATAAAGTCAATTTTTTTTGTAAAATATATTTAATTAATCAAAGTATGCACCGTTGTTATCTATGCACTTTTGCCATCTCATAGCTAGTTCATTGATCCCTTTACTAAAAAAACCATGGGGGCGAGAATCAATAAACTCTTTGAAGGCGGTTTGGACTGCCGCATCGGAGTTGAATTTTTTTCCTTATAAGAAGTTGTCCAAATTCCGGAAAAAATGGTAGTAATCTGTAGGAGCAAGGGCCGGGGAGTACGGTGGATGTCGCACACATTCCAATTGTAGCTCATCTAACTTAGTGGTTGTTTCTTGTGCAGTGAGTGGTCTTGCGTTGTCGTGAAGCAGCAGTGGCCTAGAGCGATTGACCAATCTAGGTTGTTTAGCAGCTAGTTCTTCCTTCATGGTTTGCAGTTGCTGACAATAGATATCTGCCGTAATCGTTTGGCCAGATTTTAGAAGGCTGTAGTAGCCGACACCGGCGCTAGTCCACCAAACACTGACAAGTAACTTTCTCTGAGTCAATTTTCGTTTAGGGCAGGATTTGGCTGGGTCTCCAGGGTTCAGCCATTGCGACGAGCCCTTCCGATTATCGTAGAGTATCCGCTTTTCATCACAAGTAATGATTCAATTTAAAATGCCTTCATTATTGTGTCGGTTGAGCAAAGTAACACAGCAGTCGACGCGTGTTTGAGAGTTCGATTCACTCAATTCATGAGGTACCCATCGTTCATGTTTTTTTACTTTCCCGATTTGCTTCAAGTGGATTAATACAGTTTTGTCACTTACCCCGAAGCCTGCAGCTATCTCTGAAGTGCTTTGTGATGGATCCGCTTCCACAATAGCCTTTAATTCATCATTTTCCACTTTGGTTTCCGGCCGTCCATGGGGTTGGTTCTGAAGGTCGAAATTTCCAGAACGAAAACGTTGAAACCAAAAACGTACCGTGCTTTCTTTTGCGACACCAGCGCCGTACACATCATTAATCCTTCGAGCTGTTTCTGCAGCACTGGTGCCACGGTAGAACTCGTACTCGTAAATATACCGATATTTCATGTTTTCTATTGTGCGGTAATAAGCGACGCCAAAGAAAAAAATAATGAGGAAAAAAACAAATGAATAACTGTTTTCAAAACTCAAATGTACCAGCTAAATGAATTTATAAATTTGAATTTGGAATTCTTAACCAAAGAGGAGATATTTCAGATCAAAGTGGTCAGTATGACAAAACGCTAATTTCATATGTAAGGACCCAATAATAATACTCATTAACTAATAACGTTTTAGTTAATGTAACGTTTTAGTTAATGAGTATTATTATTATTTGTAATATATAATATGTACTTATTAGTAATAAGTAATACACTCTCTTCCTCAAATCAGGTCAACAATAACAGTAGAGGTCCACGTGCAGAAATCCGAACAATGATGGCGAAACTCGCAGCAAAGCAGCAGTCTATCGATCTTCACAATTATTGCTCCATGATAACGCAAGACGTGCAGTTAGAAACCATCTGTCATCCTCTATACTTGCTGGACCTCGCCCCGCAATTTGGACAATTCTTTGCAACGAAAAAAATTTTCTTCGCAGGAAGCAGAACAAAATCAAATCAGTTCGCGGAGTCCACGTCCCCAAAGTTCTATCGCAAAGATTTAAATGATCTTTCGATTAAATGGCAAAAAAGTATAAACAACGAGATTAAATATGATATTATAGTTTGATTAAATAAATATATTTCATTCTACAAAAAAATTTGTTTTAATTTTTCTGTACGACTAATTCATACTTTCAACCCCTAATACATAATACATGTTTACATATGTAAATTTCTGACGGTTGTTTGGTTAAAATTTGATTTATAGAGAAAGACTATTTGTTATTTACCAAATGTTATTCTTCATCACACTTTCCAACGAATTTTACAATCGCTTCTCTCCAGATTCTTAGGAAAGTTTATAGGTAATTAAATGAAAAGAAAATCACTGAAGAATATTAATCAAGAATTTTTCAATTTTAAAGCTCCTTTTTATGCTCTAATCTACTTCGCACTTGATAAATACTTTAGTATTCAATCGGCAATTATTAAGTGCTCTTAACATTTTTACAGTCTCTTTCAATCTTTTTTAATTTGTCGTCTGAGCATGTAAGATAAAAAAATTCGAATGTATTTGGAGAAGCTTGTAAATAGCTAAGCACCATTTGCTTAGCGAAAAAAAATATTAAATTAAAATGTTTAGAAAAATTTGCCTCACAAATCACGGAAAGAAATAAAGCAATAGTATATACCTGGCGATCCTTGGTTGCCGACCTTCTGATGAATTTTTCTATGAAAATAAGCGATGATGAATATTAATAGCGAATGGCACCTCCACATGCAAAACCACATGCAACATGACAGTGAAAAAAAAAAGAAATTCATAATTCGATTTTATCTTTTTAATAGTTTTTAATTTTTTTTTGCGGCCATTATGCGAAAAAGTTGATAATGCGCGTGATGTTGGTCCAGTCATCAGGATCGGCTCACAATTCACCCACAGGAACGTGCTAGTGTTTCCCCATAATCCGCAATTTGTATGGCGAAGGAAAAAGCAAAAAGAAAGGAGTCCAACCAGTATTATAGACAGGTATAAATAATTTCATCTACAAATTATATAACTATAGATTATTTTATTTAACCTACAGAAATAATAAAACAATAAAATGTTAATAAAAATAAATTTAACTACCAAACACATCGCAAGTACAAAGATAAAGAAGTAATAATAAGGAAATGATATTATTTACAACTGGCTACAACATATTTTTTTTTTTTATTCTCCTTCCCCTAGCATGGGCAAAGCCAGGGCCCTTTTTTCTCTGACATACCAGTTCTCGCTTACTTTCTTTCATCTGGGAATAAGACCCTTCCTTTCTCGCCTAACGGCAGGTTAGCTACTGCTGTAAATTTTATTTGCATGAAAAATCTTTAACCTAATTACATTTTCATCTTAGTAACTATACATTTTTCTTACTCAACTTATTTCCGTAGTTATTTATTGTTCCCTTCGTATACATTTCCTTCTATATTCTAATTACAATTCAGTCTTAATTTTGTTACCATTTCCACTTTTATTATCTTATTTACTACACTTATTTTACTGTACATGTCATCTTATATCTATAATAACGATTTCTTATTTCTATTTACAGTACTTTACATTACTTATTTCTATTTACAGTTCTTATTTCTATTCTCAGTACTTTATACTGTACATGTTGTCTTATCTTTATAATAACAATTTCTTGTTTCTATTTACAATGCTCTTAATTCCATTTCCTTCTTTTACTTCACAATCATCTACAGTATGTCTTAGTCAATTTTAATTTTATTCTAGTACAGCTTTAAGTGTTATTCATTATTTGGATTTCCCATTTGTTAATGTTTTACAACAATTACCTTAGTCTTATTTCTCTCTATTGCTATTTTCGCAATTCTTTTGCAATACTCTAGAAATCTCTTCCTTTTATCTTTTTCCTGCATAATAACGCTAATCGTTGTCCTATTTATATTCGTTCCTATAGCCATTTCTATGTCTTGATGATGTTCTACAACTACAATATGTTGTACAGACAAAAAAACATACGTTATTTTATGTACCTACATAAAACAACGTACATAAAATCACATGACCATAAAATGCATGAAATTATACTTTATAAATGAAAGAAAAGTAAGAAAATATTTAAAAAAAACAAGCTTTCATTAAAATGCATAAAAAAGATAAAATAAACCAAGGAGTTCATAAAATTCAGGATGTTGTGTAAATCTGTGTAAACCCCAAACCTAGAAAAGGTTGCTGCTCTACAGAAGAGTCATCGGCAAAAGTATGATAAATAGACACGTACTGAGCGTGTAAACAGTATGTTCATGTTCTGCTATTTCAAAGCTTATCCAGTATTTTTTTTATTTTAAGGGGTACCTACGCCTTAAAATAAAAAAATACGTAAAAAAAACAGGAAACGCTACTATTCATTTTAAGGGGTAGATTAATCATCGAAAAGTACTCTCATGAGGTAACAATCCTGGCTGTATTATCAGTTCATGGTTAATAACATCTTTAGATATCAAAATCGCAAACGCAAAGTATCGTGTCCATACTAATAAGTAATAACCGTCGAGGAGTGCTCTCGTGAGATGACAATCCTAGTCGCATTATCAAATTTCAAAGTCGTAAGAGGAAGTGGTGAGAATTTGGCTCGCAAGATTTGAACTAAACATACAAACATACATTTAAAGTTATATAAAAGCTTGTAATAAAGGTGTATTAAATATATTATGAATTAATAAGGTTTAATGTAATAATTGCATGTGTATGTATTAATAAAGATTAATATAATAATTACAATAATTGCAGGCTTTAAAGCCTGCTTATATTTGCTAGTTATTGACAGTCATTTTGCAGGCACAAAAACAACTATGAATGTAGACCAAGTCTGAAGGGCTCGGCTCTTGATTTGACAAAAACGAATAGAGTGCCCTTGAGATTTGCGCTGCGAGATTGCGCTCAGTTTATTGCTAATCCCCTACTACAATCTCTCGTTTTGACTACATAACGAATATAGAAAAGAGGAGTATCCAGAGACGTTGACGGACAAATTACTGAATAGATTTTGATGGGGTTTTTATTGTTAGCTTATGTTAGTTAGTTACAACTTGGGCTCCAACACAAAAAATCCTTTCGAAAAAAACGATAGATATGGTGCGTAGGTAACCGTGGTTCATACGCAGGCGAAGTCGCGTATGAACAACGGTTACGGTCGCCGTAAATATACAACAATTACTCATACAAGCATACATTAATATCAATGCCATATTAGCAGTAATAGTACAAGTAAGAGCCTCAGTTAGTTAAAAACAAATATTTTAAATAATCTAATCGAATAAGTTATGTCATTGCGTCATCCTTCTGGAACAATAGCACATTATTCCGATTTCTTGAGACGCGGTACCAGCACAGTGTCCGAAATGTACTTTTGAGGGGGTGAAGGCGCGGCGAAGTATTCCCCTCCGCGCGGGGGCATGCGTCTCACCGTGTACAACGGGTTTGTCATGACAGTGCGGCGTGTTGAAAATAGAATTTATTTAAACATAATATGCCACAGTGTAGTAATTATTATGTAGAATCATACGTGAATTTTCCATAAAGTTAATATACCTAGCGGGATTTTTTAATCCATACTATAGTATCCATACTATATCCATACTTATGCGAAAATCTGTCTGTCTGTCTGGTACGTTTTCACTGCTAAACCACCGGACTAATTTTTATGAAATTTGGCAAGGAGATAGTTTGACACCAATGGACGGACATAGGCTACTTTTTTTTTAAATCTATGAACGGATTAAGACGAAATTGGATACTGACATAAACCTTTTCCATTAAAAACATAGAAAAAAATCTACCCCTAACGAAGTGAAAAGGAGGATGAAACTTTGTAGGGAAAATGCTAAACCGCTGAACCAATTATGATTAAATCATATACATACATCATAATCGGTTCAACAGTTTATAGAGATACTTAGCGGAAATACAGAGACAGTATGTGCCCAAAAACAAACATAGGCTACTTTGTTTTTTAAAATGACATGTGGTTTTTTATATGTGACGTCATCATGAATCCAATATGGCGGATGTTCCACAGTGGGATATAACTTTTTGTTCAACACCCACAATATGAGTATCAAATGAAATGGAATACGCAGGGGAAAGTTTCTGTATATGTGAAGTAATTCATACATCCAATACTGAGGATTCCAACCATCACCAACAACATGGGTATCAAATAAAATGGAATACGCAGGGGAAGGTTTCTGTATATATGACGTCATCATAAATCCAATATGGCAAATTTACCGCAATAGAAAATAAGTTTTTTGTTCAACACAATATGAGTATTAAATAAAATAGAATACGCAAAGGAAGGTTTCTGGATGTTATGTGACGTGCGGTATTTCAATACATACTGTGCACTTGGTGGAAATAAATTTTTTGAATAAAGAGATAATGAGTGGTAATGAAAAACAAAGTAGGCTACACATTAGTTTTCGTACACATACTATCTCTGTACCAAACTTCATCATAATCTATTCAACGGTTTAGCATTTCCCATACAATATTTCATCTCCCTTTTCACTCTCTCAGCCTATGTCCGTCCCTCAGTGTAAAACCAATCTCCATGGCAAATTTCATCAAAATCGGTCTGGCGGTTTAAACATGAAAACGTACCCGACAGACAGACAAATTTTCGCATTTTTAATATTAGTATGGATTATGAACGTATACGTTAGCATTATACTATACTTCTTTTTTCTACACTGTGACATTTTTTCTTGCAGTAAAATGTTTTCAAATACATATTGCCAGCAATTATTATTGATAGGATTAAATAATCGATTATAATTGTAGTTTACAATTTTCCATAATTATGTTATATCGTGATATTGACATAAATTAATATTCTTGGATAATTTCAGTTATTTATTATATACTGTCATATAAGTACTCTTTATTAATTTAATATTTTTGATTCCTTGAATTCAATTATAACTGAATTGTCAATTTCATAAAATTACTCAATTATGTCCGTACCATTTTTCGCGAATAATGTAATCGTGTTTATAAATAGAAAAATATTGCCTTTGGCAATTTTATGTCACAATGTCAAATTTACCACTATGTATACAATTTTCTCACGAGTTATATAAAATATTTATAAAGTAAAATCGTTATTTTTGTATTTATTTTCGTTTTATGCAGAAGAAATTTAAATTTTTGAATTTAAAACGGATATGTTTTACACACGATTATCCTATGAATGCGCCGCACAAACCAACAGCGATCCTACCTCTAACATGGTCCCGACGGGACTGTAATGAGCGAAATTGATACGCCTCGAAGTCGAAATCGTAAAGTTAAGTAATATTTTAAAATTGTAAAATAAGGATTCTTAAATGAATAAATTCAACCTCATTCTACCCTTGGAAATGCGATGACAGTTATTTACGTATAATTTTTAACGCATAAATGTCGATAGATTTCATATGAAGCAACTTTTAAACCATTAAACTTTGTGATGTTTTTTGATGCTATGAAATATAACAAATCACGTAACGAAGCCCATACTTCTCTCGTCGACATCCTCGTAATTAACATATATTTTTTTCAGAGATCAAACTTTAATATTTCATTACAAACAATGCATTTAAAATCTCGCAATGTCGAAGCCACCTCGCCTTAAGAGGACGAATCCATATTATAACAAGCTATCATAAATGATATTAGCAACGTAGCATTATAAAAAAAGGTTCTAATAAATTAACGTTTCAGTGGAACAACGTTATCAATAATATTTTTATTAAATCTGGGATATTACGTATCAACATGGCAACACTGGCCTACGTACGACATGCAAACCATAAATTAAGTTAAAAAACCGGTCTTATTCTGTTATTTGCAGTGTTAATATGTCCTTCTTTTTTTAGTTGGTCTCTGATTTTAAGCTTGTAGTTTATATACTATTTAATTAAATTTAAATAAAATTTAATACGGACATATCAAAAGCTCTCGCCTCAGCCTCGCATACCTTAGCGATAGTGTGGTAAAAGGAGAATTGAGGAAGCGAAAGAAGTATGTAAGAACCGCGTTACTTGGCGCGCCGTCCTCTCTGACTGACTCGCTAGAGATACCTACATATAGCAAATTCTGAAACTTACGTAACATTTTGATCTGATAATATCGTACAGCATATTTTGCATTGCTGCCATTAAACCAATAACGTTTTAATAAGTTCGTGAGATAGACATTAACTACCTACTTGTTAAAATATAATAAATGAATATCGCTAAACTTTGTCGAAAATTTATTGTAACTAAGTATAGGCGAGTAGATTTATTTTTATGTGTAATGTTTACGCAGTTTAACACGTTTATATGTTACTAGCAAACCCGGCCCGTTTCACTGGGCGTTAGTTGAAGTTAAAATAAATTAAACAGTTTTTATAATTATTTTGATACTGCAAAAAAAAAACAAAAAAAAATTCTACTGATCCGATCGCTACCAAACTTTACAGAAACACCCGCTAGGCCAATCTGAAGATTCCTTGAAAATTTCATCGAAATCAGTCCAGCCATTTCGGAGTCCATAAGGAACATACATACATACATCGCCTTTTATATATATAGATAACGATCGACAATCATACTCTCCACAAAACAAACGACAAATCGTATATGCCGTGATATCATGAGCATGAAATATTGCTAATGTTGTGGATTTAACCAAACGAAAATGTGCTTTCAGCAAATCCTCTAGAAAAGTGAAAAACATGAGAGTCATCGTTTCCATGCTGCGTCATTGCCTTCTTTAGTAGTCGGTCCTTACTATGAAAGAAATACTAAATTATTATTCGCATCAATAAATAACACTTGACATTGAAGTTAGATATATACCTACGTATTTAAGATATTAAATATATTTTAAAAACCAATATATCTAGTTAATGCTATCGATTCGTTTTTCGAAAAATTTTAAGAAAAAAATGAAACCGCTTTCAAAAAAAAGACACTGAAAAGTATAAAATAACTATACTAACCAAAACTCAAGTACGATTAAAATAACTTTATAAATATGATACACATAGTTACCTATATAATTAATTTTGACAGTTACTGAAGTCGGTGCCAAGCCTACCAAACTAACAGACTTCTTTCTAATTCTACAGCGCAACGATATACTCGTACAGGAGAATCATCAATAGAAATAAAAGTTATTACCATGTCGTGTTATTTGGTGTATCTTCGAAGTCCAAACTCCAATACCAGTGAAATTTAAACGGGACCACTTCTAAAGTATGTCTACCAAACAAAAAAAGAATCATCGAAATCGATTCATAATTGGCGGAGTAATCGCGTAACAAACATAAAAAAAAACGTAAAACATACAGTCGAATTGAGAACCTCCTCCTTTTTTTGAAGTCGGTTAAAAAAGAGTTTTGCGCACCATTTACTTAAGTAACTACTTTATTTATTTTACACATATTATGTTGTATTTGTTTTGTATTCGGCATCCCAAAAAAATTATAATTCAATTACTTTCATAAATACCATTAGTAGTACTTTGTTGAATCTGACAGCAGCAGTCACAGCGGAGTAATTTTCTCATCTTCCTTTCATGGAGACTACAAGATTTTGCTATAAATAACCAATTCACTGAATGTCATTAATAGAACGTATATTTAATGAGTTTTGTCGAAAAATTAGGAGACTGATAAAAAATATAGTTAAACTTACTAAGGTACTTTCTGGAAATCCAATGAGTAAACGAAATACGAAATTAATTAGCGAGGTACTGCTTAAACAGAAGTAAATTAAGATCTTAATTTTACTGTTTCCTCGTTTTTTCAGAATACAATTGGGTAAATTAAATGAAAATTTTTACTGGTTTTTATTGGATTGTAGAAACTGTTCGTAGAAAATTATCAACAATATATTTCTAAAACTATTTTGTTACATAGGCGTTGTCACAAAATAAAATACATACATATCTTCACGCTGTATCTCCAACGGGATAAAATAATTATATATGTTTAGTTAACTAGGTATATTATCTCTAAGTGTCTATTCGTACAGTTTTATAAGTATTATAAAATAACCTGTCCGATCTGAAAGAGGCATTCCAATCCCAACTGGGTTATCCCAATGACATTTCCCAAAAAAAAAACAATAAAATGATATTATTCATAACAATAAAAATGTTATATCTACATATATGTACCCCACAAACTTGCAAATTTTTAAAATGTGACAACACTGTCGTCAGCGACGGCGATGTGCCATATCCTATAGGCGACGCGCGCCGTCTGTATTACCATGTGTTTCCTAATTTAAAAAAGCAAATTTTATTTTATTCCAGGTATTTTTAACATCTAACACGGATTACATAAATAGAACTGAATCTCTATACCTAATAATTCCTTCACGGAATAGTCAGGTTTTTTACATACTATAAATATTACTAACACGAAAACATTTTCAGCCGTTAGCAGGCCCATTACTAGAATAGATACAATTTATGTGTTTTACGATAGAGCTTCCACCGTTTCTGGTCAGATAAAATCATTAGAGTAATGGTCGTAATTGTAAGAAATATAAGTATATTGTATCATTGTTTATGTATATCAAGATTAATTGTATAATATAATATGTGTCTATATTTATGAGAATTAATTTAAATAACTAAAATTAGAAATAAGGTTTAAATGTAAATAAGTTATATATAACGAATTCATAGATGCTCATGGTAACATTTAAATATTAATTATGTATTTGCATATAATTAGGTATACCTACTGTACATATTTGCGTATAATTAACAATTTTTGTATTATAAAGAGTAATCAAGATAATTACATATAAAATACTCATATGTACAAGTAAATACAGTTAATATTAATTATTTATTTGTACATAATTAAGTACATTGTACATATTTGTAGATAATTAATAATTATTGTATTGTAAAAAGTAATCAAGATAATTACATGTAAAATACTCTGATTGTTATCTTAATTGTACACTTGGGTCTCTAAGAGAACTCATTTCCGTCGGCGTTATTATAGTACTTGTACAAATAATGGAGGAATTTTCACTTCGCTTACGAGCGTCTCGCAGTTAGTCCCTACTTAAGATTGAAGAGCGGGTAGATGTATAAATATTTAATGACGGGCAACAAGAACACGAAACGGCCTACCAGAAATTACGGTAACTTTGCTGGTTGTCAACGGGCTTTAGTTTGCTCCATTCATCACGTATTGCGCAGGTACTTCGGTAAAATTCTGTGCGAGATTCTATCAATTGTTTTCATAATTTCGTAATCGTATTTGAAATAAATGTCTACATGTCAAAAAAATATGATAATGGGGGCTTATCACAAAGCAGATGTTAGTATAGACGATATATTAGACCGTCACGACAGATATACTTACGTGTATGGTTCCGCTTTACTATCCTCAGTAATGTGTACCAAAATTGTGTAATAAAAGATTTAAAGTACAAAATGCGAATGCTTTTAGTTTGCTATTTGAAATGCAAAGAATTGAACCGATTTCAAAATAAAAACAATGAAAAGTACAAAATAGTTGTCCACTTTAGTAATTAAAACTCGAGTATAAAAATGACTTTATAAATAAGATACGGTGCCACGCCATACGGTGTACAGTGTTGGTGCCATGCCATACGGTTAGGGTTGCCAGATGGTCGGGAATCGTCTGGATTCTCCCGACATTTCATGTGATGTCCAGACTCCCGACAAATATCAAAATCTCCCGACAAATATACGTATCTTATCATCATATTATCATATCTACCGGAATAATAATTTGAAAATGGCACACGCGGTGCTCGCACCTCGGGCGGCTACTACCTCGTAGCGCGCGTACGTATGTATATTCGTCCGACCGACGTCACGCCACGCACGACACGTGGAGTGGAGGAGTGGGCGACCGGGCCGGCCCCGCCCGTGCCCCGCGCCCCCGTGAGGGCCGTGAGTAGTGCTTTATTTGCCATTTGTCGTCCGTTTGTTGTGGTTCACGTTTGCGTACGTTGCGTCCAAATAGCAATTTCTATCGTTTAACCTACTTTTTACTGAATTTGAATGTGTTTTATTAGCAAAATCTCCCAAGAATATTGACTGAAGAACACTAAACTGCAATAAGTAAGTATATTTCTTGTTATTTTGTTGTAAATGTTATTTTTTATTTCAAAGCATGTTATTAATTTTGTCGGATGATCTTACGCCCGATCTCTTTTTCGATCAATGTTTCACTAGCATTAGTTCGTCTTGCATGAATTTTGTTTAAAAGTTAACTCATTACCAAACTATTATTTGCAATATTTTTTAGAAACTTTTTAAAACAAATGACAAAACGTCAATCCTATTCTAATTTTTAGATTGTATTGTAGGTTGTGGATTGTATAATGTGCATGTGGTGGCGCGGTGGCGGTAATGTTGTTTTAATTTGTTGTAGATTATGTCGGAATCTGAACTAAAAGAGCAAGAGAAGGAGACCGAACCTAGACCATCCAAGAAAAAAAAAGTTTTTTACTCTATATTCTAACAAATGGGAAAATCATCCTGATTATTCGAAATGGATACAAAAAAAAGATGATTATACGGCTACATGCAAATTTTGTCAAACTGATATTACAATCAAGTACGAAGGAAGTCGTGGTTTGGACAAACACAAGCAGACAAAGAAACACAGCAAACTTGTATTATCACAGAAAATATCAGGTAATCTGCAAAATTTCTTGGTAAAGAAAGATAGCAATGAAGAAAGCGAGATCTCTAAAGCCGAATTGATGTCTGTATTTCACAATGTAACTCATGACCTAAGCTATAACAGCCTCGACTGCCAAATGAAACTATCTTCTGCTGTGTATTCTGATAGCAAAATTGCCGCAAAAATGTCTTGTGGACGCACAAAAGCTGCAGCAATAGCACGGAATGTGCTCACTCCATCTGCACAGGAACAAGTCATTATTGAACTTAAGGATGCTGAATATTTTTCGGTAGGAAGCGATGCTTCTAATGTTGGAAACATCAAAACTTATCCATACGCTGTGCAATATTTTAACAAGGAGACCGGAATATCTAAGAAGCTGGTAGATTTTTATGAGGATCCATTTGAATCTTCCAAGGATATATTTAGAAAAATCAAAGAAGTTACAGAAGAAAATGATTTACAATCGATTCAGTTATCTGCTTACAGCGCGGATAACGCTTCCGTCAATTATGGCGTAAACAATTCGGTGTTCCAGAAGTTACAAAAGAGAAACGATCATCTGATTAAAGCAAACTGTAACTGCCATGTTATTAACAATTGCGTCAAGTATGCTTTGAAAGCATTGTCGGTTGATATCGAAAGTATCGTGATAAAAACTTTCAACGAGTTTAGCTCATCTTCTACAAAAACCGAGAAACTATAAGAATGTTTCTTATTTGCAAGTATCGAGTACAAAAATCTTCTTCGTCATGTACCAACACGATGGCTATCTCTTTTGCCAGCTCTAGATCGTTTACTGCATTGCTGGCCTACTGTAAAGCAGTATTTTTTGTTAAAAGGGGAAGATGAATGTCGAAAGCAGATATGGGACTTTATATCTAAAAGTCTAACCCATTTTGTTAGACTGTAATAGTGAAGGTATCGATGAATGTAAGCAGGAAGGGATTTCGGAAGTCTATTTGTACTTTGTACACAATGTGATGTTGGAGTTTCAAACAGCAATTTTGGCATTAGAAAGTGATGCATGCATTATCATCAAAATCGACAGTGTAATGAGAAAACTTATGAGCCATCTTAAAAACAGATTGGATGACAAATTCTACGGAAGCAAAAATTAAACTTTTTTAAAGAATGTTTCCGATACTGAAAAAAACCTTTTTTGTACTGAAGCTGAACAGTTTTTAAAGAGAGCAGTTCAATATTTGCAAGAACGGTATGATTTTTTGGATAACTGTTTATATAAAAAGCTCGCTGTATTGAGTTTAAAAGAGGCAAACATATTTACATGGGAAGAGCTCTCCGAATTGCCCGACGTACTTAAAATTTAAAAAAATGTTGATAATGATGCCTTATACACGGATTACTGCTGTCTTCGGGAGATATTTGAACATCTGCCAAAAGATAAGGATATGCCAAATGACAAAATTTGGGCATATTTTTTTAAAAAATGCCACCACCATGATATGAAAAATTTAAAAAAAATAATATCATTTGTGTTGTCGATTCCAGTGAGCAATGCATATTGTGAAAGAGTGTTTAGTTTGCTAAATAATTTATATTCTAAAGAAAGGAATCGTATGGGCTTTGATTTGATAAAAGCTGAACTTCTGATACGACTGAATTTTGATGAAAATTGCTCAAGTTTTCGATCTTTCCTCGATACTCCGAAGGGATCTAAATTGGTGGACTCGGTAAAAAGCAATGCCAAATACTTGTGGCAAACAAACCGTAAAAAAATAACGTAAATTTTATTTTAATCCTTTTTATAAAGAGCTGTTCATTTTAAAAATATAGTTTAAAATTTTGACTCATAAATTTTTATTTCTCCAGCCAACAATCCCAAAATCCCGACATTTTGAAATGTTATCCAGATATTTAGATTTTTCGATCTGGCAACCCTACATACAGTGTAGGGTGTCGATGCTCGATGCCAAGCCTACCAATTTAGTAGACTTTCTGTTATTGTTTATTTATTTGGTCACAGATTAAATAAAAGTTACATTTGGCACCGACTTCAGTAACAGTAAAAAATTATATACGTAACGAATTTGTATCGCATTTATAAAAGTTATTTTAGTACTTGAGATTTGATTAGTAAAGGATAAATATTTTGCACTTTTCAGTATTTTTATCTTGAAATCGGTTTAAATAATTTCTTATAGAGCTATTTTCCAATTTGAGTGTCCTTGTCCTAAATAAATATCTAAGGTAGATATACGAATAACTTTTATCAATTCTGAGAAGTTATTAGACGTATCTTTGAAATCCAAGGTCCAATAGTAATGAAAGGGAAACGGATCCTACGTGGAGCTATACTGAACCCAACGCATAAAGAATCATTGAAATCTGTTCATGAACAAAAAAGTTATGCTCGAAGATATCAAATCTTTAGATTAAAATATTGGGTCCTTACATATGAAATTGGCGTTTTGTACGGGAGGAATATAAAGTCAATTTTTTTTTGTAAAATATATTTAATTATTCAAAGTATGCACCGTTGTTATCTATGGATTTTTGCCATCTCATAGGTAGTTCATTGATCCCTTTACTAAAAAAACCATGGGGGCGAGAATCAATAAAATCTTTGAAGGCGGTTTGGACTGCCGCATCGGAGTTGAATTATTTTCCTTGTAAGAAGTTGTCCAAATTCCGGAAAAAATGGTAATCTATTAGAGCAAGGTCCGGGGAGTACGGTGGATGTCGCAGACATTCCAATTGTAGCTCATCTAACTTAGTGGTTGTTTTTTGTGCAGTGTATGGTCTTGCGTTGTCGTGAAGCAGCAGTGGCCTAGAGCGATTGACCAATCTCGGTTGTTTAGCAGCTAGTTCTTCCTTCATGGTTTGCAGTTGCTGACAATACATATCTGCCGTAATCATTTGGCCAGATTTTAGAAAGCTGTAGTGAACGACACCGGCGCTAGTCCACCAAACACTCACAAGTAACTTTTTCTGAGTCAATTTTCGTTTAGGGCAGGATTTGGCCGGGTCTCCAGGGTTCAGCCATTGCGACGAGCGCTTCCGATTATCGTACAGTATCCACTTTTCATCATAAGTAATGATTCGATTTAAAATCCCGTCATTATTGTGTCGGTTGAGCAAAGTAACACAGCAGTCGACGCGTGTTTGCAAGTTCGATTCACTCAATTCATGAGGTACCCTTCGTTCAAGTTTTTTTACTTTCCCGATTTGCTTTAAGTGGATTAATACAGTTTTGTCACTTACCCCGAAGCCTGCAGCTATCTCTGAAGTGCTTTGTGATAGATCCGCTTCCACAAAAGCCTTTAATTCTTCATTTTCCACTTTGGTCTCCGGCCGTCCACGGGGTTGGTTCTGAAGGTCGAAATTTCCAGAACGAAAACGTTGAAACCAAAAACGTACCGTGCTTTTGCGACACCAGCGCCGTACACATCATTAATCCTTCGAGCTGTTTCTGCAGCACTGGTGCTACGGTAGAACTCGTACTCGTAAATATATTGATATTTCTTGTTTTCCATTGTGCGGTAATAAGCGACGCCAAAGAAAAAAATAATGAAGAAAAAAACAAATGAATGACTGTTTTCAAAACTCAAATGTACCAGCTAAATGAATTTATAAATTTGAATTTGGAATTCTTAACCAAAGAGGAGATATTTCAGATCAAAGTGGTCAGTACGACAAAACGCTAATTTAATTAATTAATTAAGTATATAACTTTACCTTTTCAGAAATATCATATGAGATTACTGTGGACAAGTCGAACTCATTCAATTAAGAACTCAATTGTTGTAAAACCTTCGTAAAACATTATTTTCACTGTTATCACTGTTTACAAATTAACGACTTTTCACGACTATGACAAATCTTACGATACGAGTATAACTATGATTTGATTTGAATGGACTTTCACTAGAGGAAATTTGTATTTTTATTTTATGTAATTGGAGAGATTACATTTAAATTTCTAATTATAATAAATAAAATCATTAAAAAAATTTTGAAGCTGACGTCATAAGTGAGCGCTATCAGTACTAGGTAAACAAAATTCGTGCAACAGGAGTTGCTGACCTAATTTATTACGTAGTTGTTAACAACGCTGTTATTAAACAGCCAGTAAGAGTACTTATTTAGAATTCAAACAATAAACCTCGGAATGGGAAGCTCAAGATCGGGTGTGAAGAAAAAACGGCCGAAAGGGAATTGAATAATTTGTTGTAAGATATTCAGCGGAAATGGCCGCTGTAGCTGTTAAATCGTAATTCGGAGGAAATAAAGCCGACAATTTTCTGCGCGTGTTATTTAACATCTAAAATAAACCTCTTTCTTTAAGCCTATTTGTTACATAAGTACTATATATATTTAGGTAGTGTCCTTAATTCTGAGCTTCATCGGAGCTCAAGGAAAGTTTCTGAAAGAGGAAAGTTTAAAGTCTGCTCGTGGTAACATGAGTTTTTGTCGCAGTTCCGCTCTTATTAAATTATATTGGTTTGTACAATTTTAAGTAGTACAGCATTACTTCACAAATCGGATAAGATATTCACTGAAATGTCATACATTTAAATCTTTTAAAATAGTACGTTCTTTATGTAATACTAGTGCTGTATCCGCGACTTCTTCTGCGTGAAAATTTTTCCGTGACCTCTTCGAGGTTACCGAGCTTACCCGAGATACTCATATTGTGGGTGTTGAACGAAAAAGTTATTTCCTATTATGGAACATCCGCCATAAAGGATTTATGATGACGTCACATATACAGAAATCTTCCCCTGCGTATTCCATATCATTTGATACCCATATTGTAGGTGTTGAAAGAAGAAGTTATTTCCTATTGTGGAAAATCCGCCATATTGGATTTATGATGACGTCACATATACAGAAACCTTCCCCTGCGTATTAATTTTCATTTGATACCCATATTGTTGGTGTTGAACAAAAAAAATATTTCCTATTACGGAAGATCTATGTCCGTCCCCTGGTGTGAAACTATGTCCATACTAAATTTCATCAAAATCGGTCCTGCGGTTTAGTTGTGAAAACCAAGAAGACAGACAGAGACTCACATTTATAATATTAGTATGGATTAAATATCGTAAATCTTTTAAATAAAATACGTTAAAGTAAAATATGTCCTGCAAATAAATTAGTAAAAATAAACAAAAATAGTGAGTGTTCCCATATTGTATTATGAAATCAATCAATTATAATAGTTTTGTAAGAAATTGACATTCTGTCTAGCATAAGTAATTCGATAAAAACATGTTAAGTATATAAGTTTTGTGTACCTAACATGTTCCGTTTGTTCCCTTTCCTGAATTGCCAGAGTGTACTCCCCTGTACTGTCTTCCTTTGACCTTTCGTCGCAAGAAAGTTAGAATACCAAGTACTAGTACAGTAGGAACAATACGAACGTAACGTGTAGGTAGGTTTGACTTGGGCTTAACCGTTCACTGATCGCTTTCGCTCGTTCTCGGTCCGATAAGAAATTCAATTTTCTTACTTGAAGTAACAAAGTTACTATCTTCTCTGCTTAATAACCACTTCAATTAAATGTTAAATTCTTCGATCATATAGCTGTAATCTGACGAATAATACAGGTAACAATTTAAAATATCATACGTGATTCCATAAGGTACCTTTCGAATTTAAAAAAATACTATAGCACTTACGAGTACTCTGCAATGGTCACTTCTTATTCTCTCATGCCACATCCCTATGTTCTGTGGAATGCGATGAAACGATATACATATCGATTCGCTCGGATCTATAATATAATACCTATGCTCTTAGTTCAGGCTTCCTGTGAACAATGAACTATGAAGCTACTATAAGGAACGAGTCGGATTAATTACTATCTTCGTTCAGGAACGCTCTCTGTGAAGGATGAACTAATGAACTGACTTGAGGAGCGCGATGCATCTATTTCGGTCGGTCACTATAAGAAAACGGGTTTGTTAGGTTGGCCGTTCACGAACGACTCAACTTTGGTAAGTACATTTCGTATTGAGAAATAAGAAATAACGACAATTGAAATGATAACAATATTTAAATCGTCCATCCAAACAGAGAACTGCTGACGGTAATTAGTATTTTTAATAGTTATATATTATAACTATTAAAAATATATTTTCCTAATCGTTTCTTTTGTATATAGTTGCGAACATATGACACTAAAAATATATGACATATTTATTATATTCTATATACTTAGGCATATTTCCCATGCCATAAATTCGACTGAAATAGATAAACATTATCTCCATAATAGAAGAAGGCTTATAGGAAATCCTATATAAACTTTTCCATTTTCATTAGAATTACGTCAAAGTGCCACAAAAACGGTTCGAAGCCTACCTACCTACATATAGATATTATATATTCCGTAGCAAACAGAGATCTACTTCGGATTGCTTTCAGGATGAATTTGACGGTTAGTTGGAGCTAATATTCGACAATATTATCTGACACTATTATGATGTTTCTTTCCTAAGATTATCATTATGCGTCACCACTATCTACTAATTGTAAGGGAGTATTTACCATAATTTTAATATAGATTTAAGATTACTATAACAACGTATAATAATAATAATTACTGTTTTGTGTGATGTAATTTATAGCTGACTATTGAAATAAAAAAAAATGTAATCTTTTCATTTTGTTACAGTTGTCTATAATAATTAATGTTGACACGCAAAAAAAGTTGAAAAATACCTGTCAGCAAAGCTACAGTCTATTTACTAGAACAACGGGTACAAACTGTTTAGAAAACGTCGACACAGCATGAAAATAAAGAATTTAAGATCTCTTCTTAACTTGGCGGTTGTTAGAAGCGCTTGCTCTGTGATCCGAGTTCTAAATAAATAAAAGATATTGCTTATACGATATAACACAGGGATAGGAATCGGATTATCCGAACGAAATACCAATATCTCTCGGCTTCGATAAATCGCATCATAACTTTGTACTCACCAACTATCAGGCTTTTACGTGGATTAGAAAATAAGTGAAATAACATTCATGTTGTTTACTTTTTCTCATATTTACTTACTGCTTATTAAACACTTTATTACATGATATATTTAACTTTAGTCCCTGGGCGACCGAGCTTTTCTCAGAAAAAAAAAATCCGGGCATGTTCAAGATTCGAACCCGAGCACTTCGGAGCTAACTAGCCACTGTGCTATTGAGAAACTGTTACACTCTATTATGGAATTACCAATCAATACCAATTACCAATTTTAAATATCTAAAACACAGGAGAACACGGGGAAAACGAATTTTCCCAGACTTGAGACCTAGCTGGATCTATTTCTCGCTCCCATAAACCCCTATTTATTGTATATTTCATCGAAAGCGTTAGAGTCAAAGGTCGTACAAAGCTTGTATTTTATTATAGGATGGATAACATTTATAAAACCGGCTAAATACAAGTCGTCCTTGAATGTATCAAATATAATGCAGTTCTGATAATAATTATCCTGCAATGTACCTACACCCTATTCTCAAGGTCAAGGAGATAAGGTGGGGATAGCAATTTTTGCAAAAAAGTGTTAAAGAAAGAAACTCGAAGTGACTACGTATTATACGTTTTTGAATTCATGGTTTATAAAGCTTTGTTTTGAATATACGATGAACTGAAAAAAAAAATGTTTTTAACATTCTATTTAGACCTTCAAAACTAGCCTAAAAACTAAAACTTTGAAATTCACGTCTATCATTGGGCTAGCAACTGAGTGTAAATGTTCAGCAGTTTAGTTACAATCTCCAAGAAAAACGGCTAAAAAAAGACGAAAACAAAACTTACTGTCTAGGATATAAATGTTATATATAAATGCTATACCTGATATCTTATGTACCTAAGGTCTACTTATATTTATTTGTATTCCAAAAGAAAATGAAATAATTATGTAATACATAAGAATGAACGTTATCGATGTACCCATATCTTCCAGAAAACCAAAGACTTAAGGAATGCAATCAAACAACGACACAACACATGCATACAACGTGCTGCTGGGGTTGTTTTAGTATAAGTCATGCAGTCGGACGATATTTTTTTAAATCAAACATTTTATTCTTAGCTTTTAGAATAAATAGATAAATACAGTTCAAATGCGGGTGAACTGAGTTTCTTTCAAGACCAGAAAAGTAATAACGTAAAGTGATGGTAAGGTCAATTCCCATCTTGCGTGCCCAAACCGAATGTCATACCACTCATATCGAACGTATTTTAAATAATGAGAATCGGTTTGTAGAGTTGTTGGTATTACGTTAGTATGAAACAAGGATATAGAAACAAGTAACAGTTGAGTGAAATAACAATTTGAAGTGTGTTTTTGATAAATAGGTAATCAAAACAGTCTATTACAGTTAAATAGTGATGGTATAGATTCTAGTGGAAAGCTATAGCGTTGTATGCCGGGTAATTAATTGATCACAATAAAACGTCGTCATATGATGTGTCAAATCTATATTTGCGCATGAAATACATGTAACGATACAACAACAATAAACAACAAGCGAGACACTATTGTTACATTTTTAGAATTAATATTTTCAACAGTATGTACATAACTTACGCAGGTTTTCATTAGAAGCCGTGACAGAAAAGTGGAAGAAGCACAGACAAATGGTTTCTCACTGTCACTATAGGCGCCACTCTCAAAAAATACTGGCAGTATACATTGGCAATATTCACAATCGCGACGGTGCCATTCAACTCAATAAGAATTAATTAGAAGCTTTTAGAAGTCATTATTTAAAAGTTGAAGTTGAATATTATAATTCAAACCAATACGATATTCATAATACATGTTAGTTTAGACAGAGTAAACAAAATATATATATAAAATAATCCTTTATCAATTACAGTGGTTGTTGATCGATTGGTTTGCTGTCACAGTATTTTAGTGATATAATGGATTGTAGGGCCTTAGGTTCAAGTCCAGCGAGCCTATGGGTAAAGATGGTCCAGGGCGATGAATGAAAATGGTACCTTATATTCATTTTAGAATAAATAAAATGAAAAGTAAAACAAATATTTTTTTAAAAACAAGCTTTTATTAAAATGCACTAAAAAGAAAAAAGTAAACAAAGGAGTTCATGAAAACCCATAATATCGCGTAAACCTCAAACCTACCAAATGGTTGAATATGGCTGCACTACAGAAGTGTCACAAAAGTATGATAAATAGACACGTAGTATTTATTATAATCTATATTTATTATAATGTTCATTTTCTTATGCGATTTAACAGCTCGTCGCGTAGTCTTATATTGTAAGGGATAGATTTAGGAAATTATAATCATTATGATGGATGATGGTATGATGATGGTAGATAAAAAAATATTGTCCGCCATCTTGGGGCGTCCGCCATATTGAATTTAGTCATACTAGTTTCGTATTCTTCTCACCAAACTCTTTCATTTGATATCTAATATCAAGCAAGTACGTAAATAATAACTGGTCCGTCATATTGGATTTGGAATGACTTCACTTAGTTATCCGTGCATTGTCATCCAAACTAAACGTGTACGCAAACTTTCAGCTCAATCGGTTGAGAATAACTGTTTCAAAATTTTGCAAGATTTGACCACGATTTGACCCGTACCAACAAGGCAAGTTAAATAAAAGCTCCGTAATAGATATGAACTTCGAATAAAATTCTTTATTCATATATGTATGTCGATTTACATTCACATAAATCGCATTCCTACCCTTCTCAAGGAAACGAACGCTATAAAAATAATAATAACTGTAATATAAAATCGCTTCTTTAGAAAATAAAAAGGAATTTGTTTAACATAGACCTTTCTTTATGTTGCCCTTTCGTTTGCGGCTCACGGTTATCTCCTTATAGAAAGCCAAACAGTATTGCGTGAAAATGCAGAAAATGAAATAACGCTAAAAACGATACCTAGCTCTTTGAATTTCGAACTTGTATATACGTATGCGCCTACGTTTTATATAAATATACATACGTAAACCTATAAATACACACACATACGTAAACGTATATACGTATAGCGTTGGTGCGTCTGTTAGTTAGCATGTGAATTCTGAATAGTTCTGAATAGCTTGACCGATAGAGGTCATATTTCTACAATATATTTATTTTGTCGAGGCGATGGTTCATAGCTATGCTAAAATACAATAGCTAACGCAGAGTAACGCTATACTCAAGTTATTAACAGATTTTATGTTTAATGCAGTTGAAACCACGGGGCACGGCTAGTACTATTATAAATCGGTAGCACGCTATGTCTGTATATAAAAGGTATTTCAAAAACTGTGGAAATTAGCTATGGAAAAATTAGTCGGGACAGCTCGAACAAGATTTGAAACTGTCCTAGGCAAGTATGGAGATAAAAGAGTGAATGATGCTGATAAGATGGTTTAATAGTGTAAATGGAAAATGATCTTTTTGAAGCTAATACCATATTTAAGCACAAAAGGATCCACCAGTACACGTGGGAAAGAAAGGGTGAGAGAAGTATGATTGATTTATTCCTAGTGGATAGCAGGCTCAAGAAGCAGGCTATGAACACAAGAAGCGCATAGAAGAGCCGATCTTGGAACAGATCACTTTCTGGTGATAATCAGAATAAGGGGTCTGTTTGCAGCGTGGCGATGTCGCGTGGCGTCTAAACCTGCAGCGGTCTGTCACATCAAAAGCAGGAAACTGCAAGACGCGACCACCAGGAATGAATATAAAAGGGTAGTATCCAGTAAACTTGATGATAGATTGAAAATGATGAGCGAGAATGTTGAAGAATGTTGGCAGAACCTTAGGGATAGTATGATCGAGGCCGCGAAAGAAGTGTGTGGAACAAATAAGATTGGGAACGGTAAAAAGCGTGATCTATGGTGGGTGATGAGGTTAAAGTGTATGTGTATAAGAAGAAGAAAGCATAGCGAGACTACCTTGCTAATAAAAATGACTGTGGTATGAAGAATTTGATGAGAGACAGATATAAGCTACAGAAAGCAGGAACAAAGGTACAAGTGAAACAGAAGCGTGAAATGTGTAGCGTGTTAGACGAAAACAAGATGTCGGACAACTTCGAGGAAAATTCCAAATTATTTTGTAAAGAAGTACGTAAGTACCAAAGTATTCCGGTACCTTGCAGAATAATTAAAAAACGTTAGAAAGAAAATCACCCACTAAAAATAAAAAAGATGTTCTGCAGCGATGGACTGAATACTATGGAGAACTGTATGAGAGTGACGACTCCGTCTCTGACACAGAGCGATTCTAATGAATTACGGTTCGGGGACTGGAGCATGCCATTAGTATGAAAGAGATTGAAAAAGTGATAAGAAGTCTGAAATGTGGAAAGGCTGTGAGAAATGATAAGGTGACTACTGAGATGATAAAGTATGGTGGTCCTAGGGTCTGGGATACCTTCTGTGCACTGTGCAACCTTTTTTGGCAGAAGGGGGAGGTTCCAGAGGACTGGCGTACCGCAGTCATAGTACCTCTCTATAAAGGAAAAGGTTCTCATTTAGACTGTGCGTGCTATAGTGAGTAAAGTCTATACCAAGGTATTGACTGAACATACGAAAGACGTTTCTGAAAGATATTTGTGGGAGGCGCAAGGTGGTTTTAGGAACGGTTGGAGTTATATGGACCAGATTTTCTTGCTTCGCGTTATGGTGGGGAAGTTTCTGGCTATAGATCGGAAAGATTTCTATGCGTTCGTGGATCTAGAAATAGTATTCGATATAGTAGTGCGAAAGAAATTATGGAGTCTTCTGCCTGAATATGGCGTGGGGGCCCATTGCTTCAGGCAGCAAAGTCATTATATCGAGACCAAATAGCCTGTGTAAGGATAGAAGGTGACGTGTTGCCCTGGTTCGAACTCTGTTCAGGTATAAGGGCTGCTTGATGCCTGCCTGGCTGTTCGTGCTGTATTTGGGCAGTTGCCTCCGGACATTGAAAGGTAGTACGAGTGGTATGATATGTGATGACACAGTGGTAGACTGCCTGTTGTACGCTGACGATGCTGTGCCGGCGACTTCCAAGTCAGCAGGTGCCGCGGCCAGCACTGCCGAGAACTTGAAGCGGCGTAAGTATGCGACTCTCTCTGAGGGTTTCATATTTACGCCCTTTGCAGTCGAAACTTTGGGTCCCTGGGGCCCCGAAGTCCATCGACTGGTTTCTGATATTTGTAAGAGACTGGTCGAGGCTTCGGGAGACCGCCGGGCTGGCAGCTTCTTCCGCCAACGAATCAGTTTGGCTATTCAAAGAGGCAATGCTGCCAGTCTGCTGGGTACCTTGAGCAATGACAGCTTTCTAAGCGGCAACTTTGAGGAAGTTTATACCTAGACGAAAATGTGTGAGGAGAATGGTGAGGTTCCAGAAGGAAAAAGAAGTATGTAAGGACCGAGAAGCTTGGCACTACGTCCGCTCTGACTACCCCGATAGGAATACAGCGTGAAGATATGTTAGGTTTTGTTGTAAACCTATATCAAAGAGTAAATGTAATATATACCTAGGTACGAAGATATGCAAATCAGATTTCATCTATAATTTAACTACATATATAGAATAAGAACTGTAGTAATAAAATACTTCTTGATAGGTTACAATACTTTATTCTTCTTATAAATCAGATACAATCATGGATACAATATAGAATCAATATTTCTAATGCAGAGTTCCGTACCGAAGAGAGCAATCAAACTACTTATGTATAAAACGGAAGTCCTTTTTGGTGTTGCTATCATAAAATTATTGTATAGTTCCAGTGCTACAATAACAATTACCAACAAAAATTATAGATCGCAGAGTGACTATATCGAATTACTTAGCAGCAGGCAGCAGCTTAACAGTAATTCATAACCCCTCTACCTAACCCTTTGTTAAATTTGGTCGAGAATTAAATTTAATGTGAACTGTGCGTTATAAATGATTTGGTGGTGAGTGTTTATTTGAAAATAAAAATAATGCTCGGTAATCATTAAAATTGGGTGACTAAGCGTTTTATTTAATCTATGAAAATGTGTCAACTGCCATTGAATATTTTATTATAATAAAAATTCGGAACTCGTTCATGCACAAAACAGGCACGTAGCCAACAATTAACAATATAATATGTACCTATATGAAACGTATAATATGCTAACGCAATATACAGTGTAGCATCACCTGTAAACAATGTTGTTTACATTTATTTGTTTCCATGAAAATAAATATTCGACAGGATGTCTCATACAGGTGACGTTTTCGATAACGTGGCAATTTGTCAATATATTTTGTGTAAGAAATGATCTAACCGAGCTAAATGAAACAAAATTGTATTGTATTCATTGATATTTAAAACAAGAGTGAAGTCGTTGTAAATTTTTGTACGTATTTGTGTTCAAAAACAAATAAATATATGAAAAACATATATTTAAAACTTTAAACACTATGTGAAATATAAAAAATACTAATATTTTTATTATTAATACAAACACAGACATACAAAACAATTTCGTATAAGTATATTCATACATAGAGTTCTTTTGTTATTGGTATTAGTAGAATTATCATTATAACCAGTCTGAGACAAAATGATGAGCCTAGCCTTGATCTTTATCTGTTACAACAACACACATACATATCTTCAAGATGTATCCCTAACGGGGTAGTCAGGAGGACGAAGCGCCAAACTTCACAACAACGCTAATCAAATTATTATTTTTTAATATTTTCTTACATTGAAGGTTTAATTTCATGTTAAAAATATTTTCATTCTAGTGTTAATGTCATAATTTTACAAAAATATGGTTTATCACTGAAAATTTTACGGCCATAAAAATCAATTAGAAGTTTTAATGTTAAAAAAATTAGATGTTGCATCTCCTAAAAATACTTGGAATGGAACTTATTTTTGTTTTATCTTATTAGATAAATTGGGAATTATTGTTTTAGATTTAACTTTCAACATTTTGGTTAGAATCTAGAGAATCTTCCACAAACAAGAATTAAGCTTTTGGCCCATTCCTTTTTAATACATACATACTGTAACATTTTTTCGCTATTGTACCTTCTTTTTAAGAGCTTAGAGATTGTCAGAGAAAATAATTATAGAACTGGCAAGTTAAAAATTTAAATATGTTTTTTTTTGGAAGAATAGAACAGGATTTGAAAAATGAGAAAAAAAAGAGAGCGAGGTGGTTTTTTTTTGGGAGAACAAGAATAGTCGTGATGGAGTAAAAAGGAGATTTTTTTTCTCCTCAAAAAAGAAGATATTTGATTTCTTTGTAAAAGTAAAATCTGTTAAGAATATTAAAGAAGATGTTGGCAAAGTGAAAAAGAAAGAGGCTCGAACCAGAAAACTGATATCGCCCAAACTTCCAAGGCAAATGGACCCCTCGACAAGAATAAGGGGAGCAATGGCTTCAATCGGATAAAGAGCACATTAATCATGGTGACGCACCAGTTTCATACGAGTTTATAGAAGTTATATTTACAATGACGATGCTGATTGCAGAATTTTATAAAGTCGACTTACAATTTTGGGAGATAACATTCGAGAGTGGAGTATGGGACAATAGAACCTAATTTAAGCCAGTGGTTAGTGTTTTTTTATCATAATGTGTAAATTATAAGGTGAAAGGTATTTATATCTGATTTTTGTAACTACACCACACCATCACAACCACCTTGATATCTTTCTGTTTCTATCTTATTTACAAAATTAATTTTGGTTTATTTGTTTCAAATTATATTACAATTTTCTTCTTAAAATAGAATTTTATTTAAAAAGATTTCCAATAAATTTCAAAATTTACTTTATCCATTCCCTTTTTGTGGCATCCGGGTGGGAATGGTATAATACATACATATCCTCACCCTGTATCCCTAACGGGGTAGTCAGGA
Source organism: Zeuzera pyrina (assembly GCA_907165235.1). Lineage (NCBI taxonomy): Eukaryota > Metazoa > Arthropoda > Insecta > Lepidoptera > Cossidae > Zeuzera > Zeuzera pyrina. The sequence goes on from OU015624.1 coordinate 15,237,772, forward strand.
GAGGACGGAGCGCCAAGCGTCGCGATCCTTACACACTTCCTTCGCTTCCTCGAATCTCATCATTCTCATCACACATTTTCGCCTAGGTATGCGAGTGCTTTTGACACTTTCGTCGGCTAACACTCGAGCTATTTGATCTTCATAAGTCAACCTTTGTCTTCCTTGGTTTCTTTTACCACTCAATTTTGCTCTATAGATTGTCTTCATCAATCTTTCATCACTCATTCTTTTCATGTGCCCGAACCATCTTAGCATTCCTTTCTTCATTTTTACAATAACACTGTCGTGCAACCCTGTCATACTGCGTATCTCTTCATTGCTTATTTTGTCTGCAAGGGTGACACCGCACATATTTCTAAGATATCGCATTTCTACTGTATTTATCTTACTTTCACTCGATTTCGGGTTTTCTTTTTAATGATACTTAATACCGATGATGTACAGATATTTTATCAAGAAATAATTAACTATAGTCGTGTATGTGAGTATTGTCTAGAGCGCGGCGTGTGCAGCCATCAGTTCGAAACATCCATTATGATCCGAAGTTTTTACATAGTGTAAAAAGGGTCGTCGTTCGTCGTAGACCCTTTCGATCCAACATCTCTCGAGCATAAATCAAAATTACACGAAAAACATTTCAGATTCATGTTCACAGTTTCTTACTTTTGAAGAAAACGGCGCCCCTCCTTGCTTAAACATATATATAATACTGATAGATAGTTATGCCCGTTGCCCGTATCTCCTGTCAATAACTGTTTACGTGAACAGTATAGCAGAAATCTGTTTTTAATATCGTAAGAAGGGACCGAGAAAATTGATATTCGAAGGGCCCGTTTCTAAGAAATATTTAAGACTAAATCTACTTTATATATAATAAAAATTTAAGTTTGACTCTTACGTCTTGGATAATGTTTTCAATTCGACGTGTCAGTTATCACTCGTGGTTATCACCGACTGACAATAATTATCCTGTATTATTTTTTGTTCAAAAAACATGATACACACGTAATGAATATCATAAAAACAGTAATTAACTACAGTTAAATAAATACACTTTTAACTTTAAAGGAGTCAATTATTGAATTATATAATAATTGAAGCATTCTAAGTTCTATGTGAAAGTATGCTTAGAACCAACGATATTTAGCCCTATAACATGAAATCATTCAGTTTAACTACCTGCCTGCTGATTATTGTATAAATTATAATCGAATAAAGTAATTTATAACTTGAAAGCTATTAGATAGGAGCTTTTTTTAATTTATGATACGAGTCGTATCATAGACAAGTTTGAAGTTCATAACAAGTCACACAGTAATTGATAAAATATTTTTTATTTCTATGTCGAAACCAAAATCATGAATTTTAAAAAATCCATGAGAACTACAATTTTTAAAACAAGCTCTGTTTTTTAAGGCAACACATTACACGAACACACATTATTTATGAACATCAATAAAAATAATAAATAAGGATCATCTTTAATCACCAAAAATATAAAGTAAATCAATCGGTCTTTGCATAGATACATGAAGTTTATGTAGTCTACATTCCAGTATACAATTTCATAAAATATTAATTCTTTGCTTATCACGATTCAGTGTTGGGCAACATGTAATTGTAAAAACAATTACAACTAAAAATTGTAATTGTAAAATGTAATTGTGAACACATTTTGTTAGACAAACAATTACAATTACAAAAAGTAATTGTAATTATTTTTACAATTACTTTGCTCAACGCTGCACGACACTACAGTAGGTACCGTTATGATTACTACATCAACATATTCGTAGCACCTCTACGTGATATCGTTGATCTTCGTAGCACAGAAATTGCGTAGGTATTAATTATCAGAATTTGTGGTTAGACCGTGACAGATTCGAAAAAAGAATGTATAGCGTAATAGTGTAATACTTAATGCAACGCAATTCTTTTTTATCCACGTATTTTATGAGTATCTACATAACAATATTGCTATTTTGACGATTTTGAATGCTGTCCTGGTAGAAAACCTTGCTTTTTAAATAGACTTCCAAGTTTTGAAGTAAGTTTCTGTACGTATCTAAACTTGAAATAGTGATTTGGTATTCCCATCGTAACACACTACTTAATCATACTCTCATGCTTTATAATTATTATAAGAGCACTAGATTTAGACGCCTCTCTAAGCCATTGGTAATTATTCTATTAAAAAATTCACACTATGTATTAAATAATGAGTTACTGGTAAGTGAATAGACATATTTATATCTACAATCTATACGCACTATAAATTATAGTCACTAGCCACGTGTGTGTTTATCTATATACGCTATCTTAGAAAGTACTGTAGAAGTTTTTGTTCGGTTTCTGGTAATAAATCGACAGATTCACGAGGAAGCTTTAGGTAAATAATTTATGAATATTTTATGCAAATTGGCTGAATATTTATCCATTAAGTCGGAAAAAATCATGCCTACTGATAGCTTTAACGGCGTGCGGTGCGTTATATGAAAATAATGTAGGTGTGATTGTTTCTCTCAAATAGATATAAAAAAGTTTCCGACATTATTTACCTATCTATTAACATTAACTCACAGTAACAAAAAAATAGCATATAATAAAATTAAAAATTAAAAAACATGTAGAGATTGAGTTTAAGGGAGTCGTTTGGGTAACAAAATGAGAACTCTTATCAAATGAAATATAATCATCGTTTTATGTGTTTTATCTAGATGAAACCCGTGTTTATCTTAAAGCTTTTAAACCGGAAGTTTTGCATTTACAAGTTTCCAATGTGCAAAAGATTGCTGCCACACGTTTCCAACCGACACGGTACGCTTAAACTCGATGTGCATCGCCAGGGATAGCCAGTGATAGCAGTTCTCGAAGTTTATATCAATAGCATTTTTTGAAATGACAATAATAATAAAAGGCACTGCGCCTGATACTGAGACGTAAGCGTTCAATATTTTTCAAACGGCCAAATGTTTGAACTTAACATTGAGGAAATCATTAATCAAAAATGAAAATTACCTATAGGTAATTTTAATATTTGTGTATACACGAAGCCATGTTGAATAATGTAGTTGAGTTAAGTAGTAATAACACAATTTACTAGAATTTGGAGTTGACATTTTGGTTTATGGGTATTCTGTGAAGAAAAGTTTTAGGAAGATTTTTTTTATGGAGGAGGTGGCAAACAAGCAAGCGAGTCACCTGATGGAAAGTGATCACCGCCACCCAAGGACACCTGCAACGGAAAATTTCACAGTTATCACAGTTTTCATTTAAATAAAATCTAAATTTTAGGAGCGCTACGCAGGATACCGTTAGATCAGTGTTTCTCAACCATTTTTATGTGGCGACCCATGAAAAAGCTAAAAAGTTAAGTATAAAGTCTTGTGACCCCTTCACTATAAAATTATAATCATAATAATATTTACATTAATAGTTTATTTACATGTTTAAATTTACAAAGCTCCCTCAGGCGACAAAAACGCAAAACCACGCATTACAAATGTAAATTATCACGCGTGTAAATCGCGCCCTCCTGTCTGAGGGTCTGAAATTACTGTCTAGGCGAGGTTTTAACCTGGGTTGTACTTGCACGTACTTGTCAAATAAGCCGCCCGCGCATCCCGTGACACGTGCGCGAGACAGATTCGTACATGTTAAATGCCTTCTTAAAGTTATAAAAACAAAAAGACACAAGGCAGTTTCATTGTCATTTACATTTTTAAGGAAGTAGCACAGGGAAGCAAGTACATACAACAACCATTTTATCTCACTCGCCCAGTGTTTAATTTTTGTAAATAACAGTAAAAAATTAAAATTAAAATGGACAAATTTGTGACAAAACGAAATGTGCCTTCTACGTCTGGTGAAACGGTGAAGAAAAAGACGAGGTTATACAACGACACATATGTAAAATATGGATTTTAGGCATTGGACCCACCCACAATGTGTTGTTTGTTTTCAAGTTCTATCCGCGGAAAGCATGAAGCCTTCAAAATTACTCCGACATCTGGAAATAAGACATCCGTCTTTACAAAGCAAACTGTTAGAATTCTTCGAGCGCATGTCACTTGTTTTGCAAAATCAACAAATTGCTATAAAAAAAATCCAGCCGTAATGAGTCTGCAGTACTTCATGCATCCTGCTTAGTAGCACTGCGAGTTGCGAGGGAATCTGAGCCCCATACTATTGCGGAAAGACTCATTTTACCCGCTGCCACTGATATAGTCATTATTATGATAAGTCCGGAAGAAGCTAAAAACTATACCCCTTTCAAATGATACAATATCGAGACGTACATATTAATAAAATGGCCATTAATATTCACAAGCAGATAATTGAAAAAGTTAAATTAAGTGAAATTTTTGCCATTCAGTTTGACGAGTCTGCTATGTATGTATTAAATATTATGTGGATTTTAATAGAACGAATCACATGATTAAATTTTTTTTATAGCTCGTAATTTTTTAAGTTACGAAGTGGTAACATTTTATTACAATTAAAAGTTAAATACATTGTACTTAATTCATTAAAGCACTAGCATCATATTTTTATAGTAATAAATAGCATTTGAATCGTCATGTTTACTAATTTTAGTGCTTTAAATGCATTCCACGTATATATTTGCGAATATAATGGAAATATGATACTGAAATAAAAGACTGTTATCAAATTTTTCTCAACTTCATATTTAATTCACACTACACCAATTTCAAACCATGTAACTCGAAAGTACTTTTTAGTAACGTCACTGTAAGCACAAAGCTTTCTCATATAAAATTTCCTATACGGATTTTATCAGCATAATAAATATGATTCAGTGCTTATTATCAGGCATATTTAACACTAAATTATATAAGTAAATTGCATTAAAAGGGGAATTTTCAAAGGATATCAGGCATGCTGTGCTCACACACGTAGGTCGCAAAGCGGCTCAAACCTTTTTTTCAATTACGGTAGGCTTTTCTACAATAAAGCCACGATTCAGTCTGTAAATTCGAGTCGCCGGAATTATGTGATTATCACAACGCGTTGTTATCTGGCATCGTGCCTGTTCCCTTCGTAATATTTAGGGATATTTCTTATATTTAATGAAAATTAAATTTTATGTTCTCTCAGAAACTTTTAACTTAATGAGTTTTTTGTGAAGTAAATTAATAACTTTTCTTGGCTTGGAGACTTCAATTCGGCGTGTTTATTTTATAGAAGTGACTACTTATAATTTTATCGTAATTATTATCTTGAAGATAAATTGTTCACAGTTAGTCGCTAATAATTGACTCAGAATTCATAGCTCAGAGTTGGCTGCCCATGTCAACAGTCCTCGGTCAGGCATGCTTTGCGCTATCGACTCGTGTATTTATAGAGTCGGGATGCGGGCACTGTAATGTCTACCCGCGGCAGGGGTTCCATTACACAACCGAAGCCTTTGTTGCACAATGCCACTAAAAGATTAGTTAAATGAAAGAATGGATATAACACTGTTAAACTGCGCCTTGTTGACCGTTTCAATGTTATTCATTACATATCTATTACATGAATTATATTATTTATTCGTATCTGCGAATATTAAATATATATGCTTAAATATAACGTTTACCACAATTTTACAGTCTTGTTTGTTAAACAATCGTTCAATATTTTTGTAAGAAACAGATATTAATCTGAAAGACTTTTAAGTTAGTTCAAGAATGACTGGCATTAGGTATACTATATTTACTTATCTATGGACATTATTTTCATTCCTAAGACGTTAATTAAGGCGAACATAGCTAATATACAAAGAGTCGCGCGTCGGGGTGTGATTCTTTGGCAGAACGGAGTGGCGGAGCGCGCGCGGTGCGAAGCAGGGAAGGGGGCGCGAGGCGTCAGTGCCGCGCCGCGCCGCGCCCGGGCTACACCGGCATGTTGCCAGCCTTTACGTAACTATGGCCGAGCTGAGCTGATGGCTCCCCTCGTCTGGTGGCTGACGGCCGTCTGCCTGGCGCGCGCCGTCACCGCCGGCAACCCCGACGCCAAACGACTCTACGACGACTTGTTGTCCAACTACAACAAGCTGGTTAGACCCGTCGTCAACACGACCGATGTGCTTCGCGTCTGCATCAAACTCAAACTCAGTCAGCTCATCGATGTCGTAAGTGTTGCTACATAACAAATTCTGTATCATTGTTGTTGAGGAACAGTAGCAAGACTTGCAACATGCCCGTAAATAAAATTTGCTCATCCAAGTGTAACACGTTTCACTCGTATCAGAATATCAGACTGACCTATATCGTGCATAGGTGCTGAATAGGCATGTCTTAACTGCACTTGCGCTTTAAATTTGGAATTTCAATGAAAACCGAGTTACATAAATGCTCGAGGGCATGCGACCCAGTTCTATGGTTATTCAGCTTCACAGAAATCTTATGAGCATCCGGGGGTGTTTGTAATTGTCGTATTCACACGTCCCCATATTGCTATTCTCGCGAGGCACCGCTGCGCTGTCTCTCCTTCTTATGTATCAAATCAGATTCCATAAATCAACCGAATAAAAGGGATGGATCTTCTGATATTTTATTCAAACCTTCGCTTTTCGGTTAGGTTTGGCACATGTATGCGTAAATGCAATTCGTTTGATGCTAGACATAGTTACATATTTTTATGACACTATCAATGCTAAATTAACTACATTTACTTAACGTTTTGTAGCCTAGGTAGCCTATAATACAATAAAATTACAAATTCTTAAATTAAATGAATGATTATGAAAATAGTGTCTATATTACTTAGTCCAGACATCGAAGCCATATTAATACGTAAGTAGGTAGATAATATACTCCAAGATTATGAAATGATTATATTAGAAGAAAGTCTAGACAATAGTACCAATCGTAGGCAATATTTTCATTTTTTTTTGTTTATTTTATTATTAACTATTACTTTAATTATTACTACTTTTTAATTTAATTTAGCGAAACAGAATATACATGTATTTTGTTCGTTAGTTTACATCACACATACACGCACATACTCACGCTAACACACGCTCAATCTCCCACAGTCACATAATATACCGATTATTACGTGACTATTATTACACTTACCTTACATATTTTAGATTTAATGTTGCAATGCGCTTTTGTTAGCCGACAACAAACCCAATATTAGATTATATTTATAGAGGGAGGTGACTGGTGCCTACAATACAGGGTTTTCTAGTTTAGGCACGAGTAGTATCGATTGTCATAAATAGCCATTTAATATCAATTTGAATTTTTTTTTTAATTATGGTGCAAATAAATATTATTATTACATTTTCAATTATTTTATATTTAAACATGATATTTTAAACAGACATTTCTAGTACCTACATGTAATATTACATACATACATATAATTATAAAATGTTATACGTTGGAAATCCATGTTCGTTGAAATGATAAACTTTTAAGTAAAGATATCAATGTATCTAATATTTATGAATGTTCAATGGAAATTTGGTGGAATGTAACGAATCTAATTTTCGTTTCAATAAACTCCAATCCTCTCCCCCGGTCAGCTGATGAGTTTATTGGCTTTGATGGAAAATATAAAAAAAAGATTCGCGGTCTTTTCATCAGCAATTTCGCGAATCTTTTAATCTTTTGTTACTTGAAACGTATTCTATTAAAACAAAGGAATTAAAAAACATTTACTTGAATTATAATGAATGCGCCTTTACAGTTTACTAGTAGGTACATGTACTTATTATATACAATATTTTTTAATATTGTACTCATTCACAGATACTGTATTCGTTCTATAGTATACAAATTTTATTCATTTGAAGACAACGATAAAAGTTATTGATTTAAGTATATTGGAGTAAATGCATCGATTACTAATATTCGACGTAGTTTCAGGCAAACAGAGGACATGGTAAATGATTCGTAAATGAGGATTCTCTATCTATCTATATATATATACCCTTTTGCATGTAGAAACTCTGCCATTGTGACACCAATACGCGACCTGTAAACAATCTCATTTCAATTCTACTTTTCCGAAATGTTACCACTGTTCAAAAATGGGCAATAATGTGCATAAATCAAGATATAACATTGTCTTCTAAGTTTACGTATTACGTAACTTTGACGCTTTTAACGACTTATAAAATTTCATATGGCGCGAAACGTGAATGTTAACTAAGATCAATAAATAAAATGACCCAAAAGTAGTTTTTTTATTATTATTATTCTGCTTCCCCTAATTATAATTTATTCAAGGACTTTGTCCATCATTACTTACTAAATTCCTTTCTATTGTGTTCGATTAATTCCGTAACTGTATACGATTTTCATCTTATTTTATTTAACTACTTAATCTTCATTTACTTATTTTCTATCTTATTCTATTACATTGTTCACTTATTCTCTTGTCTTGATTACATCTACCCAAAAGTAGTTATATCATGCAACTATCATTTCACAGAGATTAAAATATATTATTTTAAGAATTATTTATGTAATCATCGGTATATAAGAAATAAATCTACTATTAATATACTACATAGTATTAACTGAACCTGTAAAATTTGTTAATATGTTTGATACTTATTCAATAGATATTAATTGTCAATTTAATCAATTCGAGTTTTCTCTATAACTATAAAATAGATTTATTGTTGTTTAAAAGTTTAGAGTTTAATATAAATGCTAAGATATATTTATTACAGTGACAGTGAAATAGGGGGTCGTGCCATTGAACTGTGAAAGCATATCTTCTAATAAAGACGCAAAGTCCACGCCAATAAAGTCACGGGCAAAATGTAGCAACTATAATAAAAATCCTATAAAGTCGCATCTCTACAATAGAAATAAAAATCCACATCAAATATATTGACATTAACAAATTACTTTTTGTCTGTTTATGAACATATTCTGACAAACTTTTATTTTTTATAATAAGTATTTCTGAACTATTGTTTAATTCTTGTTGTTATTCTGAACTCTAAGATAACTTTTGTTTCCCTCCATATCTACAGCGTGTGCTTGTAGTACACAGTAAGACACTTATACTCATTTGAGTAGGAAGTTATTACAAGGGATGCACCTATGATTTGAGATTTACAACAATATTCAATATTGTTAATTGAGTAACAGCTGATTAATTCATTATAATCCATGACATTATAAAAACAATGTGATAATTTCACTGCCTTGAGTATTTTGATTATGCTTAAATATGCTATTCTCGCATAAGTATTTCCTTCATCTTCAGTCGCGAATTTTAAATTTCATTGGGAACATTCTGTTTCCATTTATAATTCGATCTTACTCCAAATGTTATGTCTTTGTAGAGTGGAAAAGAAGAAATTTGCAAAAGGGACTGAATGAAAATGATGCATAAAGCTATAGCGAGGAGAGATAGTGAGCGAAACGAATATCTAACGTCCAGAACTTCAGGCCAAGAGCGCGAAAGTGTTGCGCGAATGCTACGAAAGGACAGCAAAGCGAGTCTTCTGGCTCGTCTCAGATTTTGATTTGAAAGGCTCTTTTCAGAGACTCTAATGGTAAAGCTCATTTAAAAACTTATTTATAGCATTTAATAGGCACAGAGCATTGTAATATAACTTTAAAGTAGGCTTTAACTCGTTAATCTGTTAATCGTTAATTAACGAAGTTAACCATTTGCTTAACGGATTAACTTTTAAGTTAACTTCAAAAAATGTTAACTTGTTGACTTCCGTTAAACTAAACTTCCGTTAAGTTTAGTCCGTTACATTGGTTGTTTGTTGACATGTTATTTTTTTCTTTGAATTACGCGCCAAGCCACAGTCACACTTTCGGCGAGTCGAACGCGGTCAAAGATATATTATGCGAAGTGCGCGTGCGAGTGTGATGCATTTAAAACTGTTATTTATGCTAGACATTGCATTACATCATACCCGATATGTTAAAGCTAGGGTCAGAGGCGCTATGAGGAGCTCTAGCACTTCTGTTAGAAACTGCATATTAAACTGCAAGGTACTTGAGGTTTGGCACAATGCAGTGATAAAACGGCCCCACAAGAATGGGGAAATTCGAAAGCTGTATAACTGTCGCCCTATTAGTCTTTTGTCCCATTACCGGCCAAGAGAGCAGGCCGGTTTCCGATATGGATAAGGCACAAATGACCACCTGCATATGTTACTAATTTAAAAATACCATGAATACCAAAAGCCAATCAACATCACCGTCGTCGACTATGAGAGGACGTTTGACTCGGTGGAGACTTGGGCAGTTGAGAGGGCTCTAGTAGACTGCAGAGTTGACGAAAGGAACATCCAGATTATTAAACGTCTACAACAGCATGGGACGTCATCGGTCAGTCCGATGACCTTCCAAAGCTGTTTAAACTGGAGCGATAATTGCGCCAAGGCGACATGATTTCGCTAAAATTGTTCAATGCTGCTCTCGAGAATAACTTCCGAGGACACGATTGAAGTGACATTATTATCGATTGATTTGAAGAGGCATTATTATCGACGGAGAGAGTTAATAACTTACGGTTTGCGGATGATATCGCACTGGTCGCGGATAGCGTTGAGGATATGGTTACTATGATCGGCGACCTGCAAATTCAGTCAGCCAAAATAAGATTGAAAATGCATGTGTCAAAAACTAAGATCATGATAAACATCCTAGAGGCGAAAAATCACCAGCTGCCTGTCGGTGTCGTCGATCATTATATTTACTTGAGCCATAAAATCATCCTTGGCATGGTAGTAGCTGAAGCCGAAAGACGTACTGCACAGCCATGACCGGCCTTTGGAGCAAACAACTCGATCCTCCGATCAAAAAAGATTCCCCAACACCTAAAACAAAAGTATTTAATCAGTGTGTCCTGGCAGTTTTCACGTATGGAATGGAGATAGCAACTCTCACCGAAAGATCTGCTGGGAAAATCCGTGTTAGATAGAGACCGATTGAGAGAGAGAGAGAACAAGAACGCTCATACATCATAAAAGGAATGAGTGGATCAGGCAAAAGACAAAAATTAGAGACGTTGTAGAGGGGATTGATAGTCAGAAGTGGAAATGTGCAGGGCGCATTGCCAATATAGATTGCAGTCGATGGGCGATAAAACTTTGGAGTGGAAACCCCGCACTAACAATGGTGTGAAAGCTATTCGTTCTTCTAGGATGTCGACATGGACGGAAACGTAGGATATATTGAGACATAATTAAAAGACGTGCTATCGCTAGCTCGAGTATTTCATGACTGATTTATTTTTTGATATTCAAAAATACCATATTAATATTAAGTAGCAATTATGATTGTAACAGTTAATCACGAATAATGACAATAGCTAACACGCGGAAGAGGTAGACCATCTCGGAGATGGGTGGATGGCATCTGACAACAGGTGGGCATAAACTGGAAGAAAGTCGACAGAGATATAAGGGCGGAAAAGAAAGCAAGGAAAGAAAGAGAGTAGGCTCATGTCTTAAAACGGACGCATCAAGGGCTGACAGATAGAGATTCAAATTACTTTATTGTTATCTATCTTAGAGCTAAATAAATAATGTGTGTTTAATTGTTCATTCTACATTAACTATAGTAATTATTCTACTCATTTATTTTTGTTTTATTTACCTATGTATTGTAGCCCAAAAGCAATATTAGTTTTGGATGGTTAACTTTTAACGGATAACTTTAACTTGCGATAAATTTTCGAAAATTTAACGTTGTAACGATTACCGAAGTTAACTTTTTAATTAACGAATTAACGATTAACGAAGTTATAGATGGGCACAGTTAATCCAACAGTTAACTTCGTTATCGATAACACAAGGTTAATAATATTCATCTAATTATTAAATTGTTCAGCAAACATGTATAATAAGTAATACTCAAATAGGCATTTAAATTGCCCAATTGTGAGTGTTATTATACTCGTAGTAATTTAAATTACTTGTTCACATTTCAGCTTTGTAGAATATAATATGATACTTTTTTGGAGTTAATGATCCAATTGTAACTTATAATCATATTACATAATATCTAAAATTATATCTCTTTCTACGTCTTACTAGACAAACTTGTGGATCCGTCCAAATATCGGCCTTTCCATTAATTTTCAAGCTTTTATTCAACCCTCTCGTTACACTCGTTAGTTAGTATACACGTGGATCAAATTTTGCAACTGAATTGTAAACCAGTTAACCGATTAAGAGCTGTTTTGCACACACTTGGTGTTGGTGACAATCCAATCTAGTAAAACACGCTTTTACGAATTTTCTTTGTAATCTCCTTTAGATTTGTATAAATAAAAACAAATAGCTAAATGTGTCGCTAAGAGCAAAACTCGATAAGGGCTGAACCAATTCGGCAAATTTTTTTTTCAAATATTGGTTAAAGTACGAGGAAGATTCTTCGAAGAGAAAAATTTGTAGTTGCCAGGAAAATTAGAAAATTCGGGAAAAACAAAGTGCTTTTTTCTATGGCATATTTGTATGAACTGAAGAGCACAACTCACGACAAGTAATATAATACCTACTGAGGCACAGCAAAGCGTGGTAGTACAGTTAATCAGAAATCGATACTAATATTATAAATGCGTACGTCTGTTTGTCTGTCTGGTACAATTTCACGGCTAAACGGCCGGACTGATTTTGACGAAATCCGGCATGGAGATAGGCTACTTTTTTTAAATTTACTCCTAAATGGGTGAAAAGGGGGATGAAACTTTGTATGGGAAATACTAAACCGCGATTAAGATGACAGATATAGACTTTTCTATTAAAAAAACATAAACACTATTTTTATCATAAATCTACCGCTAAAAGGTTGAAAAGGGGAATGAAACTTTATATGGACAATTACGATGATTTTGGTAGGGGTACTATGCACACAAAAGCAAATGTAGACTTCTTCTTTTTCAAAAATATCATAGGGTTTTTTTAATTTGACGTCATCGTATATTCAATATGGCGGATGCTCCGCGATGGGAAGTAACTTTTTTCAAGACCCCCAACAATGTGGGTATCAAATGAAATGGAGTACGTAGAGGAAAGGTTTCTGTATATGTGACGTCATCATAAATTCATATGGTGGATGTTCCGCGATAGGAAGTAACTTTTTCAAAAACTTCAACAATATGAGTATCAAATGAAATGGGATACACAGGAGAAGATTTCTGTATTTGTGACGTCATCATAAATCCAATATGGCGGATGTTCCATAATAGGAAATTACTTTTTTGTTCAACATCAACAACATTAGTATCAAACGAAATGGAATATACAGGGGAAGGTTTCTGTATATGTGATGTTATCATAAAACCAATATGGCGGACGCTTCGCGATAGAAAGTAACTTTTTTATTCAACACCAACAATATGAGTATCAAATGAAATGGAATACGCAGGGAAAGATTTCTGTGTTTGTGACGTCATCATAAATCAAATATGACGGTAGCTTTGCGACAAGAAGTAACTTTTTTCAAGAACTCCAGCAATATGGGTATCAAATGAAATGGGATACACAGGAGAAGATTTCTGTTTAAGTGACGTCATCATAAATCCAGTATGGCAGATTTTCTACAATAGGAAATAACTCATTCGTTCAACACCAACAATATGGGTATTAAATGAAATGGAATATGTAATGGAATTTTAGATTAGAAGATGTAATAGATTATTACATGGTAACCGCATTACTTGAGAACGGCTAGACCGATTTAGCTACTTTTTGTTTTAAAATGTTTTAGTAGTCAGAATTAGGTTAAGGGAAAGAAAAATTGGAAAAGTTTCTCAGAAAATTTTAAAATTCAGGAAAAAGTGAACGTCTTTTTTTCTATGAGATTTTTGTATGGACACAAGATCATAACTCACGATACAAACGATGGATATGTGTAATTATTTTTTTGTTTTGTTTATGGTAATGAAAAAGTAATCAGAAAGAAAATCGAAGGAATAGGAAATATTACACAAAACAAATTCTAGAGGGCGCTTCTTCGCCATTACGAAAATTTATAGAAATTTGGACAGGACAACGTCAGTCGGGTCTGCTAGTTAAAGATAAAACACATTTTTTTGTAAATTTTAATTTGTATTCTTATTTAGATGAATGATATCCAGACATAAATTGATGATCCGAAAATAGAAGTAGAGAATTACAGTTTCATCATCCAAATGCACTAAAGTAGATTTGACGTTCAAAAATACCTTGGAATAGGGTTTACTTAGATATAATATTAAATATATTAATAAATTGATTTGAATGATATTTAAAAGGGATTTCTTAAAATGCGATTTTTTATTGCATATTTTGTGACTGCATATTTTTTATCTCAAGGAGTCCCCCTTACAAAGAAATATATATGTAAAATTCTTATTAGTAGTAGTACTTTAAAAATAATAAAATAGGCTATAGCCTATGTGAAATCTATAGCTACAGCATACCTGTACACTACCCACAGTCAAGGCAGCCTACAAGACTTGAAATAGAAAGGCACCGTATTCTGCCATCCATCTGCACAAATGCTCATATAAGTTCAAACACAAATGCGCGCTCGTTTAGTATTTACCAGTGTCTAAGCGGTATCAAAGAATATAGAATAAAATACGTAGACAATTCCAAATTGCGCTGTAAAGCGGTGTGGTAGTGATAGTCGTGAAAATTGTTTCAAAAAGGACAATATCATGTATCATCGGTAAGTACAAAATTAATAACAGAAATTTATAACAGAAGTTCAAGTCGGCATTTATCCTTGTCTAGCACGCTAAAATTACATGTTGCGTCTCGCTCTTGTAAGGCGGCACGTGTAAGTAGAGATGCGAAAAAACGTATCGATTTGTCAATATTGTTTTAATTAATTAGGAAATTTATAATGACTATCGTTCTTTGAAATTATATACTTAGTTCTAAATTATCTTGTTTCCTTCCTACTATTACAAGCTTTTAATTAATTAATACTTATGACATATATTGAAATGAATAATTGTTTTTAAATTAAAAATTTCATGATCAGTCTGATAAATTCGTACATATTTCTACTTCAAAATAAATAATTTTGTTTGATTACTATAATTTTTCTTTTTTTAGAGACATGAAAAGAATTCTCGTATGCATAACTTGTCGATCGACATGCATTTCTTTTCCTCTGCTACACGACGGCACCCATGCCGGCTGCTTACGTCTCAGTCCTTTGTTTGACCTTGACAGAATAGTTTGATTAGAAATTCGTAAAGGTCTCGTAGGCTAGGTTGTCTGTAGCACTACCTGTGAACAATAGACAAGCGCAATCGTTGCAAGTGTTTATGAAACGTCTGAATGAATATTATCTATCACTTTGATGTTCTTTATTCACTATTATATTAAACTAGCAATATTTGTGTATGTGTATATGTATGTATATATATGTTTGTATGTATATATGTATATATATATCTCTCAATGTTTTAATTTCAAGATTATATTTTAATAGTGTTAATGTTAATTTCAAGATTTATAATATTATACAATACAATATATATATAAATATATATATAGTATATTTGATATCGCTTTCTTAAAAACGATTCGAGCGCTTTCGATGAAATTTACAATATAGGAGTTGAGGAGAACGAGAAATCGATATAGCTAGGTCTTAACTCTGGGAAAAATCATTTTCTCCGTCTTTCACACACTTAAAACTTCTGAACTCTAAACTTCTAAACTTTTTTAATTTCGAAGCTGAGTTTATCTTCTTAACAGCACAATAGCTTTTTTTAGCATTGTAGGTTTACCACGCCGAAGTGCGCGGGTTCGAATCCTGCAATGTGGTCAGACCTTCTTTGTTTTTTTTAATATTTGGAAATAACATGTCTAAATTCAATTTGCAACAAGTACCTATTAAAAACACATATCACTTTAATAATGTACTTATATATTTATAATAAGGAAATAAAATGAAAAATAATGACAAAAACATAGACTTCATAACTTCAGATGTCCCATACTAAAAATCAGGCGACGTGAGACATATAAAATCAAATAAAATGTAGATGTGTGGGTGCTTTTTACTAATGAAATGGCGACTGATAAGCTTATCTGATAATAGATGTGTGTCATATGTACAGGTGAGTCAGGTTATCTGATTTAGCTCATCGTTGCTGCTCGGACACGTCTGGCTCTGGAGTTATTTATAAAGGCTATGGCTAAAAGTCACGGAGGAAAGTCTGTTATTCATTTTTCTGAACAGTGAATTGAATGTTGAATTTCATGAGCTTCCTTTAATTTAAGATATTATGTTATTTAAAAGAATAGTATTTAAAGAATAGTGTTATACGAGCAATATTTGTATATTTGTAATTGCATTCTGAAAAATGGCTCTAACGATTTCGATGAAATTTACAAATAGGGATTTACGGGGGCGAGAAATCGATCTAGCTAGGTCTCAATTCTGGAAAAATTCGTGTTCTTTATGTTTTCGCACACTTCAAACTTCTAAACTCTTCTAATTTTGCAACAGAATTTACTTTCTCAATAGAGCAGTGGTTAAAGCAGTACGTCTACCATGCTAAAATACGCGGGTCGAAACCTGCAATGTGGTCAAACTTTACTGTTTTTTTTTATAAGACACCGAGTGAAGCTTGGTCGCCGAGGTACTTAGTATATAATATGTATACATTTTACTCGCATGTATACATATGTACTATTTGCATTTTATATTTATATACATATGCGTACTAATGGTATGTAATTATTCATCTCGTATTTATATATTGTTTTGAATGTATTATTGCCTTATATATTTTGTATTACATTGTATTACATATTAAATATATTTATGACGACATTTATATTTATCAATATAGTATATCACATACTGCTTAAAATTTTGTTTTGCGCAATTTACATCCTAAAGATTGTCTGGAAGAAATCGCCGAGAGCGATAATACTGCTAATTGTATTTTTTTGTATCTGTATTAGGAATAAGGTATACAGGGTGTATATGAAAACGGGACAGTTACTTTAATGGATGAAAGGGCATAACTTTAGTATGTAGTTACAAAAAGAATTATCGAAAAATACGTATCCGTTTAAGAGTTATGACCGTTTTAATTTTCAAGTGTTATCCCCACCATTTCTCGTAAAATTGGGTTGATCGTGTACAGTTACAGGTTTTAAATCTTACGTTTTTTTTATTTTGTAATAATTTCATCCGTTACTGAAATACAGCCTGAAAACCCCCATTGGGGTATACGCATTATTTTCGAAAATGGTTTTCAGGCTGTATTTCAGTAACGGATGAAATTATTACAAAATAAAAAAAAACGTAACATTTAAAACCTACATGAGCGGAAAATGCAGCGGCCTGCAAGCACGAATTAAAGTAATCATGCAGAATACATTCACTGTCTTACATATTCATTACATTTAGTTGCTAAGTGCGCTGCAAACTGTTGTACAGAAGTATTAATTTTTTTAGATTTTATTGAAAATCTTTATAATTTTTTTTCGCTTCTGCATATTGTTGGGGTCTTCTTACAAAAGCTCTTTGAAAATTCCGATTTTGAAAAGGTTGTCGGATATTAGGTGGTCAGCCAGAGCTGATGCTACGAAGGCACTTCTATGTGGTTTTACCACTATCTAACAAGTTTTGGATAACATTTACAATAATATAGATCAAATAGCAGTGTAGTAATCAAGCTTTACGGACTAGTTTCATAGATGAATAAGTTGGAAACAGGAATAATGATAATTACGTGGAATTGAATCCTAGAACGCGTGCAAGAGACTAGTGCGTTGCAATCTTCTAATATAAACCTTAATACGGAATACACCCTTTATGAATCGTTATATGGATATGTCCAAACAATGCGATCCACATTCTCAGATATTTAAGCAAAGGCCAAAGATCTGACAGTCTGTCATGTCATGAATATCGGCAACAGACTTCAAGACGACCAAAGCGAAATACAAAGTACGACCATTTTAGGAGTTCTAGTACACTCGACGAATTTGTTGAATTAAGATGTTTCTTGTCATTATTGATAGCATACCATCTGTTTTAGATAAACGCATGAAAGCATATCAAAAACTAACTAGTGTTTTTGGAATATTTCGAGTTAAAATCTATAACAGTAGAAGAGATTTTGAAAAAAACTCCAATTATGGTCAGTGCTTATGCCAATGATTTGGAAGACACCCCAGACGACGAATTAGTGCAGATTGGCGAGCTACTGAAAACGGATGTGGTTGGTACATTGACAGTACTAAAAAGGAAGCTGTGGACATTCAATATTATAAATTCGTAATGGATAATTCATTAGAATTATGTTTCCCAAATTTAGAAATTGCTTTGCGCATTTATTTAATTCTCGTGATCACTAACTGCAGTGGCGAACGTTCATTTTCGACATTGAAGCGTATAAAAAATGAATTAAGGAACACAATGAGTCAAGAATGTCTGAATTATCTCTCTTTGATAAATATAGAATATGATTTGCTAAGAGAAAATGATATGAATAGCATTATTTCTAAATTTGCCCACCTAAAATCTAGAAAGGTTACTATGTAAAAGTTTAAAATATAATAATAAAAACAGATAAATAAATATAAAAAACATATATAATTTAAAGTACACCATTGAAAAAAATATAGATTAGCTATTCCTAAACATATAATATATTTTGTAATAAATATAGACTGAAATATGTACTAAGAAAGATTTATGATTTGTTTGTGTATTATCGTCAGTTTTAAATTGTTAGTTTCTTATCAAACGTATTCTAAATTGCCAGGGCAACCTCATCTCTGGCTTTTTGTACTTGTCAGCGGCCAACAAGGCCTATAGCATCTACTGTACTATTAAACACCAACAAAATTGTAACCTATAGATGGCAAATAAATGTATTGAGTATTGAATTTTTTTTTACCACTTTATAGTTAAGAACCCCTAGCAAATCACGGGTCCTCGATAGAATTTGCTACGGGACCTCTTTTTTTTTGGTTACGCAGGACCAAAAAAAAAAAAAAATTTTGCTACGGGCCCTGCGCTTGCTTAATCCGGCACTGTATGTCTAGTAATGCTTAATCATAAAATTAGAGTAAAACTTAAACGGGGTCAAATTCGAATTAACAACTTTCGCTTTATACTTACCTGCTGTAACTTCATGAATTTAGGGTGTTTCTCTGTAATGGGTTTTACGTGTATTTGTTTATTTGCTCGCGAGCTCGCGAGTAAAATACTTCTTTGGACACTGCGCCCGAATAAATATTTTTTTGCGAGTAATCTAATAGACACAGTAAAATTCATTTCAATTGAAAAAATTTTGATTCATTGAAATACACAAACTAATACATATACCTAGATACATGAATGAATACGTTATAGTAAAATATTCATTGATGATTTTGAGAAATTTGAATAATATAGATTTCAATATTACCACATGTAACTCGGTTCATCGTTTCATCTACACAGACACAGACAGTCAACGGGACATTCGTTGTCACTCAAAAACTAGATCATTATTGTCGCACTTTTTGTTTTATAAAATACCAAACCTACATAAATCACAAAAAAATATAACATTAATTAGCATTTTATTTCAGATTTTTGTCGACTACCTTTTTGTAGTTTTTGGGTAACTTCTGTAGTAATGTTTTTTTTTGTACATACATACATACATATCCTCACGCTGTATCTCTAACGGGGTAGTCAGAGATGACGGAGTGCCGAGCGTCGCGGCTCTACTATTCTAATTATACTAAACTATATAAAATACATGTCGTTTATACTATTTAAAATCTAATATAATAAACAAGACTTCCTTCCGTAAGCTATGACAGTATAAAAAACAATTACGAATATATGTAAAACTAAAATCGCAATTATACATTTCTATGCTTTCATCGTTTCATTTAATTTTAAATAACTTTCATCAACGAATTTATTCATAATAAAGTTTCGTTATAGTGCAAAATGTTAGTAATAAAATTATTATTAAGTACCAATTCAATATTATATGTAAGTTTCGTATCTGTATTTTACTTTGAATTTAAAACTTCCAATAGAATATATCGCCTGTTGAATGAGAAAATTGTTTCCTTTATTAGCTGCGATCGTCTTCCGTGAGTACTGTTGACGGCAATTCACTACGGATGTATAGGAAAAGTACTGATGAGAACGTGCGTCTTCAGCATAACAATTCTCAACAGCGAGTTTCCGGCACCCATCCCGTTTGAACTTTTGTTGTTATTCCTACAAGTACCTGATATTATTTGACTTCCAGTCGAAAACAAAAAGCATACCAGAATTTGCAAGAACATTAGAGAAGTTTACGAAGAACGATCAATTCTAATCCGATAAAGTGAGTAGGTAACATAGAGCTTGTACAAGTTCGGTGTCTGGTTGTACAATAGAAACTTTCTGTTTGTATAAAGGTTTATCTCGATAATGAATATCGAAGAGTTAATTTAATTTGTGTCGTTACGTACACAACATAGCAAAATAGTCTTTCTAAAAGACGCATGTTCTCTATTAGGTTCATCTATTTCTGTTATATTTATTACTACGCAAAAGCTCAGAACGAGGTGCACAACTCAATTTGTACTGGTTAGTCAAAAAAGCAAATGAAGATAAGTCACACCTATAGAAGCGGAAGGCATCGCGCTACCGGTGAAGAAAATCTAATATCCTTTGGGAAAACAGATAGCGAAAGCGAGCTCTGACGGAAAATAAAATATTCACCGTCAGAGATTCTCTTCTGATAAATGCCTTCCAACATACTGTCCACGAAGATAACGCGGAATTTAATGAAATAGGGCTATTCCATCACTGTACGAAGCCGGCGTGGTTTGTTATACGACTAGATACGTAATCTAGTCAAATAATCAACTTTTATAATTCACGTTCAAAAATAAGAGAAATAAAATATGATTGTAATAAACAGTGTTTCAGAAAAATGTATATCAATTATTTACAGTTTTGTAATGACGCTAACAGCTCGGCCATCTGACTTTTGGTAGGTCCTCGTACAATTCAAAGCACAACAAGAATAATTACATTTAATAAAAACGTACAATGTAAATAAAGCAAAATCGCTACATGAACATTACAAAAATTGTATATAAACAAAATTCTGTGAAATTAATAAAGCTACGTAATTTCATGATACACAAAACAATTATACACACAACTGTTGTTATTAATACATTCAATCAATTTAATTAAGTATAGGCATCGAATTTCCTCATTTTTATTTAATCAATTTGTTTTATTTTATTTTTCGTTATCCAAAGTAATTTTCCTTACTTCCTGTACATTGTCTATTCCTTCAATCTCACTATCTTCGCCTTCTGTTTCCGTAGAACTGCTTAAATTTGTAGTAAGATTCAACCAGGGTCGCATTTTATCTACTGCAACAATGGCTTCATATCTTTGATTGCGTTTCCTAGTTATCGGTGTGTCCTCTACAACGAATCTATCGTTTGTAAGGATTTTTGTTACGTGATACGGTCCTTGATATTTCGCCATTAATTTCTTTGACTTTCCGTCGTTTGTATTAATTTCCCTTTCTATTCGCACTAAATCGCCCACTTTATATGACTTTGCTACCTTCCTTTTCTTATTAAAACGCTCTTTGTCCTTTTTCTGTTGGTTTTCTATGAGTTTTCCAGCTTTTTGTCTTATATCTGCTATTTCTTCTGATGGTATAGTAGTAATCGTATCGTTTATGACATCATTCAATATCGCTTCCGTTGTATTTGTTAATCTGAAACCAAATAAGAGTTCCGAGGGACTCTTTTGCGTAGTTTTATGTACAGTCGTATTGAGCCCTATTTGAATGTAGGGTACATAGTCATCCCAGGTTCTGTCATCCTTACCGTGCGTTTTGGTAGCTAGTGTGTCCAAAATTGTTCTGTTGGAACGCTCGACTTGTCCGTTAGCTCTGGGCGTTGCAACAGCGTTTAGAACATGTTTTATACCTACAAGTGAGACAAATTTCTTGAAAGCTTTACTTGTGAAGCATGAACCTCGATCAGTTATTAGCCTAGTAGGTGTGCAAATGTAACTGATGTGTTCTCTAATTATGCGAATTGTTGTTAAAGTTTTAGTATTTTTGACAGGTGAGATATTAGCATATTTCGTAAAGCTATCTATGATTACCAATAGATAACAGTTCGCACGCTTGCTACGTACGAATAGCCCCAAGTGATCAGCATGGATAGTATGGAACGGCCTGTCTGCTTTAGTTATGGGATGAAGAAATCCTTCCCGAGGGCCTCCGATACCCTTGTGATGTGCACACTCAAGACAGGCGCACACATATTTTTTGACAAATCGGCGCATTTTAGCAAACCAATAGGAGTCTTTAATTCGAGCAAGCGTCTTTTCAAAGCCAAAATGACCGATATCGTGGTGGTTTCGTTTCAAGATTTGCCAACGCATAGCTTTCGGGACCATCCAATGTAAACCAGTATCCGTCTTGCGATAAACTCTTTCATTTTTGAGTGTTAAATTTTTGTGGATGTCAACCATTTTCTCAATATCGGGATTACTGAGGACATTTTTGATAGCAACAATCTCTTCGTCGACCAACTGCGCCGTGCTTAACCAGTTATCAGTCTCAATGTCTAATACGTCTAAAACATGTGATTCGGATATCGCAGATTCGATTGGATGTCTACTAAGGGCGACTTCTACTAAACGTGACTCATTCTATTTCCAGCTCTATATTCAATACTACAATCGAATTCTTGTAATTGTATCCACCATCGTGCTATTCGCGGTACCAAATCACGTTTTGTTAGCGTCGTTCTTAAAGCGTTACAATCCGTGTATATTTTGAATGGAATTCTTATGAGATAAACTCGGAAACGATTAAGAGACGCAATGACTGCCAGAGTTTTCAACTCAAAGGAGTGTAGTTTTTATTCGTCTACTGTAGTCTTGCGACTGTAAAAAGATACGGGACGCAGTACGCTGCCTTTACCCTTTTGCAGAAGAATACCAGCTAGTCCCAATTTGCAAGCGTCAGTATGTAACTCCGTTTCGGCATGTGGATCATAGAGAGCGATGACAGGTCGCTTGGTCAGTTCATCTTTGAGGCTTTTAAAAGCAGACGCCTGCGATGGTGTCCATTCCCATGTATAATTCTTACGCAAAAGATCCGTCAAGGGCCTCGCAATAATGGCGAAGTCCTTGATGAACCTCCTGAAAAAGCTAGCGAGACCTAAAAACTGTCTTATTTCGTGAACGCTCTTGGGTTGTGGAAAGTTGACTACGGCATCTGTTTTACGATTACCGGGTCTAATGCCATTAGCACCTACCTCGAATCCTAAGAAATCTATGTTCTCGTAGAAGAAGTGACATTTGCTAAGCTTAAGAGTAAGGCCACCTTTTCTCAGTAATTCCAGCACCGTTCTTAAACGAGACATCCCTTCTTCGTAATCGCGCGCAGGGACAAGCACGTCATCCATGTATACAACTGCAAACCTAACCTTAGCATCTGACAAAATTTTATGAATAGTTCTTTGGAACACAGAGGGGGCATTGACAAGCCCGAATGGCATATGTAGGTACTCAAATTGTCCATCCAGAGTTACAAAAGAAGTTTTAGGAATTGAGTCTTCGGCTATAGCTATTTGGTAATAGCCAGAAGCGAGATCTAAAGATATGAAGTACTTGTGGCCAGCGAGAAGGTCAAGTTGATCCTCTACTCGTGGTATGGAATAGTGATCCTTAAGAGTCTTCCGATTTAGTGCCCTATAATCAACGCATAGTCTCTTTTCGCCTGTTTTCTTTTTAACGAGGAATATAGGGCTCGCATATGGGGAAGATGATTCACGAACGATGTTAGAGTCAAGTATTTCTTGTATCATATCTCTAACTTGATTTCGTTCGGTGTGTGACATCCGATAGGGGCGATAAACAACAGGCTCAGAGTCCTATAATTTAATTTCCATCTCTCCCACAGTGGTAAAACCTAGTTCTTTAAGATTTTTCGAAAAACAGTCCTTAAACTCTTCCAACAAAAAGCGCAATTTACGTATTTGTTCATCTGTTAACGAATCACCGTAATGGATATGGTCAGGTTCGTCATTTGACGACACACGAAGATTACAGATGTCATTACTTCCAGTTAAAGGTAGAGCTCGCGTCACCAGAGACTCATTGAAAAAATGTATTTTATTAGCTGAAATGTTTTGGACCAAAAGAGACCCACAGCCGGATCTCAAATCATACCCTCCAGGAAGAAGATAGTATTCCGCTGCCGTCTGTGCCTCTCACAGAGCCACTGACGTAAACGCTACCCGAAAAGCTGTCGCCAGTAACAGGTATCGCTTTAATCTCATTGCAGCCAATTTGTACTTCCTGACGTGTTGTAAGGAACAACTTTGCACCTTTTCCTTGTCGTTCAAAAATTAAGCGAGTAGGAGTCTTATTAATCAAAATTCCTGGGCGTTCAGTGAATGAATGCCCTAATAAAAGTGACCAATTCAACATGCAGTCTTCGACTACAAAGATTTCAAGGGTTTCTTGGATACCCTGCACATCGATTTTTGCTTCAGTTTTGGCTATTGGCTGGACTGGATTACCTCCTAAACCTCTCATTAGTGGGAAATCATCGGTACGAAAAATCAATCCAAGCGCTAAAGCATCAGAATGACGCATTAACGTACATTCGCTACCAAGGTCTACATAGCAGCTTAAAAGAGCACCATTCACACTAACGGTAATAGTGTATTTATCTTTCGAACTAGTTTTCATGATGGATTCCACGTTTTGATATTCTTCTATCTTATTTTTGTTCAAACCTAGTTGCAATATTTGTTTCTCGTTGTTGCTATTATCTTTTGATTTGTCCTGATAAATGCTGTTGTTCATGTTAGGGCAAGTAATGGTACGATGACCGATTTTGTGGCAGTTGTTACACTTCTCAAGTAGTTTTGAACATTTAAAACTAGGATGTCCTTCATGTCCATAATTAAAACATTTAATAGGTGGTTTACTGTTACTCACTGCAACTATTTTATTGGTGTTGGACAACTGATTCGGCGGCTTTCTGTCATTTCTATTCTTCAAGAAATTGCCTGCATTATCCTTAACTTGTCCTATTTTAACAGACTTCAAATATTTTAAAACCTGTTCTGGTGTTTCAAATTGCGCGGCTTGTGCTCCTACTTTTATTGCTCTATCTTCTACACCGTAAATAATACAATCGACAGCCTTTTAACCTGTTATCTGACATCTATTAAGTAAGCTTAGCTTAGAATAAAAATATTTTTCAAGGGGCTCTCCGTATTTAGCCTTCAACGCCAACATTTCTGTTAAAAGCTCTGCATAATTTTCCCTACATGGAAAAGATTCTATTAGCTTGGTTTTCCATTCATTCCAGGTAAATAAGACACTGGGTAGACTCTGATACCAAGATTTTACCAAGCCAGTGAGCTTAGGTAGTGCATAATGAATGGTTTCACGCTCATTCCAATCATAAATTTCGGCGCATTCTTCCACCTTAGTAAGCCAATTTAAAATTGACTCTTGGACAATGGATCGAATTCAGGGACAACATTGGTCACAGACGCTATCTTGTGACTACCTGATTTACTAATA
This sequence comes from Zeuzera pyrina, assembly GCA_907165235.1. Taxonomy (NCBI): domain Eukaryota; kingdom Metazoa; phylum Arthropoda; class Insecta; order Lepidoptera; family Cossidae; genus Zeuzera; species Zeuzera pyrina. The sequence goes on from OU015624.1 coordinate 15,263,325, forward strand.
CCTTTTAATGCTTCTATAAACTCAATAAATACATTATTTGCTTTTCCCGGTAAATTAGTTTGATAAAAATCAGCGTCATCGCGCCTAGACGGCCCTAGTTCATCAAATCGGTATCTCTCACGTTTCTGTCTTCCTCCTTCATTAGCGCGGAATGAACAAGGTTCGCTTCTTTGAGAACGTAAGTCACTGTTTCTAGATCTCGACCTTTCATGCCGCAAGTATCGGTTGGTTGGACGTCGCTCAAGCTCACCGTCCAAACAACCTCCAATGCACCTGGTAGCGACAGGCGCACGGTACCTCAAAGTATCATCACGCCTGCCGCCCCCAGACACACTTCCTATATCTCGATACCGCGAGCGTCGCTCAAGCTCACCCCGCTCGGAGTATGGAGACATCTGTACTGTCCATCCCCCAGACGTCGCCCTAGCTCACCGTCTGAGGGGTTTGAGTTATAAGTATAATCCAGGTGTTGCTCATGCTCACCACCTGAATTATGTCTACGCTCACGTCCGCGAACGTTGCTCCTGCTCCTCGTTCGCGAATGACTTCGGCGCGGCCGATTGAGTACGGTGCTCCTGCTCCTCGACCTCCCTTGGCGGTCATCGCTCTGACACCTCAATCGCGTCCTTCGTCGTGACCGTCGATTGCCCTCGTCGCGCCGCTCGTCGCTTAAGTTATATTCATCCATCTGAAAGTTTTATTGGCGTGGCGAGAGATTTGGAATTTCTCGCTTTATCCCACTTCTGAACTATAAGCTATCACTATTTATTTTACTCGATTGTCTAAGATTATGAGATACATAAACACAATTACTGTTACTTTCACTTTATTATTTAAAAAGAATTATAATTTAGACACAAAGAACATTTCATCACAACGGCACTTTATCGAATGTGCTTTTATCAAAGTTCGCACCAACCGTCGTAAATGCCCACTATCCCCAAAAATATCAATTTGACTAGATACGTAATCTAGTCAAATAATCAACTTTTATAATTCACGTTCAAAAATAAGAGAAATAAAATATGATTGCAATAAACAGTGTTTTAGAAAAATGTATATCAATTATTTACAGTTTTGTAATGACGCTAAGAATTTATACGTTTAATTTACAATTTCGAGGCTTCCTCAAGTGATAAAAACTCAAAACCGCGCATTACAAATATAAATTATCGCGCGTATAAATCGCGCCCGCCTGTCTGAGGATCTAAAATTACTGTCTAGGCGAGGTTTTAACCTGCGTTGTACTTGCACGAACGAAAACAAAAGGACGCGAGGCAGAGTTTCATTGTCATTTACATTTTTAGGGAAGTAGCACAGGGAAGCAGATACATACAACAACGATCTTATCTCACTCACCCAGTGTGTACAGTAAAAAAGTTAAATTAAAATGGACAAATTTGTGACAAAACAAAATGTGCCTTCTACGTCTGGTGAAACAGAAAGAAAAAGACCACGTTATACAACTATAATACTCTTTTACGGGTCTATGTCGCGTTTATACTTTAAGGCTAAATACTTCTTCATCCCGACGTTTGGAGGTCATCACAACGACATATTTAAAATATGGATTGATTGCATTGGATGATAAGCCACAATGTGTTGTTTGTTTTCAAGACCTATCCGCGGAAAGCACAAAATTACTCCAAGACACCCGTCTTTACGAAGCAAACCGTTAGAATTCTTCGAGCGTAAGTCACTTGTTTTGAAAAATTAACAAATTGCTATAAAAAATCCAGCCGTAATGAGACTGCAGCATTTCGTGCATCCTACTTAGTAGCACTGCAAGTCGCGAGGGAATCTAAGCCCCTTACTATTGCGGAAAGACTCATTTTACCCAATGCCACTGATATGGTCAATATTATGACAAGTCCCGAAGAACCTAATATTAATGATTTTATAAGACGAAGATTAACCTATTAACGTGAAGGCTCTTCCTTGATTAATTCAAATACTCTATTAAAGAAATCACTTAATTTCACCGTACCGTCTCCGAGACTTGCCGAACGAACAATGAATGCTCGACCCGCATGTCGCTGTCTTTCTCCCCGCCTACTTTCTTTTTAGAGTTGCCAGTTGGCGATTGCTAACAGTCGGCCATGCTGGATAGAGGAATGTCCCCATTTCTGTTTATTCGGCCATTCTCGGGAGTGTATGTCCACATACATTACATAATACAATTTTTATAAATTACACCTTTTTAATACAATTCGAAAAATCTACTATGTTAATTAATGCATCTATTCAAATACTATAATTAAAATATCCATTATAAATCAGAGAAAAGACTTATATACATTAATTATATTTAGACAAAAGCCCAACTACCGTTACCACTTTAGGTGTGAACTATAAGACATTAAGACATCGCATCATAGTTTTGTTTAAAATACATAGTGAATACTGTTGACCGCCTTTGGGTCTCGGCTCCAATGACTTTAGTAAATAGTGGGTACCGCTCACCAACCCTCTGGTCTCGGCCTCCTCCACCCTATCTAACATGTGGGTACCGCTCACCACCTTCGGGTCTCGGCCTCCTCCACTCTATCTAAAATATGGGCACCGCTCACCACCTTCGGGTCTCGGCCTCCTCTACCCTATCTAACATGTGGGTACCGCTCACCACCTTCGGGTCTCGGCCTCCTCCACTCTATCTAACATGTGGGTACCGCTCACCACCTTCGTGTCTTGGCCTCTCCCACTTAATATGTGTACAGTAGGTACCGCTCACCACCTTCGGGTCTTGGCCTCCTCTACTTAATTGATAGCATAGCGGATCCCGTTCACCCCCTTTGGGTCTCGGTCTCTTCCACTCGATTCACCATGCTGGACGCCGCTCACCACGCTCAAGAGGTGGCAACGTAATAAAGAAAAAAAAATTGTATTAGTAAAATAAATTATCGCTATGACAACAATATAATAATTAATAGTGGGTAGTAAAATAAATCTTATAATTTAAAACACATTTTAAAACCTGTAAAAGGCAGAATGATAAACAGTCATTTCTTCTAGTATGTTTTAGCATAAAAATGTTCAACATACACAAGGTTGTTTTATTACATTAAAATAACAAGAAAAATAGATGTACATACCTGAAGGCCGCGTGTTTTCAATACATACCACTTCTGATATTAATGATTTTCCAAGACGAAGATTAACCTATTAACGTGATGGCTCTTCCTGGATTAATTCAAATACTCTATTAAAGAAATCACTTAATTTCACCGTACCGTCTCCGAGACTTGCCGAACGAACAATGAATGCTCGACTCGCATGTCGCTGTCTTTCTCCCCGTCTACTTTCTTTTTAGAGTTGCCAGTTGGCGATTGCTAACACTAAAAACTATAACCCTTTCAAATGATACCACATCAAGACGCATTAATGAAATGGCTATCGATATTCACAACCAGATAATTGAATAAGTTAAATAATGTGAAATGTTTGCCATTCAGTTTGACGAGTCAACAGACACGTCGAACTGGGCGCAATTTTTATGTTTTGTCCGATATGAATGTGAGGAATCTATTAAAGAAAATATGCGTTTTTGCAAATCAATTCAATAGTCGAGCATCTGGCCAAGGACTTTTTAACGTATTCGTTGAAACAAAAGAAAACGAAAATTTGGACTGCAATAAATGCATTGCGGTGTATCCGTGTGTACTGATAGCGCGAAAACGATAACGAGGAAGAACAGTGGCGTGATAGTAAAATTAAAAGACATTATGCCGTATGTGGAATGGACGCACTGCTTTCTTCACAGACATGCGTTTGCCGCAAAAAAGATGTCGAACAATTTACAAAATGTTTTATCATAAGCTGTTAAAATTGTAAATTTTATTAAAAGCCGACCTTTGTAAACTAGATTGCTTTCCACACTCTGCGAAGAAATGAGTGTCAAGAACAATTCACTGCTTTTCCATGCTGAAGTGAGATGGCTGTCGCGAGAAAAAATTTGAACAAGGCTTTTTGAATTTTTTACAGACAAAAACTGTTCATTTTTAGAATTTTTACAAGACAAAGAATCTTTATTACTGTTAGCATACTTGAGTGACATATTTCACATTTGAATGACTTGAATGACTTAAGTTTACAAGGCCGTAATAAAAACATTTTACTTATGACAGATAAAGCCAATGCCTTTATCAAGAAGCTTAGTATTTGGATTATACGCCTTGAAAAACGAAATTTTGATGCATTTACTGCAATTTCTGATTATATTAACAAAAATATGAATTTAAAAAATTTAGTTATTGACCGCCTGTTGGAGAGCATGAAAACGCATTTAGGCGAATTAAAGATTTAGTTACTAGAATATTTTCCAGATGACTGCAATGATTTCTCGAAAAGATGGGTTCTCAATCTGTTTGATGAAAATTTTGTTGCAGCTGCCAAATTACGAAGTGAGACTCACAATCAACTCATTGAACTATCGACATAAAGCTTTGCAACAGGAATTTTTATCTCAAGATTTAGATAAATTTTGGTTTGCACGGCGACGTGAGTACAGAAACTTTGGTAACATGGATAACCTTTACTATTTTTTACTTGTGCGAAAAAGGTTTCTCGTCTATGGTGGCTTTGGAAACGAAATACAAAAATCGTCTGTTATCACTCGAAAATAATTTACTTATAAGTGTTTATGAAATACTTTTAAGTGAGAAACAAAGCAAACCATCGCATTAATTAATTAATGTTCATGATAAATCATTTTAATTAAACAAAATAAGCTATAACTTTATGTTTTCATGTTGTTATTACATGGTAATATTTAATTTTATAACTGTACTAAAATTCGTTCCTTCAATAAAGGAATTTTTTGCATATAGATCTTATTTTTTTTAGCAGACTGCGACCCCCTTTAATGTCATGTCGCGTGGTCGATGAGCACCTATCTCATTGATATACGCGACCCCCCCCAAGGGTCGCGACCCCCAGGTTGAGAAACTAGGTACTAGATTAACTGCGGAACTGTTAACATTCTATCTTTAATATAGTTCATTTACTCCAGTTGGTTTTAGCATTTATCATAAATCGACGAATGCACATGCAAATCTCGCTGTATGTATACATGTACAGTATGTATATATGACGTATATTGTTTTGGTTTTTCTACGTGTAAATATATATTTAACTATTCAGTAGCCTGACGTACTACCTTTTCGAAAAGTATTAATAGGTATTACTGTTTTAACAGCTATATATTAGTGTTACGTACATAGCACCCACATACAACAAGTCGTTACAACAACGACTACTCAATAAGATTGAAAATAGATGTGAGACAATATAAAATTAAAGATATATTATACTGCTAATGCTGCTCACGTAAACGGAGGTGCAATGCTATATTTTACTGCTGATACTGCTCTAAATATAGTAGTGATGCGATAAGATCAATACGATTGAACATAACCTTATACGGTATACGCGATCACCAGTAGTCAAGCCGCGAAACGTATAGTAAACGTATATATATATATTAGTATAGTTGTCACAGTATAGACATAACAATAGGATGTCTATTGCCGCTATTTGGTACATGTCATTTCGCCGTCGTTCTCTGTTCAAACGACATTCACGTGCATTTTCAATGAATTTGCAAATATTCCTTGAGAAAATCATACCGAAAGCGATCAAAAGTGTACAAGAAGTTATATGTCATTGATGCAGAAAAGGAGCAAAAAGCCCCTATACATCCGTTTGTTGATGCATACAAACGCATTGCAACTGCCATTAGTCAGTGTTACGATATCAATATAAACAGACTCCCGAAACCGCTGCCTAACATGCAAGTAACTAAAATTTATTCATTTTCATTTACTTACTCTCATTGCATTTCTCGCTACATTTCAGTGTCTCATTACGCGTTGCTAAGGCATTTACCCTTATTTATCCCGACCTGCCTTTATAAAATAAAATCTTTAGATAGTAACTTATTTCTTTGTAGGGTTCCATGGCTAAATGTTTAAAAATAAGGAACCCTTATGTGTATGTCGTCAAAGCACGAGTGTAGTAATGATTACACAACATAAAAATGACCCAGACACTTTGATAATTGTTGAACGTTGGCAACCCTTTTAGATGGTGGCGCCTCCGCTAAATTCTACAGGTAAGTTGGTGGCACTATAATTATTGTAGCGCCGGTTGGGGTCGCACGCGACGCAGTCATGCGACCATTTCCGTTTGTCTTTCATTTGTTCTTCAGATCATCACGAATACGTAAACGTCTAAATCACCTAAACGAACGTATTATAAATGTCCCTAGATGCCTATATAATATTAGTTATTCGAAACCGAAGTTATCATTCTTTAAGATAACTACAAGAAATTAAATTTAACATAACATAACATAACTTCACGCTGTATCCCCAACGGGGTAGTCAGAGAGGACGGAGCGCCAGGAGTCACGGTCCTTACACACCTCTTTCGCTTCCTCAAATCTCATCATTCTCCTCACACATTTTCGCCTAGGTATGCGAGTGCTTTTGACATTTCCGTCTGCTAACACTCTGGCTATTTGATCTTCATAAGTCAGCCTTGGTCTTCCTTGGCTTCTTTTACCACTCACTTTCGCTCTGTATATTTTCTTCGTCAGTCTTTCATCACTCATTCTTTCCATGTGCCCGAATCATCTAAGCATTCCTTTCTTCATTTTTACAATAACACTGTTGTGCAACCCTGTCATACTGCGTATCTCATCATTGCTTATCCTGTCAGCAGGCGTGACACCGCACATATTTCTGAGAGACCGCATCTCCACAGCATTTAACATACTTTCACTCGATTTTGGGCATATCCAGGCCTCACTACCGTACAACAAAGTTGGCACCAACACCGCATTGTGGATGGCCATTTTAGGAGTGTTAGATATATTCACACTACCCATTAATGCGGACAGAGCACCGTTCACTTTATTGCCAGCTGCTACCCGTCTCTCCACATCCAACTCACATCTTCCATCCCTCGAAAACGCACTCCCCAGGTACACAATTTCATTCACCTGTTCTAGACATTTTCCATTTACACAAATCACACATTTCGTTTGTACCGCTTCTCTTTCAAACACCAGAAATTTAAATTTAAATTTAACAAACATAAATAATAATAAATTCCTCATATATATAAGTTATTATAAAAAAAACTTAAGTAACTTATTCGCATAAGCATTGTTTTTTAATGTTTATATACTAAATGTATAATTAAGCGAGCTACTCTCCGTATCTCGGAAGCGCAATCAACGAAGCAACCCTACGTATCCGGCCGAGAGTAGGCAATCCTGTTAAGAATGAGACGGAAGTCGGTCTTCTTTTCTACATATTCTTTGGCGCTGTCGTAGATCAGTGAATACTGAGAAGGACTGCATAATCCTTCTCAAAACATGTTTCAGCTTTCAGCATAAAGTCAGAAGACAATAGTGGGTTCCATAGAAAATCCGAGGCCTTTCGACTTACAGATACCAAACCGGGATCCGATATTGAGAGGTTGTTAATCCATCGCCTATACCAGTTCCTTATAAGTTATAAAGCCTATATATATAAGTATATAATAAATACTTTCATGACTTACACAGGAAGACAGCAGTGGGCACATTCTATATTTTTTCTTATTCTTAAATCAGCACGAAAAAATACACGCGTAATGAAAAGTTGCGTATATATCCAGTATCTCCTTGCTCATAAAATGCATTCAGCCAGTACCGGCTATATAATGACAGTAGTCGTTAAGTTATGTCAGAGACCTTATAGGTGGCTTCAACTCTCTTACAATACTGGACACTGGCCTACCTCCGTGAATCCGTACAGGAAATGGTACGGCTCGTCTCCTTACGTCATTTATGAGGAGAGATTCGAGTCCAGTTGTGGAATGTAAAGAGACTGTTACTATGTACACGTATTTAAGTTCACAAAATTTAACATCTCAAAGCGTACGTGCATCGGTTTTACGTTTGACGAGACGATAAATTCGATGCATAAAGCAAAAGTTAAACTTCGGAGTTAAAAGAAATTACCCGAGTTCACGGGGGTGTTTTAAAGAGAATTTAGTAACATTTATGAATGTGAAACTCTGTGTTTCTTTTAATAAAAGAAATCTCTTCGCAACCAAATATATAATAGGATCTACTCGTATACAATATATACAATTTACCTTATATCCGTAAGGACTTTTTTGACAGACTTTTACATAATAAAGGTCGAAACAAAACCTTCGTATCAGAGGATTTCTTTACTTTAGAGATTCAATCTTACACAATTACTCGTAATATTTACGCAGTATAATGATTAGTTTAAATATGGCAGTTATAATAACACTTTTATAACTTTAATGACTTCATGTGGTTCACATTAACGAATCACGATTTAGTGACTCTTCCATGCTTTATATTATAGTAATCTATATATTGCTAAGAAAATTGCGCGGACGGAGGAGTGTGAAATTTGGTACACTTAAAGTTTATATGGAGAAGGACTGGAGAAAACAAAAATTTTTATGCAATATGTGTAATAAGTACATTAAATTAAATTAAATTAAATAAAACGTTCGTTGTTTGCGTTCATACTGTCAATGTCAATAAGACTGTCAAACTCATAATAGTTTGTGATCATATGTAATGTAACCTCCTGGGATCAAACAGTCGCACAGAGTAGATGGTCGCCAAAGAGTTTATAAGTTTATATTTACGGTCGAATTTCAACCACAGGGCGACCTCTATTATTATTAAAAGCACATACACTGTGTTCACTATCACCGATTTTACTGTAAATTTATATTACAAGCTATGACCGTTCGTGACTACAGTTAAATTATGCTTGTCTGCGCATAATGACTACTAAGGCAAAGCACCACACGTCTTCACGTCCTCAGGAGCATGCGCTAATGAAATGTCAGGACCGATGATGGCAATGTTTGTTCAATTAGCAATAGTAATGCAAGGTGGATCATTTGTCTTAATGATTATTATTGATTTAAATTAAATTACTAATCGTTACTAACGCCCCTACTAAAGTGACCAAACATTTGGTCTCCTGTTTGCTCAGCGGTTTCATTTTCTTCTGAACGAAAGATTGAAGTATCATAAAAAGAGAACCCAATACTACGAAATCGGTAGTGTTTAGCATTCGATTATCTAATTGAAATGTAATGAACTTTAAACAAAGTAAGATTACTGTATATTATATACTTACATTTGTTGGATTCATTTTCAGTTTGTAATTTGTAAAATAAAAACTTTCAAAACCAAGTAGGTATGTCCTATTTTTTCATTTTTGTTTTTATGTAAACAAATGTGGCGACTACGACATTTATAACATAACTAGAAATGGTATAGTTCGTAAATGATTGACTCAGTTGGCATACTTATTAGTTACTAGTGAAATAAAACATTTTTAGTATTTTTGTCGGTTTGTGTTTCTGCTTCAATAAAAACCACCAAAAATTAAAACGTCATGATAAGTGTAAAAATTTGTATTTTTAAAAAACTAAAAATAAAGAATAGGAGACTATTATTGTTTGTGATATGCAAACAGTAATAATCTCGACCAGCGAATGGTGAAAACTTAGCGAAATGGTTAGTTTCTTGTTTGTTTACATTACAGTCAGAAATGAAAAAAATAGAATGTAGCTTGAACAATCGACATTGCCAATTGACAAATGTCATTGGATGATGGCTCTCGTATGGCTCAAGCATGGCGCTTACCGCTCCATTTCGCTAAGGTTTCGCTGTCATATGTCACGTCAGCGTAATTTTCAAAACTACTTTTACTTTTACTTAAGTCATTACTTATTACATCCATGTTACTAAACTTAAAAACCAACTGTCAGATTACAAGTAACGATTTTTAAAATTGTGAAACATTTGTAAGTAAGAACAAAAAAGTTGCAGTATTAAGTTGACACTATAGGACTTTGCATAATAAGGAACGGTAAGGAAGGAATGGATTAATCGCGAACTGTAGTTCGACCGTGATCGATTGTGGACCTCCCTGATATTGAAACGTGGGTAGAGGTCTATCTGTCGTTCGTGAACAATCTAAGATTGGGTTTGTCTAAGTTTATAGATCGAATATTGAGTTAGGCAGTAAGCGTGCTGTCGTTTGCAAATAAAACTTTGTCACAACGTGCTATTTAATTTAGTAGTCTGTATCTTGTAGATTATGAATTTATTTACTATGGCTAAGTCGTAAGAGCCCGGATGCCCTATATCTCTGCCCATGTATTATGACTACGGCTACCAGATTTTAAAAACAAAATTATGTGATTAGGACCGAAAAATTATAGCGCAGGCCCGGAAATTATATTACGCCGTACAAAAATTGAAAACACAAGATTCTGGATCGAAAAAAAAGTACAATCGCGTCACATAGCTACGTTTGGATGTACATAGTACATAGACTAAGACGTGTTTCAACCATTTTTATGTCACGACTCACGAATAAGCCAAAGAGTTAAGTATAAAGTCTTGCGACCCCTGCACACACAATAAACTTTTAATTAATGTGCTTTCTACGTCTGGTGAAACGGTGAAGAAAAAGACCAGACAACAACGACACATATTTAAAATATGGATTTATTCCATTGAGTGACAAGCCACAAAGTCCTATCCGCGGAAAGCATAAAGCCTTCAAAGTTACTCCAGCATCTGGAAACAAGACACCCGTCTTTACAAATCAAACCGTTAGAATTCTTCGAGCGTAAGTCACTTGTTTTGAAAAATTAACAAATTGCTACAAAATATCCAGCCGTAATGAGACTGCAGCACTTCACGCGTCCTACTTAGTAGCACTGCGAGTCGCGAGGGAATCTAAGCGCCATACTATTGCGGAAAAGTTTTTTTATCCATTGCCATTGATATGGTCAATATTATGATAAGTCCGAAAGAACTTAAAAAATTTAAAACTTTTAAATGATACAAAATCGAGACGTATTAGTGAAATGGCCATCGACATTCACAACCAAATAATTGAAAAAGTTAAATTAAGTGATTTTTTAGCCATTCAGTTTGACGAGTCAACAGACGTGTCGAACTTGGCGCAATGTTTATGTTTTGTCCGACATGAATGTGTGGAGTATATTAAAAAGTATATACTTCTTTGCAAATCAATTCCTAGGCGAGCATCTGGCGAAGGACTTTTTAACGTGATCGCTGAAACAACGCAAAACGAAAATTTGGATTGGAATAAATGCTCTGCGCGGAAAGTATAAAGCCTTCAAAGTTACTCCGGCATCTGGAAACAAGACACCTGCTTTACAAAGCAAACCGTTAGAATTATTCGACTGTAAGTCACTTGTTTTGAAAAATTAACAAACAACACAAAACGAAAATTTGGACTGGAATAAATGCATTGCGGTGTGTCCGTGTGTACTGATGGTGCAAAAACCATAACAGGTAAGAACAGTGGCGTGATAATAAAATTAAAAGACATTATGCCGCATGTGGAATGGACGCACAGCTTTCTTCACAGACATGCGTTTGCCGCAAAAAAGATGCCGAACAATTTACAAAATACTTTATCATAAGTTGTTAAAATTGTAAATTTTATTAAAAGTCGACCGTTGTAAACTAGATTGCTTTTCATACTCTACGAAGAAATGGGTGTCAAGAACAAATCACTGCTTTTCCATGCTGAAGTGAGATGGCTGTCGCGAGGAAAATATTGAACATGGCTTTTTGAATTTTTTACCGATAAAAACAGTTCATCTTTCGAATTTTTACAAGATAAAGCATCTTTATTACTGTTGGCATACTTGAGTGACATATATCACATTTGAATGACTTGAATAACTTCTTCACACTCAATAATTAACCAATTAACATTGTTGTGAAACTAAAAAACTTAATAAATGAATTATCTAAAAAAAGATAAGAATTCGTATTTAACATTTTATTTATTTCAAAACAAATTGGTAACATAAATAAAAAATATTTCCTATGTAGGTACTTAACTGGTATTTATTTCACGTGATGGACTTTCTAAACAAAAAATGTTATAAGAAGCAACAGATATCATCGCATTTTATACAAATCAAAAAAGTACTTACCCATCATAATTATATCAGATTAGTATTTTACACTCTTCAAAATTCAAAATAATAAAAAAATAATAAAGGAACAAAAAATGTTCAACCTTAAAGTGTCAAGCAGCCCCCTGTCGTGACACAATCAACGTGAAGTATATAACATGAAAACTAACAAATTGATAAACTTTTCTAAATCGCTGACAAAGCGAAGGGAACAGGATAAACAATATAAGTCCAGAGAAAAGGCGCCTTACATCGCAAAATATGATGGATGTTGGCTTACAGCTGTCTTCTGTGTAACGAGATATGAATTTAACAAGATTCCTTAGTATTTTTACAAGCACAAATTCCTCATTTCCTTGCTATGATCACTAATTAAGGATAGACTATGTATAAAATAAAATCTAAACACTTTTTTTCTGTCCGTGCATTCGTTGACTCTAATCTCCATAGTGACTGCACCAATTTGAATATGGTTTTCAGTTTTATATTTAGATAAGCTTGGTTAACACCAAATGGTAAAAAAGTTGTCAATTTTAAAGCGATTAGGTGTTTAGATACGCTTACATAACTGTCTTCATTTATCTATGTATTATTTTTTTGTTTACCAAACTATCTTTTTTTAAATTATTTTTTTGCTCAAAAGCTTTAATACAACTAACGATTTATTAAAAAATTCATGATTTACCCTCTACAGGTCTAACAGTATTCGCACCGCTTTGTGGGGTTAGCTGGAAGAAATCTCTTATAGAGATAAACTCGCCTTTGTACGAACTCTCATGTAATCTACGATAGAATTAAATAGGAAGTTAGATACCTATAGCAATGGAATACCCCAAACTTTACTTCAATTATCAATTAATAATTAATTAAATTGTATTAAAACACTTCGTGCTGCAGTCGTGAATGTAAAAAGCAAAAGAGAGACGTGGAGCGCTCGAGTTTTGTACTTATATAATCTCGCAAACTTTTATTAATGTAACTTTTGTATTCAATAAAGTGTATTACATTATTATTAGATGATTAGGTGACACGAGTTTGCACGGACACAGCTAGCAGACGAAAACTAAGAATTTGAATGTGGTTTTTCACAAGGTCACATAACATAGGGCCATTTTAGAATTTTAGTTGCAACTTCCGATTTTACTTGTAGATCATTACGATTTTACAAAACTACACTGGAAATATATTGATTTTAATTGTTATGGCTTCGGTGATAAGAAAAGCAGATCACCCACTTTATTACAGACAAGACTTTATAGAACTTATTTTTGTGAAACCAAATAGAAATTAAAAATCCAGAGAAAAACTAACCTTAAAGTTCCGAAGAATAATTCCACAGCAGAAATTATATATATCTACATTATTATAAAACAAAAACAAAGCCGACTCTGTATTTTGGAGATATTTTTGAAAAAATGATCTAAAAACAAAAAGGTTGGTCAACGACTAAAAACCGATTAAAATTTAAATGAAATAACAGATTTACTCGGGGGTAAAAATTTTTCAGCTAAACTTTGATCGCATCATTCTTACATAAATATCGATTTTAGAATATGAGACTACATATGGGCCTTTAAGATCAATCATATAATATATAAATCCTATCGACAACTTTTATACAAAGAGTATGAAAATAGTACATAGACTGTTTTTTATAACTGAGACAATATTGGGAAATCCGAATCTATAATATCCGAACTGTCTTAGGAACCATTTGGTCTCTTTTTATGACAACAATTTTGCCATAATAATTTTTTGGTCAAGCGTGAGATGTCTATAAAAATTAGTAAAAATTGCCAAATTTTTTTTAATGCGGATCGACTCATATTCGTGTAATTTTCAATCCATTAAATCGGAGGTACCTATCATAGGTAAGTGAGTTGTTCCTGAGTAAGTCGACTATGATTTAGTACATTATTCTTCCGTTGCACGGAAAGTTTTTTATTAAATTTGACCAACTTTTGCTGTCCAGATTTTTTTTGTCCTATACAACGAAATGATGCTTACATGAAACTGAATCGATCTGCATAAAGAAAAAAAGAAATATTCAATTTTACTAATTTTTATGGACTACTCACGTTTAACCAAAAATTTTATAATGCCAAAATTGTTTTAACAAAAGGGACTGAATGATCCTTGAGACAGTTCTTTTGTATCTCCTATGTATTCCGATTTTCCAATACAGTATTATTAAATTTTATCAACTTCTGCTGTCCAGATTTTTTTTCTTCGATATAATGAAATTAAGCTTACATGAAACTGAATCGATCTGCATTATAAATTTTTTTTGCATTATTACTATTTTTATGGACATCTCATCTCACGCTTGATTAAAAAATTGATAATTATAAAATTGTTATCACAATAAAATATCAAATGGTTCCTAAGGCAGTTCTCCTGTATCTCTTATAGATTCGGATTTCCCCAAACTGCCCTAGTCAAAAAAAAACTCTGGTATAGGTATTATGTAGACAGTACAAACGGTACAAATAAACTATACATAATGTGTATTTAATTTAATTTGATTATTTATAAAAAGTGTAATGATTCATTTCATCTTTGTTTTACTGTTTTATCCAAATTGAAGTAGACGCTAATTGGAAAGAAAATTTAAAGAGGGATTGGCAAAGCTTTTAGACGTTTGACATAATTTGAATTAATCCTATTTCCACAGAATTTTCAACGTTTTACTTTAAAGATTGTGTGGTATTATAATTCTACAAAAAAAAATACGAAGTTGCAATATATTCTATTTAAAAAAATGCTTTTACGTAAATGGGTGTAATGAAAGTGTAATGTATTGTTATGTAAACATTTGCTGTTACACATATCTGTAAAAAAATCTGAGCATCACCCATTAATGATTTTTGAATATATTTAATTTTAATTTTATTATTTTTTATATTGCTTTTCGTTTTATTTAATATTTATTGATTTTATGGAATAAAACACTAAATTGTTTAAGAACATTAAATTGCTAATGACGTGTTGCTCAGATTTTTTTTGATATCTGTATTTTAAAATATGTACATATGAATTGTTCATTAACTCTACAGAACAAGGTGACGCTTTGTCGCGAGAGTTCTTTACCATTGTACGAGAATAATGTAAATTCTAAAATCTAGACTGGACACGAAATAGCATCAACTTGTATGGTTCTTAAATCAACTAATTGTAAAATTTACTGACGATGTTGCAGTGTTAGTAGAAATACAGAACTAATTCTACTAACAACATTTCTAATTCTACGTTTAGAAATGAAAGCTAGTAAAAGTAAAATAACAACCACAGAACACTTGTTAGTGTAATAGGGGAAAACGTAGAACATGTAAACAATTACATACGTTTATATACCATTATCTTATATTTGTTTCGTATAAAATCAGAAACGCGCACATAAATATCTTTTGTTACGGAGTTTCAACAATATTAATTTGGAGGCGTTGAGGAAAGATGCCATGGCTGTAGATTGGTCGCAGATTATACGATCTAACAGTGTGGATGACAAGGTGCTTACTTTTAACAATTTGTTAAATAGTACGATCGTCATGCACCGATTAAAAAAGTCAAAGTAAAATATCTACCTGCGCCTTGCTTCTCTTCTGAAATAAAAAAGATGATGGCATTGCGTGATAGAGCCAAGAGTAAATTTAAAAGAGAACCTTTAGATAACCATTTGGATCGATACAAAATGCTTCGCAATATCTGTAGCCATATGTGTAGAGATGCCAAAAGGCGCTTTTTCCATGATTCCATGCAGAATCTCGATTCTGCAAAACTTTGGAAATTTCTTCGTTCCCGAGGTTTTGGTAAGTCTTCTACTTTATCTTCGTATACTTTCAATCTCAATGTTCTTAATTCTCACTTTTCTAAACAACCTGTATTTCTCGGCAAATTTGTTAAAGACAGAACTCTTAAAGAGCTATCCCTCCCTCTTGTTTCCTCTTCTTCTCCATTTACATTTCATACTGTGACTGAAGAAGGTGTCAATAAGCATATCCTATCTATTACTTCTTCAGCTGTAGGATTTGATCAAATATGAATTATAAAAATTCTTTTACCCGAACTTTTACCTGTTATAACTCACATTTTTAATCGTTCTTTACTCTTTCACACTTTCCCATCTATCTGGAAAAAAGGCCACGTTTAGCTCTCCCCAAAATTTCGAATCCTACGTCCCCATCACAGTTTCGTCCGATTTCTATTTTACCTTTTCTATCTAAAGTTTTAGAGCACATTGTTCATCAACTATTTGCGTCTTATCTCACTTCCAACAATTTATTCAATCCCTTTCAGTCTGGCTTTCGACCTGGCCATAGTACAGCCACTGCACTGTTAAAAGTTAAATAAACGTAAAGAAAATAAACGTCTCACTATTCTCATTCTTCTTGATTTTAGTAACGCCTTTAATTCCGTTGATTTGGATATTCTTCTTGGTATTCTTCGTTCCCTAAATGTCTCTCCTTCAACCTCTTCCTGGTTTGAATCATATCTTCGTGGTCGTTCGCAGTATGTTCGTTCGGATGATTTTGCTTCGGATTGGTGCGAGCTTGCTGCGGACGTACCTCAGGGTGGTGTGCTTTCTCCTCTGTTATTCTCTGTTTTTATTAATACTATCACTAACGTTTTATCTGGTAACTTCCATCTCTATGCAGACGATTTGCAGTTATATCGACATTTCTCTGTAGCAGGTGTGGATATGACTTTTGCTGAGATTAATAAGGATCTCGAACGTGTGAAAGCGTGGGCTGCACCTCATGGGCTTTTAGTTAATCCTAATAAGTCTCAAGCTATTATAATTGGCAGTAGGTATATGTGCAATTTAATTGATTACTCCTCTCTGCCCCAAATTACTTATGACGGTACCACTATTCCTTTTGTTAATTCAGTTAAAAATTTAAGTATCACTCTTAACAAAAATCTACCTTGGGCTCCACATATTAACGACATTAATAAAAAAGTACATTATACATTTCACTCCCCTAAACGTCTCCAATACTTTTTGCCTTTGCGTAGCAAAATATATTTAGTTCAAACTTTAATCATGTCTATCGTCGACTATGCTGACGTTTGTTTCCTCAATGCTACCGAAGAGTTGGTGAACAAATTAGAGAGCCTTCAAAATTCATGTATTCGTTATATTTTTGGCTTACGTAAGTTCGAGTACATCTCCGAATTTAGGACGCGTCTAAAGTGGCTTCCTATCCGTTTACGTAGGAATATGCATATTCTTTCCTCACTTTATAATATTTTGCATTCCCCATCGTCACCATCTTATCTTAAGGAGCGTTTCCAATTTTTAAGTTTACCTGGAACTTTAAGTCGTAGTCATTTATCTACTTCTCTTCAAACACCTTCCCATTCTACAAACTTTTATTCTCATTCCTTCACTGTACTTGTCGTTAAACTATGGAATGATCTTCCTCCCTGCGTTCGGGAGAGTCCATACCTAGTAGGCTTTATACGAGCAGTTAAAGAGCATTATATGAAGAGTTAGTTCAAAACAAATATTTTTACTTGAGTATAATTATCATGTATATAATATATATCGTTATTGAAGGTATGTATATATATTTGTATTTTTATATGTCAAATTTATATATTTATATGTATTGATATATTGATTGTATGTGTTTTTGTTATTGTATTTCGTATTCATTATTATTTATATTTAGTTTGATAATATTGTGTTACACAGTGTCTTGCTTTTTTCTTTATAAAATTTTTCACTCGCGGGTCCGTTGGGAGACATTTCTTATAGAAATAAGCGGTACCTTTTGCTCTTTTTTCTGTATGTATCTCTTTTTGTATATGATGTTGTGTGTACAATAAATTGTTAAATAAATAAATAAATAAAAATTTAATTAAGTAAACAAGTATCATTCAATAAGACAAACTTCTTTGCCTTACTGAATAAACATAACCTGAAAATAATTTTGGAAATTTACATTAACAAAAAGTACATACATATGTTAATATTTACAAACTTAAAACTACACATTATCTTAAATAATGAACTTCCTAAAAGTTGCCGCTTAGAAAGCTGTCATTGCTCAAGGTACCCAGCAGACATGCTGCCAAGCATTGCCTCTTTGAATAGCCAAACTGATTCGTTGGCGGAAGAA
Organism: Zeuzera pyrina; assembly: GCA_907165235.1. Classification (NCBI taxonomy): domain Eukaryota; kingdom Metazoa; phylum Arthropoda; class Insecta; order Lepidoptera; family Cossidae; genus Zeuzera; species Zeuzera pyrina. Next base: position 15,281,468 of record OU015624.1, read on the forward strand.
GCTGCCAGCCCGGCGGTCTCCCGAAGCCTCGACCAGTCTCTTACAAATATCAGAAACCAGTCGATGGGCTTCGGGGCCCCAGGGACCCAAAGTTTCGACTGCAAAGGGCGTAAATTTTGGAAATTATAATATGAAAAAGATTGTGAATGCTATTTGTGTTCGACCTAGTTTACTGCATGGCTGCCAGACCTGGGTCTTTACTAATAAACTGAAACATAGAATTAGAACTAAATGCTCAAAGAGCTCATTGAAAGCAGTATACTTAATTTTTTATTTATTTATATTTTGTTAGTAACAATTTGTACTTTAAACTATGTTAGTGAATAAAAGAACAACTAATATAAAAACTAAACTATCTTACATACCATACAAGATTCCATACAAGATAACAAGATTATGCATTCCGTCCTGTCGTAGGGGGGTGGCAGGGGGGTATGTGGGACTCCTCGACATTAGGGTGCTAGGCCGAGTCTACCCACTAAAACCTGACGGTGTTCCTCGAGAGCCTTGATGCCGGGGCAACGGGAGCGTGTTGGCATTCCGCCGCAACTCCGGCGGCTATGCCCAGCCTGAGCCGGGCCCTCCTACGTTTGCGGGCAGTTTTACCTGCCCGCTCTCCTGGGAGGCGCGCGGGAACAACCGCGCGCACCATCCCGAGGCCATTGGTGAGGCGCCTTCCCCCGAAGGACACCCCAGGCCTCCGAAGTGGCGGCTTCCGCACCCCGCCTACACCACGGCAGGAGCCTTCGCACGCCCACCTGATTTTAACGTGTTTACTCACGGGTTTTTACAAGTTTCCTTCTTCCCACCTCTGATTTTAACGTGTTGTCTCACGGGTTTCATTTCGAGTTTTCCTTCTCTCCACCTCAGATTTTAACGTGTTTTCTCACGGCTTTCATTTCGAGTTTTCCTTCTCTCCACCTCAGATTTTTACGTGTTTCCCCACGGGTTTTAAAAAGTTTTCCTTCTTTCCACCTCCGGAGCCACAATACCCTTCCTAAAAGAGGGGCAAGTGACCCCGACATCTGACCCCCGCCCTCACGTAGAGGACGGGGACACAATTTGTCCTCATAATTGAGGACTTTTCCCACCCCCCGGTCCGGGCCAGGTCCTTTCGGCATCGCGTACTCGGTCCCAACCTGGAACTAAGAAGCCCATCAACGTGCATCCTTCAGGATACACGCTGATGGACACCCCTTACCCCCGGTGCGTCGGGCTATTAGCCACCGCCCAGTAACAACCCATTAAACAACGAGCATTTACCGGTCGGCGCCCAGGGTGCACCACGAGGAGGTTGCTCAACCCAGCACCCCATCAATCTGATCACCTGTTCTATCTCTCCACAATATTTTTTTACTAGTTAATTCTTTTGATAACAAATTTGGCGCTAAAATTTGTAAATCACATTCAATGATAACTGGAAGGTGATCCGAACAATAAACACCATATCCTATTTTTATACTTTTTACAGTTTGCCTGTAAACTGTAAAAGTTTGCCAAGCAGCCTTCGTCGCAACACAATGGTCTAACCAGCGCCTACTTCCATTTATGTGACTTATATAAGTATATGTATCCAAGTTTATACCCAGTATATTTGCATCAGCACATAACCATTGCTGTTCCGAGCAAAAGTCACCTAGCTCACTGCAAAAAGACTGCATAGGATGTGCATTAAAATCTCCGAGCATATAAATGGATTCCACATCAGAATTTTCCACAATAGCACTTATTACACTTAGACAATTTGTGTATTGCAACAAATTGTCTGGTGTATCTGTAGGCATATAAATGCAGAACACCATTATAAACTGCTCGTTCCCTATACTAGCCTTAATAGCCGTAAGTCTGTCACTATCGCACTGCACCACCGAGATCGATTTAAATAAACCCTTCCGCCATAAAATGGCTACCCCTCCATATGGTATCCTCTTGAGATCTCAGCTGACTTATCAACTGAAGATTTTCTCGTGTATTCAGTCATTGTGTATTGTTCTTAAGAAAGACTCACAAGATTATTTAATAGTATATTGTTTTGTGTATTTGTACTATCCATTACCGGTGATTAAATTTTATTCCAATAATTTACTCGAGCTTTCTCCGTCTTTACCTCTAAATTGAACAAAGCACCTAAAACATATTCCATTAGGCCACATTTCGTCTTTCAAAAATAATTTAAGTTTATTTCTAGATACATAACATTTATATGAATTGTATCCTTTATCTACTTTCATATTTATTTTCAATAATGTTACTTTGTCTTGTGTTTTATTCCAAATAATTCAATAGTATCTTTTTTCTTCGTCGGTTTTGACACATTAGATATGTAAAGGGGAACTGTACCTACCGCAGCGGCTTTGAATTTTGAATAAGGTTCATTTCTGGCACTTCCCATTTCACTCACAAATCTATTTTTCAATCTATTTTTATTATACAAAAATTTTTTCCATTCGCTATCTTTGTCCCCAACCTTTTGTTTCCGCTCCACACTCGACTTCACAGCGTCTGCCATAGAAACCGTCATACAGCCGATCGGTTGTTTTACTGGTTCCTTCTCGTTCGTACTAGTTTGTACCTTGGTAGTGGTCACAGATCCTTCTCCGCCGGCGAATTGCTTGACCGGTTCGCTGTCCGATACCGCCGTTTGAGGCCCCTCCTGCGCCACCGCTCCTACACACTGTGGTATAGAAATGGCGCAACCCACCGCGCTTGCCTCCGTCGCAACTACGGTAGGGACCTCCACGCGTGGTATCTCCGCCGGAATAACACTGCGGCGGGTAGGTGTGGCAGTTGCTGATATACCTCCCGTATCGGATATGTTCACGTTTCTATAATTCCATTATCAGGATCACTCATATCGTCGTAGTGATGAAAATAATTTTGTAACCCCATAGGGCCGCTTTCATAATTGGAACTTCCCAACAAGTGCGATTTATAGGGTCAAAAACATCTGCTATTAAAGACTGCGTTCGCATGTTAACCCGAAACTCTGCAAGCTGTTCTTTCGTCACATATTCGGATTTTATATGCTTCAATTCTTTTTGCAGCAGTAATATATCCTTTAATAAACGTGTCACGTCTACATGGTCAAAGGTTATTGGGGGTAATCTATGCAAGTCTTTTGCCACAAACATAGGTAGTTGTTCAGGATTAGTGGCTTCAATGTATTTTAACATTTCAATTATATCCTCCAGATCCCTCTTTGATTTTCCATTCATTTTTCTCGACTTCATTTTCTTTACAGATACCGCCTCAAATACTCGTAATAATGTTTTCGCCTGAACTATCTCTTCACTTTGAAACGATGTCTCACATGTCCTTATTAGAGAAATCTCGTCCATAACAGTAATTTTATTGTGTATAAACGCTAACACTTCATTTATAACCATATTACATGATGTACACTTAACCACGTTCGAGGTCATTTCGTTCACACACTTAATAACTACTGATTAGAAAAAAACACAAAGTAAAAAGTGATAAAATAAGACAAAAAACAAAGATAACAGACGCACACACAATGTCTAGCACATAAATGGCGATGGGCAACGCACGTATCGATGACAGGTGGACAGTACAAAACATGGGATGGAGGTTAAGCTGGCAAAAGGATGCTTGTAAGGTCGAATAGGCAGTGGGCTTGCTGATAAGATTGTAGAAATTCCTAAGAAGGATTTATGGAGCGTAGACAAAAACGCGAATGAATCTTTTTAGGGTTTAGACAGAGATGAGAGTGAGTCATGGAAGAGATTGCATGAAGCTTTCGCCCAAAAAGCGGTTCATAATTCAGAACCCAAAGACACACCTAACCTTACTAACAAGTAATTTTTAAGCAGCTGACAATGTTTACCAATATTTGTGGCATAAAAAGAGTGAGTTACGGAATAAAAAGGTTATATTATTATTACTAAATTATAATATTAATTTCCGAGGATTGTTTTTTTTTTTACTTTTACATTATTTCTATAATGAAACTGTAAAAGCATTTAAAGTATTTGAACACTTGTTTTTCATTGGCTATGGGACATGTAATACAAAGTAATTTTTTGAAAAGTATCCTCATTCATGAGTTCTAGTATAAAATATTATTCTCGTACTCTACAATCGTTTTGTAAGCATGCATATGTACGTGTGGATACATGCGAAAGTTCAATAAAACTTGTTCAGAAAAAATCAGTCATCTTATTCACAGCACGGATATGAATAGCCGTCGTTTCATGCCAAGCTCGTATTTATTTTTTCTCACTAAGAAACTGTTTTAGAACATGGGTCAAAAATTAAGCGGGTAGCGGGTAGTAAAAAGATTTTCATTTTAAGTTGTGTAATCATGAGTTACTTATGATGTTTTCGTACAAAAATTCAAGGATATATTGATAATAGTGAAAACTGCGCATAAATCTGTTTTCTAATTTTTAAGATGTTGGAAATCGTGTGTTTAGAGATAACTCTTAGGTGTATACCTAATACAACGATTATTATATTACTCTAGCGAAAATCGATGTAATATATATTTACATTTATTAGTCTTATTTTAAATACTAGCGACCCGCCCTGGCTTCGCACGGGTACAATGTAATAACGTGACGTTATTACAATTGTCAGAATGAGTTAGATGCATGTACTATTCGATCCATTTTATGGTGCTTTGACGTTGACAGTTCACCGTTACAAAAGGTGCATTTAGCAATAATTTAAAAATAATTTTACTTTACATAAAATTGTTTGTTCTTTCGTTAATGGAAAGAATATTTCGCCTTTAAACTTCGAAAAAGAAAAGAATTTTTTCAAATGACACTATTTTACAGATAAATAAGTTTATCGAAATATGTATATACATTCAGTAAAATTATTAACGAAATAAGAAATACACCAGAGTGTAATGAAAACACCTAAATAAATTCTACCTAACTATCTACCTGCTTTATGAATAATATTTATTTACTTTTCATTCCATCTATTCGAAAAACAATGATCGGATATTGGATCTTCGATAAGTGCGACCACAATAGGTCTTTCTGTTTATAGACTGTAGAGAGGGCATTCATTTATAGAAGGCAGAAATATTGTTCCGCGATCAAACAGGTCAGTTAAAAATATTGTATGAAAAATGATACTGGGCGATTATCTGGGATAGCCGAGTGCCAGGAGAAAAAAGAAATTAAAAATTTGAAATACTTTGGATTACAAAACATCGACTCCTTTATTTTCGACTACTTTTTTATATGTGATCGAAGATTTTCGGATGTATCATAGCTACATATAAATCTTTTGGACGAAATTATCTAAATGACAGTGAAAACTATATCAAAATCCGTTACGTCGTTTAGAAGAACTAAGCGCACAAACACACAGACAGAAATAGCGACTTTCTTTTATATATTAGAAGATGTGTATTTGAAATGCATGTTGTTATTTATCGTACCTAGTTAGAGTAATATACTATAATAAGCAAATATAACAGAGTATACTTTTCTGTTCACAGAATTTGAAGAACCAAATAATGACAACTAATCTTTGGGTGGAACAATCGTGGTATGACTATAAACTCCGGTGGGAACCTCGCGAATACGGCGGCGTCCACATGCTGCACGTGCCGTCTGACCACATATGGAGACCAGACATAGTACTCTACAATAAGTGAGATTACATGTAAAACATATCCATGTCTACTAATCCCTAACTAAACTCAATTTAAAATAAACCGTCGAAGTTGCGATGTTTTAACTGTTAAATAAATTAATAAATGGGTTAGAGCCGGATTACTTTCGTCTCGAAAACTCTAATCACTTAAACGTTGAACACAAAACTTGATAGGCCGTTTCATAATATTTTCATGATGTACATTATACTACATCAGTTTTAATAGGATTTTGACATACTATCTTTTCTATTAAATGCTTATTTGGTTTAGGTACTTAAATACCTAACGGTAGATTATTTTATCAAAGGTCCTATGTATCATTCTTTTATCGATAAAAATCCCTGGCTCCTAAAGAAAATGTTTGTAGTATGGAATATATTGTAACGCGGTAAATTTTCCATAGCAGGCGTCAAATGCCATTCATTCTTATAATTTATTTTAACGACATCGATATTGGTAGATAGCGACTCTCTCTATAGAAGGATTGACAATCTGTTAATGTAAGTTTTAGTAACAGTATAACACAGGGTATACATGTATACACCTACAACCTACAACCGTAAGACATTCAATCAAGTAGTTTTTTGTAATAACATTAGCTGAGCCCGTGGCTTCACCCACTTGGACTTCGGTTTGTGACTATAAGACTATTAGTAAAAAACCAATATCCGAATTTATATCGCTCTCCTAAACTAAGTGTTTTTATTCAAAATCACATACATTTTTTTTATTATTAATTTTACATGTTACATGGAAGTCGCACAAATTATTTTTGGTGATGTTTGTATTTTTATACCAAGTGTTCAGTTAGACGCGTGTTTTATTTTATTTTTTTGCAAAAATACGATCCTAAAATTTAAACTACTCATTCAAACAATGGTGTGTGAAAGGCAAGTTTTATCTACATAAAATTTCTCTGACTATAAGCAAATTTATTTTGATAAGAAATCTACATTTCCTACTTAAATTCCTCCGACCGAAGTTATTTTATATATATCTTTTAACCATATTTTATCAAATTTATATATTATTTTGTCGCAGTCAGGTCTTTTTAAGCTCTACGACTTTTAAGGCAACATTCGTAGAAAACGCGTTCGTTCGACCGTTTTTCGTCGACTTACGTTGCAAAATTGGTCTCCACCGAAAAGCCAATTTATTTTAACGAAATTAATAATAGGTCTTTACCCATGAAGTTGCTGTTTTGCTACCCGAAAACTATAGTCAACAACGACGAATTAAAGGCGATAGTGGAAGCCGACGATACTCAATCTACTGCTGAGTTAGCAGCAGCTTTCGATGTTAGCATCAAAACAATATTGGTCCATTTGCGCCAAATTGTCAAATTAAAAAATGTTGATAAGTGGGTACCGCATGAAATGAACGATAGCCAGCGCGACGGACGCGTTGAGGTATGCCTTGCGTTGCTTAATAGACACAGAAACGAAGGGATTTTGAACCACATTATCACTTGTGATGAAAAATTGATTCTTTTTGATAATGAGTGGTCATCATGTTCGTTAGACTCTAGTTCAGTTCAGTTCCTTGGCAGCGCCCCAAACGAAAACTTACGCCTAGAAAAGTGATGGTTACTGTTTAGTGGTCTAGTGCCGGTGTAATTCATCACAACTTCTTACCAAATGGCACGAGCATTACTGCGGATGTGTACCGTGAGGAACTGGACACAATGTTGGAGAAGCTCTCAAATCTCCGGCCAGCCTTGGTTAATCGCTCGTCCCCGCTGCTCCTGCACGACAACGCTCGACCTCACACGGCACAAGAGACGGTCTCTAAGCTACAAGAGTTAGGGTTAGAAGTTTTGCGTCATCCACCGTACTCACAAGTTCTTGCGCCGACAGACTTCTACTTTTTCCAAAATTTGGACAACTTCTTGGCAAGAAAAAGGTTATGTACCCCAGAGGCAGTACAAAATGCCTTTGAAGAGTTTGTTGCCTCCCGTACACTTAAATTTTTCACGAAGGGCATTGAAAAATTACCACTGTGCTGGCAGAGATGCATCGATAGCATGAGTGCATACTTTGCTTAATAGAAATTAAAAAAAAAATACTTAACTTTTTGTCTAAACGGCAATTTCATAGGCAAAGGCTTAATATACAGCCTATGTCCACCCTGAAGGTCCATTCTAAATACTGGTGAACGAATTTTTGAAATCGGATGAGTAGTTCAAGAGATTATTATATCCAAGTTTACAAACTTTACTTCTTCATAATGTTATGATATATAGTAAATATAGTAATATAGTATAGATGTGTGTGAGCAAGTATTATGTGTGTAATATGTATGTAGGTGATATTGATAGCGGTAGAGTCGCGAGTACATTTCCCTATATTAGCTAACTTTTTATAGCTATTAGAAAACGCTGGATATAAGACAGTTCATGAAAAAAGTATAAACCTTAGCTACAAAAGTCCTGCATTCATATCAATGTAAGCATTGTATTATGTAAGCGAACTTACGAGAAGACTATTATAAAATAACGGTTTAATTAATGTTATATATTCAAATTATGTAAGTACATATTATAATCTGTTATTATAAGACTTTAGTCATCTCAGTCTTTCGACGTGTAAGCACACATTATTCAACTGTCGAGATGAGAAGACGATGGCTCCACAAAGGAAGTTGAGAGCTACTTAACTCACTGAAGTAGGTACACATGGAACTTATGTAGATGTACGAATACTTAGGATTTTGTTATAAACTTCAAATTAAGGAAAGTAGTAAAAACATATTGTTTTGTTATTTTACTTTAATATCGTTTTGTTTTATTAATCAATAATGTTACCTCAATTTAATAATATGTATAATCCAATAACTCATCAAAGAATTTCCGTTAAGTATAAAACGCCTATATTCCTTTATGAACAAAAATACTACATAGGTAAGATTTTTTTGTAATAGATATGTCTTATTTTGGTTAACAATAAAACCTGTATAAAAAAATGAAATATTGTTCGTTGCTAAATGCAAAACTTGCAAACTACTGGACTAATTTGGCGAATTTTTTTACATGTTTATGAAAAGAAAAATTGGAAAAGTTATCCAGAAAATTAGAAAATTGAAGAAAAACTTAAAGTGCTTTTTTCTATGGGATTTTTGTATGAAGTCAAAACCATAACTCATGAATAGTAACACCTACTGAGCCACAGCAACGCGTGACCGAGCACGGCTGGTAATATCATATTAAACAATAAACGTTATCACATTAAACATTAACGAAACATTATCGATTAATAAATACATTTGCCTTAGTAAATACGTACCTATTACAGTGGTTTATTTTGAATGATATAAATGTTATATGTTTTTATTAAAGTGATTTATTTCTAAATTAACATGTGCAACTCTATGCATTTTATAATTAGATAAAGATTTCAGAATAGATATTTGCGAAACAAATAACTAAACACACTTTAAATACCTATTACTTTAACTTTGAAACTGTTATACATTACTTACATATTATGCTAATAAATATGAATATTAATATCATAGAGTCGTTTTGTATTGGAAGGTAGTTTAATAAAGTACGAACTTTATAGATTTTTATGAAAAAATAATGTAGGTTCCTCGAGCCTACGTATAACGTCTCTATACTTTTATAAAAGGCTCTTTAATATAGTAAAAGCCTTCGTCGTATTGTGTGTTTAAAATACATACTAGCATGAGTTTGTTATCATGCGATGTACTAACCTACATACATATGTACCCATATTACAAATTAGAAAATAGCACCAAAAAAGCTATTTAAGAAAAGAGGTGACCTTTGAACGACCACTGCCGTAAGTTCATGCAGCTTTCACAAGTATTTTCTATAATTCGAAAAACAGCCCAATCCCCCTAGCGGCTAGGGGGATTGGGCGGTAAGCGGCTAGAGCCTAGCCGCTCACCGCTGCCATATTCTGAGATGACTTACGATAAGTACTGCAGGCTCATTTTTTAACCAAAGTGGGGTTATGCTTACCTAAATATAATAGCATTTTTTTTTACTGACATTCTTTCGCATTATTTTTATTTACTACGAAATACGATTAGTCATAATTTAAAAAATAATAATTTAAAATCACTTAATAATAAACGTTTTGTGTTAACTAATACTTTTATTCATAAATGTACTTGCATTAAATTGAAATAAAAGTTGAAAGTAAGAATTATGAACTACAAATTGCCTCAACGATCAAACCATACAGACGTCTATTTTATATAGATAATACATCGACCAGGTAATCATATGAAATAGCAACTCACTTACGATTTTTATAATTTTGGTAATAATAAGCAGAATACGTACTCATGTAACGGCGTTCGAAATATTATTTTGTATATAATCAAATCATCGCAACTTAAGTCGGTAACTAAAAACATTTTTAAATAATAAAGTACTTAAAAAGATTTGTTTTGTAAGTAGTTCACGAGTAGCCATTAAATGTGATTTAAATTAAATGTTACTGTAACACCATCATACACACCCTAAACCACAATTATTATTACAACCGTCCATCACTTAGTGCTGTTATGTATTTAGGCATATACATAAACAAACACATAAGTATAACATAATTTACTTCAAATAAGCACCATGTCGATAATTACATAAAGAAAAGTTGGAAACTAAAGCAGTCCTGAACAGATTCCAAGTAAAACAAACCATAATTGCATTTTCACATCTCAGAAAGGGTATACCGTAGTTATCTACGGCGTAGATAAGGGTTGACTTCTATCGATTGCTTCGAGTTAGATATATGTACAATAACATACGTAGGTAAAGCCGGTTTGACATCGAGAATAAAAGCTGACTACGAAAGTCGTTTTGAAATGAGTAACTCGTTCGACGACAGTGAATAAATTTTCTGAAATTCTTTCGTACCTATTAAACATTCATTGACTACATTTACTTGTAGCAATTTCTTTTGAAGCGTAGCTTAAAAGTAACTTGCTTTATCTGATGTTGCATGTAGAGTACCAACTTTATTTAGAGATATATCTCGTTTGCCGATTGTAGAATTGGGCAGATCAAAGTGTACCTGCGTGTTACAGTGTAAAAAAATGAATGATAGAAGTTTTTGATATCAACAGAAATTGCATAAGAGTTTTATATAATCACACAATTGCTTTTAATTTTAATTTACTTTTGTACTTTGCGAACACTCTACTGAACCGTTTTGGCTCTATGATTGTGAGAACTGTCGAACAATTTGCATTGAATGATATGACGAGCAATTATTTGGGCGTTTCATGAAACGGTGGTGTTCCACGAAATGTCTGAACAAATCGTGATCAGTTCAATTCTGCGATCGTAAAAATATAGTAAATATACACTGAATAAAAATATGAGTAGTTCGTAATGGCATGCGCTTGAACGATGTGTACTGAAACTTTCGAAAATCTGGGATAGGTCTGTGGCTATGTAAATAATACACCTAAATACCTTTTTTCGCTGTTTTTATACCACATATCAAGCTCTCAAGCTGTATTTCTAATGGGGTAGACAGAGAGGATGGAACGCCAAAGGTCTTTGCATCTTTTTCACAAAACTCGTCATTCTCCTCATACGCTTTCTCAGAGGTATATGAGTGCTTTTGACATTTACACCTACTAAAACTCTAGAATGTCAAAAGTATTATTTGATGCCATACAAACATACCATATTTTTGTAGTACAGTTTACGATCAGAAACTCCTGAAAGTTTCTAAACCAATTAAGACTTTTTTGACTCACTTTAGGGTCTTGATGACTTCCTTACTTAGATAGAAAGTAAAGTAAATATGTATGTGTGTACTACTAAAGAAGTCAGAACGCATTCCACTTGCGTCTCCGGGGAGTAATTAAGACCGGCTCAAACTTTAAAGCGGTTTCACGGTATTAAAATTGTCAAGATGCTTTACTTTATATAATTGCTTTCACGTTTAGCAGTGAAGTCACAAGATTTGGATTTGTTCGTGTGTTATATTTGCCGTGTAAACATCATGAAGAAGACACATGTTACTAATGAAACCAACATTGTTCTATGAACTGCGTCCGTAGTTTTAATGTAAATTACATATAAGCAGATACTGTTTGTCATTCATTCCGTAGTGTCGAAGCCTTCAATCGATTTTAAGTGTTTATTATACTCACGCAAAAAAAAAACAATTCATTACATTTACACAGTACTTACATATCTTCACAAATTAAGAAAAGAATTTGAAAAAAAAAAAGATTATGAATTCACGCACAATACAAGGCCTGCTATTTATGTATCCGGAACTGGCCAGTTACAGAACAATATTAAAAAAGTAATTATAACATTCAAAAATGGAACTCTTTGGCTGAAGAATACAATTTGTTTCATGTAGCTGTCATTTGTTTATCCTTTGTGGTGCCATTTTCAAAATTGCGAGTCTTTATCACCATGGATTTGTCGTGAAAATTTTCGTGCTGTAATTTATTACGATTTTCGGCGAGGGCTAACTCAAAAACAGTGCATCGATCAACTCACTTCGACTTTTGGGGACGAAGCACCATCGAGAACTACTGAGTATCACTGGTTCAGTGAGTTTAATCGTGGGCGGTCTGTGCTCACAGACGAAGTTAAAGAAGGTCGCCCTAAATCGGTTGTTGTACCTCAAAATATTGATGCTGTGCGGGAAATAATAATGCAAGATCGTCATGTTACATATCGCGAGATAGAGGCGTCTCTGGGCATAAGTATGACGAGCATATATAAAATATTACACGAACATTTAGCTGTAAAAAAAATTTGTTCACGTTGGATTCCGCACAAGTTGAGAATTTACCAAAAACGGGCTTGTGTCGATTGGTGTGAAAAAATGTTACAAAAGTACAATCGGGGTGCGTCAAAAGCTGTCTATAATATCTACACAGGTGATGAATCTTGGATATATGCGTATGATCCTGAAACTAAACAACAATCAACGGTTTGGGTGTTCCAAGATGAGCCGAACCCAACAAAAGTCATTCTTTCAAAAAGCACTTTGAAGCAAATGGTCGCTTGTTTTTTTGGTATAAATGGACATGTAGCTACAGTGCCACTAGAGGATCGTAAAACGGTTAATTCTGAATGGTACAGGACCATTTGTTTGCCAGAAGTCTTTGAAGAAATAAGAAAGAACAACCGACAACGCAGAATCCTTCTTCATCATGACAATGCTAGCTGCCACACATCGGCCGAAACAACTCGGTATTTGGAAGATCAAAAGATCGAATTAACGGGTCATCCGCCGTACAGCCCCGACTTGGCCCCCAACGACTTCTATTTATTCCCAACCGTGAATAATAAATTACATGGTCAACGTTTTTCGAGCCGTGAAGAGGCTGTTGATGCGTTTAAAATGCACGTTTTGGAGATACCTCAATCCGAATGGAAAAAGTGCTACGAAAATTGGTTCCAACGCATTCAAAAGTGAATCGATCATCATGGTGAATATTTTGAAAAGCAATAAAACTATAATAAATGCTATATGTTTGTTTCACTTTGTTATTATGGATACATAAATAGCAGCCCTCGTAAGAACTAATAGTAAGTTACCTATAAAATGAACATATTCATATTCAATATCCTTTATTCGATAAACTCAGCAACGAGCATGTCAAATGTTTTAAATAAATAAAATCGATAGAATAAATTTCACAATACTGAATGGTAAGTAAATAAAAAATAATGCAGAAACTATCTATATACGTAATTATCCTTTATAACCAGTGGTGGATTAACTAACGCATAGGCATTACAAGCACGTGCTCGGGGTCTGTGTTCTTTAGGGGTCACCTCCCTCTGCTGTTGGTTCTTTGCGCGAACATTTCTTTGAAATAATGCACACACGCGCACTGTATGCTTTCATCTACATATACTAATGGCTGCGGGCGAAACGTAGTCGACGCATTTAATTTGTTTAACACGTAGTAAGTGATCTACATAAATAGATGTTCAAAAACACCGTTGAATTAAAGAGGCGATGTCGTGAACTGATTGCAATTATTTTTCATTTTCAATTCTTTTAGAAATCTGACACAAATAAATGAATTTTGTTAGTCGGATATCTCTGTAGAACAAGCAGCGATGTTGTAGTTGAGTTATAGAGCGACATTCATTTTGTTCTATCTGCCACCCAAAGGCGTCGGACTTTGATAAATGGCCCGGATAGCAATCGTTACGCATTTCCGATCCTGCCTCAGCAGCCTGTGCCTCTCTCTCGACTAATGTGCACCTTTTCCCTGACCAGTTCAAACAGGACATAACAACTGACATCTTCGTATTTTCAATACTTACCTAAATCGTTAACGCAGTCATAATTCATTTCACATTTCTTTTTGCTATTTATTTACTTTTTATCAAACTCCACAGCTATTCTTTTGAAAATTATATTTGAATTAATAACTAAATAGCCAATTAGAAAGTTATAGAAACATATATAAACTATTTATACAATACAAGAGGGTATAGAAAAATGGTTTCTGCGTATGGTATGTGTGTGTGATGTTAATTAAATGTATATGAATACGTGCAAGTGTGCGTGTTTACGCTTTGCACTATTGTTTTGCTATACACTAATTGTTTTAAAAATTTTTTCGTTTTTGAAATTAAACTATTAAAATAAAAATGTTATTTAAAAGGTTGTTTTAACAGTGCATGAAAGTTTTGTGATTATCTATACGTATACCTATACCTATAATTATAGAAAGGCTCTCGGTGTAAAACCAAATAAATGTTTGATCAATTGCATGCTTTTATCTGCTACTGTTTCATTGTCTACGTGTGTCGAATTAAATAACTGATGTGGCAGGTGCTTTTTTCAGCATCGCTACCTCTCTCCACTGAACAAACACCTGAAAACCATATTTTATTTAACGTCGCCTCCAAATTCAAGCTTTGCTTTTATAGGTATAATGTAACGTCGAACTCGACAAAGTGTCGTCTGAACACAATGGAGTTCACTCAACGACCCTTAAGTTTTCTACAATTGGATTTACTTCGAAAAATGGCAGTCTATAAAAAATTACAGCCAGTTTCAGGTGCAACTTACTACATTGAAGGTAATAGTTATGGCTATGTGTATGGTATGGACCACGTTGGATCATTGTTCGAGGTGTGTAAGCAATATGACGTTCACAATTTTTCATATAAAAAGAAATTTCAAAAGAAATTTAAATCATCCAATTCTATAATTTATATTTATTACATGAGAGATTTATCATGTAATAAAGTAATAACTATTCTTTTGAAAGATTCATTTTTGACGCGAAAATATATGTATGCACCAAAAATGCGTGCCTAATGCTTTAATTTTTCGGATAGAGTAATTTTGATGTTTACAATTATTTATTTATTTATTTACAAGGAAATGTCAGAAGTACAATAGTACAAAAATAAGATATAACAAATAAATAGATAAAAAATAATAAATAAAAAGTTTTCACATATAGAAATTTAAAGTACATTTATGTTATGTTGAATTAAGAAGTAAGTACTGGCATAAATGTAAAAGAATAGACATAAACAATGGACAGATAGGTCTAATAGACACTGAAAGTTTAGACTACACATTAGATAATAGGTACTACGTAAGTTAGACACTGAGTTTTCTCCTCATCTTTGGTAGGCTATGATGAAAAACGTCAACGCAAACGATAAGCTAAATTCGCCACAGATAAAGAATAATGTATAACTAATACTGTAATTAGTACTACATAACACATATTGTAATATATTAATAATTTATATGTGCTCTATGCCATTCATGCATACGCTATACTAAGGGTCAATGATGAAATAATAGTAAAAGTAAATAAGGAGGGTCGTGTGGGAATGAGAGGAGAGTATCAGAGTAGGTACAATAAATATACAATAGACATGAAATTATTTAGAAGAGAAGATTTAAATTCATTTTCTTATTTTTACTACGAAATAACCTGGCAAGAATCGGAGCATAATTTGTTTCTATCATGTAATTTGACAATCCAAACATTGGAGTATTTTTGTGAGCAGCAGGTCAAAAGCTTAGTCGGGATGTTAAGGTCCTATGATATATCATTTAAAAATAAACGTCAATATCATTTAATTCTTAATATATGAAATCAAATGAAATATTAAAGAAAAACATTAATATAAATAAGAAATAAGTTAAGTTACTGAACGTATCACATATCCACATATTTATCATTTATCAAGTTGCCAGCTTTATTGATAGCACCAATGCACCATAGACACATTTGTTAAATTGATCAATATTAATCGACATATTAAACAATGGTTGAAATAAATAATCTGTTGGTCCTTAATATATATTTGAAACTTCCACTTTATCAACAGCAACAATAACAAACAATATATGCAATTTATACCACAACAGCATAGGTTAGAGAGGTATAGATGAGAATCTCAAGTACTTCCATTTATGCTTACACCAATGCGACCAAAATAA
This sequence comes from Zeuzera pyrina, assembly GCA_907165235.1. Classification (NCBI taxonomy): domain Eukaryota; kingdom Metazoa; phylum Arthropoda; class Insecta; order Lepidoptera; family Cossidae; genus Zeuzera; species Zeuzera pyrina. The sequence goes on from OU015624.1 coordinate 15,297,545, forward strand.
TTACCTACTACCCGCCACGTATGCTCTTCGCTCGCCTACAGCGCCCGATAGGTTTGTTATTTGTTAGAAAAAATCATGAACAGTGTCTTTATGTTTACAGTTTAATATGAAGATTATTTGTAGTGTTAAATGAATCGATTTGTGTAAGTTGTGAAGTTTAGTTAGACGCGCGTAATTTTATGTGTAAAATGAGAGTAAGTTTGTGATTAAATACAAATATAAATATAAACAGTCGACGTCTGAAAGCGTTTACAGAGGTCATGACTCCCCAAAATATCACTTTTAATCTAAAAACGAATATACAACTTTATTTTATTTTGTAATTGAGGGGTCTTTTGTATGTTGCGGTCTATGGACCTAATGCTTTAACTGTATATTTTCCAAATAATTACGAATACATATGGATTACAAATACGATGCACAAATACCAAAATGATAACAAAATTATATTTATTCCTTATCGAAGCATTGTTAAGGGTAAAAAAACATATTTAAGTATACTTTCTGTGTTAATGATATATAAGTTATCTGTTACACACCTACTTAACTACTGGAACTGGAAACCTCATTTTTAAGCAACTTTGACATTATTTACGTAATAAAAAGTAGACGAAATTGCATGCTGAAGCTAGTGTCTTATATATGAGGTAACTTATAATCTACTTTCTAATCTAATTTAATCTTATTATTAATCTTTCCTACTTTGTGGCTTACAATTCAATTATGTACCTATATATTCATAACTTAACTATACCGCAATATTATATTATTTAGGTCGAAGCCATATCAAGCTAAATGTAAAAATAAACGTTATTACTTATATTCCGTAATATTTTGGTAACGTAAAACAGGATAATATTTAGAATCGACTTTTTTATTTAGACACCTGTCCACATAGAAATTATTACGATTCGTCATTAAAATAACTAAAACGTATAGTTTTAAGTTTGTAAATATTAACATTAGAATATGTATGTACTTTTTTGTTATTAATAACTACAATAAATATAAAACAAATTTATTCAGTTCAAATAACTACGTACGAAGGATACATACTGTTAGGTATTCTGTGGTACTAGTACTTATTCTGTGACAACGTGTCATATGGAAGCAAGTATTCAATAAAGCACACGACATGTGTAATCACGACGAGCGTAGCCATAGGACGATTGCGTGGCGTGCGTGGCGCCACGAATCGTTGCACTGTAGGTACGTAAATCATCGCGACTTTGAATGCATGCTATTCGCATCTATACTTCTCTAATATATAAATATTATCTGTTCGTGGTATCTTTTTTTACGGTAACTAATCAAATAGTTTTGAACTATTTACTTCGAAAAATTTATGGAAAATGAAATTCGATAAATAACTAACAGCAAATTACAATAATTGCTAATATCACCTTGTTTCTTTGAAGACAAAAAGTAAACATATTACCAATACCGTAGATACGATTCCGTTCAAAAACACGTCTTTTACAAACAATTCAAACTTGATACACCTGTTTAAATTGCACGGTAACAATCAATTACCTACTTATAGTCACATTTAATATTATAGACTCAGTATACGTATCTACACATGTATAATAACAATTTGCATGGTTCGATCTTAGTCTTGACATATTCGTTTTAATAGGAAGCATTAAATTACAACAATAACTTTTAAAAACAACTGAAAAATCTGACATTCTCCGTACAATTGGTTGTATCAAGTTGTATAACAGCATGCAGAGATTATTGCGAACGATGACACAGCAGATACACGATGAGTACACAATGTGAAGATACACAGAACAGAATAGAGACCGCGAGCCGGCTGGTAATATGCATTAATATTGCAGTGCCGACGGCAACTTCGAGGTAACGTTGGCGACCAAGGCGACCATCTACCACCAGGGCCTAGTCGAATGGAAACCACCTGCCATTTACAAGTCTTCCTGCGAAATCGATGTCGAATATTTTCCGTTCGACGAGCAAACGTGTGTTCTAAAGTTCGGTAGCTGGACGTACGACGGATTCAAGGTAATTACACGGCCCACCACCGCAGCTCCTGCTGATCGCTCTGTTTGTCCGCAGCGCCGACGGCAACTACGAGGTGACGCTGATGACAAAGGCGACGGTGTACTACAACGGCATGGTGGTGTGGCAGCCCCCCGCCGTCTATAAGTCTTCGTGCTCGATCGACGTCGAGTTCTTTCCTTACGACGTGCAAACCTGTGTGCTTAAGTTAGGCAGCTGGACGTATGATGGCTTCAAGGTGACGCCCCGCTGTACGCTGCTTGCGCCGGCGCGGGCCATAGCCGTAGGGCCCGCCGCCCCGGCCGATGTCCATGCAATAGCTTGTTCGCTCGAACGTAATTCGTGGTATTAATATCATTATTTTTCTGTCCATGTGGTATGTTATATTCACTTTTACATATTGACTGTACGTCGGGTGCTAGCATAGAGGCCTGGAGCGTGCGTTCCCCGCCGCCCGCTCCCCGCCAGCTCGCTCCGTGATGAGTAGCTCTGACATGTTGCAAGTTTTCAATATTTCTATTGCGATGGTGATGTTTAAAGTATGTGGAGTAGCGGTATGTCGACGTGCGTGACCACGAATGCTCCAGAATATCCTCGACTGGTTCCACTTAGATCGATCGGCCTTCCTCGTTCAACACGGAAAGGTATAAAATTTTAACTGCCAGGTGATATGGGATGCAAAATCTTCACTCGATCCATTCCTACCCGACAAATCCCGCTCGATTAAAGCTCCTCCGCGCCTCATACGTCAAACTAAAAATGCAACTGAATAGATAAGTGTAATACGTTATAAATAAATTCACATAATTTTAAGATTTCTATGGTATTTATAAACATATTATGAATAATATGAAACAAAAATGTTAAAATCCTTCTCGAAAAAGCGGGGCGCGGAGCGGCTCCCTCACGAGCTCACCTTTCCCTAGCTGGCTCCGCTCGCGCCACACACAAGCACACAGACACAACCCGCTCACACCGAGCTTGCTGCATGTCTCCTCACAATTCGATGAACACTCGACTCACCGCATGATTCTGGCTTGATCCTGAAACACTTGCATTCCCGATCACGGCGGCCGCTCTTCGCACACCGTGGCGCGGCTCTACACAGCTTACACGATACCTAACACGCGAACTATGAAGCACAGCACAACGTGAAATTCGTACAAATGCGTTCACCCTTCTGGCTCAATGATGAGCAATGAGCATTGACAGTCATTACGTTGCATATTTTATACCTTTCCCTTTAACGACATCGTAGTGGCTGAAATTCGGTGTCGCTGACCGCCCATTGCATGTTACCTAGACAATCCAGAAACAAGCTATCCAACTCAAATCCAGACACGAAATTCATAGTGCACAAATCTGAGCTATATGTTATTTGTAGACTAATGTAACGTGTCGTTGATTGGAGCGAGGACATAAATAAACCTAGCTCTAGTTGACGAATATTACTTGCATGCTACACTTGAAAGAGAGCTCGCGCCTAAAGCTAACTTTTTTCTATTTTATTATTCTCAATACAAAATATCTTATATCGAGCTATTGGTGCACAATACGTTGGCATTAGGCGACAGCTAAAGAAAGCCGCAGGCGACGCCGCGCCGCAAGACACACACATGCGAGACGGAGCCGGCGCTCTCTCGACCTTCTTTCTGTTTTTTTGTGGAGTCGCACTTAATAACGTGTGTTATCTTCACAACATTTAGAGTACGTTAGATAGCACACGAGATTGTTTATGATATCATAAAAAGACATGAAAATTGAGACCGTCTCTAACCCGATCTCTCGCCAAAACTCTTATCATTATCTTCGTTATAATTCGATGTTCTCTGTGTTTACGCGTTCGTATTATTTCGCATGATTCCGAATATCGTTGTTTTTAATTAATTCCTCTATAATGGTTGGCGTGTCTTCTTTGGAGTCTATGTATTGAACGATATATCGTAAACTTTTCAATTTATAATAAAATCCTTAAATTGTATACATCACACTTGACACACTTTGTGATAAGTAATGCGATAAATAGCAGACGTATTTTTCTTAGAGTCATCATCCCGAGTGATAATTTTATCAAAAAGAGTTCTTATGACATCTATGGACGTTATAATAGCGATATCCATAGTTTAGCTGCACTATTAACATTTATGATTCGAGTTGGTTAACAATGCAAAATATAGAACATAGAAACATACACATCGTGTGGCAGGGGCATGTATCTAAAATAAAACATTATTAAACAGGTATATTAAATTAAAATAAGAGTGAAAACAAATGTGTGCATCCTATAGAAAATTATAAACATCTGGATTTTTAATAGACAAAAGTAAAAGCGAAAACAGTTGCAATTTGAAAGTGCTGTAATATAAAGAAAATTACATTCGTTCTCACCCTAAAGCCAATTGCATTATCACGTATAAACGCATAAAAATAAGAACATTATTAGTTAAAAGCATAATCTAATTACTTATTTGTTATACGTTTTAGTGCTAATGTTGTGGTTCATAAATCGATGTCTGTATTTATAACATAGCTTTATATTAAAGACAATGTATGACAGTCTCAAGTTAAGTCGTACAATTTCAGCTTTATAATATTAATAAATGATTTTCATTTACCGTACGTTGGAAAATGTGTATCTATAATATTCTGAGACTGTAAATACACAGGTGGACCTGAGACACATGGACGAACAGGCCGGTAGCAATGTGGTGTCCGTTGGAGTAGACTTGTCTGAATTTTACATGTCCGTTGAATGGGACATTTTGGAAGTACCTGCAGTAAGGTCAGTTAATACCAAACTACTATTATCTACGTACGTAAACTTGTTAATTATAACATAAAAATAACCTTAGGAATTAGTACGTACAATATTCACAAGAACGAATTATAAAAGCGGAGCCGTTTAAAAATTGTGTCCAATAGAGGTTTGATTATTTACTCTTGGTTTAAACATGGTTTAAACCTTGCTGGGACGAACAAGGAACGTAGCTAAAAATAAAAAAAATTAACAGTGATTTTTATATCATACTATTTAAAAACATTTTCAGTTTAATTATATTAATCAATTGTTTAAGTATTATTGTCTACACCAAACACTCTAAACGCCTTCTTTACGCACGTAACAGTTAAATGATAGTGTGGGCGGTCCAGTTGTCGGCTCTTCAGTACGCCAAGCCGTTATCCACGGCTCTCGAACTTGTGAGTGTCGTTATTAAGCCAACATCACTTACTCGACATCACTTTTACGGCGTGTATCCGTTTTACCACGTTAAGCCCGCATCGGATCCCCCATTCGCTATACCCTTATCACGAAACTCAACCCTTTAACGTGGAACGTGGTACAGGACATGCTTTAACTAACCTGTCCCCATTATGGTTTTTTGTTACTTTAAGTATTTTTACCGTTCGTACGTTCGTTCGTTCGATAAGACGCATCTACTCCGTCTACACATGAAGCGTATATTTTCAAATTCGCTTTTATCGAGATGTTAATCATTATCGAAATATTTAATTTGTATATGTAACATAAAACTTAATTTGAGCATTAATGTTTTGTATGATCTTGAAGTCATAAACGACTTCGTTTAACTCATCCAGTGTCTTGTATCACTGACATACCAGTTTGTCTACATAGCTTTAGACGTTAGCTTTTGAATATTAAATGCCTCTGTTAACTACATACTATTGACATTTTGTTAAAAGATTGTCGAGTTTTCATCTTAAAGTTTTCCTTCTTCAAGTCGTCTTTCGACAGTGATATTATCTTTATGTCTGTCTTTACCTGTACGTTTATGACTGTGTTTGACTCTAAGTATTTTTGCTACACTTAGGTACATCCAGCGATGTAAAGTATAACAAGAAAATCCACTTTGAAAGGCTTCTGACACTGTTCTTTATTCAAATTAGGGTTGAGTACCAGCAACTGATCCTACCCTTAGAATATCATCAAATAACGTCTATATTACTTTGTCTGTAAAAACAAAGTATTTTTGTTATCAAGTCTTTGACACTTCTGAAGATATAGGTAATGATATTTTTATTCTATTCAGTAGCCGTACTGCTTATGTTATCCAATATTTATAATTGAAGTGTGTAAATACACATAATAGCAATTATATAAGATACAAACAATATTTATCTATGAAAGTATAATTATGATTTGTTGTTGACTCATGACGACACACAACACAAACTTATTTATAGTTTTCGAATAATAGCTTTGTTATTTTTTCTGCAACATTAGACTATTATTTATCTACAATGAACTTCTCTCGCCGATCTCTGTAACATAAATTATAGGTAGTCCAAATAAAAAACAGTGTAATAAGCTGCTTATTTATTATTTATGTTACATAACACATATTTTATTCACAGGAATGAAAAGTTCTACACGTGCTGCGATGAGCCCTACTTGGACATCACGTTCAACATTACAATGCGGAGAAAGACTCTTTTTTATACTGTGAATATCATTATTCCGTGTATGGGCATCTCTTTTTTGACAGTTCTTACATTTTATTTACCATCGGACAGCGGCGAAAAGGTAAAAATTTACATAAAATATTAAATCCCTTTGTTTAGGCATAGATGACAATTATACTCAATATCTTCCCGAGAAAAAATGATAGGTTTAATCATAGTACAAAAATGTATCATATAGCCAAAACTTACAGGCTAGCCCAGAGCATGGTCTCGACGTGCTGATCCAACTTGTACTGTAGGCTCTTTTGGAAAAATTCAGCAGTTAAAACAACATTCAATTTTCCCTATGATAGGACAGTGCAAAATTTATTTACAACTACGGTATTAAAATGATTGTCTCTAATTCTTTTAATTTTTTAAAACAAGTGTTAGTATCGTTTTATGCTTAGTGTAAATTTTATTAATTAGGTTTTCCTTATTAAAAGAGAATCGAACACGAATAAATCGGATTTTATACTCTTTTCTTGTTCCTCTGAATTTGTCCATGAGTAATCATATCTATTGGCATTATGATTCAATCCTATCATTTCAAATTTAGATGTAGTAATACAAAAATATATACTTGATAATCATAGTATGATTATTTAGATCTCATCATTTGTTCTTGGGTGGGTCCTGATAATCATAGTATGATTATTTATATCTCATCATTTTTTCTTGGGTTGTGATACTCTCATTATCACGACCTTATTCATTGTAATTACTGATTCAATAAATGTAAAATATATATTATTGCTTACATCAATGTCAGGTTGGTAAATTGAAGCAATTTAACATATGAAGTTCGCTTGTCAATAGCGACTTACTCCAATAATCTCGTGCTCACTAACCTATCACCCGTCACAATTTTGCAGTTAAAGGTTATATCTACCTTTAATATACAAAATATCCAAACTCATATGGAAATAATGTCTTTCGACGCAGTTCGACACTTCTATGTAAATTTTACGACGATTTTATATCTGCGGTTCACCGGACCACTCGTAATAGCTCGTATATTAATTTCTTATTGCTCCATAATAACCGGTATGAATTCAAAGTAACAACGTGAATAAAGTTGCATTAACGACGTCGTTACGGAGCTGTGAAAAATTACACCAACTTTATTGGCTTTCCTTTTCCGTACTTTGAATACAAAATGACAGAAGACTGTCGGCCATCAATTACTTATTTTTAGCTTGTTCGAAGGAATTAAATTACTTGTGAGTGACAACCCAAACGACATTATGAATGGAACGTATGTATAAATGTACAGGTATTTGACTTTCTTACTTAAAAAAAGAGAGCTCGTCGATAGACACTGTCCTTGTATTATATTGTATTTATTTGCGTATGTAGATATCTCTTATTCCACCTTTTATGGCATCGTAAACAGTGCTGTGGTAGCCGTTATAATAATAACAGATAATACATTATTTTGATGCAAAAAATAACACATTATTTGACACTCAATTATCATGCTATCTTTTTAAACTATTGGCGATTCGCTCACTGTTGCAAGCGAACAAGTACCAATATTAAGCAGTAGATATTAGATAGTCGGCAGTAGGTATACCATATATGATGGATGAAGAGATAACGTTACGCACGCGCCGCGAGTGTCACCTCATGATTTGCTTACTACTTTTAGGATTTTAATCTTCCGCGGAATGAAATAAAGTTTGAATTTATACATCGCAAATCAAAACGGGAACCGAATTTGTCGTCAGCAAGCAAGGTATAACATGACATTGTAATGAATTAGTTCGTTACTGTTATTCACAACAGTAGTGTAACAGGATAACAGAAAACAGTTGATAGTAATATTAATTTAAAAATCACGCATAACAGTTACCTGTTACAACGGCCGTTATTGCCATCACTAATCGTAAACAGATATTGCCGTTAAACGAATAATACGAATGTAAACTTAAAATTTTTACGTAATAATACATCAAAAAATATGGAGAAAACAAAAGAAAATCTGACTTTTCGAAAACGAATAAATCGGATTTTGTACTCTTTTCTTGTTCCTCCGAATTTGCCCATGAGTAATCATATCTATTGGCATTATGATTCAATCCTATCATTTTAAATTTAGATGTAGTAATACAAAAATATATACTTGATAATCATAGTATGATTATTTCGGGGGGGTCGGTCGTCGGGGTCGTGTTTTTATTACGGCTTGGTGCTTTGTTTATTCCGAGTGAGAATTGACGTGGCGGTATGTATTTGTGTATACGTATGTATGTACAATTATTTAAAAAAATACGCTATTTCTAAAAAATAATGTTTATTTAGGACACCCTGTGATAACGGGATTTGTTATATGTGAATATAGGATCCCAGGATTATCCTGGGATTGTGAGTATTAGTAAGGAAAGGACTTTCTTATTATTAAAATTTTAATTGCAAGTTATTTCTTATAATCTCTCTGTAATTGCAATAAAAGAGATCAGCTCTTATTATAATATTTAAATGAAATTATTGAAAAAAAAAGACAATTTTAGTCTTTATAACAAGAAAAGTTCTTTTAAGTTCAGCGATCATTTACCAACCCGGCACCAGACCAACCAACTCTCCTCGAGTGATAAAGCTTTCTTATATAGTTTTACTACACATCATATTCACTGTCATAAAACGAGGGTTCCTGAGAATATTTCTTTTAAAGGGTATTTTTAAGAACTTTATTTTCTTAAATGATAAGAATTTCAAATCTATAAAAAATATATTATGTCATTTAACAATCTTTCTTGTGATTATGCCAGCCTGAGATACAAGCGGGTTATTCACAAACGTCGGAAACTCAACTTTCCGTATCCGACAGGAAACTTTTCGATGATTTTGTCTATACGCGATTCACAAATCCGAATTCGTATTATATTTATATTATATATATATCATATTATTTATAGTCGTATTCACAAATGCAAGCCATCGGATTAAATTTATGCTTTCCGACGATCGGCCTTTCCGCCACGGAAAGTTTCCGACGTTTGTGAATATAGATTTGTTTTAATTCACTGCATAAAAAAATCTCAAACAGTTTAAATATCAAAGTATTCGAGTTACACTTAGTTGATGGTATTAAAAAATATACCAAAATAATTGACATTGGTTAGATGAGACATTTCCGTAATAATAAAGAGAATGGCAGAATTTTACCTAAACCTTAATTTACCGAGCGTCTTAGAATATGACGTATACAAAACCTAATAATTTAATTCACTCATTATTTATTTACACGAGATTAGTTTTCCGTGTAGAAGCCAACAAAAATTTTTTTATTTAAATGGACTCATAATTGATAAAGCTCCGTTTCTATTTTTATCTGTGAAAATACATATCATAATATATAAATATCAGTGTTGCTGTTAATATGTAGTAAACTTCCCACTGTATTTGTTATTAACGGAAAATAAAATAAATACTTTTCTCTAAATTGTCCAAATGTTTAATATAATTTATAAATAAAATAGTTTAACTTGTGCACTGACCTTTGAAATTGGTTATTTTACAAAAGACATGAAAGCATTAACCCTATTTATATAATCAGAAAATGTAATGCTAACACACAGCTATAAAATGTCATAAAATGTAGACAATAGATATTTGTTTTTTTGTTTCGTTTTCATTTTACTCTGTCTTCTTTTACACATTTTCTAGTTTATTATTAGTTTTAAATTACAGTCGAAAATACGTTGGACGTGGATAAATACTATAAGTTAATACGAACACGTAATATCGCTAGTGTGTTCTTAGACGGCATAGTTGTACTTTTTGGCGGGAACGGGAAAAGCAAAGTAGGTATTTCGTTTTGACTATATTTTTAACATTTTTGGGAATTTTAACGTAGAAGTAACCTATTATTTACATAAGAGTGGCAGAAATGTTTATAATAAATATGGAACAAGTTGCCAGTACATAAAAGAGAAGAAGATGATGCAGAAAATAAAACACTTACAGAAATGTAACTGTGTCTCCTTTTATTATAAATTAGTAATCGTATCATTCTTACACCACAGGCGACATGCGCATATCTAAACACTTACAAAATAATTTTATTGTATATATTACCTTATTTCTGAGCACTATGTATCGAGCGCGTGGTTTGTGCGTTAAATAGAATTTATAATAGAAAGCAGATATAATAGAGCCTTCGTCATATTATGAGATTTTCCTATATTTGTGAGGCTTTCCTAATTAAACTTTCAATTTCATAACATACTGACATAATCTCAAAATATAAAAACATTAATATCTTTTTGTGGCTTTATCGTAAAATAAATCTTGGTGATTATGCTTAGAAAAGTCGAATTATCGTTTTAAATTTTTTTTTTAAATCGATATGAGATAAAATGTTGTATGGAAACTTGCCATTGTTCTTTGCTAATTGAAAATGCGTTTTTCCAACTACAATATCTACAATCGACACTCGCGAAACCCACGCGACGTCCTTCACCCCACGAACTCTCACTCACGTTATTTCTACACTCGGGAAGGTTCGCCTTATTGTCGGTTCCGGAACACCTCACTGGTAAGTTGTCCTTATGTGGTGGTCGAATGAACCAATTCGGTGGCAATCTGCTACTCACGATATGCGCGAGTCACGAGTTATTCATGTACATTTGGTAACATATCCTCGAAAACGCGTTGGTCGTTGAATGCGCCTTCTATACACTGGCCCAGCGCATTGGTTCAGCGTGCTAATCTAACGTGTATTTAGCCATTTAAATACAAGATATCGACCACACGTCGACAACCTGTGGACACCTTATTAAATAGCGAGCTTTTCGTAACTTAATGAGCTTCTCGCAATTAAGCAAGTAACATGAGGAAAACAAAAATGTGAGAACACCGAATGACGAAGCAGTGCTGCTCAGGTGTCGGGGGGCTACCTAAATGAATGTTGACTTTTAAAATAATTAACGATAACTTTAAAGCGAAATAAAATAATGCACATATAGTTATTAGGACCTAAGATCGTCAATCTGTTTACTTACTGTTTCGATACTTAGAGTTAAAACGATAAAATCAGTATGTATAGCTGTGAGTTTACACAGTGTAAAATGTATTTTACGATGGTTCCAAAAATTCTTTATGGAAGTCGCCAATCTTAGGATTAAGAAGAACATATTATTTTATGTTAAATACATTTTAACTTATTACTATAGTTATTCTTTTTTTATTTATAACAGGTGACGCTCTCCATATCGATCCTCATTAGTTTACACGTGTTCTTTCTTCTGGTCGTCGAGATCATACCACCTACGTCACTGGTGGTGCCATTACTTGGCAAATATCTCATATTTGCTATGATACTCGTTTCAATCAGGTAAATAAATAATATAGCTTACAGATAAATAAATAATAACTTAGCATAACTTGCTAGCTAGCGCATTGTTTAACTGGAACTTCTGGGTTCAAGTCCCGGTCAGATGCATTTATAAAAAGGAAATATATAAACGAGCTACATAATTAATAATTCTAACTACAATAGATTACGTTCATAATAGATTATTAGTTCCCACTGAAATTAATTATTATATATGTATATCAGCATATTATCATCCTGTATTTAATCATAACATACAATTTAAGATCATTAGTTTCCACAATATTACTACATTTAATCGTTAATATTATTGTGAACGTTAATTTGAGTAATAGTTTTAATAATGTTTTTCATATTTGGGTTTTGGTTGCACATTCATGTTCTGTATCTTTCAACTCAGAAGATATAGATAGAGTAACGGAATAAATCGGCGAGACATGAATAAACAGGCGAACGAAAAGAAAGATAAAAACGCAGACAAACGGTCGTAGGAACATGACAAAACTATGTATAAGAGTCTTTGTCTTTTTTAACCCCCTACATAAAAAGGGGGGTGTTATAAGTTTAACATGTGTATCTGTCTGTAGCATCGTAGCGTCTAAACGGATGATCCGATGTTGATGTTTTGTTTGAAAGGTGACTTGATCGAGAGCGTTCTTAGCTATGATTCAAAAAAATCTGTTCAGCCGTTCTGTTGGGCTCTTTTCTAATTGTTGAAAGGACGTCAGCAACTTCAACTGGTCCGATCGATACGAAATTTAGTATCCTGTGACTTCAATGATATTACAATAACATGGTAACCTTGAACTGATGCTGCAGCATCATCTGGAATCAGCAGGATACCCAACTCCTCATCAACTTATAGCAGAGGTATCATGTTTGGGCTCTTCGGAATGATCTCTATAAATAAGTTATTATTATTATAGGTTATTAACAATCCCGCGACGCGACGACATTTGGACATTACATTTTATATTATGTTATCATAAACTTAAAGGGTCAATAGGTACATACTCTTTTCTTACTTTTTAGAGGTTTTTTAAGTCGGAGGCTTTTTTTATTTTTAATTTCAATTTTAGCCACTGAACCCTGAAAAAGGGGTTTGTTAAAACATTTTTTTAACTGTTTAAAACAAACTAACGATACCTTCTCACAAATCTTGCAAAAAAATTTAAATTAAGATTTCGTTAATAATTTTATATTGTAACAGCTTATAAAGGTGTCAAAAGAATTATTTCCAAAATTTTAAAAATCGCAAAAGAAAGCTACGTAATTACACAATTTGTCACCTTCATTCCTAAATTTTCATAATAATCTGTTGCGGCCTATGCGGCCGAGTGGCCTCTCGTTGTCGTAGAGCACTATGCAGTCTTGTAGACTCTTAACATAATGCAAAGTATTTTAACGCATTGATAAAATTGTAGCCTATTTTAATTTTACTGTTTTTATAAATCTTTCATATCGTTTTCATTCGAATCAAAATAACAAAGCGAATATTTTTAATGTGGAGTCGTAACAACAAAAGAACGACTAACTTTCAGAATTAATTTGTATGAAATCTTCTTCTTAAAGTTTTTTTATTTCAAAACAAAGTTGCTGCAGTACCGCAATTAGAATAATGATAACAATGAAATTAATTCTTTTATGAAAGTTAGATATAATCAATAATAAAATTAAAAATGGCGGCTCTTCCACCAACATTCGTATTTTTTGTTATTCTGTTACTTTCGTACTCTAAAGCATTTACAATTGGCAGTTTTTACATAACTTTTCAACGTTTCAATTTCAATTCCACGTTGGTACAGTTCATTTTTACCTTAATTTAGAACAATATCCTACCTACGTAATATATTGTGTATTATGAAAGCCGCGCTGCTACTTTACTATCAAGGTAATTTAAATAACACTTAAAAACAGCCGTACATACTCCATTCTCCAATTTAACTTCGTATAATGTCATCGTAATACAAAACAAGTAAAAAACTTCAGTCCTCTGTATAATCTGGTCCGTGCACCAGTAACAGAATGTCATTTCCATATAAATTAAAAACCGGTTTTCCAAACAAGATATTTGATTGCATATTTTAATATTCGGAAAGAAAATTCTTTGTCAAACCGTCAGTCTACAGTGACAGCTTTGAGACAATTTTATTATGTGAAAAATAACATGACATCGCTATAATAAAGGAGATACCTACTTGCTACAAAAAATAAAAATATGTATTGTACTTCCTCTAAATTTTAAATTCTTTAAAATTCTTTTAGGTTTTTCTTTTGTTCTTTTAGCGCGACGAAGTGAAATTATAGCAAAAAACCAGTAGAGGTTAAGTCGTACTTGTACAATTAGTGGTTCGTAATCTCAGCACAGCTGTCAGTCTCAGTTGGTAGTTGTTACCAACCGCTAACCGTAAAACAACGTAAAGCTGAGCGAATGTGAAATATTCATTCGAACAATCATTCGAATAGTTCGCTATTCGAATTATACGTTTGTACAAATGGACTATTCGCACAATTTGAATGGAAAGAATCGTTCGAATAAGAATTGTTTTACCGAATTAATATGACTGTTTTTATTCAAATGAACATTCGAAAAATGTATTCATTGTAAATGATCATTCGAATTAGAAACATTTCAATACTAAAAATTCATTCAAATGAACGTTTTCAGTCGAATGATGATGATCTCGATTGTTATTTTATGGAACAATTGCTCATCTCTGAAACTTAGGTATAGAGCTCCTTTGATTTAAAAGTATGTAATATAATCCAATTCTCGTAATTTTCTTATCCCCCTTTTTTTCAATGTTAATAATATTTTTAGTATTTATTCAATTGATGCTTTTTTAAATAAGACGAGGGAGAGCAATATTTAGTTTTTTCATATTAATGTTTAAAAAACGGATCACAAAGAATCGCGTAATACTTTTTTAAAATAGTGATTTATAGCACTTCTATTTGATACCCCACATGATAATGACTCCGCTACTTTTTTTTCGAAACTCAACTTTAGATCTTATCGTTTGGGTTTAAGCTTCTACCTACTATAATTTTAGTTATTTACGTCAAACAATGATTTTATAACGTTATTTAAGGCGGCGTATCAAAGAAAAGCGGTTGGGACTCTCGTGACAGTCAAACAGACCGACATTAAGGTGATTCTATAGGTGTTCCGTTAACCCATCAAGGTCACAATAGGTTAAGAAGCTTTCAGTAACATCTGAATCCAGGACTCCACCACCACTTACCAACCATCCAGGTCCGTAACCAATGGCTTAGCAGATATCCGTCCAAGCCAAAAGATCAAAAGGTTCACATGCCACTTGCGGTGAAAATTGATTGCGGTGAATCATAGAATTCACGAAAATAAACACAATCGTTAGTAGTCCGATTCTTATTCGCTTAATTTTTTTATACAATAACCAGCACCAAAGGTGTACAAAACTACAGTTCAATTAATTGGGTGAAACTGTTTTATAATAATTACTACACAATTATATAATCATTAAATTAATGTAGTAAAAGATTTTGTTAAACCGTCAATCTAACATAACATATTCCTTGTACTATAAACACCAGTTATAATCTTACTCCATCAAAATTAAGCTACTCATTGTCTACATACGCACTGTAACGAAGGTGTTATTAGCGCATGAGGAGCAAAACAAGGTAATGTTAACTATAAGTATATCGACTTGTATTATTAGTTGAAGCGCGGGTTGGGTGGGTAATTAACAAAACTGCTTATTCAGAGCTGTCGTTCGCACTCCGAGGAAATAGCCTTACGCACTAGATTTACGATGATGACAGTGGATTGTTGAACAATACGAGAAGGCAATTATATCACATTAGTCCATCCGATAAACTAGATCAATTTACTAGTTAAATTTATTACATCCATGTTTAAATCGAATAGTTTGTCTACTTTTCTTAAATCCATTTACTATTTGCAAGTGCAAATATATTTACTTTAAACTAGGTACTTTTGTAAATAAATATTTTAATGGAAAAACAGAATATTTAAAAGCCTTGTCATTAAATAATTGGAGCAGCAAAACAATCTTAGTACGCGCCTCGTAAACCCGCACGCCCTACGATTAACTTCGCCCAATAAATCTTGATTAATTACTATCTCCCGTCTCTTAATACGTATGTGTATTAAAACTATTGCATACTCATAGCTAACTGCTACGTTTACACTTAATTAGAGCAAACAGTAAACTTCGTTTAAGTTTACATAGGGACTTTTTGGCGGGAACGGGAGAAGTGAGGCTGACATTTTGTTTACATTTTCAATTTTTTTCATTTTTGGGAGTTTTAAAATATAAAAAAGATAGTATATTATGTTTTAAAGTTCTGTATAAGTGATAAGAATGGAGTAAGTCTAAATAGACATGTGTAGCTAAAGTTCTCGCGCTCTTCCTTTATAACTTCAGTAAAGCCTACTATCACTTTACTGGAGGAGTTTTACGATAGAAAAAACTAATTTACTTGTGATTCTACTTATTAATACGTGACATTGACAAATGCACCGGACTGTGCGCCATGCCATAATGAAAAAAAAAGTTATACATGTATCTATTATTATACAACGACAATTATTAGTAAATTATTTAATGTCGATATTTAGAAACTGAGACTATTTTAGGGCTATAATATCATGCATAAACAAACGACAGTGAGTAAGTAAAGAAATAATTAAGACTAATAAAAGTGCTATTTAACACTATAAAAAATGTAATCCGATACAATAAAATTTTACCACTTTGTTAAAAATACACTATCCTGAAAAAATATAGTGACGCTATAAAAGAATTCAAACGACGTGATAGTGTGTACTATCATAATACGACTCTGTATACATTTTTTTCCGATATAATTTCTGCAACATACTAACAATGACAATGGTTTATGTCTTAAGTTAAAAAAAACGTTAAAACAATTAATTTTCACTATAGATGACGGTTAAAAGTACTTAAAGTTTGAAAACTATTAATTTGCAATTGCATATAATTAAAGTCACAAATTGTAAAACAGAGATAACAATTAATTTGAGATATGACACGTTGTAGTTGAATTAGTATTTCTGTTGCTCGTTTGTATATTTTCCTTATTTTATTGCAATATCATGGTTTATACACTAATTTTATAGATAATATGGATTTACTATGTCAATACTAATGTACTTACTTAATATTAGTCAAAAAAAAGTATGTAGTTACCAATGTATATTTAGTCATGTATAAGTAAGTAATTATCTTATATAATTATTTAGTAGACGCTTTTTATATGTGACTTTTAACATCACAAGAGATTTGGAATTGGTTCAGATGTAAAAGAACAATTAATTTTCATTACAGTATATGTGTGACGGTGGTTGTTTTAAACGTCCATTTTCGGTCACCACAAACACATCGCATGGCGCCCTGGGTCAAAAGAGTGTTTATACACATTCTACCGCGTTTACTGTTTATGAAAAGGCCACAATACAAATTCGATACAACCAGGTACGTTGGCACTATTATATGTGCAATGAAGTATATTTCTTTTATAATTGTTTTATTGCTTTTACAAAAGCTACAAAGTATGAAATCTACCGAATATGGTAAGTTTCTTTATTATATATAATATAATAATATTAATATATATAATAAAGAAACTTTAATAAAAGATACGTATCATAATTCATAGCAATATTATCATATAAGAAGTCATTTTATCTTGACAAGTTCTGAAATCGTAGACTAAAAGTTCCAAAGGCGTTAAACTTCGACTTCTTCTGGTTCTAATCAGTTTCTTTGATCTAATTTGACGGAAGTACCGAACACTCGTTATAAATCCAACCGCAGACCAGTAACAAGTGTAAATTAATTATAACTTTGTGAAGAATCTACCAGAGAAGTTGCGCGCCTATTTCGTGCTTTCGTTGTTGGTAACTTTAATATTAATAAGCTTAAGTTGAGAAATACACTGCGTCCGTAGGAAAGTACAATGCGCCTTGAGCCCTGGGCGAGTCGGCGACGGCCATTGTGACGAATCCATTTTACGAATTAGCATCTCTTTTTCAAATAGCTTCGAGGCAGATGTCAAAATGACGCTTTTATAATAACACTCCTTATAGCGCGTTTAAGCTTTTGTCTCTTCGATTTTTGAACTTAATTCAAATATCTTAATTAGTTTTATAAGATTTTACAGATGCCGATTTAAGTTTAATATTTCTTCATCTTCACTTATTGTTATTAATATTTCATTTCTAACATTTGACTAAAATAAATTTATTGTACTTCTGTTTTATTTTATCTTTCTATGCATATATATAATGTTATTTAATTATGTAATTAAGAGTACCTATTAATGTCTATAGATACAACTCAATATATAAACTGCCGCGTAAGTATCCAGAAACAGATTAGGTATATAAACACTTCTAGCCACAAATGTACTTAAGTACATCTAATGAAATGTATAAATATAATAACTTAATTTAGAGTAGAAATGAAAGTCCCGACACTATTTTCCGGGAAACTGGTCGGTCATAGTTATAAATGTGTTTCGGGCGGTCCCACAGGCAAGCGTAGTAATGGTAGGTACATATCCTGCTTTCTCACTCTTGCCTTTGTAACGAGCTGAAAATGAATTTCGCATGAAATTCGTATCAAACAGCGCACCGAAAACTCTCTAAAACAAGCTTTTTTATAAGTTCGTGAATACGACAAACGTTTCTTTCGTAAAATAAAAAAAAGATTTAATTAAATAATGCTATTACATTACATTATGTATTATAAATAATGTTACATGTACAATACTTATTTGTCCATTATTTTTAATATACGCTCACAAAAATTTCACTGTAGTGGACAGTAGAAGCACGAAAAGGAACCTTTTTGTAACAAACTACGGGCGATTATTTACGTTGGTTGCATAATTGGATTAGTTAGCTATAAGAACTGACACTTGGGAATAGTAACTTAAAATGGTATCCATAAGTATTGTGATTCACTTAGAGAATGGATGTCTATTAGTCAGTCGAGTACTAGTATAATAGGTCGGCGCCGCCTCGCTGCGGTTTCCGAACATTACGGAAATGGCTTACTGGGGCAGATTAGGCTGACGGAGGCGACCGGCCGCTGACTTCAAGTGACTTATGAAAGTTCGCGCATGACTACAATGAAATCTAATTTAGAAGACCTAACATGATTCCATGTTTTGATAGCAATTCAAGTTTTCTCACTTTCAAAATGTATGTATACTACAAATATCTACAGTACAGATACAGCTTTTATTGTCATGCACTTCAAATAGTCTATTCCAATACAAAATTCATTTTTTTAATATAAAGACATGTCTATATAATATTGTGAAGTTTTCTAGTACATATCTTTACTACTTTGTTTTCCGAAACGAGGAATTTTTATTGTAATATTATCCAACTTTTCCCGACTTTTGATAAAGTTTAGGACAGAACGTCGAAAAAATATTGGTTTGTAACTTTATTCGCCATTTTATTATACTTATAGGAATAAATCTCATAACTATCTAACTGCGACAAAGAACAAGACAATAGAGCCATTTTTGAAAAGACCTCTTGAAAAAGAACTTGAAATGAGGGGTAGCGACATAAGAAAATCTTCCCCCGATTCCATGAAAAGGGGAAGTCAGCGGTCGGTCGCTTTTGAAAGATGTTATCTAAATTATAAAATAAAGTCAAGTCTACAAATTATAGGGTTTCATTCAGTTAAAGTAAAAGAAGGTAAGTACCGCTAAAACTGGCACGTTCCTCTAATTTCCTGTAATTGTGTTAATATAATATTGTTATTATTATTTAGTTACTATGTAAGGAAGTTGTGATTGAAATTAATAATATACTTAGTAAGTTTTTTAGTGGTAATTAGTTTTTTTAGAGTTAGAAGGGAGAAAGTGCTATCGTGTCGTCACTCCGAATGGGCAAGACCTGTTCACGACATTTCAATATTACGTGTAATAAAATTAGTTTAACTCAATAAAAATCCTTTTTAAATGTATATTTTGCAGTTTAATAATAAATCTGAACATCATTTTTTTAATTACTTATTGTATAAGAATTACAAAAGCGCTAAACATGAAATGAAGTGAGATACGCTACGTTGTTCATTGTACAAGCGTCGAATTGAAAGTGAGCTAGCTGTGGTCCTCGAAGCCTCAAACACTCAGGATGGCTTGCACCAACTATTTTAACTCGATTTAAGGACTGCACATCTCGCTTGCACCAATTAAGTAATAGGAAGTGCAAGCGATATGTCAAATTCTACAAATCTAGTACTTACATAGATATCGCTGGGGGCAGGGTTACCAGACGTCACGCAATTATAGTACACGTCACATAATTCTTAGTCCATGTACCATGTGAATACTGTATAGTCGGCCAAGAAATTGGTTGAGCACCTTAAGGGTAACTATCGTTTACGTTACATAAAACGACAAGTACTATTTTCGGTTGCCATCATATTATGACATCTGTGACGTGTTGGTTTTAATTTGAGTGCAGAATGGTAAATTACAAAATCTACAAACAAAATCAGATTTTCATTATGACAGAATTGACAGAATTTTATCAACTGAGTCACCAATAGAATTTTATTTTGTCATCATTTGTAAGGGTGAATGAGATAGAAGCAAAGAAGGAAGCAAGAGATGGAAGTAGTGATGCCACTGTCAACAAAAAGCAACTCAAAATCTAGGCGTTTGATAAAGTTTATCATTCATGTAGGCGTGCCACATCGCTACGCATTAAATTGCAAAAATCTTGTTAGATTCCTTTGATACATATTGTATAGATCGTACACTACAAACAAGCCGTGATAACTGCAGCACAGCGCACCCATTTTATTTATTAATTAAATCAAAATTGTGATGCACTGCGGCGCGGTATGCCACTAATATGAGCTGTTACAATTTTGCAGTGCGTAGCGATGCGCCTCACAATGCTTGTGGTGTGCGCTAATTTTAAAAGGACGATAATAACATGATTTTTTTATATTTCATTACTGTAAAATATATTAAGTTAAAATCGAGTATATCCGCCATTAGCTTGAATAACCTCAGACAGTCGGCGCCTCATTGATCCAACAAGTCGTGAACAAATATCTATACCCCGCATGGCATCCCATACCTCAATGCAATGACTTTCAATTGCTTCACGTGTTCTTTCATTTCGGTTAGTCCATCGTTGCACCATTAGTCCCCAGAGGTTTTCTATGGGGTTCAAATCAGGAGATTTGAAGGCCATGGAATCAGTCGAATACAATGATGTCGTTGAAACCAATTCCGGGTCAGCCTAGCAGTATGTTACCTACAGTTGTTATGTTAAAAAATTTAATTCAGGCAGCTCATCCGGGTAGATAATCCGGACAGATGGTAACATTAAGTTTTCGAGGTTGTCAATATAGTTTAGAGCGGTTGCTCGTGGAGATAATATTGAGAGTTCACCGACTCCGTCAGCTGGCATCCAGCCCCATATGTCAAGACAAATTTTACCAAGATTCCATGTTTAGAACTAAATTATTTTCATCGTAGATTGTGTTATTGTAACGCCACAGACTTAACCGGCCATGTTGGCTGGGTACGAATCAGTAAATATTGCAGTTAACCAATCAAAATTTAAAAATGCTCTAATAAAATTCAAACGAGCTGCTTTATGGCTATTCGTCAAATGAACCTTTTTGGAATGACGTTTGTAATGCAACCCGTGCAAGTGCTGCCGTATAGTTTCAGTACTGACTTCAAATTCTTCCGCAAAATGAGACATAGGTGTGAATCCATTTTCTTCGTAGGCACGTCTCATCGTTTCCCTATGCATATTAGTTATGCTAGGCCAACCACTTCTTCTATGATCTTAAAGGTTACCTTCTTCACCTTCGTACGAAATCCAAAGGGAAACGGTGTTTCGCTGAAATTAGAAAACCGAGACATTAATATATTTTTACAATTTTATACTAATACGATTACAAACAAAAACAAGATAATATTCATACAATTATACTTTCGGATATATTTCGATTTCGTGAAATTTCACTGTTATTTTGATCATTTCTATTTAATGCCTTCTGCCCTTTCAACTAAAGATAAATTACGAGGTATTATGTTTAATTAATCTTAGGTAAATTACAACAGTTTTATCAATTTATTTTCAATAAATCACTGTCGAAAGAAAGCTCGTCAAAATATTTTTTTTAATTTAAATGTAACAAGCATGAAGGTAGTAAATCTAGCAAAACTTTTTTATAACATTTGATGGTTTCCTTTGACGTAATATGAGATTGCTTGTAGAAAATAATGTTTAATGCTTGTTGATAGAGGTTAAAATAGTATACATCTTTACCTGTGCCTTTTGATTGGATGCTGTTCAGTCAGTCACGTCCATATCACGTCAATACTTGCAAAATTTCCAATATCATAGATATTTTTTGTATTATAACATCATTGGATATATACATTAGTTAGAATCAGTTAGAACATACATTCAAAAATGCTCAACCACTTTCTTGGCCGAGTGTACATCCAAAAGTAGCTATGTGACGTGATTGTACTATAATTTTTAAATTTATAATTTTGTCTCGATTTCAATATTTAATTTTTTTTATTTTTATGAATATAGATATCAAAATAATATTTTTCCCTCAGACCATTTTTCTTCTCTATTATTTATATTGCTATAAGTTATTTCTAGATTCGAGTGTGACAAGTTGTTGAATAGTACATTTTTTTAATATTATAATAATTAATTATATAATAACACAAGCCGTTTCCCGCCCGCTGCGTACGGCGTAAGTGAAAATTTTGTGCGTAATAGTACATTTTTGTTTGAAAAATGGTGAAGGATCTATGGAGTTCAAAAAATAAGTAGCCTATAACCATCTACAACTAATTCGGCCTCGAATGGTCATGGTCCCATGCCGATCGGTCCAGTAGTTTTCAAGTTTATCGCGGTCAAAGAAAAAAAACTTTCATTATAGATAATGGTCTAAATATTACTTCCATTCGATAATTATTCATTTCAGATGTATTCGAATGATTTTTTTAGATCCAAAAGCTCGTGTTTTAAATTTTTGTATTTTCGTAACGCGTAGGTATTTTTTTTTTTTTTTTTTTTTTTTTTTTTTTTTTTTTTTTTTTATACTCCTTCCCCCTAGCATGGGCAAAGCCAGGGCCCTTTTATTTCTCATTCACTCCAGTTCTCGCTATCACTAATCATCTGGGTTTAAATTCCCTTCTATTCCAGCCTATCCGTTGGTTAACTAAGCTGTCTTTACTGCATGAAAAATTTTCTTACTCTAGTACAATTACTTTCTTATTTACTATTTACATTTTTATTTAACCTACTTACAATTTTTACTTGTTATATTTCACATGATGTCACTTAATAACCAGTTTGTTTTAACATTTCCATTATTCAACATTTAGTTTTATAACTTTTCGGTTTGTCCACTATACTATTTTTATTTCTAAATATCCTTACAATCTATTTAATTCTATTATCACTTTACATAATCACAGTTCAAGTTTTCAACATCACATTATTTATTTTTCACAATCATTTACATTGCATGTAGGTAAATTCACACTGTAGCATTTGTCAGTTATATAATAATTATACCTTTACTGCACTTAACCATTAGGATTCTATGTTTCACTATTATCTAGAGCTTATTTTGTTTTATTCCTATAAATGACCTTTTTCGTTATTGCCTTACAGTATTCCAAAAATTTCTCTCTAATTTTCTTATCTTGTACTATTTCCTTAATATTTTCCTCTGTTATAACGTGGTTAATTTCTATTTCCGCTTCATTTCTTTCCCTGCTGTAGGCGGGGCATTCACACAAAACATGCATCACGCTCTCACTCACATTCTCGTCACAGACACACGCCGGGCTCTCCTTGCACCTGAAACGATGCAGGTACTCGGAGAACCCCCCATGGCCTGTGAGCACTTGCACTATCACGCTATCCATGTTAATCTTCCTCACTACCGTATGAGCTTTAATGACGTCCGGGAAAAACACTTTGGTGCCAGAGGCCGTTGTCTCACTTACGTACCTCCTATCCCATTCATCAATCGACTCCAATCGGATCTGTCGCTTGATGAATGAGACGGGGCACTTATCGTAATCCGGCCTCGTCTTCCTATTGAGTGCCGCATCCTTCGCCAGCTCATCGGCCCTTTCATTGCCCTGCATCCCTGCATGCGCACGAATCCAGTGCAGTCTTACAGATCTGCCTGTCTTTATCATCTCACCGATGTTTGTCCTGCATGATATAACTAAGGGATGCAGAGATCTACTTCCAACCACGGCGTCCAAAGCAGATCTGGAGTCGGTGAATATGCAGCAGCTCGGGGTGTCACAGCTGAGCACGTATTCCACTGCCTTAGATAGAGCCAGGAGTTCCGCCTGGAAGACAGTGCAGTAACGTTCCAAACGTAGCTTCTTCTTTCCAACCTCAGCGGCGTTATCCCAAATGGACAACGCCGCTCCCACCTTTCCATCTATCTTACTTCCGTCGGTGTAAATATTACACCGACTATCTTTACAAAGTTCCAGTTCCGCACTGTCCTCCACACGTTTATACTCCAGCTCCATCAGGCACGCTGGATGCGGCATTTCTGTGTAAGGTACCGGCCTCTCCACATCCCGGTCAGCTACCACTCGCCGGGAGTACCCCCTCTTGACCTCGTAAAGAAGGGCGGTTTCCCGCACCCTCACGTCAAGAGGCAGCATCCCCGCCAGCAGCAGCACCGAGTTGAGGGAGACCGTCCTATATGCCTTGGCGATCTTCTGCCCGATACCCCGCTGTACCACCCCCAACCGCTTGCGTATCCCCAGTCTGTTGGACGCCGGTGCCCATACATTAGCCGCGTACAAAACAATCGGTTCGACCACTGCCATATATATGGTCCTAATGATCTCCGATTCCAACCCCCAGTTGACCCTGGCAGCTCTCGACACCTGCTTATATACGTTCAGCGCTTTGCGGCATACGTTGTCCACGTGGGCGCTGAACGTAAGCTTCCGGTCAATCGTGAGCCCCAGGATCTTGATCTCATCCGAAAGCCCGATGCGCTCCCCGCCCATGTCCAACACTAGGGGATCGTACTTCAGTTTGTTCGTGACTAGCATGGCCTTGGTCTTGCTAGGCGCGAATCTCAACTTATTCCGAATCCCCCAGTCCCGAACACAGGCAAGCGCTGCATCAGCCTTCCTTTTGAGCCTCTGGGTGTCTTCCTCGGAGAAAATCAGAACCACATCGTCTGCGAATGCTTGACAGTGGTCTCCCCTTTCATCCATCTGTTTCAATAGGGGGTCCAGCAATAAATTCCAAAATGTTGGTCCCCCTATCGACCCTTGCACGCATCCTTTCGTCGTCTTCCTCACATACTCCTCACCTGCATATCTAAGTCTAACCTTTCGGTCGGACAGATACGAGTCCACAAGTCGTCTTAAGTTTGCCGGACAATTTGTTTTTGCGAGTTCGCATCGTATTATCGGCCACCACGCGCTATCGAAGGCTCCCTCTATGTCCAAGGACACCAGTAGTACCATCTTTTTGTTTTGTACCTGGGTCCTTATGTGGTTCACCATGACATAGAGGGAGTCCTCGGTTCCGCGCTGTGGTGTGAAACCGTATTGATGCGGACTCTGGTCCGGCAACACATACCACTTTATCCGATTTATGAGTATTTTTTCCAATATCTTGCCCATCACGGGCAGCAAACCTATTGGTCTATACGACTTGGGACTCGCATAGTCCGACCTACCGGGTTTCCTTAAAATCACTGTCACGGCCTCCTTCCATATGGTGGGGAAACACGCAAGTTCCAAACACCTATTATACATCTTAACAAACATATCGGGTTGTAGGGTGATAGCTGCCCTGCAAATGTCGGCGGTGAGGCCGTCCAGTCCCGGCGCCTTCTTTGCGCTGAAGCTCGACGCAGCCCACACGAGTTCTTCCTTTGTGAACGGTGGATCGCATGATCCATCCATATTAATCTTATTGATTGTTTTAGCTCTATTTCTAATTCTCGTGTGTTCTGCGTCGTCGCTGTCAGCGCTATCTTCTGGATAGAAGGTTTCTGCCAGGAACCTGGCCGACTCCACCCCTTCAAGCGCAACGCCGTTCCGGACGAGGGGTATATCCTCCTCCTTCGCGGCTGTGCTGCGTATCACCCTATAAATCCCATCCCACATACTTTCCCTGTCTTGCTTCTCACAAAAACTTTTCCAGCAGGTGGTCCGAGCCCTCCTCGCAGCAGTCAGGTACTCTTGCTTTGACTCAAGGTACTGCTCCACCACCCATGCTCTCCGCACTGGTGCTGCGTAGGAAATCCTACGCTTACGGCGATTCACCTCCTTCTTAAGGCGGGTGAGTTCCGCGGTCCACCAAGGCAATCCTGGTCGCCTGCTGACCCCGACTTTGGGTATACACTTGTCACACACTTCCCTTATGGAGTCCGTGAGCTCTCCCACCCTCTCTTCTAGCTCACGGACATCACCTGCCATGCTAAACGTCTCGACGCCGAAGCGCCTCTCCTCCCATATTTGGCCCAGCTCCTGTCTGAGCTGGGTCCAATTGGCCTTTCGCGTATTGTATACCCTAGTCGTGGTCATTTTTACCCCGACCCCCGGTGCCAAATGTAGGTTGAACAGGATTGCCCTATGGTCCGAAGTCGTCACATCCGCCTCCACACGCCAGTTCCGCACAGCAGGTAGCATGTCGGTGGAGCAGACCGTGACGTCCACACAACTCGTGTACCTCTTATTGCCTCTGACTGTGTCGAATGTTGGCTCGGACCCTCTGTTGAGGATCTCAAGATCCTTCCTATCAAACATACATCCCAATAACTCTCCCCTCTCATCCATCCTTTTGCTACCCCACCATGGGTTCCACGCATTAATATCCCCGCCCATGAGCAGCTTCGTTGTTCCTATATTTTCTACTATATGCTCCATACACTGGGTGTACGGGTCGAGCGGTTGGTCTCCTTCCAGGTAGATCGACACCACCCCCACATCCCCGAGTCCGGTTTTCACCTTGGCGACCATGATGTTATTTGTCGCCAATGTCGGGCATTGGGCGATGTCGATCCCCCTGTCGAAGACCATTATGGCAGCCTTTACCAGGCCTCCGGGGGTTCCCTGATGTTGTAGGACTCTGACCCCCGGGTATGGCCTCACTCTCCCTATACACCCAGTGTACGGCTCCTGCACTAACGCCAACTGGAAACCTCTAATTTGTGCGGCCATTATCAACTCAGCCGTGACCTGTTGGCTGCGTTGGAGGTTGGCCTGCACTATCTTAATTTTCATGTCCTGATTATCCCGTGGGACGCCCTTAGCAATACGCTATTGTGGCCCTCGCCAGGGCGTCCCACTTTTTTCTAATGGGGCACTCGCTATCGAAGGCATTGTGCCCTCTGCCCATTATGTTGTTGCTCGTGCAGTTCTTACATTTGGGTACTTCGCCACGCCGGCTTTCCGGACACTCAATTTTAAGGTGATTCCCCCCGCAGTGACTACATAAATCCTTGGCTTCCCTGCAGAACCTGCGGGTGTGCCCAAATCCCAAGCACCTTGTACATTGTACAAGGGGGGACTGGTCCTCCACCCGCACGTTCTGCAGGTCCACTCTCAAACTTCCAAGACTTGTCGCCCTCTGCCATATAGTGGGCGAAACACAAAGAATGACATCACTGCAGAGGGGGTTCCTAGTCCTCCTTCTGAATTTGACCATCACTCTGTCCTGTTCTTTCCTCAGGTCCCGGAAGACACCCCCATTCTGGTTCCGCAGGGCTTTGATTACCTCTTCGTCCGTGTGTACCTTAATCACGTCCTTTAGAACCAGAAGGGGGTCCCTGTTTTGTACCTCTTCTATCACAAGTCCCTTTCCTTTACCTTTCAGTCTCTTGATTATCTTCTGTCTTTCTTCATCATTTTTACACCCTACTACTACCTTTCTTTCCTTCACCTTTCTCACTTTCTCTACCTGCACCCATCCCTCTTTCGCGTCCACTGCCTTCCTTATCCTCTCTAATACCTGTTCTCCCGTCTCCTCTTCTTTCTCTGAGGACACAATCACCGAGTGCAGTGCTGTGCGCGCCAACGGGTTTGCCTTGGCGGCCCCAGCAACCGCCCCGGCATATGTGACCGGTCCTCTCTTTCTTTCTTCCCTTTCTTTCTGAATTTCTTCTGTCAGTTCTCTCATCCTTTCACTGCTTTCTTTAACCATTTTTGCGTACTCGTCCATTCTTTCCTTATTTTCTTCCAAAACCTTTATTCGCTCATCCCACTTTTTCATAATCTCATTATTGTATCTGTCTTCCTTCCCACTTTCTTCCTCATACTCTTTTATCTCTCCTTCCTTCCTTCTTTCTTTCATACTTCTCTTCCTTTCCTCCTCTGCCTCTTTTACCAATTCGTATAATCTTTCAATAGCATTCAATACATCAGCCTTGATGTCTGTCTTCAAGTTTCGGCTGTTGTTCAACTGCAGCTTCGCCTTCATGAGGCAGCTTTTCGCCTCCACCGTCCGACTTCTGACACCAAGGCTGTCCTCTGCCACCCTCGCCTTTTGACCATCCATTTTCGCTCCATCACTCTCACTTACTTGCTCTTCTCCTTTATTCTCACTCTCGTTTTTCGCTTTATTTTGGTTCATTTTGCCTTCTACGGGGAATTTCGTTTTAAGTTTGACTTTTTCTATTTTTCTTTCTGTGTCCATTCTCTTTATAATCGCTGGAGGTGGTCCACTCCTCGCCTCAATTTCCCCGATGCTTTTTCTCACTATCCTTGTTTTATCCAGATCTTCCCTTCTATTCGTCCTTTCTTTCTCCATTCCTCCCTCTCTCATTCCATCATTTCTTTCACTCGTCCTCTCTGTTATTTCTATCACCTTTTCCTCTCTCATTCCATCATCTCTTGTTTCCATCCTCTCCACGGACCTTTCCTTTATTTCCCTTTCTGTTGCTTTTGCCGGCGTGCGGTACCCAAACATTCTAGGGGGAATGCGTCTATGATATTAATAACTATTTCTAAGCCTCCCGGTCAATAAACTCGGGATGCGTTGATAATCAATATATATCCTAGGTCCACTGGTCAAAAGACACAGTGGACTTCAAAACTAAGTTTATGCCTATTTGTTAAAAAACAAAATAGGCGTCGACAATACAACACACAATAATAATAATTCAATAATAGTCGAATCACTACAACTAAGTCCACTGGTCAATAGACACAGTGGACGTCAATAACACTAATTAAAGCTAAGCCTATCGGTCAATAGACACGATAGGCTCAACAACACAACACACAATTATAATAATCCTAATAATAATAATTATAACAATAAATAATTATGTCAATTTTTTAAAATAATCAATATTAAACTACTGCCTAGATACTCTGGACAGCGGTGTAGAGGGCCGACTGACTCAGTGTTACCAGGTCCTTATAAATATATTCAAGTTTTACAAATCCTCTTATAATTTGACAACCGTTTGACTTCAAGGTTTCAAAGTTCCCAATTAGAGAGTAGGATAACCAAGCATTAATATTGCACTGTTTCTGGAATTTTTCTATTTATACTTTCTATTATATTTCCATCTAAATTTTGTAAATAGTCCGATTAAAGCTTCCTTTAGTAATTTACGTAATTTTATTTTTATTTACAAGTATCTTATTCTTGATGTTTTCAAAATGTTTCTTTCACAGTACTATTTCTAATTGTCCAAAATTATGTACTCTAATTTTAATTTATAATAATGTGTGCTATTTACCGATTTTTGACAAAATTTATTTATTTCTACCGACAAGTTTTTCTCAATTTAGGAACTTTAACCTTCTATATCTTTGGTTTCCTTATAAAATTTTTGTAGCTTACAATTTAAAGTTTTTCTCTTAGTGTCCTATCTTCTTCCAGTGGGTTGATGACCTCCCGGCCGCTCCAAAGGCCGTTTAGCCTTTCGCCGTAGGCCGCAAATCCGCAATTCTGCGGTTTACAGCCAAACCACCAGCACTTTATTAGTGCTGATGGTAATTATGTTTTTCTATTGCACTATTTCACTTAGCCACACTATTCGCCACTTCCTAATTATATTATTTTGGGAGATAGCCCCACGTGGTTTCTGTATTTCTTTATATATTTCCTAATTTACCGTATAACGATTTTTTCCAATTACACTAATGTGTAGGGGGCCCCTAGGCACACCCTTCCACACTGAAGGTTTCTCCCTACACGTCCTAATTTAGGAGTTTTTCCACAGTATCACTCCTAATTTTGGATTTACTCCGAAACCACTTAACACAAAAATCCCAAATTTTAGGGATAGGTAGAGGGCTATCTTATCTCACTAATCACAATTGAAAAACGGTATGTCACCGCTCAAAATCGAGCGGCGCACGCACTTTTGTGTTTAGGCGGTCGGTTTTTCGTCAATAACTTTTGAAGTTTTTAACCGATTTCCAAAATTTTTACACTGTTAGGTAGCTTTTATCACTGCGCATTCAACGATATATCACATTTTATTTTTACTTTCAACTTTGTATTTTTACCGAATTTTTGTACGCGGAGCGACTTAAAAGTGCTGTTGCTCGGTCGGGAAGCTAGCCTCCGTACGCGTAGGTATTATAACTTTCGGGCCTGCGCTATACTAAATATTACGACCCTCGTCACGTAATTTTGTGTTTAAAGTGTGGGAACCGTGGTTGGGGGACAGGTCGCGGTACACGACGTGCGGCGTGGTGGTCCGGTGCGGCGGTGCGGCGCGGCCTCTGTACCCATACCGGCTGGCGGCCGACGACGACTGCTGCGCGCCGGGCGCGTGGCCGCCGCCCGTCGTGCCGCCGCCGCGCCCGCTCACCAGGACGCCCAGCAAGGAAGACTTGACGCACACCACTTACCTTAATTCAGGGTACGTATGTACACAGAATATGGTTACGGTGCTCCTCACCGATATCATAAGAGGCGTCTACACGGATCTTCGAGGTCGGGGCCGATCGGAGTGGGGGCTCCAGTCATCTATCCATGCGATCCGGAGGAGAACGACAACGCGTGTGGTATATGCACTGTCGTAGCAATGCAAGAGTGTAGGGTGTAGGTTCTGCTACTGCGACTCCAAGTGCTTCGGTACAACGCGAGTTGCTCCGGTGAGTTCCGTAAAACGCAGAGCCTCGCAACAACGTGCCAAGGAAGACCACCACTGGAGCTTTGTTGTGTATAAGCTCCGCATAACCTAGTCTCTCTCCTAGAGGACAGGGTATCTGTGTGCACTGTGCACATTTCTCTTGCATAACCAAAAAAAAATTAATTCAAAATCATTCCACAAATGAAACCAGTAGATTCTCGCACGACATACATTAAACTTGTACTGTACTTAATCAAAATATAATCTTTTGTATTATATAAAAATAAATGTTTCTTTGTATGTTTGTGCTCAATGCGTTCCTAGACCATTGATCCGATAGCGATGAAACTTCGGTGAGTTGTTCTCCGTACGCCCGCAAAGGTTTCTCAATTATTTAATTTAGTGAATAAAAGACTAGGCGATGGAAGTCGCGAGGTACAGCTAGGAAAAACACGTCGTCCAATATGAATGTATTCTCGATAATTTGTTATTTAGTCATTTTCACTTTTTACTCAACTACAATGAAGTTAAAAAAGAGGATAATTTTCCTTCAAACTTCATATTATTCTTTAACGTGAGGAGACTTCGTTCATTTTTTCGGACGAAGTGTCTAGTCGTCCGCTAAACAAACGATTAAAATAAAATAAATTGTCCGATCTAGCAGACGACTAGCAGATCTTTTAAAAAGTTAATTAAGGACACAATTTATTAATAAATGTTAATAAATACGCGTTATTAAATCTTTAAATAAGTATTTCTATTCTAAAAAGAAACATACTGTGTACAAAAGAAAAAAGATTATTTTCCACTGCTTTTTTATGGTTAAAAAAAATTTTTCAAATATTACTAAAACATATACTAAATATATATATTTATATTACTGAATATTATTAGAAGGCAACGTGGAATGGAAATGACGAAAAGTTCAATACTTCAAAAAAATTAGCTACACTACCACAAAGGCCAAAAATTCATAGGAAAAATTTTTGAATGGAGTGAAATGACCCTAGATCCACCAAAAAGTTGGTAGATATGACAACGCTGTGTAATATATAGCCAATGACTATATACCATACCGTCTACTTACAACTATAACATATTGTCGGCTCTAGTTGGAAGGGTTTCCCTACCAGCCAAAAAATAATGATAATTAAGTTGGCGAACTGCGCTACAGACGTTACAATTTATCGGCGTCTTTGGCTAGTTTAGCGATGGGGATTATTTTCGAATCACAGTTCGAGAATTTGTACTATTTTTTTAAATTTTGCATGGAAAAAATAATAGCTATTAGGTAATTCAAAAAAGTGCTAAATCTAACTCCGAAAGCGCGTTCTATATATGTATATAAAATTTATTTAAAAAATTCCACGCCAACTTTTTTCTTTTATTTTATGGTTGTTTTTACCTATACAAAAACATAATGGAAACTCGATTTTTGGGAGTCCACCATTGATTCACTGGAACGATTCACTTCCGAGATCGATCAATCGATTCTTTCATTAATCGATCTCAGATCGCCATTTCTAGTTTCCAACAAATTGGTAGGCTTGTAGGCACTTTTAGTCTAATTTATACAATTACTGACAGAATAACTATAGATTATTCATCCAATAATCGGACGTTTAATTTATTTTATTCGTCCTATTAGCGGACGACTAGGAATTATTTTATACGTCTAATTAGCGGATGACTAGCAACACCCGTTAATTTATTTTATTCATCCGATTAGCGGACTGATTGAAGCACTATGCGGAGTTTAAACTGTATCAGAAGTTAAAATTTAAATCCTAGTTAAAATTTTTACAATATTTACTAACGGGCCTATGTCGCGTTTATACTTTAAGGCTAGTTACCTATTTTATCCCGACGTTTCGACCGGATTGCACCAATCGTGGTCACGGGCAGACTGCTGAGGATGAATGACGTCTTCGTATCGTGCGGTTTTTCGCAACTACCCACACTCATTCAACGCATTTCTTAATTTTTGTTATTGTCACTGTCGGTACTTCGACACACCACACTAACGACATCTACACACTGGCGTCGTCCGGTTTTCCGGCTCCGAACATACTCACTGATGACAGGATTCCATGATGTTGATAAGCGATATCCATCTTCCCGGTTGAAATTATGGTATTTCTTGATTTCAACCGCCTGTCGTGCTATTCTGGAATAATAGTGTCGATCGGTGGAAAGGACCTGTGGCTGATGCAATTCAATCCAGTGATTGGGTCCTGACTCCAGCAAGTGCTCGGAAATTTGATGCAAAATGACTACTTTTATTTGACTTCACCTGTATTCACCTTGATTTTACCTACCTATATCTGTAGGTAGGTAGGTTTGTATCTATATATGTATCTATGTATTATATTATAACCCAGTGCAGATTGGTAGATGTCAGTCTTAGTTTTTGCAGCATATATCTATCTGCAATATCATTTAGAAAAGCCGGTATCTACGACTACAACTATTATTGCTTTCGAAGCTCGAAAGCACTCAATATCGATACCGAACCACCTATTCAGTAGGTGATCACGCAAGAAGTTATTTAGTACTTTTTAACCTCGGTGATCGAACACCGTAGCACCTCTACGCTTAGTTCATTTCTTTGCGATATTGGCACTTAGCATTCGCGCCAATTTTCCTGACTAGAAAACAAAACATAAGTACATACCAACGAACATATCTTCTGTAATGTAATATTATTCGTGAAAAAAAATTATGAAACGGATTCTTTGTAAATAAGTAGCCGTACCCCGCATTTTCACCTGCGTTTTTGGTATATTTCTGTGAGAAGTCTTCCACTGGCTATTGAAAGTTCCCACAAAATCGCTTATGATGTTTCGGAGATTAGCCTAGACAAACAGACTGACAAACAAATTAAAAACTTTCCTTCGGGTTTTGGTAACATGCAAATAACTATAAGTATTATGAGCTTAAGAAATAGCCTTTATTTCGAAATTACAGACAAACATTTCGATTATTTTTATTTTGTATGTTCCTTATATATTTTACGAAACTTATTGTAAAACGAACCGTTGTGCGTACCTTTGAATATAATCAATGTCTATAGTTAATATTTGTAATAGATATGCTTAAAAAAAGGTTACTATACGCGTAGTTAAAGATGCAAAAGCATTATTGAATGAAGTACAGAGAACATTACATACTGTTAATTTACTATTCGATTTCTTTGCGACTTCACATAATATACCTATTTAAACTACAGAATGGGAGACAGCAATCGCTTCGGGGGAAGCTGCTTAGTTCATGGTTCTAACGAAGGCGGCGCTCTTAGTGGAAACGGGGGTGGAATAACGCAGTCAGAAGAAGAAGTTCTCAGCCCAGTACCTGATCCGCCTCCCGGCTTCAGCCACTCTGCATGCCCGCCTGAGGTTCACAGAACTTGCTTCTGCGTCAGATTCATAGCAGAACATACGAGGATGTTAGAAGAATCAACTAAGGTTTGTTTAAAAATTCTGTCCTATTTTTTTCCCATTATGCCAAAAAAAAGCATTTTCCGAGTTTAGGATTTCCGGTGAAAAGAAAATTCTTTTAATACCTACTTATTGTTATCGAGTGAGAAATTAAATATAAGCCAATTCAAAGGCGAGTTTGAAAATGCAATGTATGACTTGAGTGTAAACTTTCTCAAAAGAACTTAAACAAAAATATTTATCCGTAACGAGACTAAATTATTTAAAAAAACAAAAAACCCGACTGCATTTCACAATTTTTATTTTAAATTCAATTTCAAATTCTTTATTTGTCCGTGATCGCAGGTTGTATATTACATAGATGCAAAAATAAATAATAAGTCCTCTGCAATCCGCCAAGAGCATACAGACATTTATTAGTTATCATATATTTGGAATTGGCTATTTATTATCTTTCATTTTCATTTCATTCATTGATACCCATATTGTTACACATTTCCCCTCTACTTTCTTTTTCTCGTGCGCTATATTACAAATTTATACCCTATGTCACTTCCACAATTAAGACGAATCTAATGACACCTCATAAGTTAAAATCTGTCAAGCCGTTTAGGGTACAAAGCGTTTTGGCATGCAATGAACATACATACATACTGACATATATACATACACACGAAAAACATAACGTTCTTCGCAGTCGGGTAAAAATATTACGAGCACATTTTATGCGACAAATCAATAAATGTTCAATTAGAAATGATTGAACATTGATTGAACTATTATTAAAATTGATATTTTAAAGATTAAATATAGTTGACGTTATTTTTTAATCCTTCAAAAAAAAAGGCATTCTTTAAATGTAGTAAAAAACCTTTATATGTAAATGTACATATACTGTTTTATACATACATACAAAACATACTTACAATAGTTTCTACACTAGATTCAAAATATTCATTTATACCATTAGACCGCGATACTTGACCCTTCGTCCTCTTACAACCCCGTTAGGAATATAGCGTCGGGATAATGTACTTATGTAGGTAATTATGTATGTCCGTGATGATAAGTATTTAATATTTATTTTCTTTTGTTTAATATTACACTGACCAAAAAGTTATGACATTCTAAAATGATTTCTTTTAGAATGTCTTATAACTTTCATAAACAAAAACAATAAGCCTTATGAAGAGATTCCTTTGCACTGGACCATATTTTGTCTATATTGATTCCTTTCTT
Organism: Zeuzera pyrina; assembly: GCA_907165235.1. Lineage (NCBI taxonomy): Eukaryota > Metazoa > Arthropoda > Insecta > Lepidoptera > Cossidae > Zeuzera > Zeuzera pyrina. The sequence goes on from OU015624.1 coordinate 15,333,193, forward strand.
CTGTAACCAGTGTGAAAGTAATATTTAATAATTGTGCGGTTACAGGTTAAAGAAGATTGGAAGTATGTAGCGATGGTACTCGATAGGTTGTTCTTATGGATCTTCACACTAGCTGTGTTAGTGGGAACAGCCGGGATCATACTGCAAGCGCCTACGCTGTACGACGACCGGGTGCCAATAGACAAGCATTTTAACCAAATAGCGACATCGACTCTGGTGCGGTGTCCGCCGCCTGTGTAAGCTGTAGATAATATATTCCAGTATGTACCCGTAACGGTGTGACTGTAATTTATTTGTCACATAAATTATGAAAAATCAAGCAAACTTTTAGTTGACCTTCTAAGTTTTTCGTTTGATGGGTGGGTACTAGATTAATTAATGTTTAATCAATCAATCTGTAATAACAAAATCTATATGAATTTAACTGTCTATTGTAAATGTAATTTTATGTCCAACTGACAATTTAATACAATAATAAAAGTTCTAATTTTTTATATATAAATAGCAAAAATTTCAATTTTTAATAAATTTTATTAAGTAGGTACCTACTAAAATCAAAGAGTAAAAACTGTTCACTAAGCACAATATACCATAGAGCAAATATATTTGTTTTTGTTTTTTTTTACTCTACTCTTTCATAGTAACTGCTAGAAAAAAGTACCTTTTACACTACCCTTTACACTATTTCACTAAATTGTTAGCACATACTAAGTCGAAATTAAGTAATTGAAAATATCTAACACTTTAAAAACGGTCTCTTAATTTTATTATATTATAATTATTTATTTTTATTCGTATTACATACATACATACATACATATCTTCACGCCGTGTCCCTAACGGGACAGTCAGCGGACGGATCGCCAAGCGACGCGGTCCTTATATAAGTACCTATATTTTTTTATTCACCACTTATTTTTATTATTTTACGTAATTTTATATCATTTTATGTTAATTATTTTTACTGTATATCATAATTACGTCTTAAAAATGGTTTTAAAATCGGAAAGAACGAGATTACTTTTTATGCGATTAGAAGCTAAAGTGAAAAAACATAAATGCTTGTAAAACAAATCACAATTTATGTTCCGAATAAATTACAGTGTACATTTTGTCGCTTAGACACCGTTACCACAGTACAAGTCAGCAAACAGTATTCTATCTCGGCAGTGTCCTAGAGATAATTACCTACGGTCGCTCGGTACATAAACACGCAATAAATAGGGCTACCGACTTGGACTGAATGTTTTTCTTGGGTTACGTATTTGATAATAGGTACTATATTAAATTATCATATTATCTTTTCATTTTATATTATTGCAAATTTAATAAGTTTTTATTTATATAATTCTACTAGTATCTTCTTTTTAGTTTCAAAAGTTTGTGAATTAATATGGTGGAAATGGACAAAAAAAATGCATTTTGTGTGCAGTATAATTAAAAATCAGCAATAAATTAACTAGATCATTATAGTTAGAAAGCCAGCGACAATAATCGTGGTAGTGTTCGCAACGTCAGATGAAGCGCCTGTAGTAGTATCAGTCCGCATCTACAACTTTTTCCTCTGACGTTTCTCTCCAAACCTTCGGCGGAGCGCGCTAGAGCGCGTTTCAATCGATATGAGATTGATATTCCTCAAGTGTTCGCGATGTCAGAAAATCATTTTATTCCGTTGAGGAGGGTCCAATAACCACAAAAATCACATTTTCGGACAATTTCCCCTGATCAAAAAATTACGGGAGAGCGCCGAAAATTCACCAAAGTTGGTGAAATCTGATTAGTCAGAAAATTATTTTCCTGGGATTTTTAAATGAATACAAATCGATTGAGCCTAATTTTATCCGTTGCAAAAACTTTTTATGAATTTTTGCCCTGCGAATTTTCGGCGCTCTCGCGTAAGTTTTTGATCGGGGGAATTTGTCCGAAAATGTGATTTTTGTGGTTATTGGACCCTCCTCAATGGAATAAAATGATTTTCTGACATCGCGAACACTCTTGATGAATATCAATCTCATACCGATTGAAACGCGCTCTAGCGCGCTCCGCCGAAGGTTTGGAGAGAAAAGTCAGAGGAAAAAGTTGTAGAGGCGGACTGATACTACCTACAGGCGCTTCATCCGACGTTGCGAACACTACCACGATTATTGTCGCTGGCTCTCTATTATGATAATATATTTCCTACAAATTAGCAACAGAGAAATATTTCCGGTTTCAATGTAGATGTATTCAAACATCCTTACACTGAACATTATGCTCGTAAACTTGATTGACATAATATTTAGTCAGTAAACGCGCGGAAGCGTCTCACACCGTACGACGACAACCGCGGCGCACTCGCGACTGTTGTATGCCGAGAAATGCCTAGATTTCGAGACGCGTCGTTTTGGAGCGTTTGTTTATACTGTATGCTTACTTGTACTGTGCCGTTACCTACCTACCTTGTAACACTCAACGCACACCCGTCCCATATTGTTACGTGTTCTATTCCACGATACGTGTTTACAACTACATAATTTAGATTAAGTACATAATATAAGTACGTATGCTTATTACATTTATATTTATCTTCTCTTTTAAGCTTGTAAGTAACTTAATTTTTAAATACAAATCTCTTTTTATTTGCATAAATTGCAATAACATATTTGTTACAAACACAAATATAAAAGATACTGTATGCACTCTCGCATTTCACTCGTTACGACAATGTATAAGAATTTATATTTGTTATATTAAGCAATAATTATTTTATTTATATCATTTTATTTTTACATCCAATTCGCATATATTACTAATCTAGGGATAGTTTGTAAGCCAACAAACGAAACACCACCAAATTAATATTGTCTGTGTTCAAATATGTATGTATATTGTGTAGCCTAGCTCCTAGCATCGTAGCGAACATCATCGTCTAATCTTCTCTATAAATACTTACTTCCTATATTTGTAGTTAGGTATACCTACTTGTCTTCTAAAAGTTTCGCTTATTATAAAAACATAACTTTAAAAAAATCGATATTATTTTCGTGATAGTTCTAATAATAATCTATTAGGCATTTATTATCTCGCTCAGCGAACGCTTGTTCGCTGCAGTTCGCTGCTCTTGGCTAATCACAACTTAGATTGCTCACTCATAACTTTTCTACGCATTAATCGAATATTACATACATACAATTTATCGTAGAATAGAACATGTACAACATTGTACTTAATTAATATCGATTTTATTATTTATAAGTACACGATTGATAATAATCACAGATCAACAAACTTTTTTCTAAAACCAGTGTACCATGGGTGTAGTACTGTACCTTTATCTCAGTTTCTTGTGAAGTATATTCTAAATTAAATGTGGATAAAGCCTTCATAGGTGTATTTAAGGCATTTTAAAGTTAAGTCAAATCACAAGGTACTTTTTCTTGTTAACTTGTTACTCTTATTTGCTTATACATATAACATTCAGTTTATAATTTCTTAAAAATCTAAACTGAGAGAACAATTTCAAGTTGAATTCAGATTCAAAAAATTTGCAGAAAAGTAGGTACCTACACTCTAGTTTCTGTGATTTACTGTCGATTAAATTTTGTTGGTCTGTGAATAATAATATATACAATATTAGATATATACTTCCGAAAAAATTTCATTTGGTTAAGATAGCCAACGTTTATATTAAATTTTTGACTAACAAACAAGATTTCTGTATGAAATATTGTATGTATTTACAAAATTTTAAAAAGCAAATAAAAATAAATTGTCCTTATGATTATGAGTACAATATAAGTACATACTAAACAATTTATTTTTAAGCGATTGCTCAATTTTTGCGAAAATTTTTTGCGAAAGTCGCAAATCATGTTTTATGTTATACTAGTATGACTATATAGTATATTATGTACTGATAATTTGTTTTTCAAGTTTGTTATTTTTAAATAAATCTTTAAAAGTACTGTGGTACAATCAAGTGCCGTCTTTTGGAAAGGAATTGAAAAAACATTAAGTTAATTACTTGTAAAACGGACCCTAAAAGGAAAATTTATAAAATTATTTGTACAAATATAAATAATCAATAAACACTGAAATAAAAACGCTTTTCATGTTAAAATATGAAACGAAGTAATTTTATTGTATTGATAGGTAAGTAATTTATATCGGTAGAATTAATGTGAATTAGCTACACAATGCCGATAACACAGATTAACAAAATAATTTTATTATAGCAAAGAAAATTAAAGAGATGGGAAATATGTATATATGTATAAGTTAATTTATGGAGTTAAAACTGTACCAATACCCCTTGTTTCCTTCCTTTGAAATATCTAAGTATTAAGAATTTTTATGCAGAACCGTAAACATAGATATATTATTAATTATCCGATTAAGAACGTGTCGGTAAAGGTTTATTAGAAAATATATTGGTGCATATAAATGTACCAATTAATTGTGAAATAAAACACGATCTACAGAATTAACGGAATAAGCATACTGGACTGCTCGCAGTAGAGTAGCGCAGCTCAATTGTAGAGAAATAAGTTTGTAATTAACTATTTATATTGTTAATAAAATCGTTATAATATAGAAATTATCGACTTTCTTTCTTTCAAAATAAATGAAACATATATAAAAATACCTACCCTTACTTAAGTTAAATAAACTCATTGTCAAAAAAAGCGGGCGGTTTTGATTTTTTTCTGCCTGAAAAAAATACAATACGAAAAAAGGTTTTAATCATTTGAACATATTATTGGCCGATTATAAAAGTGACGTGGTGTTTAAAAAGTACGTTCCAAACCCGATTTTTTGACTGAAGCTTGTTTTTTGAGAGGGCTCTAGTAGCTGCAGAGTTGACGAAAGGTATATCTAGCTTATGAAACATCTACAGTTCTACAGCATCATGAGACGTCATCGGTCAATCTACATAAACTTACAGAGCTTCAAATTACAGAACTTCAAACTGGAGCAAGAGTGCGCCATGGCGACACGATTTCGTCAAAATTGTTCAATGCTGCCCTCGGGAACATCTTCCGAGGAATCAATTGGAGTGACAGAGGCATTATTGTCGACGGAGAGACTGAATAGCTTGCGGTTTGCGAATGACATCGCACTGGTCGCGAATAGCGTTGAGGATATGCTCACTATAATCGGCGACCTGCAGTCAATCAGCCAAAATAGGATTGAAAATGAATAAGTTAGTCGATGGGCGAAAAAGACTTTGGAGTGGAGACCTCGCGCTAACACCCGCGGAAGAGGTATACCATCTCGGAGATGAGTGGATGGCATCTGACAACAGGCGAGCATGAACTGGATAAAAGTGGCGAGAGACAGACATGCGTAGAAAAGGAAAACGAAAGAAAGAGAGGAGGCCCATGTCCAAAGACGGGCGCATCAAGGACTGATATAGAGATTCATGCTACTTTATTGTTATCTATTTTAAAGCTAAATAAATGTGTATTTAATTGCTCAATCTACATTATCTATAGGGCTATAGTAATTAGTCTACCCCAATCATTTCTGTCTAATTTACCTATATATTCCAGACCAAAAGCAGTATTCGTTTTGGATGGTTAACTTTTAACGGTTAACTTTAACTTGCGTTAAATTTTCAAAAATGTAACGCTTTAATGATTATTGAAATTAACTTTTTAATTAACGAATTAACGATTAACAAATTTAACTTTTGAATTCACTGATGTGTCCACCTATGCTCGCTAGCATATGCAGACGAATGCAAGCTGTGATTTCATCAAGTTAAGAGGGTTCACACTCCGTACTAAAATTTTATCTGCTTTTACTTTATTAAAGAAATAACAAATAAAAAAACGTGTTTTATTTTTACTTAGCGAGCAGGTACACTACTAACGCTTTGAACTTTAACATTATTTCTCATTAAATTAATCAAAATGTCATGATAAAACTGACGAAAACTATTCCTTGTTTATTAATTTACGAAATTCTAAGGATAAGACTACCTAAAATTATACAACTAATAGTAACAATAAAATTGGTTCTTTCCTTAGGTGCTCGTTTTTTTTGCAAGTGTTTAGCTTTATGAACATTACTATTAGTTATGTAGTATGTTATCAAGGAATAGAAAGCGCAAAGTTATATCACTTTTAAAATACGTTCGAGTACGTGAGATATTTGGATCTACACTGTTATTATTTAATATTATATACTAAGTACTGTAAGGTCCCGGCACAATCATCAAAAGTTTTCAACGTATAAAAAAAGTGTAATGATTATTATAATAACAAACTCTTATTAGGAAATCAAATATTAGTTTTTACTTAAGCAAATCTGAATATCAAAGTTAAGGTACATTTTTATAATTTGGAATTAGCACTTTTCAAAAATCAGATTTTTGTTACATAGTGTCACAGCTTTGAGACACAACAAGCATAAGAGTACAATAAAACAAGATATAACACAGTCAGAGAATATGTAAAACTGTGACACAGTGCAACACAACATCAAATTAATAATGATGTAACTTTCTTAAAACCATATGCGAAAATTAATATAAATGAAATTTATGTTAGTTTAAACCTTAAAATATTTTGTGGAAAAAAAATATGTTTGCTTGGCATTTCGTTTTCAGCCTTTTAACCAATGGCTTCAGCGCGATCTCTATATCGTTTCTGGAAACAATGATTATGTTTGGTTCCACTGTTCTAATGGAAAGAGAAATCCTTCCGATTTCACACCTTTTCTCAAATAATTACTCCGACAATAGGTACTTTATTTGTTTTCCTATTGCACTGTGTTCCGTGACATAAGACCCCATTATAATGTTTTAAAAAAAATTATTCAGAGGCATTTAAATACCCACATTCCCTAAAATTTTATACCAAATTTACAACAATTAGTCGAAAATCACGCACATTCACCATAAGTAAATTGCTATTTAATAAAAACGAAAAGTATTTGGTGAGAAATTCTCCGAATTTCTGACAAAAACAATATTTTTGCAAGAAAACAATAACTGTCCTTCACTCTCAGACATGACCATGATGGCTGCTCGATCATTTTTCGGCGAAATAAGCGCAAACGTTATTTTAGAGACAGAATATGCGTTTGTTTCGTTGTGCTCCGGGTTTTACTGTAGCTCACCTAACTACACTTATTTTTATAAACTGGATAACTTTAATAGAAAGGAAATAAACTGAAATGAAATCTTTTCAAACAATTTATTAGAAAATTTTAATTTCGTAATGTTCCAAATATTAACGTTTAACTTGGGGTTGATCATGGATTTAGATTTTTAGTTTCTACTGTATCGAAAATACCTATGAATTTTACCGTATAGGCACAGATTAATTAGTTTACTACCGTAAAGTATAGGTATCTATTACACTTTACATATTACTTTCTACCGAAATCAAGGAGCTCGGGGTTATCAAATACACTACTAGCGGCGCCAGAATTGCTGAAAATATCATGTAGTAAGTCATCTGTATATTGATTTTGATCAAAAATTCTCTTAGCATCTTGTATAGCTTCTTCATGAGCCTTGCTTCCTTTTTCTACTACATTGAACCAGGGATATGCAGGCGATTCGTTTTCAGTTCCTTCAGCAGAATTAGGCTTCTCTGTTGTTGATACTTTGTTGTCACTATTGACATCTTTAAAATTGTTTTCGTATGTATCCTTTTGTTCGTCTTTATTTTCTTTAAATTTATCTCCTGACAATTGAAAAATGTCAGACTCTATTTCTGAAAGTGTTTCGTTAGATTCCTTTCCCAAATCCTTTATTATATCACGAATTTTATCATCATCTGTTTCGGTAGACACATTTTTATCTATTTGTAGCACATCTAAGACTTTATTGAAAACTTGGCTAATTTCCTTAGCTTCTGGGCTATCCTCATTAGATTTCTCTACTTGGTGCAGTACTTTTAACTCTTTCCAAATACCTTCAACAGACGCTTTTGTTTCCTTATTCTCATAAACGTCTATTTTTTTTTCGACGTCCTTTGATATCTTATCAAGTTCGCCTTGCAGTAAAGTACTCACTTCAGTTAAGCGGCTAGTTTCATTTTTAAGAACACTTTTTACATTTTCTAACTTCGCTTTAGTATTATTAACCTCTTTTTCAAATGCATTCAGAACTGTGTCATTAACTTTCGAAATTGATGTATCGATGTGCTCAAACAGATCCTTTTTAAAATCTTCCTTGCCTTTAGCAATATCTTTCGATGTTTTAAGTTCAAATCGTGGCGATGGTAGATAATTAGATTCTAAAATTTTATCCGTTGTCGGATTAGGAGTTGTGTTTGAATTACCTCCTTTACATTTCTTTTCATATTCTGATGGTCCATAAAATATTCCTCCTAAAGACAATGCTTTCTCGACTGCCAGGATAGTACAATCAATAGCTTCCTTAACATCAGTAACAACATCAGTTATTAGCCTCCCAAAGCTTTTCTCTACTGATGATATAGATCCTCGAAATTCATCGAAAAACGACGCAGACGCCTACAATAATTTATCAAGGTCAGCACAACAGTAAATAATTATAATAAATAAGTATGTGATAAGTTCATAACAACCCACCTGCAACACTAACACTAGTAATATAGTTCCTGTTATTTTCATTGCTGCAGCGTAGCCACTCCTAACATCAATGCAACGAAGCAGGAGTAAACACTACTTAACAGTTTTAATGAAATTAAAAAGATGACTTAACATTTGTTTAATTTAATCAAGAACGACACGCGTCATGACCCAGCCGATACACTTGATTCAATATTTGCCGTCAGGTTTCTTTACCAATGTAAATAATATTAGTATGGTAAGAATTAAAATTATTAATATTTTCCAAAATGAATCTATAGAAGCGTGAAAATTAGAAAAACAAAACAATATTCTTATAATTAGTAAATAACTGTTTAGTTTGTTGTGATCAATAGTAATATTAGGTTGATAGACACATAGTAGGCCTTTTATATAGCAATAAATTATGTACATTTCTAATGCTTCCACAGTGAACATTCAAAAGTTCATTTACGTGTTCTAATTAAAAGATCTCATCCTTAAAGATCATAATATTATATATTAAGGTTAAAAAAAGTACGTTGTATACAGTAAAAAGTTTATTTAATTGCTTTTGTAATATTTTTATCCTTCGATTTCAAAAAATCTTAATAGAAGTATAATATAATACACTCATTATTATAGTTCATAATCCTAGCCAAGTTATAAGTTAATCTATATATTACATTTATTTTTGTTAATCTACAAAAAAGAATATAAAATAAATTATTGTCTGATATCTTTCCAATTTCACACCGACAATACATTCTCGCTATAAATTTCGTGAATTTAATTGCACTCTAAAACATATTTTCATAAAATTTTAAACAAACAGCTGCCAACTTTGACAAGATATCCGGAGCTTGATAAAAAAAACAGTAAAAAAGAAACAGTAGTTTATGTCACTCACAAAAAATCATGATATAATTGTATTGTGTAACATGAAGAAGAGATTGTCTTGAAAATTAATTTATAATATAAAAATATACTTTTTTAGAAAATAAAATAGAATCACAATAAAGATTGCTTACCTTGAAAGCTTAATAATTTTTCGTATTAATTGGCACTTTTTGAGCAATATAATAATATATTTACATAATATTTTTCGTAAGATAAAATTTTCACTTTACGCTTATACACTACAAAAATAATACAAATAAGAATCTTTAAGTAATATTAAATTGTTGTACAAGTTTGGGATTCAATGATACAGATATGCCATTGGAACTATACTAATTAAAATGTAAAATAAAATGTATGTGAAAAAAATAAATAGTATAAAAATAACATTGGATAATTAATTACATGAAATATAAAAAAATACAAAGAGGAATGTAAAATTACCACAATAAAACAAACTGGTGATTTGTCGGTAACATTTAGACCATAATCATAAAAAAATTCTTGAAATCATTCGCGTGATGCCTAAGCACATTACAATAAATTAGTAAAAACAATAAATATTGTGTAATTTGAGCCTTAAAATAATACTTTTTTTAAATAAAAAAAAAAGTTTTTTGTACCTATGAGTTATATCATGATTACACTTCTAAATGACACCTAATTAAGATAAAATTTTTACTTCTTAATATTGTGTATATATTTATAATTATACAATTTTTATAATTATTCATAAAATTTTAAAAAAACTGTCACAACCTAAATGTGACAATGATATGAACAAGAGACGAACTTATTCTTAAATTTAATATTAATAATATCTAGAGGCTAGATGTATAAGAAAGATAATAAATTATATTCAAAAACATTAGATAAAATACGTTGTATAATATATGGTATAACATACCAATTTAAAATATCACTTTTGTAAAACTTTTATTAAGAAATAAACTTTCGACAAACCACTCGCTACATGACACCTAACTATTATACAATTTAATTCTATCATTGTAGTGGCAAAAAGCACTGATGATTTTTAAAATAATATATTAAATGATAACGATGGATTCTATTTTATAACATGATTGTCATCGACCATACTGTTACATTATACTAATAACATGGAACAGAGACAAAATTGCAAGTTCATGACGTAATACCACTAATAAAAATTATTTGAGATATATTGAGACTTTGGTACCAAATTACTAAACAGTACTTTTCTACTTAATTATTTATTTGTAGTAAGCAGTTTTACAAGACTTGAATTTGGTACAATGGCAAAGCATTATCCTTCTCATTTTCATTCCACTAAATAAATAGTATTAAAAATAATGCTACGTAAGCTCTCAATTTAAATCTGTACGATTACAGTTAATTAATCTGTGATTACAGTATGTATGATACAACCAAAGTTACACATTCGTAAAAAACTTGGCACATCGACAAAAATAAAATTTCTATTACACTCTCCATGCACTCAATTCACACATTCAACCATAACTAACATCGAATAATTTCTTCCAACCAAAGTATCATGGAGTCGTCACGTGGTTATGTTCACCAGTGTCCGGCGAGGTCGTAGCCTCCCCGTCTCCTCTAGCAGGCGGCGCAGGCACGCCCGAGCCGGCGCGCACACCGAGCGGAGCCGCCTCGTCCTCGTCCTGCGCGTCGTCCTGCGCGTCGTCCCTCGCGGGTGGCGCGGGCGCGGGCGCGGGCGCGATCAGTTTGGGCAGGGGCGGTATCGGTGGGGTAGTGGAACCCTCTCGGGAGGCCGCAACTGATTGAGTGTTAGATACGTTGAAGCCGTTTGCCATTCGCTGGTAGTGCGGCTTCCATTTGTTCGCTGGAGGTGTGTAATTTAGATGATCGTATTCTATTTCTGAAAAAAACATAAAATATTCACGTTTTCAATTTCTTGTTAAACATGACGTTGCAATAAAGTAATGACTATAGTACGGCACGTACGTGTATATAAGGGTGTATTTAGGGGGGCATGATAATATAAAAAAAGATAGTTCACTGCTTGGTAGCGGCGTTGACATTAGTTCGTTCATGTGTCACCAACGAGCAGTCGCTAGAGAGCGTGGATCAGTGCGAGGAGTCGTCACTTTTACCAGTTTGCCGAGCAACATTTGAAAGTAAATAAAAGTGGGTTTCGTTGAAAAATAATTCGATTAGTACACTTGAGGAAGTTTTCTTTCAAGCAAAACATTGTTTGTAACTAACGATAAACTATAGTATAAGATTATTTGAGGGAGGCTTCGCTGCAGTTCATGTTGGAAAGAACAATTTTATTTCTGTTACAACACTTACCATATCCTTCTTTATGCTTAATCTCATCGTAGACATGATCCAGTTTGTTATCGTCGTCAATGCACTGATACAGATTCGGATTAGTAGCATCGGCGTCTTTGTTCTTTAGAGACGAGAACGGATCGAAATCTGAAAGTGATATATGCATATTTGTCATAATAGAAAATTAACATTAAAAGAGTGTAGTGTTTATTCTGAGAAACATCGAAAATTGTGTGTGTGTGTGTGAAAGTGAATAAATGAATTTTTCGCAAGGACTTAAAAATAAAAATATCTACATTTCCAATATAAATGGAGTGACGAATAAATGTTTAAGACGACGCATTGGAAATTTTGATGTCGGGGATTTCAATTTTTCTAAACAATTACAAAACATATGAAAGTGATATTTGGTAACCATAATCTTCAATTCACTGACTTTTTTTTGACAATAGCATTACACGGTTAGCATTACAAAAAAAAATATTAAAGAAACCTCTTTTAAAACAGAGATTTGCTTTTTACGGACAAATGGGAGCGATTAAAGCCTATAAATTTTTTATGTAGATAAATCTAAACACACACTTCAAAATGATATGATTTTTCAAAATTAATTATAGTTTGCAATTTAAATGAAAAGAACTGTTTTTTCGTAAGCCAACGCGCGCAAGTTTGCACTGAACAGAAGGTCTATTGTAGATTAAATTATTGTTTATCAATGCGTCGCCTTAAGCTTTTGTGTCACATTATTCAAATAATCTATTTATATCTCTCATACATTAGATAAAATAAGTAAATTCTAGATGTAAAATTCAATTTTAGTACTCTTACAATGTATTGAATTAAGATAATTTTTTTGCAAGAAACATATCCTTTAATAAATATACTTACTGTCACCGGAACCAGTGGCTCTCATCCTCAATTTCTCTATAGTGGTATTATTGAGTTTACTTCCAGATCCCAAGTTATTGTGTATATGATTTGCATTGTTAAGTAAAGTTGTTGAATCGTCACTGCGTTGAGATTCTTGGTAAGAATATACCGGATTGTCAAAATGTTGTTGTTCTATAAAAGAGACGTAAGAATTAGAAAGTCACATATTTTACCAAACTTTAGCAAAACAGAAAAATGTTTATGCAATAATATTATAGTGGAATGTATGATAAACAAAACATTTGTATTTCTTTTACAGAAAAATCAAGAACCCAGAAATTAAAGTGTTACAGAACATGAAAAATAATGTCAAAAATACTTTAAATTGTAGTGTGTATGCGAGGAGTTTATAGTGTAGTATTGCTTTAATGTCATCGTTACGAGCCGTCAATTAATGAATAGGTGGTCTTCTAGCATCTACATCGAACGCCTTCGTACTTCGAACGAATGTTGAGGTATTGGTGCCAGCTATCGGCATATGGTATTGAGTTCAGTGCTCGCCGCGAATTCTCCTTTATGTCTTCTACCGCATGAAAACGGGTGCCACGAAGTGGTAATTTGAGTTTAGGAAAAAGAAAGAAGTCGGCTGGAGCCATATCTGGTGAATAAGGTGCTTGCTCGATGGTATTTGTTGAGTTTTTGGTTAAAAATTCTTTCACAATGATGGCCTTGTGCGAAGGCGCATTATCGTGGTGCAAAATCAAAGAATTTTCTTTCCACAAATCTGGCCTTTTTCGTCGAATTTGCTTTCTTAAACGCCGCATAATGCCCAAATAATATTCTTTATTTACCGTTTGACCTTCCGGCAAGAGTTCCGAATGCACAACACCGCGATAGTTAAAGAAAACAGTCAACATGACTGACTTTTGATCGACATTGGCGTGGTTTTTTCGGTTTCGGTTCAGTTGGAAGGTGCTACTCCGTAGCTTGTTGACTAGTTTGCATGTCAAACTCGTAAATCCACGTCTAGTCACCAGTAACAATGCGTTTCATGAAAGTTGGTTCGGAATTGACTCGTTCTAGCATGTCCTCAGCGACTCTTATGCGATTGAGTTTTTGGAGAAAATTCAGGTCTTTTGGGACTAGCCGAGCGGCAACATGTTTCATACCCAAGTGATTATTTAAAATGGTACGGATCGACTCGTGAGACAGGAAGTTCGGCGGCTATCTCTCTCAAACTTGAATGAGGATTTTCAGTCACTATTTCCTTCACTTTTGCGATGTTAACTTCAGATACAGACGTTGATGGCCTACCAGAGCGAGACAAATCTTCCATCACATCTCGACCGCTTTTGAACGCTTTGTACCACTCATAAGCACGTGTTTATGATAAAGTCGATTCACCGTAAACCTTCTGTAACATTTTCAGTGACTCCGAACACGAAATTCCATTGGCGATGCAAAGTTTAAGAAAAACTCTTTGTTCGATGTTTTTGTCCATTATGAAATTCGCAATATACACTAGAATGATATAACTAAAAACAGCACTGTATTTAATCTAAATAGCAGATGTAACTCAAACTCCGCGCCAAAATAGAAAACAGTTGTGCCAATCTAACAACAACAAAAAAAAACAAAAAATTGAATTTGGAACCATAAACAAATCATCCATTCCCGATACTTTCTTGACAGAATGTATAGACAGTTTGAAAACTCAGACAATAGTTTAACAACTATACATCCTACGTTAATCTGTTTCCGTTGAGCCAGCATGGTAAGCCCCTCTCTAAAGGTCCTACTCTCTAATGAGACATAATATACCTATATTATGTAAATTATGTTATTGTGTTTTATGGACATGTACCACAAGTCTTGAGACAAAGTAAGACCAAAATATTTTTGGAGCAATGTTAAAGGTTGGATGTACTTCGAACTTCTGGCGTAAACCTTATTGTTTTGCCGGTTAAATTTTTCTTGCACCGTGAACATCTTCTCATCGGTGAAGAGGATATATTTTGGATCGTATCTCTTTAAAAGGTTCCGACATTGTTCTAGTCGCAATTTACGAAGACGCTCATTTAAATAATGCACTTTTCTTCGACTTTAGTTGTAGGCCTTTAGTTTGAGATCATATTTAAGTATTCTGTTCACCGATATTCGCGAAATATTGGTCTGTAGAGCTAATTTCTTTAGAGTACGACAAGGGTTTCGACGAGTTCGCTCCCTTATCAATTTGATGTCGGCGTGCGTCCGTACAGACCGCGGGTGGTCACATCTTTCATGGTCTTCTAAAGACCCAGTCTCCTTATACCTCTTTATCGTATAATACACAAAGTTCCAGCTACATTCCAAACTTCGAATTTCCCTAAATATCTGCATTGTTTTTTTTGCAGCTTGAAACAACGATATTACAGTCTCACGCAAATCTGTAGTTGGCGCCATTTTCACAAAACGAATTCAAATTTTTATTGTTTCCGATTCGTAACATTCGAAATTTAAAATTTAAAAAGTTAAAACTAGGTTACCAGTATCACTTTATTTTTAAATTGTTTATACAAATTCGTCTCAAAACTTATGAACACATGAGGTATATGCACATGTATATGCATATTTGAGAATATGAAAATACTAATGTGACTGTAGGTGTATAAATATCGTCTTTATAGCAAGCATACAGTGTCTATCTTTCTGCTTCGAATTTGTCACTCTCGCGGGTCTGCTGGATGAAATTTCTTTTAGAAATAAGCTGTACCTTTTGCTGATCCTTTCTATATGCATCTTTCTTTTATAATGTCTGTGTGTACAATAAATACCAATAAAAAATATATATATTGTTACGGTTGGACCTTATGACCGAATAAGGTCGATTTTTAATGGAACTAGAAAAGTAACTTTTAGTGTTTATATCTCGAGACCTAGACTTTGCAGAGTTATGACCTAAAAACGCATTGTTAGGTTTATGGTCTACTATCGAATGGTATAAGTAAAATTAAGAAAGAAGAACAAAGTTTCACCTTGATAATTCCGGAGCGATGACGCATACAAACAGGCGGCGTCGAGAGCAATGTCGAATTATTGTTAGCGAGCGTAATTAACTAGAAAGTTCTCCCCTCTTTATTTCTATGCGTTATGATTAGATTACTACCATTCGGGTTTACTCTAGAAGTTTCCACCCTCATTTTTATCGGACTATACTAATAGAGCTCCGTGTCCGCCGCCGAGTCAGTGTCTCAACTATCGATCGAAATGATTTATCGAGGCGACATCAAAGCGAATTACGAAGGCCACTACGACGACTACTGCGACGACCTTGGATAGAAGAACTCTGCGATTCGGGAACGTTGTTATTGAGTGAAACGTGTACCTTCAATGACAACTACGCGAGTACCTACTTCGAGGGCGACTACGAAGACTAGGAACCGCCGTAATTGAGTTCGCGTGTTCTTGACATCGGCTTGTACGAAGGAAAATAAACTCTATGCACCCTTAACCGGCATCTTATTACCCTCAGCTCGTAACAATATACTATATATATATATATATATAAGAGTGCGTCGATGCGTGCGTGTGCGGATGTGTGCGTGTGGATCTGTGCGTGTGTGGATCTGTGCGTGTGTGGATCTGTGCGTGTGTGGATCTGTACGTGTGTGGATGTGTGCGTGTGTGGATGTGTGCGAGTGTGGCTGTGTGCGCGCGTCGTACCGGGCTGCGAGTTGGGGTCGGCGGTGTAGTGCACCTGCGCGATCTCTCGCTTGAGGCTGCGCACGCGCTTCCGGTAGTACAGCAGCACCAGCACGGCGGCCGCCGCGCACACGAGCGCCATTATCACCATCACCGCCGTCAGGCCCGTGTTCGACGACTCTGCAGTGTACACGCGATACAATAATATATTTACTCACATGAACACCAACTTCTAAAGAAAAAAAGAATATAAAAACGGACAAGAATATGTTCGAAAGGCATTAACTGGACACACATTAACAAGTTTGTTGGCGCGTCGACAGAATCGGTTCTATCGTGCCATTTTCCAGTTTGTTAGACTATTAATATTGACCTGTTTCGATTCAAATTATAATTGATTTGTAAACGCATCTATTATGTGACGTAACACTGTAATGACGATTCGGCTATAAGCTGTCGCTGTGACTGGTGGTTTACAATCATTCTCTTATCGACGTGGGAGCGGCTCGAATCTATAACGCGTGTTCGATGAAACGTAGACTAGAAAAATCCTAATTAATTGTAGTTATTTCATGCGCTTTGTAATTACAACTGTGCCTGTTAATGGATGTGAAGTGTATACTACGTTACCCCGGCTTTATTTCTAATAAAATCTCCTCAACCGAGAATCTATGCGAAACTTAAAAAATCCTAATGCTGTGCCTCCCGTGCTTATAAGTTTTCGTCATAATATATTTGAAAACAGCCTATTTTTGAAACCAATATTTGTTTTATATGAACCCCTTATCGAATCCACCTGTCTTCCACTTGTCGTTAACAGTCATACAATTCAAGTGGTTAGTCATTAACGTTCCTTATTACACAAAACATTATTATTACCTGTGGGGTGGTCTACGACGATGGCGTCACTGGCGTGTATGTCACAATGCTCGCCGATGAAACCGCGATGACACGTGCAACCTTTCACCGGATCACACACCCAGTTGCCTACAGATGAACAATTGCATGCCTCCATACAATGGTCGCCGAAATAACCCTCTGGACAGACTGTAAATGAGAATACAAACAACATAACATCAGTATTACGTATTTAACAAAAACAAAAGACGACGGTCTCAATAATACATCCACTATTATATTAAAATTAAGATCTAAAAATACTTCGTTGCTTGGAACACAACGCGCAAACAAAGAGGGAACTGCCGAAAACTTTCAAACTGAAAAAAGACAGCATGGCTCGTTTCTCAATGTTGTTGTACCAAACCAAGGGACGCACACTTACCGTTTATAAGAGCAAACCAAATAAAAAAGTACTCATACTAAGTACAAAACATAAACACATCAAAATTGATAAAACTGCTAAGAAATTACCCGAAACTGTATCGCTTTGTAATAGAACTAAGTTTGGCGTCGATCTCACTGATCAAATAGCACGAAAATATACTGTGAAATCAGGTTCCAGAAGGTGGCCACTTCAAGTGTTTTTCAATATTTTAGATTTAGTCGGAATAAATAGCTGGATATTGTACAAAAACACAGGAGAAAATATCTCATGGAAAGACTTTTTGTTTCGTTTAGCAGAAGAATTTGCTTCAGAATTTCAGACTTCAAGGCAAAAACCACACAAAGCTAATATACCAACTACAAGTGGCAAGGTTTCTGTACGCAAATGGTGTCAAATAGAATATTGCAATAACAATAAGGCTACAAATATATGCAATAGATGCAAAAAAAGTGTATGCGGAAAGTGTACACACAGCAAAATCTACCTATGTAGAAATTGTGACTGAAAAACTGTAAACAATTAAGTGTTTTGTTATTTGAAAATGTCTATAAATTCATTCATCTATTACAATTAATATTGTTCAACATTTTTTGTCATATTTTAAGAGCGAATAAAGACAAGGAAGTCACAATAGGCATTTTTCTTATACACCAGTCATTTTGATTGGTTTTGGTAGAAATAGGTATATATAAATAGATGGTAAATCTAGTGTTAAACGAGCAAAATTTGTATATATATATATATATATATATATATTTATATCGCTTTCTCGAATACGGCTCTAGCGATTTCCATGAAATTTATAATATAGGCGTTGAGGGGGGCGAAAAATCGATCTAGCTAGGTCTCAATACTGGGAAAAATCGTTTTCTCCGTCTTTCACACACTTAAAATATTTTCATACGAAACTACCATCCTAATTTCAGACTTTTTCTGTGGATTTTCCAACATATTTTTTCATACAAACCCTGATAATTACGAACACAACAAAAAAGAAATCAGCCGAATCGCAAGAGCCGTTCTCAAGTGATGCTCTGTCATACACGTGGCAATTAATTATTTATAGATAGATTTATAAAAGATGTCCTAAAAGATGTGTGTGTGACTATTTATAAAAGAAAATATTTTTATTATCGTCATGTGTGAGCACACATGACGATAATAAAAATGCCCGCGTATCTGTGTTAGTATGTATATGTATGTGTTTGTGCGTGTGTGTGTGTTTGTGCATGTGTATGTGTGCGTGCGTGTATATATGTATGCGTGCGCGTGCGCGGGGCGCGGGGTCGGTGTCACGTGACGTCAGACAGGGGTGACTCACACTGCGTGCAGTAGTTGCCGGTGTAGCCGGGCGGGCAGCGGCAGTAGCCGTCGTTGGGGCGGCAGGCGGCGCCGCGCGCGCAGCGGCACGGCTGCGAGCAGCCCGCGCCCCACCACCCGCCCGGGCACGCCTCGCCGCACGTGGCGCCGCGCCAGCCGGGCAGGCACTGGCACTCGCCTGACACACACACACACACTCGCCTCGTTTAACACTGCCAAGTGACAACACTACATACCCACGCGACGAACACTCTTGTGGGACAACTGGGACAACTGAAGTTTACATTGTATTCGTCTACATTTAAGATTTATAATAGAATGTTGACCAATTAAGTCCAGTATTTGTAAAAGAATTGTAAAATTAAATATGTGCAACTGAAGTATTCGCATTCTTCCAAAAGGCACTTTTTAAGTCCAGTAAAACTTATCATACTTTATCAGAGGTAATTTATATGAAAATGTTTAATTTACAAAATACAGTAGCTTTGGCGATGTTTTATTAAAATTGCAAAAAGGTGATAGATTGCTAATAGACTTCCTGGCGGAAACGAGAGAAGTTTTGTATACGCAAACTTTTTTTTGGCTCCGGGCCTGTGCGTATTAAAATACAACAGTGATATTGTGTTATAGCTTTAGTAAAGCCTACAGTCACTTTATTAGAGAAGGAAAATCGAGGGTGTTCTTTTAGCTTTACTGTGCTTGTAAAGGTGACACAGTTGGCGGTAGCAGATACAACGAAGTAATACTTTACTTATTTCTAGGCAATAGGGAACTTGAATATTTTTAAGTATATCGTAGATTGAGTTCTTAAATAATCATAATAAAGTTGACGCCAATTAAATAAAAATTAGCGCCGAAAAGCGGACTCACGTAACTTCACTGCATATTTCGTTCATAGGATAAAAGGATTTTCCGCGAAAAGACCTCTCACCATGTCCACATTAATCTCAGAAAGCTTTTTTCTATTTTTTATTAATTCGTCCATGTTTACAGCGCTAAAGTGCCGCTAAAGAACGTAGCTGTGAACGGCTACGAAGTCACATAATTTTGACTTTTGGTGTTTTAAATTAAGTTCCGATTTACTTAGTTAAAAGCTAAAATATTTAATTTGAAAAAGCACTTTTTCCAGCTTTTATCTTATCATAGTTTTGATTCAAGTTTCCTATTGTACCGTCTTACGCAATTACAATGTACTTTTTAGATGTATCTGTCTATTTATCTATCACACTTACCCGTAACATGATGACAATCTGCTCCATTTTTACAGTTGCACTTTTGTTCACAGTTAACACCGTAGGTACCGAGAGGGCAGGGGTACTCGCAAGTAACGCCTGTATAACCACTCGGACATATGTACTTGCCCGTAACAGGATCGCAAGTTGTATTGCCTGTATTACACAACATAAAATAGAAATTACGTAAACAGCACTACATAAAAATCACCATTCCAAGTCAATTTGTAAACAAAAATATACCTTTTAGAAGTAGTCTTTTAGAAAACATGAAATTCATTTTAAAAGTAGTGTATCTAAACCACAGTACCACAGGCGTTGACTGACTTTGAAATATACGCACTGCGGAAAAAATATCGCGCGGTTTTTTGTTAATTTCTACGCAGTTCTCATTATCAATTTCGCAAGACTTTATTCTCGCAACGCGATGAGCGCTATCAATGCGACACAAAAGATTCGCACAGAGTAAGTCGCACTTCAGAACGTCCTGTTTGCATCAAACCAAAGAAAATATATATTAATGGGCAATAATATATTCTGCAGAGAGGGAGGCTCGGGAATGATACAGGTTTTATACAGAACAGCATTTATACTGAAATAGTTATTATATTTATTACAGTGTAGGGCCTACAATCCGTTTTTATTTTTATCTAGCTTGTGACCGCGACGCCCCGAGCAAGATTACCTACAAGCAAGGCTACCCCTCAAGGAGTCGCAATCTGCAGGTTGAGAAAGACGCCCCTAAAGGTAACGAAAATACCTAGACTTTTTGGCGGGAACGGGAGAAGTGAGGTTGTCATTTTATTTAGATTTTCTATTTTTCACATTTTTGGGAGTTTTAAAGTACAAAAGTGATAGTATATTGTGTTTTAAAGTTCTGTGTAAGTGAAAAGAATGCAGTCGGTCTAAATAAACATGTGTAGCTGAAATTCTCGCGCTCTTCCAAGAAGTCCTTTATAACTTCAGTAAAGCCTACTATCACTTTACTGGAGGAGTTTTACGTTATGAAAAAACTAATTTACTTGTGATTTTACTTATTAATACGTGACATTGGCAAATGTGCTAAACTGTGCGTCATGCCATAAAGAAAAAGAAAAAAACCTGAGGGCGAGACGGGGCAGCGCTGCGTGCAGCCCGCGCCGTAGGAGCCGGCGGGGCACGCCAGCCGGCAGTCGTCGCCCGCCCAGCCGGCCGCGCACACGCAGCGCCCGCTCGCCGCGTCGCACGACGAGTTGTTCACGCACGGGCAGCGCTCCGAGCACCGCTCGCCGTACCGCCCTTCGTCGCACTGCGTCTCGCACCGCACGCCTGGACCGCCACCGCGCGCACGCAAGCGCAACACACCCTCGTATAGTGACACGTACTCACGTACTACACGTAATGTGTGTAGTGCGTGATTCCCGGTACTTACAGCTCATTGCCATTTCACAGAAATAATAAATAACCCAATATTTATATAAGTCGTGACGGTGATGATGGACAATGATGGGTGTACTTTTTACATTTCGTAAGTTATTTTTGTGAAATAAATGAACTGAAAGTAAAATTTAAAAAATCACCCCCTTCGTGACCTGATTTCTACGTAGCATTATGTGGACTGTTAGGTGCTCTAATAATCGTCAAACCATTTTTTTCCTAAAGAAAACATAAGGCACTAAAACCATCAGACCTAGATTCTTAAAAGGAAAAATCCGAAACTAAGTTACTATTACGTTCACACTTCATAGTGAATATTAAACAAACTACTAATGCATCACATATAAAGAGTTGCAAGTATGAACACAAAATGTAGATAAAAACTATGTTTTGTCGAGTTTTAAAGTTATAACTGTATATTGTTTCATAAGGGCTTTATGATCAATTAAACAAATAATGAGAAATTCTATGCGTTTAACGTTGAAAATGACATTTATATGTAGTATGTATATAGCCTATTTTTGTATAACAACAGTACCTAATACTAGTTTACGACTTAATTTTATTTATTTATTAATTAGCAAATTTCTCAATTATAAAAAAAGTACTTGAATTAACATTTAAATAGTCAATTATGAAGTAATTATAGTTATGATCACTTTATAACTGACTAATATTATAAATGTCGAGAGATTATAGATTTTCCGAGATTTCAACTTCATGACACATACTAAAGTTGTTTGTACTTTACTGTATTAAATAATATATTTTAAGTTTAAAGAGAAGTTTAAATATAATAAAATTAGAGAACGAAATTTATTAATTAATACACACAGGCAATATTTAATCATTTATTTATTTGTAGCGTTTAAATTTCAATTTATCTAAAACTTCGGAAAATAAGTAATTAACATAAATTTGTCCTTGAACGAGAGAAATTTCCCAAATTGCTACTTTCCCAGTGAGTAAAGTCCCATTAGTATTTGCAACCGCTATCATAGACTTCGCATTCAACACATCTAATTTTCTAAAAGTTTGAGAGGCCAACAAGGAGATGGTTTTCATATCTGTAGACTTATTATCCATAACTTTCCAAGTAACACATCTTTTGAATAAAATTTTATTAACATCTGAACTCGGCTGATCTATATGATTTCCAAGAATATCAATTAAACTATAATCGGTGTCTGATTCGTGAATGTTTTTATTGTTTTTCTTCAAATATATCACTTGAAATGTATCTCCATTACTATTGACACTCTTGTTCGATATAATTTCGTCGGCATCTTGAAACAATCCCTTCACAGTAGTGTTACCACATACCGTGTCGTACAAAACAGAAGATCCCAATAAATCTGTTACGAAACACAAAAATGTATGCATTAGACAAAAAATATGAATTAAACTACGTGTTACATACCTATTTTCCTATTTTTAGGCAGACCTGAACCAAGAAATTATAATACATAGATTAAAGTATTTGCAAACAGAAAGGAGAGGTGCGACGGACCTAGGCGAGAGACGGGAGTGAATAATAAGAAGAGGAAAAGTTTTATAAGAAAAAGAAGACGCGGGGGGATTGTCCGAAGAGCGAAGTGCGTACTAAACGGAAGAAAACTTAATTACCATACACAATATTTTAAATTATATTAAACAGTGGTTTCCAAAGTGAATGTTTCTTTTCGGTAATACATTTCTTCGTTATCTTTTTACAGTTACAACTAACAACAAGAAATGAGGTTAACAGAATTAACCTGAAAGTTTAAAACACCCCAATAAAATAATCAAAAGTATAGAATTAATAAAAAATTTTTTTTAATCTTAATTCACAAATTATTTAAGTGGCAAGTATATAAATTAGCAAAAAAATTAATAATTCAAACTTAGCTTAAATCACAAACTAAATAGTTACTATACAATGTAAACTAAAACTATATTTAAATTAAATAATTACCATCACAAATGTATTATTTCTTATAAAAATCATTTAAGTACAATATCAAAATAATAATTTCCACCATTAAGCTTCTTTTAAACATTAACTGTTGTAAATTTTATAATTGATAGTAACGAAAGTAAAAAATTATGTGAACAACGGTTAGATGTCATTATTCGGTTGACAGCAGAAAAAATTATAATGAAAAAATTAAAATACAGCATCGTAATTTTCATTACATACGTAATGTGCAACACATTAAACATATGGGTATTTCTTATCCTGCCTTAGGCCTTAGGCCCGTTGGCGCGATGATAGCACATGTGTGAGGTCCAATGTAGGAAACTTCTCTAAATTGTCTTTGAGTGTGGATGTCAGTGGGAGCTCCCCCAGTTTGTTGTGTGGTACCCATAATACAAGTCTAGTGCTTAGTTTAGTCACACAGTTGCAGTGCAATTGTCTGGAGTGTTATTATAATTATCTTTATAAATTAAGTACAGTTTACCGACTGTTTAGAATCAACTTGCATTTAATATTTTAATACAATAATTATTCAGGTAGATTAGATTCATTTATTAACCACTCCATCGCTTTTATCCAATTACAGTGAAGCTAAAAAATGTAATTAACTATGTAGGTACTTATTTGTTTCGTCTAATTTGCCTACACACTATGCGGAATGTAATCAGTAACAAAAGTACAGTTCTTAGTTAAAATGCGACTGTTTTAGTGTCACCCAATATGCAGGTCCATCTAGTTAATACATATACGAATTAACTATTTTTTAACTACATGTAATATGTATATAGTTAAAATACTACTACTACTACTACTACTAAACTCAATTTCATAATTTCTGGTTGGTTTTGGATTCAGAGAAGTCTACAAAGACCACATCGTTGTACCAATCTTCAATGGGAGACGTGGACAGGAATAATGGAAAGATATAAATATAGATAGATCGATATATCGATAGAAAGAGAGAGCGAATAAAATGATTCTATATACATAATTACATTAAAAGCCAGCTATAATCGATTACCAAAAAGCAGAGCTCAAAAAAATGAATAGGGTCATTTCATTCACCGTTTCGCTCTTCCGAAGGAATGCGCTGGAAGTTTCCATTATGGATTAGGGCTCATTTCCATTACTCGACAATTTGGTCTGTTGAATTTGAAAGTAATAAATAAAAAATGTTAACCTATAATTTAAAAAATTCAATTTTTTGAGATGTCGAACTATACATGTAGGTGGTTAAAATATCTTCGTATTTACTTAATTATTACATATAACACCCCGATTTTTATTTTTCAAAGATCTGCTATATTTCAATTTTTTATTTCCATGCTATACAGTATGACCCGTGGGCTGGCCGAATTATTTTGATTAATTGTGAAAAATTATCGATAAAAAACTTATAAAGAGAATCTTTGTTTTCATGTTATTGAATTTTTTATTTTTTTAGGCGCTTCGGTGACCTTGCTTCATATTGTTTGTTATATCTCTGGAATATTTCAATTCTGTTTGTTGTTTCTAAGAGCTTATGAGTTACTTTATTGGTTTTTATAAGCTCAGTTAATATTTCATGACATTTTAAGTAAATTGGAGACAGAAGACATATTTTTCCAAAAATAAATCTTAACTTGTTTAAAAAAAGGACGACAATGTAGATAACATGTCCTATTAACATAGTTGTTTTTATTCATTGTTATTAATTTACTATATTTTATAACACCTAGAAATTTACAGAACATTGTTAATACCTAACTATTATTGAAATTAAATTAAAATGTGTTATTCTAAAAGTACAAAAAAAAAAAAATCTGGTTGATTATATTTTCGAAATGGCCCTCCACCTTCTTATATTCTTCTTTCTTATATTCTTCTTATATTCTTCGTTTATCAACTGTTGTAATTTTTTTTGATATGACAAAAGCCTTTGACTTCGTATCGCACAAAATTCTTTTACAAAAATTGGAAAATTATGGTATTAGGGGTCCCGTGCTGAAATGGATTGAGTCATATTTGAATAGGCTGCAATGTGTGGAAATAGCTAGCCTTAATAATAAATCAATACTAATAAAAAATAGATCGGAATTTAAAGGAAATAATATTGGTGTTCCGCAAGGCAGCGTTTTGGGACCATTGTTGTTCCTGATATATATAAATGATCTACCGGACATAACTGAACATACTTGCACATTATTTGCTGATGACATCTCTATTATTTTGACATGTAATAATGAAAAGAATGACATAAATGAAAGTGACATTGTATATACAATTGACGAGGTCACGAAATGGCTTAAACAAAATAATTTAGAACTCAATTTAACAAAGACAAATTTTATGCGTTTTCGCAATCAATTTAAAACAAGAAAACTATTAAGTGTAAATTACTATGGGGAAACATTGCAAGAAGCTTATCAAGCTAGTTTTCTAGGTGTAGTATTGGACAATGAGTGTAAATGGAAATTACAGGTAGATAAAGTATGCAGTAAAATTAATAAATTTATTTATGTACTTAGTAGACTAAGAAAAACAGCAAGTCAAGAAACCATATTAGCGGCATACTATGGATACGTAGCATCGAATCTCAAATATGGTCTTTTGTTGTGGGGAAACTCACGCGATTTAAACAGAGCGTTCATTGCTCAAAAAAAATGTTTAAGGGCTATGTGTGGTGTACCTCCTTGGGAATCATGCCGACCACTATTTGAAAGGTTAGGTATTTTGCCGCTTCCATGCATGTATATTTTTGAAGTTGCCTGTTTCGTCAAAAAATATCCTTCTGTTCAAGAAAGCTTTTGAAATATATCTGCGTAATAGTAGGAATCCGAACAGATTGGTTTTGGATAGAATTCCCAAAACAAGTCTGTGGCAGAGAGGTCCTTACGCTATGTGTGTAAGGATCTTCAATGCGCTACTTGTGGATGTGATAAGGTTACCGTATGCGCCATTTACAAAATCTTTAAAGAAATGGTTAAAGGCAAAAAATTTTTACAGTATAACTTAATTATTTAAATAATGACATTCTCAATTATGTTACTATGACAAATTTAATATGTATCTTTTTTTTTTTAATCCATTTTTAATTATATTGTCATGATTATTTTGTATTTAAATAATTACTTGGTTAGATATGTGTGTATGTTGATTTTTTAAATGTTTGTGTATTTTTTCTATTGCTATTGACCCATAATATTGAGTTAACATTTGTATGCTAACTTGTTAGCGAAATGTGTGTTACTTATAACCTTTGTACCATCTGCGTTTTATATACCACATTTCTTACGAATAAAGAATTATTATTATTATTATAAGCTCACAAAGGCCCTCGTAGTCACACTTTTAGTTGTGCGATGCAATTATCCAGGGGTTTTTTCTTATTTCCTTTGCAGCAGCGAAAACAAGTTGTTAAGGCGAGGTGGCTTCGAAATTGCGAGATTTTAAATGCATTGTTTGTAATGAAATATTAAAGTTTGATCTCTGAAAAAAATATATGTTAATTACGAGGATGTCGACGAGAGAATTATGGGCTTCTTTACGTGATTTGTTATATTTCATAGCATCAAAAAACATCACAAAGTTGTATTAGTTTAATGGTTTAGAAGTT
Organism: Zeuzera pyrina; assembly: GCA_907165235.1. Taxonomy (NCBI): domain Eukaryota; kingdom Metazoa; phylum Arthropoda; class Insecta; order Lepidoptera; family Cossidae; genus Zeuzera; species Zeuzera pyrina. Next base: position 15,360,273 of record OU015624.1, read on the forward strand.
GCTTCATATGAAATCTATCGACATTTATGCGTTAAAAATTATACGTAAATAACTGTCATAACATTTCCAAGGGTATTATGAGGTTGGATTTATTAATTTCAGAATCCTTATTTTACAATTTTAAAATATTACTTAACTTTACGATTTCGACTTCGAGGCGTGTCAATTTCGCTCATTACAGTTCTGTCGGGACCATGTTAGAGGTAGGATCGCTGTCGGTTTGTGCGGCGCTTTCATAGGATAATCGCGTGTAAAACACATTCGTTTTCATTTCAAAAATTAAAATTTCTTCTACATAAAACGAAAATAAATACAAGAAGAACTATTTTACTTCACAAATATTTTATATAACTCGTAAGAAAATTGTATAAATAGCGGTAAATTTGACATTGACATAAAATTGCCAAAGGCAATATTCTTCTATTTATAAATTCGATTACATTATTCGCGAAAAATAGTTCGCACATAATCGAGTAATTTTATGAAATTGACAATTCAGTTATCATTTAATTAGAGGAATCAAAAATATTAAATTAATAAACAGTACTATATTAAATAACTGAAATTATCCAAGAATATTAATTTATGTCAATGTAACGCCATAACATATTATGGAAAATTCTGAACTACAATTATAATCGATTATTTAATCCTATCAATAATAATTGCTGGCAACATGTATTTCAAAATATTTCACTGCAAGAAAAAATGTCACAGTGTAGAAAAAAAGAAGTATAGCATAATGCTAACATATACGTTCATAATCCACACTAATATTAAAAATTGGAAAGTCTGTCGGATACGTTTTCACGTTTAGACCGCCAGACCGATTTTGATTAAATTTGGCATGGAGATAGTTTTACACTAAGGGACGAACATAGGCTGAGAGAGTGAAAAGGGAGATGAAATATTGTACGGGAAATGCTAAACCGTTGAATAGATTATGATGAAATTTGGTACAAAATAGTACGTGTCCGAAAACTAATGTGTTTTTAATAAAATGCGAAAATGTGTCTGTTTGTTTATGTATGAACGTTTCTTTGTATGTTTGTGTTTTATGCGTTTTTATACCATTTATCTAAATGTGATGAAACTATGGTGTTGTTGACCTCCAACAATACGGGTATCAAATGACATGGAATATAAAGGGAAAGGTTTCTGTGTATGTGACGTCATCATAAATCCAATATGGCGGATATACCGCAATAGAAAATAACTTTTTTGTTCAACACCAACAATATGGGTATCAAGTGAAATGGGATACACAGGAGAAGGCTTCTGTATATGTGACATCATCATAAATCCAATATGACGGATGTTCTGTAAAAGGAAATAGTTTTTTTGTTCAACAGAAACTGGTATCATATGAAATGGAATACGCAAGGGAAGGTTTCTGTACATGTGACGTCATCATAAACCCAATATGGCGGATGTTCCATAATATAAAATAGCTTTTTTGGTCAACACCAACAATATGGGTATTAAATGAAATGGAATACGCAGGGAAAGATTTCTGTGTATGTGACGTCATCATAAATCTAATATAGCGGATGTTCCATAATAAAAAATAGCTTTTTTGGTCAACACCAACAATATGGGTATCAAATGAAATGGAATACGCAGGGAAAGGTTTCTGTGTATGTGACGTCATCATAAATCCAATATGGCGGATGTACCGCAATAGAAAATAACTTTTTTGTTCAACAACAATATGAGTATTAAATAAAATAGAATACGCAAAGGAAGGTTTCTGTATACTATGTGACGTGCGGTATTTCAACACATACTGTGTACTTGGCGGACATAAATTTTTTGAATAAAAAGATAATGGGTGTTTTTGAGGTTGTTCTGGGATTTAATTATGATAAACACTTAAATATAAACTTACTAAAAAATTAAATAATAATAATCTTGAATTTAAAAATTATATTTAATTAAATATAATTTTTAAATTCAAGATGGCACATTAATTTTTTGAAAGAAATGTCATAGGTATCATTGTCAAGGTTTCTTGAGATGCTGATTACAAAAACGACGTCATTTTAGTAATCTCGGTCGTTATCGTTATTTCGATAATGACATTTACTGAAAAAATGATGTCCGCAAACTTGACATTGCAAATGGATGCAATTTTCATGAGTAACTTCATATAGGTATTACTAATCTCTGCCATCTTTGATTTCAAAATTGAAGTCATATTCGTAAACAGCACGTCGAAAAACCTCAAGAATAACGCTCACATCAATTAATAGAAAAAAGTAATGTCTGCCATCTTACATTTGAAAAAGACGCCGTTTTTGTAATCAGTACCCCCAGAAACCTCGCAAATGATACACATGACATTTCATTCAAAAACTTAACATGCGCCATCTTGAATTGGAAAATAGACTTCTTTGTCCTAATTATTTCCCAGAGAACCTCAAAAATACCACCTATTATCATATTTATTAAAAAAATTAATGTCCGCCAAGTGCACAGTATGTGTTGAATACCGCACGTCAAATAACCTCCAGAATCCTTCCTTAGCGTTTTCTATTTTATTTAATACTCATATAGTTGGTGTTGAACAAAAAAGTTATTTTCTATTGCGGTACATCTGCCATATTGGATTTATGATGATGTCACATACACAGAAACCTTTCCCTGCGTATTCTATTTCATTTGATACCCATATTGTTGGTGTTGACAAAAAAAGTTATTTCCTATTGCGGTACATCCGCCATATTGGATTTATGATGATGTGACATCTTACAGAAACCTCCTGTGTATCCCATTTCATTTGATTCCCATATTGTTGGTGTTGAACAAAAAAGTTGTTTCCTAATATGCCGCATCCGCCATATTGGATTCATAATGACGTCTCATATATAAAAAACCACATGTCGTTTTTAAAAAACAAAGTAGCCTACATTTGTTTTTGGGCACATACTATCTATGTATCAAATTTCATCATAATCGGTTCAGCGGTTTAGCATTTTCCCTACAAAGTTTCATCCCCCTTTTCACCTCTTTAGGGGTAGATTTTTGATAAAAAAAGAAGTCCATGTTTTTAATGGAAAAGGTTTATCTCAGTATCCAGTTTCATTTAAATCGGATCATCGGTATAGCAATTCCCACACAAAGTTATATCCCTCTTTTCACCCCTTTAGGGGTAGATTAAAAAAAAAAAGTAGCCAATGGCCCTCCCTTGGTGTCAAACTATCTCCTTGGCGAAATTCATAAAAAAACGTATCAGACAGACAGATTTTCGCATAAGTATGGATATAATATGTATACTATAGTATCGATTAAAAATTCCCGCTAGGTATATTCACTTTATGGAAAGTTCATGTATAATTCTATATAATAATTACTCACTAATTACTACACTGTGGCATATTATGTGAGTTTAAATAAATTCTATTTTCAACACGCTGCATTGTCATGACAAACCCGCTGTACACGGTGAGACGCATGCCCCCGCGCGGAGGGGAATACTTCGCCCCGCCTTCACCCCCTCAAAAGTACAGTTCGGACGCTGGTACCGCGTCTTAATTGCTCGCGTGTTTCAATTTGCACGGCATACACTTTTTGCTTCCTGTACCTTCAGAACAAAATCTAAGGGTATAAGATCAGGGGATCTTGGTGGTCGGGTGACAGAGTCTCCTCTACCGTTTGTACTTTTCGACAGCCTTGTGAGCATTCCCATCGTATAAACCATACATTAAATGCACATCGGCCACATGAGAAGGCGGTAGGTCACGCAGTCGTGACATTATGATGGTTAAGTGATTTCTTAACAGAATCAGCCCTTACAAGTTTAATCGTGCACAAAACATGTAGCGTCACAAGGTCTGTTATCGAGCGACTGAATAAAGTAAAAAAGTTTTGCTAATCGATAAGAGTGTGTAGCCTTGTTGCGTTTCTTACAAAGTTTAAGTTTTTTATCGATAATTTTTCATAATTAATCTGAATAATTCATCCGGTCACATCCCCACGGGCCACACTGTACATCTCTTTAGTTTGTTTTCTTTTCGGTAATCTCTATCAATAAATAGGTACACATAATTAGAAATTATTTCGCTTAACAGAGCAAGTGGTAACTGATAGAAATGTCAACAGCACTCGCATATCTAGGCGAGTGTGTGAGGAGAATGATGAGATTTGAAGAGGCGAAAGTAGTATGTAAGGACAGCGATGCTTGGCACTTACGCCCGACTACCTTGTTAAGGTTACAGCGTGAGGATATGTATGTATATATATATTTCATTTTAATCCATTTTATTCCAACTTATCTGTAAATTAATTAAGCTGTCCTTCGTTGAAATGAAAAATACTTAAGAGGGTTTTTGGGGGTAATATAATATATAAATTTCCTTTTTAAAATCGTATTTTGATCTCGTACAAGAGCTTTTATTTTGGAGATAGTTTTCTGGACTTGTCTGAATTACGTATCGCTTTAACATTGGCCCTTCGAGTCGAATTACACATCGTGAACTATGAAGTGTTAGTATTTGTTTCAATAATAACGACTGTGTTGCAAATGTAAACTTGAAATACGTATGGAAATGGCAATGTAATTGTATTTGTAATTTGGATTAGAAGAGTAACAGAGGGTAAAGTCAAACTAAACGAAGTTTATAACTTTTACGAACTTAGTGAACAACCTGTGTATATAAGAAATTGTATTAGTTAATTATGTATAGATTTATTAAATAATATTTTTATCGAGTATTCTGAATTTTCTCTATTGATAGATGTAGAATATTAAAACTTTGAGGAAAGTTAATTAATTTTTGTTGATTAATAACAATTTTTAACTCCATAATTGCATTGGAATATATTTTAAAGTAGATAATATACGTAATATAGGTTTGTGAAATTAAATTCTTTTTCGTAAGTTTCCATGCATTGTAGCGAATCTTTATTATGAAAACAAGATTAATTAATTAAGAATAGAACGAAATACAATTAAAAAAATCCTTCATAAATTAAAAAAAAAACACCAAAGACTAAATAAAATGTAGAAGTTAAACTAACTAGAATAATAATGGAGCAAGTTTTCAAAAAATCATATTTTACGAATGTTAATGGCGAAGAAGACAGAGAAATGTGGTTAAGTACATTAAAATTATTTTTATTCTGGCTAAGGTTTAGACTGTTATCGTATTAAAAGAAGATTGAGGAATTAGTAGGATGACAGTAAAATAAATAATTAACGCCTTAACACATTTTAGAACCGGTAATAACGAAAATCAATAGGTACTTTTTTTTTTAAAAACATGTTTGAAAAATACATAAAATTGCTTACATTTTGCATTGACTGTTATTGAATAATTGAATGACATAGTTACTAAAAAAGGCATTTCCAATAAGTTCTCAAATTTTAAAACTTCATTCGTCAAGATTTAACACTTTTCAAACATTATATGTTTACGGGATTTAATATTTTAAGATATTAATTTCGTAAACTTTCGTAACTGACAATTTTTTCGATGTAATATTAATTTTTTTAATCAAAGACATTATTTTTATGATTGTCTAATTTTTGGGAGGCAAAGGAACTATATACTTTTACAGCCAATGTTTTTTATGTTATTAGTGAATTTAATACAGAATGATTCCATTCTTATGAAAACATTCTCTTTGGGTAGGTTACATTAGGTTAGGTAAGTGTATAAACTGAATCCGCTTTATGAGAACACTCTCTTTGGGTAGGTTAGGTTAGGTAAGTGGTAGGTAGGTAAACCAGGTCGGAATCCGTCTTATGAGAATACTCTCTTTAGGTAGGTTAGGTAAGTTTATAAACCACAACGCGTGAGCCGAGCGAGCGTGCCGCGGCAGCGGCCGGCGAAGCGCCAGGTCGGAATCCGCCTTATTAGAATACTGTCTTGCAGTAGGTTAGGTTAGGATAAGAAATATTAAAAACAAATTTCATATAACGAGGCCTCGGACCAAGAACCTTGGTCCGAGGCTGAGGCTGATAACTGATAACATAATTGTCAATATTTCGATACCTATATTAAAAAAAAACTTGTCTATGTTATAATTAATTTTTTGTTGCTTAAATGTCATACATAATTTATAGTTACGTAAAAACTTAAAAATTATAAATTAAAATATAATTTTAGAATAATGTTTGAAAAGTGTTAAATCTTAACGAATGAAGTTTTAAAATTTGAGAACTTATTGGAAATGTCTTTTTTAGTAACTGTGCCATTCAATTATTCAATAACAGTCAATCCAAAATGTAAGCAATTTTATGTATTTTTCAAACATGTTTTAAAAAAAAGTACCTATTGATTTTCGTTATTACCGGTTCTAAAATGTGTTAGGGCGTTAATTATTTATTTTACTGTCATCTTACTAATTCCTCAATCTTATTTTAATACGATAACAGCCTAAAGCGCTTCCATTATTCTATTGCTGAGGAAAGTTATGTTCAAGTGAAGTGGGAAATGGTGCGTTTTAGAAAATGTAGCTCCAGTTTCGGTGCCGATACAGGCTCCAGTGCAATTAGATCAACAGATTTCGTAGCTTATTCGACCTGCAATAAAATATCCTCGTGTTAATTTGCCTAACTTCTTTGGCAAATTATATTCAGATTAGATATTCTTTCACGATCTTTTCTTGTCAGTCATTCATAGAAACGATAACTTAACACATTTAAAGTTTAACCTAAGCGAAGCTAAAGCCCAATTGAAACATATACAAGTCACAATTACCATGAAGCATGACGAAGAAGCCATGAAGATATGACGACAAAATATTCTTTATTGAAGAAGGTGATGCACAACAGTTCATAATATCCGAATCTTCGCACACCTTTCAATTACTTTTGCAAGCTATATTAACTATGGCGGAAGGGACCTATCTATATAGTTATGTAAAGGGATATAAAAAGGAAAATAATTAACAGATTTCTCTAAACAATAATTACCAGAAATGACAGTTCGTTCGTTCGTTAGGAAATGCTTTAATTGCATGTATTATTTTAAGTTAAAAGGATAGGAGAGAAGAGAAAATAAACGTCTTAAAAAATCAAAGACATCGGTCTCTGAATCCCTTTTAGACGAAAATGTCACATTAATTGTACGAGTAAGTGACCGACCGTTTCTGTCACGGCAATATTATACCAGAAGACGCCAAATATCATATAATTTTGAAGAACATCAGGAAACCTTATATTAATGACAGACACTATATTAATCTATTTAAGGCATGGATTCTGAATAGTTGGTGTAAAGGCATGACTAATTAGTAGGTCTATAAATTGTCATATTATGTGTTCGTCATAGAGCTACCAACAACGATTAGAACTCAATTAATGACTGATTTACCAAAACAGAAATAGACTATGAAGGACCTCTTGACCTTTCTGTCTCCTAAGGGAGGATGTATATGAGGAGGATTCATAGGTATAGTAACCCAATCAAACAACAAAGAAATCGTTTAGCCTAGATAGTTTCATAGTGGCGTTTAAGAGATTCACTGCTAGACGTAGAGCATTAAAACCTCAAGCGACAATGCTACTAAATTAATTGCGAGTAATAAGATTCTGAAAGCGACCCAATTACCACTTAGCAGACTTAAGATTTTAGACAATATATCCAAAGATGGAAGAACCTGACTTGACATAACATTTTCGCTTCGATTGAAGACAGAAGAATCTTAGGGAAATTCTAAATTATGAAGAGATTTCATCAATTAGCAACGACATAGATGATTTATTGCTTTTAACACCAGGTCATTTTTTGATCGGGGAACCACCAATAAATATATCGGAAAAACCATACTTACGATTGCAATGTAGATGCAACTCGTTGGCAATTATTACAGATAATGGTTCAACATTTTCAGAGTCGGTAGCTTGGAAAATTTTTAAGCAGACTTCAACAAACGTTTAAATGGACGATGAAAGCAGATATAATGATTTAGTATGTTAGTTCCACCCAATAAATGGCCTCTAGCTAGAGTTATATAATAATATATAATAATTACATCCAGGTAGTGATAGATTAGCATGAGTTGTTTCACATAAATGTAACAATACAATTATTAAGCGCTTCATTATTAAGATTTGTGCTTTGCCAATGCAATCACAAAAAAGGTTTCCTTTAATTTCTTTATACCAGTTATTGATTATTATTAATAATAATAATCTAAGCCTTCTAAACCAATGAATCACAAAATAGTCTACCTCAAACCCGGACCGGTTACGACCCACATGAGGTCCATGACGAAAATTATTAGGGGTTCGTAAGATGTAAGTAAGGATCCATGACATTGGATCTCATTTAGACAGGTCGTCACCATTATCTGGAATTATCGTAAATGAAATAATCCACCCACAATAGTATCTACCTGTATACTTAGATAATACTTTCTTCTAATAGACATAATATTGTTACGAGCTGTGGGTAATCAAATGCCAGCTAAGGGTGCAGAGTTCATTTTCGTTCGTATAAACAGATGTCAAAAACACGCGAATTTGATTACGGCCCCTCGAAGTAGTAGTCATTGAAGGTATACGCTTCACTCACAAACAACGTTCCTAAATCGCGCTTCAATCTTCAATGCAAGAGTCCTCGCAGTAGTCGTCATAGTAGTCTTCGTAATTCGCCTTGGATATATCGCGTCGATCGATAGTCGAAAACTGACTCACTAGGTGGATGTCCCTACCTATATATAGCCCATAAAACGAGGGTGGAAACTTCAAGAATATTCCCAATTGCTAATATTAATGATAACGCATAGAAATAAAGAGGGTGGAATCTTCTAGATAATTCCGCTCGCTATTAATAATACACCATTGTTCTCGACACCGCCAGTTTGCTTGAGTAGATATGTGACACGTCATCGCTCCAAAAATTTCGAATTACAACTTGGTTCTTATTTTTCAATTTTGCGTATATCAATTGATAGTAGACCATAAATCTAGCAATGCATTTTTAGGTCATAGCTCTGCAAGGCCTTGGTCTCGATATATAAGCACTAAAACTTACACGTGACGTCCCATTTGATAATTGACCTTATACTCTTTAACATAAGGTCCAACCGTAACAATATATAATATACATTTAAATCAATATATTTAGTTTAATTATATATTAACATTGTTTCATAAAAATGATAAACAAATAATAAACACAAGATAAACATATAAGAATTGTGGTCACGGCACTTGTAACTGTAAATTTAATATTAGGAAAACAGGTCTACACAAAACAAAAAAATAGGCAGATGAGACAAAAGTTTTGGGGACCTCTGATCTAAACGGTAGGTGGTTGTTGAAAAGCATGTGTTAACTAACTGTTACGTAGATAACATTGTGTTAGTCGTATCTAAATATGTGTTAACATATTACAATGGTAACAATTAAATAAGTGGGTAAAGATTGCCGAAAGATTGATTGCATATTCGTCATGAAAATTGAAATTTGTGATTAAAGCCATTTTAATATCTATATGACATTTGGTTAATATTACATCTACATTCAGTTGTATGAAAAAAAATTGCAAACCACATGAACAATCTATCAACTTAATTTTTTTTAATGGCAATGTAGCCAATGGAATGGCTAATTTTGATTGAAAAAAGCTTGATCTTTTTTTACCCTTTCAATTTTTTTCAGATGTCAAACTATGTATATGCTTGAGAGGTTATTGTTGGCTTAATTAATTCTCGGTATTAAAATCGTATTTTGAACTCGTACAAGTTTTTGGTTTTGGGAATTGTTTACTGTGCTTGTCAGAACGTGTTGCTTCTAACATGATCAATAATACCTAGTATATAGGGACTCCTAGTAGGCGTAGAAACGACTTAATTGACATATTTTACAGAACTCCCGCATTCTGCATGCGTTCCGTGTCGAATATGGAAAACTCGCATGCGAACTTTAGGGCGGCCATTATACATTATTATGGCTGTCAGTTAAACCATGGCTCAACCAAATTACAATGCTCTGAACTGACGTATAATGCAGTGTCAGATGGTTGAGTCACGAATAATTACCAAACCACCACGCGATTGTCATTAATTTTGAATGACGTTTGCGTGAGCGCACAATGACTACCTTATGGCATGCGTTTCCAAATCTCCTGCAGCTCGCATGCATTATATCAACTAATAAAAATGAGTTCTCAGGCTGACCGCACATTGGCTACTATTGCTTGAGCAACTGGTAGATTGTGCGATTCGAAGTAGTCTCAACAGTTGCTCGGCTTCTACATAGTAGTTAACGCGTTTGGACAGACACGTGTATGATTCATTGTGTCGCTGATTTTTCGAAAGTAGTCAAACTGTTGTGCATTCCATCTAGAGAGGCAGACATTGAAAAAGAAGTGCGCGGCTTGTCTAATGGAGCAATTAAATAAAGTAGCTATTTATGCTACCGCTTGGTAGCTCGGTGGCTTAAGCGATAGGACGATAACCTATGTAACTATCGCTGACATAGTAGCAGCCAATGTGCGGGCAGCCTCAGGCTCTGCCCCAGTCCCTGCCTATCGTATAGGTTGAGGCGATGGGTTGATACGCACCCCTCCAGCTGCTCTCGCAGATGCAGCGGCCGGTGACGTGGTCGCAGCCGGCCGCGTTCTCGGTGCAGTCGCAGCGGTGCGCGCAGCCGCGCCCGAACGTGCCGGCCGCGCAGCGCCGCTCGCAGCGCGCGCCCGAGTAGCCCGGCCCGCACACGCACTCGCCTGACGGACATCACCCACGTCGTGACGTCACACAACACCCACGTCACACACTCGCACTCGCACTCGCACACTTGTCGCGACACTCGCCAATCTCTATGTCGCCAGTTTCACGATAGGTTGGCCTGGCAGGCAAACACTTGCTAACCTCTATGGCGGCCGTTACACGCTGGTTTAGCATGTTAAACCTCGATCCGACCGTCGGCGAATGTTTAGGTCTTAACATTCGGCTAGGTTGGCCTCCCAGTTAAACCTCAGTCCGACCAAGGTCCTAACATTCACCGACTGCTTGCGACACCTGGCAATATCTATGGCAACCGTTACATGCCAGATTAGCCTGTCAGTGAAACCTTGGTACGACCATGATCCACCGACTGCTCGCGACATTCGCGAAACTCTGTGACAACCATTACACGCTATGTTGGCCTGTTAGATAAACCTTGGTCCGACCAAGGTCCAAACACTCGCTAACTCCTCGCGACACTTACCAATCTCTAGCGTGACCGTTACACGCTATGTTGGCTATCTATTAATACTTGATCCGACCAAATGCCACCACTTTTAATTATAGTGTAATGCAATGATTAATATTTGCGTGGTAGAGCATGTAACGGCTGCCTATAAAGGTTTGATGTGAAACGAAACAGAACAATGAGAGAGAAAAAGGATGTCAACCAAATGCGCAGCCAGGTAGACTTCCTCCATAATATGCGCGACTTTACAACAGTTATATCTTTAAATTTTTATTAGTAACTGTATAAGTACATATAGTAACAAATACAATAACAACACATACATAGTACTACTAAGTAAAAGGCTTTCCTGAGGGAGACAATAATATAGGCTGGAGTCTACTATACAGGTTCAACGCGGATTGGTGAAAGTATGTTAGTGACCAGCTTCTGGTACTGACCAGAAACTGGTTACTAACATACTTCAATACACAATTAAAACTTCGGCGACTTTTTGTATAAGTAACGGTTTGGCATTTTTATTATTTTTGCTGAAATTAATGCTCAATCAAAACTTGAACTATGTCAGATTCTTCTCATTACATGAAAAGAAAAAAGGTCACCAAAGAAAGTTTTCCTGAATCTCCTTTAATTTGTACGCCTTCATAATTACCGTGGAAATTTTACCATTAACAGGATTACACGGAGCGTCATTCTCGCAGTTGCATGGTTGACGACAATGCACTCCAAATGTTTTGCCGTCACAGGGTCTATCACACTTCAGACCATCGTATCTAAAATGTATTAAACCATTAATTAATTTCAATATAGTACACAAATTAAACAAAAAGTTGGCATCTGTTTAATGTGTGCGGTACTGTTATGTTATTCATTTAATGAAATTTAATTTTAATTTTATTACTACCTTTACTACTATTAATATTTATACAAATATTTTAATCATAATATTTAAATACGAGGGCTGCTATTTATGTATCCGGAACTGGCCAGTTACATAACAATATTACAAAGTGATTATAACATTTAAAAATGGAACTCTTTGGCTGAAGAATACAATTTGTTTCATGTAGCTGTCATTTGTTTATCCTTTGTGGTGCCATTTTCAAAATTGCGAGTCTTTATCACCACGGATTTAAGTCATGAAAATTTTCGTGCTATGATTTATTACGATTTTCGGCGAGGGCTAACTCAAAAACAGTGCATCGATCAACTCACTTCGACTTTTGGGGACGAAGCACCATCGAGAACTACTGAGTATCACCGGTTTAGTGAGTTTAATCGTGGGCGGTCTGTGCTCACGGACGAAGTTAAAGAAGGTCGCCCTAAATCGGTTGTTGTACCTCAAAATATTGATGCTGTGCGGGAAATAATAATGCAAGATCGTCATGTTACATATCGCGAGATAGAGGCGTCTCTGGGCATAAGTATGACGAGCATATATAAAATATTACATGAACATTTAGCTGTAAAAAAAATTTGTTCACGTTGGATTCCGCACAAGTTGAGAATTTACCAAAAACGGGCTTGTGTCGATTGGTGTGAAAAAATGTTACAAAAGAACAATCAGGGTGCGTCAAAAGCTGTCTATAATATCTACACAGGTGATGAATCTTGGATATATGCGTATGATCCTGAAACTAAACAACAATCAACGGTTTGGGTGTTCCAAGATGAGCCGAACCCAACAAAAGTCATTCGTTCAAAAAGCACTTTGAAGCAAATGGTCGCTTTTTTTGATATAAATGGACATGTAGCTACAGTGCCACTAGAGGATCGTAAAACGGTTAATTCTGAATGGTACAGGACCATTTGTTTGCCAGAAGTCTTTGAAGAAATAAGAAAGAACAACCGACAACGCAGAATCCTTCTTCATCATGACAATGCTAGCTGCCACACATCGTCCGAAACAACTCGGTATTTGGAAGATCAAAAGATCGAATTAACGGGTCATCCGCCGTACAGCCCCGACTTGGCCCCCAACGACTTCTATTTATTCCCAACCGTGAATAATAAATTACATGGTCAACGTTTTTCGAGCCGTTCCGAGCCAAGGCTGTTGATGCGTTTAAAATGCACGTTTTGGAGATACCTCAATCCGAATGGAAAAAGTGCTACGAAAATTGGTTCCAACGCATTCAAAAGTGCATCGATCATCATGGTGAATATTTTGAAAAGCAATAAAACTATAATAAATGCTATATGTTTGTTTCGCTTTGTTATTATGGATACATAAATAGCAGCCCTCGTATAAGATAGAAAGTTAACTCAATAAGTCATTTTGATGTATGAGACTGACCCCGGTTTGCATTCGCACTGGCCCGTCTCGTGGTTACAGGTGGCGTTATTGTAGCAGTCGCAGGTGTGAGTGCAGTTATCGCCGTACTGCGGGTACGGACAAGGTTCCTCGCAGCGCAACCCGCGATAGCCAGGTGGGCACAGGCATGAACCTGTAATTAAAATGTTGTTTTCATGCTAAATATTACAAACATACAATACCTGACCGACACAGATTTGGTAGATCGAATTGAACCCCTGGTATGCCCAAACGTCTATGCTACAAGTTAACGAGTTACCCTAGTGTCATCTTGTCAAGTTATAGTAAACTTCGATTTAACAAGAATGTTATGAAACAAAGAAATAATGTATAAAATTCAGTCTTATTTGACACTCAGTCTTACAGCTAATTGTACGGTAACTATCACAGATTTACCACTAATAGATATCGCCTTTCACACGTCATGAATTGTTAGACTAAAACAAATATATGGCGTAACCCTATAATAGAAAGGGATGGAAATACACATATTTCGTCTCTATCGGTATGTTCAATATTTCAAGACTGAAACAAGTCTTTGTTTTTTAATACTTTTAAGTTATTAAATTATTTTCGAACTTTACAAGTAAAAAATTAACACAACATTTTTGTAAACATATGTGAGATAGACACTCTTTAGGGCGTAATGGTAGAACGCAGTGTTTTAGGCTGCAAAGGCCGCTTTGACAATCATAGGACGTCAAAGACGAGAGAAAGACTGTAGTGACCACAGCAACGCAATATCTATTAGAAGATCTGTAGTAAATATAATACATCAATTAATTTTTCATAATCCAAGAATTTAAAAAATACATAAAAAAGTCATAATAAACTCTGATTTATAACCTTCATCCATTTCAAGATTCTTAATTTATGTTACGTTTTTCGAATGTCATTGTTGGAACATTTCCTATTACCAAATCAATTACAAAAAATGTGATGAATTCATTTTTCACCATAATTTACTCTATCCGTTATTGAAATCAATTTTATGGCCTATTAACTGAAAGCTCAACATATAATTAATTCTATCTCTCCCCTGTTGTATGTGACTTTATTAATTCTAAAAATATTAATCTTTAGATTGTCTGCCTAATCTAACTCAGTAACATACATTTTAACATTGTGTTTATCATTTGTTTTAGGTAATTCAACAACTAATTATTGTGAAAAATTTTTGGTGAAATCATCTTTTGTATTTTCATTACACCAATTTCATTACAGTCTATATACTCAAATATCTGGTAAGCTTTATAAACATATTTACGTTTCTCACTTTGTTATTGGCAGAAACAGCAGAATCGCCACAAAAGAAGAATACATATCTTCACGCCGCATCCCCTACGGGGTAGTCAGAGAGGACGGAAAAGACAAGAGAAGAATAATAATAATAATTCTATCTTTATAGAAATACATACGTACCGTACATATTATATACCTATAAGCAACCTACAAGCGAAAATAATTTTACCCTCACCAAATATTATGCTAATATGAGAAGATAAACTACGCGTACGACTGCTCACAATGGTGAAATAATAGAATCGTCGAAGTTCAGGACGTGTTTACCATTGATAGGCGAACAGTGTCCACTGTTCTCGCAGCGACAAGTGGAGCGACATCCTTTGCCGTAAGTCAGTAGAGGGCATGGTCTTGAACATATTTCTCCGTCCCAGCCAGGCGCGCAATCACAAGCCCCGGTCCAGGGGTCACACCTACGAAACACATCATTCTTTTATACATACGTCCCTGAGAATCATTGGCAATGTTCCTCAATCGCATTTCTCTTATAAATTGATCATATTTGCTAGACTATAAAACAAAATAAAAAATGGAATTGTTGTTATACTGTACAACCATCCAGAACAACACATTCTATACATTCGTGAAAAAGATGTTATGTAATGACAACTCGCTCTGTTCATGTGATATTCTCCCTACAGAATCGAATACTTGGCCTTCGTTTGCATCGATCGCTAGTAATGTCGTCTATAGACGGCAATAGGAGCATGAAATGATACAAGCGAACTGCAAACTTATGTGCGTTCCTGCATACACATCCTTACGCTGTATTTTTTGACGTCCTTTTATCTAAAAGGACGGAGCGGCAAGCATTGCAGTTCTTGCATATTTCTTTCGATTTCTCAAATCTATAGTAAACTTCGTTCATTATAAATGCATTTAAGTGTAATTTGCATTACCTATAAAATCCGTCGTGAAATTTGAATTATAAGTGAGCAGAGATGTACTTTTTTTTAAGTTTTACGGTTCATATCCATTATGCGTCATCTAAACTTCTATACTAATATCCCAGATTAATTAGTTTAGTCCGGTCAATTTAGACATTCGAAGTTACCTAAATTCCCACCAAGCTGAAAATCAGTAAGATTGTTTAAAATATGATTAAAAATAAAATTTGAAAGTTTCCCATCTTTCCCCTGTATGGAAATTTTTTTATTCAAGGTCAAAGGCAAAAAAATGAGTTTTTCGTGATTTTCAGCAAAACGGTAAGTTTTATCATAAAAATATCTCGAAAAAAATTGTAGATCATAAAATTATCTACAAAAAAATGTATCAATACTTTTTTCCTACGAGCCACCGTTTTTGAGATATAACGATTCAAAAAGTTGTAATCGTCATAATGCTGCTGTTTGTTTTGCTGAAAATCGCGACTCATTTTTTTGACCTTTGACCTTGAATAAAAATTTTTCCATACAGGGGAAAGATGAGGAACTTTCAAATTTTATTTTTAATCATATTTTAAACAATCTTACTGATGTTCAGCTTGGTGGGAATTTAGGTAGCTTTACTCTTATTTTTTGGTCTAATTTGACTGGACTATTACTACTGTAAACTAATATTATAAAGAGAGAGACCGAATTTTGTAAGTTTGTTTATATGTGGTATCTAATCTCCGGAACCACTGCACCTATTTGAATAACTCTTTCATCATTTGAAAGGCACATTATTATAGGTCTAGACGGACAAAGGCTATATATTATGTATTTAATCCGGGTGTAGTTTGGACGAGCCTCTGATAAAGGATAATATTGCAGTAAAAACTGAAAATCCATTCATTTGCCTTTATTATACTACATACATTTAAGACAGTATAATAAAGGAACTATTACACTAAAACACAATTTATATCACTACTAGCGACCCGTTCTAGTTTCGCGAGGGTAGAAATTTTTTGAAAATAAATTACAGCCCATGTCACACGCTGATAATGTGGCTTTTTATAGGTGAAAAATTTTTTGAAATCTGTTGAGTAGTTTTTGAGTTCATCCATTACATACAAAGTTCTTACTTCTTTATAATATTACTATAACAATAATAATATACTCAGACATTTCACACAGCGCCATCTAGTCCCAAAGTAAGCAGCATAGCGCTCGTGTTATAGGTACTAGACAATTGATACACTACTTATATACTATAAAATATAGATGACGAAGATGAGGTGAAGCAGACTGACATGTGGGTGTTGTGCGCCTCGCACTCGCAGTCGCGGTCGCAGCGCGGGCCCCACTTGCCGTCGGCGCAGGCGCGCCGCTCGCAGCGCGCGCCGCGCCAGCCCGGGCGGCACGTGCAGCGGCCGTCGCGCGCCGCGCACGCGCCGCCGTGCGCGCACGCGCACTCGCCCGCGCACCCCGCGCCGAACCGCGTCGGCGGGCACGCCTCCAGGCACTGCCGCACACACACACGCACACATGCGACACACGCTACACACGCAACACACGCAACACACGTAGCGACCGAGCGACGTCCCTAGCGCAATCATTATGGCAACGACTATCACACTATACTACGCGTTAATATTGAGTAGCTGCAACTTTTTTTTATTACGCAGGAGAAATTTGCACACAGATACCCAACCCCCTGGGTGGAGACTGGGTTATATGTGACTTACCTACCGAAACTTCTGCAATAATCCTCAACGCATTATCGAGGTGTGCCGTGATCTACGTTACCCACCGGGGCGCCTCTCGCGCTGTGCCGAAGCACATCTCAGGGAGCAGTTACAGAGCCCTCCAAAACTTTCGCAACGCCACGACAGGGCGGACCACACACGCTGTCGTTCTTTTTGGGGTCGCAAAGAAGCACGATCGGAGCCCCCACTTCGATCGGCCGCGACCCCTAAAGTCCCTTTACGCCTCGCCTCGCCTCTTACGACAGGCGGGAAACACAGTAACCTTATTCTCGGGCCCGGACAACAGAGCTATGAGTGGTTACACTTGCGTTCAACGTTTAACAACAAATGGAGATCAATAAACAATACTCCAAAGGGTAATTAAAAAATATTTCATAGATTTTCATAGATTAAAAAATATTTCATAGGAAATGACGGATGATACAAATATGCATAAAACGATCATTGAGCATTTTGACATTGACAACTAGTAGTGTAACTGTGTACCGTAGCTACAGCTATACCATAATAAAAGCGTTAAGGGCGCCTAATAGAATTTATAATTAGTTTTTTAAATAATCCCGTAAGCCTTGTTTACTGGATTAATGTTAATTTAAATACACATATAATTCAATTCAGTTCACTGCATCCCATTCCTTACAGCATGTACACTTGGGTGTCCCAAAAAAATCAAGTTTGTTTTTTTTTAACACATACCCTCTAATTTTATTTACAATTGTTTTATGTAAAACAATTGTAAATAAAATTTCATGTAATTTAAACCATTGCAACCCGTACTGACTTGCATCTTAAGTTGTCAGTATTTCATTTCTTGAGCTTGCACGCCACGTATTCATTTTACATTCTTTTTAATTGACTTAAAAAAAAGAAGGTTCTCGATTCCTCTATATGTTGTTTTTTTTTTTTGTATGTTACCTCATAACTCCGTCATTTATGAACCGATTTCGAAAATCCTTTTTTCGTTTGGTAGGTAATAATTCAGAGGTGATCCCACTTAAATTTCACCTATATTGGAGCTTGGACTTCGAAGATACACTAGATAACACGACCAGGAGGCTAATTCTGACACGATAGACAAAATATCACGAATAGATATATTTCTATCCAAAATTATCGCATGTAAAAATATCATTTTGAAGGAAAAATATCTATTGATAATTAAAATTCAATTCTCGCACACAATAGACATATATATCGCAGGAGACTACGCATATCTATCACAATACTACCAACTCAAGGAGTTTTTACGTTCCGTTTTTCTCAACTGTGACAACATAAATTCGAGATCTTAAATTACGGTTGCAGTCATTATTAATATCTATTTTTGAATTCATAACACTAAGTACTATCTTTAATTTTCGTATTTCTATGAATAACGAATAGTTTGGAAACAAAGTAGTTGTACAATTAAAACAGTTATTATTTATTTTAAAATGAATCGTTAATGTTGTAATGAAACGTAACTTTTCACGTCAAAGCAAAAACGAGAGAAGAGACCGCGATAATTGTCTATTGTTAACTCTTTATTTAGGCGAAACATTTTCTTGAACTCAACTTCAGTCAACTCAAAAGGATCTGACGCATTTCTTCAAATAGAGCTAGCATGTCTTGAAACTGAAGAAGCGGCAGCTGTCGCCTCTTCAAGAGTTCCAATAATATAGGCAGCCATCAAATCATCTTTTGCAATTGTATTTGATTTTTCTTTATATACTTATATGTGTTACAATTTAAAAAAAATAATAATATGTCCAATAATACCAAATTTTTTGTCACTCAAAGATATCTACCGTGTAGCAATAGAAATTAATTATATCGAATGTTAGAGACCAGTCGATGTAAGTCGAACGACGTTCCTTCGACATATATCGCAAGTGATATTCCGAGAATAGACAAATAAGCTTTCCATAGATAAAATATCGATTTTCGATATATATCTATCATAGATAAAATGTCTATTACGCGAGAATTGGCTCCCTGGTTGGCTACCTTTATTTATATTGACGATTCTCTCGTATATCGTTGCGCTTCGGAATTAGAATGAAGTTAATTGCAGACCTGCTCTAGATATTTATTTAGGTCAAGACCACTCAGAGGAGGAAAAAAAAAAAAATTATTAAAAAAAATTTAACCGCCTTCAAAAAAAACTGAAAAGTATAAAATAACTATCCTTTACTAATCAAAACTCAAGTACAATTAAAATAACTTTATAAATACGATACACATACCTTTATTAGTTAGTTATTTTATACTTTTCAGTGTTTTTTTTGAAGGCGGTTTAATTTTTATTTCATAATTTTTTTTTTTAAATCAATTTGAGTGCGACAAGTAAACTTGTCGCACTCAAATTGTAAAATGAGAAAATAGCTACTTATCAAACGCAAAAATGTGCGTTTAGTTTAACTGTTTATCCCGCATGAGTAATAAAAATGCTTATTTTTGCTTACGGCCATCACGTGTATGAACTGGTGTGGAAAAGCTTATTCGAAGTAAAAATAAAACAAGTAACCCTGGCATTCCACTCTTAGAATTCAGAAATCATTGACAAAAATCGATCCCCTTAAAATAGAATGCTACAGAGAAAAGACAGAATCGTGCCTAAGCATTTCCGAGATTCAAAAATTGCTTGAATTTTACCGCGCTGAATTAACTAACGAAATTGCCAGATGATTATCGATAACTAATAGAGCTTGCTGTAATATTTTTAAATGGAGATACAGACAAAAAATTTATAATCAGACCTCTGGGTGCTATGCACCAGCTCGATGAATGGCTAGAGCTATTTATTACCTAGAATATCGTTACTCAGTTCTCAGATGAGACTAACTACACCAAGGTAGCTCTGTTAGATATCTGTTTATTAATTGTGATAATCTACGTCAAACTGTGGCTTCAATCCATATTAGCAATTAAAGCACCCTACAAGGATTTGTGCTTTCCAAGTCATTGGAAGCTTATGAAAAAATTGTCAAAATTATTTCGAAGGCTGCTCTGCAGAAGTTTAACCACCATTTATAATTTTATAGTATTTGTCTGATGAAATAGCAGCTTTATCACTATTTGATGATGACGTAGATTTTGACACAAAAGTAAAAATATTGGGAAATTTAACCAAAGAAAATTTCTCGACCCATAAAAACGATACATTCCATCGAAGGAAGAACATTGTGGTTTATTGTGTGGTATGTTGGATTTATTAGTGTCGTATGTACCTAATGCATTTAGCAGCAGTTTAATTAATCAACGATTATTTTATTTTTGTTTCGGAAAAGAATATCAATGATATTATATCAATCGAAAGCAAGACATTGTTCTATCGTTTGAAAATTGATTATAGTTTTCTCGACAATGTTGCTTCTACATGAGCGAGTAATGCTTTGTTTCTCCAAGCTAAAAAGACAGTCTCAATGCTTAGAGCAGTGAAAGATACAGCTGAAAGAGCGGTCAAGTTGATGCAGGACTTCCGTGGTTTGATTACAGTTGAAGAGCTACATAAACAATGTTACGTTGCGCACTTCTCCGTCCGGACACAAGAAGCTATGTGCGGACTGTAAAAAGCAAACTTTGAACAAAATTATCTTCAGTAATATTTGTTTTATGTAAAACATTAAATACCTTTTTTAATACAGTTGAGTCTTATTTCACCAAAGAAACATAAAATCTTAAATAATTCTAAAGTAATCCCTACATAATAAATTGCCTTAAAGATTAACCTCAAGTCGGCACGGGTTATCGTTATCCTATTGCATTAATATTTTTTATTTATGTTATTAATATCAAATAGGAAAAATTAAGAGAGTATGCGTACAAAATTTACCAAAAACAATTTTTTTCCTTGTAGTTTGGGACACACTTATGTACAGATTTTATACAACAGACAGATACAGATAGAAATTTTAATATTAATGATAATACACAGATCATAATATATAATCTCACGTGTAGCTCTCCTAGGTTTCGATAAATTAGGGAAGGTCCTCAAAAACGCTTCGGTATCGATGATAAAGATAGATAAAAAATTTGTAAAACCTACTACATAGATATTGATTGTGTATACGTTTTTTTTCACATAACTGACGCTTTGACGATATGGTTACTCTGGAGTCTGGACCTTTGGCTTGGAAGACAGTTGCCTTTCAAGCCAAAGATCTAGAGTAAAATCCCCCACCAGATCAAGGGTTTAAAAAAATTACACTTATGGAATTGCGTCAATGTCTGTCTGTCTGCCACAGCCGTCTTTACTAGTTGATATTTATTACACTAGTCACGCTTAAGAAACTGTATCTCATCAGATAACTCCACTATAGGTATCTACTGAATACATCTTCCACTGGTATGATAAATAAGCAGAGGACTCAATGAAAGTCAAAAGTGCCCTTCGAAATACTTGACAATTAAAATTCCATCATTCAGTGTCAAATTTGCAATAATACTTGGCTTTCTTCAAATTCTTAAATAATACTTGGGTTCAAACTAAGTAAAGTTTACCTTCTCCCCAGTGAAACCGGCTTCGCATTGACATTGTCCAGTGACGTGATGGCAACCGGCGCCATTAGCGCATTCACAAGTTTTCTCGCACTGCTCGCCCCATTTGCCCGTTGGACATCTATAACATATTACTGATGTTATTTTTATTACTAAACAGTACCTAGGCGATCGAGCTTAGCTTGTTGATTGTATATAAAAAAAAAACAAAAGTCTGACGCAAAACTTAAGCTCTAGTCACCTGTGCTATTAAGAACGTAAACTCTATTATAAAATTACCAATTAATACCAATTACCAATAGAAAATGAAATTTCCCAGAATGGAGACCTAGCTAGATAGATTTCTCGCCTCCGTAAGCATCTATATTGTCATCAAAACCATTAGAGCCGTTTTCAAGAACGCAGTTACAAATATGGCTCGTATTCTAGTATAGGACAAGTTACTTACTTATTTAAAAATTTCAAATGTAGATAATGGGATCTGTAATATTTATGGCTAAAAGTGACATCGAAATGTAATTTTGTTTTATTTGGTGTGTGTACAAGGAAAAATTTATTTCATTCATTTGTTGACTGAGAATATGATCGAGAAAAAAATATAAAAAAATACCTGTTAGCACACACTTTTCCAGTCCACCCAGCAGTACACTCACACTCGCCGGTGATTATATTGCATTTGCCGTTATTTTGACAGCGACACCTCCGTGGACACTCACTGCCGTCAAGGCAGCTTTCTTCGCATCTGTAATATAATCGTTAGCTCTATTAATTTTATTATACGTGATATCTAAAATACCATCCAATTATGAAGTTACAAAACATTGGATTTTAGTTAAATTGACCACATTAACTCTAATAAGCATAGTTAAATATGTAGTATTGCACCCACAATGGTCCTGTAAATCCGGGTAAACATTCGCACGCTCCGCTTACTGGGTCACACTTGGCATCGTTTTTACATTGACAATCCTCCTGGCAATTCTCCCCGAAGGTGTGTGAGGCACAAACACGCTCGCACGCATCGCCCTGCCAGCCAGATGCGCATGCGCATTCACCGGTCAAAGGTTCACAAGTTCCACCGTTAAGACATCGACACGAGTTTTGACAGTTTCGACCCCATTTGCCGTCTGGACAAGCTGAAAATTTCAATTAATTTTTACTGTATACTGCAATAATAAAAAAGGAAAAGAGAATATTGAATGTGCCGTCTGTTTGACTTCCCGCTTTTGCCGTAAAAGTCATCCAAGTGTTAGAGTTTATTAAAAGAAACCTGTGTCTTATTTGATTCCGCTTTTTCATCTATCCACATAATTATTAGCTAGAATCGACGTCATAGTGATTTTGTTGTCTTGCTGCTCTGTCTACCACGAATGAGAAATGGCGTGAAGTTATGTGTATGTTTTTTATTAATATAAATATTGTACAATTGAAATCTACTAAAAAATAAAATAATCTTACCTGTGACATTTTGAGTATGCCGTTTAATGGCTAAGAGCACTAACTTATTCGTTTCTATTAGGTATATTACATTCCCCACATTACAACACTGGTATAAAATTTAGTCAAGGGCGCAATTGACATCACATATAAATATCTTTTACATACTTACATATATCACAAGCGGGGCCCCCGTATCCGTGCTGGCACGCACACGTGTTCGGTGCTACACATTTCCCGTGTACACATTTTTCCACGCACACAGGTACGCATTGCTCTCCAGGTTCATCCGGTGCATATCCCGCGCAGCATTCTTCGACAGGTCTATATTTCACTAAGGTCTGAGTTTTGAACACTTGACGGAACTTAATTTTATATTTTGAACACCGAGGAGGCACATTGAAGCACCATGTATATTCCTTCACTTGATAAGGCTGCTGCTCTGATACTCGAACCGTTGTTGTATATCTGAATACATACAATACATATAAAAATTAATGTCTATTTAAATTAAGTAAAATAAGTTAATGTGACTGTGTAATTTAATGTAATGTATGAATTGTCATATATTGTAGAAATATATGACAATTAATACACAAATTCTAACAAAACATTCCAACTTTTTGGCAAATAATAATCTAATCTTCCTTACAACCGTTGACATAAATGTTATCACTTTGTTATATCCACTAAAAGAACCAGTATCCAAGGCCGGATTATCCATTAGGCAATGTAGGCAACTGCCTAGGGGCCCCACATCAGCTAGGGGGCCCCGCACCTCGAGAAAAAAAATATGAAAATGCTTCTTCGAGTGAAAATTAAACTTGAAGATTTGTATGTAATAAACCCTCAATGACCATATTATTGCCTTTAATTTATATTACATGATACATCGTCATATTTCAGTACATTTTAGAACGTATTTCAAATTATTATACAATAATGCAGTACGTCGTATGTTGTAACACAAACAAAAGTTTCGAAACAATTTCAATTGTTTAATTTTCATTTTGTTCTGTAATTGCGATTTGTGATTTTTGCGACTGCGAATTTAGTTTAAAAAGTTTAAATTGAGTACTTCTATTTTTTTCTCATCTACACATATCAAAAGTGTCTAGCGATCAAGTACATTTTTAACTATAAAAAATTATCCAATTAATATTTATCAAATCTAGTCTTCCAGACTGGCTTCTTACTTTAATTCCTATGTTTAAGTTAACGACTTATCCTTATATTTTGTAAAAATTAAAAAACATTACAAATTTTGCAAATTGTGGGAAATTAACCTAAGTTAATGTCGTCAATTAAATGGCAAAAAAAAGGCAAAAATGAGGATATTTTAAATTTTTATTGTAAAGATAAAAAAATTAATAATCTGTGTTTCCACCATTGACACGAATTACACAATCACAGCGATTTGGAATGCTTAAAATCAGTTCATCAAAATTACTTTGAGGAATGGCCGCCCACATTCTTTCTAACAAGTCAAAAAGTTGTTGTGGCGTATGCACGGCATCCATACTCGGCAGAGCTCTTCTTTGAAGCATCTCCCATGCGTGCTCAATTGGATTGAGGTCTGGCGATTGAGCAGCCCACGGCAGAACGTTGATGCGAGCGTCGGCAAGAGCTCGTGTTACGACTCTAGCCGTGTGTGGACGTGCATTGTCGTGCATTAGTCGAAACGAATCATCCAACCGGGTTCGCAGAGGGATGATCACGTCTGAAACAATCCTCTCCGCATTAATCTGAGCATTGAGGTTGCCCCTACTCCAAATGAGATCGGTTCTTCCACCGATCCAAATACCGGCCCAAACCATAATTGTTCCCCCTCCATATGAATGAACTTCCTGACAAAATTTCAAATGTTCTTGACATTCAGAGATCCTCCAAACTTGAGTACGTCTTGTATCCGTCCTCATTCCGAAACGAGATTCATCGGAATACTAAACACAACGCCAGTCTTCTTCCTCCCAATTTCTGTGTTCGCGAGCCCATTGTAAACGGGCCCTATAGGCCTTATAGTGCTATAGGCAGAACTGCCAGCGGCCTTCGGGAACGCAGACTCACTTCACGTAAACGATTTCGGATGGTTTGGTCGCTTATGAGCAAGCCTAAAGAGCCGTGGAGCCTCGTAGTCAACATCATGGGGGTCATAGTACGATTCCGTCGAGCAATATTATGGATGTACCGGTCCTGTCTGCGAGTGGTAATGCGAGGTCGTCCTCTATGTCGCTCGGCCACGCTGCCCGTGTACAATAGCGTGTCCAGATACGGCTTATGACGCTCTGTGTAGTGCCAAGAGCGACAGCCACAGTACGTTGCCTGGAACCAGCTTGCAACATACCGACGGCTCTCATGGTCTCTTCTCGTGTCAAATGATGTCGTCGCTCCATATCGATGCAATTTTTTTCAGTTCCGATGCAGAAATTGTAATGGTTTTGTAAAAACGCTATTACACACTTTTATAGGAATCCTGATTGACAGTTCATTTTCTATTTTTAATCAAAATTTAAAGAAAATTCTTTATTCAAATAGTGAAAATCACTAAAAAGGATCAATAACGATCCAAAAAAGTTAAAATAATAATCCTCAATTGCGGCGATACTCTAAAACGTACTTGATCCCTAGATACTTGATGTGTGTATTTCAATTTTTTGCATTTAATAGGGCGATGACATACTTTCGTAATGTAGATAGAAATAATATATTCTTGGAAGTTAGAAAACGCTAAAAGGGCCCCGAGCCGTGCTTTGCCTATGAGCGTCGATATGATTATACCGGTGCTGCCAATATCCAGTATGACTAAGTATAATTATGTAGTAGATTATTATGCATAAAAACAGCAAAGTGTATCTCAAAAAAAGTATAATATTTTGCTTTCAATGTAACACAAAAGAGAACAAAGGGCCATACATAGTGCGACGTGAAGAACTCAGATAAAGTTAACTGACCCCGACGAATAACGGACATCGATGAGACACAATCAGACACCCCATTATGGAAAAATAAATAATAAACAAAGCGTTAACTGGAATGATACTGGACAATAAGTACAACGTACAATACAATAATACCTCATTGTTTAATACATACAAACATACAGTACATACGGCAGACATTAAATAATGCAGAATTCTATAAAAATCGTTCCGGGCGTTATTTCATATTTATTATAGGAAAACATATAAACGCATTTTATTATAGGTAAAAATTACACAGTAGTGGATACATTATAATGGAATCACTTATTCGAATTCATTTTTATTAAAAAAAGTCTCGTTATAATAATATTTTTGAATATTAGATTTACCACTGACAACTGTGCGGAAAAACCTGTACAAACCTGTAAAATTCAATAAGGTATCATTAAAATTTTAGGAACCGAATGTTAATTCATTTATTATGTAGGTACATAAATAAAAGTACAGTTTCTTCGAAAGGCTGTTAAATTACCTAGATACAAATAATAACATTACCGATATTAAATTGTTTCACAAAACTGAGCCTATAGTAGGTTTTTTAATCAGTGCACATAACTATAAAGTTCTCTGTACGTTGGACGACTTCTTGAGATATCTTATTACAAGAACAAAAGCTGTTACCCAAAAAATATTTACTTGATTACAATTTCATTTAGGTAGGTACGTATAATGCTGATTTGGTTTGGTTCTGCTTTGGTTGGTATCTTCCGCGCAAGTCGTAAAAGTCAGCCGAAGCTCTTTATAAAGAACTTGTGTGGATGGGTTAGCAATCTTTTAACATACGCTCTTTGTAAGCCCAAATCCATATGCTAACGGTGATGTCGAGGTGTGATATTATTGCAACTTGATGTTCTTTGCACCCCGAATGGCGTGACGTTATGTATGTAAAATGTAATAATAAACTTATGACGACCTCTGAATCTTCAGACCGATACCGCCAATGTCACAATTATTTTTTATCAAATCTTTAATCTTCTTAATTTAAATATGAATTTTTTTAATATTATGTAAATACACGGCACGGAAATATCAATATGTTTCATTGAAAATGTTCTTTTTCGTCTATTATAAAGAGCCACGTCTTTCGCTAGTTCTTAAGTTACTCAGAAATAGTCAACGAAATTTTAATAAAAAATATTCAAAACAATGGAATATGAACTGTAGTGACTGAGTTTTTGTAATACTCATTAGTTATTAGTATGTACAAACATACTTAATATGTATATTTTCATTTGTTACTAGTCACTTGCAGATTCTACTTAGAATAATCCGCTCAATTTTTATATGTGTAATTATTACAACAAAAATATAAAAAATAATCTTAAGATTACACCCCATAAAATATAATAATAAAACATAGGTAATATATTTTTAACCTTTACAACAAATATTGACCCATGATTCATACAAAATTCATTAGAAAGGCAGACAATGATTAATTACAGTTCATTGTTTACGTAATAATATAATTAAAATTACTTTTCCTTATTGCCGTAATCATTAATAATATATTTTATGCTAGAAGACAACCAAACATCATAATATAGCATTTAAAAGTGATTGAGAAAAAACCAAAGGGGTTTGAAAACTTGTTCGGAACCTGACATACAGTGTCCTCAATCGATATAATAATACATAGGTTACATCGTGCGCCGCCAGTTTCGATAAAAATTAAAATGACAGCTGATGAGTATACCAAAATCTTCCACCCCGTTTGTCCTTGAACTCCTTCTTCTTCTTCTTGAACTTTTTTGGATTCTGTATTCGAAATTCGAATTCTAGCTCTATTCAAAGAAATATGTCAGATCCTTTTGACTGAAGTTGAGTTTAAGGAAATGCTTCGCCTAAGTAGTATTATCGATAGATTTGACCTTTATAACCCAAAAGGAAATAAATTTAAAAACAAAGGTGAGCAACTAAGTCAACAATAGTAACGTGGTATCCTGGGCATTTTTCGTTAATCATATTAATGTATAATAAATAATAATATTTGAATATCGAAATTGTACTAATAGATTTTTGGTGAAAGACGCCGAAAACTTCGACGTCCTCAGTTCCGAGTCCGCGACCAAAAATTAAATGAGGATAAACGGATTTTTGTTATTTGCGGTTTCCAGGGTTTTCGTTTTCGATCATTGAGAAACTTATTTTTAAAAAGAATTATTAAAATATCGCGCGGTCTCAAAATTAGGTGAGCAATGAGCATTTACATAGTTAAATAAAATGTCATTGGTGAGCACCTTGCATCTATTTTCTGACAAAGACGAATTGAATTTTGGTCCTATACCCACTGCACTTTAAGTTAAAATTAAAAATTATACTTTATTATAGATACTCACGGTTCTTGCCTAGTGCAAACATTGGGTCCCTCGAGAAGAGATTCCACAGCCGCCACCAGCATAAGTAATGCAACAGCCTTCGACCACATCTCAATCCGTTCAAGCATACCTACACCATGTCTCCATAACAAAACTATTGTTCAATCATTACGTCACAATGCGCATTCAAATGAAGTTATTTCTTGTTTCCGTATAGGTATTGCCTAAATATTTGTAATGGAATTTACGAATCTGAAAACAAAATTAAATTAATCGTTTTTATATATTAATATTTATTTAACATACATAATAAAGAATATCTTTAGACAAAACATGATGATAATATTTGAGAGATTTGAATAAGTGAAATAAGTTTGTGTAAGGAGTAAGAACCGCGATATTTGGCACTCCATCTTGATCAATAATTATGTATTTAGACGGAACAATATAATAGTTTAAAATAAAATAAATAAAGTTAGACACAAAACTCTAGCAACACTTTTTAGAACAAAATAACAAGTACCTACATAAATATATGTACGTGACACACATTAGATCAAATTAACATAAAATAGTGTATGACACACGTAACACTTTTGTCTTTGTTTCGTTATTGATTTGAATAAAAAAAAAACGAAGCTAAGCAATAACTATATGTACATACATACATTTAAGGTTACATACACCATAAAGAATATTATCATTGTTAGTAAATTAAATCAGTAAAATGCGCGAATATTTAATTCTAATACGCTTATTAGCTTCACTTATGTATATGTGAAATACTAGCTGTAGCCCGCGACTACATCCGCGTGGAAAAAAAAGGGAGTCATTCAACATTCAACCTCCCCCAGGATTCAATTTCTTTCCATTTTAAATTTCATCAAAATCGGTCCAGCGGTTTATAGCCGTATAAACGTAACGTAAAATATCTCAAGTACTACATAATCTCCAGAAATACTGAGTTTTCAAAATGTTTTCAATACGTAAATACATACACAATATACATATATATTTATAATGTTAACACTATTTCCTTGAACAGCTGCGTTTCATTATTTTAGTTAAGTTTTCCAAGGTAAAGATGGTCGGACACACCACACCTTGAATTCATTCTGTTTAACAAGGCCCTAGAGACTATTAGGGATAAATAATATTCTGAAGTAAATTCTGGATGTATAATGAAGACATTGTGAAGACAAGATGGTAGCATGAAACCAAGCAAAGGAAGAAATGGAACAGGAGGACAAGAGGACCATTATAATTTGTTTAGCGTACACAATAAACGAGCGATAATTGAAATTAGCGACCGCCCAGTGGTCGAGTTTTAACCGAAACTACAAAATAAACACTTCTTTCCCTTGACATACACTCCACAGACTCGAAACAGCACACAACTCACATCACACAACATTTACACCTAGAAACTTCAGTCAATCTGTCAGTAATTGTTTGTTGGCAATAATTTAAATTCTTTAGCGACAATCTCTACTCTGTGCAACTATTTGACCCTCGAACCAAAAATCGAAATGGACTGAGCCATAACGAGTTGCTGCTGTTTTCGTGTATCTCTATATATCTTATTGAGCGTAATCATGAGTAAAACAGTTAGTAAGTACTACTAAGTAGTAACAGTGATCAGTACAGTAAGTATGGCAACCTCGCACTGTTGATGTAATTCGTGTCAGCTCATGACCGACTTGACATACAAAACTAAAATAACACAGGTATAAAAATTTTTTTTTTTAAAACTGTCCTGAAATTTTGTCTAATTTTTATGTTTTTAGTGCGCTGAATCCAAATCTGTCAACCGTTTTATTCTATCATGTACAGATTTTTTGCTACTTATTACTGAAGGATTCGGCGTTAAAAATAAAAAACGTTAAAAAGTTATTTTTTATTTATTGACGAAAAACCAGCAAAAACATATTTTAAAATGAAGTTAGAGAACGACAAATATAATTTAAAATTATAATTTAGATATATAAATTGATTTTGGAATTAATTGCTGTCTCTGTGGGATCGTTTCTCCTTCCCCTGAATAGTTCTTTTAGAGCGCTACTTTACGTATTTGTCTTCTGGAGGCTAATTCTGACACGATAGACAAAATATCACGAATAGATATATTTCTATCCAAAATTATCGCATGTAAAAATATCATTTTGAAGGAAAAATATCTATTGATAATTAAAATTCAATTCTCGCACACAATAGACATATATATCGCAGGAGACTACGCATATCTATCATAATACTACCAACTCAAGGAGTTTTTACGTTCCGTTTTTCTCGACTGTGACAACATAAATTCGAGATCTTAAATTACGGTTGCAGTCATTATTAATATCTACTTTTGAATTCATAACACTAAGTACTATCTTTAATTTTCGTATTTCTATGAATAACGAATAGTTTGGAAACAAAGTAGTTGTACAATTAAAACAGTTATTATTTATTTTAAAATGATTCGTTAATGTTGTAATGAAACGTAACTTTTCACGTCAAAACAAAAACGAGAGAAGAGACCGCGATAATTGTCTATTGTTAACTCTTTATTTAGGCGAAACATTTTCTTGAACTCAACTTCAGTCAACTCAAAAGGATCTGACGCATTTCTTCGAATAGAGCTAGTATGTCTTGAAACTGAAGAAGCGGCAGCTGTCGCCTCTTCAAGAGTTCCAATAATATAGGCAGCCATCAAATCATCTATTGCAATTGTATTTGATTTTTCTTTATATACTTATATGTGTTACAATTTAAAAAAAAATAATATGTCCAATAATACCAAATTTTTTTGTCACTCAAAGATATCTACCGTGTAGCAATAGAAATTAATTATATCGAATGTTAGAGACCAGTCGATGTAAGTCGAACGACGTTCCTTCGACATATATCGCAAGTGATATTCCGAGAATAGACAAATAAGTTTTCCATAGATAAAATATCGATTTTCGATATATACCTATCATAGATAAAATGTCTATTACGCGAGAATTGGCTCCCTGGGGTTTCTCGCAGAACAATCAGCAGAAATCGGCCATCATGTTGGTGATCCACCTTACTTGATATCTTCTCTCTGCATCTTTGATGTCTTGATGAAACCTTTCACCCTGTTCTTCGCTATAGTCCCCTAAGTTTTCTGGGAAGTAGTTAACGTGTGAATGCAGAAAAGGCACTTTTAGGCTCATATTACAACCTTCTGTTTTGAAAGCATTCAACAGCTGAACTACAATATCTTTGTAGTTGGCATCCTTCCTGTTCCCTAAAAATTTGTGCACAACATCTTTGAAGGAATTCCAGGCTTCTTTTTCTTTTTCTGACATTGTCTCAGTGAATGATGTGTCTGCAATAAGGTTTCCTTATATCAAGGCCAACAAACACCCCTTTAATTTAGCTTCTGACAGGTGTGAAAACTTTGAGCCAAGGTATTGAAAATACGCGTCATCTTAGGGAGGAGACATAATGAATCGTTTGATGAGACCTAACTTGACGTACAGTGGTAGTAATGAAACTTTATCACGAAGTACCATGCTCTCTTGATGAACATTTTTCTCGACTGATCTTAAGCTTTCTCGAACTAGCCAGTCGTTTTTCCCAGTGCAAATCTCTAGCTCTGCTATCCTACTGGCGGTGGAAGCAGGGATATTTCGTGAAACCAGATTGCTGACCCAAGAGAATTGTTAACATTTTTGAATCTCCACATATCATCCATTTATGCTCTTCTTGTCTGGAGAAAGTGGACAAATTGTCTGGAGAATCGTGGCCAAATTTTTGTGTTTCTTCAAAGATAACAAAGTGAGTCATTGGAACTGAGTGTATGTGTTGCCATTATGAAGATAAACTGCTTTTATGCTGACCTTATAAAAGTCAATAAACAGGTGCCATTTTGAAGGATCATACTCTAGTTCATAATTTTTCAACAATCCGCGTACATCACTACAGAACAGCAAATCATCTTTGCTAAAATACTGTAAAAATTGTGTCTCACGGTTCCTGAACCATGAAAAAGTTGTAACTGGTGACAATAAATTTTTTTGTTTAAGCCAGGAGTCTAACAGTTGTGCACTGCTTTTAGGAGACCTAGATCCCAAACCAAATCATCCAACTCAGTTTGATAAAAAAGTTCAGGTTCAATTCTGTATTCAGGTTCAAATTCTGAAGTACTGGACTCTTCCAGAGCAGTCATCTCATGATTTTTATCATCAAAACCATCCACAGAAATAGATTACAAAGATTTTGGTGGCTCAGGCACAGGTATGTCATTGATGTGAGGCATAGGTCTAATTGCTAATGGAAGGTTAGGGTAATTTATCGCCTTCTTATTTTTCAAGTTGTATTTTCCTTCTCATCCCAAGAACAAAAATAACAGTCACTTCCATGGTCTCATAACGAAAAGTGTGTTTTTTACCTTTCATCCATAAGCGAAAATCTTCAACACAAGTCTTGCACACTTTGTGCGGGGCCCATGGTTCGTCTTGATCACCTGATTGTAAACCGAAATAGGCGAAGTATATTTTCTTAACAAACGCAGTAATGTTCCTCTGTCGTTTTTTCAATTTTCAAACGAATGAATGCAAGGACATGTTCTTACAAGATTATAATGGTATTAACCGTAGTTTGTGCGAACAGGTATGTTGCGTTCAAACAGGATAGAACATGTGATTCGATTCATCAGCAAACTTATCATCCAACCAGAAGGTTTGCCCCTCTCCCCCTCTCCGCTCCCGCACCATTCTACAACATTTGTACGATATCATCGTCTGTTCAACTATTTTAGAATCTACATTTTTAGGCTGGTAGAACTTAAATTGTTATCGGCTCCAAAAAGAATCTGGTAACTCTTATATGAAGCGAAAAAACAAATTTGACCAGAAGTCGTGACGTGATAGAACATTTTGGATATTTTTCCCGGATTCAGCACCCAGAAAGTTATAAGAATCAGTGGATAAATCGGAGGAAGTTTTTTCTGTGTAATTATTTGCAAAATACTCGTAAGTCTTAAGAGTTTTGGCTACTAGCATTCATAAAAATTGAAATAATATCGTATTGTTATACTGTGACCCTTCCCTAGTCATGCACATTAGTAAGTCTAGAAAACTAGGTCAACAAAAACGGACATGCTCTTAGAGCAAAAGCTCCGTCCATTTTGATTCTTGGTCCGAGGTGTAACCTGAGTTTGACCACAAACTATTATGTGTTTGACATTGACGGTATAACTAATATGTTTTTGACATTGGCAGTATGAACGTAAACAATATCTATATATAAATAAAAAACAATTGCCACATGTATGACGGAGCATCGCTTGAGAACAACTTGACCGATTTGGCCGATTTCTTTTTTATCGTTCGTAATTGTCAGGGCAACGTTAGTATGAAAGAAAATTTTTGGAAAATCCACGGAAATGTTCGGAAATTTGGATGGTATTTTCGTATGAAAAATCTTAATAAAAAAAATTTGGTATGTTGCAAACATTCAACGTCCCACTGGGGTGAAGCCGGGGCGAGTCGCTAATTTCTACAATCTTTCTCCATATAAACTTAACTATGTCAAACCTCACACACCTCCGTGCACGCAATATGCTTACATATTAAATAGATAGATACTTGAATTGAAGTATTATCACATCGGCACCAATATCATATTTTATTATTTTCATTCATAATGCAGATTACTAATAAAGCAACTGCATACGCGACGATCGAAACAGAATGAATGAAGGTCAGCCAATGATGACGACAATACCGTTGTAGCGGTAAATTAGTCAACTTTCTACGGAAAAAACTTAAAAAAAGTTTTCGTAACCTTAGAATGTAATTAAAAATATAAATTACTACACATTACGACGTACGAAATGCCAAGTGTCATCATCTTTGAAATAAAAAGATCGTGAAAGTTAAAATTAAAAAATTATATAGTTTTAGAAAACTTGTTATTACTTGCAAGATGGATTGATAAAAACTTTACGTACAATATACTGCAGATGCAGGTTAAATACAGAGCAGAAATCACCAGCCGGATCTGGTATTATAATGATGATTTAAACTCAGATAAACACCAATGTCTTTAAGTATTATTTACATAAAATTAATATTATTAAAAGGGGATAATATCTCAATATCTATTACACTATTTTCTTAGAATTTCTTTAAATAAGTACATAACATTATGTTGGTTAATTAATTAAATTGTGTAACCTCGATAAATCAGAACTTGAAAAAAACTTAGGCTAATCTCAATCTTTTTTCCGGACAGCCTTGAGTTCGTTTCATTTGTGTGACAAAGATGACAAAGAATCAGCACAGTTAAAACTGTCACATTATCATTTTACATACAAAGTTACGATTAAATTTAGCGCTATAGGTATGCATGAAATGTGGAAATAATATTAATGAAGTACCAATGTACAATGTACACACCATCTATAAAGAATTCTTTCGTACACCTTTTGTACAAATTTTTGAAATCTAAAATTGTTTCAGGCAAATGAAGTATTATTTCTTGCTGGTGTGGGAGCAAAAAAAATTTGTGTGTCTGCTTCCTGCACAGGTCGTTAAAATCAGCCAAGGAGGAGGACTTATTATTATTTACAAATATAACATAACCAATACAGACAATGAGGTTATGAGGTTGAAATTGTCACTATCAGGTTCCGCTTTGTCAAATGTTGATTTTCGGAAATAATAAAATGCTTGTTCATACTACTTTCGACAATTTTATTGAATCATTCAGGACTTTAAACACTTCATTCTACATATTTTTTAAAGATGTTGCATATGCATCGCATTTTAGAAAATGTAGAAGGCCACAGGTATTTCTATCGCTAATGCGGACGGCGCGTGCCTATTAATATTATGTCACTCGCACTTTCAACAGGCGATATGATAGAAAAACAGTGCAGACCCAAAATCAACTATATAAACAATGTTGATAAAAATTTAATGTGTTGTTTACTAACGTAATTTTCTTACTATTCTTATATTATTCTTATATAATATAAATATTAAAATATTCTTATTGACTCATCTTCACGCTGTATCCCTAACAGGAGAGGACGGAACCAAAAACGTCACGATCATTACATACTTCCTTTGCTTACTTAAATTTTATCATCATCATTTTTCTTGCACACTTTCGCCGAGATATTCTAGTGCTTATTTTTAAGCTTTTAACATTTCCGTCAGGTATTACTGGCTGTTTGATCTTCATAAGCCAGCTTTGGTTTTTCTTGGCTTCTGCTACCATTCACTTTCGCTCTGTAAATTCTCTTCGTTGGTCATTCTTCACTCTTTCTTCTATTATGTCCGATTCATCTAAGCAGTCCTTTCGTTATTTTTACTTGTACATTCATCCAAACCTGTCATATTGCTTATCTTCTCATTGCTTATTCTGTTCGCGATGGTGACATCGCACATACTTCTGACAGATCGCAATTCCACCGCACTCATCTTACTTTCCTTCTATTTCAGGCGTACCCAAGTCCCACTAACCTTCAACTGAACTACACCAAATTTGACGGTTGATTTACTAATTTAATTTCATAATACTAAAAGTATGAAACTGCTGAGGGACTGGCAAGTATTTTGTAGGTATGCGTCAACTCGGTCGTTTTTTGTTTGTCTGTAGATATAAAACTGTGGGTTGGGAGATTGCACGCGGGTGTAGAATAGTCCCCAATTACATTTAAATTGAGTGCTCCTGTGTTGTCTGACATTTACAGGATTTCTATCATACGTATATACAATGAATTTGTGTATTTGTAAAACTGAAATGTTTCGTTTCGAGACATATTTTATTTTCAAAGACGTATCAGATATTTTTATAAAATTCTTATGTTAAAATTTCAAATATTGTGTTTCTTCTTTTGTGCAGATCCTGCTGCTTTCGGTAATGTAATTTAAAATATCAATCTTTAGGGTTTTAATGACAGTTATAATAAAATTGTAGCGTTATAGAGTCGATCAGAACGTATAACGTAAAACCACCCATAAAAACTTTAATGACGGTTTGTAATGTGTCTTAGATCGTCCTAGACATATTTTACAATAGCCCAATAAAAATAGGATTTGAAAAATAATAATTCGTAATAAGACATTTCTTTTTATAATCGTTGAATAAAGGTACCTATGTATTTTTAAGATAGTATCACATATTTACAAATCCACTCCTAGACGTGTGGCCGCATGTATAAAACAGTTATATTTATGCAATTACAAGGATTTATTATGTGAATTCACAGTTTAATCCACCCATTCCCAAAGTGGGCGATAACGCCCGCCTGTGGGCGCTGCAGGCCTAAAGGGGTGCGGTAAGAGACCCAGAAAAAAAATGGGGGCGTTGTGTAGAGGCCTGGGGGGTGATTTGTAATTTCATTTAGCTAGGAGGCATCTTAGACAACGACTGCATGAGCTCTCGACTCAGTAGACAAAATAAGTTTGGGAACCTAGAGTTTAATCTCATAAAAAAAAGAACTATGAGCAAGTGATGAAGACTTTAAGCTATTATCATTCTTTTACCGCTGTAAATTTTTAAAGTTAAATGGTACTTTTAAGACATATCCGGTGGGCCCCCGCCAAGGCGAGCCTAGTCGTACAATCCTTTTCTCGAAGCGACTCACGGCAACTTGACCCCCCTGTAACTTCGTTGCGGATAACGCTAGAAGTCTGAATTTTCAAGGGAGGTCAGAATACAACTAGACATATGTATTTCCAAATTACATTCTATTGGAACCTGTAGTTTGAAAACCACTGTAAATCAAATTTCCTTAATTTTGTCACTGGCACACTCAGCGATCTTCAACATTCTAAGGTACTTATAGTCCAGGATCCACCGTCCATTTTTGCACTTGATTACTATCAAGCTAATTTTCCGTGAGTAGCTTCATTTTGATAAGACGCCCAATAATTTCATGTACGAAAACTCTCGATTATGGTAGGTAATAGGGGTAGCAGGGATAAAATATGTTGATTTGATGATTCTCAAAAATTTATTACTAACTGGGTTTTTTTTGTTATATCTGAGGATAATTATCTAAATTATTTGAAAAAATATTTGTCCTACAAAATGTATGGTTTGATCAAAGAGTCCCCCCCTTTCAATATGTATCAATAACGAAGTCATTAAAAATGATTACTAACAAGCTGATTTTTTTTTTTACTTAGTTAATATTTATATAATTTAACAGTCACATTGTCCTACAAATTGCGTGGTACGTTATCGCGGTGCTCCAATGGAATACATATTTGAAGTTCATGAAATTAAAAATGAATTTATTTTCTGTATTTTGCTACTACAGCTGAGTCACACCGGTGCACATGCGCAGAGCATTGGATTGGTAGGATCGGGATAACGTACCACGCAATTTGTAGGACAATATGACTGTTAAATTATATAAATATTAACTAAGTAAAAAAAAAATCAGCTGGTTGGTAATCATTTTTTATGACCTCATTATAGATACATGTTGGAAGGAGGGGACTCTTTGATCAAACCGTACATTTTGTAGAACAAATATTTTTTCGAATACTTTAGATAATTATCATCAGATATAAAAAAAAAACCAGTTAGTAATAAATTTTTGAGAATCATCAAATCAACATATTTTATCCCTGCTACCCCTATTACCTACCACAATCGAGAGTTTTCGTACAGGCAATTGTTGGGCGTCTCATCAAAATGAAGCTACTCACGGAAAATTAGCTTGATAGTAATCAAGTGCAAAAATAGACGGTGGATCCTGGACTATTATAGTAGTCTCACAAACTTCAAATTTTGAGTTTTAGTTAGCGTTTAGCCTATAAAGAAAGGAAAAAATAAAAAATCCAGAATGTTCATTATTCATTAAATGAAAAAAAATTACTATTATTAAAAATTTCGTTGAAATACGGCAACGTGCTTGTACTCATGCTTGCCATTTGGGTACGGTTGGGTACGTTGGGTAGGGTTATTATTGATTTGTTGATTGAAAGGCTTACTTATATATTTACTGATATTATTTGGATAATATAAAACCCGAGAAAAAACAGGGGGATGACCTACAAAAAGAAACGAGATCCCATCAAAAACAAAAAATGTAAAAAAGTGCCAATTCTCGCAATGCAGTTCATTCACTGCAAAAAGTTGTGAGATCTGATGTAAAACCAAGTCAGTTATTTTAGTTAGTGTCTATGGAAGCACCTATTCAACAACTTTGTTATAAATTGTTATCTAATCAATTACCTATCAACATTTATAATGACCGTATCAATTATTAGATATCTTTATTTGTATAATAAATATAATAACTTGACAATCGCACAGCAATACAATAACATCTACCAAATATTAGCGATCTGAGCGCTTTGTGCTTGTTTACATTTTGCATAAATTAGGCCTGCTGGCACTATGTTTGATTAGTAGTTTAAATAGTAGATTATTCTTATGTGTATTATGTTACCGTGCGATTGCCAAGTCATTATATTTATTGTAGAACTAAATATGTCTTATATCAATACGGTCTTATATCAATTAGATAACAATTTAAAACAAAGTTGTTGAATAGATGCTTCCATAGACACTAACTAAAATAACTGACTTGGTTTTACATGAGATCTCACAACTTTTTGTAGTGGAAGAACTGCGTTGCAAGACTTGGCATTTTTTTTACATTTTTTGTTTTTGATGGGATTTCGTTTAGAAATGTTGGTCGACTTAGTGTGTATATCAAGGAGAAAAACTATTTTTCCAAATTAACAAATATTCAATTGACATAGTGTATCATTTTTTTAATAATATTTAAGAATTACTTGAAGTAGTTTTATTTAATTTAAAATATTTCCATTTCCATTCCATGTATTTTAGATGAGATCTAAATTATAGAGATGAAATGGCAACCCTACTTTGTTATAATAAAACTAATTTAAATAAAAGAAACGTCTCATTGCGTTCAAAGAAATTACGCGGACGTTAATCACGTATTTACATAACTATTGTTAATATGTATTGAAGCAACAAAGTAATACTTTAAACAATGTGGAATGAATTTAAAAATACTGCAAGAATGAGTTAAGGCGTCACATTTATTGAAACAACTCTCATTTTGATATAGTACTAAACATTTTTTTTGTTCAAATATACTAACGACCCACCTCGACTACACGGGGATTTGATTACGTCGCTGAAACTACATTATATTTTTGAGCTCAATCAATCAAATGGTATTCGAGTCTATACGTGGCACACCGACTAACATTGATTTTTATATAGTACTCTAAAATAACAAGTATTTATTTGAATATTACGATCTTTACACATATAAGTAAACCTACGCTTGTTGTACCTATATTGTAAGAATTTACAAGACACATCTAACTGTTGGGAAAAGAACTCTCCTTACGAATGAGGCGAGGAGAGAGTGGCCGTACACGTACTCCACTAAAAAGGTTCTATGATCTGTGTTCAGTGCGGCTTAGTGACGGTATAGGGTAGTGGTTACTAAACCACATGTAGGGCCTCCGACAAAGTTTAACTATTACTATAAAGCTAAAGCCGGAACAACGGCTTAATGTTCCTTCCGAAGCACAGAGACGTACATTATGAGCATAGCAACGTTACTTGAACTCAGTGATTGTATCAAACACTAAAATACTAGATTGAGTTGTTCGTGAACAATCGACCTAACGGAGCAATTTCGTTACAGTAAGCAGTAACCGACCGAACTAGTTCGATCTCGTTTCTCAAATTAGCTCCGTAGTTTATCGTTCACAGAAAGCGTTCCGCCGAACGAAGAGCGTAGTAAATTCGACCGTCCCACTCCTCAAAGTAACTCCGTAGTTCATTGTTCAGGGTTCACTGGGAGCGCTCCCGAACGAAAAATTCAATAGATCCGACCAAGTAACCAATATCTTTGGTATCACGGCTAATATTTTTAATACCGACTTCAAAAAAAAGGAGGAGAATCTCAATTCATCGCCATTTTTTTAACTATTCATTTTATGTATGTTACGCGATATCTTTGCCATTTGTGCACCGATGATTTTTGTTGATGGTGATGATTCTTTTTTTATTTAATTTTTAAATTTAATTAAGATCTAATGATGGAGTACCTACTGCTTAAACAAAAGAACTTTTCAATGGCTTATGTATATTCTCTCTTTTACTTAATGTACCTAAATTATTTAAGACAATGCCACTCATCACTCAAAAGGGAAAAATAAATAACATTTTAAGAAAAAAATTGAAATAAACTGTAAGATTGGCATCGACTTCTGTAACTATCGAATTTAACTACCATAATAGGTATTTGCATCGTGTTTATGAAGCTATTTTTGTACTTTTGTACTTGAGTTTTGATTTAGTACTACTTAAAGGATTTTTAAGTCGATAATTTTTTTTAAATTTATTTATTAAGTTTTTCAAATCTGTGTTATTTATTGAAATATATCTACATAACCAAACAATTTCAGAATTCGCCAAAACTCAGTGAAGAACCTAGTAACATCTAGAGCGAATCAAATTAGCGAACGAGCAAGCCTAAATCTATAAAACACCACTACGCCACAAGCGCTAATGTAACTACCTACCAATCGTGACTACCAACATAGTGAATAATCATTAATCATACAGGGTGATACGAAATGACCTAAATATTATTGCCGATTTTGATAATGTAAGCGAAAATGCTGATTTCATTAGAAAATATTTAATATGTGTATGTATGTTAGAGAAATGTTCAAGTCAAGCTAAATACAGAACGTGCAAAAAGAGGCCGATCACACTTGATCTGCGTGGGTGAGCGACCGAGTGAATAAAACTGTAGTCAGTAAATTCAATTACGCAACTACAGTTAGACTCACTTTGCTTTGTGTTAATGCCTAAATTAATTGTTTCGTATTTAGGCTATCGAATATGCAGAGTAGGAAAATTAAAATGAATATGATACGCGAAACACACTTCTACAATCACTAAACATAATATACTATATTAAATAAAATGGTCGAACATTGAAGGTTTTTTAAATATATAAATACTTAACAAAATAAAAACACATGCATAGACGAAAAGAGAGCAGTAACGCAGAATACAGTGCGCAAAACGAGAATCGAGAGGAGTTTTGCATTTGGTGAACGAAGGTGGGTTTACACGAAGTGCGTACCTATAGATTTTATTGTCGAAGGGAAATAAAAATACCGAATAGCGCTTGTAGTGAGTTATTTCAACACTTTCTTATTTCTATCGAGTAAAATATAAATATTATTCAAATTCAAATATTATTATGAATTTATATTATTTTATTAATACACTAGGTATTACATATTATGTTCTTTAGGTTATAACTGAAAGTCCCTGGATTCTTATAAAGTAAAACCAGACAATATATATACACTTTTGTATTGTTTGTAACCATAGCAAAAAAAAAAATTAAACAGACGTCAAAAAAAACACTGAAAAGTATAAAATAACTATCTTTTACTAATCAAAACTCAAGTACAAAAATATCTTTATAAATACGATACAAATATCTATATAATTAAATTTGACGGTTATTGAAGTCGGTGCCAAGCCTACCGAATTAGTAAGACTTTCTTTG
Source organism: Zeuzera pyrina (assembly GCA_907165235.1). Classification (NCBI taxonomy): domain Eukaryota; kingdom Metazoa; phylum Arthropoda; class Insecta; order Lepidoptera; family Cossidae; genus Zeuzera; species Zeuzera pyrina. The sequence continues at coordinate 15,402,455 of OU015624.1, forward strand.
TTGCACCTTGATTAGGCACCAACTGTCAAATTTAATTATTATAGGTACACAGATTAATTAGTTTACTAACATAGGTATTTGTATGGTATTTATAAAGTTATTTTTGTACTTGAGTTTTGATTAGTAAAGTTTAGTTATTTTATACTTTTCAGTGTTTTTTCTTATGAAGTCTATTCAATTTTTTTCTTAAGAGGTTTTTATTTCTCTCTTTTGAGTAACCTTAACCTAAATAAATATCTAGGGTAGGGCCAAGGAAATGATATACAAAAGAATCATCAATATAAATAAAGCTTATAAAGCTTTATTTATATTGATGATTCACACAGCGCTTTTTGATCTATCTTCAAAGTCCAAGCTCCAATATCAATGAAATTTAAACTGGACTACCTCGGCGCTATAATGAATCCAACGGAAAAATAATCATTAAAATCCATCCACAATTACCGAAGTTATCGGTGATCAAACATGAAAAATTAAAACACAGAATATAGAATCTCCTCCTTTTTTTGAAAGTCGGTTAAAAAACAGTGGGGATGCGTCATTGCTTTCAGGTGAGAGATTGTCAAAAACTTTGTAATCATAGCGGGGAGCATGGAGGAATTGTCATGGTGATGCTATACAAGCTAGGAGGACACTTTTCATGTACTTTTTCTTAAATACTGAGCAAATAAGTGTTAACATAACAATTTGCAGTTTCTCGGTTTTCAAGCGAAATTGTGGTGTAATGTCTTGTCTTCTCTAAAAAAGAAGGCACGATCTTTTTAACAGTGCTTCGAATTTTTTTACTCTCATGCGCAAATCCTCAAAAGGAAAGACCCCGCGGAGATGAATTTTTTTTAGAATTCATAACAGTACACCTGGCTTTCATTCCCTGTTGCGATATCATATAATCTAAAAGTTGACTTCCATCATATTTGTTATTCATTTTGTGAAAAGAATAGCATTTTTAATTCTATGTTTTCGACCTCTTGTAGAATTTGATTCCTTATACTTTCGTGGTATCTATTAGAGCTACTTAAACGCTATTGTAGTAATAATATCAAGTGTCATCAATGAAATGAATGGCAGCGTTCCATATAAAAGACCTATTGTCCAGACGTCTTATCATGATGATGTGGTGTCACATTTTGATCTACCCACCCACACATTTAAATATTGAAGGAATTATTTAATGGCAAATCTACCGATCCCGTTTAGGTACAAACACCTTATAATGGAATAAGTGAAAGAAATTCTGAATACAATTTTCACGCAATCGGTAGTGTCTAACCGAACTCCCGGTTTCATGTTAAACAAGTTTCGGTGAAAATTGTAATTTTGCTATAGTTTCCGTTTCAACAGCAAACATGCTGAAAGGGATTTGAAACCGAAACTGCGTTCGTGAGTTTCCGCACTACCTTCGGGTGGATCGGCATAGTGGGAAGTCAACTTCAACTTTTGAATAACGACTTCCAATGTGCCAAGCACATTAACTCTGCCAATATCACGTATTGCAGGCGAAATCACCTCAAGACGAAAGTATTTTCAGAAACACAAAATAATTTATCTAAAAATTAATTTATCAAATAACTGTTTCTATGAACACACACACAATATAATTAGCTAAAATGAACAGGAATGTAAATTTATTAATGTAAAGAATTACTTAAAAAGGAATCGTCATTGCAGTCGAAACTGACACAGAAATCTATATGTATTCAGTTATGTTTCGAATTCGGTTGTAAAAACTAATTTCGGTAGGACTAGGTATTAGGTAGGTAGACTTTAGCTGGGGGTTCAAAACTATCATTTTTTAAAAAATCGAGTCACTTCTGTTTTTGGGTAATCAACCTACATCCTTATAATACCAAACATCCATTGAAAGCATTTGTGAGTTGCGAAATATAGACGGAGAGAACGAAGTTAGAAATAAGGATTCCTAGTTTGAGTACAATACCCTAAAAGGCGTCAGTAAACTAACCTCCATTTTATATATATACATTTCTAAAGACATTCCATCTGCAAACAAAGGTAAGCTAACACCTACATCTAATAATAATGTTATTCATGTCTTCTGTATATAAACAGAAACATGAGGAGACTGCAATCGTTACGAATATTGTCAAAACACCAGTCAGCCAAGCGGTGCTAAAAACTTCAATATAATCAAGGTTGTTTGTTATGAGTTAAACAGGTCACTGCATAAACGTGCGGGTAAACACTCGAGTCTGGTGCGAACTAAGCACGTTCATTCGGCTAATCCCAATTGTAACGTATACCTACTATATTTTGTAGTTACAAATACGTTAATTGTTAGTTCATTTAATTTTATGACCAGTAGAGTACTATAAATATTTTTACTGTTTTTTTTCAGTGAAATTCATGAACTGCTAAATTACGCTTGTTGGTATCGCTGTGTTATTATTAGGTATACTACTGGGCCTGGGGACCCTGGGGTCATTGTTTAAGAACATACCTATGTATGCAACCCAGCGCAAGCGAATTCTTTCCATTTGACATTTATTTTTAAACTACAAACCACATTTTATTAAAATTAACAATAAATTTCATTTTACTAAATGATATCCATTTAGTAAAATGAAATTATATTATTTATCATTCATAAATATTAGATAAATAAATTCATTATCGGAGCTTGGCGCTCCGTCCTCTCTACCCCGTTAGGGATATGTATGTACTATGTATGTATGTTTTAAAAAAGTATGTTTATTTGTATGTATCCCCATTCGTCCGATTGTGATAAAACTTTGGTGAGTCATTTTGCATACGCCAGTGAACATTTATGAAATATTAAATTTAGTAAAAAAAGCGAAGTCGCGGGCAACAGTTAGTTTTCAATAAAAATCAGTCAAACAATAATACGATCGTATTACTTAATACAAACTACAAACACATTATTTAATATTGGAGTAGGTACCAAAATCCCTAAGTTTGATAATTTTCAATACAAAGGATTTACTTAAATTCTACACCTATATCTAGTATAAATATAAAACGAAGTCGCTTCCCGCCGTCTGTCCCTCTGTACGCTTAGATCTTTTAAACTACGCAACGAATTTTAATGCGGTTATCATAAATAGATAGAATGACTCAAGAGGAAGGTTTATATGTATAGTTTAATATTGTTTTGTGTTAATTTGTTCAAATATGACGATGTCGGAAAAAGTCAAAAGCCGACTGAGAGCTTTCGTCGAAAATGCTGTCTTATTCCAAAACAAAGTATGAGGGAATTGTTGCTCTTTATTAGTACAAAAAAGTCAGCGATGGCGTATGTCTATATTATACGGATAGCCTTCTATAACCATTTTAATGTTCAAAAAAATTGATACAAATTATGTATAGTTTGGATATCTATTTCTATTTAGACGGATACGAGGAATTAGTATCCACATTGCACAAGTGCGAAGCCAGGGGCGGGTCGCTAGGAATATATAATTAACTTTACGAATGAATACAAGAACATAGTTCACGTCGCTGTCACATGTGTAAAATATTTACTTATAATATTCATGTTATGGAGATGTATAATGACAAGGTCACTCAAAAGGGAGAAATAAAAAAAAAGAATTAAATCGCCTTCAAAAAAATACCTAAGGTATTAGCAACGAAAAGATCCTTTTCCATACACACTTCTAACACAATCCTACCAGCATCATTCACTCTCTTATCTCCATACATGCCTAGGACAGACTCGAATCCTGTTCGAGCTGTCCCGACCCATTCATTCATGTTTCCAAACACTATAATTCTCTCATTCTCTTCAATCGTCTCTAGAACTTCCCTAATATTCTCCCAAAACTGCTCTAGTTCGCCCAAACCGACAGAGGACACTGGGGCATAGACCACCAAAACAAAACTCCTCGTCAACCCTGTCTTGAGACTCACGACTCGGGTTTTACACACTTATATTCAGTTACACAATTCACCAAATGAGAGGACAGTAAGACGCATACCCCTTGGCGTCCCCTTTCTTCTTGTGGTACCCCTGACCACAAAGCGGTGCCCTCTCCAAGTAAGTCGGCAAGTTCACTGCCCTTTCGCTTGGTTTCACTCAAACATAACACATCCAATCTTCTTTCTTCCACATCTAGAACGGTAAATTTAACGCGATTGCCTTTTATTTTGGCTTTACGTTTCGACCGCGTTACATTGGGCGGCACGATACATAAAAACTTTAATCGGGAAAACGTGGAATCCTGTGATTCAAATAACAAAACCTCGTGTTTTGCATTCGGATAAACGTGTGAACACTGTGAGTGTCGTTTGTAGGTATCCTGAAAACTATTTACAAATATCGGGGGTAGATGACAAAACTTCTACCTTGGACACGGAGTGAAACTTGCTGCGACAGTTTGCTTGATGCCACGGCCGATGCATCTCTGTCGAAACTTCAAGCCAAAATAAAAAAAAGGTAATCGCGTTAAATTTCCCGTTTTAGACATTTTACAATACAACGCGAAAGTTTAAAAGTTTATATTCTATCTTCCATAATATCGATCACTTCATTCATCTTCTCTTCAATCCCACCTCACATTCCACGCAGCTATTCTGCACTTCTCCCTCCACTTCCCGCCGCGAGGTGCACAGTGTTGGGTAGCAGTCCCCAACGTCAGACTGCACTCTGCCCACACCAGCGGGGACAAACCGGTGTACGTCGCTTTCGGGGGACGCCCTATCGTTATCGCTATCGTTGTCCAGCATGGTATGCACAGGAGAGGAATTGAGCACTGGCAGGGGTCGCGACGACCACGCTTCTTCAATTGACCCGTTGTTAATTGATGGGTAAACATTGCGTATATTTAAACATAGATAGATATTTGGTGAAAAATTAACTGGAAAAATTAGAAAGCCAAATAGAAATTTTTGCTCAGAAAGTGTATAAGGTAAAAATGCAGCAACAAATTACATCACTGATTTCAAAACAATGGTTACTGAATAAACTTTTGCTTTGTGGTTTTTAGTTGACTTGAAGTTTACAACCAAATACCATAGTCATAAAGAAATTAAACAACACATTTACATTATATTGTAAGTAATAAGTACATGCAGTATATTACATATGTTTGCATTAATTTGGATACCCAGTACCCCAGTAGATATAAAATATAACCCATTATATTACACTTGTAGGAAATCTGCAGTCCACATGTTGTATAATTCTAACAGGATATTACTCACAGTTTTGGTAATAACATTATTTAAGAACTCAAATATGATAGACATTTACAGCATATTAACATGTCTAAATCCATCCATATTAATATTATAAATGCGAAAGTCTGTCGGTTTCATTTTCAGGACAGCCAGCAGATCGATTTTGAAGAAAGGCACGAAGATAGTTTGACACCAGGGGACGGATATCACTACTACTTCGTTATCAAAAATCTACTCCTAAGGAGATGAAAAGGTGGAATGAAACTTTGTATGGAAAATGCTAAACCGCTGAACCAATTATGATGTTCGATAGAGAGACAGACTTTTTTTAATGAAAAAGACATAGGCTACTTGTTTATCAAAATCTATCCCTAAGGGGGTGAATAGGGGTATTAAACTTTGTAGCGGAAATGCTAAACCGCTGAACTGATTTTGAAGAAATTTGGTACAGTATGTACCTGGAGACAGACATAGGCTACTTTTTTTTTCAAAACACGACGCCTGATAATTAAGGCCCCGGAAAAATTTTCAGCGCGGACGAATTCACGCGTACAGCTAGTATATTACATAAATATATAACATGAAATTGTTTTATATTCTGTGATGAAGTGACTGTGTAGCTATGAGATCCTCAGATGACTCGGATCAAAATAAATACATAAATGGAGCAATAGAAGCGAAAAGTTAAGTATCCATAAGTAGGTGAATTCACCTACTGCTTATGAACGTGAACTTGTGACCGACATTGTAATGATATTAAGTCATTCTAACAATATTCTAATAGCTAAAATTAGCTTTTTTGACCCCCTCCCTCCCTGTTTTCACGCTGTGTTACACTTTCTGTAACCCCCCTAAAAATATTTCGTCACTGAAACTAAGACCCCCTGAACATGATAAATTTCGATTGATAGTACACAAATTTTTGATACTAAAAACATTCATTTTATTTTTATAATAAAATTTAAATAAATTAATAAATATCTTTTATGACAAATAAATAATATTTCTATTTATCAGAAGTCCAAGGATTCTGTAAATGCTCCGAAATATCTATAATCGGTATTGCAGCATCATCTTCTTCTCCATCTTCAAAAAGAAACGGATTGTGACAGATTGCAACGCTGCTAGAGTCAAGTCAAAACGCTAGAGCCGCGCCACAGAACTAGCGCCCATGTTAGTAAATATATCAAGTTACAATTTATTATTGTAATAAAAATATATACGTTTAAATGTCTGTATATTTACTAATACGAAATGAATGACTTCTATCATGACAAAAATTAAAAAAAAAATAGTCGCAAGAAATACTCCAGTAAAATTTTTTGATGAACGGCGAACGTCACGTTGCCGAAGACCAACCCTTGTCACATCTTGTCACACTCAGCAAGACCCCAGTATTGCAGGCCAGAGGGTCTAACGCGATACACGATTCTAATTAGAAAATTAGTAGGGCGTCGTATAGGGCAAATTTTAGGCCATTTGAAGGGTCTACGTTTTAAGAAGAATTTTGAATAAATACCAAGCCGTTGCCGACCTCTGAAACCAATCGGGTGAAGCCCTCAGAGAAGAAAGCAAGAACTCGAGAAGAAGAATACAAGTGCAAAAGGGCTCACATATATTACAGTGAGATATATGTAAACTGGTCGAAGAGAAAATAAATTATCTGCTTTACTGTTTCGCACGTCTGTTTTATTTGAAGATACAGTCCACCCCTTAAGTGAAGTGGGGTTCCATCGAGTAGGCCGTCGAAGACGGGACCCCATCACTTTCTTCTGAGCGTTGGGCTTGGTAGAATGCAGATAATATTTTCGAAGGGTTACCAGAAACATACTTTTCGTCGCTACTGGATATTTTTGCGTCATCGCCACACATCGTGATTTTCAGGTAAATAACCTGGACCGCATCTTCATCATCACATACATACTAGCAAATAGTGGCATATCTTTATTCTTTATTTTTTACACTTTTTTGAACACGAAAATTACTTACGTCACGCTATATCCCTAACGGGGTAGTAAAGAGTGGACGAAGTGCCAAGCCTCGCCGTTCTTACATACTTTATTCGCCTCTTCGAATTTTATCGTTCTCCTCATGCGTTAGTTACATCACTAAAATTTTGAGAATTGGAACAAAGACGAGCTTATCTCTATAAGAGATTGTTTTCAGCTAACTCCACAAAACAGATATGAATACGGTAGAGGGTAAATAACGAAATATAAAGAATTTTTCCTAAAAATTTTTTTTAAATAATTATTTTTTTGTTTTTTAAAAGAATTCGCTTATATTCGCTTATCATATTTTGTCTGTATTTTTTCATACTTTTCCGTGCCGACAGCATTTTAAAGCTACAAAGCGCATTCAAAATTAAACAAACTAGCATGCGAAACATGTAATGCTATTATGCTACTGATTTGGAAATGATTCCTTTTTTATTGAAAAAATACAAAAGTAATATGAAACTTCTCCAATAATTATAATTTTTTTTTTTCTAAAAAAGGGGGCAAACGAGCAAGCGAGTCACCCAATGGAGAGTGACCACCGCCGCCCATGGACACCCGGGGCAACGTCCGGGAAATTACGGGTGCGTTGCCGGCCTTTATGGAAATAGGAAAAGGAGGGGATGATGGGCCGGCACCCTCACTCACCGAGCGAAACACAACATCAATAGATGTTGTTATTTCACGCCGATATTCTGTGAGAGGGTGGTATTTCACCGGGCGAGTCGGCTGAATTCGTGCTGCAATACAGCATGGCTCTACCACTTATAATCAACACCTCACAAAAAGCTTAATAAAATATCCTCAAAAATCATTACTAAAGTAGTAACACCCGTTACGTAACGGGTGCTACATAATTTTCTTCATGAAAATATTGATATATATATCAAGCTCAACAATAAAAAGGAGATAAAAATGAATTATTTGTAAGTATAGCCTCACTTTTCAAAATCTGTTAAACATATACATCTGTTAAACATAATATATTAGCAACAATACAAAACTTTTTCCTATAACGGGTGTTACCGGTGAGAGCAAGTGATTTGGTCACACGTCATTTAAGCAAATATGCTACATAAAAATATTTTAATCGGTTTTTTTTTTAAACTTGCATTATCGCATTGCATTATGTACTATCGCGGAAAGGGAATGTTTAGCAGGTTGGCCGTTACCTTAAATTGTCCGTATTGTACAATCACGAGATAACACGATTGATGACTAATAGAAAGACACGAATTGCAAACGATGAGATGGCAGCTCAAATTTTAAAATTCAAATTTGTATTCTTTTCAAAGTACAACTTTTAACGGGTGTTTCCTCATTTATGCAAAAATAAATAAATAAGGCTTCATAATTATTTCTAAGTCATGCATGACGTAACTGAAAAAAATAAGAAATTAAAGAAATTATATTTGATTAATTTCCGAGAATCCATTTAAAGGGATATATTATATAATGGAGCTATAGAATTAGTAATTTCAAATTTCAAATCTCAATATTTCGAATTGATGGTTTTGTCTATTTTGCTACTTTTGATATAAATCACATCGTCTTTAAAATTAATGGTATTGGCCATAAAAAAAAATAGTAAACTTCAAAATTAACAGTTTTCAAAATAAAAATTTGAGTTACAACTGAAACTTTAATGTGGTGTAATGGCGATAATAAATGTTTAGGAGGAAATCGTGAAGACAAATGCAGGCTAAGGTTTAGATTGTTACACATTAGGTAAAATTTTGCAAATTTTTTTGCAACTTTATATAACAACGATATATTTATAACATTTTTTTTGGTTAGATTAGGTTAGGTAATATAATAATACTCCAGACAATTACACAGATTGTGTGACCCCAAACTAAGCAGTAAGCTTGTACTATGGATACCACACAACGAACTCTGGGGGAGCTCCCAGTAACACCCAGACTCCAAGCCAATTTAGAAAAGTTCGTTTCCTAAATTGACCTGACCAGGGATTGAACCCGGGACCCTAGCGTGGAAAGCAGATGCATATGCCACTCCGCCAACGGGCCAGTCAATTCAAAAAAGGTCTTTTTACCATAACGCGCATACTGAGCGAAGCGAGCGTGCCGTGGCAGCGGCCAGTGAAGCGCCAGATCGGAATCCGCTTTATCCATGCAGCAGTGGAGCAGTATTGAAACAAGATTCGCACTCTAAACAGATAGTTGAAGTCGAGACCTTTAATCTCGAAACATCTCTACCATCTCTATAATCCTCCATCTCTTTTCATCTTTTGTTGATGGTATATCTCTATAAACTATACATAGTATGTTTATATACTAGTAGGCGTATTTCTGAGTTATTTCCAAAAGCAGTATTGAAACAGGAGACCGCACTCTTAAGAGATAGTTGAAGTCGAGAAATTCAATCTCAAAATCTCTACGATCCTCTGTCTCTTTTCATCTTTTGTTGTTAGTATATCTACATATAGCAATGTCATATATACTAGTAGATGTATTTCTGAGTTATTTTCAAAGCAGCAATTAAAAAATAAAAACAACTTCATCAACCAAATTAGAAACTACTCTCGATAGTAATGCAGTCGAAGTTCATCGAAGCGCAACTTATTTTAAACAAATTCCTAAAGAGGAAATAAATGCGTGCATTCCGCGGAATGCGTAAAACATTCAAAACGCAAAAAGTTTAATTAATTTCAATTGCGGCAGCAGAATGTACAATATGTTTTTACGTATTCATTGAATTGACATCACATCACAGACATCCTGCTTCCTAGTTCTAACAAAAGCTAAAGAAAAACTTCTTAATTAATATTGCACGGCAATATACGCCAAATGTTCAATAAGCAGAATGTTAGATAGATAAATTTGAACTTTTGAACGATTTTTACTATTGTAATATATGTATTTATATTTCTTTTATAAATAATAACTAAGCATTTTTTGACGCATTACTGACTACAGCAACAAAATCCTTCATTCAATTGTTAATCACAGTAATTAACAATATGTGTACCGTAACATACGTAGCATAAAATAAAGTTAAATCGAAATTAAACTTATCATGTTTTAGAAAATTAAAATGTTTTTAATTATTTGTTAATTCAATACAAAGTGTGACCGCCTCTGTTGTTTAAAACTTGTCGGCAGCGATTTTTCATTGAATTTATAAGATTGTTTATCTGATCCTGCGGCAATCGGTCCCAATGGAATTTTAACAGGTCTTTCAGTTGTTGGGTTGTCGACACTCCGTCCAGGTTCTCGAGAACACGTCTCTGGAGCATGTCCCATGCGTGCTCGATGGAATCGAGATCTGGCGATTGTGCAGGCCACGGCAATACCCAGGTGTTTTCCATTGTCAAGTACTCTCTGGTCCACCGAGCTGTGTGCAAATGCGCATTGTCATGCATCAGCGTGAAATTTGAGCCAAGACTGTGCAAATGGGTGAGCATAAAGCCCGAGGACATCTTCAACGTAATTTTCAGCGTTCATATTGCCATCTACAGAAACGAGCTCGGTTCGTCTGTTCTTCATAATAAATAAAGTATCAATTAATAAAACATGCAGTTTCTGTAAATGAGGCGTGTTGCTTAGACTTTTTTGATGTGTGTATATATATATGTCAGTGGAAATAATAAAAGGCACTCATCGCGCAAAGCGCGACTTCCGGTTTGGTAGGGATAACGCGCTAACGGAACGTCGGGGTCGGCGCCGAGTCTGTTACACTACGGCGGCCGGTGTGATAGCATTTCTCCGATGGATCGTTTGCCATTATTAAATTTCCAATTACCTAAGTAATAAATGCAACAAAGAGTTTTCTGTCGTTTGCACATTAACTTTGTCTTAACGTTGTACTTTATGGAGTAGTTTGCCTCTTGTAAGATTAGGTACCTATTTCTCATGGCTAAGTTGCAAAAGCACGAATTGACCCGTGTCTTTTCCGACATATATGTCGGTGAAAATAATAAAAGGCACTGATTTGACTATACTATGGCAAAGCGCGACTTCCGGTTTGGAAGGGAAAACGCGCTAACGGAACGTCGGGGCCGGCACTGGGAGTCTGTTAGACTACGGCGGCCGGTGCGATAGCATTTCTCCGACGGATCGTTTGCCATTATTAAATTTCCAATTACCTATGTAATAATTATAACAAAAAGTTTTCTGTCGTTTGCACATTAATTTTGTCTTAACGTTGTACTTTATGGAGTATTTCGCCTCTTATTAGGTACCTATTTCGCATGGCTGAGTCGCGAGAGCACGAATTGCCCCGTGTCTTTTCCGACATATATATATGGTATCCCATACATTTATCTTTCAAAAGACACCAATAGAAACTTCAATTTGCTGATTTCGTTTTTAAACTGCTAAACATTCACTTTCCGCGATAGTACATAACCTGGCGTAATTGCATTAAATGTTTATAGATTTATTTACACTCATAATTTTGTCAAAATAGTATTTTGTAGTATGATGGAATGACCCAAATCACACATGAATATCACATAAAATTATTATTTTAAAATAAAACATGAAAATTAGAACAGTTAACACATTATAATATTTCTATTAATTTAAGTGTTGCCAATAGCAAAGCAGTCCCTGATGCGATGTTTACTTAGATATATTACTACTACTATTTATATTACTACTTATAAACTTAAAGGGCCAATAGATACATATTATTTTCTTACTTTTTAGAAGTTTTTTTTTAAGTCAGGGCTTTTTAAATTATTGACCAACTGCATTTGTATTATGTTATATTTTATTATTATGGATGAGCAGCCATTAAAATAATCCTATTTAAAGTCTCTGCCGATAACCACACTTTCTGGGAGCTTGTTACAAATATAGGCTAAGCTTTACATTACTTTACACTTAGTAAAATTTTGCAAATTTCTTTTGTAAAATTCAAGAAAATGATGATATATTCATTATTCATAGCACAAGACAATCATTATAAGTATTTAAGATTAAAAGCGTCACTTTACATGATTATATTTTTTAAGATAACAAATTTATAATTTCTGTATCAAGTTGCAACTACTACGTGTTTTATCACTTTCATACACATATCGTTCATTGTTTTCCTATTATGAGAAACGCGGAGGACACTCATTGTAAGAATTCAAGATTTTAAAGTTTTACATTACGGCATCTAATATTGTACGATATTATTTTCGTAAATATTAATTTCGTAGCGTGCTACAGAGCCATCAGCTTTGTTAGCTTAGCAAGTAAAGTCTATACCAAGGTATTGACCGAATATATGAAAAGTGTTTCTGAAATATATTTGTGGGAGGCGCTAGGTGGTTTTAGGAACGATAGGGGTTGTATGGATCAGATTTTGTCGTTTCGCGTTATCGTGGGGAAGTTTCTGGCTATAGGTCAGAAAGTTTTCTGCGCTTTCGTGGATCTAGAAAAAGCTTTCGATAGAGTAGTGCGAAAGAAATTGTGGAGTGGAGTATGGCGTGGGGGGCTCTTTACTGCAGCCTGTGAAGTCATTATATGGCGGCCACAGAGCCTGGATAGACATGACATGTCGCCCTGGTTCGGTCTGTTCAGGCGTCAGACAGGGCTGCGTGATGTCTGCCTGGCTGTTCGTCCTGTATTTGGACAGTTGCCTCCAGAGATTGAAAGGTAGTATGAGTGGTATGATATGTGTTGACACAGTGGTAAACTGCCTATTGTATGCTGACAATGCTGTGCTTATAGCACCATCAGGAGCAGAGTTGCTAGTCACGTGAATGAAAGAAGAATGTGAAGTGTAAGGATTGAATATGAATGTGAACAAAACTAAGGTTCTGGTGTTTGAAAGGGAAGCGATACAAATGAAATGCGAGGTTTGGGTAAATGGAAAATGTCTAGAACAAGTGAATGAAATCATGTATCTGGGGTGTGTTTTCGAGGGATGGAAGATGTGTTGAATGTAGAGAGACAGGTAGCAGCTAGGAATAAAGTAAACGGTGCTCCGTCTGCATTAGTAGATAGTGTGAATATATCTAACACTGCCAAAATGGCCATCCACAATGCGGTGTTGGTGCCAACTTTATTGTATGGTAGTGAGGCCTGGATATGTCCCAAATCGAGTGAAAGTAAAATAAATGCAGTAGAAATGCAATCTCTTAGAAAGATGTGCGGTGTCACCCTTGCGAACAGGATAAACAATAAAGAGATACGCAGTATGACAGGGGGTCGCATGACAGTGTTATTGTAAAAATTAAGAAAGGAATGCTTAGATGGTTCGAGGACATAGAAAGAATGAGTGATGAAAGAGACTGATGAAGAAAATATACAGAGCAAATGTGAGTGGTAAAAGAAGCCAAGGAAGACCAAGCCTGACTTATGAAGATCAAGTAGCCAGAGTTTTAACAGATGGAAATGTCAAAAGCTCTCACATACCAAGGCGAAAATGTGCGAGGAGAATGATGAGATTTGAGGAAGCAAAAGAAGTATGTAAGAACTGCGATGCTTAGCGCTCCGTCCTCTCTGACTACCCCGTTAGGGATACAGCGTGAGGATATGTATGTATGTATTTTCGTAAACATTTATAACTGAAAACTTTATGAGATTTATTATTAATATATATTGTTTTTATGATTGTCTAATTTTTGGGAGGCAAAGGAACTATACTTGTATAGCTGATGTCCTTTACATTATTAGTGAACTTAATTCAGAATGGAATGCGTCCTGAACTCTCTTTGTGTAGGGTAGGTTAGGTTCAGTAAATATGTTAACTGCAATGCGCGAGTCGAACGAGCGCAGCGAGCGTACCGCGGCAGCCTCCGACGAAGCGCCAGAACAGAATCCGCTCTATAAGAACACTCTCTTTAGTCTCTTTAGGTGGGTAGGTTAGGCGAGTATGTAGACTGCCAATTTCTGAATTCATTTTGATGGCACTTTCAATTCAAAATATTTTAGATTAACATTTACAGGTACTGCAAAATTGCCAAAATTAACATATCAAATTACATGGCATACTATAAATGAATTACATTAAATTTTGTAAGTATAATGTGTAAGATGACTAAATGTACCAAATATGTTGAGCTGTGAGCGCCAAGTAGATACTAATGGCAGATGAAATTATCAAAGCAAACAAAGGTTATATTATTAAAGGGAACTTCACTTGTCCAATGTCCAAGAAATATTAAAAACAAATTCCTTATAAATGGTGAGGCCTTGGACCAAGGTTTTGATCTGAGGATGAGGCTAATAATGTAATTGTCAATATTTCAATAAATAAAAAAAAACTTGTCTATGTCATAATTAAGTTTCATATCATAATTTTAAATTTACTTAAAAACTTAAAAGTATAAATGAAAATGTAATTTTAGATTACATATGTTTAAAAAATGTTATATCTTGACGAATGGAGATTCGAAATTTGTAAACTTATCGGAAATGCCTTTTTTAGTATCTGTGCCGTTTAATTGATCATTAGCTGTCAATCTAAAATGTGAGAAATTTTATGTATTTTTTAAAAATGTTTTATAAACAAAGCATTGATTTTCATAATTTGCCTCCTTTATCAGGATGTTAATTACTTATTTTCCTATCTTCCTATGCATCCTCGATCTTCATTTAAGACGGAAGCAGAATAAAGCACTTCCTAAATATTGTAAGCAATTGTTCAACAGGTGATTGATCCCAAGGAACATGTAGTTGTGCGGTTGAGTGTTTTTTACAATTTTGTAATTAAATCTTACTACTGCCCCTGAATTGAAGGAATTCAGGTACAGAAGTGAAACAAAAAATTGTTGATTGTCCCATGAATAGAACTCAAAGAAAGAAAAACGACTATAATTAATGATGAACATTAACACATACCAAGTTTAGATTTATAAGTAAATATGATTTCTGGTAAGCATTACATACTGCAAGATTATATGTTTTATTTCACTTATTTTATTGCACTAGTTGCAGCCCGTAACAAAACTATTGTTGCGGTAAAATAAAAAATATTATATTGCTATTTTGGTAATGGGTACTAAAGATTTAAAATTTCAATACATGGAGCTTTCTACCCAAAGATTTTTAACGGTTAGGTTAGAAGTCTAAAGCCATGGTTATTTAGTTTATTTTTAACTTTTCCGGTAGGCTTTTTTTAATGACGCTATATTACATATGTCAATCTTAATATATCATTGCATCACCGAATAGCACTGAATCTAGAACGCAATTAGGTATTATATTATTAAAATGCATTTTACAAAAGCGTAAATACTTTAATACTTCCCTCTAAAGTACGAAACTAGGGCAAATTAGTAATAAGTAGGTATGTAGACCTGTGAAAATCTTGAAATTATTATTTGAATAATCAGAAATCGTACTTACATGATGTAGGTATTTAAACTCCTATTGTCGATTATTTAACAAAAATATTAACAATGAATCACCAATTATTTATTCACTACGAAACAAGTAGGTACAATTACTAACTGCGATCAAAGTAAAACTACGACTAGAAGTTTGTACCTAAAGATATAGATAACATTAAACAAACACTCATATTTTCATTTAGTAATCACATAAAAAATGCATCAAGACTTGCAAGACTGAATAAATAAAAGACAATCATTTACTGTACGAAAAAATTAGTAAAAATGCAGTTATTTAAACGAACAAAGCCATCAAAGTGCATCAAAGAATAATGGAAAAAAACACAAGTACATTAACAGTCTGTGCCTCTGTGGTATAGGTATAGACCAATAACTAAGGAAACTAAAGGACATGGCATGTTGATCTATAGCAACATTTAGTTATATATATTTTAACGCATAACATTCAAACGTAGCGTTGTCTCTTTTTGACTTACGGCCTCTTGTGTGTGTAAGAGAAAACAACAGTACTTTTCTCAAAGAGTAATTTTTTTATGTGATATCATTGTAATGTCAAAACGTGCCGGTCCGCCATTTATTGCGACACGCTGACAAGTACATGAAGTGTCAAAACATATCAATGGATTTAATATTTTTTAATGTTTCTGTAATTTTGTGCTGGATATTGGAATTGTTTTGTTAAAGGAGAAGCTAGCATAAGGCCACAATAATTTCCAAGTGTAGTGTGTTAAAATGTGGCTCGAGGAAAAGCAATAATCAACGAAATCTATAATTGCACTGGTACGTAACAGAAATTCATTAATTTAGTCTGATGTATATATTTCCATCGTAATTACTGTGTTTCTTAGTTTACTGTATTATAGTCATGTATATTTTTAGTTATTAGCAGTTTTCATTCATATAATATAGTAAATTACTTCATATCATTTTTGTTGTTATTGCAGTTAGGGCTGTTCATGTACCTATATTAAAAAAATATCGATAAGTACAGGTATCATATTTATATATCGTAATTATCTCGTTTCAGATTATCATCATGTATTATTAGAGAAAAAGAGCGACTTGACATAATCGGAAAATAAAATTGAACCCATATGATGTATTCATGATATATATATATAATGTTATTTGCATTTCGAAGAAACTTCTTTCGATAGAACATTAAGAAAATAATTTTATGTATGAAGCATTGCCCTCGCAAAGGTTATTGGGAATCAGAGAAAATATTTAGTGGTAATTAATTACTTTTTAATTTCTTGACCATGTAAATCCTCTATTGTGAAAAAGTAACAGGAAAATATTAATTGTTTACAGAATGTGGCTAAATTTATAATTTATTATTCCGGGAGAGAAAAATCTCATAGTTCTAAATATCTGCTTCTGAATGATGTGAATCAATACCACAGCGAGTTATTTTTGCGATCAATAAGAACTTGTAGTGGTTTTACTAATAATCCAGATGCAGTACAATTTATAGAATCTTTTAAAAAATTTAAACTTGAAAAAACTTTGAAAAAAGGTGTCGGAAACTATTTCATTATTTTCTTGACGTACAAAAAAACGACAGCGACATGATGAGTACGATGACTGCTTGAATTCAAATCTCAGTATTCAAAAGTTTCATTCAGAAATTATTTAATAAAAATTATGCTATTTAGTTATCTATATTTATTTATATTGTGAATATGTTATTAAAATTTTTATATACTTAATATAAATATTATTTTACAAACAATAATGTTAACAAACAGTTCTATTTTTTCAAACCCAGTAAAAATATTTTACTATAGGTACATTGGTCACCCTTGTAGTGCCTAGCAATATACTATCTTAACTTTTAAAATATTTATTCAAAAGGCCGGTATATTGTGGATTTTCTACGCTAGATAATATTATAAACTATAATATTACTTATTTCTTTACAACGAAAAGAAATAAAATTTGATTGTTTGTATATATGGGATAACCTCTGGAAGTACTTAACTGAATTTGAGAACTCTTCGAATAATAGAAGTCCACAGTGTTCTATTCCTAATTGAAATATTATTCCCAATTACTGTGTGACAAGACCACTAATTTTCAGTAAAATTAATTATTCTAGTATTTAGTTTATCAAAGTCCTACAGTACGCCATGGCTATAGATTTGGTTGGTCCGTATGTATGTTTCTCATAGCATTTATTTTAATTTCACCATTACCTCTAGAAGAAGTAACGTTATGCATGTAAAGAAAAGAAAAGCATTAAAAGGACTGTGCTATTCTTTAACTTCTTTGACCTATGTTCATTGATTTTCAACATTTATGAAAGCGCTTCATAAAAATATGGGTTTCTTTTAAAAAGCAATTTTATATCTGTAATACTCATGGACGTACTATTAAGTATTACAAACGGAAGTACCTAAGTAATTTGTTTGTATGTAGGGTTCATTTAAATGGAACAAAAATGATCGAAGGACAGAAAGGGGCTATCCTTGAAGGCACCTGTTGCTATCGTTGCAAATAACACCATAAAATCGCCTCAAGCGCAGATTCCAATTATATGCCGATAGCATCGAACTACGCTGACTGCTGTTTTCAGTTTGAACAATATTTCAGTACTTTTGTACAAATCTATGACACAAAAAAAAGCCCTCCCTTTTTCTGAAGATATCATACAAAATGATTTTTATTTCTATACTGGTGCGGAATTAATACTTATTTCAATAACTGACAACGACATCTACATAGTAGATATTTGGGACATCACTAATCGGCAGCCATTGTTTGCGACACTAGAAGTTTAGGTGGCACGATTATTTTGTACTTGTTTCATGTCCTTTAGTTTCCTTAGTCATTGGTATAGATCAGCCTTTCCCAAAGTGGGCAATAACGCCCCCTTGTGAGCGCTGCAGGCCTAAAGCGGGGCGGTAAGAGACCCAGAAAAAAAAATGGGGGCGTTGTGTAGAGGCCTGGGGGGTTATTTGTAATTTCATTTAGCTAGGAGGCATCTTAGACAACCACTGCATGAGCTCTCCACTCTCAACTACAACTTGTGAACATCAACTAATATTAATTAAAAGATTGCTCAAACTCGGTTCGATATTTCTCTCCGCGTAGTTCATATATCTGTCCTGTTTTATTGAATATACAAAATAAAAATCATGTCAATCGGTCGTTCCGTTTCGAAATGAAAGTAGACACAAACAAACAAATAAAAAGGCAACAGACACACTTTCGCATTTTAATAGTTATTAGTACTCCCAGATAGGTAATTTTCGTAGATAATAGACCGCGGGCAATCATGTTTTAACAAGTTTTTGTTAAATAACCCGAATTGTGCATTCCTGTATCAATCGGCTGGTTCATAGAATACTCGTTCTGACTTGTTGAGTACGATTGAGCGTCGAATGAGATAAACGAGTTTATGCATGTTTGTTTTATTCCTATATAAACAACGTAATATTTATTTTATTTTCATTTGCGGTTTCGCGCGCAATAGATGAGCAGTACTTAAGTTCAACACTTACTTACGTATTTCTCAAAACAAAACAATGTCGGAAGTAAAAAAGAAGAGACGGCAATACTGTGCGGAATATATTAAATTCGGATTCATTGAAAATCCGACAAACCCATCGTCGCCTTTGTGTCTTCTATGTCTAAAAACATTTTCGAATGAAGCAATGAAGCCTTCAAGACTGCAAGATCATTTAAATAAAACGCATCCAGATAAGAAACACGAGAATGTAGCATATTTTCAAGACCTACAGAAGAAGCATAATACTCAGCCAAGTGTAGCAAAACTATTTTCGGCGGCTGCTAAGCAAGATGACGACGGACTTCGAGCTTCGTACAATATCTCTTTGTTAATTGCTCAAAAAGGCAAACCACATAACATCGGAGAAGAGTTAATTTTGCCAGCAATAAAGAAGTAATAACTACTGTGCTTGATAAACCAGCCGCAGATATTATCCGAAAAATTCCTTTGAGTAATAATTCTGTGCAAAGACGAATTGATGAAATGGCTGAAAACATTGAAGGATCATTGTGTGCTCACCTGAGGACAAGTCAATTCTCAATTCAGCTCGATGAGTCCACTTTACCAACTAATGAAGCATTGTTGCTGTCTTACGTGAGGTTTATTAAAGATGAGAAAATATGTGAAGAACTATTCTTTGCTAGAAATTTAGAGACCGATACAAAAGGCGAAACCATATTCAATACATTAGAAAAGTTTTGTGATGAGAAAGAGATTCCCTTGAAAAATATTATATCAGTTGCTACGGATGGCGCTCCGGCTATGACAGGGTGCTATAAAGGCTTCATAGCGTACTTAAAAAATGAAATTCCAGATGTCCTTGCTGTACATTGCGTTATTCATAGACAACATTTGGTTGCTAGAAACTTAAGTGAACGACTATTTCAATCACTGCAATATGTCATCAAAGCAGTCAATAAAATCCGCAACAGCTCTTTGAATGATAGATTATTTCATCAGCTTTGTGTTACTAATGACGAGGATTTCAACCGTTTGTTGTTTCATACTGAAGTTCGTTGGCTATCAAGAGGCAATTGTCTGAATCGATTTTACAACCTGTTTGACTCTGTTATAGAGTTCTTGGAAACTAAAGATACAGAATTGCACAACAAGCTCATTACATCAAAGAATGATATAGCTTACATGACAGACCTGTATAAATTGTTCAACGACATGAATCTCCAACTGCAAGGCGATGAACTAAATTTAATTAAAACAAAAAACGTCGTTGCTGCTTTCGTAGCCAAACTGCTTCTACACAAAAAGAATATGGGCAGACGTGAGTTTCACAATTTTCCGAATTTATCAGTATCATGCAGTAACGACGAATTGTTTGCCTACTGCCAACATTTGGAAAACCTCCACATTGACTTCACCGAACGATACCAGGACATTTTGAACTTGGAAATACCAGACTGGGTGTTGGATCCGTTTTCAAATGTCAACACAGCAATGTCACCTCAGCTGGAAGAAGAACTTATAGAATTGACAACAAACGAGGAAATAAAAATCAAGTTCAAAAATGGTTACCAAGAATTTTGGCTACAAAAACCGATCACGCAATTGTACCCTGGATTGTGGTCAATCGTTCAGCGATTCTTGATAGCATTCCCATCGTCATATTTGTGTGAAAGTCGGTATAGTGCTCTGGCAACACTGCTTACTAAAAAGAGAAATCGTTTGCATGTTACCAAACGTGGCGACTTGCGGCTGTTCTTGAGTAAATTGGAACCTGATATCAACAAACTTATTAAACAGCATCAGTAGGGCTATTATGTATCTTTTTTAGCAGCTCTAAGTGACAATCACTAACCAAAGTGTCTAACTACGAACTGTCAAACTAACGTTTTCGTATTATCTACGCTCGGTTGTCAACTAGAGTGACGTCATTTTTAATGGCTCGTTGTTAGTCACCGAACGTTTTTTTTTAAGTCTTAGTGCTTATCGATAACCACAATCGGACCTATTTCGTATTATGTACGAAAATGATAACTTAAAGTGACCGTCACCTGCTAGCCTCGGTTGTCCACCGAACATTCGTGAAAGCAACTACTCGACGGTAGTGTTTTATAGGTGATTAGTGATCGTCACTTGCATTTTAATATGAATTATATTGGAACTTTGATTTTTTACTGTTGGAATTATATGATAACATAGATATACCTAGATATACATTATTTATCTTTAAAAGTAAATGAATACGTCGGTTTAAAATGTCAAGCTTTTGTACTTTGGAGTAATATTGTTGTTTTCTACTGACCTAAGCTGAAGAACAAAGGAAAAACAGAGTCATGAGACTTGAAAGACGTCGCCTTCGTTATCATATCATAGATCCGCTGCAACTGGATGAAGAGTGCTCGTTATTTTCGGTTAAATGAAACAAGCTTTCAATGATTACTTGAATAATGTAAGAAGAAAATGTAGCTCTATAGCTACATTTACCACTAACACAGCGAGGTACGGCAATACCCAATGAAGCTGATGTATGTTAATATGCGTAAACTGTTAAAAACCTTTCTTGTTTTGATATATTTTATCATTTATTAGATGTACTTACATACTTTTATAACATTGCAGATACTTGCAGTATTGTCACAGCTAGCATTTCTAAATGTTTATATGAAGCGACTAGCACTCAGTTCACTACATCTTGAAACATTAGATGGTTTCCAATAGCCCATGGAGAAAAAGAAGTTATTATGATAGTGTCTTAAGTGGACAGAATATACCTTTTCATGAAAACTGTTCTATGTACTGTTCTATGGCGTTTACACAGCATTTACCATATAATAAATCTGTTTCATACAGGTTAAGTCTGGGTCGTGTAATAGGATGTATAGATGGTACTCAAGTGGCATTGGTTCTCTCAATGGAGCATGAAGTGACATATTTCAATCATAGCTATTATTATTTATTAAAGTTTTATTTCTAAGTATATTCAGCTGCCCTTAATTTAATAGCCTTATTATAATGAGAAATGTGTTGCGGAATTTTTTTTTGAAATTGCATACTGTTTTCGGATATGTGACAGTTTAATCGCATTATATAGTAATGTAATATTTCAGTGAGCATCTTATAATTCCTATGTGTAGAATCAGTCATCTATAGTCATATTTGGAAGGTCTATAAATATAACGAGAACCACAATTCGATAACAATAAACCGAAATAATTGCAAATTATGTTTTTATGCAGTTATAGAAGTATTTGTATAGTTTATTAAATTATTAATTTTGGCTAAGTAAAGGCTTGTAATATCGCATACTTCTTAAATATGTATTCAGTGGGTTAGGTAATGATCATCCTGCGGCTACACGTCCTCTACTAATAATAGGAAATTTGTTTAAATTTCTTTTTTCCTTCAAGGTGACTGGATATGTTCAACATCCTTAGCTGATGACACCTATAGTAGGAGCATCTGAATTTTCTCTAGAAGAATATTATATCAAACCCCATAATGGAGTTCAGAACACTGATGAGCTGTGCATAAAAAAATTTATAAGTACATAGAGTACTTCATTATGAACCTGTAACTGGAAGAGTAGTAAATGCATGTATCGTGTCTCATAATATAGCCAGTACACATGATACTCCTGTAATGGACTTAACTGATTCTGATATTAATTTAAACTTTACTGTTCTAATTTTTTCAAGCTATGTTGAAATACTGGTATTATTCAACTCCAGTACTTGTTTCCTGTTTTTCAATATCAATAACCAATATTTATGCTCTATCAGGTCCATTGACAATAATTATTAACACATAATATGTATACTGATGATTGAATACAGAACATTTTTGTAATAAATACAAATTATACCACCATTCTTTGTGTATATTCTCCTAACAGTTATGAGATGACTTTTGTATACATATATTTATGCTGTACCTATATCCATATCCCCAATGGGTTAGTCAGAAAGGACGAAGCACCATACTTTGCCGTCCTTACATATATAACTATTACAACATCAAAAATCAATATTTTTTTTATAAAAATTACATCTATTAAGTAGGAAGTAACAATACATTTAACATTTGATGCCTTATTATATATTTTTAACTCTTCTCTGGCCCACCCATGAGAAAGGGTTACATGTATGTTGTTTTCATGTGGTATCCCCTGTAGGCCTAATCCCCAAGTTTATGTAAAGTCAAAGAATATTTAATGCATAAATACCTATACAGGTAAATGAAAGACATTGAGTAAAAAGTTAACTTAGATACATTTATTCATTATTAGTTTACAAAATATGGCCAATGAATTAATTAATTTGAATTATAAAGTAAATATTATCTTAGTTAATTATAATTAAAATTTGTCCTATAAAATATAACCTACATGACAAATGAAGACTAACAATTAAAACTATTCTAAAATGTGTAAACTAGTTTGAAATAAATGTTGATTATATTCACCGGGAAGAAGATAGCTCCAAGACCATTCTGTATGTCCATTACGCTGGCACTGGCACATTATGTAAAAATAAAATTAAAATAATTATTCAAAAAGAAAGCTACTTCTTGGGGCTTCGAGAGACCGTCGGGCTGGCAGCTCCTTCCACCAGTGTTAGCTTGGCTATTTAAAGAGGATATACTACCGATCTGTTAGGCACCCTGAACAATTACACTTTAAAAGCAAATTTTTCGATGAAGTCTGTTACATAAAACTTAGTTTGTTTCAAAGTTTATAAATATGAATGTTGAAATATATACAATTTTGTAACTATTACTATTGTATCTTACTTTTAATAAATATAAAAGTTATTCAAAAATATATTAAGTTAATAAAAATAACATACGTATGAATGAGACAATATTATTTTTATTAATAGATATGAACCACACCACCTTTGATTATCATCCATAACTCCCTGACAAGCCTATCATCTTTTGTATTGTCTGCATTTGAAACATATTTGTAATATATAAATAAATACTTTGAATGTGTATATGTGAATATACATATAAAATTGGAAACCCACATATATTTGAATAACAGACATTCAAATTTGGTATTACCACATGAGCACTTGACCAGCAAGAAAAAATGTCTGATACATTCCTATGAATAGAAGATAGATATAATATCAGATATTTCTTCTTGTTGGTCATGAAGATGCCATGTTGTTTATGGTGTGGTGGTTATGGTGTTGCATAACTGCAAGTCGCAAACTTAAAATTGTGACAAGGCTCCCCAATTGTTCGATGAGTTTGCCATTGATTGCTGCCACACTAGACGCAAGCCGCTCATTAGTAACTACGCCTTTCTTCTATTTCGTAGACTCATCAAGGCATTTGTAGATCTCAAAGAACTGAAATTAAAATATTTTTAGTGTAATATTATTGATTTTTGCATTGTTTCGAAAAAAAATTTGCTTATTCTCTTTGTTTTTGTTTTTTTGTATATCGATATTTTATCAGACAATTTTAAATAAAAGGTTTGGACACATATCCGTTTACACTTATAGAACCCATATAAAGTGCGTATTATTATTATATTTTATAATATAAAGGGCAATATGTGCATGTCGTAAGCAAAGTATTATTTATTCGGACATTTAGTAGACATAATGAAGTTGACGGTATCGTTCTACGATATTATTAGTGGCTAGTTATGAGCCTTCCTTTAAAAAGTTAAATACAATACTTTACGTACCTTGCGCCATTGAATTGTGGATTTAGTGATACCATTGGCTACAGCAATCAACTGCATTGCAATTAAATCCCATGCTCGCTTTGCAGCCTGGCTGACAAGGGACCCGCCTGAAAAGCGACCCAAGATAATATCGTGGTACGCTTCTGTGAATTCCAGCAATAATTTCAACTGCCTTTGCGAAACCTTCCTTAAGGCCTTGTGGCTCTCCTTTTAGGGGAAACATTCGTACGCTAGATGGCGTTTGCTTATCGAACGTGTTCATAGTACCTAATTTCACAGATTTCTCCCACACACACACGCGCGATTCCCGTAGGCCACACATGCAAATAAAGTTATAATACTATTGAATGTTTCGTAAGCATTACGTTCAGAAATATTTATGAGATGAAATCGTATTTAGTTTAGAAATAAACATATTAATCGTAGTTTGAAAAATATTACACATATTTTCATATATTATATTAGGTGTTCATTTGTATATAATAAAATAAAAATAATGCGTTACACCTACTTATATCGTAAAGATTTTTTGACCTGTTTGCTGTCAGGAGACTAGGGCCAGGATCAGATGATGCGCAAGGATATACTTATATTATATTCTACGTACTGTACTGTACTTGATGATGTGATTCAGAGATCTGAGTGTGATGCAGTAGATAACGAAACCCAAGTACTCCTAGTCAGACGACTCATAATAAACCCATTGAAATCCAACTCATTCTACTGATTTCGACAAATTCTTTGGTAATGGATGATAACCAACAGCCTAATGATACCGTGGAGTTAACAATTCGCCGTCTAGTACCTACGGACCATTTTGACTTCGGCTTATTTGGTATTGACATGTAGGTATATTGGTGAATACCAAGGTTTCTATTAGTATGAGTAAGAGTATGGTTTTGGAGTCAGCGGCAATAACAAGAACACCTACTCTGTGGCTTGGGCCAGAGAATTTGGCTACGGTATTCTAAAGACAAGAGGCCGGCCTTTGGGGTCGCGAGCGAACGGAGTGAGGCTTCGGTCATCCATCCATGCAGATCTATGTAAGCTAGCTAGTAATTTAAACTTGAACCAGACGTGCACCAAGGGTGATTTCAACTGTATACACTTGCAGCTAGTTAAAATCAGACTTCCTAGTAAAAAAAGAAGGTCACTTATACGGTAATTTCTAATTCTGTAATCATTATTCAATTAGTCCAAGATCCGACTGAGGTTGACCTTCCCTAATCGAGGAAATTCCCTAAATAAAACGCCAAAGTAGGGTTGCCTACCTTTTTCTAAGCAATAATTAAAGGTTGATAAGTGTAAATAGCTGTGTGTATTAGTAATTTACTCTCATAGTTTCCTTACATATGAAAATTATATGTGAAAATGTAGATAATAATATTAGGAACACGATGGTATAGGGTTATCTTTGTTTGCAACCCTACTTTGGAATTTTATTTACATCTTTTACTCGTTAGAAACTGCATAACAATAATTATTGAAAAAAATTAATTAAATAATTTTTAATTCAAAATGCAGGGATGTGGGGTGGCAACCCTAGCTCGTTTTGTTTATTATACATTATATTGTATAAAATATTTATTTTATTAGGAAACTCGATTAGGGAAGGTCAACCTCAGTCGGATCTATAACTATTAATTTAATTTGAGAAAAAAATACTAGATTATAATCGGTTTCTTATATTTTTTAAAATTTAGGTAATAAATACAGGAAAGTATGTATGACAATTGTAGGTACAAGTAAAGAGGAAACTGCACTTATATATATAATTACATGTAACGCAAATAATATAACGTTTATAACTTAGTTTTTATTTAAAATATTTTGTTAAAACTTAGTACACTTGACTAAACTATACATTAATAATAGTAGGGTGTCCATTATTATTTTACTCATTACGGATTCTTCTGTATTTTATTCCAAGTTTCTACTGTTAGGGGCGTTTCGCATCTTGCAGGACCTCTTCACTGTAATCGAAGATAATTCTACTTCCATTTTTCGTCTCTTCACTCTGTCTATATCAAAAACAATAAACTTAACAAAACAAAATAAAGTATTGATAATATCGAAGAGTTACAAGTTATTTCCACTCCTATTTAGTCTATAATGTATCTGTCCTTTGCAACTCACTATACTGTATGAAGGACAAGAAAATCAAAAACATAAAAACTCCCGACAAAAATAAACCTTAAAAAGTAAGAAAATAATATGTACCTCAATGCCCTTTAGGTTTATGATAAGTTTCGATATAAATAGAAGTAGTAATATGTCCAAGCGTCTGCAAGTCTGAGGACTGCTAAGTTTACTTGTATTTAAATTTTATACCTAGTTTTATCGTTTTTAGCTGTATTGTTTTTATTTTATTTATTTAGTGGTCCTCCGACGCGACAACGCTTGGATATATTACTACTACTATTTATATCGAAACTTATCACAAATTATAAGGCCCATGAGGTACATATTATTATTTTACTTTTTGGAGTTTCTTTATTGAATCAGGGGTTTTTAAATTTTAAATTTGTTTTATTTCATGATTTTTAAACACTACAATCTACACTATTACTACGATCTACATTCACGCAAATACTTCCCGGGACGATACACGAAATTGCGACATGGGATCGTGCCTCGCCAAAATCTGAATATTCTGACAATAGTTGTGTGATCTATCATCAGACCTTGATCACCATCTATCTATCTATACCCTATTCATAGAGACCATTTCAATGAGCTTAAACATGATATCTCTACTATAAGTGGC
Organism: Zeuzera pyrina; assembly: GCA_907165235.1. Classification (NCBI taxonomy): domain Eukaryota; kingdom Metazoa; phylum Arthropoda; class Insecta; order Lepidoptera; family Cossidae; genus Zeuzera; species Zeuzera pyrina. The sequence continues at coordinate 15,429,860 of OU015624.1, forward strand.
GAGGAGTTGGGTATCCTGCTGACTTCAGACGATGCTGCAGCATCAGGTCAAGTTTACCATGTCATTGTGACATTATTGAAGTCATAAGATACTAAATTTCGTATCGAACAGACTAGTAGAAGATGCTCGCGTCTCTTCAAAAACTAAAAAAGAACTAATATTCTTTAAACGGCTGAACAGATTTTCTTAAATCATAGCCAAGGACACTCGATCACGTCACCTTTCAAACAAAAAAAATTAAATCAAAATTGGTTCATCCTCTTAGGCCCTACGATGCCACAAACAGACACACTTCAAACTTATAACACCCCTCTTTTTGGGTTGGGATTAAAAATATAGGAAACAATAAGAGATGAAGTTGATATATAATACTAACATCGATTAACATCTTATTATACAAGTATTTACACAGTTTAACATTATTAGTCTTGCTAATGACCCGTTCATTACCAAGATTTCATGACCCACCGATTTTCTTTCTCTCTTCTGAAGAGACTAAATACATCACCTCTTCTCCAAAACTGTGTATTAAGAAGATAAAAACAGAGTGAAGGGACATAATATGGTGGAAAAATATAAAGAAAGATTTAAAAATCATTAAAGATAAAAGTTAATACATTATATAATAATAATACCGTTTGCCATTATTCATAAGTATTGATGATATATATAATAACAAGCGTTATTGATGACAATGCTTCATGACCCTCATATCCTCTTCCTCTCCTCTGACTTTTATGTACTCCCTCTTCTTTCTTCCCTCTGCCCTCTTCTTCTCTTCACTAGTTCCTACATGCTAGTAGAAGATGAAACATAGTATGAAGGGACACAATATACTGGAAAAAATAAAGGAAGATCAAAAATTATAAAAGATAAAAGTTAATATAATATAAAATAAAAAGATGTAATAACGAACATTATAATCCCCTGGCATGAAGGTACTCCTTCTTCCATTTGTCTCTTTACTTGTTCTATACTACATATTACTATGAGATAAAACATAGTATGAAGAGATAATATTCATTTATTTATAACATTTACTCTCTATTAATACAATGTACATATCATTCAAACCACCACCAAATTGTCATCGGGGGAGTCTGGTGTCTGCTATATGCTGGAAATACATGGTATAAAGGAAGATCAGAAAATCATAAAAGTTTATTATAAAATAAAAACCAATACTAATGAACATTATAATCATTTAACGGAATGAACATTGTAAAAATTTTAGGGAAGATAAAAGCAAAAATAAATGATAAAAGTTACGCATTATAAATTACGAATAACTTTTTAATAACATTACAGCGTTATTGATAGTAACGCTTCATGACACGCAGATCCCATTCCTCCGGCCTGAATTTACGCTGTCTTCTATTTGTCCAATTCCCTTTTCATTGACATTGCCAATTAATTTCGGTGCTCGTACTCAGCTTCCTCACGAGCAGCTTGAGCCATGCTGTGTGCAGTTGTCTGTTCCCACCAGGTGCACATGGTGTCATGGTGAGAACGATATAATTTCACAGTGAAAAATGGGATGTCCAAGGTTGCCAGAAAATATCTTAAATGAGAGAAACCACATCCAATAGAAATTATTCCAGCTACTGCTTCATGGTTAATAGTCGCTTTTTCTTTTAAATTACGAGACGTCTCCAAAATAAACTCTTTGTTGCACAATTTACAATTAACATAAAATTTTGAGTAAAGACCAAATTTAACTTCTCTATTAATATTTAAATAAGAAAACTTACAGTCATGAAGAGATTCATGATCTGCAATTTCCTGAATTTGTTGAAAAAAATAATCTGTCTACAATTCTTTTTGCCTTTTAACAAGCATTTGTTTTTGCTTACTGGCAAACTCTGAAATTAAAAAACAAATATATCTGACTATTCGAAATAACTGTGAGACAAATTGATGCAATATTCAGTATTTTCAAGATAAAAGTTCTGTTATGGATACTAACAGTTAAATACTTATGAAAGATGCGCTCACATTATTTCATTAATAGACGGATTAATGTAATGGAAATGCCAATTCTATTTGTTATTACTATAAAATATATTTCTGAATAAGTTATGGATTCGAAACGGATCATTAAGAAAGAATTTACATTAGTTGTAATAATAAGAAACAAGCTTAGAAATTTTTCCCGTAACTACCATATGGAAAACGACACAAATTAGTATTTATTGCTTTCAGTAATAACATTAGAGAAAGTTTCCATTATTCATCATTGTACGTTGGTCACCCTACATCACTTACTAAATATGGTAATTTTATTTGGAACATTGGAATGGTATAGATAAATCTAGTTCAAATGAGTTTCAATCATAACTTTTTTGTACACAAGAATAATGCTGACTTCATAGTTCAATTGTTACTTTTTAGTCAAGTGTGATTGTGACCGTCATTTAAAATCAAACGTTATATGTTTTTTCCAATTGGAAGAAATAATTATGAATTTTTTTACGGAACGTATCTATAATCTCATATCGAAATTGCAATGCAAATGTTGCCAACTAGCAGTGAATATCATCATTGAAGTGAATGAAATCCGAGATCAATTCATTTGCGAATGTAACATACCACTTTTCATGTCCAGTTTTTTTCACGGGCACTAGCTACTAAAAGTGTTTAATCCTAAATACTGGCCAGAAAAACTATTAATTATCTAGTATCATCCAGCCCAGTAATTAGGACATTACTATTATATAAATAATAGTAATGTCCTAATTACTACCTAATTATTACCTAATTACTGCAATACATAAAATTAATATATGGGCTTTATTACAATTTTCACTTACATAACATGAATTTAACAATTTATTAAAAATTGAATCATTAATAATAATTAACTATTTTTATAATTTAAAACTTTATACTTTATATCCTCTCCGCATACAATATCTTATAAATTCTCACTTAAGTACTTTACAAATTATAAATTAGGAATAGTTAATTTCATTTGTAACAAATGTGATTTGTTAATTAAATACCTCCATAGAAATATCTCATGGAACAAGTTTTTCATTATAATTATTTGTTATTGTTACATAAAATTAATATATTTATTACAATTTTCACTTACATAATATAAATTTGTCAATTTTTTAAAAATTGAATTGATTTGATTACTATTTTTTAAATTTAAAACTATACTTTATGTCCTCTTCGCATACAATTTCTGATAAATTCTCATTTAGGCACCTAGTTTACATATTATAAATTAGGGTAACTTTACTTATGAAGTCATAAATGTGATGTTTAATGAAGTACCTACATAGAAATTTCATAGAACAACAGCTTTACGTTATAATTATTTGTTACTGATACTAGGTTACTACCAGATTCTCGGATGTATTAGTTTTACTATAAATAGGCCTTATGCGTTTTTTATGGTTCTTAATGTAATATACATATACATGAATATAAAGCTGTGTTCATTCCGAGGTCCTAGGATCCGAGTTATTTGATTCCCAGTCTGATCACTTAATTTGTTCTTTCAATGTCCTGCTCAGGTTAATTATGTTCATGAAACGAGTTAAACTGTGAGTCTACTTACTGGAAGAGTATCTAGTAACATCCAGACTACCAGTTACCAGTTTGTAGCCTGAGTGCATTATCATAGTATGAAGTATGCTTATTTTGGGGTCACACAAATGGTATAAGTATAAATCAGTGGTAACATAAGTGGTGATCTGGACATCTACAAAATCACTAAAATACCATTAATGCATTAGGAACTATTAATTAAAGTTTAAATTGTGACTTATGAGAAATGTCTGAAATGAATATTAATTAAATATCATTATGTTATACAAGTTATAATCGATGCTCTCGTTAGTTCAAATAGGCAAGTATAAATTATAAACGTTCAATGGGTTCAAACTTACCTACTATAACAGTTTCATACCTAACTAGTAACTAGCATACTTTTTTTTCTGTAACATAATAATTACCTACCTTTCTGAATGGTGTTTTCGTGTTGTATTGCGTGTATTTTCTATACAGATTTGTAAATGCAAACGCCTCTTTTTGGTAATTTTGTTAAATTGCCTTACTTTCCCCATCTGAAATATACAAAGTTATTGTTTTTAAACAATCACTTTTACGAATACATATCTTTACAGAAGAATAATTGAACATAAATAAAGAGAGATTTTTTATGTGTATAATTAATGATAAATAGCGATTAGTGAAAAAATTATGATAACTATGTATTTGTAGTTGAAAAAATTGCAAAATTGATAGAAAAATTTTGAAAGCGCGGTAAAAATATAAATATTTTTTGTACAATTATGCCTTGAGAGGGAAGGCAAAGGAATCTATGCATATAACAGCCGACGTCTTTAGTATGAAATGAAATATTCTTCTTAAAATATCAAATGTCGACATAAGATATTTTAATGTTCATTACATTCTCTGGCGACAAATATATCGAAGCAGTCTTTATAGTAGGATCGACTTTAGCCGACTAAACCACAAAAAAAAACCCAACATCACACTACAGAATAAGCACTTATTTCAACAATTTCGCATAATGCATAACAGCGTAGATACTTGGGACGCAAAACTATATCAATTTTACATCACGATATTTACTAGTAAACAATTTGCAAATAATTAAAATAAACGCCCAACCGCTCCCATAAAATCCCGCCAAAAATTTGGTAAAAATATAAATTATAGATATAATTATAACTAGGTACTTACTGACACTTACTTACTGACATAAAATTGGCATATTGCCATTACATTAACTTTAATATACTTTTAGGCATTCGTTTTCTTTCTAAATGACATAATTATGACAATTTACGTTATATTACAGTAAATGAGTTACATTATGTCATACTTAAATTGAATACTAACCGATTATTAAAATTTTGGACACATGAAGTAATATATCGATATTACATTTGTTTTTTTCACTGGCAACACTTTTTATGAATAAAATTGTTGTAGACGTCTACTTTCTACAGGGCTCGTAGCCCGACTGAAGCGCCACATCGGTGACATCAACTTTTACATAAAGTATTCGAGTCAATGAATCCTGTTTTTTTTACTTTTCTTATCGAATGTGAACAACATATATTTTTTTTATGGTTGTTATAACAATAAACTTATTTTTAGTGATAATAGAAAACTTTTCTGTTCTTTCATTATAGCTGGCTTGTCCTCCAAACTTACGAGTAAAATTACCATGACCGGGGGATACTTCTCAGAAAAAAAAAAAATTCGTATGTTCCGCTATGATATTCAATATTTGAAATCCATACGATTGTAGACAAAAGACTGAACAATTTATTTTGACTTACAGATTGGGTGTAATTTGCTTAGTTAGCCCGTAAGTAGTACCCAAAAATCAGCAAATTATCGCACTGTAGCGATTCTTGTCAGAAAAAAAAAATAATTTCATTATGTTCTGCTATGAATTTTAAAACTTCCTACATATCTGGCTATAGACGAAAGAATGATCTATTTACTGTAATTTTTAGTTTGTGTATACTTTGCTTATTAAGCCCGAACATAACACTCAAAAGTTAGTAATTTCTTGTTCTTTGGTGATTCATCTCAGAGAAAAAAATTTATTTCACTATGTTTTTCTATTAATTTAAAAAAAATTTTCTCATCAGATTGTAATCGAAAGAACGAACTATATATTTCAACTTAAATTTTGTGTGTAATTTGATTAAAAAGCCCTTGCGGACTCCTTGAAAATCAATAAATTCGCGTACTGCGTAAATGCGAAAAATCTTCTTTGAGAAAAAAAAAATTTCAGTATGTTCTACTATGAATTTTAAAAATTTAAATCCATACGATTATAGATGAAAGAATGGCCTACTTATTTCAACTTGCAGTTTTTGTATAATTTACTTAGTTAACCCAAAAACTCTACCCAAAACTCAGCAAAATCCCATATCCTCGTACTTTACCGGTCCAAAGAGCCTTAACGATGGCATCTAAAAATGGTTAGGTATATAGTTTAACACAAACTTTTTTTAAGTAGGTAAACTTGCTCTCGAAAACAGCAGACTTATTACAACTCACAATATAAATAATAAAAGCTTTATAATAAATGACTACTTAGAATGACTGAATAAACAGCGAGAATATTATTTTCAAATTTTCACGTCGTTTTCAGAGGCAAAAATAAATATTAATATGATTTACTTACCTACAAGAAAAATTTTCAGAATAATAATTAAAATTGTCTTTCGCAACACGTTTACACTTCGCGAAGTCTCAAATCTCGAATAGAAAACAATTATTTAAAGTTTCGAGGATTGAAAATGTCAAGAGATTCGCGCCAAAAAAGCTCTATAACCCGTAATTATTGAGTATGCAACTTTTTCTACAGTGAATTATTCTAATGTGAGTATAACTAAATTTTGCCGTATAACACATTTTGACACATCCGGTGTGCACTAGGACGCGATAACCGTTGTCGATAAATGTCCATAGTCACGGACGGTCCACGACTGTCACTGGAGAGTTCCTAAGATACGTAGTACCAAATAGAACTGATCTTCGGTTGTCCACCGAACTCGGTGACCAACCGATCTCGCTTGTTCACTACGAAATGTCAAAGATACATATTAGGCCCTCAGATTCATCCTTCACATTAGTTTTTATATAAGGATCGATTATATTTGTTTTATTTTGAATAAAAGATACTCTGTTTGAATACTATAAAGTTGCGTTTCAATAATCATTCTCATTGGCAGGTGCAGCCCGTAAGAATAAACTTGAGACCTGAGCGCCGTTGTGTATTACCTACTGCGCTTAGTATTCAAGTTAACTTGCGGGTTATAGTAAAAGTCGCGTTTGGAATTAATGTTTAATCTCCGCTAATATAGCTCACAATAATTAATTAATTTAATTTGAAATTATAGTGGTTTTTCAGTAGGTGAAAAAATGGGGGCGCTAAAAAATAATTTATTCTCAAAGTGGGCAGTAGACAAAATAAGTTTGGGAATCCCTGGTATAGATCAATGACTAAGGTATAGACACAAACCACTAAGGAGATACTGATAAAGAGAAAATCAAAAATCACTGTTTTTGAGAATGGACAACAAAAGAGTAAATCAGTAAAGTAGTAAAGTAATAAGTCCATATCCACAGGACTACGGACTAAAAATAATAAATGCAAAAACAGAACTTACAGTTTTAAACTTAAGACTCAATTTAGCCTACCGACATAGATAGAGGTAAAATGAGCCGAGAAGGATAGCTACAAGGGATGTCATTTGTCCCTTTCTAATACTTGCCATATGATTGAAATATGATCTTTGGTAGTAATTATTTCACCTTTCCAGAGACAATTGTTCCAACGATAAGCTTAACATATTACTCGTAAAAGTTTAGATACGTATCTTTATTTTCAACCTATATATATACGTATATACGTACAAACTTATTAATCCATACTAATTCATCCATACTATCCATACTTCCATACTAATATTATAAATGCGAAAGTCTGTCTGTCTGTCTGTCTGTCTGTTCGGTTTCCGGCTAAACCGCCGTACAGATTTTAATAAAATTTGGCATGGAGGTAGTTTGACACCAGGGGGTGAACATCGGCTACTTTATTTTTCAGAAATCTACTCTTAAAGGGGTTAAAAGGGGGATGAAACTTTGTATGGGAAATGCTAAGCCGCTGAACCGATTAAGACGAAATTTAGTACAAAGATAAAACCTTTTCTAATAAAAAACAAAGATTTCTTTTTTTCCGAAAATCTACCCCTAAAGGAGTGAAAAAGGGGATGAAACTTTGTATGAGAAATTTTTAATCACTGAACCGATTAAGATAAAATTCGGTACAGAGATACACCTTTTCTATTAAAAAAACATAGTTTTCTTTTTTATCAAAAATCTACCCCTAAAGGGGTGAAAAAGGTGATGGAACTTAACAGGGGAAATGCTAAACTGCTGACCGATTAAGACGAAATTTAGTACATAGATAAAACCTGTTCTATTAAAAAACATACTTCTTTTTTCGCCAAAAATCTACCCCTGAAGAAGAGATAAGAGGGATGAAACTATAGGGGATCCATCCATACTGCTATACTAGTATTATAAAAGCGAGTCTCTCTGTCTGTCTGTCTGTCTCCTTGGTTTTCACGGCTAAACCGCTAGACCGATTTTGAAATTTGGAAATTTGGAATCATGGAGATAGTTTAACACCAGGGGATGAACATAGGCTACTTTATTTTTCAGAAATCTACCCCTAAAAGGGAGAAAAAGGAAAATTTTAATCGCTGAACCGATTAAGATGAAATTCGGTACAGAGATACACCTTTTCTATTAAAAAAACATAGTTTTCTTTTTTATCAAAAATCTACCCCTAAAGGGGTGAAAAGGGGGATAAAATTTTATAGGGGAGTTTGATAATGCTAAACCCTAACAATATGGGTATCAAATGGAATGGAATACACAGGGGATGGTTTCGGGACACGTGACGTCATCATAAATCCAATATGGCGGATGTTCCATAATAGGAAATAACTTTTTTGTTCAGTACCAACAATATGGGTATCCAATGAAATGGAATGTGCATGGGAAAGTTTTTGTATATGTGACGTCATCATTAATCTAATATGGCGGATGTTCCATTACAGAGAATAACTTTTTTGTTTAACACCAACAATATGAGTACCTCTGGTAACCTCAGTGATCTTAAGAGATTAAGGAAAATTTTTCCACGCGGACGAAGTCACGGGTACAGCTAGTATATTAATATAATATTAAACAGGAAATTATTGTTCGAAAGTGTCTAGTAATATTCTTCATGGTTACTATGGTAACCTTATCAATTTGTAGTTCATAATGGCTATTTTACTTTTTGGCGGGAACGGGAGAAGTGAGGTTGTCATTTTTATTTAGATTTCCTGTTTTTTACATTTTTAGGAGTTTTAAAGTACAACCGTTATAGTGTATTGTGTTTTAAAGTTCTGTGTAAGTGAAAAGAATGGAGGAGATTCAAACAAACATGTGTAGCTGAAGTTTTCGCGCTCTTCCAAGAAGTCCTTTTTTAACTTCAGTAAAGCCTACTGTCACTTTACTGGAGGAGAGTTAGGGACAGTTAATGTTCCTCTTGAAGTCTATAATATTTCGACTGACGGACTACATTGTCCATGGTCAAAAATAAATTAAATAAAACAAAATAATAAAATAATAGTTCTTAATGAATTAGTTGGTTGTTTACACTGAGTAAGTAAGTTTACACTGAGTAAGTGATCGCTACGTTTTGTTGTTTACATGACAGGCATTGTTCATTAACGGTTTTGTTTCATAATGCTCTGTAATTGTATGGTGCTTATTATAAAATCGTGAAAAGAGTTGCATAAAAACGTATAAAAGCGAATCTTACGGTGGTTGTGATATATGCTTTCACGGATGAGCTAAAACATACTAAAGTTTTCGATTTCGTGAAAAAGGTTAATAAGATTGGTATGGTATTGGTATTGGTATGAATAAGATTGGTAAACCATCAATGATGTTATAATACAAAATTATGGGCAAATACGTCCATGGTAAATAACTGAGGTGTTAATATTGAGAAGTTCATTTTACTTGTATGTATTTACTCATCTTGTGTATATGTAGCTAAAAGAGAAATATCTAAACCTCCGTGTCTTAATTTGATAGCAGTTTTCTCCGAAGAATGAAGAAAGAAGGCAAATGTGGTTGGACGTTGTTTCGATGTCGCAAAAAGTAACTTTAAATCTATAAACTCTGTTACGTGTAGCCTTCACTAAAAACCAGATTTTTTTTATGTAGCCAGTTCGCGATAATTGCTAAAAGCCATTGTAATAAAATTTTATTAAATGAAAATAGGTTGTTTTATTTACTGAAATATCACGAAAAACAAGCTATATGTTCTATAGTTCACAATTTGCACATGTAGATCATTCATTTACTTACATGTTTAAAACACACGAATAGAAAGAAAAAATAAACGAAACGAAAGAAAAAAAAACAAACAGACTTTAACCAAGAAGTTAAAGAGATCGTATCATTTACAATGCTGTTCCTCGTTTTAAATAAAAATATTTGATATTTCCACATATCTACTACTAATAGATGTTGTGTTGATGTGTTCACTAGTCTTTCTCGCTCAAACCGGCATTTGCTCTTTTTTATCTTACAAAAATTTTATATTAATTCTATACTTGTAAAGTTCGAAAATTATTTAAAACTGAAAAGTACTAACGAACAAAGATTTGTTTGGTTCTTATGTCTGTCAAATAAAACAGCTTAATAGTATTGACAAACATTGAGCATACAGATAGAGACGAAATATGTGTTCATTCCTTTTTATTATAGGCTTACATCATATTATATTTCTTTCAATCCATTAATTCATAACGTGTGAAAGGCGATACCTGTTAGTGGTTTTGTTGATATTTTAAAGTTGTTCAATATAATGACTACAGTCACCTTAATACATTATGGTCACCTAATTAGACAGACAGACAGCGGGAATCACATGGACGAGGAAGGCGGGTAACAGAGAGGAATGGAAAAACTTGGAGGAGGCCTATGTCGAAAGACAAACTGGGGAGTAAATAATTAAAGTCAGAATCAATATGTACTTATATAAATGTAGTTAATCTCTACAAATAAAGGCTATCTTTATCTTTAATTAGACAGTGATAAAAAGCATCCGTGGTGAACATTTTGCTCGGCTCGCAATTCAGCCGCAAGGGCACAGCACAGACTACTAAGGGTGATCCTGTTAGAGTGATAAGTCCATGGCTTGAGGAGTGTTAGGTACTTAGTGTTCTAGTAGTAATATTACATTCTTTTTGTTTCTTTAGAAAGTATGTCAATAGGCTGATGGTCTTGTTACAATGCCTTAAGAAATATAAACATAGAGTAACCTATATATTATGGAATAGAGACGTTAGTCAGTTTACATGCTAGCGACATCTAGTGCGATATGTTCGAGTCACGTCGTGTGTAATATAATTTTAATAACACGTGTATGAAGTAAGTATACATTTGTAAATACGTATATATATAGCCTCACTATGCGGGCGCTAGGTACTTAATGCGTTTGATTTTCTAACTGTGATTTACATGATAGAGCACTGACAAAATAAATAATCACATAAATAACATTTTAGCAAATCAAACTCACGGAAAATAATAAAATTAATAAAACAAAACAATGCAATATCTTTTACTCCTTTTGTAAAAGTACTATATTGACATACGTCAGTACATACATATCTTAACGTTAATATTTACAAACTTAAAACTAAGCAATAACTGAAATAATATATATTTCCTCAAAGTCGCCACTTAGAAAGAAAAAAACACACTAAGATAACAACAAACGACAAGTGACAAACAATATGGTGGTTGGCACATTCAGAACAGAAATTTTTCAAAACGACGCTTGAGATAATATAAATAAAAAAATATTTTTCGGGAAGTTGTGAAGTTGAACTATTTGTTTTAAGTTATTTTTTCAGTTTTTGTGTGATAGTTGTTTCATTTAACTTATAGAAATTGGTAGTAGTTATTAAATAACAATGGGTGTTACGAATATAATTTTAATTTCTGAACACACGTTATACACTAGCAGCATCTATTGGGAAATGTTCTAACTAAATGTACCGACTAAATTTCCTACAAAAAAAAAATGTACTAATAGGCCCTGAAATAATTGTGTACAAAATCGTGGTTTTGTTTACTTGATGTTTTATTTCATCAAATTATTTTAGTAAGAAAATGGATTCATCTATTGTAAGTTTCAACAACGATTCTACGTTTCAGACTACACTTAAAGCAGATTATAATGTGCATGAATTGGCTCTTCACGCTATGAGAGATAGATGTTTACTTTTGCAACGAAGAATAAACTCACTAGAATCTGATAACTTGCGATTAAAACTTGATGTGTCAAAAGCTACGGAAAACTCACCATATATTCCATTACAAGAAGATGAAAAATTTATGTTGCAGCAAAAGATCGCAGAATTAACAAAGCAAAAGTCACAGCTTATGCACCACGTATTTATGGTTTCATGTGAAAATAAAAATTTATGGAATAAAATATCGAGCATAAAGGGTCCAGATAAATTATTGAATAAAGAACATACAAAACAACCCTTATTACGTACGAATACGTACATACACAGTACGCCAAAAACCAGTGAGAATTATCAAGAGAAATATTCCGAGTCAAGTTTAGAGGAAATATCACTCAAACTGATTAATAGTTATATCCGGGAAAAGTCTCAGTTAGTAGAACAATATGAGCAAATGTCTCAATTACAAGATACAGATGAGGATGTTTTAAATGTTGATTCAATAGAGTTTACTTATATTGAGGATCCGGCAACAGACTCATTAAAAGAAATCCGAAACCAAACAGAAAAATTACAACAACTAAAAAAGGAGTTGGCTCAACAAGAAAAAGACTTAAAATTAGTAATATCACGAGTAGAGGTCATATTGAAGGGTAAGAATATTAGACTGTATATTTTGTACTCTGTCTTTTTTTAATTTTAATTATAAATTTACATACAGAATGTCATGGCATTACCCATTTAACCTTGACACAGTATTACCATATCATTGCATGAAAAATTTGTCATTAAAATTGGCTAACTTCTGCTGTCCGATAAAATGACGCTTACGTGATACTGAGTCGATCTGCATTATGAACAAGAAATAGTCAATTTTACACATTTTTATGGACTATTCACGCTTGGGCAAAAAACTGATAATGACAAAATCTTTTGCACAAAAGAGACCGAATGGTACCTAAAACGGTTCCTTTGTATATCCTATAGATTCAAATGCCCCATACTGTATTGTATGAAAAAATATTTTACATTGAAATAATGCTTAAATGAAACGTCGATCCGCATTAAAAAAAATTTTTGCCAATTTTACTATTTTTATAGACACATCACGCTTGACGAAAAAATATATGTATCAAAATGTGATATATAACACAGAAAACGTTTATTACATTTTCAGGGAAAAAAAAAGCAATTTAACTATGTCAGCCCCTTCCGATAGTCAGGCAGCTCTCTTGGCATTGGCCTCGAATGTAATCACATCGAGGCTAGTTAATAACTGCGTGACTACTTTAAACACTCTGGGAAATAAAAACAGAGTGATTCTAAGATGGGTCCCTGGCCATGCGGGCATCGTAGGCAATGAAGATGCCGACGAACTCGCAAGAGCCGGCACCAAAATCACATTTATTGGTCCAGAACCTTTTTGTGGTATCCCCAAAAGCCAGGCTCAACTGATTTTGTGGAAATCCTGCTTCAAAGCGTCTTGCGAGTATTGGAAGAATATACCGGGCCAGGAGCATTCCAAAGCCCTAATAAAGCCATATAATCGCAAGGTGGCTTCTAGTGTCACGGCAATGAGCCGGAGCAACTTGCGTATCTTGGTTAGGGCACTTACTGGGCACTGTTGCCTAAATAAGCACATGTTTAGTATGGGGCTCTCCAACACAAGATTGTGCCGGTACTGCCGGGAGGCGGATGAAACGCCCATGCACATTTTGTGTGACTGCGGATCATTGATGCGCACTCGTCGATCCTACCTCGGCCAGTATTTTCTGAGTCCGGAGGAGGTTCAGCATATCACTCCAAGGAATACCTTGCGGTTTTTGACTGCAGTGGGACTTGGCAGTGTTTTGTAATACAGTGGCGATCACAATAGATCAAGTTGGTCGCAGTGATACGGGTCTGGTAGGACCTGCATAGCCACTTACATGAAATAAAAAAAAAAAAAAAAAAAAAATGTCAGCCCCTGAAATCGAAAAAAAAAGTGATTGATGTCCATAAAATAACGTAATCATTGAAATATGTTGCATTTGCGCCAGACCTGCGTCACAGATGACTCTTCTTTCATGTTTAAACCTACCTATTATAGATTTTGAATTATTAAGGTCTGAAAAGAGCCATTTCATTACTCACTGACTTACTTCGACTTGCTCATCAAAAATCTAAACTTAGAGCTTTACATAACAATAATACGACTTCATTTACTAATCAGAAAGAAACACTTCATTTACTAATCAGAAGTTTATTATTTAAAATGTCTATTTAAGATTTGCAGATAGCACACAATTACTTAAATCTATTAGCTTTTCTTCGCTTACAAGTTTAGTTTAACCCTACAGTACAATCAAAATTTTATGGACAGATAATTACTACTTTAAAACAACAAACAATTGCAGTAGGTATCTCTGTTTTTATAACATAATTCACCAAAATCACAATGTAATTAAGTACTAATAAGTATATTATTAAAAAAAACACAACTTGTATTAATATAATATTGTTTTAGTAACATTTTTATTGAATTCACGAAATGCATGTGGCCTTTGTGCTTGAAACTGCAATTTTTGGCCCTTGGGGTCCGCTTCCCTGCGAGTTCACAAGCATTACTCAACATAAACTGTACATTAGTTGTCCAACTGTATAGCTTGTAATGGTGACAATAAAGCATCAAAGCAGAGCAAAATCACCCTTAGCACTATTTTTTTGCAATAAGTATCTAGGCTTAAAAATGAGAGAAGCAGAACCATTTAGTGACATATTGCTAACTTGTAGCTCCTTCTTTGTAAGCCTTATAAGTTTAAGTTTTACAACTTCCGTGAAATATAAGCAGCCTGCACATTTACATTTTTTTCCAGACCAGTACGGAAGCAATTACTATTATCAACAATAAGAAATATTAAAGTAACATTTTTATATTTTCAGAAGGATATAAATGTCCCACCTGTATTGCAAATCAAACCAAAATTATAACATCAGAACATAAAGAAATTGAAACGAGTGATAGTTTAGCTAATTGGGCGACACCAGCAGATTCCAGCACTTACAATAATGATGATGTTAATATTGATGAATTAAATACAAAAAAAAACATTCCGGAAATTATTGAGAATGAAATTGAAGAATTAGTTGATAAAATATGTCCAATGTGTGGTCAAACATTCCAGAAAGATGTAACATTCACAGAATTTCAGACACACGTTGAAAATCATTTTACAGGAAAATCTGAACCAGACTCTATTTTAGATAATTTTGAAAATATTCCTACTTCTTTTGATAATGGAATTTGAAAATATAAACACATACTGTTAATTTTAAATGGTCTTAGATTAAAATATAGAAAAATCTTTAGTGACAATTTTTTTTCTATACTAGCTATATCTTACGGTTTCACCCGCGTTAATAGATACTTCTCCAGTATAAAAATTAGCCTAGATTACTCTCTGAAAACTCGTCTATCTGCAAATGAAAGTCCCGTCAAAACCAGTTCAGCTGTTTCGGAGAGTGGCCTGGACAAACAAGCCCGACAGTCGAAAATTGAAATAAAGCATGTTTGGGTTTTTATGTGCAAATAACTACATAAACTTGAGAAAAGCTTGTATTTCGAAATCTCAGACACTTCAACTTTATTTATATGTATAATATTAGTTTATTATGCCGATGGTGATGGTAGGACATTGTGCAAGATCCATCCACATTCCTACCACTATCTTACTCGCTAATCCTGCCGCCAAGCAGTAAAGGTTGTACTGGTGTATTCCGGCGTGGAGGAAAAGACGCCATAATTTCTGGCACAGAGGCACAACATCTTAGTCCTCAGGGTTGCCAACATTTACAATATGAAGAGCTTTCTTAGTCTTCCTTGTAAATGTTCATGGGCCATTCAGTCCATTTAGCAACAGACGGACTGTATGCTCATTTGTCGTCTTTTTTAGTAGTATAAAAAAAGAAAAAGTTTGCTACTGAATACATTAATATAGTACCTGATGATTTATACTGCAATTGAGATGATTGTTTCGATTATGTGTTTATTAGTAATAAATTATTATATTTGTCATTTAAAATAATAAAACCTATATAATAATAAAATGTTTATTTCCTATAAATGTTCACGGAAGAAAATTTTTTGATTCACTAGGTATATTTGCGCCTGATAGTAATTTATCTAAATGTTTAAGCTAAATCTGTAGGTTTAACATCAGTAGAATTTGAAGGTTGTTGTGTCGTTTTCTGTAGAAGATTTTTGCTGAACCACTGTGGTCTTTCCTTTTTCATCTCTATTATTCTTTTGCCTTCCCAAAACTCCTTCGGCTGAAATATTGAAATAAACAACAATAATATACCGATACAATGTCTTAATTCTCAGGCGATAAGTGTAAATCTATTAAATACGATCACTTGCAGCAACTTACAAGCATCATACTTAGAGTTTGCCATGCCTTTTAATATAATATACTCAAAATTTAGAATAGTGATTGTAAAAATTTTCTTAAAAATTCATAATAATAATGATTTTTGTTTCTTAATTTGATTAGTTATCCTCCTAAATAAACCTTAACAGCGCAGCCACACGATGTGAAAACGTTCTTGTGGCCGCAAGAGTTTTCGCGTCCTGTGTCTGCTATGTTAAATTATATTTTTTATTCCTCATGCGGAATAAACATTATCTAAACGCACATTTTTGCGGTTGATAAGTAGCTAATGTCTCATTTTACAATACGCAAATTTTGCTTGGCACGCGCTAGTTCACATTTTAAAAAAAGAAAGTAAAATGTGTACCTAACAAAAAACAATCAATTTTAGTACCCATTGACATCAGTGCGAGAAATAAAGAAAATCTTGATTTCGAAGTTTGGCTTAATATAATAATAAAGTTATTACTTTCTATAATTTTTCTTCGTACCGAAATTATCTCCGCATTAGTAATAAAAAATACACACATCAAAAAAGTCTAAGCAACACGCATCATTTACAGAAACTGCATGTTTTATTAATTGATACTTTATTTTTTTCTTAGAAAAGGAGATTGGTATACAATCTTTTTGTTCTCGGAAACATATATTGGCTGATTTTAAAAATAGAACCTTTTCGGATGTGTTTCGTTTTCATTAAAATAAAAGCTAGTTATTTTTTCCCGATTTCGTGTGTTTTCGTTGCTTGATATATTTAGTATTTATCGCATCGTATACACTGATTTATAATCGTATATCATTTTTAGATATACAGTTTTTGAAAAAATGGAGTGGTGAGTCATTTTTTATGTTATGGAGCGATGCCATTTGACTGCTGATGAAATGCAGAGAGCTGTAGGAATGCTACAAGCGGGAAGAAATCAGTCCCAGGCGATCGGCATTTTGGTGTCAATAGGAGCGTGATTTGTCGTCTTTGGCAGTGTTACGTTAATACAGGGGATCCTGCTGAGAGCACCCAGGACGTGGAAGGAGTACAACTGCTCGACAGGACCGATACATACGAGTACAACTCACTGCAAGACGTCAACCGATGTTAACCGGGAGATACGTTTAAAGCTACAATTCTCAAGCGGTGTTGTTGTTAGCCACCAAACCGTTGGAAATAGGTTGCATGAATACGGCCTACGAGCACAACGACCAATTAGGTGCTCACCTATACGCCATGGGAATCGCGCCTGTCGAAATGAATATGGTGTAGGGAACACTTGACATGGAGGAGCAATGGGATAAAATTTTATTTTGTGATGAGTCCTGGTTTGGATTTAGGCCTGATACGAGAAGGGTAAGTGTATCGTCGTCCTGGAAATGCTGAACGGCTGAGATTCGTCCAGGAAGTGCACCCTTACAGTGGCTCCACAGTGATGGTATGGGTGGTTATTATGAAGAACAGACGAACTGAGCTCGTTTTTGTAGATGGCAATATGAACGCTGAAAATTACGTTGAAGATGTCCTCAGGCCTAATGTTCACCCATTTGCACAAAATCTTGGCTCATATTTCACGCTGATGCATGACAATGCATGTTGGGACACAACTCGACCAGACCAGACCAGAGAGTATTTGGTAATGGAAAACATCTGGGTAATTGCCGTGGCCTGCACAATCGCCAGACCTCAATCCCATCGAGCACGCATGGGACATGCTTCAGAGACATGTTCTAGATAACCTGGACGGAATGTCGACAACCCAACAACTGAGACTTGTTCAAATTCTATTGGGACCACTGCCGCAGGATCAGATAAACAATTTTATAACTTTAATGAAAAATCGCTGCCGACAAGTTTTAAACAACAGAGGCGGTCACACTTTGTATTGAATTACCAAATAATTAAAAAAATGTCGTTATTTAATTTTGTAAAACATGAAAAGTTTAATTTCGTTTAAACTTTATTTTATGCTATGTATGTTACGGTACACATATTGTTAATTACTGTGATTAAATGAAAGATGTTGTTGCTTTAGTCACTAATGCGTCAAAAAATGCTGTTATTATTATTAAAAGCGTTCAAAAGTTCAAAATCCTACATGTTGCTTAAGACTTTTTTGATGTGTGTAGTATCTGCAACTCGTGCGGTGTTGTAGATTGCCCACTTGAGCGAATGAGCGCACTCGCTTGACGTGCGATCAACTTCGTTCGAGTGGGCAAATGACAACTTACCGCACTTGTTGCATAATCTATATATATAAAAGGCGATGTAAGTATGTATGTGTGTATGGTCCTTATGGACTCCGAAACGGCTGGACCGAATTCGATGAAATTTTCAAAGTATCTTCAGATTGGCCTAGCGGGTGTTCCTGTAAAGTTTGGTAGCGATCGGATCAGTAGTATTTTTTTTTTGTTTTTTACGCCCAGTGAAACGGGCCGGGTTTGCTAGTATACTATATTTGCACTTTTTGTATTTTTGACCCATTATTATGTCCGTGTAACCGAAGCTGCCTTTGTCTTGAAATAAGCTTTTGATCTAAATGAATATAAAAATTGAATGGGATAAAGCATAATATGCAGAGATGTGATTTATTTGAAATACATCTATTTAAAATGCAAATACAAAATGCAAAATACCTATTTTTATTTTGCATTGGAAATACTTTTTTCAAAATGCATTTTGTATTTTATTTGAAATTGTATTTGTAAAATGTAAAATGTTTCGTTAATTTTTTTAATTCATATTTCAAATTTTTATTCTTAAATTCATAATTACTTTATTTACTCGTAAGAACGCACCCATCTTAAATGTTGCCAACAATAATGCCAACATTGCAAGGCAAACTGTTTCTGTGCCAATGCTAATGCCAATACTATAATAGAAACAGGTGTATTTTCATTTGGTGGAATGATTATGAGACCACATAGAACATGAAAGATGAACTCTTCGAACATTACTAGTGTTAAAATCAGTGAAATAAGTATTTCATTTGAAGAAAGTATTTTGAAAATACCTATTTCATATTTTGTATTTAATTACTTTAATTCAAAACCATTTTGTACTTGTATTTGAAATAAAAAAATAACTAATCATTTGCATTTTGTATTTAAATACTTATAATAAAATATTTTGCACATTTGATACTATGACATTTTCATTGTACATTTAATTGTTCTAATTCATGATATGTTTATATTATAGTGTTACACAACATGTTAATCCAATATAGATTCATAAATTATATAAAAGTTTGTAAAGTTTACAATAATTAATAGAAATCTAAAAGCTTAAAACATCGCATTCATAATAATCATGTTAATTGCATAGATGAGAATGAATGTGGAAAATAATTAAAAAGTTCATTAGGTTTAAAAAGTTATTTCTGTGTTTGAATAGACTGCTTATTACTATGTTACTATAAAATATGTTAATTGTCTGCCTATTTGTTGTACCAGTTATAAGTAGAGCTTATATGTATTTTGATCTCGGTGTCTCCAATTAAAAGGAAAAATCAACTATTCTTTGTACTGGTTGGTTAGTCAGGTAAAATAATTTTGTAATTTATTTATTGTCTGAATAATTGTAAAACCCATAAAAATACTCCATTAGAGATACAGCGTGAAGATGTTTATGTTATGTTATGGTTTAGCGGATTAGTTACGAAAATGTAACGGATGGACAAAGATATTTTTGCATTTATTATTATATAGGAGTTTAAAAACTTCAAATTCACATTTGTATGAATAAGACATAAAATTGTTTAATAAATAGATATTAATATCTAAATATTCTACATAATACCTGTTCTGGAAGTTCTTCTCCTTCATAAAGGACAATAACATCATTCTCAATGGGACCCTTGCCCAATTTCTCTTCAATTTTATTTTGAATTTCCTTTGTTTCAGCTTCAACTTTTTTATAACAATTAGCTGAAAATATAATTGGTAAGTAATATTTATCAGTTAAAACTTAAAAAACAAAAATTGTAGAAATTACCACAAAGAGATCCCCGTTCATGATAATGTCCACATTCATGGCATACTGTGATATAAGTTTTTGGTACTATTGTTTTTAAAGTGTACTTTGGAGAACCATATTTTCTCTTCCACCTTCTTTCAATAGTTCTCCTAAATTTTGGAACAGCAAGTAAGAAACCATCTCCAATAATGTCATTTATGGAAAAACTTTTTTTGGGCACAGCCAATGGTAACTCTTGAACATAAGCGATCCCAAATTCTGGAATGTATAAATTAATTACTATTACCTATAAACAATTTAATACTTGCATTACTAAAACAGCGTGAAGTTATGTTTTATTACTAAAACAGTGTGAAGTGCAAGCTTGTAACGAAGCGTACATAATTCTAACCCTTGATTTTTTATTTGTAAAATAATCAGTCTAACCCATTAATTGTTGTAAAATACGCTTTTGTGAAGACAATATAGGTATACAATGCTAGTTTTAAGGATTACGAATGTATGTATTCTGAATAAATAAAAACAAAATAAAATCCTAAACTACACAAAAACTACCTTTTGGTGGAAATCTAATGAATTGAAATATATTCCTTTCAATGTTTCTCACTGCATTTATTAATCGTGCGATGTGAGGAATCATCTTCTCCTTTATTTCAGTGGGAATCCAAAAGAAGCAAGAACCAAAGATATATGAACAGGAAATAATGATTATTGCACTGTAGAGATTAGAGATAGATAGTATCACTCATGCTAGGGTAACTTCGAACAATCTGTTTTTTATTGAGAAAAGCGCCATCTACTGACCCGCTTATCTAACTAGAAGTACCGATGTTGTCATATCAATTAGATGATAATGATGGTGTGATTTCAGAGTAGAGTGAATTCAATAATTAAATTGAAATAAATGGAAAACAAACATAAAACTGATTCAATAAATAAAATTAATCATAAAACAAATATTAGTCTTAGGAGAATATTGGAAAACAGCTTTTTTAAATTTCGGTCATTGGAAATTTGTGGTATTTTTATTTGTATTATGGCAACATGAAGAACTGATTGCAAATTTGCAAATGTCCGTTTTTTACGAAAACGTTGCATCGCATTTCTTTTTTGCATTTTCTTACGCATTTACGTCTACTATCCACGTTGAGTCGAGCATTTGTTCCTCCGTGTTGCAGTGCTGCATTTTAACAATCTCTATTTTGTACGCCCACGCCAGTATAATATTGTAGTTTTTGGTATCACTCACAGATCACTTAGTAGTCTGTGGATGTGGACTAAGGACAAGATATTAAAATACATCTCACTACCTAGTATATTAGTATTCTGTGCTGATTATTGGTGATTACATAAAGGGGCCATTCACATTGCAACGGTTGTACGGACCGTCTCACAAACTTTGGTCGTATGCGACAAGTTCGATCGTGAATGTATCGGTCGTAAAGCGGACAGTACGACAAGGTCATGTCGCAAGTCCATTGAAATAGTCATCAAACCTTGCGACACGATCACACCGGTCGTATCGTGAGTGTTGATGTTTGAGACGGCCCGTGTGACCAAGCTAATTCTTTTTTTCTTCTTCTTTCTTTTTTGTTGTCACTAATTCATCGAGCAAGCTCATGTTGGTAGGTATATATATATTTCTTCTGAGCGACCATTTTTTTTACCACACATTTCCTTTTTCTTTCATTCATGCAGTCTAATAATGCTACAGTAAGTGCCGCTTTTGTATTTTTACTCATAATATTCATATTGATATATCTAAGGAAGAGCATCCCACTTTACACTAAAAGCATCTGACAACTGTGATACATTTCTGTAGGACAATCTATACGACCAAGTCACAACGTGTGTGGTAATAGAACTGGCATTGCAACGGTTCGATTGACAGTCCTTGCGACCGTTGCAACGTGAATGGCCCCTTTTACCAATGACTATTACTTACTGAGTGATGTCACTAATTTGTGTTTTTGTGCTGTAAATCACAGAATAAGTATTTGTAGCAAGCTACAGATGCGAAAGTCACTTTGCTGTAATTGCTACGTATTTCGTTTCGGCGCTACTATTGCCTACTTTTTTGACAACCGTACTATACGTACAACTCGCGGGGTTATTACTTAAAAATTTGCAAACAGCGTAAGCCACGCGATCATTGCGTGATGGGTGATTAATTGTAATAAAAATTTGTATTATGTATGACGATTGCGTATCTATTATTCTATGACCGTAAAATACACTTTTCGCAGTAGATTTAGCGTCATTATACAAATTACGTTACACTAATTCTCCTTCTGACAGCAGATATCACGCGTTATTGGCTGTCGCACGCTGTCCGCAAGTTACGTAATAAGCGTGCCAGTTTGGTAGAGATATTTAATAAATGTGTCGATCAAGGGGTGTTTCCCAATTTATGAAACAGTAAAATTTTTCCATTATCTACGTCAGGTTGTATGTTGAATCCAACTAATTATCGCCCGGTGTTAATATTGCCAGAGTTGAGTAAAATATTCGAAAAATAATACTCAAATAAATGCTAGCACATATTAACATTCACGGGGTGTTTAATGATCAACAGTACGGGTTCACGAGAGGGCAGTCAACAACTCATGCGGGAGCAAGCTTGATGAAGACTGTACTTCAGGCTTGGGAGGGATCCCAGGATGCCATTGGTGTTTTTTGTGATCTTTCCAAGGCTTTTGAATGTGTTAGTCACGAAACTTTAATTTGCAAGCTTAAATACCATGGAATTCGTGGTAACGCTCTCGATCTCGTGGTCTCGTATTTGTCTGGCCGGGAGCAAAAAGTGAGTTGATACTCACTTGAGTATCAATGGGATTTTGTCTATTGGTTCGAAGTTAAAAATAGGCGTTCCCCAAGGATCAATTTTGGGACTTTTTCTGTTTCTAGCCTACATTAATGATCTCCCATTTATGCTCAGGAACTTATGCGAAACAGTATTATTTGCTGATGATCCTTCGTTGCTATTTAAACTGGACAGAAAGAAATTAGATATTACCTGGGTGAACGGGATCCTGGCAAAAGTCTCGAGGTGGTTTGCTGTTAATAATTTACTACTGAAAGCACAAAAAACCCAATGTATTAAATTTGCCCTTTCTAATGTACCCAAAGCCATGATAAAATAGAACTGGGTAGGAAACAATTAGAATTAGTTTAGTCTGCTAGTTTTCTTGGTTTAACAGTACTACAGAAGTACAGATACTAAATTGCAATGGGCGGATCATATCGGGGCATTGGCTAGTCAGCCCAGTTTCGCGATATATACTATTAAACTAAATTGCAATGGGCAGAACATATCGGGGCATTGGCTAGTCAGCTCGGTTCCGCGATATATGCTATTAGACGCATTAGGCAATTGACAAATGCGGATACGGCTAGGTTGGTGTACTTCGCATATTTCCATAACCAATTGTCCTATGGCCTTTTGCTGTGGGGATCAGCGGCGCATATCAACTCGATTTTTATTTTACAAAAAAGAGCGATACGTGCCATCTACAGTATGAATGCACGAGAATCACTAAGAGATCGTTTTAAAGACATTGATGTACTCACCTTGCCGTCCTTATACATCTTTGAAATTATTATGTATACGAGGATAAATATAGATTTATTTATAAAGAAAGGCGATATTAATGTATGGAACCCGAGGTCGTGATAAATTGGTTATTCTAAAATTTAAATTACATATGTCAAATGTTTCATTTTTGGGTAACAGCCATCGTTTTTATAATAAAGTTCCTCAAGAAATCACTCAATTAACAGAAAGTAGATTTAGATTAGTTGTAAAATCATACTATAAAATAAACGATTTCGTTGAAGATAAAACAATAGACTGGAAGTGATCTTCTCTGCACATGTATTTACTGGCTCTCTGAATATTGTATTTTAATAAACCCTTTGTAAAATGATGTGGAAAAAATTATACCTGACTGAGTTTCTTGTCGGTTCTTCTCAGTGTCCAGGTTTTCTTTTCTCTTCTCTTTGAACCGTACTAAAGTAGATTTGACGTTCAAAAATACCTTGTAATTGGGTTTACTAGAATAAATTGATTTGACTTTAACTTTGAGCGTTGACCGTCGACAAACTTGCTTTACTCCGTCGTTGTTTAGACAATGGTCTAGACTTCGCCGATGACGGTTGTGATGACGGTTGATGAATTATGCTAACAGCTTTGTGCGCTCTCACCTGTTATAAATAAATTCGCATGTAATACGTTAAAAAGATACGTTTAACCCTGGAAAAAATGAAAATGAGGAGCCTCTATATTCAAAGTTCATGTTCTTTTTATTAGGTATATATTTATGTTCGCCGATTAGTACGCCGTTTGTGCACTAATTTTGATGATTATTTTTCGATTTAAAAGGAAGTATGTCCAAGGTTGCCCGTTAGAAATTTTAGTTAAAATCTGAATTTGGAACACTGCTTTAACAAGAGAAACCCTCAATGAGTTGTACATTTTGATGATCTTTTTATTTAATATTTTGTTCTAGAATTAGGTAGTTAGTTGTAGACCTACCCTAAATATTTTTTCTAGGGCAAGGCCACTTAAAAGAGTAAAATAAATATGTAACTGTTTAAGAAAAAAAATTAAACCGACTTCAAAATAAAAACACTACAAAATTACACAATAATTACCTATCCAATACTAGTCAAAACTCAAGTACGAAAAGAACTTCATTATTACAGTACAACTAATTGTAATATCCATTTCACAGTTTAATTAGATACTAGCGTAAACTCGTATAATTAAATTCGACAGTTACTGAAGTCTGTACTAAATCAATAAGCAACAACAGAAAGTCTAGGTACTAATTTGCTAGGCTTGGCACCGACTTCAGTACCTGTCAAAAATTATATGTACTTACAGGCGTTTGCATCTTATTTTTTGTGAAATTACTTTTCCACTTGAATTTTGATTAATATAGTAAAGAATAATAATTATTTTGTACTTAATAGAGATAATTAATTCGTAGTCAGCTCCCTTTGATCACTTTGTAGTTTTTCATTTTACTATTTATATAAGGACTTACGCATGGTATATACGCGTTTGCAAAATTATCATCCATGTTTAATTAAATTAGTAACATGCGTGCAGTTTGAAGCATAAATTCACACTGACAACCGCGAGTGTAGTAAGTAGGCCAACTCGTGTTGGCCACTCGCGTTTTTTGACTCGTGCATAGGGCTTTCGAATACCGCTTTTTTTCAGTCCTGGTATTATTAATACCGCATTATGGATAAAAAATGCGAAAGACACAACTCAAATTTGCATTTGAGTGCTTTTATCGTAGACAGAGAAACCTATAGAATACGCTATACAGTCTATCTTATCCACACAAGAAAGAAACAAACGTATCCGCATATGACGTAGAAATAAGTGACAAAACTATAGTATTTTCTGTCATTTAGTGCGTGCCGGTTTTTACAAGGTTGCACTGATTGCAATGATTGTGTTAAACAACACAGAGTATAAAGCTAAAGGTGGCTTGCACCAACTATTTAAAATCGATTTAAGAATTTGACATCTCGTTTGCACCAACTATTTATAGTTGGTGCAAGCGGGAAATCAAATTCTTAAATCGAGTTTATTTGTATCTACAGTGCAAGCTACCCTAAATAATCTCGTTCGTGTTAGGGCTACCAGCCTTTTAATACTACTTTTCCCCATACGATATAAAATAAGTGAAGAGGAAATACCGAAGAAAATTATTTCCTAAGTTTGTCAAACTAATAATGAGTTTCCGCGGCATTTTATTAGGAACCGAAATAGAATTTATCTTTTACACAAGTTTTGATTTAAGATATTTACATGTATGCGATGTGTTCCACTACTAAATACGGTCACACCGTTGTGATTTTATTATTAAAAACATTATTAACGTTCGACCGCGTCGTTATAAAGAAACCTACTCCCTACACTGGAATAATTATTAGCTAGCAACACTATTAGTATAGCTATATTGAAATCTATATGCATTTTTTATCTCATGTGGCTACAGTCCTCCGTATTCTAGTATTTTTCCCTCTACGGCTCCTATTCACTTGTCGTAGTACCTCTCCTCCCGCAAAAAGTGGCAGAAAGTTTTGTATGAGAAATAGCGCGTATACCGCGTCCCGTTGAGGGTACTGAATGCTTTTACGTCCATGAAATGTGTACAGTAATTGAAACACCAACATCGCAGAATATGAATTTACTTTGAGTTTAAATTTTTGATAACATAGTAAATATTACCTACTCTGTTTATTACACAGAACTAAAAAACTAAACGATTATTGAAATTAAATTGTTCATGAATAGCAATGGCAACACTTTAGTAATATGGCGGTTGACAATCAGCTGTAGAAAGTGGGGAGGAGAAGGCAAATGTCTGTGTATTAGGTAGTTCATGTTCTCAAACGTTTCGTTTCAGTTGTAGCTATGGCGTGTTTAAGTCCGACTAGGCTCTGTGTTCGTGTTCAAGATAAGTTATTGTGTCAATTCGGGCATAAAGTTCGAAGACAAACTGTATTTGTGAAACTCAAACCTCCCGGACCAACTCCACTCAGGATATTTGGAAAGACATGTCAGGTTAGCAACTTTAATATGTTTCTGTTTATATTCTGCACTTACACACTTCTAATTACATACAGTTTATCCTTAATGTAATACACGAATTGTTTCAAATAAGAAAGTTTGTTTTAATTTAATACTAGACTCGTTTTAGTCTTTTACATAACACCATGACAATAACCTCTATCAGCTGATTCAATTCATGAAATTTGCGGGATTTATGAATGAAAGTACAAACACATCCTGAATATTTTATGAGGTTTTTTCTAAATACTACTGTGATAACAATACTAAAGTGGTATCTCATTGGAAATGCTAAAAGTGAAATCCGTTCGTGAATTCGCAGACAGTGGGTCGCTTCGCGACACAGGTTAGTTGGGTTTGTCCAACGATTTTCACTGTATTCATAACTTTTACTTTCGAGAAACAAAGCTCTGCACTGTTTCAATGTCGGTGACCACCTTAAATGGCTTCTGTTATCTATTAATTAACTCGCTTTTGATTGCTCTATCTATGCTCTATCTTATTAATAATTTATTGCATCACAGTTTTGGCGAAAATATATTTTTTTTAATACCTGACCCATTTAAGTTTGACTTTTTGTTAATGCTTTTTTTAATAATAAGTGCACACTTATTAAAGCAATCTCCTAAGGGTCTTTATCAGTACGATGGTAGTAGGTGATTGCCGTGAGCCATACTCCCGCCGCCGCGTTGTGCTTTCTCGCGCAGCGTGTGAGCATGCAATGTCCAATCTCGACGACTCATACAAAACTTTCTAAGCATTACAATTATTTTTCACATTAATATTTCATTTGCTACTGAAGTACTAGCCGATTTCTTTGACTTTAGCCGTGCTCTCGTTTGTTGTGTACGTTCTTTTGAAATTTACTGTTTCCGAACTACTTTGACAAAGTTTTATTTTTAAACTAAGATTATGCCGGACTAATTAATATTGTTAGATATTTTATTTGAACCTTAACGATGCTTATATTCACGGACAGAGACATGTATTTGGCCCACTGTTAGTGAAAGTTGTGTGGTGTGTGATGATCTGATGATTCGTTGAATATTTAATGACGCGAAAACTGGGTGGCTAGGTAAGTCACTTGTCGTAGGAATACGAACCTTTCATGAAATATTTCTTTCTAACAATAAGTTCTAACCCAATTATCGTACTCAAGCTTCGACTTAATGTTTGTTACAAATTAAAAGTATTGCGTTTTTTAGGCATTTCATCTTTTGGAATTTTTCGGAAACATGTAGTACACAGCAATATAATATCTATTAACATACAGTTATACACTTACGACACCTAATGTAATTAGGCATACATACTATATTTTTACTAATATAATACCTATACGAACGTGTATTATTATAATTTATTATTATCTGGATGAATCGGTTCAATGGGTTCATACTCTCGTCACACGTAATATCCTGCGTAAATGAAGCCTTGTAGAATAGAAATGCGGAACATACAACTATTTGTTCAGTCGACATCATTGTATAAGCGTTTGCGGCAATACATACGGCGTAGCATATGTTATTTTCGACTTACAACATTTTGTTGAATCCTAAATTACGTGATGACAATACAAAAAGGGCGTAGAAAAGCTGGCAAATATTTCTCTTTATGTGGTTCTATCCAAACTATAGGTGCGTAAGTTTACAGCTTCTTTGATTGGTAAGTCATCCAGTTACGTTTTGAATTCGTAAAAAAACTTTAAATTATTTATTGAAACTCTATTATGCTTATGTTAGTTTTATAAGACAGAAAATTTCTGATGGTTTGAAGTATAAGAATTGGGACAGCCGACGTTCGTTAATTTAAATACGTAAGTACTGTTTAAATATATAATACTTTTAATCTAATAAACAAATTTCGAAGGTATTTTTATTTAGCGAAATTATTGGTGGTACAATGCAATGGTATGCGAGAAATACCCATTATGTATTGACCATAGATAAAGTTTTTAAAATGAGCTTCAATTTCGTACGAACATAAGTACTATCTTAATATCCTGCTATCTTATTTTACGTAGGTCAAATATAAGTTTCATCGTGACATAGCTGTAATGTAATTTGCAAGAATGTGGTTAATTAATCTCGATGTAATTTAGTACCACTTTGATGGGAATTACTCAATATTATTCGTTTTTAATTTGTGTGGGCTAATGATTGTGACACTCGAAGATTTGACCTTGGACTGACCAACGATCGAATTCTTGTCTTACAAGACATTACGAGCGATGTCAAACACATTTCTTCATTGAGAATCGCAAATTACGTTCATCGTTTGTCGAATTTACCAAATATTCTATGCCTTACTAATATTACTATTAATTAATACTAGTCACAAATTAACAAATTAATAAAAATAATAACGAAATGAATTATTTATTATTAATGAGAACAGTTGCAATTAATAATTACTACTTTATTAATTAATACTAGTCATAAATTAATTTAGGTGTTACAAAAACGATAAAATGTAGCTTTTACACAGTAAATGTATTTAAGTAGTTTTGTTGAACGTTAGAAGCCAATACATCATGTGTTAACCGCATCGTCTAAGTACAATTTCTTGTCAAATACAATATTTTAATGTTCAACTGCATAAGCGGTCACCAGTTACCAGTCGTCCTTGCGAACGCTGCATGTTTAGCCTGGTATAATTGAGCAACGCGTTTTGGTCGGCACTTGCAAACAATGAACTCATCAGTGGCGTCTGTGGAAGCAATATTAATTGCCACCGTTTGCTCACGTGACGATGTTATTTGATAAGGGCCCAACATTGTTTGTGTTAAGCAATCCTTCGTATCTCAGTTACATCACGTATTTAATGACTTTTAATAATAAATCGTGATTGCAAGGACTAATATTGAAATATTTATAAAAAGACAGTTTAGATTTACTTTTAAGGTGACAATTTAAATATGCGTTTGTCTAATGACTAATTATTTACATTGTAGTTTCCAAATTACACACTGCGGTATTTGTAATGAATCATTAGATAGTTGTCTCATTTGCTTGAAATGCAGTCGTTGGCGTTTTTCCGTGGATACATTTTAAAGCCATTAAATAAATTACAAAAGATTTTCTAGTTTTTGAGAGCGTAACGGGTGCATATTTGCTAATGCACTAATAGGCACAATGCAATACGTAGTAGAGCCATAACAGATTTAAAAGCATATAGATACCATTAAAACTCGTACTTAGTAATATATCACTAAGTGCGAGTTTTATGTATATTGTCAATGTAAAAGAAAATTATTTTTTTCATTTTGAGAATACATTCATATCTTGGCTTGGCGCTTCGTCCTCTCTCATTACCCCGTTAGTGATACAGCGTGAAGATATTCATGTATGTATGTATTCATATCCATAATTAACTAATGTAATGAATGTGCAACGAGAATTAATGCAATCAATGTATCCGCGAAATCGTATCGCCAATGTTATAGAATGTTATTTATTGTTTGTATAAATCTTTTTTTATACGTCTTTCGTGTTTCACGTCACGTAAATTGAGTTCCAAAAGCTGCCGTTATTATACTATAGTTTAAAATTATCTATATTATCTTTTAGAAATAGACTATAAATTCAATAAATACTTCAAATATCAATGTTGTATTGGGCTATATTTAGCGGTCAAAAGGCACTTCGCTTCCGTAGTTATAAAAGTTCCTGTTTTGTTGTATGCATAACATTATCACAATTAAGCTCACCAGGCTTACAAACCAGTAAACCGAATTTATCATCCAGTTTAGCCGGGCATTTGGACAACAAGGCCGTACACGTGAAAACTAAGGATGTTTTACCTAAAGAAATAAATAATATTTTATATATATACATACATTTGGCTTATATACGTGGTTATAGTAATTTTGACATCAAAAACTAATTCAACCACGTACGAAGTACTGCAGTAGTATAGAAATACATCTGCAGTAGTTAGTGTGAATATGTTGTGTAGTGTATAAACAATTCCCATTAAATGCTCTAACCTAAAGGGATGGCGAAAACTGCAATGAAATCCGTTTAGAAGTTTTAAACGAATATATATGATAAATAAACATTTATTGCGACTTTGTTTTATACTTTTTAGAAATATAAGAGAAAGGTATTATAATTTTTATAAATTAATTAATAAAAAACAATTTAAGAAAACACGGAAACCAGAACACAGAAATAAAACGCTAACAAAAACCAGACTGGTCGAACACCGTCAGTTTAGCCGGACAATCATTTCAAACGCTTAATAACTTCCATATTTATCCGCACGCCTGGCAACCCGAATTCACGATTGTTGTAATTTTCAAAACTGTCCTTTACGACCTTTACGTATTATACACATTGTAACTTAAAAAATATTCTTTTTTAATTGCGATGCTATTGTACTTGTCCTAATTCTACGTTGTTTGCGGCATATAAGGGTTTAATTATGATCGAAAATGTGTAATTATAATTCCATGAAACGTTGAGCAGTGTTGAGTGGCCTTAGACTCGTCGAGCGTGCTTTGCGTCGCCTACATGTTAAACCTTTGTGACTAATTATTATCGAGGTGCATTCAAAACGTCTCTTTCAGCAGAATCATATTAATAGTGTTCTAGAAACTAAATAAATGTTTGATTCATTAATAACTTTTTCGTAATTTTAAAATAAAGGGTTATTTATTTTATATATTAGGTAACTTAATTTCGAAATCAAAATTGGTAAATTATTTGTAGATAAGTGATAGTCATATTGAATTTACTCATAGACCAAAATGTCCCTCGTTGGCTCTATTTTGATATGTTATTCCTAGTACTTATACATACTACTCTGTCAAGAAAGTACCGGGAAAAGATCAATAATACACGAAATGTTAGTTATTCATCCAAATTTATTTTATCACCTTCAAAGTATGCTCCTTCAGAAACGATACAATTACGCCAACGAATAATCCAATCATCAAAACATTTTTTAAACGCTTTTTCCGGAATTGAGTTCAATGCTCGCCGCGAATTCTTCTTTATCTTCTACCGAATGAAAACGGGTGACACGAAGTGGTAATTTGAGTTTAGGAAAAAGAAAGAAGTCGGCTGGAGCCATATCTGGTGAATAAGGTGGTTGCTCGATGGTATTTGTTGAGTTTTTGGTCAAAAATTCGTTCACAATGATGGCCTTGTGCGAAGGCGCATTATCGTAGTGCAAAATCCAAGAATTTTCTTTCCACAAATATGACCTTTTTCGTCGAATTTGCTCTCTTAAACGCCGCATAACGCCCAAATAATATTCTTTATTTACCGTTTGACCTTCCGGCAAGAATTCCGAGTGCACAACACCGCGATAGTTAAAGAAAACAGTCAACATGACTTTGACTTTTGATCGACTTTGGCGTGGTTTTTTCGGTTTCGGTTCAGTTGGAAGGCGCCACTCCGAAGCTTGTTGACTGACTAGTTTGCATGTCAAACTCATAAACCCACGTCTCGTCACCAGTAAAAATGCGTTTCATGAATGTTGGGTCGGAATTGACTCGTTCTAGCATGTCCTCAGCGACTCTTATGCGA
Organism: Zeuzera pyrina; assembly: GCA_907165235.1. Classification (NCBI taxonomy): domain Eukaryota; kingdom Metazoa; phylum Arthropoda; class Insecta; order Lepidoptera; family Cossidae; genus Zeuzera; species Zeuzera pyrina. The sequence continues at coordinate 15,462,190 of OU015624.1, forward strand.
TTGTGTTTTTAAAGAAAATTCAGGTCTTTTGGGACTAGCCGAGCGGCAACATGTTTCATACCCAAGTGATTATTTAAAACGGTACGGATCGACTCGTGAAACACAGAAAGTTCGGCGGCTATCTCTCTCAAACTTGAATGAGTATTTTCAGTCACTATTTCCTTCACTTTTGCGATGTTAACTTCAGTTGCAGACGTTGATGGCCTACCAGAGCGAGGCAAATCTTCCATCACATCTCGACCGCTTTTGAACGCTTTATACCACTCATAAGCACTATCTTGACTATACTTTCTTGACTGAATGTACATATTTTGGTAGATAAAGACAAACGAAAGTGTTTGTAGGGAATTTTTAAATTAGGTAATTTACGTATTCGTACGTTTAAGTCATTGTACGATATCAATTTAATAGCACATTTTGGTGATTTTTTAGTACACTTATATTATGTAATCATAATTTGAAGCGAGAATAAGTTATGGCTGTTGAAGTTCTATACATAAATAGTAGGCACCTAAAAAAAAGATACTGTAAGGTTAATATTAGTCAGATGTATTATAAAACTACTTTAACATTAGTAAAAATAGTTATGGATATGCCCGAAATCAAATGAAAATAAGATAAATGCGGTAGAAATGCGATCTCTTAGAAATATGTGCGATGTCGCCCTTATGGACAAAATAAGCAATGAAGATATACACAGTATGACAAGATTGCACGACAGTGTTATTGTAAAAGTGAAGAAAGGAATGCTTAGAAGGTTCGCTAACATGGAAAGAATGAGTGATAAAAGATTGATGTAGAAAATCTACAGAGCGAAAGTGAGTGGAAGTAGAAGCCAAGGAAGACCAAGGCTGACTTACGAAGTTCAAATAGCCAAAGTGTTAGTTGACGGAAATGTCAAAAGTATCCGCATACCTAGGCGAAAATGCGAGAAGAGAATGGTGAGATTGGAGGAGGCGAAAGATGTATCTAAGGACCGGGAAGTTTGGCGCTCCGCCCTCTCTGACTACCCCGTTAGCAATACAGCGTGAAGATATGTATGTATGTAAAAATAATTATAAATGTACTATGTACTGTGAAACTAATTACAAATATATAACTGTCCAATACTCGCGCATGGGTCTGCTTTAATTTAATGTGAAAACTATTAATTTGAGGGTTTAAATAATAGTTAATAATATTAAATGTAGTAGTAATTATAAGTTGTACAGGATTGAAATCGAAAAGAGTAAATCTGTTTAATACTAAAACTAAATAATTAAATTAATTAATTAATGAAAATCAAAAAATTAATACTATAAATAAAACTATTGATTTTAAATATAATAAGTTGCAGTTTAAATTACTAATTCTATTGTTCATTTACACATTACCCAATAATATTATGATTGTGGTATACATAAGTATTGTCTAGTAATTTCTACAAATAATTTTTTTAAAGTTGACCAATGTATAACTATTTTTGTTGTGATGTGTTACATTTACAAATGTAAACTGTAGGTATATTTGATATTATTGTTAATTTTAATTCCTTATCATATATCGTATTATAACCCTTGAACGTAGAAGCATCATCGAAGAAAAAAAACTCGATAAAAAATCCAGAAAAAACCCTGTTTCGTACAAAAATTCAGTTGGATTTCAAATTTTACAGAATTTTTTACTACAATGGGTAGATAATAAAACGTGGCAGAGTTTTTCTAACGACTGAATTTTATTATAATAAACACGGGTACATCATAAACTGACATAGACAACGCTAGTGTTCTCATACACAACATAGACTACATATAATTAATATTTCAATGTTATACAATACTATACAACTACACCACCACTCATTGAAATAAACTTAATAGCACAAATTGACCAATTAATTAACCAAGTTACCAATACAAACTAACAGGTTACAAAGATCAAACAAACTAAATGGATGTACATCTATATATAATCTATACATATTAAAATAAAATAAAACCAATCACATTTCAAACAATCATGGCTTAAGAATACCCAACTCTAATAAAAAGGCATAGTGTTTAACATAAGGTAAACTTTTTGTAAGAATATCTGCAGGCATGTTCAAACTGTTCAAATAAACTATCTCAACTAACTTTTTAGCAACAACATCTCTAATAAAATGAAAACGAACATCTATGTGTTTACTCCTTTTATAGTACATGCAATTTTCAGTAAGCTTTTTGGCACTTTGATTGTCATTATATAAAATTACCACTAAGTTCAAACAACAAGTTTTTTAAAAATATTGCTTCTTTGCTTGCCTCACAAACTGCCATATATTCCGCCTCTGTGCTAGAAAGCGCTACTGTCTGTTGTTTTCTACATTCATGTGAAATAACACCTCCCGAAAACTTGAAACAGAAGCCTGTATAAGACCGTCTGTCAACTGTATTGGATGCCCAATCCGCATCGACATAACCAACTAAATTACAATTATCCATAGTATAAGTTAAACGATAGGATTTAGTAGTTTTTAAATACTTCAATACTCTTTTTGCATGCTGCCAATGCACTTTACTATAACAGTTATTGAATTGACTTAAATAGCTGACACTGTAGGATATATCCGGTCTGGTAAGTACGGAAAGATACATGAGGCTACCAATCAGTTGCTGATAAGGATACTTGATATCACAACTATTACCTTTCTCCAATTTTAAATTAATTTCCATGGGGGTTGTAGAATTTTCTTTACAATTTTCCAATCCAAATTTAATTAACACACTCTCAATAAATCCTTCTTGATCAATAGACAATCCATTTTCAATAGTCAAAACTCGCATACCCAAACACTGTTTAAGTTGCCCTAAGTCTTTTAATTTGAATTTCACGCTTAACTGACACTTAACATTGTTTACTTCAGTAGCACTATTAGAAATTACAAAGAAATCATCCACAAATAAAGCTATGAAAGTTCTCTGACATTTAGATGTCTTAACAAATAAACATGGTTCATACTGTGATTTTTTATAACCACAGTCTTGTAGACATTCATCCACCCTTTTGTACCAAGCACGCGCAGATTGCTTTAGGCCATATATTGCCTTTTTTAACTTTAATACTTTGTCTTTATGAGCAAAATTCTGAGGTGGGTGCATGTATACAGTCTCTTCGAGATCACCATTTAGGAAAGCTGTAGTTACATCAAAATGGGTGATGTTCATATTAAATTTAACACTTAGTGCAAATAATAACTTTAAAACAGAGTATCTTAAAACAGATGAAAAGGTGTCCTTAAAATCAATTCCTTCTTTTTGAGTATTTACTCAAAAAGAAGGGATTTCCCTTTGCCACCAGACGCGCACGATACCTCACTGTGTTATCACTGTTAATTTTCTTTTTAAACACCCATTTACACTGAACTACCGTACTGTTATTGGGCTTTTCTACCACTTCCCATGCATCACACTCACTAAATGACTGCAACTCCTCCTCCATTGCTCTACACCACTGTTCACGTTCTGGTCACTGCATAACATCTTCATAAGTTAAGTTTTCATCTCCTACACTTTCTACGCATATGTTTGAAAAGCCATATCTATCTGGTTTCTTTCTTTGGCGCTTTCCTGAAACAATTACTTCACTTGCAAGGTCCTCTCGTTCAATTACAGTATTATAGAACTCATCAGAACTTGAAGAACTTTCAGTTTCATCTGGTACATGTGTGTCATCTTTCAGACTATACATGGTTTCTTCCTCTTCCAAGACATCAAATTTTTCTTCTTTAATTAATGCTTGTGTCACATCTGAGCTACTTTTAGCTTCTTGACATCTCGGCTGGTGATAATTTTATTTGTTTTGGGATTATATAACCTGTAGCCTTTAATATTGTTCTCATATCCCACGAGGATATATCTCTCTGCCTTCTTGTCCCACTTTGATGTTTTTATTTTTGGGACATTGCAGTGCTCCCAAAAACTCTAATGTGGCTAAGGTTCGGTTTTCTGCCTGTCCAAAGCTCGTACGGCGTTTTTGTTAAACCAGACGCTATTGTTCTATTTCGCAGATATACAGCTGTATTGACGGCTTCTGCCTAAAACTTCTTTTCCATTTTAGCATCAAATAGCATACACCTGGCTGTTTCCACCACTGTTCGGTTTAACCTTTCGCACATACCGTTCTGCTCTAGTGTATAAGGATTAGTTTTCTGATGCACAATCCCCGCTTTCTTCAAAAAACTATCCATCTCTGAAGAACAAAATTCACCGCCATTATCTGTTCTCAATATTTTTAATCTATGGCCAGTCTGTCTTTCAACTAAAGCCTTAAACTCCTTAAAATATCTGAAGACTTCATTTTTGGCCTTGAGGAAATAAACAAATGCCATCCTACTATAATCATCGACAAAGAGCAAAAAATAACGTGATAATCCAATTGAGACTTGCTCCATGGGTCCACAAACATCAGCGTGAACCACCTCAAGCACATTTTCACATCTGGTTCCCTTGTGAGAAAAAGGCAGTCTCTCTTGCTTTCCTTCACAACACGTGATGCGTTTGGATTTGTCAATCACAGCTCTGTCTGAAAAATCAATGCCTTTTACTACACCATTTTTCATAGTGTTAAGGTCTCTACTGTTCAAGTGCCCCAATCTTCGGTGCCGCATCTCACTAGTCGTAGTCGTTGCTGAGCCCGCAAACAACTTTTCAGACTTTATGTTCAACCGATAAACTCCATTTACTAACTCTGCTTTGCCCACCAGTACATTCTGTCTATTGCGTATGTAGCAAACATCTTCTTCGAAATGTACCTTGTTACCATTTCGAATCAGTTGACTTACTGATAGCAGGTTAGTCGTGAGATGTGGAATACACAACACTTCGTTAACAGTTATATCAAATTCCGAGTCGTTTACCAGCGTTGTTATTTTGGTATTTCCTGTGCATAACACGGACATTGTTTCTTTGTTAACCACTATAATATTTTTTACCTTGTGACTGAGTGAAATATTCTCCAAGCAACTTTTATTTACAACCATATGTGAACTTGCTCCCGAGTCTATATACCAATCCGTGTCTTGAAAATGATTTCCGGGATTCAAAAATACAGCACTAAATGCGTTCTCAGTTTTATTCTGGCTATTCTGGGGGCATTTATTCATGTAATGTCCAAGTTGTTTACAACGATAACATCGTATTTTCGATTTTGGTTTTGACACTGACATTTTCGATTTTGACAGATCGGGTGCGTTTGTAGAGTTAGTGGTTTTGCTATTAACATAAGAACCACTTTTTCGCTGCTGCCAACTTTTTGAAAGAAATGCTCCTTCAGCGCTACCAACTTTGAAATCCATATCCAACAACTTTGCTTTAATGGCGTCTGTGCTTATGGTCATGCCGGAATGTTCGATGGCCATAATCATTGGTGCGAATTTCTCACTCAATCTCGCCAACAGCAATGAACCTACCCACTCATCTGTGATCTGAAACCCTGTTCCTTTCAGTTTTTGCGCTGTATCTACCATTTCGGTTACATATGCCGTCATAGATTCGCAGTCTTCTAACCTGATAGAAATAAGTTGCCGCAACAAAGTTATTCGTCTTGTGAATCCAGAATCGTCGAATAGTGTTTTTAACCGTTTCCATACATCTCGAGCTGTTTTCTCATTCTTGATGTGCACATACAGAGAAGAGTCGATTGTCATTATAAGTTTTGCTTTTGCTTTATTCTCTTCTATCGTAGCTTTATTTTCTGCTGATTCATTTATGTCCACAGCTTCAAGGATGAGAAAATTCTCAGCAGCGAACGCCCATTCGTCATAATTCTCCCTGCCTTTTAATTTCGGCACATTCACAATATAACTGCCGGCCATTTTTTTTCTTCTACAGTACAACACAGCACTCGATAAAAACTGCTAAGCTGATTATAATTAATGTCTATTTTATCACTGTTATTTATGTCCAAATATAACAAATCACAAATATTTTACGAGAAATGAGGCAATTTACAACACTCAAATACCAAAATTTAATTTTTATGAGACTGGGCCCATAACCTAATAAAACGCGGCAGAGTTTTTCTAACGACTGCATTTTATTATAATAAACACGGGTACATCATAAACTGACATAGACAACGCTAGTGTTCTCATACACAACATAGACTACATATAATTAATATTTCAATGTTATACAATACTATACAACTACAGTAGATAGGTAATTATGATATCTCAAATCTCTCAAACAAGTTTTTTACTGTTATTGTAGTTTTCTTGCAAATTACAACTATGTACACATACAAATGTTGATACTTCTCCACGCTAAAACATGATCGAATCGCAACTGCGAAAGTCAATCTTAGTAGCTGCTATCATATGACGCTTGGCTGCAGGTATGAAGAACGAATTCGCTTACGTTGAACTGTATAGGTAGGCTCATAATTGAACTTACTGAGTCATTGTATTATAATAGCAAATGCAGTTATGTATCTAAAACCATTTATTTGAACTTAGGGTTCGTAGAAAAAATTATAAACATGTAACTCATAAAGTTTCATCTCATCATATCTCTTTATGTCACAACCGCTTATTCCGTTATGAGTACAACTACTGAGCTAAAATTTGATATCGAGACGTAAATCGGAAACCTAAACCATTTATTGTTTAGGTTTACCTAGAAGAAAAACAAGAAATGAAGTCATGGATATTTTAGACCCAATTATTCTAACTTAATTTTGCTACGGCATTGCTACGGAGCGTAATTGTATGATATACCAAATTGCTACGTTAATGTATATCCGACACGCTTTTATAGGATTTAAATTTAGGAGTAACTATGTAGTAACTAATAAGAATTATCAATTACTGTCACATTACGTCTGGTATTAAATACTGGAATTTTTAAAGTAATTGGAACCTTATTAACGTAATAATAATTATAATTGAAATTGTTTATTTATTGATGCGTAATGTACTAAAGTTGCTGTGAAACTTGGGCTCAAAACAAAACTTACCGACATTCTTAAACGTATTGACCAACAAAAGTAGAGATGGACTGGCCACATGCTTCGCTGTGCCAAGGAAAAGTGGAGCAAGCAAGTAACATTATGGTATCCCAGAGATGGCACTAGAGTTAGAGGTCGCCAGTTAAGAAGATGGGAAGATGAGCTGAAAACCACTTTGGGGCCCTTCTGGACTAGAGTGGCAGCCGACAGACGGCAGTGGAAAGAGCTGGAAGAGGCCTATGTCGAAAGACACACGGAGCTAAGAGATATAATCTAAAGAAAAAAAAAACAATCTACTGAAGGAAAACAGAACTACTCCGTCAGAAGGCTATATTATTATTATTATTATAATGTACTAAAGTAATCGTAAAAATTAATTTGGTACTCATAGGTAGAGTAAGAGAAGTATAATTTACAGAGGTAGCGGAGTTGTATTATAATCAATTTTCTATTTTGATTAAATGAAATATAATAGAAAAGCCTCGAGCTCGGGCTACGCATAAGTGCGTAAACGCGTTGATATCTTTTGTTAACATTGCGCATGTCTACAAGCGCGACCTTTGATTCATTTGTATAATAATGGTGGTGGGTTTGATTTGATCTGGGAAGGTCTTTCATTGTTGTCGTTATAAATACAAACTTGAAAATGTGGTTTATAATGAATACATCATCGTACACAGGCACATCATTAATTTCATTATACCTCATGATTCAGTACAATAATAGTGATGGCACTTTTGTATGCTGTATACTGTGTATTGTGAATTATGTAATTATTTTATGCGTCGCGTTATTTCATTGGTAATGTCTACGACTTTGTTTTAAAATGTTTTAAACATTTTTAGTGCTGGAAATATTAATTGACTAAAGTAATGAAGATGTCTGTTATTTTCGAGGTACCTATACCTCGAAAATAACAGACATTTTTTAGTTTCTTTCTACTTTGAATGCATGTACTTTACCTAATAAATATGTAAATATGTATGTATCCCTGACGGGTATTTAGAGAAGACGGAGTGCCAAGCATAGCGGTTTTTGCATATTTCTTTTATCTCCTAAAATCTCATCATTGTCTCATAAACTTTTGCCGAGGTGTGTGAATACTTTTAACACTGCCATCACCTAGCACTGGCTATTTGATCGTCTATTCTATGTACAATATGTATGAATGTATCATAGATTATCCTACTTTAAGAGATGGTCTTCATTCTCCATTGGGCTTTGTGTACTCTGATTTAAACGATAAATTGCTATTATTGAATTAAGAGGATAGATATTGAGGCAGTCTTTGCAATCGCCTAAAGATTCGTCACTGCTCTAGTGCTAGTCATAATTTAAGAAATAGAAAAATGGGAGAACTACTTCCGGACCCTCGTGTGCACATACGTGTATACGATAAGAGACCGGGTTCTTATATTATACCATATCAGTAAGACACGTTTGTAATTGCATGTAGCGCTTCATTGCAATATGATTTATGAATGCATCCACGTAGGATGATGTGTCTGTTAATCGAGTACTACGTGTCAATTGTCGTTCACTTCTATTTTAAGAACATTCTACCGATGCGCAAGAGCGATCGAAACGATCACTTTCTATCATGTTTTAATTGTTATGTGCGTTTAGTGCAAACTCATGCAATTTTACGTGCGGCAATGTTGTCCGTCATTTACATCGATCACGGATGTTTTTTAAATGTAATATGAACATGATTGGTTTTCTCGAGTGTCTTTGTACATTTGCTTACCAAAGAAATAAACAATACAAATTGTGTTGTATAGCCATTAACAGAAGACTAGTATGAACTTAGAATCAAGTTACAAATATACACACTGGGTATTTTTTTTTGTGCAAAATACACACATGTGTAAAGAGCATATTTGTCGCTATACTCGGAGATTTGACAGTATTGCTAATTTGGCTGAATAAGCTGACCTGAAAGATATGAAACTATTTATTATTTACGTTAATATATTAGTCCTAAAATAATATTAATTCTTAACAGTAATGATAAAAAAATGAGCCGTCGCGGGACGCCTGACAGGTGCGAAACATAGAAAGTATTTTGTATAGAAAATATGCATGAAAGGATGGTTTATTAAAGAAAATAAATATGGGATAATCAAAAATTATGGCATAATCAAAAAAAAATATTCAGATTAAAGAAAAATTTTAACGAAGTTTTTTGACACGGCTTGCAGGTTTGAGTTGGTAGAAATCGTCACGTAAGGAAAAAGCGTTACGTGGAGCGGGACTCGAGTGTCGCGCGGCGCTAGGTTCGTTAGCTCTAACATAGATCCACAGTGATATTTCTGTCTCTTTCTATTATATATGAGTATATGTGTGCGTACGAGTATCGAAATTTTTATTTTTTGTTTTAAATCATACGTGAGTTTTATTGGTCTCATTGTTGCAATTAAGTTTTGAGAAATGGAAACTGCAACTAAGGAACTTCGTAACTGACGGGGGTCCCCCGACTGCACATGTTTTTTTTTAAAAACACAGGCAACGTTTTCCAAAGTGAATAACAATACTGCATACGCTATAGGTATACGAGCTCGGTACAAGCGCGTCGCCACGTCGCCACACCAATAGCTTGCCTGACACGCCGCATAAGATGTTTCACATCAATATTTGTAATGTTTACCTTCTACGCTTAATGTATTTCACTTGTTCAGTACTTTACTGTAAATAAACATATTACTGCCTGTGGCGGACTCTTTCCTTGCATGGCCTACTTACGAGTACTGAATGACTAGTTTCTGACCTAGACTATTTTATAAAAACGGTAGGTTTTTCATATTAATTTTACATTATCTGTCATGTCAATGTCAACATTGACATGACAGAAGGGAAAAAACAAATGACGATTTTTCAGGTAATCAATTCACATATACATAACAACAACCTAAATAATAAAGACACCTGATAATGACCATAAAAGACTCACTGCCTTATTAAAAAGAAAATACGCATTATTAAGCGGCTTCAGGCCAATGATTTATTCAAAAGTATACAAAGCAGCACGTCTTATGTTACGTATTATTTATGGGTATTTAACATCGTAGGAATTAATTAATAGTTTTGTATGACGATTATTACTGGCTATTTTAGAGTACCGTACCCGGAATAATAATAGGAAGCCGGTTGAATTTTTTATAGAATATGTGTTATTGTGGCGGATATCCTAATAAATTATAAAAAACTAAAAAAAAGTTCAACTTACATAAAAAAGGTGTTTTCAGATTTTTTGTTTTTGGTTTATTGTAAAAGCGGTAAGTTTAGCGGTTTATTATAAAGACCAAGACTATGAAGATTAAATAGCCAGAGTGCTATCTGACGGAAATTTCAAAAGCGCTCACATAGCTAGTCGAAAGTGTGTGAAATGAATGATACGATTTGAGGAGGCGAAAGACGTATACTTAAGGACCGCGACGTTTGGTACTCCATCCTCTCTGACTATGTTATCCTGTTATGGATACAGCGTGAGGATATGTACATATGTATATATGTAATATATGTATGTATGTAAAAATGGTAATACTACAAGTATCAAAGTTACTGCGATTATAGCGAATACTATAAAGTAAAAATCATAAAAACTGGCAAATGTGAGTCGGACTCGCGCTAAGGATTCTGAAGTGATTGAATGAAAACACAATTTTTCGGTAAAAACATAAAATAAATATTTGCGACTCACATTTGACCGGTGTGTATTAAGAAACAGTAATTACCTAAAATACTGATTACTTATAGTTCTTTTGTATGAAACCTGCCTTATAATAATTGCCTGTATCGTTATACTTAATTAATTTCACCTTAATCATTCCTTTATTATGAAAAAAAGAACATTTTCATACTTTTTGAAATTTTTTGTTATTTTAAAGAAGTAATTCCCCTATATTTAACTAATCCTTCGATATATTACGCCTACATGCCGTACAAAATCGTGCACCACGTTTACGTGATGTATGTAGATGTTTCATAATCGCGAAATTGCAACATTCTACGACTACAAAAAAAATTCATTGCAATCAATTACATATTTGAAAAGCTAATTCTTATTAATAGCCAGGTAAAACAATTTTATGCTATAATAATATTGCGATAGACACATTTAAACCTGTTTGCTTATATGTTGAACATAGTTCAGAATGTCGACGGTAATATAAAATGCTTCAATCCATCCTCTTGTTTATTACTGTTAGGGGAAGTGCAAAGTTAGAAAAAAAGAAAAAAATGTTTAAGTGCGATTTCGACTCACGTACACAGTACAATTATATGTATTACGTATTTCTTAAAAGGCTATTTTTGTCGGTACGCCATATTGCTCTTAATACTTCATTAAAATTAATAATTGACACTTAAATTTGCAGACTACGTTCGGCGATAATGAAAAACAAGCAAATAGTTTAAAATTAATGTTTTCATTCAACTTTATTTTAAAAATTTTTCTTTCATCTGCCATCAGCGCCATCTATTGTCAATATGTGTAACTAACATGCATGAAAGATCACGAACTGCGAAGTAATTGCACGGGTCAGCTAGTGTTCATTAAGCAGTAAATTTTTAAGCTCGATTTCTGAAAATCTACTTTTTCCTGTAAATATTAGGTAAGGCTTTATATTTCCTGAAATTTTAATAATTCTAGGTATATTAGTTTCGGATTTAAGGGAGGGGGGGAATGGTCGAGCTGAGATCGAGTACACTATTTGTCCATTATTTAATTCTGTTACGAATATTTCAAAATTTATGTTATAATAAAATGAAAAAAATAGATGTATTACTGTGCCTGTTTGTACCACACATAGTTTCGGAAAAAAATTGTCTATGACAGACGGAGGGACGCCCGAATGATCAGTGTCTTGTTTCGACTATTCTAACGACATAATGGGTAAAAATTGCGCATAAAAATATATTTATATAAAAACTTTAGTGTCTCTGCATATCGCATATAATTTTAAAGCTTAATATCTATTCTAAATTTAAAATTTTCTAACGTTGCTTAGTGACTTGTTTAGGTTTAAAATTCTAGCTGCAGATTAGCGAAATAAACTTTTTCTATAAAAATTAATTTAATTTCTTTTTAAATTTTCATTTTCATCAGAATCCTTAAAGCATGATTTCAATCCAAATTCAACAATTCTAACTACTGATTAGCATAATAGAGAAGAATGAAGATATTATCGAGTATTTATTAAGAAGAATAATTAGTTAATACGCACGTTATATGAACAATCAGGTTGACGTGCGTGAAATCGAATGGAAGTACCTAGTTATTATTCTGTGCAGCGAGTTGTCACCTCTACTTAAGGATGCTGCCAAAATGCTTGCATTGTCATTGTCCTGACATATTTTCATAGCGTGTTACGTAATTCACAGCGTTAACGGATGTGGAGAAAAATAGTTCATGACGTTTGCGGTTGCCAGATATACTTGTATATATAGATTCAAATTTATCTTAATTCATCTTAACTTTACATTATTTATTATTAAATAATATAGTGTATAGCCTATTGGGCCATGATTATCATTTATAATTTACATTCTAACCACATCTACTATTATTATTTCTAATCTTACGAAAACTTATACTTATAACATTTTTATAACTGTACAACCTACATTTCGCGTTTTTAAAAATATCGTTTTATGTGTATAATATGGTCAAGTTACAAACCTTTTTGAAAAGAAATATTTTACTGAAATTGTTAAAATAAAACTGGTTGGAAAAGTAACAATGTGAATATGCGTAACATATAAGCTTATTTAAAAACACCATAAATTAAAAAACTGGAATTGTAACTTGCACAGATGTTTTTATTTGGTTTAAAATTATAGTTTCATCTAATTACATTTTTGTTTAATAATGGATATAATTATTTTGTAATGGTCTTGTTATACGTTGTTGCAATAATATAATTGTAGATTATAGTAGCCCTTATTAATCAATTAAAAAACTAATTAGTTACGGTAATCTGCACAATATCGAAATAATTAACGAAATTCATATTTAATATGTTTTAACTAATTTAAAAAGGCTCTACGGTTTAACAAGAGCCTGTTATTTTATATAAGTAAGTATTATGGACATATACTCAAACCGATTTTGAAAATTACCCTAATCATGTACCTTCGTTTGACTTCCTGATGTAGTAATTGTGCCTTAATTAGTTTCATTCTTTGTTGAATAGTTTTAGTGGTTTTTTTATTGCAATTACGTCGATTAGAGATTTTTATACACTACACGATATAAACTAAGTACTATGCACTTGTTAGATGTTAAAAAAAACTGCAACTAGTTCTAGTTTATGGATTGCTGCGCTGAATTCTTGCCGGCATCATTTAGACGCAATTTAACATGAAATAAATGTTATTTTATTACAGGGTTTTTGTAGTAAAGTATAAAATTTCAACTGTAAATATAATATGTTTTGTTTATCTAAGACCTTTTTTGCTCCAAACGAATGAAATGTACAATACCTACCTGTATATACATTTTAAATTATTTAGATATTTACAAAATTTAAGAAATAAATATCACTTGAATGTTATGTATTCCCAGTCTTTTTCCGCAAGTCAACAAACAAGAAAAATTATATTATTATGACATTTTTAGAATGGCTGACTAATGAACAACGGATGTGCCCGTTTACTCGTACATTAATTTATTATAATGAATATTTATATAGGTATAACAATCTATCCTTTCGTCTTATAAAAAGATTGACGTCTTTATAACGATAATGCTGTAAACAATTCCTGCTTCGTTATATGTAAGATACAGATATTAATAAAATGTTATAGATATATATGTAGTATGTGATTGTATGAGTGTTTAATCGGCCATATTTATCGTAACATTTATTATCAACTAGCTATACCCGTGACTTCGTTTGCGCGGAAAATTAGTCGTGGCTTTCCCGGATTAGGCTAGATTATATGTAAATGTAAGATTAAAATTAAGTATTAAGTAAGATTGTTTTTGAAAAAAAGTCTACGTCTAGCCCTCGTCTGTCTCCGGGCATATACTATTTCTTTACCAAACATCATAGTTGATTCGGCAGTTCGGCATTTCCCATTCAAAGTTTCATCCCCCTTTCACTCCTTTAGGGGTAGTTTTTTGATAAAAAAGTAGTCTGTGTTCGTTTCCAGGTGTCCAACTATATCCATGCTACATCATAATCAGTTCAGCGCTTTAGCATTTCCCGTACAAAGTTGCGTCCCCCGCTCTCCCGTTCTCCTTTACGTAGATTTTTGATAAAAAAAGTAGCCTATTTGTTTTTGATAAAAAAAAAGTCTTATCACCGCACCAAATTTACCAAATTTTTGCGTTTCTCATATAAAATTTCATCCCCCTTTTCACATTCTTAGGGGTAGATTTTTGATAAAAAAGTAGCTTATGTCCGCTTTTGTTGTCATACTATATCCCATACAACGTTTTATCCCACTTTCACCCCTTCAGGGTAGATTTTCTAAAAATTAAGTAATCTACATGAGCGCAATCACATGTTTTTACTACGTACCAATTTTCATCAAGGTCGGTCAACACGTTCTTCAGTTATGAAAGGACATACAGACAGACAAACAAAAATTTTAAAAATGGTAGAATCGAAGTCATTGTCATAAAATGACTATCTATCACAAAATTTGACAGTAAAATTATAATTACAGACAGACGCTAGAGATTTATATAGTAGTATAGATAGAGAACATACAGATAGAAGATAGATATAGAAGATGTGTATAGTATGTTTAAAGATTGTTTTTAAAAGAAAGTCTACGTCTAGCCTACGTCTGTCTCCGGGAACATACTATCTCTGTACCAAATTTCCCATTCAAAGTTTAATCCCCCTTTTGACCCCCTTAGGGGTAGTCCGGGGTAGCCTATGTCCGTTCCCAGATGTCAAACTATATCAATGTTACATCATAATTAGGTTAACGGTTTAGCATTTTCCCTGCAAAGTTTCGTCCCTCTCCCTCTCGTCCCCCCTTTCACAGATCTTTGATAAAAAGTAGCTTATATGTTTTTGATAAAAAAAAGTCTTATCACCGCATCTTATCTTTACCAAAATTTAGCGTTTCACATGAAAAGTTTATTCCCCTTTTCACCCTCTCAGGGTGCCATCTGCCAAATTTCATCATAATCTGTTTAACGGTTTCTCATTTTCCATACAAAGTTTCATCCCACTTTTTGCCCACTTAGGGATAGTTTTTTGATAAAAAATAGCCTTGTCTGTTCCCAGGTATCAAACTATATCCATGCTACATCATAATCATTTCAGCGATTTACCATTTCTCGTATAAAGTTTCGTCCCCCTCCCTCCCGTCCCCCTTTTCACAGAATTTGGATAAAAAGTATATAAGTATATTGGATAAAAGCTATGTAATTTTGATAAAAAAAGTCTTAATATCGCTCCAATCATTACCAAGATTTAGCATTTCCCATACATAAATTCATCCCCCTCTTCACCCTCTTAAGGGTAATTTTTTGATAAAAAAAGTAACTCATATTCGTTCTCTGATGTCAAACTATCTTCCTGCTAAATGTCATCAAAATCGGTTCAGCGGTTTACCATTTCCCATACAAAGTTTCATCCCCCTTTTCACCCTTTTAGGGGTATATTTTCTTAAAAATAAGTAGCCTATCATGAGCACAACAACATGTTCCTACTACGTACCAACTTTGGTCAAGATCAGTCAAGCTATTCTTCAGTTATAAAAGGACACACAGACAGACAGAGAGACAAAAATTTTATAAATGGTAGAATCGAAGTCAGTGAGTCACAAAACGACTATTTATCACAAAATTTGACAAAAAAATTGAAATTATAGACAGACGCAAGAGATTTATATAGTAGTATAGATATAGAAAGTGCTGGCTGTACCTGCGACGTCGTCTCGCGGAATTTTTTTTTTGTGGCTTTTCTGAATTAGGTTACATTATATGTATGTGCATAGTATGTTCAGACTGTTTTTAGAAAAAAATTCGACGTCTAGTCTACGTCTGTCTCCGGGAACCTACTATCTATGTACTAAACGTCATAACTGTTGCGGCGGTTCAGCTTTTCCCAGTCAAAGGTTCATCTCGTTTTTCACTCCCTTAAAAAGTAGCTTATGTCCGTTCCCAGGTGTCAAACTATTTCCATGCTACTTCATAATCAGTGCTTTAGCATTTCCTATACAAAGTTTCGTACCCCTCCCTCCCGTCCCCCTTTTCACCGATTTTTGACAAAAAAGTAGTCTATGCATTTATTATAAATAATGTCTTATCACCTCACCAAATTTTATCATTACCTAAATTTAACGTTTACCATACAAAGTTCCATCCCCCTCTTCACCCTCTTAGGGTTAATTTTTAATAAAAAAAATAGCTCATGTCCGTTTTCTGATGACAATCTATCTCCCTGCTAAATTTTATCATAATCGGTTCAGGGGTTTACGAATTCCCATACAAAGTCTTATCCCCCTTTTCACAACTTTAGGAGTAAATTTTCTGAAAAATAAGTAGCCTATCATGAGCGCAATCATGTGTTCTCACTACGTACCAATTTTCATCAAGATCAATCAAGCCGTTCTTTAGTTATAAAGGGACATACAGACAGACATACAGACAAAAATTATAAAAATGGTAGAATCAAAATCAGTGAGTAATAAAACGACTATCTATCGCAAAATTTGAGAAAAAAACGGAAATTACAGACAGACGCAAGAGATTTAAGATGTTGTTCACATTAGATACAATGAATTTTAGAATGCATTTATTTCTACCTAATCTTAATTTTACTATTTATTCAGAGAATTTTAGTTATTTTCGAACTGTATAGTGCGTGCTAAATACTTATACTAAGTTCTCAATAATAATAAATTTATTATTATGAATCTCAACTTTTTAAATTGTTTAGTATTGATAATGTTGTATTGATAATACAGATATAAAATATGTTTAGTGCGACTACATCCATTAAACAAATACATAAACAGGTAAAGTCACCATACGTACATATACATATCCTCACGCTGTATCCCTGACGGGATAATCTAAGAGGACGGAGTATCAACCGTCGTAGGTCTTGCATAGTTCTTTCGCCTCTTCAAATCTCATCATTCTCCTCACACTTTCGCCGAAGTAAATGCGAGTGCTTTTGACATGGCTATCAGCTATCACTCTGGCTATTTAATCTTCATAAGTCAGCCTCGGTCTTCCATAACTTCTGCTACCACTCACTTTCCCTTTGTAGATTTTCGTTGTCAATCTTTCATTCTTTCTACGTTCTCGTACCATCTAAGTATTCTTTTCTTCATTTTTGCAGTAACACTGTCATCTAATCTTTTCATATTGCGTATCCTCTGCATTGCTTATATTTTTTGCGAGGGTTACACCGCAAATATTTTCGAGAAATCGCATTTCCACGGCCTTTATCGTACTTTCACTCAATTTTGGGCATATCCAGGTTTCACTACTGTTCAATAAAGTTGGAACTTGGCACCAACACCGCATTATGTATGGTCATTTTGGCAAATTTAGATATATTCATACTACCTAAGCGTCTACTAATGCGGACAGAGCACCGTTCACTTTATTGCCAACTGATATCCGTCTCTCCACATCCAACTACATAATATTTCACATATATATCTCGAAAACGCACTCTAGATAAACAGTCTTTTTCTCGCCACAGAGAAAGATACAATTTCCGAACTCGCATTCATATAATTACATTATACTATATTACATTACAAGATACTATTAAATTTTATTTATTGGCAAACACCAACATCATAAAAAGCTCATCAGTAATGTAAGTTAGATATAAGCTATAACATAAATGATTAGCATCGAATCATGTACGTGCAAACATACGTGTTCGATAGTAGTATACGTATGTTTTGCAATTCCACGGCCGGTCGTGGCCCATCGGCGCGGACTGCATTCGCTTGCAGTTGCATAAATCGTTGCGAAACGCGTATCGCGGTCACTGCCGCCGTCGCCTAGCTAAGGGCAGCGCCGCACCCTTCGCTGACTGCATTACCAAAAGAGTTACTGAAATATTATAACGTATATGGAATAGCGATGACGACTGCGTATAGTCAAGAGGTGTAACCTGAGTCGTTACAGTGTCGTTACATTTAAAGGTCGGTTATAAAACCTGACTGTCATTACAATATTAAGAATGATAATGTTACTTAGTCAAAAATGTTTGTGGTTATAATTGTATATTATTATCTTCAACTGTATCTTTTGATCGTTGTAAAGCCACGCGAGAAATACAAGAGACAAGACAAAAACAATTTATTTACAGAATATATGTCAGTATAAATTTTAAACATAATATAAATTACACTTTAGTGTGAACGCCTTTTAACAAATTAAAAATATGTAGATAATTTTCATCTCATAACGAAATTAGATAATATAATCGCTAAAAAAAAGAAAAACTTTTGTAATGCAGATTTTAACCTACATTTTGAACTTAAGAGTTATTTAATATAATTTTAAAATAACGTATTTTTGGAATTTCTCCATAAATAGAAACTTTGTTAAAAAAAAATTCTGGTTTTGGTTCTCGACTATAATTCACGTAAGAGAAATTTCAAAAGCATGAAGATGTTTTCTTTGATATGAAGCATATTACTACTTTAAAACATCAAAAATGTGATAAAACACGTTTTTTTGTAAAATATCATGTAATACGTTTCTTAATTTAAAGTTTAAGAGAAATTAACGGCAATAGACATTTTGTTTGTTTTAAAACGCGCTCAATAAGAGACGCTGTCAAACTAAACTATTAAAATGGGCGTACCTGTGGAGTATTGCGACGAAACTTCAAGCTAATTTGGAAAAAATCGTTAAATTGTCTCGCCTGAGGGCCCAGATTAATTAGTTACTAACAGCCGAGGTACGAATCCAAAACTGTCAACTGAGATGACAGATATTATTGTCTACAGACCTTTATATGAAGGGGCCAGTCCAAAGAGTCTGCTGACTTACAGTTATCGCATACCAGGAAATATATAGAAGAACTTTTTTTAGAATGAAAGACCGTCTAAAAACGTGTCGGACCAATGTAGGGTACAGTAACAATTTTGAATGAAGTTGAAGTTAAATAAAAAAAAACTGAAAAAAATTGGGTTTAAAATACCCATTTTAATTTATTTTTCATTTCTGCGTTCAAGTTACCGATTTACAACTTTGTATATACCAAATTTCAGCTAAGTTTGTATAGAAAAGACGATATTGGACGACAAATTAACTGTGACATACAAACTTACAGACATGACGAAACTGTAAGGGTTCTGTTTTAACTAATGTGTCTACGGAATCCTAAAAAACATGTATTTGTAAAAACTCGTGTTATTGTTTCAGAGGGTAACTACATGTGGTCCGGCGTGCGGGTCATCCGGATCTAATGTATCTGGCATTACAGCGGCGGGCGTAACCCGCCGGCTCGCGTCCAGCCTGCAGAGTACCAGCACGGGCTCGCTACCAGACTACGGCACACAGATCGTCGACCCGTACCGCCTGCTAGAGGATGACTTGAACGGAATATACGAAGACATAAGATCGGTGAGATTTATATCGTTTGTTTAAAATGTTCACAATCGAATCAATATCCGTATTACTTTCACATCGTTCATAGCAATACTTGTTTTGAAACAATACTAATATTGTCGTTTATCCGCCAGTGGGTACTAATTCAATTTGCAGAAAATGTAGTATTTCCAGAGTCAACGGTAAAAAGAGTGCATTACACTTACATACATATGTGTTACAGCCACTTATAGCAGAAGTGTTGTCGAAATAATATAACTCAAAATGTACGTAAAGCATATCAAGTCGTATCAACTCGCTTTTTCTTGCCGTAAAACTTATTTGTTATTTAAAATATTTTATTCAATTCATTAATAGGCATCTACGATAATATGTACATTGTGTAATCTGTAATTAATTTAAGCTAAATTCAAGATAACTATCAGAAACTACATAAAAACAGAAATATCTTAATACCTTAGAATACAAAACCTTAAACACTTTATTTTCAACAATAGGCGGTATTGTTTGAGTTACTGATGTATTTATTTCTATTCAGATGATTAAGTTAAGGTCGTTAGATTTATTTCTAACCTTGTTAACTGAAGTTGCAATGCATCTCTTAATATTATCTCACTGAGAATCGTGCTCGAGTCTGATGAAACTGTCAAAAATAAAACATATTACAAGGTTATGTGGTTTGTATATAATATACCTCTATATTGACTGCAATTGATAAAATTAAATCATCGGAACCATTAAAAAATAAAAGGGTGTTATGTGACTATTGAGCTACGCGGTGTCCATTGATCGGCAAGTATGTCAAAGTCACGACGTGTTAGCGCGCGGGTGGGTATAGATTGTGCAATTCGCGCATCGTTGATAATTGCACTACAAGTCTCCCGAAACTGTATGAACTATAAGTGTTATTTTTGTCCTTATAATTTCGCAATATTAATAATGGTTTATAGTTATACAACAATTAAAATAAAAAGATATCAAATCAAAAAGAGAATTAAAAACTTTTTAATAAAAATACACTAAGTGTACGTTACTTTTTATTATTTGTGTTTGGGAACAACATGTTACTAATATACGTAATAATAATAATAAGAATAACAATATTATACGTAATTAGGACACTAAACATGTTTCCTTGTGTTTTAGTCTTCGGTTTGTTTTCTATTTGTTGTTGAATTGAAGTGTTTTTGTATTAAATACTATTTAGTGATATGTCCTTGTAAATAAAGATCTATGGGACTAAACAGTAATTAGTCAAATAATTCGAATTATTTCAAACCAGCTGAGTATCTTAAAGTATGCTATTTTATTGGTCTTTGTATCAATCAATAGTTTGTTTAAATTTTAATAATAATACTAAAACGATAGTCTTTAACTGCAGTCCTGTCGTATCATCGCCACGTTTATCGTAGCAAAAGGCTCGTTCACCTACTTTCTTGGAAAACTCGTCTAAAACTAGGCCCATACATGAATGCTGTGCCGCTGGTTACTCGTTTCCAAACACTTATTTCCTAGACGCTGTCGTATGTTACATTCTGGATGTTTTTATTCTGCAACCTGTCGGTTAAAATAGTTAATATACTTTCACATGACAAGATTTTTGCTGAGTAACATAGCTCGGCGAGATCTTATCCTTTAACGATGTGGTCGCATTATATGGTTCGTATTATGTAGCAAAAATATTTCTTCTTTGAAAGTAATTTGTAGGTATATGTATATAAAAATGAAAATGAATGTGTTTGTACGTTTGTTCTCTATACGTTCCTACATCATTTATATGATTGTGATGAAATATTGGTAACTCGTTCTGCGTTGGCCCGCGAAGGTTTCCGAATTATTTAATTTAATAAATAAAAGACTACGCGAACGAAGTCTCGGGCAAAAGCTAGTTATATAAGTAATATGTATTTGTGGTAAGAGATGTCGAAGCATTAACATAACATCTAATTGTGTTTTTAAATGTTTTGATATTATAATAAGTGTCACATTTCGGTACATTAGGTACGGAAATTTAATACAGTAATAATAATGAATGGGTGTTGCGATACTTCGGCGATGGAAAGTATGGCGTGTGAAACCGCGCGAAACTTGAACATTGACCTTGATTCGTTGACTATAGTACGCAACTGCACTAAACAAGCATGATCACTTTCTTTAATACAGGTAACCAAAGGTCGATAAGAAAATAATAATTATTCATATGAAATGTACAGAAAAAATAAAACGGTGTAAAACCGCATTACGTCTCTTTGTAAATTAGATAACAATAACTATTGAATAAAATGTAATTTTAACAACATGATACTAATTTGATAATGTCCTATTGCCTTTGAAGAAGACCCAATCTCTATTTATGTTCTGGATGATTTAATAAGAGGAGGTCATTATTTATACCTACATACTCTATTTTTGCTTATCTATATTTTTTTTTATTTATTGAGATTACAACTATGAGTTTTGTGATTTAAATACATAATTCTATTCATTGTAATCGATGGACATGGTTTAACATAATATTACAGTTAAAAAGTTATACTCAACCGTTTTTTACGCAGTAGACTTAAACGGCCTCGAGTTTCGTAACTACTCGGATGCCTGTGTGAGCATCCTCAGGGCCGATAATTATGCCTTTGTCTTGGTTGTAAACTGATAAAAATTATTTAAATTAAGAACGCTTAAATAAGATTAAGTTCTACGGTAAGTTAACAATTTAATTACTTAAGAATTAATGGATATAATTTCACTTTTGTTATGATTCCCATATATACCTATTACCTACATATGTACGTTCTAATCATGAAGTAAAGACGAAGGTTTTAATAATGCAGAGATTTGTGTCAAAACAATGTGGATATTTATGGGAATTTTTTTAGAGAACCTTTCCGATCTGTTGTTAATTCATTTTAGTCAAACATTGTTCTCGCTTAATCGAAATTATAAATTGCCATATCAAATGTCATCATCAAATAAATATGAACATAAAAACTGAACAAGTGTTTTTAATTTTTTTATAACGGGATTAAAACAAAAATACTTTTATTTATATAATGAAGTATTTTTTTAATAATAATAATATTAATACTCCACCACACAATTACACAAACTGCGTGACCCTAAACTAAACACTAGGCTATGGGTATCACACAACAAACTACTGGGGGAGCTCCCGTTAACACCCAGACCTCAAGCCAATTTAGAATAGTTCGTTTCCTAAATTGATCTGACTGGGGGTCAAACCCAGGGCTCTGCTTGGAAGGAGATGCTCTACCACCGCACTAACGGACCTGACAATTTATTTCAGACATTTCATTGAGCAGCTTGAAATTTAGCAGCTAAAAAAAATATCACGTGTGTTTTGGCGTGTGTTTTGGCGTGTGTTGGTTAATATTAGCTTGGTCCAAATACGCACTTTTATATTCAGGTCACGTCATTAGAGATTTTGTCTGCACTCTCTTTATGTCACTTCAAAATTCTATTTGAATTGATAATTATGTACTTTAGTAGTAACTAGCGACCCGTCTCGGCTTCGCACGGTTAGAAATTTAAAAAAAAAATAAAGCTTATTTTACTCATAATGTAGCTTTCTATACGTGAAACAATTTTTAAGCTCGGTTGAGTAGTTATTGAGTTTATCCATTACATACAGACAAAGTTTACTTCTTTACAATATTAGTATAGATGATTTATGTAAAGATGTAGCAGATTTTACTGTTACTTATCGAACTATCTTCTGCTTTATAGGCGAATTGCACTTTGGGCCGTTGCAACATTTTTGTCGTGTTTTCTGTCATACTCGTATATGCAAAATTAGACGCTTCCTTTAATCTTACACAGTGGTTAAACACAATGAAATTTGTGTACAACAATGATAATGGTTTTAGTAAATTTTTCGTAATATCAATGCCGAGATTCGCATTGTCCGCGATCGCAAGAGGACACTTGCGTCAAGCTTGCGTTGGATTGCGACACAAGTTCGCTGAAAATAACCACTGAATCGACTACGCCGTTTCACAATTTTCATTGTGATATTAACCGCAAATATTGTTAGTAATGTGGCATAGATTAATAATAAATACAGATTAAACACAGTGATAACATTTCGTTCCGTTAATACTTTGTTTCGTAGCACCGTCTACGAAAGCGTAGCACGTTAGCACGTTGTTACCTACACTGCAGTACAAGAAATTATTATCATGAGTTAACAAAAGATTATTCGTGTTTTTTATTAAAAATTATAGATTTATGTTGGTCGATACCTTAGCTTAAAAATAAAATCGTTTATTTTATGTGTCGTCACAATGTCTTTGTTTTGATTTAGGAAATGTTGTAACATAATACACGTGACTCTGTTGAATTTAGGCGGAAGCCATATAACGCAAGCTAATTTGCAATTCTACTATAGTTTTAAATAGTAAAGGTTAATAATCGCGGATGTAATTTTATTGATGTCACCAACACGTCAATAATATTGAATACTACTGACTAATATGTTCTAATGTTATTGGAAGCATACTGGCATATCTGTAAAGACGTGCTCATATGACTGACTTACTAGTTTTACAGATACGGATATATACCTTAGCTTTCGTACTATTATTGGCTTTCCTGGCGAGTAAACTTAGATCTAGTTTACTTATGATTGCAAACGCCGTGTTTCTAATCGATTACAAAAAAAGAAGAGGCGATTCGTAGCAATTTTTTTTTATGAATGTTCGGCGACGTTTATTTAGCATGTGGACTGATTTCTACGATTCTTTTTTATTTGTAAGAGCCGACGATGGAGTACCTATTGCTTAAATATAAGAACTTTTCAATAGCTCATGTATTTTGATGTTATTATTACTTAAAGAAGTTTAGTAATGGACCTATCCTTTGTATTTATTTATTTAGGACAATGCTATTTAAAAGGGAAAAAAATAACTTCACGGACTTCAGTAACAGGGAAATTGAATTATAGATATATTTGTATCGTATTTGAGAATTCATTTTTTGTACTTAATTATTTTTTGTTCTTTTCACTATTTTTATTTTAAAGTTGATTTAATTTTTTTCTTTTGTAGTTATACATAATTTGTTTTTTTTTTATTTCACAACACGTTTTGACGACACACACTTAGTTTGCGTTTTTAGTCATTTCGTTATTTATGGACAAAGTTACAACGGCCAGCTGAAAAAGTTCTGTAGTGAAATATGGAATATTTTATAATAGAAAGTGACGTGTGTGCTATGATGAAAATTATGTCATTATTAGTAATAATGTAACATTTATATCCGTTTAAGATCCCCTAAAGAAATGGCTACGACCGACACCGGTCTTTTTTCCCTGATATCGACAGATACGGATTAATTATTACGACTATGTTCGTTGTTTATACATACATGTAAACATTTCTATATCAGTAAATAATGAACGCAATCGTGATACATTAATTAGATTCAATATATTACATAAATATTACATTAGACATATATTATGAGGATATATATTACATTATGTATAGTTGTCGTATAAATATAAATTAGGTCCCAACTCGACTATAGTTCCTCTGGTCGACAGGAGTTGGAGCGAAACACGAACCAGGAGGAGTTAAACACAATAGCCACATACTACTTCGATGGGCAAGGCAAAGCGCTTAGGCCTATGGTCGCTATACTTATGGCGAGGGCCGTCAACTACCACGTCTATGGTGAAAACAGGTCAGTAACCAAACTCCTTAAATTATGTAATAAATCTATGTTCAATGAATATTGTTTTAATTTAAATAAATGTAAAACAAAATTTCCTTTCCTTATACCTTTCGTACAATTTATCCGTCGTGTTAGTCACTTTTGCTTCTCTGTATTTTATTATACATAATTCACACTTCAAAGTATTCACGTTCGACCCAAATTGTTAATTTAGTAGCGCCAACTGATAGCTAAAAATTTACCTACCCGATGCCTCCAAAATCCTGCAATTTTCTAAGCTAGTAAAAATTTCATAATTGTATGTCTAGACAGATTTATTATCCATTCTTTGATTGTAGCAATAAATGAATCTCTAGGATGTATGGCGGCCGTTACTCGCTAGGTTGGTTGTTATTATACCACCGTCTAATCTCGTCCAGCATTTTGAATTAACTGTACTGGTGCGTCTGTAATTACATGTATATAACATGTACCTGTGTGCAACTAATGACGTTCTTCTGTTATTGTCAGGGTAATATAGACTGCTAAAATAAACTTACTACAAATGACTGTATTTACACGAATGACGAGTGATTTTGTAAATACATCATAACATGTTATGTAAACCATTTGTCCACTCCCTTTCATTGAATTCAATTAGCATCTTATCGTAACATTTAGTTATTCTACCCACATACGGCTACTATAGCCACTTAGATTTTTTCGTAAATAGTGGTTTGCAATCTTTACTTGAATATACTTAGATCTTGTTAAATAATACGTATTTAGGCATGTTGTACCTTATTAATCTCTACGCCTATGTGGCTAAACTCGCATTGTGACTCTTCTACAAAACCATTTAATGGATTCCAAAAGGGTTTTCAATGTTGCATTGCTTGGTTTTTCGGCAAGGTTTTAGGTTACTGTGTATGTATCATACGAAGTAGGGGTAAGTCGCTAGGATGCAATGCAATTTATGTATATACAATACCGATTTTAAAAAGAAAATGTGTATAAAATTTTTAATTTTAATAAAATATTGCCATATTATGATATTTCCTTTCAAAGTCAAAAGTCAAAGTCAAATCAATTTATTCAAGTAAACCCAAATGCAAGGTATTTTTGAACGTCAAATCTACTTTAGTTCGGTTCGAAAAGAAAACCTGAATACTGAGAAGAACCGACAAGAAACTCAGGTATCATTTTTTCAACATTATTCTACAATAGTTATTTAAAAATACAATATCTATAAAGCCAGTAAATGCATATGCAGAGAGGATCATTTCCAGTCTATTGTTGTGTCTTCAATGAAATCACTAATTTTGTAGTATGCTTTTCCAATCAGTGTGCGTTTAATGTCAAGTTTAAATCTCTTTTCAGTTATTTGAGTAATTTCTTGAGGAATTTTATTATAAAAACGAACACAGTTACCCAAAAATGAACCACTAGACTTTTGTAATTTAAATTTAGGAATAACTAGCTGATTACGACCACGAGTTTCCACACCATTAACAACGCCTTTCTTTTGAATTTATATGTATATATACATATATTCCTTTATATGTATATATATATGTATGACACATTATTTTATTGTATCTGTACATATTATGTATAAGTGTTAAAATTACATTTTTTTTTATTTTACATTTTACATTACATTTTTTACATTATAATATTAATTACATTTTACATTATAATGTTAAAAATCACATTTTTTGAAATAAAATGTTTACATACAGACAATGTAAACTACATTTACATTTTCTTTTTCATTTAATTTTAAATACAAAAAATCACTTATGCTTTGTAAGTTTTTAACTACGAGACTGATATTAGTTCGAATAGTCGGAATACCTATGTAATAATGCTTGCATATTAAAATATACATATGTACGTGTGGAACTTATTCATTAACCTACCTCCCTGTTATATAATATCATAAAAAACAAATGTTGTCCGTTTATTCGATTTTGTTATGCGAAAACTATTGAACCTATCAACCTAAAACTATCATTCGCTGGTAGGTATCATGCCAGAGAACTTAAAAGGTAAAAGATAGGATTTTTAATAAAAGCTTGCAAACGTCTCTGAATTGTATCGGGGTAAGTAGCAAATAAATTAAAAAAAAGCTTGCAAAAAAATAAAAATATTAAAATTAGTGTCTATGGTCTGACAGACCAATAATAACATTCTGTAGATTACATTTATTTTAATATTATTATTTACTTTAATACTCAATAATTTTACGCATCATAAGACTTTATTATACTACTCTGTCAAGAAAGTACCGGCATAAGATCAATAATACACGAAATGTTAGTTATTCATCCAAATTTATTTTATCACCTTCAAAGTATGCTCCTTCAGAAACAATACACTTACGCCAACGAATAATCCAATCATCAAAACATTTTTAAACGCTTTTTCCGGAATTGAGTTCAGTGCTCGCCGCGAATTCTCCTTTATGTCTTCTACCGAATGAAAATGGGTGACACGAAGTGGTAATTTGAGTTTAGGAAAAAGAAGGAAGTCGGCTGGAGCTATATCTGGTGAATAAGGTGGTTGCTCGATGGTATTTGTTGAGTTTTTGGTCAAAAATTCGTTCACAATGATGGCCTTGTGCGAAGGCG
The DNA here is from genome assembly GCA_907165235.1 of Zeuzera pyrina. Classification (NCBI taxonomy): domain Eukaryota; kingdom Metazoa; phylum Arthropoda; class Insecta; order Lepidoptera; family Cossidae; genus Zeuzera; species Zeuzera pyrina. The sequence goes on from OU015624.1 coordinate 15,490,009, forward strand.
CATTATCATGGTGCAAAATCCAAGAATTTTCTTTCCACAAATCTGGCCTTTTTCGTCGAATTTACTCTCTTAAACGCCGCATAACGTCCAAATAATATTCTTTATTTACCGTTTGACCTTCCGGCAAGAATTCCGAGTGTACAACACCACGATAGTTAAAGAAAACAGTCAACATGACTGACTTTTGATCGACTTTGGCGTGGTTTTTTCGGTTTCGGTTCAGTTGGAAGGCGCCACTCCGAAGCTTGTTGACTGACTAGTTTGCATGTCAAACTCATAAACCCACGTCTTGTCACCAGTAACAATGCGTTTCATGAATGTTGGGTCGGAATTGACTCGTTCTAGCATGTCCTCAGCGACTCTTATGCGATTGTGTTTTTAAAGAAAATTCAGGTCTTTTGGGACTAGCCGAGCAGCAACATGTTTCATACCCAAGTGATTATTTAAAATGGTACGGATCGACTCGTAAGACACAGAAAGTTCGGCGGCTATCTCTCTCAAACTTGAATGAGCATTTTCAGTCACTATTTCCTTCACTTTTGCGATGTTAACTTCAGTTGCAGACGTTGATGGCCTACCAGAGCGAGGCAAATCTTCCATCACATCTCGACCGCTTTTGAACGCTTTATACCACTCATAAGCACGTGTTTTTGATAAAGTCGATTCACCGTAAGCCTTCTGTAACATTTTCAGTGACTCCGAACACGAAATTCCATTGGCGATGCAAAATTTAAGACAAACTCTTTGTTCGATGTTTTTGTCCATTATGAAATTCGCAATATACACTGGAATGATATAACTGAAACAGCACTGTATTTAATCTAAATAACAGATGCAACTCAAACTCCGCGCCAAAATGGAAAACAGTTGTGCCAATCTAAAAACAACAAAAAAAACAAAAAATTGAATTTGGAACCATAAACAAATCATCCATTCCCGATACTTTCTTGACTGAATGTAGAGCGACGAAAAAAAAAGAAATTTGAAATAGGACACTTTAAAATAGCCCTTTATTACTCTTTCCTTTTACCCTTGAAATCATTGAGCCGATAATGAACACAGAAAAGGTAAAATATTTCTGCTCTTAGTATATAACATTTACTTTCGTTAGTCAATTTTATCTGTAAAATTATTAAGAAATGAAACCATAGGATACTAATAGAAGCATTAGTGGTAACTGACAACAAGTGAGATCTCAGTGAGTTGACCTGGTTTCTTACAACCTACGTATGGGCTATGTTTCCTTAAAGAAGTTATTAAATGATATAGTTCTTTTTATGCCATTATTATTGCTTTAATCTTTTCTGTCAAAGCCTTGAGATTGTCTCAACAGTAATCAAAAAAATATTACGATCGAATTAGTTTCTATACGTATTCCGATGGATTTTGAGAGTATAGTTTAACCTTAAGATTTTATTTTACATTATCTTTGTGAGACATCAAGTCTAAATACCGTTCTTTAATTTCATTGAGAACATTACTCAACAAAATTTGCTAATACATTGGATTGCATCCACTAATCTGAGCGCACAATCCATAGTTCAAGGTCTGATGACAACAGTTCTTGAATGGGTGGTTTGCTTTAAGACCTCTTAACATTGACACAAGTTTCCCAATCATTGATCGTTTGATTTTTGTGTTGATACACGTATTTAAACTTAATTCTTAATTTCGCGGTCGTTTTTTAGTCTGTCTATTATTATTTATGTATTAGAGTCACCACTTCCTGTCTGAGATTAATCAAAAAAGTTTGCGATATATCTTCCTGTATTATACTAATAACAAGATTAAGCATTACTATTATGTATGTTTTTACACGTATTGTATATAGTTACAAAGCTTTTAGTGTCTGACCTCCAGTTGCTAAGACTTGATTATTTTAATAATTTATTCGATGTTAGTCTACTAATGATTTTGCAGTTAAGTGATTCATAGTTAGATATTCCTTGACTTTTAATTTCTGTAAAAAACGTAATTTAATTTTTGTATAAAATTGTATCCCCTGAAAAGTGCAGATGAGATTCAATTAAAAACTGATTACTAGCTGTTTTAAATGAATATCAAACTCTCTTAATAAGTAGTCTATACGAACGTATTTCGCAGACTTCTTTTACATGCTGAGAATACATTAACTAAAGCATGTGATAATATAAGGCCTATTCGTATTATAGCTGTGCGTAGAATTATTCATAAAAATAACCTCTTCAAATTGCAACTAAATTTTTCATGCCTAACTTTAAATAACATTAAACTGGGGATTGGTTAGTATTCTTACGGTACCAAGGTAATAATAATCTCAAGACAGACACGAGTTTGAGTTCTTAATCAAGCTCTAAGCTTATATTATTTATTAATACAACGAACTATAAAAGTACTCAGTGACGCGAGCTTTCAAGTTTATTTAGAAAAGTCGTTGGTATATGAAAAATTACTAAATATGTAGATATGATTCGTGTAACTATAAATTTTAACAAAATAATCTCGTTTATATTATAAGCTTATATATATAAGCTATAAATATAAGCTTATATTACTTTTCTTACAACTACGTATCATTTTCATTATGTCTCTAGATTTGTCTATTATGTCTCTAGATTTGTTCTATATTCAAAAAGGTTTTTTTTTAGATCCTACTTCCCCTGACATGGGCAAGGTCAGGGCCCTTATTTTTCTATTGACTTTCACTCCAGTTTTCGCTCTCTTACTTTCCTTCTGGGAATAGAACCCTTTCGTTCTGACTCGAGCCTAACAATTGGTTAGCTAATCCGCACATCTGTAAGTTTTATTTTCATAAAAATCCCTACTTCTAGTCTTATTTTCTAATACATTTGCCACTTACATTTAATGTTACAACTATTTCTTGTCAGTTACAATCCATTCAAAACGGTTACATACAATAATTATATTGATTTTTTTTGTATTATTCTCAAATTCTTGGAAAGCAAAGGGAGTTAGTTATGTCTACACGTGTTAAATATTGAGATTTTTATAGCACTTGTCTGATGTAAAGTTTGTTCTTTTTCTTATTCTTAGAAGAACGCCAAAACTTCAATTGTACATGGTATATTTAGACTTCACAATTGTTTTGACTTGCACTGAATTTTAACTTTAAACCCACAGTATACTATCACTTTTGTACTTTAAAAAACTCCCAAAAGCGCAATAACGAAAAATCTTATTTAATGCTACTCCCCAATTATAAATTAGTATAATGAGTGTCATATTATAAAATAATGTCAAAAATTCAAAACACGTTCCTACTAAATAGAAAGCAACACAATTTAAACTGAACATATGAATTTTACTAATTCTAATGAGAAACAAGAATGTTCTTTTCATTTTTTTTAGAAATGCATTCGTTGCGCGATTGTGACTTGTAACACCATCCAACGTACAACATACACAAAAATCTAGAGAGAAAAATTTCAAAGCCTAAACAAGTATGATTTAACGAAATGACATGAAGGAACTGAGAGCATGTAAAATCGATGTCAGAAGCTTCTATTTGAAGTTTTTTGATTTCATAAGCTTTTTTTCCACAGTAAGTAGCTGGAAAAATGTAGATTGTGTACCTCGCTTCTAATACTCGCACAATAATAAATCACTTTGTGCTCGGTGTGACAATCGACTTTTATTTGATTTTTTTCTCCAAATAAAGGAAGCGCTTTAGTTTTAGTTTACTTCCTGCGTAAGAGAGGATTAAGGAAGTGTAGGGTAATGGGAAAAAAATTAATTAACATTCTGGTAAGGGAGGCAAATAACGAAAGATTATATGAGTGTTAGTAAGTTTATATAAGTGCTCTTATAGAACGGAGAACGGATTCTCTTCTGGCGCTTCGCTGGCCGCTGTCGTGGCACGCTTGCTTCACTCGTTCGGCTCGCGCGTTGTGTTAAAAATACTAACCTAACATATTCTAATCAAAAATAGTTTTATTACTTATTATAGAGCGGATCCTGATATACACTACTTCAGTACTAAAGAGCATACCAAAGACATCGGCTGTATACGTATAACATAGTCCCCTTTGCCTTCTAAGAATAATAGGAAAGCGGCGAATAATATTATGTGTAAGCAAGCGATAAAACACATATCAGTTCCAATGTGACGCTTAAATCTTGAATTTTGATTTTTTTTGATTTAAATCGAATACGTTGTTTGATAAATATATCATCATGTCGTATATTTCACAAAATAATTTTACAAAATTTTACCGAATGCAAAGCAGCCTAAACGCGAACCAAACGAAACCAATAAATAATCGAAGCCTATTATTATTTATTTATAGTTACTTTTGTCTTAGAGGTGAAAAGTATTAAAATTTGTTTAATGTTACAATTTTTAAAATTGTGGTCAAGAGAAACCAGTGTCTCGTAATATGTAAACATTTCATAGTTTTCCAAGTGCTTGCGAGGCCTTCCTCCGAGGCATCTCACACATCATCTACCTCACAGTTGCGCATGCGATTGACCAAGGTTACTATAATATAACCTATTGGCGCAATAGTTCACGTCTCTTGTGATTTCTTTCTATAAATATTTTAATATATCAAAATGCAGGTATAGTCTATAAAAGTTTGCAGAATAAAAATGAGTTTTAATTTTATGTCATGTGGGACGCCCTAAGAACAATTAAACTAGGTTTACCATAGCAGGTTCAGGTTCTATTTCGTTTGGCGTCTTTTAAGAAATGAACTTTTTTAAAACAAAAGTTTCAAATATTGTTGTAGTGCATAATTAATATATATGAAATAAATGTAATAATTATTTATTTGTGAAGTATGTATATAACGTATGCATATATCTGTATTACTATGTATGCTATGTATACTGTGTATTTTATTTGTTAAAAGATGCTCATGTAAACAGATTAATTAGTTATTCTACATTTCGTTTACACAGTGCACTACTGCCATCACAGCGACAAGTAGCGATGATTAGCGAGATGATCCACTCGGCGTCACTGATCCACGATGACGTCATCGATCAGAGCGATTTCCGTCGTGGGAAGCCCTCCGTCAACGTGCTCTGGAACCACAAGAAGGTAAGATCATCAGTTTAAATAAATCTACATTGCATGATCGTTCTCAATGTCAAACTAATACAATGACTGGGCAAAATATTTGCAATATGAAATTAGTGAACCACAAGATATTTTTCCTTGGAGATCTACTTCCGTATAATTAATATTTTCAAATAGGACCTGTTTTTCATTATATATACAGCTGTTAGTTATTAAAAATATGTAAAACATTAGTAAAATTAACTGTAATGTTGTTGCGAGCTATGTGTAATAAATATAATAGTTCATTTCCGTACATAAACAGGGTACCGATTTCACCCGGACTCTACTACGTCGGTTCCTAGTTTTCGTACTCGTACTTCGAAGTTATTGCATTGCGTAGGCACACGCTACACGCAGAAACAATGGTTACGAATCACGGTAGTCTTTCCGATGTCGTTTTAATAGTCGTCGTAGATCGTAGTTCGCCTCGATATTGCTAGTTTTAGCTTCGATGGTTAGTCGAAAGTTGAATTACACGCCGATTGCCTGTACCAATCTATATTACAACTTAATGTTAGCGATGTGTTTTAGGTCATAGCTCTGCAACGTTCTATGTCATGAGATATAGATAAAAGCCTTATAAGTAGCGCGTCACATACCATTCCATAATCGGCCTTATTACCTTGACATAAGATCGAACCGTAACAATACCGTAACAACGTAACCGTAACAATGTCGTGTTAACTTGGTAAGGTAAAGTCGACATTCAATAATCCATTCTCCTTTTAGTCTACTTAATAATCTTCTAAGTTTATTAATCTTAATTTTATTCATTTTCTAAGACGTCAAATGATAATCGACCAATTTTTTAAATGTCATTTAGTTTTATTTCATTTAGTTTTTAAATTAAAAAAGAAATAAAAGTTTTTAATTTAAAATAAAATATTACTTTGTAGTTCTTGACATAATTTTTATAAACAACGTTAAGTGTTACCTCTTTTAATTTTGTTTTTAAATTTTTCTCTGTATTTCGGCGGTGAATTCTATCTATTATCTCCTTCTCTAATGGCATTCGACTAGCAACTTGATACACAGTATTACATCTAGAGTCGTAAGTATTTATTACACTATGCATATATAATATTATACATTACATTTGACTGTTTACAGTTTCTTGCCGGTTATTCTCAGTGGTTTTCTTTTGGAACCGAACTAAAGTAGATATGATATATGAAAATACCTTTCAATAGGGTTTACTTGAATAAATTGATTTGATTTTGATACGATTATTTATTCGCATTTTTTTTACGGTGGCGACTTTTTTCTTTATATATATTCCTTTTTTTACTTTCGCAAAAAATGTTATTATGGTTAAATCATAAATTATTGTATTCTACTCACTAAAAGCAAATATCCATTTTAAAGTTGGTCTCAAAAAAGTAAATCATTTTTAATTTCCGTACCATTACATTGAGTTAATAATTTAATTGAACTGTACAAATTATAGTAATGTATGTCAACAATTACATTAAATTGATAAGTAAATACATATAATATAATGTTTACATATATATCTAAAACACGCTATTCTGTTTTTTTTTGTCCTTTTAAAATGTAATTGGCATATTCCGTATTTGCCTCGTTGAAATGTAATTGTAATTTAATAAGAAGTAGTGTTTCATGATTGTTACGTACAATATTTACAAACATTTGTTAGATGTATCTTCACCGCAATTTCATTTTCTGCTGTTGTAACGATATTGAAGATTAGTTTCATTATTGTGTTAAGATTTTAAAATTATCAATTAGGCAGAGGTACATCATAACAATTTATTAGCACAGGTGTGGCGCGGGGCATAGGTTACAAACTTACAACGCATAGACTATGACTTTGATTGTATGGCTATCATTTAAGATTTATATGAAGGATTATTTTATTTGTGTTTATTGAATATTGTAGTAAGACTAGCTTTCCGCCAGTGACTTTGACCTCGTGAATCTCAAAATAAATATAAATTAAAAACGTAAAAGAAATAAATAACAGAAATAACTGAGCTGATAATCTTAAACTAACACCTCTTTGTGTGAATGACTTGTGGTGTTACCTTTTGAATTTCCATACAAATTGTCATACCTTATTTTGCCTCTTAGAGGTAATCATCCACACAAAGGCTAAATACAAATTTTCATCTTATTCTCGCATACAACTTTTCATGCCCTATTTTACTGTTTTTTGTTTCTAATTAAAAAGCCAAAGGTCGGTTTCCATACAAAATTACATTCCCTGTTTTACTCCTAGATGTTGAACTTCCAAACATACACTATATATGGAATTATTGTGCAAAATTTTAAGTTTATTGATCCAGGCAGCGGTTTGGGGGGGTTGACATGATGTCAATTAGTTAGTGAATTTCTTCTTTTATAGTTTACATGATTTTACGATGCAAATGATTAAGATAACTAATTAATATGTTAAATAATTCTAAAATATGTATTAAATAGATTGTTGTGTTGGCAGATTGTCATTTATACGTAATACATATCCTCTCGCTGTACCCTTACACACACACACATATATAAATGGGATTCTCATAAAATCTACTTGCATTTTATAGAAAAAATATAACCAATACGCAGAAAAAAAGATGATTTTGTTCTATTCCCGGTAAATTGAGCGTATTTTTTGCATTTTATATTAACGTTGATAATGCTGTTTAAGAGACGCTTTATCTCGGTTACAAGGTCACCTATTTATATGTAATCCAGGATGCAGTAATACAAATGGAAAACCCATTCGTGACTGGAATAGTAAATCGTTGTTAACGATGTTCTAAAGTGATGAATTTTAGTGCGACATAGTTCTATATTAACTTCGATTATAAAAGTGATAGCGTTTAGTAAGAATTTATTATTATGTGCCACACCAAGAATAATTTTAACACTTCTTAGCATGCAGTAGTTTAAACAGAATTGCTAAAGTCTTGTTCATGTTAGTCGCTTCAATCATGAATCGAATGAAAATTACAAAAAGGGTTACTCCAAGGAACGGCTTTCTGTTGCTATGGCGGTACCGATTACCAATAGTTTTTTTGTACAGTGCAGTCACGTGCGAAAAAGAATTGGCCATTATATACGATTTTTTTTAGGGACGTGTTGCCATGGTCCGTGTGACGTAGGCATTTGATACATATCATTACTTAATTAGTGTCTGTCACTCGTTATTTCTGGCACTATTTTTAGACAAATATGAGTAATTTAATGATATAAAATGTTTAATTTTATTGCATAATTATAACGTTCCTATACATTTTATTGTTTTTATTTAATTTACTAAAAATGTAACCGTTTTTTATAATTATTTATGTGTTAAAATATATGTTTAGAAAAGCAATTCGGTATTCATTTCATTGTTGTCAGTAATTTACAATGGCAACTTGCGTATAAAAACTTTGCATAAAAAATAAAACCGAGCTTAACTACATATCTTGTGTTGCTTTAACAATGTTGGTTTTAAGTTGGTTTCCACATATTATGGTATTTACCCATTTGTTGTGCAAATATTGAGCTACAGGCTGTGTTTACGGTATTCAGTTTCGATTTCATCTTATAGAAAGCTATTTTTGTTGCTTGTCGACAATCTGGTCGCTAGAAACACTTTTACTTTATCTAGTGCCGCTATAACACTTTTTGTTTATATTTAGGCCAAATTGAATGAACTCGTTTAACCTACAACAGGTATTGTTTATGGAGGTAATCCATGTTCAAACTTTTATTGAAAATGGGCTGTGCTACTGGTTAGTAGTTACATGCTATTATAGATAAGGAAAAAATATGCGTTAAGTAAACTCTATGTATAGGTTATCAACCGTGTAACTGGGTAATCATACAAAACAAAAAAGACGTGATCTGTGGGAAGTAGTCCGCATCGTTATGGCCGGCAGCGAAGACGCTACCACGTATTGTTATCGACAACGCTAGTCATGTTGCTTTTCCTTTCTCTTAACTAATGAGTGAGTGAGATGAAATCATCATTGTACATCTATGTTTACAATTTATGGTTGACGGTAGTAGAGGCGGTTCTGTCTGAGACGCGCCTCACATACCTGTCTTTAGAGGCCGAAAGCTGGACGACCCTCGGTGAAAGTGCCTTGCGGCCCCACACTTTAATGTGTTTGATACCGGCTCTTTTTCATTTCCATTTACTTACCACAACATACATACTTGTATTAGGAGTTATTATAATGTGTTATTATTTTCTTAAGATATACACTTAAAATCCTTATTGCAAGTGTAGATGTTTTTAATGTTTCGTTATGAAATATTGAAAAATGAAATGAAATCAGCATCTTCGTGTAAGTCTGTCTGTTTGTCTGTCTGCCTGACACAGTACTTTTTCTCAAAAATTATCTATTTAACGGAAGCAACTGAAGAACAGTAGTAATAAGTGGGATGGTACAAAAACAGACATTAACGTTAAATAGTGAAGTTGAAACTCTTGTGTTTGGTTCTGGAGCAGACAGAAATTTATAAAAATTTGTGGTCGTGTACGAGGTCTGGCTATTAATTAACGAGACTGCATATGAAAAAGAGGTTTATTGTAAAAATTATTTTATAATGCTCCACTTCAATGTACTCCCCTCCCCTCGCCACACACCGTTCCATTCGTTTTTTCCATTGGTCAAAGCAATGCTGGAAGTCTTCTTTTGTGAGAGAATTTAGGAGCTCCGCTGATTTTCGCTTCGCCTCTTCCATCGACTCAAACTAGGTTCCTTTTAAGGCAGACTTGATCTTCGGAAACAAGAAAAAGTCACAAGGCGCTAAATCAGGTGAGTACGGCGCGTGTTCAAGCACTGGAGTGCCTCTAGCGGCTAAATAACGCTTCACAGACAGCGCGTTATGGGCAAGCGCATTGTCCTGGAGCAAGATCCACGACTTGTTTTTCCACAACTCCGGCCGTTTCTTACGAACTCGCTCTCGCAGTGTTGCCAAAACTTTCAAATAATAAGTTTGGTCCTTCTGGAACCCGGGAATTTCACATTGATTCGTTGCTCATGTTTTTCGTCAGACATTGTTATCGGCACGAGAAAAAACTGCGTTCGTTTTTAACTTTTATAGAAAAAATACTACTACAGCGACAAACATATGTTTTCGTACCGGCGTAGCAGACACTACACGCTAACCAACGCTGCATTCGTTTCTCTCCCTGCCCCTCTAGGACGCCTTCTGCGCGCGTAGTCTCGTTATTTAATAGCCAGACCTCGTATATAACACCTTATCTTGATTTGTTTTTTCAATACATTCGAGTATACGCGTACCAGTCTTATTGCCAAAAGTATTAAGCTTAGAAAAATCTAAAATAAATTATAAATATCGAGAACAATGTGTAGATTAGATTGAAAGACAATTTGCATTTGCAGGAGTGCATTTAAATTGTATACTTTTACACATATGAAGAAAACTTTACTATTATTGTAATAAACCTTGTCTTGCGATTGACGGTTGGTACGAACTCATAATACGGACCAGGGAATACTGTGCGCGTGTATTAATTTTTCAGCATGCGTTTGGTTTTTATGAATGAGTTGTTCTGTAATAATTTGTAACAGCGGCTCAGATAATCCATAAAATACTAAAATATTTGTAACGTAAATAGAGAAGCACCTCGAATACCTTTTTGAGTGACGATCATTGTGTAATGTTTCCCTTTTAAATGAATATATTTGTTAAACATATTATGGCCATTAGTTTCGTCAAGGCAATATTCTTATGCATTGTTACAACACTACGAACATTGCATGTTAATATTTCTTTCCATCATTTTATTTAAATAAATGAGTGAGTAAATGACTTTACATCGATGTTGTCACGAAAAGTTACATATTATGTGAGTGATATAAATATATACATCGTCTTGTGTGGAATAGTGATATATGTATTATATACGCGTACAGAACAAAGAAAATTCCACTTATTTAACTAGCGATGGATTACTTGTTTAAAAAATATTTGATCTTGGATGAATAATAATATTACCTTAATAGCGTAACTTAAATTCGTCTGTGGTTCAGTTTGTCCTTCCTTCTTCTTCAGTTAGATATGTAGTTAAGGCTACGAAAACCATATTAGATATACATATGTATGTACATATATACTTTTATATCTTTTACATTATTTACTGACACTTCTGTTGGTGCAGTGGATTAGTGCACATTTGTTCCTTGGGCCTCAGATTCCATTCCCAGCAATGACAACATTAGGTAACTGTCTTTAGGTGTTAGTAGGCGTTTCATAAGTTCGTTGTGTGGCACCCATAGTACAGGTCGTTCTAGATCTCAATTTGAGGAAATACAATTGGTGTAATTACATCGCATGAAAATTTAACTGGTGACATTTCTAGCAATTTTTTTTTTAATGTCCAGTACTAATATTTATGTTTCTTTTCCTGTTCCTTGCCGGCAAGCTTTTTAAAAGGACTAAGGTCCGCGACTTTGTTCATATGGAATTTAAAAAAAAAGTAACGTTTATTTATTCTCAATGTTCTAACTCCATTACCTCACTCCATCAAAATCAGTTTGGCGGTTTAGCCGTCAAAACGTAGTAAACAGACAATAAAGACACACATATGTATAATATTAGTATGGATTGTTTGAATACTGAATATGTATATATTTTTCTATTGTCACATGTTGTAGTAAAATAACTGAAGATTTTTTTTCCCATCTCGCCAATATATCTTAGGCGATAAAGAGAGCGGATATGTTAGTTTAGTATGTACATACATAATGTTCGTGTGTTCATACCAAATTCGTGCAAGCGGATGTTAGATCAGTTCGCTCACACCATTACTAGATCCAATAACCCGTATTTGAGTTATGTAATTCAAACATACAAAATACATACATCATTAAATGGAAACGTTAAATATAGGTCTATTTGGTGACTCTATATGTACATACATATATGTATTTACAGTCGTACATAAAATATGACAACCGGGCGTGTTGTATTTGTTTTTGGCTCACCCGTTTATTATGTTACTAAGCACGGATGTAATGTTATTTACTTTAACCGTAAATTCATAAAACTGTGTGATCTTAGTTGTTTTATTAAACTGTCAATAGAGAGAGAGTGTGTTGTTAAATATAACTAATGTATAATACCGAATTAATTGTAACAGATAGTCTGTTTTAGTGTCAAATTATATAACATAACATACGAGTTACATACGAGAATTATAAACATACAATATTTGATCAAGTAATCAAATGCGATTTCAAATCGTACGAAAGAGGTTCCGCACAATATTCATGAAGTAGTGAATTTGTAAATTTCATTGCTCTAGATATATAAAACTAAGTCTGTTATATTTTTATTTGAAATTGTAAGCGAGGTTTTAATATCTGCAATTCACAAAACTAGGTCTAGTTTAGGAAATAAAGGGGAATTATAATAATGTCCAAATACCTAATTTGCCACTTCTTTAATTCATTTATCATTATTCTTTGTTTCAAAATCAATTTGCCAATTTTAAATTAATACGTCACGTACATTAATATTTTGATATGTATTTTATAAGACGATCGGACAGACAGACGAATCTACGCATGGCGTGTGTGTGATGTTATAGGGGTTCCGTTATTCTTGTAAGGTACGGAATCTAATAGAGAATTCCCAAGGTTATAAAGACACTACAGTGAAGAAATCAATAATTCTTATTTGTTTATTCCAGAGTTTTTCAAACTTATTAATATCCCGACCTAAAATGATTTCAATAACCACACGCGACTTTTCGTTACATCGAATTCCATTCCAGTTCTATCACGCCTAGGACTGTGTTTCCAAAAATCAATAAAAGCAAAACTAGACTTAAAACTTGATATTTATTTTAAGAAAAAGTACAATTTTTATAACAAAATATATGACTTAATGAGACGAATGCGCTTTTGTCTCATTAAGTTATATTGCAATAAAAATTGTACTTTTCCGTAAAAGAAATACCTAATTTTATTGCAGAGAACTTTGTAATTAATTTATTAAACAAAGATTTCGCGACCCCTTTGGAACATGGTCTCGACACATCAGCGGATCGCGACTCACACTGAAAAATTGGTTTATCCCACTGATTACCGTTTTTATATTTTATAGAAATATTAAATTATTATGGAGTGCAGCGCCAATCTCAGTAATGAAACGAGGAACGTCGCACGTGCTATGTTCATATTGATATTACGATGGAAAGCTGAGTAAGAACAGTTATTAATAATAGATGTGTGTGCGAGGCTTCGGGCGGTGGTTTATCTATATTACATCACATTTATTCAGTGTTCAGTGTCATTGACCCCTGCGCTTTTATTTTAATATGATTATGAAAGTACATGTTCTGATAGCACATATTCTACAGTCAGCGACAATAGACGAGGTTGACGAGGATGCGAAATCTACGTCAACAACGAATTGCCGATTCTTATCGTATCTTCAGCCATTGTTCAGAATATGTCTTGCACTCATTGTTCACCTGTCTGCGATGTGCACTGGAATAGTGAGTTGAAATGAAGAGCGCACACAACTGGAATACTGATACTGCCGCGCTATCACAAAGCAACATTGTTTTACCTGTATCGTGTCATAGGGAATCTTATCGGAAAAAGTTTCGTTTTTTTACATGTTTTTGTCATTTTCATTACGAACGTTTAGAACGGAGCTTTTTCTGAGAGAACCTTTTTTGGTTTGAGCCTCCCCGGATTAAATATATATAGACATGTGTTTTCATGTTCTTCCTGAACTTTTTTTACATTGTCTTCATTAAATAATACAAAGTTGTATAATGAGTGAAATGATCTCAATTCGTAACTGAAATCTACGACGTTAAAGGGATTTTTTGGCTCTGCATTGGACCTCTTCTACGATCTTTCTACGCTCCCCTAGGGAGGCGTCACCCTTGTGACCCACTAGCCGGAAAGTCTTATTCTAGAACATTAAGGAAAAAAAAGTCATTTTCAGTTTGTCTCGTGAGTACCTGTATCAATATAATCGATAAAGGCGACATCTGTGATCATTGTAATTATTCGCCAATTCAAGCTGACGCAACTTATACACAGTGTGAATCGATATCCAACCGCGCCCTTTACAATTTCGGCGGATATCCGTATGCGTTCGAAATTAGCACTTATATAATATCTTCTCAGAATTTGTTCGGTTACTCAATGAATTTTATGGTCTATTGCGTTGACAAGTTAGTAGTGTAATTATGTTAGACGTTACTTCGCAATTCGGTTAATATCATTAATAACTTTTTTCATTATTTACAAAAAATGTTTTAAAAAGACTGATGTTGATTTGGGAGACAGCTACTCGATCGGCGATGTTGCTGCAGTTTTTATTGTAATTTAATTACGTTATTATTGTGTGGAACGTTTGATTTGGGAAGTTATTAATATTCGTTAATAATATTCGATGAATTTGACCAAACTTATGAAGATTTTATTTTATTAGGTTAGGATATGTAAATCCCATAACATTCGCCTTGGATATTATGGTTTACAGTGATTTACGTAAAGAGTTAAAGTCTTTAAATGTTTAGTACTGGTAGTAGCATGCATAAATCATACATTTCTTCATTTATATTTAGGTCCGATGTACCTGTCCAAACGGAAGGACACGTGAGCTCGCTCGACAACGCGGTAGCTTTCACTAGTGGAACGGAGTGCGGGGGACGGGCGTCATCTATCAACACTGTCTGATATGTCAGGTCTCTACGAGACGACAGGTCACTGAACGTTGTGAGGCTTGTCTGTCGTATCAAATCCAGTTTTAATATTTTCTATCGCGATTACATATCATGCGATGTGCTCTTCAATTAAATTTAGACGTCGTAAAAAGGTTGTTCGAAGTGCTAATTCACAGATTTGGTCGTATTGTTGACACAACACGATTTTAAAAGCACTTTTAAAACACTGGTAAAGTGTCACCCCAGGTTTTTTAGTTCTGTCGCGATCAATTATCAATTTTACTTCGCGTAATTGTTTAATATATTATAATAATAGGTTGTTCGC
Organism: Zeuzera pyrina; assembly: GCA_907165235.1. Classification (NCBI taxonomy): domain Eukaryota; kingdom Metazoa; phylum Arthropoda; class Insecta; order Lepidoptera; family Cossidae; genus Zeuzera; species Zeuzera pyrina. Next base: position 15,505,063 of record OU015624.1, read on the forward strand.
GCTCTTTAATAATATCACTTACACAATCTCTGTACACACAATGTATTCAAAGTTTATGTCACTTGTGATGTAATGTGGTCATGTGAAGGTTAATTGTATAAAATTTGTTTTTGAGGTTAACGGATAGTTTAGCAATGCAATTTGAATTAAATGAAACACTATAAAATATTCTCTACTGTCAGAGGTACCTAATATTGGATTTTTGAATTTACATTGTATAACATTCGTAGATTTAATAAGAATATGAGGAGGCTCTAGGCATCAAACAAATTAAATAACTGAAAATATTGAAAGATTTCTCCTCCCGCTAGTTTCTATAGCAGTAATAAAATAATTGCTAATTACTAGTTGGTCACTTACGTAATTTTTTTTTTACGTAAGTGTGTAAAGAGAATTTTGCATAATATTTGCTTTTATTTAATGAAATATATTTGCCTAGAAACTTAAAAGATATTTACAATATTATTTAGCCGACTGTTATAATAATATTTTTCTAAAGATAGCGCTGTACGCGGATGGTGCGTTGATGTCTTTTATACGACACGTTTTGAATGATTTTGCTGCAGGTGGTTATTGCTTTCTTCTCGCGATTTGCATGCTATGTATGAAACAATAGTCGCTTCGCAATACTTACGTTCGTGTTGCATAATTTACGTTTTCTATTTGTTTAATTTATTTTAATAAATGAATGAAAGCCGATGAACTATTACTTTCTATTGGTTGTTCTGTTCGTCATTGCACGACCTGTCGCGACCAATACCGTCGAAAGCAAAATTCGTTCACAACACTTTCCTCGAGTGACCCACGTAGCCGTCTGTATAAAGTGTAAAATATAAACTGGTCTGTGTAACTGTAATACGCGGGGAGCGGTTGCGGGCTTGCGGGGATGTGGGTCGAACGCGCTGTTCGTGCTATTACAATAACGACTACGACTTACGGTCTAACATTTTTTTTAGATCATTGCTAGAGACATTTCTGTGTTAGTAAACATTCGTCATTATTCCATTTATTCACTTAATATATTATATATGTAATATAGTGTGTATATAATATATTATATAGTAAAATCATGTCTTGTAATGTAAATAATGCGTATGATACGTATTATATGCGTATGAAAGAATTGAAATGAATGATGATTAATCATTCATTTCAATTTTTTCTGTTATATACATACTGCTATAAAAACTAGCGGAAGAAGAAATCTTTAAATATTTTCAGTTATTTAATTTGTTTAATGCCTAGAGCCTATTCGAAAATATTCAACCAAAATATATTACATATGTATATACCTATACATAGGTTAACGTTTCAAATTAAAGTTGTAGTATTATATATTATTTAAGTGTATGCGTTCCTTTATAACAATGTTGTTGTTTAAGTATGTTTGTTGGTCGTGTGCATATTTTTGCTGTTTTTTTAAAAATGAAAAACAGAAATATTTTGTTACAAAAAATTGTAATAAACAATTTAAGATTAAGAAAATACGATATGACTTATATAGGAAATAATAATTTCACCGAGTTAGTTCTGAGGCAAATTGAGTAATCGTTTAGGTAGTTAGGATTATCCCATTAGGGATACAGACAGAAAATGTGTTATTGTTGTTGTTTAAGTGATAGTCTAAGGCGGCACAACTTTAACAGTTTTGCATTTTAAGTAATCCCAATATGAGTAACTCCTTACTTAAAATTTGCTACAATCGTAATAAAAGCAGAAATGTTTCATTATATTGAAATTGTGGATGCATGATAAAAAAAATGTAATAAAAAATTTATCGAGTTCAAAAAAAATCTGAAAACTACGAAATAACTATCCTTTACTAATCAAAACTTAAGTACAAAAATAACTTTATAAATACGACACAAATACCCATATAATTAAATTTGACAGTTACTAAAGTCGGTGCCAAGCCTATTAAACTAATAGTGTTGTACATTAATTTGCCACCGATTTCAAAACTGTCAAATTTAATTATATGGGTATTTGTGTCGTATTAATAAAGTTATTTTTGTACTTAAGTTTTGATTAGTAAAGGATAGTTATTTCGTAGTCTTCAGAGATTTTTTTTGAAGTCGGTTTAATTTGCTTATTATTATTTTTTTGTTTCACCCTTTTGAGTGGCCTTGGCCTAAATAAATATCTAGGGCAGGTCCACAATTAACTTCTTTTCTAACTCTGGAGCGCAATGACATACAAGAGAATCATCAATATCAGTAACTAAAGGTTATAACCAGTTGGCGATATTTGGTGTTATTTGTTATATCTTCCCAAGTTCCAATACCATTGAAATCGGGAAGTGTATCCTTTCCAAAAAAAAAAAAGAATTTTCCGAATCTGTTCATAACTGACGGAGTTATGAGGTAACGAACATAAAAAAAAAACAAAAACGAAGTGAGAACCTCCTCTTTTTTTTGAAGTCGTTAATAAGAATTCTAAAAATAACACAATATAACATGTCTTCACGCTGTATCACTAATGAGTTATCAGAGAAGAGGGAGCGCCAAGCATCATACTTCTTTCGCCTCCTCTCATCTTTCGCTTCGCACACTTTCTCCTGGGTATGCGAGTGCTTTTGACTTTTCTATCCACCAACACCCTGGCTATTTGATCTTTATAAGTCGGGCTTGGTCTTCCTTGGCCGGGACTACTTAAAAATTCTATATTAGAATAAATCTCCGTGTCAAGGTCACTGCGCTCATCATTGTAGTGACGACCAGTTACGCTTATGTGTAGCCTGGACTAACGTTTCGTACTATTGACATTGCGTAACTGTCAAATGTGATAATTATTTCGAAACACATGAACATATGGCTATAATTGTTTACTGTTACTTGTAGTATGTAGGTTGTGAATATCCAATATTCCTATGACGTTTAGTTTTTGAGGTACCCGCCGATAATATTTTTGTCGTCAAATGATCCCTTTTACGCATGTTTTAAAAGTCAGATTAATTAACTATACGAGTGTCTATGATTTGATACATACATGTCTTCACGCTTTATCCCTAACGGGGTAGTCAGAGAGGACCGAGCGCCAAGCGTCGCGGTCCTTACATACTTCTTTCGCTTCCTCGAATCTCATCATCCTCTTCACACATTTTCCCCTTGGTATGCGAGTGCTTTTGACATTTCCGTCGGCTACACTTTGGCTATTTGATCTTCATAAGTTAGCTAACACTATGTCAGCCTTAGTATTCCTTGGCTTCTTTTACCACTCATTTTCGCTCTGTATATTTTGTTCATCAGTCTTTCATCACTTATTCTTTCTATGTGTCCGGACCATCTAAACATTCCTTTCTTCATTTTCACAATAACACTGTTGTGCAACTCTGCCATACTGAGTATCTCTTCATTGCTCATTTTGTCCGCACATATTTCAAAGAGATCGCATTTCTAATGCATTTATCTTACTATCACTCGATTTCGGGCATATCCAGGCCTCACTACCGTACAATAAAGTTGGAACCAACACCGCATTATGTATGGCCATTTTGACTGTGTTAGATATATTCACACTGCCTACTAATGCGGACAGAGCACCGTTTACTTTATTGCCAGCTGCAACCCATCTCTCCACATCTAACTCATATCTTCCATTCTTCAAAAACACACTCCCCAGATATACAATTTCGTTCACTCGTTCTAGATATTTTCCATTTACCCATATTTCACACTTTGTCTGCACATCTTCCCTTTCAAACCCAAAAACCTTAGTTTTCTTCACATTCATATTCAATCCTTTCAGCTCACATTCTTCTTTCATGCACGTAACTAGTGTCTGCAACTCCGCTTCTGATGGTGCTATAAGCACTGCATCGTCAGCGTACAAAAGGCAATTTACCACTGTACTATCACATATCATATCACTCATACTAGCTTTCAATGTCTGGAGGCAACTATCCAAATACAGGACGAATAACCAGGCAAACATCACGCAGCCCTGTCTGACGCCTGAACAGAGTTCGAATCAGGGCGAGAAGTCACCATCTATTCTTACGTAGGCTCTGTGGCCCCGATATAATTATCTCACAGCCTGCAGTAAGGAGCCCTCCACGCCATATTCATCGTTCTGTGATTCGATGTTACTTTATTATGTATAAACTGTGATTATGTGAGTATAAATGATTCATTTTTTCAAGATTAATACAAAACAATGCCCATTATCTCTAAATAAATTCACCTATATGTGTGGTCAATAAACTCTCAAATTGCAAAAAAAGCGTATCTCAAAAAGCAAAAATACATATTTTTTATTTTTTAAAAGTATTGCGTATCAAGTAGAGCCATAAGCAAATCAAATGTGAAATGCTTATATTTTTATCCTAAAGATGTTATTTTATCTCCACTGAATAAATATGCATACATACATACATATCTTCACGCTGTAACCCCAACAGGGTAGTCAGAGAGGACGGAGCGCCAAGAGCCGTTAAATAAAATAGTTAAATATAACGCGGCTTAATGAAATATTTTATTAAGAAGGAACATTTATCGGATCACATATACCTACGTACATAAGTTAGTGAAGGGTCGAAATTTCTACAGATGACCGGTTATGGTTTAAGGCTATTATTATAGTCGTTTAGGGTGTCATTAAGACTAAAACGCGGATTCTTAGTTAAGAATTCATTACATTCATACCTATAAAATGTATGTGTAACGGAATTCAGGATGTCATCTAATAGTTGATTGTGTGACAAGGGAGTTAAATAATATTTTTATGGCGAGGCGCTATTTTGAGTCCAGAACGGAGCGAAGGATTGTAGAGTAGAATCCCGAGCGCATGCAATGCACGTCGCCCGAGGAAAAAAATAATTTTCTTAATTCTTATTTCCTGTTTTTCCTTTCGCATCTTGGAACTATAAGTGACGAACCAGGAGAGAGATTTCACTAGGATGTAAAAAGGTTTGGTGAGCAATATCAAGGTCGTCGGACCGCACCTGCGTTGGGCAGTTATGACTGGCGACTGAGCGAAAATTTCTTCACAATATGAAAAGAAATGTTATGGACTTTACCTATTCTGTATACAATAGTTATCGTTTACCATTTCTACTAAAATATTAAAATAAGAATTTTTATTACCGGCCTTTTTTAAATAGTTTTTTTTAAATTATTCCAAGTTTATAATTTAACTCTTTAAGGGTTGGCTTGCATCAACTAATTAAACTTGATTTAAGGAACTGACGTCTTGCTTGCACCAAGTATTAAATAGTTAATCACTAATCGTAATCGTACCTAAAATTGGTAAGTGTTAGCAAAAATACTTGTATATTCTTTTTATGTTGCTATTCTATTACTCTTATTACTACGAAAATTTAAAGAGTACACTAAATTTTTCATTTCTCATTTGTAACTCAGTGTTATCTACATTTTTATTATGATATAAGTATATTATATATTTGTTACTTACAATTTACGTTGTGTTCTCTTTTTGGGATTTAACAATTTTTATTAGTTTTGTTTTTTAATACGATACTGATGTCAACGCAGTGCCATACATACATTGGCAATTGATAGTTCAAAAATGTAACTAGGAGTATGTTATACTTTCTTGAAAAATCACGATAGACCTTTATACTAATGAATCAATAGTTGGTTCCAATTGTAAAGCCAGGATTGTAGTGGACAACATTGTAGGCCTCTAACCGGAATTATCGTATTTTATTTGCGCACGTGCTGCTTTTATCTGGGCAGGTGTGTTGAAACGATGTCCCACTCGGTCTAATCGAGTAATCACCGCTAGATACAGCTTGTTTCGCAACAAGTCGAACGTCCACTCACTCGATACGAAATGCTACGATCAACTGTGATTTGAACTCGCGGTGATCGTTTTAATGTCTAGTTCTATTTATATTCATGTAATTTAGACTGTGCTACTTTAATTCGATAATGAGTATTATATACACATACATACTATCACTGTGATAGATCGTAATGAAATACATACATATCTTCACGCTGTATCCCTAACGAGGTGTTCAGAAAGGGCGGAGCGCCAAGCGCCGCAGTTCTTACATACTTAATAATCCTTAATGAAATAGATGACTATTTATCCATGAAGGTAAAGTTATGTTCTATAATTTTTTAAATATACAAATTATAAAATTGAAAATGTACGAGTATAGAAAAGACTAGTAATAAATACAAGTTGATACACCTAATATTAGCTTCATGGTAAAAGTGGGACAGTAAGAAGGAATCCTGTTACTGTAAATCAATGTTAAGGAGTGTATATATGATCTCTAAAACTTTCTACATTGTCCTTGTACTCTTCTTTTTACTGACGATATTTAAAAGCGTAAATTTTAGTCTTTTTGTGATACACGGTTATTTCAGATTTTTTGAGAACTTTGAGTATTAATGTATAACAATAGTTCGTCTTTTGTTTTTGTTACGTCGATAAAAGCTGTATAAACGCAGTGTTAACTAAATTCCCTTAATTCAATAGCGTAATGTTCAAATAACAATTTAGTAACGATTTAAATATATGTAGTCGAAATTGGAGCTTTCTGAATTGCCTCACATAAATGTTGCTACTATAACATTTTAATCTTGAATATTTATTATTACTAGTTTAAATGTAGAGCCTTGTGAGTTGCCTTCTGAGCTCTCTCTTCTAAACATGCTGAGTCATGTTACTTTTGAATTACTAGACCAACGAGTGTGATTTACTTAAATGTTATGGTTTGTCGGTTTTGATAGTCGACGGCCAAGAGTAGGTGATCGTCGAGAGGGGGGATAGGGAGTCAAGGCCGGCGGCGTGACATACATCCCGCTACATTCACCTTCCGTCCGCCGCTGCCGTCGCGCTGCGCCACCACCTGAACTACCACTGTCAAGGCTACTTGCAACATCGCCTTAGAGTGTTTTTACAGTGGACTGGAGTACAATGGGGAATCTCTACAGTAATAGGCGCTTGGTGTACGCACACACGCACACCGTTCAACAATACGTATTCGGCAGTCGATCCACAATATACTGCATTTTTTGTTAGATCTTTCTTTATTAAAATTTCCTGTACTACTCCGTCTTAACAATATTTTTTGAAAATAGAATGTTAGGTAAATATTTTTTGTGTCAGAATTTAAATATTATTTATTAATTTTAATGATTAAGTTGAAAGAAATTCATACTTACTAAAAAATATACATTTTCTACTGTTAGTGAATTAAAAGAAAATAGTATAATAATCTATAACAATAATAAATAAAAATAATGATAATAATACATTGACAAATTATCTATTAACAATAATAGATAGAATCTATGGATAGGATTTACATCTATAGTAAGAGTACTATTTCTTATAATATTTTTAAAATTTTACGCAAACGATGTTAAGATAAAATAAGTATTGAACACGTAGTTTCAAGGTCAGGGCTCAATTTTCTTTCCGTTCTAAAGATATGTTCTGCCTTCGAATGATCAGCTAAAACCTGTTCACATAACATAAATTCGAAAATGTCGAAACGCTCCCACCAGGTAAAGGCCTTCACTCTCTCGCAGGACAATCCACTTCTCCACTTAAAAAATTGATAAAGAAGGGGTATTGGTAGTTTGACGCGAACGTCTCGAATTATTACCGGGGTGATTGCCTTCAATTCACCTTGAAAAATGTAAATTTTATGTAGTTGTATATAAATTCCTTGTATTGCACTTTCAAATAGTTGTAGCGGTTTACGATCGCCTTGTACCAGTACACCTAATTCTTAGCTACGTTGTTATTAGTGCGATAATAAGTTAATGAGTCAATAAAGGTGTAAACTTACATTACGATGTATGGGTGTAAATGAATTAACGGAATAGAAACTCAAACGCATACAGAATTAAGTTGGCGTGAAATCGTAGAGATTTTTCTGGTAAATTATTCATGTGCCTCGCACTGAGTGGACTTTCGACGCGTTGTGAAAGCCTTTCACTCTTATCATGGGAGTAATGATTAGACATGTGATGATGTAATTAATAAAGTTTTACGTATAGTTTTACTTTATCTAATTGTATTGCCTAAACTATGGGGTAGTTTATAGATCAGCTGTTCAACGTTTTTATCATAATAATCATCAAGTAATTTTTCAATTTGTCTTGAGTAAACTAATGTAATTTCCATTCCATTACATTATTTAGTTTTACTACATACTTAGTGTGCATTTCGTGTTGTTGTATTAGCGTGCTTCCCGAGCCCATGCGCGGAACGGATACGTTTTTAGCCCCGGATAACTGACGACAACAGAAAGTGTGTTAATGCGTGCGCGGTTTGCGCAACCAACCGCTACGATACGCGCCATCACTCGCTCTCCTGTGTGATCCCGTTATTTAAATTCTATATTTTATGCTTAGCATACTAGGTACATATTTTACAGATTAAAATATATTAATCTATACATTATTCGCAATAATAATCTAGGTCCACATTGTAAGTGAATTTATTAGTATACTCCATTTCAATATATGTTTCCGTTGTGGTAAACACATAGCCAAAATAACAGTTCTTTATTACCCTTTACAGAATGTGTATTCGAACGCTAGTTACTTCACATCTCACTGCTGTTTTTGTTGTTTTCATTAACAAATTACTAATATAAATAGATTACATACATTTTTATTTCAGATAGCTATTGTATACTATCGAGTAATTTAAAATGTTTTAGGAAATATATTTTAGAGTAATAATAAGTATAATAACATAATATGATCAATCACTGATTATGCTATGCTTGTTATATTCATATTATAAGTAATTTTTGGAATGCTTAAAAAGTTTATTGTTGGTTATAGATAATTCTAGTAATACATACATATCACCACGCTATATACCTAACGGTGTAGTTAGAGAGGTTGAAGTATTACAATCTTTACATACTTATTTCGCCTCCTCAAATGCCATCATTTTCTTCTCCTCTAGCAGTACTTTGCAAAAACAAGATATACCTACAACGAATAGCACATTATAATGCAAATATTAAAGTTTTACGAACTTAGACGTGACAGTTCAATGTGTCACCAGCACTACCGCTGAACCGGAATCGTATGCGGATGCTTACGGTCGTGCGTTTTATGGAAATATATACAAGAAAAATAATGCGTCATATTTCACCACTTTCACCACATTTTTAAAACGTATTTTATTATGTAAGTATAATAAACTACGTAATCACTAACAATTAAAATTATGCATCAATAGTGCGTGGGTAACTCACCTTTCATGATCGGATGTACAGCATATATACCAACGGATACATACTAATATTAGTGTCACTGAAAAACAGTAATTTACGGTTTCAAGTTCTTTGCGGCTACCAAGACACTCATGCCTATATACTATATAAGAGAACTTATGAATATATTACACATCTGCCTATTTTTTTATAGTAATAACAGAAAACATTAGAATATGACAGTCTCGTGAACAACTGAATCCTTGTTGAGAGTCCTTTCATCATTATCAAGTCAATTTAGGAAACCGACTTTTTTAAATGAACTTGCAGTTTATGTGTTACCGAGACCCATCCGAGAGCTCTCCCAGTTCGTTGTGTGATAAGCATAGTATAAGCCATGTGTTTACTTTTTTCTTTCCTCATGGCATAGCGCACAGATTAGCGCATTTGCCAATGTCACGTATTAATATGAAGCACGTTCGAAGTAAATTCGTTTCTTCTTCTTATCGTAAAACTCTTCCAATAAAGCGATAGTAGTATGCTTTACTGAAGTCATGAAAGACTTCTTGGAAGAGCGCGAGAACTTCAGCTATACATGTTTATTTAGACCTACTCCATTCTTTTCACTTATACAGAACTTTAAAACACAATATACTATCACTTTTGTACTTTAAAACTCTCAAAAATGTAAAAAATAGAAAATCTTAACAAAATCATATCCTCACCTATCCCGTTCCCGCTAAAAAGTCCTTGTACTTACTTTGGAGTCACACAATTTGAGTAATTCGAGTATTATTATAAAAAAAAAAACTTAAGTTAATGCACGTCCAACAATTTCTTAGCTTGTTTTTACAATGCGACTAATTAAAAAAGAAGTAATGTTTCCAATGTGAACAATGACAACTCGTAATATAAAAACGACTTATTTAACTATTTGTTTATTGAACAGTAGAATTGTTGAAAGTGAAATTTGCCAAAACTTGAATTCGTGATTGACATAATAAAGATTTCGTTTCATCAACATAATTACACGATTCGCTTTCGTAATCGTGAATATAATGAGCTAGTTAGTGTTCATAATGGGAATTAAAGATACTTTAACGACCACATTTTCAAATTAAAAAAAAATTGTTGCTATGTACCTACTACCCGTGTCAGCATTTTTATACTTCATGTACATAAGACGTTCTCTTTTTAAAAGAGAAGAGGAGGAAGTCCCAATAATTCGTTACTATTGTATAAAATTACGCTGCTAGTACGGAAGATGACCTTAATTCCTGAGCGCATTGATTGTATTAGATGTCCATAGAAATATTTTCAATTCACAAAATTGGAATACTCCCTTCCCACTCATGACATGTCTCATATGGATAAATTATGTGGGTGCGCCAAAGCCGGTCACTGGATGTAGGCTAACAAGTGTCCAGTGATTGCTAATGAGCTTCGTTGGACCCTGTGTGTTGTTTCGACCGTAGTGTCGGAAACGAAACGTCCGTGCCGGGTAGTATTAGTATGCGGCCGCCTGCGCCCGCGCCGCATCACAACTTTCTCGACATTCTTGATGGTGATGGCGGTCGGAGAAATGAGCTCTGTGCCATTGATACACATATTTTCTTGTCCACAAATAAGTGTTTACAATATGAAATTGATTTTATATACTGGTTTCTCGTTTAGTGAATATCGTTTGCGAACCTTTGATTTATATTTTAGGTATGCTAATATAAAGAATTGGTACAGAAATTATTTTTTACATCCAGACTTGAAATGAATTTATTTATCTTTCACGATGGATGTGTTGAAAATTATGTGCTATTAAGTATACATGTATTCTGTATGTATTCAAAATTTTTAAATGCATTTCCAAGAGACACGAATAAATTTGGAATTTTTTTGGCGGTAACAAAAAAATTAGCAAATAAAAAAAAATCATAAGATAGTATATTCTATTATAATAATATCATAGTATGTTCTACACGTGTTGAAACAAAATAATATACATTTACCATGAAATAAATTACGCTTGTAAAATTGTATGTAGGCAGTTATCATTGAACTAAATTCGATCGCGTAATTGCTTCAAACAAAATTACTAAATAGATAAATAGATTGAATATTCTCATGTTGCCTATTTTTGTTTTCTTTTATTAACCGATATTGTTCTATTATTTTTTAACAACAGTGGAATTTTTTAGAGTATAAACAATGTACAAATTTTGCAATTCTTATTAGCTCGCGTCCACAGTTATCATTTCTCAATGATTGTTTGGTGTTATGATCTTGATAGTTATAAGTACGCTATTTCTAAATCGATAAAATGAAACGCTACCATCGATAACGAAGAATTGCAGAATCTGTACCAGAATAAGTAGTTATTTTTTATGTTGCTAGTCGCTGAGAGTTTGATTTGAAATGGTTTTGGTTAGTTGTACTAAATATGGGAACATTAATCTTAAACATAAAACGGAATTTGGCCGATTCTTGCAGGTCTTAAATCATGATATTCATAGTTAAGTCTCGCTTATTTCCAGGTGGCGATGGCCGGCGACTTCATCCTCGCCGTGGCGTCGATGATGATAGCTCGCTTGCGCAGCGATGACGTCACACTTGTGCTCAGTCAGGTAATAAATTTCGGAAGGCTTAAACATTACATAAATTGTAAATCACCGCTTCTATGTAAAAAAGATCTTATAAGTGGCAATGCAGGTCACGTCAAACCTGTATCACCGCGACTATTCTTTCTGGAATCACAAATATTATTTCGTCAAATAAGGTGCATTGTATGTATTATAATAAACATACATACATACATATCTTCACGCTGTCAGAGAGGACGGAGCGCTAAGCGTCGCGGCCCTTACATACTTCTTTTTTTAAATTATAATATATAATAACATATTATAATTTTGTTGCGCGCTATAATATTTTTTAAACGATATATCAGCAGTACACGCAAGTTGTATTACAGTTATAGGTTTTGTGTATTAGTCGTGCATCTCACACATATATTTTATACGTAGGTACATATATAGGTCCTCAAGATTGCATTCGAGAATTTAGCCAAGCCAAGTTAAATTTGACAACATCGTCCGACACGCATTGTCTGTCTATGCAGTATCTTGGTTAAATTGCATTATTTTGTAAATGATAGAGTACCAGTCACCAATCTTATTAATCAATGTTTTTAATGACAACATAGGGAAAATTTAATGTCATTGAAAAGGAAATGAGAATTTAGTATATATGTAGTTTATTACGTCGAACAACGAATAATACTAAAAGAATTAATGAAATAATTGAAATGAAATCATAAACAATAGAAAAGCACAACGTATTTTTACATATTACAATTATGGAAAAAACTATGTAAGAACTACGATGCTTGTCGTTCTATCTTCTGACTACCGCATTAGGGATACAGCGTGAGGATATGTATGTATGTAAAAAGTACATGCACGAAAATGTGTGAGGAGAATGATGAGATTTGGGAAAGCGAAAGAAGTGTGTAAGGACCGCGACGCTTGGGGCTCCGTCCTCTCTGACTACCCTATTGGGGATACAACTTGAAGATATTTATGTATGTATGTAAAGTTATTGTACTATGTAAATAAGAGTATTTCTTCATAATTTTTAAACCGTAGACAAAAATGTATAATGGTTTGCATAAATGTATATATTATTCATGGTTTGCATAAATAAATATGTAGTCGTGATGAAATTACTTAAAATATATTGCAGACTTAAGCAGTGCTTTTTAAAACTGAAATGAATAATTAGTATGTATAATAGAGCAATTATATTGCTCAACTATCACCGGCGATCGGAATCTTCTCAGTAAATTTTGAATAACTGAGTTACTGTTACAAAACAGGTATTGAATTTTACTAAATATAACATGACATGTTGTCTACGTTCCAGGTTGTAACAGATTTAGTTCAGGGTGAATTTATGCAACTGGGCAGCAAGGAGACGGAAAACGAGCGATTCGCTCACTACCTCACAAAGACATACAGAAAGACAGCCTCACTCATCGCCAACTCAGTCAAAGCGGTAAGGTTTTCTGTCGTAATAAGACAGGTACCTATAAGAATTATCTGCAAAAATTAACATTGTAAATTACATCGTATGATTATGGCTAGAAATAGAGCCTTACTATATAATTCTGTGGACACTGCACAATGCTCTACTAGTCGACTAAAGGACTTCTAAATATACAAGGTGTTACAAAAGTACCCACACTACCGAAAGGGGTTAACGTACCCATGAAACTGAATAACTTTCCCCAAGGAACATGGGTCGAAATATGACAAAAAATTTTGGACCTCTCACTAATTTCATCAGCTGAGCGTATGAGATGACCAAAATTTTTTTTCATATTTCGACCCATGTTCCTTAGGAAAGTTGTTCAGTTTCATAGGTACGTCAACCCTCTTTCGGTAGTGTGGGTACTTTTGTAACACCTTGTATATCCTGTGTTTGAAACACCATTAATATGAACGTTGAGTTAGGTTCTTTAAAGTTCAGTCATGTAGCTTGAATCAGGCAAATAGGCTACGGTTTCTTTCTCCGCTTTTCTTACGAGACTGCTAAAGGGGAGGCCCGTAATCGTAGCTAATCGGAATGAGGGTTTCCAATCTTTCAACGCAAGTGATCCCCGGAAGATAGCACGTATGGTGCGCGGCATCGTAGCTTTACGAGAGTGCAAATGAGTGTTTCAAATGTCACATAAAAATTATATAAAGCGAAGTCAGCTATCTCTCGGAAGAGTCACCACTGTTACCAAAATAAATTCTTAAAGAAAATAGAGTGAGCTTCTCGTTTTGAAAAAAAGTAAACAAAAAATCCGAATGCTGAATTTAACAAAAACTTACAAAAACAATGAAATAGGTAACTATAATTCCTTATATTAATTGCCAGAGACTTGTACGGTTCCACTACCATTAATTTTTCAGAATTTTTCATCCCATAATTGTATTGGTAGAGGAGGTTACACTTCTTATGACTTAAGCGCATATCTCGCCACCTAATAACTTTAATAAAATAATTTTTTTTAAACCTCTTTATTATTTTTGACGACCTACCTAATGATACCCCACACACTTATGTACACTGGATTTTTTTTTCATTCTTCAATTACCTACATGTATGAAGTACCACCACTAATTTTATTTTTTTCGTAATTTCACTGCACCATTGTATACACACCTTCCAAATTTCATGACGTCATGTACTTAGTAAGTAATGTAAATGTAAGTATTCTTCGAGTAAAATGGCTGTGATATACGGACACACAAGCGGACAGGCTGTAATTGCAAAGGTTCCGTTTTTCGTCATTTGACTATGGGGCCCTAATAAATGACTTTCCATACTGTATCCATAATGTTATAATATGTTATAAAAAGTAAAAATGAAAAACAAGAATTTAACGCGAACTGTAGTTTGTAGTTGCTTTTAAATTTTGGTTTGGTGAAATTTATTTAATTTTACTGAATTTAATTAGCGATTCACTATTTTTATCAATAAATCCAGTCTTACGGATATTCATTCATGTAATCATTCTTCGTTGGTAGTACGAAAATATAAAAATATGAATTTGAACCATGTACTAAGGTGAATAAAAGAAAATGCCCATTGGACCAGACAAGTACCTGAGACAAAAATCACTAATATCGAAACTGTAACGGAGCATTTATTGACTATATTATAATTATACATACTAAAATTACATGAAAAAAAGAAAATTGTTTTTAAAAATAGTGGTTACATTTTGTGTTGAACGCATCAATAGAGCATTTTTATTCAAAGAATCGTGGTGATTGTCACCCACTTGACACTGAGGCTGCCAATGTGTGGAGATATCCTTAAATAACGGGGAATTTCGAGCTGATTGGAATTATAGGAAATGTTACCATGCTAGGGATTGCAGAATTTTAAAGTCGATAATGAAAGAATGATACATAAATATACAAGAGAAAGAAGAGTTAGGATTTAAAGATACAATTAATATCATTCTGCTTGGTATCAGAATGTGTCATTAACATGATATGTCATTAAACTTCTTGTACCCACTTAAATCGAACCACATACAACGAAACTCATGGTACTCATGGTACCCATTATTTTTTGCTAGTTTTCCATACTTGTATTTTACGCCAGTAAATAATTAATCTGTGCTTGTAGAATCATGATGTGTACCTATCGCCTAATTTGTTCACTATTTGTCATGTTAGGGAAACAATATGCAACATTGTACATATGTATTGACTTGTATAACAATAACAATTATTTAATTTTAACAGGTGGCTCTACTGAGTGGTGCCGATGAAAGCACGTGCGAGCTCGCGTTCCAGTATGGACGCAACTTGGGCCTGTCATTCCAGCTAGTGGATGATTTACTCGACTTCGTATCTTCGGCGCAGGCTATGGGCAAGCCAACCGCCGCCGACTTGCGGCTGGGTCTAGCCACTGCACCCGTGCTCTTCGCCTGCGAAAAGGTATGAATTAGTTTCACGTAAGGGTTAAACACCATTAAACATGTACGTGTTATATGTCAAAAGCACCCGCAAACCTATGTGAAAGTGTGTAAAAGGGATGATGAGATTTGAGGAAGCAAAGGAAGTTTGTATGGATCGCTATACTTGGTGATCCGTTGTCTCCTACTACTCCGTTAAGGATACAGCATGAGTTCACGATATTCGACAAGTCTAAGCGGCATAACTTGTATATGGAGACTCCATACATATACAATGTAAGAAGTCGCCACTAATTCTAATCTATATCGGAAGTATATCTAGTTATATTGTGATTATCGTTTTCGAGTTATATGTACCTGCTTTTGTGGAGTAAGCTGGAAGAAATCTCTAATAATCGATTTTAATAAGCTCGACTTTATCGAACGAACTTTATCGACGATCTAATAAGCTCGACTTTGTATGAATCTCAAAATTTTATAATGTAACTTTTGTGTTCAATAAAGTGTGCATGAATAGATTTAAAAAGCAACTGTTTCAACAATCCTATTCGTCAGCGTACACTAAACTAGTTTCCGTTTGAATTGGCAGTACCCGGAGCTGAACCCGATGATCATGAGGCGGTTCCAGGAGGCGGGCGACGTGGAGAAGGCGTTCGAGCTGGTGCACCAGTCGCGCGGCCTGGAGCAGACACGTTTTTTAGCGCGCAAGCATGGCGCCGAAGCGGCGCGGCTGGCTGCCGAGCTGGCCGACTCGCCCTACCAAAAGGGACTGGCCGTGGCCACTGACCTCGTACTCAACAGGATCAAGTAGCGCCGCCCCTTCCATTCGCCTCTCTCTCCGCCCCCCGCCCCCCGCCCCGCCTGCGAACGTCCGCGCCCGCGCGTGCGCCCGCGCGTCCGCCCGCGCGTGCGCGTGAACGTGCGCGTGCGCATGCGACCCCACTGCCGATTTCCAATTTTCAAAGTAATTTTTGGATTATAAGGTAATCACATGTACTATTCCTAAGAGTACTTTGAAAATATGTAGGTGTAGTGTAATTTTTATAGAAGTTCGTTTGAGTTTACATCGTTTTTTATACCTTTTTGTAAAAGCGTATTACTTGTGTCTTAATGGGCGAACTCGACCGTTGATGATCGAAGACTTATCACGTGTGAATATTTGTGTATCTTGGCTGATTATGTGAGTAAATAATAAAATTGTGTGCCCCGATATAAATTATATAATAGAACTTATACTCGATATACGTAAAAAGTATATAGATATGTTATAAAGTATAGTATGTTGTCAGTCGAACTGACTCAGAGTCGCAAGTGACGTATACAATATTTTTATTTATTGCATTATATTTTGTAATGTATGACATATATTATTTAGAAAATATAATGTAACATCTGTTTATAACATTGACTTATCTGTTCATATACATATGTATGTGTCCCTTACTTGTGTGACCTGATTTATTTTAAGATAGTTTTCTATTATAATTGTGTACACTGTAAACTATCTACGAACTGTTATCGAGTGGCGTGTGTGTGACGACTTGTTACCAAATACCGCTGTAAATATCTTATACGACTATGTGCTTCAATGTGTATCGTAACGCAGTCGCCTGCGCATAAATAGTTTCGATCGACACATTGTACATAGTGAATGGTGTCGAGTACTCTATCATTCGTTCGTTCTTTCTTTCTTATCGTGCAATCTAACATTATAGGTATAGGGTTTAAAGTACCTGTGTAAAATGCACAATGGATTATCACAAAATTGTCAACGAAGCTTGCGCTTCCCCATGGTTAGATATTTGATTTGTTATATGCTATGTAAATACTGAGAGTCATTGGATAAGTTACCCGTGTTTATCTTCAAAACCAATTACCTCAATTTCTTTAGTGTACGCGTTACATATTAGAGGTGTGTTCTGATTTAGTATAAAATTGTTAGAAGTATGAGACCGCACAATGAATAACATTTAGGCAACCTTAAAGCCGTTAGAATTAATAAAAAAATAATCTATTAGCAGATTAGAACAATGTATTGTAAATAACTGAATTTAATATTATTAACTGTTATCGAGTTATATGTAATTGAGGTATACCCAAATAGTAACCAAGAGCGCAGTATTCTAAAAACCTATTCAGAAAATTCTTATCTGTCAAAATATTAGTCGGTAATAATATTTATAGTGTAAGGCCGACATAATGACCGAAGTTGTAATGTAACGAACCTGGACATGGTAAATATATATATCATAGAAATGAATTTGGTCATGATGTCAGCTAATACAATAATGGAAGGTGTGTAATGTACATTAGAGTTAAAAAATGGGAGTCAATGAATTTTATTTATATGTAGACATGTACGTAGCTCATATTGTTTGTAAATATTATTATTCTGTAAAATGCTAAATCATGGATATTTTTAATATAAACGTTAGTTGCAAAATATTGTTTTATTTTGATTTCTTGTTCCAGAATATTTCTTGCGGTGTTTCGTTATATTTTAAATCAAAATTGCCGGATATAATCAATACTTTCGTTTTAGATTTTCGTCATGCCTCAACTTGTCTTGGTTTAAGAAATCTGATCTAAACCAATATCAACGTCCTGTAGCGGTATCTTAATAATATATCCTATTATAAAATGCTCTCTTTGATGGCTTGGTTAGCCATAGCTTTAACAATGGATGACACCATGTAAGTATACAATTAAATCTCAAATTAAAATTTAATGCGATTTCATAATTTCAATTGAAATATTTTGTAATATTTTTTTTTCTTGGATATTATTATCACTCAATATTTTGTCTTATGATTGTAGACTTGGGAAGGGCATGATGAATCTGGGTATTTTGCGCGATGCCACCATTTCATAAATATCGGCCAACTAATATCTGTTATACCGTTCAAAGCAAATCTTTCTAAGATTTGTCCAGCTGTAGTTGGATACATGAATTCTGTAGGATATCGAAACTAGTGGTATAATATTAAATAAAAAGTGCAGTTGTGTGATTACTATAAAATTCTTGTCACTTCTGTTCATAGTTTCATTGAAATGTTCTATTCTCGTCTAATTACTTACCATTTATTTTAGTACAATTTTTCGTTTTTTTTATGCAGCCATCTTGCGTGCTCGTAAACCAATTGGATAGTACGGAGACAGCACCACTAGCGGCGCGAAACGCAACTATTTTACGTTATGCCCAGATCATTGTGTGGGTATTATGTGTGACTCATCAAACCGCGCGTATATCATTGGACACATCATGACATGGTCGTCATGTTATGATATAGTCAAGCCATGAAATAGTAGTGTTTCACGAAATGCCCAGGTACATCATGATTTACAATCCAATTCGACATGTACATACTAATCCTTAAAAGATAAAATTTCTTGAAATGAGTTTGAAATGCTAGTAAGGACTATCAAGACGTATTCTGTATTCTATTTCGCATTTCGTATGCAATGTCAGAGCATTGCGTAATGTTAACGGAAAAATGCCACTAACAGTAGATGGTATGTATGCCATTTAACTATTATTTTTTGAAATTATTTGAATATGATATTTAACTTAATATGTACATGTTGATTATAGTGTTTTAAAAATAATTCATTGTGTATGACAATGCCAACCTTTGTATGGGCGTCTGTCCCACCAAATATCTCCGTGAACAAATACAATGAATGTATCATTTTAAAGCTTAGGTATTATGGTTTACAAAAACGGAAAAATCTATTAATTAGAATGTGGGAGATCGTTGGTATAATTGACGAAAAATCGCGTAAACGCCTGTTGTTTTTGGAACGATAGTTGGAACGATAAGAGTTCCTTACGGCAGGCTTGGAGAATAGGGATTTTGCTGCGCGACCGAACTGAAAAAAATATGAGACTAAAACCGTAAGAAAAATATATAACGGAAGTTACGTAGTAATATTACATTCTCTGAACGGAAGTGCTATAGTCGTATTTGGAACGAAGTTCCTTATTCTTTGTACGATTTTCCACTGCAAGGGAAGGCAAAGAGATATATGCTCATAACAGCCGATGTCTTCAGTAATGTGTAGATATATTCTTCATAATATTACAAAAATGATGTTCATTTTCAAATCCAAGATGGCGAATATTACTTTTTTGGATAAATCGACATAGGTATCATATTCTAGGTTTCTAGGGGTGCTAATTACGAAAATGATGTTCATTTTCAAATCCAAGATGGCGAATATTATTTTTTTTTTGATAAATCGACATAGGTATTATATTCTAGGTTTCTCGGGGTGCTTATTAAGAAAATGATGGACATTTTCAAATCCAAGACGGCGAAAATGACTTTTTTGGATAAATCGATATGGGTGTCACATTATAGGTTTGTCGGGGTGCTGATTACGAAAATTATATTTATTTTAGAATCCAAGATGGCGATTATTGTTTTTTTGGATAAATCGACATAGGTATCATATTCTAGGTTTCTAGGGGTGCTAATTACGAAAATGATGTTCATTTTCAAATCCAAGATGGCGAATATTACTTATATTATCCGAAGGAACTTCGTTCCTAACTGGTGTCCCATGACACCACATCATTTTATTTATATAGCAATTACGCCTGTTGTTCTTATTATTACAGATACAGTACACAATCATTGTGTACATGAATAGGTAGACGTTTTAGAGCTCAATATTTCTGTTCTATTCACTATACTCGATAACCGATTCTAGTGCATTCGATTCGAATCAAATCGAAGTTTGATTTTTTTAGAATGAATCGACATGCATACAAAACGAGCTCGAACCAAGAAACATAATGAACGGAACCATAACAAGTTGATGTTCTTATCGCCGTGTGTCAAACGAATTTTCGTGTCTCTCTTTCTATCTCATTGCGAGTAACCACGAGTAATTCGTGTAATTCGTGTCGGCTCATGACTCGATCATGAAATAATTATTGGTAAAATACTCGTCAATCTTAAGTATTTTGGCTACTAATATTCACAAAAATAAAAATATATCATGTTAAGCTGTGTGTTCTTGTAGCGTAGCCCTTTCCTAGTCACGCACATTAAGCAAAAATCTAGAAACTCTAGAGAATGTCCCGGGGGGACCCGGTTTCAATTCCCGACGAGGTCAATTTAGGAAATTAATTATGTCGAACATTCTAGACAGAGTTAAATGTTACTGGGTGTACCCCAATTTAATGTGCGACTCATAGTACAAGCTTAGTGCTTAGTAATGGAGCTGTTATGGGTCATACAATGAGGTTAATGTATGAGGTTTTATTATTATGTTCTTCAGGGATGATGTTGTTCATGGACACGACCATCGAATGAAAGTACAAATATTTACAAAGTATTTTTAAAACATAATTCAGTACTACACAGATATTGCAATACATATATTATATTTATTCATATTTTATTTGAATACTTGCTCTTTTTTATTGTGGATGGATGTAGATACCCACGGAACAGAGGTCATACGCGAATCTAACTCTTGATGCTATAAAGGATTGGTTTGATGCCAACAATCTAGTCTTGAACAAAAAAAAACTAAATACATAAAATTTACTCTATGTAACAACATTAAAACTCATGCCACTGGGTTAAAAATTGATAATATTCCTCTCGAATATGTTAATACCACTGTATTTCTTGGAATTACGATAGACTCGAAACTACAGTAGGGTCCACATTATGGCACTGTCATCTAGATTAAACTCAGCAGCCTACGCGGTTCGCAGAATAAGGCAATTTACTGATGTTTCGACTACTAGGACTGTTTATTACAGCAACTTCCACAGTATAATGGCCTATGGCATATTGCTGTGAGGAAGAGCAGCTGAATTTGATGTCATATTCGTGCGAGCGATACGTTCAATATATGGCCTTAAGCCAAGAGTTAACTTAAGGCAATTATTTACAGAAATAAATATATTAACGCTTCCCTCGCTGTATATTTATGAGAATATTATGTACACCCGGAAAAACCTAGGGCTATTCAATAGAAAATGTGACGGTCATGCATACGACACACGAGGTAAAGATCGGCTGATTTTACCACTAACAATATTAACTAAAGTTAATAAGTCCTTTATTGGTGACAATATACGTTTTTACAATAAAATTCCAGAACATATATTAAAATCGCCAGAAAAGAAATTTAAAAATTGTATCAAAACTGCTCTATGGAAAAAGGGTTATTATAGTATTAATGAGTATTTAAACAACAGTAACGCGTGGATATCACAACATATTAAATGAATTTTGGAATAACTAATAATATTATACATCAGTATATTTTTATCACTTTTTTTCATGTTACATTCACATTGTGTTGCGAAATATGCTTCATTGACTTGAAATCAATAATGTTAATGTCCATTTTAATAATCCTGGCATATTATCTATTATTATAATTTGACACGTGTATTTCAATATTTAATACATATTCTCCATTGATATTCTCTAATAATAAATCTGACATGTGCATTTTAGTAACCTTCACATTGTATCTATTATTGTATTTGAAATTTTATCTTACAATTAATTCTACGTATTTTCCTTTATAATATTGCTTGTTTATTGCTGCATCAATAATTTATCTTTCATTCGTTGGTAAATTGTAATTTGTACCAATAGTCATCGATGTATTTTGTACTGATTGTTATGACGTGTAAAAATGTGTGTATGCACTTACTTACATAATATATCAAATTAAAAAAAAATAAAAAATAAAATGGATATAAATGGGAGAGCTCCCAGTAACACCCAAACTCCAAGCTGCAATTTAGAAAGGTTTGTTTTCAAAATTAATCTGAAAGGTGATCGAATCCAGGGCTTGGCTCGGAAGGTGAACGTTTTACTATCGCGCCAACGGACCAGTTAACTTAAATAATAATTTTTAAAGCAGCCGAAAATGAGTATAAATAGTAATACAATAATAAAAAAAACATTTCATATCCTACCCATATAATGAATAATCTAGACGTCGTGAAGCTTTGTCGAATAAATACCAATATTGAAACAATACGCATATTGAAAAATCTCAACAACGTTTGACCTATTTTTGTAACTATGGCATGCAAGTATGTATTTCTGTAATATAAAACATGAGTACGAATGCAATAAGACGTGCGACTCTGCGTGCCTGCGGCAATCGATCGTAGCGCGCCCGGCACCGGCAGTACGAGCCAGAAAGCCACTAAATATTATATGGGAAAAGCATATATTTATACTTTCACAACTAAACATCGAGATATACATATTAATATTTTTGCGAGTTTTATATGTACTAGCTTTTACTAAAATTTGGTTATCTATACTGTCTATGTCTTTACCAATATAATGAAGAGGTAAACTTTGTTTGTTGTAAGTAATGGATAAACTCAAAAACTACTAAACCGATTTCAAAAACTTTTTCATCTATTGAAAGCTACATTATCAGCGAGAAACATGGGCTGGGCTATATTTCGTTTTAAAAAAAATTCTACACATGCGAAGCGGGGCGGGTAGCTAATACATAATAATAATGTTCACAAAGACGCCAACGACTGAAAAAAAGTTCATGGCAAAATTATATTATGTTTAAGTTAATTGATATTGGACATTTTAAAAAACCGTACAAGTGAATACTAAATTGCTTTGTCAAAGAAAAGATTGGAGCTATAAGAGACATCGCCTTATGGAAATTTAAAAGATACATTTAATATTTTTCTTGTTTTTTAGTTGTATTGATTTATATATAAATCAATGGGGTTTAACCTTGACTTGCCTTTTGTAATATCGAATATCGACATGCTTGCAACATATGCATCTAACGGCAATCAATTAATAACTTCTCCCAGTAACGAAAATGTTGGGATATGTCCGCGTTACGTTACACTATTATAAATATTTAAAGAGAATATTATGTATATTGCAAAATCGTCAAAATGTCTAGCAATATGGCATGTTAATGAGTGTCGTTATAAAGATCTCATAACTTATAATAATATAGTGTTTGATGACGAATAAATAAGTTTTTACATGACGTTTCCATTAATTACGTTCTATATTCAATATTTAGCTAATAAGAGAACTAATAGTGCCTAACAGCTTTTAGGTGTTAAATAAATAACTGACCTAGTTGCCGTTATTGTATATTAGTTTTTCTTTTTCGACATTAAAAAGCATGATCAAACCTATATGTTAACGATAGACAGTGACTTGCAAAAATGTACTTACTACGTTTAGACTCAATAAAGGGACAGAACAAGTTCTTTGCTGGGAAAGGTAGAACGTGTGTGATGTGAAATAAAAATCAGGTACGTGTCAGGTTATATCATATCTTTAAAGTGATTATGTTCTCGCTGAGGATAGCGCGAAGATATTTTATGTGTGCAAAAGTAAATTCAACTTGAACACACAAGTTATACATTTAAGAGAACATTATTTTTATAATGAACCTGAAAGTCCCACAGTTTCTCATCTCTCTTATTAGAATAGAACTGTGTTCAATAAATTGAACGTAAAAATTAAAACAAGCTAACAACAAAACTTAGTAACGGTGCGTTTCCATTGAACAGTAGTTCTGATTATATTTACATGTTCAAAAACTATTGTATCATGTTAAATGAAATTCCTAGTGAAGTAGTGAAACAAAAAAAAAGTCAATTCTTGTTTATCGTTCCCAATTTTATGTTGGAAACAAAATGAGTAGTTTCCCCTAGATTTATAAGTACCTATTTTAATATATCTAGTCATGCCATAAATATTGTTATAAGGAAAACATCGTTCTTTTTCTATTACATAAAACATTTATTACTGCAGCGTGGGTTAGTTTATACGTTATTATAATAGCATTTTAAAAATATGAAACTCATTCAAAATGATCTTCATTGGCCTTAATGCAATCCTTTAAACTTTGTCGCCAGTTACCGATTGAAACATGCACTTTCTCTATGGGAAAATTCGCCACTGTCAATCTTGTGGTATGTTTTACAGACTCCAAATTATCATGGCGTTTGACCATAACTCATAATCAAGATTAAGATCGGCTAAATGGCGGCCAGTCTTCAGCTCTTATGAAATCAGAAACGTTTCTATCCAACCACGCTTGTGTGGATCGAGCTTCATGACCCAGTGTTGCGTCTTGCTGCAAGGACCATTCTTGGTTATGGAACATGGTGTTGTTAAGAGCCCTCTCAAGAATTGTATCTTGATACACCTGGGCCGATGTTTTGGTACCTTTTTCACAAAAATATGGCTCAGTCACTGCTTGATAGTTAACACTCCACCAAACGATCACTGAAGCCGGATAATGCGCACGTTGTACCCTACTGACTAATTAAGAAGCTTCTATAGATCTTTAAACATAAACTCGGTCATTCTGTTTATTAAAATGTTACTTGATAGTAAAAATACTCTCGTTAAAGTAAGAACTTTTCTGTGACCTCGTTTTGCGTACCGCCTAAGAAGTTTTGTGAATTGTACCACCCCATTCATTTTTAAATTGTTGGTTAAGTCACTGTGTCTCTTATAACTTGCAAGTCCTAAGTCATCTTTTAAAATATGCGACGTGGTTCTGGGTGCTGTATTAACTTCTCTACATGAAATATTGTGCTTTTGGACAGGATTTCTTCGGGTCCTTTACTTCATTGCTTTGATCATTTTTTTTGTACGAATACTACGTGGACGGCCAGAACTTTTTCTGTCACAAACAGAAGACGCTTAGTTATATCTTTCAATAACCCGGTACACAAACATCCGAGTACTACCAAGCGGACGGAGAGAAAAATTGCATTTAGCTCCATATCTACTTTGTGTTATCCTATCACAGTAATTCGGTTCCCTTTCTCACCCCACTCCTTTTTAATATCACAAGAATATTTACCAAAGATTCGTGCGAAAATAAGAAAACACTATGAATATTCATATGAGAAGGTTCCAAATTCAAATGCAATATTATTGTTTTTTTTTATTGTAACAGTATTTATGACCAGACTGTATATTATTATTACCATACTGGACATTTTATCGGAATTGCAACTATGCATGACTATTTATGGTGTATCGTATAATATTGTCAAAATATAATACTCTAGTTTATAGGTATGTTATCGTATAATTTTGTAATGGAAACGTTACCTGAAGCGTGCACGTCGGCACGGATTCAAGGTTTATGCGTAAACATAGCAATATGTTTCAGGAGTTCACAGTTGTTAGCGAATATCCGTCGAGTAATAACTAAAGCTTGTAATGAATACGTTCAATATATTCTTGTCTACACCTACGTGTGTAATCGTTGCTTGTGTAAACATTATTGTTGTGTTGAATTTCTTCGTTACAATAATTTTCGTCTAAATGTTTAGTTTGCATTCACAACGACTGCGTAGGTAAGTCAGTAAATTATTATTATGTGATTATAATAAAAACGAAACTTTCGATGTTTAATTTTGTAAAAGAATTGAATGCCATTTCAATTTTACAGAAAATGCAACTCCAATATAACTTCAAAATCGAGAGCATTCGGGTTATTATTATTGTATTGTAAATATATTGAGAATAAGAGTACATAACATAAAAACCGCTAAGAGCGTAGAGCGTAAGATTTACTTAGAATTCCATAGCATATTCGGACAAACTAGAAAGTTTCTTATTCTTTTATATTGAACAATCAGTTCCAAAATAATCGTCATTTCTTTTTTTCTTATTTTTGGTTTTGGATTATGTCGTTAAGCTACAATTTCCGTTTTAAACAACAGTAGTAGGTGTAAAGATAACGAAATCGGCTATGAAACGCGGACATAGAAATTAGAAATACAGACAAGCAGATTAACTGGGTTTAGGATATGGCAGTTCCGCGATTTTCATTCAATTTTCATTACAGAACCCTAAAAAATATGAACGTGTCTTATTACTGAGGCTGGTTATCAATCATGCTAGTCTTGCAAGTCTGATTTGGTTAAATTGGTATTACAGTAATAGACACAGAAACATTTATTTATACTTTTTAACCGAATTCAAGAAAAGGAGGATGTTCTCAATTTTCTCAATTAGAAAACAACATTTCAATTGACAAAAGCCAGGACAGCACGGACCACACGCGCTGTTTATCTTCCTCGGGGTCGTATGGACGGATGACCGGAACGCTTATTACCTAACTTGCAGTCAGTATGTGACGGCCAAATATCGCGCGATATCTGCTGTCAAAACCAGAATTTAACGTAATTTGTACAGTGGTGCTTTACCGTAAAAAGCTTTTTTACGGTCACGGCGCAATAGACACGCTATCGTTATCATACATGATATCAATTTTTTACTACAATTAGTCACCGGTTGCGCAGTGATCGCGTGGCTGCCGCTGTCTGCAAATTTTAGTTAATAATCCCGCGGAGCCCACACTACGATTGGTCGCGACCCCGAAGGCCTCTTAAGTTAAGCTCTTACGCCAGGCAATTTAAATTTAATTCATCCCTATATAATCCTACTCCTAACTAATATTATAAATGCGAAAGTTTGTAACGATGGATGTATGGATGTTTGTTACTCTTTCACGCAAAAACTGCTAAACGTATTTTGATGAAACTTTAAAGTAATACAGCTTATACGTCAGAATAATATATAGGCTATAATTTATACGCGAACGAAGTCGTGGGCAAAAGCTAGTACATTTATATATTTATCCACATATAAAAAGTCTTGTTGTAGTGATCCTCTATCGTGTTATTTATCTTTTTTACATTATTGATGTAACACACCAATAAGTTAGCAACTCTAACACAACATGAAGATAGCTACGAAGAGAGTTTATTTGTTTTATATGTGACCAGTTTTAATTTTTATTTCATTCATTTCCAGCAGCTAGTTTTAATTTTCTTTATATATATTTTTTTATATTTTTAAATGGCACCGTACGTGAGTACATTGCCAACGTCAAGTAAAGCGAGAAAACAATTCAGTAGATGATTAGCGCATTTGCCAATGTCACGCATTAACACAAACTAGTATACAGACACAGAATAAGTAGAATCCATGTAGAATCACAAGTAAATTAGTTCTTTCCCATCGTAAAACTCCTACAGTAAAGTGATAGTTATAAAGGACTTCTTGGAAGAGTGCGAGAACTTCAGCTACACATGTTTATTTAGATCTCCTCACTTCTCCCGCTCCCACCAAAAAGTCCAGTTTTCTTTATTTATTTTTTCTCTTTGTTTTGGCTTCGCAGATTGCATTTAGCCATTGACCAAGTAAATATGAGTCGAAAGTTAGGGAAACGAAGTTTCCCTCTCTTTTTCTTTTCTTCTTCTTCCTTTATGGCATGGCGCACAGTTTAGCGTATTTGCCAATTTCACGTATTAATAAGTAATCCATAGAGTAGAATCACAAGTAAATTAGTTTTTTCTTATCATAAAACTCCTCCAGTAAAGTGATAGTAAGCTTTACTGAAGTTATAAAGGACTTCTTGGAAGAGCGCGAATACTTCAGCTAAACATGTTTATTTAGATCTCCTCCATTCTTGTCACTTACACAGAACTTTAAAACACAATATACTATCACTGTTGTACTTTAAAACTCCTAAAAATGTAAGAAATAGAAAATCTAAATAAAATGACAACCTCACTTCTCCCGTTCCCGCCAAAAAGTCATTTTCTTTATTCGTGACCAAATTTAATTTCTATTTTTTTTTTTTTAAAGTTTTATATTTCACGCCATTCACGCCAAAGAAGTACTTAATATATCTGACAGAAATACGGAAAAAGTGTAAATTCCGATCGATTTCGATATTTTCATTTGATGTAAACAATTATTTTATCACCAATGTTTGTATATACCTACTTTAAATTTTCATTGTAAGACTTGTAACTTTTTTTTCTTTCTTTATGACATGGCGCACAGTCTAGCGCATTTGCCAATGTCACGTATTAATAAGTAGAATCACACGTAAATTCATATTCACATTCATATTCAGTTCTTTCACTTCACAGTCTTCTTTCATGCACGTAACTAGTGTCCGCAACTCCGCGTCTGAGGGTGCTATAAGCATACAAAAAGCAGTTTACCATTGTACCACCACATATTTTACCACTCATACTACCTTTCAAGGTCTGGAGACAACTGTACAAATAGCACGAATAACCAGGTAGAAATTACGCAGTCCTGTCTGACACCTGAACAGACTTAGAACCAGGGCTACAAGTCACCATCTATCCTTATACAGGCTCTGTGGCCTCAATGTAATGACTTCATAGCCTACAGTAAGGGGCCCTCCACGCCATATTCAGGCAGAAGACTACAATTTCTTTCGCACTACTCTATCGAATACTTTTACAAGATCCACGAAAACGCAGAAAACCTTCTGACCTGTGGCCAGAAACTTCCCTATGATACTACGGAACGAGAAAATCTGATCTATACAACCCCTACCGTTCCTAAAACCACCTTGTGCCTCCCACAAATATCTTTCAGAAATACTTTTCATACGTTCAGTCAATAGCTTGGTATAGACTTTACTTGCCAAGCAAGTAAAGTCTATACGACTGTACTTGCTAAGCTGACCAAGTTGGTGGCCTTGAAGCACGCACAGTCTAAATGGGAACCTTTCTCTTTATAGAGAGGTACTATGACCGCGGTGCACCAGTCCTCCAGAACTTCTTTCTTCTGCCAGCAAAGATTGCACAGTTTATAGAATGTATCCCAGACCCTAGGACCACCATAATTGATCATCTCAGCAGTAATCTCATCACTTCCCGCAACCTTTCCAAATTTTAGATTTCCTATCGCTTTCTCAATTTCTTTCATACCAATGACTTACTTAGATTCTGACCAGAGTTTGGCGATTTGTAAGGATCGCTCTCAGTGTCAGAGACAGAGTTGCCACTCTCAAACGGTTCCCTATACTAAAATTTTGATGTACTTCATTTTGCCCTTTTAATTCAACTTTATAAATTGTGTAATGTATTACACAGCTAAGAAAAAATCAATTAACAATTTAAAAAATCCCCTGACACGAAATTACAAAGCAGATATCTCATAAAAAAGTAGTTTCAAAAAATAAAGTCTTACGTAATAATTTTTACCTATTTCATCTGCTCTCTGGAAAAAATGCGTCGGGGTACGCTAAAAATTTTTATACTTAAGATCTGGTATTCCCAGGTAATGAACGAGTTGAGGGGTGGGTGAGGCAGAGGTGAAGAAATAGAGTTGAGATTTGTAAAGCAAAATGTGAGTCTAACATTTGGACGACGAATATTTTGTTTTAAAATGTTAATTTAGAGAAAACTTAATAAAAAATGTTATCGACAAATCATTCAGTTCATACCTGTTTCCAATTAAAAAATATATATATTTATTGCTCAATTAAACGAGAACTTTGAAAGGAAACTTTATTTTTGGTTATTACATTATAATATGTTTTATTTCTCATTAAATATAATACTTTTGTAAATTCTATTCAATTATTTTTATAAATTGTTTATAATTATAAGTTTGTTAGCTTTGTTAACTGCTGTGTAAGTGCCGACTTTTTATTATCAAAGTGTACTCACAATAGTACAATACGGTATTTCGAGCATTCTGGTTATATCTAATATCCTTTTTAAAGTGGTTCCCAAGACATTTATAATTTGCTAACTTTATTTAAGTCTGAGTTTTCCTAATGGTAGACAAAATGGTTGAATTTTACTGTTTATCATTTTTTAAAGATACTTATTTAGTATTTCTAGTAGTTCTCGTCTTATTTGACACTTTTCATAGATAAAATAAAGTGAGTATCTTTTTAATAGGTAATAAACCTCGTGTTGGTCATCATCAGAGCTTTGGTTACCAACGACATCGAATTGGACATTTTTATAAAAGCGATAGTGCCTAAGGTCTCTTCACGTATAAGATTTAGATGTTAAGCATCGCCGGACCGATTTGTGCATTATAAATAGCGGCGTTTTCAGTCCTTCTTACCTTAAGAGTACAGGCTGCTGCCGTCAAATCAACGCTCTCTGCGCCGATGTCACACTAGTATACCTCCGCACCGTTTGCATGAAGCGGGCACTGAGATTTATATCTGTGCACCCTATGGATCTCATTTGGTTCACCTTTGCTTCTATGTAGTTTCGTGGAGGTCGTCTCCGCCTCGCCTCCGCTCACACGACGTGTGAACCACTGTTGGCGCCAATATTCGCACTGTGGGATGCGAATAGCGGGTTTTCGGCTTCTATTTCTATGCAAAACTTATGTAGCATGATTGCTAATGAAAAATTAATAACACTGGTGCAGCAGCACGTGACAATTTGTGAATTACATTGGGTTCGCTTCCTTCGCCTAAGCTACAACAGTTTTCGAGTTTCTAAAAGAATATAAAAGATATTGATTTCATTAAACGAATTTTTTCTAAATGGATGCAAATATTATGATAATTGTTTGATAGACGACTCAGTGCGCTAACTTCGGGGTCAGCACGGCGTCGGGCTAGAGAGCGGAAGAGAGCTGAACAGACTCGCGCTGAAGGCGAAAGACTCGCGCGTGAGCGGTGCGAGCAGAAGATCAGAGAGACGCTTGAGCAGCAAAGACAAGTACAATTTCTAAACATTTTACAATTAAGTTATGCCATTCGCAGTAAGCAGAGTATCGAGACGTAACGAAATCACACCCCGTCGATACTTTTAGCTATAAGTTTGGGCTTATAGAGTGCAGATCGAAATTGGCTAGCAAGTAGCGACAGGTTTTATAAACCCATCGCTTAACCCAGTTCTTAGAATAAGCCCTATCCAATCCATTGGTCAACTTCTATGTACAAGGCAAGATATTCAACCGGCATGTTTTATACATAGTTTTTTCATTTACTACGTAATCCGTCGTGGTCTTGATATAATATATTAAATCATATATTAAGCTATGTAAGCAAACAGTTTTGTGTAAATTTTTTAACTATAAATCTGTTTATCGAAAACAGTAATTGTGGTAACAAAAATTAAAACAATAATATTATGTAAATTAAAAATTTAGATATAATTTAATTAATATTGCAGATGAATTGCGGTCTCTGATGTCTCTCTCACTTATCAAGTAATTCGTGGAATTAATTTTTAATTTGTGTCGTAATAGTATTCTATTGATAGGATCTCTCTCTTACGCTATAACGCTGGAGTTTTTCTTCACGTAAATTATATAACTTTAACACATAAATACATACATATTTTCACGCTGTAGCCCTAACGGGGTAGTCAGAGAGGACGGAGCGTCGCGGTCCCTACATACTTCTTTAGCTTCCTCAAATCTCATCATTCTCCTCACATATTTTCGCCTAGGCATGCGAGTGCTTTTGACATTTCCGTCGGCTTTAACACTTCAACACAATGATTTTATTATTAGTATATATTATTTCATCATACGACTTTCGTATGTAAATAGACGTATTAAATTTTTAGAAGATTTATTTTTCATATTTACTTTGTAATTTCGTATATCTTTCGAAAAATATCAAATAATTCTCATTGTAAGAAATCATTTATTTTATTGATTTATTTTTTGCACTACAACTGCACGCATACTAACTGATATATATACCTACAATTATGCAAAAGGCACTAATCTATTTTGCACATTTGCAACTACATGTACACAACGACTGAGAATAAAATTGCTATGTACTTTCTTAGCGCCGCAGAGAAAGTTCAAGTGTACAAGTTTCTATGTATTTGTAAAACTCAAGAGATATTCGTGCAGCACGACCATATTCGTACATTGTTATCAAAAATAAACATAGCAGTATGGACCCCTGCTGAATAAGATCTTTTGACGTCAATCAAATATGATTTTAAGATTTAACATTCAATAGAAAGAGGATACAATTCTTACTTGAGAGACGCAGCTTCACTAACTTTAATTGTCAAGAAATTATTATTCGCCCACAGTTGAAAATATACTATGTCATATGTCTAAAGTCAAATATAGAGTCATTAATGTTACAACCTATTTTGACTATAATACAACTTTAGGAACGCGACGTAACATTAATTTTTAATATGCGTGATTTTATAGGCTCGCGAAGAACTGGCGTCGTATGAGCCGTGGGGTAAGGCGGGCGGCGGCGCCCCCAATCCGCGCGGGGTGCGGTATACAGATTTGAGAGCCACAGGTATCTACCCTGAAGACGAGCTTAAGGTAATTGAAGGCCAAATTACCAATTTGCTTTCAAAAAACATTCTTAGTTCAGTCATAGTACGTAAATTGCGACCTTGCGTTAGACTGCTCTTATTATATTCTTATAGGTAAGGATATTGTAAAATTTAATATAGTCTTATGTTTATTTTGTTGTGTATAGTATCATGGGTCTTATGTCTATTTTTAGTGTTATTTAAATGTAGTTTTTAGTAAATTTACGCAGAAAATAAAATTAAACGTGCGCATTTTTGACGTTACACTACTTTTGGCGCATTAGGTGAAAAAGATGAGTATATATTCAGCAAGCAACGGAAGCATGTAACACACCATGAAGTTATAGCAACGAAAGTTGCGTGTGTCGATCTTAAACAATATGAAGTTAGTAATAGAAAAGAGTTTATTTTTTATTATTTTAAAAAGCTACAAATTAATAAATTCTTAATGACTAATATGTATGTCAATTAAAGATATATGGTACACAACATTCTATATGTTTTTATATACAGTAGTCAATACATATAAAATACAGCAATACCAAAATATTTTCTTTTTATGTGACGTTTTCATTTTTATTTTATTCATTTCTAGCGGCCAGTTCTAATCTTCCTTACAATGTGTGACCGATTTTAATTTTTATTTCATTCATTTCAAACGGCCAGTTTATTTTGAATTAACGTCAAAGAAGTATAACTTCTTACGTGACTTTTTGACGGGAACGGGAGAAGTGAGGTTAACATTTTGTTTAGATTTTCTATTTTATACATTATTGGGAGTTTTAAAGTACAAAAGTGATAGTATATTGCGTTTTAAAATTCTGTATAAGTGAAAAGAAGTTCTCATGCTCTTCCAAGAAGTCCTTTATAACTTCAGTAAAGCCTACTATCACTTTACTGGAGGAGTTTTACGTTGAGAAAAAACTAATTTACTTGTGATTTTACTTATTAATACGTGACATTGACAAATGCGCTAAACTGTGCGCCATGCTATAAAGAAAGAAAAAAAAAACTTCTTACGTGCGTACATAACGCCCTTTCGTTTTTTAACTTTTATATAAAATGAAATTTTCTACTCAGTCGCTTTGTATGAAATTTTTTTCATTTAATTTTATACTATTTGCTCGGAAACAATGAAAACTTCAGGCGGTACGTACATGTATCAAATACTAAATGTGGGATAATCTACAATAGATACACAATATTCTTACGAGTAGATTCCAATGCCTACTAAATTTTAAGATTAAAATAATAGCTTCTACAGTATTGTAATAAACACTAATTTAATGTCACACACTCTTGACTGTCATAATTATGTAATTTAATGTTATAAGAAAATAATAGTAAATTGAACTTTTTAATATCATAATAAAGTAATAATCGGAAGCGAAGAGTATTTAACGACATATAAAACAGTAACACAGGAATATTATAAGAGTATCTTGTAAAATATAGCCTTTCAGACTTTGAAGTTTTGAGTTCTGATTACTTAATCTATAGGAGCTAAAAGCAATGCCTGGAGCTACCTTATTACTTGTTCACTTAATCAATTGACGAGTAGTTACGAGTAATATTATGTAGAAAAAGTGAGAGAAGGCGATAAATCTCTATAAGGTATAGGGTCATATTATTGCGTAGCGCAGTCAGATTCAACTCGCACTGACAAAATGTGTGACGCAATGAGGATGAGTAAAAAGTAAAAAGTTACGGACGATCCGGTCCTTGCCTTTTAAAGGAATTGAGGCTTTTTCTTTATGTTAAAACTTCCTGTTTATTACCATTTATATTTTGTGGGACTCATTCGTCTTTTTATCTTTACTGTAATATAACATTCTTCATAACAATTCGTTGATAAATATTCATAATGTACTTAAAGAAGGATCATAAAATAGTTCGTTAAATTAATGCGCAATTGTTTGTCGATTTGTGAAGTATTGAAATAAAATAAAAATAACTTTTTAGCTACATATTTCAGCTAATTTGGTTATTCATATATGATATTTCTTTATCAAGTTATATCAACTCATGACTGAATTTACATTTATGATTTCTTTCGTAGGCGGGGATATAGATGTACTTTTTAAGTATATAATATAAAAAGATATCCTACGTCTCACAGGGCGAGAATTGGCTGCAGACTTTTCAATTCTGTTAAACAACAGTTCTATAGGAATTTATTGATGCCACACGTTCACGGAAATTCTATTTAAAATAGAAGAGCAGTCCTGAAAATACTTACGAGGTACTATTAAACTGAAAAAATAAAAAAAAATATTAAAAACAATTCACACCACGTGATTCTAAATTAAGCACTAAACATGTCGCAGTAATGGTCGGACTCCAAGACGACTTACATACGTTTGTTTCCTAAATTTACCTGACAAATCCAACCCGATACAATCGGCTTGGAAGGCACATGTACTTGTAGTACTGCGCCGCTGCACCTCTGGACCAGTCTGTATAATAATTTTGCTTCCTTCTAGGGTGTATCGAAACACGAAGCTAGCCGCCGATGGCCATCACCACGACGTCGACGGTGCACATCTCTACGTCTTCGGGAAGATCCACAAATATACCATGCTGAGCATTTGCGACAAGCAATTGATAACGACATACGATACAGACAGACACCCGACCAACAGAAGGATTATAAACATATATTAGGTACTTGCATAAAGTGAACATGTTACAGATATACATAACTATAAGTAATAGGTTAATAGGGTAACTTATGTTGATAATTTTCTAATGTGGAATAGATGGGTATTGGTAAATTCTAACATTTCATATTAAAAAGCTTTCCCCTCTTTTATAATAAGTGTATTATTGTTTGTGTGTATTGCTATTGACAGACGATATGGTGGACAAAAGAAAAAAAACACTGCAAGAAGAAAAGAAACGTAATTTGGAATGTGAGCGCAAAATGGTAAAGACTTTTCTACATATTAATATTGAAATAACAGATGTTGTAAATTCAGTTTATTATTCTATATTTTCAGCAAACGATGGACGGACCCTGGGGCAAGCCTGGCCCTGGTGGGACAACTTGGCGGAATCCACGAGACATCGGATTCAATTTTTCAAAGTCAATGGTACATATTACCTAAGTATAGTAGAAAATTAACGACTGGTAGCAATATTTAAATGCAATTAATAGGAAAATAAATGCATTTTCTAGGGATGGACCGATAATGAAATTTTTAACAAATTAAAAAGTGATCACAAGCGCTACAAAAGATCTTCGCTTACTTTACCGCAAGTAAAGAGAGATGATGATTTGAAAGAAGATGAAACTCCCAATAAAGAGAACGAAAAGCCTTCAAGTGTTGAGAAATTACCTGAAATAAAAAACTGTAACATTCCTAACGGAAATATTCCGCAAGACAGCAGAAAGAATAGCGATATCGAGAAGAACAACTCTAGAATGACGAATGAAGTTAACAGTGGGAAAAATAAACGAAGTCCAAAAAAAAAGAAATTCATTAAAAGATTGTCAAATGGAGACAGAGTAAGAAAAGTTATACCTGATGTAATGATAGACAATGGAGTTAATAGTGAAGACTCCATGGAGAAGAAACCGACGCCAGAAACAACTATTTTGCGATTAACAGGTGGCATAGAGTTGGTACCTCTTTTAGCAAGAAGGAGACGCGTCGGCGCAAGAACTTTACCCTCTAGTGATGTCACAAGAGCACCCGAGCAGGCTTGCCAGTAAGTATTAAATGTAAAGGTCAGTGAATCGTCTTACTCGTATTCATTGTTATTAAGAATCTCTAATAAGAAACGATCCGCCCCTCAAATGAATTCCATTGTTATTTCACAACTTTTTCCATACAAGCACATAATACATTTATGCAATGTTATGCTTTTAGTGCAGCATTTCCAAGGTCCATAAGAATAATAGTCTTTTAATTCTAAAGGTCGTATAACTGACCCTTGTTTTAGAAAACTACTATGCATAATACACGAGTATGTGAGGTGTCAGTATACGCACTTTTACTATAGGTGTCGTTCTTCGATAATATTAATGAAGTATCTCTGTTTTTATTGTTCTCTAAAATGTCAATGTTGTTTTAATGATTTGCGTAATCTAAGAAGTGATAAATAATAGGAATTTACATAATATTCGCTTATTAACTAAAAGATGATAGGAAATATTAAAAAATCAAGAAGGCTAATAGTTTTGTGAAATTTTATTAATTAGTCACAGATATCAGCTTTCAATGTAAATTATTTTTATGATATCCCTGTTGCCAAACATACTAAAGACTGACTTGTTTATACACATATATATAGAAATCTTCATTCATCTCACAGAATATTTGTAATAGGTAGGTACGTTGTGCAATACGGCAGTAAAATATTACGACTCAAAATTTAATTAGGTAGTGGGAGAAAACGGTAGATCGTTACTTATTTTCCTTATACATACGTATACAATATATGTAATGAATCCTCAAATTTTATATATATATAAATTATGTAAATAATGTTTCATACCTACAAGTGGATAATCACTTTACGAATTATTTCTTTTGTGAACGTAGCGGAACATCATGCGAATTATACAATAAATTGATACGACGGTGTAATAAAGGTTGTAATGTTTTCAAGTCAAGACAAATTCTTAAAAATTTTTTTTGGTTCGCTTTTTATCCGTTGTCGTTAACTATAATTGTCAACGCTTAACTTATATCGTTTCCCACAACCTAACGCCTGATGGTTATCCGTTATGGTGTGAACGGTGTGATAGTCTAACAGGTTATCGACATTTCGGTAATGTTCTATGACGGCCGCGTTTAGCCTTCATCGATCGGGCCCCGGTTGCATCACGGCTTTCTACGGGTGCCACACGACACTGTGAAGATTTATGGATTTCATTAAGCGCCTAAAGTCTACGATTAAGATCTTTGGCAATTTCAGATGGACTGATAAGTATTCAATTTTCTTCTTAATATAAACGATTCGTTTTATCTTAAATTCAAGATGACCTCCTCATGCTCTTAATAGGTACCTTTTGTATTCTCACTTTACGTTCACGTTGATAAAAAGTTTAGGAGCTAGGTTATTTTTTAGTTACCGACCAGTTAGTACAGTGCTTGTAGCTGACTTGCAAGTTGTTGGTATAGGATTCCAATCCTCACCAGGTCAATCAAAAACGAAATATTCTAAATTTTTTGACTCTGGAAATTACTGGATGTGGTGCCCATAGACCATAGTCACACAATTAATGTTATTATTTGGAGTTCAAATATGTATTATTATTATTTATTATTATAGATGGCGCGAAATCTTTAACGTGGAGTATTTACGGGAGTTAAAACAGCAGATACGTATGAAATTCGAAAAAAAAGAGGTGAGATCTTTATTTTGTTTAACGTTGTTTAATAAACAGTAATAGAATTGATTCGCTAATTTAATAATTATTGAAATATGTAGATAATTATTATTTATTACAATTAAGTTCAATCGTGATTGAAGTAGTTACTATTATTTTTATTTATTTATTTATACACACTATAAATGTTTAAATTAACAAACAATAAATACTTATGTACCCATAACACTCAATAAACGTTTACATGTAAATAAAAAGAAAATGCACAACGCGTAATTGAGTACTTATTGCTCTAGTCCGTGGGGACTAGAGCAATAAGTACCCCACGACACAGGGTATCCTAGTGTGGACTAGGATACCCTGTGTCGTGGGGTATGCATGTATATATGTATGTGAATGTGTTTTTATAAGTGAGTAAATATTAATGAACACAATGCTTTACAGGAAAGTCGTCGTGACTCTGCAGAAGGTGCAAGAAGACATCACGAAACTTGGGAGTCTCTGTGGGGCCGTCCGGGCCACGGCGCACCGCAACGGGGCCGTTACGCCAGAAATAACTTGACTCATCTCCTTTACCTTGCTCCGCCCGCCAATGCAAATTCAGAGAATTCGACAGTATGAGTGCGATAAATCGAAATCTGTCATATCTTTTACAGATGGCTTTTACAAATATCTATATCTATACTTCTATACTAATACTAATCTCAATATTATAAAGAAGTAAAGTTTGTTTGTAAGTAATGTATAAACTCAAAAACTACTCAACCGATTTCAAAAGTTCTTTCACCTATAGAAAGCTACGTTATCAGCAAAAAACATGGGCTGGATTTTATTAAAAAAAATCTATCCGTGCAAAGCAGGGGCTTGCTAGTATATACATATATTGTAATATCTATTCAGACTCCAGACAGTATTCTGAGCGAGATGAGAATCAGTTGTTGAGGCGAAAAAAACAAAAATCAGTCCAATATGTTTTTTTTACGAACTGTGTAGTATGTATGTATCGTATAAAGTACGAGCCCAGTGGGGTCACACAGTTTGTGCAATTATCTGGAGTATTATTATTATGTCTAATACATTGTATTATTTTAGAATTTGTCATTATTTTATAATAAAAAAAGACATATGTATGTAGATGTGCTGTATCTTAGTTACAGAACTGCGTTACGCCTTATTAATCATTATATGGAACAAATATGAATTAGCGTGTGCAATGTAACATAATATGTATTTATTTACGTGTAATGTACAACATAGAAAAAAGTAATTTAAATAATTGTTAAAAGAATTGACCAAATTCTTTTGTTTTTAGTTTATTATTAGTAAATAGAGCTAAACACCGATTGGACCACCTCGTCGTTATGACCATCGAAGATTAGGTTTAAGCGGTGACTGATTTCTGTCACATGTAAACTTAACCTAATTTGTTCTTATGGAATGCACTGCTATACTGTTTATTTGTATATATTTTATAATATGTATTTTATGTAGATAACATTTTGAAAATTATAATGCAAATAAAATTAATTTCATTTAAATTATCAATAATTATCTGTCACTGTAGTTTAATCATAGGTACTGGCATATCAAATGAGATCAATTAGAAATATGCAATCGAAACATACTCCGTTGTGTACACCTAAAAATAACACTACGTTTCAAAGAATTTGTGTAATATCTAGCGTAGAGCAACCAAAGAGTGTGCACTTTTAAAAAAGGAAAAATAGATTATATGTAATTATAAAAATATATGTTTAAAATATAATGAAGTAAGTAGGTACGTATGTATAGTTTTTTTTATCACGGTATTGAGAAATAAAATACTAGTGCCAATGAACTTGACTTCAGACTAACATTATTATAAAAAATAAATACGTATTATAATTAACCTATAAATGTATGTACCTATATCACATGACTTTAGTCACGGAATTACTAGGTATTATATAACATTGACACTTTTTATTTTAAATGGTTAATATGTATATTTTTTTAGCTTTCTTCCATTCGAAATTTCGACCACGTTGATCAACGCGCGTTACGGCTTTCAACAAACCATCCTAAGGAGATAACAGAAATGAAATTCGGACTTGCTAACCGAGTGTGATTCAAAAAAAATTCTGAGTTAAATTAACCACATAGCCATCACAACCACCCGAGTAACAAATTTTTTCTTTGTAAATTAAAGGAAAAATAAATAAAATCAAGAACCGTATAAGAAAATGCCGTACATTGTTTTCTTATTTAAAATTGACATTGATATAAAAAGTTGAGCCAAAACTACAGATGCTAGAAATATAAAATTCAAATACTTATTTTACGACATAGAGATTCATTGTGCTGTATTGTGTAAAACAGCCTCTAGGTCCCACTACTGAGCACAAGTAATCATAGGTTATTTACAAAAGAGGTGAGAAGGCGAGAAAAAGATGTCTTTCACCACATGGTGAAGCGGCTCGTCGTCAGATTTTTAGAAGTCGACTTCGTGCCTCCCGGTCAGATGTTTTTCCCTTAGCACAAGAGAAACTCTAGTGCTCTCCGTATGATTTTGGCAAAGAAATATTAAGTAAAAATTATAACTTTAAAAAATGCTGTTTTTCAAGGTGTTCAAAAAGCATGTTAAAGTTACATTATAATTTGTATCATTTAGGTGCTACAATATATTGCACAAGTTTCACGTAAATTAAACTGTAATTAATGAAATTTATAACAAAATAGTTCGATTAATTTAACATATTTTTTTTTAAATATACTACTTATATGTACAAGTATTAAATGGATTAAAGACATAGTGTTTGATTTTTCTTTACAATCAAGGTATAGAATATAGATATTGTGACAACCAGTCCTATCTTTTCCAGTATCCGGTTTGATTCCGATATTCAACCCCCTGGAAGTGAGATTGAGTTACTTGGGGTTTTACTCACTAAAACTTCTGCGATAGTCGTCCTTTAGCCGTCTCTTACGCCAGGCGAGGAACACGTTTGCCTTAAGAGGTGGCTAAAGAGGTTTTCGGGGGAGAAAGAGGAAGTGAGTAAGTAAGTAGAAGAGTTAAGAGATTGTCGCAAGAGGGACGAGAAGTGGGCCCTGTAACCCGAACCTCTGGCCCTGGCCTCTGACACGAGCTACAGGACTTGCCTACGACAACGAGGAGACGTTTTCTCTATGAGATCTGTACCTTCTTGAGAAAACTATAATATGGTAACTATAAAGTATTGATAATTTTAGTGTTTTTTTTATTTTTATTAAGCAGTGTTAATACGTGGTCTTTACGTTTTACTTATAAGATGAAATTCACCATTTTAAAATAAATATTTGAATACTAATGAGATTGTCAAACCTGTGCCGCAGTTATTACGTTATTTTATTAGAATCTATTACCATATTTCTACGAAAATAGTGTTGTCCTTGAACTGCAATAGCTATGGTGGTATAATGTAAGTTGAGATTGCACAATGCATTCCGATGGCCCACCAACTGCGTTACCGATGTTACGCAATAAACGCATCAAGATATTCGAGATGCATTCCGCCATCGTGTTTTTATAATACGTCATCATCATCACTCTCCATGAACCGGTTTTATGTGCCCATTTGGTGGTTTTCAATAACTACATTCTTATATTGGTGTATGTATCATAATAATTTAGTTTAGCCCATGCAAATAAGGCGTTCATTAGCCGTAAACTATCGCTATCGTCTCTATTTACAAGTGCATTATTTGATTGAAGAATTCTAATTTTACATAAAAAATATTCACATAAAAACAGCACTTATCTATCGTATAAGTAAAAATAAATAATCGATTAACAATTGGATATATCATTGTAATTCATATTATATCAAAATATAATAATCGACATATTTCTGTAGCATTGACTTTAAAGCAAAATAGTCACTAATAGTCTAAATATAGTTTATTCTTTAAGAAAGTAAATTATATGTAAGTACAATTGATTGTTGAAATACATGTAGAACAAAGAAACTGAGACTTTATAGGGATTTTTCATACTCCAGAGTCTCCAGAGTCCAAACAATAGCAAAGATTCGAAACTCGAATACGCGAGTATTGGCTTATAAGGCAAACGTACAAACCACCATGTCAACATGCCGGTCGTATTTTTTTATACTTCTTTTCTTCTTTTTTTATTATTTTAATTTAATGAACTAGTAAAAATATTTTGAATATGTTCATTGTTTGCGTTTATGAAATATGGTATTAAAATACTTGCTTAATACAGTGGAATGAATACGAATTCTTAATGGTCTGTGAAAATGACAGAGAACAAAGCATTATATAACTTTGAGTGGCTCTGAGTTGCTTAAATACATTATTTTTCACACACTATACGTATTAAAAAATAAAAATAAATACGTTCATAAAATTAGCGTTCAGAATACAAATCAATGATGATCCATGAATTTCAGTTATAATTAAAAAAGAAAAACTATTATGAACAAATTAATCGTTAGGAAAACATTGTCAATGGCTCTGGTAAAACTCCATCTATTACTTTCCAACTCACAGCTCTCAACTTGTTATCGCCATTTGCATTAAAACAAAGATAGTAATAAATTTTTAAAGCGATTTGCATACATAACTATCTACATAACTTTCTACAAAGAATTTCAACGATTGTTTTATAGACACTGAATAAAGCCAAGTCTATCATCAATATATCCTGTCAACACCATTTTGTAAGAATGTAATATATGTACCTACGTAGTACGTAACTTTTATCTTGGAAGTATGTATACTATTCCAATTCGTATCTAATTTCAAGTTTAAATGTTGTTTCAGTAATGGAATGAATTTTTTAAATGTTCGTATAGATCATGTAGGTATATAGTACATACATATATTATATAAATAGTATCTACCTAAAATAAAATATACAGTTATGACATTTCTATAATATAGTTTGTAGTAGATTTTCTATATGTATATTTGATTCTTCAGAATGTTATTATTTTATAGCTTAAACTATAAAATGCTATTGTACGCAACACAGAACGATACAAATAAAACGAAAAAATATTATTTACTAAAGGAATTATCACAAGAAACACATACTCGTATATTCACTTTTCGGTCAAAGTTGTTTCAATATATTCAAATTTTATGAACATTTTTGCACAATGCGAGTATAAACAAGTAAGTAAGGTGGGAATATAATTTTACGTATTTACAAATGTTAAGTGATATTTAAAATATAACATAAGTGTATTAAAGTTAAATTTATTTAAGATTTAACTTTCAACAATCGTAACGTCTCGTGTACTACTAGCACAAGAGATTTAATTTTAAAATCGATTTTCTTCCACTAAATTATTACACAATAAATTAAATTAAAAATGTTTTAGGAAATTTAGAGAAATATTTCTAGGCATAGAGTTGGAGTAATGGCCCCTATGACCCCCTCTGAGTCTATATTTGCTTTTCTTTCTGTAATTTAAAAATAATTGCCGTTGTCTACTCCCATGTACTCATATAAATGAATTAAAATCTTCAACTTTTAGTTTTAAAGATTAGTCTTTGAGGCGGTTGAAGCAAAAGGTAGAGTATTTTTAAGGAGTGATTGAGGCTGTACTCGTGGATATTGCTGGATTATTTAAAAAATTCACGCGGACAATTACTTAAACTATTACATATTTGAAACGACTTTAAGTATTTAATTTATCTAACCGCCCATACATGCGTATATTTTGTGTAGTTAAGTCTCAAAAATTTAAGTTTAAAGCGAATGTGCTATGGCAATCTTCATTGACATTGACGGCTTGTAATTTCTAATATTTCGAAGTGGGCAGTACCGAGTCGCTTAAGTACCCGACAATAAGCAAACAATTAATTAAGTGGCTTTTAATTAAACTTCTGGCCTCTGGATCACAGTGCGTGGGTTCGTCGAAAATGGTGAAATTCGTAGAGTAAATAGAGATGCGTATGTAAATGATGCTTAAGGAGAAAGCTTCGCGTCATGACGAAATGACGATAAAACAGTAAAAACTGACGTTTCTGCTTAAAGGTGTGGCTGATTCTTTATCTTCAATAAATTTAAAGAGAATAGGTGTGGGCTCGTACGTGCCTATCTCGTTTTGGTGTTGCGGTTCTTTGATTTTCGCACCCGTGATTTCTTTATTACCTACACCCAACGCACCTTCATCTGTTGTGTATTGTAAGACTATATTATGTTGGACGCTTTCGAAATGCCTAAATACAAAGAAATCGATAATGTCAACCACACATACAATTGTTGAGTGGGAATTATGCTTAGCAAGCAAAAGTGTGAAGTAACATCATCTCAATATTTGTGTATTGGTAATAAATATTTGATCTTGCTATAACCATCTACATAACCCCAATTAACCTACCCATCAGACTGAACGATCATGATTTGATAATGTTAAGAAAGATAAAATAAGATTAGGCAGCTTTCATTAAATGTTTTGTGTATTGAATGTATGATAAAAACTTAAATAGGTTTGACATATTGTCCTTTGAATATTTGTAAAACGAGCTGGTGTTGAACTATTATTATATTTGACAAAATTTATAAGCATGTGTTTTACATATACATTAACATTATAATAGATAAGTTTTTAAAAAAGTGATTCAAAAGTATTTAAAGTCCTTACTTAGATCTAGTGACGCGTACGCAGTAGGTATGTGTGATATATTCGAACATGAATATATGGTAAAAGAAGCAATATGTCGTTTGTAAATGCTAAGTTTATATAATGAAGACGTAGCTTAAGGTTACGGAAAAGAAAGTTCGCATGAATTCAAGAGGGGTCTGTGGCCGAACCAGTCAGCGCGTTTGATCCCAAATGAAACATACCACTGTATTTTATACTAAAGCACAGA
The DNA here is from genome assembly GCA_907165235.1 of Zeuzera pyrina. Taxonomy (NCBI): domain Eukaryota; kingdom Metazoa; phylum Arthropoda; class Insecta; order Lepidoptera; family Cossidae; genus Zeuzera; species Zeuzera pyrina. The sequence continues at coordinate 15,550,007 of OU015624.1, forward strand.
TTATGCACTTATGTTGATGTCAATTTTTGACATCTGACGGAAAAAAGGAGTGTTAAAAGTTAGATGCTGTTACCTGTTTGTCTATTCGTTAACCTATATGTGTGTCTATCGCATTACAGCTCGAATTCTCAAACAGATAAACAACACCTAAGGTAGACCCTTAGGGCGAGCGTTATCGAGAGTAAATATATAAAAATTTAAAATTCCGTCCTCTGACTACCCCGTTGGGGGAAAAGCGTGAAGATATATATGTATGTATGTATATATGTATATCTTATGAATAATTAGAACCGCGACGTTTGGTGCTCCGTCGTCTCTCTCTACCCCGTTAAGGAAACAACGTGAAGATATGTAAGTATATCTTAATAATATAATGGCCATTTGATACACTTATATCATCAATCGATACATCGTATGTCAGTCATCTAATTTGTAATTTAAACATCATACCAAGCGCTATACTCTTGGTTATGGGTATTGAAAAACATACTTATCAAAATAATTATCACTTAATAAATGAGACATTTCCGCAATGAATACTTTGTTAATTGAAACTGCATTTCTTCAATCACGTTAATGTTTACGATGCGACGCCTGTGCGACGTTCTTCACCCCTTCAAATTGTTTCTACGCTCGATAAATAACCGCATACTATATTTCATTAATATATTTACGCAGATTTATCAAATTAATAAATGCGTCTTTGACCGCTACAAAAACAGAAGAAAACTACATTTTAAGAAATCTTAGTGGTAAGTGATAAAAAGCTGCTTATTATTTTTCGTAACGGATGTTTTCTAAATTTTAAAATTTACTTTTATAATCAGATGTGAATATGCGTATTGTATTTCATGTCAAGGAAAAAGTATCGTAGGTATATAAGAAACACATGATATAATGAAATTCTCATATTCACTTATCATTTACGTAATAAATATGTATATATTCATAGATTTTATAGCTCTAGACAGCCTGTCCCATACTACGAAGTGAGGCAAATAAAATCAAATAAAATGGAGATGTGTAGGTGTGTTTTCTAACGATTCGGCGGCCGATCAGCTTATATGATAATAATAAATGTGTGTCATATCACTTGTACAGGTAATTCAGCTTATCTGATTTACATTGTTGTAGGCACGGGCACCGGGCACGGCGTCTGAAGATATTTATAAAGTTTATACATATATTATTGTAATGTTTAATAGACAACATAGAAATAAAATAGTCATGGCGACCACGCTATGTATATATTTTGGTCTTAATAAATACTTACAGACAAGTTAAAATTTAAAATTGTTTAAAAAACTAGCGGGGACCCGGTGCGCAGACATTGTTCTGAATTTTGACGACAGCGCCACTTTCCGGGTCCAACTATAGCTAAGAATCATCCAGGTGACCCCATAAGTACAGAAAGAAAATCATCCAAATCGGTCAAGCCGTTTAGGAGGAGAAGAATTACGTACACGCGCACACTGTAATTTTATGTATACAGATAAAGAATGGTTTAAATTAACGTTAGGAAACTCAAAAAAGTTACTGTTAATTTAAAATCTTTTCAATTTCTCATTTCAAACAAGCTTATTTTAGTTTTTAAAATTTTGTTTGCTCTGACATGTGTAGATAAATGAGAAACCCATTTTCTTAATGCATATAAAATATATGAAATTTTGGGTAAGTATATATACAAATATTCGTATATATGTACATACATACAAGTCTTCGCGCTGTATACTTAACGGTGTAGTCAGAGAGCACTGAGCGCCAAGCTTCGCGGTCTTTACAAACTTCCTTCGCCTCCTCGAATCTGATCATTCTCCTAACACATTTTCTCTTAAGTATACGAGTGTTACGACGAGGGCTATTTGATCATCATAAGTCAGCCTTGGTCTTCTTTGGCTTCTGTTATCACTCAGTTTCGCTCTATAGATTTTCTTAGTCGGTCTTTCATCACCCATTCTTTCTATGTGGCCAAACCATCTAAGCATTCCTTTCTTCATTTTTACAACAACGCTGTCGTGTATTCCTGTCACACTGCGTTTCTTCTCATTGGCTTATTTTGTCCATAAAGGTGACACCGCACATATTTCTAAGAGATCGCATTTCTACTGCACTTATCTTACTTTCACCTGATTTTAAAAAAGATAATAAAAAAAATAAAAGTTTGAATAAAGTTGGCACCAACAACTGCATTGTGAATGGCCATTTTGGCTGAGCTAGATATATTGACACTGCTTACTAATACGGCCAAAGTACCATTTAATTTATTGCTAGCTGCTACCCGTCTCTCCACATCCAACTCATACCTTCCATCGCATTCCCCAGATATATGATTTCGTTCACTTGTTCTAGTCATTTTTCATTTATCCATATTTCACATTTCGTCTGTACCTACATCTGCCCTTTCAAACATCAGAATCTGAGTTTCATTAACATTCACATTCATATTCAATACTTTCACTTCACATTATTCTTTCATGCACGTGACTGTCTGCAGCTCTACTTCGGATGGTGCTATAAGCATGGCATCGTCAGCATATAAAAGACAATTTACCACTGTGCTATCTCATACCATACCACTCATACTACCTTTCAATTGATGGGGGCAATTGTTCAACTACACCACAAATAGCCAGACTGGAATAGTCACGTAGCCCTGTCTAATGTTTGAACAGACCTGGAACCAGGACGATATGTAATCATCTATCCTTATACAGGTTCTGTGGCCTCGATATAATGACCTCACAGCCTGCAATAAAGGGCCCCCTACGCCATGTTCAGGCAGAAGACTACAATTTTTTTAACACTACTCTATCAAATACTTTTCTACATCCGCAAGAGCACAGATCTGACCAATGGCCAGAAATCTTCCCACGACAATGCGATGAGAAAAAAATCTAATCCATACAACCCCTACCGTTCCTAAAACCACCTTGTGACTCCCACAAATATCTTTTAGAAAATGTCTTTCATACGTTCAATCAAAACCTTGGTAATAGATTATACTTGTTAAGCTGACCAAGCCGATGGCTCTATAGCACGCGCAGTCTAAATAAGAGCCTTTTTCTTTATAGAGAGGTACCATGACTGTGGTGCGCCGGTCCTCCGGAACCTCTCTCTTCTGCCAGAAAAAGTTACACAGTTAACAAAATGTATCCCAGACCCTAGGACCACCGTACTTGGTCATCTCATCATTTCCCGCAGCTTTTCCACATTTCAGACTTCTTATCGCTTTTTGAACCTCTTTCATACTGACAATTTCCTGTAGTCCCCCGACCCCGAGTGTGACGATTCATTAGGACCGCTCTCAGTGTCAGATACAGAGTCGCCACTCTCATACGGTTCTCTATAATAATCACTGCATCGCTGCAGAATATCTTTTTTGTCCGTTAGTAAATGATGTTCTTTTGAACGCACTTTTTTCATTCTGCCAGGTTTCGGACCACTTCGGTACTTACGTACTTAATTTGTAATTGTTTATCATTTTCAAAACTTTCTGATTCGAAACTAGTGTTTGTATCTTTGGGAAATCAAAGCGGGTCATTATTGCATCTAATTACACAAGCTATAGATTTGATACTGAGTAATTGAAATCGTTACTTATTTGGAGTTTGCTTGTGCATAATTATTGTAGATATAAAATTAATATGTGGGTTAATATATAATGAAAATAGTAACAAAACGGTGTCTGTACATAAAAGACACTTCCAAAAAATGATTAGAATAAGCCTTCAAGCCTTTTTAAATTCAAAATGTATTATAAGAATGTTTATATCTTTGTATCTTTACCAAAGCTTTACTAAAAACTATATGCATCTAACATAGATTTCAATAAAGATAGTACTCTTTAAAATATCGTTACCATTAAATATAACACTGAATAAGGTAGGTAGAGATATGGAACTCTAAAAGTGTTTAAGTGTTTTAATAGGGTACATTTATAGCGTAATTCAGAAAAATCCAAACGGAATCCAGAATTCAATCCAAAACAGACGAAGCTGCGGAAAGAAGCCACTAAATAATACGACTAATCTTGAACAATTTATATCTGTCAAAAATCTTTCCGAAAATTTATGTAATCATTAGGTATGCATCGTGTTACTTTACTTACTTCATAGTAGTCATCAAATTATTTATTAAGGCGGAACTGTTCTTGTTCAACATTTGTTTAAGTACTAATTTTACTTTAGTCATACACATTTGATGCAATGTCTCAAATAATAACGTGTTTAGCGTTACACGGGAACTTTTGTAGATGAGATGTTACGGAGGTGTGCCAAATTTTATTGGATAGCATCACGCAATCACTCTTGTTTGCCTCTAGTTTTACGAGCGATTATCGTTAAGACGTGTTAACTACAAACATTTCATAATTTGCAGGAAGTTAACACGGTCTTCGATATAGTGCCTTCATACATATAGCTTGACTTGACCGGTGAAACCTATTGTAAATATTGAATAGAATCGTCTTTTTGTTATGTTTTTGTTGCTAATATTTAGTTTTATTGTTTATCGTCGGCTTTATTGTTAGTAGGTATTTAATACTTTAATACTTTATTTTTAAACAGTACTAATACTTCATGAAGTTCTTTTGACGTATTTAATTTTATAATTGAGTATCAATATTTGTAATGTACAACTAACCTCTAGTATTTTTTCGCAGATATGTATATTGAGATTATTCGAATTTAAGTTATGTGGGCAAAAGAATATTTATTAATTTCATAACTTTTTGTTTTTCCTTTTTTTTGTGGCGGACGAGCAAACAAGTAAGCAAGTCACCTGATGGAAAGTGATTACCACCGCCCATGGACACCCGCAACGTCCGGAGAATCATGGGTGCATTGCCGGCCTTTAAGGAAAGAGTAGGCTCGTTTCTTGAATAACGGTCCTTTTAATTTAAACATTTATTAAAACTGTAATTCGATGCTACGTGATTATATATATACATACATATATTTTTTTCGATACATATTATCTCTATTTCTACATACATAGGTAACTAAAGACTACACATAAGCCGGCTCTGATTCTCGTCGAAAAATGGGTTATGAATTATTTATGAATATCGATAGCCAGAGTAGTTTTGAAAACAAGGTTATGGATATCCGTGTAGTGTAACAACATGTCTTCAGGTGTCTTTACACAATCTTCGTTGTTTTGGGCAGCGGGTGGCAGGGCGTGCGGCGACTTGTCACGCATGCGCAGTGCGGTCCGACACCGCAGAGCGAACACCGGTGCGCACGCGATCAAAGGGACATCCATATATACAAAATACCGCTAATTCGGCATCCCGCTGTTGGTGTACTGTCGTTTGATAACAGGCTAACGGAATAGTGCAAGCTGCAACCAAGCCGACACAATGCGATCAGTGAGTAATTATTATTAGTGCTTTACATACTCGTAGTATCAAAGACTTTCTGTATAAAGGTGACAATTCGCAGTGAATGGATTAGTTTAAATGCTACTTGGAAGCTTTTAATTCCAAATTCATTTTGTGCAGTGAGCTTCATTACATACAATACCATGAGTTTTTAGTTATTTGCAGAATATACACAGATAGTCCTATGCGATAAGTATTTACATAAAGTGATAACCTTTTTTTATATACATCGCTTCAAAATCAAAATTATGATATAGGTAATCGCTACAATTATAAAACTAAGCTCTCTAATAAATCCAATGTTCCGTTTATGGTGAATTATGACCTTTCTCTATCTAGCTTTTTCATTGTTTGATATAAAATACACCTACGTTTAAACTCAGTCACTGGAAAATATGATTCGTAAAGTTACGTATGCATAGAAAAACACAGTTTGTCATTTATGTAATGTTATACATAATTATTGATGCACTTTCCCCGACGTGACGTAACGACGTATTCGTGATGATGTCTTCTGATTGGGTCGTTTACATGAGATATACCGATTAAGGATTCATCTGACGCACAGTCTCAAAAGTCACAACAAACATGCTTTATCCACACGGTGAAATTGTTTTCGCTCTACGTCTAGACTTAAGGTATGACGAACAGAATTTAAATGTTCTCCATTAAATATAACAAGCTATTTTAAATACTAATGCAAAGAAATATCAGTTTCAAATCATGTTATCAAATAATTTGGTTTTTTCGTGGTTTTATTTTTATTATAAATAGGAAATATAAAAATGGTTTAAATTTTTTTTAATTCGAGGATTAAAATATAAAAAGTTGGTCGAGTTAATAAAGTCAATAAGTTAATAAGTCATTCCTCATTTCAGCAACATTTAGCTTTTTATGATTTATTTTTCTAATGCTATTACAATTAGACTATTTATTTATTGCAAAGTATTCATAAAAATGTACACATTGTTTATTATTTTAAAACTTAATGTTATATTGCAAAGAGAATTTCTAAACAAAACCAAGAACATTTTTTGATATAGCGTCCGTTTTCGAAATTGTTTTTCATAGAATAAATAATGACTACGAAGACACAAAAAAATTATTAGCAGACTAATTTATTTGATTCTCTGTCTTGGTTAGTTACGAAATTTTTAAAATGGTTCCAATATCTGTAAACTAATCTGTATAGGCACAAAAAGAAATGTAATGTTATTTTCATCGGGTGCAAATACATGGTGGGGAGAATGAAAATGTGCAGTCCGTGACGTGATAGAAATCTGTATGTTTTTGTAATGAAATGAAAATAATAATAAATCACAAAACCTACTGCGTGTTAAATTGTAAAAATGATGGTCTTCTAACCAAATTCCCCTCTATTGTAGTTTGAGATTGAAATGCAACGTTGTGTGTGATAGCTTGAAAGCCAATCCTAGTAATTAATGAGTCATTTTCACATAAATTAAAAAAAAATAACATGATTAATAACTACGTAGAGCACAAGCATAAGCGACGACCTCATTATTAGTTACCACGGCCGATGCAACTCGGTCGAAACGTCAAGCCAAAATAAAAGGTATTCGCGTTATTATCCCGTTTTAGGTATTTTTTAAAGCAAAGCGAAAGAATAAAACTTCATATAGTACAAAAAATTTTCTTAAATAGCTCCAAACTTATAAAAATTTACTTTTTTAACACTCAATCAATCATTAAACAAGAATTTAAAACATAACATCATTTCCAATCACATTGTAGTTATAATGAGTCGTCTAAAAGATTGCAATTATTTGTTTTCTATCTTACTTACTCCTTCTTCAGCAATGTAAAAGTCCGCCCTAGCCGTTAACGCTAGTTCGCGTTATTAAATATTTAAAATTTTGTAATAATCATCTCAAACTATTTACAATAAGTAAGATGCAACTAGATATAAAATCTGGGAACCTGAAGCTGGGATCTGGGAATAAATAAATATACAAATAACGAATAAATATAACCATTCAACTTTATTTTATTAAATAAAGGAGGTACCTTCATATAGACGTAATATGTAATATAGTACAATAAATACGTTATCTATTACAACAACTACGGTTTATAACCTAAAATAAACGTTAACGAAATCAACAACCGTGTGAGTGATTAACAGCTAAATGAGCGTTCAAATTCGCATTTACAATCTTATAATACACATGAAAACATTTCCGGTTTTTGTTAACGACATTTACACTCCAAATATTGATTAAATTCTAGATTTTTCTTAATGTCAAATCAGAACATTTAAATTCAAACAGTATTGCATTAATGATCCCCCATTACGAAACTAATGTAAGCAAATTCATAACCACATTTAAAAACAGTAAGTCATCTAACGATTATGCAACGACGAAATAAAACGTTTCATAGAGGTCGACGTTTCATAGTGTCTCTTTGACTTGACCTTTGCTCCAAGAGAGGATACGCATGGGCGACTCCACCGACTTCCTATTATTTATAATTATGAAAATAATCGTTTAATTGAAATCGTTTGTTGCATATTGATAACTTAATCGAAATACCTAGAATATCCTCATTTTCGTGATATTTTATACCCACCTACATGCACTATAGGTATGTACGTATTTTTGGTTAAAACCACAGGACAATATTTTTTCGTCAATATTGCTTACGAGAGTAGATTTTCAGGTTAGTAAATCGCAAGGGTCGAAGGCAGACAGATGGACAGAGACTATATAAATTGCGATAGCAGTATAATCTGCGTATGATTCGATACTACAGTACGGCAAAAGTCACTTCTTTTAACCAAAGTTAAAGTATTCGGAATATCTAATATTTACTTAAAATCTATTCGTTAACTAAATTTAATAAGGTCCAAAACATCTATTGTTATAATGATAACAAAACTGTACATATCTAGACATTAATATTTACGATCTTAAAAGTTAAAACTAAACATTAATTTTAAATCATAAACTTTCTTAAAGTAGTCGTTTACAAAGTTGTCAACGCTTAGGCTGCCTAGCAGACTGGCAAGATTATTTCTTTGAAAGATCAAGTTAATTCGCTGGCGGAAGAGTTTTATCAGTGAATATGTAGAAAAGAAGGCCGCCTAATGCTTAACGAAATTGCCTACTTCCGGCCGGATACGTAGGATTGTTTGGTTAGTGTGAGATGCGGAGAGCATTTCGTTTAGTTATACATTTAGTATAATATATGAGTACAATAATAATGCATACAGATAAGTTTTTCATGTTTGTTAAATTTAATTTTTTTTAGTTATGTTGAAGAATGATAACTGGATTCGAATAACTAAAATTATTTAGGCTTAAAACATCATAATACGTTCGTTTAAGCGATTTAGACATTTTAGTATTTGTGACGACGTGAAGAATTAATTAAAGACAACGGAAGTAGTAACATGCTTGCGTCGCAGGCGACCCCGACTGGTGCTACAATAATTGCCCATATTCGCCCAAAATATTGCCGTTGTTTGCGTACGACGACGCATGCGTATTAGCGTGCACGCATACAAACCGCGTACGCTGTATTTTTATGAAGACGTCCTACTGTTATGTTTATACTGTGGGTTTATCTTCCTTTCTCAAAATACGAAGTTATTACTTTTAAGAATTAGCACTGGTAATCAGGATAATCGCATTATATTATTTTATTGATTTCTTCTACTAAGTTTGTATAGATATGTTTTTGTGGGAGAATATCCAGTGGCAGTCAGTGGTGGTATTCGAATTTCGGCCACAGTATCGACATTAAAAAATTAAATTAATTTTATTATTTCCTGTCTCATTGATCCTTTTTTTCAAATTAGAAATTTTCTTTAATGAAATTAACTGAATTATTTCTTCGCTTTGTTTGTCGTTGGCAATGTTTTCACGTACGGTGCCAAAAAAGAGTTATTTTCGTTTATTTTAGAAACTATAATTAATTTTTAAAAATCCGACTGTCATTTTGAAGTATATGTTTAGACAAAAACTATACAGAAAATTTAATAACATAGAGGTAAGGAAAGGGGAATGGTCAAGTATAGTTAGAGTATCCCCAATTTGCCCCTTATTTAATATTCCTATAAATGTTTTAAAACGTTAACTAATATAAATATATGCGCTAACAAGATGTATCGCCATGCCAAATTTCGAGTTTATACGTTATATTAGTTTCTGAGATAATCTACTGCCACGGACGGACAGACGGACCAGACGGACGCATTAGTGATATTGTAAGGATTTCGTTTTTCCTTTTAGATCAATATAAATTAACAGATTTTTACACCGTATTTTTAACTGTCTCTGAAGCTGCGCCTCCGTAGGTAGTAGGCTTAATTTTTTTAAACTATGTCTAAGGCCTATAATATTGTCCACGGAATCGTAACTTCATAGACGCTTTGAAATATGCTGCGCAGCATGTGCAGCCTAGCGTACTAAAGTTTTTTCACGAAACCGCACGCGTACATTTTCTCTTATCTGCGATAGTGTCATTCAAAGTCTCGATGATGACGACGATTATATTGGACGCATCTAGAAAGTGATGTCAATTGTAGACGGTTATCATTTAACTCATTTCATAAAATGCGTAAAACTACTTTTAGAATTTACTTCAAACCGTAACATCATTGTTACAAAAGCGAACAATTTTTATACAAAAAAAAGCATCTGCAGCTCCACACGATATAGCCACCAAGCCAAAAAGCAATGAAACGGGCATACAGGGACGCGAACGCGAGGCTGCTGCTCCACTGACAGTTTCGTAGTTAGGCTGCTGCTAGTTTCGTAGTTAGTATCTTTAGTTATTAGCAAGCAGGCGTATAATGACCAAATGTATAATAACGAATACGTCTATGCAGCTACGCCTACATAGACAGTAGGCTTAAGCAAACAATTACGGTTGCTTTTCATTGCAAATCACACAGCTATAAAATTGGGTACTTCTGTAAACAATTAATTTTAAACTTGAACTGTAATTATACAGTATCCATAATTTTTATTACACTGCACGATAAGTTTCGTAACTCGTTCTAAATCGATATTACAAATCATATTTTTAAATCTAGAACGTATCCGACTTCACAAGATTAAAATTGAAGATTATTGCTTTTAAGAATGCCTAGTTAAAACTGTTTACTTATAAATCGAAATCAAGAGTTGCGCAGCATCTATTATGACAACAAGTTCTTTAACTTGATACCTTTTATGTATTTACTGACAGCGCCCGCTGGGACTGTGACGGGTTATATTAATATAACAGAATATGAATTTTTTGGTGATGGACAGACAAAATAAATATAACGCCTATATGATTTATTTACGTAATATTTGATTGATAGTATAAACACAGAGTACTCTACTAGGTAGTAGAGTACTCTGTGTTTACTCTGTCTACTAGGTAGTAGAGTACTCTGTGTTTACCATACACAGGAGGTCCTGTGTATGGTATAAATCGTTAAACTTTACCGAGAATTCAATTTTATAACTTTAAATATGACTTTACATTATATTACCAATAATAATGTTTTTAAACTTTCACGACTTGTACACATCTTACAATATTTACTAACGGGTCTATGTCGCGTTTATACTTTAAGGCTAATTACCTATTTTATCCCGACGTTTCGACCGGATTGCACCGATCGTGGTCACGGGCAGACTGATGAGGATGAATGACGTCTTCATAGCGTGCGTTTTTTTGCAACTACCCACACTCATTCAATGCATTTTTTACTTTTTGTTATTGTCACTGTCGGTTCTTCAACACACTACACCACAGACTACACTAACGACATCTACACACTGGCGACGTCCGGTTTTCCGGCTCCAGACACACTCACTGATGACAGGATTCCATGATGTTGATAAGCGGTATCCATCTTTTTCAACCGCCTCTCGTGCTATTCTGGAATAATAGTGTCGATAGGTGGAAAGGACCTGTGGCTGATGCAATTCAATCCAGTGATTGGGTCCCGACTCCAGCAAGTGCTCGGTAATGGCTGACCTATTTGTCTGTCGTTTTCTAACAGCTGTTATATGTTGTTTGACTATTTCTGCTATGTTCTTTTCGTCTGTCCGATGTAGGAACTACCACAGCCGCAATCCACCTTGTAGACACCGTTCGTATTGGCTTTGACTTTGATTTGACTTTGACTTTGGACGAAGCCTGTATATAGTGTTTAAAAGTTAAAAATTACCCACTAGACAACGGAATATACGGTAAAATAGGTACCTCACCTAAGTACCACCGCATACTCCATTCTATAGCGCCGTGCGTATCTTTGCGTTTTTTTTTTAATTTCCATGAAAAATATATAAGAATTCCACCAAGGAGTTATACATTACGAGAATAAATAGGCTGAATGATCGAACCTCCTTGGAAGTGCTTTTGCTCAATACGTTTATCTCACTTTAATACTAAAGAGAAAATGAGACCAAAGATGTAGTTCTAATTTTTACCACGCGCACGTGACGCCATTTGAAAAAGTGCGCCGTTTTAATATTAGAAACGTTAAAGATTGTTCCGACTTCCGTTAAGAGACAAATAATGTGGTGGAACCGCGCCCTTCTACCTGACGCGAAAACGTCCAGCCACCGCCGCCGCCGCTGCAAACTCCGCCGCCACCGCCGTCACCGTCGTCGTCGCCGACGTTTATGCCACATTCTCCCATTCAACATAATACGTGTGAAATTAATAATGTCAGTCAGTTAAGCTTCCAAAGCAGCAAATTTCACTGAATTTCAATAATTGTTCAAATTTTACTAATAATTTCCAAGAGTATTAAACCTATCTGTATAACTTCTTATTTGCTATCAAAAATAGTCTAATGAAAAAGTTTGTTTCGTTACCTATTGTACTGTTTTCTCGCAAAAGTGTCGAAAATTTTTGTATGACACACGTGCGGACATTAGTATTTACAAACTCGTGACTATGGTAAGCTTTTGATAATGCGCGTGATGTTGAGTCCAGCCATCAGGATCAGTACACAATTCACGCACAGGAACGCGCTAGTGGAAGTTTTCTCTCATTCCATAATTTGTATGGCAAAGGAAAAACAAAAAGAAAGGAGTGCAACCATATCTTTGGACGATAGTAATGAAAACATTATTATAGGCAATATAATTGTACGAATACGAATATATTTTTCTGATTTTTTTTTATTAATTATCGTTTATTTCAATTTATAATCTACACGAATTTGTAATTTCTCGCTGACTACCCCGTTAGGGATACAGTGTGAGGATATGTATGTATGTATGTACGAATTATAATTTTCATTATTATTATATGTTTCATTGTTAATTATTATATATTTCATTATTAATTATGTAAGACATAGCCTGCTTTAACACAACGTAACAAATCAGCTATGACCTATAGGTATTTATCAGGAATTTGGCATCACGAAGCCTGCCTTTTTATACGAATATAACACTTAAACAACGTCATGTATAAAAATATTGTATCAAAAAAAATTAAACCGCCTTCAAAAAAAACACTGAAAAGTATAAAATAACTATCCTTTACTAATCAAAACCCAAGTACAATTAAAATAACTTTATAAATACGATACACATACCTATATAATTAAATTTGACAGGTACTGAAGTCGGTGCCAAGCCCACCAAACTAATAGACTTCCTGTTGCACATTGATTTGGCACCGACTTCAAGGTTTAATTTTTTTAATAAAATTTTTTTATTTCTCCTTTTTGAGTGGTCTTGATCTAAATAAATATCTAGGGCAGGTCTGCAATTAACTTCATTCTAATTCCGGAGCGCGATATACAAGAGAATCGTCGGTATAAATAAAGGTTATAACCAGGTCGTGTTATCTAGTGTATCGTCGAAGTCCAAGCTCTAATATCGGTGAAATTTAAATGGGACCACCTCTGAAGTATTATCTACCAATCGAAAAAAGAATTTTCGAAATCGGTTCATAAATAACGGACTTATGAGGTAACAAACATACAAAAAAAACAACATACATACGAATTGAGAACCTCCTTCTTTTTTTGAAGTCGGTTAAAAAAAAACAACATACAGACGAATTGAGAACCTCCTTCTTTTTTTGAAGTCGGTTCATATGTAATGTTAGTAACGTTTAAAACAAATAAGATCGTTTGAGAGAAATATCTTGATAAGATATTGATAATAGGAGCTTTTACAGTTCAAATAATATGAAAATTTTTGTTTATACTTTTTAATAAAGATGAAGTATGTATGTAATAATTGAAGTATGTTTGAAATCAACAATTATTTCTACTACTTCTAAGTTTCATAATATAAAATATGATTATTAGCTCTTTATTATTATTGAGGAATTCAACACAATATAGCTTGCCATTTGTTCTGTAAAGGTATACACATTATATATATGTATATAAATATTTTTTCGACCGTGACGCGCAACTCTATGATGGCTATCAGTGTTCTCATGAAAAAGTCACGGACTCTCAAATATCAATTCATCAGAGATAAGCCAAATCGTCACTAATACAAAAACCATTTAAGCGTCTGATTTCACGCCGTGGGACAGTGAAAGTTAGTCTAGTGTACCTTCAAAACTGTGTAATTTTGAACATTTCAAATTTTTCTCACGATCTCTTTGATGTTGATTAAACGATACTTGTTTGATTCTAGTTTTAGTGTTCTATGTTACGCCATGTTTCCAATTAATATAGTCTTACCAATTCATAACGGCTAATCTTTTACGGATCTTTTATTTGTAAAATAAGCTTCGATCCATCGAATACATTACTTTATACACGTAGTAAATAGTAATGCTATAAGATGCCGACGGGTGAATTATCTTTGAAGCTTGATTTATAGTGGATGTAAAGGTTGTTACGTTTGTGCAGACCAATTCATCTTGTTGCCTGATTAACAGTAAGACTGAGACAGATAATATTGCATTAGTTGCTTGTAGTCATTTATTTTTTCAGTTCGAAATAATATTAAGAGCTTTCTAAAATAAAAAAATTTGTGAGTTAAATTCTAGATACAAACATACGTATTTATCATCACGCTAAATCCCTAACGGGGTAGTAAAAGAAGATGTAATACCAGGCATCGCGGTCTAGGTTACTCTACTCTAGGACCACAATAATTGGTCACCAAGTGAGTCAATTCATTAGGAACGCTTTCAGTATCAGAAACAGACTCGCCACTCTCCTATATTCTTTATAATGTTCTCTTTATCGCTGCGGAACCTCTTTTTGTCTGTTAGCAAATTGTTTTCTGTTGGACGCACTTTATTCATTCTGGAAGGTATCGGACCACTTTGTTACTTAGGTACGTATTTCTTTCCAAAAAAATTTGGAGTTCGCGTCAAAGTTGTCTTACTAACATTTAAGACTGCCATTTTCACGTTTCTCTGTCACTATAGTGACAGTTTCTGCTTTCTGCTGTGTGCGTCTCTCTTTCATCAAATCTTTCTTGTTTTGCAAGTAAGATAGTTTCGCCATGCTTTATTCTTTTTATATATAGACTTTTTCACCTCATCATCCTATCACATGTCACGCTTCTTACCACTCCTAATCTTATTTGTTCCACACATTTATTTTGCAGCCTCGATCATAATTATCCCTAAGGTCCAGTCAACACTATGCTCATTGCTTTTAAGCTTTAGACCTATCGTCAAGCTTACTTCGTTACACTTCGTTTTCATATCTATTCCGCTGGGACATTGTATTGTACATTTATATTTGTAGGCACATATTGTACTTTCCAACTCTTGATGCAACAGACCGCATCAAGAGGTATATTAGATATTTCAGTATTAGAATTTTATATGTATTTACTATTTAGGTTCCTATTCTGTGAATCCATATATATTTAATATTTCTATTTTTCATACTCATATAAAATATTTGCCCCGTAAGGATCATGTTACAATAATTATAATCTACAAACATTAAAAGATGTATTAATAAATGTAACCGTATTAACAGTAATCAAAACGAATAAAGGAAAATGACAATAGTTGTCTAGTAACAATTAAGGAGATTTTTCGAACAAATAAATACAAATCAGACTCTATATTGATAATAGTAGTCAAACGCTATTGAGTTTGATAAATGTTCTGTCCTACGGCGGATTCTTAGTTCAATAATAATCAACGTCCAATAAATTTCTCTTTCGTAACCTAATGCGCGAAATCGTGAACAAGTGCACACAATAGAGTAACATGAATATGGTGGAGCTGGATCGGTATTGAACCCGTAACACAGCCTCTAAATACATGGGCATGACTAATGTAGACTATTATTTCGACACCTACTATTAGACAGACTTTGCGTGACAGGATACAGTTACATGATAAATCCAGTCACTAGGAAGTAAAAACTATCGTTCAGATTTTATTTGTCGATATTTTTGTTAATTCACTTGTGCAATTTTTTTATTGTAAAGCTAACAATCCGTTGTTTTAATTTAATACATTATATAAATTATTTTCGTGTAAATTTGTAGCAATTTATGTTATCTACATCACTAAAATATTTGTTCTTTCATCAACTTAAGATCTAATATCACCTTTTGCAGAGCATGATAATAGTTGAGTTGCGAGATGTGAACACTGGTTATTGTAGTCGGATATCCTTACTATATCTACTGAGCTACGGATATTTCAAATTTCACGTTCAAATATGTTACATTACACTCCATTATATTTGTGTATATAATACAATAAACTGTATGCAAACGTGTTTTTAATTACATATATTAATAATATTTAATATACACTCTTTCTGTTATTCACTACTCGATAAAAAGTGACACAATGTACAACTAATAAAATAAATGACAGAAGCAGGAATTCTGGATACTTAATGGCATTTTGAAATGTCTCTATCCCGAATGAAATTCCGGTTAATAACGTGAATTTATAAACATAAAAAAGCTATAAACCATCCATTAGTTTAAAATATGTTATATTGGATTCATTAGAGACATGTACATGATTAATTAGTGTAGGTGTACACTACTACTATAAAAGTGAGTAAGCCGTGACGATTATAAGTTGTTAACACGTCATGTTGTTAAACAACTCAAAGGCAACCGTTACTTTAATTCTAGACGCAGCGCGGCGTCACCTTTTTAAAGGGCTATTTGTTACGTTCTAAATGGAGTGCAATTAACTTCAAATTAACATGTTGAAACTTGAAACTATCGTCGAATTAAACTAAAAAACAATTAACTATTCAATAAAAGCTGAAACAATTGGATTTATTGAATGCGTGTGAATGTTTCCGTTATTTTATAACGTGCATTTCTGGTTATATTGTAAACCAAATGTACGTAATAACATTATTTATGACTTATTTTAATCCCCTACGCAAAAGGGGGGTGTTATAAGTTTGATGTGTGTATCTGTTTATCCATTATACTTACTCGTAATTTTAATTAACACTACAACTATTTTAGTCGCGAAACAGCTTCCTATTATTTTTAACCCCCGATACAAAAAGAGGGGTGTTATGAGGTTAACGTACGTATTGGGTTTCTGTGTATCTGCGTGTCTGTCTGTGGCATCGTAGCGTCTAAACGGATGAACCGATTATGATTTAGTTTTTTTTGTTTGAAAAGTGACTTGATATTGTTCTTAATTATGATTCAAGACAATCTATTCAGCCGTTTGAATATTATCAGCTTTTCTAATTGTTAAAGGGATGTGAGCAACTTCTACTGGTCTGATTAATTCGAAATTTAGTATTCGCTAACTTCAATGCTATTACAATAACATGGTAACTTTGAACTAATGCTGCAGCATCATTTGGAATCAACGGGATACCCAACTCCCCACCAACTTCCAGTAGAGATGTCGTGGGCTCATTGGAATGGTCTCAATGATTAGGTTATAGATATATATATATAGATGCCGATCAGCATCCGAATTTCGTGTAACGTCCCGTAAAGTATTCCTATGAATGTGGGGATAGACAGTTGATCGTAGCGTGTTTAAAAAGCATGAAATAAAACTTAAATAGAAAATTGGAAACACCCCCTATTCAAAAAAAACTCTAAAGAGTAATATGTATACCTATTGGCCCTTTGAGTTTATAACAAGTAAATATAAATAGTAGTAGCAATATACCTAAGCGTCGTCGCGTCGGGGACCGCTAAAAATAAAATATCGAAATACAACTAAAAATGATAAAGTAGAGAAACTTAGCGATTCCCAAAGTCGACGCGACGACGCAACTCTCGGATGTACATATTATTTCTTACTTTAGAAGTTGTTTTGAGTCGGGGGTTTTTTATGTTATATTTTAAACAGGAAGTAATGTGTAATTGGTGTATCGATGTCCTAAGCTTGCTGTTTGTTTGTAATTGTTTTCTAGTTGTGAAAATATTTGATTGAATTTGATAGATTCTTTACTATTAAATAAACAATTTCGACTTTCAAATTACATTGGCCATATTTTCAAGTGTGTGAAGTTTTACGAAAAAAGGTTATTTATGTTGTGTTTGAAATTACAAAATATGTAGGTAGAAAAGTATAAGATAATATGAGTAATAAAGATAAAAGCAACTTTTCCACTCTAAATATCGATGATATATTAATTCAAATTCTTTCGCTCTGCTATCGGTTAAAATATTTTCAGATGATTTATTTATCACGTAGATATTAGTATGTTGCTTATGGAAATGAGGTGCCATTTGAGAATAACATTTATAAAAAGGTTTGAAAACCATTTTAAATATTGGAGACATTTTAATATAACGTTCGTTACCTAGAAATAACATTTCTGTGTTGCAAAAGTATTGCGGTTACACAGAAAAAAATTATTACAGCTTACTTTCTTTACACATGTATGTACCTATATTGTGTACTGAGTAAATAAATGAGGGAATATAATTAACAATTAACCATGTGTACGAAAGACATGGAGAAAGACAGGATATAGTAAAAAAGGTTTCTTTTTTTAATATGAAAGTTGCAGCTATATTTTTGAATATATATGTGTCGGAAAAGACACGGTGCACTTCGTGCTCTTGCGACTCAGCCATGTGAAATAGGTACTTAATCTTACAAGAGGCGAACTACTCCATAAAATACAACGCTAAGGCAAAGTTAATGTGCAAACGACAGAAAAGTCTTTGTAACTATTATTACATAGGTAATTGGAAATGTAATAATGGCAAACGATCCGTCGGAGAAATGCTATCGCACCGGCCGCCGGCCCCGACGTTCCATTAGTGATTTAGTGCGTTATCCCTTCCAAACCGAAAGTCGCGCTTTGCCATAATATAATCAAATGGGTGCTTTTTATTATTTCCACTGACATATGTATAATATTGCCTGTTTAGCTCTTGAATTTGATACCTGTCATGATGGCTTCACCGAATCGGGCGCAGAGGTTAGCAATGTCAGTTTTAATTTCTTCATATAAATTTGCACTTCTAGCGATGGAATTCACTGCAATGATTTAGTGATAAGATTTGAGGTCGAATCACCTATACCTTCACGCCATCTTCCGCTCCGCTATGGATGTTTCATTGTATTCATATTACAGTTGTATACATAGTATTGTAAGCATGTATATATAATTAGTGCTTCGTGCATTCAACTTATTGTTCAATTTTATCATTAAATCACAGTTAATTAGGGCGTAAAATAAAACAAAGACTATGCACATATACTCACATAATATTTGTAGTTATTCATTTATGTATATTGTTTCTAATAATATAAATTGCGTACAGTATATCACTGATCTAAACGTAATCTTGTAAAGAGATATGTAGCACTGATAACATTGCTTATTCATAACTAGGTTTAACTAATGAGCTGTTGCAAATCATGGGATGTGTTTGTCAAAAGTAAGCAGCTACTACCTACGATGTACCTATTTTTTTACGATATTACTCAATTTATATTCTCACAACTCAACACAATTGTTATTTTTTATTAAGAAACCCTATCTGTTTGTAGAGAGTTGCATACAATAGATTTGCAGACCTTATTTTGATGTTGATGTAGAGGTATTTGGCATTAATGTTGTTTTACAAAGACTTTTGTAAAATTATAATAATAAAGGTAACGTTATAAGAGAGTTGATTGGAGGTATAATTAAAACCGGCCGAGGAATCAAACATTAGTGTTCTGTAAATATTTACTATAACCGGAAAAATAAATATTTCGTTCTTATTTCATTGATTAGTCGTCGAGTAGGATAAAAGTGTAAATAAGCACATAGACATCACATACATACATATCTTTACGCTGTATCCCTAACAGGGTAGTCAGAGAGGACGGAGCGCCAAGCGTAGCAGTCCTTACATACTTCTTTCGCTTCCTCAAATCTCATCATTCTCCTCATACACCTGCGCCTGGATATGCAAGAGCTTTTGACATTTCCGTCGTCTAATACTCTACACAACAACTAATCTTTACACGTTAGCCTTGGTCCGCCTTGGCTTCTTTTACCATTCGCTTTCGCTCTGTAGATTTTCTTCGTCAATCTTTCATTACTTATTCTCTCTATGTGCCCGAACCATCTAAGCATTCCTTTCTTCATTTTTACAATAACACTGTCGAGCAACCCTGTCATACTGCGAATCTCTTCATTGCTTATCCTTTCCGCAAGGGTGATACCGCACATATTTCTAAGAGATCGCATTTCTACTGCATTTATCATACTTTCACTTAATTTCGGGCATATCCAGGCCTCACTACCGTACAATAAAGTTGGCACCAACACCGCATTGTGGATTGCCATTTTGGTAGTGTTCGATATATTCACACTGCCTACTAATGCGGACGGAGCACCGTTCACTTTATTGCCAGCTGCTAGCCGTCTCTCCACATCCAACTCACATCTTCCATCCCTCGAAAACACATTCTCCAGATACACAATTTCATTCACTTGTTCTAGACATTTTCCATGTACACAAATCTTACATTTCGTCTGTACCGCTCCTTTTCAAACACCAGAATCTTAGTTTTGTTCACATCATATTCAATCCTTTCACTTCTCATTCTTCTTTCATACACGTGACTAGTGTCGGCAGCTTCGCTTCTGATGTTGCTATAAGTACAGCATCGTCAGCGTACAATAAACAGTTTACCACTGTACCCTCACATAACATACCACTCATACTACCTTTTAATGTCTGGAGCCAACTGTCCGAATACAGCACGAACAGCTAAATAGACATCACGCAGCCCTGTCTGACACCTGAACAGACTTCGAACCAGGGCGACATGTCACCATCTATCCTTACACAGGCTCTGTGACCTCGATATAATGACCTCACAGCCTGCAATAAGGGGCCCCCCACGCCATATTCAGGCAGAAGACTCCATTATTTTTTTCGCACTACTCTATCGAAAGCTTTTTCTAGATTTACGAAAGCGCAGAAAACTTTCTGACTTATAGCCAGAAACTTCCCCACGATAACGCGAAGCGAGAAAATCTGATCCATACAACTCCTACCGTTCCTAAAACCACCTTGCGCCTTCCACAAATATCTTTCTGAAACGCCTTTCATACGTTCAGTCAATATCTTGGTATAAATTTTACCGGCTAAGCTGACCAAGCTGATGCCCCTATAGCACGTACAGTTTAAATGAGAACCTTTCCCTTTGAAGAGAGGTACTATGACTGCGGTGCGCTAGTCCTCTAGAAGCTCCCCCTTCTGCCAACGAAGGTTGCACAGTGTACAGAAAGTATCCCAGACCGTAGGAGCTCTAGAACTTGATCATCTCAGTAGTCACCTCATCGTTTCCCGCAGCGTTTCCACATTTCGGACTTTTTATCACTTTTTAAGTCTCTTTCATACTAATGGCATCCTCCAGTCCCTGACCCGAGTGTGACAATTCATTCGAATCGCTCTCAGTATCAGAGACCGTGTCGCCATTCCCATACAGTTCTCCATAGTAATCACTCCAACTCTGAAAAATATCTTTTTTACCTGTTATCAGGTGGCTTTCTTTTGAATGCACTTTATTCATTCTGCAAGGTGCCGGACCACGGACTGAAAGTACCGATTACGTACTTCTTTCCAAAATAATGTAGGATTTTCCTTGAAGTTGTTCGACTTATTGTTTTCGTCTATCACTCTACACTTTTCGCGCTTTTTTTCTCTAATGCTTTCGTTTCTGCTTTCTGCAGCTTATATTTATCTTTCATCAAGTTCTTCATAACACATTCATTTTTAACCCCCGACGCAAAAGAAGGGGTGCTATAATTTGACGTGTCTGTGTGTCTGTATGTCTGTCTGTGGCATCGTAGCTCCTGAACGAATGGATCGATTATGATGCGGGTTTTTTTGTTTGAAACCAGGTTTTCTAGCGGTGGTTTTTAGACATTTTTTATCAAAATTGGTTCAACCGTTTGAAGAATATCAGCTCTTTTTTAGTTTTTAAAGGGATGCGAGCATCTTCTATTAGTCTAATCGAAATTAGAAATTATGCGAAATTTAGTATACTGTGATCTGAAGTCAGCAGAATATCCAACTCCTCGCCACGTACAGTAGAGGTATCATGTTGAGGCTCATTGAAATGGTCTCTATGAATAGGTTATAGATAGAGATATGAATAGAGATAGA
The DNA here is from genome assembly GCA_907165235.1 of Zeuzera pyrina. Classification (NCBI taxonomy): domain Eukaryota; kingdom Metazoa; phylum Arthropoda; class Insecta; order Lepidoptera; family Cossidae; genus Zeuzera; species Zeuzera pyrina. The sequence goes on from OU015624.1 coordinate 15,571,940, forward strand.
TGGTGATCAGAGTCTGATGATGGATCAGACAACTATTGTCAGAATACTTAGATTTCGGCGAGGCACGATCTCGTGTCACAATTTCGTGTATCGTCCCGGAAAGTATTTGCGTGAATGTCGGGATATAGTGTAGATCGTAGTGTTTAAAAAGCATGAAATAAAACTTAAATTAACAATTTAAAAAACCCCTGACTCAAAAAATACCTCCAAAAAGTAAAAAAATGTGTACCTCATAGCCCTTTAAATTTGTGATAAGTTTCAATATAAATAGTAGCAGTAATATATCCAAGCGTCGTCACGTCGGGGGATCGCTAGGTAAATAAAGTAATAAAAAACGAATACAACTTAAAATGATAAAGTATGTATGAAATTTAAATACAAGTAAACCAGATGATATTTAAAGTATGAGTTTTATACTCATACTTCGAATATCATCTGCAAGACTTAGAACATATGAAGTCTCTGCCAATGGACGACCCACCTAGGTGCTAACCTAACAAAAGTAATGATCGAATCATTGAATAGTGTGACACTTGCTGATATAAATTTCAAGCACAAGAAATTAACAGATGACACACCTAAACTCGTAAAGAAACGCCATCAGATGAGGCTGGATAATCAGACCCATACTCCGGAATACCGGGCTCTACTTAATGATATTCGCCTAAAGCTGAAAGAAGATTTGCAGCAATACCAGGAAGACACGTTTTTACGTGACGTTGTATAAAAGTAAAATACCATTCTCTGGCTTCTGAGGAAATTCCTGCCATGTCTGTGGAAGAAACACAGCCAGCACTGAGCCAAATAAAAAACAGAACATCTTCAGACCAAGATAACATCATACCCGAGATGTTGAAGCTAGGGTCAGAGGCGCTATGGAGAGCTCTAGCACTACTGTATACAAACTGCATATGAAAACACAAGTGAAAAAACAAGTGTTTAATCAGTGTGTCCTGCCAGTTTTTACGTATGGAACGGAGACAACATTGCTAGGATGGATTGCGGTCGATGGTCGAAAAAGACTGGAGTGGAAACTCCGTGCTAACACCCGCGTGAAAGTTATTCCTTCTTTTAGGATGTCCACATGGATGGAAACGTAGAATATTTTGAGATATAAAAAAAGACGTGCTTTCGCTAGCTCATGTGTTCTCGACTGACTTATTTTTTGACATTCAAAAATATCATATTATTATTAAGTAGCAATTATGATTGTAACAATTAATCACGAATATTGACATATTTATAGACCACCTTGGAGATGGGTGGATGACATCTGACAACAGGCGGGTATGAACTGGAAGAAAGTGGTGAAAGAAAGACAGGCGTGGAAAGAAAGAAAGGAAAGAAAGAGAGTATATCCAAAGACCCATATCCAAAGAGGCCCATATCCAAAGACGAGCGCATCAGATATAGATAGAGATTCATATTACTTTAAGCTAAATAAATGTGAATTTAATTTTTCATTCTACATTAACTATAATAATGAATCTACCCACTTATTTTTGTCTAATTTACCTATATATTCCAGTTCAAAACCAGTTTTAATTTTAGGTGGTTAACTTTAAACGGTTAACTTTAACTCGCGTTACATTTTAGAAAATTTAACGCTTTAACGATTATCGAAGTAAACTTTTTAATTAACGAATTAAGGATTAACGAAGTTAACTTTTTGATTAATTGTGCCCACGTATGCGTATAGTGTCAGACAGTTCCAGCTTGTTGGCATTCTCTTTCTAGTTGTTGCGATAACAGTGAAGTTATTTATGCAAATTCTACTATATGATGTAAACTTTCACTACAAACTATGACATCAACAGCGAAGTTCAACACAGTAACACACAGAGGCAAGTCGAAGTATGAGTATAGGTATGTATGGCGATGTCAAATAGGTATATATGTAAAAATGAACATGAAAATACTCAATTATTATATGGTTTCCCCTTTACTGTAATGTTTTCTTCGTTAGGTACCGTCTAAAAGTATCTAAGTAAATTATTATGATGTAGTTAACATCATACTAATACATATCCTCACGTTGTATCTCGAACGGGGTATTCAGTGTAAATGGAATGCCAAGTATCACAGTCCTTACATACTTCTTTCATCTCCTCAGATCTCATCATTCTTCTCCAACACTTTCGCCGAGGTACGAGTGTTTTTAACATTTCCATTAGGTAACACTCTGGGTTCTTGACCTTCGTAAGTCGGCTGTGACTAAAATATCGCAAAGCGACTTTATATTTCATTTTAAATCGGTTTTTATTTTATCGATTACAAATAAAATACATTAACAATAATTTTTACTTTCATAGAGACGTTGGGCATTATGACGAATAAAATCAATTGTTCAAATCACTTCTTATTAAGTAAATACATTTTTAGTAATTTGACAACTAAATATACAAAGAAATTAAGTAGCAAGTGGGTTTGTTGTAATTGGTGAGATTCCAAAGTTATTTAAATACTACTACTTACTAGGTAGTCGTTGGATAAAATGAAGTAATACTTGAATTTAATTTGAATATTTAAAAGGTCGAAGATTATTGTGGAATCCAAAAAAGTTGTTTTATTATTCCACAAATTATTTACATATTATTACTATAACATTTCTACTTGTAAATATGGCATTCTAGTCAGAATACAATCATCGCGATCGTAAGGAATATAATGTTGTTCCATTTAGTTATCAAATAAAAAATAAATTCAGTTCAAATGTAGAAACCTTGTTCTTTTAACTTTGTCTCTACACACAACACATCTTCACGCTGTAACTCTAACGGGGTAGGTAGGGAGAGTACAGCAATAAGCGTCGCAGTCTTTGCAGACCTCTTTCGTCACTCCGAATCTTTACATTATGCTAATTTTTACATTAAGAAAACGCGCACCTTATAATTTATTAAAAGTGTAATTACTGTTTATAATTATATCATATTGTAATTGTGCACTCATTTGTGTACTAAAGAACTTCTATAACTCTATAACATACATTTTATTAAAATACTACTCTTATAGATTGAAAATTGCATTTTTATTAGAAGATGTATAATCGTTAAGCTGTTATAATTCTACCATACAAGTGGTGTAAGTTACATAACATACGGTAAGATACCATATAATCGCCTTGAAGATATCTCAATAGTGATGAAAGTAGTTCGTATGAATAATTCATAGGTCAATAAGTAAATCACGTAAATTATTTCTTTCATGCTGCGAAATAAATCGATTGTAGACGTCAAGTTAATTACTATTTTAATAGAATTGAAATATTTAATAACGGATCATTCAGTTATATCACTCGATATGTAGGTAAATTGTTTTTAACTGTTTATTCATAAGGTAAAGTATCAAATGCAAGTCAGGCTGTATGCACTCTGCGTTTATGCAATTTCACCTTACAGTATGCCACACGAAGAACAGCGACGACCGACGACGTGTCTTTACAATTTGCTCTATCTCCTATGTACCACGCCACTGCATTGCGAAAAGATGATGCCGCCAGTCTGTACGTGCACCACATTTTATACAACGTTTAGCTTTCTTTTAAGAAATTAACTGTACTGCTTAATTCTAAGCATTAGACAATCATAGGGTATTATCCGAAAATGTTTATAAATAATCGAGTGATCATTGTGATGTAATTATTATAGTGGTGCTACACGACTAGAGGATCCTGAACGTTTCTCGGTCCCGAAATTTTCGGGATTTGATTTTTCTGATACCGGAATTTTTGGGTTCGACATCATTTAAAGAAAGTTGCAAAATAGACTGCATAAAGTGAAATCAATGAGCTCGCATGCCTATTATTTTAATGTATTAAAGTTCACTTGGTTAATTTGCGATGATTGCTTGAAATAAAACTTGTCGTATATTGAACTAAAACTTAAATTAATAATTTAAAAAACCCCCGACTCATAGAAAAAAAACACTAAAAAATAAAAAAATAAAATGTACCTATTGGCCTTTTAAGTTTGTGATAAGTTATAATATGAATGGTAGTAGTAATAAGTCCAAGTGTCGTCCTATCGGGGGACCGTTAAGTAAATTACTTTTATTTAAATTTCGTACCTACTTTACAATTTTTAGTTCTATTCTGTTTTTTTTTTTTACTTATTTGTTATTTTCCTTTTTAGTGTTTTTTTCTTTGAGTCAGGGGTTTTTTAATTCCTTATTTGTTTTATTTGAGACTTTTTAAGCACGTTACGATTGACACTACATCCCCACATTCACACAAATACTTTCCGAGACGATACATGAAATTGCGACAAGAGATCTTGCCTCGCCGAAATCTTTGTCTGCTCTATCATCAGACCATGATCACCATCTATCTATCTACAACCACTAACTACTGAGACCATTCCAATGAGCTTAAATACGGTACCTCTACTGTAAGTTGGTGAGGAGTTGGGTATCCTGCTGATTCCAGATGATGTTACAGCATCAGATCAAGGTTCTCATGTTATCGTAATATCATTGAAGTCACAGGGTATTAAATTTCGAATCGCTCAGATCAGTATAAGTTGTTCACATTCCTTCAACAACTAAAAAAGAGCTGAAAATCTTCAACCGGCTGAAAAAAATTTCTAAGGACACTCGATCAAGTCACCTTTCAAACAAAAAAAAAATCAAAATCGGTTCATTAGTTTAGGATCTACGATGCCACTGAGAGATACACAGATCCACAGATACATACGTTAAACTCATAACACTGCTCTTTTTGTATCGGGGATTAAAAATGATAGGAAGCTGTTTTGGGACTAAAATAGTTGTAGTGTTAATTAAAAGTACAGGTAAGCACAATGGGTACTTGCTTGCAATACAAATTCTTGTATTTTAAATTAAAATAATAGTCGAGAAAGCGCACAGGTAACACTTGCTCGATATGAAATTATTTTTATTTCCAATGAAATGAAAGGCAAGCCATTGAGGCAAAGTAAGCTAGGTGTATGCCGTAAAATACGTTGATTTTTGTCCAAATTATTATTTGTTGATTAAAGGGTGATTTCTGTAAGATTTTCATATTGCTTATTTGTAACCCTCAATACCGAAATTATCCCGGGATCCCGAATCCCGAGTATAATCCCGAAATCCCGGAATTAGAAATAAGGGCCGGGATCAAATTCCCTATACACGACCATTACAGCACAGGTATGTGTCATCATAATTATTTGGAATATTTTCACTAATTAAATGCAATCAGTCGAAGGTAGGGGACATTATTTAAGCGTTCGAGCTTGTATAATCGTTTGCGCAAGGAGTTTCGAAAAGATGAGCGCGCGTTACTCAAAAGTTCCTGGCAATTCATTTGATAATTACGATTTATGTAAATTGACAACACGTGCGACAAACAAGAGAAACTCTCGCCTGCGTATTATGAACGAGCGGTTGTTGATTTTGTTGACCTAAGACGTTATGTACATGCCGCAGTATACTTAAGTCAACATTAGCTTACAATATAACATCGCCTACGTACTACATCACTATTTCGTAGCCTTACTCATTGGGACACAAGTTAGAAAATAACTTGTTAATTTGAATATTTTAGAATGCTAATGGGTGGTCCCGTGTTAAGGTCTAATGTTTAAGTGTACAAAAATTCTGACATAAACCAACGCAAAAGGACATATAAAGACTATGCAACATTTGGCACCTGACTTAAAAAAATATTTTAAGAAGAAAGGAATGCTTGCTAGTATCTTAGAAAGTACTTTCCTATGTTTACGCAGGAGTAATGTGCACACAGATACCCTGCCCTCTGGGGGAGAAACTAGATTATGTGGGGTTTTACACATCAAGTCTTCTGCAATGGTCGACTTCAGCATGTTGTCGAGTCACGCTCGCTTTGTGTTGAAGTACTTCTCAGGGGGCAGTTACAGAACTATATCTTAACTTCTGTGCTAATATTTAGGAAAAAGGCCAAAATCATCTCAACATTGACTTACATAGGTCATCGTCCTACATTGTCATTGACTTACATAGATGCCAAAACAAACTTCGGGCAGATTAGAAATCATATTTAAAGTAATTCAAAATATAATCATATGATTTTTATTTCCCATTAATGGTTTTGGGTTACAGTTTACGTCAGTTACTTTTAATAAATCGTGTGTGACATACGAACAGACAGACAGACGAAACTATATAGGAGTTTCCTTTATAACATTGTAGTTGAAAACGAAAGATAGTCTGTTTGTTTAGTTGTTGTTTGCACCTACGTTTGGTTTTCTTTCATGTGAAAACTACTGAAATAGTCAACCTCACGTAATTCTCATTTGCTAAAGCCGCTGGTAAAATCTAATTATGAAATCACTATAGTGTAACTTTTAATTCAATAAGGACGATTTGACATTTTAAAACGTTACAGTAGTAGTAGTAGTAGTAGTACGATTTCCCTTAGGAGGGAAAGTAAAGGGATCTTAGCCCATACAACCGACGTCTTCAGTAATAAATAGATAATTTTTTCATATTATTTTATCTAAATGTCGACGTAATACATTGTAGATGTTTCTTGGAGTTTCTGGCGACAAATATATTGAGGCAGTCTTTCTAATAGGATCCGCTGAGGCAGACAATGCCACTAATAAAATCTCAGCATCACGCTACTAAATAAGCACTTATTTCAACAATTTTACATAACAACACAACAGCGTAGATTCTCGGGACGCAAACATACGCCAATTCTACACCACAATATCCACTAGAAACCCTTTGGAAATAATCAATATAAACGCCCAACTGCACTCCATAAAATCTCGCTAAAAACTTAACGTTAAAGTTCAAAATAAAGTGGCCCGTTAAAATGATGTTGTCAAGTGAAAGAATTGAATCGATATGAATTCAACTAAATCGATCGATTATAGTCTATCTTTCAATTAATTTAATTTGATGCTGACATGCCCCTGTAGCGTTGCCATTTCATAATTAATTAAATAATTTGAATAAATAAACATCATATTTTATTTTTCCTTTTTTTATTATTTTATCCATTTTCTTTATTGCTACAAATATTCTTACATTTTCGACGCTACCTACTATCTCACGAAAAGATTGATCCAAAAAGGAGATTTTATAATGATAGCGCTGGTGGGAAACTACTATAGACTAATAATAATGAAGTCAACATAAGAGGATATCGGTGTATTTTTTTTTTATTTATTGTTCTTATGGCATTGGTAACAAGACCATCAGCCTAATGACCTAACTTTTGGAAAAACATTAACTGTCTATAACACTCCTCCAGTAAAGTGATAGTAGGCTTTACTGAAGTTAAAAAGGACTTCTTGGAAGAGCGCGAAAACTTCAGCTACACATGTTTATTTATATCTCCTCCATTCTTTTCACTTACACAGAACTTTAAAACACAATATACTATCACTGTTGTACTTTAAAACTCCTAAAAATGTAAAAAATAAAAAATCTAAATAAAATGATAACCTCACTTCACCCGTTCCCGCCAAAAAGTCCGGACATCGGTGTTTAAAAAAAACAAAAACTGGTTACTTTGAATACATCAAACCAAACTATCGAATGAAAGTTGAACTATAGAAGTTATATTAAATGTTTGCAATATTGTATGCAACAATGTATATAATAATATTATGAAACAAACTACGATTAAGGGTTGTCATAAATTGCATTTTACCCGCAAGTTATTAGCGATATTGAATAGAAAGCATTTCTAACCACTTCCGATTTATTGTGCCAAGTTTTGTATTGTAACATAACGCTTAATAAGAACACACTATTAAGAAATATTATTACATACTTAACAATATGATTTCCTACAATCAGTACAATGTTTTATTTCGCATAAAAAAACTTCACATTACTTATGTAACTTAACATCAAACGAACTTACTACATGAAATTTTATAACATTATTATGAGAGTAACTTCATGATTATTATTAGATATTGCATTACATGCAAATGCATAATTGCGTTTTCGTATTTCGGGTATTATCATTAGTTATAGCATATTTATATAGCATATGTATGAATGTATACAATATTTAATTATAAATCTACTGAAGGAGCCATGTATTTGCGATTTTTATGGTTAGTTATAGTTTACAAAGTGTCAAATTAAACCCACCGATGTGTATTATCTACTAATATAGCACGTCTAAGTATAGCGCGTAAATTCAAGTACCTTCTAGTAACCACGATGGATGTAGAGCCTTCCTTCTCTACCAATAAAACACTGTAAGTGATAAAAGACTCAACCTTACAAAATATTTACGGAATTATTAAGAGCAACAAAAATTATTAATGTAATGTTTTTTATTTTCGCTTAAAAATCGTTATTTTCCTTTAAACCATATGATGACGTTTTATTCATACTACCTATTACAAATATTTTCACACTTTACTTACATATTTTAATCATTTTTCATGCATCAGATCTCTTACGTTGCATGTATTCCAGTCTCTAATTTTGTCATTTGTAGAACGTATGCATTCGAAACATGCAGGTAGGTATTACTTAATAAACCTGTGAGTTTTAGTCTTTGTGCTTATTCAATTTTTTACTACTGAAATAATTATGGTATATATATTATGTAATATGTAGAAAAGGGTTCTATTAAGTACTATCGATATTTGTTTTTATACTCTATAATCATTGAACTAAACATATATGAATTTAATTCGTGAAGTATATTAATCACAATGAAATGCATTGTGCAATGGGAACGAAACGCGGCTCGTTATAGTTATTAAGAATTATTCTTATTTCGTATATAATAATAGCACAGTCAAAGCGATGCCGTAGACGGCTTGCGGCGATAACTGATCTTATAATTACAGCCACCTCGAGTTTTAACCGTGTTATCTGCGTTGCTTAATTCTGGCGCCTATAGAATAATTGGTGTACCTACCCGCCCATCAGATAAACCGCTCCAAGCTATAAAGATTTAACGATGCATTACATATTTTTACGTGACTGTGATTTTCTTGATATAGGTATACAGGTCGATGCCTTCATAAAACAGCACATGATAACGTATGAATCAGAATTATGTTTGTTCCTATCTACTTAGTCATGTTTAGTAGGAATTACAACTGTTTCGTGTCAATCAATTAACTTAACGAAGGATCATAATTGGTTGACAAGATAATCAGTTTAATGTTAGCGTTAACATTATCATAGACTTCTAATACATACATAATACGTTGTACATCTGAAACCATTATCCGTCACATGTGCTCATCACAAAGCCGACGTAACTAACGATTAGTGTCAGTTTATATGTCATGAAGCGATTCAAGTTAACGGCAGTCAAAGGCTGAGCAAATCATGCATTCAACCACTAATATAACTGTTGTCAATAAAATTCAATGGAAGATTAGATTGATATGTGAGCGGCTATATAAGAAATCCTTTGATCTAATATATTATGTAGTATTGCCCACATATTTCGGTCGCTATTCAAAGCGAAACTTCATCTTTGCAAACGTATTACGCAATTATGTACTGTTGTACGTAAATAGCTTTGTTGATGTCTATCATAGTCGAGGAAATGACACCTACATTTCAACTATCACTGTGAAACCGGATTGGTTCACACACAGCACGATGACAAAAATATTAGAGATGCTGACTGCTGAGTGTTTAGAGCTGTTAACCAGAGACCAATGTTTAAAAATAATAATGGCAGATTTAAACTTATCCTTAACAGTTTTCTATAATTAAAATATTAAATTAGACTTTCACCGAAATAGTTAATTAATATATGTATTGTTTATTATTTTTACTATAAATTTGACGGTGTTATACTGATAAATAATTTTATGGAAAAATATGAATATTTAGATCTCTTTTTATCAATATCTTTAATTACTTCAGGTTCTTTTTCCTGTTTAAACAATCAAAAGGGGAAAAAGAGGTAATTTTTCAATGGAATAAATCAACGATGAATAAATAAAATCATTTATTATTTATATGTCGGACCATTCATGAGTATGGAAGTGTAACTTGTGATGAATTACTAAAATCTTTAGCTATTTTGCGCTCACACTTCAAAAACCACCAATCGACACGTGTTTCCCCTCTTAACGAAGCATCCTCAGGATATACCAGAGATCGGACTCGGTCAGCTTTGTTTTTGGAGTTTGAGTGGAAAATAGCTAAAGATTTTAGTAATTCATCACATGAAATGGATTTCCGCAAAGTAACACCTGAGTCTATACAATATCTTAAGGAAATGTAACTGTTAGTGAAAATGGCGCAAGACTCTATCAACTTTTAGCGGATTTCTAATAACATACTGTAAAGTTACTGCGCAGCAATATTTTTGTCGGTGGTCTTAGCTATAGGTATTCTTGGGAGAAAAACTTACATATCTTATTTCCTCAGGAAATATTTATTTCAATTGCCGAGTAATTCTATAAAACTATGTACTGTATCTTATATAGATAGATAAACAGTTTATTCAAGAACACAACACATGGTATAGGCAATAAGCAAATAAAGCAACAAAATAAAACAGGACAGACGCAGATATTCTGTCAGCACCCATTTGTTGACGCGTGGGTCGTTGAACTTTATTGTAACGTGACTATTTCGCTCCATGCACATATGAAACAATATTGAATGAATATAGGGAACGGGGTCTTATATATTTAAGCAAAGAGAACGTGTAAGCTGAAGGAAAAGATGGCGTAAATAAATAAAGATGACGAAGAAAACAGTATAAGTGCAACATGATAAAAATATAAGTAAACAAAATAAAGAATCTACAAGGAAATAAACACTAATAGGTACCATTTTAATATTAATTAAATTAAACATTTAAAAATACCTCGTACAACATAAGTATATGTTTAAAATCGGATTTCCATTACTTTAATTTGAAATCTTATACGATAACCCTAAAAAATAGTCATTGCAAGTTAAATCGATAAAGGTAAATACCCACCTAATACCAACTTTCTATGTTAAATAATAGAAGAGATATATGCCAGTGGCAAACAGACATCCAGACTGACAGATTCCGAAATAATTATATAAGTTTTGTTTTATAAATTTTGGTAGAGAGTATTAAGAATCATTTCTTTATTGTTCGTCATAGAGAAAACTAGAAAATATTATGTTGTTATTTGCTTCTGAGAAACTATTACAAAATAACAAAAATTTGTAAAATATTCTGTCATGTTGCAAGTCTCATATTTCTTGTATTTAAAATAATAACTTAAGAAGAAGTAAATTATGTTGTCATCATTTAAAGTAATTGCTTAGTTTAGAATAGATCCGGTTAATCACATAACGATTCTTTTAGCATAAAATGCTAATACTGCTAAGACTATACTTTAATGTTAAAAGGTATTATCGCAAATTGATGGCATTTGACTGTTAGAAATTGGTTTGACAAAATGCCTCAGTGAATGAACTTTGCTATCTATTGACTTACACGTTACTTCACATCACTGCTGAGTCAAGTTAGCTTCTTATATCTACATTCGGATTTTTATAAACAAATGTGTTGAGTGTAAGTATAAGTAATAGACAGTACTAGATACTTATTACATGATTCATTCAATACATTTTCCTCGTGTTAACCAATGAGTTTTTAAAGTTTACTGTCTGAGTTTACTGTATTAGTACGTTTAATTATTTATTTACTTTTTCGTCAGTATTATTCTAATTGTTTGTAGTGCTTGAACATCTAATTATTTAAAATCTAATTAAATTTCTTTCACCATATTTGAATATAGTTTGCTAATGGCTCAAATTATTCAACATTAGGACATTTACATTTATTTCAGCGTTATTGAAAATTTTACCACGGGCTATTTGCAACCGCATGACCTCTAATAAATTATAATGAAAAATATTATTATGCGCATTTCGTTTATTCATATAGGTACATTCAAATATGTGAAAGTACGTAAAGTTAAAATCATAATGCCTGCAGTGCGTGTCTAATTTAATAAGCACCCAAATTATGACAATAAAAAGAAAGATGTAATAAATCTTACGTCTTGATGGTGGACGATTATTCTTATTGATTCATGGAGCCAGATGTTGGAATGCACTAAACGCTATGAAGTAACATTGTCTAGTTTTTACTAATTACCATTACCTACTCGTTTTTTATGCAAGATGTTTGTAACACTAGAAGAGTATATAACTTTAAGAACTTTTTTAATTATGTTTCATACATATGCATGTAATATACTCACACTGATGCCCTAAGATGCTTTCAAATGATCGCATCTCATCTTGCATTATTCTGTAATGACCGCGAAAATATTATCTAACACCAAATATCGTCAAAATATTATGTATGTGATTATGTCAGACATTTAGCGATATTTCCTTTTCAGAGCCAACGGAGCATCAAGGCGCATCACAATTATATTCTTCGCTTTTTTCAGTAATAAGTTTAGACTTAAAAATAGTAAAGCGGAACTAGACATTTAACTAAAGTATAAACAATACAAAATTAAAAACTATTACGTAAAATATATACATCGATTCGCCATATTTGTTTACCGTTAATTTGTTAAAGTGCAATAATTTCGTAAGGGATGCCACAGCCGGCGGTGGTCGGCTGGTCACCGCGTTGTGTCACACGCACTGCGAGCACGCGGCACGTGGGTGCGCCTGCGGCAGCGTTATTGATTTTGACATTTGCCGAGACCCCATATCTCCGTGACTTACGTCTGGTGAAAGCGGCAACACTGCACATCTCTAGGTTTTGCAATAGTGGACATCGCTTGGTTAAATACGCCCGCTACTTTTTATTTTTCCACATATCTCATAAGATAAAACATTAACAAAAAGTCGTTCGAGCAACACAAAAAATAACTAGACTTCGTTTCCTTTTATCCACTTTATTATTTCATTACTTATGCATATTTTACTTAAGTATTATATAACGAAAAAAATATTGTAATGAAAAATAATTATAACGAATCAGTTAATTTAAATAATCATGACGGATGAGAATAACAGAATCTACACTAAATTAAATAGTAAAAAAAAATAAACCGGTGTTAAATATTTTCTATAACTGTTATCAAAATCTCATGAAATGATTAAAAAGATGTAAATCTGTCAAGTCCAAGTGAACGAACTACAAGATATACATTTAATAATAAAAAATCAGTCCATTATGATAAAAGTTTTGTATTTTTCTTTTTTGAAGTAAGGCAAAAATATATTATTTTAACTTAAAATAATATTTTTTATTGGCACATTACTTAAGTACATAAACATGTAATTAAACATGTATATTGTACACACATAATAATATTACTATTTATAATAATATTACTACCTACTCATTAAAGAGTCAGGTAAAATATTAAAATAGGTAAATTTACTGATACTTAATTACTCGAACTAAATATACAAATCTCGTTATCGCTATATTTTTGCAACCAATTAACTTGAAATCGTAATATTAATAATCAGAATAAAGAATTTCGGGATCTTCTGGATATGTTAATAAAAATTCACACTCGTTTAATTCGAATTCAACTCTCGCATATTTTTGACTTTAGCTTATTTCAGTATTAGACTATTACTTTACTAATTTCAGTGGCTAATTGACTCTACTTTTACTACGACTACGACCGTGCTATATAACATTTTACAAAGTCAAACATTCTTGTGACAGTACAATACAATATAATAAACATATGTATATAAACATCGAGGTCTTTAAATTTGACAAGGAACAATAAAAACGAAACATGTTATATAAACGTGCTTTAATTTCTTTAGAAATTAGTGTAATGAAGCATAAAACTGCTGCAGTCGCCAGCAGTAGCGCATAATTACTGAGTGATCCACGGATAGTTGCAAACAATGGAACTCTCATAGAGCACAATAAATCTACTTTCTTGCTTGTAGCTGCCGAGAAAGTGATAGTGATCTACCACAAACTTATGACATTTTATTGTAGGAAGATCACCAGTTACGCAGTAAAGAAAATTATTGCTGAATCAGTTAATGAAAGTAGACAAGACCAGTAATAATCTTTTTTTAATTTTATTTATGAAAGGCTGAATATTTTGATCTTTTACTTTTACTCGTACTTTGTATTACTTAATTTTTTACACATCAATTTAAAATACTAACTTTATTGACATACGTCATTGCACACATATCTTAACGTTAATATTTACAAACTTAAAACTAAACATTATCTTAAATTTAAAGACTTCATCAAAGTTACCGCTTAGCTGTCATTGCTTAGGATACCCAGCAGCTTGGCAGTAGTACATCTTTATAAAATCTAAAAAAAATAGGTAATTAGGAATACCGACTTTTCCAAATTGTCTTGGAGCTTGGATGTCACCGATACTCCTCCCTCAATTTGTTGTTTGGTACCCATAACACAAAAATGGAGTTAATTTTGTGTTCACACAGATTGTGTACTGAAGTACATATCTTGAAAAAAATGGTTGTCAAAGAAATTGGGATGTACATGTGTTTATAATTAAATATTATTAACTAAATATTTCGCACAGTTTGACGTTTAATTTGCATTAAATATATATTGTTAGTGTGTTATTGTAATTACTACATACAGTATTTGAAATGAAATTAATTTCTATAATATTTTAAACAAAATTCATTTTGTTTTCATAATTCTCGAGGCACTTTTTTTTTAATAAGTTTCGAAAAAGTATCCTCAGAATTAGTGAAACAAATAAATATAGTTCATGTGAAATAAGGTCTGAATATGTAACAAGTACAAATATTTTCTCTCGTGGATTATTATTCAACCAAACGTCTTGTATCACCCACGTCTGTTACCTTTAGTATATATTTGTTTTCTATTCATTTATTTATCAATAATTTACCTCAATAGTTTCTGTACGAGATAATTTAAAAAAGAATTAGAGGAAACACCGAATACATGTGAATATTATAAAAATACGTCTACTGCCTTATAACTTTGTAGAATTAAGTGTTCTTTAATTATAATTTTTTATAACTATGTGTAGTCTGTAGTTTCTCTCTTAATTACAAAAGTCTCGAAATTGTGAACACTTTATCGAGAGAGCTATGATTGTTTATATTATCAAAGATAAAAGAATTGCCAACTACTATTTCTGATACACAAATAACAATGCAAGAGACCACCAATATTTGAGTAATTGTCTTCGTAGTAGAGATTAATGAATAGTTATTGCAAAACGCGCATTTCGTAAAAAGTCACGCATGCGTAGACGTCTATAGAGTATGCTTGTATTTATAGTTAGGTACTATTGTTTATATGATTCAACTGTAATAAAAAGTAATTTACATAACTTATAATTGCATTTATTTGAAAGTTCTTTAATTAGCTTCAAATAAGTTTATTACTTGTACACGCGTTGAAGTCTTTTCTACGAGGTCTTTATTCCATAGTGTTCAATGTTCGTTTTAGTAACTTTCCTATTTGAAATCAAAATGTCAAAAATCTAAGATGGATCAACACAACATAAGCAGCAAGATAATGAAAAATAGGTAACATTTACGCACGCTAGTAGAGATGTGACTTTGTTGAGTAATCGAGTCGTAAGAAAACATCCATTGTTTTACATTTCACGAGTAATGCAATCAAAGACGTACTAAAAACATTAAAACATCGTGGAAACGTGGAAGAATGCGGTATATTGTAACATTTACTATAGTAAGAGCTAATAAGTATAAAAAACAGTGATATATTTTGTTATATTTCAGGTGCCGGCGTTGCTTCTCGTTGCCGTAATCGCACTTGGAGTGGCAGAAGATACTACTACTGACGATAAACTTAATACCGTAGAACCGAGGACATCGGAAAGGTTAGATCCTTATATCAGAAAAGCACTTCTTAAAGCATTAAGCGAACTAGAAGATAATGAAAATTTAAATACAGGAACTGATACAACAGACAGTACTTCTACAGCAGAATCTGAAATATTTAAAACTAGTCGAGAAATAACTGAAACTTTTCCCACTGAAGCAGGTAAACAAAGAATTCAGATTCATTCGTTTGTAGTAAATGGACAGTCTGCTTTCTATAATAATACAAATACTACACCGATGTTGGTAGAAAATAATATTTCTATATTAAGTACGACTGCTGGTAATGTCGAAAATCAGGTAACAGCAACGTTACCAACACAAACTCCTCTTAATGAAATATTCGAAACTAAAGAAACTGGTATAAATTACCAACAAGTAAGAAGCATTCACAATACATTGAATTACGATAATAGCATAAATATTAAAGATGCGACAACTAAACCAATACCATCTACCACGACTACGACTACGACAACCACCACTTCAACCACAACAACTACTCCAAAACCGACACATAATACCGATGGCGAAAATATTGAAGACGTAGATAAGCGTGATGTTCAGGTATTTCAAGCTCCTTTAGTAGCAGCGTTTACAGTCCACCAAGATGCTTTGGGATTACCTAAGAAAGTAGTTCCCATTTACCAGCATACAAATGCACGAGAGGTGGTAAAACACCCTTCTGATAATTTACCTACAGGTGTACTTCCGTCAGAAATAACAAGACAAGCATTACCTTTACAAAACACAGATGTAAATAAAATTCCTCAAAATGACTTTATAAACCAACAGTTAACTTTGCAAAGACAGCTAGAGGAAAAACAAAGAATTCTCGAAGAACAACTTCGCTTATTACAAATTCAACAAAGACAACAAGAAGAACTCCTGAGAAAACAGCAAATACTTTTGCAGCAAAAGGAAGCACAAAGACAGCAACAACTGCTGTTTGAACAAGAACAATTAAAACGACAACAGCTGATTACAGAACAACAACGACTTCAAGCCAATTATGCTGTAAATAACTTCCAGTTGCAAGGATTGCAAAAAATTAATCAGAATCAGTCTCCGAATCATCTTCGTCAACAAAATACTCAAGTCTCCATTCAGTCCAGTTTGCCTTTAGAACCAATTAGTTCTGTAAACCCAGCTACTCAACAACAGCTACCCCACAGGGAAGCCGTTGACTTCCTAATCAATTTGCGCAATCAACAACCAGAACAATTTCCCTTACAAGAAAATCACCTCCCACAAGGTATAAGTAACTTCTTGCAATCTGGACCGATTCAGAATTTTCCCCAAGGGTCAAATTTTAACCAAATCAGATCTCTTGATGATCACTTCAGACAAAAACAAGGCAATCGTGTATTTAGACAGGAGAACGGTGTAGGGAATTTCGGTTTAAATAATCAAAATTATAACAGGTTTAACACATTTAACCCAATTTATTCAAACAGATATTTTTCCAACAGACAAAATCAGTTCAATCCTGACACGGAATTAAAACAATTGCTAGCACAAAACGGTCTCAATGGTAGGGCTCATGAAGACTTAAACATAGTATCTAAAGTTTTATCTCTGAATCATGGAATACCATTGAATAATAATATTTCAAATCGACTACCTTTTGATAGTCGAAGACATGTGAGGACACCGTTATAAAGTATCGTATTTTAGCGTTAGTTTAGGCTGTAGTAGGTACATTAAATTGTATAAATATTTGCCTATCTATTTTTCAATATATTAAGTTTGTTCAAACCCATGTCAAATATTGTACTTGATTGTTTTAATATGGAATAAAACAATAATATGTACAGAATTCAGAGATAATTGATATTGTAAGAAATTTCGCTCTATTGTAAGTATAAATATACAGGCTGGGACGTAAGAATATAAAATGTTGTCACCAAAGAAGTATTCAATTTGCGTTACTGAACAATAATGATTATACACGTATGTATGTACCTGTAATTGGGGATGTAGATTTTTTTGTACATTGTTCTTATGTGATGTTTATTGAAAAGACATTAGTGCATATAACATTAACATAATTGTATTTTCATTTTTTATGAAAGAGTTGTTGATGAAATTTTGGTAACAACACGATTAGTAACATTCAGTAATAATTTTCACGAGTTCACAGTACAATTACTTACCTACAATATATTGGATCTGCTTATCAATTAAACTGATCAAAAGGAAACGCGGCGGTAAACAACTGTGTACTTTGTGCAGATAGCGTGCCCATAAAAATGGTATACTGAAGAAATTGTAATCTTATTCTTTGTTGTGTATTATAGAAGCGCGTAAGCCAATGTTTACACCACGCACCGCCGCCACTGCTTATTTACTTTAAAATCACTTCATGTCCTTTGCGTCTTATTGTAATCATTGCATTTTTAACTTCATTTTGATTTGACTTTATTCGACACTGCTATGTACTTGTTGAGAGTAAGCACATTTTGCCTTGAAAAGAACTGAATTCAACATGTAGTAAGTACATCCAGATAGAAATTTAAATGTCTTTTAATGAACCTGTTACCTTCCAAAAACAACACAATCTTTCCAGAACCTCAAAAAATCGAATGTCCCTAAAGAAACTTACGTCCTCATTCTTTCAACAAATACCTGTACTGGCGTATACATAGGTAATGAAACGATGCATTAGTTTTAAAAATTATTTATTTTACTTTAATAACACTGTGAACTGCCATAAGAATATAGTAATTTGTAAGAAACGAGTAGAATATATTAAAATAATTATTTTTATGTAATATTTACTGTATATTATTAGATTGTTTACCAGACTATGTAAAAAGAGCTTTACTATTTCGCTAGTTGCTAAGTAAAACAAAAATAATTGAGGCTACATAGTAACATCGTGTAGGTCTTGAAATAACTTAAAATACTTCGTTTTATTTGAGTACATAAATGAACAAAATAAAGGAAGTATTTTAATTATTTCTCTATGTATTTAACACGTAAGTTATTTCAAGAGCATTCGACTCTTATATTATATTTGGTGTATGAAAAATATAATATTCAATTGCTATAGGATTTATGGCTATAGGTAGGTATGTACCTACATTAGATCGTTTGGTATTTATTTAATACATAGATACGTAATTTTAGATATTTCTTAGATTAATATCGAATAATTTTATATCATATATATATGCTAAGTCGTCTTATCATAGAATTGTAAATATTTTTAAAGTAATAAAATGCTGTTTAGTATCTAGAATTTATTTTCCTTTATTAATTATTTTGCCGCGCGAGTTCTATACCTATGTAATATGTATATTTCTAATTTCTATAGCTCCCTGATCTATAGTATATCGTGACTCCTTGCGTAATGCGTAGAATTGTTTTTATTAGTGTCCGCTGCTTCTTCTTTTCTTTTGTATAAATACTAATGACTCGCCCCTGCTTCGCACGAGTGACATCTATACAAAACTTTCCTAAAGAAATTCTCTAAATTATGGTAAAAACCACATAAAAATCCGTCGCGTGGTTTAGAAGAAGTAAGCGGAGAAACAGACAGACGCGGACAGCGACATCGTTTTATATTATTTAGAGATAGCGACTGTCAACTTGTTTCAATTAGATACATTTCTGCCATTCTAAAGTAAAAAAGTGGCGTATCTCTTATGTAAAATGTTTGTTATCTAAGTCCCTAACACTCCCTAATAAATAACAGTAGTAGGCTTTACTGTAATTAAAAAAGATACTTGGAAAACACAAATCTTCAGCTGCACATTATTAAATTTGCAGCTGAAGATTTGTGTTAACTTGTGTTAACTGTTGTGTGTTGTGATATTGTGCGTTATATGCAAGTGACAATTTCGAATCTAATATCATATCTAAATATTTTTCTGTTTCTTAAACTGGTAAAAAAGCGGTATTGTGTGCAACCGAAGGTCTGTATGAATATTTTTTTGAAAAAACCATTATTACTGAACTTTTACTGACATTTCCTTGAAGTTGTAAGTCCATAAGTTGAATAGCTAGAAGTTCATAAACCGCTTCAAGACAATTGTTCATCACACTTTCGCCTCGATTGATATCATCACAAACTAAATAAAGTACAAGATCGTCAACATAAAAATAATATTTCATAGAGGGTTTTTGTACTTTTATAAAAGTAAAAGGAGAGAGAATTGAACCTTGAGGTGTTCCTTTGAAAGTGAACTTAGGACCAAAAACTTTATTTTTTCATTTTTAATGACATACTGCGTCCATTGAGAAAGTTATACCTTTCCTGAGAAGGATAATTTTTAAAAGAAATTAAAGCCATTTTGTCCTGATTCAAAACATGAGTACATGTCTCTTTCCACCAAATCAAAGATTTTTTTATGTTTTCTTGTTATTGGACAAGAATTCTTTTTAGGAAACATCAACAAAATGTCACAAAGACATTCTATAAATTTCCTGTAGTTCTCAAGAATCGACACATAGACCAAAAGAAGAAATTTTTTTATTACATATCTCAGTAAACTGAAACCAATTTTAATAAAGTTAACATCAGATAAGGAATGAAACGAGGAATTAGAAATATCATCCGAAATATTATTGGAGATATAATTATTTGCGATATACAAAGAGGGTCACCTAAGACAGCTAAAGAGCAACTAGAACTTACCGAAGGAAAAGCAAATCCCAGATCCAAAACATTACCTTCTTGCCCGGCAGGAGCCAATACTGTGTTTATTGAAACAAATCAGGATTAAATTATCAGAAAATGAATGAATAACATTTCCTCTTCTGTCATTATATCTGGAGCCCCGAGATGTGTCCTATTATCAGATAATGTTTGCTAGTATACTTGGATATTGCGTCGGAAAGATCCTGTATATTAAATTTACCATTGGGAGGAGGTGGGATATAAGCACTCAAAATGTTTAGTAAAAAAGAGCGAATTTTTATAGATATTATAATATTCTGATTATATTTGTTTTTAATGGCTACAGTTACACCCCCATGAGGATGGTCAGGGTCCCTTCTAATGATGATAGAACCTGATAATTTGAAAGTTTCAGTGTAATTTAACAAAGTTTCATTTAATAAAATTATGTTAATTTCTGTGTCCTAAAAATAGATACAATTTTTTAATTGATCAGCTTTAGATATAATGCTACTTGAGTTCTAATGCAGAATATTTAGTTCCCTAATACCATCCCGACTATCCATTACTGAAAGAAAAGGTAATAAGCAACTCTTTAATGAATTTGGATACGATAGGACTATCATTATTGCAATTTGAAGAATCTTTTTTTTCATTACATATTTTGACAATATCTATAACCGTCTTAGCTAAAATCTTAAGTACGTCATCAGAATTAATAATGTCTGACACTACAGCTCGTCTTTTGTAAGGAGCTAGTGGTTGCTTATGGGAATCGAGAGCAGAATCTCAGTGATCTTCGCCGCTTTTGAGGACCTACAGATGATACCGCGACATGACGACCACTGCAGTTTATGCACTTAATACTTTCTCTGTTATCACAATCTTTAAAAGAATGAGCACCAGCACAAATGGAGCAAATCTGGTTGCTTTTACAAGAACCTCTACTATGTCCAAAGAACAGCAGCAGGGTAAGCATGGGTCAGATGCCCCTCGGGAAAGTTAGGCTGATATTTTTACCATGAACCTTCTTGTGAGAAACATTTCCTTGAGTTGTCACGCCTCTGCATGCGCTAGTTTTTCAAATAAAAAAATTAATTTTCAAATAAAAAAAATAATGTAGTAAGAGAGAAAAAAAAATTTTTTTCTCTTACTACATAACATTCTTTTGTGATTTTTTTGCACACGCTAGATATACCAAAGAAGTGTAAAACGAAACATTTTTAAGTCTTCACAGTGATTAATATGTCGAAATATCTCAAATTAAAAATTTTCAAAAATAAAATGTCACGTATTTTAAGAGTATCACGATTTTTTTTTTATAAATGACCCTTACTATGCTCTATAACAGGGGTAAAATTGTATGTGTTCAAGGAAGTTTTAGCCAACGTAAAATTGTTTGCTGGAGTTTTTGAATGGAATAAATCCTTAATAAGTGCAGGACCTACTGGTTTTACATATACTAAACCAGACATAGTTCTCAAGACATTATTGACTTTTAATAAATCCAATTTGCTATTGGTAGAGGTGGATGTTAATAAAACGGGGTACTCTTTCTTGTTATCTTCAGTGTAAATATGGTTGTAGTCTTTAAAAATACCTCGACGACTACGTAAAAAATTTACTGCCATTTTCGAAGAAGAATATTCTTCTGCATCTTCAGATTTTCTATTTAAGAGAACTTTTCCATCTCTGGTGTCGTTCCTTACAATTATAATTAGTTATTTCAACTACTAGCATTGGGTCCTTAGTATATGAAATTGGCATTTTGTACGGGAGGAATATAAAGTCAATTTTTTTTTGTAAAATATATTTAATTAATCAAAGTATGCACCGTTGTTATCTATGCACTTTTGCCATCTCATAGGTAGTTCATTGATCCCTTTACTAAAAAAACCATGGGGTGAGAATCAATAAACTCTGAAGGCGGTTTGGACTGCCGCATCGGAGTTGAATTTTCTTCCTTGTAAGAAGTTGTCCAAATTCCGGAGAAAATGGTAATCTGTGGGAGCAAGGTCCGGGAAGTACGGCGGATGACGCAGACATTCCAATTGTAGCTCATCTAACTTAGTGGTTGTTTGTTGTGCAGTGTGTGGTCTTGCGTTGTCGTGAAGCAGCAGTGGCCTAGAGCGATTGACCAATCTCGGTTGTTTAGCAGCTAGTTCTTCCTTCATGGTTTGCAGTTGCTGACGATAGATATCTGCCGTAATCGTTTGGCCAGATTTTAGAAAGCTGTAGTGAACGACACCGGCGCTAGTCCACCAAACACTCACAAGTAACTTTTTCTGAGTCAATTTTCGTTTAGGGCAGGATTTGGCTGGGTCTCCAGGGTTCAGCCATTGCGACAAGCGCTTCCGATTACCGTACAGTATCCACTTTTCATCACAAGTAATGATTCGATTTAAAATCCCTTCGTTATTGTGTCGGTCGAGCAAAGTAACGCAGCAGTCGACGCGTGTTTGCAAGTTCGATTCACTCAATTCATGAGGTACCCATCGTTCAAGTTTTTTTACTTTCCCAATTTGCTTCAAGTGGATTAATACAATTTTGTCACTTACCCCGAAGCCTGCAGCTATCTCTGAAGTGCTTTGTGATGGATCCGCTTCCACAATAGCCTTTAATTCTTCATTTTCCACTTTGGTCTCCGGCCGTCCACGGGGTTGGTTCTGAAGGTCGAAATTTCCAGAACGAAAACGTTAAAACCAAAAACGTACCGTGCTTTCTTTTGCGACACCAGCGCCGTACACATCATTAATCCTTTGAGCTGTTTCTGCAGCACTGGTGCCACGGTAGAACTCGTACTCGTAAATATACCGATATTTCATGTTTTCCATTGTGCGGTAATAAGCGACGCCAAAGAAAAAAATAATGAGGAAAAAAACAAATGAATGACGGTTTTAAAAACTCAAATGTACCAGCTAAATGAATTTATAAATTTGAATTTGGAATTCTTAACCAAAGAGGAGATATTTCAGATCAAAGTGATCAGTACGACAAAACGCTAATTTCATATGTAAGGACCCAATATAATACGGTATTTAATAATTTATAAGAGAATTAAAAAGGGCAATAAAATGAACATTATTTTAAAAACTTAAATAAAAGCGCCTTTTCCTTTAACGAAACATTTTTTCCCACCCTTTTTTTTTTAATATTAATGGCAGATATATTAATGGTAGATAAATTTGCCAACGACTTGTTTGGAAAAGACACTGTACGGTATGTTACGAACACAGAATATTTATGAGTGACGATTCCATTGAGAACCTAAAACAGACAGACGACACAACATTGGACATAAAATTCTACTAATTACAAAAAACACTGATATTTACACAAAGACGGGATGTCAATGTACACATTATTTAACATTAATACTAGAAATATGGAGAATGTTACAGACGGATATTATTTTCAGCAATAAACTTTATAAGAATTTCAACAAATGGGGTATTAATGAATGTTAGGAGGAAATTAAAATTGGTGGGGAGAGGGACAAAAGAAGAAAGTACGTTGTACAGAAAATAATTTAACTTCAGACAACTGAAAAAAATATGATTCAACTGTACCTTCCTCTAGTCCACATTCACACAGGGTGTGATCCCGAACCCCAATTTTGGCCAAAATCACTGGTGAGCAGATATGGCCAAGCCGCAATCGAATAATAGTAGAGGTAATGAGTTTACTAGCAGAGCGAACTTTAAAGAACCATGGCCTAACTGGTATGTCAGGTTGAATATCTCCATACAGTTTGCCTTTATTATACCTTGAGGAACCCCAGAGTTCCTTCCAACTCTTACGTAGTTCTATTTTGACCATGTTTCTAAGATCCCGAGGAAAAGAATCAAGATATGTTGAGCAACCTGTTCGAGTTGCCTTTTTAGCACTAGCATCTGCCACTTTGTTTCCTCTGATACCTGTGTGACCGGGTTTTGAGCATGCCTTGGTTTGGAGCATCTGCACAAACTTTATCTAGTTTTTAAGGTAATACAGAAGTTATCTTTAGCATGAAATGGTACTTTGTTTATATCCTGAAGGGCTCTATACGAATCCGAAAAAATAATTGTTTTATTTAGTTTATGGGCTTCTGCATACAATACCGCCTCATAAATGGCGATAGCTTCCCCTGAAAATACAGATGTAGAAGGAGGACATCGATAACTTAAAATAACACTATATTTCGGAAGCCAAACAGCAGCACCAACACAACCATTATCAGTGAGCTTGGAGGCATCAGTGAACACAGTACACCACCCATTCCAACTTTTATCCAAAATGAAATTAAACACCTTATTTGCATCTACAGTTTACGGTAGTAAACTAATAAATCTGTGTCTACAGAGTCTTTATCTATACCAAAGTTTAGAATTATCTTTGGCTGAAAAATAAGAGCATGATAGTTAATTAAAAACAATGGGTGTTTCGTTGGTTGGTTGGTTGAGGTTAATTGAGACACTGGAGAGTTATCTATGACCTTTTTATAACGTTTAATAAGGCAAGGAGGTTCCTTATGAGACCAATATCTGCAAGTGGAAATTAAATGGGAGAGATAGAACAATATATACAGCAATCGATGGTTAGAGAACTTAGAAATGTTGAAGAGGAGTCGGTCTGATAAATACTGTCTACGAAGGTAAAGAGGGGATCAACGCATTCTACTTGTAAGGCTTTAACTGGGGAAGACTTCATGGCACCTGTGACAATACGCAGGCTTTTTGCTTGTACTCTATCTAATTTAGCTAAAGCCATTTTATTACACGGTTCCAAAAGAAATGTACCTTAGTCAAGATGGCTTCTTATGATAGAATTATATAGGAGTTTTTGAGTAAATGGGTGGGAACCCGACCAAATTCTTGATAGAGATCTCAAGACATTAATGTTACGCTTACATTTATCACTAATATAACTTAAGTGATGAATGCCAGATAATTTGGTGTCAAGGTATACTTCCAGGAATTTAATTTTTTCTTGAACTGGAATAATTTCTTCGCCAATAGCAACCTCAATATCAAGAGTGCGCCTCTTTCTAGAAAAAACAACCACATTGCTTTTAAAGGGAGAAAGTGATAGACCGTGATCAGAGAGCCAAACGTTCAGATAGTGAAGAGCTGAATTTAAGCGATATGAAAACGAAGGAGATGAAACATAAAGGGCTATATCATCTGAATACTGAAGGACCTCACAGCAGCTATCAACAGATTTGTCCAAATCCTGACTATATAAGCTGTACAAGAGAGGACTCAAGACAGAGCCCTGTGGTAATTCCTTTCCAGACAGTTTTAGGGGGTTAATGGAGTTCTGAGTACGGACAGTGATAGTACGGCACATGAGAATACTGCAAATGACGTTTACCAACCTCACAGGATTACTCAGCTGAAGCAATTTCTGCCTGAGTAGTGGAAGATGGACGTTGTCGTAAGCAGAAGTGACATCCAGAAAAACACCAATAACATGTTCCTCGCGGGAAAACGCGAGTCGGATGTTAGACGTTAAAATGCTTAAACTGTCCATAGTACCCTTTCCCTTTCTAAAACCAAATTGAGACTTAGAAAGGATATCTCTATTTTCCAACATCCATTCCAGTCTATTCTTGAGCAGGTGCTCAAGGATCTTACACAAGCATGAGAAGAGAGCAATTGGACTATGAGAAGAGGGATCAGAAGGATTTTTGGTTGGTTTCAAAACAGGAATGTTGATATGGTTTTTCCAAGATTCAGGTATTAAGCTAGTTTCAAAAATAAGATTAATGATATTTAGGAAGTATATTTTGGAAGCTCTTACCAAAAGAAAATGGGATATCATTAATTCCAGGGCAGGCGTCTAATAATATCTAATAAATTATCTAATCTAATATCTAATAAATTATCTAATACACACTCTAATTCTGCAAAAGAAAAGAGGTCATCCATAGCATCCGAAGATCGAATCAGAAAAGGAATAGATGGAAAACAATCTTCAGAAGGTACATAAGGTGGGGCAAATCTATTAGCAAATTCATTAAGCCAAGATGAGGAATCATTGGAGGACACATTATGAGGATCTGAATGGATACCACGGAATTTTTTTATATTTTTCCGGACTGTAGATGAAGGAGAACGAGGAGAAAGGGATTCACAAAAAGATTGCCAGCTCTGTCGTTTTTTTTGAGACAGAAGTTTTCTAGTACGGGCACAAGCTTGTCGGTATTGCAAATAGGTATCCATGTCTAGATTAAGAGAGTACTGAATCTTCGCCTCTTTACGCTTACAAATGCTAGAAGACCATCCCTGCATCCCGCCAAGGAGGAGAGCAAATTCCATTTCGCGATGAGTTTTTTAAAGGAAAACTAGAATTAGCAGCCTCTATTAGGATGTTAGTATATCAGAATATGAATTTAGAAAATTTTCAGTAGTAACAGTAGGTAATAGATGAATTTTATTATTGACGATTGTTGCAAATTCGTTCTAGTTACCTGCAGATAATCTGTACTTTAACAAAGGAGGAACCTTTAACTTCTGTGGGGTGTGATGCAGAAGGCTGACTAAAATGAGAATATGATCACTACCATAGGAATGGGAAAGAGTTTTCCATGTAAGACGCGAAGCTAAATTAGAGGATGAAAATGTTAGATCTAAAACACCCGGATGTTGAGTTGGAGAAACTTTACGGGTAGGCGAACCGTTGTTTAACAGACATAGGTCAAATTTATCAACAACTTCAAGTAAATGATAGGATAGGGAGTCAGTGTTATGGGAGTGTGTCGACAATTAAAATCACCCATGACTATGAGCGGCCCTTGTAGGGCGGAGAGAATAGAGTCAAGTTCTGAAAGAATGCTGATATCGGGATGGGTAATATAGACAGAGACAAACGTGATGTTTAATGACTTAGCAGCCACAGCCTGAATACCAGGAGAATGTGACGGAAGTAAAATTTGAGAATAAGTAAAAGATATTTCGATAAAAAGGGCACATCCAGCCCTCCCATCTTCTCTATCATCGCGAAGACATGAATATCCGGACACTCTAAAATGAGAGCCCGGTTTAAGCCACGTCTCCGCAATGGCAAAGACAGCAGGTTTCTAATTATTAATAAGGTGAATAATTTCATGTTTTTTATTGCGAATGCTTCTAGCGTTCCATTGAAGGATATGGCAAACTTGTTCCATTATTATTGAAGATAGAAAAGAGTGGATGCAGTAGCTCTGTGACATTGTTCGGTAAGACGTTAAATTTAAATATAATGTTTACTAATGTAGAAACAAGAAGTTCAATCAAACTATCATTAGGGGACGAATTAACGGAGTGTGACATTGCGCAGCCATTTGGCAAAACTGAAGGTGGTGAAGAGACAATAGAGCTATGAGCTTGTACATCATAGGACTTCTAAAGCGGTGATTTAGGGTGATGTTCGACAAAAACAGTTTTCCTAGTGGATCTGTGGAGTGGCAGGGAATTATCAGATTGGGATTTATGATGACAAGCTAATGGGGTAAGGGAATTTGTGTCAGATTGGGTGCCCACAGCAGTATCTGCGTAAGTCATACGCCTTACCGGGGAGTACCTTACTGGTGCTTCAGTGTATGTAATATTGTCTTCAGCCAATAAAGTTTTAATTGATTTCTGTCTTGAATATTCAGAACATCTTTTATTTGTGGCGAAATGGGTTGCATTGCAAAACAAGAGGATTCAGTTTCAGCAATAGGGCAACTATCTCCTGTGTGAGGTTGAGCACATTTATAGCAACTGAATGGCTTAGAATGGCACTGAGCTTTGACATGACTATAGCGGCAACAATCGTAACACTGAATGATTCACAATTGATAAACTTCAGCATTGATTGCTGTGTTGTAGCAATATATTTTATTGGGAATAATCTGACCTTTAAATGTAATAACTACGGTCTGGGTTGGGACCCATTCTGCAACGCCATCTTTGATTGTCTTTCTATTGAGTCTACGTGCTTTAACTATTGGGCCGCAGCCATTAGGACACTCTAAACCAGATACCAACTCTTCCATTGGCCAGTCTAAAGGGATATATTTAACAAGTCCCATACGCGAGATTTGGAACCGGGGTATTTTAGCAGAATATTTATTATCCGCTAACAGAGGATTTAAAAAAAAATCATTAGCTTGGTTAGTTGTTTTAAATTCCACTATCGCTCTATTGCGGCCTGCCTGCTTAATACCATTAGTAGTAATACCAGGAAAACTATATTTGTGTAGAAATTGGACAAACCTGTTGAGCCAGCGGACTGATCGGGTTCTGATCTTGTAATGTGAACTATAAAAGGCCCCGTGTCTAATGAGCTGTAGGTGAAACCATTCTCTGTGTCAAAATATGGACTCACGTAAACATGCTGAACTGACGCGGACGGTGGTATCTTTTTTTTTGATAAATCCACGGATGGATCCAGTGGACAGTTACTTCGGCGCTTTTTTAATCTATTTTCCGGATTTTTGAGGAGGAGGCCCTCAGATCGTCATCTGAACTCAACATTTAAACACGTAAAAGGAAAACTACTTACTGAATAAACATAGACACCCAGGACACCCTTCACCAAAACACACAACACAATTATAGGAGCTCAAAAGGAATATGAACAACAAAAAAGTTAATAATGCCAAATTGTACGTGCGTGTCAACCAAGACAAACCGAAGCAAAACTCCCACCCTTTTTTGTAAAATCCCAATAAAAAACCCGCCAAAAAGTGATGATGCCTGCTGTCACGATCACAGATAAAGTACCTATTTGTTACTATCGCCTATTTTTTTGACAACCGTACTGTACGTACGTATCATTACTTTTTATATATCTTTATGTAGATATATCCCAATAATTCCGAAAAACTACCAACGCAGCGGCTTAGGGGATTATTTACATCAAGCAACAGAGAAGAATAAGCATTTCAATGTTCTCAACTAAGCATGAAATCGAAGAAAACACAAGGTAAATCAAAATTGAAATCGAAATAAAAAAGTAGCCGGAGTCTATGTCAGACTGACAGCACACTGACAAGCAATTGACTTTTAAAGCGATTACAGCGCCAATACAACTCGTTCGGACCTAAAACAATATTTTTTTTTGTACGGTTTGCCCTTAGGAGAGAAGGTATATAGTTCTTTCTGTGCCCATGTAACCGATGTCTTCAGTAGCAAGTAGATAAATTCTTCATATTATTTCATTAAAACGTCGACGGAATACATTTTAACGTTTCTTGGAGTATCTGGAGACAAATGCATTAAGGCAGACCTTCTAGTAAGATCCGCTAAAGGAGATTACTACTAACCACTAAAAAAAAAGGTTAAACTTTGCTCTACTAAGCTAATGTTAACAAATACGTATATTGTACAACAGCGTAGATACTTGGGACGCAAAATTACGCCAAATTTACATCACGATATCCATTAGAAACAATTAGCAAATAATTAAATTAATGAAACAAAATGAAGAATGTATTATGTCATTACTGAAGACGTTGGCTGTTATGGACATAGATCCCTTTGCCTTTCCTCTCTCAAGTGAGAATTGCACAAAAAAAAAAGCAAAACATTATCCTCAATGACATTAATTGGACTTTTTGGCGGGAACGGGAGAAGGGAGGTTGTCATTTTATTTAGATTTTCTATTTTTTACATTTTTAGGAGTTTTAAAGTACAACAGAGATAGTATATTGTGTTTTAAATTTCCGCGTAAGTGGAAGGAATGGAGTAGATCTAAATAAACATGTGTAGCTGAAGTTCTCGCGCTCTTTCAAAAAGTCCTTTGAAACTTCAGTAAAGCTTATTATTACTTTACTGGAGGGGTTTTACTATAGGAAAAAACGAATTTACTTGTGATTCTACTTATTGATACGTGACATTGGCAAATGCGCTGGTCTACGCGCCATGCTATGAAGAAAGAAAGAAGAAGAACATTGTTTCTTGAAAAAAGGCCTGAAACTTCGTTTCCCTTACTTTCGACTCATATTACTTGGTCAATGGCTAAATGCAATCTGCGAAGCCAAAACAAAGAGAAAAAAAAAATGACATTAATTTTGGGTTTTTGGTGGGATTTTATGAGGAGCGGCTGTGTGTTTATTTTAATTATTCACAAATTCTTTCTAGTGGATACTGTGATGTAAAATAAGTGTAGTTTCCGTCTTAAAGTGTCTACGTTGTTGTGCATTATTTGGAATTGTTGAAATAAGTGCTGATTTAGTAGCGTGATGTTGTTTTTTTTAGTGGCTTAGTCCGGCTCAGCGGATCCTACTAGAAAGACTGCCTCAAAATATTTGTCACCAGAAATTTCAAGAAACAATGAAAATGTATTATGCCGACATTTTAATGAAATAATGTGAAGAATTTATCAATTTATTTCTGAAGACATCGGTTGTATGGGCTAGTCCCTTTACCTTCTTCTCCAAAGGGAGAACCTTATAAAAAAAATTCACATTCGTTTTTTTTAATTTATTGCTTGATTTCATTTCTTTTTTACAAATCATATTTCTTGTTCTCGTCGTGTTCGTGTCATATTCAGTGACAATGGTGCTCTGTCTGTGTTAATAACAGTCCTTGATTATTATAACCATTAAGTAATCACTATAGTCCGTGAGATTTAGTAGGTCGGATTTGACGTTTCTTAATTTTCATGCCGCCTTAACTTTGTATCAACGTTCCTGATACCTAATACAAATTCAATTACGTAAATGCTGAATAAAAAAAAAGTTATTTATTTTTCCCACTACTGATCATTACACAAAACTACTAACTTTGATTTTTTTTAGTTAAAACACAGATATTTCCTTATATATCTTCAAAAGAATTTTCTAAATGGACGTTGTTACAATGTTATATCATGAGGCGTATTGCTTAGTACTGCTACCATTTACAATCGTTTCGTTACCAAACGAAATCGATAATCGATTGAAATGTCGTAATAATCGAATAATTTAAAATTATGATATTATTGTATTTTTTAAATAATTTTAGTTCTGTATTCTTTTTTTGATGAGTTTACTGACAAAAGCATGTAATCAAATATCAAAGGATGACTGGGCTAAGGTGGTGGAGAAAACAAAAAATAATAATAAAGGAAGATTTTGAAAAAGACGTCAGAATAGACAATTTAATTGAAAATGAATTAATCATAATAGTGGGAGACGAAGATACATGACATGGACATGGATCCAAGCTCAGGAAATGATCAAATATTTATTTTTCACCAATATTACAGTCTGCCTTTATTTACTACAAATACGTAGTGCGCTTATTATAGTTAAATAAGGAAGTTTTTTATACATTAGTCTCAAAAAATAAATATATCGAATTAAGTTTATTCATAATATACTTAAATATGTTTTACTGTAACAAATAGCATATCTCAACAGACGTACTATGTAGCTAACAAACTAATCAATAATCATAAGTGAAATATTATGATGTTATTATGAACATCAAACAATGGTATCGATTTTCGTTAGAATCGAAAAATAATCGAGACATATTTGTTTCGTCCCATAAGTAGTCACAGCCATGTGACAGATGTCAAATCCGACCTATTAAATCTCACGGACTATAGTATAACACTATTATGTGAATACAGTATGTGTAAATTAATATAGTGACGAAGACTGAAAAATAATAAATACTGACTTCTACTACTAATTAATATGGTTATAATGGACACTACAGAAAACATTGGTTCTTTAGAAGAACAAGCTCTTAGAAGAAAAGAAAGACTTAAAAATTTAAAAAGGAAAAATCCAAACGAGTCATGTGATATGAACGATAGAAAGATTTCTCTTCCGAAGTAAGTCGACTTTTTAAGATTTTTTTTTAAAACTGCCTAGAAGTTCACATTCTTGTAAAAAAACTGCTTTGAAGTTCACATTTTTATTGTAAAAAAATTACTTAGCATTCATATAATTTTGATTATCATATTTAAATTAAATGTATTTCAGGCCTAAGTTTAGAAGTTACAAACCACAGGACGAAAAACTTCAAGAGGCAAAAATAGAAGATGTTCAACCGCCTGAGGTGGAAGAAGAAGTCAAAGACCTACTTGAAGCAGGCAAGGAGAAGGCAAGTACTTTTGCATATTCCCTAGAAAACATTTGTAGGAGTCGTATAAGGTTTTCATTTCAAACATTTTGTTAATATTAATATATTATTTTAGCAAATGTCTTATGGCTGGTTTCTGAGGTACTTTTATCGGTGGTTTATGTATTCATTAGCACTATTGGTTCGATAACTTATGAAAGTGCGTTTCTAAACAACGCAATGCAAGATGAACTCTGTTTACGTTAACTTAACTGACCAATTTGTACCACCAATATCGCCTTTCTTTATAAATAGATCTATATTTTTCCTCCTATACATAATAATTTCAAAGATGGATAGGGACGGCAAGGTGAGTACATCAATGTCTTCAAAATGATCTCTTAGTGATTCTTGTGCATTCATACTGTAAATGGCACGTATCACTCTTTTTTGTAAAATAAAAAAGGGAGTTAATATGTACCGCTGATCCTCACAGCAAAAGGCCATAGGACATTAAGCTATAAAAATACGCAAAGTACACCAACCTAGCCGTATTCACATCCGTAAATTGCCTAATGTGTCTAATAGCATATATCGCGGAACCGAGCTTACTAGCCAATGCCCCAACATGGTCCATCCACTGCAATTTAATATCTACTGTTAAACCAAGAAAACTGGCAGACTTAACTAATTCTAATTGTTTCCCACCCAATTCTATTTAATCTATATATTTTAGAGTATTTCTTATTTTTATTAAATATGTAACGATTGTAGCAATAAATACAAAGAAGTAAATTTAACTTTTCAGGTTGTTTTACAAGAGCTGGATATATCAAGTTTGGCCCCAAGAAAACCGGACTGGGACCTCAAGAGAGATGTAGCTAAAAAATTGGAAAAATTAGAACGAAGGACCCAAAAAGCAATAGCAGAACTCATATGGGAGAGATTAAAGCAAGGTACAGAAGACAATTTGGGAGCAATGATTACAATGACTGACAATAGACCAACAGATGATGACTAAGTGAAGTGAAAATTTTATTGATGTAGTATATAAATAGTAAGTGGTTGTTTTGTCTCAACTTCTTTATTATTTCATTTTATTACTTTCAAAAACTGAATATGATAAGATATAGTATTTGCATGCAATGGACAACAGGTTGGGTATATTCCATACCTATATTAATCGAAACCACAGAAATAATATTAGTTAATATAATTGAAATGTTATGATTTGAATATTCTTCTAGAACCTATGTTGCCGCTTTATGCCCTCTCCTTGTTATTAATTCACACATTTACAAAAGTGGAACTGTAAACTATGCAGTCACACAATTATATATGGATCGTATGACATGAAGATAGTGTTTAAAAACACTTACCGCATATCATGCTCACTCAAACACACAAGAAGCAGTTAATTTTATATTGAGACTAGTACTTGTAAAATGTTGTTGATTATATTATTATAATTTGCCGGAGGATTTTTAACTTAACAGATTGACAATGATAACTGTATATAAATATAAATTGAAAGAGGGAAATTTTGGCACATGCCACATTGGTATTGAGCCATTTATGGTTTTAATATTATTGCGGACTGATTTGAAACAGATGAGGAGAAAACAATGATTTTTTGTTTGAGAAATCACAAAATTTAATTTTGACATCTGAATCTTTAAGGAAACTGTTGCGATACGTCACATTGGCAGAATTCATGTGCTTGACACATTAGAAACTGTCACTGGAAAGTTGAAGTTGAGAAAACAAAAAGTAATTAGAAATCTCTATGAGTTCTGTGAACGAAACACTGCAGCACAGAAGGACATCACTAACTCGGATCTAGCAACAGCGGCCACACAAAAAGAGATTATGTGTACTTAGAGACAATTAACCTTCCTTGAAGAATTTCGACAGTTTGTTACTCTGCAATAACCCATTGTATTGAGCAATAGTGTACATTTATCTCCAAGACCCGCTGTGGTTTATTTCTACAAGGACTGAGCCGGGAATATACGATATATGGCTTCAATATATGGATTCAAGCTTGCATTATATTATTTCTGTGATCCAAACAGTGGTATCACAGTAGGCTGCGTGACTGTTTATTAATACACATTCCTAGTTTTTATATAACTTCTACTTTTAATAATCAATGAAACAAAATTATGTAAAATATTTGAAATACATCGAAAAATATTCTGTTGACTTATAAATTCAAGTAGTAAAGACAGTTCGAGGTTAGGCTGTCACTCTTAGCCTTGAGCAATAACACATTGAATTTGTAATGTTATATGGTAATGTCATCTCCCTCTAGCTTATCTGACCATATCCGTATGACTCTGGTTTGAAAGTCAGTAACTCAAATTATTATCAATGAATTTCTCACAGTTATCTTCATGAATTTGAATTATTATGTTATTACAATTGAAATTTAAACATTCTGTCACAATTGTTTCATACATTTTTATGTATTTATAGTACATACTACTTTCATTCAATGAATGAATGAAAGTAGAAGAAGAAGAAACATGAATTTGAATTATTATGTTATTACAATTGAAATTTAAACATTCTGTCACAATTGTTTCATACATTTTTATGTATTTATAGTACATACTACTTTCATTCAACAGACAACTAGGCAATTAAATTTATTCTAGGGAAACATCTGAATCATTTTGAGCAGAGGCTTGATTATATAGACACGTAATTGCATGTGAAATCATGTCACAGGCTTTGCAATGTACATACACAGAAACACATTATAGCACATATAACCTACGCATATAAAGAATAGGATTGAAAATGACGGCTCAGAGCCATATGCAACCGCTGGTGTGAATATTGCACAGAATATAGGCAGCAAGAGTGCAAACGAGAGGCGAATAACGCGACGCCATTTTCATTCTATTCTTTATCTGCGCGAATTGTAATAGAGAAAATATAAATCAGTAACAGAGAAAAACCCTCTTGACCTTGAAACTATGACCCGCGTACGCTTTAGGCACGTGGAAGTGCTACAATTTATTGTTTTATTTTATAGGAGCCTAATGAATTTCACTAGTCTGACATATTTAATTATTTATGAATTTGACGAAGTTAGTATTGATTGGCTTGTTAGTGCGGTGGCAGAGCATTTGCTTTTCAAGCTCCCGTGTCCCGGTTTCGATCCCCAGTCAGCTTAATTTAGGAAACAAACTTTTCTAAATTGACTTCAGAGTTCGTATGTTTCTGTAAGCTCCCCCAGTTTATTCTATGGTACCCATAGTACATGTCTACTGCTTAGTTAGAGGTCACACATTTTGCGTATTTTTCTGGAGTATTATTGTTATTATGTGTTTTGACTTTGTTTTTCATATAGATCCGTGAATAAACACAATGCAATAGATTAATGTGATTAAGTTATTAAGGATGGCTTAAATCATGTCATCATAAACAGTCAACAAATAACACTGGTCAGTTATTATGCATAACCTTAGTGTCTATATACATACATTCTTTACTACTATATACTTCTCGGTGTATTTCTACCGGGAGTACCGGCACGCTTATTACGTAACTTGCAGTCAGCATGCGACAGCTAATATCGCGCGATATCTGCTGTCAAAACGAGAATTTGTGTAATGTAATTTGTACAATGGCGCTAAATCAACCGCGAAACGTGCATTTTACGGTCATAGAATATTATTCTATGACGATTGCGTATCTATTAAGATACGCAATTGTCATACATGACATCAATTTTTTATTACAATTAGTCGTTGGTCGCGTAGTGATCGCGTGGCTGTCGCTGTCTGCAAATTTTTAGGTAGTAACCCCGCGGGGTAGTCAGAGAAGACGGAACGCCAAGTTTCGTGTTCGTGGTCCTTACATCTTTCGCTTCCTCAATTCTCATCATTCTCCTCACACATTTTCGCCTAGGTTGTGAGTATACCTTAGTTTCTGTTGGTCAATAATGCACAAACATTCATCGCCCGATTGCCACTCGCAGATTTCGCCAATGTCGTTTCAATAAGCAGGTGGTTACATGCATCTGTTTTTTGGCGATAAGGACTTAAGTTTTCCTTCTCGATTTTTATTTTCTGTTTTTACTGTGTGCGACACAGTGAAAAGTCGGAAGCTCACGTAAATTCGACACTATTTTTCTTTGTAATTAGCTATGTCTCGCGGTTTCACCTGGTTTAAATTTGCAATTCTTCCAATATAAAAAGTAGCCTAGATTACTCTCTGAAAAGAATCTATGAAAGTCGTGTTAAAATGGGCTGGGTTATCACGTGAAGAACGATAGCTGCTCTCCAGTGGTGCAACGATTGTTTTAAATTAGTATCACTGCCATGCGATAAAATGACTTTTGTAGCTTTTGTTGTAAAATAGGGTCGCCGGCAGTAGTTTTTAGTTCACTGATTAATCAACTGAAGCAGCATTAGCGATTCGCGACATTATAGTGTGCTCGATTTAACAGCATATCGCGATCGATCACGTACATTCGGCTATCGCTTACGAGCTGCAGTTACATATTAAGGTAGCGCAGCCGTTTACAGATTAGCCTGGACAAACAGCCAGACAAGAATTTAAAAAAGCATGTTTCGGTTTTGGTTAAGTGCAAATAACCATATAAGCTTGAGAATAAGCATTTATTTCGAAATCACATACAGACACTTCAATTTTATTTATACTAGAGGGCCCGTGCTGCTTCGCAGCATTATGTTGATAATATAATTCAAAAATAACGCTCTTATTATGATGACTAACTGTAACCTAACCTAATTGAATACAAAAATAGAGTCCAGTTGAATGTTGACCTAGCTTGCCTCCAACTCAATCAATTTAAGTGGGCAAAATCTCAGCTGGTTCCAGCGAGTGTTCTTAGACCAAAACGATCCGCGTACCTCAGTTAGTACCGGAGATATAGAGAAAGAAGCTATGAAAACATAAGAAATGTACAGGAGGAAATCGCGTTTGAGTATAACTTGAGAAGGGTGAAAGTTAGGTGATAGCTAATGCTTGATTACAAATCTGTGCATCAATACCTTTCATTAAAAAAAAATTAAGCAAATTGGGTGGAACGGCTGGACGGACTCATAATAGATTTCATAATTTTTTTTAATATATAGAATTGTAGATGTATAGTTTACTATTTTAATTTTTATTTATTTCTCAAAGTAATTCAGGTTTTTGATAATATGCTTAATTTCTTAGAATCGTAAATGTTGTTAGGTTTGTATGTAATTAGTTATGTTAAGATTATAAATGTTTGGTAAGTTGCGTTTAATATACTGTCTTTAAATAACACATCGAAATTCATATTTACATACCTACTACAATTATGTAATATTAAGATTAGAGTTCATGTATGTGCCGAAAAGAAGTTATTTTCAGCTGAAGAAACATTTTTCATTGTACAAAGTATGGTATTTTACAAAGTATGTAATAGTATAGTAAATAATAATTAATTATATCAGCTTTATTAGTAGTATTAAAACAAAAAAAATACAATGAAGTGTATGCCTTTTAAAACTATTTCTGTTAGGATTGTCACGTATGTATGTGTTCATGCGCATCTTATGACTGGTATGTTCTATACATTGTATTAAAATAACTAAAAACATTTAGTACAATTGTGAAGAAAAATGACTTGAAATTCTTTGTGAAAAAAGGACTTATTGGGTTTTAAACTTCAGTAAAGGTGTAAAGTGCATTATCAAGGGTAAGTTTCATTACCTTTAGAAATTTTTTTGCAGTTTTGGTTATAATTAATAAATCTGTCTTTTAATTACGTTACTTTCAATGTACTTTCAATGGCAATTTCTCAGTGCTGCAATGTTAGTCTATGTAATCTAAGTCTCATTTTCAATGAATATGAGATAAAGATTGTTAATATTTTTAATTTTTAATAATATTCGTAATTCCAGTCAGCTTCTCTTTGTTTAAAAAGGAAATACAAAATAAAAATATTTTTATATAGGTATGTCTTTTTTATTTGGAATTAGGCATCTTTCAAATATGTTTTTACCTTTTACT
The DNA here is from genome assembly GCA_907165235.1 of Zeuzera pyrina. Lineage (NCBI taxonomy): Eukaryota > Metazoa > Arthropoda > Insecta > Lepidoptera > Cossidae > Zeuzera > Zeuzera pyrina. Next base: position 15,610,367 of record OU015624.1, read on the forward strand.
TATATGTACCATGTATGTACTATCGACCAGTTTGACGCCTGACCACCTTTAGGCCGAGAGTTCCGTGTTATCGTATCCTGCGCCACTAAGAAAGACACGCCCCCTTCCTAGGCGAGTTTGTTCGGTTGCTTTTGTACTATGTCGCGCTTGACTCATTTTGTTTCAGCGTGTTTGTCAATACAAGGTTTGTAGGAAGATTAGGAATGATAACTATTCATTGAAATAGCTTCGTGTGATCTTCGCTACCGGCACCACTTGTTCCTTCGATCCGAAACTTATTTTTTACAAACATTACAGTGGCGGCTCAAACGTCTCCTGGTTATTTTGAGAAAGATCTTACTATGCAATAATGCAAGAAGTTACTACATAATAATGCAGTAAGTTGAGAGAACTTATTTAGGGGATTTAGGTATACAAGTCAATTAATTTTGAAAAGTTTATTATGTAATATTGACTGATCTCGCTATGAAATTCCCTAGGATATCTTATGAATACATAAGTATTTAAACTTAAAAATATAGTTAACATCTTATTAGGAAATATCGTGACCTAAGTACAATTTCTGAGATTTTGTTTTGACAAGTTACGACAATGAAATCTACTAAAATTATAAAATCTATTTTTCACAATTGCATGTTTAAATATTCTTACGGTATGTATCTAACGGAGCGCACAGATAGGTAATGTGATACTGTGTCTGGATAGTAGGTAGATAGTGATAGTATGTAAGTTTATTATTACAACTCAGAATTCTGAAATTTTGAATTAGGTCAGTTTCATTCTAAAGGTGCGATATGTTCTTAGGTGTATTTATTATTCCAATAAGCGATATTCTTAAAGCTGGGAGTTTTTAACACATACGTCTTATTTTCTTAATATATTAGTTAAAAACTGAAAGCACAGTAAAAATTGCAACTTTTTAATTTAATTTTTATAAATTAAGTAGGTTTATATATTTTTAAGATATTCGTTTCCTAAGCGTCTAAATTCTGAAAATAATTAAGACAAATATTTTTATAGTAAGTACCAAATTAGTATCTCACTAAATAGGTATTAAATAGTTATAGTATTGATTAATTAGTTACTAACATAAAGTTATAGTATACTATTATACAATAACCATTTTTAAATAACAAATAAACGTTTTTCTATAACTTTAAAATTAAAAAACGTAACAGTAAATATTGTTCCCGACGGTGTCCATTATCAAATTTTAAATATCTAAATACAAAAATAACGCGTCTTGTGGTCATACGTGTGTACAGATCCATCTCTTATTATTTTAACCTGTGATTGTAACTCCACGATGACAAGATATTACAGATATGTTTATTATAAGAATTAACGAAAAAAGGATAAAATATGGGAATAAAAGGTCTTCTTCATCAGAGTCATACTGATGTTAAGTATGAGATTGACATAACATAACAATTTAGGTGTTGAGCTAAACTATAGACGTGTGGCTTCAGTGAGTATATTATTCACTAAACAAATGAAGTTCGCAGTTCGCGCTGTAGTCGCGCAAGTGTGCACGTCTAGTTTCGCGTTATAGACGCTCCCGCTTCGTATCTCGCGTACTTGACATGCGCAGGTTTGGCCGAACTCACGTGTTTTTACTTTTGAAATTTTGGGCGGAAGATATCTAAACATTATAAGACGTCATTATAAGAAATGGATTTCTGGATTAAAGTAAGTAAAGAGTCTGTATAATAATATCCTCTAATCTGAAAATTTTTGAAAAAGGTTGAAAGTCTAAACTTATTCGATAGAGCGATCAGTTTTAGTTCCGAACGAGTTGTATTGGCGCTGATATCGCTTTTGCCGTCTTGATTATTGTTTGTCAATGGTTTGTCAGTGTGCATACATATAATCTGACACACATACTCTGAGTCTGGCTACTTTTCTATTTCGAGTTGAGTTTGCTTTATCTTGTTTTTTCCTCGCTTTCATGAGTTGACAACCTTGAAACGCTTATTCTCCTCAGTTGTTTGATGTAAATGATCATTCTGTATGGTACGGTATATCGTCATAGGACCGCATACATAAAGATACATAAGAAGGGGATACATTTAATGGCACTTCAAAATTAGTAAAAATATAGACAAAATTGCTATGAATTGTTAATAAAAAATATGTCATACAATAAAATGTTACTTCATCATTAAATCGATATTAGCTTTAAAAAATTTCAAGACGTTATAAAATAATTATTGCCAATAAAAAAAGCAATCATTTACAATAATATATTTTGCTATGTACAATAAAATTTTCTATAATCTAAATAAATAAACTTGACAAGCTGTGATCCTGACAATGCCGGTACATCCAGCGCAGTGAATGGAATTAGAGGAGTATTTCTTGATGGAGTTGGTGCAATTGCGCAACGTCTCCTAGCTCCTGGAAATAATTCGGAAATATACCTACTTAGTGTATATGATTGCTATACATACGTATATCAACAGCAAAAGATGAAAATAGATGGAAGGATATAGAGATGCTTCAAGATTTTTCTCGACGAATATCCTCGTCAACCTTGTCTTGAGACGCACCCGGAGCGGATTCGGGTTTACACACTTGTACTCAGTTACACAATTAACCAAACGAGAGGACAGCAAGACGCCTACTCCTTGGCATCCCCTTGCGGTACACCTGACCACAAAGCGATGCCCCTTCCAGGCAAGTCGGCAAGTTCATTGCCCTTTCGCTTGGTTTCACTCAAATATAACACATCTAATCTTCTTTCTCCCATAATATCAATCACTTCATTCATCTTCTCTTCAATCCCACCTCTCACATTCCACGCAGCTATTCTGCACTCCTCCCTCCACTTCCCGCCGCTAGGTGCACAGCGTGTTGGGTGGCGGTCTCCAACGGCGAACTGCACTCTGCTCACACCAGGGGGGACAAACCGGTGTACGTCGCTTTCGGTGGACGCCCTAGCTCTTTCGCATACGTTGTCCCGCATAGTGTGGATAGTAGAGGAATTGCACTCCTGAAAAGGGCTGGCAGGGGTTGCAACGAGCACGCTTCCTCAATTGACGTAAAAATGACGGTGGTGGCGGTAATAGGTACACTTTCCATTTTAATTATAATAATTACGTAAGGATATAATTTTTATTTATGTATGTAGTTACATACATAACTTGTTATTCTAATCTTCCAAGTACATACATTTAGATAAGTATTAAGTATTATTTTCAGCCTACCTACTGTGCCATGTTATATTATTATCTACGTTTTTATTTTAAACTCACGTTAAATATATACTTATAAGTTTTCCATTTAGATTGACTTTGTTATAAAATCATTCTCCTGCACTCACAATATTCATTATTACATTATTTACACATATCTACATTCACAACATCTTAGTTACCACTGTGTCCTACGTCTACCCTCGAATGAGCTGGCAGATTTTATAATATTAAGGAAGTTGCGATTTTGCGAACAATTTCAAAGGCTGTACGTTAAATACAGCAACTGAGATGCTAATCTAATAAAATTGCATTTTAAAACTCACTCATGTTTACTGAACTTTTGTGCCTTTTTTATCTTTAATGTGCAATATATTTCTCTTATTGACAATTAAAAATTTAGAGCGCATACAATTTTTTTTTCTCTAACTATATTGATTTTTGTAGATTATTCAGCATTTCCATACCAGAAATCTAGCTACCATTTCTTAAAAAGCTCGCACCAATATTTGTATCGTAAGATTCCTTGTGTTCAGGTACTCCTGCGTTACCGAAAAAAGGTATCTTACCAATAACAATAGTGGAAGTGTAGTATGTGATAGTAATTACCATTACTCCAATAGATCATGTCATTGGACATGTTAGAAACTGGACAAAAATAAAACGTCGGTTTTGATCTTTGATCCTTCCTTTTTTATTCTTTTTTCTTGTTTTTTCTGACACTTGAGAGAAGAATGTATCATCCTTACCATGGGCTTTGAAAGTAATAAAAATACATCTATTATATCATCCTTACCATGTAAAGCTTTGAAAGTAATAAAAATACATCTATTGTATCATCCTTACCATGTAAAGCTTTGAAAGTAATAAAAATACATCTAAATATTTTCTTTCTGCTTACTACCTAATTGATAATACACACTGATATGATATTTGTAACTTTCGCGAGGTTTTCAAAACTTGGCGAAAAAGGTTTACCTACCTACATATATCTACGGTTCTAAACATTACATCAAATAAAATAATAAATAAATAAATAAAAATGATTTAATAATATCACAGAATATTACAACAAAAAACAGTTTGTTCTGATTAAAGCGTCTCACGCGCTGAAGATATTTTTTCTGTTAGAAAAATATAAAGGTCGTCATAGACGCAGCCACAGTTTATATTAAACTAGAGACCCGCCCCGGCTTCGTACGGGTAGCAGAGCATATTATAATGCCTCCTTTTTTTTCTGTCGTAGTATCGTATCAGTAACTCCTAACATATGAATTCAAATTGTGAAGTGTGAAGGGCAATTATAATGTGCATGAGATGCTTAAGGTAACTACGTATTTAATTTGGTAACGATTAATATCATATCCGTCTAAATACCTTCCCAATCCCAATTACCACATTATATGTGACCATTTTTTTAATTGGTATAGTAAGCTATTCATAAAAGATTACATGCCATCGCGGACTTTTCTGTAGGCCTATAAAAGAGGAACAATTCCAACATACATTGTTTTGTTAAATCTCAGCGTTTTCAATGAAAGCTCCCAGTGGGCTTGACCTTTTCAGACATCTTCAACAATCATTGTCATATTTCAACCAATTTACACAAAACATTAATGAATTATACACATAAACCTTCCTCTTGAATCACTCCGCCCATTGGTAACCGTATGAAAATCCGTTCGTTAGTTTTTGAATTTATCGCGTTCGGACAAACAGACGGAGACACGGACACGGCGGGAGGACTTTGTTTTATAATATGTAGTGTTAGTGATATTAATGTTAGTAAAAATATAGCACAATTGATCTAGCCTAATTGCGGTATATTTACCATACAAATCTTTGTGTGGTCGCACGCGGTACATGGTACATTCATATACATATATAGGTGGACCACGGATATACTATTTTCCTACTGATCTGTTATGAGAATTATTATTACTTCTCATACATGGACTTTTGATGTTTTTGGCAATTCTTTCTATATTATTTTTATATATGTCGCCGCAACGATTATCTACGATTATTTAATTATACGATCATGATTTCTAACTGTCGCCAAACGATTATTCGGCGATTTGATTTATAATGATTACTGTTATGAATAAGTTATCCTAAAATTGTTAATTACTTTAATAATCATCTAGTCGATAGTGATTTTATTGTTTTAACATTTTACTTCAATTTTCCAATAAATAAATTGTTAGTTTGTTTGAAAAATCATTACGGTGTTTCAAAGTAAGTCTTTTTATTTTTTTATTGCAATATTTGATTGCTAATGAGCCTTAGTAATTTGATAAATTAATTAGAAAACTGCTTTACTAATAATTATTGCTAATTATTGCTGATTGCCTAAAAATCAATGTAAATTCAAGCGCTTGCGACGCCATCTGACTCTGTTTGAGCGGAAGTTTGCTTTGGCGCTAAGAATGGCGTCGATAAGCTCTTGTAATTCGATAAAAATTTAATCATTCTCGAGCAGCGGACGAGGAAACAACTGTAAGTTAAACTCTTGAATAAAAGTTATTGATTTGTTTTAATCACTTCGATTTAATTTGAAATTAGTTGTTTTAATTTACTACCCTCTTCATTTTATTTTTTTTGTGTGTGTACGATTTTCTTCCGATATCAGAAGTGGGATCGCGCCAGCGATCCTCTTTCTGCCCCAATCATTATTTCACATTTCAGACCTTATCCTGACACATCGAGCACGTGGTACAACATGAGCGACCCTGATTCTGCGGCAAAAGCATCAATCGAGAACACGCCTGCAGCCGCGACGTCTGCGAGCACACCAGCTACGGGGAATCTACCTGCACCAGGTGTGTCACAACCATGCGTCCCTACGGAACTATTTACAACGCCGCAACAGGGGGGTAACGTACCACCTCAGTTTTTCTTACATATGATGACTATGATGCAATCTATGAGCGAACGACTACTAAACCAGCAGAATAATGATAAAGTTAAAGTAACAGACATATTCCTGCCATCATACGACCCTGATGGTAACGTTGGAGTTCGGGAATGGTGCGATCACATTTCTATAGCTAAAAATAACTATCAATTAAGTGATTATGATATCCGCATGAAAGTAACTAGTTTATTGAGAGGTCGTGCTAAAATGTGGGCCGATAACTGGCTTGTAACAACTTCAACTTGGGAAGAACTGCGTCAGAATATCGTAACGACATTTGAACCCGAAAGTCGCTATTCTCGCGATGTGCTTAGGTTTAGGGAACACTCTTATGACTCATCAAAAGACATTGCTGAATTTTTAACACAGTCATGGATTCTATGGAGACGCGTGACCAAGGACAAATTGGACAACAGTGATTCAGTTGAAGCGGTGATCGGAACTGTTAGTGACGAACGCCTCAGAATCGAATTGATGAACGCCAGAGCTACTTCAGTACCTGAATTAATCTCTGTTGCCTCCTCTATACGTATTAAGCGCTCAACTCAACATATTTCTAACCAGCCACAGCAGAAACGTGCTAGATACTCCATTGATAATCGAATTAACCTCCCATATTGTAATTATTGTAGGAAAATTGGCCACACGTTTAATAACTGTCGTAATAAAAATATTACAGATTCAAATATTTCGCCTACCGATAAAACCTCTGTAGCATCGTCCACTTCTCTATCTAGGTCAGGTGATAAACATTGTTCATTTTGTTCAAAGTCTGGTCATACGTATGACATGTGTTACCGTCGTGAGAAACAAATAACCTCTAATGTAAATTCAATATCTAAAAACTGTCCGAGCTTAAACACTATGCGTATGCGCGTGGGTACTATAGTAATAAATACAGTGTTCGATAGCGGTTCTGAATGTTCTGTTATGCGCGAATCTATTGCGAACAAATTACCTGGGCGTAGGTGCCGCACAGTTAATTATTTACGAGGCATAGGCCCTTTCCCTGTGATTTCCATGAGTACCCTGACAACGATATGCGCCATTAACGATATTAATGTCGAAATTTTGTTCAATGTCTTGTCTGATTACGAAATGACGTCTGATGTTCTTATTGGTGCAAATATATTGCAGGAGTCTGGTTTAAGTGTCATAGTGACTCAAGATAACGCGGTGTTATGTTCTCATCCCCGCGTGATGCACATGCGATCTAGCAGCCCTTTATTTGACAACATAGATCACGATTTGACTGACACATCTCAGATTGACCAGCTTATAACTTTACTTACTACATACTCTGACCTATTCACGCGCGGTTTTGCAAAGTCTCGTGTTAACACAGGCATGTTGGATATACGTTTGAAAAATAAGGATAAGTTTGTCGAGCGAAGACCTTACAGATTAAGCCCAGTCGAGCGTTTAAAGGTCAAAGAAATAATAAAGGAACTGATGGACAATAATATCGTGCGCGAAAGTAAATCTCCCTACTCCAGCCCGATCATTTTAGTTAAAAAGAAAAATGGCGATGACCGCATGTGTGTCGACTATAGGGAATTGAATGCTAACACTATTCGTGACCATTACCCTCTACCACTGATTGCCGATCAAATTGATCAATTAGCTGGTGGGGAATACTACACATCCCTTGATATGGCTTCTGGCTTTCACCAGATACCCATATCTGATGATTCCATTGAGAAGACTGCTTTTATCACACCAGACGGACTTTACGAGTACCTCACCATGCCTTTCGGACTTTGTAATGCGCCATCTGTGTATCAAAGGTGCATAAATCGAGCTTTAGGAAATCTCTTAAATCCTGGTAGCGCTAATAGTGATCATAACGACAGCGTAGCTCAGGTGTATATAGATGACGTCATCAGCAAAAGTCGCGATTTTCCTTCCGGGCTTACTAACTTAGAAAGGATCTTAATTTCTCTGCGTAAATCTGGTTTTTCTATTAATATCGACAAATGTCTTTTCTTTAAACGTTCGATGGAGTATCTTGGTAATGTTATAGAGAAGGGGCAAGTTCGCCCCAGCCCCAAAAAGGTAGAGGCTCTGCTAAAAGCCCCTATACCCAGTACGGTTAAGCAGGTTCGCCAATTTAACGGTTTAGCGGGCTACTTTCGACGCTTTGTCCCTGATTTCGCGCGAACTATGGCTCCCCTATACGACTTAACTAAATCGGGTACGCGGTGGCAATGGACTCATACTCATGAGCAGGCACGTCAGAAGATCATCCATAGCCTCACTTCCACGCCTGTCCTGACAATATTCCAAGAAGGACAACCCATCGAATTGTTCACAGATGCTAGCAGTCTTGGTCTTGGAGCAATTCTTATCCAAATTATTAATGGTAGACAGCATGTTGTGGCCTATTTCAGTACACGAACAACAGACATAGAAAGCAGATACCACTCTTATGAGCTAGAGACTCTTGCCGTGGTCCGGGCTATTAAACACTTCCGACACTTTTTGTACGGCCGCAAGTTTAAAGTTATTACAGATTGTAACGCACTGAAAGCCTCAAAACACAAACAAGATCTACTTCCTCGCATACATAGATGGTGGGCCTACTTACAAAACTTCGAGTTTGACATTGAATACAGGAAGGGCGAGCGGATGCAACATGCAGACTTCCTAAGCCGAAACCCGGATCCTCTGACCGTCAATGTCATGACGAAGAATTTGGAATGGCTCAATATAGAACAACGGCGCGATGGTTTGCTAAGACCCATAATAGATGCTCTAAATCATGGAGATCATGTCCCTGATTATCTTCTCGAAGGTAATGTGCTCAAATTTGTAAAGAAGGATGCAATATTAGGCACACAAACATTAATTGTAGTGCCAAAGGCTTTCCAATGGAGCCTTATAAATACATTTCACAGCGCACTCAAGCACCTGGGCTGGGAGAAAACCCTCCATAAAATTAGACAGTCCTATTATTTTGATAAAATGAGTACTATCGTTAGAGACTTTGTCGACAACTGCATAGTATGTAGAACATCGAAACAAACTTCGGGACCATCGCAAGTACAGTTGCACCCTATCTGCAAGCCATCAGTGCCATTCGAAGTCATACACATGGATATAACCGGCAAACTTGGCACCCCTAATGAACAAGAATACATCGTAGTTACAATAGACGCCTTCACCAAGTACGTACTACTCTGTCACACGAACGACAAAAGCCAGCACAGTACTCTTGCTGCCTTAAAACAAGTCGTTTACCTCTTTGGAGCCCCACGGCAAGTCATAGTCGATGGCGGACGCGAATTCCTGGGTGAATACAAAATTTATTGTGATAGGTTTGGTATTGAAATACACGATATATCTCCAGGTGTAAGTAGGGCGAATGGTCAAGTTGAGAGAGTCATGTCAACACTAAAGAACTGTCTAATCATGATCAAAAACTACGAAACTCCAAACTGGCATACTGCATTAGAAAGTCTTCAGCTCGCTCTAAACTGCACTGTACACCGCACCACTGGTACAGCCCCCCTAACACTTCTTACCCGACGACGAAATTGCGTGCCTCCAGAGTTGCTAAACCTGATTAACTTTGACGATGCATCAATCGACATCGAGGTACTAGAACGACATGTCCTACAAAGAATGACTGAGCAATCGGCAAAAGATAAAGAAAGGTTTGATAAGGGGCGAGCAAAAATTCACAATTTTCAACGTGGAGATTTCGTGCTAATAAAGAACAATCCACGAAACCAGACCTCCTTAGATCTAAAATTCAGCGTGCCTTACGAAGTTCACAGGGTTCTCGGGAACGACCGCTACCTTGTAAAGAAGGTCGTGGGTCACCATGGGCGACCCCGAAAAGTGGCGCACGACCAACTACGGCGTGCTCCACAACCAAGCCTAGGCATCCAGACGGCCGTGTCGCCCCCACATGAACCCCAGGCTGGCCCATCCGGCATAATGCCGGTGGCATCTCAAATTCTAGCGGTACCACAGTCATCTGCAGCTGACAAACAGGCTAGCGAGTCTTCAGACTGAAGAACCAATTCATTCTATTCTTGGTGAGAAACTTTCATATTATTACATTACTCATGCTCTTACCACACTCGTATAAAAAAAAAAAAAAAATAATAATAATAATAATTAAAAAAAAGTTACTACAAAAAAAAAAAAAAAAAAAAGGGAATGGTATTCTCTTCGGGAACCTTAAAACAGCTATACTAATCGTATTACTATTGACGTGTGGAGCCGTTCAATAGTAAAATCCTCCTACCCTAAAAGAAATATAGTCCCCTGTGTACCACGGCGTTCAGGACCGCCCAGAGCACAGCATCAACCGATCCTCTAATTCCTTAGAGCCCCTGTTGAAACAGCATCGACCTTTCATCGCCTCATCCTTCCCCTAATCTTACTACTGTTGTCAGAAAACGCCTATTGAAAAAAAAAAAAAAAAAAAGGAGGAAAAAAAAAAATAAAATAAAAAATAAAAAAAAATACTATTTTTGATCTGCTGTCACGTGGAGTGAGCAGTGACTGAAATACGTGTAAGGTTCCGTTACTGTAGATAACTATCATAGGGTACACAGTACTGTGGAAGTACTTAGTCCCAACATATTTTAACCATAGCGCTTAGGTGTACCTACTGTGGGGAACACCTGGCTTCAAAAGAAAACTGTTTTTACTTACAGATTACGAATCAGGTGCAATGCAGAGCACGCATTGCGTATCAGAATGGCCGTGTCGCCGCAACGATTATCTACGATTATTTAATTATACGATCATGATTTCTAACTGTCGCCAAACGATTATTCGGCGATTTGATTTATAATGATTACTGTTATGAATAAGTTATCCTAAAATTGTTAATTACTTTAATAATCATCTAGTCGATAGTGATTTTATTGTTTTAACATTTTACTTCAATTTTCCAATAAATAAATTGTTAGTTTGTTTGAAAAATCATTACGGTGTTTCAAAGTAAGTCTTTTTATTTTTTATTGCAATATTTGATTGCTAATGAGCCTTAGTAATTTGATAAATTAATTAGAAAACTGCTTTACTAATAATTATTGCTAATTATTGCTGATTGCCTAAAAATCAATGTAAATTCAAGCGCTTGCGACGCCATCTGACTCTGTTTGAGCGGAAGTTTGCTTTGGCGCTAAGAATGGCGTCGATAAGCTCTTGTAATTCGATAAAAATTTAATCATTCTCGAGCAGCGGACGAGGAAACAACTGTAAGTTAAACTCTTGAATAAAAGTTATTGATTTGTTTTAATCACTTCGATTTAATTTGAAATTAGTTGTTTTAATTTACTACCCTCTTCATTTTATTTTTTTTGTGTGTGTACGATTTTCTTCCGATATATATTTTACTTACATATACAGTTGTCTTTTTGAACTGGCTGGTTTGATTCCCGGACAGTTCAATTTAGAAATTGTCAACTAATAACTTAACTAAAAATACAAACTCAACTAAAATTTTATTTCCAAAAAATGTGACTGACTTTTAGGATGTCGTGAATTAAAATTTAACATAGGTACGCGACTACCGGCAAAGCAAAAAACGATTACTCTCGCTATACTTCTATAATTCTCGTTAGATACTTCTCCGGTCTGTAGTGTGTGTGGGCATGTATATACATATATTTATTATATACCAATGTACAATGATGTTATATTTAAATGATGTTAAATTTACAAAAGAGGTAGATAAGTTACATGCGCTCGAAAAATGGCACCGAAAAACTTTGCTAATTAGCCAACCTGGACTTGGTCAAAAAATATAAAAAGTAATGTTACAGAACCAACAATGGCATGCAGTGCCTAATACGCATTCAAAATTCTAAAATATTTTAATAATCCAAAGGTTTTTTATAATATACACGATCATGTGATGACACAGCCACCCACTTTTAATCATCGTTTACATTTATATCAAAAATATCAAAAAAGCAAAAGAAATGAATTAAATTTATTAGAAGGTAATTAGAAATAATTACTACATTTTTCTTTCATAGTAAATGCATCATAAAAAATAATATCCATTTTATATGAAAGTAGTTGTTTCATTTTCGTTATTTTCAAATTTATAATTAAAAAATTTTGGCGATCTTTTTGTACTTGATTCAAGAAAAACGAAATTCGAAAAAAAAGTAAACATCATTTTTTACTGTCTAATACCGTTAGGTATCAATCATATTTTTTTAAATGTCTCTTCTGTGGCATTAATTACTAATATTCTATGAATTAGTCACGGATTCACTTAAAATGTAGTAAGAAATTGAAATTGACCAATCATAATGATTTAGAGAGCTATGTGATTTGTTAGTTTGAAATCCAATTAAGTTTTACATTGCATAGCGACGCAGTGCAATGTATATTTGTCTCACTTTGTAACGTTGTAACCAGGACAATATTTTACTTGGATTAGTACTAACGTAACCTGTCTACCTGTTTTGTATCTTCTGTATTATAACATCATTGCTAATGTATCATATTATGTTTGTGATATCTACCTACTATGCAAGCGTTTACTAAATAAGTATTTATTGAATATGTGGATCATTCTTCAGAATTCCGCGGTTGGTCCCGTGATTTTGTAACTTCCGGTTTTCATTCTCGGTCGTTAAATTATCACGACGAGTTTTTTCATAAAAATAGGAACACTGGAAAGATATCGATTTTAATTGTGATCATTTCGGTGATAAAAGTGTCAGCATATTGTCTATCATTATAACCATCTCATTATATTTTATTTCTGTATTTTTAGGACCTATTTTTGTGAAATCATAATAACGGAAATACAAAATACAGAGAACACCAACCGTAAAATTCCATGTAGGTAGTATATAGTACCTATGTACTGTATATTTATCATACTATTTAAGATGTATGTACTGTGTATGTACATATTATAACTCCATATTATATTCTGACATCTATATCTATTATCCATGCATTTAATAAAACAATGTCTCTCGTGTATCTGTTCGTTTATGTTCTTTTCACGCGAGAACGACTAACCTGATTTACATGGTTTTTTTAACTCATAGCTATGTCATCTGATCAGGTTATAGCATATATTTTGTTATAAAAAGTAACCTATGAAATAAGCAGTGACGATAATGGTGAATCAAGTCGGAAAAAAGAGGCTTTTGGAGCGCTTAAATGGCTTACGCTGAGTAAACCATATAAGAGATATCTCAAATTAATCTATTACGCAATTGTAGATCTCAAAAAGACCTACAAAAAAGTCCAGGATAGCATATGTCTATCTTCTAAGGATCACCCATGATAAGCATTTTTGTCATAAACTTAGTATAGGTATACTGGCTTATAGACGTACAAGGAGTGCGAGTGAGAATGTAATCTTTTATGATAGTGGCACGAGTAGGAAAGAGACAGCAAACGAGATGCTATTGTAACCCTTTTTGAATGACAGGTCGTCACAAGTTGTAACGCTGTGGGGAACGCTGGTGACTTTCATTATTTTGTGTTATTCCTGTTTTATTTCAAAGAAGTACTGTACTTTTCAATAATGGTAGGTACGTGTTCTATGTGTGATTGTGTTATTACGTATCGTAATAATCAAGGAAATCATTCATTTTATACGTGACATTGACAAATTAAAAATCATCACGAGTCACCGAGCTCTATGTTCGTCTCTACGCCAGTCTATACTAAGTTTATGTGTTCTATGGTTTAAGATTTTTGACTATAAAATAACTGGCGGACGATCGCACCGCCGAGGGTGGCGAGAGAGAGCGAGGGCAGCACGATTCGCGCGTGCACTCGGCCGACGACATTCAGTCGTTTCGTTAAAAACTAAACAATTTTAAAGTCCACACAAGCAGAGCCGCGTGCATAACTAGCATTAATATGTTACATATTGTATAGTTCTGTCTGTGACGCCCTTAAATGTTGTTTTAATCCTCACTTCCTTACTGTCAATGCCTTACTACTACGAAAACGTAATATTACAGAAAGTCTTGTCACAGATTGTATTGAAAGTTATTTTTACAACAAGTAGTTACAGCCGTTAACAAATTACAGAGCTGAAATTACATTTAAAAATAGCATACATAATATTAAACTAACACTAATAATTGAATTAGTTGTTCCCGTATTACGGCCACTATTATACCACTTTTTTCTCGAAGGTCTGACTGTAGTGACTTCATCGTCAAGGTGGTCAATTTCATTGTAAACGAAGTAATTGTTGTCGATGTTGTAGAAAACTGTGCGATCACCTATCGGCTGTATAGGCCTGAAGTTGTGCGTAATTTTGCCATGCGCTGATTTTAATTCTCTGAACGCTTCAATCTGTAAATATTTTTATATTCATGTCAATACGCTGTTGAAAAGCAGTTGTTCTTAATTTCCTCCTTAGTAACTTATATTATATATATTTACAACAGAAATTAAAAAAATCACAAAGGAAACTACTACATAAACCAAAATTCGGTTTCGATTATAAAAACTAGTATGAGTCGAACGCAGACATTCGATCCGCATTAAATCACCAGCAGAAATCACAAATATTAGTCATTTAAAAAAAAAAAGTATTACCTGTTCCGAAGCTAGTCTTACAGGTTGTTCGAAGTCCAGCCATATGACGACTTCAGAACACGGCGGAGTGGTTAAGGATCCGCGGTAAGTGAAATACCTCTTGAGGTCATACGGCAAGATGTTTAGGAAAGAAAATGGCTGGCTCATAATGACGCTAGAATGTGGTTCCGTCACATTCGTGAGGGCTTCAGTGATGTCGTCGTAAGCAGGATGATGATGGCGATCCAACTGGAATTTTGAAAAATTAGGAGCTGACAAAAATATCAAAGGTCACAGGGTAATTGTGTATGAAAATAATAATTATAACCCCTACTATAATATTATAAAAACAAAACTGTGTCCGTTTATTTGAAAAAATAGAGGTATCATTTCTACCAGGGATTCCCAAACTATTTTGGGCATTGGACCCCTTTTTCAAAATGAACTGATACCTCGAACCCCCATAGCCAAATTACTTTAAAAATCCTATCTCTAGTTGTTTTCCTATTGATACAAAATACGTATCAATTAAAAAAACTTTGCAGTTGGTTAAGTGAGTAAACTTGACATCATTTTCTCATCAGAATTTTACAAAATAAATATACACAAAATTCAGAAATATCCAGTGTAATTAATAATTATTAGTACAAATTACGTAAAAATACTTAAGTAGGTAACTATTTTTAGAAAAAAAACATTAAAATCGCAAAGTTAAGTTAAAAAAATAAAAAATTCAGTGTGATGAATGAACCTGGTGACTTTCTACATACACGTAACACAACTTATACAGTATCTTAAAAGTCTCAAATAAGAACTGGTGTTAATTAATAGGGGTCGATTTTTGACCTCGTCGACCCCCAAAATCAGTTTTCGTTTATGTCGACCCCTGGGAATCTGATTTCGACCCCAAGGGGTCGATATCGACCACTTTGGGAATCCCTGATTTATACGAATTCTTAATTCTTGTGAGCTATATACCTAATGGTCGCTTAAAATATGAAAAATATACACAATTTGTGTAGGCAGGCCTGTAGATTATAATTCTGGCGATAAAGAGAATTATCGTGGTAATGTTTTTATGTAATAAAGACGAGGTTAAACTTAACACTGCTAAGGACCTAAAAGGCTCCAATATTTTTTACGGGACCTGTGGCGTGGTTGTCGTAAGGTTTGCTTATTTATTTGTAACAAATATACCTATTAAGTAATATCTAATTACCTCATAAAAGAAGGCGAGGACTGTTAATCCATCGTGATGTTTTACAGCTTCAGTAGGGGTTTTATACTCTTCTTTATAGAAAACCATGTGCAGCTCCATTGGAAAACTGAAAACCAGTTACATTGGCATAGACTTAATAAAAAGATAGACTCCATATCGCATATAAGATTGGCCGTCATTTCGGTAAAAACAACATCTCAAATATTAAAACCATTGTTAGGTATTTTGAGAGAAATAGCGGCCAATCGGTTGATTACTACGTAACAAATTGCAGATACCGATTGCTGCGCCGCAGTCGCGCGACCAGTGCATGAAATGAAGGTTTCCACAGTAAATACTTAGCTACTAATACTACTTATGCAACGAATTTCGGCACAATTTTGGTTTTTCGATAACTCAAAATACAAATAGATCACCGGGCGATTTCTTACCATCATGGATAATAATCCCGTAGAACATTAAGGGTGAATGTTTGGAAGTGTGAATTAAAGTTTAGAGGAGCAAAAATCATCGACAACAAAAAATCAATTACTAAAAGGTAAAATCATAGAAAAATTCAATATTACAGAATATCAGTATCTATCACTACTATACATAACTACCCAACTGTACAACTCTGAGAGTGCTTGAGGTATGCAGATGTTAAATGATGATGCATAAAAAAATGCGTATTTTTGTAAACAAAATAATGTAAATAATTTTTTTATTAACGTATAGCTCTTGCTAGCATCGAACTAGTGCCGCTGCATGTTTCTATATAGAATTTTTAGTTCACTGGTTGTCTTACCTAGGCAGCCATAATGATTTGTAATAGCACGTGATATCATATCGCTCGTCTTGACATTAAATATCGCATTAGATTTGGCTATCGCATAGCCGTTAGTTAATAAGCTATCCGCTTATTTGATGTAAATGTGTGTCGTATTTACGACGGGCTGGCTTATTTTTGGTTGCTTTATTTTTGATATACACGATGCAGTATATTTATGCCTATTACATATAATGGTTTAATTGGCAAAACCGGCAGTGGCATTTATATTTTTTATAACGTCATAGATGAACAATATAACATTTTGTTATATTGTAAATACTATAATTCTAGTTAATTTTGCTTACAAAAAATGTCAATAACCGCTGCTGGAAATATTAAAATTGTCGTGGTTCGAGTCTACTGTATTGTACAGAGCAACGATTATGCTACTGAATAAATTTGCCTACAGCCTGTCGGAAATATTGTCTCTAACTGTGCACTTATCTTACGAAGCCGCATAATGAGTACGGTCAGTAAAATAAGCAAAAATCTATGAATGAACAATAAATTTTCCTTATTCCTATATACATTATTACGTTTTAAGTTTATTTTCGACTACGGATTAGTAATTCACTTTGTCCATACTAGTGTGTTAAATTCCTAAAATCTTTAGCTATTTTCCGCTCAAACTCCAAAATCCACCAATCGACACGTGTTTGCCTATCAATGAAGCATCCTTAGGATATACCAGAGATCGGACTCGGCCAGCTAACCAGCACCGAATTTCCGAGGCACCGAGATTAGCTGGCCAAGTCTGATCTCTGGTATATCCTGAGGATGTTTCGTTGAGAGACGAAACACGTGTCGATTGATGGTTTTTGGAGTTTGAGCGGAAAATAGCTACAATTTTAGGAATTCATCACATGAAATGGATTTCCGCAAAGTAACACCTGAGTCTTTACAATATTGCCCATAGTATATAATTAATGAACATTACTGGCGGGGTTGGTGAAGTTTTAGCACGTCTAATTCAGAATTTCAGATTCGATTACTAGCCAAGTTATTTCAGGGAATCAATTATTATGAATTGATTTGGAAAGTGGACGTTACTTGGTATGTACCACAGATTTATAAATGGAAGCAGATCAAACATAATTCACTCACACATAGATACCGTGTAAGTAATAACACTGTCACTTTCAATGTAGTTTAAAATTGTATATCTTTATCTTTTTCTTTCATTTGTTGTAGCACAATGGCACACATGGACAATTCCGAAACCGTGGCAGCCGCCATCTTCCGCTTAAGTCAAAATAAGCGGAGTATGGCGTCTGTTTACTTGTGTAGTACGTCACATGTTCGATGATTAAATATTTCTTGGTGTATAAACATTATTTTGGTTATTTAAAGTGCAAAAAATGGTACAAAAGTGTTGTACCCCCAATAGTTACAACGCCTCATACAGAAAAGCCCCGAAAATCACGTTCCATCGGTAAGTAAATCTGATGTTACAAATTGTTTGATTACTGCATTTAGTTAGCTGATATTTTTGTATTTCGTGGCTCCGACACTTAAATATGTTGTAAACTATTAAAATTAATGTTTCCTTATATTGTTTAAGTGTTTTTTTATAAGTTTTTTATATTTTTGTACCAAGTACCTAAACAATTTTGACATTATTAGTACTTGTACCATAAAGAGGGCCGAATTCAGAGAAAACTGAGTCTCGTAATAAAATTAAATATTAACAGACAGGTACCTAAGGTTAAGCAACTATCTATTTTTTGCAACTATCTTTTGATTTTGATGTATACCTTGTTAATTTCGGGTTTCTAAAGGATGAAAATCTTCAAATTTTGGTTAAAGAACTATATAAAAGAAATACATAAGAAAGGCTACATAGAACAAACTGGCAGACCAATTCTGGCAGTGTTTTGTGCTCAAATCATTTTGAACCCCATTTATTATGTAAAAGAGATACCCGTAAAACCCTGTTGTTGTTTGACCATGAAATTTAACATACCTATTAAAAATTAACGTGCTATCGCCAAATTAATTTCTAGTCGCTATGCTGGGTTGAACCTGGATCAGTGTTGTTTAGAAAAAAGCCAGTGCTGGAATCCATACTTCGTAATTACAAAATTATTTTTAATTTATTTATAAAATAATACAACTTTCTTGCTTCAGGTAATCGAAGATTGACTTTATTATGTATAAATTATGTGTTCACATGTAAAAATGGTGAAAACAAATATGGATATCTCGAGGCGAATAATGACAAATAATACCTACGATTACTTGCAATGGTAATCCTTAGCATATCTAACATTCTGCGCTAGTTACTTCTGGCACACATTGAAAAACAGTGAAATGATGTGTTTGATGCACATCTATAATGAGTTCTTAGATAATGTAATAAGAAAACAATCCGATTAATAAATAAAAGACTGAAAACATTCTTTGTTTTATTGTGTAAGCTATTTTAGTTTTTATTCTCAATGTGATCGATCATCCATCGACTTTCTCCCGATTTCTTTTAATTTTTGAGTTTTATGTGTAATTTAGAGAAAATAATAATCAAAGGGCAAAGCATAGCGATAAAGTTATTTAATAATTTTATAAAACATTCACTGACGCTTATCTCCTTGGAAAAATAGTTAACGATAACACTCGTCTGATATAAAACTTGTTCTATTTTCTCATAACCAAGTCTCTAACACTTACAGTAAAGCAATGGTAAGTGGGCTTTACTGGAGTTACAAAGGACCGTTAAACGAAATTCCTCCAACTCCTCTCACTCGCACACAACTTTAACGTACAATATACTATAATTTTTGTATTTAAAACTCCCTAAAGCACAAAAAATAGCAAATCTGAATTTTGAATAAAATGCCAATCACTCTTCTTTTGTACGCGCCAAAAAGTCTAAATTCAAAACTTTCACTTGTCTGATTATCAACTTTCCCGACTTTTAAAAATATAAGTCCCGGCTTATAAAAATATCGTTTATGTCATTAAACTTCATGTACCCAAAAAAATCGAACCGCAAGCAAGGTCATCACAATGTACATGCGGCCCAAAACCAGCAGCGCACAGCTGTCAGGCCTTATGTATCGAACGAACAATCATAATATTGTATCGTGGAGCCATTGGGAACACTCCAAATTACATCCTTCATGTGACAAAAACAATCTACAAAAAGAAAGAATATAATAAAGCAATAATCTCTAATACTAGTATATCAATTAATTTTATCCTTATTTACATTAACAAAAAGTACATACATACGTTAATATTTACAAACTTAAAACTACACATTATCTTTATTTTATCCTTATTTTATCACAAGAAAAATATAATTTGGAGTGTCCCAAATAGTCCCGCTCTAAGATAATACACAATATAGATACCCACTCCTTAATGCAGCCCTGAGTTCTGTATGAGTGTGAGTAATATTTGTTAGTGTTAAATTTGCCACGCATTTTGAACCGATGGGTATAGTCTGCTTCCATTTAAAAGTCTGCGGTATGTACTCTTCCAGTTCGTTATGGGGAGGGATATTTATTATTTTGGTTACAAACACATGGTAAAATAGATCATCACAGATCATCGCCTTTACCAGTTCCTTATTTATTGTTACTAATTTTTCTGTTTCTTCTAGACCACACTGAAAGTTGTTATTATTAAAAACATAAAAACCATCCATACACTAGTAAATAATAGGTAGGTAGGCTATTACTATAAGTAAATTGATGTTAAACATAAAAGCAGTTCGAATTTCCTTTATCTCTTATTTAATCAATGTGTTTAAGCAATGCGTGGAAACCTTATAGACAACATTTCGTCCCTTCCTTTAATAATGATGAAGACGTTTTTACGCTGAATCGTAGTAAATGTTTGCTCCAATTACTTACTCGCTTTTAAGTTGTTGAAATAATATATAATAATGTTTTATATTTTAATAATAAGTATTGTATCTACATTTAGACAAGTTTAGATTAAATACATACATTAGATATCGTCAAATTGTGTACCTAACGAGATAAAGAGGTCGGAGCGCTAAGTATCGTGGTCCTTACTAGTTCTTTCACTTCTCATTTCGTATCATTCTCTTCATAAACTTTTGCCGAAGCATACAAGTGCTTTTGACATTTTCTTCAGTTAACACTCTGGCTATTAGGTTTCCATAATTCAGCCTCGACCTTCTTTGGTTTCTTTCTACCATTGTCTTTCGCGTTATAGATTTTTTTCGTGGACCGTTCATCACACATTCTTTCTATGTGCCCTTATCATCTAAATATTCTGTTCATAATTTTTGCACAATTTTTACACAATATTCTAGCATTTGCCCTAACTTTTATTTAAATTGCTAACTTATATTGATAAAATTATAACAAATTGGCAGTTATTTTGATTATGTTTTATGCCAATAGATTAGTAAAAATTAAACCATTAAACGTAATTTTTAAATAATGTAACTAAGTTGTACAACCGTTTTATATCAATACTAGCAGCTGCAGTACCGCCCGGTTCGCTGATCTTTGAAGCCAGAGTATTTTCTATGCGTATAAAAAAGTTTAACTTAATTTGACATTAATGTATTAATTAGTTATAAAAACAACCATGCGAACTCTACAGATTTATATAGTGGTATAGATATAGATTGTGATCGACGGAGACTATTTGATTGTGTGAGCAGAATGATGAGATTTGAGGAAGCAAAAGAAAAAGAAGTTTGTAAGGACCATGACGCTTGGCACTGCATCCTCTTTGACTACGCCGTAGGGATATAGTATACAGCGTGAGGATATATTGTATACGAAGATATGGATTAAGATCGTCATCAACGTTTTTATAATATTAAGGTTATTCTATTTAACCGTATTTGGTTGACAGAAATGACAAACAACTTGTATTATGTGTGACCTGTTACAAGATTCAACATAGATAAGCTTTTGTTGACGTAAATCAATTACGTCGACGTTAAAAAATCACGTCTTCCCTAAATATTACGTGAGTATTATTGTAAGAAATGAATAAATTGTACGCATAATTTGTTATTACAATACTTGAATGTTATTTTGCTAACTTCTTAGTAATAAATAGATTTAAAATTAGAAAACCGTTCTTTTTGTAGGAAGGTAATGTACAATATCGTACGAACCAGGATCTATGATTATGTACTTATTATTGATATTATGTATTGTATGTTACCACCTATATAGGCTAGAAATCTCATCTGATTTAAAAAATACAGTAACAATACGTTCCGTAGGTAATGTCGGATATTTAACGTTATCATAAGTCTAGTCAAGTATGAAAAAATCTTCTAGAGACTTTTTGGCGGGAACGGGAGAGGTAATGTTGTTATTTTATTTCGATTTTCTATTTTTTACGTTTTTGAGAGTTTTAAAGTATAAAAGTGTAGTATAATGTGTTTTAAAGTTCTGTATATGTGAAAATAATAGAGTAGGTCTAAATAAACTTGTGTAGCTGAAATTCTCGTGCTCTACCAAGAAGTCCTTTAAAAGTTCAGTAAAGCCTACTATCACTACTGGAGGAGTTTTACAATAAGTAGAAAAAATTAATTTTCTTTGAACTTGATTCATGTCGATTCTACTTATTAATACGTGACATTGGCAAATGCGCTTATCTGTGCGCCATACTATAAACAAAGAAAAAATCTAAATCATTGAAAGTAGGTAGATACTCTAAACCGTAAAGAGTACAACCAACAATATATTACGTCGTGATTACGATTTCTGTTAAACCCTGTGTCGAATTTTATTAGGTACGTAAGTACTTGTAATTATTTATTAAACGTTATTATTATTCATATTATACAACTTGGCGTATAAGCATTTCCTTTATAAATACTGTTGCGTTTACAAATTCATGTAAGTATAAGAGTTAAGAACAGTATTGTATAACAGTGATTTATTAAGAGGAAGAAAGCGCAATTTTATCGTTTTGAATGTAACTATTTTATTTACCTTTTGTGGTTGATTTTGTCTTCCGAACCGAATGTATCATTGTCACCCCAGTGAAAATGCATTTGGCTGAATATATAGTCTCCTTCAAGGGGGCCGCCGCTCACACGTGGATGTGGTTCATTCTCCACCTCTATCAAAACTGAAACAAAGACATATTTATTAATTTAGATACTAACTTACTATCCATTATTATGTTACTTGAAATATTACTAAGCAGAACTTTGTCAAAAATTGTTATCAAAAATTGTTTTAGACGGCCTCCCTATATCTAGCTTTTATTTTAAATAGAATAGTGTGAGCCGGACTTTTAAGCTATTCTGTTTTTTAACTTATTGACTATTGTAACATATTAACTACAATACGCGTCATAAAATACACGTCATAATAGATAAGTACTTAGTACTTTTAACGGTAACAAAAAATAGATACGCACCAGTATGTCCATTGTTGGTGACTTGGACATCGTCAATGGAATCATCGAAGCCAATGAATACGATCTCCGGCAGTGTGACCTGTTTCACGCGAAGCACGTTGATGTTTATGGGGCTCTGGTGTTTACCCGTACACTCACGATAGCGTTCACCCCAATACATCGGGCCTACAAATCGAAAAATAATATCTTTAAAACACATATATCTAATGTACCTATAAATGTTTTTTTATTCATTCATATGGAGTATTCTATTTACTTCATATAAGTCAAAGGAATACAAAACTTTCGTTGGTTACTACAAGGTTTGGTAGTGGAAGTTAGTAACATAGCCACCTGCACTACCGTAGTGCAGGGGATCCGTACCGTTGTCCTCTTGGGGTCGAATGAATGGACCCCGAGAACTCGCAGGACAGACAAATCTTAGCCGATCTGGCAGACAGGACTTGGCACTCGGAGGCTCACGCGGAGTACTCCTCCAGCGCGTGCTGGACACTGTCCTGGTCCCCGCCACAGTTGTGGAACCGTCGTCCCTTCTCGACCGATCCGATACCGATCCTGACCGAAGCGACTATGCCTGGTCGTATATGTGCGTCAGTCGTTATGTGATGTGCCATTACCTCTGAAGCTAGGCCTTAAGGTTTTGCAGGAATACGGGCAGGCCCGTACCTACCTCATTTCTGTACAAGTTATTCATAAATTATTATTATTATAGAGGTATGTAAGGACCGCGACTCTTGGCGCTCCGTCCTCTCTGACTACCCCGTTAGGGATACAGCGTGAAGATATGTATGTATGTATCTTTAATATAACTTCCCATCATCATTGGACCTTTGGTCTTGCCACCAAAGATGAAACTTGAAATTTATAGCAGCCATATATTGCCTAAAATCTCTTCGCATATAAGATTCAGGCTGAAAACTCTGAGCGTGACTGTATCGGTTTCCACTAAACAGAACTAAGGCCATTCATGGAAACTGTAATTTTCAAACGCAAGAAAACCGCAAGCATGTCGGTTCATCCATTAGAGAGATACGATGCCACAAACAAGTACACAGACAGGCAGACAGAAACGGTTTTTGAAATTATAACTCCTCTCTTTTCCTTCGGGAGTTAAAAAGAGGCCTGGGTCAAGAGATAGGACATTACAGGCTATTATTACATTAAAAGTTATTTATTTCTCGATTTTCACTTACCAATTTTTCCATCATAACCAAAGTCTTCTCCCAGGGTTAATTCAGGCACTGGAACAGAAATATTTACTTATTAGAATGCTTAAATGGTGGAACTCGTTTAATTTAGGTACATAACATAACTTATATAGCAGATAGGTACTGGTATTAAATCGATTTACGCTGGAAAACTAAACATTCATAATTCTTTACAAATATTCTTTGTAAGGGTACAAAAGGTAGTAATTATTTTATTGATAAACCATCAAATAAAGTCTCAACTTTGATCTTCTTAGCTATTATAATTTCTATTACCTACTAGAAACACATAAACTAGGCACTTATAAAGTAAAAAGATATAAATATCTTCGTTTTTGTTATTGAGCGAGGTTTAATAATAATTGATGTAATTAATATCTCAATTTCAGTTGT
This sequence comes from Zeuzera pyrina, assembly GCA_907165235.1. NCBI lineage: Eukaryota > Metazoa > Arthropoda > Insecta > Lepidoptera > Cossidae > Zeuzera > Zeuzera pyrina. The sequence goes on from OU015624.1 coordinate 15,635,007, forward strand.
CTTAAATATTATCAAAATTATGAATATATACATATAATACATCTACACATATAAATAGAACTGAAGGATCTGTCTGTGATTTCGAAATAAAAAAGCTTTTTCTTAACCTTATATGGTTTTTTGCACGTAACCGAAACTCAAAGAGCTTTTTTTTTATTTTTGTCTATCTGTTTCTTTGTCCGCGCTAATATCTGAAATGGCTGAATCGATTTTGATGGGACTTTCACTGGCAGGTAGAAGACTTTTCGGAGAGTAATTTAGGCATCTTTTTATACCAGAAAAATACCAAATTTAACTCAGATGAAACCGCGAGGCTCAGCTTGTTCTACACATGAAGCACGCTTACCCTGAATGTAGATGTATGGGTGGTCGATACAGCAAATTCTAACGTACCTTTACTAATAGAAAAAGAATTTGAATACATTAAAAACTATTTTATTAGTCATTACAAAACTCCATGAAAACATCGAATTTAACGACAATATTTCATGTTATATTGTGGACGCTCATTCTTTTGTATTCATGGTTAATGCCGGAAAATTCTCATTACTTTACCTAAAATTATGCACACGTGAGTTAAATATCGTACCTACCTACGTTACCGTCGGTTATATACCCTAGCCTAGATAATTGAGATAATTCGATTTGTTATTTATTTATTTAACAATTTACTCGACAACACAATGTACTCGACATAACACTAACTACAAGCATTTTTATATGTTAGTGTTAGCTGAACTCTTTCATACACAATTATAACTATAGATATATAACAATTAGAGGTAAGAGTTATTACTATTATGTTATCAGAGTCTATGTAGAAGATGCTAGTGATGTAATATATGTAGGATATCCCACATTCGTGAGTTCGACTTTAATTGCGAATATTTATCTCCGCTATTCAAAAATGTCAAAAAACATACGAATTCGTTACATCTCTAGTATATATGTTATTCCTGATGAGACAAGCTGTTTCCTAATAAAAACTTTTTTATTCCAATATAATTATTAGAAATTTTAGCAGTTGTATTGTCATTTTATAAATATTCATTATTTATCTTTTTCATTGACAAATATGTAGATTCGCGAATGTAAATATTACTACATCACTATATAGTAGAGACATATGAATATATATTTATAGACATTATTTTCAAGTTGGTGGTGTTAGTTTTGGTAATGGCCTCAGATATATATAAAAATAATGGCGCTTTTGTTTATATGCAAAAATCCTAGTGCTACATGTACACAAAAGATCCTAAAAACTTTCCAGCGTTAATGAGTGACCGTTCTATATCGTAAAATAACAATAATATTAATAACAATAATTATTAACATAAAGACCTATAATATAAGTAAGTATACATAACTGTCCTGTTCTATATGTTCTACAACCCGGAAAATTTTTGACAAAGTTATTACAATTTGCATACTGTCTGTACCGTTGTGATTTTAGTAAAATTTTATGAGGCTTATTAACCTTGTACAATACGATGTCTTTTCACCTTGCGTAGACGAAGCTCAAGGTTTTCATTATTCTTTTTTTATTAATATTTTTTGTTTAGACGATACGCCTGGAATATCGATACAAAACATTGACTGACAAAATGCAGGTGATAAATTACATACATAGAGTTAAAGACACATATCATATCGATGCAAGTATCGCATACAATATAATTGATACCTACCTCCTAGAAATGAAAGTAAATACCTACTTATTTCATGATATTACACTATCGCAATTTCGTATAGGTAAGTGTCTTCTTGGAACATTCTATTAATTATGTATTACACGTAATATTTATTATATTAGAAGATCTTTAAATTATAATTTAATAATATGTCTATTTATTAAAACTTACTTAATTAAAACGTAATTTAAAATAACCGTAATATGATATTTATTTATTTATTACAAAAAATTGGATTTAACAGGGTTTTAACCTTTAACCAAATAAATTCATTTCGTTTCAGATAGCGTAGCGGTAGCGATATAAGGAGAAAGAGAAGCTAGCGCAATACATATTTTTCTATCTCTGCCTAGTACGAACAAATAATTATTATGACTAAGTAATGAATATTTTAAAAGCTGTATCTAGATATTGATTATATACGTACCTTTTTTTTCAACTTCCCGCTTAGCGTAATACGCGTGGCATGAGTTTTACGTATTTAAACATAATTAGAAAAATTTATAAATAAATGAAACTAAGCAATAGTTCACAACTCTATAAAAAGAAGCTCACGATTGCATACCAACTAGTTTAAATAGCCCATTTACCGTAAAGTAAAGGTTTAGTCTGGTTTAGTAAACATTTACAAATAAATTGATGCAAATGCAAGTGTAGCGTGTCGAACTCACTGACGCGTGTCAAGTTCATTGATGAAAATAATTATAGTATTATTAGATTTGGTGACCTTATGTGGCTGCCAATGGCATTGTTATATACCGTTATATAACAGTCTACGAATAGTATGAACAAATGCATTCGATAATCACATCAAATATCGTAACATTAAAACATTTATTGTTCACCTACTATGGCAATGGCACGGAGATGATAAATACGTACCCAATTTGGCTTAAAGGTTTTCTGTTTATGCTTTTAGGATTGTTTGACAATAACTATACAATACCTTTCTAATAAACTTAACAATTCCGATGCATATACAATACATTTTTATTTAGACAGGTCAGAACATTGCAGTAGGAAGGCAAAATATATTTTGACCAATAATTGCGCCATAATAAAAATATCGAACAATTTATTGATGTCATTGTGTTGCTTATTTATTCGATTACCGACACGAAAACGCATTACTGTTAGCCACCCAAATCGTTAACATTACTATGAATATCACCTAAGCGGAACGTGCGTTTTCGCACTGCTTTCCCTATAAGTAGGTAGCTTGTTTTTGTTATTCCAATGAACATACAATGCCAATTGTTTCTTAATTTAATACCGTATCCGATTTTACGAGGATGACGTTTTGGGAGTCGAGGCACTTGATTGTCTCGTGATAAACTCGCTTCGAAACGCCTCGGAAGGCTTTACATTGTTTTTAATGCGTAAATTAACAATAAGACGATGAAGGCTGTGAAGAATTATGGTATTTTCAACAATGCAGAATGTGTATCTACCTACACTCTAGTAATTATTTGTGCAAAAATTAATTAATTACGGTATTAGAAAAAAAAATTATTATCTAACAATATTAAACTAATTAGTAACAACAAGTTTTCCATTTTAAACTTTATGTGTAACTGCAAGGTAACTGCCCGTTGGCAATTATTAAGAAATGTATGTTATATCATTTAATTTTTTTTCAGTTTTGATCAAAATATAAACAAATGTGGCGACTATGACATTTTATAAGTTATAACATAACGAGAGATGGGCTAGTTCGCAAATGATTAACTCTGTTTCTCAGTTGCTAATTAGTAAAACAAACGTTTTTAGAGTTTTTGTCTGTTTATGTGTTTGTTTGTTCGAACTATAATGAAAACTACCAACTAAATTTCAGTACAAATTGCACTGTTCGATGAATTAATGTATCATTACGCTAACTTTATTGTAGAGCTGCTACAAGTAAATATTTATCTCAATTAAAATATTTCTCGCGGCTTCCACAACAGAAATGAAGTAACAAGCAAAACCGGAGTTAAAATAGTAATAATCGAAGTCTTTAGGACTTCAGTCCGTAGGGTTACAATTTAGCAGTCGATTTATTTCAGTTTCCTTTTTAGAATTAAAGGAATAATAAACATCATGACAAATGTAAAAATGTGTATTTTTAAAAAAAAACGCTTAAAAAAAAGAATAGGAGATTATTATTTTTTGCACATCGCGAATACAATATTATTCTGTTTTACATTTCGAATGAATTGTGTCACTCGCATATTAGAGTGAACTGATTTGTAATACTAAGCTGTGATGCTAATCTCATCTAAGAACATAGGCGACCTTTAGGCTACATTATAAATTAAAAAAAAAACGTTTGACAAATTTCCTAAATTTTTTCAATGGACAGCATTGCATATAGGTATTGGATTATATTAGTGTTATTTGTGAATATTCCATAGTTTCGTGTGAAAAAGAAAAGCAGTGTTATTAGAGTGCTAAGTGTAATTATGTCGGACCAGCGAGCGGTGAAAACTTATCGATATTTTGTTTAGTTTCTTGTTTGTTTACATTCTGGACAAAATTAAAAAGAGTAGGATATACATACGCACAGCTTTTAGACCTATAATGATTTCAGAATAACGTAAACTTTATAAAATACGTTGGTTTATAATAAAAGATATAACAATAATTAAACGATTGAGTATCCTGCATAATACGAGTACATCTATTTATAATAATATAATATCTAACAATCAAGCTGCCAATTTAAATAACTACCTACCTCCTACGATTACGAGTATGTCCCTGTCATACGACATTGGCTACTTTTACATTTAGTGCTAACTACTATGTCCTCGATTTTATTTTGTTTCTTTGTAGGATTATGTTAGACAAGAGAATTGAGTAAAACTTGTATGTCAATTCTACGGGATCTTAGTGAACTTTGGGGTTCAAATACATTTTATGTACAATTTAAAAGTAATAAACTAAAATACTACCCGCTGTTTTATTACTTATAATAAGTGTCACAATATCTGTTCCTCAAATAGAATAGGTAAGTGTTATATTATCAGGAGTTGTAATGTGTTACTATGGGACAAACAGACAGACAGAAACAGGCGACAGAAAATATTAAATTATTTTTAATTTGAATTAGTTTTTGTTTTATGTATAATACATATAACAGCAACCCGCCCCGGCTTCGCCCGGATGGGATGTTGAATGTTTGCAACACACCAAATATTTTTTATCGAGATTTTCATTCAAAAGCACCACCCTAAATTTTCGACTATTTCCAAAAATTTTCTTCCATGCAAAATTTTTGTATTTTCCAGAAGTTTTCTTTCATGTAAACCTTGTCCTGCCAATTACGAACACAACAAAAAAGAAATCAGCCAAATCGGTTGAGCCGTTCGCAAATGGCTCCGTCATACACGTGGCAATTGAATTTATTTATATAAACAGTCGGGCTTTAAATACTGTTACTATAAAAGAAAACAATAATATTACTTTAGAATTTGGAACCTGTCATTCTCATATATTCATAGTGTTTTCTTATTTTCGCACCAATCTTTGTTAAATTTTCTTGTGATATTAAAATAGAGTGGGGTGATAAGAGAACCGAATCTTTGTGATAGCATTACAAAAGTAAGTAAGGAGCCAAATGCAATTTTTTAAACTCTCCATACGCTTGGTATTATTCCAATGTATGTGTACCGGGCTATTGATAGGTATAATGAAACGTCCTCTGTTTGTGACAGAAAAAGATCTGGCCGTCCATATAGTATTCGTATTAAAAAAGGCGATCAAAGCAGTGAAGGAAAGACTCCGAAGAAATTCTGTCTGAAAGCAAAAGATTTTATCTATGAAAATGAATATAGCACTCCGAAGCATGTTGCGTATTTTAAAAGATGACTTAGGACCTGCAGCTTATAGGAGACGTACTGGTCACTACTTAACCCATAATTTAAAAATGAATAGGGTGGTAAAATCAAAACAACTTCTTAGGCGGTACGCAAAGGGAGGTTACAGAAAAAGTTTTTTTAATGACGAGAAATTTTTTATTATCGAGGAACATTTTAATAAGCAAATTGACGGAGTTTATGCTCAAAGCTCTAGAGAAGCTTCCCAATTGGTGAGTAAGGTACAACGTGGGCATTATCCGTCTTCAGTGATAGTTAGGCGGAGTTTTAGCTATCAAGGAGTGACTGAGCCATATTTTTGTGTAAAAGGTATGAAAACATCGGCCCAGGTGAATCAAGATACGATTCTTGAGAAGGTAGTTAGGGCCATTACTCCATTAGCTTCGTCAGCTTAGCCAGTAAAGTCTATGCCAATGTATTCACTGAATGTATGATAGGCATTTCTGAAAGATATTTGTAGGAGGCGCAAGGTGCTTTTAGGAACAGTAGGTGTTGTATGGATCGGCTTCTCTCGCTCCGCGACATCGTGGGGATGTTTCTGGCCATAGATCGGAGTTTTCTGGCCTTTCGTGGATCTTGAAAAATTATTTGCTAGAGTAGTGCGAAAGAAATTGTGGAGTCTTCTACCTGAATACGGCATGGAGGGCACCTTATTGGCCCTCTATTGCAGACTGTGAGGTCATTATATCGAGGTCACGGAGTCTGTGTAAGGATAGCTGGGGCCTTGTCGCCCTAGTTCGAAGTCAGGCGTCAGACAGGGCTGCGTGATGTCTGCCTGGCTATTCGTGCTGTGTTTGGACAGTTGCCTTCAGACATGGAAAGGTAGTATGAGCGGTATGATATGTGATCGTGCAGTGGTAAATAGTCTTTTGTACGCTGACGATGGTGTGCTTATACCGTCAGAAACGGAGTTGCAGACACTAGTTACGTGCATGAAAGAAGACTGAAGTGAAAGGATTGAGTATGAATGTGAACAAAACTAAGATTCTGGTGTTTGAAAGGGAAGTTGTACAGACAACACGTGAAATATGGGTAAATGGAAAATGTCTAGAACAAGTGAACGAAATTGTATATCTAGGGAGTGCGTTTTCGAGGGATGGAAAATGTATGTAAGTTGGATCTGGAGAGACGGGTAGCAGCTAACAATAAAATGAACGAACGAACGATGTCCGCATTAGTAGACAGTGTGAATATATCTAACTCAATTCAAATTGCCCTACACAATGCGGTTTTGATTTCAACTTTATTGTACGGCAGTGAGGTCTGGATATGGCCGAAATCGAGTGAAAGTAATATAAATGCAGTAGAAATGCGATCTCTCAGAAATATGTGCGGTATCACCCTTATGGACAAAATAAGCAATGAAGAGACAGGCCGTATGACAGGGTTGTACGACAGTGTTATTGTAAAAATGAAAGGAATGCAAGATGGTTCGGGCACATAGAAAGAACGAGTGATGAAAGAATGACAAAGAAAATGTACAGAGCGAAAGCGAGTGGTAAAAGAAACCAAGGAAGACCAAGGCTAACTAACTTATGAAGATCAAATAACCAATGTTAGCCGACAGAAATGTCAAAAGCACTCGAATATCTAGGCGAAAATATGTGAGGAGAATGATCAGACGTGATCCCTTGATAAGGATGAAATATTGGCAGGTTGTCTGCTTATCTCTGGGTGTCTGTACCGCTCTTTAGCCCTATGCAGTCGTTGATTCACCCAATATCCGTACTTTGCCTCCTGAACATAATCCAGCTTCAGCTCCAGATGTTCCGGGTCACATACATCGTACGCTCTGTTCTTTAATGACGTCATAAGAGATTGCAGGTGACTGGGATGGTGGTGAGACGTAACGTGCAGGTATCTGTCCGTGTGTGTAGGCTTCCGATATGCACAATGTGATAATTATCCATTTTTTCTCGCGGTTAGCTTTTGCATCTAAGAATGTCAGTCACCCACAACTCTCCATTTTATATGTGAACCTCATACTTGGGTGAATGAAATTCCGGTGTTCCATACAACTGACTGAGTCAGTCATTACTTAACTGAGTTTCTTGTCGGTTCTTCTTAGTGTCCAGGATTTCTCTTTGAACCGAACTAAAGTAGATTTGACGTTGGTTCAAGCAGACCTTGTAATTGGGTTGCTTAAATAAATTGATTTGACTTTGACTTGACTTTATATTGGTCTACTTCCTGTGTACTTCCCTTGACACAACGGCCGTGCAATTCGGTCGAAACGTTAAGCCAAAATAACAGTTAATCGCGTTAATTTCCCATAATTTCCCAGATATAATAGATTCAAAGATTCGTGGAGGCAGCCAATGATGTTATAATACAAAAGACGTAGATAGGTTACGTTAGTACTAATCCAAGTAAAATATTGTCCCTGTTACAACATTACAAAGTGAGACAAACATACATGTACATGTACTGCGTCTCTATGCAATGTAAAACTCAATTGCATTTCAAACTAACAAATCACATAGCTATCTAAATCATTGTGATTGGTCAATTTCAATTTCTTACTACATTTTAAGCGAATGCGTGACTAATTCATAGAATATTAGTAATTAATGCCACAGAACAGACATTTAAAAAAAATATGATTGATACCTAATGGAATTAGACAGTAAAAAATGATGTTTGCTTTTTCAAATTCCATTTTTCTTGAATCATGTACATGAGAACAAATTTATTTAAAAACGTCGCCAACATTTTTTAATTATAAATTTGAAAATGATGAAAATGAAACAACTACTTTCATATAAAATGGATATTATTTTTTATTATTCATTTACTATGAAATAAAAATGCAGCAATTATTATTCTAATTACTTTCAAATAAATTTAATTAATTTCTTTTGCCTTTTTGATATTTTTTTCCATTTTGGGTTATTTTTATGCATAGAATGAAGTCGGACATTGAATTTTAGTTTATGTTATTGCTTTTAATAAATATAAACGATAATTAAAACTGGGTGGCTGCGTCATTACATGATCGTGTATATTATAATAAACGTTTGGATTATTAAAAGATTTTATAATTTTGAATACGCAATAGGCATTGCATGATATTGTTGGTTCTGTAACATTACTTTTCATATTCTTTGACCAAGTCCGGGTTGGCTAATTAGCAAAGTTTTGGGGTGCCACTTTTTGAATGCATGTAACTCATCTACCTCTTTTGTAAATATAACATCATTGCAGACAGCCAAGTTCGAATTGTCGCGAGACATTCGTAAACTTCATGACAGACACCAAAGAGAATGTAAAATGACTACGTAATACAGACACCATTGTCAGGACAGCTTGACAGCTTGTCAAGTTTATTCATCTATTTCATAGTTTTATTAAATTTCATAGCAAAATCTAAGATTTTAAATGATTCCTTATTTTTTTTATTGACGCTATGTTTATTTTATAATGTCTATAATTTTTTTAAAGATAATATATTTTTAACAAAGAGTAACATTTAATTGTGTTACATTATATTTTTATATAGCAATTAATAGCAATTTTGTCCACATTTTCACTAATTTTGAAGACAGCTTAAATGTATCCCCTAATAAAATACTATCCAATGCACAAAAACCAAATATATCAAGTTTATCCTTTCCAATGTACTCAGAATCCGTGATAAATTAGGTAATTTGGATATGAGAAACAATTAGAATTAGATAAATTTCCCATTCCCAGAAAGAGACAGAAAGATCACTGTGAATTTATGTATAAAGCTAACAAATCTGTAGATCAAGAGGCCGTGACGGCCAGACCTTCGTTATTTTATGAAACCTGAAAGTTACTCTGCACATGTGCCCAACACAGGTAGGAACGATCAGCGACTATGAAGTTTGGATCATCGTGGCTATGCCAGGTAACAGCTAACAAAGGTGTATAAAATTACTTCTAAAATGTAATTTTCCTATATTTTATTCAGCATAACATTAGAAATCACGTCATCATTGCCAAACGCTTAGTATCGTGGCAACCCCCTGCCAGACACCTGTAAACTTTAAATTGTAATTATACTTACGTCATATTAAAAAAGTTGAATTTTGTATATGTTGCTTGGGGAACTATAAGAAGACGTTTTCATAGTAGCCAGACAGTTTCGATAGTTTTTACATTTTGCCAGACAAGTTGAAAGTTTGCCGTATGTGCGAGCGCGATACATACAAGCGGATGCGAGTGAGATAGTTAGGTCTAATGCGATCTTTTGTTGCGCATCTGTCGTTTTACTCTGTGTTATGTGTTGAACTATTATACGTATAGTATACAACGACCTACAAAACTGGCAAAGTAGAACTAAAAATTTGTTCCCCTGAAGAGTAATCAATTGGTTACTCTTACGCATTTAATCGCTCACAAGCAACTAACGTAAAGGTTGTCTGATTTGAGAGCTAAATATTTAACAGATTTATTACTAAATTTCTTATTAAAGTTTTATCGTGTAAATTTTATGAGCGAAGCTTTTGACCAAAAAATAAACCTGCCAAGTGCAAGCCGTACTCGCGCACCGAGGGTTCCGTATCACCTTACAATGTAATTGTATTGTGTATTTACCGATAAAATAAAAGTTGAATTCAAAAACAAACTTAACTTTGCAGTTTAGAGACACGTTCTTTCATACTTACCAACTGCATATATATGTAAGTTCGTAATGGCAAATAACTAGAAGTTTATGATTTTTGGATTTTTGTCTTTGTTTGTGCTATAAGACATTGCTTTTTACCAAATTTCACGATTTTAGGTTAACGGAAAGTGCCCTATAGGTTTTGATTCGCTTGACTTACGCGTTGACTTAAAGTTCGATTTTTTCACAGCTCCAAGGGATTGCAGACCTGAGTACCTACTTGATAATAATTTCAACTTGATACCTCCTTCTCCAAAATTGTCTCGTTCACATCCGCTTGTATATATGTATATTGCCTCGCCGCCGGCCCCTCGCGCTCGCACCTAAGTACATACGGCAGACTCAACTTGTCTGGTAAGATGTGAAAACTATCGAAACTGTCTGCCCATTAAAAAAACATTTTCTGATCATAGGTACTCCATGACGAAAAGCTTGTTTTTTACCTTTCATCCATAAGCGAAGGTCTTCAACACAAGTCTTGCACACTTTGTGCGGGGCCCATGGTTTGTTATGATCGCATAATTGTAAACCAAAATAGGCGAATTACATTTTTTTAACAAACGCAGTAATGTTCCTCTACCGTTTTTTCAAAGTATGTTCCCCGCAAATAAAACAAAAACTGTCTGGAGAATTCTGCAACCTCTATGAGCTATCACGAATACAGCACTTGCAACTTATTATACGTAGGCGATTGCGATTGAGTCAACAACAGATATTTAGAAACTTGCGAGTGATCGAAACGAATGAAGAACATGTCCATGTAACATGTTCTTACAAGATTATAATGGTATTAACCGTAGTTTGTGCAAACAGATATGTTGCGTTCAAACAGGATAGAACATGTGATTGGATTCATCAGCAACCTTACCATCCAACCAGAAGGTTTGCTCCCCTCCCTATAACATTTTACGATATCACTTTCTATTCAACTATTTTAAAATCTACATTTTTAGGCTGGTAGAACTTAAACTGTTATTGGCTCCATAAAGAACCTGGTAACTCTTATATGAAGCGAAAAAACAAATTTGGTCGGAAATAGTGACATGATAGAACATCTTGGATATTTTTCCCGGATTCAGCACCCAGAAATCAATAAGAATCAGTGAAAAAATCAGAGGCAGTTTTTTGGTGGTATACCTGTGTTTTATCGTAATTATAAGTACGTAAAGTGGCAGTAGAAGTCAAGGAAGACCAAGGCTGACTTACGAAGATATAAATGTCAAAAGCACTCGCATACCTAGGGGAAAATGATGAGGAGAATGATGAGATTTGAGGAAGCGAAAGAGGTGTGTAAGGACCGCGACTCCTGGCGCTCCGTCCTCTCTGACTACCCCGTTGGGGATACAGCGTGAAGTTATGTTATGTTATGTTATGTATGTGTGTTGTATCAATACAAATAGTTAAATAAATTAGTTTGTCATAGTAACAGGTTTTTTGAATAACCGAACGTTCAACGCACAAAAATAACAGAACTAATAAATCACTTTATGTACCTATTCTATGCTCAAACTCGATAAATTATAAATCGTTCCAAATTGTTTTCCTATTGGCTACTTATAATGATGTTATGTTTATGTATGCCATTATAACGCAAAGAAGCTCCAAACTAAAGAAACTGTTTACATATATTGAGGACTCTTAGAGCACAGCAGTCACATGAACAATTAATGTAAGTAAAACAGGCTCAAGTGAAGTTATTGACCTCTAGAAATACTATAACAAAACTTACATTTTATTTAATACCAGTTTCTCACACATACATTTTAATAGTGACGTTATAACAACAAAAAATAATTGATACAAGTTGCAAAAAACAATGTCTAAGTACTTACATAATAAGTGAGCTGACCACAGAAAAAATGTTAGTTTTCTGTGGTCACCTCACTTATTCTGTTTATAATAATAAATAAATAAAATTATAGAATTGTCCGTGAAATAACATAATATTTTATTATACTCAACAAAGTATTTGTAGAGATTCGCGCTCAGAAGCTTGCATATCGAATCATAGAAAAGGCAACGATAATAATAATTTGTAGTATGAAATGAACGAAAAAATTCAAAGTAGAGATACACTTTATCTTTTGTTTACCTTTAAAAACCGTAAAATTTTGTCTGATTTTATTATATTTGACTACTATAATTACGTACCTGTGCTAAATATATATCTACCTAATTTATATAAAGAAAAATATATCTATATCAAATATGACAGTTAGGAGGGTCACCTGGCCACTAGTTAATACCGTATTATGACTTAGCTATTTCTTTAAGTCTCTCAAAATCCGCTTTACAATACACGCAGAAGTCTTCTCTGATATTACTTAGGTATGTACATCCTATTCTTAATTAACATACATATAATTTACGTATCGAGTGCTTGCAAGAGTGTACGTTAGGGTGGTCCTTATTTTGACCCTATGGGCTTATAGGGTTCGAAATAAATAGATACAAAGTATGCCCCAAGTTTTTAATCTATATTTCAATATTAACCCGTACCGACTTTGCAATCTAACTTTCCCATAAAACGTTAAGTATTAAAATAAACGTTATTTTCACTTTGCTAAAATAACCGTTAATAAATGTGAAACTTGACAGACTTTAATCTCATAATGTTCAATTTCAATATTCCTTCATCATCATAACGTGCCATCTCTCCAGGTATCAAATAAATATAAAAAATAAGAAAAATTGTATGTAATTGTAACAAACACGTTATTTTTTATTTGAAGGAAAAACCAAATACCTGTCAGAGAAATTCCAAGTTAAAATCAGTCCTTCAGTACACGAAATGGACTCGTCGATTAATCTTTTGTTGCCTTAAATTATTGATTTTTACAATTGTTCTACACTTTATTAGAAAATAGTCATAAATGTCATTTTACCGTGTTATTGGTGTTATTATGGTTTATGAACAATTAAAGTAAAAGCGAGCTCCGTGTGACACGATTAGATATTACAAAGTTTCGAGTATTGTCCATTTATAGTATTTATTCAATTTTTTAAACACAAAATTTTAAAGTAAACGTGACCATACCTTGCACTTTCAACCTCTGAAGTTGTTACTATCACTTAAGATTAAATAACTCGGCCAAAAAATGCAATTTGCTCTATAAAATTATGTTCGCGACATTAAACACAAATTGAATTAAATGCTTCATCGAGTGTATAACTTATTTTTTATGTGATTTTAAATACACATGTATATTGTATACCTATGTACATGACCTACAAGTATACTTGTGTAATAATACCCGGAATCGGTTACTTACCACATTATTATTATGCGTGTTGTCGTCCAATCGTAAAGTCGGGTAGATCATGATGTAGCCGGGCATTGCATGTGACTTTTTTTTGGTTACGCAGAAGAAACTTGCACACAAGTACCCATTTCCTTTTGACTGGTGGGGCTGAATTATGTGAGGTTTTACCCACCAAAACTCCTGCGGTGGCCGTCCTCGGCGTGTTATCAAGGGGTTTCGGGGTCTCCTACGGAACGCACTGGAATCCCGCTCATGCTGTACCGAAGCATTTCTCAGGCGGCGCAGTGACAAAGTCTCCCTTCTCCTTCAGAATGCCACGCGGACCACACTAGTCTAAGCTCGTAACATGATGTGTTCAATGAAAAGTTGGGCAGTTAGATGAGAGCAATACATTTGTCGACATTCCAAGCTAAACGCTGCGCCACATCTGACTTGGCTAAATATAGCGTAAAACAAATATATAGGACCATATAGGACACCGCTAGTCTAGTCTAGGACACCGTCTTATATGGCATTTCATGAAACTAATGAACAATTAAATAAAGCTATCACCAGAAGTTACAAGAGTTTTGTGTAAATCACATCATGACTACGTTTAATTATTATTTACTAATAGTTTGGACACCCAACTGAATCCAACCATCCAATTATAACTTTTACGTCATGAAATGCCTTGTGCATCCTTTCCAGCTCGGGGGCGGCGAGAGGGTACGTGGGACTTCACACTAAAATCTGACAGTGTTCTTCTCTACGCCAATTTCCAGGATAGCAACTGCGCGTTAGCATTCTTTCTCGGCTCCGGCAGCGGCGCCAATGCATCAAATTAAATGTAGCACACTGACATTATTCTTCTCAATCAAGCCACTCGAATTAGGAAATTTACAAAAGGAACACATGAAACACAGTTGTTTTACTTCAATATTATTCATTGTATTTATGACACAATTACACAACCGATTTATTTATCTTTTTTACACGCGTATGTATACCAAGCAACCAAGTAAGCCTACATATGAGTCGTCAATCATATACTACTATATACTCAACTACAGTAGGGCACAATGATTTGGTTGCATTGAACGATTATGGAAGGTCTCTATTTCATGAACTGATGGCATTTCATGAAACGTCCAGGTAGGTACATCACGATCTGCCCAAATTTACAGTCCTACCTACGACAACATAGGGCCAGGACAGAGCCGGATGTTCGGTTTTTACAACATAAAGACAATGACAATCGTATAAGTAGGTTACGTAATAGATAATACTTAACATCGGTATGCATATCCTTAATCCGTAGATTACTATCAATTCATAAACATTGCGGTTAAGTTAGAACCACAGATCCTAATTTACGAGTGTAGCGATTATTTTTTTTACATTCTTGTATATTTTTATGGATGAGTGAGTTTTGTGTGAATGCTTGAAATTTATAAATCTAATACACGGATGGAATCTATAAATTATTATCACAGAAATTCCCTAAAATCCCAATACAAACCAAATACGGCCTGTGGTATAAAATACAATAGACAGTCAAAAAGTAAGATGCAAGTGAAAACATACCTCGTGTAAAAAAAGGTCTTCAATTCCATTTTCGGTTGAGCATTTTAAAAATATCTTACAATATTTACTCACGGGTCTATGTCGCGTTAATACTTTAAGGCTAATTAACCTATTTTAACCCGACGTTTCAACCAGATTGCACCGATCGTGGTCATTGTAAAATAACTTAATTATTTACGTCCTTATACAATCCTCGTAAGGAGAACGTAAAGTAAAAAAATTTTTTTGGATGTAAACGTGTAAATTATGTAATACGTACTCGTATATGTAATGTTACTAACGTTATAAACAAGTTACATTTTAAAGTGACCTTGAAAAAATGTTATCGGACTGTACTGACGTTCGTTGAGAAAATTTAATGTCTTAATTAAATTTGAAGCAGAAGTTTTACCAGGAAAATGCCGGAATTTAGAAATATTTCCAGGAATTCCTTATATTACTAATTTTACAAATTTTGAAATTCTTTCGGAAATAACAACTCTATCTAATTATTTATTGTTTGTTTTTCCAATACAGGTCACGAATCATGGAAACTAGATCTCAAATTCTACTTCCAAACTTCCAAAATATTTTCTGTCACTATCATCTAAATAAAAACGAATTTTTCTTTGTATGTGCAAACCATTCATCCGATTGTACTGAAACTACAGTGAGTTGTTCTGTTTACGCCCGCAAAGGTTTCTGAATTATTTAATTTAGTAAGTAAAAGACTATGTGAGCGAAGTTGCAGGCGATAGCTAGTATTTAATAATAATCTGTCACGAACAGGTATCGTTAAAAAATAGATATGCCTTTGAAATATTTTCATCATTACCTACGTTAATTGAAATTGTCTCTAAGTATTAATACTGAAATTATTATCAGTTAAAGATTAATTAAGTATGATCTCTATGATTTACCCTTGAATTTTTATTCAAGGATTAATTTGAATAGGACACAGTAAGACTATACAACCACTACAACGTTCACAACTAATATAAAAAATATATCGTACTCTCATATACACAACTTCTATCTCTCACGTATACGTAAATGAAACCAATTCTTATTGTTGTCACATAAATTCGACACACGTTTAGTCTGAAACGTACTCGTAATGACAGCGTCAGTAAACTGTACAAAAACTTAAAATTGCTCATGTAACTAGAGAATCTGTTCGATATTGTTAACTACTATGTACCTTTATATTCATCATAATGTCAATAAACGCTTAATCTCAAGTAAAACCAAAACCCTTTATATTTAAATAGATCCAGGTCGCAGCCGATCGGAGTAGTGGCTCCTGTCATCCATCCGTGCGACCGCATGTGGTCCGCGCTACCGTGGCACCGCGAGGGTGCAATGGGGGCTCTATCATTATCCTCCCGAGAAGCATTTTGGCACAGCGCATCTACCGCCGAAGTATTGATGGGTAAAAACCCCTGGCATATGCTTGCTTGTAAGTTTCTCACACGTAAAAAACAAAGATAATAGAAAGTAACTTCCATAATATTACTTTTTACATGAATTCATTTATTTGACAACTGCATTTAACTTTATGAGAACTTACCTAGAACCTACTTCAGTTTAATGAGAACATGTCACCGTGCTGGAATAAATATATCAAAAATAAATATAATAATACATACCGTTTGAAACAGATTGTTAAACTGACTTTGCCGTCCTTGAACATCTTTGAAAATAGAATGTAAGTAGGTAAACAAAACAAACAGTATCAAAGAAATACATAGACATATTTAAAAGTAAAGGTGCTATTAACGATATGACAACCCAAGGTCGTGATAAATTACTTATATCCGTTATAAATCAAAATAAATCCTTCAATCACAAAAATAAATCTCATTTTAGTTTTAGTTACCGAGTTAATTACGTTAAAAGGTTTTACCTTTTGTGTATAAGATCGACGACTCTACCAAAGACAAAAATGTAGTCTGGGAATGATCCTGTTTATGCATTCGTAGCTTATTGGTATTAATTGTAGCTTGATGTTGTGTAGAGGAAATAAAGGTTTTCTTTACAAACTACGACGTCAATCAATCAATCCAATCAGTCAATCCAATAAGCACACAACGCTTATAGTCAACGTATGTTTATGAGTAAAAAATAGTCCTAAATGGTGTCTGTGTAAAATTCAACTAACTACCGTTTTTATAAACGGTAGATAAATTTTACACTTAAGCTGTCAATGACAAAAAGTAGAGTGGTCATTGGCAATATTTTTTACATAAAATAAAAGCCTATTAAAAAAAATTAAGTCTAATACTTTTGCATTGTCTTTATAAAACGTCTTATACAATGCACGAATATCTTTACAAATAATTTATTATAAAAACATTCTTGATTTTATAAACTACTAGATTTTAAGCAACCTCTTGATACCAACTTGATACCCGAATGGCGAAGCAAAAATAACAGTTATGTTTTAGCAACAGATCTATTTCTCACAGAGACGAACCCGCACGCTTATTTATTACTTAACTTCCAGTCAGCATGTGACGGCCAAATATTGCGTGATAGCTGCTGTCAAAACAATAATTTGTGTAATGTAATTTGTATAGTGGCGCTATATCTACCACGAAAAGTGCATTTTATGGTAGTGGTGCAATAGTAATGCAATCGTCATACATGATATCAATTTTATATTACAATTAGTCACCGGTCGCGCAGTGCCCGCCATCGTCCGTCTCGGCAGCCTCCTTGCGGAGCATTAACGTCTCCGCGAAGGATACCAGCCCTCCAGGAATTGCGATCCGCCACCATACCCGAAACTACGGCTGGCGGAAAGAGATCTCGTCCGATTTAGTTGACCAGGAATCGACCCTCCAAGTCCCACGCAGGGCACTCCTTCACCAGTCCTGGTCCCTCCCGCAGTGATTGCACTGCATTGTCAATTCACTTCCGATGCGATACAGATACTCGCCGAAATATCCATGTTTGGTGAGTGTCTGCGTCAACCGGTAGGTGAGTCGGAGAGGAATGGACAGGTCTATCGTAGGAAATCTATTCCGAGTTTTCGAGCCTTATTAGGATATAAAAACAAAAGAGAAAAAGGTACTTAAGTTTAGATTGTCAAAGTCTGTTAAGTACGAAGAGAAATTAATCAACAATTCTAAACATTACAATACTAACTGCAAGAAAGTTTATAATATATAACTAAATCAAATGAACCTACAACTATATACGAGTACTATTTGATAAGTAAAACGAAGGTACTGCCAACTATACAAAGCTAACGAGTCCTTTCTATATCCTAGTATACCTATTACTCTTTTGAATCATCTACTTATTTTTTCTATAGAAAAAAAGTAGGTGATTCGAAAGAGTTAACAAATCAAAAAGCGGACTTGTATGCGCGGAGTCGAGAGTACCGAGTCGCGAAGAGACAGCCCGGTCACTGCCCTTCTTGAGAAGTACTTCAGCACAACACTAGGGGGCTCCAATGTAGGGATGCGAAATATCCCAATAAATAAAAAAGTCGAGACGGGTAAAATAAAATCGGGACTTCTCAAAAAAACATTTTTAATCCTGTGATAAATTCCTAAAATCCCGATCCGATTCGGTGCTGGTGAGCTGACCGAATCCTATCTCTGGTATATCCTGAGGATGTTTCGTCGAGAAGCGAAACACGTGCCGATTGGTGGTTATTGGAGTTTGAGCGGAAAATAGCTAAAGATTTTAGGAGTTTATCACATGAAATGGATTTCCGCACGTATATTTCTGAGTCTATATAATATTTTTAATCATAATAATAAACAAGAGGTAAAAATTTCCACGGGAAATTTAAACAATCCACAGACTTAGAATGTGACAATCAATGAACTACTTACTAGGTACTTAAGTTTAGTTTTTGTTCTTAAAAGAACCCCCTGCACCGCATTTGCTCACTCTTATTGCGGTTGTTTCACGAATGAAGTAAAAAATTGTAGAAGTAAAAAATCGGGACAATTAGTATCCCGCCAGTACTGTGGTCGGGACGCAGGGAACATGGGCCCAAAATCGGGACATCCCGATTAAATCGGGACAGTTCGGAAAGCCTACTCCGGTGCGTGCCATAGGGGATAACGGAGTCCCTCGATAATGCACCGAGGACGACCATCGCAGAATTTTTAGTGGGTAAAATCGTATATGGCACACGGGCAAAAGTATGTCGAAATTCATGCGGCGCTGGATACTTGTGTTGAGGTTTCTCAAGTGCTATCAAAAAAGCTCGTAGGCTGTGAAGCATTACACGCTGATTGTCGCTGCAAACGACTATAGATAGTATGTATGTATCGTCCAATTAATTCATACCAAATTACGGAAGTTCATTTGCTTATGTAGTACAAAATTAAATGTAAAACAATTAACTATCGTAATTATTTTTAGACTGCCATTGTAACACTATAAACTGGCTTGCGGAAGAAAGGCGGTTGAATTGTTAACAGTTATATTTAAATTAGTTGCTTACGCACTATAGATAAAGATTCTTTGTTGTCAATAAAATTGACAACAAAGATTATTTATTTACAGAATGAACGTATTATTGACCTATTTACCTTCATTTAGTACGACTGGTTATTTTTGCTGAAACTACAAGTTTGTAAAAAAGGTTACTTCCATTTTTTATTTATTTATTAATAGTGCATTCAGTAGTTTTTATACCGATACTAGGCCAGCTGCTATAAATTGTTTTTATGAATGCAATTAAGCGTGCAATCGCAAATCGATTTATTTAATTTTAACTGAGTACCCTACGTTTTAGTAGCTATTATTATTATTAGAGAACGAGTATAAAGTCTTGTGACTATTTATAAAAAAGGTTATAGATGTCGCCTTTGTTTACATTTAACTTCTAATAATAAATGGACATTGATTTTGTAATAGTTTACAGCATTTTTTGTTTCGTTTTTCGAGATTAGTAATAATTTATATTCTTTTTCATATAATTTTTTTCTTGTAACGTAGCCGTAGATAAAGTTTATTATTTTTACAATATTCCATTTTTTTAAAAGGAAATACTAAATCAATCCAAAATTAATTTTTCGAATACTTTTGTATATTATGACATCGACCTACTTTCAACATACTATGTAAGTAGTTAATTGCAGCTTGTTTACACGGGTAGATAGGTATGACGGCTTTTCGTCATTTAGATACCTAGGTACTTCGTTTGTACAGGGTGTCCCGATTCCGGACATGTAGATACATATGAAAGTGATCGACAGAGAACATCACCACCGACCGTTTGGATGTACCTATATGTAGCATAATGCAAAAATCAACAGAAATTATCGTATTTCCGGAATTACTTTAGCTCATTATCATAAACCTGTGTATAACTTATATTTTATTCTACATACATACATATCTTCACGCTGTATCCCTAACGGGGTAGTCAGAAAGGATAAAATGTCAAGCATCGTGGTTTTGGTATTTTATATTATTATAATATATATCAAGAGTATTTGCTTGATCTATTGTAAACGGGTTACCTATACCATACGAGTACATAGGTAAATAATAATAAATAAGTATGTTATTATAAACAATAATTATAAAGCTGACGAAATCATTTAACTTTTCTAAGCAAGTATTGGTAAGTCAATTAAAATAGTTACTTTATGTCGAAATTCCATTAGCCAATTTCTTCATTCAACTGAGACACAAAATTTCTCAACTTGCACCTGAAAGGGTTCGCTGTAATTAGAATTACTATACCAAAGTAACACATTAGAAGTAGAGAATTAAATAGATCGGAACCTTTTACGCAAGAGAAATTAATTACTTATAAGTTTGTTATAATTAAGTATCAAATATCAATACTAGTAATGGTTACGAGTCAATTAATTTTATTGAACGATAATACTAAAAATGTTTTATTAGTGTTGGTTTGTCTGTACTTCCGTAATAATTAAAGTAGTGGATGCAATGTTTGCTTACTTTTAAAATTAATCAAACTTCAACATTCATATTTTAGAAATTAGGCAAATATTTGCATTTATACTGGCACTCTCTGGCACAGTTGATTGCGTCAGTGATATCGAGGTTCGAAAACAGAAAGAAAACGTATTATTGTTATATTTAGTGGGTACCTACATACCTAGGAGTTTTTGCCGGGATTTTATGGGGAGCGGTTGGGCATTTATTTTAATTATTTGCAAATGGTTTCTAGTGGATATTGTGATGTAAAATTGGTGTAGTTTCGTACCCCAAGTATCTACGCCGTTGTGCTGTTATGTGAAATTGTTGAAATAAGTGCTTATTTAGTGGAGCGATGTTGGGGTTTCTTTAGTGGTTTAGTCTGCTTCAGCGGATCCTATTAGGAAGACTGGCTTAATATATTTGTCGCCAGAAACTTCAAGTAACATTTCAAATGTATTACGTCCACTTAGGGAGAATCTTACTTCTGCATATGGTAGGTACCTACCCACGTTGGCTAAAATACTTTGTTATATGGGATAATAAATATGCATCTTTAATTACTCTCATGCTTTTTCATAATGTTTGCAGAAGCATGTTATAACTTTTTGAAATACAGTGGAAAGAAATGTAATGTAAGTATACAATATAATGTAACCGTAAAACTTAGACATGAGAATAGATTTTGTTTGTAGGTAATAATTAGATAATCGAATAGCAACGAATTATCACAGAAACACAAAACTAGTCTTTGCGAAATCTATGAAAACTGGATTCGTACCTATCTTTATTCTCAGCCTTGCAAGAGCTAATAAAGTTTTGAGTACTTGACCTGCTTCGATCCTTCCAGTAAAGTAATAAGCATGAAAGGATAAAATCGGTCGTGAAAAAGAACAAATGTAATTCGATAAACCAATTCACATAAATAACCAATATTTCACTATACTAGCGGTACTGAATTTTGGAACTAGGTAGGTATACTTACCTACAATATGTACAACATGTACCTGCAATATGTACTTGCAATATGTAGGAGTTGGATAAAAGTATTATTGTAAAAATGAAGAAAAAAATGCTTAAATTTGGCACATGAGCACATCGCATAGAAAGAATGAGTGATTAACGATTGAAGAATATTTATAGAGCATAAATGAGTTGTAGCAGTATTGACCTTTGAAAATCAAATAGCCAGTGTTAGCTGACGAAAATGTCAAAAGCACTCGCATACCTTGGCGGAGGTGTGTGAGGAGAATGAGATTTGAAAAGGAAAACAAGTACGTATGGACCGCGATGATTGAAGCTCCTCCGCCCTATTCGTCTACCCCAATAGGTAAATTTTCATATACATTAAGTAGTTTCTGAGCTCTTTATTTATCGAAGAAGCGCGAAGTTGGATTACAGTCTTGGCTAAAAAAACTTGATTCTGCGAATCAGTTTTGGCCAAACAACGGCCAAGCTTCCTCTCAATTGAAACTTGTACTCATGACTTGTAGAATCACCTCGGCGTAACTTTTCTTTAGTTTTGTATTTATAGTAATTCTTTTTCATTCATAAGTTATTTATCGTATTACTACCTATTGACAAAAAATACTATTAAAACATACTTGATTTGTATAACATATTGTGATATCTGAAGGCTGTTTCACTTGTTTGCTCACTAAATAGGTTTAGTACGAGTAGTTCTCGATATTGTAATACATTTTAATATTTTACGACGAAAGAAAATCTATCATTTTGGTAGCAATATCTTGATATCATTATAACCCTCGTGTATAAAGTAAGCGATGAATATAATATATACGCAATATGACAAGGTGCTTAGATAGTTTGGTCGCATAGAAAGCATTAGTGACGAAATAATGACGAAGAAAATCTACAGATCGAAGTCACATAACCAGGCGACAATATGTGAAGGGAATGATGAGGTTTGAGGAGGCGAAAGAGATATGTAAAGACCGTCATGCTTGAGATTTTAACCTCTCCAACTGCCCCATGGGGGGTTTAGCGTGAGTATAAGTATGTACGTTACGTTACATATACGTTAAATATGTATAGAAATTGGAAACTGTATAAAGAGGTAGGTAGAGTTTTACGTTAATATATAATTAATAAATAATTTAGAAAAAATTGTAGCAAAAAAAGAATATTTGGCTAGGTATGTTTTCGGTAAGAAATCACTGCGACATTAAAAATTAATTAGACATCTACATTAAATACAAAATGTTACTTATTGATGTTTATAAAAATCATTAATGAAGAAACGTTCTGAAAAGAAAATCAATCGTATAAATACCTACTTAGTTTTTGTGTAACAAACTTATTAGTTTGGAAACAGCCAATAATCGTATTTTTTCCTTGTATCACCACTAAAGGTGTTAAAATTCAAGTAAAAGTAAAAACGCAAATGGTTAAAGAGTTCAGTGAGGTCTAAAAATAAATGATGTTTCATTTTCTTGCAATAAACAGTTTTTGAGAGCAATTTTAATTTTTTTTATATGTAATTAGATATATACAACTGGGACGACAAACGAGCAAACAGTCCATATGATGGTAAGTAGACTGAGTGACCAATGGACATTTACACTATCAAGGCTAAGAATACAGTTCTGATTGAAATGCATTGTCAACTCTGAGGAATAAAATGTTGTGCCCTTTGTGCTAGAAATTTCACTGCCTATCTTACTCTCCACACTGGAACACAACAATGCAAACACTGCTCTTTGGCGGCAGGATTAGCGAGTAAGATGGTGGTAGCGATATCGAAGGACCCGGCACAAAGTTCTCGCCAATTTACCACCCGCTTGGACACGATATATGGTAAATACTATAAATAGCCTAAAAATGCCAAAAAAGGAGTTGATATCATACCACTTTACTCAGTACCTACGAGGGTTACTTAATATAAAACGATTACAAGTTATTCATTATATAAATACGCTGAAGTGTTTTTAAATTTTTTTATTCAAATTTCTCAATTCGCGGACGAGTTATGCTCCGGAGGGAAAAAGAGCAGGCTCTTTATGCGCGCAGCTCGTTAAAACGTTGCATTCAGCCATTTTTCAAGTAGCATAATGTTAAATGTCATTTTTTTTAATTTTATAAAACTTGTGAAATACTGAAAATCGATAAAAATGTCGTGCAGAAAACGTAAAAAGATGGAAATTCAAAGATTGTTGATGTTAATGAAAAAGAAAAGAGGAGTTTAGTAAGGGAACGTGTTCTAATATGGGTGTTGTCTAAGAAGGAAAGAGTATTGATGTGGCCATCCAGAACGGGAAGCAGAAGCGTAGGCGCGCATTTGACGGACATGTACCGGCGACGATCTGGTGAGAATGAATGTCAAAAGCGCGAAGGTGTCGGGTGAAGAAGGCCCTAAACCGAAAGAAACGGCGTGTATTGCAAGAGACCTACACTCAACTTGGGCGGAAATGAGCTGAAGAAGAAGAAAATATTGATTTTTCACGAAGAAGTTGTGACGCAATAATATGCATAACAGTAGTACCGTAGTTACTTGTCACCCCTTTTTGCTAACATTTGTCTTTAATTTAACTCGAACAAACTGTTATAAGCCTAAAAAAATGCAATTTTCAAGGTACCGTTAATGTAAATAACATATGTAATGGTGGCTTGTAAATAGTTGGTGCAAGCGAGATGTCAGTTCCTTAAATAGAGTTTGAATAGTTGGTGCAAGCTACTCTAAATGTATTTAAGTTTAATTTTTGGCGAACGAAAAGTTCCGATAACAGTTTTGGATAAAGATCTATAGTTTCGACCTGTTTTTAACTGCAAACATTTTCTTTCTTTTTTTAAGGTGAGGAAATGCTTTATGCATTCTTATTCCACTCGGAGGACGGCGTATGTGGGTCTCCTCGCGCATCGAGTCTAGCCACTAAAACCGTTTGGTGTTCCTCGTAACGCCATAGGCATGGTGCTGGGATTGCGAGTACCTACGCTTTCTCACTCTTTCAACCAAGAGCAATTACCGTGGCTTTAGATATTTGTCTAAATATGGCAAATATAACATAGACATTTCTAATAGGTATATTTGTTGCCGATTTCTCTAGATAGTACTTAACTTTCCCTTTGAGAAGTGTTAAGTTTAGATACTGAGACATGTAACTATAAAACGGGAAGTATCGCTGATCTGCATAAATATCAATTTGCTTTCTATTTCATGTAAAATGTGATGGTCTAATATACGTAGGTACTTATGTGAATTAAACGTTTTTACATTACCTTAGATATTACACACAATGGAAATGAAATAGCTAAGAATAATATGAAATATTCATAATTAAAGTCATGAGTTTGATACTTATTATCAATCGCTAGCTACTCCGTCCTCGTAGAAAACGGTACTTACTTTAATTTTATTGTAATCACAGTTAAATAACACTACAAAAATTGCACCGGTCAATGAAAGTCCCATCCTGATCAATGTAAATTAACCCGACCCTTAACAAATAGACAAGCAACAATTATGAAATCGGTTTTTTGGTTTTAAGTGTAAGTACTTATATGAGATTAGAAACAGGCCGTTAATTTTTAAAATAGAGGGCCTTCGATTTTATTTTTGCGTACCTATATTACATACTTTGTAAAAATACAACAGGTGCGTTTACTTTACCTGCATATTTATCTTTTTATTTTTATTTAATATATTTCTGAAAATATTTCTAAAACTAGGAATACAATATAAGTAGGCATTATTGAATATAATATGTTATGGATCATTTTCGATTAAATGTTAAAATAAAATATCTCTGACTCGACTCTCGGGAGGCTTGGGACAGAACACTGGTTCTGAGATACGAAACTTTTTGTTAAACAAGTTTTTTGACCGTAACAAATACTAATTGAATAGATAGAATGCGTCAAATATTCATTCGAAAATTCATTCATTCGGTTAAAATCGAAAAGAACATCTGTTATCAATACACATGTTTTTTAATAATTTTAAGTATTCGGTACACAAATAGTACAAGATTGCCGCATACTTGATTTCTCTTTAATTGTAAATTGCGAAGTCAAATATGACGAGACAAGTTTTTAACATTTAATGATTAAATGCTGCCGTGTCAAATATGAGGACGAAGTTCTTTACAACATTGCTACAATCTTATTATTTTAGAAGGTATTAATTTTTTTTTTATAATTTGGTACCTAATTTTGTGTATTGCATTCTGGTGCGACGATGGAGTGTCGTATCTGAATATCTCAAGCACAAAGCACTATTTAATATGTCAACATAGTATTTTTCTCGCATGGTAACTAGGAAGTCTAATTTAAACTTGCATCAAGTGTATACAATTGCATTGCAAACTTAGCGAACGCCTAGTTCAAGTTTAAATTGTTATCTGAGTACGTACTTTGCAAGAAAATTATAATAGAAAGAAAAAGAATAATTATTTATCTAAATACTAAATGTAACGTAACGTAGTACATACTTTAGAAGCCATTAACGCAATGTTCAAATGTTCGATCTATGATTTATTATATATTGAGTTTTATTTCATAAATAATATCAACCCTGTTTATGCTTATCTATGTAGCGCTTTCACTGGTTTAGTGCCAACTGAGAAGTAACGAACTTTCGTTTTGATTTATCAAATAGATGTATTTGCATTTTATTTAATAACAATTAGCGATAACTAAAAAAAAATGGACACAAAAATTACGGAACGAGGACAGAGATAATCTGAAATGTATTTTGGCGCGCTTTTGAGACCGTGAAAATGAAAATCTAATATTTTTCAGCGTAATAATAATCAGAGATAGGTATTCTGTACGATTATTTTGTAAGTAGGATTAGATATAGTTTCAACTTCGAAATGTAGAAAGTTAATCCCAAATATACGTGTAATACGTTAATAGAACATTGGAAATACAAAGAAAATAATAGTTTCAAGATTCAATAATTGTTTGATAAGCACAATAAATTAATCACATAACATTCACATAACATAATCAAGCTTATGAGTACAAAATTTTTCACAATCAGCTACTATTTAGATACTTAAACATCAATAGTATTTTTGTACCTACTTAGATTTTAATACAATAAGGTGATACTTGTCGCACATGTTTCAGAATTTTGAGTTAGAATAATGAACCTAATAATAACAGTACATAAAATATTGGTTATACTATGGATTTACCAATCTGTACAAAACATTAGCAATGTAGCGCGAAAATATGTATTTAGGAATGTACATAATATAGAATTTACTTTACATTTTTTTATATTTTAGGTGGATTTATCATCATGTCTGAAAATTCCAAAAGTATTGCAATATCATATTTTAATCAGTTAAATTTTAATTTATAAATTATCCTACCTTGCAAAATCGAGAGCACGAGAAACGTTGATATTTTAATTTGCATTATTTCCAAATTTATTAACACTTAACTGAAACTTTCCTTCAAATGTCAGCACTTAAATATTTTAGATTGTTTTTTTCATAATGTTAACAACACGTAAATATTGTACGTAGCGTTGATTTCATACTACTGAACACAACCACTGCGAGTTCCTCGTGCCAACTGCGCGCTGCGTCCGTTTTCCCTCGTTTATAACTTCCCTGCCTCATAGGTACACATAAAAGGACAACAGCTGCCTCGGCGTGAACTTTTCCGAAATATAAAATGCATGACTTAGATAGTTAATGAGAGAGAAACAGCAATTTTTGCAAATGTGAACTATTCGTAATAGTAAATAACGATTTTTATTGTTTAGAACCTAACTGTAATTAGGAAGAAATAAAAACCGACAATCCGCAAGTCACACTTCCTCAAGTAGTATCTCACATTGTCAGCTGTTAGTACCAATCGTAACTGTTTGAACTGAAAAAATTATAAACCATGCGTAATGCTCATGTTCCTTTTTCAAAATTTTTCTAAGCGATAATTGTGGAGAAAAGTCCATAGAAAATTACTGTACTTTCAGATAGCAATTTTTTTTACTAAAAAATGTTAAAAGAGTAACAGAGCTCAATTTTTAATATATCATCAAAAACTTTTGTTTTAATTATTTTTTAAGTCTTCAAAATTAACTCACAAAGTCAAAACTCATATTTAAAAGTTTTATTTAACATTTGCACTACTAGCTAGTAGCTATTTACTAATAATTGTTACAATTTTCAGCTATTCACATCAAATCATTTGTGAAAATCTACTATGACAGCAGATAGACATAATATAATTAAACAGACAATGAAGCGATTCCATAAGTGTCCCGTTTTTAAAATTTGGAACCGAGCAAAAAGATTTGTTCGGTTCCAAATTGATTTTAATTTTCTTTGTACCTAACAAAGAAAATCAAAGTTGCGACATCAATTTTCTAAGCAATTCCAATGGTCGTCTGTGATTCAAACACTCATAGTTTGACTACTATTTCTATCTGAACGAAAATTCTTTGGAAGCGTTACGTTATTAATATTACAAGAATAATGTGTACGGACCCGTCGCGTCGATACGTGAGTTACACTTGTAGTATACTTGACAAACTATTTCTATATTATTTTAATGTCTCTCGATATTATAAAAAAAACTATTTATTAGGCATGGTATTTGTTACGGTCAAAAAACTTGTTTAACAAAAAGTTTCGTATCTCAGAACCAGTGTTCTGTCCCAAGCCTCCCGAGAGTCGAGTCAGAGATATTTTATTTTAACATTTAATCGAAAATGATCCATAACATATTATATTCAATAATGCCTACTTATATTGTATTCCTAGTTTTAGAAATATTTTCAGAAATATATTAAATAAAAATAAAAAGATGGGTATTTTCTGGTCTTTTTACTTATTATATTTTACAATAATAAGTAATAAAAATGTTGCTTATAATCGTTATGACATTGGTGAATAATTTTAGGTGTATTATTGCTTCTCTACGCTCTGCTTCTTACCTCACATGCTATATACGATACAAGTGAGAGAAAATATACCCTCGTCTCACTACTCAACCGTGAACGCAGTTGGCTACCACACATAAAGACATCATACTTGTCTCAATCCACAATAAAAGTAAACAGCATAATTATTCCAGTAATTACGCTTATCCTTAGAAATTCGTTTGTCCTCAATTGCCTACGCTTGAACGAACGGAAAGAATTTATCGAAACAGACCGTCACAATTAAAATATTGTATAAAGTGATCCATGTAAAAATTAGAAAAATGGTAAACTCGGTATCTGTTTGTCTGTCACACACATTTTTCTCACAAACTATTTCGCGTAAACAACTATTCGGGACAATTATAGTATATACAAACATACATGCACACAAACATGTGTTAAAGCTGTCGTATCCCTAAACGCAATATGCCGAATAGGCTGAGGTCCTTCCTTTTTACTTCTTTAAAAACAATATTCTCCTCAGACATTCTCACCGAGATATGTCAGTGTTTGTCACATTTCTGTTACTTAACTCTCAGACCTACTTGATCTTAATAAGTTAGCCTCAGAGTATTCCCTACTTACACTTATTTAAACCATGTAGATTTTATAGTAAGTGGTGGTGGTCTGAATTCAGACTTGAATTTGAAAAGTTAATACTTAAGTAATTAATCAAAATAAATTGAAATAAAATCAAAATAAATAATAATTTGAAAATCATTCGGTGCTGGTTAGCTGACCGAGTTCGATCTTTAGAATTTCCCGAAGTTGTTTCGTTAAAATGAGAATCACGTGCCGCTCAACAAGTAGAGTTTTTTAAATCACGAATTTTTAAAAATAGGTTTTACTATTTACGTAGTAATATAGCACGTCGCTGTGTTTTCAATAATACTAAATGGGGGCAAAGACCATACGTATAGACCGCATTTTCATAAAAAGACTTTTTTACGATCTATGACGTCTTGAAATGAGCCATAGACGTTGTCGCCTTTCATAATATACTTAATATAAAAATAATAGTTAGGCCTACGAGAAAGATGGAAGTCAATGGGTAGGTATATAATATGCAATGATGCATAGTAAGTTAGTAAAATAGGGTACATAACTGTGAACAATTTGTTATGTATTGAGTTACATACAATTTTATGTACTACCTAAATACTTATAAGGCAAAGTTTTGTCATAATCATCAGAATGAGCGCTGCGACATTTGTGACCCTCAAATCCAGTTTACGTTTCCGTGTAAGTAATATATTTGTTAATGTTATTTTTAAAGATCTTCTTGTTATTGCATTAAATTTCTCTGAACATTAACAAATATTAGGGATGAACATTAACCTATGCAAACGAGACCAAAATTTCGAAGCATCTGCACACTGAAAAATTATGTTCAAATCAAAATAATTGTTTTGTCATATTTATCAAATTATCACACTTGAGGGAAATTATACCAGTAAATCTCCACATATCATTACACAGCAGATGCTTCTGAAAAGAACTGAGAGAAGGTATCTTGTCCATACACTAATTTTTCTAATAAATAATTCTTGTGTAGCTAGTGATTAATAGGTGTCTCTTTGTAGGTATCAATTATTATTTTTTAAAACTTTAATCTAATTTTTAGTGGGGTTTTACCAACATACTAGAAAGCTACCTTCATAAATTCAGGCAATTTCCCAAAATGGAATTCGGTTAGCAACACACTTAGTTCTTAAAATAAGACTCGTTTTGGCTCGATCGTATTTCGTAGGTACCTACTCAAGCAAAGAGCATATACGTAGTTGGCCAGACAAGATTTACGAACTTACTTTTTAATCAACAAAAAAAGGCTATACTGTGATTTTCAACATAACTTCTAGCTCCGTTAACTAACTTGTTTGTAATCTTGTATTTTTAACTGAATCTGTGTACAAGTAGATATATTTTTTCTAGCATAATTATATATTTTCGTAGATGACTACGAACGGCACAATATAAATATGTATTATAAACACACACACATACACACACACACATCTTCACGCTGTATACCTAACTGGGTAGTCAGAGAGGACGGTGCGGCAAGCCAATGTATTATATACTTTATTATTAATTTGATTATATACATACATATTATGTTCTTTTATTTAAAATCTGTCATGAACGACACGTACGTAATTGAATTAATTGTAGAAGGACTATTATTTATATGTCGGTGGAAATAATAAAAGGCACTCATTTGACTATACTATGGCAAAACGCGACTTCCGGTTTGGAAGGGATAACGCGCTAACGGAACGTCGGGGCCGGCACTGAACATCTGTTAGACTACGGCGCCCGGTGCAATAGCATTTTTCTGACGGATCGTTTGCCATTATTAAATTTCCAATTACTTACGTAGTAGTTGTTACAAAGAGTTTTCTGTCGTTTGCACATTAACTTTGTCTTAGCGTTGTATTTTATGGAGTAGTTCGTCTCTTGTATGATTAGATACCTATTTCTCATGACTGAGTCGCAAGAGCACGAATTGCCCTGTATCTTTTCCGACATATATTTATTTCAACCTGTGGAACAAAGGTATTTCTGGATACCTAATACCTATTTATAAGAAAATCGGTCATGATAGTTCTACTCGCGCAGTGTTCCAATGATACTTATAGTTTACGGTGGTAAACTAATTAATCTGTGCTTATAGAATGGTAAATAGGTATTACCTTACCTTATTTGCCCCTTTTTTAATTCTCCCACGAATATTTTAAAATGTTAAATAGCATGCCATAAGTTTACAGAAGCATATAAAACTGTGACAGACAGACGCATACCTAAGTAATCTTATAAGGGTTACGTCCAAGGAGCATGTAATCACTGTTACGTCTTTCGCGACATCCAAACCTAGCCTGCTGCATGATTTTTCTTTGATTGTAAAGTTTTTGACATTTAATGATAAAGGCTGCTATTTGAAAATATATAACAAAAATTTTTAGACGGTACCTATATTATTGCAATTTCATTATTTTTAGTAGGTATCAGTTTTCTGTTTATATTTTGGTATTTACTTTTGTGTATTACACAATTGCCTTCAGGTACGACGATGTACCTGAGGTACGAGTCGTACCTGAATAATTTCCATAACGAAACATTGTTTGTTACGTCGACATTGTGTCTTTAACGAGGGGTAACTAGAAAGTCGAATTTAAACTTGCTTAAAATGCATACAATTACATGTCAAATTTAGTGCACGCCTAGTTCAAGTTTAAATCGGTATTTGAGAGATTACCATGTCGGGGAGGGTGGAATATCTGAGTACCCCAAGAAACCTATTTTAGGTTTCTTGGGGTGCTCATTACGAAAACGACATTCATTTTCAAATCCAAAATGGCAAAAATTATTGTCCTGGACAAATATCTGTTCTGTTATACGAACTCTGTACAAGCGCGACGCGTAGATACGCGCTTGTACTGAGCTCGCAAACCTATAGCGTATGGAGTGTCGTTACTGATAATGGAAAATCTGAATATTTTGGTTTTATTATGCCATATTTAATTTCTTTAATAAACCATCCTTTCATGTATATTTTTTAACTAACATTTAAACTTTTAAGCACCCCTTAAAACTTATTTTTCATACCTAAAAAAATCTTGAGGGATCGACTTTATTGGATTTTTGAGATGTGTTTTTTTTTTGATAACGCATAAGGAACCTGAACACTTTGATTTCATACGACCCCAAGTTACCGAAACGCCGTCACGTTTGCAATGCCTTATTTATTTAAATACTATACTAAAAATGAGAGATTTTGGCTTCGTCGCTGACGGGTACGAATAAAATTAATATTTAATACAGATTACCACAAAAACATTATGCAATAGATATTATTTACACATGAACTTTTCAAAATAACCGCTACAATTTCAAGAAATTGTCATGATATGAGCATGACATCAAATATTACCGAAGCCCTTTTAGATTGCTGTTACTTATAGAACACATGGGCAATATCACATATTCAATAAAATATACCAAAATAGTCTTCGAAGTCATAGGGGTAATTCGTTTCAGTCACGAACACGGTCAATTTTCTTTTAAATTACCTTCTGTCTCATAAGACAATTTACTCGTAATGTAAACATTTGTTAACCAACCACATCAGCACGGTTTCACATATATAAACCGTGAAGTTTCTCGCTTAGTGTTACTCATGTGCGTCTAATGAAAAATCAAAAACATTGTTGGACTTCACACATTTATTGTATTTTTGTCTAATAAAAATACTCTATCAATATAACTATAATCGTAAGAGGATATCTACAGCAATTGACAGTCTTGCTGGTTGTACATATATAGCAGAATGCAGAACACAACATAAAATTTCCGCATTGCACTTTTAAGAATTCGTTTATTAAAATTAAACCAAAATATTTTAAACTTATTTTACAGCCCTATTGCATCTATTGAAATTTTTGAAGACTGCATTAGTTTACAATGTGTTTTTAAATAGACTTATGTATTGCACTCTAAAACATAAGACTAACGAAAATATTGAATTAAATCACCAGAAAAATTATATTTTTTTTTTCCTGACTATAAAAAAAATTGTACAAATATGCACTACACATATTTAGTAGAAACTCAGGTAATCGCCGCTAAGTTTGAACACGTTAGATGTAATGCAATCATGAATGATGTAAAAGCCAAGGAAAGCTATAATAACTATCAAATCGAAATCAGTCGTTGAACTTCTTGAGAATACTGCTTGGCTAATTTTCACTTAAGGACGACTATAACATACATTTCAGTATGTAATTGTGGTAATATGTAATTGATTTTGTTCTCAAACATCATGAAAACTGCCTTATGGGTATTAAGGGAATGAGACTGAAGTCCTACGATTGATTGTACTGTGTAACCACAATGGCTATGTGCATAAATTCGACTGTGTGACTCATCACACAGTTTTCAACACTATTCTCAGTGTTCCTATGTCAGGAATACGGCTCTCCTGAAGTTTGGTTTTGCTTGTAAACCTACAGATTCGATATTATTTACATGTAAAACAAACTGTAAAATATCAGCGTCTATTGTTGCATGTATCGATGTATGTTTTATCTACAGACTAAATCTATGATTGCGTGTGTAATATTTTATCCATTACTTATTGTAGTATTTCATTGCATTGCATAAAAACTAATAAAATTGAGGAAGCCATAATGTATTTTGTCAGAGGCATACGAACTATTTGTTTGTATTTGTAATCATATTGATTTACATGCAGTCATTAATTCTGAAAGAAAATCAAAATATTTTATTATCATAAAGTTTAACTTTTTCATTAAAATTTATATAAGAATGAAGTACATAATTCAATTCCATATTTTGTATTTCCACATTAAATAGTAATGTGAAATAATAAATCAGCAACTAGGTTTTATGGTATATTGCCAATTTTCCAACAGGGTCGAGAGTCTATAGATGTTAATAAAATCAATACACAAGCTCGTCATACTTAGCTGAAACTTATTTCAAATGGTCTACTTATATTTATTATGTACAAAATGTAACTAAAATAATTTTCTACATGTTAGTATGGATATTTGTAACATTCACCTTTAATGTCGCTATTTAACAAAATAGCGACCGAAATACATTTTTGGATACTCTCAGTGGTGCTCCAAGTAGTAAACGACTATTGTACATATCACATATCTACAACATAGCAATATTATGATAAATATTAAATATTTACGATCGGTGTATTCTGTGGCAAAAGAAAAAGAGAATTACAATAATTATATTAATGTATTCGAAACTAGGAGACCATTACGGTCTCTTAGTTGCGTGTGTTTATGGCGTGGCGTGTTTTTATTTTGCTCATTATTTTAAAAGGAAAGTTGACAATATTTTATGCTCCATCTGTCTTAGGTAGATATGTCATAATTACTTCTACAGTAGTTTACGATTCAAATAGTCGGATACACGAAAAAGCAATTAAGGCGAGTATTCTATTAGTATACTATTCCCAAATGCAGAAACAATCTAAGAAGAGTGAAGAACATCTCATAGGTTCCGCGAGCGTCGATTGATATAATATAGAATTGAACTGCTTGTTCAATAAACGAAATTATGACGTCTCACCCATTCAATGACAGTTACTTTGGTATGTTTTTTTTAATATGCACAACCAGGTGTATGTAGATTACAAATTAGAAGACTATTTGAGTTTTTGATGCAGCGAAATAAAACAGATCATGTACCAATATTAAGAGAAATGGTTCAATAATATATATTACCTATTAGATTTATACGAAAAGTAATAATTAGTGTGAAGAAAGTGTTCATACATCAGTGTGAAAAAATGGCATTTTTAGTTCATGTTTGCTTCACGATAGACTTTATTTCATAAAGAGTAAAGTTGAGACTCAAAGAAGTTTAAAATTTTTTAGTTTGCAAAATAATTTGACAGATGTGACAGTTTTTGCTTAGTTCAAGTCAGAAAGGGAAGTCGCTACATGTGATTAGTACTATATTTTTCTATTCTCCAACAGAGATTCACACTGACATTATGGCCGATCTGAGGTGCGAGCGAGTGCCATTTAATCAAGTACTCGGTCGCTATGCGCCGCGGCGGGACAACGCGGGATAGCGTTATACGTACCACAGACATCATCTGATCCTTACTATTCAAGGGTCTAAACAAGTTGTGTTCAAAAATACTGATTTTAGTGTAAAGAAATCTAAAAATACTGCCTTCTACTATTCAGAGTTAAAAAAATGTAGGTCGTGTATTAAAAAAAACACTTATAGTTATCAGCCTCCATCTAACCCGAACCGTTTGTAAAAACTTTAAGTGGCAAACGCTTAAAAACTGACAACACTGGCCATGTTTCAAAAGTTTCGACTCCAGGATCACTGCGACACGAATCGTGCCTAATTTCAGATCCACCATAAAGTTTGGTGTTGTTTATGGTAATTAGTATTATCAATCGATGTATGGTAGTTTAAAATGAAAGTAAATAGTATACAATAAATATCAGGCCTTAGTAATTTTTGTCTCGACGCCGACGTCGCTCTGGATTGCGTTATTAAAGCATTAAATTAGAAAATTACAATTTTATTAAAAATAAATTTTTTGTGTACTTGTTTCTATATGATAAAATTTGTCTTACTACTCTAGAAATGTGTAAACAATCTAGTTCTACACATAGCATACATAGTATGTACAAACGTATCTATATACACAAATATGACATGGTAAAGATTAATCGAGCTCTAAATCGCACTTTTGAGCTTCACCATACCGTGAACACGCATGAGCATTCTAGCCATACCCGTGTGCCCACTCATTTATATGAAAAATAATGTTTTTACCGGTAGGTACTTTGTTTCTTTAAAGCATCAATATAAGGCAAAATCTAATGCATGTTCGCTACTGTGGCGGACCTGGCAGACATTGGTAACTTACAATTGTTATTGTCTGAATATGTAAATAAATTACCTTGCACTGAACTTACTAAAAATGAGATGATAATTACTAAGATATTTACTAACATTCTAGATTAACAAAATAATAATTTCTATAACAGGAAATCTTGGCAATCTGCATGCAGCCTAATACTGTCACAGAACTCTTCATGGATTCAAAAAATGAATAGTATTATTACTAAGAAAACATTTCAAAATATTAGATATTGTTCAGTGTCTGTATTTACATAAACTTGCACTACAATAAATTACTATAATACGCCATCGAAGACGTAATCAACTTAGATACATACATAGAACCTTAGCATTATGAAAAATTATACAAGTTTAATAAGGATATATACCATTTCTTTTACTTTTAATTACTAACAATATGTATGTACAGAATCCGTAAATTAAAGGTGAATGACTCACAAATAATAAACTTAAATACAAGTGATTAATGACAAAGGTTACCTAATATCGTATTAACAATATTGTGCGTATTTGACAACGAATAACACCATCATTATTAGATAATATGGGTAATGTGCAGGCGATGACTCGATAGATTTGGTTGATATGTCTATATGTTGGTGACATGATGCAAAAATTGTGTGAAGCCCTGTGAGCATATGTCAATAAACACATATTGTATGGAAATAGCATTATATTGATACTACGTTTGTAGCTTATACATAATACATCATGTCACAAAATATTATTTTTATGATTGATCATCATAAATATATTCATTTGTACATTACACATGTGATTTCTTTAAATTTAAGTCTATTTACAAATAAACACAACAATCCAACCTACACCCCTATTCATATCGTCTTTAGTCTAAACTTCCAAATCAAATAAATCAGGGCTGTAAATATTATTAACTAAATCCTATTGATGTTTTTTGAAGAAATAAATTAATATTGCATTATCGCATCGTCGAGGTGAAGAGGTAATGGTTTACAAAATGTAAAATTAATAATTGTAAACA
The DNA here is from genome assembly GCA_907165235.1 of Zeuzera pyrina. Lineage (NCBI taxonomy): Eukaryota > Metazoa > Arthropoda > Insecta > Lepidoptera > Cossidae > Zeuzera > Zeuzera pyrina. Next base: position 15,672,249 of record OU015624.1, read on the forward strand.
GGAATGATTATATTTACATACAATTCAATTACTTAAAACACGGCATGTGCTGTGATGACAAATTTTCTTAATTTCTTTACATTTATAAAAGCAAACAAAATTATTCACATGAACCATTCTCTGTTCCCCTCGATGATTACTGCAGTGATCAAATTTAAAGTAAGTTTTTTACAAAATTATTGTACAAGACAGGACATATTATTTTATTTTTCACAACACAAATTTATCTAACATTTTGGTATATGAATACTGCCCTGAACAACGTCTGTATAACATATATTTATGTAAGAAGGCGTTCGTTAATAAATAAAACTAATAAATTAACGTAAGCAATATTTAGGTGCCAACACATTCTGTAATTTGTTGTGTGTAAGGAATACGGCATACAGAGTGTTGATGTTCCGTTATTTAAAATAAAAATAAGTTCACGAACTACGGAAGTAAAGGCAGTCTATCAGTGCTGTTATTTTTGGCGGACATTACTGTGTACAAGTAGACATCAATTATTATTCGTATAACATGAAAAAATAAAAGCAATCAATTTTAAATCCATAAAATTTCAAGTTGACTACATCTCTTGTCGTTTATTGTGTAGTTTCGGTTACTGGACTAAAATTTAAAGTATTTATACATTTTATGTATCACTCAGTAAAATTCTCTGGCACGCATCGTTCTTTACAACCTAACATTTGAACGAGAATATGGGAGACCCTGCTCCGGACGCAACATTTTATGTTGAACATTTCTTAAATAAATTACTTACACACTTAAACAAAAGTATGATGGAATTTGATGTAGTGATATAGGACACGACGTATTGCAGCAAAATAACCAGTGGTTGCGTCAAATTTTATATCACAAAAGATAATATATAACAGGACAGCTGCGTTTTCAATGTTTTGTATTATTATAAATGTAAAATGTGTCCTAATATTTCATAGTTGAATAGCGTAGTAAATTGATAAAAGTACGCTACTTATATTTATGATTAATACACTAAGAACATTGCAGAGGGATGTCCGTGAAAGAAAAAACATAAGGCACGGACCTTTAAAAGTTAGCGGAGAAACAGACAGACAAAAACAGCGACTTTGCTTTATACTATTTAGAGATAGAGATAGAGATGTACCTTTATGTTGGTATATAGACCGCTGGTTTTGAAAAAACTCAAAATAGTGGCAGGGACACTATAACGAAATATCTATTATATTATATTATATTTGTTTAAGCATAATATGTCTACTAATTTGTATTGTTCAAGTTACTGACAGCCAAATACAATACAAAATATACTTTTAGTGGAGATGAGGTTATCTTTAAGTAAAAAAAAATTAAAATATTTGTAAAATTTCCATGGAATGGAAATTGGCAGTTTATGTCTCAAATTCAAATTTAAGCAGGCGCCAGAGTGGACAAGTTAATGACTATCCAGAAAAATTAAAAAAATCGGACATTTTTTTTTGGGCACACGTTGTCAAGGATAATGACTAAATAACAGTGGCGTGCACTCCATAGAGACAAATAGACTGTCTACCCTAGCAATTCGCAAAGTAAATAATGTAATAAAAAGAAATAAATCGCAACCCAAAACATTTTCAAAATTCCCGTGCTCGCCTTATTTTATCGTTCGCCCAAGAGACATTTCGCATCAAAGGCTGTCTTTACACACATGCAAAGGTTTTAACGTTGTGTTTCGTATAATTACAATTACACGCGTGCATATATACTGGTTTTGAATGTTTACTTATCCCAAAATACGCACACAAATTAAAAAAGAGACGCAGTTTCTAGCCAATACCAGCATCGAAAAAAAATTCATCAATAGTTTTACTTTTATTAGTTATTATTATATGTGCCTTCATTTCGCTGAAGTCTTACTGGTTAAAGCTGCGTGCCTTCCTTTTCCTGATATTTTATTAGTTAATATCAGATACAACACTTAATGCACCTGATTTCAAAATGCGTTCATTTTTATTATTTTCTTAATAACACAAGTACATTTATTTTAGCCGTATAACATTTTCGTATTTCATTGCTAGTTGGGCTTGCGCGTTCATTAATCAAATTTGCTCGTTTTTAGTCATTTAATATATTGAGCGAGGTTTAACATTTACACACAAACTTTGAATGACGAATTCGCTGTTTTCTTTTTAGTCTACCCTACTGAAATTGTCAGTGCATGTCACTGCTAAATAATTATGTTTGGTTCTTGTTCAGAAAAAATATGCATATTTTTTCTTTTTGTTATTAGTGGCACTAGAGTATTATACCATTTTAGAATCTTGATTAGTTGTGCTAATTTTTATAATAATTTGCCATAGTAGTGTTGATAATTTTTTTTTTATATCGCGACATGTCAAAGGTAATTAAAAGTTAAAATTTTCTAATATGGCAAGTAAAAATTGAAATTGAATTGAACATGACAAGTTTTACTTTGCTTACAAAACAATAGCAAATTTGTGACTACACATTTGCCAATATCGCTGTTATTTTTTTATACAAATAAAAAAATATCGTATACAATGTTAAAATTTGAAGTTTTTTAAAAATTTGTTATAACTTAAAAAAAAGTCCGATTTATTATTTTTCCCTGGATAGTCATTAACTTGTTCACTCTCTGGTGTCCGCTTACAGTTGAATTTGGAAACATGTTGTATATGATAAAAATTAATTGCTATTAATTTACATTTATGGTACGTTATTTTATTGGAAACCAATATCAATAATGAAATACACAGTAAATTGGTATAAATTGGCTAGCAATTTCAACTCCATAGATGTGAATTTATGTTACTGATAAATATGAATCTGTAACATTTCTCAATCTACTGGACACAATTTCGTTTTAATTCCTGTCCTTTTACAAAATCACCTTCAAGTAACATTTTCGTCAATATAAAACATATAAATATATGGGATCCGCAAGTTTAATACACCGGATAACTCTGATAAAGACGAAACTGTCCTGATGATTAACACTACAATAAAAGTCATTGCAGCGTGAGGCCACTTTGGCATCTTTTGTAGTCAGTATAGCATGGCGAACTATTTCGTTAATGGAACACTGTAAAAAGCTTACATGGTATCCCGTATAACTTCATTTAGTAACGTAAGATCGAAGTGATTCGATCCACAGTATATCAGACGTCCGATTAAACTAATGTGGTGGTGTGAGGTCGCACTCAAAGCTTCCTCGGGCGCGTGAGGCGGCGCTTCTTCCTCTCGGGCGTGTGGTCGGCGGAGGCGCGGCGGCGGGCGGGCGGCTCGGCCGGCGCGGCGGCCGGCTCGGCGGGCGGCGCGGCCGCGGGCGCGGGCGCGGCCGGGGGCGGGGGCGCGGGCGCGGGCGCGGGCGCCGCGGCGGGGGGCGGGGCCTCCTCGCTCGCGGTGGGCGTGGCCAGCGCGCCCGCCGGCTCCGCGCTGCCGCCCGCCGCCTCCGCCACCGCCTCGCCTGCCTCGCCGCTCGTGCCCGGCCACTGCGCCACCAACGGTACGGGGTTAACACTATACTTTGTATATACTGGCGTATACACGAACATAGAGCTCGTTGACGCGTGACCATTTTTAATTTGTCAATGAAACCTATGAACTGAATTTGAATGATGATTTCTGCTTCGTATTGTATGTCCTGTCCACTTCCATTTCAATTTCTTCACCGTGTATGTCACATTTATTTATCTCAATAACATAGAGAACACGTAATCATTATTGTAAAATATAGTACTTCTTTGAAATAAAACAGAAATAATACAAAACAATAAAATAATTCGATAACGTTCTCCACAGCGTGACAACTTGAAACGACCTGTCATTCAAAAATAATTACAAGAGCGTCTCGTTCACTGTCCCTTTCCTACTCGTACCACTATCATATAAGATTACATTCTTTCTCGGCACTCTTTGTACGTCTACACGCCAGTATATACTAAATTTATGGTTAAGACTCACAATCAGTTTCTTTTTCTTTCTCCTCATGGTTTTTTTTTTCATTTTCATGGTTTAACGTACAGATTAATTCATTTGCCAATGTCACATATTAATAAGTACAATCTAGACTAGAATCGACATGAATCATGTTCGAACTAAATTCGTTTTTTATTCTTATCGTACAACTCTTCCAGTAAAGTGATAGTATACTTTACTGAAGTCATAAAGGATCTCTTGGAAGAGTGCAAGCACTTCAGCTCCACATGTTCATTTAGAGCTACTCCATTCTTTTCACTTATACAAAACTTTAAAACGCAATATACTATCAATTTTGTACTTTTAAACTAGTAAAAAAGTAAAAAAAAGAAAATTTAAATAAAATGATTAAAGTGTAACAGACACATTATATACATACATTTGTGTTTATAATTATTGAGTCTACTGAGAACTAATAAATCATGATTATTATAATCATTACCTTACTTCTTCCGTTCCGCCAAAAAGTCCACAATCAGTTTGTAGTCGCAGACTTTTTGGTGGAAAAAAGAAGTAGGCATTTCATTGTGAATGTCTATTTTTTACATTTTTCGGAGTTTTAAGGTACAAAAGTGACAGTATATTATTCGTTAAAGTTCTGTGCAAATGTTGAGAATTGGAAAGTTTAAATAAATATGTACAACTAAAGTTTTCGCGTTTTTCTAAGAAGTCCTTTCGTTCGGAATCGAAGGGCTATTTTGGGCTATATTGCGTGACTGGTCTCATCTATCTCGCCCTAACGTACGCAATATTATGCTGCCATTTTTGTATTGCCCATTTATGATATACTACTACTACTATCTATGCATGTGTAACTGAAATATTCACGTTATTTCAAAAAGTGTTTTGTAACTCCAGTAAAACTTACTATCACTACCGGAGAGTGTTAAGGACTTAGTAATAAGAAGACATTTGACATTAGAAATAATTTACAGCTCTATTTAATATGACAATGGCAGAAATGTTTCTAAAAATTCGAGTTGCCAATATACAAAAAAGAAAAAGGCTCCAATTATGCACAGTTTCTGAAGACACAAAAATTACCATAGTTCGAGAGAGCAAAGTTCGTTCTTCGTGCAAAATAAAGTGAAAAACAGTACTAATACAAAAACTGAAATTTTAGTGTAACAGACACATTATATACATACATTTGTGTTTATAATTATTGAGTCTAGTGAGAACTAATAAATCATGATTATTATAATCATTATTACTTTGAAGAATTGGAAAGTTTATAATTATATGTGCAACAGAAGTTAGTTTTCGCAGTTTTCCAAAAAAGTCCTTTTTAACTCCAATAAAGTCTACTTTATTGGAGTGTTAAGGACTTAGTAATAAGAAGATAGACATTTTTACATCAGATACGCCATTTTTTAACATGAGAATGGCAAAAACGTTTCTACTAAGTATGAAAGGAATTGCCATTATAAAAAAATGAAGATGAAGACGTGATGGACGGAGGTGTACCTGCGCGAGCTGCGCGGCCAGCGCGGGGTGCAGCGCGGCGCCGCACTCGGCGCACAGCGGCGGCACGGCCGGCGAGCGCGACCGCCAGTACTGTAGCTCCGTCTTGCACTTGTTCAGCTCCTGCGCACGCGCACACGCACACGCACACACGCCTTAGTATTATACACGCACACACGTCACTAACTGACGCTATATGCACTTACTCAACACAACAATGGTATAACTTGAATTAAATCAGACAAAACTTAGTCTATCGATCGAGCGCATCAGAAAACACATAATGACACATAATGTAATTTCTACCGAATTGAGAGTTAAGAGTTAAAAGTTAAGAAATGTCCTTATTTTAATAAAATTCGAAACTGGGTAAAATTCTAAGTTAAAAAGTTTAAAATTTCAAGTTAGGCCTTTGTATAATGTCAAAATTGAATAATAGTAGGGATGCAACAGTATAAAATAATAATAATGACAAAACAATGTGTGCATGACAACAAATGCACAGTATACCATGAATAATGATCTTCACAGATTTTTTAAAATGAAACTGATAATGCATCATTACAGCTGCAGGCCCCGGGTTCATTTACCTGAAGTTAAGTTAGATAAACTATTCTGAATTGTCTTGAAAACTCTCCCAGTCAGTGTCACTCACAGCTCTCCCAGTTAACTCTATAGTACACATAATACAAGGTTACTACTTAGTTTGGGGGTCACACAATTGATATAATTGGTACTGTTGTAAGTTGTAGCTTTCATATTATAAAAAGTGTTTAGAAATATCCGAGTATCCTTCCCTCTTATGGTATACAAATACCCACACAATATTATGTTTTGTGTATATGTATGTTCTTTTGAAACATTATTTTTATTTTAAACTAGCGACCCGCCGCGGCTTCGCATAGATGGAAATTTATTTGTAAATAAAATAGAGCCCATGTTACTCGCTGATAATATAGCTTTATAGGTAAAAGAATTTTTGAAATCGGTTGAGCAGTTTTTGAGTTTATCCATTACAAATAAGCAATCAAATTTTTTCTCCTTATAACATTACATTAGTATAGAATATAGATAGTAAACAAATTTATAATCTTATTTATGGATTTTTTTAATTGTACATATTTAAAAAATTTGCTTGATTAGATGTAAAAACAATAACAATATTAGTAACAATTTATTTAAATTGATACTAATAATGAAATAAATTATAATATGTATATTTAAATATTATAATCTATCGCATTTACAAAATATTAACAGATAGCTACAAATATTTTTTATTTTGTAATGCTTAAGTAGAGAAAACTTACAAACATTGCATAAAGTCAACATTGTTTTGAAAATTTAGAACATATTGATTCTCAAGTGATGTTAACCAAATGAACAAACCTGCAATAGAGTCTGAAACTTGCGGCTGGTCTCCTCATTCTTTTTGTCATAGTCGTCCAGGCGGTTTGCATATTCCAAGGTCTGTTTCTGTTGTTCCGCTATTTGCTTCTGTTGCTCCGCTATCTGTTTCTGCTGGAGCGCCGTCTTGCGCTTACATGTACGAAGATCACTACGCAAAGCCGACAGCTGATCGTTGTACCTAAAATTGGTTATAGATCCTTATAAAAATTACAAAGTATTAATTTCCTTTTTACTTTTAGTTGTTCATACAATCTATAACCACACTTTTGATTTTATTTTTCTTAATTTATAGAATCATTATATGATATGTTTACTATACAACCAATAATATGGTTTCTTTCGAAAAGGTTTAAGAATCAGTTATGTATGAGAACAGCTTCATTTGTTTGATAAAAGCAGTACTTCAATAAACTTGATCCATAATTATTTTTTTTCAAAATGGATTTGAACTAGAGATATCTTATACCTATGTTATGATAATATATATTACTGTTCAACTATATTACAAGCATTATTTTTCGTCGGGACTCGGATCGTTTGCTATTTTAATGGATATACCTAGCACGACAACTCAGGAATATAATCCATTTTTATTATTTTAAATCAAAAAACAAATATCTGCATACAATCATATTTGTAATATAACATTGACGAGCGTGTTCGAATAGCAAGCAGTGGCGTAACAATAGGGTGGCATAGCAGGCAAAATGCCACAGACCCCCAGCTAGAGCGGCCCCTCGACCCGAGAGGGCTGCGAGCATAGAAGTATCTTGACATTAATTTTACAAAATTTAATATATAATAGTTTTGTTTTCAATTAATTTAAGTTACCAACTATCTACTATAATACTATAAGGTTTTAACGCGTTTGTAAGAAAATGAAATCGCTTAGTTTTAGAATGCGTCCCGAACGTAGTCATAAAATTCTCGCCATTTATAAACGCCACAGCACTTTTCGGCGGGAACAGAAGTGAGGTTGACATTTTGTATAGATTTTCTATTTTTTTATTTTTGGGAGTTTTAAAGTACAAAAGTGATAGTATATTGTGTTTTAAAGTTCTGTATAAGTGAAAAAGAAAAAAAGAATGGAGTAGGTCTAAATTAACATGTGTAGCTGAAGTTCTTGCGCTCTTCCAAGTCCTTTACAACTTCAGTAAAGCCTACTATCACTTCACTGGAGGAGTTTTACGATAAGAAAAAACAACAAAAACTAATTTACTTGTGATTCTACTGGATTCTACTTATTAATACGTGACATTGGCAAATGCGCTAAACTGTGCGCCACGTCATAAAGAAAAAAAAAAAATAGACGCCACAATGTACACTATAGTAACTTTGAAAAAGCTTTTTTTCATTAAGCCCCATCCTATGAATGTGCCACGAGCCTTAGCGGCTATGAATTAGCCACGAGGCTCAGCGGTGTAGTTACGCCATAGTTAGTGATAGCGAGTGCGTCGAGAACGTACTTCTTCATGCCCTGTTTGATGCGGTGTATCCGTTTGCGGAGCACCATGTTGCTCTGCGGCGGCGGCGGCGAGGGCGGCAGGCTCTCCTCCAGGTACATGTTGAGCGCGGACACGCGCCGCTCGCGCACGGCCGCGCCTGCCTGCACAGACGACGACTCGAACCCGCTGGGCGGCGGCGAATCGAGGCATATGTACGATTTGCTGCTCTCGCCCGCTGGAATATATGGAAACCACGTGACAAGAAACTTTTGTTTCGTTTAATCCATCTAAGACGAGGGCTTCCGAGAATACCTCTGGTGGAGGGTGTTCTTAACAATGTATTAGCAAATCATAGAAATATCAAATCTATAAGGAATAACGTTATTTAACTATTTTACTCGTAATTATGCCGACCATATGATACACAATCTGATTTAATTAATTCATTGCATCAAAAAAATTTCAAACAACCGTCTAATTTCGGTTACACTCTGTTGCGAGTATTAAACAATATACCACGATTGTCATTTAATGGGTGAGATATTTCGGCAATCATAATTTTGTTAATTGAAAACACATTTCTAAAATCTCATAATAATTAAAATCAACGCACGCGCAGCCTATGCGATGTTCTTTATTCCCTCAGATAATTTCTATGCTTGAGAAAGCCTTTCGGTTGACGTTTGTTTGTTATTATGCGCGACCGACGACTCTATAAAAGCTTCGGATTAACAGCAAAGGAGGGTTTTTTAGTCGACATAGAGTCCGGCTGAGAGTCCGTGGAGAATTTTTCCCCTTCTTAAAGAAAAAGCTTTTTATTGTTAACTATTATTAATTTGACATTACTGGCTGTTTGCTGTACCGATCAAAAATAAAAATTAACTTTACTTCAAGGGTAGAAAGTATATAGGAAAGTAAGTCGTAAATTGACATGTGGGATTTGTGTAAGTAAAATAATAAATAACAAATTAACAATACATCTACATACATTACGTAATATATAAAAATTCAAATTCTGTATGTTTGTGGTCGCAAAACTCAAAAATTAATAGATCAACTGATTTGAATTTTACGCGCGGCGCGTACATGGCGCTTCTCTCGCACACACACACGCACTCATATTGTCGACTATCTATTGCATACTTGCTTCAAGCGAGTTGCTCGCTAGTATGTATTGTCCAAAACCTGCAACAAGCCAACAGTGTGGCTGAACATGAAGGGAACATTAATATCATGTTATCATTATAAACTGTTTGTTCAGCCACACACTGTTTTTTGTAGCCACTCTGACATAAAAATACTGGCAATAAATAACACATTGGTTACTCAATTTGTTATTTGTTGCGTCAATATAATGCATTATGTTGTGTTATTGCAATAACAATCATCACTAACTGTGGGTATTGACTGTGGGTATTGACCCACAGTTAGTGATTGAAATTATTGAATTTTGACATGAAAAACAATAATACAATATTGTTTCATTTTTATGATGTTAATAATATCGTTAATTATGATAATAGTAGCATGAGACTAGATATTGGGACCAGGTACATATTTTTTTTGTATATTCTTATTATCTCAAGCTTTGAATCAGTTCGCCATTGGATAATATTTTTTAATCTCACCTCCAAATACAAAGTACATGATGAGCATTGAATGAAAAAGTGAATCTCAGATTATAAATCTTACCTACTAGATTAACAAAAGTTATAAAACTAAAACCTGACTACATAAAAACTTTTGGACAAGATGAAATAACTAATTTCTTGAGTTTCATTGCCAGTGTCAGAGGTCATAAAAAAGAGATAATATATCTAGGCATCTGACTCCAACAACAAATTCAACAAATTACGGTTAATTCATCTTTTGCGAGTATTTATAAAAACGTAGTTGGGTTTTAAAATCATAGCTTTTTTTTTTTTAAATCAAAAATATTGGTCTTAATAGGTATTTCACGTTTTTTGTCTCGTGTGCTTCTCATTCTCATTCTCAAGTGCTTGAATTTAATACCAATCACGCTCGAGTTCAATGAAATTATTTACTTCCTTGTCTTAATGTTATACTACACTTCAGGCGCCTTGTCAAATTTGCTAAAAAATCCTAGCTATCACGTGCGAAACTGGGACGAATTCAATGATACCCTACGTTGCGACGAATATATGTATGTTGCAAATATACGTTAATATCAATGTTCTTCATTGTTTTTCTAAAGTAAGGGAAGGCTAAAATATTATAGATTACTAATGAATCATGACATTGGCACAACCAGTGGACAAGAAGAGAGGAAAGAGATTGCTCCACGTTTTATCTCTCAACAAAACAATGTTTATATTTTGCTATTAAAAATGTACAGGCGTAAATAGTTTATCAGTTCTTAACATATTAATTATTTACAATTACTAGACATAAAACAATTATTTATAATTCATTCAATTCATTGTTTATCTAAATTACTAAAAGAAATCTCTGTATTCATGTTTTTGTAAATTCATGTATCTTTTATGGCGCCGGCATTGTTTCTTAATCGTTATAACCAGAACAATTCTAAATATTTTCGTCATTTGAATAAAATATACAGCAATAATAATAATGAAACCTACCTATAACTTGATGCGAGAACTGGGAGAACAAACAAAAATCCAATCAATTTCGTAAACTGATAAAATTGTCCTTTATGTCTTTACTAGTCAGAGAAACACATTCATGAGTTAAATAGTTTTGTATGCCGATTTATTATCTTTTATGCAATTTACTAGTCGAATAATACTCAAATCAGGCGTTAGATTAAAAGTGTAACGAAACAATTACTTATTTTTTCTAAGCAAAGTTCAAAGATTTTACATTTTCAATGCCGAACTTGTATACACTTTAAAGTCTTCACAATGAACAACTTATTGGATTTTTTATTACAAATTAATTCACTTATGACGGACATTAAAAAATACTTATCACTCGTCCACCAACTCAAACAAATAAATATTGGGTAAAAACAATAACACTGCATCTCATGGAATTGTATTCGTATTGGTATCGTATCTCTCAATCTGTACAGAGTTCGCTATGATAGTCGGGCTTTTCGCTTCATACTAATTGTTATACAGTGTGAACCGTGTGTAATGAATAAATTCGTTTTCTCAGTTAATATTCGTAGAATGAAGAAGCCCTGAAACAGGTCAATTTTTGTTTTCTAAATTAATTTAGTAACTTAAATTTTTCACCCCTAACTGACACCCCCTCAGTATGAGACTTACCACCCCTAATTCTTCAAATTAGAAGGGTTTAAGGTACAGTCGAAAAAATAGGGACCGATCATTCGATTTTCAATAATTAAATCAAAAATTAGGGGTGGTAATTCTAATACTGAGGGGGTGTCAGTTAGGGGTGAAAAATTTAAGTTAGTAGATTCAATTTAACAAACAAAAATTGACCTGTTTCAGGGTTTCTTCATTCTACGAATATTAACTGAGAAAATGAATTTATTCATTACACACGGTTCACACCGTATAAACTCTAATAAACAAGCTATAGCTTCATCAAGTTTTGCTCATTAGAGAAAAAGAAAGGTTGCAAGCCACATTGCAAGCCAACTCGTGAGAGCGAGACTGCTGATTACATAGTTACGCAGTACACTGATTGCGCCTTGAGAGGTCGCGAATGTCGAACTGGAACTGCCGTCACGTGTTCGTTGCCATAGTTGCGTGCAATTTTTTTCGTTTCGACGCGAATTTTGATATTTTAAAACCGATTTGGTTTGAAATTAGTTTTTATTTTATTATGTTATGCTTGACTGAGCATTTTAGTAAGGCATGCCAGGCTTTTGAGCTTGTATGACGGTACCGCCACTGATTAATATACATATATGTTCAATGTTCATACATCAATACGTTGCAAACGCTTAAGTAGTTTTGGTTCTGCAAAGGAGCGGATATATATACATACACTACAAAATAGTAACACTTCTCAGCTTCATGATAGGTAAGAAAAAATATAATTTATAAAATTTATATACTAATGCTCGTATTAAAAAATAAATCATAATTTTATAAAGTACTTTAGGAGTTCATTAGAGTGTGTCTGGAGGCAGAAAACTGGAGGTCGCCAGTGTGTAGACGTCGTTAGTGTGGTATGTCGTAGTATTGATAGTGATGATAATCAAAATTAAACAATGTGATGAATAAGCGTGGATAGCTTTCAAAAACCGCACACTATGAAGACGACACTTATCCTCATCAGTCTGCCCGTGACTGCAATCGGTGCAATCCGGTCGAAACGTCAGGATAAAAAAGGTTATAAGCCTTAAAGTATCAATATGACATAGAGCTGGTTAGTTTGTATCAAGATGTGTATAAGTCGTGAAAGTTTAATGAACAGATAAACAGACGATTTTGTGTACTTATAATATAACATGTACAATACAATATTAGAAGGAATTATATATTAAGGGAACAACAATAATCCATATGAATACTTACGTGAAAAGGCTGTTGTAATGTCAAAGAAATCTGTACCAAAGTATGTTATTTCTGGTAAATTTGGCTCAATATGTTCTTTAAAATATTCCATTGCCATTGTTGTTAAATCAAACAATTCATCTGTCACCTTATAAGGCCTTGCTAGTTTAGTTGTTGTTTTCAAATATGATGTAATGTTGTAAACTTCGTCTAGTATCTATTAAAGAAAAACATCTTGAATAATTAAAACAAAGGGATTCATTTAGATATGTATATTTCTACAATCTTGTAGAAAACTATGATTTTTTATTCCTCTTTACGTATACATACTATCTTCATGCTATATAGCTAATGGGGTAGAGAAGAATCTCTAAGCATCAAGATCTTTACATAACTCCTTCACTCCTCACAAACATCACTTTCCTCACATTTTCAAGATATGCAAGTATTTTTGACAGTCATCTGTTATGTAATTAGCTAACAAGGCTAAAAAATACAGATGGCAATTTGTATAAAATTTTCTGTAGGGCAATGTCAAAACATACATTGCACATATAAGTGAGGATAAACTAATAATCTCCTTTTTAATAATAATTATTTACAGAATCTTAAAAGCCCACAATTTCAAAATATATTAATGAATAACATAACCTCCTGGTAATTTAAAAAACCCATTGGTGTGAGATAGTCAACATGTTACAAAGGTAGTAACTAATTAATATGTGACATAAGCATAAATCTAAAACCTACTACATCTCTTTTCTGTCTTAAGCAAAGAGAAAATGCACTTTTTAATTAGCACATTTAACGTTGAACAGTATTCACTGAAACACAACACTAAATTAGTTTCAAATTATTACCTCTCCTGGGAAAAAGCAACAGTGTTTCCTTTCAATGTGTTTACCAAAAGTCATTTGTAGTAAACTGAGTCTCATGTGTAGTGTTTCAATTATATCAGATTCACATGCCAAGGGATGGCTTCTCCTTGCAGACTCTCTTCGAGGCATTTTAGCCTTAATTGCCTGATATCTTTGCAACATTTGATTTTGTAGACGTTGAAACGTAGAATTTAGAATGGTACTACATATAGTATTGAACTGCCGGTTGACCTACAACAAAGTACATTATTATTAAGGTTATATTACATTCTAAATTTACGAGATAATAGCTGTCCCCGCGTGTTCGTGTGCGCGGAACATTTTTGTCGCTTTTCCGGATTAGGTTAGATTATGTATTTATGTCCAAATATTGTTTTTGAGAAAAATCTATGTTTGCCTCCGGGCACATATTACCTCTGTACTAAATGTCGACGTAAAATTGGTTCAGCGGTTTAGCATTTCCCATTCAGTTTAATCCCCCGTTTCACCCTTTCTCTTCATCACATGTTCCTACTATATACCAATTTTCATCAAGATATTTCATATGATGAATTTAGTACAGAGATAGTATGTACCCGAAGACAGACATAGGATAAACAGGCTTTTTTCAAAAACAATCTTTGTACATAATATATTCATGTACTATGTGTAATCTAACTTAGTACAGGAAAGCCACGAAAAAATTTTCTGCACAAACAAGGTCGCAGGTACAGCTAGTAGTATTTGCAGAAATTCATAAATAATATTAAATAAAATGTTCTTATCCTGATAACCATGAACTGGAAGATGAACCTCAACAAAATCATATGACAATAGTCCCAGGTCCCAAGGCACCAGTAGATCCAAACAGCATAAGACCACAGGTTAATTATGTACGGGGAGACCTAATATGTGTCTTCCAATAGTAATTGATTACTAGGGCAGAGCAGATTTATAATTACTCTTGTTTAACCTCAATGTTGGGGTAAGTTATTACAGGTGACAAAATCCTGTATTAATTTTTACGCTACTGAAACAGAATTTCTAAATGTTTTAAATGAAATAGCATAAGCACTAGGTTAATAAACACATTACTTTCATAAGTGATTTGAGTGAAAATTTTAGCTCAACTGACTATACTTAAGTCAGTTGAGTTAAAATTTTGTTTTTTGATAGAAGACTCAAGTAGCTAAAACATAACATTAAGTCAAGGCAATAAATGAATCAATCGCAGCATTCACCTTAGACTTCTAACCTGTCAGAAGACCAAGATATTTATTAAAGTGAAACTGTTTTTGGAACCTAAATAATATTGAAAATATGGACTACATCGTGCATAGTTTTAGCTCCCAAAAATTAGTTAAAAAATATCTAGGATCAAGTGTTAAAACATGAAACGGTAATTAAAGTAGTAGCGGTATTATTGAGCTAAACCTTAGCCAAACTTTCTAATTATAAAATCATACAGATATCTTTCATCTACAATGTACAAAAATTTTAAGCCTGCAAAAGTGAATTTTTAAACAATAGTCCACCTTACCTCTGGCATTAAATTGAATTTACACAAACTTACTACATAGCAAACAATCTTTATAGATAGTAGAATAATTTTGATAACTAGAGATTTATTAAAGAATTAAGATAGACTATACAGTATTATTGCTCAATATTAACATTATCACTTTACATAAAATATTATATACCCCTTAGGGATACGGCGTGAAGATAGATATGTATGTATGTATGTATGTACGTATGTATGTATGTACGTATGTATGTATGTACGTATGTATGTATGTATGTACATATGTATGTATGTACGTATGTATGTATGTACGTATATATGTATGTACGTATGTATGTATGTACATATATATATATCAAGACAAATAGATTTAGAGTAACATAGATAATTTTAGTAAAGTTTTCTAAAGATTAATATTAAAAAACGATAGTTCTTAATCCGTAGTACTGTGGACCACTGGTGCTTGGTCCCTAAAAATACTTGGCCGAAGTGATGAAGTGGTCTCCGAAGTTGTCATATGATTATCTCATATATCAAAAACTCTCATCTTCAATTTTTTCATTGTTAACATTTCTGAGGTGCATTCATTGAAATGTAACATTTCAGTAACTGTGATGATACATTTGAGACAGGAATTAAACTTCTTCTTTCACTAAATTTGATAATAGCTTTGTTACGTAACTCTATTTCCGACCACATATTTAAATTATTTATGTGGACCAAGATTTTTAGCCCTTTTAATAATTAGCAAGTGTGGGCACCAAGATTTGCGAGTCTTTCAAGTTTATCAAGCTTACCTATATAGATAAGCTCAGAAAGTAAAACATTAATCAAATATAAAATTTCAT
This sequence comes from Zeuzera pyrina, assembly GCA_907165235.1. Taxonomy (NCBI): domain Eukaryota; kingdom Metazoa; phylum Arthropoda; class Insecta; order Lepidoptera; family Cossidae; genus Zeuzera; species Zeuzera pyrina. The sequence continues at coordinate 15,688,212 of OU015624.1, forward strand.
CAGAATCATTATAAACTATTTCTGAGAAACCAATAAACTGATACATATTAAAAATCACTCATTTAATAGCATTAAATAAACCTAGGAATAGTTTGGATGCCAGTGGCAACATGCATTTGGCTTCGAGTATAACTGAAGCAAGGATTCAGCAGTTAGAAAACAGTGTGTAATGTGAATTATCACACTCAAATATAAACTAACTGTTGCCCACACATTTATCAGTGTGAAATTAATAAAAGTAGACCTATGTTCTTCCCCAGAATTCAATCTATCGGTTTAACCGTGCACTTCTAAGTTAATAGTAGCAGTACTAAAATTTTTAAAAACAGAAAAACTTTTACCTAAGTCTACAATAATTTTGTAGGTTTCATTTATAGAACAAGTTTAAGAATCAACCCTAACATTATTTATATTATGTCTAACAGTTGCAGGTCCATGGCAAGACAAGGAATTAGTCAAATGGTCCTTAACCACTAAAACTTTAGAATCGTTATTGTAAAACATGAATATAACTAACCATCCTAAGTTGTGAGACTGATTTGTAGCCCAAATAACGGAAGATTTTTTCCAGGACTTCAATAGGTAAATCAAGTAAATTGGTAGAATAGGTTTTAGGGGCAGGCACAATAGATGTGCATTTCGATGTACTAGCATGAGGTGATGAACCCCCCGGGAGCAGAGCGCTCGAGTGACGGGTGACTCTGGACACCGCCACCGGTTCACCATGAGAAGGGCCCGCACCATCACTACTCCCACTACCACCTCCCACACTGCTCATCTGCCTCGTCGATACCATTTTATCCAGCTTATTTTCACTTATTTCTGAAAACTAAAACGTTTTTATTATAGACAATAAAATACAGAACTATCCTGAAAACTACGTGTTGTTTTGAGTAATAGAAAGGCAGAACAATGACATAAAGAAATACGGTTTAAGTTATTCATAAAATTTCAATCTTAGAAAAAAAATAATGTTAATCTGAAACTACTCAGTAAATTCTAAAATGGTGGCCATGGCTAGGTAGAATCGCCAATCATACAATAAGTAAATATTACTATCTATATGAAAAGGCGACAATTAACATATTTCAATTAATTCACTCACTCAAGAGTTCATGCACATGTTTTGTTAACTAAATCAAAATTTCTTTACAGAAAAATTAAATGCTGAGAAAAGACTGTAACAAAATTGAGATACGCTTTCAAAACGATTTCACAATTTTTTTTTTGTGGATAAATGTAGAGAACCAGTGTGGCCAGCCTTCATTTTAGATAATTGGTAGATGAAGTCCAAAAAATTGGTAGAAATTGATTGATTGGAAATACGAAAATATAATGGGTCATGCACAGAGGGTCATGTAAGATGCGTCGATTCTTAATTTAGGTGCAGATTACGGTTCCGGACTATTATTTCCAACTTCCACGTGCAATTATTAGAATATAGTTCCTTATTTTAAATGGTTATTCCTTGATTTCTAGAAAGTGAATTTTTATTTCACAATTATGACGTGAAATAAGTTTAAAAAGTTGCAAAACTATCAAAACTCTTCATCTCCACGCTAAGACTCCATGTCTGTCATAAACAATAAAAATTATAAAAATATATTGGTACGAAAGATTGACACATGAATAACGAAATATAATTTACCATATCATTAAATAATCTTAAAATAATGTGTTTGATTATGTTCTTTAATCTATACAAGATTTGCCCACAAATCCATTTTATCGCCGCGGCATTGGAAGTAAATCTTATTTATTGGGCACTTTTATAATCATTTTGGGTTGAAAGTTTGAATCGTGACGTTTTTTCCGTACATGGCACACTAAGGAAGCAAAATGTATGCAGTTGTATGTGTTTTCAGACGTTTTTACATTTCGGTGTCGATACCGTTTTACCCAATGACTAAGGAAACTAAAGGACATGGCATGTTGATATATAGCAACATTTAGTTATATATATTTTAATGCAGAACATCCAAACGTAGCGTTGTCTCTTTTTGACTTATGGCCTCTAGTGTGTGTAAGAGAAAATAACAGTACTTTTCTCAAAGAGTAATTTTTTTATGTGATATCATTGTAATGTCAAAACGTGTCGGTCCGCCATTTATTGCGACACGCTGACAAGTACACGAAGTGTCAAAACATATCAATGGATTTAATATTTTTTAATGTTTCTGTGATTTTGTGTTGGATATTGGAATTGTTTTGTTAAAGGAGAAGCTAGCATAAGGCCACAATAATTTCCAAGTGTAGTGTGTTAAAATGTGGCTCGAGGAAAAGCAATAATCAACGAAATCAATAATTGCACTGGTACGTAACAGAAATTCATTAATTTAGTCTGATGTCGTATATATTTCCATCGTAATTACTGTGTTTCTTAGTCTACTGTATTATAGTCATGTATATTTTTAGTTATTAGCAGTGTTTATTCATATAATATAGTAAAATACTTCATATCATTTTTGTTGTTATTGCAGTTAGGGCTGTTCATGTACCTATATTAAAAAAATATCGATAAATACAGGTATCATGTTTATATGTCGTAATTATCTCGTTTCAGATTACCATCATGTATTATTAGAGAAAAAGAGTGGCTTGACATAATCGGAAAAGAAAATTGAACCCATATGATGTATTCATGACATATATAATGTTATTTGCATTTCGAAGACACTTCTTTCGATAGAACATTAAGAAAATAATTTTATGTATGAACATTGCCTTCGCAAAGGTTATTGGGTATCAGAGAAAATATTTGGAGTGGTAATTAATTACTTTTTAATTTCTTGACCATGTAAATCCTCTATTGTGAAAAAGTAACAGGAAAATATTAATTGTTTACAGAATGTGGCTGAATTTTTATTTGATATTTCCGAGAGAGAAAAATCTCATAGTTCTAAATATCTGCTTCTGAATGATGAGAATCAAAACCACGGCGAGTTATTTTTGCGACCAATTAGAACTTGTAGTGGCTTCACTAATAAAAATAATCCAGATGCAGTACAATTTAAAGAATCTTTTAAAAAACTTGAACTTGAAAAAACTTTTAAAAAAGGTGTCGGAAACTATTTCATTATTTTCTTGACGTACAAAGAAACGACAGCGACATGATGAGTACGATGACTGCTTAAATTCAAATCTCAGTATTCAAAAGTTTCATTCAGAAATTATTTAATAAAAATTATGCTATTTAGTTATCTATATTTATTTATATTGTGAATATGTTATTAAAATTAATAAATAATTAAAATAAACAATAATGTTAACAAACAGTTCTATTTTTCAAACCCAGTAAAAATATGTTACTATAGGTACATTAGATATGACTAGTCAGACTTTGGTCACTCTTGTAGTGCCTAGCAATTTACTATCTTAACTTTTAAAATATTTATTCAAAAGGCCGGTATATTGTGGATTTTCTACGCTAGATAATATTATAAACTATAATATTACTTATTTCTTTACAACGAAAAGAAATAAAATTTATTTGTTTGTATATACGGGGTAACCTCTGGAAGTACTTAACTGAATTTGAGAATTCTTCGAATAATAGAAGTCCACAGTGTTCTATTCCTAATTGAAATATTATTCCCAATTACTGTGTGATAAGACCACTAATTTTTAGTAAAATTAATTATTCTAGTGTTTAGTTTATCAAAGTTCTACAGTACGCCATGGCTATAGATTTGGTTGGTCCGTATATATGTTTCTCATAGCACTTATTTTAATTTCACCATCACCTCTAGAAGAAGTAACGTTATGCATGTAAAGAAAAGAAAAGCATTAAAAGGACTGTGCTATTCTTTAACTACTTTGACCTATGTTTATTGATCTTCAACATTTATGAAAGCGCTTCATAAAAATATGGGTTTCTTTTAAAAAGCAATTTTATATCTGTAATAATCATGGACGTACTATCAAGTGTTACAAATAGAAGTACCTAAGTAATTTGTTTGTATGTAGGGTTCATTTAAATGGAACAAAAATGATCGAAGGACAGAAAGGGGCTATCCTTGAAGGCGCCTGTTGCTATCGTTGCTAATAACACCTTAAAATCGCCTTAAGCGCAGTTTCTAATTGTATGCCGATAGCATCGAACTACGCTGACTGCTGTTTTCAGTTTGAACAATATTTCAGTACTTTTGTACAAATCTATGACACAAAAAAAAGCCCTCCCTTTTTCTGAAGATATCATACAAAATGATTTTTTTTCAATACTGGTGCGGAAACAATACTTATTTCAACAACTGACAACGACATATACATAGTAGATATTTGGGACATCACTAATCGACAGCCATTGTTTGCGACACTTGAAGTTTAGGTGGCACGATTATTTTGTACTGGTTTCATGTCCTTTAATTTCTTTAGTCATTGGTTTTACCGGAGCTTTTTGACAGGAAAGGGAGAAATGAAGTTCGCATTTTATTTAAATTTCCTATTCTTTGGGTTTTTGGGAGTTTTAAGGTAAAGTAATAGTATATTGTGCGTTAAAGTTCTGTACAAGTGTTAAGAATTGGAAAGAATAAATAAATATGTGCAACTGATGTTTTCGCATTCTTCCAAATGATCCTTTTAAACTTCAGTAAAGCTTACTATCACTTTATTGGAAAGTGTTAAGGCGTGTTTATTCGACACGAATTTCTTCGCGCCGTCACGACACGGTCGGCGCGCGGTCGCCATGTGGTCGTTGCGCGGTCGCCGCATGGCCGCCCCGAAGTCAATAACAAAAAAGTCGGATCACATTCCAGGATTTGAATCCGCGTATTTCAGCTTGTTAGATCTACGCTCTAGTCACTGTATTACTGAGAGAGTAAACTATGTTGTAAAATAAGAAGTTTAGACATGAGATTTTAAATGTGCGAAAACATAGAGAAAACGAATTTACTCAGAATTCGACCCTAACTAGATCAATTTTTGACCACAGTAAAGCTCTGTATTGTAAATTTCAACGAAATCGTTGGAGCGATTTTCGAGAAAGCGATATCAAATATATGTATATATCCATAAATATACAAATATTGCCTTTCGGGTCCTTCTCGTAGCCTCTTTCGTGGCCACGGAGAAACTGTTTGGAGGTCTTCCTCATTTCGGTGGCCATCATCCACCTCCCGCTACGACGGGAGGGTCACTGGGCGTTGTTGTATCCCTAAGGTGTCCTCGGCTAAGTCGGCGAACCCCATTGGGTTGCCGCCGAACTTAGGAGTGTTTCTTGAGCTCTTCAGTCGCTTTGGCTATCCCTTTCAGGATAGCCGGGAGTGGATCCTCTCGTCGGAGGACGGCCTCAATCACCTCTTTAAAAGCCTCTAGGGCGGTTTTAATTTCGGTCTCCACGTCCTGACGTACGGTTGCCGGCGGCTGTGTCGACCCTCTTGCATTAGTAGATGCGGCTGCAATCTCCTCTTATGTCTTGTTTTCTTGAGGCTTCATTTTCTTCTTTTTAGGTCTCCTCTTTTTGAGGGGCGGCCTCTCGGCGGGAGGCGTTGGCCCGCCTCTGGGTATGGCTGCATTGGCGGGGGCCATTAAGTTGGCCTCCGCGTGTTCCTCGACGTCCGTACGGGCGGGGGGCTTCATTTTGATTGTTGGCCGTGTAGCCGCCAAGGTCCCCACTTTTGTGTTTCGGAGTTCTTGGCGGCGTACTGTGCATGTGGGGCTGTTCGCCGTATGCGCCTCCCCGCAGTTGGCGCAGATTGGCGGTTCTTCACGCGGGCGTGGACACTCCTTCGTTGCATGGGAGCCTCCACAGCGGACGCAGGCGAGTTCTCGATGGCAGTTGTGCGAGGAGTGACGAAAGCCCTGGCAGCGATGGCATTGGGCCACTCCTCGCTTGCCTCTCCACGCTTCGATTGTGACCCCCGGCACACAAATGAGTTCCCTTACGTAGTATATTGCCGGGGTTGTCTGGGGTCCGCGTCCCACCTCCGCGAAGAAAATACAGCCAGGTCTGCCTCCTCGTGCGCGGATGGCGCGCACGTAGTACCCCTCGAATCCTAGGTTGCATAATTCTTCTCTTATGGCTTCTGGGTCGGCGTCCGCGGGGATGCCTCGTATCGCAATTTTAAGGTTACCCTGGTTCTGTATCGAGTACATGAACCAGCTTATCCCTTCGGCCTCATGTTCTATCAGGTACCTTTGAAGTACCCGGAATTCGTTGTCATCTGTCGGGAGAAATCTGAACCCGTTCCCGTAGGGACGGACATTCGGTGGTCTACCGAGGATCTCCCTTAGGGCCTTCAAGTGTGTCCCCCAGTCCGGTAGGGTTTCAACAACTATCGGCGGATGCCGCGTTTTCTTAATATTTTCGTTCGGCTTATCCGTTGCCGAGGGAGTCGTCGAGTAGGCGGCCTGCGCACTGCTAGGCTGCTGGATGCTGGCTACCGAGGTGTATGAGCTCCCGGCGGCATATGTCGCGGCTTCACTTGTTGTGGTCTTGGGAGTCGATGCACGAGCCCTTAACCTGGGGTCGCGCTGAGGGTCGGGTATGCAGATCCTTGGTTCAGGAATATTCAACTTTTCCGGGCTGATCTCTTTCCTCTTGGAAGCGCGTACCTCGCTTCTTGCGGAGGCGTCAGTTTCTTCGTCAGAGGACATCATTTATAATATTGCTCGTTTAATATATTAGTGGATGTCTAAGCTCATTATCATGTCAAGCGCAAGTAATTTCACCCTATCTGGAGTGACCAGGAGGAAAGGAATGCGAGGGTGGGATAGTTTTAGAACGGGTAGTGACCACGAGCGACCACACGGCGACCATGCGTCGACCGTGCGGCGGCCGCAATGTGACGATTTTCATTTTTGTGAATACTGGTACCACACATTTAAGATTTACGAGTATTTTGCAAATAATTATTTCATGACCGACTCATAAGCTGACACGTATTACACTGACATTGCGAGGTTGCCCTACTTACTGTAACTGTTTTACTCGTGGTTGTGCTCAATGAGATGGAAAGCAACGAAAATTTGTTTTACATATTATGGTGGTAAAAGTGGCAACTTATTACGGCTCCATCCATTATGTTTCTTGGTCCGAGACTTTTTCCATACAGTTTTTACAAAAAAAGTGATGAGAAAATACTGTGGAAAAATATTTGTTTAGTCTATTAGAACATTATTAACTTTCGAAGGCCTCATTATAAAGTAACCTACAACCTGCACGAGAATCAATATTAGCTAGCAACATTAATCAGCAAAGCTGTTTGAAAATCTTTAGGTTAGATAGTAATGTTACATCTACGATGAAAGAAACAACAGGATGGGAAATATCTACGGAAAAAACGTGCATACCTACAAATATTTGGCGAATAAAATGGCCGACTGTAGAGCAGGGGCTGCAGTCCCGACATAGCGATTATTTTCGTAAACTAGCGATCGATAAAAATAACGAAAAAAATCGCTTGCCATAACGATAAGCACGAACACTTTGCGAGCTGTCAAATTTGATCGTAAACTCTTCGTAAAAACATTATCAGCAATCGTAAAGTTGACAGTTAGATTCGATATGATTCCAATCACAATCGATAGTTTTAATGTAGACTTTCAAAAATTGTTAAAAATTAATCGTTATGACTTATCAACCGAAATCGGTCGTAAAGCGATCGCTACCTATGTCGAGACTGCAGGGGCTGGAGAGAGAAATTACCGATTTGTCGATGTCGATAAACTTAAACTTCTTTTAAAATGATGACGTCGGCTGCAGTCGCAGTGTAGTATAGAAATATAGATATTAAGCTACGATTGAAGCTGTAGACGTCATCATATACACGGAAAACTTATATCTTACCTTTTCTTCAAAATTAAAATTAAATCAAATCAAAATTAGCTTAATTTATAAATTAATTCCTCGGTTTTTTTTTAATAATTTATTAAATGGTATATTTATATATATCAATGCAATAAAAACCAAAATTAAGTATTCTTATTTTATTTCAGAACTAACAAAATAACTAAATGAGATTATTTTTATTATTATTTGAATAAAATAATGAATCATTAGAAATTACATAAAAGGTACTAGTAGCTAAAGTTAAACATAAAAAAAAATTAATGCCCATTGCTATTTCAGCCTCATGGCATGTTTGAGAGTGTCGGTCAGGTTTATCTTCTTTCTTATTTTTTCGCTTCTTACTTTATCTATTTTCCTTAGTTTCAGTATACTCCTTTCCATCGCACGTTGAGTTGTAATTATTTTATTTGTAAATACCCATGTTTGACATGCATATGTTAAACTAAGAAAGATGCAAGTTTCTATTACAGTCTTTTTTAGTGGCATGCTGTAGTTCCCCTTGAGAATTTCTTTCTGGGCCCAAAAACTTTTCCATGAGCAGTTGACTCTTCTCTGAACCTCTTTTTCATTGCTTTCTGGACTAAAGTCAAAGTCAAAGTCAAATCAATTTATTCAAGTAAACCCAAATGCAAGGTATTTTTGAACGTCAAATCTACTTTAGTTCGGTTCGAAAAGAAAACCTGAATACTGAGAAGAACCGACAAGAAACTCAGTCAGGTATCATTTTTTCACAATCATTGTACAATAGTTATTTAAAAATACAATATCTATAAAGCCAGTAAATGCATACGCAGAGAGGATCACCTCCAGTTTATTGTTGTGTCTTCAATGAAATCGCTAATTTTGTAGTATGCTTTTCCAATCAGTGTGCGTTTAATGACAAGTTTAAATCTGTTTTCCGGTAATTGAGTAATTTCTTGAGGAATTTTATTATAAAAACGAACACAGTTACCCAAAAATGAACCACTTGACTTTTGTAATTTAAATTTAGGAATAACTAGCTGATCACGACCACGAGTTTCCACACCACTAACAACGCCTTTCTTTTGAAATAGATCTAAATTTTTTTTAGTGTACATTATGTTTTCATAGATGTATAACGAGGGTAAGGTGAGTACATCAATGTCTTTAAAATGATCTCTCAGCGACTCACGTGCGTTCATACTGTAGATGGTACGTATTGCCCTCTTTTGTAAAATAAAGATAGATTTCATATGCGCCGCTGATCCCCACAGTAGCAGACCATAAGACATAAGGCTATGGAAATATGCGAAATACACCAGCCTAGCCGTAGCTACATCTGTCAACTGTCTAATGCGCCTAATAGCATATATTGCCGAACTGAGCTTATTAGATAAAGTCCCGATATGGTCCGCCCACTGTAACTTATTGTCTACTGTTAAACCAAGAAAAGTAGCTGATTTCATTAATTCTAATTTTTTCCCATCCAGTTTCAGTCCATTATGAATTTTGGGTACATTGGATAGGGAAAACTTAACACAATTGGTTTTTTGTGCATTCAGTAGTAAATTATTGGCAGCGAACCATCTCGAGACATCCGCCAAGGTCCTATTCTGTCCGCTAATATCTATGTCTTTTCTGTTAACTTTAAATAATAATGATGTGTCATCAGCAAATAATATTATTTCACAAAGGTCTTTAAGCATAAATGGAAGATCATTAATGTAAACCAAAAATACTTAAAAAACTAAAGGATACTTGTTTACCAAGGTATATATACTCATTGACATATTCAATTTGGTTATTGTTGTCTATTCGGATTGGTTTCTGTTGGCCATTTGTCATCACTTTCGTTTTACTTGCATTCATATGCAGTCCTACCTTTTTGCTCCCTTTGTTGAGAGTCTGTATCATTTGTTGCAGTTCTGAGGCTGACTTAGCAAAGATAACAATGTCATCTGCAAATTTTAAGTGACTTAAATATTTATCTATTATCTAAATACCTTTTTTGTTCCAATTGATATTTTGTAATATGTCCTCCAGTAAAGCTATGAAAAGTTTAGGGGAAAGGGGGTCACCTTGCTGAACTCCTCTTTTTATTGCAATTTCTTCTCCTTTAGTCTCTAGCCTTATTTTGCTTGAGTTGTTTTTGTAGATGTTTTTCAGAATAGATATGTACTTTTCCTCTATGTTGCAAGACTCTAGTGTTTTCCATATTGAGACATAGGAGATGCTGTCGAACGCTTTTGAGTAGTCTATGAAGCCAAAATACAGGAGTTGGTTGTTTTCTTTAAATTTTTCGATAACTTGCTCTAAGGTATGTATATGATCAAGTGTAGAATATCCTGAACGGAAACCTGCTTGCTCAACTGGCTGTTTGTTATCTATCTTCTGTGTTATTCGTGACAGAATAATGGATGAGAATAGCTTATATATACTGGGAAGTAGACTTATCGGCCTGTAGTTTCCAATGTCTAATGGGCTCCCTTTTTTGTAAAGGAGTATTATGTCCGACTTACACCATTGGTGGGGTACTATTCTTGTTTCAAGTATCCTATTGAAGAGTGTTGTTAAAATGTAACTATAATAGGAGCTCCTATCTTTATGGCTTCATTAGTGATGCAGTCTGGGCCATGGCTTTTTTCCGATTTTAGTTTCTTCATGTGTTGCAGCACTTCTATTTCTGTTATTGCACTAATTTCACCGAACTTTTGTCTGTCTGTGGCTATAATTTTTTCATCATGAGTGTCTTCGGGCAATCTTGCATATAGCTCCTTGTAGAATGTAGTAGCAAATTTTAATACTTCTTGTCTGGTTTTCGTATCATCTTGTCCTTTCTTCAATGTTTGTATCCAGTTTTTGTGTGTATTTAATTGTTTGTTAGCTTTTTTACGCTTCTATATTTCGTTAGATTCTATGTTATAATACTTCTTCTATGTTGATTGTAGTCTTCCTTGATTGCTTTGCTTGTTATATTATAAAAGTTTTTTATTTCGTTTTTTATTTCTTTTGTTTTATTTTTGAAAATTGTTAATTCAGTGCGTATTTCTATCAGGTCTAAAGTGCTCTTCTTGAATGTTTTAATTTTCTTTTTTTCATAGGTTTTATTATATGGTTTTGCTTTTAGGCTTGTGATAATTGTGTTTTCGAGTTGGTCATAGTATTGTTGTACATCTTGTGTATTTTGAAAAATTTCTACTTGGTTTTTCATATTTTCTTCTAGATTTTCTTTATAATTTCTTATTTTGTTTTCTGTTTTAGTGGTGTTGGTGTTGCTGTAAAAGATGATCTGTTTAGTTTAGGTTTCTCTAAGTTTATTGATGCTCTTACTAGTAGTATGGGAGCTAGCAACGTTTAGAAAACAAGAATTTTAGGTCAGCTGATTTTCTGATATGTTGTTCTTCTTACTCTTTCGGTTAAAGTCTGGGCGAGCTGGCTGCCGATAGTGGTTGCGTTGATTACTGCGCACATCCTACCTGCACAGGTAATAATTCTGGATTTTTAAACAATTTCTAGACGTAATTTTCCAATTTTTGCCTTCTGATAGGTCTACCAGACATAAATTTTTCATTGCCAGACATTTGTAATAAAAATTGTGTATGTCATACACAATTTTGGGAATTATTATCAATCAATCGATTTTTTCAGTGATGGCTTCTAATGTGACAAGCACATTAATTCTGCCACTGTCACGTATTGCAAAAGACACTATAAAAGGGTTGGCATAATATGGAAAAAAAAAATTTTGATTTGCTGTTTTTCAGACAAATGTAGGTGCCTAAAACAAATAAGATTATGTAAGGACAGATGACACACAAACACAACTGGTTATAATATAATCGTAATAGTTATATATAATGTATAGCTAGTAATAATATAGTGGTTTATAAATTATAACACAAACAAACCACATTATAACTTGATGTCATTATCACATAAAAATTTATCCAACACCTTAACAAAAGGAGTGTTTACCAAAGACAAAACAAATTTACAATTTACAGGACGAGGAATAGAGGGGAGATGAATATCATACAGAGAATATTTTAGTTTCGGGCAGCAGAAAAATAAATGATCCAGGGTACCTTCATCGATACCACACTCACATAAAGAGTTATCTCTAACGTGTATTTTAGCCAAATGTACAGGTGTACACGCATGACCCAATCTCAAACGACAGAGTATAGAGGTATTTCGTTTACTGAGACTATGGTGGACGAAAAACCAAGGCCTACGAGGGACTTCTGGTTGGATGGAGGCATAGTGTTTACCCTTAATCGATCTAGATATCTGCCAGGCGTCACTCCAAGACTTATGAAGCTTATGTTTAGTCATAGAACATAAATCGTGGGAATGAATGACATAATGTGAAGGAATTCCTGAATTTACAGCATTTTTAGCCCACGAGTCAACAATTTCATTATCCAAAATCCCACTATGTCCAGGAATCCAAGCTAATACAATATTGAAATTTAATTGATGACACTGATATAACTCCTCTCTAATGGAAAGGATGACAGGAAATTTGTATTTAGATTTGAAAGGGTTTTCTTTAATGGCGTGTAAGCAACTAAGAGCATCAGTAAAGATTACAGTGCCATTCAAATTATGAGATGTAGCATAACGAATGGCTTCTAACAATGCTATAGCTTCGCCTGTGAATACGGAAGAATAAGATGGACATTTGAAACTAAGGACAATTTTAAATTTAGAGATCCAAATTGCAGCTCCTACATCTTCAGAATATGAAAATTTGGACGCGTCAGTAAAAACGGTCACCCAGTTATTCCAATCTTTATTAAGAATACTACGAAATAATGCATTGGACAATATGGAGTTCTTTTTAATGCCAAAATTCAAAAGTATCGAGGGCTCCAAAATTAGAGCATTGTAATTAATAGTGAAAAGAGGATGAGAAGGTAACTGAAAAATAGGATGAGGGAGTTGGCAGAATTGAATATAACTTCTTAAAAGGCAGGGTAGTTCAAAAACAGAATCATATCCAGAAGTTAACTATAACATGGAGTTGGTGAAGCTTATCTAAAAGGAAGTGGAAAGAACGTTGTAATAGTTTATATAGGAATTTATCACAAAGAAACTGGCTGCGCAAACGAAGAGGAGGATCGGCACACTCTACTTGAAGAGCGTTAATGGGGGAAGATTTCATTGCACCAGTGATTACTCGTAAGCATCTTGACTGGATTCTCTTCAATTTATTGAAGGCATTCTTATTGCAAGGATCTAAAATGAAACATCCATAATCGAAATGGCTTCGAACGATTGCATTGTAGACTAGTTTTTGTGTGTAGGGGTGCGATCCACACCAAACTCCTGACAAAGACCGAAGGATGTTAACACCTTTCTCACATTTTTGATGTATATAATTGTAATGAGTGATAGCGGATAGTCTAGTCTAGATAAATGCCCAAAAACTTAACATTACTAACAACAGATATTAATTTATCTTCAAAGATTAAATTTAGGTTTGGAGTGTTACGTTTTCTGGTAAAAATTACAGATTTACTTTTAGAAATTGAGAGAGTTAAGCCATGGTCTGTTAGCCAATCTCCCAAGTAATAAAGAGCTGAATTAAGTCGACTGTTAATTTCTGTTATAGACTTAGATAAAACATACAGAGCAATATCATCAGTATATTGGGAAATTATTATTGCCTCATTCGCGAGTCTAGCGGGCGGGTGACGCTGTCGAGCAGTGTTGCCAAGCCAAAAAAAAATATTTTGGTAGAAAAACGAGTAAAAAATTGGGAGTACTTTCTAATTATAATTAAAGTATCATTTTTCAATTTCGATGCCGCCGATTACCGGTTCTCTAATACGAGCGCCCTAGGCCATCACCTAGTTTGCCTAAACCAACAGACCGGCCCTGTGGGTATACGGGTAACAGTCTATCCGCAGCGGGGACGCGGGGCTAGTAAAATTACTAATAACGCCATATGTGGAGTAACTAGTCTATGTGTACGCTACACACCCGCCACAGGGCGTTTGGTCACAAACATGTCTGGTGAACGCTGCAGAATATCGCTTTGTACACATCCTACTATATTCTATTATACATTGACATTAATAATAGGTTTTTTTTATATAAATAATAATGCATTTATACAATTAATAATCAACAATTGTAAACAGCAAAAAATACCAAGAATATGGTGCATGGTTATGTATTTGAAAACTTGTTTCATGCAGGTTCCCGTATCCGATGCAAGAACGGTTTTCAGTGACGCTGTTCTCACCGGTCTTTCGGGAGATCATACCCAACACCAAGATAGAGTTTGAGGAATGGAAACATGTCACGTGCCTCAAGAATGTCTCGTTGTCCTACGAAGGAACGAGGTAAGTTGGAATTGAATTTATATAAATAAACATTCCATACAGTAATATTGTATTATACAATACAATAAGTATTGTATGTTTTCTACAGTAAGAAAATTAAAAATTATAAACACAATAGGGTTGTTTGCTAGAAACTTCCATTAGGTGGCGCTGCAGTCTCATACCTAACATATTTTCACGTACTTGAGGGGGTGATGTAATTGAAGCATTATTGCGAAATCCAACATTTATTTCAATTTAAAATGTTTACCACATAATTTTGTACTTTACCATTTTAACTCTCATTACATTTATGATGTGGTAGAGCCACGCTGCATTGCAGCACGAATTGGGCCGGCTCGCCCGCTGAGATCACCACCGTCGCACAGAATATCAGCGTGAAATAACAACATCTATTGCTGTTGTTTCGCTCGGTGAGTGAGAGTGTCGGTGGGCGCCCCTGTCTTGTTAACACGATTGTTAGCTGAAACGGTAGAAATCCTAAGGGTTCCCAAAGTCAAGGTGCATGCTTGGATAGATTCCACAATAATTCTGGCGTAGCTTAGCAGCCATTCCAGCCGCTGGAAAACGTTTGTCGGCAACCGGGTGTCTGAAATTTTGCATTAACACACACATAGGAAAAGTGTCAGAGGATTTTCTCACTCTACTTTTCCTTAAATATTCTACATTGCAGAAACTAGTGCACATTATAGCTTATTGCCGAAGATGATTGAAGAGGATGACGGGAAAGTAACATACTTATCTAAAGTCGAAATTGACGAAGCACTGCAATGTTGTATAAAAGGGTGCAAGAAACAGAATTCTTCAAGGAGTAAAAAGTATTAAAACAAGGAGGGCCAATAACCAAGAAAGGAAGCAAACTAAGAACTTTAAGTCCTTATCTAGACGATAAAACATAATAAGAGTAGCTGGTCGTTTAAAAACTCTTGTTTAAAAGAGCAAACTAATTTGCTAATTGTCTTGCCCCATAATTCGCCCTTAACTAAATTAATAGCGGCAGAAGCTCATGATAAGACGTTACACGGAGGACAGCAACTGATGCTTAATTACTTAAGGACTGCGTATTGGATAATTGGCGCCAAAAGTTTGGTCAAGCAACACATCCGCATTTGTGTTACTTGCATCAAGAACAGCGCACCTAGCCACAATCAATTTATGGGATCTTTGCCGGCTGTGAGATGCACACCAGCTCGACCGTTTCAGAACAGCGGTGTTGATTATGCTCGACCGATTAACATCTGTCTGTTTATATCACGAAGTAAAAACAAAGAGAAGACGCCGTAACGTATTTTCCTCATAAAAACCAGTGCAACAACATGCGGGTTGAAAGGGACGCGGAATAAATGGAGGGGATGTTGCGAATCTGCAGCCATCTAGCGAGTTGTAGCAGTCTCTTTGTGTTATGATTTTGCAAGTAGTTTTATTATTGACCACCAGATGAGTAAAATACATTCTCGATACAGAGACGTACTTAGTGATTAATCGGTAACACGAAATTGCACAATTCAAAAATTTTCACATTAAGTTATGAAATACTCATATTTATATTTAAGAGTAAATTTATATAAATCCATATTGTATATTATGATGGAGCGGTACAGCGGATGAGATGTAGTTTTAGATTAAATTTTTTTATCGTAATACAACGTATCGTTTGATGCAGCGCAAAGATATATATGTATGTATCGTGCGTGTTGGGGACCGAATAACGGTCTAGAATAGCAATTTTTAAATTAACGTTTTTCGATTTGTTTGTATGCGCATCATGCAACTGTTACTGTCTCTTTATTTAAATAGAATGATAATACAGATCGCTCCACGAAAGATGAGTCTTGACAAGCGATTGTAGTGGGGAATCCGCCTAGATACGCTCTTACGAAATTGTAATGTGTTTTTAAGGATTTTCTTAGTGTCCATTCTCTTCATTTGTTATAAATCCAAATAAATTAATTACATATTGGTGTCGAACTTTTATTTTCTTCTTACACAATTTAACTAGCATGAAGTGGCATGGCAGGGCGATTTGTATATGGTGAAAAAAAAAATTTGTGCGTGTAACTGTATCTATAGGTCGCTGATTCAAATCCGGCTCGAAGGACCATTTGTTCTCGTAACTGTATCCATAGGTGGGTGGTAAGTCTGATTATAGGTGCTTAGAATACGACGATAAAATAAAAATATGAATTCGCCATATACAAACGTGTAATCAGAAAAATCCACAGGGAAGTCTAATATAAGGGTAAATGAAAATTATATTACAGAAAAAACAGATTAAAAATAATAAGTGGACCCCGCGGGCCTGTGTTGCCGTTGCAACAGGTATGAAAGCGACTGGCGAGCCACGCGATCGAGTCCCTTTATACATACATGCATACATATCTTCACGCTGTATCCCTAAAGGGGTGTCAGAAAGAGCGGAGCGCCAAGTGTCGCGGTCCTTAAATACTTCTTTCACTTCGTCAAATTCCTTTATATTCTACTAAAATGCAAGTCAGCACTTTTAGCATCGCCGGATCGCTACATATTTATTATTAGTAAGACAATATATCGCATCTTTAGAATGAAAGCTACTTAATTTAAAATTTCAGAATTTCGGATCAAAATAATAAACTTAAAAATACCTACTACTTTATTTAATAGATACAGTACAAACTTGCCTGTCCCATTAACAACATGTCGCGAGAATAATTAAACACGTATTTGTGAAAAATCCATTTTATTATTTTATGTGAATTTAATGTCGGAACTGTCAAAACCAAATCTTAAAATTTTGAATTAGACCAATTTTATTCTATGCTCTATGTAAGCAGTTCCCATTACTATAAAACTGCTACATCAGTATTTGCGTAATTTAGTTTCGGTCAATTATTTATTACGTTATAACTTCGTTATAAAATAAAAAATATTAGTGCAGTATCAAATAATAATAATTATTAAATGAATTAGTTTATGAAACGCATATAAAAATTATCCTTTATACAACAACAACATATTATCTTCATGCTGTATCTAACAGGGTAGTCCAAGTTACATACTTTTTTCATTTCCTCAAATCTCATCAGCTCATCACTCATCACTCATCGCATGATTTCGCCTAGGTATGCGAATGCTTTTCACATTTCCGTCAGCTAACAGCTCTGGCTATTTAATATTCGTAAGTCAGCCTTGGTCTTCTTTGCCTTTAATTATCCTTTATAAAAGAGTATATTAGTATTAATACGTCTGAGTGCGGTCCTTATAATGTTAGTTTTGCCAAATAACTTCTATTCCCCAAAAGAAAGTATCCGTAACAAAAAAAAATACGTAAGTATTATTGTAATACGTCTACCTCCTGCGTGCGGTCCTGGTGATAATGTCAATTTTACCAAGTATTTTTTATTCCCCAACAGAGGTCACTTCACTTGGTGTAAATGAATCGATGTGGCTTTTATACAAACAATTTCATGAATTAAATTAAAAATTAAGCAATGTTAGGAGTAAACAGGTAAGTTTTTAAATATGCTTAGCGATATCGTAGTGCAAAATGTGATTATAAGGGCCGATTAAGTTGACATCTGTCGACGAATAGTAAAATCTACACGAACAAGAAAACTCTAGAACTTTCGATGTAATATTGCATAACTTGATACTTATGCTTGAATTGTAATATGTTTTAAAGTATCACAGCATCCATAAGAATGCCATTTGCAACCAATCACACGGCACTTCATTTTTCTATTGTACAATCACTGAAAATATTTTTTTTTCGTAAAATAATACGCGCGACTGTCAGGATCGAACTGGCATACGTGTAGTCGATACACCCCTACGCTTTAAAGCTGAGCCTCTATTTCTACGGAACTGGCTCTGTATCATTACAGTGTCTCTTCCTTCCTTCATGGTTTGTATGTATGATCACAAGGGCCATACATTTAGAAGTCGTTAGCGATATGACTAGTCAAGCGTTTTTGGCAGCCTTTAGGCGGTTTGTGGCTCGACGGGGTAAATGCGCCCATATTTTGTCCGATAATGGAACCAATTTTGTCGGAGCAGCTAAAGAACTGCGTGAATTGAGTTCCGCTCAATCGGAGATATCCGAGCATCTCGAGAGAAATGGAACAAAATGACTTTATACCTTCTCGTGCGCCAAATTATGGAGGCCCCGGGGGGATGAGAACACAGGAGTAGGTAGCTGATAAAAATAATGAAGTTAAAAATATTGAAAACAAAGACAAATCTAAAAATATTGCTACAGTAATAAACGAGGATTTAGCAATTAAAATCAATTTGTCCCAGAAAACTTAAATTTATTAATATATTTGTCCGAGCATTGTTATGTTTCACGGGGAGCAATATAACTGCCTTATTTTAAAAATTGCCGCCATCTACGCTTAACAAAATCTGTGTAGGCGCATGATAAAACAGCGCAAGGGAAAATTTTTTACTCTTAACTTCGGTCGGTCGTTTTTAAAATTGCATCGGTGCTCTGTGCCCACAGACAAATTAGCCTAAAGACAGGAAATGAAAGAGCACTGTTTTCTGCCATCGATACGCACAAACGCTCATATAACTTCAAACACAAACGCGCGGTCCTTTAGTATTAACCAGAAAGCAGATCCGTGATCTGTGTCTAATTGTTTTAAAAAATATAGTATAAATTACGTAAACAATGCCAAATTGCGCTGTAAAGTGGTGTGGTAGTGACAGTCGTAAAAATAGTTTCAAAAAGGATAATATCATGTTTCATCGGTAAGTATAAAATTAATAATAAAAATTTATATCAAAAAAATGCAGAGCTCTCTCTATACTGGTCGCTGGTAGCTTTGAGTCAGCGTTTGTCCTTGTCTAGCAAGCTATAATTACATGTTGTGTCCTCACTCTTGCAAGATGGCACGTGTAAGTAGGGACGCGGAAAAACGTATCGATATATCAATATATTTTCCATTAATTTTGAGAATTTATAATGACTATCACTCTTTGAAATTATATACCTAGTTACAACCATACTATCCATACTATATAATAATATAATATATATAACATGTAATTATATAATATAATATATTATATTATTATATAATATAATATATAATTATATAATATTATATAATTCTATAATCCATATCCATACTATCCATATCCATACTAATATTATAAATGCGAGTCTCTCTGTCTGTCTCTCTGTCCGTCTGTCTGCTTGGTTTTCACGGCTATACCGCAGTACCGATTTTAATAAAATTTTGCATGGACATAGTTTGACACCAGGGGGTAAACATATGCTACTTTATTTTTCAAAAATCCACCCCTAAAGGGGTGAATAAGGGGATGAAACTTTGTATGGGAAATTTTAAACCTCTGAACCGATTAAGACGAAATTTAGTATAGTACATAGATAAAACCTTTTCTATTAAAAAACATACTTTTTTTCCAAAAATCTACCCCTAAAGGAGTGAAAAGGGGATGAAACTTTGTATGAGAAATTTTTAACCGCTGTATGGATTAAGATGTAATTTGGTACAGAGACACACCTTTTCTATTAAAAAAACACAGTTATCATTAAAAAGATGTCACCGTTCTTTTTTCAACCGACGAAAAAATGATGGAGGTTCTCAAGTCGGTGCATATTTTTTTTGTATACGATCATGCGTAGCTTTTTACAGAGTAGTCTGATTTTGATGATTCTCCTTTATTGGATAAAGTATATCTCGAAATTTTTAATTCGGAAAAAATTTAAGAATACAATTTAACCGACTTAAAAAAAACACTGAAAAGTACAAAATAACTATTCTTTACTAATCAAAACTCAAATACAAAAAAAAAATACTTTGTACATACGATACAAATACCTATATAATTAAATTCGACAGTTACTGAAATCGATGCAAACCTCCCAAACTAATAGACTTTCTGTTGTGGCGCAGTAATTTGGAACCCACTTTAATAACCGTCAAATTTAATTATGTACATACATACAATCTTCACATCATATCCCTAACGGGGTAGTCAGATGGACGGAGCGCCAAGCGTCGCGGTCCTTACATACTTCTTTCGCTTCTTCAAATCTCATCATTCTCCTCACACATTTTTGCCTAGGTATGCGAGTGCTTTTGACATTTCCGTCGGCTAACACTAGCAAATTTAATTATATACGCATTTATATCGTATGTATAAAGTATTTTTTTTATATTTGAGTTTTTTAAGTAATTAGTAAAGGATAGTTATTTTATACTTTTCAGTGTTTACTTCTAGTAGGTTTAAATTTTTTCTGAATTTTTTTTATTTCTCCCATTTGAGTGACCTTGGTCTAAATAGGATGGGTCTACAACTAACTACTTTTCTAATTATAGAACGAAATGATATAAAAATGTATCATCAATATAAATAAAGCTTATAATTTGTATTTATTATTTCGTGTATCTTCAAAGGCCAAGCTTGCAATACCAGTGCAATTTAAATGGGACCACCTCGGAAGTATATAAAAAAAAAAATTTTTAAATCGGTACACAATTGATGAGGTTATTGGTGAACATACATAAAAAAACATACAGACGCACATAGAATCTCCCTTTTTTTAAAGTTGGTTAAAAAATACATACAGACGAAAGGTTGGGTGGTTCTACCATCAAAGCTTTTCAGTTTCGTTTTTTCTCAATTTAATTTTTTGTTAAAAAGTTTTACATTAGGAGAAACACGTACTACCCAAACGAATTTGATTTGCATTTCTATTCTAAATTTTTGATTTTTTTGTTTCGAAATAAAGAATCTTGTTTTGATTATATATTCTATTTTTAAAAGAAGCTTATAAAAATAATTCTTGTATTTATCGATATATACAATATCTACGAGTACATCACTATTTCGTTTAGTACGTGACTTTACCTTGCCGCCCGCTTACGTCTCATTCCTCTAACCTTGACAGAATAGTTCGCTTAGAAATTCGTAAACATTTCAGGTCTCTAGGGTAGTTTGTCTGTGTCTGTGCCTCTTATTAGATTAAATAAAATATAAAATTAAAATACGCAGTCTGTTAAAAACATTAATATTGGGTACACGAGTGTGTGTGTATTCCGTCTTTAATCCCTAAAATCCAACCAGGATCAAACGGCGGCGAACTTGTCTGGCCAGACTCAATCATTACAATAAAATTAAGGTAAGTGTATTGTTGTTTGTGGGATAGACCAATGCTCGGACCATTATCGGATTTAATAATATTACCCAAAGGGCGAAATTAATACAGTCCACTGAAATATCGAACAATATTATAATAGAACTTATCTACACATTAAAACAAAACAAAAGCGTGATTTAAGTATTGAATTTTACAACATTACGCCATCTATTACAACTATTATTTTTTAAACAGTGACAGATCAACCCAAAAATGTTGCTGTTGTTAAAAATAAACAATCTGAGAAAAAAAAAGTTGTCAAAATCCAATACGAATGCCGAATCTTCAAAAGTAAACAACAATATAAAAGACAAAGTAAAAAAGACTGTTAGTATATAGTAAAAATGAAGAAAATATAGCTGGTCGATTACACGGAAAAAATAAACCTGTAGTTGAAAAAGACAACACAACAGATAAAAATACGAAAACAGTTGCACAAAAAGGCAAGACGTGTGCAAACGTAGAAACAAACAAACCAAATAATGATGATTTTATTTATTTCTTACAGCACTGATACACATATATCAATTAAAATGCGTGCGTAATGTAGTTTCATTTCGCAACATCTATATTCTATAAAGTACATTTACTATGTGAATAAACAAATACCGGTGTATTAAACTTCCAAGCTTGAACAATGTTGATGATTCTCTTGTATGTCGTTGCGCTCCAGAATTATAAATTAGTTAATTGTAGACCTGCCTTAAATATTTATTAAAGCCAAGGCTACGAAAAAGCGAAAAAAAAAAAGAAATTAGAATAAAAAATGAAACCGCATTCAAAAAAAACACTAACTAGTACATAATAACTATCATCCATCTCTATCTCAAATTGATATGGGCGGTATTCAAAACGAGAGACCATCAGTTGCATGAAGATGTATGAAATTAACATTCATTAATTGGATTTATCTTTTTTTCAGATCAGGTCTTAGAGATACATCGCTATTGGTACAAACTATAACTACAGCGAACATATCACGTCTAGAGGAAGGGTGAGTTTTGCTTGGAGAGGATATCTCATGTATGCATATTCCTTTGTATATATTGTGTCAAAAAATATACTGTTTTTAATTTCCTATAAAATTATCTTGATGAGTATCTCTTGTGACGATATCGGTGAATTCTTTCCCAAATGCTAAGCCTGTGTACATACATTTATTTCTTTATTTAAATTTCATTTCACAAAATGTACAAATGGCGGACTTAATGCCATGTGGCATTCACTACCAGTCAATCATAACTATCATAAGGCTAAATGAAGAAAAATTTGATAGCGCCGTATATTTAAAAATGAAAATTCTAAATTAACCTA
Source organism: Zeuzera pyrina (assembly GCA_907165235.1). Taxonomy (NCBI): domain Eukaryota; kingdom Metazoa; phylum Arthropoda; class Insecta; order Lepidoptera; family Cossidae; genus Zeuzera; species Zeuzera pyrina. The sequence continues at coordinate 15,710,776 of OU015624.1, forward strand.
ACCTAAATTATACTATTATCATAAAAGTAATAGGAAGAATGTAAAACGTAAATATATAATACATATTTATATCAATAAACACAATAATATATATTATATATAATACATGTTAAGAATGTTATGTAATATGTTGTCTCTGTCATGCTTGTTATCTGTGGACACTACCTCTGTTCTGTTAAAATGTAGTTAGTAAGGAAAACTTGTTCTCTGTGTGAAATAAAAAAGATGAAAAGGTGTGTCTCTAAGTTATCAGTAGTAATTGTGTGGAAACTAATAATAAAGAAGCATTAATGATAAATATTTAGTTTCAATGGTTTAAACACTATAACCGCAAAAATACATACATACATATCCTCACGCCATATCCCTAACGGGGTAGTCTGTGAAAATTCTGTGTATGTAAAAAGAATGGAGCAAATCAAAATAAACATGTGTAGCAGAAGTTTTCGTGCTTTCAAGAAGTCATTTTCAATTTCAGTAAAGCTTCTATTATCACTGTACTGGAGGTATATTAGGGACTTATTGCTTAAATTTCTTGTTTAGGATGAAGGTTTTGTTGCCAATGCCTTAAGAAATTAAAAAAAAATTACTTATTGTCGTATGTCACACTACAAATATTAGTGATCTGTTTATGTCACTGTCAGTTGTCATCCAGGTTTATCATTTTTCTTAAAAAAGAATTAATAGTGCTTTATATATAATTTTTTTTAGTTAATTTGTTTTATTAATTAATACACTACATATTGTAATCAATACTACAATTTTTGTAATTGCTTGTAATTGAAAGCATTTTTCTTGAGTGTGATATTTAAATTACTTATTTGAAACATGAACATTTAATGGGTTTTTTCCATGGTGTTACATTCGTTGATATTATCTTTCGATGATGCAAATTGTCTGAAAGGTTCAAAATTAATTTTCATAGACTTCTATACGTATAAATAAGTAAGTATTTTAAAGAACGCTTTGAGAAAAATGTATTCACGTTGCGGAAGCAGTGGATCTATTCAGAATATACATCAAACCCCATCGTCTTCTAATCATAACTCAGGTAAAAAAGTTATTGTATTTGTGTTCTCATTTTATTTTCATGCATTAGTTTACGATCCCGTATTATTGCAGAAGACGAAGATGACAGCGGCGATAACAAGGCACTTAGCTTTAAAGAAAGAAGAAGAGAGGCTCACACACAGGTAGGCACATAATTTGAACATTGTTGATTTATTGCTTACTGACTACAACGGGGTTATGATTTATAGTGGAATGAGCAATTGTGTAGCAAACATTTTTTGTAAGAGGCAGGCCAGATATAAAATCTTCGAAGACTTCTATATAAACTGAGGTAGACGCTCCCTATACACACAATTCCTACACCTACACACAAAAAGCTTAAATTAGTTTAGTAATTTACATTAATGTACTCATTTACTTTGTAAGTAGGGATTAGGTCCCTGAACCTCTCGGGTCTTGAAGTTTTGAGACTTTAGACAAGTTCATGTCTTGTGTCCCGGAACTTTTGGGTCGAGACTCGAGTCGAGATATATATAAAAAGTGTTCATATGATATGTTATAACACTAATGATAAACAAGAGGGTTTTTTCCTTGTTCGGAGGCATTATTACAAAAAAAAGTAATTTCAAAATTAAACTGCCTTCACAAAAAAAAATACTGAAAAATACAAAATAAGTGTCCTTTGTTAATCAAAACTCAAGTACAATAAAAATAACTTTACGATGCACATATATATATAATAATAAGCCTTTTTTTTATTCCATGATTCTAATAAATTTTACAATGCAAATAATGCTAGTGTTATTAGTATAATTAACTTATTCTATATTAGTTGTGTTAGGTATCATGGATCCCTCTTTGGGTGAAGGCTTCCTCCAATTTCAACCACTCCTCTGTCTTTTTACTTCGTTTCCCAATGTCTGCCTGCTACTTGTATAATGTCTACCAACATTTCTTTTGCCGTCTGGTCCTCGCCAAGTTGTAGTTCTTTTAGTCCATCTATTGTCTGACATACGAGCAACATGGCCAGCCCATTTCCACTTTTGATTGAGTATGCGTGTGAGAGCATCAGCGATATTAGTTTTTTCCCTAATTTTGAAGTGTTTTATTTTATCTGGTTTTTTTACTCTTAACATGCTCCTTTCCATTGCCCGTTGATTCTAATTTTATCTTTAATTTTGTTTGTGAAGACCTATGTTTGTGCACCATATGACAAGCAAGGCAGTAGACAAGTATCATGCACAATTTTTTTCAATGTCAGGTTGTAGTCACCCGTAAAAATCTCTCAAGGACCAGTATTTTTTCCAAGTAATGTTCACTCTTCTTGTTACTTCTTCTTCATTGTTATTTTTAGAGAATGATACCAGCTTTCCCAAATATATGTAGTTGTCCACATATTCGAATATTTTACCATTTATATTAATGGTTCTCTGAAAACTGTTGCTCATCAATTTTGTTTTGTTGGCATTCATTCCTAGCCCTACTTTGGAGCTTTGTTTGTTTAATGTGGTCAGCATGTATTCTATGTCTTTAGGAGTTTCAGCAAAGATCACGATTTCGTCAGCGAATCTTAAGTGGCTTAAATAGCGGCTATTTATTCATATACCTTCCACCTTTGTTTCCAGTTTAGTTTCTGGAAAACATATTCTAGCATGCTATGAAGAGTTTAAGTGATAAGGGGTCGCCTTGTCTGACTCCTCTTTCAATTTTGATATCGTCACCTCTCGATTCAAGTTTTACTCTACTAACACTGTTTTTGTATATGTTCTTAATGACTTTTTGTATTTATAGTCTACTTCTACTGATTCTAATGCTTTCCAAATAGAGTTATGGCTGATAGTATCAAAGGCCTTGCTGTAATCGACAAATGCGACATATAGAGGTCAGTTATACTCCTTGTATTTCTCTAATATTTGTTCCAAAGTGTTTATATGGTCTGTGGTGTTAAAACCGGAACGAAAGCCTGCCTGTTCTACTGGTTGTGAGGTATCAATTTTCTGTGTTATTCTTTTTAGTATAATGGATGTGAAGAGTTTGTACATACTAGCTAACAAACTGATTGGTCTGTAGTTGCTTATGTCTAAAGGGTTCCCTTTCTTATAGATTAGTATGATGTCAGAGTTATACCACTGTTTTGGTATACTTTCTGTTTCAAGGATCATGTTGAATAGCCTTGTAAGATGATGGAGAAGAATAGGTAATACGCAACGCTTGGCGCTCTGTCCTCTCTGACTACCTCGTTGGGGATACGGCGTGAAGATATGTATGTATGTTTTTAAAAAGTTATTTTAATTGTACTTGAGTTCTGATTAGTAAAGGATAGTTATTTTGTACTTTTCAGTATTTTTTTTATATGGCGGTTTAATTTATGAAATTACTTTTTTATTTCTTCTTTTTTTTAATTTCAGTTGTAATTGAAACTAATTAATTAATCATTTTTTGTATTATGTTGCCATCTAACGATTACACGATTACTTTTTAAATTGCTAAGCCACTTTTTGAAATTTTCATCGAGATTGTTTAGCTAGAGCCACAGACAAACTAGCCTAAAGACAGGAAGTGAAAAGTCACCATTTTCTGTCATCGATTTGCACATATAATATAAGCTCAAACACGCGCTCCTTTAGTATTAACCAGGAAGCAGATCCGTGACCTGTGGCTAATCGTTTTAAAAAATATAGAATAAAATACGTAAACAATGCCAAATTGCACTGTAAAGTGGTGTGGTAGTGACAGTCGTTAAAATAGTTTCAAAAAAGACAATATCACGTTTTATCGGTAAGTATAAAATTAATAACAAAAATTTATAATAGAAAAATGCAGAGCTCTAGTGATACTGGTTGCTGGTAGCTTTGAGTCAGCGTTTGTCCTTGTCTAGTAAGCTATAATTACATCATGCGTCCTCACTCTTGCAAGATGGCACGTGTAAGTAGAGATGCGAAAAAACGTATCGATATGTCAATATCTTTTCCATTAATTTTGAGAATTGAAAATTTAATGATTTAAGATTTTAAACCAATGAAAATAAATAAAAGCGGACACCCGTACTAATTTCATAAATGCGAAAGTCTGTTTGTCTGTTCATTTAATGATGAATGTTTCTTTTTTCAAAAAATGCGAAAGTGTGTCTGTCTGTTTCTTTACAGATGAATGTTTCTTTGTACATTTGTTTTCTATGCGTTCCTATACCATTTGTCTAATTGCGATAAAACTTTAATGAGTTGTTGTGCGTACGCCTGGGAGGATTCTTTATATGAAAAACCAATATGGCGAATGCTCCGTGTTTGAAAGTAGAAGACCTCCAGCAATATAAGTATCAAAAGAAATGGAATAAACAGAGGAAGGTTTCTGTATATGTGACATCATCATAAATCCAATATGGCGGATGATGATGAATAGGACGTAACTTTTTCAAGACTTCCAGCAATATGGCTCAAATGAAATGCAATAAGGAGGGGAAGGTTTCTGTTTATGTGCTCTCTTCATAAATCCAATATGGCGGGTGCTCCATGGTAGGAAGTAAGTACTCTGTTCAACACCAACAATATGGGTATCAAATGAAATGGATATGGATATGAAATAAGCAGGGGAAGGTTTCTATATATGTGAAATTATCATAAATTCAATATGACGGATGCTCTGTAGTAGGAGGTAACTGTTTTCAAGACTTCCAGCAATATGGGGGTCAAATGAAATGCAATAAGGAGGAATATGTTTCTGTGTATGTGACATCGTCATAAATCCAATATGGCGGATTCTCCATGTTAGGAAGTAATAAAAAGAAAAAGGCTACTTTTTATGAAAAATCTACGTCTAAGGGCTAAAAGGAAACACTAATCCGGAAAAGTCACGGTAACATTTTCCACGCAAACGAAGTCGCGAGTACGGCTAGCACATAATAAATTAGTCTACAAATAAGTTAAAATGAATAAAGACGAACATTTTAGGGTTCCGTAGCCAAATGACAAAAACAGGCCCTGGTCTCAAAATTTCATCCTGTCCATGAACAGGATGAAGTTTTGTCCATCTGTCGATCAGCAAGTTACAACCACGTCAGTCAGAGAGTACTGTCGCTATATTGTACACAAGTGGATTAGGTGTATAGCGGGTTATATTAAGGTGTATAATATAACCCGCTATACAACGGCGTAGTAAAATTTGCAAACAAATACCTGTCCCTATAAAACTTATATAAATGACTGAGTATATAAATTGTATGCTCTTTTTTTACGACTTGGGGGTGTCGATTTTCTATAAAAAACATTAGTTACATTTCTTCAAGTTAATAATAATACTAATAAAATGACCAAATTTTTCATTTTAATTCAGTGGTAAGTACTGAGTGCTGATCATAGCTACTCGCTTTCGGAATATTTTTCCATGCCTGGGAGGGGATGCTATACCCTGTAACGCTTTAGCCCCGGAGCACCCACTTATCATTTGTCAATTCAGTTTTTTGTTAAAAAGTTTTTCATCTGGAAAAACACGTACTACCCAAACGAATTTGATTTGTATTTCTATTCTAAATTTTTTTTTACTATTTCAAAATAAAGAATCTTGTTTTGATTATATATGTCTTCTTATTATATAAAATTCTCGTGTCACAGTGTTTGTAACAAAACTCCTCCGAAACAGCTTGACCGTTTCTTATGAAATTTTGTGTGTATATTCAGTAAGTCTGAGAATAGGACCTAAACTATTTTTCATACTTGTAAGTGATAAGGGTGGTCCACCCCAAAAAATTTTTTTTTTTTTGGACAAAATTTTTTATATTAATTTTTTTATGATTAGGCATTAAAAATACATACAACCCTAAATTTTCATCCTTCTGCCACCAACCCCTATTTTTAATAGCGATATTAGTACTTTAATAATTATGACAAAACAACGTTTGCCGGGACAGCTAGTATATATTATATTATTTCCATTTTTAAAATAAGCTTATGAAAATAATTGCTCTACTTATCGATATATATAATATCTACGAGTACATCACTTTTTCCTCTAGTACGTGACGTTACCGTGCCGCCCGCTTACGTCCCATTCCTCTAACCTTGACAGAATTGTTTGAACATTGCAAGTCTATAGGGTAGATTGTCTGTGGCTAGAGCCTAACTGCATGCAAACATTGAAAAAAAACAACATGCATAATAACATGTTTTAGAATTATTGTGTTAAGCCAACGACACGTTTTCCTAGTGATTGATACACACTTAACTCTTTACTCAAAAACTACTGAAGCGATTTTGATGAAACTTGCAGTTTTCTCTAAGTTGGACTATACCTAGTCGGCTTCTATACCTTTTTTTTTTTTTTTTTTGCGTCAGGAAATGCTTTATGCATTCCGTCCTGCCATGGGGGATGGCAGGGGGATATGTGGGACTCCCGGCTGTGAAGTGCAATGCCGGGCTACCCACTAAAACCTGACGGTGTTCCTCGAGAGCCTTAATACCGGGGCCACGGGAACAGTGGCGTAATCTTCCGCGACCCCGGCGGCAACGGCCGGCGCTAAACCGCCAGCCTCGTCTCGTTTTGGGTGGGAGGGCAGAACTCCCACCCTCAGTGCTTGAGAGGCGCGCGGAAACACCGCGCGCGCCATCTCGAGGCTATCTGAGGGGTGGCACTCCCCCGAATGCCACCCCAAGCCTCAGTGGGCTCTCCGCCGCTACTGACGGCGGCGGAGGAAACGCACGCCAGAGGCGTTGGTCACGTGGGGAGGCCACTATTCCGTGGCCATCCCCTCTACTCCCGGCCTGGCAGGAACCACACGGGCGGCGGCAAAAGCCACCCTTTCGCCCTTTTTGGGCTTGGCTCCCGCACAGGCCTTCCCCCCCGTCAGATGACCGGCCGGCAGACCGCTCGCGGCGCACAACGTACAGTTGGGCGCAGCATTGCAGCCGCCGGCCTTGTGACCCTCTTGGCCGCAGCGGTAACACTGTCCGCTGCGGTCCACCTCTGACGTGCAGGAGACCCGCACGTGCCCAATCTTGAGGCACTTATAGCACCTTAAGGGCCTCGGCTCAAGGAGCTGAACCCCGGCCGAGACCCATCCGACCAGGAGTCGGGCACCCGCCACCTTCTTTGCTGCATCTACGGGGCAGCGGACCCAAGCTGCGCCAAGCCCCGAAGGGGCGCGGCGGATCTCTCCCACCTTTAAAACATCTTCAGAGACGCCTCCAACTTTAGCGACTGCTGCGGCAACATCCGCAACCGTCGCCGAGTCATCCAGACCCGATACGCGCAGTTCTGCGCACTTCGTGGGCCTGGAGACTCGGACAACCTCCGGATTCAGGCTCTCCCGCAGTTTCATCGCGAGTGAGTCCGCCTTCACCTTGTTGTCGGCGCCCGGCAATTCAAGTATGCCGGCTCCGGTCGCCGCCTTCCTGTACCTCATCTCTGTTATGCCTAACAGAGAGAGGTCCACTTTGTTCTTCGCCTCCATAAGGATGGAGGCGTACGTCGCACCCTTACGCTCCGCCTCGGGCGAGAGTCGGCTTCTATACCTAGTCCAACTAAAAATGAATTTTTGCAATCTGACTTATAGTTTTTGAGATATACGCAGACAAACATTAAACACACATACAAATATACATACATACACTTATGAAATTTGACACACATGTTTAGAAGCTGGTATAGACTAACATATACAAAAACTGTGCAATTATATTATTTTTATTATTATATATTATAATTCTGACAATATTACATACATAATATGCGTGGAATTGATAACCTTTTTTATAAGTCGGTAAAAATAAGAAACAAATTGTCGGTTAAAGTTATCAATGGACTGATTTTTTGAAAGCCTATTTTATTAAAATAGGAAAAGAAAATACTTCTTTTTACATAGATGTCCGTATAGTTTTTTTGCTGAGTAATGACTTCAGCGTCTGGAAAGCAAAGAATAATTCTGTGATTATGATAATCAACGAAGAATTAGTTAAACTAACATTAAAATTAAAGATTTTTATTACATAATATTTTAGAAGTTTAACATAGGAAGTTAATTTTCTTAAAATGGCGGATTGATGATCAGTTATTAATAGTTGATTATTAATATTTTTTGAGAATTGATTTAACTAACGTTCCAAATCTTATAATTTGGTTTTATTCATGTGAATTAAATGTTGATTTTACCAAATTTAATGTTTTATTGATATGACACAGAAAATGTATTCAACATTAATCTTATTTCGAAGACTCAAAGTGTTGGACTTTGAGATTGAGCCGTTTCGTGTCCTGAGACTTTAAAAATGTTGAGACTTCTCAATCTCTATTTGTATTTGTAGTAGTAAGTATCCTTAATTTATATGGAAATTCTCTGTTAATTAATTTCGTAAAGAATTATCTCATTATTATATTATCTATTCATAAATTCCTGAGTATCTAACTCCCCGAATGTAATAGGCACTTCCTATTCGCATAGCATCCTCGCTCTTCAACAGCTTAATACTTGATGAGTTTGCAACATGAGGAACTTCATATCATTTGGTGTTCAACCGTTATGTTTACCCTTTTGCTCTTCTTCTCATCATATATATCGTTTTCTATTTAGACTTATATAAATATTTGTCAATGTTTTGTTTGAGGATTGTATGTAAACGTTCATTTCTTTGAGTAGGTCGGCTCTACCTCAGTTTACAGATAAGCCTTTGAAATCACCACACTGCTGATTAAGCCCAGACATTGAACAAAAACAAAAAAAAATTTCAACATGATTCACACTAATCCTGTAGTGGGGAAAAATAAATATTTGAAGTTTAACTTTTAAAAAGAAGTCGTTGTGGTATTATTAATGAGTACCTTGGCGACCGAGCCTTACTCGGTGTTTTATAAAAAAAAAAAACAAAAAAAACTTGAAAAGCATGATAGACGCTCTAGCCATTTTGCTATGGAGAAGGTTAACTTTGTTGCAAATTCCAAAAACAGCACCCACACATCTACATTTTATTTGATTTTATTTGCCTCACTTCGTATTACGGGACAGGCTGTCTGAAGTTATGAAGTCAATGCTTTTATCAATATTTTTCATTTTATTTCCTTTTTTTCACTTTATTTCCTTAGTATATCATTAAAGTGATATGTGTTTTTAATAGGTATGTACTTGTTGCAAACTAAACTTATTTCAAAATATAAAAAAAACGAAAAAGGTCTGACCACATTGCAGGATTTGAACCCGCGCACTTTGGCGTAGTAGACCTACACTCAGCCACTGTGGTGTTGAGAAGGTAAACTGGAAAAAAGTTTAGAAGTTTGGAGTTCAGAAGTCTTAAGTGTGTGAAAGACAGAGAAAACGATTTTTACCAGAATTGAGACCTAGCTAGATCGATTTTACGCCCCTCTCAAGCCCTATATTGTAATTTCAACGAAATCGCTCGAGCCGTTTTCGAAAAAGCGAAATTAAATGTATATACAAATATTACTCGTTTAATATAATAGTGGATATGTAGTTGATTATGTAATTTATTTATACAGGCTGAACAAAAAAGGCGGGATGCTATTAAGAAAGGATATGATTCACTACAAGAATTAGTACCCACATGCCAACAAACAGATGCCACTGGATACAAGCCTAGTAAAGCAGCTGTAAGTGTGAGATATGATAAGAACACTTAGTGATACTACTTATCATGGTATATTATGTTTATAAAATTAAGACGAGATAGGACTATCTACTTTTATATTGTACATATTTATAAATATATTGTTTTTTCTTTAGTTTCATCTGAATTTATATACCTTTTGCAATTTCTCATAGAATGAATATGCTATAAATAAATTCCATTTGCGACGCATGGCGTCGTGACTCGGTTTTATTAGAGATGTATTTGAAATCCAAATGATGATATATGTTCAGTCTGTAAACCAACTGTAGATTAGACAAAAATAAGCAAGATAGTGTGAAAGGTACTAATAAAATAAATGCATAACATCATATGGCCACAACTGTGGCTGTTCGCACTCCAGAGACGGTATACATAAACTCATAACACACTCCAGAGACGGTATGCATAAAATCATAACGCACTCCAGAGACGGTGTACATAAAATCATAACATTTCCTTTTTGTGATATGTGAGCATTAATGCACAATAAAATCACAACATGTCTGGCAATAAGTATTGAGGCTCACAGATGGTTAAACGAAATCAGGTAATGATAGGTTCGTAGCACATCAGCCATAAAATTCCTTGTTATAAGCTCGATCCGTAGCCTTTATGGAAGAATAAGCAGATGGCACATTTTGTATTCACTTTCTCAAGTCACCATGGAAGCATTTACTTAAAAGAAGTTTTAATACATGTTTCAGGTCCTCCAAAAGTCCATAGACTACATCCAGTACCTACTTCAGCAGCGGCGACGACAGGAGGACGAGCGGAATGCACTTCGTAAAGATGTGGTGGCTCTTCGTATCATGCAAGCCAATTATGAACAGATTGTAAAAGCACAACACTCTGTGCCTGGTCACAATGAACAAAGGCTTACAGATCAAGATAAATTTCAAGTTGTAAGTTAAATTATAATGACATTGAGATTAAAATAAATAAAACTTTTGAAACTACAGTAGAGCTGACAATATACCCATATTGATCTTTTTTCCTTTAAAATATGCAAGTTTCATGTAAAATAAAAATTGTTATAATGAACATTAAATTACCAACTTATTACGTTATTTTTCACAATCGCAATAAGGTACCGAAGTCTACATACATATACATTATGTAGTTATGTAATTTAAAATATTCAAATTATTGGTTTGTTTGCAATATAGTACCTAATACTAGTATAGTACCTAGCTTAACTTTTCTTTAGTACCTATCTAGTAATTTTTATTTAAGCAATTCATGAGATCTCCGAAACTATTTGGACCTACAAACTTGAAACTTCCCAGGTATCTTCTTTTTCCTGAGTAGAAGTCCGCTAAGAACGAGTTTTTCGAAAATCAAACCTTAAGATGCTAAAAAGGGGGGAAAACTTAGTGTGGGGAAAAAACATTTTTTATCTATTGACTTGAAATTTTGCAATCTTTAAAACTCTTCGATCAAAATATTTAAACACCTCTTTCAGCATTTATCAAATTTCATACCCAATTAATGATGTAAAATAGGGCATAAATTGACTGACTGATTCATCATCGCCCAACGGAGATTATTTTTTATTTATATATATTTATTGCACACACAAACATTACAAAAAAAGATACATACAGAAAGGATGAGCAAAAGGTACAGCTTATTTCTAAAAGAAATTTCTTCCAGCAGACCTGTGAGAGTGACAAATTCAAAATAGAAAAGATAGACACTGTGTGTACTTGCTATAATGATAATAAAATACACTAATATAAATTACATGTATATACTATACACAAATATAATACATATCACATTTTAAATACATAAATATAAATATATACATAGAGACAGATAAATATACTTAAAGCTGTAAATAAATAAATAAATTTTTTTTTTTTACTGATTACTGAAGCTGGAGATTACTGAAGCTAGGCACATGAAATTTGGACAGAAGCTTCCTTTTATGACGCAAAGACTCAATAAGAAGGGATTTTCTGAAAATCAACACCTAAGAGGGTGAAGAGGCGTAGCAAAGTTTGGATGGGAAAAAAACCTTTATCTTTTAACTTGAAATTTAGTACATATACGCGGGCCGCGGTGTGGCGGGCGGGGGGTGTTGGAGATAATAGAGCGTTTATTATTGGCTTTGGGTATCTTGTTGCTATAATTTACAATTTTAAAACAATTTTTAAAATATCATTTAAATAATCATTTCTAGAGATAGACATACGAAAGAACAGTTAAGCTTCATTTATGTATATGTAGGTACTAATATTGCAAGTGAACCTACAAAAACTAAGTAAATTTTAGCTGGTTCGTTACAGACTAATTACAATGTTTAGATAATATTTTAAATTACATATAGATATAATCTGTATGTAGGGACTTTGTCTTATAATCATTTTGTAATTTCAAGCTTTAAATGGCAACCACTGTATTTTATGTTCTGCAGGATGTTTCATTATTCTAATTATTATTATGTTTAATGAATCTATGTTTTCTATTGCTATATTAGCCCAGTAAAAGTACGTTTTAAAAAAATAATTTTTAATAAGACATATCTTTTTACAATAGTTATTTTATATGGCAATGTCATTTTAAGATACTATATTTACAAATCCACCCACATATATGTATGACCCAGATATGACCGCATATTTTAAAAAGTTATGTATATTTATGCAATTACAATGTTTTATTTGATGGATTCACAGTTTAATACATACATACATATCTACACGCTATATCCCTAACAGGGTAGTCAGAGAGGGCGGAGCGCCGAGCTTCGCGGTTTTTACACACTTTTTCACCTCCTCAAACCTCATAATTCTCCTCACACATTTTCGCCTAGCTATGCAAGTGCTTTTGCCATTTCCGTCAGCTAACATTAGCTATTTAATCTTCGTAACTCAGCCTTGGTCTTCCTTGGTTTCTGCTTGCATTCACTTTCGCTCTGTAGATTTTATTCGTTACTTTTTAATCACTCATTGTTTCTGTATGTTTAGATGGTACATCTAAACATTCCTTTCTTCATTTTTACAGTAACACTGTCGTGCAACCCTGTCATACTGCGTATTTCTTCATTGCTTATTTTGTCCACAAGAGTGATACCGAATTTATTTCTAAGAGATTCTACTGCGTTTATCTTACTTTCACTTGATTTCGGGTATATCAAGCCACTACCGTACAATAAACTTGACGCCAACACCGCATTGTGAATGGCCATTTAGGCGGATTTAGATATGCTTACTCCGCTTACTAATCACTACAGAGCACCGTTAACTTTATTGCCAGCTGCTACCCTTCTTTATACATTTAACTTTCATCTCTTTTGAATACCAGAATCTTTGTTTTGTTCACATTCATATTCAATCTTTTCAGTTCACATTCTTCATTCATGCCGTGACTAGTGTCTGCAACTCTGTTCCTGATGATTCAGCATTGTCAACATATAAAAAATTGTTTACCACTGTGCCGTCACATGTTACCACTCATACTACCTTTCAATGTATGGAGGCAACTATCTAAATACAGCACAAATAGCAAATAGAAATAAATAGTCTGAACAGATTTGGAACCAGGGTGACATGTCACCATTTATCTTTACACATGCTCTACAGCCACGATATAATGATCGCACAGCACGCAGCACACAGTAAGGGGTCCCCCACGCCATATTCAGGCAGAAGACTCCACAATTTCTTTTACCCTACCCTGTCAAATGTTTTTTCTAGATTTGCAAAAGCACAAAAATCTTTCTGACTCATGGCCAGAAACCTCCCAACGACAATGCGGAACGAGAAAATCTTATCCATACAACCCCTACCATTCTTGAAACCACCTTGTGCCTACCACAAATATCTTTCAGAAATATCTTTCAGAAATACCTTTCATACGTTCGGTCAATACTACCTCGATCATGTCGAGGTCTAGAAGTTCACTGCTCTTTCGTTTGGTTTCACTCAAACATAATATCTATCAATTCATTCATTTTCTCTTCAATCCCACTTCTTACATTTCACGCAGCTGTTCTGTACTTCTTCCTTCACTTCCCGCCGCGAGGTGCACAGCGTGTTGGGTGGCGGTCCCCAACGCCGAACTGCACTCTGCACACACCAGCGGGGATGAACCGGTGTGCGTCGCTTTCGGGGGACGCCTTAAATGTACCACAATCGTTGTCTCGCATGGTGTGCATAAGAGAGGACTCCTGTAGTCCTGGGGGCTTACCACCATCTCTTAGCATTATTATTTTAATGTTACTTGACTTGACTTACGGGGTAGTTAAGGTAGGTCGGACGGCTAAACATCGCGGTTCTTACGTATTTCTTTCGCCTACTGATGATGAATGACAAATGATGAAACTAATCACTAACCTACTGTCAAAATTCCGAGCTTTTTAAGTCCAGCAACATTAAAATAATAATGCTATAAGAGATAAAATAAAATTTTCAAAGATAAGCAAGTTTTTTAAAACATATTTTGTCCAAAAATGTTGGTTAATTAGTGCTTGTATCAAAGAGAAATACTATTTTTATAAACTAAAAATTATTGAGTTGATATATGATACTTTTTTTAATTAGTTTTAAGTATTAAAGTAATTTATTTATTTCATTTAAAATATTTTACTTGTATTTTTTTAGATGGGTTCAGTAAATGTTTAATAAGAACTAATTAATCTTTCAATGAAATCAATAAAATAGCTGTTATAGACTTTTTGCATTTCACCATTATAATGATGTCGTAACTTTACTGGGCTAAGTATATTGTTTTCTTTATTATTCTGTACCAGTAGTGCAGGGTTGTAGACTTGTAGATCACAATGTCAATAGACATGTATATCACTTACATATCCAAATCTAACAATAATTCCAAAAAAGTCCGAACAAATAATTATTTAATATCAGTTACATACATACCTATTAACATTGTCATGTCTTTTATCAATATTTTTAATTAGTTCGTGTAGCTGTTTAGTTAAATATTATACTTACTTGCATATCTTCCCGCTGTATTCCTAACGGGGTAGTCAGAGAGAACGGAGCGCCAAGCGTCGCGGTCCTTACATACCTCTTTCGTTTCCTCAAATCTCATCATTCTCCTCACACATTTTCGCCTAGGTACGCCAGTGCTTTAAACATTATGAAATACTAAAATAAAATACTTTGTACATAAGGGGAATCTAGATTTTTATTAAATTAATAATATAAGTAAAACGATTAATTCATTAACATTTGTCAAAGACACTTTGATAAATCTATCTGTTGTTGTAATATGGTTTATTAGTACCATTCCATTAAACTTAAGTGAGTAAGAAATTTCAATGATAGCCTTTATGCATTCCTTAATAAATCTAAGTATACATAAAATTGAATGTAATTTTTAACTTTAGTTTCAGGGTATCATGGATAAATTGTTTGATTCGTTTGAATCAGTCCCAACAAATAATTTTGCCGAGTTTTCTGCGGGTGTGTTTAACTGGTTAGAGGAATATTGCAAACCCCAATCTTTGAGGACGATGGTTCATGGAGTTCTGAGAGAGCAGAATTACACACCTTGACTGTGTTAGATTATGTTTAGTTAGAGTATAACTTCATAAATAGACTAATATATTAAATAAGGATTGAACTTGTGATTGACTGTTGTAAACATTAACTTCAATGTAATATATACTTTTACTTCCTACTGTTTATACCACGTTTATATTTTTATATGTAGTACTGTTCGTATTTTAAAGATGTATTTAGGAATTAGATTTTAGAATTTTTCATTATATGTTCAGATGCTATATTTTTAAATGTTTATCTAATTACATTGTCGCTCTTATTAACATAATTTGATTTTAAACAAAATCTTTCAAGATAATGTGTTAATAAAATAGTAAGGGAAATGTTATTGGAAGTGTTACATATTGGGAATAATTTGATTATGCTTTTATTGGGTTAAAAGTGGGATATTTGTTTTATACAGTTGGTTATTTGATTGTAATCAATTTTAAGAATTTTTCAATTTATTAGAACAATGTTGTTTGTGCCCTTTATAATAAGTTGTCTTATTCCCTTGTTTACGGGTACAGAAATATATGATATATTCTTTTTTGTTTAAATGTGTTATACTTTATCCTAAATGTACCTAATCTAGTAAAATTAGTCCAGAGCAGGCACTCGTGTAAATACACTCTTTATCACTAACACGGTATAAATGTAACAGTAGGATGTCTTCATAGAAAGGTTTGTATTTGCGCGCGCTAATACGCACGTGCCGTCAGGGCCGGACCGTGAGTTTAGGGGGCCCTGGGCTAATACTGCTTAAGGGCCCACCTAATTACTCAAAGTATAAGAAAAAAATAAGACCATAAAATATTTGATTTGTATTATATTATGCCTTAGGATCCTTAGGACCTTACGATCTGTTTAATTTAATAAAATTATAGATTTTTTCGCATTATAGTCTATTTTTGACTTTGACTTGACTTAGCTGGGGGCCCCTTGAGTCCACGGGCCCCTGGGCTGAAGCCCAAAAAGCCATATGGTAGATCCGGCCCTGCGTGCTGTGGCAGGTGGCACGCACCCAATGTCTATATTTTGGGCGAATATGGGTAATTTATAATAATGTACTTAGATGCCTAAATAATTTTAGTCATTCCACTGCAGTTATCATTATTCAACATAACTACAAGAAATTAAATTTAACAAACACTGAAAATTTATTCGTGTGGATTGTTTATACCGACTTCATAAAAAAAGAGGTTATTAATTCGACCCGTATGTATTTAATATTGTCAGAATTGCACGGTTTTTGTATGTATTAGTCTACCAGCTTCTAAACATGTGTGTCAAATTTCATAAGTATATGTATGTATGTATAGTATATTTGTATGTACGTTTGTCCGCGCCTATCTCAAAAACTAAGTCGGATTGCAAACATTATTTTTTAGTTGGACTAGGTATAGTCCAACTTAGGAAAACTACAAGTTTCATCAAAATCGCTTCAGTAGTTTTTGAGATAGAGAGTTAAGTGTGTATGTCACTAGGAAAACGTGTCGTTGGCTTAACAGCGCAGTTCTAAATCTAAAACATGTCATTATGCATGTTGTTTTTTTTTTAATGTTTGCATGCAGTTAGGCTCTAGCTAAACAATCTCGATGAAAATTTCAAAAAGTGGCTTAGCAATTTAAAAAGTAATCGTATAATCGTTAGATGGCAACATAAAAAAAAAGATTAAGTAATTAGTTATAATTACAACTGAAATTAAAAAATGAAGAAATAAAAAAGTAATTTAAAAAATTAAATCGCCTTCAAAAAAAAATTGAAAAGTACAAAATAACTATCCTTTACTAATCAAAATTGAAGTACAATTGAAATAACTTTAAATACGATACACATATCCATATAATTAAATTTGACAGTTACCTATATACTTAAGTCAGTGTCAAGCGTACCAAACTAATAGACTTTCTGTTGTTGCACATTGATTTGGCACCGCCGACTTCAATAACTGAAATTTAGTTATATAGATATATGTATCGTATTTAAAAAGTTATTTTAATTGTACTTGAGTTTTGATTAGTAAAGGAGTTATTTTGTACTTTTCAGTGATTTTTTTTTGTGACGGTTGAATTTTTTAATATTATGTACTAAATGTGTAACTAAACGAGATGCTCTCCGCGTCTCACAATACGCTCACGGCAGTGAGCGCATTTTGTGAAAGTTAATTGAGCACAATTAACTCTTAATATCATCACTTACCTTACACTTACTTAGGTACATTCGTACATAACGACTGTAGTAACTGCCCGTTGAACGGCATTTTTGCTTAGATAACTGTGAGAGCCGTTTACAGAATACAGATCAACGGCAGCCTCTGTAACCTTGTTGATGAACATAAAACATTCCAAACAGACGAAATTGTATAGTCACATGAAGTAAAAATATAGTCATGGGAAACTTTGCACCTAAACAAGTGGGCTTCATAACGAGATGTATTCAGGCGATGAATCTCGTTGTGAGATCAGCATAAATATAAATTAAGACGGCACCATCGCCGATACGATGATGTATATTTCATTTCTCCGTTTCTTATCCGCAGTTCCTTCAGTGAAAGATAATGAAGTAGGTATATGAAAATTTTATAGCTTTCAATACATTAAACTTATAATCAAACTCATTGGATCGCGGGAGACCTCTACAGCAGACATATTTCGAATTATACCTCTACAATTTTAGTGTTAAATTGCCAGTGAGCAGATGATCATAATAAGGTGAAATTGGGTGAAAGGCACTGAATAAAAATGTAGTGTAAAGGAAGTAAGCCATAACTACATAAAAGTACAAATATACTACGGTTGCCAACTAAATAATTTATGTATTTATTTATCGATCTCGTGACTCCAGATATAGCAATGTTCTAGGAATAATTGATGACAACGGTATTTTCCATAACGTTGTTTTTCTTAAAACAATAAACAGTATTACAGAGCAAAACAAAGTATAACACCGTTTTTATCTGTACATTCCTATTGGCAACCTCAACACATCCATACATATGCACAATGACATACATACATACATGTTTGTTTATTTAACAAACATGTTTGTTTATTTCAATTTAATATTTATTTGTTTATGTAGCATATAGTAGTTATGTAATTCGATTTTCAGCCAATATTACATTATTTATTATCTTTCTATAGAAATCGCTGAATCTAGATCAGATCGCCTGGCTGAACAGCTAATAAACAGGTGGCTGAACAGCTAATAAACAAACATTCATGAAACCCATGAAGAGCCAGAGATCTTGTCCTATTTATTAGAACAATATAGTGTCTTGAATTGCGAGTAAACTGTCTTCCACGTGTATTTTGTATACCGATAATGCATCTATAGCCTTCCATGCCATGTGATAGTCATCAATGTATCTAAGATTCTTCGCCTAACATACGAGATAGTAATTTAAACTTGAACCAGATGTGCATCAAGTTTGCTGTGCAACTACGCATACCTTGAAGCAAGTTTAAACTAGACTTCTAAGGTAACTAACTAGGCTGTGGTAACATAACAAAGATATTAAAATGTTGATATAATATAGTACTTTGTGCTGAGTTATTCAGGTACGATACTTCGTCGTACCTGTAGGCAATTGTGTTAATGTATAAAAGTAGGTACTAATATACAAAATATAAATATGCTTAATAGGATCGAAGTTCCGATTTTTCGACATTTCATTCTTTACTTACTTTTGAATAAATTGTAGATTGTTCATACATTCTTTTTTACACCTTTTCACAACGAAGGTGGACATTGATCGTGATATTTGTTATTTATTTATTATTTGAAATTTGACCCAACTGAGAATTGAAGCTTTTTGTTTCTTGGCCTTCGTTACTTTGCATTTCGAAAATTATATTCAGACTTTTAATGTGCTTCTTGGAAATCATAATAATCAATCGTACAATTGCAGAATTCGACAACCATCTCCGTCCTCGTAAGAAGATAGCGTAAATATAAAATATGGCTCAGTAAGTTCGACGAAAAACTGACAAAAACAGGAATCAGGATTCAAATTTTAAAATTTTTGTAGGTTAGTCGAACGAACAAACGGACGTACACTTGTTTTGAATGAAGAAAAGCGAAGAAAAGCATTGTAATTTTCACTCACATTTAAAAAAATAATTTGCAGTTTCTACATCGTACGTGCTACGTGACTACTTAGCGTTTTAAGATGAAGATTGCTTTATGATACTATATGTAAAGACAAATTGCAATTTATTTGACAATGAAAAATTGGTTTCAAACGACACAGACACAAAAACAAAATACAAATATCTATTTTAACTAAGAAAACACCAAAAAGCCCTCCTCGATTATTTTTTCCAAATATTATATAGGTACTTTCAGCGTAAATGGCACGAAAGTTCGCAAGAATTTAAAAAAAATGTAAATGACTACATAATTATGAAACGCAATATTGCACATCTTCACCCCTTTTTCCTTGGTGGGATTGACAGTAATCTTTATATTTATTTTCAGCCCATTTATTACTTTTTTTAATGTAACGTCCTGCTTAACGATTTTTAACTTTCTGATTTAAATGGCTCCTGCCACCCAGTAACGGATTTAGGTGGGGGGTGGGCTAAGGGGCTTGAAACCCCCCCGTTCCCGCCCCCAAAAGCATCTGAGTCTCTTCATGAAAAAGTATAGGGTCCCGGAACGCTTTACCCTCATTGGGTTCAAGCCCCTCCCAAACCAAAATCCTGGATCCAACACTGCTGCCACCCCTACTATAGTGATTATACCGCGTACAATTGGATATAGCTTTATCCACTAATCATATACAACATAATAGTTACTCTGTAATACCTGTCTCCTAGTGAGATCGCGTTACTGCAATGGTGATAGATTTATGATATATAATACGCCCAGTTAATCTAAGATACCAATTACGTCCTCAATATTTTCTACTATTTCTAATACATATTTACAAGCGCTTAATATTTTAATTCTATATGAAAAGAAGATTAAAAAGACTATAAAAGAAGAACATGCAGATCAAAACGAGCGTGGCGAGTTTCCTTATTTTTCCTTGAACAAGAATTGATATGTACAGTTTTTCTTCTTTCTTCCTGTATAGATATCTGTGTATAACAATTTCAGTTATTGAGACACTGATCTTTCCAAAAGTGCAGTTATGATATCGTTTGTATTGAAGTCCAGTCAGTGGATTTTCATTGAAGTACGAACGAACAAACACACAGACAAAACACATTGTATTGAAAAAGAAAATGCTGCGATCGTCTTCTTTCTTTCTTAAATTACAAGCAAAGTATTTAGGCGGTGGAAGGAGTACCTACCTACAACCATTCGACAAGATTGTTTTATAAAAGTGACCGCAACACGAAAGAAAATACGTTGTAGTATTGCCGTGGCCTGCACAGTCACCAATCCAAGACTTCAATCCGGTCGAACACATATGAGACATGCCGCAAAGACGTGTAAAAGTTTTGGACAAGGTGATGACAACAGCTGCAGGAATTCAACGAACAGGAATTGCTTAAATTCCATTAGGAGGGTTTGCTGCAAGAGCTTAATACTCGTAATTTTATTGATTCTATGAAAATTCGTTTTTGACTGATTTAAACAGCCGCGGAGGTTATACTCTCATTTTTGAGATTTTCATTTACGGAAGAATTAAAGATTGCAATTTAATTCCTTTTTTTCGTCAAGTAAATTGGATCAGGTTGTACAATGTAGACGTACATGTAATAGTTTAAAAAATTGTTTTTGACAAAAATTCTGCTCTTTTTTACTAAAAAAGATGATAAATTTATTACCTAATTAATAAACAAAAAAATGCAGATACAAAAAAATCGTTGTAAACAAGTTTAAATTTGCAGATTTTGCTTAGATTTTTTTGATGTGTGTATCGTATATATAACTAATTAATGTACAAAAATGGATCCATTAGTTCTATAAAGTCCTACCCTAAATACCTAAATGCCAGGAATACGATAATAATATGAAGAGAATAAAAAGCCAATAACACTTATGTATTCTGTATAACAGGTACCTAGTTAAATATCAATATAGCTAATCAGTAAAATTAGGAAAATTCTGCTACCAAGTTTTAACCATAACGAAAAATTCACGCTCACCTATCTTATTTAAATTTGTAAAAAGAGAAATTTCATGACAATAAATATTAAATATCCATCTTATATACTTTGTTTAAAGTAATAATTCTTCTTTTTCAATATCTATGGCTGGCCGCATATTGTAAAAATTTGTCTGTTAGATAATTTCTGACGCCCGCAGGTACCACCTCGCACACCTATCAGAAACTTCAATCCGGCGAGTCCGAGTTTAGTTCGCGACTGGCAGCCAGCATCTTTGTAACATAACATAACATAACATAACTTCACGCTGTATCCCCAACGGGGTAGTCAGAGAGGACGGAGCGCCAGGAGTCGCGGTCCTTACACACCTCTTTCGCTTCCTCAAATCTCATCATTCTCCTCACACATTTTCGCCTAGGTATGCGGGTGCTTTTGACATTTCCGTCGGCTAACACTCTGGCTATTTGATCTTCATAAGTCAGCCTTGGTCTTCCTTGGCTTCTTTTACCACTCACTTTCGCTCTGTATATTTTCTTCGTCAGTCTTTCATCACTCATTCTTTCCATGTGCCCGAACCATCTAAGCATTCCTTTCTTCATTTTTATAATAACACTGTTGTGCAACCCTGTCATACTGCGTATCTCATCATTGCTTATCCTGTCAGCAAGCGTGACACCGCACATATTTCTGAGAGACCGCATCTCCACAGCATTTAACATACTTTCACTCGATTTTGGGCATATCCAGGCCTCACTACCGTACAACAAAGTTGGCACCAACACCGCATTGTGGATGGCCATTTTAGCAGTGTTAGATATATTCACACTACCCACTAATGCGGACAGAGCACCGTTCACTTTATTGCCACCTTGCGCCTCCCACAAATATCTTTCTGAAACGCCTTTCATACGTTTACTATTACAAAAACTCACTTACGAAAACAAAAGGAACGACTAAGTATGACTTAACTTCATTAGTGTTATTGTTCTATTTAAGGCGCGTGTAGTCGTCAAAGACCTTGAGCATTGCGCCAGAATAGAGCTGAGGGGGCGTGGCCAAATACTTTTCGCAACGAACTCCGCGACGCGCAAGCGACGCGACAGTCTATGTAAAACAGCGCGTGCATGAATAGCCGCCTAGCGGCAATTTTTGACATTAACATTTATTGACATTTTTATAAGCCTCATAAAATTACGATTTGTGAAAATTAGTTGTCAAATACAAAAAAAATAAATTGTTAAATACGAATAAAATATAACATGTTTATAAATGGATGCAATTATAAATATTATATTATTGGTAACAAAAATGCTATTCATGACTTGGTAAGAACCATTATAGTTTTAAACCCACGACATATCGTGAGTTCTCCGTATCAAACAATTACAGGAAACCTTACTCATAAAATTAAATCGCAACCAAATTGTATAACATTATGTAGAGATTGCGTATTGTTTGTTGCTCACAGCGCTTTAGGTACAGGATTTTGGAGAGTTACTAGAATGCGTCTTTGGCTCGTTTGATAGACAATCTATTTTATTTTCGAGAATCATTTTTAGGTTGTAAGTTCAAATCTTGACTTGGTCGCTCCACAAATTTTTTTTTTTCAACTTTGATTTCAATACAGTTTTATTACCGGCCATTGATAATGTTCTAAATCCATACTAATATCCATATTCCATACTAATATAATATTATAAATGCGAAAGTCTCTCTGTCTGTCTGTCTGTCTACTTGGTTTTCACGGCTAAGCCGCCGGACAGATTTTGATAAAATTTGGCATGGAGATAGTTTTACTTTATTTTTTAAAAACCTACCCCTAACTAAAGCGGTGAAAAGGGGGATGAAACTTTGTATGGGAAATTATTAACCGCTGAACCGATTAAGCAGTAATTTGGTACAGAGATACACCTTTTCTATGAAAAAAAACATAGTTTTCTTTTTTATCAAAAATCCACCCCTAAAGGGGTAAAAATGGGGATGAAACTTCATAGGGGAACTTGATAATGCTAAACCCTAACAATATGGGTATCAAATGAAATGGAATACACAGGGGAAGGTTTCTGTATACGTGACGTCATCATAAATCCAATATGGCGGATGTTCTATAGCAGGAAATAACTTTTTAGTTCAACACTAACAATATGGGTGTCAAATGAAATGAAATACGCAGGGGAAGGTTTCTGTATACGTGACGTCATCGTAAATCCAATATGGCGAATGTTTAATAATAGGAAATAACTTTTTCGTTCAACACCAACAATATGGGTATCAAATGAAATGGAATACGCAGGGAAAGGTTTCTGTATACGTGACGTCATCATAAATCCAATATGGCGGATGTTCCATAGCAGGAAATAACTTTTTAAGTCAACACTAACAATATGGGTATCAAATGAAATGGAATACGCAGGGGAAGGTTTCTGTATACGCGACGTCATCATAAATCTAATATGGCGGATGTTCCATAATAGGAAATAACTTTTTCGTTCAACACCAACAATATAGGTATCGAATGAAATGAAATACGCAGGGGAAGGTTTCTATGTATGTGACGTCATCGTAAATCCAATATGGCGGATGTTCCATAATAGGAAATAACTTTTTCCTTTCACACAAACAATATGGGTATCAAATGAAATGGTATACGCAGGAGAAGGTTTCTATGTATGTGACGTCATCGTAAATCCAATATGGCGGATGTTCCATAATAGGAAATAACTTTTTCCTTCAACACCAACAATATGGGTATCAAATGAAATGGTATACGCAGGGGAAGGTTTCTATGTATGTGACGTCATCATAAATCCAATATGGCGGATGTTCCATAATGGCAAATAACTTTTTCGTTCAACACCAACAATATGGGTATCAAATGAAATGGAATACGCAGGGGAAGGTTTTTGTATATGTGACGTCATCATAAATTCAATATGGCGGATGTTCCTTAATAGAAAGTAACTTTATTATCCAACACTAACAATATGGGTATAAAATGAAATGAAACACGCAGGGGAAGGTTTTTGTAAATGTGACGTCATCATAAATCCAATATGGCGGATTTTCCATAACAGGAAATAACTTTTTTGTTCAACATCAACAATATGGGTATTAAATGAAACGGAATACGCAGGGGAAGGTTTCTGGACATGTGACGTCATCATAAATCCAATATGGCGGATGTTCCATTATAGGAAATAATTTTTTCGTTCAACACCAACAATATGGATATCAAATGAAAAGGAATACGCAGGGGAAGGTTTCTGGACATATGACGTCACCATAAATCCAATATGGCAGATGTTCTAAGGGTGTCTTTTTTGGGTGCTGGCTCGGACGTAGTCTAATCTGGAGATCCAATTTTCAATGACTTTTTCCAACATTTGTGGCCTTTTCCAACATCGGCAATAACGCGGCGAATGTTGTCCTCCAAGTGGTCAATCGTTTCGGACTTATCGGCGTAGACTA
This sequence comes from Zeuzera pyrina, assembly GCA_907165235.1. NCBI lineage: Eukaryota > Metazoa > Arthropoda > Insecta > Lepidoptera > Cossidae > Zeuzera > Zeuzera pyrina. The sequence continues at coordinate 15,735,439 of OU015624.1, forward strand.
GCGACTTCACGTATCTCCATAGAAAATAGTCTAGCGGCGTTAAATCGCACGATCTTGGAGGCCAATTCACGGGTCCGAAACGTGAAACTATGCGGTTACCAAACGTTTCCTTCAATAAATCAATTGTGGCACGAGCTGTGTGACATGTTGCGCCGTCTTGTTGAAACCACAGCTCCTTCACATCATAGTTGTTCAATTGATGAACGAAAAAGTCAGTAATCATGGCTCTATGGGCGTCACCATTGACTGTAACGTTCTGGCCAGCATCGTTTTTAAAGAAGTACGGACCAATTATTCCACTAGCCCATTAAGCACACCAAACAGTCAGTTTTTTTTGGATGTAACGGTATTTCAACATACACTTGAGGAATATCATCACTCCAAATACGGCAGTTCTGTTTATTGACGTATCCATTGAACCAAAAGTGAGCTTCATCGCTAAACAAAATTCGCTTATGAAAATCGAGATCAACGGCAATCTTGTTTTGGGCCCATTCACCGAATCCTTGATAGGTGATCGTGTGGCTTCAATTCTTGGACGAGTTGGATTTTATAAGCACGCAAATCAAGATCTTTCAGCAAAATCTTCCATAAAGTGGATGGACACATATCCAATTCCTGTGCACGATGGCGGATAGACTGATTCGAGTCTTCCTCTACGCTACGCTCTACAGCAGCAATGACTTCTTCTGTACGCACTGTACGACGTCTCTGTGGATACGTATTATCATTTAGAGTAAACGTGGTGCGAAAACGTTCCATAGTTAATCGAATTAATTGCTCTGATGGACGATTATGTTGACCGTAAAATGGACGTAGTGCGCGATACGTATTTCGAATAGAACTACGATTTTCAAAATAAATTTGCACAATTTGGAAGCGTTGTTCAGACGTCAGTTTATTCATGTTGAAATGCCAAACCAAACTGAACATAAATCACTTGACAGCTGACATAATGGCCGCCAGTTAAAAAAGTGTTGCCAACTTAAAGTTCTATACCTCTAAAAAAACACCCATTATAATAGGAAATAACTTTTTTGTTCGACACCAACAATATGGGTATTTTGGAATTGGTTTTGTGTTTTTATATTGCTTCATTTACTGCAGATGTAACATAATCTTTTTCATTATTTAAAAAAAATAACTAATCGATCGAAAATAATCCATTGTGTGTGCCTTATAAAATGTTTATGCTTTCTCTTACACACACTCCGTAATTAAAACATAACGAGAGCTGCCATGCTATTCAATGTGTGAAAACTACTATATACTTTTAAATATAAAATAGATTTTATTGTACTGATTTATTAAATTATATTATTGTTCCTACTATTTTATAGACTCAGGTTTTACTTTACGGAAATCCATTTCATGTGATGAATTCATAAAATCTTTAGTCATTTTCCGCTCAAACTCCAGAAACTACCAATCGACCGTCTTTCGCCTCTCAACGAAGCATCCTCAGGATATACCAAAGATCGGACTCAGTCAATTAACTAGCACCGAATCAACTTAGTGCGTTGATTCAGTGCTAGTTAGCTGACTGAGTCCGATCTCTTGTATATCCTGAGAATGCTTCGGTGAGAGGCTTTTGCATGCTGTTTATATCGATAAGCTAAGAAAAAAGTTAAAACCGTTAACTATGAAACTTTCATTTTTAGATAGTTTATCATTGTAAATATAATGTTTTGTAGTAACCATTATTTTTACATTGCATATGATTAAAGAAAGAAATAATTAATTTATAGCTTAAATTTTCAAATTTTCTTCATAGTTTATTATTATTTTAAAGAGTCATTATATTTTTTTGTGTTAGCTAAAGTCTAGCCTCTGACCACCGCGTTAGGCACACAGCGTGAGGATACGTATTTACGTGCCTATGTATTGAATTTTATCAAGTTAGTATATGTATAATGAATTAGATAGATCGTATTGTAGTGGATTATATTAGGTATACAACGGCAAAAAGCATTTTTATCGCTATTTCTACCAATTTGAAAGTGCTTTAAAGTGTACCATAACTTTCGGTATTTACGCAAAATGACTACAACACCACTACAACTAGTCATTGCAACAAGCGCGACTTCCACCAAAGAACGAAGTTTGTTACGCATTGTTTGAAAAATTCAATTATTATTAAATGATTTCAACATATCTAGTAGTATTTTATTACACAGATATTATATATTAGCTGTACCCGCGACTTCATCTGCGTGGAAAGTTTTCCCGTGACTTCTCCAGGTTACGGAGGATACCGGAGATACCTATATTTTTGAAGGTCTTGAAAAAAGTTATTTTCTATTGCGGACCATCCGCCATACCGAATTTATGATGACGTCAAATGTACAGAAACCCCTGTGTATTCCATTTCATTTGATACCTATATTGTTGGAGGTCTTGAAAAAGTTATTTTCTATTACAGATTATCCGCCATATTGAATTTATAGTGACGTCACATATACAAAAACCTTGCCCTGCGTATTCCATTTCATTTGATACCCATATTGTTGGTGTTGAACAAAAAAGTTATTTTCTATTATGGAACATCTGCCATACTGGATTTTTGATGACGTCACATATACAAAAACCTTCGTCTGCGTATTCAATTTCATTTGATACCCATATTGTTGATGTTGAACTAAAATGTTATTTTCTGTAATGGACCTTCCGCCATATTCGAATTATGATGACGTCACGCATACGGAAGCCTTCCCCTGCGTATTCCATTTCATTTAATACTCATGTTGTTTGTGTTGAACAAAAAAGTTATTTTCTATTATGGAGGAACATCAGCCATATTGGATTTTTAATGACGTTACATAAACAGAAACCTTCCCTAGCGTATTCCCTTTCATTATCCATATCCATTATCCATCCATATTGTTGGTGTTGAACAAAAAAATTATTTTCTAGAATAGAACAACCGCCATCTTGGATTTATGGTGACGTCATATGTACAGAAACCTTCTCTTGTGTATTCCATTTTATTTGATACCCATATTGTTGGTGTTGAATAAAAAAGTTATTTCCTATAATGGACCTTTCGCCATATTGGATTGATGATGACGTCACATATATAGAAACCTTTGTCTGCGTATTCCATTTCATTTGATACCCATATTTTTGTTGATGAACAAAAAATTTGTTTCCTATTGAGACATCCGCCATTTTGGATTTATGATGACGTCACATACATAAAAACCACGTTATTTTCTAAAAAACAAATTAGCCTACATTTGTTTTTGGGTACATACTAACTCTGTACCAAATTTGATCACAATCGGTTTAGCGGTTTAGTAATTCTCCTATGAAGTTTCATCCCCCTTTTCATCCTTTTACGGGTAGATTTTTGATAACAAAGAAGCCTCTGTTTTTTTAATTGAAAAGGTTTATCTCTATACCAAATTTCATCTTAATCAGTTCAGCGGTTTAGAATTTCCCATACAAAGTTACATCCCCCTTTTCACTCCTTTAAGGGTAGATTTTTGAAAAAAAATTTTTGTTTGTGTGTATTAGAGTACACACGTAAGAAGTGAAACTTCTTTATGACATCATTTTTCGAACAATGATCTACTATTTACAACTTTACAGAAATTGGTTAAATAAAGCTAAAAAACCTGAATTAGATAAAGCTTAAGCAAAAATAATAATCGCCATCTTGGATTCGAAAATAAACATAATTTTCGTAATCAGCACTCCGAGAAACCTATAATGTGACACCCATATCGATTTATCCAAAAAAGTCATTTTCGCCATCTTGGATTTGAAAATGAACGTAATTTTCGTAATCAGCACCCCGAAAAACTTAGAATTTGATACCCATATCGATTTATCCAAAAAAAGTAATATTCGCCTTCTTGGATTTGAAAATGAACGTCATTTTCGTAATCAGCACCCCGAAAAACCTAGAATTTGATACCCATATCGATTTATTCAAAAAAAGTAATATTCGCCATCTTGGATTTGAAAATGAACGTCATTTTCGTAATCAGCGCCCCGAAAAGCCTAGAATTTGATACCCATATCGATTTAGCCAAAAAAAGTAATATTCGCTATCTTGGATTTGAAAATGACCGTCATTTTCGTAATCAGCACCCCGAAAAACCTAGAATTTGATACCCATATCTATTTATCAAAAAAAAGTAATATTCGCCATCATGGATTTGAAAATGAACGTCATTTTCTTAATCAGCACTCCGAAAAACCTAGAATTTGATACCCATATCGATTTATTCAAAAAAAGTAATATTCGCTATCTTGGATTTGAAAATGACCGTCATTTTCGTAATCAGCACCCCGAAAAACCTAGAATTTGATACCCATATCGATTTAACCGAAAAAAGTAATATTCGCCATCTTGAATTTGAAAATGAACGGCATTTTCGTAATCAGCACCCCGAAAAACCTAGAATTTGATACCCATATCGATTTATCCAAAAAAAAAGCTGGGGTTAACCTGAAAAAAAAATGTGACAGAAAGAAAGATGGCGCGTAACAGAAAAACGTGACGATTTTTTTTTAATTGCTATAAAATTTTTCTCATACGTCGCTATAGAAGTTTCACTTCAAAAAGTAGGCTATGTCCATTCCTTAGTGTCAAACTATCGCCGTGTCAAATTTCATAAAAATCGGTCCGACGCCTAAGTTAAAACGTACCAGACAGACAGACATACAGACAGACTTTCGCATTTGTAATATAGAGTATGGACTTAGAACATTATCAACGGTCGATAAAAAAACTGTCTTTAAATTAAAATTGAAAAAAAAAATGTGGTGACCGGAGTCGAGATTTGAACCATTGATTTGAACTCACAACATAATAATGATTTTCGAAAATAACACAAAACAGTAAACAAATGAGCTAAACACACATTGACATAAGGTGCCAAAATTTTGTATTTAAAGCGTTGTGAGCAACAATACACGACGTCTACGTAACATTACATAATTTGGACAATTATAATTTCAAAATTCAAGAGGAACAAGTGACACAGATCTGTTTAGCAACACGCCTCAGCGATCACTGTCGAGTCGCATAGAAGTGAAAGAGAACGAACAACGCGACATCGCTCAAAATAAAATGGCTTGAGAAAAAAACAATAAACCATGTATTTTCTTATAAACTTGATTTTATCGAAAATCTTACCTGATCGATGTGTTAATATTCATAAAAGACATATATTTGCCGAATTTTATTAGAATATGTTAACGACGAAAACAGCTTTTTTCCCCATAAATTCTGTTCAGAGGTTACTTTGGGATTTTTTTTTATCATGAAAATTTACTTTAAATGCTATTTTTCCTGGCTGCTTGATTATAAATATCATGTAGATTCATATATATTATTTTCAATAACTTTGATCGTGTGGTTATTGCTAAAAAATCACCGTAATGAGGCCTGTTTGGGGCACTACGCGCCTTAATGAACAAAAAAAGATTTTATTTTTTTTATTTTCGTAATTTAAATCATTCCGATTTTTTGTTACTTTTTGCAAACTTCCCAAGTCTTGTTGAATTTCAAGGGTATTTTTCAATCTCCGTAATTAAATTTTCCATGTTGGCCCATACAGAGTGAACACGTGCGTGCCACAAGTCCACAACACGGCGTCCGCTCGACACTGACGCTAAACTGATGAAAATCTCTGATAGTGCGCGGGGTCTTGTACAAAATGTAAAGAGAGCGCGCCCTCAGAGACGTTCTGATCAGAAAAACTGACGTCCGATCAGCGTCCGGCTCGTCAGAAGCGGACGTACGACATGTCAGAATTCTGATAGTAACCGGTCTAGAACAAAACATATGCGCAAAATGCCTTTCGGTGAGTGTTAGAAATTTTCTAGCAGAAAAATTCTTACAATATGCGGCCAGCCTAAACAGTAGGTAAACAGCTAACAGCCTTTCGAAAAGTTATAAGGTGTCTAGCACACCTTATAAGGTGTCTAGCACACCTTATAAGGTGTCTAGCACACCTTATAAGGTGTTTCTCGGCATAAAATGCTATTTTTTCGAGTCCACGAATTATGATTCGGATTTGACAATAATACAAGGTGCGGGTAGACTTTACTCACTTGACAGCAGTTGTCTTATATTTATTTAGTTTGCTCGATTGCAATTCAAGAAAGAATAAATTAATTATCTAACATTTTGTCAAGTGGTTCTTCATGGGATGATATTAAAGATTGCATAATAATGTTTCAAGTAGAAAACATTGTTCGATCAATAAAACTTATGACTGTCAAACTTGTATAACCAGGGGTCGCAAGGAGTAGAGCAATTTTGTGTATTTGCAGTGCGTCTGCCATAATAATAAGGATTTGTGTCAAGTCCCGGGCAAATGTCATTTTTCTGGGATTTATCTAACAATAACAATAATGATTTATACGTTATTTTTAGGCTACTAACGTTGCGTTTAGTCGTTGTAGACGTTACACAATACATAAATGAAATATTATTTATTTTATATCTACTTAAAAAGTCTTTAAGTACCATGTCTGATTTAGGAGAATAAAAACATATATTGAAATTCGTTTTTACTTTTGATTCCAGAAATCCAAGATTTTGGTAGGATATGCCTATTATTAATATTAGCTCCATACTTATCTTCATCCCTGCTTAAGTAGATTTCTTATAAGTATGTAAAACATGTTTAGTACGCGCTGGTAAAGAATTTTCGGAAATTTAGTATAAAGCGGGTGTCAATTATTATAGAAAAAAAACACAAACCTAAAACTTTATGTAAAGAAACGATTAAATAAATACTTTAAAACGGCCGATTTAGAAAAATCAAAAGCAGACAGTCGCCGGCGAAACTAGTGACAAAAAAGGCAATTCATTTAGTTACACCTTATATTAATTACCTAAGTAGGTAATGTACACATTATAAACTTACAGATGCGTGTTTTTACATGAATTTATATAGGTACTTACATTACCTTTGTAACGCATATTTCATATTTGATTTAGGTACGAGTATCACAAAGGCAAAACAAATCGACCTATCTCTTCCATTTAAACCTATCTCCGTCGTCATTCGAACACTGAATTGGGCACAACTATTGTCGTAATGTGCCTGGGCATTCTTTGAAACGTCAACATGTCGTGAATTCAACAACCAATATCAGCTATAATAACAATGTTGTAAGTAAATTGTTTGATAAATAGAATTATTTAGGGTGAATACCCAGCTACAATTTACGGACACATCGATTCTGCAGAATGTCTAAAATATTTATTTATTTAATTATTTATGTACAAACACGCACTTGTAAAAGACGCATGAAATGTAACTTACGCACAAAGGTACTGCTTAATTCAAAATGAAATTTCTTCCAGCAAACCAGAGTGGCAAAATTTAATGTGTATTAAACAAAAATAATAATAAGATACATAATATTATATACTGTAGAGATGCGGTCTCTCAGAAATATGTGCGGTGTCACGCTTGCGGACAGGATAAGCAATGATCCGGTATGACAGGGTTGCACAACAGTGTTATTGTAAAAATGAAGAAAGGAATGCTTAGATGAAAGACTGACGAAGAAAATATACAGAGCGAAAGTAAGTGGTAAAAGAAGCCAAGGAAGACCAAGGCTGAATTATGAAGATCAAATAGTCAGAGTGTTAGCAGTCGGAAATTTCAAAAGCACTCGCATACTTAGGCGGAAATGTGTGAGGAGAATGATGAGATTTGAGGAAGCGAAAGAGGTGTGTAAGGACCGCGACTCCTGGCGCTCCGTCCTCTCTGACTACCCTGTTGGGGATACAGCGTGAAGATATGATATGATATATTATATACAAATAACTGCATATAAAATATAATATGTTTAACTAAACACATATATATATATATATATATATATATATATATATATATATATATATATATATATATATATATATATATATACTGTATTCCACCGACATATATATATATATATATATATATATATATATATATATATATATATATGTCGGTGGAAATAATAAAAGGCACTCATTTGACTATACTATGGCAAAGCGCGACTTCCGATGACGCGCTAACGGAACGTCGGGGCCGGCGCTGAGAGTCAGTTAGACTACGGCGGCCGGTGCGATAGCCTTTCTCCGACGGATCGTTTGCTATTATTAAATTTCCAATTACCTACGTAATAATTGTTACAAAAGAAGCCATCACTGAAAAGATTGATTGATTGATTAATTGTTACAAGGAGTTTTCTATCGTATGCACATTAACTGTCTTAAGTGTTGTATTTTATGGAGTAGTTCGCCTCTTGTAAGATTAGGTACCTATTTCTCATGGCTGAGTTGCAAAAGCACGAATTGCACCGTGTCTTTTCCGACATCAGAAGTGGGATTACGGGACCAGTGAGTCTAATTGAGGTGTAATCGCGAGTGAACAAAATGTTAAAGCCTATCCACATTGTTAACAAGGGTACTCGTCGCATCCACGGTCTTTTGTAAAAGGAGAATTCGGCTACTGATCGACATGTGGACGCTTGCGGGATGCAACGATTACGTTAACTACTGAAACTACAGCCCGGTGAGTCGTAGCCATTTTATTCTGATTCTAGCGCCCAATGTTCTGTGTTTTGATTCTAGTTTTGGTATTGCTGGCATTGGTGATTCAGGAGTGTATAGTACCGAGCAAATATCGTGGGAGGTTATAATTAAAGTTAATGGTGTGAGAGTTTTATTTCATGTCGTAGCCGACGATTGTGAAAGTGTAATCTAATTAATAACCGTAAAACTCTAATCTTATTATCATTATGAGCGAAACAGGTTTAAACATTGCTAGCGCTTTTGAATTCTTCTTAAAGTAGAGTAGCTAAGTGTTTCAAACTGAGTACGGATAGGAAATGAACCCGATGTTGCGAATTCTACGGAACACGTGGTAACGAATATTGAAGAGAACGCTAGTTATGACATTAGATTTGATGGCAATGAATCGAAATTGATTAAATTTAACGTTGGTGGTTTTGTGTTGAAAAATAACGACGAGAGTAATCGAAGCTAACGCAATATTCCGTTTGGGAGTCCATTTAAAGTTTGTTATTTGTAGATTACCGTTAAATTTTCAAATCTTTGATTAGTAGTCTGATCTACAAGTACCTACGCTCATGAACGTTTTCGTAAAATGTCACAGGTAAAATTCTCAGATTCGTGCGATGTTACTGAGAGTGGAGGAGGTTATGTTATGCCATGACTACTTTGGCCGCGATACACACACTAAGCGTAGTCGTAACTGCGCTCTGAATTATTGTCTAGAGTGCGTTGGGCGGCTGGTGATGTGACGATGACCTGGGTGACATGTGTCACTACGTTTCTGGTAGCAACTGGGCCATGATTGTTGGTGGGTGTGTGTTCATGACTGATGGTTGATAAGTCTGTGTAAATAGTTGTTAAAGATTATCAAAAGCTTACTTCGCTTTCTGCTTTTTTCCTCCTCATTCCGATTAATTATTGCAACGTGCGTCAGGTAGGCCAAACCTGTAATAACCTCAAACTGCAGTTGAATTCTGTTATGTTCACGGGAACACATGAAGTCCTGTGATACGTCTATATGGCTATGTAGTAGCGAGCGATAATTAAACGAGAATTTATAATCGAATTGATTTTTTTATGTTACCGTCATTGTTAAAATCTGCTGCATAATGCTAGTAGTTTGTGAAAATGAGTCGATTAATATGGCGGCCGCGTGGACGAGTTGTTGTATGTGGCAGCGATCATTCTTTTTCGGTTGTCTGACATCCTTGGCAAAGGTGTCCTTGCGTGACATCAATGTCGGTTTACTCCATTGTCACGAAGAAGCGTGTAGGTAAGTAGGTTAAGTACCCCGTGAACAGATAGATAGGTAAAGTATAGACTAGGGGAGTAGGTCAAATAAACTAGTTACATTAGGTAGGTTAGGTACAGTTGAATTTATTATCCAATCAATTCTCAATACGCCGCACAACTACGTCTTCTGTAGTTACGAGGGAGTCACTTGCTTGAACGTTGCGTTTTAGTAGGCCTGTTGTGGAATGATGTTGAAAGAGTGGTGCCTGGCTGAGTTTCTTGTCGGTTCTTCAAGGTATCTGGATTTCCTTTTCGATTCGAGCCGGAGTGGATCTGGCGTTCGGGAACGCCTTGTGGCTGGGTTTGCTTGAGTGGATTAGGGTGACTTTGACTTAGTTGGAGCTGGAAATTCTGATTTAAAACTTACTAAGCGAATGAGGTGTACGATGAGTGTTCAAGGGTAAACTTTAAGAAATTGAAGTATCGTGTACCCCACAAGTTTGCATAAGGTACCTAAAGGGAGTGAAGGTCTCATGGTGACGATAAAATCACTATGTAGTCTGCTTAAGAGTAAAGTAAGTTCGCGTCGGCTATGACGTTGTTGAGGAGAGAGGAGCACGAGAGTGACGCGGTGGTCGTGGGACCATTCGGCGTGTGAGATGATGAAGGTACGTTATGTAGCATCTCGTTGACGGTTGCAAACCGCTGGCCTGCCTCATGCTATATGCGCGTTGGTCCCCAGTGGGTGGCGCAGATCTGTAGCGAGTGCTATACGCGTAGTTTCTGACGACGTGATGAAGGTACGTTATGTAGCATCTTGACAGACTGCAAGGTGGGGGTGTTTAGGATGTTTGTCATTGGGTACCTTGTGTTAGCGTGTTCGGGGTGTTTGTGATTGCGTACCTTGTATGAAGCTGTTTAGGATGTTTGCGAAGATGTTTAGGATGTTTGCGAAGATGTTTAGGATGTTTGCGAAGATGTTTAGGATGTTTGTGAAGATGTTTAAGATGTTTGTGAAGATGTTTAGGGTGTATGTGAACATGTTTAGGGTGTATTTGAAGATGTTTAGGGTGTATGTAAAGATGTTTAGGGTGTTTGTGAAGACGTTTAGGGTGTCGTGTGATAGAATGAAAAGATGTTGAAGTCGGGGCCGGCGCTGAGAGTCAGTTAGACTACGGCGGCCGGTGCGATAGCCTTTCTCCGACGGATCGTTTGCCATTATTAAATTTCCAATTACCTACGTTTTAATTGTTACAAAGAGTTTTCTATCGTATGCACATTAACTTTGTCTTAAGTGTTGTATTTTATGGAGTAGTTCGCCTCTTGTAAGATTAGGTACCTATTTCTCATGGCTGAGTTGCAAAAGCACGAATTGCCCCGTGTCTTTTCCGACATATATATATATATGTACTTATGTAGTATACATAATAATATATATATATGTATATGTATATATATATATATACCTATACTTTACATATCTATATATATATCTACTACATAAGTACATAAATAATAAATATACTGGATTCAATATACATACTATATACATTATACATATTACATACTACAATTAATATAAATATTGTACCATAAATATCCACATATTACGTAAACGTATCAGTTTATGAAGAAGACAAGGATATTAGGGTATTAGTAAGTTAAAATTAAGAACAAGTGTGTTCTTGCCTAAAAGTACTGTAATTTATGCTCACATAATCATTGTATTGCGCTTTTCTCGTTAATTATACTTTTAACATTTTTTAGCGCAATTTTTACAATCTTAACTAAACGAGTCTTTGTCGTGTTTATACCTACTTACTTTAAGACTAAATACCTCTTTATCCCGACATTTCGATCGGATCGCACCAATCTGCCCGCAATCCAGTCGAAACGTCCGGATAAAAAAGGTATTTAGACCGACAAGACCGCCCAGGTGTAAAGCACAGAGCGTGGTGCTTGGAGTCTGCGCCTCTAACGGCATCAAGTGCAACAGTATTCCAAATTATGATGTAGTGAAGCATTGTTCGGATTTTTGTATTAGGCGCATGATAATATGTTTGCTGGACAATAAATTAGTCGTGAAATAGCGGCGTTTCATAAAATGCCTAGGAACTATGTGGCTTACCCATTTCTAATTTTGGATAGACATACTACTCTGTCAAGAAAGTCCCTACACGAAATGTTAGTTATTCATCCAAATTTATTTTATCACCTTCAAAGTATGCTCCTTTAAAAACGATACACTTACGCCAACGAATAATCCAATCATCAAAACATTTTTTAAACGCTTTTTCCGGAATTGAGTTCAGTGCTCGCCGCGAATTCTCCTTTATGTTCTACCGAATGAAAACGGGTGCCACGAAGTGGTAATTTGTGTTTAGGAAAAAGAAAGAAGTCTGCTGGAGCCATATCTGGTGAATAAGGTGGTTGCTCAATAGTATTTGTTGAGTTTTTGGTCAAAAATTCGTGCACAATGATGGCCTTGTGCGAAGGCGCATTATCGTGGTGCAAAATCCAAGAATTTTCTTTCCACAAATTTTGGTCTTTTTCGTCGAATTTGCTCTCTGAAACGCCGCATAACGCCCAAATAATATTCGACCTTCCGGCAAGAATTCAGAGTGCACAACACCGCGATAGTTAAAGAAAACAGTCAACATGACTTTGACTTTTGATCGAATTTGGCGTGGTTTTTTTGGTTTCGGTTCAGTTGGAAGGCGCCACTCTGAAGCTTGTTGACTAGTTTGCATGTCAAACTCGTAAACCACGTCTCGTCACCAGTAACAATGCGTTTCATGAACGTTGGGTCAGAATTGACTCGTTCTAGCATGTCCTTAGCGACTCTTATGCGATTGCATGTGTTTTTGAAGAAAATTCAGGTCTTTTGGGACTAGCCGAGCGGCAACATGTTTCATACTCAAGTGATTATTTAATAAAATGCTACGGATCGACTCGTAAGACACAGAAAGTTCGGCGGCTATCTCTGTCAAACTTGAATGAGCATTTTCAGTCACTATTTCCTTCCCTTTTGCGATGTTAACTTCACTTGCAGCCGTTGATGGCCTACCAGAGCGAGGCAAATCTTCCATCACATCTCGACCGCTTTTGAACGCTTTGTACCACTCATAAGCACGTGTTTTTGATAAAGTCGATTTACCGTAAGCTTTCTGTAACATTTTCAGTGACTCCGAACACGAAATTCCATTGGCGATGCAAAATTTAAGACAAACTCTTTGTTCCATGTTTTTCCACATTATGAAATTCGCAATATACACTGGAATGATATAACTAAAAACAGCACTGTATTTAATCTAAATAACAGATGCAACTCAAACTCCGCGCCAAAATGGAAAACAGTTGTGCCAATCTAATAACAACAAAAAAAAACAAAAAATTGAATTTGGAACCATAAACAAATCATCCATTACCGATACTTTCTTGACTGAATGTACATATCCACTTCTATAGGAAAAATTGGTTCCTAGTAGTCTACGTACAAAAGCTGATAGAGCAAATTACTTATAGCTGAGCTTCTACAAAATATTGCTAAATGAACGTTTAGATTTGAGCGGATTTAAAAAAAAAATTGTCTGCTGTCGAAAGAATTATACGTTTCAAGATGGCTTTTGTAGCCAGCTTTGACTTGTAGTTGTTAGAACTGCATTTTCGAGAAAGTGGATAGAGGGTTTCATTTTTGTCTATAACATAAACAAATGTGACAACTATAATTAATAACATGATTACAGAGATAGGCTTAGTTCGCAAATTATTGACTCAATTGTTGTACTTATTAGTTATTAGTAAAACAAACCTTTTTAGAATTTTTGTCGGTTTGTGTCTTTGTGCTTAAATAAAAACCTAATTTTCAAAATACTATTTTTTTTTATTACAATTGGTCACCGGTCGCGCAATAATCGAGTGGCTGTCGCTGTCTGCAAATTTTTAGGTATCTATGTAATAACCCCGCGGGATTTCCTACGGAATGCACCGGAGGACTCCCTCTCAACTATTGGTTTTTATTAACATGTCGATGTTATTCTAGTTCAAGATGCAATATGTTGCATTGAATTCTGCCATGTAATTCTAATTTCGTGTTAGGTGCTCACTCGGAATAATGCTGTCGAACGATTTTCTTAATATCGTACCAGACGTCAATTGCGATTTTATAGCCCAACTTTTACGTCCTGTTTTATAGAGCAATAATGAAGCGTTATCGAATACGTCTCATGGTCTCATTGAGTGCTAATACAGATCTTTTGGACGAAACGTTTGTGACTGACAATGAGTTAATTTTTATGTATACCGATTTATGCGCCTGTAGGTGTCTACATCGATATTTATGGCCAAGTTTTAAAACTTTTTTTAGGGTTCCATATCTTAAAAAGAAAAACAGAAGTCATAAAAGATCATTCATGGGTTAGTTCGTCTGCCAGAGTTGATTTTCCCAGAAAAGTATATTAAGCATTATCAACTTGAAACTTAGCGTAGTAGTGATGTACCTACGTCTTGTTAACTACTAAAATTAAATGACATATGTGTTATAGGTATTAGATAAGTAGATAACATACTCGTACCATATATAAAAAAAAATTGGCACATGTATGAAAGATCATTTACTTGAGAACGGTTTGACTAATTTGGCTGTTTTTTTTTGTTGTGTTCATAATTATAAGGACATGGTTTGTATATAAGAAAATTTTGGGAAGATCTACCGGAAAAACCGAAAATTTGGATGGTATTTTTGTATGAAAATCGCCATAAAAAAATTAGGTGTATTGCAAACATTCAACATCCCACACGGGCGGGCGGGTCAAGCCAGGGCGGGTCGCTAGTTAAAGTAAAAGTAAAGTAGTAGAAAAGTAAATTCTCACCAATTGCAATTCGAGTTTAAAAACACAACCACAATTGTCATAAAAGCTGTAATTTGGGTACAAGGGCTGCTATTTATGTATTCGGAACTGGCCAGTTACAGAACAATATTAAAAAAGTAATTATAATATTTAAAAATGGAACTCTTTGGCTGAAGAATACAATTTGTTTCATGTAGCTGTCATTTGTTTATCCTTTGTGGCGTCATTTTGAAAATTGCGTGTCTTTATCACAATGGATTTAAGTCGTGAAAATTTTCGTGCTATGATTTATTACGATATTCGGCGAGGGTTAACTCAAAAACAGTGCATCGATCAACTCACTTCGACTTTTGGGGACGAAGCGACATCGAAAACTACTGTGTATCACTGGTTTAGTGAGTTTAATCGTGGGCGGTCTGTGCTGCTGTCTGGACGAAGTTAAAGAAGGTCGCCCTAAATCGGTTGTTGTACCTCAAAATATTGATGCTGTGCGGGAACTAATAATGCAAGATCGACATGTTACATATCGCGAGATAGAGGCGTCTCTGGGCATAAGTATGACAAGTATATATAAAATATTACACGAACATTTAACTGTAAAAAAATTTGTTCACGTTGGATTCCGCACAACTTGAGAATTGACCAAAAACGGGCTCGTGTCGATTGGTGTGAAAAAATGTTACAAAAGTGCAATCAGGGTACGTGAAAAGCTGTCTATAATATCTACACAGGTGATGAATCTTGGATATATGCGTATGATCCTGAAGCTAAACAACAATCAACGGTTTGGGTGTTCCAAGATGAGCCAAACCCAACAAAAGTCATTCGTTCAAAAAGCACTTTGAAGCAAATGGTTGCTTGTTTTTTTGGTATAAATGGACATGTAGCTACAGTGCCACTAGAGGATCGTAAAACGGTTAATTCTGAATGGTACACGACCATTTGTTTGCCAGAAGTCTTTGGAGAAATAAGAAAGAACAACCGACAACGCAGAATCCTTCCGTCATGACAATGCTAGCTGCCACACATCGGCCGAAACAACTCGGTATTTGGAAGATCAAAAGATCGAATTAACGGGTCATCCGCCGTACAGCCCCGACTTGGCCCCCAACAACTTCTATTTATTCCCAACCGTGAAGAATAAATTACGTGATCAACGTTTTTCGAGCCGTGAAGAGGCTGGTGATGCGTTCAAAATGCACGTTTTGGAGATACCTTAATCCGAATGGAAAAAGTGCTACGAAAATTGGTTCCAACGATGCAAAAGTGCATCAATCATCATGGTGAATATTTTGAAAAGCAATAAAACTATAATAAATGCTATATGTTTGTTTCACTTTGCTATTCCGGATACATAAATAGCAGCCCTCGTATTAGGAATAATACAATAGATAATTATATTACAATAATACTGAAATACGTTCTAATAAACTTTTTCCGTACTTGTCTTACTTCTCAAGCACTTGCTACGAACATAATTATTTAGATCGCTGAGTACTGTTAACATGATTGCTTTAAAAGTTTAAAACTTGTTTTATAATTTTGATTATTGTCTTTTGATTATATTGTAGTTAGACTTAAATTACCGAACGTTTAATATAAATATTATAATATTAAACAAATAAGTTTTAAATAATAAAGTACTTCACGTCAACAATTTAATTAGATGTTGTCATATGTTCGATAGTGTACCTACATGTTACGGGTGCGCCCGGTCGCTACCAGCATTTTATTCGTCAATCCTGCTGTGAAACATGCAGCGTTTGCTATGCACTGCTGTGTCCCAATGTGAAGGGTAAGACACGTGCTTCTGACACTACCTTAGTCCTCAGAGTTGCCTTTACAACTTTTCTTTCTGCTTTCTCTTTTGCAGTCATGTAAATTTCAGACCTTTTATTTGAAGTTCCAAATGAAATATGAAATTAATGTTAAGTTAAAAACGTTAGGTGTGTATACCTTCTACGTAACAATATTTCAACATTGGTATCTATGTACAGAAGAACAGAATTAAATAACATTCCTGTATGAAATTTCTACTATGTACCTACCTACTTCAGCAGCATTCCTCTGTTGTTTCCTTTTTGTAATATCATCAGTTTTACCGATTATTTCATTCTAATGTGTTTTACTGAAAGGAGAAAAATCAACTTTGGGTTATGAAACAACAAAAACCGTACTAGTTTTAATTCACTTTATTTAAATGTGCACGCATTCTTTTTTAACGATTAAATCGTCCTGGATTCTTTTACGCTCGCGCCCATATTCATATGATCCAATCTAGTCTACATTGGAATAATATGGAACTAAATGTAAATTATATGTATACATACGAAATTATAATTCAATAACAATATTAAAAACCATACGAACCTCTTGTTCTTGGTAGCCGTTTGGATACATAATATAACTACTAAATTAATATAACAATCATATCAAACCCCTTTCTTAATCTTACTCTCAGAGATACTTATACTATCCATGTAGGTATACAAATTGTTACTTGTACATAATTTTACAATAGAAATGTTTTTAAATGGATTTAGACAATTCCCATAAAAATACCGCATAATAAATAAAACGTAATTACTAGTTATTGTAAGGTGAACTATACCCCTACAATCGTTTCACTAGATGAGTAAATACGCAAGTTATTCCTGAACGTCCAAAAACTGATTACAACTTTAATATTGAGTTAATTTGTTAAACGCGCTCGCTTTCCGTTGGTTGCGAAAGTAGGGTAACGTCACCCATTGGATAACTCTCTGTCCTTCCAGCAATTGCGGCTTGTTTCGCCCGTTCTCCAGGAGTTCCACAACATAATCGTTTAAGTACACAAGCGTAGCACATAAGTAAAGACAGCATAAGTAGTAAGCCCACTACTACGGTGACAACTAGTAGAATGCTGAGCTCTCCGTTTGATTCGATACCGCTAGAATTGCGGGCCATCCTCATTGATAAAAAAGGCAGCTCATCTGAGAACAATAAAATATTTAATTATTGCAATATTTTTTTTAATAATTAACGTAAATAGGGTCGCCCCAAAACACAATATCATCATCATATGTAATATGTGTTTATACAACATTTACTTCAGGTACAGTAGGTACACGGTAGGTACTTAAAGCTACGTTCCTAAGGAACACCTCCTTCAAATCAATCTTTCAATAGTTATCCTATTCCTAAAAGACTTCAAGTATCCGCACGCCTTCCGCATGCACTTAGTTGTTCCATCTAGTTCATGAGGATCGTTGCGCCATCTAGCATGGGATTGCTTTACATTACATTTTCTTAAGAAGTTTGTTCCAAAAACTATAATATATTCTGTGACAAATGTGAATGTGTACTTTGCAACACAACGTAACATCAGAATATTCCCTTCCATAGCGTGAACTTCCCTGCACTGTGTGTTTTGAGTCCATGACAAGTATCGGCGAATATTTTTTCACGCTTGGCGTACTTTGTCCTTCACGGACAATAGTCCCTCATCAGCGCTGGGCCTAATTCGGATAACTAAATAATCTGCATATTCAACAAGAAACTTAATTTGACGGTTTCGCGACTTACTAAAACGATCAGATAATTTTGTCTACATTAGATCTTTTCAAAGTCCACCGTTTGGAGCATCGCCGCAAGCCAGCTAATACAATATTAAAATCATCGCATGGTGCGCAGTGGTCAGCGAAATGACTGATAGGTTCGTTTGATATACATGTTTGACGTAGGTATTTACACACGGACTGGCTTAGTGAAATAAGCAACACGAAATTGATCTTGATAGCTAAACAAAGTGATAGAGATCCTTTGCAAGCTCCAATATAAAAAAGAATACATACATAACCTTATGCTGTATATTTAATTTAATAAACATTAAAGTAAATGTGTAACTAATGTCAAATGTCGTGATCATGGTTTTGGAGTCAATGATCGTCCTGAATCGAAGCTTGGATCTACACTTATGATGATTATGATAGATTAGATTCAAAACTTGTTCCATTTGGAAATTACCTCTAATGAGAAGAACCAGAAAAATTCAATACGATTACGATATCAAATATACAAAATATAAGCATACAAATGCGATGTCGAACAGAAATGTTTTCGAATCGTACCTATTTGATTCGTGTATAAAATAAGTTCGTAAAATGTAACATAATTTCAATACAATGCATCATAAATAGCTCTGATGTTGAATTTTATAGTCTTATAATATCATGAAGGGAACATCTTTTGAAATCTCGAATTATAAGTAGGTAGGTATAAAACAAGAAATTCGAGCCACAAACGCAAAAAGTTTAGTCCAAAGTATGCGTCTATGATATTGCATAGTACCAAGATATCTATGAATTATGTAAAGAAAGAAAGAAATGGTTTATTCTTGGTTTATTCAATACATTAACTTATAATCAAATGCATTGGTCTCCGCACTATATAGGCGCGCCTGTATCGCGGGAGACCTCTACAGCAGACGTACTGCGAATTATACTAGCTGTACCCGCGACTTCGTCTGCGCGGAAAATTTTTTCTTGGCTTTCCCGGTTACATGTACAATTGTATATGTACGTAGTATGTTTAAAAATTATTTAAAAAAAAGTCTACGTCTAGTCTACGTCTGTCTCCGGGCACATACTATTTCTATACCAAACATTAGACTGGCCCGTTGGCGCAGTGGCATATGCATCTGCTTTCCCATCTAGAGTCCCGGGTTCGATCCCCAGTCAGGTCAATTTAGGAAATGAACTTTTCTAAATTGGCTTGGAGACTGGGTGTTACTGGGAACTCCCTCAGAGTTCGTTGTGTGGTACCCATAGTACAGCTTACAGCTTAGTTTGGGGTCACACAATCTATGTAATTGTCTGGAGTATTATTATTATTACTATTATTATTATTATTCATAGATTTTTGATAAAAAAAGTAGCCTATGTATTTTTATAAAAAAATTCTTATCACCGCACCAAATTTTGTCATTACCAAGATTTAGCGTTTCCCATACTAAGTTTCCTCCCTATTTTCACCTTCTTAGAGGTAAATTTTTGATAAAAATGTAGCCTATATCCATTTTCTGATATCAAACTCCCTGCCAAATTTCAACATAATCGGTTTAGCGGTTTACCATTTCCCATATGAAATTTCATCCCCCTTTTTCACCCCTTTAAGAGTAATTTAAAAAAAAATAAGTAGCCTAGCATGAGCGCAATCACATGCTCTAACTACGTGCCGATTTTCATCAAGATCAGTCAAACCTTCAGTTATAAAAGAACATACAGACAGACAGAAAGACAGACAGACAGATAAAAATTTAAAAAACGGTAGAATCGAAGTCAGTGGGGTATAAAATGACTATCTATTACAAAATATGTCAGTAAAATTATAATTATACAGACAGACGCTTGACGATTTATAGTAGTATAGAAAATAGATAGATAGATAGAAAATAGTTAGATTTCCTATACAAAGTTTCATTCCCCTTTTCATCTTCTTAGGGGTAGATTTTTGATTTAAAAAAGTAGCCAATGTCCGCAATCTGACGTCAAACTATCTCCAAGCCAAATTTCATCGTAATCGGTTCGGCGGTTTAGTGTTTTCCATACAAAGTTTCATTCTTAATTTCACCCCTTTAGGGGTTGATTTTCTAAAAAAATAAGTAACCTAACATGTGAGCAATCTTATTCTCTTATTATCTACCAATTTCCATCAAGAACGGTCAAGCCGTTCTTTAGTTATAAAAGAACATACAGACAGACAGACGGACAGACAAACATTTTAAAAATGGTAGAATCGAAGTCAGTCATAAAATGACTATCTATCACAAAATTTGACAGTGAAATTGTAATTACAAAGAGACGCTAGAGATTTATATACTAGAATAGACTAGTATAGATTAGTGTAGTATAGACTAGTATAGATCACAGTAAGGTAGAAGGCACTGAATAACAATATAGAGTAAAGGAAGTAAGTTGTAACTGCATACAAATATACTACGGTTGTCAACTTTATTTATGCATTTATTTATCGATCTCGTGACTTTATATACCAATGTTTTAAGGATGATTGATGAAAAACATATTTTCAAAACGTTATTTTTCTAGAAACAGTAAACAGTATTACAGAGCAAAACAAAGTATAACACCGTTTTTAACTGTATAATTCTGTTGGCAACTTTAACGTATCCGTACATGTAGATACATACATACATGTTTATTTATTTCAATAAATAAACATATGAATTCGTTTATACATATAAAACATTAACGTATAGGATATTTCTATACGAAGATTGGTATACGAGTATATAATAACATATTATTTAGATGACATTACACAATAACATGATTCATCTTTTAACACTTAGAAAAGACTCTGTGGCATTATAATCCAGGCTAACGAGAAACTTTTTGATCCTTGATTTGGCTTCATTGATATTTAGTGTTCTGATTTCGCATAGTTTATCAACCTTTCTATACGAATAAGGAAAAGAGAAATCACAAAACCGACTAGCAAATGGAGTTTTTACTGGCTTAGTTTTAACATTGCGACGTCTACCTTGAGGAATGATTCTATATTCCTCTGATTTCGAGAATTCCTTATGATAATACATGGTTTCTCTTAGGACATACAGTTGTCGAACAGAGAGAACTCTTACTTCCCAATTGAGCTCAGTGTTCGGGAACTGAAATATTTTTCCTAAACATTACCTAAGTATGGATCGCTGCGCTCTTTCTATTTTTAACAAATATGTTTTCGCAGCACCACCCCAAACAGTAATGCATTAGAGCAACAAAGACTGACAGATAGCTGCATAAACCATTAAAATAATGTTTTTACTAGCACCATTGCGCAAGTTTCATAATGTGAATAATTTTTCTGAGACAGATAGATAACGTTTAGATGTGTTTACTAAAAGTTAATTTCTGATCGAGAGTTATTCCTAAGTATTTCAACGAGTCAGTCCGTTCAAGTGTGATACAGGAACATTGATTCCCCCCTCCTCCCTTTGATTGCAACTGTATATTGTCAGTGAACGTGACATAGGTGTATAATGAAGGTGCTGAGTGTTGAAGTTTATGGAAACAAATATATATATTTTGTTTTCGTTGTGTTAAGACTTAAGAGTAAGAATGTTACAATTAAATTAAGATACCACCTAGCTATTACAGCTTCAGTTTTGTTAAATAAATTTTCCTAGTTGGCGTCATTGACTATTATTGCCATATGATCAGCATAATTAATAACTTCCAGATCTCCACATTCAATAAAGAGATTTGTGAGATCATTTACATAAATTGTAAATAATGTGAGCTCCAAAATACTTCCTTGTGAAATACCATAAAGTGCCTTAACTGAAGAATCCGTGTGAGCTGCTACAATTACCGTATGCTGTCTGTTGTTAAGGCAGCAAGAAAATCAATCAAGAGCAAATCAATCAAGCCCCTAATTCCAATCAGCCATAGCTTTTAGACCATGCGACACTGTATCAAAAGCTTTTGACAGATCTAAAAAAACTCCAATACATGACCGTTTATCATCAAGAGCCTCCGACACTTTGTTTATAAGATGCATTAACAGCATTCAGCGACTACATTTGTTAATTTTGTGCACTGCATATTGTACGTCGGTGGAGAACAGTGTACTACTAGACCAGTCGGTATTCTTCAATTCCTTTTGAATGGCTTTTTTAGTCGATTTTGGTTCTAACGCGTTTTCCTTTTTGTTTCGTATATATCTAATGCGTTTTTGTATGTATATTTAAGTACTCGATAACACAGCACATATATGTTATAAGTATACCTGCAATGTAATTTAATATCATTTAACTATAACTTAGCTAAACATTATAAGTAGGGACTTAACGGAATTTTTATTAGTGAAAAGCTAGAGCAATGTTGGCCTTGCTGAAAAGCAAGACTAATACCGATATAACGCTTGCAATAGCAAGACCAACACCGAACATACAAGACTAAGATGAAATAATCGATTATTACATATGTATATAATTTAGAAAAGTAAATGTCATTTAGTTCCAAATTTTTGTATTTTAGTAACAAATTATACTTATCTATTTATCGACTAAAATTACTCTGAACAATTCAAATAAGCAATATATATCGATTAATATCTTTTAGAAATTATGTCGTTTTAATTTTTTTTCCTATTCAATTAATTTAGTAATCACTCTGAAATTTTCATTTTTTGTAATTGGTTAGAATTGAAAGGGTATAAGTGACTACAAAATATTTTTTTCTAATGTGCTTTTTCCAAACTAAAAATTCAATATTTTTAAGCTCGATACCAATCTCAGCTCAAAAAAAATACGCTTATACCCTTTCAGTTCTAACTGTTCAATGATCTTATGATACGTACTACGTACATATGTTTGCCAGTTAACGGGTCGCGTTATGGATTGCATCCACCGCAATGTCCACTGCCCGCCCAATCATCACAAGTGAAAATTATCTAGTAACCGAAGAGACTGAAAACCGAAGAGAAGTGAGCTTTTATAATTAAAAGCACAAATAATTTTTTCTTCGCCTTTTCAAAAACTTACAAGATCTACGTTACATATAGTACATTATAATTTCAGAAAAGATACCTGCGAAATCTATTAAATAAACAAAAAATAATGTGTAATAACATGCCCCAAAAATATTGTAACATTATGAACAATGACCGCTTTAGTTGTTATTATCACTACTTCAATTATTTATCTTAAGTCTATCCTATATTCTAACCTAAGTCTATGTATTGTTTATCTTAAAAATGACAAGTCACTGAATTTTTTAGCAAGCGTGATCCCAATAATGCGTGGCAGGTAAACTTACATAAGGGAAAATCTTTCATCTTGTAATTGGCTGTTTTAGTATAAATTAAAATACTCCTTGAGTAGGTAACAGTTTCCATCATTGCTCGTAGTGCTACAATTAATTTTATTTTTGGGTACGGATCTCATATAAAATAACCCATTCTCCTGTAAGATACCTATTACCCAAATAAGACATATGAATTGCGTGGAGGACGATTTACCTACAATTCAATATAGCAGATGACTTATAAATTGATTGTAATAGGTTTCTCCTCGCGGTTACTATTATTAAGATTATATATTATAATAATATTATATTTATTATATTTATTATATAATATTACATAGCATTCTTGCAAGCTTAGGAAAAGAAAACGTTTTCTGTTTTATCACTATTTACTAATTATTTTTAAAGTATGAAACATTAATCATATAGAATAGAAGCGTATTTGACTGGCTTTTTAAAATAACTAATGCTACCATTACTGTAGAAACAATCTGTCAACCGACGTCAGAGATGTTGCTTTGAGCTGTTTGTGGTGTACACGGTGTATACGTCATCGCTCAGAACAAAGCATAATAATCTATTTATGTTCCGATACACAATCGTTTAGTAGGTATTACCGCACTGATATTTTAAGATAGGTACTTAGAAAATAAGTAAGTACCTCAGGTTTAAAAAAATATTCGAATTTATGTATTTATATTTTCATAATAGACGTAGGAAATAAAAAAACATAACTGTCCATAAATAAGTATCTACATAATAATGAGGACTTATAGTGTACCCTATAGCTGTATTCCTTGTTTAATGCTGTGTTTACATATTATTTATATTTATATATACATATCGGTGATAAATTATTAATTTAATTAGCGATTATTATTTTACTATGCAAAAACAATGACCGTTCGCGGATACAGCTGAAGATTATCTACATTCATTCTGATTACATTAGAATGCTTTAATCTGACAGTGCATGGCGGTGGTTAGATTTAAACCATCTCTGGCTACCTGCGTTCGACTACATTGTATACGATCGCTTGGCTACTTGACGACAATTTTACAAAGACTAAAGTCAGTCTCTATAATAACAATCTAACTCTGACAAAATAAAATAGTCTGTGGAAAGACGTTACTCGTGTAACCGTGTTGAAATATTAGAAAATTATTATCACGGATGATTGCTAACTGATGCGATTAAAATTATTGTTGCGAAGCTAAGAATGTATCGTCACTGGAAAAATTACAAAGTCGTTAAAGGTTCGATTCTTATAAAAATTGTTAGGCTATTTAAAGTAATGAGGTAGGTACGCGAAATTTAATTTGGGTAATAATAATAATAGTAATATTTATTTACACCATAATAGCAATATATTAAAGAAAAAATTACTAACTGATATTATACTGATACTACTGGTGCATAAACTAGGAAACCCTGTATTATAGGCACTAGTCATTTCCCCTTATAAATGCAATCTTAGCCATAATATTAGATTCGTTATCAGCTAACAAGTACAGATTGCAAAAAATATATTCGAAATAGGTATGTACGTTAAACTGTGTATGTAACTCTGGAAGTGTGTGCGTGTGATGGCGTGTGTGTGTGTTTGTGTGATGTAAACATTAACTAATAAAACAGATGCATATTCTGTCCTGCTTAATTAAAAAATAATAATAGTAATAATAGAAGTAATAGTTAATAATAATAATTAATAAATAACAATATTACCTAGATTTAATATTATGGTCTAGACTAGACTTTCTTCTAATTAATAATCATTTCATTTTATGTAATTTTATTAAGCAGTCGTATCGTTTGTATATGCATAGTAGTTCAACGTAGACAACCAATTTTCAACTTTCTTTTCAATTTTACTTGTAGTAAGTGAACTGATATCAATTATTCTACTGACTTTATTATGTATATAGTAATCTACCGGAACATCGAGCTTGATTCTTTATACTTTGCATACCTATAGCGCTACATACAATATTTGATTTAAAAATATGTTGACAAATAGACACAATTTGAGACAAGTAGATGTAGGTACATGCAGTAAACATTCGACAAAATAAAGGATAACAGAGACAAACACTATCGTAGCTGCGATCGGATTGCTACGATGAATCTACAACGACTCAACATTTTTTTAAACTCATGAATTCAGCAGAGCCATCATTAGTAACAAGTTAACAAATATGGCGGAATTTTTTATATTCCTGACAGAACGAGAAGTAAGAAAACTAATAAAAAAAAATGAAACCGACTATAAAACACAAACGAAACAAAGAATAATCTAAAAGGTAAAAAAATAAGTTTTATCTTATACCGAAGTGTATAAAAAAATCGAAAATTAAAATCAAAAGTGGGTATCTAATATACATATGTAATTCAACAATTTTTTTTGAAGTCTGTGCCAGCCCAGCGAAGTTGATATGAGATTCCATTTTTAAAACTATCTTCTGTGTTATTGCTCGTACTAATTAAAAGTTGTTTGCGGATTATTGCAATAGCGAAACTAATTCTGAACTATTAATTAAATCGCGCGAAAGTTGGATGTTGACTGTTGTGTACCCTTACTTACTTTTCTATAGAATTGATACTGCACATTATATCTAGCTCTATGGTGACATGTCGCCCAGGTTTAAAGTCTGTTCAGGCGTCAGACAGGACTGTGTGATGTCTGCCTGGTTATTCGTACTATATTTGGACAGTTGCCTCCAGACATTGAAAGGTAGTATGTGTGGTATGACATGTAATGGTACTTTGGTAAACTGCCTTTTGTATGCTGACGATGACGTGCGTGAAAGAAAAATGTGAAGTTATACAACTGAATATGAATGCGAACAAAACTAAGGTTCTGGTGTTTGAAAGGGAAGATATACAAAGTGTGAAATATGGATAAATGGAAAATGTCTAGAACAATTGAACGAAATTGCATATCTGGGGAGTGCATTTTAGAAAGATGGAAGATGTGACTTGGATGTGGAGAGACGGGTAGCAGCCGGCAACAAAGTGAACGACGTTTTGTCCGCATTAGTAGGCAATGTGAATATATCTAACTCAGCCAAAATAGCCATACACAATGCGGTATTGGTGCCAACTTTGTTGTATGGTAGTGAGGCCTGGATATGCCCGAAATCGAGTGAAAGTAAGATAAATGCAGTAGAAATGCGATCTATTAGAAATATGTGCGGTGTCACCCTTGCGGACAAAATAAGCAATGAAGAGATACGCAGTATGACAGGGTTGCACGACAGTGTTGTTGTAAAAATGAAGAAAGGAATGTTCAGGGCATACACAAAGAATGACTGATTAAAGTTTAACGAATAAAATCTACAGAGTGATAGTGAGTGGTAAAAGAAGCCAAAGAAGACCAAGGCTGACTTGTGAAGATCAAACAGCCAGATTGTTAGCTGACGGAAAAGTCAAAAGCACTCGCATACCTAGGCGAAAATGTGCGAGGAGAATGATGAGATTTGAGAAAGCGAAAGAAGTATGTGAGGACCGCGACGTTTGACGCTCCGTCCTCTCTGACTACCCCGTTGGGAATACAGCGTGAAGATATGTATGTATGCATGTATATCTAGGTCTCTGGGTACATATTTTCATACAAGGAAGAAGAATGACAGGAGAAAGCTAATATTTTTATATAATATGCATTAGAAATACATTAAATTAAAGTTTACGTTCATACTGCCAATGTCAAACATACTGTCAATTTAAAACTCATAATAGTTTGTGATAGTCTGTGGTTTGTGATCACATATGGTATACGTAACCTCCTTGAATCAAGCAGTCGCACGAGATTGTCGCCAAAGAGTTTATATGAAAAGTTTATTGTAGTTTTAGCATACATAGTTTTGTTGCAGCCAATTTTTACGCATGGGGAATTGTACGTCACAGCAAGTAGAGCTCGATCCTATTAGATTATTCGATAGTTTGAGACTTTATATATCCGAATATAACAGTTAAAGGCATTTAGCAAACGATAAAAGAGTTTTTACAAAAAATATCGTCTACAGAGAAGTTTTGAATCATTCAATTTATTGTCGAACGATGTATTTCAAGTTTAATGGGCAACATTTATTTTTTTAAGAGCCCGAAGAAATGTATGAAAAAGGTGTTATTTATTTCATTCTTAATTTTTTTGGATTTATTTTTTATTTAAATTGTATATAACTTAAAAAATATAGGCAAATTAACTGTGTAGCTTTAGCGAAACATATTATAGAAGCTTAATCTTTAACAAAACAACCTTAACATTTTCAAACTTAAAAATTAAATGAATTACGGTCGAATTTCAACCACTGGGCGACCACTTGAAACATTAGATATCACTGTATTTTTCTGTATTATGTACACTATGTTCTATTAATTAGTGTTCATTAATTCGTGTAGTCGCCTGACTATCGCGTTGCACCCAGCTGGTCTATATCTAATATGCCTAGCATCTCTCGTTGGCGTATACATACATTTATGTAAATACTAACAATCGCAACAAAAAACAGTTAAGTGTGTCTAGAATAGTTGAAATTTCAATCACTTTCAGCAGACTAAAAAATATGGCAAAATCCCATAGTATTTTGGGCCAAAAATGACTAAGAATGAAAATGGTTTTATTAGCGCATGCTTTTTCAACCAATTTAATGTCGCGACCCACGAAAAAGTCAAAAAGTTAAGTATAAAGTCTTGCGAGCCCTTCACTATAAAATTATAATTATAATAATATTTTTATTATTAGTCTATTTTTACGTTTAATTTAAATTTTCAAGGCCCCTTCAGTCGATAAAAACGCAAAGCCGCGCATTACAAACACAGACTTTTAAATGGAAGCAGACTATACCCATCGGTTTAAAATGCGTGGCAAATTTAACACTAAGAAATATTACTCACACACATACAGAACTCAGGGCCGCATTAAGGAATGGGTATCTATATTGTGTATTATCTTAGAGCGGGACTATTTGGGAGACTGCAAATTATATTTTTCATGTGATAAAATAAGGATAAAATAAAGATAATGTGTAGTTTTAAGTTTGTAAATATTAACGTATGTACATTCTGTCAAGAAAGTATCGAGAATGGATGATTTGTTTATGGTTCCAAATTCAATTTTTTGTTTTTTTTTTGTTGTTGTTAGATTGGCACAACTGTTTTCCATTTTGGCGCGGAGTTTGAGTTGCATCTGTTATTTAGATTAAATACAGTGCTGTTTTTAGTTATATCATTCTAGTGTATATTGCGAATTTCATAATGGACAAAAACATCGAACAAAGAGTTTGTCTTAAATTTTGCATCGCCAATGGAATTTCGTGTTCGGAGTCACTGAAAATCTTACAGAAAGCTTACGGTGAATCGACTTTATCAAATACACGTGCTTACGAGTGGTACAAAGCGTTCAAAAGCGGTCGAGATGTGATGGAAGATTTGTCTCGCTCTGGTAGGCCATCAATGTCTGCAACTGAAGTTAACATCGCAAATAGTGACTGAAAATCCTCATTCAAGTTTGAGAGAGATAGCTGCCGAAAAAACCACGCCAAAGTCGATCAAAAGTCAAAGTCATGTTGACTGTTTTCTTTAACTATCGCGGTGTTGTGCACTCTGAATTCTTGCCGGAAGGTCAAACAGTAAATAAAGAATATTATTTGGGCATTATGCGGCGTTTAAGAGAGCAAATTCGACGAAAAAGGCCAGATTTGTGGAAAGAAAATTATTGGATTTTGCACCACGATAATGCGCCTTCGCACAAGGCCATCATTGTGAACGAATTTTTGACCAAAACTTCAAACTTTGACCATCATTTTGACCAAAAACTCAACAAATATCATCGAGTGAGGTGATTACCTTATTCACCTATTTTTTCCTAAACTCAAATTACCACTTCGTGGCACCCGATTTCATTCGGTAGAAGACATAAAGGAGAATTCGCAGCGAGCACTGAACTCAATTCCGGAAAAAGCGTTTAAAAAATGTTTTGATTATTGGATTATTCGTTGGCGTAAGTGTATCGTTTCTGAAGGAGCATACTTTGAAGGTGATAAAACAAATTTGAGTGACTAACATTTCGTGTGTTATTGATCTTTTCCCAATACTTTCTTGACAGAGTAGTATGTTTAGGTTACTTTTTGTTAATATAAATAAGGATAAAATTAATTGATATACTAGTATTAGAGATTATTACTTTATTATATTCCTTCTTTTTGTAGATTGTTTTTGTCACATAAAGGATGTAATTTGGAGTGTTCCCAATGGCTCCACGATACAATATTATGATTGTTCGTTCGATACATGAGGCCTGACGGCTGTACGCTGCTGGTCTTGGGCCGCATACACATTGTGATGACCTTGCTTGCGGTTCGATTTATGTGGGTACATGAAGTTTAATGACATAAACGATACATTTTTAAAAGTCGGGAAAGTTGATAACCAGGCAAGTGAAAGTTTTGAATTTAGACTTTTTGGCGCGAACAAAAGAAGCGTGGTTGGCATATTATTCAAAATTCAGATTTCCTTTTTTTTGTGCTTTTGGGAGTTTTAAGTGTAAAAATTATAGTATATTGTACGTTAAAGTTGTGTGCGAGTGAGAGGAGTTGGAGGAGTTTCGTTTAACAGTCCTTTGTAACTCCAGTAAAGCCTACTTACCATTGCTTTACTGTAAGTGTTAGAGACTTGGTTATGAGAAAATAGAACAAGTTTTATATCAGACGAGTGTTATCGTTAACTATTTTTCTAAGGAGATAAGCGTCAGTGAATGTTTTATAAAATTATTAAATAACTTCATCGCTATTCTGTCCTTTGATTATTATTTTCTCTAAACTACGCATAAAACTCAAAAATTAAAAGAAATCGGGAGATAGTCGATGGGTGATCGATCACATTACTGTAAATGTTAGAGACTTGGTTATGAGAAAATAGAACAAGTTTTATATCAGACGAGTGTTATCTGATAGAACCTGATAGAAAAATAGTTAACTATTTTCTATCAGGAGATAGTCAATTGGTGATCGATCATATTGAGAATAAAAACTAAAATAGCTTACACAATAAAACAAAGAATGTTTTCAGTCTTTTATTTATTAATCGGATTGTTTTCTTATTACATTATCTAAGAACTCATTATAGATGTGCATCAAACACATCATTTCACTGATTTTCAATGTGTGCCAGAAGTGTTGCCATTGCAAGTAATCGTAGGTATTATTTGTCATTATTCGCCTCGAGATATCCATATTTGTTTTCACCATTTTTACATGTGAACACACAATTTATGTATAATTAAGTCCATCTTCGATTACCTGAAGCAAGAAAGTTGTATTATTTTATAAATAAATTAAAAATAATTTTGTAATTATGAAGTATGGATTCCAGCACTGGCTTTTTTCTAAACAACACTGGTCCAGGTTCAGCCCAGCATAGCGACTAGATATTAATTTGGCGATAGCATGTTCATTTTTAATAGGTATGTTAAATTTCATGGTCAAACAACAACAGGGTTTTACGAGTATCTCTTTTACATAATAAATGGGATTCAAAATGTTTTGAGCACAAAACACCGCCAGAATTGGTCTGCCAGTTTGTTCTATGTAGCCTTTCTTATGTATTTCTTTTATGTAGTTCTTTAACCAAAAAGTTTAAAGATTTTCATCCTTTAGAAACCCGAAATTAACAAGGTGTACATCAAAATCAAAAGATAGTTGCAAAAAATAGATAGTTGCTTAACCTTAGGTACCTGTCCGTTAATATTTAATTTTATTACGAGACTCAGTTTTCTCTGAATTCGGCCCTCTTTAAGGTACAAGTACTAATAATGTCAAAATTGTTTAGGTACTTGGTACAAAAATATAAAAAACCTATATAAAATCCCTTAAACAATATTAAGGAAACTTTAATTTTAATAGTTTGCAACATATTTAAGTGTCGGAGCCACGAAATACAAAAATATCACCTAACTGAATGCAGTAATCAAACAATTTGCAACATCAGATTTACTTACCGATGGAACGTGATTTTCGGGGTTTTTCTGTATGAGGCGTTGCAACTATTGGGGGTACAACACTTTTGTACCATTTTTTGCACTTTAAATAACCAAAATAATGTTTATACACCAAGAAATATTTAATCATCGAACATGTGACGTACTACACAAGTAAACAGACGCCATACTCCGCTTATTTTGACTTAAACGGAAGATGGCGGCTGCCACGGTTTCGGAATTGTCTGTGTGCCATTGTGTTGCAACAAATGAAAGAGAAGGATAAAGATATAAAATTTTAAACTGCAATGAAAGTGACAGTGTTATTACTTACACGGTATCTATGTGTGAGTGAATTATGTTTGATCTGCTTCCATTTATAAATCTGTGATTACAAATGTAAATTATTGCGCGTGTAAATCGCGCCCGTCGGTCTGAGGGTCTTAAATTACTGTCTAGGCGAGGTTTCAACCTGCGTTGTACTTGCACGAACTTGTCAAATAAACCGCTCGCGCATCCCGTGACGCGTATTTTCATTATCATTTATATTTTTTGGGTAGTAGTACAAGGAAACAAGTACATACAACAACGATCTTACTTCACTCATCCAGTGTTTAATTTTTATAAATAACAGTGAAAAAGTTAAATTAAAATGGACAAATTTGTGAGAAAACGAAATGTGCCTTCTACATCTGGTGAAACGGTGATGAGAAAGAACAGTTTATACAACGACACATTTAAAATATGGATCTATTGTATTGGATGACAAGCCACAACACGTTGTTTGGTTTCAAGTCCTATCCCCGGAAAGCACGAAGTCTTCAAAATTACTACGGCATCTGGAAACAAGACACTCGTCTTTACAAAGCAAACCATTAGAATTCTTCGAGCGTAAGTCACATGTTTAGAAAAATCAACAAATTACTATAAAAAAATCCAGCCGTAATGAGACTGCAGCATTTCGTGCATCTTACTTAGTAATACTGCAAGTCGCGAGGGAATCTAAGCCCCATACTATTGCAGAAAGACCCATTTTACCCGCTGCCATTGGTATGGTCAATATTATGATAAGTCCGGAAGAAGCTAAAAAATTAAAAAGTATACCCCTTTCAAATGGTAGAATATAGAGACGTATTAATGACATGGCCATCGATATTCACAGTTAAATAATTGAAAAAGTTAAATTAGGTGAATTTTGTGCCATTCAGTTTGACGAGTCAACGGACGTCGAACTTGACGAAATTTTTATGTTTAGTCCGATATGAATGCGAGGAGTCCATTAAAGATAATATGCTTTTTTGCAAATCAATTCCTGGGCGAGCATCTGACGAAGGACTTTTTGACGTATTCATTGAAGCAACACAAAACGAAAACTTGGACTGGAATAAATGCATTGCTGTATGTACTGATGGCCCGAAAGTGATAACGGGGAAGAACAGTGGCGTGATAGTAAAATCAAAAGACATGCCGCATGTGGAATGGACGCACTGCTTTCTTCACAGACATGCGCTTGCCGCAAAAAAAATGCCGAACAATTTACAACATGTTTTATCACAAGCTGTTAAAATTGTAAATTTTATTAAAAGCCGACTGTTGCAAACTAGTTTGCTTTCTACACTGCAAAGAAATAGGTGTCAAGAACAATTCACTGCTTTTCCATACTGAAGTGAGATGGCTGTCGTGAGGAAAAGTTTTCACAAAGCTTTTTGAATTGCGACATGAATTAAAAATCTTTTTTACAGATAAAAACAGTTCATTTTTAGAATTTTTACAAGATAAAGAATCTTTATTACTGTTGGCTTACTTGAGTGACATATTTTCACATTTGAATGACTTGAATACGAGTTTACAAGGTAACAAAAACATTTTACTTTATGACAGATAAAGACAGTTAAGTCAGTCAAGCCTTTATCAAGAAGCTTTGTATTTGGATTATACGCCTTGAACTTCTAATTATATTAACAAAAATGCGAATTTAGAAAGTTCAGTTATTGATCGCCTGTTGGAGAGCATGAAAACGCATTTAAGTGAATTAAAGATTCAGTTTCTAGAATATTTTCCAGATGACAACAATGATTTCTCTAAAAGATGGGTTCTCAATCCGTTTGATGAAAATATTGTTGCAGCTGCCTAGTTACGAACAGAGACTCACAATGAACTGATTGAACTATCGACTGATAAAACTTTACAACTGAAATTTTTATCTCAAGATTTAGATAAATTTTGGCTTGCACGACGACGTGAGTATGGAAGCCTAGTAACAGAAGCTTTGAAAACATTGATACCCTTCGCTACTTCTTACCTGTGCAAATATGGTTTCTCGTCTATGGTGCCTATGAAAACTAAATACGGAAATCGTCTGTTATCACTCAAAAATAAACTCAAAAATTACTTAAGAGTGTTTGCAAAGATGATCCACGTATAGAAATACTTTTAAGTAAGAAACAAAGCCAACCATCACATTAATTAATTAATGTTTATGATTAATCATTTTAATTAAACACAGTAAGCTATAAGTCTATCTTTTTATATTTGTGTGAAATCGTATTTCATTTCATTTGATAACCATATTGTTAGTGTTGAAAAAAAACTTATTTACTATTATGGAGCATCCGCCATATTGGTTTTATGACGACGTCACATATACAAAAAGTTATTACATAGTAATATTTAATTTTAGAACATTACACTAAAATTCATTCCTTTAATAAATGAAACTTTTGTATATAGGTCTTATTATTTTAACAGACTGCGACCGCCTTTAATAACAAAAGCAACCCCCCCAAAGGTCACGACCCCCAGGTTGAGAAACTAGGTATTAGAGAGATATAACGCATGCTAATCAATACCAGTTACATTAATTGTAATTCACAATAGGAGAAAAAAGAAATATGAAGTTTAATTGTGTCAAAAAAGTGAGCTTATTTCAATTATTAAACTATATATTGATACGTTCTCTTTACTCGTTAAGAAATATAGAATTTCACTTGGATTACAGAAGGGAATGTTTAGAATCACTGATTTAATAGGCATTTATCTTGTTTAAAAAAGAATAATGCCTTTTTTTAAAGTAATAATCACTTAATTATTCCTTTCCATCATCAGATATAATTAGTTATAGGAACTATGCAGGGTGTGCTATATTTTCTTGGTAGGTACCTTGACCAACCAAGGTAACATATTACTGACATAATAGGAGAACAAGAAACTACTGTTCGTTTCCCTACAATACAATTACAGTAATGCTGCTCTATCGTTTAGAGAGCTATCTATTAAAATACAAATAAACGTGCCTGGAATAAATTTTGCTACGCAGAATGCATAGAGCCATAGGATATTCGATATAGATATTATGTAGATATGATATTGTAATATGTAACCAACTAATAAATGATTGAATTCGATCAATTCGACTGATACTTATTATATTATATATTCGATTAAATTCAATTGATATCACCAATAATAATATATTAATTAACTTAGTTTGATATGCAATCATACTTTTATAACGCGCCCTTTAATCAAAGGTCATTAAATATAAATAATAATGTATTTATTATAGTAATTATTCAAAATAACATAATTAAATATTTAAATCGATTTCTCTGAAATCGATATCACTGATTCAAAACTTATTTTAGATAAAAATTGTAACCTTCCAACATTGTTCTAAACAGTTCTATAATATCCATATCTATGCGAAAGTCTGAAGAGGTACGTTATCGAATATCGTTACAAACGATCACATTAAGATATATTTTATTACATATCTCCAATTTGGCATTGCCAAATAATTTAATATCTGAAAATTATAATAAAAAAAATAATCTTTTTTTAATGTATGTTTCATTTTTAGTCATTCAAGTGTTTGTCAGTTGTAATTGAGTTGGGTCTTTGGATACTATGTAATTGATACAATCAGAAAACGAATAAGAGAACACCTTGGCAAAATGATAAAAGTCTATTGTTCTGAGGTGGCATTATCCTTTCTCAACTGATTAATTCGCGGGATAGTCCCCTCTAGCCCTAGTGCCCGAGCCCCGTACAACCGCCTGGTTCACCACCTTCTAAAGCTGGCACTGGAAACAGTCATTCAACTTGTTTTTGTAATTAAAAAATTCAAGCAGTTTTTATAAAATAAATAAACAGTTAATTTGTTCATCAATGATTAACCCCTGATTTAACTAATTTGTTGAGTCAACACTCGCCAGTACAGTCATGTTAGTAGCACTAGCATCGATCTCTTACGGTTATTTTTAGCACTACTCGTAGAAAATGGGACATCATAACCGAAAGTTTTGCATATTTCGTGTACCCATGCTTGATGTTCCTGTAAACATCAACGAAATATATTCACATTGGGATCGGAAACTATAAACATTAATGAGCCGTGGTTTAATTTATCTTTGTAAATATTTGACTTTTGTGGTCTAGTGATATACATAAATCTCTCATATATTTGTCAATATCTGCTTCTTTTATGAGTGTTTTTATATATCTAACATATTAGATCAACTGGATTCCTAGATGTTTAGATACTAATAAATTAATAAACAAATCTACATGTAATCCTATATTTTATCAATACCAGTTTTACTCACAAGCGTTTAGAAATATTAGATCTAAATAATAATGAGAAAGACTGAATAAAAAGATGCAAATAAATATAAAAAATGTTCTAAATTGGAAAAAGGTCTGTAAATATAAAACAATTATAGATCTACTAGCTGTACCCACGACTTCGACCGCGTGGAAGCTTTTTCCGTGACTTCTCCGGGTTACCAAGGTTACCCGAGATACCTATATTTTTTGGGAACATATTGAAAAAGTTATTTTTATTGTATTTAATTTATGATGACGTCAAATGTACAGAAACCTTTTCCTGTGTATCCCATTTCATTTCATA
The DNA here is from genome assembly GCA_907165235.1 of Zeuzera pyrina. Classification (NCBI taxonomy): domain Eukaryota; kingdom Metazoa; phylum Arthropoda; class Insecta; order Lepidoptera; family Cossidae; genus Zeuzera; species Zeuzera pyrina. Next base: position 15,771,747 of record OU015624.1, read on the forward strand.
CCTATATTGTTTGAGGTCTTGAAAAAAGTTACTTTCTATAGCAGAGCATCCGCCATATTGGATCTATGATATCAGATATACAGAAACCTTCTTCTGCGTATTCTATTTCATTTGATACTCATATTGTTGGCGTTGAGCTAAAAAAATATTTCTCATTATGGTTAATTCGCCATATTGGATTTAAGATGACGTCACATATACAGAAACCGTCCCGTGCGTATTCCATTTCATTGATACCCATATGGTTGATGTTGAACAAAAAAGTTATTTTCTGTAATGGAACATTCGCCATATTGGATTTATGAAGACGTCACATATACAAAAACCTTCTCCTGTATATCCCATTTCATTTGATACCCATATTATTGGAGGTCTTGAAAAAGTTACTTCCTATCGCGGAGCATCCGCCATATTGGATTTATGATGATTACACATAATATACAGAAATCTTTTCTTGCATATTCTATTTCATTTGATACCCATATTATTGGTGTTGAACAAAAAAATTATTTGCAATTATGAAACATCCGCCATATTGGATTTATGACGACGTCACATATATAGAAACCTCCTGTTTATCCCATTTCATTTGACACCCATATTGTTGGAGGTCTTGAAAAAAGTTACTTCCTATAGCGGAGCATCCGCCATAATGAATTTTATGATGACGTCAAATGTACAGAAACCTTCACCTGTGTACCCCATTTCATTTGATACCTATATTGTTGGTGTTGAACAAAAAAGTTACTTTCTATTACGTAACATCCGCCATATTGGATTTATGATGACATCAAATATACAGAAACCTTCTCCTGTGTATCCCATTTCATTTGATACCTACATTGTTTGACGTCTTTAAAAAAGTTACTTCCTATCGCGGAGCATCCGTCTTATTGGATTTAAGATGACTTCGCATGTACAGAAACCTTCCCCATCGTATTTCATTTCATTTGATAACCATATTGTTAGTGTTGAAAAAAAACTTATTTACTATTATGGAGCATCCGCCATATTGGTTTTATGACGACGTCACATATACAAAAAGTTTCCACAGCGTATTTCCATTTCATTTAAACCCATATTGTTAGTGTTGAATAAAAAAGTTTTTTTCTATTATGAATCTAATATGGCGACAGATTGGATTTATGATGACATCACATATATAAAAATCACATCTCATTTTTTGAAAAACAGATTAGCCTACATTTGTTTTCGGGCACATACTATCTCTGTACCAAATTTCATCATATTCGGTTCAGCGGTTTAGCATTTCCCCTATGAAGTTTCATCCCCCTTTTCACTCATTTAAAATAGATTTTTGATAAAAAAAAGAAGTCTATGTTTTTTTAATAGAAAATGTTTATCACTGTACCAAATTTTATCTTAATCGGTTCAGGGGTTTAGCATTTCCCTTATAAAGTTTCGTCACCCTTTTCACCCCTTTTTTTCAAAAATCTACCCCAGATGTTTGAAAAAAAGGTAGCCTATGTACGTCCCTGGGTATCAAACTATCTCCATGTCAAATTTCATCAAAATCGGTCCAGCGTTGTAGCCGTGAAAACCAAGCAGACTGACAGACTAACAGACAGACAGACTTTCGCATTTATAATATTAGTATGTAAGTATGGATATGGTTAACATAAAGTCGTACATTCGAAATACCGAAATTCAAATGTTACAATCTTTTTAAGGAATGTTGTGATTAATGTGAAATTTCATTTATTCTACGCTACGCAGGGTTCGCAAAAATCCGATATTTATAATAAATATCAAAATATCTGATATTTGATATATATCGGATTGATAAATCGGATATAGATCAAGAAAAAGAAGCAATATTCATTCTGTAGTTTAAATTAAACTAGCAAAATGGTACGGTAAAATAACAAAATATGAGCTTCGTTATTTGATGTTTATTTGTAACCAATTATAATCAATACATGGAAGAACAAATATTATACAATCTTCAGTGGCTAGAGTAGTGCCGCCTTGCCGAGCTACCGCACGGACCTCTCGCTTTACGGATATTCGGCGGTTATCATTCGTATAACTAGTCGAATACACCACCTGCGCCGTCGACGTCACTCGTCGTGGAGCGCAGCGGGGAGTTCCTGATCCCGAGTGCGTCTTAGGCGTTCGGTTCGGTCCACGCCGTTCCTCCCGAACCCGGCCTCCCACCAGCGGGAACCACCGGGGGAGGGGGCGCGGTGTCTGGCCGATGAACCGACGCCTATAGGTCGCGGTGCCGGTGAGTACACCCCTCGAAGCCTCCATGTCGAGCTCCGACTCGACGGACCCAAACAGCCCTTTTCAGGGCTCACCAAACCGCCCTTTTAAGGGCGCGCAGAGCAGCCGACAGGCTGGCCGAGCGCGTAACTCCCGCCAACACGTGGCGAATTCACTCGATTCGTCGAGAATGACTGCAGTTGCGTCATCGTACTGCGATAGTACGACTATCGCCCACGAGATGGCGCCACCGACACCACCCGAAAGTGAGGCCCCTATGTCGAGCCTCGGCTCGTCGGAACCGAACAGCCCTTTTCAGGGCTCACCAAACCGCCCTTTTAAGGGCGCGCAGAGCAGCCGACAGGCTCGCCGAGCGCGTAACTCCCGCCAGCACGTGGCGAATTCACTCGATTCGCCGAGAACGCCTGCAGTTGCGTCATCATACCGCGATAGTACGGCTATCGCCCACGAGATGGCGCCACTGACACCACCCGAAAGTGAGGCCTCCGTGTCAAGCCCCGGCCCGTCGGATCCAAACAGCCCTTTTCAGGGCTCACCAAACCGCCCTTTTAAGGGCGCACTAGACATCCTAGACGGAAACGTGAGACCCCGTTTCCAGGACTTAATAACCGAAGCCATAAACCTCGCAAGGGGCGACCCGGACATGTATAGGGACCTTTTCAAGGACCTATACTTAAGGTGGGAACCCGACAGCATGATCGGAACGGTCACCCCCGAGAAGCTACTAGAAAATGATACCCTAGCAGGAGTGGAAGCCGGTTACCTTGAACTTCTGCAAATGACCTTGCGCTATGCAAGGGACGACCCAGAAATCATGGACATATACAAGGGCATCTATATACTGATGCCACCTCACATCGCAGCCACCCAGACATCACCCGAACTGCTGTTTGAAGAAAATGAAGCCTGCACGCCTGCAACAGCGCCACCGCACTTCGATAGCTTAGCTACCGACCACGAGATGGCGCCACCGACTACATGCAATTATGTAGCAACAGCGCCGCCGCACGTCGGTAGTTCCGCTATCGACCACGAGATGGCGCCAGTGAGGACCTACGCTTCAGCGGCGAAAACGAAATGCGTCCCGGCCCCAGCGGCGATGTCGTTAACGTCGTCACAGACTTCAACAGTACAAAAATCGACGAGGAACAGAAAGTACCCGCCGATAGTCGTTGAAACTCTCCCGAACTGGGGAGCACACCTTAAGGCCCTCAAGGCGAAGTTGGGAAGAACACCGAATGTCCGTCCCTATGGAAAGGGCTTCCGCTTTTTCCCCGCGGACGAAAAGGAAGCCAACACTTTACAGAGCTACCTTCAAGAAAATGAGGCTAACGGGATAAGCTGGTTCGCGTATACGTTACCGAGCCAGCGTAACCTAAAGTTAGCCATCAAAGGATTGCCGGAGGACACTGATGCAGAGGACATCCGCGGAGAGCTGAACGACCTCGGGTTTGAGGTGGCGTACGTGCGCCCTATACGAGCGCGCGGGGGCAGACCCGGGGGTTTATTCTTCGTGGAGGTCAAAAGTGGACCGCAGACGACCCCAGCGATCTACAACATCAGCGAGCTGTTATGCATTCCCGGGGTCCAAATCGAGGCCTGGCGAGGAAAGCGCGGGGTGGCACAATGCCACCGGTGCCAAGGCTTCCGCCATTCGTCGCATAATTGCCACCGTAGAGTAGCCTGCGTTCGATGCGGCGGCCCCCACGCGGCAAGGGAATGCTCCCGGCCTCGAGAGGACCCGCCGACCTGCGCAAACTGTGGTGAGGCCCACACGGCTAACAGCCCTACGTGCACAAGACGGAGACAAGAACTGAGGAACTCGAAAGCGGTTACCGTGGCCTTAACCCGGCCCCAGAGAGCTCCTCTCGATTCCCAAACTACGACACCTCTAGAGAGGAAAGATGTCGAAGAACATGCGGAGGCCTCACTCATGGCCCCAGCAAACGCGGCCACCAAGAGAGGCGGGCCCTCACCCCCCGCCCAGCGACAAACCAAAAACGGGAAGAAGTCGAAGAAAGTGAAGCCAGCGGATAAGCCGATGGAGGAAATTTCATTATCTCCCCCACCAGAACCAACCGCCACCACTACAGCTTCCACAAAAGAGTGGAAGGGACGACCCTCACCACCTGAGCTGATCGCCACCACAACAACCCCCATAAAAGAGGGGAAAAGGGCGAAAATGAGCCCGCGAATCCGAACAAAGGACAGCCCGGAAGCAGCAGCGGGGAGGATTCTCAAAATAGCCCTAGAGGCTATGTTGAGAATCCTAGAAGCGTTAACAAGTAACGAAGACCCGATTCCTGCCGTCAGGGACGGCATAACAAAACTGCAGGAGATCAGCACCAGATACCCCTGAGTGAAACCCAAACGGGAAGACTCAAGTAGTCAACCCACCCCCAATGACCCTCCCGCTGAAGCGGGAGGCGAATGATGACCACTTGAGAGAGGCACATCAAGCCTCGGACAAGTTTCTCCACAGCCCCACAAAGGACTGTGAGAAGGACCACGCGATGGCTAGAGTATCTGAGATTAATAATAATTAGTTTATCTTAACCAACACTTAACAAATAATATAATCTGCACTGGTTTATCATTTTTTTGTCAGAGCAAGTTTAATTGATCAATCCAATTCAGGATCCCATACACAGATCTATAAGCGGGACATCATCGTCTGGCTGTTGACTTTCGGACTCTAGATCCTCTATGCTCTTCTATGCTTTCCGTTTCCGTATTCACAGTAGGATACTAAACTCAGTCCACATGATGATGTCCACAATGATGGAGCTGTACATACTGTGGATTTTCCTTTAGGACTGGTTGAATCGGTTGGTTGGTTGGTTTGGGCCACAAAGAATATTACGTCTTTTTAGAACGGTGTCAAAAACGATGATGAGTCAACAAAGCGGCAAAGTCAGCAAAGACAAGTGGCAAATGTTGCCTACAATCGAAACTTTGGCTGACATTATTGCTCATCAAAAGTGCCATTTTGCTACATTTTATATGGTAGTTTTGACATGACTTTACTTTTCGTTTGATTGAATAGCAAGTTAATTATGTTAGACTACCAATTTAAAATTCGTTACGTTAGATCTTGTAGTATATTTAGCCGAAAATGTGTGAGGAGAATGATGAGATTTGAGGAAGCGAAAGAGGTATGTAAGGACCGCGACGCTTGGCGCTCCGTTCTCTCTGACTACCCCGTTAGGGATACAGCGTGAACATATGTATGTATGTATGTGTATGTATGTAGATCATGTAGTATTTGACAGACTATTTTATTACTATTCTACTAGCGTTTACGACAATTGAGGCACTTGTGTAGGCCCCTTGTTGTTAAATCATTTAAATGGTACGCTTACGGGGATTCCTATGACAGTGAAAATTATTAACTGTAATAATTATATCTGCAACATTTTACCGACTGCCGACATGTTAACAGATAAGCATAATATATCGCTTGGAGAAGACGAGAACAACACTTACTCAAACGCAGCCATAAATGGACGTGCCGTAGCAAGGGTGGATCCACCTGTTGAGTCGAGCCTCCAAAATCACGCGAAATTACTGTAACAATAGTACTTCCGTAAAAATACGACATGTTAATTATAAGCAGAAAAAAAAAGCTCACTAATTTATTGTGCGTTCATTATAAGAAGTCCTCTCGTTCAGTAGTTGGTAGCCTTGTACATCATGTTGCACCTTACGCCTTAGTTGATATGTATTAACATTTTTATTTCAACAGCTATAAATAAACATCCTAGTTTATATTTTCTTGCTTTTGGATAAACCACACTTATTAACTGGTGACTAATCAGTGTATAGAGAAATAAAAGAATACTATATACTTCGGTTAATACTCTATTTTTAATGTTAACACATAAAATAAGCCAATGTGAATATCTAGACTAGATAGGAAGTTGAGTTATTTCGCAGAACTAGCGATCTATAGCGGTCGCTCGACGAGTATGCCCACAAAAAAAAACAAAAAAGTTATTTTCGATATATATAGGCTCAGAGAATATGCCCGTCTCAAATACTATAACATGAACATTTTTAATACAACAGAAGTATAATTGAGCCATGATGTGTCGTGGGGTAGTAACGAAGCTTCTGCATTATAAATATAAAATCGAATTATTAATTAAGGCGACGCATTGAAAATTTCTCAATTTTGAATTAATTTACACAATTTTTGAAAAAAATACTTATTAAGCTGTAATAAAACAATGCGTTGACAATTTTGCAGTTCGACTTTCTTAAAAAACTTCTTCATTTGCATAAGAAAGAGCATCTGACCTTTTTAGCCTGTTCTTTGTAATATCCGCCGTCTTGAAAAATCACGTTTTAGCGGGTATCGATGAAATGTATAAAAGAATCTTCGAAATATATTGGATTTCGCATTAGGTATTAACGAATCTTCGAACCAGAAAAATATGACTTTGATGTCCTCACATATGAGTTCTATTTCTCTATATTGTTAACTGGTAACCATGGCAACATACTGTTCTTTAATTGTATTGGTTACAATCAAAGAACAAGTAGTACGTTACCTACTAGTGAGAGTGAGATAAAATGACTAGGCTGGAAAGTTAGGTACTGATGGGATTGAGTTTCTTATTGGGTTTTTACAGTTCAATTTTTATTGAAACCGGTAGGTACCTATTACATTTCCTAATATACCTAATTATAACCGAACGAATATTACAAAAATACTCTGTGGTTCTGTCTGAAATTCTACAATTACACTATATATATATAGTTATATCACGTAAAAATGTGTACACATACAGCGACGTATAATATGAAGCAAGCTCATTTATTATGAAAATGCGAGTAATTCACTTTGACTTATGTGTTTACCTACATATCCAAATATGCCTCATTTGTTTCGTTTAGATTTTGTTTCTTTCACAGATTTACTTCTACCTAATAGATATAGCGTTCATTTGGCTACTATAGTCTTTCTTGCTTTGACGACCTGTGTTTGTCTAACCGGCCTCTGCAGCCCGAAATACTGATTCTACCATCACGCCCCAAAAGAGTCTCTATCTCACTTATATTGGCAACAATTTTTACATTAATGTTTCACTTGTAAAGGTCAAAAATCATTAATTAACTTAAAAGTATTAACGAACAAAGATTTGTGATGTCCATAGGTTTAAAAATCAGCCTGTACTCTCTGAAAAGTCCTCTACCTACCAAGCCAATTAAAGGTCTGTCAAAATTAGTTCGACCATTTCAGAGATTAGCTCGGAAAAAAACAGACAGAAAAAAATTAAAGAACTCGTGTTGGAGTTGTAGTAACATGCAAATATCGATAACATAAGCATAAGAAAAAGCCATTCTAAATCACAGACAGACACTTCGATTTTATTTATTTGTATTTAGATTTGTTAATAAATAGTATATAATATGCAAATTCCAGTTATTATACGTTTACAGTAACAAGTACCTGTGTTTAGAAACTAACTTTATATATATATATATATTTATTGAGTTACTTTCATACTTACTATATGTAACTAATCATTAACTAAATAGTAAATAAGTACTTAATGTACCACATTACCTCATGTTATTATTTATCAGTAAGAGCTTCTGTGCTATAGTCGTATGGATATTTATCAAATATTCTGTGTGATCGATATTAAGATCAGATAACTTTCGATATTAATTTGACGAAACTGAGATAGTGATCCTTCACGTATGTAGAACTCGTTATCGGGGGATGATAACAGATTCAATTAAGTGTATTCTTAATTTATATAATCAAAACTCAGTTACACTTTACTAACTTTGATTAATATAAGAAGTAATTAACCGATAAAGGAACACCGACCCGCTATCATTACTTAATATTGTTCAGATAATACAGAAGAAATAAATTCTTCTGAATTAATAAGTTTGTAGTCTCATGAGGTATCCTCATTCATATACTATCATATTTAGGTAAGTTTGTAAAGCTACATAGTATTGCGATGAGTTTTACAGAATATTGGATTCGATTGAATGGGATCTATCTTTCTGTACATTTTCTGTACATTGTCACAAAAAAAATTTGTTATGAAATCATAATAAAAAACAGTTATTACTTTAGTAATATGAAATCAGCTTTTCGTATCCAATTTCAGAAATACTATATGAATGATCATAGGATATTGCGTACTAACAGTTTTTGCATTATTGTTTTTATTTATTGCAAATTATCTATATAATATATACAATATAACCATTGAAAGAGAGGATTTCCATTTCTCTGGTATCAGTACTTCGTTCAATTTTGCGTATCGCATTCCAATTTGTAATCTGGCCCGGAATCCCGGAAGGGTTTGTAATCTGGCTTTCGATAGGTCTAAATATGTAATAATCCTTAATATATAGTATATAGAGAGTAGATACGTGTAGATAGATAATGGTACAATATAAAGAGTGGTATAATCCTAAGTTATTAATTTAATGTACACAGCTCTAGACTGTAGATATTAGAATATGGTACAGAGCTAGAAGCAGTTTATTTATTGTTTCTTAGCAAAGGAAAATCTTCATTGATGAAAAACTTACGATAATATAGACTATTTATTTCTCAAAATGGCCATCTACAATGCGGTATTGGTGCCAACTTTATTGTACGGTAGTGAGGCCTGGATATACCCGAAAACGAGTGAAAGTAAGATAAATGCAGTAGAAATGCGATCTCTTAGAAATATATGCGATGTCACCCTTGCGGACAAAATAAGCAATGAAGATATACGCATTATGACAGGGTTGGACGCAAATGTTATTGTAAAAATGAAGAAAGGAATGCTAAGATGGTTCGGGCACATAGAAAAAATGAGTGACGAAAGACTGACGAAGAAAATTTACAGAGCGAAATTGAGTGGTAAAAGAAGCCAAGGAAGACCAAGGCTGACTTATGAAAATCAAACAGCCAGAGTGTTAGCCGACGGAAATGTCAAAAGCACTCGCATACCTAGGCGATAATGTGTGAGGAGAATGATGATATTTGAGGAAGCGAAAGAAGTATCTAAGGACCGCTACGCTTGGCGCTCCGTCCTCTCTGACTACCTCGTTGGGGATACGGCGTGAAAATATGTTATTTCTCAGTTTAAATAATTATTACTTTTTACAAACTTACTTATAAACTATCATACTTTTAGTTTATTATTAATATTTAGAAATACGTATGTAATTCCATGCTAGTCTAGAAGATAAATAAATAGAAGTAGACTAAGGTTTATTATGATAAAGTTGTATATAGCAACCTGTTACTATTTTTTAATACTGTTTTGCTATCTGTAATTCTATGCTGGTCTAGAAGAGAAATAAATAGAAGTAGACTAAGGTTTATTATGATAAACTTGTATATAGCAACCTGTTACTATTTTTTAATACTGTTTTCCTATCTGTAATTCCATGCTGGTCTAGAAGAGAAATAAATAGAAATAGACTAAGGTTTATTATGATAAACTTGTATATAGCAACCTGTTACTATTTTTTGATACCGTTTTGCCATCTGTAATTCCAAAACCCTGCAAGGAGAAAAGACGTGAAGCCATGCACTTATAAAAATGTAGTCAACTAAACACATTAATTCATCAATAAAATTAATAACATTTATAACTTATGCTTAGATATTATTACGTATGTAATGTTTATACTCTATCTGTCCCACGGAGTAAAAAAATAATTCTCTATTTAATCTAAGCTCAAATTAAAACCAACGAAAATCTCTTCATATTTGTTGACTTATAGGCTATGTATTTATCCGCAGCCAATTTTCTGGGATATCTTCGGAATCAAAATATATTTTTGCGGAAAGATGACAAAGCTTTTTTCCCAATAAATCTTGACGCTTGAACTGAACGACGTCCCCTCGTAAAAGCGTAACACCCTCGAGACGTGACCTCGTACGATAAGGATGTCTAATGTCTCTAAATCAAAAAGATGTGAGTATTTAGACATATTTTTATTTTTTTAGCTTCTAGACCTAACAGAAGAAAATTATAAAACATTATGAACTAAGTCCGTTACATAGTGGACTCTTGCCGAATGTAAATAATTTGCATGTTGCTTTCCTAAAGATGTAGTAGTAGATGATAAAGTAAATGGAATATATGCTGTATATCTAAAAATTCTTTAGACTATTTCATTAGTATTATATTTTATACATTAAAGCAACAGTGGATGCCTGCAACCTCGTCCGCGTATAATTTTTTTCAGCCTATATGTTGGTAAATCATCAACCACACATTGTATGTATGAAGTATCACCACAATGTATAAGGAATTGCTGCACTAAACATAAAAATCGTAAACCCAGCATTTTGAGGCGTGCATCGATATATCATTCAGTTAGTCAGTTAATTTCTTGTTTTAATACATAAATAAGTAGGTAAAGAAATTAGAAGAAGATGTATCAGAATCGTGCACAAAAAAAGAATGGAGTCTAAAAAAAAAAATTAAAACACAACCCAAGATAGAAGTAAACCATTATGAACCATGAGTCTTGTTGTTGCTTCTATCGACTACTTCAAATTATCCTAAATCATGTTCTAAGAACGACATGTCACTGAATTTGTTAGCAAGTGCGATTACAATCTTAGTTAAAAACCGTAGTACATAAAAGAAAATCCTTCCTCTTGTAAGGTGAATATTTTAAGTTGAATTACAGTATGTATAATACTCTATGACGATTACAGTTACCGTAATTGCTCCTATAAGCAATTATAAAACATCCAACCTCAGAAAAAAAATTGTGCCATTTGTATCTGTTTGAATCGGGTGCTTAAGTCAACTGATATAAATGATGAACAAAATTAAATGATAATTTTAACCATTTCTATAAAGAAAAAGTGTATTGTCAATATTAAATATAATGTGTATTAATTATTGACGATAAATTTAATATTTTCATCTCATTTTAGGGAAGGTTCGATGGATTTGGCGGTTACGTCTTATAGCTCATACTTCTACTATCTACCATTACCTTACAAGCGTCAAGTTGTTTGTTATAAAAGTTATCAATCAATTTGAGGTGTTTTGTCAGATAACTTACGCACCTTTATTTATTATTACATCACTTCTGCTGTTCGAAAAATATGTAAAATATAACACACATGCGTTTACGTTTCAGATATTTAAAACATTTTTACATTTTTTTTTTGTGTTTCGTTCTCAAACTGTAAAACAGAACATTTTGGATTCACCATGGTGTCTATCTGTCACATTATTAAAGACATTTCACGTAATCATCTGTTTGGAACAGAACAGTGAGTTTGAGCCGAAACACAGACGTGAAATTCAAATGCTAAGTTTTGATTTTGGGAATAACTTGGGTGTTAAATGGGAAATAAAAAAGTTTTTAAGATTTTGTATAAAATGAAAACTAAACTACAATTTCTAAAATACATAAATAAATACTTTACTTTTTCGGGGAAACGCTTAAAAATTTTTGTCCTCTCCTTAGGCTACGGTTATCAACGACACGAGTTTTATTGAGGCCGCCGCGCTTTAGCCACGCGGTAGCCGCGCTTTTGTATTGTACTAAGGTTTTTCGGAATTACCAATCAATCTACGGATTCACAATTGTAATTTCACAATGACAATTAAGGGCAGCAAAGTTTGGTAGTATGGTAGTCGGTAGTTTGGTTTCGATAAATGTTGAATTGAAAAACCTAACCTCCAAATTTTGAGATTTATGTAGTGCAATTTTTTGTACTTAAAATTAAAAAAATCAAATTGTAAACAACTGTACATAATAGTACAACTCTTAACGAAGAAATAGAGCTCCGAAAAAATGTTCTACAACGTCGGAGAGCTGTACACGAACAATTTTACTAAAAAAGGTTTTTTTCACAAAAATGAAATTTTCTGGAATAGTTTTCACAATTTCTCGCCATAAAAAAATTACAGTTTTCAATAGCCAAAACCAACATTTTCACTAAGTAACAAGTTCCTAAGTTGCTTTGATGATAAGTTATTATTAAATGGGAAAACGCGATTTTTAACAGGTTTTTTTGCATTTTTCTAATAAGGCAAAAATCGAAATTGCCCAGGACATCAATCGAAAAATAATTTTAGTACCTGCAACTTTTCCATCAAACTTTTTTGGATACAAGCTCAACTTTTTGTTTTATTAGCGAGAAACCGTTTTCTCGACTTCCGCGTTTTTAGGTTAGGTTCGCCATTGAAATACCGAAAAAAAAAAACGCTTTATTTTAATTGTCTAAAGCATTTCCGTAGATTGATTGGGCTACTAACCGCGCAGCCGCCGCGTGTTGGCTACGTACTCGCCGCACGTTATTTACACTCGTTTATTTTGAAATGTAGTTTCTAAATAAATATGTAGAGCGTAATTTGTTCTAACAACGCGGTCTCTAATACCCGATTTACATTGTTCAAGTGTTTAGCGAAGTAGATAAGTACAGTACATGTGTAAACCGATCGGATAGTGGCGAGTCAACTTGGCTTGCAAGCTGCCTTGCAAGTTTATCCAACTAGAATCGCTTTCTATTTTTTGGGCAAGTGACGCCCCTCGTGCATGTTCTTTTCCCCCGCACAGTTCTTGACTCGTCACTTGGCGTAGTGTAAACGGCCAAATTTAGTACAGTGTATAAGTGACCGGCAACAGGACGGTCCGCGTGTGCTATTTTATGCGATATTGTAAACGAAATGACGTCTAAATGGTATACATACATTTTTATATATAAGAGAAGAAGATAACGTTTTCTCTTGTATTTGTTCCATTGTAATGCAAAGAATTCTGCGTGAAATTGCACGTATTTTCCGATGTAGCTCATCCATTTCGACGGAGTAATGTCACTTGACTTGCTGTAGTGTAAACGGCCACTATCCCGGCGTTCGCCACTCGCCACTGTACATGCACATGCCACTCGCCACTACCGTTGACCAATGTAAACAGGCGTAAGACACGTGCACACACACAGTCGCCACGCCACGCGGCGTTGGCCTAACGATCGACCGGTCGCCGCGTTGTGTCTCGTGTCATCGCGATGAAATTAGTGTCAAATGAACGCGCCTTTATCCTTATTACCTTATCTCCAAAAGTACCGCCTAGAAAAATCCAAAAAAAATTGCGAACATTCAGAATAATGTTGATTCTAAGAAAATTACTTTTTATAAGAGGATTATTATTATAAGAGGATTACATTATTTTTAATCTAAAACATCATATTTTATTGTGGTTTTTTTATACAAAGGTCTCTTAGTAAATCAATATAACAAAAAATGTTGTTTTGAAAATATAAAAATACATATTGTACTATTATGCATACGCTGTATCGTCAACGAGGTAGTCAGTGAGGATGGAGCGCCAAGTACATACAGTAACAGTTTATTTATGATAACTTCTCAAAATGTATATACTTAGTTTGTCATTATTTTCTTGTTCCATTCTTTTATTAATTTTTTTTAAATATCACGCCGATTGTTATTTTTCGGGGATCTTGTAAATTGCAACCATTAACCAAACTAACTAATCCCCATTCATTAGAATGTCAAGAATATTAAATATTTCAATAGATTGTACAATTTCAACTTAAATTTAAAAATAAAACAAATTTGAAAAATAATAGTAAGATTGAAATTACTCGTAATAGGATAATATTGTATGTAGATTGTGTTAGTATAACTGCTCACAATTGCATGTAGAGGATTGTATATATTTTTTTTTAAAGTATAATTGTCATATATTGTGGTCTCTTGCACAATTTCCCTTTCTTTTATTTACTTTTTTTATTCGCTAATTTATTTCTTAAGATTTTGTTTGGTGCTTTAAATCTCCATTATTCTAAATTAATGAATAATAATTCTTTACCTCTTTTTTTTCTTTTATCTTCCTCTTTTCTTCCTTTTGTTTTTTTTCCTTTCCTCTCCCTCTTCTCCCTCTCAGCAATAACATATTTCGTAGTGTTCAAATACTCCCGACAATCGAATTATTTCCCATTGCCTTTATTATTTCGGCGCAGAATTTGCCAAATTTAGGTCCCGAGCGTTTATCCGCAATTAGGGAGCTCCAGTTCGGAGTCGTAACTCTGTCCCAAATAGGGGGCATTCATTTAGGACGTGCTCAATATTCTGCATAACATTAGGGGAATGTTTTCTCCATGTCCAGTCCACGCTCGAGTCTTCCAGTATGATATGGCAACTCGATCTAAGTCTCGGTATGTCTGGCGGATATCTGAAAAGAAGCACTTTCTGATCCCTCCCTCCCACTTAGTGTATTCGTCCTGCCAGGCATCCAGAGTTCGTTGACGCATCATCCTCTTAACAAATGACAGAAAGAACTTGTCATAATCTAAAGATGGCAGCGTCTTTAGCCAATTCGTCGGCACACTCATTTCCGGAACAGTTAGCTGATATTTTTTCTAAGTTCAGTCTGGAGAGTATATAATAAAAGGACTACTGATTTTTTCATGATTTTTTAAAAGAAATGTTATAACCTCGGTCCAAGAAACATAATAAACGGAGTCGTGATAAGTTGCCACTCTTATCGCCGCGTATCAAACGAATTTTTCCTGTCTCTTTCTATCTCACTGAGCGCAATCACGAATAAAACAGCTATAGTAAGTATGGCAAGCTCGCACTGTCAGTCCATTTCGTGTCAGCTTGCGAGTCGGTCATGAAATAATTATTTGCTAAATACTCGTAAATCAGAATTTTGCTGCTTGCTTCAGCTGTGTATCTTGTAATTTATTTGAACGTTGTACGTTGTAATGTTGTACTTGTGACCTTCCCTAGTCACGCACATTAATGAAAATCTGGAAAGTCGATCAACAAAAAAAAAAGACACTTTAAAGCCATGCTTTTAGAGCAAATGCTCCTTCCATTGATACTTGGTCCGAGGTCATAACTATGTCTATTATAAAATTAATTCGAATTTGGAATTCTAAGTAGAACGAAAAATATCGATCTTCACACTTGCCAGTATTAAAAATCGGCAATTTTGTAGATTTTGTTTTAGTTAAGTATTAATTTTAATGCCTTATCAGTATAATATAAAACAACATTCACATCAATTTCAATCTATTTGTGATGAACAAGATGCAGAGGTTATTTATTTATGCAAAAAGATTTATTACTTCTAACAGACACGCTGAAAAATTTCAGGCAAATAAATCTAACTCCTCTGTTGGACCAAAAGTTTGTACGTTTGCCTTCTAAACTAAAGGTTAGATTTTATCTTCGGTTAAATGAATTTAGGAAAATAATTTTACTAATTTGTGTTACCCTCCATTTCTTCTTACTTGCACAGAACTTTGACGTACAATGTACTATCAATTTTATATTTCAAAACTTTCGAAAGCATAAGAAATAGAAAATCTAAACAAAATTCCAACCCCCCTTGTCCCGTTCCCGCCCAATAGTTCAATTTCTATCTTAATATTATTCCCCAATTCTCGCGAGGCAAATGTAACGCCCATAAAGCCATGTCTGATGTAAAAACTTTGTCTGATGTAAAAAGTAAAGAAAATATCTGTCGGAAAATAGTCAGTTAACTGACGGAAATGTCAAAAGCGTACCTAGACAAAAGTTTGCGAGGAGAATGATGAGATTCGAGGAGGGGAGAAGTATGTAAGGACTGCGATGCTTGCGTTAGGATTCATTTCCCATTTGAATAATTTTGCAGTGAACTTTTGCAGTTATAAAGGCGCCCTATTTTTATATATATAATACCTCTCTCCAGGTTCGGGCGAATAACATCAGTTAAGTACTCGCACATAATCTCTAAAATTCTTTAAAAAAAAGTAAAAAGCGATATAAATTTACGATATAGGTACACGCATGTGATAGAAGCTGTGATACGCGCATAGAATATGTAATGGATATGAAACTCCGTAAAACTATCTCTCCGTCCATACTAATTATTTTTCCTAGATCGAATCTTTGAAAACGAACGATTGACATAGTTTAATTAAACACTTTTCTAGTTCGTTATGTTATCCACCGTACAAACTAAAAGTTTAGTTTGGAACGATATAGTATTCATTATTTAAATAACTCTCGTATAAATTATAGGTATGCATAATACATTCAGTGAAGAAAGTATCGGGAATGGATGATTTGTTTATTGTTCCAAATTCAATTTTTTGTTTTTTTTTTGTTGTTGTTAGATTGGCACAACTGTTTTCCATTTTGGCGCGGAGTTTGAGTTGCATCTGTTATTTAGATCAAATACAGTGCTGTTTTTAGTTATATCATATCTAGTGTGCATTGCGAATTTCATAATGGACAAAAATATCGAACAAAGAGTTTGTCTTAAATTCTGCATCGCCAATGGAATTTCGTGTTCGGAGTCACTGAAAATGTTACAGAAGGCTTACGGTGATTCGACTTTATCAAAAACACGTGCTCATGAGTGGTACAAAGCGTTGAAAAGCGGTCGAGATGTGATGGAAGATTTGCCTCGCTCTGGTAGGTCATCAACGTCTGCGACTGAAGTTAACAACGCAAAAGTGAAAGAAATAGTGACTGAAAATCCTCATTCAAGTTTGAGAGAGATAGCCGCCGAATTTTCTGTGTCTCACGAGTCGATCCGTAAAATTTAAATAATCACTTGGGTATGAAACATGTTGCTGCTCGGCTAGGCCCAAAAGACCTGAATTTTCTTCAAAAACACAATCTCATAAGAGTCGCTGAGGACATGCTAGAACGAGTCAATTCCGACCCAACATTCATGAAACGCATTGTTACTGGTGATGAGACGTGGGTTTACGAGTTTGACATGCAAACTAGTCAACAAGCTTCAGAGTGGCGCCTTCCAACTGAACCAAAACCGAAAAAACCACGCCAAAGTCGATCAAAAGTCAAAGTCATGTTGACTGTTTTCTTTAACTATCGCGGTGTTGTGCACTCGGAAATCTTGCCGGAAGGTCAAACGGTAAATAAGGAATATTATTTGGGCATTATGCGGCGTTTAAGAGAGCAAATTCGACGAAAAAAGCCAGATTTGTGGAAAGAAAATTCTTGGATTTTGCATCACGATAATGCGCCTTCGCACAAGGCCGTCATTGTAAACGAATTTTTGACCAAAAACTCAACAAATACCATTGAGCAACCACCTTATTCACCAGATATGGCTCCAGCCGACTTCTTTCCTTTTCCTAAACTCAAATTACCAATTCGTGGCACCCGTTTTCATTCGGTAGAAGACATAAAGGAGAATTCGCGGTGAGCACTGAACTCAATTCCGGAAAAAGCGTTTCATAAATGTTTTGATGATTGGATTATTCGTTGGCGTAAGTGTCTCGTTTCTGAAGGAGCATACTTTGAAGGTGATAAAATAAATTTGGATGAATAACTAACATTTCGTGTATTATTGATCTTATCCCGGTACTTTCTTGACAGAGTAGTATTTGTACCTATATATAATGTATGTAGCTGTCTGTGTATATTGTATATTAATTAATATGTATCTATCTAAACGTAAACTCAAAAATTGTAAAGTACAATCATGAAATATAACAACACAAAAAATAATTAGATTAAAACATTCTTGAAAGTAGTTATTAGGGTATTTCAGTTTTATAATATTTATTGAATTTATTAGTTTGTTTAATAACATACGAAGTAGTGAAGGAACAAAGCAGCATTTCTCTTAAAATAATTAAAAGTAGATCTTCAAAACTCGTTAACTGTTATGGATTAAAAGTTGTTTTCGGAAATGAGCGGGTGGGGTGGGTTCTGCTCGCACGTTTGTCACAGTAATCTTTTGACATCAACAGACATTTGGAAACTCGTCTAAGACAAAGCGCTTCAGTAATTGCATTTACCTAGCCCGGGGCTCGCCAGAAGTTGCATCTCCGTCCCGCCGTAACCGCAAACACAACGAATCGTAGCATGTCGTAGCATTGGACTCGGAAATTTGTTCTAAATCTACGAATTATTATATCTACAAATTTAGTATATTGTGTATAAAAAATGATCTAAATAAAGTAAATTTTTAAACTCTATTTTTGAAATTTTATAAGACTTTTGTTAAATTACTGTAAAATTATTGAATAAAGCTTTACATTTCCTGAAATTTTATAATTTCTAGGTCCAGAGAATATGCTACGGTGCGTTCTGTAGCGGACGTCGGAGCCCCTCGACAACGCGCTGAGGACAACCACCGCAGTTTCGGTATATGCAGCGGGAAATTGATTATTTTGTGGAGAAATTAATAAAAACGTGGAGCGTAACGATCTTTAACTTTATAATTCGACCGATGAGAAGCGAAAGAGACAAAGAGTTCAAATTGTTACCATTACAAGATATTTGTAATTACATTATTTTCTATGTTTGCAACAGTAAAAGCTTAGTTTTAATATATAGTAAATCACAGGTTTAACGTATAATAAATCGCAGGTTTATTATATAGTAAATCACAATTTTAATATAAAATCAATCACAAGTTTAATATATAGTAAATCACAGGTTTAATAAACAGTAAATCACAGGTTTAATATATGGCAAATCACAGATTTAATTTAAAATAAATCGTAGGTTAAATATATAGTAATTCACAGGTTTAATATAATTATAGTAAACTCTTCTCCAGGGTATTGGGGTATCTATGTGCAGATATCTCCTACATACCTAATCAAAAAAAAAATCTGTTCCAGAGAACATTTCAAAATATGAAGTAGTGCAATATATGTATAGATGGTAAACATGATGTATCACTATGTCAAATTTCAACTTCGTACATTACGTTATTGTTTCTGAGAAAATAGATTGTGACGGATGAACGGATACATGAATGATCTTATAAATATTCCGTATTTTCTTTGAAGATATGAAACCCTAAAAATTAGAAAATAACATCAGTGACTATTTTTTTCTTACGGATTATCTTAGAAGGTATTTAGCGGTCTTTATTTGCTTTAAAAACTGTATGAACTATCCCAGCATACATATTGGCCAAACATAGCGAACTAATGCTGAAAGATTAAGGAACACATTACAGCTATAAAATACTATCAAACAACCAAATCAGCAATAGCGGAAAATCTTCTCCGATCGGATACCAATCATTGGATAGAATTTCATAGCCCATAAGTCCTTCCCACCGATCGCCGCTTTTATCCATGACTCGTGCGTGAAGCGATTGAAATCAAAAGACACAAAAATTTCAATCGGGAAAACAGATACAAGTTATCAACAGCGTGGAAATCTGTGATTCAAGTAACAAAACCTTGTTTTTCCGATCCGATCAAATGTGTGGGTCCTGAGTGTAGCGACAACCACATTCTTAAAAAAAAAAATGCGTAAATTACTAGGAAATGTGCAAATTATATTATTACACATTGCACTCCAAGTTTCGTATTAAATTGAAATTATTAGTAAGTACAACATCAGCTCAGTTATTCCAAAGAATTAAGCAGCTAGCTCACCTATCTACCTACATTGTTAAGAAGTAAACAAAAATAGCGAATGTTTTAACCAACAAACTTGCTGATGTCAAGATATGACGTCATCACAAGATATCACGATAGTATTCTTTTATTCCCATTAAAAACCGATAAATCATTAACGGTCACGTCTTTCGTCCCCAAGCACCTATAGTCGCACCTTAGTTATCTAAATTTAAAAAATGCAATAATCATTCTCAAATTTAAAAAATTAATATTAATTTTAACACAACCAAACACGGTAAATAATCTTCATATTCAAGAAATTATGACATACGCGATACAAGTAAGTAGTATGTAAATATTTAAACACATACACATTATAAACTGTTAAAAAAGAAAATTAAATAGCGTTGCGAAATACAGTCCCAGTACCATGAAATCACAGCGAAGGACAAACTTAATAGATTTGAATGTCATTAAAATTTTTAATTTTCTGTTATTCTCGATGGCCAAGATACCTTTTTATACTTTTTTTAAAAGTTCTGACGCGGTGTTTAGATGTCCAGACGTCATGAGGCCGACTCACAGTTCAAGTATAGGATCTTGTCAACTCAATATTGTCCCTCATCCTATGATTTGTATACCGAAAAACAAACTATAGATTTGAATAAGGAGTCAATATAATGAATATATTAGTTATATACATACAGATATTATTTCAAAGGAAATTATGTATGAGATCCGTCCTCAAAAAAATGAATTAACTGTAGCACTATCATCAATAATGGAAATCACTTACTGTATACTGGGTTTCAATTAGAAAAAAGTATAAAAAATATTTTCTCTTGTTTAATACGCATTTTAGCTAAGATTGGTGTCGCACTTCCTAAGAGATTCAATCACTTGTTATTTTTAGAATATACATATGTGACTCAGGATAATTTGAAGAAGTCGAACAAAGTAACAACAATTGCGAGCCTTACATACTTCTTTCGACTCTTCAAATCTCGTCATTCTCCTTACACCTAACTCAAATATACTTTCCGAAAAACGTTTACATAAACTCAACCTTCGTCAGGGATAAATAAATAGTTTTAAAACAATCTAAACTTTTACACAGTTTTATTGTTAAGAAATATGTTATGAAGTGGCTGTAGTTGTAACAGCTAATTATGGAAAGTAGTTGATAGTCTAATAGAACATTGAAATGCAAAACAAACGAGATAATGACCATAATAGTAATTTATGTTAAACATTATTAGAATTAACGAAATCTTCCATGAACTACAGAAATCCGTCTACTCTTACCGAAGTAATTTAATTTATAACGTAAAAGAGATGATTCGAACACAGTGTCAAGTATAATTTCATCGTTATCGTTAATTTGAAATACAATAGTCTCTGTCTACAACAGGCTATTCTGATGTAATAAAACAGTGTAAGAGCAAAATGTTCGTTGAAACAACATGTACCCGATGTCTATAACAGACTCCACATAACACTATGTATTAGGTCAAAGCTTACTGATGTCGATAGGCATTATTCAACCTTTTTCCCAGCTCCAGATTTGTAAGCCTTCTAAGAATTCTTTATATGCAGTAGCGGACTAACATAGGGGCGGAAGGGGCGGCTCGCTCCGAGACTCTGATCACGGGGTCCTCCAAAATAATGTCGACAAGTTCTTTGTATTCTATAAAATGAAATGAAAGAATTCCTATTATTATTGCATATTCCTATTATTATTTATTGTATATTCCGTCTTCTGTCTCTAAGGTACCTTAACTCCAGCTGGATGATACCTAGACATTGTATTGCCACCGATTTTACATAAGTATGTAAAATTTCAGCAAAATTGATTAAGGAGAATAGGTTTAAATTTGACTTGCAAGATTTTAACTAAACGTACGCTCTTGTACAAAAAATGTCAATTGATTAAAAAGCTTGCAAAATACGATAACTTCTAAGATCGGGGGCCTCATTCAGTTTTGCCGCCCCGGGCCCCTGACAGACTTAGTCCGCCACTGTTTATATGAAATCGTGTTCGTATTTGTACAGTCGAAATCAATATCACACCTAACAATACCTTTTCAAACGTTAGTGTTACAACAGTATTCGAAAATAGAAAAGTAAGTTTGTAAAAGGATTAAAAGTGAATAAGCTAGAAACGTATTCAGTACCCACTGAATTACGAACCGAGGACGCCATTACGAGGGAGTTCAAAGTTCAAACTTTTTAACTGGAATACTGTCATGAACACCTGCTGAAAAATGAAAGCCAAATTATCAGTAAGTTCTATATTCAAGACACTAGAGATTTCATTTTCATTTCTCATTTTTGTTATTAACTATAATTTAAGTATTGCTGAAGTTCTATATTCAAGATTAGCAATACTTAAATTATATTTAATACAAATATGAGAAAAGAAAAATATTTATTTTTCCATCACTATGAAAGAACGTAAAG
Source organism: Zeuzera pyrina (assembly GCA_907165235.1). NCBI lineage: Eukaryota > Metazoa > Arthropoda > Insecta > Lepidoptera > Cossidae > Zeuzera > Zeuzera pyrina. The sequence goes on from OU015624.1 coordinate 15,793,813, forward strand.
TTGAAAGAGGGCTTATAACTGAACATAATAACTAATGTTCACATTATTTTTCATAATAGAATTATTCATCATTTATGCATTCGTTCTATTGTATTTGTGATGAAATGAGAAGTATGCATTAGGGATTTTTTATATTAGTTATATGTTTTTTATATTCCCCTGCATATTTACAATTGTACATAATAGTATCTAGTACTAAATATCTTTGAATTCGTTCAAAGCCTATCTTTTCCTATTTTCCTTTCACGATACATGCAACCTTTACAATATATTAGAAAAACGTTATCTATATCTTTTCTACTAAAATAAATAGAACGATGAAACCTATATAACTCATATAGGTACATGGTACATAGTTTTTAATTTCATTATATAAAGAAGCCGTAGGCTAGAACCGCAGGCCACAGTTCGACCTTTCTACCAAAACAAACAAGTCACAACAAAAGCAAAATCTAAGTGATTCTTGATATTATTTTTAATTAATTTGATTGAGCATAAAACGTAGGCAGTTATTTATTTGAAAAGAAAACAACATTTCATGTTTAATAAAAAGATCATTCATTTACGCTAAAATTTGGTCTCTTTATTTGCGTAAAAAATTATGCGGGCCAGTTTTTACAACGAGAACAGAATTGCATTTGCCAAAATATTAATTTAATATTTGCTACAAGAATTAGTAGTTTGGCATTTTCCCTCACACAAAGTAAAGTAATTTTTACGAGATTATTCTATAGGAATATTGGGAGGGACACTACAAAATTGTGTAACAAAAAATGTAGATTTGAGAGTATCTTTTGGACATCAAAGGAACCTTTCTATTTTAATTTTTATGTGAGTCTGTTTCACAACGTTCTGCGCAACGCATCTCTGTTCCTTATACATTCTTTTAATGAATGTTAGTACACAGAAATGTTGTTAAACATTGTAAAAATATTCATGTCGTAATACTAACTTTGTTGTGATATAAGAATATCGGAAACAAATTCTTAGAACAAACTATGAACTTCATACACCTTGTGCGCTGTGTGTATGTACACATATACATACACGTTATGTAATATACAGTACATAACTCCCATACTGGGTGGACAGAGCATCAAGGTAAGTATCTTGATGCTACTTTTATAACTTCTACAACGAAGTATCACTTTGACACATTTCTAATAATAAGTACTTAGATACCTACTTGGATTTAGAGTACACAAAGCGGAACCACAGTAACAGGTTCTTAGCCTATTCCTGAATTGGGTAAATACAATCCCTTGGTGACCTGCAGGGAGGGAGAAATAGTTATCAGATAGATAGATAGATAGATATGATTTATTTCAACACCCCAACACAATATATGACACAATACACAAAGTAAACAAAGTAAAGTAAACAATTTAGACCAGCCATTCCCAAAGTGGGCGATAACGCCCCCTTGTGGGCGCTGCAGGCCTAAAGGGGGGCGGTAAGAGACCCAGAAAAAAAATGGGGGCGTTGTGTAGAGGCCTGGGCGGTGATTTGTAATTTCATTTAGCTAGGAGGCATCTTAGACATCTACTACATGAGCTCTCGACTCAGTAGACAAAATAAGTTTGGGAACCAGTGATTTAGACAAACAACATTAAAATAACATAATAAAACACACAGCAAAAAATTACAAAAAATGGACAACAAACAACACTGTCACGTGCTGTGCTGCGGGGCGTCCGAAAAACGTCCGAAAACACTCAGCATAATGTCGCGACCGAGGCCGGTCGAGACGCTGATTTTCAGTGTCTCCGAGTCAAGTGACGTCCACGGACTTCAATCCCGTACTATTTCAACAATATAAATGTAAATATCAATGAAAAGAGAATAAATAGTTAAATAAGTGTAAATCTAAATAAATACATAGATATTTTATACGTAGCTAGTTGTATATACCCAACAGTGTTAATAAGTATAAATATAAATAAATATATGTATTCGTACAATGCATTCGTACCTATTCGTATGTAACAGTGTTTAATGTATATGCAATTGATTGTATCACTATAATGGTAAAAAACAAACCGATACACTAATATCACCATAGTATTATGTTATCTGTGCCAATACAATAATCACAAAAGTTTCCACCTAATGATGTGGTAGCTGCCCAACAAGTGCATACCCGTCACCAAGACGGCACGACTACGAGTAAATACACGATAAGGTAAGAAATTGATGTTTTATGATGAGTAGGTACCTACGTCTTACATTCTCTGTTCGTTTGTTAATCATTGTGTTGAATGAATTTTAGAACCGTTTCCATATATATATTCCTCACGTAGCACCGTTTTTTTTTATAGGCTAATTCACACTTTTCTGTGTAGAAAAGTATATTTCGATTTTAGGCTGCGCAAGGGTGGCGGCAAGTCATTCCAGCACTTGCTTGCGGCAAACTTGAAACTACCCCGGAAAGCGGCAGTACGGTATCGCGGCACTTCGAGCCGAGTGCCAAGAGTAGACCGCGCAGTGTAAGTCTTCGCATCGCGGGACCACATCAATTTGTCGGCAAGATAAAGTGGAATATGATAATTTATAACTCCGAACAGTAGGTTCGCAAGATGTGAATCTCTCCTATATTTCATTTTTAAAATGTTGGCATTATTAATATAGGGGGTTACATGTGTGCTTGGCGGTATGGTGAAGCAAATTCTCGCACAGGCATTTTGTACTCGCTGGATTAGTTTCTGCATACGTGCCAGCAGGCGCGGTCCATAAACCACGTCCATGAAATTAAATTTTGACAGAACCAGCGAGTCGCAAAGCCGAATTCGAGAGGCGGTGTTTAGGTAATTTCTAATTTGATAGAGTACTTTTACTCTATATAAACAGTTTTTCGCAGTATTAAGCACATGCTTTTCAAAGCGTAGTTGCTCATCCATAACGAGACCTAGGTTTTGGGCCTCGGTAATAACACGCTCGACACACTCTCCCTTGATTTTTATATTTATGTCATGCTTTTGGATATCAGAAGTTTGTTTCTTTGTTCCTACGATCATATATTTGGTTTTACTCCCATTTAGCACCAAGGTGTTAGATTCTGACCAGGCAGCTATGCTTTCCAGATCCATGTTAATTTTATCAATAGCTGCCAAGGTGTCTTCTGGTATGAATGACGTGTATATCTGTAAGTCATCGGCATAAATATGGTACTTACAGTGTTTGATTTTGTTTATTATGTCAGCACTATAAATTATGAATAATATTGGACCTAGGATTGAGCCCTGTGGCACTCCTCTTTTTGACACGTCACGCGGGCTCGATAAATGCTTTAACCCGTTCTGATCTGTAAGTTCTACTTCCTGTGACCTATTTCCAAAGTAACTTTTAAACCATTTAACCGTGGCGGGAGTGAACCCGTCATAGTGTAATTTACCCAAAAGTAGTTCCACATTTATGCAGTCAAAAGCCCTGGAAAAATCTAACAATGTCAACAGGGTTCCTTGTCCGTTGTCCTGTGCAGTTAAAATGTCATCAACCACATTAAGCATAGCGGTAGCTGTGCTGTGGCTTGTCCTGAAACCCGACTGCATAACCGGAAGGATAGAATTTGCTTCTAGGTACTTAGTAATCTGTTTGTCTGCTGCTGCTGTTATCACATTCTATACTTTTTTTTCCCCAAACCTATATGGAAATAGGTTATGTAGTGTGGCTAATAATAATAATCAACAATATTGGTAACTACAAAACTGTTGTTAATTTTATGAATGAAGTTATTATTACATGCTATATTTACAATTATCCGAACTTATACTTATAACACTGCGAACTGAAGGAAAAAAATCATATAACAATACTGCTTGTAATTTGCATGTCAAATGTAATTTGTATTGTTAACAGGTAATTAAGAAACTATATTAAGAAAAGAACAATGGCAAGTTTTCATACAACGTTGTACCTCATATCGCTTTGTAGCGTCTTATGGTGAGAAACTATGAAAACGACAAGAGCTGCCTTTCCTATACATATAATCACCAACATTTATTTTATGAGAAAGCCACAAAAAAGATATTAACGTTTTTATATTTTGAGGTTATGTCAATATGTTATCAAATTGAAAGTGTAATTAGGAAAGTCTCAGAAATATAGGAAAACTCATAATAATACGACGGGAGCTCTTTTATATCTATTTTCTAAATTCTATGGAATGAATAAGATCGCTTTCGTAAGAATAATCATTTAACGCTCAAACCACACACTCGATAAGTAATAGCCAGAAATAACAATAAAATAATGTGTAAATGTTCAGGTATGCACATGTTGCCTGTGGTGTCAAAAAAATACGATTACCATTTTATAAACAAAAGGAAACTGTTACATTTTGGTAAATATTTATTCCTCATCATCATTTCTTTTATATGTTGGCAACTTTTTCATATTTATTAGAAACATTTCTACCATTCTCATGTAAACAATAAGTGTACCTCTACGTTAAAACGCCCAAAAATGCTAAAAATATGAAGTCGAAATAAAATGTCAACTTCACTTCTCCTGTTCCAGCCAAGAGGTCACATCATCTCTTGATGCAACTATGCCATCGACTTAAGTACACACTAGCGTCATTACGTGTTCCTAACCATTTATATTACTTACGCTTAACGCATTTTCGATTAAAATATAATACAAATAATAAATTAGAAAATAGAAAATACGTAAAAGAAGGCAGAGCAAAATCAAAACTAAACAAAAAAAATTAAGCATGTCAACGTCTACATTTTGTTGTTGTATGTTACCATTACTTTTTTCTGGTTATCTACTAGCTAGCTAATCGCTTTGATGTCTTTTGAAAAATAATCAATTTCAAAGTTCAATGCGCGAATTAAACTATTTTATTCATTAAGGATGCTATTTACTCGATTTAAGAAATTGACATCTTGCTTGAACCAACTATTAAATCGTTGGTGCAAGCGAGATGTCAAATCTTTAAATAGAGTTTAAATAGCCAACTATTTAAAGCAAGCTACCCTAACTATATTAAACATTAAGACGATTTCAAGGAAAGAATTTGTTTTATTTTTTATTCCATTAAAACAAATATAGTGGGAAGTTTACTACATATTAATAGCAACACTGAATATATTAGAAATAACCATCGAATAAAATAGAAATGGAGCTTCGTCAAATAAGAGTCTATTTTAATAAACTATTTTTCGTTGGCTTCTACAAGGAGTACAAATTTTGTGAAAATAATGAGCAATAAATTATTAGATTTTGTATATGTCATATTCTAAGACGCAACCTAAAACGTTCAGGAGTATTTCTGCCATTGTTCTTTACTTAAAAATTACTCTCTAAACTAGTCTAAACGATCGAAAAGCACGTTCAAGACTATCATTACCGATAAGGACACGTACATACCTAGTTTTTATGTCACTATTTTTTTTTATTTTTCTTTATTTACTGCTTCCCCTAACAATTGCTTATCGAAGTCCTTTTTTACTTTATTTTGTTTTACATCTTTCTTATGCATACCTTAGATCTTACGTCCTTCTCGCTTCCTACTTTATGTCGTCGTCAGTCTTTGTTCTTTCATCATCCAAATACATTATATTAATCGTATTAGTATCTTTCTTTCTTATCTCTTTTTTCCATTTATTTCTTATCTTTATTTACTAAATATTCCTTCTCTTATTTCTGTTACAATTTTTCTTATATCTATAACCTTTTCTTTATTTCTATTGCATAGTCTTTTATTACTTATAGGTTCTTACATTAATCACATTAGATGAAGCCAAGGAAGACCAAGGCTGACTTATGAAAATCAAATAGCTAGTGTTAGCCGACGGAAATGTCAAAAGCACTCGTATACCTAACCCAAAATGTTTAAGGAGAATGATGAGATTTGAGTAAGCGAAAGAAGTATGTAAGGACCGCAATGCTTGGCGCTCCATCCTGTCTGGCTACCCCGTTAGGAAATACGGCGAGAAGATATGTATGTATGTATAATTCAAAAAATATGGGGTGGGTTGTGTTGTTTTTCATTAATTTACTAATTGTTTCTACATTCACTTTTGCATTCAATTTAATTTCGGTATTTAGTCTTTTTAGTTCAAATCAGGGACATTCCGTTATAAGATGTATTATCTCCTCCATTTTATCTGGTTCACACTGGCATGAGAGACTCTCCGCCAATCCGAACCTATGTAGATAGGCGGCGAATCCACCATGCCCTGTTAGAATCTGTGAAATTACATTTGTCATTTCGCTTTTCCTGACTTTCTTATATGCCTCTCTGGCCACAGGAAGAAAAATTTTTGTATTTCTTGAGGTATTCCCTATCTCATATCTTGGTTCCACTCTTTGGTTCCACTCGTCAAACGAAATCTCATGGATAAGTCGCTTGACGAGCGAGACCTCACATAGGTCATAATCAGGCTTCTTTTTTATTTTTTCCGCCGCTTCCCTGGCCAGTACATTTGCTGTCACTATTATTTAGAAAATACACGTTTGTATATAGAAAATGTTTTTAACTATTAAAGTTTACAAAGTGGTTATCACTAACTGTTTTTCTGGGTATTTTCATGTTTACCTAATCACAATATAAATCACAATATAACCCACCTAGGTACCTATTCAGTATGGTATTAACAAAGTTTGATCTTTGCGTTTGATATTTACAATTTATACTGTTTATACTATTTTGTGGAATTTGTGCTATTTATCTGAAACTGCCTTTTATTTTTCCTTTCAACATCTGATTTTTAACAAATGGGGAATTTACGCTACCTATTACACATACGAAGTACCAACGTATGTTTTCATTGTGTAGAGCCACAAATCATCACACAAATTGCTTGGTCGAATGTTGTTTTTAAAATATCGTTCAGCAAAGTAATTTGTGTGATGATTTAACTCTAAATTAATGTAGAAATTCTATCCAGATATGCTTGATAAAAGTCTAAGAATGGCATACATGTGTTGTTGTACATAGAACATAGGCGACTTAATATTGAATGAGAATGAGTAAGTTATTGGTTGATTTAACCTAGTCTACACAGGCACGTACTCATGGGATCATACCCTCATGCACGTGCATATTTACATAGACAATTTTGATATAACGTTATTAAAAAAATTAACTTAGATTTTATAGATATACATACAATAATATACATACATATATATTCGATCTATGTGAATGTGGATTGGGAAGATTAGTAACGCCAATTTTAAACCCCTATGTCTGAAAGTTTGTAGTGTGTAAGATGTGTGAGTGACGTATAATAGCCATGGTGTGACTGATTTCCGGACGATTTTAAAATGTGATATTTTTTAGGGTCTCTGAATGTTATTATGTATGAGTGTACTGAAGTCTGAAGATAATGTCGTATTGTGATTGAATTTACGTTGATTTTTATGTAATACTAGCAAACCCGGCCCGTTTCACTGGGCGTTAGTTTCACTGGGCGTAAAAAACAAAAAAAACAAAAACAAAAAAAATTCTACTCATCCGATCGCTACCAAACTTCACAGGATCACCCGCTAGGCCAATCTGAAGATTCCCTGAAAATTTCATCGAAATCGGTCCAGCCGTTTCGGAGTCCATAAGGAACATATATACATACATTGTCTTTTACATATACAAGTATAGAGATATGCTAGTTGTTGTAGATAACGTTGCATTGTGATTGACTTTTGCAGGTTATGTTAGGTTGCTATAATATTTTTAGCATGTCCCTATACATATTCTGAAGAGGAAGATGTTGCAGGGCTGTGATTAGTTCAGGGAATGAAGGATGTAATTGTAGTGTGCGACATTTAGTATTCGATGACTTGTAATTGGTGAAACATGGATATTTATGAAAGGAGAGTTATAGAAAGAAGCACGTGCCTTCGAGTAGTTTAGGTCTTCGGAACTGGATGTTAAACGAGATAAGGTAAAAGTAAGACTACCCGCTAAAATAAATTATAATTATAGGAAAGGAGTCCTAACTTGCAATGTATGCGCTAGAACGTTTACATACAAAATTGGCTATTTGGCTATTGTAGCCACATTAGAGTGCATGAGAGGGTTGAATAACTAGCCCCTCAGCAGAAAATGGTCGCTGTAGCCGAGATCGGCTGGGCATCATCGTAACTGAACTGAACATACTCTAGAGTCTAGAAGGTGAATAATATGGCACAGTTTATTTTTCCGCAAGCAATCGCAAAGCTATATCCTAAAGGCAAAATTGTGAAGCGCAGCACCGTATTAGCACTACAATCTATTGTTATCTGTTTCAGGTACAGATAGCATAACAGATAGCATTGGTCCAGGTACAGATACATAATGTTTTATACGCATATTGCTTCTTATTTACTATCCCCAAAAATCGTAGTTTTCGATCCGATTCTGGGCTTATATGGTCAGAAAAGTAAAGTTTGGTACGATAAGAATGTCATCTATTACCCGTAATGGATCGGTACTCCTCTTGTTTATGTCGTTGTTTGAACAAATAGCTGGGCAAACTACGAACGTAGTTAATTTGTGGCTAAACTGTGTACATAATTGCAGAGCACCATGACATACTTACTTAGGGTTTATACCTAGTTAAAGAGTCGATGATTTCTTTTATATACATATAATAAAACTACCTAACTATGCTTTTAACAAGTTCGCTGGTTGAAACTTAGTTTTTTTCTGCTTCCGAAGTCGAGAATTCAGTTCGATTCCAACACGTAAATGAACTTTTCTAAATATTCTTAGAGTTTATTTTAGAGGTATCCCACGCTCGTTATGTGACACGCATACTGTACAAGCTTAGTGTTTTTTTCGCCATGTAAGGGATGTGGTCATATGGAGATATTTTTAATTTTCTTTTATTAATTATTAACTATTACTCCGGTTCAATTTAGTTTTATTATAAGAATTGCTTATTATTTAAAATAAAAGCTACTACGTCATGTAAAGTAGTTTTAGGTAAAGTAAAAATTATATCCATTGATTTTTACATATTTATAAATGAAATATTACCTAGATATTTAAGGCAAATAAACGACACCCAATTATTGCAAGCTAAAAATGCATAATTCATTCTATGTTACCTATTTTTATATTTTATACCTTTCATTATTAAAACATACGACCGTTGCCACAAATTGTTCGTTTGATAAGCGAAGTTAATTAATTTTAGCAGACGCGGATAAAATTTCAATTTGTAGGCCAATGTTTGTCCCTGATGTTTTTACATCACACATCCATTTTAGCTGTATTTATATTATTTACACTTAATGTTTAGGTATATTTAAGAACATAAACAGTGATTTATTTTAATACCTTTTTTGCATACCTTTTAAATATGTATTTAATAGCGGCTCGCGAAAAATCTCAAATTTTGAAAAATGGCTCGGACTATCTAGGAGCTTGGCCACCCTTGACATATAGTTTGCCTTAATTCGCTGTCCACATCGAATGGAAAACAGTATGTCACGCTTATTCTATTTTTTTCATTTTTACTTACTACTTTTTTATTTTTACTATTTTCATCTTTAATGTAAACAAATATGGCAACTATGACATTTATAACATAATTAAAGATGGACTAGTTCGCAAATGATTGATTCAGTTGTCATATTTATTATTTATAAGTAAAACAAACCATTTTATAATTTTTATTCGTTTGTGTGTTTGTACTTCAATAAGAACCAAGAACCCTTAAGAACTAAAGGAATAATAAACGTCATGTGGTGTAAAAATTCTTATTTTTTAAAAAGCACTTAAAAATAAAGAATAGGAGATTATTATTGTTCGCACATCGCAAACAATAATATTCTTCTGTTATTATTCTGTCTTACATTTCGAATGAATCGTGTCACTCACATATTAGAGTGAATTGATTTATGATACTAATTTGATCTAAGAACATTCATTTAGGTAACCTTTAGGTAACACTAGATACAAATTAAAAACAAAACGCTTGACAAATAACTTCAATTTTTTTATGCTGTACTATATTGGTTAATATTAGTGTTACATGTGCATTTCATAGTTTCGTGTATAGGTATGACAGAAAAGCAGTTATTAAAGTGCTACGTGCATTATGCCGGACCAGCGAATGGTGAAAAAGTGGAATTTTGGTCACTATCTTGCTCGTTTGACAATGACAAAATAGGATATACGTATTTCTTAACGTTTCCAGTGAAACTGTAAATAACTGTAATTGTGTTCTTGTATATATACAAGAGAGCATTGGTCCTCATTTGGTCGTCATGAATATCTGAGCTTAACATAAATTCTGCTTATGCTATTACGTATCAACCTTCATCTTAAGCGCGTAAGTTAGGTGCGGCTTAGACAACTATGATCAATGTGACAGGTGCCTCAGAATAGTTGCTTTTACGACATCACTAAAAGCGGACGGGTCTATTTCACTCTAGCATTAAGAATTTATTACATTTTAGCGAATCACTTAATGTCTAAACTGAAGTACTATATACTTATCTTCACACTGTATCCCTAAAGGAGAGAGGACGGAGAGCCAAGTGTCGCCGTCTTCACATACTCTTACGCCTCTTCAAATTTCATCATTTCCCTACACATTTTTGCCGAGGTATGCGAGTGCTTTTGACAAGCAGTAATCCTAACTACTTGATAATAATTTGAGTACCTACTAATGAAATCTATTACGCGAAAAAAATCACCAAAAGTCACCAAAGTCAGCAGTATAAACCATTAACTTACGGTATTAAACATAGATACATACATATTCTTACTCTGTATCTCTAACGGAGTAGTTGGAGAGGAATAACTTACAGTAATATACTGACATAAAACTAAATTAGCATCTAGGGTAATTCCGGGGTAGATGGCCATAAGCGAGAGATGGCCCATCGAAATAATTCATGGAACAGTTGACTAGTTGTCGCTAATTACTGTTTATTTCGCTTCGCATAGTGGGTGGGAGCTAAGGTACGACCATCAGTCTGGTGAAAAAAAAACAAAAATAAGTATAATCTATGTTTATTGTTTTGTCCAGTGCAAATATTTTTTAGAGGGTTCATGTTTTACACGGCTGTGGTGTTAGTTTCTTAAAATAATGGTGATTTTTGTATTTTTTGCAAAGCGTACGAATAACGTTTCGTTCTAACCTCAAAATCACGCAGGTCGTGTCTTGACTTGTTTTCATTTTAGGGGTGGTTATCTCGCCCGGAAAAAAAGGAGAGATGGCCAATTGTAGTCGGTATGTCTTGGCCATATCGCCAACATATACCGATGGTACGGAAATGAGGTCTTATTCAAATATTTGATTCATTTTCATATTTGTTTTAGATGCCTAATAAATACAAGAAAAATGCGAAAGGCTCTAGACATTAAAAGGTAGTATGAGTGGTATGATGTGTAATAGTATAGTGGTAAACTGTTTTTTGTACGCTGACGATGCTGTGTTTATAGCACCATCAGAAGCAGAGTTGCAGACACTACTTACGTGCATGAAAGAAGACTGAAGTGAAAGGATTGAATATGAATGTAAACAAGACTAAGGTTCTGGTGTTTGAAAGGGAAGATGTACAGACAAAGTGTAAAGTACGGTTAAATGAAAAATGTCTAGAACAAGTGAATGAATTTGTATATCTGGGGAGTGCGTTTTTGAGGGATGAAAGATGTGAGTTAGTTATGGAGAGACGGGTAGCAGCCGGCAATAAAGTGAACGGTGCTCCTTCCGCATTAGTAGGCAGTGTGAATATATCAAACTGAGCCAAAATGGGCATACACAATGCGGTGTTGTTTCCAACATTATTGTGCAGTAGTGAGATCCGGATATGCCCAAAATCGAGTGAAAGTAAGATAAATGCAGTGGAAATGCGATCTCTTAGAAATACCTGCGGTGTCACTCTTGCGGATAAAATTTCGGGCACATAGAAAGAATGAGTGATGCTGATGAAAGATTGACGAAGAAAATCTATAGAGCGAAAGCAAGTGGTAAAAGAAGCCAAGGAAAACCAAGGCTGACTTATGAAGATCAAATAGCCAGTGTTAGCCGACAGAAATGTCAAAAGCACTCTCATACCTAGGCGAAAGCGTGTGAGGAAAATGATGAGATTTGAGAAAGTGAAAGAAGTATGTAAGGACCACGACGCCTCGCGCTACGTCCTCTCTGACTACCCCGTTAGGAATACAGAGTGAAGATATGTATACCTATATATGTAGATTATACTTAAAATACAAATACATACAAATACATAAAAAATAGAAAATAAGACCATAAACTATGGTAAAGTTAAAGTTAAGTCATGGCCATCTTACCTCTAATGTTATGGCCATCACACCCAGACACCTCGGGAGAGATGGCCAATTGTAATTTAAAAAAACCGTTTTTTTAAGACGATCTCATTAGAAATTGTTACTTTTTTGGTTAATATCTCAAAGTTGATTGTTTAAAGTTTAATTACAAATAAAGATTTCTGTAGTAATGTGTAAGGTTTTTTTTTCACAGCATTTTAAAAAATCTATGGCCAACTACCCTGGACTTACCCTATTAACATCTCTTAAAACATAAAATTGATAATGATTCAACAACTCCGGACATTGTACACATACAGTGCAATATCTTAAATGAAAAGTTAATCAAGTAAGCTCAATTACTTTAAGATATTTTCAAACGTAAAATTTATCACCGACTGGTTCGGAAAACCTACATTGAGAGGAACCAGCAAGAAATTCAGGTAAGTGAAATGTTTACAACTTAACGTACCTATGTAGGCAAGTTTCTTGTTTAAATAGCACGACGCCATAGTTATTATTATAATAAAGGGATAAGATTTCGTTTTAATTTCATTCCGATATAACTCTACGTATAATCTCTACAAAACTGAAAAGGTTTTACTGAAATGTCTTTCGAAATTTTTCAATCAGTAATGAACACATGTGGATCAGCCACTAAGCTAAGCCATTAAGCTGAAAGACCCAGAACGCCTGGTCTAATAGAATACCTACACCATTTTGGATAATAAATAATAATAATTACTACAGACACTTACATCAACTGTGCAACTTTAAATTATATTAATCTTTTACTATAGACACCGCATAACAGAGTGGGGGAACATCCAATAACACCCAGATTTGAAGATAATTAACAAAAGATAATTTTCCCAAACTGACCTGGCTGGGAATGGAATCTGGGATGCATGACTTGGAAGGCAGATGCACTCACCATCGTACCAACGGGTTAATCAAACCAATTAGCACCGGATCCACGTAGAGGAATATAGCTCAAATTTTAGTTAATCTCTTTTATGAGCAAAGACTTGTCCAGCAGCGAGACGAAAATAATAGATAAATACATGAAGTTCATATTTAAAGTTCGAAGTGTATCTCGCTTAATTAAAAACACCCCTCTTCAACTAAACTTCTAATCATAAATGTCATATAATAAATAATTAAACTTGAGTCGGTCACCCAATAATACTCTTAATATTGGAAAATATTCTTCTAATGTCTGTTTTACCCTAAATTAATTAAAAACAGTAATTGATTTATAAACAATGAGGCCCAAACATTAATGGCTAGCCATTATTATCTATTCATTAGCAATCAACGAACAGTATTACAGTATTACATGAGATTAAATAAAAGAGGTACTGCCAAACTCACCTCGTCCAATCAATCGTCAACAAAGAATTCATTTCTGTCGAAATTTGGGGTAATCCGTATCCCTCCTAATACAGGCTTATATAGAAAATCAGTGGAAGTTATAATGAGTCGTTTCTCAGTTCTATGAATAAATGATTAATTTAATAATTGATTGCTGCGAAACTCACCTCATTTTTTTATAAAACCTCTCGCATCTCTCGCTTATCTTGAGTTAAATTTCCTTCCAACTTGTATCTATAAATTATCTGATAATATTTGTGCCACTTGAACAATAAATCTAATTGTGTGTCTACTTGTTTTACTTTTAATGTAAAAACTTTCCGCAATTCTTGTACTTAGTACAAATTTATTAATTATAACCAGGGGATCTCACTTGAAATTGTTTACATTTCCGATACATATTAAAAAATGATATTTTCAGTTCAAAGTAGAATTTATGCGTATATGTATATATAACACTGAATAGCGTGCGCTCTCGTCTAAGTCTGAAATAATACTGAATCGGCTTAAGTACACGTTACTAGTAACACTGAGATAGTGCAGTGGGTTAGCATCTGCTGTATCTGACGACACATTTTCCATTTCCGCGCGAATATAGCGGCTTGTTGGGAAGGCTTACGAGAAAAACGAATTGGAATCCAAATATTGCGTTATGGTTGAATATGGAAATAAAAATTAATAACAGGAAACAATGGTCGTAAAGAAAGCATAAAGCAGATACGGTCAACGGGTAGCAGCAACGAGGACTGAGCTTTAAAGCTATTCCAGCCGTAGATTTTCATAAACGAGGTATTCTTTATTTATCCTTTGTTTAGTTTATTGTTCAGCTATTAAAAGATTCTTCAGGCATGTTTAAAAGGAATACAAAAACATAATGAATACCGAGTTCTTACTTATTTCATGGTTATTTAAAGTGATATTGCATTGTTATTAATTTTATGAATATTGAAAGTTTTATATATATAATAATGTCGAGCCGATCTTATTCAATTATTTTGCAGATTTAATTAATATACAATGCATAGGTAAATTCTACAATTGTAGACACTTGCATAATGATTTCTAAAAATCTTTTTAGAGACAAGTAATATCTTATAACCTCCAAATACTAAATTTTAAAATTACTTTAAGCGTTTAGATCCGAGAGTGTAAATTGTACGCGTAGGTACAATGGAAATGATATGTAAAAATAAATTTTCAGTTTTAGGCACGTATTTCAGAATGATACTCAAGTGTGAACACTTAAGAATAAATGCCACTATACATCACATGTATAGCGGCATCCCTTTCTAACTGTGCTCAACTCATTTAAAAATACACGCTTGAGTATCTTTCTAGAATATGGGCCTTAGACTGGTATTGTTGACAAAAGATGAATTTAAGGAAGCAAAACATGTATGTAATGACCACGTCGATTGACAGTTCGTCCCCTCTGTTTAACCTGTTGGGAACATAGCGTGACGATGTAGGTCTATGTATTTTTGGTCACATTTCGGCATTTTTTTCTAAAACTATTCTGAAATCGTTTTGCTTATAGTCTGTATTTTGTAGCTACATGTCCTAATATAAACACGCACTCGAAATTGGCGAACTTTATCCACCACCCCCAAAGTCACATTTATGAGCCATTTATTCCCTACTAAGGACATGTCAAGAAAGTGACCGCAGTTAAACATACAACTACAACAACAACATGTTTATGTAGTTACAAACCAGTGCGTAGAAGTGGAAAAACGTTAATACTCGTAGCGCATTTTTGTAATGGAAATTTATAGTTTAAGTCGAAGAACGAATGTTTCTATATCAAACTACTTGTTTGTGTTTTGTATGTGTATTATAATTTTGATGTGGTTTCTTTGCATAACTACTCGTAAAACATTTCGATACAGCGTTTCAATCTTACAGGACACAGGACTGGCGCTTGTTACTTACTATTAAATTTGTTGGATCTCACATACTTTTCCAGCCATTCATGAAAGTGTGCTTTAGGGTAGCACTGGAGTCCAAAAATTTGCAATTTTGGATTTATTTATATTTGCATTTTTTATCTCATTCCGCATCGTTTCACATGCCTCAGATACCATTTCTGTGTCAATATGATTTAATAATGCAAAGATTCTTGTAAGTCGACGACTTAAAATTACTTTTTATTCTTCACGTTTCTAACTTTGGTGGATAATTTGTGTCTACCTACATTAAGAAGTGCAATTAAAATAATTTAAGGTACTCTTTCAAACGCAACTCATAACATGTTTTTAATATTTCATTGCATATTTCGAAAAAAATTTAGTGTGATTGTAAAAGTTGTAGTATAGGCATAGTAAGCTTATTAAATTCTCAGACATCGTTTTTTTTATCATGCTTCGCCCTGTTGAGCACTCCGAACTCTTTGGACGCCAGCCTGACCTCATTTTCCAAATTACCTCAGAATTGAACGTTACGAGACATGTCGACGGCAAGGATCCCAATACTCTCAGAGGTGGTAAAGGACATGTCTTAGAACTGTAGGGTCACTGTAGGGCAAATGGGGTTTTTAGCGGTGAATGCACAAGCTCGTGTCTTGGTGGGCTCAAACCGGACTAAGTTTGACCACAGTGCTCTCGATTCTAAATACAAGTCGTCGCGCCCTTCCTGCACAACAGAACGAGAAGCATTTGCTGTACACGATCAAATAGCATCAACAGTAAGAAGTATGTAAGAACCGCGTCGCTTGGCCCTCCGTCCTCTCTGACTACCCCGTTAGGGATACAACGTGAGGATATGTATGTATGTATATATGTATGTATGTATGTAGCCTCGGGTAGTAAGTACGATGAGAACTTCGGGAGAAGACTCCGGTGTCGGATCCGATTGAATGACTTCACCATGTCTAAGCCGACATTTAACGCCTCACCTTGGCTTGGCACCTTGGCTCTCAACGGTAAGAGCTCATCCAGTGTATGAGGTAAGCTAGAAAATCACCCGTAGAGCGATGGTGGCGAATGGTGTATTAGGTCATGTTCTTCTAGATACTTTAGGAGCTGCGCGTTTATCACACGCTTCATGATTCCTGGGTGAAGGGAGGTAATAGCTAATGGCCTATAATGCAACGAGTTTGATCCATCGCCTATTTTCGGTATAGGATGTAAAAAGGGGCTATTCCGGTGGAATAAGAAGAAAGTGTGAAAAGACCCGTCAGTATGAGATACAACTCAGCAACTCAGGAACACACTGTTTCAGCACCACTGCTGGTATGGCGTCGGATCCACTCAATGTACGAATGTTCATAGCCTTCCTTCGAACAACTTCCTTCGAACCTCTCTTTATGTGATGGAGATTTCAGTTGGCATGAAGTTACCGCACCTAGGGATAGTAGGTGGTACGGCACCTCTGTCATTCAAGGTCGATTTTGAGGCAAAGAGAGAATCCAGTAGGTCAACGTTCTCTTTTGCGCTACAAACCAAGTCGCCATCAGATTTACGAAGTCATAGTGCTCCAACTTAAATATTCAAATTTGGGTTGTTGTCGAAATTCTCGAGAAGCCCGTTGGATCGAAATTTAAAGAGAAAACTGCGATATCTCACCTTGACTTTCAACGGCA
Source organism: Zeuzera pyrina (assembly GCA_907165235.1). Taxonomy (NCBI): domain Eukaryota; kingdom Metazoa; phylum Arthropoda; class Insecta; order Lepidoptera; family Cossidae; genus Zeuzera; species Zeuzera pyrina. The sequence goes on from OU015624.1 coordinate 15,810,981, forward strand.
AGACTTGACTGCTAATGCCTCGACTTGACTGAACGGCAGGAGTCACACTAGAAGAACACTTATAGAACGCCGGTGATGAAAGCCATATTGTCGGTTGCTGAAAACTCAGTAACTCAATATTTATTAGGTACATAACCAGTAATAGAAATAAAGACTAATTTTATTTAATTCCGAAACAGTGAATCGATTGTTTCGGACTAAAAAACATGACGTTAATATCTGTTTACATACAAAACTTCTTATACTTAATATACTTCTGAACATAATATTTTTATTTATCCTCTAATTAAGTGGGTGGAATATAAATGTCAGTAAGTACAATTGTATTTTTGGTGATTAAATGCAATATCGGTGGTCCTGTAAAGTTTCAAATTGCGATATTTAAAAATATATGTTATTTACTTAGTGTACTCTTACACATTTAATTTATAAATATTAATATAAATGTATTAATTACTTAAGAAAATAATAAATACATTTTTTTACCACCAATCCTAGCAAAAAATCGCTGTTGTTGAAATTCTCCTAGCTACCCGGAACAACACGCGCACACGGGCCCCGACTCATATTTTTAATTTATTTAGTAAGCACTAAGCGCTCAAGCTGACTTTCAGCGCGACTTCAGCAACACTATTGGGGGCAAAAAGCAAAGAGCAAAAAATATGCAAAGAGGCATTAATTCCTCCGGCGACGCTCTGAATTAATGTCCGTCTTTCATACGAATTATCCGTCGGCTGGAGGAATCACGCCTCACGCTATCGACCATCTGTCATGGGGCCTTCAGCGGTCCAACGAGCCCGATGATGCTGTAAATGTCAGTAAAGCTAAAGTTAAAGTAAAGAAGGATTTTTTGTTTTAAGTATGATAGTACTCAGTCAGCGGTAGAGTTCGGCGGAGCGTCTGTGGAGATTTTAATCCTTTCTCAGCAAAAAAAATCTCCAGCACTGCTATGCCAACTAATATAATATGTAAATACGTCTGATTTATCCCAGGTAGCCACTTTCAATGTGAACTCGATAGTCGTTACGGTATCGGCGAATCTTACTGACACATCAGAATAAGAATTATACCTATCATTGTAACATGGAAAAATAACGGATACTGAATTAGAGCCGTAACAAAAACAGTGATGTTTATGAAATTATTGATAGGTACTACTATAGTTATAATACTAAACAATATCACGCTGTATAAGTACATACACTTAAAATATGTATACCTAGCACATGGGCATACCATTATCTATATCTATACCTATCTATACTATTTAATATTATAAAAGAGTAAACTCTGTTCGTTGGTATGAAATGGATAAACTCAAAAACCACTCAACCAAGACCAACCAAGAAAAAAAAAAAACCTGTAGAAAGCTACATTATCAGCGAGTAAAATGGACTGTATTTTTTAAAATTCTACCCGTGCAAAGTCGGTGCGGATCGTTAGTTTAAAATATTTGTATTTAAATGTCGTTAAAATTCAACTCAATAACAATGAGTAAATGTGCTTTTTTATAATTATTATCTTATACTTACAAATAGTCGCGATAGTCAATACCTTATAAATAATAATATATAACCTACCTACTACCTACTTCAAATAGAAATTAAGATTTAACGTGATTACACAAAATTTTATTCGAAATAGTTTTTTTAGAAAAAAAGTGGATAAGGTCACAGAAATAATAAAAAAATCTCGTGTTAAGATTGAAGACTTTTATATTGATACAAAAATAACATCAATAAATAAATAATACTTATAAAAGCAATACACTTTTTAATTAATTTACACTTAGGCAATTTAGCAGTCTATCAAAAAATAATGACCGCCATTGTTTTATGTGCGGGAAAAAACCACATCTATAAGGTATTGTAAAATACATTATTTTTTGACAGACGAATCGATATCGACTCTTTTAAATACAAAATAACTTATTGATATATTTTTACGCCACAGCGAATACGGTAATAGACAATTATTTACAATTCACGAACAATATTAAATTTTATTTAACATGTTACAATGAAAACACGTTCTGTAACTTCAAAATAAGAAAATTTCATTGAACCTAAGCATTTTAATATGGCAAACATTTAATGGCATATCATACTGTCAAAACATTAGTTAAAGCTTTTACTAAATGTTAATTATGTTGATTTATTTCAAGACATTGTCATACAATTTTATCCTTTCTTACAATTTTCTGTGTTCTGTAAAAAATACATTCTTATAAGACGTAATAAGAATTTATTTTCGTTAAGGATGTAAGAGCGATCTCTCTACTAAAATATAATATTCTTAGTCATTTCTGATAAAAAGTAAGTGATATCTATTAAAATTTATCTTACATGTGACTCCAATAAATTAATTGATATTATTTCGTAGCTAATAGCTATTGCATTATTGTTAAAAGCTATCTTTAGTACAACGATGTGGAATATCACTATATTAAAATACATACAAAATGTTAGTGATACAATTTAGTCCTAGATTATTTTTTAACATCGTTGCTTCCAGAGATGTTATGGAACTCCGTAACCGTAACTGAAACTATCGGATATCCGAAATAAAAATCTATCCGAAACCATAAACCAATCTGATATAAAAGTGTAAAAATTTCGGATAGGGGCGGCATCGAAATGCGACATGTTAAGACAGGTTTTCAGAAAGGGTTTTCATTGTTCAGAACCAGAACAAATCTTCAGATAGTGTTTTTTTTTTGGTGATTGTAGTAGGTACCGAATGATAACCTAGAAATAGAGCCAAACCTTGTAGATATTTTTACCATTACTAAAAATCTAATATCCGTAATTGAAACTATCCAAAACTATCGGATTATCCGAAATCATTTCATATTCGTAACCGTAATTGAAAGTGGTATAATATCATTCATATATGTGTCCATATACAGATCCGAAATTTCAAATCCATAACATCCCTGGTTGCTTCCTACTACATAAAAACAGTCCACTAAATTCAAATTATAGGAACCCATACTTCAGTTCAAGATCATTAGTACGATCTGCTAGAGCCACCACTGCATTGAAGTCAATAATTAGAAGAAATTATAGATATTGTCTAGTTAGTATAGCAACCTGATAATATTCATGCAAATCTATATTTACTTTATATCTTTCTATAGATAGATAAGCTTAGTACAGTACAGCATCAACAACATTAATATGAATGTGAATGAGATATCAAGACATTAAGAAAAATGAAAGCAAGTGTGACATGACATTTTATACTTGTTATTACTGACTGTACTATATGTAAATCTTAATCCAAAATACAGTTCTGATAAAAACTGTTACATAAAGGAGAAATGACGCAAAAAGAGATGAAAAGCGTAAACTAATGCAACTTGTTGTACAACAAAATTAGTTTATTTCATTACATTGCAAAGAAAATATATTATAGGCTGGCTAAATTCGACAGGAAATAAATAATGAAATTACAACAGTACAAACGTATACTTACATACTACATTGTAGAAGAAATACCCAGTTCGATTTGTTGTTCCTATTAAATAATTTTGTATATTCATAAATATTTTGTAGCTTAGTAATAACAATAAATAATAATCGTAAGGCACTGTTTTAGGTACCAAGATCACAATTTCGTTATTCTTAACATGATAAATAAGCAACGGGGTTGGGATAAGTTTTGGAATGTCTAATTATAATTCAGAGAGGAATTGGGAACTTGGCAGAATAGGACAATAATTCCAGAATTCATTGTACGAGAAAGATAATTTCGTAGTCGAAATCACGCAATATTTGTACAGTTACTAGGTATAGTAAAGACTTAAACAGACATAAGCGCATACATTTAGTATTTCTGCATTGTGCAGAATAACAATACCGACACAATTTACAAATATTCGAGACTTAAATATTATACCAAATTTGAAAAATGTCCTAAACATACTTTATAAATATTTACTTATAAACGAAGGTATCGTCGTAAATATTCACGTTTTTTCGTTGGGAGCGTATTTACAGTGTCGATGTTCACCTCTAACGATATTATTTACAATGACCTATATATTTACAATTATATTTGTTTAAACACGTCCTGCGTGCATTAAAGTCTCTTAAGTAGTTTATGCATTAGTGCGTTCAGTGATACCTGTACGATAAGGGTAGTACATAATCACCAAAAGTATAAAGAGCACTCGCGTACCAGTGGACGCCGTTAGGTAGTTCTTTTGAGTCGCTCCAGCGAGCCGCCCATCTGAGGGGCGCCATCACTGTATGTGCTAACGAATGGCTCCGTACGAGCGCATAACAGGAAGCTAAAGCGTCGTCCACAATAATTGTCCCAGCTTTAGTCAACGGCGCGTACACGCCACGTTTCACCACCACTCTGGTTTTCAAAACCTTTGAAGGCCTCATCACACTTCCTTGACCTCGTGTGAGAAGCACATCGCCTGCTTTGACACTGGCGGCGAACGACTCTCGCCAGCCGTCTGGCGCCGCGAGTAGTAACAAATGCGACGGCGTAGTCGTAATGGCCACGCCATTCTCCGCAGTAACCTCAATGAAATGACGAGTATTGTTCGGATCCCGATCCATGAACGTTACCACCTGAAACATTTTATTTTGTTATTTAGAACTATTATAAAACAATATGTTTTATATTATTTTTAGCTATCTGACTTTAAAATGGAAACCCCTAACGGTTTACAGTTTCCTTTTCAATAAATTAACATAATATTTAATTGAAAATAGTACTCTGGTATATGGTAGAGAAACATGTTAATGCTTTGTAAAACTATAATGATCATATTTATACGTAACATATGTAATATATCTGTATACAAGAAAACGTAGAATTAATGATTCCAATTAAAAAATCACAAATTGGGTTTCATGGTTTCAGAAATCAAAATTATGTAGAACACGACTTTGTGGTACTTCATAGTGTGAAGCAAAATATGTGTGAGTTATCTTTGTTCTAAGTAGGTTGTTTACATTATGAGATTCTCCATGAAATGAGCTGAATAACGAGCAATAAAGTGAAATTATGAGTAATTTATGGGGGTAAAATACAGTGATATAACAATAAAAAATGTGTTTCATACACAATAATAACAAACTAACAAAAAAATTTTTAATAATAACATTATACAATGTATACAAAAATAAATCTTTTTCCTACTAGCTTTTCCTTGCAAGCTATATATTTTAAAAAGGCACATACGAATAAATAGGTATAGTAGCCATCGCCTGAAGTTCAAATTTGCTTACACTAAGTACATATTTATCGCTATGTTAGCAATCAATTCTGTATTGTCTTTTTTCTCAATTACTTAACTAATAGATGATTCCTAATACTAAAATGTTTTCAGTATGTGTTGTTTATATACAGTGTCGATTGTTCTAAAACTATTTTATTTTGATTTTACTGTATTTTTATGAATTTTGGTATCATTTTACAAACTAATATTTATATTTACCTCAGAATATATCATCTTTCCGTTGTTATCTGCGGCTAGCACTTTGTCTCCTTTCTTAAGGGTGGCGATATCACGAGGTCCATTTTCTGTGACAACTGTGGAACCTGAAGGAAAACATCCAGCACCTGTTCCCACTGATGATTCTGTAATTAAAAGCGTATAATAATAACATTATAATTACGTTTTTGTAATAAAACATATCGAAGTTACATAATGTGAACGCTTAATAAATCATACTTGATAAAACATTAAATGAGAATGTACCTAAACGGACATGGACAATACATGCGTGACGTATCTGTACAAGTCTGAACGCACAGCAATAAAATCAAGAAATTAAAATCGTGGAACGGGAGGCAGTAAATTAGTTCGGAGTAGTCGTGTCCCTACAAGGAATAACGAGATTTCTCTGCAGTTGTAATTAAAATCCGATAAGATGCGAAACAAAGGATACGATATTTCTCTGTAGATATTTTCTGCCGTCTCTGTGAATTTCATGTATCCTTTGTACATATATCTATCTACCAGTTAATAAGAGTTACAAGTCTGTTAAAACTAAAATTTGTATCGCCATCCTTTAACAAAAGTCAATATTATCAAAAGAATTTTCGAGGAAATTCTCACCTTCATCACGAAATAAAGATTTTAACAAACAAAATTAAATCCGTTTTACAAATTCTTTTAAAACCATTGTTGGCCCAAAAAACTAAGTACAAAAAGTGCGGGCAAAGCTTCAAAGTACATATTTGTTTATCGACTAATTGTATTTATTTAAATCTTTATTTAGCTTAATCTTTATCCGTGCCGTATAATCCAGGTACCTACTGTTACAAAAAATCTATTTATGGACGTGTAACAAAATGGCACGCAAAAGATGAGTCAAAATGTCTTCAAAACTTAATCCGCAACGTATATTGCCGTATACCCAAAAATATTAACACAATGATTATGGGTACAACATTAAGTAGCAGAATGAAAAGTTATAGATCTCGCCGCCAAAATGTCATAAATACTTTCGTTGCTAACATAGAGGGTAGTGTAATTACACGCGTAAGTGCACACGGAGAAGGTATTCATTCCGAAGCCTTTAGCGACGTGTGCGCAAGCTCGTTAAATTTTGATTTGTTGTGTAACCGACCGATAAATTCAGCCAATCCTTGTACACAAAGCGATGGGCCTCGCCGATCACATTACACAATAACCACACAAATTAGATTTCGTTCAAAGTCAAACGCTTATTGTCGACATTTGTTTGTTGTTGGGTGAACAGATTATGTGATTCGCTGAATAGCTGTCGGCCACCTTTGCCTTTTTTTCTATTCGAAAACGTATGCATTGCATCCCAAAATAACATACACATATGTACCTACATACATTATATTATGTATGCGTAAAAGGACACCGGTAACCTACCACTGTAAAACAAACGGTGTTAAAAAAAATATAGACAGCCTACAAAATAATCCATTACAGTTTTCGTAACGAAACAGTTTACGATTGTACTTGCATAACATATAAAGCATAGCGCGGTCATTTAAATACAACAATATTAAAAAGCTTTCAAGGCTGTATGATTTCACAGTGATTTGTATAGAAAATTTTAAGTGAAGTTAGTCTGAAGATGCGGCGATAAGCGGAACCGCGCGGGGTGTAGCGGCGCGCGGCGGGCGGGGGGCGTCTTGCGCGGGCGCAGCGACTGGCCGCGCAGACCCCGCCCCGCGAGGACCACCGGGAGAGCTAGGCGGCGCGGGCTCGGAGCCCCACCGACCGGCACCGCTCAACCATACCATACATTACCACTCCCGATAAATAAACGCACGTGACACTATTAATAATTTATCTCATGAATGAATGGTACGTCATAAACGCGCAATGTCACACTTTTTCTCCCTTGCGGAACTCTATAGCATTCAAGAGCTTTTTGTGACAACTGCTATGTGTAGACAGAGATTAATCTCACATGTGTACGAGACACGATAATTTTTAATAGCATGATAAATATTAATTATAGCGATAGAACAAGAAAAAAATGCCAAAAAATGTACAAGCCACCATTTTAACATTCGCAAGCATGAAGAAATAGTGTATCTTTTTATTCAATATCAACAATAGTAGGTAGTGTAACAGAATAAGTAGGTATGTTAAAAGTTTGTTATTTATAATATTGTCCAGCGATGGTTGGTTGGAACTAAGTAGCAAATGCCAAACTGCGTACTTATGTTCTTATGATTCATAAAGTGATGAGAATCTCATCACTACAATGTAAGAAAGACAATAAACTAAACACGCGCTGATATCATACAACACGTCATATATTATAGGTATATGATTTAAGTGTTAATTTGCGGAAATCCATTTCACGTGATGAATTCCTGTAATTTTTAGCTATTTTTCGCTCAAAATCTAGGTGCTTATAGCTGACCGAATTTGATCTCTGGAATTTCTTGAAGATGCTTCGATGAAAAGCGAAACACGTGTCTTTGAACAAATTTGAGATTTTGGGCGGAAAACAACTAAATATAATAATAATAATCCATTTCATTCAAGTAATTACACTCATATTAAAAATTCAAAGTTCAAAATTTAAATAAAATGATATAATTATTATAAAAGATACAATAAAATGAAGTACGTACCTACGTACAATTTATGACATAATAAGTCATAACTATATTTTATGTGATACTGATTACAATATTGCTACTAAAATCTAACACGTTTATCTGTTTTATATTTAGTAGCGGTATTTTTTTCACAGATGCATAAAACATGAAACTATAAATAGATAATAATTAACTTGACTCTACTTTTGTGTCTTTTGCTTATTATTAGTAGTTTATTTAATTTATTATATTAAAAGTAATTATTATTATTAATAAAACCCAAAATTACTTAAATGCAAAAGTAGTGAATTTATCAAAACGAAAGTGAAAATAGCGATAATGAAAAGAATTTTTCGCTAAAACTGTAAGTGGGTTCTAAGATTCATGAAGATGTTCATGATTTCCGATTAAATATGTATATATTTTATATTTAATTTTTTTTCTTTTCATGTTATAACATATTATGTAGGTAGCATAAAAATTGATTAAGCGTGAGTTCAACTCGCATACAGAGGGTTCGTAATTCGATATTTTTATAAAAAAGTAAATTTTAATTTCAGGGGATCAATGAGATATTACAATTTTTTTGTAAACTTTAAGTAGGTAACACTTTCAGAACCTATAATAACACTTCAGAGAATTACACAAATTGTGTAACCACGACTAAACATTAGGCTTGTCCTATGAGTACCACATAATGATCTGGAGGAGCTCCCAGCAACACCCAGGGTCCAAGCCAATATAGAAAAGTTCGTTTTGTTAGCAATCGCCAACTGGCAACCCTAAAAAGAAAGTCGGCGGGGAGAAAAACAGCGACATGCGGGTCGAGCTTCCATTGTTCGTGCGGCAAGTCTCGGAGACGGTACGGTGAAATTAAGTGATTTCTTTAATAGAGTATTTGAATTAATCAAGGAAGAGCCTTCACGTTAATAGGTTAATCTTCGTCTTGGAAAATCATTAATAGTTTGCTAAATTAACCTGATCGGGAATCGAACCCGGGGCCCCGGCTTGTAAGGCTTTGCCACCGCGCTAACAGGCCACTCCTATGTACTTTCTCTTTCTATTTCCACTCCTATGTACTTTCTCTTTCTATTTCCACCTACCTATGCACTTTCTATTCCTGTTTCTGAAAACTTTTTATTGACTCTATTGCTATCTACATGTCATCTACAAATTCTGTACTATTGTACGAACTCGAGAATTTTCCTTGTAACTAAATAAGTAGAATAAATAAGCACAGGTATTCTCTAAAAATTTAAAATTCTGTTTTCAATAATTTCGGAGTTAGTAGGGAGTGATGAAGTCGAGCTCAAGGACCCAAATATGTGGGTTAACAAGATGTATCACTATGCCGAACAAGCTTGTAAGGCATATACTTAACTCTTAAGAAAATGGACAATGAGAGACAAACAAAATCCGTTTCGTACAACAGACCTGTCGAATTCTGCCGCCGGCAGGATTCCTAGTCTGACGGACTCGCACGAACGTTCAGAGTCAATAACTCCTCGGAGTCGATAAGAATTGGAAGGAATCATTAAGGGTTTTGACTCCGCGTGCGGTATCGACTCATTTGAATCTTTGAATCCGGAGTTATACATGTCTACTAATAAGGGTTTAGTTTTGCTCCGTTGCGGTTCCTACAGAGGCTTAAAAATTGGAAAGTACCTACATTTTTCTTTCATTATAAATATTAATATAACAAATATTGTTGTCACATAGCAGGTAAAATTAAAAAGTTATATTATACCATTGCAATACAGATTATGTCAGAACAATAGAGTACAATCTTTTTTAATCAGCTACTTAAGTCATGTTAAGGTAGAGGTCATTGCTCAATATAACTGATTTAAATCTATAATTCATAGTTACGATATGCACATAGTCCCGGTAGCAAAATAATTTAAAGTTCAAATAGTCGACTCTGACTTTCTAATGTATTAATAAATATGGGATTATGATAAGTGACGTTTATTTATAGTACGAGTATTGATTGTAAGTTATTAACTTACTTAAATATTAGAATTACCTAATCTTTGCGTAGCGATTGACACCACTACACTATCTGGTTTTACGATACTCAATTAACTTGTGTAAATTAAGTAATATAATGTTATATGAGATTATTAGTAACTGCAATGCCATTATGTAAAAATTCTCGAGTATAAGGCTTATTATTATTAGATTCTAAAGTAAGTACAATTTTCTAAATAACCATTTGTATCGCTAAATCATTACAAACTGACTTAATCTTGTTTCATTATATATTCATTTGATATTTAATATCATGTGAATATACAATATAATACAAGACTCAAGTTTTGAATTTGATATAAGTCTTGTATTTGAGAATTTTGACATAATGGTATTGTGAAGTTAAGAATAATCTCACGAAATATTACATTAGATACTGATTTGCACACGTTAACTACTATAATACCAGATATTTCAGTGGAGTCAAGCCCTACACAAAGATTAAGTACCTATTTGCAATATTTAAATGTATACCGAAATATTTACCTAACTACAAATGTATATTTCTTTGATTAAATTCATGATTTTGTTTGTTTTTAAAAATTAATAGCCTAGTTTTTTGTGCTTCATTTTGATTCAAATTATTATGAAGAGGCATTTATGAAATTAATTGCAAGTACTATTCGACATAACTGTAATAAGTAGCGGCCCTTTAAAACGTAACATAAAATAAGTTAACGTAACGTAACTTAAGATAATTTAAAACCCTTTGTAATGTTAAAATATAATGTTATTATTAAAAACAGCTTCTAAATAAAAACATAATAATAATATTTTTTGTCAACGTTCAACGTTGTCCCCCAAGAACTCATAAGCTATCTTTAAATTAAAAATGTCTTAAAAAAATTAAGTATCAATATAATGTATTTAATTATTAATAACTCTTAGACTTTAATAACAACTACCTTCTGAGGTCTGGGTTACCTAATGAAGACTAAGAATTTTTACAAACATTTTCAACAATAAATACAAATACAAACAATAAATAAAGAACCTAATTCAATCAATAATTAACTATGGATGAAACGCTAATTCGATGATGCATGTACCTCTAATATACCTCTACCTAACTGAATTTTGTTAAACCAGTTTTTTATAAGCCTATTTAGAGCAATATAAATAATACGACACAAGTTCAGTGTCGTGAACCTTACTCAAAATCAGTCCATGTGTGGGAACATCACTGAGTCCAGCCACAACCTTCCGGGATGTGGTGTCTCGAATATCACTGGAGGCTTTCGCACGCATGCCCCAAACGCATCCGAGCGCGTACATCGCTCACTCGCGCTTCTATCCGATATCAACATACTAACAAACGAATTCTTACATCATAGCAGGTACTTTAATAATTTATTCACATAAAAGCTTTTACTAATGTTCCTAAAAAACTAATTCTCTCTATAAAGCTTTTTGTATTTTTTTGCCTGGCAAAACTTAATGTTGATATATGTACTTATGTTCTTCATTACCTTGCAGGCCTCATTTAAAAGGAAAAATATGCTTGCTTCTTATCTTAACGGGTTTATTTCAAACTAATTACTCTGGAATTATTAGACACAAAAAAGTATTAAAAAGTGAATTAACTTCTCCAACTAGATTAGATATTTACAGTGATTAATTGTAATGTAGAAATGTGGATTGCTTAGCTTTTGCAATGCAATTATGTAGTTGCGCAAATAACTTTAACTGTAAATTGTAAACATGTATTTCAATTATATAGTATCAAGTGAAATAAGAGTAGCAGTTAAACATAACGAAAAATTATGTTGTTGAATCTAACATTAAAACTTGAAACAATTTCAAGTTTTTTAACTCGTTGTTATGTTAAGAGAATGAAATATATGCTGATGACTATTTAAAATAAATTTTAATAAAATTTTTCAACGCTAATAACTAAAGATAGAAGATTACAATTGTGTCAAAAACTTGTGTCAAATTAACGCTGTTTTAATGACAGACTATTACAGAATAAATTTTTACATATGGAACATAACTATTAAGAATATGTTACTTAATACAATGAACGCGTTAAATTCATAACTATTCCATATCATACTAGACGTGCCTCGCGGTTTCATCCCCGTGAAATATAGTCTCTTACAGCCATCTATCGAATCCCACCACAGATATGGACCCATCATCTCGCTAAAAAGATTAAATTGTGAGAATATGTCTCAACCGATCAAGTCAATCGGAAGTTATGCCATAACTAACAGACGCACCAACAAATTATACACGATTATATGAAGATATTCTGAAATTGTTCATTGTATTAAAGTATGTGCCTTAATCGCTTAATATGTGAAACTATGTCCAAATCTAATAACCCCTAACTTTATGTAAAATTCATTCTCGTTTTGAACAGCACTTACGAGTATGTCTCCATTCAATCGTGACATGTCTCAGTCACGCCCCATTTACCTCGTACTTCTCCTTTGTTATATCACCTTAAATACCTATTACCGCGCTTTTGTTCTTACTACAATGGAATTTCCCATTATGTAAATATTTGATCGGATAAATCTAAGATATGTACTAAATTTAAAAAATATATTGCACAAATGATCCTATTGAAGTGTTTTATCAGGTTGTTGGAGAGCCTATTAATGGGTAAAATACAGAAATAACTTCGACTTTTTAACGCTTCTGCTTTGAATATAAAATGTAGTTGAATATCAAAATTCTAGCTATTACTTTGGTAATAGTTACAATGTATATGTATTAAAAAACAAAGCGCTCGCAAGTTCATTAATTGGATTCAGTACCTACCTATACTGCAATAGTTTTATTTGCAAGAGATGATCAGTGTGATACTTTGATTTAAAACCACCAGACCCATACGCCAGTCTGCTTTCTGCGACTGGTTTAATGAAATAACTACAGCCCCCATACGCAACCATTATTCTTTATATCTCGAAGCCTATTGATATATTACATACATTCATTACCTTTATTATTATATGTAACTTTCTTTCAATTTATGAGGTACGTAAATAAAAAGAGAAATATCTGTCTTTTGTCTTTTAAAACTGTTGGTAAAAAAATAAACAGAATTTTTTTTTCTTAATATTAAAATATGTGTAGCGAGAGTAGACTAGCAGGGAAACTCGTGCGCGGTCCGGCCTTGACCCCAACGACAAAGAGCCACGACCGCGATATACGTACAAAGCACATTAATTATTTATAAACTCCAAATTAATACTAAAGTCTTGGGACAAAATGTATCGGAATAAATGAATAAACATCGAAACAAATTGACCGCGGTCGAGCCGAGCGTGATCTGCGACTCTTACTACTTAGCTCTTACAAATTTTATATAACCAAAGAAATGAATACCTACCTATTCGAAATCAATAGCAATTGTAATCAGTAGGAATTGTAATCAAATTGAGTATATTTCTGAATAATGGTATTTTGATGGAAACTATGTATGATTAATAGAATGAAATTTGCATGTAATTTTGTACAAAAGTTGTAGAAAATTTTTTTTTGTAAATACAATACAATAATAAATGTTGTTTTTATGAATAAGGTTTATTTTTTAAAAATATAACATGTATGTCGGCTCTTAAATGATCCAGAACTAATTAGAATGCGTCTGCGAATTAATGGGAAGTATTTAATAGTCGGAATATCTCTGTAGTGTAAAATTTATACATATACAAACTCGTCTCATCGTTATGCGCATACACACATATAGATACAAACAGCTATTGAATCACCAGCGTAATTATAGAAGTGGGGGTTTGACTGCGATGCGGCTGTGTGCGACAGAGATGAAAATGGTCTGTCAACTAAGTTGGCAAGGGAGGGAATATTAACAAGAGGCTTGTTCGTTCGTTTGATCGACACCGCGGGCGCGCGGGCGCGGGAAGCTGTCCGAGGTGCATTCTTCTTGTAAAGTTCAACTATATATTTGGCCCGTCCCGTGGGCCACACTGTACAGTTATGTACCAGTAAGGTGATAATAATGACATGGATTTTCCATTCTAAAAATTAGGTATTGGAATTCTTACTTTTATGTTAAATCTATACGTCGTCAACAATGTGGTTTTCACATTTCACGTATATGCATTTAGATATTAACAACTTGGGCGACATCTAAAAACTTCAGTTCAATATATCACATATGTACATAAGTAATGGCTGATAAGTCGCTTATACAAAAGACATAAACGCGTTGAAGTTCTGGATTTTTACAAATTGACAATGTTATTGACATTACAACTACTGAACAGTTTTATTCTTTGTAAATATTTACATTATTTAAACATTTTTATACCAATTAAATTACCAAATATAAAAATAAATAATACTCTGCAAGTTTTTTAAATATGTAGTCGACAAAACAAATACTTATTGTTTTTTTCTACGGCTCGTACAGTGAGTGACTTTCTTGCCACCTGACTGGGCTTGTTGCCGGTTCTTCTCATTAAAAGTTTTTTTTAACCTATAGTAGACTCGAGGTTGAATAATATGTTATAACTCAGTTTATTTTAAGAAATAAATTTGATTTAATCTGGATCAATAGTGTACTTGGTTCATTTTGTTATTTTATGTGTAGGATATAGCGTACAAAATATACACTGTCATGCAAAAAAAGTTGTAAGAAAAGATCAGTAAAACACAGTATTGAGGAAGTTAAACGATACGCACCAGTTTTGACTGAACAGTGTACGTATGACCGACTCTCGTAGAACACCCAGTCGAAGCCGGCTTCGTATGCCAGTCTCGCAAGCATTCCGTACTTGCTTCTGTCCCTGTCGCTTGTAGTGAGGTCCACAGCTCGTCCCTCATAGTGCAAAGAATGTTCCAAATGCGAATTCTCTTCATCCCAACCTTCGATTACCCGTAACCGAACTCCCGGCCATTGATTCATGACGCTGATCGCCAACGTGTTGAGTTTCTCCTTGCATCTCTGGAAATTTTAAAATAAAACATATACATACATCGCTATTATAACGTTGTTAATTTATTCTTAGTTATACAATACTATCGCCGTAATATTAAAATCATATAATGTAAGCCTATTATTATATTAAGGGAGTATGTTAAATAACATTTGAAATTTTGAACTCTAAAAACTCGAATGTAAATAATAAGTGGAGTTCGTAATCTCCTTAAATCTCTATGAAATAATACTAAAGTCGAAAGACATGTGAAGTTTTTGTTTTCCAATAGAAGTGCTAACAAATCTACAAACAACACCGTCTGGCTTTCGGCAGTGCTACACAGGATGTCGGATATTTTGTCGTGAAGGAATAAATCAAATTAAAAGACCGACACAAAGGGATCACTACAATTTGTTTGTGAAATAACTCCGTGGGACAAATAAAAGGATATGTCAAAATATTTATAAAGAAATGTAGACAATATGGAGCGCACGGCACGACTGCATTGTGCCCTGATGTCAACTCACTTCCATGCAGATTTAGTAGTGAAAAAATTTAGAGATTGACGTAACGAATCGAAAAGATGGACTTCCCGCATGGTCTTCGCACTTATGCATTCAGTATCGATATACTTTGAAGCAGCGTACATAATTAGTTCGACGAACGTTTCCACCAGCTTAAAGAGTTACAAGAACTTCGATATTGAAATTCGCTAGTCATTTCAAATTTTTTACGGTAAATGGTTATGGAATTTTTTTTTACATATTTGCAGGCTGAATACGAGCAACATAATTGGGAAATTTATATTGCGGTAGAGCAAGTTTGATTATATAAAAGTGAATATCGTGTGAAACCCCTGATTTGAGAGCATTGCGCCGCCACTCGGGAAGCTCAATGTTTGCTCAGGCAGACGTCTCAGTGAGTACTAAAACAATCGAATGCTAAATGCATGGCCAAACACGCCGCGCACTTAAACGTGGGAATACAGCGATGGTGCAATTGGCTACCTCGTACTCCTAATGACGATACGATTTTTTAACATTTGCTGTTTTTAAACGAAAGAATATATTTAATTAAATGTTTATATTATGTATAGAAGAAAAATATTATTATGGTAGGTAACGCCACTCGCGGCAAAAATATGGATCATGTTGAAAGAGAATTTAAAATGATTATTGCTTAAACATCTGTACGAACGTTCGGGACCCTGTACGACAAGGGGAGATGACGCGACACGCCCGACGAACCATTATAAATTCATTATGCATATTTTTAGTAAACAAGCTGTCGATCACAATGCTCCAGCGCAGCGGGACGCCCTGCCTCCGACACCTCACGATCATACCTATGTACCCTCATGCCACGATTACCATCATATTGGTATGCAGCTATAGTCAGATTCCTGTCCAATGAACATGTATTCTAAACTAGTTTATTATCACGAATTACGAACAAACCATTTTCGCAAATTATCAAATTACACCACATCAAAGGCTCCTACCCAACATTATCGATATATGTACAATTGTACATACAAAAAACAACGAGCTTATATCGAATACCTAAGGTCAAGGTTTGACGTGAATCGTCAAGCTACCTGGACCGAAGGCGACCGAAGCACTTGCGAACGCATAACGAAGGCCGGCCGGAATTGAGGTAAAAATGGAATAAAAACTAAGGATCATCGTTCTTAAGCAACGCAAACGCTATCTGGTTTTCATCACGTAGATTTTGTGTACGATAAATAATAGCTGGAAACAGAGTACTTATATAGGAGTATATCGGCTACTGTACTATTATATATTCCAACTAGAATAATGGAAATACATAGAGGAATGCGGTAGACCACAGTTTGCCTGCGTGTCATTCGCCACTTCATCCTGCACGGTCCCACTGTTAATTTATAACCGCCTCCCTCCGCGACCATAACAATATATTAAGATAATTAAATGGCTCTTTACATTCCTTAACACATCATTTTTTATACAAGGACAGGAGTCGAAAAACACCGACCAATGCTGACTGGTTCTTAATGTTCCATTTTTTATCTTTTTGTGGAAACCACAACAAATAGTTTTAAGGGCAGTTTTTTGTGTAGCCGACCATCCATTTCGTTCACGCGAACTTGCTTTCGTTCGGTTATCTTCAATTTGTCTATCTCACAAATATATCAAAATAGTGTTTATATTTACAATAATTTGTTTCAATTAATTTGCCTACTTAGATTAGGCATGTAAAACGATTTCTGGAAAACAAATTGTATTAAGTGTCGATATAGCCTAAATTGTTAATATTGTTTTCGAATACGGGTGACTCACAGCCTACAGACATTTTTCGGCGCTACAAAGTATAAATTAGGCGGCATGATATCCCAAGTATCACAATTTAAGATTTTTTATAGCAATTTTTTTATTGGTGGGACGTTGATGGGATTGGGAGGGACCGTAGCTGATCTTCACAGTGTTTGGTTCATTCACAGATAGTTTCAATAACCATAAAGTGTGAATCATTTTCGTTCGCCATTTCGTGTCTGTTTTTAAATGGATATGAAATCATTGGTATGACCGCACCAGAGAACTAGTGTATTATACCTACGTAAATACATACATTATTTGATAGATACAAATGTATACGACATATATTTTAGGTCGTTTAATATTTGAACACTCAAATAACTTCTCGGGTATAAAATTATCTCAACTTCTAGCACAACCATTCATTACAATTCATTCGGCGACTGAATACTACACAAATATTTGTCTTTCATACATTAGTCCTAGTGTCGCACTAGTTGTCGAACACGTTATAAATATGCATCGGGAAGGTGCATGTGTTTTGTATATTCAAGGCCCTTTAATGTTTGTCCACGAAAAATATCACCTTTGTTGTCTTAATGCGGCTGTCGTCGCCGTCGAGCCTTCACGCCTCGCCACCGCGTATGTTTACTACTACATTTTTAAACTTCATTAGTTTGAAGTACATCGATATAGGAAATTAAAATTTCTATGTTTCTCGAAGAAAAAGCTACTTAAAGCTTTAATGTTAGAAAAACTACAAACAAAATTAATAGGAATTCAATCAGTTTGTTGTACCTACTTGGAATTTTTATAAAAAAATAAATTACTTATTTTGGTGTTTAAACTTTAAAACGTGAAGCTCTATTAATCGTGTAAAGCATTGCTAACGAATACAATCTACAAGGCTTTTAAGGAGACGCGGGCGCCTTTCACTCTGTTCAAAAAAGAAAACTTTTGAAACAAGACACCGATATGTGGTGTTTGCTTGGGCCGCAGACCTCTGTTAATGAAACGTTACACTTCATTCACCCAACTGGGGCATGTCTTTCTTTAACATAGTTTACTTTGATTTATGTACAACGTTCTTAAATACTAGAAAGGAAGCAGATTTACTAATCGCTTTTATCAAGGCATCGACATTTCCTAATCGGAAAGTTGTGATAATACTCGTGCTTATCCTATTCCACTAAACATATTTTAACAATTGAGTTGAATCACTAAGTTTTTATGTTAGAAATTTCATTTATGAGTGTATTAAAATATGTAACATAATGAACATCACAAGTTAAAAACATAAATATTTACTCCGATAATAGAGCACCTGGTATAAATCCAGGTGCAAATATTTGGGAGTCTTCTCATTCACAACTCATTTGTACCAATTGTAAGTAGTATTCCCAAAGGACCGATCTGTTAAATTTATATGTTCACTGATATCGTACGTTTTCTAGGTAAATACTTATGGGACGGATATGATTCCATTATTTATGTTATTGTGATCAGTGAGGCTGGCTGACGTGGGGTCAATGGTGGAGTCAATGAGAGCATGCGCGTTAGTTGCAAGTCATTCGAATGAGCGATGGAATCCACGCTTCCGATATTGATGATCTTCTTATTTATCTTTTGTTTCTCACCGCGCTATTTGTAATTGTAATGATTTTGATATGCCTTTCAAAGAAAGAAAATATATGATTATCAACCAAACTTCGTCTAATTATGGTTACACTTACTTACTATAATTCTGCACTAATGAAGCATTCTCAAGAAAAATTTGAATTCAGAGTCAGTTAGCTACTCCGCACAAAGTACTCATTGGTGTTTATTTGGACGGACGGTGTTTCGTTGAGAAGTAAGACTAGTATTGATTAAAGGGTAAACAATTTTTTCAGAAGGGGATATAGCTAAAAATATATAATTATAAAATGCTGCCAGTCTGCTAGGTACCTTGAGCAATGACAGCTTTCTAAGCGGCAACTTTGAGGAAGTTTATTATTTAAGATAATGTGTAGTTTTAAGTTTGTAAATATTAACATATTATAAACTATAAAAAACATACATAATTTGAATAACGGATAACAGTACGGGCTCGATTGCAGGTCGAGTCGCTTCGTTCAGATAACGAATTTTTCTAAAGATCCCGTATGTCGTTGTGTGGTAGGTACACATTATTCGAAGTATTTATACATTAAAAAAAATACATGTATATAGGAAAACATATTAAACCATTTCGAAGAGGAAAATATACATACTCATTATATTCATATTAAAACCAATTCTCTACATTTCGATATACATATATCTCAGTAAGAAATGATTGCAAAGTTCTAACATAATCATTACATATTCTAGATGATATAAAATTACTTTTCTAAAGCTCATATGAGGCTATAACGATCAGACGATTTACAAGTGTCTTGTCAATTTGTTGCGTCAATTCCTATCAGATCGATAAGTGGCTCTGATCAATTTGCATCAGTAATTACATTACTTTTAGCGGCAGGTGATGAAAACGCGACAAGTACGTAATTGCGGGCGGCGTCGACGCGACGCCCGCCCATCAACGTCCGACGTGCGACGACCGGTTCAATGCTTTTACTTCATAATTGTGAAAATACTTAGGCGCCGGAAAGCGTACTTAGAAATCAGAAGCGCAATAAAAGATATACTAATATATCGTATAAATATTTCACAGATAAGTTAAGACAAAAATTAATTAAGTACATCAGGAAAACTCTACAACTGCATAATATATCGTATATTTATTACACGGTTAACGTTGTCTTTTGGTAAATCAGAAAAATCAAAACAAATTCCTGACGTGTTTATATTGTCGTAATGAGTTATTGATTTATCAGTAAATATCAGAAGTTCATAATTCCAGCTGTCGCGTCTGGTTTGGTACGGATCAATGCGTTGCTTGCACACTAATCTCTGAGATACGGTCTGCATACTTCTCACCTATAAAGCATTCTCATCGAAAACTCTTCAAAGAAAAATAAACGATATTTGTTACGCCACTGAGGCATGATCGCTGGTATCATTGTTTATCCCTCGCCCCAAAGAGAAGTGATCACATCACGTAGGTGTAAAATCAACAGTCGCACACGAATCACTATACGTCCTCTTTTGCTGATGGTCCCGAAGAGCCTCTTGATAATATTTTATAAGACAAATAACCCGATAAAGATGTTTTGACGTGTACCCGTGTTCATCGCTCACACTAAAATGCGTCCAGTGAACACGTATAATAAAATATTTATTTACAATTTTGTGCTTTCGGTAAGAAAAAATAAAACTGTTACAATTTAGTGTCAAGTTTATTGGTGGCGAGCGGAGCGTTATGGTGATCGGCCCGATGTTTAATACGTTGACAGGACTTAGGGCGGCAGCTTTAACGTGCTCCGCGTAGATCCATTAGCATTGTTTTAAAGGATTAAGCGGCGTTTACGAGGCGCGAGCGCATTGTGGGCGACTCGACATGTCGTTTTGACACACATATTTTTATGACACATGTCTTTTTATTTCAAATAATCAGTGTGAAATGACTACTGTGTTTTAGGAAGCCGATAAAGTTTTCCTTTCTTTTTATTTACATATTCTAAAATTTTAATTGTTATCATTACTTTTAATTTTATGTAATACCAACTATATCGTGTTTTTAAAATTACATAGCATTTATAATTTGGAGCAGTTTGACCGCTAAGTCATGTCAGGCTCGCGTCCGCGGTTGGTGTCGTATTACACAAAAGGTCCAACGTCACTTTTCCAGATTGTGTTCTGTACCCAAATCAAAACCGATATCTTCAATAAATTGACGAAATTACCTGATGACAGACGAGTTCTGTGACAAGTGCCGGTTTCGAAATCGATATTTTATCAACTTTGTATCGTCTCCTGATGATATAAAACTCACTAATATTTTATTCTGCAACAAGAGGTAATAATATTGTAAAATAATACGTAATACCTACCTTCGTTTAAAGTCCAATAATATTTTTTAAAGAAGCAATTTGATACGGGATGTTGCCTTCATGTTTATTGCCTCAAGGAAATTTCGCAACTAATGTGACATCCCTTAATAACATTTTTACAAGCACCACATGAAAAATAATATTTTCTTATTGTTTTTCTTAGATTCGTCTTAACCATGAAAACAAATAATCTATTTCTACGTATCACAAGTACATACCGGTTCAAAATTGTATCATGAAGAGCGTTAGATAATCATCAGTGTTGTGTCGAGTGTCGCGTTGTTATTATTCCGTGGTAGTAACTGTTTTTATCAATGGATGTCCATTAGGTGCAGCTTTTGTTCAACTGGCGAGTGCGCGGGCGTGGGAATACTCCGCCACGCCGCGATGAACATAATTCTTTGATTACACATAGCTATTTTAATGTGTCACTTTACGCTAATCTTTATGTATTACTGGCAAAGTGATCATTGTAAATAGATAAAATGGATAGGTGATTTATTTATGTATTCACGTCACAGTCGCAGATAGGTATTTCTAGACACATAAAAGCTTGTACTCATCAATTTATGTTTCTTCTTGCTTACTATAGAATATACTTATTTTGTTTTAAATCTTTCTTAATTTGTGGTGATTAGGTATGTAATCGCTGTATTTAATCTACTCCTGACTTGATAACGAGAATACATATCAGATACAATTTACAATAGATCAAATTAAATCGTATTATACCCGTTGTGTTGTAAGGAAATAGAAAATAATTCTCGTAACACAAACATTTCAAAAAGCAGTCCATCAGGTGGAGAATCCGATTATTATTTATTCTGCTTATCTGGGAACAATGGAGCCGGTCAAGCACCAGTCCAACGATTCATATGCTATTGTTGAACTCGAAACGAACAAAAGCGCGCGAATTCATTCAAAATACTTTTTGTAAGATTATTGAACGCAATTGATTTTAAATCATTTAGTAGATATTAATCGTATTAACCTTTGTTAGCCCTTTTAACGGTAGTCAAAATTTAGTGTGTTGCTCGCAAATAATTCGGCACGATCAAAGGCGAACGGTCGAAAATTAATTATCAATTTGTCGTGGGTGCCAGGACGACATAAATCGATCGAGTATATCTGCCTGCAGCCACATTAGCCACGCTTGAGAACAGATAAGGATAACAAATGCTCAGTTTAAAGTTATCTCAACATCGCAGACACGGGAGAGCTTTTTGCCACCGCGTCCCTTGATTCAACCTTCTTGTTTCGTTTTAGCTGAGATATATCGCTTCAATAAATTTAATTACCAACAAATAAATCCTTGTATACGGAATGTATTCTCATTTGACTGTAAGTGACAAGAGAGAAGGGTAATGTCACTCGTAATGAACTTTGTAGTCAATAAGTATTCACTATATAGAAACGCCATTTATTAATTTGACAATAATTTAAAATCTATAAATAAAAAAACTACGCAATTGCGCTTATATTTAAATAACTTGTTTAAACATGTAAACGAGTTATTTAAAAGTTCCACCAACTGCAAATAAATTGCACGATGTAACTCAGACATTTTCTTAAAGTATCAGCACACGCACACCGTATATATATATATATATATATATATGTTTATTTTAAATGTAAATTAACGTCAAAAAAATTCAGTAATCAGGAAAATCAGAGTGAAAGGTTTTCCTACTTTTTGCCGCACATTCGTACCTAAGTGACGTACTTATACGAAGGAACTGCGTAATATAAATATGGCATCCTTTTTCAGCTGCGGCTAGTCTATAATTATTATCAACCACAGGCGCATGCGAAATTGGGGTCTCACCTCGGCTCCGCCATAAATAAAACAAAATGAGCAGTGTGGTGGGAGGAACAGATCGCTAATGAATAAGCTGGCTGGTTGACCCGTGTCTGCGCGCACGCAGCGGGGCATTCGGAGATATGCTCAAGTCCTGAACATGTATTGGCCGATTTGATATTTTATGCTTTATAACTTTTATTATAGTATTAATGTATACCTACAACTTCTAAAGGAAACTTTTAATTAATAAGAATTCAAAATAACTTAAAAATACAATAGGTAATGCCTGAAAACCGTTTCATTATCTCCATTAACACTCAATTGTGACAACAAAGTAGCATTTCATCTCACTTATATCGTTTCATTTAAATGTAATATACAGGCCATAGGATTACACAATTGTAAATAATATTAAAAATTACTCAACGCGAAACACCAATTTGAATATGAATAGATAGGCGCCATGTAGGCAGGTACATGAAAAAACCGGCCCCAAATAATAATAATAGACAAATGTCCCCTTTAGCGAACACAATGAATGACCTCCAAGCTATCAATTCACTTTTAAGACATGCTAATTTGAAAGTCTAGAACGCTTTATACCCATTTAGGGCCATTACGAGTAGCATACATGAATAAATTTAACTGAGGAAGAAAATACAAAAGAGCTTTCTCCTAATAAATTGCTTTATACAATAGCTATATAGTTGTTGAGATTAACGCCATAATTACAATGCAATGTAGCTCCACTGACGTTTACACGGACTAATCATTTAGCATTATTATATCAGACGATATTTTATGTAATACCTGTACTTTTTATATACATATGTATTTTTTTTATAGTATTTTTATACTGCCGTTATTATACATATTATATTGTTTTATATGACGTTTTTGTTGTAGAGATACCTAGGTATGAATTTCGTAAAATGCCCGCAAGCTTTTAACTAGTCCCTGGTCATCATAATGATTATATTAGTAGTTACACTTTAAATAATACTTTTTAAAAAGAAGGTACACAAATATACTCTTTAAATACCTATTTCATTTCACCATACTAATTAAATAAAAAATAGCTCCCTCTAACGATACAAAAAGGGTCTGGTAAACTCGCAGGTAGGTCGGGAGGCAGCCATTATTTAAATTAATTGGACATAAAACGACGACCGACGATCACATGAGCGTGTCGCCTGAACTGTCATGCCGTGACTACCACCTGTGCTAAACTGAGTACCTAGTAGAGTTAACCCGTTCGTGAACGATAGACCTATGTCAGTGGTTTTTTTTCCATCCAGTTCCATCCCGCCTCTCAAGTTATGCTATAGTTAATAATATGCTTATTAAGAAGGTAGGTACAGTTGTATATTACATATTATTACATATTGTTTACGTTTTAACTAGAATCTGAATCAGTTTAAATGCGGTTTGTATTTGACATTTCTTATGAGTAGACGTTTTGCTCGTTTTTACCGTGACATATTCAATGTATATAACACAATCAATGTGTATATATATATAACATATACATATATAATATAACATATTCAATACTAGTTGATGAACGAGTGAACTAAATGAACGACATAGTTCATTTCATTAACTGACAGAGAATGAGCGAATCCGATTAGTGAACGAGCATGCCTGTCTACTGTCTACTGAGTAAGACCTCTCGCGTTTCTTATATCAGGTGTGTCCATGTGTGCCCGAACATACTAAGTAATAAAATGATCTATATTTATTTTTTTGTAAGTACGTAGTAAATTTCATTGTCTCATCTGGTCTCATAAACTTGTCTTATAGTTGAGTTTTAATGTAATCGCGTTGTACGATATTAGACTGACACTTTTACTTCTACGTGATATGAAGATGTGGTTCTAGTATAGTATGATGTCATTGCAATAGCAATAGTATGGCTGGATATACGTCTGGTTATAGTCTAACAAATATTATTCAGTTTGCAGTTTTGTTTTTTGGATTATTTATTGCGGGTGGGGTTAGGACCTTGTGCGGAATCCGTCCGCATTGCTACAACCATCTTACTCGGTAATCCTGCCGCCAAACAGCAGTGCTTGTAGGTACTATTGTGTTCCGGAGGGTAATACAATCGGTAACTGACATAATAGACCACAATGTCTGTCCTCAGGATTTCCAATTTGAAAGTATGTACTTTCTTAGACTTACTTATACTGTAAATATCCATAGGGCACTCAGTCCACTGACGATCAGATGGGCTGTTTGCTCGTTTGCTTCAGTGTAGCATAAATAAAAAGGTGTCAAAATCGTGTTAACCCTAAGTAAAGGTATAATGGTAGAATAATTGGTCGCCTAGTACGTACCGCTGCGCACTATAGGAAACCTCTATACAAATCGTCTCACAAAAGGTTCAAGCGAAGGTCATCAATAATGTATACATGCAGTATTTATTCGTAGTTTAACACACAAAGTTTTTAAATTGGTATTTTTTTAATATTTTCAAATTTTATAGGTACATGTAACAAGCTTCATTCGTTAGACACTTACTGAAACTAGTTTTATGTAAACACGTAATAGTTATTCATGATACTAGTGCGATAAGTTGCTTTTTACAAACGAGTAGACGAATGTAAGTCCGAGACGAAGTCGAGGGCTTACCATAGTCAGGAGTTAGTAAATACCAATTTCCGCACGTGTGTCATACATCGCTTTTCAACACATTTGCAAGAAAACAGTACAGCAGGTAATGAAACAAATTTTTTCATTAGACTATTTTTAATAGCAAATAAGAAGTTATACAGATAGGTCACTCTACTCTTGGAAATTAATAGTAAAATTTTTCGCGTGAGGTAGATGGGCGCGGTTCCACAGCATTATTTATATTTATAGAGTTTGATATCTTGCCACTTATTTCAATTTTATTGTGCACCGAGTCTTCAATATTATTAGAACATTATTAGAGCGCCATCCTCCGTGACGTTTCAGTGTAATGTTACTAAATTATTAAATAACGCTCTCGTGATTTTGGCGGCAAGAGACCATTATCTGCAATTTGTGCCTCATTCAAGATGTCTGATTCATATATTGGGTCCTTACATATGAAATTGGCGTTTTGTACGGGAGGAATATAAAGTCAATTTTTTTTTGTAAATTATATTTAATTAATCAAAGTATGCACCGTTGTTATCTATGCACTTTTGCCATCTCATAGGTAGTTCATTGATCCTTTTACTAAAAAAACCATGGGGGCGAGAATCAATAAACTCTTTGAAGGCGGTTTGGACTGCCGCATCGGAGTTGAATTTTTTTCCTTGTAAGAAGTTGTCCAAATTCCGGAAAAAATGGTAATCTGTTGGAGCAAGGTCCGGGGAGTACGGTGGATGTCGCAGACATTCCAATTGTAGCTCATCTAACTTAGTGGTTGTTTGTTGTGCAGTTGTTTGTCTTGCGTTGTCGTGAAGCAGCAATGGCCTAGAGCAATTGACCAATCTCGGTTGTTTAGCAGCTAGTTCTTTCTTCATGGTTTGCAGGTGCTGACAATAGATATCTGCCGTAATCGTTTGGCCAGATTTTAGAAAGCTGTCGTGAACGACACCGGCGCTAGGCCACCAAACACTCACAAGTAACTTTTTCTGAGTCAATTTTCGTTTAGGGCAGGATTTGGTTGGGTCTCCAGGGTTCAGCCATTGCAACGAGCGCTTCCGATTATCGTACAGTATCCACTTTTCATCACAAGTAATGATTCGATTTAAAATCCCTTCATTATTGTGTCGGTTGAGCAAAGTAACACAGCAGTCGACGCGTGTTTGCACGTTCGATTTACTCAATTCATGAGGTACCCATCGTTCAAGTTTTTTTACTTTCCCGATTTGCTTCAAGTGGATTAATACAGTTTTGTCACTTACTCTGAAGCCTGCAGCTATCTCTGAAGTGCTTTGTGATGGATCCGCTTCCACAATAGCATTTAATTCTTCATTTTCCACTTTGGTCTCCGGCCGTCCACGGGGTAGGTTCTGAAGGTCGAAATTTCCAGAACGAAAACGTTGAAACCAAAAACGTACCGTGCTTTCTTTTGCGACACCAGCGCCGTACACATCATTAATCCTTCGAGCTGTTTCTGCAGCACTGGTGCCACGGTAGAACTCGTACTCGTAAATATACCGATATTTCATGTTTTCCATTGTGCGGTAATAAGCGACGCCAAAGAAAAAAATAATGAGGAAAAAAACAAATAAATGTCTGTTTTCAAAACTCAAATGTACCAGCTAAATGAATTTATAAATTTGAATTTGGAATTCTTAACCAAAGAGGAGATATTTCAGATCAAAGTGGTCAGTACGACAAAACGCTAATTTCATATGTAAGGACCCAATATTATATTGTTCATAAATATTCGAAAGTCGCAATAACCTTTGATGTTTCTAATATGAAAATGGCGCGCTATTGCAAATGGTGCCACGTGCGCGTGGTGTAAATTAGAACTACATCTTTCGTCTCATTTACTCTTTAGTGTTAAAGTAACAAACGTATTGAAAAAAGCGCTTCCAAGGAGGTGCGATCATTCAGTCTATTTATTCTCGTAATGTGAAACTCCTTGGTGAAATTTTATGGAAATTAAAAAAAAACTGTAAAGGATACACATGGCGCTATACAATGGAGTATGCGGTAAAACAGGTACTTAGGTGAGAGTACCTATTTTTCCGCACATTCCGTTGTATGGTGCATAATTTTTAACTGTATTTAACAATGTATATAGGCTTCATAAATGCATATTTTGAGCAAATTTGAGTTGAACAACAATTTACCGTGTTTAAAAAAGTGTTCCGTATGATTATATTAATGTTTCACACTTTTGAAATTTTTTGTAATTTTAAAAATGCAATATATAAAGTTAAAATTTAAAATTCGTATAAAACTTAAACATAAAGAAAATTATAATTTTAAACACCCTCTTTATTATACTGTCATAGTTTACAATTACAGTTTCCCTTCTTGCCGATGATTGCTGAACTTGAAATATTTATTGCATTCAATAGCTTAAATACATAGGATATATTAACGAGAGAATTAAAATACTCAGCGATTAATGAGGTCTACTTTAATGAACAAAGTACTCGTTCTACATTTCTCCAGAAAATTTTATAATGGTTGAGGTATTATATTATTAACTTTAATTATATTAATTAATATTTTTTTGATAATTATTAATGGAAAAGTATTGCAAGTTCTAACTAAAACTTTTTAAATTACTTGTACAATTTAAAGAGCAACTCGCACAAGGCGTTTTTGATCATGGCCACAGTACAAACTTGGCCTACATGTCAATAAATTAGTGTCCTACTAGAACAGCCATTCCCAAAGTGGGCGATAACGCCCCCTTGTGGGCGCTGCAGGCCTAAAGGGGGTGGTAAGAGACCCAGAAAAAAATGGGGGCGTTGTGTAGAGGCCTGGAGGGAGATTTGTAATTTCATTTAGCTAAGAGGCATCTTAGACAACGACTGCATGAGCTCTCGACTCAGTAGACAAAATAAGTTTGGGAACCAGTGTACTAGAACATATCCACGGAGAGCTACTAATTATGATGTTTTTCGCATGATGCTTTTTAGTTGCTTCTAATCTTTAATTACGAATTTAGAAGAGAATCTGATAGGATTTCTAAAGTTATTAAGGGAAGTTTAATGATAATTAATGAAAGTGATTACAACTTGTTCCATTTTAATCAAGGTTATATTCACATTGTTTTACAATTATGTTTTTTTAACATTTGAGACAAAAAATTCATCCGTAGTAGTTTATTGTTTACAAAATAAGATACTATTATTTGTTTGTTTAATAGCTTATACACACAGTGTGGCCATAAATACTGTTACAATAAAAAAAAACAATAATATTACATTTGAATTTCGAACCAGTCGTTCACATATGAATATTTATAGTATTTATAGTGTTTTCTCACTTCTAATCTTTGTTAAATATTCTCGTGATATTAAAATGGAGTGGAGTGATAAAGAAAACCGATTTGCTGCGATAGTATTACACAAAGTAGGTATGGAGCCAAATGCAATTTTTGAAACTCTCCATCCGCTTGGTATTAGTTGAATGTTTGTGTAGCGGACTATTGATAGCTATAATGAAACGTCCTCTGTATGTGACAGAAAAAGATCTGGCAAATCACAAAGAAAGGGATATATTCAAGAGAATTAAAATTTTCAGTTTTTTTTGTTTACCCGACTCTTGTAACGCAATGGTTAGAATACTCAAAGTTGCATCTAAGTTTACGCTATATAAATCAATACAGAAATAAAACAACACTTCAGATAAAAAAGGTCAGAGAAAACTATAAAAAATTATCAATTACTACATATTTTTAGTCTTGTAAATTTAACATCAATTACAATTATTAAAATAATTATGATAGAAACATATAAAATGTATAAATTGAACATAGCGAATATATAATATTCATACATGCACGAGTGTAGGCGAAAGATAACGCAAGTAATTCATGAACATGTGATAGAATGGATTTATTATTGTTTCATGTCATGTCAACTATACATTTTGAAGGATTAGCAAGTTGTGCAGGAGTGTTGCGTTGGGCCGTGGCTCGCGATTACTTGTACTGTGCTCGCGATCGTTATCGGACGTCGCCGTGTCGACTCACAATGCCGTCTTTTGTGTTCCGACATGATAATTTATTGCCACCAAACACTGCGCTTACAAACCGACAGAGATAATTCTGCGATTTTGAAATTCATTTGCCACGCCTTTTACGCAACTTCCAATCTTAAGTTGCGCAAATTTCTTAAAAAAGATCTACTTCATTAAAATTATTCAAACAAGACTAGAGAAATGTTTAGAATTAACGTCACTAATTTTTCTGTTAAATTCATTTTTTAGTGAGGGGCTTGCATTTACGATTGTAACGATTCCCGATTGAATTTAATAACAAAAGATTTGTCATACAATATTGATATTATTTCGATTGAAAATATTGTTGCAAAATGATTCACGCTATAAATATTTGGAGTCAAGTTTTGTTATCCCAAAATAAGATTTGGTTTTTCATCTCCTCTCTCTCCATAGCGGTCATATGAGAATTCTAAATTAAACATCATAATAACAGAATTATTACTGCAAACCACATGGAAATGTTTTAAATGTATTCTTCGACTCAGTTAAATTATAATAATAATAATAAAATTATTTATTTTCTCTCACACAGAAGTTTACATTTCAATTTCAAGAAGGTTACATTTCTTAATCATAGTGTACTTATTAGTGGTAAGTTATCTATATGAGAGACTGGTGTCCGTACGAGGAAGCCTGTATGATAGGTCACCAGCCTCTCCAACACTGGATCAAGTGGTGACAACAAGTGCTACTTGATGTAGGTAAGTTACATATTATCTTTGATGTAAGTGAGAAAGGAAAGAGTGTAGGACTAGAATTGTGAATGTGTGTGCGTTCGTGTGTATTATAATTATTATGTATTATAATTAATTATAATTATTTAAATTAAATAAAATAAAACGTGAAAGACACCTGAACCTCGTAGATCCTGGCGTTAATCGTCTTCTGTAACTGTACCACACACTGTACACGATATCACACACACGTATATATATATACACGTGTGTGTGATATTGTGTATATATGTATATGTTGTATATATATATATATAGAGAGGGAGAGAGAGAGAGAGAGAGAGAGATGGAGCCCGAGAGTGATGCGGTGGGCGCCGGACCATTCGACGTGTGAGATGTTGAAGGTACGTTACGTACCATTCCCTTGACTAACTGCAAGCCGCTGGCCTGCCTCGTGCTATATGCGTGATGGTCCTCAGCATTATCATTTTATCGAGTAGTTCGCCTCCTGCATAGATTAGGTACCTATTACTCATAGCTGAGCCGCAAGAGCACGAATTGCCCTGTGTGTTTTCCAACATATATATGTCTATAAATATATATTATACTAACATATACATATAATATACAACACATATATATAATATACGCCATGATTTGCCGTAACACTGATACTTCCTCCACTCTCATTAACATCGCACGAATCTAACTCTGTGAGAACTTTACCTCGAGACAATTTACGAAAACATTCACGAGCGTAGGTACTCGTAAATCCGATTACTAGTCAAGGATTTCAAAAATTAACGGTAACCTTAAAGCAACTCTGTAACTTTAAATGGATTCCTGAATTTAATATTGTGTTAGGTTCGATTACTCTCGTCGTTCTTAATCAACACAAAACCACCGATGTTAAATTTAATCAATTTTGATTCATTGGTATCAAATCTAATGTCATAGTTAGCCTTCTCTTCAATATTCGTTACCACGTGTTCCGTCGTATTCACAAGATCAAATTCAATATCTATACGTACTCAGTTTCAAATATTTAGCTACCCTAATTTAAGAAAAATTCTAAAGCGCTAGCAATATTTAAACTTGTTTCGGTCATAGTGATAACAAGGTTTTAGAGTTTCACGGCTATTAATTAGATCACCTCTTCACAACCATCAGGTGCGACATGAAATAAAATTTTCAGACCACGAATTTTAATCATAACTGCCCATAATATTTGTTCGGTGCTATACACACTCGAATCACCAATGCCAGTAACACGAACACTAGAATCAATAGACAGAACATTCGGCCCTAGAATCATAATAAAATGGTTACGACTCACCGGTATGTAGTACCAGAAGTTAACGTAGTCCTTGCACCCTGCAAGAGCCCACATGTCGCTCAGTAGCAGAATCTCCTTTTACAAAAGACTGTGGATGCGACGAGTAAGGACGTTAACAATGTGGATAGGTTCATTAGCATTTTGCTCACTTGCGAATACACCTCCATCAGATTCACGACTCCTTTAATCCCAATTCGGATGTCAGAAAAGACACAGGGCAATCTCTTGCGACTCAGCTATAAGAAATAGGTACCTAATCTATGCAGGAGGCGAACTACTCAATAAAATACCATGTTAAAACAAAGTTAATGCGCAAACGACAGAAAATTCTTTGTTTACATGTAACAATTGTAACAAAACAAAGAATTTTCTGTCGTTTGTGTATATATATATATATATATATATGTACACATACATATATATACACACACACGCACAAATATACCATCACACGCTCGAATGCACTCACAGACATACTATACATACTCTTACTTCGTACCTTTCCTAATACATTATGTCTTTTCTTATAAAGGTTTGTAAACTTTTTCTTTTTCTTTTTGAAATTTTAACTACGAACTTAATAATTGTACCTACACAATTGTCATTGTCTTTGAATTTGAATTGTCTTTGTAACTGAGGTGGGCGTTGTTATTTGCGACACGGTTTTTAATTAATACACTTATCATTGTTACATCTGATATTATGTAATGTATAGTTACAATAAACAAATAAAATAAAAAAAAATGTACATACGAATGCATGTAATTAGGGTTGAAAAAAATAATCGTTCGCCATTGCTTTGGAAACCTTGAAATTTCTGTTAAATATGTAGGTACTACATCGCTTCAGAAGTTACAAACTTATAATAATGTCTTACGAAGTGTGCTCTAAATGATAGATGTTTACTGGTCACTTGTCAAACCATACATCCATCTCAATAGCAATATACGCCAATGACAGAGAACTACTAATGACACGTGATAACCGCGACCTTATGTGCACCTTACTGTTGTCGATGCACAGTGAAACAAATGGCGCATTAAGCAAACCAAGCAGAATCAATACATGTAAGATGCAGTATTCACTCTCAGTAACTGGGATGCACAGACAGAGTCAACGGATTCAATAGAATCATGTTTTTTTTTTAAATTGTAGAACGACGTAATCTCACGATAAAAAAGAGGATATTATAAAGTATTAATGATAGAGAAGCTTCTAAGTCAAGAAAGAGAAGATAAGACGTGAAAGCAAGAACGAAGGTATTGAGGAGCAGAAGAGCTGTTAAGAATATTGTAAAGAAAGGAAAGAATATAGAAAAGAATGAAAGAATTTATTATAATTATAATTAACGTCTAAACTATGCATTCTTACGTTTTCTATTACTAATGAAAATTACAAAAAAGTCAATCTGTCAAGGTTAGATCTGCAGTATTTGGTGAGAACACATACAAAATTGTGGAGTCTTCTGCCTCAATATGGCGTGGGGGGAGGCCCCTTACAGCAGGCTGCATTACATCGAGGTCACATATGCCTTTCGAGGCCTATGTAAGGATAGACGGTGACATGTCGCCCTGGTTCGAAGTCTGTTCAGGTGTCAGACAGTGCTGCGTGATGTCTACCTGGCTGTTCGTGTCGTATTTGGACAGTTGCCTCCGGACATTGAAAGGTAGTATGAGTGGTATGACACGTGATGGTACAGTGGTAAACTACCTTTTGTACGCTAACGATGCTGTGCGCATACCACTATCAGTAGCGGAGTTGCAGACACTAGTCACGTGCATGAAAGAAGAATGTGAAGTGAAAGGATTAAATATGAATGTGAACAAAACTAAGGTTCTGATGTTTGGAAAGGAAGAAGTACAGACGAAATGTGAAATAGTACATGGAGAAAATGTCTACAAGAGAATGAAAAAGTGAATAAAATTGTGTATTTGGGGAGTGTGTTTTCGAAGGATGGAAGATGTGAGTTGGATGTGGAGAGACGGGTAGCAGCTAGCAATAAATTGAACGGTGCTCTGTCCGCATTAGTAGCCAGTGTAAACATATCTAATAGAGCTAAAATGGTCATTCACAACGTGGTGTTGGTGCGAATTTTATTGTACGGTAGTGAGGCCTGAATATGCCCGAAATCGAGTCGAATAAACGTGCCCATACGCAGTATGACGAAGACCAAATAGCCTGAGTGTTACTGACTGAAATGTCAAAAGTATTCGCATACCTAGGCGAAAATGTGTGAGGAATGAATTAAGAATGATGAGATTTGAGGAAGCGAAAGAAGTATGTAAAAACCGTGAAGCTTGGCGCTCCTTCCTCTCTGATTACTGCGTTGGGGATACAGCGTAAAGGTATATATGTATGTACATACAAATCGCAAGTAGGTCGTTACTAGACGAGTATGTAACTGAAAAATACGTTCCTGCTGTGCTGAAGCTTAGTTGCGTAACTTCCACTGATGAAAATGAAAATGTACTCATTCATCGCCAGAACGAACTACTGTGTCCATTTCTAGCCAACGAAAGTTGAGCAATTAGACATCAGATAGTACATATATGGGACAATCTTAAAAACAAATTATACAATACGAGATTCACGTTTATACGATAGCTAGCAATAGTAACGTCGAAATTTTTAAAAGATCTTATAATGTAATATGTTAATCATCCTATACTTTTCAAATACCAGGTACATGCATTGGATTCAGCACTTTAAAGTAAATAGCTAAAAATATAGTAAATGTTACATAATCAAGGATGACTTGAACTGAAACATTTAAAAAAGTTGTCATCTCAGTTACAAGACAACATTTAGTTTTAAAGACTGAAACGACAGGATCTTTACACTGATGAACCGGTTATAACCATGACTGGAGAAATATCCCATTGGACATTCCTTTCATAATATTACAACATTCCAGATTTCATAAAATATTATTTTGTAATATATTATTGAATGGGCACACTTGGTTGAGTACGGTGGTTGGAGGATCTTCTTCCAGCCGAATATCGTTACTTCACATTTATTTTAATGCTTACTTTACGTATTTTACATTTAGAATGTATATAATTATAGTTACTGAATAAAATGATCGCCAATGTTATTGTTTGAATGAACAAAATTTATATATACGTAAAAACAAATATTAAGAAGTTGTAAAATTAAAAAAACTTTTAGTTCGACGTAAATATATCAAGATAGGATTTTCTATAAGTTCGATGGCGTATATACATAACTGTAAGGTTGTAATTTCATGTATTATCAACATTTCGAACAACAGTCCATTAAAAAAGTATTTTTCTGAATTCGCAAAAGATTTTCAAGAGATTTTGTTGTAGTTATATATTTACATCAATTTCTGATTAACCTGAGTGACGTTAAGGAAAAATAATAATTTAAATGTCCCAAACTCATATTGTAAATACTTCAATTCGCTAACTTAACCGAAAGAGGTGGACAGCGACGTAAGAGCCCTGAGTATTAGAATTTGATATTATTTCTTTTTTATTATTTTTTTATAAGATTATATATATGTTTAACATTATTATAATCTGAAGTACACGGATCTTTACCAATGTATAATTAAAACAGGGATTGATTCTAATACAATTCATACATATGATAAGTGCGAAATACCAAGTTTCATAGTTATTCCATTGTCTTTCCTTCATACACAATTTTACAACGCCACTAATTTAATTATTTTCCGCTATTCATACACTTAGACGTCAGATTATGTGGTTGTGCGAAAAATATGCAGAAAATAATCGTATTTCAAAGCAGAATTCAATAAGTGATTCTTCGTCGGAATTTATAAAACCAATATTTATGTCTGGTGAAGGAATAAGGTTTAATCGTGAACATTTGTGGTCCCAAAACTCTAAAATGAACAGAAATTAAAATAGTTTTGGATTTACTTTTAGTGAAGATTGCAACAATACAAGTTCGATATTTACAGATATTCAAAAGCGCGCTTCAGGTCACCGCGTCGGATATTAATATTGCAGTTACGACTTGGGCCAGCGGTGGTATTAAAACAATGACCAATAACTTTGTATTTATGTCTCATTGATTGGACAGCTATAATAGCATACACAAAGACAATTATATTGTATCCTCTTTTATTATTAATTCTTTCACGTAAAAACTTATCTAATTAATACTAAAAATCATCGACTTCAAAAACCAGTTCGCTTTTTATTAATAACACAAATCCTATTGCTGTGAATCGTGTGCGAGCAACTTAAAGTCAGTTCAGATGTCACAAAAACAGATGACACATTAATGATAGTATCATTTGCACGGACGGAAGTTTAACTTTCCCGCGACAGTTTAAATAACAATAATCGAACAATAAAACTAAATCACGACTGAAGCGAGTGTGCCTTATCGGAGGCACGAAGTCGATCGTTCATAGTCAAAATAATGACGTGGACACACCGGGCGCCGCGGGGTAACAATTATACTCATTAGTTTATTAATCGCGGCCGAAGCCATGCATTGTTCTGCCGCGGACAATCGTCGCTAGACCAAATATCGCTCCGCTTACTTACTACACTAACATAATACATAATGAGAAAAAATTACAGCAGTATCGCATTTCCGAACAGTTTATTGCTGTTACCGACTACCACATCAAGGTTATTTGCTTGCAAAGTTTAAATTAATGTATGTATATGTAATTAATTCTTATAACAACAACTTGATTATATTTATTGAACTCCATTTCAAGTATCACAAATGGCAATAAAAAGTCAGTAATAGTCGGTTTCTTCTTAGGATATTTCTATGAAAAACATTATTATATATGAAACTGATTAAAATACAGAAATGCAGCCGGTATTACTTACATTACTTTAACAAATATACTTACGTTATCAGAAAGAAATGGCCAGTAATATGATGAAAACGAATTTACAGATATGCGTTCCCTATAGTGTAAGTGAAATAGAGAAACAAGATCCGTGAGAATAAATCGTATGCGCCGAAGCCTTTATAATCCGACGGGAGTCACAGTATAGCGATGACCCACCTACTCTACCTAAAATACATTACAACAGAAAATGCAATTTCTTCAGCATTTTACAGAGTAATGCTTTTATGTAAATGATTACAATATGAACTAGCAACAACGAGTAGTTATTAAAGTTCATAAATGTACGTACTTATAAACAACATCGATGTTATGGATTAACAAGAAAAAATATCAACAGACTCGTGGCTCGCAGTGGATGTTTGGACCAATTGTTTAAAACCATTTACCAATATACTTACACAGTCCATAAAACGAGATTCAAAGTCTCGCTTCAATGCCTTTCCCATACAAACATTTAAACCATAAAGAAAACCAATTATATGCTTCTGAAACCACATTAACAACAAATCAAAAATACAATTCTTCTGTAATCTTAATTTAAATCAGTGTTATACGAAGAAATAATTTCTTTCATTACATATTATGTATACATTTTTGTAATATATTAGTACACTGCGGCAAAAGTGTCGGTTGAGGAAAGTGATATGAGATTTGAGGAGGCGAGAGAACTAAGTAACGTACCACGACGCTTGGCACTCCGCCTCTCTGACTATCTCGTTATAGAAACAGTCCGAGGATATGCATCTGTGTATGTTATATTTATTTTCAGTTTTAATGTATTTAAATAAAAATTTCAAATAAGCAAAAATTGTGACTGTCCTCATGCAAGGTTTGCTGTGTACCTATTTACCTGCTTTTTCAAGATATTATATAATTCTAATTGTGATATGATACGTACATAAATATACTGTGTTGCTACGATTGTAAATTATAATATATTAAACCTTTAATTCGCTAAATAACAAATAAAATGTAAGTAATGAATGTTTACATGTTAGTATAGTTCCTTAATTACTGTAACTATAGTTCTATTACTTCTTACGAGTTGTTTCTCTTGAACCTGACCGCTTGATTGTAATACTCGCTGAATATTCAATGACTATATTACAAAACTTATAACATCGGAATCCCTGTTATATCATGTTTATTCAAAAGTATTTAAATTCAAATCATTGATAGGGTTCTGTACCGCAAATGAAAAAGCGAATAAAATTATTTACGTGTCTGTCTGTCTGTCCATTAGTCATTGTCGATTTTCTCGGAAACCTAACATGTTATTAACTCACATTTTTGCATTAATTTACGTTATAAAAGGTTCATCTATATCCACACAAGTAAATAAATTAGAAGTGTCTGTCTGTAATTTTAAAATAAAGAGTGTACTTAAACTCCTATTGCAGTTATTATATCTATTTTCACGTTATCAAAACCCAAACGCGATTTTTGAATTTTCGTTTATCTGTTCGCCCAGTAAGTATGTAAAGACCGTGACGCTTAGTTCTCCGTCCTCTCTGACTATCTCGGTAGGGATACAGCGTGAAGATATAGATATATGTATGTATGTGTTTGCCCAGGCGAAACTCCGAAACAGTTGAACTGATTTTGGCGTGACTTTCATTAGCAGGCAGAGTTCTCAGAAAGTAATCTGGGCTACTTTATATCCCAGAAAAATACTAAATTTAACTCAGAAACCGGGTGGAACGGCTAGTAGGAAATTAAACTAGAAAAATAGGAAAAAATAAAGAAGGGGTAATTGAACATTTGTAAATTTGTGAAATCTCTTTTTTGAATTCAATGATTTCAGAGAACATCTTTACATTCTTATAGAGAATATCTTTATATTCTTAAAAACTTTATGTGAGAAACATTACAATGAAAGATATTTCTAGAAATTAAGTTTAATAATTTACCATTTTATAAATGTTGCACAGAACCCTCTGTGCGCGAAACGAACTACTACTCGTACTAGACGGATTCTAATCAATTAAGCCTCGTTACGAGGTATTTTGAACGACAAATTTAGCAGCGGTTTGGAAAGAAAAAATCGGCAAGAGTCTCAGTCAGGTATTATTTTTTCAACATTACGTTATAATATATCATATATTTCTATTAATATGCACTTTCAAAAGATTCTTTCTTAAAATTTTTAAACTTATTGCAAATTAGCTATAAGTATATGAACTTTCAAACATTTTTACTTTAAAAAGAAGCAAAAGAGAATTTAAATTAAAGTGCGTAGACAGACTTATTATTTATTAGAGAATTTTAATTATTCATGTTTCTAAGAAGATATTACATAATATTACCGAAACAAAAGACTATTCTTGAAAAAAGTAGTTGATAACACGTGTATTAAATTCACATATTAATCACAATAAAATATTGTATACATATGTTTGTTCGTATTGCAAACCGCAAAATAAAAGTTTAAAATTGTTTTTGAACAAAAAAATTCTCAAATACTTTGAATTATTGTAGCACAAACTAAAACATAACACTATTGTGAAGCTTTAGTGACGGTGTAAACGAACCATATGGATGTTACACGGGTTGATGGTCGTTTTAAAATAAACAATTGAATCAGAAGCGGCGCCCAAGATTTTATATACCGCAAATTAAATTATAATACATAGTTATGTTATGTATATGTTACAATCTTAACACTTAGCTAACGTATTATATTCTTAAATTATCACTGTTTTTTTGTGATGCAACGTTTATAGAAATATTCCATTACAATAGAAAATTTCATAGCGATAAATACAAATTAATAATTAAAATGTCGCATTTTCGCAAAGTTATTGATCCTGTATAAAATACAATACTATATGAAAGAAATCTCTTTCTGTTTGGCTATCTTTGTGACTATACTCAGTTCTCCATGGGCTATACTTATGTTAATATATTCTGTAGACTATAGGTACCATATACATACCTACACATGCGAAATATTGAATTAATATTGATTAATACCTTTTAAGTGGAAACAATTCACCTAAATCCTTACATAATATTCTTAGCCTTTTATTCTTTAAATGACAAACATTTCTGTTTTGTTTTTTGCATAAAAGCTAATACATTTCATATTATTTGAACCAGCTTGTTAATTCTAAAAGTCAAAAGTGAAAGTGGAATTCTATATTAGCAAGCTCATAAATTCATTAGTTATTATAATTTTACTATTTTAATTCAATCACAACAAAGGATGAATCATGCCTTTATGTGACTGTATTCAAATTATGGTATTACCACACCGCGTCGATGGTTAATCACTAATGTTCACTCAACTCATATTCGCACATCCTCGTGAATTGACTTAAACATTATGTTCCAATGAATGTAACCGCCTTACACAAGAAAGCACTTTACCTTATAGCGAAGTCTCAATTGGTTTTTTCTTTAATAATATTTACGAAGACTCAACTGATATACACGACGCATAACATGTGAGAGATTAATTTCTGAGGTGGCAGATTGTCACTATAATTTATGATCGGCCATTGTCTTTGAAATGACGTCATGCCTGTCCGGCATTGTCACCTGATCGAATTACATTTTATGAATAATTTTTTTTATTTGTGTGATCATGAGACGCAAGTAGTCATTATGTGACCACTGGAAGTAAAGGCTTTGCTTACTTTAGAAACTTGTACACTTTATAGTAGTATAAAATATCTCATAATTATAAATTAACAGTGATAGACAATGAGATGACAAATTCACATTATGCAGCATTAATCTATTGTATAATGTGAAGTTTTCTGGCAGGGGCTACTTTGATCGTTTTTTGTGTTAATAAATAAAATGTAATACATATTCAAGTAATAACGAGACCCGTTCATACGGGTAGATCAGTCATTTGCAGATAAGAATCAAGTTGGAAACCTTCTCGACTACCTATCGCCATTTATGTTACTCGTTGCCTGTAGGAATAGATATGTTCAGCTAGTAGTGAATAACAAAATTAAGTATGACGGGATACTGACATTGTCAATGTTCTTATGAGATTATATCTGAATACATTATATCTGAATAAGTACATTTACTCGTATCGCTGTAGTTTAGTGCACTGACAGTTGACCAAGAAACCACTGCGGTTTCGACTCTCTAGTCTGTCAAGGAAATCTATTGTCCCATGGTCTTATATTTCAGACCGCAGACTGGGGCACTCTCAGTCAGCGACCCTACATACCCTGGCCATTACAATTTCACACATAATCAATGACACACATTTATAGGCGTTAAATTGTCTCTTAAACGGTCCTATAAAGTAGATGCAAAGCGATCATAAAAACTTTAACGCACTTTGTGAAACTGTCGTAGACATAGTATTAGAAAATAGATGTGGTGTCGGGATGCAGATGTTCTCTAATGTAGCTTAGTACTACGCTGCAATAAAAATCATTATTAATTATAAATATGCGTCAAAGATTTGCATAGAAAAAATCGAGTTACCTCTCTCTACATTAACATGTTGTATCTAGATAGTTATTAGAAACTGAGGAGGTAAGTACTTAACTATCCATTAATATGTGGAGAAACGTACTTTTCACGTATGTCTACACACGCGGCAACTTGAATAGTAATATTCAAGCGTTAAATATGCGTGTCTTTTAAGAGGGTTGTCAATGCAACAAAAGTCTGTCTGCCAGAACAACGTTGGGTGGAGCTAATAAACTATTTGAGCAGAGGCCTGTGTTGACACTGGCGTTTCACACCTGAACAATGCTCCTCGTTTGCATTAATGTAAATTAGGTTAGCCCTCCCGACGCCGCGCCTACGTCAATTAGATGCGCCCTAAAGTGGTGCATGCGTATGTAAACTCAACTAACAGCACCTAGATATGTACTTATGTATGTGTAAATTACTACAAATGATAATGAATGATGAATGTTAAAACATGCCGCAATATTTACGATAACGATATGTAAACAATACCCGTACAAAAGACATCAACGTGTTAAGTGTTAAATCCATATTAGAAACCTATCAATGTCAAGCTAACATGTATCGTTATTAATTATACAAAAGTGACAGCGAAAATTGAAATGAACCATCAAAACAATACGGAGTCTGCAAGTGTAAAGTATAAATAGCTTGAGGCAGCTTCTAAAGCGGGTACGGTGTCAAAAGTCTACACGTTTGTTCAACGTCTGTCAGCGCCTGCGCCGATCACGTAAACATAACCGCCTGCACCCCGCGCACATCTCCTACACCTAACGATTCGCATTTTTACGAGAATCTGCGGCACCTACTTTACATCGCTGTGAAACTTAACATTGTTCGCTATGTGAAAAAATAAATTATTTGTTCTCCAAAAATGTTATTTAAGAATAAATACGTATTAAGACAACGAAATATAATTAATTTTGAACTAATCTTATAAGTTCAATGCAAACAATATCAAAAGCCAGGAACAAAATCAAAATTAATCGGACGTGCCATTACCATTTCCGAACGTCACAAATCACACTACCATCGTAAATACTGAACGATGGGTTGCCAAAATCTGAAATCTATAGCCGAAAAAGAACTATGCTGGGAATGACTTTTTTTTCATCTTGAAGCGGTGGAGTCGCACGCGCGGCTTGATTGTGGCTGTGTGGTCCTCGCTAGCCACTTTGTAAATAGCGCGGTTTACCTTTTTCAACCTTTGTGTTTTGTTACCTTTTGTGCTGTTGTACGATCAATATTACCATAGCTATTTAGGATCGTCGGATAAATAAATACGCCATTTATCATGATAACTGATGCACGTGAACGTCACCGCGTCGCGACAATCAGATGGGGTGAAGATTTGATGTTCAGTCTTAATAAATTGTAGCGATTTATCTTTACATTGTGTTTTGAGTTATAAATTATAATGACAATACAGAATATCGAACACACTCGAATGCTGCAATATACACAAAGAAATTAATCATCTGCATACCCAAATACTTCCAGATAGAAGTGGCGTCATGGTGTCATTTTGTTGCGCTTTGATGCACTATCTACCTCGAACGAAAAGTGGCGTGAATTATGTATAATTTACATTATATTGAACATAATTTTACTAATTTTCCTATACTCTGTTATACGAAAAGTAGGTACTTAATAGTCAATAGCGAAATTATGAGTTGCTACTGAAACGCATCTGGTGGTAACTCATTTGATTAAACTTTTTCGAGTAGAAGGAAGCGATTAAAATGGAATGTCACTAATTAGGTGCTAAATTGAAGTCAAAATCCCCGACCGGTGTTATAATAGTGCTGATCCCTGTTCTCTGTTCAGATATCTGCTATTTAAACATTATCTAAAACTCAATTTATTGTTCATTTTGTAGTCTGTCAATACAAAGCTTTTAACCCTAATACCTACAGAGAAGAATTTTAAAATTAAATATCATAACCGATAGAGTGACTTAATGAAGCAGTTAAGATTTATAACTTGACATCATGCTCATGTTAACCCAATCGCTTATGTTACACAAAAACGTCTTTTCCGGAATGCGGTCGTCATCGGAGGTAAAACATCAATTGTAACACAATAAATTCACCCAAACCGCAGGCTCTTTCACAATATTTGTATCGGCCCTATAAACGGTGCGACAAAAAGGTCCGAAAGGGCGGCCCTCGGTGAATGAAGGGAAGGTAAATAAATATAAATAAAGGTGCAGGCGGTGAAGAGCGCGGGGGATGCGATATGGAGGCTTCCTACGGCGCCTGCGCAGCTTGTGTGCGTGTATCTCACGGGATGTGCTTGCGGTCTCGTACTTTTGTGCAACAAACATTTTTAGACAGTTACTTTGAATTTAATGTTCTTCTCTTTTAGCATAAAAATAATAGATATAATTTTTTTTTTATTGCGGCACTAAGCACAAAATATTATTAGGTATTAGGTAATATAAGAAATAAATGAAATTCATGTTATTGAAATTGAATTACAAGGTCGTTGTCTACATATCGACAGGTTACATGTCATTTAACTACCAATAAGAACTGTAAATATACGTACGGTATGTCCCTCTCTGTGAGTACAATCGCATTCAGCAGGACCAATTACGTTCCTACGGCATTGCGAAACGCATTTTTATTGGGTGTAAGATTTAAGTGCCGATCGGCACTCCGAATACGGCCCTGCATGATTTTACGGCCTCTTAAGCCTCTTACGGATCCATTTTAGTCCGA
This sequence comes from Zeuzera pyrina, assembly GCA_907165235.1. Classification (NCBI taxonomy): domain Eukaryota; kingdom Metazoa; phylum Arthropoda; class Insecta; order Lepidoptera; family Cossidae; genus Zeuzera; species Zeuzera pyrina. Next base: position 15,854,752 of record OU015624.1, read on the forward strand.
GCGTTCAAGCTAACTAGTGATTTCAATAACGATAGTGTATCATAATTCGCGGATAAAAGAGCATCAAAGAAAAACAAAGTGAAAATAAATCAAACCAAGACTAACATAAAATATTAATAAAATATTAATGAACACGACTTAAAGAATGCAATAAATTATAAGTACTTTTACAACAAAAGCATAGACACTACAAGCTGAAATAACCTAAAAGTAACCAAAACTTATCTGAGAGAAAATAAACTAACTATTAACTATAAAAACACATGAGTTTATCGGATGTATAAGTAGATAATTCCCAAAGCAATAGATCATACTACATTGCGAAACCAAGGAAGGGAATGTGCGTACCGTTTGAAAGCTATAAATTACTAATAGCTATCGATAACACATGAAATGAAGAACACTTTGAAACACGTAAACAACGCACTAGATTTAAGAGAAACATGATTCCGTGAACAAGGAGCTATAAAAACCATTTAAAATATGAAATAATATATTAGTTTTTAGTAATTTAGGAAAAACGTTTGAGTAAGGGCCGTATCGTAAGTTTCTAAAACGATTTAAAGTATTTTTGTATAGGTATCGAATCTTAATATTTATATCAGTGTATCTGTGAAAACTATAAATATACGTATACGTATAATGATATTGAGAGTACTTATTTGAAAGACTGAGGTATAATAACAACATAATAAAGTAGGTGTAAGTAGACCTAATTTTCTCAATGTTAAAATTAAAATTTGTTTACTCATAATTACGACTACCTCCGTGGCGCAACGGCTTAGCGCGTCGGAAAGTAAACGGGGGTTGCGGGTTCGATTCCCGCCCCGAGTCTGGGTGTTTAATGTATAATATGTATTTATTTACAAAAGAAAAGTATATAAGTAGTATATCAGTTGTTTAGTACCCATGTGAGTACCCATAACATAAGCGCTTTGCTGCTTACTTTGGGACTAGATGGCGCTGTGTGAAATCTCTGAGTTCATTATTATTTATTTATTTAAAAAAATTAGACGCGCAATTTGTAGATCTTTATTTTTTCTGATGCTTGTTTTCATTGTTTTAATTTGTAGGCCGCAAAAAATAGATATATTAGGAGTTAAAGTACGAAATTGCCGTTTCGTACTGAATTAAAACTATTTTTTTTTGTAAGATGAAATACATTTATTTAATCAAAGTATCTAGCCTCGTTATCTATACATTTTTGCCATCTAATCGGAAGATCATTTAAACCTTTGAAATAGAACTCTAGGAACCTGAACTCCACAAACTGTGTGAAGGCATTTAGTACCGATTCATAGAAATAAAATTTCTTTCTTTGCAAAAAATTGTCCTAATCGCGAAAAAAATGGTAATCGGTTGGGACGAGGTCCGGCGAGTACGGAGGATGACGGATGGTTTCTAACTGCTGGTATTGCATTCTTAAAACTGATTCTCGAGCATCGTGAGGTCTTGCGTTATATGGAGCAATAATGGTTAAAATCGATTGAGGAGTCGGAGATGGTTTGCTGCGAGTTTCGCCATCATTGTTTGGAGTTATGCACAGAAGACATCTACTGTTATTGCTTGACCAGATCTGAGGAAGTTGTAGTGAATTACACAATGAAGTGACCAGCAAATAGTTATCTTCTGTGGATTAGCGTTGCTTCAGATCATTGGTGTGTGATTATCGTAAAGAATCCACTTTTCGTCACACGTTACAATTCGGTCCAAAATACCTTCATTTCTGCACCGACTTAAAAAGGTTCAATGCGCGCTGCTCTATGCAGATCAATCAAATCATGAGACACACATTTTGGCTCAATATTGTGGATATACTAACCTCAAACCATGCCGCTAATTCCTTGGTAGTTTGATACGGGTCGGCTTCCACCATAACCTTCAATTCATCGTTATTTAATTTAGTGGTTGCTCTTCCTCGTGGTTTATTCTTCATGTCAAAGGTTCTTCTACTAAAGCGGTTAAATAAAAAACGGTGTGTTCGTTAGCCGTATCCTCTCCAAACACAACATTAACATTACGAGCAATTTCTGCTGCTTTAGTGCCACGTCGAAACTCGTATTCGAATATTACTCTGATTTTCACTGAATCCATCTTCACGTTAAAATCTGAATGTAAAACAATCGCAAGTAAAAAATCAAATGTCATGATTTTTTGAAATTTAAAATTGTATACTTTTCGTGTGAAAAATGTTTCACTCTGAATCTGACATCAGGCAGGTTTTATTTTAATTTAAAATGGCCAATGCGTTAAAACGGCAATTTCATACTTTATATTATTGGGTACCCAGATATACAATATGTAACAGAATTAACCAGAAATCTCAGACACCTTCACATAATAATCCATTTTTATTTTTTTTCTACGAACTCAGTCTTTTATTTCTTAAATTATTAATGCCATTTAAATAAGACATTTGTGGACACTGGTCACTCGGACACGTCTCGAACATAGCGCGCTAGCATGATACAAAACGGTACCACCGCCCGGACTACGTTCGTTTGTGTAGTAAGCTAATAGAACAAAAATGCGCTTAATCGGCTTCCGTGCAAGGTTTATTTTAATTATATCAATTTATGCGACCACGACTTCATTTTAATGAAATTATTAACAAATACAATACAAATTAAAAATAGTTAAAACTGATTCAAGTAATGTATGATACAAAATAGTTTCTGCTTTTTCACATGTCATATGACTTCAATTATCTTTTCGTTCTTAAAATAAAGAATACCGTTCTTTATTTTAATACCGTTTTTTACATAAACCCAATACTAAAGTATTATATATTAAGACTCAACATCACGAATATCATAATTAGAAATGCTCCATATTACATGTGAGTAAATTTATCGTTGTAAAAATATTTTTTGGAGGATTGTAGAGCAATCAAATAAATATAGGTATATTGTATAGACTCAGGCGTTAGTTCGCGGAAGTCCATCTAAGTTCATGTGATAAATTCCTAAGTTTTTTAACTGTCTTCCGTAAAAACTTTCGAACTTGTTGACCGACACGTGTTTCACTTCTAACTTTTTGAGATCAGATTCAGTCGGCTAGCCAGCTCAGAGTGATGAGGATAGCTAAAACATATTATTTAATTCATTACTATAAACTTAAGTGTTATTCTAATTATTGCAATCAGTAATAGACTACCTTTAATTGTCGGGTATTTCGTCATGTGTATATAAGGAAATATCCGATAGTTAAATACTGATTAATGTTGTAGTCGAAATTGCGTATGTCGAAATTTTCAGTATGAAGTATCGAATATACATATATGCCTGCACAGCATCAAACGCATTGTTCGAACCCTACGTGTAAATGGTTGACAATAAAATCTCAAAATTAAAATAAATATCACTCCTCATTATAAGAGTACATAGTTGTGATTAATATTGAATAACAAGATACGCCAATAAAAAGAACCTAGATGAGTAATTTTCGTATATACCTGCCTACTTCAGTCTTGTTTATACGCTTCATCAGTAGTAGGGATATAATGCCCTATTTAACTGCTTTTAAACAAATCCTTTTCAATCTTGCGAGAAATAGACAGAATCACTTCCTATTTATGTAGGTAAATAGGTCACACATATTCTTAAAATTCCTACGTCAGAAGTTTAGGAAAACAATCGCAAAACGAAAGAAAGTTCCAAAAAAATTGAAATAAGTTTCACATTACTTGTAGAATATAAATATCTACTTTAAACACTAACGATAACAACATTTATCTACACATCTCATAATATGTTTATTATACTCGTATTATTAGCAAATAAATATTATCAATATTTTAAATAACAAGAACTCATGAAATAATTAACAAAGATTGCATTAGAAAAAATATGAATATTGTTCTGTAGTTCTTGGCTCAACATCGACTGTTTGACAGATAAGATTAAGGTATTCACCAGCTGTACAATGATAAATATTTGCCGTAGTAATTAAAACAAACGCCACGCACAGACTTGCGACTTATTCAAACGTTGTACCGCTTTTTGCAGTTATATTTATGGTGATGTTTTAAGGAATGTATTGCTATTAATTCATATAGATACGACTAGACTACAAACACTTCTCAGTTAAATCAACTATGGAGTAGTCATATCTCATAATACGTATATTCGAGCACAAATCTACTTTAAACAGACCACAACAAACAACCACTTTGTACATCTTTTATAACACGGTTGAGATTCATGTGGTGATGTTAACACACTTGTGTGTACATACATCACATCTGTTTACGTTACCAAGAGAAATGCAAATCGTTAATTTATCGCCACCTTTAGAAGTGACTACAAATATACCTGTCTACATATATCCATATGTATTATTAGACGCAGCGTAAACAAAACAGAGGTGAAAGACCCATTACCTTAATCTTACAATTTTGACAACCTAAGAAAAAATAGTTTTTAATATCAATTTTCAGTATTATTTTACTTCATTAACATGAATAGCGGGTACATTTACTCACATACCCGTGTTACCTTTTTTTTTTCAATAGACAGTTTTATAATTTGGTAAAGAAGACTCTAATATTGTGCACTTACTTCAATCAGTTTGATATAAGCTATATCTATATGTAGGTAAACCAAAGAGCAAACCTAATTTCTTTTTTGTTTTACTTCTTTAGTGTATTTATTATTGACCAGGATACACATGAATGAAAATCGCAATAAACTAAGTACTTTGTAAGGGAAATTACAAAACAAAATAAACGTTTAAAACACAGAGCTAAGATCTGTACCCTTGAAAGTGCAATCTTCCTTGTTTGAAGAGAGCCTTATCTTAGAATTTACACAAGAGTCCGAGCTTAGAGACGAACGATCATTACGTACATACATATCTTACATGGACAATGGAAAATAAATAAATATTATGCATATTTTGGAATGACACATTCAGTTAAAATATATTTAATTTATTTTTACATTGTTCACGTAGTCAAGCCGAATGAATTTTTAGTGTGTAACATATAGATACGATTGACATGCTATGTTATTTCAATATTGCACAAAAAACAGCTAATTAATCTACAAATTGTGCTATTGTAAATATAATATATACGATTTAACTGTTAATAGATCGTGTTGTAATAGTTTATTTAGCTATATGCGCTTGTATATGGTTATAACATCGAACATCAATATATTTTAACGTTTGGTTAACCAGCAAAAACACCAGATTATATCACAAGGAAATAAACCAAATGCTGTTCCTATCATCAAAGCAGTATCTAACGAAATGTTTATTTTATTTAGTTATAAGTATATGCTTGTACACGATTCAGAGAAGGTCATACCGACCACAGGCATACGTTTACTAAATGAAAAATCACAGTTAAAATTACTCAGTAATAAGATGAATAAATAATAAAACTTTGTTAACTAGGTATATCTAACTAAATATAGCCTTGTCTTTTTCGAAATATTAGTCCAACGTTAATAAAATACAACAAATCGATTTGTCGATATAACGTGTAAGTCAGTTACTTAGATATCTACTACCAATAAATAAACACACTGCCATAATGCGGCTGTTAGGAGATCTTTATTACATTTTACAACGTTGTAAACCCACCATTGAATTTTAGGATTAATTTGATTACAGTCAATTATTCACCGAACGGACCTCGTTCCATTTTTTATCTTGCACTAATAAGCCGAAAAGTATCTAATTTAGATGGCGGTGTCCTTTGCTGCTAACAAATTAAACCACTTTAGCGTATTGGTAAATAAATAAAATCAATATTAACAATCGATAATTAAGTGACTTTAAAACGATTTCAGCGCATAAAATGATTGTTTGATTTACTTGGCGAGAATAAAATTAAGGAGTGTGTTCACAAACATATGTATATAATATGTACGTATATTAAGAGAAGGCATTTTAATTGCCACGTCATTCCACGTTTGAGAAAACCTTAAACGCGGACTAATCTCAGGATTACAATAGGGCTTAAAAAGTAGATAACAAAAGTCGGTGTGTCGTCGGGAGTGGCGTGCTATCTGCGCGCGCGCAGCAGTAAAAGCTCATTGTAACTCGAGCCTCAAATACGAAATTGAATAATGCTGACCTATCCCGCGACCGCCTTCGCCATAAATCACCGAGATATTTATGTCCCTCGAGTCCCGCGCACCGGCCGCACCCCCTCACTTAGCCCAGCGTTATTCGCGTCCAGGGATATAAAATATTAAATAAAAACTTACATAAAATTGTAAGTAACTCCGATTGGAATCGGAGGAACGCAGCCGATGTGGTTGCACACCTATTCTGCGGTCTGCGCACTAGCCAACCGCACTATGGCGAAAGTGTTGGTTATAGTGAATAGTCAGGTAAAAAGTGATACTTTATTGTATGTGTAAATTTATACAATTTGTTAGCATTTTACATTGTTCATAGGATAAGCGTCTTCTAAGAAAGCTAAAAAAATATTTGTTTAAAAAGAATTCAAAGTATTAATTAGTTCTTTGAGTTTTAACTCTCCGAGCTATTTTACGTTAAGGTTTTGTTGCCTATTTTCGAACTTCATAATCAGATTTGAATATGATTTATATAGTATGTACACAAAGTAAAATGAAATAAATATATACAACAATATATCCACGTTATGAAATAAAATATAAAACAGAAATAAAACGTTAGGAAATACTATGCAACAAATAGATTGAATAGAGTCTATATGAAGCCGGTTAAAAGTATTATCATGTTGTACAAGTATTAATTCAAGTGGTACATATGTAAGTAGATAGAATAAAAAATATTTTCTTTATTATACCTATATATTTGTTCCACAAAACATTTTTATTTAATTTTTAATGAGCCTTTTAGAAAGCTATTAACTATGTAGGTATTATGTATATCAAATTTTTGTAAGAACTATCCGAAGGGTCAATCACTTCCATTACTACATCTAAAGTGTCTCATTGAATGCATGTGACTAAGCCAGAAATTTGAATGCGTAAATCATTATAAATCATTTAAATAATTTTCTATGAATGCATTTTCTTAATTATATGGCTTTGTGGTCTTATCTAAGTAAAGTACAACTGAAGTAAAGTGCAGTGTTTTAGTAAAAATTACGAAACTACAAACCCTCAAGTGTCAAACCGTTACACAACGCATGTTTCAACGGAAGAGTTATCTATGAAGTATCAAGCGCGTAACGTACCATTTCCCGCACCCATTAAAATTGTACGTATAGGTACTATATTCCCTCTTATTTATGAGAAATAAATAATACTATTAGACGGAGATACCGATTCCTGATAAAAAGTGGGCCCGAGTTAAATGGGAGGCACGGTAGAGGCAGAAAGAAAGTAATGGAGGCGCATCGAACCGGTTTAGAGATTTTTACGAATGCAAGGCTGGTCGGTTCGAATCGAGACGGACTATGTGCTGCCTGCGGCGGGCATATAACTTAACCGACGGTGGATTCGCGCCAGCCTTTCTTCCACGCACACTGGCACATAAAATTTATCCGACCCATCCATATAACGATTATCTCCAAATAGAATTCCGACACGCATTTTGCGAATTGAAGGCATTCACTGAAACAATTAAAACATTTGCCGTATAATCAGGCCACTTCTTGAATTTGATTTACGAATGTGACGTTAGTGAACTATTTCAGGAATGAGGTTGACTTCGATTGAAATGTGTTCGCAATCAGTTGATGTTTGTATGCACCTTTTGACTATAGCTTTTTAACTGTAAACATCTTGTCTCACAAATCTCAATGTTAGGTGACTTCGACCTAGCTGCAACTGATAGGTTGACATTGCATCAAATACAACCCGAACATTACGGTAACAAATTATTCGAGTTGTATTTCAGCATTGTTACACACACAGGAATTATAAAAACTTGCCAAAACGTGGCGGACATACATCAATTTAGGATAACGAAATAAAAGTTTCATTTAATAAATTGGTACATACATACATACAATGATATTATAATACAAGAGAGGTAGATAGGTTACCTTAGTACTAATCCAAGTAAAATATTGTCCCAGTGACAACGTTACAAATTGAGACAAATATACATTGCACTGCGTCGCTATGCAATGTAAAACATAATTGCATTTTCAAACTAACAAATCACATAGCTCTCTAAATCATTGTGATTGGTCAATTTCAATTTCTTATTATTAATTCAATTCTTATATTAAAATGTATTAAGCGAATCGGTGACTAATTCATAGAATATTAGTAATTAATTCCACAGAACAGACATTTGAAAAAAATATGATTGATACCTAATGGGATTAGACAGTGAAAAGTGATGTTTGCTTTTTTTCGAATTTCGTTTTTCTTGAATCATGTACATGAGAACATATTTATTTAAAAAGATCGCCAACATTTTTTAATTATAAATTTGAAAATGATGAATTATATATTATTGCTTTTAATAAATGTCCAGGATGATTAAAACTGGGTGGCTGCGTCATCACATGATCGTGTATATTATAAAAAACGTTTGGATTATTAAAAGATTTTAGAATTTCGAATGCGCAATAGGCATTGCATGACATTGTTGGTTCTGTAACATTACTTTTCATATTCTTTGACCAAGTCCGGGTTAGCTAATTAGCAAAGTTTTGGGGGTGCCACTTTTCGAGTGCATGTAACCTATCTACCTCTTTTGTATTATAACATCATTGCATACACACATATCCTCACGCTGACGGGAATGTGAAAAGCACTCTCATACCTACGCGAAAATGTGTGACGAGAATGATGAAATTTGAGGAAACGAAAGAAGAATGTAAGAACCGCGAATCTTGGCGCTCCTTCCTCTCTAACTGCCCCGTTAGGGATACAACATGAATATATGTATGTATGTAATAATGTAATGTTACTTAATTACTTGTTAATTAACAAAAAAAATTGTTTTAGGTTTCAGTTTATATTTTTGAGCCAAGTTTCAACTAAGTGTTAAGATAATGGAATAAATCGACTGTTAACTTACAAACAGACCAACAAATTACGAAATTACGAGTGTCTAATTTTTGCTACAATGGCTACGCTACCCTCATAAAATAAATTCCAAGTTATTTCCCATCCGGGATAGACAGAATATCCACAATACAACAAAGTAACGTCTTAGCACCTTTTCTAGCAATAAATATCTGGGCTTATAGAAGGCCGACAGGGGAACGAGATAGTGATAGTTTGGTAGCCCGTCGACTATACGAATCCTTAAAGTATCCCCTTAGCTTGGCCGAGTTAGAGCCATACAAGCTTACGCATACAAGCAATTCCAGAGCAACATGGAAGGAATATTATTAAAACAAAATTAAATAATATTGTACCCATTTCATTGAATTCGATTTAATATTTACTCCCTTTGCAGTCAAAACTTTGAGACTATCTGAGGCCCCGAAGCTCAGTGACCGGTTTTTGATATCTGTAAGCGACTAGTCGAGTCTTCGGGAGACCGTTGGATTGGCAGCTTCATCCGCCAACGAATCAGCTTGGCTATATAGAGAGATAATGCTGCCGGTCTGCTAGACACCCTGAGCAATGACAACTTTCTAAGCGGCAACTTTGGGAAAGTCTATTATTTAATTTATTTAATTGTGTAGGTAGAGAATATCAGCTGTACATTACGGAATGTACTTTGAAACCTCCACATATCGCTTTTGAAGACGTATTTAAATATACCCATCTCTAAATAGGTCTTTAAAAGTCGAGTAGAAGTTTCAGTAACTTTTTTTATTTAAGTCGATAACTGCTGAGATATACGCTTCAAAATATTGTAAAAAGTGTCCCTTCCCCTTTAACTTTCTAATTATAGGGTAGAAAACTGAAAAAGTATAAGATAATAGAACTTCAAAAGCAGTTTCTACAAAATAGTGCTAATGTGTAATTTTTTCGCTCATTAATGTACTATGAACCCTAAATGTGAAAAGACCAAGTTTTTCTTGACATGTAATAATTATCTACACAATCGAACATTTTATATTTTCATATTCTCATACGCTGCAATAAATGTAATGAATAACTACGAAAATAATATATCAAGCTCTGAGGCTGAGGATATGAGTGTTATAAGTACACAAACAGACAATGATAAGGCCGACATTGTCCTTCTTTGTAATCAACATTTTCTACCTACACTAAGGTACATAATATAGACAACAAGTATTAAGATCTTTACTGCCTTCAGTAAAAATTTCTAAAATTTAGGTAGCTCCCAAGATAATTTAAGTGATACGTAGCACTAATTTTATTTTCACGTATGCGTAAAAATAAAATTATGCATATGCGTATGTAAGAAATATATTTAAGAGATACCCTAGAGTAAGAATCTCTTGCTGAAGAGGCATTATAGGTTTGGTTGGTGCAAATAGGCAAAATATTTTAAAGATAAAATTTTACATTTCACTAGTATAAAGAATTCTTATAGACGGTTCTGTCTACGCTCTCAATGTCACGTTCACTTGGAGGAGCTAACAAGAAAATTAATTATTTTAAGTTATCGGTATCATTAATATTTTTTTTTAATTAAAAGAATTTAAATAACTATATTTTCATAGTTCAAATTTGAAACCATTAAATAGGTCAGTGATTTACATATACATACATACGAAACATTAATTTAAAATCAATGCTCTCCTAATATATAGATATGTATATATACGTATATTTGGTGTGCTTGTACTTTTAAATGTGACTTGCGAAAAAGCCAATTACGTATATGTATATAGACGTACCTTAATTTTTATTTAACACGTAAATGCTAACTACAAAGTCAATAATAGACATATCACGTTTCAACTGGCCTAAATCGCACGAAATGTACCTACATTTTGCCTTGCCATGGATTTTGACGTCGAATATTTTCTTTGTTTGTTTGTCAACATCTGACTGTGTTTGCTCAGCCATTAGAGCAAAGCTAGTCATTCGTAGCCTATCGTAGCCGACACGTAAGATCTGCAAACTCACATTACTCTGTACATTTTATTTCTTTGTTTTATAATAATAGTAGTCATCTGACCATCACACTAAAATTATCCGAATTAGCATGAATGAGTGCCACAAAACTAACTACGGAGGGGTTACCTAAAAAATTGCAGACAGCGACAGCCACGCGATTATTACGCGTCCGGTGACTAAGTGTAATAAAAAATTGATAACACGTAACACGATTGCGTGTCTATTATGTCATGACCGTAAAATGCATTTTCCGCGGTAGATATACGGCTACTATATAAATTACATTATTCGCATTCTTATTTTAACTGCAAGTTAGATACTCGTAATAAGCGTGCGGGACTATCCAGTGATATTCACTGATACCCACTATTTCATTGTTATAAAATTGATAAATATATTTATAATTATATTTTTAACTGGTTAAAACTAGCCACAAAAGTACAATAGAATAGAATTAGAAATAACGAAGATTTTTCAATACAAATTGGTAATAAGGTTGTTACTAATAAAATTGAGGTTGCTAATGCTTTTGAAAATTATTTTTCGAATACACCTATAGAAATAACGAATGATTTGGGAGCGTCTTCGCAAACAGCAGAAACGTTTTTGAGAAAAAATGTTGGAAAATGGTTCCCTAATTTTCAATTTAGGTACACATCTTCACTTGAGATAGAAAAAATTTTCAAGCAATTACATAAAAAGAAAAGTGAAGATTTATGGGGACTATCAGTTCATGTCATGACTGGTGTAATACCCTTATTATCGCCAATTTTGGTAGAGATATTTAATAAATGTGTCGATCAAGGGGTGTTTCCCAATTTAATGAAACACAGTAAAATTATTCCATTGTTTAAGTCAGGTTGTATGTTGAATCTAACAAATTATCGCCCGGTGTCAATATTGCTAGTATTGAGTAAAATATTCGAAAAAATAATACTCAATCAAATGCTAGCACATTTTAACATTCACGGGGTGTTTCACGGTCAACAGTACGGGTTCACGAGAGGGCGGTCAACAACTCATGCGGGAGTAAGCTTGATCAAGACTGTACTTCAGGCTTGGGAGGGATCTCAGGATGCCATTGGTGTTTTTTGCGATCTTTCCAAGGCTTTTGATTGTGTTTGTCACGAAATTTTAATTTGCAAGCTTAAATACTATGGAATTCGTGGTAACGCTCTCGATCTCGTGGTCTCGTATTTGTCTGGCCGGGAGCAAAAAGTGAGTGTCAATGGGGTTTTGTCTGTTGGTTCAAGGTTAAGAATGGGCGTTCCCCAAGGATCAATTTTGGGACCTTTTCTGGTTCTAGTCTACATTAATGATATCCCATTTATGCTCAGGAACTTATGCGAAATAGTATTATTTGCTGATGACACTTCATTGCTATTTAAACTGGACAGAAATAACTTAAATATTACCTGGGTGAACGGGATTCTGGCGGACGTCTCGGGGTGGTTTGCTGTTAATAATTTACTACTGATTGCACAAAAAACCAAATGTATTAAATTTTCCCTTTCTAATGTATCCAGAATCCATGATAAAATAGAATTGGGTGGGAAACAGTTAGAATTAGTTAGGTCTGCCAGTTTTCTTGGTTTAACAGTAGATAGTAAATTGCAATGGGCGGATCATATCGGGGCATTGGCTAGTAAGCTCGGTTCCGCGATATATGCCATTAGACGCATTAGGCAATTGACGGATGCGGATACGGCTAGTTTGGTGTACTTCGCATATTTTCATAGCCTAATGTCCTATGGCCTTTTGCTGTGGGGATCAGCGGCGCATATTAACTCGATTTTTATTTTACAAAAAAGAGCGATACGTGCTATTTACAGTATGAATGCACGAGAATCACTAAGAGATCGTTTTAAAGACATTGATGTACTGACCTTGCCGTCCTTATACATCTTTGAAATTATTATGTATACGAGGAAAAATATAGATCAATTTACAAAAAAGGCGATATTGGTGGTATGGAAACCCGAGGTCGGGATAAATTGGTTGTTCCAAAATTTAAATTACATAAGTCAAATGTTTCATTTTTGGGTAACTGCGTTCGTTGTTATAATAAAGTTCCTCAAGAAGTCACTCAATTAACAGAAAATATATTTAGATTAGTTATAAAACGTACATTGATTAGACAATCATACTATAAAATAAACGATTTCGTTGAAGATAAAACAATAGTCTGGAAATGATTTTCTCTGCACATGCATTTACTGGCTCTCTGAATATTGTATTTTAATAAACCTTTTGTAAAATGATGTTGAAAAAATTATACCTGACTGAGTTTCTTGTCGGTTCTTCTCAGTGTCCAGGTTTTCTTTTCTCTTCTCTTTGAACCGAACTAAAGTAGATTTGACGTTCAAAAATACCTCGTGATTGGGTTTACTTGAATAAATTGATTTGACTTTGTCTTTGACAATGGATATATTTTTCAAATGTCACACTTGAAATACATAAGTGATTTAAATATATACTTTAATACGCTTCCATGCTGGTCTAAAAGAGAAATTAAAGTATAGAATGTGCCAGCTGCCTTCTCATCTCATACACGATTTTCAAGTCGGTCAAGGGATAGGGTTTATTAGATATATATAAAGAACGCAGGCAACGAGCTAGCAACATGCATTATCAATTTCGGCGGGGATATTACCTAAAATTTTGCACATAGCGACAGCCACAGCCACAGCGACAGATCAGCTACTAATTGTAATAAAAAATTGGTATCATGTAAAACGATTGCGTGTCTATTGCACCATGACCGTAAAATGCACTTTTCGCGGTAGATTTAGCGCCACTATAGAAATGACATTACACAGATTCTCGTTTTGACAGCAGATATCGCGGGATATTTGGCTTTCGCTTGCTGACTGTAAATTAAGTAATAAACGCGCCGTTTTGCCAATTTTGTAGGTAAATGTAAATACATATATATCGCTGTAAGTAGTGTCAAAGTGTGATTTTGTTGCACCTTGTTGCTTTCTTCACCCCAAATGGGAAATATTGTGAAGCTATAGTACGTTTAAAGACATAGTATGTGTGAGTTTTAATGTAAACAAATAAATGCAAATGCGTGAAATAAATTGTCAAATACGACTCGGATTCGCCTGGTTAGGTTTCGTATTTAGGAGCTATATGTTTTTTAACCCTCCTCCCTTTATGTCACAGGTTGTCGTATTAATGTGACTTCCCCTTCTCCTTCATAATCTTTTGCATATATAAAATTAATTTAACGCTGCCATTAATATTTCTTATTTTAAGTTTTTATTCACGTCCGTGCTACCAATCTAATAGTTTTCATATTGCAAATGTGAAAATAAATCATGCTCGTCGTGAACATAACTTGAGAATGATGTGACGTCACGAGTCATTGCTCATCAATACCGTGGTCTATGTCATCTTTGTGGACCACCTTCTTTCGTTCGTGTTACATAGCTTTACTTAGAGGAATTAATTTAAGTTTGATTTCTCTGTAGGTACCCAAATAGCTGCGTCTAGAATCAAAAATTTTTCATAAAGGTTTCTATAAAGCGCAGACAACACTAAGAAGATAATTAGGAAATTTCAGACCCCTAACTGAAAAGGGGTATTATGGGGGTTATACGTACAAAATTAACGCGTTCAGTAAAAGTGATATATCGTTTTTTAAAAATTAACCAAAATTTTATTTTTTCATACAAACTATCAATCAAAACATAATAGGTATTTATTATATGTATTATATAAGACAACTGAAATTATTTTTGATCTACTCGAAAGTTGATGTAAATACTTTTTAACACAAATAATGAAAAATGTATTTCCGCACTTGTCAGAATTCAAGTTCTTACTCTTCTCCACCAAAACCCCTAAATGCATTTGGAAACGTTTAAATTTCTCAACGAGGTTCTACTACTATTTATGTCATATATATATTATTAAGATCATTATTATGATATTCACATGACGTTCAGTGTAAAATTGAGTGTACTTACAACTGAAAATCGTTGTCCAAATTATTTATAATTCTAACGTATATTTTATTTTTATTTTTTTCATAAATTATATTCTTTATTTTAAGTGTTCGTTTATGAAAACACAAATTTTTTGATGACGACTATTATGGTAAGTATAAATGAAATAGACACTAGACATAATACTCGTAATATCACCACAGAATAAAGTACTAGGTGTTAGTTTATTTAAAGTTTATAACTTTAATATATCAAACCGTTTATAACGTAAAGAGGTTAAAAGGAATAACAAATCATTTATTAAAAGCATCTAAGCGAATTCCTGTAAAGTTTCCTAATGATATATACCTACGGAACCTAAAAAGTGTTAAAATTACCGACCTATTATTATTTGTATATATAGCTGTAAACTTCCTTTACATATATAATAATCTAAACAGAAAACATACATAAAAGTTAACACGCTGTCTGGATATTTTAATGAAAAAGTACTACTATTTTAGGTGCTTCACTTGATAATTTGTACAATGACATTCAATATTACCCTTGGTATTCATCAGTTTCATTGTTATAAAAGCAAAAACAAAAAATTCAATATAACAAACTAACAGTTTCAATTACAATACATTTCCCGTGTGCCATACACTTTTTCAAAACATTTTCAATGACAACGTTGAACGCTTTAACACCAACTTTTACGACTGTCATATATTCACCAAAAGTAGGATCGACATTGTAAAGAAATCATCATTCATCAATTAGTTACAGAGTCAAAATATTTAGTGACAAAAGCTAGTCAATTGCAATGTTGTAAATCCTCTACGAAGCTACCGTAACGCCCGCAATTTATTCGTATTGTTCCAAATGTTTAGACCGGCGATTGTCCCTGTCCACATACTGAGGAGTTACGTTCAAATCGAGACATTTCACGAAAATCAATTGTTTCGTAAAATATTACAGCATTGTTTAAAAAATACATTTAGATAAACCCACCTGGGTCATAAGGCGATCCGCACCGGTACCCTCGTCGTCCTTAAAATCGATGTCCGGATTATAATTAGGCACTAAGTCTTTAAATTTTTCATCGTCTCTGGTGATGCGGCCCTCAGGGGGTCCGCTGGCACTCTTGTTGTCTTCGCTGACGTTGGGCTCGTGCTGGCCGAAGACGAGCGGCGTGAGGCGGCGCGGCCCCCGGCGGCGCGTGAACCCGCGGCCCGGACCGCACGCCGCCGCCGCTCCCAGCCACAGAAGCACCAGCGAGAGCCTCATCTCGCAGACATCACTACTCGGACACACACGCTCTACGCACGACCACTTCGCGCCGCGACCTGTGCGACACTGAGAGCCGACTCTGTGCCTGCGAACGTCTGTCCACCACCCGACCGAGTTGCATCCCTTGATCCCTTGCCCGCCACCGCGGTACCACTGCCCTTGCCGCCGACATGCCGCAACCTCTTTAATGGTTTCTATTTGACGGGAAATCCCATTGTGTTTGCAGTACTTATTCGTCATACCATGAATTAACACCGATAATTTATATAAATAATTACACCGTTGACGTTACTGAAAACTACCTACAATTCCTAAAATCTACGTAACTTTTACCGTACAAAAAATAAAAATAAGTTTTTGCTTCTCCATTTATGATTGACTTAAAAGAAAAGGATGGCGAAAATTGGCCGAAACGACTGGTTTGCATATGTATATATATCTGATAAAGTTGAATAAAAGCTTTCTAGAGAATAAGAATATAAAAACCGTAGTTAACTTTGTCCTTAAATCTCTGAAGAATGGAAACGATGTTTGCACATGTAAAATACTGTATACCTTTACTTTTTTCATTATATACACATAAATACATTTAACTTGTCTTACCTGATATAAAAGAACCAAATTTAATCACAGTTGCCCAAAAGATAAATTTTGACAAAAAATGTAATGAATTTAAAAAAATAAAATAACACGGAATTCAAAACTATTACAACTCACAAGTCAATCAAACCTACCGTAGGTAGTATGAAGTCTGCGTAAGTTGTCTATACATTTGAGATAACTTTTAAACCTTTTCACTTCTGTAAATGGTTTTCCGCAGTTACGACACCATACGTAAATTGGTGTCATGTATACATACCTACATACATTTACTGTACATGAAGAATGTAATAATAACAGGTATGTGACTTTTATGATTAACCTAGATGAACTGTCAAATGTAACGTTTATAATTTTATAACAATATTAAAAACCCAGTAAACATACGAGAAATGCACAAATTCCACATTTTTAAACAAATTTACACTAATTCGTAGATGAAACACGTTTTTCAAAAGTATACTTATTAAACTCATTGTCACATAAACCACATTGGAAAATACAGTAGTCACATGACATGTGTAGTGGTTCTGTGGGTATGTGTATGAGTTATTTATTATCGCTTTATCGTAATTTTGTGATTGTGCAAAAGAAAAATATGTTTTTCAAAGCAAGTAGAAAATAATAATGCTGCACTGTCATTCAAGTACAAAAATAATACAATTCCGTCGTTGCCATAATGTGATACGAATTTACGAATCATACATACTATGTATATAATACATAATATATAATCATACATACTATATCTACATATTCCCTCGTCTATGTCTAAGCATAATTCATAAGTATCCGGATCGGGTTTCTTTCTTTTGCAAAAATTAGAAATAATAAATCAAATTTGTAAATATCATTATGATATTCAAATTAAAATGCAATCTGAAAATATCTAAAATTACAATGTCTTTGTAATGTTATTTAATAATAATAATAATAATACTCCAGACAATTACACAGATTGTGTGACCCCAAACTAAGCAGTAAGCTTGTACTATGAATATCATACAACGAACTCTGGGGGAGTATCCAGTAACACCCAGACTCCAAGCCAATTTAGAAAAGTTCGTTTCCTAAATTGACCTGACCGGGGATCGAACCCGGGACCCTAGTTGGAAAGCAGATGCATATGTCACTGCACCAACGGGCCAGTCACGTTATATTATATACTTCAAGAGTGTAAAAATATTCGATTAATTAACTTAGACACATTCACATAATCTCTACCACAGAGATTAGCGTATTCGACTTAGGAGCCTACATAAGTATACAACCCAACGCAAGAGAATGCTTTCTTCACGCGCCCTGTGACAGCTTCTATAGGCACCTAAGGTTTCGCAATTGCAGTTTGATCAGATTTTATCATTGAACAGTCGCAAACTTAGATCAACGATCTGAGATCGCATAATTTATTTTTATTAATCATGTAATTTGCCAGAAAACTACAAAAGCATTTAAAAAATGGTTTGAGCGATTTGAGATTATCATTACCTACCTAAATTTCGGAGATTCAACTGAATTTTTGGGCATAACAAGATTAAGTACCTACTTCGGGATTTTTCTGTACCGAAATATTTCGTAGTCGTGTTCCCACATTTAAAGATTTTAAGATAAAAAATGCAAGCTGTACATATCCAAAAAACTAACTCAGTCTCATTACCCATCGAGAACACCTATGTTCTTATAGCTATATAGAATTCATGAGGTCACTTCAAAATGAAACACTAAACAGTTAACGACTCTTTGTCTGGATTTGATGTTCAATAGTAAGTAATTAATGTTTTACACACTTACATGTTCTGTATAATAATAATAAATTGTATCAACAACATAGATTATGAAAATCGTAACTAGACACTAAATGGAAACTTGAATAACTTTTAGTTTTATTATGTCATATTTATGTACTTTCCAATAAAACTTAAGTGAATAAGTAAATACGTACTATGTACCTATATCGAAATGTAAGAAGATTTTGAACGTAATAATTGGCGGTGTGAATATATCTAACACAGCCAAAATGGCCATTCACAATGCGGCCTTGGTGTCAACTTTATTGTACGATAGCGAGGCCTGGATATGCCCGAAATCGAGTGAAAGTATGATTAATGCAGTAAAATGCGATCTCTTAGAAATATGTGCGGTGTCACCCTTGTGGAGAGGATAAACAATGAAGAGATACGTAGTATAGCAGGGTTGCACGACAGTGTTATTGTAAAAATGAAGAAAGGAATGCTTAGATGGTTCGGGCACATAGAAAGAACGAGCGATGAAAGACTAACGAAGAAAATCTATAGAGTGAAAGCGAGTGGTAAAAGAAGCCAACGAAAACCAGAGTCTGACTTACGAAAATCAAATAGCCAGAGTGCTAGCTGACGGAAATGTGAAAAGCACTCGCATACCTAGGCGGAAATGTGTGAGGAGAATAATGAGATTTGACTTTGAGGAAGCGAAAGAAGAATGTAAGGACCACGAAGCTTGGCGCTCCGTCCTCTCTGACTACCCCGTTAGGGATACAGTGTGAATTATGTGTTAAATATTATTTATGTGTTATGTATTAGATATTATTTCTAGTTTAATAAGTTAATGCTATTTATATTAAAATGTATTTACATTCATATAATATTTATGTACCTACGTGCTATTTATTTAGTTGATTCTTGTTAAATTCAACGGAATTTTAAAAGTGAAAATATATAGGTATACCTAAAATATACTTGTACAATATACATAAGTACTTAAGTATAAATAATAATATTAATAGAAAATAATAACGTACATATGTACAGGTGCTCGCAAATTAATCTATAACAGGCGGTATCGTAGCAACAACAGTAAGTAGTAGGTACAAAGTTGTAACATGAAACCCAGCTACAAAGAGGCCTGTAATCATCTCTTCATTAAGTAAATATCACAGCCACGAGACTAGACTAACTATGCCTCGAGTCTACCTTCATTAGCATTAGGGATTGCAATTCGGCACCAATTTCAATCCGGTCAGATCCGGCAGGAGTCCTTTCGATCCGGCCGAATCCGGTCGGATCCGACCGGATTGGTCACAACAAACATATTTTTCCTATTCACTCCAAAAAAACTAAAGGGTGTCCAGTGGCAGATTTCAAACATTGGAAAATTGTAAAAAAAAATTTTAGTAAAATAAACAATAAACGGCGATTTTATTTTTTGAGAACCATTTTCTCTAAATAGTGACCATTGAGCTTCACACAGTCTTCAAGTCTAGCACGCATGTTTTGAAAAACTCATTTACATAGCGCCTGAGGAATCATGCTGATTTCGGCTTGAATATTTTTTTAGCCGTGTGATAGTATCCGTCACGCTTATTTCGTAACTTGCAGACAGCATGCGACAATATAGCGCAATGTCTGCTGTCAAAACGAGAATTTGTGTAATGTAATTTGCATAGTGGCGCTAAATCAACCGCGAAAAGTGCATTTTATAGTCATAGAATAATAGATTCGCAATCGTCATATATCATACCAATTTTATATTAGCCACCGGTCGCGTAGTTATCGGCTGTCTGCAAATTTTTAGGTAATAACCCCGCGGACTTGTCTTAAAACAACGAATTTTAGATATCCCTATATGGAAAAGGCATAGTCTCAAATCTGGTGGCCTGGGTGGCCACGGTATGGTGACGCAGCGGGATACGTTTTCTGAAAATAACTACCGCACCGTGTTCATAGACACATTTACTGTATGATCTGTTGCCCCGTCCTGCTGAAACCACGTATTTCGGTTAAAGTGGTGACTATTCTGTAATTCCAGTGTGAAAAAGTCTTTTACCATCTCACTGTATCTTTCTGAATTTACGATCACAGTTTGGATAAGCCAGTTTAAAAAAAAAGGGTTCGGTAATCGCAGATGCAGACATCATTGCACACCAAACTGTAATCTTAGGCTCGTACATTGAAAAGACTTTTGATGCATTTGTCTTAGATTGCTAATATCCCAGTAACGACAATTCTGCTTGTTCACATATCTTCAAATGCGAAAGTGTAAGTACCTCATCGACGAATACGATATCGATTGTTAAATTTACGGCGTGCTTTAAACATCAAAAACTCACTCGAAATGCAAGCCTCAACAGCAAAAGCACGGTGCCTTCTGTTCTATTATTTTAGGCTACTAAAAAATCAAAAATTAAAATTTTATTTCTGAACTAGACAAGTGTTAGGGGCAGACAGGACGTCGTTGAAAGCCCTAATACTGCGGTTTAATACATTCAAAGTTCGAAATCTGCCACTGGACAACCTGTATATAAATGATGATCAAGCGAATGTGTTAGTTTGACATGTTTGTTATAGAACTTTAGACTAGGACCTGCAATGCAATATAATTACGTACATGCATGCTTTCAATTTAAAACGTAAGGTCATCGCTATATATGAAGAAAGTTATGTAAAATAGAAAAATCAGAAATATGGATCGTTACGATCGTTACTTCTATTCGTAACTTCTATTTCTGATTATCTACTTATATCATTCTCATAAATGATACTAAAATATCAATTGAAGATAACAATGTCTACTTATGTTTATATGTATATTATATTTATTTACTTAAATGCAACAACGCAAGATTTAAAAAAAAATCAGTTTCATGTATATTTTTCAATTTATCGGATCCGGGATTGGATCCAGTAATTCGGTGTCGTATCCGGTAAATATCTAATGATGCCGGATCCGCTGAATTACGGGATCCGGTTTTTCGGATTGCAATCCCTATTTAGTATACGCTATACGCTATTGACGTACTTTATTAAACTACTAGCTGTACCCGCGACTTCGTCTGCGTGGAAAATTTTTTCGTGGCTTTCCCGGATTAGGTTAAATTATATGTAAAAGTATGCATAGTATGTTTAAACACAAAAAGAAGTCTATGTTTAAGCTTACGTCTGTCTCCAGGAACATACTATCTCTGTACCAAACATCATAATTGGTTCGGCGGTTCAGCATTTCCCATTCAAAGTTTTATCCCCTTTTTCACCCCTTAGGGATAGTTTTTTGATAAAAAAGTAGCCTATGTCCGTTCCCATGTGTCAAACTATATCCATGCTACATCATAATCAGTTCAGCGGTTTAGCTTCCCGTACAAAGTTTCGTCCCCCTCCCTCCTGTCCCCCTTTTCACAGATTTTTGATAAAAAAGTAGCCTATGTATTGTTGATAAAAAGAAGTCTTATCGCCGCACCTCTCACTATCAAGATTTAGCGTTTCCCATACAAAGTTTCATTACCGTTTTCATCATCTTAGGTATAAGTTTTTGATAAAAAAAAATTGCCTGTGTCCGTTCAGTAATGTTAAACTATCTCCATGCCAAATTTCATCATAATCGGTTTAGTGGTTTACCATTTCCCATACAAAGTTTCATCCCCCTTTTCACCCTTTTCAGGATAGATTTTCTAAAAAATAAGTAGCCGATCATGAATGCATTTAGATATTCTTACTACGTACCGATTTTCATTAAGATCGGTCAGGCCGTTCTTTAGTTATAAAAGGATATACAGTCAGACAGACAGACAAAAATTTAAAAAATGGTAAAATCGAAGTCAGTGAGTCATAAAATGACCAACTATCATAAAATTTGACAGTAAAATTATAATTACATACAGACGCTACAGATTTATAAAGTAGTATAGATAGATAATAGAAAGATTGTTTTTGAAAAAGAGCCTACGTATGGCCTACGTCTGCCCCCGGGCACGTACTATCTCTGAACAAAACATCATTTATAATATATCACCATATCAGCGGTTTAGCATTTCCCATTTAAAGTTTTATTCCCCTTTTCACCCCCTTAAGAATAAGTTTTTAAAAAAGTAGCCCATGCCCGTTCTCTGATGTCAAACTATCTCTCTGCCAAATTTTATCATAATCGGTTCAGCGGTTTACTATTTCTCGTACAAAGTTTTATCCTCCTTTTCACCCCCTTAGGAGTAGTTTTTTGATAAAAAGGTAGCCTATGTCCAGTCCTAGGTGTCAAAAAACTATATCCATGCTACATCATAGTCAGTTCAGTGGTTTAGCATTTCCCGTACAGAGTTTCGTCCCCCTCCCTCCCATCCCCTTTTTCAGACTCTTGAGAAAAAGTAGCCTATGTATTTTTGATAAAAAAAGTCTTACCACCTCACCAAATTTTATCATTACCAAGATTTAGCGTTTCCCATACAAAGCTTCATCCCTCTTTTCACCCCCTTAAGGGTAGGTTTTTGAAAAAAAAGTAGCCTATGTCTGTTCTCTGATGTCAAACTATCTCAGTGCTAAATTTAATTATAATCGATTCAGATCCCATACAAAGTTTCATCACCCTTTTCACCCCTTTAGGGGCAGATTTTCTAAAAAATAAGTAGCCTATTATGAGCGCAATCACGTGTTCTTACTACATGCCGATTGCCATTAAGATCGGTCAAGCCGTTCTTTAGTTATAAAAGGACATACAGACAGACAGACAGACAGACAAAAATTTTAAAAATAGTAGAATCGAAATCAGTAAGTAATAAAACGACTATCCATCGCAAAATTTGACAAAAAATCTGAAATTACAGACAGACGCAAGAGATTTATATAGTAGTATAGATGTATCTATTAAATAAAGAATTAAGTGAATATTCCCATTACTTTTCAAATCACAGGTTAGGTTATTATTCATTAGGTAGGTACCCACTATATGGATCGACCTTCCTAACCACCTAACGAATTAGGGGCGCATTTAGTCTTATACATACACAACTATACATAAATTATTGCGTCCAAACTATTGCCTCAAGTTAATGTTGAGATAATTTAATGATTTTTTTTTTAACATCTAGACACATTTCAAAATTTAACAACTGGACACGTTTCAATGATTTCTTATATTATAATAAATAATTAAATCATATAATACAACAAAACGAGCAGGGAAAACAAATGAGAAATGAATACATAACAGACTTTTATAAATGTTACACATAACAGAATAAAAGACAGAATAAAAGTTACAATGCTATATATATATATATATATATATATATATATATATATATATATATATATATATATATATATATATATATATATATATATATATATATATATATATATATATATATATATATATATATAAACGTTATTATTTACAAACTTTATTATCTTAAATAATATCTAAGTATTATCTTAAATAATAGAGTTCATCAAAGTCGCAGTACAAAATGTCATATGCCATTGTTTAGGGTGCCCAGCAGATTGGCAACATTATTTCTTTGAATGGCCAAACTAATTCGCTGACGAAAATACCTGCCAGCTTGATGGTCTTCCGAAACCCCGAATATTTAATTGTTAGTAGCAACTTAACTATAGATAGGTACATACGTACATCGTTTGTACCATTTTAGACTTGGCGGCAGAAATATTAGGGCCCTTTAGTGTGACTTCCATGCAGTCATTTTTTTATTTTTTGCCTGAAAGACTATTAAAATAACAGGTTATAACCTGTTATGTAATAGCATATGCTAATACCTATGCATTTAAGTAGGTACTACGTTCGCATAGCGCTTTGCGTTTAATATGTTCAATTCAACATAAACGATCTACCTGATAATTTTCTGGTAATCCAAAATCATCAACGACTTATCCAAATCCTGACACTTTAATCACATCTCTTTAACAAAAAAATCGTTCCGAATTTTTACCAATTTACCTAAAAAACTGCAAATTGTAATAGCGTTTGTCTCGTTTCAATTTCATGTCACTGTATTACATAAATTGTCTAACTTTTCTTACAACAAAACATAAGCCTTTTTGCCTAGGCGATTTTGACCTACAAAACAATATTCCTTCAGAAGGAAATTTATATGCATATTTACATACCTAATTGACAGGGATTGTTTAAGACAATTTGTACGCATTACGAAGAGCTACTAACGTACAGTGTATTGCATAGGCTGTATAATCAGCCCATATGTCATAAGTAGGTACGTTTCGTTTTTTCTCTTAAATCGTTCGTGAATAATCAAAAGATTCGTTAAAATTGTGTTTTATTCGTACAATAATTACTGAATGCTAAATTATCTTCAGAAAAATGCAGTATGAACAATCCGTCTGGATGTAAAAGAACCGAAAATGTGACATAGAGAACTTGCAGCATCTTAACATCTTACATAATTAAAATTTGAACTGAAAACGGGACTTCATAGCACAGCGAGGAGAGCCCAATATTGTATCCATTAGTTGTTTGCTGTATGTTGCTGTATTGCTACAATGACAGCACTCTACTTATAAATTCTAATTTTATTAAATTGAAATTGAACATACCGTAAGCACTACTACCTTCATTTAT
The DNA here is from genome assembly GCA_907165235.1 of Zeuzera pyrina. NCBI lineage: Eukaryota > Metazoa > Arthropoda > Insecta > Lepidoptera > Cossidae > Zeuzera > Zeuzera pyrina. The sequence continues at coordinate 15,879,863 of OU015624.1, forward strand.
TGAATACAAGATAAAAATAACAATAGTAAGTGCTTTTTTTACATTAAATAATCAAATACTGATATGAATTGCCTACATAAAAGATAAAAGTTAATTATATTAACTTATACACCAGACCACTAACATTGTAAGGTCTTATTAAAAAATATGATACAGACAAAGCGCAAACTATTCTGCAATAATAACTGTATACATACATATCGTCACGTTATGCGTACCTATATAATAATTAATATTTATAACGTTCTACCCACAATATTCCAAAAAGATACCAAAAATTTTACAAACACATGTAATAATAATCAAAAAAAAATTTTGGAACGTTTTTGCGAAGAGTTATAATTATAACATAAGTCTTCATTGTACTACTATAGATTTTAAAAATCATCTCGCAAAAGTTCGAGTTCTGTGAACAAAAGGTACGAATGCGTGCTCATCTCTATTAACTTAACGCTTTCGGTTTCACGTAGACGATAAGGCAGTTTTGCATTTTTGACAAGTTTTTATATTACTTCCGCTTGCTTTGTTTGAGTATAAGTATGGTGTAAAGGTTGTACTAGACCTGACCAACAATGTATTCTCAAAGAAATGTATGACGTACTTAGTCATCACTAAAAGTGCCGCAACGGACGTGTAATAATTGTTTTATTTCACTAGATCTTGTAAAATCTCTGTCCTCCTCATAAAAGTTGATAATACCATAATGTAGAAATCATCTGAGTAAGGAAGGAAGTGGCACAACAATGAATAGGATAACGTTTACTACGGGCAATTCTCATTTATTACTTGTTCTAGCACTTATTCTGGCGCCACTGCAGATAAGTTACCTAAACACAATACATATTAACACACAATAAACTAGTGCAATAAAAATATTTAAAAAAAAACTCGTAAACTCTATTTATCTTTTTCATTCATAAATCAGATATTTACCATTCACAAGGAAGTATCCGTCAAGCATGATATGGATTTAGCTTTCTGTAGTTTATTTCGTAGTAAAGAACTTACATATTATAGAGGTAATTACGTATAAAAATGGACTATCCACTAACTACATATTTTCACTGGCCATCTGGAAACCCATACTCATACTAACCAAAAGCGATGTCAAGATTTGAATTTGTTGTACCGTGCATGATCCCTGGTTCTTTGGTTAGGTACTTCAAATGGGAAATAACGTGAAGTTATGTTGCATATTTATTTTAAACGGCACTAAATAAGATTATATTAATAATAAACATATTTACCATTTAGGCGTTAGTTGAAGTTAAAATAAATTAAACAGTTTTTATAATTATTTTAATACTGCAAAAAAAAACAAGAAAATAAATTCTACTGATCCGATCGTTACCAAACTTTACAGGAACATCCCCTAGCCCAATCTGAAGATTCTCTAAAAATTTCATCGAAATCGGTCCAGCCATTTCGGAGTCCATAAGGAACATACATACATACATCGCCTTTTATATACATAGATATAACAAGCGTGAAAGATTTTCCGTGCTATCGTGCTTCAGTTTTGTTATTAGTTAAAAATGTGTACCGATTCATTTCTAATTCGAATTGTTGTTTTGTACCATATTAGTTTATATACTACCGAAAAATGTGTCCATAGAATAACTAAAAGACTAATAGACCTTAATAGACTAATGACTCAAATGTAGACCCAGAATTACAGGCAGTTTCGTGTCTCTTACCAATCTTATCTAAACTCTTGTTCGGGCTAAACAAATTATTATTTTTTTTATTTTCATTTAAATGGTACCTACTTAATCCTGCATAATGTGGCATAAGTTTGTAAGTGGCATAACACCAGCCAACAGTCACTACTAACAAGCCGATTAACATCAGTTTTAAGGCTGTCAAAGCAAACTATTTCAACTGACAAGTGGACAGAGAGTGTCGCGTCGGCACCTTCGTCAGTGCTTGAGAACAAACATTATTTTCGTCAAAGGACCGACGAGGTGTCGGCGTAAGCTAATGGAAGAGAGTGCTGGGCCAACACGGCTGGGTTGTAGTGTTTTAAACTGTTTACTTTTCCATAAAACTCTTGACGAGCGCGTACGCAGAAGTTTAATATGAGGGTATGTCGATAACTATCTCTGTATAGGTATACCTGCCTCCTTTAATATAGTTACTGGAAAATAATCTATTTCACGTGAATAAGCAATCATAAATAAATAATCTGCTATCGTTGTTAATCTAGTAAGAGTATACTACTAGAACTTCTAAATTTCATTAAATTAATTTGTTAATGGTTAATTATTTATTTTTACAGTGTCAGGATTGTAACCTTTTCTAACGGAGGCGCATCCGAATGCAATTTAATCATATTTGCTTAATATTTTCATTTTCACTTTCACTAATGTACCCATATACCAAGGTAGGTAAGGTAAGGTACCCATATCACGTAAACTTTACTTTAACTAAAATATTTCTAGATGAACAATAATTTTTCTGTCTCTTGCTTGATCCATTTGAACTAGAAACAGCGTGACGCTGTCTAAGCAATATCTATGTAGGTCTGTCTTGCATGATCTTGTAATAAAATCAATATTTTATGTTTTTCATGTATTTAGTCATGCTAAGGCTTCTTATGTGGCAATGCAAAGTTATTAGGTACTGGTATACTAGGTACCTGTATGAGTATAATATTCATCTAAAATTTTGCAATGCTTAGCTAAGTATTGCATATTTTATTTATAGCATATCTATATATGTATATACAGATAACTATTATTGGGTACTATTTCGAATGAATAATCAAAAATATTTTAATAACGTGTTTTAACTTTATCTACATATTTGACGAAATGTATCAAATACTTTATTATTAATAACAATTTTCTAAAGAATATTTTTTCTATGGTCATATAATGATAACGAACAAAAGCTATAAAAAATGTTTTAGGCTTCCACGTCTTGAACGTCTACATATCTTACGATTATTACAGATTCAAGATTAAAAAAAAAGTATCAAACAGCCAATTATTAACATGATATAGAACCGATGTTTTACAATTGTAACAAGCTATAAAAAGTAAAAATTGCAAAAACTCAAGAAGTAAAAAACATTGTTTTTAAAACTACACTTAAAATTAAGTTTAGCTTTAAAACACACAAGGTGTAAAGAAGTCAAACTAGTTTGGTTCATGCGTTGTTCTCTAATTGACAAATTGGAATCTTATTAAAGAAAATAAAGTTCAAGTTCCTAACTGAGCTGTACGCTCAGATGCAAGCTCTGCAGTCATCAGCAAGAGAGAGCCTTCCGATCGGAAGCCGATGAATGCCGAATGAACACGATCAACGTTCAAGCGGCAAGAATAAAAAGTCAGATGCATTCGAAGCGCGTGCCTCGATGTGTGTGGTCTACTATGGAGGTCCTTCTTGGATTTGATTTATTGAAATCTGTTTTTCTCACACTTAAGCCAATTAATTTGTTTGCACACAACATACGAATTTAAATAATATTAACGAGAGCACAATAAATTTTTATTTTTTAATAACATTTGCAATAAGAATAGAAAATGCTAACAATAAAAAGATATGAAAAGAATGTAATTTTTATAGTTTATCCTGTAATTTCAACGAAATATCTATAAAACTAGAAATAAACGTAGACAAGCTCTGGTACAGAGACATTAAAAATTCTATAAAAGGCAATCGTCTTTGTTTCTATTTTCCAGATTTTCAGTTGTAGCTTTAACATCGTTATCCTCTGTAGATGAGTTAATAAGGATTCCATTTACATTAAATTCAGGATATCTCGGAATTAAATCAAAATTATTATAATTGTTGTTGACATACTCTTCACTGTTGACCTTCCATTTATTCGCGATCATTTGTAAAGGTTCTAAACATTGTAAACTCTGTTTTACTCGAAGAAGTTCTATATTACATTGATTTTCAACTTCCAACAGTTTTAATCTGAAAGCCTTTGCGAGCATTTGTTTCCTTATGGCATTCTTCTTTTCTATCTGAGCCATATTAAGTGTATTTTGATACTTTTGCAATTGTTTTTCATATTCTAAGAGATTTTCATCACAACTAAGTTTGTTATCCACACAAGTGCTATACATTGCAGAACTATAAGGAAATTGTTCTATAAAATTGTCTGTAACTGATATATTATGATATGTTGACGGAATATCTTCAAAAATGGTAGATTTCAGCTTGTTGTCTTTTTCTAATTTTGCTTTCTCTTCACCAAGTTCCAATTTTAAAGATTCTATTATATTTTTACACTGCTCAATTCTTTCCTTTAGTTTCATTTCATTGTCGTCAATTAATTGAGGAGTAATCTCATATTCATTGTTCTCTTCATCACATTTCACTTTGTTACTTGTCTTCGTAAAATTAATAGTTTGTTCATTGTTCATATTTAAATTATCGTCATTAGAACTATTATTATCACCAGATGCTAATTTTAAAGAATCCATCAGTTAATTTATAAAAATTAGGATTATAACGATAAGAGTTTACAACTCCAGTGAAACTTCTAAAATATTCAACCTGACATAATTAAATAAACAAAGAAAAATTAAAATGTAAGTTTTTAATTTAATAAATAGGTCAATTTTAAGGAGGTATAATTAATATTTTTGCGAAATTAAAGACAATATTACCAAGCACATAAAATTAGAATTCTTTCAACGACTCTTTGGATCTGTAACACCTTCTAGTTTGTGTATGTGAGTAAAAAAATATTTTGCCTAGATTTACTGAAACCATGATAACTGAATTTATAACAATGAACAACGTGAATTTCAGCATTTTTGGACATTCAACTCATGAGGAGCTACACAGTTTAGTGTATTTTGTGTTCAGTGGTAGGAACTTAATTGTTGATTAGGGAAAGTGGTCACCCTTAAGATGGATCTTGCAGTGGTAATTATTATATCACTGCCTAAGTACCTAAAATCGCATGCAACTTATGCGAGTCAGGACGGGTCACTAGCTCCGAAATTACAATAAACCTAAACATTGGTGCACATCATTAAATTTTTTAATATGTTATTATTAATAAATTTAAATTATAATCTCAAAAGTTTATCGAAAAAACATAGGGAAAAGTCACCGCGATTGACCTCATCTAGATCCGCCCGCCTTTGTCAGTTTCTACTTGGTTGACCGAGCTTCTGGCCTTTAATCATCTTTTAGGGTTCTATACCTCAAAACAAAAAACGAAACCTTTATATTACATAAAAAACACGCTCTGATAATTACTTGAAAATAGATTAGATTGAAAATAGAAAATAGACCTCGTAAACCTGGTTCGCGATGGGTTCATTTTTCCGAGCTCATTTCTTTGTTGTTCGATGAAGGCGTGATCGCTCTCGATTTAGGATGGCTTGCACCAACATTTAAACTCGATTTAAGAAACTAACATCTCACTTGCACCAACTATTAAAAAATTGGTGCAAGCGAGATGTCAAATCCTTAAATCGAGTTTAAATTGTTGTTGCAAGCCACCCTTAGTATTTTTTCGATCTTGGCATTTTCACTTGCAATCGATAGAAATTTGTTAAATTAATAGCAAACTGTTTTTTAATGGCCGACCATAGGCGTATACTTACATACATACATACATATCTTCACGCCGTATCCCTAACGAGGTAGTCAGAGAGGACGGAGCGCCAAGCGTAGCGGTCCTTACTTCTTTCGCTTCCTCAAATCTCATCATTCTCCTCACACATTTTCGGCGTAAACTTCATTCTTTAAAACGCTATTTTGTAGTTCAAATCCGTCCGAAGAGTACATAGTTTCGATACCAATTTATTTTGAATTTCAAACTGACCAATGACCGCGCAACACCTCATTTTCAGTGAATATGTACTTGCACGACTTATGATGTCATAAAGAGACGGTTGTCAAGCTTGTGTGTTTTTAACCGATGTATGTTTTTTTTATGTACTTATGTTCACCAATAACTTCGTCAATTGTGGACCGATTTGGAATTTTTTTTTTGTTTGAATGGTATCTGAGGTAGTCTGATTTAAATTTCACTTTTATTGGAGAGAATTTCAACTTCAAAGATACACTAAATAAGGCTAACTGCTTATAAACTTTATATTGATGTTGATGATTCTTTTGTAATAATCAACCCGTTCCAGAATTCGAGACTTCGAAAAAAAAACACTGAAAACAAATAACTCTCATTTACTAATCAAAACTGAATTCAAAAAATCTTTATACATATTTATATATACAGTTTATTAATAAAAATATAAGACTGTTACTTTACTCTCTAAAAATTCATATGATTAACATTACATTAAAAAAAATAATTTATAAATAGTTTTATTTTTATTTTTGAACGAAAAACAAAATTGTAGCCCACAGATCTACCACTAGTGGTAGCCTATATTTAGTTACTCTCCTTTAGTATTTGGAAATTATTGAAGTAGGTGCCCTATCAAAGTGCAAAAACAGAATGTCTATTAGTTTGGTCGGCTTGGCACCGACTTCATTAACGAATTTGGTAGCTCATCTCATTGAAACATGCGATCAAGATTTGTACCCTAACATAAAAACCTTCTTATGAATACTGGCGACTCTCACGGTCAGCGTAGCTACCGCGGAGAGATCGTTTTCTAGATACCAAGAGTAAAATCTTGGTTGCGTACTACAAGGGTACAGTAAAGATTATCCGGGCGATATCAATAAATTTTTTAACGTTTTCGCGAAAAAGAAACATGAGCTTAAGTTTGTTATTTAAGTAAGAACCTAAATAAAATTATTGAGTTTAAACTTTTAATTAAACCTAAAATCGAATATACTTTCTAGCTGTAAAAGTTTCACCACCATTGATTCAGTAGCTTTGAATCTAGATGTGATATTGTTATGTGCAAATAACAGGTATTTACTTTCATAATTTTCGTGTGCAAACTAACATTTTACAGGTCTATTAATGACTCGCACTTGGCCGATTTTCAGGTAGCCGTGAGGTGTTAGCCGTGACAACAACTTTTTTTGAGGGTTGGATCCGCGCCTGAAAATCATCTGGTAGAAATTACGTTATTATATTATTTAGTTTAAGCTACGAAAAAATTTTCCGCGCAGACGAAGTCGCGGATACAGCTAGTCTATGTATAATGTCTTACGCTAGGACGACACGAGTGCTCTCTTTCATTTTATGAGTGGTGCATTATTTTTTCATATTATGAGTGGTGCATTATTTTTTCATATTATGAGTGGGGCATGTTATAATAAGCCACTATAACATGCAACACTCATAAAATGAAAGGGAGCACTCATGTTGTCCTAGCGTAGGACATTACACATAGACTAGCTGCACCTGTGACTTCGTCTGCGCTGAAAATTTTTTGGTTGTCCGGGATTACGTCATATTACATGTACATATATGAACAAAAATTGTTTTTGAAAAAAGCCTACGTCTAGCCTACGTCTGCCTTCGACCACATACCATTTCTGTACCAAATTTCATTACAATTGGCTCAGTGGGTTATAATTTCCATTCAGTTTCATCCCCCTTTTCACCCTCTTAAGGGTAGGTTTTTGATAAAAAGTAACCCACATCCGTTCCCAGGCGTCAAGTCATCTCCATAACTTATCGCAATCAGTTCATCCCCCTTTTCCTCCCTTTTAGGGGTAGAATTTCGAAAGAAAAGTTGCCAATTTTTTTTCACAATCACATGTTTTTACTATACACCCATTTTCGTAAAGATAGGTCAAGCCGTTCTTGAATTATAAAAGAACATATAGACAGACTCACAGACAAAAATTAAAAAGATGGTAGAATCGAAGTCAGTGAGTCACAAAATGACTATATAATATCACAAAATTTAACAGTAAAATTGTGATCACAGACAAGCGCTACAGATTTATATATCAGTATAGATATAGACCTAGACGTTTTTTATTAAAACTGTCAATGTTGGTTGTAGTCCGGGAGTTGAAGTCACCTTTCTAAGGTACCATCTCTAATATAGTATCATAATATGTATTTTTTACCGTAGCGGAAGTATGTACTAGAGAATGTAGGTCCGTGGCAACATGAGATAAAAAATGATTTCTGTTTAGCTTTGCTATAAGTCTTGCTAACTAATGTTTTCTACCGTGTGGAGAGTAGGTTACTTTATAATGACGCAGTCAAAAGCAGTGGAACGTATCACATAGGAGGAGTTAGATGTACATACAAGTCGTGTTTCTTAAATCTTGAAATAAATTAATGTTAAATAACATTTATTTCTATGTTCTGATTCCGATGTTTGTTTCTGAGTATGTTCCTGCTTATTATTCCTTTCTATTTTACTTTACAAATACTTTATAAATTGAAAGTAATTCCTTAAACTGAAATTTGCGTAAAAATTAAATACTTATTTATCTGAAAATGATTTTCCACGGCATTTACTTTTCACTTATTTTGTACCATGCGGAGAAAAGTGGTATGAAAATGCTGGCAGTTCCAATACGTAGATAGAGAAACCTATAGACTACGCCTGTAGAGGGAGTATTTTAGAGTACGGAGGACCGTGGCCACATGAATAAAAAATGTACTGTAGATTTCTATATAGCTATGCTATTAGTGTTGTTAGCTAATATGTATTTATTCCCGTGTAGGGAGTAGGTTTCTATATTATAATGACACGGTCGAAAGTTAATAATGTATTTAATAATAATATTAATAAAGGTGTGTCGGTATTTATTAATGCAACGTATCACATAGGTGTAGATAGATTTTTCATACAAGGTAATATGTTTTTTAAATCATAAAACCTCGGACCAAGTAACAATGGACAGAGCATTTCTAGATTTTTACTAATGCGCTTGACTAGGGAAGGTCAAAGTACAACGATGCACAGCTGAGCATGACATATTTTTATTTTCGTGAATACTAGTAGCCTAAACATTTAAGCTTCACGAGTATTTTGCAAATAATTATTTCATGACCGACTCATTATCTGACACAAATTACACTGACAGTGCGAGATTGCCATATTTACTATAGCTTTACTATATTTTACCCGTGGTTACGCTCGATGAGATAGAAGGAAATCGAAACATTTGTTAACTTATTCTGTTATACAACGTGTTTACGAACATTTGCAATAAAAATTAAATTTTAAAAAATAATTTTTGGGTATATGTATATTGTATACTCAAAAATTATTTTATAAAATTTAATTTTTTTTTACAAAATTAAAGAATTTCTAGGAGAAACACGCCTTACACAAGCGGCAACACGGCAGAGACGGGAGCGGACGGCGCGAAAGGGATGTGTCACCGAGCGAAGCGGCAACGTTGCATTATAAAGTATTAGACACGGTTATTAGAATACGTCCTCTTAGTCGTATGTAATCTGTGTTTCGTCTGTACTGTCTCTGATTGTATTCTGTGGTGCGCATAATAAAGATGGTGGCCTTCTGTAATATTTTATTATTTCGATAGTGATTAACATATAAACTCTAATAACAGTTGAGAAAAAAACAAATTTCTTCTTTGTGAAATTACGAAAATCTCATTATCTAAGCATTTTTGGATTTATGTTCCTTGACAAGTATTATATAATAACTATTAAATAATTGGTGCAAGCGAGATGTCAAATCCTTAAATTGTTAAATCCACCCTTATATTATGTTCAAACAAGATATGGAGGGTATAAGGAGAGCCCTCTTTGTATCAAAATGACGGTAGAAAGGCGTTAAATAAGGGTGGCGCTACTATAGCCAGAGGGTAAATTTTCACCAATATTGTTCTATAATTTTCAAAAGTTTTATAACGGTCAATACAATAAAATCACTAAAAGATATAAAAAGCTAACGATTATTATAAATCACTCTCAACGTGTTTCGAAACGATTTTTTGTTCATGCTCTCTAGCTGCTCTAGCGCTATTCTGGACAGTTTTTGAACTGCTAACAGCTGGACAATTTCAACTAACCCCCCCATAGGAGACGGTGCTCCTTACCTCTACCCTCCATTAAACGAGAGTAATATAATGTACTCTGTGAGTCAGAAGCAGGATTGAAATTTAACAGTTATAAAAGAGTAGTATTTAAAGTTTAAAAAGATAGTATTTCATAAAAATAGTAGTACAATTTGATTATTACTTTAATAATATGTTTTTATTCTATTTAAATGGCAAAAAATATTGAATTATGAGTACGAAAATATTTTATAAGAAATTTATAATCTTACTTCCAATAATCTTTTTAATTTTACTTATCTTAACGTCAAAATCATCAACGGGACAGTTTTATTGCAAGCATGTGTTCCTCTCTCACTATTACCCAAGGCGCCTAAGGCGCTTCCGCAAAAAGCAAGCAGGGGGAATCCCTAAGGTTGAGATTACAGCATTTATTCCTCTCTCGTTCACAGATACCTACTCTAAAATACCATAAAATACCAACTTTTATCTATTTCGGTGGGTAAATCCATTCATTTTCAGATGGAGTAAAGTGAAATATACACGTGCTGACATGATTGCTTTCAAATTGCATGAAAAATAAAATGGTAGTATTTAGCGTACTATCCGCAGGACTGGGTAGTATGTAGTACAAACAATGAGATTGTAGTATAAATATTATTATAGTACGAAATGCAACCCTGGTAAGAAGATCACTTGATCGACATCGACACAGATAACAATACTGGCGGTTGGCGGCTAAAGGTAAGGCGGGGAGAAGGGTGAACTGTCAAGTGACTTCGGTAATGGCGTCGCTATTGTCTGAAAGTTGTCTAAGGCCGTGATTTTGATCAAGTTCGAGCTCGCGCTGCCACCATAACGGACAAATAAATAGAATAGCCAGTCTCGAAGATTTTGCTAATTTTTCGGAATAATAAAGAGAATGATATGATATGAGAGTGAGAATGAATGATAAAAAGTTTATTTGCAAAATTCTCGACAATAAACAACAGAGTATCAATAAACATACTCTTATTTAAAAATTTACACCGTTTGCAGGAACGTCCTTTACAGTTAATACCAAATTGAAAACCATGCTGACAATATGACAGAATCATAATCAATGGAGTCAGTTTGGTTTTTATAGAGGAAAAAACGCACGGTGGTTAATTACTTGACTTTATTAATAAATGTATCAAACATAAAACGCGTTACGAATAAAACAGGGCGGTTGCAAGACTACAGAGTACATACATTAAAAAGTACACTAAAGTCCTTTTCATGAAAGATGTCCCGCGGTGATTTTTGGAACTAAATTTGACAAGTCGGCCATGTTGTCGTTCGTCGATGTTATCAAGTTCGTTTGTTGTGGTAGATTTTTGTGAGTTTTTAACTAGCTTAGTGCATTTTAAGGATTGTTTACAATGCCAAAAGTTCGGCTCGAGAAATGATATTGAAGGTGAAAGAGTTCTGTGAAGCGGAACAAAAGAATCAAGGTGTTTTAATACCACTAAACAATGTTCGGAAGAGAGTCGCTGCCATAACAGGTACTTTTAGAGTTGCCATATAATAATTTTTTGCTGTATTGATGGGACTTTTATGATATAAATTCATTTTTGCGACAAAATTGAACAAATACATAACGTGATGAAACTAGGTAACTGAAATTAAAACATATATTACATAGTACATAAGCATTATAAACTTAAAGTTACTATTATTTTTAATTGTTCATTATTTAATTGCAGGTGTGTCAGAGAAAACTGTAACAAGAATTACAAAAGAAGGTATAACAGCGGCGAGTTCTTTGAAAAAAATTGTCACCCCGGGGAAGAGTCGCCCGCATCCGAAAAAGTTCGACTTAGACGGGTTTGATTTGTGCGCTATCCGGCAAAAAATTTACAGTTTTTACGTTGTGCATAAAGAATTACCAACATTGGCTAAATTACGGGCAGCTCTGAGAGAAGACATCAATTTTCAGGGAAGCATCACAACATTGCACAGGATATTAAATAGTATTAGTTTCAAGTACAAGCGGTCAATCTAGACGCATACTACATATGGAACGTCACGACATTACCGCATGGCTTGCAAAATATTTGGATAAAATACGAATAAATCGCACTGTCGAAAAACGACCCGTTGTATACTTAGATGAGACCTATATACACAATACTTATCATACAAAAAGTTGTTGGCAGAGTGAGGAGGAGCCAGGAATGTTCGTCTCAGAGTCATCAAGGAGTCGCTGGATAATCGCTCATGCGGGAACAAAAGATGGTTTCATAAATGGTGCATTATTAATGTTCAAACCCCAATCAAAGTCCTCAGATTTCCACGATAACATGAACTCTGCAAATTTCTTAAAATGGGTGACGGAAAAACTAATACCTAATCTACCTGAAAGGTCGCTTGTGGTAATGGACAACGCTCCTTACCATTGCACTCAATTAAACAAAGCCCCTTCAATGTCAAATATAAAAAGTAGTATGCAGGAATGGCTCCGGCAAAAGGGTATATATTTTGAAGACACCTCGAGAAAAGCTGTGCTGTTTGAGCTAATCAAACAAAATAAAGGTCCACCGACATTTGCAGTGGATGAATTATTAACAGCTCACGGACATGAAGTATTAAGATTGCCGCCTTACCATTGCGACCTCAACCCGATTGAGAAAATCTGGAGCCTTGTAAAAAGAAAGGTGGCGGATAAGAACGTGGCACAAGATCCAAAAGAAATTGTAAAATTAACTGAAGAGGCCTTTGAGTCTATTACGGCGGAAGATTGGACAGCTCAGTGCACGCATGTCGAACATTTAGAGGAGGAATATTTAAAAAATGACGGCCTTATGGATGAAGAGATGGACCGAATAATTATATCTACGGCTAGTGATACTGAAACAGAATCTGATTCTGTTTCCATCCACTCTTCAGACAGTGATGTTCCCATGGCCGCTGATCACAATTATTCAATAAAACTCTGTATAAAAAATTGTAATGCTTTTCTTTACCCTATTTTCTCATCTTTTCCCTGTAAGTAGGTAGAACACCGCTTATATAAGTAAATAAAAATATACTTTTTACATAACAGAAATATAGTAAATATAGGTAATTGGGCATTTTTATCAAAATGTCTACCAACCCACTCATGGGATGACCCATGCAATAAGTCCAAATAACTAACGTTGTTATGACTCTGTAAGTGTCGTGTTATTATTAAATAGTTTCAAATGACAAAAGTTTTCTTTTTACTATGTTGTTAGGTGAGAAACTTAAAACAAAGTAATAAAATTAAACTCAGAAATGTGGCATCCTACGTTTCCCAGTACTGTCCCCTGTTTTCGGTAACGGTCATGACCAAAAATCGTCTGCTTTTATTACTTTGTTTTAAGTTTCTCACCTAACAACATAGTAAAAAAGAAAACTTTAGTCATTTGAAACCATTAGAGACATTTTGATAAAAATGCCCAAATATACTTTTGACTTATCAGAAATATACATGTTTCACTAATCTGAACTATTGTTATAGTATGGGCTTGAGTAATGAAATTACAGCCTATCTAAAATGTATTTATTTCTTAATACAATTTAAGAGCTTATATTGTTTCATCGAAGTATGCAGGAAATAGTATTATTTGATAAATTACATATGTTAAATGTAAAATAGGTAAATTTTTTACTCATAAATGGCAACATTATGTCACGCGAGTACAGCGCTGCGTCTGGGGGACTTCTTTCATGAAAAGGACTCTACAGTGGTTACAGTCTGGGTTGCCATAATTCACAGATAATACACAACAGTTTTTAATGGGCTAACTAATTGAAGATCATGCTGACACTATGACAGTATTATAATTGATAGAAACAGGATGATATTTAATGGGACTCCGTTTTGCGTTGTTGTGGTTTATACACGTGTTAGTGAGAATTTTTTAAATTTTTGGTTATTTTTCATGAATTAATCTTTTTTCGTGTTAAATTGTTGAGCTCTTTATCTTAATTGTTTTATTAAATGTGTTTGTGGTTTGTAATTAGGTAAGTACTTATTTGTAACCAATGAATTCTATTCCGCTTGAATCTCCGGACCCTCCTGATATGTCGCTGGAAATAATGGAAATTAATCAATCAGCAAATTTATTTCTACAAAACGACGTTAACTCTGAACATCGTCCATTAAAAAGACATAGCAAGACTTTATCTCCGGCACATGTTACCGACAAAAAATATGTGGCCGAACCGTCTACCTCTTCTGAGACAATGTTTGTTAATCCATCGCTTACTGCTGGCCCCAAGTTATATGGACGGTCTGATAAAGGACCCTACACAGTTCACGTGTCTAGAATCGAACCAAACCCTTATATAGGCACCACTATCCGCCCAATCAAATTCAGTCAATTTCTCTTTAAGAATGAAGTTAAAAATATTGTTTCTGATGGAGTGAATGGTATGGGCTGTAACAAGATCTCCGTTGAATTTAAAACAGCAGACGATGCCAATCACTTTATATCTTTTCCTATTCTTGAAAACAATAAATAAAAGGCTATTATTCCTACTTACATTGTTACCAGAATGGGTATTGTTAAAGGTATACCTATGGACCTGGGAATGGAGGAATTTGTGAAATCTTTGGATCTCCCACAAAATTGCGGACCTGTTATCGAAGCAAGACGTTTCAATAGAAAAGTTACAATAAATGATTCCACCAACTGGATCCCGACTCAAATTGTTGTTTTAACCTTTCAAGGTCTCGTCCCTCGCGTCTATGCCTTCCACACTTCTCTTCCTGTTGACTCATGTATATTGCCTACTATCCAATGTTTTAGTTGTTGCAGATTTGGTCATGTCTGTGCACAATGCCGTTCAAACCCCAGGTGTTATCGTTGTGCGCAACCTCATTTTGGTGACAGTTGTGAGATTTCTGAACACCAGTCGACCTGCCTCTACTGCTCGGGTAGCCATTTTGCTACCAATAAGTCTTGTCCAGAGCAATCTAAACAGAAATCCATTAAAATGGTAATGTCACAGAACAATATTTCCTACGCTGAGACATCCACTCAATTTCCTCCAGTTCACAGAACTTATGCTGAGACTTCTAAATCCTTTTCTACAAACGTAATTCCCTCTTCTTCTCCTAAAAAACAACTTCTCCCCCGCATAAGAGACACTAAAACAATGATACGTTCTCGTCCTTCTACCCCTTTTCGCAGTGAAAAAGGGTTACGATGTAGCAGCCCATCAGGCCATTATTAGTAACCCCTCTTCCTCTTTACCTAATGGTAGCGCTTTTGGTCAATCTTCATATAATGCAGTCACCCCAAGTGATAACCTTTTGGAACTGATAATGTCAATCTTCGAAAATATTGTCTCTAAAGGCAATGATTGCTTACCGTCCAACGTTGCTAATAGACTCGTCAAAATTATCTCTACTATTGATTGTAATGGATCCAGCAGCACTCCAATGGAATTCACAAAGTATTCGTCCTAAAAAACCGGAAATATTTTACCTTATTAACAAATTTAATCCCGTCGTTCTTGCTATTTCGGAGACTTGGTTAGTCCCTGGGACCCGTTTTAGAGTTCCAGGTTATTCCTGTCTCCGGGATGACAGGGTTGATGGTTATGCTGGTTGTGCTATTCTCATTGAACGCTCTGTCCATTTTTCTCAGATTTCTATTCAGTGTCATTGCCAGGATATTAATGCTGTAGCGGTGAGATTTCTGAATATCACCTTTTTATGTATGTATATTCTTCATCCTCATAACTCTTTAGTTCCCGATATCTCATCCATTTTTTCTTCCCTTCCATACCCTATAGTTGTTATAGGAGATTTTAATACCCATCATATATCATGGGGTTCCCACTTCTGCGACAGTTTTTCTCCACACTTGTTAGATGATTTTAACCTATGTTTTCTCAACGATGGCTCCCCAACTAGGAGAGTGCGTCCTTCCTAAAATCCCAATAGTGTAGTCGACCTAACTTTGTGTTCCCCGTGTCTTGCCTCAGCTATTTCTTGGAGAGTCCTATCTGAATCGTGCGGCAGTGATCATTACCCTATCCTCATTCTCTTATTCCGGCACCCCTTCCTCCTCTATTAAATTTCAGACTTACAGCCGCAGACTGGTATAAATATACTCTGTCTCTTGACAGTAAATTAAATTCCCTTTTTGTCCCTAATAACAATGAAGATTTATTAAACCTTTACACCCAATTTGCTTCTTGTGTATTATCTGCTGCTGATGAGTCTATACCAAAAAAAAAGAAAACACACTCAGGTAGTTTTAGAATTTCTCCTCCATGGTGGGACTCAGAATGTTCGGGGATGGTATACCAGCGTAAATTAGCGGAACGCCTATATAACAACTCCATGACTATGGAAAATTTTAAAAATTGTCAACAGGTTTCAGTTGAAACAAAGAGACTTTTGTCCAAAAAGAAAAAAGCTGGATGGACTTCTTTTTGCAAAAGTCTTTCTTCTAAATACCATCCATCCCTTGTTTGGAAAAATATCAGAAAATATCGATGTTCACTTTTTTCTGAAAATATAACTTCAAATGATCCTTCTGTTTGGCTAGATTCTTTTGCCGATAAACTAGCTCCGCCATTTGTCCCATGTTCCGAATCCCTTCCATCACCATCATGCTTCCTTCGCTCATCCGACACCTTGGATATTACTTTTTCTTTTGACGAACTTCAATCCGCTCTTCATGGATTAAATGATTCTTCTCCCGGAATCGATAGTATCCCATGCTCTTTTATTTCTAAATCTAGTGATCAGTGTAAACATTTTTTTTACGTTTAATTAACCATTTCTTTCAATATGGTTGTATTCCCGATACATGGAATTACCAAATTATCATCCCTATTCTAAAACCTGGCAAGCATCCACTCGATCCTACCTCCCATAGAGCTATTGCCCTATCTTCCGTGTTAGTTAAGATAACTGAGCACATTATCAAAAATCGTCTCGAATGGTTAGTTGAAAGTAAAGGCATTTTATCTAACTCTCAATTTGTCTTTAGGAAAAATATGAGTACACTAGACAATATCTCTATCCTGACTACTGATACTGACTGAAGTCCTCCTCGACAAGGCTTATTTAGCAAGTGTCTTTCTTGACATTGCCTCAGCATATGATAACGTCCTTCTTCCGGTTCTCAGCCACAAGTTGCTACAGCTGAGTATCCCAGTGATGATAGTACGTTTCATATTGAATCTGCTCTCAAACCGGTCGATAGTAATTAGATACCAGAACTCCTTTCTACCCCCTAGACAAGTATGGAAAGGTCTCCCTCAGGGATCGGTCCTCAGACCTCTTTTATATAGTCTTTATACATGTGATTTAGAAAGCTCTGTTAGTTCGTTTTGTCAAATTTCACAATATGCTGATGACATCGTATTATATTCTTCGTCTCAGATTCTTTCTGATATTTCCTCCCGCTTGAATTCTGCTCTTTTCTACCTGGACTGCTGGCTATCAGATCACGCACTTTCTTTGGCTGCAGCTAAAAGTCAAACTATTGTTTTCACTAAAAAAAAGTTATTCCCAACCTTACCTTACATAGGTACATACATATACATAGGTAATGACACAGTTCCCGAATCTAATTCAGTCAAATTCCTGGGTGTTATTCTGGATTCCAGATTGTCTGGGGTCCCTCATATAAACTTCATTATTCAAAAATGCGAAAAGAATATTAATATTCTAAGGTCTCTTTCAGGTACATGGTGGGGTAGTCACCCATATGCTCAAAAATTAATTTACAACGCTTTAATTCGTAGTCACATGGATTATGGCTTATTTCTTTTGTTCCCTTGCAATAAAACTTCCCTACAAAAATTGAATCGTATCCAATCTAAATCTTTACGGTTAATATAAGGTGCCATGAGATACTCTCCAGTGAATGCTCTTCAGGTGAAATGTGTAGATCCTCCACTTTCTCTTCGTAGCGAATACCTATGCGACAGATTTTTTTACAAAATATTACAAAATTCCTGCCATTCTTTACACTCCAAGCTTAATATTCTTAAAAGTTCTTTAATTGAACAGATGACTGGCCTTGCTTAGCAAAAAGCCTTGCTTATTTCTTCCATCTTTCTGTACTGGTTTCTAAGTTTCCATGTAACCCTCTTTTTTCAGTTCCTTTTCATGTCCTTATCTTCCGTCCTTCCGTCCTGTTAAACTATGATATTAAGAAAAGTTTTCCCAACGCTTCTACAACTTTTTGCGAAAATCTGTCCAATGACTGGACTGAATGGCTGGACAACAATGTACACGGACGCCTCGAAATTATCGAAAATCAGTTGTGTCGGCGCTGCCGTTTGGATCCCGTCATTTCGAATTATCCTCAATTATAAGCTCCCTCCTCAATCCTCTGTATTTACTGGGGAAGCACTAGCTATCTTGGAAGCAGTTAAATATGCTAATGCTCACAATCTTGGTAACTCTATTATTTTTTCCAATTGCATTAGTTGTCTCCAATCCATAATCTCCAATCCTTTACGCTCCAAATCAAGGTTTCCAATTATTTTTAAAATCAGACAGGACTTTTTAATTGTTTACAAAAAAACTTGAAAATAGTCTTTGCTTGGATTTCTAGCCATTGTGGTATCCCAGGCAATGAATATGCGGATTCTTGTGCTAGACACGCAATCTCCCCAGGCTCTTCTGACAATTATGGCGTCTACTGTCACGATTTGAGGTCTTCAGCTAAGCTTAGACTGACGGAGGCATGGAACCGGGCTTGATCAGTTTCTAAATATGAAATGAAATTTCTCCTAAACCCTGGTTTTTCTCATTCAGAGATGCGAGCAAAAGGGTTACCTTTTCTATTTGCAGACAGGCTGAATCATGCTTGCACACCAGTTCATCTGGCTAAATTACATATCCGCGATCACTCTATCTGTGAGTGTGGTTTAGAAGAGGGTACACCTGATCACTTATTTTTTAACTGTCCCAAACTAATATTTTCCCTCTATGATGTTCTTCCTCCTGATATTCCTCGTCCTACCTATTTTAAACTCTTATTGTCCTTAGTTAATTCTCGTTTTATTAGAATACTCTCTAATTTTATCTCAGTTAATAACATAAATTGTAGTTTATTTTTAATATTTATTATAATGTTCATGCATGTGCTTATATACTAGTGATTTAACTCAGTAATAACTAATGTGTTATATGTGGGATTTAATACATCGTATTTGTGTATTTGTCTATAAAATGTGTTGTCCTGTGATTTGTCTGTATTTTGTACTGTGATGTTTTCCTTTTTAGGTATGAATATTTGCTCAACTCTCCAAATTATAATCGAA
The DNA here is from genome assembly GCA_907165235.1 of Zeuzera pyrina. Lineage (NCBI taxonomy): Eukaryota > Metazoa > Arthropoda > Insecta > Lepidoptera > Cossidae > Zeuzera > Zeuzera pyrina. Next base: position 15,899,039 of record OU015624.1, read on the forward strand.
AGGAACATTTTATTGATCCCCATTGTGTATTCTCCTACTTCAGTTGTTGGAATCTTTTTTATGGTTACCATAATTATTATGTTTTTGTAATCTTCATCTTTACGGGACGTTGGCAATATTCGCAATCGCGAAGGTGCCATTCAACTAAAGAAGAAGAAGATTTTTAATTGGGCATTTAAGTATCTTTAATTAACTTTCTTGCAAATGAGTGGGTAATTCGTTAGAATAATAAGTACCGTATGTTAAATATATAATGAAATGATTTTTTTTTCTCAACATTGAGATGTGTGGTTTATCAAAAAGCAGGATAATATTATAGGCTATCATGTTTATGTAGTTGTTAAAATAAAAATGTTGGTACGCATCAACTAGGGTATATATCCTTATGAATGCTGGCAACATGATGTACAAAGCTATCAACTCCTAACCAACAGGAATTTTTATGATGAACGCACTATATTACTGTCTAATCGAGTTTTGGCTGGATTTTGTGGGGAGCGTTTGAGCGTTTATTTTAATTATTTACAAATTGTCTGATGGATATTGTGATGTAAAATTAGCGTAGTTTTGCGTCCCAAGTATCTAAGCTGTTGTGTTGTTATGCAAAATTGTTGAAATGAGTGCTTATTTAGTGGTGATGAGATTTTTTTTAGTGGTTTCGTCTGTCTCAGTGGATTCTATTAGAAAGACCGCCTCAATATTATGTTTGTCGCCAGACACTCCAAAAAACATCTAAAATTAAGTACATTTTGTTATCAGAACTATTTAGTCAAGGTTGAGAATGATTTGAGGAGGGATGCGAGCAAATTCTGGAGATTTATAAAAAATAAACGACGTAATGATGCCGATATTCCATCAACGATAGCATGGAATAATATATCTGCCTCTAATGGTAATGAGGTTAGCAATCTATTTGCTTCATTTTTCAAAGGTATTTACAAACCAAAATCTGATCAACCACCTGACCTTGTTGAGGATTCGGAAGAGTTTAGAAATCATAATGAAATCCCGGATGCGCATATCTCAGAGTTTGAAGTCCGCTTTAATGATGTTTATCGTCGACTGTCTTCATTGAACATTACTAAAGGAGCTGGGCCCGATGGAATACCAAACATTTTTTTAAAGAAATGTGCTGTGGGATTCTGCAAACCTGTCACACATATTTTTGATTAATCGTTGAAACTGGCAATTTTCCTACAACATGGAAATTGTCCTACATCAGTCCCATTCATAAATCTAGTGATAAATCTAATGTTACAAACTATAGGCCAATATGCATTCAGTCATCGCTAGCTAAACTTATGGAGAAAATAGTCTTACCGCAATTAACTTTTACCTTCAAAAACAATATAGTTCCTAGGCAGCATGGTTTTGTTGGCGGCAGATCTACAACCACCAACCTGTACATGTATATTGACTTTATACTTAATTCGTTAGACAGGGGAAGTGAAGTGCACGCGCTTTACACAGACTTTAGCAAGGCCTTCGACATGGTGGACCATGAAATCCTGTTAAAGAAACTGAGTCTCTATGGAGTAAGATCTAAAGCTCTAAATTGGTTGCGCACGTACCTATCCAATAGGTGCCTACAAGTACAACACAATGGCTACCTATCAAATGAATTTTATGTTACATCTGGAGTACCATAGGGCTCACATCTGAGCCCAAATCTGTTCATAGTCTTTGTGAATAACATTGGTGACGGCATCAGGTCAGAATATCAGTTATACGCGGACGACATGAAGATCTACAGAGAAATAAATAACCTACACATAAGTTGCCATTAAACATAAAAAAATGTGCAGTGATCTCTTTTTCACGATCTCACAGCCGACTGCCCACTACTTATCTACTCAATGGACAAGTTATCCAAACCGTCAAAACACTAAAAGACCTTGGTGTGATTTTTGACGATAAGTTGAAATTCACTGACCATGTTAATAGTATAACATCTCGTGCCTTTCGATGCCTAGGTTTTATTTGTAGAGCAAGCAAAGAGTTTAAGGATGTCAAAACATTGATACGTCTTTTCTCAGCATTCGTCAGGCCCATACTGGAGTATGGATCTGTTGTTTGGTCTCCATTCATAGAACAACACATCAATCTTACAGAAAAAGTTCAACGGAAATTCTGTAAATGCTTACACTATTCTATCTGTTCTGAGGATGTGAACAGTGTCAGCGATATATATCACCAATATAAGTTAAGTAGCTTAATCAGTCGCAGACGGGTGGCCGACCTATTATTCTTTTTCAAAATTATCAACGGAATGATTGATTCACCGGAGATTTTGGCTGACTTTGGTTTTATTTGTGCAAGGGTTGAGCTGAGCGAGAAGATTACTAACAGTTAAAATATCAAGCAAAAATTACGTCCATAATGAACCTAGAAATAGAATTGCCAGATTGGTGAATCAATACTCTCCTGATGTCAACTTTTTTGGAGGATCCCTTTCGTCATTTTCAGCTAACATAAAAAAAATGTTATGTACTAATTAAATGTGACATCTTTTGTAATTAGGTTCATATCATAATGCAACTTACTTACATTTATTTTATGTATTTAATGTGTATGTATAATGCCGATTGGCGTAAATAAATAGATAAATAAATAAATAGATAAATAAATAAAATGTGTTACGTCGACATTTTGATAAAATAACATGAAGAAGTTATCCATTTTCTATTTATTACTGAAGACGTCGGTTATATGGGCTAAGACCACTTTACCTTCTCTCTTAAGGGAGAATCAAACTACTGCTAGTTTACTATCTAATCCAATCTGTGGGAGTTTTTGACGGAATTTTATAGGGAGGGGTTGGGCGTTTATTTTAATTATTGGAGTTTACCCCTTATTAAGAACCGATTTTCGTATAAGGCACTCAGTATGGAAATTTTATGAGGAGTAAAATTTATACAAGTGTTAAATAAAAGCGTTACGTTTTCTGCGCAACGTACCTTGCGCACCTTTCACTTTTGTCTTCTCTTTCACTCCTATCCGACTCGACAGTGATCGCTGAGGCGTGTTGCTAAACAGACTTGTGTCACTTATTCCTCTTGAATTTTGAAATTATAATTGTCTTGTATTGAAACTAAGGTCTTTCATACACCTTTGGGATGAAATCTTACTCACAAAATTAAAACGCAACCGAATTATGTAATGTTACGTAGACGTCGTGTATTGTTGCTCATAGCGCTTTAAATACAAAATTTTGGCATGTTACATGAACGTGTTTGGCTCAATTGCTAAATACTCACTCTTATTTTCGAGAATCATTATTATGTTGTTCAAATCTCGATTCGGTCGCTCCACATTTTTTTTTATATCTATTAATATTGATATTTAATATTATTGTATACAGTGAAGTGAGTAAAAGTATATAAAATATAGAAAAGACCACTAAACTCCAGTCGTGCGTCGGAGCTGACACACAAATTTTTTTTTTTACCATGGTTTTACTGTAACGTTAATTTTAATGTAGAGTGCATCTAAAGTTTTTGTTATACTTTCATTACTAACTTTTAAATTACTTTTTTTACTTTTTAATTGCGTGTTTTGCTTAATGTTTGTCTATTTGTATTAAATGATAACAATACAATGACAGTTTTTCATTTATTTTTATTAATGATCTTAAATTTATTGGGGGTGGGTACATACCAAATATCGATAGCGATATGGAATTGCACAGCACTACTATCGATAATTAGGTGGGCATCACAATTTTATGTTAGTAGGTTGGTACACTCAATTGTTTTTTTGTTGTGGTATTGATTTGCGGTCTAACATAACTAGCAGAAATTGTTAAGTGCTGTCCAAAGAATAGTGCTATCTCTTAAAACATAGTGATTATATTATCTTTGGCCGTTACCGCCAATTTACCGCGTATTGTTGTTTAATTAGTATTATTGTCATCTGCATTCGTTATAAAAACTTTTCGTAATTTCAGTTACCTTAGTCCACTGGCATCTTAAACATTGGTTTTTAATAAAGTATTACACCATGGGTCTCATAGATTTATGTGATAAGTACTTCGGTACAAAAAATCTCTACGAAGTTTTAGGAATTTCTGAAAAAGCTACAGGCAAGGAAGGTAACATTAGCTTTTGCAGAAAATATTAAATTTCAAATTTAGATTTTTTAAATATAATGATGAATTTCATTCTCTACATGTAATTTTTATAGTTAAGAAGGCGTATCATAAATTGTCTCTTCTTGTTCATCCGGATCGAGTTAACGACAGTAAAAAATTGGAAGCAACTGAAAAATTTAAAGTTCTTGGTGGAGTTCATGCAATTCTTAGCGATAGTAATAAAAGAGCTGTATACGATGAAACCAAAAGTGTAGATGACAATGACAATGTTGTATCAGACAGAGACTGGACAGCATATTGGAGGTTATTATTCAAAAAAATTACTGAAGAAGACATCATTGCTTATGAAAAAGAATACATTGGTAAGATTTAATATTTTGTAATTGGTAGAGGATTATTACAATAAGTTACATATAATAGCCTTACAGAGACATAGTTGAGGTCAGATAAGATCTATTGATAAAAATGTCTTTAAGGTGTCCAGTACGTTCAAGTGTAGATAAATGGTGGCGGTAGTATGATTTTGTGTAAAAATTCTCTTAAAACAAAAAACTGCAAATAAAAAGTGTTTGCTCTATCGAACATTTGTGTGAAAAGTCATGTACAGAGATGGATCACTACTTGTGTGATTTTTCTTAATTTTTAATTTCCATAGAGTAGTTCATTTAAATCATTAATAATATGCAATGCTTTCAATGTAAATATGTTAGATACGAAACATTATATTCTCATTTCACTTTTTCTTTCAAAGATCTTGTGCAGAATTTTGATGTACTGACCAGGATTGCATACCATTTGGTGACATACATAGTTAATGTTTTCATGCATATGAGCAGAATTGAGATTACAAAATAAATTAGAACAAATAAACATAACATAACATAACTTCACGCTGTATCCCCAACGGGGTAGTCAGAGAGGACGGAGCGCCAGGAGTCGCGGTCCTTACACACCTCTTTCGCTTCCTCAAATCTCACCATTCTCCTCACACATTTTCGCCTAGGTATGCGAGTGCTTTTGACATTTCCGACAATAGAACAAATAATTTTATTTATTTGAGGGAATAAGCTAAAACATTTTACTAGCAAAGCAGCAAATTTAGCAAACATTATTTTCTCTGTTTACAATCCAAATATCATGCCTGAATATTTAGTGGTAAATTTATCCAATGTATTCTAGTGACCCACCCCGGCTTTGCTTGGGTAAAGACATTATGACATGTTTCGTTTCGAAATTTAGTAGTCTAAAATGGCGAGTCTCAAATTAATAACAAAATTTTTTCTAATAGAAAACAGGTAACTCATACTTTTGTTATTTTTTTCAAATGTTATGTTCATTACAAGTTTTCTGGAAATTACTAGTGGTCTGTCATCATGAGCACAAGCACTGGCACTTAAAGCCAATTTATAGAAAGTGGTTCGGTAATTTTCAGTTTAGATGACGTCTTTGTTTGAATTAAAAAAATGTTCAAGATCAATAAAAAGAAAAGTGAAGATTCAAATAATTCAATAAAAAGAATTGCGAAGATTAAAATAAATAATTAAATAAAAAGAAAATTATGTAGATTCAAATAATTATAAGAAAAAAAGTAAAGATATATGGAGGCTCCCACAAGGGTGTGCTGTCGCCAACACTGTTTCTGCTACATATCAATGATATGTTGTGTTTTAATGATATACATTGCTATGTAGATGACAGTCCTGGGGATGCTTAGTACACAGGTAGATTTAATTTCCCTTATTCTGTTGTGAAGGAAAGGTCACAGCCTCTAACTCGGGACCACGGCACTTACTCCAGTTTAACACCATTTATTTATTTATTAATTTTTATTTATTTATTTTATTCCATCAAGACACAATTTTCTGCATTCACCGCTATAAAAACCCCATATGCAATATATTGTGATTATAGTTCCCAGACATGTCCTTTATCAGCTCTTGAGAGTATTGGGATCCCTTGTGTCGACATCTCTTGTGAACTTCAATTCCGAAGTCATTTGCAAGACAAGGTTATGCTGGTATCCAAAAAGCTTGGTATGGCCAACAAGGCGAAGCAGTATTTCCTTTAGAGCAGAAGCTACTATCGTATAAGTTGCAAATTCGCTCCTATTTGTAGTACTGCTGTTACTATGGGTACTAGCACCTGCATACCAGCTTACTCCTTTTAAATTGATTCAAAGGTGAACTGCGAGAGCTGTCGACAATCCCAAGCTTACATCATGTGATTTCAAGCACTAAAGGTAGAAAACACACAGAGAGACTTCGCTTCTCTGTGTATTTTCTACCACTTGTACAATGGTGTGTTTTTAGAAGACGGAGCACCAAGCACCTTGGTCCTTACATACTTCTTTCACCTCCTCTAATCTCTTCATTCTTCTCACACTTTCGACTAGGTGTAGAAGTTAGGGTTGCCACCCGTACTACATTATACAAGGTGTTACACGAGTTCGGATAATGCTTAAAGCGCGATAGAATGTTACAAACACTGAAACGAAAAGTGTGATTATTTTTGTTTTAACTGTTAGGATTTCTGAAATAATTACTATCGAAGTTTTACAAAACAATCGACATAATTTCTTAAGAATCCCATCCCTAGTGATCAGCTGTTCGTCAAGTTCAAGGTCATCAACCTCAAAATCATAGATTATATTTTTTCAGACTGGGGACATTTGTAAGTAATTTCTGCCTAAGCTTTCGTCTGCAAGATGTAATTGCGCTATTTGTATTGAACAAACTATTTTGACTTTTTTAATGTCTGTATGTGATGTTATGTCTGTGTCTTTTGCGTTGCAAGGCTAATAAACGAACACTTAACACTAAAAGATGTAATCAAAGTTTTTTCGGCAAATTATCTTAATTACATTTAGAATATGAAAATTAAAGTACGGATTGTTACGCTTCGGCTTTTAACGATACCGCACTTATTCCATAGGAACGCGTATTATCTAGCTGTTTCACACAGACCTATCCTGTAATTTAATCTTTGTAAATACCAGGCAATTAGAATTTGGCGCTATTTTTTCAAAGCTTTTTATTTTTTCTACATGGGTTCCGTGTAATAATCAAAATATGATACAATGGTTTGCTTGATATGGAACTTCGTTCACTAGACCAGAAGATTTTTACCAGGAACGACCTTTACAGTTTACGAAGAACACAATAAACAATGCAAATAAGTAATTCAACTCTCATTGCTCAGCAACATCAATTAGGCATCCAAGTTACATTGCAGGATACTTTGTGACATTTTTAAATTTCACTTTCATATCAATCAAACGCATCAATATCGAATTTCGGAAGACAATAGTTTTCATTTCATTTCGGTTAAAATATTTATCGTATCTTATTAGCTTACGGTAGAAATACCGTTGTTGTAGTTGTTTTCTTGAGTGTGAGTAGAGTAGTGAATACCTACCAAACGCAGCAACGCAGCCATTTTTCGACAGGCGAGGTTGTGCGTAAAAGACAAAGGACGACACTGAACCTCTCCTCTAATTTTGAATTACTTAGAAATGTACCTACCGTTTTTGGTGTAGGTGGTTTGTCTATTTATGTAGTGACTTAAAACTTTCCTTCGTTGATTTTCGAAAGTAATCAATAATACAAAGCAATTATCTTCTTTTTTACATATCCCTTACTTTACTGTTTTAAAATTAATAAATTCATTTCGCATTAAAATTATTTGAAAACGGGACCCTAATAGTATTGTGGAGGGTTCGATATTCCGGCCTCTCAACAGTAAATTGCACAATTGCAAAATTGCACAACCCACAGAGCACAGCTAAATTGCATGCTCTCCTGGTATTTGGCTTCTTAAATTAATTTTAATGGTTCCGTACTTTTACATGATTTTGAATAAGTATAGTTCATTTAGTTTCGAATCGTAATTAACTGGATAATCACATTTTCAAAATAGTACTACAAAGTAATGTTGATTTTATACATTATTTATTTCTAATATTTTCATTTCATTTCGGTTAAAATATTTATCGTATCTTATTAGCTTACGATAGAAATACCGTTGTTGTAGTTGTTTTCTTGAATGTGAGTAGAGTAGTGAATACCTACCAAACGCAGCAACGCAGCCATTTTTCGACAGGCGAGGTTGTGCGTAAAAGACAAAGGACGACACTTTGAACCTCTCCTCTAATTTTGAATTACTTAGAAATGTACTTACCGTTTTTGGTGTAGGTGGTTTGTCTGTTTATGTAGTGACTTAAAACTTTCCTTCTTTGATTTTCGAAAGTAATCAATAATACAAAGCAATTATCTTCTTTTTTACATATCCCTTACTTTACTGTTTTAAAATTAATAAATTCATTTCGCATTAAAATTATTTGAAAACGGAACCCTAATAGTATTGTGGAGGGTTCGATATTCCGGCCTCTCAACAGTAAATTGCACAATTGCAAAATTGCACAACCCACAGAGCACAGCTAAATTGCATGCTCTCCTGGTATTTGGCTTCTTAAATTAATTTTAAGGGTTCCGTACTTTTACATGATTTTGAATAAGTATAGTTCATTTAGTTTCGAATCGTAATTAACTGGATAATCACATTTTCAAAATAGTACTACAAAGTAATGTTGATTTTATGCATTATTTATTTCTAATATTTTCATTTCATTTCGGTTAAAATATTTATCGTATCTTATTAGCTTACGATAGAAATACCGTTGTTGTAGTTGTTTTCTTGAATGTGAGTAGAGTAGTGAATACCTACCAAACGCAGTAACGCAGCCATTTTTCGACAGGCGAGGTTGTGCGTAAAAGACAAAGGACGACACTTTGAACCTCTCCTCTAATTTTGAATTACTTAGAAATGTACCTACCGTTTTTGGTGTAGGTGGTTTGTCTGTTTATGTAGTGACTTAAAACTTTCCTTTGATTTTCGAAAGTAATCAATAATACAAAGCAATTATCTTCTTTTTTACATATCCCTTACTTTACTGTTTTAAAATTAATAAATTCATTTCGCATTAAAATTATTTTGAAAACGGGACCCTAATAGTATTATGGAGGGTTCGATATTCCGGCCTCTCAACAGCTAAATTGCACAATTGCAAAATTGCACAACCCACAGAGCACAGCTAAATTGCATGCTCTCCTGGTATTTGGCTTCCTAAATTAATTTTAAGGGTTCCATACTTTTGCATGATTTTTAAAAAGTATTGTTCAATTTAGTTTCGAATCATAATTACCCGGATAATCACATTCTCAAAATAGTACTACAAAGTGATGTTGATTTTATACATTATTTATTTCTAATATTTTCATTTCATTTCGATTAAAACATTTATCGTATCTTATTAGCTTACGATAGAAATACCGTTGTTGTAGTTGTTTTCTTGAATGTGAGTAGAGTAGTGAATAATGAATACCTATCAAACGCAGCAACGCAGCCATTTTTCGACAGGCGAGGTTGTGCGTAAAAGACAAAGGACGACACTTTGAACCTCTCCTCTAATTTTGAATTACTTAGAAATGTACCTACCGTTTTTGGTGTAGGTGGTTTGTCTATTTATGTAGTGACTTAAAACTTTCCTTCATTGATTTTCGAAAGTAATCAATAATACAAAGCAATTATCTTCTTTTTTACATATCCATTACTTTACTGTTTTAAAATTAATAAATTCATTTCACATTAAAATTATTTGAAAACGGGACCTTAATAGTATTGTGGAGGGTTCGATATTCCGGCCTCTCAACAGTAAATTGCACAATTGCAAAATTGCACAACCCACAGAGCACAGCTAAATTGCATGCTCTCCTGGTATTTGGCTTCCTAAATTAATTTTAAGGGTTCCGTACTTTTGCATGATTTTTGATAAATATTGTTCATTTAGTTTCGAATCGTAATTACCCGGATAATCACATTTTCAAAATAGTACTACAAAGTAATGTTGATTTTATACATTATTTATTTCTAATATTTACTTATGATTTGTTCTCGTCGCTTTTATTTACATCTAGCGACCAACCCCGGCTTTGCACGGGTAGAATTAAAAAAAAAATACAGCCCATGTTACTCGCTGATAATGTAGCCTTTTAAGGTGAAAGAATTTTTGAAAACGGTTCAGTAGTTTTTGAGTTTATCCATTAACATACAAAGAAACAAAGTTAACCTCTTTATAATATTAGTGTACAATAAAAAGACGTACAATGGTTGCTTTAAAATAAAAAAAAATGAAGCACTCGATACGAAATATGAGTTTGAAACTTTGAAGATTCTATTTTTTTTTTAAATATTGTATCGAGTTTTATAGTATTCGAGTTTTTTAGGTATTGTATCGTATTTAAAAAATCAGTTTCTTAACTCTAAAACGGCAAAAATTTTGTTTTTCCAAAAGATTTTTAAAATGTGTAGTTCCATTGTTAATACGGTTATAACGGGGTCATGGTACTCATCGTGTTAATTTTACATTACTGTTTTTAATCATTGAAATTCTAGTTTCGAACGCCTACTACGAAATCGAATGTAATTAAATTATAAAAATTTAAAACGGGACCCTAAAAATGATTAGTTCTCCCCTTTCTTATAATACACAAAAACTATAATACCAAATTGCACACAAAATATGCACAATAATTTCATTGGTTTGCTTCGACCAATCGCAACTGTTTGTCGGCATCTTTGACTGCCGGAAGGCGGAACTTATTATTTTAGTCAGAGCTCTGAGCTGTTTACGTAAACATCTAATTTTTATTTATTTTAATTGTGAATGAAAATGTGATAGTACTAAAGGAGACTACTATGACATGATGCTGTGCTCGGAGCCATTAAAGGAAACTTGTGTGCCGCTTGTCGAATTTACGAATATCGGTTTTGCCTCAACAAATCAGAAGCAGATGGGAGGCTGCTTCTATGTTTTTGGAAATGTTTCGCAAGATGACACAACGTTTGCATACCGCTGATAGTGTTCTCAGTTCTTCTAGAGAAGGACTTTCTGTCACACAAATGTAGACTTCGAAGAACAGATAGATATTAGAACACTACAACTTAGCCGAGAAGTAATAAACGAAGCGCTGCCGCCATCCTCAGCACGAATCACATGACCGTATGGCGGATTCTAAACATCAATTTCAATATATCGGAGCGAATCGCTTTGTTTTGAACGGCGAGAGAGACAGCTTTTGTAACTTAAAGAGTGCGTGTATTATTGTTTGTGTTAGTGCGATTAATCGAACGGCAACTTACGTGTTCTTTCGAAAGGATGCCTAATTCCCTTGGATGGGTTCAAAGCGGCTGCATTGTGAGTCATCAAACTTTCAGTATGTATTTCACATTATTAACTATGTACCTTTAGCGATAGGTTAGTGCGCGTTATAATTGCAAGCAATAGGTAGGTATGTATAGCAGGCCGCGGCGTGCCGTCGCCAAGCAGCACAGATTGCGAGAGCTACTAGACACGCATCTGTACAATATTTCAACGCCTATTATTTATGAAGTAGCTTTTATTTATTGTATTCGCGCGATAAAATACCCAAACAGTAGATACATATGTACTTTGTTACGGGCGCGAGCCACTTGCCGTCGCAACGTAGCAGAACAGTATTTCAACACGTATTTTTATTAAGTAGCTTTTATTTATTTATTAAGTAACACATATCTGTACAGTTTAACCACACCTATTATTTATTAAGTAGGTTTTGCACATACATATCTTCACGCTGTATCCCTAACAGGGTTGTTACGGATGCAAAAATTTAGACATCCGCGGATGCAGATGCGGATGCGGATTATTAGAAGTTCACAGCCGCGGATGCTGATTTGATGCGGATGCGGATGTGATGCGGATGCGGATTTTGTGATTTTAAAAGGATAATTATTTAAATTTTAAGTGCATAAATAACTGAAAATTAATTTAATTTTAACTTTATTTATTTAATCATATTTTTAGACAAAATTACACAAGTTTTTAGTTTTACTTATGACACAACAGAATTTTAAGCTTCGAGTTTCATAATCAAAAATCTTTGTTTAATAATTAAACTTAAAAATTGGTGAATTATATTTAATAAATAGCAATATTGCAGCCTTCTCAGCTTCCAACCTATTTCTTAGTGGATTATATATTAACCCAGCTCCACTAAATAGTTGCTCGCTGGGAACACTAGCTGGTGGAGGTGATAAATATCTGCGTGCTAATTTGGAGAGAATTTTAAATTCACAACGTTTAACTTTCCACCAATTAAGTGGATTTTCATCTAAATCCAGTCTTTTTTTTGTTACGATAAATAACTAATTCTTTGCGGAGAAGAGCGTCGGGGCTACTGTTGTCCGGTTCTCCTTCACCTTCATCTTCGCTTGATGAATCTAATATCATGGCAAGATCGCTTTTTAAGCAAGTCTGATTACCCGTACTAGACGTTCCTGGTTCAGGATCGAGAGAATCTCCCATTCTCATTCTTTTTGTTTTTTCCGCCGGTGACATAGGAGAATCAGTGACGACAGGGTTATTTAACATCTTTATTATTTCATCTTTTATTTTTTCTTCGGTGACTGGTTTGAAAAATTTATGCTTATAGCGAGGATGTTAAAAGTTGTTATCTTCCTAAGAAGAAAATTTCGCTGAAAATTGTGATTTCAGATTAGAGACTGCCAACCGAATAGCATCACTTTCTCGTGGTTTTGTTAAATAGTGGTTAAGTTTTTTCAAAAGCATTTGTATGATAGGAATCACAGATGATATGAGTGCCTGAGAGTTGCTCATTTCACTAGTGGCTTCCTCAAACGGTTTCAATACTTCAAGACAGCATTCTATTATTTTCCACTCTTCAGGCAAAATTGATTCAATGTTATTGTCATTGGCATAAAGACTTAATGCATCTTTTATCTTCAAAAAACGCTCAAACATGTAGAACGTGCTGTTCCAGCGCGTCACACAATCCTGGAATACTTTAAGATGCGGTTGATTAAGTCTGTCCTGAATTTTTTCAAGTTGCTTTTGAGCAATGGTTGAATGGTTAAAATGAGTAGTAATTTTCTTACATTTTTAAAAGTAAAAGCAGAAGTTTTACAAAAAAAAATTTTCTGTCACGAATATAAAATGGTTAAAAGAAAGCAATAGAGCATCTATTAATTTAACTAAAATGAAAATTATTAATTTATTTTAATATAACATTGCTCAGATTTCTATAATTATTTTGAAAATAAAACATGGTGGCCAAAGTGAAGAGCAATAACAAATATACACAGGGCTTTTTTTGTGGGGGCACGTGGGGGCATGCAGTGCCCCTGAAGGAAATTTCGAAAATATCTAAAAATTGCCATAAAAACTTAAAAAAATGAAAGAATTGAAAAAAAATGAAAAACTTGAAAAAAAATCAATTTTGGTAAACTACAAAAATTTTTGGATTTTTTTTAATACGTTTAATAATCACGTTTTATTTCCAAAGATATTATGTTTTTAAACAATAAAAAAAAAAATTTACTTCGATTTTTTCCTCAAAACACAGTGCCAAGGGGTGGAAAGGGGGTACAAAAAATTATGGACTTACAACTTTCGAGAATTAGCGTACCTCCAAAAAAGAAGTGGCAAAGAAAGGCCTGAATATACATATAAAAATAAATAATCATTAAAAAATAAAACTCCATTTCTACTATTTTTTTTAGAATTTTCCAAAAGTACTATGTTTTTGCAATTTTTGAAAAAAGATACTATTTTTCTTCTAAAAAAAGGTGGAAACCCTAGTAGGAGTGCTTTTGACATTTCCGTCAGTTAGTGGCGCGCATCCCATATAGGCACAGAGACTGCCTACCCTGACAATTTAAATGAAAATTATTTCGATGTATATACTCGTACCATTTACGATATTGTATAGACTCATGTGTTACTTTGCGGAAATCCATTTCATGTGATAAATTCCCAAAATATTTAGCTATTTTCCGCTCAAACTCCGAAAAAGCACCCCAATCGACACGTGTGTCGCCTCTTAAGCTGCGGTCAGCGGTCAGGTAACCAGCACCGGTGCTGGTTAGCTGACCGAATCCTATCTCTGGTATATCCTGAGGATGCTTCTTTAAGAGGCGAAACACGTGTCGATTGGTGGTTTTTGGAGTTTGAGCGGAAAATAGCTAAAGATTTTGGGAATTTTTCACATATACTATTTACATTTTATAGATAATTTAAAATTAAAGCGGCAACTTTGAGGAAGTTTATTATTTAAGATAATGTGTAGTTTTAAGTTTGTAAATATTAACATATGTATATTCTTTTTGTTAAAGTAAATGTGTAATTTAAAAAAAAAAACAAATGTTTAAAAATAGCGCTATCTAACATCCCTCTTCTTCCGTTTTTCATCTGTTCGTAATCGTATTTCTTATTTTTACATTGCTGTATTTTATTTTTAACAATCATGCCATCTAACATTGTCCCCAACAACTTTTGTTATACGACTTTTAAAAATTCAAAACTTTTTTCTTTCATACAAAAATAAAAATACATTAAGGGCGACTTTTTCCAAATTCGTAATTGTAATTAAAATTTTATTTAATCAAAAAATTTCGATTATCTACAAAATACGTCTTTCATCATCTGCTAATCGAAATTAGTGAGCTGTCAAAATTAATTCAAGAAAAGTGACAAATTAGCAGACCTAATTTCGATTAAGTGCTGTCAAGTCATTGTCAAATGTCAACGCAATATGTTTATTTATAGTTTAAATTTGCTTTAAAGTATTTTATTTTTATTAATATGGAAGTATTCGATTTTGGTATATTTGACGACGACGACGACGATGAAGAAATTATTGAATATTCAAAGAGACCCATCGTACCACGGAGTATTGGCCCGAGAACTAATTTATTCTAAACACTTACTGATAAAAAAATTATTAAAAGGTTTCGTCTTTCGAAATCGACAGTTTAGCTTTTGTTACAACCAATCGAACATGAACTAAAATTCAAGACAGAAAAGTCCATTGATCGCAGGACGTGTTTCGTATTTGAATTAAATACATGCGGCTTGCTTTTGGGCATGCTTGACCCCATCCGTTTTCTTGCTTTCGATAATGCGAAAACGTTTTAAGGGCATCGAGGAACAATTCCTGTTCTTCTTTGGTGAAATTAGGGCCACGAGAACGTGAACTAGTGTTTAGGATATTATTTTATTATAATTACGCAATAATACAAACGAATAAACCGACTCTCTGACGATTATTATTATTATTATATTTCTTAAGGCATTGGTAAGAAGACCAGGCTGATGGTCGAAATGACGAAACTTCTGAAGAAACATTAACTGTCCCTAACACTCCTCCAGTAAAGTGATAGTAGGCACTTTACTTTAGTAGGTGATAGTAGGTAGGTAGTACTGAAGTTAAAAAAGGACTTCTTGGAAGAGCGCGAAAACTTCAGCTATACATGTTTATTTAGATCTCCTCCATTTTGTTCACTTACACAGAACTTTAAAACACAATATATTATAACTGTTGTACTTTAAAACTAAAAATATAAAAAAAAGAAAATCTAAATAAAATGACAACCTCACTTCTCCCGTTCCCGCCAAAAAGTCCTTTTTGACGAATGACAATGTAGACGTAGATTAAAAATGTCACACATTCTGAACTGGGTTCCGAATTATGCAATTATTTTCAATACTGTTCAAAATATTGTAAGCAAACTGTTAAATTTAAATCAAAATTATAGCTTATATAAAACGAAACGTTGTTGCCAGATGTTAGAGACATTACAGAACGATTTCTAATTTTAATTTGTTAACTAACTATAAAATCGGTTTGGAGAAAGACGTCAATAATTTCAATTAGTTTAATTTGTATTAAAGAATTAATTTGAATTAGTTGCAATTAAGCTAATTTTAAACAGGATTTCGACACACAAAGCAGGAATCATTAGTATGATTCCTGCTTTGTGTGCAGAACAAACTATATGTTGTTCTATGTTCTACACCAGCACAGAATCATTTCCCTTAGTAGTTAGATGTATATCTCAGATAGTATTATGACATAGTTAATTTTACAGGCTCTGAACAAGAACGAGAGGATTTAAAAAAAGCATACTTAGCAAAGAAAGGTGATATGAATTACATAGTAGACCATGTACCATTTTTAAGATCTGAACATGAGCCCAGAATTAAGGAAATTATAAATGTAAGATGCAATTATTGTAGTTTAAACTTCAATTTTTTTTTTACCATAAATTAGAAATTATTCTTCTCTTGCTTTAAGGATATGATTGAAAAAGGTGACGTTCCAGCATACAAAGCTTTTACACATGAATCCGAAAAGAAACGTCAACGACGTATTGCAAAAGAAAACCGCGAAGCTAAGGAAAGTGAAGAATTACAAAGAAGACTGGGACTAGATTCAGGTATATATTTTAGATAGATATGTTAAATGTCATTCAGATTACCAGTAACTGGCACGGTCACAAAAAATCAGTATGACATTTGATATGTTAAAAACTGAATTCTAATCAGCCTGCAGTATTTATAGAAAAAAAATTAATCATATTTTTTCAATGTAATATCCCTGTAACTCAATACATTTCTAACGTTTTTTATACAATGCTTTTATGTATATTATATTGTATTAATGTCAAAAGCTCTCGCATACCTAGGCGAAAATGTGTGAGGAGAATGATGAGATGAGATGAGATGAATGATGAGATGAGAATGAGATGATATTGAGGAAGCGAAAGAAGTATGTAAGAACCGCGACGCTTGGCGCTCCGTCCTCTAACTACTCCGTTAGGGATACAGCGTGAGGATATCATATTATAAAAAAGTATTCTTCCTCTTTCCGTTCAACCACTCTCCTAAAATCTTCTCTCCTGCAGGCTTTTTTTATCAGTTTACTGAATAGAGGTAACTGCCATGAGCCACGTCTGGGACTGCAGGATGGATGGTTGATTTATTGGAAACCTGTTTCTTTTAGGACACGTCTACATCACGTAGATTCAATCGAATATGGGGTTTGCTTATACGTGTTTTTTAACTGGGACAGTAGGGGTAAATCCGAATACATAGGAGATACATGAGAACCATCTTAGGAAACATTCGGTCTTTTAGTAAACGGGGGTTGCGGGTTCAATTCCCGCACCGAGTCTGGGTTTTTATGTATAATATGTATTTATTTACAAAAGAAAAGTATATAAGTAGTATATCAGTCGTCTAGTACCTATAACACAAGCGCTGTGCTACTTTGGGACTAGATGGCGCTGTGTGAAATGTCTGAGTATATTGTTATTATTATTATTATTAATATTATAAGATAGCACTAATCTTATATTGAAATCATAAAACTAGAGACTAAATTCATGTTGTAGAAAATCAACTTATATATGTATAGAATTTATACTTACTTAAGTTTACTAGTAACAAAAAATCTTGACATCCTTGACAACCAAGACACCTTGAATCAAGACAGCAGTATGTCAGCCGAGTTCAGAATCAGAATATGTGTATAACTGAAATGGGCGTACATTTGATTCCTGTCTTGCCTGATGAAAAGCAATGACGAAATCCAACATCAATCATGCAGCCCAGAAGATGCCTATTCAATATTGCTTTGAAAATACTCAATTTGTAAGTGTGAAAAAAAATCGACACCGAAATGGTGTTTCAAACCTTAGCAGTGCTATTAAATAAGATGACGCAAATCGCTGTGTGAACAAAAAGGTATATTATTATTTAACATACATAACAGGAAGACCCCCTTGCGCCTTGGATGTTCGCTAGCAGAACTGAGTCGGTGGAACCCGATCATACAATCCAAACGCACGCTCTCCAAAATGTATTATATAAAATACCTAAAGGCAGGCAACTGTATGCTGATGATCGAGACTTTGAAGCTTGCTCTCGACGGCTTCAGTGTCGCCTATGGCTCGTGACTCGACGGTCTGTGGAGTTCAGTGCATTCAACTAATATTTGGCATAGCCATCCCAAAGGTGGCAAACAGCTTTCCACGCATAATCGAATTAAACTTTATATAATGTTGAAAGCTGTTCTGGCGTGAAATACCCCCTAACCTTGGAAAGGATACCAAGCTTTTTAGCAGCCGATTTCGCTTTAGATTCGATAGACCGTTCGAAACTGATATTAGAAGATATCTCTAAACCAAGGAGCTCAAGGTGGCTAGTAATCGGCATGGATATTTCCACGACCTTCGAAAGTTTCCAACGAACTCCTTTTTGCCGTGAACAAACAAGATTGCTTTCGACCCAGACGGATACCTTTTGCAGTGTTTGATTCATAGTCTCGATTTCTCTAAGACATAAAATGTTCGCGTTACTGGTTGGTGCTCCCATCATAAAAATAACTTATTTACATATGCGATCATATGTCTGGGTGTATTCGCAAATAATTTCTTAAAATTACATAATAAACATATTTACTAACTAAAAAGAAACACGAATTTTTTCAAAACGTATTTTTTCTGGGCTATATTGATAACATGAATTTATTTTTTACGTATCGTAAACGTAGCTCGCTTAGATATATATTTCAATAAATCAATACATATCTCAATAATACAATAATAAAAATAATAATACAAGCAAGTGAGATTTTAGGAAATGGACTTTTAAGCTCACGTTGCGTCCCAATTTCCTAAAATTTTCTATCATGTTTTCCACTAATTGAACGTAGTCTGAATATTTCTTACTGTCCAAAAAATTTTTAACTAGTTCTTTGAAAGAAGCTCATGCTTCCTTCTCTTTAGAGTTCATTTTAGTTTCAGTGTTCTTCTTTCATGAGTAAGTGGTCCAACAAATATCCCTTCTTTAAGCTTGGCTTCTGAAAGCGATGAAAATTTATTTCAGTGATATTTAAAATACTTTCTTCTACTTCTACTACTTCTTTGTTTTGATAATGCTTTCACAAATTTCTTCATGAGTCCAAGTTTAATATAAGGTGGAGGTAGGAGCACTGTAACTGGATTAACCAAATTTTCTTTCAATATAGTTTCCATTCCGGGTTTCGAGGATTCTCTCAAAGGCTAATCCTTTCTTATACCTTTATTTTTCTTAAAAGTGTTGTCATCAATTAGTGCAATTTCTCGAACTTGAAGCCATGTGAGTGCGTCGAGAACAAAATTAAGGAACTTCGCCTGGCAGTGGTTTGTAAACTAGGTTTAAATCCACTATTATATTAAACGAGCAATATTCGTGTGTATATATATATATGTCGGAAAAGACACAAGGCAATTCGTGCTCTTTCGACTCAGCTATGAGAAATAAGTAAACTAATCGGGTTCGAATCCTGCAATGTGGTGAGACCTTTTTTTGTTTTTTTTTCTAATAAGTCGAATTAATATGTCTTAAGTTTAGTTTGCAACAAGTACCTATTAAAAACACATATCATTTTAATAATATACTTATAATTTATATTAGTAAACTAATCAATCTGTGCTTATAATAAGGAAATAAAAGGAAAAATAATGATAAAAGCCATAGACTTCATAACTTCAGACAACCTGTCCCATGAAGTGGGGCAAATAACATCAGATAAACATATAGATGCGTGGGTACTGTTTTCTAACGAAATGGCGACCGATCAGCTTATCAAATAATAAATATGTGTCGTAGGTACAGGTGAGTCATGTTATCGGATTTAGCTCACCGTTGCTACTCGAGCACGGCGTCTGGCTTTGGGGTTAGCTATAAAGTCTAAAGTATGGCTTAACTATCATTGATATGCAGAAGAAAAAGAGTAGGAGAAAGCACACACCCCTGCGGGACACCAGCGTTCACGGGCTTCAAGTTAGAGCACAAATCGTCTACTACGACTTTTGTGCTACGACCAGAGAGGAAGCTGGAAACCCACGTGCATAACTTCTCGGGAAGACCGTAAGATGGAAGCTTGGAAAGTAGAGCCCCGTGCCACATCCTATCAGGCTTTCGCTATGTCCAGACGAGCCTCTACTCTAGACTGAGATCACCAGCTGAGTGACCACAGCGGAAACCGTACTGTCGCTCACTAAGCAGCTGGTGCTCCTCTAGGTACCCGAGGAGCTGACAGTTTATAATGGATTCCATTACTTTGGAGGGTAAAGAGGTAATGGCGATGGACCTGTAGTTGGACGGATCAGAGCGATCGCCCTTTTTGGGGATTGGGTGCACAAGGGCCGTCCCTCAAAGAACTGGGCACAACGCCAGTGGTGTAAGAGAGCCGGAAAGGGCGCGTTAGAACCGGTGCCAACTCCGGAGCACACGTCCTTAGCACAAGGGGGGGGATTCCGTCTCGACTTGTGAATATCGAGGGAAAAAAAAGCCTTACAAACTGAACTCTGTAGGAACCGAACGTTTGGCATAGAGCTCGCACAATGCGGTACGGTTGGTGGTAAATTTCCTTCATCATCCAGTGTCGAGTTTGATGCAAAGAGAGTGTCCAGAATATCAGCTTTCTCCTTTGCAGTGTGGGCCAGGGAGTCATCAGTGTTGTGCAATGGTGGAAGAGACGGCTGACAGAAATTCCTGAGGACAGCTTTGGCGAGAGACCAAAATGCGCGTGTCCCCGAAGGAAGACGAATTAGTCTCTCGCCAATTTTGCCTATGAACGAAGACTTCACTTTGGCAATGTCTTTCTTAAAGGACCTGGCGGCATAGTTGTACTCCTTTCTGAACGCGCTGGTGTTTGGTTCGCCTTTGCCCAGGCCTGGTAGTGCATACGCTTCTGGCGGGACGTCAATTTGCATGAGCGACCAAACCAGGGCCGAGATCCGCCACCAATGGGAACCACAGAGTTTGGAATGAAAAGTTCCATTCCCTACGATATGACATCAGCGGCGGAGTCGGCGGAGACATTAGGATCATCCAGCGAGAAGCAAACTCGCCACTATGGGTAGGATAGGATGCAAAGAAACTTCGCTTTCCGTCCGTTCCGTCCTGTAAATGGAATGTTGTAATGGAGAAGTCTAAAACAGGCTTCGTGATAAGAAAAAGGGAAAGTATTTATAATATTGGTTGTAAATCTCAATTATCTTTTTTGTTTTGAAGCTAAAAGAAATTCTGCCGTGTCGTGTTTACATGTTATGTAGTGTTCGCCGACCGGAAGTGATATTTAATAGTTTTGCATTCTATTGTTACTATATAATTCCTGAAGTGCTAAGCAGAGGGCAGGGAGGTGATAAATGGATCTATCTTCCATTTTGTGGCTTTACGGCGCCGAAAGGCACCTCCGACTTCCACCACCCTAAAGACTAACGGACATTAAAGGTATTTGGCCTCTATTATTTGTACAATTTCGTTTATCAGCGCCGCGTATCGCGGTTGATGTCGGCGCAGTTTCCGGCACCTTTGTTACCCTGCCGAAATTATAAAGGGCCTAGCACGCGCAGTGGTCGTGCCTAGGGCTGTACCGCAGAACATTTAGTTTTATAAATAATTAGACGTATATTTTTAAAATAATTTTATAAACAATGTACGTGAGTCGCATGCGTATATCTACATATACATATTGTTTATGTTATATATTTTTAATATTATATGTACTATATGGATATATGAATATATATGATATATTATTTTTCAAATGAACACATACTACCCTCATACATTTTCCTTTCTACAGAAGTGTACTTAAAAACTTATTACTCTGAAACAAACGCAAATAGTTTAGACTAAGAATATTTGATAATGCCTTCGTATATCATCGTGAACATATATGCATAGTCCAGCACGAGGTCTGAAGTAGTGCTCCATATTGTATCCAGGTAAAGGAGATATGATGCATCCAAGGGACAGCCAATTCGCGTCTCCGTGAGAAAGAGCAAGTCAAGCCTTTCAGTCTTTTGGTGGTGATGGACTAGTAGGAGATTAAAGTGCAAACCTCGAATATTTGAGAGATGCATTTGGAATGAGAGGACGTACTTACACTGCTCTGCTTGTTGACTTTTCATAATATGTAGTTTTAATAGGGTTGAACGAGGCATCACTTAGTTTACCACATAGCACAAACAATGCAGTCCAACTGTTGGTGACACGTCTGGAAACCGCGGGGACGCCCGAACCCCCTGACAGTGACCGCTAGGTTCTCTCATCCGGTCGCCAAGCAGCATAGTGGAGCACGTCAGGATTTTTCGCGAGGCGACGGGGAGCTTTTCATAAGTAGCTAGCTTATTACGTGGATCGCCTACAACCTGCGGTCGACCAGCGAAGCACCGTGCTTCGGATCCTGCTGCTCTCTATAACGAGGCCCACAATGTAACGACACTGCTGCGCTGCAATCGGATAACCATGCAATGCAACTGTTCAGACCCGTCCCTCCTTAAAAACGGCTTCTCCGAACATCATTCCGGAACACGAATTATTTGGCGACACGTCTTTGTCAGGAGGGTGGTAACTAGTCGCGGCCGGAGCCTAGCACCAGAGATTTTGTTGCTCGTTCCGCATCACCCAGGGATCACACGTTAGGCCACTAGGGCAACATCTCACGGACGCGAACAACTCAGATCCCCAAAAATAAAACCATTTATTTACCAAAAAATGTATGACTATAATAATCCGTCTTTTAATTTAATTATAATTGAATAGTTACTTTGTTTCTTGTTTGTATTTATAATAACAGGGGAGCCCAATAGGAGATTTTGGGATTGACTTCAAGCGCGACAGATTAAGATATGAGGGATATCTTGCACCCTGTTGAGTAGTGAATACCTTCACCATATCTAAAGTCTCTATGTAGAACCGCGCGTGTAGGGCAGCCGATAAGAATAGTAAAAAAAACGATAGTTGGAAATACTCGAGCGCGTCAGATTAAGGTACGATGGGTTAATTACATGCTGAAAAGTGTATATTTCAATACTCTGATGATTTGAGTGGGAGGGTCACAAACTTGCATAAAAATACGTCACCTCGACGTTCTCGAACGCGGTCGCTTTTATTTTGAAGGAAATAATTCAAGGACAACGGGAAAAACGAATTTCACAAAATCGCCGATTTTCACAAGCAGTAGTAACAAAAATCGTCAATAAAGTTTAGCGCGTGCGGTTGCAGTGAAGCATGTATTCCCCACTCCGCGCCTCTTCTCTTTCACTCTTTCTCTATCTCTGACTCTCTCGCACCGTCCTCACACTATACTCCTATTCCTAATTCAAGATAATACCTGCGGGCAATAAGGCCTGTCGTCTAATAAGGCCTATGTGAGTAAAATCGTATTTACAATGGGCGCTCCCGCTCAAGGCAACTCTCACAGACGCCTAACACACGAAGATATCTTTATGAGTTTACAAACGCGGAATACCCCTCTTCCCGTCTCCAGGATTGTATCATACATTGCGAGAGACGACCGCGCGGCACGAATTTTAAAAATCGATCCGAATCAGTCGCAAGTATTGATCGTCATGTTTCACTTATCTATAAATCCGTATAAATTTGCAATGTAAAATTCTTAATCATTTTAAAAAAATTTATAATAAATACTTGAATAACGTACTGTGATTCAAATATTTTTAATTTAATTTGTCTCACATACAAAGTCGACGACTATTAAGACTTACCTAATTCAAACATAGGTTTTGTTTTCCTCCTACATCATGAATCAAATTTTATTTTGTTTCATAATTTATTTTATATAAGCTTAGAGGTTTTACGGATGTAAACAAGTGTGTGTAATTTAATGCTAATTGAACAATCGTTAGTTTTAGTGTCTACGACCACGATGCCTATACAACGAGCATTTACTCAAATAAATGGTTGTTATGAGGAGAAAATTACGGATTTTTTAATAATTTTTAATGTAATTGCTGTGTTTATGCAATTATTGATCTCAAGTATTAAATGTATAACGCGTAGTTTGATTATTTAAGTATATTAGAGCTGTAGGCTTTATTACCCTACCATAGTAAAATAAGGCCTATTGGCAAGATTTTCATTAATGTTTAATTTTGTTTTTGTTTATGGTAAAAAATGCCATTCTCCCTTTATATTTTATAGTAATTGAACTTTTAGACTAATTACTATTAAAGTCTGTTGATTATATTGGTTATTTTTCATTTAATTTCAAATCTTCCTTAGCTAGGCCTTAATACCCGCAGGTACCTTACTTTCCGTCAGCCATCACGCCATCACAGCTGATCATAGCACTTGTGGTCAAAGATAATGTAAAATTACTAAGTAATAAGAGTCGGGACTTCCATAGAGCTAAATAGACTTCCAAATGTCAAAAAAAAATACCCAAACATAGCCAATCTGAAGACATTAAAACATTCACCTTTACCAAACTAAAGAACGTGCCACCTAATATTCAAATCTATCGATATCGATTATAATTAGCGCGACGTGCAGTACTAGAAGTTGGTAAAAACAACTTAAACAATTTAAAAAGTTTTTGAAACCGTCAGATTAAAGTCAATCCCTCCAAATAATCGTCAGATTATGGATCAGCACGACCAGAACATCAAGCTGAACCGTCTGTGTGAAAATCTGGTACGCTCGAGTACATTTTTTTTTTTTTCATTTTGACCCTTCTGTAATGCCGCCTTTACCATTCAAACCGGCAGATTAAGATACCTCCGTCACCGGAGACACGTGAGATCAATATCTGACACGCTCGAGTATTACCATGTGACTGTTTTTTTTAACATTTTTGAAAGCCTATAGACGCTCCCCTACCGGTGAAAGGGTATCATGTAACCTATTTTTCTTTCTACTTTCTAATCTTCAAAATCCAATAGGTCCCCACGACGCTTGAGTTAATCCCCATTTAGCATCGTTGCCTCCCCTACTATAATGAGTTTGTTACCATTACCTAAACCTTTGGCGTCATGGTTAGTGCATTTGTCTTTCAAATCAACAGTACCAAGTTTGATTTCTGACCAGGTGAATTGATAAAGCAAAATTTTCTAAATTTTTTTTTAATCTGGACATCATTGGATGCTCATCCAGGTCTTTATGTGGTTTCTATACAGGCCTATTACAATTCTTAATTTGGCGTTAAACCATTGGTGTAACTGTATACATATTACATTTCTTAAGTTGATTCATAAGTCGTAATTCATTTTCAGGTTCTAACAGCTTGGAACTAATGATAAAACAAAAGCAAGAATCAAGAGCCCAACAACTAGATTCATTTATTGATGGTTTAGCATCAAAATATGGGGATGGAAAGAAAACTAAAGGTCGAAAACGTAAAGCAGCATCAGCATCATCAGCAGAGCCAAAAATTAATAAAAGGAATAAGTGAAACAATATTTTTTTACGTTTTAGTGTTTAAATTATATTATTCGATTAACAAAAAATTTATTTCGAATAAAATTAATCTCCTTCTTCTATAGCAACTTGCATAAGTGTTTCCGAATAGAATGGACCTTGCTCCACATAAGTTTGGATTCGGTTCAATATACTGCAATCAAATGCTGCAGATCGAGACAACTTTTTTATAACATCATATTTAGCTTCTTTTGCTTCTTTAGTATAATTCACTGTACGATCTAAAAGATATTCAATAAACCCTGAAAAAATATTTTAGATGCTAGATTACATAATAATCAGCACTTTGATAACATATATAAAACAAGATACACAATCAACATTACAAAAACATCCGAACCAAATGTGCACTCAAATTAGTATTTGAAGTACACTTTTAGTTTTAGTAGTATTAGAAAATGCTAACAGCAAACATGTCAAAATGCTCCTTCAAAAATTGTAAAAGCAATATGAGTTGAACCCTAAAAATGACGGACTCTTATTTTCGGTAAATAAATTAAATAATTTTATTTACGTGTTCATTATTTCGTTATAATAATAATGTTACATAGCTCTTTTTTTATTAAATTCGTAATAATAAAATATATTTCAAATGTTCTGATGATTTAATGTCTTATCCTTGCACTCACATAATAAATCATAATGAGGTACATAGCGATGCAAATATATTATGTGCATTATACTTTTAATACGAAACGTAACATTTCATTTTACATATTTTTTTTTCATAAACTTAGTTTCAATGTAATGTAAGGATCCTTTACCAGCTTTTACTATCTTACGTTTTGATAGTAATATCTACTTTAAATTTACACCATATTATCGATAATACTATACAATATTAGAAAAGTTAAATGTCAATTCGGACAATAATTTGCTTAGATTTAACAGAGCATTGTGAATCTAGTTTTTTAATTTGTGATCGAAGAATCAGCAACATATTATTTTCATGGGTACTATATCATAACATAGTGACTCATTAAAATAAGCAGCCAACAATCCAACGCTCATTCAATAAAAATCAATGTTTGTTCGTATTTTATGGGCTCCCATACCGTTCATCCGATTGCGATGTTTGATATGGAGATAGCTTGAATCCTGAGGAAGGGCATAGGCTATTTTAAAAATAAAAAACGCGGAGCGTATTATAAATATGAAAGAAACATGCCTGCAGTCCTTGCTACTAACTCCTCACCCCATTGATGTTGACATATAGCATCTAATAAAGCAAATGCAGCCAATCTTATTTCAGGAAATGGATTTTTACAAATCTCAAACAAGGTTTCTATAGACCCAGGTTGAGTACTCAAACTTCTAAACCATTCCCTTGTCATTAAAGTGACTCTGTGGTCAATAGGACCAATTTTAGGAGCTTTAGGATCATTATTAATACCTATCAAGCTTGCAAAACAGTATAAAGCACGAATTTTAATTTCTGTTGTACTGTTTTTAATCAACTGGCCTATAGTTTGTACTGTTTGTGTATACTTGCTACCTGAAAAATAAAAATGTGTATAAGTATACAATATATATATATATTATGTGACAAACATTCTAGTGACTTGAATTTACCTAGGGCAGCCAAACATAATTTTCCTTCAATAGTAGTTCCTATAAAACCCAATGTGTCTAGAACTACTGGTAGAATCGTATGATCAGCTGACTCAAAAGCATTGAAAAGACAATCTAATACCACAGGATACTTTTCAAATATCTCTTTTGGATAATGATGGGCTATACTGCCAAAGAACTTCATATAACCTGCAAAATTTCAATTTTTTTTTTACACATATTTTTGAATTCAAGCCTGTAAATGAAAATATTCTAATGGTATATACCTGGTGTCAATAAACCACTAAGTGGATTACTGCGCACATCTCCAACTGATTCAGCAACTTTCTGTAATGCTCTGTTTTTCACAAGATATGCAATGCCATGCGTTTTAATAGCTAACCTTGATAATAACTCTAAAATATTTAACTGATAAAGTACATCACTAGATTGCAGCTCAGACAGCATGAACTCTATATAACCTTGATCTGCACAAACTTTTAAAAGTTCATATGATTTTGACGATATATTGATAATGACCTAAAATTAAAAAACTCATGCATAAAATAGTTATTATAATATTATTGATGAATAATTTGTCATAGGTACATATTTAATATTATTATATTTAGTCTGTTTATTTGCAGTTATTTATAAAGATAACACAATAACAGCAAATTCACCTTTAGTTTTACTTCCAATAAAGTTTCCCTTTCTCAAAAAAAAAAATTTGAGACCTCTTCTTTTATGAAAATAAAGGGGCTTAAAAATATATACCTAAAATTACCTCCATCTTTTCTCTTTTTAGGTCATCAATATGACTGTACACGCCGAATATCTTAATCAATATGTATACATACTGATAAAGATATTCGGCGTACAGGCCAAGGTCACTCAAAAGGGAGAAATAAAAAAAAATTAAACCGACTTAAAAAAAACACTGAAAAGTACAAAATAACTATCATTCACTAATCAAATCAATACAAAAATAACTAAAAATACGATACAAATACCCATATAAATAATTTTGACAGTTACTGAAGTGGTGCCAGGCCTACTAAACTAATTTGATTGCACTTTGATTTGGCACCGACTGGCAACGACTAGTTCTCGTTATATGGTGTTATGTGGTGTATCTTCGAAACCCAAGCTCCAATACCAGTGAAATTTAAATGGAACTAATCTAGAAGTGTGTCTTTTCAAATAAATAAAGAATTTTTCAAATCAGTTCATAAATGACGGAGTTATGAGGCAACAAACAAACAAAAAATACATACAACTGAATTCCTCCTCTTTTTTTGAAGTCGGTTAAAAATACTGAGAGGCTTCTTGATGTGCAAATATATTATAGACATTTTTTTATTTTTTTACTAACAAACTACACAGCTATAGAATTTAAAAAAGTACTTGAATTAACATTCAAATAACCAACTACGAAGTTAAAGCAAGTAGTAAGTATGTATATGTGTCGGGTGTGGGTGTACGTCAGTGTGTACTTGCTTGTATGTATAAGTATATGTATGTATGTATATGCATGTATAAGTGTAAAGACTTTGAGTGCACTACATTGATGTCAATATGTAAATGCTTTTCTTCACAAATCGGGATCGCTTTAAAAAGAAGACATCAAGAAAACTGCTTCTCATGTCATGAGAGCTCTGCATATCACGGAATTGTTCATATATGATAGTTTATACGAGCAAAAGCAGTGTGCTTGGACCAACAAATCAATATCATGAAGGTTTTCACTTAATAAATAACTTAATAACTAAGATGCATTACCTCATAAGCATTACATTTGCTACTGTTATCATATTCTAAAGCTATTTTCATTTCCTCTAAAACTTTAGGGTAAGCCTCAAAAGGTAAATTTGAAGTTGTTAGTATAGATTTGTTTGCAATGCTTATGTCTTTGTCAGAAACAAGTTGAGCTACTGCTACAAACACATCAATATAATGAGGTACTGGTAATAGGGCAGGATCTGATGTTACAGTTTTGTAAATCTGTAATGAAAAAATAATTTATTGTTATTTTATTTAAGTATACTTCAAAGGCTTACCACCGTCTAAAATGTTATATTCCTATTTTTTCATTTTGACTTTAATGTAAATAAACAAGAAACTAACCAAAATTTTGCTAAATTTTCGTTGTTCGCTGTTCGCTGATATTATACTCGTACGTAGCATTCTAATAATACTTTTTTGTTTTTCTGTTATATACACAAAACTATGAAATATGCACATATAACACTAATATTATCCAATATGCATTGAAAAAATTAAGGTTATTTGTCAAGCGTTTTGTTTTTAATTTGTGGTGTCACCTAAGGGTTGCCTTCTCTAGGAACATTCCTAGATCAAATTAGTATCATAAATCAGTTCACTCTAATATGCGAGTGACATGATTCGTTCGAAATGTAAGACAATAATAACAGAAGAATATTATTGTTTGTGACGTGCAAACAATAATAATCTCCTATTCTTTGTAGTGTTTTTAAAAATACAAATTTTTACACTTGTCATGTTTATTATTCTTTTAATTCTTGGTGGTTTTTACTGAAACACAAACACACAAATTGTCAAAAAATGTTTGTTTTACTAATAACCAATGATGTTATAATACAAAAGAGGTAGATAGATTACCTTAGTACTGATCCAAGTAAAATATTGTCCCAGTTACAACGTTAAAAAGTGAGACAAATATACATTACACTGCTTCGCTATGCAATGTAAAACATAATTGCATTTCAAACTAACAAATCACATAGCTCTCTAAATCATTGTGATTGGTCAATTTCAATGTCTTACTACATTTTAAGCGAATCCGTGACTAATTCATAGAATATTAGTAATTAATTCCACAGAACAGACATTTAAAAAAAAAAATGATTGATACCTAATGGGATTAGACAGTAAAAAATGATGTTTGCTTTTTTTCAAATTTCGTTTTTCTTGAATCATGTACATGATAACATATTTATTTAAAAAGATCGCCAACATTTTTTAATTATAAATTTGAAAATGATGAATTATATGTATATTATTTCTTTTAATAAATGTAAACTATGATTAAAATTGGGTGGCTGCGTCATCACATGATCGTGTATATTATAAAAAACATTTGGATTATTAAAATATTTTAGAATTTTGAATGCGCAATAGGCATTGTATGACATTGTTGGTTCTGTAACATTACTTTTCATATTCTTTGACCAAGTCCGGGTTGGCTAATTAGCAAAGTTTTGAGGGTGCCACTTTTCGAGTGCATATAACCTATCTACCTCTTTTGTATTATAACATCATTGCTAATAACTATCAAGTACGACAATTGAATTAATCACTTGCGAACTAGCCCATCTCTATTTATGTTATAAATGTCATGGTCGCCACGTTTGTTTATGTTAAGGACAAAAATTAAAAAATAAGATATAATATAATATTTCATTTGCATATTCATAATTTTAAATATAGACCTTTAATAGTGAAATTCAGTATTGCATTTATTAGTTTTAAACTATTTTTAGTCAAGCCATTTCTAATTTGGACCTTGTGAAGTATGGACACAGTATGATGTCACTATTTGCATAATATGTGCCTCCAGTTACACCAGATTTAAAATTTTTAACAGGCATTTTATTAAAATTGAAACTCGAGAGCTGACATAATATGCAATTGCTACAAATATGTAAGCTTTTATATGATAAAAAGGTATAGTGCGCGCCACGAGTCATGAAATACACGAGTTAAATGCCCTACACACCTTCCAATTTGTTGGAACATCTTTCCTAGGGATGGCGACACGAGATCGATTAGTGGAAAAATTGATCGAATGATTTCGAGTAGAGAATCGGTTTAGTGAATTGATTGCGGACACTCAAAAAGGGAGTTTCCATTAAACTTGTATACAGAACGCAACTATAAAATTATGAGTTGGTGTGGAATTTTTTAATAAACGCTTTTTAAGTGTCTGTCGTCTATTCACTGGATCGATTCACTGCTCGAGATCGAATGATCGATTCTTCCATTAATCCATCTCAGATCGCCATCCCTAGGAAAGTTGTTCCGATAAATTGGAAGTTGTATAGGGTATTTTAGACTCTGACCATAGGCTGGTATTACTCAAACTAGGACCTATGGACACAAGGACACACGGACGCTCACAAAAACCGTGACGGATTGGCAGAGATTAGACGAAACGCTAAACTCTAAGAATTCACCGCGGCTTAACGCGATACCGGACGTTGTCCATTCCGCCGAGGACGCACCGCGGCGATAGACGCGCTCACCGCCCACATCCGCGACACAGTCTCTTCGTGCTCCCGGGAGGTCCCGGCGGCGAACGACTCGAGGTCAATCCCGAGAAAAGCGCCGCCATGTATTTCTCGAAGGGCACGACGACCAGCCGCGCCCGCCGTACTAACACTCTCCGCACGATTCACATTTTTCGATCAGGATATCCCCTGGACTAGGAAAGTCAAATACCTAGACGTCACCCTTGACAGTGCCATGACGTTCCGCCACCACATCAAAACGGTCTGCGACCGCGCCGCTTTCGTCCTCAACCGTCTCAATATGCTCATTTTCTAGGCACCTAGGCAATGCCCCAAACGAAAACTTACCCCTACAAAAGTGATGGTTACTGTTTAGTGGTCTAGTGCCGGTGTAATTCATCATAGCTTCTTACCAAATGGTACGAGCATTACTGCGGATGTATACTGTGAGGAACTGGACACAATGATGGAGAAGCTCGCAAATCTCCGGCCAGCCTTGGTTAATCGCTCGTCCCCCTGCTCCTGCACGACAACGCTTGACCTCACACGGCACAACAGATGATCTCTAAGATACAAGAGCTAGAGTTGAAAGTTTTGCGTCATCCACCGTACTCACCAGACCTTGTGCCGACAGACTTCTGCTTTTTACAAAATTTGGACAACTTGGCAGGAAAAAAGTTCTATACCCGAGAGGCAGTACAAAATGCCTTTGAAGAGTTTGTTGCCTCCCGTACACCTGACTTCTTCTAGAAGGGGCATTGAAAAATTACCACGGTGCTGGCAGAGATGCATCGATAGCAAGGGTGCATACTTTGATTAATAGAAATATAAAAAAACTAACTTTTTGTATACTAAACGGCAATTTCACAGTATACCATTCTTACCTGGATGCCACGAAAAGACAATGGATAAAAATAAATTTTTAATACAATTTGGAAATTTTTGAATAAAAATTCTTTTTAGAAACGAAAACATATAATGGTGAAATTTACCAAGAAATATAAAAACAATATTAATTTTATAATTGAATAAAAATGTGTAAAAGTGCGAGTGATGGTGTGGTGTTGAAAAAAAGTATAAATTACCTTTTAAATTGTTTTTGAAATTATAATTACAATGTAATTAGAAAATACACTTTAACCACTGGCTTATGCTAGATGTTATTGTCCCATATACATGAATTCCACTCTTCACATTTAGCAAGTTTTTCGTAGTCTTTTACTTGTTTCATACAATCGTCTGAATTGGACTGTCAGACGTGTCCAGGCGAGGTAGCAAAACAAATATTTAATAAATACCTTTTATTTTAGTTATAACAATATCCACTGTTTATTTCAATCTCCATTTAAGCTGATGAACTTGGCTTCATTAATAAATCTATCGGTTATTATTCACCGCTTCAAAACAACCTACATAGTCCCTGCTTGGACTAGACTGGTATTTATTTTCAAATTCTCCAAATTTTTCTAATTTTTATATCTCTAAAATCAACTTGTTCTCACGCCATCACATCATCGTCTCCTCTATTTTGTTTTTCCTCTCTCCAAAAATTCTATTCCATTGTTCCAAAAAAAAATATATTCAAATTTTTAACTCACCAGTTCTACATTTAATTTTTCTGTCTCAGCCTCTATGCTCAAAAAAAAGGTAGAATAGAAAAAAATGGTTCAATAGGTAAAAACCTAATATTTAAAATAAATTATTAGTTTTTAAGTGTTAATTAGTTTTTAATTTCTCTTTAGTAGGTATCTAGTTACTAAGTTGATTTAAAATAGACAGCTCCTTTAATGATTTTGTGCACTTTTAAATATTAGATATTTCTTTAGTATACCTTCGGAAACGAGTAAATATAAACGTAAGCTCAATAGACAAGCGAGGAAAATAGTGTACGACGTACATTTACTGTTTCAAAAGGCAAGCCAGTGCACTGAATAAAGCGCAGTTAATGGCACGTGTTGCTGAAGCTACAAAAACTTCATCGTCTACTGTTTGGAGAATAGTAAAAGAAGCCAGTGAGTCAGATTTACTGACAGTTTTTAGGACTCCCAGAAAAAAAGGGGGCGAGGATTTCCCGTAACGGGTATAGATAACTTTAATCAAGGTGTAATTAAAAGAGCAATTCACAATTTTCACGTCACAAATAATGAAATCTCTACAGTGAAAAAACTTTTAGCAAAATTACAAGCTGACATAAATTTTCGAGGCTCTGCGACAAGTCTCCGTCGTATACTTAAAAATATAGGATTTAAATGGGAAACAACAGAAAATAACAGAAAAGTGATAGAAACATCCAAAATAAGATTAATGCAAATAAATTATTTAGAAAATATTAAAAAGTACAGAGAAGAAAATAGACCTATCATATATACTGATGAGGCTTATGTGCACTCCTCACACGCTGCCCTCAAATCATGGTCTGATGGAACAGAAAAAAGCCTTAAAAATCTATCTCTAAGGGTCAGCGTGTAGTTGTAGTCAGTGTAGTTCATGCCGGATCACAAGCTGGTTTTATACCAAACATATTGTTACTTTTTAAGTCCACGACCACGACATAAATTTTGAAAATTATGAAAAGTGGTTAAAAACTCGATTTATACTAAATCTTCCACCAAAGTCTGTCGTGGTAGTTGACAATGCCTCCTATCATAATAAAGAATATTATTCTGGACCTAACTCCAATAGCAAAAAAGCTGAAAGAAATTTCATTTAGACCTGAAATGTATAAGCCTCAACTACATGAATTAATAAAATTAAACAAATAAAGGTTCCAAAAATTTATCGATAAGATATTAGCAGAACATAACCATGATGTACTCTGCTTGCCACCGTACCATCCTGACCTTAATCTCATTGAGATGGCTTGGGCCGCTATAAAAAGTTATGTTAGTAGACCATGGGGGCTAACAATTGGTAGCATCTCTGCCATAAAGTAAAATCAATCAAATATTATTTTAAAAGCGACCATATAATGGACCAAATGACGGATGAATTGATTATCTGAGTGGGACAAGATTCGTATAGTGACAGCAGTGATTGTGATGATGAAGATGTCGAGGAAGACGATGAGTCTGTCCCAGGTCCAAGTTACGAAGGGGAAGGGCTATCGGATCAAGATATTGTTTGCCCCACTAGACAACATTTTGGCATTAATATAGGTGTCATGTCCTTGAGTGATAGCGAAAATATTTTATGTTAATAACAAATAATTTCATTTCAAGTAACTTCACTTAATCTTATATTGTATCTAAGAATCTGACATTAATTATTTCTAGAAAGCATCATGCACTGCTTTTTATTATATTACAAATGATATGTACTTACATTATATTTTTATATGATTTTTAATAGTTTTTATTTTTTTTTAAAACACTCATTATTCGCGGCGCGCACTGTAATAATAGGGTAAAGGCATCATTGCCTCACACTATAATAATTTATTACTCTGTTAAGGATGAAATTGATCAATATAGAATAAAAGTCTTTCAATTCTGCAACAGTCATATCTGGCAGAAAAAAATGCCATGAACCTTTTTTCCCTATTTGCTTCACGTGAAGTGTTCCACCATAGATGTAACATGTAAAGATTGGCAACGAAGTGATTATGGCGAGGCCTAAAAGCAAATACACCAGTGTGGCATGTAAGTGCATAATTATGTGCATGTGAAGTGATGGGATACATATCAACAAGTCGCTATCAAAGTGAAGTTATGAATAGAGAATTCACATATTTGCTATTATTTTAAACTGAACTTGGTAAGAATTCCGAGCAGTAATGTTGTTAATTGTGATAATTTTTCCTACCCATTTCAGTCCAAAACTTTTGTAATAGTTCTTAAAATATTGCAGTTAAACAATTCATGTAAAACTCATAATAATAATAAGTTTTTTCTGTGATAAGTTACATCCAGGCACTGCACAGGTTTAACCATAATTAACTCCCTCTAATGAACACAAAATTATGCTGTGACACCTGAGATTTTACAATTATAAGCAGGATAAATTTGGTTCATAACTGATGCTGGGGTCATTTTGGACTATGGCGTGTATGTGAATGGTAGACCATTCATATTCTATATCGCTCTACCACACACAATACTACGCTGTCTCCTATCTATGATAATATTAACGATTAGTTAGAGGTGGTAGAGCCATGCTGCATTGTAGCACGAATAAGGCTGGCTCGCCCGGTGAAATAACAGCATCTATTACTGCTGTTTGGTTCTGTGAGTGAGTGGCCAGTGTGCCGGTGGCCCATCACCGCCTCCCTCCCCTTTCCCTATTTCCCTAAAGGCAGGCAACGCACCCATGATTCTCCAGATGTTGTGGGTGTACATGGGTGACAGTTTGTTACTCTCCATCTTGCTTTTGCGTTTCAGCTTGCTCACCGAGCAACGCTGAAACGCTTGCTCGTTTGCCACCTCTTTTATAAAAAAAATATGCATAATGCCCAGTTTCACCAAAGTCCACTAATACTTAACAAACCCGTAAAAAAGGATAGGGGTCCGCTAACAATATAATTGAAAAATTATTGATAGGGGTCCGCTAACAATATAATTGAAAAATTATTGTTAGCGGACCCTTATCCTTTTTAATGTTTGCTAAGTTTTAAGGGACTGGTAAAATCCGGTATAAATCTATGTGCCCCACAAAGATTTAGGTTTTGATTACTGAATACTTACTTCATCCAGAGCAAGCCTGCGTACACAATCTTTTTCATGACGCAGTAAATACATTACATGACCTGTGTACTTTCTAACCACGTCTCCAACAGTAAACTTTTCAAAGCACAATTTTAGCACATCACAAGTCAAGTCCACCTGAGACCTAGGTGAACAGTAATCTTAATTAGAATACGACTTGATTAGAAAAACATATACATTCCACTTTTAAAAGTTACCAAAATGAACAAAACTCAATGGCACATACTTATCCTTTACGTTAAGACATTGTACGATTTTCGAAATACCTCCACCTTGAATAATAGTAGCAGCTTCACTAGCTGGCTTAAAGGCAAGTAAATTTTTTAAATCATTAAGCGCAGCCGGCCTAAAATCTTCTCTTTGCAGTTTTTCTATATATTCCAAGTATTGATCAGAGTCTGACGACATAATGATTTTTAAAATATTAGTACCTAAAACCTAACTAAATATTTGTAAGATATTTAAATTTCAATTTAGAAAAATAGAAACAATGTATATTCAAAAAATGAAATGTCACGTACACAGAATACTTAGTGATACTCGGATACTCCAATGACTAAGAAAACTAAAGGACATAAAACAAGTACAAAATAAACGTGCATACCTAAACCTCGACTGTCGCAAGTAATGGCTGCCGATTAGTGATGTCCTAAATGTCTACTATGTAGATGTCGTTAAGTCAGTTGTTGAAAGAAGTTTTGTTTCAGTATAAGTATTGAAAAGTGTAGTGAAATGACAATTATATTGCATGATGTCTTCAGAAAAAGGCAGGGTTTTTTGGATATTACAACATATATTTATACAAAAGTACTGAAATATTGTTCAAACTGAAAACAGCAGTCTGTGTAGTTCGATGCTGATGGCATATAATGAGAATCTGCGCTTAAGGCGATTTTAAGGTGTTATTAGTAACAATAGCAACAAGCGACTTCAAGGATAGAAAGGGGTTCGATCATTTTTGTATGGAACCTTGAATGAACCCTACGTACAAACAAATTCCTTACCTTTTTTTGTAATACTTAATAGTACGTCCATGATTATTACAGAAATAAAAATGTTTTTAAAACGAAACCCAATTTTTATGAAACGCTTTGATAAATGTTGCAAATCAATGAACGTAGGTCAAAGTAGTCGAACAACAGCACATAGTACTTTTAATGCTTTTCTTTTCTTTAGATGCAGAACGTTAATTCTTCTTGAGGTGATAATGGCGAAATTTTATCTAAATGCTATGAGAAACATACATACGGACCGACCAAATCTATAGCCATAGCGTACTGTAGCACTTTGATAAACTAAATACTAGAATAATTAATTTTTACTAAAAATTAGTGTCCTTACTACACAGTAATTGGAAATAACATTTTTATTAGGAATAGAAAACTGTAGACTTATCTTAGTCAAAGAATTCTCAAATTCAGTTAAGTACTATCAGAGGTTATCCCCTACAAACAAACAAATTTAATTTCTTTACATTGTGAAGAAATGGGTAATATTATACAGTTTATAATATTTTCTAGCGTAAAAAATCCATAACACGCCGGCGTTTTGAATAAATATAAATCTTTTAAAAGTTAAGATAGGAAATTGCTAGGCACTATAAGGGTGACCAATATCAGACTAGTCATATCTAATGTATAGTAACATATTATTTTTAGTGGGTTTGAAAAATAAAACTTTGTTAATATTACTGTTAGTAAAATAATAATTATATTAAGTACATAAAATGTTTAATAACATATGTACAAAATAAATAAATCTAGCTAACTAAATAGCACAATTTTTATACTTTTTGAATGAAACTTTTGAACATTGCGATTTAAATTTAAGCAGTCATTGTACTCATCATATAAATCGCTGTCGTTTCTTTGGTACGTGAAGAAAAAAACTTCTTTCTGTGAAATTATTTATTGTTTTCGCAGGATCCACCTACTAGAGCAAATTAAAACGGTTGCTTGTTCCATAGGAATAGTTTCCGACACCTTCGTCTCTTACTTCTGCTCTTAGTCTTTTAAAGGATTCTTCAAATTGTACCACATCCGAGTTATTAATAAAACCATTATAAGCTCTTTTGGTCTCAAGAAATAACTTGGCGTGGTCTTGATTCACTTCATTCAGAAGTAGATATTTAGAACTTGGAGATTTTTTTCCCTCGGAAACATCAAATCAAAATTCAACCACATTCTGTAATCAATTTATATTTTCATGTTACTTTTTCTCAATAGAGGATTTACATGGTCATGAAATTAAAATATAATTAAATACCACTATTAAGTGGTTTTTTCCGATTCCCAATAATCTTTGCGAGGATAATGCTTCATACAGTAAAATTATTTTACTTAATGTTCTATTAAAAGAAGATTCTTCAAAATGCAAAAAACATAAATATATTATTTTATGACTACCCCGATGAGGATACAGCGTGAAGATATGTATGTATATATCAACATATATATGTAATTTTTACAGAGGGGTTTCAATTTTCTTTTCAGATTATATCAAGCAATTCTTTTTCTCTAATAATACACGATGGTAATCTGAAACGAGATAATTACGATATACAAGGTGTTACACGAGTCCACCAAATCTCTGAAAGGTATTGTAGCATGTCAAGTAGAGAGTCCACCTATGAGGTTACAAAAGTCCTCTTGTGATATTTTTATTTTGATAAAATTTAAATAATTTTAATGATAAATGAAAATATCGACTAAACTGCCGGCATCACTATTTTGAGTTCATGACCCATATACAACCCCAGGGAGTAGTGAATTACCAGCTAACTACCTCCTTTGCTAGGCATCTACCAGGCTACCAGCGGAACACGCTCACAGCTAGATAGAGATAGCTATATGTATTGTTAAATGCAATGTGCCGTCGGCAAGCGGCTCGCGGCCGCTACATTTAGGCCTACTGTAAGCAATTAAATCGCACGTTACTTAACAAACAAAAAAAAATAAAAGATACTTCGCCTAGGTATGCGCATACCTAAGGAAAAATGTGTGAGGAGAATGATGAGATTAGAGGAAGCGAAAGAAGTATGTAAGAATCAAAAAGCTTGGCGCTCCGTCCTTTCTGACCACCCCATTAGGGATACAGCGTGAAGATATGAATGTGCAAAACCTACTTAATAAATAATAGGTGTGGTTATACTGTACAGATATGTGTTACTTAATAAATAAATAAAAACTACTTAATAAAAATACGTGTTGAAATACTGTACAGATATGCGTATCTGTTAGCTCTCGGAAGTTGTGCTACGTGCCGACGGCAACTGGCTCGCGCCCGTTACAAAGTACATATGTACCTACTGTTTAGGTATTTTATCGCGCGAATACAATAAATAAAAGCTACTTAATAAATAATAGGCGTTGAAATATTGTACAGATGCGTGTCTAGTAGCTCTCGCAATCTGTGCTGCTCGGCGACGGCACGCCGCGGCCTGCTATACATACCTACCTATTGCTTGCCTATAACGCGCACTAACCTATCGCTAAAGGTACATAGTTAATAATGTGAAATACATACTAAAGTTTGATGACTCACATTGCAGCCGCTTTGAACCCATCCAAGGGTATTAGGCATCCTTTCGAAAGAACACGTAAGTTGCCGTTCGATTAATCGCACTAACACAAACAATAATACACGCACTCTTCAGGTCACAAAAGCTGTCTCTCTCGCCGTTCAAAACAAAGCGGTTCGCTCCGATATAT
The DNA here is from genome assembly GCA_907165235.1 of Zeuzera pyrina. NCBI lineage: Eukaryota > Metazoa > Arthropoda > Insecta > Lepidoptera > Cossidae > Zeuzera > Zeuzera pyrina. The sequence goes on from OU015624.1 coordinate 15,938,530, forward strand.
TGAAATTGATGTTTAGAATCCGCCATACGGTCATGTGATTCGTGCTGAGGATGGCGGCAGCGCTTCGTTTATTACTTCTGGGCTAAGTTGTAGTGTTCTAATATCTATCTGTTCTTCGAAGTCTACATTTGTGTGACAGAAAGTCCTTCTCTAGTAGAACTCAGAACACTATCAGCGGTATGCAAACGTTGTGTCATCTTGCGAAACATTTCCAAAAACATAGAAGCAGCCTCCCATCTGCTTCTGATTTGTTGAGGCAAAACCGATATTCGTAAATTCGACAAGCGGCACACAAGTTTCCTTTAATGGCTCCGAGCACAGCATCATGTCATAGAAGTCTCCTTGAGTACTATCACATGACAAACACATGAAACCAATGAAATTATTGCACATTTTGTGTGCAATTTGGTATTATAGTTTTTATGTATTATAAGAAAGGGGAGAACTAATCATTTTTAGGGTCCCGTTTTCAATTTTTTGATAATTTAATTACATTCGATTTCGTAGTAGGCGTTCGGAACTAGAATTTCAATGATTAAAAACAGTAATGTAAAATTAAAACGATGAGTACCATGACCCCGTTATAACCGTATTAACAATGGAACTACACATTTTAAATATCTTTTGGAAAAACAAAATTTTTGCCGTTTTAGAGTTAAGAAACTGATTTTTTAAATACGATACAATTCCTAAAAAACTCGAATACTAAAAAACTCGATACAATATTTTTAAAAAAAATAGAATCTTCAAAGATTCAAACTCATATTTCGTATCAAGTGCTTCATTTTTTTTTTAAAGCAACCATTGTACGTCTTTTTAATGTACACTAATATTATAAACAGGTTAACTTTGTTTATTTGTATGTTAATGGATAAACTCAAAAACTACTAAACCGATTTCAAAAATTCTTTCACCTTAGAAGGCTACATTATCAGCGAGTAACATGGGCTGTATTTTTTTTTAATTCTACCCGTGCAAAGCCGGGGCGGGTCGCTAGATGTAAGTAAAAGCGACGAGAACAAATCATAAGTAAATATTAGAAATAAATAATAGCCATGAATAAACAGTCATCTATGAAAGAAAAAATTGTACGTCTTTTTAATTGTAAATAAAAGTAACGAGAAGAAATTATAAGTAAATATTAGAAATAAATAATGTATAAAATTAACATTACTTTGTAGTACTATTTTGAAAATGTGATTATCCGGGTAATTACGATTCGAAACTAAATGAACAATACTTATCAAAAATCATGCAAAAGTACGGAACCCTTAAAATTAATTTAGGAAGCCAAATACCAAGAGAGCACGCAATTTAGCTGTGCTCTGTGGGTTGTGCAATTGTGCAATTTAGCTGTTGAGAGGCCGGAATATCGAACCCTCCATAATACTATTAGGGCCCCGTTTTCAAAATAATTTTAATGCGAAATGAATTTATTAATTTTAAAACAGTAAAGTAAGGGATATGTAAAAAAGAAGATAATTGCTTCGTATTATTGATTACTTTCGAAAATCAAAGAAGGAAATTTTTAAGTCACTACATAAATAGACAAATCACCTTCACCAAAAACGGTAGGTACATTTCCAAGTAATTCAAAATTAGAGGAGAGGTTCAAAGTGTCGTCCTTTGTCTTTTACGCACAACCTCGCCTGTCGAAAAATGGCTGCGTTGCTGCGTTTGGTAGGTATTCACTACTCTACTCACATTCAAGAAAACAACTACAACAACGATATTTCTATCGTAAGCTAATAAGATACGATAAATATTTTAACCGAAATGAAATGAAAACTATTGTCTTCCGAAATTCGATATTGATGCGTTTGATTGATATGAAAGTGAAATTTAAAAATGTCACAAAGTATCCTGCAATGTAACTTGGATGCCTAATTGATGTTGCTGAGCAAAGAGAGTTCAATTACTTATTTGCGTTGTTTATTTTATTCTTAGTAAACTGTAAAGGTTGTTCCTGGTAAACATCTTCTGGTTTAGTGAACAAAGTTCCATATCAAGCAAACCATTGTATCAAATTTTAATTATTATACGGAACCCATGTAGAAAAAATAAAAAGCTTTGAAAAAATAGCGCCAAATTCTAATTGCCTGGTATTTACAAAGATTAAACTACAGGAGATAGGTCTGTGTGAATCAGCTAGATAATACGCGTTCCTATGGAATAAGTGCGGTATCGTTAAAAGCCGAAGCGTAACAATCCGTACTTTAATTTTCATATTCTAAATGTAATTAAGATAATTTGCCGAAAAAACTTGATTACATCTTTTAGTGTTAAGTGTTCGTTTATTAGCCTTGCAACACAAAAGACACAGACATAACATCACATAGAGACACTAAAAAAGTCAAAATAGTTTGTTCAATACAAATAGCGCAATTACATCTTGCACACGAAAGCTTAGGCAGAAATTACTTACAAATGTCCCCAGTCTGAAAAAATATAATCTATGATTTTGAGGTTGATGACCTTGAACTTGACGAACAGCTGATCACTAGGGATGGGATTCTTAAGAAATTATGTCGATTGTTTTGTAAAACTTCGATAGTAATTATTTCAGAAATCCTAACAGTTAAATAATCGCACTTTTCGTTTCAGTGTTTGTAACATTCTATCGCGCTTTAAGCATTACCCGAACTCGTGTAACACCTTGTATAAACATGATACCTGTATTTATCGATATTTTTTTAATATACATGGACAGCCCCAACTGCAATAACAACAAAAATTGACATGCAGTAATTTACTGTATTATATGAATAAAAACTGCTAATAACTAAAAATATACATGACTATAATACAGTAAATTAAGAAACACAGTAATTACGATGGAAATATATACGACATCAGACTAAATTAAAGAATTTCTGTTACGTACCGGTGCTATGATAAATTTTGTTGATTAATGTTTTTACTCGAGCCACATCTTAACACACTACACTTAGGAATTATTGTGGCAGTATGCTAGCTTCTGTTTTAACAAAAGAATTCCAATATCAAGAGCAAAATCATAAAAACATTAAAAAAATCGGGAGAATAGGGAATATTACGCAAAACAAATTCTAGAGGGCGCTACTTCGCCATTCTATTATTACGTAGTGATGTTACATTATCTTTGATTACCATTTACAGTTCGATGCAAACTTTATGGCGGCTCGAAAGTTAGCTGCGAGCGCAGGTGCGCGCAAGTACTGTTAAGTCGACAATTATTAGGCTTTATGTAGTACAAATGTATAAGTATGTAGATTATAGTATAATGCAGTTAATAAAGTTATAATGTAGTTATCGTATATCGTCCGCGAGGCATTTTTATTAAACAAATTACACCAAATACAACCAATAACAGTCACAACCAACAACAGTCAAAAACCTAATCTAAATATCGAATAGATGAAAACAAAACAGACTATAACATAAAACAGATTAACAAAACAATAAAAACTTAACGGAACAATAACGAAACAATAATCAACAACAAACTATTATGAGCTCGAATGTACGTAGACAGGAATGCGCGCGTGTGTGCAATGTACGAACGCAACTTACACACTAAAAGCTACGACGCATGTAGGCAGTACGGCGAGAACGGGTGAGAGAAATTGCACGCGGGGATGTGCCCCGCCCCCGCACCCCTGCTTCGTCCCGCTGATACCCTAAATTGTGTTCTGCGTAGATGTGCCAACTCGGAAAAAACGAAACTCGATTTAACTCGAGTTAAAATTCACGTAACTCGAGTTAACTGGATGGAAGAGTAAATAATTTTTTGAATTTTTACCAACTTATTCTCTCAGCTTTAGTTAAAAAAAAATTCGAACAGACAAATAAAATCTTTATGTTTCAATTCTTTCATTTTTTACATTATTTATTTATAATGTATTGGGAGAGTTATACTAACTAAAGTAAAAAAGGAAATTGTTTGAAATCAAATTATTTATTTATGTATTTTTAGCTTGAATTTTAATTAATAAAGGTATTTATATTTATTATCAATAAAACTATGTAATTATATAGCAGTCTTTTCAAAATAAAATCAGACTAATATTATCACAATAGCAATATTTTTATCAAAATTAGCTAATTAGTATCACAAAGAATTTTTTTGCAGTAGTTGTTGATTTTTTTAGGAAGAATTTGAAGGCTTATAAAGCTTTTATTACTGTCTGATGTCCAAATATCAGATGTCAACGCTAAATAAGATGTATCTTCTAACTCCTTCTTTAAAGATTCGGATACCAATTTATATTTTTTATCTACCATCAAAACTAATGTTTTTCTATTCGGTAGTTGATAATCAGCATTCAATGCTGTCGAGTATTCTTGCAAACCTGAATTTTCCACTATCTGAAATGGCTGCAAATCTTTCACTATCAAATTAATTAAAGCGGTATCACCAGAATTTTGCGTTATTTTTTTGGCATAATAAGACGGGTTTGAGTGTGCCTTAACCTTTTTTGAGGAGGCTCAACATTCAATGTGGATACCAGTGACTGCGACGAATCGACCGAAATACTCGTATTATTTTCATTTGTTGATGATGAAGTCGGACTTATGTTTCTTTCTTCGATGGCAATACTTGGATGCTTATTTTTAATGTGGTTTAATAATGTGGTCGTATTCCGATTATATTTGAATGAATCTGAACACTTCTTACACGTAACACGTCCACTAACTGGCGATTTAAATACATCCCAAACCAAAGATTTCCTTTTAGGACCCGGCATTTTTCAAAAACACAACATAAAATACGAAAATATACAATAATAACCGGTACTCTAACGTTAACCTCAAATCTACATAAATGTGACACTTGTTTGTTATGAATGAACATAGTCTCAAATGATCGGCAAACTTCGCTCCATGTCGGTTTCATTCGGTTTTCGAACTCGAGTTGAAGAGATTCAACTCGAGTTGGTCGAGTTAAGCCCAACTCGAGTTAACTCGAGTTAGCTACTCGAGTCGACCATCACTAGTTCTGCGCATCGACTCGTACGATGTTCCGAACCGCCATAAAGTTTGCACCGAACTGTACCATGGCCATTATGAAAATTTATTGAAATTTGAAGATAACGTGTGTCGCAAAGAGAATATAATTACTACGTTTTAAGAGACGGCACTTAGAACAACAATTTCGGCTAGTTATGTTAGACCACAAATCAATACCACAACGGAATAAAAACAATTATGTGTACTAACTTACCAACATAAAATTAGTGATGTCCATCTAATTATCGATAGTAGTGTTGTGCAATTCGACATCGTTATCGATATTTGGTATATACCTACTGTGCGGCGCTGACTCTTTAATGTTTTTTTAAATGAAACAAGCACATGAATAATTTTAGTAAACTTAACTTAACACTTAAGAGGAAAGAAGAGGGGCCATACTCCCCCCTCCTCAACCGCCAAGAGATCCTGCTACTAGCACAACAGCAGCCCACGACGGATCAAGGCCCCCGACTACGTCCGTACATCCGAAAAAGGTAGCATCGACCGAGTTGAAACCGCCCGTTGGCCCTTCAATAGGTCCTATAAATAGTCCCCCGAAGTGATGACCCGCTCCCGGCTCTCCTGCAAGGGATAACCAAATTAAGGGAGGGATTATCTCTAACACACTCCTAAGTTCGCCCTTGTCTCGGCTCCCCCGGCATTCTCACGAGTTGCTTAGCGGAACCGGACGCGCGCCGACTTAGCCGAGGACGTCACCGGGTCGATAGCCAACCCACCCCAGTGCCCCTCCCGTCGTGGCGGGAAGAGAATAACGGCCACCACAATCAGGAAGAGCCTCGCAAGCAGTTTCCCCGCGACCACAAGCAGCTGCGAGAAGAACCCGAGACATCTAATTGGAAAATTAGTGGGGCCTCTTATAGGTCAAATTTTGGACCATTCGAAGGGCCTACTTTTTTAAGAGAAATTTTGAATAAATACCGAGCCGTCGCCCCCTCTGGAACCAGTCGAGTGCAGCCCTCTGAGAAGGAAAGAAGGACTTGAGAAGCAGAATACTCAAGGGAAAAAGGGCTCCCACCCACCTTGTGCCACATAGTGAGATATATTAAACTGGTCGAAGAGAAAATAAATTATCTGCTTTACTGTTTCGCACGTCTGTTTTATTTGAACATACAGTCCGGACCCATCAAAGATTATTCAAAAACTTTTAAGGGTTGTTTTTGAATAATCTTTGATGGGGTACCGCCTTCGACGGCCTACTCGATGGAACCCCACTTCTCTTAAGGGGCGGACTGAATTTTCAAATAAAACCATTTTTTTTATAGTGATTCTACCTCAAGATTCTACAAATTATTAAAGATTGTAACGATTGTTATAATAAACAATAAAAAAAAAATGTATAAATTCAAAAATTATTAATGTATTACACCTGTTGTCGTGATAACTAGCTTATTAATAAGTACATTTTCGCACTCATGTACTTAAGCATTGAGTACCTACAACGGGAGGCGGCATACGCGCTATTTGTCATACAAAACTTTCTAGCATTTTTTGCGGGAGGAGAGGTACTACCACAAGTAAATGGAAGCACTCAAATGCAATGATGAGTTGTGTTTTTACGTTTACGCCACAGATTTGTATCTGTAGCAAGCTGCTTACGCACACAAACAATTCGACAACATTCCCCCAATTTAACAAATACGTAGAAATAACTTAATTTAAATTTTATTCGTGATCCATTAGTTTAAAATTAAATGCTACCACGAAATATTTAAAATGTCGACGTAATGCATTTTAAGGTTTCTTGGAGTTTCTGGCGATAAATATATTGAGGCGGTCTTTCTAGTAGGATCCGCTGAGGCAGACTAAACTACAATCATCATCTCAACATCACACTATTAAGTAAGCACTTATTTTGACAATTCCATATAATATTTCACAACAGCATAGATACTTGTGATGCAAAACTACTCCAATTTTACATCACTATATCCATTAGAAGCAATATGCGTATAACTAAAGTAAATGCCCAACTGCACTCCATAGAATTTCGCCAAAAACCCCGTCTATAGATAATCTATACTATCGATACACTGATATTATAAATGCGAAAGTCCCTCTGTCTGTCTGTCTGCTTGGTTTTCACGGCTAAAACGCCGGACAGATTTTGATAAAATTTGGCATGAAGATAGTTTGACACCAGGGGACGGACATTGGCTACTTTATTTTTCAAAAATCTACCCAAAAATCAACCCCTGAAGGGGTGAAAAGGGGGATGAAACTTTATAGGGGAAATACTAAACCGCTGAACCGATTGTGATGTTTGGTACAGATATGTACCCCAAAAACTCGGTACAATATTTACCCGAAAACAAATGCAGAGGACTTTCTTTTTTAAAAAAGGACGTGGTTTTTTATGTAGGTACCTTATGACGTATGTATTTTATGACGTCATCACAAATCCAATATGGTGGATGTTCCATAATAGGAAATAACTTTTTTGTTCAACACTAACAATATGGATATCAAATGAAATGGAATTGGCAGTGGAAGGTTTCTATATATGTGACGTCATCATAAATCCAATATGGCGGATGTTCCATAATAGGAAATAACTTTTTTGTACAACAATACAATAATACAATATAATAATACAACAATATTAGTACCTCGGGTAACCACAGTAACACGGAGAGGTCACGGAAAATTTTTTCACGCGGACAGAGTTGCGATTACAGCTAGTACTATATACAGGAGGTCCCAGCTGCATCAATAGTACATCGCGGCCATATCGCGGCATACAGCACGGGGCACGCTGTGGGTGGAATTTGTAAGTCTTGCTGGGCACCCTGTAACGTCTTGTTGGATGCCATGCTGGAGAAACGTCATACGCAATCCAGCTTTAACTTGGCAGCCGGCGCATTAAAAGTACAAGTTATAAATTATTTTAATTCGAAATTAAATAATGTGTTTTTAAAAAATACCATTATCATACTCATTACTGCTTTTGGTTATCAAATACACAATATTAACATGTGTATTATATATTTGACATTGGGTAAATAAAAATATAATCGAACCCAACAACAGACCTTTCATTTTATACCATATTTTTATGAAGAGTTAGCTGTTGACTGCGACTTCGTCCGCGTAGTCTTTTACTTAGTAAATTCAATGATTCAGAAACCTTTGCGGGTGTACGCAGAATAACTCGCTTCTCACACTCAGTAGTAGATGATAGAATAAATCGGCTTTGACATAACTGACAGACGGACATGACGAAAGTATAAAGGTGCTATTTCGGCTACGGAACCCACTAAAAACATTTCTTTTTCCCTTTAACTTTTTTCTGTACTCTTTTATTTCTAATGACCTCTAAAACTTAAATGTAAAATCGATATTTCGAGTGGGGTGCTCTCGTAATGTATATCTTATCCTAAGGGTAGAAAGGTCAGTTCCAAATTTTTACTTTCATGGACACCGCTTCCACCCAGAATAAAATACCTATAACACAACAATAAGCAATAATATTAGTTAGAAAATCTTAGATGCACTTTATTTCACCAATTTATTTCGGGTCTTATCTGTGAATTATATAAGTACTGTTAGGTTTAGTGTTGGTGAGAATGTTTCTGTGGCAACATTAGCTTTAGTAGGTTAAGACGTCACTAACATTCCCAACTACCTATCTTTCCTCTGGTTCATCCCTTTCCACGGGCTACCTGGGGGTAGTTGGGAAATATGTGTCACTAACAGACGAGAACACGTCAGTTATCGTTCGATCATCGCTCGTTCAGGTCTATCCTATCGATACCATACGGCTCATCATCGCGCGCCGAAATGTTTGCAGAAAAACAGGCTATCAGCGCAAAAGTGGTGTAACCCCAGACTACTTATTATGAGATAACGAGGAGTTAAAATTTTGGTTGAATTGTTTTTTAACCTTGTTTCTTTTGTGAACATTATTTTAACTGTTTTTCATTAACTTTATAAAAAGAACCTCTAACTCTATAATATTTGTGTACCTTTGTGATAATTAAACTTAAAATTAAAAAAAAAGTGGATTACACCACTTCTGCACTTATGATATTTTGGTTTAATTTTAAATAATAAACAGGTTATACCATATAAAGACAAATTTAATAAGAACACAATCAAAATAGCACAACAAGGGTTATTCTTCATCTGTCTCATCATAATACGCTACATCCCTGACACTGTTTGAACTATTTAGATTGTTATAAAAAGTGTGATGAACTGGCGGTATGAACTGCAACAATTCAAGAAGATCTTTCTTCTTTTTTTCAGCGATGGTTGGTTTTTCCAGTGCATCTAGGTGTGCTATGGTCATTGATTGCCGTTTTTTTACACTGACTTCATTAAAGAGGACTTCTTCATTATTAAAATACTTGTACAAAAATGAAAATTGATGAATTTTATGGAATTTCAACCACTGAATTTTCAACCATTCTATCTTGTTATTATCAAGCGAAATTTTTCGGTTTGTTATATTTTTTCCAGTGATTTAGAGAAAAAAAAATTCCTACCTGTCATTCTTATTTTTTAAATGGTTGCGAGCCGTTTTAATTACTTCGAGCCAGTTCTCTGGAATGTATATTTCTTTGAAATATTTTTTATTCTTCTCTATTAGGCCAAAATCTTGCTCGCATGGTAAGTATGAATGCCCACTGACCAAAAATTTATGATCTATTTCTTCAATAGTAAAGTCCGGATGAGATACCACATACTAACAGAACAACGATAACTTTATGTTTCTATTCTGTCCTCCGCATTGGTCAGAATACATGATTACTTTTTTAGTAGTCACAAAATTTTAAAAAAAGTACAGCAAGCAAGATCCAATTTCTTGGGGTCCTCTTGAGGCATCTGACTCGTCCCAAACAAACATGTAGGCATCATCTGTCCCCATGTTGTGAATCCCAAAGCAAAAAGTCCAAAGCTGTCTTTTGTAATACATGATTCCAGTGCTCAACACGGGAGTAGGTAGGGTTTTCATTAAGTCAAAGGTGATTACAGTGATGTCAGTTGATGACTTTGCCGTATCGTCTTTTAATCCCTGTCTGGCACTGTCTGCTTTCCTCTGTTGTAATTCTTGTTCACGTTGCAACTCTTGTTTTAGCTGTTCACTCTCAGCACATTTAATTTTGTTGTTGAAGAGATCACATTTTTTGCAAAAATCACTAATGGGTGCATGGAATCTTAAATTGAAACTTTCATTAAAAATTTTGCTGAACATAAATGATGAAATTGGTTCAAGTGTATCATCTTTATAAAGAGAATACATTCGTCCAAGGCTCAGGTCCGGTGAAAGAAATCTATTCTCACTTTTATGTCTGGTATAATGAGACTCATAGACTGGAAACTGGCCAATGAATTGTTTTACCTCTGCGATCTTATCTGGTGTTTTGTTTACAGACCTTTGTCGACCTCTCTGATCAATGGGTGGAACATGTTGCATACTTTTATGCTTCAGCACCCTAGTTACACGTCCATCAGAAACTTGAAAAGTTCTTAGGAAGAATTTCTTACACACCTGAAATTCAACACCATCTTCACCCAATAAATGATAAAGGTGTGTTTTTTGCCGTCTTGATTCCTCTCTTTCTGTATAACTTCTGCATTTGTTTGTTACTAACTAATGAGAACAGTAATGCATTCTGAGTGTCAAAGTTTGCCAATGAGTAAAAGCTTCTGAAAATTTCCAGCTGTCGTTCCTCATTAATTTTTAGATGTTATTTTTTAGGACATGGACATTCACCTGTTTTAAGTGTCTTCGCAGGAACAATGGTCTTTTTGTGGTTTTCATATTGTTCGCCTTTTGCTCGTTTTAATTTAAGGATATTTCGCCGCGAAGTCTCTGGCCTTTTCACACGTTTTCTACTTTTGAGGATAGGAGTTTCGTCTGTAGTGTCAGCTGCTGATGTGCTGATTTGAGCTTCTGCCGTTATTGAACTAGACGTGCTTGGTAGTGGCAGTTGTAAAGTTGTAACTGAACTGGTTCTGCTTTGTTGGACTTCTTCAGAGTCATCGTTGCACGATGAGGGCGCAGGAGATGGTAGATATTCAGAGCCAGAATCTTCAAAATTTCCAACTGTAACCAGCATTGATTAAGTAAGTAATTTATAAAAGTACAAACCAGTAGTAGTGGGCAATATAAATCGATATTTCAAAAAATATCGATACATGTACGCGATATATCGCTTCAATCCGATATTATCGAATCATCTAGTATCGAATGTAATATCGATATATTTCATCCGATATACCAAATATTGAGTCACATTCCATTTTTTTTCTTTATATCTACTTTAGATCTGCAACATTGTCAATTTGAGTAAAAATAAAACGAAAAACCCCGGATTATTGAAAATTAGCCTTTGCAATAACGAAACGCAGACATGAGATACTCTCGGCGAGGGCAGCACTAGTAGCAAAACTTTTGTAATCTGTGGTGTCTATGGTCACTTGTTTTGGTCATTGGTTTTGTTTTCAGTGCAATATAACCTATAAGTAAAAGTTGTCTGTTTTGTTTAATACAGTTTTACAGTTTACGAAATATAAATACTGTTAAATACAAAAACGCATTCTTACCGAAATTAATAAACGAATGGGCGCCATTGAACAGGTATCATCATTAGCTATTGCTACAATATTGGACCCAAGATTTAAAAAACTTCATTTTGAAGATTCTTTGGCGTGCGCAAATGCCGCCAGTAAAATGAAAGAGATGATTAAAAAAAATCAGCAAGATGAATCTACTGTCGAATCTGACTCTGACAATTCAGACAAAATTAGTTTATCATTGGATCTCTGGAGTGATCACCATAAACTGGTCCAGCAGAATTGGAAAACAAATAAAACTAATGAAAGTCTTTCAGATGAGTTATCGCTTTATTTGAGGGCTCCAGTCAGTAGATTTAACGAAAATCCATTAGAAGTGTGGGCAGACTATAAAATACAGTTCCCAACGTTATACAATGTGGCATTTAAATATTTAACTATGGTGGCTAGCTCAGTTCCATCTGAACGACTTTTCTCAAAAGCCGCACAGGTTCTTACACAGCAGAGAAGCAGATTGCAAGCCAAGAGAGTAAATAAAATTTTGTTTTTGCAAGGTTTAGAGAAAAAGTACTGGGATTTATAAATCTTTCATATTGGAATGGTAGAAAAGAAAAAGCTGCTATTCTTTACGCGCAGATGCTAAACATGGCTTTTGGGTCGTATGGCCTTGGATTCTTTTTCGTATGATTTATAAATAAAGTTGATTTGTTTCTTCTCTCTAAAGTGTTTTTACTCATAATTAACCTGATCACTATTTAATATTATAGACTAGTTAAATACAAGTAATTACTTACGATATTTTTAAAATATCGATATATTTGTTCGATATATCGCAAAGTATCGATATAACACTACGATATATTATATCGATAAAAATATCGATATTTTTTTTACATGAACATCCCTACAAACCAGTTCGTATCTAAACGAAAACAGGTTTGCTTATAATTTGCAATAAGTAACACAACATTTTAACTTACCTGAAGTGATATCATCTTTTCGTCCATGGTTAATCACAATAAAACTCGTTTGATGGGGAATTTCGGTTATAATTACAATTCTCAATAAATTTTTGTTTATAACCTCATAATTTTACCAAACTGACAAGTGACAGTTTTGACGTAAGCCACAGACAAACATAGTGCTGCCCTGGTTCAAAAGTGGTGTATACAGCTTACACTACTCTTGCACTATAGTAATTGGTTGTAACGGCACGTGCAAAAACTATGTTTCTAGCGCCATCTGTTTTTGGATACAAAAAGGTGGCTTACTCGACTATTGCACTGAACATTTATATTGTAAAGAACATATCTTACACCAGAACCGTAACCAACGTAAATTGTGGGTTACACCACTTTTGCGCTGATAGCCTCAACTCATATCGCGCCGAGGTGACATTCCGTAGCCTAGAGTCGGGAGTCTAGATCTAACTCCACCTTACTTCTTTAAATGGGGATACCTCAAAAGTAACAGCAATAAACCAAAAAAAAATTCAAGGTAAAGTGACCTCTACACCACAGACAATGCTTGAGAAACTTTTCACAAAGAAGTCTAGTTTTTAAGGCTGTCAGTGACGTGCACAAACATTTTCAATAAAGTAGACAAAAAAGATAACTTACCAATATCGCCACTTATAGTTTGTAGTAATAAACATACATACATATCTTCACGCTGTACCCCTAACGGGGTAGTCAGAGTCAGAGAGTAATAAAAAAAGATGAGACAGGTGAGATTTAAAAAGTCATTTTAAGTTAAAATAATAGACCTTTATTAATGTTCTTCATGATTTTTTATTTCAATTAATATGATTTTTTTGGGTTAATGATTATTTTTGTACCATTCCATCACATGAGATATGTGTTTTTATTCGACACAACCGCTGTTGTATTACAGCGCTGATTTCTAAGTGACGGTCAATCTGTCGTGTGTACCTATAAGCCCGCCTGTTTAGCTGAGTTATATCACTTCTATAGTATGCCAAGCATAGTTTTTTTACGCCTATAATTTTTATATTATTTATCATATTTCGAAATATCACTTGAAAGTAAACAATACAAAATCTGAACCACTTTAAGTATGCTCTATATACAAAATGATTACAACAAAATGATGTTTACTGTAAACTTACACATTGACGAGCATGTAATTTCTTATAAAAATCTTAACTATATGATTTCTTAGCTCGCCAATCAAGAAATTCATCGATATCAACATCATTATCTGAATCGTCATGATCACTCATTCGTTCTATTTCTTGTTTCTTCTTTGTGGTTTCTTCTTTTTTCAATTCTAGTTCCAAAACTCTGTAAGACGAAAGGTAATAATAATAAATTCTAATCATTGTTACAAATGATAAATAAAAAGAAAAAAAACGACAATAGCGCACAGTCTAAGCAAATCGATGTGACGTGAGACACGACGAGCAACTTTATAACCACTGTAATGCGCAAATTTCTGTAAGAACAAATGTAAGTATAACTGCTCACATGGCTTGGGAGAGCTAAGCCCCCCAAAAACTGGATAAGCCGCCCCAAAATTATTCAAACATTATCACACACACATTTAGCGACTTACTTAAACACACATAGTAAACATAAAAAAAACTGCAATGAATATGTCCATTATTTGGGGTGGGTGCCATAGTTTAGAATATGTATAAATACTACGCATTTTAATATTAGGGTTTTAGCCCTGCTAGGTCTGATGACCTAATCACACCATTGATTCCATTGATGGCGCCAAGCGAATCAATTCGTATTAAGGAACACTGCAACGACACTGGAGTGTATAAGAAATGATACTGTTATGATGCTTAACAATGGATTTCAACGACATAATTACCTAGACCAGTTACGTATTTGTTCATCTATCTCCTCAATTTGTCGTTCTGCTGTTGCTTCCTCTTGTTCGCCGGCTATTATTTCCGCCGACGCAGTCGTTTCTTCTTTAATTTCCTTCTGAAATCTTTCCCATTCCTCTTCAACGGGGTCTTTATATTCAATGTTCCTTACCTAAAAATACAAGTATAAAAAAAACATGAAATATTATATATTTTATGCAAAAGTCCATAGACTAGGCTGCGTTTTAAAGCCTACTATCACTTTACTGTAGGGGCTTCCTGGAGTGGAAATCAGACAGTTTAAAACCATAAAACATCTGGACAGACAAACATGACTAAACCATAAGGATTTTGTTTCAACTATTTTAGTTATGGAACCCTAAAAAGGAACTTGTCAATTTGAGGCGTCCGCCATATTCATACGTCATAATATCCTGTTTCTGGCTGAACTCTCATAATCCTGGTGACATCATAACGTGGGCGGCCATTTCTCAGTGATTTTGATGAACTGATTTTAAGCATGCCAAATCGCTGTGATTGTGTGATTTGTCTCAATGGTGGAAACACAGATTATTAATTTTTTTATTTTTACAATAAAAATTAAAAAAATCCTCATCTTTGCCTTTTTTTGCCATTTAATTGACGACATAACTTATGTTAATTTCCCACAATTTGCAAAACTTGCAATTTTTCTTAATTTTTACAAAATATAGGGATAAGTTGTTAACTTAAACATAGGAATTAAAGTAAGAAGCCAGTCTGGAAGACTAGATTTGATAAATATTAATCGGATATTTTTTTATAGTTAAAAATGTACTTGATCCTTAGACTCTTTTGATGTGTGTATAACCTACTCATTAAGACCATTGCATTGAGCCCAAACACGATGTACGCTGTAAGTTGCTGATTTCAGATAATGCTGGAGTCATCATTCAAAATCATTGAAGTCAGTGGATACTCGAAGCGAGCAGACCAGTAGAAGTTGCTCACATCTGAACAAATTTTCTTGAATAATAGCTAACAACACTCGATCAAGTCACCTTTCATACAAAAAAAACTAAATCAAAATCGATGACTACGATGCCACAGACAGACACCCAGATACAAACGGTAAACTCATAACACCTCTCTTTTTGCGTCGGCGGTTAATTACTACACTGTGCTAAATATTAATGTACAACTTTCATCGAGCTGTCCAAATGTCTATTAATGACCAATGATCCGCTATGCAGTGAATCTTTTTTATCACTTAGGTACTTAACCGTATTTCGAACATTACTTCAGTATAAAATTAATTATTTAATTTTAATGTCGATTCGCATCGTAGAGGGAGTGTATACTAGATAGAATACGGAGGCCACATGACATAAAACTGTACTATACATTTTAATATATTATGCTATTTGTGTTGCTAGATAATATTTATTCCTGTGTAAGGAGTAGGTTTCTTTGTAACTATGCGGTCGAAAGTTAATAATGTGCTTAATAATAATATTATGACGGTGTGACGATATTTAGTAATGGAACGTATCAAATACGTGTAGAAAGATTTACATACAAGGTCTGTTTTTCCAATCATAAAATCTCGGACCAAGTAACAACGCCAATGTCTTTTTTTGTTGACACACTCTGATTTTTACTAATGTGCGTGACTAGGGAAGCTCACAGTACAAAGCAATGATGTTATATTTACAAAAGAGGTAGATGAGTTATATGCACTCGAAAAGTGGCACCCCCAAAACTTTGCTAATTAGCCAACCCGAACTTGATCAAAGAATATGAAAAGTAATGTTACAGAACCAACAATGTCATGCAATGCCTATTGCGCATTCAAAATTTTAAAATCTTCTAATAATCCAAACGTTTTTCATAATATACACGATCATGTGATAACGCAGCCACCCAGTTTTAATCATCGTTTACATTTATTAAAAGCAATAATATAAAAATACAATTCAATGTCCGACTTCAATCTATTCATAAAAATAATCCAACATGGAAAAAAATATCAAAAAGGCAAAAGAAATGAATTAAATTTCTTTAAAGGTAATTAGAAATAATAATTGCTACTTTTTCTTTCATAGTAAATGCATAATAAAAAATAATATCAATTTTATATGAAAGTAGTTGTTTCATTTCTTAATTTTCAAATTTATAATTAAAAAATATTGGCGATCTTTTTTAATAAATCTGTTCTCATGTACATGATTCAAGAAAAACGAAATTCGAAATAAAGCAAACCTTATTTTTTACTGTTTAATCCCATTAGGTATCAATCATATTTTTTTTAAATGACTGTTCTGTGGCATTAATTACTAATATTCTATGAATTAGTCACGGATTCGCTTAAAACGTAATAAGAAATTGAAATTGACCAATCACAATGATTTAGAGAGGTATGTGATTTGTTAGTTTGAAATGCAATTAAGTTTTACATTGCATAGCGACGCAGTGCAATATATATTTGTCTCACTTTGTAACGTTGTAATCGGGACAATATTTTACTTGGATTAGTACTAGCGTAACCTATCTACCTCTTTTGTATTACAACATCATTGGTACAAAGATATACAGCTGAACATGACATATTTTTATTTTTGTGAATACTAGTGGCCAAAACACTTAAGATTTACGAGTATTTTGCAAATAATTATTTCATGACCGATTCATTAGCTGACACGAATTATACTGACAGTGCGAGGTTGCCATAATTACTATAGCTAACTATTTTACACGTTTTACACGACAATAATGAAATAGAAAGAGACAGGAAATTTCGTTTGTCACACGGTGGTATGAATGGCAACAGTGATGTAATGGCAGCTGTAGATAAACTATATGCACTGATAAAGGAGGCGGAACAAGGCGGAAGAAGAAAGTTAAAATGGCAAAGAGAAAAGAAGGAGCGATGATAAAAATATGGAAAAAAGAAAGGATGGGAAGAAAAGTGAGGAAATAGAAGACAAGAGAGATGATAAAGAAAATAGAGGAGCATGGAAAATTACTGGAATTAAGGAAATGTTTGTGCACACGAAAAGAATAAGTGATGAAAGACTGATGAATAAAGTCTATAGAGCAAAAGTGAGTGGTAAAAGAAGCCAAGGACGACCAAGGCTGACTTATGAAGATCAAATAGCTAGAGTGTTAACCGACGGAAAAGTCTAAAGCACTCGCATACCTAGGCGAAAATGTGTGAGGAGAATTATGACATTTGAGGAAGCGAAAGAAGTATGTAAGGACCCCGACGCTTGGCGCTCCGTCTTCTCTGACCACCCGTTAGGGATACGGCGTGAAGATATGTATGTATGTATGTTATGTTATAATAGTTGTAGATGAAATAAGATAAATAACTTACAAGCAGAAGTAAGGAGTAGAAATGTAGGACTTCCTTAGAAGATAAGCGTAAAAATAAGATAAAGGTGTATTAGAACGTAATTAGAATAAGATAAAAAATGTACATAAAAGTACTAGTAATAAAATAAAAAATAAGATAATAAAGATAAGTAACCAACAAGGGCCTTGACGCACTAGTCAGGGGAACAACTACAAGAAAAAAAAACCTATTATGGTTCCATCCATTATATTTCGTGGTCCGAGCATAAAACAATATCAAATGTAATATCAAATAACATTTATTTCTGTTCTCTGACAATCATTTCTGAGTACCTATTATGTTACTGCGTAACCATTTTACTGTAATTTTACTTTTTGCATTTAATTTACAAATATTGCAAAATCAGATAAAAGAAAGGTGGCATTCGTAAAGCAAGTGGAAAGCAATTCTTTGAATCGTTTGTGTAAAAGTTAAATACTATTTTGTTTCAATGGCAAACGAAATTTTTACGAAATCAGAATTTTATAAAATAATGATAAATAGATTCATTAATATATCAACATTTCAGAACAGAACTCTGAAGAAGCATTTAAGGTGGAATATTTTGATGTAGTAAAATGTCGCGTAAAATTAATTTTAACAAAATAAATTATTTTCCCAGGTGTTTTCTCTTCGAAAACTTCCACGGTATTTCGAAAAGTGGTATTAAAAGGCTGGTAGCCCAAATACGAACGAGATTATTTAGCTTTTTAATCTGTGTTGTTTAGCACAATCATTGTGCATTTTGTGCCTGACCTTGAAAAAACCGGCACGCGTTAAAGAACAAAGTAAGCTTCGTTACTTTCTTCTATGTTGCATGCGGATAAGTCAGTCTCTTTCTTATGTGAATGAGATGCAATGTATGCCGTAGTCTATAGGTTTCTCTGTCTATGATTCACATGTCACTTACTCAAAAATGTAGTTGTCGATACGAATTTCATTGTGCTACATTATTTTTATTGCTGACCGCTCTATCCGTACCTGGTGCCATCATCGTAAATCGTTTCTTCATTGGCGCGACTAACACCAATATTAATTATATACAATTTTTCTTTTCGATACATGTATTTATAGCGTTCAGTAAAACGATTATGTATGAAGAAATCTGATTATGTATTGTCGAAGAAACCGGTAATCACCAAAACACGATTTTAAATTGAGACGAGTCCTATGTATCGCTATCGCGAACCGATTGACACCACCTGACAGCTGTCACTCGCCTCATTTGTCATTGTTTCTGTCTCTACCCTTCAGCGCTTAGGACTGCGAACTAATAATTTTATTAGTTAAAAATTTCTTACAGTTGTGCTTCTTGAATATCATATTTGCATTATTGAGTACTTATTGTTCTCTATTTATTCAATGTTATTATCATTATTGCCGCCAAAGAGAACTCTTAGGTGTTTTAATATATGTTCCAAATTAGCTGTCGAAGTACAAAGAACAAAAATGGATAATTCCAGCATGCTTGAATCAGTGCGAAAACTTATACCGCCTCTAGATGACAACAGACATAAAGGTCAAGCTGGAAGAATAGGGATTATCGGAGGCTCATTGGAATATACCGGAGCCCCTTTCTTTGCAGGCATAAGTGCCTTAAAAGTGCGCTGTTAACCTAACTATATTAATTTGTTATTAATATAATAATATGCACAATTTTTACAATATATTAATGTTTACCATTTACAGGTTGGAGCAGACTTGGTGCACATATTTTGTGCTTCATCAGCAGGTGGTGTGATTAAATCATACAGCCCTGAATTAATTGTTCATCCATTACTTGATCATCCAAATGCTGTATCAGAAATATCACCCTGGTTTGATAGGTTACATGCTCTTGTCATAGGCCCAGGATTGGGTAGAGAAAAAGATACATTTAAAGTGGTGTCAAATTTAATAAACATAATAAAAGAGAAAAAAATACCATTAATTATAGATGCTGATGGTCTGTTCTTAGTTACTGATAAACCAGAACTCATAAAAGATTACCCATCTCCAGTAATCCTTACACCAAATAAAATAGAATTTGAAAGGCTTTATAATAAAGTTAATGGATCCTCTGGGTTAACACAATTTGGTGAAAATGTGATAATTTTAAAGAAAGGACCTACAGATGAGGTGATCAGCAGTTATTCCGAAGTTCAATGGAAATCTAACACAGGTGGATCAGGGCGCCGATGTGGAGGGCAGGGTGACATCTTATCTGGCTCGATTGCAACTTTTCTGCACTGGATGTTAACTAATGCAAATAATATTCATACTCAAACAGCATCTAATAAATCGTTGTTGGCAACTTCTTTGTCATGTTTTGCTGCATCTTATTTAGTTAGGCTGTGTAATGAAAAAGCGTTCAAAACCAAAGGTCGGAGTATGTTGGCAACAGATATGATTGAATACATACATGAAGCTTTTGAAGAACTCTATGGACAGTAACAGATTTTAATATTATTATATCTACATAATATTATGAAAACCTATGTTTATTATGTCTTACTAATATGGTGATATTTAATTTAGGAGTAAGCAATCATTTAAGTTTGAAAAAATTAAATTTTAAGTTATATAATAATGTTGGTCTTTTTTAGACCTTGATAAATATTTATTTTTAATACTAAACTAAAGAAACGGATTTCAATTTAAAAATTATGAAATAAGTGTAAAAAATTCTAAATACAACAATAACTACAGTTGAATATACACATAAGTATAATATGCACTACAGCAAACCTTAGCATCCAAGACTGGATCATCAAAGAAGCCTTCGGGTATGGGTTGGTCTAGCACTGCTTGTGACTTCTCATTTTGTTCTTTTGCACTTGATATTTCAAGTTGACATGCTGGAATAAATATAATAAAATAGATCTTCATGCATCAACAGTCAAGCATACCTATTTATGGTCTTTTGCCACTAAACTACCAGTAGCTTCGCGATTATGTACCTCAATTACAGCTTAGGAATATTTCTCGCCCGGAATGTCCTACCAGTACCCTCAAGAGGCTGTTATTTTTTCTGATGCAAATATTGCTAATACTTTGTACAATGTGGTCTGATCTTGGATGCACATGTTACATATCCGTTTGTTTCAGTTCATTAGAAGACAGGAACACACTTGTAACATCAATACAAAAGAGCGCAAGTGATATCCCTTGCCTATTATGGTCATTGTTTGGACAAACTGAATAGCTGATGACAAATATGTAATGAGTCATGAGCATGACCCTTACACCAAAGATTTGGCTTGGTCAAAATTTCAAATATTCTGAAAAATTCTCATTTACTAACAAACTAATATTAATAAAAAAGACAAAATAGATATGATCACTATGATTCTTTATCATTTTAAGTAATGGGAGCTTCAAGGGCTAAATGCAAACAGTTAACACAGTTCAGATTTAGGTTATTGATATTTCGTCATGACATTCTGTGCGTTCTGTACTATATAAAATAATAAGGAAGTGTAAAGAGTGCCGCAAGCAGCATTGTATCATTAACGGTTTGGGAATCGTAAGTTTTGTTGCATAATAGTGGCGCTATCTGCCAAAAAGTATGTATTGCATCGCATTTCATTTCATGTCACTTCTATTTTTATTTCGGTTGAATGTTAACTAGTTGAGGTTAGTTTGCGGGCTTCATTTGTGATTGTTTTGATATGTGATAGGGGAGGAAGAGGAAATCGTGCTCAGCCTAATAACGTAATAAATACAGTGCAGATGAAGACATCGTGCAGGTTGATGTGCAGGTACACAGGAGCAGGCAGCAACAATTTACATCAGTCCGCTCACACACTGGAGAATGAGGCTAAAATGTTTGTTTGTAGCCGAACTGATTTAATTTTAAGTCTTTAATTTTTGTCAGTAAGTCCAGATTTATAGTTTTTATTTATTATTTGTTTTATTACTCTTTATAGGAAAACATTTTTGAACAGTTGCATCTGTTCTTTTAAATTTTAAATCTTCAAAACTATTTATTGTCTGGGGTTATACTGCTCAAGTAAGCGCCATTGTTTCAGAATGACATGTATACAATTTTTAACAGACATTTTCAGAAATTGTAAAAGAAGCACCGCCAAGTTGACCCGGAGTGATGACGGCCAACTGTATGCTAAAGTAACTAAATCAAGTAACAGCCCATTTACTACGTTGAGAGATAGTTTAAAAAATGATAACATGGGCAGTCCTCAATTGGGCCATAAGCCATTTTTCAATCAAAAGCAAGAAAATATATCAAATTCAAAACCATGACAGGAAAATCACTTAAACATAAAGTTTTACAAGACAGTTCTTCGGAAATCAAAATCTGTGCAGGATAACAGGATAATATTTTTTTTTTATTGGCAATATTTATTTTATAGCGTCTTGAATTTTTTTAAAGCTTTTTATTGAAGGAGTAACATTTTATTGTACAACATTATATATTTTATTAGCAATTCATAGAAATTTTGTCTATATTGTTACCAATTTTGAAGTGCCATTAAATGCATCCCGAAGCGTAATACACCTAACATTGAAAGATGAAAAAGGTGTCCAGATAAATTGATCAATTGTTATTCAGAATTAGAGTACTATAGTATAACGTTTGCATCTTCAAGAGGTGGATGAAAATTGAACACAGGATTGAAAAGCAGTTTTATAACTTAAAATTATTGCGCTAACTACACATATAAGCTGCAGCGGCCGGTGAAGCGCCAGAACAGAATTAACTGTGATGGTGATGATTTAGATTTCTAAGCCACTGGGTTGTGGCACCTACCCATTGGTTTCACTTCTGATATAGACATACAAATTAGTAATACAGCAGTACGTTCCTTGTGGTTTTTCAAAATGTACTAGTAAGTTGCAACCTTACAGTACCATTACTGTTTGTACTATTTTACTGCTTGTGGCTGTCTATGCACTTCCTAATAATTATTGCATAAAGCTATATGTAATATTTACCTGAACTGTCATAATATTAAGCACATAATAAATAAAAGTAGCATTTTTAATTCCATTAGCTTTTTCATACAACAGTTTATAACTAATAATGTGTAACTAATAATAACTAAAAAATATTTTGAAATTATTATCACCTATGAGTTTTATATCGGTTTGACCTATGAGTTTTATATTTGAAATTGCAATTTAAAGTACACCTAAAGAATCTGTTACTGTAAAATAAGCTGTTACCTATTCTAATTAGTAATTTAAAAAAATTTAATACCATCTTTAACATAATCTTGTGCCGCAATACTCAATGGTGCTCTTTTAATTTCTTCGTTGTGATATGGTACAATACATGGAACATCATTTTGTTCTTTCTTTACTGGTTGAGTAATATTTTTTAAGATTCCCTTTAATACTTTCTCTCGAGGAGCGTCATTAGGTGGTGTTGCAGACCTTTTATTCTTGTTTTTTAGTTTCGTCGCTACTGTAAAATTGTTAGTTAATTCTTTCAACTTTTTAGCTTGTTCGACATTCTCTCGATGTTGCTTACTGTTCATATGCACCTGCCAAATACTCTCAGATCGTACAACAGAATTACACAGCATACACATAAGCTGTCCTGTGCTGTTGTACTTTGCAAGAGGGTTATCAATCTTTGTTGCCTTGATATCTTTTTTTTTACGTTCTGTCATTAAACGACGCATTTCTTCATGAGTTTTTTTCTTTTCAACCTGCATTCGAAGCGACATGTTTTCAATTAATTTCAAATTTTCAAAAGCTTCGAATTTAAATAACAAGATAAATGACGAAACAAGACAAATGACAATGACATTGACGGCATTGACGATCGATTGACGTTGGTTCATTTTTATTTATTTATATTTCTTAAGGCATTGGTAAGAAGACCATCAGCCTTGTGACGAAACTTCTGGAGAAACATTAACTGTCCCTAACATTCCTCCAGTAAAGTGATAGTAAGCTTTACTGAAGTTAAAAAGGACTTCTTGGAAGAACGCGAAAACTTCAGCTACACATGTTTATTTAGATCTCCTCCATTCTTTTCACTTACACAGAACTTTAAGACACAATATACTATCACTTGTACTTTAAAACTCATAAAAATGTAAAAAATAGAAAATCTAAATAAAATGACAACCTCACCTCCCGTTCCCGCCAAAAAGTGAGACTTACTAATTTGTGGTGAGACGTTGGATCAGTCCTTAGTCATTGGTTGGATTGACGCTAAATGTTGTTGTTTTTACCATTCTCACTTAAAAGAAAAGGCAAAGGTATCTGACCCCATACAACCAACGTCTCTAAGTCGTTCTTCACATTTACGAAAGGAAGAATCTCTTTGCCAATTTCTATGTGAAATCTCTGTCTTCTGTTTTACTAAGTCCCTAACAAGCTCTAGTAAAATGATAATAGTTTGGTGTTAGACTTGGAAAAACACGAAAAATTCAGTTGCACATATTTATTAAATTTGGTACCGTAGATAAAGAAAACTATGGACTACGCCATAGATGTATTATGTGCATAGATTGGCAAAGAAGTGATTAGGGCAAGACCAAAAAGCAAATGCACCCTTGTGTGTGTAAGTGATGGGACCAGTATCGATACATATTGCTATGCTCGGATCAAGAAACCAAGTTGCCGCTTTTATCACCGTGTGTTAAAGGAAATTTCTATCTCATTGAGCGTAACCACGAGTTAAACAATTAGCTATAGTAAGCATGGCAACCTCGCACTTTTAGTGTAACTATGTCAACTTATGACCGACTTCGCGTACATTACTGAAATAATTATTTGCAAAATACTTGTTAAGGGGTTTGAAAGATTTTGGCCCACCTACCGTCCACCATTTTAATTTTTTTTCAAAATGTTGGCTATGGATAATTTTTATAAAAATCGATAGCTAACATCAACACAAACAAGAAATATTCTTTAACAAAACCTCGTAATGTCAAACTTCGAAGATATAAGCAATCAAAAAAAACTGTTAATGAATAATAAAAATATATTTAATTTTGTTAATGCAAAAATTGAACAGCAGATTGCGTGCTTTGCAGCACTTACGCGCCATAGATGCAAATGGAGGTACTCTACGTTTTAAAAATGTGCAACGACAACATGATCACATGCTCGTCGTAATAACTACGCGCTTGCTGTATCTGACACGGTCCTTTTTTTTTTTGGCCCGGCTTAGGCTGGGCATGACCCCGACGGCTATGCCCAGCCTAAGCCGGACCCTCCTCCGTGTGCGGGCAGTTTGACCTCTCCTGGGAAGCACGCGGGAACACCGCGCGCACCGTCCCGAGGCCATTGGGTGAGATCCAGGCCTCCAAAGTGGCAGCTTCCGCACCCCGCCTACGCCACGGCAGAGGCGTCCGCACGCCCACCTGATTTTTACGTATTTACTCACGGGTTTTTACAAGTTTTCCTTCTCCCCACCTCTGATTTTAACGTGTTGTCTCACGGGTTTATTTCGAGTTTTCCTTCTCTTCACCTCTGATTTCAACGTGTTTTCTCACAGGTTTCATTTCGAGTTTTCCTTCTCTCCACCTCTGATTTTTAGGTGTTTCCTCACGGGTTTTTTAAAAGTTTTCCTTCTTTCCACCTCACGTCTTCTTGACTTTGTGTCCTGCGCAGAGGACACAAAAACACAAACAAACGCACGACGAACAATACCCTCTGAAAGCAGAGGGATAAGGTGACGACAACTACACAAGGAAGTCCATCAACGTGCATCCTTCAGGATACATGCGGATGGACACCTTACCACCCCGTTGGTCGGGCTATTAGCCGCCGCCCAGTAACAACCCATTAAACAACGAGCAGTTACCGGTCGGCGCCCAGGACGCACCACGTGGAGGTTGCCCAACCTAGCACCCCATCTGATACGGTCTTTTTTTTTTGCGTCAGGACATGCTTTATGCATTCCGGTCCCGCCTAGGGGAGGCGGGGCGATATGTGGAACTCCACGGCTGTAAAGAGTGCAATGCCGGGCTACCCACTAAAACCTGACGGTGTTCCTCGAGAGCCTTGATGCCGGGGCAACGGGAGTGCGTTGGCATTCTTCCGCGACCCCGGCGGCAACGGCCAGCGCTTAAACGCCGGCCTCGTCTCGTGTTTGGGCGGGCCTTGCCTGCCCGACTTCTGGAGAGGCGCGCGGGAACACCGCGCGCGCCATCTCGAGGCTGTCTTAGTAGTGACTCTCCCCCGAAAGTCACTCCAAGCCTCTGCTGGCACTCCTCAGCTCAAGGCGGCGGAGCTTATGCACGCCCAAGGCGTTAAACATTTTCGCGAACGACACCAGATGTGTCCATCCGCTCTCCTGCCGAACAAGCCGCAGCGACTGCAGATGTCGCCCTTCTGCCCTTTTTGGGCTTATCCCCTGTGCAGGACTTGCCCCCTACCAGATGGTTGGCCGGAAACCCTCCGGCAGCGCATAGCGTGCAATGCGGCGCTGCCGTACACGTACCGGCCCTGTGATCTGATACGGTCCTTTTTTTTTTTGCGTCAGGAACTGCTTTATGCAGTTCACAATTTAGTTATTTTGCTTTAGATATGTTTCAAATAAATATGTAACAGTTTTTTTAGGCTCGTTTCAAGCAATGAAATAGTTATTTAGAAACAGAAAATTCGACAACTCTCTTTTTTTGCTATTTTGAAAATCCACCCTCCTCCACTTACATCAATCCGGTGAAAAACAGCCTTACGCTGATCAAAATTGTTGTCATCAATTAATTCGCACAGATTATTTGGTGCGTCGTGTTTTAAATGGATCTCGTTAATGATTTCATTGAGGACAACATTATCCGTCAATCGCACTCCAAAAGCGCACAGGCCACTACCGCACAGGCTATTCGCACCTCATCAAACATGTGTGGCACCGCAATATTTGAGCTTTGGAATCTCAGTTGTCGAAATGGATTTTTTAATCGCCCGTTAATAGTCTCCACTACCCAACGACAAAGTGTGACTTTGCGTGAGTCGTGCGCTTGTTGTGTTATCTGCTGTCATTCATTTTCATCTTTCGTGTCAGGCATAAAAGTTTGATAGCCAACCTCTTCAATTTTTTGGACGTCTCTAAATCCTTGGTCGAGAATGAACACATCATCTTTGTCATAAAACCAATGAAATAGATTGTCTTCATTTTCTTCTACGAGTTCTGTCATGATTTATGCGTCGGATTTGTTTGCAGGGTATGGCCCATACGCATTAATTATAAATCCATCGTGAGTAACCATTAAGAAGCCGAAAAGTTTTAATATGTTGACGGTATTTATGTAAACTTTACGTGTTACGTTGAAGTCTGTAATTATTACTCGTTTAGAGATAAAAATAGGTTCCGTCGCAAATACAGATTAGTCAGTTAGTGTTGAGGTCAGAACTCCCATATAAAACATTAGGATTCTTAAAATCCTTTCATTGAGCTTTTCTCTGTATCTTTCAACAGTTTCCGACGAGTAAATATGATCAAGTCCTAATTGTTTTGGCACATACTCTGAGAGCAAACAATTTCTTACTGTTCTCATGACATAGCTCAGATATTGAGGAGTCATTAGAAACAAAGAAAGCCTTTGGTTTGAATCTCCTGTATGGAGTTTACACATAACTGTGGCCAAAGGGGTTTTTGGTTTTCTTCTGAAAGTACTCGATATGGAGGGTGTCTTCTCTAATATGTTTAAAAAATTCTGTTCATTATATCCAATGTAAAAGTAAAAAATATGGTCATCAATGGAATCTAACCTTTTTAAATTTAGATATTGAAGTCCTCGTTCTTGCAATAGCTTCAACATGCCTGACATTTGTAAACTGTTGAAAGTAGCAATCGTTTGTTTACAGGAAGTTGATAACTCATGCATAACTTCACTTTGTATATGTTCTCCGCAAACTCGAGATCCACGAGCTATATATAAGTTTTGATTACGGAAAACACTTCTTCTGATTCGCTACAGAGATTCGATGTATATCCGTTCTTTGACAACCCCTTATAATACATAGTGAAGAACTATACGAGACGCGTGAAAAATCATGCACTGGAAATAGGTGTGAGCTTTTTGGAGCATGTTCTTCCAGTGGAACAGCCTCATCCTGGATATCTTCTCCGTGAGTGTCTTGAACTGCTTCTGCTGGAGCATCTCCGAGTGGATTGATGAGAAATCTTCCACAGAGTCAACTACATACGCAGGTGCAGAAGGCTTGCAAATTGCTTTAAGAGCTACTTGACGT
Organism: Zeuzera pyrina; assembly: GCA_907165235.1. Taxonomy (NCBI): domain Eukaryota; kingdom Metazoa; phylum Arthropoda; class Insecta; order Lepidoptera; family Cossidae; genus Zeuzera; species Zeuzera pyrina. Next base: position 15,966,432 of record OU015624.1, read on the forward strand.
GCTTGTTCATGAGATTTCTCTTGTAACCGGGCTGCTTGATGACCAACGGAAAAACGACTTGCACGTTAAAAACAGGGCCTGCATATTCTGTCTTCTGGTGTTATCTATAAAAATACATGTATTTCGTTCTACACAGCGCAATATTGAAAATGTAATGTTTCCTATTAAAAATATAATATTATAATATGAGGAATATGAGTCTTGATCGAAGATTAAACGTGTGATTTTAAATATCTGATAATTTTTATCTTCTTGAAAGGACATCAACACTACATAAAAATAATTTAAGTTTATATTAACTGACTAAAAAACTCGTGCCCTGCATCCAGATTATCAAACATCAAAGTAAACCTTTGAGTGCATAAAGATTACGGAAAGAATGTGACACTTAAACAGAATATAAGTTTTATACAATCATACATATTTAATCGCACCTCCCCCCGTAACCCTGTCATAACATTATTCCCCTTGCCTGCAAAATTCCTGTCTGTACGCTAGTATATTAATAGTCTGTGATGTGTATGACACAATTCATACTTTAGTTATTATACTATATTATATTATTATATTATTCATACTTAAGTTCTAAATGTAAGACAGAATAATAACCGTAAAGGGAATATATACTAGAGCACGGAGGACTGGGGCCGCATGCGGATATCGTGCCATGCGGATCATACGGATAGAGTAGTCTCTCCCTTATGTGAATGAGATAGAATATATGGCGTAGTCTATAGGTTTCTCTATCTACGTTATCTATTGAATCGTTGTGGCATTGTTGATAGTGTGGGGTGTACCTACACAAATATAAATGTGTGAGTCGACTGTCGGCGCTCGCAAACCATTTATATACAACATAGGGAGTGGCGAATGCATTATTCATTTCAAGATTTTGTATTACGTTTTAGTTTTTAATGGTTTATGTTACAAATCACTTAATACTCCCAAAAATAGTAAATGATCACCAAAATCAATTCCTCATTTGACTGTGAAATTATAACCAAAAATTTTATCTTCATCCAAATACATGACATCCTACAAAAGTAAATTACTCTAGAGTTCTAGACAAATCGTTCCATGTATAAAGCAGATTCTGATCTGGCGCTTCGCCGGCCGCTGCCGCGGCACGCTATTACTAACCTAACATAACCAAAATATGATTTTTTGAATACAATTTGAAGTGCAGTCATGACTAAAAGAGCTACAACTGTTGCAATTTTAGATTTTCTTTTTTTTTCGTGCAGATTTCATTTTTTTTGGCGTTTAGTATACTAAACGTACTATATATTTTTAAGTGAGAGACCTTAGGGTCCTATAGTTTTTTTTGCTGGCCATTATATTTAATCCCGTTTTTAATTATTTATTAATCTTCAAATATTTAAAACAGGAAATTTAAGGCGATTACCTTTTATTTTGGCTTGACTTTTCAACCGAGTTGCATCGGCCGTGGTTTCGAGCAAACTCAAACCAGAGCAAAAGTGACGTGTATAGTGACGAATATAGGAAACGGACTCGAAAATATTTAAAAAGTATCAAAACATGCGAAAGCAATCTACATTGTGAATAAAATTAGAGAAAGAATTTTACGATTTTTTTTAGTAATTTCTACAGCTGTATTAAGGTTGATGTTCGTATGAGCTCGTAGAGATAATTAATGCATTTAACGACTGCATTAAAGTTATACATTTTTGAAAAGTTCATTACTTGCACTTCAGATTTCAAAATGTATGCGTTTTACATAGTGCATCGGTTCAGTTTCAGTTTACGTACAGCAATTATACTATCACCACCAGTGAAGTACATTCATGCACGTAAACCAGTGACGTAAACATTCTCGTGGCGCATCGGCGTCAAAAGCTTTGATGTGTAATAAAAAACTGACCATTCAGCTTAGATCCATATAGACTTAGGGTGACTTGCACTAACTATTAAATGGTTGGTGCAAGCGAGATGTCAAATCCTTAAATCGAGGTTAAATAGTTGGTGCAAGCAACTCATAGAGACAAGACTACGCCAAAGCCTCGTTTACGCATTGGTCCAGCGCATAGGCCAATTCGCTGGCCCAAGGTTTACTTGTCCTATGTAGCAAAATTGCTCCAAAGAACCGGGTACACGCTGGTCCAGCGCTCTGATCCAATGCGTCTAGAGGCCTCTATATTAAAAAAATTCGGTGTGTCCTTATGACGACACGAAAGAAGTGAAAACGGAGTTATGTTATCATCACTTAAAAGAATACAGATTTTAATGACATCATTACAAAAAACAAAGAAAAAGCTATATCGCTTGAACATAAAAACAATAAAAAAAATTAATGAATTAGAAACATGCATAACAAAAATGAAGGCCAGAGAAGAGGTTTTAGAAAACAGTTTAAAACAAAAATATAAGGAATGTCAGTCATATAGGGAAAAGCGAATTTTTAAAAGTTTACCTGAAAATGAAAACATAAAACTAGCTAAAAGGAAGACTTATGTTGCTAAATTGCTAGGACTGAAAGGCAAAATAAGGAATATGAAGAAAAATGTGAAGGATAACAAAATTCAAAGAGAAATAGAAGGATTCTTTGTACGAAATGATATCAGCAGATGTACCGCCGGAATAAAAGAATGCCGTACATTAGGCAAGAAAAAAGAACAAATTAGATATCTTGCTGACACTGATAAATCTTTATGAATTATATAAATCTGAAGGGGGAACACTGAGCATTTTGTCGTTTTACAAATATAAACCGTTTTATGTTATACCTCCAAGTGTGCAAAACAGGGACACATGCTTGTGCGTCAAGCACGAAAATTTTGAGATGCTGCTGCGAGCTCTCATCAAAAATGAGGTATTATCTAACTGCAAAACTGTGTCGGATGTTATATCTAAAGTGAGCTGCGAAATGTCATATAAATGTATGCTTGGTGACTGCCATAAATGTAATAAAAAAGTACCTGAATATAATTTAAAAGATGGTCAGATTAATTCTCAAACAGAGTGGATCCAATGGAAAAGAATAGATTATATACACAAAACAAATGAAAATGGTGCGGAAAAAACAATCAAGACTAAAAAAACTGCAAAAGTGGTTAAAAAAGGAACGGTTGGCACTTTAATACAATGTTTTGAAAACAGCTTACTTGCATTCAAAATGCACTATTATACTTGTGTATAATAATCAACAACAAAAATATGAAGAGTGTGTTAAAGGATTAAAGAAGAACGAAGCCGTCATATTATGTGATTTTTCCGAAAATTATATATGCAAGGTGGCAGAAGAGATACAATCTATGCATTATGGTGCATCAAAACAGCAAATAACGCTCCATACTGGTATATTTACATCAAATAATATAGTTGTAATGAGCTATTTTGTATTTCTTATCTATGTTAAGTACTTATATAATAAAACTGATTTTTGCAAGAATGGTGTACTTTGCCGACGAAGCACAATCGTTTTGCACTATTTCTGACAATAATTGCCACGAACCAGCTGGGATCTGGGCTCACCTCATACCCGTAATTAAAATGATCAGATCGAGAAAATCTGGGATCAACGTCATCCATTTTTACTCAGACGGGCCCAGCTGCAATATCGTCAGAAAAAAAACTTCTATTTGTTTAATTTGTTCGCCTCTAAACTGAAGCTAAATTATTCAACGTGGTCCTTTACGGAGAGCGGGCACGGTAAAGGGGTTGCCGATGGCATCGGTGGTGCAGCCAAGAGAACCCTCGATCGACAAGTGGCTTATGGACGTGATGTTCCGAATGGTTCAAAAGCTTACGGTATATTGACTAAATGTATGGCTGCCACGGCGTGCTTTTATATTAAGAGCTCTGAAATTGATAATTTGAATAATATAATTCCAAAAGATTTGAATACCTTAGTTGGTACGATGAAAATACACCAAATAATATCGACAACCATAGGTATGATTAAGCACAGAACTCATTCTTGTTTCTGCGGAAGTAACAGAGGACTATGCGATTGTTTTTCACCACAAATACACAGATTCTGTATAAAAGAGACTGTTTCATCTCATGAAAGTAATAGAATTCTCATTAATAGTTCTGTGAAAAACACAATGAACTCGATACTCGTTAACGCTGAAGTTCACGCAAACGCCACGCAAATAATAGCTAACCAAACTTCACTACAAAAACAAAGTTCCAGCAAGAAAATGATTGTTCTTAAAAATAAGCGCAAAACCAATGCAGTTGCAATAAAAAATTCTGTAATTACATCATCTAATGTCATTAAATCTGGGAGGGACCAAGTCGAAACACACGCACCTCTTGTGAATTCTAAAAATTTGAACAACGATGAGCCTGTTGTGACAACACTTAGCAATGAAATAGATGATGTTGATCATTCAAGAATGGCAGAAAAGCAAATGGATAAATTTGATACTGAAATCTTATTTGAAGAGATCATTCGATCTGACGTAAATTTAAATATATCGTCAATTGGCTCGCCTGAGTCGCCTGACGTTTTTGTATTATTACATGATAATGACATATAAGAGAGCTTAGTTCCTGACGTTAAAATAATTTCCCAAATTGAGACAGATAATTTTGTATGCGACGAGAAAGTAATAGACAAAACTACTGACAATGCATTAAAACCTATGGAAAATTTATTGAAATTTGAAAATGTTGAACCTTTAGAGATATGTGAAACAAACTCGGAAGATAGGAAAATTAGGAAAATTACTGCTAGTAAGAAACGCTCATCTAATGATACTGAAAATTATATTACGAGGAAGAAGTCTCAAGAAACAAAAAAAAAAAATTGTACTCTGCAGTGCAATAGGTGTAAGACAGAGCTTCCATTAAATATTAGGATGGCAAAGTGTATGGCGTGTAATAATACGATTTGTTTGAAATGTAGTAACAACACAATTTATTTTGATTATATTTGCGATATGTGCTTTGGTGATTTAAAAAATATCTAAATTAAGAATTAAGACTTAAAAATCCCTTTTTGTTCCTTTTCTTCTTTTTGATATTTTAAGTAAAAATGTTGTAGTTGCTATAATAATCATATATAATTTATTTGTGCCACAAAGAATAGGTATTACACTAAGTATATGTATAAACAACATACTAACAAAAACATGAAACTAAAGGACAAAAACGTCTGTGACTAAGCTTTGGTTACTGGTGAGCCTACAATCGCTGATTTTCAGTCACAGCCTGGAACCGAGGGGCGACACCTAGCGAACCGAATTTATCAAGTAACAAGGTGTCATCCCCCGATCAAAAAATACAGGATACATAGAAACTTGGTAGATACACAAAGGCATCGTATAATTTAAAGTTTAATATAACAGAAGATAACAGAAAAACAGAGGAAAAGATAAGACAAATAATAAACAGAGAAAGTACTTTATTTGCGCCAAGTTTGTTCTTCTATAGGAATACCATGTAAGGCTGCGTATTGTTGTGCAAGTAGCCCCTCCCTACATTTGCGCCTGAATACTGGAAAAGACGAACCCAATGTCGACCTTATGAGTGATGGCAGATTATATAAGTGTACTCGTTGATTTAGTCATACCTTTAAATAATATTCCACCTAGGTTATCTATTTGCCTACCATTATAGTCATTAAAATCGCGACATTATGATATTAGCCTTACTTTTCCACTGAGTAACATCTATTGTCTACTGACTGACTGTCCTCTTGAATAAAAAGATAAATTAAATATTTTTATATAGTAAGTTAATATTTAGTACAATAATTTTTACGTTCAACAATAAGAGAATGTTTTAATAGTTTAACTGTTAATATCTTAAAATGGTTACGGGTTAAAAGTTTCTATTAAAGACTATAATATCGTGGCTAACTTTACCATAGCGTAAGTCAGAAGATGTAAACATCCTGTACTTTATGTTTTTGAATATCCTTATCTTAAGATTTAACTATTTTTTCTATTGATGATCTCGAATGATATTTAATTACAATAAAGAATCTCAAAATATGTTTTTAAGTTTTAATTTAACTGAAATATGATTTTGTTATTCAGTGGAACATTTCATACTCCCTCTGTCCATAAAATTCTAAAAAATCCATATTTCCTACATTATTCACAATTATTTTAGGTTATTATTTAACTTTAGACAATTTGTTCCATAAGATTCTAGTAGAAATTTATCAATTATTCGCAAAAAAAATAATACATCATTTTTGAACATGGTACAAACTTTAAAAAAAATGCCGTAATAACCTTCAAGACCGCCCTCTGTGCCCTTTCTAACTGCAATAAAGTCGTTTTTGCCGCACCTCTCCACACCGTAATACAATATGAGAGTGTGGATTGGCAAAGAGTAAAGTAAACCATTTTTAAGATGTTAAAATCAGCAATGTACCTAAGATTTCTAAAAATATAAATCAACTTTTTAACTCGAGTCGTTAAAGAGGCCATATGAATATTCCAGTTAAGAGACTGATCCAAATATACACCAAGATATTTAGTGGAAGGAACTCTGTCAATTACAGAACAACTACAGTTTAAGGAATGATCAAAGCAAGCGTGCACTTGCATCACGCTGAAATTAAGGGGTGGTAAAGAAGAAGTTCTCACAGTAAAAGCAATGTAGTGTGTCTTATTTATGTTCAGAGTCAACAAGTTAGATTTTAGCCAAGACATTACAGTAGACAGTGAGGCTTCAGCTTGGGATTGTGTTTCTTTCAAATCGGGACCAAAAACCAGGATAGCACTATCATCAGCATACGTGAAAATTTTGGAATAAGGCAATAGCAATTTACTTATGTAAATTGCAATTGCCTTATTAATATAAATTAATGTACAATATATTAAATAACGTGGGACCCAACATACTGCCCTGCGGGACACCGATAGTGATGTTTTCATCAGAACTAAAACAATCGCCTATTTTCACATACTGACTACGATTGCAGAGATAATTACTAAAAATCTCTTTTGCAATACCCCTAACACCAATCGCCTCCAAGTGCCGCCGCCGCCTTTTAGACAAAAGAATTGGAATCAACACTGTGTCAAAAACCTTAGAAAGGTCCAGAAATATACATACATATATTTATCCTTTCTTTCAATGCCATCAACAATATTCTCAACAAGAGCAGATACAGCATCCTCAGTGGATTTGCCTCTTCTGAAACCGAATAGATTATTTGTAATAATACCTTTATTATTACCTAAATAAGTTAGTAATCGATTGTTTAATACTTTTTTCAACACCTTTGACATGACCGGTAGCACAGAAATTGGTCTATAATTGTTCAGCACGCATGGATCCCCACCCTTCAGGATAGAATGAACAACGGCCCTTTTAAACAGTTGAGGAAAGACACCAGTTGTGATGGCGAGATGGCAAATGTGAGTCAAAAGTGGTATCATTACCGTTTTGGTAAATTGAAGTAAGGTTGAGCTGATTAAGTCCTAGCCAGGCGCAGAATCAGAACGTAGAATGATGTTTTCGATTTCTGTTTCATACACATCCAAAAGAGCGAGAGAACCACATTGATAGTCAGATGTTAATTTATTATACTGATTTTGAATAGTATTTTCGTTAACGATATTGTTTGCTAGTACTTTACCAATAATGGTTACGAAAAACTGATTCACTAAATTTACTGCTTTTGTTGGATTTGGGTCAGTTTCAAATAAGGCGCTAGCAGATGACTGAGATTTAACCTGATCTATGGCATTTTTAATTTCGTTCCAAGTACCCTTCGAGTCACCCTTCGCTACTTGCAGCATTTTTGAATAATAGGCCCTTTTCAAATTCTTGAGAAGTTTGTTAATGAAGTTTCTGTATCTTATATAGGTAATTTTAAGATTAATATTGCGCGAATCCTCTCTCAGTCTCTTATACATTTTGTCCCTGTTCTGAATACAGCGAAGCAGACTAAACGTAATCTAAGGTTTGATATTCCGTTTAGCTCTAGAAATTTTAGTAATATATGTGTACTTTTTAATAATTTCCGAAACTTGTGTAATAACATAAGTGGCAGCAGAATTTGCATCATGAGATTGCAAAGCAGGAGTAAAATTAAAGTTGACAATCTCCGACTTAATAGCTGCATGGTCTATTTTATTCCGTGTATAAGAATGTCTCCCTATATCTTCAACACATGTCGACAGCAATTTAGGACAATGATCTGTAATATAAGATTCAACAACAATAACTATTGCGTGCCGTTTAGATTTTAGCATAATGTGATCAATACAATGATCATTTATTGAGGGTAGCGTATGTGCTGGCCACAAGCCGTGTGATGTAATTAAATTTAGATAACTTTCTGAACGGCGATGACTGTTCCTTTTTTTAATGTCTATGTTAATATCACCCATATGTAGGCCTAGGTAGATAAGAGATCATTCATATCTTTTAAAAAATTATCTGTATTGTACAGAACAGGAGATCTATATATACTCAGTAGAACAAAATCGTCACCGCAGATCAGACAATTAACATCTCTAATACGGATCGGTTCAGTAACTAGACAATCAAGTCCGCAAGAAATAAAATCAAGACGATATTATAATATCGCAGTTTATGTTCATTAAAACTAGCAGCGCTCTGAACTGGTCCATATTACAGTTTATACTACGAATATTGAGGTGAAGAATAGTAAAGCTGTGTTTTTTATTTTGAAATATAAATATAGAACACTGTTCCGGAGGACACTTAAGAGACTTATATACACTAAATGCTTCCAATTCCGAATTAAAATATTTCGCTTTGTTAGTCATTATGTATAATCAGTAAGATAAAGTTAACAACAGAAAAAATAAGGAACCAGAAGCATTCAGCGCATTCTAGATAGTATAAAGGAAAACCGAGGCAAAATCGTGAGTCTGCAGTACAGACCACAACCCTACAGAAATTTGTTGAGTCCATTAAAATTACGCTGCAATATAGGAAGTACCAATGTAAATAAAGTATATATGATGTGTATTGGGAATTAATGTTTATGATTAGTGTTATTACAATATTACTAAACAGACTAACTGCAATGACAAAAAAAAACAAAAATACAAATAATAAGAAAGATACAAATAAAAACAAGACCTTAAGATTATAACTATAGAATAGTCATGTTTCCATTGGTGATTCATGCAGGTCTTGCACTGATTTAATATTTTTGGCCCTAGAATGTTCATCTTTACGAATATAAATCTTGCCATTGGATGTCCAAACCATATTCACGCGCAAAGTAAAACAATTTTCTACTGCCACCCGTCAAATGCCCAGAAAGTTATATTGGGCAAGATTTTCCCTTGATTCCCACTAGCGACGTGTTGAGTTTGTTTTGCTTGTCACGCACTTTATTAAAATTTCGAGCAGCATTAAGGATATTGTGTTTCACGGAGACAGTCGCAAATTCCATAACAATGACACCATTTCTATCAGGTTTAGAGAGTAAGCAGTAAATATCGCGAATATCGGAAGACCGAACATTTGTTTCCAATATCTTAGCAATATTGTCTCGATAACGTATGAGTATAACCAAAAATATTACGAATTAAAGATTAGGTAAACTATGATGTAACGAATGATGCAAGGCAAATAACGAATAACATAGATTTTGTTTGTTTCTGAGAAAGGAAAAATCATTGTTACATTTCGCTGATAGGGCGAAACAAAAATTATAGTTTAAAAACTAAAAAAACACGCTTCAATGGCAAAGCGAACTAAAAAGTAGAAAATAATTTTTAAATACAAGAGCTTGTGTTACAGCAATAGAAAATTCCAACAATCAATTATGACTAATTAATTTGGAATAAGATTAAACTAAAAATTAAATTATTAATAAAATAATTCAATTATAGTAAAAAAGCGTGGGGTGCAATTACTGAAATAATTGTAACATTTAATATCAAGCACTCTTAAGGGAGAATCGTACTCACACGCACACTCTCTATGGTTTACGAGTTTTTGGCGGGATTTTATGGGGAGCGGTTGGGTGTTTATTTTAATTATTTGCAAATGGTTTCTAGTGGATATTTTTATGTAAAGTTGGCGTAGTTTTGCGTCCCAAGTATATATACTGTTGCAGTGTTATGTGTAATTTTTGAAATACGTGCTTATTTAGTAGCGTGACGTTGAGACTTTTATAATGGCCTAATCCGCTTCAGTGGAACCTACTAGAAAATTGCCTTAATATATTTGTTGCCAGAAACTTCAAGAGACATTAAAATGTATTGCCTCTACATTTCAATGATATAACACGAAGAATTTATGTATTTAATACTGAAGACATGGTTATATGAATTAAAATGCTCTTTACATCCCCTCCTAAGGGAGAATCGTAGTCACACACACTCTATATTGTTTACGGAGTTTTTGGCGGGATTTTATAAGGAGCGGTTGGGTGTTTATTTTAATTATTCGCAAGTTGTTTCTAGTGGATATAGTGATGTAGAATTGGCGTAATTTTTCGTCTCAGTGTCTACGTTGTTGCGCATTATGTGAATTGTTGAAATAAGTGCTAATTTAGTAGCGTGACGTTGAGAGTTTTATAGTGACCTAGTCCACCTCAGTGGAACTTACTAGAAAAACTGCCCCAATATATTTGTCGCCGGAAACTCCAAGAGACAAAATGTATTGTGTTGACGTTTTAATGAAATAACAAGAAGATTTTATCTATTTATTACTGAAGACGTGGTTATATGGTCTAAGATGCTCTTCACTTTTCCTCCTTAAGGGAAAATCGTACTCACACACACACTCTCTATGGTTTAGTTGAATAAATAGAAACTGATTTGACTTTCATTTGACTTTGACTTTACGTAGGTCAGAAGTAAACAACAGTAAACAATTGCTTAAACAATACAATGGCCGCTTTTATAATTTACCTTTGAAAGTTTTTATCGCGACGATTTTACCATCTATGGTACAACAGGGATGCACAATATATTAGTGACATGCACGGTCATTTTCAGTAGGGTAGACAAAAAGGAAACTCACCAAAATCGCCACATCATATATTTGATATGTAATAAATAATGTTAATGAGATTTAATTTTACATTATTTATTCGCTGATTTCACTGGAACTACTTTGAAAAATATTTCAAAGGCAGGAAAATTACTAATTGCTATCTCATAAAGCTACTACCAGAAAAAAAAATTAAATATAATTTTGTACAAAATTGAATGCCGGTAAGCGCCATCTGTTGTTTTTACACGTATCTATTAAAAATATATAAATAAGGAAGAATACGTCACTAAAAACATTATAGAGGGTACTAGAATAGAAAAAAAATATAAGAAGAAATAAGATAGTTCTTATTATTAATTCAAAAAAGGTGTAACATTTAGCGAACATGTTAATAATTTTATGAAGTTAATATGTTATTGTTTCTAAAAGGTTAAATTAATTTATAAGATTCAAACCGTTGACAATTTCTTTTTGCGGTGCTGTTATTGGCTGGGAGACTCCGTCTCATTATTAACTTGTGTGCGTGTTATGAGCTAAGTAAACATTCACAACCACATAGATGCACGCGTGTAATTATACGAAACAGTGTTAGAACATTTTTGAATATTTGTAAATCGAGCCGCGATTTGAATTTGTCTCTCGAGCGAAGGGTCGACGTGACGCTTTCTTGTCGCTTTTGGATAAAGATAACGCGAGCGCGGTAATTTTGCGCGGTCTTTTTCTGCAACACGATAGGGAAGTATTTTGCTTACCTATTGTATCGTGGATAGTGAAGACATGACGATAAAAATATTCAACGACGAATTATTAAACGCCCAATAGGGCAAATAGAGCAGCGGCGAGCTCTACACATTCAGTGCATTACGCGTCAATTCAAAGCGTTGAATCTAGGTTGGACTACATTGGACCATGGTTTAACTCACAACGGTGGTGACTTATCTGCTTGTTCTCAATTGCCGCTCAATTAACACATGCGCGCAAAGTCAGGAAGGGTCCATCTTGAATGATACATTCGCAAGTCCTGCCCTCGCAAGTCGGGTGGTAAATTGGAGTGTTCTCGAGGAGGTGGAGGCATTATCTGACCATCGATATATCAAGTTCGATGTCGTCACCTCATTGACACAATTGGAAGACCACAACCCAAACAGGAGGTCGTTTTCCGAGGTGGGCAATCGCTAGGCTTGATGGAGAGGCCTTAGGGATTAGCAACTTTGGCGCAAGCGTGGTTGGCTCAGTCCGATGGTTCCGTAGAGGTCGACGAAGGAGTGAAGTAGCACCGAGGCACTATGGCGCAGATTTGCGACGTCAACATGTTTTGATCTGCAGGTCGACCTCCGGCAAGACGGCAGGTATTATGTTGGTGGTCTCAATAAATTGCGGATGTAGGAACCGATTGTGTCAGGCTTAGGTGCCAATATGCGCGATACAGAAGGACATGGAGCCGAGATGATCAGGAGTAGGCGAGCGGCTACAGTGTACTTTGCGGCGAATAAAACCCTTCAGCGAGCTATTAGCGTGGCCAAAGTGAAGGCCAAGGAAGAGTTTCTTGAGATTCTCGAGCGGGATCCCTGGGGTCGCCCTTACTAAATGGTTAGAAATAAAACCAGGCCATGGGCCTCCATTAATCGAGAGCCTCGAACCGAAAACCCTGGTCGCGGTGATTGATACAATGTTTCCAAGGAATCTCGGCTCTAATCCATTGTGCGACACTGTGCATCACACGCTCGCCGAGTGTCCAGAATGGGCTGAGCAGCACCGTGGGAAACGACCTCTCCTTGCCTGCAGTGGTAAAATCCATGGCGGATGACGGGAGGTCGTAGCAACGGATTCTCACCTTCTGCGAAGATGTCGCAGAAGGAGGCGGTGGATAGGGCCCGAGAAGAAGACACAGGGGCTCCTCAGATTCGCCGCCGGTTAGCCGGTGCCAGCGCTAATGCTAAATAGTGCCCCGTAGTAGTCGATGCGTGCGTGTCATCGACCAGCAACAGAGAAGGAAGAGGAGGGGAGCCTCCACTCTCTTGCTTCTGCTTCGGGAAGTGCCCGGCTTCGGCCGGGTATCGTCCGTCACGGCCTGCGTGATATGTGCTAACGCGTACCCGCAACCACGACAAAAGGCGTCGGAAGGAACACTGTCAGGTTTTGGTGTGTAACCCGCATCATAGCGTGGAGTCCCACATGTTCCTCTAGCCACCCCCCCTGCGGGGGAACGGAATGCATTAAGCATTTCCCGACGTAAAAAAAGATTTAACTGACAATCAAGTTAGCATGTAACGGCCTGCCATTGTCCTACTAACCATCGCACGCTATTCTGTCAGTTTCTGTACTCTTTACATCGAGTAAATGAATACTTTAGGCTGTCTTTGTTTTTTTTTCCTAAAAATATAGTTTTATCCATAGTGTCTACGATATAATCTCTTCTTTACATGTTCAAAAATTAACGGATTTTTGACATTAAATTCAAATATTTCCATAGACAAAATGTCTACGAGACTTTTGTGAATTTGGTGCTTCAGTTGGTAGTAGCCACTAAAAATTTTTACGATTTTCTAAACTAAAACTCTTATTTTCTCGTTATTATTTTTCATAATTATTACTTTTTTATTAATATTGGTTTATAAACTCAATAATTATATTATAATAAACTATGATCGTTTAATTTGTTCCTGAAATATTGAATTTAATAATCACGTATTTGCGAGCAAATGACCAGTGTTTTCCCCCTCATGCTGTGATAGTTCTCCACTAAGTCAGTTCCACCATGGACATCGACGTTAGTAAAGAAAATATTCAGCCATTGAGGGGTGGAAGAAACCTCGTACAGTTGGGAACTGCATTGCAAGCACAGTCAGATGTTGATGTTCAAAAACAGCTACAATTGCAAAAAGAGTAAGAAACAGCCCCTAATTGCTTGCTTCGCTTGTTATTTCTAGATCATACTTTCAAAATAATGTATATTTGATATCGATGTTTTTCGAAATATTATTTTGTCAGTTTAGTTAAAATTCTTCCATGTAGGTATCTTTTTTTTATTGACAGGGAGCATGAAGAAGCTATCAGAAATTATCAGGGCCCAGATCCATTGGACTCTTGGTTTAATTATATCCAATGGGTGGAACAGTCCTATCCTAAACATGGCCATGAGGGTCATATCGATAAAATTATAAAAGAATGTTTACAGCTGTTTGAAAAAGAAGAAAGATATTTTCAAGACAGGAGGCTAGTGAAATTGTGGATAAAATATGTAAGTTTAAATTAACCTCCATTAAATCAGTCTAACCTTAGGACACTAGTTTATAATAATATTTCCAATCCTATTCTTAGTTTATCCGAATGTATTTGTTTATGCCATATTTATTTGTTTTCTAATGTACATATAATGTCAAGTACAACTATGGTTGCCAACATTTAACATAACATATCTTCATGCTGTATCCCCAATGGGGTAGTCAGAGAAGACGGAGCGCCAGGAGTCGCGGTCTTTACACACCTCTTTCGCTTCCTCAAAACTCATCATTCTCTTCACACATTTTCGCCAACATTTCTTTGGCTGATTACAGTATTTTTCAGAATAATCTATGAAAAAACAGTACACTTAAAAAAATATAGTATTTATAGTAAATATAGTATATGAAAAGAATACAAAATAGACAAAGATATTTGTTACTTATTTATTTTTATAAAAACAATATTTTTTGCATATTATGCTTTATTCCATTGAAATTTTAAATTAATGTAGATCGAAAACTAATTTCAAGACAGAGCCATCTACGATTACACATACATTGCATCAGTCGAAACTCGTAAGATAATCTTACAGTACAGCACATTGGAATTTGTTATTAGTTTCCATGTTGCTAAAGAAAGATTGATCCATCCAACTGAAATATAGTATTTTTGCATACTATATATTTCTTCAACAGTATATAGTATGCAGACCCAAAATATATACAGTCAGGTCATAAATACTGTCACAATAAAAAAAAAACAATGATATTACATTTGAATTTGAAACCTGTCATTCTCATTTCCTGCCAATCTTTGTTAAATATACTTGTGATATTAAAATGGAGTGGAGTGATAAAGAAAACCGAGTTGCTGTTGTTGCTGCATTCCACAAATTAGGTGTAGAGCGAAATACAATTTTTGAAACTGTCCATCGGCTTAGTATTAGTCAAATGTTTGTGTACTGAGCTATTGATAGGTATAATGAAACATCCTCTGTTTGTGACAGAAAAATATCTTATCGTCTACATAGTATTCCTACTAAAAAGGCGATCAAAGCAATGAAGGAAGGAATCTGAAGAAATCCTGTCCGAAAGCAGGGGATTTTATTTAGGGAAATGAATATAGCACCCAGACCCATGTCGCATATATCGAAAGATGACTTAGGTCTTGCAGCTCATAAGAGACGCACTGGTCATTACTTAACCGATAATTTAAAAATGAATATGGTAGTAAAATCAAAACGACTTCTTAGGCGGTATGCATGGTATGCAAAGGGAGGTCGCAGAAAAATTGTATTTACTGACGAGAAAGTTTTTATTACCGAGCAACATATTATTATAATTATTTATTTATCAGGCCGTCAGTTGCAACAACTGATAATGCCTGTATCTATTAATCGCCATAGGATTAATTGTGTGTTTGTAGATGATTTAGTAATTAATAAGTTAGATAGTGCAACTAGATTTAATAAGCAGAATGTCCGAGTTTATGCTCAGAGCTCTAGATAAGCTTCTCAATTAGTCAGTAGAGTACAATGTGGGCATTATCTGGCTTCAGTGATGGTTTGGTGGGGTGTTATGTATCAAGGAGCGACAGACATATTTTTGTGAAAAAGGTATCAAAACATCAGCCCAGGTGTATCAATATATGATTCTGGAGAAGGTAATTAAGCCTTTTAACAACACCATGTTCCATAATCAAGAATGGTCCCTTCAGCAAAACAGCACCGGGTCATAAAGCTCGATCCACACAAATGTGGCTGGAAAGGAATGTATCTGACTTCATCAGAGCTGAAGACTGGCTGTCATCTGGTCCCGATCTTAATCCACTTGATTACGATTTATGGACTCTTTTAGAGAGTTTGGCATGCTCTAAATGTCATTATAATTTGGAGTCCCTAAAACATTCCAAAACATTGGCAGTGGGGAATTTTGTCATGGAGAAAGTGTATGTTTCAATTGATAACTCGCTACAATGTTTAAAACATTGTATTAAAGCCAATGGAGATAATTTTGAATAAGCTTCATATTTTTAAAATGCTATTATATTAATGTATAAACTAACGCACACTGCAGTAATCAATGTTTTATGTAATAAAAATAAGATGTTTTCCTTGTAACAATATATATGGCAAGACTAGGTAATACAATACTGTATAATATAGTATTTTAGTATAGGTTGGTAACCCTAGGTACAACATAAGGTTGTCTTTACATACATTTAACTATAGATAATAGGAAAATTCACTACATACTACATTTTTATAATATAATATTAATTAAAGATGTTTTTTTACCTTCTTAATAGGTTGATAACTTATCAAATCCATTGGAAATATATCAAAGCCTGTACAACTCTGGTATTGGTGTGGAATGTTCAGAGTTTTATCGTGCTTGGGCCTGCTATTGTGAAGAATCTGGGGATTATAAAAAGGCTAATCAAGTTTATATGATGGGACTTCAAGCTAAAGCCCAGCCATTAGATGAACTTGAACAGGCTCATTTGTAAGTATTTGATTTATTTTTATATTTTTTTTTTTTTAAATTGAAATTGTATTTGTATTCAAATTATATAATTGAACTTAATACCTAAACTTCATTTGCGGAAATATCTAGAGTTGCTAAAACGGGTCCCTAAAACTGATTGATGAGGGCCCCAGTTTGATTGGAGAATAAAATAGAATGGTATTGAGAATATCATTTATTTTTCTCAGTGTGGTACATACATTGGGTCAAATTAATAAAAATTACAAAAGGCTCTCACAAGTTACCATAATCTAGCATGTAAAATTCTATTCTTACACACATGAAAGCGAAAAAATAAATAAAATAAATCGAACTGTTGAACTCTTAACTCTTTAATAACTCAATTATTTAAGAGAATACATTACCTACTTTCATTTAAAAAAAAATATGAAATTTAAAAGAAAAGGCCTTGGTCCTAAGTATTTTATGGATAACTGTTAAAGTTCTTATAAAACAAATGCCTGAAATATTTGTGAATCAAACTATTTTTACGTTTTTGTTATCTGTAAATTGAAATAGGTACATTTAAATTTTTTTAAATATCTGCGAAAACAGAAATTCAATCGCATAAATTTAATAGAATAATTTAAATGCGTTTAAAAACCGCTTCAACAACTTTTGAATGTCAAAACTAAGAAATATAATATTTCAATGTAAGGGGTCCCTTAGGCCCTGGCTACTTATTGTATGAGATGTTAAAAAATAATATAAAAACCTGTTTAGAGACCAAAATATTTGATAATTGTTGCCAAAATATTTGTATTTTGTAATTTTGTTATTCATTCTAAGCACTCGAAATGTTTTCTGTCAAATGTCATCGAAATCTCAAATTTAATCGCAAAATGTATAAAGAGAGTTTCTATTTAAATATTTAAGAGAATTTATAGGCATCATCATATTTACAATATCTAGAAATTAAATTGGGGTCCCCGTAAATCCGTTTTAGGGACCCGTTTTAGCAACTCTATATCATTCCGCGAATGAAGCTTAGGTATTTATGCTTCCTAATTTCCAATCTCTGATAATGGAGCAATAGAATTAGTAATTTGGCTACAACTCGCGATATTCAAAATTATTTTTTGTCTGTCTGTATGTCCTTTTATAACTGAAGAACGGCTTGACCGATCTTGATGAAAATCAGTACGTAGTAAGAACAAATTATCATAAATAGCTACTCATTTTTTAGAAAATTGGGCTAGATTTTTAAAAAAATGAGTAGCCTCTTATGATCGTATGTTCTTACTACGTACTAAGCTATTTATTTTTTAGAAAATCTACCCCTAAAGGGGTGAAAAGGGGGATGAAACTTTGTATGGGAAATGATAAACAGTTGAACCGATTATGATGAAATTTGGCAGGGAGATAGTTTGACATCAGAGAACGGACATAGGCTACTTTTTTTTTGTCAAAAATCTACTCCTAAGAGGGTGAAAAGGGGGATGAAACTTTGTATGGGATACGCTAAATCTCGATATTGATAAAATTTGGTGCAATGATAAGATTTTTTTTATCAAAAACACATAGGCTACTCTTTTTATCAAAATTCTGTGAAAAGGATGATGAGAGGGAGGGGGACCAAAACTTGACCAAAACGAAATCTAAACCGCCGAACTGATTATGATGTAGCATTGATATAGTTTTACACCTGGGAACGGATATAGGCTACTTTTTTATCAAAAAACAATCTCTAAGGGGGTGAAAAGAAGGATGAAACTTTGAATGGGAAATGCTGGACCGCCGTATGTGCCCGTAAACAGACGAGCTAGACGTAGACTTTTTTCAAAAAAAATCTTCAACATACTATGTACATGAACATATAATCTAACCTAATCCGGGAAAGACATGAAAAAATGTTCCGCGCTGACGAAGTCGCGAATACAGCTTTATATAATAATTAATAGCAATTTTGTCCACATTTTTATCAATTTTGAAGACAGTTTAAATGTAGGCCCTTGAACTTTTAATGCAAAAATCGGAATTTTTTATTTCGTAATTTACTGTCAAAGAAATGGTAGAATAATTTTTAGTTTTGTCTTGAGTGTAATGACCATTGTTTGGCAATTAGTGAACAAGGTAGGTACAAATTCCTTGATTCTTATGCAATTTATTAAGATTTGCCATTAAACAAACACAACAAAGGGTTACTATTAAAAATTACTAAGATTTCTGTCCTAAAGTCATCTTA
This sequence comes from Zeuzera pyrina, assembly GCA_907165235.1. Classification (NCBI taxonomy): domain Eukaryota; kingdom Metazoa; phylum Arthropoda; class Insecta; order Lepidoptera; family Cossidae; genus Zeuzera; species Zeuzera pyrina. Next base: position 15,985,281 of record OU015624.1, read on the forward strand.
CAGAATTGTTTATTTGCAGGTAAAGATAGATAAAGTATGAGAACTTCAATAACCATGAGAAAAAAATGCCAGAATAAATTAAATTAAAATAGTTATTTTTTGTTCTTAAAAGTGCTTACATATTGTACTGCTAGTCCAGATGAATATATATTGCCAATACTTATCGGGCTATTCATATGTACTGCCCATTATCTCTTCAGTGTGATACTCAACAACATGACAATAATGCTAAACGAAATATACACCTCGTAATACCATTTGGAATATAATAATACAATAAAAAGTTAAATCTATCTAGTAATTGCTATTTCAATACAATATAATATGTAAAAATATTTAATGAGGAATATTTTGTTTGAAGTTTTCTTATATATCAACCTTTTCTTGCAAATAACTCTGTAACACGACACGTTAGGATATAGCAACTTTTTTAATTTTCTGTTCGTTTATGTGGCCCCAATCGATTTATATAGATTTCGTCATACACAATTTAAAAAAAAAAGGAAATGGAGGCCATTGATTATGCCAGGCTCAGAACAGAAATCTTCAAACCTCTTTCATTGATTTAGCTTTTCTATCGATCGTTTAGGTTTATAAAAAGACTTGTAAAAAGAACATGCATAATATTACAAATTGGTACTTAGTAATGAACCTCTGATAACCCAAAATAAAATTCAACTTGTGTCATGGGTATCAGTGCTCTCACAAATTTGACATTTAATTAATAAAATATGGACATAAAGGAAATAAGAAAAATAATACACTTTAATATTGTTTTTAGATAATAAAGTAAACAATTGTAAAATTGATTAAGGATTAATTACAATAGCAAAAAGAGTAATCCATTAAAAATTATAATATTTTATGACATAAAGACTCAGTGTCGTGATAATTTAGTTTGCAACCATTTTTGAACTTTGTGCTTACAGTTATACTTATTAGAGGAGTGAATATTCCAAAGTTTGTTGGCAAGGTTGTACATATGTTTACTTACTGAGGGGCAACTAGTTTAAAAGGGAGTTATGATTTTATGTTTCCTTTATTGTAAGCGTCCTTATAACTCACAGAATAGTTTACGCAAATGTTATTTTATGTTCATCCTAACTTTCTTGGGGGGATCCCAGTCTATGTGTACGCTGCTATATATTTATATATATAGTCATTGTAATATTCTCTATAGTGACTTTCAGCTATAGTGATAAAGTTAATTAGCACCTTCATTGTTGCTATCGCTAGAATATAATGAAGCACATACTAAAAAACTAAGATCTTAATAATAATTTCATTAATTATTGCATCTTTACCTATCTCTTATTATGCTTTCATGCTGAGTAGCTGACTGGAAAATGGAAAAAAAGAAAAATGGAATGTGCTTGCTTAGTTGCTGCTTATGTATCACTAACCATACCCTACAGTTTTACCCATGTTACTTTTGGTATTTTTCTATGATAAAAAGTCGCCTAGATTACTCTAAAATGTCCTCTAACTGCCAATGACACTCAGTCAAAATTAGTTCAGCTTCTTCGGAGATCAGCCCGAATAATCAAACAGACAGACAGACAAAAACTTAAAAATACATGTTTGGATTTTTGTAATGTGTTAATTACTATATTAGCCTAAGTAAGTCTTTATTTCAAAATCGCACGTGAAAAGACATACTTAAATGTTATTTATACAGGGTTAATTGAAAAATACTAATAATTTCTTAGTGCAAAATTCCTGCCATCATATCTAATAACTTTTGTATTACTTTTCTTAAAAGTTGATACGTTCCTCAAAAAATATTTGTTAAGTTTTGTTGTACTGTTTGAAACGTAGTTACTCTGTGTACGTATTCCAGTGGTACAGTCTTCGATCACAAATAAAGAACTAGATTCACAGTCTTCTGTAAAATTTAAACAAATTGTTGTCCGAATTGACATATATACATTTTTAATATCGTATACTACTTACTATCGGTAATATTGTGTTAATCTAAAGTAGACCATGCTGTCAAAACAAGGTTGTAAAAGCTCATAAAAGACTTGCTTGACATAGAAACGAAGTTTCTTAAAATACAATATTTAAAATTCAGTCTTATGCTTCGTGCTTAAAGTATAATTCACGTAATATATTGAAATCGCTTTTTACATCATTTTGATTTGTTACGTGAACATGACAAGGATAAAATATATTTAATTATAATGCTAGACAAAGAATAACATGTTGTACGTCAGGCAATGATGTATTCAGACGCAATCTAGGAATACTTCATTTGACACGAGAAGAGATCATGAGAGCCGTCGGAATGTTTCAAGCTGGTTCCAGGCAACGTACTGTGGCTCTCGCTCTTGGCACTACACAGAGCGTCATAAGCCGTCTCTGGACACGCTATTGTATCACGGGCAGCGTGGCCGAGCGACATGGAGGACGATCTCGCATCACCACTCGCAGACAGGACCGGTACATCCAAAATACTACTCGACGGAATCGTACCATGACCGCCATGATGTTGGCTACGAGGCTCCACAGCTCTTCAGGCTTGCTGATAAGCGACCAAACCATCCGAAATCGTTTACGTGAAGTGGGTCTGCGTTCCCGAAGGCCGCTGAGAGTTCCGCCTATAGCACCCTACAATCGTAGGGCCCGTTTACAATGGACTAGCGAACACAGAAATTAGGAGAAAGAAGACTGGCCTTGTGTTTGCTTTTCCGATGAATCTCGTTTCGGTATGAGGCCGGATACAAGACGTACTCGAGTTTGGACGACCTCGAGTTTGGACGACCTCTGGACGTCAAGAACGTTTGAAATTTTGTCAGGAAGTTCATTCATATAGGGGGGGGGGGGGGAACAATAATGGTTTGGGCCAGTATTTGGATCGGTGGAAGAACCGATCTCATTTGGATCAGGGGCAACCACAATGCTCAGACTTATGCGGAGCGGATTGTTTCAGACGTAATCATGCCTTTGCGAAACCGGTTGGATGGTTCGTTTCGACTAATGCACGACAATGCACGTCCACACACGGCTAGAGTCGTAACACGCATTCTTGCCGATGCTCACATCAACGACCTGCCGTGGCCTGCTCAATCGCCAGACCACAACCCAATTGAGCACGCATGGGATATGCTTCAAAGATGACCTCTGCCGAGTATGGATGCCGTACATATCCCATAACAACTTTTTGACTTGTTAGAAAGGACATGAGCAGCCATTCCTTAAAGTGATTTTGATGAACTGATTTTAAGCATGCCAAATCGCTGTGATTGTGTGATTCATGTCAATGGTGAAAACACAGATTATTAATTTTCTTATGTTTACAATAAAAATTTAAAAAATCCTCTTTATTCCATCCATTTAATTGACGACATTAACTTAGGTTAATTTCCCACAATTTGCAAAAATTCAAAATCTGGAATTTTTGTTTTTTTTTTATAGGAATTTTCAATTATTTTTCGCACAAAGAATGTTACATGATGATTCACCAACCAAAAGGAAAGCAGCATCAGCTTTAGCTGAAACAAGGATGGCGTTGACGTCGTTAAAGTCATTTAAAAGGCGTAATATAGCCAGCGCACCTGTACAAAGGGTTGGTGACAGCGTTAGAAACATTGTGCCTGGTGTAGTGAGGCAGCAAACTGGCTTTGATAATAGAATGCCAAGTTCTAATATTATGGTTAACGTTTATGAGGTTAGTTCTTTGATTATACACACATTATATAATATGTACTTGTACAAATATGTATTTATTTTCATAGACGACTTAAATACATGCATTTGAAGCAATACACAATTATGTTACCATTATTTTGAAGCCAAATATATGAGTATCATGACTGCAGACATGTAAAGTTATATAAAATTGTTTAGGATATTCCATCTACATCTAGAGAAGGAATTCCAGTAACTGATAATCCTGGTCCAGCTTCATTACTACAAACTATAAGTAATGTTGAGAATGAAAAAGAAGTTGGCATTTGGACAAATGCAAAAACTAAAATGGTGCATACAAATGTTGTACCTCATCTGCCATTATCCTTTATACGTAAGTGTATGCTTCATAATATACGTAATTAAACTTTTTTTAACAAAAAATATAGCCTTTGTAGACTACTTAATAGCTTTTACTTGTACTAAGGAAGAAGTAACTTTTATAAATGATAATATGTTATAAACATACATACATGTCATATATGTACATTTTCTATTCTTTACTTGCTAACCTTTGAAATAATTGAGCAATATTTCAATACCTGCAATATTCATAATACACCTATTTCATTGTTTTACTAATATTTCTCACAGCATATGAAGACGAAGATGATGTTCTAAGGCTACCAGCTAATCATATGCCCTATTGTGTGGATGATTTAGCATTTAATGTGCCTCTATGTGTACCTGATCCTTCAGACCCAACGAAAATTCCTTGTTATAATAAGTCACAGGTATTTATATTGTTTAATACCAATCAGATATTTTTACGAATTTATTTGAGATTAGTATAACATAATTTTGAATCTGAAATTACATATTATTACAATATTATTGAGCCAACAATATCTTGTGATGAATAACAGAAATTACATAAATATGCAGTATCTTAAACGTAGTATTTTATACTTAAAAAGTTTAAGACTTAATACATACATTTAAATAATATTATTTTTCCTTAGGTGTATATTAATGATGAAGAATACAGTTTAGAAGAAATACGGTCAAGAAAATATAATCTCATAAAAAACCCTAAGACTGAGAGTACAGAATCTGTTAAAGTATCACAGAATTGTAGTAGTATTCATGAAACTATGACTCAGTACAGTGCATTAGAAACATTAGCTAATTGTGCTTTAGATGCAGAGCAAGAACATCTAATCCCTTTGTCAATACCACCTTCCCAAAATATCACTAAAGTGACAAATATGCACTCTCCTGGAGGGCCGAAAATATTAGTAAATCTGGATTCAAAGGAATTTAGTGAGTTATCTACAAGAAAAATTGAAAACCCTCAAAAATCGCCTAATGTTGCTGATAAAGAAAATGTTGTCGATAATGATAATCTAAACAATGCTTCAAATGATTATGGAAATGAAAATGCTCCTACAAACTATGGGAAAAATAATCTGATAGAGGAATTTAATAGAAGCTTGATGAGTAATCTTATTGGTGATAGTTCAGTTACTGTTAATACAAAAGAAGCACGATGGGAGCTTAGAAACCTTTTTAATGATAATGGTAGTAATGGTGAGAACAATATATAAGCATTATATAAATTGTTTATTCTCTATTCATTTTTGTAAGTTAGTTTTTTAGTTACTAAAGGTCTTAAGATAAGTCGCTTCTTCCCTTGTATTCTCATATTATGTATTTGAAGTTGAACTAATGTTAATTGCATTTGCTAGACCCGTCCATTGTTCAGCCGGTCATTCAACAAATCGAAGTGCCTATGTTCGATATTCATGAAGATAAATCTATTACAATGGCATATAACAGTAAGAAGAAACAAGAAACAGTAAATGTCAGAACTCTTCCAGAAGATAAGGAAAATGCTAATAAATTCACTGCTCCTGTTGCTTCTGCAATACATAATGTATGTCAGTTTGAATTGAAATATTTTTGGTTATGATTTAAAAATTGTTCTGGATATTGTATATAACATGTGTGAAATTTTTTGGTTTCAGGCAAATAAAACAGCTTATTATGAAGAACCTTCTTGCACTCAAGTATTTAATTTTAATATAAAGGATGCCAGTACCCCAAATATGTCCCAGTTTAAAAAACCAGTTAGTCATATGGACCAGTCAATGAAATGTCCTTCAATTCGAAAATTCAGTATTGATGAAAGTGTTGTAGAGCATGTAGAACAAAGTAATAAGAGAGAAGAAAGTAGACAACATACTACAGATTCCCATGCAACAGTAGAAAATCAAGGTGGAGGTTTGTCAGTAATAATGGAAGCTACTAGAGAATATAACAGGTATTCATTAATGTAAACAATGTAATTTTTAAATGATGTAAAGAATTTCTTCATTTTTATTGTTCCATACCTCAAAAGAAAAAAAAATCGGTAATTGCGAGTCGGATTCAGAATCGAATGGTTCTGTACCACCATACAATGTATTTGTGTTAAATGTATTAATGAAATAAATATAAATCTGATTCAAAAACAAACTTAACTTTGCAGTTAAAAGACACACTCTCCAACTGAAATGTTATAAGTTTATAATGGCAAAAAAGTGTGATATAATCACAAAGAAGATTGGTAGAAACCCATGCAGTTTCAGTGTCACACATAGTTTGCGTTGGTTAATAAAAATATGTTAAAATTATAGATCTAAGTAATTATAAAATTAAATGTAATCGGGAATCGGGGGTTAGGGGGTCAACTGAGAAAGTATGCTCGTCGCGACCCCTACCAGCCCTTTTCAGGACTGCAATTCCTCTCCTGTGCACACCATGCGGGTCAACGACAGCAATAAAGATAAGTCTCTCGAAAGCGATGTACACCGGTCTGTCCCCGCTGGTGTGTGCAGAGTGCAGTTCGGCGTTGGGGACCACCACCCAACACGCTGTGCACCTCGCGGCGGGAAGTGGAGGGAGGAGTGCAGAGTAGCTGCGTGGAATGTCAGAGGTGGGATTGAAGAGAAGATGAATGAAGTGATTGATATTATGGAAGAGAAAAGATTGGATGTGTTTTTTGAGCGAAACCAAGCGAAGGGTCAGTGAACTTGCCGACTTGCCCGGAGGGGGCGTCGATTTGTGGTCAGGCCAGGTCACATGGAGACAGGTGATGCCAGGGGGTGGGCGTTTTACTGTCCTCTCGTTTGGTTAATTTTGTATGACTGAGTATAAATGTGTAAATCTTAGACTGCTCTGGGTGCGCCTCAAGATGGGGTTGACGAAAATTTTTATTTTGGCGGTGTATGCTCCAGTGTCCTCTGTAGGTTTGGGTGAGCTAGAGCAGTTTTGGGATAATGTTAAAGAAGTTCTAGCGACGGTTGAAGAGAATGAGAGAATTGTTGTATGTGGAGACATGAATGGATGGGTCGGGACAAGTCGAACTGGATTTGAGACTGTCCTAGGCAAATATGGAAATAGGAGAGTGAATGGTGCTGGTAGGATTTAGTTAGGAGTGTGTATGGAAAATGATCTTTTTGCTGCTAATACCGTATTTAAGCATAAGGATCCATTAGTACAATTGGTAAAGAAAGGATGAGAGAAGTATGATTGATTTATTACTACAACGGACCACTTTGTAGTGGTAACTAGAATAATGGGTCTGCAGTGTAGCGATGTCGCGTAGCGTCCAAACCTGTAGTAAGCTTGATGATAGATTGAAAGTGATGAGCGAGGATGTTGAAGAATGTTGGCAGACCTTTAGGGATAGTATAATCGAGGCTGCGAAAAAAGTGTGTGGAATGAATAAGATTGGATAGGGTAAAAAGCGTGATATGTGGTGGGATGATGAGGTGAAGGAGCCTGTGTATAGTATAAGAAGAAAGCATGGCGAGACTACCTTACTACTAATGACTATGGTATGAAGAATTTGATAAAAGACTGAAATAACCCAACAGACAGCTGAAAAATATGTAATCTGGGGTACCTTCGTCTAAATTCTAAACCATACTCACAAATGGAATGGACCCCTGATATGTAATTTGGCTAAATGAACCGGAGTGCTTGCATGATTCAGTCTTAAGGCGACAAACAATAGAGGTAATCGTCTTGCTTGCTTCTCTATAGGTAAAAAACCAGGGTTTATGTGGAATTTCACTTTGAATGTCTTAATAAAATTTGCCCTTCACTGATTTAGAAATAAGCAATGCTCGGCTCCATGTCTCCATTAGCGACAGCTCTCAAATCATGAGAATGTACAGCATAATTGTCGGTGGAGCCATAGAAGACTGCGTTTCTAGCACAGGAGTCTGCAGATTCATTATTAGGAATACCGCAATGACTAGGAATCCATGCAAGAACTATTTTCAAGTTCTTCTGTAAACAACGAAAAATTTCCTCACATGTTGATTATGATTAGAAACCTTTTGTAATAGATTGCAATAACACAAACAAAACACAGCTACTCGGATGATAGCTGACAGCCAAAAACGACACATGATAGCATGACATTGGTTTATAATGTTGCCAGGACATTCTCGAAAAACGTTATCAAACGTGAATCAGTATCACTAACGTGACTATGACTTCCTTATCAAACTACCTTTGTTGTTAATGTAACAAAAAAAAATTATTCTTGATGTTTGAATGAATAAACCATTACCTACTGTAATTGTGTACTAAACTACAGAGTATTCCAACTTTATTAGTTTTGCATTGGTTTTTCGTGATATTGCTTCATTTATTGCAGATGTAACATAATCTTTTTTATATTTTTCTGTTTGTGTTGCTTTATAAAAACAATATAATGAATTGAAAATAAACCATTGTATGTGCTTTAGAAAAGGTATATACTTTCTCTTATACACGCTCAATAATTACAACGACACTGGAACTGCCATTCTTCGTTGCAATGTTTGGATTTTTCCTTTTATTGTGCTGTGAGACCTTGCTTCTTGCCAAATTTCACGGGAAGTACCCTACAGGTTTTTGTTTGATTTAGCCGTCTTCTTTCGATTATGTTGACTTAAAAGCTTGAATTGATCAAAGTAAAAAACTGGCATAAAATATAATACATTTCACACAGAACCATCTAGTCCCAAAATAAGCAGCACAGCGCTTGTGTATAAATACATATTATACATAAACACCCAGACTCAGAGTAGGAATCGAACCCGTAACCCCCGTTTACTTTCCGACGCGCTAAGCCGTTGCGCCACGGCGATCGTTAAAATCGAAAGTAAACATTTGGCATAGTGATAATACATAAATGGACCTAGAATTTTAAAAATTCAGGGAATATAAATCCATTTTTAAAGTTTTCAAAAAGTCTTAGGTAACTTTAATTACATGTTTTCTTTTTCTTTTCTTATTTATTTGAATTAACTTTTGGAGATTTGTGAGACCTATCACCTAGATCTTCTGAAATTAATTTTTGCCATTTTGTTTCTTCTTACAGTAAGTCTGGCTCTAGTTCATCTGGACAATCAACTAGGACAAATTTTACTGGATTTACTGCCACACCCTACAGCGAGAAGACACAAATGTCGAACTTCGATTCGATGTATAACCATCATAATGACCCTTCACAGCTACCAACTACTTCTAAAAGAAGCTCTGTATCAACACAACCTCGATTAAAGAATGGACAATTTGCCACAGCTTTTCCACAAAAACGTGAACAGATCGATAAAGTGGCCACACCGTCCGCATCAGTGCCTTATCTTTCTCATGATCACCAGTATCAAAAACCTTTGCCCTCAAATTATAACGGATATTCACCACAGCGGTCTATGCATAATTATCAACAAAATTATAACATCCAACAGGGATATAGCAATAATCAAGTAGTGACACATCAGCAACAAGGCTACACTAGCCCTAATTCTAATACATATCAAAGTCCCCAACATCCTGAAATGCAAAGTCCACATGCATTGAGCCCATCTGTGCCACCTGGTTTTCAAAGCCCAACATATTCAAATCAAATGGGTTATCATAGTCCTGGGCATGTAATGTTAAGTCCTCAATCCGCATATACACGACAAGACTATAATTATAATAATCAAGCTGATTTACAACATATATATGTAAATGAACAACAGCAATCACAGCAACAGCAAGCTGCTTTTCAAAGCCCTCCTCACCAAACTCAGTACCAAAACTCTCACTATTATCAGAGAACTAGTCAAATGGCCACAACTTCAAATCTTGGCTATAACCAACAAAATTACCATATGCATGGATATGGCCAAGTTAATAATACAAATGTATATGGAAACACAAATCAACCTAATAACCAAAGTTACAATGTGATGCAAAGTTCATACAGACAGTCACCTAAGCAAGTTATGGATAATGTTACTGCTGGATATGGTGTACGAAATAATCAATCTTTTCAAATTTATCAAAGTCCGCAGGACGGTTATGGTAGTTCTAACAAGCACACACCTGAAGCATATTCCGAATTTCAAATGAGGCAAAAGGAAACTAATGTAGAAGAAACAGTTGATCATAACAAGATGAATGCTCAGCCGAAAAACTTAACACCACAACAAAAGAATACTTCAGCACTACGTAATGTCAGACATGATCTCCCCAACGTAAAACTTAGCCACAATTCGCCTGATGTTGGTTTCTCAAATCAATTTCTCAATTTTATTTCTAGTAGGAATGAGCCTAAAGATAATGCAAACACTCCTAAGTTTACAAATAGTCCTAGCATTTCTCATAAGATGCACAAAAATCTATATGTATCAAGTCCTGAGCAAGCCCAAATTCCTCCTTCGTCTGGTATGTCTGATTCTGATAGTAAGGATGGATTGACTGCACAGATCATAACACCTATCCAGTCAGCTAAAGTATCTCATGCTATTGAGAAACAAAAAGACATTTCTAAGCGACAACTAGACTTTGAACAAAGAATGGACATACAATCCGAGGATAGTAGGGATTCTGTTAGTAAAGAAAGTAGAATCTCGTCAGTTTATTCCAGGCAATCAGATTTTCAATCAGATGGATATGGAATGGATGTAGATAGTGAGAACTCAATGGAATGTGGGGCATTTAAATCTACACATTCTGTGTCTTTAGTGGAAACTTGTGACATACCTAGGCCTGCTGATATTAAGTTTCCAGAAGTGATAGATCCTTTCAATAAAAAGATCTTAAGTTCCTTACTGGAATATGTCAAGTTCCCTAACAAAACTCATGCAGACGGTTATATAGAAGTCAGATCAGTTCCAAAATTACAAGTTGCCACAGTAGTAAGTGTTGGCGGCAATAAATTTTCTATAGAAAAACAGCTAGGGAAAGGGAACTATGGTGCAGTATTTTTATGTTTTGATCTCCATACAAATAAGTCAGTTGCTGTTAAATATCAAAAGCCAAGTAGACCATGGGAATTCTACATTTGTCAAGAAATAAAGGCTAGAATAAAGGATCCATTCATGGTAAAATATGTCATTAAACAACTTAATTTATAGGTACATTTATCAATGCAATAAAAGTTATTCACAATTGATTTTGTTTAGCTTCCAGGATACATGGATATAACAACTGCGTTTTTGGGAGACAATGCCAGCCTGTTTGTGTCAGAATATTCTAAATATGGATCACTATTAGATGTCGCTAATAAAGTCAGAGTTGCTACCTCCAAATGTATAAATGAGTTCATAGTCTTCCTGTTGACTTCTGAGATGCTCTCTATAGTCCACTATCTCCATAAAGCACAGATCATACACGCTGATATCAAACCCGACAACTTTTTATTAATGAAAATGTAAGTACTTAATGTAGTTTCACTATTCTTGGTTGTTGTTTTATGTTTTTTAAAATGCCTTTTTTATTTATAGACCGACACAAGAATGGAGAACACCATCTTTACAGCTTATTGATTTGGGATGTGCAATAGATATGTCATTGTTCCCAGAAGGAACCACATTTAGAGAGGTTTGTAATAACTCACCATTTTCATATATTTACACTGACTTATGGTGTGATTTTGACATTCCTATCATCGAGCATAGGCTATCTGATCTTATTAAAACTGTCTTTGTTTTCCTCATCTTGTATTACAATACACTTTATTCCTTCAGACTCCTCTCACATTCTCAAATCCTTTCAGTGGCGTAACTATACCATCTGGGGCCCGTGGCAAATTCTTTTGTTGGGGCCCTATCAGTAAAAATCGTCACGTTGTCCTTAGTTTAATTTTAATAAACCACAAGTAGTTATCCAACACTAATAACAATTTTATTTTCAAGAGCATGGGTTTATACATTTACATTCATTCACCAGCCTATATACGTCCCACTACTGGACATAGGCCTCCTCTCTAATATCTAACTTTCACAATAAACTTTACTTTGCCACCATTTGCAGATTCAATAAAACAACAAATACGAAAAATCAAAGATACAAATGACCAATTATCAAAACAATCACACAAAGAATACGCAGTCAGTAGAGCCCTCATAAAAAAATAGCAAATCCGGGATTCCCCTAACATAGTGTTGCTAGCTCGCCCCAGCAGCAGCGCCACGAAAAAAGTATTTTCTTGGTTAATAAAATGAGGGAATTCCCCGGTCGTCAATGCTCACCCGCGCTGCCAACGTACCGCGACAAAAAATGTAGAAACCAATGCTTTCTAAAATTGATCAACATCTTTTTGTTTAGGATGTGTAGAAATGCTTAACGATTAACTTGAAATTGTATTATGGTCTTTAGTTGTCTCACTTTAATGGATTTTAAACAGAACTTAAAAAAAAATAAAAAATATACTTTTCAAGTAAAATAAAATACTCGGTACAATGTTAAAAAATTATTTCTGAGCTCGCGGCCTCTTGGGCTGGGGCCCTCTTGGGTCGGGGGCCCGTGGCATTTTGCCAGCCCTGCCACCCTATAGTTACGCCACTGAATCCTTTAATCTAACAATAAGCATTCTCCTTTCTTTAGTTTGATTGTGACACTTCATTCAATTCTGACACAATGTATATCACAGTACCATTTCATTACATACTCTGAAGAGGCTCACTTTGACCACTTTTATATATCGCACCTTTAGAATGAAACTGACCTAATTCAAAATTCCAGAATTTTGAGTTGTAATATTAAACTTAACCTACCTACTATCTAGTATAGTACTAGTACTATATAGTATAAGTTTATCTATCTGTCCGTCCCATTAGCTACATATCGTGAGAATATGTAAACACGCAATTATGAAAAATCTGTTTTGTTATTTTAATTGAATTCATTGTCGTAACTTGCAAAACAAAATCTCACAATTTTGAGTTAGGTCAGTTTCATTCTAAAGGTGCGATTACAATGTATGAGTGAATGAGTTAGTACTTAATATGAATTCTGACTGCCAATTAAACGTACAAATTACCCTATGCCATTTCACAGATCTACCACTAGCAGATGTTCCCTTGATGTGACCACTATAATCTCTCTCGCTTTGACAACCTATGTTGTCACACAATCATTATAATTAAACTTTTAAGGAAATATTTTTAGGTAATCCAGTGATCGTAACCTAAGTTTGTACTAGCCAAATTACCGTATTATTCAAACCTTTACCACATTTTACGATTATTATTTAATTGAAGCATGTTAAGATGTATGAGATTATTTAAGTTTCTATGAAGTTCGTAGATTGTTTTATGAGGTTTCTAAAAGATTACGGAAAGTTTGCGATCATATCGACAGTTTTTCAATTAAACAAGACATAGCCATTACTTCTTTACGTGAACATTCATAGAATCTACAGAAATAGTGTAACAACCAAAATAGAAAGTCAATAAAAAAACCATTTGAGAAATCTTTTCTTTTGCCTAATCTGGTGTTAAACATTCAGGAACCATAAAAATTAATGGAAACATATGTACAACTTAAGCCTTTGTTTTTTTAATCAGTTAGATGTACATTAATTATCATTAAGTATCACTAGAAGTAAACTCGATTGCAAGGTATTTTTGAACATCAAATCTACCTTAGCTTTGAAAGGAAAACGTGCGCCCAGAGACACTCCAACAAGAAACACAATCGGGTATAATTATTTCAACGTCCTTTCACAATAGGTTTATTATAACATAATATCTCTGACTACCCTGTTAGGGATACAGCGTGAAGATATGTATGTATGTATAATATTCAGAAATCCGGTAAATACATGTGCAGAGAAGATTATTTCCAGGCTAACGTTGTGTCATTGATGAAATTGTTTGTTTTATAGTATGATTATCCTCATTTGACTTAATGTTCTGTAGTTGTAGAACTGGTGGTGCGGAGCTGCGACTTGTTAATGTAGGGCTCGCACTAGCAAAGCTATGAATATATCATTTAAATTACATAAAATCATAAAATATATTATCAACAATTATGGTATTATATGGAAGCTGTTGCCCGCGACTTCGTCATCGTAATATTAGAAAAGTAGCCTATGACTTTACTCAAGGCTTAGTTTAATATATAATTTTTCGGGGCACCTTTTGGAGTAACCAACTGAGAACTATATTAGTAATAAATAATGTATGCTCCAATCGGAATAATCTGCTCTATTTGTAAAATATAGATATAGTTTATGTATTTATTGAATTTACAACAAATAATATATTGAATTTATATAGATTAGGCTATAGGCTTCATATTTTAAAAATAAAAACTAAAATCTTAATACTTAATTGGACGCAATAAAATCTTAATACTTAGTTGGACCCAATAAAATCTTAATACTTAGTTGGACCCAATAAAATCTTAATACTTAGTTGGACCCAATAAAATCTTAATACTTAGTTGGACCCAATATAATCTTAATACTTAGTTGGATCCAATAAAATCTTAATACTTAGTTGGACCCAATAAAATCTTAATACTTAGTTGGAGATAAGTTCTGCACTTCTCTTAATACGCAGTTGCTGCCGTATGTTGTGCCTTTATTCTGAAATATTTACACAGATATTTCATTATCATTAAGTTTCAATATTACAAGTTCGAATCGTCTTCATTATCAAAAAATGTTATAAAAATAAAAGTGGTAGATGTTTATAATAACGTTACTTACGTCATTAATATATTTAAAAGGTATTGCAGATGGTATCAAGTGAGTAGTTTTTGATGTAACAATAAAAGAATCTGATAATGGATGGAGCATGTCCTGGCATTCTTTGATGGCTGCCAACCAAGTCGTTTGATGGCATCAATCAATTTTTTTCTTGCTACAGGATTACGGGAAAATCTGAAATAAATAATATTTAAATATATATCTACGTGTATATTAAGATCAATTTAGATTTAATCCATTAAAATTTTCAAATCATTATTGTTTAGTGATTTCGTCTGATCAAAAATATTTAATACTTGAAATCAGTATTACGAGCTCTCATCTATCACACATTACATTTAAGATGACATATTAGAGCGTGAAAGGTTTAATTACGACCTCGATATTCCATCTTTTTTTTTTATTTGATAAATGGGGTAAAAAAATGAAATAGAACCTGGCATCACTAATTACTAGATTGTGTTAGGTGTTTCAAATAAATATGAAAAATCGTAATATTGTTGCGAAAAATCTATGATATCTTTAGCAACATCTTCAAATTTAATATATTCCAAATATATAAAATTAATAGCGAAATAAGTCTACTTACGAGTGAAATATTACCGGAGGATAATTTCTATCGCTGCGGCTTCTGCAGCCCTTAACATTACAGCAAGCCATATTCCACACACTACTAATCGTAATGTGTTGTAAAACACAATCATCTCACATAAGTCAAAAAACTTAAATTAACAGTAAAAACACAGGAACACAAATGTCAACGATAGTTGTTTGGCCACGACAGGTTAGAGATTTGGCTCCACTTTTGTCAACATTGACTTTGTGGTCCCAAATTTTCGGTCAGGGTGATAAGGACAAAAAACTATATTGGCATCTTCTTCTTTCTAAGACATTACGTAATTAATGTTCTTGTTCTAACAATTCAGTGACGTCAGATATGCTACTTCTATTAGTACTTGTTCTTAGTGCCATTTGCTACGTGCTACTCTATATTTAACTTCATCTGGAAACATTCTATAATGGTATAAAATTTCAATTGGCGCTAATATTTTTTGTTTACATTTATTTCATTTCTATAAAATTTCAATTGGTGCCAATATTTTTTGTTTACTTTTATTTCATTTCGTTCTCTTCGGTTGAGCACTTTTTCTTGCACATGAATTTACTTTTTTTGTATCTGTAATATTTGAGAAGTGTTTGAACATTGGGCTTCTACCTTCTATATCTACTAAGATTTGAAGATGTATTATTTATCATGTACTACTAAATAATTTTATTTTTCAGTTAATTGCAACAGAAGGTTTTACTTGTACAGAGATGAGAGAAGGGAAACCATGGACGTATCAAACGGATTTGTACTGTTTAGCTGGTACAATACATGTTATATTGATGGGTAGCTATATGAAAGTAGTCAATCGTTTAGGCCAATGGAATATTGATAAGAAGTTACCTAGGTAATTACTAAATATAATTATGTTTTTAATAGAATATATGTGGAATAACTATATGTGGAAGTTACATAACAAAACTTTTTAATCTACATATTGCACCTCGAGAATGAAACTGATCTAATTCGAAAATTCAGAATTTTGGGTTAATAGTAAACTTAAAAATTTATTCAAATATAGCATGAATTTACCTATGAGTCCACTCCATTAGCTACATATCGTAAAAATATTTATACATATATTTGTAAAAAATCAATTCGATTATTTTTCGTGAATTCATTGTCGTAACTTGTCAAAACTAAATTTCAAAATTTAGTATTAGGTCAGTTTCATTCTCAAGGTGTGATATATAAAAATGTTGCCTCTATATGTTTGTGTTCACAAAACTGAAAAAGTAGTTGATGAATTGACTTGAAATTTTGACACAATGCATTTGACATATGCTTGTTTTTATATACTGTGTATATAAAAATGTAAATCTTATACAGTATTCATCGCAGCACTGCATGGCTGGGAAAATGTACATATATGGAAATTACAATAAAATTACATTTAAATAGTCCAGTCAGTTGTGTATTCAAGTTTCAAGCTTGGCTAGGTTTTAATATAACACCTACACATCTTTATGTGGATAAGTTTAGTATTTGAGGTGGGGAATGTTATTGTTTCGCCGCTATATTCAAAACAGTGTAAATTGTTTTATCTCTGTAACCAAAAATCCGAATGTTATAGATAATTGCATAATCTACAACAAAATTTAGTACATGCATGAGGCCCATACAGAAAAATAAAATTGCACCCTATCCAAAATTAAAGGTTGGCCTTTTTTAATGTTGGAGTGACTGGACTAAGTTATCCTGATAATTCAATTTCATATACGAGTGGGGCTCTAGCTAGTTTTGTAACAATCTTCAACTTTCACAGATGTAAGGAGTTTACATTCCTAAAACATCATGAACTTAATAAGAGTTAATAGACAGGGAATTTATTTTAGGTATATGAGAGTGAATCTGTGGGACAAAATATTTACTACATTGCTGAATGTGCCAGACTGCAACAACCTGCCAGACTTGATGGCTCTCAAGAATGATGTGGATGTTCTTTTAAGTGGCATGGACTTGAATGGATCACAACTCCGCAACTTCAGTAATGTGCTTAAGTCTAGGTAAACTATAGCAATGGCCCAAACTGTATTTATTGCATTTAGATATAAAGGCGGTTGTAAAATATAGATGATTTTAAAACAAAATATGAAATATATATTTAAGATTGACTTAAGTTTTCTTTAACCTCACATCGGGTTAAACATTGCACTTTTAATCAAAGCAATAAGTATTATAATTATTATTAATATCAAATCTTAATTACAAAATGCCTTGTTGTGTTTAGTTAAAAATGTGATATTGTACTTTAAATTTGTTTTGTTTTTTTAAATAAACTTGCTTAGATATTTACTTTTTAGATTAGTAACTATTGAAACACTGGTTTCATTTATTATTTAACTTATTAAGACTTGCACATTTCACTTTCTTTTAGAACTGTAACTGAAATAATAAAGATGCCTGGTTACAAAAAGTATCTTTTTATTATTGCCTAAACCAATGTTATTTTTAGGTATCGTATATTTGTATGTAAGGAAAAGATAAGTTATCATATTAAATAATAGTTGTTTAATTAATGAAAAAGATGAATAAATTGTATTTATAAGTTTTATTGTAAAGATTTTTCCAATCTCTGTTTTTTTCTTTCTTGATATTCTTGAACATTATCATATTTTCTTTTATACAACATTTTAATAGAATCATAATCAATTCCTCTACAGCCATTACTCACTTCTTTTTCAAACATTTTAATTTTTTTATTTAGTATAAAAGTAACTGCTTTATTGTTATATACAATTTCATATACAGATACACTGGAATCTATATCATTATAGATGTATAAACAATAATTATGAAGTTTTATGGCAGATGGAAAAAGTTCCACTGATAATTTTTGTTCCAACTTATGGTAAAATGTATTATTTTCTGTTTGTAAACTATAAAGTAGTACAATGTTATATGTGTATACAACAAGAGCTATTAAGCTGGTATTTTCATTTAATCGTGAAATTGCATAATGAACGATTGGTAAGGTTTTTACTTCTATTCCATCTTCATCCATTGCTTTGATGAAGTTCTGTTTCAATTCATTATTATTCACATTATCGTAAGTGTCAAAACTGTAGCAAAGTTTACCTTTATAATATTCCCAAATTTTTACAGTTCCATCTCCAGACGTACTAGATAAATAGTTATCATTGTGAGGCAAAAGTTCAATGTGATTCACAAACTCTCTGTGTGCTAAACAATATGCATGAATATTATATGTATTGGGGTAACATGACACCCTAATCTTTTCATCTCTGTCTGAGGTAATTAGAAATTTCTCATCCTTGGTTTGTAAGACATCTAAAAGTAAACTTAAATGCCCTAAAAGTTTTGTCCCGTTGTCTTCTTCCTTGAAATTATATTTCAGTACATCACCGCTTTTATCTGCTATTAATATTTCTGAGTTGTTAGCAGTAAATCTTAATTTACTTGCACTTCTTGGCAAGATAAAACTTCTACTACAAAGTAGATCTGGTAAGTCGTAAATAATTAGTTGCTTAGTGGCAGATGTTATGAGCGCTAAGTATTTGCAATCTGAAGATATTTCGACGTCTGAAATATTATCGTTCTCGTGTGGCTTTGGCGAAATATTAACCAATTTATGATCAGAACAGTTATAACAATCTATGTAAATGCCTTTTACTACAACTAAGAGGTTATCTCTTACTGCCATTGAAGTCATAACTAAATGTAAAGGTGTACTTTTTGAATATGTAAGTAATCCCCAATCGAATAATCACATTTCTCAGTATGTTCCACGGAACAATATATAGGTACTTCAAGTACTTTCACAAATATGTGAATAAATTCTGAAAAAATCTTAGACCAAGTAGAGATGTAAAAAACAATCGATTTTCATTTTAATTGATTATTATTTCTTTGTAATCGATTTTTCTTAATAGTAACAATCGATTTTTAAAAATCGATTATATAAATTACACGTCTTTATTAAAAATATGAAGAAATGAAAAATAAAGAAATCCAATGCTGCCAAAATTACACATTTAAATTGCGACGAATGAAAAAACGCGAAGTAAGTTCACAACCATGAACGAGTCGATCAAAAGACGGCGCCTTCTGTATGTATGTACCTAAAACAGTTTCGTATTTGTCAGTGTTGGGCAAAATGTAATTGTAAAAACAATTACAATTAAAAATTTTAATTGTAAAATGTAATTGTGAACACATTTTGTATGGCGAACAATTAACAATTACAATTACAAAAAGTAATTGTAATTGTTTTTACAATTACTTTGCCCAACACTGGTATTTGTTCAACAGTTTCCTTTCTTTCGACTGTAAATAATTTAAAAAAACGTCTTCTAACGGTAAAACACCTAAAAGCGGCTGGCGGAAGTATTTTTTCATGAAGAAGGATAATACCACAGCACAAGCAAATATTGCCCGAAAGAATTAAAAACATGTAGTAACACTACAATTTTAAAGCAACATATGGAGCGAAAACATCCCACTGTCCTACAGGCTAACCAGACAGCATAAATTATTATATTTTATTACAATTATGGTCCTTATGACTAATAATATCTGTCAAGCGAGTCATGCGTTTTATAATCTCAACATTAATTTTTTTTTTCTAAATCTAGAAGAATCATTGTCTAGATCAGGGGTTCCCAAACTTATTTTGTCTACTGGCCACTTTGAGAATAAATTATTTATAAGCGCCCCCATTTCTTCACATACTGAAAAACCACTACAACTTCAAATTAAATTAATTATTGTGAGCTATATTAGCGGAGATTAAACATTAATTCCAAACGAGACTTTTACTATAACCCGCAAGAGTTAACTTGAAACCTGAGCGCAGTAGGTAATACACAGCGGCGCTCAGGTCTCAAGTTAACTCTTACGGGCTACACCTGCCAATAAGAATGATTATTGAAATGCAACTTTATAGTATCCAAACAGAGTATCTTTTATTCAAAATAAAACAAATATAATCGATCCTTATATAAAAACTAATGTGAAGGATGAATCTGATGCTGTTAATAAGTTTGTTGATATCAGGTTCCAATTTACTCAAGAACAGTCGCAAGTCGCCACGTTTGGTAACATGCAAACGATTTCTCTTTTTAGTAAGCAGTGTTGTCACAGCACTAAATCCACATTCCCACAAATATGACGATGGGAATGCTATCAAGAATCGCTGAACGATTGACCACAATCCAGGGTACAATTGCGGGATCGGTTTTTGTAGCCAAAATTCTTAGTAACCATTTTTGAACTTGATTTTTATTTCCTCGTTTGTTGTCAATTCTATAAGTTCTTCTTCCAGCTGAGGTGACATTGCTGTGTTGACATTTGAAAACGGATCCAACACTCAGTCTGGTATTTCTAAGTTCAAAATGTCCTGGTATCGTTCGGTGAAGTCGATGTGGAGGTTTTCCAAATGTTGGCAGTAGGCAAACAATTCGTCGTTACTGCATGATATTGATAAATTCGGAAAATTGTGAAACTCACGTCTGCCCATATTCTTTTTATGTAGAAGCAGTTTGGCTGCGAAAGCAGCAACGACGTTTTTTGTTTTCATTAAATTTAATTCATCGCCCTGCAGTTGGAGATTCATGTCGTTGAACAATTTATACAGGTCTGTCATGTAAGCTATATCATTCTTTGATGTAATGAGCTTGTTGTGCAATTCTGTATCTTTAGTTTCCAAGAACTCTATAACAGAGTCAAACAGGTTGTAAAATCGAGTCAGACAATTGCCTCTTGATAGCCAACGAACTTCAGTATGAAACAACAAACGGTTGAAATCCTCGTCATTAGTAACAAAGCTGATGAAATAATCTATCATTCAAAGAGCCGTTGACGATTTTATTGACTGCTTTGATGACATATTGCAGTGATTGAAATAGTCGTTCACTTAAGTTTCTAGCAACCAAATGTCTATGAATAACGTAATGTACAGCAAGGACATCTGAAATTTTTTTTTTTAAGTACGCTATGAAGCCTTTATGGCACCCTGTCATAGCCGGAACGCCATCCGTAGCAACTGATATAATATTTTTCAAGGGAATCTCTTTCTCATCACAAAACTTTTCCAATGTATTGAATATGGTTTCGCCTTTTGTATCGATCTCTAAATTTCTAGCAAAAATAGTTCTTCACATATTTTCTCATCTTTAATAAACCTCACGTAACACAGCAACAATGCTTCATTAGTTGGTAAAATGGAGCTCATCGAGCTGAATTGAGAATTGACTTGTCCTCAGGTGATCACACAATGATCCTTCAATGTTTTCAGCCATTTCATCAATTCGTCTTTGCAAAGAATTATTACTCAAAGGAATTTTTCGGATTGTATCTGTGGCTGGTTTATGAAGCACAGTAGTTATTACTTCCTTTATTGCTGGCAAAATTAACTCTTCTCCAATGTTATGTGGTTTGCCTTTTTGAGCAATTAACAAAGAGATATTGTACGAAGCTCGAAGTCCGTCGTCATCTTGCTTAGCAGCCGCCGAAAATAGTTTTGCTACACTTGGCTGAGTATTATGCTTCTTCTCTAGGTCTTGAAAATATGCTACATTCCTGTCTTTCTTATCTGGATGCATTTTATTCAAATGATCTTGCAGTCTTGAAGGCTTCATTGCTTCATTCGAAAATCTTTTTAGACATAGAAGACACAAAGGCGACGATGGGTTTGTCGGGTTTTCAATGAATCCGAATTTAATATATTCCGCACAGTATTGCCGTCTCTTCTTTTTTACTTCCGACATTGTTTTGTTTTGAGAAATACGTAAGTAAGTGTTGAACTTAAGTACTGCTCATCTATTGCGCGCGAAACCGCAAATGAAAATAAAATAAATATTACGTTGTTTATATAGGATTGCATAAGCAGCACGCACCGACAGGAATAATACAAACATGCATAAACTCGTTTATCTCATTCGATGCTCAATCGTACTCAACAAGTCAGAACAAGTATTCTATGAACCAGCCGATTGATACAGGAATGCACAATTCGGGTTATTTAACAAAAACTTGTTAAAACATGATTGCCCGCGGTCTATTATCTACGAAAATTACCTATCTGGGAGTACTAATAACTATTAAAATGCGAAAGTGTGTCTGTTACCTTTTTATTTGGTTGTTTGTGTCTACTTTCATTTCGAAACGGAACGACCGATTGACATGATTTTTATTTTGTATATTCAATAAAACAGGACAGATATATGAACTACGCGGAGAGAAATATCGAACCGAGTTTGAGCAATCTTTTAATTAATATTACTAGATGTTCACAAGTTGTAGTTGAGAGTTGAGAGCTCATGCAGTCGTTGTCTAAGATGCCTCCTAGCTAAATGAAATCACAAATCACCCCTCAGGTCTCTACACAACGCCCCCATTTTTTTTCTGGGTCTCTTACCGCCCCCCTTTAGGCCTGCAGCGCCCACAAGGGGGCGTTATCGCCCACTGGGAAAGGCTGGTCTAGATCGTTATCGTAAAACTCCTCCAGTAAAGTGATACTGATAGTAGACTTGACTGAAGTTTTATAGGAGTTCTTGGAAGAGGGCGAGAACTTCAGCTACACATGTTTATTTAGATCAACTCAATTTTTTTCGCTTACACAGAACTTTAAAACACAATATACTATCACTTTTGTACTTTATAACTCCCACAAATGTAAAAAATAGAAAGTTTAAATAAAATGATAATCTCACTTCTCCCGTTCCCGCCAAATAGTCAACATTAAAATTAAAAGCACAGGAAGTTTTTAGTTAATTTTTTTCAATAAGCATTGTATCGAAACCATCTGCTCAAACACTTTTTAACTAAAGTATTTTCTTTTCCTGAACCTTGCTTGCTTTTAGGGATAAGTATTGCATTATTTTGAAACTAACGGGTCATATCTTTTAATTGATTTTTTGCCGTAGAACTCCCGTGAGGATGATATTCAGGATATCGGCTGATGTAAATAACTCAAAACAGCAAAAATGATATGCCGGGACAGTCTAACCTAATGTGGAAATAATTATTTTTAGTTTTTTTTCATTGTTTAAACTTAGAAAGTTTTTAGAAAGATTTGTTTTGAAACCAGGTTGTCGTTTTCGTTATTTTTCGTTCTTATCATTTTATATTATTTTTATTCCGATAAATTGTTAATCCTATACTAATCTCTTAGTTTTAATAATATATAGAAAGCAGGCTTTTTTTTTCAATTAATACAAAAAAATCGATTATTTCTTGTAATTAAAATCGATTAATACTGAAAAGAAAACAATCGATTTTGAAGTAATCGATTTTTTTCACTCAATGCCAATCCCTAACACAGACAGGGCAATTAGGGATGAAAAATATCGATCTTTTTTGATATAATCAGACGATATATTGTAATTCGATATATCGATGTAAAATATCAAGTATCGAAAACGTATCAAATACGATATTTTTCTAATCTATAAGTAGGACTTTAAATACTAAATACAATTTTTATTGCAAAATACAAAATAAATTAAATATGAAAATCTTGGAATACAACATCTAAATCTCATCAATCAATCAATCTCAGCATCATTACTGCACTATATAATTTTAATTTGCAATTGATACTAAACACGTTTTATTTCAACATTTAATGAAACTCAAATGGTTATGAAATCTTACCGATATATCGATACATCGATTTTATTTTTTCGATATATAGGGATGTACGGAAGTGGTTTTATCGAAACCGAAGTCGGAATCGGAGTTTTTAAATTTGATTTGTCGGAACCGGAACCGGATTCGGAATCGGAGTCGCGAGGTGGAAGCAGAAAAGAGATGAAGAGCAAGTCTAATAAAATATAATAATACGAACATTATTCAGCCTCTTTAATTTTAGTTCAATAAATAATACACCTGCTTAGCTCCAGGCGTCGAAAATAAAAAAATTAAATTTTCTTAAATCTTAAACAGTACTAGTAGTGAATCGAACCAAATGAAGTGACTCTAAAAGAAACATATTGTATTTAATGAACAAAAGTTTCGCTTCGTACAAAGTTTACACTGTGTTGATGAATTCGCATAAACTTCATTGAAGCAGTTCCAAATAATACTTGTTTTTGGCTTTATTGTTTAATTGAAATAAATTTGTCAAACATCAAATGAAACACACTAACACTTTCGGATACTAGAGCAGTGCGATTATCTTATTAGTCTGTGAGTGCGATTAATCAGTACTACGATCAAGGTAATGTCAGAACAACAACTTTACTTAATTAGGAAGCACACTGAATATGTTCTAAATCTACAATCTCATTTGATTTTTCATGTAGTCGAACTAAAATTCAAGTTTCATTTTCAACTCATTCATAAGTGGCAGCGTGGGTTACAAATAAAAAAAATTTTTTCATTGCATTCGAAAGTAATTATAAGAGTAGTACAATAATTAATGTATTATTATAAAAAATACTTCATGAGTTAAATTAAGTTCAGAAATATGATAATAATTAAATTGAGGTTTTTTTCTGAATATTTTTTGCTTTCCTTGGCAACACTGAATTAAAAATTTCATCGTGGTCACGGGCTGGTATGTTCATAGAAAAACTACAGAACGCTATGAAAATATTTTTAGTCTGTGAATCCGATACACTAGATTGTAATTTTATTTGAAACGCGTCTATAATTAAATGTTAGCAAAAAATATAGCCTCGCTAGGGAGTAAGTTTACATCTTTTTTGTGTGGTAGAGCCATGCTGCATCGCAGCACGAATTGGGCTGGCTCGCCCGGTGAAATACCACCCTCTCACAGAATATCGACGTGAAATAACAGTATTTACTGCTGTTGTGTTTCGTTCGGTGAGTGAGAGTTCCGGTAGCCCATTCCCGCCCTTTACTAAATGCCATCCACCATCATCTTGAGACGGAAAAGCCGGCCTTACTTTTCACAGAACACAGACTTTTAAATGGAAGCAGACTATACCTATCGATACAAAATGCATGGCAAATTCACACTACAAATATTACTCACACACATGCAGAACTCAGGCCCGCATTAAGGAGTGGTTGCTTATACTGTGTATTATCTTCGAGCGCGACTATTTGAGACACCCCAAATTATATTTTTCATGTGATAAAATAAGAATTAAATTAACTAAGTAATGTACTAGTATTAGAGATTATTACTTTATTATATTCCTTCTTTTTGTAGATTGTTTTTGTCACATGAATGATGTAATTTGGAGTGTTCCCAATAGCTCCACGATACTATATTATGATTGTTCGTTCGATACACGAGGCCTGCCGGCTGTGTGCTGCTGGTCTTGGACCGCATGTACATCGTGATGACCTTGCTTGCAGTTGGATTTATTTGGGTACATGAAGTTTAATGACATAAACGATATATTTTTAAAAGTCGGAAAAGTTGATAATCAGGCAAGTAAAAGTTTTGAATTTAGACTTTTTGGCGCGAACAAAAGAAGCGTGGTTGGCATTTTATTCAAAATTTAGATTTGCTATTTTTTGTGCTTTTGGGAGTTTTAAGTGTAAAAATTATAGTACATATATTGTACGTTAAAGTTGTGTGCGAGTGAGAGGAATTGGAGGAATTTCGTTTAACAGTCCTTTGTAACTCCAGTAAAGCCTACTTACCATTGCTTTACTGTAAGTGTTAGATACTTGGTTATGAGGAAATAAACAAGTTTTATATCAGACGAGTGTTATCGTTAACTATTTTTCTAAGGAGATAAGCGTCAGTGAATGTTTTATAAAGACATTAAATAACTCTTCATCGCTATACTTTGTCTTTTGATTATTATTTTCTCTAAGCTACGCATAAAACTCAAAAATTAAAAGAAATCGGGAGATAGTCGATGGGTGAACGATCACATTGAGAATAAAAACTAAAATAGCTTACACAATAAAACAAAGAATGTTTTCACTCTTTTATTTATTAATTGGATTGTTTTCTTATTACATTATTTAAGAACTTATTATAGATGTGCATCAAACACATCATTTCACTGTTTTTCAATGTGTGCCAGAAGTAACTAGTGCAGAATGTCAGATATGCTAAGGATTACCATTGCTAGTAATCGTAGGTATTATTTGTCATTAGTGGCCTCGCGATATCCATATTTGTTTTCACCACTTTTACATGTGAACACATAATTTATGCATAATAAAGTCCATCTTCGATTACCTGAAGCAAGAAAGTTGTATTATTTCATAAATAAATTAAAAATTATTTTGTAATTATGAAGTATGGCTTCCAGAACTGGCTTTTTCTAAACAACACTGGCCCAGGTTCAGCTTAGCATAGCGACTAGAGATTAATTTGGCGATAGCATGTTCATTTTTAATAGGTATGTTAAATTTCATTGTCAAATAACAACAGGGTTTTACAGGTATCTCTTTAACATAATACGAGTAAATGGAGTTCAAAATGTTTTGAGCACAAAACACCGCCAGAATTGGGCTGCCAGTTCGTTCTATGTAGCCTTTCTTATGTAGTTGTTTAACCAAAAAATTTGAAGACTTTCATCCTTTAGAAACCCGACATTAACAAGGTATACATCAAAATCAAAAGATAGTTGCAAAAAACAGATAGTTGCTTAACCTTAGGTACCTGTCCGTTAATATTTAATTTTATTACGAAACTCAGTTTTCTCTGAATTCGGCCCTCTTTAAGGTTATAACTATTTAGGTTTTATTAGGTTACTAATAATGTCAAAATTGGTTAGGTACTTGGTACAAAAATATAAAAAACCTACGAAAAAAACCTTATACAATAGGAAACTTTAATTTTAATAGTTTGCAACATATTTAAGTGTCGGAGCCACGAAATACAAAAATATCAGCTAACTGAATGCAGTAATCAAACAATTTGCAACATCAGATTTACTTACCGATGGAACGTGATTTTCGGGGCTTTTCTGTATGAGGCGTTGCAACTATTGAGGTTACAACACTTTTGTACCATATTTTGCACTTTAAATAACCAAAATAATGTTTATACACCAAGAAATATTTAATAATCAGACATGTGACGTACTACACAAGTAAACAGACGCCATACTCCGCTTATTTTGACTTAAGCGGAAGATGGCGGATGCCACGTTTTCGGAATTGTCTATGTGTGCCATTGTGTTGCAACAAATGAAAGAAAAGGATAAAGATATACAACTTTAAACTACAATGAAAGTGGCAGTGTTATTGCTTACACGGTATCTATGTGTGAGTGAATTATGGTTGATCAGCCATTTGACCTTTAAATGGAATTCTCTAAACCAAACATTCTAGGAGCGAAGTGAAGTGATCTTAGATGCGAGTTTATCGTGGATTGCTGTAAGAGTAAACATCTCAGTCGATATTTCATTATAGTGTATTTTAACTTCTCTGAAATAATTACGTTAAATAAAACTTGTTTTTTTTTTAGATTAGTGTCTTAATTAGCGAAACGTCAAAAAATTCATTATCGATGGTATGACTCCCTGCCGCACTCATCGAGGCGCCGCTAGTTTCTCTGTCGACTTTAGAGAATACCAAGTCCACAGTTGACAATCTCACCGCGGATTCAGAAGTGAGTTCGACTAATTTGCGTTAGAGAATCGCACGACTGCTTCCATTTATAAATCTGTGATGTAAAATTGCTATGGTCTGTTTAGTCCAATATATATTCTGTGGTGTAGTCTGTTGCTATCAATGACTAAGAAAACTTATAAAGTTATAAAGGACTTCTTGGAAGAGCATGGGAACTTCAGCTACACATGTTTATTTAGATCTACTTCATTCTTTTCACTTATACAGAACTTTTAAACACAATATAGTATCATTATTGTACTTCAAAACTCCCAAAAATGTAAAAAATGGAAAATCTAAACAAAATGTCAACCTTACTTCTCCCGTTCCCGCCAAAACAGTCCTGTATTTGATTATTAAATTAGAACTTTTTGGCGGGAACGGGAGAAGTGAGGTTGTCATTTTATTTAGATTTTCTATTATTTACATTTTTAGGAGTTTTAAAGTAGAACAGTGATAGTGTATTGTGTTTTAAGCTCTGTGTAAGTGAAAAGAATGGAGGAGATCAAAAAAACATGTGTAGTTGAAGTTTTCGCGCTCTTCCAAGAAGTCCTTTTTTAACTTTTCAGTAAAGCCTATTATCACTTTACTGGAGACAGTTAAAGTTAATGTTTGTCCTAAAGTTACGTCATTAGGCTGATGGTCTTGTTACCAATGCCTTAAGAACAATAAATAAATAAATAAATTATGAAATTACAAATCGTATACAAAGCTAAATAATAGGTAGTACCTACTTGTGCAATTTGTAGAAATAGTTTTACTTCTTGTTTCTAACATTCTTGTTTCATACTCACATTTCCATGGCTGCAATGTTTACTTCTTGGAATCCAGAGAAGAAACACTCCGATATAGAAAGGTAATAAGATCGGTTTTAACTACATGTACCTACTTAGAAAATTTTCTTAATAATGTTGCATTTTTTGTTACAAACATTACAGATGGATTTGCATCTATCCAGCTTATTTGAATAGTAAAAAAACACTAGGTCAGGGTCGTCGTCTACCAAAATCATGTTGTGTGGAAAATCCAACTCATCAGGAGATTAGAGATGTTTTGGTAGCCACAGGCTTACGTGTTGGAGTCGAAAACAAATTGTATCCACGTGAGAAAAGCAAGGTACACAATAATAATGCAGCAATTTTATAAAATATTATGTAAGTATAAATATAATGCAATTTCCATGTAGGCTGGACAGAACATCAAAGCACAAAATCACATCTTGACGCATCTTTATCAATAAGTGTGGGCTTACAGATGGCAAAGCAGAACCTAATTTATATAATAGATTTCAGTTTTAATCATGAGGGAACTTGTAATTTGGTTATTATTGAAAATCATTGTATATAAAATAAAATAGCCTTTATTCTCCGACTTTAATTTACCTCGTAATTAACAAAGCTTATCTTAACTAGCTTATTATTACTATTAATTTCTTTAGACAAATTTGTCTGAGTTAATTTGAATTTCTGACATAGGCATATGGTATGTCAGGCTGTCCCTTGTCATTAGGTTTCTCCATGTTCTATTTGTCTCATTCTCAAGCTGCTCCCCATCTTTTAAGGAGAATGTCTTCCAGCCCTTCACTGGTCTGTCTTTTTAGGATTTTGCTTCTTAAAGGTACCATTTGGTGACATCCCTTGACCATTTATCTCTATTTGATCTATTCAGTCTATTGCTATTTAAGGATTTTGTATTTGTGGATGGCATCTGCTACTTGGATTGTTTCTTTATTTAAGTAAGTCTGTCTATCCTTTAACCCTATTCTCAATATGATTCTTTCCTTCTTTAGATTCCTTGTTAGATAACTTTCAGTTGTTGTGTAATATGGTTTTTGTATGACCATGTTTGGCATTCAAATGTAAGTACTGCATCTACTGTGAAGATACAGCCGTTAAAAGTCATACTTTCATAAACAAAAATAGCTTTCGCATCACAGCTAGAACTCCATACAGTTCCAAAACATCTCTTATAAATTCAGTTTTTTCATTAATATATTTTTTAAATGCGATATATACAAGGTTATTTCAAAAGGATAGGTAAATACAAAAGAGTATTAAAGTACCCATGACAATAAAAAACTTGCAATCTACAAGTTTACCAAAAGTCAATAGTTATAATGTAAAACCTCAAAGTTTAAAAAAAAAATAGTTGAGGCAACTAATTCAGCATTGTGACGATGCTAGCATGCCTTTGGGTTTTTTTCCTATTTTATTTCCTATTGATTTCATTACACAAAAAAAAATGTACAAATGGCAGACTTAATGTCAAGTGTCTTCTCTACCAGCTATAAGGCTAAACAGAGAAAATATTGGTAGTGCATATAGTTAACAATGAGCACACTAAAACCAAAAATTATACTATTATAATAAAAGTAATAAGAGCAATATAAAAGGTAATTGTAAAAACAATACACCTACATATACATACCTAATTACCTACATATATAAAAAAAACATTTTATATACCTACATATTCATACATGCTTACAATAAAATACTACAATACCATACATACAATAAAATACTATATATTACACAATTAACTTGTGTAATATATAGTAATATTATATTAAATAATAGGGTAGAGATGTAATCCATACTTACAGTATTGTTTATTATTATTATTGTTAATGAGGGACGTATGCCAGGCCCAGACGGGTGATCAGCCCTTTTTTTTGGTCCATTTCACCCAATTCCCTACGTGGAGTGGAGTACGGTCTACCGATGACCTAGAAAACGCTCCCCATCAAACCTTCTTGTACGCCTACAAAATTCTATTATATCCTCGTAGCTGAGAGATTTCAGTTCTTCCTCCCCAAGTAGGACCTTTCCGAAAATCTCCCATCTTGTTCTTGAGTACATTACACATTCCGCTATGAAGTGCTTGCTAGTTTCTTCTTTGTCACAGTGCGGGCACTGTGCACTTTCACTTCCCCTACTAATTAGAGCCTTGTGCCTATTTAGTGAGTTGTGTCCAGTTATTATTCCTATGATCGTCCTAATGTTTGTTTTGTTCATACTTAGGATCTTCTATACCTTCTTTTTATCTATTTCCTTAAGGAACATCTTTGACTGCCTGCAGCTTACTTTATTTTTCCATGCTTTGAATGTTTCTTTCCTAGCTATGGTTTTAATGATTCCTTTTGTTATTCTTTCTGATATTGGGAGAACGGGTTCAGGTCCGATGAATCTCTTTCCCGCTCCCACCCTTGCTAGTTCGTCTGCCTTTTCATTGTCCTTGGTGTCCCGGGATCCAGGCAATGGTTACTTCCATTGAGGATGCTAGCCGATTTAACATTCTTTTGCATTCTAGTACCAAAGCTGATTTGGTGCTAGATCTATCCAGCGCCTTTAGTGTGGCTTGACTATCTGTGTAGATTACCACATCTGTGTACACACTATTATCTTCTTCTAGTATCTTTTGAGCACATGTCAGTACTGCGTATACCTCTGCTTGGAACACGCTGGTGTATAGGCCTAACGATATGCTCATTTCTTTTTGTTCTAACTTGAGTATATAGAAGCCCGCTCCCGAGAGTTTTGTGCTCTCTCTGCGGGATCCATCTGTATATCCTATTAGTGTCTGTGTATTTTCTCTTGTCTCCCAATTGTCTATTTCGCCAATGTGTATGTACTTCTTGTCAAAAGTTCTTAGTTTCTTTATTAGGTCATTGTTTTGTAATACCATTGACAGTTCCCCCGCATATATGGTATCTATTTCTGCATGTCCCTTGTCTAAATGGTTTTCTTTTCAATCTTTGTGTATTTTCATGGCGTACTATTATTCTGTTGGTTATTTTTCAATTTCTATTTTGAGTGGATTCATGCCTAAGATAATTTCCAGGGCTGCCGTTGGTGTCGACCTTAGCGCTCCTGTCATCATCAGGCAGGCCATTCTCTGTATTCTATCCTATTCCTTTTGATTGATTGCCCTTGATTTGTGCTTTGTGCCACCATACCACCGCGCCATAGCTTACTCTTGGTAGTATTATGGTTCTGTATATCCAGTTGTGTCATGTGAGGTTCATACCCCAGGTTTTCCCCACCGCTCTTTGACATTGTATTAGGGCTGTTTTACCTCTAATATTTACTTCTTTAATATGACTACAGAATCTTAGCTTGTCATCTAGATTAATACCTAAGTATTTGATTTCTTTGACTATCTCTAGTTTCTTGCCTGATAGCACTATGTCTGGCATTACCATTATTTTCCTTTTCTTGGTGAATACTACCAGTTTGGTTTTGTCCGGGTGTATCCCCAGACCCCTGTCCAGGCACCATTCTAGAACGGTTCTTATTCCTTTCCTTATTACTTCTTTAATACCATTCAGAGATTTTCCCGTCACTAGTATTACTCCATCATCCGAGTATGCTTGCATATATATGTGCATTTCGTTGATCTTTTTCATCAGTGAGTCTAGTAGTAGGCACCATAATAGTGAAGACAGACATCCTTCCTGGGGGAAACCTCTCCTCGCCTCCGCAGTGTGTCCTATTCTATTTTTAATCATTTTTATTGTCCATTCTGCTATGCAGTTCGGTATGCCTCTCCTGTTCATCGACCTTCCAATCGATTCAAAGGTTGCTCTATCAAAGGCTCCCTCAATATCGAAGAAGCATGCTACTGCGTATTCTTTGTCGTTACTTATTGCTCTGTCTATCTTTACAATTAGACTATGTAGTGCTGTTTCTGTTGATTTCCCTGTCATGTAAGCATGTTGATGCTTGTGGATTGGGAATTTGCTTGCTTCAAGTAGTTTTCTAATGTGATTGTTTATTATTTTCTCTAGTGTTTTTAACACAAAAGAAGATAAACTGATACATCTGTATGCTTTCGCTTCTTGGTATGTCTTTTTTCCAGGTTTCGGAATGAAGACAACTCTCACTTGTCTCCATGTGGTTGGAACGTATCCCAGTGCTATACTTTGTGTGTATAGGTTCTTTAGTGTGGGCATAATTTTCCTCAAGCTTCTTTGTAGAATTTTGGGGAAAATTTCGTCTGGTCCCGCCGCTTTGATGGCATGAACGACATTACTGCCCATTCTATCCGTTGTTCTGTAATCATCTCCTTTGCTACTGCCCATGCTGGTTCTATGTTTTGTTCACACATGGTTCCTTCGGCAGTGTATTCTGTACTGTCTGGGAAATGTGTTTCAATCATTTCCTTTAAAACTTCTTTTGGTTCCGTGATAAGACGGTCACCATCCTTAATGCTACTCAGTGCGCAGGCTGTGTTGCCCGCTAGTATTTTCATTATTCTAGAGGCTTCAGAGTGCGTGGAGATGCTCTCGCAGTATGTTCTCCGTCCTTTCCTACTTTCTTCTGAGCATTTCTTTTTAAAACTATTTCTTTCATTTCTGTATACGCTCCAGCTTTCTTCGTCACCCTTACGAAGGGCTATC
Source organism: Zeuzera pyrina (assembly GCA_907165235.1). Lineage (NCBI taxonomy): Eukaryota > Metazoa > Arthropoda > Insecta > Lepidoptera > Cossidae > Zeuzera > Zeuzera pyrina. The sequence goes on from OU015624.1 coordinate 16,018,455, forward strand.
CTCAGGGCTTTTCGCGTTTTCTTCCTTAGCTTGCCGAGTTCTTTTGTCCACCATGGTTGTCCTTTCCCTACTTTAATTTCTCGTAGTGGACATGATTCGTGATATGCTTGCTTTAATAATTGTTTAAGTTCCTCAGCTCCTTTTTCAAGGTCCTGAGTATTCCCGAATTCTGCAGTCCTGGGTATCCAATCGTTAATGATTGAATCAAATTTATCCCTGTCCGTTTTTTTGGGGATTCTTATTTTCTTTATTTCTACTTTACTATCTAACTCAAAAAAGATTCTTCTGTGGTCGGAGAAGGCATAGTTAGTATCCACTTTCCATCCCTTCACAAGTGAACTAATCTGTTTCGAGCTATAGGTGATATCTAGTACTTCCTTCTTATTTTTGGTAACGAATGTAGGTTCGTTGCCAATGTTTAGGACGTCTAATTCATTAACTAAAATAAAGTCTAAATATTTTTCGCCTTTCCAGTTTGTGTCCGTGCTACCCCATACAGTGTTATGAGCATTAGCATCACACCCTACCAGAATAGGAACATTCTTACCTTTGCATCTGTTGATCAGTTCTTGTACCTTCGCCGCAGGTGGGTCGAAGTCTCTTTCACTAGGAGTGTAACTTGAAGCCACGCAGATGCTCATGGCTCTGCCTTCCTCAGTTTTCGTAGGGACTTCTACAGCCACTAGATCTCTGTAACACATAATGGCCGTATAGCCTACGTTCTTTATGTTCTTACCAATGTATATACATGCTCTGGAAGGGAGCTCACCTTCCGTGTGGTAGATGATTTCACCCCCCAGAGAACCGACTCCTATTACCCGGTTGTTGTACGTGTATGGTTCTTGTAGGAGTGCTATGTCAATATTCTTCTCGATGATGGTTTTGCAAAGGTCGTGCATCGCCTCTTTGCAATGGTGAAGATTTATTTGACATATTCTTATTGATCTTTGTGTTTTGTGTTGTGTATTGCGTGTCGTGGATTGTGTGTTCTGTGTGCTATACTGTGTGTTATGTGTGTTATTCTGTGTGTTATGTGTTGTGTAGTGTTACTGTTTGCGTGTTTGTCCATTTCTGTTCTTTGTCTTGAAACCGGTCCTAGAAGCCGGACCCCCCCCTAGACGCACTGCCCCCGCCAGTCTTGACGCGGCCAGCACCCCCAGAGAAGCACCCGCCCTTCGTCGGTTTCCTCTGTTCTTTGTTGTCCTGTCTCGGTCCAGTCGGAGTACTTAAAATCCTAATGCTGTCATCCTCCTGCACCCACGTGAACTGATGCTCACCCCCACTCGCAGGTGTCTCACCCACATTTGAGGGCGCGTACCTGTGCACGCACTTGCTTACGCATGTACAGCATTTGCATCCTGCCTTCTTGACTACTGCATCTTTGGCCGCCGGAAGCTCATCTCCTCTCAGGCTTGACCTGAGTAGTCTTACCTGGACTTGGGTTGCCTGAAAGCTTAGCCAACGATGGTAGTCCTTCCAGCTTTTTGCATCTTCTTGAGGAATGCCTACTATGAGGCGCGTTCCCAAAGGCAGTAGCTCCTTTGAGATCTCCGTCCAGTCGCATGTCCTCGTGTCTGTCAGGTGTCTATTTTGTCTCACCAAGAGCCTGAATGGGTCCTTGGGGAGGTGTTCTTTCGGGCCCGGTATCCACACCATGGCCTTAGCCCTGTCGACTTTCCGCGCAATGATAGAGACGCCGTTGTGGTCTCCGAAGGAGCACGCCAAGAGCCAATCCCTCGCCCCCTCGTTCATTGGTGTTACCTTCCGACACCAACCCCGAGGTGGCAAAAGAGATCCTCGTTGTATCTGCATCCTCTTCCTCCACCGCCTCCTCTATCGTTTCGCCGAGTTTTTGTCGTATGACAGGCCAGGGCTTCATCTACCGGTTTTCCGTCTGTCCTTCCTATTGCGATGGCGAGTCCCGTCTGTCTTCGCGAGAAGCCGCGCGGTCCGTCATCGTTCTCGGCAGCTCCCCAGTTAACGCGCTTCGGTGATGGTCTCAGCTCCGGGTCTGTGCTCTGTCTCTTCATCTTCATAGGTCTTTGGGGGGCAGAGGAAGTTGATGGTGCTGTTAGCTCCGCATCTCTGCTTCTTTCGGCTCGTACCTTCCTCCGACGCCGTGCCTTCTCCATTTTCTTTTCTTCCTTGGTGGGAACTCGACTGAAAGGTTCCCCCCCCTCCATAGTGTTACCCGTGGAAGTGGGACTTCTCAGAAGTGTTTCATCTTCTAAGTGCAGATTGGCAAGGGAAAGTGCATCCTCAACCTCAACTGTACTTGGCTTTGATTCTATTAGTTCTTTAGGAGGTACTCCCTCAGTGTTACCTTCGGGCTTCCTCTCCATTGTAACGTTTTTATTTAAATTATCCATGCAACATAAGGTTTTTATGGTGAGAAATAAAATAAGGCATCCTCGGCAGAGCTCCCTTGGCCAGGTGCCAGCTACATTTCGCGGTTACAGGGGGCGCCGCTCCCCTGTACTCAGGCTCGTACGACGCAGACGTTATGAGTGCTGGGTTCCTCCTCGGGTTCGGAAAATTACTCGGCGAGTTTTGACTATCTGTATAATCAGTAGGTACCGGATGAGTAATACCTCTTATGGCCTCCTCTACTTTCCCTACCTTTCTTCAGATGTCTCCCTCCGAGTCGCTTCCCGCCCCCGTTGACGAATTCAGCACTCACGACCCCCGTCTACGAAACGGCTCGTGAATTGGATAAGCCAGCTCTCGAGCCGCGGGATCGTTGGCACGAGCTCTCCAACCGTGACCCCAGGGGGTGCAAGGATGTTGGGATTACACGTCCGCCACCTCCTTGCTTTAGTGACGGGTGTAGGAGCAGGATAAGGATTTGGTAGGATGGTTTGGATTGGATTTGGGAAGGTGCTAGGAAGGGGGGGGGATTCTGTGCATCACATATGGGGTTTTCCTCCGCATGTGATGCCCAGCTGTGAGGATAATATCCAAAGCCGAAATTCAGATATCATCCCCTGTGCCCTCCTCCTTTCTCCGGGCTTGGGACCGGCACCATACTGGGGTTTTTGGTTGAGACATAATTCGTCCCATCCAGAAAACCCAGCATCGAGGCGGAGTTTACAGTATTGTTAGATATAACCTGTGGTATTACCATACGAACAATTAACGATAATTATTAATTCATTGTTCTCTTGGCACTACTGCAGCTTCCTTAGGAAATGCTCATGCAAGGATTTTTTAAATGTAAATTTGTTAGAACATCTCCGGATGTTAATAGGAAGACCATTCCAAAGCCGTACCGCTGTGACTGCAAAGGAATCAGACATAAAACCAGAATGACGAGAGGTAGTCCAAAGAAGAAAACTACAATTTCAACATAAATTCTAATCATGAGCTACACTGAACATGAACTACAATGAAATTGAAACTTATCTCACAAGTAACATGGAGAATGGGGATCATAAAGTATTGAGAACATTAAACACAGAATTCTAATGGATCTGCATTCTCTGATGGGTAACCATTTAAGTTTTGTACGATAATTAGAGATGTGATTGTATTTCTGTAAGCCAAAGAAGAAACATATGTAATTGTTTAGTAGACGATCCATTTTGTTCAGAGCATCCTCTGCGATGTTCATGCAACACAGGGTCCATTAGGACGGTATAAAGCTGCTGTCGAGGAAGAGCATTATAATATGAGTAATAACAGGAATAATATGTACAAGGATAGAATCATGGATCTATGTTACCACAACCAGTTGCTTTAGATTTGATAAATTTTATTATTTCAGGAGTCTCTTTATCAGTGTTAGGGGAAAAGACGAAAGGCGTTACTATAAGAGGTGGTAAACTAATTAGAGAGAAAATAGTCACACATTTCACATTCTCATCTAGAGAAGAAGTGGAGAAATGTCTATTGAGCTCATTAAGAGTCAATGGTAATGCCTGTCACCACCACAATCACCATGATATCAATCCAAGAGTCGTCAGTGTCAAAGTTATGATGAGTGGGGTTCAATGGAAGAATGGGGAGGTTGATGGACTTCATAATGGACAACAATTTATGGGATTGATAGTTATTTTTACGATAATTAGTGTTGAAGTCTTCCATAATAACAATATGTGGATTCAGTGGTCAATAATTCAAGGGTAGTCTCAAGATCATTGAAATAATTAACAGTGGGTGGACAGTAAATCACTCTCAGAACAACTCTGCTCCCCTTCATTGATATATCAATTAAGATATATTCCATTGCATTAGAATATGTGGTTGAGATGTATCTAATGTATTAAAAGAAATATCTGCTCGAAGATAGATAGCCACGCCTCCACCCCCTTACCAATGCGATAATTCCTTATGAGAACGAACCCCCCTTATCAATGCGATCGTTCCTTATGGAATATAAGGCATATAGTGTTAATGATATTTTTGTTGTTATTTTTACGAATTTTAAAGTGTTTTTAATTGGGTCCCTTTATGGTTTTTCAATGGAGATCTACATATAGATTATTAAGAATAATGAATATAAATATATACTATAATTATTGTTTCATTGTATTATGTAACTAATTAATCTGTGGTATTATTATGAAAAGTACAAATTATCTAAAAAGTCATTTATTCTATGCTTAGATATTATTATTAGATATTCTAATAATACTCTAGACAACTACACAAATAGTATGACCTCAAACTAAGCACTAGGCTTCTGCTATAGGTACCACACAACATACTAGGAATTCCCACTGAGTAACACTCAGACTACAAGCCAATGTAATAAAGTTCGTTTCCTGAATTTACTGGATCTTCAATATAATCCGGGGCCTTGCTTGGAAGACAGATACTCTGCCACCACACTAATTTGCCAGTCTTATTATTATTATATTTAAGTGAAGGTTTTATTAAGCTTAATCTATTTCTTTTTTTCTTTGGTCTTTTCCTGTGCCTATCAACATTTTTCTTACTCTTTGGTGTAATTAATACATTTAATTACAGCAGTACAGCTATGTTAAAGGAATTCATATCAAACTGCATGTTTGTATTAAATTCGTTACATAAAATATTCATAAAATAATTCAAAATTATAATAATTTACCATTGCATCCAATGAAAGTATACCATTTATGTTTTCTATGATGTAAATTATATTAATATTTGTTTTTTTCTATAATTACAGGAAATGTTATATAGGGGTAGGATTCGAGTGCAAATTAAAAATGACGATGGTACACCCGTGAAACCAGAACTTTCTACTAGAGAATCAGTAATGAAGTATATTGGTGAATCCATACCTAAATTGAAAACTCGACAAAACAGGTATTATGTGCTAATAAACATTAAACATTGAATTCTTAGGGGTTGTAGCATACGGCTTATTAGCTATTATGTAAAAAAGATAAATTATTATATTGACAAATGACAGATAACATAACAATCAATCTCTCTCAGAAAATTAAGTTACTATGGAAACAAGGCAATCCTCTCATTGATCTTCAATTAAAATTTGAACTTAACTTTGTTTTATTTTATAATTGCATACATGTATTAAGGGTATAGGGGTCAATATTTGACAATGGGGTCAAGGCATGTCTTCATATTTATAATTTGTTGTATGAAACAATATAATTATAATTGCAAATGGCCCAGAGCATGCGTAGTTCGTAATAGTAATAGGAAGAGTAATAGGACATTTAATTTTGTTCAGACAATGTTTTTATTTTTTCCACAAATAGCCAGGTTATCTGGAAAATGTTATGCCCCTGCTGTGTCCCACCTCCGGCATCGTCTATCAACTTATGCATAATATTAAAACAGTAGGAAATATAAAAAAATATGCCATAAATCAAGCACTAAAATAAATTCTGTTAATATTTATATATTTATTAAATTAAAAAAACTCCTAATTATGTAACAAAATTTTGACTAAATGTGTGTCCCCGCTTTCTTCGGTAATTCTTCGGTCAATAACTTGACTTCTATTATTTTACGAAAATATGAACGCATTCATAAAATTATTATCAGTTGGGTATGATTGCGATGTGACGTTAGTTGTTAGTGACATGATTCATAGTTTGTTTGTCGAAATCAGATGTTAAACAGTCGACCATTGTGGGAACCGTGTTTAGGTCAGTCTTTGTGTAATTCCATTGCTACAAGATATTTGATGCTGAAAGTGAGTAATATGTAAATATTTTTGTAATAATTTTGTTTTAAAGTATTGGATTTAGTGATATGATTTATTTATATTACTATATAATGTATTTTAAAGAAATATTAATTTATTTCATCAAAATATGTAATTCCTCTTGTGTAATTCACCTGCCACAATTTGTACCAGGGCAATTGCTGTTTGCTACTCATCCAGGGAAATAAATTATTATTAATTGAAATTAAATATCATTTTTTAAGTCTTTTTGTGTCTATTTTAGTAAATTACAGCATTACTAAATAATTGCATTTTTGTTTTACAAAAAAAAAAAAAAATTAATGAAAATTTCTCAAAATTGTTATCCTTTAAAGAAACTTTCACTCGGGCTGTAACTGATGATTTGATGAAAAAATATTGTTCGAAGAAGATATTAGTAAATGTAAGAAAGAGTAATGCTCTTTTGGATCACAGCAGAAAAACAAGCATAAAAAATAATTTCCCTGCCGTAGTGTAATTCCTCTTTATAAAGTAATTCCCCTGGACTTAAAACTACTTAAATATATATTTAAAATAATATCTGGCCCTTTTGACAGGTACGTTTACGTAACAGGATTAAGGCATAAATAGCAAAAGTTTATATTATGAAGACCTCATTATCAAATATTGCCCCTTCAATATTGTGGTACAGTATGGACCACAATTACTTTTACTATTAGATTTACAAAAAACAAATCCAGTACAAAAATAGGTAGGTGCTCTATTTGATTTGTATATTGTATTTCACTCATTTTTGTGGTCTTAAAATCATAACTAACCAAGTCTATGTCGTGTTGATACTTTGAGGTTGATATTTTAACCTTTTTCTTCCCACGTTTTGACTGGATCGTGGTCACGGGCAGACTGATGAGGATGAGAGTAGTCTGCGTAGTGTACGGTTTCTGGCAACTACCTACACTTAATCACCACAATGTTTAATTGTTATTATCGTCGTCAAAAAGAGTAATTCAAACACTGGATTGAATTACATCAGCCAAGGTCATCTTCATTAATCAATACTTATTTCAGAATAGCACGAGAGGGAGTTGAAATAAAAAAAATACTATAGTTTCAACCGGGAAGATGGATACCCTTATCAACATTATGGAATACTGTCATCAGGAGTATGTCCGGAGCCGGAAAACCGGAGCTCGCTAGTGCATTGACGTCGTTAGTGTAGTGTGTCGAAGTCCCTACAGTGACAATAATAGAAACTAAAAAAATGTGATGAATAAGTGTTGGTAGTTGCAGGAATCGCACACTACGAAGACAACGTTTATCCTCATCAGTCTGCCCGTGACTATGATCGGTTCAATCCAATGATGTTATATTTGTAAATATAACATCATTAGTTCAATCCGTTAAAAAGCGTGGGGATTAAAAAGGTAGCCTTACGGCGGGTCTCAATATACGATACTGATCCCTATTTTGTAAACCGTAATCTCATTTTCAATCCATTTCAAATTTTGTGTGCAAAATTTCTGTTTTGTGTGTAATATGCAATCCATGGATCGAAGTATCAATTTACCAATCGAATCATATCGAAATATCAATTTAGGACCAAGGAATGTTCCTTGATCCTAACTTTTGCTAACTATCCATTTATGGCGGATTGACGTTTTCGGAACGACCTCTGTTTGAGAATGACAGTTGAAGCGTTTCTAAATCCTATCCCATTGCTATCCTTAATTTTGACAGTTCGGTTTCAGATCAATACCTATCTAACTATTTTTGTGATCCCAGTAATTAGACGGATTTCATATATAAATCCATTTTTAATCTGCATTAACATGATAACATTTTCAAATGACAGTGAGAGTGATCTCTAGATGTTGGCTGAATTTGGGCTGAATTATCATTATCATCAGATTGGGACAGTGACAGTGAACATATTCACCCTTCACGGATTAATGAAAGAATTAATTACACTGAAACTGAATGATGCAGAGTTTACATTCAGATTCAGGTTGTTTAAAGTTTGGAAAATAAAATATTAAAACTAAAGACTCTTTAAAACTATGTAAATACTTTTGCAATCTTTGAAGCATGAAGCAATCTTTAGATAGAATAAAGTCCATGATTGATTTCGATCCAGGTTAACAAATCGCATATTGAGACCGGCTGTTAAAGTATCAACACGACATAGACCCGCTTAGTTAAGAATGTAAAGCGTGTACAAGTTGTCAATGTTTGAAAACATTTTTATGGTTTCTTACGTTGACTTTCACAACACTTACCACTGAATAATTATTTCGAACACTTATTTCATATATAATTTTTTACATTCAACTTATAGTAATGTTCATAGAGTTCAGTGCATATTGACTATAACCATGGAGATGTCAGAACAGATGCTAAAAAAATGGTTGGTTTATGCAAAATTTTATCATACACATAAATGTAATAGATATGAATAAATATATGAATATATGTAAAAAAAATGACAGTTAATTAAAGATAAAGATAATGAAATGCATTAATAGGCATTAGGCATAACTGTAGGCGATAATATTTAGTTGGAAGAAACATAAAACAGATAGTTTCTCTTTTATTTATTTAATCAAGTATTATAAAAAGACAATACACATTTTCATCACTGTTATTCGCACCCAACATTTTTGAATGGCTCTCTTACGCTAAACTGTGCTATGCTAAACAAAGTATGATAATACTATATCCCTTATTACATGCAGAGTATTTCTGAAAACGGTGATATATTGCATAATAATTATTTTAATTTTTTTCAGACCGGCTGAACAGCAGCAACAAACCACACATCAGGCTAGTGCTAAAAGCAAAGGCAAAAAAGGACGACGTTAAATAATAACTTGTTAATAAATGTTATTGCAGTAAAATGTATTTTAATTAAAACTTTTGTAGAAATAACTTTTGTATTTTAAATACAGTAAAACAAGTTCTAATTAGGAATGCACGTGGATGGCTTTTTCTGCTACTTTATTTTCACCATTTTTAAGTTTAGCTACACTATAACCGTCAATAATCATGACAACTTTATTGTTTTGCTTATTTCTAACTAAAGAATTTGAGTCGTGTAAATTTTCTTTTGTAGATATTATTCCTTCATCTGTTTTACTAATTTTTGTATTTTCTGAGGTAAATGTGCCAATTCTGTCAGGGAATCGTTTATGACTGGTGCTATTGAGTGTGACATTGATGAGGCTTTCTTCATAATCTTCTTTGGATTGTATGGGCTCTGTGTTAACATCGATTTTATTTTCGGGTATAAATCTTCGGAATCCTCGAACAAATTTTGGTATAGATGTCGTGTTTTCTGTTTCGTTTCTTCCAACTTCGAGTTTATTTTCTCTTTTAGGTTTGAAGCCGCCACTTGAAAAGTGTTCTGTGATAGATTTGTTTTTCGCTGATTCGTTAATTTCATTGGTTTCTTTTCGACTGCTTGTATTTTGGGCACTAATTCTGTTTCGGCGTAATTTTGTGTTGGATCCATTGCAATCTGGATAGTCTCGTGTATTATCATCGGGATTTTCTTCATTATTTGTACTGGTTTCATTTTCTTCGTATCTGATGTTGGTATTGTATTTATTATCTCCATAATTCCTGGAGAAATTTCTTTTATTGCTTCGGTAAAATGTGGGGCTGCTTCTCTCACTGAATCCATTATCGTCTCTCCAACTGCTAGAGGTATTTCTTGCAAGTAATATGGATATGTTCTTATTCTGTCCGATACCGCCGATGTTACTAAGGGCAGTATTATAGGCTGACGAGGTAGTAGTCTTGGGATTCTCGTTATCAAACTCCGGGGTCGGGGTGATGGGAAGCGTGGCAATAACAATTGTCTTTTTTTCCTTATTAGACTTTGTGATTTCGGCATTAGATCTACGAATACAAGTGCAGATGGTCCCGTTTGTCTCTTGGGTATATTTAGCTCTGTATTTATGTTTTTTAGTTTCATGGGATTCGTTTGAACCTGATGTAAGAAGATTGTCAAATAACATACTAAGACTTTTAAGAAGAGGAATATATTTATGATCGATTTTTTTGTTGCCATTTGCTTCACGTTTTCTCGACAGATTCCTTCGCCTAAACCTCGTTTGGCGTGTAGATTTAACTTTGTTTGCTTTTAATGGAGATCTAATTTGAAATTCTCTTCTGTATTTTAGTGGCGATATTTTATTTCCTATAGGAATAATACCTGGAAAGTAGTACCAATATGGAAATAATATTTATTTGGTAATTGTTAAAAATTATTATTAGCTAGGTATGAAACTTGATTAACTGAAAATACCTGTTCGGTTTTGCCTTTTTACTTTTAAAGGCGTGGCAATAATGGAATAACGTGCAGCAACTGTTTCTGTAACATGAAATGTGGTAAGTAGTTTGAAATCTATATGCTCAAATAATAATGATTCACCAGTGTGTGTTCGATTAGCTTGAGTTCCATATTCATAAAATCATGACAGTTTTGTAAATAACTAGCGGCTCGTCCCGACTTTTTCCGGGTTGAATACATAATATATAGCCTTTGTCCATCTAGAATAATGTACCTTGCAAATGGTGAAAAAATTGTTCAAATAGGTTTAGTGGTTAAACAAACTTACAAAATCCGCTCCCTTTACAATAGTAGTATAGATTTCTAGAGCTTTAAGACCTAAGGTTTTTGTTATGATTTTCATGTATATTAAGCAAAACGTGGCATTCCTTAATTTTTTAAACTCTTAGGTTTCAGTGCGATTCTCTAACGTAAATATTCACTTCTGAATTTCCGCGGTGAGATTGTGAACTGGTATTCCCTAAAGTCGACAGAGATACTAGCGCCGCCTTGATGAGTGCGCCGGCGAGTCGTATTATCGTAAATGAATTTTTTGACGTTTTACTGAATGTAACAATCTAATCTAAATAAAACAACTTTTATTTAACGTAATTATCTTAGAACTTTATACTAAGACGAAATATCAACTAAGATGTTTGAATAATTTGCAAAATGTCTTATCACAAGCTGTTAAAATTGTTAATTTTATTAAAAGCCGACCGTTGCACACTAGAGGTAGACTCTGCGAAGAAATGGGTGTCAAGAACAATTCACTGCTTTTCCATACTGAAGTGAGATGGCTGTCGCGAGGAAAAGTTTTAACAATGCCTTTTGAATTGCGAGATGAATTAAAAATCTTTTTTACTGATAAAAACAGTTCATTTTTAGAATTTTTACAAGATAAAGAATCTTAATTACTGTTTGCTTACTTGAGTGACATATTTTCACATTTGAATGACCTGAATACGAGTTTACAAGGCCGTAACAAAAACATTTTACTTATGTCAGATAAAGTCAATGCCTTTACTTACGCCTTAAAAAACTAAATTTAGATGCATTTACTGCATCTTCTTATTATGTTAACAAAAATGCAAATTTAGAAAATTCAGTTATTGACCGCCTGTTGGAGAGCATGAAAACGCATTTAGGTGAATTAGAGATTCAGTTACTAGAATATTTTCCAGATGGCAACAATGATTTCTCGAAACGATGGGTTCTTAATCCGTTTGATGAAAATATTGTTGCAGCGGCGAAGTTACGAACTGAGACTCACCATCAACTCATTGAATTATCGGCTGATAAAACTTTACAAGTGGAATTTTTTATCTCAAGATTTAGAAAAATTTTGGCTTGCTTGACGACGTGAGTATGGAAGCCTAGTAAAGGAAGTTTTGAAAACATTGATGCCCTTTGCTACTTCTTACCGGTGCGAAAAGGTTTCTCGTCTATGGTGGCTTTGAAAACTAAATACAGAAATCGTCTGTTATCACTCGAAAATGATTTACTTATGAGTGTTAACAAAAAGGTGATCCACGGTATAGAAATACTTTTAAGTGAGAAACAAAGCCAACCATCGCATTAATTAATTAATTAATGTTCGTGACTAATCATTTTAATTAAACAAAGTAAGCTATAAGTTTATTTTTTCATGTTGTTATTACATAGTAATATTTAATTTTATAACACTACACTAAAATTAATTCCTTTAATAAACGAATCTTGTGTATATGTCTTATTTTTTTTAAGAGACTGTGATCCTCTTTAATAATAAACGCGACCCCCCCAAGGGTCGCGACCCCAGGTTGAGAAACTAGGGTTTAGAAAATTCCATTTGAAGGCCAAGTGAGTTCGAATGTGAAGTGAGGTGAATTGACGAGCGAGTCTCGCTTGGGTGATTCGAGTTTTACAGAATTGCATGGCATTAGTGTCGAGATAAAATGTTTGGGCGAATCAAATCGACTTAGAAAACCTAATTTTCCGACTTTAATTTTTATGCAGCCTGTAACAGAATTAACTTGAAATAAAAATAGAAGCTACTTTACTCAGAATTATTAATTGTATCTATTTAACTATAATATACTTACATAAATAAAAGTGTAAATGTTCGTTTATTCAAAATCTTAAATCTAATATAAATCTTAAATTAAAAAAGTTCTTTACCAATTGCTTTGAAATTATGGCACAATATTGCATTCGAATATGCGTGTGTATTATATACTTAAGTCTATGTAATTACCTTAAATGAATATGTATGTCTAATATACCTATGGACCAACAGCAACGCGTGGCCGCTGCAGCTAGTTTTTAGACCAACTTCTGCTGTCCAGGTTTTTTTTCTCTGATATAATGAAATGATGCTTACATGAAATTGAATTGATCCGCATTAAAAAAATTTTTTGCCAATTTTACTAATTTTTATAGACATCTCACCCTTAACCAAAAAATTGATAATGCCAAAATTGTTATACAAAAAAAGACCAAATGGTTCCTAAGGCAGTTCCCCTGTATCTCTTATAGATTCGGATTTCCCCATACTGTCCCAGTTGAAAAAACACTGTATATATCCGAATCTGTATGAACTTACAAGGGAGCGCACGACAATACGAGACAAGCCTCATCTGTCACTTGGTGAACGGGCTCGTAGTTACACGGCAATGTCGTTGCCGTGGAGTAGCGGAAAAATCTCGGACTAAAAAATGTGATGGACGGAGCTGTAATAAGATGCCACCGATGTGTCAAACGAATTTTTGAGTCTCTTTCATCTATCTTCTATTTCATTGAGCGTAACCACGAGTAAAACAGTTAGCTATAGTAAGTATGGTAACCTCGCACTATCAGTGTATTTTGTGTCAGTAGGTAATAAAAAAATTATTTGCAAAATACTCGTAAATCTTAAGTGTCTTGGCTACTAGTATTCACAAAAATAAAAATATGTCATGTTCAGCTGTGTGTCGTTGTACTGTGACCTTACTTAGTCACGCACATTAGTAAAATCTAGAAACTCGGTCACTGAAAAAAGGGCACGGTCTTATAACAAATGCTCCGTCCGCTGTGGTACTTGGTCCGAGGAAAAAACATTTATTCGAACAGGACGTCACCCTCGTGTCGTGTGTCGCGTCGTCACCACAAATTGTGTCGTGCGGCGGCTCGTGAATAAACGCCCTTAGCGTGTTACGTCCGGGTATCCAATAATTATTAAAAATTGCATTTTATTGATTTTATAAATTTATTTATGATAAATGAAGTCGAAATGCGATCTCTTAGAAATATGTGTTGTGTCACCCTTGCGGGCAGCATAAGCAATGCAGAGATACACAGTATGATAGGGTTGCACGACAGTGTTATTATAAAAATGAAGAAAGGAATGCTAAGATGGTTTGGGCACATAGAAAGAATTAGTGATGAATGACTGACGAAGAAAATCTAAAGCGAAAGCGAGTGGTAAAAGAAGCCAAGGAAGACCAAGGTTGACTTATGAAGATCAAATAACTAGTGTTAGCCTACGGAAATGTCAAAAGCTCTCGCATACCTAGGCGACAATGTGTGAGGAGAATGATAGATTTGCGGAAGCGAAAGAAGTATGTAAGGACCGCTACGCTTGGCGCTCCGTCCTCTCTGACTACAGTGTGAAGATATGTATGTATGTATAAAGGGGTTTGAAGATTTTTGTTTCGAGCCTGGCATACCGCCCGGTCGCGGTATACCAGGCGGCGCACGATAATACCTATATGTATATACAGGATGTATATGAAAACGGGACAGTTACTTTAATGGATGAAAGGGCATAACTTTAGTATGTAGTTACAAAAAAAATTATCGAAAAAAACGTATCCGTTTAAGAGTTATGACCGTTTTAATTTTCAAGTGTTATCCCCACCATTTCTCGTAAAATTGGGTTGATCGTGTACAGTTACAGATTTTAAATCTTACGTTTTTTTTTATTTTGTAATAATTTCATCCGTTACTGAAATACAGCCTGAAAACCATTTTCGAAAATAATGCGTATACCCCAATGGGGGTTTTCAGGCTGTATTTCAGTAACGGATGAAATTATTACAAAATAAAAAAAAACGTAAGATTTAAAATCTGTGACTGTACACGATCAACCCAATTTTACGAGAAATGGTGGGGATAACACTTGAAAATTAAAACGGTCATAACTCTTAAACGGATACGTTTTTTTCGATAATTCTTTTTGTAACTACATACTAAAGTTATGCCCTTTCATCCATTAAAGTAACTGTCCCGTTTTCATATACACCCTGTATATTGATTAGGGACACCTGAACAAATAAAAATTACTAAGGTCGCAATGCATTAAAACGTCACGTTACAGAGGCGCCATCTACGTATCTATTAAAAATTAAATGTTATGTCATGTTATCTTGTCACACATATTATGCAGATTTTTCGTCCATATTACACATTGCCTACACTAAAAAACAACATGTGAGAAATCAAACAAAGGTTGCTGGTTGTAATACTAGATACATACATATAGTATACATGTGTATCATTACGCCTTCCTGTGTTCGAAAAATGGACTGAAAATCATTATATATATATTATAAACAGTAAAAATAGACACTTATACTATTTTAACTAATACCTAATAAGGATAAATCAGTCTAGCTATGACCCGCATTATAAAATGCATAGCAACATTTTAGTGAGTGAATAACTTCATGGTTATTGAAGTTCTCGTACATCGATCTTTTCCTGCAAATAACTCTGTAACGTGACGTTTTAGGACATAGGGACCTCAGTGATTTTTTGTTTGTAAAAGTGTCCCCAATCGATATATATAGGTTTTATCGTGTGCCGCCATTTTGAAAAAAAAAACAAAATGGCAGCTGAAAAGTATGCCAAAATCCTCGAACCCCTTTATTTAGTGTGAGAGTTTTTAGATTAATTCTGTAACACGTATAATTTAAATAACTAGTGCAAAATATGAATTATTAAGATTTGTTCCTGTTTTTAATACGATAGAGATACATAATATTTATATTCTTGATTGCTACTTGCCTACCTAATGTTTTAGGTTTAGATATCATCAAGTTTTTATGTTGTTGAGATTCTGCAGCGATAGCTTCATTTAAATTAAATGATTTTGATATTAAACCTGAAAAAGAAATAAAATTAATTGGTATTGAATTAATTTTTATAGGTACTTACAGTGTACTGCATGTTATATAGGTACAATTATGTGAACTTCGAAAATTGCGTTAGCTTTTTTAGTAGGTATTTACATAGACTATAAATTATTTAATAAAAAAAGGGAAGATTGAAACTTATTCAAAAGCTACTGCGCTAGGTGTGCACAAAAACGGTCATGGTCGTCAATTCATGCAGTCCTGAGGATCAAGGAGTACAACAGTGTTGTACTCCGAGTGGTCCGCACTGTCGTGGTACAGCGAGAGTGCAGGGGACATGAACTTGTTCTCAATAATCTCGCAATCAACGTAATTCGTCGAACTCAACCTTAAGCGATACTGGTAGGTGCAGTTTAAAGTAGAACATACAAATCTATAAAAAAAACGATCACCAACATACCTAATAATTATTTTTTTTAAAGTAATAAATATGGAATCTAATTTTTACAATGTGTAAGTAATTAAAAATAATGTCAAATATGGAATAAGTAGCGAATAGGGACTGAATTCTGATGTAAACTGGTCATGATATTTGCACGGAGATACAAAGAACAAACATTTCATTATAAAAAACAATAAGATATTAACATATATAATATGTACATACTTACAAGGAATTAAAAATGCACAGTTAATAAAAATGTAGTAATGCCATCTGATTTCCATTTTCTAGCATCTTTTATTGTTAAAATTTCCTCCTGATTGAAGAGTTAATTGCGAAACTGTCGCTGTTTTATTGACATGTATTTATAACTTCGTACGATCAAGACTGAAACACCAAGGTATTGCGCGTTTCCATTTTCGCTTAGCCATTTTATAGACGTAGGTACATATCTGTACCGATAAATATTTGTTTATGAGTGTATAGATATATGCAAATTGTTATACACTGTATAAATATAAGTGTTGAATACGCAGGTAAAGTACAACCTCAAGTAAATATATAATGAAAAATGAGTTTCAGATTACCAATGTCAAATGTTGTACTTATTGTAGTATTATGTATATGGATCTACATTATTACCTCCATGCAAGTATTCTTACATAGTACATATGTAAGTAAGGGTAAAGTTTTGGATAACATCAGTGCCCGTAATAAGAGAAAATTTTCTACTTCGTGAGAGTATTATAACAAAACCTAAAACTAGGAATCTCGAACTGATCTAAATAAAGTTTAGAAGTAGAACGAAATTCAGAATAAATTTTGTTTTCTACCTATTTGTGTGAACAAATCCTGGTGTAAAATATATACTCATAATAACGGATTCAAATGGCTACTTTTAAGTCAGCGGTAATTTTTTTATGTTTGCGTATGCTGTAAAATGTAGGTCAATGCGTACGCATTTCTTCCGCCTCCGTGAGAGTTTTCCAATTTCGCGTGGAATTGTTTTTGCTTTGTGACGAAGTTAGTTTAAGTTTTAAACTTCATGTACGACTGAAGTGTATTGAATAAACCATAAAACACACCATTTGAGATCCAAACAGCAACAATGTTGTATTTCTAGGGAGAGCGATAAATTATCGCATAAAGTTCTACCAAATGGTACTTTTATATAAATATGTTTCGATAAATAATAAAATAAAGGCAGTAAAACAAAGGAGTCGCTGAGGGTCGGGCCATCGTTAAAATATTACGATCGCCCAATATCAGGGGATGAAATCTTTAATCGTAGATCTCAGTTTTACGTTAACTTAGTGGGCTCTGCGGCGGCCCGAACAAATAGTCAGATAAGCCAAACGGCTTACATATGAGTAAATCATATGCCGTAAAACCAATCGAGCTCATATTCGAAATTACCTTATGAATAGTGCTATTCCTTTTTATTTATTTGGGTTTTTATTGAACCATGCAACAATTTATTTTTTCTTGGACAATATTTTAAAGATGAGAGCTGGTTATTTTTCGATTTATTGCAGCAGGAAGGTAAATGTATACGTTTAAATCGATAAAACTTTTCTTATTTAAATTCTTTTTTAGACATGGGTTATGTATTGTCTAGTAACTAATTAATCTATTATATAGTAGGTAGGTATTGTTTTAATTTTTGGTACAAACAGCCTCCATAAAGAAGTGCATTACCATGATAACTGAGTTAAAATCATAAAATCATACTTATTATAGATATCTTTTCATTTGTATGTACTTGCCTTTAGGTCAGCATTTCATTTTCCAGTTGACAAATTGTTCGTTTTATTTGTACGCAAATCCGAAGGCTGGTCACGGCTCCAATACTAGTGGTCGGTTACTTCCTCTATTTACGACCGTCCATAGTCAGGAGTTAGTATCGCTGTCGTCACGCTTCGTATACTGTCGATTTATATTTTCAGGACACGTTTACCAATACGAAATTGTGTTTTAGAGTTTTTGCACCTATTTTTAGTGCTCCATGCTAAAATTGGAAAAACGGATCATGAAATCATTTCGGTATCTATTTGTCTTGTTCGTTTCTCTGTTATAGACCTTTTTCAGAGACAGACGTACGTACTAATAGCTGTAATTTTGGACAATTACAGTAGGTACCTAAGTGGTTACCCAAAAACATGACGTTAAAACAAGAATTTCAAAAGTTGAACTTTTATATTGTGACTTACTTTTAGGGGGTTCAGGAGTGAAATAAAAAGTTAAGGATGAGAAAATGAGACTAGGTTTTAGTGGGAAGTTTGGTTGGCGATGTCAACATTTTCTACGAAATGCTAAGTAACATTTTGTTGTGTTAATGGCGAAACACCTGACAAAGCAGGACCTTTTCCAGACCAACAACTTCATCGTATACCTGGGTTATTCCACTGATCTCAGGACTATAAATCAGTGATAGCGAGTGTACGATCGGTGATTGTGATTATACAATTTGTATACCTAATCGTCATTATTAAATTGTAATTTCAGTCGCAGGATGAAAAGCAAGAACAAAAAATAAGTATTTTACGCTTCAGAACGGAAAATATCATCAGAGGATACTCGAAAAAAAAAGTAACAAAAAAATTAAACCGACTTCAAAAAAATAAAACACTGTAAAGTATGAAATAACTATCCTTAACTAATCAAAACTTAAGTATAAAAATAACTATAAATACGGTACAAATACCCATATAATTAACTTTGACAGTTAGGCACACTAATAGAGTTTCTGTTGTCGAACATTGATTTGGCACAGACATCAATAACTGTCAAATTGAATTATAGGGGTATTTGTATTGTATTTATAAAATTACGTTTGTACTTAAGTTTTGATTAGTAAAGAATAGCTATTTCATACTTTTCAGTGTTTTTTTTTGAAGTCGGTTTAATTTTTTTACTATTTTTTTTTATTTCTCCCTTTTGAGTAACCTTGGCCTAAATAAATATCTAGGGCAGGTCTACAATTAATTTATTTATTCTAATTCTGGAGTGCAAAGTGTTAACTTCCATTCTATCGAAGAGCACAAACCGTGGGCTTTCACAATAAAAGATGCGAACAGATCGAACATGGGATATTATTGTCGATTATGGCCATTATCAATATCATCAATATCATATCATATCAAAATCAATCAGTTATAAAAGAACAGTGTAAAGGTTGCGTCATAACTACACCCTTTTTTTTTTTTTGCGTCAGGAAATGCTTTATGCATTCCGTCCTGCCATGGGGGATGGCAGGGGGATATGTGGGACTCCACGGCTGTGAGGTGCAATGCCGGGCTACCCACTAAAACCTGACGGTGTTCCTCGAGAGCCTTCGTACCGGGGCCACGGGTATACTTTCGTATTCTTCCGCGACCCCGACGGGCAACGGCCGGCGCTAAACCGCCAGCCTCGTCTCGTTTTGGGTGGGAGGACAGAACTCCCACCCATAATGTCGTGAGAGGCACGCGGGAACACGGCGCGCGCCATCTCGAGGCTATCTAAGGAGTGACCTTCCCCCGAAGGTCACCCCAAGCCTCTGTGGACGCTCCGCTGACAAAACAGCGAAGCGTATTTTCGCCCGAAGGCGATGGTCCCTGGAGAGGCCCTTATTCGGTGGCCATCTCCTCTACTCCTACCGCGGTGGGTACTGTCGGGGCAGCGGCAGCAGTCGCCACGCTCCTGCTCTTTTTGGGCTTCGCCCCCTCGCATGTTTTCCCCCCAGATAAATGATTTGCCAACAAACCGCTGGCGGCACACAACGTGCAGTGAGGCGCCGCCTTGCACGTGCCGGCCAAATGACCCTCCTGACCGCAGCGATAACACTCACCGCTACGGTCCACCTCTGACGTGCAGTTTATGCGCAGGTACCCCAATTGAAGGCACCTGTAACACCTCATTGGTCTCGGCTCTAAGATCTGGACCCCAGCCGAGACCCAGCCCACCAACAAGCGACCATCCGCTACCTTCTTCGCCGCCTCCACCGGGCACCGAACCCAGGCAGAGCCTAAGCCGGAGGGAGCACGGCGAATCTCGCTCACCTTCAGCGCCTCGATGGCGCATCCCCCCTTCTCAGCTACGGCCGCAGAAACATCGGCCACCGACGCGGAGCGTCATAACTACACCCTAGCAGTATTCTTACAATCCGAAGACAGCAGCCACCAGCCATATTCTCTGTCCGCCACAAGACTGACTCTACTGACTGAGTTTATTATATCACAGGCAATTTATATGTTGTCCCTACCACCATTATACCACGTGGGAATAACGATAGTTAACAAATAACATACAAGAGAATCATCAATATAAATGAATAAAGGTTGTAATCAGGTCTTGTTATTTGATGTATCTTCGAAACAAAAGCTCCAATATAAATGAAATTTCAATGGGACCAATCTGGAAGTGTATCCTTTCAAACAAAAGGAGAATTTTCCAAATCGGTTCATAAATGACGGAGTTATAAGGTAACAAACATTAAAAATAAACATGTAACCGAATTGAGAACGTCCTCTTTTTGTGGAAGTCGGTTAAAAAACCAAGATAGTTTGTAGACTTTGCGATGTCAGCCCCATCAACTCGTTAGAGTTGGTTAATCACGTGCACTCTCGAACCATATTTATTACTGCAACAGACAAAATGATAAAAACTATAGATAGTTGCTTGATAGTTGATGTAGAATAATAAAAGAAAAAGAAAATAGAAAAAAAAACTCTTTTTTCACATGTTCGAGAATATGAGAATGTATTTTCCTTGAATTTCTTGCGCTCGAGATATTTTGTTTTTATGTTCTCGCCACGGCGCGGACGTAGGTACAAAATTGTGCAAAGGGAGCCGAAATACGGCACTTGAACGAAGTATATCGAGTGCAATGTATCTAAACAAGTTGAACCGCCTCCCGAAGGGTCTTACCACTGTAGCGATAAACGGATTTGGGAGAAAGTAGTATTATATTCCGGAGTATGTACCTAATAGAGTGATACTTCTTTGGGACCATTCCGGAAAGTGATGACACTATTTGGTTTTGCCATAAAAAGTTATGAATCCTATTTGTACTATCACTGTATTACCAACAAATAATATGATCTATACTCTATACTGACATTTTAGGTGAATCTATTACGAGTATTTGTTCACATTCACATTTCACATAATAATAAACTTCCACGTCTCTACGTCTTTCATGTCTTCTTTCTTTCTTTCTAAATACTAATTATGTACTATTATTTTTTTACATAACTCAATTCAATACCTATGTACGCATGGTTGTATCCAGCGATTGGTTTTTTCGTTTAGGGGGAGGTGTAAAGGGGCAAATAGCAGGTATTCATGACTATTTTTTGGTGACTCAGAATATATAGATACTCAGCCTTTTAGGGAGAGACTGGGTTATGTCGGGCTTTTATCCACAAAAAGTCTTGTGGTGGTCGTCGGTACGTTGTTGAGGTACTTCTGTATTTCCTGTGGAAGGCACTGGAGCACCTCTCACGCTGTGTCGAAGTATTTTTCGGGGATGCAGTGACAGGGGTCCCCAGCACTCTCACAGTGCCACCGACAGCGCGGATCACAGCGCTGTGGTCCTCCTTGGAGTCGCTAGGATGGACAACCAGAGCCCCCTCATCGCTCGGCCGCAACCCCCAAGATGCTTTCAGTCGCCTTAACGAAAGAACACCGTAGCGAGAACACTGTAGTTCTGTGCCCTGGCCCGGTCTATATTAGAGCTTTATATTATCTCATAAGGGCTGAGGTATTCATCTCCAGGCTGACATACAATGAGTAAAACAATACTCAAAAGAATTATTATAATGTGAATTGCATTTTTCATATTTTTACTCTTAAATAAGAATTTAGGTGGCCAGGTGCCATACTTATCCCATCTTTGTTTTTTTCTGATTACGTCCAGTAATCCAGTATGCCTATGTAATATGTACTTACATGATGTGTACGTGCATCGTGTGTATATATCTAGTCGGTTACATATTTCATTAGAATCAATGTACATGTGAGATGTGACTGCATAGTTGTATTGAAAACTTCCTTTTGTAGTAAGCAAAATGTTGACTCTGACTGATTCGCTGACTCAAAGATGCATTCATAGATGTATTGAAGCATAAGTTCGAATTGGCAAGAATAATAAAGTAAAATATCACGCGCTATTTGGTATTAAAATGCTTTATTATTGAATATCTTTGTAAGTGGTCGACAGTGATAATAGACACTAAATATAAGTAATACTATGTCGAAAGTAATTCTGACAGCGATGGAGTGGTAAGTTTTCATATTGTTCTTTTGTCATAATATGATGTGAGTTAACTGTCCTGTCTTTGTTTAACAAACACCACACAACCGTGACTTAATAATAATAATTGTGTACCAAAATAGGAAATATTTTATTTCCATGCCAGTCTGAGAGAGAGAGAAAAATAAAGAATGTGACTGCAGCTTATCCTGCGCGTTTGCCAAGAGAGATGTGGACATCAATTAGAGATTTTTGTGCAGAATCTGGAAATTCCTGGTGTTAAAAAATTGTATCAAATATGTCCTGCCAAAAAAAGGAAGTTTCCGTTTTTGCACCTGAAAACAACAGGTTTATCTGCCCTGAATACCTGTGCAGATACATGTTGAGAGGAATTAATTATGTTATATATATTTGAATTTACCTAACATCTATAGTTACATAAAGATCCCATATTAGTATTGCCAAGAAGAAGAAAAATGTCAAAATGTTAATATTATAATAAACATTAGGTTATGAGCAGAGATCGGAAATTAGCTTCGATCACAAATGAAATTAGGGAGCATAAATACCTAAACTTCATTTGCGGAATGATATAGTGTTGCAAAAACGGGTCTCTAAAACGGATTTATGTCTAGATGTTGTAAATGTGATGTTGCCAATAAATTCTCTTATAGTATATACAAATAGAAACTGTCTATACATTTTGCGATTAAATTTGAGATTTCGATGACATTTGATGGAAAATGTTTCGAGTGCTTAGATTGAAGAACAAAATTATAAAATACAAATATTTTGGCAATAATTATCAAATATTTTGGTCATTAAATGTACATATCAGGTTTTCATGTTATTTTTTATCATTGACACAATAATTACCCAGGGCCCAAGGGGCCCCTTACATTTAAATATTATATTTCTAAGTTTTGATATTTAAAAGTTGTTGAAGCGGTTTTTAAACGCATTAAAATTATTCTTTTTTTATGTGATTGAATTTCTGTTTCACAGATATCTATTTCAATCTACGGATAACAAAAAAAAATAATTTGATCACAAATATTTCAAGCTTTTGTTCTATAAATGCTTTTAACATTTATCCATAAAATACTTAGGACCAAGGCCTTTTCTTGTAAATTTTATATTTCTTTGTAAATAAAAGTAGGTAATCGATTCTCTTAAATTATGGAGTTGTTCAAGACTTAAGAGTTCAAGGGTTTCATTAAAATTTAAGGCATCAAAAACAACTAAACGTTTTAAATTTGGATAAGGATTACAAGAAATAAGTATTTCATGTACTAATGTATTTTTACAATCTTGTCTTAATCATAAAATAAATACGCACGCACGCACGCAATATCTGCAATATTTTATGACTCATTTTAGCAACTCTATATCATTCCGCAAATGAAGTTTAGGTATTTGTGCTCCCTAATTTCCGATCTCTGGTTATGAGTAAGATAACGGAAGTAGTACATTTCGTTAATAGCTTCGTAGTCTATTCATAAAACAAAAAACAAAGCTCTAAATACGACTTTTTTTTATTATCGTATTTCACCAAAATATATGTCTGATCATTATACACCAAAATATCTGAGTATTAAGAAACATAATAATTTGGGAATTCTTCGTCTCACTAAATAGATAATTCCTAAAATTTGTTAAAACTGTGAAAATCAGATACACTTCAAAACCTGGGTCATCATGACCTACCCGTTAGTTATTGTTCCTATTACTAATTTTCTCCATACTGACGCCTGGGTTAAAATGCATAAATACATAATATGTATTTATAGTTTTTACTTTTTATTACATCTATCTTAGATGTATTAGAACCATTCCGACATAGATAATCTATGTTATATAGATAATCCATGTTGAAATGGTTCTAGCTATTAAGCGATTATATTTCATACCTATACCTATATTATGTAAATTATGTAAATCTAACACAAGTATGCATGTACGTACCTATATCTGTGTAAAAAATGAACTGGGACCATCTGGGGAGTTATGTATTTAAAAAAAATTTTAATCAAACTCCAAGGTAACATTATGTAAAGAAAATGATAGGCAGGTAACAGAGTTTCGTGCCGGTTCTTCTCAGCACCTTTAGGTTTTTTCTGAACTACCGGTAGATTGACGTTCGAAAATGTATTATAATTATATAATTATAATTGAATGTATTATAATTATATAGTTATAATAATTGTAATTCATGCAGCGCGCGCGATTAGAATTGTTTATTGTTTAGATACTATAGATATTATTGCAGGCAGAAAGTAAAACTGGGTAAAAAATTATTGTCATCAATACAGTGGTCAGGTTACAACTGAGCTTTGCATTGACATTGTTACCCGCCTAGTCCGTTTAAAACAAAGCAGGACTGGCAATAGGGAGCTGGCATATTGCCTCAGTTCCAAGTTTTACTGCCGCTATCTCAGAGGTTTATGCCTTATAAAATCTCCGGCAGCGCAGCGACCACACAGATCGCTGCCGGCTAAAAAGTATGGCTGGAGAATAGATATTATCGTATTTCTAGGTAATATTGTTCAATAGATAAATTGCTTCTGCTCTTGAATCATTGCTTCAGTTTATTATTTTATAGCGTGCTTTAAGAAATAGACTTTAAAGTTCCTTATCTAATATTTAAAATTGTAAACTTCGTAATCGGTGAAGGAAAAAGAAAATGGCTTTTCTCTGACATCGAATGTGCTTTGTTAGGTTTGAAGATGTTTACGTGATGAGAAACTATGTGAAACTTACATTTTACGAGCATCTTGATCTGGTATGTCATGTTGGGTAGTACCTATAAGAGAGCACACAAATTTCCGCAGGAGATGACTTGGGCGAGTCCACATTTTATATCCACCCCTCGCTTTACGTCCTCTAGGGTAGTCCGGTTTGTTTCCGTACGAAATGTGGCTGGCCATTTTATTTGTACGCAAATTCAAACGATCGTAACCCGAGACTAGATATGGGACTGACGTAACGAACTACTTAAAGCAAACGCGACATATGGGCACATGAGTTTCATTTCCTTTTGCTATACCTACATGTATCTAATGTCTACCTCTTGTAATACCTAAAATTTTAAACTGAAAGCTAATTGACTCCAGGATAAAATCACGAAGAAAAGACCCCGGTTGCTCGTTGGACTACCGTAGTCACGACTTACATATGTAGTCTAAAAGTGAGTGGTGGATAACTCAATAATGGTCTAACATTCCAGGCTGATCTGGATGAAAAGAAACATGTAGATAGTTGTTTTGCCAAATGAAGGGGCTCATTATAAGAATTTGTATAGGCGATTCCGTAGATGTAGTATAATACATCTTCGCTAGCAACCTGCAACTAATGGTTGCCCTTTGTCATCTGTAAGCCTCGTTGATAGAACATAGGTAGATAGGGACTTGTTACTACAAAAATGGCGTTTGGGCGTGATTTGTAGTTATAGTTACAGAGCTTATAGACATATATTCTGTACAACTCGATTGGCAATTGGCGTATAGTTAAATCCATGTATTTATACGAAGAGATGTAACAGATGTAACAGTATTTGAACAAACAACTTTTATCAAGTATAACAACATATTTATATTATAATGTAGGTGCAGCTGATAGGATTCATTGATAGGCGAACAAAGGTGCCAAGTCACAAAGGAATAGGTAGATACAATATTATCTTAATATAGGTTTGGTATATTGAGAACGTAGGTATATTGGAATGTAAAGTTATGTATTATTACCAGAATTCAAAATAAATTATCTGTATTAAAATACAGGTAATTTATTTAGAAAATTATCAAGTTTAAACTAAAGGCTCTTTAGTTAATGGTTCTCGTGTACCTACCTAACTTGGTATTAACTTAAATCTGGGTTTAGCGTAATGATACGCTTCTAAGAGATAATATTAATTTAGGATTTTCTTTTTATTATCTATACATATAATAAAGCAGTAGAACCGTGTGTCTGTATATTGAACAAATACATCCAAAAATGACTGTGGGTGATAAAAAAAGAGTAACAGAACAAAAAAAATAATTTCAAAATTTTTTTGTCTGTCTTTGTTTGTATGTACAATTTAATCTCCGAAACTACTCTACGGATTTTCTTGCAGTTTCTACAGGTAAATTAAGCTCAGCTTGGAGCAACATTTAGGCTTTGTTTCATTGAAACCAGATGACAGCGAAAAAAGTTATAGTCATTTCAATATAATTTTAAATACGCCACTCGCCTATTACACGTTCAATGACAACATCTATGGCCGCCGTGTAAAATATTCCACAGGACGATAAAATAAAAAGCGATAGTTGTGTCCGTGAACGTGTTAAAAAATGCTTAGCAAAATGAATATAAAATAATAGCAAAATGAATATAAATATAAAATAATGAATAAAAACTGCTTAAAAAATGCTTAGCAGAATGGTCGAATCGAAAGCTTACCTACCTGCAGTTCGGAATTAAAAATTAACTACTTGTGATGTTTGAATGAATGTTTGAATTGCATTTTAATTTCTACAGGTATCACAGAAAGACGAAATTGATATCCACTTTGAATATCGAGTTGTTCTCGCGTCTAAAAAATTGGGTATTGAATACATTGAATCGAAAAATTATCCTTCTATTTGACGATATATACATATTTATGAAAATCACATTTCATAACTACGAAAACTATCAAGAAACGATGTTCTTATATGGTTTCTTACATTTGAAATTGAAAGGATTCTACACATATCAAAAGTGTCTAGGGATCAAGTACATTTTAGAGTATCGCCGCAATGGAGGATTATTATTTTAACTTTTTTGGATCGTTATTGATTCTATTTAGTGATATTCACTATTTGAATAAAGAATTTTCCACAGATTTATAAATGGAAGCAGATCAAACATAATTCACTCACACATACATACCGTGTAAGTAATAACACTGTCATTTTCATTGTAGTTTAGGATTGTATATATTTATCCTTTTCTTTCATTTGTTGCAATACAATGGCACACATAGACAATTCCGAAACCGTGGCAGCCGCCATCTTCCGCTTAAGTCAAAATAAGCGGAGTATGGCGTCTGTTTACTTGTGTAGTACGTCATATGTTCGATGATTAAATATTTCTTGATGTATAAACATGATTTTGGTTATTTAAAGTTCAAAATATGATACAGAAGTGTTGTACCCCCAATAGTTGCAACGCTTTATAGAGAAAAGCCCCGAAAATCACGTTCCATCGGTAAGTAAATCTGATGTTGCAAATTGTTTGATTACTGCATTCAGTTAGCTGATATTTTTGTATTTCGTGGCTCCGACACTTAAATATGTTGCAAACTATTAAAATTAAAGTTTCCTTATATTGTATAAGGTTTTTTTATAGGTTTTTATATTTTTGTACCAAGTACCTAACCAATTTTGACATTATTAGTACTTGTACCTTAAAGAGGGCCGAATTTAGAGAAAACTGAGTCTCGTAATAAAATTAAATATTAACGGACAGGTACCTAAGGTTAAGCAATTATCTATTTTATGCAACTACCTTTTGATTTTGATGTATACCTTGTTAATTTTGGGTTTCTAAAAGATGAAAATCTTCAAATTTTTTGGTTAAAAAATTACATAAGAAAGGCTACATAGAACAAACTGGCAGCCCAATTCTGGCAGTGTTTTGTGCTCAAAACATTTTGAACTCCATTTATAATGTAAAAGAGATACCCATAAAACCATGTTGTTGTTTGACCATGAAATTTAACATATCTATTAAAAATGAACATGCTATTGCCAAATTAATCTCTAGTCGCTATGCTGGGCTGAACCTGGGCCAGTGTTGTTTAGAAAAAAGCCAGTGCTGGAAGCCATACTTCATAATTACAAAATTATTTTTAATTTAATGAAAAAATAATACAACTTTCTTGCTTCAGGTAATCGAAGATGGACTTTATTATGCATAAATTGTGTGTTCACATGTGGTGAAATGGTGAAAACAAATATGGATATCTCGAGGTGAATATGTCAAATAATACCTACGATTACTTACAATGGAAATCCTTAGCATATCTGACATTCTGCGCTAGCTACTTCTGGCACACATTGAAAAACAGTGAAATGATGTGTTCGATGCACATCTATAATGAGTTCTTAGATAATGTAATAAGAAAACAATCCGATTAATAAATAAAAGAGTGAAACATTCTGTTTTATTGTGTAAGCTATTTTAGTTTTTATTCTCAATGTGATCGATCACCAATTGACTATCTCCTCATAGAAAATAGTTAACTATTTTTCTATCAGGTTCTATCAGATAACACTCGTATGATATAAAACTTGTTCTATTTTCTCATAACCAAGTCTCTAACACTTACAGTAAAGCAATGGTAAGTATGCTTTACTGGAGTTACAAAGGACTTAAACGAAATTCCTACAATTCCCCTCACTTGCACACAACTTCAACGTACAATATACTATA
Source organism: Zeuzera pyrina (assembly GCA_907165235.1). Classification (NCBI taxonomy): domain Eukaryota; kingdom Metazoa; phylum Arthropoda; class Insecta; order Lepidoptera; family Cossidae; genus Zeuzera; species Zeuzera pyrina. The sequence continues at coordinate 16,047,129 of OU015624.1, forward strand.
ATTTTTGCACTTAAAACTCCCAAAAGCACGAAAAATAGCATATCTGAATTTTGAATAAGATGCCAACCATGCTTCTTTTGTTCTCGCCAAAAAGTCTAAATTCAAAACTTTCACTTGCCTGATTATCAACTTTCCCGACTTTTAAAACTATATCGTTTATGTTATTAAACTTCATGTACCCACATAAATCGAACCGCAAGCAAGGTCATCACAATGTACATGCGACCCAAGACCAGCAGCACACAGCCGTCAGGCCTCATGTATCGAACGAACAATCATAATATTGTATCGTGGAGCTATTGGGGACACTCCAAATTACATCCTTCATGTGACAAAAACAATCTACAAAAAGAAGGAATATAATAAAGTAATAATCTCTAATACTGGTACATTACTCAGTTAATTTAATTCTTATTTTATCACATGAAAAATATAATTTGGAGTCCCAAATAGTCCCTCTCGAAGATAAAACGCAGTATAAGCACCCACTCCTTAATCCGGGCCTGAGTTCTGCATGTGTGTGAGTAATATTTGTTAGTGTGAATTTGCCACGCATTTTGTATCGATAGGTATAGTCTGCTTCCATTTAAAAGTCTGTGGAATTTTCTTGAAATTTTGATTAAAAATAACAAAATCAACTGTCAATCACGATTCCTATAAAAGTGTGTAATAGCGTTTTTACAAAACCATTACAATTTCTGCATCGGAACTCAAAAAAATTGCATCGATATGGAGCGACGACATCATATGACACGAAAAGAGATCATGAGAGCCGTCGGAATGTTGCAAGCTGGTTCCAGGCAACGTACTGTGGCTGTCGCTCTTGGCACTACACAGAGCGTCATAAGCCGTCTCTGGACACGCTATCGTATCACGGGTAGCGTAGCCGAGCGAATGGAGGACGATCTCGCATCACCACTCGCAGACAGGACCGGTACATCCAAAATACTAAAATCTATTTCAAAAGAAAGGCGTTGTTAGTGGTGTGGAAACTCGTGGTCGTGATCAGCTAGTTATTCCTAAATTTAAATTACAAAAGTCAAGTGGTTCATTTTTGGGTAACTGTGTTCGTTTTTATAATAAAATTCCTCAAGAAATTACTCAATTAACGGAAAACAGATTTAAACTTGTCATTAAACGCACACTGATTGGAAAAGCATACTACAAAATTAGCGATTTCATTGAAGACACAACAATAAACTGGAAGTGATCCTCTCTGCGTATGCATTTACTGGCTTTATAGATATTGTATTTTTAAGTAACTATTGTACAATGATGGTGAAAAAATGATACCTGACTGAGTTTCTTGTCGGTTCTTCTCAGTATTCAGGTTTTCTTTTCGAACCGAACTAAAGTAGATTTGACGTTCAAAAATACCTTGCATTTGGGTTTACTTGAATAAATTGATTTGACTTTGACTTTGACTTTACTGCTCGACGGAATCGTACCATGACCGCCATGATGTTGGCTACGAGGCTCCACAGCTCTTCAGGCTTGCTGATAAGCGACCAAACCATCCGAAATCGTTTACGTGAAGTGGGTCTGCGTTCTCGAAGGCCTCTGAGAGTTCCGCCTATAGCCCGTTTACAATGGGCTAGCAAACACAGAAATTAGGAGGAAGAAGACTGGCGTTGTGTTTGCTTTTCCGATGAATCTCGTTTCGGTATGAGGCCGGATACAAGACGTACTCGAGTTTGGAGCACCTTTGGACGTCAAGAACGTTTGAAATTTTGTCAGGAAGTTCATTCATATGCAGGGGGAACAATAATGGTTTGGGCCGATATTTGGATCGGTGGAAGAACCGATCTCATTTGGATCAGGGGTAACCTCAATGCTCAGATTTATGCGGAGAGGATTGTTTCAGACGTGATCATCCCTTTGCGAAGCCGGTTGAATGAGTCGTTTCGACTAATGCACAACAATGCACGTCCACCCACACATAGCTAGAGTCGTAACACGCACTCTTGCCGATGCTCGCATCAACGTTCTGCCGTGGCCTGTTCAATCGGCAGACCTCAACCGAATTGAGCACGCATGGGATATACTCCAAAGAAGAACTCTGCTGAGCATTGGTGCCGTGCACACCCCACAACAACTTTTTGACTTGTTAGAAAGAACGTGGGCGACCATTCCTCAAAGTGTTTTTGATGAACTGATTTTAAGCATGCCAAATCGCTGGGATTGTGTGATTCGTGTCAATGGTGGAAACATAGATTATTAATTTTTTTATCTTTATAATAAAAATTTAAAAAAATCCTCATTTTTGTCTTTTTTTGCCATTTAATTGGCGAGATTAAAAAAGGTTCAATTCCCAAAATTGACAAAAATTGCAATTTTTCTTAATTTTTACAAAATATAAGGATAAATTGTTAACTTAAACATAGGAATTAAAGTAAGAAGCCAGTCTGGAAGACTAGATTTGATAAATATTAATTGAATAATTTTTTATAGTTAGAAATGTACTCGATCCCTAGACTCTTTTGATGTGTGTACGAGTATATTATTACAAAGAAATAGAAAGGTTAAAGTTATGATTGCTGTGAAATAAAAAAGAATATGTTCATAATATTTTGAAACTCGAATAATAAAAAGGAGTTTTGTTTCATTTATTCGTAATCAAATGGGATAAAACGATTGAATGTCAGCAATTTGCCACGTATTTATTGGCGAGCATGTACTGCATGGGCTTTGGACGGCAAGGTGCTTAATATTTCACGTACGATCCAGCGCGGAATGCGAACGGAACAATTTGCCAATAATCCTATCCCGGGGCAATAACTGAGGTGGTGCCTACCAGAAATGGGTGTTATTGCCCATGAATGATTTCTCCGCAACTCATAAGACGGGGTTGAAATTCTCTGCGTATTAAAGTAACCCTTTTGATGGTGTTTTTTACACATTTTTGATGGTATTTTGGCTTTGATTTTTTGCAAAGTATAAGTATTTGCTAAATTTTGTTATTTTAATTTTGTTTAGATTTTCATACTCTTAGTTTTGGATATAAGTAAAAGAGCACAAATAATGTAAGTACCTGAGTAAGTAGTAAGAATATATTTTCAAACGCGTCCACACCATATTTTATATTTATTTATAGTCAATGAGTTTAGAAAAGCATTGCAAAAATATGGTTTTGGTAGATAGTTCAATTTTTTGTGTTTATACGAAAGATTATTCGGCGCATAAAGCGAATAACACAAAGGAAAAATACCATATTGTACTCTGTTCTAATCTAATTAACTGCCCGTAGGTATATAAACAATCATGAAACTATCCAATTTGTTGTAGTTTCTGCGTTTAAGATTGCCTTCGTAAAGCTTTTTGGCGCGTTAGCGTGCGGTCAGGTTAATAAATCAATTTGTCGAACACAAACGTTCTACGTCCAGAGAGGGCTGCAGTAAGTGAAATCTTGTAGAGGTGGAGAGGACAGTATGCTTAGTTATTTGCGAATTCAATTTATATTCAGCTCTACACTGAAATTGAGTTGAAACTTAGATTGTGGCCAGGTGGCAGCAGTCTCACTTAGCAAAGTGCTTTCACATGGATTAGACAAACTTATTTACTCGCTTTAGTATGGCAGATTCGTTAAATTGATTAGCTTTTTGATTTAAATAAAAAAATTAAAACAGTCAAATACAATTTGTATAAACTGTGTTCTTATGAAAATACCAGACAATAATAACTTTATTTAGAAAATAGTTGTTTGTGAAAAAGATAAGAATGTAATAGACGTCTTATTAGATAGTATACTAGAATAACTTACCCAGCGGAGTTGGTGTGGTTACATATATAATAATATGTAGTAGGTATATGAACATTAAGTAGATAAGGTATCCTACATACGGAATTTTCTTGGACCATTAACCAATATTTTTATTGCATGAAAGAAGATTGAGTAAGGAAATCGGTAACATTATCTTATTTTGGCAAATAGAATATTTGTTTGTTTGGTTAACAACTGTCTTTCTGTGTAATGATATAATAAATTTATATTTGGAGGTGATTATTTAATTAACAACGTACTTATATTTCATATAGTACATTGATAATTGGTTAGGAAGGTTGTTTTTTACCGTCGGTTAGTACGGTAGTACTTAATCTTTTCCTTTTTAAATACATAATAACAAAAATAATCGGCTAGGTTTCTTACAGTTAGTACTCAGTACTTAGTATTTTGTACTTATTACTAACGAGTCAATGACCGACATAGAGCACAAATAAAAAAAAAGGTAACATAATGAAAAGCTTTTACAATCAATGCGATGCTACCTTTAGTCCAGTCTACAACGGTTTTTACCTCAGATTTCCATCAACACCCATCTATTAGCTTGAAATAACAGTGGATAGGGAATATCTCTAATAAGCAAAGTACCCTATGGCGATATGTGCTTTTACCCTGGGGGTGGAAACCACCAACTAAGGGTTAGTAATTTTTTTATTAAAAATAACCTCAGAAATCGATAGAAAAAGCATTCTAAGCATAAAATATTCTATAGAGTTTTTTCGAAAAATCAATACTTTTTGACTTATTCGTGAATGAAAAATTCAATTTTTGTTACAAAACAATCATACTTTTAATCGTTTTTTCACAAATAACTCAAAAAATTTCAATTTTATCAATACTATAACTATAAAAAACTATAAGAAAGTATAAGAAGCTAAAATGTAGCTTACAAAAAATAAAAAGAATGTTTTTTTTTCTTTTGGCTATAGATTTAATACAAACCGAGTTATGAGTTATTAAAGGTGAAATTTATTTAGTGAACCAAAGATCCTGAAAAATTAAAAATGGAATTACTGGAAAAAGGTCAATTTTGCGGAAAAAATGCTAAGTAGCTTTTTTAAAATTCTTTAAAAAACCTTTCAAATGAAACTTTATAAGACTGTAGGATATAAAATAAGCGAGTTGTGATGAAAATAATGTAGAATCCCTTTTTTCCGAGAAAAAAAAACATCAGTTTCACCCTTCATATTGCATAATTGAAATAAAATGTTATAAATTTACAAATCACTTTATTTTAATACTAATAATGGGATCAAGAAGTTTGAATCGTTTAGAAAGCTTGGTTTTGAAAAAAATTATGGTTTTACAGAAAGCAGTTATTAATTTTTTAGAAAATTTCTTTTTTTAAAAATTAATAAAAAAAATATGGAAGATACGTAAAAATTGCTAGAGAAAAAATGTTAGGTTTTTTTTTTATTGAAAATTTTAATTTTTTTTTAATTTTCATATCTTGAAAATTAACCGAGATATGACCTTTCAAAGTTCACAATGGCGTATGATTGGTGCCGTTTTGGAGCCTTTTGAACGTTTCCCTTTCAAAAATAAAGGGTTCAATAAATTTGTAAACTTTTTAGTCTAATAGATTATAAATTTTCCTACAAAATATTTTTTTAATCGACTGTCTAGCTTAAAAATTAAGGGAGATATGGCCAAAACAAATTAACATTTATTTTTAAATTTCTGAGCAGGTACATTTCGGAGTGTGTTTACATCATATATATGTATACACATAATTAGAAGGAACGGCATGGAGCTGACAACATCTGCTTCGGTGAAAGGACTTTCTACATATATATGTGTATTGTATATACATATACATGTGTGTAAATTGGACTTTTATGCAACTCAACTTGCAGTGGATGTTCTGGTGAACATTGTCAGAACAGTGCTCCAATAACTGATAAAGAAGAGGACGAAGACGAAAATACAGATAGTGATAATGATGATTTTTGATTTATATTTATTTTATACATTAGTTTGTTTATTTTTAAAATACTGTACACTAAATACATGAAAAAAATTATATTAAAATATTCCTTTTTATTTTTCCACATTTTCATAATCTTTCAAGATTTTTTTCGACATGAGGGGTAGTTTTTAAGGGACGAAAATTTGAAAAATAATTATTTACAAGTTGAATACGACAAAAAGAAATCAATTTTATATAAATAATATATTACATTCTATAAATAAGATCGTAAATGATTTTCTTTAATTTTTTTGTAATAAGAGATGATTTGTAAGGGTTGAAAATCTGGGATAAAAAAATATTTGAGTTCAACACGATAAAAAGATACCCATTTAATATAAATTAATAAGAATAAAGTACTATAATTGTTTTTTTTTAATTTAATCATAAAAGTGGTTGGTTTTTAAAGGATGAAATACATCGATTAAGGTTTGAAAAATCATAAATAGTATCCTAAAGCCTCAAACAAGTTAATTCAAACCCTAAATACATATGTTTTATACTTTCTAAATGCTTCAACTTTTATTTTATTGAATTTTGGCAAAAAGGGTTGTTTTCACCCTTTAAGAATAATTTGCACATATTACCATAGGGTAGATTTTGAAGTGAAGGGTTAGTACTTAATTCCAAAATTTCACGCAAATCGATGCGTGTTGATGGAATTCTGAGGTAATACCATATTTTTACCGTTGTAGACTGGACTACTGATGCTACTAAACGCTTTTGTAAATCTATATAAATTATACCTATATTAATACGTGATATAAGATATTAAGTCTATATAATAAATCTATATAAATTATATCTATATTAATACGTGAAGCGAAAACTTTAGTTCCCTTTTTAAGAAAATTGCGCGGACGGAGGAGTGTGAAATTTGGTACACTTAAAGTTTATGTGCAGAAGGACGAGAAATAATATTTTTATATAATATGCAATGATGTTATATTTACAAAAGAGGAATATGCATTAGAAATACATTAAATTAAATAAATCAGTCATTGTTTACGTTCCTACTGCCAATGTCAAGAAGACTGTCAATTTTAAACTCAATAGTTTGTGAGAGTTTATAGTATTAGTTTATGTCTACGGTCGAATTTCGACCACAGGGCGACCTCTAGTTTAACATAATTGCTACTGTTAGTGTTACATTAAATAACTGTTAAATAACCTGTAATCTGATAGAGGAATGAGGAATGATTTAATGGAAAAAAATTGACACATGCGAAATTAAATTGGGATTTCTAAAAAATTTATTCCTTATTTTTTTAAATAGTATGATTTTTTTGTATTTTAGCAATGAATATGGCAGAAAAATTATATGACAGATAGTAGATATTGAAAATCACGACAATAAGCGTTCTGCCAGTCCCGTCGTCGGATCACAGGACACAGGGGTCTGAAATCGGGGACGTTGGCAACCCTACACGCAAGTACTATGAGTTGGTCAAGGTATTAAAGTTTAATAATTAAACCAATGATAGTGTAGCAAACTGTCAGTATTGGTTACAGATTGCCACTTTTAAGTTCAAGATACTTAGCTAGATATGATGTTTGTTGCGCATTGATGTTGTGTCTTCTCCGATAGGGAAATGGTGTGATGTTCAAAGTCAAAGTTAAATTAATTTATTCAAGTAAACAAGGTATTTTTGAACGTCAAATCTACTTGAGTTCGGTTTGAAAAGAAAACCTGGACACTGAGAAGAACCGACAAGAAACTCAGTCAGGTATCATTTTTAACCGACTTCAAAAAAAGAAGGAGGTTCTCAATTCGTCTGTTGTTTTTTTTTTGTATGTTTGTTACCTCATAACTCCGTCATTTATGAACCGATTTCAAAAATTCTTTCTTTTGGTAGGTAGTTCTTCAGAGGTGGTCCCATTCAAATTTCACTGATATTGGAGCCTGAACTTCAAAGATACACTTGATAACACGACCTGGTTATAACCTATATTTATATTGACGATTCTCTTGTATATCGTTGCGCTCCGGAATTAGAATGAAGTTAATTGCAGACCTGCCCTAGAAATTTATTTAGGTCAAGACCACACAAAAGGGAGAAATAAATAATTTTTATTAAATAAAAAAAATTAAACCGCCTTCAAAAAAAACACTGAAAAGTATGAAATAACTATACTAATCAAAACTCAAGTACAATTGAAATAACTTTATAAATACGATACACATACCTATGTAATTAAATTTGTCAGTTATTGAAGTCGGTGCCAAATCAATGTGCAACAACAGAAAGTCTATTAGTTTGGTGGGCTTGGCACCGACTTCAGTACCTGTCGAATTTAATTATATAGATATGTGTATCGTATTTATGAAGTTATATTTTAATTGTACTTGAGTTTTGATTAATAAAGGATAGTTATTTTAAATTTCACCGATATTGGAGCTTGGATTTCGAAGATACACTAGATAACACGACTTGGTTATAACCTTTATTTATACGAGGGCTGCTATTTATGTATCCGGAACTAGCCAGCAGAGGCGTCTTTACCTATGGTGTAGGGTGTGCGGCGCACACGGGCGCCGGGTCTAAGGGGGCGCCGAGCGCCCTCTAGTGCGACACCTCCAAAGATGCGTCGCCCGCGGCGCCGGCGCTCTCAAAGACCCTGCGCCTGTGTTTATGGCCGACGCCGGGCGCGCGGTAGCAAAGCAAGGCGCGCCACCACAAGCTACTCCTTTTCCTACTCTACACAATAACTTTTGTTTCAACGTGAAATCAGCCTTAAAACAGATAGTTAAAGATTATATTGGCGTAATGTCGCATCGCTACCAAAGGCGCGTGCCGGCGTTGCACCTGTTTGTTTTGATTTGTTTGACAATACGCCGACTATCATTGCTAACTCGGCTGTTTTGGAATGTTATAAAGTTCAAATTAAAATTCCCAGGGACGTGCGGCGGTCATTTTCAAAGGCTTGTGTACGCGTGCCGCATTTTTTGTTTTACCGCTACAGCGTAGTTTTGCGAAATAAGCCTTGATGCAATTGGATTAACTATCATCTTTGAGTAAACATGTAAATGTGAAGTAAATCGGCTTTTCTTTTGATAAAAATTATATAAAAGGTAAGATTTGGTTATTTGCTTGCACAATTATTGTGACAAGCATCGAGGTCAGAGGTCATCAAAAATAGCCAGTGAAATCCATGAAAAAAAAAACTATCGAGGTGCTATCGAGTGATAGATATCGAAGTTAAATACCCACGACCTAGGATTTTTCATTTGTTTATCCTACTGCAGTGCGGAACAAACAACGGTAAGTTAAAGTGCTTTAATATGTTGTACCTACTAGTATACTTACTTAGGTATTTATTTAGGTCTTACTTTTACCTAACCTTTGAACAATTAACTACTTTTTTATTTAATTTATTTATTCTGTTTGATTGCCTAATGAAGGTACCGCGACGTTGATTGATATGTGTCATAATTATAATATATAATACTTAGTCCAAGTTGCAACTATTTCTCTGGGCCTATATTAATTTACATTGATAGTACTTTTAGGTGCCTATACTTAGTTTATTATTTATTTTAGATGTCCTGATGGCGATGGAAAAAAGAAACTTTCTGGTGCACAAAGTCGAAAAAGAAAACTGGAGAAGGAAGTGTCTCTGAAAAAGAATACATGTTCTATTAAAAAGTTTTTTGTTCGACCCGGTCCATCCTCGGACGAACACCTGGAGACAGAGACATATGAAAACCAAGATAATTCTACAGCAGAACTCGTCCCTTCAACGTCGCCGCCGCCGCCGCCGCTGCTGTCTTTGTCGTCGGTAGTCGAAGAAGACGAAGAACCTCCTAGTGCCGAAGCGTCCCCGGAGAATATACTTCGAGAAGATGTAATGAATGATCTCGCGTTATGGCCACAGGTGTTATCCGATAAACAGAGAATATTTTTGATGGAGCGTGGGCCAGTACAGGTAAAAGTGGGTTCATATCCTTCGAATAGTTCAAAAAGATCTTTTTCAAATGCTTATTATACTAAAAAGATGTTAAATAATGAAACCGTTTTAAGAAACTGGCTGGTTTACTCTAAGTCAACTGATTCTGTTTATTGTTTTTACTGTAAACTTTTTCATGCTGATGCGACTCCTTTTAATGGTGAAATAGGTTACAAAGATTGGCAGGATTTGTCTACTGCTATAGAACGTCATGAAAAGAGCTTAGGGCACCTATCATGTCTTAAGAAACAAATTACGTTGAAAACTGTTATTTTAAAAGAAAAGTCGGTAGATTTCTTGCACCAAAATGAAATTGATCGGGAAAAAAACGTTGGGTTGCAGTACTCGAACGAATAATCAACATAATTCATTTTTTAGCGAGGCAATGTCTGGCTTTTCGGGGAAGATCTCAAAAAATTTACGACTCCGATGATGGTAATTTTTTAAAGCTGGTTGAATATACCTCTAATTTTGATAATGTGCTTGCGGAATACATTGCTCTTATTCAAAAATCTGAGTCACGCCTAACTCATTATCTTGGCCATAACATTCAGAATGAAATAATACAATTATTAGGAGAAAGAATAAAAAAAGCTATTGTTTTGGAATTGACACAATCCAAATATTTTTCCATTATTTTAGATTGCACTCCAGATATTGCACACGAAGAACAAATATCGGTTGTCGTACGGTACGTTCTTTTAAATGCCAGCAACAACAAGGCTGAAGTAAAAGAACACTTTCTGGGTTTTTTTCCTATTACAGACACTACTGGCCTGGGCTTAACTCAATTTTTGTTAGATTGTTTAATCTCAAACGAAATTGACATACAAGATATGCGTGGTCAAGGTTACGATAATGGTGCAAACATGAAAGGGAAAAATATAGGTCTACAAAAACGAATTTTAGATTTAAAACCGCGCGCATTTTACGTACCTTGTGCGGCACACAGCCTAAATTTGGTGGTGAATGACGCTGCTAAAAGTTCATTAGAAATTGTCAATTTCTTTTCAGTTGTGCAGGACATTTATGTTTTTTTTTCTACGTCAACAGCACGTTGGCAAATACTTGCTAAAGAAGTGCCAACTTTAAGTCTAAAACCACTCTCAAATACTCGATGGGAGAGCAGGGTTGAATCAGTAAAAGCTCTACGTTTTGAACTGGGAAAAGTGTATGATGCCTTGTTTACCATATATTCCGATAGGAGCAAAGATGCCGAGTCAAGAAATATGGCAAATTCATTACTGACAAAAATTAAGTCGTTTAACTTCATCTGCTCTCTGCTTATTTGGTTTGAAATTTTAAGCAAGATAAATATAGTTAGCAAGGCACTTCAAAAGTCAGACGTTGTATTGTCAGAAGCGGTGAAAATGATTGATAATGCAAAAATAAGTTTGTCTGAATTCCGCAATGAGTCTGCTTTTGAGGAGCTCCTTAACAGCGCGAAAACTGTAGCGGAAGAAGTCGAGGCAATAGCAGAATTTCCCACACCTGCACGCCCTCGCGCTCGTAAAAGGTTTTTTAATTATGAGGCGGAGGATGAACCGATAACAGACCCGAAAACACATTTCAAAGTAAATTTTTACTACTATTTGTTAGACACCGCAATTACTAAGTTCGACGAACGGTTCGAACTTTTGAATGAAAATAATGTAATTTTTTCATTTCTTCAAAAATTGAAACACTGGAAAGATTTGGACTCAGATACAAAAAAAACACATTGTTCTAATTTAGAAAATAAACTTAGCCATGCTGGTTCTTCAGATGTGGAAAAGTTCGAGCTCTATAACGAAATCGAATTATTACCGATGTTTATTGATGATTCCACTACGCCGTTGGATATTTTAAATTACTTGTTTACGAATAAACTAATTTCAATGTTCCCAAATCTGTCCACAGCACTGAGGATATACCTGACACTTCCAGTCACGGTCGCACATAGCGAAAGGTCATTTTCTAAACTAAAAATTATTAAAAACGATCTTAGATCAACATTGTCGCAAAGTAGACTGACAAATTTATCGTTAATAAGTATAGAACATGAAATCAAAATTGAAGTTAGTGACATTGTTAAAGATTTCGCTAATGCAAAAGCACGAAAAGTAACTTTTTTGTAAATACATTTGTGTGTGTGTACTGTGTATATATTTGTGTGTACGAGCGTCCTGTAATGTAACTATATTAGTTTTTAAATTAAATATGTTTGGAAGAACTACAAAGTTGTGATTTTTTATTCTTGATGTAACCCCTTCCATCCAAAAAAAAAGTTTTTGCTTTCCGACACCATTTGCACCCGAATTTCCGTTTGAAAATTATAACTGTTAGTATTCCATTTTGACCCCGCTTCTACTAGAGGGCGCCAGGGTACTGGTTGCACAGGGGCGCCACAAGGGCTAGAGACGCCTCTGCTAGCCAGTGACAGAACAATATTAAAAAAGTAATTATAACATTTAAAAATGGAACTCTTTGGCTGAAGAATACAATTTGTTTCATGTAGCTGTCATTTGTTTATCCTTTGTGGCGTCATTTTGAAAATTGCGAGTCTTTATTTTCGTGCTATGATTTATTACGATTTTTGGCGAGGGATAACTCAAAAACAGTGCATCGATCAACTCACTTCGACTTTTGGGGACGAAGCACCATCGAAAACTACTGTGTATCACTGGTTTAGTAAGTTTAATCGTGGGGGGTCTGTGCTCACGGACGAAGTTAAAGAAGGTCGCCCTAAATCGGTTGTTGTACCTCAAAATATTGATGCTGTGCGGGAACTAATAATGCAAGATCGTCATGTTACATATCGCCAGATAGAGGCGCATAAGTATGACGAGTATATATAAAATATTACACGAACATTTAGCTGTAAAAAAAATTTGTTCACGTTGGATTCCGCACAACTTGAGAATTGACCAAAAACGGGCTCGTGTCGATTGGTGTGAAAAAATGTTACAAAAGTACAATCAGGGTGCGTCAAAAGCTGTCTATAACATCTACACAGGTGATGAATCTTGTATATATGCGTATGATCCTGAAACTAAACAACAAAGTTTTGGTGTTCCAAGATGAGCCGAACCCAACAAAAGTCATTGATTCAAAAAGCACTTTGAAGCAAATGGTCGCTTGTTTTTTTGGTATAAACGGACATGTAGCTACAGTGCTACTAGAGGATCGTAAAACGGTTAATTCTGAATGGTACACGACCATTTGTTTGCCAGAAGTCATTGAAGAAATAAGAAAGAACAACCGACAACGCAGAATCCTTCTTCATCATGACAATGCTAGCTGCCACACATTGGCCGAAACAACTCGGTATTTGGAAGATCAAAAGATCGAATTAACGGGTCATCCGCCGTACAGCCCCGAATTGGCCCCCAACGACTTCTATTTATTCCCAACCGTGAAGAATAAATTACGTGGTTCAACGTTTTTCGAGCCGTGAAGAGGCTGTTGATGCGTTCAAAATGCACGTTTTGGAGATACCTCAATCTGAATGGAAAAAGTAGTACGAAAATTGGTTCCAACGCATGCAAAAGTGCATTAATCATCATGGTGAATATTTTGAAAAGGAATAAAACTATAATAAATGCTATATGTTTGTTTCACTTTGTTATTCCGGATACATAAATAGCAGCCCTTGTATTGACGATTCTCTTGTATATCGTTGCGCTCCGGAATTAGAATGAAGTTAATTGCAGACCTGCCCTATATATTTATTTAGGTCAAGACCACTCAAAAAGGAGAAATAAAAATTTTTTATTAATAAAAATCAAACCGTCTTCAAAAAAACACTGAAAAGTATAAAATAACTATCCTTTATTAATCAAAACTCAAGTATAATTAAAATAACGTTATAAATACGATACATATACCTATATTATTAAATTTGACAATTATTGAAGTCGGTGCCAAATCAATGTGCAACAACATAAAGTCAATTAGTTTGGTGGGCTTGGCACCGACTTCAGTAACTGTCAAATTTAATTATATAGGTATGTGTATCGTATTTATAAAGTTATTTTAATTGTACTTAAGTTTTGATTAGTAAAAGATAGTTATTTTACACTTTTCAGTGTTTTTTTTTTGAAGGCGGTTTAATTGTTTTAATAAAAAATTTTTTAACAATTTTTTTCATTTTACAGTTATTTAAAATACAATATTCATGAAGCAACTAAATTCATGCGCAGAGAGGATTATTTCCAGACTATTGGTGTGTCTTCAATGAAATCGCTAATTTTGTAGTATACCTTTCCAAGCAGTGTGCGTTTAATAATAAGTTTAAATTTCTTTTCCGTTATTGAGTAATTTCTTGAGGAATTTTATTATGAAAACGAACATAGTAGCACAAAAATGAACCACTTGAGTTTTGTAATTTAAATTTAGGAACTAGCTGATCACTACTATGAGTTTCCATACCATTAATAACGCCTTTCTTTTGAAATAGAGTTATATGTTTTCTAGTGTACATTATGTTTTCAAATATTTATAACGAGGATAAGGTGAGTACATCAATGTCTTTAAAACGATCTCTCAGACTCTCGTGCATTCATACTCTAAATGACACGAATCGAATCTTTTGTGAAATAAAGATAGGTTTCATATGCGCCGCTGATCCCCACAGTAGCAGCCTAGCAGGTCATAAGATATAAGGGAATGGTAATATGTGAATTACACCAACTTAGCCGTAGCCACATCTGTCAACTGTCTGATGCGTCTAAAGCCGTACTGTTGATCATGAAATATCCTGCAAATGTTAAAATGTGCCAGCATTTGGTTGAGCATTATTTTTTCGAATACTTTACTCAACGCTAGCAATATCGACACCGGTAGGTAGTTTGTAGGATCTGACTTACAACCCGATTTAAATATTGGTGTAATTTTATTATGCTAGACCACTAGTAATTTCTATTGGTGCGTTTGTAAAACAATTAACAAAGACATTAGCAACCTATTTTTTTTTCAATCGACTTCCAAAAAAGGAGGAGGTTCTCAATTCGGTTGTATGTTTTTTTTTTCATGTTTGTTACCTCATAACTCCTTCATTTATGAACCGATTTCGAAAATTCTTTTTTTGTTCGAAAGGATACACTTCCAGATTGGTTCCATTGAAATTTCACTGGTATTGAAGCTTTAGTTTCGAAGATACACCAAATAACGCGACCTGGTTATTTATATCGACGATTCTCTTGTATGTCATTTGTTAACTATCGTTGTCCCCATATGATATGATGGTAGTATGGTATTATGGTAAAGTAGGGAGAAGATATAAATTGGCTGTGATATAATAAATTCAGTCAGTAGAGTCAGTCTTGTGGCGGTCAGAGAATACGGCTGGTGGCTGTCGTCTTCGGATTGTAAGAATACCGCTAGGGTGTAATTATGATGCAACCTTTACACTGCTCTTTTATAACTGATTGATATTGATATGATATTATATTGATGATATTGATAATAGCCATAATGGGCAATAATATCCCTTGTTCGATCTGTTCGCATCCTTTATTGTAAAAGCCCACGGTTTGTGCTCCTCAATAGAATGGAAGTTAACACATTGCGCTCCAGAATTAGAAAATAAACTAATTGTAGACCTGCCCTAGATATTTATTTAGGCCAGGGTCACTCAAAAGGGAGAAATAAAAAAACTTTTATAAAAAAATTAAACTGATTTCAAAAAAGAACACTGAAAAGTATGAAATAACTATCCCTTACGGATCGAAACTTAAGTACAAAAATAACTTTATAAATACGATACAAATACCTATATAATTAAATTTGACAGTTATTGAAGTATTTTAATATCATTATCACCGCCATCTGTCGACGCTCTGTTGAACACACTGGCCACCTTAAAATTATTTGCATTAAAAGACATCTTATCAGCCCTCAATCACGTCTCGGTGAGGCACAAAATGCCTATATTATTGTTACGAGCTGAGGGTAATAAGATGCCGGTTAAGGGTGCAAAGAGTTTATTTTTCTTCGTACAAGTAGATGTCAAGAACACGCGAACTTAATTACGGCGGTTCCTAATCTTCGTAGTCGCCCTCGAAGTAGGTACTTGCGTAATAGTCACAGAAGGTACACCCTTCACTCAATAACAACGTTCCCGAATCGCAGAGTTCTTCTATCCAAGGTCGTCGCAGTAGTCGTCGTAGTAGTCTATGTAATTCGCCTTGATGTCGCCTCGATATGTCGCTTCGAACGATAGTTGAAAAACACTGACTCGGCGGCGGACACGGAGCTCTATTTATAGTCGGCTAAAAAGAGGGTGGAACTTTCTAGTGAATTACGCTCGCTAACGGTAATTCGACATTGTTCTCGACGCCGCCTGTTTGCATGAGTCATAGGTACATGACACGTCATCGCTCGGGAATATTCGAGGTGCAATTTGGTTCTTCTTTCTTAATTTGACTTATACCATTCGATAGTAGGCCTTAAACCTAGCAATGCGTTTTTAGGTCATAACTCGATAAAGCCTAGGTCTCGAGATATAAGCACTAAAAGTTATGTTTCGAGTTCCACCAAAAATCGACCTTATTCTCTACGCATAAGGTCCAACTGTAACATTATATTATTTGTCCACTAATCATTCGGTATCTAATATTTGTACCTATATTTTTATACTCATAATTTATTTAATATGTAATGTCTATGTATTAATTTGTTGATTTTTGTCATGATGATCATAATTGTTTGAAAACTAATAATTCAAAAGCAAGTCATTCAGTTGCTTAGTTTACAATATATCACACAAACAGAGTGCTTACATTCTTTTTGATATACTTATTTTATTTACCTAAAGAAGCCGTGGTCCGTGGCTTTATCCGTGCTAAATTTAATATTTATCCGCGATAAAAATAAATTAAAGTATTTACTCTCTGAAAAATCCTCTACTTAGGAATGAAAGTCCCGTCAAAATCGGTTCAGACATTTCGGATACTGGCCCGGACAAACAAACAGACAGACAGACAAGAATTATAAAGACACGTGTTTGACATTTTTGAATGCAATATACAGCAAATAGACAGTTTTAATTTTACTTGTTTATATAGATTAGATTAGATACTTATAACATACTGACTTCATCAGAGCTGAAGACTGACCGTCATCTAGCCCGATCTCAATCTCATAAAACAAGTTTATTTTCGTAAAAGTATTTAACTCTTATCAATAACAACAGGTGTTTCGTGAGAATTTTTTTTGTAAAACAGCTTGTCTGGGCATGACTTGTTGAGTTTCGATGTGTTTAGATATACATAGTCTATGTTTTTTTAAGTATGAAATCATATTTTGCATAACTTTTCTATAACAGGAACTTATTGTTACGTAGTATCAATAACATTTCCAAACGATAATGCAGATACTGCTTCGCTTTAAATATCGGCAAAGCTCTAAACTGCCTTCTGACAAAAGACCGAGTCCATGAGTCCTTTCATACTGTCTTTATCATCGCAAAGACGAACTTTATTGACGCTATAAAAAATCAAACAATACTCGTCCCAGGCACCATAGGACAATCAGTCACAGAAATTGTTGTATCTAAATAAAATTATGAAAGTAATATTTTCGTACAATTATAATTTTTACAATTTATTCTACTTACTATTAATTTCTCAAAATATCAATAGGATCATAACATATCAATATATTTTGGTATATTTAGTTAATAATATGTACATAATCTATTGTTTTAAACCTGTTTTAAAGCAATGTATGCTTAATTAATTAAGTTATTATATTGTATATGAATTAATTAAAGCTTATTGTTCTTTTTTAGAACTGTTGGTCTTACAGTAAATCAAAAAATTATCAAGATTTCAGCTCAAAGGAGTGGTCTCTTATTTTTGGAGAAATAAAAAATATTATTTATAAAATAATTTTCTTAAATTGAGAATTGACAAATTTATTTGATACGTGATGGATACACAGTTGTAAATTGATTAGAAGAGGGAATCGTAGAATGAGAGTTTTCTTGATGAGATGACATTATTTATATTTCATATATAAACAGAAAGTACATACATATGTTAATATTTACAAACTTAAAACTACACATTATCTTAAATAATAAACTTCCTCAAAGTTGCCGCTTAGAAAGCTATATAAACAGTATATAAATATTGTAAAAATTACTCGTTTTATCACTTTTGAACTCGATTGCACAAAGTATAGGTAAAAGTAATCTCAACAGAAAAGTCTTAACATATTTTTTACGCCTGTACGAGACAGTGCAAGCCGCGCACCCGGCCTCAGCACGTGCGCAAACTTGCCGACCGTTACATCAATCTTGTCTGCCTTCGTCTGTATTGGGCAATCTTATCTACTTTACTTACCTAACGAATTTGATTTTTAACTTATCATCCATAGAATAGAAATTCCATCATGCGTTTTACGGCGTTTGTAACGTTTAGTAAACTTATACTTCCGATACCTTTCGTAGACAATGAAGGCATTCAGTGTCTGGACAATGCGAGGAGGCTCCTGGTATAGTACGATTAGTTGGATTTATTTAACGGTTCCGATCTCAAGTAAGACCAGATACGAAGAAGTTTCGATACCGCAACGACATGTATCACTTTTAACGGTTTGATAACATGGGTTAGGGACGGGCGATTATGAAACGGTCATATTATGTTCGCGCATAAATTTATAACACACGTATACTTTCTAACGGATTTGAGGTCCCTTAATAAGAGTGTTTCATGACATGAAATTTTTACGTATTATAAAAAAATCCCCTAACTACGTAGATCCGTAGTGTTTGTTTGGAATAAACCTCGTATACGATCACTAAGTGGTATAGTTTAGATACATAGTTGGTTGCAGTGATTAAAGTATGTGAAGCCTGCATAGTCTACTACAGGAATTCAAATGGTTACCAGCTATAACTACTTGTCCTCTTTTATACTTGAAAAAGTTTAACGTGTGTAAACACTATGTTAGGTGTATGATGTTAAAGTAGTCACAATTTTTCGAAAGTTAGTGCGAACTATAGAAAATTATTTAACACTAACTGAACAAAGTCTGAATGCGTCACTGTAATAATTATTACTTTATCGGAACTAACTTATCCTGATACGAAAAAAATTACATTTTGGACTTTTTGGCGGGAACGGGAGAAGCGAGGTTGTCATTTTATTTAGTATTTCTATTTTTTACATTTTTGTGAGTTTTAAAGTACAAAGTATATTGTGTTTTAAAGTTCTGTATAAGTGAAAAGAATGGAGTAGGCCTAAATAAACATCTGTAGCTGAAGTTCTCGCGAAATCCATTTTAACTTCGGTTAAACCTACAATCACTTTACTGGAAGAGTTCTACGATAAGAAAAATCTAATTTACTTGTGATTCTACTTCTTAATACGTGACATTGGCAAATGCGCTAATCTGTGCGACTTGCCATAAAAAAGAAAAAAAATTACATCGATGTGTAGAATATCGACACGAATATTAAGTTTGCATGATAAGTTTTCAGTTATATACTTATTTACAAAGATTTAACATCTGATCGTTTTATATCTTTCGTCTTCTAAAGTTTTAAAATGTTCATTTATCGTTGATTTCTGGTGAGTGGTTTTCCGGCGGAAACAATCTTGCTCAGCATCTGACTAGGGGAAGCTAATAATAATAGGCGCCTATCTGATATAGCCTAGCTCTCGTTCATTTTTAAAAATGTTACATACCATTTTTATTCCTTTCACGTTCATTCCTTTGCGTTTGCCGTCCAGGAAGATAGTTCAGCCTCCTTATTTTCATCTGCGACTAATGTATCACCAATCACCAATACATAATATTACTTACATGTATAAACAGTAAAATGTCCAGTCATAGTTATTACACTACATACATGTTATAAGATTGTATTTAGAAGTTTTTGTATTAGAAATTGACATAATATAAGGGATAGGTAGGCTACCTATCCTTTATATATTTTAATCACTTATGTATAGGTATAAGTAAGTCCATCTACATACATTCGAGAGTCTAGTGTTCGTCTTGAATGTAGACGAACATTGTTAGTACATTAAACGTGGCAATTAGTAGACATGTAACGTTGAACTGTTGTCCGAGAATATTTTATGAAAGAAATTAACTTTCACTGTCTGTAATTTTATCAAAACATTCATTTATTACAGTAATTCGTAAGATTGAAAATTAAAACAAACGCTTTGCAAAGCTATGAACCTTCGCATGTGTCGTATTGAGTACTCATGCATAATGTAGTGATAGGGGAGGCGTTCTGTTAGGAAAACAATTAAGGAAAGTGAAAATGCGGTGTACCCGCCCGCATTTGTGACATCTGATCATTTCGTTTGTTGGCAGCCAGCAGCCACAATGCGCGAGCTTCGCATTTCCGAACGCTAAAATCAAAGCCGTGTAGTACATTGTAACGTGATGTAACCGTCAATATTCGACACATCACACCATACATTTGCACGATATTGGTTGCGCTAGTATTAATCAATAGGTATAGCCAATCATGAATACAAAGAAGAAATAAATTCTTACGAAACACATAGAGTAAGAAATATCTAATGAATTTTATTTCTAACTAGCTTTTGTCCGCGACTTCGTCCGCGTGGTGGCAACTTACAATAAAGAGGATTGCATAAAAACTCTCTCCGTGAAATAATACATATATGTACGTGCCAACGTTCACGGCAATCGGTCAAACGATGTTGGAGTTTAGCGGTTAGGTATATGTTTCGTATATAAACATCCATGTTACTGTATGTATATACAGATATAGCTTTTAATTTACCTAATGATATACTTAGTCCAATTTTATAGTCAAATAAATCAAAGGTATTTTTTTATTCTGTGTATAATACATACATACATCTTCGTCCTGTATCCCTAACGGGGTAGTCAGAGAGGACGGAGCGCCAAGCTTCGCGGTCCTTACATACTTCTTTCGCCTCTTCGAATCTCATCTTCTCCTCACACATTTTCGCCTAGGTATGCGGATGCTTTTGATATTTCCGGCAGCTAACACTCTGGTTAATTCGTAATAATAATTATTAACATGTATAAATATGTATTAAATATTTTGACGCAGACAAAGTTTATAAGTGTTATGGTTTAGCCAGATTATAATACGATACAGCAGAGGATTCAATATGTTTGACTCGATATAAGTATCTAGTGGTATTATGACAACAAAACCTAAGGTTTATCTTGTAAATAAAAAAAATGAGCCGTTGCGGGACGCCTGACAGATGTGAAACATCGAAACTATTTTGCATAAAAAATATGCATGAAAAGATGGTTTACTAAAGGAAATACATACATACATATCTTCACACTGTATTCCTAATGGGGTAATGGAAATAAATATGTCCTAATCAAAA
The DNA here is from genome assembly GCA_907165235.1 of Zeuzera pyrina. NCBI lineage: Eukaryota > Metazoa > Arthropoda > Insecta > Lepidoptera > Cossidae > Zeuzera > Zeuzera pyrina. The sequence goes on from OU015624.1 coordinate 16,068,169, forward strand.
AATATGGTATAATCAAAAACAAAATATTCATACTTTAGCGTAACACTGCATGCTATATTTAGACGACCTCCGTGGTGCAACGACTAAGCGCGTCGGAAAGTAAACGGGGGTTGCGGGTTCGATTTCCGCCCCAAGTCTGGGTATTTATGTATAATATGTATTTATTTACAAAAGAAAAGTATATAAGTAGTGTATCAGTTGTCTAGTACCCATAACACAAGCGCTATGCTGCGTACTTTGGGACTAGATGGCGTTGTGTGAATTGTCTGAGTATATTATTTGTATTATTATTATATGGCTATAGGTATACGAGCTCAGTACAAGCGTGTGGCGATGTGTCGTCACGTTGCCACGCCAACAGCCGATCTGCCCCACCGCATATTTATGATGTTTCACATCAAAAATATAATCATTAGTACATATTTTTATTTTCAGTTTGTAATAGTGATGTCCATTAATTATGATTATGCGGGTGACACGCGTCATTAGAAAGACTTCATTTTATAGTTGAACAGAGATTTGTTATAACAATTATAAGTAATTGTATAGTATATCTGCTTACTGCGTATTGTAATATTAAATATAAAGAGAAGTAGAAATGTCGATATTATATTAGTGCGAATGCGTTAGGGGAGACAAGAGGATTACGTTGATATATAAAAAAAATAATAAAAACAAATGCGAAAGACAATACGCACCGATCATTTGGTCTCAAACTAGAGCACCCCGTGCTATGAGAATCGGACGACGACTACTAGAGAGGTCTCCCAGTACCCAGACCCGTGACAATCTAGAAAAGTTCCTTTTCTAAATTGACCAGGCCAGGAATCGAACCCGGAATTTTCCGCGCTTAGACAGAACGTCTAAATCATTGCGCCATCGAGGTTGTCAAGGTAATATTTCTTATATTAGGTAATATTGCTTATATTATTACAGTATCTATATTAAAATATAGGTAACAAATAATAAATATTACTTTGTTTATTATTATTATTTGTATTTAAAATTTTATATTAACGGTAATTTCAATTAAGTAACCTACACAATGACTCTCCAAATAAAGCGAAGTCTGTTGAAGGCGTTGATTATTCTACTTTAATCTAGTTACAACCACAGATTTAGTAGTAACAATTACAACCGTTTTTAGAGTTCTGTGGGCCATCGCATAGTTTATCATCGTATATTCGTAGAAATGATACAAAGAACATAGTGTGGAGACCGCTACTAGCGGCGCAATACGCAAGCATGCAGCTCTACCTCTACGTTATGCCCTTACGCCCAGCTAGATGTGGCTAGACACTTAGTTTGGAATATCGACAAATGTACAACGTTGCACTCATTGATCCGACGGATTTGTTATCACATAATCATTTATTGTTATGATGGCTAGACAATAGGCCACTTTATGAAATGGTGGTGGTGGCGTGTCACGCAATGGGCAGGTACACCATAAACCGGCGACACGACACGCCTCTGACGGTATACGACATATCGAAATAAGGAATGCTTGCGACATATATTGAATACACACATGTCATAAATGGTTTAACATACATTTACAATAAAAATATCATAGTCTACGCATCCAACTCTATATTAAGACTATGTTCAGTAGTACACGCCACAAGCCGTCCGTACCCCGTACCAAATTATAGAATTGGATCAAAAGGCTACGGATTATTATGAAAATAAATGTAAAATTATACATGGATATTATTACAGCGTACCTAAGTAATCAATAACGTAAAAAAACTCCTCCAAGTCGCGGTCACTAACCTAGGCGAATGGTTCCGACGTTGGAGAATCGAAATCACCCCGAGAAAAGCATCGCCGTGTGTTTCTCGAGGGGTACAACGATCAGCCGCGCACGCCGTGCCAATACTCTCTCTCTCTCTGAACTCTCAGTTACACTTTTCGTACAGGATATACTCGTACCCTGGACTATAAAAGTGAAATACTTAGGAGTCACCTTTGACAGTGCCTTGTCACCAACCTTCTGTCACCACATGAAAATGATCCGCGACCGCGCCGTGTTCGTCCTCGGCAATCTTAATATGCTCACCTGCGCGAAATGTAAAATGTCCCTCAGCCATAAAATAACCTTGTATAAGACGTGTGTCAGGCCTATCATGACGTATGCTAACGTAGCAACTTCCTTCAAATAATACAGAATAGATTCATGTGCAGGGCCACCGGTGCCTCTTTTTGCGTGCGTAACGTAGATCAGCATTACAACTTAGAATTGCCCACAACAGTTTAATATCTAAAAGAGGCGTAGGAACGCTTCTTTCGCCGTACCTCCCTACTTTCGAATCCCCTAGTGATCGTGGGTCATCGTACACCCCGAGCCCGACGCTCGCAAACGCCATTGTAGGTCTATATGCATTATGTATTAGGTGATTGTTGCAACCTCTATATATATTCTTATCTATGGTTGCGACGACATTACACGTTTGAACTCGAACATACCCACATTTACACTACAACTGCACCGCTTCTATCGGCGGAGGCAAGGACGTCCTCCGCGACACTCGTAGAGTCTCATGGTTAGAAGCTCGATTACGTCGTACTACATGTGCACACACAGGCCTTAAGCTTTTTTAGCCGGTTCGAATCCGACACTAGTCAGTCGGCGTTAAGTCCGGCTGTCCGTGGTACTTTTAGCCTTTTCAGAAACAAAAAAAAATTTAAAAAAGCGTAACAAGACCAATTTAATAATAAGAGTTTAAAGAACATAACAAATATTGAATTAGTAATAGCATTTTATCTAATAATAAGAATGCTGGGACTGCAAAACAACAAATAAGAATGAGCGACGATCGCAAAAAAGTTAATTAAGAAAATTAAGAAAATCAAAAAGCCCGACTACATATAAAAAGAACTGAATAGACGTAAAAAATAATGTAAACAAGTTTATTGTTTAAGATAATGGGTAGTTTTAAATTTGTAAATATTAACATATGTATGTACTTTTTATTAATAAAGTTTCTATGTAAACAAGACTAGTTTCTGTTAAAATTTTTAAAATTCATACTTATTAATTATTTTATCCTCAGAGTCTCAAAGAGAGCCTGGTAGATATTCATTAGTATTATACAGAGAATTTTATACAGTTTTACATATTTTTAATATTTTTATCCTCAGAGTCTAAAGATCGCCTAGTCAATTTATTTAGTTTTATAGAAGTTTTAAACAGAGTTACTTATTTTTATCCTCAGAGTCTAAAGATCGCCTAGTCAATTTATTTAGTTTTATAGAGTTTTAATCAGAGTTACTTATTTTTATCCTCAGAGTCTAAAGATCGCCTAGTCAATTTATTTAGTTTTATAGAGTTTTAAACAGAGTTACTTATTTTTATCCTCAAAATCTCAAAGAGAGCCTAGTAGAGAAAATTTATGTAAGCTTTCAAATATTAATTTTATTACGTCCGGGTTTATTAGTTTCTACCCGAGAGTAGGAAATGCCGTTGTGCGCGGGCGGGGGTCGGCCTTTTTTATACGTGTTCTTTGGCTTGGCCGTTGAGATACGTGAGATACAAACTCTCTTGGGCTTGGCACAAACTTCAGTAACAGTCATATTTGTATCATTATATTTTTGTACTTGAGTTTTGATTAAATGTTAAAATACTAAAACCATTTTGTTATTTTCAGTGCTTTTATTCTGAAGTCGGTTTAATGATTTTCTTAAAAAGTTATTCTGTAAGTATTGAAACAGAATAAAACAGGATACAGTTGTAGGTACATTTTTTGACTGGTTTCAACGCTTTTCTTATAAGTACTTATTAGTTTTTCACATAGGTAAACATATTTTGTATTATGCACATTATTACAAATATGTACCTATTCACTAAGTTAACTTAATTAAAAGCATAATTTGCCACAGTTAATTAAGTAAGCACCTATGTAACTTATTTATCTGTACGTAATATTGTCTTATTATTATGTGTAGTTGTATACCTATTATCCATCGGAACTGTATTACCAGTTAATGTTGGTGCTATAAATGTTAATTAATCATAGAAATACGTCATTATCAATTTTTGGTAATACCTACATAATATATTTTATTAATGGCAAGTCAAACATACTGGAAAATAATTATTTTAATTAAATTTGAAATTTGTTTGAGTAGGTTCATACATAATATGCCTTCATAATAATTTAACATAATTTAAGTATATAGGTATACAAGATGGATGTTCTGAGTTACTAACTATAACACAAAATTTATAAAATAATATTCTTACTAAGAGTTGATGTTAATTTAATTTCATAGCTATAAGACATGTACTATGCACTCAAATATTATAGATAATATGTGTAATATATATGTATATCCAATACACAATATATTATGTTTTAGTATTAATAATATTATAAGTACGGTAGAATCTGTTTATTATGACTCCGCCTATATTGACCAACTGCTTAATATGAAGTAGGGTATAAAACCGGGTAATGCCGCTCAGGAGATAAGACCAGTCATTACGATTCCTCCCAAACAACGAGTTGTGGTTGCTAAGACACTGTGTACCTACGTCACATTTAAATATTCTTCCGTTGTGTATTTCAATATGTCAATGCGAAGCACGCAAGGATTGAAGGAGGGTATACCATTGGTACTCCCATTCTTTGGAAACTAAAAAGCGCTTCACCCCGTGTTGCTTGCTTCATGGGGAATTAAAAAAAAAAGAATGAGTTGTGGTATATTGGTATATGTGTATGCTGTGTGGTCTATGGGCTCACGATGGGTGCTCAGATTGTGACACTCCTGAGGATTAAATCTGCGACTTATGCCTGAACAAAGCTTGACCGGTATTACCAACCTAGTGACTGGTACTACCTGCCATGCAGTTTAATACAGGTCAAAATCATTTATTTTTTAAGTATTGATTATTCTTTTGTTTTACTTATTGATTTAATTTATTGCGATTTTGTTAGAAGAATAATGCAAGTTTAATCAGTAAAAAAATTAAATATTGATTAGTATCTGATTTGTGATTATTTCTCCTTAAGCGACCGGTGATACCCATTCTTACCCTAAGTGAAGTTTGGTTACATATAAAATTCTTTATAAAAAGTTCGGATATAATGACTTCGCTTATAGTGAAATGTCGCATATTATTACATATTTTTAAGAAATTATGTTCAGTTATAGTGACCGACATGATTCCTAACACCTTCGCTCGTTTTCGTAACCCTTTCCAACCCTTTCCCTGCGACGACGTTTGGGTTAGATACATATTATTTGTAGTTTTTTTCTCTATTAAACTAAATACCTAACGAAAATGTGAATTTGTTTATTTTCTAAGATTATGCTTTGTATGACGTCCGCTTAGTATGACGGGATTGTCACTTCCCTTCGATGTCATTATAAGCGGATTCTACTGTATACACATTGTTTTAAATATATTTAATATATAAAGCTAAAATATATACACATACATATCTTCACGCTGTCTCCATAACGGGGTAGAAACCTATTAATGCAAAAAATGTAAGTAGAAGTTCATATTAAATCGTGTGTGTTTTTACGTTTAGATTATAAGATATAATTAGAATATCTAACTACGTAGGCAGTCAACTGTAAGTACCTTGGCGTGAGGAGCCCACTTAAGGCAGCACTAGTGTCCGTCGTGCTTGACATATTGCTCTAAACGTCCGCCCAGATCCCCAACATTTATATTCCGGGCCCGAACTCTCGATCCCAGATAATGCTTTTACAATAACGATCTCAAGATGACGACGAATTCGATTTCAATACGGAACATCGTCTACTTTGTTATACACCTATTCATTATGGAAATTTTGTTTAAGAAATTCTCATCCGTGTTTGAATTTAAAATAAGTGTGAAATATTTGTAAAGATGTTACAGATATTGGTGATAGATTATTGAATTGTATACATAAATATGAATAATGTAACAGTATCAGGAAATAATTGACCTTGCATGGATAACATCCGACGATAATATCACCTATAGGCATTTTTTCATGATTGCTTTTATCGTCTTTTTGTTTTTGAGTGTGTTTATGTTTTGAATTTAGTTATTTTAGATTTTTTTTATTTCGAAACATTTGCATTTAATGCTGCCAGTTTGCTGGGGACCTTAAGCAGTAACGACTTTCTAAGCGGCAACTTTGAGGATGTCTATTATTTAAGACAATGTGTAGTTTTATGTTTGTAAATATTAACGTTGAGATATGTATGTACTTTTTTGATATCACTAATAAAATTTGTAATCGATTACATAAAAATTTCGATTATTTCTTACTTTACTGGTATTAAAAATTTTGAGCTCTTTTGTTATACTTACCTTTATAAAAATAAGTTAGTACTGTTTACTTGAAATATGATGATGATCGATCAGATGACACATGTATAAGCGAGAAATTTCACACAACAATAATATTTTATATTTACGTTCAACATTTTGTACAACTTTTTATATACCTATATACAAACATTTCAATGGTATAGGTATATTTGTTTTTCATAGGTTTTTTTTGTATAAAAATGTATATTTGTAATTAATAATATATTTACATAATAAGAACCAATCGTTTCTCAAATGGAAATGTTTTGTGCTTTACTCAAATATGTATGAATGCTATAGGGCATTGATAAAAGATATACTTTAGTAATAGCAGCTAAAACGCCGATTGAAAACATTCCATATTGTGGAGATAGGAGCATTATTTTCATTGCTAAGTGCAGCACCGAAATTGTGCAATTCCGCCGACTCGGTGCAGATGTTGAATAAAAGCAAATTGCGCACACCTTGCTCCTCTTACACATTTTCCCACGATATCGTCTTCCATCTATGTCGCGCGACCAGCAATTTCAGCTACATTCATAACTAAATACGAGAGGACGACTTACGAAAACATTTGATAGAACATCAGCTTTGTACTTTTATGTTTCTGTTTTAATTGCATCGCATGTTATAGAATAAAAAGATTTAGAAATGAAGATCGATTACATTAGAATTGAATCTTATTTTGCGATTTATTTATTTATTGATAATTATTTAACGGGGACCTAAACTCATATTTTTTTTTAATAAAATGATATATTTATCAACTGAACTTACCTAGATACTTATTTACACTTCGAGCCTCGTTCCAAACTGCACTACAGCACTAGCCTTTTAAACAATATGGCTACTACTTACATCTTGTACTTAATTTATTAATTTCTTGTTGCATTAATTTGAATCTATAACAAAAAAGGAAATAAGACACAATTTATTACAAGGACTTCATTTTTATTTTGCTTCCTATTGTAATTGCTTCTTACCTAATAATAAAAGTCTTTAAATGTTTCAGTTTTTAGTATGTGTCTAGTGTCTACCTAATGTCTAACAGGCTCTAATACTTACTTTTAAATTAAGAACAATAATAATTTGCATAGGAAAAAATTCCAGAGATCACATCCAGTAGGCTAACTAGCACCGACGCCGACACCAAATAATATATTCGGTGCTAGTTAGTTGACCGAATGTGATCTTAGAAATTGTCTATGGATGTTTTGTTGAGATGCGAAACACGCTGATTAACTAAATTGAGATTTTGACCGTAAGACAGTTAAATATCATAAGAATTCATCGCACGAAATGGATTTCCGCAAAATAACACTTGGATCTGCATAGAAATACTTTTTTTCTTTATATTTGTTGATTTGTACATAAGAGTGATATGTGTTTCACCAATGATATTATAATATTATAATACAAGAGGTAGATAGGTTACCTTAGTACTAATCCAAGTAAAATATTGTCCCAGTTACAACGTTATACAGTGATGCAAATGTACATTGCACTGCGTCGCTATGCAATGTAAAACATAATTGCATTTCAAACTAACAAATCACATAGGTCTCTAAATCATTGTGATTGGTCAATTTCAATTTCTTACTACATTTTAAGCGAATCCGTGACTCATTCATAGAATATTAGTAATTAATGCCACAGAACAGACTTTAAAAAAAATATGATTGATACCTAATGGGATTAGACAGTAAACAATGATGTTAGCTTTTTTCGAATTTCGTTTTTCTTGAATCATGTACATGAGAACATATTTATTTAAAAAGATCACCAACATTTTTTTAATTATAAATTTGAAAATGATGATTTATATATGTATTATTGCTTTTAATAAATGTAAACGATGGTTAAAACTGGGTGACTGCGTCATCCCATGATCGTGTATATTATAAAAAAGATTTGGATTATTAAAAGATTTTAGAATTTTGAATGCGCAATAGGCATTGCATGATATTGTTGATCTGTAACATTACTTTTCATATTCTTTGACCAAGTCCGGGTTGGCTAATTAGCAAAGTTTTGGGGTGCCACTTTGCGAGTGCATGTAACCTGTCTACCTCTTTTGTATTATAACAACATTGTGTTTCACGTTAATTGGATATAGGCAGTCATTCTGCAAATGGTATAGGAATTGGCTTCTGAAACCATATGTTTCACAAAATATTCTTGTTTACTTCACTTAGGAGCTTACTAATATTTAAAATCATATCTAATCATGTTTGTTTGTTTATTTGTATTTTATGGGCTGTCATACCTTTCATCGGTTTGCGATGAAATTTGGCATGGAGGTAGCTTGAATCCTGAGGACGAACATAGATTATTTTAAAGATAAAAAACGCGGACGGAGTTGCGGGCATCAGCTAGTAATCTAATATATAAAAATCAATGTTCGTTTGCTTGTTTGTTTGTTTGTCCGTATTTTATGGGCTGGATACCGTTCATTCGATTGTAATGAAATTTGGTATGGAGACAGCTTGAAGCCTGAGGAAAGACATATGCTATTTAAAAAAGAAAAACAGATGAAATCGTGGGCATCAGCCAGTAAGATATACATATGTTTAATTTGTTTAAATTTAGAATAGAAATAGGACAAACGTAACGAGGTGGCTTTAGCTTTTGCTAAATATAGAATAGGTACTGTGTTTTTGTTACCTATCTATGTAGGTACAAAATTATTATCTACTTACTATTATACAAATGTGGGTAGTTACTGCCCCATCTACCCCATAGGTTTATATGAATACTGTCGTCAAACAGATTGGATATTCCGAATTTCGGTTTCAAATAGTTTAACAGTCGGGACCCTCTATAATATCGGTCTGAGGGGAATATATCACAGAACAGTACGTCTCAATATGCAATAAAAACGGGGAACGTATGTGACCTCAGTCGGAGGATTTCTCGAGAGCACACCTGAACTAGATTACTGTATCCTTACTATAAAAATCCTACGTTCAATCGTGTACCGACATAAGGGTGACTTTGAAAAGGACCCCCCGGTTTCGTTCGATGGTATAACTAGAGAAGCCAACGAGGTTTCTATTCTGATTTACATAAACAGTTTCGCACGGGGAAGTCAAGGGATAAGAAATAAGATGCTGATTGATGTGTAGGCTAACTCTCTCACATTCCTTTATATTGTTTATTTCCAGTTTACATATTATGTGAGTTTAACACGAGAAATAAACATAATGACGAGGCATTATTTAAATAAATATTTTAATTTGATGACATATTTTCTAATTAATAATGTCTGCTGGAAGAAATTTCAATTAGAAAGAAGTTGTACCCTTTGCTCAAATTCTCTATGAGTAATATGACTTGTGTGTCGTGTGTGCAATTAATCTATACTACTATATAAATCTCTGGCGTCTGTTTGTAATTACAATTTTACTGTCTAATTTTGTAATAAATAGTCGTTTTATGACTAACTGACAACGATTCTACCATTTTTAAAATTGTTGTCTGTCTGTCTGTCTGTATGTCCTTTTATGACTGAAAAATGGCTTGACCAATCTTGATAAAAATCAGTATGTATTAAGAACGTGATCGGTACCCCTACCCCCACCCCTAAAGGGGTGAAAAGGGAGATGAAACTTTGTACGGGAAATGGTAAACCGTTGAACCGATTATGATGAAATTTGGCAGCCAGATAGTTTGACATCAGATAACGGACATAGGCTACTTTTTTACCATAATCTACCCTTAAGAGTATGAAAAGGAGGATGAAACTTTGTACCAGAAACGCTAAATCTTGGTAATATTAAATTTTGGTGCGGTGATGACTTTTTTTATCAACAATATATAGGTTACTTTTTTTATAAAAAACCCGTGAAAAGGGGGACGGGGAGGGAGGGGATGAAACTATACGCCAAATGCTAAGCCACTGAACAGATTATGATGTAGTATGGATATAGTTTGACACCTGGGAACGGACATAGGCTACTTTTTTTGACAAAAAATTACCCCTAAGGGGATGAAAGAAGGGATGAAACTTTGAATGGGAAATGCTGAACCACCGAACCAATTATGATGTTTGAACAATTATGATAATTGTACAGAGATAGTATGTGTCCGGAGACAGATGTAGGCTAGACGTAGGCTTCTTTCAAAAACAATTTTTAAACATACAATGTACATGTACATATAATCTAACCTATTCCAGGAAAGCCTTGAAATCCACGCCGACGAAGCCGCGGGTACCGCTAGTATTTAGATAAAATTAAAAAAAACGTTTATTTTTGACAAAACTATAATTTCGGATAATTAATTAGATGCGTAAAGTCGATTAAGACAGTTTTTGCACGCAAAACCAGTTATCATCATAATGTTTTATGTAGAAACATGTTTACTCAATACCTGGATAGTTATATTATATATTATACATCCATATTAATGCGATCTGGTTGTTTTCGGGACGCTTACATCCATCTTACATCTTTAAGTTTCATATAATATTCGTATTTGATAGATAGTTTATTATTTTTGGCTTCGTGTAAAAACTTAACATTATTTTTGCTATTATTTTGAATTGAAGAACCTGTAAATTGTTTTTACATCTATTTAGTTCATAAACACTATAACAATTGCATACCTTTATTAATAAATTAATACGCATATACGCACCTCTCTACTCATATATTGGTAACGATTGGTGTAAGCGTATAGGCGTCATTTGGCTATATTCGTTACTCACGGTAATTACGATGGATGTCTATATGTCTATTACTTAATCCATATTGTACATGTATGTAAGTTAAGTAATTTAGCTATTCTCAATTTTCTCAGGCCACATCTTAATTATAGCTATTTCGAGTAAGCCACACTGGACCACATTTCAATTAAAATTGAAGGAAAAAGTAAACGAGATAACACAATATTAATTAAATAAATAAAGACTAATAAATTAGACTAAATCTTGAATTCCGTATAATTTTTAATGATTCTATCTAGATCGGGCTGTACGCTACTGGAAAACGTCAGATGAGAATTATTAAATGTCGATCATTAATATTTTTGGCGTGTACCTACTACTTAAAACTGCATATCCTTGTAAAAACATATTATTTAAGTTGCTTGATTGGTTTGACAAATTTTTAAGTTACCGGGCCAAGGAATAAAGTTCGATGGGCCACACGCGCTCTGCGGACCGCAGGTTGAGAATGGCTGAAATAAAAGGTGCATTGTGTAATCACTTTGGTGTCCGTCTGTCCGTAATTTTTCTCAGAGAATATTTATATTAAACAGGTGAGAAAAACACTTCGGTACCTTTGCAGAAAAAAGTGAATGGCCTAAACGCCGCTGTGTAGGTACTGAAAAAGTTTGGGTTTATAAATTTGTAAATCACGAATAAAAAAAATTTTTATATTGTTAAATATGTTATTTTATGTTACATAACTTTAAAAGTAGGTAAGTACCACTTATCTTCCAAAGTATCAGATAGAAAAATAAATCAGAAAAGATCGGAAAACATTTAAGGAAAATTATCAGAAATAGGTCTACGACATGCAGCAACATTATTTGGCCTAAGGTTTTGACATGCACTTGGTTGGTTCTTTTTTTGAGGATAATCTGTGCGGTCGAAAAATGATTTCTATGTTAGAAGTAAGGTATGTAGAATATATATTTACAATACGTATATCTGCAGGCATGTGTACAATGTACATAATATTTTAATGTTTTAATTTTTTGTTTTAATGTTTTTTTTTTGTTTTAATTACCTGTTTTTATCGTCTAAGACTTTGGTACATTTACTAAGAATATGCTTTGAATATGCTATACGTCTATCCAAAGAAAAATTACTGACATGGAATAAAAAATGCAGGAGCAGCAGCAGCATAAAATAGTAGGAGTTTCTGAGAATTTACACGACAAGAGTTATCACAAGTACATTACAGAAATAGAATAATGTCAGCCAGACGAATAGAAAGGACGAAAGATTTGTGAAAATATTATTCTGTTTCATTTTAAATGTGACTAGAAAAGAAACACAATATCTTGAGTACGTAGAATTTATTATAACAGAAGTTAAGTTACGACTATGACGTAAAACAAATATAATATTTCATGAGTACAAGGTATGTTATTAATTATGCAATACACTAGTAATAATTTCGTTCTCATTGTATACCTCATTGTATATATACATATTTCATAAGTAGGCACAATGTTATAATATATCACTCTCAAACTAAGATGTAGATGGATCCTACATATGCAGGAAGAGCCAAAATGACAATTTCGTCATTTTGACTTTTATGTGGTAAATGCTTTCTTTCAGTATAATTTTCAACAAAAATGTATCGCAGCATAAGCAGTGGACGTAATTGTCATAGTAAATATTTAAAACTTCGTAAACTTTAGCGTCACCATCTTAAAAATGTACATGTCATATTTTAACTTTAGTAAACTTTTCTGTAAAGTTATGATTTTGCACTTTGGCCTTTACATAGGTCCCAACGATGTACGTCATGTTAAGTTTACGTTATGTAGAGATTTGGAGTGATATGAGTTTCAAATGGGATTTCAACCAAATTTCAATTTATTTTCTGGGTTTAATTAAAAGAGTCGTCTTTTGTTTTTCCCCTTAAAAAATATCATAATGTATATGAGTAAAATAAATAGGTAAGTATTGTATGTTTAATGTATATGTTTTAATATTAATTTATGACATAACGTGCAAATCAGCGAAATTTTATAAGTACCTATCATATTTTTGTTAATATTTTTGATCACCACTGGAAAATAAATTTATTGTTCAGCACAAAATTTGTCTAGCACAACGAAATTTCTCTATTGGAATAAAATATTATTTACTCAATTTTAGCGTTTAGCTGTTAATCCAACGCTGCTCTAAGGTTAAGACTGATCGCGGCGTAATTTTGTAATAGTTATGACCGTCTTCTGTTACAATCAAGCTTATGAACAAAGAAAATTACGTAAAGGGGAAAAAATTTGTACATTAACATTGAATTATTTTTATTAATAACAGGGTAAAAGTGAAAGTAAAAAGCAATGTCTAATAACGATAATTAGTATGTGTTCTTTGGCTATGAATATGTTAGATAGCTATAGCTAAAGAGCTGGTGGCAGTTTTGAAGTCATTTGCTAACCGTTAATGTCAACTTTTGGCAAATCATGATCGCTACATTATTTATTAACACATACATACATATCTTCACGCTGTATCTCTAACGGAGATCTTAGGGGTCTTAAGATACAGCGCGACGATAAAAAAATGTTTATAGATTATAATGTATTATAGTTGAATAGAGAAAGATTTCATTGTATTCTGTTTCGAAACACAATTGTGAAAAAGAAAGAAATACAGTCATGTTACATGTTGGGCATTATATTTTTCTTGTTCTGAACAAACACATTGAAAAAATAGATGGCGAGCACATAGTTTAATAACTTTTTTAACAATTGTGAATCAGAAAAACGCAGCAACTTAAAATATCTGAAAATTGGTAGGTATATCAGTATTCTGTATAGCCATATCAACATTCAACAACAATCGAGCGTCAGATACGAGAAAATATAGTAAGTTAAAACAATTTTTTTTCGCAATTTCGTGATTTCTTTCAGCGAGAAATCAGCGAAGTCTGACCTTGCTGCATAGTTTACCCAAACTCAAATAAGCTCGATTTCCTATCATTCCTAACGACGAGCAAATTATATATCACTTTTAGCCATTAGCTCTCTAGCTACTCAAATCTTTGAACGTGGAGTTGACATTAACTTCTTAGAAATAGAAAGACAATAAGAATTTCAATTTTATTTGTGTATTTACTTAACAAAGTTATACATTCGTACAAATGTAGTAATATATCTTGCAATATGGTCGGTCCGAAACACGAGTTCCATAATAATTAGACGTGCGTGATTTTGAACAGTAATAAAAACTTTGTTATAGGACGCGATATGAGACCTTTTTATATTTTGTAGGTTACCGCTACATCTAATATCATTATACAGCCTATATACTACATGAGTCAGTCATTTACATGTGACGGTATCGCGTAATAAAGTTGGCCCGGCCTCGTTTCGAGCGCTTAATATTAAAAGCTCACCTCACGTCCTACCTATAGGCTCGGTACGTACCTACGTCCTTTACAATCTTTCCGTTGTTACGACGACCTGAATCCCCTTTTGTCCCGTATGAAAAGAAGCAGGGCTAGAAAGCGAGTGTTGTGTGAATAATTGAGGAGCAGGGCCGTCGTCTTGCTTGTAAAATCTTAATAAAACTCATCGGAAACTGCGCCAGCAGTGCACGTGCGGCAGCCATTGCTCCTAAGTTGCACTGATACGAGTAATATTAATAATTCACATACAATGTATTGCACCCTCAGAGTAAGAAGGTCCTAATCTGGAATGTTAGAATTCTGAGTTATAATAATAATAAATAATCTATAAGTACCACCTTAAACACTAGTTATATAGTATGCGTCTATGTGTCAGTTTACTCTGTTATAAGGATAAAGCTTGATAGTGTAATGTATAAGTATGATATACAAACATACTTATCTATTTTTAAATGGTGCTGAACAGATATCTTCATTGTGGTATGAATGCAATAGGAACGGCAAATGTCTTTTCTATTTTGACGCTGTTGTGGTCAAGGCGTCATTAGCTTACTATTTGCAGATCGCAGACTTTACTCACGTTACACATGCATGAAAGTAGAATGCGAAGGTTGACCAATATGAATGCTAACAAAAACAAGGTTTAGGTGTTTGAACAAAGGTCAGTAAGCCAAGTCCATAAACATTTTGAGCAATTTTATATTAAAACAAAATGTGTCGAAACTTTGCAGGGCGCGGCAAGATGGGCTGTGGTCTCATTGGTCACATTGAGATCAGACTTATATGGTTCGAGCACAAAGAAAAAATGAGATATGTCTGATGAAGAAAAAAAATATTAAAAAAAAAATTAAACCGCCTTCAAAAAAACACTGAAAAATACAAAATAACTATCCTTTACTAATTAAAACTCAAGTACAAAAATAACTTTATAAATACGATATAACTAGTCGGTGCCAAGCCCAGTAAACTAATCAATTTTCTGTTGTTGCACTTTGATTTGGCACCGACTTCAAACTGACAACTTTAATTATAGATGTATTTGTATCGTATTTATAGTTATTTTTGTACTTGAGTTTTGATTAGTAAAGGATAGTTATTTTGTACTTTTCAATGTTTTTTTTTGAAGACGGTTAAATGTTTTTCTTATAATTTTTTTATTTCTCCCTTTTGAGTGACTTAGGCCTAAATGAATATCTAGGGCAGGTCTACAATTAATTTCTTTCTAATTCTGGAGCGCAATGACATAGGACGTACTAGAGAATCATCAATATAAATAAAGCTTTCAAGCAGTTAACGTTATTTGGTGTATCTTTGAAGCCCAAGCTCCATTCCCAGTGAAATTTAAATGGGACCACCTTGGAAGTATGCCCTTTAAAAAAAAAAGAAATTTCGAAATCGCTTTACAACTGATGAAGTTATCGGTGAACTTACGTAAAAAAACATATATACCGACGAACATAGAACCACCTTCTTTTCTTGAAGTCGGTTAAAAATATACAGAGCGAAAATAATAATAAATAAAAGTAGTTGCTAAAGCCAAGAGAGACCAAGGCTGACTTATGAAGATCAAGTAGCTAAAGTGTTATTGTCGAAAACACTAATATACCTCGGTGAAAGTGTGTGACGAGAATCATAAGATTTGAGGAGGTGAAAAAAGTATGTTAAGACTGCGATGCTTAGCACTCCATCTCCTCTGACTACCTCTTTGAGCATACCGTGTGAGGATAAGTATCATGGTTTACTATATTTTTAAGTGTTTTCGTTATCATAAATAGTCCTCTCTGACTACCCCGTCAGGGATATAGTGTGAAGATATGTTTGTATGTTTTCATAAATCAAATCTGACGGAGCGGTACGCGATGAGAGTTGTATCGTTAGCAACGAATTTTTAAGAAATTAATTTTCTATTGTAGTTTCGTCAGGATTTTTAAAGGTATTGTAACGGAGCAAGATGACGTCACTGTCACCGGGTCTGCCTAGTTGACATCACATCCTACCTGCCACATTTGTTGTCGCCGAGGCGTGGGAGAAGTAACGTCAGCAAGTCTATATAAGACGATGCGTCCCAAGATATGGATAATTCTACATCATTCTGCGGGTTTAGCTGTTAATCGTTCGTCGTCGGCTATTTGTGACAATTTCTTATTAATTATTGAGAAATAAAATGTAAAAGTGAATATACGAGTGTGTGTTCTTAATTACCGCAACAGTATTGAAATTATGTCTTTCATTTAAAACATTGTTTTGATAAATTAGTATTGTCAATAAGTAACGAATGTCAATTTCTTTCATATCTCCAAAATTATTGCTCATTAAAGAAAATTGATTAACAATTGTCGTATTTTTTCAGCTCATTTACAAAATTATCGCTCAGAAAATTTTTATTAAAATTACAAAAGGATATTGAAGAAAAATAATAGGATAGCATTACATTACAACATTTTTTTAATATAAATAAAATCTATGACATACTTGGTTCGCAATTGGAAGCAATGAACATTATTTAATTATGGTATAGTACTCGTATTATATGGTAATTAATGATCCTACTAGTACGACGTGCACTTCATGTGAGAGTTGTATAATATAATATAATTTAATGTATTCATTTTTTAATATTTAATGTTTTATATATTAAAAAATGAACACATTAAATTATATTATAAAATTTTGAAAAAAAAATTTAATTTTTAATATTTTATGATTATTAACAAAGCTAAATCGACTACATTAATTTAACGTGCCTTGGCCTTGAGACATTCTAGTTAGTATGTTCAAAGGTTACCATGGCTTTCGCATTCCAATTTTAAGTCATTATCGGAGTTATTGAGGTTTCATAATTTGATATTAGGTTTCAATATAGTCAGCATTAATTTTATTGTTATTCAATAATCAATTAGTTAACGCTCTTGTGTATTGTGTGTAATATTGATTGTTTTTAGACGGTGTTCACTTATACGACTACAATCTCTAGTTGTATGATGTATAGCCTTACCGATATGCCTCTGCGTTGTAACTATTCGCTTTGGTTGTGTGATAAGGGCTAGAGCAGACATTGTATCACATTACAATATAACAAGAAGTAAGAAAATAAAGAAATAATTTCAATAAGGTAAATTACTATCGATATTTCAGACAATTCATAACGATTATCATGTATTCTGTACGCATTTGATAATAAGTTTGTGTTTTAAAATCTTTGTGATTTGATGTCAAATAGGTAAGCCATTAAAAATTTGGCGTTGCCTAAAAATTAAATTAAAATACTTTGGTAAAAAAATGATGTTGAGTTTCTGCGTGTAGTGATGACCAAAATCAGTCTTTGTTGTATTCTTGGTACTGGTCTTGCAAATTCAAATATATAGATAAGACCAAACCAAAAACAAAAATTGGTCATTATCTCTTATGCAACTTTTCGATTAATAATTTAATAATCTATATGTATTTTAGTATTTAATAGGACAATAAGTATTTAATTTATATTAAAAAAAAATTGTAATTTATAAGTATATTTCACATTTCACATATATTTGACAGTTATATTCATAGGCAATAGTATAAAAAAACGAGTAGGTAGATCTTTAAATAATTCAAATAAAAAAAGAATAATAAAAATCGGTGCACAAATGGCGGAGAAATTGGTGAACATACATAAAATTTTAATTAAAGAAAATGAGTAGATAAATAATTATTATGTTTATAAAAAATCATTATTTTGGAAGTGTAATAGGATATTAGTAGTTATGTATAGCGTATAAAGTTATCTTTACAGTGATAGATCTATTGTTCTGGACACGTGTATTTCCCTAGTGATAGGTAAGTGAAGGTGTTCGAACAGACAATGACTAGGGTCGAGTTACTATCAGTGACCTGAGGAGAATAGCTGTGCAAAGAAAACATGAGATAGTTACTTATTTTAAAAATAAGCTGGTTTCTGTAATACTTTCTCGACAAATATAACACGCACACAATACATACTATAACTTCATGCGTTTTTCTATTAAGGATGGACAAGAGCATCAAGGTGCACCGAATCCCACTTTGATATTTCTTTCAGTAATAAGCAATAGTCTAGACCAGTGATTCTCAATCTTTTTTAGTCGCGGCACACTTTTAACGATTTTGAAATTTGGCGGCACACAAAGAAAAAGATAAGTTTAAAAGTGTTTACTTACCTATAATACACCGTGTAAAATAGGTTATGATAATAATTTTAAATGTAAAATAAAATAATATGTACTACAAAAATAACAGTACGTTTATTAAGGGATTAATTACAAGTAATTAAAAAAAACATTATAATTTTTACTATATACATTTCTAAAATTTGGCGACACACAAAAGTACCGCGGCACAGCGGTTGAGAATCACTGGTCTAGACTGTAGACGTCATTGTCGATAACGATTTAAATACGAGTATAAACTAAATAATTCATATAAAATATATACAATTCTTCTGTACGTGTGTCACTGAACTCCTAAACGGCTGGACAGATTTTGATGAAATTGTTTTGTGTTCGAGTGGGTTCCTGGTTGGTTTAGATTCACAACTGGACCCAGTAGGTGGCACCGCAATTGGTTTGTAGGAATTTTCTATTTTAATCCAATATTCGGATAGGACACCGTCTGTCGGGTCCGTTAATATAAAAAAGAAATTGTAAACAATGTTACGGCCTGCTTACGGCCGGCGGGAAATCGCTGTCGTAGTTCGTAGCTGACCTATTATATTAGTATATTATGAAATAAAGGTGGGTCTGGGTGTCACTGGATGGGTGGGTGCTCCTCTATTGGTTGGGTAGCACTCGCGGTACAAACTTAGTGACAAATACACAGGTTATGTGATCTGAAACTAATTTCGGGCCATATAGTATAATTGTCTGGAAATTATTATTATCTGTACATACTACAGGTAAGTATATACACACATCAAAAAAGTCTAAGCAACATGTACGATTTTGAACTTTTGAACGATTTTTACTATTGTAATATATTTATATTTCTTTTTTAAATAATAACTAAGCATTTTTGACGTGTTAGTGACTAAAGCAACAAAATCCTTCATTCAATTGTTCATTTAATCATAGTAATTCACAATATGTGTACCGTAACATACGTAGTACTTATAAAATAAAGTTAAAACGAAATTAAAATTTTTATGTTTTACAAAATTAAATAACGACATTTTTTAATTATTTGGTAATTCAATTTAAAGTGTGACCGCCTCTGTTGTTTAAAACTTGATGGCAGCAATTTTTCAATGAATTTATAAGATTGTTTATCTGATCCTGCGGCAGTCGGTCCCAATGGAATTTTAACAAGTCTTTCAGTTGTTGCGTTGTCGACACTCCGTCCAGGTACTCTAGAACACGTCTCTGGACCATGTCCCATGCGTGCTCGATGGGATTGAGGTCTGACGATTGTGCAGGCCACGGCAATACCCGGATGTTTTCCATTGCCAGGTACTCTCTGGTCCACCGAGCTGTGTAGGAACGCCCATTGTCATGCATCAGTGTGAAATCTGAGCCAAGACTTTGTGCAAATGGGTGAACATAAGGCCCGAGGATATCTTTAACGTAACTTTCAACGTTCATATTGCCATCTACAAAAACTAGCTCAGTTAGTATACCATCACTGTGGAGCCACTGTAAGGGTGCACTTTCTGGACGAATTTCAGCCGTTCAGCATTTCCGGGACGACGATACACTCTTACCCTTCTCGTTTCAGGCCTAAATCCAAATCAGGACTCATCACAAAATAAAATTTTATCCCTACAACATTCGTTTCGACGGGCGCGAACCCTTGGCGTATAGGCGGGCACCTAATTGGGCGTCGTGCTTGTAGGCCGTATTCGTGCAGTTTATTTCTCACGGTTTGGTGGCTAACAACAACACCGCTTGAGAATTGTAGCTTTAAACCTATCTCCCGGGCGGTTAACATCAGCTGATGTTAACCGCCAGCCCAGCTTATTTATCCGATTTACCTTTATATCCTGCAAGAACAATAACATTAAAACTCCCGGTCGGGTCAATTTAGGAAATGAACTTTTGTAGATTGTCTCGGGTGTTGGTGTACAGGGAGACGTTTCTAGTCCTCGTCTGGTTTTCATAGCACAGGAATACCCAAGTTTCAGATCAGATGACTGGTGTATATTTTTTTATTTTATTTTAATGTACTCGAACTGTAAAGGCTGTTTAGAATTTAAAGTTATGACTGTATGTAACTGGACTGTGTCTGAGGTATATTCGTTAACTTTTAAGCTTGTGTTAGAAACTGTTTGTATGTACATATGTTTTCTCTTGCAAAAAGTTTCATAACATTGACATATTTACAATAAAAAAAATTCATAAATTCATTCTAGCCAGAGGCGGCAATGCGTGGGCGACGTGGCCTACGGCTTTCGCGGTCTGAGGGGCCTCGTGCCGCGAAAGTTTATGCATTCAAAGACCTGAACGCGACTAAAAATCTTACTCGTCAAAATCAGTAATAAAGAAAAGAAATTAAGCTAATTTTACCCAACTATTAAACATTGTAATTCGAATTTTGTTAATAATACCGGTAACTATAACCTCTGCTGAAAGGAGTTTTTCAAAATTAAAATTAATAAAAACTTATCAGGAAAGACTTTCGGCTTCAGCAGTCTATTGTCCAGACTTTTTGTCTATTGAAGCAGATATAGCATCTAAGCTTACTTACAATACAATTATTAACAAGTTAAGTAAAGTTAAAAGTAAGAAGGTTCTGTTTCCTTAGTTTTTTTCTAATTATCTTTAATGTTAAATGGTCAAAGAAAATAGTAAGAATTTTCACGAATAAAAATATCTACGATTTCAACTGTAATTTATATTTATTTTTGTCTTAACGCGCTACCAGAGGGCCTTGCTAAATGTATCTTACCCACATCAGATTAGGGTTTTATGTGCCGCCACTGATTCTAGGCCAATATTGGTTAAATACCTGTTGTTTGCTAAAAAGCACAAATCAATGAGCCCTAAACGATACAGTGTTATGAAGGGCCTTTTCTTACCGTCGGGAAATGCTTTATACATCCCGGTCCCATAAGGTGGCGGCGGCGGGGTATGTGAGACTCCTCGAGAATCGAATCTAGCTACTAAAACATGAAGGTGTTCCTCGAGACATCATAGCGCCGGAGCTGCGGATACGCTTTCGCACTCTTCCGCGGCCTTGGCAGAAAAAATTACAGTGCAGGATTAGAACCCGCGTACTTTGGCGTGGTAGACCTAAGCTTTTTGCCATTGCCATATGAGATATTCAAAGCGTGACCAAAAAACTCATAAATGGTTTTTTGGTCTGTGTTAAAAACTTATTTTTAAGAAAATAAGCCAAAACATTTATCGTTCTGAGTCTCCAACTATTATCGACGACAGAATAGGACAGCGAATTATCCCGAAAGTTTAATTTATTTTGTGTATAATTGCTACATGTTATCTAGAATGTATACAACATAGAAAATATCAAAATCTTTAAAATACTTACGATTAACACTGGGTTTTTGAAATTAATAATACTTACTTGTATTATGTTCAATACATGTAGTACAATCATTCTATACGTCACATTTTAAATATTCTCATACTAGGCCTACTCATAGTAGGCACCCACCACTAATTTTTAATAGATGCCTATAGACGACAGAGCTGTAAAGCTGTTTTTAAGTTTTTTTCAATCGAACTTGGGTAAGTTTTTGACAAAAAATACCACAGTATACTCATAGAATTTCATTTCCGAGGTGATAGTGTTCTACTATACAATATACAAAATAGTAAATAGAAAAGTGGTAATGAAAAACAAATAAATCGGCTTCAAAATAAAAATTCCGAAAAGTACAAAATAATTATCCTTCACAAATCAAAACTAAATTACAAAAATAACTCCATGAATACTGTCTGGTATTTGTATCGTATTTATGAAGCTATTTTTGTACTTCGGTATTGATTAGTAGGCGAAATCTAAATAAAAGATAATCACTTTGCAATTTTCAGATTTTTTATTTTGAAGTGGGTTTGGTTTAATTTTCTTCCTAAAAATGTATTTATTTTTTCTTTTAGTGATATTGTCCTAAATAAATACTACAACTAACTTTTTTACAATTCTGGAATGGAACATTAAAAAAAAATATCATCGAAATAAAATATATGGACCGTTGAGGAATTCTTTTGTTTAAGCATGCAGTACTCCATCATAAAATCTAAGCTAAATTTCTGTGAGGCCACTCACAAGAATTATATGTATGTAATGTCTTGGGCATAATATATCCTTTCGAATAAAAAAATAATCATCAAAATCCGTGCACAAGTGACGGAGAAATTGGCGGACGAATTCTTAATTTGTTAAACCTCCTCCGTTTTTTGAAATTGGTCAAGAATATTTAAAAGTAGGTAAATCATTATTTCGTTTCGAGTACAGATAACTTTGAGTTTAGTCAATTTGAGCCATAATCAAGTAACTTTCGATTGATAGTTTGCTTCTCTTTCGTTCGATTCAACAAAATTAACTAATTAAAAATAATGTGAATTTCAATGGTTTCAGTATAAACTTTTACAGCTTCCATCATAAATGTTTTAATATCTAGAACTTACGTTAAAAGGATGTTTCTTCTAGAGACTATGTTCTAAAAATAGTTTTCTTTTGAACGCTTTCTCACAGAAACACGACAAAGAATCTTTGAAGATAATTCCTTATGTACCCAAATATAAACAGTCGAAGAATTAAGCTGCCCTGTTTCATACTCGTTCTAAGGATTATAAGTGAAATAATGTTTGTGTATATATTATTATTGATACTATTTAAATAGGGTGAATTTTAATGCATTCCACAAAATCATGTGGGTCGAAAAAAAGCAAAATAATTCTCCGACGTTAAAAAAAAATTAGCCAAATCAGTTCATCCGTTCTAAAATTATACGCTTACCAACAAACAGTATTTTTTTATATAGAAACTAGGTGTTGCCTGCGACTTCGTTTGTCTCCAATTTAATAAATTAACAAATTTAGGAACCTTCGCGGGCGTACCCAGAACAACTCACCAAAGTTTCATCGCAATCGGATGAATGGTTTAGGAACGTATAGAGGACAAACATACAAAAAAACATTCATTTCATGTATATAGAAGATAATAGATAAGAATAAGAATCAATTAAATACAGAGTGCAGCGGATGTCCACTAGTTACTGATATGCCTGTATATTTATAATTTTTATGCAGGTGGACAATATCGATTTTTTGAAATTAAAGTAATTATTTAAAACACGAAATACCTGGTAAACAAAATAGTCTACGCGATTAATTACGGTACTCACAAAGTGCTCGTGTTAGCTACTTCATTTTCTTCGCTAGGAATAACGAAGGGGTCATTCGAATAGGTATAATAGGTCGTTTTTTTTCTTAGTAAATTAAAGGCGTCATTATTTTAAGCAGCGCACGTTCCCCAGTATCGCTGAACGGGAGTCGAGTGAAAAGATCTTTGTTCGGTGCAAAACACTTGGGGGTGAGTCGGTAAGTCAATCGTCGAGCCGAGTAGCCAAGCCTGTTAGGCTTTGTGGCCATTCAGCAAATTAATGACTGACTAGCACTAGCTCAGGCAGCATTTCAGCTTCCACGTTTACATACTTGATTTTTATAGAACGTATTCACTACTACGACTAGGGCTGCCAACTCGTAAAACAGTAAATACTTTATTTTGCTTTGAAATACTGTTTACTGTTCAAGAAAAATAAAGTGTACAAATTTGTTGACAACCATCCCTAAAACACTCAAAGGCCATTAAACAGATTAAAAAAATACGTGCACGGAAAAAATAAAGTACTGTTTTTCTTTACAAATATTGTTTATTTTCTTTCTCCGACCTTATTAATTTATTACACTATAATTTTTTTAATAAAATTTAGAAACCCTAAATACAATGGAAATTTTCCACCTTTTCCATTCATTTAGTTATTCCAAAAAGGTTTAGCCGACTCACTATAGGTTTTATGCGAACAGTTTTTTTATATATGTAAGTACGAGTGAAGTTTTGTTTGTACGTATTATACGTATTATATCCATTATTCTTTATTCCAAGTTCGAGTTATTATATATCTGCATGTTTTAAAAACAGTCAAACTTCATATATCGTAGAACACTATATTATACAAAGTATACTTATGTATACTTATAACAGAACTATTTTGTTTCTGTTAGGTACCTACCTAATTATGCCTATGTAATATTTTGTGTGCGTATTCTATACTAAGAAACGTAACTAAATTACTTACATATATAACAACAATACGGCGAACCGTGTGAAAGTTAGACTTAGCGACCCTCCAGATTCACATTATTATTGTGTATAATAATTCAATTTTAGTTACCATTACTTGCGTTCCCACCGTACGAGATTTCTCCCCTAAGTACAGGTAAATACAGATAGAAGGCAAGACGATCGAGGGGTTGAATCAAAGCGGACAAAGAAAAGGGGCCTATTGTGCGCGCTTACGCAAGGAGCCCACGTGCGCTTACGCTCCCACGGGCACTTGGGTAGGGATTTCGTAATCGTATATAAGGGTGCAAGATCAAGTAACGGACCACTTCCGACTTCAGAAAGTTACAGTTAACATCACCGGGGGACTCGGGAACCCGGGCCCCCGGTGAAAGCAATTTCTGTTTCCATCGAATTAAACTTCGTGTCTATAATTGATCGAAAATTATCGAGGAACGTTAATTAACATTTAATGACGTTGAGAAAATTTTCGCCTTAATAAAATAACATTATGATGTCGATTTCATCATAGCGTACATATTTTGGAATTTTTTGTTATAGGTAAGTTTTTAATTTAAAATATGTTTACTTGTCGTTTTTACTATATTGTAAATTATTTTTCCACTATCCACATAATTGTTTATTTGTCGATTATACTTAAATTTAAACGAGTGGGTAAATATATACAGTTAAGTACATTGTAATTATAACACATTCGTCATATTTAAATTGGGTAATTTTAATCTTTGCAGATGAGAGCGCGTTAACAGGCCTCTTCATACTTTATATGAACAGTTCGTGTTATGGGAAA
Organism: Zeuzera pyrina; assembly: GCA_907165235.1. Taxonomy (NCBI): domain Eukaryota; kingdom Metazoa; phylum Arthropoda; class Insecta; order Lepidoptera; family Cossidae; genus Zeuzera; species Zeuzera pyrina. The sequence continues at coordinate 16,093,646 of OU015624.1, forward strand.
CCAATTACAGCTACAAAATCCAAAGTAATTTAAACATGATTTTAATCTGCCGAGCAGAGTCGAAACGTTTACCAAAGGATCATACACAGTAAGGTGAACAAGGTGGAATGGATTTCTTTCCAGACACTCAAAGGTAGCATTAGGTGATTTAGGTTATATGATTTTTCATCACATTTTAAATTAAGGAAGTGTGTGTATCTCTAGTTCTGTTAAGAGTACTTTTCATTTTTTGATTTAATGATAGGTATTTAGACACTATTTAACGTCTTACTTATAGTATGTTTAAGTTAAATTCAATATTGTGCGTGCAGTGAGTTAGTCTTAAGAGCGTCTAGGTTCAAAATCAGTTACTTTTGGATCAAAAGAGCCTTAATGTTCGGTGTTGTTTGTTAATGTTTCGAGTTACCTTACATGTTTTGTTTTACCTGTTAGTTACATTTGTTTCAACTGTTAGATTTATTTGTTTGGGACTGCTTCAATATCCATTTATACATCTTTTGAATTTACTAAAGTACCAGTAGTTTAATTCATTAATTATAAAAACTGAAATAGTTTTAGTAATACTCTGTACAGTGACTTATTACGTACCACATATTCAACACATTATTTAAAATTGATGAATCGCTTTGAAAATTTTCTTTCATGAGTAGTTTACATTATTGTTGGTTTTAAGTTGATTTTTTGTTTGAAGTTTGAACTGCTATAAAGCTCTGTATTAACAGACCAGCCGGACTGGTAAACCGAATACATTTCATAGGCCTTGTTCTATTGCTGTTTTCATTTGTTATTCGTGTATTTACTGACAAAAATTGAAAAGTTATAGTTTCTTGTTTCGAATAGTTGATTTTTTGTTTTGTTTTATTTTTGTTCCGTTACTTTCTAAAGAATCTCAAAAAATGTTCAAGTTATTGTTAAGCTGAAATTGGTTAAGTTTTATATTGACTCTTTTTTGTCTGATATTTTCAATCAATGTATACTTATTTAATTTCTCAATCTTTTCCGGATGTTATTGTTTTTATGTTGATTTAACCGTTACTGAATTGTTGAATTTTGTTTTTCTTTAAGTTTTTCAATTTTCAACCTTTTTAACTTTTTCAGTTTTCATAAAATCCAATTTTTAATACTTATGTGAAATGTTTATAATACAGAACTTGCTTTATGATTTTGATACCATGAAAAGGGATAACCAATAGGTATTTCATCGCATCTGTTTTTATGTTTCTATATTGCTACGATAGAAATTAATAAAATGAAATAAGAGAAAATTACCCGAAATCTGTAAAATCTTTTTTTTATATTTTTGTCAGTTATATTATTTTCCTTATGACTGCTGAATTCGACGAATTCATTCATTGTCGTTGTAGGCGGTTTTTTAATTTTTGTTTTCTTTGAAACAATCACAACGTGCCTTAACAACCACATGTGCCTAAAATTGTTTCACTGTTATTGTTGTTATTATGTCTACTGCTTCTGACAGGGTTTTTTGTTTGTCAAAAAACCTTATCAGGATAAATTCTTGTGTGGATATCGTGCTGTAACTCCTGTTTTAATATGTGTACATACTAACTTTTAAATTAAAAGTACCCACTTGTGTACAAAGTTTATATCAGCGAAATTATATATCATAATCAAGTAATTTTAACAACTTTAGGGGAGTTATTTGCACTTAAAAAGCCATTTAATTTGTACATAATGGGTATTTTGTCCCCTTGTGTCCTATTATAATAATTTACAGTTATTAATAAAAGCAGCTAAGTATCAATTTTTCAATCTACAGTTCAATTTATCTATATATCATAAGTATAAATTAATATACATAGTGTATAATACAGTTTTAATTTATGGGGATAAAGTAATCATTACGTAATGTTGCAATGTTGTTCAATGTAATTATGTAAATATTATAACTCTGTTAAGTTTGTTACTTAAACCTACGTTGTCAGTAATTTGCTTGTTAATGTTACACAGTTTTAAGTGTTGATTTGTTGTTAAGTTTGTTTTGTGATACCGTAATTATTCATGGCTGTGTTTGTTAATTTTATGTTAAGTTTTCGTTTTAACTGTACCTTTGTTCGTTGCTCTCCGCCGACATTAAGGCCCTGAAATCATTACTAAATAAGAGTGAAATCACGACTTAGTATAATTGTATTAAGTATTAGTTTTGTATAATAAGCATTTTTTATATGTATAAAGCTGTTTGATGTTAAAACTGAAGCTTTGTATAAAATTAACAAATAGGTTAGATTTATTATTAGCGATGTATGAAAGAATTAGTGTGTGGTTTTGAGAAATAAAAATATGAACAATAATTACTGTTTAATTTTTATCACCCACAATATTTCTCTTAAGGTGGTTCGTTTTCCATACAAAAAGTAATCATAATATACTGTTTCACTGAATAGTAAAAATGCTTAAAAATGTGCTCATAAATACTAGTTCAAGTATTTATTTACGCAAAATTAATAAAAAGTAATAAATCTTTAATAGAAATAACATATATATCAAATACCGTTTTTTACAAAATGATATGCGTGTGTGTGTGACGATTTTCGTGTAACAACACGAAATGCAAATAAATTAGCGATGTTGCCGGCCTGCACGCGCCGCCCGTACGCTACGTTGCCATTCATGATATCTTTCCTTCAAACTTCAAAATGGATTAGAAACAATAATTGCGAATTTTTAACAGGACTACAAATTATTAGTGTACACAATATACTGTAAATCGGTATCAAAAATGTAGACCTAAAATAAGTTAAATTATTATTTAAAACGATATACAATTATATGTTGTATATTATTTATGTACTTTTATAGTTGATGACAATAATAGATATTATTTGGATATTATTATCTACATACATATCTTCAAGCTGTATCCCAACGGTGTAGTCAAAGAGGACGGAGTGTCAAGCGTCACAGTCCTTACATACTTATTTCGCTTCCTCAAATCTCATCATTCTCCTCATACATTTTCGCCTAGGTATGTGGGTGTTTTTGACATTTCCGTCGGCTAACACTCTTGCTATTTGATCTTCATAAGTTAGCCTTGGTCTTCCTTGGCTTCTTTTACCACTCACTTTTGCTCTGTAGATTTTTTCATCGGTCTTTCATCACTCATTCTGTCTATGTGCTCGAACCATCTAAGCATTCCTTTTTTCATATTTACTATGACATTGTCGTGCAACCCTGTCATACTGCGTATCTCTTCATTGCTTATCTTGTCCCCAAAAGTACACCGCACTTATTTCTAAGAGATCGAATTTCTACTGCATTTATCTTACTTTCATTTGAGTTCGGGCATATCCAGGCTTCACAAACCATACAATACATTTGGAACCAACGCCGCAATGTAGATGGCCATTTTAGCAGTGTTATATATATTTACACTATCTAATATTGCGGACAGAGCACCGTTGACTTTATTGCCAGCTGCTGTCAGTCTCTCCACATCCAACTCACATCTTCCATCCCTCGAAAACGTGCTCCCCAGATATACAATTTCGTTCAGTTGTTCTAGACATTTTCCATTTACCCATATTTCACACTTGTAGTACATCTTCCCTTTTAAACACCAAAACCATAGATTTGTTCACATTCATATTCAATCCTTTCACTTCACAGTCTTCTTTTGTGCACGTAAATAGTGTCTGCAACTCCTCTTCTGATGGTGCTATAAGCCCAGCATCGTCAGTGTAGAAAAGGCAGTTTGCCACTGTACCATCACATACCGTACCACTCATACTACCTTTCAATATCTGGAGGCAATTGTCTAAAAGGCAGACATCACGCAGCCCTGTCTGACGCCTGAACAGAATTCGAACCAGGGCGACATGTCACCATCTATCCTTACGCGGGCTCTATGCTCTCGATATAATGACCTCACAACCTGCAGTAAGGGGCCCTCCACGCCATATTCAGGCAGAAGACTCTATACATTTCTTTCGCACTACTCTATCGAATGCTTTTTCAGGATCTACGAAAGCACAGAAAACTTTCCGACCTATGGCCAGAAACTTCCCCACGACACCGCGGAGTGAGAAAATCTGATACATAAAACTGCTACGGTTCCTAAAACCACCTTGTACCTCCCACAAATATCTTTCAGAAAAGCTTTTCATACGTTCAGTCAATACTTTGATATAGACTTTACTTGCTAAGCTGACCAGGCTGATAGTCGTATAGCACGCGCAGTCTAAATAGGAACCTTTCCCTATGTAGAGAGGCACCATGATTACAGCGCGTCAGTCCTCCGGAACCTTTCTCTTCTGCCAGCAATGATTACACAGTTTATAGAATGCATCCCTGACTCTAGGACCACCATACTTGATCATATCAGCAGTCACCTTATCATTTGCCGCAGCCTTTCCAAACTTCAGACTTCTTATCGCTTTCTCAATCTCTTTCATACTAATGACTTCCTCTAGTTCCTAACCCGAGTATGACGATTCGTTAGGATCACTCTCCGTGTCAGAGACAGAGTCGCCACTCTCATAGAGTTCTCCATAGTATTCGTTCCAATGCTGTAGAAAAGCTTTTTTGTCTGTTAACAGATGATGTTGTTTCGAACACACTATTCATTCTGCGAGGTGTTGGATCACTTCGGTATTTACGTATTTCTTTCTAAAATAGTTTGGAATTTTCTTCGAAGTTGTCCGACATCTTGTTTTCGTCTAACACCCTACACCTTTCACAGAGTTGCAGAATTTACCTCCTCAATAATATAGCACAATGAGCGTAGGTCTACTACGCCGAAGTGCGCGAGTTCGAATCCTGCAATGTGGTCAGACCTTTTTGTTTTTTTTTTAAATAAGTTTTTTTTTAAAGTTGAAATAATACATTCAGTTTGCAACCAGTACCTAATAAAAGCATATATCACTTTAGTGATGTACTGATGTAGTGATGTACTAATGTGGAAATAAAATGAAAAATAATGACGGACGTACATGACAGATAAACATATGTTTAAGATAGATAGACAGGCAGACAAGTATAGTATACACAAAGTGCAAAAAATGTAAAATGTAAAGAAAATGTGAACTTATTTCTCCCGTAAAAGCACGCTAATCAATACGTATATTAAATACACTATAAAACTCACTAATCACTCACTAAAACACTACGTATAAAGCTCACTCAATAACTCACTGAATTCTCAATAACTCACTGCACACTCATCTCGACTATATTTTAACAACGACCATTCGCGGATGCACCTAAGATATACTAATACTGATTACACTAGACTACTTCTACCAATTTAACAGCGTATGGCGGAGGGTATAATTAAATTATTTCCGTTTACCTCCATTTAAAATAACCTGTAGACGATCGCTTGTTGCTACCTGACAACTGCTATTTACACAAAGGCTAAAGTCAGATTCTTATATACAGCATCACCAATACGTAAGCCATCCACTTTAACCCCACTTTTGCAATTAAAATGTTACAAAATAATCACAGGCGACTAATTATTGTAGTGAAGCTAACAGTCGGCGAATTGTGTTGTAGCCTCTACATGTCTGCAGCGATTTGTTTTGTAGCCTCTACCTACAACACATTACGCTGCAGCCTCTACATTCTCACGTTGTAGTCTCTTTATCTTTACGTATCAATCAGGTGGATTCTGCATATCCAATACATAACTCTCTTCTTCTTATTGTCATCATAATACCAGATCACCTCACAGCGTATTGCCATTGCGTCAGTTTTGTCTCCATTGTGGTAGTTAATATGCGCATTCTACAAAATTAATGCAAATTCAAATAAAAAGGCCAATAACCAAGGCTGGACATATGGCTTCTGAACGAAAAGTACACTAATTAATATGTACATTAAATTATATAAATTAAATAGACTATAAAACTCACTAATCACTCACTAAAACACTACGTACAAAGCTCTTTGCATAATTCACTGAACATTAATTTTTAACCCCCGACGCAAAAGAAGGGGTGTTATAAGTTTGACGTGCCTGTGTGTCTGTGTGTTTGTGTGTCTGTGTGTCTGTCTGTGGCATCATAGCTCCTAAACAAATGGACCGACTATGATGCGGTTTTTTTGTTTGAATGCAGGTTTTCTAGCGGTGGTTCTTAAACATGTTTTATCAAAATCGGTTCAGCTGTTTGAAAAATATCAGCCGATTTTTTAGTTTTTAAAGGGACGCGTGTATCTTCTATAAGTCTAATCGGTGCGAAATTTAGTATACTGTGACTTCAATAATGTCACAATAACATAGTAACCTTGACTAGATGCTGCAGCATCATCTGAAGTCAGCAGGATATCCAACTCCTCGCCACTTACAGTAGAGGTATCCGGTTTAGGCTCATTGAAATGGTCTGTATGAATAGGTTATAGATGGATAGATGGTGATCAGGGTCTGATGATGGATCAGACAACTATTGTCAGAATATTCAGATTTCGGCGAGGCACGATCTCGTGTCGCAATTTCGTGTATCGTCCCGGAAAGTATTTGCGTGAATGTGGGGATAGAGTGTAGATCGTAGTGTTTAAAAAGCATGAAATAAAACTTAAATTATAAATTTAAAAAACCCCCGACTCAAAAAAACCTCCAACAAGTAAAAAAATAATATGTACCTCATAGCCCTTTAAATTTGTGATAAGTTTCAATATAAATAGTAGTAGTCATATATCCAAGCGTCGTCACATCGGGGGACCGCTAAGTAAATAAAGTAATAAAAAAGGGAATACAACTAAAAATGATAATGAAGGTATGAATTTATATACAAGTAAACTTAGCGGCCCCCTGATGTGACGGTGCTTGGATATATTACTACTACCATTTATATTGAAACTTATCACAAATTTAAAGGGCTATTAGGTACTACATATTATTTTTTTACTTTTTAGAGGTTTTTTTTGAGTCGGGGGTTTATTAAATTATTAATTTAATGACTATATTTGAACAACGACCGTTTGCGGATGCAGCTTAAAATATACTAATACTGATTGCACTAGACTTCTTCCATAACAGTACATGGCGGAGGGTATAATTAAATTATCCATTTGAATATTATACTGTACATGATCGCTTGTCGCTGCTTGACAACTACTACACAAAGACTAAAGTCAGACTTATATACAGCTTCACCAATATCTAAGCAATCCACTTTAACACCACTCTTGCTATTAAAATGTTGCAAAATTATCACAGTTGGCTAATTGAAGTGAATAAAATTATAGTGAAGTCTACACCCGTTCCGGCCAAAAAATGTAATAAACATTGTAGCTCGTAACACAGTTTAAACAACTAACACGGGCTACAGGGCATCACTAATTTTTGTAATAGAAATTGTAACAGAAAATAAACATTATCTTATCTTATTATTTTGTAAGAAAAATAAAAATATTTTTAATTTTAATTCGTAGGTTCTTTTATATAAAATGAATTACATATTTTAATTTCTAATATTTTACTATCTAACAATATAGTAACGGTATAACAATAAAAAAAAAGTTAGTGCGTAGGGATTCGAACACTGAAATCTCTAGTATCAATATATACCACTGGGCTAATTTGACTTAAAATTTCATGCTGAAATTATTAAATAGTACAATCCTTTGAACTCAGTATATATGTGTGGGTAAAAAGACCAAATTTGTGATTTGAATTATTTAATAAGTAAGTCCCGGGCGCCTATTTTCTCAATAGATGGCGTCACTTACGCAAATTCGTGGTTTTTATTATTTTATAGAGTTATTTTTGTAGTTCCTCTCACGTTTCAATGTCATGTCTCTCAATGTTACGACCACATTGCAGGATTCAAACTCGCAAACTTCGGCGTAGTAGACCTACGCTCATTGTGCTATATTATTGAGGAGGTAAACTCTGCAACTCTGTGAAAGGTGTAGGGTGTTAGACGAAAACAAGATGTCGGACAACTTCGAAGAAAATTCCAAATTATTTTGGAAAGAAATAAGTAAATACCGAAGTGGTCCGACACCTTGCAGAATGAATAAAGTGTGTTCGAAACTACATCATCTGTTCACAGACAAAAAAGCTTTTCTACAGCAATGGAACGAATACTATGAGAACTGTATGAGAGTGGCGACTCTGTCTCTGACACTGAGAGTGATCCTAATGAATCGTCATACTCGGGTTAGGAACTAGAGGAAGTCATTAGAATGAAAGAGATTGAGAAAGCGATAAGAAGTCTGAAGTTTGGATAGACTGCGGCAAATGATAAGGTGACTGCTGATATGATCAAATATGGTAGTCCTAGAGTCAGGGATGCATTCTATAAACTGTGCAATCATTGCTGGCAGAAGGGAAAGGTTCTGGAGGACTGACGCGTCGTAATCATGGTGCCTCTCTATATAGGGAAAGGTTCCTATTTAGACTGCGCGTGCTATAGGACTATCAGCTTGGTCAGCTTAGCAAGTAAAGTCTATATCAAAGTATTGACTGAACGTATGAAAAGCGTTTCTAAAAGATACTTATTTCTGCGAGGCACAAGGTCAACTGAGGAAGCGTGCTCGTCGCGACCCCTGCCAGCCCTTTTCAGGCCTGCAATTCCTCTACTATGCTTACCATGCGGGACAACGCAGATTTAAATGCTAGGGTGTCCCCCGAAAGCGACGGACACCAGTGTGTCCCCGCTGGTGTAAGCAAAGTGCAGTTCGGCGTTGGGGACCGCCACCCAACACGCTGTGCACCTAGCGGCGGGAAGTGGAGGGAGGAGTGCAGAATAGCTGCGTGGAATGTGAGAGGTGGGATTGAAGAGAAGATGAATGAAGTGATTGACATTATGGAAGAGAAAAGACTGGATGTGTTATGTTTGAGTGAAACCAAGCGAAGGGGCAGTGAACTTGCTGACTTGCCCGGAGGGGGCATCGCTCTGTGGTCAGGGGTACCACTTGGAGATAGAGGATGCCAGGGGGTGGCTCGTTTGTTTAATTGTATGACTGAGTATAAATGTGTAAACCCTAGACTGCTCTGGGTGCACCTCAAGATGGGGTTGACGAGAATTTTTATTTTGGCGGTGTATGCTCCAGTGTCCTCCGTCGGAGTGGGTGAGCTAGAGCGGTTTTGGGAGAATGTTAGAGAAGTTCTAGCGACGGTTGAAGAGAATGAGAGAATTGTTTTGTGTGGAGACATGAATGGATGGGTCGGGACAGCTCGAATTGGATTTGAGACTGTCCTAGGCAAATATGGAGATAGGAGAGTGAATGATGCTGGTAGGATTCTGTTAGGCGTGTGTATGGAAAAGGATCTTTTTGTTGCTAATACCGTATTTAAGCACAAAAGGAGCCATCAGTACACTTGGGAAAGAAAGCATGAGAGAAGTATGATTGATTTATTCCTAGTAGATAACAGGCTCAAGAAGCAGGTTATGGACACAAGAGCGCATAGAGGAGTCGATCTGGGAACGGACCACTTTCTGGTGATAACCAGAATAAGGGGTCTGTTTGCAGCATGGCGACATCGCGTAGTGTCCAAACCTGCAGCGGTTTGTCGCATCAAAAGCTGGAAACTGCAAGATGCGACTACCAGGAATGAATATGAAAGGGTAGTATCCGCTAAGCTTGATGATAGATTGAAAGTGATGAGCGAGGATGTTGAAGAATGTTGGCAGAACCTTAGGGATAGTATGATCGAGGCTGCAAAAGAAGTGTGTGGAACGAATAAGATTGGGAACGGTAAAAAGCGTGATGTGTGGTGGGATGATGAGGTGAAAGAGTCTGTGTATAAGAAGAAGAAAGCGTGGCGAGACTACCTTGCTACAAAAAATGACTGTGGTATGAACAATTTGATGAAAGATAGATATAAGCTGAAGAAAGCAGAAACGAAAGTACTAGTGAAAGAGAAACGTGAAAGGTGTAGGATGTTAGACGAAAACAGGATGTCGGACAACTTCGAGGAAAATTCCAAATTATTTTGGAAAGAAATGCGTAAGTACCGAAGTGGCCCGGCACCTTGCAGAATGAATAAAGTGCGTTCGAAAGAAAACAACTAGCTAACAGATAAAAAACATGTTCTGCAGCGATGGAGTGAATACTATGGAGAACTGTATGAGAGTGGCGACTTCGTCTCTGATACTGAGAGCGATTCTAATGAATTGCCACACTCGGGTCAGGGACTGGAGGATGTCGTTAGTATGAAAGAGATCGAGAAAGTGATAAGAAGTTTGAAATGTGGAAAGACTGCGGGAATTGATGACATGACTGCTGAAATGATCAAGTATGGTGGTCCTAGGGTCTGGGATGCCTTCTGTGCACTCTTCAACCTTTGTTTGCAGAAGGGCGAGGTTCCAGAGGACTGGCGCACCGCAGTCATGGTACCTCTCTATAAAGGGAAAGGTTCTCATTTGGACTGGGCGTGCTACAGGGCCATCAGCTTGGTCAGCTTAGCAAGTAAAGTCTATACTAAGGTATTGACTGAACGTATGAAAGGCGTTTCAGAAAGATATTTGTGGGAGGCGCAAGGTGGTTTTAGGAACGGTAGAGGTTGTATGGATCAGATTTTCTCGCTTCGCGTTATCGTGGGGAAGTTTCTGGCTATAGGTCAGAAAGTTTTCTGCGCTTTCGTGGATCTAGAAAAAGCATTCGATAGAGTAGTGTGACAGAAATTGTAGAGTCTTCTGCCTGAGTATGACGTGGGGGGCTCCTTACTACGGGCTGTGAGGTCATTATATAGCGGCCACAGAGCCTGTATAAGGATAGAGGGTGACGCATCGCCCTGGTTTGATGTCTTTTCAGGCGTCAGACAGGGCTGCGTAATGTCTGCCTGGCTGTTCGTGCTGTATTTGGACAGTTGCCTTCAGAAAATGAAAGGTAGTATGAGTGGTATGTTATGTGTTGACACAGTGGTAAACTGCCTATTGTACGCTGACGATGCTGTGCTTATAGCACCATCAGAAGCCGAGTTGCAGGCACTAGTCACGTGCATGAAAGAAGAATGTGAAGTAAAAGGATTGAATATGAATGTGAACAAAACTAAGGTTCTGGTGTTTGAAAGGGAAGAGGTACAAACGAAATGTGATATTTGGGTAAATGGAAAATGTCTAGAACAAGTGAATGAAATTGTGTATCTGGGGAGTGCGTTTTCGAGGGATGGAAGATATGACTTGGATGTGGAGAGACGGGTAGCAGCTGGCAATAAAGTGAATGGTGCTCTGTCCGCATTAGCAGATAGTGTGAATATATCTAACACTGCCAAAATGGCGATCCACAATGCGGTGTTGGTGCCAACTTTATCCTACGGTAGTGAGGCCTGGATATGCCCGAAATCGAGTGAAAGTATGATAAATGCAGTAGAAATGCGATCTCTTAGAAAGATGTGCGGTGTCACCCTTGCGGACAGGATAAGCAATGAGGAGATACGCAGTATGATAGGGTCGCACGACAGTGTTATTGTAAAAATGAAGAAAGGAATGCTTAGATGGTTCGGGCACATAGAAAGAATGACTGATGAAAGACTGACGAAGAAAATATACAGAGCGAAAGTGAGTGGTAAAAGAAGGTAAGGAAGACCAAGGCTGACTTATGAAGATCAAATAGCCAGAGTGTTAGCAGACGGAAATGTCAAAAGCTTTCGCATACCTAGGCGAAAATGTGTGAGGAGAATGATGAGATTTGAGGAAGCGAAAGAAGTGTGTAAGAAACGCGACGTTTGACGCTCCGTCCTCTCTGACTACCCCGTTAGGGATACAGCGTGAGGATATGTATGTATGTATGAATGTACAAGGTGGTTTTAGGAACTGTAGCAGTTGTATGTATCAGATTTTCTCGCTCCGCGGTGTCGTGGGGAAGTTTCTGGCCATAGGTCGGAAAGTTTTCTGCACTTTCGTGGATCATGAAAAAGCATTCGATAGAGTAGTGCGAAAGAAATTTATAGTCTTCTGCCTGAATATGGCGTGGAGGGCCCCTTACTACAGGATGTGAGGTCATTATATCGAGACCACAGAGCCCGCGTAAAGGTAGATGGTGACATGTCGCCCTGGTTCGAATTCTGTTCAGGCGTTAGACAGGGCTGTGTGATGTCTGCCTTTTAGACAATTGCCTCCAGACATTGAAAGGTAGTATAAGTGGTACGGTATGTGATGGTACAGTGCCAAACTGCCTGTTCTACGCTGACGATGCTGTGCTTATAGCACCATCAGAAGAGGAGTTGCAGACACTAGTTACGTGCACAAAAGAAGACTGTGAGTGAAAGGATTGAATATGAATGTGAACATATCTATGGTTTTGGTGTTTAAAAGGGAAGATGTACAACAAAGTGTGAAATATGGGTAAATGGAAAATGTCTGTAACAATTGAACGAAATTGTATATATAGGGAGCGCGTTTTCGAGGGATGGAAGATGTGAGCTGGATGTGGAGAGACTGACAGCAGCTGGCAATAAAGTCAACGGTGCTCTGTCCGCATTATTAGATAGTGTGAATATATACAACACTGCTAAATGGCCATCTACAGTGCGACGTTTGTTCCAAATTTATTGTATGGTAGTGAAGCCTGGATATGCCCGAATTCGAATGAAAGTAATAAGTAAAATAAAAATAAAATAAGTGCGGTGTCCTTTTGGGGACGAGATAATCAATGAAGAGTTACGCAGTATGACAGAGTTGCACGACAATATCATAGTAAATATGAAAAAAGGAATGCTTAGATGGTTCAGGTACATAGACAGAATGAGTGATGAGACCGATGAAAAAAAATCTACAGAGCAAAAGTGAGTGGGATAAGAAGCCAAGGAAGACCAAGGCTAACTTATGAAGATCAAATAACTGGAGTGTTAGCCGACGGAAATGTCCAAAGCGTATACCTACCTAGGCCAAAATCTGTGAGGAGAATGATGAGATTTGAGGAAGCAAAAGAAGTATGTAAGGACTGTGACGCTTGACACTCCGTCCTCTTTGACTACCCCGTTGGGATACAGCGTGAAAATATGTATGTAGATAATAATATCCAAATAATATCTATTATTGTCATCAACTATAAAAGTACATAAATAATATACAACATATAATTGTACATCGTTTTAAATAATAATTTAACTCATTTTAGGTCTACATTTTTGATACCGATTTACAATATATTGTGTACACTAATAATTTGAAGTCCTGTTGAAAATTCGCAATTATTGTTTCTAATCCATTTTGAAGTTTGAAGGAAAGATATCATGAATGGCAACGTAGCGTACGGGCGGCGCGCGCGGGCCGGCAACATCGCTAATTTATTTGCATTTCGTGTTGTTACACGAAAATCGTCACACACACACGCATATCATTTTGTAAAAAACGGTATTTGATATATGTTATTTCTATTAAAGATTTATTACTTTTTATTAATTTTGCGTAAATAAGTACCTAAACTAGTATTTATGAGCACATTTTTAAGCATTTTTACTATTCAATGAAACAGTATATTATGATTACTTTTTGTATGGAAAACGAACCACCTTAAGTTCTTTTTGACTTAGAATTCTGTGGCGATGCATGACATTTCGATGTTGGAGTCAACGGTTTAAAGTAATTAGGCAAACGATGTTCTATTTCCGGAGGTCAATTCAATCAATTAAAGGAAGCTTACATTTCATTTAGCAATTATACACCATACAAATTTAACAGAATACCAAAAAATAACGAAATCATACTTTTGATGGTACTTATAATTAGTAATATTTTTTTTTTACTTTCTCTGACCAGCAATTATAATTATAGAATAATATTCTTATACTTATTTCGAACTATCTCTGTCTACCTCTTTGCGAGATTATGTAAGGAAAAGACGTGACTAATTTGAAATGAACTTCATTTGCTAGTATTCTTGGATCGTATCCAATTGTTTCACTATCGATAGTGTGGAGTAGTGTAAGTCTATAATGTACATCTACACGTAATATATACATGTGGTTACAAAACATTGCCCCAGTTCGTGCTCTGGATACACAGATGTACTGTAATGAAGATAGTTTTAGGAACGGAAAACAAGAAGTTCGCCTTCATGAAATCTCGCTGCTTAGCCAATTCTTAATTGCTTAACTTAATTCGCAGCTTCCTCTTCCTGTCGCAGAATTCGTTTAACTTCATGCATTCTTTATATACAAAGAGATCTAACAAAAACTTTTGTTTTAGGAGTCGACCTCTATATGTAATACAGTAGAAATATTTTAATGACTCTTTAATGGTTTTTTAATTTTAGTTATTTGTATTCATGTTGAATTATTTCTTAGTTTATAAAGGATATTGACTTCTTGGAAGTACTATAAATATAAGTTTACACATGAATATTAGATAGGTATAAAATGTATAGGAATACCTATTATATTACTTCTGTTACAATGAAATATGAGTACGTATATTCATCAAACTTTCTGCTAAAAACGTTTTGTGGAACATTTTGTTTTCTATTATTATGTACTTAGATGATTATTTGGGCGACAAACAAAGATAATTAAATATAAGCGAAAATATATTCATGAGCACTAAAAGATATTTGTCAGTAAGAATTTATCTCTTTGTTTCTTGAATTGTATTTCATGTTTTGTGAAGTGTAAAGGATGAAATATAAAGGAAGGCATTTGCTTTGCTTTAGTAAACAGTGACTACTGGTCCAAATAGCCTGGAAAGTACAACATATTTAAGGAAAATATTTTTGCAGTATATTTTAAACAAATTAGAAAAGATATTACGGAAATTCTAATTTATAGATTATTGCAGTAATAATTCAAAATGTAACATAAAATTTATAACTAAAAATTCAGAAATGTATCGCTATCACTATAAGCAGAAAAATGTGTTGGCAAACTTTTGATACAATTATTAGTAAGTGCGGTGAGATGTTGAGTATCGTCAGACAATAAGGCACCCCGTATCGCTGCTACCACTCGCTGGCACTCTTCGCTTCTCTTCAATTGCTTCTCGGTCCTTTCTCGTGTAGTCATTAGTCGTCGCTGATCCATTTGAACATGTTGCACTTTCTTCTTCACAAGGTTAATATAGTAATCAATTTGCCGCTGAAAAACATCTAGAGTCCAGTAAAATTTTAAGTCAGCAAGAATCATCAACAAAAATGCAGTGTATATAGCGATCAGTCCGATACAGAAGCAATATAAGTTTGGGTCGCTGGTGGAAAAGAATGGACATTCCTCGCTTAATGTTAAACAATTCCAAAAGTACGAAGGAGGCGTTGGATTGTATTCTTGAGCACGGTTCATGCTGACAGTAAAATAATTTCACTAAAATTTTTATTATTCATAACGGATATTATGTGCTTTTCGTAAAATTGGTTACGTCATCATGACAATTACTTTTCAAATTGAAATAGTGATTCTAAAGTATTCTGAAGTACTAATCATAAATACTCTTTAAATACTTTAAATTATTTTGTCAGTGACATAGGTTTATGTTTTTTCTTATAATAATATATTACTGAAAGTTCGAATTATGTTGTTAAGATCCTTTGATACCTCGTTATGTAGGTCCCTGAGGTCCCTATTAGTATTTAGTCGAATTATTTTGTTACAATTGTAGTCATCTCTGTTCTGGAATACCTACTTATGTATATTTTGTATATTGAGGAGGTAACAAAAATGTTATCTTTAAATATATGAAATTGACTTAGTTGCCTTTTGAATAATTTGACTAAGTATCAATGTTTTTAACAGACCATTAACATTTTTATAAATAATTCAATTCAATAAATAGATATTACGTGAAGATATATGTATGTATAAGTATGCTAACAAAGTTATCGTTTTCTTTGTCAAACAAATATACTTATTTCTTCCATTATTCTTAAATACATTTCTTCGTTGTTTTAAAAATTAATATAAATTGCAACATAATAGCAAAGAAATGAGTGGCGAAGATCTTTTTAATCATATTTTACCGGACACGTAACGTTGGCTATGGATTCTGCAGAGAATACGATATTGCAATCATCCAAGCACGACGAAGTGGCATCTTTCAGACTGACAATAGCGAATAAAAGTGCACAATACTGCTAGTACGCTTCACTTGAGGTAATATCGAATTCCCGCGGTCCGCGAGGAGGCACTAGACAGCGTCGCGTCGCCACGAAGCGTCTTGCCTATTCCGCAGAACCAACTAAGAAAGAAATAAAACTAGTTTAATATTTTGTACAAAATATGTGTAGATATAGATTGTCTGGCGCATCAACTAGGTATTTGAAATATGTATGTTTAGAAGTCATGATATCCTTGGTATAAAAGATGAGCCGTGACCATATGAGTTTTTGTGTCTTATAATTTTTATACTACGGGAAATATGTACATGAGGTAAAATTAGTGTGACAAGATTTGCTCAATATCGTAGATGTTTATAGTTGTTTTTTGTTTAACAAATTATTTATTGAGAAGCTAATAACATTTGAAAGTACTTACTAGAAATAACATTGTAGGTGTATGTCATTGTGACATTACTTATGGAGTTTTCTGTATTTCACAAGTATTGCGTTATGCAATTATGTCATCGTTTATTCATTTATAGTATTTATATTATCTTATAAAGTTGTGTGCCAAGTTTAATGTTGTAGAAGTTTTCAACAAACCATTTTCAATACAGTTTTCCTCCGCGTTTCTAACTTTATTGATATTTTATAGGAAACCAAGTTTGTACATAAAAGAGTAGGTTTGAAGCCACTATTAAAATGATTTATTAGATGGAAGGACAATGATTTGTTTCAAGTCAAAGTTTAAAATATTCGTAATTTTAATTAAAAAACAAATAGGTAGATATATAATTTTATTGCAACTTGACGAGGTCTGCAGATATATCCCAGAGTTTACGAACAATTTTCTCATCTTGTGCTTGCTTTGTATACCGAGGTCGGCAATCAGAAAAATAAAACCCACTCATTTCATTTACTTCAGGTGAAACAGCAAGATATATGCTAGTCTGCGCTCCTTCCCATGGCGTTTTTACAAAACTTTTAAACAATGGTAAAATATAGTCATTGATCCATGGTTTGCTAGTGTAAAAAATTTCTGTTGCTACAGCACCTGGGTGTAGACAATTAGCGGTGACTCCGGTATCTTTGAGCTGATGACTTAACTCTAGTGTCATTAAAATATTGCACAATTTTGAGTTACAGTAGGTTTTCCAATAACTAAAAGACTGTGAATTTTGCTTTTCCATATTTAAATTTTCGAAGTCTATTATTCCATTTTTATGGGCTTCTGAGGACACGGTGATTATACGACTGGGCGCAGTGGATTTTAACAATGGAAGAAGTAAATTTGTTAAGAGGAAAGGTCCAAAGTGGTTAATTTGCATTTGTTGTAATAATCTATCTTCTGTTTTTTTATACTGACTTAATAAAATGCTAGCGTTATTGATGAGAATATCAAGCCTTTTTTCACTTTTAAGTATGCTTTCAGAGAAAGACCTTACTGAGTTTAATGATTCTAGGTCTAGTCGACGGTAGTGAACTTCTTGATTACCAGTTAATGCTATAATTTTGTCCCTGGCAGCGATACCACGGCCTTCATCTCTGCACGCCAGGATTACACGAGCACCTCTTTCCGCCATATCTTTTGCAGTCTCATATCCAATTCCTCTATTAGCTCCCGTCACCAACACGACTTTACCCACGAGATGTTTACTACATTTATTAATACCACAAGTTAATTTGTTGTATATAAAAATGAACAAAGCTAGTAAACAATTAAAGAAAATAAAAGTTAATAGAAACATTATTGTATCATAACGAATTGTTGAAGTATAACTGTGTCAGTACACATTTCATATTGTATTGTGCACATGTATTTTATAAAATTTAGATAAGATAACATTTAGTTAAGTTGCTTAATATTCGATATTTTTTTTACTGACTCATGTTTGATAGTTATTATATCTATACACTTCATAATGTTCACTATTACCATTTTATTTTGTCTAATCTTCTTTTTTTTATCAACCATTTCACACAGCGCCATCTAGTCCCAAAGCGGCACAGCGCTTATGTTATGAGTACTAGACAACTGATATACTACTTACATACTTTTCTTTTGTAAATAAATACATATTATACATAAACATCCAGACTCGGGGCGGGAATCGAACCCGCAACTCCCGTTTACTTTCCGACGCGCTTATCCGTTGCGCCACGGAGGTCGTCAATCCAGATTGAATTATATGTATTTCTTTTTATTATGCTTCATGTCATCACAAGCAACTTTTATTTTATTGAAGTCTGTCACTCACTGAGTCTATACCAATCAAGACGAGATCCGTCTATATTAATGCTTTAGTGTGGAACCCATATTCATGATGTTGTCCAAGTCTTGATTACCTTCTAATGTTGAAACAACACCTACCTATCCTGCGGTATAATGGAATTGTGAAGTTTTGATTTATTTCATCTACTACATATGAAATGGAATAAATTGTCACACTAACAGCTTCTAATATTTTGTATTTTAATTACCCTGTGGAAATATGTAGGTGGGTAACTGTAATATGCTCATCAGTATGTGTACTATATTTGCATTCAATACTACAATTTATGTGTTATTAACATCTAACTCGTTTACATGTTTGCAATGCCACTAAGCTATTTTAGCACAAGCATATCTCCGCGAAAGTATAATAAAGCGAGAGGAT
The DNA here is from genome assembly GCA_907165235.1 of Zeuzera pyrina. Classification (NCBI taxonomy): domain Eukaryota; kingdom Metazoa; phylum Arthropoda; class Insecta; order Lepidoptera; family Cossidae; genus Zeuzera; species Zeuzera pyrina. Next base: position 16,112,233 of record OU015624.1, read on the forward strand.
AATAGTGAGATTGAAGAAGGCGACAGAAATACTAGTTGCTAGCTCGATGTCCTTCGCATACATCCATAGCTTAATTTCTGGCATTCTGCTGTGGGTATCGGCGGCGCAAATTAACTCTTATCTTTATTTTACAAAAAAGAGCAATACTTGTAGTTTACAACATGAATACATGAGAATCGGTGAGAGTTCATTTTAAAGAAATTGATATACTCACCTTGCCGTCCTTATATATCTTTGAAAATACACACATCAAAAAAGTCTAAGGAACGCATCATTTACAGAAACTGCTTGTTTTATAATCTTTATTTTTTTTTAGAAAAGTAGATTGGTATACAATCTTTTTTGTTTTCGGAAACATATACTGGCCGATTGTAAAAATAGAATCTTTTCGGTTGTGTTTTGTTTACATTCAAATAAAAGCTAATTATTTATTCCCGATTTCAAGGGTTTTTCGTTGCTTGATAAATTTGGTATTTATGCACTTTTATCATTTTGAGAAATACAGTTTTTAAAAAATTGAGTGGTGAGTCATTTTTTATGTTATGGAGCGACGCCATTTGACTGCTGATGAAATGCAGAGAGCTGTAAGAATGCTACAAGCGGGAAGAAATCAGTCCCAGGTGTCTCGGCATTTTGGTGTCAATAGGAGCGTGATTTGTCCTCCTTGGCAGCGTTACGTTAATACAGGGGTTCCTGCTGAGCAGCACCCAGGACGTGGAAGGAGTACAACTGCTCGACAGGACCGATACATACAACTGACTGCAAGACGTCAGCCGATGTTAACCGCCAGGGAGATAGGTTTAAAGCTACAATTCTCAAGTGGTGTTGTTGTTAGCCACCAAACCGTGAGAAATAGGCTGCATTAATACGGCCTACGAGCACGACGTCCAATTAGGTGCGCCATGAGAATCGCGCCCGTCGAAACGAATGGTGTAGGGAACACTTGACATGGACACAGGAGCAATGGGATAAAATTTTATTTTGTGATGAGTCCTGATTTGGATTTAGGCCTGATACGAAAAGGGTAAGATTGTATCGTTGTCTCGAAAATGCTGAACGGCTGAGATTCATCCAGGAAGTGCACTCTTACGGTGGCTCCACAGTGATGGTATGGGCGGGTATTAAGAAGAACAGACGAACTGAGCTCGTTTTTGTAGATGGCAATATGAACGTTGAAAGTTACGTTGAACATGTCCTCGGGCCTTATGTTCACTTATTTACACAAAGTCTTGCCTCAGATTTCATGCTGATGCATGATAATGTGCGTTCGCACACAGCTCGGTGGACCAGAGAGTACTTGGCAATGGAAAACATCCGAATATTGCCGTGGTCTGCACAATCGCCAGACCTCAATCCTATCGAGCACGCATGAGACATGCTCTAGAAACGTGTACTAGAGAACCTGGACGGAGTATCGACAACCTAACAACTGAAAGACTCGTTAAAATTCCATTGGGACCGATTGCCGCAGGATCAGATAAACAAAATTATAAATTCAATGAAAAATCGCTGCCGACAAGTTTTAAACAACAGAGGCGGTCACACTTTGTATTGAATTAGCAAATACTTAATTAAAAAAATGTTGTTGTTTAATTTTGTAAAACATGAAAAATTTAATTTCGTTCTAACTTTACTTTATACTATGTATGTTACGGTACACATATTGTTAATTATTGTGATTAAATGAACAATTGGTTGAAGGATTTGGTTGCTTTAGTCACTAATGCGTCAAAAAATACTTAGTTATTATTCATAAAAGAAACATAAATATTACAACAGTAAAAATCGTTTAAAAGTTCAAAATCGTACATGTTCCTTAGACTTTTTTGAGCTCATTATAAACTAGTTGTCCCAAATTTAAATAACAAAAATCAAGTGGGTCTTGGGTAACTGAATTCATTTTTATAATAAGGTTCCTCAAGAATTCATTCAATTATATTATCGGAAAAGAAATTTAAACTTGTTAAACGTTGTTAAACGTGCACTGATTGAAAAATCGTGCTACTTATACCTAAGGTAAAGGATTTCACCGAAGACAAAACAACAGCCTATGCATTTCCTATATCCTATTTTTTTCATTTTTGTCTGTAATGAAAACAAATGTGGCGACTATGACATTTATAAGATAACTAGAGATGGGCTAGTTTGCAAATGACTGACTCTGTTGTCACACTTAATAGTTATTAGTAAAACAAACATTTTTAGAATTTTTGTCTGTTTGCGCTTCAATAAAAATCACCAAGAATAAAAAGACTAATAAACGTTGTGATGTGTAAAAATTAGTATTTTTAAAAAGCACTTAAAAATAAAGAAGATAAAATAAAGAATAGGATATTATTATTATTTTTACGCTTCGCAAACAATAATATTCCCCTGTTATTATTCTCTCTAACATTTCGAATGAATTGTATCACTCAGTGGTTTATGATACTAATTTGATCTAGGAACGTAGCCAACATTTAGGTAACACTACAAATTAAAAACAAAATGCTTGACAGATAATCTCAATTTCTTCAATGCTGTATTATGGCCGTACTGTATTATATTGGATAATATTAATTGTTTGATTGAAACGTGAAAATTTGTGAACATTTCATAGTTTTGTATAGGTATGTAGCAAAAAAGCACACTATTAGAGTGCAATGTTGGACTAGCAAACGATGAAAACTTAGTGAAATTTTGGTTAGTTTCTTGTTTGTTTACATTCTGGACAAAAATAAATAAAAAATAGATCTAGCTTTCTGAATATTGTATTTTAATATACTTATTGCAAACTAATTTTGAAATAATGATACCTGACTGACTTCCTTGTCGATTCATCTCAGTGTACAGGTTTCCTTTTCGAACAGAACGAAGGTAGATTTGACATTCGAAAACCTTACACGTAAAAATGGATAATGGCACGTAAACCGGTAAAAATGGGTTTTATTGAATAAATTGATTTGACATGTAACGCCACTAAAATACGACTTTCCGTTTATTTATCTATCAATAAAGTTTGATATAACCTATAATAAAAATGTAAATGTTCGTTTATCAAAACCTCAACTCTCCGAAAGTTCTTCGCCTATCGCTTTGAAATTTTGACGCGTTGCATTCGATACGCACGTTTTTACATAACTCATATAACTACCGAGTCAAAGTAACGCGTGGCCGAATACAGCTAGTAAAAAATTAAAATAGTTAATTTCTATTTGGAAAAAGTTTAGATACAATTAGGTAGGTACTTTGTAACGTTGGCTAGGTATATAATTCTATTTGGTAAGGTAGTAAGGTGTTGTTATTATAGGGTATTGCTTATGAATGAAAGCTTATGGATAATTTACATGAGGTCTTACGGTTCTTATAGCTCAAGCTGGAGAGAAATGCAGTATAAATTTATAAAGACTGCATTACACAAAGATTGCATACAAACGATTCCGGTTGTGCAATAAAAGAAAGGTTTTAAATTCCCTTCACAAATTTATTTATAAAAAGAAGATATACTTAACAATTTATAGTTTCCTGATTAGTCTCATGGGTTTCAAGATTAACAATATTCTAATTCCAAAACAAAAATAAGACAAAGAAAGACAAAAAAAAACACTTCGAGGTTTGTAATTTTGTATTGTACAAATGTTACGAAGATGTTTTAAATTTCACAATTAAAAATGTTTGATTCAGATAAAAAAAAATTGAGAGACAAAATTACCAAAAAAATTGTTTCTTAATGTAAACATGAAAAATAAGATCACTTAAACAATGTTAGTGCATTGAATTTATTATAATGAGTTAGTAATGTAATAAATTCAGGATAGTACATTACCTACCACCTTTGAAGTCTGTAAAATGTTAAGCCGAGCTGTACCACCAATGATCTTTACGAACAACCAAGGTGTACACGATGCCCATAGTGATTGCCTAAATGACGAAATCCCACGGCCAGCTGAGGAGTCCCTCCAATAGTCTTGAAAAATATCCAAGGAGTCCACATTACCCAAAATTAACCGATTGAAAATATAAGTCTAGGGATGTTACCCGAGATAGCTATTAGTTAATATATGAAATGACTTCATAATATCCTCCAAAATGAAAGAAATATTATATAGAGAAAATTGTAGTAATAACATCCAAGAGATAATCTAATCACACGTTTATAAGTACAACATAAAAATAATTCTGTATCTATTTAAAATTAAATAGGTGTATCCTGCAAAATACAATAATAATATATGCAAAGTATGACTTGGATCTATTCAGACTAAGCCTGAAAATGGATATATCCAGAGAAATGAGTATTCCTACAAAAAATGTAAAGGTAACTTGAAACTATAGAGGGGTAGCCCTCACCTGGAATTGAAATTGAACTTGGAATTGAAATTGGATTAAAAATTGGGACCCTGCAACAAAATTCCAAATTCCTAAAAAAAACACCAAGGAAAACTCTTTAAAATAAAATAACAAAATTACACCAGCCACTTACCATGAGGTCAATCATGGGATGGCATCTTTTTATAATGTAGTTATAAATAATAATAAACAATTGTAGATACCTCCCTCATATGGAATTCGGATTTACGAACAAAAATAAATAGCCATTTATGAATCGTAATTAAAAAAAAAAAATTTAACAAAGATTTTCCAAATGAAATTAAATGCTCACGGCACTGGGATAAATGTTATAGGAAGTATAATATATATAAAAGGAAAATAAATATAAAAAGAACTTTAAAAAGCAAAACTCCAGCTTTTACTCGATTTATATCGGCTATACAGCCACCATGAGAAGCAACTGGGACTCTCCATCGCTGTCATTCACCGAAAAAAAAAACGTCAAAGAAAGCAACATTCAAAATCTAACAGAATCTACAGATTTCAGCCTGAGATATCCGGTAAAAGAAAGAGACAACTAGCTCTTGAAAATACATGAATATATAAGAAGTTTCTGAAAATCGAATAGCGACATGATAGCGACATAACATAAATGTCATATTTACAAGACACCAATAGATTTAGGATGATCTCAACAAAGGGAACTTCTGAAAATTAACCCGAAGAGATGTGTAGATTAGGTAGAACATTCTAAGAACATACCATTCTACTCGATCAGCGAAGGAGGTGCAGACGGTAACAATAGATTTCGTCAGGAACAAACGGTAATCGTGACTCGCTCGTATCACTAAATGTTAAGATTAAATTCACTCCTCCAACCATGAAAGTGGGAAGGTAAATGTGAATATTTTATGTTATTATGAAAATGTAATTTTGATATATTATTTAAAACAAAATTTGATTAAATTTATTTAAGACAAAGAAATATTTTATTTCTAAATAATCGATTATTGATTTATTTTAACGATCATTATTTTAATCGATATATCAAAAGAATGATCACGTTTCTAAACAAAATGTTGCCATATGTAAAATAAATAACGTTGAACCAAATATGATTAATACATCAAAATACTATATTAAGGCTGAATTTATAAGAGAACGTATTAAAATTGTAAAATCTTATGTTTATTTCTAAAGAAATATTATATTCTAAATACTCGATCCCGAATAACTACTTCTTCTTCTTTTAATATTATTGGCTTCTCGTTTATACGAATTCTGCCAGTGTCAAGTCCCGAATAACTAAACGTGTTCCCCACAATCATTGTCTTTTTGACAGTTGACAATTGACGTCTATCATAATCTCTGCAGTATTATCGTAGGGACATTTTGGCGGGAACAGGAAAAGTGAGGTTGTTATTTTACTTAAATTTTCAATTTTTCACATTTTTAGGAGTTTTAAAGTACAATAGTAAAATAGTATATTGTGTTTTAAAGGTCTGCGTAAGTGAAAAAAAAATGGAGGAGATTTAAATAAACATGTACAGCTGAAGTTTTCGCGCTCTTCCAAGAAGTCCTTTTTAACTTTAGTAAAGCCTACTATCACTTTACTAGAGGAGAATTAGGGACTTAGTTGAAGAAGAAAAAACTTATTTACTTTGTTTAAAGTAAAGTAGTTTTTTCTTGTGCTCCATGTGTTCGTCATGAATTAACAATAACAAACAATATTATGACGTGATTATAATTTATAACAAGTGTTTTTTCAGAAGTTACGTGATAAGGCTGATAGTCTTGTTGCCAATGCCTTAAGAAATTTATATATAAAAAAAATATTATCGCGGAATGTAAATAAAAATGCTTAAAGACGTAGGTAAGTAAATAGTAGAAAAATAGGTATGGGCTTTTTGGCGGAAACGAAAGACCTGAGGTTGTCATTTTGTTCAGATTTTGTATTTTTTACATTTTTGGAAGTTTTAAAGTACAAAAGTGATAGTATATTGTGTTTTAAAGTTCTGTGTAAGTGAAAACAATGGAGTAGGTTTAGATCTACTCCATTAAGATGTGTAGCTGAAGTTCTCGTGCACTTCCAAGAAGTCCTATAAAACTTCCATAAATCTACTATGACTTTACTGTAGGAATTTTATGATAACGATTCTACTTATTAATACAATACGTGACATTGCCAAATGCGCTAATCTGTGCGCCATGCCATGAAGAAAAAAAAGTTAGTATGCACTAAAAATCGTGCTACAACTTATATTATGAAACCGACTAATTCTAAACAATATGTAAATATAGAGGAAACAGACACGTATCATCTTGACAAGACAAGAACCGTACACTTGTTATTTAACTTGCAGTCAGCATGCCACAGCCAAATATCGCGCGACATCAGCTATCAAAACAAGAATTTGTATAATGTAATTTGTACAGTGGTGCTAAATCTATCGCGAAAAGTGAATTTTACGGGTATGACGCAATAGACACGCAATCTTCCGTTTGTTATTATTGCAATTAGTCACCGGTCGCGCAATGATTGCGTGGCTGTCGCTCTGCAAAGTTTTAGATAATAATCCCGCCGGTCTTCTTCTTCTCTTTTATATACTGGCAACTGTTTCGTATTTATTAGAAACATTTCTGCCATTCTTATGTCAAAAATTAATACATATAATTTTTTAATTGTATAACTCACGTCTGTCATGTCATGTCAAATTAATTATGTGTATTAATTATGCGAATGTCTGACTTCTTATTACTAAATCCCTAACGCTCTCCAGCAAAGTGATAGTAGGCTTTACTGGAGTTAAAAAGGACTTCTTGGAAAAACGCCAAAACTTCATTTCCAATTCTTAACACTTGTACAGAACTTTAACGCACAAAATACTCTCACTTTTATACCGTAAAACCACTGCTTAAAACTCTCAAAAAGGCAAAAAATAGAAAATTTAAATAAAATGCGAATTTCATTTCTCCCGTTTCCGCCAAAAAGTACCCCCGCCGGTCAGAATTAGTTATTCTTATTTAGCTCGTCAGCATACAATACAATATTTTTTTTTAATTTGGACATTGAATTTGTATTTCGAAACGTAGCATCTGAATGCACCCAACTCCATGGAAGTTCGTTTTTTTCCGTATAGAAAACATTCCTGGTGTTTATTTCTAACTAATTTGAGGGCTTTTGTTCAGAATTTAGCATCGGAAAACATCGTGTGTGAAGGATCTTTGGAATTTTGGTTAGGGAAATCAAATAATTCTATTCTCAAATTCAAACAAATGTATGCGGCCGGCATTAGTTCACGACTGGCTTGCTCTTGTTTACTTTCTGTCTTTGCGGAATTCAGCGCGTTTTTAGATTTATTTGTTATCCAGTATTACACAGGCTGATACTGTATTAAATGTAAGTACATTTTATAAGGTTAGGCGAACTAAATTAGACGCACATAGGTAATTCTATAAGGATTTGAAAAAACAAGTTGAGATTGCAATATATAGTGAAAAACGCTGTTACTGTGAATTACACATAAACGAAAATATAAAAAACTAAGTCGATATGGATAAATCTAAACTCAAAATTATTGCCTTTAAGTCTACGGAAATACATATTATGCATATTAGTGAACTTGAACTCATAAATCGACACTTCTTAAATGTTCCGGGTGGTCACGATATTTCTTTGTCACTCCTTACTTATTACGAATATAATCGATTTGGTACCGAGATGTTCAGTTTGAGACCGGTTAATATGACAGTAGCACAAAAGATATTGAAAGAACTAAGTTCTAACGCAATTGGTGTTGATGAAATATCATTGGACATGATCTGTTTAACGTCACACACTTTAGAAATAATAACGGTTTTAATCAACGAATTAATTTCTACTTCTAAATTTTCGTCCAGTCGGAAAACTGCAATAGTTAACTCTACCAAAAATGCCTAACGTAACCGAGTTAAAGGAGTTGCGTCCTACTAGTGTTTTGCCTTACCTTTTCAGTTTTAGAAAAAGCCGTTGCCTTTCAATTAAGGCGGCACATGGAATAACATAAAATTCTGCCGATCTACAATAGGGGTTTAAAAGGGGCCGTTGTACTACAACTGCCATTTTGGATGTGATGGACAATGTCTTGAGCGCTCGAGTTGATGGGAACCATTCTGGTGCTTTTGAACTATTCAAGGGCGTTTGACTCACTAAACATTTCTCTACCGATATCTAAGTTGTCCTACTATGGTTTCGATTTCAAAACGGTCAAATTGTTTGATTCATATCTGAGCAATCGTTCTCAAATGGTAGAGATTCGTGATTCTAACGGTAAAAGCAAACAATCTGATCGTACCAGTACATAGAGGAGTTCCACAAGGATCAGTTTTAGGGCCATTATTGTTCATTTTGTTCAGCGCTGACATTATTAACGTTATTAAGTACAGTAAGTACCATATTTATGCTGATGATGTACAAATATATTCTTTATTTACACATAACAGATTCAAGACGCAGTTGCTAAAATAAACGAGGCTCTGGTTAACATATCGAACTAGGTTAAAAGTAATTCTCTTATGTTAAATGCAAATAAAACAAAGTATATGGTCATAGGCTCCAAGAAACAGATTAAGGATTTAGGTGCTAAGAGTTTGCAGATTGATGTAGACGGGGTTCAAATTGAACGAGTCCATGAAACGCGTAATCTTGGCTTAATAATGGACGAAGAACTGCGTTTTGAAAAACATATCACAGAAGTAGTCAGGAACTGTTTTTACCGACTTAAGCTGTTATATAATGTGCGTAGCTATCTTAGTACTGACATCAGTACTCCACTCGTCTTCACAAACACCTCAAGTACATACGTGAGGTGTTAGTGGAGTCGCTAGTTATATCTAAATTTAATTATCTGGATGCAGTTTATGTACCTAGGCTACTGTCCAAGACTTCGATACTGATACGGAGGGTACAAAATACCTATGCACAATTTTGTTATAATATACCATCGAAAGCTCATGTAAGTCCTTACCTAAATGAAGGAAATATTCTAAAGATGCAGTACCGAAGAGACTTGCACTTGACTACGCTATTATTCGACGTCATTAAAACAGAAGCACCTCAATATCTGCATTCCAAATTAAATTGGATGAGCGGTTTAAGGAAGTTTGAATCGCGTACATCATCTGCTGTCCTACTTATACCGTAGCAAAGAACTTCTACGTTTAGAGGTAGCTTCAAATACAGTGCATTCAGTGTGTTGGTAATTTTGATCAAAACTAAATAAAATTTTCTTTGACTTGCAAAAGTCAAGCACATTATAGTCAGGGACATTGGCATGTAAATACATTTGTGTATATTTAATACTTGTCAGTTTTATGCCTTAAATATAAGTACCTGAGCGACCGACATTTACTCGGTGTTTTATAAAAAAAAAAACTTCTGTACACATTGCAGAATTCGAACCCGCGCCCTTCATCATGGTAGACCTACACTCTAGCCACTGTGCTATGGAGAAGGTTAACTCTGTTGCAAATTGCAAAAACAGCACCCACACATCTACATTTTCTTTGATTTTATTTGCCTCACTTACTAGGACGACTTTAGGAAGTTATGAAGTCTGTGCCTTTACCATTATTTTTTATTTTATTTCCTTATTATAAGGACACTATTAAAGTGATATGTGTTTTTAATGGGTAATTATTGCAAACTGAACTAAGACATATTATTTCAAAATATTAAAAAAAAACAAAAAGGTCTGACCACATTGCTGGATTCGAACCGTGCACTTCGGCGTGGAATACGTGGTAGACTCAACCACTGTGGTGTTGCGAAGGTAAACTCTGCTGCGAAATTTAAAAAGTTTAGAAGTTTAGAATTCAGAAGTTTTGAGTGTGTGAAAGATGGAGAAAACGATTTTTCCCAGAATTGAAACCTAGCTAGATCGATTTTTTGCCCTCCTCAAACCCTATATTGTAAATTTCATCGAAATCGCTCAAGCCGTTATTGAGAAAGCGAAATCAAATGTTATATACAAATATTGCTCGTTTAATGTAACAGTGGATATGTAAATTATTGCCTCGAAACTTACACACAATATTCTTTATTTACATTTATAGCTGTATATTATATATGCATATATTAGACACTTGTCAGATTTATACTTTAAATACATATATATATATAATACATAAATTGCCTTGCCTTATGTTGCTTCGGTACTTGCAAATACATGATATATACTTAATATACACTTATTAGTTATTACATTTTTGGTTATTTTGTTTATTGTTTTTATTTTATTATTAGCTACCTACCTGATAAGCCTCAGCTGAAAATCGGCGCTGTGGACATAATATGATTGTATGCATGTACGTGTACATGTCTGCAGCGTATGCTGAGTTGAGGCCTTTTCGATGCACCGGGCGTATATTAACTTTTAGTAATTGTTTGCTTTTAGGTTTGTTAATATTCCATAATTATAATATGTTTTATAAGATAATGTATATATTTTTTTCTAATGTTCTAAATTTTAATAATGTGTCGAATAAATGTCGAATAATCTTTCTTTCTAATAAAAGAAATAAATTAATCTAAGCAAAAGCATAAAAACGAAAAATAAACCAATTTCCTACTTATACTCATACATTTTAACTTTTGTTAAATTACTAAGGATCTTTGAAGCCAAGAGAAGGATAATAATTATGTTATTCTTTATTGATTTTTTCCGATGTTTTTTATTGACCAAGCGCTATTTGAAAGCATAATTATTATTGTCAGTTAAAATTTCACCAATGTTTTCGATGTAACTTGGTTTAAGAGTTATATGTATTTTTCAAATAATGCAGAGAATTGAGAGTTTGGGAGCAAATTGCCAATTGTGTGTTATTGCTATGAGTAAAAACGCAGGAGTGTTTAATTTCGTGACATTCATTTTATTATATGAATATTATGATGATGGCGTCGGTAGGATTACTTTTAGAGAGGTGAAACTGCATTAATAAGATACCTATAGTTAAAAACAGTGCATTCTTATAATTATAGGCAGGTATATATATTTAATATTTTACGTCATGTCCATTAAATTAATGTCAAATTCAAATCATACCGGTAGGTAAAGAAAGGTATTTTCAATATATGTGTATAGTATGTCCTTGGAAATAAAAAAAATCTCATAATCTTTCTCCGTGTATTTTTTTTATTCATGGCAAGGGGGTTTGGCTGCACCCCCCCAATTTATTATAATACTACTGAACTATTACTTATCATATTACGCAACTGCACGTTTAACCTATGTCTGTAACGGGGCGGCAGAGAAACTCAAGCACAAGGTATTTATCGCGCTCTTGACGTATCTCTTTCACTTTTACTTTGTTTTCCACAGATTTACCAATAATAGATATCGCTTTTCACACTTCACAAATTGTTGGACTGAAAAAAATGTACGTCGTAAGCCTATAAGAAAGGGATGGGAATAAACATATTTCGTTTCTATCGATATGCTCAATATGCTGTACATACATATTCTATGCTGTCGCATTTAACTTACCTTTGATAGACCTGTGACACAAATAAATCTTTGTTCGTTAGAACTTTTAAGTTTTTTAATTGTTTTTGAACTTCACAAATGAAAAATCAATTAAAAAATTTTTGTAAATATAATAGGTATGTGAGAAAGATGTTCGATTTCACCAAAATCCCTTAAAACTTAGCGAATGCCTAAAACCGGATAGGGGTCCGCTAACGATGTAATTTTAATAGTTTAGGTTTTAGAGGTTCAAAGTCAAAGTCAAATCAATTTATTCAAGTAAACCCAATTGTAAGGTATTTTAAAACGTCAAATCTACTTTAGTTCGGTTTGAAAAGAAAACCTGAACACTGAGAAGAACCGACAAGAAACTCAGTCAGGTATCATTTTTTCAGCATCATTCTACAATTGTTATTTAAGATACAATATTCATAAAGTCAGTAAATGCGTGTGCAGAGAAGATTACTTCCAGACTATTGTTCTCTCTTCAATAAAATCGCTATTTTGAACTATGCTTTTACAATCAGGGTGCGTTTAATAATAAGTTTACATTGCTTTTCCGTTAATTGAGTACTTTCTTGAGGAATTTTATTATAAAAAGGCCAAAAATGACTCACTTGACTTATGTAATTTAAATTTAGGAATAACTGGCTGATCACGACCACGGGTTTCCATAGCATTAATAACACCTTTCTTATGAAATAGATCTATATTTTTTCTAGTGTACATTATGCTTTCATAGATGTATAACGAAGGTAAGGTTTAGGACATTAATGTCTTTAAAACGGTCTCTCAGCGACTCCCGTGCATTTATACTGTAGATGGTACTATTATGCGGTTCGCGATTAATTTCTTTTTTAAAAAAAACTATTTGAATAGAGACACTACTTTTATTTTAGAAAATACATTTATCGAGGATTTGACTGGAACTTGACTGGACTGACTTGGACGAAAGACGGATGTGGACTGACTGGGTGATGGGACAGAGTCTAGGCTAACGGAAATGCTGACGGAACGAAAACATGGAGCGTGGTATTGCCATCAGCAATAACCCTTACATGCGTGGGGTATAACAGCTTCCCCCTTTTAAACTAAACTTCGCGTTGTAAGCGAAGTTTATGTTAAATTAAACCTCACTTCTTAATCTTGGCATTGGTATTGATTCCCGAATTACTTCCTCACCTTCAGAGTTATTGCTATCAGGTAAGTTCGACGGGACTGGAGCAGTTAGGAAACGATGAACACAATATCTTCTGGTAGACTTATATAGTATAAACACACTTAAGGTAATTAGCAAACAATAAGTAAGTATAGGATAGTATGAACTATATTCTATTAATACATCTGGTTGCTGTAATATTGTATCAACATCCCTCAACATGTCTTTCGAATCGGTATCCAAAGTTTTCAATGTTTCTAAATCAATGTTATATAATTTCACGGGCTTAATATCTTTATACAGCATTTCAAATTTATTACTATTGCAACAACTATCATTTATTAGATTAAAGTCAGTATTTATAACATGAGTGCTTATTTTAACATTAAACTGAGAATACATTTCAATATTCCCACAATAGGCAGTACAATCTCGCGGTAAGTTAAGTACACCTGTACCTAATAAGTTAATTTCTGTTAGGTCTTTTCCGCACTCTACATATAGTTTTGTTGTTTCAGATTGAACATATATCCAGCTATTTTGTTGTAATTGTTGCCATATGTTTATAGTACCGTGAATAAATTTAGTATCACACTGCTCTGGTAAGTGTGATTGTATTCCTGATATTATTCCCGTTTCGCAACTTGGGTTACTGATAGCTGAGTATATATTCAGCATATTACATATGTATACGTTATTAGGTACTTGTTTACATTTGTACAGGTTATTTAGACTGCAATATTTAGATTTATCTTTACTTATAGCTATGTAATTAGTAGATGGTATAATCATGGCATAGGATTTAGGATAACTTGAGTCATGTGGCACCGGCACGGGAATATTCTTGTACAAGTTGTATTCCATATGATGTACAAGAGGAATTTTTAGAACGAACACAATCTTATTATTACTGTAGTAAGAACTGAGCTCACTTAGATTGATGATTACATGTATATTACCGATATCTATTGGGACAGGAAACTCTCTAGATTGCAATATATAGCGCATATTGTCCACTAATGTATCATACAGTTGGCGCGGTGTCAAGATAGATGGGTGCAACATATGACTTTTTGTAAATGCTATACCATTTACTAAGTCTTCTAATCTAAATAATAATGTAAGTAAGCTAGAAGATATAATATTACATATTTCGTTAAGCTTAACTCTTATATTAAGGTTTTCGGATGCGTTCATAATGTGTTCAACAGCGTTATTTTAACGTGCTTCATTAATATCCAGTGAATTTATTGTTTCGTTAAAGTGGTTTAAGAAGGTTTTGGCTATTAATATATTTTCTTTAACTAACGATCCTAGTTTTTTATTATTATTATTTTGTAGCGTTTCAATAGCGCCGTTATATTTTATAGCATCTTCCTCATCCATTGTTCCGAAGATATGTTTGAAGACAGTACCTACACCAGCAAACCATGCAGATCTTTTTGAGTGAAGGGGAATTAAATGTGATAAAGTATTGTAATCTCTTATAATATCGTCGTACCGGGACACAAGCGGTTGTAAGGTGTTTTGACATTCTGTATTACTTATAATATCACTTTGTTGACAGAAAAATCGAGTAGTACCGAGAACGCCATTAATGTTATCTATATGTGGTTTTACATAGGAAATATCGACAGGTGTAACGACATGTAAATGATCAGTGACTAATTTAACGGTTCCTATTGGATCAAAGTAAATACCGGAACTCTTCGTTATCGGATCGATGAGAGCCGCTGAGGTAGAGCTGATTATAGTTATTCTGAAAACAATTATGATAATCTATGATAGATAATTCAGATCATGAAACTAACTCTATATATTATGCACATTACGTTGAATGTAACCTACTCATAATATTTATAACTAATTATTATCTATTTCGGCTAATTTAATTTCGTCATAGTGGTACTTAACATAACGACGGTTTATGGATACTGAAAGGGTGTTGTTCCCATGAATCTTTACCACTTTATAAGGTCCTTTCCATACTGCCGAAAGAGCTTTCCTTAATCTTAAATGATTTTTTACATAAACGTAATCTCCTGTTTGGTACAAGATAGGCCGTGTTTTCTTATCGTAATAAGTTTTTGAAATCCCTTTAGATTTTAGAATATTTTCTACTGCCTTGTTACGAGTATAGGTCAGACGTTGTTGAAGCATACGGACATAGTCAGAATATGTAGCATTTAAACCTGTGTCATAAATAGAATCTGGAATATAAGGTTTGTGCCCATAAAGGAGTTCATATGGCGTGTAATTTGTAGTGCAATGCACTGTAGTATTATAGGCGAGCATTGATGTATATACATATCGAGGCCAACTCGTTTGATTTTCATCAACATATGATTTCAAATATTCTTTGAGGGTCGCATGGCTTCTTTCCAAGGCACCTTGTGTTTGGGGATGATATGGACTTGACCATAACTGTTTGATTTTTAAGAGATTACAAGTTTGTTTGAAAACTTCAGCTGTAAAATTGGTCCCTTGATCAGTAAGAATATATTTAGGTATGCCAAATAATGTGATAAAATGAACTAAACAATCAGAGGTCTCTTCAGCCGTAGTACTCGCAATGGGATAGGCTAAGGAAAATTTTGTTAAATCATCCTGTAGGGTTAAAATGAATTTTAATTTTCTTTCACCAGCTTCGGGCAAGGGCCCGACTATATCAAGAGCTACACGCTCAAAAGGTTGCGTAGATGTGTTCGTAATCTGCATAGGAGCCCTGTTTATGCGCCTAAGGGTTTTGTTAGTTTGACATTGGACACACTTTTTTACATATGATTCGATATCACTACGCATCCCTTTCCAATAGTACTTTTCTTGTATTCGTTTCAGCATGCGACAAGATCCCAAATGGCCAGCTATGGGAATGTTATGGTTGTCGATTAAGATTTTAGGAATTTCAGATTGTGTGGGATAAATAATGTTATCGTGATATATATGTATTTCGATTCCGGTGTTATGGAACAAATACAAAATTATATTGTGTACTTTTATAAACGAGTGTTTATCAAATGGGTTTTTAAAGTCTGAAATAGCTAATTGTTTAATGGATTCATCTGAAAATAACAAAAGTTCGTATCTAATACTTCTTAAACTTTCGTATATATCTGCGTAAGAACAATCATCGAAATAGTGTACTTTAGTAAATAAAATAAAATACATTTTCTGGTTTATTTCAGTTTTAAGAAAACTATGGAGTGTTCTTTCTTGTTTTTCGAATTCACTGAGATTAGAATGGTTCGACAGAGTTTCTAGTATAAAGGGGTTTGATTCGTCCAAATCTATAGACGTAGGGATTATAACGTGTTTTTGCTGACATTTAGTTAAGCTCTCGTTATGTTCTGTAATTAATGTATTATATGTTGCACTGGGTTTGCTGGATTTTTGAAGAAATTCACTGTATGAGTCGAAGAGGTTATCATCTATAATGGGATCGCTAATATCAACAGGTAAGTCAACGCTAGGTATCTCTTGAGAATCGATAGGAGATTGTTCCTTGTTGTCACTCTGTATGGGATTGACGGGATGTCTAGATAACGCGTCTGCGGCACGATTTAATTTTCCTTTACGATAACTGATGACATAGTCGTATTCTTCTAGTTTAAGCCTCCATCTCTGGAGTTTACTACTAGGATCTGTATGGTTAAACAACCATTTTAATGGTCGATGGTCGGTCACGATTTCGAATCGCCGTCCATATACATACGGTCTGAAGATTTTGCACCCGAACAGTACAGCTAATAGTTCCTTCTCTGTGGTGGAATAATTTTGTTCGCTTTTATTGAGAGTGCGGGATGCATATGCAATCGGTCGATCTTCACCTATTTTTCCTTGGGATAGGATTGCACCAACAGCATAGTTAGATGCGTCGCATGTTAAAATAAAGGGTTTTGAAAAATCAGGATAGATAAGAACAGGAGATGTAGTAAGTTTGAATTTAAGTTCATCGAATGCGATTTGTTGCGGGTTCTGCCAGTCGAATGTTGTGTTCTTTTTTAAAAGGGTGGTCAATGGTTTGGCTATTTAAAAAAAGTCTGGTATGAACCTACGTTAGTAAGATACCAGTCCAAGGAATGATTTAATATCTTTAGCACATTTTGGCACTGGAAAATCAGATACTGCTTTTATTTTCTTAGGATCGGGTTTAACACCCTCATCAGTTATTACATGTCCTAGGTAACCAACTTCTTTGTGTAGAAATTCGCACTTATCTGGTTGTAGCTTAAGATTAAATTGGCGAAGTCTATTAAAGACAGAAGCAAGGTTTTCAACGTGCGATTTCAGATCATATGAATAAATAACAATGTCGTCGAGATAAGCAAAGCATTTTAATCCTTGTAGCCCTGATAAGGCGGAACTCATAAGCCGTTGGAATGTCGAAGGTGCGTTTTTTAACCCAAACGGCATTCTTTTGAATTCGAAGTGTCCTTGTGGGACACTGAAAGTGGTTTTGGGACTGTCTTCTTCATTTATCAATATCTGATGGAAACCTGACGCCAGATCTAATGTTGAAAAATATTTACTGTGTCCTAATTGATCCAGTATTTCTGTTATCTGCGGAATCGGGTAAACATCACCAATAGTGATGTCGTTTAATTTACGGTAATCTATAACTATTCTCCACTTGCGTTGTCCCGAAGCATCAAGCTTCTTAGGGACTACCCAAATTGGAGAAGACCATGGGGACATAGAGGGTTTGATGATTCCTTGATCTAGCATTTTATCAATCTGTGTTTGAACTTCTGCTTTATGGCATTCGGGGAATCTGTAAGACTTGGTGTAAATAGGAACAGAGGATGTGGTTTTAATTTCATGTTTAATAGCGTTAGTGTAGGAGAGTTGGTCATCAGGGAGATGAAAAATATCTGAATAATCAGTACAAATTTGAAATAAAGACTCTGTTTCCTCTTTATTTAAGTGGGTTGTTCGGAGGAGTTCTAGGACTCTCTGGGCACGCTGGTAAGTATTCTTATCCCGTTTAGCAGTTCCGACATTGCTATTTAATATTGTGAAGTTATTATCAATTGGGTCTAGTTTTAGTTTTAAATCGGACGATAAAGTGATTGGCGATTCAGAAGTATTGACTACTGAGATATTTATGCGATTGTTAGATTTAACTTTGGCTACGCAGTTTGCAATAAGCAATGATTCGATAGGGTTTTGATCAATTATGAATCCTTCGTTAATGTTCGGGTTCATTACCGAACATTCGATTATTGTTTCGGTTTGGGGTGGAATAACATATATTGGTTCATTAAACTTTATGTTTATACTAAGATCATTTAATTTTAATATGCCTTTCGGATAATCAATATTAGTATTAACTTCATTAAATATATCATTCCCTATTATACCGTCGTAAGGTAAATCTATTTTGTCAATTACGTGAAAGTTAAAAATTACAAATTTATCACCTGACTTTAAGGTGATGGGTATATGTCCTAACGTTGTGATATTGGCATCTCGGGAATCGATTCCTTTTATTTTAATTTTATATTTTGTGATTATGGGCATTTTTTCTACAGCCGATGTCTTTATGAGACTTACAGCTGCGCCTGTGTCTACGAGCAGCCATAAGGGTTTAGAAGATATAGAAGTAAAAATGTTAATATATGGTAAGTATTTTTTATTTTGTTTGTCGATATTGATTTCAAATATTTTATAGTTATTTTCTTTTTCAGGTACAGAGAATGTCGTTTCGATGTCCCTTTTGGTCTTAAGGACTAATTCTAAATTACTAGCGTTAGGATTCGGATCGTCAGTTTGGGGCTGAGTACCCTGTTGGTTGATTCGATGAGATATAGAAAATGATTTGTCACGACCATGAAGTTGGGGCTGGTTACCCTGTTTGTTGGTTCGTGAGTTTGGATTTGTATTACTGGCTTTAGAAATAGCAGGTCCGTATACATTTTGCGTATTTTGGTTATAGGTCATACTCGGGAATCTTACTTTATAGTAGGTGTCGGTTTCGATGTTAAGAAGGCTCGAACGACACCGATTCGAGCCGGTGTTCAGTTTAAATTATGAGGTTGTTCATTATCGTTATTATCATAGTTAGGTGCGTTATTATCTATTTCGTCGTATCCTTCCTGAACATCGTTTTCGATGTAATGTATTTGGTGGTTATTACAGCGCGGCTGCTGTGATTTTTGAGGCGCTGCGAAGCGTTTATTATTGAACTCGCGTTTGCGACATTGTTCAATGGTATGCCCATTATTTTTACAATAACGACAGAATAGGGGAAACATTCTTGGTTTATTCTGAGAATTAATCTGTGGTCTAAATTCGATTGTTCTATTTTCGCCTCTGAAACGCGGCGCAAATTGAGTTTTAATATTCTCGGTTCTAGGATTTTTTTTATACATAAACTGTAGAACTTTCTCTTCGGACACAGCGACATTAATAGCCTCATTTAATGTTTTCGGGGATTGAACACGAACGTTATTAGAAATACGAGGATGTAATCCCAATATAAAAGTATTTAAAGCAACGTCTGTCATCGCTGCTATGCGACCTGGAAGTTCGCTTTTCCTAGGGCAAGAAATAGTAATCTCCGTTAATAGATTTGATAAACACGTCTCCAATCGTAATGAATATTGTGATACAGTTTCATTAATTATTTGCTTACAATCTTGTAGGTCCGTCAACAAATGAGCGTAACACTTTTTCTCACCGAATTGGCCTATTAAAAAGTCTTTTAATTGACTCCAACCATCGAATTCTTTGATAGCACAAGCAACCTCAGCTTTACCTTGCAGCTGACTTAAAATGTATTGAAATAAAACTAGTTTTTGATTCTCCGAAGCTAATTTGAATGCATTTGTGCAGTTATGTACGAAAGGTGTTAATTGATCACGTGCTCCATCAAAGGGTTTGATAAATTTTAACAGAACGCTTAAATCAATGGGTTGTTTTACGCTTTCACTGTTTTGATCTATGCTAGGTGTGCTGGCGCCTGATTTTCTTTCTGCTTTAGCCGATTTGGTATCTAATTTAACTTTTGTTTCTGCCATTTTGTTTGAATACTCTAACTAATAAATATATGAACAATAATTATAAATTTTAATTTATATTATATGCATCAATGTACGTATGTTAACACAATAATTAATTCCAATTGAATCAAAATGTTTAAGACACTGGACTGCAAACAATGATGTGACGATGACCTCAGTGATAAGTTCTCGGCGACAGTAGGTTCGGATTATGTTACGCTGATAACATACTCGGAGTCTCGGAGAGTATTTTAACGTGGGCGTAGATTTAATAACTTCGTTCAATTTGTATAAGTAAAGTTTTTTTTTTTTCACTTACTGGAAGTAGAACAGCAAAATTATGGTAGATGTGGTACCGTGTAGCATTTCGGCGAATGTATATATTCTTCTCGAATGCGGAAATATGCCGGTATGTCGTAGTATACACTTCTTCACTTCGCGAAACACAAAGCAGATAATTCACTGATTAATGCACTGGTATTTATTATTTAACGTATATTTTACGTAGGTAATTCTTCACTTTATTCACAGGCGTCCTGGGACCTTAAGATCCCTTTTAGCTGCCACCAAAATGTTATGCGGTTCGCGATTAATTTCTTTTTAAAAAAAAACTATTTGAATAGAGACACTACTTTTATTTTAGAAAATACATTTATCGAGGATTTGACTGGAACTTGACTGGACTGACTTGGACGAAAGACGGATGTGGACTGACTGGGTGATGGGAGAGAGTCTAGGCTAACGGAAATGCTGACGGAACGAAAACATGGAGCGTGGTGATGCCATCAGCAATAACCCTTACATGCGTGGGGTATAACAGTACGTATTGCCCTCTTTTGTAAAATAAAGATAAAATTCATATGCGTCGCTGATCCCCACAGTAGTAGGCTATAAGACATAAGGCTATGGAAATATGCGAAGTACACCAACCTAGCCATGGGCACATCTGTCAACTTTCTAATGCGTCTAATAGCATATATTGCCGAACTGAGCTTATTAGCCAAAACCCCGATGTGGTTCGCCCACTGTAACTTATTATCTACTGTTAAACCAAGAAAAGTAGTTCATTTCGCTAATTCTAATTGTTGCCCACCCAGGGTTCGCTAAGTATTAGAGGACTTTCGTCAAATCGGGCAAGAGACTGTCGGTATCGAGCGTAATTGTAGAATGCAGTATTTTAGGCTCCAAAAGGCGGGTTGGCTATCATAGGACTTCAAAACGAGATTATAGTGGACACATGAACGCAATATCTATTAGTAGCATAAATTTGATATTTACTTCCAGTATATACTAAATAGATTAGTCGTAGATGTGTTGTTTTCACACAATAATGGCTTTAACGAAAATAATGAAAAACCGGCCAAGTGCAAGTCGGTCTCGCGCGCTGAGGGTTACCTACTACCATGCAATGTATTTGTGTTATGTATTTACCAAAAAAATGTAAGTCTACGGGATTATTACTTAAAAATTTTCAGACAGTGACAGCCACGCGATCATTGCGCGACCGATGACTAACTGCATAAAAAATTGATATCATGTATGACGATTGTGTGTCTATTGCGCCATGACCGTAAAATGCATTTTTCGCGGCATTATACAAATTACATTATACGAATTGTCGTTTCGACAACAAATATCACGCAAAATTTGGCAATCGCATGCTGACTGCAAGTTAGACAATAAGCGTGCTGATAAAATACAAACTTAACTTTGCAGTTGAATGACACGTGCTCTCATACTCTCTAATTGCAAATATAAGTTTGTAATGGCGAATAGTGTGATATAAGTAATTACAAAGCCGTGATCTTTGAATTTTTCTCTTTTATTGTGCTGTGAGATCTAGCTTCTTGTCAAAATCAAAGTTCAAAATCAAATATCAAAATTCTAGGTCAACGGGAAGTACCCTATAGATTATTGACTGAGTATATAAATGACCGTATCTTTAGATTGCAGGATTTTTTTATAACTCTAAGGACATCCAGGATATACATCAAACACTGTGTTTGATGTATATTTCAACTTGAGTATACGTCAACTTTAACACGTTCTTGAGATAAAGGGTCTTGACTGGTCAGACAGAATGACACACGGACACATGGACAATGTTTCTATAAGGGTTCCGATTTTTCCTTTTGAGGTATGGAACCTAAAAATGGACTACCTACCTTGATTGTAACCGAGGAAACCGAGCTTTTACTAAGTCAATAACTGCCGCCGGTAGAGTTACGAGCTTCAAAGTTCAACAATAACAAGACTTTAACAGGGCCGTAAAACGCGGACTTTCATACAGTTTGTTCACAACTCGATTATATCTGACGGATAATTAGGCAAGCATACCTTTATTACAAGCTTTTATATTCTACCAAGTAATGTATCATTTTTGAAGGAAATTTTAATACCCACCTTTTCAAACAGAGATAAGCGTAAAGAAAATTCATTGTCTACATTTAGAAAATAATATTAAATATGTTTTAAATAATTTTCTTTAGTACGTTCTTATTTAATTTTTATTTTTGAACCATCATTCACAGGCTCAAAATTTGAGTTAAAATATTAGTAGTCGACCTCTTTTCTTTATCAGTTATCACTGATTTGATACACTTTGTAGGGACACCTATATATAATTATGTAACTTGTCGTATATCATATGTGTGGAGCACTATTTGATGTTATGATGAGAGCATGTGAATTTTGAGAAAATACATAAAAGAAATGTAAATATATTAGTGCAGTGGGTAATTACTTATCTTTATGTCTTATAATATATAATTCTTCTGTGCGTGTGTATGTCCCTGAACTCCTCCTAAACGGCTGGACAGATTTTGATGAAATTTTTGTGTTTGAATGGGTCCCTGGATGGTTTAGATTCACAATTGGACCAGGTAGGTGGCGCGCAATCGGGTTCTAGGATTATTATTTTTAGCCTGCTAAAGCAGTCAAGTCAACGTTAGGGCAGACCGACGTCTGTAGGGTCCGCTAGTAAAATATAAATAATAATCTACCAAAAATAAAACAGTACAGAGACAAAGTTAGCTGATATCTAAATTCGAATAATTTTGTTTTAGAAACAAAATTAAGGTGACGTTCAATAATATGGAATTCCCAGGGCCCCGTTGTAATGAGACCGTTTGATGTGATCTGATGCGACAAATTGCGTGGCTTTGAATGAGAGGCGAGGCTTCACGTCGACTCGACTTGTAACATCAAACATCCGGCTTAAGGTATACATGTTACATAATAAAGTTCGATATAAATCCATAGAATAAGCACCCATTTGCTGTTTTAATGCATTAATAAATATTGTTAAAAGAAATGTAATAAAAGCTACTTGATTTCAATTCCAATGTTTTTATAAAAGGAGGACACACGTTTCTTTTGTGGATACTCGTATTTACGCGTTTCTTTCCTGTTGGTCTAGGATAGATAGAAAAATATAGAATTAACGGTTGCTCATCTTTTTGTGTAAAGGCATGCATAAAAGCACTATAAAAACTGTAAAAATAATTATAAAATACTCTTAATTAAAAGTACACTAACCTAAAAAAATATTATGTCGATATGAAATAATTATAAGCAGTCCATAAATAAATTAGTAAGAATACATAATAATTGTGTGTGCTATTATAGTACAATTCTGTATACATATGTACAATTTTTTGTAATATAATTTCTACTGTGATTTTGACAATGGTACGTGATCTTGGATTAAATGATTTAAATTTAAGTTAAAATTAAATAATATATTGATTTACAATAACAATTGATTACAATAACAATTGATTTATTAGCAATACTTCTTACATTTAGATTTAGATTAAACCGTGTCTCTTAAACTAGGAAAACCTGTATTTTAGAAGACAGTTTCTCCGGATCAACACATAAAAGTTATTCTATTTATCATACATATAAAAAACAAAGTCAAGAAACATTCAAAAGAAATAAATAACATAATCAAAAGAAAAGGAAAGCCTGATTTAAATAGTAATAAATGAAAAGTAGGTTTCTAAAATGTAAAATGATGGAAAAAAGACTATAATAATTTATTATTGCTAAGGACATACGTGAATGTATCTGGTATGTGTGGGTATGTATCTGTGTGTGTGGTGTGTGTGTGTGTGTGTGTATTTGTATGTGTGATTGTGTCGCGTATGTATAAAAGTGTGTTTAGGTGTGTTTCTGAGTTTTATGATTTGTATTTTCTTATGGTAGTGCTTGTGTGTGACTGAAAATGTTAATGTTGTGTACGGAATAATTGCTCCGTCTTATACATACATACATACGTATCTTCACGCTTTATCCCCAACGGTCCTTTTATAATTCTTTCGCCTCCTCAAATCTCGTCATTCTTCTCACACGTTTTCGCCTATGATTATGTATGAGTCTAGATGGTATATCTTGGTATATACAATTATTCAAACTAGAACAATACGATTTGAATACTATCTAGAATATAATACCATCTAGAAATTAGTATCTTATACATAACTATTTGAAAAGAAAAGAAATTTATTGGTAGTTATTTTTCTAGTCTGTTTCAATTTCTTTACATATAAACAAAATTAACAAAAAAAATAGGTAACAGTATATATACTATTATATATGTATATCTGTAGTACTATCTTTTTGATGTTAAATTTAACATAAGTACTGTTATTTACAGTACTAGCTTTTGCACTCGACTTTGTCCGCGTGGTGGCGACTTACAACAAAAAGGATAGTACAAAAAACTTCTCCATGAATAATTACATATTGGGTCCTTACATATGAAATTGGCGTTTTGTACTGGAGGAATATAAAGTCAATTTTTTTTTTGTAAAATATATTTAATTAATCAAAGTATGCACTGTTGTTATCTATGCACTTTTGCCATCTCATAGGTAGTTCATTGATCCCTTTACTAAAAAAACTATGGGGGCGAGAATCAATAAACTCTTTGAAGGCGGTTTGGACTGCCGCATCGGAGTTGAATTTTTTTCCTTGCAAGAAGTTGTCCAAATTCCGGAAAAAATGGTAATCTGTTGGAGCAAGGTCCGGGGAGTACGGTGGATGTCGCAGACATTCCAATTGTAGCTCATCTAACTTAGTGGTTGTTTGTTGTACAGTGTGTGGTCTTGCATTGTCGTGAAGCAGCAGTGGCCTAGAGCGATTGACCAATCTCGGTTGTTTAGCAGCTAGCTCTTCTTTCATGGTTTGCAGTTTCTGACAATAGATATCTGCCGTAATCGTTTGGCCAGATTTTAGAAAGCTGTAGTGAACGACACCGGCGCTAGTCCACTAAACACTCACAAGTAACTTTTTCTGAGTCAATTTTCGTTTAGGGCAGGATTTGGCTGGGTCTCCAGGGTTCAGCCGCTGCGACGAGCGCTTCCGATTATCTTACAGTATCCACTTTTCATCACAAGTAATGATTCGATTTAAAATCCCTTCATTATTGTGTCGGTTGAGCAAAGTAACACAGCAGTCGACGCGTGTTTGCATACAGTTTTGTCATTTACCCCGAAGCCTGCAGCTATCTCTGAAGTGCTTTGTGATGGATCCGCTTCCACAATAGCCTTTAATTCTTCATTTTCCACTTTGGTTTCCGGCCGTCCACGGGGTTGGTTCTGAAGGTCGAAATTTCCAGAACGAAAACGTTGAAACCAAAAACGTACCGTGCTTTCCTTTGTGACACCAGCGCCGTACACATCATTAATCCTTCGAGTTGTTTCTGCAGCACTGGTGCCACGGTAGAACTCGTACTCGTAAATATACTGATATTTCATGTTTTCCATTGTGCGGTAATAAGCGACGCCAAAGAAAAAAATAATGAGGAAAAAAACAAATGAATGACTGTTTTCAAAACTAATATGTCCCAGCTAAATGAATTTATAAATTTGAATTTGGAATTCTTGACCAAAGAGGAGATATTTCAGATCAAAGTGGTCAATACGACAAAACGCTAATTTCATATGTAAGGACCCAATATATACGTGACAACTTTCATGGTGATCGACCAAACGGTGTAGAAACGTCCATTTTCATACATTTTTTTTATTCCATAGATTGATCCAGTTTTATGTCTAGATCAAATTATTGAACGACGTCAAAAAAATCTTATCATCGCAAGTTAATAAAATTTATAAAAAAATATTTCGCGCGTTTTCTTTACAAATGCAATAAATACTGTAGAAAAAGTTTATGTTATTTGTGTTGTAGAAAAAGTAACTGGCACTTAATGATGTTTCATTTTTGAAACTGGAACATCTTAAATAACCAACATAACTCGTTTCAAAAAAAAGTTGGCAAATATATAATAAACATAAACATAACATATCTTCACGCTGTATCCCCAACGGGGTAGTCAGAGAGGACAGAGCGCCAAGAGTCGCGGTCCTTACACACCTCTTTCGCTTCCTCAAATCTCATCATTCTCCTCACACATTTTCGCCTAGGTATGCGAGATATGCAAATATATTATGTGTATACAATTGTGTGTACTACGATTTGATCTAGACATAAAACTGAATTGATTTATGGAATACAAAAAAATCTGTACATTGCTGTTTCTGGGAAAAGTTCATGCTTGACAAAAAATTTTTTTAGTTTCAATTTTTTAGTTTAGTTTCAAAGTGGCGGTGCTCGTTCAAAGCCCATACTGTCCCATTTAAAAGAATGAGCTGTACGTACAGATAATCGATTTCTGAAAAATCATTGTAGGAATTCTATGCATTTCCATGGCAGATCAAGTTCTTTTATTTTAATACGTACATCGTACATTGTGAGTGGAACCGACTATTCTTTCAAATTACAAGCATTATTACCTTACTCTACATTGCTATCTTTTATAGATTCACTAAATACAAGAGTAGCGCTTTCCTAATGGATATGGTTATTATTATATTAGTGACCCAAGTTGTTATTTTGCTGTAGTGTCGACGAGAGTAGAAATGTTGGCAACATTGTCTCATAATAAAATGTTTATTGCTGACATAACTAAACATTCTGCGTTGTGTGACTAATACATTAAACCTGTAATGTAATTATCGCTATGCATAAATTAAAAACGATTAAACTATTAATCGTTACTAGATGTTTATGTAGATGTTGATATTAATTTTGACACTACTTTGATAACACAAACACTACACTTTGACAACAGTGGAAGTACTAAATGTTTATTTTTTTCGAGCCCTTTTAGCTAATGTTAACAGTTCGTGTTGTTTTTATAATGTCAAGGTGGTACTGGTTTAGATTGTAGGACAAAATTCAATGGCATTGGCACGTTATGTAACGGACTACAATGCGTATGCGCACCGAACAACGAGACTAGTAGCGTGAAAAATAACGGCAAGGTGACATCGCTCTGTGGGGATATTTCGGTGTGAATTTTTATTGATAAAAATTATGATAAGTGTTTTCCCAAGGTATATAATAACGTAATAATTGCGGGTTAATAGTGGGGTTCACGGGTGATTCTATTTTCTTTATTATGTTATTGTTAATATAAAGATCGTGTATATTATATAACATCAGTTATAAAAATGTTGTTATGGTTGCTATTAATTATCGGAACATTAATTGTAATTATAAAAGTTTATCAGAAATTGTCATGTGGTATATGTAGGTCAAGTGCTCATATGGTGGGGAAGACCGTAATAATCACAGGTGGCAATAGTGGCATAGGATTGGAAACCGCGAAGAATTTGGCAGCGAGGGGGGCGCGTGTTATTATAGCGTGCAGAAGTGTCCGTCGCGGTAATAAAGCCGTAGAGAAAATAATAAAATATAGTGGCAATACTGACGTACATTGTAGGCAATTGGACTTGGCATCTTTACGTTCCGTAAAGGACTTCTGTTACCAGACATTAAACTCAGAGAAGCGTCTCGATGTTATCATCAATAATGCTGGAGCTACTGGACTAGGAAATTATAAGACTCCTGATGGCCTTCATATTGGAATGCAAGTTAATTACTTCGGACCTTTTTTGTTAACTTGTCTCTTATTACCTCTATTGAAATCCTCTACTCCTAGTCGCATTGTGAACGTATCTTCGATGGTTCACAAATATGGCGAAATAGATTTTGAAAATCTTAATATGGAAAAATATTGGAGCGATTATCTTGTATATGCTAATAGTAAATTGTTTCTAAATTTGATGACCTTGGAATTCAGCCGGCGTCATAGCGGAATGGGCGTTGTTGTCAATGCTGTACAACCGGGAGTTACAGTAACTAATTTAAATAGAAATATAAGTAATAAAATTTTACGTGGAGTGATGGACAGAACTGTAGGTTTTATGTTCCAAAATACATGGGAAGCATCTCAATCACTTATTTACTTAGCGGTAGCGCCAGAAGTTGGCGATGTGACTGGACGTTACTTCTGTAATTGCCGCGAAAAAAAGCCCTCCAAGCTGTCACAAGATATAGAACTCGCGAAAAAACTTTGGACTGAGTCAGAAAAATTAGTAAAATTTTCTCTACCAACAAAATAATAGTATTTCAAGTAGGTATTTAATAAAAATGGCGTGATATGGTATCTAATGTTACATATAATATTAACTGAATATTAAGTAGGTATTCAATAAAAATGACGTGATATTGTTTCTAGTTAGAATATTATCTGAATATTATTATACAAAATTTAATAAAGCGATTACTATGGAATGTGACGGGGTTTTGATTCTGTTTCATTGAACGACGAATAAAAGCTATAGTATTATATTTTTAAACTTTTCTATATTTAGTGTTATAATATTTACAACAGTACGCAAAAATGTAATAAAATATATATACTAGTGTATTATAAAATAATTATAAAAATATTACAGTTTTACGATACAATAATTTTATACACTGCATTTTTAATGAATTTAATAGAATACAATTTTATTGACTAGTATTATTATAGCAGATGATACCTAGGTCTCCAGTTTCGTTTGGTCCTAAACTCCTATATCAGCGACAGGTTGACTATATGCCAAGTTGTATAAGAATTGGAATAGATTTATTGATAGTAGTGCTCTTGAATTTTCACAACGTAATTCAAAATGTAAACGTAAATGCAAAAAGATACAGTCATTTTTGTGTGAAAGGACGATGGGCACAATGGGTCCCCCTGAACAACATACTTGAAAAATATCTCATTCGGTATATTGTAGCAAGTTGACAATTTTTCACTATGACGACATCTTTGAAATGTATTGGGTATTCCAGAAAAAACGTGTTATAATATTTAATTTTATTTTTTACCTACCCGTCCCTCTGACCAATAGGGTTGAACTGTATCTTATTCGATACATCGTAGCAAGTTGATAATTTTTTACTATGACGACATCCTTGAAATGTATTGGATATTCCAGAAAAATCATGTTTTAATTTTTAATTTTTTTTTACCTAGCCTTCCCTCATGTATCGAATGAGATATATTTCAAGTCTGTTGGTCAGGGGGACGGTGCTCGTATAAAAATGCCACTGTCCTTTGCTAATACACTTCAGAAAGGTAAATTAAAAAAATGGAGATAAGACTTAATGCCTTATCTCAATTTTTTTAATTTACTTATCTTTATCTGTTCAAATGTTCGTTCTTAGAGATACGACATATAGGTTTATCACTTTGTAGATATTGGAGTGAGCATTTTAGTTGACAGTGTTTATTGTATACTGTAGTCATAGTCGTATAACGTACCTACATCTATAACTTATATAATCCCCATTAATTAATAACGTAGGTCTAGTGGACCCCATTAATTAATGACATAGGTGTAGTGGATTTATTATTATGATTTTTAATATATTAGTTGTTTTCGTAATCGTTATAGTTACTCTAAAAATATATCAGAAGCTAACATGTGGTATTTGCCGTTCGAGTGCTCACATGGTGGAAAAAACTGTGATAATAACAGGAGGGAATAGTGGAATAGGATTCGAGATAGCTAAAGATTTGGCGTCAAGGGGAGCTCAAGTCATCATTGCCTGCCGAAGTATTTATCGTGGCAACAAAGCAAGAGAAGAAATAATTGCTTATAGCGGCAATCCCAACGTGTATTGTCGAGAGCTAGATTTGGCTTCCTTAAGCTCTGTGCGGAAGTTTTGTGAACAGGTACTAAGATTTGAAAAGCGTCTTGACGTACTTATTAACAATGCTGGAGCTGGCGGACTCGGTAACTACAGAACCGAAGACGGTCTTCACGTCGGTATGCAAGTTAATTACTTCGGGCCGTTTTTATTAACTTGTTTATTATTGCCTTTGTTGAAGTCTTCTACACCCAGTCGCATTATAAATGTGTCTTCGGTCGTCCACAAATACGGAGAATTAGATTTCAAAAATTTGAACATGGAGAAATACTGGAGCGATTATTTGGTGTACGCTAACAGCAAATTGTTTATTAATTTGATGACACTGGAGCTTAGCCATCGTCTGAAAGGAACTGGTGTTACTGTGAACGCTTTACATCCGGGAATAGCTGGAACGAATTTGTTTCGAAATATTAAAGTTAGATTTATTCGTAAATTAGTGAAAAACTGCATAGGTTTTATGTTTCAGAATGTTTGGGAGGCCTCACAAACGCCTATTTACTTGGCTGTAGCCCCTGAAGTTTGTGAAATAAGTGGAAAATACTTTGCGGACTGTTCTATTAAAAAGCCGTCTAAGTTGTCACAAGATTCGGAACTTGCTAAAAAGCTTTGGCTTGAATCCGAAAAACTAGTCAAATTGTTTAACAAAGAATGAACACGTTTTTTGGTTTCTTAATTACACAAACTGTTTCACTTTGCGACATCGTTCAAAATGATATAATAGTTCTATACACATTTAGAAGTATATTTCTAATTTAGATTCATAATTTACAATAGAGGCCAATAGTAATATGGTTTTAACTCTTGTTTTTAATGCTATGGTGAGAGGGTTTGATTAGAAATTGGTGGGAGGCCTTGGTTGAGTATTTAACATGTACATGTATGTCTTTATAAATAACGTTTACAATAAAAATTTTGGTCTAGCCAAATGGCCGGTATGACCACTTGCTTTTAAATTTTGTTAAATTTTGCTGTTAAATTTTTTTAGAAAAATTATTTCAGTTGTTTCAAACACTTACTGTGCGTAGTTGTAAGTTATGAGAAAAGTATATTTATTTTTTTACTCATCTCCAATAGTGTTCTGCAATATGTGTCATTGGCAGAATTGGTGTGTTTGTCACATTAGAAGCCACAATACAAAAGTTGAAATTAAAAGTAATATTACAACAAATAATCGCAGTAAATATTCGTTATTGTTATTTAATTTCAGGATTCCCTACTAAAATGGCATAAATGGCTGTTTGTCTGTCATGTCTGTTTGCTTGTCTATCCGTTTGTCATAGGCAATTTATTCTGTTAAAAACTAAGCTGAAAGCTAGTAGAGAAAGATATTGGTAATCCAAATCCAGAAACAAAAAAAAAAGAAGTGGGTATTAAAATTTTTTAGGTTTAATCTCTATTTTGTCAGAAAAAATCTTAAATTTTTAAAACCTGACATTTGACACGCTCCTAACCCCGGTAAATACTAGTAGTTAATAAAGTAATGCTCTTCAATCAAAATAATTGCTTTTGTGGTGACTCTGTAGGCTACGCGGTTTGCTTTATTTGCGAATGAATTTAGTATAAGGTTCATCTGATTTATAGCATTACTCTTTGTGTTTGTCTGTATATGAAGATGTGAAAATTTCGCAACTCTACTAGAATCTGTATTACATAATGTATGGGACCAAAAAATATATTATGTCTAAACTATGATAACATAACAGATACATGATATTCTTCTTGGTTGTTAAAGAAGGAAGTTTCAAAATTGTTTAAAATTATATTTCATTTATATAAAATCCAAAAAATTTTTTTTTATGTAGGTAGACATCTTTTACATGGTAAGTACACTTTCTTTTTACCTTTACTATATGATAAAACAACCGCAATAGTCCTGTTTTGACGTCTGTAGGTAAATTATCTCATCAAAGACAATTTTCCAATCGAATCCAATATTCATTGTATAAAAACTTCAATGAACTCTGCACGAAGACCACTGAATTCTTGATTGTCCTCTGCTTGGGACTTATCAAGTAGCCTTACATTTTGCAATTTGTTGACATAAAAAAAAATATACGGCGTAGTTTGTTCGGAAATAATATTTACATTTATATTAAATGCACCTGTAGGCAATCACTTGACTAAAAGTAATACTTAACAGCGTTATTATGTTAATCCTTTTATAATCGTTACATAGTCCTTTGTAAAAGTAGGTCACACCGTCACACGATATCAAGCTGGTTAAGGCGCGTGTAGTCGTCAAAGACCTTGAGCATTGCGCCAGAATTGAGCTGAGGGGGCGTGGCCAAATACTTTTCGCAACGAACTCCGCGAACGCAACACCACAATAAAACAGCGCGTGCATGAATAGCCGCCTGGCGGCAATTTTTGACATTGACATTTATTGACATTTTTATAAGCCTCATAAAATTACGATTTGTGAAATTTAGTTGTCAAATACAAAAAAATAAATAGTTAAATACGAATAAAATAAAACATGTTTATAAAGGGATGCAATTATAAATATTATATTATTGGTAACAAAAATGCTATTTATGACTTGGTAAGAACTATTATAGTTTTAAACCCACGACATATCGTGAGTTCTCCGTATCAAACCATTACAGGGAACCTTACTCATAAAATTAAATCGCAACCGAATTGTATAATATTATGTAGACATTGCGTATTGTTGCTCACAGCGCTTTAAGTACAAGATTTTGGAGAGTAACATCATTGCGTCTTTGGCTCGGTTGATGGATATTCTATTTTATTTTCGAGAATCATTTTTAAGTTGTAAGTTCAAATCTCGACTTGGTCGCTCCACAAATTTTTTTTTTCAACTTTGATTTCAAGACAGTTTTATTACCGGCGGGTTGATAATGTTCTAAATCCATACTAATATCCATATTCCATACTAATATAATATTATAAATGCGAAAGTCTCTCTGTCTGTCTGCCTGTCTACTTGGGTACTGTTCACGGCTAAACCGCCGGACAGATTTTGATAAAATTTGGCATGGAGATAGTTTTACTTTATTTTTTAAAAACCTGCTCCTAACTAAAGGGGTGAAAAGGGGGATGAAACTTTCTATGGGAAATTATTAACCGCTGAACCGATTAAGCTGTAATTTGGCACAGAGATACACCTTTTCTATAATAAAAACATAGTTTTCTTTTTTATCAAAAATTTACCCCTAAAGGGGTAAAAAAGGGGATGAAACTTTATAGAGGAACTTGATAATGCTAAACCCTAACAATATGGGTATCAAATGAAATGGAATACGTAGGGGAAGGTTTCTGTATACGTGACGTCATCATAAATCCAATATGGCGGATGTTCCATAGCAGGAAATAACTTTTTAGTTTAACACTAACAATATGGGCGTCAAATGAAATGGAATACGCAGGGGAAGGTTTCTGTATACGTGACGTCATCATAAATCCAATATGGCGGATGTTCCATAATAGGAAATAACTTTTTCGTTCAACACCAACAATATGGGTATCAAATGAAATGGAATACGCGGGGGAAGGTTTCTATGTATGTGACGTCATCATAAATCCAATATGGCGAATGTTCCATAATAGGAAATAACTTTTTCCTTCAACACCAACAGTATGGGTATCAAACGAAATGGTATACGCTGGGGAAGGTTTCTATGTATGTGACGTCATCGTAAATCCAATGTGGCGGATGTTTCATAATAGGAAATAACTTTTTCCTTCAACACCAACAATATGGGTATCAAATGAAATGGTATACGCAGGAGAAGGTTTCTGGACATATGACGTCACCATAAATCCAATATGGCAGATGTTCTAAAGGGTGTTTTTTTTGAGTGCTGGCTCGGACATAGTCTAATCTGGAGATCCAATTTTCAATGACTTTTTCCAACATTTGTGGTTGTATATCGGCAATAACGCGGCGAATGTTGTCCTCCAAGTGGTCAATCGTTTCGGGCTTATCGGCGTAGACTAGCAACTTCACATATCTCCACAGAAAATAGTCTAGCGGCGTTAAATTGCACGATCTTGGAGGCCAATTCACGGGTCCGAAACGTGAAACTATGAGGTTACCAAACGTTTCCTTCAATAAATCAATTGTGGCACGAGCTGTGTGACATGTTGCGCCGTCTTGTTGAAACCACAGCTCCTTCACATTATAGTTGTTCAATTGATGAACGAAAAAGTCAGTCTTCTTCTACACTACGCTCTACAGCAGCAATGACTTCTTCTGTACGCACTGTACGACATCTCTGTGGATGCGTATTATCATTTAGAGTAAACGTGGTGCGAAAACGTTCCATAGTTAATCGAATTAATTGCTCTGATGGACGATTATGTTGACCGTAAAATGGACGTAGTACGCGATACGTATTTCGAACAGAACTATGATTTTCAAAATAAATTTGCACAATTTGGAAGCGTTTTTCAGGCGTCAGTTTATTCATGTTGAAATCTCAAACCAAACTGAACATAAATAATTTGACAGCTGACAAAATGGCCGCTAGTTAAAAAAGTGTTGCCAACTTAAAGTTCTATACCTCTAAAAAAACACCCATTATAATAGGAAATAACTTTTTCGTTCGACACCAACAATATATGGGTATTTTGGCATTGGTTTTGCGTTTTTATATTGCTTCATTTACTGCAGATGTAACATAATCTTTTTCATTATAAAAAAAAATAACTAATCGATCGAAAATAAACCATTGTGTGTGCTGTATAAAATGTTTATGCTTTCTCTTACATACACTCCGTAATTAAAACAAAACCAGAGCTGCCACTCTATTCAATGTGTGAAAACTATTACTTTTAAATATAAAATAGATTTTATTGTACTGATTTACTAAATTATATTATTGTTCCTACTATTTTATAGACTCAGGTTTTACTTTGCGGAAATCTATTTCATGTGATGAATTCATAAAATCTCTAGTCATTTTCCGCTCAAACTCTAGAAACTACCAATCGACCGTCTTTCGCCTCTCAACGAAGAATCCTCAGGATATACCAAAGATCGGACTCAGTCAATTAACTAGCACCGAATCAACTTTGTGCGTTGATTCAGTGCTAGTTAGCTGACTGAGTCCGATCTCTTGTATATCCTGAGGATGCTTCGGTGAGAGGCTTTTGCATGCTGTTTATATCGATAAGTTAAGAAAAAAGTTAAAACCGTTAACTATAAAACTTTCATTTTTAGATAGTTTATCATTGTAAATATAATATGTTTTGTAGTAACCATTATTTTTACATTGCATATGATTAAAGAAAGAAATAATGAGTTTATAGCTTAAACTATTAACTATAACTATATTAAATTGTAGTTTGAAATACTCACTCCGTTGCTGATTTTAATATTTCCCTTTCATATTGTTTCAAATTCTCTTCATAGTTTATAATTATTTTAAAGAGTCATTATCTTTTTTTGTGTTAGCTAAAGTCTAGCCTCTCTGACCACCCCGTTAGGGACACAGCGTGAGGATACGTATTTACGTGCCTATGTATTGTATTTTATCAAGTTAGTATATGTATAATGAATTAGATAGAGCGTATTGTAGTGGATTATATTAGGTATACAACGGCAAAAATTTTATTTTTATCATTTTATGATAGCATTTTTATCGCTATTTCTACCAATTTGAAAGTGCTTTCAAGTGTACCATAACTTTCGGTATTTACGCAAAATGACTACAACACCACTACAACTAGTCCTTGCAACAAGCGGGACTTCCACCAAAGAACGAAGTTTATTACGCATTGTTTGAAAAATTCAATTATTATTAAATGATTTCAACATATCTAGTAGTATATTATTACACAAATATTATATACTAGCTGTACCCGCGACTTCATCTGCGTGGAAAGTTTTCCCGTGACTTCTCCGGGTTACGGAGGATACCGGAGATACCTACATTTTTGAAGGTCTTGAAAAAAGTTATTTTTTATTGCGGACCATCCGCCATACCGAATTTATGATGACGTCAAATGTACAGAAACCCCTGTGTATTCCATTTCATTTGATATCTATATTGTTGGAGGTCTTGAAAAAGTTATTTTCTATTACAGAACATCCGCCATATTGAATTTATAGTGACGTCACATATACAAAAACCTTCCCCTGCGTATTCCATTTCATTTGATACCCATATTGTTGGTGTTGAACTAAAATGTTATTTTCTGTAATGGACCTTCCGCCATATTCGAATTATGATGACGTCACGCATACGGAAGCCTTCCCCTGCGTATTCCATTTCATTTGATACTCATATTGTTTGTGTTGAACAAAAAAGTTATTTTCTATTATGGAGAAACATCAGCCATATTGGATTTTTGATGACGTTACATAAACAGAAACCTTCCCCTGCGTATTCCCTTTCATTTGACATCCATATTGTTGGTGTTGAACAAAAAAATTATTTTGTATAATAGAACATCCGCTATCTTGGATTTATGGCGACGTCATATGTACAGAAACCTTCTCCTGTGTATTCCATTTCATTTGATACCCATATTGTTGGTGTTGAATAAAAAAGT
The DNA here is from genome assembly GCA_907165235.1 of Zeuzera pyrina. Lineage (NCBI taxonomy): Eukaryota > Metazoa > Arthropoda > Insecta > Lepidoptera > Cossidae > Zeuzera > Zeuzera pyrina. The sequence continues at coordinate 16,148,784 of OU015624.1, forward strand.
TATTTCCTATAATGGACCTTTCGCCATATTGGATTTATGATGACGTGACATATACAGAAACCTTTGTCTGCGTATTCCATTTCATTTGATACCCATATTTTTGTTGATGAACAAAAAATTTGTTTCCTATTGAGACATCCGCCATTTTGCATTTATGATGACGTCACATACCTAAAAACCACGTTATTTTTTAAAAAACAAATTAGCCTACATTTGTTTTTGGGTACATACTAACTCTGTACCAAATTTGATCACAATCGGTTTAGCGGTTTAGTAATTCTCCTATGAAGTTTCATCCCCCCTTTTCATCCCTTTACGGGTAGATTTTTGATAATAAAGAAGCCTCTGTTTTTTTCATTGAAAAGGTTTATCTCTGTACCAAATTTCATCTTAATCAGTTCAGCGGTTTAGAATTTCCCATACAAAGTTACATCCCTCTTTTCACTCCTTTAGGGGTAGATTTTTGAAAAAAAATTTTTGTTTGTGTATTAGAGTACACACGTAAGAAGTGAAACGACTTCATGACATCATTTTTCGAAAAATGATCTACTATTTACAACTTTACAGAAATTGGTTAAATAAAGCTAAAAAATCTAAATTAGATAAAGCTTAAGCAAAAATAATAATCGCCATCTTGGATTCGAAAATAAACATAATTTTCGTAATCAGCACCCCGAGAAACCTATAATGTGATACCCATATCGATTTATCCAAAAAAGTCATTTTCGCCATCTTGGATTTGAAAATGAACGTCATTTTCGTAATCAGCACCCCGAAAAACCTAGAATTTGATACCCATATCGATTTATCCAAAAAAAGTAAGATTCGCCATCTTGGATTTGAAAATGAACGTCATTTTCGTAATCAGCACCCTGAAAACCTAGAATTTGATACCCATATTGATATATCCAAAAAAAGTAATATTTGCCATCTTGGATTTGAAAATGAACGTCATTTTCGTAATCAGCACCCCGAAAAACCTAGAATTTGATACCCATATCGATTTATCTAAAAAAAGTAATACATATTCGCTATCTTGGATTTGAAAATGAACGTTATTTTCGTAATCAGCACCCCGAAAAACCTAGAATTTGATACCCATATCGATTTATCCAAAAAAAGTAATATTCGCCATCTTGGATTTGAAAATGAACGTAATTTTCGTAATCAGCACCCGAAAAACCTAGAATGTGATACCCATATCGATTTATCCAAAAAAGAACTGGTTAACCTGAAAAAAAAAAGTGACTTAGAAAGAAAGATGGCGCGTACCGGAATAGAAAGAAAGATGACGCGTAACAGAAAAACGTGACGATATTTTTTTTTAAATTGCTATAAAAATTTTCTCATACGTCGATAAAGAAGTTTCACTTCAAAAAATGTGGAGTGACCGAGTCGAGATTTGAACTCACAACATAATAATGATTTTCGAAAATAACACAAAACTGTAAACCAATGAGCTAAACACACATTGACGTAAGGTGCCAAAATTTTGTATTTAAAGCGCTGTGAGCAACAATACACAACGTCTACGTAACATTACATAATTCGGACAATTATAATTTCAAAATTCAACAGGAACAAGTGACACAAGTCTGTTTAGCAATACGCCTCAGCGATCACTGTCTAGTCGCATAGAAGTGAAAGAGAAGGAACAACGCGACATCGCTCAAAATAAAATGGCTTGAGAAAAAAACAATAAACCATGTATTTTCTTATAAACTATTGATTTTATTGAAAATCTTACCTGATCGATGTCTTAATATTCCTAAAAGACATATATTTGCCAAATTTTATTAGAATATGTTAACGACGAAAACAGCTTTTTTCCCCATAAATTCTGTTCAGAGGTTACTTTGGGATTTTTTTTTATCAAGAAAATTTACTTTAAATGCTATTTTTCCTGGCTGCTTAATTATAAATATCATGTAGATTCATATATATTTTTTTCAACAACTTTGATCGTGTGGTTATTGCTAAAAATTCACCGTAATGAGGCCTATTTGCGGTACTACGCGCCTTAATGGACGGTTATGTTGTATTTAGAGCTGTTTATATTTTCTTGTTAGTTCATCAAGTCATGATTTTAATATTAAATTCCTTATTATTAATTCAAAGATTTTTAAAATATATTACCTGTTGTTTATTATCTATTTTATTACTTATTTATTATATTTATTAATAGTTATTTTAAAAAGGCGCGGGCATCAGATAGTTAATTATAATATTCTACTTTCGTTTCACGTTATTTATTTCGTGTTTGTTGAATATTTGTACTAGGTATGATATTGTTAACTATAAAATTAAATATAAGAAGAAAAAGAGAAATGTAGTATTTATGTACTAACTCGTATTTGCTGCTTACCTTTCTACGAAAATTGTAAAGTTCAGCCAATGGCAATGGGTTATTTAATAAGGAACTTTTATAGGCGATGGTCTAAGGAACCGTCAATATATGATTTCGTCTAGCTTTATCCACCCCGAATAGAAAATGACGTGAAGTTATGTTTATATGTATATGTAGGCAGTGCCGGATTAACCACGTAGCAGGAGTAGCAATTGCTACGGGCCCCGCGCAAAAGGCGGCCCCACTGCGGGGCCTCGGTGTACTTTTAAAATATAAGGTTAAGTATTCCTAAAAATATAATATACTTTGTAATAAATATGGGCTTTGAACTATGCACTAAGAAAGATTTATAATTTTTTTGTGTATTTATCTCAGTTTTAAATTGTTAGTTTCTTATAAAATTATTCTGAATTGCTAGGGCAACCTCATCTCTAGCTTTTTGTACTTGTCAACGCTCAACAGTGCGTATAGTGATCTATTGTACTATTAAACACCAACAAAATTGTAACATATAGATGGAAAATAAACTTATTGAGTATTGAATTTTTTTTACCACTTTATACTTAAAAATCCATAGCAGATTACGGGCCCCTTGATAGAATTTGCTACGGACCCCGCGCTTGCTTAATCCGGCACTGCATGTAGGTAATTAGTAATGATGATATTAGTTTAGATATAGATGTTAGTATACATGGTCTTTTTATGCTCCCTATGTGGTATGATTATAGCGGTGCTGTCAATAGCTGGTAATGTTGATTTACATTATTTACTAGCTGTACCGACAAGCTTATTACCTAACTTGCAGTAAACATGCAACAACAAAATATCGCACGATATCTGCTGTCAAAATGGGAATTCGTATAATGTAATTTGTATAGTGGCGCTATATCTACCGCGAAATGTGCATTTTACGGTAATGGCGCAATAGACACGCAATCGTCACACATAATGTCAATTTTTTTATTAAAATTAGTCACCGGTCGCGCAATGATCGCGTGGCTGTCGCTGTCTACAAATAGGTCACGCTTGTAGTCGAATTAGATACATAAAAACATGCGCGTATTTGAATGCACGACATTATACAATTACAAAGCAATCGATGAAGAAGTTTCGGAGATATAAGATTTCGAATAAATGAACTTAAAGTTCTTATTTAAATATTTAGAATACATATATATTAACTATTGTCATGGTTGAACTATGTAAGTCTATTTTAGATACAATAAAGTAAATGTTACTTAGGTAAAGTTATTGCAAACTAATACTGATTAATACTAAATAAAGGCGCAAAGTTCTTATGGGACTAATATTCAATTTAAGATTTTGAGACCAGCTAAAATGTTTTTAGAGAGAATGACTGGTGATATCGTGGAATGGACAGCTTTAGGAGTCCGGAAATAGGCGGTTGCCCGACGGAAGTGCGGACAATATTAATGTCACCCATAACTCAGGCACAGCCATCGCATTTTTCTCCACCGGAAGCGGAAGGACAGCAGACGCCACTAATTAACAAGATTAGCATATTCCCTTGAAAATGCCTTTTTTGTCGTCGACAGAAATATATGCCTCTATATGGAAATGTTAGGATTTTTGCCTAATTTGCGTGTCGTATAAACCGGGCAAATGTCCTTATTTGCATGCGGTTGTTGTTTGATTTTTTATACGAAACATATTTATTTTGTCGAGATTTTATATCCGACGAAATATATGCATAAATAAAAAGGTTAGAACTCTTCATATTTAAAATTTTTGACTTATTTTAAACAGATAAAGATATTATGAATTTTGTAAGCGAATAAGTTTTTCACGATTTCATGATTTTTAATATATGAAATGGGAAGGTAAGAGAGTATGTATTTGCGAGTTAACTTAGGCTAAGAATCTCTTACTAAAGAGACAGTTTATAATTAAAAATTGAAAGTAGGTTTACAATTAACAATATTAAGAATAGTTTCTCAATGATCAACCAGCAATATACAAATTAACAATATCTAAAGGCGGCTAACAAATTGTATTAACGCTGAATGAGCATAGGTCTTGCGCTTATTTCAGTTTTAATAAAAATATTAAGACTTTCGCATGTGCAATCTAAAACATTTAACAAATTAAAATCGGTAGAGCTCTTCATAATTTCGGTTGAAATGGTTCTCTTAAAGGCACTTTTTTTTGATAGCAAGATTCTTCCTTGAGAGGAAAGGCAAAGAGTCAACGCCCATACTGCCGATATAAATTCAGTAATTATTTCTTTATCACTAAGTCTCTAACATTTCTCTAGTAAAATTATAGTAGGCTTTACTGGGGTTTACATGGGGTTTACATTTACGCTGATTTCGAATCGTTTCTAAAACCAATTCAATCTTGTCCTAATAATCCAAGTCTATCATCAACTTCCAATGTTCAAAGACACGACATATATAGTTTCGAATATTATGTGAAATGTTCATACGATGATAAACTGTCAAAGTATGTATATTATAATAGTGAAAACTGTGCTAAAATATTTTTGGATCCAATACATGAAGATATCAGTCAAGTCATTTGTAGAAAAAATAGTTTCCAAGTTTGTCTACTTTGTTTGTTCTACTTAGTGATACAGATAAAAAATTGATAAGTGAAGCGACTGTCCGTCACATTTGTGAAAAAATCGTCTCGTAGCGGCATATTGATTATGACCGGCATTCAGGTCGTTTAATAGCCTGTATCTCATAAAAGTTGTAGTAAAAAAATTTATAAAACATATTTTATACCAATATTTTTACATATTCTTAGTAGTTACGATGCAGACATTAGTCGAAGGTGAGGTGTAGATCATATGTTAGAACAAAGAAAAATATATATCTTTTTCTAAAATTCTGAACGTAAGTGGTCAAAGTGTGAGCATAAGATTTTTACTCTTTTAAATTTTTGTCTTGTAGTTTAGATTCTCTAGCTAATAATCTCAACGATGACCAAGAACATGAACTTAAAAAAGAGTTCCCTAGTAATGAAGATAATTTTTTACTAAAACGAAAAGGTATTTTTCCTTATGAGTTTATAGCCTCATCTGAATCATTCAAATTGTTCAAAAAATCATTCATTACTATGGAAGAATTTTATAGCTCCCTTACTCGGACCACTGTTTCCTTCGATGATTACAATAATGCTCATAGAGCATGAAATCATTTTCATTGTCATACTATGGAAGATTATTCTGATCTTTATTTAAAAACAGATGTGTTTTTTTTAACCGACAAATTTGAAAACTTTAGAGACGTTTGTTTGAACACATATTATTTGGACCCAGCTCATTATTATACTGCTCCAGGACTGAGTTGGGATGCAATGCTTAAATATGCTAAAGTGGAACTGGAACTATTAACAGATTTCGATAAATTAGCATTCATCCAATCTGGTATAAGAGATGGAGTGTCACAGTGCAGTAATCGCTATGTAAGTACTAATAATCCCCACATGGATAATTTTAGAGCTAATGAACCAATATTTTGTTTAACTTATTTAGATGTTAATATTTTGTATGGAAGGGCTATGTCTCAGTATTCGAGTTGGAGACTACTGATATTAATTATAATGTTACGATTAATTCAGACGTCGGTTATATTCTAGAGGTAGACTTAGAATATCCTAGAATATGATTAACATTCTGACTTTTCGTTATGCCCCAAAAATATTCGTATTGGTGGAGATAAAGAAAGTAAATTGTTAACAAATTTAAATGAGAAGAAGAAGTATGTAATACGTTACAGAAGTCTTTTACAAAGTTTAGAATTAGGTTTAAAGGTTAATAAAGTGCACAGAGTTTTGAAATTTAAGCGAAGTCCATGGCAGAAACCGTATATAGAATTAAATATTCAATTACGTACGTCAACTAGTTCAGACTTTGAGAAAGATTCCTATAAATTGATTAACAATTCTATATTTGGAAAAATTATGGAGTATATTGAAAAACAAATAAATGTAAAACTATTAACACATTGGGAAAACCGTGGTTTTGATGATGATGATGATGAGACTTTATGCACCTTATATTTTTACAAGGTGCACAAAGTCTTATAGCTCGACCTGACTTTTATAGTCTTTCAATATTTTTAAAGTTTAGTAGCAGTTCAACTACGCACATTGAAACTGTTTTACAATAAACCAATTTATTTGGATTTTAGCATATTAGATCAAAATCAAAAACCCTAATGTATAATTTTCACTATAAATATATGAAATGTAAGTTTTCAAACGTTAAATTGTTGTACGCTGATACGGATAGTTTCATCTATCAAATATACTGTGCTGATTTTCACAAAGATATTAAATGTGATATAGATAATAATTATTTTGATACTTCCGATTATCCCTCAAATAATGTTTATGGATTTCCATTAATTAACAAAAAGAAGTTATGATATTTCAAAGATGAGAATAATGGTAAAGTTTTAGTAGAATTTGTTGGTTTACGTTCAAAGATGTATGCTATGAGAACAGAAAACAAAACAGTTACTAAAGCAAAAGGTGTCAATAAGAGTGTTGTAAAAAAATTTAAAATGGAAAATTATAAATCATGTTTATTTGAAAATAGCATACAATATGCAGAAATGTATTGATTTTGATCTATAAAGCATGTTATTTTTACTCAAAAGATAAATAAAATATGTTTGTCATTTAACGATTATAATATTCTACCAAATTCTATTGACACATTAGCTTGGGGTCATTATAAATTAAGACACATTAGGAGTTAATATTTTTAAAATGATTTGTAAATATTTACAATTACGTATTAAATTAACTTGTTATGTTATGTTTTTATACTTTTATGAATATGTTTCATTTGAACATCCATAGTGGTTGTGATAAATCGAATTTTATGTGTGATTTTATAAAACATATACCAAAAAATTGCAATATTAAATTTAATAATATTATATGGTGCTACTATGAAATTCAACCTTTATACAATTTATATGAAGTTGAGTATTATCAAGATATTCCCGACTTAAGTGTGTTTGATGGAAAAGAACCACAACTTATAATTATTGACGACTTGATGCGAGAATCTGATGACCGCGTTGTAGATATTTAAACTAAGGTAAGTCATAACTGAAATTTAAGTGTATTTTATGAAACTCAGAATTTATTCCATCAAGGTAAAGGACAACGTGACATTTCTTTAAATTCAAGTTACATGATTTACTTCAAAAATCGACGTCGTCAACTTTCAGCAGAAATCAAAAAGTTTGTGGAAGATGCTTACTTAATAGATGCAATAAGTAAAGCTCACGGATATGGACTTAAAACACTGAAGATACATACCGTTTCAAGACTACTATTTTCCCAAACGAATACACAGTGTGCGAACAAAAGATATAAATATGCTAAGAAACATTAGGAAACTATCATTTATCAATAATGACACTGAGAGTTAACATTCATAAAGAATTTTGGAGAGCATTGCATACACTTAAACCAAAATTTCAAAATGTGTTGTTAAAAACCTGAATGAAGAAGAAATAAATATCATTTGTGATTGTATTTACAACGTGTTACAAGGCAATATTTTAATTAAAGAAAACAAAATTAACTAAATAGTTATCGACGATAATTTTTGTTTTGGCGGTGTATGCTCCAGTGTCCTCTGTCGGTTTGAGTTTTTAACTAAATTGGAAGCTTCAACTAATGTGTCTCCTGTGAATAATTGGCTCCATTCACATTTTCGTCAGTTAGATGTTTATCTGAATCAAAAACTTGTATTTCCTCCTAACATAACCTATATCGTGCATATATTGAAACTCTTCTAAATTACGCTCCACCAGCTAAGCAATCGCATCTAACTTGTAGTCTTTGGTATGAAGATACAGCAGGAAAGATGAATTCTACTGACGACTTAAATAAAGGTTTCATGGATAGAAAAAAGTTCGTGAAGGAGACCTATTTAATCAAAAAAAATTTTTAATTAATGGTGTAGAATTGGAGCGTTTAAAATTAGTGCGCTGTCGTGATACCTTCAATTTAATGTGCTCGTCAGATGTTAAATTAAAAGTGTCTATTACCGATGCAACACTAATGATTCCTAAAGCTTGAATTAATTCAACTGTTCAGTTAGCTCATCAAAAGGTTTTTAGCATCAACCACTGCGAAGTATCCAATTACAAGATTTGAAGTAAAAGTTTTAATTATCCCTTCTGGAGTTCAGGGTAAAACCCTCGATAATGTTTTTCTCGGTCAAGTACCAAAAAGATGTATAGTAGGTTTTGTTGATAATACTGCATTTAACCGTCGCCTTTCGAAAATTCCATTTGATTTTGATAACTATAGTATTAATACATTTAGTTTATATATTGATGGTATGCAAGTTCCTTCAAAAGCCCTATAACCAGTTTTTAGTAATGACTTATTTGCCTCAGCATACCACACTTTATTTTCTGGGACGGGTATCCACTTTCTGAATGATGGGAATGGTATAACTAAAGAGGAATATCCTAACGGTTATTGTCTCTTGGATTTTGATTTAACAGCTAATTCAACAACACATTGGAATCTTATCAGGTATGGAAGTGTAAGATTAGAAGTTAGATTTGAAAGTGCTCTTATTCAAACTGCCAATTGTATCGTTTATGCTCAGTTTGATAATGAAATAGATAAAAAGTTCCAATTTATTTAAACTACACACGCACTTTTAATTATTAATACTATAAAAATAAGACTTTTTTTGAAAACGATTCATCATTAATTAGAATGTAACGTTTTCCTCGCAAATCGTATTCCAATACACATATCACGAACTGTGTACATAGTAAACTGAATCCTGATACAAAACCTGTATCACACTGTGTGATTTCATTACAATGTTTAGTGAAAATACGGTTTACCACGATTTTTCCTCAAAAGGTGTTTGATGTATTTTTGTAATGTTTAAGTAAATAAGCTATTAGTGAATAAATATTCGTAAAATACGTTTTACTTTTTTTTTATTTCTTGTGATAACCATAGTAAAAAGAAAGGGAAAATTTATTGTAAACAAATTATATACTTGGAAGGTATTTATTAAACAAAACTTATACATAACACTATTTTTAAATTTTAGTTCAATCTCGCTTATTTAACCAAAAATACAAATTTAATAATTTTACAATACAATTTTTAATTTATTTATAAACGATTGACATCCATTCTACGAATATCTCAACTTCTCTTCCACTACAATGATACTCGCGTTTAGATTTATAAAAAGGTTTGTACGCAACGTGACGATTACATTCAATATTGTTTTTTAATTTTAACGATATTTGATCATGTCGTGGACATTCTAATTTCTCAATATTAAACGATTTTACGTTTGATGAATCTAAGAGGTTTTTCTCAATTGTACCTCACTTTACAATCCCACACCCATTTTCTTTTTTCGTCTGTATTTTTAACTATTTTACTGAAGTCACTGTAATTAATATCTTCGTCATAGTTTTTAAAAGCATACCATGACAATTTCTTATTACAAAGTTTATGGTTTTATTCATATGGATGTACCGTAGTATTTTAATACAATACAGAACGGTTTGTTTAGTACGAAAGTTATAGATTGCCACTTCCTTGTAATACCTATATTCTTTTCTAAAATGGAAAACCATCTAAGTCAATAATATATCGCACAATCGAGTCTTCAGCGATTATCTCTGCTGCACATCACCATCGGTTTTCATGTAGCATGCAACCTATAACAAAAAAAAGTTATGTAATTCATAAGAAACAGTTGAAATTAATATACAAGAGAAATAAGTAAATGAAATGTAAGAAATACATAACAATTACTAAAGTGCATCACCTGGAATGTTGATTTATGTATTAATTACATCTTAACATCATTAATTATTTTTGTTACCGTAGTTATATTTGTTACACTTAGGCGAATTAGATATCTTCTTGGTTATCGTGTATATTAATCCACATGACCTTTTATGTAAAGGATCATTTTGTGATTTGGTACAATACTTCAATTCGATATCCGCGTGCTTCCAATGCTCGGATTGAGGCACGCTGACCAACTTTTTTAGGTCACATACTTCGATTTTGGTCGAGTGAGATGCTGTTGCTTCATTGTCAACATTTGTTGACAAATATGAGTATGTGCCAGGCTCTTTGCTCGGTCGTCCAACAGATGATAACCGCTTTGCCAACTTGTGCCAATCTTCGAAGAATTCTTCGATCGAGTCTTGAATTTCTCTTTTGGTTCGACATAACGAGCGTAACTCATCTTCAGATGTGGAAAAATAATAATGTTTGAATGTGTGAAAAGAGAATCAATGTCATGCAATTTGTACATAAAAACTAAATGTTTTACTTACATCCATGATCCTTGCGGTGAGTGGAGAACACAAAAGGATACTTAGTTGCTAGTTACTAGCATGTCTCTGCTGTACACGAATGGTAAAGTAAACCTCGAGTCAATAGATGAACTGATAACTCCACAATAAGAAATTATTTTATTTTCATAGTTAAGTTATGAGTAGTACGGCTGTAGAATGAATGCTTTTGACTTACAAAATAGTGTGATACATTAGTCTTTTTAATGGACAACAATCAAAAACAATAATTGGCCAACATCCACGCCTCGGATAAGACTTGTTTTATATATACACTACTCTCATCCAAGGCGTGGATGTTGGCCAATTATTTATATATTATCCAATGAATGTAATAAGAACTTTCATAACTAACAAAATGACGTAGTAATGACATACACTTATTTGGACTAACTCCTCGTAATGATTCGTAAATACTAAATGCATTTGCTAATAATGACCTAGTGACTTATTACATTGTTTCTCAAATACATTAAGAGGCCGTTACCAAATAAGTATTATCCAAGTTGTCTTCGTTTTCATTTGATGTAAAGATTTCGCTAATACATTCACTATCCATTTTGATTATGCAGGTCCACACTAGAGTTTTGTGAATAAAACTTGACAATCTTCAACATAGCTTACATACATACATGCATATCATCACACTGTATCCCCAACGGGACAGTCAGAGAGGACGAAGCGCCAAGCGTTGCGCTCCTTACATACCTCTTTCAATTCTTCAAATCTCATCATTCTCCTCATACATTTTCGCCTAGGTATGCGAGTGCTTTCGACATTTCCGTCTGCTAACACTCTGGATATTTGATCTTCATAAGTCAGTTTTGGTCTTCCTTGGCTTTTTTACCTCTCACTTTCGCTCTGTAGATTTTCGTCAGTCTTTCATCACTCATTCTTTCTAAGTGCCCGAACCATCTAAGCATTTCTTTCTTTATTTTGACAATAACACTGTCTTGTAACCCTGTCATACTGCGAATCTTATGTAGTTAAAAACTTAGACATAACATAGCTTATACATATAATTTAAAATACAATTATCAAATGAGTCGTCTATTACATACATGACGCTAATTGCTTTTGTTGAAGAGGATATTGTTTTCAATTAAATAATGATATTTTGGAATATTATTGGTTAGGTTAGGTTGATGTACTAATTAATTACACTTGTTCATGAGATCGTTATTTCGCAATTTAATGACAAAATGAGTTACCTATTACACCTTGTCGCCACAAACGAAAGGAATATCAAATGTTGATTGTTGTTTACTCAATCTGAGATGTAGGTATCTAAGAATTACCTAATAATTACAGAAACTACATGATATTTTATGAGGACGTTGTTTTTTAATGAGATGATATTAAGAGATAAAAATAGAAATGTAAGTGTAGTCTTAAGCAATTTTAAGTTGTGATGACCTTAAATCACTGCTTAAAATCATAGTCGATGACGATGAAAAAGTAATTGCCAACGAGCATTAATTAGGTGATTAGGTTGTCGTGAGGTGGATAATGATAGTAATTAATGACAACTAGTTTAATCATCTAGGCGTGCAGATGAGAAATCTGTACAGCGGAAACGAAGTGAGATACGCGTCTGGGGGCCAGCGCAATGGTCTCAAATGGGGGTGTTTCACTTTTTTTAGCTGCTGTCTCAAAAAATTTTGAAAAAGTAGAAAAAATTACGAAAAAGTGATGTTGCAGAAACGGTCCAAAATCCCCAAATCCATACTACTGTCAACTAATCTGTCAAAAAGTCTTAGGTACTCTGTGAAACGATATGCCATTGACGCCATCTTTATTTTTAGGTGAGGTGTTGACTATGATATGTGCAGTTAATACGTTTATACTAAAGTCTAGGTCAACTTATATGCCGAAAGGACATTCAAAACACTTTTATTTATTAATGAACGCTCTAAATTATAAATATACAAAATCCAGGCCAGTGTTCGTGAAACATTTTCTTTTAGAGGCTTCTATCATCCATCGCGTGCGCCTAAGACAAATTCCATTTTTTTTGTAAATCTTGATTCCAGAATTTCAAAAATCACGTATTTGTATAAGTTGCTATCAACTGCAGCTAACTAATTAATTTAGGCTGATTCTATGCGACAGATAAAATATGTGAAATATGCGCGAATCCTTGACTTGTATGAATTTTTCACTGTCATAACCCGATATATTTCCAGTCTAGTAGCACAGTTTTTACAAAGCATTGGTTAAAATTTCATACGAGTCGTTTGCCTAGCGTTTAGTACAATATTGGACCATTTCCGGTCACACGAATGTGAAAGCACGTCAGAATATTTTGTGTTACGTAAAACCTTAAATGTTCTTTTTAAATAATTGAATATAAAAAATAAAGCTCTTTTATATATGACATGTTCAATATAGGTAGTTATGTTTACTGTAATCACTATAATAGGCAGTCTTATTTTGTAGTTAACTGAAATTACAGCTGTACTAACAAAACTGTAAACCGTGTTTGTGTAACATTACACAGAATATTAAAGCGTATTAACTAGTTGGGTGTGAAAGTTACAATTCGAGAGAGCCAAGAGTCCTAGGTTCGGTGGTTTGGAGTATGTAAAGCGTATCCCCAAATTTGTTGTGCTTGTGTGGCATGTATAAATTTTAGCTAGGAACCGTAATATAATGAAACATTTAATTGATCTTCATTGTCAAATTAGAATTTTTTATACGGTCATTTTGTGACCACATTGTCCAATTATTTTGAAATGTTGGCGAATACTTCAGCTTGTTATAAAATTGATGCCGCAGAGCTGCACAGGTCCTCGCGTAGAGTCAACGTAGCATTGCACATGAAGCTAAAAGCTAAATTGGACGGTGACCGCAGCGAATCTGGAGCCGCGCCCGTCACATCGTAAGTAGGTATATAAACGGACTTTTTTGTTTGTGTATTACAGGTACACACCCTTCACGGTCGTGTATAACATTTTTATATCTACTTCAACTAATTGCTATAATACGTAGGCGATGACGTATTACAACAATGAAGATTTTTTTTTTGGAATTTGTATAACTAGATAATTAAATGATAAATTGTTATAATTCCGAAACTGTAAGGTTTCCTATGTAGATATTTTAGTGTGAAGATAAAGTTTAAAATATGGCGTCATTTATGGTACAGGTGCTTCGCTAATTCTACCGCGTAATTAAATGAAAAGTTTTTGGACACTTCAAATCGTATCGATTTCTTTATGAGATACTATCGGCCCGTCCTGACTTCGCCCGCGTTGAATACATAATATATAGTTTAGTTTGACTATGTCAAACTGGAATAATGCACCTTTGAAATTGTGAAATAATTTTTCAAATAGGTTCTGGAGATTACCTTTAATATGCAACATAATATGTAACATAATAATAATGTTTTGTAAATAAATATTGAGTATATGAATAATTCTCCCTTTTAGTTTTGATATTTTTTATCTTGTCTAGAGCTAACGTATCGAAATTTCCCTAACACATATTAAGATATAATAAAATGGGCTGTTTTAAACTGAAAAGAGGAAGGTTGGAATATTTGATTCCACCTCATTTTTTATGCCAGTGTGGTGTTCGTGTGACCTGAAAACGTGTGGCACGCAACAAAACGGTGTGGGCCACTATATTGGAATTTTCGTTGCTATTTGGATGCCATATAGAACATTTTCAAAGGTTTGTTTCATGAAAATAATTGTGGTCCCCTTTATAACTACCGCCAACATCTATCTGCTTTTTTAAACGATACGGCGTGCAGGAATCAATTTAATGTTACAAAGGCGTTTAAACGGTTACATTATATTGATATGATGAGATTTGAGGAAGCGAAATAGGTATGTAAGGACCGCGACGTTTGGCGCTCCGTCCTCTCTGACTACCCCGTGGGGGATACAGCGTGATGATATATATGTATGTATGTATATGCCGATAATACATATAGACAGCAAAAGATAGATTAGCTACATTGCATGCTTTCAAAGTTAAGCAACCAAAATAAGATGACATGCCTGTAAATACGACACACATTAGTAATCAGCATCGAAAATGTTAAAATCATTGTCGATGTTTTTATAATGGCAAACGATCAGTTCATTTGCCATTATAAAAACATCGACAAGTTAGGACAAGACAAGCTAGGGTCCCGGGTTCGATCCCCGGTCAGGTCAATTTAGGAAACGAACTTTCCTAAATTGGCTTGGAGTCTGGGTGTTACTGGGAGCTCCCCCAGAGTTCGTTGTGTGGTACCCATAGGTACAAGCTTATTGCTTAGTTTGGGGTCACACAATCTGTGTAATTGTCTGGAGTATTATTCTTATTATTTTACAGGCGGGTTGGGCTATTTGGTTGCTTCACTTTTGAAATACACGATGAGGAGTCTTTCTTACGTTTTTGATTGAAAGTTTGTGCAAGATTCTATGATTTCAAAAGCGAACCTCGATGTAATTGATGTTAAGCAGCTTTTGATGAGGTTGGAATTTGAACGTGTAATTGTTAGTGACATGTTAACTTCTCGTGCTCGGAAAGCACGTTAAGCCGTTCGTCCCGGTTCTTAAGCTAAGTCAGAAGGCGGGTAGCTTGATAACTTTGACGGTCTAGTGAATCCGTGAGTAAACCACTAATTTCACGAAGCCTGATTCTAAGAAAGGTCTGGTTGCCCTTTTGTGCAATGAAATTAGCAGTCTCTTAGTGTGGAAATAAGTTCAATCTATATATTGGATAATCTCTACTTGCTACTTTTGGGATATATCATGAATATTTTTAATAAATAAATAGTTTGGACGAGTCCACTTTAATAATTGTTTTGTTGTTATGGTGGTGTGGCTGTTATGAGTTTTTAGGACAACAATTTTGTGTGGATTTTAGCCATTAAAGCGCCTACAGTATTCGTCCTCGGCACGTGCTCAAGGAGCTCCTACAAAACGTCCCGGAACTTCCTTGAGTCTAATGTTGTCGTCAGGACCTCCACTCTGTTGCGACCCCTAAGGCTTCGTTTTAATTGCCCCATACACCTGTACTACACGGATGTACTTAATCTCCGTACCAAGATCAACAACTTTCGTTTGTATCACTCTCGTTCACTCTGTGTGTTTCTTTCTTCTTTCGTTAAAACCTTTTTAAATAATCTTCTGTATGTTATGACCAAATATGAATAATAAATTGTCGTTTTGTTTTCACCTCACTTACCCCTTTATACCTATTGTACCTACCGTTGTTCTTGAACAAATATGTCGTAAGTTTACAACCTCTATTCACACTTACGCATAAGTAAGCTTTGTAGTAAGTTTACATTATTCAAAGGATACGACCTCTAAGTAGGTGGTTTGAACAAAACTAGTGACCCCTATTTGGGGGGAAAATAGAAAATTCAATTTACATATTACAAGAGCGGACTGACTGGACACCTCATTATCCCATATAATGGTTCTCGCCGGGTTGCACTCCCACAAGACTTAATTACCCCTAATCTGGCATTCCGTGAATCTAACAGAAGGCTCGCTTGTGTAATTACGGTTCAGTGTTCTGGAGCTAATGGACTCGTTTATTTATCTGTTAATTACATTTAATCCACGAATCAGAAATCCGTCTGGGGACGGATTTCTTGACTCGGCAAATACGATAATTTTACTGTGAAAAATTTGCGATTCGTCTTCTTTAAGCGCTCAGAAATGCAGGTAACTGTTTCGCAGTTGGCAAGAAATTAAAACGGAAAGCTTCATAAACCTGGAGGCAGTCTCATTTAAAAGCCGTGTGTAAACGTTATGATATCGCCCGACCTGCTTACGTGCACTCGTAGCACTTTGCCTGCCCCTTAATTGGAGGGGCTGGCTGCCTGTACACGCGACCTGGTAAACATGCAAATAAAAATCAACTGTCGTACAATACACTATAGACTCATATCTCTGCATTAAGTACACAGCAAATTAAACGATGTTTGCCAGTTTTCCCTGAAATAGTTCCTATTATAAAGTACTTATTTACCTGTAACGTAAACTAATCAATAATATAATTCATCGTGTTTTATAATATTTTGACATCGGTATTCATTATTATTATATGCCTAGCTCTATATATTTTCTAGTATCCAGTCAGTTCTAGTATCTAAGCCAGTGAGAAAGTATTAAGTGTAATTATTATTATCAAACGAACGAGGAATGTTTGATAATCATTAAATTTAAAAGTTATAGGCGTAAAAACACGAAACTTGAAAAGAATTGAGACTGAATCTCAATCGTATAAAAGGATTTAGATCCACTTAGCCTGCACGATTATGCACTACGAGTACGAATTTTAATTTTTTTTTATCAAAATTAATGTTATTATTATTTGTGATATTATTTATGTTCTTGAACTTTAATTTA
This sequence comes from Zeuzera pyrina, assembly GCA_907165235.1. NCBI lineage: Eukaryota > Metazoa > Arthropoda > Insecta > Lepidoptera > Cossidae > Zeuzera > Zeuzera pyrina. Next base: position 16,165,838 of record OU015624.1, read on the forward strand.
CTTTCATTTTATATCGAAAATATGAATATTACACCTGAATGTTCATGTGGAAAACTTTATATGTGGAAGTATTCTAATGATGTTGAATTTTATCAAATTCATGGAAAGATCTATTAGAATACAAACTGCGTAGAACTATAATAGGAATATTATTTCATATAAACAATTGAATTCCTGTAAGTGTTGTTTGTTGCGAAGTTGTATGTAGTTGCGAAATGATTAATTGATTGTACATTTCAATTATTGGTTTAGTTTGATTAAAATAGATATTTGAGGAAGCGAAGGAAGTATGTAAGGCCCGCGAAGCTTGGCGCTTCGTCTTCTCTGATTACCCCGTTAGGGATACAGCGTGAGGATTTATACCTATTTTGCGTATATACATACATATGTATATACGCAAAATAGGTATAAATCAAATCTTAGATTTCATACTTTTAATATTCTTTAACAAGGAATAATCCAATTATGTTTTGGTGCCAGTAATATTGAGTCAATAACAAATCGAACTCCTATGAAGATTTCTTACCTCGTATTGTCACTTAATCGCTACTCTGTCATTCCGTTTGGAGGCCTGCCAACAAATCTAGTAAGTTAAGGATAGAAGTCTACCCTTAGCATATTATTACATAGTTAAGAATTCCTTCTGATATTTATATACATATTTTGGGATATTATACGTTTTTATTTAGTTAAATTCTAATGTTTAGAAAAACTTGAAGTATGTTTCGGACGGTTGCCGTAATCTCAATACTATCACAAGGTTTATATTATGGGTACTACAAAACGATGTAATAAGTAAGAGAGCACCTAACAACACCTAGATTCCTATTTCCTCGTCTACTAAATAGACCTGTCAACTGTGGTGTAATTTTGCGGCGTGTGTTCCACCGTAGTGGACTGTATTTTTCTTGTAGGTATCAGCGGCGTGTAGTTTGAAGAAGACGTGACGTGTTAAGTTTGTTTACAATGAAACAATACGTACCTACCTACCATAGGTCAGAACGAGCGCGCTTCGTACGCTCCTTCTTGTATTGCCTTTAGTTCAAGAGATAATTATCATTTAACAAATGCGTTTCTTTTAATTATAAGACTATTTTTTTAAATTTAAGTTATTATCGCATTATAGTCGCATTAGAAATTCATCTAAATGCGCAGTTCACATGGAAGTTGAAAAAATCACTCGAATGCTGAATTTGGTTTGGCTTTTGAGGTCAGTACAGAGAGCGAGAAATAAAATATCTGAATATTTTTATTCGACTTCATAATAACTATTTATCTGTTATTTAAAAATTATTGACAAAGTTAAATAGTGGCTAAAAGTATAATGTGTTTTCTCACCGTTACACGTTAAATGTCTATACGTTTGTATGTCTTGCTAGATCTTAATAAATAAATGTTAAATAGGTAGATTAATCTTCAAATAAATAATTATCAACATAACTGTTGTTTTTTAAAATTTAATTATTAGTGTTAGACAAGAAAGTATACTAAAAAGATGTCCGTAATTAGAGCGTAGTTGGTTAATAACAGTAATATTATCTACTAGTGCTTTGTCTTAGAAGGGAGACTAGTAGCTTAGCAGTAAATGAAACGATCTTAGCAGGAAGATGTCAACCCTCGTTAAATTGATTATAAATACCTATCTAACAACTTTAGTACAGCAAAGCCGTCAATTGCACATTTTCGTGACAACTATGTACCAGTATGTCCATATGATTTTGTCAGAGGTTTCCGGTTTCCAGAAACGTAAACTGATAAGCCAAAATCGAATACGAAAAAATATACAGGGTTAATTGAAAAATACTAATAACCTCTTAGTGCAAAATACCTGTCATGTCAACTTTTTTTTTTCAAAACTTAATACGTTCCTTAAAAAATATTTCTTAAGTTTTGTTTTACTGTCTGAAACGTAATTACTCTGTCCGTATTTCCAATGGTACAGTGCAAGCGTACCGGACCTCAACGCCGCGGCGTCCCCCCGCGCCCCGCTGTGCGTGTGTCGCTTTAGCGACCGGTGTGCATTTGTACATTAAGTTTTACCTGGGATGCTTGTTAGATCAGATTCACTCAGACTTGGACCCAGCACCGAAACAAGTTGGTGCTGGGTCCAAGTCTGAAACCAAGTCTGATCTTCGTATTTTTACCTATATTATGCTATACGAATTTTTGCTTAAGAGAATAAGAAAAACAAAACTCTTACAGGATCCCTGCGTTGTCCGTGTGTCCAACAAGTCCAGTCCAGTCAAGGGCCCTTTATCTCAAAAATGAAGAAGAAATTTATGTCAAACTATAAATGTCTATGGTCCCTTGGAGATAATAGAATTCAAGCTTCAAAGTCATCGAAAACAAAATACTCACTCAAACAAAAACTTATAGGGTACTTAAAATCATGAAAGACAAGAAGCAAGGTATCACAGCACAATAAAAGAAAAAATCTAAAAATTGCGATTTTGTAATTAAATCATAGTATTTGCCATTACAAACTTACATTTGCAGTTGGAGAATGAGAGTTGAACGTGTCTATATCAACTGCAATGTCTTTTTGGTGAATACGTAACACAATTACATTGTTTAGAACGCGAGTGACTCCCTCTTAGCCGGTTTTTTTCTTACAGTAATATTTGATAACCTACTCATACATTTAAATGAGTCGAATTTAATCATAGTTTTGTAATATTTACAAGAAACAACATCGCAGTGAACTTTACCTACTATAGCGTTCTATATCACAAACGCCGTTTTCAGCTTTTCCGCTACATCGAGATATTTTTTGTATTATAAGAAAAATCATTAAAATTCGGAATTCTGTAACAAACGAGTTAAAAAACATTGTGTAATGCCATAGTAACCGGGAGCGCGAATCAATAGAAAATTCGCGAGTCATGAGCATGACTCACTGTTGTTTGATAAACAGAAATAAATGTACTTAATATCAATACAACAACATTCACAAATAGTTCCTCTGGAGACGTCGTAGAAGTACAATTACTTTACACAATTATTAATTAAACTTATTCCTTTAAAAAAAATTCGTTAAGTAAACATGAGTAGAGTTCAGTTTTATGGGGTTATATTAATGTGTATTGTTGGTGTTTTGAATATGAATCAAAATGAAAGCCACACTGATGATGCTACACAGTGTTTGGCTCAGGTGGAAGACGATATACTGCGTGCGGTAAGTTCTTATCAATTCATACGTAAACTAGGTACGTAGGTGTACCTTAAAGGTATTATGTACCGAGTATTATTACTTTTGAAACCTATGTCGGAATATTTGATACGTATGGCATAAGCGATAAGATAACAGCGTGTTGCAATGATTCTTTTATATTAGGGTAGGGCGGGGCTAAAAGGTCCGCGGGTAAAAAGGTCCACCATTGCTATTTACAAAAATAATGCTCCGTGAGAGATTTTGAGTACTGGTGTAAGTGGGGGTTAGGGGACAAGAACGTACCGCATGGCGCCAAGTGAGCTCTGGAATACCGTTGGGACTGCATGCAGTCGAGGCTCAAAAAGTTGACGTAAGTAACATTTTTTAAATGTTTTATTTTTAGTCTGAGAATTACGTTTGTAACATTACAAAGATGGTTTCTTTCTATTTGTATAGCTTACGGTATAAAGTTTTAGGTAGAACAATTGCTTTTTTTATGTACAAATTAGATTTTTATGCATAATCTCAAACTCGGCTTGTGACTCCTTGGTGTAAAAAGGTCCATATGTAGACCTTTCAACCTCATACAATTAATGAAATAAATTTTGTATTTATCATTTTAGAATGCGGAAAATTACAAAAGAAAAACTGATCGAGGTACGAAGTCCGTCGAGTTAATGCAGTGTGTGGTTCTTTTAGTTAAAGAAAAAAAAACAAGTTAAGAAGAAGATTTTAGCAGAAGAAAGTAAGAAAAGTTCGAGTTCTGAAGAGGAATGCTTTTGTTTGATTTGCTGTGAGTCATATTTAGACAGTACCTGGAGAAGGCTGGGTGCAAGCAATGCTTTATTTGTAAGGGTTGGGCTTATGTAATATGCGTTAACCAGTCTTTCACGTCTTCAGCATATATCTGTAATAATTGTGATTCTGACGATGACTGAATTCGTTTTTCTTTTGGGCTTTTTTAAGTTTCTATGTTGTAAGACTGAAAATATCCATGTTTAATTTAATTTTGTATGGATAGTGTAGATCTTGGAACAAAAATTAAATTAAAGACTTGTTATTAAGACTGAAATGCTGTCCCGTAGTTTTGAGCTCAGAAATAAATGTGATTAGTAATCTATATCTGGTTTTTTTTAAAATAAATGTAACGAACAGTTGATTTTTCGTAATAAATAAAAAGAATTGTTAATTACACTGAATCACCTTTTATTTATTTGCTTTAATCAACTAAAATCTGCTGTTTATTCATACTGGTCCTTTTTGCCCCTACGACGGGGTTTATAGGACCACTCGAACTGACTTTCTAAATCTTTAATATCTGGCGAATAGGCATACATTAATAATATTGTTAGTAATTACGTTTAAATGAAGGATTACGCTACTCATTGGTATTTGGATCTTTTCCAGGAACTTTATAGTTAAATAGTTACGAAGCAATATTACTAAATTGGACCTTTTAGCCCCGCCCTATCCTACTCGTAACTTCAATTATGTCCTTTTTGCCAGAAGCGGAGTAAAGTATAATTTTGTCGGGCTTTGACACTCCGAATGGGCAACGGTGTAAAATTATTTAACTAATGAAATATCTGAGGAATCAAGCACATATTATTACATGTGACATCTTTATGCATTGAGTAGTAACTAGGGCTTAATGGCACAATGCCATTTGACTGAAAATTGACAAAATAGTTTATTCATTCTGGCATGTTATTGTAAAAGTACAGATCATTGATGTTCATCAACGAGTACGTTTTTAGCCAATGGAAAATGTGCAACTAGACCTCAGTCTGAAGCGTCCGAGACTATATTTTTGTGCACTGTAAACACAAGTTATTAACAGACTTCAAAAAACAAGGAATTTCAATGTACGTCTGTATGTATTTTTTTTATGTATGTTCATACATAACCTCTGTTTATGAACCGATTTTAATCATTCTTTTTCCGTTGGGTTCAGTATAGCTACAAGGTGGTCCCATTTAATTATAGGGTGATATTGGAACTTGGACTTCGAAGATAATAATCATAACTGTTTATAAGTGTTCATTTCTATAGATGAATCTTTTGTATATCATTCACTTCCAGAATTACAAAATAAGTTAGTTGTAAATTTACCCTAGATATTTATTTAGGTCAATATCACTTAAGAAGGAGAAATAAACAACTTTTTTTAGAAAAAAATTAAACCGACTTCTAAAACAACACCGAAAAGTACAAAATAACTATCTTTACTAATCAAAACTCAAGTGCAAAAATAACTTTATAAATACAATACAAATATGTGTATAATTAAATTTAATAGTTATTGAAGTCAGTGCCAAATTAGTCTGCAACAACAGGAAGTCTATTAGGATATAATAGTTTGGTAGGCCCGGCACCGACTTCAGTAGCTGTCAAATTTATTTAAGTTCTGCTCAAACTGAGGCGATTCGCTCGCGCCGATAGCTTCAACTAACTTGTATATAGGTGTTCACATTGGCGCGAATAGTCGGATAACTTGCAGCGAAAATTGAGGGGGACGTCGGCGTTTAATTTTGTAGTCATTCGATATGGAATGATTACTAGAAAAAGTGAATGATGATTAAACAGACCTAGTGTGTGTTGAACCACGTACAATGAAGGATTCCGTAGACAGGATATACAATATTCATTTTATCGGCAGCAAAAATAAATTTGTATTTTTCAGTGACACTATGTAAGATAAAATCATTTCTGCAGTCGTTGAGCGTGTAACCGAAAATACCCCAATTCTCAATAATTACACATCTTATTTAAACTGATTTTCGTTGAGAGTCCTTTTTAAGGTACTATCTCTAACTCAATTTTTTTCAGAATTTCTACTGTACAGTTGAATAATGATAAGGAGTAAGGGGGGGACACTATGAATTTACAAGTGTATACTTCGCCAACTATTGAATTACTTATATAAAAAAACCTCTTTGAAACCTCTGTCTAAAGTTACCACACGCGCTTATGTGTACTAGATTTTCTATCTCTCTGTTATATGAAGTTTCACCACTAATTTTACTTTTTTTAAATTTCACTACTTCATTGTTTAGCAGTTCAATGAACAACCTTACAAATGTCGTCTAAGTATATAAATTATAAGTCTCCAAAAAAAATGATTGTGAGATACAGACAGCCAAACAGATGAATCAGACAAAATTATAAGGGTTCTGTTTTTTGTCACTTGGCTACGGAACCCTAAAAATTATGTTTTTTTTCTGTGACACTACATATACATACTATAACAATTACATATTATACAAAAAATAGGAAATAAATGATTAAGTCTTATCACGATTTAACGTCAAATGGCCATAAAAAAAATTGTTTTCTCTTAAGATTTTTTTATAGTAGGAAATGCAACTACTAAAAACTGAATGGTGTATTTTGAATCCTTTTTCTACTATCGCTAAAGTCTTTTTCTACTATCACTAACAACAGCATGACTTCTTCATAACTAAAAGACATGTTTCTTCATTGAAAAACCAAAACTAGTCACTCGCGGGAAGTCGCGTCAATGTGAACGGCTAAGCGAGCGAGTATTCGCGCAAACTGTCATCCCGCGTTCCGCACGGGATTCGCCTCAGTTTGAGTACAGCTTTATATAGATATTTATATCGTACTTATAAAGTTACTTTTGTATTTGCGTTTTGATTAGTAAATGATAGTTTTCTCATACTTTTCAGTATTTTAAGTTGCTTTAATTTTTTTGTTACGAATGGTTGTAATGTGTTAGGTAATAACGATAATTTATTTTTTATTTTATTTTTCAGCTGTGTGACAAATGTACGGATCCGAGTCAGGAAAAAATGGATAAGTATAAAGAATGTGTGGATACTATTATGCATCCGTTGGAATCATCCATCTATAGACAAGAGCAAGTTGCAGATTGGCTTGTTGTCATAAATGATAAATGTGTGGCACTAACTTCCGATGAAAGATCTCGTATATTTTATACATTAGTGAACTGGATATACCACTTAGTTCCAGTTAATTTCCATTATGTTTTAGCCACATTCGAGCTTAAGGAATGAAATTGGTATCAAAACCCTGTATACATAACGGCAGACCGACAAAATCATTACTACTTACAGGAAACTTTGAGTAAAGTTTCTCTTTGCAATAAGTATGGAAAGTACAAAATATTTTATTTATTTGATGAGTTTTGTTAATGAAAAACATTTATTAATCAAAGAGCGTAGTTAGGTAGCAAAATTAATATTTAAATTTGTTGATATAATGGTATAAAATAAATTTTAAAACACGCGTAATTAACAATTTTCTTACTTTCAATCGTTCTGTGTTCAATTTCAGTTCAACTGCGTTTTTTTGTGAAGGTATAAGTTGACCAAATATTATTATTATAAAATTATATACATTTATAACTGAAACAGATTCCTTGAATGTTTTCCTAACGTACGTTTTTAACTGCGTTGACTGAAACTTATATTATGCTTTATATTTTTTTATAACAGGTAACAGACAAGTTTCAGAGAAAAATTACTTCCCAAGAATTTTCAATTAAAGCAACGCAATTTTGTTGAAGACCAAAATCAACACTTTAGTTCATTGAATGTGATGTTTCAGAGACGTGAAGTATTTTCTCTAATAAACGTTTTCAAGGACTTTGTAAACAGTAATCAATTTTGTACGTTTGGATACACTAAGAAATAAGGAAGTAAATTACTTAAAAATCGTTGTTAATTATAACAGAAGCAAACCTTTTGTTATATAGATGTGTACTAATTGCCCTGTGTGCTGCATAGATAATATCAAAGCATAACTTTTCTGTTCTTTTTTTGCATGAATCATATAACTTTTACTTATTATCTCGGATCAGAAATCATAGTGGACGGAGCCACAATGAGTTGCCGCTCTTATCACCTTATGTCAAATGAATTTTCGTGTCTCCTTATCTCATTGAACGTTATTAAGAGTAACAATTAGCTGCACTAAGTTTGGCAACCTCGCATTGTCGGTGTAATTCATGTCAGCTCATGACAGGCTCGACGTACAAAACATTGCGGTACTGGAATAATTTAATATTATAATAATTCTGACACAGCCAAAATGGCCATCCGCAATGCGGCGTTGGTGCCAATTCTATTGCACGGTAGTGAGGCCTGGATATACCCGAAATCGAGTGAAAGTTAGATAAATGCAGTAGAAATGCGATCTCTTAGAAATATGTGCGGTATCACGATTGTGGACAAAATAAACAATGAAGAGACAGGCAGTATAACAGGGTTACGCGACAGTTTTATTGTAAAAATGAAGAAAGAAATGCTTAGATGGTTCGGGAACATAGAAAGAATGAGTGATGATAGACTGATGAAGAAAATCTACAGAGCGAAAGCGAGTGGTAAAAGAAGCCAAGGAAGACGCATACCAAATACATATTGTATGTAATAACTTATAGCAAAATAAGTTAAGTAATGCCATCACTTGAAATTTGAAGAAATATCTCTTTTGGCATGTTAGTTTGCATCCATGTCTAATCCTCATTATTAGATACTACCGTAAAGATCTCACCTTAACATCTTTTTAGACCTTTGTTACGAGTGTGCTGCAATACATGAACTCATGACCATTTGTTTAAAAATCAAAGTCAAACCAATTTATCAAAATAAACCCAATTGCAAGGTGTTTTCGAACGTCAAATCTACTTTCGTTCGTTATGAAAAGAAACCTGCACACTGAAGGGAACCGACAACAAATTCAGGTATCATTATATTGACGTCATTTTCCAACGAAAAGATTGTTTCTAGACTATTGATAAAATCGTTTATTTTGTAGTATGATATGAATATGATAAACATTGTAAGTTTTATAACAAATCTAAATCTATTATCCGTTAATTGAGTAACTTCTTGAGGAACTTTATTATAAAACGAATACGGTTACTCGAAAATGAAACTTTTGACTTATGTAATCTTTAAATATAAATCTTCAAGGAGTGGTCGGATATCCATATAAAAATAATGTAAGTTTCGGTGGTGAAAATTCTTTGAAGCCTCATATACACCTCTTACAAACGCCTGTGGGAAAATACGGATATGGCATTATTGCTAACTGGGAATCACATAGTAATTTATATCACATATTATATAATTCATAAAACAGTTTAACTCATACATTGGGCTTTGAAATTGATTATTTTATTCAAAAAATGTTAAAGCAATTATGTAGCCCTACTTAGCAAAAAGGGAAAAATAATAAAGCGTTGTTTTGTTTTTTTATGTTTGGGTTCATTATTAGGTTTGATCGAAAATAACTTTTCTGGTAGACTAGGCAGAGTAAAATACTGCTACAATTATGTGGTCAGTCGGTGTACTGTATGTTGCGCACACGTAATGCCGTTGATGTGGAATGTTAAATGGGAAAGCCATCAGAGTAATATAATGAGGCGGTGCCAGTTAAATAGGTTCTTAGATAGCATAGTTGTAGAAAGAGATCACAAGAAATAAATGTTTGAACAAAAAACTCTACTGTAAAAACTGTAAAAGGAACGTTTATAATAAAATTTATACTTACTATTTATTTTATACCTCAAGAGTGCCTATAGTAGAAAAATCTATGTAGACTTTCAATTAATGCCATTAAATCTAAACATGCAGTTGGAGGCTACACCAGTTATATAGGTATGTTGGTATACCTAATTCATAATGTAAAGTGAGTAAAAATATTTGTAACCTCCGACTGCACGTTAAGATTAAGATAAATAAATTGTACAATGTTATTAGAAAATTTTCTCTTCTGAGCTGCTACGTTATATAGAAATTTGCCATTGTTATTTCAATAGAGTATAAGAGAAAGTATTAAAAAAGTTTACGTCAATTCACAGAGGATTCAATATAAAACCAAAATAAGAGGGGAGTCAATAAACACTTGGAGGCTGCCGCTGGGGGAACAATTACATAAAACAAGTTTACGAAATCAATTAGTTGCAATGTTGGCTTTACACAAGTTGTTATTGAGTTTCGGAACTTTCAATATGTCCCTTGATAGCTTTTTTGGCGAGCTTTGGATGGGAACCTACGTAAAGTGGAAATATGTATTTAACTTACATTATTTATTGTTTGTAGTTAGGAATTGTACTGTATTATTTTTAAAATTCTTAAATTTCCTATTCCTTTATTTAACACTTATTTACTTAGATATTTATTTTATAGTTTGCATTGTATATTTGCCAAATTCATTGTCTTTTAAACTATCACAGTATTTTATTTTTGTAATCTTCATGTATAGTCGGCCAAGAAATTTGTTGAGCACCTTAAAAGTAACTATCGTTTACGCATCGTCGCGTCATATTTTCGCTTGCCATAATATTATGACATCTGTGCTGTGTTGGTTTCAATTTGGTGCAGAATGGTAAATACAAAATGTACAAACAAAATCAGATTTCCGTTTTGACAGAATTGTCAGAATTTTACGACTGAGTCACCAATAGAATTTTATTTTATCATCTATTTGTGAGGGTGAATGAGATAGAAGCAAAAAAGGAAGCAAGAGACGGAAGTAGTGCCACTGCCAACAAAAAGCGACTCAAAATTTAGGCATTTGATAAAGTTTATTATTCATGTAGGCGTGCCACATCGCTACGCATTACATTGCAAAAATCCTGCTAGATCTCTAATACATATTGTATAGATCCTACACTATAGAGAAGCCGTGATAACTGCAGCACAGCACACATGTTTTATTTATTAATGAAATCAAAATTGTGATGCACTGCGTCGCGGTACGCCTCTAATATGGGCTCTTACAATTTTACAGTGCGTTGCGATGCGCCTCACCATGCTTGTGGTGTGCGCTAATCTTAAAAGGACGATATTAAAACGAGGTTTTTATATTTCATTACTGTAAAATATATATTAATAAATAATAAATAAATAACTTAAATAAATATTATATAAAAATATAAATACTATTAGCTTGAATAACCTCTGACAGTCGGCACCTTATAGATCCAACAAGTCGTGACCAAATATCCGTACCCCGCATGGCATCCCGTACCTCAATGCAATGACTTTGAATTTCTTCCAATGTTCTTTAATTTCGGTTAGTCCATCGTTGCACCATTAGTTCCTAAAGGTTTTCTATGGGGTTCAGATCAAGAGATCTTGAAGGCCATGGAATCAGTCAAATACATTGAAGTCGTTGAAATCAATTGCGGGTTGTCATGTAAAAAATTAAATTCAGGCAGCTCATTTTCCGAGTAGACCATCCGGACAGATGGTAACATTAAGTTTTAGAGGTTGTCAATATAATTTAGAGCGGTTGCTCGTGGAGGTAATATTGAGAGTTCACCGACTCCGTCAGTCGTCATCCAGCCCCATATGTTAAGACAAATATTACCAGATTCCATGTTTGGAACTAAATTAGTTTCATCGTATCTTGTGTTATCGTGTGTTGTGTTGTGTATTGTACCGCCACAGATTTAACCGGCCATGTTGGCTGGATTTGAACGTCTTCTCATCAGTAAATATTGGATTGCCCAATCAAAATTTAAAAATTCTCTAGTAAAATTCAATCGAGCTGCTTTATGGCTATTTGTCAAATGAACCCTTATTGGAAAGACGTCTGTAGTGCAATCCTATATCTTGCAAGTGCTGCCGTATATTTTCAGTACCTACTGACATCAAATTCTTCCGCAAAATGAGACATAGGTGTAAAACCATTTTTTTCATAGGCACGTCTCATCGTTTCGTTATGGATATTAGATATGCTAGGCCGACGACCACTTCTTCTATGATTTTGAAAGTTACCTTCTTCAACTTCGCACGAAATTCAAAGAGAAACAGTGTTTCGCTGAAATTATGAAACCGAGACATAAATGTTACTGCATTTTGTATACTAAACCGATTACATGTAAACAATCATACTTACGGATATATTTAAATATCTTGAAATTTCACTGTTATTCTGACCATTTCTACGTAATGCTATGATTTCTGCCCTTTCAGCTAAAGATAAATTACGAGCCATTATGCTTAATTAATCTTAAGTAAATTACAGTTGTTATATTATTATTATTATTATTGTTTTGTAGCGATTAGAATAATTAATTATATATTTTCAATGAACCGCAGTCAAAAGAAAGCTTGTCAAAACCGTTTTATAAATTTAAATGTAACAAGCATGAAGGTAGTGAATCCAGCAAAACTTTTTTATAACATTCGATGGTTTCCTTTGACATATTAGATTGCTTGTAGAAAATAATGTTTAATACTTGTCAATAGAGGTTAAAATAATATGCACCTTTACTAATGCCTTTTGATTAGATGATTTCCAATATCAGCCTAAGCTATATTTTTATTAGTTAGAACATACTTTCAAAAGTGTTCAACCACTTTCTTCGCTGAGTGTACATATGTGTATGTATTTACAAAGTTAATTTCTTCGATATATTGTCGTACATAATTTTGTTTTCTTTTTATTTACAAGTACACTTATAAATATTAAGCATATTGCAACATTTAATTTTAAATATTTGTGTTATTTTGTATATGAAACAACTCGCAAACCTTGATTTCACTTACTTTTTCGTTGCATTTTACACAAAAGGAAATATTCACTTGTCCATTTTAAACCAAAATTCCCCCAGGATCTGTGATTTCATTCCTGTGGCCTGAGAGTACAAGAATATTGTTACGATATTCACCTTCTGTCGTACAAATCGTGTAAAACCCGGGGACTTTTGTCGTGAGTGGTTAGAATAGAGACTCCAATCGTTCACTTTAGGTGCCTCCGAGGACGACGGCAGTGTGTAAGCTCCGTGCTGCGGTAGCGTGTCAAGGGTAGTGAGGAGGGTCACTACACCTCCCGGAGACGAGCATATTTACAGTGATAGGAACTCCAATGCCCCAATGCCCCAATGCTTTTCATAAGAGATCCAGAAGTGCCGAGGTTAACCACCGTGGTAGTTTTAGTGGACAAGTGTAACTATTGAGGGTTTTTCCCGCGTTACCAAAAGAAAACTTCGGGTTGTCACCTGGACCTAACAACTATTTTGTGTTTTAATGAAGACTATTTTTGGAGTTTACTCCTTAAGAATCGATTCTCATATAAGGCGCCCGGTATGAAAAAAATATGAGGAGTAAAATCTACTCATCGAATGACCTCGTTACGTTTTTTGTGCGCAACCTATTGTGCACACTTTTCACTTTTCAGTCGTGAGTATTAAGACGTACATAGGGTATGCTGCGGCGCAGCTTACGCATGTAAGTATTATGTGTATATAATATACCTATATATAAAATATATAGGTATACAAAATATATACCTATATATAAAATATATAGGTATATTTATTTTCAAATCCAAGATGGCGAATATTACTTTTTTTTGGATAAATCAATACGGGTATCAAATTCTAGGTTTCTCGGGGTGCTGATTACGAAAATGACTTTCATTGTCAAATCCAAGATGGCGAATATTACTTTTTTGGATAAATCGATATGGGTGTCACATTATAGGTTTCTCGGGGTGCTGATTACGAAAATTATGTTTATTTTCGAATCCAAGATGGCGATTATTATTTTTTTGGATAAATCGACATAGGTATCATATTCTAGGTTTCTCGGGGTGCTAATTATGAAAATGATGTTCATTTTCAAATCCAAGATGGCGAATATTACTTTCTTGGATAAATCGATATGGGTGTCAAATTCTAAGTATCTCGGGGTGCCGATTACGAAAATGACGTTCATTTTCAAATCGAAGATGGCAAATGCTACTTTTTTTTGTCTATTAATATTGATATTTAATATTATTGTACACAGTTAAGTAAATAAAAGTATATAAAATAAAGAAAAAACCAGTAAACTCCAGTCGTGCGTCGGAGCTGACATACACACTTTTTTTTTGATACAAGTATCTCTAACAATATTTTTTTTGCTGTTGAGTTTTCTTTTTACTATTGATAGTAGACAGATTGCAAACAGCAAATCTTTTTAAAAATTTATAACGATAATTTGATTGAAAACGTTTTGAATGAAAGATAGCTAAGTAGTTTCGTTTTAAAACGTCCAATAAGCCACGACTATTAATCTAAACAATGTTATAATATTCAAAGTACCAATGAAATGTAAATTACGTTGTAAAATGAAAAGATAAGAGGAAATGTTTAACATAGGTATAATGATAACTTTGTAATTCCAACTTATTAGGAAATACGAATATTTCGTACAACGAATTTCCAATATATTGATACACTAGTAACATATGTCCAGATAAAATATTTTCACCGTGAATTATGAGGACGCCGATACGAGTGGCTATAAATCAAGCAATTCTTATTCGTATGGCGATGGATAAAATATCATTTTACTTAATTCCTAAATAATGGAATCAAATACTTTTATAAATATCACGCTTTGGACTCCAATCTCCCATTACTCTCCTGTAATTTCCATTTCTAAATATTGACGTGGGATTAGCTGTTAATTACAAAAAAGCCAGAATATTATAAATGACTGAACAAGTTAATAGCTATATCGCAGCTATCAACACAGTCAACAAGTGTTTCTGTTTGTTTTATGTAAGTACTGTTTGCTTCCTGAAGAATAAATAAATCAATGTATTTCTAAAAGTAGTTTGCCAGAAGATTCGCTTCGCCAGCTTTTCGTTCTGCTCATGTACTTCACTACAGCTTAATTAAGTACGCCGACAGGTTCACTTAGGTGGGTGCTGCACGGTGTACTGCACCGTGAATTTCTTCTAATCAGTCCTTTGCGGGCTTCTGACTTCGCGTTAAATAACAAATTTAGACAATAATATAATAAAAAAATACACAGAAAAGACAGGACACGTGGAAAGCTTTTTATTTAATAATATGTTTAATAAAGTTTTAGATCAATAACTGTACAGATACTAATCTATATGGTTTTTCAATGTGCAGCATTTAATCAATAGTAAATACAATAAACATTATACATTACAAACGTGGTAACGAATTTACAAACAGGAGTAAATATTAATTATTAAAATGTAACTGTAGGTAAGAGGCAATAAAAAATAAGTGGCGACGCGCCGTCACATTCACAGTATGCTTAAAATTTGCAACAAACTGTATGTTATTAATAAAATATTGTTTTAATATATTGTTTGTATTTTTATAACTTAAGTCTGTTTTAACTTCTATTGGAATTTTATTTATTAAAGTTGGTATAATATAGGCTAGTTTCCTTTTACCATACATTCATTTATTAATATATTATTGATATTCATTTATTAATATATATTGATATTCGATATTTCTCTATTCATATATTATTGAATTTAATTGAGGTTTGTTGCTACATTTGTATTTAGGGTTTCATATCAAATGGCATAAAATGGAAACTTATAATGTTTTGTTCTGTCCGTCTGTCTGTCCGTATATCAAGCTATTTTACTCGGAGTCTAATGGCGTTACACTGATGACGTTTGGAAGATAAGCTGTTCATTCTGTAAGGGATGTTAATTTAAACAACGCGGCTCGTAGCCATTACATTTGTTTTCTTTTCTCGTTCACTCCCGAACCTTCTTGCATACATCTGTCTCTTTCACACACTGTCGAACTTTACTCATTCTCTCGCTTTCACATACATAAAAATCCATATTTTCGTCTCTCTCGCACACGTATCATCTTCGGTTCCAAGTTTACACCTTACATGCCTTTTGAAATGTCAACAAAAATTGCGTTTTTCCTAAATTTCACTCTCATACCTCATACCTTACAATTCATTGAACCGCTACGTAGAGCACTGCATACATGCAACTGACTGATGAAAAATAAAATCCTGTGCATATAAACTAGGTCTTAAAAAATGTTACGAAGGTTTAGTCTTTAGATAGGTCTTCAAAACAGTGAAACAGATTTCACAGTGTCTGAGAGAAATTATAAAATACGAACTTATTTTTGCTGCCGAATAAATGAGTATTGTACATCCCGAGTATACGAAACCTTTCACTTTGTGTGGTCCCATACGCTCTTGACCAAATGTTTATTCTGTAAAGCGGTGAAAAATCTTTCTAAATTTCATATGCGTGAATTGTATAAAAAATATTGGCTTTATGAATTCTTACAAAACATTTATTAAATGCTGAACCTTTCTTGTTATACATACAGCCTGGCCATAAATACTGTTACAATAAAAAAAAACAATAATATTGCACTTGAATTTGAAACCTGTCATTCTCATATGAATATTCATAGTGTTTTCTCATTTTCGCCAATCTTTGTTAAAAATTCTTGTGATATTAAAATGGAGTGGGGTGATAAAGAGAACCGAATTGCTGTGATAGCATTACACATAGTAACGTTTAAGGGATTGTATTAAGGCCAATGGAGATTATTTTGAATGAAATTCATATTTTTATTTTTAAAATGCTGCACTGCAGTAATAATCATTTTATGTAATAGAAATAAAAACGATGTTTTCCTATTATCAATATTTATGGCAAGCCTGTGTATAAAAGTTAAAAATGAATTTAATCATTTTGCGTTTTATCTTGTGAAGACCATTCTTTTTAAATTCACAAGTTTTCCCCTGGTAATAGATATCTTATAGACTTATTATATACATTTACATTAATTATATGAGATTTCAAAAGTTATATAGAGTATTTTCATATGAACTAGGTAAAATGAGAAACAAAATAGTTATATGAATATTTAAGTAGATATTTTTAACTAGGATAATCCATAGACGATCCATGATATCTAGAAATTCTCTGTTCAGACTTTCTCTGTTTAAACTTTATGTTCAGTAACGGTTACGTAATGCTTGAGTACTTTTTCACATAGTTACATTTTAAATTTCATTTTCACTTGCCATTTTAAAATAATTTAAGATCTTATTTATAATATCATTCTCGTGAAATAAGCACTGTCTACGAAGTTGGATAATAATAAAGTTATATGTATCTATAGACGTTTTCCTCGTTGAAAAATTTAGTTTATTCATTTAATAGAATCAAATCGTATGCATTATCTGAAACGTGTTTCATGTTAGTCGTTTGAGAAGGAGAATGGGTAGAATTCCGAGCTCGGCAGACTCGCGGCTCATCACTTATTTGCATATGAAAGAGTGTCAAATGTACCTACTTTAGCATGAGGCGGTGGATGAGAGGGATACAAGGATACAGCAATAAATTGTCTACATTTCAAGCGCCTTCAATAAGCGCCGAACAATAAGAGAACGCTACAATACTCTGTAATGAGAATTACATTTTCTTTTCTCGACAAAGACTTCCCGAAACAGCAAGAAATAATAATGCTCGTAATGAAATAGCCTTTAAATAGCGTCTTATAAATTGTATCATCAGTATATGCATATATTTTTATGTCTTCAAAGAATGAGAAGTGAGATTTATTTTGTTAAAAACGTTAAACGTCAATGTTTTCAAGGTTGTTCCATAATTTTAATATTTAACATGATTTTTATAACGATGAAGTAAAAAAAGCTCTGATAGAAAATATGCAAAATCTATCGAATTATTATGTAAATGTAGGGATTTTAGCAGGACCGTAACTGGCATTCAAGTATCTGTTGAAATATTAGATATAGAGGCGCTGATAGGTGATGATAGAGGCGCGCTTATACATCAAAGTACTTCGATGGTTTAAATGAAGTTTGTGTTTTAATTTTATTTGTTATGGACATGAAACTGCATAATCAATAGTAAAAACTGTCATTTCGGACTCTGTAGAAGTTTGATTTTTATAAATTATTATAATTAAATGAAAAAAATAGAAGGGGTCTAAAATAACTGCCCGTTATTTAATTTTATGTTTTTCATTTCTGATTTTAGGTTATCAATTTGCATGTCTGTGTTCAGCCCAGTAGATGTAAAGGTGACAAATAAAATCACTGTTGTACACAAACGGACAGACTAACAGACAGACATGATAAAACAGCAAGGGTTCTGACCCTAAAAAAAATATGCATAAATGCATTTTATCTTTTCTATTTCAATATATGAAATTTGACAGAATTTTGTAACCAAAAATTAAAAAAAGTTGGGTGGAATAAACAGAAGTGTCGCTACATATAATTGGTTTAAATCTTTTCCTACGTATACAAATTATTTCTCTACAATAATTTATTGTTGGGTTAGCAATTAATATTCCGCCGTTTTATAAATTTTCGAAAAATTCATTCCTTACACTGTTTTAAATTAATGTATAGACATAATTTTTCGTCTCCAGTAACGATTCCACAAGTCCAGTCTAGGCACCAGTCCATAAATTGAGCGGTGATGAGTAAACTAACCAGCGGAATTGTAGCTCGTTTATTTTTGTTGCTGTCACTTAAAACATGCGGAACCCATGTTCCACACTTCTGAACTTTTCCCATCGAATTTCTTTCCCATTAATCTTCAATCATCATCTTCTTCTCTATAGTATTGCGGGAGTATTCCATTTTCTATGCCAGCAGCTTTTGTGGTCTTAGATCCCCTTATTAAAAGAAATAAAAAAGATGTCGCGAACGGTCATTTTTCTCAGCTCGACATTCTATTTCAATGATCTGAAAAATAACATAAATTAACTCCTACAAAAAACCAAAACACGGATTCCGCTAGAACATCTTTCGGTTGATATAATATATGTATTATGTATATACGTAAATCATTATGCCAACAACGTTCAATGACATGTGGAATGTTAAAATTGAAAAATACTGCGGAAACTTAAATGCTAACCTTGTACTTTAAGCGTCATTATTTTAAGCTTCAAATAAGCGTATTCATATATTATTATTTGTAGATCTTTATAGTTTGGATTTGAAATTTGACGCTTGGCGATCTATAAAATATAGTTATTATATATATTTATGTGTAGATACGTTATCCCCTGAACGACTGTTTTTGTGTCAAATTGTTATAAAATAAACATGGATAAAAGGAGTGTTAATTCAAATGTAAGTACAATCACATACCACAAACTATATTACATTTACAACGTCAGTGGTTTAGTAATTAGTGCGGGCAATAACAAATTCATTTGCTTCCGTTGATATTTATAACTTTTAAATAAGTAAAGAATGAATGCAAACTATTTATTTAATGACTAAACCCTATTTACGCATATAATCGACGTAGATTTTATTATTATAACGAAATTCTAAAAACCGTTTTTTATAGCTGTCAAGTAGAAATAATATCAACATTGTTTATTTAACATAGCAGTCAAAGGAACGGTTGAAACAGATTTCATTCAAAGTAAAAACGTAGGTTTTGATTAATCTTTTGAAGATAAATGTGATACTTTTGAGCAATATCTCGAAATAAAAAATATGAATTTTTTGGTTGTTGTTGCAAACTTACATTGTTAGGACAATAATGAAACTTCAAAAAATTCTTTTTTAGATGCTGCTACAGTATTGAACAGTTTTTTACTGGATATTGATATTTACTGTCACACAATTTAGATACAGTCCTTTTATTGAACACGGAAAAAGAGTATCAATTTAAAAAAAATATCTAAACAGTTTCAAACCAAACCAAGCAAATTACGTTTCGATATGAACGGTTGAATATTTTGCCTCAGAGATAGGGCTCGTTTATAACAAAGTGGATATTGATTTTTCGATTGAATAAGCGGCTCGTTGGCTTTGTAAAAATTTGACTTTTAATTCTCTATTGTGGGGCTGGAGACGAGTCGGACGGTTACCGGCAAATGGAATCAAGCAGCCGGGTCACGTCGCGGACCCCCAAACGGCTGACGGTAGAAGATAAACTTTACCTTCATTGTCAATTTCCTTGAGTCTTGAGGGCCCTCTGCACGCTCGGAAACAATGAAAGAAAAGTACTTTCAACGACTTTCTGTTGACTTTTTAAATGGTGCGTTAGGATAAAGTAGTCTTTTGATCCGTTCTACAAAGACTGTCTTAAGAATGTGCTCAACATTCCAAGATATAATGTAGAATTAAGTGGCATTGCTTATTTTCTACCTGCATGTTACTTGAATTTCAATAACATGAGTGTATATTGTGTATTATTTCAAAGCTAATTTTTAAGAGTACTTTAGTTACAATCGAAGCAACTTTATTAAAAAAGTAATCTGAAAAATGAGTCCGATGGTCTTTCAAAATTCGTTTCGGCGCGTTTATTTTCTTCTTTAAATAACATTTTATATCAAGTTATAATATTAAATTATAGGTGTATGCATACATATATATTATGTGTAACGGAACAGGAAAGCAGAAAAGTTCATGTTAATGTTCAGATATAACAATTATAAATAAATGGGTCCAAATCATATTAACGTTACATACTACGCAATGTATTAAGTACCCGTTATTGTTGTATAAGAAAGATTAAGCAGTTACTGTAATAATCATTATATACATGATATAATGATATATGACGTTACATTAACTTCATGAAGATTTTAAGATGAAATCTCGTCAAATAGGAATAAAAACAGTTATAGGTGTCAGTTGTGAGCCAATAGATCACAACTTACACTGACTTGGAACTTATGAGCTTCATAAGTTGGCGGGTCACGGTAAAAACCACTTGCACGTACTATGGTAAACTAAGAATTGATTTCCAAAGAATCACTTTGATAAAAGCAAGAGGAAAGGCTGTTTTTCGACGTCACTCTCGCAAACATCTGCGGGAGACGACATATTGCTTTTTTCATTCGTTTGATATGGGCTGTCGTAGTGTTTTCAAGTTAGTTGACGTTAGATATTGGTTTTTTTCTGTACATTGATGAATATGGTAAATCTGATTGAATGTGAAATGCTTTCAAAAGAGTAAAATTTCGTACTGACATTAATAAAATGATGATTTATGGATGGTATATTTTGAAAAAGTGTACGACTAGTTACATACTATATCCATCTATCAGCCCTTGTCTATCCACCGCATGATGTAGGCCTCTCCTAGGGCTTGCCAACTTTTTCCAATCTTCTTGACTACCACTATTATCCAACCACTGCAACAACCATTGCAAATAACATTATAAATTTTGTAAGTATATGTTTACTTAATTTACTATTTTAGTAAGTTTGCGAGATGTGTAACATTTTATACGTAGACGAGGAACAAAGTAGAAACGTTTTCTCATATAAAAATTAACGGTTAAGTTTTATTAGGACTGTCAAAGCAAGAGACTAATTTTACATTATTGAATGAAAAATAAATGTTTTTTTAGCTAAATATCCTTCAAAGTTTATTACTGATGTCAATAAATTGTTTATTTATAACATTGCAGAGCGAGTTACAGTAAGGTTGTTTTCGATGAAGAACTCTTAAAATCAATTTCCGTGTTGAAGGAAAATCCGATATCGTAGCGCGGGACCGTCAGCGCTCAAATCACACTGCCTGCAGCTACTTCGACCTTTGGACAACCTGAAAATTAGATTTTAGCTGCCGGTGACATATGTCTCTAGCCAATACCGTGTCTTATGCTTGAAATTATTCCTTTAATACTTATCTCTTTATTTATTTATTTCACGGCTTTTAGATTAGATTGAAGTAAAAATGTATTAAACGAACACGTTGGCTTTAAGGTATTTCATATCAAAGATCTTGGGATTTAATTCCTGATTAAATCAATGTAGGAATTGTACAATTAGGGAATGTAATGTATAGCTTGAACTCCGAGTATCACTGAGTACCTACTGTTTTTTTAGTTTGTTTCTACAATAATAAAACTACAATCTTGGTTCTTACTTTGAGGTCATAGAAAACGTGAAACTGTCAAGAGATTTGTTGTTATTTACAATTTTTAGTTCGACTATAAAACCGTTTCGTTGCGATTTTGGAGATAAATTATAATTAATATCTTAAATGTCGCACCGTAATAGAATTAGCAAAGCAAATATTCCCTGGAAATGTAGTTTGTGACGTTATGTTTCAAAGCTAGACTGTTTGAACAACTTTGTACAGCTCGGTACGAATTGAAGTTAAAAATATTTTAATGAAAAAGAAACTCTTATGTAGAGGTTAGTGAAAGTAATTTTATGTCATTGGTTTTTAATTCTAAATGGTATTGGACCGTAACTGACAGTCATTCAGTTCAAAGTTTTTAACTTATTATGTTATATGTGTATTCGACTGGTCCGTTGGTACGGCGGTAGAGCTTACAAACCGTGGTCCCGGGTTCTATCTCCGATCAGGTCAATTTAGGAAACGAATTTTACTGAATTGGCTTCGAGTCTGAGTGTTACTTGGAGCTCCCCTAGTCGATGTGTGGTACCCATAGTACAAAGCTAATGATTAGTTTGTGGTCACACAATTTGTGTAATTGTCAGGAGTGCTCTGAAATATTATTATTACGATTATTTAGTTTTTCAATAGGTTCGCTGTTCTTTTATAGATATCTATCTTGGTACAGTATAAGTGTATTTTATGTTGTTGCGACGGGTAGGCAGGTCCCTAAATTTTGGACTATTGCCAACAATAACCGCTGTAACGAATGAATTTAATAATTTTCGTAACGCTGGAATGCAATATGTTTTATCTAGTGGTTCGCCAAGCGAGGTTCGTTCGTTCGAGTTCGTAGGTTTGATGCGAATACACGCATATTTTTTCAGATGACTTCTCAGAATTTATGACATATTTAATAACAATAAAGACGTGTACACGTGAGATTAGAGATTATGCTTGGCGCTCCGTCCTCTTTCCTAACTACCCCGTTAGGGATACGGTGTGAAGATATGTATGTATGTACGTGTACATAAATTTTCGTATTCATATATTGTTAAAAAGTGTACATTTACATATCTACTATATATATAGGTTTCTTCAGCACGGGTTACATTAAACTAATATTCATAAAAGGCTCGGTTTACTAGAATATTTAACTGTTCCCTGTCTTATAGTCTTAAGCTAATTGAAGAAACCTAAAAGCTGGCTTGGGTCACAGACGGGTTATTCAATCGCATGACGTCTGACCGATTCTGATCACTGGAATCTCCCGAGGATGCGTCATCAAGAGGCGAGAAACGTGTCGATTCATAAGATTGAGATTTTGGGGGGAAGATAGCTAAATTCTAAGAATTTTAGGAATTTGCCACAAAAAAACTCGATATTAAAATCCAAACTGTACTACAATTTTCGTAAAATATTAAGTTTTTATGTTTCGCATAACGTTTTTCTGACTGTCAAACAACCCTACTTTCAGCACCTTCGCAGTGCCTTGATAGCACGGACAACAAGCACTGTTGTCTTCCCGTTTTACTGATCAATATCAAGTTGTATCCAGATGCTCTGTTTTTCCGACCGTATGAGATCAAGAGTTGAAGTTCTATAGTGCGACTTTTGATAATCTGGTGAAGATTATAGCGACTCAATCAATTTAT
This sequence comes from Zeuzera pyrina, assembly GCA_907165235.1. NCBI lineage: Eukaryota > Metazoa > Arthropoda > Insecta > Lepidoptera > Cossidae > Zeuzera > Zeuzera pyrina. Next base: position 16,189,295 of record OU015624.1, read on the forward strand.
TTCTGAAACACAAGTTGTAAAGAGACTTTTTTCTAAAATAATAAATGTCAAATTTATTAAAGAAGTACTGGAGTTTATAGTGCATTTTATGATTGTAATAATTTATATGTAATATGTATATAAAAACATAAGTTGTACATATTTCCGGCTCACTGAGCAATATTGAACAGCTCGAACTTATCATAAAAAAGTCGCTGCAAGGTGACGTTTATTGCGTGTACTCGTCCTCAAGTATAATCAGATAACAAATTCACTTAGGCGACATAAAAATGATGTACGAGTGCCGACGAAGGAGGGCGTCGACGTAGTTCTTCCCAGCTTAGCGCCCGTGTTAAGTGCCTCCCATAAACAAGAGACCCTAACACGTCACTTGCTACAAATGGACTCTTTATGTCCGCGTCAAATATAAATTCGCTTGATTTCTTTTCCAATTCTGTCTGTCTTTGTAGTCTGATGAATGGGCTGGGTTTTTCTCTTTTATAGCTCTAATACGATCTACGATTCTATATCTTAATTGTTTTTTGTAATGCAAATGCTGATTATCGTAATATGAACTTAGTGCAATAATTATTGTATATAACTTCAAAGTTGAAGATTTTGGATTCGATTACCGGACTGGTCAATTTACAATATGAGTTTTTCTAAATTGTCTTGGAGTCTTGGTGCTTGTTCGGTGTTAGTGTTTGGTGTAATTATCCAGAAAAAAGGTTTAATCTAACGGCATGTCCTACATTAAAAAAATATTTACAATTATTCTTAAAAAAAAAAAATCTAACGACATGCGAACACTAAAAGAGAAATATTTATTATTGTTCTTAAAAAGATTTAAATCTAACAGCATGTGTACAATAAAAGAAAAAACATTCAGTGTTAAAACTGCAGTTGCAATGAAAAATGCACTTGTATTGTTCGTTTCTGTCACTTGCAATTGTTCTGTGATGTATGAAAGCCAGTGACTGTTAAAAAAATGCATAATAGACAAATGTTTACACGTTTCAGCGGAACGGGGTGGGATGCATGACAAAAATACGCGGCGGTTTGTTTGTAGTTTTGGCGCGTGTATGGGCTATGTGTCAAGAAGTGCTGACAACGCGCCGCACTCGTGCTGTGATGTATTTTTCTACGTTGCGTTCGATGCTCCTTCCTTTGCCTATTTTTACACTGTTCAGTTGTTACATATAGCGGTTTGTCTTTTACCGCATGTTTTTCATTTACTTCTTTTCACTATTTCCTTTGTTCCTATTTGTAGTGTTTGATTTGTACCATATTTGCTGAAAATATGTATTAGCTTGATTAATTTTTTACATTTTATGCAATGTACAGTTTTATACTGCTCTGAGAGAGAAAGGTTTAAAATTTGGTAGTTGCTTATCTTCCTGTGCGAATCGTTAAACTCAGCCTAGGGATAGGGACTTATATAAAAGTGGTATAAGCGATAGGTTTAGTGACATGTTAATCTTGTGGGAAATGCAAATTATTAATAATGCAAAATGCTAGAAACATCGGTTCAAATTTTTGTTGTTAGAAGTCATGGATATAATAAGTTTTCAGTACATCTATGGGGAATGGCGTGAAAATGTATTATAATATGTGGTACTCATATAACTAAAATTACTTACATTTTTCAGGTCACAAAACATTATCGGTCATTTAGAAGTTAACGAGTATAAACTGCTTTAAAACTGAAGCGATTCATAAAGAAAATTAATGTGTAAGTGGCTAAATTCAGCTATCATTCAAAATAAGTGAGCCCCATAAAACTCATTTTAATACTTTATTTCAGCTTAAACTTCCGTACCGTTTAAATTATTTGTCCGTGGAGGTTGGAGCCGTTCCAAATTAAATTATACGCACAAAATTGTTGGTCACACAGCAGAATTAATTATGATTTCTGTTTTAGCGATAACTTTATTAGCTGTTTTCTTTGCCAAAACTATTACAGAGGGAGTCAGAAGTCAATTTCACTAAAAGTTTCCATGTGTATAACTCGTTAAAGCGAAAGCTTTATTGTATGTATAAAATTATTACTATAATTAATTCTGTGCTGGTTTATAGTTTTATATATTCCGTTCGAGAATTGGAAAGAGTTGTAGACTTACACTTGCTTACACTAGATAGATTTAGGCCAAGGTTACATAAAAAAAAAATGACTTGTATAAAAATTAAACAAACATCAAAATAAAAACACTGAAAAGTACAAAATAATTTTTACTTTGACTTTACTAAGTTTCAGGGTTAAGGAAGTCGGTGCCAAACCGACAAGAGAAAATCATCTAGTTTGGTAGGCACGACACCACCATAACACCGACTTCTTTCTATCGTTAATATTATGCGTAGGTATTTGTATCGTATTTACAGTTATTTTTCTATTCGAATTTAGGTTATTGGATTGATATAATTGTAGTTAGTACAAGAAAATTATTGTACTTTTTAGTGTTTTTATTTAGAAGTCGGTTTAATTTTTTTCCTATATTTCCTTATTATTTCAGTATAAGTGAGGAGGTATGTACTTAATGTAGATGAAAACCTACATACACAATACATGAATCATAGACATAGTAAAAAAATTAAATGGCATTCTTCAAAAGTGGAATAATAAAATAAGCCGTCCCTAAATATTACACACATTTACATCAAATAAGCCGATCGGCCGCCATTTCATGTCACATTTCACTATAAATAGTATTGCAAGTATTCGGCGGTCGATGCTCGACGTCTACTACTTGATATACTCGTATTATGTATGTTTATTACTTAAAAACATATTTTTAAACATTGGGGTACTGTAATAATACGAATGAAAATGAATACGTGTATTTTGTGGTACAGTTGTAATTTGAACTGGGAGGTGTATGCAAATGTACGACCACAGCTGCGGCAATCGGTACATGTGGTAGGTAGCCGATCGTTTTGGACAAATGAATCAATCGACCGCATAATAAACAGTTGAGAAATTAATTGAACTGATTCATTATTGGTTTTATATAGCAACGATTATGTTTTTATCGCAATAATATTATGTATCTTTAAGTAGTATATTGTTACAAACTAGTAAATGAGATGTCCGTGTACTAAAAATACTAAAAAAGTACGGCCAAGTGCGAGTCGGACTCGCGGACCGAGAATTCCGTACCACCGTATAAAGTATTTGTGCTATGTAATAAAAAAAAATGTAATAGGTCGGATTCAAAAATAAACTTTACTGTGCAGTTGAAAGACGTTCTCTCACATTTCAACTACAAATTTAGGTTTGTAGTCGCATAAAAATATTTATTCACACCGATTTGCCGATGACTCGCGCTCTCACTCATTCCTGTGGCACACGGATTCATACGTCTCACTTGAACTCGGAAACGAGCATTCATCAACCATCCACCGCCTAGACGTCTGTTATTGTTGTATTTAATTAGTGGCAACATATGTTATAAAAAACCTTTCTTTAATGAACCCTTCGACCGTTCATAAGTGGCGACCGTGACAGGACTCGAGCCTGCAATCTTCGGTATAAATCCGTGCGCCACAGGAATGATTAAGTCAACGGCCAATCAGCGTGAACAATATTTCTTCATGCGATAATTAAACGATTTTTGGATTTTTTTCTTCACTTGAGATGTGAGACCTCATTGAGAAATTTAATGATTTTAGGCAATGGACTTACCCTATAGGTTTCGATTTACTTGCGAGTGTCAAAATATAGTGTACAGTTGGATGTATTTTTTTTTGCGTTGACTTATACCTAAGCTTAATTTTTTTACAGCTTCACGGGACCACAGATGGTATTTGATATTAATTCTAGCTTGATACCTTCATGCATTCCTGACAAGAAGAGTCTCGACAGAGAGACGAATAACGAGGTGACCATCTAAGGGCAACTTTTTCCTTTTTAGTTACGGAACCCGGAGCAGTGCGATTCTTCAACCCAAATTATTCGAATTCACTTCTGAATCCGCGGTGAGATTGTTAACTGTGAATTGGTATTCTCTGAAGTCGACAGAGATACTATCACTGCCTGGATGAGTGCGGCGGCGAGTCGTATATCGTAAATTAATTTTTTCACGATTTGTTAAATATAATAATCTAATCTAAATAATTCTATATTTATTTTGGGATAATAAAATTATCCCAAAAGAAGTTAAAATACACTAAAACGAAACATCGATTGAGATGTTTACTCTTAAAGTAATCCCTAACAAACTCGCATCCAAGAACACTTCACTTCATTCCATTTGTAGGCCAAGTGAGTTCGAATGTGAAGTGAAGTGAATTGTCGAGCAAGTCTCGCTTGGATGATTCCAGTCTTTACAGAGAATTACATGGCCGGTTTCATTATATATAGTTTATTTTTCCCACAGAATAGTCGCGTATTTTAAAAGCAAAGTGACCAAACTGGGCCATTATATATGTTACGCATTTATAACAAATTAGCCACTATGTCGCTTGAAAATAACTTATTGGGTGACGTAATACGCACTATATTATATTGTACTATCTTAACGAAATAAAAACACTATTCTTCCGAATTGGCAGCTTCTTCTGTCAACAAATCAGCTTGGCGATTCAAAGAGAATGCTGCCAGTCTGTTAGGCACCCTAAGCAATGACAGGTGGCGGATAATATTTAGTGTTATATTAACGTCTTTAGATATGTATGTATTGATTTACAATAAAATAAAATTAGATAAGATGTAAACTTACACGTACTTGCGGATAACTGTGGCGTGCTGATTTTTCTTTTTACAAATCTTGAATACTGTACAATGTGGAGACTATCTTTTGTTGCGTTTAATTTGTTTACGGATGGACGGGCTAGTACTAAAAATATTATAACATATTACTGGTATCAATATTGCGTTTCAATTGGAAAATTCTCATAGCAGCGATAATAACGATAACAAGGAAATGTAACAAGATAACAGAAAGACTGAGGTGCAGCTTTTTAAAGAAATCACGTACCGATGTTATAAAAAGTGGTCTCGAACGAGAAACGTAACCGCTTAACTTTTAAAACGTATACGTGATTCAATTTAGAAGTTGTATCTCCCAACGCGCCGAGTCCGAAAACTGTCGCTGAAATTCATTCAACTTTTCTTCCATATTTTAAAGGAATACTTCTGGTTAACTGCAATTTGAAAACACATCTATCTATGTACTATTTTTCAATTCGCTATAATCGAACTTTGTTGATCGCTGACAACAAAGATAAGTTTTAGATCAAAACAAGTATTGAAAGTAAATAGGAATATGAAACGTGTTATAACACATAACAAAAACTGGCCAAGAGAGTATAATAATAATAATACTCCAGACAATTACACAGATTGTGTGATGCCAAACTAAGCAGTAAGCTTGTACTATGGGTACCACACAACGAACTCTGGGGGAGTTCCCAGACTCCAAGCCAATTTAGAAAAGTTCGTTTCCTAAATTGACCTTACCGGAGATCGAACCCGGGACCCTAGCTTGAAAAGCAGATGCATATGCCACTGCGCCAACGGGCCACTCAGTATCAAACACTCATTGATTTAGATTCTATGGCAATTCGGACAAAATCTGAATTTAGAAAGAAATAGATACGTAGATGCATATTATTATTTTCACACTGATTTGTAGTTGAAGACGAAAAAGAAATCAGGTCTGAAATACCCATCGTTTTATTATTCGTTTGACATTTCTGATTTTAGGTCTTGAATTCAGTAGCAGTATTTATGAGTTTGAGTAAATGTGAATGTTACAGCGTATTAAATAGCTGCGACATACGCACAGACGGACGGCTATTGAAACTATAAATCTGTGTTTTCATATTAGCTACGAAATCTTAAAAATGTTCTATAATGACTGTCAAATTACTCCAGCAAAAGATTTGAGGTCCTTATAAAGGTCCAAAAACGTAGCATAAATTAATTACATCGTTCAAGTTAATAACAGGACTTTCGATGGTTGTTTCGTTACCTATATTATGGGTTAAAGCTTTACAAACTAATTTAATAAGCCATTAAAGCTATCTGGACCAGGGTAGCCACGGTGATTTATAGCAATATGAGAACATTAAAAACGCATTACGAAAACATGACTTTGGGTGGGAAATTTTAACAGCTCCGTATATAATCTGCAAAGAATGCTTTATTTTAATTATAAATCTCTAGGAATACCATCATTTTTATTGTGACAGGTATTAAAAAGAAACTGTTTTTCATGTGTAAATAAAATAATACAAGTATACGTAATAATAATAATTAAAGCGACTGCAGCTATATATTTAATTTATATGTGTATTTTATAAAAACGGTAAAACGAAACATTGTTAGACATACTGATTCTTAAGATTTCCTCTAAGAAAACTTGAATAAAAGCCTATATAACCGTATGAACTTGCGTCAACTTTAATTAAGTAAATTTTGCGCGTAAACTAAGTGGTGTTAAATTGTTATGGATGTAAGGTTAACTAAAATATTTGTTATAAAATTTAAGTTTCCGTGGATTTGTAGTAAACATTGATGTTGTGTCAGTGCGTATTTTTTTGTTTTGTAGTAAATTGAGATTTGTTTAAATTACCTACATTATCATATGTGTAACAGATATGGATGTATATCGACAACGAAATAATTCGATGTACGAATACATCAGTCGTGTTCGATTATTTGTACATTTGACAAGTCTATTACAGGGGTATCTGACTTAGCATGGGATTTGTTGCTGAGGGAATCTCGAGACATTTATTAGGTAAAACCACGATCGATCAAAGTCTTTCTGCTTCATTAATCTTGCTCATCAGCCAACACAACGCTATATTTTTCACAAGGTATTCTCATTTTCCTTAACAATATTTCGTTAATCTGAAGAAAATGCTTTGAGACCCTTATTCATTGCCTAAGTCCTTGCGGTTTACGACAAGTTAAGCACCCGTTAGGAAGTAATTGAATATCGAATGTAAAACTCACAATTTTTTTAATTCTGATCATTAATTAGTTTCTCTAAGAGAATTTGCGTTTAAAACGGAATATGATTTAAACCTTGAATGTTATTAAAAATAATATCCTAAAAATGAATTTACAAGTGAATGAAATTGTACACAAATCTGAAGAGTGCGATTTTTAGGAATGGAAGATGTGAGTTGGATGTGGGGAGATGGGTAGAAAATGAGAATGAAGTACAAGGTGCTTTAGTCGCATTAGTAGGCAGTGTGAATCATAAACTTAGTATACACTGTAGTTTAGCGAACATAGATCTCGTTGACGCTTGACGATACATTATTGAAAAATATTTCTTTGAAATGAAACAGAAATAACGCAAAATAATAAAATGAGTCAACAGCGTCATCCACAGCGTGACGACTTGTGATGACCAATCGTTCAAAACGGGCTACAATAGCGTCTCGTTTGCTGTCCTTTTCCTACTCGTACTACAATCATAAAATATTATATTCTCACTCGCACTCTTTGTACGTCTATATGCCAGTATATACTTACTATATTTATGGTGTGAATATATCTAACTCAGCCAATATGGCCATCTATAAGGCGATGTCGGTGCCAACTTTATCGTACGGTAGTGAGGCCTGTGATCTGTGAAAATAAGATAAATACAGTAGAAACGCGATCACTTAGAAATAAGTATGGTGTCACCCTTGTAGACAAAATAAGCAACGAAGAGATACGCAGTATGACAGGGTTGTGCTATCGTGTTGTTGTAAAAACGAAGAAAGGAATGCTTAGATAGTTCGAGCATATCAAAAAACACGAGTGATGAAAAACTTATGAAGGAAATCTACATAGTGGTAGATAGGCGGAGAAAGTGAGTGATAGCAAAAGCCAAGGCAGACCAAGGCTGACTTACGAAAATCAAATAGCCAGAGTGTTAGTTGACGGAAATGTCAAAAACACTCGCATATCTAGGCGAAAATGTATGATTTGAGGAAGTGAAAGAACAGCTCCGTCTTCTATGAATACTCCGTGAGGGATACAGCGTAAAAATGTAAAAATATTATAATATTGGATAATAGTAAAAATATATGTACGTGTAAATATAAATAGGTGCATTTGCCTAATTACTAAATGTTAATTTGGGTATATGGACTTTTTTCATTAAAAGTTTTGGAATTATTTTATTGTTCCTGATATCATCAATAGCAAAATGTAGTTACTTAAGTCGCGTGGCGCCGCAAACAGACCTCACTTTGGTAAATTTTTAGCTATAACCAAGCAATCAAAGGTGTTGAAAAAAATATATGTGAATTCACATCATATTTATAATCAATCAGAAATTTAAAATGGCATTTAAAATAAATTTTTTCGATAAAAAAAACCCCAAAGTAACCTCTGTACAGAATTTATGGGGAAAAAACTATTTTCGTCGCTAACATATTTTAATTGACGACCTCCGTGGCGCAACCACTAAGCGCGTCGGAAAGTAAACGCGGGTTGCGGGTTCCATTCTCGCCTCGAGTCTGGGTGTTTTTGTATAATATGTATATGTATTTATTTACAAAAGAAAAGTATATAAGTAGTATATCAGTTGTCTAGTACCCATAACGCAAGCGCTATGCTGCTTACTTTGGGACTAGATGGCGCTATGTGAAATGTCTGAGTATACTATTATTATTCTTAATTAAAATCGGCAAATATATGTATTTTATTAAAATAAAAGGCTCGGAAGATTCAGATTTTGAATTAATTCAATAGTTTAAAAAAAAATACATGGTTTATTGTTTTTTTCTTAAGCCGTTTTATTTTGATCTATGTCGCGTTGTTCCTCCTCTTTCATCCCTATGCGACTCGACAGTGATCGCTGAGGCGTATTGCTAAACGTGTGTCATTTGTTCCTCTTGAATTTTATCTTTTGTATTGAAAGCTAAGCTAAGCTCTTTCATACACATTTGGGATGGAACCTTACTCATAAAATTTAAACGCAACCGAATTGTGTAATATTGTAGACTCACAGCGCTTTAAATACAAGATTTTGGGGTGTGACGTCAACGTGTCTTTGACTGAATTGACAACAACTCTCGGTTCTTTTCAAGAATCATTCTTATGTTGTGAGTTCAAATTTCAACTTGGTCGCTCCACACATTTTTTTTTTCAGTTTTAATTTCATTACAATTTTTTTTATTGGCCGTTGATAATGTTCTAAACACATATAATATGTCTGTATAAAAATATGGTACTAGATACATTGAAATTGTTCAATAATAATTTAATTTTTGAAACAATGCGTAACAAACTCCGCCTTTGTCGGAAGTCCCGCTTATTGCAAGGACTAGTTGTAGTGGTATTGTAGTCATTTGGCGCAAATACCGAAAGTTATGGTACATTTGAAAGCACTTTCAAATTGGTAGAAATAACAATAAAAATCCAATTTATCGCTGTATACCTAATATAATCCACTACAATACGATATTTCCAATTCATTATAAATACTCTAAATTGAATAAAATATAATACATACACACATAAATACATATCCTCACGCTGTGTCCCTAACGGGGTGGTCAGAGAGGGTAGTGTCCAGCATTGCAGTCCTTACTTATTACTTCCGCCTCATTTCAATTATTTTCATCTCATTATTTTCCATACGCACTTTTGCATAAGTATGCGGGTAATTTTGATATTTCAGTCAGTTAACACAAAAAAATATAATGACGCTCCAAAATAGTTATAAACTATTAAGATAAATTAAAACAATATGAAAGGGAAACATATAAATTAGCAACGGAGTCAGTTATTCAAACCACAACTTTAAGTTTTTACTTTAACTTTTAAGTTAATAGTTTCATCTATAAATGTATTATTTGTAACTTTAATCATATGTGATATGAACACAATGGTTTCCACAAAAACATATTATATTTTTAACTTTTAACTAAAAACTTTAACTATCTAACAATGAAAATTTAATAATTAACGATTTTAACATTTTTTTTAACTTCTCGATAAAACCAGCATGCAAAAGTCATTGTTGGGATGACAAGAAATTATGATGCAAAAATGATATAGTATGGTTTTGTATTTTAATGGTACTTACAAAATAAATTATAATTTTTATATTGTGTCAATATTTCTTATAGCTTGTTATTATTTCATTAATTATTATATTTTTTGAGGTAGTATTATCTAATTAAGTACAATATCGTTTTTATTGTGGTGGATAAAGAATAGTTGAAACAATAATATAAGTTAGTAATTCAGTCTACAGTAAAATCTATTCAATATTTAAAAGTTATAGTTTTCGCTATAAATAAAAATGGCAGTTCCAGTGTTGTTTTAATTACGGAGTGTGTGTAAGAAAAAGTATATACATTTTATAAAACACATGCAATGGTTTATTTTCAGTCGATTAGTTATTTTTTTTAAATAATGAAGAAAATTATGTTACATCTGCAGTAAATAAAGCAATATTAAAACCCAAAACCAATGCAAAACTAATGAAGTTGCCATACTCTGTAATTTGGTACAGAATTGTAATAGTGGTTTGTTCATGCAAATATTAACAACAATATATTTTATTATATTAACAACAAAGGTGAGGCGAGTGAGAATTCATAGTGACGTTAGTGATACTGATTCATTGTCATATTACTAAAAGAAAGTAAATAATCACACATTTTTCGAGAATGTCCTGACGACATTAAAGCTGAATTTCATTCTTTCATGTGTCATTTATGGCTGTCGCCTGTGTTTTGTTGTTGTGCACATTGCAGAATTAGAACCCTCGCACTTCGGCGTGATAGACCTATACTCAGCCACTGTGCTATTGAGAAAGTAAACTCTGCTGTAAAATTAAAAAAAGTTTAGTGTTTAGAATTTTTAAGTGTGCGAAAGAAAGAGAAAACGATTTTTCCCAGAATTGAGACCTGCTAGATCAATTTTTCGCCCCGTCGAAACCTATATTGTTAATCTTGTCGAAATCGCTAGAGCCGTTTTCAAGAAAGCAATATCAATATATACACATGAATATCTATGACGATATGATATAATAAGGGATACATAGTTTTAGCTAAAATCTGTTTCCTAATCCAGAACGTTTGAGAAGTTCGTTGTTTCGTAACTAATGATAAATTTAGAACTAATTTCAATGGATGCCTTTCAATTGAAAAATATGTTGTACATTTTCGAAGAGAATTCCGTCTTTAGTCTAATTTATTCATTACTATTATTTATTAATAACTAATGATAAATTTAGAACTAATTTCAATGGTTGCCTTTCAATTGAAAAATATGTTGTACATTTTCGAAGAGAATTACGTCTTTAGTCTAATTTATTCATTACTATTATTTATTAATAACTAATGATAAATTTAGAACTAATTTCAATGGTTGCCTTTCAATTGAAAAATATGTTGTACATTTTCGAAGAGAATTACGTCTTTATTAATTTAATTATTACAACTTGACTCTTGATTTTGGGTAGCAAATCCTTTAGTAATTTTTATCTCTTCTAGAACGTGTCCCTAAGGATTTTTCTTTATCATCTTTATTTAGCGAGGCATTTCCAGTTTGTAATTTCGGGCTTCAACCTATAATTTTGTACATGACAATTTATTTATCATTCATGATACTATTTCTTACTGTGGAATATATATATCTACTTAACGCTTAATTTGAAATACCTTTCTTCTATTTTTTTAACAGCATATTATGTTAGCTAACTTTGTTATTATAATGTCGTCTTAAATATTTCTTTAAGGTTTAATTTTGTTTGTCAATGAAACATTTTTGTTTTCGTCAGAGGCCTGCATACATATAAGTTAAAAAAGTAGACCCTACGGTTATTAGATCGGCAAGATTGATGCTCTCAGAGAGAAGCTAAATCAGTCCTTTGTTAAACCTTAGTGGTATTTTCCACATTGAGAGGATGTGATTCAAGGAGACATTTTATCGGCCTTTTTGTGGACTTTTGCAGTAAACCAGTACTAGTATAAAAGGATGTTCGAATTGATATTTAGAGATAAATAGAAGATCTAGTAATTAGTAAGACGGTTCATATACAAAGAGCTCACAACATCACTAGCCAATGACTTCGAGAGAATGGGTTTTCTGACAAAACAGCATTTTTGTCTCTTACAATAAAAATAAGTTGCTTCACAATTTTAGTCTCGAAATGAAAAATGAAATAAAAGATGACGTTAATTTGAGAGAAAAATTTAATGATATTTCCGATTTGTAGATCCAATTTCGCTTTTTTTTAAATTGTTTTGATTATTTCTTCGATTAGTCCTAGATTCAAGATGAAAAAGCTATAAGTAATACAACGGAATTTAATTTAATATTTATTTCAGTAATTTGATTGCCTATGGTTTCTCAATGCGGCCGAGAAGCTCGGTCGCGTGAAGATATTTCGAATATGCTGCATATTGAAATCGCTCGGCTATTATATTAAACGAAAATAACTTGAAAAGATGTCCGGCTCTTTATTATTACGTGGAAGTATTGTTAAGAGAACTAGTGAACTTTTATTTTATGCAATAATTATATTATAAAGATAACATATAAATAAACTATACTATTTTCATGACCACAAACAAATACGATTAGACAATACGTAACTTTATTTTTGACAGTCGGTAACAGAATGTGCTAGAAATTGCGATTAAAATAATATTTTGTTTTTAATATACTTAGCAATTGTAACAAATTCATAGTTTTAGCATACCTATACTCGTATATTGTTTTTTTTTTTTTATAAAAGAGGGGGTAGACGAGCAAGCTGGTCACTTGATAAAGAGTGACCAACCGCTGTCCATGGACACCCGCAACATCCGATGAATCACGGGTGCATTGCCGGCCTTGAGGGAAATAGGGAAAGGAGGAAAAGAAGAGAGAGGGGGTAATGGACCACCGGCACTCTTACTCACCGAACAAAACACAACAGCAACAGATGGTGCTATTTTACGCTGATAATATGTGAGTGGGTATATTTCACCGGGCGACCGGACCGGAGGGGCCGGCCCTATTCGTGCTGCAATACATCATGGCTCTACCACTCTCTACGCTAATATGTGGGCGTCCAAGGAAAAAGAGTCCAGTAGTGGGGTATTGAGTTAAGACTAGATTCAGAATTTAAAATAGTTAATTAACAATAAAGATTAAGAAAATATACAAAGACTGGCAAATATTATTTTTAAAGCTTGTTTTGAGAAAAAGCAATTTTAAAGTTTGATTGGAAAAAAAACACACCTCTACTTGTTTGTTTCTACTTAGAAACATCATATTAAGTCATTTACCACATGAACTTGTAGATAATTGAGCATTAATTAAAAATAAACTAGAATCGCGAAATGCCATTTTTTCACCCAACTTTACAAAACTGCGTACATCTCGGAAACTAAAAGCCGACCACTGGACCCTTTTTGCTTGTACGCCCACATATATTCTATGTATACCATTGCATTTACACGATATTTTGCATGTATTATTACTTATTATTACATACATACATAAATATCCTCACGTTGTATTCCTAACGGGGTAGTCAGAGAGGACGGAGAGCCAAGCGAATATACATTAATACACACATCAAAAAAGTCTAAGCAACACGCATCATTTACAGAAACTGCATGTTTTATTAATTGATACTTTATTTTTTTCTTAAAAAAGTAGATTGGTATACAATCTTTTTTGTTCTCGGAAACATACACTGGCTGATTTTAAAAATAGAATCTTGTGTTTTGTTTCATTAAAATAAAAGCTAATTATTTTTTTCTGATTTCTTGTTTTCGTTGCTTGATAAATTTGGTATTTATCACACTTTTATCATTTTGAGACATACAGTTTTTGAAAAAATTGAGTGGTGAGTCATTTTTTATGTTATGTAGCGACGCCATTTGACTGCTGATGAAATGCAGAGAGCTGTAGGAATGCTACAAGCGGGAAGAAATCAGTCCCAGGTGTCTCAGCATTTTGGTATCAATAGGAGCGTGATTTGTCGTCTTTGGCAGCGTTATGTTAATACAAGGGATCCTGCTGAACAGCACCTAGGACGTGGAAGGAGTACAACTGCTCGACAGGACCGATACATACAACTGACTGCAAGACGTCAGCCGATGTTAACCGCCCGGGAGATAGGTTTAAAGCTACAATTCTCAAGCGGTGTTGTTGTCTGCCACCAAACCGTGAGAAATAGGCTGCATGAATACGGCCTACGAGCACGACGCCCAATTAGGTGCCCACCTATACACCATGGGAATCGCGCCCGTCGAAATGAATGGTGTAGGGAACACTTGATATGGACCCAGGAGCAATGGGATAAAATTTTATTTTGTGATGAGTCCCGGTTTGGATTTAGGGCTGATATGAGAAGGGTAAGAGTGTATCGTCGTCCTGGAAATGCTGAACGACTGAGATTCGTCCAGGAAGTGCACCCTTACAGTGGTTCCACAGTGATGGTATGGGCGGGTATTAAGAAGAACAGACGAACTGAGCTCGTTTTTGTAAACGGCAATATGAACGCTGAAAGTTACGTTGAAGATGTCCTAGAGCCTTATTTTCACCCATTGGCACAAAGTCTTAGCTCAGATTTCACGCTGAGGCATGACAATGCGCATTCGCATACAGCTCGGTGGACCAGAGAGTACTTCGCAATGGAAAACATCCCAGTATTGCCGTGGTCTGCACAATCGTCAGACCTCAATCCCATCGAGCACGCATGGGACATGCTCCGGAGACGTGTTCTAGAGAACCTGGACGGAGTGTCGACAACTCAACAACTGAAGGACTCGTTAAAATTCCATTGGGACTGATTGCCGCAGGATCAGATAAACAATCTTATAAATTCAATGAAAAATCGCTGCCGACAAGTTTTAAACAACAGAGGCGGTCACACTGTATTGAATTACCAAATAATTAAAAAACTGTCGTTATTTAATTTAGTAAAACATGAAAAGTTTAATTTCGTTTTAACTTTATTTTATACTACGTATGTTACGGTACACATATTGTTAATTATTGTGATTAACTGAACAATTGAATGAAGGATTTTGTTGCTTTAGTCACTAATGCGTCAAAAAATGCTTAGTTGTTATTCATAAAAGAAATATAATTATTACAATAGTAAAAATCGTTCAAAAGTTCAAAATCGTACATGTTGCTTAGACTTTTTTGATGTGTGTACTTTGCGTAACTATGACTTTAGGTATATTGTACGTTTGTTGCCCACGTTACATACTGTCTAACGCTTTGTGAGGTTGACTGGAAGATATCTATTGAAGAGATAAGCTCACCTTTGTGCAAATTTTCTTATAATATATAATGTAACATGTGCGTACAATAAAGATACATAATTACGTATTATTAACACGTATATAATTTATATTATAAACACACGTTATATGTGAATTAAAAACAAAATTAAAAACTTTAACATATATACATATTTCACGCCATGTTCCTAACGGGGTACTCAGAGAGGACGGAGCGCCAAGCGTCGAGGTTCTTACATACTTCTTTCGCTTCCTCAAATCTCATCATTCTCCTCACATATTTTCGCCTAGGTATGCGAGTGCTTTTGACATTTCCGTCGGCTAACACTTCAACTATTTGATCTTAAAACTTTAACATTTGCCTTAATTTTATTTCTCTTGCAACTAGCTGTTGCTCGCGATTTCGTCCGAGTTGAATTAAAAAAAAGCACCCTATGTCCGTCCCCAGGGCACAATCTATCTCTATTTTAAATTTCAACAAAATAGGAGGAGAAGAATTATGAACACACGCGTACCGGAATTTTATACAAAAAGGTATAGCTTTACATAAGGAACTCCTTTATAAAAACCAATTTATTTACAATTTTAAAGTTATCATTTTCTGCTTAGATATTTTAATATATAAAAATGTAACTATGTAAATAGGGATCTCACTTATATATATTCTAACTTATGAATATTGGGTTGTAGTAGCTGAAATACTCGAGCGGGTACACGATCGTGCAGCAAGTTTAGTAAGCAAACACACAAGTCGCCTGCAATGGCGACGTGACCATAGTCCAGCTCCAGCCAGATGTTCTAAATTGTCAACGATGTTCTGTAGCTAGAAAGGTCAACTTAAAAATTCATGTACTAATTCATGTATAAGGTCAACTATAAAATTCATGTTAATAATACAGATAATAATATAGTTGTGCGGTGAAATAATGTTAATAATTTTTAAATAAAACAGGCACTATAATTGTTGTGTTACTACTTATGTAATATGCATATACTATGAGTATATACATATTATATAGGTAGTAATCCCAATAATAAATCACAGCACAATATATTAACTCACAGTATATATTCTGTAATTGTAATTAGACTTCACTTGTTATTTCTTTCGTAAGACTATGGATAGGTATGTATTTAAAAACATATATATCAATAAACAAATGGTTTATTTTTGTTTTTCAAATGTTTGCGTTAATTATAGTAAAAAACAACGTGAAAAACATTTTGGTAATTTTATATACACACATCAAAAATGTCTAAGCAACACGCATCATTTACAGAAACTGCATGTTTTATTAATTGATACTTTATTTTTTTCCTAGAAAAGTAGATTGGTATATAATCTTTTATGTTCTCGGAAACATACATTCAGTCAAGAAAGTATCGGGAATGGATGATTTGTTTATGGTTCCAAATTCAATTTTTTGTTTTTTTTTTATTGTTGTTAGATTGGCACAACTGTTTTTCATTTTGGCGCGGAGTTTGAGTTGCATCTGTTATTTAGATTAAATACAGTGCTGTTTTTAGTTAGTAATTCTAGTGTATATTGCGAATTTCATAATGGACAAAAACATCGAACAAAGAGTTTGTCTTAAATGAATGGAATTTCGTGTTCGGAGTCACTGAAAATGTTACAGAAGGCTTACGGTGAATCGACTTTATCAAAAACACGTGCTTATGTACAAAGCGTTCAAAAGCGGTCGAGATGTAATGGAAGATTTGTCTCGCTCTGATAGGCCATCGACGTCTGTAATTGAAGTTAACATCGCAAAAGTGAAGGAAATAGTGACTGAAAATCCTCATTCAAGTTTGAGAGAGATAGCCGCCGAACTTTCTGTGTCTCACGAGTCGATCCGTACCATTTTAAATAATCACTTGGGTATGAAACATGTTGCCGCTCGGCTAGTCCCAAAAGACCTGAATTTTCTTCAAAAACGCAATCACATAAGAGTCGCTGAGGACATGTTAGAACGATTCAATTCCGACCCCACATTCATGAAACGCATTGTTACTGGTGACGAGACGTGGGTTTACGACTTTGACATGCAAACTAGTCAACAAGCTTCGGAGTGGCGCCTTCTAACTGAACCGACACCGAAGAAACCACGCCAAAGTCGATCAAAAGTCAGTCATGTTGACTGTTTTCTTTGACTATCGCGGTGCTGTGCACTCGGAATTCTTGCCGGAAGGTCAAACAGTAAATAAAGAATATTATTGGGGCGTTATGCGGCGTTTAAGAGAGCAAATTTGACGAAAAAGGCCAGATTTGTGGAAAGAAAATTCTTGAATTTTGCACCACGATAATGCGCTTTCGCATAAGGCCATCATTGTGAACGAATTTTTGACCAAAAACTCAACAAATACCATCGAACAACCACCTTATTCACAAGATATGGCTCCAGCCGACTTCTTTCTTTTCCTAAACTCAAATTACACAATACAAAATAAATTACAAAATACAAAATAATGAGCAATGGGATAAAATTTTATTTTGTGATGAGTCCCGGTTTGGATTTAGGCCTGATACGAGAAGGGTAAGAGTGTATCGTCATCTCGGAAATGCTGCAGGGCTGAGATTCGTTCAGAAAGTGCACAGTGGCTCCACAGTGATGGTATGGGCGGGTATTATGAAGAACAGACGAACTGAGCTAGTTTTTGTAGATGGCAATATGAACGTTGAAAGTTACGTTAAAGATATCCTCGGGCCTTATGTTCACCCATTTGCACAAAGTTTTGGCTCAGATTTTACACTGATGCATGACAATGCGCGTTCCCACACAGCTCGGTGGCAGTAACAGTACCTGGCAATGGAAAACATTCGAATATTGCCGTGGCCTGCACAATCGTCAGACCTCAATCCCATCGAGCGCGCATGGGACATGGTCCAAAGACGTGTTCTAGAGAACCTGGACGGAGTGTCGACAATCCAACAACTGAAAGACTTGTTAAAATTCCATTGGGACTGATTGCCGCAGGATCAGATAAACAATCTTATAAATTCAATGAAAAATCGCTGCCGACAGGTTTTAAACAACAGAGGCGGTCACACTTTACAGTGAGTTACCAAATAATTAAAAAACTGTCGTTATTTAATTTAGTAAAACATGAAAAGTTTAATTTCGTTTTAACTTTATTTTATACTACGTATGTTACGGTACACATATTGTTGATTACTGTGTTTAAATGAACAATTGAATGAAGGAATGCGTCCAAAAATGCTTAGTAATTATTTACAAAAGAAATGTAAATATATTACAGTAGTAAAAATCGTTCAAAAGTTCAAAATAGTACATGTTGCTTAGACTTTTTTGATTTGTGTATAAACTAGCTGCACTCCCGACTTCGTCTGTGCGGAAAATTTTTTCGTGGCTTTCCCGGATTAGGTTAGATTATATGTACATATACAACTTGTACATAATATGTTTAAAAATTGTTTTCGAAAAAAAGTCTACGTCTAGCCTACGTTTGTCTTGGGGCACATACTATCTTTGTACCAAACATCATAATTGATTCGGCGGTTCAGCATTTCCCGTTCAAAGTTTCATTCCCCTTTTCACCGCCTTAGGGGTAGTTTTTTGATAAAAAAGTAGCCTACGTCCGTTCCCAGGTGTCAATCTATATCCAAGCTACATCATAATCAGTTCAGCGGTTTAGCATTTCTCGAACAAAGTCGTCCTCCTCCCTTCCGTTCACAGATTTTTGATAAAAAAACCCTATGTGTTTTTAATAACTAAAGTCTTAACACCGCACCAAATTTTATCATTACCAAGATTTAGCGTTTCTCATACAAAATTTCATCCATCTTTTCACCCTCTTAACGGTAGATTTTTGATAAAATTTGATAAAAATTGATAAGAGTCAAACGCGGACCTAGTTACAAATAAAAAAAAAATCTTACTAAGTATCGATTTTCATCAAGATCGGCAAGCCGTTTTTCAGTTATAAAAGGACATACAGACAGACAGACAGACAGACAAACATTTTAATAATGGCAGAATCGAAGTCAGTAAGTCATAAAATGACTATCACAAAATTTGACAGTAAAATTATAATAAATACAGACAGACGCTAGAGATTTATATAGTAGTATAGGTAGATAGATAGATATAGAAGATATAGGATCGATAGAAGATATAAAATGCAGTTACTTTCAAAACAGTAAAAAATCTAAATTCTTAGAGTCCAGACTAAACCAATTTAAACCTAAACTAAAACATTGAAATACATAAACTAAATATGTCACTCCATTACATACTTTTTTAATTATTTTTTATCTTGATTAGTGTGTTTGTTTGTTTGTCAAAAAATATGTAAAACAGTGACATATTTAGTTCATGTTTTTCTATGTTGTAGTGAATAACAATGCACAATAAAGTGGCGTTTACATTTCTGTTTTGTTCTTTCCGAATACGCCAAACAGAGCAGCGTTTTAACTGCAACGATGCAATATGACTATGTTTTGGAATAAATAGTGAATACGTAATACAATAATAGAAGACTATGCATATATATACAGATATCCATGATCTTCTATTATTTCTACTTTAATAATATTATGTATGTAGAATATTAATATTATGTATTATGTGAGAATATTATGTATGTATATAGAACTATATCTAAGCATGACTTAGATTTTGTGATATATGTAAATCTCTAATTCTTGTACGTAAGCATAAAAAATGAAATTAAAGTTCGTGTAAGAAAAAACCAAGTTTATTATGGTTTATTGCCTTTTCGTTGCCTTTTTTGAAACAGTCTCATATTTTTATCTGAATACATAAGTACGTAAATGTTTATATATTTTTTATTTTTCCAAAACTTTTCCTTTATGAAGAAACATTTTGTTAGTTTAGATAAGTTGACTTAAAGATAAGAAATGTTAATAGAGTTAACAAAAAACAATTTTCCGTATGTTTATATTAACACGAAAAAAAAAGAGTCAGCATTTTCTCATTTATCACATTAATTAAACTTATGAGGCCTTGTTATACTCCTAAGAACCACTTAACTACATATAATGCAAAAGCTCACGTTAAACTACGAGTATTTCATTCGGTAGCAATGTTAGTTAGAAACTTTGAACGCGAATTCTTGGGACTTGTGAACAATGTAATTGTATCTTGTATCAAATTATTATTTATTTTAATGCTACATGAGTCATTACTCATGTAGTATATTCGCTTGTTAGTTGTTTTGTCAAATTATGTTATCTGCGTAATGTCTCGGTACAATATTAACAACATATGAGAAGAAAGATACAAACAGAAAAAAAAGCTAAAGGTACCACTTATTTCCGTAAAAAAACTCTCTTAGCGGACAATTTAAAAAAAAAGATTGAGGTAGATACTGTGTGTATTATAATATTATCATATTAAATAAAAATATATCACTCCTTTACATATTTTTTTATTTATTTTTTTATCTTGATTTGTGTGTTTGTTTGTTTGTCAAAAAATATGTAAAACAGGACATATTTAGTTCATGTTTTTCTATGTTGTAGTGAATTATAATATCATCATGTATTATAATATCATCATATTAAATAAAAATAATGAAATTAAAAGCACTTAAGTACGTAAATATGAAAAATTTCATGAAAAAAAAACGTATGAGCTGATAGGTTAATGTTGTAAAGATTTATATTTCCAGTGCGAATAAAAGACTTCATAAGATTTTTATTTAATATTTACTATTCAATGACAAGAGATAGGTAAATAGTTGGGTACGTAATTTTATTTATCACTGTACAAACGTTTGTTTATACCCATTGGGTAAGTGTACGCGTGAAAGTAGATAAAAAACGTCCGCGTACACGAAGGTCTGTTTACTCTGCAATTTGAGGCTGAAGCGGCACATCAAAGTGTTTTTTGAAATTCAAAGTCGGTTTCACGCCTTGGGTTGAGGTCGTCCTTGCTTTTATACTTTATTTATCTTTATTCTTTCTTAGTTTGTTTTCGACATTTAACCTGATTTACGAGTTGTATTTTTGTTATAAAACATTCGTGTAATGAATAATGATATTAAGTTGACATCATAAACTGTATAACATCGAAACCATCTTCATAAAATGTAATGTTTAAGAAAATATACCTATGTTTATTTAATGATGATATTGGATTTACAAAAAATCGTTGTATGTTTGTTTCATTTCAACGTTATTTTTATAATGCGGAAAAACTTTAATCCATCATATTGAAATTATTTTCGATTTGCTCATTTTTGTTCCTAATACAATATTTATGTACATTATAGTGTAAATTTTAATACCGTTGTAGTAAAACATAACACAACTATACATACAACTGTCGCATCACATATAACTATTTAACAAAACGAACAAAATGAGAATGAGGAAATAAATACAAGATATTGAAGATCAGTGAACATAAATATGGCATGCATAGCAGGTGAGTGGTGCTTTGTAGTTAAATTATTCAGTTGCAACACAAGTAGGTACAATTCATGATATTGCACACAAAATGGAGGTAAGGATTTATTTTCTGAATAGCTGTGAGCTGCTACATTGCAACAGTGATTTACACCTCAAGATTTAGCACTTCCATTTGTATCGAAACGTTAAAACATTAGTTAGTAACTGGAAATCTACAGACGTACTCTTCAGTCGATCCGATGTAATTTCTTATCATGAAGTCGCGAAAATATAAGTAATATAACAAATATTTCATTGTTTTGCAGCAATTTTAGTCAAATCGAGTTTAGGCTTGTAAACTCTTCGAAACATTCGTTACATACCGGAGAAGTCGTTGAAACTGTATATAACTTGCTCCATTTATACATAATAAGTAATAATTATATTATATCTATTAGGCTATAAAGCTTAACAAACTTGAAAATTTGAAACTTCAGTGAACTTTACTGTAAAGTTGTACTGTACTGTACCTAAGTATTGTAATACAGCAAAAAGCAATTGAAAATTGTAAATTAAGTTATGATGTTGGGATTTGTATATTCTATTATTTAAGGCGCTTTTGAAATTTGGCAGAGTTCCAAACTGAATTAAATGTAAAGCGAAGCTGGGTGTTACTGAGCTTCGATCATATGGAGATTTGTCCAACTGTGGCTAGCAAACAACGGTGAAAAGTTAAAAAAATAAATTATATTTCGCTCGTGCGCTCATTCGCTCGAGTGGACAATCGACAACACCGCACGAGTTGCAGATACTATTTTTTATTACTAATAAAAAAATATATCTAAAAAAAATTATAGAAAGTAATAACTTTATTATTATTTATTATTATATTAATCTATAATTTCGAAATCAAGATTTTCTTTATCTTTCACACTGATGTCAATGAGTACTAAAATTGATTGTGTTATTTTTTAGACATTCTTTTTATATTCTTTTTTCAAAACGTGAATTTGCGTGTCAAGCAAAATTTGCTTGCGACAAGTAAATCTGTCGCACTCAAATTATAAAATGAGAAAGTTTAGATACTGTTTATCCCGCATGAGTAACAAAAAATCAATAAACTTACTTATATTTATACTGAAAATAAATTGGAATGCAAAAAAAGAATTGAGAAATATTTATTAAGTCTAAATTAGGAATTAACTGAAAATCTAATAGCCGTTGTAACTTAACATTTATGAGTATTACCTGCACTGTATAGATGACATCTATCTTTACATCAGTGCATGATGGTGCATAGGCTCAGATTGCATGCATACTCACATACATGCGTATTGCGTATATACATACACAAACGTACACCCATACGCAAATCTACAAATATGCCCAAACATACAACGTAACATACTTTTCTTTACACACAAGCATTCATATACATCCATTCATATAAATATATATATCAATACATATAAACATATAAATCAATATAAATATCTAATGTTTAAATCTAAAGAAGTAATATATCTAATGTACATAAATAATAAGTTGTGAATTATATCGTTTAAGTGAATATTTATGTTGGGTACATGCTGATGGCTAAATTGTTATTGAACTATATTTGTTTTGTTGAGGATATACGTTCAGTCAAGAAAGTATCGGGAATGGATGATTTGTTAATGGTTCCAAATTCAATTTTTTGTTTTTTTTTGTTGTTGCTAGATTGGCACAACTGTCTTCCATTATGGCGCGGAGTTTGAGTTGCATCTGTATTAAGATTATACACACACACATAAAACACGTGCTTATGAGTGGTACAAAGCGTTCAAAAGCGGTCGAGATGTGATGGAAGATTTGTCTCGCTCTGGTAGGCCATCAACATCTGCAACTGAAGTTAACATCGCAAAAGTGAAGGAAATAGTGACTGAAAATGCTCATTCAAGTTTGAAAGAGATAGCCGCCGAACTTTCTGTCTCACGAGTCGATCCGTAGCATTTTAAATAATCACTTGGGTATGAAACATGTTGCCGCTCGGCTAGCCCAAGTGTCTAGGGATCAAGTGCATTTTAGAGTGTCACCGCAATTGAGGATTATTATTTTAATATTTTTTGGATCGTTATTGATTTTTTTAGTGATTTTCACTATTTGAATAAAGAATTTTCTTTAAATTTTGATTAAAAATAAAAAATGAACTGTCAATCAGGATTCCTATAAAAGTGTGTAATAGCGTTTTTACAAAAGCATTACAATTTCTGCATCGGAACGGAAAAAAATTGTATCGATATGGAGCGACGACATCATTTGACACGAGAAGAGATCATGAGAGCCGTCGGAATGTTACAAGCTGGTTCCAGGCAACGTACTGTGGCTGTCGCTCTTGGCACTACACAGAACGTCATAAGCCGTATCTGGACACGCTATCGTATCACGGGCAGCGTGGCCGAGCGACATAGAGGACGATCTCGCATCACCACTCGCAGACAGGTCCGATATATCCAAAATATTGCTCGACAGAATCGTACTATGACCGCCATGATGTTGGCTACGAGGCTCCACAGCTCTTTAAGCTTCCTGATAAGCGACCAAACCATCCGTAATCGCTTACGTGAAGTGAGTCTGCGTTCCCGAAGGCCGCTGAGAGTTCTGCCTATAGCACCCTGCAATTGGAGGGCCCGTTTACAATGGACTCGCGAACACAGAAATTGGGAGGAAGAAGACTGGCGTTGTGTTTGCTTTTCCGATGAATCTCGTTTCGGTATGAGGCCGGATACAAGATGTAGTCGAGTTTGGAGGACATCTGGACGTCAAGAACGTTTGAAATTTTGTCAGGAAGTTCATTCATATGGAGGGGGAACAATAATGGTTTGGGCCAGTATTTGGATCGGTGGAAGAACCGATCTCATTTGGATCAGTCAACCTCAATGCTCAGATTTATGCGGAGAGGATTGTTTTAGACGTGATCATCCCTCTGCGAAGCCGGTTAGATGATTCGTTTTGACTAATGCACGACAATGCACGTCCACACACGGCTAGAGTCGTAACACGCGCTCTTGCCGACGCTCGCATCAACGTTCTGCTGTGACCTGCTCAATCGCCAAACCTCAACCCAATTGAGCACGCATGTGATATGCTTCAAAGAAGAGCTCTGCCGAGTATGGATGCCGTGCATACCCCTTAACAACTTTTTGACTTGTTAGAAAAAATGTGAGCGGCCATTCCTCAAAATGATTTTGAAGAACTGATTTTAAACATGCCAAATCGCTGTGATTGTGTTTTTGTGTCAATGGTGAAACACAAATTATTAATTTTTTATCTTTACAATAAAAATTTAAAAAATCCCCATTTTTGCCTTTTTTTGCCATTTAATTGACGACATTAACTTAGTTTAATTTCCCACAATTTACAAAAATTGTAACGTTTCTTAATTTTTACAAAATATAGGGATAAGTTGTTAACTTAAACATAGGAGTTACAGTAAGAAGCCAGTCTGGAAGACTAGATTTGATAAATATAATTGGATAATTTTTTATAGTTAAAAATGTACTTAATCCCTAGACACTTTTGATGTGTGTAGTTATGTTCTAACAACGTTTCAGGCAAAAACATGAAATGAACATACCTAAGTTTGATGACAATTGTGTATTACGTACATAATAACGGCGGGCAACAACAAAAATGACCAGTTATTTATGGAACTCATTTGATTACCAAGCCTTTTCTTTTTTCTTTTCACAACGATACTAATATAATAAATAGGCCATTTGAAAAATAAATGGCTGTAATGGCTAGAAGAAATACTCAGCACTTATTTATAAAAGAAGGCGGCGCGTAACTTTACATCAAAAAATGTAGATTTTATTTCAAATTTTCTCTTGGATATTTTGTGCACGATTGGAGCTATTACAAAATTGTTACTGTAAAAAAATATTTTCTTTTACGTATTTGACTGGCTTTTCGATGCGAAGTTCAGTTTAGTATATTTAGAATCGTACCGAGGGCTCCCTGGGTACGACTCTCAACTTTAGAATTAATCGAGGCGTTGTTTATAACGAGTAGTTTTCGTAATTCGTTATATGGTGGTCCATTTTATAATAAACGATAGTGCTTAGTTTCATTGTTATTACCCCAACAATTATAGCAATTATGTGACCCAAATTGAGCACGAAACTTGCATTTTTGTTCCGTGGTATCACGTAACGAATAGGGTAAAAAATAATTGTTTTCGATATGGGTATGCACCTAGTTACTTGTTACCAGTTTCTTATGATACGTTATATTAACGATAATACCTTCCGATGCAATAACTCAATGTTGCAAAGCTTATACAGAACTAAGGTTTAGACTGTTCGAGATCAGTGGATATTATAACCGATAAAGATTTCAAATTACTCACCACTTTGTATGGAGCTGACTTAGATTAAAGACGATTATCGCTTGACTAAAACTAGAATTAATGACTTAACGTGTCTTCAAAAATACAAAGTCACTTATCTTAGTACCTAAATACCGCTTAAGTAAGCACAAGAGAATATCGAATGATGTTCTATAAGCTGCTATTTTCTCTTAATTTTAAATATCTTTATTATTTTCTTTATCATGCTAGACTGGGAGAGAAAAAAATATAGAACGCGAGAGCTGATTTCCTTCATGCGCATGTCGTAGAAATCGTAGTAAGTTTTTAAGAAACTTTCATACGTGAAGGGCTTCAAACTGTCACTATTGAATTTAATTTTACCTTCTGGAAGCCTTGTTGCTAATATTGTTGCATATAAGTAAACGTTCTGTCCTCTACATATGGCAAATGGCGTGAATTATTTGTGTATGTATTTATAAATATGTTATTTTGGATTTTTGTCGTTTTACCTTTGAACTCAATAATATATCTAATTCATTTTAGAAAACAAAAGTAAAATTATTTTGCTCGCAATTGTACCTCGCGTTTTAAAAATGTAAGCTTTCTAATACCCACACACAATCGCAAAGGTTCTTACTCAACATTTTGATAAAGATGAAAAATTGTTCCTTCTAGCTTAGGGGGCTTCTTGCACGATTAATCTTTCCGCAAACCTATTGTTGATCTCAGCGGGAGGAACTTTTGTGTCCGAACTCCAACTGAGATCAAAAGGTTGCGACGGTACAGGCTTGCTATGATTTTTAGAGATAGGTTTACTCGAATACTGTATAAAGCATGAGATCGGGTTATACCCTATTGAAGATCCAGAGAAAATATGTTACGCGTGTCTGTACACAATTCGTTTGCGTTCAGGAGATGAATGTTAGGGGCAGCAGTGTCATCCTCTTTGTAATATAACCCTTCGCTCTTAGTGACCTTGGTCAAACGTATATAACCTTTCGTACGAATCACTACGTTTCATTAATTTACTTTATACGATTCATGAATGTTACGATATTTGTATACTTTTTTGGGTTAAAAAATTTAATTCATTGTAAGATGATGGGTCACCTTTCTGTGTATACATACTCGTTTTTGTAACAAATACCTATGTCACAGGGGATATATTGCGTATTGGAATTTTTGATAAGATTGATTATAAATTAGAAAGGAGTAGGACTTTTTTAAGGAACCGTTAAAGACGTGGAGCTATAGCAATTTGTTATTGATTTAATCCCGATTTTTAATTTATTAACTCATAATTATTTACTGCTAAAAGTCATGGTGTAATTTCAATGCTTCTTGATGCTTTGTCCACTCTAAAACGGAAAGTGGCATAATTATATATACGTATACCATATGTATGTTTGTGACCAAGACTCTCATTTATTATTTATACATACATACATATATGAAACTTTAAGAATTTTATTGTCATATCTAATACATAAAAATCAATGTTTGTTTGTTCGTATTTTATGTGCTGACGTACTGTTCATCCGATTGCGATTAAATTTGGTACGGAGATAGATTAAACTCCGGGGAAAGACATAGGCTTCTTTAAAAATAAAAAATGCGTACGAAGTCGCGTGCATGGGCTAGTGTATTATATAAAAATCAATGTTTGTTCGTATTTTATTTGTCGCCATTCGGCCGTGATACCGTTCATCCCATTGCGATAGAATTTGGTATAGAGATAGCATGAATTTTGAAGAATTCAGAACAGAGATAGGTTAATTTAAAAATGAAAAACGCGGATGAAATCGCAGGCATTAGCTAGTCTACATATAAATAAATATCAATTGCCACATGTATGACGAAGTATCACTTGAGAACGGTTCGACCGATAGATAATTACTTATCAGGACAAGATTTGGATGAAAGAAAATTTTTGGAAAATCTACCGAAAATGTCAGAAATTTGAATGGTATCTTTGTACGAAAATGTCAATAAAAAAAGATCCCACCGGGGTGAAGCTGGGGGTTGTTAGTTTATATTAAATTAGTTTGTACATACATTCACATCTTTACGCTGTATTCCTAACGGGGTAGTCAGAGAGGACAAGCACCTAGTGTCGCGGTCCTTACATATTTCTTTCGCTTCCTCAAATCTCATCAATCTCCTCACACATTTTCGCTTAGATGAATTAGTGAATTCCAACCACCTAAATAAAGAAAAATATCGGAAAAATATGAAACATTTTTGAAAAAATTTCAAGAATTTTTTTTTAAATTTCAATAACCCGTCATTAGTTAGTTGTATTACATATATTAATTATATTAGTTTTTAAACAAAAGTCGTATAGCGATAAATTATGAAAAAATGATGTTAGTTATGAGTGTGCCTCAGGTATCTGCTAAGCATTATATTATCTCGCAAGAATTTCCTAATATCTTCAATAAAACGATAATGGTATTATGATCGATCACTTTTTAACGCGAAG
This sequence comes from Zeuzera pyrina, assembly GCA_907165235.1. Classification (NCBI taxonomy): domain Eukaryota; kingdom Metazoa; phylum Arthropoda; class Insecta; order Lepidoptera; family Cossidae; genus Zeuzera; species Zeuzera pyrina. Next base: position 16,217,690 of record OU015624.1, read on the forward strand.
CTCTTCAAATATTCAGTAGCGAGTGCTCATGTCTGTGGTTACTTACCTACACCTATGTATTATAAAAGCACAGAGGTAACGTGTATGCGGCAAACAATGATGAGTAAAATGAATTAGCGTTTATATTACAATTGATTAATAAAATAACATTCTCTACAATATCTAATATAACTACAGTTTTTACTGTGAAAATAATGAGTTTCATTATTACATTTTACTTTAAGATTTTAAGCAATTTTTTATATTATATATTATATACACTAACAAAAGAGCTCGTAAAAATAATTCTTTTGTCAGGCAAATCATTTGGCAAACAAATTAGAAAGGCTTTGCAAACAGATCTAGTCTTTACAAAGTTTAATAACTATAATATTAATAATAATAATAAGTATAATAATATTGATGATATATATGCAATATATGTATATATAAACTAATGACACGTCCTGGTTTCACATGGATGCAATGTACTCATAATAATGTCATAATAGAACATGAAAGAACTCATAATTTAAGTCTAAAAGCCAGTGTGATATGTCCTTAATCAGTCTTTTCTCGCTCTCTTTAGTCTATTGTGTCATTCTTTCTCTGTTGCGATAATATCCTTGTGTTGTACTTTGTACCTGATCCATTGAGTGCACATTGAAATGATGTAACCTTACCTTTTGTTTATATCAATGCTAATAATGTACAAGAGTCACGATGGGTTCATTACAGTTAAATTGCCCTTAATTTGGAAAATTATTCCCATTAGGTCTGCATGATGCATTTGCATGGAGTAAAAATTTTTCAATTTATCTCGACATGATGCACAATATTAGTAACATGAAACGAGTTCATTAACCAGGTGCAGCTGCGCGCTATATTTCACTATTACAATTTCCGCCAGTGACATTTTCGCCGCATGTGGAATTTAAAAAATGAAGCCTTCTTTAAAAGTATTAGTTAATAGTCATGTACCATATCCACTGTTATATTAAAGATTATATTATTAAATATTTGTATATATAATATATACATTTGATATCGCTTTCTCGAAAACGGCTCTAGTGATTTCGATGAAATTTACAATATTGAGGGGGATGAAATTTATATTGATTGAGGGGGGCGAGAACTTGTTCTAGTTAGGTCTCAATTCTGTAAAAATTGTTTTCTCCGTCTTTCACACACTTAAAACTTCTGAAATCTAAACTTCTAAGCTTTTTCAATTTTTCAGCAGAGTTTACCTTCTCAATAGCACAACGGCTTATTGAGAAGATAAACAAGGTCTACCACGCCGAAGTGCACGGGTTTGAATACTGCAATGTGGTCAGAACTTTTTTTTAATAAGTTGAAATAATATGTCTAAGTTCGCTTTGCAACAAGTACCTATCTATTACAAACACATATCAATTGAATAATATACTTATAATAAGGAAATAAAATGAAAAATAATGATAAAAGCATAGACTTCATATAACTTCAGACAACCTGTTCCGTACTACAAAGTGAGGCAAATAACATTAGATAAAATGTCGATGTGTGGGTGCTGTTTTCTAACGAAATGGCGACCGTTATCTGGCAATAAATGTGTGTCGTATGTACAGGTGAGTCATGTTATCGGATTTAGCTTGTTATGTTATTTATAAAGTCTATGACTTAAAGTCATAGAGAAAAATCTATTATTTGTTTTCTTGAACAATGAATTTAATGTTAAATTTCATGGACTTCCTTTATTTTAAGATAGTATGTTTTTTAAAATAGCAGTATTATACAAACAATATTTTTATATTTATAATCGCGTTCTCGAAAACGGTTCTAACGATTTCGTTCAAATTTACAATATAAAGCTTTACGGTGGTTAAAAATCGTTCCAGCTGGGTCTCAATTCTGGAAAAATTCGTTTTCTCTATGTTTTCACGCACTTAAGATTACTAAACTCTTAACTCTTCTATGTGTGATTTCGCTACAGAGTTCATCTCCGCAATAGCACAGTGGCTAGAGTGTATGTCAGACTTTTTTTTTTTTTTTTTTATAAGACACCGAGTAAAGTGTAGCCAAGGTACTGTATATAAAGCACTAATAATTAACGGTTCACGCCTCGATAATTTTGCTGTTGTATTATAAAAGGTTGAACATAGACGTTAATAAAACAATGTTTGCGTTCTAGTATTAAAATGTTACGGAATCGACGTTAATACTCGTTTTCCCAAAAGAACGAAAAACCGTAAAACGGGGAACGTTTGCGGAATACGAACAATTGTATAAATGAAGGAAAGATTAATGTGATGCGACCCCTATATATTTGTGTACGGACGTTTTAGCAAGATTCGCACATTGAAATATATTTATTGCCTCAAATAAATGACACACAATCACGTGTTTCATTGGTTCAAGAATTTATGGTCATAAATGTGTAAAATTATTTAATATAACTATCGACACTTACCTGTAAGTTAACGTTCGAATCTGTTACTCGCATATGTATGTTGTTCTGTTTCAGTACAGTAACGTTTTTAAGAGGTAATTATTTTCGTACAATAAATCTGTGGCCGAGTTTTCATTATTCAGACCTTCCCTTTGTGGTCGATCATCAATTATTACTTGTAAAGTGGCCTTTGTTATATTGACGCGTTTCAGTTCTTAACGAAGTTTGTAAGTGGCTGCTGCTGCTTTTGCTTGTGAATAAAAGTTTTTATAACATGAATCTCAATGATTTATGCTCAATAATAAAAACGATATTTCAATACGTCAAACAAAAACCTTGACTACCTGTGAACCCAAATCAAATATAGTTTCGTAAAAGAAAAGTGTTATAAATCATTAAACGTTTATAGGAAGGCATAAAATCGCGGAGAACCCTTATCGTTTGAGTTGAAAAATTTCATAGCAGAGAAAAGGAAATCAGCTGAGAGAGCCCATCTATCACGTTGCTGGGCGATCCGCAGGCAACGGAAGTTATACGTCTGAGGTACGAAATAATGTAGACCTTTATTGAGTATGTATAAAATATGTAATAGATAATACCGAAACATCAATAATGTCACTTTTATTAGATTCTATTCATACATGGGTACGTAAGTATGTGTATAAATAATATCAAATATTATCTTAGAAAATGGCATCGCCAAAATGACGCTGAGAATGGATAAAGTGAAATTGCTTGAGATTTTCTCTCTGATCTTTATATTTGTAATAAAATCGTATCGCAAATGACCTTTATATCACGTTTAGCAAACGTTGCTTATGTTAATATGACTCAACGTTGAATGTAATGCTGAGGTATCCTTAACAGTTTAGCAAAGGTCACTGAATGTCACTTAAATACCTCTAGCTTTGTATTAAATTTGTCCAATGATTAATAGAGCAATTAAGTAATATTTCTCTTCTGACTTAGTCTACGATTAGAGAAAGCAATTATTATGCAAATTATGTTCACATAATTATTACATCTAATTTCAGGCTCTTCTGTAAATCAAATTAATTGTAGTAAAATAACAAAGTTTTAAATATTATGTTGTTGAACTTATGTTAGGGCATAATTTAATTTTTGGTTAACAACTTATTCAACATTACTACTTCAGACAATTATAGATCGGGGACTACATTTGAACTCCGGTCATTGTGATCGACATTTATATTTTAAAATGTATGAACTGCACATGTAAGTATGTAGATACTTTATTCAATGTTAACTAGCTTTGTTATAAAATTTGATCTTTCTCTACACATGTAAATGGAATTGAGGTATCCCTTTCTAAACCTATTTTCAGGAAAATAAGAAGGCGAAAAACTTTGCTGGGTCTATTTGTTAATCTTGGGAATGGCTGCATCGATTTGAACAAGATTATTATAAGTTTTACTATGTCAACGCGAGGGTGCCTTTTATTGATTTCTGATTGAAATATAAATTTTAACCATATTATGAGACATTTGAATTTTATTTCTAGTTACATGCTCGTGACTAATATGTTTAATAGATTACATATTAGTATATACGACACGAATGATAACAAAATTGTAAATTATATGACTAGCTTGATATTAATGATAAATACGTAATAATAATCTCCAGTCATAATAATACGGATTGCGTGCTCAGAAATTAGAACCCAGATTTGTACTATATTCCTATCATACAACGAAGGATCTGATACAACGAACGCCTGGTATAGTATCACTGTGATTGCAAAAAAATTCGTTTCCAAATGGCGCACAGAATCGAGCCACAGATTACGAAGTCAGATATACCCTTAGACCAAGAAACACAATAATAATATCCTCAGATATTTCACACAGCGCCATCTAGTCCTAAAGTAAGCAGCACAGCGCTTGTGTTATGGGTACTAGACTACTGATATACTACTTATATACTTTTCTTTTGTAAATAAATACATATTATACATAAACACCCAGACTCGGGGCGGGAATCGAACCCGCAACCCCTGTTTACTTTGCGACGCGCTTAGCCGTTGCGCCACGGAGGTCGTCGAATTACAATGGACGGATCCCTAGTAAGTTGCTGCTCTTATCGTCATGTGTCTAACAAATTTTCGTGTCTCTCGTTCTAGCTCATTGAGCGAAACCACTAGTAAAACAGTTAGCTATAGTATGGCAACCTCACACTGTCGGTGTAAATATGTCGTCATATTCAGCTGTGTATTGTTTTTTTTTTTTATTTTGTTCTGCTTCCCCTGATATGTTTCAAGGACTTTTTCTTCTTATCGAAATGAAGCTGTGTATTGTTGTACCGTGACCCTTCTCTAGTTAGATACATTACACTCCCCAATGCGACAGACCAATCGCAGTTTGTCTTTGAGTATTAGTCATATAGTCATATTAATGTCGCATTTTGGCGTGCATAACAAATTTTAGTTTTAAAAATTCTGACCAAATATTGCTAGAAAAGTAGCTAAAAAAATTGAGTTACATATTTTTGTCTAGTTGTACAATTACTTGTAAATCTAGCTATAAAGTCGCTCAGGTTACAACACAGCATAAATTACCCAATAATAAATACTTATACATAATACAATAATATAATGTGGGGGAAATAGATTTACACATCATTAGCGTAGGTTTTAATTATGTAAGCGTAAATAAATATGCATGTCGTTCGTTTCGTATAAGTGAAACTTTTATGTTTGGCGAACACTTCTCATTTCAGGGGTCATTACTCAAACGTGGGGGTACGCTCTCAAATGAGATTTCATAATTAACGTAAGCCAGGTCGGCCCGTCAAGTGCATGTGAAAATTTAACGAGAGAGTGAGGGGCGCGCTTCAAACCTATCTCAGCGTCATTCCTACAAATACTGTCGTATGTATGTGACATGAAAAACACTCAGATAACGAATATTTTTTGATTTATATAGGTTTTCATTATTTCATTACTTCATTGCATACTTAACCCTTAACACCACTCGTGGAGGACTAAGGACCCCCCGTGCATACTATTTCGGAAATATTGTTATTATTTTGAGCGCGATGCGGTTGAGGTCCCATATTCCCCTCGTGGTCCCCTCAGAGTTAACCGAGAATTTGCAGGAAGAGGATTTACGTCGGGCTAACGTTTATAGATCAAGAGGTATATTCCTCTCCGGAACCTAAGTCCTCCATAAGTGTAGTTACGTAAGTTTGTAAATTTTTACACTTATTTTATTTATTTGTAATTTTTGGGGTTTGCGGTGCAATGTGGATGAACAAATGAATCTCGAGCAGATAGAAAATCTGTTAAATGACTCAGACGAAGACATAAACGGGGAGATTTTTTCCGAAATATTATCAAATTTGAGCAATGTAGTCAATGACCATGATATAGCAAGTGACAAAGTAGCACGTGATCCAGAAAATAAAAAAAATTGAAAACACCAAACAACAAAATAATAACGCTAGCGGTTTTATGAACAGAGAAGCTACAAATGGGCAAAAACACCTCCATCACGATAACGAGTTAGACAAGTGCATAATAATTTTGCATTCGCCTGGTCTTAGAAGTCCCGCTCGGGCAAATAGTGATATAACTTTTCTTGAAGTTGGCAATGCGTATTTCAATCTGTGTTAAGTCGTGTGAGGATCCACCTACGCAAAGTCAAGCCGAAATTAAAGACCAAAGAAATCGCGATGTCATTGTGCTCACGAATTAAAGACAGTGATGCTCCTTAGGTACTAAATACATGAAAAACGTACGTGGTATCGATTCTATTGACATCAAAAATATGTGACAAATGTCAGCAATATTAAAATATTGTTTACATTTTACAATTACAATTTGCAATTACATTATAAAGATAATTTTAAGAGTAATGATTGAGACGGAAAGATGTTCCTATAATATCATAAAACTTTGATTACAGTAGCGGCACGCTATGATGGATGTTTTGACACATTACAATAGTGACGTGAAATGACAATTTATTATCGAAAAAAATATAATCAAATGCGAGTCGCATCTATAAGGTTTTGGATTTATGACTAGTATTGCAAGTGATTAAAAAGTTTTAATAAAACGAAAATGTAAATGTTTACTTAATATATTTGAATGAATTGAATATTGGAATGAAAATGAATATACATTTTTTATAAATATAAAGACCTACTAATCCCACTTTTAACTTATTTATGTGTACGTCTACGCCATTTTTTTAAGGCATGCGACGATGTCAACTTTTTTTTAGGATTGGACAGGTGGCTTATCAATTTGCATCGAGTGGTATGAGGAGTTTTCCATAATTATAATAGATGGTTCAAAGAGGCTACACAACATTGATGTAAACCATTCGGTAAAAAATTTTCCATTAATTTCTTCGTGATAGTCTCCAGTGGTTTTTGACGCAAAAGTCATGAGAAAACTTTCGACAAATCCGTTGATGGTTCCGGCGTGACAAATAATAAGCCGCGATCCTTTTCCAACAGGAATTTTGGACGTAGATGCTACAGTGTCATCGGTCCAAGAACGGCTTTTACAGTGTGGTTAGCATTAAGCCATGTTTCATCAAAAACACAACATTTTGCCAATTTTCAATTTCTTTCACTTGCTGTAAAAAAGTATAGCTTGCCATTACAATATCGAATCTTTCCATCTATATTTTGCGTTTGTTACACTGTTTGTATCGAAATACAACGGTCTTCAGAATCTTTGTTAACGGACTTTCCCCACCGGAGAATAATCGAGCTTCCTTCAGTGATTCCATTAACTTTTTTCTCGTTGGATACTTCTTCCGTAAATAGTAGCCGTACACATCTTGGGACAGCATCGACATCAAAGCTATCGACGCCTACGACTGGTTGTGTTCTCATTTTTGGTGTATGAAGTATATTTTCTTCTGTGCCAGTCTCGCTATTATTTTCTTTGGATATGGTTATTCGTCTAACAGTTCGTTTTCCAACATTAACTGCATCAGCTACGCGTTCAACCACTGACGTTATAAGGAAAATTGGTCCTCTATTTAGAGACTCACATTTGAAATAGTTACAAAGTCATATAAAAAACTCACGTGTCTGACTGTTGAAACAGTTCTCTGCGTACGTTCAGCTTTATCGACGAAATCACAAAAAGGCGTAAACAGAGTACTAATGAACGAGCAAGGGTCAATAGTAATGCAGTATCAATATCTAAAATCCAAAGCCAGGTCAAAATTATATCACAATCGCAGTACACTCACGGTTTGTTCTTTTCAAAGTAATGTCAAGCCGAAACTGCTTCGTTTTGCATTGAGCATTGCCGCGAATTTGCCGAAGGTAGTAGTTGCGCTGGCTAGCGATCCTATATGTGACGATCGCATTAGATTATAATGTTTAAAATTTTAAATTTCGATAAATATAAATGCCGTGTTGTGTGGTAAATAAGTACACTAATAATTATTTTTATAACTTATATCTATAATATAATTGTAATAATAACAGTATAATTTATTTATACTACTCTGTCAAGAAAGTACCAGGAAAAGATCAATAATACACGAAATGTTAGGTATTCATCTAAATTTATTTTATCACCTTCAAAGTATGCTCCTTCGGAAACGATACACTTAGGCCAACGAATAATCAAATCGTCAAAACATTTTTTAAAAGCTTTTTCCGGAATTGAGTTCAGTGCTCGCTGCGAAGTCTCCTTTATGTCTTCTACCGAATGAAAACGGGTGCCATGAAGTGGTATTTGAGTTTAGAAATAAAAAAGAAGTCGGCTGGAGCCATATCTGGTGAATAAGGTGGTTACTCGATGGTATTTGTTGAATTTTTGGTCAAAAATTCATTCACAATGATGGTCTTGTGCGAAGGCGCATTATCGTGGTGCAAAATCCAAGAATTTTCTTTCCACAAATCTAGCCTTTTTCGTCGAATTTGCTCTCTTAAACGCCGCATAACGCCCAAATAATATTATTTATTTACCGTTTGACCTTCCGGAAAGAATTCCGAGTGCACAACACCGCGATAGTCAAAGAAAATAGTCAACATGACTTTGACTTTTGGTCAACTTTGGCGTAGTTTTTTCGGTTTCGGTTCAGTTGGAAGGCGCCACTCCGAAGCTTGTTGACTAGTTTGCATGTCAAAGTCGTAAACCCACGTCTCGTCACCAGTAACAATGCGTTTCATGAATGTTGGATCGGAATTGACTCGTTCTAGCATGTCCTCAGCGACTTTTATGTAATTGAGTTTTTGGAGAAAGTTGAGGTCTTTTGGGACTAGCCGAGCGGCAACATGTTTCATACCCAAGTGATTATTTAAAATGGTACGGATCGACTAGTGAGACAGAAAATTCGGCGGCTATCTCTCTCAAACTTGAATGAGCTTTTCCATTCACTATTTCCTTCACTTTTGCGATGTTAACTTCAGTTGCAGATGTTGATGGCCTACCAGAGCGAGGCAAATCTTCCATCACATTTCGACCGCTTTTGAACGTTTTGTACAACTCATAAGCACGTGTTTTTGATAAAGTCGATTTACCGTAAGGCATCTGTAACATTTTCAGTGACTCCGAACACGAAATTCCATTCCATCCACGCAAAATTTAAGACAAATTCTTTGTTCGATGTTTTTGTCCATTATGAAATTCGCAATATACACTAGAATGATATAACTAAAAACAGCACTGTATTTAATCTAAATAACAGATGCAACTCAAACTCCGCGCCAAAATGGAAAACAGTTGTGCCAATCTAACAACAACAAAAAAAATAAAAAATTGAATTTGGAACCATAAACAAATCATCCATTCCCGATACTTTCTTGACTGAATGTATAATTGACTTAATCCATTAGTTAGACTATAACATATATATATATATATATATATAGTTTAGAAATCAATGTAATAAATTAATTTTGTGTCTTAAAATTACACAGTCGATAAATTTTATGACTAACTGCACGTCACTATTGACAATGAAGAACAGAAATATGCTTCTTCAAATGTAGTTATTAATTTATACGAAACTTCATGAGCGGACAAACATCAAAATGCCCACACAGTGTGCCGCTATTATAGTAAATTTATGTATATACATGTTCCCTTTGCGATTTTGCTTGTTGTTTGGCTTACACAGAAATTTAAGTCTATTTCTAATTTATAATTATAAAGGTTATCATAAATAAGGTTTTATTTCACTTTGAAATATTTGGCTTTTGGTCTGAACATTATACGAGGGCTGCTATTTATGTATCCGGAATAACAAAGTGAAACAAACATATAGCATTCACTATAGTTTTATTGCTTTTCAAAATATTCATCATGATGATCGATGCACTTTTGCATGCGTTGGAACCAATTTTCGTAGCACTTTTTCCATTCAGGTTGAGGTATCTCCAAAACGTGCATTTTGAACGCATGAACAGCCTCTTCACGGCTCGAAAAACGTTGACCACGTAATTTATTGTTGGGAATAAATAGAAGTCGTTGGGGGCCAAGTCGGGGCTGTACGGCGGATGACCCGTTAATTCGATCTTTTGATCTTCCAAATACCGAGTTGTTTCGGCCGATGTGTGGCAGCTAGCATTGTCATGATGAAGAAGGGTTCTGCGTTGTCGGTTGTTCTTTCTTATTTCTTCAAAGACTTCTGGCAAACAAATGGTCTTGTACCATTCAGAATTAACCGTTTTACGATCCACTAGTGGCACTGTAGCTACATGTCCATTTATACCAAAAAAACAAGCGACCATTTACTTCAAAGTGCTTTTTGAACGAATGACTTTTGTTGGGTTCGGCTCATCTTGGAACACTCAAACTGTTGATTGTTGTTTAGTTTCAGGATCATACGCATAGATCCAAAATTCATCACCTGTGTAGATATTATAGACAGCTTTTGACGCACCCTGATTGTACTTTTGTAACATTTTTTCACACCAATCGACAGGAGTCCGTTTTTGGTCAATTCTCAAGTTGTGCGGAATCCAACGTGAACAAATTTTTTTTACAGCTAAATGTTCGTGTAATATTTTATATATACTCGTCATACTTATGCCCAGAGACGCCTCTATCTCGCGATATGTAACATGACGATCTTGCATTATTAGTTCTCGCACAGCATCAATATTTTAAGGTACAACAACCGATTTAGGGCGACCTTCTTTAACTTCGTCCGTGAGCACAGACCACCCACGATTAAACTCACTAAACCAGTGATACAGTAGTTTTCGATGGTGCTTCGTCCCCAAAAGTCGAAGTGAGTTGATCGATGCACTGTTTATGAGTTAGCCCTCGCCGAAAATCGTAATAAATTATAGCACGAAAATTTTCACGACTTAAATCCATGGTGATAAAGACTTGCAATTTTACAAATGATGCCACAAACGATAAACAAATGACAGCTACATGAAACAAATTGTATTCTTCAGCCAAAGAGTTCCATTTTTAAATGTTATAATTACTTTTTTAATGTTGTTCTATAACTGACCAGTTCCGGATACATAAATAGCAGCCCTCGTAAATGCGACTTCCTTTTTTTACCTCTTTTGTTTGACGTTAGATTTTATGTTAAATACTTTAATGAAATAGTTTTATACGTTCATAATATATCTTTAATTTATTTCATAAATAGAAATCCTAACGTTTTCTATATATTGCTACTTAAATATGGTATCTAGTACTTACGAGCGTGTATGTGTAGGTTGAAAATAGCGAGTTGTGAAACGTTTTACTGCTCAATTCGGATTATTGCAAATATATGGGGCTTAAAACGTAGAGGCTGTGGAATTTGATGAAGTAACTGCTGATATGAGCATCAACTATGGTGAATCCGGAGTTTGGGATACCTTCTATAAACTGAGCAATCATTTTTGGCAAAAGGGAGACGTACCGGAGAACTGGTGCACTGAAGTTGTAGTACCACTTTTTAACGGAAAAGGTTTTCACCTAGCCATTAGGCACCTCATCTGAGTAAGTAAAACCTATACCGTGGTATTGACTGAATGCATGAAAGGTATTTCTTAAACATATTAGGAACGATTAGAGTTGTATGGATTAGACTTTGACTGACGAAAATATTGTATAGACTCAGGTGTTACTTTGCGGAAATCCATTTCATGTGTTAAATTCACAAAAACTATAGCTATTTTCCGCTCAAACTCCAAAAACCACTAATCGACACGTGTTTCGCCCCTCAACGGAGCATCCTCAGGATATACCAGAGATGGACTCAGCTAACCAGCACCGAATCGGTGCTGGTTAGCTGACCGAGATTTTGGGAATTTATCACACTGACGAAAATAATAAAAGCGCTCGCATACTTCGGCGAAAGTGTGTGAGGAGAAGTTAGTGTATACAGCGTTACAGCGTTATGAGTTTGACATTGACAGTCTGTTTGACACTGGCGGTATAAAAGTAAACAATGAGTCTTTTATTTAATTTAGTTTAAAATATTTGTAACACATATTACATAAAAACTTTATCTTTCTTTACGTCTTCTCTATTGAAACTTTAACTATGCCAAATTTTGCTCTCTTTCGTGCGCGCAATACATATTCTTAAAAAAGTATTCGAAAATTTTGCTTCACGTATTAATACAATGACGATTAGATTAAAAAGTAAACGAAGTAATGAAATTAAATGTGAATGTAATATGCAAATTCATCAAAGTATAACATCAACTTATACACATATCTTAGACTTGAAGACTTTGCTTTTCTTCATTGCCAAAACGTATTGTGGTCGAATAGCATGGTAGTTACGACACGAATTTCGCTATGTGGCCTTTCTGTGTTTGCCACAACGCGTTATGGACATTTTTATAAGAGCCATTACACGAATTTCGTGTAAGTAACGTTTTACAGAAACCACAACGTGTCGTGAGCTGTCTTTTCGCTTAATGAGCGTTTTCGATTTTGAGCGTAACATATACACATATTTTAATAAAAATTTCTAATATTACTGTTAAACAGAATCTCTAATGTAAAATAATCGTTTCTATTTTGATCATTGTATGCAAAATCTCTATAAGAGTTATTGTTAGACAAAGAAAAATTTAAAATTCAAAAGGCAATCGTAATATTTTTAAAGTTTTCTGATATTTAATAAAATGTTTGTTTTATGTTTCGGCATTTTGTAACTGTTCACTTTGTACCATACCTGAATTGACAGAAAGGAAACTCAATTAAGAGTAGTTTTTAAAATTTATAGTTAAGCTTTAAGCTAAAATCAGAACCTATTCACCGAGTGGCAGGATTTTCTTATGAAAACAGAGGTCATATTTCTAAAAAAATTCTAAGTGGGATTTTCGGATAATCCCTATTGCTGTATCCTGTCATATTGTCACAATATAGAACAATAATAATGTCTATAGAATAACAATTTCATTCCCATTTTGATGTACACACATCAAAAGTGTCTAGGGATCAAGTACATTTTTAACTATAAGAAATTATCCAATTATATTTATCAAATCTAGTCTTCCAGACCGGCTTCTTACTTTAACTCCTATGTTTAAGTTAACAACTTATCCCTATATTTTGTAAAAATTAAGAAACGTTACAATTTTTGTAAATTGTGGGAAATTAACCTAAGTTAATGTCGTCAATTAAATGGCAAAAAAAAGGCAAAAATGGGGATTTTTTAAATTTTTATTGTAAAGATAAAAAAATAATAATTTGTGTTTCACCATTGACACGAAAACACAATCACAGCGATTTGGCATGTTTAAAATCAGTTCTTCAAAATCATTTTGAAGAATGGCCGCTCACATTTTTTCTAACAAGTCAAAAAGTTGTTAAGGGGTATGTACGGCATCCATACTCGGCAGAGCTCTTCTTTGAAGCATATCACATGCGTGCTCAATTGGGTTGAGGTCTGGCGATTGAGCAGGCCACAGCAGAACGTTGATGCGAGCGTCGGCAAGCGCGCGTGTTACGACTCTAGCCGTGTGTGGACGTGCATTGTCGTGCATTAGTCAAAACGAATCATCTAACCGGCTTCGCAGAGGGATGATCACGTCTGAAACAATCCTCTCCGCATAAATCTCAGCATTGAGGTTGCCCCTGATCCAAATGAGAACGGTTCTTCCACCGATCCAAATACCGGCCCAAACCATTATTGTTCCCCCTCCATATGAATTAACTTCCTGACAAAATTTCAGACGTCCTTGACGTCCAGAGGTCCTCCAAACTCGAATACGTCTTGTATCCGGCCTCATACCGAAACGAGATTCTTCGGAAAAGCAAGCACAACGCCAGTCTTCTTCCTTCCAATTTCTGTGTTCGCGAGCCCATTGTAAACGGGCCCTACGATTGGAGGGTGCTATAAGCAGAACTCTCAGCGGCCTTCGGGAACGCGGACTCACTTCACGTAAACGATTTCGGATGGTTTGGTCTCTTTTCAGCAAGCTTAAAGAGCTGTGGAGCCTCGTAGCCAATATCATGGCGGTCATAGTACGATCACGCCGAGCAATATTTTGGATGTATCGGTGCTGTCTGCGAGTGGTGATGCGAGATCGTCCTCTATGTCGCTCGGCCACGCTGCCCGTGATAGGATAGCGTGTTCAGATACGGCTGATGACGCTCTGTGTAGTGCCAAGAGCGACAGCCACAGTACGTTGCCTGGAACCAGCTTGCAACATTCCGACGGCTCTCATGATCTCTTCTCGTGTCAAATGATGTCGTCGCTCCATATTGATGCAATTTTTTTCAGTTCTGATGCAGAAACTGTAATGGTTTTGTAAAAACGCTATTACACACTTTTATAGGAATCCTGATTGACAGTTCGGTTCCTATTTTTAATCAAAATTTAAAGAAAATTCTTTATTCAAATAGTGAAAATCACTAAAAATAATCAATAACGATCCAAAAAAGTTAAAATAATAATCCTCAATTGCGGCGATACTCTAAAACGTACTTGATCTCTAGACACTTTTGATGAGTGTAGTTAACAAAAACGATGAACAATGACATTTTCATTAAGAGCTCTATGACAAATCGTAAGAACTTGAATTTAGGTATTGGCGCGTTGGGACACTCATATTATATGCGTGCGACTTTCATAGCTTTATTGTAGTGAGTAACGAAGCGGCTCCAGTACACAATATAATTTTGATACATCTCCGAATCAAAAGTTTCCATTTTTGTTTTTAAATTTTTTTCATTTTACATAAATACATATAATATTTGTAATTAGTATTAAGTGTTCCCGACGCGTTAAATGCATGTAAAGGAAATACAATAACATTCCTTAATACAAATATTGTATTTGGTCCCATTATTAGGTTTGATATAGATACTATTTTAAAAGTAAAGATTGAATAGAGGTTAGTGTTTACCTGTCTAGCACTACTAGTATTAGGACCAGTTACCTAGAAACCACTAGTTATGTACTAGTAGTTAGATATAATTACCCTTTACTAATCATAACTCACCAACGACCTGAAGAGAGTGGCGGGAAGATGATGTATGCGGAGAGCTGAGGACCGGATATGGTGGCACAATATTGGAAAGGCTTATGTCCAACAGTGGACGAACACGGGCTGACGATGATGATGATGATGAATCAAAACTCAAGTTCACATCCTTGACTAAAAAAATTGAAATTATAGACAGACGCTAGAGATTTATATAGTAGTATAGATGTAGATAGATGTCTTTGCTTTGCTAGTGTATGTTTACGGTTAATATATAGAATCAACGGAAAAACCACTTTAAAATAAAACCATATTACAGATGCAACTTAATTAAAGAGAGCTCATTTTAGATCTCAACTTCTAAACGGTGGATCATGATAAAATGTACCTAATGTGCAACTTGATTATGAAAACCATCTTTAAATTCTTGCAGTACTTATTGTAAGGTGCTTAAATACATATGTGTTGTATATCCAGACAGACAGATAAAAATTCTAAAAAAACTGTTTTGGTTCCCATTAGTGTTATTACCTCTCGGGTTATTTTTTGTTTGCATCTTTAATTAACAGGTGCGGATCCATTTGCAATTTAATTATTTGTAAAGTTTTTAAGTTTTACAAAGGAAGGTCTGATTATTATTGAAAAATTCTCTATCTTCCTATGAATGTCACGTTAAAATCGGTTCAGCCGTTTTGATGATTGGGTCGAATAAACAGACTGTAAAAATTTTACAATGTGCGTGTTCGGATTTTGTTAACGCGCGAATAACCTATAAGCTTAAGAAAAAGCTTAAGAAAAAATAAATTCAAAGTTATAGACAGATAATTCCATTTTATTTATATGTATAGATTGTTATAAATGTAATAGATATCATCTTGATACTCGGCTTGCAATACTTCTTGTGAGCTAGCATTACTTTAGAACTTTTTTAATCAACTTTACTATTAGTGACAACACAATGTTTACATGCCTAAGAAAAAATGCAGGAAATCACATTTGGGACTGTCCCTTACTCTATATTGTTATCTCTATATTGCGTACTTACGTACGACTGTAAGTTGGCGAACAATATATTCGGAACTGTCTTTATGAGACATCATTTTAAGTTTGCGGGCAGTACATTTGGGACTGTCTCTTACTTTGTCATATTACGTACATACGTACGACTGCAAGTTGGCGAACAATACATCCGGACCTGTCTTTTATTAGACATAATTATAAGTCTGCCGGTAGTACATTTGGGACTGTCTCTTACTTTGTCATATTGCGTATTTACATACGACTGCAAGTTGGCGAACAATACATTCGGAACTGTCTTTATGAGACATAATTATAAGTTTGCGGGCAATACATTTAGAACTGTCTCTTACTTTGTCATATTGCGTACTAATGTACGTGTAACTACAAGTTTGCGGCAGTACATTTGGGACTGTCTCTTACTTTGACATGTTGCGTACTAATGTGCGTATAACTGCAAGTTGGCAGGCAGTACATTTGATATTTAGAGAAATTATTTTCTATTTACTTGTACTGATTCCGTTTTTTAACTTGTAAAGTAGAACCATGATTCAATTCATTACTAGTCACGAAACCGTAGATGGTATGATATGGCTGTGCTGAGGACCACATTAACGGACCGGAATTTCTGAACGTTACGTCATATGCAGACGAATGAAAATTATTGTGCTTATGTATCGGGAGATAAATGCATACGTAGATAAATATATAGCCTCACGCTGTACCCCTAACGGGGTAGTCAGATACGGTATACGTATTTGACGTATACAGTAAACTGAATTTATGAACTTAGAATCCCATACGTACTTTACTAATTTTGGGAGAGAACCCTTCTGCAATAATTATTGATGGATTTGTCTTTTCAAAAAGATTTTGCTATATTAAGTTATGTCTATGAGTCTTACAAATGAACACTCGGTTACTGCATTTATACTGACCTTTCATTATTGATACTGAAATTAAGGTTACAGTTACAGACGTGGCTAAGCATTATATTATATTAAGCAGAAATATGTGACATGGTTTATCTGCTTTACTTTACACTGAAACTATTTTAATGAAACTCTAAGATGTAGGCCAAACTCTTTTAAAATACTGATTTTGTAATTTAAATTAAAAAAAAGTCATTCTATTTGTAGAAAAAAAAATTAAAACATATCGGTCACAAAAAAAAAAGAATTAAATTAAAAAGGCTCATTTCCGCCACGTAGGGCAAGTGCGAGTTTGCAGGACAAAAGAGCCTGCACCTACGACCGCGACGACGAGACACATATTCGCAGACCCATTCTTAGAAGCCGTCATTTTGCCGTCATCACCACAGCAAACAATTAGCTAACAAGCTGTTTATTTTACAATCAGTGGGCTGTAGTAATTAATAATTCTGTTGTATAGCTGTACCTAGGTTATACCTAAGGAGATACCTGAAGGATTACAATATCTCTTCATCGGTGGTCAGTTTCTCAACTTGTTGTGTTTTTAAAAATCACATACATAAGTGTTATATTTTGAAATAAAGCAAACACAATTTAAGGAATCAATCCATTTCAATTTTACTAATGAGTAACCATATCAGGATATAGGCCTGGATGTATATATCAATGCCTAAAATGGGATTTATACAGGTATTATTTATGTATACCAATATTTTCGAAACCAAGATTAATTTTGATTTTAAAAGAATTAAATTAATATATTTGGTAGATATCAAGAGACTTTACAAGTAGAGACACCTTTTTTACTGCACCTTAGGTTGAAAGGCTGCATATTTTTAACGTAAATTCCACTTTCTAGCTTACGCAAATACTTATTTAAGTTTACAGTGGAATCATAAACCTTGTAAATTTTATAGTGGGTCCTTACATATGAAATTAGCGTTTTGTCGTACTGACCACTTTGATCTGAAATATCTCCTCTTTGGTTAAGAATTCCAAATTCAAATTTATAAATTCATTTAGCTGGTACATTTGAGTTTTGAAAACAGTCATTCATTTGTTTTTTTCTCATTATTTTTTTCTTTGGCGTCGCTTATTACCGCACAATGGAAAACATGAAATATCGGTATATTTATGAGTACGAGTTCTACCGTGGCACCAGTGCTGCAGAAACAGCTCGAAGGATTAATGATGTGTACGGCGCTGGTGTCGCAAAAGAAAGCACGGTACGTTTTTGGTTTCAACGTTTTCGTTCTGGAAATTTCGACCTTCAGAACCAACCCCGTGGACGGCCGGAGACCAAAGTGGAAAATGAAGAATTAAAGGCTATTGTGGAAGCCGATCCATCACAAAGCACTTCAGAGATAGCTGCAGGCTTCGGGGTAAGTGACAAAACTGTATTTATCCACTTGAAGCAAATCTGAAAAGTAAAAAAACTTGAACGATGGGTACCTCATGAATTGAGTGAATCGAACTTGCAAACACGCGTCGACTGTTGTGTTATTTTGTTCAACCGACACAATAATGAAGGGATTTTAAATAGAATCATTACTTGTGATGAAAAGTGGATACTGTACGATAATCGGAAGAGCTCGCCGCAATGGCTGAACCCTGGAGACTCAGCCAAATCCTGCCCTAAACGAAAATTGACTCAGAAAAAGTTACTTGTGAGTGTTTGGTGGACTAGCGCCGGTGTCGTTCACTACAGCTTTCTAAAATCTGACCAACCGATTACGGCAGATATCTATTGTCAGAAACTGCAAACCATGAAGGAAGAACTAGCTGCTAAACAACCGAGATTGGTCAATTGCTCTAGGCCACTGCTGCTTCAAGACAACGCAAGACCACAGACTGCACAACAAATAACCACTAAGTTAGATGAGCTACAATTGAAATGTCTGCAACATCCATCGTACTCCCCGGACCTTGCTCCAACAGATTACCATTTTTTCCGGAATTTGGACAACTTCTTACAAGGAAAAAAATTCAACTACGATGTGGCAGTCCAAACCGCCTTCAAAGAGTTTATTGATTCTCGCCCCCATGGTTTTTTTAGTAAAGGGATCAATGAACTACCTATGAGATGGCAAAAGTGCATAGATAACAACAGTGCATACTTTGATTAATTAAATATATTATACAAAAAAAAATTGACTTTATATTCCAGTACAAAACGCCAATTTCATATGTAAGGTCCCAATATTAACCATTTGATCATAGTACTCTATATATCAGACAAACCATAATAAAATAGTTACGAATAAGCGGTCACGTTTTAAATTATTATTAAATGATTGAACATAATATGTACGTGTATGCGATACAAAAATATATTTAAAATATGCATCAATGAACTAAAAAAATGCGTATTAGATATTAAAAATATAATTTTAAACAATGTTACTACATAGCAATTAAATTATCAAACATTAGTATCTGATTTTAAGTACAAAATGTAAAAAAAAATTTGTAAGTTTTAATGCACTTTTAATTGCTGATTATCCTGTTGATTTCTGAGTGATGTTAATACTGTTCTATAAGTTATAAAATATGAAACTTCGTCAATTATTTCTACAACGAGGGGTATTGTCTGTGGTAATGAAGCTACTATTGGTCTGAGCATTAAAGCGGAATGTTGACATTTACATTTTTTTGTAGATAACGGCTGCCTTTTTGGGCTTAACGAATAGTTCCGCACTAAGAGTTAATCGTACATTAATCGTACAAGTGGTATTAAATGATTACAAAGGAACTAATTAGGTACTTATAACACTTGCAAAAGAACTGACAGTAGTTTGAATGTCATCACTTGAATGTTTTTGATTCATAAAATACGTTAACTAAAGGCGTCCTTAATTTATATTAAATATGAAAATAGTATTCGATATAGTTTATTTTTATTCTTTATTTAAACATCTTCCTGCCATGTCAATGTCTTTACGATAACCTGAAAACAGACTTTAGTCCTGTTCGTTTCCATCCTATGGTCTTAAAAGTTAAGGTAAAATAATGATCATAGATCAACAAAAGGATCAAGCAATATAACAGTTTCTACACACTTACTTGGGCTCATATTAGCTGTTCGAAAAAATTTTACGATATGCGACAACTACGAAATGATTCTGCCCTAACTGCAGAATTATACCATAAAGTCAAATGCTCACCTTTCTTTAAACATTCATAGATATAAAAATATACATAGGTATATTCGAACAAAAAAAAGGAGAAGTGTTCGAGAAGAAGAAGAGAGATAACAAATTTTATGTTGTATGTCATCTTGTACGTTACGGTTGTATGTATGTTGTACGGAAATCATTTTTATATGTATTAGGAATATTTTCGAAATAATACCAACTTGTTGTTCATAAGGGAACCGTTTAAAACTAAAATTTGTGATTGTTCTTGCACGAAAGATAAGACAAACAAACAGCTAAATAATATATTGATATTTATTATGTTAAAAATTAAAACTGAAAGAAATAAACCAATAACAGATTGATCATGAATCATGATTATCTTTGTTATATGTATATAATATACAAATATCTTAACATTCATATATTTTACGATTATATGCTCTAAATGTCTACATGTGGTTAACATGCTAATCTCGAGGACGAAGCACGAACATAATTATTGATTAAACGAACTTATCTGTTCGTGAAGTTCTATCATAATTATATGAAGTGCTTTGACCGAAGAGATTAGCAACACGCTCACCCTTACCTGTGGACAACCCAAGCTATCGTAAAATATTTGAATGAAGCCCTGAACTAAATGAGCTTGACCGCGCTGGCGCTGATTGCCTGAGAGGAGGTGCATTATCAAAAAATAAATAAACACCTTACAATTTATCTAAAATATAGTGTAGATGGCGACACGACATGCGTTGCTACATGTGGTTAACATGCTAATCTCTTCGGAGAACTGTCTTCATATAATTATGATAGAACTTCACGTACAGCTAAGTTCGTTTAATCAGTAATTATACTTGCACATAATCTACTCCATAGTCTTCGTGTAAGATTTCATCTCAAGCTCGTTTTTAATACTCAATAAATCATCATGCGTGATATAAGAACAACTATGCATGTAAAGAATATTTTTTATTTTTATTTTTTTATTTTTATGGTAAAATAAACTTTATTAATAAAAAGTACATACATATGTTAATATTTACAAACTTAAAACTACACATTATCTTAAATAATAAACTTCCTCAAAGTTGCCGCTTAGAAAGCTGTCATTGCTCAAGGTACCTAGCAGACTGGCAGCATTGCCTCTTTGAATAGCCAAACTGAGTCGTTGGCGGAAGAAGCTGCCAGTCCGGCGGTCTCCCGAAGCCTCGACCAGTCTCTTACAAATATCAGAAACCAGTCGATGGGCTTCGGGGCCCCAGGGACCCAAAGTTTCGACTGCAAAGGGCGCAAATATGAAACTCTCAGAGAGAGTCGCATACTTACGCCGCTTCAAGTTCTCGGCAGTGCTGGCCGCGGCACCTGCTGACTTGGAAGTCGCCGGCACATGGGAAACAGCAAGTGTATCGACACAAGTGGCATCCCACACCAGCGATCTTCCAAGTTTCCAAGGAATGAGCGTCAAACCATCCGGTCTCCTGCCGTCGCTGCGCACAATACCTACAGGCTCTAAGACTGCAGGAACGCCAGTGGCGACAAGAGCCCGCCGAATGACGTCATTCAAGGCAGCATGTCGTGACATGCGGCCCGCACTATGTAAACAGGATAAACCGTGGTGACCTAGTACATCGACGAGATCACCACAGCGGCAACGGTGAAGAAGGTTAGTCCTGGCCCCCAGACGAAGGGATACTATGAGAGAAAGCGTGGTATTGTCGATTAAGGTTCCTAAGTTTTTTGAAGGCATTACCTTCAACCAGTGTCCTGACTCCTTCTCAGAAACAGCTACGAGGCGAGACCGATCTTTTTCGGTACTACAAGAATCTAAAAGTTGTAAATGAACATTTTTGCATAGAGGCTCATCCCAGTGTTTTTGAGAAAAGGTCGAGGTAGGCAGGTTAGTACTCGGACAAACACTTAACCAAGCATTTCGAGCATCAGTCAAGCACGGCACCTCAACCGATCCTAAGGAAGGGCGAATAACAGGTAGGAAAAGGTTTTCCGTGCTGTAGGCTGACGAAAGAAAAGCTGGCAGTGACACACTCGAGATTTTGCGTATGCCCAGGCCTCCATAACAGATGGGAAGCGAGGCTTGATTCCAGACCCTGTCGTCAACAAAGGAGCAATTTAATATTTTAGATAATGTATTTTTTAGAATATTGTCTACAGATTTTAAAAGCGTTTGAAATTTAAAAAGCTGAGAACAGCGAAGAGCATATGTAAGTTTTGGAACGAAAAGGCAAAAGCGGACAATGAGGAGAGCCATGTGGGAATTAATTTTGAAAAGTTTGTCTGAAGACTGGCAAAATTTTTGTATTCGATCATTGATAAAGCAGGGTATGGAGTCATATAAGACGGGAGCACCTAGGAGGTACAGCGATTCTTTTGACAAGACGTTAATACCTGGTGCCAGATTGTTAAATTTATTAATTATTTCATTTTTTGTAATAGTTGGAACAGAATCGGAAACAAAGAGTTCACATTTAGAAAAATTTAATTCTAAGCCTATATCTTTAAACCTTTGAATGAGGGTTTTAAGGTCTTCTAAAACAGTAATTGCTTTACCTCCTATTGTTCCGTCGTCAAGGTACCAAATATTAAATTTGGAATTTAAATTACAAATCGCAGGATGGATAGCCAGACTAAAAATAGCTGGTCCGAGAGGATCACCTTGTTGACAGCCAACTTCGGAATGTAATAAATTATCTTTATATATTAATTTTGAAGGATTGCTGTAAGATTGCCAGAGGTAGGGATATATGTCCGGAACATGCTGTTTTATCTGTGTCAACAAGGTGGATCTATCAACAGAATTAAATGCATTTTTTATGTCTACTTTGAGGAGTACCTGACCTCCATCGTGTGTCAAGAAAGCACACGCCGCATGCACTGCCGCTTCACATCCTCTCTTTGAGCCAAAACCTACTTGTGTAGGACAAAAATGGTTTGATACGGTAGAGAGAATGTGACGGCAACAAATTTTGGAGGCAATGCGGCGTATAGTTGCACCTACGGCAATTGGCCTAACGCCACCGTCTTTTTTTTTTCAGGGCACATAAGTTGGCACCATACAGGATGTCGGTTATCTCCGGGGGCACCTTACCAGCCAGCATAACATTTATTAGAGCTGTTAAACTAGATAAGAGTGTCTTACCGGTATCACCGACAGAGCCTGTAATCAGATCTTTATAATGTTGTGGCGTTAAGCCATCGAGACCTCCAGCGGAACCGCTTTTAAAAGAATTTATTGCGGCAAGCACATCTTCCTCCGTAGCTCGAGTCGACACATCATTTGGATGTGGGGGATCTGGCAGACAACAAGCCACAGAGGAAGAGGGATGCTTTGATCTGAGAGCAAAAAGAGTCTCGGCCGTATTCGGTGCCAAAACATCGCTGGAAAATAGCAAGTGAGCGGCACCTCTTAGATCGCCGTCGCTAATTTTTGTTTTTATTTTTGGAATACTGTCAGAATTGAAAGATTTATAAATGGGCCGAACATGAATGCTCGGAACTGAAGAGTTAGAGCACTTATGTTTAATTTTTTGTGTTAAGGAAATTTTGTCTTTATCGTTTTGTTCCAAACATAATGTTCTATAACCGAAAATGAGCAGTTCTTCCCAATCGCATTTGTCATTTCGGTTTAATATTCTTTGTATTATTAAATTAAGAGATTTGGCAACGCTGATGCGTGCGCCACTTGGAATACGCTTTATTAAGCATACATTGTTTTTCAGCGAACCAATATATTTCCAAAAAGGTGTGCGATTGTGATTGGAATTTGAGGAATTAGTCAAATTGTTGGACTGAGATGGCACTGATAAGGAAGTGGGGCCTGAAGCAATGCCGGCAGTGTCACACCGTTTGTGTACCCTGCCGACATGAATCTTCAAGTCCCTATTTCCACGAAAAAAACGAGGTTGGGCTCACATTTTATTAAATTTTCCAACGATGTGTCATTAATTATAATATGTGAGCTAGAGGAAGGTGAGGATGTGAGGGCCGGGAGCATATCACGACATAATATTACGAAAAATTACAAAAAAACTACAGTGAAAAATAAGCTATAAGCGCTAAAATCTAAAGAATATTATATTTAAATATAAAGCATAATATAGGTGTAAGTTTTCTACTTATGAATAAAATAAATTATTAAGTACCTAAGTAAACAAATAATGAGCTCCTATAAACATTACATTCGACAAAAGTTTGAATTTGTCGAATTTATCGTAACATACACAAAAATAATGATAATAATAGAAATCTGTAAATAACTTAATATTTTTGTTCATCGATTGAAGTACATGTCGTCGAAAGCTTGAACAATTATTTAACAGTATCACAAACGAAATTGAAGCATAACAATTTTTTCGGAGGTCAGTGTTGTTATAAAGACATTTAAATAATATTAGTTACCTGATAAATTAAACACATACATACAGACATGTGTGTTAAAGTACACAAATATACACGTGCATAAGTACAAACCGTGCTTGGTACGTACATACATTATAGGTACGCAATGTATCATGAAGGTGAAGATGTGTACTTAATATTTGATTTATCTAATTATTTTAATCTATTATTATTGATCTTTTATGGTATATATTTGGTATATCGTAATACGATAGTAAAGTTTTCAAACTTTAAATAGTACAGTTTTTTGACCACATAGGTACCTATACGTATCCTCTTTGGATCAAACAGTCGCACAGAGTAGAGACTGTCGCCAAAGAGTTTACAATATAAATTTATACTTACGGTCGACTTTAGACCACAAAGCGACCTCTAGTCTTTCTAATTGCCTTCTCTAGCTCTTGAATTATACCCATTTGCTGACGAGTTGCGATAATTTTTTTATTCTTCACTTTACGCCATGTTACAGACGCCATACCAACAGAATTTTTTAAAATACAACCTACATAGTTTATGTCACTCGCTTAAGGCGACGCATTGATAAACAATTATTTAATCGAAAATAGACCTTATGCACTATGCAAACGTGCGCGCGTTAGCTTACGAAAAATACGAAAAAGCAGTTATTTTCGTTTATTTTAAAAACTATAATTAATTTTAAAAAATCCAACTGACATTTTGAAGAATATGTTTAGATTAAACTATATAGAAAATTTGGAAACATAAATCGGTCCCGTTACTCCAAAAAATGTAAATCTCTGTTTTAAAAGAGGTTTCTTCGATATTTTTTTTTGGTGTCATTTACTATTGGAAAGCTAGTCAAATCAGAAAAAAATAATTTTAAATCCTCCTTCACTACCTCGCTTCGACAGAAATGAGTGAAGGTGCCTGGATGGAACATCTAGGACAGCCTTCTAGATCAGATATGCATTCGAAGAACTAAAGAATGCCGGCGTTGTTAGTTCTTAAAAATATGCTTAGTGTGACGACGAGACAGGTACGACGACATTTAACCATAATTTAACTTACCCAGTGATTGAATATTTAGTCAATGACTGAGTAAGTATAGAGTTACAAATTATAACTTGTAATAGTTACAATGGACTTTATAATCAAGATTTACGGATTTCTTTTTATTTTTTTTACTGAACTATTCATTCCTTTTAAAGTACAGAGTAATGACTAAAAGTCCAAGGTCCTATTTTTGGAATTAATTGTTACTCTTGTAGTATTTCGTAGTAGTCACTGGAGGTTTGTAAAGTTTAAACAAAATACGGAAATAAGGGCAGGTTTTCTTTAGCTAAAAATAAACGAGCCTCATAACTCGGCCGCAATTGCTAACATTTCTCAACAGCTGGGAAAAGTCGTTGCTACCACTAATTAACCAGCTCTACGTAAATGTTAAGAAATGAGAAAAATATTCTCCACGTTTTTGGGCTTTAAACGAGTTATATTAAATTAATTAAGGTGTTAGTTGCTTTGCTTTATCTGTAATGACTATTGTATAATATAACACAGTCTGTGTTATACATAAATAAAACTTACGCGTAATACTCGTAGCATTGAATAAAGAAGTCGAAACTTAATATTTCTTCATTTGTTGCGAAATATTGTTGCAAATTTTTTTGTATTTCTCATAACTCTCGTCGTTTTTGTCATATTTTTTGACAAATTAGGGATCCACACAATTAGTGCCGTCTCTGCGTCTTTCAAGTCTCGTGTTCAAGTTAAATAATGAATGCCATAAATTTACACAACGACATTTTTTTATAATGAAGAATGCAAAAAGCTTAAATATAAAATAGCTGATGCTGCTTAACTACAAGTATTTTTAAATAATGTAACGTTTTAAAAAGAAAAATTTACAAGTATTTTTTTAAATGTCAAAGTATTTCAAAATTGTGCACAAAGGGAATGTAGTTAAAGGTCGTTCTACTAAATTCATACGATAAAATTTATAGCTCAGTGGTTCGAGAATAAGAAATAGACGAATACGACCCAAATTTAAATCTCACTAAAGGAATATTATTGTGAATAACAGATGCAGACACATAAATAGATTCCTTCTTTATGAGCTTTGAAAAAATAACCATTAAATATTACGTAACATTTTATTTAACTTATTCGCAAAATTTTAGGTTCTATGTATTGACATCAATTTGGATGACATTTTGTACCGATTAAGACGAGAACGAAGTAAGTTGGACACTTCATTATTATCTATTAAAAGGAAGATCGATGTGCTCTGCCCACATTCATAAATAACAAAATATTAGACGTTTGATCACATCATGACACGTGGCGCTCCACATAATGTACCACATCAGCTTTTGTCATAGTTTTTTACCTATTTAACGGTTGTACGTAAGGTATCTCAGGATATAAATACCCATTTATATTTAGCTTTACATCGTATTTCTACGAAATACTGCATGAATGAATGAATGAATTAAAGTTTTGATTAGAAATTAATTTTCAGTATTGAAGCAAATTATATTAACAAACGAGTTAAGTAAGTTAACGTTATTTATATTTTTTTGACAGTGTGTTTAGGTAATTTTTTATATAAAGACTAAGTGTTGTAAGTTTTCTGTATCAATAAGATCAGTCTTTTTCTTTTATAGATAGTTTTTAGATAATTACACGAAAAACACTAGGCTTATGCTGTGGAGACCCAGTAATACCTAACACAATAAAAAAACATTTGTCCAACACAACAAAAAGTTTGTTAACAACATAAAAACGATGAACTACATTGACCTAGCCAAGGATCGAATTTTTAATTGTTTACGGTTATGACTATGACTAATATAATAAGCATGACTGTTCTCATGTCCAGAGGTTTTTAAAAAAATAATTCGAACATGCTTTCAAAAAGCTCCGCTCACTGCCATTGTACAGGCAGAGCAAGTGGATTAACGTTGTACAGACTGTACAGAGGAGGCTATGTGTTACATATATAGATCACAATCTCTTCACAATGGACTTGCGGGTATACGTACACTGAGGCTAAATCCTGCGGATCTGTGATGTCTTCCTTATAAAGTATTGCGCATGATACTAATCGCCTTACAAAACCATAAAGAGTATTAAATAAAAGATATTCATTTACTCTTTGTATACGTAAAAATTTCTTGTAATGTGGTTATACACTTTGTGTTTTGCGAAAAAAACTGCGAGAAACTTTTCTGTGGCTTATCTTCGAATTTAAACTTACGCATAGTTTCTTAAACTTTTGGCAATTGCGGACTAGTTTGAAAATTCCAAAAACTCATGGACGTTATTCTAATACAATTTTGAGAAAAGAAAAGAAAATTTTAAAATAGTGTTATAAGGCGGGACTGGACTCCGGAGGATAACAATGTAGTGATTTGCAATCAGCTAATGAGAACTTTGCTGTTGCTTAAGTTGGACAAGTAAGTTAAATTTAATTGTTGCTTTATTATTATCTTACTAAGTGATGTTAGGCAAGCTACCCATGGACCTCCAGCACCTATGACATGGACCCTTCAGAGATCCACGGACCCTAGATTGAGAAACTTGGATATAGAGAGTTTTTTTAGTTAGTAGTTATTTATTGTTTTTTAAGGGTACATTTCTTTTCTTTATTAAAGAGGGGGAAAACGAGCAAGCGGTTCACCTGATGGAGAGCGACCACTACCGCCCATGGACACCCGCAACGTCCGCAACGAACGAGTGCGTTGCCAGCCTTTAGGGAAATAGGGAAAGGAGGGGGAGGGAGTGTTGCGCCACCGGCACTCGCTCACCGAACGAAACACAACAGTAATAGATGTCGTTATTTCACGCCGATATTCTGTGAGAGGGTGGTATTTCACCGCGGAGCCGGCCCAATTTGTGCTGCAATGCAGCATGGCTCTACCACACATAGCTACTACTACTACTTACTAAAGTAATATATATAATAATAAGTGTAATATAATATTTGTATTTTTTGTTGAGATTTTCGTATTCTTAATTAAACTTGTTTCTCTCCGTTTACTTTGAAGTTTGTTAACCAATATCGGATTAGAGACTAATTACATTTTCATAATAGGAAATTTTGCAATTCATTACGGAGAAATCATTATTGATTATATGTTAAATTTTCAACAAATTGTAAAATTTTGTCTCTGACAATATATTTATATATTTTTAATGAAACCAGAGAAAACTTGTTCGAAAGTTTTTGATGTTTATTGAGTAGTTGATGTTATTTCAGTTCATGAATTGTGAACCAACGACAAAGTACTAATACTTAATAATAATTTGTGAATAAATGAAAAAGACAGTAAATTTCAGATATTTTATATACGTCGATCAAATTATTTTGCTGAAGTAAACGGATAGTAAATAAAATTTCGGTTATCGCTGAGCATCACTGATGCTTGTTATGAAACACGTATTGTATGCAAAATTATAAACTGTGTAACAAGAACCGGTTACGGGTGAATCTAATGTATTAATTTCTTATATATGACGCTGTCATCCATTTAGGCTACTAACGTTTCCTGTAACATTATGTTTCCTGTGATTATGAACATTTTTCTCGGCTTTGAGAGTTTATCCAAAAAGTCACGATCAGAGATTTTGTGTACTGTCGGCGTTGTTTTGCAAACCGTTCTCATATTTAACTGAGCATTGCATGATGTTCGCTCTCAGCTCAACATATGCATCTACAGTATACGTTCTAGATAACAAGACTTCTGCAGATATAAAACCCTACTTACAATAAGACAGTGACTAGCGACAGTTTCTTCAAGATCCACGTCTAACATACATAATTACAGTGCTTTATTACGTTAATTTATATGTTGAAATTGATTTCTCGATTATTATTTCTAAATTATATGACGCTGATAAACAGATTATATCCGATGATAATCCATCAGCACCTATATTGCATTAGATTTTAGTGCGTTCGATATTTTTTGTACCAGTGTTAAATCAACCGGATTTAGATTGAACGTCTTAGTACTATTAAATCTATGGTATTATATTCGTAATAAGTAAAGAGAAAAGAGTGACATAAAAATATCCTGACCGCTAGGAACATTTAAGAAGCGTTGATTTATGAGTTCAGGGTCACTAACATGCATAGGTATTTCTATGATCCTAGAGTAATAATTTCGATACATTCGTAGCACATATGCATTAGTAATATTTTCAGAGTTCATTTACATATTAAATCAGTAACAATCGTGCCCGATTTCCTTACTCATTTCGACATAAACCTAAATCGGGTTAAGGTTACATCCGGTTACTAAGGTACACAAATTAATATTCAGTCTCTATATCACCTCACAACACCTGCCATGTTGATTCAATCCGCATTATCAACTATGTATTACATGTTTCATACATGCCACTACAGTACATTACGAGGACGATGTGTTTACTAAGACGACATAATTGACGAATAGGATAGTACTGAACGAAATATAAGACAAATAAGATAACCTTTTTGTAGGGAGGCTAACTTAAATAAAGTCGTTAAATAACGAGTCTGGCAATTTATTAGGATCTTTCAATGTCAGAGACGGAGTCGCTACTCTCATACAGTTCTCTATAATAATCACTCCATCACTGCAAAACATCTTTTTTGTCTGTTATCAGATGATTTTCTTTCGAACACAGTTTATTCATTCTGTAAAACGCAGGACTACTTCGGTATTTACATATTACTTCCAAAATAATTTGTAGTTTTCTTCGAAGTTATCTGATATCTTGTTTTTGTTTAACGCTCTACAATTTTCACGTTTCTCTTTCACTAGTGCTTTCGTTTCTGTTTACTGCAGCTTATATCTCCCTTTCACTAAATCTTTCGTACCACAGCTATTTTTATTAGCAAGGTAGTCTTGCTGTATTTTCTTCTTCTCGTATGCAGTTGTTTTATAAAATTTATAAAATATTTAAAAAACGAGAAATAAACGCGATTACCTTTTATTGATTGTCTTTTATATTGATTGTCTTGACGTTACGGCCGAGTTGCACCAGTCATGGTCTCGAATAAACTGTTGCAGCAAACTTCACTCCGTGTCCCAAGCAAATTTTTTATCATCTGTCTCCGATATTCGTAAATAATTTTGATTAGGCCTCCTACACTTACAGTGTCTACAAATTTATCCGTACGCAACGTGCTTCTCAAGAAGGTAAGTGGGAAATGTAATATGACTTACGATAGGACACAAAGGCAAGTTAGACTTGTGTATCTATAATAAGTCATATAGTTGTAATGTTACTAAAGAACAGAGCGTATGATTTGTGTGAGTTTGAATATCTGGAGCAGGAGCTCTACAGAAAGTACTGACAAGGAAAGGATATCAGATCAACCCACGAATGAGACGATCTAAAACGAAATACAAAACAAAAGAAACAGATTTTTTATTTTAACCATTTTTAATGTTATTGGCATAATTGTCTTTACAGACTTCTTTCGCTTCCTCAAATCTCATCATTCTCTTAACACATTTTCGGCTAGGTATCACTCGCATGCATAACTTTTGACATTTCCGTCAGCTAACTCTCCGGCTATTTGATCTTCATAAGTCAGCCTTAGTCTCCCTTAGCTTCTTTTACCACTCACTTCTGCTCTATAGATTTTCTTCGTCAGTCTTTCATTACTTACTCTTTCTATGTGCCTGAACCATCTAAGCATTTTTTCTTCATAGTTACAATAACAGTGTCATGCAACCCTGTCATATTGCGTATCTCTTCATTGCTTATTATATCCGCAAGGGTAACACCGAACATATTTCTAAGATACCTCATTTCTACTGTACCGTACCTCGCATTCGTAGAATAAAGTTTATTTTAAACAAATATTTTAAAAAACCGACGAAAATGTGCTGGGGTGTTACAAGTACCTAGTGTTCAACAGATTTTTCTGTTCAGATTTTGTTTCGGTTTAGATTTGGTTTAGGGAACAAACTTGCAGATACCATAATCGAATGTTATTGTAGGTGAGAATAGTCTTAAAAATATTGGAGAATTGAAAAGTGGAATTATTTGTAGATAATAAATTAAATTGCAATTTCGTATAAAGATGTTTTATTTAAGAAATATTATTTATAATGAGTTTATTTATGATGTACATATATATTTATGATACACATATGTATATTAGGTAAAATTTAGCTCTTAAAAAATTAAAACTGGTATATGTTGAATACCAGTTCAGTATTCACAGTAACAGCAATAAATACAATTTGAAATACAACTGTGAATAAAAAGTACTTACTTATTTTTGGTTTGTTTGGTTTGAGTTATTTGGTATTAAACTTCACTAGTGGAGATAACATGGAGATAAGCTAGAGGATATTATGGCGTTACAAAGATGTGGCCTCACAATGTCAATGTCATTGTTTACCGCTGGGGGTGACAGAGACGGAACTTATACCCACCCTGCTTCCGTTACTCGAGCTTAAAAGCGAATAACTACATTAGACTAGTAATATAATTGTAATTCGATTAGTTTCTCGCAGTTTCCTCATGTTACCTATTAAAGTACAATTTATTTCTGGTATTCTAGTAGCTGATTGTAAAGTTCGATAAGGGCAATACATGTGTCGGTAGATGAAAATGTTTTGCATGCGTCTTTGTAGTGAACAGCGTAACTAAATGCTCTTTTGTGGAAGAGCAACAATGAAAACCTCCCATTGACCACGGCAATCCTACATCAATACTCTCAGGAATTCCTTCCCTTTGAGTCACAGTTTAGTGATATATGTATACGTCAGTCGATATAATGGAAAGGTGGAAATGTACTTTCCTTGTTGCTAATATTTAAATTTTAAATAAAAAAATAAACATTTTTACTAACTAATTATCACTAAAATACTAATGTTGGGTGAAGTAAAGGTATAGGTTTAAAAATCCACTTATTAAGATACAAAAAAATATTGTTACCTTTATCCCATATCCCATGAAAAAGATTATAACTTTAGTATTTTTTAAGAAAATATTCGTTTGCGAAGGAAAAGTCACAGCAATAATAATTTTTATTGTATTTTATATTACTTTTTTTTTACATTTCTCGAGTTCTCAATGTCATTGTGTAGAGCGAAAGGTATCCTTTTTTAATCGACTTCAAAAAAGGAGGAGGTTTTCAATTCTGTGTGTGTGTTTTTTTCTGCATGCGTGTTATGTGATTGCTCCGCTAATTATAAATTGATTTCGATGAATCTTTTATGTTTGGTAGATCATACTTCAGGGGTGGTCTCATTTATATTTCATCGGTATCGGAACTTGGATTTCGAAGATACACCAAATAACGCGTCCTGATTATAACCTTAATTTATATTGACGAATCTCTTGTACATCGTTGAACTCCAGAATTAGAAAGAAGATAATTGCAGACCTGCCATATTCATTTAGGCCAAGATCACTGAAAAGAGAGAAACAAAAAAAAAAAAACCGTCTTAAAAAAACACTGAAAAGTATAAAATAACTATTCTTCACTAATCAAATCTCAAGTACAATAAAAATAACTTTATAAGTTACACATACCTATATAATTAAATTTGTCAGTTACTGAAGTCGGTGGTAAGTCTACCATACTAATAAACTTCTGTTGTTGCACATTGATTTTGTATAGACTCAGGTGTTACTCTGCGGAAATCCATTTCATGTGATGAATTCCTAAAATCTTTAGCTATTTTCAGCTCAAACTCCAAAAACCACCAATCGACACGTTTTACGCCTCTCAACGAAGTATCCTCAGGATATACCAGAGGTCAGACTTCGTCAGCTAACCAGTACCGAATCGTTTTGGGCGAAACACTTGTCGATTGGTGGTTTTTGGAGTTTGGGCGGAAAATAGCTAGAAATTTTAGGAATTCATCGCACATTGATTTGGTACCGACTCCAGTAAATGTCAAATTTTATTATATAGGAATGTGTATCGTACTTACGAAGTTATTTTCATTGTACTTGAGTTTTGATTAGTAAAGTATCGTTATTTTGTACTTTTCAGTGCTTTTTTTGAAGGCGGTTTAATTTTTTTTTTATCTACAAAATTAACAGAATTCAGCTGATTTACATAAACCTTTTTATTTCAATATGGTCTGTGAATCTGAGAAGTAATAATCTAAATAGCTGTGAAATAAAGTTGACGATGTATGGCTTAATTTAATAATCTACTGGAAAATAAAAATATTTGAGTATGTGTTCACAATATACATTTTTTTTTAAATCATATTTTTACTGGGTTAAATCTCATCATATCGTTTACTTTTTTGCGTATTTAGAAAAGATGTGATAAGTACTTATATCATTAAGAAATGGTAACATATTATCATACAGTCGTTTTGTGTTATTTAAACCGCTTGTTAAAATAAGTTATCTACGTATACTAGTAACTTTTGTGCCCAAAGAGAGCACATACTTACTTAACATTGCCAGTTATCGAGTCTTACAATAATAACTTCTTTTGTTTTCTTGGCGTTGTAATGAATTCACCTACAGATAAATTGCCGCAATATCTAAGAAAATTGTCTTTGTGGTTGACATCCATGTTTTGTTTCGCCCTTATTTGTGGAAGATACTACTCTAATTTTATGTTTTGATAAGATATTGTACAATAGATAGATCCATCCCTTTCTTGTTTTAACGTACTTTTGTGGTCGGTTTTGTTCCAAAGTGTGATAACATTCATAATTATTGTCACTACGGAGAAACGATTTACGACAATCTTTATTATTTTCTCACTTAATGTTATTTTTTGGCACATTAAATACGCAAACATCTATATTTTATAATGTATTAATAAAATATGAATTAATTATTGATGTAATTGTAAAAAACACGACATTGTGTTAAAAGCATGAAACATAAATAAAATAAACCATATATCTTTAACCCAAGAACCGTACCCATATTATTAAGGACATAAACCGTACCCTGGGGTGCAAGTGTCTACCCCTTTGAATTGAACACATTTTTTAAAGAAATTTAAAGTTTTATTGAAAATAAGAAATATAATTGTTTAACAGGACGATCTGTCTTCAAATTACAACAATATAGCATTAAGAAAATGAACTTTAAATACAATTATGGCATATTTTTTTTGGTGCCCATTATATACAAACGATTTGCATATTGCACATTGATTTCGCAATTTTTGGTCTTTCGACCTCGGACATGAAAAATATCTCCTTGTTGTTCAATTTTGAAGGGCAGGAATATCACGTGCCCTTTTTTACCAATAATTCTTTCAATACTTATCTGAAGATTGGTTGGTAAAGTTCATTGCAAAACGGTCTTCAAGATGAGATTTAATGAGAAAGATATGATTCGTGTATTTCTCGATATGGATCTTCGTCATCTCCGCTCTACTCAAAAATTACGTTTCGAATGTAAATCAAGTCATCGGAAACAAATTACCAAAATAATTTTGAAATGAATTGGCATAAAACAACAAGTATTTATATATATATATATAATTAATATAATAAAACATTATCTGGCACCGTTGAGCGGTTAAATACTAATCAAAACATGTTCTAATTTATTATATGAACTAAATATTGTTATTAATAATTGGAAAAAAAATGAAATTAACAATAATGAAAAACAACATCGACTGTAAAAAACTTACGTTAAGCGTATCCTGGGGTACAGGTGTACCCCAATCAGCTCCTGCAACGTCTACACAGCCGTGCCGCTTATGCGCTTATGACCTACAGGGGCGCTCCTAACTCCTCTTGGAATACACGAAACCGCAAAATATTTATTTGTGTAAGTATGTAAAAAGTTATGACCGATTTATTTTTATTTTTTTGAATTGTACGCCAGGGTGTGGTTCTAGGGTTAAACACATACATATTTCCAAAATGACAAAAAAATAACGTTAAAATCATCCAATGATTTTCAATTTTTTGATACCAGCATATCTAAAAAATAATTTTGAATTTCGCAGTGGTCGAGATCGAAGGCTACGATGTTATGAAACTCTCCGTCTTGAAATTCCTTCTTAAGAATCTCACATTTTTGTGCAAAATACTAATAGTTTGACGCTCTAATGCTCCGAACCTTAATATTTTTTAATATTCTGTTGGCAGTTTACAATAGATCCATTTCTCTTCTTGAATATTGCTTTTGCATATTTTCATATATATTCCATAGTATCTTACAATAACCATTCTACGATGTCAGTTTATAAGGAAAATCCTTAGAAGCTCTACTTTGACGTCCTAATTAACATTGTTTCGACAAGTTCTAACAATTTATTTATTTTAAATTATTTTGAGATCAAATACATATTGTTATTGAATATTACTTTTGTGGAAATCTTATAAATTTCCTTTCTACAGGAAAAAAATTTAAAAAGGCTTATTTCGGTGATAGTGTCGTGATTAAACGTCGATTTAGTTATATAAAAAGCAATAACTTATAAAAAAAAATTATATGAAATGAAACTTCATTCAATGTAAAATACATGATAGAAATTATTTTTTTAAATTAATCAGTGTAATAAATATAATAAACATAACAAAATCAGTAAAAATTCGCGATATTGACGCGTGTATCTCAGATACGCGCGAGCGCTTGTAGAGGTGGGACTTGTACAAGTTTATGCGCTCTTCATAACAAGCGATTGCAAGCGAGAACATTTAATAGTGACCCATACACGTCGTATGACTTGTTTTGATCCAGTGTTTACTTCTCTGTTCCATGAGCCTATTATGACTTTTTGATTTTCTACATTTTTTGTTAGATATGTAAACATTGTGTTTTAAATATAATCACTAGTAATAAAGTTAAATAAAAAAGTTCTAAAGTAATGCTAGCTTACAAGAAGTAAAGAAGAAGCAAGCCGGGTAACAAGATGATATCTATTACATTTATAACGTGACATTCACAGGAAGATAGAACATTTTTCAATAATAATCTGAGCTTCTTATGTAAAAATTGAAAAACTAGAAATAATTAAACTGTAAGTTGATCCGCACCTGTTAATTAAAGATATATAAAAAAAATAACCTGAGAGGTACGTATAACACTAATGAGAAAAAAACAGTTTTTTTAGAATTTTTATCTGTCTGTCTGTTTGGATATACAACATACATACATACAACGTACATCTCACAATAAGTACTGCATTAATTTAAAGACAGGTTGAACATTAGGTATGTTTCATCGTGATCCGCCCATCTAGAAGTTCAGATCTAAAATGAGCTCTTTTTAGTTAAGTTGCATCTGTAAAATGTGTTTATCTTATAGTGGCTTTTTCGTTGATCCTATATTTTTAACCGTAAACATACATAAGCATAGTAAATACATCTATCTACATCTATACTACTATATAAATCTCTAGCGTCTGTCTGTAAATTCAATTTTTTTGTCAAACTTTGTGATAACTAGTCGTCTCATGACTCACTGACTTCGATTCTACCATTCTTAAAATGTTCGTGTGTCTGTCTGTGTGTCCTTTCATAACTAAAGAATGGCTTGGCCGATCTTAATGAAAATTGTTACGAAGTAAGAGCCATGTGATTGTGCACTTATTTTTTAGAAAGTCTACCCCTAAACGGGTGAAAAGGGGAACGAAACTTTGTATGGGAAATGCTAAACCGCTGAACCGATTATGATTTTGGAATGGAGATTTTCACCCTTCCCCCTTCCAGCCCCCTTTTCACAGTCTTAGGGGTAGATTTTTAATTTAAATGGGAAATGCTAAACCGCTGAATTAATTGCAATAAAATTTTTTCAAAGACAATTTTTGTACGTAATGTTATCTAATCCGGGAAAGTAACGAAAAAGTTTTTCGCGCAGACGAAGTCGCGGGTATAGCTAGTTTTATTATAAAACAACAACAAATCGTAATGTCTGTACATTGACGATATTTTTACAAATGATTTAACTAGGTATTTTAGGCTTTTCTGATTCTAAAGTAAACACTATAGAATTGTTGTATGTGTATCTGTATGTTTATTTCTTCTAAACTAAGAAACTGCTGCTGAATTTCTATACGAACCTTTCTGTTTGAAGAACTGGAGTCTCATTTACTTAATAAAGTGCATATCATCACGTACATATTACATCCGTGGGAAGTTATTTTTAATTAGTAAAAGATGTGTACTTGAGTTTTGATTAGTAAAAGATAATTATATCTAAATATGACTACGTAACTAGTGGTTTCTAGGTAACTTATACTAATACTAGTAGTGCTAGACAGGTAAATTAAATACTTAACTCTATTCAATCTTTAGTATTAAAATAGTACCTATATTAGACATAATAAAATGTAGCTAAATATTTGTGTTAAGGAATGTTATTGTATTTCCTTTACATGCATTTAATGCGTCGAGAACAATTTGTACTAATTACAAATATTTTTTTTATGTATTTATCTAAAAAGAAAAAAATATATTAACAAAAATTGAAACTTTTGTTTCGGAAAAGCATCAAAATTATATTTTATATTGGTCGCTTCTAGAGAATGCAATCCCGCAAGATAATTTCAATCCCGGTATTTGCGGGACTGAACGTTATGTATCCCGCGGCATCCGGGTATTTGCAGGTTGTCGTGAGACTTCGTAAATAAATCGATACCTTATTTGAAGGTTTTTTTTAGCAAATTTTTTTTTACCACTTTTCTTACTTTCTTTATAACTTCTGCGTATTCTACAGCCAGGTTTATTTCGCTTGTAGGGATTGCAAAAATTAAATCAAACTACTATAGGTAATTGGATTTCATGGGCATAACAAAGCTGCTGATCGGGCTTAATGAGACTACCAACTTTTACCATGACTTTAGCACCATCTGTAGTAATGCAGATTATATCCTTGTCTCAAGATAACTCATATTTAGATAGCTTATCTTTTAAAAGCCTGATACAGGTTTCTGCAGGCAAACTTCCATAAATGCGCACCGGCCCCTAAGTTCCAGAAAATAGAATTATTCTCGGCAAATGCGATATTTACGTTAATTAGCGCCTGTTTCTTGTTGAAGTCTATTCGTCGAATGTCACGGTAAATCTGTGGTTATTGTCTGTCAGCTTTAAAATTTCTTGAATGAAGGTCATTTTCAGAGTTGTACCATAATTCATAACCATTAATTTAATAGAATCAGAAGAAATTGGTAAGTTATAGCCCGCGATTTAAACCGACGACGTGCAGAAAACTCGGAATGGTAAACCATCTTTTGACACCATTTGTGATACCTTCTTTTCTACGGTATTACCTTCTCTTGACTGAGCGCCAAGCGTCGCGATTCTTACATACTTCTTTCGCTTCCCCAAACAACATATTTATTAATAATTCTATTTTTGCACCACCCCGCAAGTTTTCCGTATGCTTTTTCTTCTTTACCTTAAGGTTGTTTGGAAGAAATTGCTTTAGTGATAAGGCCGCCTAAGTTGTACTTTTTTCATTTTATTTTTCTTTTTGACTTTGTATAATCTATATTGATGCAATGAAGTGTGTATGTAGTATATGTATTGCATATTGTATTATATTGTATTTAACAATTTTATTTATGCCTAAATATTTATTATGAAAAATCTCATTAAGAACCTAATTTATATTGTGAACATTATTTTATATCTTTCATACAATATTTTTATTACAACATTGTTATTCGTTTACATAGAAACAATTATGTCTTCATATACTGGAAATAATTTACGTAGATTAATGCTCTACGTAATTTGTAGCACTCTTGTTACGCGTGGGTGGTGCTACAATAAAACACGTGAAATGCTGTTATTTTTAATTATATCATGGTATAATTATATAACAGATAACAAAAGCTTTTCACTTTACAATAATTTATTTTCCAAATGTAAATGTACAGATATTCGAATTATAATTATACAACTGAATTAGGTATAGTTGATACGTCTGTCATTATGTGGAAGATTGTTGTACTTATAGATAGAGAAGAGATTAGAGCTCTACTCTGTATCTTCCCTAATCTTCTCTTCTCAAGTCTTTTTTCTAAATAGTATATTGTAGTATCGAAGTCGCTGTTTACATCTCTCTGTTTCTCCGCTAACTTCTTCTAAATCGCGCAACGGATTTTGATACGGTTTTCACTATCATTTAGAGAATTTTTTCCGTAAGGTTCATATGTATAACAAATGCATATTATAGTAGAGAAAAGCCGAGAATTTCAATGATTTGTAATGTTGTCGTAAAAAACATATTTTACGGACATTGCTAATGCTGACTAAACATTACGAGGTAGATCAAAATAATGTACTATTAGGGATACGGATTGTATATCTTAAAAAGGTCTACAGAAAAGTCCCCATTAGTATATGTCTTACTCCTAAGGATAACCCACAGTAACCATTTTTATCTTTAACATATTACAAACAAATAACGAGTTATTTACGAGAATTCTATCCCTGCAAAGCTGGAGCGGGTCACTAGTTTGACTATAAACATATTTAATGGTACGTTATTAAGATGTTGTTGTTCATAAAAAGTGATCAGAAAGTCCTAAAAACAAACCAGAATTGATCATACAAATAGGTCGAGTGCCTTCTGGGATTACGTTCAACAAATATTGATCTCATTCAGATCTGGTAAAGGTTGACATAGATAAAGGTATAAGGACAAGGTAAATACGTTACACTAAATAAATCTTGTGACTAGTTGACATCAAGTTTCCACAATAAAAATGTTTCTTTGAATAAGTTAATTTGTTACTCAGCTTTTTAATACCCAGTGAGGTGTTTTGCAAATAAACGTAGAGCTGACTTGCAGTTTCATGCTGCCATGAATCTTAGACGACTTATATGGACAAGACTCAAAATAAACATTTCATTTCTAACGGTTTTAGGAATGTACACTAATAATTGCACATGAAAGTATTGTCTAATATTCTCATTTCAAATATTTTGATGGAGGTCATTTTCGAAATTACTAAATGTTTCAAAAATTGATTTTACTACTGTATTTATATTACAACTAGTTGTACCCGCGACTTCGTCCGCGTGAAAAATTTTTCAGTGACCGCTCCGGCTTACCAAAGTTTCCCGAGATATTCATATTGTTAGTGTTGAACAAAAAAGTTATTGTCTATTATAGAACATCCGCTATGTTGGATTTATGATGACGTCACATATACAGAAACCTTCTCATGCGTATTCCGTTTCATTAGATACCCATATTGTGGATGTTGAACGAAAAAGTTATTTCCTATTATGTAACATCCGCCATATTGGATTTATGATTCTATTTCTGTCCTTTCATTCTCACCACCTTGATGGATGGCAGTCTACAACTGTGCGATTCTTACGACATTTTTTACCACGTACGACAATTTTGTGGAACCAACTTATAGCTGCGGTATTCCCGGACCGTTACGACTTGGGGACCTTTAAGGAACGAGCCTACTCTTTCCTTAAAGGCCGGCAACGCACCCGTGATTCCCTGGACGTTGCGGGTGTCCATGGGCGGCGATGATCATTTTCCATCGGATGATGCGCTTGCTCGTTTGCCCCCTTTGATATAAAAAAAAAAGATGACGTAACGGACGGACGGATGGACAGACAGACAGAGAGACTTCAAATTAATAATATTAGTATGGATATTAAAATAAAACACAAAAATTTTAAGAAGAGTTAATTTCCTACAATATGTGGTGTTTGGTCTCAATGGGCACCTCCTATGTATCTTATTAAATACTTTATTTAACGACAGTACTCGATGAGCTGCTATCTTCTTAACCAACTTCAAAATAAGGAGTAGGTTTTCAATTTGTTGGAATCTTTTTGGAAGTATAATCACCGATTTCTGCCCCATTTATCTTTCGCTATCGATGATTCTTTTGGTATTTGAAAGGTTTGTGTGGGTTCCATTTAAATTTTATTAAGATCTAATGATGCAGTACTGTTTTAACGAAATAACTCCACGATTTAGACATTTCGATGATGATTTTATTTAAAGTTCCGTTTGAATTTAATGAAATTAGACATTTAATTGAAGTCCGTGTCAAACCAATAAGCAATAACGGATATCTACTAGTTAGGATTTAATCGATATCAGTAAATGTCAAGTGTAAACTGTAAAGTGTTATTTTTGTACCCGAGTTTTGATTACTAAATGATTTTGTATAATACTTATCAATATTTTTATATTGAAATCGGCCTAATTCTTGGTAAATTATTTAATTATTCGAAATTCTTTAAAATATTTTGGCTGGCCCGTAGGCGCAGTGGCATATGCATCTGCTTCCAAGCTAGGATCCCGGGTTCGATTCCCGGTTAGGTCGATTTGGGAAACGAACTTTTCTAAATTGGCTTGGAGTCTGGGTGTGTGGTGAACTCCCCCAGAGTTCGTTGTGTGGTACCCATAGTACAAGCTTACTGCTTAGTTTGGGGTTACACAATCTGTGTAATTGTCTGGAATATTATTATTATTGTTATTATTTTCCTCATGTCATCGATTTATATTCAACACATTCATCTGAATAACAATAATGTAATGTAATTGTCTTCAGTAATGTCTATGCGTACGGAAATTATGATTTTTAGTGGTTAAACAGGTAATTAATTAGGCTTTTTAGTTGGTTATTGAGATCTTAAAACATTGTTAATTAATTTTAGCTCTATTAGTCGTATGAACTACTTACTTGATGTACGTACGTACGTACGTACGTACGACGCCATATTTTTTCTCAAATTTAGTTTTTCTTAAATTATGTAACGTTGTTGTTTTTTATTGAAAATGTAACTTAACGAAAAAACACAACATTTTTTGAGAAACATTTTAAAACAAGTACCGTCCGTCTCGAAAGGCACATATTCCAGCATCTGTGTACGCGACGCAGCTAAACGCACCACTAGAAGCAAAGCAATTAGTCCTTGGCGTCAGTTGGTAAATATTAACACTGGTAATTGTACATGAACGTCAGCTCCCTCGATGTTCGTTACGGTGCCCACTTGCAACCTGAATACAAATGAATCCATTATCTGAAACTGCGGAGATAGCAGATCGACACCAATATCACGTACCCACATGTATGCCGAGTTACTAATATGTTTTTAAAACAACGTAATTATATACTTATCTATGTCTCATGATTTTTTAACAATACTTGGTTATGAGAGCTATTCTTTTCATGTTAGGAAATGATTTCTGTTTTCAAGACTCTGTATCTCAAGTGCTTACAAGTACTTAAGCTTATAAGATTAAGATTAGAGATTCGTTAATTTGTCACAGTTGATTATTTTTGAAATCATGTTTGCAATGTATATTGATTGATTAAATTGGTTGATTGATTATTGTATACCTATTAATATCTTATATACGTACAAGAATAATAAATATACCAGAGACTTCATTTTAATTTTGACCAGTGTTGAGCACTCATTGTGTCTATACTTATTTTATAATGTTGGATTTCATTTCATTACATATATACATACATTATCT
Organism: Zeuzera pyrina; assembly: GCA_907165235.1. Lineage (NCBI taxonomy): Eukaryota > Metazoa > Arthropoda > Insecta > Lepidoptera > Cossidae > Zeuzera > Zeuzera pyrina. The sequence continues at coordinate 16,260,369 of OU015624.1, forward strand.
TCACGCTGTATCCCTGACAGGGTAGTCAGAGAGGACAGAGTGCCAAGAATCGTGGTCCTCGCAAACTTTCTTCTCTTCTTCAAATCTCATTATTTCGTTAAAGACTAAAAAAAAATACAGTACAATATTGGTTTTAAGTTATTGATAATTTTAATATTGTTGATTATTTTACTATTTGTTGTTTTTATCAGTTGTATTGTTTTTAAGTGTATACATGTTTTTGGCTTTCAGTCTAGTTGTGGTATGTTCGTCTATTATTATTATTATTTATATTTCTTAAGGCATTGGTAACAAGACCATCAGCCTAATGACGAAACTTCGAGAGACATTAACTGTCCCTAACACTCCTCCAGTAAAGTGATAGTAGGCTTTACTGAAGTTAAAAAAGGACTTCTTGGAAGAGCGCGAAAACTTCTGCTACACATGTTTATTTAGATCTCCTCCATTCTTTTCACTTACACAGAACTTTAAAACACAATATTCTATCACTGTTGTACTTTAAAACTCCTAAAAATGTAAAAAATAGAAAATCTAAATAAAATGACAACGTCACTTCTCCCGTTCCCGCCAAAAAGTCCTTTGTGGCTAATAAAATGAAAGGAATAGAAAAAATATATACCTACGTTACATTATAAGTATAATGTTCATTTGTTTCTAATAGCTTTTCATAATTTTTTTTCATTCTATTCTGCTGGTGTTCGGTTATGCACAGTTACAACAATTTAATTAGAGTGGATGTTAGCTATGATAAAAAACCTTTTTGAACGAGTCTGATAACTTTGCTCCATATAATCGTCACACGCCACGTTCGACGGGTTAGCAGTTATTTATTTTGAAAGCAGAATTTATTTGTGGCAAGGGTCTGACCCACATTATTCACAGGAGAATTTGCTGACCGGGATTCTAAAGTGTGCTGCTTGGATTCTGATAACTCATTGTATTTTAAATCACTTCCGTGTAGAATTTAGCTTTTCTACACTTTGGATTGAACAGACATTAATGTAATTGGAAAGAGTAAGTACTGCTAAGTGTTATAGATTTGGGAATTTATATTTAAAAACAGAAAATACGTCATTTTACCCAAACCTGTGTTTTGAAATACTTCAAAGTCAAACTTTATCACTTGAAATAAGACAGTTGTTTACTTACTTTACTTACTTATTGACGTAAAAAAAGTTGTTTTACATAGCGTAAAGTTCTTTTGATTTAAAATTTTTTTACAATACCTCTATCATCTATAATATGTAAAATGTTGAACATATAAAACAATTTGAAGTAAAATTGACTAAATTCTAAATTACGACAAAACATTATGTATACATTTTTAGTTGAATAAAATTAAATTCGTTATTACGCATTGGAGTAAACAGATAACATTACCATGAAATGTGAAGTAAAGACCCGAAGTATCGTTACTGGTTTCCGATATAAATTAACAATCTGCGTAACATAATCTTTTGCTTAATTACGGACCTTAATGAACTTATATCTTTAATTATTATTAAACGAAATAAAAGATAGTTGGCCGACAATTATCAAAAAAAAAAAGAAAATTTAAAGTTCATGCCATTATAACTACTTATTACATTTTTCTACTCATCGATATAATACAATTGCTATAAGTCAGTTCCTGCTGCGAACCTAAAGAAGAGTAATGTAGGTGTTTTATCTATAACCATAGTATGTATGCATATTTATGTGAATATTTATGCATACTGTCACCGACGAATTGAGAGCTTCAATCGATTTAAGTAAATGAGGTATCGCGAAAATTGTAGGAAGATTTATGTGACGTGATTATAAATCCAATATGGCGGGTGCGCCAAATTGACGGGTTATTTTTGTCCTGAGACCCATCGGAGTTGGAGAATCATGAGTATCGCAAAAACGAAAATGTATAAAATAGCTTGGGAGTATTAAACTCTTATAATTACCTACATATCGCTCATTCAGTGTGGACAGAGCATCGAAAAGCAACGAAATCGCACTTAGAAATCACGTTTACGAATAAATAATAGTGGTTAAAGTATGAAATTGGCGTTTTAACGCAGTGGCTAATTTGGATTAATATTAACCCTCCATGCAACGAAAACTAACATTTTAATTTTAAAAAAAATATTTCATTTGATTGGTCGAATTGCAATTGTTTATACATTCAGCTTTTAACGTGAAGATGGATACAGCGAATATCTATCAGTAATTTTCGAATACGAGCTCTGTGTGGGACTAACGTAGCAGAAACTGCTCGTAATGTTAATGCTTTGTTTGGGGAGGATACGGTTAACGAATGCATAGTGCGTTTTTGGTTTAACCGTTTTTACCTTCGACTTTAAGAATGAACCACGAGTAAGATCAGCCACTAAGATAAATAACGATGAATTGAAGGTTATGGTGGAAATCAATCCGTATCAAACTACCAAGGAATTAGCGGCATGGTTTGACGTTAGCATACGAACAATATTGTCCCATTTGCAGCAAGTCAGTAAAATTAAAAAACTTGAAAATGGGTGCCTCATGATTTGACTGATTTGCAGAGAGCAGCGTGCGTTGAAGTTTGCCTTACCTTGTTAATTCGATACAAAAATGAAGGAATTTTGGACAGAGTTGTAACGTGTGACGAAAAGTGGACGATATTCGCAAGCAAACATCGCAATGACTGAGCCTAGATCAAAAGTCACACCAATGCCCTAAAGCGAAGCTTATTCAAAGAAAGGTTATGGTAACCGTTTGGTGCTTATTTTATGGTGTAATTCACTACAGCTTCCTCGGATCCGGTCAAGCAATTATAGCAGATGACCCCTGTGCAGAACTCCGAACAATGATGACGAAACTCGCACCTAAACATCCGCGAGTCGTGAATAATGAGATTTAAAATACTTAAGTCCTATAGGACTCTCACCAGTCACGAAACATTGGCACACTTGATATTACATCTAGAACACGGCAGTCAGTTTGGTGCACAGCCTGTACCGACTGAGTTATCGTTGTCATGAAATAGCTCAAAATTATACAACGTAGTAAATAGGAAACTGGACATTTATTACACTAACTGTTAAGCAGTGTAAAAGAGTGACTTTGAGGTGGTTGACTTCATTATCATACAAGGATACAGAGATACTTATAAGTATTGGCGAATAATCGCATACTCGTCCACATGTATGCACGCAGTTAAACACACATAAACACACCACACTGACACATACACACACCCACACACCCATCCATACTCACACACACACGCAGACATCTTCACTCACTTGCTCCCTTTCAAAACACATACACTATATACGTACGTACTTTCTTAATACTATCTATATTTTCTTGTCATTGGTTTGTATAGTTCTTAAACGATTTTCTTGTTTGTTGTTTCTTTTTTTTGTTTCTTTTTGTAATTTTGGTTGGTACTATAGCTTATGTGAATGCGACGTGCAACAACAACCTGAATCAATCGTGCCACTCACACATCAAGAACTATAATAATTTATGATATCACTTTAATCTAAGAACATAGGAAAATTTTTAGGTAACACTACAAATGAAAACAACAGCTTGGCAAATAATATCGATGTTTTCAATTCTAAATAATATTGGAAAACAATAATAAAAATGATACTACGGAATGAATGGGCGAGCGTTTTACTGTGGCGGTGAGTAGTAGACCGACTGGAGCGCCGTACATTCACGCGCCGGTCGCTTGGGTCGTCGAGTACGTAGCGTGTTGCTATGAGAAGCAAAACAAGGCGCTCGCCGCGGGTTTGCCTTCAAATTAATTTTTTAAATATATTTTTTTTATTTTCTTTTTTTTTATTTTATTTTCGTAGAGGTTCCTACAGTACCCAATTATTGTGTAATCTTTGTAACTGGGGGTGGGCGTTGCCAACTGCGACACAGTGTTTAATTAATGCGGTTGTCATCGTTACATTTGATGTAATGTTGTATGTAGTTCCTATATAAAGTAAATAAATAAATAAATAATCCTGCAAAAAAAAAACTTACTGACATACTCAGACATATATCAAATCAGCTACTAGTGTGTGGCTGCATCATCAGTCCCAATAATGTAGTATGTGAGCAATATCCACTTCTTAAATTTCGTTTTTAACCTTACCAACATATCGTTCAGATTGAATATTAAGTATGCATTTGTTTATTCTATGATATCGATTAAAATATCTGGACAAAGAATCTTATATGGAGTCGATAGCTGCTGCTGTTTAAGGTTCGTGTAATCGGGGCCTTCTTCTGCGGTAATCCTGTACCAAAAACCCTGTGCCAAACCTACCAAACTAATAAACTTTCTGTTGTTACACATTGATTCACCGAACCGACTTCAATAACAATAATTACATAAGTATGTGTATCGTATTTATAAAGTTATTTTTATTCTACTTGAGTTTTGATTAGTAAAAGATAGTTATTTTGTAATTTTCAGTTTCTTTTTTGAAGGCGGTTTAATTTTTTTTCTTAAAATTTTTTATTTCTCCCTTTTGAGTGACCTTGGCTTTTGAGTGAGCAGGTCTACAATTAACTTATTATTAACTCTGGAGTGCAACGACATACAAGAGAATCTTCAACGTAATGGTTATAACCAGTTCCCGTTGCTTGGTGTTATTTGGCGTATCTTTGAAGTCTAAGCTCCAATACCGGTGAAATTTAAACGGAACCACATCTAAAGTATAACTTTAAAATAATCTTTTTTTGAAATCGGTCCACAATTGACAAAGGTATCGGTGAACATACATTAAAAAACATACATACAGACGAACATAGAACCTTCCCTTTTTTATGTCGTTTAAAAATTAGGCTAATTACAGTCATAAACAAACCATTACACTGTCATCTACAAAATATTGCCATTTTATTTGCTCAAAAGTAATGAAAAACAATAAAAAACAATATAGACAACTTGGACGGTACTAATGACTTTATTCCAGCAGCCATTCTTGTTAAATAGTGTCAGTAATATGATACCAGGTATATGTATTATTTTTTATATTATGTGTAGGTAGTGTTGCAACAAAATAAAATTCATAAAGCACGCCTATTTGGATTTTTACTTAATTTTTTTTCTCTAAATTGATGTCGACTATATATACATTATACATCGTCAATTTAAGGGTTAAAACAGAGATAGACATTTTGAAAGATTAATCTAAATGCACATTTCAAAACCCCTATTTTTTTTTAAATTAATAAAGTTTTTAATATGAACGAAAATGACCGTTTTTCCGTAAGACAGTGCGGGTACATTTCTATGGGGTACCTATGTATGGGCGCAGAAGTTTTATTTTAGATTAATTATTGTTTATTATTGCATCATCTTTACTGAACGGTTAACGATAAGTCGATCGGAGCTTTGCTATTTTTAACATTAAATTTGAAAACGAAGAACGAATGACGTGCTTATAATGAGAAACTGGTTTAAATAACGAGCTAGTAACCTGACTTTCTTTGATCAAAGATTAACATTAATTTGAAATTAGAGAATCATTGATGAACGTCTGTAAGATAAAGAATTTTACAAAGGTAATACCCAAATAAATAAACAAGCGGGCTAATGACAGGCTCGTTGTTGCGTTGGTAGGGTAGTCTTTCAAATTGTATTGGGTTCAATTTCCGGTCAGACCATAATTAGGAAACGGACTTTTCTAAATTGGAGTCTAGGTGTCACTAGGGGCCACTGGCGGGCAAGCTCGGTCTGTGGTATCCTACTGGTACTATTAGGATACACATGTGTGCGCATATACATCGCTTATACAAGCGATGTGCATGCGCACACGCATAGTGTGCTTATTGCTTACATATCCACGCCTGTGTATGTGTGGTTACATGTATATTTTGAGCACGGGTCAGTCCATGGTATTATATACATTGTTCGTTAACTTCATAATGCCAGGCTAGTAATAAAGTGGTCATTATCATAAGCGGGTGATTTCGTTTGACAGTTTAACAAGACCAGCGCTATTTCTGCATATTCGTCCTAATTGTAAGGAGTATTATTAATATCAGCTACGTATTACTTAGTAGAGACCTACATATATCAACTTTCAGTTAACGAGAGACATAGTTTGACTCCCGGTTCCACTTTGCCATAAGGTACTTGCTAAAAAAGTACACAGGGTTTTCATTTAGGAGATTTCAGTCTAGTTTTGGTGTGTTTTGACACTGTGTTCACCCCTAATGGGAAATTGTGTGATGTTATATAGTAGTTTCTTTCAGTTTTTGTAATTATAAATTTGAAATAGCATGTTATCAATTATCTGTAATCGGTTTTGAATTTTGATCCTTACCTACTCAAAACCATTAAGCCATTCTTCAATCTGTCTTATGAATAAGGCAAATTCATGTGATAATGATATGAGCGTGTTAGTATATAGTTACTTACATAAATGTAGTTCAAAGCGTCAAATAATCTCGCTGGATTTCATTTTAGTGAGCGAATTAAACCCTTATAAATATTTAATACGGTTTTATGTGTAATGAACGAGCATGTAAATAAATTCAGATACGTACATTATGTTACAAGCAATAATAATGTAAAGCAATAATAACTTTTATGTATTATGACATGCCGGCGTTGTAATAACTATTAATACTTACTCCATGAGAATAACAAAAAAAAAACTTGTAATATTTATTACTCTTGTATTATGTAATACGCCTTAGAAGTGTGTGTGTGTATCAAACAAAAGCAGAATGTCTATTGATTATAATCAATAAACATCCTACTTATATGCATGTTTGATTGCAAAGCAGTTTGGCTCCCCTTCTCCTATGCGATGAAAATAAGCCAGTTTACCGTGTGAGTCTAGTAATTGTATGATATTAAGAAACTTATTGTTATGCCTCGTTTACACGTTATAACTTGATAAGTCAACAGGTAGAGAGTCCACTACATTTCGCAGCTTATTACCTAAGTGCAGTCAGAGTGCAATAGCCGAATTACGTCAAATATTTATTGCCAAAGCGAGAAATGATATCACGTGGTATCACAAATCACTAGTGCTGCCTCTGTCGAGTAATTAATTAACTAAAATTGCTACCATAGGTGCTACTTTTGCAACAAAAACTCTTATCTACCATTATGGTACAAAAAAAGGACAGATGCGGAATAGGATGTACGTATTTACAAGTGCATTAAAACAATAATGAGAGCTAAATATAAAGTAACTTATTTTAAATATATCAAATCTATGCTATATATATAAAAATCGTTGTTAGTCTGTATGTTACTTATTCTAGACTCGAAACTCACTTGATCGATTGAGATCAGATTCATGAGTTAGTGGTAAGGTTTAGAAAGTAGTATAAACAATTCGCAGCTTTCGCGCTTTTCAAATTCGCAGGATTCTGCTAGTTTTAATTTTTAGAATCCTCTTAGATAAAATGTTGCAGTTTATAAAAATTGAAAACAAACACGTTCGCGGACAGAAGACTTATAGGTAAGCCGTTAGAGTGGTTCTAAATAGTGCTCCCTGCTGGGTACGTTTCAAGAGCGGGAATGTTCACATCAATACTGGATGTGTATTGTGTACATTAGTACATTTCTCTAGGGCATGCCACTTATGTCACGTTTAGTGTTCAGTGTCATGTCAGGCGTAGTGACATCACGAGTTATACATGACCATGGTATATGACAAAGGACTGAACACATTTATTGTTATAGTGCTTCATATAGTTATTGTCAGTATTAAATTGAATTATATGTTCAAATGTAAAGTCATTCCACAAAGTACAAAATTATAATAATACTTTTCGAACAGAACACAGTATTAACAGAATTAAAAACTTATTTAAGAGTTTCTGAAATCATTTGTCTTTATATTATTTACATAATATCCGTCCTTTCTGACTACCGCGTCAGAGATGCAGCTCGAGAATAATGTTTGCACACCAGGGGCGTAGCTACCGCCGTATCAGCCGTATCAATGTTATGGGACAAAAATTACGTGAACAAAAATTTGTCTATTTGCAAATAGTATTAGACTAATTTGAATGCTAAGATCACTGATTCTACGTATTGTAATTAATACCTGTGTAATTGTTTAATAGTATCCCATACTTAATTTACATATAAGTACATTTTGTTACGGCGATGAATTGGAAATTTTGACAGCAGGGATCTCAAATTTTCTAAGTGGTTACAAAACGTATGAAAGTGATATTTGTTAACTTGATTCTTCATGTAATTGACTACATTTTACCAGTTAGTTGACGTCTTTAACAGAAAACAAATATCATAGGAATCTTTTTTAAAGCAGAGATTTACATTTTTCGGACCCGCGGGACCAATTTATGCCTTTAAATTTTCTGTTTTAGATTAAACTAGACACACTATTCAAAATGCCAGTTAAATTTTTTTTAACTAATTATAGTTTTTAATGTAAACGAAAATAACTGTTTCGTATTTTTCGTAAGCTAGAGTGCGCACGTTTATATGGGGTATGTATGGGTGCAGAAGCTCTATTTTAGACTAATTATTGTTTCTTACTGTGTTGTCTTAATGAAAGTATTTTTGATTATTTTATAAAAAAACATTATTCTCCTTTTGAGCTTTACCGCAGTTGGGTAATAAGAATCCACTAAAAAATATTGATACAGGGCCCATTTAGGACTAGCTACGTCTCTGGTACTCTCGTTAACTGTATGCTTATGAGGTTATTCGTACACTTTTTTTTATGTTGGTTTTGGATTTAAAGAATACGAGTGCGTTCGTCAAAAGTTAATATATAAATTCAGTGAAATATCAATATTTCCTTTTATTTTCTAATAAACCAATTTTAAAATTCTCGAAAAACGAGACGTTTATTGCCTTTGAAAATGTGACCTCTGAATTAATTCAGAGGAATAAAATAATGTGTGCATTTCAAAGACTCATAAAATGCTTTGTTTCTTTCAATGACTCTTGAAGATCGAGATCCTGTTATAAGAAAAAGAGAGCCTCTTAGGCACACAAGAAATGCCTTTTAAGAACTTTCATTAACTCATTTTCCTTTTTCTAACATTTTAAATGAAAAAGTCTGCATATTGCTATGAAATATATTTTTACAAATGTGTTTTTGTTATATTAACTTCAAAAGATTTTAAAAACTGTTATAATGAATCCATTTTTATATACATGTATATTAAACATATGTATTATAACTGTTGTTATATATGTGTAACATATGTATTATAGCTGTTGTTCACGACTTCGTCCACGTGGAATTAAAAATAGTAGCCTATGTCTTTCTCCAGGCTTTAAGCTATCTCTATTTTAAATTTAATCAAAATCGGTCAAGCGATGTAGTTGTGAAAACGTAACAGACAAAAAAGTTTCATACAAAGTTCAACTCAACCCGCCCCTTTCGACTGAAATTTTACAAAAATGTGAAACAAGTGTCTTGTTATTTTCAAGCATGATAAGCATTATTTGTGGTTAAATTCACAGCTTTATTCCGTTATATATAAAATTTTCATACAAAGTTCAACCCTCTCTTTTTCCCTAAAATCAAGAAATTAAAAAAAATCATTACATTATACGAACTATATACCAAATTTCATGATCTGATGACTTAAGCAGTTTCTGAGATTTTGTGATTAATCAGTCTGTCAGTCAATGAGTGTGTGGTATTTCGCTTTTATATACACATTTATACATGTATAAATGGATTTATAATAAGAACTATCTTAACCGGAAAGACACAGTTTCATTTGCAAAAGTGAATTCTTTTATTTCTTATTGTTAGAATACTTTAAAAACTTTATTTGAGTTTGTTTCTGGAAGTGACAAAGTGATTCTTAAATACATTGTGACTTATTGTGATAAATGGTAAAGAATTTGTAAGAAGTAAAGAAATATGGCTAGATATATTAACAGTTTTATTAAAATACCTTTGGTATGAACTAGATTAATAAAACTTTAAACTACTACTTAAAACAATGTAATTTACGCTACACTAAAATAATAACTATTTTACTTCTCTACATGGTAATTGCGGACCTACTTAAACTATTATTCATAAGAAAACAGTTGTGCACAACCGTTGTATTTTATTCCATTAAAAATATTCGTTATAAAGAAATTTATTGGTCGACTTTATGGGTGCACTGCAATGCCTGCATACCTGCAGTACCTGCATAATCACTAATTAAACAATAAATTTGAAAATTAAATGCTAATGAAATATAATATTATTTCATATATCAATTGAAAAATTACGCTTTTTGGTCTTTCTTAATAAAATATTATCTGTAGAAGTTGCAATAGAATTGTGCAAAATATCTTCTTTACTTTGGACTGAGTGATAATCATTCATCTCCGACCACGCGGGATCAGATTTTGCTATACGTTTTCTTTCTTTGATTTTCGTGTATAGTAGAATGGACACCATTATAAAAAATACTACAAATCCTAAAGAACAACCAACAATCAATCCCATGCGACGATTTAAAATTGATGATAGTTCAAAAACCTTAGTCGGCTTCAATTTCACTGTTGTTTCTTTTCTAAACGTGTTGAATGACACACAGTCACTTGAAGGAGATTGCATCATTATAGCAGCGGCAATATCTTGACTTATACTTCCGTTTAAATTTGCCTCATTTGTTTTGTTTACTTCAATTTCGTTTTCCATTTTTATAGGAGGATCTTCATATAATGTAAGAATACAAACAACATAGTTAACATTTGGCTGTAAATCTGTAATATGAGTTGACACATCACTTTTGTCTAAATATTTCGATTTCACCTGAAAATGAGATAAAATATTATTTTCTTATTGTTAAGTAAGTTATAGTGATTCTTTATAAGAATTGTTTGTAACGTACATTTATTTGAATATCTTCTGCATAATATAGAATTTGTAAAGCTTTTATTGCAGTGCGATTTCTAATAAACCATGAAACAGATACTGAGTTATCTTTATGTTTATCAATAGACAGATGTGATATTGTTGGAACCTCGCATTTATCCTTAGGATAATCTTCATTGTAGCATATTACAGTGTTCGGTTTTATTATTTTAGGATGATCTTGAATCCAAGTCCATGTATTTTCTTTTTCACAGCTGCATATTATCGCATTATCTGAAATGTAGATTAGATTTTCTTACTATGATAAATATATGACATGTGAAAGATTTATTATATAAGTTTATGTATATTTACTAAATTTAATGTACTATATTAATGAAGTTAAAATATAGATTTACGAAAGTTACTTACCAGTAATTGATATGTCTTGTATATGGGTTTCTATTGAAATCAATAGTTCTAGTGATATAGATTGAAGTTTATTGTGTGTCAAATCCAATTGTATAATTTTGTTCAAGGTCTTAAAGGCTGTAGCCGATATATATTTAATATTATTATGAGCCAAGTACAATACTGTGAGTTCTTTCAAATTTATCAGATCCTCATTAAGAATGTTTTGTAACTTGTTGTGGGAAAGGTCTAAAAGTTTCAAATTGCTTAACTCTTCAGTAAAAGATTCCATTGACTCGATGTTGTTATTTGATAAACATAATGTCCTTAATTTTGATAATCCACGGAAATTGCTTGTCTTGAGTTGCAAAATTCTGTTATGACTTAAATCTATGTTTTCTAAAAAGGTTAATTTTGAAAATGGGCTTATAGACAAACGTCGAATTTTATTGTGTTTCAAATAAAGATGTTGTAATGTTACATACGACGAAAATATTATGTCATCTATATTGGTCATATTGGTGGCACAAATGTGTAATTCATATAAACTTGCTACAAGTGTATTATTATCTATATTATTATTTGTGGTCCAAGGAATTGTGGGATTTTTACTAATATCTATATTTATTAACGATAATCCCAACTTTTTGTGTGTCATTAGGAAATCATAGCGGATAATATTGTTACACGAAATATTTATGTTTTGTAAGTGAGGAAAAATTTCAAATAAAATGACAGGTAAAGTATCTATTTTATTATGGCTAATATCAAAAGTAATAAGTTCATTAAAAATTACTTTTTTTTTAACTGTTATAGATTTAATTTCATTTTTTCTTGCTGTTATGTATTTAATTTTCGTTAATTTTTCAAGGCCACTGAGTTCTATTCGTGGCAAAAGATTGTCTGAAATGTCTAATGTATCAAGCTGCGTAAAATTATGTAGAGTATTGTATGGTATATAATCTAAAAAGTTATTACTGATATTAAATTCAAAAATCGAATTATGGGAATTGAATAGCTGATCGGGAATTTTGCTTATAATATTTTGTGCAATGTTTAATTTTAATAGATTCTTATTGTTGTTGAACGTACCTTCAAAAATGTGCTCTATGTTACAGTGTTCCATTAGTAGTATTTCTAAAAGTGGAAGTTGAGCAAATGATTCTTGGGGTAGAAAGTCAAGAACATTATAAGATAATGATAAATGCTTGAGTCCGGCAATATCAATAGACAATAAATCACTTGATTTTATAGAATTATTTTTTAATGATAAAATCTTGAGATTGTTTAAACCAAAAAATGTGCCGTTATCTATATGTTGTATTTCACAGCTATCCAAAATAAGTGAACTCAAGGGTAGACCTTGTTGAAAAATATTTTTATGCAATATTTTTAGAGGATTAAACGATAAGTTCAGACTGCGTAATTTTTTCATAGAGTCAAAAGCCCTGTCAAATACAATAATTATTTTGTTATAGGATATATCTAAATCTTCTAATTCGGTTAATCCATAAAAAGTGTAATTCGTAACTTTTTGAATTTTATTTTTCCTCAAGTCTAAATATCTCGTTGAGTTTAAATGCTGAAAAGAAAAATCTTCCAAGATAAAAAATTCGTTGTTACTTAGTTCTAGTTTTTCAAGATAAATCAGTTTTTGAAATGTGATCTTTGATAAATATTTTAGTCGATTGTTTCTTAAATTCAAGTGGTACAAATTTTCTTGGCTTTGTAACATAAAACTATTTATTACAGTAACCGAATTCGAATGCAAGTGTAATTCAAGTAATTTGGAACTGATTTTGGGCAGTACATCATTTAGGTCAATTAAGTAGTTATTATTTAAACTGAGATATTTCAAATTGGACAATTTTATAAACGATCCTGGTTCAATAAAGCTAATTTCGTTGTATTCTAAATATATTTGTTCAACTAATATGGAATCTATAAAATGATTCTTCGAGATGTACTTAAGTTTATTGTTATTAAGTCTAATTTGATTCAAATTAAACAATGACGCTAGTGTACTATTTTCTAACACTGAAAACAAATTATTGTCTAATCTTATAATGCTTAAATTCTTATTGCTTATGAAAATATCATGTGGCACTTTATTCATATAGTTAAATTCTAAATGCAGTTTAGTAAGGTTCTCTAAGCTATTAAAGCTCTCACTATGTATATTGCTAATACAGTTTTTATCTAAATTAATTGCATTAATTTTACTGGAATTTAAAAAAGAATCCATTGGCACATCCAATATATTATTATGACTTAAAGATACTTCGGCTAAAGAGGGTAAATTGCAAAACAAACCGTTAATATGATGTAAATGATTATGGCTCAAATTTATAAATTGTAAATATTTGTTATTTTGAAATAGATTGCGATTTAAAATTTTTATTCTGTTGTGACTTAAGTCTAAAGATTCTAAATTTATCAGTGAATAAAAGGCTCTGTAATGTATGTTGTTAATAAAATTAAAGTGAAATGACAATATTTTTAAGGACGGACAAAATTTAAGGCAGTCTTCCGAAATAAATTCAAAATTATTGGAATTTAAATCTAAGTATTCTAAAGATACTAAATACGAAGTCTCGACAATAGGGAATGAAGACATTTCATTCCACGCAAGTCTCATGGAACGAAGATGTCTCAGTTTCGCGAGCGATGCTATCGGAAACATCGTTAGATTATTTTCGCTTAAATCGATTTCAGACAGAGTCAATTCCAAACTAGAAAAAGCAGAATCAGCTATGTCCAGGATCATATTCGCTTTCATATTTAATTTCATAAGCGGAAGCCCATAAAAGCTATAACTGGGTATATCTTCAATGTAATTTGAAGTCAAGTCTATTGATATTAGTTTAAGTAGGCCCGAAAATGCTTTTTGAGGCATTAATTTAATTTTGCTCGATACAACGCTTAATGTTTCAAGGCACTTTCTGAGCGGCATGAAAGTATCGTCCCCTATATCCTTTATATTTGTTCTTGATATATGTATATGTTTAATGCAGACACCTTGAGGTATAAAATGAGAGCCAAGGGATTCTTCATTGTCACTGAGGTCATAAATCGACAATGAATGAATATTTGACACAATTTTAAGTGCATTTTTAATGTCTTTCATGTTTGTGTTCTGGCAATCAAGGAACACACCTGGAAAATTCACATACAGATTGATTTTATTAATCAATATTGTAGAATAAAAGGCTAGTTGTAGTAACTTACCGTCTTCAAATGTATAGCATAAACATTTATTGTTTCTTAATAAATCAGGACAACCCAAGGTATTTTGAGCTCGCAGAATGGAGGGTAGAACAAGCAATAGTGAAATAATTTTCGAAATATCTTTATCATTTTTGTTTATCTTGAACCATGAAATATTTTTCATAGTTTCATTACCATTCTGTTACATTATATTGATGTTGTGATCTGAAAGAAATCAGTTTGGTTTTAATCCTGTTTATACAGACAATTCCGAAGAAATCGAAATAATTAAAAAAGTTACTAATATTTTAATAATTTAATAGATACTAACAGATCTAATAATCTAATCTACTTTTTATATACGTCTCAGGTTGTGTGAAATGTGGGCATTGGATTGTACTAAAAATAAGAAAATTGCGCAGTGACCTTCGACATTTACTTCGCGTCGTTATATCTAAATTTGTATATCAACAGAGGAACAACGATGTAATACTACATTTACAATCATTTTCGTAGTATACGATACATTATAACAATAAAAAATAAAGAAAGCATTGTTATTCAATCAATATATAATGGATGCACATACAATGAAATAAATTTCATAAGAATTAGGTCAACTTGTGTAGTTATTGTTTACTTTGCCTATGAGTTAATATAATGGCTAAAACCATTAGCCACTATATTCCAACACATTTGCAAGTTAGAAGACTGTTGAAATAGGTTACTTCAGACGTTCATAAAATTTATTAAAATTTTGCTAGTATAAATTGAAATGATATTTAGAGTAAAAAATTAGAAAACGAAAATAATAAAATACTTTTCAACTTGGAATTATTATAAAAATTGTAAAGTAGACAATATATACATAAAAGTTATATTATAAACAATCTAAGATACCTGAATATGTTGGTTCTCAGACTTTATGTTAATTATTTATTCGTCTAAGAGAACGGAATGGTATTTATATATTTAGACTCACCAGAAAGTTTTCTCTTTATGGTGACACAACTGCAGAAGCTAATTAAAACACAGTTATTCTTAAAGCCATAGAGTTCATTTTAGTTTAGCAACACGGAGGGGTGAGGGGCGTGCCGCGCCTATCCTTCCTTCCTGGCGAACTATTACGAAAGTTCACCACGCATGTAACAAGCGGAATTTAAATTACGTTTAAGCTGTATCAGTTTCAGGGGGATAAAATGTGTTTGCGCGCAACACAGAACGCCTGAGGTCATTAGAAAGCGCCACACAAGACTGCCGCGGCGGCGCGCTAGGTCACCGCACACCGCGTTGTTGCGGCACCCCCGACCCACTATTATACTTTTATGACGAATCGGGTATTTGTTACCCGAACGCTCGACTTCGCAAAAGCTATGTACAGGTGCTAAGCGTAGCCTATAGTCCGTATAGCCTCTCCTTCCGTGGAATTTTAGTTCGGAATGAATGTAGAATGTTAACTGCTATTTTATTTGTTTTGGTTATTAAGATTACGATTACGCGTAAGACAAAAATGACAACGACTTTGATTTTTTTTCACGTTTTTTTAACTTTTAAGTCCTTATTAATTTTTTAGTTTTAGCATAGGGTTGCCAATTATACTATTAGAATTAGTAGTATACTTTATTTTGTTCTGTAATACTGTTTACTGTTTGAAAAAAATAATGTAATTATACAAAATACTGTTTTTGACAGTCATCCCTAAAATATTGGTATCCAAAGCCATGAAACCAATAAAAAAATATATTGTTTTTCTATCGTACATACTGTTCATTTTCTTTCTCTGACCTTATTATTCTATATTTTTTTCACGAAAGTTAGCAACTCTACTTCGATCTCATCTTACACTGACTTAATGTTAAAATCGCCAGTCACCTCTTTGATTTTAGTGTAATTTAGGTCACAATTGTACCTTTCAGTTGAAAGCTGACAAAGAAATAACAAAAGAAAACGTATTTCGTATAAGATGTACATGTTCCGAATTTACTTAAGTTAATATTGCATACAAGGCTTTATATGTTTATTCGAAAAAAACGATAAAGACTATTCTTTAACGAGAATTTAACCTTAAATTTAAACGAGATTAACGTTGTATGTATTATAGTACCTGTTAAAAGCCCGTTCTTTGTAAAAAATATACTAACAACGTAATTGTGTGTGCGCGTGTGTATTACAGAATAATTCTCTATACCTAATGTACCTATACTATAAATTTATCATTGAGTATTATTTGAACATTGACTCAAGATGAAGTAATTAAACATGACTGAACTCACTGAACTGTCATTAGGTTAGCTGAAAATTCACTGAAGTAGCGATTGGTATTTCTACTCATACACTGTTAAGCCCGCCACACACCATCAAGTGTGCATGATCAAGTCTGTCCTGTATGCTTGAAGCGGAGGTTCCATCAAGTCATTTTGATCGTGTGTGGTGCTGATTTGGCTTCATCAGTTGTACTTGACGGAAATTGTTTTGCTCATCTTCCGTCAATCCATCAAGTCTGTCCTGCATACTTGAACATGTGTGGGCGCATCATGTCGTTTCATCAGTTCGCTCGAAATGTCGGTTAAGGAACAGTTGTGCGAATGTGTTGATTTATTTTATTGAAATATGTATTGATTTATTGAATTATATATCGAAGCGAGCTATGTTTAAGATATATAAAGAATAAATTAATGTTATAACAATACCAGTAAAAATACGATTTGAAAAAAAAAATCGTATTTCTTTTTACAGTTGTTAAATATGTATAATATGTATTTTTTAGAAATTATTTGCGAATAAACCTACGCACATGGTCGCATTTTTAAATAAATTATTTTCATTCAATTACAACGATTTATTTAGAGGATTCACATTTTAATCTCAAAAAAAAAGGGAACATCGAGTTTTTAAAACGTATTCCGTTCAGAAATATTCTTTAATAAGGTGCGTTTATCAAGGAAAAAAACTATTTTTATGGACTAAAAAATTGTCAACTGAATATCAATTACCAATTATTATACCACACATACATATCTTCACTCTATGTCCCTAATGGGGTAGTGAGAGAGAATGGAGCACCAAGCTTTGCGATTCTTATATACTTCTTACGCTTCCTTAAATCTCTTCGCCCTCCTTACACATTTTCGCCTAGGTACGCGAGTGATTTTCACATTTCCGTCTGTTAACACTCTGGCTATTTTATCTTCGTTGTTTTGTGGAAGGTCAAATTAGTTGTTATTAAATACATATTAAATTAAAACATTTTAATTCTAAAAAATATATTCGAATTACAATTTTTAATCAATTAATATTTTTTTAATTAATTTTTATAATCGATTTCATTGATTGACTTAATTTTATTATTGATTTTTTTTTATCAATTGATAATATCTAATCTATTATTTTTTAGTTTACAATAATATTATAGGGCTATATTGTAATAACATTAATTTATTTTTTACTTAGCTACATAGCTCGCTTCGATATACATTTCAATAAAATGTATACGATTTTAAAAAGATAATTCGTAATAAGTCATTCGCACAACCGTCCCTTAAATGCTTCATGTAAACTGGACGGCGCGCGGCGCGTCAAGTGCTTCATGCATACTGGACGGTATTGACGTCAAGTACAACGGATCGTGTGTGTGCTCTAGAGGCGTCATGCCAAACGACGCTTCATGCGTACTGGACAGACTTGATCAAGCATACTGGATGGTGTGCGGCGGGCATTAGAGGATTCCTATCAGAGAAAATGAAAGTCAAAGAAGAAAAACACTAGCCTGACCTTGAAACTGTGTACCGCGTGCACTCTCCACATGCGTAAGCGCTACGTGCTACGTTCATTGGTTTTTCAGAAAGGGCATCTAAATGGGTTTTTATACGATCGGCAACGCGCAAGTGATATCCCTAGTGTTGCATACCGCAACCATAGGCTGTGGTAACCGCTTAAAATCAGGCACTAAATCCAAAACTACGACTTCACACCCTATTATTTAGTAAAAACTACGTTTGTTTGTTAAATCCTAAATTAATCACTTTAAACTGATATGATAACACTATTAGGCTAAATGACTGCTCTTAAAACTGGTATATTTTATTTTATTATTAAAAAACCAATAATTTTGAATGCAATTGTGAAAAAAAAATTAAACAGACTTCAAAAAAGAACACTGAAAAGTATGAAATAACTATCCCTTACGAATCGAAACTTAAGTACAAAAATAACTTTATAAATACGATACAAATACCCATGTAATTAAATTTGACAGTTACTGAAGTCGGTGCCAAGCCTACTAAACTAATAGAATTTCCGTTGTCGAACATTGATTTGGCACCGACTTCAATAACTGTCAAATTTAATTTATATCGTATTTATAAAGTTATTTTTGTACTTAAGTTTCGATCCGTAAGGGATAGTTATTTCATATTTTTCAGTGTTCTTTTTTGAAGTCGGTTTAATTTTTTTATAAAAGTTTTTTTATTTCTCCCTTTTGAGTGACCTTGGCCCTAAATAAATATCTAGAGCAGGTCTACAACTAGTTTATTTTCTAATTCTGGAGCGCAATGTGTTAACTTCCATTCCAATGAGGAGCATAAACCGTGGGCTTTCACAATAAAGGATGCGAACAGATCGAACATGGGATATTATTGCCCATTATGGGCATTATAAATACCATCAATATAATATCATATCAATATCAATCAGTTATAAAAGAACAGTGTAAAGGTTGCATTATAATTACACCCTAGCGGTATTCATACAATCCCAAGACGACAGCCACCAGTCGTATTCTCTGTCCGCCACAAGACTGACTCTACCGACTGAATTTATTATATTACAGCCAATTTATATCTTCTCCCTACTTTACCATTATACCATACTACCATTATACCATGAGAGAACAACGATAGTTAACAAATGACATACAAGAGAATCGTCAATATAAATAACCAGGTCACGTTATTTGGTGTATCTTCGAAACCAACGCTTCAATACCAGTGAAATTTCAATAGGACTAATCTGGAAGTGTATCCTTTCGAACAAAAAAAGAATTTTCCAAATCGGTTCATAAATGGCGGAGTTATGAGGTAACAGACATAAAAAAAAAACACAACCGGATTGAGAACCTCCTCCTTTTTTGGAAGTCGGTTGACAACTACTCTCAATTCATTGACAAAAATTAAGTTATTGGGTTTTAAACTTAAGTAGTGGGAATAGAGGGGATGAGCTAGAGGGAGACAGCGTTTATATAACGCTAATTAAAATTCACAATGCCTTTGCCCAGCGCCAGGAGTGACAGAGGCGGAACTTATCTCCACTCTATACTATTTATCTCTACTAAAGTATTTAAACGAACAACTGACTTTTCATTGTATTCGACCCCATCGTAGACGACCGAGGGACGTTTTAACTGATCCGGACGACCACATAACAGCGACGATCGACGCCCTGTTAAACACTACAACCAACGCTGCGACGCCACACCGCCCCCTTCGGAGGGGGTGCGGACTTCTTGCGCGTTAACACTAGGGTCTCTGTAGGTCTTCTCTGACTTGAGTGCGGACCTTCCGCCCGTGCTGATTCACACGATAGGGACTCACCATTTCGACCCTTCAGCCGATTGTACGCCGGCCGGTTATAACTACTCTGGGACTGGCCCCCACCCGTATAGGCTCTCGACGGCACGCAGGTGCATATTTTCTCGGCGACAACCTGAGCCGAGGTTCCGTCCTCCGTCCCGGGTATCCCCTGGACGGAGGGGCCCCCAGGCTTTGTCGACCTCTCTGGGCGGAGCGCCTTCCGCGCTCAACCCCAACGCGTTCGGTTTGCTGCGACGGCCTCTAGGGTCAAGTGGCAAGTGGAGGGTAGTTTTAGTCGGTTCGAGGCCGACACTACCCGGTCGGTCTCGACGTTCTCTCTTGAGGCGTCGAGAGCGGCTGGGTGATTATTCGGAGATTCTTTCCTTCCGATAAACAAAAAGAAAAATTCATTGTATTTCGAAAATTTTTTCGCAACTTTGTGCATAATTACTAAACCTATCTTTTGATTAGTTTGTTAAAAAATAGTTATCCGACCTAAATTAGTTTCCATTAATTGTATTTATTAACAGTGAAGTATAATATACATTATTAATTAAAATCTGTTTTGAAAAGTGATAAGCATTAAAATACATGTTAAATCTGATTTCAAGTACCTATAGTTTTCAAGCCGAACACTGTTTTCACTTTAGTGTGCACGAAGCACGTACTCAGTTTAGTCTTAATTATTGAACTTTGATTCGAGTATCGTTTAAATTAAAGCTTCGCTTAAAATTAATTTTCAATTAGGGTTCTAACCTAAAAATGGTTTTACAATAATGTATACTAATTCTTATATACGTGACCGGATTGAATAGTTCGTCATTGGTATTAGTAATTTCTGTTCTTTACTTTTACCAATACCCGCGTTAGCTACTGCTTCTCGATTTATAGATTCGTCACAGTGAGTAAAAACCATAAACTTAGTATACTGGCGTATAGACGAACATAGAGATCGTTGATGCGTGACGATTTTTAATTTGTCATTTTCGCCTATGAAATGAATAATTCCCTTGATTATTGCGAAATGTAATATCACAATCACATACATATCACGTAACCATTAAACAGGAATAACATAAAAAAGCCGGCAGCGTTCACCACAGCGTGACGACTTGCGACAACTTGTCATTCAAAATGGGTTATAATAGCGTCCATTCGCTGTCCCTTTCCTACTCGTGGCATTATCATCAAAAATTACGTTCTCACTCGCACTCGTTGTACGTCTATACGCCAGTACATAGTAAGTTTTTATAGTACTGAAAAAATCTTAAGTGGGTTGTCGTTTACATCGCCGCGGGTTTCGGGTGTGACAACTAACAATCTATCTCGATAATTTTAACGTCACATAAAGGAATGTATTAAGTGGGGGAATTTAGCGGAGATCTTGAACTACGTAATAGTCTTGTGATCCACACCATTGTGGTTGTTATGGTCACGCAGAGCTATGTACAGAAAAATTTGGAACTAAAATTAACAATCTAATCTTTCATTTCACGCTGTTATTAAAAGCTCTAAACGTTGACGTGCCGCAGCATTGAATAACGCAAAATATTTATACAATCCTGATTACTAAAATTCCATCGCTTTATAAACGCCCGAATATTATTTAGCTGTTACACATTACGGGATTGTTTGATAAAACTAGGGTTTATATAAACCAATAGATTCATGTCACTGTGACATGTACGTATATTTTTATCTATTTTCTGCCAATCAGTTCCATAAGCTTCGCAAGAAAATGTCTTACGTTTTATACGAATATATATTCATACGGACATGAAATTATTGTGAACAAAAACATTATGCGAAAGTGTGTGCGTGTATTTGCGTGTTGTGTGAGTGTATGTGTCTGTGTGTGAGTTTGTGTATGTGAATTTGTGTGGCACGTGCGTGCGTTTGTGTGTGTGTGAGTGCATGCATACGTGCCTGCTTCCATATTTTTTTTGTAATATTTTGTATTTATGTATTGATAGATAAATGTAAAATACATACACATACATTATATGTGTACATTAATACAACTGATATAATATACACGCACACACGTAGTTATTAAAAAAGTTAAAAGCATTTTAATCGTGTTGACAAATATGACATTTCTCTAAAGCTTCTCGTAAAATTTGTACTATTCTAGTTCCAGACAGGGTCGCATCTAGGTCAACATGCTTATCTTATTCGGTCGCTGTTTATAACATAGGAACTGGGGTGTATCGTCTACTGAATATTCAGACTTGCTAATCAGGTGTATATTTTTTACTTAGCGTAACAAAGTACATCACAAAGTATCTGCGCAACACTACGACGTTGAATACATATCACCGTTTAATTATGAAACATTCGTATACAGCATACTGGTAAAATGAATAGCAATTAGAGGGAACTCTTTCTGTTGTATTAAAGAGGATTTTGCTTTGTGCATGAATACTAACGTGCTTGTCTAAGCTAGGTGAAAGATTCGTTTAGTTTCAACTTCCAAAACGCTCAGGGTAGCAGCTATAAATTTAGAATATTGTAAGTATTAGCTATTTGGAACAGTCTCGATAAACTAGGACAGTTTGGTTGCTATTTCGGCGCTTATTAATAAGTTTAGTTTTGCTGAAGTCAAGTTTCGTTAAAAATATAGCTAATCCTGTAATTCTGTAACACGGCAGTTCGTTTACGGTCACTTTCATACCTCTATTTTTTGTGTTTGTAAGCATAGGCACTACTTATCTTGCTGTATTTTAGGCTCCGTATTAGATTACGTTCTCTATGGGATAGTGCGATGATAGATGTATATATTTCTAACAGAAGCGAAGTACTTTTGTTCGAAAAACTACGTTTGGCGGATTGGTTAGAAGTCTCGTTCCACGATAGGTTTAATATTTAGGCATTTTATTAACTATTGAAAGTCTTTTCTATTAGAAAACAAATGCTGTAATTCAACCCGTCCAGTGTGCGGTTGCAGTACTGAATAGGACTAAATCATACTGTACAATGTATTTATGTATGTATAATATCATTTTTTTTTAAACGTAATAAAGCATACACATTCTACACTCGTTCCATATTTCACAATAGATTTAATTTTCACAGTTATTTTATTCTGTCTCCTTACCTTACTTTTTATTTTTTGCTTGCGTAGAACTCCGGCAATCTAATAGCTACGGACGTAGAAGTATGTATACGAAAATATACATAAGTTTTAAAGTATTTTGATTAAATTGGCGTTCGTTAGTTACGTACGATAAAAGGTATTTGAGAGGTTCATCGATTGTTGATTCAAACGACTTGTTGGGTTTATTGCGAACAAAGAGACGTTGATATGTACGCGTTGTCACGGCCTCGGCATTAGAGGGATACTACGCAGCATAAATTTACCAGTCGGATCTGTGAATTAAGTGGGCTTTTATTTGTTGCGGCACGTGCTGAAAGGCATCCCTTTATATACCATCTCTATTTAGATTGTAATAAAGTTCCTAAATTTTTCATTTATTTTCACTAAAATTGGAATTTTTTGTACTAATATTAATTATGCTTAATGTATATTTTAATATTATTTTAGTCTAGACAAAAATCTCAGAACTAATTTCACTACTGCTTTTGAATAATGTTACAAGAGCACTTAAAAAAATTCAAGGATTTGAAATCCAATGGTTTAGAAGTTTAGATTAATACCCTCACCATTATATATCAATAAGCAACATTTGATAAACTCAACTAGTTTTGATAACACTCCATTAAAAAAAATTAATAAAGAATATAAAATTCCAATACAAATATTCACCATTACATTATTTTTAATCGGCAGACAATATTTCTTAACAGCCTTATTTAGGTAAATAATAAATATCATAAATCGAATTCTAAAAATATTTCAAGCAATTATTTATAACAGTTGAATGAAACAAGTTTTGAAACCTAGACAAGTTTGATGTTGTAAACATCTGTTTACGATATTGAAACTTTCAGTATACCTACCGATATCGACCCATAAATAAATAATAATTTGTAGGCACTCAAATATCTCCTGCTTCCTTTTTCTGTAGCCCAGCGGCAATTTTCTCTTTCATGTACGGCCGCAAGCTAAAGGGTTCACACGTACTATGTGCCGCGGTTGCAATTTCCTTTTGTGGCGATGATTCGTTAAATTTTCACCATTTTCACTGTTTCTATTGGTCTGTAGCTGTGCTCAAGGGGTTTTACTAGAGCAGAGGTTCATAATTTAATTTGACCTTGATACTTTATACATATAAATAAAGCAATCCAAAATTAGTCATTGTTTTGTTGTAGATATAACGCGGAAAGGGAGTCTCTTTCAGAAAACAAAAGATATATTAATTTTAAGATATATTAAAACATTACTTCTTTACTGTTGTGTTATCAATACTCATCAGGATCCGGCCTTAATATCACATTTGTATATTATAGGTATCGTTTTTATCTTCTTGTTAATGTCGTAGATATGAGATAACCAAGCATATCAAATATCATTTACGATTTATGTTAGATTTTTTTAACAAATATAAGGTTGCACCATGCATGTTACGTATAAATGAACCTT
The DNA here is from genome assembly GCA_907165235.1 of Zeuzera pyrina. Lineage (NCBI taxonomy): Eukaryota > Metazoa > Arthropoda > Insecta > Lepidoptera > Cossidae > Zeuzera > Zeuzera pyrina. The sequence goes on from OU015624.1 coordinate 16,284,869, forward strand.
ATAAGTTCTTGCAAAATGGGGACATACGCCAAATGTCTGGTCAGAGTTTTCTTGACTGTTCCTTTAGCGATATAATATCTATATGATCGTATGTTTAAGTAAGTTATTGTAAGAGTTTATAATACAGTAATAATAATGTCAACGATAAGACAATTCACAAAATAAACTGATTGTATGCCTCCACACTAAAGATTTGGCTTGTAATTTAGAGTGTTATAACTAGTTTCCTAGTTAGTTAACTAAGAAATTTACCTGGTAACTGAGAAATTACAAACGAACTTAGAAAAGTTAGTTTCTCAGGGACTCTCAATTTGAAAGTCGACGCATAATTGACTGACTCTTTGACATGGAGTAAAGAGTCAAGTAAATTATATAACGACTTAAATCATTACATAATTGTCACGTTTCAAAGCTAAAAATTTTTATTACGATTTATTTCCAATACTGTTAATAACACGTTTTAAAAGCAATAAACTGATAATAATGGATTATTCAGCTTCATTGCGATTAGTTAAATACAATTTTTAAGTAAGAATTCTGTTTATTTTATTTTACTTAACAATAGGTATTCGATTTCAACTTTGTCGCGGAATAAAATATATAACAACAATATAACAACTTAATCGAAACGCTGCAATAACATTAAAACGGAATTACATGTACGGTTCGTGTTGGAAATCAGAGCGAGAGAACAACCGCTGTTGATTGCTTCTCTCACATTTCTAGTCGAGTCACGTTAGAGGTGTAATTTTACAAAAAGGGGTGATCGTGAAGTAGTAGGAAATTCGGTCCGTCTGGCCTTCTGAGACGCGGCCCGCGCAGGAGCTTGAAAATGAGTTAAGTTTTCCCATTTATACTCACATTACTCCTATTAACTTCGTCGCTTCCAGAATATGTACCCACTTTTGAGTGTTCCTACTAATTACAGGTAGTCCTATTAACAAGTTATATTGTAACTCTATTCTCATCCCGACAACTTGCTTTAAAGTGAACTGAATAAAGGTTGTATCTATCTGATTATTTCAATTACAAGTTGAGAATAACAACTTCTAAGTTTGACTTCAACTTGAAGTTTGCATCGTTCCTGATATTGTTTGTAACGAAGTGATTTAAAAATATATCTTCTCGTTTCAGTGATTTATGTCACGTATTTGGGTGTAATTAGTTTGTTTTTGAAGTTGTATATGTTTTGGAAGCAGGATTTTTTGTTTCTTGTTAAGGGTAAAGGGTAGTTTATAAAAAGGGATATATACTCAAATAAAATTTTAGTTCACTATTAATTTCATTTATAACTATATTAATGAATTATATTGTCTTCCTACTTAATTACCAGATACATATGGGTATTTAGTTTGCCAAAATTGTGAATTTTTCATAGATTTTACATTCATTTCGTTTTCTTAAATCAACTACTAGAGCGACGGACAAAATTTTACATAATATTAATATTGGGTCCTTACATATGAAATTGGCGTTTTGTACGAGAGGAATATAAAGTCAATTTTTTTTTGTAAAATATATTTAATTAATCAAAGTATGCACCGTTGTTATCTATGTACTTTTGCCATCTCATATATAGGTAGTTCATTGATCCCTTTACTAAAAAAACCATGGGGGCGAGAATCCATAAACTCTTTGAAGGCAGTTTGGACTGCCGCATCGGAGTTGAATTTTTTTCCTTGTAAGAAGTTGTCCAAATTCCGGTAGAAAATGGTAATCTGTTGGAGCAAGGTCCGGGGAGTACGGTGGATGTCGCAGACATTCCAATTGTAGCTCATCTAACTTAGTGGTTGTTTGTTGTGCAGTGTGTGGTCTTGCGTTGTCGTGAAGCAGCAGTGGCCTAGAGCGATTGACCAATCTCGGTTGTTTAGCAGCTAGTTCTTCCTTCATGGTTTGCAGTTGCTGACAATAGATATCTGCCGTAATCGTTTGGCCAGATTTTAGAAAGCTATATAACTTTAGTAACTCGTATAATTTTTTTGTGAATGATTGGATATAAATAATATCATCATAAATTTTTAGGTTCTTGGAAATGCAGTTCGAAAATTGTTTTTATTTAGGTATAATATAACGACACATGTGAATACCGTCCAAATTTTTAGAAACGGTGACCTTAGTAGGGCTGTCACCGTTATTCTTTTTTGGGCCACTTATTGCAAATGATGAAGGATGAAATACCGTTTACATTCACATTAATTTATTGCGAAATCGATATTACACTCAAAGTTTTTGCATTTATCATTTGCAAACAATTAGCGATTGTCTAAAGCAACGCTAGTTAACACTTTTAATAAGTGAAAATCGAACTCTTATAGGTTATATCTCTCATGTATAGGATATAATAATTTAATAATGCAATTATAAATCCTCCATAAAAAACAATGAATAAAAAAGTTTCGCGCCGACATAATTTACAAGAGGATATTTTCTGCTTGCACATCTGTAGTTAGCGGTTCAGACGATGTGTTAATTATGTATATAAGTCGAGTATGATTTTTATTTAAGATATATATAGCAAAAGTTCGCTAAAATCGGTTATGCATGTGATAAAGAAACGTCCGTTTTTTTAATCTACATTGACTGTCTGTGACATTTGTAAGTTAAAAAAAATTAGATTTCCTTAATGCTAATTTGCAAAATTATCTGCAATCAGCTAATAGTGCATTTACTATCTTATTCACGGTTGAAGAACACGAGAAGTGACTGGCCAGTAACATTCAGTGATTCAACTTTATTTAACATTGCAGGGCTGTCTATTGTTTTACTGTAGTAGTCGGTCACTTACCCTTAGGCGCGCTTTGATACTTGCTCGATTCAGGAGATCCTTCACTAGTGGATTTTGAAATCGATTAGTCTTCTTTTGTAAAATCATATGTTGTTCATAAAGTTTTCTTTCACAGTAGGCATATTTAAATGCGCGTAAAATTCGTCATTTTATCAAACTGAGGCGCTGAACTTATATTTAAAATAACTTTATTTTGGAAACATATTTGTTTTGTTTGATAGAGCCCGATAACTTCGGCATATGATTTGTATATCTATACTGCAGTGCTTTGATGATACCCTTATAAATAATGAAGTTTATTTGTGACTATTAGTTTTGATCATACTCTGTGGTTAGCAAATTTCGATTTTTTATGTTCAGTCGATACTTTTTTAGAAGAAATATACGATTCAGATAAGATCTCAGCTAGGTCAAATTTGTTTTGTTAGTCCAATTTTTTTGCACTGGTGGACAATTCTCTTTCCATAGTAGAAATAATAAACTTAATGCAGTGATCGAATTGTCAGATTGATAGCTGACGACAATGACAAAGCACTCGCATACCTGGGTGAAAGTGTGTAAGGAGAATGAGATTTGAGGAGGTGAAAGAAGTATGCAAGAATCGCAAAATTTGCACTTCGTCTTCTCTGTCTACTCCATCAGGGATACAGCATCTGGATATATATGTGTGCGTTTAAATGATATAAATGTGTTTCCATAGTACAAATGCGATCTAGACAGATTTGGTAGGCCTACTAGCTGGAATTTACCATGCATCCACACAGTCGTTTGTTGTTTAAGTAGTTCTGTTACATATAATATGTGGTAGTGGCAGAAATGTGAATCAGTACTGAAAACTGCCGACAACACATGTCAACACTGCTCTCTGAAACCATAACGTGACTCACGCTTTATGACCTGTCTCACTACTATAAAACAAAATCTGTGTTTTGAAATCTTTTTGCTAAAAATACGTCCGTTGCGTGTCGGAGACGGTGCCAAAAAAGTAATATTTTGCTGTTATTCCGCGTGAAAACTAAAACGTAGCTTACTGAGAGGATTTTGTGCCTGTTTCCTTATAAATATGTTTGTTACAACAGTAAATAACGTTACAAAATCTATTATCATTATTCTCAGACCATTATCTGACTTAAGATATTTCGGTTTATTATAATATAATAATAAATATATGATTGATGCAAAAAATATACAGAGCGAGAGTAAGTGGTCGCAGAAGCCAAAGAAGATCAAGGCCGACTTTTGAAGATTATACAGCTACAGTGTTAGCTGACGGAAATGTCAAAAGCATTAACACGCCTCGGCGAAAGTATGTGAGGAGAAAGAATTATATTATAAAATCCGGGCTGCTTGGTATTCCATCCTCTTTGACATTAGCAGCATAGCATGAGTATATGTATGTATGTACATATATATATATATTGGGTCCTTACATATGAAATTGGCGTTTTGTACGGGAGGAATATAAAGTCAATTTTTTTTTGTAAAATATACTTAATTAATCAAAGTATGCACCGTTGTAATCTATGCACTTTTGCCATCTCATAGGTAGTTCATTGATCCCTTTACTAAAAAAACCATGGGGGCGAGAATCAATAAACTCTTTGCAGGCGGTTTGGACTGGCGCATCGGAGTTGAATTTTTTTCCGTGTAAGAAGTTGTCCAAATTCCGGAAAAAATGGTAATCTGTTAGAGCAAGGTCCGGGGAGTACGGTGGATGTCGCAGACATTCCAACTGTAGCTCATCTAACTTAGTGGTTGTTTGTTGTGCAGTGTGTGGTCTTGCGTTGTCGTGAAGCAGCAGTGGCCTAGAGCGATTGACCAATCTCGGTTGTTTAGCAGCTAGTTCTTCCTTCATGGTTTGCAGTTGCTGACAATAGATATCTGCCGTAATCGTTTGGCCAGATTTTAGAAAGCTGTAGTGAACGACACCAGCGCTAGTCCACCAAACACTCACAAGTAACTTTTTCTGAGTCAATTTTCGTTTAGGGCAGGATTTGGCTGGGTCTCCAGGGTTCAGCCATTGCGACGAGCGCTTCCGATTATCGTACAGTATTCACTTTTCATCACAAGTAATGATTCGATTTAAAATCCCTTCATTAATGTGTCGGTTGAGCAAAGTAACACAGCAGTCGACGCGTGTTTGCAAGTTCGATTCACTCAATTCATGAGGTACCCATCGTTTAAGTTTTTTTACTTTCCCGAATTGCTTCAAATGGATTAATACAGTTTTGTCACTTACCCCGAAGCCTGCAGCTATCTCTGAAGTGTTTTGTGATGGATCCACTTCCACAATAGCCTTTAATTCTTCGTTTCCACTTTGGTCTCTGGCCGTCCACGGGGTTGGTTCTGAAGGTCGAAATTTCCAGAAGGAAGACGTTGAAACCAAAAACGTACCGTGCTTTCTTTTGCGACACCAGCGCCGTACACATCATTAATCCTTCGAGCTGTTTCTGCAGCACTGGTGCCACGGTAGAACTCGTACTCGTAAATATACCGATATTTCATGTTTTCCATTGTGCGGTAATAAGCGACGCTAAAGAAAAAAATAATGAGGAAAAAAACAAATGAATGACTGTTTTCAAAACTCAAATGTACCAGCTAAATTAATTTATAAATTTGAATTTGGAATTTTTAACCAAAGAGGAGATATTTCAGATCAAAGTGGTCAGTACGACAAAACACTAATTTCATATGTAAGGACCCTATATATATATAGGCTAAACCTCTTGTATGTAAGTACTAAGAATTGTACCGTAATTCTATGAATGCTGGTGTAAATGATATATAACATAACGAATTTAAAGGTAGATTCGTCATTTGTAGCATACTACAAATAACGATTAATGGTGAGGGTATTGTTATAAATATAGCCGCTAATTTAACCGTGGATATTTGTTTGGACGATGAGCTACAAGTATGAGCAGTATTCAGTTTTTTTGGTTATTTAAATGTAAATGATGTTTACCAGCAACGCAATACAATAATACAATCTAATTTAGTCATAGTCATATTAAGTGTGAATATTCTGTTTAGGTGAGAACAGTAAATTGTATTCCAATTAAACTTTTTAATATTATAAAATTTTTATATCTTAACCTCCTAAACATCTCCTGATAGATTACTACCATGATTTTAAAGCAGGGGTGTACCAAAAGGGTAGAGGGGAGAAATTGTGTAGTGGGCAGGATATCATAGTTGTAGGAGAGAGGTGAGGAACTTGACATCAGATAGTCTAGTCGCGTCTCTATGTGAGTGTGAGGCGTATTGTGCAAGTGGTAGGATAGGCACTAGTGTTGTTATTGTACAATTCTGATTTTCCGGTAAAAAAATAAATAGCCGTATTTATGAAAGCTTCATGAAGTTACAGCAGATATTAATTATTTATTTTACCAGTAAAAAGTCAGTTTTTTATATTGTACAGAATACTATACAGTATTTATTACATTTTTTCGTATCGAAACTGTGAAAATTGTATTACGAACAGACGAATTAACGGTAAAATAATTTGATGAGTATAATAAAGCGCTCTCAATTTGTTCATTTAGCACGTAACTATTCGTTTTAGTAATAATACTCATAACAGATTCCCTCCTCTCGGAAGAAGCATAGCATAAAAAATTCTGAACTGCCGTAAATTAAATTAAAATTGCTGTACTCTTTCTGAAAAACTTCACAAAGTTACCGTATACATATTTAAATTATTTATTTTTAAATTTTCATTAAAATAGTTTTTCAAGATTTTTATTACGTAATTTATTATTCTATTTGAGTTTAGTTATTTACACTATAACTGCGCTAAGAAAAATGTGTCAATTGTGAAGTGTGAAAACCACATCCAAATATTTTATTATATTTCAATGCTTTTTTGTAACAATACAATGCAATGCAATGCGATTCAATTCAACACAAGGCACTTCATTGCGCCAGTACAGAATATAACACAACACGACACAATACAAACACACAACACAAAACACAAAATAACGTTATAAAAAATATTCACGTTTATTAAAAGTTATAATTTTGAATGAGCGATTGTAATATGACATAATATGATATATCTTCACGCTGTACCCCTAACGGGGTAGTCAGAGAGGACGGAGCTCCAAGCTTCGCGGTTCTTACATACTTCTTTTGCCTTCTCAAAATCATAATTCTCATCACACATTTTCGCCTAGGTATGCGAGTGCTTTTGACATTTCCGTCGGCTAACACTATGGCTTTTTAATTTTCATAAGTCAGCCTTAGTCTCCCTTAGCTTCTTTTACCATATAATATACTTTCGCTCTGTAGATTTTCTTTGTCAGTCTTTCATCACTCTTTCTTTCTATGTGCCCGAGCCATCTAAGCATTCTTTTCTTCATTTTCAATTTTCAAAACTGAATATTACAGTCGAAATATGAATCTGATATAAAAATTTTGACGACGCTGAAGTTTATTTTATTGCTCCTCAATGAGATCAAGCTAGCTGACGTCCGTGTTATCAAGAATAGGCTAACTAATAATGTCTAAGCGAGTGTGACTCTAGTGCGAAGAGGCAAGAAATTATGCAGTCTTCTTAGTGACCCCGGGGCAGAAAACGATCTCCTATTAACTTCAGCAAATTGTGGTGACCAAGACAAAGCGTGATCAATATAAATTCCAAAATCCCTCATGTGTTCGTAATACGGAATATGATTTCCTTCAACAAAAATGGAAGGAATGGAATTCTAATCAATTCAAGAAATCGATTTGGGGTTGGACTACCGACAGTTGTTGGTAGCTCTAATTGAATTCTTTTTAATAATGCATAGTATACGGCTAGCAAAAACATCGTTTCGAAGAAAATTGTCTCTTATTTTATTGTTTCGTTTAAAGCTCATTATGTTATTCAAACCCAATAAATCTCAAAATTTGATTTATAAAACTTTGTGCTTGGCTTGATGAATAAAAGTTATTGTCTATATCACGTAACGTATACGTATATATACGTAAAAATAATACCGCGTATTACAAATACCTCGTATTTTTACTCTAGGATTTATGTAAGAATTTAATAAACAACACACCAGGTAGAGATAGGTAGATAACGTTGCATTCTTAGCTGTCTCTGTCGTCACACACATACGTGACTATGTAAGTGTATTTATTTCTGTGTGTGTCACTGAGCGGGACAAGCCGCGGCTGTGCTTGAATTATTCATAGGACATATGGTCCTAACGCAGACTGGATTTCAAACAGGAATTTTAAAATATACTATCTACCTATATAAATCTTTAAAACTGATAAATACCTTCATGAGGCTAAATAAATAAAATAGACTTTCCTCTAATAATATGAGGTAAAACGTACAACACGCAGGTTTAACAATACTTACGTAGGCTATGGGTCAAGGGTACGCAGAAATCTGAAAGTGTCGATATTATTGTTTACTAGGTCTTTACCTATGAAATTGCCGTTTAGTATATAAAAAGTTAAAGTATTTTTTTTATATATATTTTTTATTTCCATTAATCAAAGTATGCACCCATGCTATCGATGCATCTCTGCCAGCGCAGTGGTAATTTTTCAATGCCCTTCTTGAAGAAGTCAGGTATACGGAAGGCAACAAACTTTTCAAAGGCATTTTGTACTATCTCTCGGATATAAAACTTTTTTCCTGCCAAGAAGTTGTTCAAATTTTGAAAAAAGTAGAAGTCCGTCATCGTCTGTTGTGCCGTGTGAGGTCGACCGTTGTCGTGCAGGAGCAGCAGGCACGAGCGATTAACCAAGTCTGGCCGAAGATTTGCGAGCTTCTCCATCATTGTGTCAAGTTCCTCACAGTATACATCCGCAGTAATGCTCGTGCCATTTGATAAAGAGCTGCGATGAATTACACCGGTACTAGACCACCAAACCGTAACCATTACTTTTCTAGCGGTAAGTTTTCGTTTGGGGCATTACCTAGATGCTGAACCAAGCTCTATTCAACATGATTGCTTACAATTGTCAAAAAGAATCCATTTTTCATCGCAAGTGACAATGCGGTTTAAAATCCCTTCGTTTCTGTGTCTATTAAGCAACGCAAGGCATATCTCAACGTGTTCGTCGCGCTGGCGCTCGTTTATTTCATGTGGCACTCGCTTATCAAGCTTTTTTACCTTTAAAATTAAAATTAAATTTAAATTTAAAATTGACGCAAATGGCCCAATATTGTTTTGATGCTAACATCAAAACTTGCTGCTAACTCAGCAGTAGATTGAGTATCATAAGATTCCACTATCGCCTTTAATTCGTCGTTGTTGACTTTATTGTAGAACGGCAACTTCTTAAGTAAAAGCCTATTGTTATAATTACTTGTGTTATAAAAGATATACTGATGTCATTACTACGAAGCACCCAGCGAAAAACATCGAGGCCAATAACTTGAGTATCGAGTACAATTTTGTATAAAAGTATTTTCTCGAAGAAATAAAGCTCAAGTAGGTCAGTGCACTAGAGAAGAAAATGAAGAATCATGAAAAACCCACGGTACAGTTCAGCTTCTGCCTATCTTTTCCTTAGTTGTGTGAAAATTCCATGCCTATAAATGAGTACATGTGTATAATATCGATGTATAATACACTTTTAGGCTATTACGTATATTGTAACTTTATATCTTACATACATTTTTTATGCCAAGTCTGTATATTAAAATTATTTTTGAAAAAAAAAAATGACTGGGGTAAGCTTTTTAGGTGTCTCTTATTCCAATACAACCATTTTTGTTTGCCTAATTCTATGTTTGTTCGTTCGCGCTTTAACGGAATTGACTGGATGAATTTCAGTACAGACAGCACTGTTGCAGTGACTAAGATTCCAGTTACTGATTATAGTATATAACATATCATTACGTTATCTTAATAATAGGGGCGGTAGAGCCATTAAAATAGGAACGTTAAAAATCATTGTACACAGAATATTGTTAAAACAAACGGTAAAACCAAAAATTAATAAAAAGATTACTGTCAATCGCACTAAGGCAAAACGTGTGAAGGTTTACGAGTACAATATTGTTCTATATGTCTATATGAATTATGCGTTTTTGTAATTAAGCTTTTTTGAAATTCTTACAAATTTGCGTGACTTGGTGTACTAGTATTATATTTGGAAAATATGACCGAGACAGACGTTTTTATTTTTTAATAAATATTTACACAACTTTTTTCTGTTTGTTCAAGTATTACTTGCTCACTTCGAAAAATTTAGATTCATCTTGATAATTGATTATATTTATTATATTGTATAAAAACAGTTAGTTTTTATCATTAAACTAGCTTCATTAAAACAGTGGGTGATGACGTTGAACTTAGAAATTTTAAAATTATTTAAAAAATGCTTAGTGTGGTGTTAGCAACACTAACAGGTGGGTATTTTGTTGTGGCAAAACTGCCGCCGCCAATTAATACGCTCTGTTATAATAAAATAAAATAATTCAGTAACAAAGGGTTATATTCAGTAAAGTGTCATACAGACACTGCATAGTGTCGACTCTAACATGTGGGCTTTAAAGGTTTTTCTGAATTCGAAACAAATGTCCGTCAGTAGTTCAACTTTCCTACACAAATTTTAAAATGAATTTGAATGCAGATTTCGTTATTTGATTTTATCAGTTACGCGTCCAACTTAAACACTAAGTTATATTTTATTAAATTTATGCTTTTTTATTATGAGGGTGGATATTGTCGTGAGTTGTCTAATAATACGATGGATTTTGTTATTATTTCCAAGCAACGCATTAAATACTGAACACAATTTGCATAATGGCAAGTAACCAAGGCCAAGTAAACGAAAGTCCTGGTTTCAGTTCTGGATTAGGTCAAATTTAAAATTATTAATAAATTAAAAAATATTTATGAAGTCAAATCTAAGACGAGCTCGATAAAAATCGGTACTGAATAGAACTAACGAGAAACTATCAAAAACTAGAGTATATTTTTTTAAATATTTTCTTACATTATTTCATAAGTTTTTTAAGTAGTGAATAATCGATATTCTGCAATTTATTGAACGATAAAATAAGTTGCAAACGAAATATCGAAAAAGATCGTGAAGATCAAACGTCTATGTGAAGCGGAGAATTTTAGACGTTAATGACAATCGAACAAATATGGAAAACAGGCTAATAGCAGTTCAAGACAAAATAAAAACAAGAATAAATTTTGATTGAAATATTATGAAGTAATCTAAAGGATTTATAATTTGAATACGTCTAATAATAGGACTCAGATTAATTTAGATATCAAAAATTTTCTATGATTATACACAGAGCATTTATTAACAAAGTCTCAGTTAGAGAGTAAGAACAGTTGGTGTTGATCCGTAAATGGCTATAACTGATAAGCATCTTATGTACTATCGTATGGCGTATGTGTTTTAAAAATCACTACATATATAGCATATGTATAAAACCCCTACAGCGAAACTGTAGCGATGGTTTCGAAAATCGCGGACTAAAGCTGGTAGATGATAAATTGATTGAATTGTGGGAAGCATGGAAGTCGAAAGGATTAAAAATTAATAATAGTTATTACTTGTCTATGTACTTAATCCAAGCCAGTAAAATCACAAAAAACAAAAACCACTGCTATAGGTAAATCGAGTTTAATATGATCATTTTATAATCATATTTTCGATATTACTTTTATAATTGGGTAATGTAATCAATTTATTTAATAGAATGTTTTTAGCGTTTTGTTTATAGTATGGTATGTCTGTCGATCTGTCCATATCTAGGTATGTATGGCATGGAATGTGTTAGGAACAAAACATGTTATTTTTTCTATTGTCTCTCGATACCAAGAGATGGCGATAGTTGTCCCGTTAGCGCCGGTTTAGTTTATGTTTTTTTTGTATGTGTATAACTTAATGTGTGAATCGAAGTGTTGTAATGGAGAAGTCTAAGAAAGGGTCGGTCGCTTTGTGATAAGAAAAGGGAAAGTTTTGGAATATTAGTTGTAAATCTCAATTATCTTTTTTGTTTTGAAGCTAAAAGGAATTCTGCCGTGTCGTGTTTACATGTTATGTTGTGTTCGCCGACTGGAATTAGTATTAAATTGTTTTGCATTATACTGTTACTATATAATTCTTGAAGTGGTAGGCAAAGAGGTTAGGAAGGTGATAAGTGGATCTATCTTTCGTTTTGTGGCTTTACGGCATCGGCACCTCCGACTTCCGACACCCTAAAGACTAACGGACATTAAAGATCTCTTATTTTTACAATTTCGTTTATTAGCGCCGCGTATTGCGGTCGATGTCGGTGCAGTTCCCGGCACGTTTGTTACCCTGCCGAAATTATAAAGGGCCCAGCACGCGCAGTGGTCATGCCTGGAGCTGTACCGCACAGAATGATAACCCTCTTATTCTCTCATTTTTATACTATTGGAAAAGAAATTTGACATGATGACATAAATTGAAGATCCAAATACAGAAATAAAGAGACTCAAAAAAATTCAGTTGTTAATAACGAACAAATTAGTCAAGATGAAAAAATTATTAAGACGTAGACATCATGGCATAAAGTTAAAGAGAATATTAAAGACTATTGCTATGGAGCCTTAAAATGTTTGTGCCCATTCTGCTCTTGGCTGGCTTTTTATCTACATTCTGTGAAATCATTCAATAAGCTAGTTTTTATTATGCGGTAACATTTTTATTTCTTTTGTATCTTTTAGCAGATTTAATCGAAATCAAATTCAATATAAAAAAAAGTTAACGAATAGATCAGAAGAATATTGTTATTCCAATGAGCATCCCAAAAAATATTTTGAAGCCAGATATATTATAATCAGAAAATAAGGTATAGATCCTATTTTCTACTCCGATACTTTTGTTATAAAAATAGCCAAGAAAACTTTTCGGTAACAAACCATGTACGAGAGTACATTACGAATACCCTTTACGAGTATTTTGCCACGACAGGTAGATTATTATGATGCTTGTGGAGCTTCGATCACTATTGATTAATGGTTCATCCACACGCAACAATTTAGGCAGGTGCTAAACTGTCGGAAAAGTGATTTACAACGTTAACTTACATGGAGAAGATGAGTGTAAATGGACCACAATGGGTTTCTAGATATATGGCTGGATAAACTCGGACGGCATGTATATCGTACAAGGTAACAGGGTGTAGGTAATACGCAATTAGTGAATTCGTAGATATATATATATATATATATACAGTGGAAATAAACTGGAATAGTACAATTTAATTTCTTTACTGACTATTCGACAATTTCAGTTTTTTTTCAATGGAAGAAATAGCCAGGTTAGGGTATCGCCTAATATATTTAATACACTTTTTAGACTCTCACGATTTGTATCCATTGTAACAATAAAATAAACGGGTTCTTACCGCGATATTAAATATTTTTGAGTTTTCCGATATTTCGATGATGTTGCAAGCATCTTAATCACAGGTTGACTCGGGTTCCGAGTAAGAACCCGTTTATTTTATTTTTTCCGTTTTTAGACTGTAGATACATTCCTGCGTGAGTACGTGTGCGTTACACAAGTTATTTGTGGTACATCATTAATTTTTTTTTTAATATTAGTGTTTTCATGGAACGTTTCATTACATATAATAATGGATATTTTCAAAATATTTAGTTATCGGTAAACCACTTTAAACATATGAGTTTACAATTCTACACTCTGTATACTCATACACAATTATTTACGCGTAACTCTGATATATTGTTGAGAACCCTAGCATTTAGAAACATGAAATTCATCTTCAAAATGGCTTTTAACCTGAGCTCGTATATTTTCCTTGTAAACAAGGCTGTTACATATTCTGCCAAGGTCAACAGCAAAGACCTCATGAATTGTAATGCATATTTTATAGCTATATTATTAATTAGTGTTTGTAATGATTAAGATGGTTATTATTGTAGTATTATTAATTGACATTTTTATTTGCAGACTTAAATCACATAATTTTTGAAAGAAAAAATCCATTCCACGAAATAACAAATAAAATGCAGGTACGTATTTAGCAGTTGTTAACTAATTTATAATTAGAGAATGTATTTATGGTTTGGAATTGTCTACAAAATAGTAATTTACTTGGAAGCGGTTTACCAAATTCAGCATATGTCGTACGTTAGAATATCTCTAGAGACTTAGATAGGAGGCGGAATGAAAAATGTGGTGCGAACGTCGTGTTTATTTAAGCAAGGTTGTACGTAGGCACGTTGTTGTAATTTATTAGTACAGATAAATTTCATCCCTAAACACCAGTAGGAGGGTACAAAACGCATTACTCCTATTGATGATATCAGTCTGAAGGGCTTAAATGTATTGCAATGCTGCCCTATCTCGTACTCCATTTAATCTATCAATGCCTGTGCTCATATTTATAATATGAGCAATATATCACATTTTCTGCTAAATTAAATTAAAATTAAAAATGGATCATTTCATTTTCACACTACTTGTTTGTCCATGATTATCCTTGATTATCTACCTTTTAGTAGAATTATACAACCAATAGTGAAAAAGGACCTTCCTTGCAATTTCATTTTTGAGTCATTAAAAATTAAATTTTTTACAAAACTAAACATTGTTTGGTTACTTTCATATTTTATGGAGTCTAGTAAAACAAATAACAAATGCGTAATAAATATTATAGCATAGTATAACAAACACATAGCAGTAAGAGTATCTATATGTATGTGAATAATATATGTACCTAGTTACCTACATCTCATTTTCCTTATTCTGTATACTTGAATTGAAATCATTATTTCCGCTTAACGTTTATAACCAACAAGCAAAATAAAATAATAATGGAGATTGAGCATAGAAAACCTTGACTTTTCTTATTTTCTGTGGAGATTTCATTCCACTAACCCGTTTAGTTGAACGGAATTCCTAGAATTCGTACATAATATAATTACTTCAGAAAAAAGATTTGACAATATCGTATAAAAACGAATGTCTATTCCATAAACATAATATACTATACTAACTTTATGGTCTATTCAAATACCGAAGCGTTTACAAATAAAATAATTGAATAAATGTAAGCTCACACTCTCGCTATAGAAGATGTTATGACATGTTTTACTTACGGAAATTTTAGCTTCTATGTTAACAACGTTGTTTCTGACAACTTCACTTTTAGCACGTTGCGGTGTCGGGCATAAAATACTGTGAACGTACTCGCTTGTAAGTGGACGTTCATTTTAAGCTCGGTATTAATTTTATGTAAATATTTACATATTTGTATTTCAGTGCAGTCATTTTAGATAACATTTCAGCTCGGGCCAAGAAATATAATGAACGGAGTCATAATAAGTTGCCGCTCTTATCCATTATTTTAGTGTTACCAAATGAAAATATAAATTCGGAAGATTAGGTCTTTAAATCGGGATATCGGGAGGTAAGAGCCGAAATCAGTAGATCTCCCGATAAATCGGGAACTTTTGCAACACAGCTCTTACCACCGCGTGTCAAACGAATTTGCCTGTCTCTTTCTATCCCATTGAACATGACCACAGTAAAACAATTAGCCATAGTAAGTATGACAGCCTCGCACTGTCAGTGTATTTCGTGTCAGCTTATGAGTCGGTCATCTAATAATTATATGCAAAATACTCGTAAATTTTAAGTGTTTTGGCTGCTAGTATTCGAAAAAATAAAAATATGTCATATTCAGCTGCGTATTGTAGTACTGCGACTTTTCCCTAGTCACGCACATTAGCAAAAACATCTAAAGTCGGTCAACAAAAAAAGGACACTTTTAGAAAACGGTTTTAGAGCAAACAATCCGTCCTTTGTGGTACTTGGACCGAGCATTTCGATTTCAAGTACTTTAAACGTTATTGGTAATAGATATTAATCTATTACCAATTTTTGTGATGTGGAAACGATGATAAATGATATATATTGACAATCAGTGGGACATTCGGAGGAAATAAACTTTATCCCGATATTCGGTACCGACAAATTACATACAATAGACATCGAAATTAGGTAGGTAATTGATCCACTAGCTCAGTGACTTTTAGTCTATGTTCAAGGTCGTATTTTTTAAGTCTCACCTGATTGTTTTTATGCAGCGGAAGAAATGTTTACAGGACAGGAATAGCACACTTCTTATTAATCAACTATCTGCCGCTCCCGACTTCGTCTTTAAGGGTTTCCAACGTCGGTCCTCACGTGTTTGCCCGTTCCGGCCAGCATATCGCATACCTGACCATGTGCGCCCCCAGTTCGCTATACCGTGGCGCGTGTATATATTTCAGCCTCCCCTACACCTTTATTAGTGGGTTTTTATGAAAAAAATGCAACCCCCGCCTGTCATACCTCGGCCCGCGTGTAAAAACTTCTAAAACTCAAGTCAGTAGATAAAAAGTTTTTCCCCATGCAAACTTCGATACCTCTTTTCACCCTCGTAGGGGTTGATTTTCATAAAATCTCTTCTTAATGAGTCTGCATCATAAAACGAAGCTAATGACTAAATTTCATGTTCACTTTAGTGATCTCGGTTGGACGGTGATAAATCAGTCATTTCATCCCCTATCTTACATCCTTAAGATATGCAAATGAAGAAATAGGTGTTTATAATAATTATTTTTATTGAAGAGTATTCATGCTAAATTCCAAGGCAAATAGATAACCAATATTTCCCCCACATAAAATTTGTTTCGTCTTTTCACTCTCTTAAAGGATGATTAGCTTCAATACTTAAGGCTGGCGATGATCAATCAGTCAATTAAAACATCTTTTATATTTAAAGATGAATATATTTAAAACTATCATATTTTAAATTGGGTTGTGTACATTATATGATTTATAATTGGTATTCAGCTGGAAGAAGTCAGCTCCAAAGTCCGTTCTGAACCAAATGTGCTCATCATACTGGCAACAGTGCCGCGTTGGACAGCAATTTATAATTGCTGGACCAGGAAAGCCCTGGAGCGAGAGTCGTCTCCTTTTTCCTTAGCTTCTGGCCTAAGGTCGATACAAATTTTCTGGCCTCAATACCAGGGTCCAGCCGTTTCTAATACGACCGGGACAAAGTCAGATGTAGGATTTAGGATATATTTAAAAGTGAAGTATTTGAAGACAAATAAAGTATACAAATATTTTTTTAGCCACTATATTTATCGTTTATTTTATTAACGTAGACCTCGTCCTAGACCTCACATCTATTTCAAAAGAAAGGCGTTGTTAATGGTGTGGAAACTCGTGGTCGTAATCAGCTAGTTATTCCTAAATTTAAATTACAAAAGTCAAGTGGTCCATTTTTGGGTAACTGTGTTCGTTTTTATAATAAAATTCCTCAAGAAATTATTCAATTAACTGAAAAGAGATTTAAACTTGTCATTAAACGCACACTGATTGGAAAAGCATACTACAAAATTAGCGATTTCATTGAAGACACAACAATAGACTGGAAGTGATCCTCTCTGCATATGCATTTACTGGCTTTATATATATTGTATTTTTAAATAACTATTGTAGAATGCTGTTGAAAAAATGATACCTGACCGAGTGTCTTGTCGGTTCTTCTCAGTATTCAGGTTTTCTTTTCGAACCGAACTAAAGTAGATTTGACGTTCAAAAATACCTTGCATTTGGGTTTACTTGAATAAATTGATTTGACTTTGTCTTTGAGACCGAAAAATCTTCGAAGATTGTATTGAAAAAACGAGCGCTCAGAAAGGATTTTATGAAGTCATGTTTGTAAAAGAGAGGCGTAAGTAAAAATTATTTTAGATGCCTAATACTTACTTTTTATTAGTTTTCAGTTAATTAACTAAATGTTCATATTATTATGGTAATATTGTAAATTAAGTAAGTATAAAAATAAAGCATAACGGGAGAGGACCTGTTCGAAACTTTCAGTTACTCGAATATATGAAGTACGAGGGTAAACTGTGTACAAAGCGACCCTTTTAGGCGAAAGTAAAGCATGCGAAAATGTAATTAAGAACAGTGGGTTAATTCCCCTTTTACGTGCCTATACGAATTAGCGAAGTTATTGCACAGGTATTAGAGGAATATTCACGGATTCCAGGACTTAATGGACATACACATATCTGATACCAAACTGGATACTGGCGGGACAATATCTACTAAAAGTTGCTATAAAATTGACCAGTTAACTACAATAGTTTTGCGAACAGGTAGTATTAGAGTTTGTGTTGAAAATTATGATATTTTACTGAACAAGGCCTTTCCACGAAGCTTAATTAAGAAAATACTAAAATCATTTATCTTAGTGCCAGTATGATAATACTGGTAAATCGCGTACTTGTGCTATTTACATAATACTAGACACAGATATGCTTTCATGATCGTTCTAATCTGTGGTCTGAGAGAAACAACCATAATTTACCAGCTACTTATCTTTTCATGCAGGTCGTAAAAATCGGTCAAGGAGCTTGTACGATAGTGAGCTAGCAATCAGTTACGATCTAGTACCACTTTATCGCTTGTAAGCTAAATAATTAACGCCGAAGTCCAAAGTTAAGTAATTTTCCTGTGATTTGATACTGTTTATATCCTATTTTTTTCATTTTTTACTTTAATGTAAACAAACAAGTAACTAACTAAAATTTCGCTGAATTTTCACCGTTCGTTGGTTCAACATATTACACATAGCACTCTAATAACACTGCTTTTCCGTTATATATACGAAACTTTGAAATATTAACAAATAACACTAAATATTATCCAATATAGTAAGAGTATTGAGAAAATTTTGGTTATTTGTCGAGCGTTTTGTTTTTAATTTGCATGTCACTTAAGATCGCCTATATTTCTAGATCAAATTATTGTCATAAATCAGTTCACTCAGGTTCACTCTAATATGTGAATGACACAATTCATTCTAAATGTAGGACAGAATAATAACAGCAGAATATTATTGTTTGCGAGTGCAAACAATAGTAACCTCCTATTCTTTATTTTTAAGTGTTTTCTAAAAATACAAATTTTTACACTTATCATGACGTTTTAATAAATCGTGAAACTACCATACAATAAAAACTTATTTCAATAATACAATAATAATTTAAACTTAACCACAAACACAAACGGACAAACATTCTAAAAATGTGTAGTTTTACTAATAACTAATAAGTATGACAACTGAAACAATCATTTACGAACTAACCTATCTCTAGTTATGATAAAGTTGTCATAGTCGCCACATTTGCTTACATTAAAGACAAAAATGAAAAAAAAATACATCTAAAGAAAAATGGAGAGAAATATCTACAGGTGAACATTTCCATCTTAACATAAACTTAGCCAAGTTACTGGTCGTTAGCGCTTCACTCCTGTCTGTTTCGTTAGGGATATAGCGCTGATGTATGGTCCGTATCAACTCAATTTGCTAAAGATATCTGAAAAAAAAAAGAAAAAGAGGCGATTATTTTAAGCCTTTATATGAAACAGGTGTCATAAAATAAGACATTATGTGAAATAAAATTTATTGAGAAATATTTTGAAGGTAAACATCTAATTTAGGTCAACAATAAACTTTTTATTCGTCTTATCTAGCTATTTTAAGTTACTGAAACATTACTATCTTATTAACCTTTCTGCCAAATTAGACTGAAACGGGTTTTACGCATATAAAAGCAAACTAATCAATACGTATATTTAATGCACTATAAAACTCACTAATCACTTATTAAAACACTACGTATAAAACTCACTGAATAATTCACTGCATACTGAATAACTCACTGAACACTAATTTTGGCTATATTTTAACAACGACGGTTCGGGATACAGCTAAAGATATACTAACACTGATTGCACTAAACTACTTCTATTTAACAGCGCATGGCGGAGGATTTAATTACATTATTTCTGACTACCTCCATTCAATCAATTCATCAATGTACACGATCGCTTGTTACTACTTGATAACTGCTACACAAAGATTAACGCCAGATTCTTTTATAAAGCCTCATTAATACGTAGGCAAAGTATTTTGACCCCACTTTTGCTATCAAAATCTCACAAAATTGTCATGGATGACTAATTGACGTGATTAGAATGTAGTGAAGCTAACACATATTTATTTCAATACATTATTTATATGATAAAACGAATTCGTAATGATAAAATATTTTCTACAGAGTACCTATTTGGTACGCAGCTGTATCATGTGACAGGCCTCACGCCCCTTCTGCTACATAACATGACAAATATAGAGGCGACACTTGTTCTATTTATTGTCGAATTCTACATAAAAAATATATTACCTTATGGATGTTACTTACAATATTGTGAAAAAGAGTCACGCGTTGTGGTAAACACTTTGTGCTCAAATCGGAAATTCTAAACCCATAAAATGCCTTGTTCGCGTTTCGGAATTCTCCGATAGAATTTGTGAATTATATTGATGTTTTCATTACATTATTTACAGTGTATTGCGCATAAAGACATTTCTCACACAGTATATTCTTTAATAAATTTAATATTTATAGGTATTTTAGAAATTTAATAATAATATGATAATTAATTTGAGAATATGCTGTGCTTCGTATAGAACTAAACTTATAAAATTTAATTAATTAAAAAAAATGTTTTTACAAATACGTACAAAACTTCAAGCTATTTTTCATTCAAGATGGACAAAGAATTGGACGATTGGCGATTGAAGAATTTTCTCACATGAAATTTCAAAATTAATAATATTTAAGATTTATTTTTCACTATAATCTTTTTAACATCTTGAAAAATAGCTTAAAATGCATAAGAAGTGGTTGTCAAAACGGTTTATGGAGGGATTAGTCTTGGTAAAAGTTTGTAGGTACTTTGTACTTGCTCAGTGCGATTTTTCTTTATGAAAACGTAATAAATCTTATAGTTTTTGTCATTATGAACAGATCTAAAAATTATAAATAATTACTGGACAGGATTTTTGGAAACATAGTGTTAATATCATGTCTTATATATTGTCTTATGTCATACAAAGTTTCTCAGAATATGTTGCGAAGTGTTGCGATTTTTTTCTGATTTGATTTCATTGCAATTTTTTTATTCGGTATTATAATAAAACACTTTTTATGTAAGGTATAAATTGCAGTAATATGTTATTTATTATGTAAATACAGAAATAGTGAGAATTTTATTACTTTTTGCTCATATAAAATGTACAACCTCTTAAAACACTGCACTACTTGCTAGACGCTTAATTCTGATGAAGAAGCTAAGGGACAAATTCATCATCATCATATCTTCACGCTGTATCCCTAACGGGGTAGTTAGAGAGGACGGAACGCCAAGCTTGACAGTCCTTACATACTTCATTCGCTTCCTCAAATCTCATCATACTCCTCGCACATTTTCGCCTAGGTATGCGAGTGCTTTTGACATTTCCGTCGACTAACACTAGCTATTTGAACTTCATAAGTCAGCCTTGGTCTTCCTCGACTTCTTTTACCACTCGCTTTCGCTCTGTAAATTTTCTTCGTCAGTCTTTCATCACTCATTCTTTCTATGTGCCCGAACCATCTAAGCATTCCTTTTTTCATTACTGCATATCTCTTCATTGCTTATCCTGTCCGCAAGGATGACACCGCACATATTTCTAAAAGATCGCATGTTTACTGCATTAACCACACTTTCATTCGATTTCGGGCATTTTCAAGCTTCGCTATCATACAATAAAGTTGGCACCAACACCGAATTGCTGATGGCCATTTTGGCAGTGTTAGATATATTCACATTGGCTACTAATGTGGAAAAATATACCATTCGCTGTTCACTCACAAGGGTCAAATTAAAAAAAAATATGTTATTTCAAAAAGCTGATTTTGCTTTAAAAATAATAGATACTAAAGGAAAGAAGTCATAACTTTATTCAACAGCTATACTATTTAAGGTTAATATAAAAAAATATATAAAAATACAAACATTTATAGAAATCCCAGTCAAATAACTGATACAAGGCAGAGATTCATAAAAACTATAAAACTGTGGATTCATGGAAATTCGTGACTTTTACAGAGGTATTTTTTTGGTATACGATAGAACAGGAGTAGAGTTATATTAATAGATTCAGTTTGACGGAAGGTTTTCTTGCGAAACAGAATATTTTCCCTTTATATTTTAACAAGCTTAAAATAATATTGATACTAAAGCAGTCTAGAACAGCAACATTTTATTTCCAAGACGTTTTAGATAACAATGTTGTAAATCATACTGGATGTAGTCAGGCAATTATGCTCCGAAAGCTTAGTCTTTTGTAATAGATAATAAAATGAATTGCCGCGTTTTTTCGTACTTATTACGTAATATCTACATTATGATTAAGAAGATAAAACATTTTTTTTACTAGTACGAGGGCTGCTATTTATGTATCCGGAATAACAAAGTGAAACAAACATATAGCATTTTGATGCACTTTTGCATGCGTTGGAACCAATTTTCGTAGCACTTTTTCCATTCGGATTGAGGTATCTCCAAAACGTGCATTTTGAACGCATCAACAGCCTCTTTACGGCTCGAAAAACGTTGACCACGTAATTTATTCTTCACGGTTGGGAATAAATAGAAGTCGTTGGGGGCCAAGTCGGGGCTGTACGGCGGATGACCCGTTAATTCGATCTTTTGATCTTCCAAATACCGAGTTGTTTCGGCCGATGTGTGGCAGCTAGCATTGTCATGATGAAGAAGGATTCTGCGTTGTCGGTTGTTCTTTCTTATTTCTTCAAAGACTTCTGGCAAACAAATGGTCGTGTACCATTCAGAATTAACCGTTTTACGATTCTCTAGTGGAACTGTAGCTACATGTCCATTTATACCAAAAAAACAAGCGACCATTTGCTTCAAAGTGCTCTTTTAACGAATGACTTTTGTTGGGTTCGGCTCATCTTGGAACACCCAAACCAGTGATTGTTATTTAGTTTCAGGATCATACGCATATATCCAAGATTCATTACCTGTGTAGATGTTATAGACAGCTTTTGACGCACCCTGATTGTACTTTTGTAAAAAATTTTCACACCAATCGACACGAGCCCGTTTTTGGTCAATTCTCAAGTTGTGCGGAATCCAACGTGAACAAATTTTTTTTACAGCTAAATGTTCGTGTAATATTTTAAATATACTTATCATACTTATGCCCAGAGACGCCTCTATCTCGCGATATGTAACATGACGATCTTGCATTATTAGTTTCCGCACAGCATCAATATTTTGAGGTACAACAACCGATTTAGGGCGACCTTCTTTAACTTCGTCCGTGAGCACAGACCGCCCACGATTAAACTCACTAAGCCAGTGATACACAGTAGTTTTCGATGGTGCTTCGTTCCCAAAAGTCGAAGTGAGTTGATCGATGCACTGTTTTTGAGTTAGCCCTCGCCGAAAATCGTAATAAATCATAGCACGAAAATTTTCACGACTTAAATCCATGGTGATAAAGACGCCACAAAGGATAAACAAATGACAGCTACATGAAACAAATTGTATTCTTTAGCCAAAGAGTTCCATTTTTAAATGTTATAATTACTTTTTTAATATTGTTCTGTAACTGGCCAGTTCCGGATACATAAATAGCAGCCCTCGGATAACGATTACGTTCAGGAAGAAAATTGTTTTTTCTTCCTGATTCTGATTCCTGATCATGATTTTTTCCTAAGATAATTTAGTATTTTAATTTGAAGTGAATGTGAAGTGGTGGTGATGGATTTTCTTTTTATGATAAGTATATGTACGTAATTGTATTTTACTTAAATTTACTTAAATTGAATGTAGTTTACTATAAAACAAAAGATTATTAAGAAGAAAGAAAAGATTTTAACTATTCGCCCTATTTGGAGAATCCTTTGGTATGATTATTATTGTAGTCTCTCGAGCACTGAAATGGAAATGCATCGACTTTTTGAATGAGAAAGCAGCTTTTAAGAAGGATTTATGTGAATATGAATAAGTATACGATGGGTACGTTATTTATGAGGTTTATTGAGAAGTTTTGAAATGAATTAAAAAATTTACACACACTTTAAAGAGACTAGTGCTATGATAGTAATCACTCAGTACTGATAGAAGTTAAGTAGCACTTGTCAGTTGAATTATTTATTAGACTAAATGCCACAAATTACTTTAGAAAAGGTGTGGTTTAGTAGAGGTAGTTAATCTTTCGTGATACAGTTATTAAACTAAGTATGGTTCGTAACCAAGTTTTATCTCCATAGAGAAATAGCCTGACCTATCGGTAGAAAAATATAAAAAAAAATACCATGATGCGTCCATAAAATTGTCATTATTTACCAATAGTTTTATACATTTTTGAAAATATTTATTGATATGTTATCTGGCGATGGTCTCCAAAGTAATATTATATTGATTCAGATGTTACTTTACTAAAATCCATCCTAGAAATCAATCTGTACCTATTTTTTGGTTATTTTCCGCTCCTAAGCTTTAAACCGATGCATGTTTCGCTGCTAAGAATAAAAGAAAAAGAGCTTAGGACTTGGTCAGTTACCCGGCACCGAACATGTCGATTCATAATAATAATAATTTGCTTATTTACACATACATACATACATATCCTCACGTATCCTTAACGGGGTAGTCAGAGAGGACGGAGCGTCAGTCATCGCGGTCCTTAGATAGTTCTTTCGCCTCCTTAATACACAACACTCATCATTCTTCTCATCATCATCATTCACTTTCACTTAGATTTGCGAGTGCTTTTGACATTTTCGTCAGCTAACGCTCTGGTTATTTGATCTTCACAAGTCAGCCTTGGTTTTCCTTGGCTTCTGCTATCACTGACTTCGCTCTATACATTTTCTTCGTCAATCTTTCATCACTTATTCTTTATATGTGCCCGAACCAAGATACTTATTTATAACACTAACGACATAAATTAGGTTACCAGGTATATATTATATATGCCTCTATATAAAAAAAAAAAATATTTAATAAAAAAAATTAATATTAACGCAATGTTTATACAACACTAAAAGATCGGTGTTCATAAATGGTGGCACGCTCTTACGAAATTATATTACATATAATAACTAACTAAATAACGAGCATAAATAAAAACAAAAAATAACAACAATGACATTTAATTATAAATGCCATTGACAATATTTGGATATTTGTATTTGATCTGAACGTTGTATTTGATCAACGAAAAGTTAACTATTTTACACTAAAATGTGTGAATGTGATCTGTGACGTATCTATGGCCGTCACACTACGCCAAGCCTGTATCGTGGGGACCAAGTGGGAACAAAAGGAAAAAGAAATCGAAATTTTAGGCGGAAGACAATTACAGAATGTACATAGATTTATTAATGGTTCTACCTATATTTTCTCGTATCTATGCTTCAGTGAGGCACAATATCAAATTTAAATTTCATCTATTTAACCATACATCTGTAATTAAACTATTACATTATCCAACGACGCTAAATTTCAACCCTTGAACAATCTCTGATATGCTTTAAGACAGGAGGGAAGAAAGGGAAGGAAAATTTCGAGCTCTTTCATAGGTGTTTCTCGTAACGAACTTAAAATACTATTGTAAAAATATGACGCGTGTAATAATAGGTATTTGAAGACACCTGCTTATTCATTTCTGTTAAACGGCGCTCATTACTCAGTCTAGCAGATTTAAACATATGCAATAAGCCGATATCATTTTTTGAACTTAAATGATCCTATTCAAACATTCCTTTTATGTTCTTTGAAACGTAAATCGTTAGTTTTCTTGCGCTCTATGATTTTTTGTTAGAAACGTAAAACATTTTCTATAGATATATATTTATTACTTTTATTTATTTATATTTCTTAAGGCATTGGTAACAAGACCATCAGGCTAATGACGTAACTTCTGGAGAAACATTAACTGTCCCTAACACTCCTCCAGTAAAGTGATAGTAAGCTTTACTGAAGTTAAAAAGGACTTCTTGGAAGAGCGCGAAAACTTCAGCTACACATGTTTATTTAGATTTCCTCCATTCTTTTCACTTACGTAGAACTTAAAAAACACAATATACTATCACTGTTGTACTTTAAAACTCCTAAAAATATAAAAATTAGAAAATCTAAATAAAATGACAACTTCACTTCTCCCGTTCCCGCCAAAAAGTCCTACATATATATAAATTATCTTATTTCATATATTCAAATGGATAATATAAGTTACTAGCTGTTACCCGTGACTTCATCCGCGTGGATTCCGGAGAAAACGAACTATACGTATAGTCAGTCTTATTGTAGAGGTTTTTGATTGGAAAATTAAAAAAAAAATCTAAATCACGACAACAGCGCCACCTATCGGATCCAACTACAGCTAAGAACCTTCCAGGTGACCCCACAAGTACAAAAAAAATCATCAAAACTACGATCTAGCCGTTTCGGATGAAAATAATTACAAACACGCCCACACTGGAATTTTATGTATGTAGATATGTACTTACAATGATATTTATGTACTTATGTATAAGTAAGAACAATATAAGCACAATTAAAATTGTAACGTTTTCTCCTTATTTCGTTCAGAATAATACAAGAAACTCAAAGCAGAAACTGCTCATTACTATTTGATCTGAGTTGAACACAAAAAAATACTTAATACCTTTTGAAGTCAGTATATAATACTAATGCCTTCGGAGTTCAATGGAATTACCCACCCTATTTATAAAGACAACGGTATGATTTTTTAGATTAAGTCTTTTAAATAGTGTAACTTCTATGAAATTAATTAGAAGTTTTTCAGTGATGGTTCTACAAAAAACACATAACGATAGCATGACAAACCCGCGACAAGCACACAAAAGTTCTAAAAATGTTCGTTTCGGATTCCGAAGTGTAGCAAGGCTATCCCAATTATTTTTAAAAGTACGGAAATGTGTCTGCTATCATTTTAAAATAGTACTAGCGACTCGCGCCGGCTTTGCATGAGTGTACATAAGTAGCCTAAAGCCTTGTCAAAAAGCCAAGCTGTCCCGAATTAATTTTTTTATAGTTACACTTTGGTACTCCTTCTCACCTTTTCATAGGCTCATATATATAAATCAGAAAACACAAAGCTACAAAAAGGTTTAAATATTTATTTGGTAGGTTTTGTACACGAAATTTTATGTTCGTAAATACATTTAATTTTTTAAAATTTTTTCTTTGACACTTCTTTTTAACTCATGCGGGTTTGAGATTTCAAAAACACCTACTTGGTAACATAGCTCTATGTAGCATAAGGAATATTTATTTAAACAAGGTAGGTTTTAATATATCCTGAGATTCTGTGATGAGTCAGTCAATATATGTATAGATAATTTTCTGCAATCGCTGAGAAATGCGTGATGTAGTATTTTCCTAAGGTTTCCATAATATCATATTTGTTAAGTGTCAGCTACTGAGAAAATATGCGAAAACTATTTTAAAAAAAGGAGTTCAATGAAATTGGGTCGATTACCGCTGCCTGTATAGCTCAACATACCCGTCGTAAGTTTCCAAAAACATATTTATCGTATGTGTTGTCTAATATATATTCGCCGTCAGTTCGTTCGCTCGTTCTTTTGGATCGCGGAGGTTCACGCAGATTAAAAATTTAACATAATGGCACATAGTACTTGTAACAAACACGGAAAGTAATTTACCGTTCATGGGAAAAGGTGGATAATTGGGAATAATATGTATGTCTATGTCGATTAAATATAGCTGTAGATAGATCCACAAGGGCTTCATTCGTGCATCGCTCGACCATATAATACTCAGATTAAATTTATTGACACGTACAATAAAATTATACTATAGGTCGCCCGGTGGTCGAAATTTGAAAAAATGTAAATTTAAACCTATAATATAAACTCTTTGACGACAATCTCGATGACGACAACGATCCAATTATAGGTTACACGAGTTACATATGTACGATCTTATTCGTCGATCGATTACTGGCTTAGCGGTTACTGGCTTAATGAATATTTTATTTTAATAAACCTTTTGTAAAATGAAGTTGAAAAAATTATACCTGAGTTTCTTGTCGGTTCTGCTTAGTATCCAGGTTTGCTATTTGAACTGAACTAAAGTAAATTTGACTTCTAAAATACCTTGCAATCGGGTTTACTGGAATAAATTAATTTGACTTTGACTTTGACGATCCGTAAAGAATCCGTACGATCACAAACTATTATGAGTGATATTGACAGTCTTTTTGACATTGGCAATATGCACGTGTACGATGAGTATTAATTAAATTTAATATATTTGTAATACATATTACATAAACATTTTAGTTTTCCGCACTTTTGCTCCATGTAAACTTTAACTATGCCAAATTTCACACTCCTCACTAAAAGGTATCTAAAGTTTTCGTTTTACGTATAATGATAATTACATACATAAAATATTTACATAAATGTGTCCGTTTATAGATTCGACATTAATTTACATAGTATGTTAGCCTTTAAGTAAGTACACATCACCACATTTACGTAGGTATCTAATATCTTTTACAGTCTTAGTACAGCTTAGTTCATGTTACTGGTAAATATCATTCTTTGGTAATTGCCGATATAAGTTAATCTAGGAAAATTTGTTTCAGTTGTTTACAGACCATAAGTGCGTATATTCAATTATTAAAGTAATTTAATAGTACGGGAGTTGGACTGATGCCAAAGTTATTTGTAAAATTATAATATTTTATTAGAGATTAAAGTATGAAATGCCGTTTCGTACTAAAAAATTAAAACAATTTTTTTTCATAAGATGAATAATATTTATGTAATCAAAGTATTTACCCTCGTTATCTATAAATTATCACCATATAATCGGGAGATCATTTTAATCTTTGCGATAAAATTCTGGGGACTTGGAATCTACAAACTGTGTGAAGACGTTTTGTACTGTTTCTTCGAAAGAAATTTTTTTCCGCGCAAAAAATTGTCCAAATCGCTCAGCAAATGTACGGTTTCTAACTCCAGGTCTTGTAGTGCTAAAACTGATTCTCAAGTAGTGTGAGGTCTTACGTTAAATGGATCAATAATGGCGAAGATCGATTGACGAGTTGTTACTGTTTTGCTGCGAGTTTCGCCATCATTGTTCGGAGTTCTCCAAAGTAAACATCTGCTATTATTGCTTGATCAGATCTGAGGAAGCTTTAGTGAATTACACCATAAAGTGACCATTAAAAAGTAACCATCATCTTTTCATGCTTAAGCTTCGCTTTAGAGCACTGGTGTAGCGTTTGACCTGGGGTTAGTCATTGCGTTGTTCACTTGCGATTATCATAAAGAATCCAATTTTCGTCACACGTCACCATTTGCTCTTAAATTCCTTCTTTTCTGTACCGGTTTATTAAGGTAAGACAAGCTTCAACGCGCGCTGCTCTCTGCAGATCAGTCAAATCGTGAGGCACTCATTTTTGAAGTTTTTTAATTTTACCGATTTGCTGCAAATGTGTCAATATTGTTGGTACTTAACGTCAAACCATGCCGCTAATTCCTTGGTAGTTTGATACGGTACGGCTTCCATCATAACCTTCAATTCATCGTTATTTATTGTAGTGGCTGGTATTCCTCGTGGTTCATCATCCAAGTTTCCATTACTAAAGCGGTTAAACAAAAAACGCATGGTGGGTTCGTTAGTCGTATCGTCTCCAAACACAGTATTGACATTACGAGCAGTTTCTGCAACGTTAGTCCCACGTCGGAAGTTCTCGTTAAAAGCTGAATATAAAAACGATTGACAATCGAATAATCAAATGTCATGATTTTTTTAAAGTTAAAAAGTTAATTTTCGCGTGAAAAAGGTTTCACTCTGACATCTGACACTATGTATTTAATTTATTTAATTTTAATTCAAAGTGGTCAGTGCGTTAAAACGGCAATTTACTTTTACCCCTATTATGTTATATTTAGCGGCCAGGCATTATATATCTATATATATTTCAATTATATTGTCTAAAAATAAGTTAACGAGACGTTTTACCAGTACATTACTTAAAATCGTATAAAATTTCTGTATTATCTTTATACGTATTAGGTCACATTAATCTTCTTTATACATATTAGGTATATAACTACACTACTGTCCGACATTAAAGGAAACTAACAATTGCTAAGAAAACCACCAAACTGACTTGAAAACCACGTGTAGTCCTGATTACTAAATGGAATAACTTACCTATGATATTTTTCAATCGTAAATAAATAACTTAAAATAACGTTAAGATACTTTTATATTTCGCTTTAACTTTTAGTTGGTTGCGAGAAAAACACACACACCTACGCTCGTAATACATTAAATCTAAATGACAGGTGGCGAAATCCTAACTGTTATACATACTATTTATATCTAGAGACACGTTTTAGTGATATCGGGAAACAAATGGCATTTCTGAATATTGAAATATTGGTGGTGTATCAAATTGCCTCTTATGTCAATGTACCGCGCCTCCCTTTACTTCTTGTGTAAAACGAATTCGGCAGTACGTGTCACTAAAGAATTAAAAAATTTCGTAAAGCAGTACATAATTGTGATAAAACTTGAAACAGAATGACTGATATAGTTCTGCTATAGAAGAAATTAAAAGATTTTTTGATCGATTCAATTTATCGGAGAATTACGGAAGCTGTAGTAAAAGCATATACTTAATTCCGAGTTCCGACTTACCTTTATTTATAAGTAGAAACATAATTTACTTTAACGACGGTCCCGCGAAAAAATTGACTCAGAAATATCGCAAAATTATATGAGTCCATAAGTGTGAAAGTGTTTTAGTTCGCTCCACAAATCAAAGGACGTGTAAAAAGGAATTTTGCGTTATTACAGCTAGAACACGGCAAAGGCGGCGACTGTTCTGCGTTATTCATGAATTCCAACACCTTCTGTCTGGACTAGGCGCTGAATTTGTCAATTTTTACTTCGAGTTTTTGAATACTTCGTGTAACTTTTAAGAATCTTTAATAACGAATCTCTCTTTCAAAATACTACGTAAGTAATTCTCATAACGGATATAATTTGTTTTTTCATAGGTGCTTTTAAGATGTTAACAATTTTTATGAGAATATCTGTTGTTTCAGTTAAGGAATATTGGAGATATTTTTTAGCGAAAACATATCCTCGCGTTATATCCCTAACGGAGTAGTTAGAAAAGATGAAGTGCCAAACACTGTAGTCCTTACGTGCTTGTTTATACATACATACATACATAACCTCACGCTGTATCCCTAACGGGGTAGTCAGAGTACTTGTTTATCTTTCTCTAATTTCATCAAAATCGCTCGCCTAATGTAATTAGTAACATATACCTATTAACGTTATTAATATGTCATTCCGGTAACTAATGAAACGTAGCTGTAACGGTAAATTTAAGCTAAGATTTATTATGTAATAACGTTTAACTAATATTTTGTTCCTCAGTACCATTGACGGCGGTCTGCAAAATATTGTACAAAACGTATTGTTGGCAGTAAAAAAATCATACGAAATAGGTATGCGAATTTACATATTTTAGCTTCATAATTTTTAAAATTTCTGGGTTCATGACCTTCTTATTCTTCTATATTAATATGAGATTTGAGGAAGCGAAAAAGGTATGTTAGGACCGCGACGCTTGGCGCTCTGTCCTCTCAAACTACCCCGTTAGGGATGCAGCGTGAAGATATGTATGTATGTATTATCAGAAAATATCAAAATGTATCATTCTGCCAAAACCGCTGCTGAAAAGCTTAGTATTTTTTTTATGTTTAGGTAGTATTTCGCAGCTTTCGATTTTCAAGCCTGTTAAGCCCGGTTGTGAAGGGTGCATAGAATACTGCTGCGAATTCTCGTTCCACTCTGTTGTATGCAGGATCAGGCGACTCATTGACGATGTAACGGTAATTAAAATTAAGCTTCAAGGTACCGTTGCGCCGTCGCGTCGCCTATCCGCTATTATATAGACCATACTTTGTTGGGCGTGAGCACTAACTTTTATACTTCCATTATAAAGATGTGTGTGCGTCAAATATTTTTGTATACAACTCCATGTTTGTTACGTTACGAGTATTGTTTTTAATGTGTTTGAATGTGAATTGCAAGCTGCAATGAAAACTTATTCTCGATGTCGCCATTGTTAACGTACCTTTCATGTGAAAAACATGGTTCCTTTTTGTAATACTGGTGTCGGTAAAAGTTCTCGAGCTTATTGAGGAAACTCAGGAGGAACATTTTTGAATACAATCATACATATTATCTTCTATCTCACGCTGTATTTCTGACGGGGTATTGTCAGAGAGGACGAGGTACCAAGAATCGCGGTTCCTGCATACTTCTTTCGCCTCCTTAAGTCTCATCGTTCTCTCACACACTTTCGCTGAAATATGCGAATGCTTTTGACATTGTCGTCAGCTAATACGCATATGTACATATATCTGTATCCCTAACGGGTTAATCAGTTACAATGATATCTATTTAAATTTAAAAGAAATGACGTGTTCAGTAAGTAAGAGAGGCATATTATAATTCTAAAAAGAGTACTAACTTGTAACTTCAGATATAGAACGAATAAATTAAATTCGGTTCAAAAATTATTTAAAAATGTAATTATAACTTTTATGCTACCATAGCTACCAGTTTATCCATAATGTTATTATCATGTGGTGGTGCAAG
Organism: Zeuzera pyrina; assembly: GCA_907165235.1. Lineage (NCBI taxonomy): Eukaryota > Metazoa > Arthropoda > Insecta > Lepidoptera > Cossidae > Zeuzera > Zeuzera pyrina. The sequence continues at coordinate 16,317,246 of OU015624.1, forward strand.
AAAATGAGCTGGAAAGTCTCGTTTGGAACCACAATTGGAATATTTATTCCGTACTCATAAAAAGTAAAATACGCGACGAAAGTTATAATTTTTTTATTTTGTTATTAATTCTGCATCTAATTTTAGAATTCTATCCACCACTCACATATTTTATTCATCTCTTTCCGGTTACCTTGTATAAATATTATTTCTGTGCGAGTTCAACAAAATCATAGAGATTCTTAAACATTGATGATTACAAATAAATAATCATCTATCGGTTCATTCGTCAGAAAAAACTTTCTCGGGTTATGTCAGCGCAGAGGGCCATAAGCGGCACCGGCATCAATCACTAACGACGAGTGGGATTACTAGAACGGGCCGTCATCCAACCAGGCGACGAATTTACATAAATAAGCTCATCTGTATTCAGCATGCAGCGAGAGGAACCCATGCAACAACATGTGCCATTCAACTTGCAAGCCTCTATTATTAATTGTGGACAACTGGCGCTTGGGAGTCGTGCAGAAACTCACGAGCGGCACCACCGACCTCGTTGTTTCTAGTTTAATGGAAGTTCTAAAGCGCTTTTAGTTTCACTTTGTTTATCGATTCATATTCGCTTTATGTGCGGCGCTGCTTACCAAGAGATTATAATATTATCCTGCAGCGGACGTACGATTAACTTTGTGCTTTGTCTTAAAAAATAATCTCAATAATGTAGCCAGTATTTATTCGTTAGCACTTTTGAAACAACTTTTTCTTATGCAACGTAAATATTGCAACACCGTCCTAGCTGCGATGGCGATTACTAATCGCACAGGGTGCTCTATGATAATGCTGTTGAGCAAAACAGTTAACCCTGAAAGCTGCTATTAAACAAGTTGCTCGTAGATTTAAATTTTGAGCTCGTAAATTAACCCTTCATCCTTTTGAAATAGCGAAGGGGTTGGGACCTAATGGTCTATTTGTGAAACGTAATGGGCCGGCCAGGCCGAGCATATTAGACAATTTGGACATATTCTGACTTCGCTCTATTCATTAAGAGGCTTTATACTGGGTCCGTATCCGAAGGTTTGTAACATACCTAGGAATCCGTAATACTATAGACTTAATATTGTCTGTAACACAATTATAATTTGGAATTGCAGTGTTTATTATTTAGTTTTTATTGCATAACACGTGAATTTAGATTTCTAAGCCAAGGTGTATATTTATGAGAACCGTTGATATTAGAAACTGACGTTACATATAGTAGTTGTGACTATAAATATGGTTTTAGTTTCTCTATTGATTGATACGAGTGTGTTATCAAGGACATATCGCGTTGTGATCTCGAGAAATTCATATAATCAATTTACATGTCGACAAGAAAAAATGTAGCTTTGCTCAAGGCTTATACGAGTTATACTGTGCATAATGTGTTTGTAACTGAATATATATTTAAAAAACACTGCAAAGAAAATAAGGTTAATTTTTATATAATAATAATAATAGCAAATATTGTCAATATTATATTTCCCTTTGGGTGTAAATGAGTTGAGGATGCAGCAAAAATTACACCTTGATGCTACTCGACAATAATATTTAGGCTTGGATATGGTAAAGCGAAACTAGATAGTAATCAGTGACGTGTTGTTAGCCCGTCACTTGAGCAAGCTCTTTATATGATAAAAAACCTATACTTTGGTCGAATTTAACAAAATGCGCGGTTAGCGTATTTTTTATCGTTTTCTGTTGATGACTACACACGCCAATAAATCAATACATCACTCTTGTAGAATAAAATGTTTTTTCTTTGTTATAAACCTTTTTTGTACCATTTGTAAAAAATTAAAACGTCATGAAATTTAATATAACACTGGGTTCCTGGAGCTACGAAGCCCATCGACTGGTTTCTGATATTTGTAAGAGACTGGTCGAGGCTTCGAGAAACCCCCGGGCTGGCAGCTTCTTCCGTCAACGAATCGGCTTGGCTATTTAAAGAGGCAATGCTGCCAGTCTGCTGGGTACCTTAAGCAATGACAGCTTTCTAAGCGGCAACTTTGACGAAGTCTATTATTTAAGACAACGTGTAGTTTTAAGTTTGTAATAATTAATGTATTGTAACATTTTTTCGCTATTGTACCTTCTTTTTAAGAGCTTAGAGGTTGTCAAAGAAAATAATTGTAGAACTGGCAAGTTAAAAATTTAAATATGTTTTTTTTTTGAAGAATAGAACAGGATTTGAAAAATGAGAAAAAAAAGAGAGAACAAGAATGGTTGTGATGGAGTAAAGAGATTATTTTTCTCCTCAAAAAGAAGATATTTGATTTCTTTGTAAAAGTAAAATCCGTTAAGAATATTAAAGAAGATGTTGGCAAAGTGAAAAAGAAAGAGGCTCGAACCAGAAAACTGATGTCGCCCAAACTTCCAAGGCAAATGTACCCCTCGACAAGAATAAGGGGGAGCAATGGCTTCAATCGGATAAAGAGCACATTAATCAAGGTGACGCACCAGTTTCATACGAGTTTATAGAACTTATATTTACAATGACGATGCTGATTGCAGAATTTTATAAAGTCGACTTATAATTTTGGAGATAACATTCGAGAGTGGAGTATGGGACAATACAATCTAATTTAAGTCAGTGGTTTGTGTTTTTTTATCATAATGTGTAAATTATAAGGTGAAAGGTATTTTATATCTGATTTTTGTAAACTACACCACACCATCACAACCACTTTGATATCTATGTTTCTCTTTTATTCACAAAATTAGTATTGATTTATTTGTTTCAAATTATATTACAATTTTCCTTTTAAAATAGAATTTTATTTAAAAAGATTTCCAATAAATTTCAAAATTTACTTTATCCATTCCCTTTTTGAGGCATCCGGGTGGGAATGGTATAGTATGTATGTACCTTTTTGTTATTAATAATAAATCTTATTAAAATGATGAGATTTGATACCGTCCTCTCTGACTACCCCGTTAGGGATACAGCCTGAAGATACGTATGTATGTATTAATAAAGAAATTATCATAGTATCTACTATTAGTTTTTTTCGATAAATTGTGACTAAAAACAACAACATATTCTTTCATCTACGCCATTTCTTATAGGAGTTGTAATTTAATTATCGCTATATAAATATTGTGATTTCTTACGTCGTCCTCGTAACAGAAGAGATACAAAGAGTTGTAAGAATGTTCGCAAAGAATTCGAAGCCGATAATGCCCGATATTTCGCCGTCTAAGTGTCATTTTCCGGCTTGGAAAATATTATCGTGACACTGGTAGCCCGTTTTAACTGCACCCAGGCCGAGGGTACGCCCTCGGCCTGGGTGCAGTTAAATCGTCGTCACTATCGTTACATTCAGTTAAAATCCAGATCTGCATGAATCTCGAAAGTGAAAACGTCAGTTTTTTACCGCGTCAAGCTCAGTCGCTGGACTTGTGCCTCATTAAACAAGCATGGGATATACACGAGAGGGCATTCTGAAAGAGAGAGAAAGCTGAGAGATCTGCTCAAATTTCAGTAGGTTCGACTGTCCTATCTTGCCTCGGGGATATATTATTGAGATAATGAGACAGTCTATCCTACTGAAAGAGCATATATAATGTATATAATATGATAAGGTTTTATTGATTCTGTGCCGAATTAATGCAGACAAGTTTTAAACAGTCGAAGAGGAAATACCAATTTTTATTTGAAAGTCCATCTAGTTCATTTTTGTGAAAACAAATTTATTGTTTTTTTAGTCGTACTTTAAGTCTACTTTTTTATTATAAATCAATTTAAACAATATAGTGTTTTGTTAAACGATAAATATTTAACAAAATCAGAAAGCAGTAATAAGGAAGAAAATAATATACATCATTAAAAATATTTAAAAATCAATAGGCGTAGGCTTTCAAACTCGATGAGGTTTGAGTTCTCAATTGAGTTTGAAAGTGCGGATTAGCTCTGTCCCCGTTACTCCTAGTGTTGAGCAATAATGTTGCATGTTTGTGAAATCACAGTAATATGTATAATAAATATAATGTACAATAATATTGTAGTCTTTACACTTCTGTAGAATCTCTTTACTTTTTCTCCATCTTTACCCACTACCGGAACTTAAAAATTCATTATTCAAATACGAGTTTTATTCACAATTCCTATTTTCGTAGTACCTAGACTTTCAAATATTTATTCATAGATGGGAAGCCAATTATTTCTATATTCAAAAATATATTTTAAATATTAAAAGTTTGCAATTGCGTATTATTAAGTATTTTTATTTTTTAACGTACCTAAAAATACATCAAAATTAAGTTACACACCACAGATCTCGGGGATATCCGTACCTGAAACTCAAATTTTTGTACAGAGGTTGCTACTAACCCCAAGGGAAAGGATAGCTCAAAGTTGTGAGCAGGGATTTACGAAATTCGAAAGTTTTCAACATTTACGTAATGTAACAACTAAACAAAACGCAGTGTAGCGTATCTGTAGGTGCTTACGGTTTCTGACACATTTATTTTCGTATAAGTTGTTTGCGTAGGTATCTACCTGGTTATGTATTGTTTAGAATTTCCTTTTGCTAATTATAGTTTTAGAAAGCAAAGAAAACTCACTTCAGGAAATAATGTTACGAGCAATAAAATAAAGTGCATCTAGTTATAAAAACTTTTATAACAGTTTTTGAAGAATTACTTCTTTGAATTGGAATTGTTCTTTGTACTTACTTGTACAAGAATCAGCTATCCCAGCTGATGATCCCCGTTTCGTCCACGTGGAAAGTAATTTTTTTCATACTAACTGTAACGCCTTTTTCAAGCCCTTAAGTGTTGAATTTTTAAAAATCTCTGAGTGCTTGCTTACTGTAAGTCTGTGTGTTTCAAGTATCTCTGGATTCATAGTCAATATGTCACTTTTTCAGTCAGTTATTCAATCCGTCAGTCTAATCTTTTATGATTACAGAAGAAATAAGATTAAATAACAATATGCACACGTAAGTCGATATATATTACTCATAACCATTTCGTAACTAATACATAACGTCAGAGCATTTTTTATTTGGTATTGATAGAACATCAAGGTGTGGATTGAAATCACATTGACACTATATTTGACGTATTTGGGTTTGACTAGAGTTTGATCAAGGTTTGACTAAGTGTTGTTTCTAAGATTCTCCATTGAAAGGGAAGACGAATTAAAAAGGACTTCTTGGAAGAGCGCGAAAACTTCAGCTGCACATGTATGTTTAGACCACCTCTATTTTTTTCACTTGTGCAGTATACTATCACATTTGTACTTGAAAACTAGGAAAAATGCAAAAAATAGAAAATCTAATTAATTTTTCAACTGTTCTTCTGTTTCCGCCAAAAAGTCCAATGACTAAGTATAGGAGAGTTTGTATTTCAATGGGATAGTACAACCATAGATAACTTGTTACACTTTTTATAAGCTTTTTTCCTTGGCTCTTATAAGTGGTTTTACCTTAAAAGTTCACTGTAACGAGTCCTACGCCTTGGTCGACATTTACTACTGGTGCGGGAAGATGAATAACTGCCACATTATATAATATTAATACAGTTCTTTGTCTCACAGAAAAAAAAATGTACAAAAAATATTGCATACATTCATTTGAACAAAAAAAGTGTTACAAAAATAAAAAGTGTGTCAGTTAATTATTTTCCCGCGCAGATCGTAAGATTTGGCCAAGCAATAGGGTGTTTTATATGAAACTGGTGGCAATTAGCAAGCAAGAGGAAATACTCCCGACTAGAAAAGAAGGCGTCAAGGCGGCTAGTGTTTCTTGTGCCTTCATGATTTGTCCATAGCGAATGGCAAACGGTGTGAAGTTATGCACGTCCACATATTTATAACATAAAACAAATAAAAAAAAACGACGTACGACATAAATATGAGTGAAAATAAAAAATATATGTCGGTGAAAATAATAAACGGCACTTATTTAACTATACTAAGGCAAAGCGCGACTTCCGGTTTGGAAGGGATAACGCGCTAACGGAACGTCGGGCCCGGCGCTGACAGTCTGTTGGACTACGGCGGCCGGTGCGATAGCATTTCTTCGATGGATCGTTTGTCAATATTAAGTTTCGAATTACCTACATAATAATTATTACAAAGAGTTTTCCGTCGTTTGCACATTAACTTTGTCTTAACGTGGTATTTTATGGAGTAGTTCGCCTCTTGTAAGATTAGGTAGCTATTTCTCATCGCTGAGTCGCAAGAGCACGAATTGGACTGTCTTTTCCGAGATATATAACTCTTTGGAAGTAACGTCTGAATACGATGTCGTTTCATTATATGAAATTGATGTGCTCAAAGTATATACAATGTACGGTATATACAATGTACGGAATTAATGGATGAAATATTTATTTATTGAGGATAATACTTGCCAACGTTATTCAACGTTCATTTGAAATAATTAGGCTCGCTTGTTTTGAATTTTTAAGTATTTAATGAGTTATTTTTGTAAGGTGGAAATCTATGGTCACAAGTTCATCGTGTTTATTTTATTTAACGTAAACATTACAGTTTGGAAAATGAACGTATATAGGTAGTGTTATCGTTTACAAAATCTTTATTAAATATGTGATGTGTCAAAGTAAAATAAATGACGTAGGTTTATAATATTGGCTCATTGTCAGATTCTTAATTGTAATAAATGAATAAAATACCTTAATCTATGCCAGCAAACTCTCTTTAATTTTTGTATAAACATTTTAATCCCTGTAGACAGTCAGCTCCTTCTGCAAACACGAATTTTGTACCTGATCCAAAATACGGTAAATTAGCAATGATAAATGCGATTAAATGGACCGCCAGTTTTAGAGAAAAGCTTAATTAAGGTTTTAGGATTATGTCATTTCAGAAAGGGACCGCATTTACTTATTTTTCGTATTTCATAATATTCTTTTTGTTTTAATAATGTTCATAAAATTTGTTGTAATGGCTCTCGTAGGTTATTTTAACAGAAATTTAATATGAAGACGGATATACATACATATTATATTGTATAATATAGTGTTTTAGGTGATAACTTTTTTTGACCGTTACTAGGAATCTCTTTATGTTATGCTCAATTTATTTTTCTGAATTGCAATTTTTAGTGGCCGTAATTTAAGTTTTGGGGTACCTAATATACAGACATTTATGTAAACAGAGGTTGTAAAGTAATAGTAAAATAATAAAAAATGTAGGTATATATTTTAATTTAAAGTAAAACTTAGAAAATCATAATTTTTTTTTAGAAAAACACAATTTTCTTTTTCGTTAGATACATAATCCACGAGATAAGAACTTAAAATCGTTTTATCGTCGTCATCGTCGTTTGAATCGTTGTTACAGTAAAAATTGTACCTACATATTATTAAGTGCATTTACGTCATACGTAAATATACTTAATAAGTCAAAAAATAATTTTATGTGAATGCTCACTTACACATGTTAAATGAAGAAATGAAGATGGAATAGTCGTAGTAGAAAAGTAGAACCAGTATTTTTACTAGTATTTAAATTATAATTTATAAGAAATTTATAATTTATAAAAAATATTTATTATTATGCTATGCAAAAATCTTTTTATGCCCTTTTTGTAGAACTCCATGCTGTAGTCTCCTGGGAAAACCTCGATGAGTTCGCTCCCATTCCACAACCTCAAAGTTCGTGGGAGAAAGCTCCTTTGAATCAGAGCCTTTTTTTGCTTCTCTTTATTTACATTGGATTATTCTATTATTTTTTAAATTATTTTGTCCACTGAAATATAACATTTAGTCAGAATGGAGGTCACAGATGTAAGAATAAGGAATAAAAATCACCGGCTACCTTATATGGACAGTTTGGAAGACTCGACTCACTTATGTAAATCGCGGCGGTACCTACGTGCAAACGTTATATTTACACTTCCTGATTTTTATCGTAGCGTAACAGCGACTCGCTGAGGTGTGTATTATGTCCCCGTTTTCTATTTCTATCATATTTATAACAGGAAACAATTTTTCGCATGAAAAATCATAACAAATTAATGGGTATTAGAAATGTTTCTCTATTGTACAAAAAATAATGATAACGAAATGAGAAAGTGGAAGGAACAAATTGAAATTCGAATTAGTCAACGCTCGAATTCTCAATATTATATAGGTTGTAATATATAGTATCTATGTATTATTACATTTTACATATAGGCCGTATTTATTTCACAATAACGCAATATTTTATAAACCTTCAATGAATAGACTATGAACACAATGATCGTAGCTCACATTTAACACCAAGCTTATCCATACTATTATATTAAACCAGTAATATTTGTGTATATATATATATAGATAGATATATAAATATATATATCTAGCTTTCTCGAGAACGACTCTAACATATATATATATGTTAGAGTCGTTCTCGAGAAAGCGATATCAAGTATATATATATATATATATATATATGCTTGATTACGATATTGATGAAATTTACAGTACAGGGGTCGAGGGAGGCTATAAATCAATTTAGCTAGGTCTCAATTCTGAGAAAAATCGTTTACTCTGTCTTTCACTCACTTAAAACTTTTAAACTCCAGGGTTCTAATTTTTTTTAATTTTGCAACAGAATTTACCTTCTCAATAGCACGGTGGTCGAGTATAGGTCTATCACTCCGAAGTGCGCGGGTTCGAATTCTGCAATGTGGTCAGATAGTTTCTTGTTTTTTTTTAAAGTAAAGACCGAGTAAAGCTCGGTCGCCCGGATACTAATTTTAAATAGACAAGTTGAAGACGTTGTTAAGTGAGCTTTTAGTGTCGTTACACGTATAATTCACGGTTCTTTTTACCTAGACTAGTGTTATAAATAGAAGAGAGGATTTTGAAAATTTTTTTTTATGCGGAGGGAAATCTGCGATTCCACTGTACCTATTTGCAAAATTCTTTCACTGTTTATGATAATTTAACAATATTAAATTGGCTACGTATAATTAGAATTTCATAGTAGTCTATGTTTTTTATGTCCAGTATATGTTTTTTTCCAAAAATCTTTAATAATGTGAATTTAGTCCGTTTTGTACACCAATGAAGTAAATAAACAATATGATTATTTTAAAATTGTAAAATTTGAATGTACTTAATTTAACTTTTCGTTTATCAAATCCTGCCATTTAGGGTGAAATCTGCAGTGGCCTATTAACGACCCTTCAAAATTATTTCAAAATGAATTTCCTAAGTTAGTACAAGGGTCTTTCATTAACAAACTTGAATTGCGCAAGAGAAGAAATACGAGCTAACTTCGATCATTGGAGGATGGACGAAGACTCGTTTAGTTGATAGAATTTATACGAAAAAATGGCTGCCTCGTAAGCCACGTTCAAGTACAACCACAAATTTCCTTTCAGAATCACATAAAACAAAATGTAATATTGTTTGCGAATATCAATATGTCACTTAGTAAAGAGGTTCTTTTTAATCTATCACGTAACATTTGATACATACATAAATAAAAATTCTTTGCTACTTAGTGGTAACAGAGTAATATTGGTTTCATAAATAATAATTTTCGTTTTTATTAGATGAGATATTTTTATGAATTGTATGGGTAGATTGAATAAAAAATGTGACATAAATTACGTAACAAGTAGAGCACAATAATAAAAATGAGAGCGGTATTTGTAACAGCAAAACTATAAAATCCAATCAAAAATAATGGTAATTGAATGTTGAATAAATTAGTAGTAGCAGTAGCGAATGGTACCTTGTCCGGGGTCCGTCCGGAACCCTACTATCTATATCTTTACTCGCAAATCCTGCCACTAAACTGCACTTGCACTGTGTTCAAAAGGAGACAAAAGAGTCTGTTTAATCTATGGTCAAAGGTAATACAATGTAATAATAATAACTCTTCAGGAAATTATTCAAAACGTGTGACTCCAAACTAAGAAAGACAGCCACTGAGATTTGGCCACAAGAAGCATAACATCTCAGTCTTCGGAGTTGCCATCGCATGTGCAATTTGAATTATTTTCTTGGCCACGACGCTGTCAAAATTCATGATACTCTAACTATCAGGAGTATAGTTTCCTCATTTGTCATCTTCGTAATATAAAAAAATTCATACATATTCTCACGTTGTAACCCTTAAGAGGTAGTCAGAGAAGATACTTATACTTATACACCTCCTTTACTTCCTCAAATCTCATCATTCGTCTCAGACTTTCGCCTAGGTATGCGAGTGTTATTGACATTCCGATCACCTAGCATTCTGTCTATTTGATCTTCATAACTCAGCATTAGTCTTCCTTGGCTTCTGCTACCACTCACTTTACTTACCATGCTTTGTAGATTTTCTTCTTCAATCTTTCATCGCTTATTTTTTCTATGTGGTCAAACAATTTAAGCATTCCTTTTTTCATTTTTACAATAACACTGACATCTAAGTATTGCGTATGTCTTTATTGCTTATTTTATCCGTGAGGGTAACACCGCACGTATTCTAAGAAATCGCATTTTGCATCGCAAAAAAATACACATTACGTATAGTACACATTACGTAAATATTCACTACCTATTCCGTCCTTATTCCAAGGGTACGAGTCCATGGTCCTCGGTCTGATAGAGGACTTAAAATGTCTAAATACATGCCTACACAGTGTTTTTTTAACTGGGACAGTATGGGGAAACCTGAATCAATTAGAGATACAGGGAAACAGTCTTAGGAAGCATTCCTAAGGCAAGGAAGCATTTGGTTTTTTTTTGTGATAACAATTTCGGCATTGCCAATTTTTTGGTCAAGCGTTAACAAATGAGCATTAAAAAAATTCTGCTCGTTTCAGTTTTATGTACGTATTATTTCATTATTTCGAAGGAAAAAATCTGTACAGAAGAACTTGGTCAAATTTATTAAAACATTTTTTCACACAATACATCTATGGGGAACTCCGAATCCGTAGGAGATACAAAGAAACCGTATTAAAGAGCAGTCGAACCCTTTTGCGAAAACAGTTTCGGCATTATAAATTTTTTGGTCAAGCATGAGTAGTCCATAAAAATTTGTGAAATTGACTATATCTTTTTCTTAATGCAGATCGACTTAGTTTCACGTAAGCGTCATTTCATTATATAGGGCAAAAAAAAATATGGACAGCAAAAACTGGTCAAATTTAATGAAACATTTTTCATGTAATAGAAAAATTCAATGTACTAAATTATAGTCTATTTATTCGGAAACAATTAATTCAAAGTGACGAAAACTTCTGTGCGCTAAAAAAGTGTTCATATTTGAATTTCGTGTAAGACGCATCGATATGAAATTCAATTATGGAACACTGATGATTTGTTCCCGAGTAACTCGACTATGATTTACCACATTGGATTCTTCTGTTGCATGAAAAAATGTTTCATTAAATTTGACCAATTTCTGGTGTCCAGATTTTTTTCATACGGTACAATGAAATGACGCTTACTTGAAACTAAATCGACTAAAAAAAGAAATAGTCGATTTTAAAATTTTTTATGAACAATTCACGCTTAACCAAAAAATTTATAATGCCAAAGTTATTTTCACAAAAGGGACCGAATGATACCTAAGATGGTTCCTTTGTATCTCCTATGGATTCGGGTTTCCTCATACAGTATTGTATGAAAAAATATTTTATTAAATTTGACAAATTTTTGCTGTCCAGATTTTTTCCTCCGATACAAGGAAATGATGCTTACATGAAACTGAGTCGATACACTCTTAAAAAAGGTTTTGGCAATTTTACTAATTTTTATGGACATCTCATGCTTGACCAAAAAATTAATAATGCCAAAATTGTTCCGGATGGTTCCTAATACAATTTCCCTGTAACTCTGGATTCGGATTTCACCATACTCTCCCAGTTAAAATAAACACTGTATATTGTATATTATTTATCCACTTGTTCTATTTTGAAAAACATTGCTTTCAAACATCAACGCAAATTGCATTTGAGAAAGAGTAATCACATCACTTTTAACTTTATAATGACAACAGGATCAATAAACAAAAGTACATATTGCTGTTTTTAAGAAACGTTTTTTGGCATTCACAAGGGGCTCCAAAACTCGGTGTCTCCAAGGGATCTTCCATGACCTAAGACGACCCTGTGTATAACTCATTCGGCGCAGACAGAGATGAACGAAAGCTCTTTCTAACTCCTATGGATTGTAAAGTCATCTTGTTTGATGTAGTGCGAATTCGTTTCGGTCACAGAGGGTTCCATACCGTATTTATAAAATGTCAAGCTTGCAACATCTATTTCTAGAGCTGTAAGCTTTTATCTTATTTTTCCTGTAAACTTCAAATAGCGTTATGTTCCTATACATATATATGTAGGTCCAGAAGTAACCGTAACCGAAGATAATGGTAACTGTCACGTCATTTCCATTTATAAAAATTACAGATATAATTTTCTTTTTTTATTACTGCTTATTATTATATTTAAAAGATGATAGGTTTAGAAATTTTACCTTCAAAGATAAACATATGAGCAATTTTGGTATCGAATATAAGCGATAAATCAAGCACGACATTGACAAACACGACTGCGCTCTGCAATCACGGACGTTCCTGTCTACACTTCCGTGTAGCGATGAGTAATATCTCGCCATTTGCACGAACAAAACATTTAGCTACTGCTTGACGAGTACTGATGTGAATTTATGTTATATGCTGAACTTGAAATTATGATGCCGCAATCTGTTTAGCTTTTTGACTTATTTGGTATTTAATAGAATTTATAATATAGTATTTAATGGAATAATGTCAGAAACACTTGCATACCTATGCGAAAATGTATGAGGAGAATGAATAGATTTGAGGAAGGGAAAGAAGTATGTAAAGACCGCGATGCTTGGCGCTTAGTGCTCTCTGATTACCCCGTTGGGGATACAGCGTGAAGATAATATGTATGTATGTATCTCATACTTTCGTTTCGGCTTTCTGCAATTTGATTTGAATCAATGTATTCAAGTAAATCTAATTACGAGGTATTTTTGGACGTCAAATCGACTTTCTTCTTCTTTAGTTAAATGGCGCTGTCGCGATTGCGAATATTGCCAATGTTACGTAGTAATGAGGATAACAGAAATAAAAAGGAGGCCAATTAAGGTGATGGTTATAAAGATTCCAGCAATTGAAGTAGGAATATACACAATGGGGATCTACATAAAACCTTCCTTTTGGTTTCAATTTTGAGACTGGAATGTTGAGCCAAAATCCACACCTAACAATGAATAGAACAAAACAACATAGAGTAAATATAAACGGGCACAAGACAACACAATTCACAGACAAACTTGATAACAATGACACCCACATATAATATATAGTTACCCACATTGTTAAAAAAAACAAAAGACTGTACACACCTAAGTAATAAGTATAAGGAGAATATAATAATAATTTTATATAATATAATAATAATCTTGGCGCTCCGTCCTCTCTGACTACCCCGTTGGGGATACAGCGTGAAGTTATGTTATGTTATGTTTATAATAATAATTACAAGCATATTACAGTTTAATGTTATTTACAAAGATAAAATTACAGAGGATGTTGACAAAAGGGAAATGGACTAAAGATAATAAATATTTGAAATTTGTAGGGCGAGGAACATCAGAAGGAAGAATGTCATATAGGGAGAACAATGGGTTGGGACAGTTCAAAAATATGTGATCAGGAGTGCCCTCATCTAAACCACACTCACAGATAGAATGATCTCGAATATGAAGTTTAGCCAAGTGAACTGGTGTGCACGCATGGTTCAATCGAAGTCGGCAAATAGTAGAGGTGATCTTTTTATTTGGATCTCTATAAGTAAAGAACCAGGTTTTATGGGGAATTTTATTTTGGATTTCGCCGTAATATTTGCCCTTAATTGATTTAGAGATCAACCATGCCCGGCTCCAAGCCTCCATCAACCTAGGTTTAGCCAAAGACTTCAGGTCGTGACAATAAATGGTATAATTGTCCATGGGAGATTGCATGCTTGACACAAGAATCAGCAGATTCATTGCCTGGAATGCTGCAGATCCAAGCCAGGACTATTTTTAAGTTATTCCGATAACATTAAAAAAGCTCCTCTTTAATTTTGATAGTTATCGGGAACCTTGATTTGGAGTGAAAGGGATTGGACGTAATAGACTGGAGACAACTAGCGGAATCTGAAAATATGAGAGTCGTATTACAGTTATGAGCTTTGGCATACTTGATTGCTTCTAAAATGGCTAACGCTTCGCCAGTAAAGACCGAAGATTGAGGAGGAAGTTTCCGATTGAGGACAATTCTAAATGATGGTAACCAAACAGCTGCACCAACACAACTGGAGTTCGACAGTTTTGAGGCATCTGTGCACATCGTTGTCCAGCCTGTCCATTCATTGGACATTTTTTCGTAAAAAAATCGTAGGAGCATTGAACGATTTTTTCCCAATACCAAAATTTAATAGTACTGAGGGGCGGAAAGTAAGGGCGTCATAGGAAACTGAGAAAAGAGGGTTACAAGGGAATTGAGACAGTTGTACAGAAAGGCCATAGAAATTAGAAAGACTTTTTACTAAACACGGCCAATCATCACTTGAACGGCGAAGATCACATAGAGAGCTTTTAAGAATGTTAAGTTTAGTATGTAAAAGATGGGAGGAGTACTGCATTATATTATAATAAAATCGATCATATAAATATTGGCTGCGAAGCGAAAGTGAAGGGTCCACGCATTCTATCTGAAGACCGTTTACCGAGGAGGACTTCATTGCACCTAAAATTAGGCGTAAAGATTTGGACTGAATACGATTCAATTTTTGCAGAAAATACTTACTACAGGGGAACATTAGAAATAGGCCATAGTCGAGGTGGTTACGAATTAAGGCATTGTACAATAATTTTAGGGTATATGGGTGACTACCTCACCAGGTGCCTACAAGGGATCTAAGAATATTAATATTCTTTTCATATTTATGTATGAGAAAATTAATATAAGGAACTCCAGATAATCTAGAGTCCAGAATAACACCCAGAAATTTAACAAAGTTTAACTGAGGGACAGTTTCACTATTAATATACAAAGGAAGGTTGGGAATAACCTTTTCTTAGTAAAGACAACAGATTGACATATAGAAGCAGCCAGTGAAAGACCATGATCTGATAGCCAGCTATTAAGGTAGAAAAGGGTAGAATTTAAACGATAAGTAATGTCTGAAAGAGACTGAGAAGTATAATACATTACAATGTCATCAGCATATTGGAGAATTTGACAAAAGGAATTAACGGAGCATTCTAAATCATATGTATAAAGATTATATAAAAGGGGACTGAGGACCGATGGACCGATTCTTGTGGAAGACCCTTCCATACATGCTTAGGAGGGAGAAGCGAATTATGGTATCTAATTACTATCGACCTGTTAGACAAAAGATTAAATATGAAGCGTACCATCCTCACGGGGATACTCAGCTGCAGCAACTTGTGCCTGAGAGCCGGAAGAAGAAAGTTATCATGTGCTGAGGCAATGTCAAGAAAAACACTTGCTAGGTAAGACTTATTAATGAAAGCCAGACGAATATCAGTAGTCAGTATAGACATACTGTCTAATGTACTCATCCTTTCCTGAAGCCAAATTGTGTATTAGTTAAAATGCCTTTACTTTCGACCAACCATTCAAGATGATTTTTGATGATGTGGTCAGTTATGTTAACCAACACGAAAGATAGAGCGATGGGTCCTCGGGAATTAGGGTCAAGTGGGTCCTTACCATGTTTTAATAATGGGATAACGATTTGGTAATTCCAAGTTTCGGGAAGGTAACCATTTACAAAGAAATGATTAATTAAACGTAAATAAAGAAGTTTACACTGATCACTGGATTTTGATATGAAAGAGTATGCGATGCCATTAATTCCAGGAGACGAATCTAATAAACCATGTATACAGGATTCTAGTTCGTCAAAAGAGAAAAGAGCGTTAGATGAATGAAGCAAGGATGGAGGTGACGGAAGGGACTCGGCACATGGGACAAATGGGGGAGCCAGTTTATCGGCGAAAGAATCTAGCCACACAGAGGAATCATTTGAAGACAAATCTTCGAAATTAAGTGAAGCACGATATTTTCTAATATTTTTCCAAACCAGGGATGAAGGAGTTCTAGGGGAAAGACTTTTACAAAAAGAAATCCATCCTGCTTATTTCTTCTTGGACAAAAGTCTTCTTGTTTTGGCTGATATCTGTTGGAAATTTAGAAAGTTTTCTATTATCATGGAGTTGTTATAGAGGCGTTCTGCTAATTTACGTTGGTGAATTAAATCTAAACATTCAGAATCCCACCAGGGAGGAGAAATTTTATGTCTACCAGAAATTTTTTTTTTTGGGGATAGATTCATCAGCAGCGGATAATAGACAGGAAAAAAATTGTGAGTAGATTTAAGAAGTCTGCATTATAATAAATATATAATTAAATATTAATAACATAACATAACATAACTTCACGCTGTATCCCCAACGGGGTAGCCAGAGAGGACGGAGCGCCAGGAGTCGCGGTCCTTACACACCTCTTTCGCTTCCTCAAATCTCATCATAATTAATAATAAATAATATTGATTTCATTGAAGTGTGAACGTATTTATCTATATAAATAAAAGGCGATGTATGTATGTATGTATGGTCCTTATGGACTCCGAAACGGCTGGACCGATTCCGATGAAATTTTCAGGGAATCTTCAGATTGCCCTAGCGGGTGTTCCTGTAAAGTTTGGCAGCGATCGGATCAGTAGATTTTTTTTTATACTGTTTAATTTATTTTAACTTCCACTAACGCCCAGTGAAACGGGCCGGGTTTGCTAGTATAAAATAAAAAACTAGTGAAGCAAGCGTTTACGTTATGAAACTTTCAGTTAAGTAATGTTACGGAAAGTTAACACGTACACGCACATACATTTTGGTTATTTGAAAGTCATAACACGTACGTTATGGCTTTCAAATAACCAAAAATTGCTACAAGGTTTGTTAAAATTATCTTATTAAAAATATTTGATTGCTGCTTATTTATTTTTCAGATTTTTTTAATTATATAGTTGGAAATTTAATCAACTTAGCGAATTAACTAAATGTTTTTCTTGAAATATACCCGCGATAGATATAAGGATACGTCGCAACGAGGACTATGAAAGACAGGATAAAAACTTCTTTGGCGGATCACTGAATATTTGTTATGGGCTTATGGGGATGTACACAGTCAAAGTCAAATCAATTATTATTAAACCACATTATGAAATATTTATGAATGTCAAATCTATATAATGACAGTATAACCTTGGAGTCTAACTTAGGCCTAACTTTTAATTTGGTAGAATGACCCGACATTTCAATGTGTCAACGTTCTAAATAATGTGGCCAGCTAAAATAATATTGTCAAGTGATGGAACTAAGTCTATTTATTTTATTTTTATGTCTATGTCGATTTAACTAAATTGATCGACTAGTCCAACTATTAATTTAATTAATTTGGTGTAAACATGACCCTATAGCGTCGCCATTTCATAATATATTAAATGATACGAATAAATAAAACATCACATTTTAGTTTTTTCTTTTTATACTATTTTAGTCACTTTTCTTATTCTTCTTATTCTTTCTCCAAAAAGGAGATTTCATGCGGATAATGCCGTTAGGCAACCGGTACCGACTAATAATAATAAAGTCGACGTCGGGGAACATCGCTATTTCAAAAATTGTACAAACTGGTTACCCTGGTAACGTCAAATAACTCTACCGAATTTAAATTATAAGATATTATGTTACTAACTGTGCTCCGCGGTTTCACACGCGTTAAATAGAGAATTTTTTAATGATTTGGATGTTAATGACTGCAGTGCCATATATCGGATTCTAGCAAGCTACGAACCATCGTCTTGACAATATTAACATAATGTTATAGGGAATGCGACATTAATTCGTCAAGTCGTTTAAAAGTTACACGATAACTAATAGACGCACCAACGATTATAAAATGAACATGCAGATGAAATCGTTAAGTAAAAGTAAAAATTCTGTCCTAAACAGTAACCGTCTTTGTCTTCAAATCAATAATAATAATAATAATAATGCGCCAGACAATACACACCAATCATCTGATCTCAGACTAGGGTATTCTCTGTGCTATGAGAACCAGACGACGACTACTGGGGGCGTCTCCCAGTACACCCAGACCTGAGACAATCTAGAAAAGTTCATTTTCTAATTTGACCCGACCGGGAATCGAACCCGGAACCTTCCGCGCTTGGGTTACCGTCTAAACCACTGCGCCATCTAGGTCGTCAAAATCAATGCGTTGTTGTTAGCACTAAAGTTATTTATGTTTTATTGTTTTTGTAGTGAAATATTTCAATGTTATAATTGTAGTTATCTATCGAAACGCTGAGGAAGACGATAGCGCGTGTGGTCCGCGCTGGGTTCGCGTTGTCGTGGAACTGTGAGAGTGGAAGGGGTGCCCCCCCCCTCAGTATTACTTCGGGATAGCACCAGGTAGGCTCCGGTGAGCGCTTTAAGAGATCCTGGAGACCTTCGGCAACGCGCCGAGGCCGATCACCGAAGTCGCTTCGGCGGCTAAATGCCCCAGTCCCAGGGGCTGAAAATCTGTATGCAGATTTCTCCAGCGTAACGAAAAAAAGGTTAGGTATCTACAGAAAACAGTCACGATTGCTGATGAAAGCATGATGACATCGTAATTTCACGCTTGCCTTACTAAAAGCTCTCATTCTGATAGGAATAAATTGCTGTGGGAATTATAAAGAAGTGTCTCATTTAGTTTTAGCAACTAAACACCGTTTAAATAATGAACAAACGAAATAGCTAAGAACAGTGACTTATCAAATTCTATTATAAATATATTTTTGATACAAATATCTAGTAGTGTAGTATATATTTACATTTTTATATCGTGAGAATGAAAAGCTGTTGCTCGAAGCTTCATTTTTTCCAGAATTTATGTCATAGAAATTTGTATAAATGTAATGTACAAAAAATATCTTTAACTATTGTATACTATCTACATAGAATTTCTAGAAGTAGGAATATTTATCTGGAACGAAAATCAACGCCGAAGTTGAAAGTAGAAAGAAATCTCGCAAGGACTTTTTGTGAAACTGAGTTCCCGTCTCGTTTAATTAATATAGGTTCTTACTTTAGCCACACAAGAAAACTGACCTACCCAATGCGGAACTTTTGTCCTGAGTCCATTGTGCTGATTTTTTTAAGCATAAAAGATTTCTTTCCCGTCGTTTTCGTGGAACGTCCCATTACGCATGTCGGGGAGACATGTGATACAAAGGGTGTAAAAGAAACGATGTGGGACGAGGGCTCATTTTATTTATTCAGGATAACGCAGTGGCGAAAGTGAAAGTAATTCATGCGTATTCCTTAAAAAGCAGAGCGCTTTCGAATAAATTAAGTATACGCGCATACGTTCACACGTAGGTACCTATGTACGAATTGAGTATTGATTACACCCCTAAGTGTGTATAAGTGCCTCAGCCAAAGGTACGTATTTATATTTATCATGTTAACTTTTATATGTAACTTTACTGTATGTGTAACTTAACCTACTTTATTGTAATATGAAGTATGTACGTAATACGTAAGTAAGTAGAATGGAAAAAGCCGTGAATCTATGTATGTACTATAGTTTCACGGCTTTCATTCGAAGTACAGCTAGACACAAATTCTGGCAAGAAGTATTAGGGTTTACTGATGGCAAAGCGGAATGAGACGGTGAAAAGTTTCAAGTCTGGAGTGTATACAAGGTCCTTATAATAAGGTCTGTCTCTTAGCCGAAATTTACTGGCTATTTTGCGAAAACATAGCACAATCTAAATGTTTTTGATTTCACTGAACCAATAGATTTATACTTTAAAGTTTATGTAATTATCCGAACTAATAATATGAAGAGGTAAAATTTATAAGTTTGAATGTACGAGGTAGTCTGCGAAATTACTCATCCGATTTCAAAAATTCTTCACCAATGGACCTTCAGGGTGGACATAGGCTGCATATTGCTTTCTTTTCCACGCGGATGAAGTTGTGGGCAGCTGTTGCCCACGACTTCGTCCGCGAATCGATTCGAATTCGTTCGAATAAATCCCAATAACTATAAGTGACTGATTTTTGCTACAAAATCAATACACGCTTTAATATTCTAGCTACTGCTCGTTACGTTACATAAACCGTTTTAATTACTTACACTTTTTAGTTAAAAATATTTTAAATGTTACTTACAGACATTCTTCAAATAAAAAAAGAGCAGTGAGAAAAGAAATTTACTTTTTAATTAATTAAGTGTAAAACTAAATAAATGGTAGGTATTTATCAGGGAGCTTTTGATTAAGCGCTTCGTTCGACTCTTACGGTGTTCCTCGTTTTATTTTAACAATGTTTTAGTCTAAGGTAAAAGTAATTAACTGTATAAGAATATCTTCTTTGGTAATCTGAAACTCAGAAAACTGAAATTAATTATTGATTTTATTAATAACATGTTTGGTATCAGTATCTTCTTTGGTAATCTGAAACTCAGAAAACTCAAATTAATTATTGATTTTATTAATAACATGTTTGGTGGCAGTATCTATATATCAATTCTGTACCCTATATAGAGAATAGGGCTATGGTTTTATGTTTATGCATAGATATTTAAATGGTGACTAAAGGGGTATTTCCGTTTGCGGATGATCGAAGGGTTGGCTCCGCTAGATTATCGCGTAAGAAATTACAAATACCAATGGCCGCGCCGCATCGTGCGACGAGCGTTTTAAATTCGTATCACGCAATATAAGTAGGGTCACTAACAGTTTTTATTATAGTTCACTGATTATTCAAGAGAGGTAGCACTAGTGATTCACGATACCACGTGACAT
This sequence comes from Zeuzera pyrina, assembly GCA_907165235.1. Taxonomy (NCBI): domain Eukaryota; kingdom Metazoa; phylum Arthropoda; class Insecta; order Lepidoptera; family Cossidae; genus Zeuzera; species Zeuzera pyrina. The sequence goes on from OU015624.1 coordinate 16,338,125, forward strand.
TTGACAATTATCGTGGTCGATTTAACAATATTAGAGATCGCCCTGTGGTCGAAATTACACTCGTATTTATAGACAAGTCAAAGTAATTACTTAAGCAAAAGTAATTACTTGAGCAACTATTTTTATTGCATAGTTAAGAAATCGGTCGAAGTAAGAACTGTCAAAAGTTAGAATTCTTAATCAAGTAATAGTAACCACTTCCGTTGCTTAAGCAACGCTTATTACTCGGTTCGTAGCTTTTTAACAGTGTTTAGTACAGAAAATATGGAAGATATCGAGCATTTATTTAATTTGGACAATATTTTAAGTGATCCATTGGAAGAAGTTGAAAACAGTGTTAACATTAATGAACCTTGAAAAACAAAAGTATATTTCCGTAATGACCCTCTTCGCGAAAATACTGAAAATGATTTCAGGATGAGATATCGATTCAGTAAAAGTGTTGTACTTAATGTTATTTTGCCATTAATAATAACTACATAATAATCTTTCCAAGTTATAAATCACGTGTCAGCTAATATCCCAAGAATAAAAATCATACATTTAAATTTGGTAGGTTATATCGTGTGCCAAACGTTTCGATTCTCCAAACATTTTGTTTGTTCAAAGATTCAAAATTCAAAGGTTCAAAGATTTGTTCAAAATTGAATGATTAAAAAATATCTTGTACGACTTATTTTTCGTTTTATACCGATAACTTTATCAAATTATATATTACAAATTTATATTAGGCAATATAATGCAAGACTTTGTAAAAATAATCTAGACCTCACGTTTGCCTCTCATGAAACAAAACGCAGCAACGAAGTGTTGCCAGTGAGAAACAATTATCAAGCATCAACTCTAACTTAAGCAATTGCTTAAGTAAGTAACGTGCATTACTCAATTATAGAATAAGATTTTGTACTGAAGAATTCTAGCCACAAGTAATGACTTCATTAAGAAATTACTTAGCAACAAGTAATTACTTGTTTATAAATACGAGTGTTAGACTCTAAATATAAACTTATAATATAAACTCTTTGGCGACAATCTACTCTGTGCGACTGTTTGATCCAAGGAGGTTACATTACATATGATCACAAACTATTATGAGTTTGACAATGACAGTGTTTTTGATTTTGGCAGTATGAACGTAAACAATGAATGTTTTATTTAATTTAATTGAACGTACTTATTAGTATCACATATTACATAAAAATTTTAGTTTTCTCCAGTCCTTCTCCATATAAACTTTAAATTTACCAAATTTCACACCTCCGTCCGAGCAATTTTCTTTAATTATTTATTTTATTTAATTATTTATTTAAGTACATACACACACATGTTTAAGAAAAACATGAAATTAAATTTATATACAAAGGTACTGCTTATTTCATGATGAAATTTCTTCCAGCAGACCTATGATAGAAAAGCCGTTACGAAAGCAAAATCTAATGTGTACGAATCCCATAAAAGTAAACAAAATGTAATACATACTGTATGAGTCATGTATACATATTATATACATACATATTATGAACACACAACATATTATAAATAAATTATACATACACTAAACTACATTTAAAATATATATCACATATACAACAACATGTACGAAGGTACTGATTATATAAACATTACACATATACATACAATACAGTTTATGGTGGTAAGGAGAGATAAAATTCTTTAACTCGTTTTTTAAAAACATATACAGAATTACTGTCTCTGATACGAGGCGGAAGTGAGTTCCAAAATCTTACCGCGTGAACGGTGAAGGAATAGGAATAGAAATCAGTTTTATGGAATGGGATATTAAGAAGGGTTCTCAGATGTTGTCTACAGGGAGTGTCTGACGGTCGAGCATAGGAGAAACGAATTTTTAAGTAGGAGGGAGATAATGGGTTATGCAGTATGTTGAAGAGGAGACATAGTATTCGAGTGTTCCTGCAAGAGTGAATATGGAGCCACTTTAGTATTTTGCGCAAATGAGAAACACAGTCGAACTTTCTGAGACCAAAGATGAACCGTATACAAAGGTTTTGCAAGCGCTCAAGCTTATTTAGAAGCTCTTCAGTGAGGTTCAGATAACAGGCATCAGCGTAATTTATTATCGACTGGATAAGTGCTTGTGCAAGGGAAATTTTAGTTTTTAAAGGTAAAAAATTTTGGAGATTTTCAGTGAATGTAATGGGAAATTAACTTTTCTGCTGACTTCACAAATATGAGCACTCCATGAAAGATGAGAGTCAAAAAAGACACTCAAGTTTTTAGCAGTGTCTGCAAAAGGAATCTGAGTGCCATCTGAACTCACTGGAGGTAGGGATGAAAGGTCAAGACGACAACGTGTGTACCTGCTACCAATTATCAAGGCTTGGGATTTATTCGGGTTAATTAAAAGGCCATACGAGTTTGCCCATACACTAATATTATTCAGATCGTCATTCACAGCAGCAACAGCTGAATCAATTTCAGTTGCGTCAGTGACGATAAAACAGCAAGTCGTCAGCATAAAGATGAAAGCTAGAAAAAATTACTTTTGTGACGGAATTAATCAAAATAGAAAATAGTAAAGGAGAAAGTACTCCGCCCTGGGGCACACCAGTACTGATATAACACCAGTCTGAGAAGGATTCATTACAACGAACACATAGTGAGCGACCCCTTAGATAAGAATCAAACCATGATATAGAAGAAGAAGGATATTAATGGAACGGAGGATTCCGAGGAGAATATCGAAATCTACTGAATTGAAATCACTACTAAAGTCAAGGAGGATTAGTACAGAGAGAGACTCGTTTTCTATAGCCCAACGAATGTCATCAGTGACTTTTATAAGAGCTGTCACCGTACTATGGCTTGGGCAGAAGCCAGACAAGTAAGAATGAATAAGATTATTGGAGATTAAAAAAGCAGACAGTTGTTTATGAAAAATGTGCTCAAGTACTTTGGACAGAAAGGGTAAAATAGAAATAGGTCGTAAATGAGACAGCCTAGAGGAATTAGAAACCTTAGGTAAAGGAATAATATGTGCTTGTTTCCAAACTGAAGGAAAAAAAAGGAAGTTAAAGAGTAGTTGAAAATGTGGGTAAGAATGTGGGTAAATGTGGGTAAGTAGCAAGGGCAGTATGAGAGTAATCATTTTAGAACACAAATTGTCGTTCCCGACAGCAGTGGAAGAAATGGCAAGAGTAGATTTCTTAACGTCTTTCTCAGTTACAGCCTTAAGTTGAAATGGAGAACAGTGTGGTACTGGGAGGCTGGAAATCTCCATTAATGTGTTACCTTTAACGTGAGGTTGCAAAGAAGCTGGCGAAAGAGAAGCTGATTAAGAGTGTTCAGATCAACTTCCTTACAACTAGTAACCGATGATATACCAATACCAACAGACTTTAGAAACTTCCGCACCTGTGTCGAGTTGCGATTTTCTAAGGAAACATGAAAGTAAAGTTTTTTCGTATCTCGACACATACGGCTACAACGGTTACGTAAGACTTTAAATCTAGTCAGGTTACGCTCTGATAGACGACGTTTGTACCGTCTCTTTGCTTTATCCCTACGGTCCATAAGATCTTTAATGTCAGCTGCAATCCAGGGAGCAGGATTCTGCTTAATTTTAACTGGTTTCAATAGGGCGTGTCGATTATACAGTTCAAGGACTTTGTCATTAAATTCATTCACCATTACATCGAAATTGGTGCCTTTGATAAACAATAACCAATCAACAGCGCCAGCATCACACCACAATGCTTCCATGTCTATATTCTTGTAACTGCAAAGTAATGTAAATCGAGGCTTATGCTTAGGAGGACGAATACAATATGATAAATAAGTTAAGTCGTCATAAGAGAAAGAAGCAGTAACTTGGCCATGTGTAGCGACGTTACCAAAAGATGATACAATCATTAAATCTAATAGAGACGGAATACAGTTAAGAAAATGGTAGGTAGCAGTAAGAGGCAAGATATGTAGATTTAATGAGGATGTGACAATGAGGGCTGGAGAAATAATATTACACGTTGTTAGTTTTAGAAAGGGCTTAACAATAGGAATGTTTTTGGACAATAACTTTCCACCGTAATTAATCGCGTTGAGAGTAGGTGTACGATGGTTATAACCTACTCTCTGTTCGCGTTTCCCGTACGATTAAATGCGTCGGTACGGTCCGCCAGTCGTCTATGACGTTGTTCGCAATCAATTCCAAAGTGTCCGTATGCATTATATTCATAACACCGCGCTCCTCGAGAACCACTAGGCACGGCCGTCTGCCTCGATCTGTCTGATGGCGTAGTCAATTTATGAAAATTTTGATCGCGCGAACAAGAATGAAACGGATGCTGAACGGGAACGGAGCCGAGTGGTGTGTTATTATAATTATATAAGTTATTTATGTTTCGTTTATAAGGTGAACAATATGTCTGTAAGCACCGTGTTGAGTTTTATGCAACTTTTCGCATAATATTGCACCTTCGATCTTAATACTAATTTGAGTCAGTTGCGTTAAGTTCTTTATATTAGACGGACTACGTTTTAAATAATAATATGACTTAGGTGAAATCCTGCTTAGGACTGTTTGAATTAAAGATTCTTCATTCCCATCCTAAATTAAGGGCCTTCGCAACGGTATCTATGGAATGAGTAAGTTCTAACAATGTTTCGTTCTCGTTCTGATAATGCAAACAGATCTCATTCTTAAGTGTCTCTATGTGAATAGGCGATAAGATTGTGCCAATCGAAACCTGCTGATGTATTTCGGAGCCACCAGTTTGCGAGGAAACCAGAAGTGCTTGTCATAACCCAAGTTGTAAAATGTGATTCTGGGCTTAGCTTTAATTGGTAAATTTTATCTAACTGATTTATAAATTTAATTAGTCCTTTGGCATCCTTACCATCGCATGCTGGTATCTCCGTTAAAAAGGTATGCATTAGTTTTGATTTATTTTTGTCGGTACTTGTCGAATTATCCGTCATTTCTACAGGCGATAGTGAGATATCTTTTACCTTTATTTCAGGCACAATAGAGGGTTCAGATTTAGATTCTAGAATTTTTAATCGATTTGTCAAATCATTAATTTGACAAATCGATTAAAGCGTTTTCAAGTGTTCGCTGGTCACTCCAGTTCATAAGAGTGGGTGGGTGAGTTCGAGACAGTGTGGCTAACTATAGACCGATATCGATTTTACCTGCGCTTTACAAAATACTGGAAAACTTTTGAAGATGCGACTTGTGGCATTTTTGAACGAAAATTATCTCTTGTCAGAAAGTTAGGATCATTTTCGTTTGGAAATCAGCACAGAAGACGCTGTTAGGGATCTGGCAGACTTTGTCACGCGCAATCTTGACAATAAACAAAAATATATAGGTGTCTTCCTTGATCCCTATCCTTATTAACAAGCTGGAGAGTATCGGCATACGAGGTCTCCCCTTTGCAATTTTCAAAGACTTTCTGTGTGAGCGTACTGAAAGTGTCAGGATAGGGGATATTGTAGGTTCTGATGTGGCAGTTACATTCGGAGTCCCACAAGGCAGCGTACTCGGTCCTAGCCTTTTCTTAATCTATATAAACGAATTATCTCAGATAAAACTGAATAAAGGAAGAATCTTTAGCTATGCTGATGATACAGCTCTGATTTTTAGCGGAGGAACATGGGATGAGATTCGTCAGAATGCTGAGAAAGCGTTACATAGTGTATTCTATTGTCTAAGAAAAAACTTACTCACTCTTAATCTCGCAAAAACCTCTTTTATTAAATTTCATCTGCCTAGTAAAAGACAAATGCAGTAAGTAAATGTTCTTAGTTGCCGAGTATCCTAACAGTTACCTACATGTAACAAAATATTTGATCAGACAATTAATAAAACAATATTCTATGCATAATTTTTCTTCTATTTATGACTTCACTTATTAGTTACAGTTACAACATAGATATATCTATTTTATTCAATTATTTGCTTTTATTGGCTATATATATATATAATTAATCTATTAGATATAATTTAATTCTGCTAGATAGACAATAGAGATTACTTAATGCGGCGAAGACTCGAGTAAAAGTAACACCGTCGACTTTTCTCCCGCCACCATTTTGTCGCAGCTACGATGTGAAGTCCGTCAGGAAGTTGTTGCACGTCGCTTTAGTCACATCCGATTCGTTTTAATATTTAAGAACGACAATAAGAACGACAACACTAGACTGCCACCAGACACATTTGATATTAAACTACATGTTTGCAATAATGACAACGAACCATGCTCTTGTCAAGCTATTACAATGTCAAAGATAGCCAAGTACCTCGGAGTTATGGTGGATGATAATTTGGACTGATACTCTCAAATACAAACAGTTTCCGCGCGAATCAGAAAACTCGTATGGGTTTTTAGAAATCTAAGATACGTGGCGGATCTGTCACTGCTGCGCACAGTATACTTTGCTTTGGCCCGCTCTGTGCTAACGTATTGAATTGGAGTATGGGGTTGTGCCTATAAAACATACATGATACAGTTAGAAAGAGAACAACGATCTCTGCTAAAAACCATAAACTTCAGCTCATACAGATTCCCGACCACACAATTATATGAAAAATGTCGTGTTTTGACAATGAGACAGTTGCACATTTACAGACTAGTCTCTATTCAACACCGTCGTACACCATTTGATCCTGAAATTTGCCGCAATAAACGAAATATCCCGAATGTAATTAACCCAACAACAAGACGAACAGCATTTGATATAAGACAAGATGCATATCTTGCTGTATACCTATGTAACAAAATAAATAAAAAACTTAACTTTTATATCCACTTTCACTTTGTGAGTGTCAGGATAAGACCCATAACTGGCTTCTATCTCTTACATATATTGAAACAGAAGAGTTATATCCCTATCAATCTCAAGCATAAATACTTATACATTACACAGTATCTATATGTACACCATACATTACACACATTCACAATTTTCATTCACAACACACATTAACATACATCCACATATACACACACTCACTCGCGTGTTTCTTTTTATTTTTCACGTTTTACTTAAGTTTAACCATAAGTTTCATTTTATTTTTTATTTTTTTACTGCATGTTATTATATTGACATATTGTAATAACTTTGGAAAAGAAGCTACCTACTGAGATACAGGCCATACGCCTAGTTCAGTAGTTAGAGATTTCATTAATATTGTGAAATTTGTCAATAAATTATTATTTATTTATTTATTTACTTTATCTTTAGCCATTTTGTTAAATCTAAATGGTAACACTAAATCGCGGCCTAATTTCGGGCTTTGGCGCCGCCACCAAATTTGTGACAATGAGTGGGAAGAGAGGAAATGAAGTAAGGTACTCACGGTCTTGTACTATCCATAAGTGTTTTTTTTAAGATTTCGTATTTATTGCTACAGACACGAGTAAAGACACTTTCGCTTGTACACAAATAATATCGTTATTCCGATTCACAAATATTAAAAACTTCCATGCAGATACGTGATTCGACTTGTTCTCCTCGCTCGGTGCCCGTATTTTTCCTATCCCCGAACCGCGAGATATTCTCTTAGAGGGTAGTTGGAGAATTGGATGACGGACGGATAAGGATTACTCATTGTCACAAGGACAGAAGAGACAAAAGTTTCTGCGAGCGAGAATCACCCTTGATCAAGCACGTATTAAAGTCACCCATTAATATCACCTGCTCATAGACAGGGCACAAATCGTTGAAGCAAAATATTGAAACGAAAACTTTAGTTCTCTTTTTAAGAAAATATTTTTAAGATTATATTGACGTGTTAATATATACTAGATACCGCGTGAGATTTATTAATCGCTTACTGGTTACAGTTACGTAATAAAGTAGCCGGCCATCCATCCGTGCGAACCCGAGGACGACAGCCCGTGTGGTTCGCGCTGTCGTGGCTGTTATTTAGTCTGTGGAACCATTATGAACATTTAAAGAGAATACAGAATATTATTGATAATCTATCTATTGTAAGGAAAAATGGTATGCAGTATATAGAAACAATAGAAAACCTCAATAGCTCATAATTGTAGAAGAAAACTTAATTAAGGGGCAAGGATAACGTAAGCGATCATTCTTCTCATGGTCATGAGATTACTGGCCGTCAGTTGAGGCAACCGAAACTATAGCTATCTAAATGTGAGGCGAAGTAAAAAAATGGATATGTTTCTGGACTCGATTCAAAAAAATGTATCAAAATGACACTATTGACAAGTTCCAATATTTAATTCAGAGCATGGAACTTGAGTTCTGAGCAGAAGAATTAGTAAATAGCTTCCCGCCGTCTGTTGAGAGCTATGAAAAAGCTATAGGACAACTCAAAAGAAGGATTGCTAGAGACAAATTAATTGTAGAATTTTACATATGGAAACTCCTACAACTAATACTTACTCAAGCTAAAGGTACACCCAAGGTAACAACATGTTTCTTGTACGACAAACTAATGACACAGATACAAGCGCTAGAGTCTTTAGATTTTTAAATTACACAAGATAAGTTTGCAGCTATTTTGTATTCAATTATAGAGTGCACTTCCTGATGAATTTTAAGGGCCTGGAATAGATCACGTCTGCAGTGTAACGATGAAGATGACTTATTAACAAAATTATTAACATTTGTGAGGCACGAACTAGAGTCTGAAGAGCGAATACTTTTAGCTCGTATTGGATTTTACAAGGATAATAGTGAATTAACCATTCCTACAGCAGCATGCTTCACTACAACCACAGTAAAAAAGAGTACGATGAACACAGTCTGGGCTCAGTGTCAAATGTTGTTTATTTTGTGATAGGATATCACATATCAGTTCAGAATGTGTAATAGCTGTTAAAATGTCCCTTGATGAACGGAAAGATTTTATAAAGCGTAAAAATGCATATTATATATGTTTGAAAGTGGGTCATAATGAAACAAAAATTTAAAAAATATCCTAAATGTGTAATATGTGCAAGGGGACACAATCCTGTACTTTGTAACAATGATTCAAAAAGGCTTGATAATGCAACAAATAATTCCCCATCTGTGTCTGGGCAAGAAACTGTATTGAACCAAACATTGTTAATGGCAGTTACAGTACTACTAGAAACACTTAAACTGCACCTTATAATCGTGTCGTATGCATGACTGTCACATTTTTTTTTATTAAATAGCCCTAAGTTTTGGTGTTCATAATATTCTCATAAATGCACAGCGAGGGAAACGTTCATATATTTATTTCTTTAAATAATTGTCTTAAGTTAACTCTTCCCAAGGCCATATACTGAACGTATTGCTCTTTTGTGTAGCAAGAATTGATCATCCATTTCAGCTGCTTTTCCCCACAGCAATATGCCATGATGTAGTAAACAGTCCTAGCAGTCGACACATCAGTAAATTGCTTTATTCTACGAACCGCACAGGGATGATAGTGTCATAATGTGAGGACCCTACTGTAGTTTCGAATCTATCGTAATTCCGAGGAATACAGTGGTATTAAGGTATTCGAGAGGAATATTATCAATGTTTAACAAATCTGATTAAATCTCATGAGATTTAATGTCGTTGCATAAAGTAAATTTTATACATTTAGTTTTTAAATTGTCAAAACTAGATTGTTGGCATCAAACCAGTCCTTGATAGCATTAAGAGTTAAACTTGAAGTAAGAAGATCGGATTGATCACTTTTCCTAGAGATTTTAAATATTAGCGAGGTATCGTCAGCAAATAGTATTATGTCACTAAACTTTTCAACCATGAATGGCAAGTCATTTATATAATTATATTAAAAATAACAAGGGGCCTAGAATCGATCTCTGTGGTACATCTTTGATTTACACAATCGAATGCTTTTGACAAATCATAGAAGACACCAATAGCATCATGTGAGCTTTCTCATGCGTTATATATATATATAGATTTAACTAAGGTTATACCTGCGTCAGTGATTGACCTGCCCTTAGTAAAACGAATTGGTGTTTATGAAGTATGTTATTCACCCTAAAAAAGAAGAACAGTCGAACTTACAGGACAGAACGATGCCAGGCGAGCCATGTGTTAGGCAGAGGAGAGGAGCGGCGTGGCGCAGAGAAGATGAAGAGACATTCTACTTTATAATACTGCAAAAATAAATCATAATGTTTAACAAAAATAATCATAATTAAAATAAAAAATGTGATTATATCTCCATGATTTTATTTTATTAAGATTCTAGTTGTTGCAATATATTATAATTGACACTTAGAGGCGTAGAGTGATTGACTACTTGACTTTGATAGGAATATATTGATAGCCAACGTACTGCCATAGTTTTGAATAGTCGTCAACAAGATCTCGATCTAACCTGTCTTAGTATTTACCATCGTGCTCGAAACAAATCCAAAAATTAGAGTATATTTCTTTAATCCAGTCAACTGGACATTTAATGTGCATTAATTTTGGATAAGATTTTATTTTTTCATTTGGTTCAAAATACGTTTAAATTTTTGTCGTTTAGTTGCCATATTGAAAATGATGCAAATGATTTTATTTATCTTTGTAGCCTTAAAAGCTAAAAAATTATTCTTAACGTTCATGTAGGTTATGCAATGATCTTCAGTTTTGCAATAATCTTTTATTATCATTCAATTCAATAGAGTAGAAGTTATATTCAATAGAAATTAAATGCATGTTGATGAAGACAAAATTATATTATTATCCAAAAACGTGCGATATTTATAAAATCAAATTTCTAAATTTGATTTCTAAAAAAAAATAAAACTTAGGATTTTCATAATATTTTTCCTGTAAAACTTTTGGTAAGGCTTAATATATCCTCAGATGTTTCAAATTTTAGCTCCAGTAGCCAGAGAAAAAGAGAGAATAGCACCGTAAAGTTTGAACAGGTCCCGATTAGCCTTTTCTTTAATTCTTATATGAATATTTAAAATGTTAATTACAAAATCTCATGTAAGTTAAAAAGATGTCATTTTGTCAAATTTTAAGTTTGTAAGTTGCATAATTTCTGAAAAAATCTTCTACAACAGAGGAGCGGATACATGAGTAATCTTATAAGGTTTCTGTTTTTCTTTTTAATTTCATTAAAGTCCCTTTACATGTATACATTTTATGTATAAACTAGCGGTTCGTCTCAACTTCGCCCGGGTTAAATATATTTTAATATATAGCCATTGTCCATCTGGAATAGCATAACTTTCAAATGGTGAAAGAATTATTCAAATATGTGCAGTGGTTCCGAAGATTACCCTCCACATATAAAGAAACTTCCAAAATCCGCTCTGTTTTTATAAAATTAGTATAGATAAGTATTTTATAAATGAAGCAACATTATTTTTTATATGTACTGTATTACTTCACTAAGGTACCTCTCTAAACTTTAACCTCTATATTAAAAAAAGGGAGAAATAAAAAAAATTTATTCAAAAAAATTAAACCGCCTTCAAAAAAAAACACTGAAAAGTATAAAATAACTATCCTTTACTAATGAAAACTCAAGTACAATTGAAATAAATTTATAAATACGATACACATACCTATGTAATTAAATTTTACAGTTACTGAAGTTTGTGCCAAGCCCACCAAACTAATAGACTTTCTGTTGTTGCACATTGATTTCTCCTCAAAGTACTCAAAGCGATCAATTTATAAATTTAATAGTTTCAATGTTCCTATGTTATTGATTTCTGAATCAAATTTACAATTCTACAAAGGCTTGCTGCACGTGTAGGAGTTCAAGAGTGGTGTTTCGTCTTTCCAGAAAGTATATTATTAGATCAATACGTTGCGTTGCAGACATTTATTTTACGTAATATTTTTATTATATTTATTTTGAAATAATAAAATATATAATGTAGATCTTCAGTAATAATAAAAACAACATTAATATTTCTATGTCACAGTCTCAATTTATGTGAAATTGACTATTTTTAGTGTTGTTTTTAGGTTTTTTTACTGTAGTATTACTTATTTATATTGGAAATGACATTTTCTATAACAGCTCTAGCAACAATTCAAAATATATAAGCTCAGTGGAGTGTGTCTGGTACGCTGGTAATGGAAACATGTCGTCATCTGAACACTATTCTGGATTAATTTTAATTAAGCGCATGTTATTTGAATCTTCAGTCAGGGACTTTATCTTGTTAGATAAATTTAGCATAGAAACGTTTCATCAGACAAGAGAAAGTCTTGCGCAAAGAGTGAATAACTTTTACAAAAATTTATAATATCAGTTACCAATACATTATCATCATCATTCACCTTCTTCATTTACTGAAATTTGTGTCGACACCATGACCACATCTCAAAAGCGTCTATGTTCTTCCTTACAGACACTTAGATGATATATTACATCAATAATAAAACAATTACACATTGTGACTCAATTCTATGCTAAACTCGTTTTATTTGTCAATGCTACATTTTAGCGCAGTCTCTTCATATTTTATGCAAATATTTTGATTAATTTATGTAGATTAAATTAGAGGATGATGATCGATGTCAAAAGACAGAGGGGCCGCGTGATCATGTTCGCTCACAATTACTGTCGGCCACATTAGATGTAAATGACTAACACGTCCATGTTATCTCGGTCTGCAAATTCACTTTGGCTACGGCTATAAAAATGATACATGGCAGCACTTTGGGCCCGGAACGCCTCGAGGCTTAGGGGCTTTGGCTCCCGGAATGCGTGTCACATAAACATAATCGCACTCATCAGCTGTTGGTTAATATCGATGGGAGAACGTACATATATTTTTATGATGTGTCCCGTTTACGAGCTATGATAGAATTTGCTTGCACATAAACTTTTATGGGCATTGCTCTATCGCCTTCTGAAATTAAGAATGTGTTATGGTACATAATACGATATTACAGTTAAAGATCTTTTTACAGTACTAAAATAGATTTGTTACCAACACATAAATTGTATAATAAAAAGTATTGTAGGTAAATCGAAACCACTCTCTCCAAAGATCATACGTGATTGCACAGTAGTCATTAGTTATTTTAAAATTGTTTAAGATATAAAAATGTCTACACTAGATGACAAAACAAGATGATTTATTTTGGAAAATAACAAAACATGACGAACGCTGTATATCGTCATGCGGTGGTCGCGCAACTTAGGCAAACTTTCATAACGTTCTACATTCTTTGCTATCTATTTTTCTTAGATAAAAAAATCACAGTAAACTCTCTTGGAAATTGAGCTTCTCGTACAACATATTATCCCTATAAATTTACCTGACGTGCCCAATATTTCAGACGTTTTCACCGACCTGCCCTCTTTTAATAAATCCTTGTGGGTACATACGTGGACTGAATGCCTCTAGGCTACTCATACAGTACTGTGCAAACAAGTAATTTCATTATTATTGGTCAGTCCTTTTTATTCGACTCCGCCGTATACCTACAGGTCGACAGCCCTTCCATCACTTTTCAATTTATATTGTTTTTGTTAATACTAATTTATTTACATATATAGGTAGGTATAGTAAGTAAGCACCCATGATCTTAATATAGCTTAAATATAAAAATCTGAAATTATAATCCAAAATTACTAAGGATACATAATATGTATTTGTCATTGCTGTGTAATCCAGAATAATACAAAATAAAATGAAGTAAATTACATAAATACATACATGTATGCGTATGAGTTTTTACAATTTTTTGTTATCTTTACTACTACAATACACAGCAAAATAATAATGATAATAACCATAAATTATATACAATACAACTAGAATTTCTCAAAATATAAATATGTAACTATGATTACCCCGTTAGGGATACAGCGTGAGGATATGTATGCATAAATATGTAAGTTCAAGAGAAACGAGGACGTTACGTTACCAATTACGTCCTATGGAAGTACTTGGATTCCAAGTCGGTATAGCTGAAGAGAGATTAGAGATTAACTTTGTACTGGAAAAGTCCTTGTGCAGCGAAAAGAAACAAACGAGAAAGTCTGAAGTGAGGCGAGTTGGACATAGGTCAATCCGTGCCGCCCGCTGTGTAAGGATGATTAATCATCGTAGGGAGTCCAAGAGCAGAATATAACTATTTCTCATCTTTTGAAAAGGCTGTCCAAGCAAAACTGCCACAGGCAGCCGTGTTGCGCTTAGGGCGTTACATACATCCGCCTGAGAATTTCATTCTATTATGCGATTTAGCGTTCGTGCATGTTAAAAGAACAAGAGTTTATTGGAATTGTGCCAATTATACAATACCCGATAAAATAAATAATCAATATAACTAATTATTATTTTATTATTTTGCATTTCAGCGTATAACGTTTGTTTATTTAAATATCTATATTCTTACTATTCCATCTATTCATAAAAGATATATAAACCTATAACTAACAGCAAAAAAATAATGTTTTGTCTCATTTAATTTAAAACAAAATGAAAACTTATGAAAATGAAAATACTCATTTTAGCTACAAAACGTCTCGTAATTCTTATGAATAAGGACCTTAGTCTAATGAATTTTTCTTTACATTGACGTCAAGTTGTGATTTTGTTACGTCATGATGCTCTGTCTCTCTTCAGTGAGAAATGAGATGAAATTACATATGTATTTTTAAAGGCTTGTGCTAAGGATCTCGTTCTAATTATACCACCGTCACTAAAAACTTATTAAAAATTCTATAAACGCGCTCCAGCTGAATTAATAATATTATATATTGGTTGTTCAAAGAGGTAAAGATACCAGCGTGTCAGGCACCCTAAGCAATGATAATTTTTTAATCATTTTTTAAACAATGATTTTTAAGAAATCCATTAAAATAATACCTACTCTGTTTCTAGTTTGTTTGTATATTATGTTATTGAACATTATTACTGTATTAGGTGACGTTTTTCAAATTTAATCGATAATAAAGATTAAGTGTTAAAAGACTGACAAAGAAAATCTTCAGAGCGAAAGTGGTAACAGAAGCCAAATAAGACCAAAGCTGACTTACAAAGATCAAATAGCCAGTGTTAGCGGACGGAAATGTCAAAAGCACTGGCATACCTAGGCGAAAATGTGTGAGGAGAATGATGAGATTTGAAAGGTACGTAAGGTATGTAAGGACCGCGAATGTTGACACTTCGTCCTCTCTGACTACCCCGTTAGGGATACAGTGTGAAGATATGTAGGTATGTATACGAACAGTAATTATGATTTGAAATGAATTTGAAAACTTAATTGAAATAGGTATAGATAATTATATTTATTATAATTTCAATGTTAAATCATTAAATTAACGTCTACGAAAGATGAAATGCCTACATACTAAAATAAGGAACAATGCGTTTGTTACGTCGATAAAATCTGCTTACAACATTATGTCGTTACATTTCAGGTTAAACCGTGAAAAACGTATAAGTATCAATATTCATTTGTTCCTTAACATATTTGTGTCACCTGAGAGCTTAAATACTTATCTATCGTTAAAGGTGCCTAAAGGGTCTTGAACGGGCTCAGTTATCGTAAACGCTAGTAGAATAGAATGACAAATACCATGTGATTGAAAGTAACGGATTTTAAATTGGTAGTGAAACGTTATTAACTTTCTATTCAGTCAAACGAAAAGTAAAGTTGTGTGAAAACCGCCCTATAAAACGGAGTTCATTAACACCAGTAGGTACCTCTTACAAAGTGTTGTTTATAGTTAGAAAAGCTTAAATTAATTTTTTTTCACTCTTATTATCTTTATATAATATATTATTTTCTGATTACACTTACGTAACTATTATTTGTTTGTGTGTTGCCAATGTATTATTGTCATATTTTAGTTGGAGGTTCATCGTAAAAGTATTCGTTTCGTATTAGGGTTGAGCGGGTGTTCAGTTAATATACGAGTCTTTGGCGTTTATGTCACAGTATAAACATAACAGTAGGATATAAACTTTTGAAACTTTTGCATTTGATTATAAAATATCTAAAACGAG
Organism: Zeuzera pyrina; assembly: GCA_907165235.1. Lineage (NCBI taxonomy): Eukaryota > Metazoa > Arthropoda > Insecta > Lepidoptera > Cossidae > Zeuzera > Zeuzera pyrina. Next base: position 16,354,048 of record OU015624.1, read on the forward strand.
AAATTTAACGCAATTACCTTTTATTTTGGCTTGACGCTTCGACCGAATTGCATCGGCCGTGGTCTCAAACAAACTGTCGCGGCAAGAGTGGTAGGTCACTGGCATTCTTGGATGTAAAGCTAACCTCGAGACAAGATGAAAAGTTGTTACACTGTGTATATCGGAAGCCTACAAACACTGACAGATACCTGCACGCTACGTCTCATCACCATCCCAGTCACCTGAAATCCGTTATGACATCATTAAAGAACAGAGTGCAGACAAGGAACATCTGAAACAGGAGCTCGATTATGTTCAGTAGGTACTGGCGAAGAACGGATATCGGGTGAACCGACGACTGTGTAGAGCTAAACTGAGGTACAGACATCCAGAGGTGAGCAGACAACCAGCCTACATACCCTATGTGAAAGGTGTTACTGATAAAATTGGATCAATTTTTAAAAAGTACTCTATCCGCATCATGTACACTCCTGTAACAAAGTAGTAGGCATATCGAAGGATGTTTTGCCGTTGCAGACACCAGGAGTCTATAAAATAGATTGTAGCTACGGTAGTTCATATATTGGCCAAAAGAAACGCACTATTGCTGAAAGGGTTAAGGAACATATTACAGCGATGAATAACCGCCAAACAATCAAGTCAGTGATAGCGGAACATCTGCTCCAATCTGATACTTGATTGAGTTGCATCGCCTACAAGTCCTTTCCACTGATTGCCATTTTTATCCAAGAGTAGTGAAGCGATTAAAATCAAGAGACATAAAAATTTTAATCGGGAAAATGGATACAATTTATCGACGATGTGGAATCCTGTGATTCAAGAAACAATACCTCGTGTTTCGCATGGTTAAACGCATGGACACTGTGAGTGTTGTGTGTAAGTATCCCGAAAACTACTTACAAATATCGGGGGTAGATGACAAAACTTCTACCTCAGACACGGAGTGAGACTCGCTGCGACAGTTTGCTTGAGACCACGGCCGATGCAACTCGGTCGAAACGTCAGGCCAAAATAAAAGGTAATCGCGTTAATTTTCCCGTTTTAGATGTTTTATAACAGTAGCATGTCTTCATAGAAAGCTAGCGTACGCGCGTTAATACGCACGCGCAGTAGCACGCACACAACGGCAATATTTTGGGCGAATATGAGTAATTATTGTAGCGCCAGTCGGAGTTGCACGCGATACAAACATGCGACCGCTTCCGTTTGGGTTTAATTCATTATACACATCGTCGCAAATAAGAAAATGTCCAAATTGCATAAACGAATTAGAATGTCCTTATACGAGTAGATGCCTAAATAATGTTAATCATTCGAATGCAAAGTTATCATTCTTCAACTAAACTACAAGAAATTAAATTTAACGAACACGAAAATCTTATCCCAATTGTTTTTATTATTATGTACTAAATGTATAACTAAACGTGATGCTTTCCTCATCTCATGGCCAACGCGACAACCCTAAGTATCCGGCCGAGAGTAGGCAATTTCTTTACGCAATAGGCGGGAGTCGGCCTTCTTTTGTACACATTCTTTATGTTGATTTTTACGTACCATACGTTAATTTTCTGTCCACCATAATAGGAAAATCACGTGAAGGTATGATATGATAATGAATCAATATTTTTTTTAAATATATATGTGTATACGCCAGAATTAGATTTCACTTTTGTAAAGATTCAAGGAATATATTATAACTAATAAGTGTTGTCGAAATGGTTTCTTTATTATTTCCTATTTTATTTCGTTTACATGGAATTCTTACGACCTGCAGCCTAATTGTCTAACTCCACTCGTAATCGATATCAGTATTTTGAAGGCAATTGACGTTGTCAGTTGTATCCACCGAATTGTCTAACGCACCAAACATAATCGAAAACACCTGCGAAAACGATTACGTTTGTGACCGAATGACAGAATTATCGATACCACGTGACACCATATTAAGTTGAAAACTTTGCAATTGCGTAGTGATTTTGACACTCGTAATCGTATTAAATGATTTCGATTGCGATCAATTCATTATGGTCACAATATTGTTAACCATTATCACAAAACTTCAAAGTTAGTAGTGAATTTAGATATTAAAAATTTTATTTTACATAAGTATCTTATCATTAATTAGCCCTTAAAGATAAAAAAAATAATTTATGAACAAACTAAACATCTAATTACTAATTAGTTGTTTAACATAAATTGTTTCCAACATTGATTAATATAAGTTACTTTTTGTCATTACTTAGAAATAAAACAATAATTAAATATTTATTTTTATTTAAGATGATATGGGCTTATTCAAATAGCGATCGAATATAGTTCTGACTCTGGGCCTCTACGCGTAGTCGTTCTCCTCGATGATGTGATCCCAAGTAGGAGGAGATTCTGCTGAACAAATGTCTTAAATAAAATTGTTTTCTTTTATAATTTCTCTTATAATAAGTCTCTAAATGTAAATTATTTTAGGGTTGCGCTTTTTAATGACAAAAACGCTACGCTAATTTTGTCACATTCGTCCGTCTGTTCCTTCATTAGTCAAGACTCATTTCTCACCTATTTTGATGACATTTTACAGGCAGATATCTTATATTATGCTTATAATGGAATAAAATTGCAAAAGTATATTAATTTATATGTGTCTATTCAAATATGATACATCACAAATGTGGTGGTCGAGTGGCTCAATGGTTTCAATTCCCGCGTAAGTCGTGGTTTTAACTCCCACTATAAGCGTATTGACCAATGAGTTTCTGATTAATAAAAATTTATATCAAAATAATGAATACACTTACAAACTCTGCGTCGTCTGTGTCGTCGTATTACGCGTGGCGTTACTGGATCAAAATAGTCAATCTGTAAGAATGTGTAAATCCATGTATACTTGAATATTGTTAATATTACTATTTTTTGTTTACGTAATTTCTTTTTAAATGTATCGTAGATGGGTGAATTACAGTTTCTTCTCTCGCTTCTACTAACACCTCCTGCGACAGCATTATTTCATCAAGCTACAAAATAATATTAATTTGTTGTTGTGTAAAATATTGTTAGTTTTACAATTTTTTATATCGGTTTTATTTTTTCAAATATATATTAGGTGCAGAAGCTCTATTTTCTACTCTTGCTAATGCCAAAGAAACTTTCGACATCCCCTGTGAAGGCATTTCATCAATTTGCAATATAGTATATCTGTATAACATAATATGTAGTATTGTAGTGTTTCTATTACAGCGATAAATAGCATTTTTAATATTACTTTCACCAATTTAATAGTGCTATTAATCGCATTCCCTAAGTTAATATTTAAATTGAAATTAGTTAAAGCGAACCTTCCATTTACAGATATTCGGACACTTTCAATACCAGACATTGTTATTTTAGCAATTATAGATAATATTCGCTTTTCTAGCTAAGTGAGTGGTTTCTTTGGAAAACCATAACCAGTGCTAAGAGCGTGCATGTGAAGGACGCTTTTTTCTGATATTATATTTATATTATATATTTGAGGAAGCGAAAGAAGTATGTAAGGATCACGACGCTTGGCGCTCCGTCCTCTCTGACTACCTCGTTGGGGATACGGCGTGAAAATATGTATGTATATTTCAGATCATGCCCAAACTAAAGAAAAGAATGAAACATGTCAATCGTTTACTTTTGAAATGTTAAGCAAGAAAATATGCAAGGAATTTTTAGCGCAGTTAATGCTTTGGTATTAAATTCATAAGTATAGGAATATACATTACTTACTTTGCGCCATTCTTCGCCTTTTTTCGTGACATCCACGCCAACAGTATTTAACTTAGCAGCAATCGCATTCCACATAATAGTAGCATTGCTCAAAGCCCCATGTGGAAACCGACCACGCTGTTTGGTCTTTCTCCATAGCTTCAACTTGCGAGCGAGCGATTTCTTGGTCGCTAACTTTACTTTTTGCCGACATTTTAAATAATTTAAGTACTGATTTAAAACAACGTAATTAAACTTTTAACGTATGAAAATAAATAAAAAATAGGTACTTTCAATTATTAAATTAGGTAGACATTTATAAATAATAAAGACGTCGAAATCTAAATATAACCATATAATGTCAACTGTCATTCAAAAAGAGGAATAAAATGAAGAGGTAAGTTTGCGCTTGAAAAAATCAATAACATGAGTTAATTGCCGATTTAGTTGTATAATACTTCATTCGTTCTTTATAAATAATCGATAAAATTGAAGACGATGGCAATTAGCTGTTGTCCGTGTGACATACACAATTCCATTTATTTTTACCAAACGTAATCGCTTTGAACGTGATCGCCTTCGATTATCAGTATCAGTTTCGATTACGATTACGAGTAAAGTTAGACAATTAGGCCACTGATACTGTAATAGAAATTTAGTTTACTTCTAATAGGGCCAATTAAAAGATTTCATAAGTAAAAGTCGAAGTAGAAGTTAGGCACGCTACACACGCTAGTTATATGTTAAAAAAATCATTAATTATTTTTAAATATTTTTAGGAGACGAAGTTTTGTAGATTGTTTCGGGTCTGGGTGTACTGGGAGGTATCCCTAGTGGTCGTCGTCTTATTCTCATAGCATATGGTAGGAATGCCCTAGCTTAAGACTAGATGATTGGTATTTATTGTCAGGCGAATTTATTTTATTTATTTATTTCTTGACTTGATTTCTGAAAATGTTATCCAATACAGTTATTGGTCATTACGCCTGAAGTTTGTACGTGACATATGTAGGTACTCAGTTTTGAGAAAATGGCCACACGGACGGATGTACTAGTGATTTCATGTCCTTTTCCTTTTAGGGTACAAAACCCTATTAAGTTAAGAAGAACCCCTAAACAAGAACTAAATTAGAAATTTGTTTGCTCTGTCGCTCCCATATCTTACACTGACCGATCAATTATTATTTATTGTCTCATTACTGTCCATGAATTCCAGACAAGGATTACGTGAAAAATGCAGTTACATATTTATTTCATATATAAATATTGCATTAATCATAATGGTAATATCTATTCCGTCAATATATTAAATTAATTTATAACAATGTATCGACATTTTTCCCTATTTTACTATTCTTAGAAAATTTTTCGACTTTATAGTAATTTCTGCTCATAAACGTATGTTGCTCAGCGAGGATTTATAAATATGTATATCCCTTTTGGTCAGTAAATAGTTTAAAGGAAAGTTTTACCAAAGTAACGACCAGTACGAAAAATAGCACTTACATGTTACAAATCTGCCTATATCAATATTTTTTAGACTTCCTTATCTCAATAGGGATAGCGGAACTCTTAAAGATCACTCAAGTGTTTCTTTCTCCTGCTGTCACACAAACAACAAACTTGTAGTTTTGCATAGTCTAGATTGGAATATTATGTTTGGTGTCACCCGCGCGGACAAGTTATGCAATAAAAAGATACGCAGTGTGACAAGGTTGGATGATAGTTTCATTGCAAAAGTGAAGAAGAGAATGCTCTTAAGATTCAGACACAGAAAAAATGAGTGAGGAGAGATCGACGTAGAAAATTTACAGAGCGAAAGTGAGCGGTAGCAGAAATCAAAGACGACCAAGGCTGACTTATGAAGAGCAACTAGCCAGTATGTTAGCTGTTTCAAATATTAAAGTTACTCGTATACATAAGCGTGTGAGGAGAATGATAAGATTTGAGGAAGCGAAAGAAGTATCTAGGAACCGCGGACTAACCCATTAGGATACAGCATGCAGATATGTAAATATGTTTATGATATGTTACGTTTTGATAACCCATTTAATATATGCTGGCTAACACTTAAAAATATTCATAGGAGAAGTCAAAAAGCGATGTAGAAAAACTATATAGGTACTATACTTTTACCGTCCTCTCCCCTCTTTTCGAAATGGACAAAAAGCTATTGGACTAAAAATTTTAAACAATTCAGGAAACGTAACACTTAAATGTAACACTTATACGTTTTAAGATCTCCAGAAATATGATACGAAATCTTTTGCATACAGAATGGTTTAATTGCTCATGTGCTGATTTTATTAAGGGATGCATTTAATGGCACTTCAAAATTGGTGAAAATATAGACAAAATTGCTACGAATTGCTAATAAAAAATATGATGTTGTACAATAAAATGTTACTCCTTCATTAAAAATATATTAGCTTTAAAATTTTTTTAAAAAATTGCAATATTTTACCCAATGTGAAACAATCTAAACGCCCTTTTGATGCGAGGTCCTCATTTGAGCTTAGAGATGACAAAGCGTATTCAGGTAGTGACAGGTTATTTGACCGTCGTTTATACACTGTCTCTACTATAAGCCATATCTTTTCTTTTTACGCCACGGGGAAGACAAACGAGTAGTCAGTCACCTGATGGTAAGTGGATTGAGAGCCATGGACATTTAAATTATGGAGCCAAAGAAAGCTTTTTAGTTTGCAAATGCCTTAGTAACCCTGAAAACTAAAACGTCGTGGCTATTGTGCAAGAAATTCCATTGGCGGTCTCATATTCCACGCCGGAACGCAACAGTGTTAGCAGTTCTGTTTTGCAACAGGATTAGCGAGTAAGATGATGGTAGGTAGCTATTTCGATGGACTCAGTATAAGCTGTTAAAAGTTTTTGTTATTGTTATTCTAAATGCCGCCCACATGTAATACCTTTTCAGTAAAAATACAACAAATAAATGATCGCTTTTAAATATTATATTAGTGTATCTATATTTTGCACTCAACTACAATTCATAATATTTTTTTCAAAAAATGCTTTATGTAATTGTGGACATATGTATCTTTAGAATATGCGCTTCAAGTACAAGTAAACATTGTATGTTAAGAATCACGACTCACGAGCGCAGCTGTGCGACTAATTCCGTATAACAGAAGCTTTAAGACCAAGAGCAGATGGCACTGTGTATGTGTTGACTTTATCTTACACAATCTGTTTTGAATTAAGGCAAGTATTAAACTAACGACATTATTTAGGTGGTGTCTACATTTACTTGACTTAAAGGTGGCTCAAAATAATGTATTATGGGGTGAGCGTTGATTCAATGCATTTGTGTCTTTCAAAAAACCAGTTGACGAGTTTCGTTACCATAATACCTATTCTTTCTCCGTACGAATACACATTGCTTGTTTCGTTCGTCAACGAGTTGCTTTTTTGATGTTATTGGACTATTATTATTTATATTATTCTATTCAAAATTGACAATTCAAAAGAAAAATTATTTCAGTAATCCACATCTCGAATGTCCTATATATATCTCGCATCCTATATATATCTCGTAAAAATTCCTACATATATCTCAAATGTAACTTAACCTAATGTAACCAAGATTTTTCAAAATTATTGTATTGATATTTCATTACAAACGAAACAAAATTAAATGGCGCTCCGTCCTCTCTGACTACTCCTAGTACTCCTATCACCTAGTATTTTAATTAATGTTAAGCTTTTATTAAATAACACTAGGACAAAAATTAAACAGACAACAGACAAAAAAAGGTAAAGTAATTTATTATCCTTAATTCGAATTATTTATATAATCAAACTCAAAAAAGAAAATAATTTCATAAATAGGTATAATACAAATACCAATAAGAAACAATAGAAAGTTTTAGATTGGTGGGTTTGGAATCGACTTTAGTCAATATTTGTGTAGTATACTAGGTATTTATTTTCTTTACAATTTGTGCAATAAGTTTTTTGAAAACAAATAATTCAATATGAAACATTACATTATTTTCAGTGATAGATATAAGTATATAAGTTATGCGTTTATTTCACAAAGAGCTAACTACTTATTTATGTGAATTATGTACAAGGAGGTACATAAGTATTAGGTAAGTACCTAGCTATAATTTGACATCGAATTACCTCAACGAAAACCTTATACTTTCGTAACCCTCCCTCCAGTCCCCTACAGATTTTTCATAAAAGAAGTAGTCTATGTATTTTTGATAACAGTAAATACTGTCGTATCACCGCACCAAATTTTATCATTACCTAGATTTTGCGTTCCCCATACAGTTTCATCCCCCTTTTCACCCTCTTAGGGGTAGATTTTTTATAAAAAGTAGACTATGTCCGTTTTCTGATGTCGAACTATCGTCTTGTTAAATCTCGTCATAATCAGTTCAGCGGTTTACCATTTCCCATACAAAGTTTTATCCCCCTTTTAACCCCTTAAAGAGTAAATTTTCTAAAAAATAAGTAACCTATCATGAGCGCAATCACGTGTTCTTACTACGTACCAATTTTCATCAATATCAGTGAAGCCGTTCTTAAGTTATAAAAGGACATACAGACAGACAGACAGACAAGTAAAAATTATAAAAATGGTAGAATCGAAATCAGTGAATAATAAAACGACTATAAATTTGACAAGAAAAAACTGAAATTACAGACAGACGCAAGAGATTTATATAGTAGTATAGATTATATTTTGTTTACCCCGAATAGTAAACTGTGTGACGTTAGTATTTAGGTATGCATGTAAAGTATGAGTATATCCAATATTCTGCTCGTTTACTTAGTTTATATTTTTTGAAGCTTATAGCTAGATCTTTTGAACTAAAATTGAGTTGCATCTGAAATTTTATCATAAATAAAAACCTAAAGTGCTTTATGAGTTGCTATGCTTGGCAGCACTTTGAATATAATCATGGTAGAAGTTACATATGTTCTGATAACTCATGAACAACTCTTTAACTTGTTTAACTCGCTGCATTGAACAACAAATGTATTCAATGTACATATGTACTTTCTGACTTGTTCTGCTTCAAAATTTAAGAACTTTGGATATGTTATGTTTTGTTTGTAAAGTAATGATATGCAATGTAATCAGGCTTCATTATAATTATTCTGTGTCTGTGGTTTGCACTCATAATATGGACAATGCCGGAAATGAGCATGTCGTCTAATTGGTTAGAGACGCCGCTCGTTTTAAGAATACGGTTGCAGATTATTACATAGGTTCCCTTTGCATTTTGTCAAGTGAACGTTGTGTCGAACACTAGTCCGGGAAACTCTTTCCCTGCGCTAGTGTAGGTATTCATCCGGATAATTACAAAATGTTTGTTTCTGGATATCTGCTAGGCGTACCGATTTTTATATCGAGTTGGCAGATCATACTGTAAAACTCGAGGATGGACTGCACACGGAGTGGACGCCGCGTACCTTCACTGATTTAAGCGCCGCTATGACTCATCTGTGTGTGCTCCACTGATGTCATGTAGAATATTGAGCACGTACTGAACGATTGTCTCCTTTTTTGGGAGCTAGGTTGAAGTTCGAGTCTGAGGTTAATAACAAAGCCACGACTGCAAACTGGAGCTCTCTAATTGCGGGTAAACAATAGGAACCTAAATTTACCAAATTTTGCGCCGAAGTAATGAAGGCAGATATGTTTGTGATGATCATGCTGAATACGACTAACTTTGAATATGTATATAATCCAATTATAATTTTATTTTATTACACACAATTTTATCTCATTCATTTTAATATTACAATAATTTTTGAAATTTTATTTTATTTTCTCTATTTGGGCTTAAGTTGTGCAATCTTTTATGCATGCATTTGCAATGCTTTTATGCATATTGTTGCAATTTTAGTTTTTAACATTTTAATGAAGGACAGTTTAGAATTTGCAGTGGAAGGGAAGTGGGAGCGGAATGGAATAAAATAAAACGTGTATGTAAAATGTTTTCTTTTTGGTAATTTATACAGATTTATACAAATTACCGAAATGCAAAAGATAACATGGAAATAATAAATAGAAATTAACAACATCTCTGAAAAGTAAAATTCGAATTGGTGTATTAATAAATAAGTAACTGATGGGCGACCGAGCTTTACTCGTCCTTACAAAAAAAAAGAGACATTTTAGAATTCGAGCCCGCGTATTTCAGCTTTGTAGATCTACGCTCTAGCCGCTGTACTACTGAGAAGGATAACTTTGTAGTAAAATCAGAAGAGTTTAGAGTTTAAAAATTATAAGTGTGTGAAATTATAAAGAATATGAATTTTCTTAGAATTGGATCCTGGCTAGATCGATTTGTCACCACCGTAAAGCTCTATGTTGGAAATTTCAGCAAAATCGTTAGTGCCGTTTTCGAGAACGCGATTATAAACATACAAAAATTGCTTGGTTAATACTACTCTTTTAAATAACATATTATTTTATAATGACTGCACCCACGCATCTATACCTTATCCGATGTTATTTGCCTCACTTCGTAGTACGATATAGACTTTCTGAAGTTATGAAGTTTATGCTTTTATTTATTTGCTTATTATACATACATTATTATAACGTGACCTGAGTTTTTAATAGGTACTCGTTGCAAATTGAACTTAGACATATTAATTCAACTTATTAACAACAACAAAAAAAGATTAACTTATTAAAAAAAAACAAAAAAAGCATTGATCTGAAGGCAGGGTTCGAACTCGCGCACTTTGGCGTGGTAGACCTACGCTCTAGCCATTGTGCTATTGAGAAGTTAAAGTCTACCGCAAAATTTTTAAGTTAAGAGTTTGGAAGTTTTAAGTCTGTGAAAGACAGAGAAAACGATTTATCCTAGAATTGAGACCTAGTTTGATTTTCTAGCTAGGGTGGATTTCGCCCCCCTCAACCTCTATGTTGTAAATCATTCATCGAAATCGCTAGAGCCGTTTTCGAGAAAGCGATATCAAATAATCTATATATATATATAATGAAGTTATGTTTTCTTTGTGCGTCAATCACGTTAAAATTACTGAACGGATCGACATGGGACCACGACCATTCCATGCGGAATCGTTTGTAGATGGTTTAAGTCTATTCATTTTTGAACTTTTTTTTTTGTCCAGCGAAGCGGGCGGGAAACGGCTTGTATACATATATATGCAACACATAACATATAATATATAATACATATGTTATACGTATATGTATAACATAACATAACATAACATAACGTAACATATATAATATATGTACAAATATTGCTCGTTTAATATAATAGTGGTTATAGTGGATAAAAATTATTCATTAAAAAAACATATCATGTATAGCTATAGTTAATAGCTATAGTTAAACAGGTATATATATTTCTGTGTATATTGCAGTCTAAACTTAGATATTACAGCAGTAGCGCCTCAATGTCGCATTTTTAAGAAAAAAATAATGCTCGGAATAAACTCTGTAACAGTAATAGCGTTCTGTAATATGTAGTTCATGTTAATGGGTGTTTTTGTTATTTTTTTTCAATCTAAAAAAAATATGAACATGTTCGACGTTTATTTAATAAACATAGGATATGTCAATAACAATTTTTTTTTATTGTATTTTGTTAAAAATTGCAAATCATTAATTTTGAAATGAATACTTTTTCTTAACAATTTGTTTGAACAATAAAAAGATAAAAAATGTAATTTTTAAACAATATAAAATATTTTTTGTAAAAATTATAATGGTTTGAAATAAACAAAATGACAAAAAAAATTAATTAGGGCATTTGTTTACAAATTTTGTTCAAACAAATTCTAAAAACCTTTATTACTTGTCATGTGATAGTTTTTTCATATCTAAAAACATTAATAAACGAATTTTTATGAAATACATTTTTCGGCCCCTCTTTTCGATTTTTAATTTTTTTTTGTTTCAATAAATCATAATTAGTAAATTATAGTAATTAAAAATACCACGAGTGGATAATCTCATGAGGTATAGTTGTCAAAAGATCTCCACAAAGCGAAATAATTTTAGAAGTTTTCATTTAATAATTTATATGACTTGAAATGTGAACGTGATTTAAAAAAAAGTTGATAACTAAAAATATGCTCATTTTATTTAAAAATGTGGAAAATTTTTTTTATTTTCAACAGCCGGTTTCGAAGCTACGTAACGGTACCTACGTAACACTCGCCGCGCGGAGAGGAGACCTTGTTTTCAATTTATAGCATTAAATAAAAAATATTAATAATAAAGACGAAGTTCCAGGAGTCGACACTTTTTCTGGAATTTTCCTCCTCTTTAGAATCTTCTTATGAAATTTCTCTAACATTAATATTTTTCGAGTTATTTCTCGAAAACTGGACTCTTTTTTTTAAATCTTTCATTGCTTATAACTTTTGCAATTGTTTATTTACGTTTGAAACTCGCACGTTTTTTTAGACATCATTACAAATCTAATGAGCTATCGCACGTATTCTATGAGCCACCGTACGTATTCTTTCTATCAGTAGCAAGAATTAACACTTTTTTCAACTTGTGAACCAGACTGTGTAGGTCCACTGCTGGACACAGGCGTCTTCTTTTAAATTATTTGAGAACCAGACGAGTCGTATTGTATTGCGCGGATCCAGTGCGGATTAGTGGAGGTAGATTTAGTCGCTTACTTATTGTCAATTTTTAAGCCATAGAGTCATAGTCAGAACCAAAAACAACACGGAGACGTGGGATGTGACTGTCGTCAGATCAATCATCCAGTATGTTGAAATAACTGTACGTGTATAGTAGCTATTGTCAACTGTACAGTAAGTACTGTGTTGTGAACTGTACTTAATAAAACCGTAAATTTGTGGAAAATTACCCGTTATCAAGTGGCTTTATTTTATCGAAAGGCCTCTTCATTGAAACAAACACATGGTTTTATAATTTGATTTTACATTAAGGGAATTATTGTAGTGCAGCGACATTTCTCTATTCATATACCATGTATTAACAGAGTCTATATCATGTTCATATTTACCTATTTTAATGTTGCCTGCCTGTAATCATGATTGGTCAAGCCGGTTGAACCATCGTTATAAAAAGGTATCAGTTTTAAATTATTATATATATTAATATTAACATGATGTAGTGTACTTGCATTTGTAAAGTGAGTCCGTGTGTATAGGTACTGTATGCACTACTTATAGCGTAGACATATATATTTAAAAGTATAATAATACATTTTCTTGGTGTATATATGTATACTACAGTATTAATTTCATTATCATTTCGTGAAAATAAAACACTTTAGATATCTACCAAGTAGCTGTTATTGAATTTGGAATATTCAGAAGTTATTTTATTTGAAGAGGTACACGAATAATTAAATTTTGTTCATAAAATGAATTCCGAAACTTAATTTCTGTTACAAATAAAATACTTTTTTTGAAACAACGTAACGTCGAAGCGAAAGAATTAATTTTCACGAAGGCGGTTACGAGTTACGAGCAGTCATTAAAATTTCATAGAAAATAGTTTACGATAGTCTTAAAATATTCTTATTACGTAGGGATATTGAGTTTATTGAGACCGAATGAATAGTGAAATTGAAGCAAGTCGTATAGTAAATAAGAATAACAAAGATCTAAATTTAGCTGTCATTAAAGGTACGCATACTATCTATTGCATCGTGTAGACTCATAAACGTTTTCCTGTATTGAGGCAAGCAACACAAGCGTGTTAGATTTTATTTTAGGAACGACCACAGCGAGCGAAAAGCATCGGTAACAATACAGGAGAAATTATGTAATCGATAACAATTTGCTTTTTTTTCATGAAAGTGTAGTGTACTTTGTTTTATAAATTGATGGTAAACAGATTAAATAATTTTACCTGCTAGGCTAATAATATGATAATTTGTATTTATTCTATGTTAATGTACATTGTATTTATATTTGACGGAAATGTCAAAAGCACTGTCATTCCTTCGTGAAAGTATGTGAGGAGAATTACGAGATTTGAGGAGGCGAAAGAGATATGTAATGACCGCGATGCTTGGCGCTTCATCCTCTCTGACTATCCCGTTAGGGATACAGCGTGAAGATGTGCTATTGTTGTTGTTGCATTTGTATATTTCTGTTGTTATAATGGTATGTAGTTATAAATCTTACAATTCGAATAAGAGAGATTCATAGACCAATTTATAGCTAAAAATCGATTAGAGTGGAAGAGAAATTGAATAATCGGAAAAAAAAATTAATAATTTTTTCATTTATAAGTTTTAAAAATGTAAATCTGAATTCAGTTGTACCGTTTCACGAAATATGCATACATTTTCAAGTTATTTACACAGATGGGAGCGGATGGGGGCTCGTAAACACAATTATATTATACGGATTAAAGTAAGCGAAATTAATAAAAAACTTCAAATAAAATTGACTGATTGTTTATCGTTTAAATATATTAGCTTGGGCGACTGTATTCTAATACTACGTTTTTATTAACTCGCTTTATTTTCTGTCTGTTGGGACTTTTGCAATTGATTTTTACTTTTTCAAAGATGAGCTAGAGACTTGAAACTTTAAACGTATCTCAGAACTGGATGACATTGCAATATTATTTCGCTTTCTTGTCTGTATTTTCATTACGATTCCGTACAAAACTCTAATACTTAATATACGCTATCTGTTCGTCCTACCTTTAAAGGCAACCCATGTTCGGGTGAGGAAAAACTGAAATAAACCTGAATCCAGATGTCTCTCTTACAATGTCATCAAAATATTTAAAATCGATTCAAAAATTTGCCAAATACACACATTGATTTTGATATCGATAAAAAACGTAGTCTTTCAGAGTCAACGGTAGTGGGTACCGTGATAGCAGTGAAAAAGAGAGAGTGAAAAACTTATATTGGAACTGGAATACACTTGTTTAAAAAAAGCAAAAAAAAACATCGGTCTAAAACGCTTTCTAAATAGAAAGAGATACACTGTTTAATTGACATACGCGGTGTCAAACCGCGTAGCGATCTCCAACAAGTGATGTGACACTTCTGTATTAGATACCTTGCAACTGAAATACATAATTTGAAACCACCGTTTATACGTTGATATTTAATTCCCATGAAACAGTATCATAACACAAGGTGTGATACAAATTTCAACGTGAATGGGGGGCATTATTAACTAGTTCTCGAAAATTCGTTAACTACTCGGCATCTATTCCTCCATCACCCATAATCACCTTAAATATTACCATCGTGTGCGTGCCACGGCGCATGTTATTAGCACGCACACATGCAAATCGCTTACGGTTGCTTACTATGAAGATATCCTACTGTTATATGGTGTACTGTAGTTTAGTGGATCACTCATTTTCAACGGGCGGTTGTCGAGCACAATGCGGTACGGGTCGGGTTTGTATTGTTGCAATATACACTATTTTTATAGTTTAGTAAATTTTTAAGCGATTCCATTTTTACCAAATGATCTATCATCTTCATCTAATCGTCAAAGATATTTATATTTTTTTCCAATGATTTTCTTGTTTAAGTAGGTACCACATCGAGTTAGGTAATGTAAACTGAAACCAAACTGAGTAACAAAACACAATGTTGTCAATAAATGGTAAACAGAATTATTACTGCAAAACTTACTAATACTTGTAGAACGCGTATTTTGAATTCGAACTTTCATTAAGCGTTAGAATAATATATTAAGAAGTTCTGTAAAAGATCAAAGAAACTGATACTCAATTTTGTAGGGACTTGGAAGCATACTCAAAGGAAAAATCACTGATTAGGATTAAGGTCTCAAAATTGTTTTTACTGGAAACGTAACTTCAGATATTTTTGTTTGTTAGTGAATCAAATCCGTTATGTTTCACAGAAAAAGTATTTTTCTCTAATTTGTATTGACAAGGTTATTTTGTGAAAATCCATCCGTTTCATATATATTTAATTACCCATATTCGGAAAAAAAACCTACATAAAGAAAAACCATTAAACCTTAAATTTACATTAAAATCATGATATTATGTATTCTATATTGATATTAAGTATTCTATTTCATACCTATATCGGTTCCAATTGTGAATCTAAATCATCCAGGAACCCACTAAAACACACACAAAAAATTTAATCTGAATCGGTCGAGCCATTTTCGAATTTTTGCAAGACTAATGCACGGCAATTATATTTGATACATATACTAGCTAATTGTATACATACACTCAGTCAAGAAAGTATCGGGAATGGATGATTTGTTTATGGTTTCAAATTCAATTTTTTTATTTTTTTGTTGTTGTTAGATTGGCACAACTGTTTTCCATTTTGGCGCGGAGTTTGAGTTGCATCTGTTATTTAGATTAAATACAGTGCTGTTTTAGTTATATCATTCTAGTGTATATTGCGAATTTCATAATGAACAAAAACATCGAACAGAGTTTGTCTTAAATTTTGCATCGCCAATGGAATTTCGTGTTCGGAGTCACTGACAATGTTACAGAAGGCTTACGGTGAATCGACTTTATCAAAAACACGTGCTTATGAGTGGTACAGAGAGTTCAAAAGCGGTCGAGATGTGATGGAAGATTTGCCTCGCTCTGGTAGGCCATCAACGTCTGCAACTGAAGTTAACATCGCAAACGTGAAGGAAATAGTGACTGAAAATCCTCATTCAAGTTTGAGAGATATAGCCGCCGAACTTTCTGTGTCTCACGAGTCGATCCGTACCATTTTAAATAATCACTCGGGTATGAAACATGTTGCCGCTCGGCTAGTCCCAAAAGACCTGAATTTTCTTCAAAAACACAATCGCTTAATAGTCGCTGAGGACATGCTAGAACGACTCAATTACGACCCAACGTTCATGAAACGCGTTGTTATTGGTGACGAGACGTGGATTTACGAGTTTGACATGCAAACTAGTCAACAAGCTTCGGGGTGGCGCCTTCCAACTGAACCGAAATTGAAAAAACCACGCCAAAGCCGATCAAAAGTCAAAGTCATGTTGACTGTTTTCTTTAACTATCGCGGTGTTGTGCACTCGGAATTCTTGCCGGAAGGGCAAACGGTAAATAAAGAATATTATTTGGGCGTTATACGGCGTTTAAGAGAGCAAATTCGACGAAAAAGGCCAGATTTGTGGAAAGAAAATTCTTGGATTTTGCACCACGATAATGCGCCTTCGCACAAGGCCATCATTGTGAACCAATTTTTGACCAAAAACTCAACAAATACCATCGAGCAACCACCTTATTCACAAGATATGGCTCCAGCCGACTTCTTTCTTTTTCCTAAACTCAAATTACCACTTCGTGGCACCCGTTTTTATTCGGTAGAAGACATAAAGGAGAATTCGCGACGAGCACTGAACTCAATTCCGGAAAAAGCGTTTAAAAAAGGTTTTGATGGTTGGATTATTCGTTGGCTTAAGTGTATTATTTCTGAAGGAGCATACTTTGAAGGTGATAAAATAAATTTGGATCAATAACTAACATTTCGTGTAGTATTGATCTTTTCCCGGTACTTTCTTGACAGAGTAGTATATATACTATACTAGCTGTACCCGTGACCTCGTTCACGTGGAATATTTTTCCGTGACTTCTCCGGATTACCGAGGTTATCCGAGATACCAATATTCTTGGAGGTCTTGAAAAAAGTTACTTCTTATCGCGGAGCATCCGCCATATTGCATTTATGATGACGTCACATATACTGCAATCTCCTGTGTATTCCACTCATTAACCGACTTCAAAAAAAGGAGAAGGTTCTATGTTCGTCTGTATGTATGTTGTTTTTATGTATGTTCACCGATAACTTCGTCAATTGCGGACCGATTTCAAAAATTTTTTAAATTGGTAAAAAAAGGGTATACTTCTGTATGTAAAAGGGTGTTTGAGTTTGGACATCGAAGGTACACCAAATAATATCAAATAACTCGACCTAGTTATAATTTTTATTTATATTAATGACTGTCTTGTATATCGTTACGCTCCAGAATTAGAAAGAAGTTAATTGTAGACCTGTCCTAGATATTTATTTAAGCCAAGGTCACTCAAAAGGGAGAAATGAAAAAAATAAAATGAAACCGCCTTAAAAAAAAGCACTGAAAAGTACAAGATAACTTTCTTTTACTAATCAGGACTCAAGTACAATAAAACATACCTGTCTATATAATTTTATTTGACAGTTATTGAAGTCGGTGTCAAATCAATGTGCAACAACAGAAAATTTATTAGTTTGGTAGGCTTGGCACCGACTTCAGTAACTGAGAAATTTAATGATAGTATAGGTATGTGTATCGTACTTATAAAGTTATTTTTATTGTACTTGAGCTTTGATTACTAAGAAAAGTTATTTTGTACTTTTCAGTGTTTTTTTTTGTTTCATATTGTTGGTGATAAACAAAAAGTTATTTTCTATTATGAAATATCCGCCATATTGGGTTTATGATGACGTCACATTATACAGAAACCTTTCGCTGCGTATTTCTTTTTATTTGCTTTCGCTCTAGATTTTCTTCGTCAGTTTTTCATTACCCATTCTTTCTATGTGCACGAACCATCTTAACATTCCTTTCTTCATTTTTATAATAACACTATCGTGCTACCCTGTCATACTATGTATCTCTTCATTGCTTATCTTGTCCGCAAGGGTTGAACAAGAATGTTATTTCCTATTATGGAAAATCCGCCATATTGGATTTGTGATGACGTCACATATAAACAAATTAAAAAATCGCGTCATTTTTGAAAAACAAAATAGCCTACTATTGTTTTAGGGGATATATTATCTTTGTAATCGGTTCAGCGGTTTAGCATTTCCCCTACAAAGTTTCATTCTCTTTTTCACCCTTTTAGGGTTAGATTTTTGATAAAAAAAGAAGTCTATATTTTTTAATAGAAAAGATTTATCTCTATATCAAAGTTCATCTTAATCGATTTAGCGGTTTAGCATTTCCCACACGAACTTTCTACCCCTTTTTCGGTCCTTTAGGGCTAGTTTAAAAAAAATGTAGTTCATATCCGTCCCCTGGTGTCAAACTACCTCCATTCTAAATTTTGTAAAAATCGGACTGGCGGTTTAGCTGTGACAACGTACCAGACAGACAGACTTTCGCATTTATGATATTGAATGAATAGATAATCACAGAAGCTTAAATGTATCGAAAACGAAAACATGCTATACTATTTGTACTAGTTAATTTCTGTTAACTGGTTACTATTTCCGATCACATCACTGTAGATGACAGCCGCTTCCCGAACAATATCATGTTGCGGTCACGTAGTTGTATGTCAGTAGGAGGAGTACATCCAAGAGGGAGACGTGGAGGTCATTATTACTCTGGTATATTTGCAATTTTCAACAACGAACGCAAAGTGGGCTTTTGTACAAATAACAATTATACTTTGCCATTGTATTACAAATGATCTTTTGACCTATCGCGACATACATATACAACACGCTCGTACAATGGAGTTCGTGAAGTGAGTTTTTATAAATACTAAATACTAAATTAAATACTTAGGGACTTTTGTATTAATATTATCAAAGTTATGTTTAAGTATTACAATCACTAGACATTGATTCAATGCAATACAACGGCGGAAAGCAATTTAATTAATACTACTTTTTTCATTGTGATATTTTATATTTACATTTTATACTGGTCTGCAAGAAAAAAAAATATAGAGAGTGCCACTTGCTCATCTTCCCACGTAATTCGTAAAAGTATGCCAACGATCTATAGGGTTTACTTTGAGAAACTCGCATAGCCGATATGGGCTGTCATATACCTAAAGCTAATATTATAATCTTGATGTTCTGTCCACAGTCCAGCCCAGTTGGGAAATGACCTGAAATTTAGGTACTAGTATATGTTGAAATTATCAGAGTTTCACTACTGTGTACAAAATCTAGATACATATCATGCTTCCTAATACATATATGTGAATTATGTTATTTGAAATCAGCATTTTTTAATGATACTTGTTACTTTTGAATTCTTATAATAAACTAGTTGATGCCCGCGACTTCGTCCGCGTTATTTATGTTTAAAATAGCTTATGTCCTTGCTCAAGATTCAAGCTGTCTCCATACCAAATGTAATCGCATTTGGACGTATGGTATGGCAGCCTATAAAATACGAACAAACAAACAAACACTGATTTTTATATATTAGAAGACCTACAAATCTTTTCTGCAACTCCTTACAACATTTAAAAAGTCTTAGATGACAACAATTTCTACAATGTCATTTGAGATTTAGTAAATATTGGTAGTTGTATAAGTAAATCGAAAGGCAGTTTTATAGTTTTTTAACGCCCACAACATGTCTCTAAAGAAAAGACGGGACCTTACAGGACATTTGTCTGTGGTCTAAATACGAATTGTGGAATGAATCGGCAATGAATATCGTCTCAGAATATAATAAAAGTTTATTTTTATTAGAGCACGAACTCTTTATGTATCAGCTGAGCTGACGTGGCTAAGACTAGGTAGAATTCTGGGCACTGAATAGCAGGATGTCACGTCGCTAGCACTTGTTCACAAGTTTGTTCTTAAACACTAGAGCTTCTGAGAAGATCGCCTCGCCAAGTTTTCACATAAACTGTACAACTTTACATCGAGCCTCAAGTCTTGATATATTGTTGCTCATGGAATATAAAAAAAAATAGTTTCACTTGTATAATTAATAAAATATTCTTCTAATATATATATATTACCTACAATACTTAAAGAATATATGAAAATAATTTGGATCTACGGTGGATAATGGGATACGGTAGAGTAGTAGAACAAAGCATTTATCCTTAGGTGCTTAATACATACACACATACTATATTACGAAATTAGATAATCAAGTAATGTTATATAATTGGCAATATTCAGTAATGAATTTTAAGACTACTAGATACATGTAATAGACTCAGAAATAATACGCGGTAACTCGTACCTCTGAATAATGCTATTAAAATAATTCGTAGAGCGCTGGGCCACACATTAGATAATAGTTATGTCTTTCAGGTCTTTGATACCTATGGTTGATGAAACTCGTATGTGTATTTCACTAGATATAAACATCTCTGTGGAGTCAGAGGACCTGTCATTTACAGCTCAACAGAAACACAACAATGTCGCTTTTTCAACAGTGGATTTATGAGTACTAACATAGGTTGTCATAAATTTTCAGGTGGGTTTGTTTAGTATATATATACACATATACATATTTACACTCTGTATTCCCAGCGGGGTAGTCAGAAAGAACAGAGCGCCAAGCTTCACGGTCCTTGCATACTTCTTTCGCCTCTTCGAATCTCATCATTCTCCTCACACATTTTCGCCTAGGTACGCTTGTGATTTTGATATTTCCGTCAGCTTACACTTTGGCTATTTGATCTTCGTAAGTCAGCCTTGGTCTCCCTTGGCTTTTGCTACAACTCGCTTTCACTCCGTATATTTTTTTCGTCAGTCTTTCATCACTCATTCCTTTTATTTGCCCGAACCATCAAAGCATTTCAGTCATCATTTTTACAATAACATTGTCGTCCAGTCCTGTCATACTGCATATCTCTTCATTGCTTATTTTGTCCACAAATGTGACAACCACACGTATATCTAAGAGATCGCATTTCTACGCGTTTATCTTTCACTCGATTTAGGGCATATTCAGGTCTTGCTACCATACAATAAAGTTGGCGCCAACACCGCATTGTGGATGGCTATTTTGGCTGAGTTGGATATTTTCACACTGCCTAATAATGCGGCCAAAGCACCATTTCCTTTATTGCCAGCTGCTACCCGTCTCTCCAAATCTAACACATCTTCCATCCTTGGAAAACGCTCTCCCCAGATATACAATTTCATTCACTTATTCTAGACATTTTCCATGTAGGTACCTATATTTCACATTTTGTCTGTACATCTTCTCTTTCCAACACCAGAATCTAGTATTAGTATTATTAATCATTATTAAAAACAATGTTTTATTTCTAATGATTTTTTAAAAATTACTATTAAAACATTATTAGTAAGTATGAACAATGAAAATTAATTTTACATGTTTCCTTTTTAAATGTTAGTTACAGAGGTAAATATTGGAAACACTTGATTTTACACTGTAAAATCTTTTCATTTCTTACTGTATAAGACTTTTTATAAAGTTTTTAATTATTCGGGACGGCTTTTCGAGGTCAGGATTATAACACTGTCAGATTTTATTAGAAAAACCAAAAAGTTCAGAAAATGTAAGTGGATGAGCAAAATGGATGAAATGGTGTGTCCAGTTGATCGCTATTAGAAATATTTTTCGTAAAGATATTGTAATTACGTTTCAGTCTCCTGAATTTTAAATTAGGACAATGTATCCGTAGTTTAGTATTAATGAAATGATAAAGTAAACAATATTTTTGCATTGAACTTGTTTACATAGAATGTTATTTAATTCTTCTATTAATAATAAAGAAATCTTTCGCAGTAGTATGTACACATCGTCGGAAAATTACGAAATGCGTAGTTTCTCGGCTTAAGGCATAGAAGTCGTGTCGTTAGGCGTTGTTACACAATTATAGTAAATTTCATGAAACTACGAACTGTATCTTATATTTTTATGAAGAAGCTAGATTAGGGGAGAACAGGGTAATGTGAGTCAGCGGGTAATAGGAGTCACCCACAAATCTACGTAACTATACACGCGAGTATCGCGTAAACGATCTCTTCTGCTCCACCTATGTCTCTCGGCACTGTGTTGAACGACTCGCGCTAGTAGGTTCCCGCGCTTGGAAGGAATGCGTTTAGTCAGACATTCAAAATAGTGATGTAAAATTTAGATTGCGTCAGAGTTTCATAGGTTTTTTTAATTTCCACTTTTTTCTCATTAGTGTAGTTGTGGGAAATGAGAGTCCGGTGACTCAGGCGAAGAGAAAGAGAGAGGAAAAAGGAAATGGGAAAGTAAAGGTCAGGGAAAGAAAAGTAAAGTACAGAAGAAGGACAATGAAATGACAAAGCGACGAATACTTCAAGAATCAAACGAAACTTCAGTATCAGATGTAAATACTAACGACATTTGCCAGGA
Source organism: Zeuzera pyrina (assembly GCA_907165235.1). NCBI lineage: Eukaryota > Metazoa > Arthropoda > Insecta > Lepidoptera > Cossidae > Zeuzera > Zeuzera pyrina. Next base: position 16,376,815 of record OU015624.1, read on the forward strand.
TTTCGGAAGGAACAACTAAATGCGGGCTATGAGCTCACGCGGACTGTACTGGGTGGGACTCGGGCGAAGGTTATGTTTGCGATGTCTGCTAAATTTACTTTGACTCCGATTGCCCCCACGTCAGTGCAATGAGAGTCAAATCTGTTTTATTATTAAATTCTTATAATTACCAAATTTGATTATCAAAATGATTGAAATTGATGTCAAATGATAGCACGTTAAGTAAATTTAGTATATTGGCAGTTGCAATAAATATATCATTTATAATTAAGGTTTTATTTGATTTCTCGCTTAAGTGACTCGCATTACCCCCTTTACCCCTATTACAACGATATTAGAACGAAACCTTTAAAAAAGAAGCCGGGATAACAGTAACTGCTGATCGATGAGCAAGTTTTCGAGTTCTCTTTTTGAATTCGCCCTCTCACCATGAAAGAAGCCTTATGCAAATGTCAGCACGTTCTTGATTCAAGAACATCATAATTATGTTACCACAATAGTTGCTGCGATTTCTCCGATGTTCTAATTGCGTTTTGTGGGAGCAAATCACACATGTGTCGTATCTAAAGCAATTGTTTTAAACCATGCAGTTCAGATATGCTAATTAAAGCCTCAAATTTCGTACACACCCTAACTGAAGACAGTTGCGGCTTTGTTTACGGTTACTTACGGGGTAAGATTGCTTTGTAATATTAAATAACATGCTAAATAGTTTCATATAGATACGTATGCGATATGAAGGTGTGTAGATTAATGCATCAATTATGTTAAATTTAATTAAAGATTAATTTAAAGATTTGAAGTAGTTATGGATTAAGTTTTGGACGTTTGAGTCGACGACTCGAACTTAAAAAATATTTTTTAAGTAAATTCGTGAGCATGGAACGGATTTATATTTTGAAATTAATGTAACTGCACAGTTCTACTTCAACTCCTCTACTCCTTTTATTAATAATAGAATGATACACACTTTATTAAATAACTGAGACTCGTAGTCTTTCAAACAAGTCTGAATTAAAATCGATTCAATATGTATTTTCGTGTATACTCAAATGAGTATAATTACATAGTCATATGTATGTCAGTATAGGATGCTACTCAAAGATTTACCTCTAATAGATATGACCTTTCACACGTCGCGAATTGTTAGACTGATAAAAATGTGATACAGCGTAAGCTTGTAATAAAAACGGATGGGAATACACATATTTCGTCTCTATCGGTGTGCTTACTCTTTAATTTAGTTTTAATTAAGTTAGACCTGTGAACCAAAGAAATCTTTGTTCGTTAGTACTTTTAAATTTTGTAATTATTTTTGAACCTTAAAAGCAAAAATTAATATAATAATTTTTGTAAATAATTATGTGTGAGATAGATTCTTTTGGCCGTGATGGTAGAATGCAGTATTTTAGGCTGAAAATGCCGGTTTGACAAACGAAAGTCGTGACCACATCAACGCAATATCTAATAGCAATAGATCTGTGCATCTACTATTCATATTATTACACTTACTCTTTTCTTCCTAAATAATAAAAAAAAAATCCTAAAAAATAAATTGCGTCTCCCATTTCACATCAAATTTACACCCATAAGGGTTCAAAAGAACGATTAAACAATTGATTTCCAGTAAAAAGTCTAAATGCAATATTTACATCTGTAACCTTTGAGTCTTCGTATTTTTCACCCCTTTCTTTCCTGTAAGAAAAGGAACCATTTGTCTCATCAAGTGGATCTCAAGATTTACGTAATTTATAAATAACTATTGTCTTGGTTGAAATAATTTCATGTTGTAGATATTTAGATTGCTTTTAATATAACTATAATGTGATATTCGTGTGTGAAAATAATCAGGTTATTTATCATAATCAGGTTTTTTTATTCGATTTGAGACTCGTAAACTTTTCTGAAGTTAGACTCAAAGAGGTCACGGATGAAAGCTATTTTTGAATAAACAGATTAGAGTGTACGATGTTACAATTAAATATTTTTTTGTCTGTTATTAATCATGACAGGTTAATAATCTATTATAATAAAAGATAATAACTATTAGCATATATACTACTCTGTCAAGAAAGTACAGGGAAAAGATCAATAATACACGAAATGTTAGTTATTCATACAAATTTATTTTATCACCTTCAAAGTATGCTCCTTCAGAAACCATACACTTACGCCAACGAATAATCCAATCATCAAAACCTTTTTTAAACGCTTTTTCCGGAATTGAGTTCAGTACTCGCTGCGAAGTCTCCTTTATGTCTTCTACCGAATGAAAACGGGTGCCATGAAGTGGTATTTGAGTTTAGAAAAAAGAAAGAAGTCGACTGGAGCCATATCTGGTGAATAAGGTGGTTACTCGATGGTATTTGTTGAATTTTTGGTCAAAAATTGGTTCACAATGATGGCCTTGTGCGAAGGCGCATTATCGTGGTGCAAAATCCAAGAATTTTCTTTCCACAAATCTGGCCTTTTTCGTCGAATTTGCTCTCTTGAACGCCGCATAACGCCCAAATAATATTCCTTATTCCGGCAAGAATTTCGAGTGCACAACACCGCGATAGTTAAAGAAAACAGTCAACATGACTTTGACTTTTGATCGGCTTTGGCGTGGTTTTTTCGGTTTCGGTTCAGTTGGAAGGCGCCACCCCGAAGCTTGTTGACTAGTTTGCATGTCAAACTCGTAAACCCACGTCTCGTCACCAGTAACAACGCGTTTCATGAACGTTGGGTCGTAATTGATTCGTTCTAGCATGTCCTCAGCGAATCTTATGCGATTGTGTTTTTGAAGAAAATTCGGGTCTTTTGGGACTAGCCGAGAGGCAACATGTTTCATCGACTCGTGAGACACAGAAAGTTCGGCGGCTATATCTCTCAAACTTGAATGAGGATTTTCAGTCACTATTTCCTTCACGTTTGCGATGTTAACTTCAGTTGCAGACGTTGATGGCCTACCAGAGCGAGGCAAATCTTCCATCACATCTCGACCGCTTTTGAACGCTCTGTACCACTCATAAGCACGTGTTTTTGATAAAGTCGATTCACCGTAAGCCTTCTGTAACATTGTCAGTGACTCCGAACACGAAATTCCATTGGCGATGCAAAATTTAAGACAAGCTCTGTTCGATGTTTTTATCCATTATGAAATTCGCAATATACACTAGAATGATATAACTAAAAACAGCACTGTATTAATCTAAATAACAGATGCAACTCAAACTGCGCGCCAAAATGGAAAACAGTTGTGCCAATCTAACAACAACAAAAAAAAACAAAAAATTGAATTTGAAACCATAAACAAATCATCCATTCCCGATACTTTCTTGACTGAATGTATACTACTTTTTTCATTTTTATCTTTAATGTAAACATAACGAGAGATGCGCTAATTCGCAAATGATTGATTCAGTTGTCATACTGATTAGTTATTAGTAAACCAATCATGTACAGGATTTTTGTCCCTTTGTGTGTTTGTGCTCCAATTAAAACCACCGAATATTAAAAGAATAATAAACGTCGTGATAAGTGTAAAAATTAGTATTTTTAAAAAACACTTAAAAATAAAGAATAGGAGATTCTTATTGCTTGCACATGGCAAACAATAATATTCTTCTGTTATTTTTCCGTCTTACATTTCGAATGAATTGTGTCACTTACATATTACAGTGAACTGATTTATGATAATAATTTGATCTAGGAACATAGGCAACCTTTAGATAACACTACAAATTAAAAATAAAAGGCTAGACAAATAACACAGATTTTTTCAAAGGCTGTACTATATTGGATAATATTATTGTTATATGTGCATATTTTGTAATTTCGTGTATATTACAGAAAAGCAATGTTATTAAAGAGCTACGTGTAATACTTTGGACCAGCGAACTGTAAAAATTTTGTGAAATTTTGGTTAGTTTTTTGTTTGTTCACATTAAAGTAAAAATTAAAAAATAAGATATACACAGTTTGGCCGTAAATACTGTTACTTACTATAAAAAAAAAAACAAATAATATCACATTTGAATTTGGATTCTGTCATTCTCATATGAATATTCATAGCATTTTCTCATTTTTGCGCCAATCTTTGTTAAATATTCTTGTGATATTAAACAGCAGTGGGGTGATAAAGATAAGCAAATTGAAGTGATAGCATTATATAAATTAGATTGGGAGCCAAATGCAATTTTTGAAATTATCCATCCGCTTAATATTAGTCGAACGTTTGTGTACTGTGCTATTCATAGGTATAATGAAACGTCCTCTATTTGGGACAGAAAAAGATCTGGCCGTCCACGAATATTCGTACTAAAAAGGGACCAAAGCAGTGAAGGAAAGAATCTGAAGAATTCCTACCCGAAAGCAAAAGATTTTATCAAGAGAAATGAGTATAGTACCAAGAACTATGTCGCGTATTTTAAAAAATGACTTAGGACTTGCAGCTTATAAAAGACGCACTGGTCATAAATTAACTGATAATTTAAAAATGATTAGAGTGGTAAAATCGAAACAACTTAGGTGGTATGCAAAGAGAGGTCACAGAACCAAAATTATTTACCGACGAGAAATTTTTTATCATCGTTCAACTTTTAATTACGCAGAATGCCCGAGATTATGCTCAAAACTCTAGAGAAGCTTCTCAATTAGTCATTAGGGTACAACGTGGGCATTATTCGGCTTTAGTGACGGTTTGGAGGGGCGTTAGCTGAGCCATATTTTTGAGTAAAAGATATCAAAATATCGGCCCACGTTTATCAAGATACGATTCTTGAGAAGGTAGTTAAGCCTCTTAACAACACCTTGTGCACCAAGAATGATCTTTTCAGAAAGACTCAACTCGATCCACACAAGCGTGGCTGGAAAGGACCATTTTTGACTTCATCGAAGCTGACGACTGCCCATTATTTAGTTCCGATCTTAAACCCCTCTATTATGATTTATGGTCTGTTTTAGAGAGTATGGCATGCTCTAAACGCCATGATAATTTGGGAGTCCCAAAATTATTCCATAAGATTGGCAGTGGCAATTTTCCCATGGAGAAAGTGCATGTTTCAATCGATAACTGACCACAACGTTTAAAGGATCGTATTAAAGCCAATGGAGATAATTTTGTATGAGCTTTATGTTTTTATAATGCTATTATAATAATGTATAAACTAATGCACACGGCAATAACAAAAGTTTTATGTAATAGAAAAAAAACGATGTTTTCCTTATAACAATATTTATGGCAAGACTGGGTATGTTACCTACATATATTACAAATCAGTAGAAGACGTATTCTAAGGAGATATCACGGGTTTAAATCGGACCATTGAATTTCTTTATTAAATCCCGCGAGATAATTTAACATATACGAGGGCTGCTATTTATGTATCCGGAACTGGCCAGTTACAGAACAATATTAAAAAAGTAATTATAACATTTAAAAATGGAACTCTTTGGCTGAAGAATACAATTTGTTTCATGTAGCTGTCATTTGTTTATCCTTTGTGGCGTCTTTATCACCATGGATTTAAGTCGTGAAAATTTTCGTGCTATGATTTATTACGATTTTCGGCGAGGGCTAACTCAAAAACAGTGCATCGATCAACTCACTTCGACTTTTGGGGACGAAGCACCATCGAAAACTAATGTATCACTGGTTTAGTGAGTTTAATCGTGGGCGGTCTGTGCTCACGGACGAAGTTAAAGAAGGTCGCCCTAAATCGTTTGTTGTATCTCAAAATATTGATGCTGTGCGGGAACTAATAATGCAAGATCGTCATGTCGCGAGATAGAGGCGTCTCTGGGCATAAGTATGACGAGTATATATAAAATATTACACGAACATTTAGCTGTAAAAAAATTTGTTTACGTTGGATTCCGCACAACTTGAGAATTGACCAAAAACGGGCTCGTGTCGATTGGTGTGAAAAAATGTTACAAAAGTACAATCAGGGTGCGTCAAAAGCTGTCTATAATATCTACACAGGTGATGAATCTTAGATATATGCGTATGATCCTGAAACTTAACAACAATCAACGGTTTGGGTGTTCCAAGATGAGCCGAACCCAACAAAAGTCATTCGTTCAAAAAGCACTTTGAAGCAAATGGTCGCTTGTTTTTTTGGTATAAATGGACATGTAGCTACAGTGCCACTAGAGAATCGTAAAATGGTTAATTCTGAATGGTACACGACCATTTGTTTGCCAGAAGTCTTTGAAGAAATAAGAAAGAATAACCGACAACGCAGAATCCTTCTTTATCATGACAATGCTTGCTGCCACACATCGGCCGAAACAACTCGGTATTTGGAAGATCAAAAGATCCAATTAACGGGTCATCCGCCGTAGAGCCCCGACTTGGCCCCCAACGAGTTCTATTTATTATCAACCGTGAAGAATAAATTACGTGGTCAACGTTATTCGAGCCGTGAAGCGGCTGTTGATGCGTTCAAAAAGCACGTTTTGGAGATACCTCAAACCGAATGGAAAAAGTGCTACGAAAATTGGTACCAACGCATGCAAAAGTGCATCAATCATCATGGTGAAATATTTTGAAAAGCAACAAAACTATAATAAATGCTATATGTTTGTTTCATTTTGTTATTCGGGATACATAAATAGCAGCCCTCGTAATATATGAAGAAATTAGCAGCTGGATGAAATGATGATTATATTCATATAAATTAGCAGCTAGGTGAAAAGAATCATCTGGATTATTATACATATTTTGTATCATATCTTGATTATTATTCTCTTACATGCTTAAGAAACTACATAAAATTGGGCCGTCCCTGTTTAGAATATGAGTCTATAAGTACTTAACTATAAATGATTTTGTTAAATAAGCGTCCATAAGACAGGAAAAATGAGGAAGAAGTCCATTATATTTATTCGAAAGATAATAATTGTAATCTTATAAAATAATAAATGACAGAAATTGGAGATTCCCTCTTGGTAATTTGTTCTTTCTCTTTCAGTTACACAAAAGGAATGAGAGTATAAAGTACAAAATGTGAGGTATAAAACTTGAATTATTTTTTCCACTTTGTTTTCTCCTTCTCGAAATTGACATAATTAAGCACAAAAGTTGCAATGGAACCATTATACTAATTACAATGCTGTAATTCTGTAATTGGCTTTTTAATATTTAGAGTGCTTTTTTGCTGTTTTAAATGGAAAATTTGATACATACAAATAAACGAATGAAATATCCATAAATAAAAACTTGTTACTACGTTTCCCACGTAAAACGAGCTATGTAGGTGTAGGTGCTATACATCAATTTAGTTTCAATCAATTTAGAGATATCTTACTACGATTTAGGTTTTTTTAATCGACACATAGAAAGGAAAGAGGATTTTAATTCGTCGGAATATTTTTATTTCATGTGTGTTCAGCGGTAATTATTAATCACGTGGACCGATTTCTATGATTCATTTTTTGTTTGAAAGGGTATATATCCACGGCGGTCCCATAAAAATTTAGTTAAGATGCGATGATGGAGTACTGCATTATAAAAGAAGTTTTCAATAGCTCATATATTATGATGATCCTTTTTTCAATATTCCGTTTCTGGATTGGAAAAAAATTAAGTCGTAGTTACCTACCCCAGATATTTAAAACAACAGGGTAAAATAAATAACTTTTACTCAAAAAAGGAAAAATAGACAATGTTTTAAGAAAAAAATAAACTTCGAAACAAAAACATTGTCAATTACAAAATAATTTTCTTTACTTCAAAACTAGGGTACAAATATAACTCATAAATACGACACAAAATCTACCTATGCAATTAATTGGATAGTTTTTTAAACAAGAATTAAAAGTCTGCTTGTTCAATAGGCTTGGCACCGACTTCAGTAACTGTCAAATTCAATTATAAGCGTATTTGTATTGTATTTATATAGTTATTTTTGTAGCTACTTCAGTTTCAATTAGTAAAGAATAATTACTTTGTATTTTTCACGCAGGGGAAACTGGAGCACAGGTACGCAGCCTCTTGTGCGAAAGACTGGATTATGTGGGGTTTCTACTCACTAAAACCAGAGAATATATGTGCAGTACTACTGTTTTGTTTATATTGTTGTGTTTATACTCCTGTGTTGATCGTCCTCGGCTCGACGTCGAGGGTTCCAGGTTCTCTTACGGAATGCGCCGGAGCCCCTCTCGCTCTGTACAGAAGCACTATTCGAGAGAGGGGAAGCAGTGGCAGACCCCACTGCACCTTCGCAAAACCGCAGCAACGTGGACTGAACGCTATCGCCTACACGATAAGTGGTTTAGTGGTCTCTCCAGGATAGCTGTGCCTGTCATTACTATTTAAATGAGGAATAATTTCGCGTGGAAAGCGCGTTAGTTAGCAAAACGAATTAAATGTAGTCTTTATCCGTAATTATAAACGCAGATAAATCCGCTGGTGCCAGCAAAGTACTTATTTATATTTTTGATCAAATAAATGTGTTTATAAAAATATCTAATGAAACACACAAGTGCCTATACAATTTGTTCAATATCGTACACAGCCGATTCACCGCTCTCGGCTTGATTGAACCGTGAATGCTAACACGGTATCAAAAGCTAAAGTCTAGATACAAACTGCTACAGACAACTTCAATCATCAGTATTACGTATCGCGCATGATATCTACTGTCATGTCAGAAGTAATACCTACATGAGAATTATCTAACTACGAATATTAATTTCGTCTTCTATCTCAATATAAAGTCTTCAATTCCAATCTGTATCAATTTTGCTGCAACTACTTAACTGATAAAATTAGACCAAATAACTTTGTCTCATCTAGCTGAAACTTTAAAACTATAATAGCTAAAAATCTGTAAAAAAATCATTGAAAAAAGTCGTTTCAAAGTTTTGGAACTCGTGCTTTGACTGAAATAAAAAATTGATTGTTCAATGCCGAAAACCATATGTAATTCAGACAGGAAACATACTTTGTTAGTCGGCACGGAGTTAATGTTAAGATAAAGATCTTGAAAATAGCAGAAATATTTTTAAATTTTTCAAACCGGATGAGTTCATAGCTGCATTAAAATTAAAAACTGTCATAGTCACAATCCTAGTGTATTATACTGGTAGTTGTCGACGACCTGACAATGAAATATAATAAAATCTTTCTTTAACCCTATTTTTGGGAGACGGTAATACTAGAGTTTGCCATATAAGTGAAATCATGTATAATAGTAGTTAAATACATATCTTGTGAAGAGGTTCTTTGATATTTGAACCCTATTGTTTGGTCGATGTTTACAACATGTGCGTAAAGATAAGCAGTTGGTTCCTACATTCCAATATATTTTCTTTCTCTGTCAGAATATAAGGAAGCATAAACTTATAAGCACTGATACAAAGTTGAGTGCTTCAAAACAATGTGTAAAAATACATGTATTTGAGACAGGCTTTAAAGACTTTTGTCTAATTTCTGATCGGGTTGGCTCTGGTACTTTAAGTATTTAGAATTAAAAAAGTACCCTGACTCCTTATCCAGGGTTTCATCTATTTTCATTCATCAAAATCGGTCAAGCCGTTTGTGAAAGCATATGCTTATGCCGTGTCTGACACAGTACCATGCTGCACACGCTACGTGTCTTGATACAATGGACCTTAATACAAGGGCTGCTATTTATGTATCCGGAACTGGCCAGTTACAGAATAATATTAAAAAAGTAATTATAACATTTAAAAATGGAACTCTTTGGCTGAAGAATACAATTTGTTTCATGCAGCGGTCATTTGTTTATCCTTTGTGGCGTCATTTTGAAAATTGCGAGTCTTTATCAGCATGGATTTAAGTCGTGAAAATTTTCGTGCTGTGATTTATTACGATTTTCGGCGAGGGCTAACTCAAAAACAGTGCATCGATCAGTTCACTTCGACTTTTGGGGACGAAGCACCATCAAAAACTACTGTGTATCACTGGTTTAGTGAGTTTAATCGTGGGCGGTCTGTGCTCACGGACGAAGTTAAAGAAGGTCGCCCTAAATCGGTTGTTGTACCTCAAAATATTGATGCTGTGCGGGAACTAATAATGCAGGATCGTCATGTTACATATCGCGAGATAGAGGCGTCTCTGGGCATAAGTATGACGGGTATATATAAAATATTACGCGAACATGTAGCTGTAAAAAAAATTTGTTCACGTTCCATTCCGCACAACTCGAGAATTGACCAAAAACGGGCTCGTGTCGATTGGTGTGAAAAAATGTTACAAAAGTACAATCAGGGTGCGTCAAAAGCTGTCTATAATATCTACACAGGTGATGAATCTTAGATATATGCGTATGATCCTGAAACTAAACAACAATCAACGGTTTGGGTGTTCCAAGATGAGGCGAACCCAACAAAAGTCATTCGTTCAAAAAGCACTTTGAAGCAAATGGTCGCTTGTTTTTTTGGTATAAATGGACATGTAGCTACAGCGCCACTAGAGGATCGTAAAACGGTTAATTCTGATGGTACACGACCATTTGTTTGCCAGAAGTGTTTGAAGAAATTAGAAAGAACAACCGACAACGCAGAATCCTTCTTCATCATGACAATGCTAGCTGCCACACATCGGCCGAAACAACTCGGTATTTGGAAGATCAAAAGATCGAATTAACGGGTCATCCGACGTACAGCCCCGACTTGGCCCCCAACGACTTCTATTTATTCCCAACCGTGAAGAATAAATTACGTGGTCAACGTTTTTCGAGCCGTGAAGAGGCTGTTGATGCGTTCAAAATGCACGTTTTGGAGATACCTCAATCCGAATGGAAAAAGTGCTACGAAAATTGGTTCCAACGCATGCAAAAGTGCATCAATCATCATGGTGAATATTTTGAAAAGAAATAAAACTATAATAAATGCTATATGTTTGTTTCACTTTGTTATTCCGGATACATAAATAGCAGCCCTCGTAACTAAAATTTTCCCTCTTGGGGTAAAAAGCATTAAGTTTATTATTTGAATTTGTAGTACTTATAATTTGAATAAATAAACATAATTATTATTTTAAATTAAAATGGTTATAGAAAGCTATCCGTATAATATAGACATATGCCATCGCTGACTTTTTTGTAGTCCTAATAAAGAGGAACAATTCCATCATACATTGTTTTGGAATAAGACAGAATTTTCGATGAAAGCTCTCAGTCGGCTTGATTTTTTCCGACATCTTGAACTATTATTGTCATATTTCAACAAATTAACACGAAACAATATTAAACTATACATATGAACCTTTCTCTTGAAACACTCTATCTATCGATGAAACCCGCATTAAAATCCGTTGCGTAGTTTAAAAGATTTAAGCGTACATACAGTGTACGGGACTACGGGACCGTACGTACAGTGTATGTACGGGACCGGCGGGAAGCGACTTTGTTTTATACTATGTTTAGGAGACGTATTTTATAACACATATTATACGTGTAACAGATTACCAAAAAGAAAAACCGATTGTGTTCAAAGTCATTAACACAATTTCATAAATATGATATTGAATTATTATTATATTATATTGATATATTAAATATGCATTAGCATATAATTGAATACAGTTATTGAAGTCGTTGCCAAACCGATAAACTCAACAAAAAGACTATACTAGTGTTGTAGGCTTGGCACCTATTTCAGTAAGGGTGAAATTCAATTAGATACGTAGGCAATTGTATCTTATTTATGAAATTATGTTTGTACTTAGGTTTTAATTAAAATCGTATTACATTTTAAAACTTATTTATTATGCACATACATACATATTCTCACGGTGTATATCTCATGGGGAAGTCAGAGAAGATAGAGGGCCAAGCATCGTGTTCTTTGGCCTAGGTATGCGAGTGCTTTTGAAATTTCCATCTGTTAGCACTACTACAAATATACAATTGTAGCTATAAATACCACAATCTTAGTTTTGTTCATATTCACATTCAATTTTTCACTTCTCGTTCTTCTTAAACGTGACTAGAGTCCGCAGTTCTGATTCTTATGGCGCTAAAAGCACAGTATTGTAATTAATAAGACGAATTTTAAGTACATGTTAATGTTGTTCATGTTCATGTCAAATGTTTTGAATGTTTGTTTGAAGATGATGAATGTTTTGAAGGTTTTCAAAATGTAATCAGAAAGGGGTAATTTTATTATTTTGTGCTTTTCATTCTTTTATTCTTTTTTACACTTTTCGATGATTTTTACTTTTGGGGTGTTGCTTTTGAGGTGGTTTTATATTTTTCTTAAAGAGTTTTATTCACTGTTGCTTTACTTCCTCTAACTAGGCAGCAACGCAAAGTCACATGCATCTGAAATATTTGATGCGGGTGACAACATATTCTATAAAATAACAGTTGGATTTTTTTAAATTAATTACAGTTTTTAAAATAAACGAAAGTAACTGTTTTTCGTATTTTTCGTAAGCTAGCACGTGCACGTTTGCATAGAGCAGAAGGTCTATTTTAGATTAAATTATTGTTTATCAATGCGTCGCCTTAAGTCTTATATGGAAGCGAATGACAGTGCATAAGAGCGCGGCTGTTATGTAAATCTATAAACGAAAATACATATAAATAGGTATTAATAACTAGGTACATAATTTTTAAAATGCACAAACTAAGACTATTGCTCGTCTGTCTATTCTCTCTTATTAATTCTGTATTAGTATGTTGTGTAAAGATTTTCTTGTTCTATTCAGAGCTAAAAAAGTCGATTATAATTTTACATTCTGTCCTAGGATGAACACACAACCTAAGTGCGTTGTACATGATACAAAATATTCTGAAAAACTGTGTGAAAATAATTTTTGTCCACTTTTTAAAGGTTTGGTTCATTTCATTTCATTATGCTTTATAATTCTTAGTTATAACATTTTTTATTTTCACAATCAAAATAGAATGTGAGGACGATCGTTTATACAAATGATATAAGTATCTGTAAATGAGAACGAAAATGTTTACACATAGACATTATTTGACAAAATTTACGGAATTTGTCATAGTCGAAAACTTCAATCTTGCTAGGAAAAAATCCCTTTCATAGAACCGGTATTATGAAGACGGTAGATGAAAGGAGTAAATGGCGCGAAATAATCTGAGCTCTTAGTTCTACGTAGCTGAAATCGAATTTATTGTCCTTTGAAAGGTAACCTAACCTACCTATTATATTTTTATTGATCAATTTAAAGGCACAAATATTTAAATACGATTTTATTTTTTATATGTTTTTTATGATTTAACATGATATGAAAAGTACAAATATTTATTTATATTTACGTATTTTGCGCCGTCGATTCTAAAAAGAAAATCTTTGTATCGTAAAATGATGAAAAGTTTAATTAATGTTTCAATATTATTTTAATCATGATCGACCGTTAATACCATTGATTACCATTATTATTACCACAGTATTTGGCCACAAGGCAAAACCCAGTCCCTATTGTCTAACTCTATTGTCTGGAGCTAGACATATGCACCGAGATATGAGAACTCTGTCTGCACTAGAATAACAACCGATATATTTGACACAATTCCATAGGTATGTTATATACTATGTTTAATTGCTCTAAATAACATTACATTGTTACCTGAAACATTTTATTGCACAACAGTTCACTTATAATGTCACCACTCCTCTTCATAAAAATTCAAAATATTTTTTGAACGCTTATTTATGTAGAGGAGAGGTGGAAATAAACAACAGCGAGCACAAATAGTTACGTTATTTTGCTCGTTGTATGTGGCTGTTAAATTTCTGCTATTAAAACTATTTATTATATTGTACAAGATTAGAAGTTCTCTGTCTCTGTGCCTCATATAGCTGTGAATAATTCTTTCCTACACATCATGGGCGTAAAAAACAAAGTACTCCGCATAGCGTCGTCCATTGATGTGGTAACCAAAGTACATACGAGTCGTATGCTAAGATAGTACTTGTCATTAGTATTTTTCTGTCACCAAGCAGCTATCTTCATCCTGACTCATAATTTAACCGAGCATTTGTCGCTTGTCGATTCGTGTGAACTTGCTGCGGCAAGTGTATAGTGACAAAATGAAATGGCACGTGAGCTCATGTGTTCTTTCGTTCTTCGTTTGTGTATTTATCTGGTTTGTTTTTGATGTAATGACGGTAAGGCGGATTTCCAAAACAGTTAGAGTTATTAATACAGGAGAAACTATATTCTTTTTTGGAACCAAACCTTTCCTTCCGCGTGATTACGGGAACGTTTCACAGCGCGGTAAGTTACCTGCGCTTTCATGGATCTAGAAAAGGCATTTGATAGAGTCGTGAGAAAGTCAAAGTGGATACTTTTGCCTGAATGTGGCGTGAGCGACCTCTTACTGCGAGCTTTCTGATCACTGTGCCGTGGCTACAGATTTGAAAATAAAGTAAACAGTAAATAATAAATTAAAGTTGTTAAAACGAAAATAACTGAATGTTATGATCTATAATATTTATTACTTTATTCTATTTGGTGTACAAAGTAGGTGACACAGTAAAATTTAACGGTATCACAATACAGTAAAGACATGTCTCTGGAGTGCGAGATACGCAGCATGATAGGATGGCACGACAGTGTTATTGTAAAAATGAAGAAAGGAATGCTTACATGTTCGGGCACATAGAAAGAACGAGTGATGAAAGACTGACGAAGAAAATCTACAGAACGAAAGTGAGTGGTAGCGGAAGTCAAGGAAGACCAAGGCTGACTTATGAAGATCAGATAGCCAAAGCGTTAACAGACGAAAATGTCAAAAGCACTCGCCTACCTTGGTGGAAATGTGTGAGGAGAATGATGAGATATGAGGAGACAAAAGAAGCTTATAAGGACTGCGATGCTTATCGTTTCGTCCTTTCTGACTACCCTGTTATCGAAACAGCGTGATGATATGTATGTGTGTAACTCTCAATGTGTACACGAATAAAAAGTGATTTTGAATAGAAAAGAAACGAAGAAAAAACACGAACAACAAAATAAATGCTTTCAAGCAGTCTATAACAGTTGTTAACATAGCGAATGTTATTTGAGATACTTTTAATTATATTGGGTGCTTACATATGAAATTAGCGTTTTGTCGTACTGACCACTTTGATCTGAAATATCTCCTTTTTGGTTAAGAATTCCAAATTCAAATTTATAAATTCATTTAACTGGTACATTTGAGTTTTGAAAACAGTCATTCGTTTGTTTTTTCCTCATTATTTTTTTCTTTGGCGTCGCTTATTATCGCACAATGGAAACCATGAAATATCGGTATATTTACGAGTACGAGTTCTACCGTGGCACCAGTGCTGCGGAAACAGCTCGAAGTATTAATGATGTGTACGGCGCTGGTGTCGCAAAATAAAGCACGGTACGTTTTTGGTTTCAACGTTTTCGTTCTGGAAATTTCGACCTTCAGAACCAACCCCGTGGACGGCCGGAGACCAAAGTGGAAAATGAAGAATTAAAGGTTATTGTGGAAGCGGATCCATCACAAAGCACTTCAGAGATAGCTGTAGGCTTCGGGGTAAGTGAAAAAACTGTATTAATCCACTTGAAGCTTTTTGGGAAAGTAAAAAAACTTGAACGAAGGGTACCTCATGAATTGAGTGAATCGAACTTACAAACACGCGTCGACTGCTGTGTTACTTTGCTCAACCGACACAATAATGAAGGGATTTTAAATCGAATCATTACTTGTGATGAAAAGTGGATACTGTACGATAATCGAAAGCGCTCGTCGCAATGGCTGAACCCTGGAGACTCAGCCAAATCCTGCCCTAAACGAAAATTGACTCAAAAAAAGTTACTTGTGAGTGTTTGATGGACTAGCGCTGGTGTCGTTCACTACAGCTTTCTAAAATCTGGCCAAATGATTACGGCAGATATCTATTGTCAGCAACTGCAAACCATGAAGGAAGAACTAGCTGCTAAACAACCGAGATTGGTCAATCGCTCTAGGCCACTGCTGCTTCACGACAACGCAAGACCACACACTGCACAACAAACAACCACTAAGTTAGATGAGCTACAATTGGAATGTCTGCGACATTCACCGTACTCCCCAGACCTTGCTCCAACAGATTACCATTTTTTCCGGAATTTGGACAACTTCTTACAAGGAAAAAAATTCAACTCCGATGCGGCAGTCCAAACCGCCTTCAAAGAGTTTATTGATTCTCGCCCCCATGGTTTTTTTAGTAAAGGGATCAATGAACTACCTATGAGATGGCAAAAGTGCATAGGTAACAACGGTGCATACTTTGATTAATTAAATATATTTTACAAAAAAAAAATTGACTTTATATTCCTCCCGTACAAAACGTCAATTTCATATGTAAGGACCCAATATTTCCAACGTATTGTGATAACTCTTATCGAAACTTAACAAAGTCTTACTTACTTAGTGCGAAAGAAATTATGGATTGTTCAGAGAGGAATATGGCCCCTTATTGCAGGCTGTGTGGTCATGATATTGTGGCCACAGAGCCTATGTAAGCATAGGTAGTGACATGTCGCCCTGATTCGAAGTCTATTTAGGCGTTACACAGACCTGCGTGATATCTACTTAGCTATTTGTGCTGTATTTAGACAGTTATCTTCATAAATTGAAATTCGGTATGAGTGGTATGATGCGTAAACAATGGTAAACTGTATTTTATATGCTGACGATGCTGTGATTATTGCACCATCAGAAGTAGATCTCGATCTCGTGGTCTCGTATTTGTCTGGCCGGGAGCAAAAAGTGAGTGTCAATGGGGTTTTGTCTGTTGGTTCAAGGTTAAGAATGGGCGTTCCCCAAGAATCAATTTTGGGACCTTTTCTGTTTCTAGTCTACATTAATGATCTCCCATTTATGCTCAGGAACTTATGCGAAATAGTATTATTTGCTGATTACACTTCATTGCTATTTAAACTGGACAGAAAGAACTTAGATATTACCTGGGTGAACGGGATCCTGGCGGACGTCTCGGGGTGGTTTGCTGTTAATAATGTACTACTGAATGCACAAAAAACCAAATGTATTAAATTTTCCCTTTCTAATGTACCCAGAATCCATGATAAAATAGAATTGGGTGGGAAACAGTTAGAATTAGTTAGGTCTGCCAGTTTTCGTGGTTTAACAGTAGATAGTAAATTGCAATGGGCGGATCATATCGGGGCATTGGCTAGTAAGCTCGGTTCCGCGATATATGCCATTAGACGCATTAGGCAATTGACGGACGGACGGATGCGGATACGGCTAGGTTGGTGTACTTCGCATATTTTCATAGCCTAATGTCCTATGGCCTTTTGCTGTGGGGATCAGCGGCGCATATTAACTCGATTTTTATTTTACAAAAAAGAGCGATACGTGCTATGTACAGTATGAATGCACGAGAATCACTAAGAGATCGTTTTAAAGACATTTAAAGACACCTTGCCGTCCTTATACATCTTTGAAATTATTATGTATACGAGGAAAAATATAGATCGATTTACAAAAAAAGGCGATATTGGTGGTATGGAAACCCGAGGTCGTGATAAATTGGTTGTTCCAAAATTTAAATTACATAAGTCAAATGTTTCATTTTGGGGTAACTGCGTTCGTTTTTATAATAAAGTTCCTCAAGAAGTCACTCAATTAACAGAAAATATATTTAGATTAGTTATAAAACGTACATTGATTAGACAATCATACTATAAAATAAACGATTTCGTTTAAGATAAAACAATAGTCTGGAAATGATTTTCTCTGCACATGCATTTACTGGCTCTCTGAATATTGTATTTAATAAACCTTTTGTAAAATGATGTTGAAAAAATGATACCTGACTGAGTTTCTTGTCGGTTCTTCTCAGTGTCCAGGTTTTCTTTTCTCTTCTCTTTGAACCGAACTAAAGTAGATTTGACGTTCAAAAATACCTCGTGATTGGGTTTACTTGAATAAATTGATTTGACTTTGACTTTGACTTTGACTTTAGAGTTGCAGACTCTAGTAAAGAAGAATGTGAAGTGAAAGGATTGATTGTTCGAAATAGAAGATGTACAGACGAAGTGTGAAATATGAGTAAATGGAAAGCGTTTAGAAGAAGTGAATACAACAAGTGTAAATATATTGTACATCAAGGGAATATGTTTTCGAGGAATGGAAGATGTGAACTGGATGTCGAGAGACGGGTAGCAGCTGGCAATAAGGTGAATGGTTTTAAGTTAGTATTAGTAGACAATATAAATATAATGAAGCTAACATATTTGGAGATTTTTACCTACTTTAATGGTTGTCCAGGAGACAAAGCACTTTTACTTGTCCGAGGGATTTACTATTCTTCGAGATTTTTTGGTTTTAACATAATTCCTGCTCATAAATGCACAGCATAGATTTATAAATATGTAAATCATTATCTACAGAACAGTAGCATAACATCCTTAACGGGATAACAAAGCAATTTGTATACCTTGAGTATAGAGTACGATGAGTCACCATTTTTTTTTATCAACTAGTCGCTGTCGTAAAGAATTCATGCCTTACAAGCCTTAGCCCCAACCCTTCAGTTAATGTTTTCTCTTAACGATACAAACCGCTTACAAACTGCCTAGTAATTACTTTCCTTGGAAATAAACGCCGCCGTATAATTATTCTATATCCCTGTTCAATTATGTTTGTATACATGTCTGTAGACCAAGATAATCCTATTTTAACAAGACCTTATTAAAATGATACCCGTTTAATTATAATTGTATAGTTAGTTTATTTGGTATTCCAATAGTATGGAATGTATTCAATTTATTTTTACGTTAGCTAGAATTTTGAGTCTTTACACAAGAATTGCTTTCATTTGCAGGTTAAATTAGAGTAACTATTCTTCTTATATTAATACAGGTGTTATTTTCAACGATCCATCTTCTATGTAATTTATATTTATTTAACATATTCTTTAGATACAATTTATTGAATATATTACGCCAAAAGTCATTAATAAATACGTTTTGCTTCTCAACGAAGCATCCTAAAGAAAGTTCAGATGTGGTCGATGGTTAGTTAATGAATTTTCCTAAGGTTCCTCGTTGAGAAGGGAAAATTGACAGAAATTGATATCTATAACATTTCCAATTAGTTTTAATGGTAGAATAAAAGTAACGAACACTACCTGTGCACAAACTCACTATCACTTCTGTAACCGGTAACATGACTGCAAAATTAAATAGTCATAACTAATGATTGCTATTCTTAATCACGAACCATTGGCCGGTTGCAGGTACGTGTATAAAGTTCAGACACTAAAAGATACCTTTCATAATAAGCAGCGTCTTACATAAGTACCTTATTTATCTGTAATTTAGATGTTACACTGTTATAATCTTTGTAAATAATAATGCTTCATTCAGTGAGTTTCATTATTCTAATGCCTGTGGTTGTCTTGCTTGCGCTAGGCCAGGTGTTGCAGAGTATATGTAAATATTTTATTGCGGGGGCACAAACAACGCCTGAGAGATCAATAAAATTTGTTTGTTTTGTAAAATGCTCTCCACCGTCTGTTTTATAGATTGTGTATACATGAATTATTCAAATATGGGGATGGAAGAGTATCACTCCATTTGTTTTAATGTTTTGCTTGATGGAACGTATAACTTTTCACCTTTCACAGGAAACGCAGTTTGATGAAAATGTTATTTTTACAACGCGATTAATCCTGAATTCAATAATTTATACAATATGTCTTTGTTAATGAAAAATCATAAAAATATGAGAGAATTCCACGTACTTTAAATTATAGTCGAATAACTTATGTATCTGAAACTCTCACGAGATAATGTGCTATATGAGGCGTATATCCATACTATCCATACTATAATATTACAAACGCGAAAGTCTCTTTGTTTGCTTGGTTTTCACGGCGAAACCGCCAAACCGATTTTGATGAAATTTGGCATGGAAATAGTTTGACTCCAGGGGAATGTCATAGCCTAATTTTTTTAAATCTACCGATAAAAGGGGTAAAAAAGAGGGTATAACTTTGTATGGGAAATATTGAACCGCTGAACCAATTAAGATGAAATTTGATACAGAGATAAACCTTTTCTATTAAAAAACAAAGATTTCTTTTTTCATCAAAAATCTACCCTAAAGGGGTGAAAAAGAGGATGAAACTTTATAGTGCAAATGCTAAACCGTTGAAACGATTAAAATGAAAGTTGGTATAGAGATAAACCTTTTCTATTAAAAACAATCTTCTTTTTTTTAATCTACCCCTAAAGGGGTGAAAAGGGGGATGAAACTTAATAGGGAAAATGCTAAACCGCTGGAACTGATTATGATGAAATTTGGTACAGAGATGTACCCGAAAATAAATGTAGACTACTTTTATTTTCAATAAACAACATATGGTTTTTTATGTATGTGACATCATCATAAACCCAATATGGCGGATATTATACTCGTATAATAGGGAATAACTATATTGTTCAACTCCAACAGTATGGGCATCAAATGAAATGGAATGCGCAGGGGAAGGTTTCTGTATATGTTACGTCATCATAAATCCAAAATGGCGGATGTTTCATAACAGAAAATAACTTTTTTATTCAACACCAACAGTATGGCTGTCAAATGAAATAGAATACTCAGTGGAAGGTTTCTCTATATGTGACGACATCATAAATCAATTAACTCGTGGCCTAATTGCTGAATAATATTGGCTGAAAACTAATATCAATTTATTACTGTAGATTAATCAATGAATAACAATCAGATACATTTTTATAATGAGAACGTCGGAATGAATTATCAAATTCAATTTACAGTCAGTGTAAATTAATAAATTAAGTTGTTTACCGGGAACCAAATATCAACTCAGCCTGGCATCTGAACTCAGATATTTAGCTTCGCCAGTAGTGAGATTGAATTATGGGGAGTTTTTATCAGTAAACCTCCAATAGCGGTCGCGTTCAAGTCACCAACGGAACCACAGATCAATCTTCAAACAGTTTTAGTCTACTCTCAGGGATGTGATATTTTTTTAACCGACTTCCAAAAAAGGAGGAGGTTCTCAATTCGGTTGTATGTTTTTTATTTTTATGCTTATTACCTCATAACTCCGTCATTTATGAACCGATTTGGATAATTCTTTTTTTGTTCGAAAGAATACACTTCCAAATTGGTCCCATTGTCCCACAAATTTCATTGGTATTGAAGCTTTGATTTCGAAGATACACCAAATAACGTGACCTGATTATTTATATTGACGATTCTCTTGTATGTCATTTGTTAACTATCGTTGTCCCCACATGGTATAATGGTAGTATGGTATAATGGTAAAGTAGGGAGAAGATATAAATTGGCTGTGATGTAATAAATTCAGTCAGTAGAGTCAGTCTTGTGGCGGACAGAGAATATGGCTGGTGGCTGTCGTCTTGTAAGAATACTGCTAGGGTGTAATTATGATGCGACCTTTACACTGTTCTTTTATAACTGATTAATATTGATATGATATTATATTGATGATATTGATAATGGCCACAATAGGCAATAATATCCCATGTTTGATCTGTTCGCATCCCTTATTGTGAAAGCCCACAGTTTGTGCTCCTCAATAGAATGGAAGTTAACACATTGCGCTCCAGAATTAGAATATAAACTAATTGTAGACCTGCCCTAGATATTTATTTAGGCCAAGGTCACTCAAAAGCGAGAAATAAAAAAACTTTTATAATAAAATTAAACCGACTTCAAAAAAGGACACTGAAAAGTATGAAATAACTATCCCTTACGGATCGAAACTTAGTACAATAATAACTTTATACAACTTTATACGATACAAATACCCATATAATTCAATTTGACAGTTATTGAAGTCGGTGCCAAATCAATGTTCGACAACGGAAAGTCTATTAGTTTAGTAGGCTTGGCCTCGACTTCAGTAACTCAATCAACGTCAACATCAACATCATGAGGTGATGTGTTAGATTTATATTTTTCATTGATATAGGCCACTGGGTACTTGGTTTTTTGCTGCCTCTCCTCGATCCATCTCAATCGTTCATGTTTACTCAGGCTCATTTTAGACTATTGGTAACTGTATGAACAATATTTAATAAATAGGTAACAATAACCATATAGGGAATATTTATAATGTTATTCAGTGCCCTCTTAATCCACCGCCCCGCGAAATTTGCCGCCCGTAGACCGTGGCTTATAAGGCCTATTGACATGTCCAAGACAGAAGATGTGAGATATGTCGGACTTGTACTGACACACCCAACCGGAGCCCCTCCGGCACTCGAGAGGTTTGAACCTTCCCTCTTATCAGGGATAATATTTGTTCCCCCATTTCGATAATATTTTCAGAGCCTTCTAGAGTGAATTTCTATCTTTTTATAGTTGAATTTTTACTATTTGATTTAAATATTAGTCATATGTTCAGAAAAATGTTAATTAAGTATAATTATACAAATCTTGTTGGTAGTTTCATTAAAATATGATTATATGAACCGTTGTCGCTGTTGTGTTAGTCGTTACGTGAACGATTGGAGCCCCGCTCCGACCGCCCAGCGACTATGAAGGTGGTGTTGCGTCCGTTACCGTGGCCGGGGCGTCGATGGCTGCGGGCGGGATGGGCCTTCTCCCGATCCCGCTCGACGACCTTCCGGAGCTCGGAGTGGGCCTCGAGTCTTCGCAAAGAAGACAACTGCTCTTCAGGAGTCTTGATTTGCCATTATAGCCGGAATGACGGAGAGACATCCTGTACGATCCGGACTCCCAGGACTTTAGGCTCAGAGTCCCACGCAGGGCACTCGTCCAGTTTATGCTGGACGGAGTCTTAGTCTCTCCCGCCCAGGTGGGAGACTAACTTAAGCCTGCATTTAAACTTAAACTCTGCTTTATTCTTGGAAAGTTTTGGAACTAAATATTATTTAAAAATCCTTCTTCAAACTGAAAGGGATTTTAAGCGTACTGGCTTACGGTGTATATTTTGTATGTGTACATCGTATGTACATATGTATATATGCACACATGTTTAGAGGTACGAGTCGTTTATTACCCTTAGTTCTTAGATATTATCACAGTGGATTACATGATTAATGATATCGCTATATGGGAAGAGTAATTTCGACGTGTGGTAGAGATAAGCGTTTGTGTAGGAAATAAGTGCCTCCTTGTTTTATCACAAATACCGTCTTGAAACATGTGCTTAGGATTTATGACCTATTAAAATTTTATACTTATATTATGTACATGTGAGTGTACTGCTAGCATTCTGAAATGCTGTTTTGAAAGTTCTTCTGAAACGAAATTGTTTATTGAATATCAAAAACATTTTCGATAATTAGCTAGTTTGGCGTGTATTTGTTCATGTTTTCACTTTTTAGCTTCGCTGGATAAGTCTAGATGACGTTGCATTATGCATTTTGCTAACGAACGCGCATAAAAAGTGCCGCGTGTCTAGGGTTGACAGATGCAATAATATAAAAATTAATACAAAACATAATTTATACACTTCCAACAACTATAGTTCAGAATATTGTCAAAAATAGCGACTTTCAAATTAAAGAAAAAAATTACTATCTATAGTGTGATGGATAGTGATGAACCGATTCGTCACTTCAAAAGCTACGATACCACAGAGAAACACAAACAAAAAATAGCGACGTCACACTTAGTATCATCAGCAGTATAGGCTGCTGATGATGATAAGTCAGGGAGAGGCTCATGTACAGGAATATTCCTACACGTCGTCTCCCAAATAATGTTACACATTGCTGTGCTATAAGGATGATGTCATCTGTAATTCGCAAATGTGAAATGTACTCGCCATTTATATTGATAGTCATTGCTTTCCAGTACAGCGTTTTAAACATGGCCTACATCGCTTTTGTAAATAGTTTCAGGGACACAACATTCCCCTGTCCAACGCATCTGAGCAATGGGATAGGCCCAACATTTGAACGCTCATAGTTGCAATGTCATACAGCATTTCATCACTTTGACAAATTATCGCCATTTCACTTGATATCGCTGCAAAGAGTCCAGTACAGAACAGAGTAGCTAGACAAGTGACAAACGCTTTGTGCAATCGGAACGCTTGCAGGCGTTGTTGCTCATCAAAAATGCTACTTGGCTATGATTTATGCAGCGGTTTTCACACAATTTTACGTTTCGTTTGATTTATAAAAAAGTTAATTACGTTTGACTACGAATTTAAGATTCGTTATTTGGCTTACGGTGCTAAGAGGTCGGCGCGTATACCTGCATTAACTTGAGAGTTTTATATACAACGTGCGTACTTTCACGCTACCCGGTTAGATTCACTGCAGATTTTTACAACGTAGCTAACTAGAATCTTGTGTACGCGAAACTGGACGCCGTGGTCTCACTTGTGAAGTAAATCTGATGGCGTGATTCAAATTGATTATGATGTCGTCCCCCTCTCTTCGGGTTTTACATAAACTTAAAATATTCCACCTGCTGTTCTCCAGTTTTACTTTCATTTGCACTATTTCTTTGTCAGACTTACACCACCTTTCCTTTCCATATTGGGTTAAAAGTAGAAACGCTGGATTTGATATTTAATTCAAAATGGCATTTCGATTGCTAACGAATCCTGACTTGGTAGTTATTTATGTTTTGTCGGACGAATCTGAAAAGCCAAACACGTGCAGCTGAAACTAGATAGCTAGCAACCCTACGTGCGTTAGTAGAAACAACGAGATATTTTAAACTGAGCAATATTTTTTAGCACCGTTACTTACAATGTAAGTTACGAGTCTATGTTGTAGTTTTTTAAATAAATAATAGGTAGGTAGGTATTCATTTGTTCATAGATTAAAAAACTAAAAAGTAATCAATATTTTTACGTACTACAGAATTCATCGCTAAATAAGTTTCCTTCCTTCCTTTCAGAGGTTGATATGTTTCACCATTCTCGTAAATAATAGGTACGTATTCTATTGAAATGATTCGATGGCTCGTGAGGCTTTTAGGTCTAATCTAATAAAATTTATTTCGTGAACGAAGTGAAAGATAAGTAGTTTTGTAAGTACTAAAAGCTTTTTGTGTGTGGACCTTCTGTGAGGCACACGTACTAATAGCTCTCGAACTATTCAATAAAACGTTCGTAATTATGTACATGTTGTGTAAAACTGGTGTAACTTTACTGGTGTACAAGTAAATAATGTAAAATTTCAATAATAAGGCAACAAGTGGCGTTCTATCAATATGCAAGATGTTTATGACCGATTTGTTATCAATAATGTTGTGTATAGGTGTATATATCAAAGATTAGTATATACCTATGTACTAATCTTTGATATATACACCTTACATACTATTTAATAATGTTACCTATAATAAATATTCAGCAGTATTTCCATGCTGGTCTAGAAGAGAAAGAAAACATAGAATGGGCCAATTATTTATCCTTGTATATAGGTTGTACAAAAACCTATGTGGTTCCACTTTGCTATACGTAAGACATAATATGTATCAATGTGTGACTTCGGTGTACTTCGATGCTGTCCATACTAAATAAGAAATACGAAGGCGTTATGTTGTGTATAATTTTCTGGTATTAGGGTATGGTTGTAGTGGGTGCTTTTCTGATTCTTTGTGTGGTACCCAGTGTGCTAAGGTTGTGCTTACTTCAAAGTCATACGATTGTGAATGTAAATAAACAGATGTTTATTTATTAAATTTAAGATTGATGTTTTAGGTTATTTAATTATTAATAATAAATAATCTTAGTTTTATAACAATAGCTGGACACGTCAGATTAATTTTTTTATACGCATTTTTCATTTTTTATAAGTAATTAGTCAATTTTTAACTAGACTATAATTTGTCTACAAACTAAACAATGCTGATTAATCCTTGAAAGTAATTTAAAAGTTTCGTCCTACTTTGAGAGCTAACTTGCTATTTAAAAGCGTTTAATTCCTCACATGACTTTTGAGAACACAGTGCTAACAAACCACACCAGTATTATTTATTCCATTTGTTATAAAAAAGTTGAAGACATTCTGTTTGTTCATGATATTATCAACCTAATTATTACATAATATTAAGTACCTAATTATTTGTACGACAAATAAATGAGGGCTGTAAAGCCAAAATTGCCCTGGGTGTGTCTCAAGACAGAGTTGACGAGGATTTTTGTTTTGGCAGTGTATACCCCAGCGTCCTCTATCGGTTTTTGTGAACTATAGCTGAGACTGGAGCAGTTTTGGAAGAATATAGAGAAGTTGTAGCAATTGTAAAAAAGAATGAAAGAATCGTATTATGCGGAGACATTAATTAGGTTGGGATAGCTTGAAGAAGATTTGAATGTGTCCTAGGCATGTATCGAGACAAGAGAGTGACAGGTGTTGGCAAAATTGTTTTAGAAATATGCAAGGAAAAAGATTTTTTGTTGCTAACGCTATATTTAAGTGCAAAAAGATTCATAAGTACACGTGGAAATGGAAGGGAAAGGAAGAAAGACAAGTACGATTGATTTACTCCTGGTGGACATCCGACTCACAAAGCAGCAGCTATCCGTCACAACAAATATCAAAGAAAAGCGTTCGGTAAGCTTGACGATAAGTTGAAAGTGATGAGTATGGATGTAGAAGAGTGTTAGCCGGACTTTAAGGACTTTATGATTAAGACTGCGAAAGAAATGTGTAGAATGAATGAGATTAAAAATAATAAGAAGCGTCATGTGTGGTGAGACGATGAAGTGAAAAAGTCTGCGTAAATGAAGAATGAAAGCACGGCGAGACTACTTTTCTGCAAAAAATAGCCGAGGTATGAAATATTCGCTGTAAGAGAGATACAAATTGCAGAAAGCCGAAACGAAAGCACTAGTGAAAGAGAAGCGTGAAAAGTATAAGATGTAAGACAATAATAAGATATCGGACAATTGTAAGGCAAACTATAAATTATTTTGGAAAGAAGTACATTGATACCAAAGTCGTCCGACACATTGCAGAATGAATAAGTCGCGTTTGAAAGAAAACATTTGCTATCGGAGACATTACATTACAGAGACGTTACATTCTGCAGAGAAGCAGTGAAAATTATTGAGCATTGTGTGAGAGTATGGCGACTCTATTTTTGAAACTGAGAGTAATTTTAGTGAATTGCATTAATGAAAGTAAGTAGATGGTAATTTCTATGTTTTACTTGCTCTTTCAAATCGACTTGGAAGCTAATGTTATATTTTGATGTCTTTACTTTAAGAATATCAATATATCTAGCAGTTATGAACGTGACTCATGTCAATCTTTGTTAGACAAAGGATGTAGCCAATTTGACTTCAATAGTACAAATTGCATCGTTTTAATTCAAATCGCTAACAATGTTCGTTAAATTGTTAGTGTTATTTTGTATCGTACCTACCTAGTCGTACGTATAATGTGTGTTGATCCCCATGTTATAATAATTTTATACCTATTTAATATTTAGTATGCTACAAAAGTTAGGCACTCTTTTGAAGCAGTTTCTAAGAATTTCTGTAATAAAATCTACGATTGATAACTTACTTCTGTAAACACAATATTACATTAGTTTACTATTACTATTAATAATGTTGATTATTTTCAAAGCAGGTAACGGTAATATGTAATTGATTTCGGTAAACCATTATCAAAAGATTTTATTATTCTGAAATTCCACTTGTATTCTGAAGTAAATTTGAATGCAATTCGTCGAAAATATTTATTAGTAATCTACTTTATTTTCCGTGCAAGTACAAAATTTAATTAGGAGTAATATTTAAGAGCTGTCCGAATTTGAGAAAGCAGAAAACTTATTTCTTTGTAAGCCCCAATTAAGGGTAGAGCTTTCTGGACTTAATCCAATAAACCTACGCATTTAGTGAACAGAATGAAAGGTAAATAATTTTAGTAACATCAGGTAGATTATTACAGTTTAGATAACAAAACTGTATTATTACAATACAGTTTTGTTATCTAAAACATTAAAATAGTACTATAACATGACATTATTAATATTTAGTTTCTTAATAAGCTGCAGGAAATAAATGATGTGATAATAATTTTATACAATTGTCTATTGGTGTGCTCTTTGTGTGGGTTATGTTAACGTAACAACACTTTTTTGTCGTCGAATAAAAGATCATCTATGTATTGTTAAAACGCCGATTCGTTTAATATAAACTTTTGATTTAATTTGATATTTCTTGTAAAAGGTGATTTCATTTAAGGTGAAGTAAATAATTTATCTTTTTTTATATTAAAAACATTTGAGAAATGTTGTTTCTAAAAACATTTAATTTTTATTTCCCAGATTTATATTTGTGATTGTTTATGACGCAAACAGTTTTATCGTTTTTCACAAAATGCGTAGGATGCAAGCATTTTTGTAAACAAATGTTAAAATGTACTAATTCTTATCTTGGAGATAATTATATTCTCAACATTCTACAGAACAAAAAAATGAATGAGTAAATCGAAATTGGCTTTTATATTTTTTTACGAAAATCTGTAGCATATATTATATTAATGTGTGTATTAATTAAAGTATTAAATATTGATTGCTTTTCAAATATTTTATTGTAAAATTGCGCTCAAGAGTTTATTTGTAATTTATGTAGGTTTACTACGTAATTAGGATCAGTTTAATGCGGTGTCGCCATCAGAAATGGCAATACCATGCGTGGCGTCGCGCCAAACATTGCAACGTCCGCGTCGTCCCCGCTACTCGCTTCTACCAATAAGTAGAACCTTATGTGGCTGTTGCTAAAGCAGCACTGAGGTAGAGGGACAGAACAGAAGGAACTTACGGTACGAGTACGATACACCGCTGCGTGAACGTACGGCGGCGCCACTCTTAGGCTTAAACGCTTCAATTAACACCGAGAGTAGCAGCAGTCGGTAGCGAAGAGTACTTTCGGTGTCAAAATTGACGCAACATTCTTTATTATTATTAAAATATGGACATAGAATCACTTGATTGTAGCCACGAGCAACCGTGATTGTGCTTGCAACTGCCACAGCAGTTACGCAACTTTTTCAAACCCGATCAAGCGATTAATATTAAAGTTACAGTTAAAGTTTAATATGCTGCGTCAATTTTGCTACAGAAAATGCTCGCTGTTTCATTGTAGCCTTTGCTGCTCTCAGTGTGAATTGAACTTTATACATCGCGACACGTATACCATATAAACAGCTTCTCCGCTTTCACGGAAAATGTGCTTTGCAGTAGTAAACAAGTTCTATATTCTATAGCTATTTTAAAAAGTGAACGTCGCGTTATGTCGTATCGTATCTCGGCGTGAAATGAGACTATACAGCGTATCTTACGTCGAGTTTGCGTATACAATGACGTACCTACATACAATTTCTCCCGCGCGGCCACACCGACTGTAGTTTGTATCGTTGCAATAAACATAGAAGTACATACTATAGTTAGTTAAGTAGCATAGTAAGTAAATTATATTTATGCATATTACACGTGCATCTTGCGTTCAATTTCGCCAGTCCTCTCTCGTACATACTTTGGATTATTTATGGTTTTTGGTCAGGTAATATGTCCGTACCAATATGTCTCTTGTGGAAAAATTCATTTAGGAAGTGAAACGCAGCGTATGTCTGTGAGACATAAGGGATATCATCTTAAGATTGGAGCGTATTGGAGCGGCTTGATTCACTTTGCGTATCTTGCGTAGTACGCGATGCAAAATAAGATCTGTGCGGATCGGCTCGTTAGGGATGCAGCGTGAGGATATGTATATATGGATATTCACACACCTATGTGTTATACCCACAGAATATACTATATATATATATATATATATATATATATATTATAAACTACCCAATATTTATTTATAGTTATAAGTATATAATTATAGGTAGGTAGCAATAATTTTCTACTGATAAAATGAATAATCTAACCCAATTGTGAGATCACTATTGCTATTACAAAATGTACGTGTTATTTACGGATTAACGTTTAGGTAGGACGTAGTAAGATCGTTAGAAACATGCCAATTGAAGCTGATAAAACCAAACAGTGGAACTCGACGCATCCAATTACTAGGTCTGGGAGATCGTTGCAAGAAACTATTCAGTTCTTATTTACTTTGAATTCCGTTAGCATGTAAGCATTCCACTGATATCACTTCAAATCCTGAGTTATTTTCGACCTCAATAGATTTCAAAACGTTTTGAAACGATACAGTAGTTTGAAAACGAACCTAAGTTCGACTCATACGTCTGGGCTAATTAATTATTTGTCTAGTAAAAAGAAAGAGTACTTTTGAATTATTTTGTAATATAATAATTCTATGCGTCATATTATAAAGCACGATCTTGCCATATCAAAATCGTCATGTTTGTTTTAGATTTAGAGATATTTTGTTGTAATTACCCATAAGCAAATTTTTAAAGACGTAATCCATATTGAGAAAATATGCGTTGCTTATATATTTTGCGTTAGGAATGGCGTAGCCGCGTAATATCGTAAATTTACCTTGATACATTCAGTTTAGTTGGAAAAATTGAAATAAAATTAATTTTAATAATAATTATAACATAATAGCCTACATCTTTTATTAAATCTTAAATGTTAAAATCATATATATTAAATATATATATATATACGTATAGAAAGTAAAAAAAGTATAGCAATTTAATGGTAAGTTCGCTGATTACATAGTTTTTATTGAAAAATTCTTGTAATAAGAATTATCTTAAAGCTCATGTAAATATGAAAAATATAATCTTGAAAACATATTTTTGCGTGAGTTCTCTAGCGTATTTCCCGCTTTTCCTTATTTCCCTCGGGATAAGTCAACTTATAGAGGACATAAGTTGTGCTCGTATAGAAAGAGGTATATTTGTATTATGTATGCTAGGTTTACTGGAGATATCCTTACATTATATTTTCTTAGATGTACCTTAATACATACACATATGAAGTCTATCTTTATTTTACAAAAGAGGGCAACATGTGCCATCTACAGTATGAATGCACGAGACTCGCTGAGAGATCGTTCTAATGACATTGATCTACTCACTTTACCCTCGTTATAAGTCTTTGAAAACACAATGTACACTATAAAAAACATAGATCTATTTCAAAAGAAAGGCGTTATTAATGGTATGGAAACTCGTGATCGTGATCGGCTAGTCATTCCTAAATTTAAACTACAAAAGTCAAGTGGGTCATTTTTGGACAACTGTGTTCGTTTTTATAATAAGATTACTCAAGAAATTACCCAATTAACAGAAAATAGATTTAGAGTTATTATTAAACGCACACTGATTGGAAAAGCGTATTACAAAATTAGCGATTTCATTGAAGAGAAAACAATAATCTGGAAATAAACCTCTCTGCACATGCATTTTCTGGCTATATGAATATTGTATTTTAAATAACAGTAGCTATTGTAGAATGACGTTGAAAAAATGATACCTGACTGAGTTTCTTTTCGGTCCTTCTCAGTGTCTAGGTTTTTTT
This sequence comes from Zeuzera pyrina, assembly GCA_907165235.1. Classification (NCBI taxonomy): domain Eukaryota; kingdom Metazoa; phylum Arthropoda; class Insecta; order Lepidoptera; family Cossidae; genus Zeuzera; species Zeuzera pyrina. Next base: position 16,408,209 of record OU015624.1, read on the forward strand.
TCGAACCGAACTAGAGTAGATTTGACGTTCAAAAATACCTCGCGGTTGGGTTTACTTGAAAAAATTGATTTACTTTGACTTTGACTTATATATTTAAGTAAACACAAACACACAAAATGTTGTTTGCTAGTTTTGCTTTTTATATATTAGATCCTTATGTTATATTAAGATATTTGCAATGCATTAGTGAAGTAAACAATCAAATAAATATTTGTTAACTCATTCGGATAGATAGTGTTTTAAAAGTGTTAAAAGTAAAACAAAGTAATTATAAATTTTGGGTTGCGTACCGAGTTTTTTATATAACGTCCCATACACGATATTGAATGGAATTTGAAAATCCCATTTAAGACCAAGATGTTCGAAATATATTGTGAGATAGAGATAACCCTACATTTTTTTTTGGAAATATGAACTCAATACTATTGAAGTCAATAATTAATAATAACATTTTCTTATTAAGTTTATCATTTTCTCTAAATTAACGAAAATAGTTTATGAAACACATTATTTTACAAATTTCTCTTTATCTGCGCCTCGCCTTCACAACTCGTTCATGACCTGAGAATATCTGGTCTTAAACTCCAAAACTAAACCCAAAGTCAAAATCCAACTTTACAAGTTCACGTCTAGTATAATATATAAAGGCCCTGCCCTTACTATAGTAATAATTGTTCCAATGACGTCTATTAACAAGTATGTCGCGTCTTTGAAAACTAACGCCTGTGTTAGACAGCCAAATGAGTAGAAAGAGTTATACATATAACGTTATAGCCACCACACAAGGATTCTCTTTCGTTGGAGTCACAGTATGACATGGTTGGATGACAGTGTTATCAAACATTGTTAGTGTATAAATGGAGAGGAATGCTTAGATGGTTCAGGCACAGAGAAAAAATGAGTGATGAAAGATCGATATAGATTATCCACAGAGCGAAAGTTAGTGGTAAAAGAGGCCAGGAAAGACTAAGGCTAAGGTAGACTAAGGCTGACTTAAGACAATCAAATAGTCAGTTAAGCGACCGAAATGGCAAAAGGATTAGCATATCTCGGTGAATGTATGTGAGGAGAATTATGAGAATTGAGGAGGTGAAAGAAGCATGAGATGTTTAGCACTCCATCTTCTCTGTCTACCCTATCAGAGATACAGCGTGAAGATATGTACGTATACGTAAATAATTAACACACTTAATTATTAACATTGTAATCTATACTCTGTCTTTCTTAGTTCAAACTCAACATTTTTGTATTTTACTTACACAAATTGTGCTATCACCAAACTGAGCACAAAGTTGATACATGGACTTTATACAATGAGCAGTAACACCCAGTCAGAAATTCCCGATTCCATCAAAGTCCCCTAATATTTAGTGAACCCTTAAAATAGGATAGGGGTCCGCTAACGAGGATTTTGCGTTTCACGAAAAGATAGGAACTCCTATGTAGTTAAAAATCCCCTAAATTTAGAAACTCGACTTCGAACCCACAACACTGACAGTTTTGTTAGTTTTTGACAATATGGAGAATAATTTACAGTATTAATAACAATAATGTCTGTTTTATCGATAAACTTTTGAAAACGAATAGTCACTATGGAAATAATAAAACGTCACATCAGTATGTCTGACATTACTAAGAAACCGTTAGATTCAATGATGTTATATTTACAAATATAACATTTGTTGTTGGTTAGATTGGTGAAAACGAATATTATCCAAGAACCGGTTTAGGGGTCTTTTTAATCTAGGGGGTTCATAGTTATGTGACGATTTAGATAGTGTTGGTGAGATCTAGTAGTAAATTGACCTGACCGGGATTCAAACCCCAGGTTTTGCCTAGTAAGACGATGCTCTAACACCGCGCCAACAGGAAAGTCTATCGTAAGTCGTATTGCCTTAATATTCTTTCTTATTCTTAGATAATCTTAGTTCCGTTCAGATATAATCAAATATTAGTAAGTAAACAGACTTCCAGTATTTGTTTTATTAGTTCAGATGATTTACGTTGAAATTAACAAAATATGTACGTATTAGTTTATATGAAATAGTGTAATAAACAAATTCGAAATGGCTATCTTCGATTGCTATTGTTGTAGTACCAGAAACTTGTTGAATTTTAACGAATAACAGAAGAAATGTACACGAAATGTACACGAGTAGAACTATAAGAAAATAGGAAATACATTACAGTACTTGTCTCAAAAATGGAACAACATCATCGCTAGAGACCAAATGCAACACGTAATACGTATTAACCTTCACCTCACGTTTACACACGCGTATGTGCACGCGTGACGCCATTTATTTTGGATTACGAGATATTCCTTCGATTTGTATACTATTACTATATATAATTATTTTCACTTAATATTTCTATAAATGTCAAAAGCACCCGCATACCTAGAAAAATGTGTGAGGATAATGACGAGATCTGAGGAGGCGAAAGAAGTATGTGAGGACCGCGAAGCTAAGCGTTCCGTCCTGTCTGGCTACCTCGTTAGGGATACAGTGTGAAGATATGTTTGTTTGTATTTCTTTAAATAATGTGATTGTTATACTTACTAATTTATACTGCTTGCTAACATAGGAGATCTCAATCCCTCTCTTGGTGCCTTGACCGAATGCGACCAAGAGAAAGGTTTCTCCCACCTTACTAAAATAGATTGTTTCTATTCAACCTTAGTTATTATCTCACAAGTAACCTACTTGCCCCCACTGTTAGTGTTGTATTATGAACAAGTTATGATAAAGTTAAAACAGGTAACTAATTAATCATATTTGTAGCCGGGGAATAGAAGAATAGACCTTTGGTATTCTCGTTTGTCATACGAAGCGACTGAAGAGGGCTCTTGGTCAGTGTGCCGGCTAAGAAAAGTGTGTAGACTGCAGTATCTCCACCGTGACAGATGTTGTTGGAAAAGACATCAAGCTTTTTAGAGTCGTGCTTCAGCTAAGCGCTAGGGGGGTGCCACGCACTGGTTCTTTTCTGACACTGGTTTAGAGTCTCACATGTCTGTGTTTGTCTATTAGTTTTCATGTCTAAACCACTGAACCGATTTTAGTGCAATTTAGAATAGATATAGATTAAGCCATGGAGGAGGATACTTTTTTATAATTCCATGAGGAAGAGGTCGTGAGCAGCAGCTGGTTATTAATAAAATCCATAGTTTGACTAAAATTGTTTGTAGGTATCCGTTTTCATATAGCGTATAATTATTTTGTCACGAAATAATAGAAATAATGCTGTGACTTATTTAACACTTGCAAACATGTAATTGACATTTCGTTTTCACTTCCAATTCCATTAAACAATTACTACATAATATCGATATTTATTTATGCAATTTCATGGAACGTGTGCTAAATTAAATTCAGATATTTATTAGTGAAATATGTTACAAATTACAATTCATGTAAATGATTGATTTTAACTTGTATTTAATCACGCTAATGTAATATAAATATTACAATGGTTTGTGTAACAAATACCACTACGTAGTGATTACTTACTCAGTAATACCACTAAAATAACCTGTGCTATATAATAATATCTCCAGGAATTTGTGATAAATAAAATTTAATACGTCAAATGACAAGGAAATCACATTACACAAAAAGTATATTATGTACGTACATAACAGGCATTTTTGCAGTTGAGAGGCGGCGACAGCGGGGGGCGATGCGACGGCAAATGACGCGCTGAAAGAAACTTCTTGTTTGCAACCGCCACAACCGTGAACCCGGAAGAGCTACGTAAATAACCCGTTTTTCATTATCAAAATAGATGGAACAAAAACAATACAAGTGTTTATTCAAAAGGGCACAGTCTTAGTTACAAGAAGGTACCACCGACCCTTTAATTCAAGAGACTCCGTTGTGCGTGTAATTTGTTATTTAGGAAAATAGAACAAAATGTGACGTATACAATGTAAGTAGTATTCTATTCATCATATTACATTCTACATATTACAGAAAGATTATAGTGTACTATAAAACTACCCATCCATTTACTCTTATTTGAAATAAGAGCAAAAACAAGTATTAATTTATTTTGAAACATTTGTTGTAATTACAGTTAAATTTTAGTAAACTATAAACCTACCCATCCAAATATTTTTATTTGAAATAAGAGCTAAAATAAGTGTTAATTTATTATGAAACATTTATTGCACAATTACAACTATTATGCCTCAAATCAAATAGTTTATTAACTCATAAATATATATTATTGAGGAACAGGCAAAAGAAATCGCCATGTTTTTTTCACTGTGCGGTTCATAACTCAAGGACGAATCAACATATTATGTAGTTAAAAATCCCTTTAGTGCATTTAAAAGTTAGTCTAGCTTTACCAAACAGCCTAATAAGTAACATACATGAATTAAAAAACTGAAATTTGAAGTTAAAAATTAAAAATTTACGAAATGTTTTTATTAAGTGATATTTAAAAATAAAAAAATTTCATGCAATATTCATTCACAGGTCTATGTCGCGTTTATACTTTAAGGCTAATTACCAATTTTACACCGGCAGTAACAATAATAAAAATAAAAAATGCATTAAATGAGTGTGGGTAGTTGCAAAAAATTGCACACTACGAAGATGACATTCATTCTCATCAGTCTGCCTGTGACCACGATCGGTGCAATCTGGTCGAAACGTCGGGATAAAATAGCAATTGTCGAAAATTTTGAGTTAATACATTTTACTATTTGAGCTGAGGTGCGGTATATAATACATTAAATATAATCTATAGGTGTATTTTTAACTATATTTCGCTAAAATTCAAGCACATAATTTGACAAGTGTTTTGCCTCTTAAACAAAGCATCTTCAAAAAACTCTCAAATTAGGTCAGTTGTCTGAATACTTATCATATTTATTTCAAGTCAACTGACCAAGTCAGACCGTTCCTCCTGAAAACAGGTATCTGTAACAAGGAATTGGTATTAATAATAACAATATAATATACTATACTCAGATATTTCACACAGCGCCATCTAGTCCCAAAGTAAGCAGCACAGCGCTTGTGTTATTGGTACTAGACAACTGATATACTACTTATATACTTTTCTTTTTGTAAATAAATATGTTGACGCAAGCACAAGCGGACAGTGTGAGCGGCGGCGGCGGGGGGGCTACACGTGTCGCCGACCCGCCGCCCGCACTCACCAGCCGACCAGCGACGCGATCAGTTGAGCGATCAGCCGCGTACTCACGTTTAATTTGTACCACAATCTGTACATTGTAATTAATATATACATCACGTTAAGTTCAATCATCTTATTTATTTGTTGTCACGTGTCCCTTGCCTTGAACTGGCACAAAATACATATTATACATAAACACCCAGACTCGGGGGGGAATCAAACCCGCAACCCCTGTTTACTTTCTTACTTTAGTATTGATTGTAATTATTCTCTCTTTCTATTCAACGTTAAAAAATTGACAATGCGTAATGTGAATTGCAACAATAAATATATTTTACTGATTGTTACCTAACTGATCAGCTATATACCGTCATAAATTAAAAAAGTCTTTTTTTGATTACGCAGGTGAAATATGCACACAGAATAACATTACAAAAATTAGAAGAACAGAGAGAGAGATTGGACTCTATTTGGTCAAGGCTCACGTGGGGGTGAGAGGAAATGAAAGAGCGGATGAATTGGCGAAGGAGGCGGTGCTAAAAAAGAAGACCAAACCAGAATATGACAAATGCGCAGTCTTCTACATTAAAAGGACGATTTGCCAACATACTACAGAGAGACGGAATGAAAGGCATATGAACCCTCGGATATTATCCATATTTATACCCAACGCTATTCTTACAAGGACAACTGGGATATGATTATTTACAAATAAGAAGGGAATGATTTTAATAAAATTCACACTTAAAATAATTAGAAATAAACTAGTGTAAGCAGCTGCTAAGCGCAGTGTTGTGATTGTTTGTACCTAATTCGTACACGAGGATACGCGCACACCGGCTACTGGCCGTGCCGGCGGCGCGCTCGCTTTCGCGTCAACGCTCGCCCGTGCCGCGCGCACTAGCGTTGTTCAAGTCCATGCTCGCACGAGCACTGCAATGTGACTTATTTGTGACGGAGATCGATAGCTTGATTGACGAATGCAAAGAAATCCTGGAAAGTGACGGTGTGACTTTGTAACATTTTGGTGTAATAACTGTTAAGTTACAAATGTATTGTAAAGTATAAATAAATAAATAAATAACTGAAAGGTGAAACTACGAGAGACACAAAAGTCCTCTTCCCTAACACGACATTTTTATATTCGTAGGTAAGAAAAATAGAGATTGAGCAACCGCTTACTCAAATACTGACAGGGTACAGCGAGTTTTCCGAGCACCTTCACCGTTTTCGTTGCAAGAAGAACCCTATGTGTCCATGCGACGACTAAAGCATAGAAAGTGTAAAACATATAATAGTAAAATGTCTTATTTTTGGAAAACAGCAAGTGGATATATGATGATATACTCGTATATATAGACATGGAAATGAGTATAAAAATAGAAATAGGTACGATAAATGTAAGAATGGCAGATAAATATATAAGACGCAAATTTATAACTTACTGCGGAAAAGTAGCAATAAAATTAATAACTAGGAATAAGAAATAGATAAGATCTGTATATATTATGTGTATAATATAAGTTATCTAGTAAATAGTGTAGCGGGGCAGTAATTATAAATAGAATTAGTGAAAATAAGAAAACAAGAAAACTAATAAATAAATAACTTTTTAGGTTTTAAAGGATCAATATATTGGTACTAAAGGTATACTTGTACATATCTGAGATATATACATTAAATGTTCCACAACGTATGTCCATGCGTATGTAAAATTGAGAGGATGTCCCTATATCGGTGAAAGTAATCGTAATACATAGCAATAAGAAACAATGTAATAAATTAAAAAATAAATAAAAACAATAAGATAATCAAAACAATAAAAAAATAGACTGCGATCTAAACATGTCAGGAGAACGAAAAAAAATATGCACACAGATACCCAGCCCCCTGAGGGGAGGGAGAAACTAGATTATGTACGTCTTTTAGTAAAGTAGTATAAGAAAGTAAAGTACGTATAAGTCGAATAGTGATAATGTTTTTAATCTCCATTGATGATGAAATAAATACTTAGTATGATGGCAAACACAAATCATATAAATACGCGAATGAGGCCTAACGCCTCACTGGACTGGCACTTCTTCACTTTCACAAAAGCATACCCATTCAAGTGGAGAAAGTTATAACTCGTTTCGCGAGAAGACAAAAGAGAGAAATTGATTTTGTTATTTGATTAAAATTATCTTAACGTATAACGATAAAATACTATTTCTTTGTAATTAGATTTATTTCTGTAATCGAATTGGAGCCTGTCCTGACTAAACCTCGACTATATGACCACCCGCCCTAACTTGAAAGCTGGATCCGCCCTTGGTCTACAGACCTACGGAACGCATCGAATTCGCGCTGTGGTGAAGTGCTTATCGGGGGACCGTTACAGAGCACCTACTGCAATTTCGCAGTGCCACGTAAGCGCGAACCACTTCGCTGTTGTCCTCTGAGGCGCATGGATGAAGGATGACCGGACTCATAGGGGATGCCTATCGTTTTGTGAAACGTAAACATAATCTTAGAGATGGCCTAAACTTTTTATGGGTTTCCTAAATCGTAGGGATGTTAACGAAATCGAGTGTTAGGGATATGTATATATTTTATTTATCTTGAATATTTCATACTATCATAATATAAAGTAAACATCAGTAAACATTAAAAAATTTTTTATCTTCTTCCGCACATTTAAATAATCTCCAAGACGAAAATAATAATTTTACATATTTTTATGTTTTAACCAACAAGCCAAAAATTAGCTATTAGCACCTACAGATATGATTCTGTAACTGTACTGTTTTTCGAATTGTGATAAAGAATTGATACAATTTAAATGAATGTACGCTCTATAGAATTTACATAATGCTCAAAAACAACGGTTCTTTTAAGATAATCAATTTAAAATTCACCTAACGTTTAAGTAACGCATATTATTATGAGGTACGTATGCACATAGCTATGATTACAGACATAGATGCTTAGTGAGCTCCTCGATATTCGTGTTCAACATATTAGCGGCAGACTTCAAACTAATCAAGAACACAGTCCTGTTCGCTTTTCGCGTGTACGATGTTCGTAATTTATTAGCGCTTATTCCCCTATAGCAATCTGTAGGGATGCCTTTCTATTACGCAGACTCCGACGAGATCTCTGCTCCAGTCAGCTACGGGATACGAGACTCTGCGGTCGCTCCCGGTTGTGCTTCGACGATTCTGTTTTCAACTACATCGTGGTCGAGTTTAACCGCGTTCCACTTCAATAGGTGTAGTGTTTATGTAAGACGCATTTAGTTCCGGAATTGTTTGCTCAACTATTCTATATTGGACAGTGGATTTGAAGTGTATGCTAGTATGAAACTATGGAGATTTATAAGCCCGATTTCTAAAAGTTTTGAGTTGTAATGAGAACTGGTAAGTGCTAAATAGATTAAACGACTAGTTTTTATGGTTCATAATTGTAATTAAAAAATCGATGTTGATTAAAATCTTGTTTCGAAGTTCCATTTATATTAATACGAAGTACCCATTTCCAATAGAAAATGAATACTTGATTCTGCTGTTTATTCGGAGAGCAACTTTTCTATCAATGTTCGCTAAAGTATTCAACGTCCCGGAGCTCGCTCTACTTTTTAATTTGATTAGCAATCGGATTACGCTTTCAAATATTAATATTATAACGTTTCTGAGGTACAACGTCGAAAGTGTAATAATAACAGTTAACTATTTAAACAATTCCGAAAATAATCTCCAATATTTTGGTCGAATAATGATACCTATGATATTCCAATAAAAATTAATAACATTAAAATATAAGTAATTATAACTACTGCATAAATTGAAATGTTGAAAACGAGAACGTAGTAAATTTATCGTTACTGCACTTTAATAAAATGATTTAATTTGAGATTTTAGGTTCCTGCACTGCAGGACCGTCCTCGAAGAGCATTTCTATTAATCGCACGTGAAGTTATAAGCGAATGCCTTTCAATAACAGATAGATATATATACCTAAGTATTTTTGAATTTATTGGCTACATTAAAAATGATTAACTTATAGTATAATATTTCATACAATATATTCAGCGTCTTATTTGTGAATTTGATTTAAGTTTACGATTCATGTCGTGAAATACAATGAAGTATGCACATATTAATACACACATTCATATCGTCACGTTGTATCTATGATAGGGTAGTCACAGAGGACGAGTGCCAAGCATCGTGGTCCTTGCTTATATGTTTCGTCTCCTTAAATATCATTATTCGCCCCACACCCTTTCACCCACTTAAGAAACGTTTTTGACATTTCTGTCAGCTACCAGACAACAACTTTTGACTATTTAATCTTCGTAAGTCGGCCTTAGTCTTCCTTGGAATCGCTTATTTTCGCTCTGTAGATTTTGTATGTCAATCTTTCATCACTCATTTTTTCTATGTGCCCGAACAATCTAAATGAAATTGAAAAAAAACTAAGTGAAAGTAAAATTTTTATATTGACGCTATCGTCCAACCTTGTTATATTGCGCTTTTACTTATGTGTGTATATGACAATAATTGCAATCCGTTAAAGAAAATATCAATAAGAACCTCAATTTTTTTTCTCAAAAAGTAATTAATTACATATTAGTTATGTGGATAAATAAAAATATAGTATTACGTGTAGTTAATAAGGTTGATAAATATATTACGTTCCATGGCGTGCTACGTGTAAGAGATATTTGTATTAAAAGATAATTTGTGTAAGAGGTGTTTTGTGCAAAATCTTTATAACGGTAGTAAATGTATTTTTTTCAATATGCAATTTGTATGAACATAGATGACTAGTATTTATATAATTCTTTCTTATATTTTAACTCACACGACATAATATTATAGAAAACGTAGTTTAAGTGTATCTCCGCATTATCTTTTAGGGAAATAATAAATTCAAATCGAAATAAACCACGGAAAATCCTTCCCATAATCGTCTGGGAGATAGACGAAGGCTTAGAAGGTATCAACTGCTTCTATCTTCCCGAGCAGGTTGTATACATCAGCGAAGGGCTTATTATATCATGGAACTTGTACATATATGCGATGGACCTGTCACTCGCAGCGTCTACTTTTTCATATTATGTAAGTCTTTTCGCAAGGGCTAATTCCAAGACGTAATTTCATTGCGCTTTGATGCTCCGTCTGTCCTGATTAAACGAACGAAAATAAGTGTATTGAAGCTAAAAACTTTTTTATTTTTTAATGGCATTCATATAAAATAAAAAATATAGGTGAAATAGAATGTTTGATTCGATGTGGAAATATGACTTTATAAACGATTTTAGGGTACCATAGTCAACAAGGAATCCTTGTGGTTTCCCCATGTTCTATTATGTCTATTAACGGTTTAACTCAAGAGACGTTTTATAGTAAAAAGCTGTAATTTGGCATAGTTATACATATTAATCACTTCAACGAATATAAAATCTCGAGTCTTTTTTTCGGGTACCTCCCATACACGTAAAGCGGAAATGATTTTTACTCGTCTATTCCATTGTGTGGGGTGTCGTTGGATAGGTTTTTAAAAAATATCGAGGGCACGTGAAGAACACATTCGATTCAGGGATCCGTAGGGATCTTAAACTTAAAAGTGATCGTTTTTGTGAGAGAAAATGAAAGGAAAACTATCACAATTAAGTAGGTTTTACAAGTTAATGAGTAATGGTCGGCCAACGCCCGTGTTTAGTCGTTATTAGCCGTTAAACCATGAACTCAATATGCTTATGGTATCAAAAAGCCCTCTTCTAATTGCACATATTGTGACGGGCAACTACAGAACACTGCGTTGCGCGTTGCCCGACACGCGCTTGGCAGGTTTTTTTTAAATTATGGAATTGCTGCTAAAAGTTTTAATCAATACTGAGAATAAAATTGAAACCTACATACATACGTTATTAAATAATGTAAATGATAACAGCATTAAAACACGATAATGGTTATTAGTTGTGTCTACGTAATTGTAATTAAAAATATGACTACAGTTTAATTTGGGCTGCAACAGTTTTTATTATTGAAACAAAGAAATTCCCGATATGTTTTAGTTCGAAATAGTTTATGAAAATAACGCAAAAAATAAAGGGAATCTCTTTTTATAGTCTTACAGAATCATTCTTTGACAGACAACTTTCAGAAAGATTGTTCTCTGTATAATATTTGTACAATAACACTGTATCAGATTCGCAATAGGCATATCATTAATCTTCATCATTTATAAATGTACACAGAGCAATAAATATAACCCAAAACATTTAATTTCTGGAAATGTAAAAGTCTATGCTATGAAAATAGGCCTCAAAATAGCAAAGAAACTGTCCTTGTTAATTTGAGTTTGAACTTTTTTAAGACTTATTTAATAATTTATTTAACGAAAAAGTAACAACAAAATATTTTGCTTAAATTTATCTGTATAACACTACTTTTCTTGATAACATGTACATACAAATGAATCTCTAAATTTTATATTTGTAGACAAAAACTAGACAAAGTAGGTGTATTCAAAAGTCAATCCCAAAAATAATGAACTCCCCTGTTAAACCACGTGTTTAAACGCATCGTTTTCTACGTAAGGTCAATTCATACATGAACATGATAAAAGATAAAAACATTTACTAATAATCCAGAAACTAATATAATAAATTATTAAAATACGCCATCATAAATTTCCCTCACAAAGCATTGTTTTTATACTCCCCCAACTTTAGTGTATTTCATCAGAAATATTTTTTGATTATATCTTTTTTGCTGCTTTGTGTTGTAATATTCTTTCATTTAAAGAAGAAAATTATGTCACAAAAGAATTTTTGACACTACTATACATATTACTCTGAATCTTTAAGATCATAATATTTTATTTATTACAATGCCATAAACTTGTAATATAAGTTTTATATTAATTATCGATGTTTTGTATTATACTGTAGACACGTAGACCATTGTATTTGTGCGCGTAATGTCTGCACTTGACACAATCGATTCTTTATACCATGTCTTGAACAAACTAATGAAAGATTGGATTTCAATGACAAGTACAAGCAAGATAAAACAAAAGAAAATTGAATGTATTGCCGTATACAACTATTATTGGAAGCTTATAATTTAATTTTGTATTTTGTCTGTGTGGACCCAGTTTGTTTAGTATGAAAACATATTCTACACGAAGTGCCTCACGTTAAAAGTAGTCGAACGATTACGCACAAATCTTGTCACAATAATTCCTACAATTCTCTACATCTGATGATAAATGGGTACTTGCATTCGTCACGTTATAGACTTTATTAGATTCAACGATTAAATTCAATATGTTTGTTCGAGTAAATCCTGTTCCTATTATACAAAACAACTTTTATTCACTTACTGGTGATATTACCTTTTTTATTCTACGAATCGAATCGAATTATTACGTTTGTGACGATACCTGTATAATATACACAAATCAATTGAAGTATTCAGTTTTTAACCCCTAACTACTCACAAGTTATTCGCGGACACGTTTTTCCTTTCTTTTGCTTATGAAATCCACACCATTTATATCTTTTAAAAGCCGCTTTAAGTATTTTATCTTTGATGTTTTACGTTATAAAGTAAGTTACAAAATGAATTAATTTTGAATAGTAATGAAGCCCATTACAATTTATTCCTCTGTTGTTTCAAATACCAAAAAATGAAATAACGTGTCTACTCGACACTATTGCTCCAATGCTACAAAAGTATACTGGGTAGTTAAGCTGTCATATAAGTTATTACATGATAGCTTAACCCATGTAAAAAATAAAGCAAAGGCTAGATATTATATACGTTGACTAAATCGCGTAATTAATGTGATTAGTTAATTACTTAATCTAGTAATTATTCATAACGAGGTATGAAAATAATTATTAGTTAATATTTAAACTTAATTTCAAATAATTATTATTCAAACTCCGAGATGGACGTCTAATGTAACTCCTTTATGACATTTTACATAGTTTTTGAGTGAATGTTCTCCTCTGAAGAATAAAAACGATGGCTAAGTTCGTATCGATTGCTAAATTTGAAACTTCATGGCTTAAAATCCAAAGCTTAATCGAACTATTTTTCTTAGTAACGCGGAAGAAACTTGAACACAAGTACTAGATCTCTAGAGGTCTAGTTCTTGTGTGTTGTGTTGTCGCCCCTAGGGGCGAGAATGGATTTTGTACAGTTTTAGTTATTGAAACTCCTCATTTTCGCAGCATTTTCAAAGGGTTCCGGGATCTCCTATAGAACTCACTGTAGCCTTTCTCTTGCTGTGCCGAAGCATGTCTCGGGGAGAAGGGGAGGGAGGACGGACAGATCCTCTCCCAGAGGACTCTCGCTACGACAGCGCGGACGACACACGCTGTTTTCTCTTCGGATAAAGTATCGGATGAACCGGAGCTCGCTCTGATCAGTCGCGACTATAAAGCCTCTTATAATACATGATGATATAACAGGCGGGGAACATCTTCCCTTATTTTATATCCCCAGCTACATGGTTGATGGTCCCGAAGTGTACGTTTTGGATTGGCTTTCTCCCATTACCTTTCCCTCTTGGTGTTCTTTTTCTGCATCATCACGGCCTGGCATACGAAGTACATGACCTTCCACGATTCTTCATCTGCCAGCCGCTACTATTACTAGCATGGATAGACTTATCTGATTCTAGGACTTGGTGCTTTGGGGCCCACGCGGAGTACTCCTATAGGGTATTGTGAGTGCCGTCGTGGTCTCCGTCACTATGATGACACGGATTGCTCTCGTCGCGACTGATATAGCGAAAATATTGCTCGAAGCTGGCGTGCCCGGTCAGTAGCTATGTCAGCCGGTACGTGATATGCGCTCGCCTCTGAAGACAGGTTTCAAAACTCGTCAGGATAGCAGCAACAACACGTTGGCGTGAGCTTTGCAACGGCCACGACCGAATCTTTTATTTATCTTAGTAAGGCAGAAGAATCCTGAATACAACCCTCTGGGGTAGAGACTGAGTTACATGGGGTTTTTGTCCAATAAATCTCCTGTGTTGGTCTTCTTCGGTGCGATCTGAGGGTGAACCATGTCTGAGGGTGGACAGTAGAAAACAAGGAACCTCTCGATTCCTCATGCAGTCACAAAAGCGATTGAGAAAATAGCTTGAAGTATTCGGTGCACGCTAGCTGTGCAATTTAATCTTCTAATCTATATCGACAAAGTAGTTTCCTCACAGAAGGGCTTTGCGCATTATTTATAACGTTAGATTCAAACAGGGCAAAAGTGTGTGGATATAAAGTACGAAATAAGTTCGTATCCACAGAACTTAACGTTTATTAACTTCATGAGCAACATAAAATGAGCCAAAAATTATTGTGTTTATTATATTGTCCATCTCAGATATATTATGGAAAATATCTAGATTGATTAATTTTGCCTTAATAATAACTTTGGTTAAATTATGTAGGTATTGTATATAATGACTAGATAGTATAAAGTATAGCTAAATTTATCATTTTGACTGCAACATAATGACTCATAGATGTTGCTTTTTTTCAGCTTTATTGTAGCTTTTTTGTAATGGCTAAGAAAATGATATAAATAGAATATATTTATTATTTATTATCGAAATATATGTTCCTGCTACTTGTTTATATTTTAATTGTATCAGATTTCATGTTTATGTATAATAAATTTGCGCAGAATTATTATTCAATTGGTTATTTTTTATTAATACTTCTTTATAAATAAAATACACATTTCATTTTTATATTTCACTTTTCATAATGAAATTATTTAACTTTTTCTTTAAGACCTAAGAGTAAACCAAAACAGATATTGAATTACATATTACAGTTTCATCTCATTCATATTCACATAAATGAGCCATTGTATCTCAACCTTCAAAAATTGAGCATATTTTTAATTAATGGCTATTTCTTATCCAGCGTACCTAAATTCGAGACTTCTTATCAACATTGTGTGAGAAATCCAACTACAATCTTGTAAGAAATTTTAAATAAATGGACTGACTTGATAGCTTTTGAGAGAAACAAAGCCATGTGAACATGTTTTCTCATCCGTTTCGAATCATTCCGCAACTATATTAAAACCATAAACAACTAAGTGGAACGTATCGTTTGAAAATTTTCTGCCATTTCCATTTTATGTACATGTAATTAACATTCTTTAGTTACAAATCAATCATATAACTTTCGGTAACATTTTATCGTGAGTAAAGCATCAGCGTTAATAATGAAATGTTCGTTATAAAAAAAGAAAAAATAGGAATAAATAAAAATGGGAATACAAATATTAATGACAATGGGTAAATGGAAGAAAACACATCATTAGGCTTGAATCCAATCATTTCTGTTCAAGCAAATCTACCACGGTTCAGAACGAACCTGCACTGAGAAGAACCGGTAAGAAACTTAGTCAGGTATTACTCTTTAACAAAGTATTAAAGATATAAGCAATTACACTTTACTAATTTTTATTACACTGATTATCTTTCTGAACATTATATTCTATTATCATATTACACATAATATACGTATCACAATAATAGGTACCTACACACTATAATGTCATGCCACATAACAAAATGAATAATAACTTAATATTCTATTAGGATACTTATCTGCTTAGGTCTCCAGTGTTCCGATAGCAATGTGTCATTCTGTAGTTACAATCACTATTGTACCTATTGAAAACTGCCTTCCCCACCACTTTAATCATAACTCGTATCAATATAAGTTCTATTCCTTTTGTACTTTACATACATACTAGGTATATGGGTTACATATACCTAGTATGGATATACAAATATATCCATACTAGGTATATGTAACCCATAATGAATAGCTATTATTAATATATTATTTATAATTATACTGATTATCATAGGCAACACAGAGTTTCAAAGACATGAAAATAGGGAGCTATTATTAGTCATTCAATTATCACAATGACTCTTTATTGTTTCATAATAACTATTAAAATCGATATATAAAGAAAACAATATTTCATTTCATAAACATACATTTCAGTATAATAATATATTATATCGATGTAATAATATATATCTATACAATATATCATTATCAATCAGCATGCGACAGCCAAATATCGCGCGATATCTGCTGTCAAAACGAGAGTTCGTGTAATGTAATTTGT
Source organism: Zeuzera pyrina (assembly GCA_907165235.1). Lineage (NCBI taxonomy): Eukaryota > Metazoa > Arthropoda > Insecta > Lepidoptera > Cossidae > Zeuzera > Zeuzera pyrina. The sequence continues at coordinate 16,424,519 of OU015624.1, forward strand.
ACAGCGGCGCTATATATCTACAGCGAAAATTGCATTTTACGGTCATGTCGCAATAGATACGCAATCGTCACACATGATATTAATTTTCTATTACATTTAGTCACCGCGTGGCTGTCGCTGTCTGCAAATTCTTGGTAATAACCCCGCGGATTTGGCTATTTATTTTTAAATGTTGGTAGTAGTCCGAATAAGGTTTTTAGGAAAATAAAAATTTAAGGAATTGGAAGGATAATTCGAAAATTCGACAAAAACAAAGTGTTTGTTTCTATGAAACTATATTTATTGAAATTTGGACAGGACAACGTCTGATAAGTCAGCCGGCGTAAAATAAATTGCTTTTTTGTGTATGTGTATGATATACGGTACACGTTTTTAAACGTTATCCTTGTGTCGTAAGATTCATAATTGTTTGTAAGTATATGTACAAGTAATCACGTGTGTGACTGCGTACTTATGGTTCTACTTTTGCATTTGTGTGAATTCATAATAAGAAAAGGGGAAAAAGCGGCGACATCGGTTTTAGAAGGAAATAGAAATCACAATACATTTCTATTTCTCTTATTATTATTTCTGTATTCACGACATTTACAACTGTCCGTATGATATTTACTCAAAAGGCTTCACATAGATTTTATTAAATTTACCATAATTGTACCTTTCTGATTAATAATTGAAATACCTAAATGTGTTAAATTTCCAGTTCATGACTTCCATTCTTAATTTTATTGAAGAAAATTCTTTTAATTTATTTAATTCTTCTAAATCTCTACCCGGGATCGACGATACTGTAAAGTAAAAGTCATCGACGTATAATGTATCTCTCCTCATGCTTTATACATGATAGTCATTTTTCGATTTTTTGATGATCTGTATTTTACATTTTTTATTTCATATTATATCATATATTATATTTACATTATATTCGATAGAGTAGCGCTAAAGAAACTGTAGAGATTTCTGCTTGAACATGGCGCGAATGGCCTTACTGGAGGCTGTGATGTCATTATGATGAGCCCACAGAGCCTGTGTAAGGATAGATGGTGACATGTCGCCCTGGTTCGAAGTCTGTTCGGGCGTCAGATAAGGATGCATGATGTCTGCCTGGCTATTTGTGCTGTATTTGAACAGTTTCCTCCATACATTAAAAGGTAGTATATGTGGTACGATATGTGAGGGTATAATGTTAAACTGCCTTTTGTACGCTGACGATGCTGTGCTTATAGCTCCATCAGAAGCAGAGTTGCAGACACTAGTTACGTGCATCAAATAAGAATGTGAAGTGAAAGGATTTAATATAAATGTGAACAAAACTAAGGTTCTGGTGTTTGCAAGGGAAGAAGTACAGACGAAACATGGGTACATGGAAGGTGTATAGAACAAGTGAATGAAATTTTTCTATACCAGGTTTCAACCTCATTCGTAATGACCGAGTTGGAAAGGTGGGCGGTGGTGTAGTTATTTACTTACGTTCACATATAGCCTTTTCAATTATTAATACTTCGACTCACAACTGTCCATCGAATGAAGCGGAATATTTATTCATTCAAGTAACTTTGTGTCATACTAAAGTACTTCTCGGAGTTTTCTATAGTCCTTCGATCTTAATTAATTACTTTCCTTCTCTTGAACAACTTTTGGAAAATCTTTGTCCTTCTTTCGAGCATACTATTATAATGGGTGATTTTAATACATGTTTGCTTAAAAATGATTACCGATCTCGTAAATTACAAACGCTAGTTGACGCTTGTAATTTACATATTCTTCCTCTTGCAGCTACACACTATTTTCCTAACTGTACACCTCCTCTTCTTGATCTTCTTATAGTGTCTTCTACAGATCACGTCGCTAAACAGGGCTAATGCTCGGCTCTTTTCATGACTTAATATTTCTTTCTTATAAAATACGTCCTCCCAAATATAAATCTAAGATAATTCTGCGACGTAACTTTGGTGGAATTGATGCTGAGCAGTTGCGTGAGGACGCTATGAAAATTGACTTGGCAGCTATTACCAATGATCCCTCTCCCGATTCCCAAGTCGAACTACTGAATATACATATAACACAGCTGTTTGATAAGCACGCGCCATTACGTCCCGTCAAGCTTAGGCATCTCCCTGCTCCCTGGCTATCTGAGGAGTTAAAATCCTTAATTGAAAAAAAGAACAGGGCAAAGTCCAAATTCAAACATGACCCAAACAAGTTTGGAGATCAGTATAGAATTTTAAAAAATCTCTGCAATAGGATGCGTAGGGATACACAACGACGCCATATCCATCAATCTGTAGAGAATGAAGAACCAGCAAAGGTCTGGAAGTTTTTGAGATCACTAGGAGATGGAAAATCTCGTAACGAATTCTTCGACAATAATCTCGACATCGATTCCTTAAATCAACATTTCTCTCTTCCGCCTCTGGTTTAAATGGTGACATTAAAACATGTACTTTGAACTACATTTCATCTCTTCCCTCTCCTAGTTTTCCAACTTTTACTTTTAATCAGTTTTCGGCTTGTGACGTTAAGAAGAGCATTATATCTATCGCATCTAATGCGGTCGGTTGTGATAGTATTGGCCGTCATATGATTATTCCCATCCTGGATATAATTCTTCCTATTATAACACATGTATTCAATACATCAATTTCCTCTGGTATTTTCCTTTCTGCTTGGAAAAGTGCTGGAGTTATTCCTCTTCCTAAAAAACCAAAACCCTCCGCTATCACCGATTATCGTCCAATATTACCATTCCTTTCTAAAGTATTTAAGCGTCTTGTTTTTCAACAGTTAAGCTACTTCCTTAAGTATAACAACATTTTAAATCCTCTCCAGTCTGGTTTTCGTCCCGGTCATAGTACGGCTACTACTCTTATCAAAATTACTGATGACATAAAATTGGCGATGAAAAGTAGACAACTCACAGTGTTAACATTGTTAGATTTTAGTAATGCTTTTAATACTGTAGATTTTGAGATTTTGCTAATTCTGCTTCGCTCTTTTAACATATCTTCAACGGCAATTGACTGGTTAAATAGTTACTTGTATGGACGACGGCAGCGCATTCGTATAGATGACTCATTTTCTTCTTGGTGTCATACGACTGCCGGTGTCCCACAAGGTGGCGTGTTGTCTCCTCTTCTGTTTGCTATTTTCATCAATTCTATTACTCTTCGTATATCTTCTTCCTACCATCTTTATGCAGACGATCTTCAAATTTACACACATGCCACATTAGAAAACCTTCACAATGCTGTAGCTGCCACCAACGAGGATTTAAATAAAATATCTCAATGGAGTAAGTCTTACGGCTTAAAGGTAAATCCCTCTAAGATCCAGGTCATTATTGTTGGCAGCACCAGTATAATTTCGAAGATAGACTGGAAATAGCTTCCTATAGTTTTCTTTGACGGAAACCATATTACGTATAGCGATCACGTAAAAAATCTTGGCATTTATATCGATCGCACTTTGTCCTGGTCAACACAGATCGCCGAGGTCAGCAGGAGACTGTTCGCTGCTGTGAGATCGCTAAAGAGATTACGTAGCTTTCTGCATCTTGCCACTAGAGTTACGCTTGCACAGTCACTATTATTACCTATTCTCGACTATGCAGACGTCAGCTATCTTGATCTCACCGAGGAGCAGTTTAATAAACTTGAGCGACTTCAGAATTTATGTATACGCTTCACATTTGGTCTTCGCAAATATGATCATGTTTCTGAATTTGGTGCACAACTCAAGTGGCTCTCTATTCGTCTTCGCCGGAACACACACATTCTTTCTCTCCTTTATTCTGTTTTATTTAACCCCACGACACCGACATATATAAAAGATAACATCAAGTTCCGCAGCGATGAAGAACGTAGTTTGAGAACTAGTGAAACTCTTCGTCTTGAAACTCATTTGCATACTTCTCAGTTCTTTTCTCGATCGTTCTCAGTACAAGCTGATCGATTACGGAAAACTCTATCTATTACTGTAAGACGTGCCAACACCCTTTTTAGATTTAAAAGTCAATTTAAAATTTATTATCTTTCATACTAGCTGTTGTTTTATTTATTTATTTAATTTTTCATTTGTCTGTGTATGTGTCCATATGTATATTATGTATATGTGTAACATGTATTATGTAATATTTAGATATGTAGAGAGTGCATTATATATTATTACATATTTTATTATACATTATTATGAATGTAAATAGTATGTGTATTTTTTTATTATTTACTTATTTGTATTTTATTATTATTACTATTATTACCTCATTATTATTATTATTACGACCTCCGTGGCGCAATGGCTTAGCGCGTCGGAAAGTAAACGGTGGTTGCGGGTTCGATTCCCCCACGAGTGTGGGTGTTTATGTATTATATGTATTTATTTACAAAAGAAAAGTATATAAGTAGTATATCAGTTGTCTAGTACCCATAACACAAGCCCTGTGCTGCTTACTTTGGGACTAGATGGCACTGTGTGAAATGTCTGAGTATATTATTATATTATTATTACCTGTTATTATTATTATTTTTTAATTAAGTAAGTATTAATTTCAATATCAAGCTTTCTGTTAAGCTGAGGTTGCCTGGAAGAGATCGCTTTAATGATAAGGTCGCTCAAATTGTACAACTTTTATTTTTTTTATTCATATATTTGTATACTTTTAATGGTGCAATAAAAGAGTATTATTATTATTATTCTTCTTCTGAGGAGTGCGTTTTCTAGGAATGGAAAATATGCGGTGTTGGCGACAACTTTATTGTACGGTACTGAGGCCTGGATAGGCCGAAAGTCAAATAAAAAAAAGATAAATGCAGTAGAAATGCGATCTCTCAGAAATACGTGCGGCTTTATCCTGGTGGACAAAATAAGCAAAGAAGAAATACACAGTATGACAGGATTGCAGGACAATGTTATTGTAAAAATGAAGAACAGAATGCTTAGATGGTTCGGAAACACGAAAAGAATGAGCGATGAAAGACTGACGAAGAAAATCTACAGAGCGAAAATGAGTGGTAGCAGAAGTCAAGAAAGACTGATCTGATTTTGTTCCGGTCCATAACTCACTTGTCCTTATTTCTCTTCCTACTGACGGACTACTATTTGTGCCATAATCAGCATATAATACGGTATCTCTTCAATACTCGTTTTCTAAAAATAGACTCCAATTATTTATAACTTTTAACCAACTGCAAAAAAAGGAGGAGGTTCTCAATCCGGTTGTATTTTTTTGTATTTGTTACTTCAGAACTCCAACATTTATGAACCGATTTGGAAGTTTCTTTTTTTATTTGAGAGAATATATTTTCAAATTGGCGTCATTTCAATTTCACTGGTATTGGAGCGTGGACTTTAAAGATACATAAAATAACATCAAATAACACGAACTGATGTAAATACGAACGTTGTTCTTATACATTTAGATATTAATTCTTTAAATAATTATTTCACTGCTTCGCCTAATTTTGATAGGGCAATTAAATTAAGTACTCTGAATTTCCTTTCAAATCTTTTTACTCCCGATTTTTCATCATTCATGTTTAGTCAATTCACTGATTATGATATTAATAGGAGCATAATATCAATTACCTCTGATGCTGTTGGCGTTGATAGTGTTAGTCGAAAAATGAATTTACCAATCCTCAGTGAAGTTCTTTCTGTTATCAGCCATATTCTTATCAATCCATTTCTAGTGGTACTTTTCCATTCGTATGGAAAGATGCTCAGAATATTCCAATTGGTAAAAAACACAACCATACAACTTTACTGATTATCGTCCCATTTAAATAATACCTTTCCTATTCAAAGTTCTTGAACGCCTAGTCTATAATAAATTAAATAATTTTCTTACTGTAAATAATTTGCTGAATCTATATCAATCTGGTTTTCGTTTTAGACACAACACGACTACAGCATTAGTGAATTTTACAGACGATATTCGATCGGGGATGTATAGGCGTAATCTCGCTGTAGTTTTGCTCCTTGATTTCAGTAATGCATTCAATACAGTGGATTTTGATGTCCTCTTCAGAATACTAAGTTCTATTAACATATCTCCTGATGCGATTGAATGGTTTCGTAGTTACCTGTTTGGACGCCGCCAGCAGGTCCGCGTTGGAGACTATATTTATAAATTCTATTACTACTTTATATCAGAGAGGGTAAACGAATAAGAGTGTCACCTAATGGAGAGTGATCACCGTCACCCATGGACACCCGCAACGAATCTATATTTAAATAAAATAAATTAAGACCTTAGGTACGCGTATTGATAACTGGAGCAAATCTTTTATATTGAAGGTAAATCTGGCTAAAACTCAAGTCATAATCATTGGTAGTCTTAGATTGACCTCCAGAATCAACTGGTCACAACTTCCATCTGTTGTTTTTGACAACATAAATTTACCCTACAGTGACTGTGTGAAAAATTTAGGGATATATATGGACGCAAGTTTTACCTGAAGCCCCCAGTTAAATGAAGTTAGTCGCCGAATGTTTGCTTCTGTTGGTTCGGTAAGAAGACTGCGTAATTTTCTCCCAATTGCTACCAAAATTGCGCTTGCTCAGTCTCTTCTTGTCCTTGTACTGGGTTACGCTGACGTATGTTACTTTGATCTTTCAGAAGAGCTACTTAACAGATTTGAACGGCTTCAAAATTTTGCTATACGTTCATATTGCTATATGATTGCTATATTGATTGCGCAAATATTATCACATCTACGGTTATCGCACTCAGCTCAAATGGTTGCCGATTCGTCTTCGCCGAAATGCCCACATTCTTTTCTTACTTCATACTATTCTATTTAATTCTACTGCCCCTTTCTACCTTAAAAAGCGTTTCAAGTTTCTTTCTGAAACTAATAACTAGATTTCTGCGATCGTCAGAGAATTTGGAATTGGAAATTCTTAAATATACTACTAAATTTTTGGCTACATCTTATTCTGTAGAGGGTGCGTGTTTGTGGAATTCACTTAGATGCTTAGATGTTTCGGCCACATAGAAAGAATGAGTGATGAAAGACTGACGAAGAAAATCTACAGAGCGAAAGAGAATGGTAAAAGAGATCAGGAAAGAGCAAGGCTGGTTTATGAAGATCAAATAGCAAGAGTGTTAGCAGGTGGAAATGTCAAAAGCACTCGCATACTTAGACGAAAATGTGTGAGGAGAATGATGAGATTTGAGGAAGCGAATGAAGTATGTAAAGACAGCGACGCTTGGCGCTCCGTCCTCTCTGACTACCCTGTTAGGGATACAGCGTGAATAAGTATGTGTGTATGTATTTTGTATTAATTTTCGGTTATTAGCAATCACATAATTACATAGAAACTAATAAAATTAAGCACCGACTGTTACATCATATTGCAATAACGTTAAGTTTATTAGTTATACATATAATGAAGCATAACATGAGCGTGGTATTGATTAACTTCTTACGTACCTATTTGTGCAGATTAAAGGATACACAGAATGATATGTTCATTTATCCATTCATTCGCCATTCTATAAAAATGATTATCTATCTGCGTTAAGTAGGTTGAGAATTAATTGGACCCATTAAATGGTAGATTAGTGACCTAGAGCTTTAGGGATGTCGTTTTGTCATTTTAATCATATTTTCACGTAGCAACAAGCAAACCGTTAGTGATCATGCGCTTGCTTGAGGGCACAGACAAACTAATAATGGTCGTCTTCAAATGTTTCTCTTCCATTGTCATTGCATGAAACTCGTCTTACCATTTTCAGCATACATATAAGTTAATAACGTCAAATTTTCTATTTGCGGTGGACAGAGTATCACGGCAAATTATATTATACTTAGACATTATTTTTGACTGTGTTTGCGTTTATAAGTGGCAAAGTATAACTACACAGTGACAGGTTGTTTACTTATACATGTTTGTTATAAGAAACCTGATATTCCTTTACCGAGGAAGATTATTAGCTTAAACTTTCTATATTTTGCTTTTTGTTCCAAATCAGCAAGGAAGCTTCGAATTGTAGTTATTCGATATATTTTGTTGAGTAAAATATTCTATTTAAGAAAATATATATATGTTAAGCTAGTATTTTTATTTTCTTATAAATGTCTATTAAAAATTTATTCTTTGAAATTCGTGCTTGAAACTTCTAAAGTTTCACCAAGCTACCGTATAAATTGTTAGTTTTGCTTTGCGTGAACTTTATGATGAATCCTACTCAAACATCGTGATTTTAGTCTGAAAACGTAAATATTTTAAACACTTAATACAGTAGTTCGTAATAATTAAAAAAACATTGTATATTTGCGCATTAGATGAGGTTTGAGGAAGCGAAAAAAGTACCTACCATATGTAAAGACCGCGATACTTGTCGCTCCGTCCTCTCTGACTACCCTGTTAGAGGTACAGCGTGAGTATGTATTTAAATATTTGTGCTATTTTGTTACTATATTTATTGCTACATGTTCATGAATGACATGAAACTAATGAAATTATGGAAAATTTGCCTAAAAGGAAAGAGAATAAGAAAATCGTGGAAGATGCAGAACTAATTGGATGAAATTTATTTATTAATTCACATTAACATAAATATCGCAAAGTTGGTATAGTGGAAAGGAAAACACAATTAAGTAATTCATCACCCCCAAACTCGACTTCACCGAAACTTTTCCAATCTTAGAATAAGTAGAGGGATGAGATCGTTGATTTACGTAAACGTCACAAATAGTAAACATTGAAGTAATTAAAGTTACAAGGATATTGAAAGTTCAGGTTTGTTACAGATTGTCATACTAAGCTTTTGAATAACATTTTTTTATATAAGCTATATAATACATATGTATTTTAACTCTGCATCCCTAACGAGGTAGTCAGAGAGGACGGAGCGCCAAGCGTCGCGGTTCTTACCTACTTCTTTCGCTTCCTCAAATTTCTTCATTCTTTTCACACATTTTCGCCTAGGTATATACTGTACATATATATGTTATATACGTATACATTTATTAATGCTGGCTTTGTGCTGATACCACCTGGGTTTAGATAAAACTTAAGGGCGGTCTGACCTTCGTGAACAAAATAACCAATGAAGAGATATGCAGTATGCAAGGTTGGACGATAGCATTATTGTATAAAAGTGAAGAAAGTAGTGCCTAGATGGTTTACGCACATAGAAATAATGAGTGATGAAAGACCGACGAATAAAATCTACAGAGCGATAGTGAATAAGGAGAATGACAAGGTTTGAGGAGATGAAATAAGAATGTAAGGATTGCGATGCTTGTCGCTCTGTTCTCTTTGACTACCCCGTTAAATTTTATAACTCGAGGATATTGGTAGACAGAAGAAAAATTTTATTTCATAAAACCATAGACCATAAACATTCCGTAGACACTAAATTTTTAATTGAAACCTTCTTTTAGACAATTAGTTTCAGACATATAATTTGAGAATATACTCCAACAATAGTTTTCTTATAATAGCAATAATTTTTTATAAAAACACAAGGCTATAGAGTACTCTTACTAAATCCTAAATTACATAAGGTTTGATCTACTTTTTGATACAAAACAAGTGACGACTGTTACATGCCAAAACAGCCTTATTTAATTTTATAACTTTATTTGAATTTGTGACAGGAAAACCTTCCGGTAAATGCATGAAAGTGCTCTCTTTCAGAAGACCATTCAGTTGTGACATCTAGATGAATAGTGTCCATATTTAATTGTGCACTCAAAGCAAGTAGTAACCGCAAAGTGGAATGTCAAATAACAGGAGAAAACGTTTCTTGATAGTCCACACCAGCTTTTTGCGTAAAGGCTTTAGCTACTAATTGTGCACAATATCTCACTCTATTATCACAACCGATTTTATTTTTTAACACCATTTACACTGGACTACACTCGCATTATCAGGTGCATCGGTGACTTCCCATACACTGTTATCTTCAAATGACTGCAGTTCTTCTGCCATCGCCTGCAACCACAGTTGCTTCTCAGGACTACTGATAGCCTCTGCATATGTCATTCCATCTTCTATGTAGTTAGTGCACATATTAGCGAAACCATACTGTTCGGGTTGCTTGCTTCCTATGTCGTTTTTGTCTCTCTTCTGTCATTGGTGAACAAATTGTTTTTATTAAGTGTTTTTCTGAATGTCGTTGTTTTTCTTTTGCCTCTGACTACACTCTCATCTTCAACATCTAAATAATCTGATTTACTTGAGTTTCACTGGTCAAAGGTTCCAATTTAATCATAGATTCCTTTGTTAACCCCTACTGAAACTGTGTTTTCAACACAAACAGTGACCATGTCTGGATTATTTTTCTGTTCTAGAATGACTGCGTCTCTACTAGTTGTGACTAGGTTCTTCACTGGATCAAAAAGTCTATATCCTTTGACGTTCTCACAAAATCCCACATGTGTTTCTTGGACTTTCTGTCCCACGTGGTCCTTTTTTCTGTTGGAATATGTACCATAACTGGAGTACCGAAAATTTATATGTGCTCTAAATTTGGCTTATTACCGGTCTACATCACATATGGAGTTTTTTCGACGCCTGATACCACTGATCGGTTTTTTAAATAAACTGCAATATTGGCAGCTTCCGCCCAAAACTTCTTAATCAAATTAGCTTCGAAAATTAAACATCTTGCTCTTTCCACAATGGTTCGGTTTGATCTCTCGCTAAGTCCATTTTATTGAGGTGTGTAAGGGTTAGTTTTCTGATGTACTATGCCTTCACACTTCAAGCAATCTTTTAAATTTTTGCTGCAGTACCCACGCTCATTCTCAGTCCTCAATATTTTGATTTTCTTGTTTTCATTATTTTCTACCATCCACTTAAATTCTTTAAAACACTTAATGCTTGACTTTTTGCTTTTAAAAAATAAATGAAAGTCATTCTGCAAAAATCATCGATGAACAGTAGAAAATATCTAAGAAAAACAACGTTGAAAGCGTTTATTAAAGACTATTTCTTCCTTTCTCGTTTTTCACGTAAAAGTGAACACTGATTATGGTAATAGCAAGTTTCTTTGCATTTGTGACAGGGTATTGTTTTCGCGGTTTTTACGTTTGAGTTTGACGTATGCGAACTCTGTAGTCCATACTTGCTAATGTTGCCATTTTATTTTTCTTTTTAAGCCATTTTTTTGGAGCTAATGCCAAATTACTTTCCGTTTCAATCCATTCGACACATTCCATATCCAGTAGTTTGGTTTCCACTATTTGCGTCACATAATTCGTCATATATACTTACTCGCAGGTTTCCAATTTAATTGATATCAAATGACAGAGAAAAGTAATTCTTCAAAATCTTGAATCATCGAACAAAGACGTTGTCCACAATTCCTTCGTGATCTTTGCGTGCTTTATGTGCACAAATAATGATGAATCGATTCTCAAAATCACTTTCGCTCGTGCTTTTACATCTGCTGCGTCTACTGCTGCAGCAACAGCAGTATCGTCGGTGGCAGGAGTTTCTTTCTTCAAGTACTTGTCCGCGTCTTCAAGTATCAGCAAATTTTCTACCGTGTACGCCCAATAATCGTCGTAGTTTTTACGACCTTTTGGCTTCGGTACGTTCGTCAGAAAATTGGAAGTTATTTTCTAGCACAAATCACGAAAATACTAACAATAAATCACTTTTACTTTAAAAAATATGGGACTGGGCCCGTAACCTTTTATAACTAGAGGATGTTGGTAAACAGAAGAAAAAATTTATTTCATAAAACCATGGACCACACAATCTATAGACATTAAGTAATATAATTATACACTAGATGGCGCTAGCCTCATTTAGATATCAAATAATAATATAAAAGATACAGTGTGAAGATATGTATGTCACAAATTTTGCTCTTTCATCATCTATACAAATTGTTTTTGGTAAGGCGTTACAGCTGATGGCTGAAATGTTTTTAACGTTTGTTTAATGTAATATTGGCTATTTCAAAGTTTTATGTTTTTCAATAATAGCATCAGGGTTGACGAGGTTATTTGTTTTAGTGGTGTATGCCCTAGTGTCCTCTGTCCCCTTGGACGAGTTAGAGCAATTTGGAAGAATGTTAGGGAAGTTCTAGCGACGGTTGAAGAGAATGAGAGAATTATAGTGTGTGGAGACATGAATGGATGGGTTGGGACAGCTCGAACAGGATTTGAGTCTGTCCTAGGCAAGTATGGAGATAAGAGAGTGAATGATGCTGGTAGGATTGTGTTAGGACTGTCTATGGAAAATGATCTTTTTGTTGCTAATACCTTATTTAAACACAAAAGGATTCATCAGTACACGTGGGAAAGGAAGGATGAAAGAAGTATGATTGATTTATTCCTGGTGGACAGCCGGCTCAAAAAGCAGTTTATGGACACTAGACCACATAGAGGAGCAGATCTGGGAACGGACCACTTTCTAGTGGTAACTAGAATAAGGGGTCTGTTTGCGCCATGGCGACATCGCGTAGTATCCAAGCCTGCAGCAGTTTGTCGCATTAAAAACTGGAAACTCCAAGATGCAACCACCAGGAATGAATATGAAAGGGTATTATCCGGTAAGCTCGATGATAGATTTAAAGTAATGAGCGAGGATGTTGAATAATGTTGGCAGAACCTTAGGGATAGCATGATCGATCGGCTGCGAAAGAAGTGTGTGGAATGAATAAGATTGGTAATGGTAGAAAGCGTGATGTGTGGTGGGATGATGAAGCGAAAGTGTCTGTGTATAAGAAGAAGAAAGCTTGGCAAGACTACCTTGCTACTAAAAATGACTGTGGTATGAAGAATTTGATGAAAGACAGATATAAGCTGCAGAAAGCAGAAACGAAGGCACTAGTGAAAGGGAAGCGTGAAAGGTTAGACGGTTAGACGGACGAAAGGTGTTAGACGAAAACAAGATGTTGGACAACTTCGAGGAAAATTCCAAATTATTTTGGAAAGAAGTACGTAAGTACCGAAGTGGTCCGGAACCTCGCAGAATGAATAAAGTGCGTTAGAAAGAAAACCGCCTGCTAACAAATAAAAAAGATGTTCTGCAGCGATGGAGTGAATACTATGGAGAACTGTATGAGAGTGGCGACTCCGTCGCTGATACTGAGAGCAATTCTAATGAATTGCCACACTCGGCCCAGGGACTGGAGGATGCCATTAGTACGAGTATGAAAGAGATTGAGAAAGTGATAAGAAGTTTGAAATGTGGAAAGGCTGCGGGAATTGATGAGGTGACTGCTGAGATGATCAAGTATGGTGGTCCTAGGGTCTGGGATGCCTTCTGTGCACTCTGCAACCTTTGTTGGCAGAAGAGAGAGGTTCCAGAGGACTGGCGCACGGCAGTCATAGTACCTCTATATCCATCAGCTTGGTCAGCTTAGCGATGAATGACTTAGCGATGAAAGTCTATACTAAGGTGTTGACTGAACGTATGAAAGGCGTTTCAGAAAGATATTTGTGGGAGGCGCAAGGTGGTTTCAGGAACGGTGGGGGTTGTATGGATCAGATTTTCTCGCTTCGCGTTATCGTGGGAAGGTTTCTAAGCTTTCGTGGATCTAGAAAAAACATTCGATAGAGCAGTGCGGAAGAAATTGTGGAGTGTTTTGCCTGAATATGGCGAGGAGGACTCCTTACTACGGGCTGTGAGGTCATTATATCGTGGCCACAGAACCTGTGTAAGGATAGACAGTGACATGTCGCCCCGGTTTGAAGTCGGTTCTGGTGTCAGACAGGGCTGCGTGATGTCTGCCTGGCTGTTCGTGCTGTATTTGTACAGTTGCCTCCAGAGATTGAAAGGTAATATGAGTGGTATGGGATGTGATGACACAGTGGTAAACTGCCTATTGTACGCTGACGATGCTGTGCTAATAGTACCCTCAGAAGCAGAGTTGCAGACACTAGTCACGTGCATAAAAGAAGATTGTGAAGTGAAAGGATTGAAAATGAATGTGAACAAAACTAAGGTTCTGGTGTTTGAAAGAGAAGCGGTACAAACGAAATGTGTGATTTGTGTAAATTGAAAATGTCTAGAACAAGTGAATGAAATTGTGTATCTGGAGAGTGCGTTTTCGAGGGATGGAAGATGTGAGTTCGATGTGGAGAGACGGGTAACAGCTGGCAATAAAGTGAACGGTGCTCTGTCCGCATTAGTGGGTGGTGTGAATATATTTAACACTGCTAAAATGGCCATCGACAATGCGGTGTTGGTGCCAACTTTGTTGTACGGTAGTGAGGCCTGGATACGCCCGAAATCGAGTAAAAGTATGATAAATGCTGTGGAGATGCGGTCTCTCAGAAATATGTGCGGTATCACGCTTGCGGACAGGATAAGCAATGATGAGATACGCAGTATGACAGGGTTGCACAACAGTGTTATTGTAAAAATGAAGAAAGGAATGCTTAGATGGTTCGGGCACTTGGAAAGAATGAGTGATGAAAGACTGACGAAGAAAATCTACAGAGCGAAAGTGAGTGGTAAAAGAAGCCAAGGAAGACCAAGGCTGACTGATGAAGATCAAATAGCTAGAGTGTTAGCAGACGGAAATGTCAAAAGCACTCGCATACCTAGGCGAAAATGGGTGAAGAGAATGATGAGATTTGAGGAAGCGAAAGTGGTGTGTAAGGACCGCGACTCCTGGCGCTCCGTCCGCTCTAACTACCCCGTTGGGGATACAGCGTGAAGATATGTTATGTTATGTTCAATAATAGCATTTTAGGTCGTCCGAATGTCCACTGTTAAGGCTAAATGGTACATAGTAATATTGTACATGTTCTTCAATAAAATGAAAATGAACTTATCGTACTTAACTTTGGCTTGACGGTACTGTACTTAAAGAAATAGATTACGCATATGGACATTTGAATCTAAGTATCAAAACAATTAGGTATGTAGATTCAATTCATATGCCTAATAAATTAGGCATATAGATTCAAGTGTTACTTTGCGGAAATCCATCTTAAGCGATGAATACGTATATATAATATATAAATAATTTTAGCTATCTCTCCCCAAAGTTTCAAACTTGTTGATCGATACGCGTGTTTGGCTTCTTAACGAATCGTTCTCAGAGAGTTCCAAAGATCAGATTCAGTTGGTTAACTAATACTGAAAGCTAACTAGCACCAACCGGTGATAATTAGCTGACCGAATCTGGTTAAAATATATTTAAGAATTTATTATTTTAGTTAATAGTAGTTCATCAAATTCAGCAATGGCTTTAATCTATACAATAAATTGTGGCATCAATTTTAGTTATGGTTTTGTAACGTTTTTGTCCATAGCTTATTCATAATTAAATTAGAAGTTCAAAGGTCTATTAAAACAAGAATAGTTTGATATATTTAATTTAGATGTAAACCTAATTTTTTGTATTCCAAATTTTATTATTGAAGTTATAGTTAAAGAATGAAATAGTTTTATGAAGACTGTCGTGGAAAGCTTATTCGAGAAGTATTTTGCATAACATTGTTACTCAGATCCTGACTATAACCTGGTCATTAAGATTCAGATATTAAAAACTAGTAAATGGGTAGCCGGAGAGCAGTAATAAATGACAAAGTAGGTGTAATTCATTTTTTTTAAATATATGCAAAACCATAAAGTTAATATGTTTATTAATTTAAGTCATCTTTAGACTTGATGAAGACATAAATAAAATTAATTTTCCCCGTATAAAGCACAGAAATGTCTTCCGATAATTAGATCTATTGTGGATAGGATTGAAATAAATTACTCATATTATCAGTGTGTTAAAAATTAGGGTAATAATTGGTTACATATAGAAATAAAAATATACTTCTGTTTGTTTGTTCAAAATCTTAATCGCCGAAAGTTCTTCACCGATTACTTTGAAATTTTCACATATCTTATTCCAATACGCGTGCGTTTTACCTAAAACTAGTATAGGTATGCACTTATATAATATTGTTTAGCTTAAAAACTGGGTTTTACCCGTTATTAAAAATACGAAGTATGGGGATAGTTGGCGGTGCTGATGGTGGATTTTATAAAAAGAATAGTAATATTAATTAATCACAATATTACAGGGATTCGCAATGCGGCGATGAAATAATACATAATGACAATTTTTTCAATGTTTCTGCTTTATTTGGTAGTTACGCTCCAGTCAGTAGTTATTAATTATATGGTTACTAAAATAAAATATTTTGCACTACAATCTATATAAAAGTCTTAAAGAAACACCGCGCTTAAATCAATTTAAAATTATTTGTACTAGCTATGCCCGGTAAATAGTTACTGTAGCTCAGTAGATAAATTATTGTGTAGTGAATTATGTATTTAATTAGAAAATAATAAAAATAATGGTCATCATTATCAAAAGCTAGTGTATAATTTAGCCACCATTCTGAGGCTATTGATTCGACTAAATTAAAATTGTTGGCGCATCAGTAGAAAATTTTCCCGGCGGACTTGAGTTTGAAATCATATTGTTAAAACTATTCAATTTATATTCGCATTTTCAGCTACTTATAGAATTAGAACAATACTTCATTGAAAAGATTTTCCCACTCACTCTTCGTTACTTAGGTAGATTTTCATCGTTAGTGATAATGATACCACTATTATTTTTAGTAATATTTAGTTAAAACAAAATTAAAATAAAGTAAGTAAAACATATGTGTGTTAAAAATCCCATTTTCACAATAATGTTTTTTACAATTACTATACTTATACCAATAACAAGCATAATGAAATAATCGTTCTATTATAATAACATAAGGCTACAACCTTTTATGCAGTACTTTTTATATATTATAATGTATTTGTAATACATCATTATTTTATCGTACTACTAAGATTATGATATTAAAAACAGGTACATATTTAGTGTTATTGAGTTATAAAAATATACTGGACATCGACGATTCCCATTCTACTAAAATCACTCAAGGCTGTGTTTTTAAGAGTGTATGCTTAGCTTTGCTTCTAGCTCGCAGCTTATGCAATATGATACGAATGCAATATGAAGTGTATAGCACGGCACTATCATAGACTTTATTACTCCAGACGGCGGGTCCTGTACTACAAAATAAGGCAAATAAATTCAAATAAAATTTAAGTGCGTCGATGCTATTTTCTAACGAAATGGTGGCCAATCAGTTTATCTGATATTTAATGTTGAAGTTTATCTGATGTCCAATTTGTCTCTCCATTGCTGTACGGTAATGACAATTTAAATTAATTGTAAAATCTTTGGGCACTACATAATGACAAACGTTAGAGAAGAAATTTCGCGGTGACTATGGCAAGGTCTATATTAGCAAGTATGTGACCCTTTGTGCTGTGGGCGGTGCGCCCAACTAACAAAAAGAAATCTATAACCTTTGAAGGTATTTTGTGAAATTGTCATTTTGCTTAGGGATTATTTAGAATGTAAACGAAACGAATGCAATATAAGATTTTATCCACAGTAGTATATTCCTTGATGTTATTTATTATTTATACATAATATAGATATTAAGGTCATCTCTATTCGATAGATATTGCTTTGAAATATTGAATAGAGTAATATTTTACAATAATATTTTCACTGATATCTTATTCTTCTACATTGCACAGCAATAATAGTCCATTTATAATAGAAAATTAATGTTGTCTAAATGAATACTGAAAAATGTCTATCAATTACACAAAGTAGTATCATTATTCCGTTTAGCATATTAAAAATTGACGAAATTACCATTGTCCAGAAAATATATGGCCAATAAAATTTAATTAGTCGACATTAACAATGATGAATCGCCCGCTATGCTTGGGGCATTAGCGTAATTATATTGTGATTTCAGAATAATCGCATGATGAATGAGCTTATCACAACTTCTACTTCTGTTGGATTACTGTTACGTTAATTCCCGACTAACAGCTTTATAGCATCACAACGATTTATACTAATTATCTATTTCCATTTTCATTAAAAACTGTGAATATCCTATTTCCTGAAATTGTGTAATTACGAGGATAAACAAAATCTAATATATAAAAATCAATGTTCGTTTGTTTGTTCGTATTTGTAATAAAATTTGGTATGGAGATAAATTAAGCCCCGGGGAATGACATAGACTATTTTAAAAATGAAAAACGCGGACGAAGTCACGGGTGTCAGCTAGTACTCAATAAAAAACGGCTTTTTATCAATATCAACTGAGATTATAATACACTAGCTACTAGCTCCGGCTTCGCAAGGATAGGTACTTAGTAAATATCTAGTAGCTACGGTAGTAGTAGTAGTAGATAGTAGCTACTATCTACAATAGCTACAAACAAAAAAATTAAATTAATTTTTTTTAAATCTGAGACACAAAACACAATTAGCAAATTAATGGCGCATCCATTAATTTGGGGACCGCTAAATCTTAAAACATTGTTTTCTTCATAGCGGTTTCTTACACATCTATTACTTTGATAACTTTACTTAAAGTATGAGATTTAAGTTAAAGATTGATTTTCAACCGACTTCAAAAACCTCGACCTCAAAAAAAAATGTATTAAAAAAAATTAAACCGCCTTCAAAAAACACTGAAAAGTATAAAATAACTATATTTTACTAATTAAAACTCAAGTACAATTAAAATAACTTTATAAATACGATACACATACCTATATAATTAAATTTGATAGTTATTGAAGTCGGTGCCATTTCAATGTGCAACAACAGAAAGTTTTGTGGGCTAGGCACCGACTTCAGTAACTGTCAAATTTAATTATATAAGTATGTGTATCGTATTTATAAAGTTATTTTAATTGTACTTGGGTTTTGATTAGTAAAGAATAGTTATTTTATATTTCTATATATTTATATTAAAATTTTTCTAACTCTACTTAAAGTATGAGTCATCGAGAGCATAGATAATAGCGAAATATAATAATTATTTGTCGTTTTTTGGGGGTACTTCCAATTTATTTTTTTGTGTCGGGGTTTGTTAAATTTAAATTTTAACTTTTATTTGACACTTTTTAAAGTCATACGAAAAAAAATCAATAAGTATATATTTTGAATAATGTCTTATGCTGGTCATCATCAGACCTTCAGTTGCCAACAGATGCTCGAAGTCTTTAGGTGCAAATTATCTGAGAATGGATGGGCAAATATCCATCAAATGCACATAAAAACAAGTCTCGACTACTGCTGCTGCATTCAAACACAAAAAAAAATTTCATGCAAATCCAACCGTCTGAGACCTACGACACGACGAACATACAAGCAGACAGACGGCTTCAAACTTTCTTCAAGGGTTGAAAAATAAACAGAAAATGGTGAAATTCGTGTTTTTTTAATTATTTAAGTGTAATAAAGTTAGCCTATGTTCTTCCTACGGGTTTAATCTATCTCCATATCTCCACTTTAAAGTTCATCAAAATCGGTCTAGCGGTTTAGCCGTGAAAGCCGACCAGACAGGCAGATTTTCGCATTTATAATATTAGTATGGATATGGATAGCCTATATTCGAGTTGTTACCCCTGTAATAACCACGGAGATTTCATATTTCCACACAACTGTCTTCCATTTGTTCCCGCTTTCTTCAAGACAATTTTGCAATTGGTGCTTTTATCAAATATAGAATCTACTGCCCGAACTTTATAGTTCTAGACTTTTGCCATTTCACCTTAGCAATGACTTTAAATTGAATAAAAAATAATTTAATTTTTAAGCCGTTAAGAACTGTTGTTTGAGTTGTACAAAAAAAAACGGTCTGCACACACAATACAGTACCTAGCTCCTGACTGACTGCTGCTGCCTAACTGCCTAAACTTCTGGACAGGTTTTATTTCATTCACTTTTATTACGTATTATTATCCACTGAGAAATCCCTGAAATATCGTCCCTGAAAGTGCGCTCAATTTTTAACAAGAAATGAATCGCCTTCCTGCGATTCCGATTACATTGGTTGTTAGAAATTGATAGAACTAGGATATATCCTTCCACATATATGAAAAAAATTCAAGGTAAGTAAATCTCGAAGAACTACTTATAATTAGGCGTTGCGCAAACGTTTTGCTTGCGTTTTATTCCCTACGCGTAATAGCGTAATGACTCCTAGATTCTGCTCGTTGTCCTTTAAGCTGATCACCGCATCGCAGGAGAAGTAGAAAGGCAATTAATCCCCTTGGTATCACTCTCATTATCTATTATATAATAATAAATATCCAGAAAATGGATAACACCCTTTTTTATCGTGTTAATGAACTACAAAATACTGTCGCCGTTTCTGTTGGCGACAACTGGGCTCAGTTGATCAGCGATCAATATGTAGGTATTTTGGTAACGGTGACTGAATCTCGTAAGTGGCTAGTGATCATGGCCTGTTGCCGGTTGTCTCTATCTCACACAAATCACAAAACGTGTTTGCATTTGTACAGGGTCTTATGAGGTTATTCAAAAGAAATAATAATAATAGTGCGCCTGACAATACACACCAATCTGACTTCAAACTAGGATGTTCCCTCTAGAATGAGAACCAGACAATGACTATTGGGGGCATTTCCCAGTACACCCAGATCCGAGACCATCTAGAAAAGTTCGTTTCCTAAATTGATCCGGCCGGGAATCGAACCCGGAACCTTCCGCGCTTGGACGCAACGTCTAAACTACTGCGCCATTGAGGTCGTCAAAAGAAATATAACACAAAAATATGTTGTATGAAATTTTTGCCTGCGTATTTGTCTTACAATATTTATTCACGAGTCTATGTCGCGTTTATACTTTAAGGCTAATTATATATTTTATCCCGACGTTTTCACGTATTGTCAATAATACGACAAATAAAATGACATTACACTAAATTCAATATGGCGAATTTTCTTATCAACCATCCTAATAAGGGTATCAAATAAAAGGGTTTGCTCAGAAGAATACGGCAAATAAAATGCCGTCACTCTAAATTTAATATGGCGGACTCCCAAAGATGGCGGACTGGCTAAGCGAACTTTAAATGTATTCCGAATCAGTAATAAACAAGTTAAAGTAATTTTAAAACTGAAAAGTATAAAATAAACTACTGTAGTTTGAAAAAAACTAAAAAACACGCTTTTATCACACAATAAAAATTTTATTTGTTACGATATATGCATGTTACCCTTGTCAATATTTTAACTTCATTGTAGAGTAAAAGTAATTTTTTATTCAATTCGTGACGGGTGATAGATATGTTAGGTAGTAATTAGTAAAACTGAGTTAAATGGAATCTAATAATATTTAACAAAGGCGATGTCATTTTTGTGATAAAAATAGATTGCAATTATTTGTTATACATATTTCAAAATTGCTGCCATTAAATATGACACTGGAAAAATGTATGCTCAATTCTGAATTACAAGTTCAACCTGTACGACAAGTAGAAGTCATAGTTTGTTGGCATGTTTTATCTTGTTGACAATGTATTTGATTCTGTTATTTGTTAGATGACGTATGTAATCTAAGCAACGAAATTTAACAGTATTTGACGTATACTTGATTATAAGAGAGTAACTGTCCAGGTATATAAAGACGATTTCCTGTGTCACGTCGTTTACTGTTAAAGCAATATTACAATATTATTTATATTATTATTTATGTGATTTATATTTTAGGTACATATTGTTTACATTTATTTATTATTTTTTCAATAATCAGGGCATGAAGAAGGGAGAAGTCTTGGGTTTTCTGGTCCTAGTTTTGATTAAACCAATGAAATATTATGCATAAAAAGGCATGATAACAACACGATAGATATGTCTTTCGACTAATTTTTAGTCGAAACTAAACTAAGGAATAAGCATAACTGGTTTTCTAAATACCCCATTCATATAAGGAGCAAACAATTATTCTCGTATTGCCATAGAAACTAGGTCATTTGAGTCTTGGACATGATTCTGGTGAATACGACGTTTACGATTTAGTGGTTTCGATTAAAGTAATACTTGTTTTAGATTTTAGCAGACGTGTATGTTTTTCTTGGCTAAAAACTAATGGAGAGCATGTAAACCTGCCTGGGACGTTTGCATCTCTTACCGTCTATCTGTAGGATATGATAATAAGGGACATTATTTATACAATGTACCTGTGACAAAATTAAACCTCGCCATTATTGAAAAGAGACTAACAGAGGTGATGACAAGAGAATAACTGTAAAAAGAAGCTATTGTTTTTTGTGGCAAACGTGAGAATATTCTTAGCAGGGATAGTTTTCTGTCGTATCACACAAAATAATAAATAATTCATTAATTTTTTTTAAAACTTACGTTATCAGCAATCCATATGCATTATACATACTATTCGTGATAATATTATAAATGCGAAAGTGTCTATCTTCCATTATGTTTTCAACACTATATTACTGTACTGATTTTGATGAAATTTAGTACATAGTTTAAACCGATATAATTAAATCGATATAAAAAGGACATAGGCTACTTTTTTTAAATTCTACGCGAATAAAATCGCGGGCAACAGTTAATTTAAATTGAAATTCAAATATACGACATATTAATTGAACTTTAATATTATTTTATACCTTATGCTCCCAGTGTCATATTTATAGTACAGGCTGATGCAGAAACCCAGTAAAAAAATTTTTTTTTCTTTATTCTTGTCGCGTTAATAACTATATTTGATAACATGAGCTCAATAATCCAAAGATTTCGATGGTTGGGAAGTAATGAGTTATCGAAACATGAATAAGGTATAGGATGTTATTATTATTGGTTATTATAAAATACAAAACACGTTATATCATATTTTAGAGAAAAATTGTTCATTAGTGCTCAAAGATACAGCAGATGTAACGTTTAAAGATAAACTTACATTGTTATGTCGGTAACTTCTATGAGATATTTTCTTTCATCAAAGTTTGTAGTGGTCGCTAGGTCGGCAAGACTTTAGAAAGTTAAGCTGGAAACATAATTTTGTACTTAATATTTTCAGCGGCTTCCAGGGACGCTACTTTAGTGAACCTTCGCGAAACAAATCAATTTTCAATTTGTCTAGACTTGGGTTTTGTTTAGGTAGATGTTAAAAATATTTTACATTGCCAACCCGAACGTAATGTGTGTTCATTCGTAATGTAAAATTCGTTTTTATTATAATTACTATTTCAATAACTGACGATGTTTGCAATTTGAAGAAACATTAGTTAAGAATATCGTAATAGGCTTTTTGGCTTCTCTTAATCTAAAATAAATATAATATTTTAGAATTTTTGTTTGTTCAAGTATCATTCAAAGACTTCTGAGTAAACTTCAATATGCGATGCGCTACATTAAAAGATCAGAGTTTCAATTACTCTATAGGATATTAACCTACCTATACGCTATCTTTATTACACAGTGAAAGAATAAGACTAATCCTAATAGTGTATGAGGCATTTTTTATTTTATATCGAAATAAAAAGAAATTTTTTTACATAGTATAATAAGTATCTACTAGGTACTTATTATACTATGTACAGAAGTAGAAACTATATTCAAAATAAAATGTAATTACAATAACATTATTGTTTGTAGGAACTCGATCTACAAGATATTGAAAAGGTGACAAGTGCACAATGTTACTGACATGACGCTCAATCAATATGGGATGCTTTACTGGAAAATACATCGCGAAATGCATATTAGCATTTCTCATTTTTGTCCATATTCCGATACTGCAAGGAGAAGAGCATTCGCAATGTCCAAGTTTAACGGAGAACCCGATTTGTCCATGTTATAACTTCAAAGAAGGTAAGTATAGATAAGCGATATGCACATGAAGTAAAGTCTTTACTTCACGTTCACGATACACATCACGAAATATGTTTAACAAAGAAATCAATATTATTTTGAACAAAATTAATGTTTTGTAATAAATCGTAATTTACGTAGGTATTATAAAATGAAATACTAAAAATAGTTTTCAGAAAATTAAATACTGCATTACAATTACGACATACGTATTAAAATTAAAGTGTGTGAGATTATTACTGCGACATTCATTTTATTGATTTCTTATCTATGTATATTATTTCTTTTTAATTTAAGTATTGATAATAAAATTTATTTCAGGCTTATTTTTGGAATGCCCCAGTGCGACCCCAAACGTGGTGAAAAATGTGTTGTCGAAAATAAAGGGAACGATTCATTCTTTGTCAATTTATGATTTAGAAAGCACAACAACAGAGCTACGAGCAGACCTATTTCCAACGAAAATCAGGCTAATCAATTTACAAATTTCGCAATCCAACATTAACAAAATAAGTTCAAACGCTTTTACGTTAGTACGGGATTCATTGGAGTCTTTGAGTATAATTTCCAGCAAATTAAGCAGAGTTCCGCACGAATCATTCTTAGAACTGCACAGTGTTGAAGTGTTGGACTTACAACTTAACGAAATTGAAGACATTCAACCAAATGCTTTCAGAGACCTAAAATTGAAGAAATTAAGCTTGAAATCAAATAAAATTGCCAATATTTCTGAAAACGCATTTTATAACTTAGAAGAATATTTAACTGAATTAGATGTAACTGAAAATTTTTTAAGTTTTTTTCCTCTAAAAAATTTAGGAAAATTGCACAAACTTCGCAGTTTAAGACTCGCTTGGAATAAGATTAATTCCATACCCATTGATTTAGATATTATTATACCCAATTTGTTGATTTTAGATTTGAGTTCAAACTTGTTTACTAAGATAGATAAAGATTGGTTTCAATGTATGCCTAACCTAAAAACGTTAACGTTTTTCAGTAATCAAATAAAAGAAATTGACGAAGAATCTTTCAAAACATTAAAAAATTTAGAAACCTTGGATTTAAGTCGAAATAAGATTACAAGTATAGCTAAGAATACATTTCAAAATAATGTGAACATCCGAACAATAGATTTAAGTCATAACCATCTTCATTACATCAAAGGTGTTTTTTCAAATCTTCACAAGCTTTCAGAAATATTTTTGTCAGAAAATAATATTCTTGAAATATCGGATGATGCATTTAATAATGCTATTGGATTAACTGTCCTTAACATAGAACATAATGCTTTACAGGTTTTGCACGAAAATTGTTTCAATTCTTTACAAAACTTGACTCAACTTCACATGGGAACAAATTTTTTAAAAAAATTACCACGTAATATTTTTAAAGGGAATAACAAACTAGTTACATTAAGTTTAGATAATAATGAAATTGATGAATTAGATGAATTAATATTTGATAAATTAGTAGAATTAAAGGAAATTCGTTTACAAAACAATAAATTAGTTCATATTAAACGAAACGTATTTAGTCCACTGCCAGGACTTTTAGAACTACATTTACAAAACAATGTTATCCAAAATATCGAGTCACATGCATTTATTACGCTTAAGAAACTTCAACACGTTAATTTGCAGGGTAATCGTTTAACTACAATCGGAGACTTATTTCCTAACAGAAATTCATCATTAGTGTCTATACAACTTGGTGCCAATTATTTGTCACTATTGAAGAATAGTTCTCTTAGAGGTCAAGTTAGTGTGCAGATAATGTGGTTAAGTCAAAATAACATTAAGATATTAACGTCTAACCTCTTTGATGACCTGCTAAGTATTCAAAGGCTATATATGAAAAATAATAATATTGTACATATAGAAAATAAGACATTCATGCAACTGAAAAAATTAAAATTCCTAGATTTAAGTAACAATAAGCTCATAAAGCTAAGCAACGAAACATTTGTAAATCTTGTGGCGTTGGAAGAACTGTACCTTCAATATAATAACATAAATCAAATAGCTAAGGACACTTTTCACTTTCTTACGAAATTAAAGATTTTAGATTTATCATACAATGAAATTATTGTCCTCGATTTTGATATTTCAACGCTCCCAATCAAACAACTCCGATTAAGTAAAAACTCAATATCAATAATTGAAGCCGAGTCTCTTAAGACTTTGCCAAATTTAAGTGAGTTAGAAATGAACAATAATCTTCTAACTTGGGAAGACATTATTCAAATTCAAATACCTGGTTTGAAGTCTATAATAATAACTGAAAATAACTTTACTCTTTTGGAAAATAAAACATTTTCTCATTTACCATCTTTACAAGTTTTGTCACTAGAGTTTTCAAACATATCTCAATTACCAGCAGCAATATTCATAAAAAATCAAAATTTACTGAGAATTAATTTGGCTTTTAATAACTTAAGAGATTTACATAAAGATACGTTTGCTTACACTACGATATTACAAGACCTGAATTTAAAAGGAAATAATTTCACGGATTTTCCTCATGTCGCTTTATTTAATATAACTTCACTGGAAGTTTTAGACTTGTGTCACAATCAACTGCACAGCGTTGATTTTTTTAAATTTATAGGATTACAAAATTTAAGAAGTTTAAGTCTGTGTGATAACCGTATTTCATTTTTAAATGGTTTCAATTCTCCTTCACTAAAAAATCTAGTGAGTTTAAATTTGAGTAGAAATATGTTGACAGTTCTTCCACCGAATTTTTTTCAGCATTCATTAGGTTTAAAGGAAATAGATATATCACATAATCTATTTAAGTATATTCCTAGTAATGGCTTGTCCGAGGCTGTGCTACCTTCGCTAACAACATTGAATATGTCGTCTAACTCATTGGTGCAATTGTTACAAACATATCCCACAAAACAATTCCCTCATTTAGAACAATTAGTTGTAACAAACACAAACTTAACTATTATAACTAGTAAGGATTTTGAAAATTTTCCTACCTTAAAGAAGTTAGTTTTAATCCACAATTCTATAGTACGATTGTCCCCTGGAGCATTCTCAAAACTGCATAGTTTAGATGTACTAGATTTGAGCCAGAATAAATTAGAAAATATACCAAGAGAAAGACTTCAAGGTTTATATTTGGTGAGAACTCTGAATGTATCGCACAATGTTATTAGAGAACTTGAAGAATTTACATCAGATTTACAAAGTCTACAGAAGTTAGATCTGTCCTATAATCATATAACCAGAATAAGTAAAGACATATTCAAAGAACTTTCAAATCTTATGGAGTTATATTTAAATGGAAACTGGTTGTCTATTTTATCAGTAGATGTTTTTCGAAAGCTCAGTAAATTAACATTCATAGATATGAGCCGCAACTACTTTGAAGTAATATCGATAAAGATGCTCACGTTATTAGAGACACAAATAAAGACACTTGTATTAGATGGTACGTATCTAACATTTTCGAACTTAGTCAATTCAGGATAATAATGTTTGTCGATTTTGATTCACTAAAGCGAAATTATATTTTCAGAAAATCCTTTAACTTGTAGTTGTGAATCTCAAGATATATGGCGATGGATGCACGACCATTACAAAATAATATTAAAAGGTAGCAGTAATTTACGCTGTGAACATCCAGAAGAACTTCATGGGTACAGTTTCTTAGAATTAACTTCACAGAAACTTTGCGATATGCCAATCATAATCAGAGTTGCCATACAAGATATACAAACATATTCTGTAATTGTATCGTGGCAAAGTCGAAACCAAACTGGCTTAAGTGGGTATCAAGTTGCTTATTTCGGAGAACAAAATCCAAAGCTTGTAAGTAAAATTAATATATTTACTTTAGAGTAACTGCATATTACGTATGAAGCATGTTACGTTAAATTATTATTTTAAGTACTTTACGTATTAATATTATTTATACGTACAGTAGAACATAATTTTACTCAAAGCATGTTCTATAAAACGCGTATACGAATGATTACAACAAACATTTGAATACAAAAGCTGTGCATCACCTCAATGGACCATAAAAAATATTTATGTTTCTCGCCCGTGGATATTCAACTGTATTGTGAAATCGTTTAAATTTTCCTTTTAACCGTGATACATCCCATAAGTTATAAAGGTGCGATTTAAAAGTTTTTTTGGATTTGTCGTTAATTTTTTTATTATTTATTTCACAGATTCGCGGGAAAGTTTTGAATGCTACAGCTAGAACAACTCGGTTAAATCATTTGACACCAGGATCTCGATATACCATTTGTGTCATTGCCGTTGGCAATCTTGGGATGTCGTTAACGGCTGGATCTTCTATGCCAGATGCAAGGATCGCTCCATCACCAGAAAATTCAAGTATTAACCTATATGGTGACGAGCAAGTATTCAACTTTCTTAGAACATACATGAACGATTCCTTGACTAGTAAATGTACCAGCGTAAGCACTATAGAGATTTTTGGTGCCGCTTTAGACGGTCCATTTTCCAACACATACATGGGAATAGCGGATATATTAACAAGAAGGCTCAGTTTGGTTGTGGGTTGTTGTATGGGATTTATTGTGTTCGTTGTTTTAGTGTCAGCTTTGGGTTATATTAAGACTAAAAAGCGTCCGGTAGTAGTAAAAGCGGAAATACAACAGACTCCCCAATATATATCTTATGATAATTTTTCAGCACCAACGGTAGAGGTACAGACAACTGACATGGATTTAAACACGACTGTGGATAAAACAAAGTCGTCACAAAGTAAACAAGACTAAACAGTACCTATTATAAACAAGGTACACTAGATAAAGTGATATAAGTTTAGGCTTTTTCAATTGGATTCCCTTATGAATAGAATCGAGCAAAGCCACTCACGTTAGGATGGGACATGGGACCTTTTATACCCTCATCGTCTCCCAAACTTCTTTAGGGAGTTTGACAGACAGGAATGAATTATTACGACTCCAAGCTATCAATAACGAAATGTGTGATAATCGAAAAAGTTTTAGGTTACGAGAGATACTTAGAGATATGTATGTAATTTATTTACGACCCTTTACTATGTATTAATTTTACTTACTGCAATTCCTGCATTTTATGGTTCAGGTTGAAAGTTCTGAAAACCTGGTATTGCTTTTGCAGATAACTGACTCTTGTAATTCGTTTATTTTAACAGGAATTACATGACACGTATTTTAATTTTAACTCAAACCAAACTGAGAACAAAGAATTACAGAACAGGAACTGAGAATTGTAGCCTAGCGTTAACTATTGTGTTGCCTAATGGTATCGACTTAAGCGGCAATAGCTTGATCTCATCAAGAAAAAAATATACTAGACCTTTAAAAATATGAAAATATCGTTTTAACCTGATTTTAGGGTCACGAGTATTTGCTCGCGTACGTAGGTTTGCTTGGCTTGCAAAATTTTCACCGATCTTATAAAAGTTGTCGCAAACATCATATCTATGCTCGTATCAATATTATCCAGTTAGAACCTTTGTATGTGATTGCGTCGCGCACTAATCGTACCGTAATGTTGTCGTAGCCTCTCCTCATGATATGTTACTAAACGACATATTCGTACAGTTCCCGATAAAATCATTGTCGTCTCGCCAACTGTAATACTTCGGCATACATGCTCCTCGCGTGACCTGCTCGATTTCACGAAGCGACTACTTAATATCAAGCTGCTATCTATCAGGTGAGGGTAAGCCGTGAATGAGTTGACGTTCAGGCATAATCAGGCTGAAGCACTGATAATACCATTCTAATGACGTGCCTGTGTCGATACGATGATTTTATATAGGTATTGCGATGCTGATCCGTTGTCGAAATTATAAATAAGTAGACCATAAGCGTAATAAAGCATAGGTATACGAAAATATGCAATGCAGGCATCACGCAGGTGGAGAAATTTCGCATGAGCAAATTCGCACGTCTCTAAAGTCGCTCTTGAATCCATTACGAGCAATGAATATGAGTATACATTTTTATATTCATTGTTGTATACATATATATATGTAATTAAATCTCTGTATTGTACATATTATATATTGTACATGTTATTACAAAAATGACGATTTAAAAAAAAAAATTTTTTTTACCTTAAATAATTGAAATGTATAGGTAAAAATTAGATATATAATCACCGTTGTAACGTATGACGTTACATTATACTTATAAAATAGTAATAAAAATATTGTGATTATTATTTATAATAGTATATATAAGTCAAACTTGAATAAACTTTATTATTAACAGTTGTGTTACAGACATTGGTAGATGTTAATATTATATAGTAATTATTCAATAAAATGTTAATATTACTCACCTATATGCTAATTAATAATGAACGAATATTTATCTACTAGTAAACTGTGTTGTTATGTATGTATGATACTAATATATTATGTCTCTGATATATTACTGTTATACATAAATACCTACTAGTAATTGAATGTTAACGAAGATATCAGTTTCAATTTAGTGTAACAGAGAACATTGTACCAATATTGTCTATATAATGTTTTAAATTCACATGGAACTTGTAAAAAGATTGTAGTGTTGGTAATAAAATATCAAAAATTATTTTGTTTCATTTTTATACTATGTTAAGATGTCCTGTTAACGTTCTTTTCTAAATTTAATCTCTAAAATCTAGTAACTTCTAGTTACTCTACTCCCTATAGATTTAAGTGATTTTTTAATGATGGTAACAAATTCTTGGAATTCGTTTTATTTTTAAAGCCGTAAATAACTTTTTGTTAACAAAATCACTAAAGTTCTTAATCTAAATCTTTTTCCATTTTCCTCGTGATTGAAATTCATTTCTTTATAGCGTTTACAAAAAGAGTAATCATAGAACGCCCACAACATTTACTTTCATGTTTAAATGTAAAATAACGTTTTATATTACAATACAACTACATCATTCCTTTACTAGGTATTTTTATTTTTTATGCACCTATTAAACGAAAAATGCATAATTAGGCTTACAACTAGATTACTACAACGTACCTACCTACAATGATTATGAAAATAAAATACTAATCGATAGATCTTGAGGTATACATGTAGGAACTTTTCTATCTCACAAACACCAGTCCGGTGCTAGGTATAGATAACGTGACCATACGTCCCGGATTATCCGGGACTGTCCCGGATTTAGAGTGCCTATCCCGGTGTTATCCCGAGTAAACCCGAAAATGTCCCGAACTGGGAAAAATGTCCCGAATTGGGAAAATCATAACAAAATAAGTTAAATAATTTTTTTTAGCTATAATAAATCATGTCTCCAACTGCATACTTTAGCTCAATATTTAAGTTTTTTTTTCTAGTATTTTCTTTGTAAGCTTCATTACTTACTCAATAAAAATATTTTGTATAGAAAAAAATTTTCAGTTAAATATTGTCCGTAACACATGACATCATCATCTATTATATCTATTAGGTTAGGGCGTCCCGGATTGAAGTAAAAAAAAAATGGTCACGTTAGGTATAGATATATCAGTAGCTCGACAACCCGTTAGCCTATTAACTATTTAATCAACAAAGACGTGATAACGGAGAGTCTTAGGGAGCCGGAAAACCTGGTACCTATTTTTTGAATCTTTCTTGTTGCTCTAGCGGGAAGCATAGTGGACACTCATCAGTCATCTGAAAAATGTGGTGACATACTTTTATATATTTTTGTTATATTGGTGCCATAGCAGTGAAGTTAAAATTGCACGTCCATCCATTGCATTTACGCACACAATATATGCAATGCAAACACCTTGGTATCGTCATTGGTCACTCAACAATTCTAAGTTCACAGTATAACTGACGCACTGGTATACTGGTAAGTACCAGTTATTATTAAAAAAAAAAATTAGTGGAGGGGCGTACAATTTTAGTTTAGAGGATGTCTACTGTAGCGCGAGCACGAATCCTATCGACAAAGTATTCGTATCGTAAGCGTAAGCAAATTGTATGACTTTTAGTGCAGCGTCCCTATAGGACGTAAAAAGAACTATTTCGTATCTCCTTCGTAACGTAACGTAAAGGTAACGTAAGCCATTTGTATTGAAATAGAGTAAAATCACGAGCACGAACTTTATTTTGACGTACGGTAACGTAAATCTCCATGACAGACGCACAAATACTTTTTCATAATAATAATAATATTGTGTGGGACTTGTTTTCATTTTCATGTGATGAAATTAAAATCGAAACGTACCCAAAAAACGCAATAAACTTTTCCGCAAGAATGTTTCAATGGTGTTAACAGACATCAAGAGGTTTTTCAAAAACCGTCAAATCTAAGCCGTTCGAAACTATCAACCATAATATAAAAACTAATTTTATTTTGAAAAATAATGCACAATTGTAAAACAATAATATATTTTTTTAGATACTTATAAGTTATAAATATCGAATGCAATATATTTTTGAAAGATTTACTCCTTTTTAAAAAAAATTATTACAATAGAGTTTTACATTTCAAATAAAAATCTAAAACTTTCTCTGTTTTCGTTTTAGGACGCACCCTTCATTCAATAAATTGTGTAGTTTACTCAAACTTGCCAGTCCCTAGTTACGTTAGGATGACGTCACCCTCGTAATCGTAGCAAGCTCTCGATAGTTGGTAAAATGCGCTTCGCGCTGCGACTCTCGTAATCGTATAGTAAACTCGATACGATTACGTTACGAAACTGTCGAAAGTTCGTGCTCGCCCTACTGGTCAATGAAAAGATACCCATTCCTAGCGTAGAAGTAGATTTTTTCTAAAGTGTCTTGCGATTAGATGTGCTTTAAGTCGTCAATTTAATCGTCATCTGTTCTATTAAAAGGCTGAGAATAAATTAATCACAGGTGAGTGTTACATTGGCTAATGGTCTAGAATGTCTCTGTCATGTATAGAATCCCATAGGCAAAGAATAAATTTGAAATAGTATATGTTTTAATCACATGTAATATTTATAGCACCTCCACGACTTTATCGTGAATTTATGATTATAATCGGGTAAGTATGAAGAAATAAACTTTTAGTGCAAGGTTTTTAACTTTTTTCTTATTTGTATCAGATTACGTTAAGGATTGACTTCTTTCGTCATCGAGTCGTCTTAAGTATAATGGAGCGAAAGTCTTCTCAGGGTACTACAGCGAATTGCCTGATCCATTGGAGTAACCAACCCACCACGACGGCATCTTAAAGCCTTTGATTTATTGGAAGTATAGGCCAGTGTATGTCTGTGCAAAATGTCCTATAATTTCTTTTATAACTATACTAGCAAATCCGGCCCGTTTCACTGGGCGTTAGTTTCACGGGGCGTAAAAAAAAATCTACTGATCCGATCGCTACCAAACTTTACACGAGCACCGGCTAGGCCAATCTGAAGATTCCCCGAAAATTTCATCGTAATCGGTCTAGCCGTTTCGGAGTCCATAAGGAACATACATACATACATTGTCTTTTATATATATAGATTGAATTCTAAATACTAGTTTATATAAAAACTATATCCATAAAGTAACATTAAAAGACGCGTGTAAAAAATATCGCCACTATTTTTATTGTATAATATATTGATAGCACTGTCACTTTTTTAGAGCTGCAGTTTGTGCTGGATCACACTTTTTAGTTCTGTCAGAATTTTTACAATAAAAATAATAGTTGAACAAAGGTTTACCTTAAGTTTTGTGTTTGTGTAATGTTGTAGAAGACTTACGGTAAATTGCCTATGTTGACATACACAGACATGTGAATGATATACGATAAAACCATCCAAAGAAGGCCAAGAACTGGACTTGCCCCGTTCAGATGGACCTTCAACGGCTACGAACAACGAGAACATCAACAGAGTCAAGAATTGCCCAAAAATCGAGGTAATGCCGACAGAGCTGGGTGCCGCGGCACAAGCCTCTGTGCTTAGTGCGGAGCCCACTATTAAATACCTACGCTAGGCATGCAGATCAAATTGGTTAATGTAATGAATAAAGTGTAACATGTGTTCTGTGTACCTAGATATGTAAATGTAATCTGTTAAATAAAATAAATCTGAAATCTGAGGTTCACTCCGAATTTCTTTCAGAAAACGAAAACGGCAAATTTTGGTCATACTTAATATTGCGTGTCGTTAACAATGGTATTATATGTAACAACTTCAAAGATCTAAACTTCGTTTTCGTTCAAAGTAAGAACGTTAACGCTGCTTCTACGTTTAGAACTAAGATGTTTCCAATAGTTTGGATTTCAAGCCTTTGCTAAGCGAGTGAAAAGTCTAACAAAATTGTAAAGCTACTCAAGATTTCTCTATCAAATTGACCTCTTGCCCCGTCGCGGGCAACTAATGTCTATATTTTACTCTCGATTGTCATCAAGTCGCCTGTATCGCGCAAATGGGGAAGCCGTTTTGGAACAACGGTAAAGATTCCTTTTCACTAAGTGTTGGCCGCAAAAACACCAGGTTCCAAGATCGATTCAGTGTCAGGAAACTGTTCGTAAATTTGGCTATGGTCTTTCAGACCAATAGACTTACCTATGGTCTATAACCTGCATGAGCCAGAAATACCCTAGAGAAATCTGAGTAATACAAGACTTTTGCTAATCCTTAGTTCCACAACAATGTGCTATGAAAATAAATACTTTTCTCTGTAGTACCATGTACAACCTTAAAGTATGCGAAACAAATAATAAAAGTCAAATAAGGAGACTGATGAAATAAATATTAATTCGCATAGCTTTTTCAGTATTTTATTGAGTAACAACGGCAGGAACACATTAACTTGTTTCGAAAAGAATGGCAACTATATCTTACTTAAAGTAAGTTCAATGCAAATCTAAGTCCTCTGTCGACAACTATAGCGTGTTGGCCCCTATTAAATGGATTAAATGAATAATTCAGAAAAAGAATCTCGATTGTGCGATTCCTTAGAAGGTTTCGTTTACTGGCTTTTTTAGTATCTATACAGCAAAGATCCTTCTCGATACATTTGTATGAGTTCGAATTAATTTCTATCTCAACTATATAATCAACATCTTGGGCGTAATAATGCGTCCTATTTAATTCTTTTTTTTAATATTATAACTCAAAATTAATTTCACTTTACAATGAATTACTTTGAATGAAAAGCTAAATGATTCTTGGTATTTTTCATTATCTATTCCTTTATTGTAATTATTGAATTCAGCGCTGACTGGGGCTATTCGAAGAATGTTAAGGAAATTGGCATTCCGGATTTGGTTATAGTACTACGAATAATCATAATGCCCATATTTTTCACTTTTCGTTTTATTTACTAAATTGAAGAACTCTTATATAATAATCTCGGTAATCTGTTTGTCTGTCAGAGAACATTTTGCTAGAGATTATTCGACGTAAGCTGCTGAAAATAATGAAAATATTCAAGATATTTCAGAATTCAAGGGGGTTCTGGCCATTAAGCGGATGGTGTGATCAAATGTATAATGCTCTACTTAACTCTGTCTATTCGTTTTGATCTTATTTAGTCAAAATTTACTTTATTTCCTGACACTAAATTAATTTCTAAAGTAACTGTGACAACACAGAACAAAAAGATGGTGTCCAACGTGATGACGTGAAGATGACAGACGATTGTCAGCGCAGTAACATTTTAGTACTGTATGGAATTATTTGTTGTAACCTACGAAGATGCATGTGGAGACTGGATTTATTTTTGAAGTTGTACTTCTTATGGCGCATTTCAAAAAACAGATCAGTGTAATATCAGCATGTAACAGAAGTTACGTCATCGATGTAACACAAGATAAAGTTGGCAAAGGAAGTTGCGCGTGTTAGATGAAGATGTATTATATAGATATATATTATTACATAGATATAATATATTACTTCATTGAAATGTACGTTTGATTGATAATAACATAACATAACATATCTTCACGCTGTGTCCCCAACGGGGTAGTCAGAGCGGACGGAACGCCAGGAGTCGCGGTCCTTACACACCTCTTTCGCTTCTTCAAAACTAATTGATTGATTGATTGATAATAATGAACTATAAATTGTTATTTTAGTATTCTTACCTTGATATATCGATTTAATATTCGAATAATTATTTATGAAACAATAAAGGGTCATTGTGATCATTGAAAGTCATAATAGCTCCCTATTTTCGTAACTTTGAAACTATGTGTTGCCTATGATAATCAGTATAAGTTATATTTATATATTAATAAATAGCTATTAATTTTGGATTACATATACCTAGTATGGATATATTTGTAAAGTACAAAAGAAATATAACTTATACTGATACGAGCTATGATTAAAGTGGTGGGGAAGGTAGTTTCTAATAGAGATTGTAACTACAGAACGACACATTGCTGTCGGGACACTAGAGCTAAGCAGATAAGTATCCAAATAGAATATTAAGTTATTGATTTTGTTATATAATATGATGTTATAATGTGTACCTAGTATTGTGATATTTGCAATTATGTATAATATGATATGATTATGTATAATATGATATTAGAATATAATGTTTTAGAGAGACAATCATTGTAATAAAAACTAGTGAAGTGTAAGTTGCTTATATTTCAATACTTTATTAAACAATAATACCTGACTGAGTTTCTTGTCGGTTCTTCTCAGTGCAGATTCATTCTGAACCGTGGTTGATTATGCTTGAATAAAAATGATTGGATTCAAGCTTAATGATGTGTTTCCTTCCATTTATCCATTATTATTAATATTTCTACTCCTATTATTATTTAATTCTTTTGAGTAATTGCCTATATTTTATATTATTTTATAACTGTATATTCCCTATTTCTAACACGCGCGTCTAAGTCGATCTAACAATATGAAGTTTACAACGAAGCGCTTATTTTCCTTTTATGTGACCTGTTTAAATTTTTTTATATGTGGTCAGTTTTGTATTTTTATATGTGGCCAGTTTTGCTTTTTATTTTTATTCACATCAAAAAAGTATAACTTCTTACGTGCGTACATGAGTAATCACGTGCTTTTATTTTAAGGAGAGTGTAGTCCTTCAAACACACAGGACTGTCAAACGTCGAACAACGGGGTGCAACTAATGACTAAGGAAACTAAAGGACATGGCATGTTGATCTATAGCAACATTTAGTTATATATATTCCAACGCATAACATTCAAACGTAACGTTGTCTCTTTTTGAATTACGGCTTCTTGTGTGTGTAAGAGAAAACAACAGTACTTTTCTCAAAGAGTAAATTTTTTATGTGACATCATTGTAATGTCAAAACATGCCGGTCCGTCATTCTTTGCGACACGCTGACAAGTACACGAAGTGTCAAAACATATCAATATGAATGCAATATTTTTTAATGTTTCTGTGATTTTGTGCTGGATATTGGAACTGTTTTGTTAAAGAAGAAGCTAGCATAATGCCACTGCTACATTTTTAGTTATTAGCAGTTTTTATTCATATAATACAGTAAATTACTTTATATCAATTTTTGTTGTTATTGCAGTTAGGGCTATCCATGTACCTATATTAAAAAGATATCGATAAATACAGGTATCATGTTCATATCTTGTAATGACCTCGTTTATTTCAATTATCTCGTTTCAGATTACCATCATGTATTATAAGAGGAAAAGAGTGGCTTGACGTAATTGGAAAAGAAAATTGAAACCTCTCTGTAAAAATTACATACATGTATATGATATATAATATATGTCGGAAATGAATTAACAATTACGCTGATTTCCGAGCGAATAGAACGCCAGCGCCATGTTGTGGCGCTCGACGGAGCCTAGCGACAGCACAGTCGGCCGGCGTGTGGCAATGACATTATATCTCTGACTCTCATGAAGTGCGGTTGACTGTGTGTCGGTGGGAATTGTCGCGAGTTCTAGTTGTAAAATTATTATCAACCTACTCTGATTAAAAATAGACTTACAGTAATTTGTCGATTTCTTATTTCACTTTGAACCAACACTATACTCGATAAACGCTTACAGAAATAGTTGTAGTAGTTATGGCCGAAAATAATCAAGTAAATAATCTACTCCGTTAAGTAAATAATTCTACTCCGTTATCAGAAGTGGGATCGTTGTTGGTTCGAGAAGAAAGAGAAACTTCGGAAAGTGACCGCTGGCGTGCATTGTTCGAAAAGCAAAACCATAACATGCGACCCTATAAGCGCCTAAAACTAAAAATCACGTAGAACTGCCTGAATTTGACCCAGACAAGAAGGATATGGATGCAAGATCGTGGTGCGCGACAGCAGATTTATGTTTTGGCGAAAATCCATTGGACGGTGGTGAACTTGTGATTGTGATTAGCAAGGCTTTGAAAGGGACAGCTTCGATGTGGTTGTCACAAATAGCATAACTAGGGATGACGTGGAGCGAATTCAAGGTACTTTTCACAACTCTATTTATTTCTACTGAAACTTTAGCAGGTACCCTCATTAACCTTAGCAGTGATAAACCAAGTGAAAATGAGACCCTAGTGGCGTATGCTAGCCGATTGATGACTTCACTTACTAATCGGTGGAAGGATGTAGATAAAGAACAGATCGCAATTGCGACCGTACTTGCTCACATCACAATTTGATACGCGACTGCAAAGGTTAGCGTTTACTACCCACATTACTTCAAGGGAAAAATTACAACAGGAGCTACATGCTTTTTGTCATTTGAAGCGAAAAATAAGCACTTCCGGTGTGACATCAAATATAATCGATGTAAATCGAGCAAAGACGACCTTGTTGAGGTGCTTTAATTGCGGGAGAACGAGTCACAAGCGGTCGGAGTGCAGAAGCAAACCTATTGATACGAAACTTCGGCCTGCAACCTCGAGTCAAGCAGCGCAACAGCCATTAGTGAAGTTTTTAGTGTGCTTTAAATGCGGCAAGCCTGGCCATATTGCAACCCGGTGTACCAACGGCGGCGGTGGTGGCGCGGGCGTAGCGCATAGCGAGCGACGAGTCGATGTTTGCGTTGTGCAACCTCACTCGGGCACATTGGAACATAAAGGTCAGCTATATTGTTTTTCTTATGATTTCGATGCTGAATGCTCTTTAATCAAGGAAAGTTTAGCAGCCAGTTTTAGCGGCAAACGTATTAACAACGTTGTTGCAATGACTGGTATTGGTCGAACGCGTGTATTCAGCACAAACCAGATTTTATGTTGTGTGCACATTAACCATTACCCAATTGAAATTCGTTTGCATGTTTTACCAGATAATTATTTACAAAGTGATATAATGATTGGACGAGAAATTTTAAATCAGGCCTTTTCAGTTAACATGACGGCAACCGAATTTTCGCTCAGTAAGATTTTAGTCGTAAATTCAGTGAGTAACGGTAAAGAACAGAAAGCTAATTTAGGTGATATTGATACGGACGTAACAGGTACAGATAAGTGAAATCTTTTACAAATTTTGAATCGATTTGTACAGTTCTTTATTACCGGTATGCTTACTACAAGAGTAAATACGGGCGAACTTAAAATTAGACTAATTGATTTGAATCGTACAGTGCAGCGGCGACCCTATAAGATGTCAGCGGACGAACGTAGCATAATTCGCGAACATGTAAAAGAGCTGTTAGACGCGAATATTATTAGACCGAGCTGTTCCCCTTTTGCGAGTCCTGCTCTTCTGGTAAAGAAACGCGATGGTTCAGACCGAATGTGTATCGACTACC
Organism: Zeuzera pyrina; assembly: GCA_907165235.1. Taxonomy (NCBI): domain Eukaryota; kingdom Metazoa; phylum Arthropoda; class Insecta; order Lepidoptera; family Cossidae; genus Zeuzera; species Zeuzera pyrina. Next base: position 16,463,840 of record OU015624.1, read on the forward strand.
GTGAACTAAACAATAACACTGTCCCTGATCGGTATCCACTTCCGCTCATTTCTGATCAAATAGCGAGTCTTAATAGAGCTAATTTCTTCTCGAAATTAGACTGTGCAAGCGGATTTCATTTAATTCCGGTCAATGTAGAGTCGATAGAGACCACTGCGTTCATTACGCCAGAGGGTCAATACGAGTTCTTAACAATGCCTTTTGGTCTGAAAAATGCTATCTCCGTGTTCCAAAGAGCAATAATGAGTGCTCTAGGTGAACTTGCTCACAATTTTGTGATAGTTTACGTCGATGACGTTTTAATCGCGTCTCCAGATGTAGAGTCAGATTTGGAGAGGCTAATGCTGTTTTGGAAGCTCTCGCTAAAGCTGGTTTCTCTTTAAATTTCAGAAAATGCTCCTTCCTGAAGACGAAGGTGGAGTTTCTGGGTTTCTAAGTAGAGGCTGGCCAGATAAGACCAAACCGTAGAGAGGTAGAGGCATTAACAGCTCTACCACCACCTCAGACTATATCGCAGTTAAGGCAGTTTATTGGCCTAGTTTCATACTTTCGTCAATTTATTAAGGACTTTTCACGTACCATAGCCCCACTCTACCGACTTACTTCACTTAAAGGTGAGTTAACTTGGAAAACCGAACATGAAGACATCCGCCAAAAAGTAATTTCTGTTTTAACGAACGACACGGTTTTAATTATTTATGACCCCCAATACCCCATAGAAATGCACACTGATGCAAGTAGTCTTGGCAACAGAGCTATCCTATTCCAGGTGGTCGATGGTAAGCGGTATGTTGTAGCTTATTACAGCAAGCGTACGTCCCCTTCTGAAAGCAAATACCACTCTTATGAGTTGGAGACGCTTGCAGTTGTAAACTCTATAAAGCATTTCAGGCAATACTTACATGGTAAGAAGTTTACAGTCGTTACCGATTGCAACTCGTTGAAGTCGTCCCAAACCAAACATGATTTAACTCCCCGAGCGCATAGATGGTGGGCTTTTCTCCAGTCCTTTGATTTCGACGTCGTGTATAAGGAAGGAAAACGAATGGCTCACGTAGATTTCTTTTCCCGGAACCCGTTACCGTTATATCCAAAGCTTTCATTTCCTATTGTAGAGCAAACGCTCATTAACATCACTGAACTCTCCGGGAATTGGATTCAGGCCGAACAAGAACGCGATGAAGAAATTTCTAAGATTGTAAGCGATTTAGAAAGCAGTAAAATAGACGAGTCATTAGCTAAGACATATGTACTTCGCTCTGGTACACTTTATCGCAAAATTCAACGCAACGGTAGGACTAAATGTTTGCCTTACTTACCTCGCATGTTAAGATGGTCGGTAGTAAATAATTTTCATGACTCTCTTGTTCGCCTTGGTCCTGATAAAACTCGCGAAAAACCTTTGATTTTTATTGGTTTCCCGGGATGGCTTAGTATGTGAAGAAGTTTGTTGACAGTTGTGTAACATGTAAGGTAGTTAAGTCACATTCTGGAAAAGTCCATGCCGAGCTACACCCTGTACCAAAGGTAACAACTCCGTGGCACACTGTTCATATTGATGTGACCGGTAAGCTAAGCGCAAAGAACGACAATAAGGAGTACGTCTTTGTCCTTATCGATGCCTTTACTAAATTCGTTTTGCTCTTCCATACCTCTAATATTGACTCTAAAAGCAGTATCCATGCCATAACCCAAAGCGTAGCACTTTTTGGAGCTCCAACTCACATTATAGCAGATCAAGGGAGATGCTTTGCTAGTAGAGAATTTAAAACCTTCTGTGACAGTAAAAATATCAATTTACACCTTATAGCGACCGGCTCTTCTCGTGCGAACGGACAGGTAGAGCGTGTAATGAGTGTCCTTAAAGCTATGTTGACCGCGGTTGAGACAAGTGAGAACAAATTGTGGCAGGATGCGATAGGTGAAATTCAGCTCACGATAAATTGTACGATGAATCGCGTCACGAAAGCATCGCCTCTCGAGCTTTTAATAGGTAAGGTGGCAAGACCGTTGTCGCTGATGTGCAGTGATGTAGATACCGAAGTTGATATTAATGAAATTCGTGAGGTAGCCTCGGATAATATTCATAGGTGTACAGAATACGACAAGGCGCGATTCGATAAAACTAAGGCCGTTTTTACAAGGTTTTCCATTGGCGATTTCGTACTATTAGAGAACGAAGAAAGAAATCAGACTAAATTAGATCTGAAATTTAAGGGACCGTTTAAAGTAGTAGAGATCCTGGACGGTGATCGCTACAAATACGCGCACGATAGGTTGAGGAAAATGCCAGCAGGTTATGTACCAGACGAAGCTAACGTAAATAACAATGACAGTGATAATGAACAAGCCTAAGTGATGATGAGAACCTGAGTTATCTTTCTATCAGCCGTAAAAATGTCGACCGTACCAGCAGCTATTACGTAGTCGTAGCCCGGTAGAAATCGGTGTCTTTTGGGGCAACTCAAGTAATCCGTGGGTGCGCGATGCGCGTATAGCTCTGGCGGAGGTCGTGGTCTGCAGAGACCGTAGTGTGTAGTCAGCGTGAGATACACACGGCGTCGGTTGATATGACGCGTATTGGAGCAATAGACATTGCTGTTCGGCCATGAAGGCCGTGGTGATAGAAGAGATTACTCGTGTGGTTCTACAGGCTTGGTGTATTGTTAAATTGTAGAGTAATGTGAACGACGATGGTACACGACTGGCTGGTTACTGATTTTCGTTAATTCTTAAATTATTTCCTAATGCTTGTAAGCTTTAGACAAATTAGAAACGTAATTTAGAGTCCAAATTCAGAAGATGGTAGTCACATACTATGTCAGGATTGGCCGAGTCAAATGAATCCTGTCGCTGGAAAATCTTGTTTCAGGTTAAAACATCAGGACGTGTGCGAGCAGGATGGCCGTGTCGGAAATGAATTAACAATTACGCTGATTTCCGGGCGAATAGAACGCCAGCGCCATGTTGTGGCGCCCGACGGAGCCTAGCGACAGCACAGTCGGCCGGCGTGTGGCAATGACATTATATCTCTGACTCTCATGAAGTGCGGTTGACTGTGTGTCGGTGAGAATTGTCGCGCGTTCTAGTTGTAAAATTATTATCAACCTACTCTGATTAAAAATAGACTTCAAGTAATTTGTCGGTTTCTTATTTCGCTTTGAACCAACACTATACTCGATAAACGCTTACAAAAATAGTTGTAGTAGTTATGGCCGAAAATAATCAAGTAAATAATTCTACTCCGTTAAGTAAATAATTCTACTCCGTTAAGTAAATAATTCTACTCCGTTAAGTAAATAATTCTACTCCGTTAAGTAAATAATTCTACTCCGTTAAGTAAATAATTCTACTCCGTTAAGTAAATAATTCTACTCCGTTATATATATCTTCACGCTGTATCCCCAACGGGGTATTCATTATATATATTTATGTTATTTGCATTTCGAAGAAGCTTATTTCAATAGAACATTAAGAAAATAATTTTACGGAATTACCCTCGCAAAGATTGTTGGGAATCAGATAAAATATTTAGAGTGGTAATTAATTACTTTTTAATTTCCTGACCATGTACATCCTCTATTGAGAAATAGTAGCAGGAAAATTTGATTTCATGTTTCGGAGAAAGAAAAATCTGCTCATAGTTCTAAATATTTGCTTCTGAATGGTGTGAATCAAGACCACGCCGAGTTATTTTTGCGACGAATAAGAGTATGTAGTGGTTTTACTAATAACCCAGATGCGATACAATTTAAAGAATCTTTTAAAAAACTTTAAGAGCAGAATTAAGAGACGAAGGTGTCGGGAACTATGAATCTTGACATACGAAAAAACGACAGCGACATGATGAGTAAAATGACTGCTTAAATTCAAATCTGAGTGTTCAAAAGTTTCATTCAGAAATTACTTAATAAAAATTGTGCTATTTAGTTAGCTATATTTAGTTATTTTGTGAGTATGTTATTAAAAAGTTAATGTGATGTAATATAATTATTATTTTACCAACAACAATATTAACAAACAGCTCTATTTTTCAAACCCAGTAAAAATATGTCACCCTTGTAGTGGCTAGCAATTTACGCTCTGAACTTTTAATAGATTTATTCAAAAGGCCGGTATCTCGTGGATTTTCTACGCTAGCTAACATTATAAACTATAATATTACTTATTTCTTCACAATGTAAAGAAATAAAATTTGTTTGTTTGTATGTACGGGATAATCTCTGAAAGTACTTAACTGAATTCAAGAATTCTTCAATTAATAAAAGTCCACAGTGTTCTATTCCTAATTGAAATGTTATTCCCAATTACTGTGTGATAAGGCCACTAATTCTTAGTAAAATGAATTATTCTAGTATTTAGTTTATCAACGTGCTACAGTACGCCATGGCTATAGATTTGGTCGATCCGTATGTATGTTTCTCATAGCACTTATTTTAATTTCACCATCACCTTTAGAAAAAGTAACGTTATACATGTAAAGAAAAGAAAAGCTTTAAAAGGACTGTGCTGTTCTTCAACTACTTTGACCTATGTTCATTGATCTTCAACATTTATCAAAGCACTTCATAAAAATATGGGTTTCTTTTAAAAAGCAATTTTATTTCTATAATAATCATGGACATACAATTAAATATTACAAAAAGAGGTACCAAAGTAATTTGTTTGTATGTAGGGTTCATTTAAAGTTCCATACAAAAATGATCGAAGAACAGAAAGGGACTATCGTTGAAGGCGCCTGTTGTTATTGTTGCTAATAACACCTTAAAATCGCCTTAAAGCAGTTTCTAATTATATGCCGACAGCATCGAACTACGCTGACTGCTATTTTCAGTTTGAACAATATTTCAGTACTTTTGTATAAATCTATGACACAAAAAACAGCACTCCCTTTTTCTGAAGATATCATATAAAATGATTTTTATTTCAATACTGATGCTGAAACAAAACTTATTTCAACAACTGACTAAACGACATCTACATAGTAGATATTTAGGACATCACTAATCGGCAGCCATTGTTTGCGACACTCGAGGTTTAGGCGGCACGATTATTTTGTACTTGTTTCATGTCCTTTACTTTCCTTAGCATTGGGTACAGCACGCGTTGTTGTACTCCGTTGTTTGACACGACATTTGAAAGTCGTCAAACATACCGCAGGTTGTTACAGTTGTCGTTACTTTTTTTTTATTTCTTAAGGCATTGGAAATTAGATCATCAGCTGAACCACGTAACTGGAAAAACAATGTGTTTTTGGAAATCACACGTCTATGTGTTGTTATAATTCATATTAGACATCCACTGTCGCAATCAACAATGAAGAATTTTAATAAATAGTTTTACGGCTGTGGAATCATAGTCCTTTTGAATCTATGCCTGTTATAAAATTCGAAAAATATTTTACTGTCGTTGAAATACATTAGGAAATACATCAATACAGTAGGATTTTATTGTAACAATTTCGTTTTTGATATTTTTCATAATTCCTCTGTGCATTGTTGATTGTAACTGTTGTGGAACATCTTCTTTGGAACAGTTGTGGTAAGTAGAGTAGAGATACAGGCAGGCGTAAACTTTGTTAGTCAAAGTCAAATCAATTTATTTAACTAAACTCAATAGAAGGTAGCGTTGAACGTCAAATCTACTTTAGTTCGGTTCAAAGAGAAACCTGGACACTGAGAAGAACCAACAAGAAAGTCAGTCAGGTATCATTTTTCGATATCATTTTATAAAATGTTTATTAAAATACAATATCGCGAAAGTCAGTATCTGCTGGCTTTCTGAATATTGTATTTTTCACAGCACATGCATTTGCATGTGCAGAGAAGATCGTTTCCAGATTATTGTTTATATTCAATGAAATAGTTTATAGCATTATAGTTTTAAAGATTGTTTTTTTTTTTAATTTTTTTTGAAGTAATTTGTAAGTTAGATGTATATATTACTCGTAGTCTAATTTAAAATTAATGTTTATACTTTGGTTTTTTAGTTTTTTGTTGTTATTTGATTTAAATTTTTATACTTTCTTCTTCGAGATTTCAAAAGGTTACATGAATTTTTTATAGCATAAACCTGGCAAACAAGTACACGGCCCACCTCATGCTAAGCGGTCACCGCAGCTTATGAATGCCTGCAGTAACAGGAATATCATTTGCGAGTTGTCGACCCTGTAAAAACCTTTTTAAGCTCTTTTTGAAGAACGTCATGCCTCGGAAAACCTCAATAGGGAGACCATTTCACAACCTCAGTGTTTAAGGGAGCAAATATTAAGTATAGTATCATATTTCTGACAAAGGCTAATAAACTATTGTTCCTGACTAAAAAGCCAATGTATTGTAACACTTTTTATCTTTTTCTCTACACGATATTAAATATAAAGTCCGACATAACGTATGTTATAAACAATACAACTCGTAAATTTGCCTACGCTAACGGCTATTTAGTGATCACTGACCGTTCACATTTCGAAAAAGCGGTCAATGTGCCCTTTGATATTTTCACGCTCCTGACTTTTACTAGTTGCCGCCGACGTTAATGCTTTGAAACCTGCAGTGTTATTTTACATCGAAAGCTTTGTTAACGTAAAGTTAGACATTAAGAGTCAGTTTTTGCTTTGAAAATCAATTATTGCTTCTGTAGTTTTTAATTTTATACAATAAAGAATGTAGATTTTTAAAATAGTGTTCTAGGTAATTATGCTCATTTAAACAATGTTGAACATTGACCTACAAGACAAGCAATTACAAACGAAAACTTTGTCACACATCAGTGCCTCTACCATGAGTTAACGAGATTGATACTCGCTATCGACAACGTAAAACTTTGTATGAAGAATTGGACTGCGCCCCTAACGGTTACTATAGTGAACTAAGAACTATCATACAAAACTTTGACGCGGTCGCTATCGAGTATCGACGACGTAAACTTATGGTAAGGCTGCAGACATCACCACAGTAGACATCACAAGTCAATGACTTTTTGGCGGGAACGGGAGAAGTGAGGTTGTCATTTTATTTAGATTTTCTATTTTTTACATTTTTGAGAGTTTTGAAGTACAAACGTGATAGTATATTGTGTTTTAAAGTTCTAAGTGAAAAGAATGGAGTAGGTCTAAATAAACATGTGTAGCTGAAGTTTTCGCGCTCTTCCAAGAAGTCTTATAAGACTTAAGTAAAGTCTACTATCACTTTACTGGAGGAGTTTTACGATAACAATCACTTATTAAAATACAATACGTGACATTGACAAATGCGCTGATCTGTGCGCCATGCCATGAAGAAAGAAAAACAGAAAATTAAAAATCACAAGTCATTTACTTGAAATAAAGCACATAAATATTGTACGATCAATAAGCAATTTAATAATAAGCTCAATTTTAAGGAAGTGTTCAAATGTTTAGCTCACAAATCAGGCATCCTGTTCCGATAGTTGCATGTGATCGACTAAAAGAGTTTTAAGTTACAACTCGTAACCAACTCTTTACGTGGACAAATTTTTAGTTCTACATTGTCAGTCTTGTAAGTCGATGATGTTGAAAGATTGTGCTGCTGTGACGATAGTCTGGGAAAGGAAGCAAAATATTATATCTAAACTACATATCTTCTCCTGTAAGCGGTAAATTGTGGGCTAGTTTATTATAATGAACTGGTGTTGTCTGTGGTGATGAGTTAGTAACCTGCCAATGTCGCTTATATCCTTTTCTGCTCTCTGCGAACCCAAAAATTTATTTTTAGAAGTGGCATTGAGGTTTTTGTTGTCTTTTTTTGTTTCTCCTCTATTAGGCACCCTCAGGGAGAACGAATTGTGAATGTCAGTGGAAATAATAAAAGGCACTCATTTGAATATACTAAGGCAAAGCGTGACTTCCGGTTTGGAAGGGATAACGCGCACACGGAACGTCGGGGCCAGCGTCGACAGTCTGTTCTACTACGGCGTCCGGTGCGATAGCATTTCTCCGACAGATCGTTTGCCATTATTTCCAATTTCCAAAAGTTTGCCGTCGTTTGCACATTAACTTTGTCTTAACGTAGCCTTTTATGGAGTAGTTTGCCTCTTGTAATATTTCTCATAGCTGAGTCGCAAGAGCACGATTTGCCCTGTGTCTTTTCCGACAAATATATTTCTATTCACGTATAACTTCTTTTCCAGTCTCTAAGACGGGTGTGACTCTATTCACATAAAATGTACATTATTAATATTTTTCCTAGTTTTGTTACAGTTTGGGAACGATGTAACTTTTAATTACTCACGCTGAAGTGCCTGCTAATACAAACCGAACAATAGACGATGAAATTATACTTTTGTTATGGTTCTGGCGTTATTACATTTTAAGATATGCACCAAGAAAACCCAGTAGAAATGTTGTAACTGACATAACATAGAAATTATTATAAAAGAGTTTATTTAAAAAATGTCTTTGACGTATATTTGTTCGCTTTATAGGTATATTAATAAATAACCTAGTATAATTATTTCAATGTTACATATTACGTCAACAACTAATTTGTTTGAAACAATTATTCTTTGATTTGGTCTCTGTGATTTGATTCCTTACAAAGGGCTTTCCCATTAGAGGTACAAAGACGCAATTAAGACGTTCTCTCGAACCATAATCTTTGCTATCGCTGTTACAATAATTATTACCGAAAATATTTATGTTTTCAACGCAATTATAATTCAATGAACTTTGTAAACTAATTGAAGTGAAGTTATATTTAGATAAATAAAAAGGAGCCCTTATTTTGATGTTCTTATTTCTATATGTTATGTCTCCTTTGGGTGATCTTTTTTATTAGTGTAGGTATAATAAAACACACATAAAATAATCAATTATTTCACGCCTATTTTTTAATATATGTATATATTTCATTTCTTTTTTTTTAGCTACACATATTTGGCTACAATTCCAACATAACACCATTTCAATAAATTTTAAAATAATGTGTAGCCTCTCAACGTAATTTCTTCAGGAAAGTTCAGGCTTAGTTGTATTACAAATTTTTGCAGTCTGAGAAGATAAAAATAACTAACGATTGTACATCAATTAGTGGTCAATATTTGCATGCTAGTTATACAAATATAAGTGGCCTAATGGAGCATATCACATCGTTTACTCACCCGAAGTAGCACTTGTAATACAATATGATCTCTCGACGCCTAATGTAGGTCAAGTGGTCGCTGATGATGTCAGGATGTGACGTGATTTTTATTGAGAACGACGGTTACATCAGTGAGCTTCTCTGACATTTTGTACTCAGTCATTCGTGAATTGAGGTTAAAGTGTGAATTTGTGGACTTGTATATGAATAGGAATGGTCCGACAAAGAAATTAAATATAGTTAATAAATCATGGTACCGATCAGATTTTAATTACATTATTATACAATTCAATAATTATGTATTTTATGAAGGCTGTGATCTATGAAGCAGTTTAATTTTAGAAGCGATATGAAGTTTAACTTGTGACGGCTCGCTCAGGTCGGCAGAGTGAGGTGTGGGTTGAGTAATAGAAGATGTTTATTATTACTATCACCTGGAGAGTGGTGTACCTAATTTGTTTAAGGGCGCTTAGTACACCGCTGCAATCGACATCTAATGGGATATTTATAGAAAGTTAATTATACACAAGAAAAACAATACACGTAGAAACAACATTTGTTTCTTATAACTTATTCTCTATGATGGATTCAATCAGCTCACTATGTATTTATTATAAAAGTTAGTAACAATTTAAAAAGATTAAATGCTATGGTTAAACAACATTATCTTGTTTATTATTATATATATTAAATAAGAATATCTATTATCTAACAGCACTTAGATATTAATTAGTTTACGGAATAATTGATTAGTATTAAAGTTTTACAAGTATTGAGCTCAGATATTACTTGTTATAGTTACAACAACATAATTTATTTATGTTATCTTAAATTAAAGAGAAGTGTACCTAGTTATAAAGGCTTAGACACCATTACCTTGTTTATGTACTGCATTTAAATTCTTAGTAGTACGGATACATAAACTCAAGTACATTTTATACCTTATTAATCAACATTTCATTTCTCAGAGAAAAATATATTAGATACACAATACCTTTACGTGGAGCTAATATCTAACAGAGAATCATTTATTAGTTACAAGTAAAGTCTCATTGGTGGATGCAATGATTTCACTATATTTTAATACAAAAGTTATTAACAATTTTTAAAGATTAAATGTTATTATAATACAATATTACCTAGTTCATTATTGTTTATCTTAAGTAAGAACCTCTATTATCTAACAACACTTAGATATTAATAAGTTTACAGAGTAATTAATAATATTAAAGTTTTACAAGTGTTGAGCTCAGAGATTACTTGTCATAATTACAACAACATAAGTTATTTATGTTATCTAATTAACTTAAAGAGAAATATACTTAAATATAAAGGTTTAGAACCCATTACATAGTTTATGTACTGCATTTAAAAATTCTCAGTAGTACAGCTACATAAACCCAAGTACATTTTATACATCAGAGTTAAATTATTTCAAATTAGAGAGAAAATATATTAGATACACTATAACTGTACGTGGAGCTAATATCTAACAGAGAATCATTTATTAATTACAAGTAGAGAAGTGTTATCAGTTTTATCACCGATAACTCAAAACAAGGACGTGGTCATCCACCAACTGCACCTACTCCTCAGTCTTCCCCTTTGTAGGCCGTCTACTGGAAGTATAGCACCCACATGCCCCGGTCTTCAAGGATTCCTCTTTCTCAGGAACTGCGACCTGGCCACGCGATATAGTACCCAAGTGCCCCGGTCCTCAGAGATGTTCCTTTTAGAAAGAAACTATGACCTGGGCACTCGTTCTTCCACCCAGAGCGAAGACCATCTACTTGAATTATACTTCTTGAAAGACACAGAGAGTTGAGTACCCAACCATTCTAGGTACTCATTGGATATCAAAGCTTTAGTTGAGATTGAATAGTTTTTAATACTATTCTTAAGTATTCATTTAATACAGGGACAGTAGGCCCACCTGGTTTTGTTAGGTGTCCCTAGAACTCTGTAACAAGCACATGTAGACATTAGGATCCTATTCCCTAGTCCTATCATTATTGCTCGCCCTTATGTACAGCTAAAGTACCCACCATGGGATCCACCATGATATTACCTAAACTACACTAACATTACTTAATTAATTAAGATACTATTTCTAATTGGAGTGCTACTCCCACACAAAGCTATACTAAGCTACATGTGGCCTAACTAAGTATTTCTACATGCTTGAGGCAGCTAGCTCGTTCCGCAGCAGAGACAAAAGAAAAAGAAGGCTGCTAGATACGAAACGCTTTATATACTCCCACGACGAAGGTCACTTAGGCTCCCACTTCTGGAACAACTAGGGAAGAGACAGTGGTCGATAAACCCTATCCAAAATTACATCTACTTAGCGAGTCGATAAGATTAATTAATTTTATACAAGTATATGACGTTTATGTCAACTCTAGTTTTATTATTATTCATTAGTACTAATTAATTTATGAATTTGAGACCTAATATTACATTAATTTAGAGCTTATTCTATCAGAAAACAAAGGCTACATATTTAGAGTTTATCGATATCGATAGAACGTATCTTTACATCTTCACCCCTAAGTATAGATAATCTAGACCAACGGTACATTTGTCATCGAAGCCGTGTGTCGTTCTAGAATGTTGTAGAAAGTTCTATTTACAAACGAATTAATAAAAATAATATTACTAAATTAGGTCTAGATACTTCGTAGGTTGTTATTTTTACTTTATTATTTCTCAATAATCAAAAATATTATATTTATCAACAAATTTGTTCCTGCTGATAGGCTGCAGTCGATGCTTCAAACGTAGTTTAAAAAAGTTAAACTGCTCTACGTTGTCAATGTCCGTCTGTCACAGTGAATGTTGTTTGTAAACATTTACTGAATGATTTATTTTTCAAGCTAAAAGAAGTTAAATGTTAATTTATACGTTAAGTAACTATGTTTCTATTAGTATTATTAGATATTGGTCTCCATGTAGGTGGAGACTCAATATGACTGCTACAAACTGTGTAGCCTATTTTATAGGACAAAATTATAGACCAAAACTTATGAAATTGGACACACAAAGCAATTAGAAACATCTAATTTTAAAATTAAAAATTAGGCAGGTACGAGTATGTGTAGATAATATTTAAATTTAAATGGGCTAAGGTTTAGACTGTTATCGTATCAAAAGAAGATTGAGGAATTAGTAGGATGACAGTAAAATAAATAATTAACGTCCTAACACATTTTGAACCGGTAATAACGAAAATCAATAGGTACTTTTTTTTTAAAACATGTTTGAAAAATATATAAAATTGCTTACATTTTGGATTGACTGTTATTGAATAAATGAATGACACAGTTACTAAAAAAGGCATCTCCAATAAGTTCTCAAATTTTAAAACTTCATTCGTCAAGATTTAACACTTTTCAAACATTATATGTTTACGGGATTTAATATTTTAAGATATTAATTTCGTAAACTTTCGTAACTGACAAATTTTTCGATGTATTATTAATTTTTTTAATCATAGACATTATTTTTATGATTGTCTATCTTTGGGAGGCAAAGGAACTATATACTTTTACAGCCAATGTTTTTTATGTTATTAGTGAATTTAATACAGAATGGAATCCGTCTTATGAAAACATTATCTTTGGGTAGGTTACATTAGGTTAGGTAAGTGTTATAAACTGAATCCGCTTTATGAGAACACTCTCTTTGGGTAGATTAGGTTAGGTAAGTGTATAAAACACAACGCGCGAGCCGAGCGAGCGTGCCGCGGCAGCGGCCGGCGAAGCGCCAGGTCGGAATCCGTCTTGTGAGAATACTCTCTTTAGGTAGGTTAGGTTAGGTAAGTTTATAAACCACAATGCGTGAGCCGAGCGAGTGTGCCGAGGCAGCGGCCGGCGAAGCGCCAGGTCGGAATCCGCCTTATTAGAATACTCTCTTGAAGTAGGTTAGGTTAGGATAAGAAATAATAAAAACAAATTTGACATAACGAGGCCTCGGACCAAGAACCTTGGTCCGAGGCTGAGGCTGATAACATAATTGTCAATATTTCGATACCTACATTAAAAAAAAACTTGCTATGTCATAATTAATTTTTTGTTGCTTAAATGTCATACATAATTTATAGTTACGTAAAAACTTAAAAATTATAAATTAAAATATAATTTTAGAATACATAATATAATGATTGAAAAGTGTTAAATCTTGACGAATGAAGTTTTAAAATTTGAGAACTTATTGGAAATGCCTTTTTTAGTAACTGTGTCATTCAATTATTCAATAACAGTCAATCCAAAATGTAAGCAATTTTATGTATTTTCAAACATGTTTTAAAAAAAAAGTACCTATGGATTTTCGTTATTACCGGTTCTAAAATGTGTTAGGGCGTTAATTATTTATTTTACTATCATCCTACTAATTCCTCAATCTTCTTTTAATACGATAACAGCCTAAAGCGCTTCCTTTAAATGATATTTTCTTATAATTTTAGATGCAACTTCAATTGAAATTACATTTTAATTAAAATTACTTCCCTTATTATCACATAAAAGTTTACTCTGAAAAACTAACTAATTACACTTTGATACATACGTTAAATTTACAAATTTTTTTTCGATTTACCGCTGACGTGTAACCGAATTTTTCAGTTTGCTCCGTTAACAAAAATCGCTAAAAAATATCAAAAGTTGCACGCTGAAGAGATAAATACAATGCTGTTGGAATTTATGAAATCGGTGGAAAAACAAAGAAGTTACGGCAAAAATAGTGGAATTTTTCGACAAAAGTGCGTGCACCGTTGTTGTGCCGCGTGCATTATTAAGCGGTGACCTCAAATTTTTAAGTGTCCAAAAAGTGCCTGCTTTACTACTCTTTTTCACTGCAAAAAACTAGATTTTATTATCAAGGAGTTTTATGGTACAGTTATGGTGATATAAGTAAAAACCATGTGTATCGACAAAGGTGGAAAACAAGGTGTAAAGTGGTCACCAAATCTACAGAGCGAAAGTGAGTGGTAAAAGAAACCAAGGAAGACTAAGGCCAACTTATGAAGATCAAATAGCCAGAGTGTTAGTCGATGGAAATTCCCAAAGTACTCGCATAACTAGGCGAAAATGTGAGATGAGAATGATGGGATTTGAGGAAGCGAAAGAAGTATGTTAGAACCGCGACGCTTGGCACTCCGTTCTCTTTCACTACCCCATTAGGGATACGGCGTGAACATATGTATGTATGTATTTACTCACACAGTTTGGAATACGAAAAGAAAAAGAAGTTAGTTGTCATAAAATTTTTGTCAATAAAATAACATCTTTATTAATACCTCTTTATTAACGTTTTTCGTCTATTTCTTCTTTATTCCATCCCACAGACATAAGCATAAATTTTAGCATGACTCGAGGACATGGTTTGAACTTTTCAATATTTTAAAATTCTCATGGTAAAATCGACAGATTTGAGTGACTGCTAAAACAACCACGTGTCGTTTTATAGTGTTCATTACAATGCCGAGGAGAAGGCGAGCTGACATAGGTCGTCGAAGTCAGTCAGATGTGCGACGAGCTACCTCACGTGCAAACCGCACGTGAGGTTTTACACACACTATTGCAGATCCAAGGACAACGTATCACTTACTAGGAGCGTTATTACGACTACCGGATGCGGACTTTCAATTCTTACAAATTTGCTTCATGGGCAATTCGGAGGCAAGTAGATCAGCGTTGTGCTCACAATCCAATAATGAAGCGAGCAACGAATTAATCAAAATGTTCAAAATTGTGTTGGATCGAATGCCATCCGACAGCCATAATATCCTCATCAGCAGCAAAACGTCTGCTGGTGAGCACGAGAGAAGGTTAAATTCACCGACAATCAATGAAGTGGCTGTTGTTATTGTCGGAGATAATTTGCAATCTAGAAATATTGTGCTTTATTGTCGGAATAATGAATTCAAACGTGTGTCCAAAACGCACGGGACTAACGACGCGCTACAACATCCATTAATCTTTTGGCAGGGCGAAGACGGTTACCATTTCAACTTAAAAATGGTTAATCAAGTACTAGGTAAATGGTATAGATTCAATAATTAATGAATTCGTTGGTTTTAATACAACTAACCGTACATATATTGTGATTACAGGCGCTGAAACCAATAAAAAAGTAAGTGCTATGAATTTTTATTCATACGGATTCATGATCCGTGAAGGTGAAATTAATCACATTTTGATGTGTCGCCGTCTTTTCCATCAGTTCGCGGTTGACATGTATGTCAAAATTGAGAATGAACGATTGCCATATATCCGTTTGAACCAACAGCAGTTCCAATCTGAAGAATATATTAATCTCCGCGACGCTATTAGTGGCTACAGTGGTGCTAACAACGTGGGAAGAATCGTAATTTTGCCGGCTACTTACATTAGAAGCCGAAAGAAGAAGGATACGGATAAGGAAAGGTATCTTTCATGTAAATAAAAAAACATTGAATTCATTTGAATTAGAAGCAAGTTTCATTCAATAACCTCACGAAACTCAAACCGTACATGATGCAGCCAGTATTATTGATCGCAATGAATTGGAGTTGGAAGGTTGATTAGGATTGATAAGTGCGGATCAAAAGTTGTAATCAAATGTATTATAGGTGATACGAAGTTCACTGGCTCATCACTTCACTATTAATTATAACAGCTTTATCTTCAGTTTGTAGAATACGTGTACAGTCGCTTCTCACAGTTACATTTTGTAGATTTGAAACATATATTTATATTTCATAGGAAATTTGTATTTATTTTTTCCCTATTTTTTTTCCTTCATTTCAACCGACGTATTTTTACTGCTGGCAGGGGTCGCGACGAGCGCGCTTTCTCAGTTGACCCCCTATATATGTTAAATATTAATATATTATGCAAATGCATATAGCCATGTAACAGCACATATAAACTGATAATAATGATTCAACGCAAAAATATTCAGAAGTCTCTCCTGTCCGGAACTGAAAACAACTAGTGCTTTCGTTCCTGCTTTCTGCATCTTGTATCTGTCTTTCAACAAATTCTTCATACCACAGTCATCACCACACATCACGCTTTTTGCCGTTCCCAATCTTATTCTTTCCACACACTTCTTTCGCAGCCTTGATCATACCATCCCTAAGGTTCTGCCAACATTCTTCAACATCTTCGCTCATCACTTTCAATCTATTATCAAGCTTACTGGATAGTACTTTTTCATATTAATTCCTGGTGGTCGTATCCTGCAGTTTCCAACTTTTAATGCGACTAACCGCTGCAGGTTCGGACACTACGCCATGTCGCCATGCTGCAAACAGACCTCTTATTCTGGTTATCACCAAAAAGTGGCCCGTCCCGAGATTGGCTCCTCTATACGCGCTTGTGTCCATAACCTGCTTTTTAAATCTGCTATTCACCAGGAAGAAATCAATCATACTTCTCATACCCTTTCTTTCCTACGTGTACTGATGGATACTTTTGTGCTTAAACATTATATTAGCAACAAAAAGATCCTTTTCCATACACACTTCTAAAACAATCCTACCAGCATCATTCACTCTCTTATCTCCATACTCTATATTATCCTAGGACAGACTCAAATCCTGTTCGAGCTGTCTCGACCCATCCATTCATGTCTTCACACACAACAATTCTCTCATTCTCTTCAACCGTTGCTAGAACTTCTCTAACATTCTCCCAAAACTGCTTTAGTTCAGCCAAACCGACAGAGGACACTGGGGCATATACTGCCAAAATAAAAATTCTTGTCAACTCCATCTTGAGGCGCACTCAGAGCAGTCTGGGATTTACACATTCATACTCAGTCGTACAATTAACCATACGACAGGACAGTAAGACGCCCACCCCCTGGCATCCTCTGTCTCCATGTGGTACCCCTGACCACAAAGAAATGCCCCCTCCGGGGAAGTCGGCAAGTTCACTGCCCCCTCGCTTGGTTTCGCTCAAACATAACACATCCAATCTTTTCTCTTCCATAATATCAATCACAACAGCGGGGACAGATCGGTGTACGTCGCTTTCGAGGGACGCCCTATCATTGTTGTTGTCGTTGTACCGCATGGTGTGCACAGGAGAGGAATTGCAGCCCTGAAAGGCAGGGGTCGCGACGAGCACGCTTCCTCAGTTGACCCCCTAATTTAATTTATTATTTAATTTCATTGAAATTAAAAATTTAATTTAATAATACTCAATAAATACAGCAAATCACAAAAATAAAAAAATAAATGTTTGTCGCACTCTCAAAATGGCAGGTTTTTAAAGGACGAACTCCGTTTTCCTAAACTAGGGTAGTTCCCTTTGTCTTTTATTAACTATGTAGCCGAGTTTCGGTTTTATAACTTTTATTTTTATTCACATACCATTTCATTATAATACACTAAAAAGTACACATAAATGGCAATAAAGCCTTTCAAATATACCTAGTTGTACATATAAAATTGTGTGTTGATTTTATGATATCACCTGGATCACGAGTCTGTGTGTCTTTATAGATCGTGTTTTCATCGACTTTATACAGTAGCATAAAGTCAAAGTCAAAGTTTAATCAATTTATTCAAGTAAACCCAATTACAAGGTGTTTTTGAACGTCAAATCTACTTTAGTTTATAAACAGTATACTAGTGGATAAGCTAATTCATATTGTGAGGTTACAATATTGAAAACAGTGGCACGTTGGCCGAACAATTCTGTCTAGCAAATATTCGGAATGTAAATGACATCTTTCATATATAATTATAGACAGCTGTTAGAGGAAATCATTTCATGTGATGAATTGAAGAAATTAGAATTCATCACATATCAATGGCATCCATTAGTGTTGGTAGATATTTTTCTTTTATCATAAACTAGCGGCCTATTTCGACTTCGTCCGGGTTGAATTCGTAATTTATAGCTTATATCCATTTGAAATAATGTACCTTTAGGAGATTACCCTCCATATATGAACAAACTTGCGAAATCTGCTCTTTCTCTTCATAATTCAAATTTAAAATTGATTGAGTTTAAATTCAACATAAAACTGATTCGTCCAAATTAAGTAGGCGGGGCCATTAGTGGTGAGCTTTGATTGGTCACCCACTCTCTGGTCGTGGATAGGGCAATTAGTATAATTAGTCGTGTAGTGTGTGTGAGGTCATTACATAGAGGCTACAGAGCCTATGTAAGGATAGATGGTGACATGTCGCCCTGGTTCGAAAACTGTTCAGGCATCAGACAGGGGTGCGTGATGTCTGCATTGAAAGGTAGTATGAGTGGTATGATATGTGATGGTACAGCGGTAAACTGCTTATTGTACGCTGAAGATGCTGTGCTTATAGCACCATCAGAAGCGGAGTTGCAGACACTAGTTACGTACATGAAAGAAGACTGTGAATTGAAAGGATTGAATGTGAAAATGTCTGGAACAAGTGAATGAAATTGTATATCTGGGGAGTGCGTTTTCGAGGGATGCAAGATGTGAGTTGGATGTGGAGAGACGGGTAGCAGCCGGCAATAAAGTGAACGGTGCTCTGTCCGCATTAGTAAGCAGTATGAATATATCTAACTCAGCCAAAATGGCCATACACAATGCGGTGTTGGTGCCAACTTTATTGTACGGTAGTGAGTCCTGGATATGCCCGAAATCGAGTGAAAGTAAAATAAATGCAGTAGAAATGTGATCTTTTAGGAATATGTGCGGTGTCACCCTTGCAGTCAAAATAAGCAATAAAGAGTTACGCAGTATGACAGGGTTGCACCACAATGTGATTGGAAAATGAAGAAAGGAATGCTAAGATGGTTCGGGCACATGGAAAGAATGAGTGATGAAAGACTGACGAAGAAAATCTATAGAGCGAAAGTGAATGGTAAAAGAAGCCAAGGAAGACCGAGGCTGATTTATGAAGATCAAATAGCTAGAGTGTTAGCCGACGGAAATGTCAAAAGGACTCGCATACCTAGGCGAAAATGTGTGCGGAAAATGATGAGATTTGAGGAAGCGAAACAAGTGTGTAAGGATAGCGACGCTTGGCGCTCCGTCCTCTCTGAGTACCCCGTTGGGGATACAGCGTAAAGGTGTATGTAAGGTGTGTAGTCGTGTAGCTGACTCATTTGTAAATTCGGTGCTAGTTAGCTGACCGAGTCTGATATCTTGAGGATGCTTCGTTGAGAGGCGAAACACGTGTCGATTGATGGTTTGTATTGATATTGATTGATGGATTGATGGTGTAGTTTGAGCGGAAAATGGCCAAAGATTTTAGGAATTCATCACATGAAATGTAAATGAAGCCTACATGTTGTTTAATAATTTTAAGGAATATTTAATCAATACCAGTAATGTTCTGTCTGAACTGAACTCAAAGAAATTAGCAAACACATAAAAAACAATTGGAACGAAATTGTAACATTTATCTAATGTTCTTTGTCACATTTCTCTTTTCCTTGTTAATTATGTATAAAGACCAGTTTCCATTTAAGCGTTATTTTATTACTGAGTTTCAGTAAAGAAATAAAAAATACGGTTCTGAATTTTCTAAGACTCAATTCATGTTCTTTAAAATAATTAACCGTGCATGTATTTGTTATTTTCCGTATTGTTAACTATAGTTACGTGCACATGGTATTTTATTGAGTGGAACGTTAATGGTATTAGGGAGGGGAGAAGATATAATTACCTGTGATATAATAAATTCGAGTCAGTCTCGTGGCGGACAGAGAACATAGCAGTCGACCACAGAACACATATACTCCAAGGAGAACAATTACAACTCCATACAAAAAAGTGTAGACTATGCGCCATCTGGTAATCTTCCATAAACTAAATTGGCGGGTATTTAAATTGTACTCTGAGCGTATTTTCTTAGATGACTGAACTAAATAAAAATTTGCGAAAATTTACTTTATTTGTGTTTCAACTATAAAGTTTTCGCTTATTTATATTTAGTTCAGCGGATAGCAAGGTAAATGGCTCTTGGAAAGTTGCTAAAACAAACAGAAATAGTGATAATTTTTTTAATTTTAAATCATGAGTTCTGATTACAATGAAATGTGGATATAATAACAACAATCCTTTAAAAAGTCACTGTCTTGATCCACAATTCTCAACCACACCGATGCGAGTTTCCTCAAGCGATCAGGGGGAGAATAGCTCGTGCGAAACACAGAAAAGCTAAAAACAAATAGAAAAAATAATGGACAGTCTTGAAAAAAATTTCATCAAACAGGGTTGCTATATTATTGAATTCAATTAGTAGTTTATTCGATTATTAATATCGATAACAAAATGTGTTATTTTTGTTTCAATTATTTATAAATATCTTTGTCTAATGAAGTAAAATATTTGATTATTGTCATTTTTATATGTAGTACTCAAATAATTATAATAAATTAACCAAATAAATGAAATTTTAGTATCAATAATCGACATCAGTACATTGATAAATAATATCAATATATTTTGTTTTGTAATGATATCCCTGGTATTTTCTATCTTCTTTCTTTCTACATCTCCTTGTTACTTTAATTTTGTTTCCATATAAAGTCTGCAATAGCGCCATACAAAGTTGACATCCCCTGCAGTCTTTTTCGGATTGTAAGAATACTGCTAAGGTGTAATTATAATGTAACCTTTTCGTTATTCGTTTATAACTGAATGATTGATTGATTAATATTCATATGATACGATAATGCGATATTGATCGATTGATGTAATTAATATGTTGATGTAATTGATGTTATCGATGTAATTGATGTAATTATGAATAATAATAGCCCATGTTCGTATCTTTTGTTGTGAGAGCCCACGGTTTGTGGGCTCTCACAACAAAAGATACGAACTACACTACAGAGCGAAAGTGAGAGGTAAAAGAAGCCAAGGAAGACCAAGGCTGACTTATGAAGATCAAATAGCCAGAGTGTTAGCAGACGGAAATGTCAAAAGCACTTGCATACCTAGGCGAACATGTGTGAGGAGAATGATGAGATTTGAGGAAGTGAAAGAGGTATGTAAGGACCGCGACGCTTGGCGCTCCGTCCTCTCTGACTACCCCGTTGGGGATACAACGTGAAGATATGTATGTATCTATGTATGTATGTTTTTGTTAGGATGTCATTAGTTTTGCAAATCGTTAAAACTGTGTTAGGTTTACTTATTTATAGCGTTAACATAAAATTTTACGTACAGAAATCTCCATTTAGTGAATCGCGCAATTATTATATTTGGAAGTGTAATAAAGTCTTATTTTCGTGTGGTTTTTTATTATGTTATTAATGAACACGTGGAGGTATGTTGGGAGAACTTTAATACAGGGCACTTTTAAAATCCTTTTTTAACATCTACAACATTTTCTTCCCATTGATTCAACAGATTGAACTATTATTTAATCATCAAGTTGTCACGAAACCAAAACGTAGGTACATGCTCATTAACTAAATGTTACTTGTTCAAACTTATTAAGATCCAAACATTTAGTAAGTGTGTTTCACTTAGTTCACTTAGTTATTTGATTATGACAATGTTATATATACTTACATAATTAGTAATTCGAACTATATCTTATTAGATTTAAATTTAATAGATTCCACATTCATTTAGTAATTTCGACTTTAATCGTATGCAATTTAAAATTAATATTTTTTTCAATAAATGTATTATTTATGTAAATTTTAAAATAATTTTAAAACTTGGTTTGCTATAGCTGATTTGCTATGCTATAGGTTTTAAAATATTAGTTTTTGCATTAATTATTATTTATACTTAAATCATATAAACCACTGACAAGTCATTTTTAAAATGAGAGTACGAAATTATCGGGAAACATGGAGTTGTATGGAGTGTATTTTTATAGTACGAATTATTTATTTATATTGTTTTAATTTGTTTTACAGCTTATAATTATTTTGTAGCGTCAATATATAATTTTAAAGTGGTGGTAAAAAATATCTTTCATGAAGTGGATTCTAATTTTCTACTGAAATAATTAACATTTTTATTGATATTTCTACCAATTACAAAGTGCTTTCAAATGTATCCTTTTGATTACTTGTGTTGGTTATTTTGAATAACATAACTGTAATTGGAATGTGTAAGCTTTATTTATATTACTTTTGTAATAAATAAAAGTACACAATATTTTTTGCAAAAGTAGATATTACAAGACATAGTGGACATGCCGTGAAAAAGGGTACTCGGTGTAATATGTGTGACGTTATCATTCGTACCAAATACGCAACGAAATTTTCGTTAAATTTTATTATTCGTGTATTCCATTTGGGTTAATATTCATTCATAAAACAATCTTTGCAATTCAAATATTTTACGTAAATAAAAACGTTATTATTAAATTCATTCCCTCGTCACTTTCATTCTGACATACAATTTTATACGAATACGCTTTTTACAATAAATTTTATAATAACAAGCGATTCGCCCCGGCTTCGTACGGGTGGATACGTATGTATCACAAGTCTTGTAGCTTGCCGAAGAATCAAGCAAACAGTAATCGTCGAGAACCTGCTGTCCATTAGTTCCACTTCATGGAATTTAGTTTTATTCACTGTTACTTTAACACTTCTTTCATCCTATTAGGGGTCAGTCTTACAAAATCAGCCAGTTACGTGTTTTTTAAAAAAAATTTTGGGTTTTTATTCTATTTTTCTAAATTTTATTCCCATAAAAACTTTAACATCTCCTCTCAACCCTTTAAAGACTGAATTTCTAAAAATACCTTCTCAATGGTTTAACAGAACACAGACTATAAAACTTTTGTGCAAAATTGCAAGTTCATCTTGCGGTTTTCGTCGGGATATGTTCTTTTAAATATTTTAACCTTGAAACTCCAATTGACATGTTTTTTTTACCATGTGTTTGGTTTTCAAAATTAGTCAAACACGTGTTTAATTACTTATTTAACAGTTTCTTTACACAAAGATTTGATATATTAAACGCATTTTTAATTATTACAATTACCCCTTTTTTGATTGATTTATCAAAATTGCTTAAATACTTCTTCCATTACGTATTTGATGAATCCTGATGTTATTCCAAATGCATTTTTTATTTTGTCAATACTTAATTTGACACTCCTTTTTACCATATTAAAAGTTAGGATTTTAAAAATTGGCTGAATATGTACAGTTTTCATTATTTATTTGACAATTTTTTAATAACATTTTGAAGTTTTTAAGGTATTTTTTACATTTTGATACCCCTGTTAACCCTTTAGTTGTTGACATTTCGAAATCGCCTAAATAAGTGTTCATCTTTTCTTTGATGGATTCTGCACACAAATGCATCATTTCTTTTTCAATACTCGATGTGACACCCCTTTTTAACAATTTAAGTGTTGATTTTTTAAAATCATACTGTTCTGCTGTACATGTTTTATTATTTATTTGGCAGTTATTTACATAAAGCTTTAAGAATAAATGTGAAAGCTAAATAACGGAATAAATAACGTATGAATAATAAATAAATAATCACAATAACTTAACAATTAAGGAATATCTTAACGTTTATAGAATATTTTACAAGAGATATTACCTACCTACGTAGGTATTAGGCTATAACCTAGTGAATAATTCTTTATATAATAAGAATTTCTTGAGTAGATGTAGAGACATAACGATCATATAATCTTTATACAATGTAATAATGGTTTTTAACCAATTAAATATTAGTTTCAATGTCAAAACTTTCTATTATAAGGCGTTATAGCGTTTGATAAGATTATGGAGGTATGGTAACGATACACGTAGACATCTAGTAGATGGATGGTTTAGATATATCCACATTAAGTGATTAAGTGTCCGAGTCCTTTGAAAAGCATTCGTACCAGTTATTGTTATATGGCGGTGACTGTTAAGCCGAGTCTTAGGTCTTACAGGTGGTTAGAAAATTCTGACATTAAGTTATCCCTCCTTCCTCTTCCTAAATAGCATTAGGCGCACGATTATTGCGTACGGCCCATTTCCTTCTTACCTCATTTGTGAGATCCCAACAGTGAGACCGATATATACTGTTAAAAAGTTTGTGTCAGCCTGTTTCCTACAAAAAGAATATAAAATCACTACGTAATAAGAGACGGGACTTCCATAAAGCTAAATAGACTTCCAAATGTAAAATAAAATACCAAAAATAGCCAATTTGACGACTTTAAAACAATCGGCTTTACCAACATAAAGAATAAAATAAAGACGTGCTGCCTAACATTCAAATATTTCGATATCGAATGTAATTCGTCGCTGAAGTTTGTTTAAGCACCACTTAAACAAAACCAATGAAACCAGTTTGTGATGTCTATTTAATAAAAATAGTTGTAAAATGAAGTATTTATTTCATAATTTCGTGGCGGCGTCTATTGCGCCACATAAACGTCCTTAGTTTTACATCGCGCTGGCGAACAAAAACAAATCCACACAAGCATAACTCTGCGCTTGGTAGAGGATGCTCCTTTGCTTTAGAAACCTTTCTTCTTCTTCTCTCTTCTACCGATAAGAAACTCAGTCAGATCATATTTTCAAAATCTTACAATAAGCAATATTAAAATATAAATTCCGAAAACTTCCCTCAAAAAATAGTAGGAAAATCAGTCTGTCATCCGAAAGTGGTTTAGTAGTGAATCTCATTTTTTCTCTTTAAATTTTTGTCAATAAAATAATCTCCGTATACTACAAATTTTATTTTGATTAATTAATTATTTTGATAATAATATATAATTCTTTTGATTTCGAGCTACATATTATTTTCTGTATTTCATATTTATTTACTTATATTGATTTCGAGCTACATATTATTTTCTGTATTTCATATTTATTTACCCATTAAATATTTACTAATATTGCAAAATTGTGTCAAAAGTTATAATATATAATATAAAAAATGGTTAATTTTGCAATAAAAAATGGGCAATGAAAAGTTCACACAAGCAAATATTGTAAGTCGTAACAGATGATACTTTATCAGAGATAAATATAGGCATAAATAGATAATGCATTAAAAACATACCAACAAACCGTCCAATTTCACCCATCTTTTTAAGATTATGGTGATTATCTCAAATATGTAGTATAATATTATATGTTGTATGTAATAAGTGGTATAGTATACTTCTTAATATCTAAAGATGGCCTGGCTGATCACGGAAACGCGTTTCAATTGTAAATTTTGTCTTAATTACATACGATTTACCTACCTATGCTATTGGGAAATTTTTCAAAAGATCTGGCACATAAATTTCCAGGTAAACTATCACATGCTCTTTGGCTCACACGTGGCGAATCAAATACTACATACACAGACGTAGAATTTGATTGAGCGACTGAGACATTTCTCGAAAATGTTATAACTTTAACTACTATTATTTAATAAAATTTTTCACTACGTCTTAGTTCTTTACTAGACAAATTTCAGTGCATCAACAAATATAATGATCTGATTTTGCAAAAAAAATTAACAGAACTATTGATTTTGAATAAATCGTCAGACCAAGAAATTCAATGCATTCTCCAATCTGGTGGTGAGAGTAAACTATTGTGAATTACGAGTTTCATGCCATATCCAGCTATTAAAAATAAAGTCGGAAGCTGCTACCTTACAATACACAAAAAAAAATTGGAAATGTAGCGTAAAGAGAAAAAGAGTGATTTTTGGGCACTGTTATTGTTTTTTTTATATATTGCAATTACAATATACTTTTCTGAATTAAAATGCAATAAGTGTTTTAGTTATCTATTTTGTGTAATTTGACATATATCTGACATTAGATTACGCCCAATATTACGCCACAAAGGTACTGAGATTTTAAAAAAAATCTGAGACTTTTAGCCCAGTGCGGAGGCAGATGTTTCTCATTTTAATTGAAAAAATTTTAGATTCTTACTACTTCAAAATAAGGAAAAAATTGTTTTTCGTACAACCACGTTCTACACCAATAATAATAATATACTCAGACATTTCACACAGCGCCATTTAGTCCCAAAGTAAACAGCACAGCGTTTGTGTTATGGGTACTAAACAACTGATTACTACTTATAACAGTTGTTCTTTTCTTTTGTAAATAAATACATTTTATACATAAACATCCAGACTCGAGGCGGAAATCAAACCTACAACCCCTATTTACTTTCCAACAAGTTACCAATAAGTATCCAAGTTCCAAAAAAAAAAAAATTACAACCAACCATAAGAATTTAAAAGCAAATCACAATTATTGTAATCACGTTATCATGTTTCTGTTGCTTTCTCTTTTTACTCCAGTAAACTCAAAAATTGATATGAAAACGTAGATTACGTACACTAATCCTGCGCATTGCGGTAGTTAGATTTATTCATAGAAAAACACGTTATTTTGTTATTATGTAGCTTCGATAAACATTACCGACATAATATTTACGAAATACGTATTTATTTGTGCAATATCAATATCATGAGTCAAATTAATTAGCTATGAAAAATAACAAAGTGTACACTTGCACACTTTTATGGTCGGGCAAAATTGGCCACCGGGAGACGCAAAATATGCGGCTTATTTTGCCCATCGTCGTAATTTTCGATTTAAGTTAGTTACAGCATAAAATGCATAAGAAAAATGTTCTAGAAAGCCTGTTTTAGAACATGTAACAAGAAAAACTCACCTTTGTGTTTGACATCGTACAGAATACCAAAAAACACTGACATTAAATTGGGCTGCGAAAAACACATGTGAACTTTGACAGGATCTGATAAGCAACTGAGTGAAGATAGAGAGAAAAAGCATTACTAGTGTTGCCATAAACATTCAACTACTTTCTACTTTCAACTAAAAAGGGATAAATTGACCGAAATACAATGATATTTTTTATTTCCGCGATTGAGTTTAAATCTGTCTTAGTGGGCAAAATATACATTAAGGGCAAAATTGGACGATTTGACTGTACTTGGTCCGAGAAAAAACGCTAAAAAATGTTTCATACATCTTTTTTTTGGACTAAGTTGTGGTAGACTGGTTTCATATATCTCCAATATATATAGTTATGGTTAGCTATTTGTCAACTTATGCCCGATTCTATTAAAGTTATCTAGTTCGTCATCTACATATTAATACGTGAAGAGATAACATGCAGAAAGAGTACAGAATTGTAAAATTTTTATACATATGTCGGAAAAGACACGGGGCAATTCGTGCTTTTGCAACTCAGTCATGAGAAATAGGTACCTAATTTTACAAGAGGCGAACTACTCCACAAAATACGTTAA
This sequence comes from Zeuzera pyrina, assembly GCA_907165235.1. Classification (NCBI taxonomy): domain Eukaryota; kingdom Metazoa; phylum Arthropoda; class Insecta; order Lepidoptera; family Cossidae; genus Zeuzera; species Zeuzera pyrina. Next base: position 16,491,148 of record OU015624.1, read on the forward strand.
GACAAAGTTAATGTGCAAACGACAGAAAACTCTTTGTAACAATAATTACGTAGGTAATTGGAAATTTAATAATGGCAAACGATCCGTCGGAGAAATGCTATCGCACCGGCCGCCGTAGTCTGACATACTCTCAGCGTCGTTCGTTCCGTTAGCGCGACGTTCGACGTTCCGTTAGCGCGTCATCGGAAGTCGCGCTTTGCCATAGTATAGTCAAATGAGTGCCCTTTATTATTTAGACCGACAGATATAATATGTTACAAATACATTAAATTAAATTAAATTTTTATTGTTTGCGTTCAAGTTATACTGTCGATTTCAAATACAACAGTCTGTGGCTCTGGTTTGTAGTGAAATCAAGTATCAATACGGTTTGTAGTCAAATCAATCAAGAAGCTTACATGTGTTATTAAACCTCCTTGGGTAAAACCTCGGGGTCAAACTTCAGTCGAACCCAAACGGTCACACAGAGTAGAGATTGTCGTCAAATTATTTTAAAATGTCGCCAACAAATAATTACTGACAGATTGACTGAATGAGTTTCTAGCTGTAAATTTTATGTGATTTGTAAAGTTTTTCGAGTCTTTGGGATGTATGTCAAGAGAAAAAATCTTTTATTTTAATTTGCGATCAAATTTCGGCCACTGGGCGATCACTAGACGTCATAATTATGTAGAATAAATGGAACTAGTAAATCCACAGATTTAGTACTAATACATATTATTGTGTTGATGTGGCCGCTGTACTCTTTCTCGCTTTGACAGCTTATGTTTGTCAAACCGGCCTTTGCAGCCTAAAATACTGCGTTCTACCATCGCCCAAAAGAGTGTCTCACATATTTCCAAAAATTTCATGTAAATCTTTCACTTCTTAAGTACAAAAATCTTAAAAGTATTAACGAACAATGATTTTATTTATTCATAGGTCTGTCAACCGCAACAGCTTAACACATCAAGTAATCGCTAGAGACGTAACATCCCTTTCTATAACATTACGAACTTCCACCACTTCGGCTTTCTTTCAGTCTTAACAATTTGCAGCGTGTGACAAGTGATATAGTAATAGTAGATCTGTGGGTAAACCAATTCTTAAATAATGTTATAATATGCTTAAAGAGTCTTAACGTAATGCAAAAATGGATAATGGGTCTATATGCCATTTTAGTGGCCGGGATAGTTATTATCTAAATGGGAATTAAATAAATAATAATTTTCACGCTGATCGGAAGTCAAACCTTATCTATACATAGTATAAAAGAAAGTCGCTTCCCGCCGTCTGTCCCTCTGTATGTACGCTTAGATCTTTTAAACTACCAACGGATTTTAATGCAGTTTTCGTCAATAAATAGAGTAATTCAAGAGAAAGGTTTATATGTATAGTTTAATATTGTTTTGTGTTAATTTGTTGAAATATGACGATAATAGTTCAAGATGTCGGAAAAAATCAAGCCGACTGAGAGCTTTCATCGAAAATTCTGTCTTATTCCAAAACAAGGTATAATGAAATTGTTCCTCTTTATTAGGACTACAAAAAAGTCAGCGATGGCATATATCTATATTATACGGATAGCCTTCTATATACATTTTAATGTTTAAAAAAATTGACACAAACTACGTGGAGTTTTGAAAGCTATTTAGACGTATACGAGGAATTAATATATCTACATTGCACCCGTGCGAAGCCGGAGCGGGTCGCTAGTATAAATATAAACTTATTTCATTCTTAGATATTTATACTGTATAGTACGGTCTGTAAGCACCGTTACACTCTGCTCTCTACTACACGTCCGTTCCCTGCGGCGGTCCGCAACCAAAGAGACAGCTTTTTTTTTTTTTTTTTTGGTTTCTGAGAGGCGAAATGAAACCCCCGCGGGCTACCCAGCCGGACTCTACGCCGACTGGGGAGTGTCGGAATCGAACCGACTAAACAAAACCCCTCTTTGCTGTTAGCCCTAGTGGCTTTTACAGCGTCACAGGTCGCGTTGGGGCGAGCGCTGAAGGCGCCCTGCCAGATGGTCGACCGCCTGAGGGTTCCTCCAGCCGAGGGATGCCTCGTATGGAGGGCGGACCTTGGGCTCAAGGCGTCGCCAGGGGAGCTTTCCGCACCTGCGTGCATCTTAACGGGCTTCCTATTCGGGTGAGGGCCGGGCCTCTAGCGGACCCGGCCGGCGAGACGGCTGAGGGCCGGTTAGTGTGCCTAGTGTTCCGCGTGGCAGTTTACAATGTGGCTTAAGGCCCGCGTGTGTGCGTGTAGAGCTAAGTGATCGAGCTTCTAAACGTGAGACCCTACGGGTGTCGCGGGGGTCGTCCTCGCCTCCGCCGGTGGGGGCGGTGCGGTCGAAGTGTGTAGGTTGGCATGTTCGAGTTCGAACGTGTAATGTCGTCGTCGCTGTCGCCTAACACATGTCTAGGTCTACGATAGCGTTTGCGGACGCGGCGTTCGGGGGTGTACGATGACGCCCTGACCACTAAGGGATTCGGGTGTAAGGAGGAACGGTGAAAGAAGCGTTGGGACGCCTCTTTTAGATGTTGAGTTATAGAGGGTAATTCTAGGTCGTAGTGCAGATCTACGTTGCGCACGTAAGGAGGGGCACCGGTAGCCCTGCGCATGAACCTATTCTGAATAACTTGGAGGGAGTTGATGTGAGAGCGCGCAGCGTGAGCGAATGCTACACTGGCGTACGTCATGATAGGCCTGACGCACGTCTTATATAAGGTAACTTTATGTCTGAGGGACATTTTGCTTTTAGCGCAAATGAGCATGTTGAGACGACCGAGGACGAACGCGGCGCGGTCGCGGACCGTTTTGATGTGTTGGCCGAAGGTCATGGCACTGTCAAGGGTGACTCCTAAGTATTTGACTTTCCTAGTCCAAGGGATATCCTGGCCGAAAAGTGTGATCGTTCTGAGAGTGTTAGCGCGGCGGGCGCGGCTGGTCGTCGTTCCCCTCGAGAAATACACGGCGGCGCTTTTCTCGGAGTTGACTTCGATTCTCCAAAGACGGAACCACTCGCCTAGGCTCGTGACCGCGACTTGGAGGAGTTGGGAGACTCTGAGGCGACTCCGGTCTGATGTGAACAGAGGGGTATCGTCCGCGAATAGGGCGAGCTCTACACCGGGGGTTTTGGGGACGTCGTTCGTGTAGAGCGAGTAGAGCGTGGGCGATAAAACGGAGCCCTGTGGGACGCCTGCCCTGATGGGGCGGGGAGAGGAGAGCACCCCTTCGACTCTATAGCGGAAGGAGCGGTTTGACAAAAAGTCCCGTACTATGCGTACGAGATCGTCAGGCACGCCGAGCCGGCGTAGCTTGTACACCAGCCCGGCGTGACAGACTTTGTCGAACGCCTTCGCTACATCGAAGAAGAGGGCCCCCGTGCCTATAGTGCGACTCGGGCGGTTAAGGCCCTCCAGGATGTGTTCCGTGAGGCGGTGCACTTGTTGTATGCACGAGTGTTTGGCTCGAAAGCCAAATTGCTCGTCTATGAGGAGACCGGAGGTGTCTAAGTGGGCTTTGAGACGAGCCAGAAGGACCCGTTCGTAAATTTTCCCTAGCACGCTAAGGAGACTGATTGGGCGATAGCTATTGGGGCTACTGCGGGGTTTACCCGGTTTCGGGATTCCGATGACGATCGCTTCCTTCCAGGCGGCTGGAAAGACGCGGTTCGCCATGGCGGCATTGATAATGGCTGCTAAGAGCGCGAGAAGGCGCATCGAGAAAATTTTTACTACTCGGTTGGAGATGCCGTCTCTACCGGGGGCTTTTCTAGGTTTGAGAGCCTTGACAATGTCCTGAACTTCGTCAACCGTCGCGGGTCTGAGTTGGCAGGGGGCGGTCGCGGGCGGTAGAGAGCCTACTTCGCGATTGACCATGTCTAAATGATTCTGATCTACAGGCTGAGAGCTAGGTGAGCATTGGGCCTCCAAAGTGTCGGCCAAGAGTTCGGCTTTATCTACATCGTCGAAAGCTGTCTGTCCGTTCGGTTTCGTCAGGGGCGGCATTGTTTGGAACGTGTCCGATTTGAGAGATCGGGCCAACTTCCAGTAAGCCTGGTGCGTCGGCTCGATCTCTCGCATGAGATCGCTCCACCTGTTATCCCTAAGTTCGGAAATTCGGTATTTGACTTCGCGTTGGAGGGCGCGTAAGTTGCGTTTATTCGTTTCTGAGGGAAACGAGTCGTAAGCGCGGGTCGCGGCGTTCTTGGCTCTGATCAGCCGACGGATGTCTCCGGGGAGCTCCCAACGGCGGTCGTTCGCCGCCGGGACCTCACGGGAGCACGAGGAGACCGATTCGCGGATGTGGGCGGTGAGCGCGTCTATCGCCGCGGTCGCGTCCTCGGCGGATCGGATAACGTCCGGTATCGCGTTAAGCCGCGGCGAATTCTCAGAGTTTAGCGTTTCGTCTAAACTCTGCCAATCCGTCACGGTTTTTGTGAGCGTCCTAGTGTCTATCATAGGTCCTAGTTTGAGTAATACCGGCCTATGGTCAGAGTCTAACTCGTGTAACGCCTCTATTGAGTGCAGCGTTAGAGCTACGTTCTTTAGAAGCGCTATGTCGAGTACGTCCGGTCTGTGTGTTGTAACTCTGGGATAGTGGGTGGGCGTCATGGGGGCGATAACGTCAAAGTTAAGGACATCGGTTAGTTCGTCTAAAGCTCTGCCATTTCGCGAGGTGGTGTGCGAATTCCAGCGACGATGTTTAGCGTTGAGGTCGCCGGCGAGTATGACAGAGTCGTCTAAATTTAGGAGGGCCTCTAGATCGCTTCTAATTAGCGCTTTACCGGGAGGGAGATAAACTGACGCGAGTGTGACAGGCGCGTGCCCCGTGAGGGCCACCCGGCACACCGACGCCTCTATGTTGGTGAGGGCGGGCGTATCGATCGGAATGCAGTGCAGGGACCTTCTGTAGTAGATAACAGTGCCGCCTTTGGGGGCGGGCACCCTATCGTTTCACACGATGTTAAGCCCGGAGAGGCCGGGGTCGCGATTTCTAGGTTTCAAAAAGGTTTCCTGCACTAGCATTATATCTATTTGGTGGTCTCGCGTAAACTCGTGAAGAAGATCGCGTTGCCTGCGGAGTCCGTCCGCATTAAAAAATGAGATTGAGAGCCCGCGCGGTTTGATGCGCGCGGAGGGAGTTGTCTCGTGGGTGCCCGGTTTTATAACCTACGAGGGGGCGCCGTGAAGCGGCTTAGGCTGTCCAGAAGGGACGCGTGTTCGGCAAGTATGATGAGCCGTCCCATCCCGTCGCTACAGTCGCGGATTTTACGCGCGACTAATTTAATTTCGTTAAGGTTGATTTCCTTAACGAGGTCGGCGAGCATTCGGATGTCGCCGAGGAGATCGGACGCCGGCGCTGAAGGAGCCGGCGCCGCTGGACGCGTTTGAGGCGCGGGCCCCTTACGCCGCGGTTGTTGTGCTGGCGTCGGCGCTATGGTCTCTCGGGCCGGTAGAGCGCGCGCGGGCGCGGATTTGGTCGACGCTGAGGGCGCGGGTTTGTTCGGCGCTGAGGGCGCAGGTTGAGTTGGCGCGGAGGGCGCGGGTTGTGGCGGCGCAGAGGGCGCCAGTTGTGACGGCGCTGAGGGCGCGGGTTTGGCTGGCGCAGAGGGCGCGGGCCGTGTGGGTGCGGAGGTCGCGGTAGGGGCGGCCTTAGGTTGGGCTGGGTGCGCAGGGGGGCCGCGGCGTTGGCCCTGATGTGCTCCGCCGGCTCGGCGCGACTCACCCCCGCGGCGGCGACGGCGCGGAGCTCTCGGGCATCCGCGATAGTTCGCGGGATGTCCGAGCTCTCCGCACAGTACGCAACCGGGAGGGTCAGACGTCTCCGGCGTGCGGGAGCACTCGGGGGTGCCGTGGTCTCCGTGGCACTTGACGCACCTAGGCCGTGCGAAACAGTTACGGGCCGAGTGCCCGTACAATTGACAGCGGTGGCATTGACCCACCGTGCCGCGTTTGTGCGGGGCCTCTACGGAGAGGCCGGAAATCCTACATACGGATTTTATTTGGAAAACGGCCTTTCCCTCGGGGGAGAGGTCGAGTACGACCAACACGAGGTCGAAGGCCTCCTTCAAGCGAGGCTTGTAAAGGCGGTGGACTTCACGCGCCGGGAGGTTTTGCGACTTAAGGTCGCCGAGGATGAGCTCTTCCGGGAGCTCCTTGGGGAGGCCGCGGATGACCACGCGAAGCTGGCGCTCCTCCGGGAGCGCATAAGTGTGGAAACCTATGCGCTCCGAGCGTAGGAGCGCTGTGAGCTCTCGATGGTCAGCCGGGGTGGGGACCTGCACCTTAATGCCCTGTGCAGTGTTGCGGGCGGAAACAAATTTAATGCGGCGCGCGTCTAAGGCCCGAGAGACCCTATCCCACGACGCTTTTTCTTGAATAAACACCGGCGGCGGTGTTTTGATTTTGTCGGCCTGAGGGGCCTGGATGGCCTGTGAGGCAGGCGCTTTTTGTTCGGCCAGAGGGGCCGCGGGAGCTCCGGAGGCCTGGGGGGCCGCCTTCGTCGTTTTGGGGGGCGGGCTAGGCGTGTCGCCTTCCCTCGGGGAATTCGCCCGCTTCCTCTTGACCACTAAGCGCCAATCGGCGCTCTTAGTGGCCTCGTCCTCCGAAGAGGAGGGAAGCGCTATGTCCATTTCCTCTTCGGAGTCCGAAGCCTCCGTCGGGTCAGGGGAAGCGGGCGAATCGCTAACGGGGGCTGGCTTGGTTGGTTCGCGCGGCGGGGGCTTCGCGACTGTAGCGGCGGCGGAAACAACGGCCGAGTAAGACGCGGGGGTGGGGGCGCGGGGCGCGGGTGAGACCCGGTGGTCCCACAGGTCGCGAATATGGGAGTGTGATGTCTCGAGTTGAGCCATCACGAACGCGCGGAATTGGGTGTCCGTCAGCGTGTCCATGGCGCTGGTAGAGCCGCCAAGTTGTAAGAGAGGACCTCCCTACCGGGGATAGGCAGGGAGGAGAGTGCCTACTTTGTAGCCCTGGTCGTACTGTGCCTGTCTTATTGTGCACAGATGTGTACCTAACACCTAGGTCTTATATAAACTTCACTAACTTAACACTAACACTTAGCGATACGAGCGCGGCCGCGACGCGACGCGGTAGGCCGGTCGGCGCTGCAGGGAGCGCGGGCGCGACGCGACGCGAGCACACTATTAGTCACTACGCACGATGCGCAGTGAGTACAGCGATGGCAGCGCACGCGGGCGCGCGGAGAAATCGCAACGATTCGAGTTGGCGCGGCCGCGACGCGATAACCCGGTCAGCGCTACGAGGAGCGCAGGCGCGACGCGATAAACCGGTCGGCGCTACGGGGAGCGCAGGCGCGACGCGACACGAACACACTAATTCGCTACGCACGATGCGCAGCGAGTAGAGCGATGGCAGCGCAACGCGGGCGCGCGGAAACGGCACTGAGCACTGAGAGGCGAAGCGAGCGAGCGAGCGACGCGTGCGTCTCGTACGGCGGCCGAGAGCAGACTGTGTGTTTCCAGAGACAGCTTGTAGGTAATTATTTCTTTTATATAGACAGCCGCCGTTGTGGCGCTGTCACTCGTGCGTGGGGGAGGACAGAGTATTTATTTCCCTTTCGCACCTGTACACTACATCTCTCCCTTTTTTTAAATTAAAATTAGTATTAATATTTAATCAATGAATTTTAAACTTTCTTTGACGTGTAAATATAATCATTTCGTTCGAGATCTTTTTCATTATGGCCTTCTTAAATCTGATTCTTTTACCATTAAACTTTCTACATCTCGCCTTATAGATTTCCTTTAAATAACTCAAGCAACAATTTTATCTTCTACTCAACTAAAAGCATATACGCATTTCACTATCATCAGTACTCGTACTCACTTATAAGCAATGGCCATGCTGGGCTACAATTTTTTTTTATAATAGCTCTATCTGACAGAAAGTCAGACCGCTCCCATGTCTTACTGCACATGACAATGGTTAGAATTTACCTGTCTCTAACTACCTCCATTTGACTACTTTTTCATTACCATTTATTATGCGACTTACTATTCGTTATGAGACTGTTCATAATGTGCGACTTCTCTTACTCAAGTCATCTTTACCTTGCCGCTCTTAGTACCCAGCTGTCTTGACATCTACTTGACTACTACTTATTACAACGACTAAAGTCAGACTCTTGCATACAGCGCTATTAACTCTACAGGTTTTTTAATTGTTATAATACTGAGGTGGCTTTCTTCTGAAGCTAACAAATGAACTTCAAATTTAGGCAAGATTTCTTGTAAGTTTAACGTGCGATCACATATGCTATGATTATTTTCAAGTTCTATTTATGATTGACATAACAGCATGTATGTTGTGTCTATATAATAAAACTTCGCTGTAAGTAAGTAACTCATTAATTCTCATTCGGGGGTTGATGATGTAGTCCTTTCGCTTCTAATAATCGTAGACGAAGATACGCCAACCGAAATTAGTAATTGGGAGGACGTTATCAATTTTTCAATTTGTTTACATTTCTGATCTGACCTGGAATACATATTCTTCGTATTTCTCGTCAAAGTTATTTGATAGAACTTTCTGGGACTTTCTCTGATCTCCATTTCTTTTCTTTCTTTTTTTTTTACGTTAGTGGCTATGTAGGCCGTACTAGAACTGTAACACCACTACCTCCAATATAGTACAACATTTTCTCCTCATGTATTAAAGCATATAGGGGGTCAACTGAGGAAGCGTGCTCGTCGCGACCCCTGCCAGCCCTTTTCAGGGCTGCAATTCCTCTTCTGTGCATACCATGCGGGACAACGGCAATTATAATGTTAGGGCGTCCCCCGGAAGCGACGTACACCGGTCTGTCCCCGCTGGTGTGTGCAGAGTGCAGTTCGGCGTTGGGGACCGCCACCCAACACGCTGTGCACCTAGCGGCGGGAAGTGGAGGGAGGAGTGCAGAGTAGCTGCGTGGAATGTGAGAGGTGGGATTGAGGAGAAGATGAATGAAGTGATTGATATTATGGAAGAGAAAAGATTGGATGTGCTATGTTTGAGTGAAACCAAGCGAGGAGGCAGTGAACTTGCCGACTTGCCCGGAGGAGGCATCGCTTTGTGGTCAGGGGTACCACAAGGAGATAGGGGATGCCAAGGGGTAGGCGTTTTACTGTCCTCTCGTATGGTTAATTGTATGACTGAGTATGAATGTATAAATCCCAGACTGCTCTGGGTACGCCTCAAGATGGGGTTGACAAGAATTTTTGTTTTGGCAGTATATGCCCCAGTGTCCTCTGTCGGTTTGGCTGAACTAGAGCAGTTCTGGGAAAATGTTAGAGAAGTTCTAGCGACGGTTGAAGAGAACGAAAGAATTGTTGTGTGTGGAGACATGAATGGATGGGTCGGGACAGCTCGAACAGGATTTGAGTCTGTCCTAGGCAAATATGGAGATAAGAGAGTAAATGATGCTGGTAAGATTGTGCTAGGACTGTGTATGGAAAAGGATCTTTTTGTGGCTAATACCATGTTTGGGCACAAAGGGATCCATCAGTACACGTGGGAAAGAAAGGGTGCGAGAAGTATGATTGATTTATTCCTGGTGGATAGCAGACTTAAAAAGCAGGTAATGGACACAAGAGCGTATAGAGGAGCCGATCTCGGGACGGACCACTTTCTGGTGATAACCAGAATAAGGGGTCTGTTCGCAGCATGGCGACATCGCGTAGTGTCCAAACCTGCAGCGGTTAGCCGCATTAAAAGCTGGAAACTGCAGGATGCGACCACCAGGAATGAATATGAAAGGGTATTATCCAGTAAGCTTGATGATAGATTGAAAGTGTTGAGCGAGGATGTTGAAGAATGCTGGCAGAACCTTAGAGATAGTATGGTTGAGGCTGCGAAAGAAGTGTGTGGAATGAATAAGATTGGGAACGGCAAAAAGCGTGATGTGTGGTGGGATGATGAGGTGAAAGTGGCTGTGTATAAGAAAAAGAAAGCATGGCGAGACTACCTTGCTACTAATGACTGTGGTATGAAAAATTTGATGAAAGACAGGTATAAGCTGCAGAAAGCAGAAACGAAGGCACTAGTGAAAGAGAAGCGTGAAAGGTGTAGGGTGTTAGATGAAAACAAGATGTCGGACAACTTCGAGGAAAATTCCAAATTATTTTGGAAAGAAGTACGTAAGATCCGAAGTGGTCCGGCACCTTGCAGAATGAATAAAGTGCGTTCGAAAGAAAACAACCTGCTTACAAATAAAAAGGATGTTCTGCAGCGATGGAGTGAATACTATGGAGAACTGTATGAGAGTGGCGACTCCGTCTCTGATACTGAGAGCGATTCTAATGAATTGCCACACTCGGGCCAGGGACTGGAGGATGCCATTAGTATGAAAGAGATTGAGAAAGTGATAAGAAGTTTGAAATGTGGAAAGGCTGCGGGAATTGATGAGGTGACTGCTGAGATGATCAAGTATGGTGGTCCTAGGGTCTGGGATGCCTTCTGTGCACTCTGCAACCTTTGTTGGCAGAAGGGGGAGGTTCCAGAGGACTGGCGCACGGCAGTCATAGTACCTCTATATAAAGGGAAAGGTTCCTACCTAGACTGTGCGTGCTATAGGGCCATCAGCTTGGTCAGCTTAGCGAGTAAAGTCTATACTAAAGTATTGACTGAACGTATGAAAGGTGTTTCAGAAAGATATTTGTGGGAGGCGCAAGGTGGATTCAGGAACGGTAGGGGTTGTATGGATCAGATTTTCTCGCTTCGCGTTATCGTGGGAAGGTTTCTGGCTTTAGGTCAGAAAGTTTTCTGCGCTTTCGTGGATCTAGAGAAAGCATTCGATAGAGTAGTGCGGAAGAAATTGTGGAGTCTTCTGCCTGAATATGGCGTGGAGGGCTCCTTACTGCAGGCTGTGAGGTCATTATATCGAGACCACAGAGCCTGTGTAAGGATAGACGGTGACATGTCGCCCTGGTTTGAAGTCTGTTCTGGTGTCAGACAGGGCTGCGTGATGTCTGCCTGGCTATTCGTGCTGTATTTGGACAGTTGCCTCCAGAGATTGAAAGGTAATATGAGTGGTATGGGATGTGGTGACACAGTGGTAAACTGCCTATTGTACGCTGACGATGCTGTGCTAATAGCACCATCAGAAGCAGAGTTGCAGACACTAGTCACGTGCATGAAAGAAGATTGTGAAGTAAAAGGATTGAAAATGAATGTGAACAAAACTAAGGTTCTGGTGTTTGAAAGAGAAGCGGAACAAACGAAATGTGTGATTAGTGTAAATGGAAAATGTCTAGAACAGGTGAATGAAATTGTGTACCTGGGGAGTGCGTTTTCGAGGGATGGAAGATGTGAGTTGGATGTGGAGAGACGGGTAGCAGCTGGCAATAAAGTGAACGGTGCTCTGTCCGCATTAGTGGGTAGTGAGAATATATCTAACACTGCTAAAATGGCCATCCACAATGCGGTGTTGGTGCCAACTTTGTTGTACGGCAGTGAGGCCTGGATATGCCCGAAATCGAGTGAAAGTATGATAAATGCTGTGGAGATGCGATCTCTCAGAAATATGTGCGGTGTCACGCTTGCGGACAGGATAAGCAATGATGAGATACGCAGTATGACAGGGTTGCACAACAGTGTTATTGTAAAAATGAAGAAAGGAATGCTTAGATGGTTCGGGCACATGGAAAGAATGAGTGATGAAAGACTGACGAAGAAAATATACAGAGCGAAAGTGAGTGGTAAAAGAAGCCAAGGAAGACCAAGGCTGACTTATGAAGATCAAATAGCCAGAGTGTTAGCAGACGGAAATGTCAAAAGCACTCGCATACCTAGGCGAAAATGTGTGAGGAGAATGATGAGATTTGAGGAAGCGAAAGAGGTGTGTAAGGACCGCGACTCCTGGCGCTCCGTCCTCTCTGACTACCCCGTTGGGGATACAGCGTGAAGTTATGTTATGTTATGTTATGTTATGTATTAAAGCATAGATTTGTAATAGGAAGATTTCTCAATGTAATGAATGTAAATTAACATTAACATTATCAGTTACTAGCCTGTTTAGTGAAATACTACATAGACATATATGCAATAGATGTATTATCTATCCATATCTATCTATCTTCTATATCTATATCTGTAAATAGTTAAAGCAAAGTCGCCGTTTTCGTCTGTCTGTTTCTCCGCTAGCTCACTATAATTTAGAGAATTTTTCTGGAAGGTTTATATGTATAAAATATGTATATTATAGTAGAGAAAAGCCGAGAATTTCTATGATTTGTAATAATGTCGCAAAAACATATTTTTAGGGGCTTACATTGGTAGTGCTGGTTAAACCTTACGAACCAGATCTAAATAATGTAATACGGAATTGTATATCTTAAAAAAGTCTATAGAAAAGTCCACAACGGTATATGTCTAACTCCTAAGGATACCCCATAGTAACAATTTTAATTTTTACATATTACTTAAAACTAATGGGTTATTTATGAAAATTTCTACCCCTGCGAAGCCGGGGCGGGTCGCTTGTATCTAATATGTATTTCACGCAAAATCACGAGCGTATCACTGCCTGGTCTTCGTTCGTCAACGTACACAAGGAAAATCTTTTCCTGTTTATTATTCGCCCTTCCTTAAGATCTGGTGAGGTGCCGTGTTTGACTAATGCTCGAAATGTCAATGTTTGTCCAAGTATTAACCCGCCTACTTCGGCCTTTTGTCAGAAACACTGGGATGAAACTATGCAAAACATTCATTAACAACTTTTCGATTCTCGTAGCACCCAAAAGAGATCGGTGCCTCCTCCTGGCTGTTGTTGAGAAGAAATTAAGACACTGGTTTCAGGTAATACCTTCAAAAACTTAGGAGCTTTATTAGACAATATCAGACTTTTATAGTATCCCTTTGTCTGGAGGCCAGGACTAACCTTCTTCACCGTTGTCGTTGTGGTGATCTTGCTGATGTAGTAGGTCACCACGGTTTATCTTGTTTGCGTAGTAGGGGACACATGTCACGTCATACTTTTTTGAATGCCGTTATCCGGCGGGCTCTTATAACTGCAGACGTTCTTACAATCTTAGAGCCTATCGGTATTACACGTGGCGACGGTGGGAGACAGGATGGATTGATGCTCAGTCTTATAAACTTGAAAGACAGCCGACGTAAGATGCCCATTGTGCCGACACACTTGCCGTTTCTCATGTCTCGGCGGATTCCAGCTCAGTGAGTGCTGCGACCAGCACTGCTGAGACCTTGAAAAGATGTAATTGCGACTTTCTACGCGAATTTCGTATTTACGCTTTTTTCAGTGGAAGCTTTGGGACCCTGGGGCTCCAAAATCCATAGACTGGTTTCTGAAATATTAAGAGATTGGTCGAGGCGGAGAACGTCGGGCTGGCAACTTTTCTGCCAACGAACCACTTTAGCTGTAAATGTAAGGTAATGCTGCAAGTCTGATAGGCGCTCTAAACAATAACAGGTTTCTAAGCTGAAACTGAAGAAATTAATTATTTTAGATAACACTTAATTTTAAGTTTATGCATCGATTAATTGCACAATATTAATTGAAAGATCATACTTTCAAATAAAAGTATTCATCCATAACGAGACTGGCCTTCTGGATATCTTGTTTCAAAATATTGTAAAATGATATTTAAAAAAATCCTCCTGACTGAATTTTCCGTCGATTCCCTCTCAGAAGATCAGTTCCGAATTTGCGTTAGATTTTACGTTTACAAAAACCCCACAAAGGAGCTTATTTTTATTCACTTTTTTCAATTTAAATTTTATGTTCTGAATATTCTGGTCAACCAGTATGTACAATTTGTCAATGACCATTTATACTGTTATTATGAGTTGTCAATAATAATTGAATAATTAGCTAAATAATGCTTTGTGTAAGCGTCGTTTCCATATTTGTCAATTTAACCAACGGTGACCAACCGTGCTGCTAACAAAGTATTTTTTTTCACTTTGATCTCAATTGAATGACCAGCGTTGTGCTAGTATGTTGTTGTTTTAGACTTTGTCAATTTAATGACCAGCTGTGCTGCTAACAGAAGTGTTTTTACACTTTAATGTCAATTGAATGATCAGCTGTGCTGCTAACACGTGTTCTCTACACTTACTTGTCAATTGAATGATCAGCATTGCTGCTAACACAAGTGTTTTTACTTTTTGATGTCAATTGAATGACCAGCTGTGCTGCTAACATGTGTTCCCTACACTCACTTGTCAATTGAATGACCAGCATTGCTGCTATCACAGGTAATGTCAGCACCTTGTACTAGTTTACTTGTAGAATTTTTCATATCTGAATACTAACTTGACGGTGGTATCTGTCGCATTCAAGTAATATAATTGTAACAATGTTATCAGCTATTTATAGCTACTGAAACTTCAAAACTTACCAGTTTCACAATTTCAGTGATATAGTTGATGTATTGTACGCAGTGTCTCGTAATTTATTTGTCTACCAGACCTCGGGTCACTTGAGCAACTGACGACTTTCAATTTAAAACAGACAACGTGTTCTCGCATGTTTTACCAAAGACATGTTACGTGTTTTTAGAAAAATCTTTTGAAAATCACTTACGCAAAGCAACACTTTATAACCATTGTGCCATTTCGCAGGTAGTCTCTAATAAATACTCTGGTTACTTTTCACATAGCCAACATCGAATTGCATCATTTCGCAGGTAATCTCTAATATATACTCTGGTTACTTTTCACATAGCCACCATCGAACTTCATTGGGAACGGGTAACATGTCATATTCAAGATTTCTTCTTCGTCGTCACACTCTTGACAGAGTGGTCGTGGTCGTCACATCAGGGGCGGTAGCGAGCTTAACAATCCCTCGCCATTCTTCCCGTACTGTAGCTCTTCTTGTGCATTCGTGGAGTGAATCATTGAGTGCAGTCATGACTTGGTCGGTCCATCGCTCGGTGATCTGCCGCGCGCTCTAGTGCCTTCGACTTTCCCCTGCACCACAAGTCGTTCTACAGAAGTGTCTTCTCGGACGTGTGATATGTCCGAAGAAAGTAAAATACGACATTGGACGATGGAAGAAAGACGCTGTTTAATGCAGAGTCCCTGGATGATTGAGTTCGGAACTATGCCCAAGATACTCATAACATTCTTCTCCAGCACCACATTTCTAGGGCGTCTATCTTCTTTTTCTCACTTTCTCTTAAAATCCACGTCTCTGCACCGTAAAGAAATATGGCAAACACTAATGCCCTGACAAGTCGCATTTTAGTGGCCTTAGTCATGTTTCTGTTTCTCCATATTTTCTTGAGCCAATCCATAGTGGACCTGGTGATAGCCATGTGCCGTTTGATTTCATCCGCACATCCACCTCTGTTTGTTATCAGTGTCCCAAGGTAGGTTTATGATTAGCGATTCGAGATTTACTTAGATCAAATTACAAAGTATTCAAAGATATTTAGCGTTGCTACAACGTCTAACCAAGTCACTTCGAATATAATTATTTCGTTGCATTCTATTACCTATTTTTTTAATAATTCTACAATGAAACGTGGTTGCAAACGTAAATACGTGGTAGTTTCAGGTTGTCGCCAACATATACTGTATAGTACGGTTTGTAAGCACCGTTACACTCTGCTCTCTACTACACGTCCGTTCCCTGCGGCGGTCCGCAACCAAAGAGACAGCTTGTAGGTAATTATTTATTTTATATAGACAGCCGCCGTTGTGGCGCTGTCACTCGTGCGTGGGGGAGGACAGAGTATTTATTTCCCTTTCGCACCTGTACACTACAATATTAAAGACTAAAATTCTTAAAAATAAAGGTATATGTAATTATATAAAGTATCTTAAAAATAATGGTATGTTATTATTTTTCTTTAGATATAAATTACTGGATAATGTGTAGTTCATAAGTGTCTTTGTTGTGAGTTCTGAGTCACGACTCATTAAACATAAGGGTCATTTTATACGAAGCGGACAACGAAAAGTGTTGGGTTTTCGAATTCGTTTATATTTGAATAAGTTAAATCTTTGTAAGTCGTTACCGGTATAGCATACGTTTTTGAACTACTTCGAAGGCCATTATTCAGGTTAACACATATAAAAACAAGTAAATTAGTGATCGTTATAAGACAAAGCGGTCTATATATGAAAAAACGGTTTTCTTTGAATTCTAATCTTTGGGTAAATGTAATATATTACTACGCTTCGAATGTTTTTATTATTAGCGGAGACACAGACATCAAACATGTTCATGCACAACAACAATAAAAGAATGAAATCACTCCCTATGTTCCTAAATAAATTACACGCTGGTTTCGCGTTTCAGTCATAACTTTCTATTCGCCACGGGTTATGAAATGGCTCACATAAAAGAGAATTCTTTTCTTCCGCGCTAAAGACATATTGGTCGATGTAAGAGGCTTCAGTTCGTTCGTCAAGACGCCATTAGAAACATATTAAGTTGCATACGCGTACGGCATGTTATTATGCTATTCATTGCTTAATATCCAGTCATTTGGTGGATTTAGGGTTTGACGTATGAAGCTTATTGCCACCACATCTGTGCCTTCCTCATTTATTCGATAATTTTCGCCGAGTTGGGAAACACGTTAGCCTAATACCGCCTATTTAATTAATCAATTTAATAAGATATACGCGTATGTATCAATTACCCCGGCATAATTATACGTCGGCGTAAAATTTATTTCCTGTTCATACTTTTGATTTACTTAAAATAGAACTTATGCCCAGTGCCCAAAAACAAATTACAGTAGGAAAGTAATATTTTATGCTCATATTATGCTTACTGGATTTTTGAATATTATAATACTTGGATATCGTAAAATAATTGGGAAAAAATGAAATCTGACCGACCTGGTCGTAGATTTAATGTTTAAAAATACCAGTATAACTGGATTTGCTGGAATAAATGGATTGGAATTTGAAATTCTTCTAGTAGGCACAGATCTATATCTGGACAAGATCATACATTTTTCGTTACTTATTATTTTCGTGGAAGTGATATTAAATTAGCACAGAGCTCTTTGACAACGTATCGAGAACGACCACGACCACTGGAGGAGTTTTAGAGGGTAAACACTACATAAAAACTCCACCTATTGATCCACTCTTTTTAAAGCCTGCGTGGGAAAATAGGCAGCTAACCATTGTTAAGATAAGAATGGAAAGTAATTATTTTGTTATATTAAACGTTACATTAAAATTTAATGTATTAGTTTTTCCTATAATAATATTGTGCCTATTAATTTATTTTAAACGTCTGGAAAAGTTTGTGATAAGGCCGTCCGTATTGCGTTCCTTGTTGCTGTTTTTGCATACGTGTAATGTGCAATAAATTATATTTTGTAATTGTACTTGTATTACAAAAAAAAAAATCTTTTGAATGTCAAAGTCAAAGTATAAGTCAAATTAATTTATTCAAGTAACCCAATTGCAATGTATTTTTGAACGTCAAATCTTCTTTGTTCGTTCGAAAAGAAACCCTGAACACTGAGAAGAACCGACAAAAAACTCAGTCAAGTATCATTTTTTCAACATCATTCTGCAATAGTTATTTAAAATACATTGAAACATTACATTAAAAATTTATTTTTCATAAAAACATTCTTTGTTGTATTATTATATTAAAGAAAAATAAGAACTAGTTAATGAAGCAAGGTCATATTTTTCACTTAAGTTCGTTGTTGATTGTATGAAATGAAAAATTCGAAAAGTGTATTTCCAATGAACTTGGGTATTCTTAAAATGTAGTTTTCTTTTTAAATTAATACATTTTTAGGTTAACAATTGTATTCGTTTGTGATTAAATACTATGTGTAGGCAATCGTGATACCTACCAGTCGAGTGTCCCGTGTTCGAATTTTGGCCATATTAATTTAGACGACGAAACTTTTGTAAATTATTTTGGAGTTTGGGTATTATCGAGACTCACAACGGTTCGTTGAGTGGTATCCACTATGGTGTCCACAGTATAAGCCTAATGCTCAGAAATCATAGATGAAATCATCGGATAATATACTTTGTATAAGTTGTAACTCAGAACAAAATACATGTACTCCAGTCCCATGTGTAATCGATACGTAACTGTTATGCAACGTCACGATTTCACTGAATTGAGGGTAAATACTTCGACACCATACAAAGGAATTGTTGGATTTGTATACATCCATATAGCTGGATTAATAGTATTATGGGTAATACATATTGGGTTCGACAACATAGGTAAATTTTATAAAAAGCTTTTGTGCTCGTTTGAAAAAAACATTGTTCTAACAATTTTTATTTTGAATTGACTAACGGCATATTATGGACTTATATAAACAGGCTACTTTGCTATGTTGCACAAAATGAGTTTGTTTCGATTCGTAACAGATTTGGCTGATCGTCTTATCACTATTATTTCTTTCACGATTTCCTTTTGGTTACCGTTATTCATTGCGATTGCATTGCGTCTGTTTAATGAGTATAAAATATCGAACTGACATAATTTATGTATTATTTATGACGTAATTTTCAGTCATATAAAAATGGAGCCCTTAAACCGGTCACGTCGTTTTCGTGCAATCCAGTTCAAAATAGACTGGGGGGCCTAGATAAGTGGCTCAACTGTCATAAGCGCTAGTAGAATAGAATGACAAATACCACGTGGTCTAGCGTAACGAATTTTAAATGAGTCAAATCTTATTAACTTTCTTTTTCATCAAACGAAAAGTAAAGTCGTGTGAAAACCACCGTATAGAACGTAGCCGAATGGCACTTTTGACAAGCAATGACGCCAGCAAGTGGTTCGACTTTACAATGATTTTACGAAGCGTTTCTCAATTGTCTAGCCGCTCTGATCAATCTTATATCCTTTAGTGAAGACGTCGTAGTAGCGCGCGGGAGGTGACTGCAAAACGAGTCGTCGTCATAATCGCGGCTACGGTCGAAGGCACGAATGAAAAGAAGGGACAACTACACGTGTCTTCTTGCCTATGAATTAGACATCAATTACAAAGTGTTTATTTTATTATTTGATGAAAATATTAAATATTTTACATTATTAAATTGTCTATCAACCTTCTAGCAATTTGTAGTAATGAGTGATCATATATAGATAGATAATTTATTTTAACACATAACATTAATGCTAAAGCGAAAACTATTACTCAAAGTGAGTGGTAGCAAAAGACAAGGAAGACCAAGGGTGACTTATGGGGATCAAATAACAAAGTGTTAGCTGACGGAAATGTCAAAAGAACCGCAAACCTGGGCGAAAGAGTGTATGGAGAATGATGAGATTCGAGATGGCGAAAGAAGTATGTAAGGACTGCGATGCTTGGCGCTCCGTCCTCTACGACTACCTCGTTAGGGTACATGACATGTGCATATAAGAAAAATTCAATTTTGTCATAAATACGTACATATGTACGCCAAAATTGAATTTTTCTTAATCGAATTGACTTGGCCTCAAAAATATTAATTTAACCGCATCATACATTCAGTCAAGAAAGTATCGGGAACGGATGATTTGTTTATGGTTCCAAATTCAATTTTTTGTTTTTTTTTTGTTGTTGTTAGATTGGCACGATTGTTTTCCATTTTGGCGCGGAGTTTGATTTGCATTTGTTATTTAGATTAAATACAGTGCTGTTTTTAGTTATATCATTCTAGTGTATATTACTAATTTCATAATGGATAAAAACATCGAACAAAGAGTTTGTCTTAAATTTTGCATCGCCAATGGAATTTCGTGTTCGGAGTCACTGCAAAATGTTACAGAAAACTTACGCTGAATCGACTTTATCAAAAACATGTGCTTGAGTGGTACAAAGCGTTCAAAAGCGATCGAGATGTGATGGAAGATTTGCCTCGCTCTGGTAGGCCATCAACGTCTGCAACTGAAGTTAGCATCCCAAAATTGAAGGAAATAGTGACTGAAAATCCTAATTCGAGTTTGAGAGAGATAGCCGCCGAACTTTCTGTGTCTCAAGAGTCGATCCGTACCATTTTAAATAATCACTTGGGTATGAAACATGTTGCCGCTCAGCTAGTCCCAAAAGAGAATTTTCTCCAAAAACTTAATCGCATAAGAGTCACTGAGGACATGCTAGAACGAGTCAATTCCGATCCAACTTCATGAAACGCATTGTTACTGGTGACGAGACGTGGGTTTATGAGTTTGACATGCAAACTAGTCAACAAGCTTCGGAGTGGCGCCTTCCAACTGAACCGAAACCGAAAAAACCACGCCAAAGTCGATCAAAAGTCAAAGTCATTTTGACTATTTTCTTTTACTATCGCGGTGTTGTGCACTCGGAATTGAAACTGTAAATAAAGAATATTATTTGGGCGTTATGCGGCGTTTAAGAGAGCAAATTCAATGAAAAAGGCCAGATTTGTGGAAAGAAAATTCTTGGATTTTGCACCACGATAATGCGCCTTCGCACAAGGCCATCATTGTGAACGAATTTTTGACGAAAAACTCAACGAATACCATCGAGCAACCACCTTATTCACCAGATATGGCTCCAGCCGACTTCTTTCTTTTTCGTAAACTCAAATTACCACTTCGTGTCACCCGTTTTCATTCGGTACATAAAGGAGAATTCGCGGCGAGCACTGAACTCAATTGCGGAAAAAGCGTTTAAAAAATGTTTTGATGATTGGATTATTCGCTGGCGTTAGTGTATCGTTTCTGAAGGAGCATACTTTGAAGGTGATAAAATAAATTTGGATGAATAACTAACATTTCGTGTATTATTGATCTTTTCCCGGTACTTTCTTGACAGAGAACCTGGACGACCGAGCTTTACTCGGTGTCATGTAAAAAAAAAAACAAAAAAAGTCTGACCACATTGCAGTAGTCGGACCCGCGCATTTCAGCGTAGTAGACATACGCTTTGGTTATTGTTCTATTGAGAAAGTAAGTTCTGTTGCGAAATTTGAAGAGTTTCAATTTTTCGTCCTCATGAATCCCTATTATTGTAAATTTCATCAAAATTCTTAGAGCCGTTTTTGAGAATTGAAATATACATATTGTTAAATATGAAATGTGACGGAAGCACTGATCACTATGAACACTATCAATTTTTCATCACAACTATTATGTACTTGACTATTCGACGGCTTCTCAACAACAGAACTCTTACAAGAGCAAAATCAGGCTTTTATGCAGCCCCATTACACGCAGGAAATCCATTCTACCCACGTTGTTGTTACTAAAATGTTACAAACTATCACATGTGGATACTTTATGTGATTAAAATTAATGTGGAACTAACAATATGTTGCTCGTTTTAAGTTAAGATACGTTGATATTTTTCTAAATTACATCGTATCTTAAATTGAAGGAAGCTCATGAATTTTAACATTGTATTCACTGTTCAGGAAAATGAATAATAGACTTTTCTCTGGAACTTTTAGCCATAGACTTAATAAATAACTCTAGAGCCAGACGCCGTGTCCGAGCAGCAACGTTGAGCTAAATCAGATAACCTGACTCACCTGTACTTACGACACACATTTATTATCAAATAAGCTGATCGGTCGCAATTTCCTTAGAAAACAGCACCTGCACATCTACATTTTATTTGACTTTATTTGATTAAGTACATTATTAAACTGATATGTGTTTTTAATAATTACTTGTTGCTAACTGAATTTTGACATATTATTTTAAAATATTAAAAAAAACAAAAGAAGTAAAACATTGCAGAATTCGAACCCGCGCACTTCGTCGCGGTAGACCTACACTCAGCCACTGTGCTATTGAGAAGGTAAACTCCGCTGCAAAATGAAAAAGTTTCGAAGTTTAGGGCTTAGAAGTTTTAAATGTGTGAAAGACGGAGAAAACAATTTTTCCCAGAATTGAGACCTAGCTAGATTGATTTCTCGCTCCTCTCAACTCTCCTATATTGTAAATATTGCTCGTTTAATATAATAGTAGATATAAACCCATACATATATTTCGATTTAATGTATTTAAGTACCTACTGTAGTAAACGCACGCCGAAGTGGCAAAACTTTTAATGATTATTGAGTGTTCCGATTCGGAAATAGAGCATTTAGATGATAGGCCAATCTAAACCAACAGAACTAACTTTACGGTCTAATAAATCTATATTGAAATGAAATATGCGAGAGAAGCTGAAGATAAAACTTAGTGTTCACACAAATCACTAACTATTATAGTATCAGTAATATCATTTAGTAAATGGTATTCACTTTTTTTTTGTATGTGATAAATCAACTGACATGAAACTGAATTTTGTAAATGAGAAGAAAAGCAATGAAATATGCGAGAGAAACTCAAGATAAAACTAAGTATTCACTGAAATCACTAACTAGTTTCAGTAATAGCATTTAGAACATGGTATTCACTTTTTTTGTATATAATAAATCAACTGACATAAAACTTAACTATGTAAATGAGAAGAAAACCAATGGTTTCAACAGCGTGCTATAAACGAAGCGATCAAAAACGTTTAAAATTTACAGTTAGATGTGTACTTCGCAACTAGAAATACTAATTTAATGTTATTATATTGAATTGCCAAAAATTCATTTCCAAGTTCTTATCAGTATAATTTTTTTCTGAGCGTACGTTTAAAGTAATGTCTACAAAGACTATACTATACATAAAGAATTCATGTTATGTACGTAATAGAGTCTAAAACTACTCACCACATTTGATTTGTCTAATTATTAACTGTTAGTTAATTATTTAACGAGTTAAAAATGTGTAGATAGGTATTTATTTAGGTACTTTATCCTTTCCCTTCATAATTAATATCTGACTAAATTGAACTTTACAATCTTTTTGTCGCCGCAATACCTATAAGTACTTGTATAAAAATTAAGTTCTTTTAAGTCGAAAAGAAAACTTTTTAATAGCTTGCGGATCAGTTGACGGCTCAGTGGCACAGTCCAATTTAGAATGTTTAATTCGGGTATAAGTTTAATGGGCAATGTTTTCAACTTTACGGTGATCAATTCCCAATTTCCGCATGTAGTGAACTTATTAAGTATTTTGTCACCTACAGATTTGCTTGATTACACGATATTCGATCACATTCTGTTTCATGTACTTAGTACTTTTTTATTATTTACAAGTTCTATGTTATACTTTACATTGAACGTATTGAAAATCCGCTATAATTATATGTCTATCCACTTACAGTTTAAGTTTCATTGGACGCTTTCTATTATTGTTTTCAGTTCCGGATAGGAGAGACTTCTGAGTATTTTGGCATTGAATCATTATTATCAGTTTATATGTGCTGTTACATGGCTATATGCATTTACATAATATGTTAATATTTATGAAAGTGTTTAATATAATGCTGACATTTTGCTAATCTTTTTACAATTAAAAAAAACGTACCAGCGTTGTTAATCGTATTTCTCGTACACTCGTGCTACTACATTCGACAGCAAACTTTATCGAGTCAAGAAAAAAATGCAAACACAGACAATATTTTTATTTATTTTAGTGATAGTAATAATATACATTTTATCACTATCATTAAAATAAATAAAAAACAACTTCGAGTATTATAAACTCGTTAAATTCGCTAAGTTAAGATGTGCAAATGCCTTTAACTACATTCATACTAACCACGTTAGGGATACAGCGTGAGGATATGTATGTATGTATATTTTTTTACTTCATTATTTATGAACTTAAAACCGTGTGCTTAATTCTTATAATTTTTAGCTACCCTCCGCCCAAAATTCTTAAAATTGACACGTGTTTCGCCTCTTAACATAATATCCTCAGGATATTCCAGAGTTCAGACTTGGTCAGTTCCGGTGCTGGTGTACAGCTAAAAATATATATTTATATAAATAGGCTAAAGATAAAACAGTTCAGTACCCTTTTTCTCGTCTGTTTGACAACATTGTCTGTTTTTTTTTGTGTATGTTTGTTATGGACGAGCTTAAGGTGTTATTAATAAAAAAAATAGAAACGATTATATTAATACGTGAAGCGCCTTGAAAACTTCGGATCGGTTTTTAATGCACGGAAGAGTGTGAGATTTTGCCATAGAAATATTATTTGGCATAGTTTTACATTCATACTGTTAATGCCCAAAAGATTGTCTATGTCAAACAGTGTTTGTCATAACAGTTTATGATTATGGACCACTATGGACGTACCATAGCATAGTACGTCTATGTTTGTGATCATATATATGTATGTAACCTCCATAGATTAAACAGTCGCGCATTGTAGAAATTGTCGCCAAAGAGTTTATATTATAAGTTTATACCTATATTTACCGTCGAATTTCGACCACCGGGCGACCTCTAGTTATGAGAATTCATCCATGAAATGAATTGCCCCAAAGTACCACCTGAATCTATAAAATATTTTACAATATTTCATGTTTAAAACCGTGTATGTGTTTTTAGTGTAATGCTCCATTTATACACACACACATACATACACTGTAAACAATGATTGTAATCATCAAGGAAATTATGACTAGGTATCCGAGTGCTCTTGATTTTCCGTCAGCTAACACTCTGGTTATTCGATCTCCGTAAGGCAGCGAAAATGTGTGAGGAGAATGATGAGATTTGAGGAAGCGATAGAAGCACGTAAGAGGCGCGACGCTTGGCGCTCCGTCCTCTCTGAGTACCCCGTTAGGGATAAAGCGTGAAGATATGTTTGACTATAAATTATTAACTTAAAAATTATTAATACACGAATAATAATTGTTATGCACATAACGATTAGTTTTCATGATATTGTAATGCATTGTTTTCTTTAACGATCATGAAGAAGACAGTTAATATGGAACAGAAAAATATAAGTGGAGGACATAACAAGACAAGTTTAGTTTCTCGCGTCAGTGGCCATCCCTTTACTAACCGAATAACAACAATAAGCGAGGCCTGCCTGCCGGTGAGAGCGGGACTAACTCCACGGCAATCTAATAAGAAATCGGACGATAAGGAAAATGTTTCATTGACAAAGAATAAACAAACTGCTCAATTCTGTTTTCTCCATAAACGTAATAAAGGGACACAGTCACAATCTGCGACGAATGTTGCTTAAGTTATACCTATGTATCTTTTATTACGTAGTTCGTATTTGACGAACAATAAACCTAAAGTAAATGTTTATTTCTTCTATTAGTTGTAATAAACTTTCATAATATTTTACACGTTACGTCTCATCTTGTGTTTTTAATATTATGTAATAAGTGCAACTTTTCTGTAATATACCTAATCGAGTTAGTTTTTGTAATAAACACATACAATATGAATCAATATTCGTGCTATGAGTATTGATATTGTATAGATTCAGATGTTACTTTGCGGAAATCCATCGCATGTGATAAATTCCTAAAATCTCTAGCTATCTTCCGCTCAAACTGTAAAAATCACCGATCGACACGTGTTTCGCCTCTCAACGAAGCATCCTAAGGATATACCAGAGATAGAATTCGGCCACCTAACCAGCACCGAATGCTTAGATTCGGTTCTGAGGATGCTTCGTTGAGAGGCGAAACACGTGTCGATTGGTGATTTTTAGACTTTGAGCGGAAGATAGCTAGAGATTTTAGGAATTTATCACTATGAATATTGCTTATTCTTCAACCCATTACCGCCCAATGCAGAGTGTAGGCCTTTTGCTATGCACGCCATTCTTTTCGGTCTAGGGTCTTTCTTATTTAAGACTTTCCCGCTATTTTCACCAGGTCGTTGGTCCATTTCGTAAGTTGATTGTTCGATAGTGGACGAATGGACCGATCAATCATCGCTCGTGCGGCACATGCCATCTCTACTTCCATCGAGCTATTGCTGCGGCTGTCGGTGAGCCTAGTTTCTTTCCGCATTTTTTTACTACGGATTCTGTCACGCTGAGATATACCTAACATAGCTCGCCCCATCGCTCTTTGGGTGACCTGCAGCCTGTGGATCACCTGCTACGTAAGTGTCCCAGTCTCAGTTCCATATACCATCACGGGAAGAACACATTGTTAAAAGACTCTGCGCTTAAGACCATAGGTGTATCACCTTTGCATAATTCAGACAATTATGAATAATAGAGGGCGCCCTGTAGTCGAAATTCGACCGAAAATATAAACTTGTAATATAAACTTTTTGGCGGCAATCTCTACTCTGTTTGATCCAAAGACGTTATGTATGTATATATTTTTTATGAAAGAGAACGCAAACGAGCAAGCCAGTCACCTGGTGGAAAGTAATCACCGTCGCCCATGGACACCCGCAACATACAGGGAATCACGGATGCGTTGCCAGCTTCCAGGGAAAGAGGTAAAGGAGAGAAAGGAGGGGGAGAGGGGGAGATAGTCCACCGACATTCTCACTCACCGAACGAAACACAACAGCAATAGATGCTGCTATTTCAGGCCGATATTGTACGAGACGGTGGTATTTCACCGGGCAAGCCGGTCCAATTTGTGCTGCAATGCAGCATGGCTCTACCACACATCATATATATGATATGTAATCACAAACTATTATGAATTTGAAAGCGACAGTCTTTTTGACATTGGCAGTATGAACGTAAACAATGAGCGATTTATTTAATTTAAAGTATTACTAATGCATATTATATAAAAATATTAGCTTTCTCCAGTCCTTCTCCATATAAACCATAAATGTATCAAAATTCACATTCCTCCGTCCGCGCAATTGTCTTTAAATGTAAACCGAAGTTTTCGCTTCAGGTATTAATGTATAGATTACAAACCTCAAATATAAAGGTTCAAGTAAACAAACTAGCTTTGTGATTATAATCGTCAATATTGATATAATCACGAAGCTAATTTGTTTATTAGAACCTATTCGTGCACTCAATTATTGATCATACACCTGTAATTGAATGAACTTGATATTTTATGGACATAAGGAACTAGAATTTATTCGTAGGTACCTAATGCAAATTTAATGAGGAACTAAAAATTCGTCCCTGTTCTATGGGAAAGCAAATAACTGTAACGAACAATTAAAAGAAAGCATTAAGGGGCATCATTTATAAGTATACGAAACGAATTTTTTTTTGAGATTTAGGAATAGATAAAGAATCAAAATAATTCTAAACAAACTGGGTACCTTTTTTTTTTTTTTTTTGCGTCAGGAAATGCTTTATGCATCCCGTCCTGCCGTAGGGGGGTGGCAGGGGGGTATGTGGGACTCCTCGACATTAGGGTGCTAGGCCGAGTCTACCCACTAAAACCTGACGGTGTTCCTCGAGAGCCTTGATGCCGGGGCAACGGGAGCGCGTTGGCATTCTGCCGCGACCCCGGCGGCTATGCCCAGCCTGAGCCGGGCCCTCCTCCGTTTGCGGGCAGTTTTACCTGCCCGCTCTCCTGGGAGGCGCGCGGGAACAACCGCGCGCACCATCCCGAGGCCCTTGGTGAGGCGCCTTCCCCCGAAGGACACCCCAGGCCTCCGAAGTGGCAACTTCTGCACCCCGCCTACACCACGGCAGGGGCGTCAGCACGCCCACCTGATTTTTACGTGTTTACTCACGGGTTTTTACAAGTTTTCCTTCTTCCCGCCTCTGATTTTAACGTGTTGTCTCACGGGTTTCATTTCGAGTTTTCCTTCTCTCCACCTCTGGTTTTAACGTGTTTTCTCACGGGTTTCATTTCGAGTTTTCCTTCTCTCCACCTCAGATTTTTACGTGTATCCTCACGGGTTTATAAAAGTTTTCCTTCTTTCCACCTCCGGGGCCACAATACCCTTCCTGAAAGAGGGGCAAGTGACCCCGACACCTGACCCCCGCCCTCACGCAGAGGACGGGGAACACAACTTGTCCCCATAAATGGGGACATCCCCCCCCCCGGTCCGGGCCAGGCCCTTTCGGCACTGCAGCCTCGTCGGCCCCGACCCGGTACTGAAGGCGCCGCCGAAGCACCACCCTCAGGAGTGTTTATCGACTCTCCAGTCTAGATCCGCAGTGTTCAGTGGAAACAGGGTCACCTCGAGAAGGGTGTAGACATGAAGTCTATGCATTGCGGTCTTGGGATGGCAGGCTAAGGCTCCACTTAATGGGAGCTATAAGCGCCTGTTGGTCCACCCCCTGTGGCGGGTCACCCACACCACTCGGCCCCAAACAAACTGGGTACCTACCTTAAGCAATGACAGCTTGCTAAGCTGCAACTTTGAGGAAGTCTATTATTTAAGATAATGTGTAGTTTTAAGTTTGTAAATATTAACGTATGTATGTACTTTTTTGTTATTAATAAAGATAATATCTTCCTATTCTGAACAAGTAAAACTATTATTAATTTTTTAATTGTCATTAATAACATTTTTAATATTATACAGCGCCAGTCAGAAATATTACCAATAACATCAATTTAATATTCCGTACAATTACCAATTGTTTCTCTGTTCTTAAAAATTAGAACTTTGACTAGAAATGTACATGTATCTATCTATATAAATAAAAATAAATTGCAACATGTATGACGGAGCATCGCTTGAGAACGGCAAGACCCATTTGTAGTTGTCAGGACAAGGTTCGTAAGAAATTTTTGGAAAATCCACGGAAAAGGTCGCAAATTTAGATGGTATTTTTGTATGAAAATCTCAATAGAAAAGAACTTTGTGTGTTGCAAACATTCAACATCGCACCGGTGCGAAGCTGAGGCGGGTTGCTAATATATTATACAATTCTTCTGCACGTGTGTATGTCACTGAATTCCTCCTACACGGCCGCACCGATTTTGATGAATTTTTTTGTGTATTTCATTGAGTCTCTGGATGGTTTAGATTCACAATTAGAACCGGTAGGTGGCACTGCAATCGGGTTCTAGAATTTTTTAATATTATTTTGAGCAGGACAACGTCTGTAGGGTCCGCTAGTGTATTATAAATATCATTGTTTGTTCGTGGAATCGGACAGGAATTCATGTCTGCCAACCGCAACTATCACCAAATTAGGCGCTAGTTAGATGAACTCCTTAAGGGAGCTTCGTTGAGATGCGAAACACGTGTTCATTAACGAGTTTTAGATTTTGAGCGACAGATAGCTAATAATTACATATATCTAAGAATTCGTGACATGAAACAGATTTTCGCAAAATAACATCTGAATATATGCAATATATTGAACAATATTAGTTATTATTAATTATTATTATACTAGCTGGCGCCCGCGACTTCATCCGCGTGAAATTAGAAAAGATTGTCAAAATTGTCATCAGTAACAACTGTTGGGCTCTTCTTTTTAAAAATTATTTTAAAGTCGTTTCGCCTTTTTTTGGTCAAATTCCATTACCATCATTTTCCCCATATCTGGTTCTCACAGTGGTGGTTTTGTTTCAGGTGGTAGACGTAGCGGCAGTCCACATATTGCTGGGTTTTTCGCATCCGGTCGGGTGAGACAGTTCTGCCGTAGCAACATCAACGAGAACGCTTGCTTAGAGACTTTAATGCTTTTAGCTTATTTTTCGCTCTAGTTTTTTTTACGTATTATTATGTCGTGATATCCTCCCGATCCTCACATCCTCACATTCCTATCGCTCACATATAAATAATGGCACATCGCTGGAAAATTTAATAAAATGTGAGCAGTGTTTCCTACCTCGTTTCTGTCGTGGAAATAGGGGCTTGAAGATTCATGTCAGCAGGGTACACAAGCGGTGTAACACTGCCGGCATTACTTCAGGTCCCTCTTCCTTATCAGAGCGATCTTCAGTTCAGTTCATCATTCAGTTACCGCTGTGATGATCTCGTCAATATACTGGGTCACCACGGCTTATCCTGTTTACGTAGTGCGGACCGCATGTCACGACATGCTGCCTTGAATGACGTCATTTGGCAGGCTCTTGTCGCCGCTGGCGTTCCTGCAGTCCTAGAGCCTGTAGAAATTGCTCGCAGCGACGGCAGGAGACCGGATGGTTTGACGCTCATTCCTTGAAAACTTGGAAAATCGGTAGTGTGGGAAGCCACTTGTCGATACATTTGCTATTTCTCGTGTACTGGCGACTTCCAAGTCAGCAAGTGCCGCGACCAGCACTGCCGCGATTTTGAAGCGGCGTAAGTATGCGACTCTCTCTAAGAGTTTCATGTTTGCGCCTTTTGCAGTCGAAACTTTGAGTCCCTGAGTCCCGGAAGCCCATCTACTAGTTTCTGATGTTTGTAAGAGACTGGTTGAGGCTTCGGGAGATCGCCGGGCTGGCAGCTTCTTCCGCCAACGAATCAGTTTGGCTATTCAAAGAGGCAATGCTGTCAGTCTGCTGGGTACCTCAAGCAATGACAGTTTTCTAGGCGGCAACTTTGAGGAAGTCTATTATTATTTATGATAATGTGTAGTTTTAAGTTTGTAAATATTAAGCTATGTATGTACTTTTTTGATATTAATAAATATATTAAAGTATTGTGAAAAAAAAAACAAGTAAATATTTATATTTTAAATTTCATCAAAATCAGTCAAACCGTTTTTAAACCTTTGAATGACGAAAACCTAATGTGGCTCCAAGCTGAGTTTCATCTACCTACGAAAACCGCAAGAAAATGCGTTCAGTAGTTTCGGAGATTAGCGTGTACATACAGACAGATAGACAGAAAAAAATATAAAAATATGCTTTCTTGTGTTCTGGTACTTTTTCTAATCGCCCACAGACATTTTTTGATAAATTTTTTCCATGTACAGACACGGTTTCTACTGCTTTATTATGCGTAGGTATGATGTGAATTGTACGATATTAGTAATTATTTATTAGTTGGCCATTTACTGAAATAGTAGCAGTTCACGAAATACTGATCTGATCATTTTTAAAATCGTATGACGACATAATATGTACTATGCAACCTACCTATGAGAGACAACATAATATGCTCTGTGATACTACTGTGGTGGTTTGGGAGAGAGAGAAGGAACTTGTTGATATAGCGGCGTCAGGATACGATTTTGTCGCACCTTGACGCTGTATCCACTTCGATTATGTATGTGCATATACACACATATGTGTGAGAGAAAGCAATTAAAAAGCCTTTGCATTATGTAATAGAAAAGAATATTATATTACGTAATATGAGATATATTTTTCCTGTAATACTTGTAAGTCAACCAAAACAAATTATTCCTGCGTGACTAGTATAAATAGTCTCCTAAGCATTTCAAAGATTTATATTTCAAAGATTTCTAAGGGTGCCGCGGCCCTGACCTAAATATCATATCAATAAACATAAGTACCTTACGGATATTAAAATATATTATTCTGGTGTTATGATTGTTTCTATCAAGTCGCGCCGCATACCAAACTCTTTCCCCCCGCGACCGCGCGCGAATTACGCGAATGTCTGGTTGTTGTAAAATCATTTCATGGTACGTTAATAAAAAGTTGTCGCTATACTGCTTCTAAATCACACAGAAATTCTCTTCAAAATAAATGTATTAAGACTTCTTAAATTCCTATTAAAAAGGTAATCGCGTTAAATTTCCCGTTTTAGATATTTTACATACATACGTATATTCACGCTGTATCCTTGACGGGGTACTCAGAGAAGACGGAGCGCCAAGTGTCGCGGTCCTTACATACTTCCTTCGCTTCCTCAAATCTCAGCATTCTCCTCACACATTTTCGCCTAGGTAAGCGAGTTAAATTACATTATCCAAAAACCATTTTTTGAGTTTTCTTATACTGTCTGAAACGTAATTACTCTGTAAACGTATTTCTAATTGTAAACTAAACGAACTGAAACTAAATTGTAAAGTGCAAACGCACCGCCCGCGGCACTGTGCCGCCGCCCCCGCACTCCCTTGTCCATGTGCCGTATGTATTGGGGATAATGTTAAGAATAGATTACTAAGAGGTTGTTTGGACTTCTTCCAAATTAAAATAAGGCGCAACAATTTTATGAAATTTATATATTTTTTGTTTTTACAAAAATTCGTTACACATGAGAAATAATGTACTACATAAACGAAGCTAGCACAGATAGAACAGAGGGCACTAGTGGCGCTCCGCTACTTATTTACGGCTGAGACAGCGCCATCTATTGCTACGATTCCCTAACATCTTCGGCCGCCTTGAGAGCTCCAGCTCTCAATATAGTATAAGTTATTCTTGTGATGTAGTAGCGGTCTCAGGTTCACGCTCAGCTGCAGGAACGGGAAGTGGACACAGTCTTGAAAATGCGCGATCGATGATGCCGGTCGCAGTACGAATCTGTGCAACCCTGGTGACGCCGTCTTTTCCTGGAAACACAGACACAATTCTCCCCATACGCCACTTGAGTGGGGGGAGGTTATCCTCTTTGATGACTACAAGGGTATCAAGCGTTATTTCTTCCTTGTTCTGTTTCCACATGCTGCCTCAGTAGTTCAACTCGCTCGTAACAGAACAATGCGTGTACAGCTCTTGACGTGACGTCTCTGCAGGCAGGAGCGGTCAGCAGTCGGCCAATCAAGAAATGCGCAGGAGTGAGTGGAGAGTAGTCGTTTGGATCTGAAGACATAGGATACATAGGACGGGAATTCAGGACGGCTTCAATCTGTACTAAAACCGTACTAAATTCCTCGTAAGTTAAATTAGCGTTCCCTATTACACACGTGATATGGTGTTTACAAGACTTGACCCCAGCCTCCCATAAACCGCCAAAATGAGGTGCTTATGGTGGTATGAATTTAAATTCCATTCCATTATCAGAAGCGTAGTCAATAATATACTGAGAACTACTTTGTACAAAATTTGCAAATTCCTTCACGGCTTACACAAAGTTTCTACCGTGATCTGAAACTATTTGAATTGGTTTCCCTCTACGCGATATAAACCTTTTTAATGCCAAAATATAACTTTCAGATGATAAACTTGTGACGAGTTCCAAGTGCAGAGCCCGTGTGAAAAAACATACAAATAAACATAAATAACACTTTTCGAGTTTAGATCCCCTACCTTTTCTGTTTAAAATAAACATGGGACCCGCGTAGTCTACCCCGCAGCGTAAGAAAGGAAAATCAGAGTGTAGACATTCACTAAGTAAATTACCCATAATAGGTTGAATTGTTTTACCTCTAATACGACTACACTTTACACATTGTCGTACAACTTTTCTGGCTAAATTCCTACCACCTAAGGGCCACCACGCGTCGCTAATGTGTGCCAGAAGCAAGGCCCGCATGTAATAATCTAACATGCTCATATCGAAATAAAAGAAAAGTGAAATAATGCTTGCCACATTACGGGATGTTTTTTATCATATCTAAAATCAAGCGAATTTTCTAGTATACCACCTACTCTAATTAAGTTATTATCTAAAAATATACTCAAACTGGAAACATTACGTGACGAAGTCATGGGAAGTTTATTATACAAAATATTGTATTCATCGGGAAATTACTGCATTTGCACAGTTCTAATTAAAAACACTAACGATTTATTTATCTCTTCGATCTCTAAAGCCCCGTTCAAACGTTTACACTTATCCGTAATGCGCGCATTGTTTATGAAACGAAATACATAAGCGTAAGCGCGTTGCAATCTATTAAATGACGAAAATCTATGAAAATTAATAATATTAACATTTGTGGAAGTTCCGCATGTCACGTTAACTGTATGAACCTTAAGTTCGGGCAAAGAATCAGGTGCAGCTGTCGCCTTAAGGCAATTTTGTGTCCATTTTATGACCTTTTCATGTAAGAAAGTAGGTCCATTCCACCATATTGATGACATACCAAACTCACTCAATGTTTTACCACGCGACACTAAATCTGCCGGGTTGTTTATACTGTTTATGTGCAACCAAACTACATTACTAGTTAACTCATTAATTTTGACAACACGATTCTGTACAAAAGTTTTTAGCAAGCGAGGGGACATTCTCAACCAACCTAGTACAATTGTTGAATCTGTCCAACAAACTACATTATCAAATTTTAACTGAAGCGATTTTAATATTTTTCCATTAATTTAGCACCGACTAACGCTCTACACAATTCAAGACGTGGAATACTAACCGGTTTGATTTGACTGTTACGTCATTATTACTACTAAAGTTACGAACGTAAGCGCACGCTCCGTATGCAACTTGAGACGCGACGCAGACGCGAGTCTGAAAATATATGTAGTTCAATTCTGACGGGATATTTTCCTAACACATGACGCGGTACTCGCATACTACTTAAGTTAGACAAAGAATTAATAAACTTCTCCCAACACAATACTACATCATTCGGTACTTCATCGTCCCAGTCTAGTTTACAGAGCCACAGTTTTTGTAAAAGTATTTTTGCTGTACTAATAATTAGACTTAAAAGACCGAGTGGATCATATATTTGAGATACAATAGATAGTATTAAACGCTTAGTAATTCTAGACATGTTTTCGTTTAATTTTGACGTAAAATGGAATTAGTCACTTTTATTTAACCAACCTATACCTAAAGTTTTACTAGAACTATTTTCATCTAATGACAAATATTTCGTTTTATCTTTAGTTTTTACGAAATCACAATCTATATCTATATCAGGCGAATTAAATATCCATTTGCGCAAAGGCATACAACCTGACATACACACATCGCTTATTTGTTTGCATAATTGTGATAATTTAGATTTACTGTCGTGTCCAATCAATAAATCATCAACATAAAAATTATATAATATTGCATGTGAAACCTCGGCATTTTCACACTCTAAACCCAATTGTCTAAGACATCGAATACTGAGGTAAGGCGCAGATGCCGTACCGTATGTAACAGTATTAAGCTGATACACATTGATAGGTTCTGATGGAGCTTCACGCCATAAAATTAACTGTAAATGTCTTTGATCTTCCTGTATTAATATCTGCCTGAACATTTTTTCAATATCAGCACACGCTACGTATTTGTACTGGCGAAAACGTAAAAAGATATCAAATAAATCGTTTTGTAACGCAGGGCCTGTCATTTGAATATCATTAAGCGATTTTCCCGACGACGTTTCCTGACTAGCATTAAAAACTACACGTAATTTAGTGGTCACACTGTCTTCTCATGATGTGGCAAAAAATAATACGGAAAATTACTATTGAAATTCATAATGCGACTCATGTGTCCTAAGGCTAAATATTCCTGCATAAATGAAGTATACATTTGTTTATAAATTGGCGATCGCTCTAACTTACGTTCTAGTGAAAAGAATCTATTTTTAGCCGTATTATAACTGTCACCAAGAGTGTCAACAGATTCTTTGAATGGAATACGAACAGAGAAACGACCTTCATTTACGCGTTTGGTTGTTTCCTTAAAGAGTTGTTCACACGCTTGTTCTTCGGTTGTAAAATACTGACTAGACTGGGAAATCTCTTCTATTTCCCAGAACTTTTTTAATTATTCGTCTAAACTTGACGTCTGAGCGAAATTACAATGGACCTGTCTAATGTACGAATTATCCGTATGAATCAGACCTGAAATTATCCACCCTAACTTGGTATTCTGCAAGTATGGTCCATTATTTAAGCGAATTCTACCCTCGAGTAACAAATCCGAAAAGTAGTCTGCACCGATTAATAAATCGACTCCGAAGGTTTGCAAAATGATGGGTTCGCGAGAGTAATGTGCTCGGGGACGTTCACTTTGTTAATATCAATACCTACGGAAGGTAATGTAGTAGAGATATAAGGCAATACTAAACATTTAATGCACATGTTATAATCTCCGTTTAAAGATGCGATTTTTATTTCGCATGAGTGAGTACATTGCGTAACTGTATTTCCTACTCCTTTAACTTGATAAGTGGACTGTATCGATTTAATGTTTAATTTGTTACGAAATGATTCAGCAACAATACAATGCTGGCTGCCACTATCCAATAACGCGCGTGCGTGATAATGTTTATTATTGTCACCAGTAACCTCAACTAATGCTGTCGATAACAGAACCGGTTTTAAAGCGTGTGTATTGACAAATGAAGCGCTTTTGTAGCTTTGTTTATTAATATTACGCGCTTGTGTAACAGTGTGTAAAGTGGTCGAAATATCAAAATGCTTAGGCGTTGCCTGCGACACTTGATCGATAGCAGTCAATAAAGAATTATCCTGAGCATTTTCAATATGCAACAAGCTATTATGTTTGTTATTGCATTGTCTACATGAACGAAAATAGCATTCAGTAGCAGTATGTCCTACCCTTAAACAATTTCTGCAGAGCTTTTTATTCTCATAGAACTGTAATTTTTCTTTAGCCGATAAATTCAAAAATTTACTACATGAATAAAGTGAATGATTACCGCTGCACAAAACGCATTCGCGGGTACGTCTAGAATTAATCTTAGTTCGTTGTGTAGAAATAAAACTATGTACCTTTTGTTGAGGTTTTTAAAATTATCTTGTGGCACCTTATGGCTAGAACTAAAAGACTGAGAATGATTAGCTTTTATCATTTCTAACATGTCGGCTTTATCTTTTAAAAATTTAATTAATGTATCTAAATTTATATTTTGATCTGAACTAACGCACACAGTGTTTTTAAATTGTTCCCATTCTTTTTCAACAACTGAATCTAATTTTGTAACAATTAAATAAATGATAAGCGTATCTCAATGGTCCGTTGGTTCACCTAGCGTCCTTAGTGCAAGTAGATTTTTTAACACTGTATCAATTAATTTTCTAATTTGAGACGGGGACTCTTTGGTTAAAGCGTGAATTGAAAATAATGCTTTTACGTGATTATGAACCAATAGCTTGCTATTGTTGTACCTATTTTCAATCAGATCCCATGCTATTTCATAAGTTTCTGATGAAAATTCCACAGATTTAATCACTTGTGAGGCATTGCCTACAAGCGATGATCGTAAATAGTGATATTTTTGAATATTATCAAGCTGATTATAACTGTGAATCATAGAAATATAGGTATCTCTAAACTCGAGCCAGTTATCATAAGAGCCGTCAAAAGTGGGTAGTGTGATAAACTTAACAAACGAACTGGAATTGACCTTGGATTCGTCACAAATTATAGACGTATTAATTGTAGTACCATCTCCCACTAAACAATTTGCCGTGGCCATAACATTAAAATATGTATTTTCGAAATTATCGCGACGTTCTAGTTGTTTAGTGATTTCACTTTCTAATTCAGTTTCGAATGCAAACTCTTCTAATGAATT
This sequence comes from Zeuzera pyrina, assembly GCA_907165235.1. Lineage (NCBI taxonomy): Eukaryota > Metazoa > Arthropoda > Insecta > Lepidoptera > Cossidae > Zeuzera > Zeuzera pyrina. The sequence goes on from OU015624.1 coordinate 16,528,165, forward strand.
TTGAACAGTATTAAATTCGTGCAAAAGCTCTTTAGCTGCCTGTTGACGTAATTTTAACTTTGCTATCTGTTTTTTAGACAACTGAAATTTTTTGAAGCAATCTACAAATTTCACAAACAAAGTTAGCCTTCCCTTAAGTGTACCTCTTTTTTTATTTAGATCACGAACCAAAGCGTTATCTGTGGTCGAAATTTGAGGATTGTCTAAATTGTCTGAATTCATAATGGCAGTTTATGAAAAGGGGGTACTCACGTTATTCCTGCAACACAGCGCGAATTGTTTATGCGCAATGCCGCGTTGTTCTTCTATACCTATAAAGTTTTTAGACCGTTTTAGTACAAATTGAAATGAAGGGAAGAAGAAAGGAACGATATAGCCAGATCCTTATCCGTTGGCGACTCAATGACCTTGATTTTATTGGTACTGCACTGGATGGCTTGCTTTATCTAGATGATTCGATTTATCTGGATGATTTATCTTGATGATGCGATTAATCTGGATGATTTATCTTGATGATGCGATTAATCCGGATGACTTATCTTGACGACTTGATTCATGAGGGTGATTGTCTAAATAATTTTTATATTTTGCGTTCTTGATATTTTCCGCTGATTCGTTTATTATGATGCTGCTGTTTTCTTTATTATGCGTTTATTATCGGGCTCGAAGGACCAGGTGTTTGGACTTCTTCCAATTTAAAATGGCGCAACAATTTTATGAAATTAATATATTTTTTGTTTTTACAAAAATTCATTACACGTTTTAAATGAGAAATAATGTACTACATAAACGAAGCTAGCGCAGACAGAACAGAGGGCACTAGTGGCGCTCCGTTATTTATATACGGCTGAGACAGCGCCATCTATTGCTACGATTCCCTAACAGAGGTTATTAGTATTTTTCATTTAACCCAGTATGTATATGATATCACCTTTAAAAGAAAAAAAAGAGCTATTATAAGTTTATCGCGGTTGCCAGTCTACTATACATTTATTTGTGGCATCGTCGCTCTTAAACAGATGAACAGTTTTGAATGTTTTTTAATTAAAAATTATAGTTTTCGAGAAAGTTCTTAGTTGTGTGTAAAGCAAATCGGTCAAGATTATTTTGTGTTTCAGGTGTTATTAAATTTTATCTAGACTGTTACACGGGAAATATACGAGCAAGAACATTTTATAATAACATTTTAATTATTATAAATAATCTTAAACGTTTATTAAGTTGCAATGGAAATACAACCTCTTAGAATTATGTGCGGTGTCACCCTTGTGGACAAAACTAGCATATTGTAAAAATGAAGAAAAGAACGTTTAGATAGTTCAGGCACATAGAAAGAATGAATGATGAAAGATTGGCAAAGATAATCTGCAGGACAAAAGTGTATCTAACTTAGTCAAAATAACCATCCGCAATGCGGTCTTGGTGTCAACTTTATTGTATGGTAGTGAGGCCTGGATGTGCCAGAAATCGAGTGAAAGTAAGATAAATTGCATTTATTCGATCGACCGCACATATTCTAAGAGATCGCATTTCTACTGCAGTAGAAATGCGATCTCTTAGAAATATGTGTGGTGTCACCCTTACGGTCATAATAAGCAATGAAGAAATACGCAGTATGACAGGCTTGCGCAACAGTGTTATTGTAAAAATGAAGAAAGGCATGGTAAGATGGTTCGGGCACATGGAAAGAATGAGTGATGATAGACTGACGAAGAAAATCTCTAAAGCGAGCTCTAAAGAAGCCAAGGCAGACCAAGGCTGACTTATGAAGATCAAATAGCTAGAGTGTTAGCTAACGGAAATGTCAAAAGCACTCGCACGCCTAGGCAAAAATGTGTGAGAAGAAATATCAGATTTGAGAAAGCGAAAAAAGGTTTGCGACGCTTGGCGCTCCGTTCTCTCTAACTACCCCGATAGGGATATAGCATGAAGATATTATGTATGTATGTATTATTTATCTTTATTCCAATATTTGTTATTAAAAATAATTTAATTTTAATTCTAATATTGACAAATGATTTATACGCTATCACCTATCAGATAGATACCTACCCGAAATTATATGCAGTTAAATAAAATTTAGAGTATATCTATATATTATGTACATGATAAAAATGACTTCACTTATATAAGTCAAAGTAACAAAGGAGTCATCGAACACTTACAATCTTCTCATTGTCGGTAAAACATATTTATAGACAGTTAATAAAATCTCTCATCTTAATTTAGACAATCTTTATATTCTGATCTAGATGTCGTATCGTACTATCCGATTACTCCAGTTCCGATTGAACGTGAGCCGTTACTGTCCTATAATTGCATTTACATAATTAGAGAACAGAAATGCACTCTATCTGCAGAGTGTGAATTCAGCTTTAAATAAAGACCTTTTCTTTGATAGGCAAAATTGACTTTCTTGTTAGCACTTCCCTAATTCTTATTATACTCCTTTACAGTTATATCTGTGTAGACAAAATCATTCATTCGGTCGTTAATTTGAGCATGTTTTTGGATGGTACTAGTTGCATAACTATGTTAATTACATCAAACCTGTGATAATTTTGTAACATTTTAATATAAATTTCACAATAAATTACTAACGTATTATTAAAAAATTTACTTGTAGGAAATAGCCGTCAAGTAACCGTGTAGAGTGTAGTCGGATGGAAGCAGAGACAGTTTAATTCTAGCTGCCACCGCTATGTGATATCAGAAAGATGTGTAGTGCAATTAAAATTAGGACAACTATAGCCACGAACTGTAGTTACTGTAAAGTAGTATTAACCAAATAATATTAACTAATATTAACCAAAAAGTCAGTGATAAATTTAGTGAAGATAAGAGCTTTTAAAAGTAAAGCCGTTTGGCTGTTAAAAGTAGTGAATTTTTAGTCGTACAGTTCAAATGAAATTCCAAAATCTTATCTACCTTTTACATGTGTAGTAAAAAATAACAAAACGAGGAAGTTTTAAGAAGCTTTCATTTGAACTGTACACTTTTGGACGTAGCGGGTGTCCGTGGGCGGCGGTGATCACTTTCCATCAGGTGACACGCTTGCTCGTTAGCCCCCTCTGATATCAAAACAAAAAATTAATATGATTTTGTAGAGTTCGAGCCTATTTTATGGACAATGCGTTTGCTACGCGAACTGTGCCCTTTTTCATTTTATTTCTGAAGGGAAGGGATAGGTTGGCTGGAAATTTAAAATTCAAAATTTTGTATGTAAGATATTTTTCTCTGTTTCTCTGTTAGTGACGCCTGAGTTTCTATCGTGGTTTTTATGTCAGGTGTTTGTAAATTTTATTTTTGTTTAGCAGTTTTTTCAATAAATGATGTTTTGTAACAATAATCTAAAATTTTGTACAAATAATTATCTTTTTATAATTTTCGAACTTATACATGAAAGAGTGATTAAATCAGCAGGATATTTCGCCAATCTTGGCTCTTGTGCGTGCTTCGCTCTGTATGTGTAATTTGTAGTTTCCATTTCTATTTGGTTCCGATTTATTATCCATAAACTCGTGTTGAAAGTCAGGCGCGGATCCAGCGGGGTTATAGTCAAGGAAGTTAGGCATTACCACCAGTTTTTTACTCGGCTTCCTTGTAATGAAAACCTATAAATAAATAAAACTGAATAAACATCCCTGAATATTAGGAAAAATTGAGTTTGTAAAAGCTTTTTCACAATTCATTTCATAAGTTTTTTTTATTTTGCTACTTGTCGAAGTCGAAAGAAGTACAAGTTTCACTCAATTCTTTCTGATTTACAAACTTTACTTTTTTTTTAAATGATTGACCATCCTTTTTACCGAGGCCGTTAACCTGCTAAAAGTAGCGACAAAGTGTAATTTTGTATTAAGTTCATGCTCTGTCCCTCCCGGAAGCGAAATGGTGTATATTCAATACATAGTCACTTAAGTATGTTTGCATGTACTAAATACCGAAGCAGTGTTGTTCTAAGCAGTTTAATATATCTCATCAAATGTCAAAATCTATCGAGTGAAAATCAGGCCATGCGAAAAAGTGAATAGTTTTATTCCCTCACAGCTGATTTGGTTATTGTCGACCGTTGGTCCACAGCCGACGAACTGACTTGGTAACGACGTTAGCGACAAAATGAGTTGCAAGCGGAATAGAATTGAAATGGAGTGAACAGTTTCAATTTGTGTTTTTCTGAACGTACAAATTAGATTTTCAACTAGCAGTTAGGTGTTATTGAAACTAAGTATGAAATTTCTCTTAGCTGATGCTTTTCAAAACAAAGATAATTCTGAGCAACGTATCTAATTCGCTGCGCAATTGACTTATCCTATTTCTCATTGTAGCAAGTATCTACTTATAAAATAATTATTGAATACTATCTGGATCCCGCGAATCGGCTCGCGTGGAATTTAAAGAAAACGTAGCCAATCTTATCTCTATACTGAACAATAAAATCGGTCCGCGGTATAGCTGTAAAAACTTAACACAGACCCTTTCACATTTTCAATAATAGTATACCTATTTAAGATTTCTTAAATGCTTAGTATTTTAAATTACTATTTTTTAACTGATGGATTCTTCTATGATCACCATTTATAAGAATTTCGTAGACAACTAGAAACTCTTATGATTATGGAAACCCCTTATACTCTTATGACCATGTTCCTGAAACCCTTATGAAACCTTGTAAGAAACGCTTGTAATTATATTCGAAGGATAATGATCATGTATAAGTATCAATTTATACATTATTACTTCGAAAGTTCTAAAAGTTTTCCTTGTTAGTGTAATTTTACTACCCGTCGCCAGATGTCAACTTAATCACCCCTTAAAACCATATTTTGCACACGGATATCGCTAAGATCTAAAAAACCAACCTAGTTTAATTGACCAAAACTAAATTACACTTATATCGATGTTCAGTTCTATAGAAATAGACCATAGATTGAAACTCGTCTAATTCAAAATGCTGGATTTTTTTTTTGCAAATCCCGACATCGAATTCCCATAATATAATAAAATGGATTTTTCACGAATACATGTTTAAGTATTTTCACGATGTGTTGCTAATGGTACAGACAAGTTATCTATTAAATTAAATAGTAGGTGTTTTTAAGTTTAATATTTTAATCCGAAATTATGAAATATTAAATTAAGTTCATTCTAAAGGTGCGATATTCATATATCGCAATAAGATTATGTCTTATTAATAATAAATACATGTAACAGTTTCGTAAGAGACAGCATCTAGGCGGACTCCCCACTACTATCGCGTGACAAGTTTCATCTTTCGTGGCGCGATCTATACCATCGTCCTATTTAAGAAAAAGGGACAGTAAAATTCACATGATGCGCATACAAACAAATCGACAAACGTTAATTTAGACGTTGCTTGTCTAGACCATTATTCGGTCCCCAACACGCACGATACAAATTTTTCAAATTTTTTAATGTACATCTCATCTGATTTACTGCTCCATCATAATATATATAGGAATTTATATCACTTTGCTCTCAAATACAAGTATAAGTATGTCATAACTTAATATGAAAATGTTTAAATCGTGCGATTTCCAATAACCGATTAATCACTAAGTACGTCCCCGTATCGAGAATATATTTTACCCATATGGTGGTCAATAATAAATTTATTTAAAAAATCATAACACAAAGAGATTGCTACATAATTTAGCATGGATTTTAACATGGATTAGGCTAGATGGCGACATAATCGCAAGATCTCCCTTCATTTTTTTCCACGTCCCCCGCATCCCGCATATTGTTACACAGGTTTGTTGGGTTGGGTTTCGTTGCGGCATCTCCTCTTCGTTTTTACTTCATGGGATAGACTGATAAATAATCCGTTCTTTTCTCCTTCTATCCGGTTGTCTGATTATACAAGTTTTCGTATACCTATAAAGATGTACTTTGTTATGCACACAGAGCTTGAGGTCTGAAAAACAGAAAACATGAGATTTTTTGGTAATTAATTATTAGACTACTCCGACAGGGATACACCGTGAAGTATGTAATTAGGTATGTTTGTAACTGTTAGACCTCTTTTCACAGAATAAAAGGTGAAATGTATATTAAAAAAAATCTCTTGTCCGTTAAGTGGGGCCTTTACTTGACTTTTAAAATTAACCAAAAATATGTACACAAATTTCAAATTTATTTACAACCAAAAAGTACATATATTAATATTTACAAATTTGAAGTTAAAAATTATATTAAATAATAGACTTCCTCAAAGTTGCTGCTTAGAAAGCTGTCATTGCTTAGCGTGCCTAGTAGACTGGCGGCATTAACTATTTAATAGCTAATATAGCTAAACTGATTCGTTGGCGGAAGAGGCTGCCAGCCCGGCGGTATCCCGAAGCCTTGACCAGTGTCTTATATCAGAATCCAGTTGATGGGCTTCAGGGCCCCAGGGACCCAAATTTCGAGTATTGCATGTCGCACACTGCTTCCAGTTCTTGACAGTGTTAGCAGCGGCACCTGTTATCTTGAAAGTCACCGCTACATGGGAAACAGCAAGTATATGGACACAATTGGCATCCCATTCCAGCAATCTTCCAAATTTCCAAGGAATGAGCATCAAACCATCCGGTTTCCTGCCGTCGCTGTGCACATTACCTACAGCATGTAAGATTGCAGGAACGCCAGCGGCGACAACAGTCCGCCGAATGACGTCATTCAAGGTGGTATGTCGTGACATACGGCCCGCACTGCGTAAACAGGATAAACCGTGGTGACTAGTATATCGACGAGATCACCACAGCGGCAACGTTGAGGAAGGTTAGTCCTAGCCCCCAGACGAAGGGGTACTATGACACAGTGAGTTATTGTCAATTAAGGTTCCTAAGTTTTTTAAAATTATTACCTGCAACCAGTGTCCTGACTCCTCAGAAATAGCCAGAAGGTGACACCGATCTTTTTGGGTACTACAAGAATCTAAAAGTTGTAAATGAAAATTTTTGCATGGAAGGTCATCTTAGTGTTTCTGACAAAAAGTCGAGGATAGGCAGATTAGTACTCGTACGACCACCTAATCAAGCATTTCGAGCATCAGTCAAGCACGGCACCTCACCCGATCTTAAGGAAGGGCGAATAACAGATAGGAAAAGGTTTTCCGTGTGGTAGGATGACGAAAGAAAAGCAGGCAGTGACACACTCGAAATTTTGGGTAAAATTTATTTGGACCTTTTCAATTGAACTATTAGATTATTAGATATACATTATTTACTGTCAAAATCTTTATTTACAAGATGATTTTATATTAAATTGGTTTTATATTTTTATAGCTCACGTCCAGCGCGACAGTCTTGTGAAACAGAGTGCTTTTGACTTACGGAATATAAATATATAGACATAATACGAACGCTTTTTTAACAGCTGACATTAATATGCACATTAACATTGCTGTTAATAAAAAAAAATTGTACATTACTATTATACTGACAATAATAATAAATCTCTATATTACAACACTGTTAGTATAGCTGCGAAGTAAGTCACTAAAGAAGCCCTAATTGATCTGGTTCAGACTCGAAGCAACCAATATGTGCACCAACCTTTACACCAACGGCAACGAACATATAGTTATATATAATAAGTTTTGCTTATATATATTAAATAGACGACTGAAATGTCTCACACGACAGACGTAATAATCTAAAGCATTTAAAGACTAGTGATACTGCGTAATCCAGTATCAGTACCAACAAGTCCGCGTTTTATCCCAGATGCAGCAGTCTAATACTTGGATTAAAACCCAAATAAACGTAGAACATAAATGAATTCACGCTCACATCTTTGACCAATGAGCTATGGTCGCTTTTATCTCGTTTTGTGTAAACTCAACAGCTGCAAACGTTTGGAAACGCGTCCACTGCATGTTATCCATTATTTGCCCGGGACCGAGGCCCACGGCAGAGTTTAGTCGATTAAGCTGGGCACCGAACATTCACGGGGGAAAAATCTACCCCAACACAATGGAAATGCGTTGTGAGGATTTGTGTGAGCGAAAAGAATTGTTGTTTCCACTTTGACTCTTGCTATTGTAATGTTTTTATTTATAACGTGTCCTTTGTTCGAATTGTTCGACTTCGTAAAACACCGTTCGACTCTTCGGGAGATTTCTATCGAAGCCGGACACACGGTAGATCGCATTCATGTTATAAAAGTTGGTAATAATAAGTTGTATTTGCCAAAATAAATAGCCTTTAATACGTCAATCAGTTCACGAAATGACAAAATGAATTTAGACGTCACAAGTCGACAAATTATATTTATTGAAGGTTAAATTCGATTTAAAATATCAACTTCCAATTTCAAATGAAAGGAGGGGGATGAACGAATAGATTTTCAGCTGTTTACACTCACTCAGTTACGTTTTTACTTGAAACGCAATAAGATTATTTATTAGATAATTTGTTCACTAAATTTTGAGTTGGATACTTATTTTAAAAACATTTTTAACAACTAAGTCGCAACTTTTCCTCTTCTAAAGTGTTTTCATTGTATAGTTAATTTATAAATGCCAGTGAACACGCGAGTGGTTTTGTTTATAATTAAAGACTTACCCCTTATTCATTCTTTTACAAAAGCCCGTAAAATTAAACCTGCATATTCGTACACGTCCTCCATTTTTACGCGCTACGTGCTCTACGTCATAAATTATGTACGAGTGGGTCTACAAAAAAGCGTATTATGACAAACGCGACAGTGTGTCCTACCTTTTTCTCATTACTCCAAATTTTCGTTATTGTTATAAGTAGAAAATTAGGTTTAGTTACATCAGATTCAATTAGAATCATAGACAAAACAGGAAATATTAAGATTATACTTTTTAATTATTAAAAAACCATAATCTTCAAATGTCTATGCTAGGCACAGTTATCTACTCACAAATGAGGTGAGAAAGGCACACCGCACAAGTAGTAAACCACTAGCGTGACAACCTTGTCGGTTTTCGAGAATCTAGACTAGCTTTGAGGTCGCCTTATCGCAAAATCCGGGATCCACGGCTTAAAAGCTGCCTTCGATGCAAAAAGACGCTACCTAAGACGTCAATAAAACACTCATAAACGTAAATCTTGAAATACCATTACACTATAAGAGTATAATATAATAATGATAATAACCAAGAAATAAATAAGTGCGCAGTTAATTTCGCATCCGCCTGGATGATACATTAAATAAAGGAAGTCAAAGTCAAATCAATTTATTCAAGTAAACCCAATTACATGGTATTTTTGAACGTCAAATCTACTTTAGTTCGGTTCGAATAGAAAACCTGGACACTGAGAAGAACCGACAAGAAACTCAGTCAGGTATCATTTTGCATAACACTTGCATACCTTAGCAAAAGTGTCGAGGAGAATATAAAATTTGAAGAAGTGAAAAAAGTATGTAAGGACCGCGATGCTTAGCACTGCATCGTCTTTGACTATCCCGTTAGGGATACAGGTTAGGATACCTATTTATATACATATGAAATATGTTTTAACAAATTTTATCTGTCTGTTATAGAAACTTAAAAAATACAAATGAACTTTTTATATTACAAATAAAATGTTGTGACGCCTAATCCCATTTGAATAATGATAAATAGAGATAAAGTTTGTTTGTTTGTAACGGATAAACTCAAAAACTTCTCAACTGATTTCAGAAATTCTTTCACCTATAGAAAGGTACATTATTAGAGAGCAACATGAGCTGTATTTTATTTTCTAGAAAATTTCTACCCGTACGAAGCCGGGGCGGATCGCTAGTTATTTATAAAAGTCAGACGCTGTCAAGTGATATCTAATAATATATTACGCCATTATGATATTCAAGAATGTCTTATTAAATTTTGGCCAAATGATATTTGGTAGCCTGACAAAAAATGTTTGTCGACCGAGCCTGCGGGGATACTATTTTTACGTCAATCACTGGAAACTCACTTAAAAAAATGTCGTTTTCGTCGATAGAAATATAGATCTAGCATATACTGAATCATAGTATGTACGGTAAAGTATGAAGTAAAGTATTTCTTGATGAATAAAATTTGACTGTAGCTCTCAAAGAATCCAAATAATAACTTCTCTTATGTGTTCATTCCCAATTAAATAATCCATGCTGTAAACAATGATATAAATATATCATTATTGATAGTAATTGAAGGTATATTTATCATATTATCATTTCGTTTATTACACTGTCGCGCTGGATAAAAAGTTTTTCATTATTGCACGAGTGTTAATACGGAAAGTCGTCAGGAAAAAAATATCTAACAGCGTATTATGATCTACAGCCTGGAAAATATAAAGTTATTGAAGAAACTCACCAAAAATTTACTCCCCAAAAACGAATTAAAATCGGTTTTAATTAATGACAGCGTACTCGTAAAATTATTGTGTTATAAAACGATTTTCAGGAAGCGCGATAAAAGTAAAGAAGCAATGTTTTAATAAGCTGAAAACAAAGTTTCCGCATAAAAATTTCTTCTTTTAGAATCGCCGGTTAATTTCAAAGATAATGTGGTTTGTGAAGAAAAAACTTTGCGGTTACCGACGTTTCTACTACCCATTGCATATTTAGAGCTTTCATCACTTTTATTTATAAAAAAACGATTTAGCAAAACTTTATAATCGTATCATCTAAATTCTAGACAGTGTGTGCTATAGAGCCATCAGCTTGGTTAGATTAGGAAGTAAAGTCTATACCAAGATATTGACCGAACGTATGAAAGGCATTTCTGAAATATATCTGAGGGAAGCACAAGGTGGTTTTAGGAACGGTAGAGGTCGTAGAGGTTGAAGATCAGTTTTGCTTGCTCCACATTATCGTGGGGAAGTTTCCAACCATATGTCAGGCACTTTTCCGTTCTTTTGTGGATCTATAAAATGCATTTGATAGAGTAGTGCGAAAGAAATTGTGATGTCTTTTGCCTGAATATGACGTGAGGGGCCCCTTACTGCGGGCTGTGAGGTCATTATCTCGAGGCTATAGAGCCTGTGTAAGGACAGATGGTTACATGTCGCCCTATTTCGAAGTCTGTTCAGGCGTCTGTTAGATAGGGCTACAAGATATCTGCCTGGCTATTTGTACTATATTGGGACAATTGACTCCATACGTTGAAAGGTAGTATAAGTGCTATGACATGTGATGGCGCAGTAGTAAACTGTCTTTAGTACATTGACGATGCTGTACTTATAGCAGAGTTGCAGACACTAGTTACGTGCATGAAAGAAGAATGTGAAGCAAAAGAATCGAATATGAATGTGAACGAAACTAAGATTCTGAAGTTTTAAAAGGAAGATGTGAAATATTACCTATATTTCAAAATGTCTATAACGAGTGAATGAATTTGTATCTCTGGGGAGTGCGTTTTCTAGGGATGAAAGATGTGAGTTGAATGTGTAGGTCTCTCCACATCCAACTCACATGTAACAGCAGGGTACAGCATATCCATATAGGTATGCCCGAAATAAAATTAAAGTAAACTAAACGTAGTAGAAATGCGATCTCTTAGAAACATGCGCGGTGTCACCCTTGTGGACAAAATAAGCAATGACTTACACAGTATGACAGGATGGCACGATAGTGTTTTTGTAAAAACGAAGAAAGGAATACTTGTGAAGAAAGGAATTTAATGACATACATTTCCGCAAAGTATCAACTTGGTCTAGATAAAATAGAAGCCTAAGCAATACCTCTAGCGTATCGATTAACCACTTAGAATGGATTTAGAGTGTTAGTACTTACAGAATTAATGATAGAAATCATTGCGTACCAGCGCCCAACCGATAGCATATACTTTTTATACCCTCACTTCCGGTGAATTTTTTGCACCGTTCATGTACCCATAAAGTAATAGCTTAAAATTACTGCCACAAATTAGCATTCAAAAAGTTATGCAAAAAAACGTTGGTGTGCCTCAATCTTGCTGCAATGTTTCGGCACACCAACTTTTATTGTCAATTTTTTGGCACGTTCGTGTACTTATCGAGTAACAGTTCCAAATTAAGATTAAATGAAAATTTACACTCTTACGGGTTTAGAAAAGAGGTTTTACCGTGGAGACCCAAGAAGACACAATATTATTTTATTATGTTTATTAATCACTTTTTAATTATAGTTTTACAGAATACATTGTACCCGTACCGTGCATGCTTCGCAGAGAGAGCGGGAAAAGGCAGTGTTGTCATACATAAAAAATTTAAACTTTATTGCCATATCTAATATGTTTACACGCCCCCTCAATAAAGTTATACAATTTTTAACTTCTTATTACTGCACTGTTTATATAATAATTCTTTAACCTTTTTCTAATTCTACACGGTTAACTATACCTGACAAGAAACAAAAAATATATTCTTAATATTAATTTTTTTTTTTTTTAAACTAAATGTAACATGTCTCTGAACAAAATGAATTTTTCTTTCCCTAATGCCTTTGTAAAAATGTCGGCAATCTGGTCATTTGTCTTTACATACTTTAAAATTACTTTATTATCATCAATACTTTGCTTTATAAAATTGAACTTAATATCCACATGCTTAACGCGTTTATTGTTTTCTGGACTATTGCTGATATTGATAGCAGCTTGGTTGTCGATAAACAAAATCACAGGACTAACTTTCAATATTTTGAAATCATTAATTAGAATTTTACTCAACCAAATTGCTTCCACCACTGCACTACTTAAGGCAAAACACTCAGCCTCTGTGGAAGATAAACTAACTGTTGGTTGTTTTTTTGATGATCAAGCAACTGTACAATTTAAGAGTTGGAACACAAACCCAGAAGTAGATTTTCTATCGTTTACATCATTTCCCCAATCAGAATCTACATAACCTGTCAATATTTCCATACTATTATTACTATTAAATATTAATTTCAAATTGACAGTATTTTGTGTATACCTCAAAACTCTCTTAATTGCTGTATATAATGTCTCATTTGCATAATTCTGATATCTACTTAAATAATTACTACAAAAAGACAAATCGGGTCGTGTGCCTTGTACTGCATACATAATACATCCTAATATCTGTCTACATTTTTTCTCATAAATAGAATTATTTTCATTAGGTTTTAAATACTGAAATTTATTCTCCATAGGAGTAGATTTAGGCTTAGAATCTATCATGTTGAACTTCTTTAGTACCTGCCCTAAATACACAGATTGTGACAATTCAGTTATTCCTTTATCAAGTTTTTGCTTTACAGATATTCCTAAATAATTTGTCACTAACCCTAAATCTTTCATACAAAAATGTTCACTTAAATACTTCTTCAAATCGGACACTTCTTCCTTATTAGAACCAAATAACAAAATATCATCAACGAATAAAATTAAGAAAAATGTACTTTTAGAATTACATTTTGTATATAAACAAAAACCATTATTAGAACGACAGAAACCTTTCTTTGTTATTACAGAGTCAAACTTTAAATTCCAATATTTTGGAGACTTTTTTAATCCATAAATTGACTTCTTAAGTTTACACACGATATTTTTATTATAATTTAAACCATCAGGTCGTTTCATAAAAACTTCCTCCTCACACGATTTAGGTTCATCTAACATACTAATAAAATTTGTTTCGTAATCATCTAATCTTGAAGGTTTTCTTATTTCTCTTTTTCCATCTTGCCTTGCAGTATATTTTGGGTTTTCTACCGCCCCCTTGCTAATAATTTTCTCATCATTTAACAATAACTCTGATTTATCTTTTAATGTATTTTCCATTTCTGTTGTATTATTTGTATCTTTAAGTATTTCTCCACATTCACTCGGTTCTTCAAATAAAAAACTATTACACAAATTATCTTGCTCATTATCTATAAATACTACTTCCCTTTTTACATCAATTTTATTTAAGGATGGCATATAAATTCTATATCCTTTAGTTTCATTAATACTAGTTTCCCCATAGCCGACAAAAATACCCTTTTCACAATTCGAATCCCACTTTTGACGTTTTTGATCTAGGATGTGTACATATACTTGAGAACCAAATATTTTTAATAACTTTACATCATATGATTTACTGTACCAAATTTCAAATGGCGTTTTACCTTCAACCGAACTTCTACCTGTTCTATTCAATATAAAAGTAGCGGTGTTTACAGCCTCTGCCAACAAACTTTTGTCTAAACCTCTTGCTAATAACATTTTGCCACTTTACGCGGGTACCAGAGCTGGCCTTCTTCTTTACCAGCCACACCAAAATTGAATTTGTGATTGCCAGATTTATCAAATACCGTAATGCGATGATTGTTGGTATCGGTGACAATAATATCCTTATCATTTCCGAGACAAAATTCATGCGGTGAATTGAACTGTCCTTTACCACCACCTAGCTGGCCAAACTTGAACCTAATGTGCATAGGTGTAGCCTTAGTAGCGCGCACAAGAGGTGCGTGCGGTGCCACAAGCGCTGCCTCTTCCGCAGCCGTCAATAGTGGTCTACCAGGGGACACTCCTCGAGGGCCCACTCCATTAATATCACCCATACCACTCACTCTGCCATACCCATTCACTTCAGTGCTCAATCCAAGTTTGGCGAGAGCCTGTAAATTGTAATATGCTTGTGGTGAGTTTAGATCGCCAGCAAGTAACTCAGCTAGAGTAAATGAAGGTGCAGGAGACGTATGTGGTGGCTACGGTACTTCTTTCTCAGCAATACTTGCCAACTGTTGTAAATTATATTCCACCATCGATGGCAAAGAAGGCACTCCGCCTACTCCTGTTACTGCTCCGACACCGGGAACATTATTTACATTTCCTACACTAGGAATGTTATTCTTCTGTCTCACAGGATGTTGGTGTCCTTCTATAATTGGACTACCGTGGGTTTGTACAGTATCTCCCGCTTCTAAATTATCATCGCTTGCATTCGACATCTTCAAAAAATTATCGAATTAAAAATAATATATTCTGAAATAAGTTGTGACAACCCTAATAAATTTATAATAACTCCCTAAGAAAACCTTTATAATTCAGAAATTACATCAACCTCTTTATTTAAAAATTATAAATAAACTGACATGACAAGACAAGCTAGTTGTCAATTAAATCAATAATATTTTATTGTGCCAAAATTATATAATCTATTTACTATATTTACCAAATATTTTAATTTGTTAAATGTATTTTTAAAATAAAATGTTCAATCCTGCATGTCACAAAACTACGCTGACAACCTACTTCACTGATTCGTTACTAAAAGATTTCAAGAACTATAACAAGTTATACATATGACGAGTATACAATATACGGTGTTTGCTATTTGAAAAAATTGTTAAATATATTAATCAAACATCTATTACACTATATGTAAATAAAATATGTGTCTAATTTATTTCTTTAACCTCCGTCTTTTACAGTTAGTCAAAAGAAGAATCCTCTCGTCCTAGCTCACTGTAGCTCAATTATAATAATGAATCCTTGATAGTTATAACCTAGATATAACTAATCTCCTCCTTGTTGACTTCAAATTATTAGTATATAATAGGCAAAGAATGATAACTGCTTAAAAAGTGGTAAGTTGTGATATGTAATATACAAGGAAAATAATTATTTAATTTAGCTCGGGCATCAATTTATACTCGGGCGCCAATTTATACCATTCCCACCCGGATGCCACGAAAAGGGAATGGATAAAATAAATTTTGAAACTATCGGAAATTTTTAAAATAAAATTCTTTTTGAAAAGGGATATATATAATTAAATTTAAAAAGAAAAACAATATTAATTTTAAAAATGAAAAAAACAGAAAAGTATAAAAGTG
Organism: Zeuzera pyrina; assembly: GCA_907165235.1. Lineage (NCBI taxonomy): Eukaryota > Metazoa > Arthropoda > Insecta > Lepidoptera > Cossidae > Zeuzera > Zeuzera pyrina. The sequence continues at coordinate 16,543,936 of OU015624.1, forward strand.
GGTGTGATGGTGTGGTGTGGAGTTTATAAAATTAAATATAAATACCTTTTACATTCACCTTTTAAATTATAATTCACAAATGATAAAAAAAACACTAACTATTGGCTTATATTAGATATTATTGTTCCACATTTCACTCTCACTCGAACTATGTCTTCAAATTTTAAACCACCTTTTCATAATTCTTTAATCTTCTACATAAATCTCGACACTCTTATTAGATGTCTCGGCGAGGTGACAAAGTAATCATATATACTGTTTTAATAGTAATTACTTACCATTTTCGGTTATAGAATTTTTGCCTTGATTATTTTCTTAAAATCATGTCACTTTTTCCGACTTTTACCGAACTCGTTATATCATCTTTGTTTTTATAATCAAATAGAATATCATTTAGAGGAAAAAAATCATGTCTTCACTCCATCAATGGTACGAAAATATCTAATGACATATGCGTTTGTATCGTTTTTTGATCTTCCGGTAGATCATTAAATCTATATAGGTTCATAGGTCAGGGTTTATTAGACGCTATAATTTATTCGGTTATATATTATTAGGTTAATTCGTTAGGTTAATTTATTTATCATATTAGGATATTTTTAAATAAATGTATACAAATAATAAAAATTAAATATTTTTCAGTTAAAAATGTTTTTGTCATTAATTTTATTTTTACGTTTTAAAGTGGTTCGTTTTCCATACAAAAAGTAATCATAATATACTGTTTCATTGAATAGTAAAAATGCTTAAAAATGTGCTCATAAATACTAGTTCAGGTACTTATTTACGCAAAATTAATAAAAAGTAATAAATCTTTAATAGAAATAACATATATCAAATACCGTTTTTTACAAAATGATATGCGTGTGTGTGTGACGCATTTCGTGTAACAACACGAAATGCAAATAAATTAGCGATGTTGCCGGCCCGCGCGCGCCGCCCGTACGCTACGTTGCCATTCATGATATCTCTCCTTCAAACTTCAAAATGGATTAGAAACAATAATTGCGAATTTTCAACAGGACTTCAAATTATTAGTGTACACAATATATTGTAAATCGGTATCAAAAATGTAGACCTAAAATGAGTTAAATTATTATTTAAAACGATGTACAATTATATGTTGTATATTATTTATGTACTTTTATAGTTGATGACAATAATAGATATTATTTGGATATTATTATCTACATACATATCTTCACGCTGTATCCCAACGGGGTAGTCAAAGAGGACGGAGTGTCAAGCGTCACAGTTCTTACATACTTCTTTCGCTTCCTCAAATCTCATCTTTCTCCTCACAGATCTTGGCCTAGGTAGATATACGCTTTGGACATTTCCGTCGGCTAACACTCCAGCTATTTGATCTTCATAAGTTAGCCTTGGTCTTCCTTGGCTTCTTTTACCACTCACTTTTGCTCTGTAGATTTTTTTACATCGGTCTCATCACTCATTCTGTCTACGTACCTGAACCATCTAAGCATTCCTTTTTTCATATTTACTATGATATTGTCGTGCAACTCTGTGATACTGCGTATCTCTTCATTGATTATCTCGTCCCCAAAAGTACACCGCACTTATTATATTTTTATTTAATTTATTACTTTCATTCGAATTCGGGCATATCCAGGCTTCACTACCATACAATAAATTTGGAACAAACGTCGCACTGTAGATGGCCATTTTAGCAGTGTTGTAATATTCACACTATCTAATAATGCGGACAGAGCACCGTTGACTTTATTGCCAGCTGCTGTCAGTCTCTCCACATCCAGCTCACATCTTTCATCCCTCGAAAACGCGCTCCCTACATATACAATTTCGTTCAATTGTTACAGACATTTTCCATTTACCCCTATTTCACACTTTGTCGTATATCTTCCCTTTTAAACACCAAAACCATAGATATGTTCACATTCATATTCAATCCTTTCACTCAACAGTCTTCATTTGTGCACGTAACTAGTGTCTGCAACTCCTCTTCTGATGGTGCTATAAGCACAGCATCGTCAGCGTAGAACAAGCAGTTTGCCACTGTACCATCACATACCGTACCACTTATACTACCTTTCAATGTCTGGAGGCAATTGTCTAAAAGGCAGACATCACGCAGCCCTGTCTGACGCCTGAACAGAATTCGAATCAGGGCGACATGTCACCATCTACCTTTACGCGGGCTCTGTGGTCTCGATATAATGACCTCACATCCTGTAGTAAGGGGCCCTCCACGCCATATTCAGGCAGAAGACTCTATAAATTTCTTTCGTACTACTCTATCGAATGCTTTTTCATGATCCACAAAAGTGCAGAAAACTTTCCGACCTATGGCCAGAAACTTTCCCACGACACCGCGGAGCGAGAAAATCTGATACATACAACTGCTACAGTTCCTAAAACTACCTTGTACATACATACATACATATCCTCACGCTGTATCCCTAACGGGGTAGTCAGAGAGGACGGAGCGCCAAACGTCGCGGTTCTTACATACTTCTTTCGCTTCCTCAAATCTCATCATTCTCCTCACACATTTTCGCCTAGGTATGCGAGAGCTTTTGACATTTCCGTCTGCTAACACTCTGGCTATTTGATCTTCATAAGTCAGCCTTGGTCTTCCTTGCCTTCTTTTACCACTCACTTTCGCTCTGTACATTTTCTTCGTCAGTCTTTCATCAGTCATTCTTTCTATGTGCCCGAACCCTCTAAGCATTCCTTTCTTCATTTTTACAATAACACTGTCGTGCGACCCTATTATACTGCGTATCTCCTCATTGCTTATCCTGTCCGCAAGGGTGACACCGCACATTTTTCTAAGAGATCGCATTTCTACTGCATTTATCATACTTTCACTCGATTTCGGGCATATCCAGGCCTCACTACCGTACAATAAAGTTGGCACCAATACCGCATTGTGGATCGCCATTTTGGCAGTGTTAGATATATTCACACTATCTGCTAATGCGGACAGCACCATTCACTTTATTGCCAGCTGCTACCCGTCTCTCCACATCCAAGTCACATCTTCCATCCCTCGAAAACGCACTCCCCAGATACACAATTTCATTCACTTGTTCTCGACATTTTCCATTTACCCAAACATCACATTTCGTTACTACGTTTGTGGGCCTTTCAAACACCAGAACCTTAGTTTTGTTCACATTCATATTAAATCCTTTTACTTCACATTCTTCTTTCATGCACGTGACTAGTGCCTGCAACTCGGCTTCTGATGGTGCCATAAGCACAGCATCGTCAGCGTACAATAGGCAGTTTACCACTGTGTCAACACATAACATACCACTCATACTACCTTTCATTTTCTGGAGGCAACTGTCCCAATACAGCACGAACAGCCAGGCAGACATCACGCAGCCCTGTCTGACGCCTGAAAAGACATCAAACCAGGGCGATGCGTCACCCTCTATCCTTACACAGGCTCTGTGGCCGCTATATAATGACCTCACAGCCCGTAGTAAGGAGCCCCCCACGCCATACTCAGGCAGAAGACTCCACAATTTCTGTCACACTAATCTATCGAATGCTTTTTCTAGATCCACGAAATAGCCACCTATAGCCAGAAACTTCGAAAATATAGCGAGAAAATCTGATCCATACAACCTCTACCGTTCCTAAAACCACCTTGCGCCTCCCACAAATATCTTTCGGAAACGCCTTTCGTACGTTCAGTCAATACCTTAGTATAGACTTTACTTGCTAAGCTGACCAAGCTGATGGCCCTGTAGCACGCGCAGTCCAAGTGAGAACCTTTCCCTTTGACCATGACTGCGGTGCGCCAGTCCTCTGGAACCTCGCCCTTCTGCAAGCAAAGGTTGCAGAGTGCACAGAAGGCATCCCAGACCCTAGGACCACCATACTTGATCATCTCAACAGTCATGTCATTAATTCCCGCAGCCTTTCCACATTTCAAACTTCTTATCACTTTCTCGATCTCTTTCATACTAATGACATCCTCCAGTCCCTGACCCGAATGTGGCAATTCATTAGAATCGCTCTCAGTATCAGAGACGAAGTCGCCACTCTCATACAGTTCTCCATAGTATTCACTTCATCGCTGCAGAACATATTTTTTATCAGTTAGCAAGTTGTTTTCTTTCGAACGCACTTTATTCATTCTGCAAGGTGCCGGGCCACTTTGGTACTTACGCACTTCTTTCCAAAATAATTTGGAATTTTCCTCGAAGTTGTCCGACATCCTGTTTTCGTCTAACATCCTACACCTTTCACGCTTCTCTTTCACTAGTGCTTTCGTTTCTGCTTTCTTCGGCTTATATCTATCTTTCATCAAATTGTTCATACCACAGTCATTTTTTGTAGCAAGGTAGTCTCGCCATGCTTTCTTCTTCTTACAACCACAAACTACAAACTACAAACTACAACTACAAACTCTTTCACCTCATCATCCCACCACACATCACGCTTTTTACCGTTCCCAATCTTATTCGTTCCACACACTTCTTTTGCAGCCTCGATCATACTATCCCTAAGGTTCTGCCAACATTCTTCAACATCGTCGCTCATCACTTTCAATCTATCATCAAGCTTACCTGATACTACCCTTTCATATTCATTCCTGGTAGTCGCATCTTGCAGTTTCCGTTTTTGATGCGACAAACCGCTGCAGGTTTGGACACTACGCGATGTCGCTATGCTGCAAACAGACCCCTTACTCTGGTTATCACCAGAAAGTGGTCCGTTCCCAGATAGGCTCCTCTATGCGCTCTTGTGTCCATAACCTGCTTCTTGAGCCTGTTATCTACCAGGAATAAATCAATCATACTTCTCTCATGCTTTCTTTCCCAAGTGTACTGATGGCTCCTTTTGTGCTTAAATACGGTATTAGCAACATAAAGATCCTTTTCCATACACACGCCTAACAGAATCCTACCAGCATCATTCACTCTCCTATCTCCATATTTGCCTAGGACAGTCTCAAATCCAATTCGAGCTGTCCCGACCCATCCATTCATGTCTCCACACAAAACAATTCTCTCATTCTCTTCAACCGTCGCTAGAACTTCTCTAACATTCTACCAAAACCGCTCTAGCTCACCCACTCCGACGGAGGACACTGGAGCATACACCGCCAAAATAAAAATTCTCGTCAACCTCAGCTTGAGGCGCACCCAGAGCAGTCTAGGGTTTACACATTTATACTCAGTCATACAATTAAACAAACGAGAGGACAGCAAAACGGCCACCCCCTGGCATCCTCTATCTCCAAGTGGTACCCCTGACCACAGAGCGATGCCCCCTCCGGGCAAGTCAGCAAGTTCACTGCCCCTTCGCTTGGTTTCACTCAAACATAACACATCCAGTCTTTTCTCTTCCATAATATCAATCACTTCATTCATCTTCTCTTCAATCCCACCTCTCACATTCCACGCAGCTATTCTGCACTCCTCCCTCCACTTCCCGCCGCTAGGTGCACAGCGTGTTGGGTGGCGGTCCCCAACGCCGAACTGCACTTTGCTTACACCAGCGGGGACACACTGGTGTCCGTCGCTTTCGGGGGACGCCCTAGCATTTAAATCTGCGTTGTCCCGCATGGTAAGCATAGTAGAGGAATTGCAGCCCTGAAAAGGGCTGGCAGGGGTCGCGACGAGCACGCTTCCTCAGTTGACCTTGTGCCTCGCAGAAATAAGTATCTTTTAGAAACGCTTTTCATACGTTCAGTCAATACTTTGATATAGACTTTACTTGCTAAGCTGACCAAGCTGATAGTCCTATAGCACGCGCAGTCTAAATAGGAACCTTTCCCTATATAGAGAGGCACCATGATTACGACGCGTCAGTCCTCCAGAACCTTTCACTTCTGCCAGCAATGATTGCACAGTTTATAGAATGCATCCCTGACTCTAGGACCACCATACTTGATCATATCAGCAGTCACCTTATCATTTGCCGCAGTCTATCCAAACTTCAGACTTCTTATCGCTTTCTCAATCTCTTTCATTCTAATGACTTCCTCTAGTTCCTAACCCGAGTATGACGATTCATTAGGATCACTCTCAGTGTCAGAGACAGAGTCGCCACTCTCATACAGTTCTCATAGTATTCGTTCCATTGCTGTAGAAAAGCTTTTTTGTCTGTGAACAGATGATGTTGTTTCGAACACACTTTATTCATTCTGCAAGGTGTCGGACCACTTCGGTATTTACTTATTTCTTTCCAAAATAATTTGGAATTTTCTTCGAAGTTGTCCGACATCTTGTTTTCGTCTAACACCCTACACCTTTCACAGTGTTGCAGAGTTTACCTCCTCAATAATATAGCACAATGAGCGTAGGTCTACTACGCCGGAGTGCGCGAGTTTGAATCCTGCAATGTGGTCGTAACATTGTAGCTCGTAACACAGTTTAAACAACTGACACGGACTACAGGGCATCATTAATTTTTGTAATAGAAATTGTAACAGAAAATAAACATTATCTTATCTTATTATTTTGTAAGAAAAATATAAATATTTTTCATTTTTATTCGTAGGTTTTTTTATATAAAATGAATTATATATTTTAATTTCTAATATTTTACTACCTAACAATATAATAACGGTATAAAAATAAAAATAAAAGAGTGTGTAGGGATTCGAACACTGAAAATTACAAATGTCTAGTATCAATATATACCACTGGGCTAATTTGAATTAAGAATTCATGTTGAAATTATTAAATAGTTCAATCACTTCAACTTAGTATACATGTGTGGGTAAAAAGATCAAATTTGTGATTTGAATTATTTATCATGATATGTGACTAATAGGTCTACAGGATAACTTACAAAGTTGTCGGATAAGTTGCGTTTAGGTGTAAAGTGTACGCAAACATAACTTTCGTGAGAGGAAATACAAAAATAACTCTATAAAAAAATAAAAACCACGAATTTGCGTAAGTGACGCCATCTATTGAGAAAATAGGCGCTCGGGAACCGAACGAACCATCTTAATGATCTCAATAATTTCAATGTTGATATTGGTTTATACGTAAGAGGTGGAAGTTGTGTTATTTTATTAAAAATATATAGGCATATTAAAGGAAAGGAATCAATTTAATTCAAAATTCAAAATTATTATTTATATTCAGATTTTTCTTTATCATTTTATACTCAATTTATTCGTTTCAATTTCAGAATTTTAATGTTGAACTGTTTATTTTAAACCTTCTTATTGGAAATTTTAAGATAATATTTTACAGTTGGAAAGTGACTTAATTAAATTAATGTTAATAATTTGATATATTAGTTTCAAATTTTTTTTGTAAGAAAGAAGAATATTTGTAACATTTTTTTTCCTTTTTTATGAGCTTAGAGATTGTCAGAGAAATTAGTTGTAGAACTGGCAAGTTAAAAATTTTAATATGTTTTTTGGAAGAATAGAAGAAAATTTTTGAAGAATAGGAGAAAACAAAAACGAGGATTAGAAGGAAGGATGTGATGGAGTGAGGACATGATTTTTTCCTCTAAATGATATTCTATTTGATTATAAAAACAAAGATGATATAACGAGTTCAGTAAAAGTCGGAAAAAGTGACATGATTTGAAGAAAATAATCAAGGCAAAAATTCTATAACCAAAAATGGTAAATTTTACTATTAAAACAGTGTATATGATTATTTTGTCACCTCGCCGAGACATCTAATAAGTGTCGAGATTTATGTAGAAGATTAAAGAATTATGAAAAGGTGGTTTAAAATTTGAAGACATAGTTCGAGAGTGAGAGTGAAATGTAGAACAATAATATCTAATATAAGCCAATAGTTAGTGTTTTTTATCATTTGTGAATTATAATTTAAAAGGTGAATGTAAAAGGTATTTATATTTAATTTTATAAACTCCACACCACACCATCACACCCACTTTTATACTTTTCTGTTTTTTCATTTTTAAAATTAATATTGTTTTTACTTTTTAAATTTAATTATATATATCCCTTTTCAAAAAGAATTTTATTTTAAAAATTTCCGATAGTTTCAAAAATTATTTTATCCATTCCCTTTTCGTGGCATCCGGGTGGGAATGGTATAATCTGTAGCTGGAGAGTATGTTAGAACGTGTCTTTTAACTGCAAATTTAAGTTTGTTCTCGAATCCAACATATTTTTTTGGTAAATACATAACACAAATACATTATACGGTGGTAAGAAACCCTCGACACGCAGAGTCCGAGTAGTACTTGGGCGATTTTTAATTCTATCGATACCAATAGTATACCAATAATAAAGTAATACCAATAATATCGATATCAATAGTATTTACAACTTAATGTTAACTATGCGAAGCTCTGAAAGTTGCGTGTCACGCGTCATTTTATAATTTACTTTATTCTCTTGACATAACGTCCGACTGTAATTGTATGATATCAGTTTTTGAACTTTAGTTTCAGGAAAACAATGTGGTGTGCCAGGCACTTGTAACAGGCATTGTTGTGGCACACCTATATTTTCTTATAAAAAAAGTGTAAATTTTCATTTAGTCTTAATTTGGAGCTGTTATTCGATAGGTACATGAACGTGCCAAAAAATAGACAATAAAAGTTGGTGTGCCGAAACATTGCAGCAAGATTAAATGAGTCACACCAACGTTTTATTATATAACCTTTTGACAGCTAATTTGTGGCAGTAATTTTAAGTTGTTATTTTATGGGTACATTAACGATGCAAAAAATTCATCGGAAGTGAGGGTATAAAAAGTATATGCTATCGGTTGCTCGCTGGCACACAATGATTTCTATCATTCATTCTGTAAGTGCTCCAACTCTCTACTCTACTACTCTAACTCTACACTCTAAATCCATTGTAACCGGTTAATCGATAGTCTGGTGTTATTGCATTGCGCTCTCAGTCTATATTATAAAACTGAATGCAGTGTTATGATAAAAATGAAGTAAGGAATGCTTAGATGGTTCGGGCACATAGAAAGAATCAGCGATGAAAGAATGACGAAGAAAGTCTACTAAGCGAAAGCGAGTGGTAGCAAAAGCTAACTTACGAAGATCAATTAGCCAGAGTGTTAACTAACGGAAATATCAAAAGCACTCGCATACCTAGGCGAAAATGTGTGAGGAGAATGATGAGATTTGAGGAGGCGTAAGAAGTGTGTAAGGACTTTGAAGCTTAGCGCTCCATCCTCTCTGAATACCCCGCTAGGAATACCGCTTGAAGATATGTGTGCATGTTCATAAACGTAATAAAATGCTGTAAAATTTACGTTATAATATGCTATCGACAATCGTTTTGATCAATCTGAAACTACGAATTGTGAAGATAAATCGTATCGTATATGGGGGCCTTGAGAACTGAGTCGAAATAAGTTTAGTAGTTTTTAGAGTTTCGTACATCAAAAGGAAAAAAGGGTTCCTTTCGAGATTATTCACATGTCTGTTCGTTTGTCACAGTTAATTTTCTTTCCATCTGTGTGACTTAACAACTTAAAAACTGGGCATAGTACGAAGCACATTAGCTTTACTTTGTGATCTTGTTAATGCGAATGCGTTGCGTAGTTCATATTTTAAAACATTCATAGGAGAATAACAGAAGGGGACGTTAGGGTACTTCAAGTCGACTTGACTTTTCTCCTTTTTCTTATCGACGAAATTTAAGAATTTATAAATTTTCGGGGAATGTAGTCGTAGGTCTTACAGATTTTTAGAAATAAAATTTCAAAATGTACACTCATACATGGAACCATTTGAGGGCGAGTCCAATTCACACTTGATCGATTTTTTAAGTGATGCGTAAACAGATAAATTATCTAATTAGTAAGTTCATGTATTATTATTAATTGACTGATTAGTGTAATTTTAATAATAGTAGTACAGTCCATTAAAATTACAAACTAAACTTCAGTAACGGAAAAATACATTTAAACATCTTTTCCTTCGAAAAACTTACTTCGTCGTTTTTCTAATGTTTATATATCATTTCTTACAGTCGCGTTAACTGGAAAGCAATTGCCAATCAAAATAAAACATAAGATAGGACCTTCAAAACAACAACTTCAAATAAATTATCTACATGATCTTCGAAATAGACTGTATTTTCAACAAGAAAAACAGTTTATTTATATGTATATATGTTGAAATCTAATTCAAAATTTATTTTTCCTGAGCTTATGGGTTTTTTATGCTAGAGATATTCCGAGGGCTGCTACCCCGAAGGTGTTTACTCTACCTTTTCGGACTGTTTTTATGCCCTCGTGCACATAAACACGACCCTTGACAATCTTGTTTATCTTAGACTCTGAAAATAATTTTATATTTTAACGATAAAGTCACTAAAGCTAATCGCTACGTAATTCTGATTCCCTGAAAATTGTACATGACTCGCTCTTTCGACTAACAGACTTTTGCAGACAGCGACATGGATAACTTTAAAAGATTACGGTAACGATTAATTATTTAACTTTACGTTTTATTCATTTAAGTATAAAAAACGATTACATACTTGATATTTTATTGTATTTTCCTGTACATTTTCCAGTGTAGGTAGTGTAAATTTTAGATAGATTTTTTCTTACAAAACAAGAACGAGCGAAACCTATTTTCTAGGTTTGGTTGTTACGTGATTGAAGACAACTTGTTGTATTTGTAAAATTTATTGGAACAGTTCCGTTGACAAGTTGCAGTAATTTGAATGTAACGATGACAAAAAGAAATCCGCCCAAGTGTGTGTCGAACCACACACTATGAACAGCTCCATCCATAGACGGGACGAAAGTTAAAATTAAAATTCACGATTAAAATTCAATTTATCTGATTACATACTTTGTCGTGGCTAGAGTAATATAAAATATTTACACATGCATATTCTCACGCTGTTTCCCTAAAGGGGTAGTGAGAAAGAACGGAGTGACTTCTTTTACCTCCTCAATCCTCATAAAATATATAATCTACCTATATAAATAAAAATGAATCGTCGAAATGTATGTACGCGCATAACTTCCAAACGACTGCACCAAATTAGATAATTCTTTTTTTTATGTTCGTTATTGTCAGGACAAGGTTTGTATAAAAAAAAATTGAAAAAAAAGAAAAATTTTAAAATCTATAATATGAAAAGTGAGTGAGAGAATGAGACAGAAGACTGTGAGAGAATATATTGACAAAACATTGACAGATTAGTGGAATAAGAAGGGGAAGGTTTATGTATATGTGCCGTCATTATAAATCGAATATGGCGGATGTTCCACAATAGGAAATTACTTTTTTGTTTAACACCAACAATATGGGTATTAAATGAAATGTATTACGCGGGGGAAGCTTTGTGTATATGTGACGTCATCGTACATCCAATATAGCGGATGTTCCACAATACGTACAGTTGTGCTCATTCCAAGAATACCACTAACGCCAACTGACTTTCCTTTTGAATTTAAACGTCTCCAGTTTCCAGTGCGCCTTGCATTCGCAATGACAATTAATAAATCCCAAGGCCAATCGTTAGAAGTGTGTGGAATAAATCTTGAATTGCCGTGTTTTTCGCATGGGCAGTTGTACTTTGCGTGCTCAAGATTCGGGAAACCATCGGCACTATTTGTTTTCTCTCCAGAAGGAAAAACGAAAAATGTACAGTTACTTTACAAAGCATTACAATAGATATGTTGTAAATATTTAAATACTATACTTTATTGTTTGACGCAATATAACCGATATGATTTTACCGTGCAACGTGGCTTGCGCAGGCCGGCAGAGTGAGGTGTGGGTTGAGTATTTAATGATGTTATTATTACTATCACCTGGAGAGTGGTGTACCTAATTTGTTTAAGGGCGCCTAGTACACCTCTGCAATCGACATCTAATGGGTTATTTATAGAAAGTTAATTAATGAGACACCAGAAAAACATCACACGAAGAAACAACATTTATTTCTTATAACTTATTCTCTGTGGTGGATTCAATCAGTTCGCTATGTATTTATTATAAAAGTTAGTAACCATTTAAAAAGATTAAATGCTATGGTTAAACAACATTATCTTGTTTATTATTATATATATTAAATAAGAACATCTATTATCTAACAGCACTTGGATATTAATTAGTTTACGGAATAATTGATTAGTATTAAAGTTTTACAAGTATTGAGCTCAGATATTACTTGTTATAGTTACAACAATATAATTTATTTATATTATCTTAAATTAAAGAGAAATGTACCTAGTTATAAAGGCTTAGACACCATTACCTTGTTTATGTACTGCATTTAAATTCTTAGTAGTACAGACACATAAACTCAAGTACATTTTATACCTTATTAATCAGCATTTCATTTCTCAGAGAAAAATATATTAGATACACAATACCTTTACGTGGAGCTAATATCTAATAGAGAATCATTTATTAGTTACAAGTAGAGGAGTGTTATCAGTTTTATCACTGATCAATCTAAAGAAGGGGGTGGTCATCCACCAACTGCACTACTGGCATCACAGCACACACATGCCCCGGTCCTCAAAGATTCTCCTTTAACAAGAACTGCGGCCTGGCCACGCGATATAGCACCCAAGTGAAGAAGACTTAGACTTCTTGATAGTCAGAGTAGTGCACCAAATCATTCTAAGTACTATTTTGATTAGTTCATACTGAAGTTTAGATGAATGTTGAATCGATTTTACTACTATTCCAAAGTATTCATTACATACAGGGACAGGAGGTCCACCTGGTTTCTTTAGGTGTCCTTTGAACTCTGTAACAAGCATCCTATTCCCTAGTGCTATCATCATTGCTTGCCCTTATCTACAGCTAAAGTACTCACCATGGGATCCACCATGAGATTACCTCAACTACTTTAACATAATTATTAACTCATTTATTCTAATCGGGGTTGCTACTCCCAAACAAATACAGCTAAGACTATACTAGGCGACATGTGGCCTAACTTTAGCTTCTTCATGAGACTTTGATGAGGCAGCTTGTCCCGCAGCAGAGAGAAAAGAAAAAAGGAAGCTGTCGGATACGAGACGCTTTTTATACCCCACGACGAAGGTCACCTATGCTCCTACTCCTGGAACAACTAGTGAAGAGACAGTGGTCGACAAACCCTATCTAAAATTACACCTACCTAGCGAGTCGATAAAATTCATTAATTCTTTCTAAGTGTATGACGTTTATGTCAACTATAGTTTTATTATTATTCGTTAGTACTCATAAGTTTATGAACTAGAGACCTAATATTTCATTAATTTAGAGCTTATTCTATCTGAAAACAAAGGCTACATATTTAGAGTCTATCGATACGTTTATCGAACATATCTTTACATCCACACTTCTAAGTATAGATAATCTAGACCAACGGTACATTTGTCATCGAAGCCGTGTGCGTGTTCTAGAATGTTGTAGAAAGTTCTATTTACAAACGAATTATTAAAAATAATATTACTAAAGGAGTTCTAGATAATTCGTAGGTTGTTATTTTTACATTAATATTACTCAATACTCAAAGATACTATCTTTATAACAAGTTTGTTCCTGCTGAAAGGCTTACGGTCAATGCTTCAAACGTGATTTAAGAAAGCTAAACTGGTCTACGTTGTCCATGTCCGTCTGTCACAGTGAATGTTGTTTGTAAACATTTAGGTTAAACAAGGAATGCCTTATTTTTCTAGATAACAGAAGTTAAAAGTTAATTTATCTTTTAAGTAATTACGTGCATCTATAAGTATTATAAGTTATTGTTCTCCATGTCGGTGGAGACTCAATATGACTGCTACAACCGGAAGTGTTACATTTCTTTAGTCCACGACTGTACACCACTTATGTGATGCTGAGGCGGGTATAAGCAGTAGATAGTCTGAAATTCAGAAATTTTGAAAATATTTACGGAAAGAAGGCGGTACGAAGTTCGCCGGGTCAGCTAGTATATAATAAAATATATAATATGCTTGCACAATAATAATTTTATCGACATTAGAAATAAGTTTTTATTTCTTAACTATTGTTAATCACGTGTATTAACATTTGATTATGTTGATAATTAATGAATTGAAACATCGTCGTCTGTGATTGTTACTACTTTTCGATAACTTATTCATGATTTGATATTATCGAATAGCAGTTTTAAAAATGAGCAGTCAAGAATTACACGATCTAGCGAAAGCTTTTCATTATAACACAACATAACATATCTTCACGCTGTATCCCTGTATCTTTTCATTATATTTCCATATATTCTACGTTTCCAGCCACGTCGATGTCCTAAAAGAACGAAATATTTCATAGTATTTCTTTATTCAAATTTCATAGTATTTTCCAAAAACTATGATGACTATGACAACGACGACTATGATAAACAAGGCGATATGCGACATTTTTATAATCCCATAGTTGAAAAATTAGATGAGGGTGGTACTTTTTACGTCTTTAAAAGCATGTATCTCAGTAACAATTAAATTAAAAAAAACATTTCGAAACCTCTACATCATTCTATCTATCTAAAGATATCCCATACACGCTTATGTGCGTTGGTCTTTCAGTCTCTCAGTTACATGTATGGAGTGTCGATACTTATTTTTCTTTCGTAATTTCTGCTCATAAAAAATAGCTACCTTTCATCTACAGAGCGCAATAGTCTCCGAGTAAAATGCCTGTGACATCGGGCAGATCGACGAACAGGCGAACAGACTGAAAAAGCGAAATTATGAGATTTATGTTTTTTTTCATTAACGAATGTCTTCATATTTTTTATATTACAATTTATTGTTGTTGTATTGTATTAATTTTTCGGTCGATTCTGAGCAGAAAGCCAGTATCGCGGGAAACTGGTCGCATTTCTCGACGTCTAATATTTTTATTATTGTAAGCACGATATCTTTCTAAATGTGCTCATATTAAAAAATCATTACAAGGCAAAAAAATTTCTAGCACTATGTCAGATATGAGAGATATTACAATACATAATTAAATTACTAAATAAAACTAATTTAGACTGACTGACGGTTGTACGGCTCTATGTTACAACTGGTACAGTAAGATCAAAACAACGACGACAGCTGACTGGGGGAGTAACTGCAATTCCAAGCAAATGAACTCATTTTCTAAATTGTGAACCTAGTCGGGAATCAGACTTAGGATCCGCGGCTTAGAAGGCATATGTACTAAACTCTAAATCATCTGGCCTGTATAATACGAATTACTTTTTTTCGCTAAACATTCACAATGGTACCCAGCTTCCTGAGGTTGAAAAATCCTGTGGGGCTTTTACCCACTAAAAATCATGAAAAACTCCTGAAAATTTTCATGAAGTTGTTGCGGGCCTGCGGCTTCTAAGCACGTCCACGGGGACATTGGTACTCTTCGGGGTCGCATGAACGAACGACAGGAATTCCCCCTAAATCTGGCGCAACACCAAAGTCTTGTTATAAATTGCTTTGTGAAACAGGCGGAGCCTTATTCTCTATCTTGGGCTACGACACTGAATATTTGAAGTAAGCTTCTAGAAACAATACTAATTTTAAAAGTACGTAAAAAATGTAGTAAATTCTTTCAAACATTTTTTTAACAAATTGTTATCAATAAAAATCTTCTACAGTTTCATCGTTTCATTTGTATTTGTCCCATTTTAATTTTATTTTTTATAAAATGAAAACGATAGCGTAACAAAATAAAGCGTGTGTCGTGATATCGCATTCGAAGGCTAGGTTAATCAATTAATAAAGCAGCTTATCGATTGCACATACATGCGATTTTTCTTTATTTTATACTAACACGTCTTTGGGGTAATATGTAAGATCATTAGCGATCGGTTATCAGACCATTGTCCCTCGCAGATATAGTGGGCTCCGTGCCAGCTTAAAAGACTCTGATATCGTAACAATCGGAATGGAAGTCACGATTGGACACGCGTCACATTAATGACTCTGCGTTGTCGTTATGTATTACAAAGCAAATGATCATTCTTATACCACCATATTACTAAAACCTTTATAAAATACACAAATGTTGCTAAATCCAACTACATCTAACTGAAAATAAATGAAATTAATTCACTACTGCACATAAATACATTTTATTACCTTTTGAAATTTGGTTTTAAAGTTTGTGCATGTTTCAGATGACTGGCTTTAAGTTGAAACAGAAAACTAATACAGTAACTAGTGAAATAACTAGTAATTAGTGAAACGGTAACTTCTGTTCCAGTGCAAATGAACTTCAATTTGACATTTGATATTCGTTATAATGAACCACAAATAAAAGTTTTAGTGTTATGTAATTAGTCTTGTATAAAGTAACGACTGGTAGTAGGTACTTTAAATCCTATAGAATACTTAGATCTAGATCAACTTTTAACTTTCTCTTTTGATTTCTCGATAACAAATAATGAATTAGGTTAGGACAGCTTAGGTAAGGTTATGTCGTAAGTGGGGTGCTGGGTTAGGCAACCTCCTCGTGGTGCACCCTGGGCGCCGACCGGTAACTGCTCGTTGTTTAATGGGTTGTTACTGGGCGGCCGCTAATAGCCCGACCAAGGGGGGGTAAGGGGTGTCCATCAGCGTGTATCCTGAAGGATGCACGTTGATGGGTTTCTTAGTTCCGGGTTGGGACCGAGTACGCGATGCCGAAAGGACCTGGCCCGGACAGGGGGGTGGGAAATGTCCTCTTTTATGGGGACAAGTTGTGTTCCCCGTCCTCTGCGTGAGGGCGGGGGTCAAATGTCGGGGTCACTTGCCCCTCTTTTAGGAAGGGTATTGTGGCCCCGGAGGTGGAAAGAAGGAAAATTTTTGAAAACCCGTGAGGAAACACGTAAAAATCTGAGGTGGAGAAAAGGAAAACTCGAAAGTAAACCCGTGAGAAAACACGTTAAAATCAGAGGTGGAGAGAAGGAAAACTCGAAATGAAACCCGTGAGACAACACGTTAAAATCAGAGGTGGGAAGAAGGAAAACTTGTAAAAACTCGTGAGTA
The DNA here is from genome assembly GCA_907165235.1 of Zeuzera pyrina. NCBI lineage: Eukaryota > Metazoa > Arthropoda > Insecta > Lepidoptera > Cossidae > Zeuzera > Zeuzera pyrina. Next base: position 16,560,843 of record OU015624.1, read on the forward strand.
AACACGTTAAAATCAGGTGGGCGTGCGGATGCCCCTGCCGTGGTGTAGACGGGGTGCGTAAGCCGCCACTTTGGAGGCCTGGGGTGTCCTTCGGGGGAAAGCGCCTCACCAAATGGCCGCGGGACGATGCGCGCGGTGTTCCCGCGCGCCTCCCAGGAGAGCGGGCAGGTCAAGCTGCCCGCACACGGAGAAAAGGCCAAGCTTAGGCTGGGAATGGCCGTCGGGGCCGCGGCAGAATGCAAATGCGTACCAGTTGCCCCGGCACTATGGCATCGAGGAGGAACACCATCAGGTTTTAGTGAGTAGACTCGGCCTAGCACCCTAATGTAGAGGAGTCCCACATACCCCCCTGCCACCCCCCTAGGCGGGACGGGATGCGTAACGCATTTCCTGACGTAAAAAAAGAAAAAAAAGGTTACCTCGTAAGTAATAAATAACTAATGAAACAGATTTTGGGGCTGAATGATACAAATTTTAGCGCGCTTCGTTTCCAAGCTCCAAATCCATGATTTGGAGGCACTAAGCGTGGCAGGCAAGGGTGCTGGGTCGGATAACCTCTTCGTGTTGCACCCTGGGCATTAATCAGTAATTGCTCGTTTATTAATAGGTCACTGGGTGGTAACGAATAATCCAGCAAAGAGGGAAGGTGAGGAGCGCTCCATTCATATTTCTTTTGTTTTCAGAGGACAGTAGGGACGCATTTGACGGCACTAACTCTGGTGTCAAGTATTGTTCGAGGATACACCATACTATCTACTCATCCGCTCACCACACTGATACTTGTACGATCTCCGTGAATGGTCTTAAGGCGGTGCGTTGTGTCTTTACTTTGGCTTGCGTGGGCTTGCCTTTAATAGGCAGCCCAAGAGAAATGAAACCCGTAAGAAACCATGATATACAAGTTAAAACCTACGGCTATATCTTTGCCCGAGAAACTCCTCCCGTTTCCCGGAGCTTAGAACCTATGAATGCGGAGTTACACGTTAACTGAGTCGACGACCAAGGGGCACCAGCTGACCGGTTCTCGGTTTAAAAAAACCATGCAAAAATGAAAAAAAAAGATAAAAGCCAGCTGACGGAGAAACCCTTAATACTCTTCGTTAGCTGGCAAAATTGCACTGGAATCTTCTTTAGTAATCTCATAGCCAATCCGCAGCAATCTGCGAAGACCGTCGTAGAGACGCCGAAGACCCGTCTACGAGTTGAAAGCGAGTAGTTGGGAGCGCCAGATCATGGAGCGCATCAGTGATGAGCACACAATGAGAACACAAGAAACTAGCATAAATCCATATTCGGCTAGCTAAAAGACCCTCCTAAGGTCCCGTTTCTGCCCAGCTCAAATATTACCCAACTAGGAAGAGCCAAAATGGCCTCGGATTTGAACTACATACCGGTAAATCATACAATAAATTACAAGAGAGCACAAATTATTTATATGTATATTGATAGTTAAATTGATGTATCTACCTATAAGTTTATCATTGCTGTTTTTGAATTTTTAATGTATGATACATACATAAAAAAATATGCATGCATCATAGAAATATTACATTATTATGATTGAAAAACGAACTCGCTGTAACGCAAAGAAACCCGCTTTGAGATTTTAGCGAACGGGATTTACACATAGTACATTGTATTGTAATTATTTTGATAAAAAATTCTAAGGTTCCTTCAGAAAGTAATAACATAGGCAACGGAGAAATCAAAGCATAAAGTAAACAATTCAGCGCTTTCCGACGTCCAGTCAGTACCCTCATCACCGCACGACAGATCACCCGAATCAATTTACACTCTATGTCCTACACCATCTATTACTTCCTGTATTACATATGCATGCATATACGTGTCTCTGTTTATAACTACTTTACTTAATATAACTGTATTCCGTTTCATATTGCAAACAAACTCAATAATCTTGCACACTGATAAGTATATAGAGGTATTATATTATATTACCTACAAACAATAAATTCGCAGGGTACAATTGCTTGTAATCCGGTTACCGACGCCGATATTTAATTACATAACTCTGAAACTAAATATTCGGACTCAAATTGTCAATGTTAGATAAACAACAACGATAATTAATTTAAAAAATCAAGAATTAAATTTCCCTAAGCAACAAAAGCTTACAGATTCAAATTAAATTAGATGGAAGGTTAGAACAAAATTCAGCCGTAATTACATTTACCGGAACACCAAAACAAATACCTACTTCAATGTCAATTTAAGATTGAATCGTTCGTCCCCTGTGACAAAAGCCTCTGGCTTTATTCCTTATCAAACTGAAAATAATTTTTCTTTTAAAAATATAAAGCTAGACGTTGTCGAAACTGCTTATAAATTGGAGTGATTACAAAGAGCACGCCTTTGGCCAATGTTTTTGGGCCAATATTGAATTATTCGTTTTTGTTTTCTATTTCATTAATACAGAAAAAATATAATATTGTATTTTTTTCTCTGATCAATTTAGCTCTGCTACGCCTATTTTTTGCCTGGAATCACTTATACTAAAATTAAATAAAACTATGAAATGTTATATGTCTCAAGGAAGTCTGAAGTCAAATTACAAATATTTCATAAATAAATAATAATAATAATAAACTCAGACATTTTCACACAGCGCCATCTAGTCCCAAAGTAAGCAGCACAGCGCTTGTGTTATGGGTAATAGACAACTGATATACTACTAAAATAAATAAAAATTTATGTACGTGTATATAATGAATACGTTTTCCGGATCAATAATTTCTTCGCAAGTCACATATGTTGTGTAATGGGTACTTTCTTGAACTTTTTATTTCAATGTGAACTACGAAAATTAAAAAGTCATTACCGACTCAAAGAAATAAATCATTTGCTTTCCTTTGCAACATTCGTTCAGAGGGTTTAATTTACATCGAGGGTGAGTTCCGCTTAATTCCCGATTTGTGCCGCCGCCAAAAACGAATTGTTGACTGGAACGAGCGGCTGGGCCCAGAAATTACATTGAACCTGAACCCTTCGCCTTATGCGGACTAGAAAGCAATGGGACTTATGCGAATAAAGTAACTAAATAAATAACAGCAGTGAGAAAATTGTTTTACAATACTTACAGAGGTATATAGAGGTACCTATAAGATATTTTACATTTTAAATCTAATACTTTTTTGACTAGTTTTACTTGACAGATCTTGAAAGTCTTGTCTTGAATGTCTTTTCATATAATATAAAACAACACACGAGAGAAAGAGAACCGTTAGCTCTAGCGGCTTTTACAGCGTCACCAGTCGCGCTGAAGTGAGCGCAGAAAACACTGCCTAAGGTCGACTGTCTGATGGTTCCTCCAGCCTAGAGATACCTCGTATGGAGGCCGAATCTTGGACTCAAAGCGTTATCAGTGGATTTTCCGCACTCGCGTGCATGAAGATTAAATGAACACGAAATGAACCCGAAGAAAAATACCCTAAATTGGTGACTCCGACGAAATAAAACTTCAACATTGGTGACTCCGAACGTGGACTCAGTGATTATAGGACTTCTAAATTAATTTCGTAAGCGACTCACTTTAAAAACGTGATTGCATGGAGCACATAAAAGAGGTCGAGTGGCATATGTGGAAAATAAGAACCGTGTCAATAGTTTCTCAACTTACGGTACGATACAGTACGCTACGATACGGTACGCTTACGGTAGCTCACGAATCAGAGGCAAGTCAGGCGGTGCCGAAAAGAAGAAAAGTCAAAGTCATATTCAAATGGCACCTGCAGTCTGTAGGACGGTACATCTTGGGCCAGTTGAGTATATGAAGAATAGCCTGTGGCAACAATTGTGCAATTAGTGGATCACGAACACCAACAGGTACCCGTTTCCGCAACCGCCAGATCTTACCTATGGATTGGCAGACAAGAAGAGAAGCTGAACTGGAACACTTTCTATTGGTGCATTTTTTAAAAACACGATTTCCATAAACTTACAGAAATGGTGACAGCAGGCGATATCAGTTAAGAATGCTAACAAATAAAATTTTACGACATTGCGAAATAGACGCTAGACGCACGAGGCAATTGTGAAATTCGATGACATTACCAATAATATTGTAAACGTGATACGGCGTTTTATGTTGTTGATTTTTAAAAGATTATTGTACAAATACAGTTGTTAAAATTTTTTTGTGAAAAATTTTTGGAAGTAAGGGAGTGTACCTAATGTAGCGATCTCGCGATGCTAAAAGCGCTAAATTGCATTTCTGTAGAATATAAACCAATTAACCGTTAGGGATACAGCGTGAAGATATGTATGCATGTATAAAGCAATTTGAACGTGTGGCTCGCCAGTCGCTTGCATACCATCGCCCTGCCATGCCACTTTGGCAGATATTCCATCATAGATAATAACTTTTTTCTTCAATACCAACAATATGGGTGCCATGCCACTTTGGCAGATATTCCATCATAGATAATAACTTTTTTCTTCAATACCAACAATATGGGTATCGAATGAAATGAAATATGCAGGGAAAAGTTTCTGTATATGTGACGTCATCATAAATCTAACATGGCGGATGCTCCGCGATAGGAAGTAATTTATTTCAAGACATCCATCAAAATGGGTATGGTGGAGGTCTCAAAAGAAATGAAACACGCAGGGGAAAGTTTCTCCATATGTGACGTCATCATAAATCCAATATGACATCTTCCATAATGGAAAATATTTTTTTTGTTCAACACTAACAATACGGGTATCAAATAAAATGGAATATGCAGGGGAAGGTTTTTGTATATGTGACGTCATCATAAATCCAATATGGCGGAACGTCCATTACAGAAAATAACTTTTTTGTTCAACCTCAACAATATGGGTATCAAAAGAAATAGAATACGAAGGGGAAAGTTTCTGTATATGTGACGTTATTAAAAAATCCAATATGGCCGATGTTCCACAACAGAAAATAATTTTTTTGTTCGAAACTAACAATATGGGTATCAAATGAAACGGGTATCCCGTTCCCAGGAGAAAGTTTCTGTATATGTGACGTCATCACAACTCCAATATGGCGGATGTTTCATTACAGAAAATAAGTTTTTTCAAGACATCCAACAATATAGGTATCAAATGAAATAAATACACTGCAGGATTTTGATGTCATCATAAATTCAGTATAGCGGACGCTCCGCGATAGAATGTAATTTTTTTTCAAGAACTCCTCATAGCTATCTGGGGTAACTTTGGTAACCCGGAGAGGTAACGGGAAAATTTTCCACGCAGACGAAGTCGCGGGTACAGCTAGTATACCTTTATTCGTACACCATTATATTCATCAGTATACCTGTACCTTTATTAGATCGTTATCGCTTGGTATCGATATACATACATCCCTATATATACACACATTATCTTCACGCTGTATCCCTAACGGGGTAGTCAGAGAAGACGGAGCGCCAATCGTCACGGTCCTTACATACTCCTTTCGGTTTCTCAAATCTCATCATTCTCCCCGCAAAGTGTGCGAGGCGAATGATGAGATACCTAGGCGAAAGTGTATTAGGAGAATGAAGAGGAGAATAGTGCTTTTAACATTTCCGTCGGTTAACACTCAGGCTATTTGAACTTCATAAACCAGCCTTGGTCTTCCTTGGCTTCATTTACCACTCAATTTTGCTCTGTAGATTTTCTTCGTCAATCTTTTATCACTCATTTTTTCTAAGCGCCTGAAGCATCTAAGCAACCCTTTCTTCATTTGAACAATAACACTGTCATGCAACCCTATCATACTGCGTATCTCTTCATCGCTAATTTTATCCGCAAGTGTGACACCATGTATATTTCTATGAGATCGCATTTCTACTGCATTTATCTTACTTTCACTCGATTTTGGGCATATCCAGGTCTCACTACCGTATACAATAAAGTTGGGACCAACATCGCATTTTGTATAGCCATTTTCGGTGAGTTAAATATATTCACACTGCCTACTAATACAGACAGCACCGTTCACTTTATTGCCAGCTGCTACTCGTCTCTCCATGTCCAACTCACATCTCCCATCCCTCGAAAACGTACTCCCCAGATATACAACTTCGTTCACTTATTCTTGACGTTTTCCATTTGTCCATATTTCATACTTTGTCTGTACATCTTCCGTTTCAAACACCAGAACCTTAGTTTTGTTGACATTCATATTCAATCCTTTCACTTCGCAGTTTTCTTTCATGCACGTTATTTAGCGTCTGTAACTGTCCTTCTGATGGTGCTATAAGCACAGTATTGTCGGCGTACAAAATCGATATACGTAGGCTTTTAAAAGAATGTACCTAATTAGATAAATTATACGATTTTTCATAATTCTAATATAATGTATTATAATAAAAGCGTAAAAAAATGTGTGTACAAGCAATCTCTGTCGAAATACGGTAGTAAATAGGACATCGACAATGATTAACGGCCGATGTGATTCGAAACCGCAACCTCATTTGCAGCCTACTAAAGCACATAACCGAGCCACCGACCGGCGCGACGAGCTTGTAAAACATCGTTTAAAATCTTCATGCCATATAGATAATAAAAAGATAGATCCTACATTACGTATTACAAAATTGAAGAAATCTGAATAAGCTGGCCCATCTAGACACATTTAAATAACATGAATCATGTCATCGGTCGAAAGCAGAACATTAAGCTCGGTGTTTTATTCACGGATTTTTTAATTAATTAATTTAGTTATTCATGCACACACAAACACATTAAAGAGATACATTTAATGAAATTTACGTACAGACACTGCTTTATTTATAATGAAAATTTTTAAATTACAGGCGAGCCAGCTTTGGTTAGTTTATATTTGATATACGCGATGTAGAGTCTATCTTTTCATTATGTCTACGCAAAACATTACTTTTAGGTTACGTTTTCCATCGTTCACTCGAGGCTAACACTATTCAATCGATACCCGCATAAATCAATGTAAAGCAAAAGCGCTAAACGCAAATTGACAACTCAACTGTCATCACACAGATGAGGGTCTTCCATCGGCTGTTACGACAAAATCTGAAGGGTTTATTTATACTTAAATATATTTCATTTCCTTATCTTTTTACTTGCAAAGAACTTCTTTTTATCACGTCCATATATTTATTTGGCAACTACTTTTACCCGAATATACATCTATTTGAACTACGTAAAAAATCGCTAAGAGTGTTAAAATTAATGCTTTACTTTCAAAGATTAATGGTTCTATCTCCATTTATAATAAAGGTAGCCTAATGATATGTACTCTATTCATAACCCTGGGTTATAAGTTTTTATAACTATATTTTTCTTTTAATTCCATTCAGTGGTTTTTCAGTTAAGTGCCAACGAACAAATACAACAAACAAAAATTGTGAAAAACTTGCTTTGGCATTAGATAAGCCTGAAAAGCCCATTCTTATAATTTTTTACACAATAGCAAGACAAAATTCTGCTACAACTTTATACATACATATGTATGTATAAATCTTCACTCTGTATCCCTAACGGGGTAGTGAAAGCGGACGGAGCGCCAAGCTTCGCGGTCCTTACGTATTTCTTTCGCCTTCGACTTTCGTAAGTCATCCTTGGTCTTCCTTGGCTTCTGCAACCACTCATCCTTGTTGAGTAAATTTTCTTCTTCAGTCTTTCGTCACTCATTCTTTCTATGTGATTTTTATAATAACACTGTTTACAGTTTTATAATATTATGATATAATTTGTTACTGTTACTTTACGGAAATCTATTTCATGTGGTGAGGTTTCATAATCTTTAGATATCTTCCGCCCAAAATCTCAAACTCGTTAGTCGACACGTGTTTCGCCTCACAACGAACCATCCTCAAGAAATTACAAAGATTAGACTCAGTCAGCTAACTACTACAGATAACTCGATGTTAGTTGGCTGACCGAGTGTGATCTCTGAAATTTGCGGATCCACGATAGCGCAGAAAATTCGAAACGTGGAGCGAGTAAATTTGATCCATACAACTCTTACCGTTCCTAAACTTCCGATGAGATAAATTTAGGAAAACAATTTTTATGTATTGTCTTTGAGTCTGGGTGTTATTGTGTACTACTTTGGTTCCTTGTGTTTCCTATGTATCCACAGTATGAGCTGCAAGTAATTTAGTTACATGAATGTAAAATTGAGTAAGACTCCAAGACAATTTATAAAAGTTCGTTTCCTAAGTTGATCTAACTGGGAGTCGAACCTAGGATCCCGGGCTAAAAAGAAAGTGCACAATCACGACACGAATAGGAAAATGGACTCTTTCCACAAGAGCTCAAAATGGCATCGACCATTCACTCCCACATACCAAGTTACACTCATCTACCGTGGTTGACACAAACTTTCCTACATGAGAACTTTGACACATGATTAATGGTATGGATAAATGATTAGATGGATAGGTACGAGAATAAATTGTCAGAGGAACAATAGCTTATAAAAGCAAGTTACCTACCGGCCTTCGTATTATACTATAATCATTCTATTCAGCAAAGAAACTTTCAATGAAAACACAAATTTCCAATCTCTGAAATAAAAACTAGAGGCAGACAGACGTAAAAAGGTATGATGTGACAGATTCGTGGTTCGTTCGCAGTGAACCATTATGGTGATATCGCTTATCGCAATAGCTCACATAACCGCCGCCACATTTGACAGAGTTGTATCCAGTTTCGTATTTAATAATGCCAACGTTTTTTATCTTTGCTAACTTTAATGTCTACTATCTTTTATAAAAACCTGAGGGACAATAATGAACTGAAATGCGGCTGAAATGTCAATTTTAAATTTGCCTATTGTTAAAAAATTATCTATTTCGCACCATTATTCCTGGAATTCCTGGAATAATTTTTACCAATAAACAGTAAATAGGAAACTTGGTATTACTATTTTTCATATTAATTTCTTAAAATTTTACTAAGCAACGTGACTTGTACTCGAAAAACTTTCTTGTCAAATTTTGTACTGGAAAAACTTTATCGTCGAAATTTCAATCTGAGAATTGAAAGCTTTGATTATGAACTACTGAAACTTCCTAATTATTATTAGAGTCGAGTTAAGGTTTTAGACATCGAAGTATTAAAAACGTCAGCGGAGTCCATATCTGGTGGTAACCATCATAAGCCATAATACATCATCCGTGATAACAATAACGTCTCGTCGCCGAACTGTCTCCGTTCCGGCGTCGAGTCGTTAAAACAATCGTAATTAAGTTCCTAATTTATGACTCGTTACAACTTGACGTTAACTTTATCCTACATGACAATGACAAGTGATTTCAAGAAACAATACCTACCTTATAAATACGTGTACAAGAAATTCCTAGTTATGCCTAGACTGTATCCAAAGTTACACTGTGCTGATGAGTTACAAACTAATTTTCGAAATATCAAAAATGAAGTAATAACATATGGATCGTAACTATACTGTATATGAAGATATATGTACCTTATTTTACTGAAGTGACACGTATTTCATCTTAACGGCTCAACACATACATACGTACTTTATAATTACGAGTATGAGTAGATATTCCGTAATGCCTAATATTCTGCAGTGCATTACACGAATGTATGTACCAAACACTGTCCATTGCATCTACCTAAAATACAAGAATGATAGTCTGTACAACGAAATGAGGTCACCACATGTTCTAATATTGCATTTCATAGATAAGTACTACAAGGTATTTTAATCGATACGCTTCTTACGCACACATTCACATGAGTAAATTTATTGCTCGTTTTTCATTGTTTTTTATAGTAAACACACCGTCTAAGCCTTAATATTTTAAGATTTCAAATAATTAGTTTTTAGGAATTGCTGCAAATATATACGAGGGCTGCTATTTATGTATCCGGAACTGGCCAGTTACAGAACAATATTAAAAAAGTAATTATAACATTTAAAAATGGAACTCTTTAGCTGAAGAATATAATTTGTTTCATGTAGCTGTCATTTGTTTATCCTTTGTGGCGTCATTTTGAAAATTGCGAGTCTTTATCACCATGGATTTAAGTCGTGAAAATTTTCATGCTATGATTTATTATGATTTTCGGCGTGGGCTAACTCAAAAACAGTGCATCGATCAACTCACTTCGACTTTGGTGACGAAGCACCATCGAAAACTACTGTGTATCACTGGTTTAGTGAGTTTAATCGTGGGCGGTCTGTGCTCACGGAAGAAGTTAAAGAAGGTCGCCCTAAATCGGTTGTTGTACCTCAAAATATTGATGCTGTGCTAATAATGCAAGATCGTCATGTTACATATCGCGAGATAAAGGCGTCTCTGGGCATAAGTATGACGAGTATATATAAAATATTACACGAACATTTAGCTGTAAAAACAATTTGTTCACGTTGGATTCCGCACAACTTGAAAATTGACCAAAAACGGGCTCGTGTCGATCGGTGTGAAAAAATGTTACAAAAGTACAATCAGGGTGCGTCAAAAGCTGTCTATAATATCTACACAGGTGATGAATCTTGGATATATACGTATGATCCTGAAACTAAACAACAAACAACGATTTGAGTGTTCCAAGATGAGCCGAACCCAACAAAAGTCGTTCGTTCAAAAAGCACTTTGAAGCCAAATGGTCGCTTGTTTTGAGGTATAAATGGACATGTAGCTACAGTGCCACTAGAGGATCGTAAAACGGTTAATTCTGAATGGTACAAGACCATTTGTTTGCCAGAAGTCTTTGAAGAAATAAGAAAGAACAACCGACAACGCAGAATCCTTCTTCATCATGACAATGCTAGCTGCCACACATCGGCCGAAACAACTCGGTATTTGGAAGATCAAAATATCGAATTAACGGGTCATCCGCCGTACAGCCCCGACTTGGCCCCCAACGACTTCTATTTATTCCCAACCGTGAAGAATAAATTACGTGGTCAACGTTTTTCGAGCCGTGAAGAGGCTGTTGATGCGTTCAAAATGCACGCTTTGGAGACACCTCAATCCGAATGGAAAAAGTGCTACGAAAATTGGTTCCAACGCATGCAAAAGTGCATCGATCATCATGGTGAATATTTTGAAAAGCAATAAAACTATAATAAATGCTATATGTTTGTTTCACTTTGTTATTCCGGATACATGAATAGCAGCCCTCGTATAAGTATGTAACTTATATAAATACAAGAACAGAATCATGAAATAGAAGCGCGACCTCACTCGTTATAATAATGAAAAGCGTTTTTTTCAAACCCATTAGTATAACATAGTAGTTTACCTATTACCGTTTTATATGTTCTATGTTTTATACCTTTATACATGAATAGCTGTACCCGCGACTTCGTCTGCGTGGAATATTTTGTTCGCGGCTTTCCCGGATTAAGGTTATATCTAATCCGATACGATACCTAATCCGAGAAAACCATGAAAAAATTTTCACATGTACATAGTACTCGTATATTTAAAGATTGTTTTTGAAAAAGTCTACGTCTAGCCAACGTCTGTTCAGCATTTCCCATTCAAAGTTTCATCCCCCTGTTCAACCCCTTAGGGTAATTTTTTGATAAAAAAGTAGCCTATGTCCATTCCCAGGTGTCAAACTATATCCATGCTAAGTCATAAACAGTTCTGCGGTTTAGTATTTCACGCACAAAGTTTCGTCCCCCTCTGTTTCGTCCCCCTTTTCACAGATTTTTGATAAAAAAAGTGGGCTATGTATTTTTGATAAAAAAAGTCTTATCAATGTACCAAACTTTATCATTATCAAGATTCAGCGTTTTCCACACAAAGTTTTATCCCTCTTTTTACTCTCATAAGGGTAAATTTTGGATAAAAAAAAGTAGCAAGTCCGTTTTCTAATGTCAAACTATCTCCCCGCCAAATTTCATGATAATCGGTTCAGTGGTTTACCATGTCCAATGCAAAATTTCATCCCCCTTTTCACACCTTTAGGGGTAGATTTTCTAAAAAATAAGTAGCTTATCATGAGCGCAATCACATGTTCTTACAATGTACCAATTTTCATTACGATCGGTCAAGCCGTTCTTCAGTTATAAAAGAACAAAAATATTTAAAAGATTCGAAGTCAGAGTCATAAAAACTACCTACCACAAAATTTGACAGTAAATTTATAACTACAGTCAGATGCCAGAAATTTATAATATAGCTTTACCCGCGACTTCGTCTGCAAGGAAAATTTTTTCGTAGCTTTCCCGAATTAGGCTAGATTATATGTATGGCATAGCATGTTCAAAGATTGTTTTTGATAAAAAGTCTACGTCTAGCCCACGTCTGTCTCCGGATAATATCTCTGTACCAAACATCATAATTGGTTCGGCGGTTCAACATTTCCTATTCAAAGTTTCATCCCCCTTTTAACGCCATTAAAAGTAGCTTGTGTCCGTTCCCAGGTGTCCAACTATATCCATGCTACATCATAATCAGTTCAGCGCTTTAGCATTCCCCGTACAGTTTCGTCCCCCTCCCTCCCGTCCCCCTTTTCACAGATTTTTGATAAAAAAAGTCTTATCACTGCACCAAATTGTATCACTACCAAGTTTTAGCGTTTCCCATACAAACTTTCATTCCCATTTTCACCCCTTAAGGAGTAGATTTTTTTTTAAAAGTAGCCTATGTCCGTTCTCTGATGTCAAGCTATTTTCTTGCCAAATGCCATCATAATCGGTTCATGAGTTTACCATTTCCAGTACAAAGTTTTGTAGCCCTCCCTCCCGTCCCCCTTTTCGCAGATTTGTAATAAAAAAAGTAGGCTATGTATTTTTGATAAAAAAAGTCTTATCACCGCACCAAATTGTATCGTTACCAAGTTTTAGCGTTCCCCATACAAAGTTTCACCCCCATTTTCACATTCTTAGCAGTAGATTTTTTATAAAAAGTAGCCTATGTACGTTCTCTTATGTCAAGCTATTTTCTTGCCAAATGTCATCATAATCGGTTCAGAGGTTTACCATTTCCAGTACAAAGTTTCGAACTCCACCCTCCCGTTCCCCATTTCACAGATTTTTGATAAAAAATTAATCTATGTATTTTTGATAAATAATCTTATCACCGCACCAAATTTTATTATTACTTAGATCTAGGGTTCCCCATACAAAGTTTCATCCCCCTTTTCACCCTCTTAGGGGTAGATTTTTTTATAAAAAGTAGCCTATGTCCGTTTTTTGATGTCGAACTATCTTCTTGCCAAATTTCATCTTAATCGGTTCAGCGGTTTACCATTTCCCATACAAAGTTTCATCCTCTTTTTGACCCCTTTACGGGCAGATTAAAAAAAAAGCAGCCTATCATGAGCGCAACCACATGTTTCTACTACGTATCAATTTTCATCAAGCTCGGTCGAGCCGTTCTTCAGTTATAAAAGAACATATAGACAGACAGACAGACAAAAATTTTAAAAATGATAGAATCGAAGTCAGTCAGTCATAAAATGACTATCTATCACAAAATTGGACAGTAAAATTATAATTACAGACAGACCCTAGAGATTTATATAGTAGTATAGATTTTTAAGTATAAACAATATACATATGTATGTGTTAATTGTATACATATGTAGAAAGTAAATCGTGGAACAAGTGATTAATGTAATAATAAAACCTCTTCATTTGATGTGTATATTTCAGTTACTTTTTATACATATGTTATTATGAGAATGAAATGTAAATAATAAGTGCTCATGTGACGAACAATGGGCGGAAATAATATAGAACTTTGCAACCGCGCCGGACATTTGCGTCAACGCGGTTTCAATAACACTGAATAACCTTGGTATAGAATGCTACTTACTTTGATTATTCAGTTCAGTAGTACAAGAAACAAAAACAAACTATGTTATACTATCAATTAAAACCATGTTAAATAGTTGGTTTCATATTTAATGTTTTTTTTTTTGCTTTTTAAGGTTTCGTATCTTGCAAGGATAACGGAACCCTTATAGATTGACTTCTACTTGCTCGTTCACTAATCGGATTTGCTCGTTCTCGTTTAGTTAATATAATGAACTAGGTTGTTCACTTACTTCACCAACTTATAGTATTAAATATATTGCGGCATATACTTACATATTTAAGCTCTACTCTTAAGAAATATCTTTAAAGTTAAAATGTATTCAATTATGATAATTTTAATTATATTAGACATATTATTAAATAGGCAACAAATATTTAATGTTGCGTGCAAATGGTCAATTTAGAGAATTTATCATTATATGAGGGAAAAAATCAGTATTTTTTCCATAACATAATGATAAATTTTAAAGTTTGTTAATGATTTATTCGGACATTTCACCTGCCTATACTGAATGAAATAAACTACGTTATTATTCCACACGGTACTTTTCAAATTTTAAAAATACTTGTCAAAATGAAGGTACTCTGTGCAAATAGGTCACTTCTCTCATGCCACGTACTTGAAGTACTCTTTGGAATGATGTAACGATAGGTCGGTCGTTCCCTCGGATCTATAATGTCTACGCTCTTAGTTAAGGAGCACTCCCTGTAAACGATGAACTAAAGTCGGTTAAAGTCAAATCAATTTATTCAAGTAAGCCCAAATGCAAGGTATTTTTGAACGTCATATCTACTTTAGTTCGATTCGAAAAGAAAACCTGGATACTGAGAAGAACCGACAAGAAACTCAGTCAGGTATCATTTTTTCAACACCTTTTTACAATAGTTATTTAAAACTACGAAGTTACTTTAAGGAATGAGTCGGATTACGCTCTTCTTGCAGAACGATGAACTACTGAGCTACTTTGAGGAGCGAGATGATGATGATCGGTCGGTCGGTCGTTCATAAGCGTCTCAACTCGTTACTCGTACATCTGTCCTTTTGTACGTCTGTTGGTTTGTCATAGTCGATTTTCTCACAAATAAGACACATACATATCTTTACACTGTGACCCTAACGAGGTAGTCAGAGAGGACGGAGCGCCAAACTTCGCAGTCCTTACACACTTCTTTCGCCTTCTCGAATCTCATCATCCTTCTCACACATTTTCGCCTAGGCATGCGGATGTTTTGACATTTCCGTCAGCTAACACTCTGGCTACTTAATTTCGTAAGTCAGCTTTGGCACGCTTCTGATACCACTCACTTTCGCTCTGTAGATTTTTTCATCATTGGTTTCATCACTCATTCTTTCCATGTGTCCGAATACTCTAAGCATCCATTTCTTCATTTTTACCATAACACTTTCGTCCACTCAAATAATGTGAACGTGAAAGGCAAAATGACAAATCTTGCAAACCCGGATTATGTTTCGAAATATACAAGGAAGAATTAAAACAGAGGCAAATTGAATACCTACTTGAACTTAACCATTTCCTCCCCCCTTACGTTATTTCCAAAACTACTGAACGAATTAAACTATTTTATTGCGTGTAAAACCTTACCTAAAGTTAACAGGAAACATATTATAACAATAGTCCTAGACCTCGTCGATTTCCAGAAATCAAGCTTGATTTACCATTTTTTTGTACACGAGTCCAACTGATATTTTATTGACTATATTTCTAAATGTTTCATGAGATAAATGTTTCTTTAATAAATGTACATTTCTCATTATCTATACTACTATATAAATCTCTTGCGTCTGTCTGTAATTTCAGATTTTTTGTCAAACTTTGCGATAGATAGTCCTTTTATTACTGATTTCGATTCTGCCATTTTTTAAATTTTTGTCTGTCTGTCTGTCTGTCTGTATGTCCTTTTATAACTAAAGAACGGCTTCACTGATCTTAATGACAATCAGTACATCGTAAGAACACGTGATTGCGCTCATGATAGGCTACTAATTTTTTTAGAAAATCTACCCTTAAAGGGGTGAAAAGGGGGATGAAACTTTGTATGGGAAATGGTAAACCCCTGAACCGATTATAATGAAATTTAGCACTGAGATAGTTTGCCATCAAAGAACGGACATAGGCTACCTTTTTTTTATCAAAAATCTACCCTTAAGGGAGTGAAAAGGGGGATGAAACTTTGTATGGGAAATGCTAAATCTTGGTAATGATAAAATTTGGTGAGGTGGTAAGACTTTTTTTATCAAAAATACATAGGCTACTTTTTTATCAAGAATCTGTGAAAAGTGGGACGGAAGGGAGGGGGACGAAACTTTAAATGGGAACACATATAGGCTAAACTAGCCCTAAAGGGGTGAAAAGGGAAATTAAACTTTGTATGGGAAATGGTAAACCGCTGAACCGATTACGATCAAATTTAGCAGGAAGATAGTTTGACATCATAAAAAGGGACATGAGCTACTTTTTTTTATCAAATATTTACCCGTATGATGATGATTAAAATGGCGATGAAACTTTGTGTGGGAAACGCTAAATCTTGGTAATGGTATAATTTTACTGTCAAATTTTGTGGTAAATACTCATTTTATGACACAATGACTTCGATTCCACCATTTTGAAAATTTTTGACTGTCCGTTTATCTGTATGTCCTTTTATAACTGAAGAATGGCTTGACCGATCTTGATAAAAATCGGCGCGTAGTACGAAAATGTGAATGCGCTCATGATAGACTACTTATCTTTTTTGAAAATCTACTCCTAAAAGAGTGAAAAGGGGGATGAAACTTTGTATAAGAAATGGTAAACCGCTGGACCGATTACAATTAATTTTGGCAGGGATATAGTTTGACATCAGAAAACGGGCATGGGTTACTTTTTTATCAAAAATTTACCCCCAAGAGGGTGAAAAGCGGGACAAAACTTTGTATGGGAAACACTAAATCTGGGTAATGATAAAATTTGGTGCGATAATAAGACTTTTTTAATCAAAATCTGTGAATAGGAGGGACGGTAGAGAGGGGAATGAAACTATGTATGGGAAATGCTAAACCACTGAACTGATTGTGATGTAGCATGGATATAGTTTGACACATGCGAACGGACATAGGCTACTTTTTTATCAAAAAACTATCCCTAAGAGGGTGAAAAGGGGAATAAAACTTTGAATGGGAAATTCTGAACCGCCGAAAAAATTATGATGTTTTGGTACAGAGATAGTATGTGTCCGGAGACTGACGTAAGTTTAAACGTAGACTTTTTTCAGAAACAATGTTTAAACATGCTATGCAAATTTACATATAATTGAACCTAATCCGGGAAAGCCACGAAAAAATTTTCCACGCAAACGAAGTTGCGGGTACAGCTAGTTCAATTATAAAGTTATTGTGATTCATTAAATTAATATTTCGTAGTCGTTCAAACGTACAAAATAAAAACATGAATCTAAGTATTCATTCAATTGCTAAATTTTAGTGGGCATTATGAATAATGTCCAATAAAATTGAAGTTAAAATTTGAAATCTATATCAATACTATTACATAAATATCTAGAGTCTGTCTGTAATTATTATTTTACTGTCAAATTTTGTGATACATAGTCGTTTTATGACTATCTGAATTCGAGTCTATAATTTTTAAAATTTTTGTCTGTCTGTATGTCCTTCTATAACTGAACAATGGCTTCACCGATCTTGATGAAAATCTGTATTTAGTAACAACATTCAATTGCGCTCATGATATGCTACTTATTTTTTTAGAAAATCTGCCCCTAAAGAGGTGAAAAGGGGGATAAAACTTATATGTGAAATGGGAAACTGCTGAACTAATTATGATGAAACTTGGCAAGAAGATAATTTGACATCAGAGAACGGACAGGGGCTACTGTTTATAAAAAATCTATCCCTAAGAGGGTGAAAAGGAGGATGAAACTTTGTACTGGGAACGCTAAATCTAGGTAATGATGAAATTTGGTGCGGTGATAAGACATTATTTATCAAAAATACATAGACTACTTTTTATCAAAAATCTGTGAATTGTGGTTCGGGAAGGGGTGGGGGGGATGAAACTGTACGGGAAATGCTAAACCACTGAACTGATAATGATGTAGCAAAATAGTACAATATACACATGTGTCTAAGGGGGTGAAAAGGGGAATGAAACTTTGTATGAGAAATGCTAATCTATGTAATGATAGGTGCGGTGTTATAAGACTTTTTTTATCGAAAATACATAGAGTACCTTTTTTATCAAAAACATGTGAAAAGGGGGATGGGAAGGAGGGTCCGAATCTCTGTGCGGGAAATGCTAAACCGTTGAACTGATTATGATGTAACAGGGAGATAGTTTGACACCTAGGAACGACCTCTAAACTAAACTACCCTTAAGGGGGTTAAAAACTGGGATGAAACTTTTAACGGGAAATGCTAAACCACCGAGACAATTATGATGTTTGGTACGAACGTAGTATGTTCCCGGAGACAGACGTAGGCCAAACGTAGACTTTTTTCAAAAATAATCTTTAAAAATACTATGCACATGCACATATAATCTAACCTAATCCGGGAAAGCCTAGAAAAAATTCTCCGCGCAGTCGAAGTCGCGGTTACAGCTAGTATCCATTTAATCTGCTTGAATATGGATTGTAGTTCCAGTATATTATATATTGTACATCAACCTAGCAAAAGCTCTAGCTTCATCTATATAAATCTGTCTGCTTGTGAGCCGAAAGACGTGAACAACGCGTAGGTAATACTCGTATCAGCGTTATTTTTAAAGATTATAATAAGTAATAATGTACTATCGTTAAAAAGAAAGGTACGTTTTCACTGTATTTAACAAATAGGAATTCTAACTTAAAAGGATAAAGATAAGAAATTCGGTGTGTGCTTAAGACTACACGATAGAAGTGAAAACTTATATAATACTAGCTGAACCCGCGACTTCGTCTGCGCGGAATTTTTTTTTTGTGGTTTTCCCGTATTAGATTAGACTATATAGACTGTACCTATATAGTATGTTTAAAGATTGTTTTTGTAACAAAGTCTACGTCTAGCCTACGACTATCTTCAGGCATATACTATCTCTGTGCCAAAAATCATAATTGATTCGGCGGTTCAGCATTTCCCATTCAAAGTTTCATCCCCCTTTTCAGCCCCTTAAGGTTAATTTTTTGATAAAAAAGTGGGTGCAAACTATATCCATGCTACATCATAATCAATTCAGCGGTTTACCATTTCCCGTACAAAGTTTTGACCCCCTTCCTCCCGTCCCCCTTTCCGTAGATTTCTGATAAGAAAGTAGCCTATGTATTTTTGATAAAAAAAGTTACTGCACCAAATTTTATCATTACTAAGATTTAGCGTTTTCCGTAAAAATTTTCATGCTCCTTTTCAACCTTGTAGAAGTTTTTGATAAAAAAAAAGTAACCCATGTCCGTTTTCTGATGTCAAACTATCTCCATGCCAAATTTCATCATAATCGGTTCGGCGGTTTACCATTTCCTATACAAAGTTTCATCCTTCTTTTTACCTCTTTAGGAGTAGATTTAAAAATGAAGTGGCTCATCATGAGCACAATTACATGTTCTTACTACGTGCTGATTTTAATCAAGATCGGTCAAGCCGTTCTTCAGTTATAAAAGGACATACAGACAGACAGATAGACAGACAGACAGACAAAAATTTTTGAAATTGTATAATCGAATTTAGTTTAAATAATAACAGTAAAATAAAACTACTGTCTATCACAAAATTTGACAGTAAAATTGTAACTACAGACAGACGCTCGAGATTTATATGGTAGTATATAGATTTTAATTTTAAAATATATACATATACGAGCGCGTTCGACGTCGACTGGAGCCGAATATATCCGATTCAGCGTCACCAATCTGAGCGTGACGGTTCAGTTTGATTCACAGTTCAGAAAGAGTGCAATAATAAAATACAAGGTGCGCCTAATGAAGCTTTCACTTCAAAAATGTATGAAATATAAAACATGAACCATGCATGCGTACGTATACATTATTTTTATATAATTATATTACTTCATTAGGTACGTGTAAGGATTATTTAATTCAAATCAATTTGTTTAGTAAACCCAGTAAACAACAGCACAAGAAAAAAAAAAAAGAATTTTTGTTTGCCTACTTGTTTTGTTAAAATTATAATATAATAATATACTCAGACATTTCACACAGTGCCATCTAGTCCCAAAGTAAGCAGCACAGCGCTTGTGTTATGGGTACTAGACAACTGATATACTACTTATATACTTTTCTTTTGTAAATAAATACATATTATACATAAACACCCAGACTCGAGACGGGAATCGAACCCGCAACCCCCGTTTACTTTCCGACGCGCTAAGCCATTGCGCCACGGAGGTCGTCAGGACGAAGGACGAGGACGAAATTACTTCATCTATCTAATACTTCGGCACATTAGCAGAGATATGTAAAAAAGATGGCTGACTCCCGCCTCATACTTAACGAAATTGCCTAGTCTCGACCGGATATGTAGAGTTGTTTCGTTGGATGTGAGATGCTGAGAGCATCTCGTTTAGTTATACATGTATATAATAATAAAAAACAATGCATACGGATAAGTTTTTCATGTTCGTTAAATTAGGTTTTTTGCAGTTCTGCTGAAGAATGATAACTCTGGATTCGAAAAAATAAAATTATTTAGACATCTAAGGACATTGTAATACGTTCGTTTAAGCGATTTAGATATTTATGTATCCGTGACGATATGAATAACGAATTCGCAGGTTTGTGTCACGTGCGACCCCAACTTGTGCTACAATAATTACCATCCATAATCACCCACAATATTTCCGTTGTGTACGTGCCACGGCGCGTACGCATTAGCGCGCACGCATAAAAACTGCGTACGCTGGCTTTCTATGAATATACTGTTATGTTTATACTGTGGCGTTAGTATCTCGCGAAAGAGGGTGTGAGTTGTACATCGAGTGTTCCTGTTGCATATATAAATTGCCTTTAACATATTGCACTTCTTAGTGTCAATTATCATCAGTTACGTCAGGTATTATTTTTTAACATCATTTTATAGTATATTAAAATACGATATTCATGTGCAAAGCAGTGCAGATTTTTGCCAAACTACAGTTTTGTCTTCGATTATATCGTTTATATTGAGGTATAATTTTTCAAACAGTGTACGTTTGTTAACTAAGAAGCTTAAATTTCTTGCCCGTTGATTGTGTGACTTCTTAAGAAACTGTAGCAGTCATATTGAGTCTCCACCGACATGGAGAACAATAACTTATAATACTTATAGATGCACGTAATTACTTAAAAGATAAATTAACTTTTAACTTCTGTTATCTAGAAAAATAAAGCATTCCTTGTTTAACCTAAATGTTTACAAACAACATTCACTGTGACAGACAGACATGGACAACGTAGACCAGTTTAGCTTTCTTAAATCACGTTTGAAGCATTGACCGTAAGCCTTTCAGCAGGAACAAACTTGTTATAAAGATAGTATCTTTGAGTATTGAGTAATATTAATGTAAAAATAACAACCTACGAATTATCTAGAACTCCTTTAGTAATATTATTTTTAATAATTCGTTTGTAAATAGAACTTTCTACAACATTCTAGAACACGCACACGGCTTCGATGACAAATGTACCGTTGGTCTAGATTATCTATACTTAGAAGTGTGGATGTAAAGATATGTTCGATAAACGTATCGATAGACTCTAAATATGTAGCCTTTGTTTTCAGATAGAATAAGCTCTAAATTAATGAAATATTAGGTCTCTAGTTCATAAACTTATGAGTACTAACGAATAATAATAAAACTATAGTTGACATAAACGTCATACACTTAGAAAGAATTAATGAATTTTATCGACTCGCTAGGTAGGTGTAATTTTAGATAGGGTTTGTCGACCACTGTCTCTTCACTAGTTGTTCCAGGAGTAGGAGCATA
This sequence comes from Zeuzera pyrina, assembly GCA_907165235.1. NCBI lineage: Eukaryota > Metazoa > Arthropoda > Insecta > Lepidoptera > Cossidae > Zeuzera > Zeuzera pyrina. The sequence goes on from OU015624.1 coordinate 16,582,587, forward strand.
GGTGACCTTCGTCGTGGGGTATAAAAAGCGTCTCGTAGCCGACAGCTTCCTTTTTTCTTTTCTCTCTGCTGCGGGACAAGCTGCCTCATCAAAGTCTCATGAAGAAGCTAAAGTTAGGCCACATGTCGCCTAGTATAGTCTTAGCTGTATTTGTTTGGGAGTAGCAACCCCGATTAGAATAAATGAGTTAATAATTATGTTAAAGTAGTTGAGGTAATCTCATGGTGGATCCCATGGTGAGTACTTTAGCTGTAGATAAGGGCAAGCAATGATGATAGCACTAGGGAATAGGATGCTTGTTACAGAGTTCAAAGGACACCTAAAGAAACCAGGTGGACCTCCTGTCCCTGTATGTAATGAATACTTTGGAATAGTAGTAAAATCTATTCAACATTCATCTAAACTTCAGTATGAACTAATCAAAATAGTACTTAGAATGATTTGGTGCACTACTCTGACTATCAAGAAGTCTAAGTCTTCTTCACTTGGGTGCTATATCGCGTGGCCAGGCCGCAGTTCTTGTTAAAGGAGAATCTTTGAGGACCGGGGCATGTGTGTGCTGTGATGCCAGTAGTGCAGTTGGTGGATGACCACCCCCTTCTTTAGATTGATCAGTGATAAAACTGATAACACTCCTCTACTTGTAACTAATAAATGATTCTCTGTTAGATATTAGCTCCACGTAAAGGTATTGTGTATCTAATATATTTTTCTCTTAGAAATGAAATGCTGATTTATAAGGTATAAAATGTACTTGAGTTTATGTATCTGTACTACTAAGAATTTAAATGCAGTACATAAACAAGGTAATGGTGTCTAAGCCTTTATAACTAGGTACACTTCTCTTTAATTTAAGGTAACATAAATAAATTATGTTGTTGTAACTATAACAAGTAATATCTGAGCTCAATACTTGTAAAACTTTAATGCTAATCAATTATTCCGTAAACTAATTAATATCCAAGTGCTGTTAGATAATAGATGTTCTTATTTAATATATATAATAATAAACAAGATAATGTTGTTTAACCATAGCATTTAATCTTTTTAAATTGTTACTAACTTTTATAATAAATACATAGTGAGCTGATTGAATCCACCATAGAGAATAAGTTATAAGAAATAAATGTTGTTTCTTCGTGTGATATTTTTCTGGTGTCTCATTAATTAACTTTCTATAAATATCCCATTAGATGTCGATTGCAGAGGTGTACTAGGCGCCCTTAAACAAATTAGGTACACCACTCTCCAGGTGTTAGTAATAATAACATCATCAATTACTCAACCCACACCTCACTCTGCCGGCCTGAGCAAGCCACATTGTAAAACCTCATTAAAAAAACGAACGCAATACGCAATTATATCCAAAAATGACATACTTTTACAACGTTTTCTAAATAAATAGTTGACTGTGTATTTACCTTTTTTACAATTCAATATTTTATTAATATTGAAATGTAAGAAAGTTTAATTTTTTTTTTCTTCTGTGTTTGTTTGCCCTACACTACATTTTCAGAAATATACCCAAAATTCGTCTGTTCTACTGCTGTAAAATCCCTTGATACCTTTTTTGAGGTAGCACCTGGGGGTAAGATTAGGTTATGCAGAGCTTTTATCCCCTAAAACTCTTGCAATAGTCGTCCTCAGCGCATTGTCAGAAAGCTCTGGAGGTCCTTCGACGCCACCTAAACTTTACAGAGCTTTAAATGAGCTTTAAATTGACAATTACAGCTAATAAACGCACTGCGCCTTTTGACGCAGGAATGTACTTGGATTATTAAAACTAACATTGAATTTACTATGCTGCTCTAAGCAGTTATTAATTCGATTAGCGTATAGACATAAAAGATGATAAATAAAGACAAATTGTCGTCCAAGTTTATGTTAATCCCGTAAAGGGTTGAGGGCGATAAAGTCCTTGGATTACAGTGTCGGAACTCGGCTTAGAACGGACACTTGCAACACTATCGTCCGCAATATTCCGCAGATTATTAGCGGATTACTATCACTTCGTGATATGACTCCATATAATTAATACAATATGTTCGAAAATAACAATGGTTTTACGGAAAATACTGTAATGTAATTCTTTGTTAATGAATGTTGCAGTGCACATAATTAAAAAGAAGTCCCTTTTCCTTCCCAGGGCTCAATTTATCTCTATCTAAATTTCATCAAAATCGGTCAAGCGATTTATCGATCAGGACAGCGGAATTTTACACAGATGTCAAACTCGTGTCTCATTATTTCAATAAACAATATTTGAACTCAATTTCACAGCTTTATTCCGTTCCACATAAAAGTGTCATACAAAGTTCAACCCTTCCCTTTTCGCCATTAAAATGTAAATTACCAAAAATTCTTTCTTACCAGTCCCCTACGTTATACAAAATATCATCAGAAGAAATTTCATTACCCTAACTTTAATAGTAGGTATTTGAGATTTCGGATTATTTAGTCGGTCAGGTTAGGTGGTCAGAGATCGGTATTTCGATTTCATGTGTATGTATATACATAGATGTATTTTAAAATTACTAATTTAAAATTAGTTGTGAAAGGCAATTCAACAGTTGACTGACTGTTGACAGTTGACAGTGACAGTTTGACTGGCCCGTTGGTGCAGTGGCATATGCATCTGCTTTCCAAGCTAGGGTCCCGGGTTCGATTTCCGGTCAGGTCAATTTAGGAAACGAACTTTTCTAAATTGGCTTGGAGTCTGGGTGTTACTGGGAACTCCCCCAGAGTTCGTTGTGTAGTACCCATAGTACAAGCTTACTGCTTAGTTTGGGATCACACAATTTGTGTAATTGTCTGGAGTATTATTATTATTATTGTTAACAGTTCCATAAACGACCCATAAAATTTTTCGTAAATAATAAAAATAGAAACTTATCCTTATTATGGTAACACTTATATTGTAAATACGAAGCGTCGGATTATCAAAATTAAAGTATTTACTAAGATTGTACCTATTGTTCACACCTATTAAAAATTATCAAGAATTTTATTACAGTCAAATGAAATAATTTCATTATTTATTCTGGTAAAAAGTGAATTCTAACGAAGCTTCTACTGAAAACCTGCATAAACCTACCGAGCGTCAGCACTCGCGACTTTCCTCGCTGCATTATTCATTTAATCCTTTCGATATCTCCGTACCAAAGCAAACTGAGCATTTTAATAGCATAAAAATTCAGTAATTTTAAAAAGGACAACTTACGAAGATTTAGATAAGAAAACGAGATAAAATATTGCCTATGGAAATATAAATACATACATCAAGGAAGTTTAGTAACATCTGCAAAGAACTTTTTAACGATTTTTGTATCTACGTTTTTTGTTACTCTTGAAGCGTATTTCTGACTGTTTTAGAACCAACAACAACACCACTTGAGACTGTAGCGTTGAAGTTATCTCTCCAGCGATTAACTTAGACCGACATCTCGTATTTAATTTCATAAAATGGTCTTGTCGAATGGTTGTACTCCTTCGCGGCCTGAATGCTGCTCGGCTGGGTCTCCTGTGATAGAATAACGACGCGAAAGACGACAAATTATACTCTTATTTATTACAAAATGCCGCGATACCTCAGATAGATTTCGTCTCGCTTGAAGCATCCATATAAAATAGTTCTTTGCATTTCTTTAACCGTCAAATGACGTCGTTCCAGGTTGTAAACTATATTTCAGAAGCTGATAATCTCGAAAACTGTATTTAACGTTCTGTTGAAATGACAAAATTTTCCAAAAACCAAAATTTTTGTATGTAAACGCAAACCCACTTTAAATTCAAACAAAAGAATGTGCTTGTATTTATTTATTTATTTATTTGTTAAATTAGTATTTTATCGTAGTAGGTACTTTTCGTCAGACAAGCTTAGCGTTTTTGACGTGTATAGATAATGATAACGTAACATTTGTATTAAAAAAAAATGTTTATTACTAGTTCAACTCCACCCGCGCTTCGTGTTGCCCTTTTTTTAAATTGGAAATGACAAACTACTTTCTAGACCTTTCCAGTGATGTGAAACTGCTTTGTTTTGCATTGAGCATTGATGCGAATTTGCCGGAGGTAGTAGTTGTGCTGGCCAGCGATCGTATTAGATTTCATTTTTTTTTGTTGCTCATGCAAGATCACAGACTTTTAAATGGAAGCAGACTATACCTATCGATACAAAATGCGTGGCAAATTCACACTAACAAATATTACTCACACACATGCAGAACTCAGGCCCGGATTAAGGAGTGGGTGCTTATACTGCGTATTATCTTCGAGCGGGACTATTTGAGACTCCAAATTATATTTTTCATGTGATAAAATAAGAATTAAATTAACTGAGTAATGTACTAGTATTAGAGATTATTACTTTATTATATTCCTTCTTTTTGTAGATTGTTTTTGTCACATGAAGGATGTAATTTGGAGTGTTCCCAATAGCTCCACGATACAATATTATGATTGTTCGTTCGATACATGAGGCCTGACGGCTGTGTGCTGCTGGCCTTGGGCCACATTTACATTGTGATGACCTTGCTTGCGGTTCGATTTATGTGGGTACATGAAGTTTAATGACATAAACGATATATTTTTAAAAGTCGGGAAAGTTGATAATCAGGCAAGTGAAAGTTTTGAATTTAGACTTTTTGGCGAGAACAAAAGAAGCATGGTTAGCATTTTATTCAAAATTCAGATTTGCTATCTTTTGTGCTTTTGGGAGTTTTAAGTGCAAAAATTATAGTATATTGTACGTTGAAGTTGTGTGCAAGTGAGGGGAATTGGAGGAATTTCCTTTAAGAGTCCTTTGTAACTCCAGTAAAGCCTACTTACCATTGCTTTACTGTAAGTGTTAGAGACTTGGTTATGAGAAAATAGAACCAGTTTTATATCAGAAGAGTGTTATCGTTAACTATTTTTCTATCAGGAGATAGTCAATGGGTGATCGATCATATTGAGAATAAAAACTAAAATAGCTTACACAATAAAACAAAGAATGTTTTCAGTCTTTTATTTATTAATCGGATTGTTTTCTTATTACATTATCTAAGAACTCATTATAGATGTGCATCAAACACATCATTTCACTGTTTTTCAATGTGTGCCAGAAGTAACTAGCGCAGAATGTCAGATATGCTAAGGATTACCATTGCAAGTAATCGTAGGTATTATTGGACATATTCGCCTCGAGATATCCATATTTGTTTTCACCATTTTTACACGTGAACAATTTATGCGTAATAAAGTCCATCTTCGATTACCTGAAGCAAGAAACTTGTATTATTTTTTCATTAAATTAAAAATAATTTTGTAATTATGAAGTATGGCTTCCAGCACTGGCTTTTTTCTAAACAACACTGGCCCAGGTTCAGCCCAGCATAGCGACTAGAGATTAATTCGGCAATAGCATGTTCATTTTTAATAGGTATGTTAAATTTCATGGTCAAACAACAACATGATTTTATGGGTATCTCTTTTACATAATAAATGGGGTTCATATTTTGAGCACAAAACACTGCCAGAATTGGGCTGACAGTTTGTTCTATGTAGCCTTTCTTATGTAGTTTTTTTAACCAAAATATTTGAAGATTTTCATCTTTTAGAAACCCAAAGTTAACAAGGTATACATCAAAATCAAAAAATAGTTGCATAAAATAGATAATTGCTTAACCTTTGGTACCTGTCCGTTAATATTTAATTTTATTACGAGACTCAGTTTTCTCTGAATTCGGCCCTGTTTAAGGTACAAGTACTAATAATGTCAAAATTGGTTAGGTACTTGGTACAAAAATATAAAAAACCTATAAAAAAACCTTATACAGTACAAGGAAACTTTAATTTTAATAGTTTGCAACATTTTTAAGTGTCGGAGCCACGAAATACAAAAATATCAGCTAACTGAATGCAGTAATCAAACAATTTGCAAAATCAGATTTACTTACCGACGGAACGTGATTTTCGGGGCTTTTCTTTATTGGGGGTACAACACTTTTATATCATATTTTGCACTTTAAATAACCAAAATAATGTATATACACCAAGAAATATTTAATCATCGAACATATGACGTTCTACACAAGTAAACAGACGCCATACTCCGCTTATTTTGACTTAAGCGGAAGATGGCGGCTGCCACGGTTTCGGAATTGTCTATGTGTGCCATTGTGTTGCACCAAATGAAAGAAAAGGATAAATATATACAATTCTAAACTACAATGAAAATGACAGTGTTATTACTTACACGGTATGCATGTATGAGTGAATTATGTTTGATCTGCTTCCATTTATAAATCTGTGTGCGGGATAAACAGTATCTAAACGCGCATTTTTGCGATTACTCAACGGTCAGTTACTGAAGTCGGTGCCAAGCTTACCAAACTAATAGACTTTCTGCTTTTGCACATTGATTTGGCTCCGACTTCAATAACTGTCAAATTTAATTATATATATCGGAAGAAAATCGTACACACACAAAAAAAATAAAATAAAGAGGGTAGTAAATTAAAACAACTAATTTCAAATTAAATCGAAGTAATTAAAACAAATCAATAACTTTTATTCAAGAGTTTAACTTACAGTTGTTTCCTCGTCTGCTGCTCGAGAATGAATGAATTTTTATCGAATTACAAGAGCTTATCGACGCCATTCTTAGCGCCAAAGCAAACTTCCGCTCAAACAGAGTCAAGATGGCGTCGCAATCGCTTGAATTTACATTGATTTTTAGGCAATCAGCAATAATTAGCAATAATTATTAGTAAAGCAGTTTTCTAATTAATTTATCAAATTACTAAGGCTCATTAGCAATCAAATATTGCAATAAGAAAATAAAAAGACTTACTTTGAAACACCATAATGATTTTTCAAACAAACTAACAATTTATTTATTGGAAAATTGAAGTAAAATGTTAAAGCAATAAAATCACTATCGACTAGATGATTATTAAAGTAATTAACAATTTTAGGATAACTTATTCATAACAATAATCATTATAAATCAAATCGCCGAATAATCGTTTGGCGACAGTTAGAAATCATGATCGTATAATTAAATAATCGTAGATAATCATTGCGGCGACATATACGTTTGTGTATCCGTATTTTTAAGTTATTTTAATTGTACTTGAGTTTTGATTAGTACAGGATAGTTATTTTGACTTTTCAGTGTTTTTATTTTTAAAGGCTGTTTAATTTCTTTTAACAAATTTTTGAAATTCTCCCTTTTGAGTGATCTTAACCTAAATAAATAATTAGGGCAGGTCTGCAATTAACTTCTGTCTAATTCCGGAGCGCAACGATATACAAGAGAAAAATAAATATAAATAAAGTTTATAACCAGGTCGCGTTATTTGATGTATCTTCGAAGTCCAAACTCCAATATCGGTGAAATTTAATTAGGACCACCTTTGAAGTATTACATACCAAAAAAAAAGATTTTTCAAAATTGGTTCATAAATGACGGAGTTATCAGGTAACAAACATACAAAAAAAAATCAAGATGCAGTCTAATTGAGAACCTCCTCCTTTTTTGAAGTCGGTTAACATTACATTTTTCTAGACGTCATTCATTCCGAATGTAGTGAGCTATCGCACATATTTTTAGGACCTTTATCATAAATTAACACCATTTTGGACTTGTCGAACAGACTAAACAGTCTACAAATAATTTCTAATCGGATAATCAAAATCCTGTGCTGATGAACGTTAGTAATTTTTAATTGATGGCCGGAGAAGGAAATAGTGTTATCATTATATGTAACTTATACCTAGAGCTATTTGGTAAAATATTAGATTTATACCATAAACCCATTATAAACCACATAATAGAACTGGTGACTGGAATATGATGTCGAAAAGAGTATAAAGTGAAGACACGTGTATGACTTTTAAAATTCTCGTTCGCCCTGTAATTAATATTCTACAAAATAAGTTCGTGAATTAAAATGGTACAGGAAATCACGTTTTGCTTTTTATTACTTTTATTATAACTTTCGACAAAAAATTTTTTTCAATTACTATTGTACTTACGTTCATAGAAAATAATATAGAAATACGTATAGAAAAGATCGTTCCCTAAATTGACCTGGAAATGGAATCCAGGTCCATTGGCTTGTTAATCAGATCTACTAGCACAGAGCAACAGTGGACCACCTTTTTTTGCATTCAATCTTTACTTTGTGTGCTAAAGTTAGGGAACTACTCAAATATCGATATCTTGAAGTAGAGTGTCGAGTCACAGACACGGCTAAATATGATTCACTTCGACGTTATGACGACGATATAGCGCGGAAAGTGGAGAACGCGCGCGGGAGAGGAAGATATTCGCCGCTACAACCTCTGCGGATTATAACTATAAGTGAAAAGTTAATTTTACACACAAAAATTTGAAAAAAGCTGTTCGAATTGTGTAGCAGTACTATAACAGTGAGCTGGATACTTTCGCAGTGAAGTGGTGCTTCTGTGTGTGACATGATCACTAACATTATTTACCTAAGTAACTGCGCGGTGGCATCCACATCAAGTGTCCCCATGCTTCGGAAGGCGCGGTGAGCCGTTGTTCCCAAATCTCAACTATTGAACCATCGTAGGATGGTAGCCTTTAAGCCAGCTTTAGCTTAGTCTTAGAACCCAAGTGGTGAACTAGATGTCATCTATTTTTTACCTCATTTGGAAAAAGAGGCTTGTGATAGGTAGCGCCCCTATAACATAGGTTATATAAAATATAATATATATGCCTATAAAATATGTCATTATTTATAGTGAGAAATTCCTGTATAAACCTATACATACATTGTTTTCTCAAACGGTTTTAACGATTTGGATGAAATTTTGTAATGAAATAATATTTTATTTCCAAATTTACTCAAAATAGCTTTTATACTTGAAAAATTCATGTTCATACAAATTTTTGTCTAGAATATTAAGGTATACAAAATTTAGTTTTTCTGACACCATCATATTTTAATATTGAAGTAATAATAGGCTGAAATATTCAAGCATTGGTATTAGCTACTAAACAACAAAATATGACATTTAAAATAACTCGAAAGACCACCGAGCGTATTCCGGTTGACCAAGTACTATTATGCTCATAAATAATATATTCTGTACATTATTCTTGAACCGACTGAACTTCGAAAATATTTATTCTCTTAGTTTGTGATGGAAAAAGTTTAATCGTGGCTTAACATTAATTTCTGTTTTTTGTAGCATAGTAGTTTCAGAGTGGCAGCAAGTTGGATCGCAGTGATAGACTTGACTGTCGCGAACTAAATACTCTAGAGACATTTAAATCTAGTTGATTCTTTTTCTTTATCTCGGAACAATTCAAAAGGTCTTCTAAGTTCCTTGACTTTACAAAGTCGAAAAGTTAAAAGTTATCGTAATTGACACTTTCAAAGTGACATTTACAAGTATTTCAGAACATTCCTAAAATAACTACCAAGGACTCAAATTTGTTACATTTCTTGAAATTAAGCTCAAGGCTTTAGTAATCAATATTATATTCATTCAACCGTAAAGAGAACACGTTGACAGAGAAGGAATAACATTAACCAGAACACGACTTTGACTCCATAAGTATCAATAAATCAGGAAGACTACAAATAAGCAGTTTTCTACGATAAAAAAAAAAATATATATTGAACTTTCTTTACTCAATAAACAATATAATGCTACACATACTACTACTGTTACTATATTATTATTACTATATACATACATAACAATTAATAGGTAACAATTAATAGGCAAAGTCTATTAGCTTGGTGGGCTTGGCACCGACTTCAGTAACTGTCAAATTTAATTATGTAGGTATGTGTATCGTATTTATAAAGTTATTTGAATTGTACTTGAGTTTTGATTAGTAAAGGATAGTTATTTTATACTTTTCAGTGTTTTTTTTTGAAGGCGGTTTAATTTTTTTTAATAAAATTTTTTTATTTCTTCTTTTTGAGTGGTCTTGACCTAAATAAATATCTAGTGCAGGTCCGCAATTAACTTCATTCTAATTCCGGAGCACAACGATATACAAGAAAATCGTCAATATAAATAAAGGTTATAACCAGGTCGTGTTGTCTAGTGTATCTTCGAAGTCCAAGCTCCAATATCGGTGAAATTTAATTGGGACTATCTCTGAAGTATTACCTACCAAATGAAAAAAGAATTTTCGAAATCGGTTCATTAATGACGGAGTTATGAGGTAACAAACATACAAAAAAAATAAAAACAAAAAAAAAACAACATACAGACGAATTGCGACCCTCCTTTTTTTGAAGTCGGTTAAAAATTTACTTATTAATTTTTAATTTTTTTTTTTATATAAAGTGATGTTCAATAATTTCACCTTTAGTACATAAGGTAAAATAAAAGTATTAAGGTCGTTCGTGATTTCGTGATAATATCTAAATAAAAACTAAGAAAATTATTCTCAGAAAGGCGCTTCATTTTTATATTTTAATTTCTTGGAACCTTGTTTAGTTATTTTTAATCCATCAAGGTGACAAACAATTTATATTTATTATTCGTTGGTGTAATTGTGTACGGTTCTTTAGGTTTCTTAGAAGTAACGTAAAAAAAGAAAGAATATTGTTCTTTTATTTAAATAAATGAAAATTGTAAAAAATAATAAAACCTAATTAAGAATCCTTAGTCGAAATGATTACAAAATTTTACTTATATAATTTAGTTTTATATGTTATCGTGTAACTCTGTTCCACACATATATGTTAGTATAGATTAGAATATACTATATTTTATGAGATGTAAGTATAAGTTATGAAATGAAATTCCATCTTTTTAACCGACTTCAAAAAAAGAAGGAGGTTCTCAATTCGTCTATGTAGTTTTTCTTTTGTATGTTTGTTACCTCATAACTCCGTCATTTATGAACCGATTTCCAAAATTCTTTATACGTTTGGTACTTCAGAGGTGATCCCATTTAAATTTCACCGATATTGGAGCTTGGACTTCGAAGATACACTAGATAACACGACCTGGTTATAACCTTTATTTATATTGACGATTCTCTTGTATATCGTTGCGCTCCGGAATTAGAATGAAGTTAATTGCAGACCTGCCCTAGATATTTATTTAGGTCAAGATCACTCAAAAGGGAGAAATAAACAATTTTTGTTAAAAAAAATTAAACCGCCTGCAAAAAAAACACTGAAAAGTATAAAATAACTATCCTTTACTAATTAAAACTCAAGTACAATTAAAATAACTTTATAAATACGATACACATACCTATATAATTAAATTTGACAGTTATTGAAGTCGGTGCCAAATCAATGTGCAACAACAGAAAGTCTATTAGTTTGGTGGGCTTGGCACTGACTTCAGTAACTGTCGAATTTAATTATATAGATATGTGTATCGTATTTATAAAGTTATATTTTAATTGTATTTGAGTTTTGATTAGTAAAGGATAGTTAGTTTATACTTTTCAGTGTTTTTTTTGATGGCGGTTTAATTTTTTTTAATAATTTTTTTTTTACATAAATTAGAAAGCTTAAAATATGAAATACGAGTACAAGAGAAATTGAAATATCGAATTTTAGGCTACTTTACGAAGAGTGTTCCCAGTGTAGAAACAATCCAACGTGAAACGCCGCATAAGCTCCGCGCACGTCGATTGCAGATATTATAGAATTTAGGAAACGAACTTTTAATTAATAACGTTAACAACATGATTGTCAATTTATCTCCCATTAAATAACAGTTATGTCGATATGTTCTTTAATACTCAACCAATTACAGGACTGAGATTTTTTCGATGAAATGAATTAAAACAGATTGTGTATAAAATGGCCTGCATAATTACAAGAAAGATTCTTAGATAAAATAATATAAATATTTTTATAGATTTAAAATCTCTATGATTTGCGACGGCAGCATTCTTAAAACACCCTCTACCAGAGGTACTCTCGATAAAACTCATCTTCACTGTTTGACATGGTGGAGTAAGTGTTGATACGGATATAGTATTTTGTAGATACAGTATAATTGTTATGTTGCAGTGTCCACCAAGATCTCATACTATTATTTAATTGAAAATCATTCACCGCGTAACATAATGGCTATAAAAGTATTTAAAATTACGATCGACAATGATTCTTTAAGTGTTGAATTGCATTTAGAAATAATGCCATATTTTAGAGTAGTAGGTATGGAATTATTAGACACTATTACGTGCCCACCCAATTAATAATATTTATCTGGTTTCACTAAATGCTTTTCGTTTCAATTTCTGTAAAATTTTAGGCAAGACATTGTAAAACTGAATCTTAAAACTATTGTTTTTTTTCTTATTCATCCTAAATAATAACAACGGTCTAAATTTTATCCTATTTTAAAGGTCGGTATTTCAAGCAGTATAAGTATAACAGTATAACTACGCAGGACGGGAGGCGGGATTTTCTGTAAAATTTTAGGCAAGATATTGTAAAACTGAATCTAAAAACTATTCTATTTTTTCTTATTCATCCTAAATAATTATAACGGTCTAATTTTTATCCTATTTTAAAAGTCGGTATTTCAAGCAGTATAAGTATAACAGTATAACTAAGCAGGGCGGGAGGCGGGAGTTGTCACGGAGCCGCGGAGTCAGCGAGAAATGGAGTAACCCATTTTAAACTAGAATGAATTGCACGTCGCGGACTTGCAGGTTCTCTGGAATGCTGCCCACTGACAAAGAAGACATACGGACTCGTTTGCTATAAAACTACACGATAAAAGATTTATTTGAAAAGAGTTATTTGTATTTTTGTGCTAAGTTTTGTTATTATTTTTATAGTTTTATATATTTAAGCACTAGCTGGTGCCCGCGACTTCGTCTGCGTGGATCTTATTCGTGCGTCAATGTCGTTTGTCTTCACGTGTCTACCCGTTCCTGTCAGCATACTGCATATCTAAATATGTGCACCCCTCGCTCGCCATACGAAGTTCAACCAGCCCTTTTGGCAGTAGAATTTTACTAAAAGTGCACCCCCACTAGTCTCATAGCGGCTCGCGTGTAAAAAGTTATAAGTGCTAAATTTCAAGTCAATAGATAAAGATTTTTTCCTATAGAAACTTTGCAATCCCTCTTCAGGCTATTAGGAGTTTATTATCGGAAAATCGGTTCTTATTGAACCTTTGTGTCACAAAAGAAGCTACTGTTCAAATTTTATGTTTCTAGTCTCAGTAACCACGGTTGGGCGATGATTGATCATCAATCAGTGAATTCATCACCTACTTTACACCCTTAAATTTGATAAATGCTGAAATAGGTGTTTAATTAATTTGATTGAAGAGTATATCTGCTAAATAAAGAAATTTTTCCCTTCATACAAATTTTGCCCCCGGATTTTCACTCTTTAGGGTTTTCGGAGCTGATGAGATCTCGTGATGAATGAATCAGTCCATAACCTTTCTTGTATATATGTAGTATAAAATGTACACTGAGATTAAGTTGTTCGCTATATAATCGAATACAAATAAATCAATCAATAATAACAGAAATTACATACATATCCTAACGTTAGTATTTACAAACTTAAATGTACACATTATCTTAAATAATAGACTTCCTCAAAGTTGCCGCTTAGAAAGCTGTTATTGCTTACGGTGCCCAGCGAATACATAATATTTATGTACACTTATATAAACAATTATAGATTTAAACGACCGTTCTGCTTTTCGTTGATAATTTCCACGACACAGAACATCTCCCACGTCAAAGGGTATTCTGATGTAGGAACTAGAGCAATAGGTACTAACTAAATTGTATGTGCGTTTTTTATTTACATGTAAATGTAAATACGACCTCCGTGGCGCAACAGCGCAACGTCGGAAAGTAAAAAGGGGTTGCGGGTTCGATTCCCGCCCCGAGTCTGGGTGTTTATATATAACATGCGTTTATCTACAAAAGAAAAGTATGTAAGTAGTATATCAGTTGTCTAGTACCCATAATACAAGCGCTGTGCTGCTTACTTTGGGACTAGATGGCGCTGTGTGAAATGTCTGAGTATTGGGTCCTTATATAAGAAATTGGCGTTTTGTACGGGAGGAATATAAAGTCAATTTTTTTTTTTGTAAAATATATTTAATTAATCAAAGTATGCACCGTTGTTATCTATGCACTTTTGTCATCTCATAGGTAGTTCATTGATCCCTTTACTAAAAAAACCATGGGGGCGAGAATCAATAAACTCTTTGAAGGCGGTTTGGACTGCCGCATCGGAGTTGAATTTTTTTCCTTGTAAGAAGTTGTCCAAATTCCGGAAAAAAGGGTAATCTGTTGAAGCAAGGTCCGGGGAGTACGGTGGATGTCGCAGACATTCCAATTGTAGCTCATCTAACTTAGTGGTTGTTTGTTGTGCAGTGTGTGGTGTGGTCTTGCGTTGTCGTGAAGCAGCAGTGGCCTAGAGCGATTGACCAATCTTGGTTGTTTAGCAGCTAGTTCTTCCTTCATGGTTTGCAGTTGCTGACAATAGATATCTGCCGTAATCGTTTGGCCAGATTTTAGAAAGCTGTAGTGAACGACACCGGCGCTAGTCCACCAAACACTCACAAGTAACTTTTCCTGAGTCAATTTTCGTTTAGGGCAGGATTTAGCTGGGTCTCCAGGGTTCAGCCATTGCGACGAGCGCTTCCGATTATCGTGCAGTATCCACTTTTCATCACAAATAATGATTCGATTTAAAATCCTTTCATTATTGTGTCGGTTGAGCAAAGTAACACAGCAGTCGACGCGTGTTTGCAAGTTCGCATCACTCAATTCATGAGGTACCCATTGTTCAAGTTTTTTTACTTTCTCGATTTGCTTCAAGTAGATTAATACAGTTTTATCACTTACCCCGAAGCCTGCAGCTATCTCTGAAGTGCTTTGTGATGGATCCGCTTCCACAATAGCCTTTAATTCTTCATTTTCCACTTTGGTCTCCGGCTGTCCACGGGGTTGGTTCTGAAGGTCGAAATTTCCAGAACGAAAACGTTGAAACCAAAAACGTACCGTGCTTGCTTTTGCGACACCAGCGCCATACACATCATTAATCCTTCGAGCTGTTTCTGCAGCACTGGTGCCACGGTAAAACTCGTACTCGTAAATATACTGATATTTCATGTTTTCCATTGTGCGGTAATAAGTGACAACAAAGAAAAAAATAATGAGGAAAAAACAAATGAATGACTGTTTTCAAAACTCAAATGTACCAGCTAAATGAATTTATAAATTTGAATTTGGAATTCATAACCAAAGAGGAGATATTTAAGATCAAAGTGGTCAGTACGACAAAACGCTAATTTCATATGTAAGGACCAATTTATTATTATTATGTTATAATGTTCATTGTAAAAAGTACATAAGTATTGTGATTGTTAATTTTAACTCTATATCAACAAAAGAGGTAGAGAACTAGTTGTGCTAACTATATTATAAGCAGAAACGAAAGTTTTTATTAAAAAAAATAATGCGAGACACTGAATAATAAATTATTAATCACAGTTATAATTAAAAATCATTACAAATCACAAAATATCGAAAACATACTATTAGCAATAGTTAGCAACAACTGACAATAATTAAGTGCCTTGATACTCGGCTGTAGTGACTTATATAATCACTTTGTTTTGATAATGTCATTTCCGCGAGAAGTGACGGAGTGCAGCTAACAGAGCCTCTCCTGACAGCAGCGTTCTCGATGCCTGCTGATATAATCAGTAGCGGCATCGGTGGCAGCAGCCGAGGCAGCAGCGGATGCCCCGACAAGGCAGTTCGGCCAATCCTAAAAACTACTCACTTGCCCGACGAAAATACCTTGAAACAGTTTGTCATTCATCCGAAAAACATATCTGATTAAAACAATGTTCAGATGTCTCAAATGCATTCAATTTGTATACCATTTTCCATTAGTCATCATTTGACCGGTAATTTGTATCTCACACAAAATAAACTCATGTTAAAGAACAACGTGTAAGATCATTAACAATAACCACACATTCATCACTATAAATAAAGCAAGAGACGTCTCTTTTAAAACGCAAACTAATTTTAAGCCTTTTCCGTATTGTATTTAAGTTTTCGTCCTCTTTACCAGTGCTGCGCCAAGTTGATCTTCAACCCGGGTCGACGCGTTATGTGCGTCCCACCTGATATTTCAGGCCATAGGTATTCATTTCGATCCACCTACGCAGCTGCTTGGGGCCCATCAAGTGCCGATGGCGACAAACGCCAAGGTACAGCGACAAACGCCAGAGTGATTAGAATTACTAGTACCCGTACCCTCACTCTAGAGACAACATAAGCCAACGAGTAAAATTACTCTCGAAGAAAGCAGCACCCCGTTCCTGGGCACCACGCCTTTTCTTCGACGGGATCGGCTTCGACTCTAGTAGCGAGTGTTGACGGTCAGATCCTATCCTTCTTCTGTAATCATTTACCAACAAAATGTTGTTGGACGTAGCTCATTCATTCTTCTACTCGTATTCACTTGACATAACGAGCATGGTCTACATATGGAGATTATTTGTTGGAGTCTGTACTCATTACGACATTAAATTGAATGTTCGCAACACATACGTATGATAGGCACTGATTATTAATTTTAAATTAGTCTAAATGGGCGCTAACCTATTAGCACAAACACGTAGGATTTTCAAGTATAAAGCAGGGACTTACTAAGCACGTAATTATTTTAAGTACGAACACAATTGTCACGATACACATTGATTCGATATGGTTTTGTCTCGCCGGGTTTGTAAAATGAAGTCTGTTGCTAAGTTGCTCTGTCATATCACCCCGTGCAGGCGTACAAGAGAAAGTGATTGCTCAGTACGACTGTACGTCCAACAGCGCTTCGGAGAATGAGCGTGCTCCATGATGGCCGGCAGGTTCAGGATAGTGTCAGCAAAATTCGCCGTTACATCAACATGAAAAGTAATTGTTCTAGAAATCAGAATCAAGCATTAGATAGGCAATGTAGTCTGATCCCACTTCGGATATGATCAGAATCGAAAGGTTTAAAAATCATTATAAATCATTACAAGTCACAAAATACTACTATTGAAGACATTATTAGCAACAATTAGCAACAACTGACAATAATGAAGTGCCTTGATACTCGGCTGTAGTGACTTATAAAAGGACGTTGTTTTGATGATGTCATTTCCGTGAGAAGTAGCGGGATGCTGCTAACAATATTGTAATTAGTCATATTTACTTCGAAAAGACACGAATCTGTTGGCTACATTCTAAGACAGTGTGTCACAAGAAGCGGTAGCAGATACGCCCCGGTAACTGGGCACAAACTACCGCACCAATATTGACTTTTGCTCCTTCAAACTTCCCCATTCAACCTTTAATTAAATCAATTTTTTCGTCGAAGGACAAATGGTTTTAAAATTCATTAAGTAAACGAGTGAGCGACAACCAATGACCTGGAAAATATAAAAGATACTGTGACAAAATGTTAATAAAATACCTCGACTAAAAATCTTATTATTTGTTCCCTCTAGTTTCAATGTTTTTGTAGTACATTAAAAATACCATAATATCAACAAACGCTTCTATGAATTTTATTACGTCATTTTATTTAAAATGTAATGTGTAAGAATGAAATGTGTAAGAACGAATAAATAGTAATAGAATAATAAGTGGGCATATTAACGTAACACATGGCTTTCCTTGCGGAAAAAGATTTACTGAAACATCAATCAAATCCTGTAATCACATCGATCTTCGAGTAGTAAGTGTCAGTCGGGCCACTGGAGTAGTCCACTCGATTGATCCCTTCTGAATTGTTACTCGCTTTGATCCAATAAATATATTTTTACCAATTGGATGAGATCAGAAGTCTACTGAGACATACGACCACGAGAAAAATATAATATGACTTATTTACGACGTAAAATATATTTTTTAATTTTTAACGTGAATTCTTAGATCCCATAAAAACGAAAATGTGGCAGTGTAATCTCGATAAAACATGAATGCTTCTAAATGGAAATTCTGAAGTTAGCTTCGTTAACAACCTAACTTTATTCATTAGCGTGTATTGTCTGCCGAATTTATTCGTCAGGTCGAACACGACCAAACTCTGACAACATTTTGCACTTCTTGAGACTTCACTACATATTTTCGTTTGTAACTTGTTTCGTTTATCTTGTGTACACAGAATGTAAAACTTCTCGCGTAATTTTAAGAGAGTTTACAACTCTCGTTTCTAAAGTATGAAAGTGCCTAATACTTTCTCGATAGCGTTGAACAGTATAATGCACACTGAAATAATGTAAGGTATACGATATGACAAACTTCCTTAGAAGTTGTAATATGCAAGATTAAGCTGTGAATATAACTTAGGTAAATGTTAACATTTTCGTGAAATTTGATATAGATAGGAGGCAGGAGAACTTACAGACGAAATGAGGATGTGTACCACGTTTTATTTTTCTTACATTTATAAATAAAAAGAAAATAGTGTAATAATTAAAAAACAATTTTCCACGGAGCGATTAAAGAAACGAATGAGTTAACTTTCTCTTTTCTTTCTTCCACGTTTTGCGCAATCTTTTATTTCAAAACAACATTCACTCCTAAAGCAACATGTTCCGGTAAGTAATTTAGTTTTCAAATAACATGGTTTTCAATGATTTCGTAAAAAAGGAGTGACTTGCCGTATATGTATGTAGATATAATCATGTATAAAATTTACAAGACAGAACATTTATAAATTAATTATTAGTTTTAAAGGGGACGTAGTTTATTATTTATTTTGCAGGATAATTTTGATAACATGTAATTTCGTTAAGTACGAGAATCAAAAATTATTAAAATGGACTCAGCATCACAGTAAGTATCAAAAACGTGCATAATGGAATAGACTAATGATATAAGTATCCTATGATAAGTAACTGCGGGGACCCAAGTTTTTCAGTCACTATCTTTTCGGTAATACTCTAACATACAAATAGTGAAATAGGCAATTGTTAAGAAAATTACAATATTACACATTTTATATGGCTTACCGATGTACCTGCGCAGTAGACACCATTTAAAAGGCACTGAAAATGGATGGACCAATCAGTTAGCTACATCCTGAGGCGACGTCAATTAAAATCTATGCCATCATGGGTTAGACCATCCGTCAGACGTCATTATGACTGCACGTAACTTTCTAAGTATGACCATACTTACTTGAAAATTAAGCGTACTATTTTATAACAATAATTATGTTCTTATTAGAAAGAGGACGTCCTAAAAAAAAACAATCGAGGGAAATTGAAGATTTACATCTAAATAATTTCTTGTTTTTGTCTTCACGTAAACGCTGTATGATATATTGAAACAAATATTTGTTTTAATAGGATCTTTATTATGACTAGATAGCTATCTATAACTTTGAATAATTATTTTGATTCAAAAAAGTAGTTGTGTCTTTTGCGATAAAAAATATCAATTCAAATATATTAATAATGAAGTAAACTTTAATAAGAGTAACCCAATTCAATGACATGTAGTGTAAAATATCGCGTGATCGAAATAGAAAGTGAATGCACTGCAATATTTTTTCCACCTTACGATTGTTGGCATAAAATTGATTTTAAAGGGATTCAGCATAGCATTAGCATTTCGGGTATTTTCTTCGACTGTCTTTTCGTGTCTGCGCGAACGAAGATTAACGACGCGCCATATCTTTTGTGTCTTACTGTATCTTGCCTTTAAAAATGTTTATATTATAATAAGATTTTCTAAATCATCTCCAGACATTTAAACCGAATAGTTTGATTAGTGGACTTCGAACTAGTACTAGTGTAGTATAGGTACTATGAGTACCATACAATGAGCTGGGGAAACCCTTGGTGTGGAAGTCATACAATACGCTGAACCAACGGACATTGTGTAATGTGTTCATTCATACATCTAAAATTTTTTGCCCAAACGAAAGAAGATAGTTTTTTACTTAATTAAAAAGTGAAAGAATAAAACAGTTAATTTTCTTTATTCCTTCATCGATGTGCCATGTTTGGATTAATTGAATTATACGTGAAAATTAATAACAGTAAAAATTGCTTACACTTTATTATTTTATGCAGAAATATTTGCAAACTACAATTTAAACTATTTAAAATGAATAAATCTAAAACAATATTAACATTCTTTAGAATTTAAGTTTACCATATTTGTCGTTTTGTTTGCTTATTCAAACTTCATTGAAGTATAAACTTTTAAACTTTCGCGCTGCATTATAAAATATCTAAAAACACGGGAAATTAACGCGATTACCTTTTATTTTCTCTTGACGTTTCGGCCGAGTTTCATCGGCCGTGGTCGATAGATATTTCATTGAAGTACTATTAAACAGATTTTAATGTAAATTGACTGAAGTTAAATGTTCGACTATAACTAGTTTAGTTAGAATTTATCAGAAAAAGCGCATAAAAAACCGAATGACATATCGGCAAAGTTGTAAAAACGGGTTCAATCTGAATGTCCTTCATAGGACATTGTCAACGTCTGCAAACTTGATAAAATATTTGGTAAAAGTTTAATAACTGAACATCTCATTCAATTGTGTGATAAAATGGATATACGCGAGTTATAAAGTTTTAAAATTTTTGCTTTGCTGTCTAAATCACAATCCGCGCTTGTTTATATATTCCCTTTTAATTTCTGAATTTGAATTGTAGTGCGTTTATCCCCGTAATTTATTATTTAATTATGTACCAAACATTCACACGGTATACTGAACTACTCAAATCATGTCGTCAAAAAACACTCCCGTTAAGTGGCTTGCGCTAACAAAACCGTAAAATATGTATTATATAAAAAAATACGGATCGAGTCTGCAATACAAGTCAAGTGAAAACAAAAAATTGAAAGGGGGTTGCTATTATTACAAAATATTCTGCACAATCCTGTCACACATTTAAACCTGTCACATTCCGTTTTACTCTTAAGATAATTTAATTACAAAATTTTGTAAAAGTATGTGCCTATATATTTGTACTCCATGTACCTGTATATATTTTATTCAAGGTATAGTTACAACTAATTTAAAAAAGCTTAGTAATCGATTTTGAAATCAGATTAAAACTCCAAAATTTTGTGTAGTATCACGTGTTGTTTTTATAGTCAATATGGGAGTATTACGATACCAATTCGGTCCGAAGTGGGAGTTAACTTTACAAGACAATCTCTTATTTAATATCAGTTTTAAGTTGTGCCTTACTAAATACTGTAACAATGTTTCTATAGACCAGAGGGAAAAAAAGTTTATTTTATATTTATTGTCGAATTTCGATTCCTGGGTGATCACTATCTAATTAAATGCGTTAGTTTTGTCCTTTACATT
Source organism: Zeuzera pyrina (assembly GCA_907165235.1). Classification (NCBI taxonomy): domain Eukaryota; kingdom Metazoa; phylum Arthropoda; class Insecta; order Lepidoptera; family Cossidae; genus Zeuzera; species Zeuzera pyrina. The sequence goes on from OU015624.1 coordinate 16,603,910, forward strand.
ATAACATTTGAATGCATTAGAAGATATGATAGATAGATAGATATTTAAATATTATGTGCACAATATACTGTCATCGCGTAGGGTTTGCCAAGGTGACCGAAAGCTACCAGGGCATCGCGCGTGGCGCAGTGGCGTGGGTGCAGTGCGGCAAAATGCAGAAAGAGATCCAGAAAGAAAACTTAAGCGAAGAGATAAGTCAGAACAGAGCTCTCTGGCGCAGATGTTCAAGGAGACCCAACCCCAGCTAAACTGGGAAGAGGATTGGACAAAGAAGAAGAAGACCTTTTTTGGCAAAATATTAATAGAAAATGGAATGAGTATCAGGTCCAGCGAGGATGTCATTATATTCTTACATTACCTTTTTTATTCGATAAAACTCACATAACGCTTTGATATTTCCAGTGAATTACACCGGTCATTCAACACCGGCTCCAACGCGTTGTCCTAGTACTCTAACATACTTGTTGGAAAAGCGATTGTTCTCACCAATACCTTCGCAGTACCTACAATCTCGGAGTCATCTGAAAAGGACAATCGGCATCCTCACTCCGTCGGTCCGAGACTAGGAAAACCTCGTTTAGTAGCTTCACACAACAGTCGGGAGATACTGTAGTTACATTTTTACAGGTTTCAGGGATAAAGTATTTGTAACTTATTTTAAAAAAGGTGTATTACAATTTAGACGCCGATGTATAATTTATGGATATTTGTCTATATGTTTGTCTATGGCATAATAGCTAATAAATTTATGAACCAGTTTTCATGCGGTTTGAAAGATATTGCAGTTTTCGACAATTCTCTTAGCTATGTTTGATAAAAATTGGTCTCAATTATTTGTCGAAATGTTTAAATTTCGATTTGAATGTAATCCTTATTATATGTATATATTCATACGTTAAAAGGCTTTACAACACGTTATAATACCGCTATATTCAGAATAAATAATTTTAAATTTAATTTTAATGCTAGAAGTTATCGTGCTTCGCTGAACATTGTATGAACAATCGAAGCGTGTAAAACTTCCGATATTAATTCCTAACTGGCTTTATGCTCACGTATAACAAATTATATTTTATTTATTTTTATGTTTATGTTTTAAGAGTTCTGAATTATTATTAATAATACACAATAATTTTAATTACGCAACTTATATAAACGCTGCTTTTACTAAATCATCATCACTGATTTCGCTATTAATTTTCACTCCACGTTAATGACCGCTCACAGCTACAATTAAATTTAGATAAACTAATTCTGTATACATTATAATCACAACAATCATAAACTATTTCTATCTGCCAGCAAATGACGTTGATTATAATAATAATTCTCCAGACAATTACACAAATTGTGTGACGTCAAACTAAGCAGAAAGCTTGAACTATGGGTACCACACAATGATTTCTGGGGGAGCTCCCAGTAACACCCAGACTCCAAGAAATATAGAAAAGTCGTTTCCCAAATCGACCTGGTCGGGGATCGAACCCGGGACCCCGGCATGGAAAGCAGATGCTCTGCTACCGAGCCAAATGGCCAGTCAACGGTTAGACTGAACCTATCTCCGACTACCTCGATCCGACTACAATGTACCATCACGACCTCAAACCAAATATTTACAATGGACGGAGTTCTAAGAGCGTGTCCCTAAAGTGTCCTTTTTTATTGACTAAGTTTCTAGATTTTTACTAATTTGTGAGACTGGGGAAGGTCGCAGTACAACGATACACAGCTGAACATGACTCATTTTTATTTTCGTGAATACTAATAACCAAAATACTTAAGAGTATTTTGCAAATAATGATTTCATGGTCGACTCATAAGCTCACACGAATTACACTGGCAGTGCGAAGTTGATATACTTACTATAGCTAACTCTTTCACTCGTGGTTACGCACAATGAGATAGAAAGATACACGAAAATTCGTTTGACACGCGATGATAAGAGGAAAAACTTATTATGGCACCGTCCAGTATGTTACTTGGTTCGAGTACATAATTGATTTTTACGATTCCGCACCTGAATGCCCGTTTTGCAACTACTTGACTGTTACTCAGTGACGAACCTAGAACAGTCATAAACTATTTCTATCTGCCAGCAAATGACGTTGCTTATAATAATAATAATAATAATAATAATTCATCAGACAATTAGACAAATTGTGTGACCTTGAACTAAGCAGTAAGCTTGTACTATGGGTACCACATAACGAACGAACATCGATGGCACCAGGCGGTGCCATCGGTGTGATCACCCTATGCACCACCAGGAGTAAGTGAAGCGAAATAAGTGTCGAAAATGTAAAGATAAATCGTTCAACGCAAAAAATGAAACCCAACCACTCCAATATGACTTAACCGTACTAGCCAAAATTAATTTTCTAATAACCCGTTGTTTACATGCTATATAAACAAATAATAATAATTAAGAAGAGTATCAAACACGAGAGCTACAAGCATATACAACCCAGTTCGCACCGGGACTTAGGGAGGTAAGATTAGCTCCATGTTTTTAATTGGCTAATCTTTTGCACACTTCAAAAAATAAATATCAAATTTGAAGAAATTGTATAGACTCAGGTGTTACTTTGCGAAAAAAGATTTCATGTCACGAATTCTGGCAAGCTTTTGCTATTGCTAGAATTCATCACATTTGAAGAAATGATAAAATCAATTAAAAACTTATGTGTTATATTTATCCCAGAAGTAAAAACTTTATTCATTTGTATGTATTATCCAATATAACATGAGTTGAAAAGTTGTTTTTTCAAATACGCGCCACGGGCGACGTGTATATAGAGAAAATTAGCCAATTAAAATTGTACGCCAATTTTTCCTCGTCCTTTTTCTGTAAGAGATGTACCCTCGTCAAAAGCTGACATTATATCCAGTCTTTATATTTCCTAAGTCCATAGCAACTGCATCTTTGGAGGGATATGTACCACAATAAGGCCTCATACCGCCTGAAAAATTTAAAACTAAAAGAAAAAGGTTTAGATGCTCTTAGGCCTGCGTGTCTTTCAGCGCAAATATCAGGCGTAAGGGTAACATTGAAAAACAGAATACTTAACTGGTAGGGTATGGTCTCTTTTTTCTATATCGATCTGTTAAATTTTGTTTTATAATGAATTGGTTGCCTTTGACTACCTCGTTAGGGATACGATGTGAAGATATGTATGTATGGTTTCCTTTGTTAATCATTTCGCTGGCAAATTTTATTTATTGAATGTAGAACCTCACTGAAACATGGTTGAAGCCAGCCAAGATTAATTTTAATGTAAACAATATCATGGTTGCCAGTATTTTCAACAGAGGGTTGACAGACGTCGGTAAAAATAATTAAAAATTAAAAGTCCTCAAACACAACATAGTCGTTCGTTTGGTTAAACGGTTAAACTCAAATTCTCAGTTTTTAATCGCCATATAAAAAACTCATAACATATTTAGTACATATGTACATACATATCTTCACGCTGTATCCCGGGGAATAACGGGGATATTTTTATTACATACTAGGTGATGCCTGCGACTTTGTCCGCACTTTTTATTTTTAACGTAGCCTTCCTTCACCAGGATTCATACTATCTCCATACCAAATTTCGTCGCAATCAGATGAACGGTATGTCAGCCCATAAATACGAACAAACGAACATTGATTTTTAACCGACTTCAAAAAAGGAGGAGGTTCTCAATTCGTCTGTATGTTGTTTTTTTTTTGTATGTTTGTTACCAAATTAATGTGCAACAACAGAAAGCCTATTAGTTTGGTGAACTTGACACCGACTTCAGTAACTGTCAAATTTAATTATATATGTGTAAATACGTTTATTTATAAAGTTATTTTAATTGTACTTGAGTTTTGATTAGTAAAGGATAGTTATACTTTTCACTGTCTTTTTGAAGGCGGTTTACTTTTTTTAATAAAAATTTTTATACTGATATATGAGATAATTCGGTGCTCATTTCTCTTTCTTTCATTTGATTGAGAATAGATTAGGTTCACGCCTCATTTTGCGACATGCATGTATAGATAACATTTTTGGCATCACACAATCCAGTTCCATTCACGGGCAGCTAGTAGCTGGTAGCTCTCGAAGATTTCTCACGCGTTAGAAAAACTTTATCGTCATATAAAGCGTTTGCAAACTCTGATAAGTTAAATATTCGCTTACTTTCCCTAATCCGCACTGAGACCACAAGATGGACTATCGGTTACCTCTCACCCATTGTAAGAGAAGAAATCCATTCCCAACAGTGAAATTTACAGGTATAGACTGTTACAGTAAATCGAACTCGAGTTACCGACTTCTGTATCCTATACCTTGACTACTACGCAATGAATGAATAACAGTATTCTCAAATATTATATATTTTTTGGAACAAAGATATGTTATACGTGCCAGTCCGTCGTTCGCACGACTGTCTCTGTCATAGCGTAATAATAGACAAATGTAGGTTATCTTTGCACAAAAATGGGATACAATTTATTCGTTTGCGTATATTATTTGTACGCGCAATTATTTATATAAAATTTTGTATATTGTATATGTGAGATAAATAAATCACGTGGTAAGTATGTCCAATATTACCTTCCATTTAATCAAATGGTAGTGTGACTTAAATGTTTCGGAAGTGTCGATCATGATCACACTGAACTAGAAACAGTAATCAGGAAGAATAAGTTACAGGAGACATCGACCAACTTTAGTTTCCGAGTTATTTATTGACTTTATATACACTACTGATGGGGCCCACCCTTGCTTTGCTCAGATGGCTACCGACGTAGTACGATTTATATATTTTTATATGAAACATTTATTTACAGACACAATGCTGCGAATTTGCATGAATGGATGGAAAATTGCAACTACTCCCGTCATCTTTATATCAATCGTTTAAGGCAATTGTTTAAAATACACTCAGTGTTATGTTATGACTCTATTTTTAGAGACACGTTAACTGTATACAACGTTACTATTTAGAGTAACTTTATTATAATATCATTCTGATGTACATTTTACCCAAAAAACTACATTACATACTCCACCACACATTATCTACACTCAATAAGTAGTTTGGGCTTTTTTGCGAATAAACACAGACACAAACGGGTACTTTGTTCTTACCCGACTACGACTAAGCAAACGTAGGCTTATTTAATAGCGAACATACGTATGTACCTACCTATAAATTACACATATATGTCTATACATATGTTTTCTCATAGAGCCGAAACTACTTGACGAAATTTACACCCTTCATGTCTTCATGCACTATTAGATTTGTTTCAATTACGCGCATGTTACGACCTAAGTCGTTTTTGGTAAATTCAGTATGACGATGTCTAGGGTACTATATTATGTCAACGCCTGAAAAAATTATCAGATCCAATCATGATGGATATAAATTTCAAAACATTAGAATGAAATTTCAAAAAATGAAGCAAATTACACTGAAAAAATAGTTTAGTTAGTTTAACAAAAGTTTTACTAAACTCGCGTGTTAATTTCGGACTAACGCACGGAAATTGTTAATTTCACTAATCTTAAAATGTTCAAATATTTTCAAAACAGATTTGTGTAATTAACAAATTTGTTAAGTAATACCTATTAACTAAGATAGGTCCGATGTACACCATCGACATACTTTTAAAGTAAACTCTAGTAAATTTAACTCAAAATTTTGTAAATTTTATTATGTTAGAACTTCAATCTTTTTTATTTTGTAAATTGAACATCGCTAATATTGTAAAAATAATTAATACTTTAGCGAACTTTGGTTAGTTTTCGAAACAACAGATCAACCCTTGGAATTCAGCTAAAGTATTTTTTCAGTGTGTAAAAAGTGTAAATCAATATTACTTATGAATAATTACCTATCAAACAAATTTAATTAAAAATGAAGGTAGTATAACTAAAACCGAATTGACTACTTGTAACAAAATCTTGAAAATGCAATGAAATATTTGTGATTTCTTATATTCGTTGCCAGAATCGGAGGCCATGGGCAAGGGAGAGTAGATTTAATAAGCTATGATTCCTGAGACGAATTTAAGAAATTACAGTAAATTTTTCATTGCATTTGCAAGATTTTTTACAGTAGTCAGTTGGGTTTCAGTTTTATTACTTTTATTTTATCTATAATAGGAATATTTTTGATAATTAATCATGTGAAATATTGCTTTACACTTTTCACACTTTGTCCCATGTTTTGAAATTGTCTTTTTATTACATTATTACATCTTGTTTGCAAGGTTTTATTCAATACATAGCCGAGTTTGAGTTTCGTAACTTTTATTTTTTTATAATAAAGTGATATGAGCATGTAAATAATTTTCTTCACAATAAAATAATGTACATGAATGAATCGGACGAAATAATGACATGAACACCGCAGATACTCCAACAACGCATCAAAACGTCTAAATAGCTTGTCGTGACTCTGTCGTGGTTTTACGACGGTGTAAAACTACTAAGTTAGCCATACATTCACCTGACTTTATTTAAACGACGGCTTACAATGTGGATGACTTGTTTCTGTCGTATTTTTTTTGTAAATGAACATGAAGAAATGTTTTTCTTTTTTTTTTTCTAATAATTACTACATTCTTGGAAAGTAACGGGTAATTGTCTGTTCCATTAGTTAATGGTGTCTGTTTAAAAATTCTGAAATCAAGGGGTATTTCCCAATTTAATGAAACAATAAAATTATTCCACTATTTCAATCAGGCTGTATGGTAAGTCCAACAAATTATCGCCCGGTGTCAATATTGCCAGCGTTGAGTAAAATATTCGAAAAAATAATACTCAAATAAATGCTGGCACATTTTAACATTCACGGGGTATTTCATGGTCAACAATACGGGTTCACGAGAGGGAGGTCAATAACTCATGCGGGAGCAAGCTTGATCAGGACTGTGCTTCAGACTTGGGAGGGGTCCCAGGATGCTATTGGTGTTTTTTGTGATCTTTCTGAAGCTTTTGATTGTGTTAGTAATGAAACTTTAATTCGCAAGCTTAAATATTATGGTATACGCGATATAGCTCTCGATCCCGTGATTTCGTCTGGCTGACCGAGAACAAAAAGTGAGTGTAAATGGGGTTACATCTGTCGGTTCTAAATTAAAGATGGGCGTTCCCCCACGTGGAATACGTGGTAACGCTCTCGATCTCGTGATCTCGTATTTGTTTGACCGGGAGCTAAAAGTAAGTATTAATGGGGTTTTGTCTGTTGGTTCAAAATTAAAAATGCGCGTTCCCCAAGGATCAATTTGGGACCTTTACTGTTTTTGGTTTATATTAATGATTTCCCACTTATGCTCAAGGACTTATGCGAAACAGTACTATTTGCTGATGACACCTCATTGTTATTTAAACTAGACAGAAAGGATCTAGATATTACTTGAGTAAACAGGATCCTAACAGATGTCTCGAAATGGTGCGCTGCCAATAATTTACTACCGAATGCACAAAAAACCAAATGTATTAAATTTTCTTTTTCTAATGTACCCAGAACCCATGATAAAATAGAACTGGATGGGAAACAATTAGAATTATTTAAGTCAGCCAGGTTTCTTGGTTTAACAGTAGATAACAAGTTACAGTGGGCGGACCATATCCGGGCATTGCCTAGTAAGCTCGGTTCCGCGGTATATGCAATTAGATATTAGGCAAATGACGGATGTGAATACGGCAAGGCTGGTGTACTTTGCATATTTTTACAGTATAATCTGCTGTGGGGATCAGCGGCGCATATTAACTCCATTTTTATTTTACAAAAAAGAGCAATACGTGCCATCTACAGAATGAATGCACGAGAATCACTTAAAGATCGTTTTAAAGAGATTGATGTCCTCACCTTGCCGTCTTTATACATCTTTGAAATTATTATGTACCTACACGAGGAAAAATATAGATCTATTTAAAAAGAAAGGCGATATTAATGGTATGGAAACCCGAAGTCGTGATAAATTGGTTATTCCAAAATTTAAATTACATAAGTCAAATGTTTCATTTTTGGGTATCTGCATTCGTTTTTATAACAAATTTCCTCAGGAAATTACTCAATTAACAGAGAATTTAATTTAGATTGGTTATAAAACGTACATTGATTAGATAATCATACTATAAAATAAACGATTTCATTAAAGATAAAACAATAGTCTGGAAATCTCTGCACATGCATTTTCTGGCTTAATGAAAATATTGTATTTTAATAAACCTTTGGTAAAATGAAGTTGAAAAAATTATACCAGACTGAGTTTCTTGTCGGATCTCAGTGTCCAGATTTTCTATTTGAACCGAACTAAAGTAGATTCGACGTTTAAAAGTACTTTGCAATTGGGTTTACTTGAATAAATTGATTTGACTTTGACTTTGAATGGTTATAATTGTATTATTATAATTGTATTGTTATATTAATTGTATTTTATTATTATTATTTTATATTAGCCAATTATTTGGCTTGTATACTGCATATAACATTCTTCAGTGATAGCTAATTAATTAAAAATATAACTGATAAAGACTATTTATTTTCCCGTCACGTTCAATCCGCTAAGAAAAACTCAATCTTTTTGCTTGACTGAATGCCCTCGATACCTCTTCGGTGGAGAAAATTTCTTTTTGTTTACCAGAGGCACATGTTTTTTACTCAAATGTAAAAAAATGAGGTATTATTAAATGAAACAAAAGAAATCTCATCCATAACGAATTATACTAAAGAATATACAAATAAAATCACATTACAAGAGCTTTTGGGCCACACATTTCCGAGACGATCATAATGATATATTGATATCGACTTTATTGTACGGTAGAGAGGCCTGGATACGGCCGAAATCAAGTGCATGTAAGATAAATGCCGCAGAAATACGATCTCTTACGAGTATAATACGTGCGGTATCACCTTGCAGGCAAGATAAGCAATAAAAGATACACGATAAGACAAAGTTGCAAGACGACAGTGTCATTTTTGATGAATTCTTACAATTTTTAGCTATTTTAAAAAGCGTATTTAATTTAAAAAAATCTGCAGACCTAAAGTGAGTGGTAGCAAAAGCCAAGAAAGACCAAGGCCGACTTGACTGACGGAAATGTCAAAGACACTCGTGTACCTAGGCGAAATTTTGTGCGAAAAGTGATGAGATTTGAGGAGGGGAAAGAAGGTAGGTATGCAAGGACCGTGATGCTTGGTGCTCTATCCTCTGTGATCCATCCTTCGTTAGAGATATAGCAGAGAATATACAGAAAAGAAGACCAACTCCCGCCTTATGTGTAACGAAATTGCCTACTCTCGGCCGGATACATAGTGTTGTTTCGTTGGATGTGAGATGTGGAGGGCATCTCGTTTAGTTATACATTTAGTACACATACATATTTTCACGCTGTATTCCTAACGGGGTAGTCAGAGAGGACGGGGTGCCATTTAGTATACAACAATTAAAAATAATGCATACAGATAAGTTTCTTGTTTGTTAAATTTTATTTCTTGTAGTTGTAGTTATGTTAAAGAATGATAACTGGATTCAAATAACTAGATTGATTGAACTTGAACTTAGATTGAGGCATCTAAGGACATTATAATACGTTCGTTTAAGTGATTTGGACATTTTTGTATTTGTGACGATGTGAAGAACGAATTAAAGACAAACGGAAACAGTCGCATGTCTGTGTCGCGTGCGACCCCGACTGGCGCTAAAATAATTGCCCATATTCACCCAAAATATTGTTGTTGAGTGCGTGCCGCGACGTATGCGTATTAGCGCACACGCATACAAACCACGCAAGCTGTATTTCTATGAAGATATCCTACTGTTATGTTTAAACTTTGGATACAGCGTGTATGTATGAAACAAATGCCTGTTCAGAAATTATATTTCAAGACACTCGAAGTGTATGACTTAGAAGTTGGTCAAGTGAAGTGGGTACATTCGAAAATATGAATTATTAACTAGTAGTGGGACGACTTGGTTAGCGAATAAAAAAAGTTACTTTCTAGATGGAAAGGACTAAAGGATAGTTCAATATGTATTAACCACAAAATAATTAAACTATAAATTAACTCTGTGCAGATACCACTTATTGAAACCTTTGTAATCTTAAGCAATGCTTCATTTTCCAAAAAAATTTTCAGATATGAAATACTTTGAAAAAAATCACTTATATATTATTATATTTTATACCTTTTAGAGTGCGGTTTAAGTTTAAAACAACAAGAAAATAATTCTGTCCTATATACTTTTAAATATGAAATGTAACAGAAGCACTGATCACTATGAACACACTAACAATTCTTCATCACAACTGTAGTTGACCTTTCGACGGCTTCTCAACAACTGAACTCACAAGACCAAAATTAGGCTTTTATGCAGCCCCATTACACGCAGGAAATCCATTTTACCCTGGTTCTTGTTACTAAAATGTTACAAAATATCACACGTGGGTACTTAATGTGATTAACATTAATGTGGAACTAACAATACTTACTTATTAAAGTATAAAGAAGGAAGAAAATGTAATTAGGTACACATTGAAAACTTGCTAGATTATTCTTAGGTAATACAGGAATTTGTAAATAAATGGTGGTGGTAAAAGTATAATTTGTATTCAGTTCACATCTGAAATCGATTGTAGTGGGCACAGGCGCCCACTTTTATAAATTTACATTATATTCCTCTCTCCAAGATTGGTCAACAACCTCAGGTAACTTTTATACCTAAGTACTCACACACAAATATACAACAAATATAGTTCTTACATACTCTCCATTTTCTCTGAGCCGTACCAGATGTTACAAGATATCAATTTTTTAACAAATACGTATAACAATACTGTAATTAAAATTATGTTAAATAATGATATATACCTATTATATTCTATAATAACTATATAATGAGTATTTCGAGATAGTACCATTTGAATTCTCGTCACTTTCCTCAAAATTGTTATTTTAATTAAATACTGGCTGTCACCCACGACTTGGTCCACGTGGAAAACGGATTAATTTGCAGCCTATGTCCACCTTGAGGGTCTATTCTAAATATAAGTGAAAGAATTTTTGAAGTCGGATGATCAGTTTCAGCGATTACCTCCTACATCCAAACTTATAAACTTTACCTCTTTGTAATACAAATTTAGATTTATTTTGATTTGATGCAAGCATTTTCATTATAAAATATGTTCAAATATGCGTGCTAATAATAAAAGTGAGAGAGTGCTAATAATAAAATGAGACAAGAGAGTGCTAATAATAAAATTAAAATAATCAGAAGCCACAGATGTATTTCACTCAATTTAACAAAAGCCCCATCTTACAAGCAAGAAGGAGAATACTAACGACTACTGATAAGAAAAAAATAAATCAAAGGTCTCATTTTGTTTACTCAATTTAATTAGAAAATGGAGTTTTCCAAGTTTTTTAAGGTTTGGATGTGTCCTGAAATACTTTTCTTTGGCAGAAAATGTTAGAATGTATAAAATTTGAGTTCACTCTCGAAATTTAAAATAACAGATTATTTTTAACTTAATTAGTAAATATCCATACGCCTACTTAAAGGATTCCTTAATCCCTTTAAGGAGGGTCCTATATTTATCGACCGAATTGTGAGCTACGGCTCAATAAATTGCAAATCCATTAAAATGCTTTGTACTTACAATACAAAGGAAACTATAAACGCGCCGATATTTCAAGAGTTTTGTTTGCAAAATTTGTCAATATGAAATATTCATGTCACATTTGCACGCAGATTCGAGTGATCAGCCGACCGTGAAATAATGCAAACACGATAAAGTTATGACATCTCTAGTGGGTTGGATGCGATCGTTGTCGGTTAGCTGCTATAATTTATCTCGTTTCCTCTTCTTTGTGCGTTGCCTTTTTCTTGTAATATTTCTTTCAGGGCGGTCGATTTGAATATTTGCATGAAATAGTTTTTTTTGCAGTTTTAGGTACATATTCAGTTTTTAATTTATATTTAACAACATGGATTTTGACTCCTCAAATGAAGATGACTTTTGAGCAATAAAAAATTTTTATTAAAAAAAATTAAACCGCCTTCAAAAAAAACACTGAAAAGTATAAAATAACTATCCTTTACTAATCAAAACTCAAGTACAATTAAAATAACTATAAATACGGTACACACACCTATGGAATTAAATTTGACAGTTACTGAAGTCGGTGCCAAGCCTACCAAACTAATACACTTTCTGTTGTTGCACATTGAATTGGCACCGACTTCAATAACTGTCAAATTTAATTATATAGGTAGTTGTGTATCGTATTTATAAAGTTATTTTAATTGTACTTGAGTTTTGATTAGTAAAGGATAGTTATTTTATACTTTTCAGCGTTTTTTTGAAGGCAGTTTAATATTTATTATTTTTTAATTTTTTATTTCTCCCTCTTGAGTGATCTTGACCTAAATAAATACCTCGGACAGGTCGGCATACAAGAGAATCATCAATATAAATAAAAGTTACAACCAGGTCGCGTTATTTAGTGTATCTTCGAAGCCCAAGCTCCAATATCGGTGAAATTTAAATGGGACCACCTCTGAAGTATTACCTACCAAACAAAAAAAGAATTTTCGAAATCGGTTCATAAATACTACTAACTACGTCAATTATGAGGTAACAAACATACCAAAAAAAAAACAACAACAATATACAGACGAATTGAGAACCTCCTCTTTTTTTTTGAAATCGGTTAAAAAGAGGAAATTATTTTTTTAATATTCTTGTATAAAAACAATTCCAATGTTGTGTAGATATATATACAATTTCAATAAGTACTGCAATGCAATAAAAATCTTTTTTATTCTTAAGCCCTAACCTAAAGTAGGCAATTTAACTACTAGAATTTTTAAAACATAGGTACTTGTAATTCATAGTGATTGGCGTGAAGCTTTCCCAAATAAGAAGAATTAAATATTTTTATAAGCTGTCGGGTCAGTAAAAAGTCACTTTTCAATATGCTTCTAGTCTTCTAGAGTTAACTTTACGAAGGTTTATTGTTGCTTAAAAAGAGCAGAAATTGACACGTCTTGATGGTACCTATTCAAACGCCCAATATTGTTGAGTTTCCAGCGATGGCGAAATAAGCACCTCTACTTACTAGTAACAAAAATAATGTTAAAATGTTATAATTAAAATAATGTTATAGTTTCGATACAATAAAATAAAAATGTGTATGATAATGATCTTCTCCGTACTTCCGTATTCATTGATTTTTCTAAACCATTGGAAAAAAATCATGTCACAAGATAATGAAAAAATAATATTTAATTTAGTTTCTTTTCAGTTACTCTTGGTATACATTTTTCCAAACCAAAGGTAAATTTTATTTCACTTTAAATTAAAAATAACTTTTTAATTAGGTTTACTTCAATTAATTTTTATTATTTCAATTTGTAAAGAAGGTGAAAAAATGCGTTCTAAATTACCGTTAGTTATATAAAACTTCGATTTAATCCCTTAGCTACTACGAAAAATAATCAGCCTTGCCGTCTTCGACTTAATTAATCCGAAAATCGAACTTGATATCTCCTGGTTTCTTACTATTGTGCCAAAGAAATATTGAAGCGTAAATGTGAGACAATTTTTCGACAAATATTTTCCGCATAAACATTTAGTGTGGAAATAAATTACTTAAAATGTACTACGCACAAATTCGGATCCAATTTCAACGATAAAGGAAAATTGTGAAATTATTCCGATAAAAATTACTTATAATACAATATATATATAGCTACTTACTACAGTTCTAACAACCAACGAATTTAGAACTGTATAAAGAAATCATGTTTTGGCTGAAATAAGCTTCCGTTTCTCGGAAACTCAGACGTGATCTGTTTGGCTTTAATCCAGTTGAAATTTTGTATTCGACTGTAATATAAACATTTATTTATACCTATACACAAAATATCTTGTACTTGGAATTCTGTTTTTGGGTGCATCTTTAAAATTTATATTTTGCTTCTTATTAAATTGCTTCGTAAAAACCAAAAAATAATCGAAATATTTTTGTGTTTTTTCTTATGAAGATTTTGCACTGAATATTAAAATTTGATATAACATAATTTCGTGCATTAATTTTATAAAATTAACTCCACGCGAACTTTGAGATAAGATGTTCTTTGACATCGAAAACGAGGCAACATTCGCAAAATAAATTATTAATAATCCAAAGCTTTCCTGGAAGTAGAATAAAACAAAGAAAATTTGCGAGTCGTTTTGATCTTGACAGTTGAGGTCCAATTCAGTTCTCGCTTTGCGGCTTTGATGACAATTAAATATTATTTTAAGAAGAAATAGAACGCACAATCTAATACTTTTGAATAGTCTCGGCATACAACATTACAACGTAAAAACAATAAATATTAAATAAATAAAATATTAAAATGTTCACGCTAATTAACAATTGTACCCGAAAGCGCCAACACCGATGTAATTCATTTCAGTTTGTACACAATGTTTAAAATAATTGCATACATTTGTTATTTATTCGCAATATAAACGTTTATTAATATATATAATACATTTCTTATTTATTTGCAATATGTATACAAGTGTGTATCTACTCTTAAAGTTAAAACAATATAACCAAGTATGTCAATTAATATTTTGCACAAACAAAATTTTAGAGGATATTAGGATAGATATTAAGCAATTCCCATCGTGTCCATTGAGACATAAATTATTGATTTTCTTGTAAACTATGTAATGTAAAATGAACATAGGATGAATGAATGAATACATAAACAATTATGAAATACCCGTTGGGGACACAGCGTGAAGATATGTATGTATGTAATTATAATATTATCAGGGATTATAGTGTGATAAGTCAAGTCAACAGGTATGTATCAAAATCAAAGCGAGTAGTGGTCGGTAGGCTTTACATACGCTTTTCGGACAGAGGCTTCAGTAAACGTCTATAAATTAATTAGATATTTCCGTAGTTGAAATATTCAGCAGTTTAGTGAGTTTATCATCATTATCTGTATGCTGTAACTTTAACTAACTTGCAATATTTCACAGCAACCATTACACATTACTTATTACATAATTATTTAATATGATCTGGGACATCTTTTGACTCTAACAACTGTGGCTTTTCTGTCAGATACTATTATCTTTTTTTTATATGAGTGAGTTTATATATGAATCATATACAATAAATGTAGATTTGACATCAAGAATTACGTACATATTTTCGCTGCAAATAAGCCATGTAACATTTTCATAGCGCAGTGTTCGTATCTATTCAGAGAATTGCCCTATAATTAAAGAACAAGCCCTTTGATACGCTGACTACATGAATGGTTCAACGACCGCCCCGCGCCTATCACAGGCTCGACGAACTATCAATCGGCTGACCTCGATAATCAAGCCTTAGTTCCGACACAAGATAGATTATGTGCTGATTTCGCAGTCAATTTTATCTATAACGTTATAATTATAAAGTAATTGAAATAGACGATACCAACAACCTGCGGTTTATTGTAAATTCAGTTATTTATTTTGCCTCTTCGACACTTGGAATTAACTGAAAAGATTTCAAAACTATGTTATGTCTCAAATACTCGTTAAAATTTAAAGCAATTTACTCTCTCTACTGAACCTGATCTATTTCAAACAAAGTTCTTGAAGTATTGAATATCCATTTAATCAATTTATTTTTCTGAAAGTTCTTAACCAGTTCAAGACAATATATGCACCTAGGTATAAAACGAACAAAATTAATTAAATTATTATTATCTGTTATAATACCAACGCTAAGTAATAATAATAAATAGTAAAGTAAAAGTAATAATTAAGTTATAACACGTAACACTAGGAATACTAAGCGCTTACTTTCTGTTCTACTGTCGTTGTTAATGTGCTTAACGGAAGTTATTAAAACAGGTATTTCACTTGTAATAAAATAGGAGGATAAAAAGAAAAAACTAAACCGGATTCAAAATAAAAACATTGAAAAGCGCAAAATACAATCCTTACCAATCAAAACTCAAGTATAAAAATAACTTCATAAATAGCAAATACGATACAAATACCTAAATAATTTTTGGTAGTTATTAAAGTCGGTGCTATATTTAGGAAGCCTTATATATAATCAATTCACTAATTACGAAGTTTAATTTTTATTGTATTTATAAAGTTGTTTTTGTACTTGACTTCAGGTTAGCAATGGATAATTATTTCGTACCTATCAGTATTTTGATTTTGAAGTCGGTGTAGTTTTTTTCTAAATATTTATTTTTCTCTTTCTTTCAGGAAGTCTCGTCCTAATTAAATGTTTAGAATTTTCCGGAAACTTTCTTCAATTTTCCAGAAAGAAAGATAATCAAAATATATAAACCGTTAGGGAGTTCTTTTGTTTAAGCAGTTCTCCATCATTAGATCTTAAATAAATTTCTATGAAACCATACACTGGACATAATATATCCAAAATACAAAAAGAATTATGAAAATCTGTTCAAAAACGACGAAGAAATACTCATTTCTTCGTCGTTTTTGCACAGATTTTCACAATTCTTTTTTTATTTTAGATCTTTTATTTTTTCAATGTATGTTCAATGTTTTCAATATTATGTAATTCTGACGAATTAAGAACCTCTTCCTTTCCGTCGGTTAAAAAAATAGATTTATGTGTAAAAACTAAAGTACATAATACATTTGATAAATGAAGTGATACCTACGTAAAGCAAAAGGGCTGAAGTGCAATATATTATTATTTCGTTGAGAGCGTAAATTAAACATGGCGCCATCATCGCTAGTCCAAAATACGTTTGCAACGGCAAACGTATAAAGCTTTTAAGCAAATGAAACCAGTATATTACCGAATAACACACTCGTAACTCAGTAATATAAGCCGCTCAGAAAATTGCCTGGCACAATGTAGCACTGATAAGCATCACTAGTAACTTATTTAATGCAATTTTGTGATAATTTGGTATTCGTTTTACATTAAAATGGCTGTCACCACCATTTCATTAACTTAATGTTCCAGCCAGAGAGAAATCGTATCATTTTCATAAATATTCGTACGCATTATGGGACACTAATAGATTTTTATCATCGTCGACTTCATATTAATAAACAAAGTTGTGACACTGGTCGTTGATAATAAAAACAGTATTTCGGCAAACAAGCATCGCTATCACATCCATCAAGCTGTCTTGTTGTATCGACAAGGGATCGTTTCGACGAGTAAGGGAGAGGGGTTTTTATTATGCGGATTGCCTTTAAATCCCTATGCGTACAAAGAATCACTAAAGTTTCATTCATTAACATAACCATGAGTCGATCTAGTCGCTGAAAGTTTTTTGCGAATGTAAAAACGTATTTAACGAAAACTCGTACTAGTAATTTTACGATATTACTTGGAAACTCAGTGAGATGTTGGTTTGTTCGATAAGAAAGTTTAGTTCGTTAAGTAGGCACATTAGGGAGAAACAGGAAAACATTAGGGGGTGTCGTCGACAGTGGCTCGACGCCAGACGCTACTAAAATATGCTATCCAATTGGACGCACCGCCTTCATTCCCACTTGCTCTGTATTGCAGGCGACCAAACACGAAATCTCGAAGGCAATGGTGTAATTTGCACAGAATAATATTGAATCTTGAATAGCTATTTACACTTCTTTCATTTACTTAACATTTCTGATTTTCCGTTTATTCTATTCCTTCTTATCTTAATACACACTAACATAATTATCGGAAATCTTTTGTGTTGCATCTAGAAAATTATGTACATTGGACGGCTGTGCTACAAATTCTTATCTTAACATAATTTTCTTACCGCTCTAAACTCGAACAATACCCAGAGTTATGTATTATGTATTTCATAAACATTTCTATGAAATAAGTGCAGGTAGATACACATTTTTTTAAATATAGCTATAATTTTTATATACGTATGTAATAAATAATCAGACTACATTGACCGAAAACAAGCTAGATACATAGAATATGTACAAAATGTATTAACATCTATCAATTAACACATGGTGCTCCAAACTTCAGAGATAAAATATAGAATGCGTCAGCTGTTTATAATCCCGGGTAGATCATACAATTTGATAAAGATATGGTAGATATGGCTTATTAGATTATGAAAACAAATATTTAAAGCCTTTTGGGCGTATATATCTTCCATGAAAAAGACCACATCTAACTACCCTCACACTATGTACTTCGGCGACAAAGTTTCCAGTTCTGCGAATGATATAAGTGAGCTATTCTCGAAGTTTTTTAATTCGGTGTTTGAAGAAAAGGCCAATTGCGATTGCACAGAATTGGATAAGCTGCCATGCTTGCTGGCATCGAGCATAATCTCTAACGTGTACATAACAGAAAAAGATATTGAAAAAATACTACTGAAATTAGATCCAATAAAGGGTCCCGGCCCAGATAAAACCAGCCCCATATTTTTAAGAAATACCGAGCCGGCTATTTTAACCCCCCTCCGAATAATATTTAATAAATGCATTGTAGAGGGCACTTTTCCGGAATGCTGGAAGTTATCCTTTGTCATGCCCATACATAAATCCGGTTCGAAATCTCAAGTCTCTAATTATAGACCGATCTCAATACAGTCTTGCATACCTAAATTACTAGAATCTCTCGTCAATGGTGCGATCTTTCCGTTGGTGCAAAATAACATTATACCACAGCAGCACGGATTCGTAAAGCGTAAATCTGCGTCTACCAACCTTTTGGTGTACACTAATTTCCTATTTACATCAATGGATAGAAAAACGCAGGTGGATGCTATATATACAGATTTTCGGAAGGCTTTTGATAAGGTAGACCATGCGATGCTATTGCGGAAGTTGGCGTTCAACGGGGTCAAAGGCAACTTATTGAGATGGTTTGCTTCCTATTTAGAAAAACGTACCCAAAAGGTTGTAATTGGTGGTCACGAGTCTCAGGCTTCGCATGTCTCATCTGGTGTGATGCAGGGCTCGGTTCTTGGACCTCTTCTGTACACGTTGTTTATTAATGACATCGGTGACTGTTTTCGTAATTGTTCTTTTGAGATGTTTGCTGACGACTTGAAATATATAAATCTGTACATTGTACAAATGACTGTAATCTTATCCAAGAAGACCTGGATCGTTTCTACCAATACTGCCCGGTAAATAAACTATCTCTTGCATATGACAAATGTGTCAAAATTTCTTTCATCAAAAATTATAATAAAATTTTCGGTCAATATCGTATTGGAGATAAGACGTTGCACGATGTCACGTCTGTAAAAGACTTGGGTGTCACACTGGACGAAAAACTGACTCTAGACAAGCACATAGGCCAAGTTACAACAAAAGCATAGAAATGCTAGGATTCGTCCTAAGAGCGGCCAAACCGCTAAAAAAGCGTTCGTCCTACACGCACTTGTACAAATCGCTGGTGCGCCCTCTCCTTGAGTACTCATCTGAGGATTGGAATCCTTACTATAAGATCTACATAAACCAAATTGAATCTAACCAAAAAAAATTTTTAAGAGCCGTTAATTATAGATTTCGTCAGCCCCACCGGTCGTATGTAGAACTCTTAATACAGTACGAACTTGCTTCCCTGACGGACAGACGTGCGGTGCGGGATGCTGCTGTTCTGTACAATATATGCAACGGCGGCTACGACTGCCATGACCTTCTCGAAGGTATCAGGTTTTGGGATCCGTCGTACAGAACCAGATCTGCAACTTTGTTCGCTGTCCCGACGAGTAGAACTATGGCAGGTGTCCGTGCGCCACTCCGTAGAATCTGCGACTCATACAACAAGCAACTAACCTCGGTTGACATGTCCGGTAGTTCGTACGATAAGTATAAACGCCGAGTAACCCTATTGTTAAATAAAAAAAATGTAGCCTAGAAACTGTATTTGTAATTCATGTATTTTTTTGGAAGTGAGCCCTGATGTTTGCGTTGATTGTTATATTTTAAGGCATTCTTTTGTAGAGTCCACATGTGCTTAAGATTGTAATTGTTGTGTCTGTTAGCTTTAGGTAGCTAGTTGCTGAAACATGTTATGAATTAATTGCCACGTCTACCAATAACTCTAAGTGGGAATTGATTTAAGGTGTAGACTATGTATACAGCATTATGTTCTCATGTATTTTGTAATATTTGCGTCTGTATCTGTTTTTTTCCCCAATAAAGAAAGTAAAGTAAAGTATTAGAACTTTTAATAGACCAGCTAAACAATGTACATACATATTTATTTATTTATTCTTCATTGTACATAACGTATACAATAGGCGGACTTAATGACTAATGGCATTCTCTACCAGTCAACCTGAGCTTTACTGTCAGAGAAATAAGTAGCGGTACAACAAAGTCACCGAAAAATAACTACAATACATATATACCATACATATAGATAATCAAACACATACATATACGCAAATATACACACATACATACTGTTTACAACGAAGACAACGAAAAAGTATTTTTCCCAGAAAACCTCAATTTATTAAAATATTATAACAGAACTTATCTACAAATTAACAACATAACAAAAGCGTGATTTAAATATTGAATTTTAAAGCATTACACCATCTATTAAAACTATTATTTCTTAAACATTCCGCCCCCCAAAGTACGTTAGGGCTTTCAAAACAAAACATGCCTACTCTGAAAGTTAAACCATTGAAAATCAAAAAACATCTGCTTATTCGTAAAACAAAGTTAAAACAATAAACTATTATTCAAATAAACAACTAATAAACTAATCTAGGGGGTAGAACATTATATGTTAAACAACTAGAATTAAATTTTCTTACACTAAACAATATAAAAAAACATGATTATACAAACTATAATAAATTACCAAAATTAAATAAGCTGTGTGTGGACTGTATCTAACTATGATTATGGATTAGATAATGGTTGAATATCATCAGGTTCAGTCGGCAGTAAACAAAGTTTATGTACATGTCGTTTAATTACTGAACTTTTACACTTAATACTAACCACTCTGGTTAAACCATCAATACCAGGGTGGGTATTTATAATTTTACCCATCAACCATTTAGTTGGGGGTAATCGCTCGTCTTTAATCAACACTACGTCGTTGATTTTAACGTTATCATGAATTCTAGTCCATTTACTACGTTGTTGTAAATTAACCAAATATTCTTGACTCCACTTTCTCCAAAACGACTGTAATTTTTGCTGTAAATAAATCCATCTTTTATTGTAAGGTACATGAGCGTTCTCCAAATTTTCATCTGGAACTACAATATGATTTTCACCTATTAAAAAATGACCAGGTGTTAGTACAACAGTTGTGCCTTCTACATCATTGTCTATGGAAGTTAATGGACGAGAATTCAGACAACTCTCAATTAGACACAACAAAGTTGTATATTCCTCGTAAGTAAGTTTACTATCTCCTAAAACACGATTTATGTGTTTTTTCATTGACCTTATGGCCGCTTCATACAGGCCTCCCATATGTGGAGCTCCTGCTGGATTAAACTGCCATTCGGTTCCGTCCAATGCCAACAGTTCTACAGCTTCGTCAGGTAAATTTTTAACACTTTTATCTGCCATAAGATCAAGCTCCTTAGTGGCGCCTATGAAATTTGTACCGCGATCACTAATAAGTTTTTGCAATGGCCTCGGCGTGCAGTAAAACGTCGAAAGGCTGCTAAAAAACACTCTGTGCTTAGACCGGTCACGAGTTCGATATGTACCGCCTTAGTAGCGGTGCATATAAATAACGCAATGTACGCCTTTTGGGATCTATTTGATCCACGTCCACTGAATAACTTAAGTATTACTGGCCCAGCAAAATCTACACCACTAACCAGGAACGGCCTCTGCGAAGTTACTCTTTCTTTAGGTAAGGTACCCATTAATTGATTAAAAAATCTATTACTGTGTCTACAACAAGCTATACATTCTCTAAGTATTTTTTTAACTAAATATTTTACACCAATTATATGATATTTGTTTCTAATATAGTTTAACGTCAATTGAATGCCGCCATGCAATGTTCTACTATGTGCATCTTTAACTATCAGGTATGCTAATCTACTATTTTTTGCTAATATTACAGGATGCATTGTTTCCGCACTAACACATGAATTTTGAATACGTCCTCCTACCCTTAACATTCCGTCCCTATCAACAAATAGATTCAGTTTTACAATATGTTTTTTATTTACGCCATCAGATTTCTGCCAAAACTTAACTAGTAGTGTCATCGAGTTTCTTAATTCTGCTGCACTCAGGTAAGTTCTATTAAGATAAACAGGTGTTTTCCTTTTTTACGTTATTTTTACATTTATAATAGAATTTTAGACAATAGCTTATCACTCTTACTAGTTTATTTAAGTTTGAATATTTATATATAATGTCTATATTTTCCTTTTCAGGTTCCGGTTCTATGACTACGCTACACTGCAATGATACATTCACTTGTGCTCTTTTTTCTAACTCAGTAGAATTTATCATTTCACGTATGTTTTTTACAGGTAAATCACTATCTTCTCGAAGCCGGGATGGACCGTTCCACCACAACTCGTGCGAATGCAGTTCCAGTGGAGAAATGCCTCGGGAAGCTACATCAGCTGGGTTCTCCGCAGATACAACGTGATGCCATCTGCTCGTGTCTATTGTGTTAGTGATCTCTGTCACTCTATTTGCGACGAAAGTGTTCCAGTAATTTGAAGGTCGTTGTAACCACGCTAAGACGATTGTTGCGTCTGTCCACGCATAAACATTTTCTATAGGAATATTCAGAACATTTTTGATTCTATAGAGTAATTTTGCCAGCAACACCGCGCCACAAAGTTCCAATCTGGGTGTTGATATCTTTTTTACCGGAGCTACTTTCGTTTTAGCCTCTATTAGAGTAACCTTGATGTTATTAGGGAGAATAGTACGGCAGTACACTACTGCTGAATACCCGGTATCAGAAGCATCCGAATAACCGTGGATCTCAATTCTGATTAGGTCGTCTGTTATTCCTATCCATCTGTCTAACCCTGCAGTTGGCATGTCACATAACTTTTGTCGAAAGTCTAACCATTCTGTCTCAAAAGTTTCTGAAAGTTGATCATCCCAGTCAACTCCTTCTATCCACAATTTTTGCAAGAACACCTTGGCTCTAACTACTATGGGTGCTAACCAACCTGCTGGGTCATACAGTCGAGCGATGTCTCTAAGAAATTTCCGTTTGGTTGGTTTTTCAGAATTATTCTCTGTCAAAGGTAAGTACAAATTTGTCAGATTGGTTATTCCATTCTATTCCTAATATCTTTCTACTTTTTTGAGCTAAGTTTTCTGTTAGTGTACTATTTGATGCAAATTTATGGAGTAAGAATTCACCTTTACTTAGCAGTTTTGTTAAGTCGCTTTGTAACTTTATCGTCTTATCGGTTGTAGATACTTCAGTAAGCACGTCATCCATGTAGAAGTCTTGTAATAAACAATCTATGACTTCTTCAGAGAAATTACTCATTTCGTCCTCGGCTAGCTGTTTTAAAGTTTTTATTGCTAAATATGGTGCACAAGACGTACCGTAGGTAACCGTGGATAATCTAAAGTGTTGTATAGGTTCATTTAAGTCGAATCTCCATAAAATTTGTTGAAAGTCTTTATGGTTTTCCTCTATACCAATTTGTCTATACATCTGGCGTATATCTCCAACCAAAACCACGGCGTGCCTTCTCCATCTCAAAGTTAAATCTCTCAAGTCACTTAGAAGGGGTGGCCCTATTAATAGATTATCATTTAAAGATTTTCCATTACTGGTCTTTGCCGATCCGTCAAAAACTACATGCAGTTTAGTAGTAAGATGCTGCTCATTAATCACGGGATGATGCGGTAAGTAACAAACATTATAGTTCGGTTTACTGTTACACAAAACTGGTTCCATATGACCTTGTTTCAGGTAGTCTCTCATAAATTCATTATATCTGTGGTGTAAATCGAGATTCTTTTTAAATTTATGTTCGAGGGATGTTAGTCTTTTGAGTGCTATAGATGCTGATTCACCAATATCAGGAGGATTCACTGCAAAAGGTAAGTGTAATTCATACCTTCCTTCTACTGTTCTCTTGTGTGTCTTTCTAAAATGTTCTTCACATTTGATCTTATCATTTGTCATTATTTTTTTTCCAGGTATAGGTTCTTCAAGTTCCCAGAATCTATGGAGCGCAATGTCTACTTCTAGTTTTACGTGATGAGTGGATACCATTGTTTGTTGGTTGTTGTGTCTATTATTTTTGGACTTGTTTGTGAATACAGCTTTTAAAATTTTGGACAAGAACGGTAAAATGGAAATAGGTCTGAAATCTTTGACAGTGCAGGGGCTGGAAGTTTTGGGAAGAAGTAGGTTTCTCCTGCTCATGAGTAATTTATGATGTGAGTAAGTATTGGCAGAACATAATCAATTAGATAGAGTATCATATTTCGACTCACC
The DNA here is from genome assembly GCA_907165235.1 of Zeuzera pyrina. Taxonomy (NCBI): domain Eukaryota; kingdom Metazoa; phylum Arthropoda; class Insecta; order Lepidoptera; family Cossidae; genus Zeuzera; species Zeuzera pyrina. Next base: position 16,628,351 of record OU015624.1, read on the forward strand.
TCGTCCCGACTGACAGCCCTAGTCTTGACAGACTTCAAGATTTTGTGAATCATCTCCGTATTCACAGATGAAAAACAGAAAGTGTAACAAGTAGGTGAGGCTAAGGAAGCATTATTATTAACAGCTTTCCACTTAGCTGCTCCATTCAACACTTATGTTGACGAAAAATTATGATTTAAATCGTTTAGCGAAAAGGAAGAGTTGTTAACAATGTCAGAGTCAGACTTAGTGCCGCCTAGTCCAAGAGATTTGAGAAACTTCCACATATTAGACGATGAAGACGCCAAAATGTTGTCGTGAATGAATCGGCGCTTAGCGGCTCTCACGATCTGATTGCAGGTATCCCGAGCACTTTTATAGATAAGCCAAGTCCTTTCACAGCGTTCTCTTTTATTTAAATTGCCAAAACGAACGATCCCGTTTGCTCATTGCTGTTCTTACCCCCTGTGTGATCCATGTGCTGGAGGACGTTTTACTCTTATTGCTCGAATCGGAGCATGAACATCGAAAAGCTGTAAGATCATTGTGTTTAATAAATAAACTTTCTCATCGATAGTGGAGGCCTCACAAATTGTCGTCCAGTTCAACTTTGACGCATCGGTTAGCAACATAGATATCGAGTTTAGCAAAACTCCGCAAAAATATTATCTTCGGTTGCAGCTTAGAGGATTTAATTTTATAAGAAAGGAAAAGAATGTCATGTCGAGAAAAACTAGGAGCAAGTACTTGGCCGTGCGTACTTGGGAGAGGATACGAGCATATGGTCAATCCATGTGTCGGAAGTATCGAAATTATGATGAGTGGGCTCTAAGGGGAGAAGTGAAGAATGTACAGAATCAATCAAAGATCGGAATTTGCGGGACAAAGGAGTATCTTTTTGTAGATCAGTCACCCATGACTATGTGATGCGCGCGTTCAGAACTAATGCCCTCAAGTATCCCTTCCAATTTAGGTAAATAGTCAATAGAAGGATGGCAATAGACTACTCTCAAAGGCACTCTGACTCCCCCAACAACCACTTCCAAAAACAAATACTACGGCGAGCCGGGGCAATCGGAGGGAGAAGCCTCCAAAATTTTGAAAGGCAGATCACTGCGGAGATAAATTGCAACTACTCCATCGCACCTACCCACACGGTCATTACGTAAAAGAACGAACCCCGGAAGACTGTAAGATGTGGAGTTTCGCGAAAGTTTTAACCAGCTCTCAGAAATGAGAATTGCATGAACGGAAGACGAAGTAAAAGTGTCGAGTAATTCAGTGTAGTGACTAGGAATGCTTTGTGCATTAAGGTGGCACACATTAAAATACCTAGTACAATTATGAAAGTTTAATTGTGTAATTGATAGGTCCGAGGATGTAAAAATGTCAGATTTAGACTTATCGAAAGAAACAAAAAGACGAGAATTATCGAGAGCATAATAAAATGCATCGTAATCCGACATAAATACACAAATTATATAGAGGAATTTATTATGTAAAATAACTAAATAAATATTACAATTAAATAAATATTATTAAAATATTGGGTCCTTACATATGAAATTGGCGTTTTGTACGGGAGGAATATAAAGTCAATTTTTTTTTGTAAAATATATTTAATTAATCAAAGTATGCACCGATGTTATCTATGTACTTTTGCCATCTCATAGGTAATTCATTGACCCCTTTACTAAAAAAACCATGGGGGCGAGAATCAATAAACTCTTTGAAGGCGGTTTCGACTGCCGCATCGGAGTTGAATTTTTTTCCTTGTAAGAAATTGTTCAAATTCCGGAAAAAATGGTAACCTGTTGGAGCAAGGTCCGGGGAGTACGGTGGATGTCGCAGACATTCCAATTGTAGCTCATCTAACTTAGTGGTTGTTTGTTGTGCAGTGTGTGGTCTTGCGTTGTCGTGAAGCAGCAGTGGCCTAGAGCGATTGACCAATCTCGGTTGTTTAGCAGCTAGTTCTTTCTTCATGGTTTGCAGTTGCTGACAATAGATATCTGCCGTAATCGTTTGGCCAGATTTTAGAAGGCTGTAATGAACGACACCGGCGCTAGTCCACCAAACACTCACAAGTAACTTTTTCTGAGTCAATTTTCGTTTAGGGCAGGATTTGGCTGGGTCTCCAGGGTTCAGCCATTGCGACGAGTGCTTCTAATTATCGTACAGTATCCACTTTTCATCACAAGTAATGATTCGATTTAAAATCCCTTCATTATTGTGTCGGTTGAGCAAAGTAACACAGCAGTCGACGCGTGTTTGCAAGTTCGATTCACTCAATTCATGAGGTACCCATCGTTCAAGTTTTTTTACTTTCCCGATTTGCTTCAAGTGGATTAATACAGTTTTATCACTTACCCCGAAGCCTGCAGCTATCTCTGAAGTGCTTTGTGATGGATCCGCTTCCACAATAGCCTTTAATTCTTCATTTTCCACTTTGGTCTCTGGCCGTCCACGGGGTTGGTTCTGAAGGTCGAAATTTTCAGAACAAAATCGTTGAAACCAAAAACGTACCGTGCTTTCTTTTGCGACTTTTGCGAACTTAACTATAAAAATAATGCTAGCACAGATATTATATACAGATATATATATACAGATATAACAACATAAAGTCTATTAGTTTGGTGAGCTTGGCACCGACTTCAATAACTGTCAAATTTAATTATATAGGTATGGGTATCGTATTTATAAAGTTATTTTAATTGTACTTGAGTTTTGATTAGTAAAGGATAGTTATTTTATACTTTTCAGTGTTTTTTTTGAAGGTGATTTAATTTTTTTTAATAAAATTTTTTTATTTCTCCCTTTTGAGTGGTCTTGACCTAAATAAATATCTAGGGCAGGTCTGCAATTAACTTCATTCTAATTCCGGAGCGCAACGATATACAAAAGAATCGTCAATATAAATAAAGGTTATAACCAGGTCGTGTTATCTAGTGTATCTTCGAAGTCCAAACTCCAATATCGGTGAAATTTAAATGGAATTACTTCTGAAGTATTACCTACCAAGCGTAAAAAAAATTTTCGAAATCGGTTCATAAATGACGGAGTTATGAGGTAACAAACATACAAAAAAAAACAAAAAAAAAAAACAACATACAGACGAATTGAGAACCTCCTTCTTTTTTTGAAGTCTGTTAAAAATTAGACTGAACAGGACAAGAACTTAAAGTGACCCAGTGAGTATTAGTCATTGACACTTTGATATCAACGTGAAATAGCTAATAAATATACACATTACTTACAAATTCTCTTTGAATAATGATTGCCAACTTGCTAAGATTAATCCAATTGTCGAATAATTTACATTTTGAAGAAGAATAACATATGTACGAAGATAAAGCAATACATAAAAATAAACAATCAGTATTACACCCTTATAAAAGTGTGATAAATTCCCAAAATCTTTAGCTATTTTCCGCTCAAACTCCAAAAACCACCAATCGACACGTGTTTCGCCCCTCAACGGAGCTCAAGATTTTAGGAATTTATCACATGAAATGGATTTCCGCAATGTAACACCCGAGTCTATACAATACCTTATAAAAGCATTGTCAGAAAAAACTTAACTTACTTTCTGTGTCAATGGTTCCTAAAATTAGGCACCCGGAATATCCAGCAAAAGCATGAACAAAGATTATTGACACAAATAAAATTTTGATGATAAAAATGTTAAAAACTTAAAACCTTGAGTCTTCTATTCGAATACCATATCACTATTTCCTTTTCATCATTCGTTTCACCCGAGTATTATCCATCTTAACTGCAGCGACATTAGAGTCAACAGATTTTTCTTGAGGTGCGTTTTTCATGCCTTTATTGTTCTGGGAGATAAGTCTTTCGAGTTCTGGTAGCGATACAATTCTATGGCGATTACCACCAGGAAGCTTGATGTGAATATTACCTTGTACCGTCCAAACATTCTCCATGCCAAAATGTTTTCGTGCAGATTATACAAAGATTGCCTTGAATGTGTTAAAAATTCATGTACGACCAACGATGTACCTTTAAACTTTGATTTGTTCTTCCAGATAGTGGTATTATCAACATAATTGGAAAATTCTACGATAATAGGCCTGTTCCTACCTTCACTAAAAGCTCCCAGCCTACGACATACCTGAATGGGAGGAGACATTTGCAAATGTTTTTGAAATAGAGAAGTGACCAAAGTAGGAGTATCCTCTTTTTCAACTTCTTCAACACCATTGATCAAAACAAACTTCCTACGATGTCGCATCTCTAACATATCTACTGTTAGTTTCAGATCATTTAAATGTTGCTTTATGAGCTTTTTCATTATATTCCACATTTGATGTTTGAAATCTTGAAAATCTTTATTCAACTGTTTGAGATCCGACTGCGGAGAAGCGGCTTTTAATTGTGTCTTAAATTCAGCCAACCTTTGAGACAGTGTAGTTTCTAAGGCCTTCTGGGCTTCAGCTATTTGAGTATAGGTTGACATGATTCAGATTCACCAGAGGTAATTATAATAGTGATCTGATGTAAGTCACCGGCAGGATATTGATTACAAATATGTTATAACACCATTAAGTTATAATATCAATATATTATATACATATAAAAACGTAATGAAGAAACTCAAATAATCACTGACAATTAGCTTAAAAACCTATTAAATTAAATTTTAAAATATTGTATTTAAGAGCTTATTACTCGAATCTACGTCTACCGCCAAAAAAACTGTATATCTATATATACTACTATAATATGATTCCACTTTGCTAAGCGTAAGCTTATGCTAAAAGATGTCTAAAAGTGATCAACATGTGATATTGTTGCGCATTGGTGTTTTACGATTTCGATCTATCTAAAGATTTAAATGTAATTTTGTGTATTTCTTATTTTAGTGTACATGTTTTGAATTAATTAATCAAATAGCCAGATTGTTAGCTGGCGGAAATATTAAAAGCACTCGCACACCTAGTCGAAAATGTGTGAGGAGAATGATTGAGGCAGCGAAAGAAGTATGTAAGGACCGCGACGCTTGGCACTCCGTCCTCTCTGACTACCCCGTTAAGGACACTGCGTGAAGATATGTATGTATGTATGTATGTTTTGAATTCTACATTATGAGGAAATGTGTAAAGTTGAATGAATTACACATTTTCACATTACTAAGATACATTTATGCGAGTTAGAGAGATCATACACTTGGGTTATCCTATTTTATATGTACAACATTTCTACCCATAAAAAAATATTAAGAATTTTTCAAAAATAACTTGACACATTTACGATTATCAATGTTCGACAACAATAAATATAATTGTTATTATAATTTCTTAAAAAATCAGTCAAATATGAGATTGACTCGCACGCAGAGGGTTCCGTACGATATTCATAAAATGGTAAAATAAATTTAATTTCTGGAGATTTATAAAACTTACTGTACATCTTTCCTGTAAACTAGAAGTGAGGCTTTAATATAATCTCTGAGTTTATTTAGATTCTAGATCGAGTACTTTCGAAGATAAGGGATGGGCATTGGCAAGTAGAATTCGAGTATCCAATTTAATTCTTATTTAATTGTATGAATATTTTAAAACGTTAATATATTGGATCAAGTTTATGAGACATAGTTCCTGAATAAATCGAATGTGACTGACGTACAGACAGATTTACGCGTGAACGGTCTAAGAGTTCCGTTTTTCCTTTTAACTTACGGAACCCAACAAAAAAAACAAAATATCCAATATCAGTGACTAAGTCTATGTTAATGCGTACCCATAGTATATATATATATTTTATATCCATGTGAACTGCGTCAATGTCATTAATACTCGTATTTGTTCAGGACTCTATTACAAACAGATAGTCCAATTTTGATAAATTATACACCAATCTGGTATCATTAAATTATTTGGGTCCCCTCGTATAACTAATTTTATTTTGGTGAATTACATTACATATGTACATATCATCACGCAATTAGCGTTCGGGAGGAACATATCATACATACATACATCTCTTCACGCTGTATCCCCAACGGCGTAGTTAGAGAGGACGGAGAGCCAAGCGTCGCGGTTCTTACATACTTCTTTCGCTTCCTCAAATCTCATCATTCTCCTCATACATTTTCGCCTAGATATGCAAGAGCTTTTGACATTTCCATCTGATAACACTCCAGCTATTTGATTTTCATAAGTCAGCCTTGGTCTTCCTTGGCTTTTACCACTCGCTACACTCTGCATATTTTCTTCGTCAGTCTTTTTTATCACTCATTCTTTCTATGTTCCCGAACAATCTTAGCATTCCTTTCTTCATTTTTCTTCATTTTATTTTATTTCATAATACTGTCGCGCAACCCTGTTATACTGCGTATCTCTTCATTGCTTATCCTGTCCACAAGGGTGACACCTCACATCTTTCTAAGAGATCGCATTTCTACTGCATTTATCTTACTTTCACTCGATTTCGGGCACATCTAAGACTCATTACCGTACAATAAAGTTGGCATCAACACCGCATTGTGGATGGCCATTTTGGCAGTGTTAGATATATTCACGCTATCTACTAATGCGGACAGAGCACTGGTTACTTTATTGCCAGCTGCTACCCGTCTCTCCACATCCAACTCATATCTTCAATCCCTTGAAAACTTACTCCTCAGATATACAATTTCATTCACTTGTTCTTGACATTTTCCATTTACTTAAATCTCACACTACGTTTGTACCGCTTCCCTTTCAAATACCAGAAACTTAGTGTTGTTCTTATTCACATTCAATACTTTCACTTTACATTCTTCGTTCATGCACGTGACTAGTGTCTGCAGCTCCGCTTCTGATGGTGCTATAAGCACAACATCATCAGTGTACAGTAGGCAGTTTACCACTGTGTCAACACATATCATACCACTCATACTACATTTCAATGTCTGGAGGGAACTGTCCAAATACAGCACGAATAGCCAGGCAGGCATCACGCAGCCCTGTCTGACACCTGAACAGACATCGAACCAGGGCGACATGTTACCATCTATCCTTACACAGGCTCTGTGGCCTCGATATAATGACCTCTCAGCCTGCAGTAAAGAGCCCTCCACGCCATATTCATGCAGAAGACTCCACAGTTTCTTTCGCACTTCTCCATTGAATGCTTTTTCTAGATCTAGAAACTTTCTCACCTATAGCCAGAAACTTCCCCACGATAACACGAAACGAGAAAATCTGATCCATACAATCCCTACCGTTCCTAAAAGCACCTTACGACTCCCACAAATAACTTTCCGAAACACTTTTCATACGCTCGGTCAACACCTTGGTATAGACTTTACTTGCTAAGCTGACCAAGCTGATGGCCCTGTAGCACCTTTAACATATCATTAAGCGCAATAATATAATATCTTGATACCACATTTGGCACAAAGTATTTTGGCTTGCAGATGTTGAAGCGGAACCAGACAGTGATAGGTTATCGACCTATCGCCTATTTTCTTATAATAAGCTCTACCTCTTGATCGAATTCAGATACCTATTCAATATTTTTCTTATTGTTCAAAACCCTAGATAATACTTATGTTGTATGCAAACATATTGCATAACAAACTTAGTTTTACGTTAATGTTTGTATTGAATTAAGCTACGCGCTCTGCCTATCTAGTGAATTTGGGGCGCGAATTAGCCACGGCCGAGGACAACTTCTGAATGACAATAAGCTCAATTAGCCGGCAGTTACCGAGGTGGATAGTAAGCAGTAAGTTCGTCAGCGACTGACTGCGCTTCGTTACAAAAATCCGATTACTGTTAGTTCTGTTGATTCAGGTGGGACGGATTCACTGATGGAAAATGCCATGACCTCCACTTTTTTCCTGTTTCGTGAGTTTTCTTCGTCTATTTATTATTTGTAAGATCCTACCTACTGCATAAACGAATTACGAAAACTAGAGAAAAGAATAGAATAAAAACAAATACACCTACAAGTATAGTTACAAGAAATAGATATACTTAAGTCTTGTATGTAATTCTGTTATCAGAAACGTGTTTAATTCTGTATAATTCTGTGAAATTCATATTAAAATAACCTTCGTCATTCCAAGCCATGTTAATAAACGTATAAAAATTTGTTGGAAAAGAAAATTCCTGGAAAGTCTAAGTGTATTCTTGTAGATATAGAATTCCTACGCGTTATATAGAATACCAAGATAATGTAAGGCAATATCATGCGAAATACTAAAATAAATAGGACATTCAACATTTTCATATATACTTTAATATACTTATCTATCTTCTATATGTATATAATGAAAGTTTTTTTCTTTGACCGCGATAAACTTGAAAACTACTGGACCATGACCATTCGACGCGGAATCAGTTGTAGATGGTTATAGGCTACTTATTTTTTAAACTCCATAGACCCATCACCATTTTTCAAACAAAAATGTACTATTACGTTCAAAATTTTCACTTACGCCCAGCGAACCGGGCGGGAAACGGCTCGTATGCATACAAAATAAGTTCGACGTTTTACCAAAGTTCCGACATGCAGTGTTCTCTTCACAATTAATTAGATTGAAAAGTAATGGAATGTACATACTTGCTACGTCGTATGGATGAATGAAATAAATTATATTAGATTAATTTATAATAGTTAAGTACCTAAGTATTTTGTACCGCGTGGACCGAGTATGTGAAGCGAGCGTGACGTAATAGCGACCGCTGAACCATAATTGAATTGAGTTATTACTTATTACAACTAATTTTCGAAAATACATTGTTACTTTATTAAAGTTTAGGTAGAATTCAGAGTCATCTGTGCTATTTACGAGTTTTTGGAGGGATTTTATGGGGAGCGGTTGGGCGTTTATTTTAATTATTTGCAAATTGATTCTAGTGAATATTGTGATGTACAATTGGCGTAGTTTTGCGTCCCAATTATTTACGCTGTTGTGCTGTAATGCGAAATTGTTGAAATGAGTGCTTATTTGATAGTGTGATGTTGACGTTTTTTTTTAGTGGCTTAGTCATCCTCAGCGGATCCTACTAGAAAAACTGCCTCAATACATTTGCCGCCAGAAACTTTAAGAAACAATTAAAATGTATTACGCCGCCATTTTAATGAAATAATATGAAGAATTTATCTGTTTATCACTGAAGACGTCGGTTGTATGGGCTAAGATCCCTTTACTTTCCCTCTTAAGGGAGAACCGTACAACTACTACTACTCAGAGTCACCTTTGCTTTGCCAGCTTAATAAAAAAAGTTGGTAAGTACTTACCTGCGCAATTACTGTTAACTGTGAGTACTGTTGTTAGCAACCACCAACCGTAACACATAAAACAAAGTTTGCTTTTAACCGCTAAGCTAAGTTTTCGTGGAGCTTATTTTTATTTTAAAAAAAAATGTAATATAAAACAATCCTGGTGATTTTTACCTTATTCTCAATTCTCAAAGTTCATGATTCTTTGAAATTATTTTCAAATTATTTCCAAATTTATTTTGAAATTATTTTCGGAAGATTGTTAAAAGAATAGTAATTAAATTAGATACCATTTTTAATTCAAATTTCAATTGTGTATGTGTAATAAAACGACTAATACAGACAGAGAGACAGATTGACACTGAGGTAATTCCATTAACTCCATACGGGAGAGATACCAAATCAGTTTGCCTACCTATTTTTTTTTTTTAATTTACATTTCTGGTTACGTGTTACCAATTTAGAGCTCTGTGCCAAATTCTACCTCAGTGTTTGTAAAAATTACGAAATAAAATAAACTAATATACACACGATTAGACGGACAGGCAGAGACGAAACTGTAAGGGTATTCTTTCAGCCAATTTGGCCGCGGAACCTTAAAAGGCATTTAGATAAGTATCCGCTTGCGGTCAGTGTCAGTGACGAAACGGCACCTCGAAATGGGAAGTAATTAAAGTAGCCACTCAACTATTATCTGCGGAGTCCAAAGTCACGAACTTCGCCATGTCTCGGGATGGGAAACTTTTCGTACAGAAATTAATCCTCACTTTAATGGAACAACCTTTGTATTATCCTATCGCAAAAAGATTTTAATCCATTTCTTGTAATGACTAATTACAAATTAACAACTGTACAACATTTGTGTAACAAATTATTTTAAATATGTCGTTTAAGTAGATGCAAACGAATTTTTTTTTAATGAAATAAAATCTTAATCCGACTTCAAAAAAAATACAAAAGAGTACAAAATAACTATACTTTATTAATCAAAATCAAGTACGAAAATATTTTTATAAATACTATACAAATACCTACATAATTAAATTTGACAGTTACTGAAGTCGATGCCAAGCCTACCAAACTAATAGACTTTCTGTTGTTGCACATAGATTTGGCACTTATTTCAATAACTGTCAAATCTAATTATATAGGTATTCGTATCGGTTTCATAAATCTGGTTTTGTGCTTGAATTTTGATTAGTATAAGTATTTTGTATTTTTCAGTGTTTTTTTTTGAAGTCGGTTTAATTGTTTTATTAATTTTCCTTCATTTCTCCCTTATGAGTGAACTTGGCCTAAATAAATATCTAGGGTAGGTCTACAATTAACTTCTTTTCTAATTCTGGAGCGCAATGACATGCAAGATAATCATCAATATAAATAAAGCTTAATAGCAGTTTGCGTTATTTGGTGCTATTTGGTGTATCTTCTAAGTCCAAGCTCCAATACCATCTGGAAGCATATATCCTTTCAAATAAAAAAAAAAATTTTTCAAAATTATTTATAAATGACAGTTCTAAAGTAACAAATATAAAAATGAAAACAAATCATGCAATCAAACTTGAACCTCCTCCTTTTTTTTGAAGTTAAAAATGATTTAATTTGTAAGTATGCTTACGTACATTTGTGTACAGTAACAATCTTGATATAGAAGCGTAACAGCTTTAATTCATGTTCGTTTTCTCACATAAATAGGTACCCCATCAGTCAATTGTCTAATAACACCTAATGACCTTACACATACTCGTGCAGCCGAAATGAGCTTACCAGCTAGTCTATATGTGGTTTGCTCCTTGTAACACTTATTAAGAAAATCAGTTTGCTTAACGTATTCTAATTATTTTTCGAAAACTGTTTAAGTGGAAATAATTTGCTTCTACTCATTTTTAATTTATGTACATACATTCTGTGAACATAAATTTAAAAGAAAAAAGCTAGAAACATGTAATTGATTTTATCACTCCTAATGAACTATTTACAGGCTCTATTTTAGATATACGTCAATTTTTTAACTATTTAAAATTTAATAACAAATTACTTCGATACTTCGGAAAATCTGCCGCTATCTTACTTTATTATGACAGTGTCTACAATTTAACTCAGATTTAAAAAAAGCATTGTTTAGAAACATAAATAATAATTCGATACCGTAGTGGTTTAGATATTACACACAACACACGCACGCACACACACACACACACACATCTTTACTCTATGTACCTAACGGAGTAGTCAGAGAGAACGGAGCGCCAAGCTTCGCGATTCTTACATATGGTATCTATTTCGCTTCCTCAAATCTCGTCATTCTCCTCGCACATTTCCGCCTAGGTTTACGAGTGCTTTTAACACATCCGTCAGCTAACGCTCTGGCTATTTGATCTTCGTAAGTCAGCGTGGGTCTTCCTTGGCTTCTTTTACCACTTGCTTTTGCTCTGTAGATTGTCTTCGTCAGTCTTTCGTCGCTCATTCTTTCTACACGTCTACCCCCCTAAAAATTCCTTTCTTCAATTTAACAATAACCCTGTCATACTGCGTATCTATTCATTACTTATTTTGTCCTCAGGGGTGACACCTCACATATTTCTAAGAAATCGCATTTCTACTGCATTTATCTTACTTTCAATTAAACAAAAAATTGTAAAATTTCTCAAACAAAAAAATACGCCTATATTCTCTGAGGACTATTAAAATAGTTTAAGAGTTAGTCTTGTATAAGTTATAATAACATTTATACTTTTAATAGCCCATAACTTCTTTGTACGCCCTAGTTGCAGTTCTATCCTTAATTGTTCCTATTTCTCGACATCCATAAATTAATTTGATGTAACTTCTTGATTGTAGTGGTCCATCTAAGATTGGATCTAGATTTGGTTTTGGTTGGGCTCAGTGTTGGGTAGCCAGTAGCGGCGCTAGACGAAACGTGGACGTCGGCGACATCAGCTTTGCGAGCCCTCTTTAATTTTCCAGTCAGAAAGAAAACGTTAAATAAGTTGAATTACGCACTAATCATAATTATACACTAATTTTATTGCGGGGTACAGAGTTGTCAAACGCAGAGACAGCAACTTATTACAATATGTTAAGTGCGCTATTCGTGAGACGGCAGTCGTATCCACGCTGTGATATACTACAATACTGTGTGAAGCGCAAAATACAAACATTTATCCAGTAAAAGAACTTTTATTTAAATACTATTTTTTCCGTGTGCCTAGTACAGGAGACAGCTCGACATAATTAATATGTACATATTTACATCCTACTAATTTTTTTAAACGCGAAAGTTTGTGAGAATGAATGTTTTTTACTCTTTGACGCAAAAACTACTGGACGGATTTTGATGAAACTTTACAATAACATAGTTCATACATCAAAATAACATGGGCTATAATTTATAAAGATATTGTGCGTTTTCGAACCGCGCAAACGAAGTCGCGGGCAAAAGCTAGTAATATAATAATTCTCTTTATTATCAAAAGCTAACAGCTTATGTTTAACTTATCACCAGATATAGTGAAAATAGTAAATGATCACCAAAATTAAAACCCCATTTTAGTGTGAAATTATAACCAAAAACTTTACAACTTTGCTATGCTATTTTTGGAGCAAATAACTCCACACTGATCATTGTTGAACCTGAAAATGGTAAACGGTTATAAAAAATTTAAGCATATTTTAATATAAAATGTCACCCAAATGTATAACATTTTGTGATCCTATAAAAGTAAATTACCGTACATAAATAATTGTTTACCCAAAAATAACAAATGAACTCCTTCAAGATTAAATTTCTCGACTTCGACTACCTCCTCAGAGGGTGGCCTCCTCTTTAAATACTGCGCTATGTATAGAATGAATTCTGGTTTGGCGCTTCGCCGGGCGCTCGCTGCGGACACGCTCGCTTTGCTTGCTCGGCTCGCGCGTTGACATAACCTGACCAAAAAGAGTGTTCTATGTTCATATAGTGCTCGTTAAAAGGTGAACATTTACTACATTAGGTTTTTGAACACAATCTGAAGTGCAGTCACGACTAAAAGAACTAGATCTGTGACAATTTTAAATTTTTTTTGATGTGTAACATCTTCCCTCACGCTTTCCTGCAATCTGTGGGTGATTTCGTGAAAAGGGATGGAAGTGTGTAACAGGAAGCCGGGGAAGCGCGGGCTATTTGGTTTGACCAATGAGCGCGCGCGGTCAGATGGTACCAACCCATTTTCCGATAATTATTCGAATAAATATTTCAGTATTTAGCTTTTTTAAATTTTGAGGTTAATTTCTGTCGCTGCTCAATTGATATTTTTAATTTTGATTAAAAAAAAAAGAAATTAATTAATTATACGGATAATTTCTCAAATATTTATAATTCTATTTAATTCTACTGATTTAGTGAGTTGCAGAGATGGGTAAATCCAAAGCAGAGTGTAGGTATGCGAGATTACCGGCAGAAAAAAGGTGAGGAAAAATTAAAAACTGGAAAGGTAAAGCCAAAAAAAATTGCACAACTAACAGTGTTACTGTTATTGGCGCAGTTTTTCAACTTGCATTACTTCTAGTGTTAAAGAAATAAAATACAATTTTTATTAAAAATAATTTTTCTTCGTTAAAAAAAATCATTTGAAATAATACCCGAATAATTTTTTTCAGGATATAATGTGAATTTTGCTTATTACCAAGCTGAGATGTCAGATGTTACACATCATTTGCGACTACTATAAGGTTCGCTCGTTTCTTTTTTGGTACAGTTTTCATTTTCTTTAGTGTTTTGTATATTTTTTTAGATAAGAGAGCTTAGGGTGTCGTAGTATTTTTTGGTGGTCATTATATTCAATCTCAAAACTAACACACAAAACTGTCACATAGTGTTAGGGGTTCGAAAATAGAGTTTCTAAATTTAGGGGATTTTTTAAGTACATGCAGGTTTGTAACGTTTTGTGAAACGCAAAATCATCGTTAGCGATTCCTTATCCTTTTTTAGGGATTCGCTAAGTATTTAGTGATATTGACTTTGATGAAATCGGGTATTAACTTCTAATCTAACCGCCAGAAGTTGTCTTTGGGTAGAAAGGACTTCGTCAAGGGACTTCGTAAAGTGAAACATTAAATATTGAGTAGTACCTACTTATATGAATGTCCTCTGTTACAAATAAATATGTATATCATCGCGATATCAAATCGTAATTAATCTAAACTTTAGGCTTTACTTGATACTGACAGGACTCAAAAACCAAAGTATAATACATGTTATTTTACCGTTTTTTTAACATTTTATTTTACAATTTCACTAGAATTTGCAATTACAGCTACAATTTGACAATGGTTATTAGTACGACCAGTGAGTACGACTTAGTACGACGTAAGACAGTTTTCTTTCATTTCGTTATAATTCTATATTTGTTATAAAAATATATAGTCGTATTATTCGTGACATTATTCGTTTTTACTGTCTCCGAATAGGTCGTCTCATATCATAAAACCTCATTATTACCTACAGCTGTGTCTCACGGCTTCACCCGCGTTAATTTGGTATTTTTCCGATGTAAAAAGAATACTATATTTCCTTCTGGAAAGTCCTCTGCCTGCCAATGAAAGTGTCATCAAAATCATTTTCGTAGATTAGCCCGGACAAACAAATACACAGACAGAAATTTTAAAATGCATGTTAGGATAACAGTTACGTTCAAATAACCATAAAAGCATAATATGAAAAATACTTAAAGAAGAAAGGCAGTTCCAGGCTCGTTTTAATTATGATGCGTGCGCATGACAAAGTATGACATTTGATAAAGCACATACAATGGTTTATTTTAAATCAATTAGTTTTTTTTTATAAAGTGGCACAAGCAAAAAGTAATAAAAAAAATAATGTTACATTTGCAGTAAACAAAGCAACATCATAACGCAAAACCGAAGCAAGGCTAATGAAGTTATCATACTCTGTATTTTAGTACACAATGTCAACAGTGGTTTATCATTCAAATATTAACAACAATATATTTAACAATACAGACAAAGTTAGACGATAGGGAAGTCATAGTCACTTTACTGATACTGGTTCATTGTTATATTACTAAAAATAATAATGTTTTCAGTCGATACGTAAAAGAAAATAAATAATCATACTTTTGTCGAGAATGTTCTGGCAACATTATAACACAATGTCATGCTGTCGTGTATCATTTGGCTGTGAGCTATCCCCCGTGTTTTGTTGTTGTGTATTGTTATTTGTTATTGCAAATTGCAATCAATTCAAATGACACACTAGTCTGTGGTGATCAAAATAGGAAAGTTTGTACGGAAAGCTCAATGTGTACTTGTGATTCAATTCTAATTTCTTTAAAGTCATACTTCAAAGACATATTAAGACTAAAAAAGCATAATATGAGTGTAATAATGATTACGAGATTTCATGGTAAACTGTCAATCTATGTACTATCATAGTAGTTGGCGGTCGATCACCTCTACACCGATTATCGCTTGCAGCGGCCGAGCCGGGTGGTCACCGCACACTTTAACTTGCTTCACCCCCTTTCATTTTGACATATCGTATATTAACGCGGTCAAAATGACAAGACGAGTAAAATTATAAGATTATTACCTTCTGAAATATTCATTTTAATTACGTCAAATTAAATTCATATAAGAAAATTAATAAAAAATTTACAAACTTACAACTACACATTATCTTAAATAATAAACTTCCTCAAAGTTGCCGCTTAGAAAGCTGTCATTGCTCAAGGTACCTAGCAGACTGGCAGCATTGCCTCTTTGAATAGCCAAACTGATTCGTTGGCGGAAGAAGCTGCCAGCCCGGCGGTCTCCCGAAGCCTCGACCAGTCTCTTACAAATAAAAAATTATAAATATTTTCTTGAACAAAAAGCTTTTTATTTTAGTATTATAGAAAATACGGCAGATTTTTCATAGTTATTAATTTAAGGGTTCTGTACCAAAATTATAAAAAAGAAAACCTTGTGTTGGTACAACTTCGTTTGTCTGAAATTAAATATTTATATATTTGCCCCTTTGTCCCGAGTAATCTCGTAAAGTGGTAAAGCATTGAAATCTGTACTGATTTTCTTTCAACGTCTGTAATTTTTCGATGCTCGCCAAATTACTACACCAAAATATTTATAATTTTACAAAGTTATTTTCAATATTAAAATAGAATAATAAAAATTGGACAAAATAAGAAGAATACAAAGATAATATTAATAGTTTATTTTAAAAACCAATAAAAACTCAACAACAAAATGTTCAAACTACGTTTTAAAAACTGTATGATAATAATAATGTATTCGAAACTTTCTAAAAAATGTAGGAGGTAATCGCCGAAACTAATTATCTGATTAAAAAAAAGGCTATATATTATCCAGTTTTCCACGTGGACGAAGTCGTGGGCAACAGCTAGTATTACATAGGATTACATAGGCGATGGCTCAACATTATTAAGATTTAAATAATAATGTACCACACTCGTACTGAAATAAATACGAATAATGAAATCACTACGTTTTTAACAAGTTAAAAAACTTTTTTACTAAAAATCTTGGGATTTTTCTGAGGATACTTCGTTGAGAAACAAAACAAATGTCGATCGACGGGTTTCAAGCTTTAGGCGGAAGGTAGCTTAAAAATATATACAGAAGCTAGCGAACCCTACAGAAGTCGTTCTGCCTTAAAACGCGGTACCAGCGTCCGAATTGTACTTTTGAGGGGGTGAAGGCTGGGCGAAGTATTCCCCTCCGCGCGGGGCATGCGTCTCACCGTGTACTGCGGGTATGTCATGACAGTGCAGCGTGTTAAAAATAGAATTTATTTAAACTCACATAATATGCCACAGTGTAGTAATTGTTATGTAGAATCATACATGAATTTTCAATAAAGTTAATATACCTAGCGGGAATTTTTAATCCATACTACAGTATTCATACTATATCCGTACTTATATGAAAATCTGTCTGTCTGGTACGTTTTCATGGCTAAACCACCTGACCGATTTTTATGAAATTTGGCAAGGAGATAGTTTGACTCTAAGGAACGTACATGAGCTACTCTTTTTTTTTTTAAAACCCCTAAATGGGGTGAAAAGAAGGATAAAACTTTGTGTGGGAATTGCTAAACCGATAAACTGATTAAGATAAAATTGGATATTGAGATAAACCTTTTCTATTAAAAACATACTTATTTTTTTATCAAAAATCTACCCCTAAAGAGGTGAAAAGGGGGATGAAACTTTGTAGAGAAAATGCTAAACCGCTGAACCGATTATGATGAAATTTGATACTGAGATAGTATGTGCCCAAAAACAAACGTAGGCTACTTTGTTTTTTAAAAATGACATGTGGTTTTTTGTATATGTGACGTCATCATGAATCCAATATGGCGGATGCGGCATATTAGGAAATAACTTTTTGTTCAACACCAACAATATGGGTATCAAATGAAACGGAATACGCAGGAGAAGGTTTCTGCATATATGAAGTAAGTCATAAATCCAATATGGAGGATGTTCCATTACAGAAATTAATATTTTCGTTCAAAACCAACAATATGGGTATCAAATAAAATAGAATACGCAGGAGAAGGTTTCTATATATATGACGTCATCATAAATTCAATATGGCGGATGTTCCATAATAGAAAATAGCTTTTTTGGTCAACACCAACAATATGGGTATCAAATGAAATGGAATACGCAGAAAAAGGTTTCTGTGTATGTGACGTCATCATAAATCCAATATGTACCGCAATAGAAAATAACTTTTTTGTTCAATACCAACAATATGAGTATTAAATAAAACAGAATACGCAAAGGAAGGTTTCTGGATGTTATGTGACGTGCGGTATTTCAACACATACTGCGCACTTGACTGACATTAATTTTTTGAATAAAAAGATAGTGGGTGGTATTTTCGAGGTTCTCTGGGATCTAATTAGGACAAAGACGTCTATTTTCAAATTCAAGATGGTGCATATTAATTTTTTGAACGAGATGTCATGGGTATCATTTTCGAGGTTTCTCGGGGTACTAATTACAAAAATGATGTCTATTTTTAAATGTAAGATGGCAGACATGACTTTTTCGATTAATGAATGTGGGCGTTATTCTTGAAGCGGACATTACTCACATAATATGAAGTTACTCATGAAAATTGCGTCCACATTTTCAATTTCAATTTTGCGGATATCATTTTTCAGTAAAATTTTATGGATGTCATGTCATTATCGAAATAACGCTAACGACCGAGATAACTAAAATGATGTCGTTTTTGTAATCAGCACCCCAAGAAACACCTTGACAATGATACACATGTCATTTCATTCAAAAAGTTAATGTGTGCCATTTTGAATTTAAAAATTATATTTAATTGTATTATTATTTAATTTTTATCTAAGTTTATACTTAAGTCTTTGTCATAATTAATTCCAGAGCAACCTCAAAAATACCACCCATTATCTCTTTATTCAAAAAATTTACGTCCGCCAAGTACACAGTATGTGTTGAAATACCGCACGTCACATAGTATACAGAAACCTTTCTCTGCGTATTCTATTTTATTTAATATTCATATTGTTGGTGTTGAACAAAAAAGTTATTTTCCATTGTGCAACATCCACCATATTGGATTCGTGATGATCTCATATATACAGAAACCTTTCCTAGTGTATTACATTTCATTTGATAACCATATTGTTTCTGTTGAACAAAAAAGTTATTTCTTATTATGAAGCATCCGCCATTTAACGATGATGTTGCATATACAGAAACCTTTCCCTGTGTATTTCATTTCATTTGATACCCATATTATTGCAGGTCAACAATTGGCAATTTTATGTCATAATGTCAAATTTACCGCTATTTATACAATTTTCTTACGAGTTATATAAAATATTTATGAAGTGAAGTCGTTCTTTTTGTATTTATTTTATTTTATGAAGAAGAAATTTAAATTTTTTAAATGAAAACAAATGTGTTTTACACGCGATTATCCTATAAATGCGCCGCACAAACCGACAGCGATCCTACCTCTAACATGGTCCCGGCGGGACTGTAATGAGCGAAATTGACACGCCTCGAAGTCGAAATCGTAAAGTTAAGTAATATTTTAAAATTGTGAAATAAGGATTCTTAAATTAATAAATCCAACTTAATACTACTCTTGGAAATGCGATGACAGTTATTTACCTATAATTTTTAACGCATAAATGTCGATAGATTTCATATGAAGCAAGTTCTAAACCATTAAACTAACACAACTTTGTGATGTTTTTTGATGCTATGAAATATAACAAATCACGTAACGAAGCCCATACTTCTCTCGTCGACATCCTCGTAATTAACATATTTTTTTTTCAGAGATCAAACTAATATTTCATTACAAACAATGCATTTAAAATCTCGAAATGTCGAAGCCACCTCGCCTTAAGGTTGCCAATTAAAGGGGTTAAAAAAATCTTAGAACCCGATCATAATGCCATCTACCGGGTCCAATTGTAAATCTAAACCATTCAGGGCCCCACCCAAGTACACACAAAAAATTTCATCAAATTCGGTCCAGTCGTTTAAGAGGAGTTCAGTGACAAACACACGTACAGAAGAAATAATGATTGTCAACTTTTTAGTTTACCTGTGGAATAATGCATATCTTCGATCACTTTTTTTATAGCATGATGGTGGCAAACAAACATAGTACATAAACATATAGCGGTTCATGTACTCGTAGCCTATGAACACCTGCTGCGACACCAGAAATGTCACTTGCGCATTGCCGACCCTGTTTCCACGACCATTTCACGCCATTTTTGAAGAATCCCATGCTGTAGTCTTTTGTGAAAGTCACGACAGGGAGCTCAGTCCACAACCTCAACACGCCATAACTTTGGGGCTATACACATACATACGTTCACTACAATATATCCTAACGCTGTCTACCCTAAACAACGAAGATGAGGTATCAAGCATCGTGGTCTTTACATATCTCTCTTACCTCCTCAAATCTTGTCGTACTCCTCAATCTCTTCATACACTTCATTAAGGTATCCGACAAAAATACATTAAATCAATTCAAGTTCTTGTTATTATTAATGAAGTAGGCAATTAACAAAGACAATAAACATTTGATCTTGTCATCAAATAGAATATTACAATTTTTTACTCTGATACTTCGTATATATTCGGAGTAATTTTAGTAATGTTCAATATAATTATATAAAAATCAATTGCCGTGCGTTAATATCGCAAAAACTCGAAAACGACTCCAAAGATTCGGCTGATTTCTTTTATGTTGTGTTTGTAACTGTCAGGAGAAGGTTTGTAATAAAGAAAAATTTTGGAATGGGACGGAAAAAGAAATTTGGATGGTAATTTTGTAAAAATTATCAGTTAAAAAAAATTGATATGTTGCAAACATTCAACATCCCACACGGGAGAAGCCAGACGGATGGCTAATACATAATAAATTTGTGAAAACTTGTTCCACTACGACGCCTAACTGTAGAACATTTATGTAGATACTACTTTGTAATGATTTCGCACTCAATTGTACTTTCGTTTAATGTGATACATTCCCAAAATCTTTAGCTATTTTCCGCTCAAACTCCAAAAACCACCAATCGACACGTGTTTCGCTTCTCAACGAAGCATCCTCAAGATATACCAGAGATAGGATTCGGTCAGCTAACCAGCACCAAATCTTCGAACCGAACTTTCATTTAATTTCTTCCAAAATGATCTTCTTGCATTCCATCTTCTCCACTCTTGTATACACTATTTATTTTAAAACTGTAATAAATATTTAAGGGTAGTGTGGATTTATTCTTATAAATATAATAAAGCTCCAATATTCTTACAACGAAAACTTTATTCACACTACTACCAGTATAACAGCCAATGATGAGAAAAGTCCCCGGTAAACTTAGCAGACGGAATATCATTGGTGAGAACATCTACAAGTAAGGACTCATTCCATTTCGCAAAGAACAGGCGCGAGTTCACAGACTCTTTTTATCTGAGTAATTGAAAAAGTTGTGTAGGCTATAAACATAAATCCTATACAGCCTGTAAAAAAATAACAATATATTTTTAACTATTATTATTTACGCGAAAAGATTATAGGTGGCCATTACACGGGAGCTTAGTTGTTACTACGTTACGTGTTACTACGTGTAAACTACGTTCTAACCTACGTCTAATACTTAGATACTAGATCTAAATTTACGTGTAATGCAGTGAATACTAGATGAGTGACGAATATTTAGCGACCCGTCATACAAGCACAATTATTTTGTAAAACGTTTGCCTGAGCAATATGACGGTCGCCATAAATAACTTGCAACATAATACAGGAAGATATAAAACTGATTCTGGTGTTGCTATCGTAACACTGGAAGATAGTCGGGTTTTACTATCTTAAACAAAACAAAATGCAGGTTCTCAATATTCTCAAGCAGTATGTTAGTGTGTAAGGTTCTCAAACTGTATGTTTTTACGTAAGAATGTTAGTTTAGACAACTTCTTAAATTATTTCTGTACATCTATAAGACTTAGGACGATTCGTTATATTTGCATTTTTTGGAAAGAAATTCCTTAATGTGGCTTGCGGGAGGTGCGAGTTAGTAGAAATCGTCACGTAACGAAAAAGCGTTATGCCCCCTGCATTCGACTCTTAGTGACTCTCTCTCTGTCTCTTCCGAACACACGCTATTTAATTGAGTAACGTGGGCGGGACCAGCGCGCCGCTAGGTTTGTTAGCTCTGTATATAGATTCACAGTGATCTTTATGACTCTTTCTATTGTATACGAGTGTGTGTGTGCGCGCTATTATCGAGATTCGACCAGATGAGCAACGTGCGTGGCCGGCTGTATAACTTTACACGAGGAAATGGTAACTTTTTTTGTTTTTATTTTAAATCATAGTTGAGTTTTATTGTCTCGTTATTGCAATTAAGTTTCGAGAAATGGAAACTGCAGCTGAGGAATTTCGTTCTTAACTGAGGTTCCCCGACCGTACAGGATTTTTTTTTTAAATAAAGGCTTATATTCACTAAATCTTTTAATATCTAGGTTTAGCAGTTTCTGATATTACAATGGCGAGGGGAACGGATAAATTGAGTTTGAGTATCTAATTTGCTTTCACTTACACAATAAATATTGTATAGACTCAAGTGTTACTTTACGGAAATCCATTTCATGTGATGAATTCTTAAAATCAGATTGGTGGTTTTTGGAGTTTGATCGGAAAATAGCTAAAGATTTTAAGAATTCATCACAATAAATATTTACAATGTTTGTTGTAAATATTTATTGTGATGAATTCCTAAAATTGAACTTGTTTAAGCTACATACGTATTATATTATTATTATAGTATTATATTATAGTATTATAATTCTTGAAGTATAATAATGCCGAATTTTAAGTTATTACGTCCTATAATGACGGAAATGTCGAAAGCACCCGCATACCTAGGCGGAATTGTGCGGATGAGATTTGTGGAAGTGAAAGAAGTATGTAAGGACCGTCCTTGGCGATTGACGCTTGGCGCTCCGTCCTCTCTGACTACCCCGTTAGGGATATAGCGTAAAGATAATGTATGTACGTCCCATAATTTCTGAGAAAATCGATTATGACAAACAGACAGACGCATGAGCGATCTTAAAAGGGGACTGAGCGATCTTATTCTTTTTCTTGCAAGCAATTTGTTCAAGTAAACCCAATTGTAAGGTGTTTTTAACGTCAAATCTACCTTTGTTTCCGAAAGAAAACCCACAAATTGAGAGAAGAGGTAAGAACTGCATCAAGTACATATTTTTTTCAACATCATTTTACATTAGGTATATTACATACATAATATCTTCACAGGGTATCCCTAATGGAGTAATCTGAAAAGACGGAGTGCCAAGCTTCGCGGTCATTACATACTTCTGTACTACTATTACGGATGTTCAAATACAATATTCAGAAAGCCAGTAAATGTATGTGCGGAAAAGATTACGTTAAGACTAGGGATAAGCGATATTGAGAAAATATCGATATTGATATTGAAATTAATATCGATAGCTTGATATGGATGTTCCGATATTACCGACTACAAAACATCGATATTTTGAATCAACGATGTTTTGCAATGTTGACGGTTTTTAGCACTTTAATTTAAATGCATACTTATCGGAGACCACGATCACCTGCACCTTAGGTAAGTGTTAATCATACAAAAAGATACAAGTAAAAGACATTACATTCTTTTCTGATAATATGTTAAAAAATACACAAAAATCAAATTAAGAAAAAAATTAATTGATGTTCTCCGAAGTATTGACAACAAACAGTGAGATGTTTGTTACCTAGTTACTTACTACTTTACCTTACTACATTCGACTGTAGTAGGTACTAGATAGGCTAAAGTAAATTAAAAATATTGGCACGACCTGTTTCTTTACACATTATTTATTCTATAATATGATATTATATAATATGATATAATATGGTCAAAAGCACTCGCATACCAAGGCGAAAATGTGTGAGGAGAATGATGACATTTGATGAAGCGAAAGGAGTACACTTAAGCGACGCTTGGCGCTCCGTCCTCTCTGACTACCCCTTTAGGGATATGATATTATATTGAATATTTCGTTAATTCTGTTATTTGCAAAACACATTGTAAATGAAATAACAACGACATTACAATATCTTGGTCAAAGTCGAGGTCAAAGTCAAATAAATTTATTCAAGCAAACCCAATTACAGAGTATTTTTGAACGTCAAATCTACTTTAGTTTGGTTCAAAGAGAAGAAAAAAGAAAACCTGAACACCGAGAAGAACCGACAAGAAACTCAGTCAGGTATGATTTTTTAGACATCATTTTACAAAAGGTTCATTAAAATACAATGATCAGAGCCATTAAATGCATGTGCAGAGAAGATCGTTTCCAGACTATTGTTTTATCTTATACGAAATCGTTTATTTTATAGTATTGGGTCCTTCCATATGAAATTGGCGTTTTGTACGGGAGGAATATAAAGTCAATTTCTTTTTGTAAAATATATTTAATTAATCAAAGTATGCACCGTTGTTATCTATGCACTTTTGCCATCTCATAGGTAGTTCATTGATCCCTTTACTAAAAAAACCATGGGGGCGAGAATCAATAAACTCTTTGAAGGCGGTTTGGACTGCCGCATCGGAGTTGAATTTTTTTTGCCTTGTAAGAAGTTGTCCAAATGCCGGAAAAAATGGTAATTTGTTGGAGCAAGGTCCGGGGAGTACGGTGGATGTCGTAGACATTCCAATTGTAGCTCATCTAACTTAGTGGTTGTTTGTTGTGCAGTGTGTGGTCTTGCGTTGTCGTGAAGCAGCAGTAGCCTAGAGCGATTGACCAATCTCGGTTGTTTAGCAGCTAGTTCTTTCTTCATGGTTTGCAGTTGCTGACAGTAGATATCTGCCGTAATCGTTTGGCCAGATTTTAGAAAGCTGTAGTGAATGACACCGGCGCTAGTCCACCAAACACTCACAAGTAACTTTTTCTGAGTCAATTTTCGTTTAGGGCAGGATTTGGCTGGGTCTCCAGGGTTCAGCCATTGCGACGAGCGCTTCCGATTATCGTACAGTATCCACTTTTCATCACAAGTAATGATTCGATTTAAAATCCCTTCATTATTGTGTCGATTGAGCAAAGTAACGCAGCAGTCGACGCGTGTTTGCAAGTTCGATTCACTCAATTCATGAGGTACCCATCGTTCAAGTTTTTTTACTTTCCCGATTTGCTTCAAGTGGATTAATACAGTTTTGTCACTTACCCCGAAGCCTGCAGCTATCTCTGAAGTGCTTTGGAGCTCCGTTCCAAACCAAGAAAACTGGCAGACAACTAATTCTAATTGTTTCCCACCCAGTTCTATTTTATCATAGATTCTGGGTACATTAGAAAGGGAAATTTAATACATTTGGTTTTTGTGCATTCAGTAGTAAATTATTAACAGCGAACCACCTCGAGACGTCTGTTAGGATTCTGTTCACCCAAGTAGTATCAAGGTACAGTTTAAATAATAATGAAGTATCGTCAGCAAAAAGTATTTAGCATTAGTCTTTGAGCATAAATGGGAGATCATTAATGTAGACTAGAAATAGGAAAGGTCCCAAAATTGATCCTTGGGGAACGCTCATTTTTCCAATAGACAAAACCCCATTCACAGTCACTTTTTGCTACCGGCCAGGCAAATACGAGACCATGAGATCGAGAGCGTTACCACGAATTCCATAGTATTTCAGCTTGCAAATTAAAGTTTCGTGACTAACACAATCAAAAGCTTTGGAAAGATCACAAAAAACACCAATGGCATCCTGTGATCCCCCCCAAGCCTGAGGTACAGTCTTGATCAAGTTTGCTGTTGCATGAGTGGTTGATCGCCCTCTCGTGAACCCGTGAAACACCCCGTGAATGTTAAAATGTGCAAGCATTTGATTGAGTATTATTTTTTCAAATATTTTACTCAACGCTGGTAATATTGACACCGGGCGATAATTTGTTGGATTTAACATACAAACTGACTTTAATAATGGAATAATTTTACAAAAAAAAAATTAAAAATGTAAAAAATTAACATCGACATTGCGACATTTTGTTACAATATATTGTTAATAATATCGCTATTACGATAACTTGTTTAAAGTCTCGATATTTCGATATTTAATCGTCGTTATCGATATTAAAATATCAATATTTTGAACATTGATATCAATATTTCATCAACATTGATATATACACTGATCAAAAGTGTCTAGGGATCAAGTACGTTTCAGAGTATCGCCGCAATTGAGGATTATTATTTTAACTTTTTTGGATCGTTATTGATTCTTTTTAGTGATTTTCACTATTTGAATAAAGAATTTTCTTTAAATTTTGATTAAAAATAGATAATGAACGTCAATCAGGATTCCTATAAAAGTGTGTAATAGCGTTTTTACAAAACCATTACAATTTCTGCATCGGAACTGAAAAAAATTGCATCGATATGGAGCGACGACATCATTTGACACGAGAAGAGATCATGAGAGCCGACGGAATGTTGCAAGCTGGTTCCAGGCAACGTACTGTGGCTGTCGCTCTTGGCACTACACAGAGCGTCATAAGCCGTATCTGGACACGCTATCGTATCACGGGCATCGTGGCCGAGCGACATAGAGGACGATCTCGCATCACCACTCGCAGACAAGACCGGTACATCCAAAATATTGCTCGACGGAATCGTACTATGACCGCCATGATGTTGGCTACGAGGCTCCACAGCTCTTTAGGCTTGCTGATAAGTGATCAAACCATCCGAAATCGTTTACGTGAAGTGAGTCTGCGTTCCCGAAGCCCGCTGAGAGTTCTGGCTATAGCACCCTGCAATCGTAGGGCTCGTTTACAATGGGCTCACGAACACAGAAATTGGGAAGAAGAAGACTGGCGTTGTGTTTGCTTTTCCGATGAATCTCGTTTCGGTATGAGGCCGGATACAAGACGTACTAGAGTTTGGAGGACCTCTGGACGTCAAGAACGTTTGAAATTTTGTCAGGAAGTTCATTCATATGGAGGGGGAACAATAATGGTTTGGGCTGGTATTTGGATCGGTGGAAGAACCGATCTCATTTGGATCAGGGGCAACCTCAATGCTCAGATTTATGCGGAGAGGATTGTTTCAGACGTGATCATCCCTCTGCGAAGCCGGTTGGATGATTCGTTTCGACTAATGCACTACAATGCACGTCCACACACGGCTAGAATCGTAACACCCGCTCTTGCCGATGCTCGCATCAACGTTCTGCCGTGGCCTGCTCAATCGCGAGACCTCAACCCAACTGAGCACGCATGTGATATGCTTCAAAGAAGAGCTCTGGCGAGTATGGATGCCGTGCATACCCCACAACAACTTATTGACTTGTTAGAAAGAATGTGGGCGGCCATTCCTCAAAATGATTTTGATGAACTGATTTTAAGCATGCCAAATCGCTGTGATTGTGTAATTCGTGTCAATGGTGGAAACAGAGATTATTAATTTTTTTATCTTTACAATAAAAATTTTAAAAAATCCTCATTTTTGCCTTTTTTTTTGCCATTTAATTGACGACATTAACTTAAGTTAATTTCCCACAATTTGCAAAAATTGTAATTTTTCTTAATTTTTACAAAATATAGGGATAAGTTGTTAACTTAAACATAGGAATTAAAGTAAGAAGCCAGTCTGGAAGACTAGATTTGATTAATATTACTTGGATATTTTTTATAGTTAAAAATGTATTTGATCCCTAGACACTTTTGATGTGTGTATATTGCTCATCCCTCTTCAAGAATATTATTTTGTCCTTAATGAAATCCTTATTGTAACGCATCTGGCAGCACGACGGTGATCGCTAGACAGTCAGCCAGCCCTGTGACAGCCGTCACGTCCCCCTCTACCCGTTGCCGGCCGGTTGCGGGAAGGGGCGCCAGCCTCAAAAGCTTAAAAGAGGCGGCATAGCCGGCACGCGTGCCATGAAAACTGGAAAACAGTCTGCTCTCGGCCGCCGTACGAGACGCACGCGTCGCTCGCTCGCTCGCCCGCCCCGCCTCGCCTCTCAGTGCTCAGTGCCGTGTCCGCGCGCCCGCGTTGCGCTGCCATCGCTCTACTCGCTGCGCATCGTGCGTAGCGAATTAGTGCGTTCGTGTCGTGTCGCGTTGCGCCTGCGCTCCGCGTAGCGCCGACCGGTTATCGCGTCGCGCCTGCGCTCCCCGTAGCGCTGATCGGGTTATCGCGTCGCGGCCGCGCCAACTCGAATCGTTGCGATTTCTTCGAGCGCCCGCGTGCGCTGCCACCGCTGTACTCACTGCGCATCGTGCGTAGTGATTAATAGTGTGTTCGCGTCGCGTCGCGGCCGCGCCAACTCGTATCGCTAAGTGTTAGTGTTAAGTTAGTGAAGTTTATATAAGACCTAGGTGTTAGGTACACATCTGTGCACAATAAGACAGGCACAGTACGACCAGGGCTACAAAGCAGGCACTCTCCCCCCTGCCTATCCCCGGTAGGGAGGTCCTCTCATACAACTTGGCGGCTCTACCAGCGCCATGGACACGCTGACGGACACCCAATTCTGCGCGTTCGTGATGGTTCAACTCGAGTCATCACACTCCCATATTCGTCACCTGTGGGACCACCGGGTCTCACCCGCGCCCCGCGCCCTCACCCCCGCGTCTTACTCGGCCGTTGTTTCCGCCGCCGCTACAGTCGCGAAGCCCCCGCCGCGCGAACCAACCACGCCGGCCCCCGTTAGCGATTCGCCCGCTTCCCCTGACCCGACGGAGGCTTCGGACTCCGAAGAGGAAATGGACATAGCGCTTCCCTCCTCTTCGGAGGACGAGGCCACTAAGAGCGCCGATTGGCGCTTAGTGGTCAAGATGAAGCGGGCGAATTCCCCGAGGGAAGGCGACACGCCTAGCCCGCCCCCCAAAACGACGAAGGCGGCCCCTCAGGCCTCCGGAGCTCCCGCGGCCCCTCTGGCCGAACAAAAAGCGCCTGCCCCACAGGCCACCCAGGTCCCTCAGGCCGACAAAATCAAAACACCGCCGCCGGTGTTTATTCAAGAAAAAGCGTCGTGGGATAGGGTCTCTCGGGCCTTAGACGCGCGCCGCATCAAATTTGTTTCCGCCCGCAACACTGCACAGGGCATTAAGGTGCAGGTCCCCACCCCGGCTGACCATCGGGAGCTCACAGCGCTCATACGCTCGGAACGCATAGGGTTCCACACTTATGCGCTGCCGGAGGAGCGCCAGCTTCGCGTGGTCATCCGCGGCCTCCCCAAGGAGCTCCAGGAAGAGCTCATTCTCGGCGACCTTAAGTCGCAAAACCTCCCGACGCGTGAAGTCCACCGCCTTTACAAGCCCCGCTCGAAGGAGGCCTTCGACCTCGTGTTAGTCGTACTCGACCTCTCCCCCGAGGGAAAGGCCGTTTTCAATATAAAATCAGTGTGTAGGATTTCGGGCCTCTCCGTAGAGGCCCCGCACAAGCGCGGCACGGTGGGTCAATGCCACCGCTGCCAACTGTACGGGCACTCGGCCCGCAACTGCTTCGCACGGCCTAGGTGCGTCAAGTGCCACGGAGACCACGGCACCCCCGAGTGCTCCCGCACGCCGGAGACGTCTGACCCTCCCGGTTGCGTACTGTGCGGAGAGCTCGGACATCCCGCGAACTATCGCGGATGCCCGAGAGCTCCGCGCCGTCGCCGCCGCGGGAGTAAGTCAAGCACATCAGGGCCAACGCCGCGGCCCCCCTGCGCACCCAGCCCAACCTAAGGCCGCCCCTACCGCGACCTCCGCACCCACACGGCCCGCGCCCTCTGCGCCAGCAAAACCCGCGCCCTCCGCGCCGTCACAACTCGCGCCCTCTGCGCCGCCACAACCCGCGCCCTCCGCGCCAACTCAACCTGCGCCCTCAGCGCCGAACAAACCCGCGCCCTCAGCCCCGACCAAACTCGCGCCCGCGCGCGCTCTACCGGCCCGAGAGACCATAGCGCCGACGGCAGCACAACCACCGCGGCGTAAGGGGCCCGCGCCTCAAGCGCGTTCAGTGGCGCCGGCTCCTTCAGCGCCGGCGTCCGATCTCCTCGGCGACATCCGAATGCTCGCCGACCTCGTTAAGGACATTAACCTCAACGAAATTAAATTAGTCGCGCGTAAAATCCGCGACTGAAGCGACGGGATGGGACGGCTCATCATACTCGCCGAACACGCGTCCCTTCTGGACAGCCTAAGCCGCTTCACGGCGCCCCCTCGTAGGTTATAAAACCGGGCACCCACGAGTCAACTCCCTCCGCGCGCATCAAACCGCGCGGGCTCTCAATCTCATTTTTTAACGCGGACGGACTCCGCAGGCAACGCGATCTTCTTCACGAGTTTACGCGAGACCACCAAATAGATATAATGCTAGTGCAGGAAACCTTTTTGAAACCTAGAAATCGCGACCCCGGCCTCTTCGGGCTTAACATCGTGCGAAACGATAGGGTGCCCGCCCCCAAAGGCGGCACTGTTATCTACTACAGAAGGTCCCTGCACTGCATTCCGATCGATACGCCCGCCCTCACCAACATAGAGGCGTCGGTGTGCCGGGTGGCCCTCACGGGGCACGCGCCTGTCACACTCGCGTCAGTTTATCTCCCTCCCGGTAAAGCGCTAATTAGAAGCGATCTAGAGGCCCTCCTAAATTTAGACGACTCTGTCATACTCGCCGGCGACCTCAACGCTAAACATCGTCGCTGGAATTCGCACACCACCTCGCGAAATGGCAGAGCTTTAGACGAACTAACCGATGTCCTTAACTTTGACCGCCCCCATGACGCCCACCCACTATCCCAGAGTTACAACACACAGACCGGACGTACTCGACATAGCGCTTCTAAAGAACGTAGCTCTAACGCTGCACTCAATAGAGGCGTTACACGAGTTAGACTCTGACCATAGGCCGGTATTACTAAAACTAGGACCTATGATAGACACTAGGACGCTCACAAAAACCGTGACGGATTGGCAGAGTTTAGACGAAACGCTAAACTCTGAGAATTCGCCGCGGCTTAACGCGATACCGGACGTTATCCGTTCCGCCGAGGACGCGACCGCGGCGATAGACGCGCTCACCGCCCACATCCGCGAATCGGTCTCCTCGTGCTCCCGTGAGGTCCCGGCGGCGAACGACCGCCGTTGGGAGCTCCCTGGAGACATCCGTCGGCTGATCAGAGCCAAGAACGCCGCGACCCGCGCTTACGACTCGTTTCCCTCAGAAACGAATAAACGCAACTTACGCGCCCTCCAACGCGAAGTCAAATACCGAATTTCCGAACTTAGGGATAACAGGTGGAGCGATCTCATGCGAGAGATCGAGCCGACGCACCAGGCTTACTGGAAGTTGGCCCGATCTCTCAAATCGGACACGTTCCAAACAATGCCGCCCCTGACGAAACCGAACGGACAGACAGCTTTCGACGATGTAGATAAAGCCGAACTCTTGGCCGACACTCTGGAGGCCCAATGCTCATCTAGCTCTCAGCCTGTAGATCAGAATCATTTAGACATGGTCAATCGCGAAGTAGGCTCCCTACCGCCCGCGACCGCCCCCTGCCAACTCAGACCCGCGACGGTTGACGAAGTTCAGGACATTGTCAAGGCTCTCAAACTTAGAAAAGCCCCCGGTAGAGACGGCATCTCCAACCGAGTAGTCAAAATTTTCTCGATGCGCCTTCTCGCGCTCTTAGCAGCCATTATCAATGCCGCCATGGCGAACCGCGTCTTTCCAGCCGCCTGGAAGGAAGCGATCGTCATCGGAATCCCGAAACCGGGAAAACCCCGCAGTAGCCCCAATAGCTATCGCCCAATCAGTCTCCTTAGCGTGCTAGGGAAAATTTACGAACGGGTCCTTCTGGCTCGTCTCAAAGCCCACCTAAACACCTCCGGTCTCCTCATAGACGAGCAATTTGGCTTTCGAGCCAAGCACTCGTGCATACAACAAGTGCACCGCCTCACGGAACACATCCTGGAGGGCCTTAACCGCCCGAGTCGCACTATAGGCACGGGGCCCTCTTCTTCGATGTAGCGAAGGCGTTCGACAAAGTCTGGCACGCCGGGCTGGTGTACAAGCTGCGCCGGCTCGGCGTGTCTGACGATCTCGTACGCATAGTACGGGACTTTTTGTCAGACCGCTCCTTCCGCTATAGAGTCGAAGGGGTGCTCTCCTCTCCCCGCCCCATCAGGGCAGGCGTCCCACAGGGCTCCGTTTTATCGCCCACGCTCTACTCGCTTTACACGAACGACGTCCCCAAAACCCCCGGTGTAGAGCTCGCCTTATTCGCGGACGATACCGCTCTTTTCACATCAGACCGGAGTCGCCTCAGAGTCTCCCAACTCCTCCAAGTCGCGGTCACGAGCCTAGGCGAGTGGTTCCGTCTTTGGAGAATCGAAGTCAACCCCGAGAAAAGCGCCGCCGTGTATTTCTCGAGGGGAACGACGACCAGCCGCGCCCGCCGCGCTAACACTCTCAGAACAATCACACTTTTCGGCCAGGATATCCCTTGGACTAGGAAAGTCAAATACTTAGGAGTCACCCTTGACAGTGCCATGACCTTCGGCCAACACATCAAAACGGTCCGCGACCGCGCCGCGTTCGTCCTCGGTCGTCTCAACATGCTCATTTGCGCTAAAAGCAAAATGTCCCTCAGACATAAAGTTACCTAATATAAGACGTGCGTCAGGCCTATCATGACGTACGCCAGTGTAGCATTCGCTCACGCTGCGCGCTCTCACATCAACTCCCTCCAAGTTATTCAGAATAGGTTCATGCGCAGGGCTACCGGTGCCCCTCCTTACGTGCGCAACGTAGATCTGCACTACGACCTAGAATTACCCTCTATAACTCAATATCTAAAAGAGGCGTCCCAACGCTTCTTTCACCGTTCCTCCTTACATCCGAACCCCTTAGTGGTCAGGGCGTCATCATACACCCCCGAACGCCGCGTCCGCAAACGCTATCGTAGACCTAGACATGTGTTAGGCGACAGCGACGACGACATTACACGTTCGAACTCGAACATGCCAACCTACACACTACGGCCGCACCGCCCCCACCGGCGGAGGCGAGGACGACCCCCGCGATACCCATAGGGTCTTACGTTTAGAAGCTCGATCACTTAGCTCTACACGCACACACGCGGGCCTTAAGCCACATTGTAAACTGCCACGCGGAACACTAGCCACACTAACCGGCTCTCAGCCGTCTCGCCGGCCGGGTCCGCTAGAGGCCCGGCCCTCACCCGAATAGGAAGCCCGGTAAGATGCACGCAGGTGCGGAAAGCTCCCCTGGCGACGCCTTGTAACAAGTATTTATATCATGGCAGTTAGTCAAATCAGATACCTTTTACTTTAAAATTACTAATAAATCAAGTTTTTGACATAATTTCTTTATAATAGCGTATTAGAATTATAATAAGGTAATAAAAATAAGAAAATGTTAATAATAATAATCTTAGAATATTAATAGCGTATTAGAATTATAATAAGGTAATAAAAATAAGAAAATGTTAATAATAATAATCTTAGAAAAAATAACCATTTGTTTAAAATATCAAAATCTATTACGGCCAGACTGACAGTACTTCGTCCTCGAAGTACTACTACTGAATATTATACACATATTTTATTACTTAAGACTACGTAAACTAAACCTTACAATTAATTTCTTATTTTATTTCATTACTTTATTTCGCAGTTTTACACTAATAAACTATTGATTTATTGCCTAAACCAGAGCATTAATGGCTCTTATAAATTTCTCACTTTTTTTTTCATTCGTATCAACTGTACAAAGCTACTTGCATAGACATGAAGGTCCCTTTCAACCGCTGCTGTTGAGATAGACCAACACCAAACGAGTAGATAATCGACCAGCGATCACTTGCCAATTACATAGACATCCCAGTCACATTCACCCGCTGCCGGTGAGACCAACTGGCACCAAGTAAGAGGCCGACCAGCGGAAAATTAAGTTATAACCGAGCCTGTAACCTAGGCATGCTGATTCCTTTCACCCGCTGACGATGAGACTAATCAGCACCAAGTTACGGCTAATCAGCGGCTACCAAATTACAATTATTATTAATCAAATACAATACCAAATTACTATTATCATTAACAATATTTTATAATCACATGGCATTTTCAACAGCAACATTTTCATCTGTCCATTCGCCAGGCCAAAACCGTAATTTGTCTTTGGCAACAATAACATTTCTTAAGTTGCCAAGACCTTTTAGAGCATAACGATCATTTGAGAGAATTGAAAAGATTTCATAGGGACCCTTCAATTTTGGTTTTAATTTGTCATTACGTCTATGATTTTGATTAACAAAAACTAAATCACCTATGCTATAATTTTTATTGTTTCGTCTTACATAATCAAAACGTTGTTTAAATTTCTCCGCCACTTGTTGTAATCGTTGTCTAGCAAGTTCACGATCAGCTTGCACATCGATATTAGGTTCTAAGCTATCATTTTCAAGAACGTCGTTTAAACGAGCTTGCACCACAGGTATACTTGCTTCTATTCCGATCAACACACGTAAAGGAGAAAATCCGGTGGATTTTTGTACAGTTGTATTTATAGATTGCTGTACCTTCCACAGTCCGTTCGGCCACTCTGACATTCCATTACACATAGTACTTAGCATATTGATTACAGTGCCTACATAACGTTCGACCTGCCCTTTGCTTCTAGGCGTACCAGTGGCTATCATATGTTGTTCGACATGTAATTCTCTAAAAAATGCTTGAATTTGATTAGAACTAAAATTTGTCCCACGATCGGTAACAACCAATGATGGTGTACCAAATAATGTAATAGTTTCCCTTATTACAGGTATTAACTCTCTAGAATTTAAAGTTTTAAGTGGCTTCAGTAAACAAAACTTAGTGAAACATCAACTATTAATAAGACATGTCTGAAGCCTTCAGTGGTTGTCAAGAAAGGCCCAGTGCAATCTAAATGTATCGTATGGAACGGTATAGCAGTTTTCTCAATTGGGTGTAGTAGTCCTTGTTTAGGGCCAGAGCAAACTTTTTTTTCTGTGCACACTAAACAATGAAAAATATATTTTTTAACAAAAGCTGCCATCCCGGGAAACCAAAAATACTGTCGAATCTTGTGTAAAACTTTATCAAACCCCACATGACAGTTTTCATCGTGAAACAGTTTCAATATACTTAATCTATATCCTTTTGGTACAAACAATTTCGGTTCAGTATCAAGATTAATTTTATAATGTAATAAATCATTTTTTATTAAGTATTGATTAGAATCTAAATCTCCTGCCTGTATCTGTGATATTAGTGTCTGGGTCTCAGAGTCATTCTACTGAGCAATTTTTAACCACGACTGTGAACTAATATTGTCATCAGGGACCTCAATTAAATGAACTTCAGGCAGAAAACTTTTGCGTTTCACATGAGGGGATTCAACGGGGTTGCGGCTAAGAAAATCAACATGACTAATGAACTTACCTTTTTTGTACTGAATATTAAATCTAAAATCTTGCATAAAAGTCCACCAACGGGCTACCCTAGGTGACAAGTCTTTCTTTGTCATTGTTGATTTACCGCATTACAATCTGTAATGACGGTAAATTCAATACCAAGAAGGTAAACGCGAAAGTGTTTAAGAGCATTATAAATAGCCAGTGTTGCCAAGTCATAAGAGCAATACCTAGACTCTGCTGGACTTGTCCGTTTGCTATAATAAACTACAACTTTGTTTACTTTATCCAGTTTTTGTAACAGTATTGCTCCGTAGCCTATGGAACTAGCATCTGTGTGTAGCTCCGTTGGAAGCTTAGGATC
The DNA here is from genome assembly GCA_907165235.1 of Zeuzera pyrina. NCBI lineage: Eukaryota > Metazoa > Arthropoda > Insecta > Lepidoptera > Cossidae > Zeuzera > Zeuzera pyrina. The sequence goes on from OU015624.1 coordinate 16,663,936, forward strand.
AAATATAGTCAATAAAGGTTTGGAAACGAGGTGATCAATTACGTATTTTCGAGCTGCATCTTGTTCGGGGCCCCACTCCCATTTTTGATTGCTTTTGGTCAATTTAGTGACACAAGCGGTTCGTGAAGCGAAGTCGGGTATAAATTTGCGGAAATAACTGGATAGACCCATAAATTGTCGAACTTGTTTTATGTTTCTGGGCACAGGGGAATTAGCTAGAGCACTAACTTTAGATTAATTAGGCCTAACTCCATCACGACATATGTGTCTACCCAGGTACTCTATGTTATCTACGAAAAATTTACATTTCTTAAGGTTAACTGTGAAACCAGAGGAATGCAGTGCAGAAATTGTTTGTTCCAAATAATCAAGTCTCTGTTCAATAGTATTAAACGGAATGAAAATGTCATCTAAGTATACCAATAAAAAGTTCAAATGTCGTACTGCCTTAGAAATAGCTCTCTGGAACACAGACGGGCCATTGCAAATATCAAAAGGCATTTTGAGGAATTCGTAGTGTCCGTCAGGTGTTACAAATGCAGTGTATTTGGTAGAATTATTCGTGAAACTATTTGATAAAAGCCATTTTTCATATCAATTGATATATAAAATTGAGAATGTCCTAATTTATCGATTTGATCCTCAATGAGAGGGAGAGGGTATCGGTCTTTTTCTATTAGTCTATTTAACGCTCTATAATCTATGCACAATCTATCACTTCCATCGCTTTTTTTAACTAAGATCATAGGGCTAGAAAATTGTGAATTACTTTCTTTAATTGTATTTCTGTCTAATAAACCTTGTACTATTTCTTTTACCTTTTCCCTCTCTATTGGGGCCAACCGGTATGGTCTATAATAAATAACATCATCCTTTTTTAATTTTATTTTAAGTTCGCCAGTCTTTACGTGACCAATGGCTTTTAAAACAGAGGTATATTTTTCAAAAATGGCTTTAATCTTATCCTGTAACTCGTAATTTAAATGTGTTACCACCGCCGAAAGTTCCAAAAATGAATCTAAAATACAGTCTTTTTCTAATAAATGTATATCAAAACTAGATTTTGATAAATGTTTTCGCACTAGACGGGAACCCAAACTATCGGTCACATTCTCAATATCGGGGTGCTGAACAGCGTTTCTACCTATTAAAAGGTCATAACGACAATCACTGTCTCTAGCTACGTAAATATCTAGTTCGATACACAAATCCTCAAATTTTACTGGAGCTGAAGTTTTTGCAAATACTTGTAAGCTACCTTCACCTATTCCACGAATAAGTAAATAACACGGGCTGAAATGGCTACTAAAAAGCTTTGCTACAGATTCTTTGATTATACTGCAATTAGCCCCAGTGTCGATAAGTGAATTTATTGTAACATCGTAAATAGATACCGTCGTTAATTTAAAATCGGATTTTCTAAAAAATTTACTTCTTTTTCAATCGTAGTAGTGTCGTCAACATTTTTAGGTTTGTATCTACAAATAGAATCAAAATGTACGGGCTTTTTGCAATATGTACAGAATTTTTTTACAAAATTACCCGGTCTTTGTTCTCGCAATTGCAAGTTATTTGTTTGAACGTTAGTCCGGATGTCCTTTTTAAAGCATTGCGTCTTAGTATGCCCCAATTTTCCACATGAATAGCATTTCATATCATTCGATCGGTTATCTATTTTAGGACGCTTAGAAAGGTTAGAACTAGAAAGATCCTTGGAACCCCCACCGTTTTGCTCTAAAGGCCGTTTTTTTATTTTCGCATACGAAGTGAATAAGGCAATAAGCTCGGAGGTAGTCTTAACACTGCTGTTGAACGATGCCATTCTTACATTAACGTCAGATATATTACCACACACTAATTCAACTAACTGTAATTCAGTAAAAGCTATCTTAGTATTACGTAATAGTCTAATTTTTTCTCTAGCGTATTCACAATAGGAATCTGCAGTTTTGGAAGTATACAATACTGCTTTTTGTAGTTATTCTGCGAGATTCTTTTTCTCGGGATACTAGGCCGTTAATTCTGTTCGTAGATTATCCCATGAACGACCCTCTACGGGATCTCAAGTCTCAAACCATGGTAAAGCAGACCCTTTAAGGGCCCTACCTGCTTTAGCAACAGTTGCGATGCTACTCCAGCCGAATTCCTTTGCCAGTGTCTCGATATTGCTGCACTAAGAGTCAGCGCCCAGGTCACTTGTGCTTCGGTCGAAAATCGGCAAAGCAACGTCGTCATCTTTTCGCCGGGTTCCGAAAACAGCATCTTTAATCGCCATAAGTAATTTTTGTAAAGCAGGGAGATCCATCTGGAATTCATCATAATATAACATATTAGAACACTGGACACAATCCCACTTCTGATAATAGATTCTAAAAGATATAGCAGTGAGAAGAAGCTTTGAATTACTATTATTGAATTATTTATTTGACCGTGTTTGATTATGAACTATTTTAATGTCTATCGACAATATGTTTCAAGAGGGTAAGTATAAATAAGACGAAAGAAAACTGTAATATCATTCTATAATAATTATCAGGTTTTAACAACTACAAAATATGATATTAGTTACTAAAAGCTAAGAACAAAATGGATCAGTAAAATTACATTATTACACAATTACATAATAACATATTACACATGCAAAACTACCACAAGCTCATGTCTTGGTATATACATACATCTAAATAGGATATACAGACATACACAGAGTGTTCCTAAAAGTATAACTAAATCGAACAGGAGCAGAAGGTAATTCACTCCAAATATTTAAATTTTCTACATCATGAATTTCAATTTTACCCTCAAAAGATATAACAAATTTTTGTTTTTGGGGTTCTGTACCTTCGCGCGAAAGACGGTGCTATTATTGATTTCTAAGTGGATCTTAAACCACTCATACGTTCGTCCGTCTGATCAGCTGTCTGTGCGTGTACAGCCGTAAGTGGGCGAATCGGTAATTTTTAAGAATTAAAAAAGTAGCACAGAGTAACGTGTTATACACAAATTTTAAGTTTTCAATTTCACTTCACAAGGAACCCATAAGTGTATCAATTTTTCAATTTTGGAACATACAATTAAAAGTTGAGCAGATATTTACATTACTACCTAGTTCTTTTTTATTATCTTTATTACTCATGCGGGATAAGTAGCTAGTTTACATGTCGCACGCAAATTTTGCTTGACACACGCAAATTCACGATTTAAAAAAAGAATGTACGTTAGAATAGTATTTAAAAAAAACACAATCGATTTTAGTACCCATTGACATCAGTGTGAAAAATAAAGAAAATCTTGATTTCGAAGTTTTATAATTTTTTCTATAATTATAATTTTATTATATAACTTTCTATAATTTTTCTTTGTAGGTACCGAAATTATTTCCGCATTAGTAATAAAAAATAGTCTCTTGCGGTGTTGTCAATTGCCCACTCGAGCGAATGAGCGCGGTTCGCTCGTGCGCTCAACTTCGTTCGAGTGGGCAATCGACAACTTACCACACTTGTTGCACAATATACTATTATTTGGTACAGGCACTATGCAATCCTATGAAAAAATTTAAAAAAATATGAAATAAAAATTGGCACTTATAGGGTTTCTTTCTTTTAGACACATTAACATTATACATTAAACGCAACAATATAGTCTGAAATTTTAGCTAATAGTACTGTTTAAAAAATGTAACGGGTAAAATTACAAAGACGAATGCCTAGTTGATAATACAAAGTATAGCGATAATTGTGTATACCCAGAAATAGCTCTTTGACGTTCCTGCACCTTGGCTTTTCTGTTCTCATTAGCCATTATTTTCTTTCTGTTCCTACCTGCTCTATAAATTTTGTACACTATACCTAAAATACATTGTACAAAATTGCAGTTTTATATAAGAAATATTTCCTTCCATGAAAGATTTTTGGATATTCGTAAACGAGAAAAGTGTTTATTGGCCCTATATTTTTATATCGACGCCACTACACGACGTAGAACAGACAACAATACCTCTATGTGAGTAAAGTCGTATATTCAATACGCTCTAAAATGATGATATGGACATACCCAAAATAAAACTTTTCATGTTTATTGAGAAAGAATGTAATCAATTTTCAATTACATTATCTTTCAACCTGTTTTTGTTTTCATAAGTATGCTGTATTTTATACGGAAGTATTTCAGTTTATAATGTTGTATTTTCAAAGAAAAAATTTGTTCTTTAACTAACATCGATTAATTGTATCTTGCATTCACTACAAGTTTTAAGTGATAAAAATTAAGAATAATTACGATAACTTAATAATTGTAGTAACACTGGCTTAAACATCCACGATTAGGGTCATACTCTACGACACTGATGTAGTGCAGAGTCATAGAAGTAGGGGCTAACTATAATACAAACCTCATTGTATTCATTGCACTTCAAAATTAGGCAGTTCGTATGAAGAAACAGATTTATTATGGGAGTGTCGTATAAAGAAACAGTTTTTTTATAAGAAAGGGTGCAATCGAGCAAGCGAGTCACCTAGTGGAAAGTAACCACTACCGCTCATAAACACTCGCGACATCCGGGGAATCACGGGTTCGTTGCCGGTCTTTAGGGAAAGACACAAAGGAGGGAAAGGAGGGGGAGAAGGGAGATGGGCCACCGGCACTCTCACTCACAGAAGGAAACACAACAGCAATAGATGCTGTTATTTCACACCGATATTTTGTTAAAGGGTGGTATTTTGCGGGCGAGCCGGCCCAATTCATGCTGCAATGCAGCATGGCTCTGCCACACAGAAACGTTGAACGATGACTTTAGCAATTCTTTATCTCGTGTGGTCGGTGGCGTTAATATCGATCCAGAAGCTGATCGATCGCTAATTTGTCGATGTAGCAGCAGCAGCTAGCTGCTACATCAACGAATGACGGTCCACCAGAGTTTCACAACTCTCATCACGCTAAATTACAATTCCGCTTCTGCCCAACCACCATTGTCCTAGACAGAACAGAGCATAATGCCTTCAGCCTGGACTGCCCAGTCCGCAGAAAGTGGGATGCCTTGGCGAGATCCACAGTGGCATACTGCTAAAGGCGCGAATGGGTATGATAGAAATGAAAATAGAGAGAGAAAGGGAATGAAAGGTTACAAAGTGGTACAGGCTAACCTGCAGCGAAGCGAATTAGCTACGGCCGAATTAGTTATTGAAGCCCAAAAAAGGAAGATAGCATTCGCTTTGGTGCAGGAGCCGTACATTGGAAGGGTTGGTAGAGTCAGGGCCTATCCCGGGGCTAGAGTAGTCCAACTTGATCGAGAGAGTGACGATGCAGTTAAAGCTGCGATACTGATTTGGGATCAGAAGTTGGACGTCACCCGGTATCCCACGCTTACCACTCCGAACTTCGCAGTGGCGAAATTGAGGACGGGGGCGTGGGAGATCGGGGTGATATCCGTGTATTTGGAAGGGGATGGGCCTATTGACCTACAAACAGAGTGGATGGAGAAGGTTGTAAGAGAGATTGGTGTGAGGAAGGTGATTATGGGAGGTGATATGAATGCGTGGAATGTATGGTGGGGTAGTAGAAGGACTGACAAAAGAGGTAGATATCTGGAAGGAGTTTTGAATGAACTCGGTATGTTTGTGTTAAATCGGGGAGATGAGTCGACTTTTGACACTATTAGGGGTGGCAGAAGGTTTTCCAGCTGCGTAGACGTGACTGTGTGCTCGGCCGACATGCTCTGTCGAGTCGGCAACTGGAGAGTGGATGAGATGATAACGTGCTCGGACCACAGGGCAATTCTTTTTGAGGTAAACATGAAGGCAAGCAAAGGTATAGATATTAAGAGGACCACCAGAATCTATAACACAAAAAAGGTCAACTGGGGATTGTTTAGGGAAAAATTAAAACTAGAATGGACAGAAAGGGGTATAGATGAGGATAGGATAAAGGAAATTGGAAACCGTGAGGGATTGGAAGAGATGACGGTGGACATCATAGACGCAATAAAGGCGGTCTGTGACGAAAATATAGAAAGGATAGGAGAGGGGAAAGTGAAGGGATTGCCCTGGTGGGACGAGCACCTAGAAAGAATGAAGAAGGATGTGCTTAGAATGAAAAGAAGAATAAAGAATGCGGCGCCGATTCGTAGAGCATGGGTGGTCGAGCAGTATTTGAAAGTGAAGGATGAATATATAAGGGAAGCAAGAAAGGCCAAAATCGTCAGCTGGAAAAACTTTTGCGAAAAGCAGGACAGGGAATCGATGTGGGACGGCGTCTATAGGGTAATCGGCAGGACGGCGGAAAGAGGGGAGGACCTCCCCCTTCGTAAAAATAACGCTACTCTAAGCGCTGAGGAGTCCGCCAAATTATTGTCGGACACTTTCTATCCAGAGGACAGGAGCGAGGATGACGACGCGGAGCACCAAAGAATCAGAAATAAAGCACAGCACTTAAATGATGGCGAACATAGTGGTGTATGCGACCCACCATTTACCATGGCTGAACTGAAGTGCTCCGCGTCGAGCTTCTGTCGAAAGAAGGCGCCGGGGGGGGATGGCCTCACTCTAGATATCTGCAAGGCCGCCATTGACTTGCGTCCCCATATATTCCTTGGCCTGTTCAACAGGTGTTTGGAGTTGGCTCACTTCCCGATAGTATGGAAGGAAGCCACAGTCATTATCTTGAGGAAGGCTGGAAGAGAGGATTACCAGAACCCCAAATCGTACAGACCGATTGGGCTGCTACCGATACTGGGGAAGATATTTGAAAAGATGATGATTGCTAGGATAAGGTGGCATATCCAACCGGGTCTTAGTCAGAACCAATATGGGTTCACGCCGCAGCGTGGCGCCGAGGACTCCCTCTATGTCATGATAAGATACATAAATGGAAATATTATGAATAAAAAAATAGTAGTGTTGGTATCGTTAGACATAGAGGGAGCCTTCGACAGCGCGTGGTGGCCAGCCATAAAGTGTGGGCTGGCAGAAAAAGGATGCCCGGTGAACCTAAGGCGCCTGGTGGATAGCTACCTTGCTGATAGGAAAGTAAGACTGAGGTATGCCGGAATTGAATGCGAGAGAGTGACTACAAAAGGATGTGTGCAAGGATCCATAGGGGGACCAACTTTGTGGAATGTGCTGTTGGACCCCCTATTGAAAGATTTAGAAGGAAGGGGAGACTACTGTCAGGCGTTTGCCGACGATGTGGTCCTCATTTTCTCCGGCGACAGCACCGCTGAGGTCCAGGGACGGGCCAATTCCACCCTCGGCCGTGTGTGGGACTGGGGAGTCCAGAACAAACTTCGCTTCGCGCCTAACAAGACCAAGGCCATGGTGTTAACCAGGAAGCTGAAGTATGACAACCCGGTCCTCCACATGGGCGGGGAGGGCATTGAACTGTCCCGAGAAATAAAGATCTTGGGCCTCACAGTTGACAACAACCTTAATTTTAACACTCATGTTGCGAATGTGTGCCGGAAGGCCACTAAAATCTTCAAACAACTGTCGAGAGCCGCTAAGGTCCAATGGGGGCTTTCGCCGGAGATAATTAGGACTATATATGTGGCAGTGGTCGAACCGACCATAATGTATGCTGCGAGCGCATGGGGGTATGCGACTGTAAAGAAATGTGTGAAGAGACAGTTGAGTGTGGTGCAGAGGGGTTTCGTTCAGAAAATTGTAAAGGCGTACCGAACGGTCTCTCTGAACTCGGCCCTAGTGCTGTCCGGGATTCTCCCCCTGGATCTCAGGATCCGCGAAGCGGCTTTACTGTATGAGACCAGGAAGGGGTATTCTCGGGCAGTGCTGGGAGACCGGGAGATGGAGAGACCAATCGACGTACAGAAAGCGCCACATCCGTCGCGGAGGCTAGAGCTGGGATATGAGTGCCTGGAGGACGGGGCGGCGGCCCACCAGGGGGAGCAGCGGCTTGCCGTTTATACTGACGGCAGCCGTATCGAGGGGAAGGTCGGCGCGGCGCTATCTGTTTGGGATGGCGGCGCGGAGACCGGAACCAAGAAGCTCAAACTGGGGGGCTGCTGCACCGTCTTTCAGGCCGAACTCCTGGCACTGGCTGAAGCGGTGGAAAAAGCTCGTAAGAGCAGGAAGCCCCACTGTGACATATTCAGCGACTCTCGTTCGGCGTTGGAAGCAATTGTGAATGGGAATTCCCTCCACCCCTTGGTGGCTGAAGCCAGGAGCAGCCTGGAGGAGGCAATGAAGGCCGGAGTGGAAATCAGGCTGTTCTAGGTGAAGGCTCACGTGGGGGTGGAAGGAAATGAAAGAGCAGATGAATTAGCGAAAGAGGCAGCTTTACGAATGAAGACAAAGCCGAACTATGAAAGGTGTCCGGTATCGTATGTGAAGAGGGAAATACGGATGAACAGTATAGAGAGATGGAATGAAAGATATATAGAAGATGAAGTAGCGAAAGTGACAAAGGTTTTCTTTCCCAGTGCGGTGGCGGCCTATGGGGTGGTGCGAAAGATGGAGATAGACATGCTCACAACTCAAATCCTGACGGGGCACGGCGGGTTCTCTGAGTACCTTCACCGCTTTAAGCGGAAGGGGAGCCCGGCGTGCCCATGTGATGACAACAAGGATGAGAGTATTGTGCATGTGATTGTGGAATGTTTGATGTATGGAAGGGAAAGAATGGAAACAGAGATAGAGATGGGCATTCAAATAAAGGAGAATACTGTATGTGAGATAATGGCTGACACGGAAAAAAGGAATACGTTCATGAAGTTCTGCAAAAAGATAGCTAAGAAGGTTGTAGAAAGAAATAAAACATAGAGACGATATATACTATATTGTTAACATGAGTTTAATGTATGTATATATAAATAAATGTCAAGTAAGGGAAGAAGCATAAAGTAATTAATTATTAGGATAAATAAGTATAGTAACAAACATATAAGGAGTATATAGTGCATATATACTCAAATTATATATAAAGGATTTAAGGATGTAAGCCGAAATTATGTTAGCTATAAGATAAATTTAGTTAAAATGCATAGATTAAGTATATAATAGATTAGATATGAAAAGGAACTAATAAATGTTATATATAAGGATGTGTTAGTAGGTAAGTATAAATAAGTAAGGGTATAAAATAGAAACCAAGCTAAAATGTAAGGATTAAAAGTGTAATAGAGATAAGAGAAATGTATATGTAAGAAATCAATAAATGTTATAGATAAGGAGGCGTTACTATGAAAAGTATTAATAAAAGGTTATAAAATGAAAATTAAGTTCAAATGTATAGACTAAGAGTGTAATAGAGATTAGAGAAATGTAATATGTAAGAAACCAATAAATGTTACAGATAAGGAGGTGTTAATATGTAAAACATAAATAAGTAAGATTATAAATTAAAATTAAGGTTAAATGTATAGGTTAAGAATGTAATAGAGATAAGGAAAATGTATATGAAGGGAACTAATAAAGGTTATAGATAAGGATGTAATAGATAAGAAGCTGAAAAAATAAAGAATAATTAAGAAAGAAATAAAATAGGTACACATAAAACCTTTTGGCCAAAGTATGGAAGGGATGGATAAATGTGTCGTATGATTCCGAAAGGTGCAGATGTAAGAAGAATAGAATGAAAGACTCAAAAGCAAACAAGGACCTTGACAAAAATTAAAGTCAGGGGAAGGATAAAAAAAAAAAAAAAAAAAAAAACCACCATTGTCCCCCACCAACATATACATATGCATAACGATTAGTTAGTTATAAATGTGCGCACATAGTTCAACATTTATCTAATTGTAATTCATTCTAGCCCATTGGGCTTTTAAGCTGAGAATTTCGAGGGATTCGTGTAAATGAACTTCCCCAAATTGTCTTGGAGGGGAGCTATGTACGGGTACTTCCTCGCAGTTCATCATGTATTACCCATGTATCATAGTTTATTATTTTACAGCACTTTCAAACAATGAATATTATGTACAAAGAATAAACTAAGAAATAACTGGGAATAGTAGCATCGAATTAAATATATGCAACGTCCATATAATTCTTGTACTTTAAGTACAGCGGTCGTTATCGTTTGGGTGAACACGCACGTCGACATCGCACGTTAAACAGTTAACACACTATGTTCTGTTGTAGCGTTTCCTGAAAAGCTTGGTGGTGGACTCGGAGCCGCCCGGCGTCGTATCGTTTTCACTATTCATTGTTAGTCTACTCGTTCATGAACAAAATCGTAGTTAGTTTACGTGCGTTTTGAATACCTATACGAACTATTGTAGTAATTTTTGTATTTATTTTTTGTGATTGTACCTATTTTGTGAAAATTTATTTTCAGTCAACTCTAAACAAGAAATACCGCTACTATAATGCTGTATTCTTACCGTATAAGTGGCTATTATTATGGTATTGACGAAAATCGGTCAAGCCTGAAGATGAAGAGGTGACGCATAGAGTAGTTGTAGCTGTTAATTCACAAAACTGTAATTATAAGGAACTATATAATAATATAACTATAATAATTAGAGAAACAGAGATGATATTGTAGGTACTGCATAATATGTTAAAATCAGAAAAAGTATTGTTACTTTTTTAAATTTGACAGTATTTTGATTATTTTGTATTTCGTATTTTTTTATTTAACCCGCGAGGGCTCGCCCCGGGTCGAAAAGACCCAGAGCTGCATTAACTCGGTTATTATTTTCTATAATATTTGTTATTTTGCGGCGCCATTCTTGATACCTTCAAACCACATTATAAGCTATCCCCTTTGCCCGTGGCGGTCAGTTCTCGGTTAGTGTTTGCGCAAGAGTAACGTGTGTTTCGATTAATTAGACCCGCATGCGAGCGGTTACGTAAGTGTTTATTCCAATACAGCTTTTATGTTTGTTTTTTCTTTTATGTACAGAATGTATCGAAAACGTGTACAGTATTATCGACGACATTTTGTTGAAAGAATTTGAGAAAGTGATTGCTCAGGGGAAGAAGGTAACCTACAAGTCTGACGTGTAAATCCAATACACCCTATATCAAAATTTGAATTTGAGGTAAAAAGAAATATAAGTGTTTATTAGTCTTTTGCTGTTTTGGGTATTAATTTATCAATGCAATAACTAACTTAGATGATAGATAATTTTATTTTATATTCAGCAACATACATTTTATTAGAAACACATACTTTATTATGAAGATAATATAATATGCTTATATGATATGCTTAAGTCATGTCAGTCATGTCAGGACATGACTTAAGCATTTATTCGAACATTGACCGACCAGAAACTGTCGACCAGAAACTGTAATTCAATGTATTGGATTGACTAAACAATTATGAATTTTAGCTACCATAATAATTTATTATATTTAAATTCCGCTTATGAACTGTAGTATTATTTTTAAATACCGTATATTGATCTCTTTTGGATATACCATTTTACGAGGGCTGCTATTTATGTATCCGGAATAACAAAGTGAAACAAACATATAGCATTTATTATAGTTTTATTCCTTTTCAAAATATTCACCATGATGATCGATGCACTTTTGCATGCGTTGGAACCAATATTCGAAGCACTTTTTCCATTCGGATTGAGGTATCTCCAAAACGTGCATTTTGAACGCATCAACAGCCTCTTCACGGCTCGAAAAACGTTGACTACGTAATTTATTCTTCACAGTTTGGAATAAATAGAAGTCGTTGGGGGCCAAGTCGGGGCTGTACGGCGGATGACCCGTTAATTCGATCTTTTGATCTTCCAAATACCGAGTTGTTTCGGCCGATGTGTGGCAGCTAGCATTGTCATGATGAAGAAGGATTCTGCGTTGTCGGTTGTTCTTTCTTATTTCTTCAAAGACTTCTGGCAAACAAATAGTCGTGTACCATTCATAATTAACTCTTTTACGATCCTCTAGTGGCACTGTAGCTACATGTCCATTTATACAAAAAAAACAAGCGATCATTTGCTTCAAAGTGCTTTTTGAACGAATGACTTTTATTGGGTTCAGCTCATCTTGGAACACCCAAACCGTTGATTGTTGTTTAGTTTCAGGATCATACGCATATATACAAGATTCATCACCTGTGTAGATATTATAGACAGCTTTTGACGCAGCCTGATTGTACTTTTGTAACATTTTTTCACACCAATCGACACGAGCCCGTTTTTGGTCAATTCTCAAGTTGTGCGGAATCCAATGTGAACAATTTTTTTTTACAGGTAAATGTTCGTGTAATGTTTTATATATACTCGTCATACTTATGCCCAGAAACGCCTCTATCTCGCGATATGTAACATGACGATCTTGCATTATTAGTTCCCGCACAGCATCAATATTTTGAGGTACAACAACCGATTTAGGGCGACCTTCTTTAACTTCGTCCGTGAGCACATACCGCCCACGATTTAACTCACTAAACCAGTGATACACAATAGTTTTCGATGGTGCTTCGTCCCCAAAAGTCGAAGTGAGTTGATCGATGCACTGTTTTTGAATTAGCCCTCGCCGAAAATTGTAATAAATCATAGCACGAAAATTTTCACGACTTAAATGCATGGTGATACAGACTCGCAATTTTCAAAATGACGCCACAGAGGATAAACAAATGACAGCTACATGAAACAAATTGTATTCTTCAGCCAAAGAGTTCCATTTTTAAATGTTATAATTACTTTTTTAATATTGTTCTGTAACTGACCAGTTCCGGATACATAAATAGCAGCCCTTGTAGTGTCGTTGCTGAATTTTATCGTATCGAGTCCCATACCTTTACATATTATCTTAAAGTTTTGCACAATATCATTGAAATCGTATACCTCTCTTGAAGATTTTAGTTTTTTAATAATTGGTAAACGAACGACCATCAGGAATGTATACTAGCTGTAATCACCAGGAATTAATATAAAAAGGTAGTATCTGCTTAACTTGACGATAGATTGAAAGTGACGAGCGATGATGTGGAAGACTGTTGGCAAAACTTTAGAGATAGTACGATCGAGGCTGCGAAAGAAGTGTGTGGAACGAATATGATTGGTAATAGCAAAAAGTGTGATGTATGGTGGGATGATGAGGTGAAAAAATCTGTGTACAAGAATAGGAATATATGGCGAGATCTACCTTGCTACTAAAAATGACTGCGGTATGAAGAATTTGATGAAAGACAGCTATAAGCTGCAGAAAGCAGAAACGAAAGCACTAGTGAAAGAGAAGCGTGAAAGGTGTAGGTAGGGTGTTAGACGAAAACAAGACATCTGAAAACTTCGAGGAAAATTCCAAATTATTTTGGAAAGAAGTACGTAAATGCCGATGTAGTCTAGCACCTTGCAGAATGAATAAAGTGCGTTCGAAAGAAAACAACCTGCTAACAGATAAAAAAGATGTGAGGATTCCCTCACTCTTATATTCAGAGACAATATCCCGGCGAGCAACAGGACCAAGTTGAGAGAGACCGTACGGTAAGCTTTGTTGATTTTGAGCACAACTCCTCTCTGCACCACATTCAACCGCGTCTTGACCCCTACCTTATTCGTCACCGGCGCCCATATTATATTATTATATTATACATATTATTGTATTTATAAAACTAAGGCTCTGGTGTTTGAAAGGAAAAACGTACAGACAAAGTGTGATATATGAAGAAATGGAAAATGTCTGGAACGAAATTGTATATCTGGGGTGTGCGCTTTCGAGGAATGGTAGATGTGAGTTGAAAGTGGAGAGACGGGTAGCAACTGCAAATAAAGTGAACGGTGCTCTGTCCGCATTCATAGGTAATGTGAATACATCTAATTCAGCCAAAATGGCGATACACAATGCGGTGTTGGTTTCAACTTTACTGTACGGTAGTGAGACCTGGATATGCCCGAAATCAAGTGAAAGTAAGGTAATTGCAGTAGAAATGTGATCTCTTAGAAACATGTGCGGTGCGATCTTTGCAGACAAAATAAGCAATATAGAGATACGCGGTATGACAGTGTTGCACGATAGTGTTATTGTAAGAATGAAGAAAGGAATGCTTAGATGGTTTGGGCACATAGAAAGAATGAGTGATGAAAGACCGACGAAGAAAATCTACAGAGCAAAAGTGAGGTAAACGAAGCCAAGGAGGACCAAAACTGACTTATCAAGAACAAATAGCCAGAGTGTTAGTCAACAAAAATTTCAAAAGCACTCTCATACCTAGACGAAAATGTATAAGGGGAATGATGAGACTTGAGGAAGCAAAAGAAGTATGTAAGGACCGCGACGTTTGGCGCTCCGTCCTTTCTGACTCCTCGATGCATGCTTAATATTGCGAATGTGATTGAACAGGATCATGCTTCAGAATAAAGTTTGCTATTTCAATATTATAATGCAATTGAAGAAATTGAAGAAGAAGCCGAGACGTTCTACGGACAACTATACTCCTCGCACGCACCGAAGCCCACAACTCAAGTTACGGAAGACGGATGTGCTAAATTAACCCGCCACTTTACGGACGAGCTACCGGATATAGAGACTCCCGAAATCGAGATCGCTTGCGCAGTTTAAATACAACAAGCCCCCTGGGGATGACGGCATTACTTCTGAGCTTTTAAGAGCTGGTGGGTTTCCAGTCCTGGAACAGCTTCGGAAGCTATTTAATGCTGTCATTGAAAAAGGTAAAACGCCCAAGGCATGGTATAGGAGTGTGGTCACCTTGTTCTTCAAAAAAGGCGATAAAACGCTTCTAAAGAACTACAGGCCGATGTCACTTCTAAGCCACGTATATAAGTTGTTTTCAAGAGTCATCTCGAATCGTCTTGCCCAAAGATTTGACAAATTTCAGCCTCCTGAGCAGGCTGGGTTTCGAAAAAACTACAGCACCGCAGACCACATACATACGCTGCGGCAGATTGTACAGAAGACCGAAAAGTACAATCACCCTCTTTGCTTGGCGTTTGTGGACTACGAGAAAGCTTTCGACTTCATCGAAACCTGGTCTGTTCTAGAGTCCCTGCAGCGATGCCAAGTCGATTGGCACATCGAGGTGTTGAAGTGTCTGTACAAAGCCGCAACCATGACCGTACAAATCCAAGATGTCCAGACAAGACCAATCCTTTTGCAGCGGGGAGCGAGACAAGGAGATGTTATCTCTCTGAAGCTCTTCACCAACGCAATGGAGGACGTCTTCAAAACACTACACTGGAACGGTCTGGGCATAACTATCAATGGTGAGTACATTTCACACCTACGATTCGCAGACGACATAGTTATAATGGCAGAGTCGCCGCGGGACTTGTCAGAGATGTTGCGGAGCCTAAGTGTTTCTTCCAGACTGGTGAGTCTGGGAATGAACTTAGACAAGACCAAAGTCATGCTTAATTCATTAGTAGACCCAACCCCAATTACAGTCGATAATGTCAGCATCGAAGTTCGACGAGAAACAACTTCGACAAAGAGGCTGACAGAAGAATACGTTTGGGTTGAGCAGCATTTGGGAAATTACGTCAAATTTTTGAGTTGCCACTGCCTCAGTGCCTAAAGTCCAAAGTGTATGACCAGTGCATCCTCCCGGTCCTGACCTATGGGGCGGAAACGTGGACACTGACAAAAAGCCTCGTCCACAAATTCCAAGTTGCACAGCGAGCTATGGAAAGGGCTATGCTCGGAGTTACTCTGAAGGATAGAATCCGAAACGAGGATATCCGACGGAGAACTAAAGTGACCGACATCGCCTTGAGAATAAGCAAGCTGAAGTGGCAGTGGGCGGGGCACATATGTCGCAGAGCCGATGGAAGTTGGGGTAGACGGGTTCTGGAGTGGAGAACACGTTCAACACGTCCCGTAGGACGGCTTCCCTACACTACGACGCTAGATGGACCGACGACCTGAAGAGAGTGACGGGAAGCAGATGGATGCGGAGAGCCGAGGACCGGATATGGTGGCACAATATTGGAAAGGCTTATGTCCAGCAGTGGACGAATACGGGCTGACGATGATGATGATGATGATGAATTAAAGAAATGCGACAAGTCAAAGATAGAGATCTTAAAGGATCTGATGCAGCACATGCTTTTTCATGTTAAAAGTTTGTCTTTTACTAGCACATGGTGACAAAATAGGGCGCTTATTCTTGTCTTCTTGGTTTTTCTTACCTATTCTTTTTGCTTTTTTGACCCTTTAGCTCTATATTGCGGTTCCACTGGTGAGGTGGCCGATGTGACTGCTTTGGTTGATGTGTGACAATATGTAATTTGTGATATCGTCAGTACCAGCACACAACTTTTGTTCTTATTTTTTTTCAGATTTCCATCGAAGTGAGGAAGATGACTATCTTGAACCATTTTCTACGGTGTTACCTGCAAGTCCCAATGTGCCAGTCAACTTAGTACATAGACCTGATTTCAGTGACGTTCCACTTTTACATATTCGCCAAAGTTATTTCACTGGTAGGACAAGGTCACACAGTGAATCTAAGAACTTCCGAGAGCTGTAAGACAAGACAACACAATATTGTTACTCAGGCTTAGGGGCCTGTGGGTGAAGTTAAATATTTGGAGGTACCTTTGGATTGCTGGAGTCTCAAGTTTGTCAATAGTTTTTTTGGAGAAGATTATGACATTTACTAACCTTTATATTTCTAGCCAGCAAAAAACTACGTAAGAGAAAGAGATTGCTCCTTCGCGGGAAAAACTATATGTATGTGACAGAAAAATAAAAACGTCTTGCAAATATTGCAAAGAATCTATGTAGTGAACACACAAGTTTTTTCTTTAAGAAGTACGAAGAAGATCACAGGACGTAAGCATATTACCCATAGTCGGAGTAGTTGCCTTAAAAAAAGACTAGTTTTCAATCTCAATTATTTCTTGAAAAAATTTTATGAAACTTGGTTATTCTTTAGTTTATATAGGAGATTATAATTTATTGTTTGATAATTTAGAGACGTTTTGCATGTTTGTTATAAAAAAAATATAAAACTTCATATATTTTTGTTCCTTATACCAAAAAATCTTGTAACTTTTGGATCTCAGCTCAAAAGCAATTTTGCTCATACTTTTTTGATAATAAATATAAAAGACTTAAATCAATGTTGTTTTGTTACCACTCATCCATTCTCTTATAAAAAAGGTCCTAACTCATTGAAGTCATGTATTACAAAGATCTAAAAACTGGGTCTTTTTGTCACACTAGCGACCATCCGCGATCTAAAAGGAGATGCAGTCCTCGCGGGTTAGTAATAAAATTGTAAAACAACTGTTTTTTGATTCCTAAAAATATATTATTAAAACTAGCTGTACCCGCGACTTCGTCTGCGCGGAAAATTTTTTCGTGACTTTCCCGGATTATGTTCAATTATATGTAAATATGCATAGCATGTTTAAACATTCTTTCTGAAAAAAGTCTACGTTTAAGCTTACGCCTGTCTCCGGACATACTATCTCTGTACCAAACATCATAATTGGTTCGGCGGTTCAGCATTTCCCATTCAAAGTTTTATCCCCCAAATATCCCAAAGTTATTTGATAAAAAAGTAGCCTATGTCCGTTCCCATGTGTCAAACCATATCCATGCTACATCACAATCAGTTCAGTGGTTTAGCATTTCCCGTACATAGTTTCATCCCCCTCTCTCCCGTCCCCCTTTTCACAGATTTTGATAAAAAAGTCTTATTACCGCACCAAATTTTATCATTACCAAGATTTAGTGTTTCCCGTACAAAGGGTACGTTCCCTTAAGGGTAGGTTTTTGATAAAAAAAAGTAGCCTATGTCCGTTTTTTGATGTCAAACTATCTCAGTGCTAAATTTCATTATAATCGGTTCAGGGGTTTACCATTTCCCATACAAAGTTTCATCCCCCTTTTCACCCTTTTAGGGGTAGATTTTCTAAAAAATAAGTAGCCTATCATGAGCGCAATCACCTGTTCCTACGACGTACCGATTGCCATTAAGATCAGTCAAGCCATTCTTTAGTTATAAAAGGACATCCAGACAGACAGACAGACAGACAGACAAAAATTTTAAAAATGGCAGAATCGAAATCAGTAACTAATAAAATGACTATCTATCGCAAAATTTGCCAAAAAATCTGAAATTACAGACAGACGCAAGAGATTTATATAGTAGTATAGATAATATCACGATAGGTAGATACACTCATACATGTTGTCTTGATATCTCAGACACATTGTACGACAAACAAAATTTCAAACAATAACGTACAGAAGAAACTTTGCTGATTTTGTCAGATACTTTCTTTCCGATACATTTTATGTACAATTACAAATATTTTCTAGTAATATCTGAAATTGAAACGTTATCAAATATTTACATTTTCGAAATAATATGTTCATTTTAAGAACAATCTGTGAATATTAAGTCCAGCAAGTACACTTCTTTTTTACCAATCTTTTTTGTCAACAAAAGATAACGCTTTAGAAACATTTAAATTATATTCTTCGGCTGGTGTTTATGTGAAGTGCAACTCGCGATTCAGTAATAATACAGCGTAATAATGTCTTTGTTTCGTTGATTTATTTTTCATAAATAATATTAAATATTAAATTTATTTTATATTAAATTTTATTTTATGACAAGAAATGAAATCAGATTCCATTTTGAATAGTTAAGTGAAATTAAGCTATAGCTTGACGAAATTGGGTCAGCCACTTAAAAGTGAACATTAATATTTTGTTTGCACGATTGTAATCAACAACACGCGCGTATCCAATTGAAGTTTTACCTTTATCACGTTCAGTTCTGCATTATTCATATAATATCAGTTGAGATTTAAACAAAGTTTGTTTGAGTTGTTGCGCGCCTAACTTTTAACATAAACTTACTGGCTTGTTGAGACTACCAATAGTAAAAGTTTATGAACAGAAATACTTTGGTTTGGACACAGAAATAAATGATTTTATGTGGTTTATTATATTAGCAATATTTATCATTAATTTTATCATTAGCAAATTTTAAACTCTTATTCAGAATTTATTTTTTAATATTTAAATAAAGATGACATTTACTTATTTATAAGTTTTATTAAAATTAAACTAATAATTAACACAAAGAGGTTAACTGTTTTACACATATTCTGTTAAAACATTAATTTAATTTTTTTTATACTTACATTTATTTTAATACATGCGTTTATGTAATTACTGTTTCAATACGAAATATTACGATAATGCAGAGATGTAGCTTATTTGAAATTATTGCATTTAAAATTTAAATACGAAAGAAACCCATTTCATTTTTGCGTTCAAAAACTTTTTCGAGAATAGTTTTTTACATAAATACTTTTTCTGACGTAATCGTATTTTCTCATCGCAAAATGCGAAATACTTTGTTGTTGTTTTGACTGCATCAATGATCAAATGTTATACAAAATGGAAGAAAGTTAGCCACTGGAACATTGGCCACTGGAGTAGAAATGTCTGCACCAGTAGAAAGGTTGTTGCCATTAGGGTTGAGGTACAATAATGAGACCATATCGAAAAAAATGAGCGGCAGTATGTATCTTTGAACAAATTGTAATATTAAAATATTTTACTTAAACAAGTACCTATACGGTGATAATTTACTATAAAAATTAAAAAAATTATCTATTTTAAAAAACGGTTTCGCAAGTATGTGCGTATTTTGCTTTAGTATTTAAAACATGATACAAAAGAAAAAACTATTCTGTATTTTGCATTTGATATATCAATTTTTTTTTTTGCATTTTGTTTTCACATATAATAAACGATTTTGTACATCTCTGTAACAACTTTACATTAATTAGACGAAAAACAATATGTACGCACTAATTTTAATGTAAATAATAAAGAACTCAAAGTAAGTATTTATACTAAAGTCGTGAACGAGTCAATATTGGTGAGTTTCATTGTAACAAAACTTTTTATGCTACTTAGCATTAAAGAGACGTAGAAAATTAAAAACAGAGCTTCGATGTTTTGACTTGAATGAAAACGGTAGTTAAATGCTTAGGGATATATATCTACACATTAACACATGTTTCTGAAATGAAATTATAATGTAATATATATACCTACGTTGTGTATTTAGTTGTAATTGTTATAACCAACTCCATCGACTAAAACGTAATAAAAACACTTAAATAGTCTAAAAAAGTAATAAAAATACTGATATAATATGCCACTTACTTATTATTCCTCGCAGGTAAGAAAAATCGGCGAAAAGGTTGTGGACTTACTTCAAAAAACTTATAATTGCATTATACTTGGAATTTATAACCACAAACACTTACAGCAAAAAGTAGAAGCAGTAATTTTGTTCCGCCTTTATACTGTGTCAATCTCGAATGTGAAAAGATATGAGGTCATGTATGTAGTTGTAGGCATTCAGTAAATTCGTAAAAAAAAAATACAAATTAGTACGAGTAGTAATGTGAGACGGAAGCGATTTCCTGTGACTGACGTGAAGGTGGATGATGACAACATTTAAATTACAAGTCTTTACTCTCGTTGGAGGGTCGAGTGGTTACGGGCACTAAAGCTAATTAGCTAGCTCCGAAACTGAGCGATAATTTAAATTGGAACTACGACGACGCTGCGAAACGGAATAGGAGTTTCG
This sequence comes from Zeuzera pyrina, assembly GCA_907165235.1. Lineage (NCBI taxonomy): Eukaryota > Metazoa > Arthropoda > Insecta > Lepidoptera > Cossidae > Zeuzera > Zeuzera pyrina. The sequence goes on from OU015624.1 coordinate 16,684,441, forward strand.
GCGTTTACTCTTCCGTGGCACATTAGCTATGAGTATTCCAGCGTAAATGAAAAAGATTGTATAACGCTGTCAAAAAGTAAAACGGAATGAAAGCCTGACTGATATTAAAACGCGCTATTACTTCATAAATATTTCTCTTCCGATCTCTCAACAACAATTTTGACTGTCGTCGACATATGCTGCGTGATAGACGGTTGGCGTTCAGTGAACAAAAAATGTTATCATGTTGAATTTCAATCTACATAAAATTATGAGCTGATTGTTTAATTTGTAAAGTATAATTCAGCATTTGTACACAAAAAATTGCCATGCTAACTTTTATATACTCATTTTAACGAATTTGTAACGTAGGTATCTAACAGAAGCACAAATACATAGCTCTGCAGATTTGAAAACCTAATTTCCATTCGGAATCCTTAGAACGTGAATCTAGGCGGCAATTGCGACAGGTACGAATGGGTTAAAATAGATTCTCACTTTTTATACATTCTTCCTAGCTAAATAAATAATAAAATGTAAATTTTGAATGAAAAGGCGTAGAGGAAAGAAATGCAAAATCGTGAACCTTTGGATATTCCTTAATTATCTTAACATAATTATTTTTTTATTACACATGTAATTCCTTATTATTACTTTTTATTAACGAACGAAGAGCTTAAGCTAAATTCTAATTTAAAGAAAACAATTTTTTCTTTTACATATAGAATATTTTATTAGGTATTCATTAATTATTTAATTTTAAAGATATAAATATTTTACATAACGACGTTTGCTTGCCCTAGGCTAGTAGTCCTCGAAAACGAGACTTTAATAAGCTTCAAAGAACTTTTTCTCATAAAAGGCCGTTCGTTAAATGAATCTGAATTTCTTTGTGGCAAAAAAGAGAATCCCAAAAAAGTCTTAAATTGGTCATTCACATTGCTTGGTTTACCCTCGGGAGCTAAAAAGTTACGTACGCGATGGATCCTTGATAAGTCCGACAAGAAAAAATAGCCAAATTAAATTTTTTCCTGGTATAAAATAAGACAGCAAATTCTAAATGTAGGTATAACATATTGTATCAAAAATAAAGTAAAATTAAATGGCCGAAAAATGTGTTTGTTTTTATAACTTATGCAATAATAAATAAATGGGTGGGTTTTATAAAATTTAATTGGAATGAAAAAGTAAGTTACTGATACGAGTAATATTTATTTTAATAATTTAATAAATGACAAAATGTTTTAAAATTATTACGAAACATTAAACATATTTTAAGACATTGCGAACAATTTTTGTCCACTAAGAAAATATTTAAAGGGTTCTTTTACGAGTGGAGAAGTAAAGTAGATAAAAGCAAAACGAGCATCTAGAGCTGGGGCTCCGAAAGGGTTTAATCAAAGCGAGGTTGCCCCTACGGCCGGGGATGTAGTAAATAGTCCATACAAGCTTCCACTCGCGCCAGGATTTTCAGCTACAATTTCCAAACATTGCGTCGGTGGAATTGGCTAGATGTGGCAATGTAATCAAATCCTGTGCAACATATTATACTATACAATGATTTTTTTATAACGTAATTTGATATCATATTTAGCAGTTAACATAACAAGTTATTTACTTGTTATGTTAACTGTCCAGTTAAGTATTCATGGGATTTCTTACCCACGTTTCTTAAATAACGTTTAAAATCAAAACTTCTGCAACGAAGCTGTATATTTGGTATAACATCCATAATATGTGTTTTAAACACTCATATAAAATTTTAACAAGCTAACCCCCCGGATTCGCCGGAAAAAAGTAGAAGTAAAAAAACATTGTTTCCTAATCACTCTATAAAGGTCATAGACAAGAAAAGTTCCAAGTAAAGATTACATAGAGTAAAATCTTACGTAAAATTTCTTTTATTTCCTTTCGTCGTTAGTAATAAGTTCGCGTAAACAGTAAAGCAGATCTAGTATAAATTTCTTATCCGTAACACCAACTTTACTCCTTATAAGCTCCGCAGTTGAAAAATACAATGAACAGTATTAAGAAGCGGGAGAATTCGATTTGGGAACGACACATTCGTTTTCATTAATGCGTACTTATTTTTAGCAGCAGTCACTCTCATTTCTATATTAAAAATGTTAGAAATTTCTAAGAACAATGAAGAAAAATGTTATACTTAATATGTTTAACTTCACTATACCTTTTACTTTTTGGTTTAGTTTTTTTTTGGCTTGTTATAAAAAGTTCTAATAAACAAATTTTGTTGTGTACTTAGCATCAAACACAGATAGTCAAGCAATCAATCTGTTAGTTGTAGTGGTTGCTCTCAAATGATTCGAATCCTTTAGTCCGCGCGGTCACAACGTTATCGTAGCGTTCAAAAAAAAATTTTTTTAAATAATTTTAATAATAATAATAATTTAATAATAAATCGATAATAAGATTTCCTAGATAACATATATTAGTAGCGTCGTATAACAACGATACGTTATTAATAAAATAACGTTACCAGTAGAAAAATGATAACGTTATTTTTTAATAAATGTGGTACTAGGAATCGATATGGCGACGATACCACATTGCAAATATCTCGAAAAATTCGGCCTCGCAGTGTTTTTCGTAGAGTTATGCTAATCTTATATTTTGCCTCATTTTAGGCTGCCTTTATAATCTAACGGATCAAATGGAGAGGCCTAATCGACAACTGCCTTTGACTGAAAAAGAGTAATAAAGTTATTATAACCCAGGACCAAAAATCAAAATGGACGGAGCAATTACTTCCCGTTATTATCACCGCGTGTCAAACGAATTTTCGTGTCTCTCTTCTATCTCATTGAGTGTAACCACGAGTAAAACAGTTAGCTATAGTAACCATGGCAACCTCGCATTGTCGTTGTAATTCGTGTCAGCTCGTGACCGACTTGACGTACAAAATATTGCTGTACCAAAATAATTTCTTGCAAAATACTCGTTTTGACTACTAGTAAACACGAAAATAAATATATGTCATGTACAGCTGTGTATCGTTTTATCGTGATCCTTCCCTAGTCACGCGCATTAATAAAAGTCTACAAATTAGATCACCAAAAAACGGACACGTTCTTAGAACAAAAGCTCCGCCCGTTTTGATTGTTGGTCCATGATAATTCATTCTATCCCCTTTTTCGATGTTAACATTGTAAAAGATGTATTGTCGTTTTCAATTATCATATTGATTTTCGTATTCAGTCAATTTCAGTTACAAAGTAATTAAGCTCATCATTGTAGTGAGAACTGCTTACAATCGCTTACAATGTACCTATATATCTAATCTATATCGCTATTTGACAGCCTAACATGTAAGAGAAAGCAAAACATTTGCTGCCTATTTTAAAGCACGTTGTGAAATTGCGGATGGTTACATATTATTATGTAGTTTTGGATAGGTATATCTTATTAAATATTTTTTTGGCATTATTCAATTAAATGTCAACTTCTTTTTATCGAATTGTGTTAATGAATGTATTGATTATGGCTTGTTTTAATCGTAAGTTAGTTGACAAATATTCTTAAGAATTCAAAGTATGTATTTGTATGTACCTATAGTACACTGGTTCCCAAACTTATTTTGTCTACTGAGTCGAGAGCTCATGCAGTCGTTGTCTAAGAGGCCTCCTAGCTAAATGAAATTACAAATCACCCCTCAGGCCTCTACACAACGCCCCCATTTTTTTTCTGGGTCTCTTACCGCCCCCCTTTAGGCCTGCAGCGCCCACAAGGGGGCGTTATCGCCCACTTTGGGAATGGCTGCTATAGTATCTGAATCTAAATAATGTTTTCCAAAATTGATTTCTTATACCATATACTAAATGAGGAAATTTTATATTTGAATGCAAATAACAATACGGGCATATATACTACATAGTTATCCTCTTTGTAGGCGAGGTTTAATGTGCGTGCAATATAGAGCCGTTTATTGGATTGCCTCCCTTGAGTTCATTATCCGAAACATGCCGAAGGGCTTCCACTTGTGCAAATTTAGTCACGTTAACGTCGAAGTGAACATTTCTTCGCTAGTTCTCTTTATTGTCTTCCGATTAAGTGATAAAATGTGGAATTAGTTTTAAAATATTAATGTCTTTTGCTTATTATCATTTTAATAGAGAAATGTCCAATTCATAATTCAAATCGTAAAATGTATAATAGTTCGATGAAAGCTGCCGCAATGTATTGTACTTTGATGGAAAAAATGTGAATATTCGATGCGATCACTGTGGTTCAGCAAAATTATATCGACCATCCTGTAGGTCCTACGGAATGGGTCACTGAACGGCATGCTATATCGAACGACTGATACTTCAGATGACACAGTAACTCGTTGATCTCAAATTTCCTGTAGTATAAGCCTCAATAATCTGGCTTCATCGCGGAGAACTGGGCAGATAGATGCAGAGAGAGATGTTTTTGAAAAGTTCTGCTGCGTTATAAAAAAAGAAGCCTAGAAGACTTATTTAGGCTTCCTAAACCTATAAACCGAAACACTTTACATTTATAGGCTTATAAACTTTTTAAGCCTTTACATTTAAATTTGCACGATGATCACACGAGTTACTTAATTTATTATTATATTAGATACTGGATGAAGTTCTATTGGTTTTTTAATACCTATTTATGTTTATTAGATTTGACGTTCATAAACGTCGACGTTCATAAAGTGAAAGAAAAATTATTCGAGATTGAGCATTTTATTAAGTAGACCTACTGCAAAAAAACAAGTAGGTACGTACAAAATCTTTTAAGTCTTTGCAAATTTTCGAATGATGTCATTTTGATCAAATAGATAATTAATTATTGTTATATCTATATGACATAATTAATCAAGACCGGATCCAATAAACGACACGAGTGTAAATGAATTTTTCGCTAAATAAAATTGTTGGTATATTAATTAAAATCGGCACTCGAACAAACACGGCACACCACTTCGCTTATCCGACGATATGTTATTCCACAAAATTGAGTTAATTTTTTTAGTACGCGGTTTATAGCTTAGCCAAGCGAGGCCGTGAACGTCAAATAATGTTGTGTTAACGTAAGCCTGTATCGTGATGAAAAGTAAAATTCAGAGAAGCATTTAAATCAAAATTTTTCAAAATCATTTCGAATAGCATTGGTGAAATTACCTTCGATGTATACTTGAATGAAAATATGTTCAAGGTAAAGTGGCAATAATGTTTCAAATCTTCATAAATGTGTACAGTATACCTTCATTGTGTCAATTGCACAATATTATCCTTTCAATACAAAATTATGAGGAAAAGAAATGTGTAGTATTTATTTTATAGCACTCGCCTCGTCGTATCAGATTGTCTACCTGGAGACTTTTATTAAATACAGCCAAAATTCTTTATTTAAACCAGTGCCACTATTGCACGTTATGTTGGAACCACCAGTTCGGAAAAATCTGTACTGCTAAGATGAGTTAGAACGAAGTCCTGTCAAAACAAGGATTTTCAGTACAACAAATCCATTAACTACACTGTGAATTCTCTGAACGTTATATATATACTTATATTATATATATATATAGGTGAACGTGTGAACCTGACAGATATTGACAGTTTACTTTACTAACACAATTACATCGCTGTTGCTGTGCTGGCATGATATGCTTGTTATTATTATTTATTTCTCATGAATAATAATGTACGTATTGTTAATTTCTATTTGTTTAAAAAATTAATAAGTAAGCAGAATTTCTCTAGTAGTAACTCAATTGTTTTCCTTGAGTTTCCTGCTTTTCTCAAAAACTGATTGTAGCAGAAATAATACGCAACAGTCTTGTTTTTGTCACCTTTTATTATTTAAATTTTTAAAATTGCTTAAATTAAAAAATGTATAGTCAAAAATTATGTGAAGTATAATTGAATACATGAATAAATAAGTACCTATGTAATTACGAAATGCTTCACAAAGAGACATGCTATTTTATGTATGTTATTATTTAAATAAATTTTATATTTTGCCGACGAAAGGTTCAGCTCAGAAGCAGCCAAATAACGCAGTAATTGATAATAAAGTTGATACCTCACTAATCTCAAACATCATGCTACAAGAAAAATAAATGATTCTCAAGAAAACAAAAGTGTATATTCACTGTATTCTAGGTACCTGCATACCACATGCATTCACTAACCTTTTGTAAATTGTAACTAAGTACTTGCTCATATAATTTAGATTCAAAATGATGGCGAAAAAAGCTACAATAGAGTTTACTTTAAAAAACACTTTAACATCACAATCAACAAATCAATAACTGTCATTCAACAATTGTTTATCGACAATATCGACAACACTTCATATCACTTTGGATTTCTTTTCGTCATTACTTTTTTTTTAACCGACTTCAAAAAAAGTAGGAGGTTCTGAATTAGTCTGTATTGTTTTTTTTTTTGTTTTTTTTGTATGTTTGTTACCTCATAACTCCGTCATTTACGATCCGATTTCGAAAATTCTTTTTTCGTTTGGTAGGTAATACTTCAGAAGCGGTCTCGTTTAAATTTCACCAATATTGGAGCTTGGACTTCGAAGATACACTAGATAACACGACCTGGTTATAACCTTTATTTATAATATTCTTTTGTATATCATTGCGCTCCGGAATTAGAATGAAGTTAATTGCAGACCTGCCCTAGATATTTATTTAGGTCAAGACCACTCAAAAAGGAGAAATTAAAAAAAAATGTATTAAAAAAATTGCCAAATCAATGTGCAACAACATAAAGTCTATTAGTTTGGTGGGCTTGGCACCGACTTCAGTAACTGTCAAATTTAATTATATAGGTATGTGTATCGTAGTTATCGTATTTATAAAGTTATTTTAATTGTACTTGAGTTTTAATTAGTAAATAATAGTTATTTCATATTTTCAGTGTTTTTTTGAAGGCAGTTTAATTTGTTTTAATAAAAATTTTGGTTTCTAAGAAGGCAAAAATGCGCAGGGACACTCAACCGGTCTCTACGCCAACTGAGTAGTAATTCGAAACAAACAAAAAAAAGCTTCTTGCTGTTAGTCCTATTAACTTTTAGAGCGTAATCGATGCTTGGGGCGAGCACTGCAGGCACCCTGCCGAGTGGTCATCATTCTAAAGCGAGGGATACCTCATATGGAAGACATACTTCGGCTCAAGGCGTCGCCAGGAGAAACCACACCTGTGTGCATATTAGTCGCTTCTTATTCGAAGTTAGGCCAGGCCTCGAGCTGACCGAGCCGGCAGAGTGGCTGAAGGGCAATTCATGTGCTTAACTGCTTAATATTTATTTGGCACGTTTATAATGTGGTTTAATGCCCGCGTGTGTGAGTATAGTACGATGTGATCGAGCTTCCAAATTTGAGACTACGGGTGTCATGGAAAATGTCCACGCTTCAGTCGGTGAGAGCGGTGTAATCGTAATGCAAATGTGGACATGTTCGAGTTAGAACGAGTAATGTTATCGTCTTGTCACCGAACGCATATTTAGGTCTACGACAGAGCTGGGAACGTTAGGCTCAGGAATTAATGAGTTAGTAAAAATTATTAATAAATAGCTTTCTGCAACTCGGAGTGGCAAACACGGGTAAGAAATGGACATCATATTATTCCATAGCAAATAGTACTAACTATATCGACCGACTACGTACGTATGTACGTATATATAGGTTTATTCATTGCCTCTCTAGTTGACGCTACTTGCTTTACTTGCTCTAAATTGTTCTTCAAAATCAGATGAACTTTAATAGTATTTTAACTTAGCTGCCCTTTGGATATTTTAAAATATACGACTATTGTTATTGTAAAATAACGAACGAAGACGATTTTGGCGGTGTGACGTCACGGCAAACACCTGAAATTTCATTTTTATATATATTTATCGTGGCAGACGTTTTTTCCGGTAATATCAAGCCAGCAGACAGCGAAACTTTACCTAAAGCCCGATGCATATGTATAATATGAGGCATACAGTACGTGGAGAATAGAGATCTCCGTTCTTTCTTTATTCTCTATGAAACAGTACGATCGCATTAACTCTAATCCGTAGAGGGAGAGAGAGAGTTCAGAGTTACTCAGGTGTAACAGGTATAAAAATACCTATAACGTAAAAAAAATCTGAACAAAATGCCAATTTCACTTCTACCATCCCCGCTAAAAAGTTATCTTGTAATTTAAAAATCTAAGTATATACAAAGAATTTACTTGAGTAAACCCAAGTGCAAGGAGTTTTAACGTAAAATCTATCTTCGGTTGGAAAAAAACCTGCACACCGAACAGACAAGAAACTGTCAGGGATCATTTTTTCGATGTCATTTTAAAATAGATATTTTAAAATGCAATATTCATAAACTCAGTAAATTCTACTCGCTAAGTGACATTAGGACTTAAATTACCTAAATCAATTAGGATAATAAATCTGTAATTCCGAAACTATTAACTCGCAGCGGTGAAAAGACAACTTAAAGGCACTTTCTTGCAAATAATGGTTCCGCAAAACGCATTGCTATATATTCACCTTTACTATCGTTCAGTATCGCATCGATTGTCTAGTGTTCTTAGTTGCATACTCGGCATCACCGATATCAATCGATGACCCATCTCATACACTCTGTTTTCACCCACTACCAGAATCGGATCACACTGCAGTAATGAAGGCAATGATTTCAAATTCATCCTATGTTAAAACATCTGTGAACACGTTTTCACTAATTAAAGTACCATTCGTTACCATCGCCTATATACATACTCATATATTCTGTAGCATTTATAACGAAGTCGCTGATACATTAAACCATTAACGGCAATAAGGGACCCAGGAAATGTCGATAATTGATTGTTCGAGAATCTGTCAAGTCATTGGTATTAGAAAGCGTTTGCTGTACCTACTGATCGTGTTCAAGACATTCATTTATCAAAGACTTACTTTTCGACCGGATACAATCTTTTTTACTCCCATTATCGTATAACTTTGAAGCTCTGAAAGTCATAAAGTTCAGAGATAATGCTTTTATAATAGATGTACCTATATAATTAAAGCCAGAGTCAAATCAAATAATTTTTACTCAAATAAACCACATTAAGCTTTTGAATGTTAATTCTATTACTACCAATTAGTTGGCTGCATTCGTTTTTATAAAAGACAGGTGGGTAACTACTTTTTTTAAAACTTTCATAAGTTAAACTTTTATAATACGGTTATTATAAAAACCAATGTGGCTACTTAAAACACTATTATAAAATTACCTAATACACCTAATTTGAACCAGTATAACCAGTTATAACTTATTAGTTTACTACGATTTCGGGTCCATACCACTTGACCTTTCTTTTTAAAATTTATATTAAAAACCATAAAAATTAAATAAAAAATATTTGTAGGTGTCTAAATTAAATAGAACTTCTAGTAATATCATAACAACAGAATACCCAGTAAAACTTAAGATTGTAATAAGTCACTTCACGAAAATTAGGTTCCAACATTGACTTGATGACCTAGGTTGTGATAAAATTTGAAGACAAGAGATAGCGATAGCCGCAAGATAGTCGCGCGACAGGTGTCTATAGCAGTGATTTTAGCTCAGTGATATATTACACGGATTCGTGATATATCACGTATATCGTTCCTCGATATGACAAAAAATCACAGAAGATTCGTCTATCGCATACTGGCTACAGTTATAGCTTATTTTCTGATTGCTGCCAGTATATCGAACCTACGACCCTGGATTTCAGATGGATTTGTACCTACCAACCTTTACGACGACTTCCCAGTTATATAACACTATGGTCGTGGGTATGCATACTAGGCTGAAAACCATAACAAACACAAATATAGGCAACACTTTGTATTGCGTTCCATAGGACACTTTTATGTCAATTTTCACGCAGTGACGTAACACAGGTTCATCAAAGTCGGCTGATATTTCATCTGATACTTACACAGCCTGCAATATTAAAACATTATTACGCACAATATATAATTTTAAACTCGAATTTCTTTATGCCTGCAATATTTAAACATTATGATATATCATACGATATTTAACTCAAATTTCTTTATACAACAGATGTTGACGGATAATATTGACAAAGTTACGGCATAATGCTTAAACATTACCTAAACTGGAAACTAACGCCTAAAACATAGTGATTGTGAGTTGGATTCCTAGTCATGCGGGCGGGCAATGTACTCGCGAGGGCCGGAGTTAAAATAACATTTTCGGGTCTAACCTTTTTTGTGGAGTTCCCAAAAGCCAAGCCCAATAGATTTTCAGAAATTTCTGTTTTAGAGCCTCTTGCAAGTACTAGAATAACATTCCAGGCTAGGTGCATTCCAAAGTACTAATTAAGACGTGTCGCATGATGGCTGTTAGTGTAATGGCAATGAGCATAGGACGGCGTAAGATAGTTACGTCTGTTCCGTAAGTCATATAATAATTCATAAAATATATTTATTTAATCAGTTAATAACAAAAAAGTACATACATACCTACGTTAATATTTACAAACTTAAAAGTACACATTATCTTAAATAATAGATTTAAAAATTATATAAAATGTCGGGTAAAAACTACAATACAACAATACACATAATTGACTGATCATGTAAAAGTAGTTTATGGTTTACGCACTATGTTTATTATGAATATAACATTACACAATATTGTATTGAACTAAATAAAATGCATGACTAATTTGGTTGGTGAAGCTCAATCCAAAAAATGTTCTCACTCCGAATATTTTATTGGCAGTTAACTTTTTTCATCGCATTCGGTGTAAAAAAAAACATTTTCAATCCATGTTTTCCCATAATGGCTCTTAGCAGATATTAGAATTATATGTCTAAGATTTTACAACCACCGACTAAAAACTGCCATAAAAACTTCTACTGTCAATGTGCTATAAAATGGCCGTAAACTTCGACTACTTTTCTTTGTTATAGGTTTTACAACAATGAAAACATGGAAGCCGGTCATTGCTGGAGACCCTTATATATTGTATGTAAATCTAAATCAACAACGTCACCAATGCGTCGTCAAGAAATAAGCTTTAAAATTGATACTTTGTTTATATCAAATGCCTTTCGTCCCGCGGGGAATATTACGATTCCCTCTTTATTAGATTCTCATCTCTTTGATGTCTGAAATGTGAAATTGCCCATTTATATTTGATGCTTATTTTGGTATCAATTCGTTAGAAGATAAGTCTTTTATTTCAATTTCAATAAAATTGCTGTAAACGAAAATTACCTTCGGGCTAGTAAGGAGGGGGATAGGGGACGCACGTGGATAATTGATCACGTCTTAAATACTAGCGGCTCATGTCTCGAGGCCCCCAAACGCCAGTTTGTTTGGACAGGTTAAAATGATCTGTTATTACTACCTAGACAGGTTATTCAACAACGAAAAAATATTACTCGTGATAGCGTACTGAAAAGATTTCGATTTCATTTAATCACTCTTAAGACGATTTTAATCTATGCGTTTGACCTCTTTGTAAGTGTTCTGAAGTAGTCTTAAAATCAATAACTAATCTCACTTCAAAGTTAAATTTTAAATTAAAACTACTTCAAAGAAAAACGTTAATTGAGAGTTATTTATTTATGCAATTATAATATGTCTCAATTAATTTACTCTTAACATACTAAGTTGCAATTCAACCATTTTATGGTTGTGCCCCTTTAGCTCAAGGAAGACTTGTTAGATCACTGAGAGTGGGTTCACATTAATCGAATCCGACAGAACTGTCGGCGACAATCGACAACACATTTTACAGATGGTTTGTCACGATTTTACTGTCTTGTCATATACATTAGAAAAGAACTTTGATCATACCGTTCACGGTTTTTGAATTGACATACATCTTAAGCCACCCACCAGAAAAGTAGAGGCAGAGACTTAACTATCTCAATATCGATGTGAACGACAGTTTACAACATGGTATCAACCTCCTACTATCTAATACTGCTTTGTCGTCTGTAAATTCAATCATTATTAAAAATTCCACAAAACCAAAGATTTGATTTTGTTGTGTCTTAATTCTTTGCTCTCCTCGGATAGCGAATGGCTTGAAATTATATATGAATCTACGACAGCTTAATGGTGCGCAGCGTGATAATGTGAACACTTCGACAGCCTGACAACGATAAATGAGTGGGTCCGACCTAATGCGAATCTCCTCTACCTTGTCTAAAAATCGACACTAGCTCCACATGTTAGAATTATTCTCTCGGACATAATTATAACAATTATTTCCTTTAAGTAGTAGAAATTTTATAATTCTAATAAAGTATGTATATTGCGAGGAGTAAATTACTTATTTTAAATTCATCTGTATGTACTAATATTATGAAGAGGTAAACTTTGTTTGTTTGTATGTAATGGATAAACTCAAAAACAACCGATTTCAAAAATTGTTTCATCTATTGAAAGCTACATTATCAGCGAGAAACATGGGCTGTATTTTATTTTCGAAATAACTTCTGCCCATGATAAGCCGGGGCGGGTCGCTAGTTTAAAATAAAATGACACATTACCACGATGCCACAGGACAATTATGTGCAATGTAGTAGTATGTCAAAATCACCTACCTAGGCAAAAGCATGAAAGGAGAATGAGGTCATTTGAGGAGGCGAAAGAAGTATATAAAAGCCGCGGTGCTTGGCGCTCCATCTTCTCCGACTACATCGTTAGGGATACAGCGTGAGGATATATATGTATGTATGAACCTATGAAACACATACCGCTGGATCATTTTTGTCATTTCGACAGTAATGTTATACAACCAATTTATGTAACACTAATATTATTGAGATGAAAAATAGAATAAATTTGTTTTGTTTATTCCACACACAAGTAAATAAATAGTAATAATAAATGGGGTATCTACACCAGACAATTAAATTGAATATCTAAAGCGGGAAATTTAACACGATTACCTTTTATTTTGGCTTGACGTTTCGACCGAGTTGCATCGGCCGTGGTCTCAAGCAAACGATTGCAATAAAAGATAATCCCGTTAAATTTCCCGTTTTAAATATTTTATAATGCAACGCGAAAGTTTAAAAGTTTAAATTATATCGAATGTTTAACCCCAAAACTAACAATGGAATTACGCTATGGATACCTCATAACCAACTGCACTCCAACTTTTAATTCGATAGAGTAATTTGACGTTTCCAAATTAATTAGTTCTTGCAATTTTTTACATAGTGATGTCCCCCTATGTCGTCTTCATTAATAGTAGTCTGAGGTAGCGGTTGCCCTGCGACGTTATCCGCATTGAATCTTCTTTTTGGATCATACCTTTCATGAGATAGCGGTAGCGTAAAAATAAATGAATGTAGCAATAATGAAAAAGAGTATAATAGTAAAAAAAGGATAAATAAAATAATGATGTTAATTTATTCAAATTATTTAATGCATATATGAAATGACAATGCTATAGAGCCATGTCAGTACCAAATTAAATAAATTGAATATTAGAGTAGTAGAGCGATTTACTTGATACTATATCGATTCAGTTCTATCTCTTGACAACACTATTTAAGCTGCCCACATTATTTAGAACATTGATATGTTGAAACGTGAAATCACTCCATCGAATTAAAGGTTAAAGGTTAGACTATAAGAAAGTACCCCCCAGTGACATCCAGACAAGAACAATTTAGAATGGTTTCTTTCCTAACATTTTTTCACCTGGTGGTAAGCGACGATCTGACTAAAGATGATACGTGACATAATCGGGAGTTTAATGCAAAATCCTCAGTTTTGAAGACTAAGGCAGTAGCAACTCGCCGACGGACCATTCAAAAATGCAGTACTTTCATATTAATCTACCCATCCATACTGATATTATAAATACGAAAATGTCTCTGTTTATGTAACTGTTACATTTTCACTGCTAAATCGCTGTAATCGATTTCGATGAATATAAGCTGTTAAACTTTGTCATTGCATTATAAAATATCTTAAAACGTCAAGTTAAAATAAAAGGTAATCGCGATTTTGATGAAATTCGGTGTGGAGCTTGAATCCTAGGGAATAAGAGGATACATTTATGACATGAATTCTGCCTTCTAAGACACAGGTTTCCCTAGTTCAGAAGGCAAAATAATCCCGTTAATGTGTACCGTCAACTTATAAAAATATTGTAACTTAATATAAGTTGTAATTGGTGAAATAGATTATTATGATTACTTAAATAATTCCGCCTGGACTCAGTTATTGGCTACAACTAATACTTCTATGATTTAATCACTTGATATCGATTCACTATGCAGATAATACCGATAACATAAAATTCAATAGAAATGACGCGGTACCACTCTATCGAGTTAAACGAGAGTTGATTCAATTTGAACACGGATCTGAAGATAACTAAATCATTTATTTCACCGCGGAGGTGACATTAATATTCGACAATCCATACATGAAATGCAAATTTATCTCCAATTTCATAGTATCACGATTATACGGTTAAACAATAGAATTTGAATTACATTTACTGATACCTATATATATTTTGAAGACCTAGGTTTAACGAATATTAATGGTACATAATTTTATGAATACTAATACTATTTACCATACATGGTGCGACAAAGCAAGCAAACGCAACAAATCGCATTCTGATGCCACTTCTAACAATAAGGGCCTTGAGCCTCCGGTTGACGAAGCCCTGCCTAATAATGATACATTACCATTGCCGTTACCTATACCAATTCGTTACATAAAAAAATTAATTAGAAAACTAAAACCCAACCGCATATACCGATAAAAGTGATCACTCACCCGCCGTTGCGTCAAGAATCGAATTGAACCTGAACTCACATTCACCCGCCAGTGGGTCAATCTTCTCAGGTGAGTTTAAACTTTGTCCCGTTTAAAGTTGTAATCAATATTGCTAGTAACAATTTTCACCTCAGTTTCATAGATAAAAATATTTTTTAAAACTCAATATAAAACCCGCCAAAAAATCCATAGGCGATTGTAAATTGTATAGAACGTAAACAACGCACACTACCGCTTTTTTTAAATAAGTCAATAGAGTGTACAATGAATAATGTAACGCAGGTTTCAGAATGCACAAAGGTAGTATAGTTTTTTTTATTACAAGCTTTAATTTAACTTTCGATGTTTGTGTATAAGTCTTCGGCAATCTATTTTTCAACCACTTGTTGGCGTTAGATTAATCTGAAATTTAGAACACTTATGTAAGTAAAACAATGCAAGGTTATAATACCATCGAACTGGTCTGATGACGGAGACAGAAGGTGGCCGTAGGAACTTCTAAACTACGCATAATAAAGCCAAAGTGTTTATATCGCGTACTCACATCGAACTACAAGATTGGCAATGTAAAATTTGTCGCCTTAAGAGTAGTCAATTCATTCACAACACATTTAGTCGATCACATACAACTATGGGAATAGATTGTCTGATTTGTGAACTAAATATTTCATTAAAACGCGTTTATTATTAAATTGCTTATTGAAGTTATATTTATGTGCTTTGTTTCAAGTATGATAATTAACTTGTGATGTCTGATGCGTGACAAAGTTTTCGTTTGCAGTTGGTTGTCTTGTAAGTCTTTGTGTACTTTTATTTTAGATGATCTCATGAGTTTGATGATGGAGTCGGTTGATGGCGCTGGGAACTCGACAATAAAACAATGCAACCCTTTGCGTTGAGGCTCGTTTGGGTGGTCTTAATACGTACATTAGTCTAAGTCTTGATGACAGAAGAGGATTGTAAACATGTAAATTCGATTACAGCTGGAGTTGAAAGGGGGTGATTAGAATTTAAGGTAAAATAATGCAAGCCTGATGGGAAATGTTTTTGTTTTTGGTCATCGTCAGTTTTAGTAGTCAGCTCAACTATAGGCTTACTCTCAACGCATAGCTTCCGTCCAAAGTACGGAATACATTATGAGTATATAAGTTAAAGCAGCAAAACAGTATGTAACTTGAACATAAAATAAATTCGAAAAATGATTAGACTACAAAAAGTATGTTTACTCATGAACACACGTAGGATGTTATAGTTCTTTAACGTTTTTATGCATAACTGGCCACATAAATATGAAAAACAAAACTGGCCACATGTAAAAAAAATATACACTGAACTGTTTTTCAAAATGCGCCAAAAGGTCTTTTTGGGCGGAACGGGAGAAGTGAGGTAGTCATTTTATTTACATGTTCTTTCTTTTACATTTATGGGAGTTTTAAAGTACAACAGTGATAGTATGTTGTGTTTTAAAGTTCTGTGCAATTGAAAAGAATTGAGGAGATCTAAATAAACATGTGTAGCTGAAGTTTTCGTGCTCCTACAAGAAGTCCTTTGTAACTTCAGTAAAGCATACTATCACTTTACTGGAGGAGTGTTAGGGACTTAGTTTATTTATCTATTTTGTATTGAAGACATTGGTTATATAGGCGCATAAAGAACTCTTTATCTTCCCTCCTAAGGGAGAACAGTACTAA
The DNA here is from genome assembly GCA_907165235.1 of Zeuzera pyrina. NCBI lineage: Eukaryota > Metazoa > Arthropoda > Insecta > Lepidoptera > Cossidae > Zeuzera > Zeuzera pyrina. The sequence continues at coordinate 16,700,902 of OU015624.1, forward strand.
AAAAAAACGCACCAAAAGAAGTATAACTGCAAAAAAAAAAATGAAAAATAAATTTGAAAGCAAGATTTTGGAAGATTTCTATGGCGTTTAAATTACTATAATGTAAATTTTAAACTATCGTTATCTAAGTGCCTATCATTTATTTCAAAAAAATATACTATCAAATACGAGTTGGAGTCAGCCACGCGTAAATTCTGTAAGAGTAATTACGATCTCAAAAAAGGATTACTGTACAAAACTAATTTCTGAATATCTAAAACGCCTGGGTCTTTCTTTGTATCTTAAATAAGATGTTATACATATTTCCAGACTTTTTAAAATTTTACATCCAGTGATTACAGTTTATACCTTTATATACATTATGACCTTTAGCGCTTAGTAAGTGCGCCTATTATACGAATATCCTTTTTTAACCGACTTCAAAAAAAGTAGAACGTTCTATGTATGTTTTTTTATCTATGTTCCCCAATAACTTCGTCAATTGTGGACCGATTTCGAAAATTCTGTTTTTGTTTAAAAGGGTATACTTCCGAGCTAGTTCTATTTAAATTTCACCGGTATCGGCGCTTGGACTTCGAAGATGCACCAAATAACGGTGCCAAATCAGTGTACAACAACAGAAAATTTATTAATTTTGTAGGCTTGTCATCGACTTCAGTAACTGTCAAAAATGATGGGTATCTTAATTTTATAGGTATAGTGTAACGTATTTGTAAAGTTATTTTTGTAGGTACTTGAGTTTTGATTAGTAATGGATACTTGTCAGTGCTTTCTTTTTGAAGGTGGTTTAATTTTTTCCTTAATATGATAAACATTTGAAGGTTTTATGAAATCATTTTTTCATTTCAATGTTTTCATCTTTATATTGACTACTGTAGTAGTTATAACCTCACAAAGCATCATTCTATTCTTTAGGACTACATGAAATCGATATTCGCAACTGCGACTGATCTTTTCGTGTTCTGTATGTTGACGGATGAAAAGTGACCCTTATGCGAATAAGCTAAATACAATGTGACAATGTGAACATCTGCTAGCATGATCGACTGCTGGCCATCTCGCGCCATTGCCCTGTTTATACAATTACATTTCATGATTCATTGCAATTCATTATGAATCGCAGAGAGCTATTTCCACAAATATACGTAATACTAGTGCTTTTAAAATGTTCTTGAAACAATACTAGCGAAAACGAATACAACATAAAAGATTCACAAAAATCGGTCATAACAAAACATTCTGTCTATATGAAAAAAAAAAAATTAAAATATAAGAGTCAATTAGTAATACTGCTTACTTGCTTAGCAACCATGAAAATGAAAAACATCTACCTAAGTTTTAATTTTACGCAGGTCGTTCAGGTTTTTCCTGCGTTATAAAAAATTAACAAACTTAGAGAGCAGACTGCTGTCGTCCTTTTGAAGGTCGCAGAGATGGACGACCGGAACCGCCACTACGATCGGCCGCGACCCCAAAGGTTTCTTTAGACGCCACTTATTACAGGCGGGGAACACGTACCATTATTCTATAGCTCCGGCGACAGAACTGACCCACCTAGAACCTGACATAAGCGCATTAAAATATTTTCGCGGTATATTTAAACATTTCATTTTACAAGTATCATTTATTACGAAATGTATACAATTATGTTAAGCTTCGAATGGCAACAAACGAATTAACATTCATTTCGCGTCGTGTAAAGCCATTGAAGTTTGCTTTCAACAGCTGCCAGCTCGAGTTACGAACACTGACAAATATCGTACATCTGTCAAACGATAAGAATACAACACGATCTCAAATCATTTACCATTTGCAAAGGCAAATGAACCTCAACTTTACCTTTCGTACCAGGAAATAAGATATAAATTTTGCTGGAAATATACATTGGCAAAGGAAAATACCACACCGTTTACTTGAATCTCGAAGTTGATGGAGAAAATGGAGCGCTTGTGAAACACGACGAAAGCCTTTTAAAGTATCAAAAACAAAGTATAAGATTTACTTAATGTGGAAACATTAAAACTAAAAGGAATTTTAGGGACCATTTAAGGCCTTGTAACTAAACGGTTGGTATGAAACGAACTAATACCAATATTCCAATTTTACACCAAAAACCAAATACAAATAAAGCATAGTATAATAAGCGCATTGGCGCTATGTTATTTAGTTATTGTGTTATGTACGTAACATACTATACCCACAAATAAATTAGAGCCAAGATAATGCAAAGAAGGTGTCAAAATAAAAATACAAAATGTTAAATACAGGTGTTAAAATAACAACACTTTAGGTTAATGAAATTAGAATCAACAACAAATTATTTTCGATTAGTGTTACAATTTTTAATTCTTACACAATTATAGACAGTTTTATGCAGTATCTATGAGGTATATACATATATGTTGTTAGGTACATACTCAGAGTTGAAAATAATGCATAAAGAATCGTAAATTGTAATGCACACAAATAATAACTATTGGCTTTACAGTTTAACGTATAAAATGTACCCAATATTTAGTGACATATAAATAAATAATAGTTACTTGAGCTATAATTCGATACTCTGACAACACACGGTTTCATCAAAATGAATGAGACTAAGAAAATTTCAAGACGAAAATTAATTTGAAGATGTTTTGTTTTTAAAATCGAGATTAAACATTTTTATAGCTATAATATTTAATTGTCAACGCAGTACAATTTAGTTTTTATTGTAAATAGGTACTAAGTTTTATAGTGAAAGCGATAAATAGTGTCTAAAATTAATTGTTAAGTAAGCTTAACTAAGAAAAACACCTAAAGTAATGTTAGCGAGAGCAATTTATTGCGAGCACTTAGCTAACTCTCTTATATTGTGCATTACGTCAGACAACACAGCCATGTAAAGGTCGCTCTGGAAAAACAATATTCCTCATTGTGTCGGATTTTTTTTTGTTTGAATGATTAGGTCGTTCATTTTATGACACCTAAAGAATATTACTGAGAAAGAATCATGATTAGGTCTATCTATATATATATAATGAAAGTTTTTTTTCTTTAACCGCGATAAATTTGAAAACTACTGGACCGATCGGCATAGGACCATGACCATTCGACGCGGAATTAGTTGTAGATGGTTATAGGCTACTTATTTTTTAAACTCCATAGACCCTTCACCATTTTTCAAACAAAAATGTACTATTACGTACAAAATTTTCACTTACGCCAAGTGAAGCGGGCAGGAAACGGTTTGTATACATATAAATAAAAATAATATAAATGAAAGAAAAATATTAATTAGCTTTAGTTGTTATCATATACGAAATTCTTTATGTTAGCAAACAATTCACAATATCTTCACAATATAAGTTCACTTATTCACAATATAAGTTGACTTATTTTTACTCGTGTATTAATATATAATATTCCATAAAAACTGAGCAAGAACGGCTGCTACTTAACTTTATTTACTTACATCCACGTTTCTTTTCCTTATTTACTCTTTTACCCCGGAAATAAGAAAATTGTCAGTGAAATAAGAAATACGATAACAAGTTATTTTTTTGGAAAAACAATTATGTACTCGAGGAAATAAAACAGCGTTTGTCAATATGTATGCTTACATCAAGTTCCGCACAAAAAATAATGTTGCCACATATGACTATAGCCAAAATATTCCAACGACTTAACGACCAATATAACACTCGCGAAACCCTTGTGCCTCTTAAACGGAATCCTTGGGTTCTGCAGAACCCACTTTAGGAATCACTGTTCTTAATCATTATTAGGTAACGTAATAACATAACAACTGAGACTAAATTGAATGACTGCTATTTTATTTGTTACATGATACATGATAAACCTCTACAATATTAGTCCAAGTTGTTCTTAAAACTGTTGTTTTGTACTTTAAATCATAGAAAACTCTTGAACACAACTGCAATTAATTAAGAATTAAAAATTTCTCGGAAAGTCCACTAACTGCCAATGGAAGTTATGTCAAAATCGATTCGTCCACTACGAGGATCAGTCTACAACAAACTGACAAACAGACAAACGGACAAATTTTTTTAAAAATCGTATTTGGATTGTGGTTACGTGCTAATAACTACTTATGCTCAAGTAAAAGCTTTTATTTCGATATCATACACAGACACTTCAATTTTATTTTATTTATAGATGTATAAATCTGTATGTGTAGATACATACATACACACATATCTTCACGTTGTATCCCTAAGGGGGTAGTCACAGTGGACGGAGCGCCAAGCGTCGCAGTCCTTACATACCTCTTTCGCTTCCTCAAATCACGTCATTCTCCTCACACACTTTCGCCTAGGTATGCGAGTGCTTTTAACATTTCCGTCGGCTAATTCTGGCTATTTGATCTTCATAAGTCTTGGTCTTCCTTGGCTTTTTTCTTCTTTCTTCTTTCAGATAGTGTATAGAAGTAGTGTGTAGAAGTGTATCATACAGATAACAAAGTAGCACAAGTGTATCAATTGTGTAACTACTCTTGATTGAAAACTTATATCAATTTGATATATTAAATTCCTTAAAACGTAATTTTTTTAGATAATAGATTTAATGAACATGAGTCAATGATTTTATTCGCTATATACATTTCCAGTCAATGGAAGTAACACGATTGGTGTATTATATATTTTTCTTTTATCTAGCTTTAAAAAGTGTCAAATGAAAGTAAAATGCAAAATTAAGAATACCCCCGACGCAATAATATGTAACAAGTAAATGCCACTAAAAACCAAAAAATAATCATATTTCACTTTTTTCTATCCTTAGTATGACTCATACTTTTCCTGTGCACTGCAGCTAGCAAATTAATGAATGCGTCAGAGACTGTTTATTATAAGGGGTCGCTGATACATACTATCTGACTAATTTTAAACTTAAGGGATTGCTGACAAACGATCAACTTTATTTAAAGGGTTGCTGATACATACGAACTAGCCACCTGCCTCTCCCTGCTTTTACTTTACTATTAACTAATTTGAAAGGCGTCACAGTGTGATTCTTTTGCGTCTTGAAGTTCTGTTCACCTTGAACACCCTTGTTCACTTTAAATGCCGTGTATCTTACATAGATATGTATGTAGGTTTTATATCACATATTTTATCGAAGCCGAGGAAAACTAAGACTGACTTAGAAAGATCGAATGGCTAGGTTAGCTCACGGAAATATTAAAAACACTCTCATACCTCGGCAAAATTGTAGTGTAAAAGATAAATGAAGTACTCGTATATATAACGGCCACGACGATAGCCGTCCCATCTTCTCTGCCCATCCCGTTAGGAGTACGGCGTGAAAATACGTATGTGTAATTTATGATATACAACCACTCCCAAGTTCATAACACATGAATATACTCATAACGCTCACGCAATATGTAGGTACGTCGTCGCCGACCGCTGTGATTTTTGAATCGATTTACATAATATACGTAAAGTCGACTTGAATTTAAAAATCAGCAACGCAAGAAGGGATTGTGGAATAAAGTTATCTCAGATTCAAATACATCCCGTTCGCCTCCGCCCTCGTATGCAAAACACGGGTCGACGGCGCCTGGAACTGACATAAAACGCACGCCAAGGGCACACAAGAGCATGTCAGTATTCTGTCACAATAGTTTATGAAATTTAAAACTAAGGCATATCCACTGTTATATTAAACGAGCAAAACGATAAAAATATTTTTCTCCGTCTTTTACTCGCTTAAAACTTCTTAACTTCTAATGTGGTCAGACCTTTTTTGTTTTTAATAAATTGAATGAATATTATGCCTAAGTTCAGTTTGCAACAAGTACCTATTAAAAACACATATCACTGTAATGATGTACTTATAATAAGGAAATAAAATGAAAAACAGTAATAAAAGCATAGACTTCATAACTTAAGGCAGCCTGTCCCGTACTACGAAATGAGGCAAATAACATCAGCCAATATACCTTTCAAATGGTGAAAAAAATGTTTAAATAGATACAGTGGTTCCGGAGATTACCCTCTACATATAAACAAACTTACAAAAACTGAGTTTTTAGGTTATAAACTTCAGTAGCGGGAACAAAATGGGGATGTGTTAGAAAGAAATAACGTTCATAGATGTGACGTCACAAAGTCACAATAACATTGTGCAGCTTTGGAAGTGACAGACATGGAACTTATACCCACTCTTTTCCTATTAAAGTTTAAAAGCGAATTTAAACATTTCTTATGTTTTTCACTGTATTTTGAATATTTTTTCACAGTTTTATCTGTGATTACTAAACCTATCTTTTAACCAGGTCGTTAAGTAATTGTGATCTAGCCTATTACAATTACCTCTTTGAATAGCTAAACTGATACGTTGGCGAAAAAAGCCGACAGCCCGAGGTCTCCCGAAGCCTTGACCAGTCGCTTACAAACAACAGAAACTAGGTGATGGGTGTCGGGGCCCCGAGGTTCCAAATTTTCAGCTCCGTATCAAATAAACTTTTATCAATATTTCGATTTTATTTTATTTTACCTTGTTTTAGTGGTTGTCCACGAGACAAAGCACTTGGGGTTTTTTCCATTTCGAATAATAAATAGAATAGTGAGATTTCTATTGAATATATCTTAAACGGGAAATTTAACGCGATTACCTTTTTATTCTGGCTTGACGTTTCGACCGAGTTACATTGACCATGGTCTCAAGCAAACTCTTGTTTGCTTGAGACTACGGCCGATGCATGTTTGCACGGCCGATGCAACTCGGTCGAAACGTCAAATTTCCCGTTTTAGATATATTCTATAAGGCAACGCGAAAGTTTAAACGAGATTTCTATCGTCTCTGACTACCCCGTTAGGGTTACAGCGTAAGAATATGTATGTAGGTATGTATAATAACTCCTATTCATAAAAGCTCAGTACAGAAACATAATTATTATTTATCGTTTTCAGTTATTATTTATTGAGACAACAAATAAATTAAAAAAAAATACCTAACAAACCGACTAGCATAAAAAGCAGTTAATATCAACACATCTGTACTGTTCCAAGCTATGTTATTGTAGAAAATTAATTTTCAACTGAACGAAATATAAAATAAATAATTAATATACCGATCATGCGAATACAAAACCGCAATTATTTTAATTAGTTTGCAGAAATTTCCATCTCTTTCCCAACATTATGTTTCAGGCTTCCTGTAGACGAGTGTGGTTAAGTGAAATTATGTGCTCTACGTGGCCTCCGCTTCGTGTTGTCTCCTAAGAGACGACGCTAATTCAAGAAACCCGTTTTTCCAGCTTTTGTTTATACAAAATAATTTCCTCTGAAAGCTGGTTCGCCGACAACGCTATTGCGTAGAATTGAAAAGTGGTTTGCTGTACTGAGAGTCGTATTTAAAATGTAATGTATTTTTTATAAATAAAACGTTGGCGAACTATGAAATTGAAACCTTTATATTGCATGTTGAACTAAGTTCTAAGGTTGTGCTTTGGGTATTACATAAGTAACTGGAGAAGTGCCAAAGTATCTTTTTTTTTAAGTGCTGAAGTAACCACTAACACTCTGACTCCAAGAAAATCTAAAAATGGAGGGTTTTTATGACCGACAACCAGAATTTAATAAGATGAGTTATTTACCATTGTACTGAAGGTCCAGCCGACAACATAAAACAATATAAAATAATCTACATATGTAAAATCTATATAGTAAGAAGTCGAAACACAGGAAAGCAAAAACTTTATACGTACAATGTACATGTTTGATTGCAATCGACGAGCGACAGAGCGCACAATACATAGTCGGGTACTTTTTGTAAGGCGAGAATGATATACTTCTCAGGACATACGTACTGCTTATGTAGACTAGAGTAGAGAATTTTCTATTTGTGATCTCGCTGCGATTCTAAAGGTAATCCTGATCGTTTCAACTTTTGCTGTCCTGTACGTTGGTAAAGAGTTTCAAATACATAGAAGACTACTCATTTTTAATGCTCCGTCAGTACCGCAACTAAGGCGATACAAGCGGTGCCCAACAGGGGGGTGCAACTCGTTTTTGTTTAAATTGCCATCTGTTGGCCATGGCTTTACAAAAATTGCAATTGTTTTCTATCAAATACCATAAGATGTCACTTGCGTCGCATTCTCATCCGTACTTAAAATATAAACATCCAATAATTTACTAAATGTAGTAATTGTGATTATCAAAGCAATTACTTTTTATTTCACTAACAAATATTTTAAAAGAAAAAAACATGATAACCATCGGAAGCAATTTCTTTTATGGCAAGTTTCTAATTTGAAACCTAATTCACTTGTTATCTGTGTTTTGTCTATATATATTGCTCTATGGTTTTTTTCTATCCGTTTCCGGTACTTAATGAGATTCGACATTGTTTTTTGTATACGAAGTTCGCAAGTGTTTTTTAATTAATTTAATTTGGTGTGATAATGGACTTTGGTTTGTTTAATAGTTACGGTAACTTTTACTACTCGTTTTTGGACTTTGATTAAATCGCATTCGTAGTTGACTCGTCTTTGTTTGATGGACATTTTGATTACTGTAAATACATTGACCTGGCTTTGATTTCTGGACATAATATAAACTTTTTAACGTTTTATCTTACCCGGTGCTTTTGAAAATGTCTTCAATTTACGATTTAAATGTTATTTTGGATGTGCGTGCTAGCAAAGGTAAGTTATTTGTCCATGTATATAAGTAGTAAGGATAACTACCTATTAGAAATTGTTTCACTATATTAATGGATGTTCTAATTGGATTAATGTAATTGAGATTTTTATGAACAAAGTTAAAAGACATAATTAGATAATTTTAATATCAGTAACTATCATAAATATAGCCATTATTAAATTAAAGGATACTGATTGAATATTAGTTATAAAATTACGAAGATTCCAATATGGCGGACAAAACGTAATCCACAGTTAAATTTATTTATATTTCGTGTTGCAATTACATACGCATCGTAATAGTTATTATATTTTTTTCTACTTGTTACATAAAAGCTTATTATCGAAGTTTGTCGTGTTTAACAGCCTTTTGAAAAAAGCTGCCCTATTCTTTATGGAAAACGAATTTTTGAAAAAGCGAAGATAAAATATTAAGGAAAGTAGGTTTAAATTTAAAGCATTTGAAAACTTAGATTTTTACTTATTTATTAATAAACTTTCATTGCAACTTGCTTAAAGAGTCCACTGTTTTGTACTTACATCCTTTTAATCTATCTTTATTTACTTTTTAAGAAATAATGCATTATAATTATCTTGTTCAAGGCATGTATTATAAATTATAATACAATGTATTTAAAAACTTTATATTATATTCTTTATTAATAATTTAATAATTTTGATCTATATATTTCGGTTTAAATATTGCAGGTACCTACTTTACACTGTATCAAATGAAATAAATAGTAAATAAGATGAAATTTGTGGAAAAAAGTACTTCAATAAACAATGCAAGAAGATGACGTTTACATATACAATCAAGTTCAACTTTTTAATAGACACAAGAATGTTATTGTTTACCGAGCAACCAAGCTATACCGCAAATACAATTCCAACATTTTGTATTAATGGTAAGAAATGTTTGAATCATATGATTACTTTAAAATTTTGAACTCTATTTTGTAAATGTGTTATGTTGTAGACAAGTACTTTCTAGTATTACATTTAAAGCAGTTTAAGCTACGGCCCTTATATTTCTGAAACAAATTCTTTAAATCTTTGTATGCATCCTAAAATTCTGTTTGATTCCCAACTATATCAATGTAGAAAATGAATTTTCTTGGAGTCTGAATGTTACTGTATGTATGTAATGTAGTTACTTGCGACTTTTTATTGTCGCTTTGTAATAATGTGTACATTTGTAGAAATCAGTGGCAGTACCTTCATACAAGCCCAAAAACCCGGCTTGCTTTACTTAAGTACTCAACAAATAAATAGTTTAATATTATATATAATATATATTAAACTTTATTTATTTATTACTTTATTGCTGAGTATTTATATATATAGCAATAAATAAAGTTGTTTATTGTGGATTTAAAAAGTATATAAGTTTTAATCAGTAAAGTAAATGTAAAATCTCAAAACTTTGCGCAAAAAAAACAACTCATTGCTTCATTAAAACCTATGCCTGATTTGTGTATTACTCAAACTCAAAGTCAAATCAATTTATTCAAGTAAACCCAATTACAAGGTATTTTTGAACTTCAAATCTACTTTAATTCGGTTCAAAGACTGGACTAGTAAATTGCATAAAAAACAATAAATCAGTGTACAAAACTAACTCATTGATTTTCTGACTAATAAACCACATATAAGTCAATTTAATCAGTTTACGAAACTCATTAGATTTTTGATTTTTCTTCCAACAAGTTAAAGGTAAGTATTATTTATTATTGATGCTGCATATTTTATTCAAATGACGAAAATATTATAATAGTTTTGGTTATGACGATTTTAAACCATTATACTGGCGCCAAAAAAGACAAGTTCACAGAAACACATGAACGCAGTGATTTCGTATAGTAATTTAGGTACATGTACTACATTTTTAATAGCAAATTATTATATTAACATTTTTTTGCTAAAAATAACGCGAGCAGTGCTATTTCTCTCCTGTCGTCTTGTCCACCGGTTCTGCCTTTGATTAATTATGAATATTTTAGCCTTTTCTACAAAAATTAAAAAGAATATATTTTTATGCCGGGCTTGCCCTATTCAGAAGCCACTGGTACAAATTTATAAGCTCACGTAGTATTTTTATAAATTTCAGAACGTCTTCAGTTACAGTATGAGTCAAGCACATTTGAAATCTCGGCTTCTTCTTTTTCTTACACCGATGCTGTATCTTCGACATCTACTTTTAATACGGAAGAGCACCAAAAGAATCATTAGCCTCAGGTTTATGTGCGGCATTCTCAGATCAAATCATGAAGAAATATGGACTAAGTCCAGGTAAGTTTATAATTTTAGATACTATGAAAACATTCTCATGAAACAACGCAGCCACCTATAATGAGGACATAATTAGTCCAGTAGAATTAGCTCAAAATAAGGCATGATTTTGCATTGTGGTACTAATGATTTTTGGCACATCGATAGAGTTATGTCTGTATATGATTACCTTAAATTTGCATCCGATTTGGAAGTGCGGAAAATGGTGAAAATTGAGAAAATCTTGGATTTTTGAATAATTCTAAAACAAAAACTAGTTGCGAGAATATCACGTGTTTGTAGTAGGAATACCTACCTACTCAAGCAATTTGGACTGGTTGCGACATACGAAACATACCTAAATCTAAAAAAAGTGATTTTTCGTCTTTATCTCCTAGGCAAAATTTGTGGTACTAGTTGCGAACTCATCGAACACTTGTTTTAGCTTAATATACTTAGTTTTAAATTTGCAACCGGTTGCGACCTACGGAACCCTAAAAAAATACTTTTTTCAAAATTCTACTTCCAGCAAAATTAATGGTTAATATTATTGCTTATATCACATTTATAGGTCGTGTTCCAACTGCTTTGTGACCGCAACCTCTGAAAACACTACGAAAACTAGTCTATTTTGTAAATAAAAAGTACGTATAATTACTAGTCTTGCGAGGGGAATGCGGGCGGCGCGGGGCGGGCGATACAGGTACGGGACTAGCGTTGAAATTAGCGTTGCGTATGATAACTGTTTTTAATATTTGAAATCCTGTCATCTAAATTTTTATTGGAACATATTTCCAATAAAATAAAAATTTTGTTAAGACGGGATGTCGGTGAGTGATGAGTACTGCTTAAACAAAAGACTTTTATGTCTTCTTTTTTTTTCGGAAAATAATTTAGATTTTTTTGTTTTAACAAAAATTCAGCGTATCTGTATTTTACTGACTATACAGGACAGTGATTTAAAAAAAAGCGATTTATTGTCCTAACCATAGTCTAACGTTTTTATAGAGCTTAAAGAAGCATCATTTAAAATAACAATTAACTCTTTTTATACGCGTATTTGAGGAAGCTAAAGAAGTATGTATCGATCGCGAAGCGTGGCGCTCCGTCCGCTCTGACTACCCCGTTAGGGATACAGCGTGAAGATATGTATGTATGTATGTATACGTGTATATTCATTTTAGTTTACGTTTATTTTTATTATCTTTTCATACATCTTTTCATATGAAAAATTTAGTAATAATTAATTTACGTCCAACAAGTCAGCTTCAAAATAAAATTAATTGAAACAAAATCCACATGCATCCATTTTTTTTTAATAATCTATATACGTAATAAAATCGTAGACTGTCTTCATTTGTAATCACATCACGCATATAGCACTTATTGAATTAAAAATCTAAATTCTGAAAAAAATGAACCTTCTATCTGAGTAACATATAGTGTCTATTTTATCGAAATCGACCCACTCAATCAAAAGATTAAAAGAAATCGAAACCTCACAGACCACCGTGCAACACGTCACTGTGAGGAAGTGCTTTTTTCGTATATGTATGTACAATGAAAATGTAGTACGTACAATGAAAATATATTTGGAAATAAAACTGAGACGGCGTTATGTTTTGTCTGAATCGAAATAAATAAAAAGTTATCTACATCCATACTAATATTATAAATACGAAAGTCTGTGTTTTCACTGTTAAACCACCGGACCGATAGATAGTTTGACATAGGCTATCTTTTTTTTTAATCTATCCCTAGGGGGGATGAAACTTTGTATGGGTCATGCTAAACCGCTGAACCGATTATGATGATATTGGGTACAGAGATAGTAATTGCCCGAAAGCAAATGTAGACTATTTTTTCAAAAAAATTTGTGATTTAAAAAATTATATGGTTTTTGTATATGTGACGTCATAATATACAATATGATATGCCAACATGGCGGATGATCCACAATAGGAAATAACTTTTTTTCAAGACTTCCATCAATATGGGTATCTAATGATAAGATATACACAGAAGAAGGTTTTTGTATATGTGACGTAATCATAAATCCAATATGGCTAACTTTTTTGTTCAACACCAACAATATAGGTATTAAATGAAATGGAAGACGCAAAGGAAAGTTACTGAACATGTGACATCATCATAAATTCAATATAGCGAATGCTACGCGATAGGAAGTGACTTTTTGTTTAAGATCTTCTATAGTATGGGTATCCAATGTAATGGACAACACAGGAGGTTTCTGTATATTATGTGATTTGCAACACATGCTGGGTACTCGGCCGAAATTAATTTCTTGTATAAAGTGATAATGGGTGAAATTTCTAGGTTCTGCGGGGAACTAATTATGACAGACATCTATTTTCAAATCGACGCCTTTGTCATAATTAAAAAAAATTAATAATGCATGTTAATTTTTTTAAATGATATGACATAGGTATCATTTTCGAGGTTTCTCGGAATACTGCTTACAAAATTCTATTTTCACATCTGAAATGGTAGACATTATTATAGGTATTCAATAAATTGATATAGACGTCATTTTTAAGGTTTTTCGGGGTGTAGATTACGAAAATGACGTTGATCTTAAAATCCAAGATGGAGGACATTATTCTTTTAGTAAAGTGATATGGGTGTCATTTTTGAAGTTGCTCCCGGTGCAGATTACGAAAATAATATTTTTTCTTAAACATAAAATGTACATTAAAATGTACATAGTACGCTATATGATCCATACTATCTCATAATAATAAGTATTATTCTTGCAAAAGTATGTCTGTCTGTCTGTTACGTTTTCACGGCTAAACCGCCAGTTCGATTTTGATGGCATGGATCTCCGTGCCATCAAAATCGAACTGGAAATCCAAATCGAATCGAACTTCAAACTATCTAGTTTGAAACCGGGAGTCGAACATAGGCTGCTTCGTTTATCAAAAATCTTTTCATAACGGGATGGAAACGGGGAAAAACTTTGTGTGATTCACATAGCTATATAATTAAATTTTACAGTTACTGAAGTTAGTGCTAAGCCTACCAAACTTTCTATTGTTGCACATTGATTTGGCACCGTATGTGTATCGTACTTATAAAGCTATATTTATAGTACTTGAGTTTTGATTATTAAAATATAGTTATTTTGTACCTTTCAGTATTTTTTTTGAAGGCGGTTTAATTTTATTTTGTTAACGCTGTAGTATTGGTTAGCACCGGCCTTCCTTTTTCGCATAGTATTTTAATAATATAATATACTTTGTTGGAATTTCAGGTTTCTAGTGGAGGGGTGCTGTCTGCCTAACGGACGTTATATGCGGCCGTCATAACATCGCAGAGTCCTGCAGTCCCCTATGCTGTTATTACTTCAGATAGGTTCCCGTTACGAATCGTATGTACTCTCACTCACAATTTTATTATCATGTATAATACTTATTAGAATACTTCGGGCTACAAATTTAAATATTTCATCGGTCTGGATCCGTTATCGTATGTGGCGCCTAAAAAAATATATTTAAAATAAAAATATAATTAATACTTCAACTTTAATTAACCGGGTTTAGCCTACCTAGCGTTACCTATGCGACCCTCACCTAAACTGAATGAGCCTAGCTGGCATACTTTAATTATCCATACTCAATCATTAAAAAAAAAAAGAACATTACAGGTGTAAACAAATTAATAAAAAAAAATAGGTAATAGTAGGTAAAATAAATTATCTATTCCTACGTAATTGTTGACTTTTACTTTGTTACAAATATAAGTAGGGTTTTATGAATGTTCATTAATATTCTTCGATCACAAATATATAACCAGATAAAATTGGACATATACATTTCTAATATCGTATAGTATTATCTCAATATTGTTAATTTAAAGTAAACTTTACTATCAATGCATATAAAGGTTGTAAAATCTTGTAAAAGATCCTCCCATGGCATTGAAACGATGTTTGTTAACAAAAATATATTGAAAATTCGATTTTACGCTTCATGCTTAAAGTGTAATTCACGTAATTTATTTGTTTCGCTATTTACGTCATTATGATTTGTTACATGACAGTGACAAGGATAAGACACATAGAAATTATAATGTTAGACAAGGAATAAAATGCTGCATGTCAGGCAATGACATATTCAGACGCAATGTAAGAATAAGCAGCATTGTTACACGGTTATTAATATTTTTTTATTTTTGGTTCTTCGATCACAAATAATAATTCATAATTTTCTTTAAAATCTAAATACATAATTACTGTCCGAAATGACATATACATTTTGAACATCGTACAGTATTATCGGTAATATTCTTTTAATTTAAAGGACCTTAAAGGTATAAATTTGTAAAAGCTCGTTTATATCCTTGTAAGGCATTGAAACGAAGTTTGTCAAAAAACTTACGTTTCGGTGTTTAAAGTATAATTCACGTAATATATTTCCATAGCTGTTTACATCATTTTGGTTCGTTACGTGGACGTGACAAGGATAGGACATAATATTTAGATTAGGTGAGACAAGCAAAAAATGTTGGATATCAGGCAATGACGTAATCTAGAAATACAGAGTGAAGTCGCAATAAAGTGCTGACATTTTTTTAATTTTTCAATACGAAATCGTATGCTAGTCATTATTTAATACATACGTACATATCAACACGCCGTATACCTGACGGGGTAGACAGAGAAATACGTATGTCATGACTAGAAATCTCAACTTTGATAAAAAACAATTAAAGGATCTAAAATCAACGTTAATCTTCTAACAATGCCACAATACAAATAATAACTTACTGTCAAATAGAAATGCAGTGCAGGTTTAAGCAAATACGTAATATTATGTCACCTTTTTAATGCTTTCGCTGTGATATATTCGTCACTTTCTAAAAAGTGATTAGAGCAAACTACGCTTCGTTCATTTGGTATGAAGTATTCATCGCACGTTTGGCGTGCTACTATAGGAGTCTATTTTTCACATCGAATAGGATCTCGAATAAAGCTATATATTTTTTTATATTTTCGAGAAAAATATTGCAGTAACCTGCAGTGTTTATAAAAGAATACATAATTTATAATTAGTTTAAAATTTATAATTAGCAGCAAATCCTATACTACAGTCATAATTGTAATTTCAACTCCAAAAATATATTTAAAAAAATAAAAGTGTAAGATTGAAAACTCCATTCTATAATTATTTTATAATTTTTTAGAGATAAAAATATAATCCGAATAAATAAAATCTGAATGCGGTAATATTGTTCTCAATGTCTTATTCACGATCGTATAATTAATTGTATTATGTAGCTGTCATTTGAAAAATATTATTATGAATTTAATAAAAAAGAGCTATATAACGTTATTATTATAATGAAATAATGAACACGTAAATAAAATAATCTTAATTACTTACCGAAAATAAGAAATTATCTTTTTTAACGTTCTAGACGTGTTATTTTTACAATTTTTGAAGGAGCACTTTGACATGTTTCCTTTAGTGTTTACAAATACTACCAAAGACTATGTGCACTCAAATTCTCATTTGCGCGCACATTTGGTTCGGACGTTTTTGGAACGCTGATTGTGTATCTTGTTATAATATATTTGTGATCGAAGTTAATATTCGATTAATATTTAGAACAATTTTTTATATTTCAATTTTTACATTTAAATTTATTTCAAATTCAAATTTGTTATATTTATAGAAATAACAAAATACTCATAAGGAAACAGTTTTAAAAGTTGATAGAAAAGATATCAAAACTAAATTTATTATGTTAAAAACAAAAAGAGGACCTTCTTATGGACTCTATCTTTTGAATATGTTGTTATAAACAAGTACTTAGAGTGTAAATTCCAAAACATTTTTCATGACCTTTAATTTCTGTGACAAGATACTTCTGCACTCTTTGGTACTCTTTGTCTGTATCTGAAAACTGGGTTCGAATCCCAGCTATATTATAATAGAAAATAAATTTTTCTTGGAATCTGAATGTTACTGAGTTATGAGTATTGCCCAGTATTGTGAACACTAATCTGGTAGTCCAGTTACTTACGATATTTTACTTATCGATTTGTGGAAATGTGTATACTCTCACAGCGTTTTTGTTAAATTTCAGAACTTCTTCAGTCACGGCATGAGTCGAGCATATGTGAAATCTGGGCTTCTTCTTTTTATTATACCAATATTGTACCATCAACATCTAATTTTAATCCGGAAATACTAGCACCAAAAAAATCAGCCTCTGGTTCATGTGAGACTTCCACAGGTCAAATGGTAAAAAACGTGTATTAAGTTCAGGTAACTTTATTATTTTGGAAGTTATGTAATGTTATTATGGTTAAATAATAATCTTTCGCATCGAATGTATGAATGAGATGATACAGTCATTTAAAATGCGAACATTGTAGGAAAAATTTTGCTACTTGTACATTGTAAAATGTAGTGATCAATAAATCTACAACACTTGAAAACTAACAAAAAATAATTTTCTATGTATTCTTCATAGCAAATAGAAGCCTAGATAAAAACTATTTAGTAATAATTGAAACAATATTAATCACATAATTAAATAAATTCTATTCAAATAATGTATGGAATAACTGTGTTCAACACGTGTAGGTAAAATTGTACATTCGTGCACCGTTTGAGATTATATTCTGCATATTGTAATTTGTTCTCACTATTGTTAAAATAAATTGATTGATTCGATCAAATTGGGTCAAATATTTTTAATGCAATCTTTATTGCCATGAAATTATCTGCCTGCATAAATTTTTTTTAATTCATATTTGATTATGAATATAATTACTTACTAAAAATTCCAAAAAATGCGTGGAAATTTTAAAATAGTTAAACACAACGCTGTTAGTCAAATTGAACATGACGTCAGTGTCTATAAGAACAATGCCATCAATTGCATAGTTATAAGTAATACAGTATTCACAAGTCGGTTTCTTGTTGTATGCACACGCACATACTGTAGTTCTATGATACAAATACAAATTGAATTTTATGCATGTTTTTTATTATTTTGTTAATATGTAAGGCAATGTTTATGTAGAATTTATTCCATCTCTATATTATAAATTTATTACATTTTTTTTCTGAAAAAAGAAAAGAAAAGTTAAAATTATTATGCAAAAAATAGAAGAAGAACCATTTTATTGCTAAAAGGATATACAAGAAGACATCATTTAAAAAAAATAAAATAATGGATAGCATGCTTGAATCAATATGAATATTTACAGAATTGCAGATGAAATCGAAAATGAAACCCAACGGAAGAAGGTTCAATATTACCGAATAAAATATGGTTCTTAGTACATAAATATAAGCAATCCAGAAAGTCAGGTATAAACACAAATATTTTAGAACATTTAAGACTAACAATCACCAGACAGGAGTCGAAGGAAGAAGATTCAATATTACCGAAAAAATTATGGCTCTTAGTATATAAATATAAGCAATTCGTAAAGCCAGGTATAAACCCAAATATTTTAGAACATTGAAGACTAACAATCAGCATATTATCGGTAGAAGAGATTGTTCACTTTAATATTTGATGACATGGCATTATCTTAAGGCGTTCATTGCAATCAAGCATTAAAAGAAATAGGCTGAAGATTTTGAGCAAAAAAGAACTCAAAAAATAGCAGACCATGCATATGTTTTTATAATTAAAAGTAAAAAATCTAAATCAAAACAGCCTATATGTTTCACATTTTGCGAATTAATTTATTTAGCAGTAGTCGGTGCACTGGGGTTAACCAAATTTTTGTTCAAGAAATAACTAATTTTGATCGAAATGATAGAATTAAATGTCAATCATATGATTATTACAAAATCCATGAAACAAAGCAATAAATAGTACATATTTTCATATTATTCATACGTCGTTTCTGACTACCCCGTTAGGGATACAGCGTGAAGATATGTATGTATGTATTTTCATATTATACTTGGGTATTTTTTGTGTTATTATTATTCTTAATTGAAAAACTGCCAATAAATACAAAACCGTTCGAAAGTGAATGTGCATGACATAAAAATGCGGTGATATCATAATATCTGTGATACTACTATGTAATAAATAATTACATAATAAAAAACTACCTACACAAATATATTAATTTACACTTGTGCTTCATTTCTATTATTTTATTATATGTTGCATTGTAATGAATATTTTTTTATCGGTTTGCAGTTTCACAGTTTAAACAAATATATTTACACGTTTTCTTTTTAAAATTTTTAATATTATAAATTAAATATTTTTTCGTTTGTGATAACGAAACATCACATCCATTTGATTTCATTGTTTTTCACAATATTTTAGATTTTTTTTTATCCCATGTAAACAATTCTGTAAATGTGATAAAATTCGTACATGTTGTTATGTTTCATACAATAATTTCTAAAGATGTTCCCCTTTCGCTCTTTTTAGTGTTTAATTTCATTCCAATTGTTAGTTTTTCTGAATTAAATTGTTATGTACCCCTTTTAAGAAATGAGGCGTGTCTGATAATGGGAATATTTTTGTTCCTTAGATTTCAAAGCTGTAGAATCATTTGCTTCATTTTCTTTTAAATATTTCCGTTTCGTGTATTCTTGGCAACTTGGTATAACTGTTATATTAGTTGGTGACTGATCACAGACAGTGGCAATGTTAATTATGCTTGGTTCTGTTAACTCTTTGATTACCGTGTTCAATAGATTTTTGTCGTATTTTTTATAGGTCTTTGGAAAATGTTAAATATATAGGCTGTTTTGATTTAGATTTTGTACTTTTAATCATGAAAACAAGTGCATGGTCTGCTATTTTTTTGAGTTCTTTTTTGTCCAAAATCTTTAACGCCTGTTATTTCTTTTAATTTTTGATTATAATAAACGCTTTAAGATAATGCCATTTCATCAAATATTTAAGTGAACAATCTCTTTTCTTCCGGTAATTTGCTGATTGTTAGTCGTAAATGTTCTAAAATATTTGGTTTTATACCTGACTTTATGGACACTATGTAATAATTTCAATATACTTCGTTTCGATGGTAATGTAAATAATTCTCTTAAATATATGAAACCTTTTGGGGATTGCTTGTATGTGTGTACTAAGAGCCATTCTTTTTTTGTCATTTTGAATCTTCTTTCCTTGGGTTTTATTTTCTATTTCATTTAGAATTCTGAAAATATACTTATTGATTCAGGCATGTCATCCATTATTTAATTATTTTTAAATGATGTTTTCGTGGATATTATTTTGACAATAATATGGTCCGTCTTCTATTTTTTGCATAATAATTTTAATCTTACAATTCATTAAAGTTCTTTTTTGAGGAGAAATGGTATAAATTTTTAATATAGAATTAATTCTACATAAAACTTGCCTTAAATTTTAATAGAATAATAACGAACATTTATAAAATCTCCTATTTTGATTTTCTTTTATACCATTCCATGAAAACCTGTTATTATATTATTTATTATGTACATAATAGCAACGCCTGGCGCTCTGTCCTCTCTGACTACGCCGTTGAGGATACAGCGTAAAGATATGTATCTATATTTGTATTATATTAATTTTTTTATTTTTAATAATTAACTAATATAAACCTGAAGCAAGAATCTTTGAATCTAGCTGGATATTGTACTCTGAAGAGGTATTTGTAGACAAATTATATGACCTCGAGTATTCTTTGATCACTAACGTTTCATTTCTGTCTGTTTCTAACAAATTCCTGGAAACAAACCTATTAGTATACATGATATTGCTATAACATGGAGATACACCAACAGCAAAAGATGAAATGAGATGGTGAGGTATTGAGATGTTTCATTGTTTTATTTCTCGACTTCAAGTACCTCCTCAGATTGTGCCCTCCAGTTTAAATACTATTCCATGGCCTGGAGACAACATATTTAATATCAACAATCTCTTTTCTGCAGGTCAAAATTGTTTGGGTTTGCATCTGTCTTTGTAGACACATAATAATTTCAGTAAATTTTGTTTTGATTGTAATGTACATAATTTGTTTTAATATCTGAAAACTTCTGGAGATACATGTCTGTTAACTTATAATTTTTTCGTTAATATTTAACTTTCTTACCCTGGGTTTAATTTTTAATTTCATCTGCAAATCTGTAAATATTCTTAATTATTAAGTCATGTATTATAATTTTTTAAAATTTAAATATTGTTTTTGTAAATATTCTTTTAGAAATAAGACAACAAACAAAGTAATAAATGTTTTTAATATGGCACTGAAGTATTTATTTTTATAGTAATCTCGTTACCCTGGACCTTTGTTATTGTTAATTGTTAAATAAGCATTCCAATATATTTATTGGAATGCTTATTTAACAATTTGCATTATTTTGAAATTATTCTTAATTCCATTTGTAACTATTTCGTTACAGTGCCATCTATTGGACATTGCCCTAAGTTTTCTCTTGTAAAGTATTGAGATCGGAGTGGCACATCTATACCAAATATATTATAATGTATTATCTATGGTGCCCAACCACTGAGCACAGACCTGAGCTGTGACCTGAGGTACGATCTGAGATGAGAGAGAAAAATGACGGACCAAGTCTTGGTTCATGCGATAGTAGCCCAATTATTCTATGGTAGTAGCTTAAACACAACTCGCACCGAGCGCATAAAAGACTACAGCACTGTGCCTCGCGCCTTAAAAAACCCTAAAAAAGCCATAAAAAAAAGAACCCTCGGATCATTCGTACGTCCACTCCTTTAGGATACAGAAATACAACTTGAACCTCTTTTTAGAATGACGAGTAAAAAATTATATTGTAATAATTAGTTTCAACTGGCTTGGCAAACGTTGTTCTGCCCTTTCGGATAGCCGGCGCGATGGGTTTCATTTGGTTTTAATAACTTCAAAGTCAAACTCAAAGTCAAATCAATTTATTCAAGTAAACCCAATTACAAGGTATTTTTGAACCTCAAATCTACTTTAGTTCGGTTCAAAGAGAAGAGAAAAGAAAACCTGGACACTGAGAAGAACCGACAAGAAACTCAGCCAGGTATAATTTTTTCAACATGATTTTACAAAAGGTTAATTAAAATACAATATTCAGAGAAAATACAATATACCTATTAATAACTGATCATAAATCGCCAGGACAAGAAAATTAACGCACCCAAATTAAACAAAAAACCTTCTAAAGTATAATTTAATTAAATTTTAACATTTCGAATTTTAATATTAGTTTAACTAATTCTTCTTTAATTATCATAATAACGGAATTACTGTTTGATTTCCAGACCTTAAGTCATCAATCAGTTTAAAAAGACTAAACAAACTATTAACTAGACTTTGTCGTTATCTATGTAAACATAACAGCTGGAATAGTGTTAATAGACCAATGAACATAACAGCTGGCATAAAGAGAAATATATGTTCTTATTCTTTTAGCTTAAAATTGTTTTCTATAACTGTATATTTTATCATAAATAAATATTCTTTGAATTCTTACCTAAATCGTATTTTATTTTACTATTTTAATTAAGTAGATAATAGATATTTTAATCCGTTTCTGATTTTTGTAATAATGCCTCCGGACAATGAGAAAACCCTCTCGTTTATTATTAGTATTATAACATATAGTATGAACACTGTTCATACATTTCTCGGCTCGAGTCTTGACTCAAAAGTCCCGGGACACGAGACATGTGCAGTTAGCTAAAGTTCCGGGACTTCCAGACCCGAGACGTCCTGGGACCCTATCACTAAAACAGACTCACAAATGATTATATACATAAAATCGGTCCTAAAAGTATGATAATATCTTTGATTTCTATGTAATTTAAACATAAATCAACTACTAAATTACGTCTAACTGCGTAATACATAAGCCCGTTGGAGCTTTTTCGCAACCGAGGGTCCTAGATTCGATCCTCGGCCAAGGCAGTGCAGAAAACAAATCTTTTTAAAATGTCTTTAATGCAGAGGTTGTTGATTGCTCCTCCTCTTCGTTCTGTGACACCATAATAAATCTACTACTTAGTTTGAAGTCGTACAATTTGTGTCATTGTCTGGAGTATCAATTTTAAAATTACTAGACTAGTGCTTAGTTTGAGTCACAAAATTGTTGTAATTGTCAGAAACATCGGCCATTTATTATTATTATAACGATGTATTTTATTACTGAAAAAATATTTATATTGGGAAAACAAATATCGACCCTACTTATTACAATATCATATAAACAAAACTTTATCAGTTTGTTTTTCTTTCGCTAAAACTATAAAAACTACTTGTGTAATCGACGTCATATTTTACTCACAGAGCCTAGGTTTATCTGGTTACAAACCTAACTGCCATTTGTAAGTGCTAGGTGTAAGTACTAGGTAAGTAAAGGCTCGGACAAAGGATAGTATCCTAGATAGCTGGTAGATAGGTATTAAATTATCTTTGTGAATATCCAGAAACTTCATTGTAAAAAAGCTTGTACATATTAACAAACGTATTCTGCGGCAATTTTTATATTCTTATATGCATCTTCTGGGAGTGACATTAGAAATGCACCACAGTAAAATAAACATCCGCTTTGCATTCAAGAAAAGACGCTCTTTATATCAAGAGACTAAATTTAAATATAATTTATGTGCATTTTAAGTCAATAGCTGTGTGGTGTATTATCCTACTAATCTTTGATAAAAATACGATTTATACCCATATTTAGAGAAAACTGTAATTAAGTCCCAAGTATTGCCCGATAATGAACTAATTGAGAGAAAAAAAATTAAAAAGTGAACCCTGTTTTACACAAAAATTCATTTAGATCTCTGAAAATCTACAGAATTTCGGAATAGATAGCTAATTATAATATCTCGAATCGATTCTAAACTAATTTTTAGTTGGGAAAAATAATTACAAATTCTGAGCTAAAATCTTGAGGCTAAAATATAACGTGGAGTGAAGAATGAGTTCGTTTGTAATGGGCTGCACAGGCAGGATTTTTTTTCCACTTCGAAAAAGAAAATGACAATGTTCTCAAAAACGCGGTGTAGATTTGACATACACTGCATTTTCTGTCAGAATGTCTGTCAGATTCTATCAGAAACCATATTACAAATTTTGAACTTGAATAGTAATAGACGTCATCATTTCACATATTTTGTACTTGTTCACACTTCAAGCCAAGATCAATCTCCCTTTATCTCTAAAAATTATAAAACGCAAATTGCAACTCTGTATGAAATGTACTAATTCTTGATTTATACACGTCCGAAAATTAATTTTACGAAACCGTTTTATAAATGTGTACGGAACCACACGAACAATGGCATTTTGCACAATTGCAATTTGAATTCGCGCTTGACTAAACATTTTTTTAAACATATTTTCCCACCGTTTATATTTTACCATCTGCCTAATTAGGTATGTTATTTTGTGTAATATTTAAACATTAGCGAGTGACATATTACTTGTAGTATGTAGGTAGGTATTTATAAACTGACTGACTACCAATAAGCAAGTCGCAACTTTGTCAGAACTTTGACGCCACGAACTATAGTGTCATTTCTAGAGTTTACAAATCAATAACTTGTATATATTTCATTGAATACCACATATTTTTTAACATTTCGATTCATGATTTCCTGCTGCCTTTTAGTTAGTTTAAGAATAAAGTTTAAAAACAGTAATATTACGCATATTGAACTCAAATTCAAACTATTTTTATGTAAATGTTATTGAAACTCAAATGCAGATTTTACTTTCAAAAACCATTGAATTAAAGGGTTCTAACGGTGTATAGACCAAAGGTTCAGGAAGAACTCGCATTTACGTGATACGGCAGAAACTCTGGTATTATTTTCAACATCAACGTACAATAAATACTCGTATAATGACCTAAAATTTACAAAGACCAGTAAACATAACAGCTGGCATGAGAGATATATATTTTCTTATCATTTTAGTTTAAAATTATTTTCCATAACTGTACCTTTTATCATATATACATTTTCTTTGAATTCTTACCTAAATCGTGGAATATACATTAATAATTGTACATATTACAAAATAGAGACTTAAGCTTTATTTGAATATTATATACTTAATAAATAGTCACCGCTTCCGCGTAAAAGTTTTCCTTAGTTTTCCTCATACTCATCATTGTATGAAATACAGGAATAAACAACTTTTTTTTAATCCAGTCACGTACGTTATCAATTAAATACATTAAATTAATGACTTTTATTAAACATTACAAAACTAACTTTTTGTAAGCGCTCTTTAGATATTGAAAGCGAATTACAATACATCAGATATTTGGTCAGAGATACGTAACATGTACTCATATGTTGCAAATAAAAAAAATCTACAAGAAGACAATTAAGCCTAACGGACAGCTGCCACTGATTGAATATGAATTATGTTTGGAAGTTTTAGTATTGATTAACGAAAAGTTAAATAATCAATCACATTTTCGTAATGAGAACAACAGTACGAACTACAAACTATAGTGATTTCCCAAGCCCACAGTTCCAGTTTCACAAATTTAATTATTCATAGTATTATACCTTTGCGCATTTAGACCAATAATTCAATTAGGATTTGCATAATCAAACTACATTATTTATCCTTCTAAAAATGTAGGCACATGTTTAATCATATGACGTCATATTTGAAATTTTTTTACTCTTTTTCTTCTTCAGTCCATTGCCACCCAATGCTGAGTGTAGGTCTCGCGTTGCACGCCATTCCCTTCATTCTAAAGCCTTTCTCGTCCAACATCTTCCCGCTATTTTAACCAGGTTGTCGATTCATCTCGTCAGTTGCCTGCCCACACCTCTGCGCCCCGTTCTTGGTCTCCACATCATCACTTTGTTCCCCCATCGATTGTTGCTCGTGCAGTATATGTGGCCAGCCCGTCTCCACTTCCGTCGAGTTATTACTGCGTATGTCGGTGAGTCTAGTTCTTCTTTTTTCTAATTATTTTTACGTAACTTAAGAACTGCTTGTATTGTATAATTATATTTAATTAAAAGTCCTAGTGATTTTATCAGAAATATTAAATAAAGATGTATATAAATGATATTATTTAGAGTTAACGCGCTAGTGGTGATGGTTGTGAGTAGTTAAGGCTCGTATTAACTTTGCACGGGATTTGCTCAGAACTATTTACATGATTCCGTGTTGCAACTAACTGCAATCTAAGTTTCAGTAGTTTGAGTTTACACAATTGCTTCGCCGACAGAGTCCCATGATATTAGGATTGAATTAGGAAAGAAAAAATAATGTACCAGTCAGGATATTTTTCTTCCTCGTTATATTAAATGGCATTCGGATATTCATAATCTTTATAAAAAGAAAATTGATTTATCCAAAAATAGCTGTGTATTACAACTGTATAACAATAATACAATAGAAGTTAATGATTGGGTTGTTATTTACTAATTTTACCTAAGTAGGATTCAGACGAATTCATATTCTATGTAAATAAAAATCAATTGCCACGTGTATAGCGGAGCCTCGCTTGACAACGGCTCCACCGATTGACTGATTTCTTTTTTATTGTATGTAATTGTCAGGACAAGGTTTGCATGAAAGAAAATGTTTGTAAAATCCATGGAAAAAGTGGGAAATTTGGATGGTATTTTTATATGAAAATCTCAATAAAAAAAAATTGGTGTGTTGCAAGCATTCAACATCCCACCGGGACGAAGCCGAGGGGGGTCGCGAATTTTTTCATATTTCGTATTGACTCTTTTTTTTTAATCTGAATAGAAAATCTGTCAAAACGTCCGTCTTCATTTTTACAAGCGTAACATTCTGTGATGTAAGAGTACAGAATAAATAAACTCGTTATGAGTCCATTTCAACCCGCTTTAGATATTCGAGGTGAAATCGACATCTTTATGACAACCATTATTTTTATATTATTCGTG
Source organism: Zeuzera pyrina (assembly GCA_907165235.1). Lineage (NCBI taxonomy): Eukaryota > Metazoa > Arthropoda > Insecta > Lepidoptera > Cossidae > Zeuzera > Zeuzera pyrina. The sequence continues at coordinate 16,727,732 of OU015624.1, forward strand.
GCATTATTTTCTCATTAAAACAGCTACGTATTTAGTTTGGAATGAGGTCAAATAAACCAATTTGTCAGTCAGGGAACAGAATCATGTAGGGAATTCTAATTAAACTTATACAGTATTCAGGCGAACTTACATGTAGAGCAGTGATGAGATCTCTGAACTTTGACCGTGCCACTAGTATAGTCTGGGTTGTCTAACGTGGAAACAATAAATTTTGTGCGTTTCGTTCTCTCTATACCAATAGCATAAAAGAGGAATTCCCTTTTATTTGTTCGAGGTAATCTCGACTTTGGTTGACGTTTATGAAACGTTCATTGATATATTTATAATATTAGTTTCCAGCCAATTAAACTAACTGTGTTCATTCGAGTCGAGCTAAGCGCTAGGCTTGTAATTTTGACACCACACAATGAACTTATATGGACTGAGACTCAAACTTACAACCCTTGGCTTGGATGCAGTAACCACCGCAAGAATGGATCAGTAAATGTCAAATCCATTTATTCAAGTAAGTCCATTTATAAGGTATTTTGGAATAAATTTGAATGTAGAAACCTTACAATAATAAGAACAGACAAGAACCTCAGGTATCTTTTTTTCATTTCCTTCTTAGATTTTCGTTCCTTCATTCGATTAGACGTCTCAATTGACTGGTTCTTCGGCACCCACTTTATTTTTAGGGTTCTGTAGTAAAAGAGCAAAAACTAAACGCGCATACAATTGTCATTTTGTTTATCTGTTTGTCAGTATGTTAGAGCCCATTTATTCTGTCATTATACCTATTCCGTGGATATTTCACCAACTGAAATTTGTCATACAGTTGTAAACTGAAAAAAAAATGGATAAGTTGTACTTGTAATTCAAAACGATTTTCTAGTGTGAATCTCTGATTGAGCACAGTTAATAAGAGATGCCACTACGTGCGATGAATAGTAGTATTTCTTTCTAACTTCTAAAAATTCTCAAGCAAAAATTCACATTTGAGTATTGTTCTGGAATACAGGCCTTATAGTTAGTTTAAACGGGCCTTAGAAAGAAAATAATCAGATCTTATACTCATTTGTCTTTCTGCATGAAATTACTATGAAACGTTAAATTGAAGCGTATCCGACACACTTTTGACTGATTTTTTGAGTAACGAGTAGTCGAGCCTACGGAGAAATGTCACGGTATTCCCTGAGGCCAGACTGATCATGAAGTATGCATACTATTGCATACGTATGTAACAAAATATGTTATGAGATAAATGATTAATTTATTTAAAAACCAAGTTTTATACCAGTTTAGTACTAAGAAAATTGTGCATACATCATTACATGTACCAAATGTATTGTATGTTTATAGGTCGTCATAACTCGTTCAAGATGTCTATCAATTCGGGTTTTCCACATAGAACAATAGATCCAGATAGTAACAGATCGATAGCCTATTATCTAAACGAATTCCGTACATAAAAAGCCTTATTCTTTAGCCGACATTTACGATCTACGCGGGACAATAAGCAGCCGGCACATTTTTTGTCTTTCTTTTCTCTCAGACAAGCGTCGAAGTTTATTTATAACGTATTAAAATATACTTCAAATTAGACCTGTGTCAGTCGTTCATTTCCAAAGATTCAATCGTTCAAGTATTGACAAAAAAAGATTCGGTTAAAGAATAATTCAATCATTCGTTCATTGTTACTCAAATACAGTTCACGCATTTTTGATCGACATGGAAGATTGACGGTCTGTATATGTAAACGATTACTCGTTTGTAATACATTTTTGATTTTTTTCATTTATTTTTCGAACTTCTTTTTAAAGTATTTTGTTGCTTTTATAATATTATTTTTCATACATTAATAATTTTGTTTTTTATAATTTTATTTTATGTTTAAAATACATAAAAGTGAGCTTATTTTGTAAATTTGTGTGAACTATACATACATTTTTCACATTACATTACACAATCGTTTCAATTTCGACTGAGTACCAAGATCCAATCTGTCGAAAACGATCGAATGAACGATCGAAGTGACCGATTGAATCACGAATGACACAAGTCTATTAAACATAAGGAAATCAAAATACGTATATATTTTAAGTGATGTGTCCCATATACCCAAGTTATTGTAAATATATAAAATAAACCTGTCACCTCGTACAGTAACATCTAAAGTACGTGACGCCGCAAGCATTTTAGCTACACGTCATTCACGTTTAATAAAATCGAATCCTCCCGTCCCCGTTAAAATTCGTCCTGTAAGTAGGTAAGCTGCGCCTCCCTGGGGAAAGTCATCGGATTCGGTCCCCAAATTGGATCCGAGTTTCTACAGATGCTATACGTCAACGTCCTCTCCAATCGGAGTATGTTTGTGTGTGGCATAATACGCATTACGCTTGTCGTATCTCATATAATAAGAAAACAAATAACTCTTTGGTAGGAACTTGGATAACGAAATAAACGGTACAGCCATACCGCACTTATGCTCTTGCGGAACTCAAGTTTTATTTGAAGAGTCTTTCGTGGTCTTCCACGATGCATATTATACGAGTATACAGAAATACAAAAATTATATGTTTAATATTTATTTTTCGCTTGTAGGTATCAACATACATATAAACATACGTATCATCACGGAATGCCAAGTATAATATTATTGCGATTAGTATTAAATACTATAACCTAATAATGATATTATATACAGAAATGTACTTATTAAAATATATCCGAAAGATTATGTGGTGGATTGTACAAAATACTAGCAAACACACTTGCTCATATGTAAACATTATTTTATAATAACAATTATGTACCTACTTTATCCTCAAACTCAATAAGAAATAGAATTTATCTCCAAAAAGTGCTAAGAAGTTAAGTATAGAAAAAACTCGTTTTGACAGTCTTCTATAACTTCGCTTTCATAAAATTTTCGCACAAGTTAAAATTACTGGAAACATTTATTTTCTGTAAAGATAGTGATAATTGTTCTCGAGCTGCGTCAGTTATCCGACATCACTAACTTTTTTAATAATAACTCATTAAAGGGAGTATTCCTGATCTAATTTCATAAAAATAGGCTGATTATAATTAGATTTCCACCTTAACAATATTCAAAGAAGATTTCACTTTTACTTTTTGATCACTGAATTTCTGAATTATACTACCTACCTATTATATACAAAGTAAAAACCGGCCAAGAGCGTTCAAATTTTGGTTATATACTAGAAGTTTAAGTTTATAAATTAACGTTAAGTGTTAAAAAAATTAATCCGAAATCTGATTTCATTTTTTTTTTAAGTCTTGACTAGTAGTTACCGGTTAACCTTTTTCGTACCGAAAATCTCAGTAGGTGTAAAAATGAAGGAATAAACTTGCTTGCTTGTGACCTGTAATATACAAACGGACAGACAGACAAACAGTTCGACCGATAGGTCTAGCTATTTATGTAGCTTCTTTTTGTAATTATATTTTATTTCCATTATGCAATTATATTTCCATTATGCAATAACACAATCCATATTACGCACTTGCATGACGAGCACCGCGATCTTTGCACTCCATCCTCTATGACTACTCCGTTAGGGATATAGTGTGGATATGTATGTATTTACAATTCATGTGTAGTAGGTAATTTTACATATAACAAACTCGGACTCTCGGAATATTGTAATAATTGAGAATTGGAATAAAATAGAGATGACACACTCGTTGATTAAGTGTTTTACGACATAATTTTAAGTCTTCTAGAAGTCTTCATTATACTTACTCCTAGCGACCCAGCCCGGCTTCGTCCGATATAGTTTTATTTTTACAGTGATACAGTATATAAATAAATTACAAAAAGAAAATTTTGATGAAATTTTGTAAAAAAAAATTGTTGGTGTAAGTTATACTAAAAAGGTAGATATTTGCTACCGGTGACTTTCTTGTGAATTATTTAATCCTACACAATTCTTTCATACACGATTTTTTTGTATCCGTAACGGATTAGTCAGCTTTATCCATTTGAGCACGTTAATAGCAAATTTTCCCGATTTGATTTACTAATACCGCCAATGCTCAGCTCTTACATGTGCTATAGCGATTTTTAATACACTAAAGTATTCCTGGAAAAATACAAAATAGAAAAAACCACATACAAATCTGTTTAGTGGTTCTCACATACAGACAGACAGAGATGCTCGCCGGGGACATTCGTACTATGTTATTGACAGAAATGACTTCTGTTTTATTATGTCGGCACTCTTTTACGGCCTAATCGCGTTAAAATACGGGCTTATAAATAAATATCGTTTATTTATCCTGTAAGTTCATTACTGTAACGTACCAAACTGTTTATTAAATATTTTTCTCTACACCTAAAAAACTTAAAAAGTGTAAAAATATTAAATTATTCACACAACTTCTACAAAGAACAAAGATAGTAAAAAAGTCTCACAAATATGTAAACACCTTGTTAGATAATGCATCTAAAATTCCCAAAGGAAAATACTGCGAAAGGTGTAACCAATTGTAAGTACTTAAAATACATGTTTAGGTATACTTTGAACAGGGAATACAAAGTAACTGGGAACGTCTACGAAAAGGACATTTAGACATTTTTACATTTTTTTGCAACCCTACGTAGAATAAATAATTGAAATTCCTATAATTTAAGTGAGCTTTTTTTAACCTCTTATCCACACTGTCAATAGGTCCATTCTTGATTCTACAAGTTTCAGAGTTGTTTACAAAGGGATATCTACATGTATTGTATTTTAATAAATAATATCATAATGTATTACAATGAAAATTCTTCTATACCCATGTCTGTTTCTCGAAAACGGCCTTTGTAGCAATTTCCACGAAAATCGCAGATTAGTATCCAGTACGTGGGTCCAAAAATTGGTCTATCACAATAATTAAATAAAAATTTTTATTGAATTATTTTATAGATTTATTTCTTTCCACATTTCTTATAACAATAAAAAACAAAACTTTAATACCTACGCTAGGATACCCTGTGTTGTTAGTGATCACTTGCTGAAGAGTATACACACAAAAAACATGTTAAGGTAATAAAAAGAAAGCAAAAACAAACAAAGAAAAATTTAATTAACCATAAACCTTGACCAATAAAATTAAAGACATTTAAAAAAAGAAAATCATTAAGAAAACATACAAAACGATATTCTAGATATGTATATGAAATATGTAGCTACGTTGTACATACGAAAATTTAATTCTGAATATGTACTTAATATTAGCTTTAATCACATGATTCTGTATTCTGAAAAATATCATATTTTATTAAATGAATCTTATTATTTTTCTGAAATATATGAATTGCTAATACCAGTTTCCAATAATAACTCTGAAAGGTCTCATAGCTTATCTAGATGGTATATTTGGAGGATATCCAAACCATTTGCCACAACGCGACAGAAATGCTACTTTACGTCTTCAGACCCGAAGCAAATGAGGTGAAAATATATTTATGTCGGCCCTCTGTGTCGTCGTTGGACCCAACCGAAAATTCAGAAAAACAAAATTATAACCAACCGCTAACTCCCTGAAGAACGTTTATGCGTGTAAACATCGAAGGCTACAAAAATATCGCACATAATGGACTAAGTAAAATGCGTAGATACACACAATATTTCAGTAAAACGTCGAATAATCATTTTAATAAATTAGATAAATATGGAAACATTTTTAAGGGCCTTGATTCATAAGCACATTGATATTATTACATTTATTAAAATATGACACACGTCTGTAAACAAGCTGAAATTGTACAGGTTTCTATGAGAAAGAAATCAATCAGTTCAGTCATTAATTCAATTTACTCAAATGGTCGTTATAGAGTTATCGCAGCAATATAGCAACTGTGTGTACTATCACTTGCGTTTTGCGTTCTAAAATCACATAATATCTTAAATTTTATAAAAAATAATCGACTCAAGACAAACAAAACCGTTGAATTTCCATAACCGAAGTAGCGGCTGTACCTCCCCAGGGGCCGAAGAATCTACCGACCAACATTAGCATATTAAAATGGCCCAAAGCAATATCTACTAAACGCAATGTTATAGAAAAAGAACATCAAATTCATAGATAAGGTTAGAGTCTACGCATTAATTAGAAATCTAATAAAATAAAATAGTCGCTTGTGAAGCAAGTAACAACAACTGAATTAATATAAATTGCAAATAATGAGCCGATGTTCTTGTTTCTTCTATTTAAAAATAAGGAAAATTGCTTAATATGGCTTTAAATAAACCTACATTTATATTAATAACTTTAATTCATATTAATAACTTCCATGTCTCCATGCTATTTATTGCTTTTAAGCTCCTTAAAAGTAATAAACGCAAGAATTCCTTATCTCTTACCATATCTAAATTGCTTTGTGGAACCTGTTTAAAATTTCAATAAAACTCCCAACGACTACCCAACAAATAAACGCTCGATTTATGAGGCGATAATATTACTTCTTATTAGGTCACTGCAAACACTCATTTTTCATTGAAATTGTGAATGTTTATTTATATGTATAAATATAAAGACTGAAATTATCTATGACATCCGTTGCTTACTTAGAGCAGAATTTATAATTCTTTTAATCGGTCTTTTTTGTAGTGCAATTTTGTAAGAAATTAGATTTATTAAATTAAAAATATGTTATCGTATCAATTTACCTCCATATTGGTTTGGAAAAAAAGAATCACATAAAATGTGCCAGTTGCTTATCTTCCCACGCAGCTCGTGAAAGCAAGCCATGGATAAGGCTTGTTGTAAAGAATTTATGTAAAGTATGGGCCAGCAACCCTACGTTAATCGGGTAGGTAGTTGACAACTAGTCAAATCAGTAACTTGTTCTCGTTTGTTAAAAACGTAATTTTCTATGACAAGACAATAGAGATTATGAACGATGATGTCAGAGTTAATCTCCGCCGTTGGTGAATTCTTCTTCACAAAATTATAACAAAAATTTTAAAAAGTTACGGTTTATTTTTTAATCCTTTCCATTTAGTCATTTTATACGTCTCGCTATTTCATTTATTTTCAAGGATTCATGAATAATTTATTGTTGATACTGTCAAATACCCCAATCGTGTTACTTCCATTAACTGGAAAGTATATAGCGAATCAATCGCTCATGTTAATTAAATCTTATCTAAAAAAAATTTATTTATTTATTTAACATGTGAATCACAGGTATTAATGGTGGTATAAATTATAATATATATTCCGTTCACTGTGTTCCACCCCTAAGGGCATACATAGGTCATTATTATATTAAAATATATTATTATGGAATCTAATATATGAAATTGATGTAAGTTTTTAATCAAGGGCAATTACACAATTGATACACTGGTTCTACTTTGTTATCTGTATGATACACTTCTACACACTACTTCTATACACTATCTGCGTTGATTATTGCTAAAAGTGTGAGTTCGTTGTCTTAAATATGTTTCGTATGAATATAGAACAGATTATTCGCTTTGATGGTTCGGTCACATAAAAAGAATGAGTGATGAAAGACTCACGAAGAAAATCTACAGAGTGAAAGCGAATGGTAAAAGAAGCCAAGGGAGGCCAGGGCTGACTTACGAAGATCAAATGATCAAATGAGTGTTACCCGACAGAAATATTTGAGAAGGTGAAAGAAATACTTCTTCCATCTCCTCAAATATTTCTGTCTGTAAGTTCCGCAACGCTTGGCGCTCCGTCCGCTCTGACTACTCCGATAAGGATACGGCGTGAAGATATGTACGTATGTATGTATGTATAAAACAAAACAACGTTAATTTGAATATTCATTCGTTACTTTTTTAAGACAAATAATTAACAAAATGGTTGTCGCTTGTCTTCAATATTAATTCTGAAACTCGAAGCAAGTTGTTGTAGTAGTTATAACTTGACGCTTTGCTTTCAAATAGATCTTTCTGAAAGGAAGTTTTCAAAGAGGTTCACTGAAGAGTAATTTAAACGACTAAAGTAGCATATAAATTAAAGGGAACTAAAATGGTGATACCATTTTTTTAAATTATGTTCCAGAAAAGTAATCTCTTTAGCTTCTTTAAGTTCCTTACACAGACATCCTGCTTGATCTCATTAGAAACTGATCTGAAAACAACATATTATGTAAAACTGTGTGTATTTATTATTTACTTTTTGTGTGAAAAAAGACACCGATTGACAAATTAAAGCACAGCCCGAACCGCCGCTAAAGACTTGAAATTTTACACAGTGATTCCTTGTACAGTGTAAAAACCTGTTAAAAAGGGATTTTTGGTAATTCAATCCCTAAGGAGTTGGAAACAGGATATGAAAGTGAAATTAATGAAAGCATTTAAGAATCTTGACATACAGAAACAATAAATTAAATATCGAAATACGTGTTTTTGCATTTTTAAAAAACGAACCCGAAGAAATGTCGAAATTGATACGGAAAAATTAAAATTAATTTAAGTAGGTAATAATACGTGAAAACATTGTGTAAAAAATTATTAAACTCATAACAATGACAGCTTTCTAAGCGGCAACTTTGAGGAAGTTTATTATTTAAGATAATGTGTAGTTTTAAGTTTGTAAATATTAACATATGTATGTACTTTTTGTTAATATAAATAAAGTCATTATTCACGTAATTCGTTGATTGCGAAAACTCGAGGTAAAAAACAGGTAAAGATGGATATCAAATAAAAAAATAAAAAATATATACATACATATCTTCACGCTATATCCCTAACGGGGAATAAAGTATTTATCATATAAATAATCATGTATTTTGCCGCCTTTGAAAAATAACAACCTTAGGGGTTGTTATTTTAAATATCGAAATATGTATTTTTGCGTTTTTAAAAAACGAACACCTAAAGAGGTAATTTTTACGTGTCAATTACGTTCGTTTTAAAAAGCGAACCCCTAAAGAGGTGTCGAAATTGATACGGAATAATTAAAATTCATCTAAGTAATACGTGAAAACATTGTTTAAAAAATTATTAAATTCATAATAAATATTCACGTTGATTGCGAAAAATCAAGGGTAAAATATCAAATAAAAAAAAATACATACATATATATCTTCACGCTATATCCCTAACGGGGAATAAAGTATTTATAATATAAATAATCATGTATTATACCACTTTTGAAAAATAACAACCCTAAAATGGTAAAAAAGGGCTCTAAATAAAAGATATTAAAAGTTGACATCTTAAAACGATAAAATGTTTAAGAAACTGCCAAACGAATAACTAAACACTTATTTGGCCGATTTTGAAAAGTGATCCCAAAAGGGAGTGTAAGGTCAAGAAATCAAATTAAAAAAAAAAACAAATTATTGAGACAAAATTTTACGTAAAGAAACTATCAAATAGATGCAATTAAACATGTATTTGGATGATTTTTAAAAACGAATGCTTGAAGGGGTAAACATGGGTCCAAAATTAGTATCTAAAAATTAAAAATACTTTAAATATCTCCAAACTTTGCTGGAAAACAATCCTACTAATTCTAATCCTACTTGCTACTAATATTTAATATTACAAATGTGAAACCTTGTGAGGATAGATGTATGAATGATTGTTACTCTTTCACGCAAAAACTACAAAACAGATTTCGATGAAACTGTAGAGTTAATATAGCTTATACATCAGAATAACACATAGGCTATAATTTATACGCGAACGAAGTCACGGCCAGGAGCTAGTAGGAAATAAATAAACGCGTATATTTTCCTGATTTAGGTAAATTAAAACTCTTAACGGATAAAAAGAAGTTTCAAACTTTGTGTTATGAAGAAAACGCATTGAAACTGAACTTAATAATTCAATTGTAGGTATGCGTAAAAAAAAACATATTGTGAAAGGCAAAAGACCGCTGTCTGGAAATTTGAAATTCTGACCAGAGGTTGAAAAGGAGTGTCAAAGTAACAAAAAATAAAAATAGGTTTAATAACACGATACTTTCTTAAAAGAATCGATCTATACTAATATTATAAAGACGTAAATTTTGTTTGTTTGTATGTAATGGATAAATTCAAAAAGCACAACCGATTTCAAAATATCTTTCACTTATAAAGAGCTCCATTATCAGCGACTAACCGGGCTGCATTTTATTTAAAAAAAAAAATCTGCTAGCGCAAAGCCGGGGCGGGTTGCTAGTCAAATATATAATTAAACACTTATTCGGCTGATTTTGAAAGATCTACCATTAAGAAGGTCCAATACATGAAGTGTCAATAAATAATTAAAGTATCTTATTGTGAAAAAGATTAAATTCCACGAAAAAAAACTTGCGACAAACAATCTCTTGATAATCACTGTTGGGTTAGTTTAGATCTTCGACAAAGTTTTAGGTTACTGTTTATGTATACGTCCATGCGGAGTCGGAGTGGGTCTCTAATCTATTTAGTATGCAAGACGAATCTGACCGACTCTGACTAACATATCCCAGTTATGACAAACCCTGTGAATCTAGAAATATGAAATTTTGTACAGATTTCTTGTACAATGTACGCATTCACTAAGAAGAGAACATTCAGCCCCTGAGGAGGTAATACCCCTGTTATCTCCTACAGACGACGGATTTCGTGCAAACTTACATCCCCGTGTAAGTTTGTATGAAATTCATTTTTTTTGAAGATAAATCCATGAAAATTTATATTTGGCTATTCGGTTACTGACCATATAAAGAACATGTAAGAACGTTCGTTTCGCTTGCTTTATAATGTTCTATGAATGTGTTAATATTTTCGGAAAATTTTTCAGACAAAATTTGTTTGGGAATTCTGTTGTTTTTGTAGTTTGTGCACCAGTACCATGTAAATTGGTATTTTGAGTTTTGGATAAAAATTAAGCCTTAGCCGTATTTCAGCGGTTTTTGAACATGATCTTTTAAGAGGATAAAAAAGAAGATAGTTTGTGTGGGAGTTTAAAGGAAACACCACAAATCTATGCTTATATTGGGTCTTTACATATGAAATTGGCGTTTTGTACGAGAGGAATATAAAGTCAATTTTTTTTTGTAAAATATATTTAATTAATCAAAGTATGCACCGTTGTTATCTATGCACTCTTGCCATATTATAGGTAGTTCATTGATCCCTTTACTAAAAAAACCATGGGGGTGAGAATCAATAAACTCTTTGAAGGCAGTTTGGACTGCCGCATGGGAGTTGAATTTTTTTCCTTGTAAGAAGTTGTCCAAATTCCGGAAAAACTGGTAATCTGATGGAGCAAGGTCCAGGGAGTACGGTGGATGTCGCAGACATTCTAATTGTAGCTCATCTAACTTAGTGGTTGTTTGTTGTGCAGTGTGTGGTCTTGCGTTGTCGTGAAGCAGCAGTGGCCTAGAGCGATTGACCAATCTCGGTTATTTAGCAGCTAGTTCTTCCTTCATGGTTTGCAGTTGCTGACAATAAATATCTGCCGTAATCGTTTGGCCAGATTTTAGAAAGCTGTAGTGAACGACACCGGCGCTAGTCCACCAAACACTCACAAGTAACTTTTTCTGAGTCAATTTTCGTTTAGGGCAGGATTTGGCTGGGTCTCCAGGGTTCAGCTATTGCGACGAGCGCTTCCGATTATCGTACAGTATCCACTTTTCATCACAAGTAATGATTCGATTTAAAATCCCTTCATTATTGTGTCGGTTGAGCAAAGTAACACAGCAGTCGACGCGTGTTTGCAAGTTCGATTCACTCAATTCATGAGGTACCCATTGTTCAAGTTTTTTTACTTTCCCGATTTGCTTCAAGTGGATTAATACAGTTTTGTCACTTACCCCGACGCCTGCAGCTATCTCTGAAGTGCTTTGTGATGGATCCGCTTCCACAATAGCCTTTAATTCTTCATTTTCCACTTTGGTCTCCGGCCGTCCACGGGGTTGGTTCTGAAGGTCGAAATTTCCAGAACGAAAACGTTGAAACCAAAAACGTACCGTGCTTTCTTTTGCAACACCAGCGCCGTACACATCATTAATCCTTCGAGCTGTTTCTGCAGCACTGGTGCCACGGTGGAACTCGTACTCGTAAATATACCGATATTTCATGTTTTCCATTGTGCGGTAATAAGCGACTCCAAAGAAAAAATAATGAGGAAAAAAACAAATGAATGACTGTTTTCAAAACTCAAATGTACCAGCTAAATGAATTCATAAATTTGAATTTGGAATTCTTAACCAAAGAGGAGATATTTCAGATCAAAGTGATCAGTACGACAAAACGCTAATTTCATATGTAATATTAAATATGCGAAAATGACTTTCACGACTAAACCAATTATGATGACATTTGGCACAGAGACAGACTCAACCCGGGGGAAGGACATAAGCTACTTTTTTTAATATTCCCAACAAACGAAGTCGCGGGCAACAGCTATCAGTCAATAAAGAGCTGCAAAAGACTTACATAACCAAATTATATCTACTTATTTCTTTTACGTTTCAATCTGTATTTCTACCTCTATTTATTTCGAGATCCACGTCATCTACGTGAACGAAGTCGCGTGCGGAGAGTGTATGTATACTTTCTTCAGCTGTAATACGTATAATCACTAAAACACAAGTGCATGATATATAGTTATAAATAACTGTTTCGTGATATTCACTAATACTTACGAATAGTTGAAGGTACTTGCCATGAAAAAAATACTTTATTGAAAATTGAAACTAACATATTGTCCATTACCTACCACTTAATTAATATTTGACATACAATATTGTGTAGGTATGTATAGGTATGTATATACACAACACTAAGCCTAGCATTACGGACGAAGTCTCGAAGAGCAAAAAAATCAATCACATTTGCAGATATGAGAAAGAATGTTAAAGAAAAAAGACGTTACATGTCAGAGCACCGTTACGACCTGCGCGGGAGTAGCGCGGAAAGATAACCAATTGACGCAATTTTCATTTTTGTATTTCTCATTATTTTATAGCATGCTATAAAATTAAAGATTTAATTATTTGGGTGAACAGTTTTTTTTAATAATATAATAATAATATTTAAAACTCCAAACAATTACAAGGCTGTTTTTAAACAAATTATTAAAATACAATGTAAAGGTATCCTGTTATAAACGGCCATTGTTTTAGGGAAGGTTCTTAATGTTTACAAGTTTAATCATATCGTTAGAGTTAAATAATAGGAATAAGTACAATTCGTTGTGACTTATTTAATATCTGTAGTGTAATAACAAATAGCTATAAAATAATTTGTATGTATGTAAAAGATTTATTTAATTTAGTATGTATAGTTTGAACTGTCAAAACCATAAAGTATACAATTTTCATGGTCAAAACGACAATTTAATTATATGAGTATATAAACAGAAATGAGAAAACATGCCAAGTTCTAAAACAAATTTCCACCATATGCATATCTACCGATGAAACGCAATTCCATACCTATAGAATGAAAGTGAACTAATTCAAAATTCAGAATTTTGAATTGTAATAATAAACTTAACCTACCTACTATCCACATATAGTACGAATTTACCGGTTTGAACAAAATCTCAAAATTCCGATTTAAGTCAGTTTCTTTCTTAAGATGCGATATGGCCTGCCTACCTGCTTATAACTAAATATATTGTACAAAAAGCAAAAGCATACTTTCTGTACGATTTGTTTAGTTTATTAAACGAATTTAAGAAAGATAAAACTAATGAACATAAGTACAAACAATGCAATGTATATATATATAATGCTATATGTATATAACATGCGTATACTATATACATATGTCTGTTTATTATGTATTGTGCCTTAATAAATGATTACCATGTTTCATTCGAAGCGCAGTCGTCTGAACGAACGAATATTAGCGTTCGCATTCGTAGTAAATATTTGCGAATATACGCAGATTTCGCGTACGCGCGGTTTATAAAAACATTTTACGATTTTTTTAAATATATTGTATGCCAAAATAAGAAAACAGGTTTTGAAAAAAATTTCGGGCAATTTAACTACACAGAAATAACAGGCATAGTGCAGTCAGGGTTGCCATCCGTCCATATTTTGCCGGAACAGTCCTGATTTTAACTATATTGTCGCGCGTCCCGACGACCAAACAATTTTGTACCTATTTATGATAACGGACGAACGATTCAATAATGTTTTTAAGGATACCTGCTGTAAATGTTTTGTTTAGTGAGTATCTATTTTCTCAAAAGAGCACATTATCTGCGTTCTTTTTGTACTTTTTTTTTGTATTTATGCGCTCTGTGCTAATTATTTACTGCACAATGTCCATCATATTCAAATGGTCTAGAAATCGTTGTTCTAAGGATTTAATAAAAGTTAAAAGACAGATTTGGCTGAACTCAAATATGTCTTGCACAGAATTATTTTTATGCGTGTTATTTTTGACGACCTTCGTGGCGCAACGGCTAAGCTCGTCGGAAAGTAAACGGGGGTTGCGGGTTCGATTCCCGTCCCGAGCCTCTGGGTGTTTATGTATAATATGTATTCATTTACAAAAGAGAAGTATAAAAGTAGTATATCAGGTGTCTAGTACCCATAACACGGGCGCTGTGCTGCTTACTTTAGGACTAGATGGCGCTGTGTGAAATGTCTGAAGGTTTATTATATTATTATTAATTTATAAATCAATATCAAAATGGCGCGAAATATGTAGCAAAACAAGCCGGAAATAAATAAACATAAAATACATAAAGCGTTTAATTTTTTCCTTCAAAAACTAAAGGAAAAAATTAAACTTTTTCCTTTAGAATCAAAAAAATCAAACCATTATTTTTACTTTTCTCCTTTTTTTATTCGCGCTATCTAAACTTCTAAAGCTTAGATGGTCCGAATCCATTCTATGGTCTCGATTCTGTTTTTCAAAAAAGTGGTGACCCTAAGTTACTATTCTCATACACGTTTGAAAGTATTATGTGAACGAAGAAAAATATAGATCTTTTCAAATAGAAAACTATATATGCCTCGAAACGACGTTTTTGCAAGTTATGCTAATAATTTTTGTCCATTAGATATGATTTATTATGTATTCATTAATTATTAATAAAAATTGATAATAATCGTTTAAGCAATCGAATTAAAATATGAATACTTTTAGGGATAATTGATATTCATCGATAAATCATCCTAGTTTTTTCCATTTAGTATTTTCGAAACAAATACAAAAACATTAATGTGTTTTCACTCAACAGGCATTTTAATAAAATCCGATATTCCATATGTAACGCCAAGCAACAAAATCTTCAAATAAATGCAATTCTATTACCAACCAATATCTATTATTATTGGTTGACAATAAATTCATTCAACAAAACATCAAATTTAAAAATTTCAATGTTTACAGTTTTAGAAATTGTAAACGTTGATACATACATAATGTAACATACAACAAACATAATATTTAACATCGTCAGGTTCCAATTTTCGTTGCAATGTTGCGATGACAATAGCTGTTTAGTTTATAATATTTTAATAGTCATTATATTCTTATTGTGCCGAACTTATTCGTAAGGCGTTATAAAATTCTTATAACGTAGATGGTGCAATACTTGAAATGTACCACAATTGCGTTTTGATTTTGTTATTCACTATGGGCTGTAGATTATTTTCAATAAAGTGGGTTTTTCCCATACAAAAAGTAGTGTTGTGTCTTATTGTGTTGAACATTGGTCCTTCGAGTCTGATTGAAATACCTATGGATGGTTCGATAGTTAGTTGGTTGTGGTAAAGGGAAATAAAGACAGTGGTAAAAAAGTATTAAGTCGTAAGAAGTGGACAGTGGCGTCTACGAATTCGTGAAGGATTAATTTCGTGATAGAATTGATTTGTAAAAATGTTGTGTTGCTTATATTGACTTGGTAAAATTTTCGTTTGAAGGACTTAGAAAATTTACTCTTCATTAACTTCGTGTAATTTATATCATTGTAGACACGTAAAATTTTAAGTTAGTGATTTGAAATTAGAAAAATTTATTCTTCGTTTAACTTAGTGCAATTTACATATGAATTTGGAGTTGTAAAAATTGTAGTTATCGTATAGAACTTATGTAGTTCTCGCACTTATAAAATTTCGTTCTTGCTATATTCTAGACATACATTTTGTATCATAAAATAATTATTGAACTTGAATCTTTTTTGCAATGGCGAAACTTATCAAATCTCATAAGGCTTTGTTCAACCTTATTGAAAAGCTTTATACAAATCTTAAGAAGACATCGAAAACTCGATATACCAAAGGCTAGAAACGCATTTAGAAACTTTGGAAGAGTATTGGTCTAGATACTTATCACAATACGAAGACATGATGGACAAAGTTACAGATGAGTTACAAGTGCCCCTCTTTTCCCACGCGGCTATAGCGCGTGGCGCTATGCCAAACATGTGTACGGCGTATTACCACACCAGGAAGAGGCAAAGAACGATATCGTGACTGCTGCAGGAGAGGACATGGCCTCCACGGGTAAAGCCCGTATTGTTATTCCGGGGAGCATCTCCCGGAGGACATGATCGGCTGCGATGGGGCCGACTGCCTATACGGTTGGTTCCATCTCTCCTGCGTGAAAGTGAAGAAGGATCCGAGAGGTCGATGGAATTGTCCTGACTGCAGATGATCGAGGCACACGTGGGCGTCCCGGTCGCGGCGGAGTAATTTTACAAACGGCCCTTTTCAGGGCCAACATATCTCTCGAATGTTTCTGACACGTACTGTGTCTGAATCCAGTATGTGACCATAGTGTTCAATATTTTTCATAGGGATGTATACAAGTAGGGAACAAAACTTTAACGGGATGAATTAGGTACTTTGAAAATATCCAAGCTCCTCCTAACTCCTATGAAGTATATTGAAGGATTACAAGACACGAGACAGTAACGTTCACTGGTTCTTCTTAACAGATTTATAAGAACGCGTTACGTTATTGTTTATCGGATTGAAATTTGCGTCAATGGGAGAATACAAAAATTGTATTTACAATATTACAACTAAAAATATAAACTCGTTTAATATTGAAATGAGTCTGAACTTAGTGTCATAAACAGAACTATGCCATTTCTTTGTATCGTGGCCTGATCTTAAAATGGCTTAATGTCCCCCATTCGTGAACACGAATGGAACACGAACAGCGAATATTCGCAAATGCGAATGCGATTATTTGCTTCAACGCTAGCTACGCGTGTTGCACCCGATGAGACTAATCGGTAATATTAAGTCAATAAAATCAAGTTTGTTTTATTTTTACCCGACTGCTTAAAAAGGAGAGTAATATTTTTCAGATGTATGTTTGTGTGTACGTCAACCAATGATGTTATAATACAAAAGACGTAGATAGGTTACATGCACTCGAAAAGTGACACCCCCAAAACTTTGCTAATTAGCCAACCCGGACTTTGTGAATGTGAATATGAAGAGTAATGTGACAGAACCAACAAAGTCATGCAATGCCTATTGCGCATTCAAAATTCTAAAATTTTTTAATAATCCAAATGTTTTTTGTAATATACACGATCATGCGATGACGCAGTTTTAATCATCGTTTACATTTATTAAAAGCAATAATATATAATTCATCATTTTCAAATTTATAATTAAAAAATGTTGGCGATCTTTTTAAATAAATATGTTCTCATGTGCATGATTCAAGAAAAACGAAATTCTAAAAAAAGTAAACATCATTTTTTACTGTCTAATCCAATTAGGTATCAATCATATTTTTTTAAATGTCTGTTCTGTGGAATTAATTACTAATATTCTATGAATTAGTCACGGGATTCGCTTAAAATGTAGTAAGAAATTGAAATTGACCAATCACAATTATGTAGAGAGCTATGTGATTTGTTAGTTTGAAATGCAATTATGTTTTACATTGCATAGCTACGCAGTGCAATGTATATTTGTCTCACTTTGTAACGTTGTAACTGGGACAATATTTTACTTGGATTAGTACTAAGGTAACCTATCTACCTCTTTTGTATTATAATATCATTGACGTCAACACACAACAGACGTTTGTTTCTTACTAAATTATCATTTGTTTCTTACTTACTAATTTACTAAATTATGTGTTCTTCATTACATTTGAAGTTATCGAGAGTACTTACGTTTAAACTTTATAGTGTGTTAATATCACCGATGTTTGACGAACGAATGTGTCGTAAATAACTATTGACATTATTTGGTAGCACATTATTTGGTAGCTCGGTGGCGCCACTGTCGTACACGTAGCAAATAAATAACCAATATTTTACTTTTTATACTTTTATGCGGTGTGTGCTTGTCTTCCATTTTCGTGATATTAGACTCCAAATAAAAGACAACGCTTTCCCTTTCGTAATTTTAACGTACCGCTGTAGATATTTTTTAAATAAATGTCGCCTCAGTTTAATTAACATTTTACTGAACATTGGCATCTCGAATCAAATGCACGTGTTCGTTTCCAAGTTATTTGACATTGAAATTAATACTAACTTATAAAATAAATAATGACAACAGACTTCACGAGTCAGGCTCTGTCCGATTAATCTCTTTCATTTTTATTTTTTATCTATGATATATGAAGTGAAAAACAAACGTAGTCTTAATGTTCAAATTTTATCATGAGACTGAAGTATAAGTCTACCTGTAAGTGAAGAAGTCGATGAAACTTCGTTTGGGAAAAGCTAACCGCTGAACATGGAGATAGTTCGTCACCTGGGAACGGAGAACGGATTTAGACTATTTTTTTTATAAAATAAAAGTATCAAATACTCTAAGGGGGTGAAACGGGATATGAAACTTTAAATGGGAAATGCCAAACCGCTGAACCGATTGCGAAATATGATGAAATTCAATACAAAGATAGTATGTGCCTGGAATCAGACGTAGGCTAAACGTAGACTTTTTTAAAAACAACCTTTGTACATAAAATATATACATATCCATTATGAACCCAATTCAGAAAAATAAAAAAATTTTCGCGCAGACGAAGTGACGGGTACAGCTAGTAGAAAATAAAATCTACATATTCTGTCATGAAACTATTAAAAAAGTAGTAATTGAATGTTTTGAAAAAATTTGAATTGAATTTTGAAAAATCGACCGATTAAGGGATGAATAACCATGTCTTAGTTTGAAAAAATAAAAAGCGCTTATTACGCCAGATCTACACATTCTTACTATTACCAACGCTTATAAAGAATAGATCAGATTTTAAAAATAAAATTCTAAAGATAGCAATAAAAAGAAACGTCAAAGTTGATGTGGAAAAAGCAAATTATACGTTATTTTAAGTGTATCATACATAAAGGAACCTATGTTATTTTATAGTTTTCTGAAAATCAACACAGAGAATAGAAGAGTGTAAGTCTGACCCCTATGAGAGTACGAAAAGGCGTTGAAAGTTTTTATGACAAAATTCATTGTTATCCTTGGTTCCATTAAGCTGTGGAAGTTTCCTTCAAGCAACGGTAACTACATGGATGGAGATTTTCGTCATAGAACTTGGCATGATTAGAAGATTTTCTTCTTCCTATTTACAAACAGGTACTCAGATGTATAATATACAGCCACATTTAAACGATTTGTCGTTTTCACTTAAATTTCATAACGGATGGGTAAGGTAATTAAACTGCAACTAGGTGATTAGGTATATTCTAAAAATCAATATCCATAAAAATTCCGTAACAATGTAACAGTGCTACAGACTGCGAGACAACTACAAAATAAGTTATTACGCGGGATCTACACATACATTTCACATATAAAAAGCCCAAAACCATGGCCGATTAAAGCAAAGTCTTCCACTCAATGTGGACGGCAGCTTCTCGCACCTTCACGAGTCTTCCTGAACTATTATTTGTGGTGAAGGAACTTCTTTCTTTTCTTGGTTGGTCTTGGTTTCTTGGAGGCTTGGTTTGTTGGTACACTTATAGAAATGGATGTTTGTCCAGCGTTATTTTTTATGTAAATACGAGTACTAACAAAAGCGACTCGTGTGAATTAGATGTTTTTCAGTACACATTTTTTGTGACACATTCACGTACGCACTACACTCATGTATGAAATAAGGATGAGGATAATCACACCAGGTACTCTGTAAACGTTTTACAGAGCATAATGTATTAAACCATTATGTTAGGTGATTATGTACAAATATATGTACGTATATTTGTATATGTACATACGCGCTTTACAAATTAGGCGTAGACAAACGCGTTACAGTTTATTTTATTTTAAAGCGTGAAATATTAATTTTACAAATGTTTGCATCTCGTCACGGTAAAATGAATTTTTTCATTATTTTCGGAGAAGTACCTAATTATTTATCTTTTTTTGAAATTACTGCAAATAATACGTATTAAAAACTTATTAAGTGTAAGGAAATGTTTAAAAAACCATAAAAAATTAACTCGGTCAAAATTCGGCGAATATGTAGATATTAGAATATGTACATATTTAATATAATTATGTAGACTACACATAGTACGTATGCGTAGTAGTACACGAGCTGCAGGTAGATAACATGCCGCCTGCCTCCCTCCTCTTGTCTCGTTGGCTCTTTATATGCTCAATAACTTGAATAGAAAACATATAATATTATGATTTCACGAGAGAGATTTCTTAACGTAAAATATTTACATATGAGTAGATAAGTACGTATTACCTAGGCATCACGCCGCGTGGCGTTTAGTCCGCCTGATTCAATATTATTTATTTAAACGCAAACTGTTAAAGCATAATTTTCCATTCTTAATAATATAATAAATAAGTACGTGAACAATTAATCCAATATAATATGCTAATGCACACAAATAGTAATAAGTATATTCTGCCTGCTATTTTTATCGCTAATCACTTTACCTAAGTATCTACCCGGAATACAATTCGTTGTTAGCTCTAAGAAAGTTTAGTTAATGGCCACCCTATACTTTGTTTCCGATTAGTATAAAATGAGGTCGTTACAAAAACTTAGTTATTCTACTCCTAAGCTTCGAACGGGTAACGTTACTTCTTTCATCACAATGCGCGTCACCCACACGTATCTCGCCTGTGGTTTCTCCTTCGAGAAGTACACCGTTCTGCTAGAGCACTTGTATTGGAAACACGGCGCCGAAAGTTACAAGTGCTCGGCGTGCGCCTATAGCGCGTGGCGCTATGCCAAACATGTGTGCGGCGTATTACCTCACCAGGACAAGGCGACGGACGATACCACGACCGCTGCAGGAGAGGACATGTCCTCTACGGGAGAAAGCACGTATTGTTATTGACGGGAGAATATCGCGGAGGTCATGATTGGCTGCGATGGGGCCGACTGCCTATACGGGTGGTTCCCTCTCTCCTGTATGAAACTGAAGAAGGTACCAAGAGGTCCATGGTGTTGCCCTGACTGTAGATGATCGAGGCACACGTGGGCGTCCCGGTCGCGGCGGAGTGATTTTGACAAACGGCCCTTTCCAGGACCGACAGATCTCTCAAATGTTTCTGACACGTCTGAATCCATTATGTGAACATAGCGTTCATTGTTTTCCATAGGGGTGTTTATTTATAGAGAATAAAATTGTTACGAGATGAATTGGGACTGAAAATATCCAAGCAAATAATATATTTTTGAAACTCCTTTGAAGTATAAAGAAGAATTACAAAGCACGAGAGTAACACCCACTGGTTCTTAACAGATTTATAAAAATATGTTACATTATTTATCGAATTCGAATTTCCGCCAATTAGGAGAATATTAAAAATTCTTCTTGAAATGGACTAAAGATTTAACTCGTTTAAAATTGAAATGACTCGAAACTTAGTGTCATAAACAGAACCGTAGTTCTGTACCATTCCTTCGTATCGCGGCCCTCTGTTGAAACGGTTTAATGTCTCACATCCGCGAATATGAATGCGAGTCAACAATGTCCATTGTTCGTAGCGAATATTCGCGAATGCGAATGGGATTATTCGTTCGATCATACATCGCTAGTTCGTGTGTTGCACCCGATGAGACTAATCAGTAATATCGAGTCGGTAAAATCAAGATTATTCTCTTTTTTAAACTTTTGCTAATCAAATATAAAAAAATATTATAAATGTTAGCAGTCGCGCATTATCTTTTCCTAAATACTTATTTCCTTTTTCTATGACTTTCTCTGAATGATCGAATTGAATTTGTAAGAATTACATTGTAAGTCATTTTTTATGTTATAGAGCGACGCCATTTGACTGCTGATGAAATGCAGAGAGCTGTAGGAATGCTACAAGCGGGAAGAAATCAGTCCCAGGTGTCTTGGCATTTTGGTGTCAATAGGAGCGTGATTTGTGGTCTTTGGCAGCGTTACGTTAATACAGGGGATCTTGCTGAGCAGAACCCAGAACGTGGAAAGAGTACAACTGCTCGACAGGACCGATACATACAACTGACTGCAAGACGTCAGCCGATGTTAACCGCCCGGGAGATAGGTTTAAAGCTACAATTCTCAAGCGTTGTTGTTGTTAGCCACCAAATTGTGAGAAATAGGCTGCATGAATACGGCCTACGAGCACGACGCCCAATTAGGTGCCCACTTTGTATTGAATTACCAAATAATTAAAAAAATGTCGTTATTTAATTTTTTTAAAATGTCATTTAATTAAAAAAAAATGTCGTTATTTAATTTTCTAAAACATAAAAAGTTTAATTTCGTTTTAACTTTATTTTATACTACGTATGTCACGATACACATATTGTTAATTGCTGTGATTAAATGAACACACAATGACTACAGCAACAAGAATTTTGTTGCTGTAGTCACTAATGCGTCAAAAAATGCTTAGTTATTATTTATAAAAGAAATATAAATATATTACAATAGTAGAAATCGTTCAAAAGTTCAAAATCGTACATGTTGCTTAGACTTTTTTGACCTATATAAATACAATATCGAAAATCAGGATAGCGACAAATAATATTTTTTAATTGTTTTTAAAGACCGACATAGAACTGACGTCTCGCGAATTACTCTTAGCGACTTTTAGCGAATTCCGCTATCTAACAGCATGAACAGAGAAGGACTATCAAAAGAAAACAGATTTACGACACGGAAACTTTAGAAGAGTTCTGAGATGTGCTCTGCAGGGAGCATCTAGAGGGCGTGCAAAAGAGAACCACTCCCGTAAGTAGGTCGGAGAAGATTGGTTACGAAGAATATTGAAAAGGAGACATAGTACTCGAGTAATCCTGCGAAAACGAATAGGGAGCCACTTGAGATCCTTGCGAAAATGAGATACGTGATCAAATTTCTTCAGTCCGAAAATAAACCAGGCGCTCAAGCGCTCTAGTTTATTTAAGAGCTCTTCTGAAGCATCCATATAGCAGGCATTAGCATAATCTAGGTTAGGTAGAATAAGAGATTGGGTAAGAGAAACCTTAGTTTTTAGAGGCAAGAAGCTTCGGAGGTATTTCAGCGAATGAAGAGAAAAGTGGATTTTACGGCTGATGTCACCGATATGTGCGTTCCTTAAAAGCGTAGAATCAAATATGACACCCAGATTTAACGCAATATCAGTATAAGGAATCGGAATATCATTAAAACTCACAGGTGAGAGAAGCAAAATCTAATAAACTATGCATATACTACCAATAATCACGGCCTGAGACTTATTAGCATTTAAAAGGAGACCAAAAGATTCAGCCCACGGGGTTAATTTTTTTTAAATCCCCGTTCATAGCGGCAATAGCTACTTCAGCAACAGACAATATTTTTTTTCTACAACATACTAAATACAAAACAAACGTCGTCATAATATTCAAATTTTATCATGAGACGTGAATACAATTCCCGACGTCCATTACATCGCTCTAGTTATTTTTCGCTCTAAAGTTATTTAAAAGTGTTACGCGTGGAATCCCTAAACGGGTTAAAAAGGTGTTCAATTCACTATGGAAACGAAATAATAATGTATCCGATACTCCTAAACTCTTCTTAAAGATTCAAGTATCACATATTTGAAAAGCAAACCCCTGTGGGATTGAAAAGCTATGTAAAACCGAATAGTGAAAAAAATTGAAAAGTGCTTAATAACATCAAACCTGTGTGTAAACAATGTGTCAAGTAAATAACGAAACACGTACGTGGCGGATTTTGAAAATGCAAACCCTAAGCGGTTGAAAAGGGATATCAAATGGTACAATATTAACGCAATATCAGTATAAGGAATCGGAATATCATTAAGACTCACAGGTGAGAGAAGCAAAATCTAATAAACTATGCATATACTACCAATAATCACGGCCCAAGACTTATTAGCATTTAAAAGGAGACCAAAAGATTCAGGTATGTATATCGAAAAAATAAATACATTTCAAAGAACAAAATTGCGTAATGAATTAAATAAACATTTCTGTAGCGTCTGTGTGTAAATACGATTTCGTTTGTCAAATTTTGTGATAAACGTTCGTTTTATGATTAACCTACTTCGTAATTAATATTACGATTCTTCGTTTAAAATTTGTTGAATAACTCAATAACTGCTTAACCAATATGGACGCCAGCTGTCTATGTATGCAGATGTAGGTATCGAATTCATAAAGTGACTAAAAATAGTTGTAGCAAAATTTTTGAAAGCCTACGTAGAATGTTCTACTATGCCTAGTATGCCTCCATGAGGTATGTCGATGTCGATATTTTATTAATATTTACATTTGTTCGCAGACTGTACGAAAGATGTAGGCATGCCGTTGTGCGGCAAGTAAAAAAAAAACAGTTTTTCTGCAAATCAAGTAAAAGTCACAACAGACATAATCTTATTAATTTGTGATCGCAGCGATTCCACGCGATTGTCTAACGTGGAATTTTTGACAGTTCAAATCACGCTAACGTCGCGGTAATTCCGCGCGAGATCGTTAAATGTGTCTTACGGAATACGCTTTTTCCAGATATCGTAGAAAAGTATGGAATTGACGTGGTTTCGAAGCAAGGAATCGCTAAATGGTCATAGTGAATTAGGCCCCTGTTGTGATAACTTTAAACATACGATTTCGCACGAGAGGGAGAGATTTTCTCAACAGAAAATAATTACACGTGAGTGGATAAATACGTAACTATGTAGGTAGGTAAAATTAAAATTTTAAAACTTGTCTACAACAAATACGAAAAAGAAATACCGAAGCACAGCACCGAAGCACGTTAGTATAAAAAGTAAATCGTTGGTTATTTTAACAGCATCACGTACGCTATTCATGTAGGTATGTATAATTATAGAGAATAAAATTGTAACGATTTTATTCTCTATAAATATACACCCAAATGGAAAATAATGAACGCTATGTTCACATAATGGATTCAGACGTGTCAGAAACAATCGAGTGGTCTGTTGGCCCTGAAAAGGGCCGTTTATCAAATTCACTCCGCCGCGACCGGGACGCCCACGTGTGCCTCGATCACCTGCAGTCAGGACAATACCATCGACCTCTCGGTACCTTCTTCACTTTCACGCAGGAGAGATGGAACCAACCGTATAGGCAGTCGGCCCCATCGCAGCCGATCATGTCCTCCGGGAGATGCTCCCCGCAATAACAATACGGGCTTTCTCCCGCGGAGGCCATGTCCTCTCCTGCGGCACCTCCCGTCGTGGTATTCTCCGTCGCCTTGTCCTGGTGAGGTAATACGCCGCACACATGTTTGGCATAGCGCCACGCGCTATAGCCGCACGTCGAGCACTTGTAACTTTCGGTGCCGTGTTTCCAATACAAGTGCTCTAGCAGAACGGCGTACTCCTCAAAGCGGAAACCGCAGGCGAGACACGTGTGGGTGACGAGCATCGTAGTGACGTTACTAGCTAGCTTAGCGATGTTACCCGTTCGAAGGTTACGTGTAGAATGACCAGGTTTTTGTAACGACCTCATTTTGTACTAATCGGGAACGGTGTATAGGGTGGCCATTAGCTAAACTTTCTTAGAGTTAACAATGAATTGTATTCCAGGTACAGATACTTAAGTAAAGTGATTAGTGATAACAATAGAAGGCAGAATCCTACGACGAGGTACTTATTACTGTTTTTATGCATTAGTACATTAGCTCAATTGTTGGCGTACTTGTTTATTATTAAAAATGGAATATTATTATGCTTTAAGTTGCTCGCCTTCAATAAAAAAATACTGAATGCGCCACATCGAACGGTGTGATGCGATGCTCGAATAGACGAATCTTAAGGTTTTAACTTCACCCACCTAGGCACGTAGGTACTTATTCACACATGTGTAGATATTTTACGTTAATAAATCTCTCTTGTGAAATTACACGTTTAAAGTTATCGCAAAAAAGGAACGAAACGAAGAGGAGGGAGGCAGGCTGCACGTTGCCTGCCTGCCTGTGTACTACTACGCACACATATGTATCCACTAATAATAATATGTACCTACGTATTCATCGAATTTTGTTTGAATTAATCTTTTTGCGTTTATAAACAGTCATATAAAAAAGATAAATAATTACTTCTCCAAAAATAATGAAACAATTTATTTTGCCGTGACGACACACAGATATTTGAGAAATTAGGAAGCGACTACGAATAAATGTATATATATAATAAATGTTATAAAATAAAACAAACATGAATGTATCAGTCAACCGAAAACGTAGGCGCCTATACAATTTATAATAAGCATACCATACGAGTATGTACTTAAGCGTATTTGTACATACATATACTCTGCTTCCTATACTCTGTAAAACGTTTACAGAGTGCCTGGTATGTTTTTTTTAACCTTATTACATATACACGAGCGTAGAACGTATGTACGTTTATGTGTCACGATAAATGTGTTCTGAAAGTCAACAAATTCACACGAGTCACTTTTGATAGTATTTACATAAAAATCAACGAACCAACTCTCTTGTTATCATATATTGGCCTTGTTGCTTTCCTTTGTACTCTCCTTGTCGATTGCGCCGCTGGTACTTCACTGCACGCTTATTGTTAGGACTAAGGGAACCTGCACGTGCATGTTATACATTTTTACTACTGTGACACTTATTTTTCCAAGGAAATTGAAAATACAATGAGTTATTTGGATTACTACAGTAATATTCAACATGAATTTCGCAACAGAGCTAAGTTCCAAATGGAACTTGCAAATGGATCCAAAGTGATCTTCACTTAGGTAGAAGTCCTGTCACGGTCGCCACTTTTCTTGTTGACAATTATGTACGAGTAACAAGAAATAAAACGTTTTGGGAGCTTTAGGTATAAAATATAGGAAAATATGTATATTCCAGGTTAACAATTTGTTTTACGCTGTACGGTGTCGTAACGCGGTCTGACTGCGAGACTGGCGGACGCGCGTCCGTGCCTCTAGCCCCGCGCCGCGCACGCCTCGCCTTGGTCGCAGACACGTCATAAAAACTCTAAACGCCTTTTCGTACTTTCGTAGGGGTCAAACTTACACCCTTCGACCGAATCGATCTCACCAGAGTTGATTCTCGGTAAACGATAAAACATTCGTTCACTTATTTATGATACACTCAAAATGACGCATAATTTGGTTTTTTCCACATCGACTGACGTTTCTTTTTATTATTTTCTTTAGAGGTTTATTTTTCAAAACCTGATATATTCTTTATGTGCACAGAATTAGTGCCTACTTGATTAGTACTAATAAAACAGGTTTATTCAAGAGAACAGAATTTTTATTTGTTAACGCAACCGCCACATTTTTTAGAGAGAAAGAACACAAATAATACGACAGAGTTGCGATCATCATAATAAAAATAACAACTATAAATTAATTCCACTGTGGTTCCAACACTCCACCTCGATTTGAACATGTAAAACAAGTTAACGTTGAAAATCGTAATACAAGCATTTAACTCGTCTTAGAACTGTACAGCTGAACTATTTAATATTTTATAAAGCAAAGACTATGTTGTAATAAACTAATTAACGGATATAGTGTTCTTATTATTTGTGGATAGGGTTTACTATACCAAGTAGATAGAGTATAACATTACGATCTCAAGCACAGCAAGTAAATAACATAATTTTAGTGACATATCATTATCGATTACATGCACCTATAGTTGTACTTTAAAACAATAGTATTTTTATTATAAATGTTTAAACATAAACAAAATTTATTTATCCTCTGAGATATAAACACAAAATCAGGCATAATAAAAAATAAAAATCTAAGTAGGCTGTCTAAAATTCATACTATTAGTTCTTAACATGCAATCGGAGGCTACGCCAGCTGTCTAGGTATGCAAATGTAGGGGTAACAAATTCACAAAGTGACTAAAAATAGTTGTAGCAAGAATTTTTGAAAGCCTACGTAGAATGTTCTACTAGGCACTCCGTGAAGTACAAAAGTAAGTGGTAAAGGTATTAGGGTGGTAAGAAATCTTATCATATCATGAACCGTTTTTACAGCCGGGTTTTTCGATCTCTTTTACTTAACTTTTTCCATTTGAAAACTTTTAGTTTTCTGAATTTTAATACCACATGTTGAAATATGGTATCATAGCCCTTATCAACCCTTGGATTAAGATCGATCCAACGATAACTTGCACTTCAAAATCTATCATGCCGTTTAGCCTACGCAGGCGGTCAAAAAGAAACAGTCGTGCACACATACACACATGCATACATCCGAAAAACGTTACCCTCAACAACTTGGTAACCGCCTTGATTTTACAGACTTAATATTACCGATTAGTCTCATCGGGTGCAACACGCGTTTCAAGAGAGGATCGCGATACAAAGGAATGGCGTAGTTCTGTTTGTGACACTAAGTTCAGAGTCATTTCGATATTAAACGAGTTAATATTTTCTGTCATAATATTTTGAATAGAATTTCTTATATTCTCCCGTGATGCAAATTTGAATCTGATAAACAATAACGTTGTTAGAAATCTGTTATAAATCTGTTAAGAAAAACCAGTGAACGTTACTGTCTCGTATCTTGTAACCCTTCAGTATATTTCAAAGGAGTTCCAAAAATATATTTGCTTGTTACATGTTTGTTCCCTATAAGTATATGGAAATATACTCTATGGAAAATAATGGACGCTATGTTCACATACCGGATTCAGACGTGTCAGAAACATTTGAGAGATCTGTTGGCCCTGAAAAGGGCCGTTTCTATAATATCACTCCGCCGCGACCGGGACGCCCACGTGTGCCTCGATCATCTACAGTCAGGACAATACCATCGACCTCTCGGTACCTTCTTCAGTTTCACACAGGAGAGATGGAACCAACCGTATAAGCAGTCGGCCCCATCGCAGCCGATCATGTCCTCCGGGAGATGCTCCCCGCAATAACAATACGGGCTTTCTCCCGTGGAGGCGATGTCCTCTCCTGCAGCGATTGTGGTATTGTCCGTCGCCTTTTCCTGGTGAGGTAATACGCCGCACACATGTTTGGCATAGCGCCACGCGCTATAGCCGCACGCCGAGCACTTGTAACTTTCGGTGCCGTGTTTCCAATACAAGTGCTCTAGCAGAACGGTGTACTTCTCGAAGGACAAACCGCAGGCGAGACACGTGTGGGTGACGGGCATCGTAGTACGTGACGTAAATATGTTACCCTTTCGAAGTTTAGGAGTAGAATAACCAAGTTTTTGTAACTACCTCATTTTATACTAATCGGACACAAAGTATAGGGTGGCCATTAACTAAACTTCCTGGTAGATACTCGTACTTAGGTAAAGTGATTAGCGATAACAACAGCAGGCAGAATATACTTATTACTATTTGTGTGCATTAGCAAATTATATCGGATTAATTGTTCACGTACTTATTTATTATATTATTAAGAATGGAAAAATTATGCTCTTAACAGTTTGCATTTAAATAAATAATACTGAATGCGCCGGACTAAACGACGTGATGCCTAGGTAGTACGTACCTATCCATTCATGTGTAAATATTTCATGTTAAGAAATCGCTCTTTTGTGAAATCATAATAATTATGTTTTCTATTAAAGTTATCGAGCGTATAAAGAGTGAACGAGACGAAGAGGAGGGAGGCAGGCGACGTGTTGTCTGCCTGCAGCTTGTGCACTACTACGCGTACGTACTATGTGTGCATAGTGTACATATGTACCATATAATAGATAATATGTATTTCTGTAATAATGTAATATGTAATATATTCGCCGAATTTTATCCGAATTAATCTTTTATGCTTTTTTAAGCATTTCCTTACACCTAATATGGTAAGTTTGTAAATGCGTGTTCTACGCAATAATTTCAAAAAAAAAGATAAATGAGTACTTCTCAGAAAATAATGAAAAAAAAAACATTTTGCCGTGACGACATGCAGATAATAATTTCTAAAATTAATATTTCAGGCATTAAAATAAAACAAACTTTAACGCATTTGTCTATGAAAAATCTGGACGCCTATGTAATTTATATTGTACCTACACCTTATCATTCATACGTATTACATATTGTATATAATCCGTAAAACGTTTACAGAGTACCTGGTGTGATTTTACTTAATCCTTATTACATACAACATGAGCGTAGTGCGTACGTGTATGTGTCCCAACCAAGCCTCGTATCGTTTGCTGCCCACGTCGCTTTCTTTTGTTCTCTCATCTCATTACCGATTACGCCTCAGAGAACTTATTTATATGTATCCTTATTGTTAGCGTTTTGTACATTTTTATGATTCATGCTTTTCCTACGAAATTGAAAGTACAATTAGTTATTTGGACGATTTTGTTTATAACGAAAGAGTACATAAGTACATATGTTAATATTTACAAACTTAAAACTACACATTATCCTAAATAAAAGACTTCCTCAAAGTTGCCGCTTAGAAAGCTGTCATTGCTTAAGGTACCCAGCAGACTGGCAGCAATTTTTGGATTACTGCAGTAATATTCAATAGGTGAATACCTAATGCGCATCAGGGCTATGTTCTTTCACTTTAAATACCGTAATAGTTCAGGAAGACTCGCGAGAATACGAGAAGCAGCCGTCAACATTGAATGGAAAATCATGCTTTAATCGGCCATGGTTTTTAGCTTTTTTTACTTATGATATGTATGTAGGTACTGAGCAGTAATTTATTTCGTAGTTGGAAATTGTTAGTTCTTAAACACTAGGTATTTATCTAACAACGTTTTGACACGGTCTCAACTATTTAGAAATTATTGTTATTATTATTAGAACGTTGATACGGTCATTAAGCATGACTATGTGACTATAGTCGCGGTTGGTCGAACTATGATATTGTTACAGGATTTTTATGGACATTGATTTTTTTAGAGTAGTTGCAGTTTAATAACTGCCTTACAGATTCCTTCGAAATTTATGTGAAAACGACAAATCGTTTAAGGACGCGTACCTGCCTACATGTTATTATGACTGAGTGTATGTTAGTAGAAAGAAGAAAATCTTCGTCTGTATTGCAGAAACGGGACTGGTGACGCATGATGCAGAGAGCTACGAGTACTTGATGTACGGTTAGAGCACTTGGGGATGTACCAAATACTTCTACGGCGTTTCGCCTCATCGAAAGTTGAGGTATAATTCGAATAATATACCAGTGAGTGACGCGATGTAACATGATATTATTGTAGGTCGCAGTTGTGGTCGCACTCTTGATCCACTCTTTTCGTGTAAAAACTAAGACATGTCGAGTGGCAAATGTAACTGCAATATTGTAACTGCAGAGAGCGAACGACATCATGCAGTTTTGAATGCTAGTGGGACCCTTAAGCAACGGCCCTGTTCTAGACCCAATAAGTCGTCGGATTCTTTATAACTCCAGAGTGCACTTTCTCTCTGTAATCAGTAGTAAGTTTCATTCCACAATGTTCGTGTCCGCAGGGAAACAGACACTGAATAGAACAAACAGCAGTTGTTTTTGTGCTCCTGCACAAAAGAATAAACACCACGTGAGGACTTAAAATGCATTTGAGAAACTAACACTGTTAGGGACAATGAAATATTTAATACCTATTTCATGTAATACCAGAGCTTTTGTTGTTGATAACCAACAACAAAAGTCGGTTACTGCCCGCACAAAAGAGAAGATGGCATAAAAACTAGCAATTAGCAAACTTAAAATTTTTTAGGGACAATAAAGGATTCGTTCTTTCCTATAGGCACCTGAGATTACTTTTAATAACGAAAGTCGATTATTTGTTACTACAATAGGTACATTAGATAGTAAACGATGCTTACTTATCGGTTGTTTTCATGTAAATGGGAACAATCCATGGAGGATTGTTCCCATTCAGTCCGTTCTCCTTTTAATTTGTTTAGGGATTACGTTACGGGTAACATATTTTCCCTTTTTCAAATTACATATTGTTGATAAAATCTGTAATATAATTATTTTAAATAAATCGTTGTTGTGTTCTTTCTCTACATTGCTTAATACTATAAACAATTCGCAGTTTAGAATTATTTTTAACGTAAAAAAAATAATGTTTGTGTGTTCGTCTTCTATGCATTTGCGATTCGTTCATTCGATTGCGATAAAATATTGGCGAGTGTTTTGCGCACGCCGGAGGAAGGTTTCTGAATTTGTACTGACCACGCAAATGAAGTCTGAAGTCGCGAGCAAGAGCTAGTTAGCTAATATACAGTAACGAACAATTTGAAATGACAGTGTTCATACGTCGTGTGAATAAATTACTTTTGTTCGTCTTACAATAATAGTCATTCTCGAAAGTATAAATGTTAGCAACGTTTGTGGGTGCTTTATTTTCATACGAATTTATACCCATTATATTTAATTTTATACATTAAGGCGCGTAGTGCCGCAAACAGGCCTCATTTCGGTAATTTTTTAGCAATAACCACACAATCGAAGTTGTTGAAAAAAATATATATGAATGTACATGATATTTATAATCGAGCAGCCGAGAAAAATAGCATTTAAAGTAAATATTCTTGATAAAAAAAAATCCCAAAATAACCTCTGAACAGAATTTATGGGGAAAAAAGCCGTTTTTGTGGTTAACATATTCTAATAAAATTCGGCAAATAAATGTCTTTTATGAATATTAACACATCGAACGAGTCAGATTTCCGATAAATTCAATTGTTTAAAAGAAAATACATGGTTTATTGTTTTTTTCTCACTTATGGTAAGCACTTATGGTATTAGTATGGGTAGTGGTTTAGTATGGATGCTGCAATCGTAGCGTTGTGTCGTGGTATCTGTTTTAGTAAATAACCGAAAGAAAAGAAATTCTAAGAATTTCCCCAATACTTTCATTTAGTTTTTCCTGTAAACTGTGAAACTGTGCGTGAGGCCAATATCGTATATTTTTTCAGTACTACACCAAATAGTTAAGGAGGAAAGGGGGAAACGCTCGGTTTTCGTATATTTTCCTTAATATATGTCAGTAAATTCCGAGGTATAGGGCGTGATACCGCGTCACTGTTAGGGACTCGACACTCTCTTCGTCTCATTCCTTCCAGGGGCCTAATTCACTATGACAATATAGATTTCGCCCATATGTCTTACAACGCGTAAACCATGTCAATATTGTGTCTTCTTTAAACCATGTCGCGGCAAGGAATCTAGTACTTTGTATTCTGTATGCCCCAAGACGAATTGTCTATAGTTCATTATAAATTCACTAGTACGTTCTGAACATAACTTTGGTAGTATTTGATGTCAAATATTTTTAATTGAAATTTTATTTATTAAGTGATGTTGAGAATATTATTTTATAACCAAATAATTCTTAATCAATGACTGAAAGAATTGTAACAAAAAACGTGAATAGTAAACAGTTTTTATTGGAAATTTAATCGTAGGTATAATAACTTGCAACTACCTACCATAATAGATTTTAATTCTATTAGCGGGTTTTCAACATAATCTAGTCGATTATTTATATTTTGTTAATATTTACATTTGTTCGCAGACTGTACGAAAGATGTAGGTATGCCGTTGTGCGGCAAGTAAAAAAAAATCAGTTTTTCTGCAAATCAAGTAAAAGTCGCAACAGACATAATCTTATCCGCGCGAGATCGTTAAATGTGTCTTACGGAATACGCTTTTTCCAGATATCGTAGAAAAGTATGGAATTGACGTGGTTTCGAAGCAAGGAATCGCTAAATGGTCATAGTGAATTAGGCCCCTGTTGTGATAACTTTAAACATATGATTTCGCACGAGAGGGAGAGATTTTCTTAACAGAAAATAATTACACGTGAGTGGATAAATACGTAACTATGTAGGTAGGTTAAATTAAAATTTTAAAACTTGTCTACAACAAATACGAAAAAGAAATACCGAAGCACAGCACCGAAGCACGTTAGTACAAAAAGTAAATCGTTGGTTATTTTAACAGCATCACGTACGCTATTCATGTACGTATGTATATTTATAGTGAATAAAATTGTAACGATTTTATTCTCTATAAATATACACCCAAATGGAAAATAGTGAACGCTATGTTCACATAATGGATTCAGACGTGTCAGAAACAATCGAGTGGTCTGTTGGCCCTGAAAAGGGCCGTTTATCAAATTCACTCCGCCGCGATCGGGACGCCCACGTGTGCCTCGATCACCTGCAATCAGGACAATACCATCGACCTCTCGGTACCTTCTTCACTTTCACGCAGGAGAGATGGAACCAACCGTATAGGCAGTCGGCCCCATCGCAGCCGATCATGTCCTCCGGGAGATGCTCCCCGCAATAACAATACGGGCTTTCTCCCGCGGAGGCCATGTCCTCTCCTGCGGCACCTCCCGTCGTGGTATTCCCCGTCGCCTTGTCCTGGTGAGGTAATACGCCGCACACATGTTTGGCATAGCGCCACGCGCTATAGCCGCACGCCGAGCACTTGTAACTTTCGGTGCCGTGTTTCCAATACAAGTGCTCTAGCAGAACGGCGTACTCCTCAAAGCGGAAACCGCAGGCGAGACACGTGTGGGTGGCGAGCATCGTAGTGACGTTACTAGCTAGCTTAGCGATGTTACCCGTTCGAAGGTTACGTGTAGAATGACCAGGTTTTTGTAACGACCTCATTTTATACTAATCGGGAACAATGTATAGGGTGGCCATTAGCTAAACTTTCTTAGAGTTAACAATGAATTGTATTCCAGGTACAGATACTTAAGTAAAGTAATTAGTGATAACAATAGAAGGCAGAATCCTACGACGAGGTACTTATTACTGTTTTTATGCATTAGTACATTAGCTCAATTGTTGGCGTACTTGTTTATTATTAAAAATGGAAAATTATTATGCTTTAAGTTGCTCGCTTTTAATAAAAAAATACTGAATGCGCCACATCGAACGGTGTGATGCCATGCTCGAATAGACGAATCTTAAGGTTTTAACTTCACCCACCTAGGCACGTAGGTACTTGTTCACTCATGTGTAGATATTTTACGTTAATAAATCTCTCTTGTGAAATTACACGTTTAAAGTTATCGCAAAAAAGGAACGAGACGAAGAGGAGGGAGGCAGGCTGCACGTTGTCTGCCTGTCTGTGTACTACTACGCACACACATGTATCCACTAATAATAATATGTACCTACGTATTCATCGAATTTTGTTTGAATTAATCTTTTTGCGTTTATAAACAGTCATATAAAAAAGATAAATAATTACTTCTCCAAAAATAATGAAACAATTTATTTTGCCGTGACGACACACAGATATTAGAGAAATTAGGAAGCGACTACGAATAAATGTATATATATAATAAATGTTATAAAATAAAACAAACATGAATGTATCAGTCAACCGAAAACGTAGGCGCCTATACAATTTATAATAAGCATACCATACGAGTATGTACTTAAGCGTATTTGTACATACATATACTCTGCTTCCTATACTCTGTAAAACGTTTACAGAGTGCCTGGTATGTTTTTTTTAACCTTATTACACATACACGAGCGTGGAATATAATGTACGTTTATGTGTCACGATAAATGTGTTCTGAAAGTCAACAAATTCACACGAGTCACTTTTGATAGTATTTACATAAAAATCAACGAACCAACTCTCTTGTTATCATTTATTGGCCTTGTTGCTTTCCTTTGTACTCTCCTTGTCGATTGCGCCGCTGGTACTTCACTGCACGCTTATTGTTAGGACTAAGGGAACCTGCACGTGCATGTTATACATTTTTACTACTGTGACACTTATTTTTCCAAGGAAATTGAAAATACAATGAGTTATTTGGATTACTACAGTAATATTCAACATGAATTTCGCTTCCTATACTCTGTAAAACGTTTACAGAGTGCCTGGTATGTTTTTTTTAACCTTATTACACATACACGAGCGTAGAACGTATGTACGTTTATGTGTCACGATAAATGTGTTCTGAAAGTCAACAAATTCACACGAGTCACTTTTGATAGTATTTACATAAAAATCAACGAACCAACTCTCTTGTTATCATTTATTGGCCTTGTTGCTTTCCTTTGTACTCTCCTTGTCGATTGCGCCGCTGGTACTTCCCTGCACGCTTATTGTTAGGACTAAGGGAACCTGCACGTGCATGTTATACATTTTTACTACTGTGACACGTATTTTTCCAAGGATATTGAAAATACAATGAGTTATTTGGATTACTACAGTAATATTCAACATGAATTTCGCAACAGAGCTAAGTTCCAAATGGAACTTGCAAATGGATCCAAAGTGATCTTCACTTAGGTAGAAGTCCCTGTCACGGTCGCCACTTTTCTTGTTGACAATTATGTACGAGTAACAAGAAATAAATCGTTTTGGGAGCTTTAGGTATAAAATATAGGAAAATATGTATATTCCAGGTTAACAATTTGTTTTACGCTGTACGGTGTCGTAACGCGGTCTGACTGCGAGACTGGCGGACGCGCGTCCGTGCCTCTGGCCCCGCGCCGCGCACGCCTCGCCTTGGTCGCAGACACGTCATAAAAACTCTAAACGCCTTTTCGTACTTTCGTAGGGGTCAAACTTACACCCTTCGACCGAATCGATCTCACCAGAGTTGATTCTCGGTAAACGATAAAACATTCGTTCACTTATTTATGATACACTCAAAATGATGCATAATTTGGTTTTTTCCACATCGACTGACGTTTCTTTTTATTATTTTTCTTTAGAGGTTTATTTTTCAAAACCTGATATATTCTTTATGTGCACAGAATTAGTGCCTACTTGATTAGTACTAATAAAACAGGTTTATTCAAGAGAACAGAATTTTTATTTGTTAACACAACCGCCAAATTTTTTAGAGAGGAAGAACACAAATAATACGACAGAGTTGCGATCATCATAATAAAAATAACAACTATAAATTAATTCCACTGTGGTTCCAACACTCCACCTCGATTTGAACATGTAAAACAAGTTAACGTCGAAAATCGTAATACAAGCATTTAACTCGTCTTAGAACTGTACAGCTGAACTATTTAATATTTTATAAAGCAAAGGCTATGTTGTAATAAACTAATTAACGGATATAGTGTTCTTATTATTTGTGGATAGGGTTTACTATACCAAGTAGATAGAGTAGAACATTACGATCTCAAGCACAGCAAGTAAATAACATAATTTTAGTGACATATCTTTATCGATTACATGCACCTATAGTTGTACTTTAAAACAATAGTATTTTTATTATAAATGTTTAAACATAAACAAAATTTATTTATCCTCTGAGATATAAACACAAAATCAGGCATAATAAAAAATAAAAATCTAAGTAGGCTTTCTAAAATTCATACTATTAGTTCTTAACATGCAATCGGAGGCTACGCCAGCTGTCTAGGTATGCAAATGTAGGGGTAACAAATTCACAAAGTGACTAAGAATAGTTGCAGCAAGAATTTTTGAAAGCCTACGTAGAATGTTCTACTAGGCACTCCGTGAAGTACAAAAATAAGTGGTAAAGGTATTAGGGTGGTGAGAAATCTTATCATATCATGAACCGTTTTTACAGCCGGGTTTTTCGATCTCTTTTACTTAACTTTTTCTATTTGAAAACTTTTAGTGTTCTGAATTTTAATACCACATGTTAAAATATGGTATCATAGCCCGTATCAACCCTTGGATTAAGACCGATCCAACGATAACTTGCACTTCAAAATCCATCATGCCGTTTAGCCTACGCAGGCGGTCAAAAAGAAACAGTCGTGCACACATACACACATGCATACATCCGAAAAACGTTACCCTCGACAACTTGGTAACCGCCTTGATTTTACATACTTAATATTACCGATTAGTCTCATCGGGTGCAACGCGCGTTTCAAGAGAGGATCGCGATACAAAGGAATGGCGTAGTTCTGTTTGTGACACTAAGTTCAGAGTCATTTCGATATTAAACGAGTTAATATTTTCTGTCATAATATTTTAATTAGAATTTCTTATATTCTCCCGTGATGCAAATTTGAATCCCGTGAAGAAACAATAACGTTGTTATAAATCTGTTATAAATCTGTTAAGGAAAACCAGTGAACGTTACTGTCTCGTATCTTGTAATCCTTCAGTATACTTCAAAGGAGTTCCAAAAATATATTTGCTTGTTACATGTTTGTTCCCTATAAGTATATGGAAATATACTCTATGGAAAATAATGGACGCTATGTTCACATACCGGATTCAGACGTGTCAGAAACATTTGAGAGATCTGTTGGCCCTGAAAAGGGCCGTTTCTATAATATCACTCCGCCGCGACCGGGACGCCCACGTGTGCCTCGATCATCTACAGTCAGGACAATACCATCGACCTCTCGGTACCTTCTTCAGTTTCACACAGGAGAGATGGAACCAACCGTATAGGCAGTCGGCCCCATCGCAGCCGATCATGTCCTCCGGGAGATGCTCCCCGCAATAACAATACGGGCTTTCTCCCGTGGAGGCCATGTCCTCTCCTGCAGCGATCGTGGTATTGTCCGTCGCCTTGTCCTGGTGAGGTAATACGCCGCACACATGTTTGGCATAGCGCCACGCGCTATAGCCGCACGCCGAGCACTTGTAACTTTCGGTGCCGTGTTTCCAATACAAGTGCTCTAGCAGAACGGTGTACTTCTCGAAGGACAAACCGCAGGCGAGACACGTGTGGGTGACGGGCATCGTAATACGTGACGTAAATATGTTACCCTTTTGAAGCTTAGGAGTAGAATAACCAAGTTTTTGTAACTACCCCATTTTATACTAATCGGACACAAAGTATAGGGTGGCCATTAACTAAACTTCCTGGTAGATACTCGTACTTAGGTAAAGTGATTAGCGATAACAACAGCAGGCAGAATATACTTATTACTATTTGTGTGCATTAGCAAATTATATCGGATTAATTGTTCACGTACTTATTTATTATATTATTAAGAATGGAAAAATTATGCTCTTAACAGTTTGCATTTAAATAAATAATACTGAATGCGCCGGACTAAACGACGTGATGCCTAGGTAGTACGTACCTATCCATTCATGTGTAAATATTTCATGTTAAGAAATCGCTCTTTTGTGAAATCATAATAATTATGTTTTCTATTAAAGTTATCGAGCGTATAAAGAGTGAACGAGACGAAGAGGAGGGAGGCAGGCGACGTGTTGTCTGCCTGCAGCTTGTGCACTACTACGCGTACGTACTATGTGTGCATAGTGTACATATGTACCATATAATAGATAAGCATTTCTTTACACTTAATATGTTAAGTTTGTAAATGCGTGTTCTACGCAATAATTTCAAAAAAAAAAAGATAAATGAGTACTTCTCAGAAAATAATGAAAAAAAAAAAAACATTTTGCCGTGACGACATGCGGATAATAATTTCTAAAATTAATATTTCAGGCATTAAAATAAAACAAACTTTAACGCATTTGTCTATGAAAAATCTGGACGCCTATGTAATTTATATTGTACCTACACCTTATCATTCATACGTATTACATATTGTATATAATCCGTAAAACGTTTACAGAGTACCTGGTGTGATTTTACTTAATCCTTATTACATACAACATGAGCGTAGTGCGTACGTGTATGTGTCCCAACCAAGCCTCGTATCGTTTGCTGCCCACGTCGCTTTCTTTTGTTCTCTCATCTCATTACCGATTACGCCTCAGAGAACTTATTTATATGTATCCTTATTGTTAGCGTTTTGTACATTTTTATGATTCATGCTTTTCCTACGAAATTGAAAGTACAATTAGTTATTTGGACGATTTTGTTTATAACGAAAGAGTACATAAGTACATATGTTAATATTTACAAACTTAAAACTACACATTATCCTAAATAATAGACTTCCTCAAAGTTGCCGCTTAGAAAGCTGTCATTGCTTAAGGTACCCAGCAGACTGGCAGCAATTTTTGGATTACTGCAGTAATATTCAATAGGTGAATACCTAATGCGCATCAGGGCTATGTTCTTTCACTTTAAATACCGTAATAGTTCAGGAAGACTCGCGAGAATACGAGAAGCAGCCGTCAACATTGAATGGAAAATCATGCTTTAATCGGCCATGGTTTTTAGCTTTTTTTACTTATGATATGTATGTAGGTACTGAGCAGTAATTTATTGCGTGGTTGGAAATTGTTAGTTCTTAAACACTAGGTATTTATCTAACAACGTTTTGACACGGTCTCAACTATTTAGAAATTATTGTTATTATTATTAGAACGTTGATACGGTCATTAAGCATGACTATATGACTATAGTCGCGGTTGGTCGAACTATGATATTGTTACAGGATTTTTATGGACATTGATTTTTTTAGAGTAGTTGCAGTTTAATAACTGCCTTACAGATTCCTTCGAAATTTATGTGAAAACGACAAATCGTTTAAGGACGCGTACCTGCCTACATGTTATTATGACTGAGTGTATGTTAGTAGAAAGAAGAAAATCTTCGTCTGTATTGCAGAAACGGGACTGGTGACGTATGATGCAGAGAGCTACGAGTACTTGATGTACGGTTAGAGCACTTGGGGATGTACCAAATACTTCTACGGCGTTTCGCCTCATCGAAAGTTGAGGTATAATTCGAATAATATACCAGTGAGTGACGCGATGTAACATGATATTATTGTAGGTCGCAGTTGTGGTCGCACTCTTGATCCACTCTTTTCGTGTAAAAACTAAGACATGTCGAGTGGCAAATGTAACTGCAATATTGTAACTGCAGAGAGCGAACGACATCATGCAGTTTTGAATGTTAGTGGGACCCTTAAGCAACGGCCCTGTTCTAGACCCAATAAGTCGTCGGATTCTTTATAACTCCAGAGTGCACTTTCTCTCTCCAATCAGTAGTAAGTTTCATTCCACAATGTTCGTGTCTGCAGGGAAACAGACACTGAATAGAACAAACAGCAGTTGTTTTTGTGCTCCTGCACAAAAGAATAAACACCACGTGAGGACTTAAAATGCATTTGAGAAACTAACACTGTTAGGGACAATGAAGTATTTAATACCTATTTCATGTAATACCAGAGCTTTTGTTGTTGATAACCAACAACAAAAGTCGGTTACTGCCCGCACAAAAGAGAAGATGGCATAAAAACTAGCAATTAGCAAACTTAAAATTTTTTAGGGACAATAAAGGATTCGTTCTTTCCTATAGGCACCTGAGATTACTTTTAATAACGAAAGTCGATTATTTGTTACTACAGTAGGTACATTAGATAGTAAACGATGCTTACTTGTCGGTTGTTTTCATGTAAATGGGAACAATTCTCCATAGTTCATTCTCCTTTTAATTTGTTTAGGGATTACGTTACGGGTAACATATTTTCCCTTTTTCAAATTACATATTGTTGATAAAATCTGTAATATAATTATTTTAAATAAATCGTTGTTGTGTTCTTTCTCTACATTGCTTAATACTATAAACAATTCGCAGTTTAGAATTATTTTTAACGTAAAAAAAATAATGTTTGTGTGTTCGTCTTCTATGCATTTGCGATTCGTTCATTCGATTGCGATAAAATATTGGCGAGTGTTTTGCGCACGCCGGAGGAAGGTTTCTGAATTTGTACTGACCACGCAAATGAAGTCTGAAGTCGCGAGCAAGAGCTAGCTAGCTAATATACAGTAACGAACAATTTGAAATGACAGTGTTCATACGTCGTGTGAATAAATTACTTTTGTTCGTCTTACAATAATAGTCATTCTCGAAAGTATAAATGTTAGCAACGTTTGTAGGTGCTTTATTTTCATACGAATTTATACCCATTATATTTAATTTTATTTTCGGTAATTTTTTAGCAATAACCACACAATCAAAGTTGTTGAAAAAAATATATATGAATGTACATGATATTTATAATCGAGCAGCCGAGAAAAATAGCATTTAAAGTAAATATTCTTGATAAAAAAAAGTCACAAAATAACCTCTGAACAGAATTTATGGGGAAAAAAGCCGTTTTTGTGGTTAACATATTCTAATAAAATTCGGCAAATAAATGTCTTTTATGAATATTAACACATCGAACGAGTCAGATTCTCGATAAATTCAATTGTTTAGAAGAAAATACATGGTTTATTGTTTTTTTCTCACTTATGGTAAGCACTTATGGTATTAGTATGGGTAGTGGTTTAGTATGGATGTTGCAATCGTAGCGTTGTGTCGCGTGTGGTATCTGTTTTAGTAAATAACCGAAAGAAAAGACATTCTAAGAATTTCCCCAACACTTTCATTTAGTTTTTCCTGTAAACTGTGAAACTGTGAAACTGTGCGTGAGGCCAATATCGTATATTTTTTCAGTACTACACCAAATAGTTAAGGAGGAAAGGGGGAAACGCTCGGTTTTCGTATATTTTCCTTAATATATGTCAGTAAATTCCGAGGTATAGGGCGTGATACCGCGTCACTGTTAGGGACTCGACACTCTCTTCGTCTCATTCCTTCCAGGGGCCTAATTCACTATGACAATATAGATTTCGCCCATATGTCTTACAACGCGTAAACCATGTCAATATCGTGTCTTCTTTA
The DNA here is from genome assembly GCA_907165235.1 of Zeuzera pyrina. Taxonomy (NCBI): domain Eukaryota; kingdom Metazoa; phylum Arthropoda; class Insecta; order Lepidoptera; family Cossidae; genus Zeuzera; species Zeuzera pyrina. The sequence goes on from OU015624.1 coordinate 16,770,558, forward strand.
AACCATGTCGCGGCAAGGAATCTAGTACTTTGTATTCTGTATGCCCCAAGACGAATTGTCTATAGTTCATTATAAATTCACTAGTACGTTCTGAACATAACTTTGGTAGTATTTGATGTCAAATATTTTTAATTGAAATTTTATTTATTAAGTGATGTTGAGAATATTATTTTATAACCAAATAATTCTTAATCAATGACTGAAAGAATTGTAACAAAAAACGTGAATAGTAAACAGTTTTTATTGGAAATTTAATCGTAGGTATAATAACTTGCAACTACCTACCATAATAGATTTTAATTCTATTAGCGGGTTTTCAACATAATCTAGTCGATTATTTATATTTTGTTAATATTTACATTTGTTCACAGACTGTACGAAAGATGTAGGTATGCCGTTGTGCGGCAAGTAAAAAAAAATCAGTTTTTCTGCAAATCAAGTAAAAGTCGCAACAGACATAATCTTATCCGCGCGAGATCGTTAAATGTGTCTTACGGAATACGCTTTTTCCAGATATCGTAGAAAAGTATGGAATTGACGTGGTTTCGAAGCAAGGAATCGCTAAATGGTCATAGTGAATTAGGCCCCTGTTGTGATAACTTTAAACATATGATTTCGCACGAGAGGGAGAGATTTTCTTAACAGAAAATAATTACACGTGAGTGGATAAATACGTAACTATGTAGGTAGGTTAAATTAAAATTTTAAAACTTGTCTACAACAAATACGAAAAAGAAATACCGAAGCACAGCACCGAAGCACGTTAGTACAAAAAGTAAATCGTTGGTTATTTTAACAGCATCACGTACGCTATTTATGTAGGTATGTATATTTATAGTGAATAAAATTGTAACGATTTTATTCTCTATAAATATACACCCAAATGGAAAATAGTGAACGCTATGTTCACATAATGGATTCAGACGTGTCAGAAACAATCGAGTGGTCTGTTGGCCCTGAAAAGGGCCGTTTATCAAATTCACTCCGCCGCGATCGGGACGCCCACGTGTGCCTCGATCACCTGCAGTCAGGACAATACCATCGACCTCTCGGTACCTTCTTCACTTTCACGCAGGAGAGATGGAACCAACCGTATAGGCAGTCGGCCCCATCGCAGCCGATCATGTCCTCCGGGAGATGCTCCCCGCAATAACAATACGGGCTTTCTCCCGCGGAGGCCATGTCCTCTCCTGCGGCACCTCCCGTCGTGGTATTCTCCGTCGCCTTGTCCTGGTGAGGTAATACGCCGCACACATGTTTGGCATAGCGCCACGCGCTATAGCCGCACGCCGAGCACTTGTAACTTTCGGTGCCGTGTCTCCAATACAAGTGCTCTAGCAGAACGGCGTACTCCTCAAAGCGGAAACCGCAGGCGAGACACGTGTGGGTGACGAGCATCGTAGTGACGTTACTAGCTAGCTTAGCGATGTTACCCGTTCGAAGGTTACGTGTAGAATGACCAGGTTTTGGTTTTTGTAACGACCTCATTTTATACTAATCGGGAACAATGTATAGGGTGGCCATTAGCTAAACTTTCTTAAGAGTTAACAATGAATTGTATTCCAGGTACAGATACTTAAGTAAAGTGATTAGTGATAACAATAGAAGGCAGAATCGTACGACGAGGTACTTATTACTGTTTTTATGCATTAGTACATTAGCTCAATTGTTGGCGTACTTGTTTATTATTAAAAATGGAAAATTATTATGCTTTAAGTTGCTCGCCTTTAATAAAAAAATACTGAATGCGCCACATCGAACGGTGTGATGCCATGCTCGATTAGACGAATCTTAAGGTTTTAACTTCACCCACCTATGCACGTAGGTACTTGTTCACTCATGTGTAGATATTTTACGTTAATAAATCTCTCTTGTGAAATTACACGTTTAAAGTTATCGCAAAAAAGGAACGAGACGAAGAGGAGGGAGGCAGGCTGCACGTTGTCTGCCTGCCTGTGTACTACTACGCACACACATGTATCCACTAATAATAATATGTACCTACGTATTCATCGAAATATGTTTGAATTAATCTTTTTGCGTTTATAAACAGTCATATAAAAAAGATAAATAATTACTTCTCCAAAAATAATGAAACAATTTATTTTGCCGTGACGACACACAGATATTTGAGAAATTAGGAAGCGACTACGAATAAATGTATATATATAATAAATGTTATAAAATAAAGCAAACATGAATGTATCAGTCAACCGAAAACGTAGGCGCCTATAAAATTTATAATAAGCATACCATACGAGTATGTACTTAAGCGTATTTGTACATAAATATACTCTGCTTCCTATACTCTGTAAAACGTTTACAGAGTGCCTGGTATGTTTTTTTTAACCTTATTACATATACACGAGCGTAGAACGTATGTACGTTTATGTGTCACGATAAATGTGTTCTGAAAGTCAACAAATTCACACGAGTCACTTTTGATAGTATTTACATAAAAATCAACGAACCAAGTCTCTTGTTATCATTTATTGGCCTTGTTGCTTTCCTTTGTACTCTCCTTGTCGATTGCACCGCTGGTACTTCCCTGCACGCTTATTGTTAGGACTAAGGGAACCTGCACGTGCATGTTATACATTTTTACTACTGTGACACTTATTTTTCCAAGGAAATTGAAAATACAATGAGTTATTTGGATTACTACAGTAATATTCAACATGAATTTCGCAACAGAGCTAAGTTCCAAATGGAACTTGCAAATGGATCCAAAGTGATCTTCACTTAGGTAGAAGTCCTGTCACGGTCGCCACTTTTCTTGTTGACAATTATGTACGAGTAACAAGAAATAAAACGTTCGTAGGGGTCAAACTTACACCCTTCGACCGAATCGATCTCACCAGAGTTGATTCTCGGTAAACGATAAAACATTCGTTCACTTATTTATGATACACTCAAAATGACGCATAATTTGGTTTTTTACACATCGACTGACGTTTCTTTTTATTATTTTCTCTAGAGGTTTATTTTTCAAAACCTGATATATTCTTTATGTGCACAGAATTAGTGCCTACTTGATTAGTACTAATAAAACAGGTTTATTCAAGAGAACAGAATTTTTATTTGTTAACACAACCGCCACGTTTTTCAGAGAGAAAGAACACAAATAATACGACAGAGTTGCGATCATCATAATAAAAATAACAACTATAAATTAATTCCACTGTGGTTCCAACACTCCACCTCGATTTGAACATGTAAAACAAGTTAACGTTGAAAATCGTAATACCAGAGCATTTAACTCGTCTTAGAACTGTACAGCTGAACTATTTAATATTTTATAAAGCAAAGACTATGTTGTAATAAACTAATTAACGGATATAGTGTTCTTATTATTTGTGGATAGGGTTTACTATACCAAGTAGATAGAGTAGAACATTACGATCTCAAGCACAGCAAGTAAATAACATAATTTTAGTGACATATCTTTATCGATTACATGCACCTATAGTTGTACTTTAAAACAAAAGTATTTTTATTATAAATGTTTAAACATAAACAAAATTTATTTATCCTCTGAGATATAAACACAAAATCAGGCATAATAAAAAATAAAAATCTAAGTAGGCTTTCTAAAATTCATACTATTAGTTCTTAACATGCAATCGGAGGCTACGCCAGCTGTCTAGGTATGCAAATGTAGGGGTAACAAATTCACAAAGTGACTAAAAATAGTTGTAGCAAAATGTTTTGAAAGCCTACGTAGAATGTTCTACTAGGTACTCCGTGAAGTACAAAAATAAGTGGTAAAGGTATTAGGGTGGTAAGAAATCTTATCATATCATGAACCGTTTTTACAGCCGGGTTTTTCGATCTCTTTTACTTAACTTTTTCTATTTCAAAATATTTTTGGTTTTCTGAATTTTAATACCACATGTTAAAATATGGTATCATAGCCCGTATCAACCCTTGGATTAAGACCGATCCAACGATAACTTGCACTTCAAAATCTATCATGCCGTTTAGCCTACGCAGGCGGTCAAAAAGAAACAGTCGTGCACACATACACACATGCATACATCCGAAAAACGTTACCCTCGACAACTTGGTAACCGCCTTGACTTTACATACTTAATATTACCGATTAGTCTCATCGGGTGCAACACGCGTTTCAAGAGAGGATCGCGATACAAAGGAATGGCGTAGTTCTGTTTGTGACACTAAGTTCAGAGTCATTTCGATATTAAACGAGTTAATATTTTCTGTCATAATATTTTAAATAGAATTTCTTATATTCTCCCTTGATGCAAATTTGAATCTGATAAACAATAACGTTGTTATAAATCTGTTATAAATCTGTTAAGAAAAACCAGTGAACGTTACTGTCTCGTATCTTGTAATCCTTCAGTATACTTCAAAGGAGTTCCAAAAATATATTTGCTTGTTACATGTTTGTTCCCTATAAGTATATGGAAATATACTCTATGGAAAATAATGGACGCTATGTTCACATACCGGATTCAGACGTGTCAGAAACATTTGAGAGATCTGTTGGCCTTGAAAAGGGCCGTTTCTATAATATCACTCCGCCGCGACCGGGACGCCCACGTGTGCCTCGATCATCTACAGTCAGGACAATACCATCGACCTCTCGGTACCTTCTTCAGTTTCACACAGGAGAGGTGGAACCAACCGTATAGGCAGTCGGCCCCATCGCAGCCGATCATGTCCTCCGGGAGATGCTCCCCGCAATAACAATACGGGCTTTCTCCCGTGGAGGCCATGTCCTCTCCTGCAGCGATCGTGGTATTGTCCGTCGCCTTTTCCTGGTGAGGTAATACGCCGCACACATGTTTGGCATAGCGCCACGCGCTATAGCCGCACGCCGAGCACTTGTAACTTTCGGTGTCGTGTTTCCAATACAAGTGCTCTAGCAGAACGGTGTACTTCTCGAAGGACAAACCGCAGGCGAGACACGTGTGGGTGACGGGCATCGTAGTACGTGACGTAAATATGTTACCCGTTCGAAGCTTAGGAGTGGAATAACCAAGTCTTTGTAACTACCTCATTTTGTACTAATCTGACACAAAGTATAGGGTGGCCATTAACTAAACTTCCTGGTAGATACTCGTACTTAGGTAAAGTGATTAGCGATAACAATAGCAGGCAGAATATACTTATTACTATTTGTGTGCATTAGCAAATTATATCGGATTAATTGTTCACGTACTTATTTATTATATTATTAAGAATGGAAAAATTATGCTCTTAACAGTTTGCATTTAATTAAATAATACTGAATGCGCCGGACTAAACGACGTGATGCCTAGGTAGTACGTACTTATCCATTATCAAATCAAATCATAATAATTATGTTTTCGATTAAAGTTATCGAGCATATAAAGAGTGAACGAGACGAAGAGGAGGGAGGCAGGCGACGTGTTGTCTGCCTGCAGCTTGTGCACTACTACGCGTACGTACTATGTGTGCATAGTGTACATATGTACCATATAATAGATAATATGTACCTACATATTCGCCGAATTTTATCCGAATTAATCTTTTATGCTTTTTTAAGTATTTCCTCACACCTAATATGGTAAGTTTGTAAATGCGTGTTCTACGCAGTAATTTCAAAAAAAAAGATAAATGAGTACTTCTCAGAAAATAATGAAAAAAAAAACATTTTGCCGTGACGACATGCAGATAATAATTTCTAAAATTATAATTTCAGGCATTAAAATAAAACAAACTTTAACGCATTTGTCTATGAAAAATCTGGACGCCTATGTAATTTATATTGTACACCTTATCATTCATACGTATTACATATTGTATTGTTACCTATTTTCTTTTCTAATTATAAGGACTTTAGGCCTTATTGCAAATAAAAATTATTATTAAATAAAAATCAATGTGTAATTTAGTGTTAAAACGATTTATTGTTTACTAGGTAGGTTATTAAACTATTGCCAGCTATTTATTATTATTATTATTACTTATGTGCCAGCTAGACTCAGTTCTGGTGGGTGAGGGTCGCATGAGGTAACGATAGGTATGCCAAGCCCGATTATTTAATAAATTTCCTTACATTTATACATAATTAAAGGCTATTATTTAAATATTATATTGGAAAGTGTTAGGCGCCACTGGCGATAACGGAGCCAGACCGATGAAAGTGTTATTATCCAAAATTCGACATACGGTTCGTAGCAGGAACTTATCTGGGATAATAGACCGCAGCACTCGTTGGCGTTGTGACGGGTGCAGGAAGTACGTCAGGCGGCTAGCAAGCCCCCACTGGAAATTTCCTTTTGGAGGAAAGTCGACCAGCCCACCAATATTTCGTGTGGTATCCACTCCGACTACACGTCACCTCGCATCAGCAGGCGAAATACTGCCGCAGCTCGATATTAAAAGTAAGTTCGATGGATACATCGATATTATTGCAATACACACGGCACAAAACCACACTGATATCACAATCGGGCCTGCCCTTCAAATCAGATATAACAATCCAACCACCACAACCATCCAACGTAAATATCTTTTTTAAATTCTCTCTCAAAATGATGTACATTCGCGCTCCTACGAAGGCAGCCGATCCGCGAGCCCCTCCCCTCTCATGTTTTTTAAAAGAAGTCCACCAACGGCCGATCGCAGGGTTGCTGCTTTTAGAAGTTACCCTTATCGCAAGAAAATTAGTCCCACGTGATGTAAAACTATTGAAGTAAATTTCAATATAAAACCGAAAACACAACCCATTGCAACTTTAAAGTAAGTATTAATTTATTTAGACTACAACCACCACAAATTCTCGAAATCAATAACAAGGAGTACCTTGGAAAATCAGATATCATTAAGAAATTATTGGTACCACCATATAGACTAAAGGATGGGCTTTAACAAAATATCTGGACTGTAAGTATCTGAAAAAGTAACTGTAGTAAAATGAAAATGCCTAAAATGAATCGATAATATAATGTGTTTAAAATAAATATACCAGTGATGCGATGTAACATGATATTATTGTAGGTCGTAGTTGTAGTCGCACTCTTGATCCACTCTTTTCGTGTCAAAGCTAAGACATGTCGAGTGGCAAATGTAACTGCAATATTGTAACTGCAGAGAGCGAACGACATCATGCGAAGTTTTGAATGCTAGTGGGACCCTTAAGCAACGGCCCTATTCTAGACCCAATAAGTCGTCGGATTCTTTATAACTCAGAGTGCACTTTCTCTCTCCAATCAGTAGTAAGTTTTATTCCACAATGTTCGTGTCTGCAGGGAAACAGACACTGAATAGAACAAACAGCCGTTTTTATTCTCCTGCACAAAAGAATAAACACCACGTGAGGACTTAAAATGCATTTGAGAAACTAACACTGTTAGGGACAATGAAATATTTAATACCTATTTCATGTAATACCAGAGCTTTTGTTGTTGATAACCAACAACAAAAGTCGGTTACTGCCCGCACAAAAGAGAAGATGGCATAAAAACTAGCAATTAGCAAACTTAAAATTTTTTAGGGACAATAAAGGATTAAATATGTTAAATATGTTACGGGTAACATATTTTCCCTTTTTCAAATTACATATTGTTGATAAAATCTGTAATATAATTATTTTAAATAAATCGTTGTTGTGTTCTTTCTCTACATTGCTTAATACTATAAATAATTCGCAGTTTAGAATTATTTATAACGTAAAAAAAATAATGTTTGTGTGTTCGTCTTCTATGCATTTGCGATTCGTTCATTCGATTGCGATAAAATGTTGGCGAGTGTTTTGCGCACGCCGGAGGAAGGTTTCTGAATTTGTACTGACCACGCAAATGAACTCTGAAGTCGCGAGCAAGAGCCTAGCTAGCTAATATACAGTAACGAACAATTTGAAATGACAGTGTTCATACGTCGTGTGAATAAATTACTTTTGTTCGTCTTACAATAACAGTCATTCTCGAAAGTATAAATGTTAGCAACGTTTGTAGGTGCTTTATTTTCATACGAATTTATACCCATTATATTTAATTTTATTTTCGGTAATTTTTTAGCAATAACCACACAATCAAAGTTGTTGAAAAAAATATATATGAATGTACATGATATTTATAATCGAGCAGCCGAGAAAAATAGCATTTAAAGTAAATATTCTTGATAAAAAAAATCCCAAAATAACCTCTGAACAGAATTTATGGGGAAAAAAGCAGTTTTTGTGGTTAACATATTCTAATAAAATTCGGCAAACAAATGTCTTTTATGAATATTAACACATCGAACGAGTCAGATTCTCGATAAATTCAATTGTTTAGAAGAAAATACATGGTTTATTGTTTTTTTCTCACTTATGGTAAGCACTTATGGTATTAGTATGGGTAGTGGTTTAGTATGGATGTTGCAATCGTAGCGTTGTGTCGCGTGTGGTATCTGTTTTAGTAAATAACCGAAAGAAAAGACATTCTAAGAATTTCCCCAACACTTTCATTTAGATTTTCCTGTAAACTGTGAAACTGTGCGTGAGGCCAATATACTATATTTTTTCAGTACTACACCAAATAGTTAAGGAGGAAAGGGGGAAACGCTCGGTTTTCGTATATTTTCCTTAATATATGTCAGTAAATTCCGAGGTATAGGGCGTGATACCGCGTCACTGTTAGGGACTCGACACTCTCTTCGTCTCATTCCTTCCAGGGGCCTAATTCACTATGACAATATAGATTTCGCCCATATGTCTTACAACGCGTAAACCATGTCAATATCGTGTCTTCTTTAAACCATGTCGCGGCAAGGAATCCAGTACTTTGTATTCTGTATGCCCCAAGACAAATTGTCTATAGTACATTATAAATTCACTAGTACGTTCTGAACATAACTTTTGTAGTATTTGATCTCAAATATTTTTAATTGAAATTTTATTTATTAAGTGATGTTGAGAATATTATTTTATAACCAAATAATTCTTAATCAATGACTGAAAGAATTGTAACAAAAAACGTGAATAGTAAACAGTTTTTATTGGAAATTTAATCGTAGGTATAATAAATTGCAACTACCTACCATAATAGATTTTAATTCTATTAGCGGGTTTTCAACATAATCTAGTCGATTATCTATATTTTGTTAATATTTACATTTGTTCGCAGACTGTACGAAAGATGTAGGCATGCCGTTGTGCGGCAAGTAAAAAAAAACAGTTTTTCTGCAAATCAAGTAAAAGTCACAACAGACATAATCTTATTAATTTGTGATCGCAGCGATTCCACGCGATTGTCTAACGTGGAATTTTTGACAGTTCAAATCACGCTAACGTCGCGGTAATTCCGCGCGAGATCGTTAAATGTGTCTTACGGAATACGCTTTTTCCAGATATCGTAGAAAAGTATGGAATTGACGTGGTTTCGAAGCAAGGAATCGCTAAATGGTCATAGTGAATTAGGCCCCTCTTGTGATAACTAAACATGATTTCGCACGAGAGGGAGAGATTTTCTTAACAGAAAATAATTACACGTGAGTGGATAAATACGTAACTATGTAGGTAGGTTAAATTAAAATTTTAAAACTTGTCTACAACAAATACGAAAAAGAAATACCGAAGCACAGCACCGAAGCACGTTAGTACAAAAAGTAAATCGTTGGTTATTTTAACAGCATCACGTACGCTATTTATGTAGGTATGTATATTTATAGTGAATAAAATTGTAACGATTTTATTCTCTATAAATATACACCCAAATGGAAAATAGTGAACGCTATGTTCACATAATGGATTCAGACGTGTCAGAAACAATCGAGTGGTCTGTTGGCCCTGAAAAGGGCCGTTTATCAAATTCACTCCGCCGCGATCGGGACGCCCACGTGTGCCTCGATCACCTGCAGTCAGGACAATACCATCGACCTCTCGGTACCTTCTTCACTTTCACGCAGGAGAGATGGAACCAACCGTATAGGCAGTCGGCCCCATCGCAGCCGATCATGTCCTCCGGGAGATGCTCCCCGCAATAACAATACGGGCTTTCTCCCGCGGAGGCCATGTCCTCTCCTGCGGCACCTCCCGTCGTGGTATTCTCCGTCGCCTTGTCCTGGTGAGGTAATACGCCGCACACATGTTTGGCATAGCGCCACGCGCTATAGCCGCACGCCGAGCACTTGTAACTTTCGGTGCCGTGTCTCCAATACAAGTGCTCTAGCAGAACGGCGTACTCCTCAAAGCGGAAACCGCAGGCGAGACACGTGTGGGTGGCGAGCATCGTAGTGACGTTACTAGCTAGCTTAGCGATGTTACCCGTTCGAAGGTTACGTGTAGAATGACCAGGTTTTGGTTTTTGTAACGACCTCATTTTATACTAATCGGGAACAATGTATAGGGTGGCCATTAGCTAAACTTTCTTAGAGTTAACAATGAATTGTATTCCAGGTACAGATACTTAAGTAAAGTGATTAGTGATAACAATAGAAGGCAGAATCCTACGACGAGGTACTTATTACTGTTTTTATGCATTAGTACATTAACTCAATTGTTGGCGTACTTGTTTATTATTAAAAATGGAAAATTATTGTGCTTTAAGTTGCTCGCCTTTAATAAAAAAATACTGAATGCGCCACATCGAACGGTGTGATGCCATGCTCGAATAGACGAATCTTAAAGTTTTAACTTCACCCACCTATGCACGTAGGTACTTATTCACTCATGTGTAGATATTTTACGTTAATAAATCTCTCTTGTGAAATTACACGTTTAAAGTTATCGCAAAAAAGGAACGAGACGAAGAGGAGGGAGGCAGGCTGCACGTTGTCTGCCTGCCTGTGTACTACTACGCACACACATGTATCCACTAATAATAATATGTACCTACGTATTCATCGAATTTTGTTTGAATTAATCTTTTTGCGTTTATAAACAGTCATATAAAAAAGATAAATAATTACTTCTCCAAAAATAATGAAACAATTTATTTTGCCGTGACGACACACAGATATTTGAGAAATTAGGAAGCGACTACGAATAAATGTATATATATAATAAATGTTATAAGATAAAACAAACATGAATGTATCAGTCAACCGAAAACGTAGGGGCCTATACAATTTATAATAAGCATACCATACGAGTATGTACTTAAGCGTATTTGTACATACATATACTCTGCTTCCTATACTCTGTAAAACGTTTACAGAGTGCCTGGTATGTTTTTTTAACCTTATTACACATACACGAGCGTAGAACGTATCTGGGTAAGGCCTTAGATTTTGCCACTTTTTGAAAAAAAAGTGTCTCAAATTTTGACTGCGTATAAAAAAAAGTACTTGATAAATTGTAATAAAGGTATCTGAAGTAGAATATATAATTCTTCTACTATTAGACTGTATTTTTAAAGAGAACGTAAGTCGTGTAGTTAAAAAAATACCGCGAGTTAAAATCGTTAGGACCCCAAATTTAGCCAAAAACACGCTGTTTTTTTGTTCCGCCAACGTAATTGGCATTATAAAACTTATATTTTTTACAATGAAAGTCTAATTAATTATGAATATCTGAAATGTCCCAAAGTTAAGCTGCTACATTATAGTTTTCGTGTCTTTAAATACTCGTTTTTTATTGAGTTATCATTGTTTAAAACTTTGTCTCCATTATTTTCGCTTATACGTTACGATTTTGTATGTTACCAAATTCCGACTTCCATGTATTAAAAACAGCTCATGATAGTATTTTGAAATGGCGTGCGTTTTGGCTGTGAATTTTTTTCGAATTTTAACGATTTCAAACGTAAATAACAGTTTTATTTACGCACATTTTAACTAATACTATGCACAAGGGATTAATAAGTGCGAACTAATGTATCTTACTCTGAAATTCCACTCGGTTTTGTAATTATAGCTATTTATAACCTCAATAATCACGCTTCTCCTTTACTTCTATGTAGCTTCTATGTTACTAGTAACGTTGATTATATGTTACGTAACGTTGAAGTGTTCTAAAGGTTCGTACATAATAGTATTATAATTTTTGTACTCAGTACTAGTTTTCATACAATTATTAAACTTGAATTGATTTGAATTCGTACCTTACGCTTTTTAATTGCCGCATTGTACAAAATATGACGTAAACGCACTTCCTAGCGAGATTAAATTTTTAGCTAAAATTAAATTACAGACCTTAACGCTTTACAAATAATTACAATGAAATTGATAACGAAAGAAAATATTTTGTGGTAGCATTTAATTTTAGACCTTAATGCATCACGAATAAAATTTCAATCCAGTTATTTTTATGTATTTGTTAAATTGGGGGAATGTTGTCGAATTGTTTGTGTGAGTAAGCGTCTATAAAATCATTGCATTTGAGTGCTCCCATTTACTTGTGGTAGTACCTCACCTCCCACGAAAAATGCCAAAAAGTGTTAAATGAGAAATAGCGCGAATGTCTCCTTCCGTTGTAGGTACTCAATGAAGTGATGTGGTCAGATTGCCGTGGTTGTGTACCTAATAACTCCAAACTATTAATACTTAGATTTAACATTTTTCCCTACTCTGCGCGCATTTCACTAATTTTTCTGCTATCATTGAATATAGTTTATACTAATACAGATTGGTATTAATTTTGTACCGAAGTTTATGGTCCAAGCATACATATCGTATTACTAAACTTTAACGCCAAAAATACCACATTATGTTCTCAGCTTTACAAACATTTTGCGTTACTTGTGTGTTATCGTAACATAGAAGTTTCTATGTTACTCAATGTTACAAAGCAAAATTTACGGCCTTACCCATCTACGTTTATGTGTCACGATAAATGTGTTCTGAAAGTCAACAAATTCACACGAGTCACTTTTGATAGTATTTACATAAAAATCAACGAACCAACTCTCTTGTTATCATTTATTGGCCTTGTTGCTTTCCTTTGTACTCTCCTTGTCGATTGCGCCGCTGGTACTTCCCTGCACGCTTATTCTTAGGACTAAGGGAACCTGCACGTGCATGTTATACATTTTTACTACTGTGACACTTATTTTTCCAAGGAAATTGAAAATACAATGAGTTATTTGGATTACTACAGTAATATTCAACATGAATTTCGCAACAGAGCTAAGTTCCAAATGGAACTTGCAAATGGATCCAAAGTGATCTTCACTTAGGTAGAAGTCCCTGTCACGGTCGCCACTTTTCTTGTTGACAATTATGTACGAGTAACAAGAAATAAATCGTTTTGGGAGCTCTAGGTATAAAATATAGGAAAATATGTATATTCCAGGTTAACAATTTGTTTTACGCTGTACGGTGTCGTAACGCGGTCTGACTGCGAGACTGGCGGACGCGCGTCCGTGCCTCTAGCCCCGCGCCGCGCACGCCTCGCCTTGGTCGCAGACACGTCAATAAAAACTCTAAACGCCTTTTCGTACTTTCGTAGGGGTCAAACTTACACCCTTCGACCGAATCGATCTCACCAGAGTTGATTCTCGGTAAACGAGAAAACATTCGTTCACTTATTTATGATACACTCAAAATGATGCATAATTTGGTTTTTTCCACATCGACTGACGTTTCTTTTTATTATTTTCTTTAGAGGTTTATTTTTCAAAACCTGATATATTCTTTATGTGCACAGAATTAGTGCCTACTTGATTAGTACTAATAAAACAGGTTTATTCAAGAGAACAGAATTTTTATTTGTTAACACAACCGCCACATTTTTTAGAGAGGAAGAACACAAATAATACGACAGAGTTGCGATCATCATAATAAAAATAACAACTATAAATTAATTCCACTGTGGTTCCAACACTCCACCTCGATTTGAACATGTAAAACAAGTTAACGTCGAAAATCGTAATACAAGCATTTAACTCGTCTTAGAACTGTACAGCTGAACTATTTAATATTTTATAAAGCAAAGACTATGTTGTAATAAACTAATTAACGGATATAGTGTTCTTATTATTTGTGGATAGGGTTTACTATACCAAGTAGATAGAGTAGAACATTACGATCTCAAGCACAGCAAGTAAATAACATAATTTTAGTGACATATCTTTATCGATTACATGCACCTATAGTTGTACTTTAAAACAAAAGTATTTTTATTATAAATGTTTAAACGTAAACAAAATTTATTTATCCTCTGAGATATAAACACAAAATCAGGTATAATAAAAAATAAAAATCTAAGTAGGCTTTCTAAAATTCATACTATTAGTTCTTAACATGCAATCGGAGGCTACGACAGCTGTCTAGGTATGCAAATGTAGGGGTAACAAATTCACAAAGTGACTAAAAATAGTTGTAGCAAGAATTTTTGAAAGCCTACGTAGTGGTAAAGGTATTAGGGTGGTAAGAAATCTTATCATATCATGAACCGTTTTTACAGCCGGGTTTTTCGATCTCTTTTACTTAACTTTTTCTATTTGAAAACTTTTAGTTTTCTGAATTTTAATACCACATGTTAAAATATGGTATCATAGCCCGTATCAACCCTTGGATTAAGACCGATCCAACGATAAATTGCACTTCAAAATCTATCATGCCGTTTAGCCTACGCAGGCGGTCAAAAAGAAACAGTCGTGCACACACACACACATGCATACATCCGAAAAACGTTACCCTCAACAACTTGGTAACCGCCTTGATTTTACAGACTTAATATTACCGATTAGTCTCATCGGGTGCAACACGCGTTTCAAGAGAGGATCGCGATACAAAGGAATGGCGTAGTTCTGTTTGTGACACTAAGTTCAGAGTCATTTCGATATTAAACGAGTTAATATTTTCTGTCATAATATTTTAATTATAATTTCTTATATTCTCCCGTGATGCAAATTTGAATCTGATAAACAATAACGTTGTTATAAATCTGTTATAAATCTGTTAAGAAAAACCAGTGAACGTTACTGTCTCGTATCTTGTAATCCTTCAGTATACTTCAAAGGAGTTCCAAAAATATATTTGCTTGTTACATGTTTGTTCCCTATAAGTATATGGAAATATACTCTATGGAAAATAATGGACGCTATGTTCACATACCGGATTCAGACGTGTCAGAAACAATCGAGTGGTCTGTTGGCCCTGAAAAGGGCCGTTTCTATAATATCACTCCGCCGCGACCGGGACGCCCACGTGTGCCTCGATCATCTACAGTCAGGACAATACCATCGACCTCTCGGTACCTTCTTCAGTTTCACACAGGACAGATGGAACCAACCGTATAGGCAGTCGGCCCCATCGCAGCCGATCATGTCCTCCGGGAGATGCTCCCCGCAATAACAATACGGGCTTTCTCCCGTGGAGGTCATGTCCTCTCCTGCAGCGTGGATCGTGGTATTGTCCGTCGCCTTTTCCTGGTGAGGTAATACGCCGCACACATGTTTGGCATAGCGCCACGCGCTATAGCCGCACGCCGAGCACTTGTAACTTTCGGTGCCGTGTTTCCAATACAAGTGCTCTAGCAGAACGGTGTACTTCTCGAAGGACAAACCGCAGGCGAGACACGTGTGGGTGACGGGCATCGTAATACGTGACGTAAATACGTAGACGTAACCCTTTCGAAGCTTAGGAGTAGAATAACCAAGTTTTTGTAACTACCCCATTTTATACTAATCGGACACAAAGTATAGGGTGGCCATTAACTAAACTTCCTGGTAGATACTCGTACTTAGGTAAAGTGATTAGCGACAACAACAGCAGGCAGAATATACTTATTACTATTTGTGT
Source organism: Zeuzera pyrina (assembly GCA_907165235.1). Lineage (NCBI taxonomy): Eukaryota > Metazoa > Arthropoda > Insecta > Lepidoptera > Cossidae > Zeuzera > Zeuzera pyrina. The sequence goes on from OU015624.1 coordinate 16,786,218, forward strand.
GCATTAGCAAATTATATCGGATTAATTGTTCACGTACTTATTTATTATATTATTAAGAATGGAAAAATTATGCTCTTAACAGTTTGCATTTAAATAAATAATACTGAATGCGCCGGACTAAACGACGTGATGCCTAGGTAGTACGTACTTATCCATTCATGTGTAAATATTTCATGTTAGGAAATCGCTCTCTTGTGAAATCATAATAATTATGTTTTCTATTAAAGTTATCGAGCGTATAAAGAGTGAACGAGACGAAGAGGAGGGAGGCAGGCGACGTGTTGTCTGCCTGCAGCTTGTGCACTACTACGCGTACGTACTATGTGTGCATAGTGTACATATGTACCATATAATAGATAAGCATTTCCTTACACTTAATATGTTAAGTTTGTAAATGCGTGTTCTACGCAATAATTTCAAAAAAAAAAAGATAAATGAGTACTTCTCAGAAAATAATGAAAAAAAAAAAACATTTTGCCGTGACGACATGCAGATAATAATTTCTAAAATTAATATTTCAGGCATTAAAATAAAACAAACTTTAACGCATTTGTCTATGAAAAATCTGGACGCCTATGTAATTTATATTGTACCTACACCTTATCATTCATACGTATTACATATTGTATATAATCCGTAAAACGTTTACAGAGTACCTGGTGTGATTTTACTTAATCCTTATTACATACAACATGAGCGTAGTGCGTACGTGTATGTGTCCCAACCAAGCCTCGTATCGTTTGCTGCCCACGTCGCTTTCTTTTGTTCTCTCATCTCATTACCGATTACGCCTCAGAGAACTTATTTATATGTATCCTTATTGTTAGCGTTTTGTACATTTTTATGATTCATGCTTTTCCTACGAAATTGAAAGTACAATTAGTTATTTGGACGATTTTGTTTATAACGAAAGAGTACATAAGTACATATGTTAATATTTACAAAATTAAAACTACACATTATCCTAAATAATAGACTTCCTCAAAGTTGCCGCTTAGAAAGCTGTCATTGCTTAAGGTACCCAGCAGACTGGCAGCAATTTTTGGATTACTGCAGTAATATTCAATAGGTGAATACCTAATGCGCATCAGGGCTATGTTCTTTCACTTTAAATACCGTAATAGTTCAGGAAGACTCGCGAGAATACGAGAAGCAGCCGTCAACATTGAATGGAAAATCATGCTTTAATCGGCCATGGTTTTTAGCTTTTTTTACTTATGATATGTATGTAGGTACTGAGCAGTAATTTATTGCGTGGTTGGAAATTGTTAGTTCTTAAACACTAGGTATTTATCTAACAACGTTTTGACACGGTCTCAACTATTTAGAAATTATTGTTATTATTATTAGAACGTTGATACGGTCATTAAGCATGACTATATGACTATAGTCGCGGTTGGTCGAACTATGATATTGTTACAGGATTTTTATGGACATTGATTTTTTTAGAGTAGTTGCAGTTTAATAACTGCCTTACAGATTCCTTCGAAATTTATGTGAAAACGACAAATCGTTTAAGGACGCGTACCTGCCTACATGTTATTATGACTGAGTGTATGTTAGTAGAAAGAAGAAAATCTTCATCTGTATTGCAGAAACGGGACTGGTGACGCATGATGCAGAGAGCTACGAGTACTTGATGTACGGTTAGAGCACTTGGGGATGTACCAAATACTTCTACGGCGTTTCGCCTCATCGAAAGTTGAGGTATAATTCGAATAATATACCAGTGAGTGACGCGATGTAACATGATATTATTGTAGGTCGCAGTTGTGGTCTTGATCTTGCACTCTTGATCCACTCTTTTCGTGTAAAAACTAAGACATGTCGAGTGGCAAATGTAACTGCAATATTGTAACTGCAGAGAGCGAACGACATCATGCAGTTTTGAATGTTAGTGGGACCCTTAAGCAACGGCCCTGTTCTAGACCCAATAAGTCGTCGGATTCTTTATAACTCCAGAGTGCACTTTCTCTCTCCAATCAGTAGTAAGTTTCATTCCACAATGTTCGTGTCTGCAGGGAAACAGACACTGAATAGAACAAACAGCAGTTGTTTTTGTGCTCCTGCACAAAAGAATAAACACCACGTGAGGACTTAAAATGCATTTGAGAAACTAACACTGTTAGGGACAATGAAGTATTTAATACCTATTTCATGTAATACCAGAGCTTTTGTTGTTGATAACCAACAACAAAAGTCGGTTACTGCCCGCACAAAAGAGAAGATGGCATAAAAACTAGCAATTAGCAAACTTAAAATTTTTTAGGGACAATAAAGGATTCGTTCTTTCCTATAGGCACCTGAGATTACTTTTAATAACGAAAGTCGATTATTTGTTACTACAGTAGGTACATTAGATAGTAAACGATGCTTACTTGTCGGTTGTTTTCATGTAAATGGGAACAATTCTCCATAGTTCATTCTCCTTTTAATTTGTTTAGGGATTACGTTACGGGTAACATATTTTCCCTTTTTCAAATTACATATTGTTGATAAAATCTGTAATATAATTATTTTAAATAAATCGTTGTTGTGTTCTTTCTCTACATTGCTTAATACTATAAACAATTCGCAGTTTAGAATTATTTTTAACGTAAAAAAAATAATGTTTGTGTGTTCGTCTTCTATGCATTTGCGATTCGTTCATTCGATTGCGATAAAATATTGGCGAGTGTTTTGCGCACGCCGGAGGAAGGTTTCTGAATTTGTACTGACCACGCAAATGAAGTCTGAAGTCGCGAGCAAGAGCTAGCTAGCTAATATACAGTAACGAACAATTTGAAATGACAGTGTTCATACGTCGTGTGAATAAATTACTTTTGTTCGTCTTACAATAATAGTCATTCTCGAAAGTATAAATGTTAGCAACGTTTGTAGGTGCTTTATTTTCATACGAATTTATACCCATTATATTTAATTTTATTTTCGGTAATTTTTTAGCAATAACCACACAATCAAAGTTGTTGAAAAAAATATATATGAATGTACATGATATTTATAATCGAGCAGCCGAGAAAAATAGCATTTAAAGTAAATATTCTTGATAAAAAAAAATCACAAAATAACCTCTGAACAGAATTTATGGGGAAAAAAGCCGTTTTTGTGGTTAACATATTCTAATAAAATTCGGCAAATAAATGTCTTTTATGAATATTAACACATCGAACGAGTCAGATTTCCGATAAATTCAATTGTTTAAAAGAAAATACATGGTTTATTGTTTTTTTCTCACTTATGGTAAGCACTTATGGTATTAGTATGGGTAGTGGTTTAGTATGGATGCTGCAATCGTAGCGTTGTGTCGTGGTATCTGTTTTAGTAAATAACCGAAAGAAAAGAAATTCTAAGAATTTCCTAAACACTTTCATTTAGTTTTTCCTGTAAACTGTGAAACTGTGCGTGAGGCCAATATCGTATATTTTTTCAGTACTACACCAAATGGTTAAGGAGGAAAGGGGGAAACGCTCGGTTTTCGTATATTTTCCTTAATATATGTCAGTAAATTCCGAGGTATAGGGCGTGATACCGCGTCACTGTTAGGGACTCGACACTCTCTTCGTCTCATTCCTTCCAGGGGCCTAATTCACTATGACAATATAGATTTCGCCCATATGTCTTACAACGCGTAAACCATGTCAATATCGTGTCTTCTTTAAACCATGTCGCGGCAAGGAATCTAGTACTTTGTATTCTGTATGCCCCAAGACGAATTGTCTATAGTACATTATAAATTCACTAGTACGTTCTGAACATAACTTTGGTAGTATTTGATGTCAAATATTTTTAATTGAAATTTTATTTATTAAGTGATGTTGAGAATATTATTTTATAACCAAATAATTCTTAATCAATGACTGAAAGAATTGTAACAAAAAACGTGAATAGTAAACAGTTTTTATTGGAAATTTAATCGCAGGTATAATAACTTGCAACTACCTACCATAATAGATTTTAATTCTATTAGCGGGTTTTCAACATAATCTAGTCGATTATCTATATTTTGTTAATATTTACATTTGTTCGCAGACTGTACGAAAGATGTAGGCATGCCGTTGTGCGGCAAGTAAAAAAAAACAGTTTTTCTGCAAATCAAGTAAAAGTCGCAACAGACATAATCTTATTAATTTGCGATCACAGCGATTCCACGCGATTGTCTAACGTGGAATTTTTGACAGTTCAAATCACGCATTAGCTAAACTTTCTTAGAGTTAACAATGAATTGTATTCCAGGTACAGATACTTAATTAAAGTGATTAGTGATAACAATAGAAGGCAGAATCCTACGACGAGGTACTTATTACACACACATGTATCCACTAATAATAATATGTACCTACGTATTCATCGAATTTTGTTTGAATTAATCTTTTTGCCTTTATAAACAGTCATATAAAAAAGATAAATAATTACTTCTCCAAAAATAATGAAACAATTTATTTTGCCGTGACGACACACAGATATTTGAGAAATTAGGAAGCGACTACGAATAAATGTATATATATAATAAATGTTATAAAATAAAACAAACATGAATGTATCAGTCAACGTACGCATACGAGTATGTACTTAAGCGTATTTGTACATACATATACTCTGCTTCCTATACTCTGTAAAACGTTTACAGAGTGCCTGGTATGTTTTTTTAACCTTATTACACATACACGAGCGTAGAACGTATCTGGGTAAGGCCTTAGATTTTGCCACTTTTTGAAAAAAAAGTGTCTCAAATTTTGACTGCGTATAAAAAAAAAAGTACTTGATAAATTGTAATAAAGGTATCTGAAGTAGAATATATAATTCTTCTACTATTAGACTGTATTTTTAAAGAGAACGTAAGTCGTGTAGTTAAAAAAATACCGTGAGTTGAAATCGTTAGGACCCCAAATTTATCCAAAAACACGCTGTTTTTTTGTTCCGCCAACGTAATTGGCATTATAAAACTTATATTTTTTACAATGAAAGTCTAATTAATTATGAATATCTGAAATGTCCCAAAGTTAAGCTGCTACATTATAGTTTTCGTGTCTTTAAATACTCGTTTTTTAATGAGTTATCATTGTTTAAAACTTTGTCTCCATTATTTTCGCTTATACGTTACGATTTTGTATGTTACCAAATTCCGACTTCCATGTATTAAAAACAGCTCATGATAGTATTTTGAAATGGCACTGGCGACACGGAGTACCCAGGTAACATGTTAGAAAAAGAAAATGCGCCATTTTGACGTCTCTGGTGTTTGTCAAAGGTGTACACGTGCGTTTTGGCTGTGAATTTTTTTTCGAATTTTAACGATGTCAAACGTAAATAACAGTTTTATTTACACACATTTTAACTAATACTATGCACAAGGGATTAATAAGTGCGAACTAATGTATCTTACCCTGAAATTCCACTCGGTTTTGCAATTATAGCTATTTATAACCTCAATAATCACGCTTCTCCGTTACTTCTATGTAGCTTCTATGTTACTAGTAACGTTGATTCTATGTTACGTAACGTTGAAGTGTTCTAAAGGTTCGTACATAATAGTATTATAATTTTTGTACTCAGTACTAGTTTTCATACAATTATTAAACTTGAATTGATTTGAATTCGTACCTTACGCTTTTTAATTGCCGCATTGTACAAAATATGACGTAAACGCACTTCCTAGCGAGATTAAATTTTTAGCTAAAATTAAATTACAGACCTTAACGCTTTACAAATAATTACAATGAAATTGATAACGAAAGAAAATATTTTGTGGTAGCATTTAATTTTAGACCTTAATGCATCACGAATAAAATTTCAATCCAGTTATTTTTATGTATTTGTTAAATTGGGGGAATGTTGTCGAATTGTTTGTGTGAGTAAGCGTCTATAAAATCATTGCATTTGAGTGCTCCCATTTACTTGTGGTAGTACCTCACCTCCCACGAAAAATGCCAAAAAGTGTTAAATGAGAAATAGCGCGAATGTCTCCTTCCGTTGTAGGTACTCAATGAAGTGATGTGGTCAGATTGCCGTGGTTGTGTACCTAATAACTCCAAACTATTAATACTTAGATTTAACATTTTTCCCTACTCTGCGCGCATTTCACTAATTTTTCTGCTATCATTGAATATAGTTTATACTAATACAGATTGGTATTAATTTTGTACCGAAGTTTATGGTCCAAGCATACATATCGTATTACTAAACTTTAACGCCAAAAATACCACATTATGTTCTCAGCTTTACAAACATTTTGCGTTACTTGTGTGTTATCGTAACATAGAAGTTTCTATGTTACTCAATGTTACAAAGCAAAATTTACGGCCTTACCCATCTACGTTTATGTGTCACGATAAATGTGTTCTGAAAGTCAACAAATTCACACGAGTCACTTTTGATAGTATTTACATAAAAATCAACGAACCAACTCTCTTGTTATCATTTATTGGCCTTGTTGCTTTCCTTTGTACTCTCCTTGTCGATTGCGCCGCTGGTACTTCCCTGCACGCTTATTGTTAGGACTAAGGGAACCTGCACGTGCATGTTATACATTTTTACTACTGTGACACTTATTTTTCCAAGGAAATTGAAAATACAATGATTTATTTGGATTACTACAGTAATATTCAACATGAATTTCGCAACAGAGCTAAGTTCCAAATGGAACTTGCAAATGGATCCAAAGTGATCTTCACTTAGATAGAAGTCCCTGTCACGGTCGCCACTTTTCTTGTTGACAATTATGTACGAGTAACAAGAAATAAATTGTTTTGGGAGCTTTGGGTATAAAATATAGGAAAATATGTATATTCCAGGTTAACAATTTGTTTTACGCTGTACGGTGTCGTAACGCGGTCTGACTGCGAGACTGGCGGACGCGCGTCGTGCCACTAGCCCCGCACCGCGCACGCCTCGCCTTGGTCGCAGACACGTCATAAAAACTCTAAACGCCTTTTCGTACTTTCGTAGGGGTCAAACTTACACCCTTCGACCGAATCGATCTCACCAGAGTTGATTCTCGGTAAACGATAAAACATTCGTTCACTTATTTATGATACACTCAAAATGACGCATAATTTGGTTTTTTACACATCGACTGACGTTTCTTTTTATTATTTTCTCTAGAGGTTTATTTTTCAAAACCTGATATATTCTTTATGTGCACAGAATTAGTGCCTACTTGATTAGTACTAATAAAACAGGTTTATTCAAGAGAACAGAATTTTTATTTGTTAACACAACCGCCACGTTTTTCAGAGAGAAAGAACACAAATAATACGACAGAGTTGCGATCATCATAATAAAAATAACAACTATAAATTAATTCCACTGTGGTTCCAACACTCCACCTCGATTTGAACATGTAAAACAAGTTAACGTTGAAAATCGTAATACCAGAGCATTTAACTCGTCTTAGAACTGTACAGCTGAACTATTTAATATTTTATAAAGCAAAGACTATGTTGTAATAAACTAATTAACGGATATAGTGTTCTTATTATTTGTGGATAGGGTTTACTATACCAAGTAGATAGAGTACAACATTACGATCTCAAGCACAGCAAGTAAATAACATAATTTTAGTGACATATCTTTATCGATTACATGCACCTATAGTTGTACTTTAAAACAAAAATATTTTTATTATAAATGTTTAAACATAAACAAAATTTATTTATCCTCTGAGATATAAACACAAAATCAGGCATAATAAAAAATAAAAATCTAAGTAGGCTGTCTAAAATTCATACTATTAGTTCTTAACATGCAATCGGAGGCTACGCCAGCTGTCTAGGTATGTAAATGTAGGGGTAACAAATTCACAAAGTGACTAAAAATAGTTGTAGCAAGAATTTTTGAAAGCCTACGTAGAATGTTCTACTAGGTACTCCGTGAAGTACAAAAATAAGTGGTAAAGGTATTAGGGTGGTAAGAAATCTTATCATATCATGAACCGTTTTTACAGCCGGGTTTTTCGATCTCTTTTACTTAACTTTTTCTATTTCAAAATATTTTTGGTTTTCTGAATTTTAATACCACATGTTAAAATATGGTATCATAGCCCGTATCAACCCTTGGATTAAGACCGATCCAACGATAACTTGCACTTCAAAATCTATCATGCCGTTTAGCCTACGCAGGCGGTCAAAAAGAAACAGTCGTGCACACATACACACATGCAGACATCCGAAAAACGTTACCCTCAACAACTTGGGAACCGCCTTGATTTTACAGACTTAATATTACCGATTAGTCTCATCGGGTGCAACACGCGTTTCAAGAGAGGATCGCGATACAAAGGAATGGCGTAGTTCTGTTTGTGACACTAAGTTCAGAGTCATTTCGATATTAAACGAGTTAATATTTTCTGTCATAATATTTTAATTATAATTTCTTATATTCTCCCGTGATGCAAATTTGAATCTGATAAACAATAACGTTGTTATAAATCTGTTATAAATCTGTTAAGAAAAACCAGTGAACGTTACTGTCTCGTATCTTGTAATCCTTCAGTATACTTCAAAGGAGTTCCAAAAATATATTTGCTTGTTACATGTTTGTTCCCTATAAGTGTATGGAAATATACTCTATGGAAAATAATGGACGCTATGTTCACATACCGGATTCAGACGTGTCAGAAACATTTGAGAGATCTGTTGGCCCTGAAAAGGGCCGTTTCTATAATATCACTCCGCCGCGACCGGGACGCCCACGTGTGCCTCGATCATCTACAGTCAGGACAATACCATCGACCTCTCGGTACCTTCTTCAGTTTCACACAGGAGAAATGGAACCAACCGTATAGGCAGTCGGCCCCATCGCAGCCGATCATGTCCTCCGGGAGATGCTCCCCGCAATAACAATACGGGCTTTCTCCCGTGGAGGCCATGTCCTCTCCTGCAGCGATCGTGGTATTGTCCGTCGCCTTTTCCTGGTGAGGTAATACGCCGCACACATGTTTGGCATAGCGCCACGCGCTATAGCCGCACGCCGAGCACTTGTAACTTTCGGTGCCGTGTTTCCAATACAAGTGCTCTAGCAGAACGATGTACTTCTCGAAGGACAAACCGCAGGCGAGACACGTGTGGGTGACGGGCATCGTAATACGTGACGTAAATATGTTACCCTTTCGAAGCTTAGGAGTAGAATAACCAAGTTTTTGTAACTACCCCATTTTATACTAATCGGACACAAAGTATAGGGTGGCCATTAACTAAACTTCCTGGTAGATACTCGTACTTAGGTAAAGTGATTAGCGATAACAATAGCAGGCAGAATATACTTATTACTATTTGTGTGCATTAGCAAATTATATCGGATTAATTGTTCATGTACTTATTTATTATATTATTAAGAATGGAAAAATTATGCTCTTAACAGTTTGCATTTAAATAAATAATACTGAATACGCCGGACTAAACGGCGTGATGCCTAGGTAGTACGTACTTACATAGGTAGGCGACGTGTTGTACGCCTGCAGCTTGACGTATGTACCATATACGAGGGCTGCTATTTATGTATCCGGAATAACAAAGTGAAACACACATATAGCATTTATTGTAGTTTTATTGCTTTATGTTAAAGTAGTTGAGGTAATCTCATGGTGGATCCCATGGTGAGTACTATAGCTGTAAATAAGGGCAAGCAATGATGATAGGACTAGGGAATAGGATCCTAATGTCTACATGTGCTTGTTACAGAGTTCAAAGGACACCTAAAAAAACCAGGTGGACCTCCTATCCCTATATGTAATGAATACTTTGGAATAGTAGTAAAATCTATTCAACATTCATCTAAACTTCAGTATGAACTAATCAAAATAGTTCTTAGAATGGTTTGGTGCACTACTCTGACTATCAAGAAGTCTAAGTCTTCTTCACTTGGGTGCTATATCGCGTGGCCAGGTCGCAGTTCCTGTTAAGGGATAATCTTTGAGAACCAGGGCATGTGGGTGCTGTGATGCTAGTAGATGTTCGACAAAGGGGAAGACTGAGAATTAGGTGCAGTTGGTGGATGACCACTTCCTTCTTTAGATTGATCAGTGATAAAACTGATAACACTACTTGTAACTAATAAATGATTCTCTGTTAGATATTAGCTCCACATAAAGGTATTGTGTATCTAATATATATTTTTCTCTGTGAAATGAAATACTGATTAATAAGGTATAAAATGTACTTGGGTTTATGTATCTGTAACACTAAGAATTTAAATGCAGTACATAAACAAGGTAATGGTGTCTAAGCCTTTATAACTAGGTACCTACACTTCTCTTTAATTTAAGTTAACATAAATAAATTATGTTGTTGTAACTATAACAAGTAATATCTGAGCTCAATATTTGTATAACTAATACTAATGAATTATTCTGTAAATTAATTAATATTTAAGTGCTGTTAGATAATAAATGTTCTTATTTAATATATATGATAAACAGAATAATGTTGTTTAACCATAGCATTTAATCTTTTTAAATTGTTACTAACTTTATAATGAATACATAGTGTAACAGAAGGGTGAATTTGAAAAAAGAATAAAACGAATATCCTCGTGCAGAGCTTTTATGAGATCTTCGCTTTACAAAAATTAGAGATGAACTGACGCCGTTACCCCGTTACCCGCCCTTTTTATACAAAATTCAAATAATCACTTCCATAGAAAATTAATTGATACCAGTATACAAATTTAAAAAATATCAAATTGTGATGCCAGTATACAAAATTAAAAAGTATCATATTGATTGTGCTATTTATTGCCTACTACCGCCGAGCCGATATTGTTGGAGGATGAAGCGTCTAACAATAGTGAGCTGATTGAATCCACCATAGAGATTAAATTATAAGAAATAAATGTTGTTTCTTCGTGTGATGTTTTTCTGGTGTCTAATTAATTAACTTTCTATAAATATCCCATTAGATGTCGATTGCAGAGGTGTACTAGGCGCCCTTAAACAAATTAGGTACACCACTCTCCAGGTGACACTAATAATAACATCATCAATTACTCAACCCACACCTCACTCTGCCGGCCTGAGCAAGCCACGTTGCAATTTATATTGTACACCTTATCATTCATACGTATTACATATTGTATATAATCCGTAAAACGTTTACAGAGTACCTGGTGTGAGTTTACTTATTCTTATTACATACAACATGAGCGTAGTGCGTACGTGTATGTGTCCCAACCAAGCCTCGTATCGTTTGCTGCCCACGTAGCTTTCTTTTGGTCTCTCACTATCGATTACACCTCAGGTAACTTACTTAGGGCGCTTTCAATTTATGCGGTTGAATCGTACCGCTGCCGCACGTTCCTCGTGCAGGTATATAACGTTCCTACAGCAGGACGGTTGCAGCACGGCAGCAGTCCGACACCAACCGTCTAAATTGAAAGCGTACAAGGCTGCCAGTGTGATCATATTTGAATGATTTCTGACAACAATCGAACCATGGATTCGGACGAAGAAGCCTTACTGTTAGTGCTTTTGTTGAAATAATATAAACGAAAAAAACCCCGCCCGAGAGTTTACTTATGTTTTCTTGTCATATAAAGCAGGTGATTTTCACAAGCTTTACCCAAGTTTAAAAGAAAATTCAACCAAGTGAGACGTACTTCTATTTCATTTATGAACTCTTCTGTGTTCATATCATCCATAATTTTTGCAAAACTTGTATATATTGTTAAATATGAAATATAACGGAAGCACTGATCACTATGAACACGTTATCAATTCTTCATCACAACTATTATGTACTTGACTATTCGACGGCTTTTCAACAACTGAACTCGTACAAGACGAAAATCAGACTTTTATGCAGCCCCGCTACACGCAGGAAATCCATTCTACCCTCGTGCTTCTTACTAAAATGTTACAAAATGTCATGCGTAGGCAATTTATGTGATTAAAATTAATGTGAAACTAATATTACGTATTTTTGTTTGTTCCAGACCAAACTATGCTTCGCACAATTGTGTCTTATCGTGTACATACAGTGACCTCTTTCAAACTTTTCCCAGAGTAGCGTACGTGATGCTGTGTAAATAACCATTCCCTTTTATACTTACGTTCAGTCTGCGCTTTGGTATTTTTTTTCGTAATATCAAATTACTCTAAACATTTTATAAATAAGACATCTCGTATTATTATCTCACTTAAAATGAGCATACGTGATACTGTAGTGTAGTGTACGCTTCATTCTTTCCTTTTCTCTCCTGTGTGAAGGTGAAGAAAGTACCGAGCAGTTAACGGAATCGTCCTGACTGCAGATGATCGAAGCACTCAGTGCAGCAGCAGCAGCAGCAGTCCGAGCTATCAATGAAATCATCCTGACTGCAGATGATCGAAGCACTCGTGGGCGTACCGGTCGCGGAGGAGTGATATTTTCAAGGCTTACAAATCTCAAATGTTTTTGACACGTCTGAATCCATTACGTGAACATAGCGTTTATTATTTTCCATAGGGAATAAAATTGTGACGGCTTGAATAGGTACTTTGAAAATATCCAAACAAATATATTTTTGGAACTCCTTTGAAGTATGCTGAAGGATTACAAGACACGAGATTAACATTCACTGGTTCTTAAAAGATTTATAAAAACACTTCACATTATTGTTTATCGAATTCGAATTTCCATCAATGGGAGAATATAAAAAATTCTTCTTAAAATGTTATGGCTGAAAATATTAACTTGTTTAATATTAAAATGACTCGGAACTTAGTGTCATAAATAGAATTAGGCCATTCCTTTGTATCGTGGCCCTCTCTTGCAACTGTTTAGTGTCCCATATTCGCGAACACGGACGCGAATCAACAATGTCCATTGTTCGTAATAGCGAATATTTGCGAATGCGAATGCGATTATTCGTGTGATCATATGTCGATAGTACGCCCGTTGCACGCTATGTGACTAATCGGTAATATTAAGTCGGTAAAATGAAGGTTATTCTCTTTTTGAAACTCTTGTGATTCTAGTGTAAAAAAATATTATAAATCTTAGCAGTCGCATTATCTTTTTATAAATATTTATTTAATATTTTTTTACTTTCTTCGAATTGAATCGAGTTGAAATTCTACGAATTATATATATTCATCACGTCACTAATATGCGTAATATGGACATACATATACCTACGCGTTTTCGATTGTTCCAGACCAAACTATGCTTCGCACAATCACGTTTTATCGAGCACATGCGCCGAGCTACTTTCAAACTTTTCCCAGAGTAGCGTGCGTGATGCTGTATAAATAAATAACCAACGATTTGCTTTTTCTACTTACGAGCAGTCTGTGCTTCGTTATTTCTTTTTCATATTATCTGATTACTCTTAACATTTTATGAACAAAAGATACCTCGGTTTATTATCTCTCTAAAAATAATCATATGTGATGCTGCAGTGCAGTGTGCGCTTCGGTCTTTCCTTTCGCAATATCGTACTGATAGCAGTTTATGCTGATAACATTTTATGAATAAGTCGCCTGTGTTTAAATAATACTTTACCAAAAATTAGCACTCGAAAAAAGTGCATGTGTCCGTTTTCAAGTTAGTTGACAACGCAACGAATACTCTCATTTACATAATATTATATTCGCACATGAGAATGCAGACTTTACGGGTCAGGCTTCGTCTATTTATTCCCTTTAATTTATAAAATTTTTTTCTACATATGAAATATGGAACGGTCGTCATCATTATATTCGCGTTTTATCATGTGACGTGAACACAATCGCTAATATACTCGTACATTACTTCGCTCTAAAGTATAAGTTATTTAAAAGGGTTGCGCCTGGAATGGAATCCTTTACGGAGATAAATCTATCGACTAAAACAATTGCACAGTAGAGTATCGAACTCGTCTACCAAATGAATACACGTATATACCTGTATATGTGAGTACAAAGTGAGTCAAATCAATTTATTCAAGTAAACCCAATTGCAAGGTAGTTTTTAACTTCAATCTACTTTAGTTCGGTTCGAAAAGAAAATCTGAACACTGAGAAAAACCGACAAGAAACTCAGTCAGGTATCATTTTTTCAAGATCTTTCTGCAATTGTTATTTAAAATACATGTGTGCGTTTAATAACAAGTTTAAGGAGAGCGTTTCCGAGATTACCTCCGGTAGAGGTATTTTTAATAATGTTAAACTCGCAAATTATAGAGATTTCAAATCTATAAAAAATATATTCTATAATATCTAAATATCTTTCTTTTAGGTAGTTCGGGAAATAATTAAAAGAAAATTCATTTCATCACTAGTATGGTTGTTGCACCTGATGAGGCTAATGGGTAATAGAGTCGATAAAATCAAGACTGTTTTTTTTAAAGTGTATTATTCAAATATAAATAGATATGATAGGTAGTAGGTACCTACTCTAAAAATATATGTAATGAATATGTAGAAACAATACAGATTTGTACCAAAAGCAATCCGATATAAACGAATGAGAGAAATAAAAAAGAGAACGTGTGAACCGAAAATTCGAAGTGATATGAGTTCGGTAACGACAGGGCGGAATGAAAGGACTGTAAAAACAGTTCGCGAACGGCTGTCCCCAGCACGCCTCGACATTTGCCTTGAATACGAATATATCTGCGTCTGACCTCATTCAATATCCTTTTTCCAAACGAACAGTTTTATCGTCTTTGTTGTTTCCACTCAATGAACACTAACCCCTTGAAGTGAATGATTGTGACGTGCTCGCAAAAAAACTTTATACATCACGTTTGTAAATCCAAATAAATACATAACTTTATAGTCCGTAGCTTTCATATCATACGGTAAATAATAGCAGAGTACCAAACAGGAATAAAACTCCATTTCATATGATTTTGACAAACAATGTGACCTTTTGGTAAAAACATACAAACCTTGTTATAGCGTAATAAATGGGAATCGAATGAGCCTCGATGGCACAGACGTGATCAGATTGGTAAAGTAACGGTATGAATTCACAAAACACCCATTGTTTTCATATACCTACTTACACAACACATTATGCTTATGTATAGGTACATATCAATACTCTACAATGAATGTACTTTATTTCACCATAAAATATACAAAACCAAAAAAAACAAAAAGCATAAATATGCTCGTAGTACAAAGAGCATCTTTTTTGCTGAACTGCAATTTCCTCCAGCAACTTCTGGGTTATAGAACGTAGTTCATGAAAAGGAAAGGCGGCAACAACGACAACGTAAAACAATTTTTTTTCTAATGGCAAACATCCCTAGTAGTTGTGGTCCGGTCCTTATAGCACAGAGAATGCCGCAGTTTGAAACCAGGGGGCTTACCACCATCTCTTATAGCATTATTATTTTAATGTTACATGATTTAAAAAGCTCAAAATTCTGACAATAGGTTAGTGATTAGTTTTATCATTCGACATAATCATCAGTAGGCGAAAGAAATACGTAAGAACCACGATGTTTAGCCGTCCAACTTTTTTTTTCGTCAGGCATCCCGGCCCCGCCTGGAGGGTGGCGGAAGGTATGTGGGACTCCACGGCTGTTAGGTGCAATGCCGGGCAATCCAATAAAACCTGGCGGTGTTCCTCGAGAGCCTTGATGCTGGAGCAACGGGAGCGCGTTGGCACTCTTCCGCGGCCCCGGCGTCAACGGCCGGCGCTAAACCGCCGGCCTCATCTTGTTTTGGGACAGGTCTAGCCCGTCCGACTACTGGAGAGGTGTGCGGGCGCGCGCCCCATCTTGAGGCTATCCGGGGAGTGACCGTTCCCCAAAAGTCACCCCAAGCCTCTAGGGAAACTCCGCCAACGGCACGGCGGGGCGTGGGAGTCCTGAACACGATGACCACTATGGGCACGGGTCCGTTCTCATTTCTCCTATATTCCTCCCAATGGAGGCAGCGCAAGTTGCTGCCGCCACCCTAGCACCGTTTTTGGGCTTTGCCCCACACAGGCTTTGCCACCCAGAATGTGGTCCGCCGATGTCTCATCGGCGGCACACAGCGTGCAATGTGGTTACGCACTATACGAACCCGCCCTGTGGCCATGTTGGCCGCAATGGTAGCATTCCTCGCTGCGGTCCACCTCCGACGTATACGTCGCATGTACATGCTCTTGTTTTAGGCATTTATAACATCTTAACGGTCTCGGGTCTAGCAATATGACGCTGGCCGAGACCCAATCTGCCAGAAAACAACCACCTGCCACCTTCGGTGCTGTTTCCATGGGACACCTCACCCATACCGAGCCTAAGCCCGACAGGGTCCTGTGCACCTTCCCCACTTCATCCGCCATGCATGACCCTATTCTGGCAACAGCTGTAGACCATTCAGCCACCGTCACGGAGTCGTCCAGACAGGCAACGCCCAGCTCTGCACACTTCGTCAGCCTGGACACTCTTACTATATCTGAACTGAGATGTTCCCTAAGCTTCGTAGCTAAAGCGTCAGCTTTCTTCCCACTGGAGACGCCCGGCAGGTTCAAAACGCCTGCGCCGGTGATGGCCTTCCTATAACGGAGCTCACTAATGCCTAGTAGTTTCAGATTAACCTTGCTACGGGCCTCTATGAACACCTGTGCATAGGAGACCCCTTTCGCGGCCACCTCGACAACAACGTGAACACCACGCCAGACAACTAGGGCACCCGCAATTTGGGCTTTTTGGCCCCTCCTTTAATACCTCCTTCCTATTCGGCGGCGAAGCCGGGATAGTGGCGACCTTCCTATTCGGCTGCGAAGAAGCAGCCGGAACCAGAGCGGCCTTTTTACCGCCCTTTTTGTTCTTCACAACGCTGGTAAAGCCGTCGTCCATGTCCTCCAACGCCGGTGGCAGTGATACAAGCTGCGCCGCTGCAGGCTTGGGGCAGGGAGGGCAGCAACACCCTTGCCCGTACCAACATTCTTCTTTCCATCCTTTTTCTTCGGCTGCGACTGTTCGGCTGAAGTCTCAGCAGCCGAAGTAAGTATTCCATCCGCTGCCAAAGACAAACGGACACTTCGTGGGCAGGAGGCGATCCTGCAGCGCTTCGAACCTCGCGTTTACCATTTCGCCTTCTTGCATTGTAATGTGAATCAATGAACCAATTCCTCCTGTCCCGGCAGTAGCCGCTGGTTGGGGGGACTTCAGTTATTATAAGGTGGACGCAGCAGGCCGATTGGCGAGTTTATCCACCTCTTCCTTTAACTCCGTCACGTACTGTTAAGCGGTTCGCGATTAATTTCTTTTTAAAAAAAAACTATTTGAATAGAGACACTACTTTATTTTAGAAAATACATTTATCGAGGATTTGACTGGAACTTGACTGGACTGACTTGGACGAAAGATGGATGTGGACTAACTTGGTGATGGGAGAGAGTCTAGGCTAACGGAAATGCTGACGGAACGAAAACATGGAGCGTGGTGATGCCATCAGCAATAACCCTTACATGCGTGGGGTATAACAGCTTCCCCCTTTTAAACTAAACTTCGCGTTGTAAGCGAAGTTTATGTTAAATTAAACCTCACTTCTTAATCTTGGCATTGGTATTGATTCCCGAATTACTTCTTCACCTTCAGGGTTATTGCTATCAGGTAAGTTCGACGGGACTGGAGCAGTTAGGAAACGATGAACACAATATCTTCTGGTAGACTTATATAGTATAAACACACTTAAGGTAATTAGCAAACAATAAGTAAGTATAGGATAGTATGAACTATATTCTATTAATACATCTGGTTGCTGTAACATTGTATCAACATCCCTCAACATGTCTTTCGAATCGGTATCCAAAGTTTTCAATGTTTCTAAATCAATGTTATATAATTTAACGGCTTAATATCCTTATACAGCATTTCAAATTTATTACTATTGCAACAACTATCATTTATTAGATTAAAGTCAGTATTTATAACATGAGTGCTTATTTTAACATTAAACTGAGAATACATTTCAATATTCCCACAATAGGCAGTACAATCTCGCGGTAAGTTAAGTACACCTGTACCTAATAAGTTAATTTCTGTTAGGTCTTTTCCGCACTCTACAGATAGTTTTGTTGTTTTAGATTGAACATATATCCAGCTATTTTGTTGTAATTGTTGCCATATGTTTATAGTACCGTGAATAAATTTAGTATCACACTGCTCTGGTAAGTGTGATTGTATTCCTGATATTATTCCCGTTTCGCAATTTGGGTTACTGATAGCTGAGTATATATTCAGCATATTACATATGTATACGTTATTAGGTACTTGTTTACATTTGTACAGGT
Organism: Zeuzera pyrina; assembly: GCA_907165235.1. Classification (NCBI taxonomy): domain Eukaryota; kingdom Metazoa; phylum Arthropoda; class Insecta; order Lepidoptera; family Cossidae; genus Zeuzera; species Zeuzera pyrina. Next base: position 16,804,409 of record OU015624.1, read on the forward strand.
TATTTAGACTGCAATATTTAGATTTATCTTTACTTATAGCTATGTAATTAGTAGATGGTATAATCATGGCATAGGATTTAGGATAACTTGAGTCATGTGGCACCGGCACGGGAATATTCTTGTACAAGTTGTATTCCATATGATGTACAAGAGGAATTTTTAGAACGAACACAATCTTATTATTACTGTAGTAAGAACTGAGCTCGCTTAGATTGATGATTACATGTATATTACCGATATCTATTGGGACAGGAAACTCTCTAGATTGCAATATATAGCGCATATTGTCCACTAATGTATCATACAGTTGGCGCGGTGTCAAGATAGATGGGTGCAACACATGACTTTTTGTAAATGCTATACCATTTACTAAGTCTTCTAATCTAAATGATAATGTAAGTAAGCTAGAAGATATAATATTACATATTTCGTTAAGCTTAACTCTTATATTAAGATTTTCGGATGCGTTCATAATGTGTTCAACAGCGTTATTTAAACGTGCTTCATTAATATTCAGTGTATTTATTGTTTCGTTAAAGTGGTTTAAGAAGGTTTTGGCTATTAATATATTTTCTTTAACTAACGATCCTAGTTTTTTATTATTATTTTGTAGCGTTTCAATAGCGCCGTTATATTTTATAGCATCTTCCTCATCCATTGTTCCGAAGATATGTTTGAACACAGTACCTACACCAGCAAACCATGCAGATCTTTTTGAGTGAAGGGGAATTAAATGTGATAAAGTATTGTAATCTCTTATAATATCGTCGTACCGGGACACAAGCGGTTGTAAGGTGTTTTGACATTCTGTATTACCTATAATATCACTTTGTTGACAGAAAAATCGAGTAGTACCGAGAACGCCATTAATGTTATCTATATGTGGTTTTATATAGGAAATATCGACAGGTGTAACGACATGTAAATGGTCAGTGACTAATTTAACGGTTCCTATTGGATCAAAGTAAATACCGGGACTCTTCGTTATCGGATCGATGAGAGCCGCTAGGTAGAGCTGATTATAGTTATTCTGAAAACAACTATGATAATCTATGATAGATAATTCAGATCATGAAACTAACTCTATATATTACGCACATTACGTTGAATGTAACCTACTCATAATATTTATAACTAATTATTATCTATTTCGGCTAATTTAATTTCGTCATAGTGGTACTTAACATAACGACGGTTTATGGATACTGAAAGGGTGTTGTTCCCATGAATCTTTACCACTTTATAAGGTCCTTTCCATATTGCCGAAAGAGCTTTTCTTAATCTTAAATGATTTTTTACATAAACGTAATCTCCTGTTTTGTACAAGATAGGCCGTGTTTTCTTATCGTAATAAGTTTTTGAAATCCCTTTAGATTTTAGAATATTTTCTACTGCCTTGTTACGAGTATAGGTCAGACGTTGTTGAAGCATACGGACATAGTCAGAATATGTAGCATTTAAACCTGTGTCATAAATAGAATCTGGAATATAAGGTTTGTGACCATAAAGGAGTTCATATGGCGTGTAATTTGTAGTGCAATGCACTGTAGTATTATAGGCGAGCATTGATGTATATACATATCGAGGCCAACTCGTTTGATTTTCATCAACATATGATTTCAAATATTCTTTGAGAGTCGCATGGCTTCTTTCCAAGGCACCTTGTGTTTGGGGATGATATGGACTCGACCATAACTGTTTGATTTTTAAGAGATTACAAGTTTGTTTGAAAACTTCAGCTGTAAAATTAGTCCCTTGATCAGTAAGAATATATTTAGGTATGCCAAATAATGTGATAAAATGAACTAAACAATCAGAGGTCTCTTCAGCCGTAGTACTCGCAATGGGATAGGCTAAGGAAAATTTAGTTAAATCATCCTGTAGGGTTAAAATGAATTTTAATTTTCTTTCACCAGCTTCGGGCAAGGGCCCGACTATATCAAGAGCTACACGCTCAAAAGGTTGCGTAGATGTGCTCGTAATCTGCATAGGGGCCCTGTTTATGCGCCTAAGGGGTTTGTTAGTTTGACATTGGACACACTTTTTTACATATGATTCGATATCACTACGCATCCCTTTCCAATAGTACTTTTCTTGTATTCGTTTCAGCATGCGACAAGATCCCAAATGGCCAGCTATGGGAATGTTGTGGTTGTCGATTAAGATTTTAGGAATTTCAGATTGTGTGGGATAAATAATGTTATCGTGATATATATGTATTTCGATTCCGGTGTTATGGAACAAATATAAAATTATATTGTGTACTTTTATAAACGAGTGTTTATCAAATGGGTTTTTAAAGTCTGAAATAGCTAATTGTTTAATGGATTCATCTGAAAATAACAAAAGTTCGTATCTAATACTTCTTAAACTTTCGTATATATCTGCGTAAGAACAATCATCGAAATAGTGTACTTTAGTAAATAAAATAAAATACATTTTCTGGTTTATTTCAGCTTTAAGAAAACTATGGAGTGTTCTTTCTTGTTTTTCGAATTCACTGAGATTAGAATGGTTCGACAGAGTTTCTAGTATAAAGGGGTTTGATTCGTCCAAATCTATAGAAGTAGGGATTATAACGTGTTTTTGCTGACATTTAGTTAAGCTCTCGTTATGTTCTATAATTAATGTATTATATGTTGCACTGGGTTTGCTGGATTTTTGAAGAAATTCACTGTATGAGTCGAAGAGGTTATCATCTATAATGGGATCACTAATATCAACAGGTAAGTCAACGCTAGGTATCTCTTGAGAATCGATAGGAGATTGTTCCTTGTTGTCACTCTGTATGGGATTGACGGGATATCTAGATAACGCGTCTGCGGCACGATTTAATTTTCCTTTACGATAACTGATGACATAGTCGTATTCTTCTAGTTTAAGCCTCCATCTCTGGAGTTTACTACTAGGATCTGTATGGTTAAACAACCATTTTAATGGTCGATGGTCGGTCACGATTTCGAATCGCCGTCCATATACATACGGTCTGAAGGCTTTGCACCCGAACAGTACAGCTAATAGTTCCTTCTCTGTGGTGGAATAATTTTGTTCGCTTTTATTGAGAGTGCGGGATGCATATGCAATTGGTCGATCTTCACCTATTTTTCCTTGGGATAGGATTGCACCAACAGCATAGTTAGATGCGTCGCATGTTAAAATAAAGGGTTTTGAAAAATCAGGATAGATAAGAACAGGAGATGAAGTAAGTTTGAATTTAAGTTCATCGAATGCGATTTGTTGCGGGTTCTGCCAGTCGAATGTTGTGTCCTTTTTTAAAAGGGTGGTCAATGGTTTGGCTATTTTAGAAAAGTCTGGTATGAACCTACGATAGTAAGATACCAGTCCAAGGAATGATTTAATATCTTTAGCACATTTTGGCACCGGAAAATCAGATACTGCTTTATTTTCTTAGGATCGGGTTTAACACCCTCATCAGTTATTACATGTCCTAGGTAACCAACTTCTTTGTGTAGAAATTCGCACTTATCTGGTTGAGGCTTAAGATTAAATTGGCGAAGTCTATTAAAGACAGAAGCAAGGTTTTCAACGTGCGATTTCAGATCATACGAATAAATAACAATGTCGTCGAGATAAACAAAGCATTTTAATCCTTGTAGCTCTGATAAGGCGGAATTCATAAGCCGTTGGAAAGTCGAAGGTGCGTTTTTTAACCCAAACGGCATTCTCTTGAATTCGAAGTGTCCTTGTGGGACACTGAAAGCGGTTTTGGGACTGTCTTCTTCATTGATCAATATCTGATGGAAACCTGACGCCAGATCTAATGTTGAAAAATATTTACTGTGTCCTAATTGATCCAGTATTTCTGTTATCTGCGGAATCGGGTAAACATCACCAATAGTGATGTCGTTTAATTTACGGTAATCTATAACTATTCTCCACTTGCGTTGTCCCGAAGCATCAAGCTTCTTCGGGACTACCCAAATTGGAGAAGACCATGGGGACATAGATGGTTTGATGATTCCTTGATCTAGCATTTTATCAATCTGTGTTTGAACTTCTGCTTTATGGCATTCGGGGAATCTGTAAGACTTGGTGTAAATAGGAACAGAGGATGTGGTTTTAATTTCATGTTTAATAGCGTTGGTGTAGGAGAGTTGGTCATCAGGGAGATGAAAAATATCTGAATAATCAGTACAAATTTGAAATAAAGACTCTGTTTCTTCTTTATTTAAGTGGGTTGTTCGGAGGAGTTCTAGGACTCTCTGGGCACGCTGGTAAGTATTCTTATCCCGTTTAGCAGTTCCGACATTGGTATTTAACATTGTGAAGTTATTATCAATTGGGTCTAGTTTTAGTTTTAAATCGGACGATAAAGTAATTGGCGATTCAGAAGTATTGACTACTGAGATATTTATGCGATTGTTAGATTTAACTTTGGCTACGCAGTTTGCAATAAGCAAGGATTCGGTAGGATTTTGATCAATTATGAATCCCTCTTTAATGTCCGGGTTCATTACCGAACATTCGATTATTGTTTCGGTTCGGGGTGGAATAACATATATTGGTTCATTAAACTTTATGTTTATACTAAGATCATTTAATTTTAATATGCCTTTCGGATAATCAATGTTAGTGTTAACTTCATTAAATATATCATTCCCTATTATACCGTCGTAAGGTAAATCTATTTTGTCAATTACGTGAAAGTTAAAAATTACAAATTTATCACCTGACTTTAAGGTGATGGGTATATGTCCTATCGTTGTGATATTGGCATCTCGGGAATCAATTCCTTTTATTTTAATTTTATATTTTGTGATTATGGGCATTTTTTCTACAGCCGATGTCTTTAAGAGACTTACAGCTGCGCCTGTGTCTACGAGCAGGCATAAGGGTTTAGAAGATATAGAAGTAAAAATGTTAATATATGGTAAGTATTTTTTATTTTGTTTGTCGATATTGATTTCAAATATTTTATAGTTATTTTCTTTTTCAGGTACGGAGAATGTCGTTTCGATGTCCCTTTTGGTCTTAGGGACTAATTTTAAATTACTAGCGTTAGGATTCGGATCGTCAGTTTGGGGCTGGGTACCCTGTTGGTTGATTCGATGAGATATGGAAAATGATTTGTCACGACCATGAAGTTGGGGCTGGTTACCCTGTTTGTTGGTTCGTGAGTTTGTATTTGTATTAATGGCTTTAGAAATATCAGGTCCGTATACATTTTGCGTATTTTGGTTATAGGTTATACTCGGGAATCTTACTTTATAGTAGGTGTCGGTTTTGCTGTTAAGAAGGCTCGAACGACACCGATTCGAGCCGGTGTTCAGTTTAAATTATGAGGTTGTTCATTATCGTTATTATCTATTTCGTCGTATCCTTCTTGAACATCGTTTTCGATGTAATGTATTTGGTGGTCATTACAGCGCGGCTGCTGTGAGTTTTGAGGCGCTGCGAAGCGTTTATTATTGAACTCGCGTTTGCGACATTGTTCGATGGTATGCCCATTATTTTTACAATAACGACAGAATAGGGGAAACATTCTTGGTCTATTCTGAGGATTAATCTGCGGTCTAAATTCGATTGTTCTATTTTCGCCTCTGAAACGCGGCGCAAATTGAGTTTTAATATTCTCGGGTCTGGGATTTTTTTTATACATAAACTGTAGAATTTTCTCTTCGGACACAGCGACATTAATAGCCTCATTCAACGTTTTCGGGGATTGAACACGAACATTATTAGAAATACGAGGATGTAATCCCAATATAAAGGTATTTAAAGCAACGTCTGTCATTGCTGCTATGCGACCTGGAAGTTCGCTTTTCCTAGGGCAAGAAATGGTAATCTCCGTTAATAGATTCGATAAACACGTCTCCAATCGTAATGAATATTGTGATACAGTTTCATTAATTATTTGCTTACAATCTTGTAGGTCCGTCAACAAATGAGCGTAACACTTTTTCTCACCGAATTGGCCTATTAAAAAATCTTTTAATTGACTCCAACCATCGAATTCTTTGATAGCACAAGCAACCTCAGCTTTACCTTGCAGCTGACTTAAAATGTATTGAAATAAGACTAGTTTTTGATTCTCCGAAGCTAATTTGAATGCATTTGTACAGTTATTTACGAAAGGTGTTAATTGATCACGTGATCCATCAAAGGGTTTGATAAATTTTAACAGAACGCTTAAATCAATGGGTTGTTTTACGCTTTCACTGTTTTGATCTATGCTAGGTGTGCTGGCGCCTGATTTGCTTTCTGCTTTAGCCGATTTGGTATCTAATTTAACTTTTGTTTCTGCCATTTTGTTTGAATACTCTAACTAATAAATATATGAACAATAATTATAAATTTTAATTTATATTATGTGCATCAATGTACGTATGTTAACACAATAATTAATTCCAATTGAATCAAAATGTTTAAGACACTGCACTGCAAACAATGACGTGACGATGACCTGAGTGATAAGTTCTCGGCGACAGTAGGTTCGGATTATGTTACGCAGATAACATACTCGGAGTTTCGGAGAGTATTTTAACGTAGGCGTAGATTTAATAACTTCGTTCAATTTGTATAAGTAAAGTTTTTTTTCACTTACTGGAAGTAGAACAGCAAAATTATGGTAGATGTGGTACCGTGTAGCATTTCGGCGAATGTATATATTCTTCTCGAATGCGGAAATATGCCGGTATGTCGTAGTATACACTTCTTCACTTCGCGAAACACAACAGATAATTCACTGATTAATGCACTGGTATTTATTATTTAACGTATATTTTACGTAGGTAATTCTTCACTTTATTCACAGGCGTCCTGGGACCTTAAGATCCCTTTTAGCTGCCACCAAAATGTTATGCGGTTCGCGATTAATTTCTTTTTAAAAAAAAACTATTTGAATAGAGACACTACTTTATTTTAGAAAATACATTTATCGAGGATTTGACTGGAACTTGACTGGACTGACTTGGACGAAAGATGGATGTGGACTAACTTGGTGATGGGAGAGAGTCTAGGCTAACGGAAATGCTGACGGAACGAAAACATGGAGCGTGGTGATGCCATCAGCAATAACCCTTACATGCGTGGGGTATAACAGTACGAACGGAGGTCTGCTAACTCTGCGCACAGGCGCTTTTAGCCGTCTAACCTACCTTAACTACCCCGTAAGTCAAGTCAAGTGATATTAAAATAATAATGCTAAGAGATGATGGTAAGCTCCCAGATGATTGGTGTGTATTGTCTGGGGCATTTATTTATTTTTTTTTTTTGTAACAGTCCGCATAGGGATTTTAGGGAAAGAAAATTATGTAAACTTAAGGTTTTTGTTTCCATGAGATTTTTATTGACGTTTATCGGGTCAGCTAGTAATATGTAATTATAATTATATGTATAATCCGTCCTCTTGACTAGCCCATTAGGAATACAGTGTGAAGACATGTATGTATGTATTTATGTACGTATGTATATATATAATTATGTGTTATATAAGGTTTAATATACACATATATAAAATATTCGTATATTATATATAATTTGTGATCGGGCATTGTTCAGTCTCTATATATTTATTATTCGCAATATCGGAACTCCTTAAGCACTTGAACAATTATAATGTCAAGACCAAAAAAAATAATAAGAAGAAAATAATTGAACATTATACATTGTGTGTTCGGTATCTGTGTGGACGAAGTCATCGGTGGATTTTTATGGACATTTATTATTCGGCCGGCGGAGAAAAGCAGCAGTTTTTTTAATAAAGTGAGTGGCTAAATTATATGTTGGAATGGTCAATGTCTGAAAGACAACCTATTTTAAATTTAAAAAGGAAAGCATAGAACCATCGTTCCTGTACGTTGAAAATTCTAAATTATCGCATACAATTTGTATAACTCAGTTTATAATGTTTTTTTACAATGTCGGCAATTGCAAATACTTCAAACTTTATGGTTTAAAAATTGACGCTAAGACAAAAAATTTTACATTCCAAAAAAATCCAAATTTTTAGGAAAATTGTTTTAATTTACACATTCTATTAATCAGTCTTCTAAGACCAAGGTAATAAGTTTATCTAATCATAACAAATAATGTAGGTTGCTAATTAAATTTAAAAAACATTAACTAAGTACCTCAGTTCGTTTATTAATAGAAATTTTAAAAATATTTCTAACTACCTTATACATTGTCTTCGTCTTCTATTTAGTGATAATTATCTGCAGTCATCGGTGGCGGATGACAAATTATGGAAGTTTCGCCACTGACTTCTGTACAAGCTTGCGTGCAGAAGAGCGGTCTTACTGTAGCCACAATTCCCAGTATATCCAGATTTATATTTACAGAATATTCTCTTCAACATCTGCTCCGAAGCAAGTGGGCTATATCATGGGGTTTGCCATTAAAAAAATTAATTTATTTATGATACTTTTTTTTATTTAAATAGTAAATTGTAATATTAATAATACATTACATAACACTAATTGCACAGTAGTTACTGTATGTTCACATATTTCATGTTTTAATAAATATCACTACAATACAAAAATTGTTTAATAAATTAATATTCGTATATTCTGTTGATATATTTAATCACATGCGATTCTGCATAAATTGCACGGGGATTATTGCAACTTAACAAATTAAGTATTAACATTACATGTAACCACATATTGGCCTAAATAAAGAATAACAACAGAATATTAAGAAAGTTCATTTGACAAAAATGTTCCTTCACTCACCTCTAAAGGATTCAAGACATGGAGCGCACCTGATGTCATTTGAAAATAGCTTGCAAAGTAAAGGAGTTGGAATAGAAATTAGAAGTATAAACAGGGATGTCAAAAATGCGTACGAGAGGGTCAAAGGGTAAAATTAGTAAAAGATTAGTAAAGGAGTGGAAATAAAACAGTTTCTTAGATAAGATAGAGTAGCAGGCAGGAATAAGACAGACTGTAATAGAGAGAAAATGATAATCTCTTCGACAACGGATAAGACCATTTAAATCATATTAAAAATGAAACGAATCACGGAACAAAAAAAAACGAAAAAACGGAATTAGCATAACGAACTGTTATTAAGAAAACCAGCGTAACCTGTTAAACACATGCTTACACATCGTAATATTTTCACTACATAGAATGCCTGATCAGCTATTCGTCACGCAAACAAACATTCGTCAACAGAACAATAATAATTAAAAAGAAACTTTATTCCAAAGTCCTGTAGACATACACACATCGAAAGTGTCTAGAGATCAAGTACATTTTTAACTATAAAAAATTATCCAATTAATATTTATCAAATCTAGTCTTCCAGACTGGCTTCTCACTTTAATTCCTATGTTTAAGTTAACAACTTATCCCTATATTTTGTAAAAATTAAGAAAAATTACAATTTTTGCAAATTGTGGGAAATTGCCTTTTTTTGCCATTTAATGTCGTCAATTAAATGGCAAAAAAGGCAAAAATTTTAAATTTTTATTGTAAAGATAAAAAAATTAATAATCTGTGCTTCCACCATTGACACAAATTACACAATCACAGCGATTTGGCATGCTTAAAATCAGTTCATCAAAATCACTTTGAGGAATGGCCGCTCACATTCTTTCTAACAAGTCAAAAAGTTGTTTTTAATCAAAATTTAAAGAAAATTCTTTATTCAAATAGTGAAAATCACTAAAAAGAATCAATAACGATCCAAAAAAGTTAAAATAATAATCCTCAATTGCGGCGATACTCTAAAATAGTCTAAAACGTACTTAATCCCTAGACACTTTTGATGAGTGTATTTGCAATGCTTTTTACGACAGTGTTAATGTGTACAACATGTTGTCTTTACATTAAAGTTGAATTAATAACCTTGAATATAAGCATTAATAAATACAATACATTCTCAATATCAATGTGTTCTTTTTTTTAAAAAAGCATTATTCATTCAAAGTAATTACTACTATTGCCCTTGTTAAGAAATTCTTGTATTTAAATGTTGCACAATTTTGTCGAATCGAGTTTCGACCGGTATCACACATTGTGGAACTGACTAGAGATGTTCAGAAGAGCAATTTTATCAAAATTTTATAAAAAATATCAAATGTTTCAATTAGTTGTGCTTATGCTTTAAGCACCAACAATTAGTACTGTTATTAACCGACTTCTAAAAGGAGGTTCTCAATACGTAATTATGTTTATTTTACTCTTTATGGTAATATACCTTCATAAGAAAACAGAATTCTCATGAGATTATTAATGCTACGGATTTGATTCGATATTCGGATTTGATTTGATTATTCTCCGCTTTCTTCTCCCCCATCTCCGGAACTACTAAATCGAGAATTTTAAAAATTTGGGGAATGCAAAGCCCTACCTAACATTTAAAAGATAAACGGAAAATTCTTCACTACTTTATAAAAAATATCGTTGAAAGACTCTCGTTTGATCGATTTTTGGATTTTACTACGAAAGAATCGATTTTTATTAAGTAGGCCGCGGTACGGAAATTTTATGGAGAGTAAAATCAAACGTTAACAAAAAGTGAAGCATTTTACGTCTATTTCAAATCCAAGTTACTTTCGAGCGAATATTACTTTTCCGGGTAAATTGATATGGGTGTCATATTCTAGGTTTTTCGGGGTGCTAATTGCGACAATGATGTACATTTTCAAATCTAAGATGGTGAATATTACTTTTTTGAATAAATCGATATGGGTGTCATATACTAGATTTCTCGGGCTGCTGATTACGAAGATAACGTTCATTTTCAAATCCAAGATGGCGATATTACTTTTTTGGATAAATCGTTATGGGTGTCGTATTTTAGGTTTTTGCCTCCCTGTTGCTTCAATCAATTTTTTTTCTCATGCAGAGATTTAAGAAAATTGTAAATAAAGATTACAATAAACTATAATTGTTGTTAATCATTTTCGATAACTAAATTTATTATAATAATTATGAACAAATATATAATTTATTATTGGAAATGACTATTGTACATTTTTTGTGTAATCGTAGTACTTAACATATTTTATGGCAGTTCTATAACTATTTATCGATATCATTACTTGAGCACTAATTGATTCACTAATTGAGCGGTTGTGCAAACTTGGTGCAAACTGCATTGTCTATGGTCGGAAACTATCTAATTAGTTCGCATGAAAGTAGACATTTTGCTTGACTAAATAAAGTTAGTTTCCATTTATTTTGTCTTTGTGGTGTCGAGCGTACTAAAATGCGTGTTAACTGAGGTAAGCCGAGACGAAGTGTGCATAACAGGGCTTACAAGTGGTACGCGGGACACGCCTACTCGGGCTTTCTAGACATTTTTTCTGTTCTGAGAAACGAATAGATAGATTTTTTTAAACTGTTAAGTTTCTTTAAGGATCCGAAAGTGAAAAGCAAAACGGATTGAACAAAAGAGAAATTTTGGTGGTAATTAGGAGAAAATTACGCAAGCGTTTGAGAGAACTGGTGGTCTTAACAACAGGTGTTAATCAAAAATAATACCTTAATTAGTGACGATGAGTTTAAAAATAATATGAATACCGTATAGAATATCCGAGGCAAACGTTAATAGTTAATATCGGAGATGAACGCGGAACTGTCTACGATGATCGTCTGCATTTTTTGAGAGATTTACTTTCAAACTAAAAGAACGACCCCACGTTCCAGTATTCAGTATCTACGAGGATGACACTTACACTCATCTCTAAGAGATCGCATTTCCACTGCATTTATCTTAATTTCACTCGATATCGGACATATCCAACATCTGCTACCATACAATCAACTCAGCATCAGTACCGCATTGTGGATGGCCATTTTGATAGATTTAAAATATAGATATATTCCCATTGTTTACTATGCGCACAGAGCACCGTTATCTTCATTTTTATTATTATTGAGACATTCGATACACAGATTTGAGAAGATAATTGAAGTTAAATGTGTAAGGACCATGATCCTCGGTGCTCCAAACTCTGTCTACCACGTTAGAGATACAGCGTGAGGATATTGTGTGTAGAAAGAAATGTTATTATAAAATTACATATAACACAAAGTGGCCCTTTAGCTAACAGGTATGTAGGCTACCATTTGATAATACCACCTATAGATGTATCATTTTCGTAAAAACTCCCGGAATTGGGATAATTAGCAAGTTATCCGAAATATTCTTAAAATCTGGGAGCTTTTCAAATAAATTTCTACTTTTGTTTTTTACTCCAGTTATATTTTCCCATCGACATATCACTAACCACCCAAGCAAATCCATCTTGAACAATGCAAAGGGTAAACCTCTGTGTAATTATAATAACTTATATAAATGTTATATCGGCACCGCTAGACGAAACATTCTATGTAATAAAGCTTCCTTCAATTAAGATAAGGACGAAACAATATGTCCGTATATGTGCCGTCGCTTTTTTTCGATCTCACGACTTGACAGGTGATTAACTTGTAGCCAACTTAAGAACTTTTTCCTACATGACATCAAAAATAAAACCCACATCATGTGTAGACTAGCTTTTAACGTCAAAGATTGAATTTCGTAATTATAAAACTCAAATATTTATATTAGCGTATTTATATCACTAGCGACCCGCCCTGGCTTCGTACGGATAGCAGAGCCAAATCGTAAAATCCGTCTTAGTGAGCGTCTACACCGCGAAAGGAGTAACTATGGTAAGTTTCAAGTCAATCGGACTTATAGTTTCGGAGAACTCGTGATGAGTCAGTCAGTCAGTCAATCAGTGAGTGGTATTTCGCTTATATAGATATAGGTTACCTTTTTCAACTCTCGTCTTCGTGGGAAAACGTTTGTTTAGGATACAGCGAATGTTAAAAAGTCAACGTAATTTCTTATTCTATAAAATTACTTCAATATACCGGTACGATTTTGGTACTGTTTTATAATTGCTGGTAGTGGGTAAGTATCACTTATACACACACATTACTATAAATTGTGATTAGTTATTGTGATTTTAAACAACATTATTGTCAAAAAGGAGAAAACATCTCGAAAGTACAAACAGATTCATATTTAAACATCAATATGTCTCTTAATAACATCAATAAAAATATACGTTATCTCAATAGGAAAGAAATGAAATTGGCAGGGTGTCCCTGAAGGCAAGTACAAGTATTTGTTATGTTTGAGTTATTTCACAGTCGACTGCTCACTTCTCGGTACCACGGCAGCGCTCGAGCATTCTTCGACGGAGTTTTCGGCAACTTCGAAAGAGTTCGGCACAATTCATCGGCGTCACTTCGTCTTACTTTGGATTAAGTTTACAAAATTTTGTATGTGTTTTGACAATTTCAGATTTGTTGTCGATTACATTATTATGTAATACATATATTTATCATATAAAAGAATATGTTTCCCTTGTAATTATTTATCTTAATATTTAAACTGACTGGTACAACTCTGACTACCCCATTAGGGATGCAGCGTGAAAGGTAAGGTTTAAATTCTTGGCTTTAGATCAACTACGTTAATACATACATAGACAACATAGACAGATTCGGACAGAGATTCGGTGCTGGTTAGCTGACAGAGTCCTATCTCTGGTATATCCTGAGGATGCTCCGTTGAGGGGCGAAACACGTGTCGATTGGTGGTTTTTGAAGTTTTAGCGGAAAATAGCTATAGATTTTGGGAATTTATCACATGAAATGGATTTCCGCAAAGTAACACCTGAGTCTATACAACATAGACAGAACATAGAGTTCATAACGACTACGAAACTCTTTATGTGTTCTTTTACTTATACATTTTTTTGTTATTTTTAAATTATTTTTTCGTACAATTCTTCCTTGAGAGGGAAGACAAAGGATTTATGCCAATAATACCCGACGTCTTCAGTAATAAAATGATATATTCTTCATGTAATTTCATGAAATTGTCGATGTAATATATTTTAATGTTTGTTGGAGTTTCCGGCGACAAATATATTGAGGCCGTCTTTCTAGTAGGATCCACTGACGCAGACCAAGCCACAAAAAAAATCTTAACGTCACACTATTATGATAAATACTTACTTATTTCAACAATTGCACATAATGGACAACAGCGTAGATACTTGGTACGCAAAACTGCGCCAATTTTACATTAGGTACAATATCTACTACAAACAATTTACAAATAATACGCGCGCTAGCTTACGAAAAATACGAAAAAGTAGTTATTTTCATTTATTTTAAAAACTATAATTAATTTTAAAAAATCCAACTGTGATTTTAAAAAATATGTTTAGATTAAAACTATACAGAAAAAGAAACATAAATCTATCCCTAACTCATAAAAATGTAAACCTCTGTTTTAAAAGACAGAGGAGGAGGAGTTGGGTTACAAAAGTCAACTAATCGTGTATCGCAACTGTCAAAATAATGTCAATAAAATAAAAAATCAGGTTACCAAATATCACTTTCATACGTTTTGTAGTCACTTAGAAAATTTGAGATCCCTGCCGTCAAAGTTCCCAATACGTCGTCTTAATGCACAATATACCATCACTTAGGTACCACTATCTTAACTCCCAAAAGTACAAAAAATAAAAAATTTAAACAAAATACCAAACTCACTTCTTCCGTTCTCACCAAAAAGTTCTCTTTCTTTAATTGTGTATGTGAGTACGATTCTCCCTTAGGAGGAAAAGTAAAGAGCATCTTAACCCATATCACTACGTCTTCCGTAATAAATAGATAAAATTCATATTATTTCATGAAAACGTCGACGTAATACATTTTAATGTCTCTTGGAGTTTCTGGCGACAAATATATTGAAGCAGTCTTTCTAATAGGTTCCACTGAGGCGGACTAGGCCACTATAAAAGTCTGAACGTCACGCTACTAAATTAGCACTTATTTCAACAATTCCACAATAATTCACAATAGTGTAGACATTGGGACGCAAAACTACGCCAATTTTGCATCACAATATGCGCTAGTAACAATTTGCAAATAATTAAAATAACCGCCCAACAGCTCCCCATAAAATCCCGCTAAAAACTCGCTTTTTCTTTAATATTATTCTCCATTTCTTGTAAGGCAAAGGAAGTATGTTCATACAGCCGTATCTTCCGTGTTAGTATTCAGATTTCAATAGCCATCAGTGTTTGATGTAAAAAAAAAATTTCTTATCACTAATACAGACTCCTCCAGTAAAGTGATAGTAGGCTTTACTAAAGTTAAAAAGAGGACTTCTTGTAAGTTCTTGAAAAATTTCAGCACTTTAGCTGCACATGTTTAGACCGTGTTTAGATATGTGCCATTAAACATATTAGGCAATTGACGGATGTGGATATGGCTAGGTTGGTGTACTTTGCATATTTTTATGGCCTAATGTCCTATGGCCTTTTACTGTGGGGATCAGCAGCTCAATGTAACTCCGTTTTTATTTTACAATGAAGAGCCATACGTGCCATCTACAATATGAATGCACGAGAATCACTAAGAGATCCTTTTAAAGACTTTGATATAGATACTCACCTTGCCGTCCTCATACATCTTTAAAATTATTATGTATACGAGGAAAAATATAGATCTGTTCGTAAAGAAAAGCGATATTGGTGGTATGGAAACTCGAGGTCGTGATAAATTGGTTATTCCGAAATTTAAATTACATAAGTCAAATATTTATTTTTGGGTAACTGCATTCATTTTTATAATACAGTTCCTCAAGAAGTCACTCAATTAACAGAAAATAGATTTACATTAGTTATAAAACGCACATTTATTTAGACAATCATACTATAAAATAAACGATTTCGTTGAAGATAAAACAGTAGTCTGGAAATGATCTTCTCTGCACGTGCATTTACTGGCTCTCTGAATTTTATTTATTTTTATTTTAATAAACATTTTGTAAAATGATGTTAAAAAAATTATACCTGACTGAGTTTCTTGTCGGTTCTTCAGTGTCCAGGTTTTCTCTTGCACCGAACTAAAGTAGACTTGACGTTCAATAATATGTACCTTGTTGGGTTTACTTGAATAAATTAATTCGACTTTGAGTTTGACTTCTATAGATAGGTCGCTAGTTCCATAGTCTACGCAAAATATTTGTGATGATGTTATGTATCATATATAACACAGCGAGAATTCCTTGACTTTGATCTTCTGTTGGTTTCACTTTCGCAGAACTTTAACAGATAATATTCTATCACTTTCATACTTACTTTTAAACTTTTAAATTACCAAAAGCGCAAAAACACAGAAAATCTAAAGTAAGTGCCAACTTACCTTCTCCCATTACTGCTAAAATTAAATTTTTAATTCTCAAATTTTTGGTAGGTAGATGGAACTATGCCCAAACGGCTGATGTGTTCGGTATTGTGTTTTGATTCCAAAAGCACTTGCATAATGTATAAAATATTTATTCTTCCTATCACTTAGTCCCTAGCACCCTTCAAACAAAACGATAGTTTAATTGAAGAGTGCTAGGAGCTTTACTGGAGTTAAAATTCTTAATAAGCGTCATCATACCATTTGTATTATTACTCAATAGTAATTATTTTACGAATTCTACCCAAGAACCCAAAAACCATTTCTGGTTCTACCCAAAAAGCGTTAGATAGGTAACGAGTAACAAGGTGATCAATTCGTTGTAAAGTGTTCTTTTTTATTATTAATCCCCGACACAAAAAAAATTAAACCGACTTCAAAAAAGAACACTGAAAAGTACGAAATAACTATCCTTTACTAATAAAAACTTAAGTACAAAAATAACTTTATAAATACGATAGAAATACCCATATAATTAAATTTGACTGTTACTGAAGTCGGTGCCAAGCCTACTAAACTTATAGACTTTCTGTTGTCAAACATTGATTTGACACCGACTTCAATACCTGTCAAATTTAATTATATGTGTATTTGTATAGTATTTATAAAGTTATTTTTGTACTTAAGTTTTTATTAGTAAAGGATAGTTATTTCGTACTTTTCAGTGTTCTTTTTTGAAGTCGGTTTAATTTTTTTTATAATTTTTTTATTTCTCCCTTTTGAGTGACCTTGACCTAAATAAATATTTAGGGCAGGTCTACAATTAGTTCATTTTCTTATTCTGGAGCGCAATGTGTAACTTCCATTCTATCGAACAGCACAAACCGTGGGCTTTCACAATAAAAGATGCGAACAAATCGAACATGGGATATTATTGCCCATTATGGCCATTATCAATATTGTCAGTATAATATCCTATCAATATCAATCAGTTATAAAAGAACAATGTAAAGGTTGCATCATAATTACACCCTAGCAGTAGTCTTACAATCCGAAGACGATCCGATTCGATCCGATTCCGCCGTATTCTCTGTCCACCACAAGACTCACTCTACTGACTGAATTTATTATATCACAGGCAATTTGTATCTTCTCCCTACTACCATTATACCATGTGGGGACAACGATTGCTAACAAATGGCATACAAGAGAATCATCAACATAAACGAATAAAGGTTATTACCAAGTTACCAAGTCGCGTTATTTAGTGTATCTTCGAAACTAAAGCTTCAATATCAGTGAAATTTCAATGGAACTAATCTGGAAGTGTATCCTTTCAAACAAAAAAAGAATTTTCTAAATCAGTTTATAAATGACGGAGTTATGAGGTAACAAACATAAAAAAAAACATACAATCGAATTGAGAACCTCCTCCTTTTTTGGAAGTCGGTTGAAAACAGGGGTGTTGTAAGTTTAACGTATGATCTGTGTATCTGTATGTCAGTCTGTGGCATCGTAGCGTCTAAACGGATGTACCGATTTCGATCTAGTATTTTGATTTGAATGCCGATTCAAATTATTTTCTATATTTCTATTTGGTACTTGAAAAAAACGATTTTAACCAATGACTTTCTTTACTTTCTTGATATCTAAATTTTGTCTAAATAGATAGCAGTATGTCAGCTCATTGTCAATTATAGCATTTTGTCCAGAATATTAGCATTTAAATAAATATGTGAATGTGATAATATTTAATTACCTATAGTTATGCTGACGGCCTACTCGGTAATGTCTCAAATAATTATACACACATCAAAAAAGTCTAAGCAACACGCATCATTTACAGAAACTGCATGTTTTATTAATTGATACTTTACTTTTTTCTTAGAAAAGTAGATTGGTATACAATCTTTTTTTGTTCTCGGAAACATATACTGCCTGATTTTAAAAATAGAACCTTTTCGGTTGTGTTTTGTTTTCATTAAAATAAAAGCTAATTATTTTTTCCAAATTTCATGTGTTTTCGTTGCTTGATACATTTGGTATTTATCGCACTTTTATCATTTTGAGATATACAGTTTTTGAAAAAATTCATTAGTGAGTCATTTTTTATGTTATGGAGCGACGCCGTTTGACTGCTGATGAGTTGCAGAGAGCTGTAGGAATGCTACAAGCGGGAAGAAATCAGTCTCGGCATTTTGGTGTCAATAGGAACATGTTTTGTCGTCTTTAGCAGCGTTATGTTAATACAAGGGATCCTGCTGAGCAGCACCCAGGACGTGGAAGGAGTACAACTGCTCGACAGGACCGATACATACAATTAACTGCAAGATGTCAGCTGATGTTAACCACCCAGGAGATAGGTTTAAAGCTACAATTCCCAAGCGGTGTTGTTGTTAGCCACCAAACCGTGAGAAATAGGCTGCATGAATATGGCCTACGAGCACGACGCCCAATTAGGTGCCCACCTATACGCCATAGGAATCGCGCCCGTTGAAATGAATGGTGTAGGGAACACTTGACATAGACCCAGGAGCAATGGGATAAAATTTTATTTCGTGATGCGCTGGTTTGGATTTAGGCCTGATACGAGAAGGGTAAGAGTATATCGTCGTCCCGGAAATGCTGAACAGCTGAGATTCGTCCAGGAAGTGCACTCTTACAGTGGCTCCACAGTGATGGTATGGGCGAGTATTACGAAGAACAGACGAACTGAGCTCATTTTTGTAGATGGCAATACGAACGCTGAAAGTTACGTTGAAGATGTCCTCGTGCCTTATGTTCACCCATTTGCACAAAGTCTTGTCTCAGATTTCACGCTGATGCATGACAATGCGCGTTCGCACACAGTTTGGTGGACCAGAGAGTACTTGGCAATGGAAAACATCCGGGTATTGTCGTGGCATGCATAATCGCCAGACCTCAATCCCATCGAGCACGCATGGGACGTGCTCCAGAGACGTGTTCTAGAGAACCTGGACGGAGTGTCGACAACCCAACAACTGAAAGACTTGTTAAAATTCCATCGGGACCGATTGCCGCAGGATCAGATAAACAATCTTATAAATTCAATAAAAAATCGCTGCCGACAAGTTTTAAACAACAGAGGCGGTCACACTTTATATTGCATTACCAAATAATTAAAAAATGTCGTTATTTAATTTTATAAAACATGAAAAGTTTAATTTCTTTTTAACTTTTTTTTATACTACGTATGTTACGGTACACATATTGTGAATTACTGTGATTAAATGAACAGTTAATTGAAGGATTTTGTTGCTTTAGTCACGAATGCGTCAAAAATGCTTAGTTATTTTTTATAAAAGAAATATAAATATATTACAATAGTAAAAATCGTTCAAAAGTTCAAAATAGTATATGTTGCTTCGACTTTTTTGATGTGTGTAGTTTAAATTGTTATTAGGTAAATTTTTTCCGTCGATTTCCCGGATTAGAAAATTAAAAATAACAAATTGCATTGGACCGGAAGTCTTGTCATATAATTAAAATAGTAAGCTACTGTATTCTTAAGTTTCAATAAAAACGAAATGTTTTTAGTTACTATGCGTAAAACTTGAGAACCGCACGCTTATAACCTAACTTTCAATCAGCATGCGACAGCCAAATATCGCGCGATATCTACTTAGCTGTCAAAACGAGAATTTGTATAATGTAATTTGTATAGTGGCGCTAAATCTACTGCAAAAAGTGCATTTTACGGTCAGGAATAATGCCACACGCAATCGTCATACGTGACACCAATTTTTTAGCTTACTACAATTAGTCACCGATCGCGCAATAATCCCAAGCGCGGAAGGTTCCGGGTTCGATTCCCGATTGGGTCAATTTAGGAAACGAACTTTGGTCTCATACGTCGTCGTTGAACGTCGTCGTTGAACGTCGTCTGGGTCTCTCATAGCACAGGGAGTGTCCTAGTTTGAGACAAGATGATTGGTATGTATTTCGACAAATGAAAATTAAAAAAAGTATAATGCAATATTAAATATTGTATCCGTCGGCTTTAACTTACTGGCAAACAAGTTCATTTGATGTCTAAATAAGTACAATATAACCGGGCCGCAGTCACAATAATTCACAATTTTATTACACAATCCCGTCTTGGCTGAACGCAATCCAAGCTGTATAGCACCTATAAAAAACAAGCGAAACCCTTCCTCAAAAATATTCACTTTTATACAGAAAATGCTACCTTTTAAAGTGGATATTTCGTTTTATCTGAAATCGATAGGGCCCTTAAAACAATCTCAAACGTTTTATCACTTCTACATCTCTCATAAAAATAACTGATTTTCATATATAGTTACGACTAACACCTCGCATTCTATTGTAATAATAAATTGATAAACGTGTTATACAATATAATATGCATGTGTTTGCTTATGACAGAGGAGTACCATCGCATGTTATCGTATATTAATTACAAACTAGTGGACCCAACAGACACTGTCCTGTGCGAAACAGAAAAAAAATTCTTAGAACTCGATTGCAGGGCCACCTACCGGATTCAATTGTGAATCTAAATCATCCAGGGACCCATTAAAATACACACAAAAAATTTCATCATAAACAGTCGAGCAATTTTCGAGTTTTAGCGAGTTGATTGCGAATTCATTTACACTATACATAGACTAGCTGTACCCTGCGTGTCACACTCGTCATTAAATTATCTTTTCGAGAAAAAAATTTGTCTAAATATAATATTTTGGAAATTAGCCCCGACAAAGAAACAAACCGACAACAATTTAAACAACGCGTTTTTGGATTTTGGTATCGTGTAAATAACTTAAGTGAAAGCATTTATCTCGAAAACGCAGACAGACACTTCAATTTTATTAATATGTACAGTAAACACTCCTGAGCTCTCCACTAAAAGAAATATAAAATACAATCAAAAATACGTCAATAAATATAAAAATAAATAATAACAAGCATTTAAAACTTACAACAGTGTGATCTTGTAAGCTGTGAGCCTCAGTGCGACCGCTGCTGTAATGGCAACGGATACCTGGAAGTAAATTAAATTTTGTTTAATACAAGACAGATTTATTTTAAGAATCTTAGAAAGACAGAAAGAAGGTGATGGGCTAACAATCTATCACTACATGATTCTATTTTTCCATTTTTAAACTTAAAATATTTATTTCGGGCCAATTGTTATTTCTTTGTGTATTTAAAATTAAAAATGTATGTAATTAAACTACCTTATAATTTGTTTGCTACTGAAAATTTAACGCGATTACCTTTTATTTCGGCCTGACGATTCGACCGAGTTGCATCGGCCATGGTCTCGAGCAGGTCTTTCTTTCTTTATTTCGTTGTGTATTTAAAATTAAAAATCCATGTAATTAAACTATCTTATAATTTGTTTGCTACTGAAAATTTAAGGCGATTACCTTTTATTTAGGCCTGACGTTTCGACCGAGTTGCATCAGCCGTGGTCTCGAGCAGGTCTTTCTTTCGTTATTTCATTGTGTATTTAAAATTAAAAATCTATTTAATTAAACTACCTCATAATTTGTTTGCTAATAAATATTTAACGCGATTACCTTTTATTTTGGCTTGACGTTTAGTATTTGTGTGATTTGAATAAATATATTTAAAGTGATAAATTCACATACTTTTTCTATCTTCTGCCCAAAGTTTCAAACTTGTTGATCGACACGTGTTTCGCTTCTTAACGAAACATCCTCAGGAAATTCCAGAGATCAAACTCGGTCAGCTAACAAGCACAAAAATTAAATAAATTTGTATTAATATTAACTAGTGTTGTAATATTGGGTCCTTACATATGAAATTGGCGTTTTGTACGGAAGGAATATAAAGTCAATTTTTTTTTGTAAAATATATTTAATTAACCAAAGTATGCACCGTTGTTATCTATGCACTTTTGCCATCTCATAGGTAGTTCATTGATCCCTTTACTAAAAACACCATTATGGGCGAATGGGCGAGAATCAATAAACTCTTTGAAGGCGGTTTGGACTGCCGCATCGGAGTTGAATTTTTTTCCTTGTAAGAAGTTGTCCAAATTCCGGAATAAATGGTAATCTGTTGGAGCAAGGTCCAGGGAGTACGATGGATGTCGCAGACATTCCAATTGTAGCTCATCTAACTTAGTGGTTGTTTGTTGTGCAGTGTGTGGTCTTGCGTTGTCGTGTAGCAGCAGTGGCCTAGATCGATTGACCAATCTCGGTTGTTTAGCAGCTAGTTCTTCCTTCATGGTTTGCAGTTGCTGACAATAGATATCTGCCGTAATCGTTTGGCCAGATTTTAGAAAGCTGTAGTGAACGACACCGGCGCTAGTCCACCAAACACTCACAAGTAACTTTTTCTGAGTCAATTTTCGTTTAGGGCAGGATTTGGCTGGGTCTGCAGGGTTCAGCCATCGCGACGAGCGCTTCCGATTATCGTACAGTATCCACTTTTCATCACAAGTAATGATTCGATTTAAAATCCCTTCATTATTGTGTCGGTTGAGCAAAGTAACACAGCAGTCGACGCGTGTTTGCAAGTTCGATTCACTCAATTCATGAGGTATCCATCGTTCAAGTTTTTTACTTTCCCGATTTGCTTCAAGTGGATTAATACAGTTTTGTCACTTACCCCGAAGCCTGCAGCTATCTCTGAAGTGCTTTGTGATGGATCCGCTTCCACAATAGCCTTTAATTCTTCATTTTCCACTTTGGTCTCCGGCCGTCCACGGGGTTGGTTCTGAAATTTCCAGAAAGAAAACGTTGAAACCAAAAACGTACCGTGCTTTCTTTTGCGACACCAGCGCCGTACACATCATTAATCCTTCGAGCTGTTTCTGCAGCACTGGTGCCACGGTAGAACTCATACTCGTAAATATACCGATATATCATGTTTTCCATTGTGCGGTAATAAGCGACGCCAAGAAAAAAATAATGAGGGAAAAAAACAAATGAATGACTGTTTTCAAAACTCAAATGTACCATCTAAATGAATTTATAAATTTGAATTTGGAATTCTTAACCAAAGAGGAGATATTTCAGATCAAAGTGGTCAGTACGACAAAACGCTAATTTCATATTAAGGACCCAATATTAAGTAGTGGGTTGAAATTCGAGAGCAAATGTAAAATAAATGGTTTTTCTCCTTGACACTCACTCCACAGACTCACAAACAGTTCACAGCTCACGAATCACATAAAATTCACAGCCCTAAACTCATTCACCCCATCATACTTGATACTTGAAGACGGGCTCATTTCCGCAACTCGACGACTATTGCGCCTATTTTGCGTTTCGGTGGAGAAAAATGGCGCTACTCCTGCCACCCCAGCTCCTCCAGAAAGTCCAGCACCTTCTTCATGTTGGTGAATACTTCGGGGAGCAATTTTCGTGTCCCAAGATGTTTTGCCCGGTAAGCTGCCACTCCGCTGCACCCCAGTAAGACATGAGCGGCTGTTTCATCTGTCTCTAGACACCCCCTGCAAAGAGGACTGTTAGTAACACCAATATTAAAAAGATGTTTGTTACAAGGACCATGACTTGTTAGAGCACCCGTTATGGTACGGAACTTTGCTCTCGTTAAACCTAGTAGGTATCGTGCCAGCCGGGGGTTTACCTTAGGTAGCGCTTGTTTGGCTTGCCTACATTCATGGGTGCTCGTCCAAAGCATGTCCCGTTTAGCCTTCACTTGTTCATGCACTTGCGTGCGTAACCAACGGTAGGGTAACGGTACTAGGGATTCCGGGCCAGCTATTATTAAACTGGATCCTCTCCTAGCTAATTCATCTACTGCATGTTTGCCGCGTGAATGACTGTGTCCCTTGATCCACTGGAGAGTTACTACGTTGTTTTCACACTCTCATCAGTAGTTGATGACACTCATATATTAGACTTGATACAATAGTGTTACTTTTCAAGGCTTGTAACACTGCCATACTGTCAGAGAGTATCCGAATAGGAAAACCCTCCACCTCTCTGATTGCAATTGCCTTTGCCGCTAGGATAATGCCTACACATTCCGCTTGAAATATTGTATTGTATGCTCTAAGTGGCATGTATTCTTGGATGCTTAAGTCATCCGAGAAGACGCCAGCTCAAGTGCCTGTCTCCGTTTTGGACCCATCAGTGTAGATTTGGAGTTCCCTGCTAGAGGTAGCCCCTTTCTCCCCATGAAGCTGTATTTTATATTTCTTATCAAAATTATGAATTATCGGAATCCTATCATTTACAGCCCCTAACAATGGCTGTTCCTCAATCATCATATTGAGAATAGCTGTATGTGGTGTTCCGATGTTGTTCCAGAGATTTAAGCAATTCAGCCTGATTGCTGATGTCGATGCCTTCTGCTGGATATATAAGTGCAGTGGCAGTATATCTAGCATATTTTCATTTATTATTGGCCTTATCACTGCTGTGTATAGCCAGACGGTAATCTTAAGAGATAAACCCCATTTCTTACTTGGCGTAGGGGCAAAAGTCCCTAAAGGTGATGAAGAAGAAGCCGCCCTACGCTTTGCTCTCTTGCGCTTCCTCGAGTTCGGCTTATTCTTCCTCATCTTGTTTACCGAGCTCGTACCACTGTCGGAGTCCTTGGCAGGCGAGCAGCCGCCCCCTTCTTTTGGGGCAGTTTGTCGCTGCGCCTTCCCGGGCCAACCAGGGTCGAAGCTGCGTCGAAATCGTCCTTTCGCTTCGGGGTACCGGAGCGACCGGACGATGTAGATGGCTGAGGATCTTTATCTGACCGCTCGCCAGTAAACTTGTCAAGAGTTTGGGATTGACCTTTGGGTGACCCCTTAGGCTCCTCCCTCCCTCCCGACTGAACGAGGCTCGGCACACCTTCGAGTTCTTCCGAAGGCACAGCCCTTCCTGTCGTATGCCCAGCTCGCTGCTCCTCGCCCGGGAGCCCAGTCGCAGGTTTCCCCGTAGCCGTACCACGAGCCTTGGTGCTGGCATTCGCCATGCTTGAGCGCACAGTTTTCCCTGCACCCTTCGAACAGGTAGGCACACCTTCGTGACTTCTCTCCGGCGCAGTCTTACCTTTTCTGTGTTGTTTAAAATGAATTCCTTTACGTTCCATGGTTTTAAAAGGAGTAAATTCATCCCCTCGGCTTCCCACCCTCCAAGGAGCCCGCAAAAATGGGGGCGCTCGTCTTCAGGCACGCTAGGATTACCGAAGGAATATAGGTGCATTGAGTAGGCGTTACAGCGCGACATCAGGAGCTCGAAACATGCGGCTGTATTCACCGGATCCGAGCTTGTCCAGTTGTTCGACACACCCTTGCTCCCTCAGCGTGGCCGAATACCATCCCCCCCGCACCTCGCCTGCCGCCCTATGACGGGAGGCATGACCATTTCCCTCACAGTGCCTAGCTGTGAAGGCTGCCGTTTAGCTTGAAATCCGGACCAAAGGGGCGTGTTGCCTAACTGGTGTATCTATTCCGACACCCGCTCGGCTCAACCTTCCAGGATTCCTTCATCCCTGCGTACGGCGCTCGACTGCGCAGGCCCTAGCGCAGGTAAGTGCAGATGTAAACAGCATGGTGCCAGGACGCACTTACTCGTCCTAGCTGTTTAGGTAGTTCGTTAGCCGTAGCTAGAGAGAAACTCCCGGCCGAAGTCGTCGGTAAGTCGCTAACCACGTTGCCCGGGACACACCGGTGCCAAAGGTTTACCTTCCCGAGGGGACTACATTGGGTCCCCTGGGGACCGAAAACCCCCAGCACACACTTGGAGGTGAACTACAACGTGCCCCCACCCCACCATGTCAGTAATTATTTACTGGCAACATTTTAAAATTCTTTGGCGTCAATTCTATTCTATAAACTTCTAAACTTTCGCGTTTTCCGCCGAGTTGCATCGGCCGTGGTCTCAAGCTTGCAAGACCTGAACTTGGTCGAAACGTCAAGCCAAGGCAAAAGGTAATCGCGTCAAATTTCCCGTTTTAGATATTTTATAAAGCAACGTGAAAGTTTAAAAGTTTATACTGTTTGATACTGTTTTGAAGAAATGCTTGTCCACTTCAAATAGAAAGAGGCGTGAATTTATGTATGAAAATAATTATCTATAAATAACTTTAAATCTGTAAGCCGATACCCATGGATTCGATTCCCGTCAGGTCAATTCAGAAAATTTACTTTTCTACATTGGCTCGTAGTCTGAATGTTACTGGGAGCTCATTGTGTGGTACCGTATTACAAGTCTAGTACTCAGTTTGACGTCACACAATTGATGAACAAGAGAGAGTATACACATATCGCCTATATCAATCTGTGCAAGAATTTCATTAGTATTATTCATTCTTATACGTGCAAACTTGTGATTTGTCTGTGTGTCTGTAAATTGTACCTTTACTACAGAACCCAAATTGTGGTCATGTCGAAAAGAAATATGTTGATATTGAATAAATAAGATTAGCAAGCAAAAGCGGCTGTTCACGAACTCCGATGAAATCACGCCGCTGCTCGTTCCGCTACGACGCGCTTATAAACGAGCATATAAATAACGTTTTACGACATATTAAATTCCGCTAAACGTTAAATATGCCATTTTATGTTTGAAGTATACTCGACGGAAAAATATTAATTTTTTCAAATACATTGACATACACTCTTATCGGAAAATCGGAAACCTTATGAAATACTTGTGATGGCTATAGAAAAATAAAAACTATGATTAAATTTCTTATTCATGTTTTTATAGCATCGTTGAAACAACATTAAATATTATTTATGTAAATTTTAATTTTTAAAATTTTAATTTTAATTTAAATATTATTTATGTAACGTTTGCATTTCAAGCCTTAGGTTCGATTCCCCGTCAGGTTAATTAAAGAAACGACCTTTTCTAAATTGGGGTTTTAGAATTTGGGGGTTACTCTGAGAGCTCTCCACTTCGTTGTGTGTTATTCTAGATGGGTCGTTGAGATTTTTCATATTTCTCATTTACTTTTACGATATTTTTCCATTTTTGAAATTTTTCCCAATTTTCCCCAAATTTTTCTTGAAATTTTTACATATTTTGAAAATTTTCGGAGAATTATCCATCACTAGGTACTGTTACCGGGCGGGTCCTGAAGAACTTTTTAAAAAAGAAAATATTCTCTTGAGAAAGACGTAATTTATTTCAATTTTATATATGTACAAGAATTTTAGTATGTGTCCGTCGCGAAGTTCAAAACCAGACTGTCGTAAATATGAAATCAGAATTATGAGTAAATAAATGTTAAAGAGTTACGTAAATTGCAATTGGAACTTGAATGCAACGTCATCGAAATAGTTTGTATGCAATTGCAATGTACTCGCTATTATAACATTACCCATAGCACAAGCCCAGTGTTCAGTTTGGAATCACAAAATAGGGAACTTGCATCGAAGTTATAATGAGATTTTATGTTCAGAATTCATTAAAAAAATCTGAAAATAAGTGCTTTATTGAAAAATTTATTTACTTTTTAATTATTATTACTTTATTACTTTTTTTTATTATTTATTTAATTATACTTATTTAAATATTACTTTTTAATTAAGTAAAACGGAACGTAATTTTAAATACTTACCAAATATCATGTAGAGACGTCACTTCATCACTCGTTCAGTTACGTAGGTACTTTAACGGTGTAAACACGTACAAATTAATAGAAAATCGGAAAAGTATTAACAACGTCCTCTTGAAACCTTCCTAAGGTCGATGTGAATACAGGATTTTTATTTGTGGTAATTACTCTCGTGCTATGAACTAGATAAGTTGTAATGTCCGTTTTAATAGTTTCCGTTTTGTTCATTACATAATACGTGTGCGTATTATAACTACATTCTTTTTATAACTTATTATAAAGATTATATTATACGTAAAAGTAAAAAAACATTCAAATTAAAATATGCACACGTATTATGTAATTTAATAAATGGAAACTATTAAACGGAATCATGTCACGTGACATCACCGCATATTTAGTTCATAACACGAGAGTAATTACCACAAATAAAAATATTGTATTCACATCAACCTTAGGAAGGTTTCAAGAGTACGTTGTTAATACTTTTCCAATTTTTTATTAATTTGTACGTGTTTACACTGCTGAAGTACCTACGTAACTGAACGAGCGATGAAGTTATATAATTCTTCTGAACATATCTTTGTCACTTAACTTTTCCTAAACGGCTGGACCGATTTTAATGAAATTTTTTGTGTGTATTTAAAGGGGTCCCTATATGATTTACATTTACAATTGGACCCGGTAGGTGGCGCTACAATCGGGTTCTAGGACATTTTTTTATTAATTTCTGAAACTCCTAAAAGGCTAGACCGATTTTGAATACATTTTTTGTATGTTTTTTGTTATTTAAGTGGGTCCCTGGATGGTTCAGATTCTTTAGATCCACAATTGAACACTGTAAATGACGCTGCAATCGGGTTCAAGGATTTTTTTTTATTTCGAGCACGCCGTCTGTTCGCTGTATACTAGCGATAAAAAAATGTCCTAGAGCCCGATTGGAGCGCCACCTACCGGGTCCAATTGTATATATAAATCATATTGGGACCCCCTCAAATACACATAAAAAATTTTATTAAAATCGGTCCAGCCGTTTAGGAGAAGTTCAGTGACAAAGATATGTTCAGAAGAATTAGATAACTTCATGGCTCGTTCAGTTACGTAGGTACTTCAGCGGTGTAAACACGTACAAATTAATAAAAAATCGGAAAAGTATTAACAACGTACTCTTGAAACCTGCCTAAGGTTGATGGGAATACAGTATTTTTATTTATGGTAATTACTCTCGTGCTATGAACTAAATATGCGGTGATGTCACGTGACATGATTCCGTATTAATAGTTTATATATAATTGTCATAGTCTATATAATCTTTCTCAATATATTTTAAAAAGTCTCAAAGTCCACGGACATCCTTGATCATGGGACTTTGAGAATGTCGAGATTTCCCAAAGCCTACAGAACACCACATTCACTAAAACCTTTGCTTGCGACTTCGTCTGCGTGGTAGTGACTTACAACAATGGGAATAGCATACAAATGTTCATCATGAGAAAATATGGTACACATACGTGTCAACTTTCATGATGATCGGTCATACGGTGTTGAAGTTTAGCGATTACATATTACAGACAAACATCCATTTTTAACTAGCGACCCGCCGCGGCTCCACCCGGGTTGGATTTTGAATGTTTTTATTGAGATTTTCATATAAAAATACCATCCAAATTTCCGACGGATTTTCCCAAAATTTACTTTTATACAAATCTTGCACTGTCAATTACGAATACAACAAAACAAATCAACCAAATCAGTAGAGCTGTTCTCAATTGATACTTGTCATTCATGCGGCAATTGATTTTTATTTATATAGAAGACAGAAGAAGATGCACAGAACGCCATTTCAAATTGTATAAAATACCTATTACACTTAGTGATGGGTACTATTATGTAAGTGTGTAGGCCACATACTTACTCCAGATCAGAAGGTTACGTGTTCAGATCACGTCGGGGTGCCAACCAATATGTGTGTGGTGTACTTTATAAATTGGATAACCAATATAACCATATCTACACCCCTACAAGTGCATGACATTACAACGTCTTATTATTATTCATAGTAATGTTATCTAATTTTAAATTATGGTTATACACATATTGAGCACACAAATTGCCTATAACGATTCATAATCATCTAGTAATTAATCTGAGGCCATACACATCTTGCCATACATAAATAATTAACTATATGAAAACCCACTTCGTAACGTTAAAAATATTCTTTGATCAATTTCAAGAGAGATAAACCGCTAACGATTTACGTGTATTTTTCTGTCTTTTTAAAATATTCGTATTTACCCTGATTCCTCAACCTGTGGTCCGCGGACCCCTGCGGGGTCCTTGTTATAAATGCTGGGGGTCTATAAGTAGCCTGTGTAACATCATTTATGAAGATAATAATAAATGTAAAAACTTAATTTAACGTACTGATCCAACTTAAGCAGCAATAACCTTCTAAGCAGCTTGCACGGCAAACGGAGCCATTTATGGCTCCAAGTAAAACGCTTCAATTGCGTGTTCTTAATGGCATTCTAAATGTTATTATTGTAAGTGTGTATATATCATTGACGTGTATAATATAGACGTAGCTCTAAAGAAATCATCGCAGTGTAACCATCATGCAAATTTTATCGCACTCCAGTACACGCTAGTAACTACCCGAAAAACCGTCATTAGAGCCTCATCACAGTAACACATGACTAGCATATGCACGACAGTATAATCTAATAGGCACTTTCCTTTTTGCGGAAGATCCCAAATCCCTTTTTTCGTACATCGTAAAAGGGAAAATTCAACATTGACTTTGCAGGAAAACCACTTAAGCAGCTACGCTACGTTCGAATCAAAAATGCTTTGAAGTTCTCTTACCATAACATTTTTATGACGCTGCACTTTTACGGTTGGAAACACCGCGCTCGCTTTACTGCAAATTATATTTAATATCGAACATAAAATTAGTTATTCTAATTTTTATTTTTTCAATTATTTATTTATCGAGGTAAATAAACATATCGTTAAATGTTCCGTATTTTAGAAGCATTTCCATTCCATAAACCAAAAATATACTTATGACTTAAAAATTGTAATGTGTAGTCTCTGTGATTTCGGGCGGAAGAAAAAAATTGTTTGAATTTACAAGATGAGATGGATATCGTAAAGTAAGACCTGAATCTATACAATATGCAATTCTGATATACAATACACTATACAATAATGATATATAACACGATACACAATAATCTTGCTACCCCATATAATTATATGTCGAAATAGTCAACATTTTAAAATATTCAAAGAAGAAATAAAGGAGCAAATTAAGTGCGCACTCGAAATATCATTTTCTCTTTTTATTTAAATTTTTATTTTGTTTCATTTTTGAACAACGAAACTAAATTTCTAAAAATTTCAGGGAAAACGAAACCTTACCTAAAGTCACAATGCCATATATTAAGACTACCTGATGCTATAAACAAACCATGCGTATAGGCCTCCACTAGTAAATTAATAACAGTCTTTTAAACATTTTCTTACAACAAAAACGTGGGTACTCGGAAAGAGATAAGTAGAGTAGCTATGAAATACTTATTGTTAATAATACAATAAAAGGTAGTGTTTTGTTGTGGCTCAACGCTCTGGCCCAACTTGAATGGGAAAAAACATGAAGTTATTTACATTATGGACTACGAACTATCTGAATACTATTTTTTTTTTTGTTTCTATGATATATATGAGAAATAATTTCAATTATTTAGATGTGGTTGGTGCATAATTATGTGAAAATTTATAATAATTTATTTTTGTCAATATATGAGACGCCTATGATGTAAAAGTATTTCATTTTATTTAATACAAAATCAGATATTCACTAACATTACAGGTGAAGCCATATTTCAAGATACCGAACCGTTTTATTTTCGCCAACGTCATCGGTATAGGGAAGATGAAAATCCGAGAAAATCCTTCAGGGACGCCAACATTAGCATATTTATTAGTATCATCCGAGGCGAGTCCGCGCCGCGCCATGGATCTGTTATCAATAATGACTTACGCGGCATTACAATAAATTTTATATTATCCGCCAGTTATTGAAAATTTTTTCGTGGGATCGGCAAGTCATTTCGGAAAGTTCCAGTAACGACAACTTAAAATAATATTTTGCTCTCAACGAGAGCTTCAAATATCTCTTAAATATTGATTGTTTTGACTGAACACTTGATAACGTAAAGATACTTATCATAATAGACATTGGACATTTTAATAATATTTTTCTTACTAAATAAATATATTGTACTTCTGTTGCCGTAATAATACAGGGTAACCAAGCACGTCTATACTAATATTATAAAAAGATAAACTTTGTTTGTATGTACGTAATGGATAAACTCAAAAACTAGTCAACCGAATTCTTTCACCTGTAGAAAGCTACATTATCAGCTAGTAAAAGGGTGTATTTTTTTTTGAAAACAGAGAGTAATTTTAAAATGAACGTTGATAATGAATGTATGTATTCTGTTAAATAATTAGTCTACTTTCTTAAGTCTAACATCTTAAAGAGTTGAAAAATGCGACTAGTAATAAATAAATTAAAAACACAATACTCTCTAGCATACAAGGAGTGACACTGGCCCAACTCTCGGCTTTAACAGCGACGTATAGCGTAAAGGCGAAACCGAGAAAATCTCTCCAAAGTCAGGTCACGTAATGTCCTAGAAGCTGCTGTATTATTTTACATCGGTCCCAGCAAAATATTTTGTGGTACATATAATAAAGTAATGTAATCTTTATCCATTTTATTTTCTTAGAAATCTTTTATACCTGACTAGAATTTCTATTTACATTTTTAATATTTATGACTAGTTTTGTATTACCAATATGTTAAATGGAACTATTTCTATCACCATACGCTCACTTGACGAACTCCTCACAGTCACTAAATCGCCTCAGAAATTATATTTTAAGTAAACCTATGGCAAAACTTATTCCGCTATAACATATACATACTTACCTCTAAAGCTACATTGGCTACAACATTGAATGCGTTTCATTCATGTAATTATCTGCCAAGAGTTGCGCTTGAAATATGCACGCAATCTTTCCCTATCGCACTGCAGGTGCCACATTATTCTCTCTTCTTTTCAACCACCATTTCAATTATTTAATTCACCAAAGTTTGATGACAATCAGATGAAAGGTTTAGGAATGCATAGAGGACAAACAAACATAGAAAAATACGTTTCTATATAAACAAGATAGAATGGACGAAATATACTGCATAAGACTACCTCCACTCATTACTATTCATATTTATTTTTCGTAATTCAAATAATACAAAAAGAATGTGTATAGGAAATGTGATCACAAATATAAACATTACAAACTTCATCACTAGGAACTCCCAATAACACCCTTTACAAAAGTTTGTTTCATGAATTGACCTGACCGGGTATCAAACCCGGAGCCTCGACTTGGAAGGCAGGTGCTCTGCCACCGCACTAATAGGCCAGAATCCTTAAATACACTTACCTACACACATACATATGTATGTAAGTGCAGTGAGGATGGAGCGCCGAGCATCACGGCCTTTACATACTTCTTTCACCTCCTCACAATTGAATCACTCCATCATTATTCAATTAATTAATACCTTATTATGCCATTTATCAAATAGAGTGTTCGCTGACAGAAATGTCGGAATCACTCGCATACCTAGGCGAAAATGCGTGAGTAGTCTGTTCGACAAGTTCAAAGTGGTGTTAATTCTTGATAAAGGTACTAAAAATATATGCGATAGCTCATTGGATTTGGAATGACGTCTAGAAAAATGTATTTTAAGCACATAAAAACTTGCAAAAGTTATTAACAAATTAAGATGAAAAAAAGTTTTAAGAATATTAATATTAAAATTTGAAAAAATTATGAAATATGAATATACATTCAGTGAAGAAAGTATCGGGAATGGATGATTTGTTTATGGTTCCAAATTCAATTTTTTGTTTCCTTTGTTGTTGTTAGATTGGCACAACTGTTTTCCATTTTGGCGCGGAATTTGAGTTGCATCTGTTATTTAGATTAAATACAGTGCTGTTTTTAGTTATATCATTCTAGTGTATATTGCGAATTTCATAATGGACAAAAACATTAATACAAAGTTCGTCTTAAATATTGCATCGCCAATGGAATTTCGTGTTCGGAGTCACTGAAAATGTTACAGAGGGCTTACGGTGAATCGACTTTATCAAAAACACGTGCTTATGAGTGGTACAAAGCGTTCAAAAGCGGTCGAGATGTGATGGAAGATTTGCCTCGCTCTGGTAGGCCATCAACGTCTGCAACTGAAGTTAACATCGCAAAAGTGAAGGAAATAGTGACTGAAAATGCTCATTCAAGTTTGAGAGAGATAGCCGCCGAACTTTCTGTGTCTCACGAGTCGATCCGTACCATTTTAAATAATCATTTGGGTATGAAACATATTGCCGCTCGGCTTGTCCCAAAAGACCTGAATTTTCTTCAAAAACACAATCGCATAAGAGTCGCTGAGGACATGCTAGAACAAGTCAATTCCGACCCAACATTCATGAAACGCATTGTTACTGGTGACGAGACGTGGGTTTACGAGCTTGACATGCAAACTAGTCAACAAGCTTTGGAGTGGCGCCTTCCAACTGAACCGAAACTGAAAAAACCACGCCAAAGTCGATCAAAAGTCAAAGTCATGTTGACTGTTTTCTTTAACTATCGCGGTATTGTTTTCATTCGGTAGAAGACATAAAGGAGAATTCGCGGCGATTTTTGAAAAATCGACATAATTTTTTTTCCAACGGAGCTTCTTTGAAGTGTTCTGATGACACCATAATTTTTTCAAATTTTAATATTAATATGTAATACTAAAAAAAAAATATTATACGTGGTATTCAGCGGCGGTGCGCCCACGCCGTACCGGCTGCGCGGAGCCCTATTTTCAGCGTTAAGTTACGATTATAAATAATGGAGGTAGAGTTCCGGAAGATGGGACTTTGTTTATGGAAAATTGGTCCTCTTTAAGAATCTTCTTTTTAGAATTTCTTAAATATTAATAGGTTTTGAATTATAGGGGAAAAACTTTTTTTTTTCATCTTGATTTGTTAATAATTTTGCAATTTTTTATGTGCTGTAAAACTCTTGAAATACATTTTTCTAGACGTCAGTCCGAATCCAATGAGCTATCGCACATATTTTTAGGACCTTTATCAAGAATTATTGTCATTTTGAACTTGTCGAACAGACTAGAGGAGAACGACGAAATTCGAGGGGGGGAAATAAATATGTAAGAACCACGAAGCTAGGCGCTCCGGCCGCTCTAACTATACCGTTAGCCGTTAGGGACACAGCGTGAAGATATGTATGTATGTATATATTTTGTAATCGACTGTTTCTTGTGACAAGCGGCCGAAGGCAGAATTCTGGCATTTTGTTATAAAAGGTTGTCTTAAGGTTGTCCTGCGTGGCACCTTCTCAGGCATCACGACAACGCCGTTCTACACACATATGCTAGAACACTCATTTATTTTATTTCAAAAAATATGTCTATCCTATCCTACTCACCATACTCCCCTGACTTAACACCTAATCCTTTGAGAAATTAAAGAAAAATTAAAAGATAAGCGACTTGAAAGCTAAGAAGATGCCCTAAGAAGATACCTTAAGAACAGTGATCATTATTATTTTCCAAATGGTTTCTTAGATGAATAGAAATGTATGTATGATGATTGTCTCCTAGGTATTACTTTCAAAAAAATATTACCTGTAATAGATAATACATTGTATAATTATGAATATCTAACTAATTTCTTTTATTGTAGTGATAAAGGAACAACCAAAATTAGATTTAATTATTTATTTATTATTGTGACTCGCCACGCGGAGGTAGGTATCTTTCGTTATCTTAACAAAATTGTAATTTTATGTTTATTATTAAAATCAACTCCATCTACCAATTTGGTCTAAAGCAGCCAAGCTTTGCCTTTAGTCCATTGCATTGTGCCATTGTGTAACTGACAGGCAGGCGCGAATCCACGGGAGTGGTCAAGGGGATATGAGCTCTCCTTTTTTGGCCGGTGTCATTTTTACCAAAAATATTTCAATTTTTTTTCTTTTTTTTTACATTCTGCCAATCAATACCCTTCATAAATCCAAAGTTGCGAAGATGGAAACGTGCTTTACTGATCAATGGTTCTGCATTCTGCATACTTTAGCTATGAAATAAATCCCTATTGTAAACTCGAAATGATAATTTCATATGAAAATATAGGGTTTGAAGTTAGGACAGGACTGTTTGCATTACACTACATTTTTTTAAATTTTGCTCCGTATTATAATCTATAACTTTTTTACCACCCTTTTTTGCGAAAATTAGATCCGCGCCTGTCAAGGGCGGTCGTATGCAAATGTAATTGCTGACCCGTGCACCGAGCGGCCACATTAGCAGCGCTTTGTACGGCGTGAGTTGGTCTATTTCACATAGTTCCGAATTAGGCGCTTCCGACTGGTGAACCAAACCACACCACGTTTAGTCGATCTCTACTGACTGAATCGAAATATCAAACAATTGGATTACGCCTGAAAGCTACACATAAATAACATCTTGTTAAGACCTTGTTATTCCGAATACATAATATAATAATATCCTCATTATTTCCCTATGAACGAACACGGAGCGGTACTTTTCTGCTTCAAATTCAAAAATAATGCAATAATATATTCACTAAGTAATACATCGTCACAATCTAAGAATGTTTTATTAGTGTTTGGACTAGGGAGATAATTGATTATAAATTTTAAATAAGTTTCGGAATATAAAATTAAACACCCAACTGGTTGAATAGAAAGTAAAAAACCAGCAATATAATGTACATTGCTCATGACTTGTAATAATTTAGCAAAAAACAAGAATTTTTATTATGCGACTGGCCCGTTGGCGCAGTGGCATATGCATCTGCTTTCCAAGGTTAGGGTTCTGGGTTCGATCTCCGGTCAGGTCAATTTAGGAAACGAACTTTCCTAAATTGGCTTGGAGTCTGGGTGTTACTGAAACTGCGATTATATGGTATGTAAAATATATAATAAAATTCCGAATACCATACGTATGCTACCTATGAGACAGTTTCAATTTAAACTTAAACAGTTGCTAATGGAAAAATGTTTTTACACAGTCAACGATTTTTTAAATTGTAAAATCTAAATTGAATATCTTATATATACATACAGTTAATGAATTTAAATATAATAATATTATAATATTGACCTCGTTCTTCGTTATCTATTTTATTTATTTAATCAGTTTATGTAAAAACTTACCCACAAAAATTAAATTAATTATTAATAATGTGGCACGGGAAATAAAGGAAATGCCCTGCAATAAATTTAAAATAGCCTTACATAAATGGAT
Organism: Zeuzera pyrina; assembly: GCA_907165235.1. Taxonomy (NCBI): domain Eukaryota; kingdom Metazoa; phylum Arthropoda; class Insecta; order Lepidoptera; family Cossidae; genus Zeuzera; species Zeuzera pyrina. Next base: position 16,841,555 of record OU015624.1, read on the forward strand.
CATTGATAAATCTTTTTACACATCACAAGAATTTGTGAATTACAAATGGTGACTTATGTATTAATTGACTTGTTTATTGTTATTTTTGTTTTATTTTTTAATTGTATAATTATTATTTCTGACAATTTTTAATTGGCATAATTCAATAATAATCGAATGTATGTTTTTGACTATAAATGATAAAATAATTACCTAATGAATTATAGTTCCAAGTTGTGTATTTGCATGCTAATATTTATTGGCTGAATAGGCTGTCACTAACTTCTAATCCTAAATACCAATGTATATGTACCTACCCTATTCAAAAGCAAATAAATGATTTATTATTATCATTATTATTGCTGGGAGCTCCCCCAGAGTTCATTGTGTGGTACCCATAGTACAAGCTTACTGCTTAGTTTGGGGTCTGGAGTATTATTATTATAAATGGATTCGTAGAGTAGTAATTTTTTTATTAGTGTCATTGACTAAGGAAATAACCGATTACGAAGTTAACATAGGTTTCAGAATATAACATATGACGGAGATTTAAAAAAAATAAAGTAGTTAAATAAAAAGCAACAGTACCAAAAACCTAGCTACAGTACATATATAATACTCGTATACGCAAATTCGCCAAATGTTTTATTATATAATACGAAATGTGCAATATGAATTAGCCAAAAAGAATTTCTCATAAAAATAAGTTTGTAAAGTAATTGTAACTTTATAATCTTTAAGAAATTCAAAACATGGCGAATCAGGTTATTTATAACCACCAAAATCCAAATAGAAATATTTGGCAGAGTATTAACATTTCATGACATGGAGAAACGGAAAACATGTAAAATTGTTGTCGGAAGTTTCCGTTTGTTTAGGTGGTTTATTTTCCTCTATTTTTCCTTAGTTGAGTCGTTGAAAAAAATAGAATGTGTATAATATATCGCCCTAAGTGTTTTATTATTTCACTATTGTTTCTACAGCCCTCACTAACTTTGAGCTCCAAAATAACACTCGTGCAGCATTGTGGTCACTGGTCAGTACAACAATCTACTATTAACACAGCTCATTATTTTTTTAATTATAAACGAAGCAAAAAATATTTTAAACTTCACGCTGTTATCTCTCCGTCTGTGTCCGTGGTATCGCAGCTCTTTAACGATGGACCGAATTCCATTATTAGTTTATATTTGATGACAAGCGGTCCAGCCAGATTCCAGAGGACTTTTCGTTTATTTTTTATTTTTTACTATAATAATATAATTTTTGTAAGCCTGACTGTAAGCAGTTACCGTAACATATACCATATGGACACATGGAACACCAGTAATATCACTTGTGCATTGCAGACCTTCATAAGTTTAATCTTTTTCAAGAACCTCATACTTAAATTTTCTGATATTCACTAATGTTATTAACGTGCAAATAACGATGAGCTTAAGAAAAAGGCTTTACTTTGAAATCACAGATATATATGTACTTATTTGTTTACATTTTTAATTTAATCTCATAAAATTTAAGAGATTTTAGTCTAACAGGAGCTTAATCCACAACCTTAATGCTTGAGGAGGAAAGCTTCTTTAAAACTATATCTGTGTACTCACTTACACAGATATGGTAAGTACACAGTCCCTCGTACTTATGAGGGAGAATTCCCTGCCGATGGCGAGCGGTGCGATGGCAATGTTGACCGTGGGCATCACGTCAAAAAATTGCTCAGACAAGGTAGTTTGTCTGTGGACACTCCATTATACGAGCGGTAAAACATAGGCAAAGTCTCTCCTTGAAATTAAAGTTCAAATTTGTATATATAACTAGATATTGTAATAGAGTATTAATAATATTTTACACATTTATAATTTCAAAGTATTTGTATAACGGTTATAATTCGAATAAATAAACTTAGTAACAAATTCGCATACTTTTTCTATCTTTCGCCCAAAGTTTCAAACTTGTTGATCGACAAGTGTTTCGCTTCTTAACGAAACATCCTCAGGAAAATCTAAAGGTCAAACTCGGTCAGCTAACAAACACAAAAATTAAATAAATTTATATTAATTTTAACTAGTGGTCGCCCAGAAGTCGAAATTCAATAGCAAATGTAAAATCTTTGATTATTTACATAAAATAAATACTTTTTCTCCTTTACACACACTCTACAGACACGAAACTGTTCACAGCTCACGAATCACACAAAATTCACAGCCCAAAACTTATTCACTCGATCATGTCAGTAATTACACACAGGCAACATGTTGAAACTTTTTGGCGTCAATTCTATTCTATAAACTATTGAACTTTCGCGTTGCATTATAAGATATCTAAAACGAGAAATTTTACGCGATTACCTTTTATTTTGGCTTGATGTTTCGACCGAGTTGCATCGGCCGTGGTCTCAAGCAAACTGTCGCAGCAAGTTTCACTCCGTGTCTTAGGTAGAAGTTTTGTCATCTACCCTCGATATGTGTAAATAGTTTTCGGGGTACCTACACACAACAACACACCGCATGCGAAACACGAAGTTTTGTTCCTTGAATCACAGGATACCACATCGTCGATAAATTGTATCCATTTTCCCGATTCAAATTTTTACGTCTCTTGATTTCAATCGCTTCACGCACTCCTCTTGGATAAAAGAAGCAATCAGTAGAAAGGACTTGTAGGGAATGAAACTCAATCCAGTAATTAGTATCTGATTGGAGCAGATGTTCCGCTATCGCTGATTTGATTGTTTGCCAGTTTTTCACCGCTGTAATATGTTCTTTAACCCTTTCTGCAATAGTGCGTTACGTCTGGCCCATGTATGAACTACTACAGCTACAATTTATTTTATAGAGTCCTGGTGTCTGCAACGGCAAAACATCCTTCGGTGTGCCCACTATGTGGTTCACCTTTGTTTCAGGGGTGTATATGGTGTGAATAGAGACCTTTTTTTAAACTGATCCAATTTTATCAGTAACACCTTTTACATAGGGTATATAGGCTGGTTGTTTTCTCACCTCTGGATGTCTGTACCTCTCTTTAGTCCTACACAGTCGTCGTTTCACTCGATATCCATTCTTCGCCAGTACCTTCTTAACATAATCGACATCCAGAGACATAAAGTTATTTTTGTACTCGAGTTTTGATTAGTATAATTATTTTGTACTTTTCTGTAGTTTCTTTTTGATATGGGTTTACTATTTTTTAAATTTTCTGTGGATAGAAAAATAGAACCGATGGATTTCAATTTACAATTAGTAAAATGGAAGTAACGGGCTTCAGTTCGCAGATAGTATAATGTAACCCATAGCGCGGAACCATACAGTACCTATTATTTACTAGACCATTACCGACGAGTTTAAGAAAAAACTCTAACTCTCGGTCACCTTTTACGATCTCAGCGGGAACTACGAACAGGAACGGGATTATATTTTTCCTTCTGTCCTAGATCAGCATGGAAGAATGTATCCGTATTTACATACTTAATATGTGGCAACGGTGATCTTTGCGAGTTATATTATGATGTAAATACGAATATACCTGTATAAATATTTTCTGTAATAGTACATAAAGGATAAAATTAAATTTATGTGACAGGATGCCTTAATTTAAATATTACATAAAATCCGGCAAACAAATTATTTTCCTGGTGAGCGCCGTCGGTGCACTCAAACGAAATTACAAAGAGCATACTAAATAAATCACTTCCAATTAACATCCACACTTTACATTTCACAAAATGCAATGCACAGTTTACCAATTTTATCCCTTAAAATTCCAAAGGAAACTTAACAAACTACACCTGGTTTTTCAGTTCAGTGTCTCCGCAAACCGGAATCGCGTGGATAATGAAAGTTTAACGATATCACAAAAAAATTATTGCCGTTTATTTAAAACTAGAGGTCCGTCTCGGCTTCGCTCGAGACGGACCTCCCGCTTGATACATAATATAGAGCCTATGTCTATCTGCAATAATGTATCTTTCGAATCGTGAAAGATTTTTTTTTAATTTTCTTTAGTATTATTAGTATAGATAAAAATATTTTTTTTTAATTTCAATCTTTAAAATGTTCCTTTCTCGAAATTTTCGCCGGGCCTTATCTAACAGCTTCGTGTTAGCTGTGCTAGTGTTAAGTAAATATTTAGCAAAACCTCGTAATCCTGAAGGTTTTTGCTCGACAGCGGCGCGCGTTGTGGCATCCCTTTGTCCTACGCTTAGTAGGAACGAGGCCTCTTATCATCACGCTTTGTAATGATAAATTATTACCTTGGCTCGCTATTCTACCTGTCTTTGGTGTGCAAATTTCAAACAGTGAAAATACGTACCGGAACCTGCAATGAATAGCACTAACCGACTAAAATTATAATCAAATGTATAGAGTTCAAAATTACGAAACAATGTTAAAATACCTACACAAATACAATAGTGACAAACGACAAACCTACAACTAATGAAACTAATGTCTGGGACAGTTTGATTAGAAAAGAGTTTTAGTGCACTGTTTAGTATTAAATGATTGGTCGATATTTGGGACGATCAGTAATGATTATTTTTTGTCTCGCTGCTGCCTTTGAATTGTGAATTCTTGTCAAGATATCCTCGGAAAACATAATTATAATTATATTAATTTCATAAATTAATATTGTATTTATTATGAAATTAATCGCACGTTAAATTAACTTTTAACGATATTTCGTTATTTTTCCATACTTAGTGGTTGTCCATGAGACAATGTTACAATCCTCCGAGTCTTTTTTTTTTCAATTTTATAATTTTTACGTTTATAAAAGTACTTTTTTTAACACGGATTTTTAAACACAAATTACTGTCTATCCTTTTCAGTTATTAAGACAATAAATAATTTTTTTTTTAATATTCTTTTTTTACCGATCTATCGACCTACTAAATAGTTGATCAACCCATTGCCTATAGATTTAGATTGTTTGACAGGTTCAGTGAGCAAAGATGGACGTGTAGAATTGTGAACCCGTGGAGTGTATTCCTTAAGCACCTTGATTATTTCTTAACAATATAAGAAAAGATAAGTTTAGTAATCTTGAATAAAACCGTGATAGGTATTTAAAATGCGATGAAAAATATAAGAATTATTCGCTTTTAAATTCAAGTAGTGGGAACAGAGTGAAAACAAGTTCCGTCTTTGTCACTCCTAGCGCTGGATAATGATGTATTTTTGTAACGCCACAGTTCTTTAACGCCACCTCCCTCTAACCCCGCTCTGTTCCCACTACTGAAGTTTAAAACCTGATAACTTTTATGTTCCACTGAATATCAAGTGGTTTTTTTTGACGATTTCATTAAAGAATTTAATTATTTAAATATAGTGTATTGTTAAATATGAAATGTAACGGGAGCACTGATCGCTATGAACACGTTATCAATTCTTCATCACAACTATTACGTTCTTGACTATTCGACGGCTTCAAAACAACTGACTCTTACAAGACCAAAATCAGGCTTTTATGCAGCCCCACTACACGCAGGAAATCCATTCTACCCTCGTTCTTCTTACTGAAATGTTACAAAATATCACACTTGGGTAATTTATGTGATTAAAATTAATGTGAAACTAACAGTATAAAATATAAATACCAGTTTTAAGAGCAGTCAACAAGCCTATTGACAAATCGTTCGAAAAATAATACGCCCGTGTCACAAATCCGAGAAGAAATGAATTTCCGGAGACCACCTCAACTGTGATCGCAAAAGCTTCAAAAATGTAGTTGAAAAAATTTAAGTGTTGGTATATAAGCTTACAATTTGTGAAACAACAACAGTCTATCCTACTTAACGCAAAAGTAAACACTAAACATTAAGCAGGCCTGGCCGCACGTGCTTAGCTGTAAGTGAATGTATGGAGAGCATCTACTACCAAAATAATAAAAAGCGCTTTTAATTATTCTAGTTACCACATTAAACGTGAACAGATTTTTATACTATGCCAAAGAGATCACTCTTACTAAACACTAAACAAAGTTAGAGTCACAAAAAAATCGATTACTGTAATGTATGGCATAAAGAGTTTAGTAATACGTTCCTATAAGTCAAGATTGTCAGATCAAGGCTCAGTGTCTCAATATTTAACCTCAGAAAACACGTTCATACACACGTCAATCCACATGTTCGTTTTGGAAATATGTTGGTGTTGTGTGTCTTCTCGCAGAACTGTGTCTGTCAGGCGGGCGGTGAGCCAGACGGTGCCGCTATGCGAAAGTGAAAATTTATCCAACAATATCAAAAGCGCTTTTATCTCGAAGATGACGTAACATTATCGCAATATCCGTGCGTCGTCGACTGTCCCGCGCCCTGAGAATATCAAGAAGATATATTTTCACGGAACAATGCCTCCCCGGTATCTCAATTTTCATTTCCCCTCGGCGGGACATCCGGTGTGATTTGTAGCACGAGATAATATACAAAACGGAGGCTTCGCGGGACGCCCCGACACTGCGTCAGCGGAAAATCTAGGCCCTCTATCTTTATCTTGGATACTTTAACCAGTTACATTTTTTTTTATCGAATATCACGTTGATCCCTTCTGACTTTCGTATTACTGACAGACTGTTCAGTTTCTTTTACATCAAAAAAGTAACTAATCTAAGTTAGGAACAGTCGGGAATATTCTTAACAATTCACGTTTATAATCAAAATATTTAAACAAGCTTCGACTAAATGCGCAAGTGAGATATAATCTTAAAAAAAAATATCTCTTTCGACACCGAAAAAAATTAATTGTAGGCAATGATGTTACATTTATTTGTATTGAAACGTAACATTGTTTGTAGGTATAATTAATGTGTCTATAGTGTTTTGTCAGATTCATGCTTATTATTTCCTGATAGACATTTGCGGAGTTAGTCTGAAAAATAGATTAAAGTAACTCGTAAAGAGAGTATTTTTATTCGCAAATTCGCAAAATCTGATCTAAAGATAAAAAAATGAGCAAGGTTTGAAACAAAAATGTAATACCATTCATAATTTAATTTAAACTCATTGACGAAAACTTTTTGGCTGACTTTCGCTGTCTATTGTAATATATTGACATTTGACAGCAATCTAATGTTAGCGACATAGAGAACATTATATATACTGGTATGAGATAGTGAGTTTGGCGGTTGGATAGTTAGTAAGTTCATTCCCCTTTTCTTAGAATACTCTCTAATTTTATCTCAGTTAATAACATTAAATTGTAGTTTATTGGTAAGATTTATTATAATATCCGTGTATGTACGTACATACATTGATTTAACTCAGTAGGAACTAATGTGTTGTATGCGGGATGTAGAACATCGTATTTGTGTTTGTCTATAATTTGTGTTTGTCTACAAAATGTGTTGTCCTGTGATTTGTCTGTATTTTATGTTGTGATGGTTCCTTTTTGGGTGTGAATATTTGCTCAACTCGCCAAATTATAAACAAAAAGAAAATTTTATTAATCCCCATTGTGTATTCTCCTACTCCAATTGCAGGAATCTCTTTTATGGTTGTCATAATTATCATGTTTCTGTGATCTTCATTTTTACGAGACGTTGGCAATATTCGCAATCGCGATGGTGCCATTCAACTAAAGAAAAAGAAGAAGAAGAAGAGTTTGGCGGTTTTCTTGTTATGTCTTCTTTAATAACTTGGGTTTAAACTAGCGATACTACTTATTACATTTACACTTAGGTGTAGTCAGAGAGGGCGGAGCGCCAAGCAACGCGGTCCTTACATACTTTTTTCGCCTCCTCAAATCACATCATTCTCCTGGCACATTTTCGCCTAGGTATGCGAGTGATTTTGACATTTACGTTAGCTAAAACTAATTGTTTTGTAGTAATTGTTTGTAATTGTTTTGTAAAGTTTGTAGCTTTGTGTAAATTGCCTTTAGAGACAAAAGCAGTGTTTAGTGTTATGTACTCAGACCAAAATTTTATATTGGCCTGGGGTCCTCTCATACCAAATTGGAAAACAGACCACTTATGAAAAAGGTGCATGTGAAAACACAATTAGTAGATATAACAAAATAAAAATGCTATTTATGGCAAAAAAAAATTTAATCCACTACAATAAAATGTTATCACTTAAAAATACACCAGCTGGAATAGATGTAATCAGAAGTCGCTTAAAAATAATATAGAAATTTTGTTTTTGCTGATTATTACAGTTTGTTTATTTTTTCGACGATGAAAATCAGTTGTGATATTAATCTGACATTGCAGGCGGACCTCATCGAGCGACATGGAAAGAACACTTAAAACGTAAAATCTAACTTGAGACTAGGACTGCACTATATAACGATCGAAATATATCGTGAGTATCACGTTGATAACGAAAAGTCGATATTCTGCTGCAACCATAAACTCAGAAAAAACATGCATTAAGGCAAAATATTCAATTAAACATTTTATCGAAAAGAATTAACAAAACACTATATTTAATTAGAAATAAAATCTATAATTTAACTGAAAATAGATTCTCTAATAATTCGAAGGTTTCATTTATTTGAGCCTTAACAATTTGTGTTTTTCAAATATGAACCAAATATTACCGAACTAAATGATTTATCGACTACATTAAATTTATAATTAAAAAAAAACTTTTTAAAAAACTATTCGTCGCCCAAATGTCAAAAGCTCACATTTTGCTTTACAAATCTCAACACTATTTCATCACTTTTACGTGATACTCTTAACTTGTTCATTACCTACCTTTGTTGATTCTTTTGGGTCCGCAATCCCCATACTTTAAAAATTCAATTATTATTTTAACGGATTAAGAAAAAAATATAGATTTTTTGATATAGGTATTAAACATATTGTTTGTAATAAACTATGAATTTTGAATTGCTTAATACGATTAAAGTTATAAATAGCAAATTAATGTCTAGAGAAAACTGTTAACGTTAAATATAAAAAGTTATAGTTTGAATTACAAATTCTCTTGCTCATTTATATTATACTATAAGCAGAATCGAAAGTTTTTATTAAAAAAAAATATGAGACACTAAATAATAAATTCCATCAAAAACAAAAAATGTTAAAAAATGACAAATCTCGCAACGCAGTTCTTCCACTAAAAAAAAGTTGTGAGATCTCATGTAAAACCAAGTCAGTTATTTTAGTTGGCGTCAAGCACCGATTCAACAACTTTATTATAAATTGTTATCTAATTAATTTTACCTATCAACATTTATAGTGACCGTATCAATATTAGACATCTTTATATCTATAATAAATATACTGACTTGGCAATCGCACGGCAACATAATAACATAAAAATAATCTATACATACGAGTATAAATAAAATGGAATTATTTGTCAGTGATTTCGATATTAAAAAAGAACAAGCGTTTTTAAAATTGTTGTCTGTCTGTTTGTTTGTCCGAGCTAATCTTCGAAACGGCTGAACCGATTTCAGCGAGATTTTCACTTGAAGATAGAGGATTTTCCGAAGAATAATCTAGACTACTATTTATACAGGAAGTTTTTAGAGTTCTTGCGTAAATTGAAAAACTCTAGAATTTAGAGGTAAATCTATAAACATACATACAAATATCTATAAGTTTAGAAAATGGTGTTCACGGTTGAGTCTCTTTAAGTCATACTTCTACATTAAAGTACGTTCTATCGTGATCCACCGTCTGGAAGCTCAGATCTAAAATGAGCTCCCTTTAGCTGAGCAGCGCCTGTAAAGTGGGTTTAACTTATAATGGTTTAGCCATTGACCTACATTTAGTAACAGGCAGAGACATCTATCCATGGTAGCTTAAAACAGCAACGAAATTGTGTTTTGTACATTAAAAATATTTTTTTAAATGTGATTGAATTAGATATTTTAGGCTTTTCTGTTCCAAATTAAATATTTATAGGAATTGCCTATTTTCGTATGTTTATTCTTTAGAAATCTATAGATCTATACATGTACATTAAACATACATACATAATATAGTCAATAAAGTTGAAGGTATATCTGTGATTTCGGAATAAAGATCGGATTTATCTTCGAAGACAATGAACCTATTTCAACGAAACTTTCAATGAAAGGTAGAAGATTTTTTGAAAAAAGTAGGTTACTCTTTATCCGAGAAGTATTTAGGTTCCTGCGTGAAAGCTAAAAAACTAGAAATTAGGGAGTAAATAAATTGATAAACGTTCATAGAAATGTACAAATATGAAAAGTGTGCACATTGAAGTATATTCTACCTTCTATCGTGAACCGCCTACCAGAGGACATACCACCATCTCTTATAGCGTTATTGCTTTAATGTTACTTGATTAAAAAATCTCGAAATTCTGACAGTAGGTTATTGATTAGTTTTATTATTCGACATAACCATCAGTAGGCGAAGGAAATACGTAAGAACCGCGATGTTTAGCCGTGCAACTGTTTTTTTTTTTTTTTTTTTTTTTTGCGTCAGGAAATGCTTTATGCATCCCGTCCTGCCGTAGGGGGGTGGCAGGGGGGTATGTGGGACTCCTCGACATTAGGGTGCTAGGCCGAGTCTACCCACTAAAACCTGACGGTGTTCCTCGAGAGCCTTGATGCCGGGGCAACGGGAGCGCGTTGGCATTCTTCCGCGACCCCGGCGGCTATGCCCAGCCTGAGCCGAGCCCTCCTCCGTTTGCGGGCAGTTTGACCTGCCCGCTCTCCTGGGAGGTGCGCGGGAACACCGCGCGCACCATCCCGAGGCCATTGGTGAGGCGCCTTCCCCCGAAGGACACCCCAGGCCTCCGAAGTGGCGGCTTCCGCACCCCGCCTATACCACGGCAGGGGCGTCAGCACGCCCACCTGATTTTTACGTGTTTACTCACGGGTTTTAACAAGTTTTCCTTCTTCCCACCTCTGATTTTAACGTGTTGTCTCACGGGTTTCATTTCGAGTTTTCCTTCTCTCCACCTTTGATTTTAACGTGTTTTCTCACGGGTTTCATTTCGAGTTTTCCTTCTCTCCACCTCTGATTTTTACGTGTTTCCTCACGGGTTTTAAAAAGTTTTCCTTCTTTCCACCTCTTGACCCGCGTCCTCCGCGAAGGACGCCGGAACTAACACTTAGCCAACAATACCCCTCTCAAAGGAGAGGGGCAAGTGGAAAGACGACCCACACGGCAGACCCCCGCCCTCACGCAGAGGACGGGGAACACAAACCTATCCCCCCCGGGTCCAGGCCGGGTCCTTTCGGCTCCACCTCCTACTCGGTCCCAGCCCGGTCCCACCCCTGATTTTAACGTGTTTACTCACGGGTTTTAATAAGTTTTCCATCTTACCACCTCGGGGCCGACGGCCCCACGCCGTATCCCCACCCTCATTGTGAGGACGGAGAACACGACGCCCTCCCCCCCGGTCCGGGCCGGGTCCTTTCGGCTCCACTACCTACTCGGTCCCAACCCGGTACTGAGGGCATCGCCGAGGCGACACCCTCAGGAGTGTTTATCGACTCTCCAGTCTAGATCCGCAGTGTTCAGTGGAAACAGGGTCACCTCGAGAAGGATGTAGACATGAAGTCTACGCACTGCGGTCTTGGGATGGCAGGCTAAGGCTCCACTTAATGGGAGCTATAAGCGCCTGTTAGTCCACCCCCTGTGGCGGGTTACCCACACCACTCGGCCCCTAGCCGTGCAACCTACCTTGACTACTCCATAAGTCAAGTCAAGTACTTAATATTAAAATAATGATACTAAGAGATGGTGGTAAGCCCGCAGAAGCTGAGATCTGAAATGGGCTCTCTTACGCTGAATGGTGCTTGTAGTGGGTTTAATATATAATTTAATAACTGAAACAGACACAGCAGAGACTTCATTCCCAGTACTTTAAAATTGCAGCAAGATCGTATCTGTAAATCGTAGATGTATTTGAAAAAGTGATTGAATTAGATATTTCAGGCTTTTCTGTTTCCAAATTAAATATTTATAGAAATGTCTGTGTTATTATGTTTACTTTTTGGAAATTAAAAAACTGCTAATAAATTCATATATAAATTTGACTGTTTGAAAGACAAGACTCCGATTGCTTAATAATACGTTATGCTAAATAATTGCAATGAATATTATTAATCAAAGTTGTGATCGCCATTGCTGTCGATTGCTTAAGAGTTTTTCTTGTTAGATGCGTGAAGATGTTATAATACAGTATATTTTGTACATTAAAGAAGTCTGTGCTTTAAAAACTGTATCGTATACATGTACATGGGATGTTTGTTTGTTTGTTTTTGTTGTTTGACAGTGCAAACTTTTGGGACATTTTTAAATAATAAAATAAACTTTTTTAAATTTTTGTTTGTTTGTTTGAGCTTCTGTTCGTACAAAATGTCTATGATGATCTATCTGCGCTGTATGTACCTAGACGAGGACTATTCTCAGTTATGGCATTTATGGCTTTATCACTAGTGTACAAAGAACAGTTTACTACCAGTTCACGACATTTTTATTTTAAAAAATTGGACAATATCTCTAACTTTTGTGTATTTTATGAACACTATGTACTCTAACAAAGTCTGTCAGTTAGACAATCGGTATTAGGTTGTATGTTGGTTGAGTAAAGAATTTTCAGTTACGTAACGGAAAAGGAACTAAACGGAAAAGCAAAATTATATTTTTCTTTGTACGACACCGTATCGAAATATTTATTTTGAACTTAGAAATACATATTTATTGGAAAAAATTGTTAATATTTTGTACATGTAATAAGAATAAGTTTTTGACGAAAAGTCACAAAGAATCATGGAAATTTTGTCAATCGGCATCTCTAATCTTTTAACAGCAATCAACAAACCACAGAAGTTGCACCAACAAATACAGTATTTCTTTCACAATCATTCAAGCACGATATTATGTCCAATGATGACTGGTCGCTCTCAGCTCTACATCTGCATCCTTAACAACAACAAAAAATAGTGTGGGTAGTTGTGAAATACAGTTCAAATTTTTCTGCAATCTCGATTTTATCAAGTTTTAAATTGATTTATTGATTATTTTCACGCATAGATGTTAGTAATAGTAAGCTAACGTATCAGTCTGCCGGCATAAGTGTTATCTCCTTAAAATACAATATATCTCACAAGATAAACATTGATTCAATTTGGTCACAAATATGGAGTCTGTGAAAAAGTCCATTGTAGATATGCATGAATTGTTTAACACTCGGATGATGGACTTTGAATTGCAGCTTTCTAAGGACACCACGACATCAGCTTCTGGTACAGGTTTGGCTGCAGAGTTCTTTTCTTTCGAGAAGTTTGTAGCTACAATGCTCAAGAACTTACAGGAACAGGTGGAGACACTTACCATTACAGTTGATAGAATGGAGATGTGGGGTCGAAGAAAAATTTTACTACTGCATGGTGTATCAGAAGAAAGTAATGAAGACACATCACAACTAGCGGCTAAAGTCATCAAGGAACGCATGAATGTGGGTGATGTCGATGAAAGTGACATTAAGTGGTGCCAGAAGTTAGGTCGTCACTCTTCACAGAAGTCAAAGCCTATTTTGCTGAAGTTCAATGACGTCATCGTAAGGGATAAATTGTGGTTTTCCAAAACCAAGCTGAAAGGGACCGGTATCACTTTGTCTGAGTTTCTTTCGAAAAGACGTCTTTATGTCTGCGCGTGAGAAATTTGGCATAAACAAATGCTGGACCCAAGAGGGCAGCGTTTTTGTACAAGGACCTGATGGTAGATGGCACCGTATCTCAACGCTCATTGATTTAAATAAATTGGACACCGAGTTATCCGAAGCCAACGTTAAAGCGGCCACTGCTGTGAAGACCACTTCTATGAAGTCAAGACGTGCAGTGTTAAACGAAAAGTGATTTTGTTTGTCGCATTTTTGTGACATTTCATTCCGGGTGACTGGGTTTACACTACTAACTTATAGTGCTGAATATAATATTAAATTTAATTTCAATACTTAATTAGACTGACCCTTTGGTGTAATGGTTGGTATATTTGATTTACAAGCTAGGGGTCCTGGGTTCGATTCCCTATCGAGTCGTTTTCGGAGACGATAATTTTTTGATCTGATACAATTGATGTGAAATTGTCTAGAGCTCATTCGTTTTATGTATATGCTTAGTAAATTTTTGTAATATGAATCATCCATAAAATAACCGATTTTGTATCTATTCTTCTTTTCCAAATCTTGGCGGTGTTTTGTTGCTCTGACATATTAAGAAATGCAATATACTATCTCAGATGTTTATTGTGTAATGTGTAATTAATGTTTAAATTGTTGAAGTCAATGTCAAATGTTAATGACCCAAACAAGTACCTAAACAAATAATAGTCGTTGATATTTATTAAGCATTTAGTCGACTTGTTTTTATATTACCCTTTTTTTTTCCTGTCATTTGTTTTTTTTTTCTCTTCGTATAGTCAAATAATTGTACATACCTACATATCCTCACGCTGTACCCCAAACAGGGTAGTTAGATAATATAAAATATTTACAGTAATATTATTAAAATGCCTATTTTATCACATATAAATAATATGATATTGTCACCCGGCTTGAAAACTAAATAGTTAATTATTGTTATTTTTTTCTTACGTATAATACAACCGGCGGATGGTTTACTGGATTTTATATTTATCAAATTTTTATTAATATTATTATTTTTTATTGAATATACAAAGTATTTTTGTGTTGATGTCAACTTCAGATGGCACGGCGATGATTATTTATCAGCTAGTAGTAATGAGGATAATTTTATTAGCGTTCCTTCACTTTCTAAAACAATTTCTTCTCACTTTTCTGATGTTCCCAGGAATTTTAATGTCGTTCACATAAATGCCCAAAGCATCCCGGCCCACTTCCCAGATATGCTGGCAAGCTTTGACTGTGCGAGCATCTACGCTATTCTAGTTTCTGAATCTTGGCTAAAGCCATGTCTCTCTTCTACTTCCTATTCTTTGCCAGGGTTACATCTTATTAGAAATGATCGTATATGTGGCGTTGGAGGTGGTGATGCCATTTATATTCGACCACATTTCCCTTTTTCTGTAGTTAGTGTATCATCTCAAACACCCTCCTTAAATACTGGTGAGCATCTCTTCATATAAATAACATTTCACTATTCCAAAATTCTTCTCGGTGTATATTATAGTCCCTCATTACGTGTAAATTTCTTTTCTTCTTTAGAAGCCATTCTAGAAGATTTAGTACCCTCGTACAGTTATACTATCATTATGGGCGATTTTAACACGTGTTTGCTCAAGAATGACTCTCGCTCCTCATCTTTATGCTCTATCCTCTCATCTAACAACTTAACCATTCTTCCTCTTAATGCTACTCATAACATCCCTAATTGCGCACCTTCTTTACATGATCTTATCTTCATTTCTTCGCCACAACATGTCGATAAGTATGGACAGTGTTCTGCAGACTGCTTTTCCTATCACGATCTTTTATTTCTCTCCTATAAAGCCCGTACTCCTAAACCTAAGGCTAGGGTTCTCTTCTAGCGTAATTTTCGTGGCATTAATGTTGACAAACTTCACGAGGATGCCAGTAGTATTGACTGGGGTCTACTTATGGGCTCCCTATATGTAAACGAAAAAGTAGATCTCTTCCCTGATAAATTAACTCACCTCTATGACATACATGCTCCATTAAAAGCAGTGAAGATGAAACATCTACCGTCGCCTTGGCTGACAGAGGATATTAGGGCGATAATGGCAAAAAATTCAACGGCGCAATCTAATTACAAGCGTCGTCCCAATCAATCCAACTGGGAAAAATTTGTTGCTATCCAGAATCACTATAACAAGATGTGTCGGAATGCTCAACGCCAACATATCCATACGTCTGTCCAAAATGGAGATCCGGCTAAAATCTGGAAATTTCTGAAGTCACTAGGAGTTGGAATATCTCAACAAAATTCCATTCCTAAAGATTTAAATATTAATTCATTGATCCAATACTTTTCTGCGTCGTCCAATTTTGAAATGACTTTAAATGTCTTTCTTCTCTTCCAACCCCTGACTATCCCTCTTTCAGCTTTAGTCAATTCTCCGCTTGTGGTATTAGGAAGAGTATTATGTCAATTACTTCCAATGCGGTTGGAAGCGATTGTATCAGCCGTATGATCCTTCCTATTCTAGACGAAATCCTGCCCATTATTTTACACATCTTAAATTATTCTGTATCCAGTGGCACATTTCCATCTGCATGGAAAGATGCTCAAATAACACCTCTTCCCAAAAAGAGCAATCCCTCTTCTTTGTCAGATTACCGTCCTATATCGATTCTTCCATTCCTCTCTAAAGTCCTTGAACGTCTTATACATGAACAACTACATTGATTCCTTTTAAAGTCAGAAATACTTAACCCTCTCCAGTCTGGCTTTCGTCCGGGACACATCAAATCAACTACTTTCTTCCTACCATCTTTATGCAGATGATTTATAAGTTTACACTCTAGCTACTTTGCAAGGATTAACTGAAGCCATAAACACTGAACACTGATCTAATTCGTATTTGTGACTGGAGCATGGCGTATGGGCTGAAGATCAATCCTTCTAAAACTCAAGCCATTGTTGTTGGTAGTTCCAAAAAGATATCACAGATCAAATGGTCACAGCTTCCTCCTATTTGTTGCGGTGGTGAGGTTGTTCCGTACAGTGACAAAGTAAGGGATCTAGCTATTTTCATCGATAATTGTTTGTCTTGGGGTTCTCAAATGGAGACTGTAAGCCGCAAGTTGTTTACGTCAGTAGGATCTTTGCGAAGATTACGCAACTTCTTGCCTACATCCACGAAAATTACACTGTCTCAATCACTTCTTCTTCCTATTCTTGACTATGCCGATGCCAACTATCTAGATCTCACCGAAGACCAATTTAACAAGCTTGAGCGACTTCAGAATGTTTGTATTAGATTCATATTTGGATTACGTAAATATGATCATGTTTCAGATTTTCGTTTAAAGCTCATACGCCTACGCCGGGATACTCATATTCTCTTTTTATTATATAATATATTATTCAATCCTCATACTCCCATTTATCTCAAAAGACGTTTCCAGTTTCTACACAACACACATTCAGAATTATTGAGATCCTCAGAAAACTTAAAACTCGAAATGCCGATACATTCTACGCGATTTGTCGATAAATCGTTCACAGTGCAAGATGTTAGATTATGAACGCACTACCTGTGACCATTAGACAATCGCAATCATTGCAAGTGTTTAAGAAACGTCTGAAGGAACACTATCTCTTTAATGTTCTTTATTAGTATATAGTAATATGTATATATTCTACTTGCATGTATGTGTACCATATGTATTTTATATTTATATAAGTATGTGTACTTATGGTATGTATTTATTTATCTCGTATTTACATATTGTTTTGTATGTATTATTGCATTATATATATTTTGGTATACATTATTTTTACTAGTTAAGTATTTTTATGACGATATTTTTTTATTAATATAGTATTTATACCACATACTACCTCGTTTTTATTTTTTCTTGCGCGTTTTCCATCTTAAGGTTGTCTGGAAAAATCGCCGAGAGCGATAAGACCGCCAATTGTATTGCCAAAATTGTAATTTTTGTTGTTTTCTTGTATGTTTTTTATTTGTTTTAAGAATAAGGTGTACAATAAAGAATAAATAATAACAACGTGGCTATGTAATGTAATGTATATAATTTGTACAATAGATTTACTACAACGACATTTTCAACATAAATTCACGCGAACGAAGTCGCGGGTTAGCTAGTCTACTATAAACTACTCCTAATCGAACATAGTGCTAGCAGGCCTAATTTATGCAATATGTAAACAAGCACAATGCGCTCAGATCGCTAATATCAGGTAGATGTTATTATATTGCCGTGCGATTGCCAAGTCATTACATTTATTATAGAAATAAATATGTCTAATATTGATGCGGTCACTATAAATGTTGATAGGTAATTGATTAGATAACAATTTATAACAAAGTAGTTGAATCGGTGCTTCCATAGACACTAACTAAAATAGCTGACGGTTTTACATGAGATCTCACAACTTTTTTTTAGTGGAAAAACTGCGTTGCGAGACTTGACTTTTTTACATTTTTTTGTTTTTGATGGGATCTCATGTCTTTTTTAAAAAAAAAAGTCAAATCGATTTATTCAAGTAAACCCAAACGCAAGGTATTTTTAAACGTCAAATCTACTTTAGTTCGGTTCGAAAAGAAAACCTGAATACTGAGAAGAACCGAGAAGAAACTCAGTCAGGTATCATTTTTTCAACATCATTCTACAATAGTTATTTCAAAATACAATATCTGTAAAGCCAGTAAATGCATATGCAGAGAGGATCATTTCCAGTCTATTGTTGTCTTCAATGAAATCGCAAATTTTGTAGTATGCTTTTCCAATCAGTGTGCGTTTAATGACAAGTTTAAATCTCCCCTCCGTCAATTGAGTAACCTCTTGAGGAATTTTATTATAAAAACGAGCACGGTTACCCAAAAATGAACCACTTGACTTTTGCAATTTAAAGTTAGGAATAACTAGCTGATTACGACCACGAGTTTCCACACAATTAACAACGCCTTTCTTTTGAAATAGATCTAATTTTTTTCTAGTGTACATTATGTTTTCATAGATGTATAACGAGGGTAAGGTGAGTACATCAATGTCTTTAAAATGATCGCTCAGCGACTCTCGTGCGTTCATACTGTAGATGGTACGTATTGCCCTCTTTTGTAAAATAAAGATAGATTTGCGCCGCTGATCCCCACAGTAGCAGACCATAAGACATAAGGCTATGGAAATATGCGAAATACACCAGCCTAGCCGTAGCTACATCTGTCAACTGTCTAATGCGCCTAATATCATATATTGCCGAACTGAGCTTATTAGATAAAGTCTCGATATGGTCCGCCCACTGTAACTTATTGTCTACTGTTAAACCAAGAAAAGTAGCTGATTTCATTAATTCTAATTGTTTCCCATCCAGTTCCAGTCCATTATGGATTTTGGGTACATTGGATAGGGAAAACTTAACACAATTGATTTTTTGTGCATTCAGTACTAAATTATTGGCAGCGAACCATCTCGAGACATCCGCCAAGGTCCAATTATGTCCGCTAATAGCTATGTCTTTTCTGTCTTCTTAACTTTAACTTTACTTTTTGTAGGTTAGTGGGGTTACTTTTGTAGATCATCCTTCTTTTTTTTTCTCGAGTAATATGTCTCGTCCGTCAGCTGTACATAAAATCGTAGATAAGTACCGAAAGGTATCTATGCCCTAAAATTATCCAAACAATATTCAAATAATATCAATTTTATATTATAATATCAGTAAATAAGTAAGCCTTTCAATCATCAAACCAATAATAGCAATCGAAATTTTAAAACGTAAATCGTAAACGTATAAATAGCATATCCGGACACATCCGAACAGCATGTGGGCGCTCGCAGCATTTAATGAATAATGAATTCAGGATTTTTCATTTTTTCCTTCCCTTATAGGCTATACATACATATATACATATCTTCACGCTGTATCCCTAACGGGGTAGTTAGAGAGGACGGAGCGCCAAGCGTCGCAGTCCTTACATACTTCTTTCATTTCCTCAAATATATAGGCTAAACGCTAACTAAAATTGAAAATGTGAAATTTGCGAGACCCCTAGAAGTATCTTAGAATTTTGATGATTGGTGAGTGGATCAGTGAAATTTTTCTTTTAATGAAATCATTATTTTTCATTTAATAAATAGTAAAATTTCGAGATTTTCCATTATTTCCTTTCTTCATAGGCTAAACGCTAACTACAATTCAAAATTTGAAGTTTGTGAGACTGCTATAAGTACCTTAGACTTTTGATGATCGGTGAGTGTGTCAGTGAAATTTTTAATAATCATTAGCTCTCATTTAATGAATAATGAAATTTCGGGATTTTTCATTTCTTTCTTCCTTTACAGGCTAAACGCTAACTAAAATTCGAAATTTTGAAGTTTGTGAGACTGCTAGAAGTACCTTAGAATTTCGATGATAGGTGAGTGTGTCAGTGACAAAATTAAGGTGATTTGACTTGCAACGGTTTTTAAACTACATGTTCAAATTGAATGCAATTTAAAAATATATCTAGTTGTATTAGACCTCTTAGTTACTGAAAATTCAAACTTCTAGCGTTATCCGCAACGAAGTTAAAGGGGGGTCAAAAGTGCCGTGAGTCGCTTCGAGAAAAAGATGGTAAGGCTGTGCTCGACTTGGCGGGAGCACTGCCGTGGCCTCAGATTGCTAATCACAGTTATAATTCGAAGTGATTAGAAATCACAAAATACTAAAGTATACTATTACTATACTATTGAAGACGTACTCTTAGTAACAACTGACAATAATTAAAGGGCCTTGATTTTTTTTTGTTTCTGTGAGGGGAAGAAATCCCCACGGACGCTCAGCCGGACGCTACTGAGTACTGAGGACTGAGTACTGTCGGACTCGAACCGACAAAAAAAATCCCCTCTTTTCTGTTAGTGCTAGTGACTATTACAGTGTCACCGGCCGCGTTGGGGCGATCGCTAAAGGCACCCTGCCAGATGGTCGACCGCCTTAGAGTTCCTCCAGCCGAGGATTACCTCGTGTGGAGGGCGGACCTCGGGCTATCGGTATCGTGCCAGCTGGGGGTTTACTTAGGTAGCGCCTGTCTGGCTTGCCTACATTCATGAGTGCTCTTCCAAAGCATGTCCCGTTTAGCCTTCGCTTGTTTACGCACTTGCGCGTGTGGCCAAATGTACTAGGGGTTCCTGGTACATACTAACGGCATCAAGAAATCAAAAGGAATCTCAATCTCAATATATCAGTTTGTCATAAAGAAATTTAGGCTCGAAAGATAAGTTTTTGAAACATATATAGCAAACACGTCTTGAACAGGCTTTTAGGTGTGAGAAATTTGATTCACGAGCTTTCGAGCGCTCGGCCGTACCTGACCATTAAAGACCATTTACCGTTACTTTTAACTTTTATTGGTACCCTTACCGTTATATTTATCGTTATTTGCCTTTAAACGGTTGGCTTTACAGCCAACTTTACAATCAACAAACAGTTGATTAAACAGCCAA
This sequence comes from Zeuzera pyrina, assembly GCA_907165235.1. Lineage (NCBI taxonomy): Eukaryota > Metazoa > Arthropoda > Insecta > Lepidoptera > Cossidae > Zeuzera > Zeuzera pyrina. The sequence continues at coordinate 16,862,574 of OU015624.1, forward strand.
ATTCAAACACTTGATTTTACAGTTGAATTCAAACAATTTTACAGCTGAATTCAAACAGTTGATTTTACACAGCTGGCTTTAAACAGCTAGCTTTCAACAGTATTGAGATTACGCAAATGATCCCCCAAACAACAACCTCGTTTATAACAGAGTCAAAATCAGAAACAAATGTGGATTGACCTTACCAGTATCACGAAGAATATGGAGACTCAATGTGCTTTGATAGACAACCACCTGACCAAGTCCCTTGTCGCTCTTTTCAGTGCAGATCCTCCCCTCGGGCGGGTAGCAAATTTGATGCCCAAAAGCACCTCACAAGTCGGTTCACTCAAACAGGCCAGTTTGACCCTTGACCTCTGCTCGGGTGACAGCCGCTAGACCTTTACATTCGGGCTTATAAACTGAAGTCTGTTGCTAAGTTGCTCTGCCATATTACCCCATGCAGGCGTACATCAAGATCCGACGAGGAGAAGGTGATTGCTCTATACGTCTGCACGCCATCATGCACACATGCCGGCCATCATGGAGCACGCTCATTCTCTGCATGTAGAGAATGAGCGTGCTCCATGATGGCCGGCAGGTTCAGGATAGTGTCAGCAAAATTCGCCATTGCAGAAAAATATAACAGTAATTGTTCTTGAAATCAGAATGGCAATGGAGTCGGATCCCGCTTCTGATATAAACAGAATCAAAAGGTTTTATTAAAAAAATAATATGAGACACTGAATAATAAATTACTAATCACAATTATAATTCCAAATCATTACAAATCACAAAATACTACCATTGAAGACAAATTCTTGGCAACAACCGACAATAATTAAGTTCCTTGGTACTCGGATTGTAATGACTTATATAAACACGTTGTCTCGATGACGTCATTTCCGCGAGAAGCAGCGGGGTGCCCCTAACAATACCTATATATCGCCTTAAGAAATCACCTTGATTGTCTACTGTATCTGTCTTTCACAAATGTTTTTTGCAATATGTTACGACCCTAACATTGGAGTCAATTTCGAATTCTGAATTTTCACTTTGTGGCTTTTTAGAGACCTAAATAAAAAGTCGAAAAACAGTTTTTTTGAGATCAACTTTTGCTCAGTAAATGGCCTATAATTGTTTCTATTCTCTTCTTAGAAGCTTTCAGTACGCTTAAAACCGAGAGTAAAATCCAATAGAAATTACAACACCCACAAGAGTACAACTCTAGTTAATGGTAATAATGAATTCCGTTTTCACGTTTAGTATTTAGAATTCATTGAAATGGATAGTGGTTACTTTAAGCCGTATTGCCTTTATCTGATAAATTAAATTCAACAAATATATAAAAAAAAAATATTGCGCACATAACTTTATATCAATCACGGGTTTAATATTTTTAAATGCGGATTGTTTTTAATAATTATTAATTATACTTTCAAAGATCTTTTACCAAAACTGCAGTTTTAAGAGTTTTGCAAGAAAAACTCACTTATGGAAAATAATATATTACACTAGCTTTTCGCCCACAGCTTCGCTCGTTTAAATTATAAGATTTGTACAGTACTCCCGCGTCGCACCTGTACAAGAAAAAAATTCGGTGTGTACTTATGACCACACGATAAAAGTAAGAACGTACCTATACGATAATTTAATTTTAAAATATAGAGGGGCGCGCATGCGCGAGCCGAGTATTCCCATAAACATAGTATACTTAGATCAACTTTTTGAAATACCCGCGCGGGTATTACCTAAAAATTTGCAGACAGCGACAGCCACGCGATCACTGCACGGCCAGTAACTAATTGTAAGAACAAAATGGATATCATGTATGATAATTGTGTATCTATTGCGCCATGACCGTAAAGTTCACTTTTCGCGGTAGATTTTGCGCCACTATACAAAATTACATTATATAAATTCTAGTTTTGATAGAAGATTTTTGGCTATCGCATGCTGACTGCAAGTTAGGCAACAAGCGAGCCGATTCAAGATTCCTACTAATTCGCAATATTTGAAAAGTAGAAGGTCGATTGACTTGAAATTTTGATACAACATTGCATTCGAATACACACGTGTTTTTATACTCATTTACTAATATTTATATCAATAAAATTGTAAATGTTCGTTTATTCGATGCGCGCCAGGCGTGACCGTGCGCTTATTACCTAACTTGCAGTTAGCATGCGACAGCCAAATATCGCGCGATCTCTGTTGTCAAAACGAAAATTTGTGTAATGTAATTTATATAGTAGCGCTAAATCTACCGCAAATAGTGCATTTTACAGCCACGGCACAATAGACACGCAATTGTTACATGATACCAATTTTTTATTACAATTAGGCACCGGTCGCGCAGTGACGATGTAGCTGACGCTGTCTACAAATTAGGTAATAATCCCTCCGAAACAGCAACTAAGTACTAATACAAAACTCATAACATATTATGCATATATAAGTATTTTTGACTTGGTTATTCGTACAATACCTATCTCGTAAGATGATTTTGAAACAATTTTATGTAACCGTTTTTAAATTTCAAAATCAACCCTCTATGTCTAAGTTGGATTTTTATCAATAAAAAATTTGCAAAACGTATATTAAAAGTCAGCAAAATATAGACAAAGTAAGGTATAAAACTACAACAATTTAAAAGCGCTTGGTAGCATTGGAAAAACAACAACGCAAGAGTATTTTTCTGATTAAATTTCTACTGATTCTGAACAATTCTAGCGGATCGCAAGTAAGCAAAGTTCTGTAAAACAACTGCGCGTTCTCGGAGATTAGATGTCTGAAGGAAGCCACGCAAAATCAAAATTCATTGAGTTAGACGAGGAAATGAAAATCGACGACGTCGCTATAAGAAATTCTTACAAGAAACATTATTAACTTATTCTATTAAGAATAATATTATTAGTAGAACCTACCGGCAGTGGAACAATTAATTACTTTTAATCTAATAAAGCAACACTTAAAAAATTAGAAAATGAACTTAAATAATTTGATATTTTGGAAGAACATCATAAGAGAAAATGTACCTAAGTTATTTATTTTCAATTTGACTAAGCCGGATTTAGTTGGCTTTTTAACTACTAGGAGTAATATAGAACCTGTAATTAGTATTATTCACGTCTTCAACTATTATTTTGCTTCTATTCTGAGAGGTTATTCACGAACATCGGAAACTTTCCGTGGCGGAAAGCCGATCGTCGAAAAGCTTAAATTCAATCCGACGGCTTGGATTTGTGAATACGACTATTATATTCTATCAAGTTGATTTTATATATATATATAATACAAATATAATACGATTTCGGATTTGTGAATCGTGTATAGATAAAATAATCGAAAAGTTTCCAGTCGGATACGGAAAGTTGAGTTTCCGACGTTTGTGAATAACGCGCTGCTCTGTGAAAAAAAGTATTAAAAAAAATATCTGCCAGTTGCTTGTTTTCCTGCACAGATTGTAAAAATGCAAGCGTCCGTGGCATTGGCTTATGGGAGCAATTTTAGGGGTTTATAGGATAATGTGGAGCAAAAAAACGCACCTATTATATTATTTTTGCAAAGATTAACAAAACTTTCGAAATAGTTTCGCACTTCATATAGAACATCGCATGGTAGTTTAAAATTCACATTCGCACATACATTACGCGAGAGCCAACTCTAACAACTCATGAAATGTCTAGAAAGGTACTTCCGCGAGCCGTAAACACCGCAATAAACCTTAGTGGCCACTTATGAGCAGCTACCTACCCTCATACGTTGTGGAGCTCTCTCGGCGTTGCTACTGTCCTTACCCTTCTCTAATTTATCGACCGTTCTCTCGGCAAATAACATTGCTAAGGCCCTTAACTAAAAAATGTATATCGACGAATAAATGTTTTTCAGGGTTACTTATATAGTATACAAATATTTTAAAATAAAAGCAGTTCGAAAAAAAAATTATCTATTTATTCAAAATAAATCGAATGACATTTCATAATTTTGTTTAAAAAAATCCTGTGGTTGTGAATTCACAATGAATTCGATGGGAAATAATTCAGAATTTGTACACTTGACCCAAGAAACCTTTGTCTGCGACCGATGTGACGCAATTACAATTAAAAATCTGAAATTGTTGAGATTCGGTTGTTATATACGTGACCAACAAAATTATACTATACGGTAATAAACATGCAAATTTCAAATTAATATATTTTTTATTACGGTTAATAAATTGGACGGTTTTCGGTTCTGCTTCTTGACCTTGGGGCCTAGACAAGTGTCTAGTTATTAACTTTCTTATATATCTAACGAAACATAAAATCGTGTGAAAATCGCCATATAATATGAAGCCAAAGGGCACTTTTGACAAGCAATACCGCCAGCAAGCGTTTCGATTTTACGAAATGTTTGCCACTTGTCTACACGCTCTTATTTTCTTTTTTTCTTCATGGCATGGCGATTAGCGCATTTGCCAATGTCACGTATTGTAATATTATAAGTAGAATCGTTATATAAAACGTTAAAACTTCTCCAGTAAAGTGACAGTAGACTTTACTGAAGTTTTACAGGACTTCTTGGAAGAGCGCGAAAACTTCAGCTACACATGTTTATTTAGACGTACTCCATTCTTTTCACTTGCACAGAACTTTAAAACACAATATACTATCACTGTTGTACTTTAAAACTCCCAAAAATGTAAAAAATAGAAAACCTAAATAAAATGACAACCTTACTTCTTCCGTTCCCGCCAAAAAGTCCTTTTATTTTCTTTGTATCTATGCTCACAGAAGTATGTCGATCAATTTAATTTATTTTGATTTATCATTTTTTATACCATAAACATAGTGAAGTCTGATTCGAACTCGCACAAGTTCTTACGTTTACCTTGATGTGATGTCCTCTCCCAACAGAATATCCTACATTTTTGGACGTCATCATTCGAACTGTAGATTAGATGTTTTTGAACTTTAATTTTTTTAAACTTTTAGATATCTGAACCGTTCGCTTTACTTGTTTCTAGTTATGTGTAATAACAAAAATTGTAAAAAATAAATATCATAGAATGATTTTCCCACGTAAGTAAAATATTAAAAATCCAAAAAAATTATTAATGTAAAAAAGTCTTCAAAAGCACATAGCAAATCCATTAGAACCAAAAAAAGTGAAATGTTTTTAAGTCTACACAATGTTATGCAATCTTTCCAAAAAATTAACAAACTAAATATATATATATAATTTAAAATATATTGTTGCCACGTCAAATATACTGTAGATATATAACATAACATAACATAACTTCACGCTGTATCCCCAACGGGGTAGTCAGAGAGGACGGAGCGCTAGGAGTCGCGGTCCTTACACCTCTTTCGCTTCCTCAAATCTCATCATTCTCCTCACACATTTTCGCCTAGGTATGCGAGTGCTTTTGACATTTCCGTCTGCTAACACTCTGGCTATTTGATCTTCATAAGTCAGCCTTGGTCTTCCTTGGCTTCTTTTACCACTCACTTTCGCTCTGTATATTTTCTTCGTCAGTCTTTCATCACTCATTCTTTTCATGTGCCCGAACCATCTAAGCATTCCTTTCTTCATTTTTACAATAACACTGTTGTGCAACCCTGTCATACTGCGTATCTCATCATTGCTTATCCTGTCAGCAAGCGTGACACCGCACATATTTATATACATTTACATATATACATACATACAACGATATAGATACATACATTTTCGTGTAAGTAGGTACTTATATATATATATATATATATACAATAGGACTTAAAATAAATCAGTCCTTTTCAATGTGAAATTTTTGTTGTCTGTTTAATGTGTTTTTGAAAACCATAAACATTTCATATGAAAAAATTATTAATAACAGTCAATGGATATTAAAATAATATTTTCTTACCCGCAATAAAAAAGTAAAAGTTATCTATGGTATATTCCATATACTAAGCTGCGTAACAGTACTTAACAAACACAAACACGTCGGTGTCCACTGAGTAAGTAATCACTAGGTTTTATCGGTGTCTATTTATTGAGCTCTCATTGAGAATTCGACAAATTTTAAGTGCAGTTTTATCTCATTTCCAAATATCACTAAAATGGCTCCAAAACACAAAAAGAAAATGAAGAAATTGAACCAAGACTTCAAAAAACAGTGCCAGATAACGAAAAAAGAGACGTCGCCTCGTACTGTTTTGGATAAAAATATAAAACCAGAACTCCTGGCAAAGTGGCCGAAACCCAGAATGAAAGTGCCTGACATATTTTTACATAAACCAATTGACTTTGAAAAACATGTCCGAAAAATTATAACTATGGGAATTAGAATCTACCAGCCATACCTTGGGAGGTATTACACAAAAATATCTTGTTTAGACTTTCATGACCATTTATTATTGACCCAATACTTCAATAAGATTAAACTGCCATATCATACGTTTGGTCATCCGACGAAAAAGAAAATAAAAATGGTTATCAGAGGCCTGCCAAAGAAAACGGATTTAAAAAAATTGAAAGACGAATTAACATTCGTTTCGATACCAGTTATCCGAATTCATAAAATGCGTACTAAAGAGAGCATCAAGAAGAAGAATGCTTTGTTAGTTCTTGTCGTCGTGCCGCACGATGACGAGGGTAAGAGAATATTACGACTTACAAAAGCATTAGAACATGACGTTACAGTTGAACCACCACGTAAAAAGAGTGTACAGTGTTACCGGTGCCAGAAATGGGGCCATTCTCAGCGTTACTGTAACGGTCGAGTGAAATGTGTTAAATGTGCTGGTGACCATTTGTCTCAAAATTGTACGAGAAATCCTGAGACGGACCCGCTGAAGTGCGTAAACTGCGATGGTGAACACACAGCTAGCTATCGAAAATGCTCTTACTGCCCCGACTCTATAGATCATAAACGAAGTCAAACCGCGAAAAAGAAGCAAGCTAAGGAAACTGTTAATACAGTTGAAGTGATAAACTTGTATAATTACCGGCAACTATATCGAAACGTTAATTATGACCCTAACGAAGATTAAATTATGCATAAATAACCAAAAAAAAGTAAATGTTAACTGTATTCGCTTCCTTACAATTTTCAGTTATACACGCTACAAAATACTTTAAATCTATATGTCTTTTATAAGAGTAAGGATATCGGTTGTGCTAGCATTACATTGTACATCATAATCAAAAATAGGAAGGTACCTAAATATAAATATTTTTCTTTATTTCGCGATAAACCACACAACTATCCAGTATAGTCAATGTTCCTGTTTATTTCTTATAGTTAATACTTATTTAAATATAATTATAATTCTTGAATTTATGTTTAAAAATGTAATAATGGAATTAAGTTAATGTATGAATGTATTATTATTTATTACATTTGATGATGCAACCCACTGTTCATGTGTAATATGAGATATTCAAATGTACATAGCTGTAAATTTAATAACTATTATCTTTAGGAAAGCCGACCTTAGTTTAAAAGCAAAACTTCTAATTTTACTGCAATGTAATTTTGTCGATAGTTGTACTGTTGCAATATATACTTATAGGTATTACAATTGATATTGGTGACTGAAGCTGATATTATTATATCAAGTTTTGAAATTCAACTTTTGATAATTAATTATATTCAAGTAATTAGTACCTATATTTTGCTCTGACATTATTTAAACGTTTACCGTGATCTCTTGTAAATGTGAGTAGGGAAATAAAACATTTTAATTGAGAAATCACTCTTGTTATTTAATATTTCATTGAATGTTAGTCATATATTTGGTGTCAAGTCAACTTAGAGACGCATTTCAAAAGTTAAAGAAACAATCGACATAAAATATTACATTTAATATAGATTTTCAGTAATAAATATTTTAACAAATATTATCGAAGACCATTAGACAATAGTTATACGATTAATTATGAACCATTGAAATGACAATCAAAACAATGTCTAATACCAAACTTAGATGATAGTTGAACGAACCAGTGTACCTGAGTATCATTAAATTCATAATATAGGTATATACTAAAAACACTTGGCAAAGAGAATATTTCAAAACAACAATCAAATTAAAAATATTTCCTTATAGTCTATATTTACAATCTTTCTATTATAACACTTAAACCTATTAGGAACTTAATAAGATACATAGTATCTGTACGTATAGTTACACAGATTTAATACTTTGTTTTATACTACTTTTAACAATAGATTCCTTGCTACTCTCCATGTCACTAATCTGGGTGACTGATACCTGAAAGGAAAATATGTTATTAATATTTTTTCTAAGGATATGTTAGGTTAATAAAGCACAAATAGGTATACATATTATTTCAGTGTGTTTTTGCTGTGTGCTAACACTGTCCACCCCGAATAAGTAATGGTGTGACATTATCTGTGCAATGATATATCGAAATCTCTCTAAGTAACTAACATTAAATCTACTATTAAACGTAATAGTAGATTTACGATATTGGACGGTGAACCAATATTGTTCAAATGATGTAGGTATTGATAATATTATCTCCTTTTTCTTCACTTTTTTAAGATGCTAAGTAAAATAAATTTATGCTAGAGATGAAAGCATTCTTCATTATGAAGTTCGATTATTTAAAAATTACAGAATCAACATACTGATTTTTCAAAGAAGTCACGAAAATAAACTAAATGTATAGTCCTGATTTTTTTTTCTTTTTTGAATAGAATGTACAATGTATCGTAATAAAAAAATGCAGTTGGTGGTTACCTCAAGCTTAAGATTTGTGAGTGGTAAACTACTCCCGTCTAATTCTGAAAGCACCCTGTCCAATGTATCTACTAATCTATCCACATCTTGTGTGGAAAAAACCATTGGCGGCTTAAACTTTAAAACATTGACATCTGGACCGTCTCGACTGATTAATATTTTCTCCTCTCGCATTCTGAAAAATAAAATTTTCATTAAAACGGACTACCTACTACATTTCAATAGTAACTAGCAACTATTTAGTGCATTTAATTTTTCAAAACTAATAACGAAAGTTATGTTAACTGTACGTGTACTATTCAGTGTAATATTTAGGCTAGTGCTGCATCGAGGATAGATTGGAGGGATGCCATTATTGTAAACAATCTTTTCTAACCAAAATGATTATTTGTATCCAAATACATACATACATATCTTCATATTGTATCCCTAACGGGGTAGTCAGAGTGGACGGAGCGCCAAGCTTCGCGATTCTTACATACTTCTTTCGCTTCTTCGAATCTCATCATTCTCTTCACACATTTTCGCCTAGGTATGACATTTTCGTCGGCTAACACTAGCTATTTGATCTTCATAAGTCAGCCTTGGTCTTCCTTGGTTTCTTTTACCACTCACTTTCACTGTAGATTTTCTTCGTCAGTCTTTCATCACTCATTCTTTCTATATGCCTGAACCATCTAATGTAAGCATTCCTTTCTTCATTTTTACTATAACTTTACTATAACTTATATCTTCATATCCAAATGCACGCCCATTTTTTAAAAGTTCAAATAGTAATAATAAATGCGCCAAGCAATACACACCAGTCATTTGGTCTCAAATAGGGCATTCCCTGTGTTAAGAGAATCAGACTACTGAGGATTCCCAGTGAACCCAGATCATAGATAATCTAGAAAAGTTAGTTTACTAAATTGACTATTCCGGGAGTCGAATCCGGAACCTTTTACGCTCAGATACAAAACCTAAAGCATTGTATAGAATTATACAGATTAATTTAATAAAATGTGAAATGTGTCAATCAAAAACATTGTGTAGGTAATCCAAAAAGTGCACACACAGGGTCACTTCTCATAGTGTCTCTTCTTTATAGTATCTTGAGTATTAAACGCTAGCAGCAAAAAAGTTAGAAGACGCAATGAACAGTTTCCCCTAAATTCAAGAATACCATAGGCCAGGTACTCACACCCTATCCAATCGTTTTTCCTGGTAAGTATCAATTATATGAACGTCACCTAAAATGTTTAATATTATTGTGATCACCAAAACTAAATTCTAGTTTCACGACCTTTAAATCTTTCCATGTAGCGATTTAACCTTACCTGTTCACAATATGTTTTGCTTCAGCTGTAGCCGGTGTTTTCGCATCCCTATCAGTTACTAGTTCAACTCCAACGAATAATCCTCTACCTCTCACGTCACCTATTAACCGATGTTTGTGTTTCAAACCCTCACACCGTTCCAACAAATAACTGCCTACACGTGTCGCTCTTTCTAAAAGACGCTCTTCTTCAATGACATCAAGTACAGCATTAGCGATGGCGCATGAGACAGGATTACCGCCATACTACAAACAAGAATGAATAAATAAATAATTAAAAGTAATATGCCTAACTTTACTTCTAGAGAATAAATCTAACGCGATTGGCATTTTACGTAATATTTCAATACCATCCAAGAGTGGAGTATTTATTTAACAATATCACAATGTAACTATTAAGAATATACTCTTAATTTAGAACCCAACGAAATTTGATCTTTTGCCAGTCAAATTAAATTGTAACGTAGGTGTGGAATATTGAAAACATTTCACAACTAAATAATGTACCATATATATATATATATATATTTTAAATACGTACATTACACAATTACGAATTATTTCTGCATCATGCTAGTCCGATGTATGAAAATTAATTAACGAGTAAAAGCAAAATACACGAGAGATCAGATTACCCATAACGTTAGACTGTTGAATAGAGAGTAAATTTTTTTAATGTTTAAAATTCACGAGGTTGTAAATGCAATGAACACAAACATTGTTCGAAATGCAAACTGTTACGTACACATCACACTGTAATAAAATTAATTCTAATAAAAAAAAATTATAAATTTTATACGTGATCAGCAGCAGTTTCGCTATTTATAATTCATGGTTGACAGATCACTATTATGTATTGACGCGAACGCCATTATTCGTGGGCTCAATGTGATGGCGAAATGGAATCATAATATTATAGTAACAGTTTATTAGCTTATCGCCAATAGATAAGTCAACTCTCATTATTGAATTTTACGAATTCAAGATAGGCCAGTACAGAAGTTCTAGCTGATACTTGATAGTTGAAGAAAAACTATACTCACTGTATTAAAATATTCCACTCCAGTGTCAGCGAAGCTCTTAGCTACTTCAGGCGTTGTGACAACAGCAGCAACCGGGTGACCGTTGCCCATGGGTTTGCCCATAGTAACAATATCAGGGACAACATCTTGTGTCTCGAAAGCCCACATATGAGTACCGACACGGCCAAAACCGACTTGGACCTCGTCGGCTATGCAAATACCGCCGGCACCACGAACATACCTTGTAAACAAAAATCAGTTAAAGTTACAGTATTTACTACTAAACTCTAACTGTAATTGAAATGTATTTAATTAAAGTGAATAAAAAAATGTGTAAAAAAATATATTGTCACAGAATATACATTTTTTAAACGTTTCCACTTTGACATCTTCCGGAAATAGCAAGATAACATTTAAATCGACTAATATAATTCAGAGTATTATTATAACAATCACAGGTTTGAAAGTAACTGATTAATATTCAGCATACGCTTTGAAATTGAAAATACAGATGGTTACATAGTCACCCACCCACTCATAATATAACATAAAATATAAGTGGACCTATATGACCATGAATTTTCAACTAACAATCAATTTACGTTTAAAATGTATTTGTATTATAACATGTTATAGAATTATGGCATTTAGTTCAGGTGTACGAAAAAACACTGAACATTATAATTGTAACAGCAATTTGAAATAATATTTGTACAAATTGTACACAAATCTAGAAATCGTAAAATTATCTTAGAAACTTGATTTATATAAAACAAGTTGTAAAATTAAACTAGATATGTATATAATTTGAATATCAATTCAAGGAGATTGGGGGGACAAACGCAAACAGAGCGAGTGATTTTTTCCCAACCCTTAGGCTAGTAATTTAATAAACCTTATTATTAAATGATGAAACCGTCAAAGATTGTTAGCATATTTCATTCTATATATTCTTCAAATATTATACGAGAAAAATGATCTTTCAGTTAAGCATTATTTGTTTATAACATGTGCCTTTTTTTTTATAATATTTATATATACATATCTTCACGTATAATATGATATCTTTTCGTGAAAGAATTCTTTTTACTACGTATGTTTTATTAACATTTAATTACACAAGTTTATTAATATTCATTGTTTGAAAGATTGTTTCAAGATTTGCTTTGAAATATGATATAATTTAGCATTAAATGTTAAAAAATCATTCTCAATTTCACTCTTGGTCACATCCTACAGTTAGGTATTGACCAATAAAAGAGTACAGTCGAAATTTTCTCAAATGAACCCAAATTATCTGAGTTACATTTAGATAACGAACTACCTCTGTAGCCTAAATTTAACCATACACAAACAAGCTCAAAATAGATAAAACGTTATCAATACGAAAATACGTGCACATTATACCAGTTATAACCAGCAGCGAAGCGTGTCAATAGATAAACTTAAGGCGATATTAAGATTAATTCAATAATTAGTAACATCACATCCACATGTGACGTTCACGTAGGATTCAGAACGCAAGAAAACATTACATATTTAACAGTAACGAATTTAGGTATAGGCCCGAGAGGCCTGGACTAAGAGCGGCTTAATTAAAGGGGCGGTAAAATTTCGGAACAAATAAAACTAAAATTTTAGAAGCGAAAAAAATTCATAGATAACTAAAATTTTTAAATTAAATTTTTATGAAGGTGCAAAAATATATCGACTGTCTTTTCGTCGATCACGAGAAAAACTGCTATCGTTTTCCCTGTTACAATTCAGTATTGTTAATGTTTTAAAATAACAATTACTTCGTTCTACATACATCTTCACGCTGTATCCCTAACGGGGTAGTCAGAGAGGGCGGAGCTCCAAGCACCGCGGTCCTTAAATACTTCTTTCGCTTCCTCTAATTTCATAATTCTACTCACACATGTTCGCCTAAATACGCGATATTTCGTTGTTATTATAAAAAATACATACTTTTACTGAAGTTAAAAATTACGTCGCTGACATAACATTATTTATACACTATAATTTAAACGACGTCGCTGACATAAAATTATTTTTACACTGTAATTTAAACGATAAAAACAAAATACTTATCCGGTATTTAATGTTGAGAAACAATATTAAATCAGTATGTTTAATCTTACCGCCCTTGATACGGATTCATTTTTTGTCAATCTTATAAGAAACTTTTGTCGTTTGAGTTTGACACAATTTGAACAATTTTATAAGATTAAAACAAATAATTGTAAGGAAACAGTCAAATATATTTTTCAACAATTTATTGAAATTGTTTGTTGTGGTAATTTTCAAAAAGTATTCTTGAAACATGAGAGTACGAATATGGTAGAAGAATGCAGCGAAAAACATTAACAGAGTGCCTGGGTGCGGTGTTCATATTTCGTCAACAATTTTTAAGCTTTCAAACTGCTTTAAAGAAAATCTAGACAATGGCCCACTATTCCACATCGTCGTGTCTTTCTTTAATGGGTTTTAAAAGAAAACTTCCGCGAATAAATGACGCTTTAAAGAAATTAAAAAAGGTTATAGGTACATACATACATACATATGTACATATCTTCACGCTGTATCTCCAATGGGGTAATCAGAAAGGACGGAGCGCCAAGCGTCACGGCCCTTACTTCACTCGGCTTGTACTGTAGATACTACAAAACGAACTGGAGGAACTACCAGTAACACCTAGACTATGAGCCTATTTAAAAAAGCTTTTTGAAATTGACCTAACCAGGAACTCAGATCAAAACAAATCAAAGGCCCAACGCAAATGGCCAATCAATTTGCAGCATTTTCTATTCATGCCGTCAAAAACGTTTTCCATTCATTAGGTACACATGGCACCATCGCTAAATAAGTTAATTGCTTTATTCAACAAACAATGGAATACTTACTCGTAAACACGTTTCAGATAACCATCTGGTGGAATGATTTGACCACCGCAACTCTGCAGGCTTTCCGCGATAAAGGCACAAACACCACCACTTTTCTGTACGACTTGTTGACAGATATTCTCCACATTTTTGGCATACATTTGTCCTAACTCTTCTATCGACATTGAGTCGTTAGGATATATATATTTCCCTCTATATACGTCGGGAACAGCAGCCTGAGTAATAAGACAATTATTGAAATGGATATAGCAGTTCTATTGAACATAATTTCGTATTTTCGGTAAAATAGTTACGATATAAATTGGGTCATACATTTACATAATTAAATATAATGAATGAAATGAATAAGGAAAATCTAATACAATTATCATTAAATTAAATATTACAGATACAATGAATGTATTTCATAATTATATATATGTTGTAATAACAGTCTAGTTTTGAATATCATTCCTAGTTTTGGTATAAAGAAATATAATTTGATTTTAATATAATTTAAGAGATTTTTTATAATCATAAACTCTCCACAAAGTACGTAATAAAAATAACTTAATAGTATTATCACGTATTATGCATATTGTATGATAAAAATAAATAACTTCGATAGTAAATTTATGCACAGGCGTAATTAGGAATTTTTCCTAGAGGGACAGATGGCCAGTCACCGCGAGTTTTCGATTTTAGAAATCCGATATTAATAGATATTCCTATGTAACTATTTTCTCATGTGACATTCAGATAATTTTTCTAAGGGGAAGGGGCAACGTGCTTTCTAGGGTACTTCTTAATTAATATGGCTATGGATTTATGACAGCTTTTTGTAGAAAGAACACTAATTAAATTATTACGCTGGGAATAAGATTACAAGATACATTTAGAACTCAAATTCATTGCTCGCTTTTATAAAATCGCAAATATCTAATTTAATAGTTTAAACAATTCATAAAAGTTGTTATAAACTGATCTGACGCGATATTATGCGTATAGGTACTATTAATGGGAATGCATTTATAACTCACCAAATGAACCCACTCCGGCTTCTCTGGTCCCCCGGGTAGGTTCAATTTATAAGGAGAAATATCAATCATTGACGTAAGATGTCCATGATATGCGCTGTAACAAACAGGCGCTAGTAGCACCCTTTGAAGGATCCTACGCTCAAACAACCCCAAACCTTACATACACCAAACTTTTTAACAAATTTGTTGGCATTGTGTAACAAAATCGTGTAAATTTTACAAATCCTTTCAATTACTACGTAAACGAAATAAAAATTAATATACATATTCTAACTCAAAATTTGTTTTAAATTACATTTGGTCATAAAATCGCATGTACCGCTATGGGTTCACGATGGGAATAAAAGAACAGAGTTTTCTTTTAGTACAGAATGAGAAAGAACATGCATGTATTTCTAGTAGTTTCATTTTAATACAACATAACAAATTAAATGGAATCACAAAATGAAAGTTTAATATACTCACAAATCATTTCAAATAGTAACTTTAAATAATGTACGTACTCCCAACAAATTCAGTAACTTTGAAAATATTAGCGTCCCATTTTGAATAAATACTAAAACGATGTTAATGAATGTATTACTTACTGGTCAAGAGTAATGACATCCTTGTTCTTGGTATGAATTTTGGCCAATCGAAGTGCAAGATCATTGGCTTCTGATCCAGAGTTCACAAAGAAGCAGACCGAAAGTGGCTCAGGTAATGTTTTTACTAATCTTTCGGCAAGAATAACCAGTTCGTCGTGGAGGTAACGGTTGTTAGTTGATATTAGAGACATTTGGTTGCGACCAGCCTCAACAACATGCGGGTGGCAATGGCCCACTGTAAATAAGATATTCTTTTTAATTTTTTAATTCACACCTTCCCTGGTGAGGTGCACGTTTTCATTTCTTTTGATAACATTCTATTGTTTTATTTTCCACTACTGAAAGTCTCTTAGAAAAGCCTAAAAAAACTGATTTACACTTTATAGCGTACTTCCTACTATCAGAAATGTCCAACAAGCATGGCCAACTTTCGACTTGACAGTAAAAATAGTATCGATAAATAAAAATGTTATTGTCATTGGTGGCTGACAATAAACTGTAATGCTCAAATGATTATATTTACTACCAAAACACTGTTGCTCTTTTGCTCCACTCGTGAGAGGAGCGTATTAGAAAACAAGAATTTTAGATTAGCATTCAGTAATTATGAATATCCATTTCTTACCATTATTCATTCAGTCATTATTCTTAATGCTTCAACACATTCAAGCCTACTATTTGGATAAAATGTTCAGATCTTAATCCATTGCAAAAAGCTTTAACTTTCTAATTCGACCCTACCAGAATAAGAACTCAAGAAAATTAACGTCAAAAATATGTTAATACTAACCACCGTACTCAGAAATATATTACAATATTGCAAACAACAGAACTATTAATAATGTTTCAAAATTAATAGTAAAATTAGTAGTAATAAGTAAATTAGTAGCAAAATTAGTAGATCATACTAACCATGGGCTACGTTATTGATACAATCCAAGTATCTTTCACCCGTCTCATCATACATGTATTGGGCAACACCTCTTACTATTTTCAGAGGTGATGAGCGGAAAAATAGCTGGCAAGCAGCTCTAAAAAATAAATAGTAAATAGTTTCATGTAAAAAAAAACTTGTAATTTTAAAAACAAAAAATAATTCGAAAATAATAAAACAATTTTACCCTCTTTCCAACTTACCCAATATGTTTCTCACGGAGCCTGAGGGTTTCGGTTTTAGGCATGGACTGTAAATATGCCATTTTTATTGTGTGGGAAGTTTTATGAACCTAAAAACAAATAAAAACTTAAATGGAATCTTGGAAGATATCGACTATCGCAAATGTAGTTAACAAAAACTTACGTAAAATAATAATAGATAGGTAACGTTAGGTATCAAAGTAAAAATAGAAGGCAAGGGAAGTAGGTGTGTTACCTAAAAGAACAACAAAGGTAGGTAAGAGTTAAGAGTATAAACGTCACGTGCGATGCCTGAGCTAGTAATGCTTGATTACGTTACTTGCGCCGTGATTATATAGCGGGCGGGTGCGCGCACGCCCTCCGCGCGTCCAATGAACACAGAAACCTACGTTAGTAGTGCAGCGTAGATACGAGTACGACGCATCGTGACAAAAGTCAGCGACCACGCGGTCCAAGTCGCGGCGCCATGGATCCACCGCATGGGCGTTAAGGGGAAGATAACTTGTACATGAAAAATAATAATTTAAATCAGTTTGTATAACAAATTATTTTTACAGTTTGTTAAACAAATTAATTTAAATTATTGTTTCATATGTACAAATTTTTTTCATAAATAAATTCGTTTAATAAACAAATCAATTCGTATTGTTCATTCTTTATTCGTTTTCATTACTTGTAGAAATTTGTTATAATTTACGATTTCATTTGTTCAATGTAAATATGAAACGTAAAAATTAACACGCGATTTGTTCGAATCCAATTTCAGACGACGTAAAAAATATTATTCCTAATTCCATCCTAAACACATTTTATTCCTATCTGAAAAAATGTAAACGTTTTTAATGTAATGCTACCTTGCATTCGATAAGACTTATCACTGACATAACGTTATAACAAAAACATGTACCTAGGTAATAAATTTTCGCATACATAATAAGTTAAATGTAACATCTTTATTAATAACAAAAAAAGTACATACTTACGTAATTATTTACAAACTATAAAACTACACATTATCTTAAATAATAGACTTCCTCAAAGTTGCCGCTTTGAAAGCCGTCGTTGCTTAACGTACCCAACAGACTGGCAGCATTGCCTCTTTAAATAGCCAACCTGATTCGTTGGCGGAAGAAGCTGCCAGCCCGGCGGTCTCCCGAAGCCTCGACCAGTCTCTTACAAATATCAGAAACCAGTCGATGGGCTTCGGGGCCCCAGGGACCCAAAGTTTCTACTGCAAAGGGCGTAAATATGAAACTCTCAGAGAGAGTCGCATACTTACGCCGAATAAATTAATTTAAAAATAAAAATGTATTTATGACTTTCTAAAATTATAATTTAATTTCATTAATTTCAAGTACCTAACTATGAATTATATTGACTTTAAACAGGGTACCTACACTTATTTGTACATAAAGGTTTATTTAAAGTATTAAAAAATATGTCGTTTGTGTCGTAAAAGACATTAATTAAAGCTTAGAATTGTTTAACAACAAGCATATCGTACCACTTTATTGATCAAGTCTTATTTGCTGACTATACATACATGATACATGCATATGTACATATAATGAAATTAGTTAAGTTTATCATCATAACAACGTAATAATTTTATATACGGTACCGTCAGATATTAGGTATAACAAATAACTACTTAGTTGTAATTGATCAAAATAAGAAAAAAGTTAAGAACAGGTAAAAGTGAATCGTAAGCTTGAAATATAATTTATTTTTTCAAATAAAACGAATTTCCTCTCGTCCCATGTCTTCTTGCCATGTTTTTGCACCTTTGAATTTCTTTACCCAATTGCTCTGTTAGGGATAGGTAAATATATACATATATGTATTTCGTATGAATTTTTTTGGCTAATAATAGCAAAAACGTGGGTGAAAAGTCCAATCATTTTAATTTATTATTAGAAACAAACATTTACTTAATTCTATTGCCCTTAAATATTGTAAATTAGAACTTGATATACCTTAACTCACAACAACATAAAAATCAAGTCGATTTCAACTACATATTTTGATCGACACATATTATGTATTTAATTGACTAAGTTGTTAACTGCTATTATTTTCTAATTAGAATTATATAAATTCCAGTAACACGCGTTACATAAATGTATGGAGCATATTAAAATAACCAACCGAATTTGAGGAAAAAATTAAGAAAAATTATTAACTTTATTTCAATTGTTGTAAGTAAATTAGATATTAAGTACTTGTTACACAATTTCCAAATAAGCATTACCCATCAAACGATATTTTTAACGAAGTTTTTGTGTGAAGATATCTTTTCTGTCAAGTAAGATATCTACGTAAGTAATATAATTTGTCCAAATACCAAAACTTATCGAAACCATTTTTGAAAATATTTTTTTGCTGACTGTATTTCAAAAATAGTTCGTTGTATCTTTTTCTATAACAACAAAGATAGCGTTAAGTATTATAGTAAAACATTATATTTGTTTGGTAAACTGATTTACGTAATTTTCCATATACAGGATGTTGACTTAAACAAGAACATTTTCAGAACTATGTTGTACCATTATATCAATAAGATTATGAACATTGAATAATTGTATTGGGTTGTGTGCTTAATTTATAATTTATTTATACAATAAAAAATCTGCAAATTTTTTTGTCAAAGACCGTAGATAAACAATATCGAATAAAAGTGTAGGTCGCGGTGACATTGGGTATAAATACAAGTAATGTACGTACATATTATTGTTTGAGAAACTGAAGAAATTTGACATCGAAAATAAGTTATTTTCAAGGTTCCCCAGTTAATTAGGAACCCTTCTATAGTTTCAGTTTCAACGTCTGTCCGTTCGGTTGTCTGTATGTTACAGATTAAAGATTACCCAACTTTCATCCACTCATACATGCATATACATATGTATTGTTATAATGATATATAAACGTAGGCTGATGACTAAACGATGAGGCATTTGTTAAAAAAAAATAAAAATTATATAAATACTGAAAAAATCCTGAATCTGAACATCGGTAACGCAATTATATGAACACTGTAACAAAAGTAGTTTATGAAAACTTTAGAGATACGTAATTAGTCTTTTTCATATATTTATCTCAAGCTTAGATGGTTCGGGCACATGGAAAGAATGAGTGATGAAAGACTGACAAAGAAAATATACAGAGCGAAAGTGAGCGGTAAAAGAAGCCAAGGAAGACCAGGGCTGACTTATGAAGATCAAATAGCCAGAGTGTTAGCAGACGGAAATGTCAAAAGCACTCGCATACCTAGGCGAAAATGTGTGAGGAGAATGATGAGATTTGAGGAAGCGAAAGAGGTGTGTAAGGACCGCGACTCCTGGCGCTCCGTCCTCTCTGACTACCCCGTTGGGGATACAGCGTGAAGTTATGTTATGTTATGTTATGTTTAAGTTATCTCAAGGTAAAATAGTTTATTTTGTGACACAATAAAGTTAAATGCCTCCGTGTCACAGTCGTACAGTGGTACAGTGGTTCGTAGCAAATAATGTGTATTCGTAGTGTCTGCGGTATAAGGTTAAGAGAACACTTATTAGCGAAAATCACTTCAGAACCCTGCTTGCATGACTCAACATACACTTTGCCGCTTGTTTCTATTATTTGTTCATAAGCAAATACACAATCACTTATAGCAAGATACTGTTTGTCTACATCCATATATTTTTTTTAGAAATCCAAGATAGTGATTGTTAGTTATGTCCTTCACAAAGTCAGCTGAAACAGGCAATAACAAAGAAAAGTCAAGGAGCGTCTATTGCACAATAGCTAAAAGTAGCGGTTAATGAACTACTACCAAAAATTTCTTTAGATAGAAAATGGAAATCCTGAACTTTAGGATTAACTCAATAAAAGACGTGTAATCGGGTTTTAATCGAGGCTTTGTCCACTCAAGTCACGCCACCACAAGAATAAAGATAACTAATAATAATTATATCGGAATAGAACTAGGCCGTAGGTGGACTGGTGAGTAAATTTGAGATATTAAACTTTTCTGAATTATGTAAGAGCCTAGGCGTTATTATGTAGTTGTTCCCACTATTCATCGCGTGGTATGCACAGTGCAAGCTTAGTGCTTAATTTGGGGGGAAACAATGGGTGCGATTATCTAAAGTAGTTGTAGAAAAAATCTAAACATAATATGTACTTTTTCTATTTGTCGGAAAAAACACGTGAACTAAAACATAGATAATTTATTATAACCATGCTGGTTATAACAACCCACAAATTTCGATACTATATGTGATAATTAAGTTATCGAGTGGAAGATTGTACCCTCCTTAGATAATGTGGTCGGATGTTATCAATTGAACTGTTTTAAATAGGAAGCCCTTAGGTAATATTTATTTAAATTGAAACCTAGAATATTGGATACAAATCAAACGTAAACAATAATTAAATGATGTTAAGCGTTATTATTATTATTATCTATATATATGTAAATTTTTTCAACACGATTTCTTTAAAAAATATCATATCACTTAACAAACACTTCTGACGTATGTTACATATATGTATACATAATACATACATTATGTAGCTGATCATATCAACTATGATAGCCGTAATCAGTTCAAAGAGTCACAGAAGATACTGTATGTTAAATAACAAATATAATTCACACAAATAACTTTTTTTAGAGAACCGGACATATTAGCACAGAATTAAAAAAAAAAATTAGTGCTGTCTGTCTATTCGTCTGTCTGTACGTATGTCACAACCATTTTACTCCGAAATTATTGGCACTAGATAAAATTTGCGAGGTAGGTAGATGTATTCTGCATGAACGGCTATGAGGATGTAGTGTCATTTCTGTGGTGTCACTGAGGGATGAAAAAAAAAATCCAGTGCAAGTGCACGTAATAGCGTGTGGGGTAATTTTTTATAGTTCTTCAAAATTAATATAGATGAGTCAAAGTGATTTTTTTATTTAAGTTAATAGTTGCTGAGATATGTGCTTCTAAGGTCGTCAAAATTGTGTCCTATATCCGATGGGGCGAACAATTCTGAAAAATTTTTAGGTAAATAGTAGGACTCAAAAAGCACGTTTGCGCTTTGGAGCGTAGTCGCTCTAAAGTCTAAAGCGACTACGGAGCTCTTCACTGTTCGTGGTCCAACACGCACTTAGCTGGTTTTTATTTCATTTATGTTTTTATTTTATTTAACAGGATCCAACAAAAGGTAAAATTCGAAAGGAAACGATTATTATTTTGTAGTTTTCAATGTTGTATGTTTTGAATTCGATTTTTTTGTAAATGTTGGAAGTAGGATATCTCTAATCCTATTTCCAACGTTTAAAAAAATTCATTAACATCGGTACAGTTTTGAGTACCTAGAGTTTTTCCGGTTTTTTGACTAGTGTCTCACTTTTACAGTGCTTAAGTGCTTGTTTGAAAGGAGACGTTTCACGAATGTATGGAGGTCCGGCTTGCACTTTGTACACTTATAATTTAGAAACTTTAATATGAAATAAAAGTGTTAATTATGGCTTCGGTATATATTACCCTAGTTCTTTCGTACAAAAGTATTATATGCACATATCATAGCAACACCTTACCTAAACAAGATGGCGTCAATGACATATTCGACGTATTCCACTTTTAATAGTTAATTAATAGTACTCTTTGTAACAAATTATATTGCAGGT
Source organism: Zeuzera pyrina (assembly GCA_907165235.1). Classification (NCBI taxonomy): domain Eukaryota; kingdom Metazoa; phylum Arthropoda; class Insecta; order Lepidoptera; family Cossidae; genus Zeuzera; species Zeuzera pyrina. The sequence goes on from OU015624.1 coordinate 16,884,942, forward strand.
CTTAACAGTCAAAATCTATTTAAAACCTCAAACAGTGGCCTGTTCACAGTTTGAACATATCCACACTGCAGTTTAGGGTATAAAAAAATTAAAAAGAAAGGAAATCATTGACGCCTCGGGAAACAGATCAACCAAATCAACTGTTCCTTTAAGAAATGCAATATAGCGACAACAAATGTTAAGTCAACATATTAAATAAGTTCTATTTTATTAATCTTGGTAAATAATATGGGTAAAGTATAAGTAAGTACTTAATAAAAAAATAACCGATCAAAGTTAAGCGAAATTAGAAATAAACACGCCTTTTTTGATACATGCAATTCTAGTGTGAATTGTAGACATTTTTAGTCAGTACATCAAATATGGTGTTGTATTTTTTCAAGCTTGGTAATTTGAATAATATGAATAAAGTTATAAAAAAAATAACCTGAACATTTAAGTAGGTGATAGTAGCGCCAAAACGGAATACATAACAATTACTGTAAAGCGACGTTTTGACCGCTTTGACCCGTGACGTGTGTGACGTTCAAAGTATGTTCATACATCACAACTCGAAGACATTTTCAACTACACATGTTTTCAACAAAATAAAAATAGTTGCGCTGAAAGCTCTTTGTAAGTAAGTATTTTTGTTTAGTAAAGAATAAATTAATGGATGAGATTTTTTTATCATTACTTTGTTAATAATATACCTACATATCACATGAGTTTCATAGTAAATTGAATACTTCGCATTTAGTTTTGGAGCGAACTCGTTATGGCATACTTGTCCGTATAGCCCTGTTAAATAATAAAATATTGCTCTTGTACTAAAAATAAGTAATAAAAATGGCAATTTCACTATTTTTCTAACAATCTTCAGATATTTCCTCGATTTTATAAATAGCGTACAAAACGAGAGCCGAAAATCTAACATCTCCTTTATTGTTTGACGAAAACAAACCACCCGAAAGAAAAACATAACGTTATCGTTTTATTTCAAAATAACTTGATCTGAGTCAATTATTCGGTTATTACATAAGTATTCACTATGTACGTTTATAACTGTAAGTACATTTTGTTTGCGATAGATTGAAGATGAGATGACGCCCCAGATTGCTAAGCCGTGGTTTGTGGATGACGCATAATTATTATCAATGTGAAAATAAATCTATGTTTTGACACTCGGTTAAGGTCGCAATGAATATCTCTGGTCGACGACCTCCCACGTATCAAAGCATAAAACAGAAGATACGAAATAGTGCCGCATAAATAAGATAGGATATCGAAACTTTCTTAACCAATCTCATATTTACCTATAGTTCCTGAACTGATAGTAGATGTACCTACAACCTAAATACATTTAAATTTAGACCACTCGTTCAAACAGAACACCCGAACGCACGTGAAAGAACTGAAAATATATAAGAAAATGTACAGAATACGTAGGCATTTATACTCAATTTTTTTATATTCATACTTAACTACCTAATATTTTCATAACTCAGAGCGTGCCTAGTAAAAAAAAATTTTGCAGCCTTTCAAAAATTAGATCATCTATTAAATCATACTATTAAAACATCTCCAAACACAGTTAGAGGCTATACACCAGCTATCTACGTATATACCTAGTGGTATATGTGTGAATTATAATATGAACAGAAAATAAATATTTGTAACCTCCGACCGTAAATTAAGATTTAATAGCATGAATTTTTGAAAGCCTACAATGAATAATTCTAAAAATGTAATTCGGTAGGTATTTCAAACACATCACACTCCAAACACATTTTACATGCAAATGGGTTTATTGGTCTCTTTAATAAATTTTATTACATCTTATCAATTTATTTTAGACACAGTCGGGTTTTTTGTTTTTTTTTTAACTTTTTACTTCCAAATTTTTAGTTTTGTCAAGCTTATCTATAACCTAAAAACATCGACATGATCAAAAATGCCCTAGATTAGAAATTATAAGTAAAAATTTTGTGGAAGTCTTTGCTTAATATCTTCAAACAAGAAAGGTTAAAGTATAGGTACCTAGTCTGTGACAGTCCTGGGATAAAGACCAATCCACGGACTTCAAAATCCGTCAAGCCGTTTGGCCTAGAGGAAGCAACAAAGAAATATACGTAAATAGATACATATTTGTCTGTCTGTCTGTCTATCCGTATATGACACAGCGGATTTATTCCATCATCTGTACACCTACCGAGTTGTAATTTGACACAAACATGTATAATTCAAAACCAGATATTAAAATAATAGTATTAATATGGGTATTTTGGGGTTTTAATTTTTTTCAATTAACTTCTGCTCTGTCTGTAATTGTTACGGAATCTTAACTTGTTCGAAGACACGCTTCTGGTCTCTTTACAATTACAATTCTTGATTTTCTTTCTTATTTCTACTGGATACATAAATAGGCTTTTTAGGTATAGATAACAAAAAATTGCAAACATTTATTCTCTTATAAATCTACTACACAAATAGGTGTTTATCCAAGCGAAAATACGTTGAATTGAAAGTTAACAACGTCGTTATATTATGTTCTTGATAATATTTACCGAGCACGTTGTTGTTATTCAAAATTGATGAAATCACCTTACATGGTTGTTGTGACTTTATTATCATTTACACAGTTCAAAATAACTGAATAAATGATATGAAAAAAAATATTTTGCAACTACTATAAAACATGTTAGGGTTGTCACTTATTTAAAAAAATAATTTTTTCACATGCCTATTTACCTAATATAAGATCAACCATTTTGACACTTTTCTCCTCGAAAACCACTGAATAGGTTTGAATTGAGTTTTGCTTACTTTTGATTGTTAGCTATGGCGATACATCGATAAAGTTTTAGGTTACTACTTTTGTAAAGCAACCCACTCGTTCGAATCTGGACCAATTCGAAAGTTTATATTAATAAACATAGCTAAGTAATTAGCAAACAATATCTACATTAATTACATAGTGTGATTAATAACACGTAGCAAAATATAACAGCCCGGATGATGCACATTCAGTGAATATTGACTAGAGCTACTAGAACTAATGCTTTATTAAACGCATCAGCGTCATGGATATCGCTGATATCCAATAAATTAATTGAATCATAAAATTATACAGCCATTGAGGTAAGTATTCATAACTGAAAAATAAGTATTAAAAATATGTTTGTTTGAACCCACAAACGACTCTCTGTGTTTGAACCAGACAGATATAATAACATTTATTAACGTAAATAACTTATTAATACTCTTAGATAAGTATTTAGAGTATGTTAATACCAATAATAATGTGATTTATCTTTACAAAATTATAAAATATGTTCATATTTTTCTACAAAATATTTTTTCATTTTTGGCCAACCCAATACACTTTTCTAGCCGAGAATTCCAAGACTTCAGAAGTCGGAAACTGAAAGCAACCTTATTTTCTGAGTTCCTTACTACTTCAGCGCATTCAACCCTTCTTCTGTATATACCTACTACTTCAATCGCAACTAGCAACTAAACGTTTACGCCTTTACTTATTGCCAAGATATTATTTTTACGTTTTTTCATGCTGACGTCATATTCACACAGCTGTTTTTTATCATTCAAACTCGAAATACCTACCAAGACGAAAATTTTATATAAAGTGCCTTCTCCAAAGAACCTATTAGCAAAAATATTTTAATTAATCATCCCACTACGTGGGTACCTAATAAAATTAATGGTAAATAATACCTACTTAAATCACAAACAGGTCAAAGTAAATTAATATGATGTTTATTGGTTTAAAATATTTATATCTTTATTAAAATAAAATCTTTTTAGCTGACTTTTATTGTTTGTAATATGTAGAAGCAGACGTTAAAACAAAGTATGTACTTTAATATCAAACTCACGCGTGGATCATGCGATCTCCTCGTACTGCTTATCAACGCCCTACCTAGTAATAAATGAGTACAATCGTATATGTAAACGTTTTTATCTATAATATTTTTATCTAATTAAAAAAAGCCTATGTCCTTCTCCAGGGCTTATTCTATCTCCATTCTAAATTTCATTAGAATTGGTGTAGTGGTTAGCAATATAAACAATATTGGTACTCAATTTCACAGTCATAATCCGGTCCATATAAAAGTTTCACACAAAGTTCAACCCCTTAATATTCCCACTTAAAATGTAAATTTCTCCTACAATACACAAACTACAAATTTCATTATCCTAGCTTTAGTATTTTTTTGCTGCCATTAGTATATACATACTTACGCGTTGATAAATGAGGTTCCATAATTCTACCTTTATTATTCCTTATGAACCAGTATTCCTTTTTATTCAAGTAGCCTAATTAACAGAATAAAATAAATAAGTTTTTAATAAAAAATTAAACAGACTTCAAAATAAAAACTAAAAAATAAATATTCTATGCATATAAATAAATTGAAGTGTCTTTTTTTTTATAAAAGAGGGGGGAAACGAGCAAGCGGGTCACCTGAGAGTGACTACCGCCGCCCGTGGACATCCGCAACGTCCGGAAGAATCACGGGTGCGTTGCCGGCATTTAGGGAAATAGGAAAAGGAGGGAAAGAAGGGGGAGGGGATGATGGACCACCGGCGCTCTCACTCACCGAACGAAAGACAACACCATTAGATCCTGTTATTTTACACCGATATTCTGTGAGAGGGTGGTATTTCACCGGGCGAGCCGGCCCAATTCGTGCTGCAGTGCAGCATGGCTCTACCACTCTTGTCTGTGATCTATTCATACATATAAATAAAATTGAAGTGTCTGTCTATGATTTCGAAATAAAGGCTTTTTCTTAAGCTTATATAATTTTCTGCACTAAACCAAGACCCAAATACATGTTTTTAAAATTTTTGTCTGTCTGTTTGTTTATCCGGGCTAATCTTCGAAACGGGCGAACCGATTTCAGCGAAATTTCCACTGTCAGATAGAGGATTTTCGAAAGCATAATCTAGACTACTTTTTATCCAGGGAGTGTTTAGGGGTCCTGCGTAAATTAAAAATCTCTAAAACTTAGGGTAAATATATAAATAAACAAACAAATCTATAAGTATCAAAAAGTACGTTCTATCGTAATCTGCCGTCTGGAAAAGCTGAAGTGAGGTCTCTTTATCTGAGCGGCGCCTGTAACGTGGGTTTAACTTAGTGGTTTATCCGTTGAACTACATTTAATAACAGAAACAGCTACAGCAGAGACATCTACCCATTATAATTTAAAACAGCCACGAATTTATATCTGTACATTGGAGATATTTTTAAAAAAGTGATTGAATTAGGTATTTTTGGCTTTTCCGATTCCAAAATAAATATTTATAGAAATTGTCGGTGCGTTCGTTTGTTTATTATTTGAAATTCTATACATGTACATGTACATTATGCATACATATATTTTGTATCCGAGAAGTATTTAGGTTCCTGCGTGAAAGCTGAAAACGTTCATACAAATGTACAAATACGAAAAGTGATATTCGCTGTTGCATCTCTTTAAGTGAGACTTACAAATTAAACTATGTTCTATCGTGAAGCTAAGATCTGAAATGAGCTCTCTCAAGCCAATGGCGCCTGTAGCTGGTTTAATATGTAATTAAAGAGCAGACACAGACGAGACAACTATCCCAGTATTTTACAATAGCAGCAAAGTCGTATCTGTAAATTGGAGATATTTTTGAAAAAGTGATTGAATTAGGTATTCTAGGCTTTTCTGATTTCAAAATAAATTGTTGCGGCAATGAAGAACACACACTATGAATCACGAAATAAAAACGAAGAGGAAGTACAATAACGAATTGTCCTCATACTACGTACTAACCAATGTAACAATATGCAGGGTGAGGGGAACGCGGAATAACTGGAGGGGGATGTTGTGATTCTGCCGCCATCTAGCGAGATTGTAGCAGTCTTATTGTGTTATGTTTTTTAAGTAGTTTTTTTTCTTTCTTCATGGCATGGCGCACAGATTAGCGCATTTGCCAATGTCACGTATTAATAAGTAGAATCGACATGAAGTACGTTCGAAGCAAATTCGTTTTTTCTTCTTATCGTAAAACTTCTCCAGTAAAGTTATAGTGGGCTTTACTGAAGTTATTAAAGACTTCTTGGAAGAGCTCGAGAACTTCAGCTACACATGTTTATTTGACCGCTCTCCATTGTTTTCTCTTATACAAAACTTTAAAACCCTTTACACTATCACTTTTGTACTTTATAACTCACAAAAATGTAAAAAATAGAAAATCTTCATAAAATGACAACCTCACGTCTCTCATTCCTAATTTTATTATTGACCACCAGATGCGTAAAATACATTCTCGATACAGGGACGTAACTTACTGATTATCGGTAACTCGAAATTGCACAATTCAAAAAATTTCATTTTAAAATAACTAAAACAGAAAATTTAACGCGATTGCCTTTTATTTTGGCTTGACGTTTCGACCGAAAGGTGTTACATATAAAATTAATTCGATTTTAAAAAAGTACTCTATCCACACCATATGCACCCTTGGAAAAAAGGCGAACAACATAGTGGGCACACCGAAGGATGTTTTGCCGTTGCAGACACCAGGAGTCTATAAAATAGATCGTAGCTGCGGTAGTTCATACATTGGCCAAACAAAACACACATTTTCTGAAAGGGTTAAAGAACATATTACAACGGCGAAAACCGCCAAACAACCAAATCAGCGATAGCAGAACATCTGCTCCAATCAGATAGCAATCACTGGATTGAGTTTCATCGCCCACAAGTCCTTTCTACTGAGCGTTACTTTTATCCAAGAGTCACTACGAGTACTCTTGTGAGTAGTGAAGCCATTGAAATCAAGAGACAAAAATCTTTATCGGGTAAACGGCAATTTATCGACGGTGTGGAATCCTGTGATTCAAGGAACAAAAGCTCGTGTTTCGCATTCGGTTAAACGCGTGGACACTGTGAGTGTTGTGTGTAGGTATCCCGAAAACTATTTACAAATATCAGGGGTAAATGACTAAACTTCTACCTAAGACACGGCGTGAAACTTGCTGCGACAGTTTGCGTGAGACCATGCCCGATTCAACTCGGTCGAAACGTCAAGCCAAAATAAAAGGTATAATCGCGTTAAATTTCTCGTTTTAGGTATTTTATAATGCAACGCGAAAGTTTATCGTATCGTGCGTGTTCGGGGCCGAATGGTCTAGAATAACAATTTTTAAATTAACATTTGTCGGTTTGTTTGTATGCGCATCATGCAACTGTTACTGTCCCTTTATTTAAATAGGACGATGGTTCAGAAAGCGCCACGAAAGATGAGACTTGACACGCGAATTATCGCCACTATTGAGTGGGGAGTCCGCCTAGATGCACTCTCTTACGAAATTGTTATATTTATCCACTATTATATTACACGAGCGATATTTATATATATTTAGGTATATGTATATTTGACGACGCTTTCTCTAAAACGGCTCTAGCGATTTTGATCACATTTACAATATAGGGGTTGAGGGGGGCGAGAAATCGATCTAGCTAGGTTTAATTCTGGCAAAAATCGTTTTCTCGGTCTTTCACACACTTAAAACTTCTAAACTCTAAACTTCTATACCTACTATTTTAAATTTGCAGCAGAGTTTACCTTCTCAATAGCACTATGGCAAAAGCATACGTCTACCACGGAGAAGTCCGCGGTTTCGACTCCTGCAATGTGGTCAGACCTTTTTTCTGACCACATTAAGAATTAAAATTTGATATTTCAGACTTCGATCAATGGTGTCTGAACTGGCGAGATATTACTTACATACCTTATAGCCTTTCGCTTCTTCAAAATAAAATCTATTAAAATGCCCCAAATAGAGTGAAATTAAGATAAATGCAGAATAAGTGCGATCTCTTAAAAATATGCGCGGTGCCTACCTCGCGGACAAAACAAGCAATGAAGAGATAGACAGTATGACAAAGTCGGACGAAATTTTTATTGTAAAAATGAAGTAAGGAATGTTGAGATGGATCGGGCACATAGAAAGAATAAATGATGAAACACTGACGAAGAAAATGTACAGAGCGAGAATGAGTGAAACCAGAAGCTGAGGAAGACCTGAGATCTTATATTGACTTATGGCTGACTTATGAAGACCAAATAGCCAGTGTTAGGTGACAGAAATATCAAAGGCGCTCGCATAACTAGGCGAAAGTGTGTCAGGAGAATGATGAGTGAGAAGACGAAAAAATATGCAAGCACTGTGATGTTTGGCACGCCGTTCTCTCTAAGTGCCCATTAAGGACACGGCCTGAGGATATTATTTATATATAATTTTACGTGTAATACATAAACATACTTACATTTACTCAAGTATATAATGTTTAAAGACAATAACAAAGTTCAAGGTTTCTTGTAAATAGATAGGTAGGAAACTAATAGATAAAACATGGCAAATAACTGACATAGTATCACTAATTATGTTAGTAATGATTATTGCCTATCTAATAATACAGAGGTTCTCTTTGCAGATGTGTAACCTCCTACTGCCACAGATTAGATAATAGTTCTATTACCTATAGTATAGAACAATATGTTTATCATATTGATTATATAGGTCCTATACAATCAATATTATAGAAATATTGTTCCGTTTCATCTAAAAGAATTGCCTCGATGTCTATCTGCTCGTCGTGATCGTTTTTCTCAAACACTATTTAACATAGACAACTGTTAGAACAATATTATAGAATGCTGTGACCCAAACGCAGACATGAACTTTAAAAGTTGAGGTTTGACTTGTTAGGATTGGTTTCAGGGGCGGAAATAGAAAATAAAAAATATATTTCCGAGACAAATACAAAAATGATTAATTCATACTATGCGCAAAAGTGTCACTTAAATACGTGTAGTAATATAAGTGCATTGAAAGAATATTATCAGGATTGTGTGAAATAATTTACTTTAAATTCAAAAAACCTCAAGGACAAACTTTGTTTCGCTGTTGGTAGACGATAACGAACAACTCACGACTGACAATACCTATTGTACAAAGACGTGTACTAAATAGCGTTCTCGAAATTATATAGCCGTTTAGCATTTCTCATTTCATTTCTCAAAAGAATGACCTGCAATTGTAAGCAATAAAAATGCGTACATACATATTTTTACGCTGTATACCTAACGAGGTGTCAGACAGGATTGAGTGCAAAGCATCGCGATCTCTACATAGATACATACTTACTTCTTTCGTCTTCTGAAATCTCATTATTCTGCTCATGCACATCGTTTGCGATATATTTTCACCAGCTAACAGTCAAGCTATTGGATCTTTACTATGTCTTTGTTGGCTTCTACTACTACCTCGGACCAATAAACATACTGGACGGAACCATAATAAGTTGTCCCTCTTACCATAGTGTGTAAAAGGAATTTTTCGGTCTCTTTCTATCTCTTGGAACGTAACCACGTGTAAAACAGTTAGCTATAGTAAGTACCTATGGAAACCTCGCACTGTCAGTGTAATTCGTGTCAGCTAATGAGTCAGTCAGGAAATAATTATTTATTTGCAAAATACTCTCAAATCTTAATGTTTTCGCTACTAGTATTCACAAAAATAAAAATATGTCGTGTTTAGCTGTATATCGTTGAACTGCGAACTTCTCTAGTGATGTACATTAATAAAAATCTAGAGGGTTGGTCAACAAAAAAAGTGCACGCTTTTAGAGGAAAAGCTCCGTATATTGTTACTTGGCCCGGGACTACCACTCACTTTCGCCGTTTTCTTAGTATCGTTCATCACTCATTATCTATGTGCCATTCCTTTCCTCATTTTTACGAAAACACTGTCGTCAGACCTTTCCATACTGCGTCATTGACCTATACGGCGTACGTCTTCACTAGTTATTTTTTCAGCGAGAACAAAATAAAAACGGTAAGAAAAAATATGCGTGTCCATCACCACCTCACCCTATCTCGGCATACTTTATTTCAATATTTTTAGGGATTATTTCTGTGAAATAGTAATGAACTGGAAGTAAAAAGTTCAGTAGCATCATCCGTTCATTGACCTTCGTTGGCCCGATTTAAGCAGTATTTATAACAAAATAGATATCTATTTTATCTATCAATCCTCTCAAACCAAAGCAACGTTATGTTAACTGATATTTAAATAAGTAATTTTGTAAAACTAAATTCTAAGTTGTAGTACGATTGTCACTTAAGAGGGAAGGTAAAGGGATTTTAGCCCATACAACCAACGTCTTCAATAATAAAACGACAAATTCTTAATTTTATTTCATTAAAATGTCGACCTAATACACTTTAGATGTTTCTTGGAGTTTCTGGCGACAAATATATTGAGGCAGTCTTTCTAATAGGATCCGCTGAGGCAGACAATGCCACTAAAAAGCTCTAAACATCACTACTAAATAAGCACTTATTTCAACAATTTCACATACTAGCATCACAGCATAGATACTTGGGACTTAAAACTACACCAGTTTTACATCACAATAAACTTAAAAAAGACATCATTTGCAAATAAAATAAACGCCCAACCGCTCCCCACAAAACCCCATCAAGAAAACTCCTAATTTCTGAGTTAAGTTTTTAGTTTCTTTTTTAGAAATCTTTAGAGACCGATTTGGGCTTCGGGGGCTAAAATAGATAGTAAAATGTACAGTACAGTAAGAGAAGAATATTCATTATATTTTTTTATAATCTTAAGGTAAAGTTTCATATTTCCAGATATTTTTAATAGTCTCAAAAATACCCAATCTGCTCCCTCTTTAATTCCTCTTAAGTGTCAATACAAATTAATAAGATATAATTACTACCTGTGCCAAATTCAAGCTCGTAAAATACTTATGCTGCAGTGTCTAATAAAATCAAACAACAGAAGGACAAACAGACAGACGCATAAATGATATACGGTTCTGTTTTTAGGATTCCGTAGCCAAAACTGCAAAAGCGGAACTTTTATAATTTAATCATGTCTCCACTAAACTCAGCACGGATACTCAGTTCCTGCTACCTTTTTTTACTTGAGGAAACGCTTTATGCATCCCTGTCCCATTCGGGGGCGACGGGGAGGGTATGTTACACTCCTCTGGACCGAGTGTACCTACCCACTAAAACGCGACGATGGTCGGGATGAATATACATGTATTCATTTCTTATGAGAATGGTAATGCTTATTTACGGATTTAACAACGCGTATTTATTAACACTTATTAATCAATTATGTCCTAAGTTAACTTAAACTTTTAATTTTGTATCACTGCTGACGTTTCGGCTCGCTTTAGGGAGTCATGATAGCAGGTTCCAGAAAGAAAGCCAATAGGTCAGGAGTAAAATAAATATGGAATAAAATACAACAACTAATTAATGACACAATTAATTAATAAATGTTAATACATACATATCTTCACGCCGTATCCCCAACGGGGATGTTAAATGTTAATAAATAATATATCAATTAAATCCGCGAGTATTTCATTTACTAAAGGAATAAAAGCGAAAATGTAAGAAGTAGATATAGAGTAGATATAAATCAATGTTTTACAACGGATTTTATTTCATTTTTTAATTACTAAAAATCTTCTGAACTCGAATTGTAGGCAAGTTGTAGGATAGGTAGATCTATCGATTTTTTTTTCCAATCCACCGATTTCCACCAATTTTTTGCACTTCAACTACAATTTTCTAAAATAAGGGTTGGCAACACTGGCGCGGATCACATGCGCTGTCGTCCTCCTCTGGGGCGACCACCTTACCTACAAGTAGAAATTTGCTCGGGGGAGAAATATTACTGACTTCATCAGGACTCGAGACATTTTTAAAATTATTAGAAATAACATGTAACTTCGAAGATAAATTAATCTCATAAATAGTAAAGGGTAAATGAAAGTGGTAAACACCAGTTTATGTTTACAATATTAATTATCAAAAGACTACTAAAATTATCTAAAGCGACAATTTGTTTCACAAATAATATAAGGTCCTTCCTTACCTATGAAATTTCCGTTTCATATAGAAAAAATTAAACGATTTTAATAATTAAAAGTTATGTAAGTATGTTTAATTATCGTCGATGCATTTTTGCCATTTTATTGGAAGTTCATTGATGGCTCCACTATAGATATCCTAGGGACGGGGATCGATGAATTCTTTATACTTAGGGCTTTTTCGCCGCCTCAGCAGATTTGAAATTTTTTCTTTGTAAAAAGTTATCGTTATGCTTGGCGTTCCATCCCCTCGGACGACCATTATGTTATGTAGACCTTTTACTTTCTAATTCAAATGAACCGTCAAATATTTGAAAAAGTTACATACATACATATCTTCATGCTGTATTCTCAACGGGGTAGTCAGTAAGAACGGCGCGCCAAGCTTCGCGGTCCTTACATACTTCTTTCGCTTCCTCAAATCTTATCATTCTCCTCACACATTTTCGCCTAAATATGCGAGTGCTTTCGACATTTCCGTTGGCTAACACTCTGGCTATTTGATCTTCATAAGTCAGCCTTGGTCTTCCTTGGCTTTATTTACCACTTGTTTTCGCTCTGTAGATTTTCTTCGTCAGTCTTTCATTCTTTCTTGCACGTGACTTGTGTCTGCAACTCTGCTTCTGATGGTGCTATAAGCACAGCATCGTCAGCGTACAATAAGCAGTTTACAACTGTATCATCACATATCATACCACTCGCACTACCTTTCAATGTCTCAAGGAAACTGTTCAAATACAGCACGAAAAGCTAGAAATCACGCAGCCCCGTCTGACGCCTGAACAGTCTTCGAACCAGGGTGACATGTCACCATTTAGCCTTACACAGGTTCTGAGGCCGCGATATAATGACCTCACAGCCTGCAGTTGGGGGCCCTCTACGCCATATTCAGGCAGAAGACTCCGCAGTTTCTTTCGGACTACTCTATCGAATGCTTTTTCAAGATTCACGAAAGCGCAGAAAACTTTCTGACCTATAGCCAGAAACTTTCCCACGATAATGCGAAGCGAGAAATTCTGAGCCATACGACCCCTACAGTTCCTAAAACCACCTTGCGCCTCCCACAAATATCTTTCAGAAACACCTTTCATACGTTCAGTCAATACCTTGGTACTTCACTAAGCTGACCAAGATGACCCTATAGCACGCACAGTTTAAATGAGAACCTTTCCCTTTATAGAGAGATACTATAACAGCGGTGCGCCGCGGTCCTCTGGCACCTCACCCTTCTGCCAACAAAGGTTGCACATTGCACACCGGACCACATCGGTACTTACGAAATTCTTTCCAAAATAATATGGAATTTTCCTCGAAGGTGTCCGACATCTTGTTTTCATCTAACACCCTACACCTTTCACGTTTCTCTTTCACTAGTGCCTTCGTTTCTGCTTTTTGCAGCTTATATCTCTCTCTTTCATCAAATTCTTCATACAGCAGTCATTTTTAGTAGCAAGGTAGTCTCACCATGCTTTCTTCTTCTGATACACAGACACTTTCACCTCATCATCCCACCACACATCACGCTTTTTACCGTTCCCAATCTTATTCTTTCCAAGCACTTCTTTCGCAGACTCGGTCGTACTATCCCTAAGGTTCTACCAACATTCTTCAACATCCTCGCTCATCACTTTCAATCTATCATCAAGCTTACCGGATAGCACCCTTTCATATTAATTCCTGGAGGTAACGTCTTGCAGTTTCCAGCTCTTAATGCGACAGACCGCTGCAGGTTTGGACGCTACGCGACATCGTCACGCCGCAAACAGACCCCGTATTCTAGTTACCACTAGAAAGTGGTATGTTCCCAGATCGGCTCCTCTGTGTGCTCGTGTCCATAACCTCCATTTTGAGCCACCAGGAACAAATCAATCATACTTCTTTCGTCCTTCCTTTCGCACGTGTACTGATGAATCCTTTTGTGCTTAAATATAGTATTAGCAAAAAAAAGATCCTTTTCCATACACACTACTAACACTATCCTACCAGCATCATTTACTCTCTTATCGCCATACTTGCCTAGGACAGACTCAAATCCTGTTCGAGCTGTCCCGACCCATCCATTCATATCGCCACACACTGTGTATAATTCACTCATTCTCTTCAACCGTCTCTAGAACTTCCCTGATATTCTCCCAAAACTACCCTAGCTCGCCTAAACCGACAGAGGACACTGGGGCATACACCACCAAAACAAATATTCTCGTCAACCCTGTCTTGAGACGCACCCAGAGCAGTCTCGGGGTTACACACTTATAGTCAGTTACACAATTAACCAAACGAGAGGACAGTAAGACGCCTACCCCTTGGCATCCTCTTTCTTCTTGTGGTACCCCTGACCACAAAGCGATCCCCCCTCCAGGCAAGTCGGCAAGTTCACTGCCCGTTCGCTTAGTTTCATAATTCAATTCATAGTTTCATAATATCAATCACTTCATTCATCTTCTCTTCAATCCCACCTCTCACATTCTATAGCTATTCTTCACTCCTCCCTCCACTTTCCGCCGCTAGGTGCACAGCGTGGTGGGTGGCGGTCCCCAACGCCGAACTGCATTCTGCTCACGCCAGCGGGGACATACCGGTGTACGTCGCTTTCGGGGGACGCCCCATCTCTCATATCTACGTCGTTCCGCATTGTGTGCACAGGAGAAGAATTGCAGTCCTGAAAAGGGCTGGCAGGGGTCGCGACGAGCACGCTTCCTCATTTGACCCCAATTGACCAATCAAAAAAGTTACAAACCTTAGAAAATTCATACTGATCTCCTGAGATTTTTTTTGCACTTCTAGCATTACTATACCTGTAAATACCTGAAAATAGCGGCTACAATATAGACTACATGTCCATATTATTATATTTTCTATTATTTTAAAGGTAACGTCACAATTAACGGCCCCTAAAATTTAATTTTTATAACATACTAGCGACCCGCACGAGTTTCGCAAGGGTAGAATTTTTTCTAAACATAAAATACAGCCCATGTTACTCGCTGATAATGTTGTTTCAATGCTTCTTCAAAAATTCTTTCACCTATAGAAGATGAAAGAATTTTTGAAATCTGTTGAGTAATTTTTGAGTTGTCCGTTACATACAAGCAAAGTTTATTTCTTTATAATATTAGTATAGATACAGACAACAGCTTTAAACTTTTTAACCGACTCAAAAAATGAGGTTCTCAAATAATCGCAATCTTTTTTTATGTAGGTAAGTTCACCGATTTCTCCGCCATTTGTACCTCCTACACCTATTTTAATGATTTTTTTTTATTTCAAAAAGGTATGTGGGTGCTCCCACAGACATTTAGTTAATTAAGATCTAACAATGAAGTACTGCCTTCTCAACGGTTTATATATTTTGATGATCCTTGTGTTAATGTTCCGTACCAGAATTAGAAAAAATAGGCGTAGACCTACCCTAGGTATTGTTACAATTGGACCTTTTGTAAAAGTAATAAGGTCGACTATCTAATGACACGTTACGCGCAACTCTTGAGACCTAGGTTTTGCAGAGCTTTGACATAAAAATACATTGCTAGGTTTAAGGTCTGCTGTTGGTTCTTGATATACGCAAAACGAAGAAACAAAAATCAAGCTGTAGTTCGAAAATTCCTGAACAATGATAAAGCGATGACGTGTTACATACCTACCATTTATAGTTAAGAGTGATACGTCCATGCATTTATGATACCTACTCATACAAACTGGCGGCGTCGAGAACAATGTTGTATTATTATTAGCGAGTGGAATTGTCCGGAAGGAAGAAGTCTACTACGACGACTGTGTAGAAGACAGCTGCGATTCGGAACTGTTGATTGTGAGTGAAGCGTATACCTTCTGCAGGGACGGACTACTACGCGAGTACCTACTTCGAGGGGCGACTACGAAAGCTTGGAACCGCCATAATTAACTCATGTTCTTTACACCTGTCGGTGCGGCCGAAAATAAACTCTTTGCACACAAACCGGCATTTGATTACCCACAGCTCGTAACGATATTTATTAATAAGGATAAAACCAATCGAAAGGAAAAAATAAATAAATTTTTAAACGTACTTATAAGTAATTACAAAAGTTGAAGCAACATGAAATTTGAATTTAGCATTTGAGATGAGGTTAAATTGACATAAAATTGAAATCTCAACTACAACTTACTATTTTTCTGGTACTTTTTACGATGATCTTATAATCAACACTAAAATAAGAAAAGCTTTTTTTTAATATTGTATATATTAGACCAGTTAAATGCACTTGGAGCAGTTATGTTTTATACATTAATTACAAAGTACATAATAAACAATCGAAAAAATATTTTAATCGATTTAGTAATTCCAGTATTTAGGATAAGCTAGAGAGAGATGATGCTATTGAAGTTTGATGTCACAAACCACACATTCAATGTCATTGGCCAGCGGTAGGAGCGACCGAGACAGTTTACCCCTAATTCTTAAATATTTACTTAAATATTCAAGGGAAAGGGTTGACATTTTAAGAAATAAATTGCCTATTGTCTGATATCATTGAATCCATAATTGAATTTTCTGATTGAATCAAGATTACAATTTCTACGGATATGAAATAACAAAAATAAATAAAATGTAATTGTATATAACTGTATATTATATTCATCATAAAGTAACTTAGAGGTAGAGCCATGCTGCGTGGCAGCACGAATTGGGCCGGCTCGCCCGGTGAAATACCACCCTCTTACAGAATATCGGCGTGAAATAACAGCATTGTTGTTTCATTCGGTGAGTGAGAGTGCTAGTGGGCCGTCACTTCCTTCCCCTCCTTTCCCTAAAGGCCGGCAACACACCCGTGATTCCCCGGACTTTGTGGGTGTCCATGGGCGACAGTGGTCACAATATAAGTGAATAATCTATGGTGGTCACTCTCCATCAGGTGACTTGCTTGCTCGTTTGTCCCTCTTTTATAAAAAAAAACTTCTTTTTAAAATATCGCTTTATCTATCAACATTATTTGGAAATATTCTTGTCTCGTCGTTTAGCTTCCACCTTCGCGTATTGTTGATATTTAAATACGACGATCAAAAAGGTTTAAAGGTAAAAATAAAACACACTTTTCTTAAATATAGAATAAGTATATTGAATAATTAAATAATGTTACTTCAAATACGTTGCCAAAAAAGACTTAATATTAGGGTAATATGTGTATTTGTAATGTAAGAATAAAACGATCTAGAGGTCAAAATATTTCGAGTTTGAATTGAAACATATGTACGTTTTATAGCAGGAAATATTGAAAATAGATAATCTGTGTAAAACACACGTTGTTGGTCGGCATGCAACAGCGAACGAGCTATAAACTTGTCATCACAAAGTATTCGAATAAGTTTGTGTGCATGAAGAGCGCCAACGCGAGTACATTACGTAGGCATAGGATAGGAGCCAAAACATGTTTCATGCTCTCTTAAAACAAATATATCGTGCAAAACAGTCTATCATTTCACTAATAATATAACTATATTACAACCATTTGCGACAAAGGAGCAGAATCTCTAGGGCCATATTTTTTTAATAAATATATATATGCTATAATGTATGGGCACTTCTATATTTATACAGGATGTCATAAAACAATTTTTTTCTAAATGTCACAAACATTACACGACAAGTTTATTCATATATTTAATCTTTACTTCCTCAGAATGAAATCGATGTAAATTAAAGTACATATTTATGACTGATAAATAATACCATTGTTTTCAGACATCCTGAATATTAATGTTAAACAATACATTCGATATATCAGAAGTATTCATGTCAGTCTTTGTCCTGCAAGAATGAAAATAGTGGACAAGAATTTAGATGGTACACAGAAAATACTGTGAAATTCTTTTCCTAAAATTTAAGAGCAATAAGTAAATGAATTCTTAATTGTGCAAATAAAACAGGAGCGTTTCATCTTAACTAATGCAGATATATGACCACATTTTTACTGCCTCCTCACACTGTGTCGTCGTGTAATTGCAAATGACAAATATGCAATATGAACAATAAAACATCATTATATAAATTTATTACGTACACTAATAAGTAGCCATACAAACTGTAATGGTTACATACTTTAATAGGCGGAGACATCACACTTACAAAGTGTAATAATTAAAACTACAAATCCAGATGTATAAAATAATTATGCATCGTCGATTTCGAACTAAATAGTCGCTATCTTCAATAACTGTGATGTATCATAATATTATACATGCATTGCCTTGAGTATTACAGGACAAAAAGAACGGCCCTTACCATCGATGGGTCTACGAATTGTTCTAACTTCTAAATCACCGAACTAACGTAGGTACTCCAGTCGCAAAGTGCCCTTATAATGTCATTTAAAGGACGCAGAAAGACTTAAGTGTGGAAAAGACATACAAAAAAGATTACGACATCAAAGAATCAGGTATATAATATTTTGCTCTATTAGATATAGGCACTCGCGGCTCAATACGCCTTCAAATTCTACTAACATCAACCGTATTGTTTGACTATGAGGCTATTTTCAGCTAACTGTATGTCCAATCCACATTATGCCTCGGTAGATATTCACTCAGTGATACAAAAACGACGAGGCTAAGAATTCTCTCAATATAATTACACAAATCACAATTCGATAACAACTGCATCGTAATTGAAATTTATTTCGCCTGCCAAGAAATACTGGACTACAAGTACGGACTTCGTGCACATAAACTATAGTGTGCAGAAAGTAAGATTCAAATGATATGTGTGATACTGATAAACCGGCAAATTATAGTACCACAACATCTATGAAACGCCTCGTAAACTTGCCTGATACTGGGCAAATTACACTATGAACATGCATTTAATGACTAATTAAATATGCTCCACACTAATTCTCTATAGTTACCAAACTAACGATATATTTATTTTTTTTAATATTATATACGCTTTTAAGTGTAAAAATAGTTCTTTGAGACAAAATGTCAAAGCACTTTTAATGCCATGTGGAGACGAACATGCCTTTAGGTACCAGAAAATGTTAATAATGTCCAACGAGCACTATAGTACATTATATTGAATCTAAGTATTTAATAGGATTGTGTTGCAAACAAAATTTGCAAATGGTGTGCAACCACGTGATCTGCAAAATAATTTATGGACGGCAAATTGTTATGACAAAGCTTCTAAGTTATGACAAGTTTCAATTTACTCAATGAGAACACTTTTACTTTCAATTAATACTGGTGTATAATTAATGCGTGCACCGTATAGACGTCACTTAATAAAAGTATAAATAACTATAATTAGTAACAAACTGACAGTACGAGGGTCTTGTAAATACTTGTGATATTAACTATCAGTTCTACGAAACACGCATTTTACTGCATACAACTCAATGTGCTTTGTAACGAGACAAGAATTGTAACTGTGCTGATTGAAAACAATAATTTTATCGTTGTATAGATCTTGCACTACCGTACTATTTGATCAATGCTAAACTAAATTCAAAATCAATTAACATGTACCATTATCCAATGGTTACGAACATCATTTATACTAACTAGCATCCTAAAAATTTACTATCTACTGAATGCTGAAAACATCCACACTTTAATGAATGCACATCTAATTATGAAGATATTGAACTAAAACTAGGTGACGATGGACGGGCAACAAACTTGTATTTCCGATATCAGTATTGACAATATTATTGAATATGGACCAGTGTTTACTATACAGTGTAAGAATATGAAATTGTGCAATGTTAAAGGCACAGTTGCCTTTAAAATCACACAATTCCTCATTCATCAAAAGGGCATTCTCTAGAATAGTAGTTACGATTTGATAACTTTTTTTTACTGTAAATAGATCTATGTTTGACCACAACTCGCTTGATGGTAAGCGACAGTATCGCTGGAGCGTCGATCTAAAAAAAAATCTATTCACTCTAGCCCTGAATAGTTATGTAATTTTTTTTTCTCTTACCGATTCTTCTGAATATATTAAACATACATTTTCCTGACAGTCTTTATTTAGCTAATTATAGAAAAACGCCGAATAAGGAACGCGAATACCAATGACATTTGTACTACAATTGTTTACAACTTGTAAACCGAAATTACGGCCACGTCAGTGATTAATAGAACATTGTGGGCACTTGTTTCGCTTACTCCAATATCTAGACAAAATAATACTAATTAAATTTTCTACTTAGACGCAAGAAAGGTAATATGCAAAACTTGTATTAATTAAAGTTGAATGGTAACAATTTCTATTTTGAAAATAAAATATTAAATATGAAGTAAATATCTTGAAATAAAGTAATAAAAAATCGAGAATATTATCGACAGTTAAAAAAAAGCATTGCCTCCATTTCATTAAATTTCATTAAATCTTCTGTGGTATTTTAATTTAATACTATTATTTTCAAGTGAAGATTTGAATAGGCGAAAGAGTGCAAGGTCCGCGATGCTTGGCACTCCATCCTCTCAGAGTGCTCTCTTGGAGATACAGCATAAGAAATATACGTATTTTTAAACAAAATATTTAACATGCATTTAAGAATTTTAACCCCAAAATAAATATTTTATTTTGTATTTGATTGTAATTTAGTACACAGTAGGTACGATGTGAAACTTAAGACGAATGCTCTATAAATCTATTGTTGTCAAGGCACAAATGAGTTTTCGCTCTAATATTGTATAAAATAGGCACATTTCCAATATCCACTGAACACGTCAAGTCAAGTCTGTTCAACTACCTGAAACTTTATAAGTTTTACTCATTCTGTAAGTTATGATGTTAGTAGATTGCCTAGCGCAAAAATCACTTTAAAAAAAACGAACTCAGTATCTTAAGTCTAACTTTCTGCGTAGAAACACCCACCAGTTTTCATTGAACCTATTGAATTTTTGAGTTGTTTTGACCTAAAATGTTACGAGACAAATATTTTATACATAAAAAGGTGGGTAATGAATCATCGAATAATATAGACTTAACCGCAATATAATACATTAACCTGTATACATTATAAACGGCTATTAATATACTAATCTGATATAGGTTATTTTATTTATTATTTTATTATGTCTAACAAACTTTGTATATTGTATAAAATGATATTTTAAATATTGCTTTGTTGTTGGAAGATATTATTAGTTATTTTAATATTTAGACATTAAATTCTAAACACGACATATAGTAAGTGTTCAAGGACAACGCTAATTTTATCGATTTTAAAATGCATATTCTGAGTTTAGTTATATGCGGTTTATAAAGGCTGTCGACATATTATGAGCTAACACCCATTTATTTGAGCTTATAGGATAAATCGAATAATAAATAGTTCGCAGTGGTCAAAATTTACGATTTTATTAAATATTTTAATTATCGCGACGATTTATGAATAACAAGTTTGTTGCCGACACACGTCCTATACATATCATAATAGTTATATCTGAAGGCTCTCAAATTGCTACTTTGCATTAATATAATAATATAATATAAACGTGTAAATAAAGTTATTATAGTTAATCGAATGCTCTTCTACACTTATCTCTTCAAGACATTATGACGTAAACACTCATGAAACTGCAAATTTCGACAAGAGAATATCAAAAATAGTGAATCGACGGTCATCATCTACTAGCATTCTGTCTAATACTTTGACTCTTATGACACTATTAGGTCACTTGAAACATCAAGTCAATATTAGTATGGTCTATTGTTATAAATGTTGCATTCGCCATATTTTTAGTCTTGGATTTATTTTTTAACTGTCTAACCTCAAAAAATTTTTATATCAACGAGGAAACCGTCATATATGAAAACACTCCTCTTTACACACTAGGTCTAGTGTTTAGTAAGAAAATTACAACACTCACACCAAAGGATCAGACATGAGAATTAATTACTGCTTACAAATATGTTTCGAAAATTAATAAAGATTATAAGCTTACACACAAACAAAAGAGAGATCTTTAATAATTTGCTATGGACTATTTTACGTGGTAGACTATATACATTGCATTTCAATTTAAAACACGTGGATAGTAACTAAGTTTGGACGCATAATCCACTGCTTTCATATCTTTATAATAGGTAATAGTTTTTCAGAAAATAAAATTTCGTTACTAGTGTTATATTCAATACCACCATTATTGGATATTCTAGATTAATCTTAAGACTGATCTTACATTACATCAATCTTAGAATAGTCCAAAATATTGATAATAAAAATTTTACATATTCTTAAAATTTGTGATTTAATTTGAGATCTAATAAACTACATTTCAAATGTAAAATAAACAAATTCAATATATTACAAATATAATAAATATTTAAAGAGTAAATTAAATAAAAATCAAATTACAATATTATTCGTTACATCCTCGCTATTTTATGAAGTAAGATTAGTTAAAATACATGATTATATAAAATAACTTACATAAAAATATAATAACTTAAAAATCCACGTGCCAAAAAAACAATGTCTACCACGCTTGCTTGAATTAAATAATTCCAAACGTTAATCAAAACTGACCTATTGATTCTAATTGCCAAAAAGACACGAATATAAGTCCAAACGTAGTTTGGGTTACTGATTAACATAATTCTCAGTTGTGATTTAATATCTTTTGCAAACCAATAAACAAACACTGGAATTATAACAAAATTAAGCAAGCAGAAGATATTAAAATCAAACTAGTTCTTACAACTAGAACTATTTAAGAAAAGAAAGTCTAAATGAGCTACAGTTGTGAAGAACTTACTCCTCAAAACCGTTGACTAGTTAATAGTTCAGTGTATCAAAACATTTCTGATTCAAGAACTTTTAAAGAGAGAAAAAAAGAAACTGGAGCAATATTTGTGCAATGTATTTGTCAAGAATATGTTGAAATTGTCGCACGATATATAATTATATGGAGTCATCAAAGGAATAGAGATACATTGTCATGTGATTTTGTAACATTGCACAATAAAAAATAGTAACATTATGTTGATCAAATGTTGCTAATCTCCTAACGACCACAAAGTTCTCCTTTTACTAGTGTACCGGTAACAACCAATTGCACAACCTCATTATGAGCTATAATGTAGAATACATTGTTTTATACTTCAAACAAACATACATTACAGTACATATATAAATATTGCATATACCATTGAGCTGTAATTTCCGATATAACTATATCAGAGTCCAAAAATTAATAATCTTGTTAGATTCATACATGTCTTTGATGCGACGTGTTATATTGTAAAAATTGCTTTCAAAATTCTATAGCAATCATCACGACTAGCAATGGCTCTCATAATATATATATATATATATTATGTGTGTGTAATATACAACAAATATTTATTAATAGCAGGAAAACAGATATTGTAATCGGGAGTTAGCAACATTTTAATGTGGTAGTCTTCGATACAATCCATTACTTTTTATACTGAGATCGATTATCCTCTAATCAAGTTAAACTATTACTAACAGAGGTATTTCTTCGTAACGTGTCGGACGTATTTGCGTTATTTGTAATTTTAGTCTAACGACGTTTGTTATATGAGTTGTAAAAACGCTTAGCTATTCAATTATAAAATAGTTCCGTTTCGCATCGCTAAATACTTTCAAGGCTTCACAAGCGGAACGGAAACATCCGTAGATCCATTCAATTTGCAGTGACTATTTTCCATTGCTTCAATATTTTTTTGGTAATATCATCTACGAATATTCGTTGCTAATGAAACGTCATAATAGCTGCATTGAGCCGAAACGTCGGCTTAAAGACCGAATTACAAATAACACAACGTGTGATGTAGTTAGAGCGTGTGTAGATGGTAAAAGAGCCGATACCGCGGCCTCCGCCTGTATTGCGACAGTTTGCGCGCGGCGCACCGCACCATACAAACTATCGGCTGCCGCCGTCATTTGCCGTTCGTCTGCAGCGCCGCGTTCAGTTGCGTCCACAGGTCCTTTTTGCACGACTTCGACCTGCAACATTCACGCATTCACGTCTCTTGTCTCATTTCTATCACTACGTTATACGATACGAAATACTGTATTGTGAGATATCACTTGGACGATAAAGTCGACATGTCTACTGCAGTTAAACTATATAACTGTATAACTGCAGCAAAAGTATATTTAATTAGAAATGAAACAATTTAACAGCCGGAAAAAGTTTCGTTACGAAGTTCTTTCTCGTTTATTTGAGCGATAGCCACACTTTTTTTGTAAACATGAACTGAATACTATTGAATCAAATGATTTATCGATTACATTTTTTATTAAGTTCATCGTTTTCTCCAAATTAACAAAAACATTTTAAAAAACACATTTTTGCTAGTTAAAATGTTAAAGGCTCACATTTTGCTTTACGAATCTCAATCCTATTTGTTTACTTCTTCCTCACTTTCTCAACTCTTCCATTATTACCTGGGAACGCCTAGACTTAATCACTTCTTACTTTTTTTTGAGAGATATATGCGATGAATGAGCAGATCCGATGCTATTAATCTACTTCATCACCTCTCACATGAATGCGGACTGACATCATTGTTGTAACAACTTTTTTTTTTATTTAAACCTAGTAATTACTTGTTTACCATGGTTTTAAGATTTCAATTCAAATTTGCTCACATAGTAGTATTTACGCTTTGTAATCTCTATTAAAAATTAAGTCAAGGTGTGTTTTGTTTTGTGCCTTGATACTTTATTCACTCAGATCGGAGGTACAATCACACCGTAAAAAATTAGAGGTCGATTGATTTAATAGATTTCGCGTGAAAGAAAAAAAATAACTTTCTAATTCAAAATGAACTTTTTTATATACATATTATTTATATTTTTAGTACTTTTTTCATAAATTAACACGTACTATAAATTATGACATAAATGTGCAACAGGATAAATACCTATTCAATTTATTTACTGCGATGTTTGTGTGAAATTGCTATAAATAGAATAATGACTATTATCAGTACGTAAATATTTAAATCAGTTTCTCGTGTCTCTATTTAACGCACGATTTATGCATAAAATGCTTAAGAAATATTGAATCAGTATTATTTACTCTATATGTAGATATTTACGCATATTATATCAGTATTAATGACATAAATACGTTTGATAACATAAGTATTTATAATGTAGGACATAGCCAAGGCCATAGATTATTTGAACTTAAAAAAATGGATACTTGAAATGAGTTTTATCTAAATTCTCTTGGCAACACACTTAAGGAAGTATTATAAGTAACTATGTAAATAACTAATATACAATATTTATTATGTGTTACAATCAGTAACATGTTACATAACGAGAACTGTATCGCACATTCCTACAAATAACATAATCTCTACGGAACATATCTACTTTCAATTTTGGACACAGAGTACCTCAGGCAAAAAGTAGACCACCATTTGTCAGAACTACACAAGTGAAACTACATGTAAAAGAAAAATATTTTAAAATATATCTAGGTGTAAGAACAAAACATCCATTTGTTTGTTTTTATTTTGCACACAACTACTGAAAAAGTCACGCTCAAATGACGAAGCTGATCTAGTCGGAGCTGTTATTTTTGTACAAATAGCGATACCAACTAATGTTAAGCTTGAAAAGTAATGCAAAATGATATATAATATCTTCACACTATATGTCTTACACTTCCAATGGAGTAGTCAAAGAGAACAGATAGCCAAGTATCAGAGTTCTTATATATTTTTTTCACCTCCTCAAATCTAATCATTCTAAACACACGCCTAGATATGTAAGTGCCTTTGACACTTTATCATATATTTCTTCTTATATTTCTCTACCTATTATATTTTTCAATATTTTGTATACTTTTTCACAATGATGCACACTGTTATTAAAACTTTCAGCTAGTTTGAGAATACAATTCAAGAAATAGACACAAAGCCTATTGTGGGCACACACCCATTTATAATTTAATGTAAAATGTCTAGAAATTTGCAGTTTTTAGACTTGTAGCGCTACTCAATTGAATCAGAGATAAGCGCCCCAAAAAGGAAAATAATTATAAGCAATAAACCGGTTACCTTCGCAATGAAGCAAGCCATTCTTTGAACTGCGTGTTGCCTTCAGGTGTCAGTTGGAAAGCCGTACGAGCTGACAATACTATGCTGACAAACTCTTCATACTCCACAGACGTCAAATGATACAACTTCTGGTGGATGCATTGAATATACCTAAGCAAAAAATGAATATATATCAAAGCCTAACCAGAAATATATGAGAGCATTTATGAGGGCGCCACTTGTTTGTTTTATTCATAATCAAAAATGAAACCGAATTTTGGTTTATTACAGACTAGCGGATTGCCCCGACTTCGCCTAGGTTAAATACATAATATCGCACCTTTAGAATGAAACTAACCTAACTCAAAATTGTGAGATTTTGTTTTGGCAAGTTACAATTAATTCTACTAAAATAATCAATCAAAATTTTCACGAATGCATGTTTAAAATAATATTCTGACGATATGTAGCTAACGGGGCGGACAGATAGGTAAATTCATACTATATTAGGTAGGTTAAGTTTAATATTACAACTCAAAATACTGAAATTTTGACTTAAGTCAGTTTCATTCTAAGGGTGCGATATATAGCATCCCATCTCCATCATCATATATCCATCTGGAATAATATACCTTGTGTTTAAATGAAGAAAGAATTATTCAAATAGGTGCAGTGTTCCGGAGATTACATACCCTTCACAAATAAAAGGACTTACAAATATAGCAACCCGCCCCGACATAGCCCGGGCTGAGATTTATTATAAGTATACAAAAATCTTTCGTTAGAAATTCTCTAAATTATGATAAAAAAAATTAAGCACACAGACAGACAGAAATAGCAACTGTATTTTATACCATTTAGAAATAACACAACGTGAACGCGCGGCCGCCACTCGCTTACATACTTACATACCACCGCCTTATCAGGCGGTCATGCCAGTTGTAATTAACAGTATTACTTTACGTTAGTAAACTAATTAATTTGTGGTATTACATAGTTGTGAACAACTTATGTGGAACAAAATGAATAGTTTGACCTCAACATGATTAATTTATTTATTGGATCATTCTAAGAACATTCCAAGCGAACATAAATAGCTCTAAACCAGTGAACCCGACGTAGAACAAAATTATTTTTAGATTCTAAATCAAAATTTCTTAAGCGGCTCAGTTTACGGACGTGACAGGGCATACATAAATAAGGTCGCATGCCATATGTCAAAATAACAAATGTAACAATAATTTATTAAAATTTTCAAGATTCCTAAAAATTTCACATTTCAACACCTCAAGATTTCGCAAAATGCAAGAATTCTCAAAACAAACGGCGCTAACGGTAGCTGATGAATTCACAAACAAACGAATGTAACGTGCATATGTTACATATACTCGCGCTGTCTCTCTGATAAGACAGAGAGCAAGAGAGTATGAAGCGTCAAGCATCGCGCTCCATACATACTTCTTTCGCCTCGTCGAATCTCATCATTCTCTTTACACTATTCGCTTTAGTATGATGCGAGTGCTAACACTGACAATTTGATTTTCATAAGTCAGACTTAGTCTTCCTTGGTTTCTGCTACCACTTATTTTCGCTCTGTACAAGATTTTTTCATTAATCTTTCGTCACTCATTCATTTCATCTACTATCATTTAAAATTTTCTTAAACTATGTTTGTGCTCAATAAAAGAGTTATTGATTAAATTAAAAATTTTGCTGTACACTACTGAACATGGTATATGGTGGCTTTAACATATTATGAAGTGGTGGAGGTGGTGGAGGTGGAGGTGGTAGTGGTAGTGGAGGTGGTGGAGGTGGTGGTGAAGGTGGTGGTGGTGGTGGTAGTAGTGGTGGAGGTGGTGGTGGTGGTAGTAGCAGTGGAGATGGTGGTGGTAGTGGAGGTGGTGGTAGTAGTTGTGGAGGTGGTGGTGGTGGTGGTGGTAGTAGTGGTGGAGGGGGTGGTGGTAGTGGTAGTGGAGGTGGTGGTGGAGATGGTGGTGGAGGTGTTGATAGTGGTGGTTGTAGTGGTAGTGGTGGTGTTAGTGGTGGTAGTAGTGGTGGTAGTATCAGTGGTGGTGGTGATAGTGGTGGTGGTGATAGTGGTGGTAGTAGTGGCGGTGGTGGTAGCGGAGGAGGAGGCGGAGGCGGTGGCGGAGCGGCGGGCGCGGCGGCGACACTGACATCTGCTGGCACTTCTGCACGAGCGGCGAGAGCGCGCCGCGCAGGTGCTGCATGACGAGGTGGTGCGGCCCGCCGCGCGCCAGCCAGTGCGCCGACTCCACGCACAGCTCGTACAGCACGAACGGCGACACCACCGAGTTGACGGCGCACACGCAGAACTGGTGCAGGTACTGCGCGCCCAGCCGCTTCGACACGCGCAGCAGCCACTTCACGTGCTCGCCGTACGGCGGGTTCCTGCGACACATCGACACACGCTCCGTCGGTTACGAATCTGGCACATGGTTATGATTCGATTCGATCACAGATAACCTAACCTACGAGACTTGGAAATAGAAAGGCACTGTTGTCTGCCGTCCATCTGCGAAAGTGTACATAATAAATTCAAACATAAACGCGAGCTCGTTTAGTAGTGACCAGGAATGTGTGACCTGTGTCTAAACGGTATCTAAAATATACAATAAAATACCTAAACAATTTCAAATTTCATTGGAAAGTGGTGTGATAGTGAAAAGTGGGAAAAAATTGTTTCAAAAATGACAATTTCACGTTTCATCGGTAAGTACGAAATTAATAAAAAAAATTATAACAAAAGTGAGCAGTTTTAGTGATGGTAGTTGCTGCTAAATTTCGAGTCAGCGTTTGTCTAGTACGCTATAATTGCCTGTCGCATCTCACTACTTCAAGATGGCACGTGTGAGTAGAGATGTGAAAAAATATATCGGATATGTCGATATTGTTACAATAAATTTTGGAAATTTGTAATGACTTCAAATTATTTTGTTTTTTTCCTACTTTTACAAGCTTTTAATTAATTGATATTTATTACTTATGTTTTTGATTTGAATAATTGTTTTTAAATTGAAAATTTAATTATTTAGACTAGTAAATTCTTGCATATTTCTATTTCGAAATAAATAATTTTGTTTTGATTATTATAATTTTCCCGTTTTTAGAAACATGTGAAAAGAAGTCTCGTACACATGACTTATCGATACACGATACACGATATTATACAATATCGACATGCATAATCTCTTTTTCTTCCAATACGTGACGATAACCGCGCCGCCCGTTTGTGTCCCAAACCTTTAAGCTTGGCAGGATAGTTTGCTTGGAAATTCGTAAATATTTCGCGTATGGTCTCGTAGGTTAACTAGTCTGTGGATTCGATGAATTCTGGTACGAATACGAACTACTAACTAGACAGAATGGCACTGCGTACCATACGAAGAAAGTGGTATTTACAATACAAACGACGAGATGCAATGACAAATAGTTGTAATAACAAGTAGTTATCATTCCAGAAAAAAAATCCCTTATACATTTTCCCTATATCTGTCATGAGAAATTTCATAAACTCATATTACTAATTTTAATTGAACATACCTTCCAAACTTATTCTGCGGTCGATCGTCATGTACCCTTCTCGATTGAGTTTCTAACGCTAACATTCCGACTCTATATGCAGCCAGTAGTCTTCTGAGCTGCGCTTGAGGTAGTGGAGGAGGACCGGGTGCGGGAGGGGCCAGAGGGGCCACGCCTCCCACGCCGGCCACGTTGGCCACGGTGCCCACGGTGCCCACGCCGGCGACGGCGCCATGCGAAGCCGGCAGAGGAGGTGGAATAGGCGCCGGGTGCTGAAAGTTTTAAGACTATATTAGTAATGACCCATTAATCATTATTTGTCGACTAATGCGTTCAATTATTTGACGTGAGATTGATATGAGTTATAATTATTATTTATTCAATCGGTATCGAATCATTTGAATCCGGAGTTACACGTGTGTAAGCGTAGTGTGGGTGGTAGTAGTGCCCAGATTAATTAGTTTACTAACGTAAAGTATAAGTATGGAGCACTCAACCTATAGAGACGAAATATCGGATCATCTTATTCACCCCTGCTCAGTTTATTTACACTAACTAATATCAACTCTCGCTCGCAGTACATAACCAATACTGGACCTGTGTGTACATCTCTGTATATTCCGAGAGATATTTAAATATTTATGTAATGGCTTATTGTTCTATTGCCGGTGTGGCAAACACAGCAAAAAAAATCAAACTATAAAACAGAACGCTGTAACCGCAACAGTATTTAGACGTAAATTGTTTTCATACAAAATATATGACATTGCCACTCTATAGGTTATGAAGTAGGTCCATGGGTATGAGCGAGGCCAGTGCGAGTACTCACACTGACGGGCATGGGCGGCGGGTGCTGCGGGTGCTGCGAGTGCTGCGGGTGCTGCGGATGCTGCGGGTGCGGCGGGTGCTGCGGGTGCGGCGCGGGCGGCTGGTGCGGCTGGTGCGGCGGGTGCGGCGGGTGCGCGGCCAGCGGCGGGTGCGGCGCCACCAGCCCGCGCACGAAGTACGGCGGCAGCGCGAACTGCGGGCCCGGGTGCGCCGGGGGGCCGCCCCCGTACTGCGGACGAGAATGACCTCTTTTACATTCTTGGAAAGGGACTGGCCAAATCCCATAGCACTTTAGGCCAAAAATATCTACGAATGAAAATGGACTTATTAGAGAGTTATAAGTTATAACGCAAATTAGTTATTTTTAATTCACAATGTGAGAAAAAGAAATATTAACTTTAATTGTGTCAGAAAAGTGAGCTTATTTAATTTATTATATGATATATCGATACACTCTCCTTAGTCTTTAACAAATATAGAATTTCACTTGGACATCCAAGTGTGATTGTTTAAAATCTCTCTGATTTAATAGATATTTATCTTGTTTAAATAAGAATAATCGCTTTTTTAAATAATAATCACTTTATTATTCCTCTCCGTCATCATATGTAATTAAGATATCATCAAGGAATTGTGCAGAGGGTACTATATTTTTTTGGTACCTTGACCAACCGAGGCACCATATTACTTACATAATATACATCAAACTATTGTTCGTTTCCCTACAATACAATTCCAACAATGCTGCTCGACCGTTTAGAGAACTATCTACTAAACTACAAATATATTTAATACAAAATATATTTTTCTAATAACATGCCTGGATTTAATTTTGCTTCGCAGAACTGATAAGAGTATTCGATATACCATAGATATGTAGATATAATATTGTAATGTGTAGCTAACTAATAAATTATTGAATTTAATGAGTTCAATTAATAATTATTATATTATACATTGACTTAAATTCAATTGACATCACAAATCGTAATATGGGTCTTAATTCTCTTAGTTTGAAATGAAATTAAATTTTTATAATGTCCACTTTAATCAAAGGTCATTAAATATAAATAGTATAGTAATGTATTTATTATAGAAACTATTAAAAATAATAGAATTAAATATTTAAGTCGATTTTCCTGTAATCAACATCACTGAAACAAAACATATTTTAGTTGAAAATTGTAGCCTTGCAACGCTGTTCCCTTATATCTATACGAAAGTGAGAAGAGGTGCGTTTTCGAATATCGTTATAAACAATCACATTAAAATATATTTTGCTACATTTCTTCAATTTGGCATTGTCAAATAACTTTTAATATTTGTAAATTGTAACAGAAAAAATAATCTTTTTTGTAAAGTATGTTTCATTTTTAGTCATTCAAGTCAATATAGGCCCAATTTCGCCATACTCCTTTATGTTATATATATTCGACTGTATAATGTTGCCCGCGATTTCATTCGCGTGAAATTAAAAAAAAAATAGCCTATGTCCTTCTCCAGGGCTTAATTCATTATCATTCTAAATTTCATCAAAATCAGTCCAGCGCGCAGGACTACATTTCTTTTCTTTTGGCAGGCCCCTACATTATACACTATCATGAGACCTAATTTCAGTCTCCTGACTAATAGTTTTTGGAATTTCTTGGTTAATCAGTCAGTCAGTGAAATAGTATTTCGCTTTTTATATACAGGATGTTTGGAAGGTCGACGCAGTCTTGTGGGGGTGATAGATCACCTCGTTAGGCACATATCTAAGCTAGTTTACCTTAGGTTAAAGTCTAAGGATTTCGCGTTATTGATTTTTGGAAAATTTCACAAAATTTGGCACTAACATGATCTTTATTTATGTAAAAACTTGTTTGTGTTAGCTTTATGTGTATTCGAACTACAAACACCAAAATGATCATCTTTACCCACACAAGAAGCTAAATGGAACGTGTTGAATAAATAATTAGAAATATGTCAAAAAATAAAGATATTTGACAAGTTAACGCTACTTTAAAAAAATAAAGTAGAATGAAGAAACATTCAAACATTTTAAAAAACATCAACGTGAAGAGAGGTGGCAAAAAAATCTTTATCTATCGACTTGAAATTAAGTACTATCACTTTCTATACGAGGGCCACGGTGTGGCGGGTGGGGGATGCATCTTTTATAAAAATCCACTCGAAAAAGGAGGGGAGGGGTTAAATTGCGTATGAAACTTTTCTTTTATAAGCAGGACACGGTGTGGCGGGCGGAGAGGCGCACTTTTTGTAAAATTCTACTAGCAATTAGTCGTGTTAAAAATCGCGATGCACATGATTAGGCATGCAATATGCTGACCGGCACGATTAGTACAACTTGCCGTCAGCATGCGATAGCCGAATATCGCGGGATATTTACTGTCAAAACGATAATTTGTATAATGTAATTTGTATAGTGGCGCTATATCTACCGCATTTCACGGTCATGGCGCAATAGATCGATCGTCATCATGATATACATTTTTTATTACAATTAGTCACCGGTCGCGCAGTGATCCCGTGGCCGTCGCTGTCTTCGAATTTTTAGCGGAACGAGCAGACACGTGAGGGTAGATGACGTTGACGCAAGCATATACACGGACGCGAAATCACGGGCAACAACTTATGAAATACTAGAAGCATCTCGCGGTTTCATCCGCGTTAAATTTGCTATTTCTCCAGTATAAAAAGTAGCCTAGATTACTCTCTAGAAAATCATCTACATGCCAATGAAAGCGCTGTCAATATCGGTTCAGCCGTTTCGGAGACAAACAAACAGAAAGACAGACGAAAATTTAAAAAACGGTTGTTTGGGTTTTTGTTGTGTGCAAATAACCATATAAGCTTAAGAAAAAACCTTAACTTCAAAATCATAGACAGAAAACATTCGATATCATAGACATACACTTCAATTTTATTTATATGTATAGATGTATAAACATGAAACACGCGCGTATTTGAATGCAACGTCGTATAAAACAATTTAAAGCAATCGGTGACGAACTTTCGAAGATTTAAATAATTTTGAACAAACGAACATTTACGTTTTTATTTTCATTTGATACCCATATTGCTGGTTTCGAAAAAAGGTACTTCCCATTGTGGAGCATCCGCCATATTGGATTTATGATGAAGTTACATATACATTTCTGACTACCCCGTTAGGGATACGGCGTTAAGATATATATGTGTACGAGGGCATTCCAGAAAGTAGTACCCATTTACTCATACAGATGGCGCTACTGATCCAATTAAAATCAAAGCGGCGCAGGTGTTAAAAGTAACATCGTAGCTTTGCGGTTATGCGAGTGCGAGTTCTTCCAGTGCACGGTGTGAGTTTTGTGACTGTTTAAAATGGTGCATGGGATAGAAAATCCCGCCAAATGTGAAGTGCGATCCGTAATCCATTTTTTGAATGCTGAAAACGTCCGTGCAAGCGAAATTCATAGCAGGATTACTGAAGTGTACGGTAAGAAAACAATAGGGTGAGGCATCTGTAAGGAGCTGGGTTCGAAATTTCGAACAGGGAAGAGATAATGTGCATGATGAAGAGCACTGACCTTATTCGGAAGTTGTCGGAGGTTTTTGACCACCCTCCGTACAGCCCCGACTTGGCTCCAAGTGACTTTCATTTTTCACTAAACTCAAGGATTTCTTATCAGGAGAATGTGTCCAAAGTGATGATGACTTACGAGAAGGTGTACAGCATTGACTGGCTAATTTGGCGGTAGAGGTATACGAGGAGGGTATAAACAAACTGCTTTCAAGATACGACAAATGTCCCAACAACTTCGACGACTACATTGAAAAATCAGTAAATGTATTACTTTCATTTAATTAAAATAATTTTATTTACTTTCCATCATTTTTCTTTCAATTATACGTAAACGGATACTACTTTCTGGAATGCCCTCGTATGTATGTTACATATACAGAAAACCTTCTCCTTCTCCATTTCATTTGAGACCCATATTGTTGGTTTTGGACAAAAAGTTATTTCCTATTACGGAACATCCGCCATATTGGATTTATGGTGACGTCACATATTTATCTACCTGCTATACCTACCTACCTATAAAATGTACAGAAACCTCGGCGGCCGTACGTCCGTCCGTCCGTGTAATTAGATATGTCTGTGAGTGTGCGTGTGCGTGTTGCGTGCGCCCGTACCTGCAGCTGGTAGATGTGCGGCGGGTAGGGGTGGTAGGTGAAGGGGTAGGGCAGGGGGTAGTGCACGGGCAGCGCCAGCGGCGCGGGCTGCGCGCGGTAGTGTGGCTCGTCGGGCGGCTCGCTGTCCTCGCTGGCCTGCCGCAGGTACAGCTCGTGCCAGTAGCGCGCCACCGTGTACAGCACTTCGGGGTACACGCCGCCGCCTGTACACCCAATACAATATCCTTATAATAATCCAACGGACGGACGATACATTTTTGGTCAATTATTATTTATTTATTATATTAATACATGAAGTGAAAACTTCGGATCCCTTTTTAAGAAAATGCGCGCTTGGAAGAGTGTGAGATTCGGTATAGTTACAAGGTTATATGAAGTGCCGAAAGCTAAAATTTTGATGTAATATGTGTTACAAATACATTTAATTAAATAAAAAATATGTGTGTACTCATATAAGCACGTAAGAAGTTATACTTCTTTGACGTTTTTAAACTAAACTAGTCACATACAAAAAAATAAAAGTGGACGTTTGAAATTAATGAAATAAAAAAAATTGTGTAAAAGACTGTCAATGTCAAAGTCATAACAGTTTGTGATGATATAAAGTAACCTCCTTGGATAAAACAGTTGAAAACAAAGAAGAAATTGTCGCCAAAGACTTATAAATTTATGTTCACATTTACGATCGAATTTCGACCACACGCAACCTCTATTTTTATTATCTACATTTTTAATCCTGCTATTAATAAAAGAGTTAGTGAGATGGCTCTAACGACTAATAAGTGTGGTGTTTCCCCTAGTAATGGTGGTTGATAGAGAAGCTCAGACCAAGAAACATAATGGATAGCGCCATAATAAGTTGCCGCTTTTACCACCATGTGTCAAACGAATTTTTCTCTCTTTCAGCTTTCGTGTCAGCTTGAGTCAATCATGAAATAATTATTTGCAAAATACTCGTAAATTTTAACCGTTTTACTACAAAACATATTTTAAACATTGGTTTAACACGTGTTTAGGTAAACACAGTTTTAGAGATAGACATAGTTTAAAAACATGTAAAAAATGACGTTAGCAAAGGCTAGTGTCAATATATTACAGCGTTTCAGTGCTTCACACGTTAAACTAGCTCGAGCTTGTGTTTACATATAAATATAGTCTACGCCGTGTGTATCTTTTTTGTAGTAAGACGGAAATGTTTTGGCTACTAGTACATATTTTCAAAAATAAAAATAAATCATGGTCAGCTGTGTATCGTTTTACTGTGACCTTCTCTAGTCGCGCACATTAGTAAAAATCTAACAAAAAAGAACAATGTATATTCTATTTTTTCATTTTTGTACTTTATGTAAACAAATGTGGCGACTATGACATATATAACATAACTAGAGATGAACTAGTTCGCAATTAATTGACTCAGTTGTCATACTTATTAGTTATTAGTAAAACAAACATTTTTAGAACTTATGTCCGTATGTGTGTTTAAGCTTCAATAAAAACCACCAAGAATTAAAAGAATAATCAACATCATGATAAATGTGAAAGAAGAAGGGCCATCTGTGACCCAGGCCCGGCGCATTTTGAACATATCTCAGTTATTACGTTATTTTACGAACATCAATCACCACATTTTTATTTTTCGATTTCAGTGACTATCATAGTTAAATTGCCTTCCTAAGGCAAGATACTTTTTCTTCCCTGAAAATGTAATAAAACTTTTTCTGAGTATACATTACATTTTGATATAGTATATTACGTTGCAATATATAACAATTTTCGACCAAAATCTTGTAACGGCCAAACTGCTGCGTCCTTGAGCGGGCTAGCGTAACACCGCCGCGCTGCCCGCCGCCGCCGCGTAGGCGAAGAGCATAGCGGACACTGGCTCGCTAGTACTATCTCTCTCGCACTCATCATTAAAAACGAGATAGCTATATTTTTAACTAGCTATATAGCTATCAAAAGTACACTACACATATGTCATGTACAAGCCGGACGTTGAAGGCCGAAGTGCTATTCGCGAGTATTATTTTACATGCAATCATGGCAGGCGTACATTAGGAAGCTGTGCTGATGTTATAAGTGTGATTTATTATCTAGGGTGGGCTAGACACCATGTGTTTCAGCACCCTGCGCTGGGTATGGACAATGCATTAATCG
Organism: Zeuzera pyrina; assembly: GCA_907165235.1. Classification (NCBI taxonomy): domain Eukaryota; kingdom Metazoa; phylum Arthropoda; class Insecta; order Lepidoptera; family Cossidae; genus Zeuzera; species Zeuzera pyrina. The sequence continues at coordinate 16,921,617 of OU015624.1, forward strand.
ATTACGATATGCTTTAAAAATGTTAATAAGTAAGTTATTTGCATAAAAGTATGGTTTTATTAAAATAACTCCTTTTCAGGCACAAATATTTTTATATAGTTAATTGGCCATTACTGATGTTATAATATATATTCTCTATAAGAAATGAAGTTAAAAAACTATATAACCAGCATATAGTACTTAATTAAAAAGGATATATTTTGCTTTCCAAAGCCAATCAAATAAGTTAGCCACCGAAATCGAAAAAAAATATATCTGATAATTTATAACATAACATATCTTCACGCTGTATCCCCAACGGGGTAGTCAGAGAGGACGGAGCGCCAGGAGTCGCGGTCCTTACACACCTCTTTCGCTTCCTCAAAACTCATCATTCTCTTTACACATTTTCGCCTAGGTATGCGAGTGCTTTTGACATTTCCGTCTGCTAACACTCTGGCTATTTGATCTTCATAAGTCAGCCTTGGTCTTCCTTGGCTTCTTTTACCACTCACTTTCGCTCTGTAGATTTTCTTCGTCAGTCTTTCATCACTCATTCTTTCCAAGTGCCCGAACCATCTAAGCATTCCTTTCTTCATTTTTACAATAACACTGTTGTGTAACCCTGTCATACTGCGTATCTCATCATTGCTTATCCTATCCGCAAGCGTGACACCGCACATATTTCTGAGAGACCGCATCTCCACAGCATTTATCATACTTTCACTCGATTTCGGGCATATCCAGGCCTCACTACTGTATAACAAAGTTGGCACCAACATCGCATTGTGGATGGCCATTTTAGCAGTGTTAGATATATTCACACTACCCACTAATGCGGACAGAGCACCGTTCACTTTATTACCAGCTGCTATCCGTCTCTCCACATCCAAGTCACATCTTCCATCCCTCGAAAACGCACTCCCCAGATACACAATTTCATTCACTTGTTCTAGACATTTTCCATTTACACAAATCACACATTTCGTTTGTACCGCTTCTCTTTCAAACACCAGAACCTTAGTTATGTTCACATTCATTTTCAATCCTTTTACTTCACAATCTTCTTTCATACACGTGACTAGTGTATGCAACTCTGCTTCTGATGGTGCTATTAGCACAGAATCGTCGGCGTACAATAGGCAGTTTACCACTGTGTCATCACATCATTACCACTCATATTACCTTTCAATCTCTGGAGGCAACTGTCCAAATACAGCACGAACAGCCAGGCAGACATCACGCAGCCCTGTCTGACACCAGAACAGACTTCAAACCAGGGCGACATGTCACCGCCTATCCTTACACAGGCTCTGTGGCCACGATATAATGACCTCACAGCCTGCAGTACGGAGCCCTCCACGCCATATTCAGGCAGAAGACTCCACAATTTCTTCCGTACTACTCTATCGAATGCTTTTTCTAGATCTACGAAAGCGCAGAAAACTTTCTGGCCTATAGCCAGAAACCTTCCCACGATAACGCGAAGCGAGAAAATCTGATCCATACAACCCCTACCGTTCCTGAAACCACCTTGCGCCTCCCACAAATATCTTTCTGAAACGCCTTTCATACGTTCAGTCAGTATAGACTTTACTCGCTAAGCTGACCAAGCTGATGGCCCTATAGCACGCACAGTCTAGATGGGAACCTTTCCCTTTATATATAGGTACTATGACTGCCGTGCATCAGTCCACTGGAACCTCCCCCTTCTGCCAACAAAGGTTGCAGAGTGCACAGAAGGCATCCAGATCCTAGGACCACCATACTTGATCATCTCAGCAGTCACCTCATCATTTCCCTCAGCCTTTCCACATTTCAAACTTCTTATCACTTTCTCAATCTCTTTCATACTAATGGCATCCTCCAGTCCCTGGCCCAAGTGTGGCAATTCATTAGAATCGCTCTCAGTATCAGAGACGGAGTCGCCACTCTCATACAGTTCTCCATAGTATTCACTCCATCGCTGCAGAACACTTTTTTATTTGTAAGCAGGTTGTTTTCTTTCGAACGCACTTTATTCATTCTGCAAGGTGCCGGACCACTTCGGTACTTACGTACGTCTTTCCAAAATAATTTATGTACATAAAATAAGAAAAAAATTGAGATATGTTTTGCTTTGTTTTGTAATTTTGCTAGGTACACGCAAATTCACGATTTTAAAAAAGAATGTAAAATGAATATCTACAAAAAAAAACATAATCGATTTTAGTACTTATTGACATCAGTGTGAAAGATAAAGAATTATAAAAAAAGATTAATATAATAATAAATAATAATAAAGTTATTACTTTCTACAATTTTTCTTTGTTGTACTTTCTTATCGAAAGTATCTCCGCATTAGTAATAAAAAATAGTATCTGCAACTTGTGCGGTGTTGTCGATTGCCCACTCTAGCGAATGAGACTCGCTTCGCTCGTGCCAACTTCGTTCGAGTCGGTAATCGACAACTTACCGCATTTGTTGCACAATATACTATTATTTCTATTTTATTTCAAAGAAGTACTGTATTTTTCAATAATGGTTCTGTGTTCTATATGTGATTGTGATATTACGTATCGCAATAATCAAGGGAATCATTAATTTCATAGGTGACATTGACGAATTAATAATCGTGACGCGTCAACGAGCTCTATGTTCGTCTATGCTAAGTGTAAGTTGATGGCGCGAGATCGCACGAGATGGCGCGAGTAGAGGTAGAGGTAGAGGTGGAGGCGCGCGCGCGAACCTTTGGCGGCGGCCTCGACGGTGAGGCAGGCGCGCTCGAGCATGGCGTCGCTCTGCTCCTTGCACTGCAGCACGGCGCGCTGGATCTCGTTGTAGTTGAGCGCGTGCGCGTGCGGCAGCACCGACAGCGCCAGCTCGGCCGCCGCGCGCACCGTGTGCACGTCGCGCCCCGACGACGCCTGCGGTAGTGCCTTACTGCCTTACTGCCTTACTTTACTGCCTTACTGCGTTAGTGCGCTACGTTACGGCTTGGGACCACCACTGTTTTTACCACCCTTATTATACGACACTAGCTGTACCCGCGATTTCATCCGCGCGGAATATTTTTACATGGCTTTCTAGTGACAATTCTCACACAAAATTACCAATTTCGATTTTTACGATTTTTCGGCTGTTCCTTTTGATTATTCCTAATTTTCTTACCACCACCCCAGGTATTGAGGCGAACGAAACAAAAAAATGTATATTCAAATTGCTCGAGCCATTTTCGAGTTTTTACGAGACTATTGTGCGATATCACCAGTCACCTAATACTTAGTGAACCCCTTAAAAATGATAGCGGTCCACTAACGATAATTTTTCATTGTTAGCGGATCCCTATCCTTTTCCAGGGGTTCAGTCAGTATTAGGAGACTGGTGTAATCAGGCATAACGCACGACATTTGATTTTTTTATATATTGATTATTTATTTTTGGTCAAGGATATCTGTTTAGTACTAGACGGAGTGTTCGAAACATTCGCTATATACCACTCAACTGAGACTCCGAGACCACACCTAACTCACTTTCAATTCAACTTCAATTCAATTTCAGTTTCAACGCTTGTGCAGGTTACAATGTAGCATATTTTACTTCAGTTCATATTTAAAGCATTTGTGCAATGCTTTTGTAACAAGGCATTAAAAAGTTGATGCTCAGATTATTACTAGACTGCAAAATGTACATTTAAAATGGATTTTTAATGAATTAAACTTATTATACATCACAATAAAACGTCTTGAGTAAGTCTTGTCTGTTCAGAGCAAAGACGCAATAGCACTGTCTCGCATGTACTTACAGAGAAGCGGCAATTCCCGCGCCCTGCTCTGCTAGAGCGTAGTAGAGGCATGATTATTGTTTTGACGTACTGATCTAGTGTAACACACAATTCAATATTTTAATCTTATTTTCAACTACAGTTAGAAAAGACATTACAGGCTGGAGCCTGACGCCGAAATTGTACCAAATGACATAGGGTAAGAATTCTACTTCTGACATTATTAATAAACGTCCACCCGTCCGGATTGTCTTTGAAATATCTCACGTCGCATTTCGCCATCTAAAATGACAATATAAGTCTGCTACATGTCATTATCCATCGCACACTTACAAATACACGATAACCAGTCATAACTAGTGACGGTACCATTTCCGGCAATATTGCCCAAAGTGGGAGGGAATATTAAAAGCAAAATTACCAGCAATTTTGCGAGCAACGGCACATAGTAACTCATATACACGCGGACAATTGCAGCATGGGCGTTTCTCATCCGGACATCTTAATACAGTAACATTAATTTGAACCTTCTCTGGTATATGTACTTCTCTGGTACTGTACAGAGCCTAAGGCATTGACCATTAACGTAAAACCTAACATTTTAAAATTTCACTAAAACACATTTTAATTTGAGTGTTTTATAGGCTACCCGCACACACGCAATATTATTGGCAATGTTGGTTTGCAATAATATTGAATAATTTATTCATTCCGCACACTAAGAAATATTATTGTCAATTATTCGTAATAGAAACTGACTCAGTAAGGCGCAGTATCTTGATCCATGTGCAAGTCTTAGAAAAAATAAAACGGTTGCAATGGTTATTGCTTTAAATTTATTGAATAATTTATTTATTTATTGATTTATTATTAACACCATTACAACCATCTTTACAGCTTTTATATAACCAATACGATAGTGTAAGAACATAAATAATAATAATAATAACTTAATAACTTAACTTTTATAAATATTCATTTTGTAACTTAACGTGTATATAGTAACCTTTGCGAATAAAAAAAACACTTAAGAAAAAAACGATGGGTTAAAAACTGGATGAGAAAAAAAGCAGATTTAAATTATTTTAATGTAATAAATGAACTACGCCTTACAGAAGAGTTTAAAAATTACATGAGAATGAAAGATGGCAACTTTCAAAAGTTATTATCTTTAGTTTCACCCTTCTTGGTTAAACAAGATAGACTGACTGATGCAAAAATTGTTAACGCTCTGGCGTTAACAATTTTTGAGACAAGAGAAGTTAGCAGTTCGTATTCTGTAGTTCTGGATACGTTTCCCAGGTTTTAATAAATTCCAACACATATTGTTTTTCCTTGGAAGGATGCTACTTTCATCCTCCATTTTTGCATCGGCCTGGGCGTCCGATTAATTTGAGATATTTTACTCAACTAACATATTGTCGCGCTCCCCCGCACACGGCAATAATATTGTCAATATCCCTGCCTTCCACCGATATTGTCGGAACGAAATCAGAATTTCTGGAAATCTACAATAATATTGACAAGAACGACAATACTGTCCGCAAAAACACAATAGTATTGTAACTAGGTAAATTACTGTCAATAATATTTCGTGTGTGCGGGTAGGCATAGGAATCCCGAAATATTATTGCACATTTTATACCTTGTCTGCTATGCCTGCAGCTTCCGGCGGTGTCAAATGGCCTTCCCAAGCATCTATTAAGAATAAGATTGCCGGTGCACCAATATCCATTGCTTGACCTGAAATAAATACAAATTTATAATACCACAGATTAATTAGTTTACTATGAAATAAATATTTTTACGAAAAAAACAGCTCAGAAAAGGCCATACCGGTAATCCAACTAACGTGCGAAGAATACGTTCGACTTAGCCAATTTGCGCTGACGCAATTATGGAGACCAAGTGCATATAGACCTAATTGAAAAGCCGCCATATGCAGTCCTCTGAAAATAGATTTCCATCAAGATTATAACAGGTAGTGATCGCTTTATAGATCGAACGAATACGATATTTTTAAATACTGTTTTACTATAAGTGAGTTATTGCAGATAATGAAAATATAAATGTGTTTTACTTACCTATGTGGCCCATGATGTTCCCTAGCGCAGGAAGTCTGCGTAAAAAGACTAGTACTTGAAGAACCTCCCGCTTTGAATAAAACAGACTTCGCGAGCTCGAACATAAAATGCGCTGAGGCTTCCGACGGTTGATTCGGTACTGAAGGGTACAGCCGTTTACCTTTGTATCTGTAATATGCACGATTAAAAATTAATAATTATTTATTGACACTATGATGAAGAAATTTTTTTATTTTAGGTATATAATTAAATCATGGATCAAGTAAGAGTTCCACTTCCACACAGAATTCCATACCCACCCATATTTAAAAAATGATGTAAAATTACTTTCTAGAAGCCTAAAAGACTTAGGACTCATTATAATTTTCAAGATTCAGGTAAACATAAAATGAGTAAAGGTAAAGATTTATTTCTTATTTTCATAAAACAATTTATGTACCATACCTTTAGTTCCAGAAGTTATACCCCAATTATACCATGTTCTGCCTTAAGAAAAATTTTATTTAACACAACTCCACAATTCCTGTAAGGCAAAGGGATTTATGTCCATATAGCCATCGTCTTTTGTATTAATTACTAGCTTTTGCCCGCGACTTCGTTCGCGTATCAATTATAGCCTATGTGTATTCTAATGTATAAGCTATATTATTGTACAGTGTCATTAAAATTCGTTAAGTAGTTTTTGCGTGAAAGAGTAACAAACATCCATACATTCATCCTTATAAACTTTCACATTTATAATATTAGTAGAATATTAGTAAGATTTATTATCCAATAGCACTTGTTTGATGTAAAAATTCTTTAAATTTTCTACTTACAGGTACATGCCCAATGCTCCAGTAAACTGAAACTAGGAAAATACTGGAAAAAAGGACTTTTTGGAAGAATGCGAACACTTCAGCTTCATATTTTTATTCAGACATTTCTTTCTACACTCACACAGAACTTTAACGCTCTACAACTTTCGTACTTTAAAACTCCTAAAGTGCAAAGATTAGAAAATTCAAATAAAATATAATCTACACTTCTCCGTTCCCGCCAAAAAGTCACATAAGAAAGTATGGCTGACGCATGTGAGATACTAACCTTTAAAGATTTTAAATACATTACAAATTCAATCGAGATCAATCAATCAATCAAACCTTAGAGAACATGGTACAGTATACTTAATAATTCGAAAAAAACGTGTGCGGTTGGGGGACCCCCGTTCAGGAACAAGTTCCTTAGCTGTAGTTTCCATTTCTCAAACTTAATTGCAATAATGAGATCAATAAAACTCATGATTTAAAACAAAAACAAAAAATAAAAATTTGGATATTAGTACGCACACATTTACTAGTAAGTAATAGAAAGAGACAGAAATATCACTGTGAATGTATGTATAGAGCTAACGAACCTAGCGTCGCGCGTCGCGCGGAGCCTCCCCGCGTAACGATTTTCCCTTACGTGACGATTATCACCAACTCAAACCTCCCACGCAAGCCGCCTTAAAGAACGTCGTTCCAAGTTTTGAATGTACAACAATACAATTTCGTTAACATTAGCTTACAGTACCTTGAGTCTTTAGGTCTCGTGAGTGTCGCATGTGTGGCGGGGGCGTGTGGGGCGTGTGGCGGGTGCGCCGGGGGCGAGGGGCCGCCCTCTGCTACGACGAGCCGTTCCATGTCTGCCACTAGCTGACACTGCGCTTGCTACATATTAAAAATTTCCGCTGAACCAAACTTGCAAGAATATTATAATATCAATATTACAATAATCTTTTTCGATCTAAAGAGAAAATTTTGAAAGTTCGTTTTAAGAAACATATTCCATTTATGACGACTGACAACAGTAATATTATACTTTTTTTAAATGTTCTGCATTCCTTCCTTCATTCATAGTGTAAAATATGAGTATAAACGGAACACTTGTTCACGTTATGTACTTAATGCGAGCATTTCCGAGAGTACCTCCAGAGGTACATATATTTAAGAATGTTGTATTCGCAAATTATAGATTTCAAATTTATAAAAAATATACATATATTGTTTAAAAATATTTCTTGTAATCATTCAGGCCATTTGATACCTGATCTGTTTTAATTCAATGCATCAAGAAAAATCTCAAACAGATGTCTAATTCATAATACCAATATCGTATCATTTGAGTTATGTTCTTGAAAATAACAAAACATTTTAAAAAACACATTATTTGTCGTCTAAAAGTTAAAGGGTTACATTTTGCTCTACAATTCTCAACCCTATTTCTTCACTTCTGCCTCACTCTCTCAACTCGTTCATTACCTGCGGATATCTGGTCTTAACACGATTATGGCGTGAATATGGCGTGGGAGTCCCCTCACTGCAAGCTGTGAGGTCATTATATCGAGGACACAGAGCCTGTGTAAGGATAGATGGTGACATGTCGACCCGGTTCGAAGTCTGTTTATGCGTCAGACAGGACTGCGTGATGTCTGCCTGGCTTTTCGTACTGTATTTGGACAGTTGCCGCCAGACATTGAAAGGTAGTATGAGTGGTTATATATGACGATGCAGTGGTAAACTGCCTATTGTACGCTGACGATGCTGTGCATGATGCTGTGCTGACGCTTCGAAGCGGAGTTGCAGACACTAGTCACGTGCATGAAAGAAGAATGTGAAGTGAAAAGATTGAATATGAATGTGAATAAAATTAAGGTTTTGGTGTTTAAAAGAGAAGCGGTACAGATGAAATGTGAGATTTGAGTACATGGGAAATGTCTAGAACAAGTGAATGAAATTGTATATCTGGGGAGTGCGTTTTCGAGGAATGGAAGATGTGAGTTGGATGTGGAGAGACGGGTAGGAGCTGGCAATAAAATGAATGGTGCTCTGTAATAAAAATGAAGAAAGGATTGCTTAGATGGTTCGGATGGCTTAGATGGTACTGACGAAGAAAATGTACAGAGCGAAAGCGAGAGGTAAAAGAAGCCAAGAAAGACCAAGGCTGACTTATGAAGATATAGACAAATAGCCAGAGTGTTGGCCGGCGGAAATGTCAAAAGCACTTGCATACCTAGATGAAATTGTGTGAGGAGAATGATGAGATTTGAGGAAGTAAAAGAAAGATATAATGACCGCGATGCTAGGCGCTCCGTCCTCTCTGGCAACACAGCGTGAAGATATGTGTGTAATATGTAGAAGTTACTTGCCTGTGGCGCGGCGGAGGGTGCCGGATGTGCGACGTGCTGCGGACGCGGCGGGTGTGCAGGATGTGATGGGTGCGCGGGGTGCGCCGGGTGCGCGGGGTGCGCCGGGTGCGCCGGGTGCGCGGGCGCAGCGGCCGCGGCCTCGCGGTACGCAGCCAGGCGCGGGTTGTTAGTATAGTACATGCTCACCATAGGTCCCTTCGTCAGTTGATGGATGTCGCGGTCCAACAGCTGAAAGAAGACACATTTTTATTAGTTTATTTTTTTAATAGGATATGTACCAGCTATTTACTATATGGAGTGTTTTTTAACAAGGACAGTATGAGGAAAACCGAATCCGTAAGAGATAAAGGGGAACTATCTTAGGATCTTTTTTGTGAAAACAATGTTGGCATTATAAATTTTTTGGTCAAGCATGAGTTGTTCATAAAAATTACTAGTTAACTTGCTTGGGAACACTTAATTCAGTGTTCCAGTGTTCTATAACTGAAATTCGTGTCTTACATGAAATCAAATATGGAACACTTTTTTAGCCCAACAAAAGTTTCGATTGAAAGTTTGTCCATCTGTTTCTCTCCACGTCTGTCTGTCTGTCTGTTTGTCTGTTCGTCACAGTTGATTTTGTCAGAAACTATGTAACACACAAATTTAAAATTTGGTTTAAAGACCAAAAACTTTTAAGTGATATTGTTTTATTTAAAAGTGATATATTCCTTGTATCAGGCAATACAGTGTAGTACATACTATGTATTATATAATGTTAAATTCTATATAATAATACATATTTAATGATTCCATAAACACAGCATTCGAACAATGCAAGTTTTCTATTCCAATGGATGGATATTCTAAATATGGATGGGACAATTGTAGTTTAAAAACACGGGAAACTAACGTGATTACCTTTAATTTGGCCTGACATTTCGGCCGAGTTGCACCGGCCGTAGTCTCAAGTAAAAAAAAAACTGTACTTGAGAACATGGCCGATGCAACTCTGCTGAAACGTCAAGCCAAATAAAAAGTAATCGCATTAATTTCCCACGTTTTTAGATATTTTATAACGCAATGCGGAAAATTTAAGAATTTATATTACAATTTTGGTTGTCAAAAACAGTTAATAGGAGATTGTTAACGTCGACTCACACGCGTTACAATAGGGAGGATATTCTCTTACGGATAATGGACGCGAAAGACCATGTTCACAATTCACTCACTTTATTCATAATCCTGGCTAGTTTGACAGGATCGTCTTTATAGAACGACAGCAATGTTAGCGCTAGTTCGCCACGCTGACGTCTAGTGCCCTCGCAGAGTAAAGGATGTTCCGCTTCAGAAACATTCGCTTTCAGCCCTAAAGCGGCCACAGCTGCTTCGAAACCCAACATTTCGTCAGATGGAACTCTTGCCTGCAACACACGATAATTCATTTTACAAGTTTAAATAATCTATACTACTATATAAATCTCTTGCGTTTGTCTGTAATTTCAGATTTTTTGTCAAATTTTGCGATAGATAGCCGTTTTATTACTTACTGATTTCGATTCTACCATTTTTAAAATTTTTGTCTATTGTCTGTCTATATGTCCTTTTATAACTAAAGAATGGCTTGACTGATCTTAATAACAATCGGTACGTAGTAAGAACACGTGATTGCGCTCATAATAGGCTACTTATTTTTTTAAAAATCTAACCCTAAAGGGGTGAAAAGGGGGATGAAACTTTGTATGGGAAATGGTAAACCCCTGAACCGATTATAATGAAATTTAGCACTGAGATAGATTGACATCAGAAAACGGACATAGGCTACTTTTTCTTTTAAAACCCTACCCTTAAGAGGGTGAAAAGAGGGATGAAACCTTGTATGGGAAACGCTAAATCTTGGTAATGATAAAATTTGGTGAGGTGGTAACTTTTTTTATCAAAAATACATAGGCCACTTTTTTATCAAGAGCCTCTGAAAAGGGGGACGGGAGGGAGGGGGACGAAACTTTGTACGGGAAATGCTAAACCGCTGAACTGACTATGATGTAGCATGAATTTAGTTTTTTGACACCTGGGATTGGACATAGGCTTCCTTTTTATCAAAAAACTACTCCTAAGGGGGTGAAAAGCGGTTGAAACTTTGTACGAGAAATGGTAAACCGCTGAACCGATTATGATGAAATTTGGCAGGGAGATAGTTTAACATTACTGAACGGACACAGGCAATTTTTTTTATCAAAAACTTATCCCTAAGATGGTGAAAACGGGGATGAAACGTTGTATGAGAAACGCTAAATCTTGATAGTGAGAGGTGTGGCGATAAGACTTCTTTTTATCAACAATACATAGGCTAATTTTTTATCAAAAATCTGTGAAAAGGGGGACGCGAGGGAGGGGAATGAGACTATGTACAGGAAATGCTAAACCACTGAACTGATTGTGATGTAGCATGGATATAGTTTGACACATGAGAACGGACATAGGCTACTTTTTTATCAAAAAATTATCCCTAAGGGGTGAAAAAGGGGATAAAACTTTGAATGGGAAATGCTGAACCGCCGAACCAATTATTATGTTTGATATAGAGATAGTATGTTTCTGGAGACAGACGTAAGCTTAAACGTAGACTTTTTTGTGTTTAAACATACTACGCACTTTTACATATAATTTAACATAATCCGGGAAAGCCACGAAAAAATTTTTCGCGCAGACGAAGTCGCGGGTACAGATAGTACAATATAATTTTATAAATATATGTCCTATTCACTACATTTATTTTCTAGAGTACTATGAACCTTAAAATACTTACAGTATGTTTATTTTCCTTATCAGTAGCTGATAAAACGAGAACATCGAACAAGAAACTCGCCAAAGCTATAGGTAATAAAGCTGGACCTCGATTTCTGTAAAAATAATTGCAATGCTTTTGATATAATGTATTAAAATCATTAAAAGCTCACAATGCAATAAATTTTGTATTCCAAATTTATTACCTTAAATAACAAAATTAGTACAAACAAATACTTATTAATGCATTGCATTTTAACTATATCGTCTTCACCAATTGTTCATTGTATATACAATTTAAAGATTTATGTTCTTGTTCGTATGCGTTTAAATAAGACTTCATTCTAAGCAAATATACAAACCTAAGAGTTCCGTCACGTAATTGTTCAGCTTTTTCTCGTGCTAGTGCCAATTGTTCAGCACCAGTTGGCAATTTCTTGAGCAAGGCTACCAATTCAGTTTCTTGGTTGTTAAGTTTCACCTCCAAAGCTTTCGTACTCGCCGGCGGACGAGCCATTTCAAGTGCGAATAAACCCACTCGGAAGGCTAGCTCGTGATGTTCGCCGAATTCCGCCAATACCTTTGGTATAATACATGCAATAATAGAGAATTATCTAGTATTGTTTGAACATTTGCATTTTTGTGAGGTTATCTTATTTTAGAATCTATAAATATATATTACTTATCTGCAGTTTGCCAATCGCTAACTACAAACCTATACAGTCAGTATTCAGTTGTATTCCAGACAATATTCTTTTTAATAAATTTAGAAGTACTGGTTGTATGGCAGTATTTTTTAATAATTAAAAAAATGCTGGTTTTAATGCTGGCAATTTAATTTAAAATTAAATTTTACTGACGCTTCGTGTAATCAAGTCATCATGCAAAACCAGAGCAACTTGCTAGTGTGAATCCATATTATTATATAAACTGTGCTGTCACGGATTTACTGTTAGACAATGTACAACCTAATTCTCTGAAAATAGAAAAAACGAGCGAGCCTTACAGTAGTTGCATATGATGTGTAACATCTGACATCTCACCTTGGTAACAAGCAACATTAACATTATATCCTGAAAAAAATTATTACCATCTGACGGCCAACTCTACCACCGCGCGCGTTCATTCGTCAAATCAAATAGCTTGCGCTTCCCCGGCTTCCTGTTACACACCCGTTTCAGTCTCTTTTGACGAAATCAGTCCCACAGATTTCAGAAAAGCGAGGGGAAAGATGTTACACTTCAAACGTGTCTAGGCATCAAGTACATTTTTAACTATAAAAAATTATCCAATTAATATTTATCAAATCTAGTCTTCCAGACTGGCTTCTTACTTTAATTCCTATGTTTAAGTTAACAACTTACCCCTATATTTTGTAAAAATTAAGAAAAATTTCAATTTTTGCAAATTGTGGGAAATTAACCTAAGTTAATGTCGTCAATTAAATGGCAAAAAAAGGCAAAAATGAGGATTTTTTAAATTTTTATTGTAAAGATAAAAAAATTAATAACCTGTGTTTCCACCATTGACACAAATTACACAATCACAGCGATTTGGCATGCTTAAAATCAGTTCACAAAAATCGCTGAGGAATGGCCGCTCACATTCTTTCAAGTCAAAAAGTTGTTGTGGGGTATGCACGGCATCCATACTCGGCAGAGCTCTTCCTTGAAGCATATGCCATGCGTGCTCAATTGGGTTGTCTGGCGATTGAGCAGGCCACGGCAGAACGTTGATGCGAGCGTCGGCAAGAGCGCGTGTTACGACTCTAGCCGTGTGTGGACGTGCATTGTCGTGCATTAGTCGAAACGAATCATCCAACCGGCTTCGCAGAGGGATGATCACGTCTGAAACAATCCTCTTCGCATAAATCTGAGCATTGAGGTTTCCCCTGATCCAAATGAGATCGGTTCTTCCACCGATCCAAATACCGGCCCAAATCATTATTGTTCCCCTCCATATGAATGAACTTCCTGACAAAATTTCAAACGTTCTTGACGTCCAAAGGTCCTCCAAACTCGAGTACGTCTTGTATCAGCCTCATACCGAAACGAGATTCATCGGAAAAGCAAACACAACGCCAGTCTTCTTCCTCCCAATTTCTGTGTTGGCGAGCCCATTGTAAACGGGTCCTACGATTGCAGGGTGCTATAGGCAGAACTCTCAGCGGGCATCGGGAACGCAGACTCACTTCACGTAAACGGTTTCGGATGGTTTGTTCGCTTATCAGCAAGCCTAAAGAGCTGTGGAGCCTCGTAGCCAACATTATGGCGGTCATAGTACGATTCCGTCGAGCAATATTTTAGATGTACCGGTCCTGTCTGTGAGTGGTGATGCGAGATCGTCCTCTATATCGCTCGGCCACGCTGCCCGTGGTACGATAGCGTGTCCAGATACGGCTTATGACGCTCTGTGTAGTGCTAAGAGCGACAGTCACAGTACATTGCCTGGAACTAGCTTGCAACATTAAGATGGCCCTCATGATCTCTTCTCGTGTCAAATGATGTCGTCGCTCCATATCGATGCAATTTTTTTCAGTTCCAATGCAGAAATTGTAATGGTTTTGTAAAAACGCTATTACACACTTTAATAGGAATCCTGATTGATAGTTCATTTTCTATTTTTAATCAAAATTTAAAGAAAATTCTTTATTCAAATAGTGAAAATAATCCTCAATTGCGGCGACAGTCTAAAACGTACTTGATCCCTAGACACTTTTGATGGGTGTATTTGAAAGATAGTAATTAAGTTTCTTAGGTTGTGTTCAGGTGCACTAACGACCTCGATGGCGTAGTGGTCTCGGCATTGTGTCTATGTGCGGAAGGTCCTGGGTTCGATTCCCGGCTGGTTCACCTTAGGACACGAACTTTTCTAGAATATCTCAGGTCTGTGTGCACTGAGAGACGCCCTTAGTAGTCGTCGTTTTGTTCTCATAGCACTAGGAATGCCCTAGTTTGAAACCAGACGATCGGTGTGTATTGTCTGGCACATTTATTATTATTACTAAGAAGAGATTTTTAGATATTCAATTCTTTAGAGTGTGAAATAAGGAATGTAAGTTTGAATGAAAATCCGCGAATTTAGTGAATAGTAATTTAGCGAATGCAACCCTGCTCAGTTATTTCTCTTACGTTTTGCAGTTAGTATTAATGAGTATAGGTCGCGTGCGGAAGCTAAAGCTAGATGGTAGTATAAGATAGAGGCAGTAGTGAGTACTAGTACTGACAGTGCACAAGAAGGCGCACTTGGCGAGCGTGGCGGAGGCGAGGCACGAGAGGCGGTGGCTGGCGGCGCTGAGGCGCGGCGAGGGCGCGTGCCGCCGCCGCTGGCGCCGCACCTCGTGCGCGCCGCCGCCGCCGCCGCTGCCGCTGCCTCCTGGGACACGCGCGCACACATTACTCATTCTAATTATCATTTTGTAAAAGGAAAGTTACAGCATAGGTACAAACTTTGGATTACAGTGAACCTGAAAAGGTTCTAACGGTGATTCGATGAAGTTTTAGATGCCGTTGTTGATATGTTTCAAAGTGTAAGGTTGTTAGTATGATTAACATACTTCAAGATAATCTCTACTTATTAATTTATTGTGACGCATTATTTTTGTGTTCAATTGTATCTTAAGGTTATACACAACCTTCTCACATACACGTACACACACACCATATACTAATGAGAAGATCATTTATACACTCTTAGCTTAGCTTTACTAAATATTAAGTATTTGTTGTGAGAATACTAAGCATCTAACCTAGCTAACCTGGCTAACCTAAACATATATTTTGTTTCAATTACTTTGCTGTGGGGAGTGGCGAAAGCTGAAATACAAGTTTTAACCTAGTTCGGCAACGGATGTTTTTGTCACATTCATTTTGTCACGTTTAGCTAATGTATTGAAATCATATTGTAAACAATTTTTGGCAAAGAATATTACTATTTTTATTAATGATACAAAAACACCAACAATTTTCAAGTAAGTGTAATTAATAAGAAAAAAATGTGTAAACAGATAATGCTACCAGTTTGCTGGGCACCTTACGCAATGACAGCTTTCTAAGCGGCAACTTTGAGGAAGTATTATTTAACATAATGTGTAGGTGTTAAATTTGTAAATAATAATGAATGTATGTACTGTTTTGTTATTAAGAAAAAAATTAAATCGATTTAAAAAAAAAAATATTGAAAAATACGAAATAGCTATCCTTTACTCATACAAATACCTATTTATATATAAAAAGGTAAAGACAAAACAGCATAGTACTTTTTTCTCCTCTGTTTGTCAACCGATTTTCTTTTATTTTTGTTTTAGTAGCTATTGATGATGTCAATAAAAAAGTTTTGGAAACGGTATTAATACGTGAAGCGAAAAGGCGATCTCTTTTTAAGAATGCGCGCACGGAACAGTGCGTGATTTGCCATAATTTTACGTGCATACTGCCAATGTCAAGACTGGCAATGTCAAACTCATAATAGTTTGTGATCATATATGTGTAAACTCCTTGGATCAAACAGTCGCACAGACTCACAGAGTAGAAATAGTAGCCAAAAAGTTTATATCATAGGTTTATATTTATATTTACGTCTGAATTTCTCTAGTAGGTATAATTCAATTTGAGTTACCTACTGAAGTTGGTGGACTGAACCCAAAGTTTAAAACTTGAAACCGACGCATGATTAGCTGTAAAAATTATTGTTTAAAAGTAATCGCATTAGCCATTTGTATACCTCTTCAACTTTTATTACCAGTTCTTTGACGTCCGTAGTAAGTGCGATCGCGCACGAGAAGTCATAAAATCTATTCAAAATGTTAAAAGTGCCTTGCGCGAAAATCTTGAAAAAGCTCCCTTGTGAACATATGTTAATACATTATTATTGGACACAACTTATTTACAAATTGTCAAAAAGTAATTGATGAAATTCTATAATTACATATCTGTTGTGTACATGTTGCCTTTTTATAATTTATATTTGAATGCGAGAAAATGCTGTACAATTAGATACATCGTACGGCACCTAGTGGATTTTTACTGTCCATATTGAGTTTAAAAACTTTCTCTCTTTTTCGTAATTAATTTTAATAAATTAAAATGTGTATTCTTTGTCATATTATATCAAAAATAGACATATAATTTATATCAATACTATACCACTATTATATCAGCTTATATGCCACTGTTGTTGTGATGGTTCTTATTATGATGATGATTAAGATGATTGTTACTTTAATACGCTATACAATCATCTTCAGAAAATTTTCTTAATTGCAGCCAAGACAATAGTAATGAGTGTTATTAAATAACGGATAATGAGGTAATTTGTCAACACTAATACTAACCATTAGTGTTTCCTAAGGCAGGTGGTCTAGCGAGCAGTTCCCTCGCTAAACGAGCCCCCAGGGCACATGCTTCGCGGGCATGTCCGTGTGCTTGTAAACCTTCCGCCCGCGCAAACGCAACCTCCCAGCCGCATTCCCAAGAAGTAGCACTGTTTGATGCCGACGGTTGCTGAGGACACCATTAAATTTCATCACAAATACAATTAAATCTAGGACGATGTAACCAACGGACCCGAAATGTTACTGTTTTCGCCTCTACCCCTCCGTTTATAGGTTGGAATTTTTGTCTAAAATCTTAGCTATAGTTGTCATTGTAACGCACGCGCTCGATGAGTAAACAGCATCAAAAATATGACTAAATGCGCAGTGAAACTTTGTACAAACAATAGCACAAAGTCAAATAATGTTTCTTTTCACCAGTAAGCACAATTTTATTTCATTTGCATATTTAATTCTATTAAAATTTTGAATAAATTGATATAAATAAAGCAATTAATTCAACTATGTAGGGGATGTTTATTTTATCCGTATAAAGCAACCAAATTAATGTACTATCGCAATAACCCGGATTATACAGTTCTTGTCGTTCATTCAGTAGAGAGAGATAGCTTCATGCCAAAATAGTGCAAAAGCATATCACACAAAATTAATTCTTAGTGTGCGCTGAGTGATTGCATGAGAGGTTTTACAGTTGTGTGTATAATAATGGTGTAAAAGTTGGCGTAGTGCGTATTCATCCCCCCGCTAACTTTTGGTTGAATAGGTTTCTATAAATTCTAGTCAATTTCTTGCCCATTGGTTATATCGTCCTAGAATTAAACACAAAATACAATTGTTTTTCCGCCATTTAGGTTAGAATAATTGAGTAAGACAGACTTCAATATTAGGGCCTAGGCATACTTGATACTTTTAGCACCAGCAAGTAACAATTTTACGAATGCATCAAACGTCAATACTGTATCGCGTTCTAGTGGCTCTTTACGTTCAATCGTAGCGATTTGATACAAATACACGTATTATAGGAGGCGTAGAGCAGAAATCAGACAAGTATAATTAGAGGTAGTAAGTGGTAAGCACAGATAGCACAACCTTACAAACTTATGCGGAGTTTAACAAACTTATTGTTGTTACGTTCGTTTATCCCATAGAGAAAGCCAAAAGTCAGGGATCATACATCTCTGATCCTTGTCTGATATAGAAATCCTTTTTTTCACTTATCCCTAATACCCCTCCAGTAAATAGTCTACTGTAAATACTCCAGTAAATACTGAAGGAAGGGACGAATTTCTTAGCCTTCCATGGATTCACAGTGCGGATGTCGGGTTAATTGCACTGCCCGGAGCAGTGCTTAGGACTTGCGACCCAGGGGTACGTTTAAGGGGCCCCATTACGATATGCATCAATGCTCACCTTCACTGTCTCGACCTGTCTAACCACATTTCGTAGGAGCCTGCTAATGCCACTTTAGATGTTCTTTCTATTAAAGAACTTACGATAGTTCTTAACAGGCCAATGTCTTTAAGTAGGTTATAGAGATTTACCTGGCATACTTCTCGCACCCACTTCTACAGCACCCACTTCTACAGCACCCACATTACTGTTTTTGGTCAATCAATTCATTAGGTCATAATATTTGTTTGTTTTTATTATGTGGTCTTTTGGTATGTTAGTCTCCCACGGCACTGTTAGTTCCACTAGTATGATGTTATGTGTTTAAGTGTTTTTCAAAAAGGAATAAGTCTGGTCTTGAAGTGGAAACGACTACATCCTCTGGCATTTTATAGTGTTTTTTGTGCGTGTCCATGAGAAGAGTCTAATTGGATGCAATACTCAGGATTTGAGTAATGGCTTCCGTAAAGTAATTAAATCGCGGATCGCAAATACCAAAAGAAGCAAGTGTGTTCAGGCCCATAATACAAAGAGAAAGTAATTATTATAAAAGACCGTAAAAACTAAAACCATTAAGAAAATGCATTTCTCAGTAGCCTCTAATAATAACAAAGCTACTACTGTTAAAATTAGCCCATAGTAAAACCTTCAGTAATTATTATTACACTTATACTCACTGTATTGACAACAGCCGTACTAGTGCTGGCGCCCTCTCCAGCAACGGCTCTCCTAGCAGCAGCAGTGTCATAGAAATAAATGTTACAGTCGTCATCCGATACAGAATCGTCATTTGATACTCTACGTTGAGCGTCGTCAGAGGATATAGGAGGAGAACTGGACTCTTGGGAGTCAGTGTCTCCACCGCTTTGTTGTAATATTTCTTCTTCGTTCTCGCAAAAACCTGTAATTATAATTTAAATACTATAAAAATTAAAAACCTCTTGTTTATTTATATTTAACATTATATGTCTTACCTATACACATTATGTACAAGGATATTTTTTCGTTTTTTTTATATTAAATCCTTTTAGAAAATATTCGAAAATTATTAAATCTCTGATGCTACAATTTTCTCACCTTCAGAAGAGACACTGGAATGATTGCCATCACTTGGGCCTGGATCGCGAGGCTGATCAGTAGGACCATCTTCAGAACCACATGGCTAAAATAAATTAGGAAATATTGATGCAATATTAATTAATAACTACAATTATGTAGAGAATGTTATAGCAATACTCAATCTGCACACACTTATGTTATGAAATTAATTCTTGAAAATCCCTGATATTTACATACACATATTATGACATATGTAGGTACAATACACATATAGACATGTCTATATCAAAAATGACTCACTTGGCTAGATGGGCCAGGAATAGCCATGTCCACGTTCATGCGGCTATTTCTGTTCACTAACGTACGATGGCCCTGCATTGACGGGTCAGGGTTTGTGAGACGATAACTGAGCGACATTTCGTTGTTTAATACCGCTTTTGATGAATTTACCTACAATAAATCAAATATATAAGTAATCTTTCATTACACAAGCATGCTAATAATAATAAAAGGTAATAAATTAAAAACAATAAATAAACAAATCACAATTGTAAGAACTATCTACATATTATCAATGATTAACTATCAAAAAATATCATTAGGAGCTCTTGAGTCCTGGCAGCTGATCACTGACATGTATAATACTATGCTTTGTTTTTCAACAAATTGTAAGAAAGATGCAATTACAACAATATTATATTTTTAAATGTGATAGCTCTATACAGTACATTATCAAAGACACTACTCAGTAATAAACAATACAAACCTGATGTACATTTTCATTCTGCTTGTCAGCATGTCGGAATATAGTGAATGGACTGTGATACAGAGGATTTAGATCCTTCGTGTATGTTACTCCGGGTATTGGATAATCATCCCATTCCAGGAAGCAAGCTTCCATAGCCGGATGAAATCCCGGAAAAACCTCGTTCTCACTTATCCCATTGATGTAAGGCGGGTGAGAGTGTGTCCGAGAAGTATGACGTGTATGAGATGATGAACTGCTGAGATGATTGTTGCGGTTCTTAGCCACCTACAAAAAATTTTACTTGTTGTATTGCCTTTATGGGTAATTAAGTATCATTAATAGTTAGGACTCCAGCGCACTGCAAATATAAAACTCCTCAAAGTGACAGGAGGTGCAAAGCAAAACAGATCTAAAATGGCCCGCTTAGTCCTGTAATTCAAGTCAAGAGATTGACCAAAGCCAACACTGAAATTTGTCGATATTATCCATGATCTTCAGATTCCATTGTTATTCATTCTAACTTTTTTTTCTTTCTTCATGGCATGGCGCTCAGATTGGTGCATTTGCCAATATCACGTATTCCTTCAGTAAAGTGATAGTAGACTTTACTGAAGTTTTATAGGACTACTTGAAAGAGCGCGAGAACTTCTGCTACACATGTTTATTTAGATCTACTCTATTCTTTTCACGTACACTGAACTAAAACACAATATACTTTCACTTTTGTACTTCACTAATATCTCAAAAAAGTAAAAAAAAAAAATAGAAAATTTAAATAAAATGACAACTTCACTTCTCCCGATACCGCCAAGAAGTCATTCTGACATTTAATCTTTTAATCTGTATATATACAGATGTATATGGAAACGGGAAGTTGCTTTAATGAATGAAAGGGCAAACTTCAGTATGTAGTTATAAAAAGAATTATCGAAAAGAACATATCCATTTAAGAGTTATATGTCACATAAAAGCGGCTTGAACGTGACAAGTTACAGGTTTTAAATCGTATATATTTTTTTATTTTGTAATAATTTCATCCGTTATTGAAATAAAGCTTGAAAAAAAACTTCAAAAAGAATGCATATGCCCCTTAACAATGTTTACAAATCTACAAATGAACTCTAATTTAAGGGACTTTTTGGCGGGAACGGGAGAAGTCAGGTTGACATTTCGTTTAGATTTTCTATTTTTTTAATTTTTGGGAGTTTTAAAGTACAAAAGTGATAGTATATGGTGTTTTAAAATTCTGTATAAGTGAAAAGAATGGAGTAGGTCTAAATAAACATGTGTAGCTGAAGTTCTCGCTCTCTTTCAAGAAGTCCTTTATAACTTCAGTAAAGCCTACTATCACTTTACTGGACGAGTTTTACGATAAGAAAAAACTAATTTAATTGTGATTTTACTGAATTCTACTTATTCTATTCTATTTCTATACGTACTTATTAATACGTGACAAGAATGAAAAAAAAGTCTAATTTAAAAATACGTTAATTCCACATACACAGGAATATCAATCTTATCGTTACATAAATAAAGGAGATTTCTGTGGATTTGTGAAATTAGGTATAAATTAAATTAAAGGGACATAAACTACTTGTCGTGTTAAGGGGAAGGCACCACTGAAGTAAATAGTGTTTTGACCTGTATCTTTGTTATTATTAGATAATAATACTTTATTCAAAAGTAATGAAGATGCATCCTCGGTATACTATAGCATGTTTAAGGTGTCCCGTTTTCATTTACATCCTGTACAATGAAAATTTCTTTGTCACGCAATCACGTGAAAACTACTGAATGTATCGGTATGGGTCTATGACCATTCGACACAGAATTGTTTGGTTTTAAGGTATTTATTTTTTGAATTCCATAGACAAGTTTCATTTACGCCAAGTAAAGTGGGCGGATAATGGATTTTATGAAATAAATACATAAATGTTCTTATCGCAAGTCAGAATACAACATTGTAAAAACACATTCTAGCACTATCCCAAACAAAGAAGGTTTAGGTATAAGTAATCTAATATCCCAAATAAATTCATTTAATTTTTTCAATTCATGACAAAACATAATGAATTTTATTTTATTATTATTTCTTTGGAACACTAACAAACAGCACAAACAGAATACAGAAAAATTAAAACAGTAAATTATTATGTGCTAATTACAGGTATGCACTTACATTATACAATAATGAGTATATTAGGTATAATTTTAAGTATAACATCTTTCTCAATTTATACTGACACTTTTAATCTTTACATTTTCTTGGTCAGTTGTTTTTCAATCAATTCTTTCTATATGAACAAAAGATACAATCGATCTTCTTTTTTTACAACAGCTTTCATTGAATTGTTTCCTACTGCGTCTCTTTATTACTTAATATCCTTCTCTATTCTGATTTCAATGCAGATTCATCATTATTTTGAACATTAAACAATGAAAGTTTATAATTTATATGTAGGTGGAAATAATAAAGGCACTCATTTGACTATAATATGGCAAAGCGCGTCTTCCGATTTGGAAGGGATAACGCGCTAACGGAACGTCTGAGAGTGTTGGACTACGGCGGCCGGTGCGATAGCATATCTGCGACGGATCGTTTGCCATTATTAAATTTCCAATTACCTACGTAATAATTGTTACAAAGAGTTTTCAGTCGTTTGCACATTAACTCAATGAATCAATAGAAGTAAAGAAAAATTGAGTCAAAAGTTGATACAACTCCGTGCGAACCTGGGATGGATCGCAAGTACCGTTTTAAAATACATACCTTATCAAGAACTTTCATGTGCCATTGAGCAAACTGTTCATGTAACGTATCGCGTTCATGTGGTGCAAGGGCCGGATTCAAAGCGGCTAAACGCCATAGCACTACCACCTGTTAACATTTATGAAAACAGATGTATAGAAATCCTGATTTTTATGCACACATTCGACAAATAATTTCACGTCATTTCTTTTTAAGAGCGGACAGAGGATTGATGCGCAATACAATTACGCCTTGAAACCACTTTTAGCTAGATGGCATATAGATAATATAGTGGCAGATAGATGGCAAAACGTAGTCCGATAATGATTTTGGTAGTCCATCGCTTATAGAAGTTTCTTATAATAAGTTATAGCTACAGATTTACATGTGTAAATAGTAATTGTAGTAGTAGGTATATAGAATATTACATAATAGTATGTAGATCATGCTAATAAAAATATTCTATTTTATTTTGAAAGTAAACTTATTATATTTCCAAAATGACTAGATTTACTGCTCATATTTTACTTAGCCATTTACTCATACAAAAATAAATTTGTAATTAAAGACATTTGTGATAATAATGTATGTTGTGTCTATGTTATTTAAAACATTTGCCTAAATCTTTAGCTCAAATCTTTGATAAATGATTATTTAATAATAAACAATTTATTAATTTTTAGTTCAGGAAAAATGATACTGGTATCGTGGTACATAGTAATCTACAAAAATTCAACTCACTTCATCGCAAAGTGAAGAACAGGCGTGTTGAGCGGCCGAGTTACCGCCGCTGCCGCCGTGTTTGCCGGCTCCGCCTCCCCAAGCAACTAACGCCGCTTTTGTAGTGTACCACCATACTATTATCTGTTCAAAAAATATTTTAAAGTAGTTTAAAAGAAATTATCCATTAAAGTTTTCAGAAATAAAGTTAATGCCTAGCCTGTCTATACCACTATGATCACTATTGTTCTTTGTTCCACAAATAGAAGGTTAGATAGATCCTATTTTTTCTACTTATGATATTAAAAAAAATATAACTTTGGAATGGCCTAATTGCTTTTTTACATAAATTTGATGATGTGTGCTATATGGTTTCTATACTGTAGCTTTACGTTAGTAACTAATTAATCTGTGCTATACGTGCTATAACTTATGTTTTATATATTATAATCATGTTTAATGTTTTTTTTTAAATCCTGTGCCACATTGTTAGTATTCTTCAACTAAAACATTCTTACTTCGAGAAGCTTTTATTAAACCAACTTAAAATTATTTTTATACACATGCGTAAATTCACATTAATTTTTTTTTGTTGAAAAAAAGCGAGACTTGTCTCGTTTCTTTAAAATTCACATTTTAAAAAAACTGATGAGGTTTAAATAATTAATTTTCAGTTACATAATCTTTTAAACAGTTAAGAATTTAGTTATTATAGTAAAGTTAGTATTGCAAAGTTTATACTATTTTATTTTACCTGTTCACAGACCATAACCTCCTCAGTGATAATTTCCAACAATGGTATAGCATTCCTGTCATTTCGTTTGAACATCTCCCGTACTATGGATAACAAGTTCCACATTCCTTCAGGTTCTCTGCCCCTAAGCGGACGAAGTAACGAAGACCACTCGGCCGCCGCCGGGGGAGCGCTTGTGCTTAAGTAATTTACATCACTAGAAAAAAGATATAACAAAAAAGTTTAAACTGATCATGAATTTTTGGAGGGATTTTATAGGGAGCAGTTGGGTGTTCTTTTTAATTATTTATTAATTATTTTCTAGTGGTTATTGAGATGTAAAATTGGCGCAGTTTTGCGTCCCAAGTATTTACGCTGTTGTGCAATATGTTGAATTATTAAAATAAGTGCTGACTTAGTTGTGTGATTTTTTTGTGGCTTAGTCTGCCTCAGCAGATCTTACTGAAAAGACTGCCTCAATATATTTAACGCCGAAAACCCCAAAAAACATTTAAAATGTATTACGTCGATAATTTAATGAAATAATAAGAAAAATTTATCTATTTATTACTGAAGACATCAGTTGTATGAGTTAAGATGCCTTTGCCTTCCCTCTTAAGGGAATTTTACTACTGTTACTACTGAAATTGATCATGTTAGTAAAAGCAAATAAATTGTAACTATCAAATGCAAGTCCCCTTCATTATTAGTTGTAAAATCATTAACATGAATCAAATTTAGAAATGTAAGGAAAAATTTCAAGGTGTTATTTGATTCTAAAATAATTTACAGAAAAATGTTTCACCTGAACACTATAGGAGCCGGAACGCAAAATTTAACTAAAATTTTATTGATATTATTGTGTAAAGTTTTTTCGTCCAAGAACCACGACGTATATTCGTAGGCTGAAGCTCCAGCAGTAGGATCGGGCGCCCCGCATGTCGCATTAATTTGATTCGGTTGTGCTGATAATAGATCGTCCAGTATCCGTTGAGCTGTGGGCAGGACTTGTCGCGGTAGTTCCGATATGAGGTATTGTGCGAACTTTTGTAGTTGGTCTCGCCGTAATCTTTGTAGTGATTCTGATACAGGTGCTCTGAGACATACTTGTGTTGGCTGTTAAAATATGAAATTCATAGAAACATATAACAAAAATTGTGTTATTAACATAAAAGAATAAGTCGCTAATGCTTTTAAGTATATGTATAAGTCCTATTAGTTCATACACATTAAAAACGTGAGTGACTCATAACTCATAATACATAATTCAGAATTATGAAAATAAAATTAGTCATCTACAGTGTATTATGTCATCGCTTCCTTATATTAGAGTATTAGAGACATATAACCTTCATAATCCACAGAACAAGGATTGATGTATACATACTATGATTTATAATATTTTAGATAATACAAAACTGTTAATATTCATAATAATTATAGTTAACTAGCTGATACCCGCGACTTCATCCGCGTTTTTTATTTTTAAAGTAGCCGATGTCCTACTTCAAGATTCAAGCTATCTCCATACCAAATTTCATCACAATCGGATGAACGGTATAGCAGCCCATAAAATACGAACAAACAAACATTGATTTTTATACATTAGACTAGCTGATGACCGCGACTTCGTGCTCGTTTTTTATTTTTAAAGTAGCTTATGTCCTTCCTCAAGATTCAAGCTACATCCCTACCAAATTTTTTTAGAAGATATAGCTAAAAAATTTTTTCAAAAAATTTTGCTTTATAATATTGTACGTACTTTATTATAGATATAATTTGTGTTAAACTTCCCTTACATAGAGCAGTTAATTATAACATAATTAAGAAAACTAGATAATTGCTTTTATTTTGCAATCATTTACCAAGCAAATAGAAGTTACGTACATATATACACAGTTCATATTAGCAAGAAGATTCCTTTTCTATTGTAACATAAATATACTGTACTCTATTTACAAATGTGCTTTTATCGACAATGAATTTTCATTACTCTAGTATCCTCTCTACCTACCCACACAAAAATTGTTTTCTACTTTCATAGTAAAGACTTCATGGTAATAGTAATGAGCACTAAACACTTTAACAATTGAGAAATATGAGTATGCAATTTTGTAAAATTAATATCATAATTTATTCGTAAATGACTTAAAACACTGTCAACTTACTAAATGGATTCTGTAGAGGCAAACAGCAACAATGTGTGAACACCAATGAGCACTAGAAGAGCAAGTACAGTTACATGAAGATATTCTTTGTCGGTCAAATGTTACTGCCACATTGAACTGTGCTCTGGGCATAGTGAGTGAGACTGTTGCTGATAAATGAAACCCTATAACAAATATAAAACACTTAATAGAAAAGAGTAAAATGTAAGTTATCAAGTTAATAAGCATTGTACAAACAAAAAAAGGTGAGATGACCTTCTGATAGGATGGAGGGCAATAACATCTAATTCAATACTGCAGTGGAGATTTACAGAGGAGGCCTATGTCTTCGGATTATCCGATTAATTGTTGGGGTCTATATTATGTACATATTGTAGTTATATTACATAACGTAACATAACATAACATATCCTCACGCTGTATCTCCAACGGGGTAGTCAGAAAAGACGGAGCGCCAGGAGTCGCGGTCCTTACACACCTCTTTCGCTTCCTCAAAACTCATCATTCTCTTTACACATTTTCGCCTAGGTATGCGAGTGCTTTTGACATTTCCGTCTGCTAACACTCTCGCTATTTGATCTTCATAAGTCAGCCTTGGTCTTTCTTGGCTTCTTTTACCACTCACTTTCGCTCTGTAGATTTTCTTAGTCAGTCTTTCATCACTCATTCTTTCCGATTGCCCGAACCATCTAAGCATTCCTTTCTTCATTTTTACAATAACACTGTTGTGTAACCCTGTCATACTGCGTATCTCATCATTGCTTATCCTGTCCGCAAGCGTGACACCGCACATATTATTTCTGAGAGACCGCATCTCCACAGCATTTATCATACTTTCACTCGATTTCGGGCATATCCAGGCCTCACTACCGTACAACAAAGTTGGCACCAACATCGCAGTGGATGGCCCTTTTAGCAGTGTTAGATATATTCATACTACCCACTAATGCGGACAGAGCAATGTTCACTTTATTACCAGCTGTTACCCGTCTCTCCACATCCAACTCACATCTTCCATCCCTCGAAAACGCACTCCCCAGATACATAATTTCATTCACTTGTTCTAGACATTTTCCATTTACACAAATCACAAATGTCGTTTGTACCGCTTCTCTTTCAAACACCAGAACCTTAGTTATGTTCACATTCATTTTCAATCCTTTTACTTCACAATCTTCTTTCATACACGTGACTAGTGTATGCAACTCTGCTTCTGATGGTGCTATTAGCACAGCATCGTCAGCGTACAATAGGCAGTTTACCACTGTGTCATCACATCATTACCACTCATATTACCTTTCAATCTCTGGAGCCAACTGTCCAAATACAGCACGAACAGCCAGGCAGACATCACGCAGCCCTGTCTGACACCAGAACAGACTTCAAACCAGGGCGACATGTCACCGTCTATCCTTACACAGGCTCTGTGGCCACGATATAATGACCTCACAGCCTGCAGTAAGGAGCCCTCCACGCCATATTCAGGCAGAAGACTCCACAATTTCTTCCGTACTACTCTATCGAATGCTTTTTCCAGATCCACGAAAGCGCAGAAAACTTTCTGGCCTATAGCCAGAAACCTTCCCACGATAACGCGAAGCGAGAAAATCTGATCCATACAACCCCTACCGTTCCTGAAACCACCTTGCGCCTCCCACAAATATCTTTCTGAAACGCCTTTCATACGTTCAGTCAGTAAAGACTTTACTCGCTAAGCTGACCAAGCTGATGGCCCTATAGCACGCACAGTCTAGATAGGAACCTTTCCCTTTATATATAGGTACTATGACTGCCGTGCACCAGTCCTCTGGAACCTCCCCCTTCTGCCAACAAAGGTTGCAGAGTGCACAGAAGGCATCCCAGACCCTAGGACCACCATACTTGATCATCTCAGCAGTCACCTCATCATTTTCCTCAGCCTTTCCACATTTCAAACTTCTTATCACTTTCTCAACCTCTTTCATACTAATGGGATCCTCCAGTCCCTGGCCCGAGTGTGGCAATTCATTAGAATCGCTCTCAGTATCAGAGACGGAGTCGCCACTCTCATACAGTTCTCCATAGTATTCACTCCATCGCTGCAGAACGTCTTTTTTATTCGTAAGCAGGTTCTTTCGAACGCACTTTATTCATTCTGCAAGGTGCCGGACCGCTTCGGTACTTACGTACTTCTTTCCAAAATAATTTGGAATTTACCTCGAAGTTGTCCGATATCTTGTTTTCGTCTAACACCCTACACCTTTCACGCTTCTCTTTCACTAGTGCCTTCGTTTCTGCTTTCTGCAGCTTATATCTGTCTTTCATCAAATTTTTCATACCACAGTCATTTTTAGTAGCAAGGTAGTCCCGCCATGCTTTCTTCTTCTTATGCACAGACACTTTCACCTCATCATCCCACCACACATCACGCTTTTTACCATTACCAATCTTATTCATTCCACACACTTCTTTCGCAGCCTCGATCATGCTATTCCTAAGGTTCTGCCAACATTCTTCAACATCCTCGCTCATCACTTTCAATCTATCGTCAAGCTTACCGGATAATACCCTTTCATATTCATTCCTGGTGGTCGCATCTTGGAGTTTCCAGCTTTTAATGCGACAAACCGCTGCAGGCTTGGACACTACGCGATGTCGCCATGCCACAAACAAACCCCTTATTCTAGTTACCACTAGAAAGTGATCCGTTCCCAGGTCGGCTTCTCTGTGTGCTCTAGTGTCCATAACCTGCTTTTTGAGCCGGCTGTCCACCAGGAATAAATCAATCATACTTTTAATCATACTTTTATTCTTCCTTTCCCACATGTACATATGAATCCTTTTGTGCTTAAATAAGGTATTAGCAACAAAAAGATCCTTTTCCATACACAGTCCTAATACAATCCTACCATCATCATCCACTCTCTTATCTCCATACCTGCCTAGGACAGACTCAAATCCTGTTCGAGCTGTCCCAACCCATCCATTCATGTCTCCACACACTATAATTCTCTCATTCTCCTCAACCGTCTCTAGAACTTCCCTAACATGCTCCCAAAACTGCTCTAGCTCGCCCAAGCCGACAGAGGACACTGGGGCATACACCACTAGAACGAATAACCTCGTCAACCCTGTCTTGAGACGCACCCAGAGCAGTCTCGGGTTTACACACTTATATTCAGTTACACAGTTAACCAAAGGAGAGGACAGTAAAACGCCTACCCCCTGGCATCCCCTTTCTCCTTGACCACAAAGCGATGCCCCCTCCAGGCAAGTCGACAAGTTCACTGCCCTTTCGCTTGGTATCACTCAAACATAACACATCCAATCTTCTTTCTTCCATAATATTAATATCAATCACTTCATTCATCTTCTCTTCAATCCCACCTCTCACATTCCACGCAGCTATTCTGCACTCCTCCCTCCACTTCCCGCCGCTAGGTGCACAGCGTGTTGGGTGGCGGTCCCCAACGCCGAACTGCACTCTGCTCACACCAGCAGAGACAAACCGGTGTAAGTCGCTTTTGGGGGACGCCCTAGCATTCATATTTGCACTGTCCTGCATGGTGTGCACAGAAGAGGAATTGCAGCCCTGAAAAGGGCTGACAGGAGTCGCGACGAGCACGCTTCCTCAGTTGACCCCCTTTATATGTAGTTATATTAATCAGCAATAAAGGCTTATTTTATATTAGGCTAACATGTTGACGGAAATCCTGGAATTGACTGGCCCAATTTAGAAAAAAATTAAATTATTTTGAGGTCAATTAATGGGTTTTGTTTTTTCTATGTTGTTTGGAATTTACAGTACAAGCTTATAGCTTAATTTTGTGTCAACCATTGGTGTAATATTCTCGATAGCATTTTTTTCACAATACACACCAATCATCTGGTCTCAAACTAGGCCCTGGTTCTAATCTGATAGGACAGGGCCTAGTTTGAGACCAGACTTAATTACTAGGGCAATCCCTGTGCTACGAGAATCAAACGACGACTACTAGGGGCGTCTCTCAGTACACCCAGATCCGAGACAATCTAGAAAAGTTCCATTCCTAATTTGACCCTACCGGGAATGGAACCCGGAACCTTCCGCGCTTGGATGCAACACCTAAGCCACTATACCATTGTAGTCGTTTTTACATTATTTGAAATCTGACATATAAACTGATAGTATTGGAGTGGAATGTGCAAATCAAGTGCAAGATGTGAAATTTATGGAGGGCTTCAAAGTTTCAAGAGGAGCCTGAATCTTGAGAGGTACGTCTCCATATTCCAAGTTGAAATGTGCGCCATTATTGAATATGCGGACATTAACGTTAAAAAGCACTATGTAAACCACACCTTACACATACATTCTGATAGTCAGGCAGCTCTTTTAGCATTGGCCTCGAATGTAATAACATCGAGGCTAGATAATAACTGCGTGACTATTTTGAACACTCTGGGAAATACAAACAGTGATTCTAAGATGGGTTCCTGCCCATGAGGGCATCGTAGGCAATGACAATGCTGACGAACTCGCAAGGGCCGGCACCAAAATCACATTTATTGGTCCAGAACCTTTGTGTGGTACTCCCAAAAGCCAGGCTAAACTGATTTTGTGGAAATCCTGTCTTAAAGCCTCTTGCGAGTATTGGAAGAATATTCCAGGCCAGGAGCATTTCAAAGCCCTAATAAAGCTATATAATTGCAAGGTGGCTTCTAGTGTCACGGCAATGAGCCGGAGCAACATGCGTTTCTTAGTTAGAGCACTTACTGGGTATTGTTGCGTAAATAAGCACATGTTCAGCATATCAATGCAAGGAATACCTTGCAGTTTTTGACTGCAGTGGGACTCGGTAGTGTTTTGTAACATAGTGGCAATCACAATAGATCAATTTTCGTCACAGTGATACAGGTCTGGTAGGACCTGCACAGCCACTTATATGAAATAATAACACTTAAGTTCTTTGAATTTAAAGTATACTTTTAGATGAAAATAGTTTGGCTATAGTGACTTCACATGTAACGCCGATTTTGGGTATAGCCACTAGTTTTGATGAACCTAACCTAATAGTTTGTAACAAGTTCGTAGAAATCTCATATTATTATAATATTGCCACTGAGTCTACACTTCTACAGTCTACACTTAAAGACAAGAGTCAACAAACAAACACACAAAGGTTCATTAATATAATCATAAAGCTTTCTTATCTTTTGTTTACATCCACAGATAGTCATCAGTTGTAATAATAGGCAGATGATTTTTTTTAAATACCCATGTGTAAAATGTGTAGGTATAGATAGTATTATTAAGTAGACATTAGGTGATATATGTGCATTATGCGGCTGTATTGTCTGAAGATAAATATGGTTTTCTTTCTTTCTTTCTAATTATAGCACTTCCAGGATATAGTGAAGAAATTATAGTGGTTCCTTCATCATCGTTACAACAGAAATTCACTGTAGATTTGTTATGAGGAATATCGTCCTACCGATTATTTTATTTTATTAAATGACAAATTGTTTATGTTCACTTACCAATTTGAAGAACATCTTTAACAGCTTTATCTCGGAACAAATGTTCCCCTCTCTGGAATTCATCAGATGAACCATTAGCTAAACAAGAATAAAGGCGGATGTCATCCTCATTGTCTGGAAAACTCCAGAATGCTATTTGAAGTTGCAGTTGTTCCGGTACTGGCGGGTAGACATGTTCAACTAACTCGAATGGTATATGACAGGCTACGCATTTCGCAGCAAGTTCACTTAGCGTGGATACATTTTTATCTGTAAATGAAGTCACATCTTGTTCTAATATGCATATATTATTAATAATTTAATAGTAACAACCAATTAGTATTGATGCACATATGCATGTTAAATATAATTTTATATTCAATTACAGAAAAAACAAAATAGCAATTTCTGTCTCAATTGCAATTAGGATTGTCTTAATTACAAAACAACTTAGCATATTTTAAGACAAAAAAATAACACACTTTCATAGATGTGTCTTTGATTTATACAATTATATTTCAATAATGGTTTTTATTTCGATTCCATCAGATATTATATCAGGTCTTAAAGTAGAAAGCCATTTCTTCTAAATTTGTAGGTTTGAGTATAATCATTAGGCTAATGAATATATTGTTATGTTCATCTATAACAAAGTATGATTTAATCTTTTACTTTCACTCTGACAAAGATCTAATATAATACAAACAGACTAGGAGTACCCACCTGCTTTGCTGAATAAATTAAATGATAGCCCCTATTTTAAGCCAGTTGTCTTTTGTATAAAAAATATGTATAAAAAATTTCATCTTAATCTGACATGTAATCTATTAGTTATAATACAAAAAACTACAGAATTATGTAATAATTATAGTAGAGTAGGTAATATAAATAAACTTGATATTATTTCTAATGGAGGCCATAGATGTTAGGGTTTGCATGCACAGTTGTACCTGTACAGTCGAACTGTGCATGCGAACCCTAGCGATGTGATAAAACTGTACAGTTATCCTCACCTCTACATGCAATCTGACGAATATCAAAATTGATATTTTTTGTTGCTCGGTTATGCTTGCACGCAGATATAACCTAACATGTATGGTAGTCGGTCACGCATGCAGGCATGTACAGTTCTCAGTTTTCGATTGTTTGCAAAGGCGGAAAGTCGTGTGCCGAGGGCATGACGGGATGATGTAACCAGCATGTATGAATATCTCGAGTTTCAAGCGCAACACCATATTAGAAGTTATTAATATTTGTAAATCTGAACTCTGTATTTGGCGGGTAAAGAAAAAAATTACCATCAGAAAAATGGTTCAAAAAGCTCAGAGTTGGACCTTGCTGCTACAAAAGATAATGTCGCACCAATGAACGACCTTTCCTTCTTTTTCTATTTCTCAAGACAAGTATTAGGTCAGTTATAGCTAACTTATCATCATCATCCATTTTTGATGACACTATGGTCCCAACTGTTTAACTTGGTTAAACTGTGCAGGCAAACCCTAGCGTGTATGTGCTCTATGAAACTCGGTTATGACTGTGTCAGGTTTGCATGTACACTTATAACCATCATGCATACAGTAGTGTGTATGGCCTCCATAAGTCAATATTAATAAAAATACTCTATTCCATAACTGTATGTAGGTAGATAAAAATTAAGCTTATCAAAATTCAGATAATATATTTCATAAAAATAACTACAAAACTTTAACAATCCAATTATAATAAACAAGTTATTAAATCTCAATAATTTGGTGTTTTATAATAAAGGTATTACTCATAAAATACAGTGTTAACTCCTACATTTATATTTTATTTTCTATGATGAAATAAAATTTTATACTGATTAATAATTATGTATACATATAACATTTATTCATGTTGACCTCCTATCATAATAAAACATATTAGACCTAGTTTAATTCCATTATTACTTACAAACAAAAAAATTCTAAGTTCAATAAACTATCCATTTTGAACACTCAAAATTATTAATAATCTCGAAAAAGGAGAAAGTTGTGATGTGAAAGTTGTCAACTTTCTTTTCTCTATCATAATATAAATTCTAACAAGAGCAACATGGGGAATGGTTATGATATGTAACAGATTTGAGATAAAAAATATTATTATTATCCACTGTTCAGCAAAGGTAAATGACATCTCAGCACCTGTTCTTTGTAGCACTACATAGTGTTATTAGCTATAGCATAATAACATATAAATTGAAAGAAAACATATTCTTTATAACTCAATTATGACATAAAACAGGTTTACTCTCAATTATAAATAATTTCATAGCGTAAAATGAAATGATACTGTCCTAATTTCAATAATTTGAAACAAAGGAACAGCTGTAGTGTTACCTTGAACGGTTTTTTTCGTAGAGCGTGAACTGAAAGAGTTCTGAAGGTTTGGCCTCCTCCATCCTCGCCAATTATTGCAAAAACTTTCTGGTTCTGAGCTCCAACTACATAAAGAATCTTCCTCAAAACGTTCAGAATCTTCAAAACTGAAATGGTCTCCCTCCTCCCAGTCGAGTAGGGGAGACCCCACGTCGACTGGGGCGGCTTGTCGTCCGCCTTTAACATTATTATTCGATGTCCCCGCCACTTTAACGCAATTAATTGAAATATTTTCTCAATAAAATTCGCTGGGTAACTTCAGCGAATTACGTGCCACAAGGGAAATATTCACCACTAAATAAGCATAACTCTGTTATATATAATATTTTAAGTTAATAAATAAAAACTCCCGAGAAAACGATGTAAGAAAATAAAATACATGACAAACACAAATCCACAAGCTTTTCAAGTCTGAAATCAAATCAAAATGATGAAAAATAAATCCCTATAGAGCACAATAACAAATATGGCCGAAGAACGTCGTCTATCTACTTTTCACACTTAAAAAAATGGTACTAGTGTGAAATATCTATGTATTATGTGTACATAGGTATATATACTAAATACTCATTTGGAACCTACAGACTTTAACATTTGTTGGATTATTCAGTTAACGGCGCCGATAAATTATAACGTCTGAAGATCTTTTGGTCACATCCACAGACTACCTGTCACATCACAGACTATAAATTAGCAGAATATCATTCACACCTGCATTTAATTTTGCAATATAAACAACACAGCAGTTTCTCTTTCGCCAAATCAAAAATCTGTATTATGCTTTCTCTTTCTCACCTGTGTTGGAATAACGCCATCATACATGAACAAAACGCAACAGACAGGGTTGGTTTCGTACTATGTAGTAGTATTTATACTATAATATTCCATGCCGCAATTTCTCACACAATTTAAAAGCAATCATGTCATCTAGGTTTAGCGCACTTTACTCAACCTTAAAAGGGACAAATTTAGCCACCAAAACAGATAAAAGTTGGTATTTTATGGCATTTTAGGTATATTATTAAACAAGAGAGGGTGAATGCACAGATGAATGCCGTAATCTCAACGTAAAGGATTCTCCCTGCTTGCTTTTTGTGGAGGCGTCTTAGGCAAGAGTGAGAGAGGAACACATGCTCACGATAAACGGTACCCCGTTGAGGGTTTCAGCCATAGAGTAAGATTACACATTTCGAATAAAACATTTTTGTGTTTATAATTTAATAATTTTTGCCATTATATAGAAAAAACTCAATATTAAAATAATAATCAAAATATGCTACTATTTTCGTGAAATACTACCTTTTTAAATTTCGAATACTACTGTTTTAGAACTGGCAAATTCCAACCCTGGTGACAGACGCTATGACACAAAACAACTTTAAGTGACAAATGGCGTTCTCAGTCCAAGTTACGACGTAAGCTTTTTTGAGTATGTACTGCTTTGTTTATCTAACTTTACGATAAAAAACTGTTAATTGCGATGGTGTGCACGGTACACACTGTTCCCCACGTTAGATTCAGCCGATATTTTTTTTTATGGGTGTCTTATGACAAAAGCATGACATTAGAATAAATTTCGGCTTGTTAGAAAATATCAAGTTTCAGTTGGCATGCTAAATTCAACCTACAGCCTCAGCCACATTTTCAAACCGGTCGAAACTTGCACCTTCAGAACAAAACTTTTTGATATCTTTACGAACATCGCATTTTTGGCTTGTTAGCAAAAATTACTTTTTGTGTTATCATACAACACACTTTTCAACTCCCCCACCTTAAACGGCGTACAAACGGTTTTGAAAAATCACACGATCCGGGTTGCCGTCGTACACCGTGTAACTGTCGCCTTGTTATTTTTCATTCAACCAAAAAGTCCATGGGCTCTTCGCCTATCGTGAATAACCTGTTATTGGCAAAATTCGTGTACATACGAGAAGCCAATATTTAAAAAAAAAGTATAGTTGATGGTAAACAAGAATTAGTTTATTATTAGAATTATTTTTCAGGATAAAAAGAGCTAAAAGTGAATCTATTTGTTATATAATTACGTATATCAATTAATACTATGACCCATTGCTCTCCCTGTAGGAGGAGGTACTCAATATGAATGCTACAACTAGTCCAATCTAATGTTTAGTAACATATTTTTCAACAGATTATAATAATAAAACTGTTTGTTAATATTACTGTTTGTAAAATAATAATTATACTAAGTACATTAAATTTTTAATAATATGCTCAGAAAATAAATGAATACAGCTAACTAAATAGCACAATTTTTGTAAAATAATTTTTAAACGAAACTTTTGAATACTGAGATCTGAATTTAAGCTGTTATTGTACTTATTCATCATATAAATCGCTATCGTTTTTTGATACACCGAGAAAAGAACTTCTCTCAGTGAAATTATTTAAGGTTTTTGCAGGATCCATCCCACTAGAGCAAATTAAAACGGTTATTTGCTCATTAGGAATAGGTTTCTGACTCCTTCGTCTCTTATCTCTGCTCTTATTAAGAATCTTCTAAGGATTCTTTAAATTCTACCACATTTGGATTATTACTAAAACCACTACAAGCTCTTTTCATGTCATGAAATTAAAAAGTAATTAACTACCACTGTTAATATTTTCTTATATTTCCAATAATTTTTGCGAGGCTAATGCATCATACCATAAAATTATTTTACTTAGTGATTTATGGCAAGAAGATTCTTCTAAATGCAACTAACACAAATATATATCACATATTTAAATATGCAATTTTTACAGAGGGTTTTAAATTTTCTTTTCCGATTACATCAAACCACTCTTTTCCTCTAATAAAACACGATGGTAATCTGAAACGAACGAATTACGACATATACTAAACATGATACCCATATTTTATCGATATATTTTGAATATTACATAGACAGCCTTAACTGCAATAACAAGAAAAATTGACGTGAAGCAATTTATTGTATTTTTACCCGACTTCCAAAAAAGGAGAAGTTTCTCGATTTGGTTGTTGTTTTTTATAAGGTTTGTTACCTCATAACTCCATCATTTATGAACCGATTTGGAAAATTCTTTATTTGTTTGAAAGGATTCACTTCCAGATTTGTTCCATTAAAATTTCACTGATATTGGAGCTTTGGTGTTGAAGATACACCAAATTACAGAATTAGAAAATAAATTGATTGTAGACCTGCCCTAAATATTTATTTAAGCAAAGGTAACTCAAAAGGGAAAAATAAAAAAAAAATTAAACCGACATAAAAAGAATACTGAAAAGTATGAAATAACTATCCTTTTATTTATTATTATTATCACTATTTTTTACTGAAATACAGCCTGTCAAAAATGACCGCAAAATTTGAAATTTTTTTTGCTACCTTAATTTTTTTGAGTAGTGTATTATCTGCCTACATTGATAGGTAAAGCTAAACCAACATTTTTGTTCTTTACTATCGAAATCGGATAAATTTTAATGGACCCCCACTTACGACTTGTGAACCTCCATTTTTTTATCACGCCAACGTAGACCCCCGTTGTCTCCACCTTGACCATTTTAGGAATCACCACTCTACGGCAATGAAATCGCTATGAACTTTTGTATAAACTGAAATGTGCATTGACAGGTTGTAGAACATTAAATATTAACAGTGATACTTTTTGATAGGGTTCAAAATTATTTGATCAAATTTCTAGAGAGAATTTTGTCTTAAGAGACAGCATTTCGAGAAGCCTGCTGTCCCTTTCCCCCATATATGCCAAAATAAAACTAGTAGAAATGGTAGTAAAAAGTAACTACAAAACGATTTTGTTTTCACAAAAACCTTAATTTTTAAGATTTCCGAAAAGCGAACAACTGAGACAGCTTTGGATCATAGCTTTGGATTGATACTGTACCGGGGAAGGCGATGAACTATTCTGTGGTTTGCATTTTAGACAAGAAGACATTAAGGTCTTATCACCGAGATCGAAATTGAGATCGGATACTGTTCCAAGCATTTTTCGTGCTGCACGTGTTATTCTATAGTTCTATTTAATTAATTGATTATGAATTATTTTCTGTTGTAGACTTCAAAACCACCCTATTGTTAATAAGCACTGATATGTTGAGAGTAGTGATAGGTTTTTCATTGAGGTGTTGTCGTCATCATCAAAAATCATCAAAATTTTATTAAGTCTGGCCCAATAATCAAATAATTTGGAAAAGGAGACTACATAAATTAAGATTATAAAAAAATAAAACAGACAAAATAAAAAACACATACACACACATACAAATATTCATTCACTCATGTGAACGTGGTTGTATTAGCATAATTAAAATATTGTTCTTGTTTTGTTATTATACTATTATTTTTATTTTACTGAGAGTCAGTTTGCTTTGGAAGTATATTGGCTCATTTTCTGTGGAGGTAGGCATGATGATTGCGACACATTTTTAAACTAAGCCTTAGTAATTGTTTATTTGTAATTTTCTCTGTAAAATGAATAAAACAATTTAATTATAATTTTGAGATTAGCATTTGAGTTTTTTATTAGTTTATACTTTATATAATAGAACAGAGTATAAATATAAAGCACTTACACCTTCCAATTTGTTGGAACAATTTTCCTAGGGATGGCGATCTGAGATCGATTAATGGAAAAATTGATCGATCGATGGAGTAGAGAATCAATTTAGTGAATTGATGGCGGACGCCCAAAAATGCAGTTTCCATTATATTTGTATTTGTAAGACCACAACTATAAAATAGTTAGCTAGTAAGCTAATATGAATATTTATTTTTAGTGACACTAGGTCACAATTCGTAGCTTGCTTCTGCCAAACAAATATAATATTAATATCAGTGGCGTTACCCTAAAGCGGGGTTCCATGTGCCAGTAGACTGTATGATTAATTAGCTATAAATGACAACAAAGAAATTACTGTTTTATTGTTTTATTTAGAGATACATATTTCCTGTGAATGATCAGAGTCCGTGATCAAAATCCTCTGATGTTCGTGGTCAGTGCGCGTTCGTCTTTTTTACTAGTAATAATACTAAGAGGCGCTTTTATTATTTACCGTTGAACGACTTTATCGTCACGTTTTTACCGCCCACGATATAATAGATTATCGAAATGTATGTTTAAATGTAAAATATAAAATATTCCTATTATGTCGTGAATGGTAAAATTATGACGATAAATTCGTTCAACAGTAAATTATAACAGCGTTCAATGCCTCTCATAATAGAAACAAGTAACAAAAATGTACGAATACGTCGTGGTCGCTGTTATAATTAGGTACCATTCAATCCATAAAATTACCATTCAATCATTTTTAAAACGAATAAGCATTTAAATAGTCAGAATAATTAAAATAATTCAAATTT
Source organism: Zeuzera pyrina (assembly GCA_907165235.1). Taxonomy (NCBI): domain Eukaryota; kingdom Metazoa; phylum Arthropoda; class Insecta; order Lepidoptera; family Cossidae; genus Zeuzera; species Zeuzera pyrina. Next base: position 16,961,516 of record OU015624.1, read on the forward strand.
GGTGTAGGTGTACTGATTCTTCAAAATCCTGGTTGACCCGGATAACCCGGAATTAATCACATTACATCATGGAGGTTTATATTAATTCACCAATTAAAAATCTTAAAAAAATGTGCTATCGATATTACAATAGGGCAGCTCTAGCACTTACAGTGATTTGTATATATGGATATAAAAGATTATATAACATACCCGACACGACAGAATGGCTTAAGAGATGACAAAGACTAAAGTATATATATCTTTATATATATTTAAGGTACTTAGCCTTAGTGCGAAAGTGAATACCGACGCAAAAGTTACGTCTTAAATATAATTCGTCCATAAATACTTGGTCCTAGGCTGTTGCCTGTTGACCACAGAGCAAATGCCCAGTGACAAATACCTGACAATGACTTTTTGGCGGGAACGGGAAAAGTGAGGTTGTCATTTTATTTAAATTTTCTATTTTTTACATTTTTGGTAGTTTTAAAGTACAAAAGTGATAGTATATTGTACTTTAAAGTTTTGTGTAAGTGAAAAGAATGGAGTAGGTTTAAATAAACATGTGTAGCTGAAATTCTCTCGCTCTTCCAAGAAGTCCTTTACAACTTCAGTAACTTACTATCACTTTACTGGAGGAGTTTTACGATATGAAAAAACTAATTTACTTGTAAATCTACTTATTAATAAGTGACATTGGCAAATGTGCTAGACTGTGCGCCATGCCATAAAGAAAGAAAAAAAAACCACGAGTCCTGACGGTCTTGACATTTGTGGTCCTGAAAATTGCTTAGGGATGGGCAAATGGAAAAATATATCGATATATATTGTATCGATATTTTTAGACAATATCGATATATGCAGAGCAAAAAATATCGATATTTCGATATATCGATGTTTTTGCCCCAAGGTGCGATTACCTAAAAAATTGTCAAAATATTCGAACGTGAAAAAAAATGGACACATTTTGCAGTTATATTAGTTTTATACATACATACATATCCTCACGTTGTATCCCTAACGGAGTAGTCAGAGAGGACGGAGCGCCAAGCGTCGCGGTTCTTACATACTTCTTTCGCTTCCTTAAATCTCATCATTCTCCTCACACATTTACCCCTACGTATGCGAGAGCTTTTGACATTTCCATTCGCTAACACTGGCTATTATTACAAAAATAAATGGAATACATAATCAATATCACAGTTCAAGTTCAAGTGTCATAGAATGTACAGAGTATTCCGTTTGTTTAAATGTTTTGTTCAAAATTTTGTGGTAAAAGTTGTGTTTTTAACGTTTACGTTTTGTGCTATTTTTCAATGTTTCTGTACTCATTAAAGTTGTGTATTCAAAGTTGCGTACAATAATTGCATAAGTGAGATATCGGAAAGAAAGTGTTTAAAAAGTTTAACGTTGGTTTCAGTGATTTTTGAATTCGCTCAAATTAAATTAAACTACCCTACCATTGTAACAATTTGTAAAGCTACTATTTAACTTCAAGCTATATACTTTTCAACATATTGGATAATTGATGAGTGGATGAGTGATACGAGAACTTCATAAATTATATACCATACACGTTACACATAGGATCATATCTTCACTTCTAATTATTTTTATTCTTCGATTTTTATTATTTGCACATTTTAATCAATTTTAAATATATAATGATCTGCTTGGCATGCAATAAGTCTGTATCACCAGCGGAATTAATGCAATGTACCTCATGTAATGGTAATTATCATTACAAATGTCTGGGAATAACTTCCGGAACGTATAAAAAACAATCTAAATCTTATAAGGGCTCTTGGTCTTGTCCGGGATGCTTGAGTAAAAAGTCCAGGACAGATAATACAAATACGCCGCTGCGTGATATTGATTTGGTTCAGAGCCCGGAGAGCAATATTGATTCTGATTATTCAAAAGTTTCTCCATCAGTGTCTAATGAGAATCTTGTGCATCCTGAACTACTTCATATATTGAAAGAAATGCTGAGGTCTGAGTTGATGAATATGAAAAGTGAATTAGAAACCTCTTTGAATATATCAATTAGAGAAGAATTGAAGCCTCTCCGTTTAGAAATTCAAGAAGTTAAAAACTCAATCAGCTTCATTAACAGTAAATATGAGGAAATTTCTTCACGCATGAATACCATTGAGGAAAAATTTGAAAATTCACTAACATCTGTTAAAGCTGAAAGTATGAGGGAAATGAATGGCAGATTGGATAAAATTGAGGGCGATATCAACACACGTGAACAGTGGGGCAGAAGGTCAAATATAGAGATAATTGGAATACCGGAAAAGACAGGAGAAAATTTATTGGGTATTCTATGTAATTTAACTAAGCGAGCAGGTTTTGAAATAGATCCAGTAGCAGACATTGACTTTGTGACAAAGGTTTCATCGAGCTCAAAGGATATTAAAAAAACGTAAACCTGTAATTGTACGTTTTCAAGCACGGTATAAAAAGGATGACTGTTTAAATCGTCTCCGAAAATTTAAAAACATTAAGGCTTATGACCTTGGGTATGAAAATTTTGACAGTTACATTTATTTTAATGATCATTTAACTCGAAATAATAAACAATTACAAAAAAAATAGTAAAGGAAAATAAATAAAAATATATTTGGGTGAAACACTGTTCTATATTTGCTCGCCGAGACGACATTAGCCCTATAATTCACATTTCATCTAGATTTGATTTCAAAAAATTGGTATAAGTATTATTTTATTTTATTTATTTGTAGTTTTTTTGTACTTTAATGCATTTTTGTGCGGCAACTTTATTGATTCTGTTTTTCCATGTACATTCATATATGAAATTATCATAATAATTTTAGATTTGGTATCAAACATCGGTTTATGGGTGGCGGTAGTCATTTCTGACGAGAATATTGTTTTTCATTTTCTACCTTATTCACAGTAATTTATAATGGTATGCCTGGTGGTCGATTTTGTTGCCTACTTTTACAATGTTATAAGTATGCTTTTATATTTGTATATTAATTTACTTTTATTCATCAATGGATGATTTACTGAAAGTTTAATATCAGAATGTGCGCGGTTTACGCACTAAAACTAATGATTTCCTTAAAAACGTCTTATGTACTGAATTTGATATTATCTGTTTAAGTGAAACTTGGTTGTTACCTGGAATTTTCAATGCCTAATTATTTGACTCACGTTATAATGTCTATAGATGTGGAAGGGATTAAGCGCGTGCAATCGAGTAATAATATATCAGATATCTTGACTCTCTCCTTAAATATAAGTCATGGATATTACATAACCCGTTGTAATTTGTTCTGCTGCTATTTCCCACCCTGCGGTTCTCTTGGAGATTCCGAGCTAGAGTTCTATGAATATGTTTCGAAGTGTGTTCTTGACCACCCTGATGAAAAGTTTTTCATTTTGGGAGATTTTAATATTCGACAGGCACATTGGTCAGGAGAGTCTGTGGGTTCGGCTGCGAATCTGTCGGCGATTTCAGCATGCCACTGGTGGAATCCTTGTCAGCTTTTCTGTCATTTAACAACTTTCAACAGTTTAATTTAATTAACAATAAAAAGACGGAAATGTCAAAAGCACTCGCATACCTAGGCGAAAATGTGTGAGGAGAATGATGAGATTTGAGGAAGCGAAAGAGGTGTGTAAGGACCACGACTCCTGGCGCTCCGTCCTCTCTGACTACCCCGTTGGGGATACAGCGTGAAGTTATGTTATGTTATGTTAACAATAAAAATAATAGACAATTGGATCTTATTATAGCCAATTTTGAATGCACGGTTAGGCATGCTTCTTTCCCACTAATTAAAGAAGATGAATATCATCCCGCTTTGCTTGTTTCGATGATCGGTTTTAATTGTAGTGTACTGCGTTCTCTTCCCCGTAAAGTCAAGCTTTTTCATGCTGCAGATTATGTAATGATTAATTCTGTTTTATCATCTGTTGATTGGGAGCTTGAATTGGATACAAATAATATAGATGAAGCGGTTGACACATTTTACACATTGTTAGACTCTGTTACATCTCAGTATGTCCCTACTAGGGTTGTGCGCAGTAATCGTAGATATCCCGTTTGGTTCTCTAAACCATTAATAAAAATCATAAATGAAAAATTAAAGTTTCATAAGAAATGGAAAATTTACGGACGTTTTGAAGATTACGATACGTTTTCCTTATTGCGTGAAAGGCAAAAAGTTGTACAAGCAGAGTGTTACAATAATTTTCTCTTAACTGCGGAAACAAAAATTCATGAGAACAGTAAATTCTTTTGGAATTATATAAAATCAAAAAAGAATACATCCGATCTTTCCGATACACTGTTCTTGGGCAATACATCTACTTCCAACGCTCGCGAAATCTGCGATTTGTTTAATAAATATTTTCACTCTGTATTTGTGCTTAACGAAGAAAGTTCATTTACAGATAACGCCAACATTTCTAATGGTGTGTTGAATTTGACTAGTATAAAAATAGAGAGTAGCAGAATTTTAAAATATTTAAAAGACTTAGACATAAAAAAGAACGCTGGCTCTGATGGTATACCTCCTATTTTTTTGAGAGAATGTTGTTATCATCTCTGTGAGCCCTTAACTATACTTTTTGGGTTGTCTTTGGGTTCGGGGGTGGTACCTAATATATGGAAAAAATCATTTGTGACACCCATTTTCAAATCAGGTAATATTCACGACATAGAAAATTACAGGCCCATTTCCAAACTTAGTATTATCCCTAAACTCTTTGAAAAAATAATGTATGATCTGATTTTTCCTATTTTAAGACCTTACATAATAGAAGAGCAACATATGTTTGTTAATAAAAAATCAACTGAATCTAATTTGTGTGAATTCACGGATGAGGTAACTCGCGCAATGCAAAATGGATATCAGGTCGACGTCGTATATACAGAATACTCAAAGGCGTTCGATAAAATTTCGCATCACATTCTAATTAAAAAACTTGAACTAATCGGTATACATGGTGATCTTCTTCGTTGGATTGAATCCTATTTGCGTGATCGCAGCCAGGCAGTTGCAGTGAGAGGTTTCTGTTCGTCTTTTTTTACCAGCTTATTCGGGGGTACTACAAAGATCACATCTTGGTCCTCTTTTCTTTAATATATTTATCAATGACGTAACATCTTGCCTTCATAAATCAAAATGTTTTCTTTACACTGATGACAATAAAATTTTTAAACAAATTCGTAGTACTGAAGACTGTTTGGATTTGCAGCTGGACCTTAACAGGCTTTCCCAATACTGTAAGGATAATCAGTTATATTTAAAGGTCAAAAAATGTAACGTTATTACATTCTCCAATAAAAAGCATACTATCCATTATGATTATCAATTAAATAATGAAATAGTACAAAGGGTATCAGTTGTGAAGGATTTTGGTGTTTATTTGGACAGTAATCTTACTTACCGAGCCCATTTTCAATACATTTTGACAAAAAGTAATCGAATGTTGGGTTTTATTTTTAGAATGGCAAAGGAATTTAAATTTTCAAGTACAATACAATTATTATTCATTTCGCTGGTAAGACCTATTCTTGAGTATTGCTCAACTGTGTGGAATCCATACTACGACAATCACAGTAATTTTATAGAAAAAATACAAAATAAATTGAAAAGATATATTATTTACAGAGGACAACAGTGTAAACAGCAATCATTCGTGAATGACCTGCCCACACTTAAAAGCCGCCGCACCTTCAAAGATATAATGTTTTTATTCAAAATTCTGAGAAATGAAATTGATTCACCGTATATAAAATAAATTTCAACTGCCCTTGTCCAAATTCTCGTCGGAGAAACTACCTCTTTTACTTGCCGCCACACAAAACTAATTATATGTTAAATGTATTTATTATTAGAACATGTAAATATTACAACAATAACTTATTGTTGTTATATAATATGCTGTAGCATATTATATTTTAGCACAGCACAGAGTACAGTACACACACAGAGTAACATCAAAAAAGCAACCACAGAGTAGACAACCCTTTTTATATATAATAAATTACCTCTACTCTACATGTATTTGATTAAAATGACGAAGTAACAGCTTTTTTTCTGTTTTGCACACATTTCTAAAGCACCAATCGTTTGCAAAAACAATCTTCTCCGGGTTCATGACTTTGTACACGGATTTGTTTATTATATCTTTTATTCGTCCTATACGTAATTTTTTCCGCTCAGGCGACTTAACGTGCGTATTTTCATCCCTGCTCGACAGCTTTACTTTTTTACTTAAAAATACTAAAATAAATACCTACAATACGACTGAAAAACATTGTACTCTCAGATTACTAGGTAGTGATTACTTAGTGCATAGAGAAAATTATATATACTGACTTAGTGGCTAGGTTAGGTTAGATTAGGTTAGGTTAGTGCTCGATGTGCATAGAGAAAATTATATATACTGACTTAGTGGCTAGGTTAGGAAAAAAGCCGGATGCACGTATGCCAACTGTCAAATTGACAACAACGGTTATTGACGTTCGGCGCACGGACATTCCTGTTTCTTGCGATGAATGAACATATACAAATTGAACTATTACAGCTGACTACGATGGTTTTACCCAATTTTGATTATTGTATAAAAATAATACACCAAAAAGCTAACAGATGGCATTAAAAGCTCTGTTTCACAAAAAAAGTGACATTCATTGTTTTTCCCGTGGAGTATTCAAATATAATAAAGGTTAAAAACAAATATCGAATTTGATACTCAGAAATAAATATCGATAATTGATATTTTGAAATTAAAAATATCGACGATATTTATCGATTATTTTCTGTAAAAATATCGATATTTTGATATATTGATATTTTTTGCGCATCCCTACAATTACTGACAATTGCACCATAAAATATATAACCATACTATTGTTCTCGATTTATAAAAATTTTATTAATTTTAAAACAATGTTACAGCAAAAATTACTAGTGTGACCGTTTTTCCGTGGTTATCTTATTGTTCAGTAACTTATTCAATTTAAAATAACTATCTCCGTTCGAATTAAGACTTTAGGCATAGAGGTTATATTTTAGGTTGTAAAATTTGAAAGTAATTGTCTGTAAATGTAATACTTAAAAATGTTTTGTTGGGGTAATTCAACTCACCACGAATTGTGTTTAGAAGGTCCTGATAATTTGGATTTGGTAAGTTTAACATACTACATTGAAATGTGCAATTGGATTAATCTCATGCTTTTGCATACTTCTTTCGCCTCCTCAAATCTCATGATCCTTCTCCTCAAACTTCCACTAATGGACTAGTTGTCACATATACATATTCTCATATTTTTAACTAACCATTTATTTTTTAAAGTAACATATGCTTTGATTATTTACTTCAAAGCTTGTTGTTAGTCGCTCATCAAAATTTTGTATGCATTTAAAATAATTATGGGTACAAAATCAGCCTTAATGTTTTTCACTATAAAGCATTTGGCAATTAGCAAGTCAATCCAATAAGACAATCCAGTATAGGAATCATGTAAACATACTTTCCAAGACATGGATTGTCTTTGGGTTTTTTCCCAAGCTGTTCCAGTGAATAGAATTGTTTTTATTCACTGGAACGATTGTAAGGCTACAGCTTCAATAGAGATTGGTTGTTGGATTGACTTAACTATTAGCCTTGTGAAAAAGAGGCATAACTTACTGCAAACTTCATACAATCTTTATATAAATTTTTCTCATGATCCTGCAAAACAGCTTAATGTTGACTGATTTTTTTTGTTTGCAAGTTGATAATTAATCATTTTATAATTTCAAATTTATTGTGTTATACAGTTTATCAAATTTTTAGTACTCATTAATGTGCTTAATTTATGGAACAAAGTAGTAGAGTATCTCAAAATTTATTGAGAAAATAGTTATAATTTTTTTTATTAACCACACTGAGTATTCAAGTATTGACTTATTGTATATAATTATCTGTTGATTGCTATAGCATTGATAACATTGAACTGCTTTGAACTTTATAATGCCATATTTCATATAGCTATCTATTATTAAATAAATTATGATTAAGTAAGAATAAAATATTTTTTAAATATTTATAGGTGATAAAACCAACATTATCAAAATGGCGAGAGAGCAATCATATAAGACTGGTTTCTGCAGGAGAATTCCATGCTCTGTACCTCACAAACCAGGGTCAATTGTACTCTTGTGGTAATAATGATGTTGGGCAATTAGGTCGCCATACTGAATCTGATGATGGAAAAAATCCTGGTAATTATTATAGCACTTTTTTATTATGGAGTGGAAATTTTATTACTTTATTATGAATGGAAGTTTTAATGTTAAACATGTAACTAACATAAACATAACTTTTGAATATTATTTTGTAGTTATTCGTAAACAGCTTTGTTATATACCATAAACACAGCTTATAATCAGCGATTGGAGTCATGGATGTGATTACAATCAAAAGGTATGGATACAAATAGGGATAAGACCCAAAATTACCGGGATGTTTCAGGATTCAGTACCTTAGTAACAAGTAAATACTATACATTACTAGGATTCCAAATGAAGATGATTAATGTTTGTTATATCTTAAAATCTATGTTAAACCTATAAAAATTAATAACAGGAAATTGGTTACCAATATAAGTAAATAATACAATCATTATGATTCTTGGGGTCTATATTTTTCTCAAAAACAAACATTTAACAGCTTTCACTAAAGAAATGAAAATCTGTTGTATAAACTTAATTAATATAGAATTTTGGGTCATATTGATACTTTCGATAGTAATCACACCTATGACTGATCAGTGGTCACTGCTTATAATAAATGTTATATTAGATAGTATTCCAGATTAATTATTATCAGTGAAACTATATATGTTGTATGGAAGTTTCAAAAACTGAGGTGTTTAATAACTTATGTCTTAATTAGGTCTGTAATTGAATTGTAGTACCATTTTTTAAATGCCATTAGGTGACATCCATACGTTTTAATTCTTTCGCTTATTTTTAACATATTCTGAAATTTAAAAAGAATATGTTCATTTTTAGTTTATTGAAAATTAAAACTAGTTAATTAATTAAAACTACATTGCTTATTACCATGATTGTTCAATTATTAAGTTTAAAAAATATTACTTACAATGAAATATTAGGTAGATACCTAAATAATTTAAAATGTAGTTATACTTATAATTATGAAATAATTTGTACCTTTTTCAGCATTAGTAGAAACTTTTAAAGGCTGCACTATAGCAGCTATAGCATGTGGTATCCAACATTCAATGGCCCTGGATGAATGGGGACAACCATTTAGTTGGGGTTCAGACAGCATGGGCCAACTTGGTAGTAATCTTGGTGCACATGCCCAAGACAAACCTAAAATTGTCAAATTCTTAGCAACGAAAAATGTGATACAAATTGCATGTGGTTCATACCATTCTTTAGCTTTAACAAATAGTGAGTACACAATTGCATTATTTTTTTAGCCTATGTTACAAAATTTCAATCAGTTCGGTTTATATATTCTAGAAAATCTAAAATTGCTAATATTGATTGAGTATTGAAGTTATATTGAGAATAACAAGGTTGCATGTAAATGATAGCCGGTTCAGTGTAGTTATTTCTATGTATTTGACATTGCATTAAGAACTAGTGTGATTTCTCAATATTATGTGTATGTCAACAAAAATGAGACTACTGTTGACTATTGTCAAAGACCATACATACCATAAGTAAAATGTTTTTAGGTTCTTGTAAGATAACTAACTACTGAATTCTATTCATTTATGAAAATGACTGTTCATAATATCTTGATGTATTTACAAACATGTCTTGTCATGCCTAAGGTTTCAGCATAGGGCAAACCTGACATGTATTTATTGCATTAAACACCCAAAATAGGTGCTAAATGAAATCACTGCAGTCATTTATGTATTTTTTTTAAAATTTTTTTTTTATGATGCTAGTTAAGTTGTTTAAATCTCATAACCCAGATGTTTTCACGCTTCAAATATAATATGTAGAATCTATAAAAATAAATTATTTGAATAAGAATCACCAACAATCTACAAATAAGAACTGTTATACAATGATCTATTAAATCCTTTAGTTAAGTATGTGATTTACTAGTCTAATAAAAAATCTGGCATTGTAGGTGTTGACAAAGAAATGTGCAGTTCAAAGATCTTACCTTTACTTCTCCGATAAAAAGGTCCTCATAAAAGACAACTTCAAATTTTTATTACAAATTAAATTATATACTTACATGAACTAGAACACTTTTCGAGTGTTCACCCGCTTAAGAAATCTAAATATAAAGTGCAAGTACTTTGCGGCAGTGTTGGGCAAAATATAATTCTAAAAATAATTAACAAGTAAAATTGTAATTGTAATTGTGAACAATTAAAATAAATAATTGTAATTGCAGTTTTTGACAACTAACAATTAATTAATTGTAATTGGAAAATCTTATAATTACGATTCATAAATTGTTATTGTGAAATCTTACAATTACTATTAACAAATTGTAATCGTGAAATTTTACAATTACAATTTATTAATTGTTAATTGTTTCGTTAATCTCAATTGCAATTATACTATATACCTATACAAAGCTGAAGGTCTACTCAATCGGCATGATATACTCTCCCGTAATGTCAAAAAAAGAAGAAATAAATGCAACAGAAATACTAACAATACAAAATAATAATAACAGTACAAATAAGTAACTAAAAAAATATAAAAGTTTTAAGAAACGCGAACTCGCGGGAATAACCGAAACCGAGATCACATAAAAAATTACAATATGTGATTTGTTGCTACAATCTGTTTTATTTTATTAACCCTGACGCAAAAAGAGTGGTGTTATAAGTATAACATGTGTATCTGTGGCATCATAGCGAGTTTTTTTTGTTTGAAAGGTGACTTGATCAAGAGTGTTCTTAGCAATGATTAAACTGGTCCGATCGATTCGAAATTTAGTATTCTGTGACTTCAATTGTGAATATGTGGACAGAGTGTCGATCGCAACGTGTTTAAAAAGCATGAAATAAAACATAAATGAAAAATGTATTCAAAACCCGACTCAAAAAACATCTAAAAATTAAAAAAAATAATATGTTAGGTTACGTATTAATCCTTTATGTGTTAAGGCTTATGATAACTTGTAATATAAATAGTAGCAGTAACATATTGTCATGTTTGGACCTTTTGTCCAAGGAATAAGGTCGATTTTAAAACGGTGCTAGACACGTAACTTTTAGTGCTTATATCTCGAGATCTAGGGTTTGCAGAGTTATGACCTAAAAACGCATAGGTTTAAGGTGTACTATCGAATGGTATATATATATAAGGTGGGTAGCTGCGCGACAACTAAGACGCTTTGCAAATTGCTCCCGTATTTTACAAATAAATCAGTGGAAAAAGCAACAATTAAACACCAAAGTGCTGCTAAACTCTTAGTAAACGTGAAAGTGCATCGATTGAGGAAATAAACTCGAAAATTCGTGAAGAATAGTGCGAAAATAACAATAGGTAACTAAAATCCACAATCTTGGAGGTTATAAAAATTAGACAATACAATTATAAAAAATTCGAGTTCGATTAGACTACATAAATATGGACATGAAAGTCATATTGGAGAAAATATCAGAAGAAATGACAAAACAAGGTGAAATAATAATTAGAATGGTCACAGACAACATAACAAAAACAATTGATGAGAAAATGAAACTACTCACTATTGAAAACCAACAGATGAAAACAGAAGTAGAAGTTATGAAGACTAAAGTACAGACCTTAGAGAAAGCTGCTAGAAAAAAGAATCTAATTCTACATGGAGTACCAGAGAAGGAAAAAGATGACAGTGAGCTTATAGAATTAACCTTGGAAACTTTAAACAAACTAAGTGAAGCAGGTGATTTAGAATTGTGGGACAAGTGGAAACTGAGCAAGTGCTACAGAATTGGGAAACCCAAAGAAAAATCAAACAGACCTATCCTTATTTCAGTTACACTTGAATGGAGACGCAAAGCTGTGTTAAAGAATAATAAGAAGTTCTCGGAAGGGATATACACCACAGAAGACCTTCCTAAAGAAGTTCTCAATAAAAGGAAAGAACTCCTACCTAAATTAAAAGAAGCAAGAGAAAATGGGAAGATCGCCTACTTTAGTTATGATAAATGAACTGTGAAGGAAAGAACTAAGAAGAGAAAGCGAGTACCTTCAGATTCTCCAACAGAAGGCAACTATTGAAGCATTCAAAACCCAAGCAAAATCAACACTGAACAAATACTTTCGAGCTGAAAGCAAAAATCAATAACAATGAACAGGCAGAGGCACCCGGAACACAATCAACCCCGACAATAGCAAACAAAAGAAACAACTACAAGCAACACAACAAGACAAAACACAGCATACCTGTCTCCCAACCCGGCCGGTCCCCGTGGGAGTACTAGACCACTACCCCCTGGATGAACTAAATATAAGCTTAAACTCAAAAATAAGAAAAACAGAATATATTAATATATCCACACTTAATACAAGAACACTAAGAACCAATGAAGCACTAATGGAGTTAGAACAATCATTAGAAAAAATCACCTGGGATATAATTGGATTAAGTGAGGTCAAAAGAGTAGGTGAACAGATAGAGGAGTATGAGAAATATATCCTGTACCACATCGGAACAATACCAGGCATGTATGGAGTTGGTTTCCTTATAAAGAAATGCTACAAGAAATACATTCAAGACTTTACAGGAATATCAGATAGAATAGCTAAACTTAATATAACATTACCTGGATTCGAACCAATCTCCATCATACAAATATATGCTTCTACAAAAGTTGCCACAGAAGAAGAAAAAGACCTATTCTATGATCAATTACAAACAACGCTAGAAAGGTCACACAAAACCTTATTCCTGATTGGTGACTTTAACAGCCAAATAGGAGAAAGACGATTAAACGAAGACAATATACTAGGACTATACAGTACAGGAAAAAGAAATAATAACGGACAACGACTAGTAGACTTAGCACAAAGAAACGACATGAAGATAATGAACAGTTTCTTCAAAAAATCAAAAAACAAGAAATGGACATGGATATCACCAAATGGAGAAGTAAAAAATGAGATAGACTTCATAATCACAAATAAACCCCAATACATTGCTGACATAGACACTGTAAATCAAGTCAATTTTAATACAAATCATCGAATGGTAAGAGGCAAGATATACATGAAAAAGCCAAGAAATGGAAGAAAACATTTCAAAATAAACATTAGACCAGAAGTAGTGCCAACAACAATACCAGAAAAACTTTTGAAACATTTAAAAGAAAAGTTAGCTTCAGGAACTAACCACCAAAAAGACATACAACAAAAATATAATTTACTAGTAGAAGGACTGAACGAAATCACAAAAAAGACAAACTGCATAATCAGCCAAAAAGACAAAATAGGTATAGAAGCAAGAAAATTGATGGAATACAGAAAACCATTATTAGAAAATAGGGAAAGAAATAGAAAAGAAATAGCAAATATAAGTAAACAAATAACAGTTGAGATAAGAAAACACTAAAAAGAAACTAGAAGAAAGTTACTCCAACATCACATAGAAAAAACTGGAGGAACAAAGAAAGCTCTCAAGCAACTTAAAGAAAGTAAGCCTTGAATGCCAAGTATGGAGGATAAGGAAAAGAAAAAGACAACCAACAGAACCCATATCACAGAAATAGCAACACAGTTTTACAGAAACCTATACAAAGATACAGAAAAAAAGGACAAATATCAGGACTCCTTAATCGAAGAAGAAGAAACAATCCCAGTCATACTATCAAGCGAAATCCAAAAAGCAGTTATGTCACAAAAGAACTGCAAAGCACCAGGTGAAGATCAAATAGCAAATGAAGTCATCAAAGGATGTTTAGAATCTATAGTCGACTTAACTACAAAGTTATTCAATGAAATCTTAGAAAAGGAGTAGATACCAGAACAATGGTCAAAATCCACAATTGTTTTACTGCACAAGAAAGGCGACAAAGATGAAATGAATAACTACAGACCAAAAAGTCTGTGAGGAGAATGATGAGATTTGAGGAAGCGAAAGAGGTGTGTAAGGACCGCGACTCCTGGCGCTCCGTCCTCTCTGACTACCCCGTTGGGGATACAGCGTGAAGTTATGTTATGTTATGTTATGTTAAAAAGTCTAATACCCAATCTATACAAAATCTTTGCGAAAGTTATCCTTAACAGAATTAGCAATAATTTAGAAGAGAATCAACCTAAAGAACAGGCCGGGTTCAAAAGTGACTGTTCTACTCTAGACCATATACATACCATAAGACAAATATTGCAGAAATATAACGAATATACCAAAATATATTATTTAGCCTTTATCGATTATAACAAGGCATTCGACTCCATAAAGCATAAATTTATATGGGAAGCCTTAAGAAACCAAGGTGTTCCAATAAAATATATAAGGATTATCAAAAAAATATATAAAAACCCCACAGCTAAGATAAAAACAGAAAAAATTGGAGAAGAATTTGATATTGAAAAAGGTGTTAGACAAGGAGACCCGCTATCACCCAAGCTGTTCTCAGCTGTTCTGGAACTAAACTGGGACGCTTATGGAATAAACATAAATGGAGAAAAATTACATCATTTGAGATTTGCAGACGATCTGATTATTTTAGAGGAAACACCGGAAACTCTCCATACTATGATACAACAACTAGGAGACAAGAGCGAAGAAGTGGGCCTGGCAATGAATATAAATAAAACAAAATTAATGACAAATAGAATACAGAGTATGATTAAGATAAATAACAACACTATAGAATATGTAAGTCAATATATATATTTAGGACAAATAATCTCACCTGAAGACCAAATACAGAAAGAAATAGAAACAAGAATAAACAACTCATGGAAAAGATATTGGTCACTTAAAGAAATAATGAAAAATCCTCAGTTTGCAATGAAAGACAAAGAGAAATTATTTAACACTTGCATATTGCCATGCATGTTATATGGCTGCCAGACATGGGCATTAACAGAGAAACAAAGAAAAGCTCTACAAATATGTCAGAACAGGATGGAGAGAAGTATGCTGAGTGTCAAACTGAAAGACAGAATAAAACTGACCGATATAAGAGCTAGAACAGGTGTGACCGATGTGACATACACGGTGAAGAAATTGAAATGGAAGTGGACAGGACATACAATACGAAGCAGAAAAAACAAATGACTAAGGACGTCACTGTATGGTATCCTCGGGATGGGTAAAGGAGACGGGGAAGACAAAGGAAAAGATGGGAGGATGAGATAAAAGCAGCTGCAGGACCAACATGGAGTAGGAAGGCCATGGATAAACAGCTTTGGAAAACCCTAGGGGAGGCCTTTGCCAAAGGGCAAGCAGATTAAATTAAGAAATAAGTAAAATGTTAGTTATAGTTTTAAATCTGAATAAAGGCTTATTTTATTTTATTTGTTTATTTATTATCGAATGGTATAACCTAATAAAAAAAAAGGTTTGAAATATATCGTCGTGTTTGTATAGTTACAAAAAAATTTGCAAAATTTAACCCAATGAAACAGTCTAAACCTTATCTTGCATTTGTCCTCACGAAGTTTCAGTGATTGAAGTTGAAACCGAAGTTGAAAATTGTTATTATTGAAGTTTACAATTTTTATATAGAAAAGACCATTAATTTTAAAGATGTGATTTATATCAAAACCTCAGACACAAAAAAAAACCTATAAAAATTAAAAAATAGAATTTCTGGGCCTTGTCCTTTAACTTTAATATTTAAATAAATAATTTGTAATATTTTGTGATTCAAGCGTGGTCGCGTCGGGGGACCGCTAAATAAATTGTTGTTTTGTTACTTATCTACGTTATCTAGATAGAGTACTTATATTAAAATTGCATATTTTTTTAATTCATTACCAAGCTTCTTTTTATTTATATTCTGTTATTTATTTTATTTATTTAGCGGCGCTAATAATTGAGAATTCGAATTTAACGTATTTGAGCTTAAATAAAATCATAACAATTTATTTTCTTTTACTTTTATACATTACCAGTTTTTTATTAATAAATTTTGAAACAGAGTATGAATAAAATTCTCATGAAGTTTTGTAGGTACAAAAGCTGTGTCACTTCTGCGGTGACGACATGTTGTTACACTACGTTGAACGAAACGCGTAAGCGCCATGACACTGGAAAATGGTAGAACAAAAGCATATCAAAAATGTTTATTACGAATGTTATAATTTGGCTAATATGTCGATTTTAATTGATACTCTAATAGTCAAATTATAATATTCAATAGGATTTTGTCACAATACGCAAAATAATATTATTTTTCATAGTGATAAGTACATAGAAGACAGGGGTGCCAAACTCAAGTCTTTGCGTGTACATATTTCAAAACAATATTGTGAAAAAAAAGTTTAGCACAGATATGCAGTATAATACATTTTTAGAAAGGTAATTTTATGTACTTTACAAAACAGCATTTAGCTTTCAATTATTTTTTTTAATAATTTAAATACGCATTTTTTTATTAACAAAAAATACATACATATGTTAATATTTACAAACTTAAAACTATACATTATCTTAAATAATAAACTTCCTCAAAGTTGCCGCTTAGAAAGCTGTCATTGCTCAAGGTACCTAGCAGACTGGCAGCAATTTTTGGATTACTGCAGTAATATTCAATAGGTGAATACCTAATGCGCATCAGGGCTATGTTCTTTCACTTTAAATACTGTAATAGTTCAGGAAGACTCGCGAGAATACGAGAAGCAGCCGTCAACTTTGAATGGAAAATCATGCTTTAATCGGC
Organism: Zeuzera pyrina; assembly: GCA_907165235.1. Taxonomy (NCBI): domain Eukaryota; kingdom Metazoa; phylum Arthropoda; class Insecta; order Lepidoptera; family Cossidae; genus Zeuzera; species Zeuzera pyrina. The sequence goes on from OU015624.1 coordinate 16,978,356, forward strand.
CATGGTTTTTAGCTTTTTTTACTTATGATATGTAAACTGATTCGTTGGCGGAAGAAGCTGCCAGCCCGGCGGTCTCCCGAAGCCTCGACCAGTCTCTTACAAATATCAGAAACCAGCGATGGGCTTCGGGGCTCCAGGGACCCAAAGTTTCGACTGCAAAAGGCGTAAATATGAAACTCTCAGAGAGAGTCGCATACTAACGCCGCTTCAAGTTCTCGGCAGTGCTGGCCGCGGCACCTGCTGACTTGGAAGTCGCCGGCACATGGGAAACAGCAAGTGTATCGACACAAGTGGCATCCCACACCAGCGATCTTCCAAGTTTCCAAGGAATGAGCGTCAAATCATCCGGTCTCCTGCCGTCGCTGCGCACAATACCTACAGGCTCTAAGACTGCAGGAACGCCAGCGGCGACAAGAGCCCGCCGAATGACGTCATTCAAGGCAGCATGTCGTGACATGCGGCACACACTACGTAAACAGGATAAACCGTGGTGACCTAGTACATCGACGAGATCACCACAGCGGCAACGGTGAAGAAGGTTAGTCCTGGCCCCCAGACGAAGGGATACTATGAGAGAAAGCGTGGTATTGTCGATTAAGGTTCCTAAGTTTTTTGAAGGTATTACCTTCAACCAGTGTCCTGACTCCTTCTCAGAAACAGCTAGGAGGCGAGACCGATCTTTTTCGGTACTACAAGAATCTACATTGAATGAACAAGATGACAAAGAATGAACATTTTTGCATAGAGGCTCATCCCAGTGTTTTTGAGAAAAGGTCGAGGTAGGCAGGTTAGTACTCGGATAAACACTTAACCAAGCATTTCGAGCATCAGTCAAGCACGGCACCTCAACCGATCCTAAGAAAGGGCGAATAACAGATAGGAAAAGGTTTTCCGTGCTGTAGGCTGACAAAAGAAAAGCTGGCAGTGACACACTCGAGATTTTGCGTATGCCCAGGCCTCCATAACAGATGGGAAGCGAGGCTTGATTCCAGACCCTGTCATCAACAAAGGAGCAATTTAATATTTTAGATAATGTATTTTTTAGAATATTGTCTACAGATTTTAAAAGCGTTTGAAATTTAAAAAGCTGAGAACAGCGAAGAGCATATGTAAGTTTTGGAACGAAAAGGCAAAAGCGGACAATGAGGAGAGCCATGTGGGAATTAATTTTGAAAAGTTTGTCTGAAGACTGGCTAAATTTTTGTATTTGGTCATTGATAAAGCAGGGTATGGAGTCATCTAAGACGGGAGCACCTAGGAGGTACAGCGATTCTTTTGACAAGACTAATACCTGGTGCCAGATTGTTAAATTTATTAATTATTTCATTTTTTGTAATAGTTGGAACAGAATCGGAAACAAAGAGTTCACATTTAGAAAAATTTAATTCTAAGCCAATATGTTTAAACCTTTGAATGAGGGTTTTAAGGTCTTCTAAAACAGTAATTGCTTTACCTCCTAGTGTTCCGTCGTCAAGGTACCAAATATTAAATTTGGAATTTAAATTACAAATCGCAGGATGGATAGCCAGACTAAAAATAGCTGGTCCGAGAGGATCACCTTGTTGACGCCAACTTCGGAATGTAATAAATTATCTTTACATATTAATTTTGAAGGACTGCTGTAAGATTGCCAGAGGTAGGGATATATGTCCGGAACATGCTGCTTTATCTGTGTCAACAAGGTGGATCTATCAACAGAATTAAATGCATTTTTTATGTCTACTTTGAGGAGTACCTCATCTCCATCATGTGTCAAGAAAGCACGCGCCGCATTCACTGCCGCTTCATATCCTCTCTTTGAGCCAAAACCTACTTGTGTAGGACAAAAATGGTTTGATACGGTAGAGAGAATGTGACGGCAACAAATTTTGGAGGCAATGCGGCGTATAGTTGCACCTACGGCAATTGGCCTAACGCCACCGTCTTTTTTTTTCAGGGCACATAAATTGGCACCATACAGGATGTCGGTTATCTCCGGGGGCACCTTACCAGCCAGCATAACGTTTATTAGAGCTGTTAAACTAGATAAGAGTGTCTTACCGGTATCACCGACAGAGCCTGTAATCAGATCTTTATAATGTTGTGGCTTTAAGCCATCGAGACCTCCCGCGGAACCGCTTTTAAAAGAATTTATTGCGGCAAGCACATCTTCCTCCGTAGCTCGAGTCGACACATCATTTGGATGTGGGGGATCTGGCAGACAACAAGCCACAGAGGAAGAGGGATGCTTTGATCTGAGAGCAAAAAGAGTCTCGGCCGTATTCGGTGCCAAAACATCGCTGGAAAATAGCAAGTGGGCGGCACCTCTTAGATCGCCGTCGCTAATTTTTGTTTCTATTTTTGGAATACTGTCAGAATTGAAAGATTTATAAATGGGCCGAACATGAATGCTCGGAACTGAAGAGTTAGAGCACTTATGTTTAATTTTTTGTGTTAAGGAAATTTTGTCTTTATCGTTTTGTTCCAAACATATAACCGAAAATGAGCAGTTCTTCCCAATCGCATTTGTCATTTCGGTTTAATATTCTTTGTATTATTAAATTAAGAGATTTGGCAACGTTGATGCGTGCGCCACGTGGAATACGCTTTATTAAGCATACATTGTTTTTGAGCGAACCAATATATTTCCAAAAAGGTGTGCGATTGTGATTGGAATTTGAGGAATTAGTCAAATTATTGGACTGAGATGGCACTGATAAGGAAGTGGGGCCTGAAGCAATGCCGGCAGTGTCACACCGTTTGTGTACCCTGCCGACATGAATCTTCAAGCCCCTATTTCCACGAAAAAAACGAGGTTGGGAACACTGCTCACATTTTATTAAATTTTCCAACGATGTGTCATTAATTATAATATGTGAGCTAGAGGAAGGTGAGGATGTGAGGGCCGGGAGCATATCACGACATAATATTACGAAAAATTACAAAAAAACTACAGTGAAAATAAGCTGTAAGCGCTAAAATCTCTAAGCAACCGTTCTTGTTGACGTTGCTATGGCAGAACTGTCACACCCGGCCAGATGAGAAAAACCCAGCAATATGTGGACTGCAGCTGCGTCCACCACCTGAAACACCACTGTGAGAACCAGATATGGGGAAAATGATGGTAATGAAATTTGACCAAAAAAAGGCGAAAGGACTTTAAAATAATTTTAAGAAAGAAGAGCCAAACAGTTGTCAATGATGACAATGACTTTTTTTTTAAATTTTTGAGTAAGTACTTAAAAACTGACATACTTACCTTACTTTTTACTTAATTTTTTTTCGTTGGAGATTATCACTGTCACTCACGTCTCCCCACGCGCTAATTTTAGTGTTAATTAGTAGTCTTAATTATTCATAAACAAGATGCAAAAAAAAAAAAACAGCTGCGGATATTTGCGGTTTTAGAAGATATGAGAAAAATGTGATAAACGTTGGAGTAGAAAATTCGGTATCTTTAGGTGTACATATTTCAAAACAATATTGTGAAAAAAATATTTAGCACAGATATGCAGTATAATACATTTTTAGAAAGGTAATTTTATGTACTTTACGAAACAGCTTTGAAATTTTCATATTATATCTTAATTTTCGAGTAAGTACTTACAAAGTGACATACCTTATTTTTCACTTATTTTTTTTTCGTTAGGATTATCACTGTCACCCACATCTCGCCACGCACTACTTTTAGTGTTAATTAATAGTCGAACTACTCATAAACAAGATGCAAATAAAATCAGCTACGGATATTTGCGGTTTTAGCAGATATGAGAAAAATGTGATAAAAGTTGGAGTAGGAAATTCGGTATCTTTGCGGTTTCACGGGGACTGTTCGCACGAACAGTATGGTAAAATACATACTTTTTTGTATTTTTTATTATTATTTCGTGATAACAAAGGGATCTTATCAAATTTGTACACGTTTTGCGTGAGATAATAAGAGATTATAATGACGTAGGTACCGATTCAATATTGTAATATAGTATATAAAGGGAGGTAAAAAATATTCCAGCCATCCACTTCAGTGTAACTTCAAGTGAAGTAAAGCTCATCTACACCTCTAATATCCACAGATTATGAAGTTCTAAAATGTCTTCCTTCAGCTGTACCAAACGAGATTTCATACTACCCTTCATCGAGGGACGCAGAACCGTGGAATCATTGTCCAAAGTTTTAACAGAAACTTTAAATTTCGGGAAACAACCTGTGTTTTATAATAAGTGACATACAAAGGCACATTCTTGCTACGTTTAACAAGCACTGGGCCCTGGCATTTCGGAAAAAAGAAACATTTTTACAGAGGAATAGCACTTGGTTGGACTCAGGGTATACGGTGAATAAACCAGATTCCGCTCAATATTCTACATCATCAACTTCTGACCAACGAGGAGGTCGTGTGTGGTTTATGAAGACGCCTCATAATCTGGCAAAAAGAGGAAAAACACTCTTTTATTCAAATAATATGGCTTCAAGCACATCAATAACGCCTACGTGCAGGGATTACGGGCCATAGGCAGAAGCATATCTTGTCGAATCATTAAGGAACGCCGATAACCAAAAGAAATTGTACATTTCAGGTATCTAGAATGACTCAGACCAGATAAAAATGCTTTCCGACACGGAAGCATTGAGTGCTTTTATAGATTTGTATTTAACAAAAGCACAATATACTTGAGAATCTTGACAAACTAACGTAAATTTTGTATATTCCCACCATACTACAAAATACAAGAAATAAAGAAATTTTGTTATCCACCATCTTCAACAATTGAGATCACCAATACTTATGCTAAAGTAATTAATATTCAAGATTTTCTAGATTTTATTATTGTACCACACTGTTTCTAGAATTTTAGAAATCGATTCAGTTTTTCAAAGACATTGTAAAACATTAATCCTCTACAGTAAATGGGGATGTGATGGTTCGTCTGGCCAAACCCAATATAAGCAAAAACTTCCAGAGTAGTCGGAAACGATTTCAGATGCCAGTTTGTTCATCACTTCTATGGTCCCCATCAAATTAATGAAGAGCAGTCGGGTTTTGTTATTTTGAAAAATCCGGTACCTTCATCTCTTCGTTTTTGTAGACCTATGTCGATAGATTTTTGTAAGGAAACTCAAGAGAAAACCAAGGGTGATGCTGATGGAATTACAAGGCAAATAGAGGTTTTACAACCATCATTGATGAATAAAGGTGGTGTTGAAGTTCAAGTGAAGCATGAACTCTTTCTAAGAATGATAGATGGAAAGGTGGTTTAGATGCTAACAGATACTCCTTCTGGTTCCACGTGCACGATATGTGGGGCTACTCCGCGTCTTATAAATGATTTGTCGAAAGTTAGTGCGAGACCTGAAAATGAAAGTGCCTGCCAGTAGGCTGTTCACCTTACACGCCTGGATTCGCTGTATGGAAATGATATTACACATTTCCTGTAATTTTTCTTGAAACTTGGTCTGCTGCAAGTGTGGAAAAAAGAGATTGAAGAAAGAAAAAGAAGAACTTGTTAAAAAACATTTCAGGGAAGAGTTAGGATTGATAGTAGATAAACCTCGGCAAGTTAGTGGGAATACTAACGATAGGAATACCGTACGAAGATTTATCTATAACAGCCCATGCTGTGCGGAAATTACAGATGTGGATGAAAGATACATTATTTTACAAGTTCTTTCTTCAGGATCGATCCCGAAAAATTTGGCGAATACGCAATGGAAACTGCAAGAATATGTGGGTAAATATAATTGGTATTACATGCCGTTTTCAATTCACAAGATACTCATTCACAAGAGACTTACACGGAGAAAACATTATCAAACATTTCGCAGTGCTTTCTATTGAACAGCTATCGGAAGACGCACAAGAGTCGCGCAACAACAGCTACAAATGAAGATGTCTTTAAAACTCTATTGTACACGTCAGATCCGTATACAGAGTGATTTTTTTAACTGGGACAGTATGGAGAAATCCGATACCATAAGAGATACAGGGTAACTGTCTTAGAAACCATTCGGTCTTTTTTTGTGACAACAATTTTGGCATTGTCAATTTTTTGGCAAAGCGTGGTATAAAAATTAGTAAAATTGTCAATTTTTTTTTTAATGCGGATGGACTCAGTTTCATGTAGGTAAGCATCATTTCATTGTATTGAAAGAAAAAATCTGGACAGTAAAAGTTGGTCAAATTCAATAAAATATTTTTTCATACAATATAGTACGGGGAAATCCGAATCCATAGGAGATGCGAAGAAATCGTCTTAGGGACCATTCGGTCCCATTTATGTAAACAATTTCCGCATTACAAATTTACTGGTCTAGCGTGAGTAGTCCATAAAAATTAGTAAAATTGACTATTTTTTTTTCTTAATGGAGACCGACTCAGTTTCCCTTTATCTCTTATAGATTCGGATCTCTCCATACTGTTCCAGTTATAAAAAACACTCTGTATAACAAGTTTAAGAAAACCATACGTAATAAATGTAAAAGATCTTGAGAAAGAGGCACTAAGTCTTCTAAAAATGCCACCACTTGCATCTGACCCTCAAATATGTGTAGAGCCTAAGTAGATGGCGATTTGTTGTTCCAATGTATTCACTCTTAAAAATCATTACTTTTCACCTTTTTACAGTAGGTACCAGAAAATATAGGGTAGATAAAGGCGATATAAGAAAAAAAATGTTTTTGCCATGGCTTCTTGTATTTAACCTTACTTTTAACTTTTTTGGTAATTATAACCTTGTATTTCACTTTAAATAAATTATTTAATAGTTTTTTTCGTGGTTTCCCGTTTTATTTTATTTTTTATGCTTTATTACATATATACATATAGGAGAAATCACTGTACATTATATATATTTGAAAAAGGGAATTATATATATTTGAAAATATCAATGATACATTATGATATGCATATGTGTACCAAATTTCATCACGATATGATAAAAACTCATGAAGTTACAGATTTTTGATCCGAAACTAAACTCCATTTTCCATATTGCGACATTTTCGTCGCGAGAAAACTATATTTTATAAGCGTTCTACCGCTGCACGTCTTAATAGTTTAGTTAGACGACATAACTAATGTTTTAGCGCTGTAGCTAACTTTAGTTCTAACTCTTACCAGTATTAGAATAAATGGTTTTTATGAACGTTCTTGTTTGTCGGTAGAAAAATATAAATGATGGAGAATAAATTGCCATCACTTAACTCATAATATCGGAGAAGACTATGTCGGAATAATAATAAGAGGATCTAATTCAATGTAGTACTTTACATTAGTAGCTAATTAATCTGTGGTAGTACGATATGTAGGTATAGGTTCTTTACAATTAATAATATAGATGTGGATAGATAGCCTGATAGCCTATAACTTAATAGCATACTACTGCTCAGCCTGTAGTATACTACTCTAGCATATGATAATAGCATATGTTACTCGGGAATAAATTAGCTTCTTAAAGGGAAAACAACATATAACATAACATAAATGACCCTATGAATAGTCTTCATTTGATATAAATGTAGGTATTTAAACTAATAAAGTAAGTGATGCTATGTCGCACCTACCTAATACTTTATTGTTATATTTAAGACATGATAACTTTGGCTGAATAATAACTGGAGCATGACATATTAATTGTATATAAAATAAAGAAATTAAATAATTTGCAATTAAAGTAATCTCAATTACAATAATTGCAATTGAATTAAATGCAATTAAATTAATTGCAATTAAATGAAGTAATTGCAATTACATTAATTACATAGAATTCTACAATTAAGGACTTAATTGCAATTAAATATAATTGTAACTTACAATTACACGTTTAATTGAATTAAATTCATTGTAATTGATTTAATTGAAATTAAAATGTTAATTGATTTAAAATTGAATTAAAAAAATAATTGTATTATGCCCAACTCTGCATGGCGGAAACACATGTATGTGAAAACTGAAATTGGATCGTGTGGAGCACTATTTACATTTCACTATGAATTTGTATGAACTCAATACGTAAATGGGGCTTTTTTTTCATAGTAATCTATATAAATAAAAATGAATGTTTCTTTGTATGTTTGTCCTCTGTGCACTCCAAAACCATTCAACCGATTGTGATGAAACTTGGTGAGTTGTTCTGCACGCCCGCAAAGCTTTTTGAATTATTTAATTTATTAAATATAAGACTGAACAAGTGAACTTGACTGAAAAAGTGAACGAAGTCGCGGGCAACAATTAGTTGCTATATAAATCTGTATAAATAGACAATAGTTATATCTCATTATCTGATACTTCTTGATAGGAGAGAAAGAGATATAACATTCGATTACAGGGCTTGGTTTAGGCCAGTAGTAGAAAGCGAGATGACTGTTTCAACTCAACTCTGTCTCAAGTTACTTAAATATATCGAGAGATCGTGGATCGTAAGTGTTGATCGGCGTCATGCGACGATCGGTCGCGATTCGCGGTTTGAGGTGATGACCTTTTCGTTTGAAAAATAATATAAACATGTAATATATTACATATCTTCACACTGTATCCCTAACGGGGTAGTCAGAGAGGACAGAGTGCAAGTATCGCGTCTTTACATAAATATTTTGCATTTAAAAATGCCAACTGCTAATATTTTGTCTTTTTGTTGCAGATGGAGATCTCTATGCCTGGGGAGCTAATAGCTATGGCCAGTGTGGTCTAGGCACTATGTCGAACAAGGAGACTACTCCACAACAGATCACATCACTATTAGGAGTACCAATATCTATGATTGCATGTGGTAACAATCACACTTTTGTGTTGTCCAAGTGAGTTATATTTTATTCACAATTTTCCATATATGTACATACATAATATTCTCACGCTATATCCCTTAATGGGGTAGTCAGAGAGGACGGAGCGTTAGTTTTTTCTCAATTTTGAATATTATTATTTACCTTATGCAGATAGAGCGATTTTGCGTTTAATTTAATTATTCACGAATTGGTTCTAGTGGATTTTGTGATGTACAATTGGCGTAGTTTTCCGTCCCAAAGTGTCTACGCTGTTGTGCATTATGTGGAATTGTTGAAATAAGTGCTTATTTAGTAGTGTGATGTTGAGTTCTTTTTAGTGGCTTAGTCCACCTCAGCGGATCCTACTAGAAAGATTGCCTCAATATATTTGTTGCCAGAAACTCCAAGAAACAATTAAAATGTATTATTGCTGACATGAAAAATTTATCTATTTATCACTGAAGACATCGGTTGTATGGGCTAAGATCCCTTTACTTTCCCTCCTAAGGGAGAATCGTACTACTATTTATGCAGACGTTTATAAGTTAGCTTATTTTTATTATACTAAAATTCAGAATACAGCAGAATTTTGGCAAACATTCAAATAGAATGTGCTCATCTGTTAATATTAATAATAACTGAATTATGTATAATGATCATTACAATTGTTTCAAACGAAAATATGTGAAACACTATGTACTAGCTAAGTAATATAAATTACTTCATATTTTTGGCTTATATGAAAACTTAAATCATGGGACAAATGATATTGCAAAATATAATAATAAATTATCAGTCATTGTGGTTAAAAAACACTCCCGTGTGCAACATAAACACTGATAACAAACTTTTAAGTACATTATTATTTGGTTCACAGATCTGGTGCTGTATTTGGTTGGGGTAAAAATTCACATGGGCAGTTGGGATTACAAGACAGAGAAAATAGGTGTTATCCTACACATTTAAAACCTTTACGAAATGTTAAGGTATATCCGTACTGTTGAACTATACATTTAACAAATTAATCTGTGAATATATTTTATAGCTTCCATACCAAAATACATATTACTCATGTTCTAATGCAAGTTGGAGGAGGAAGAAAGTGAGAAATAATAAAACTTTTCATCTTTCATTAAAAATTTTAGCTAAAATTACATACATACATCCCAACGCTGTATTCCTAACGGAGTAGTTGAAGAGGACGGAATGCCAAGCATTGCAGTCATTATATATTTCTTTCGCTTCTTCAAATCTCTTAATTCTTCTAGAGCATCCGCCACATTGGATTTGTGGTGACGTCACTTATTATATATAACCTGCGTATCCATTTCTTTTGACACCCATATTGTTGGTGTTGAACGAAAAAGTTATTTTCTATTATGGAACATCCGCCATATTGGATTTATGATGACATATATACAGAAACCTTCTTCTGTGTATCCTATTTCATTTGATACCCATATTGTTGGTATTGAAAAAAAAAAGTTATTTTCTGTAATGGAACATACGCCATGGGAGTCAACTGAGGAAGCGTGCTCGTCGCGACCCCTGCCAGCTCTTTTCAGGGCTGCAATTCCTCTCCTGTGCATACCATGCAGGACAACGGCAATGATAATGATAAGGCGTCCCTCGAAAGCGACGTACACCGGTCTGTCCCCGCTGGTGTGCGCAGAGTGCAGTTCGGCGTTGGGGACCGCCACGCAACACGCTGTGCACCTAGCGGCGGGAAGTGGAGGGAGGAGTGCAGAGTAGCTGCGTGGAATGTGAGAGGTGGGATTGAGGAGAAGATGAATGAAGTGATTGATATTATGGAAGAGAAAAGATTGGATGTGTTATGTTTGAGTGAAACCAAGCGAGGCGGCAGTGAACTTGCCGACATGCCCGGAGGAGGCATCGCTTTGTAGTCAGGGGTACCACATGGAGACAGGGGATGCAAAGGGGTGGGCGTTTTACTGTCCTCTTGTATGGTTAATTGTATGACTGAGTATGAATGTGTAAATCCCAGACTGCTCTGGGTACGCCTCAAGATTGGGTTGACAAGAATTTTTATTTTGGCAGTATATCCCCCAATATCTCTGTCGGTTTGGCTGAACTAGAGCAGTTTTGGGAGAATGTTAGAGAAGTCCTAGCGACAGTTGAAGAGAACGAAAGAATTGTTGTGTGTGGAGACATGAATGGATGGGTCGGGACAGCTCGAACAGGATTTGAATCTGTCCTAGGCAAATATGGAGATAAGAGAGTGAATGATACTGGTAGGATTGTGTTAGGATTGTGTATGGAAAAAGATCTTTTTGTAGCTTATTTAAGCACAAAAGGATCCATCAGTACACGTGGGAAAGAAAGGGTGCGAGAAGTATGATTGATTTATTCCTGGTGGATAGCAGACTTAAGAAGCAGGTAATGGACACAAGAGCGTATAGAGGAGCCGATCTCGGGACGGACCACTTTCTGGTGATAACCAGAATAAGGGGTCTGTTCGCAGCATGGCGACGTCGCGTAGTGTCCAAACCTGCAGCGGCTAGTCGCATTAAAAACTGGAAACTGCAGGATGCGACCACCAGGAATGAATATGAAAGGGTATTATCCAGTAAGTTTGATGATAGATTGAAAGTGATGAGCGAGGATGTTGAAGAATGTTGGCAGAACCTTAGGGATAGTATGATTGAGGCTGCGAAAGAAGTGTGTCGAACGAATACGATTGCGAACGGCAAAAAGCGTGATGTGTGGTGGGATGATGAGGTGAAAGTGTATGTGTATAAGAAGAAGAAAGCATGGCGAGACTACCTTGCTACTAATGACTGTGGTATGAAAAATTTGATGAAGGACAGGTATAAGCTGCAGAAAGCAGTTAGACGTTGTTAGACGAAAACAAGATGTCGGACAACTTCGAGGAAAATTTCAAATTATTTTGGAAAGAAGTACGTAAGTACCGAAGTGGTCCGGCACCTTGCAGAATGAATAAAGTGCGTTCGAAAGAAAACAACAAATAAAAAAGATGTTCTGCAGCGATGGAGTGAACACTATGGAAAACTGTATGAGAGTGGCGACTCCGTCTCTGAAACTGAGAGCGATTCTAATGAATTGCCACACTCGGGCCAGGGACTGGAGGATGCCATTAGTATGAAAGAGATTGAGAATGTGATAAGAAGTTTGAAATGTGGAAAGGCTGCGGGAATTGATGAGGTGACTGTGATCAAGTATGGTGGTCCTAGGGTCTGTGATGCCTTCTGTGCACTGTGCAACCTTTGTTGGCAGAAGGGGGAGGTTCCAGAGGACGGCAGTCATAGTACCTCTATATAAAGGGAAAGGTTCCAATCTAGACTGTGCGTGCTATAGGGCCATCAGCTTGGTCAGCTTAGCGAGTAAAGTCTATACTAAGGTATTGACTGAACGTATGAAAGGCGTTTTAGAAATATATTTGTGGGAGGCGCAAGGTGGTTTCAGGAACGGTGGGGATTGGATTGTATGGATCATGATTTTCTCGCTTCGCATTATCTGGCCATAGGCCAGAAAGTTTGCTGCGCTTTCGTGGATCTAGAAAAAGCATTCGATAGAGTAGTGCGGAAGAAATTGTGGAGTCTTCTGCCTGAATATGGCGTGGGGTCCTTACTGCGGGCTGTGAGGTCACTATATCGTGGCCACAGAGCCTGTGTAAGGATAGACGGTGACATGTCGCCCTGATTTGAAGTCTGTTCTGGTGTCAGACAGGGCTGCGTGATGTCTGCCTGGCTGTTCGTGCTGTATTTGGACAGTTGCCTCCAGAGATTGAAAGTTAATATGAGTGGTATGGGATGTGATGACACAGTGGTAAACTGCCTATTGTACGCTGACGATGCTGTGCTAATAGCACCATCAGAAGCAGAGTTGCAGACACTAGTCACGTGCATGAAAGAAGATTGTGAAGTAAAATAATTGAAAATGAATGTGAACAAAACTAAGGTTCTGGTGTTTGAAAGAGAAGCGGTACAAACGAAATGCGTGATTTATGTATATGGAAAATGTCTAGAACAAGTGAATGAAATTGTGTATCTGGGGAGTGCTTTTTCGAGGGATGGAAGATGTGAATTGAATGTGGAGAGATGGGTAGCAGCTGGTAATAAAGTAAACGGTGCTCTGTCCGCATTAGTGGGTAGTGTGAATATATCTAACACTGCTAAAATGGCCATCCACAATGCGGTGTTGGTGCCAACTTTGTTGTATGGTAGTGAGGCCTAGATATGCCCGAAATCGAGTGAAAGTATGATAAATACTGTGGAGATGCGGTCTCTCAGAAATATATGAGGTATCACTCTTGCGGACAGGATAAACAATGAAGAGATACGCAGTATGCACAACAGTGTTATTATAAATATGAAGAAAGGAATGCTTAGCTGGTTCGGGCACTTGGAAAGAATGAGTGATGAAAGACTGACGAAGAAAATCTACAGAGCGAAAGTGAGTGGTAAAAGAAGCCAAGAAAGACCAAGGCTGACTTATGAAGATCAATTAGCCAGAGTGTTAGCAGACGGAAATGTCAAAAACACTCGCATACCTAGGCGAAAATGTGTGAGGAGAATGATGAGATTTGAGGAAGCGAAAGAGGTGTGTAAGGACCGCGACTCCTGGCGTTCCCTCCTCTGACTACCCCCTTTAGGGATACAGCGTGAAGATATGTTATTTTATGGAACATACGCCATATTGTATTTATGATGACGTCACATACCTATACAGATACCTTCCCCTGCATATTTCATTTGATACCCGTATTGTTAGTGTTGGATAAAAAAGTTATTTCCTATTATGGAACATCTGCCATATTGGATTTATGATGACGTCACATATATAGAAACCTTCCCCTGCATATTCCATTTCATTTGATACCCCTATTGTTGGTGTTGAACGAAAAAGTTATTTCCTGCTATGGAACATCCGCCATATTGGATTTATGATGACGCCCCATATATAGAAATCTTCCACTGCGTATTCCATTTCATTCAATACCCATATTGTTAGTGTTGAACAAAAAAGTTATTCCCTATTATGGAACATCCGCCATATTGGATTTATATAAAAAATACGTGTAATTTTTTGAAAAACAAAGTAGTCTACATTTGTTTTCGGGCACATACTATCTCCGTTCCTTTCATCACAATCGGTTCAGCGGTTTAATATTTCCCCTATATAGTTTTATCCCCCATTTCACCCCTTCAGGGGTAGATTTTTGATAAAAAAAAGAAGTGTTTTTTTAATAGAAAAGTTTCATCTTTGTATCAAATTTCATCTTATCGGTTTAGCGGTTTAGCAAAGTAGCCCATGTCCGTCCCCTAGTGTCAAACTATCTTCATACCAAATTTCATCAAAATTGGTGCGGCGGTTTAGCCGTGAAAACGTACCAGACAGACAGACAGACCTTCGCATTTAGAACATTAGTATGGATGATGAATTGTGTGGTTTGGATGTTTCTTGCTTAACTGCGATCATTTAAAGTTTGTTAAAAAAAAACAAGAAATAAGTAATTTTAGTTATGGAAATGTTAAATGCTTAATCATACCTAAATTTTGTCTGTAAAATGGATACATAAGTAATTATTTATTATAGGTATGTTATATATCGTGCGGCGAAGACTTCACTGTGTTTCTAACGTTGGAGGGGGGAGTTTTCACTTGTGGCGCAGGGGAATATGGGCAAACTGGTCATGGAACCACCAAAGATGAACTTGTTCCACGGAAGGTAATATTGTTAGTCAATTTTTACTACCTGTAATTACTGCGTAATAACAACTGTATAAGTGTATTATTTTTGTACAAATAAAGCCAGTAGCTTTAAAATAAGTACCTAGTTAATTGTAGGCTTTTAATGTCCCTCTATAAGGCGGCCGATACACCTACATTAATATTGCACAATACTTTTATTGTGCAATAATATTGAACCAATAAAATTGACGAGCTATTCGCGTCAATATTTCGGTGCGAGCAACATGTCTGACGACGAAGTTTTGGTTGCAGCCGTGCTGGTGAAACTCCCTTAAAAACTCCCTTTCTTTATCTTTCGCCGTATTTTTGTTCTGATTTTAATGCGCCACCATACGCTACGTGGGACCGATCATGACCGCTCCAAATAGAGAGCGGATAAATTTTGCGCAACATTAAGCTTAGCTTACATAATGCAACGAAAAAATTTTGCGTAATAAAATTTAAGCTTGCTAAGCTTGTGTTTGATCATTGCGCAACGTTTCAATACTACCCCCCAAACGTTCTATAGTATTGCGCAATCATCAATATTGCGCAATATTATTGTAGGTGTATGGACCTAATACGTCTATCTCACTAACTACCATGAAGAATACCTAAAATGTAACTAATCTAATAACTGAAAATAACTAATCAGACAAGGAAAGATAACTTTGCTTCCTTGCTCATGTGTTATATCATTGTTAGCTGTAAGACCTATTTATAGTAGCGGCACGCTATGATGGCCGTTTTGACGATTATCCGCTCATGAAGTTTCATATAAATTAATAACTACGTTTGAAGGAGAAATTGCTGTTCTTTATTGTCAATAGTAACGTGCAGTCATAAAATTTATCGAATGTATAATTTTAGGACACAATATTAATGTATTACATTGATTTATAAACTATATATATTATGTCTAACTACATAATATATGGTCCCGCGAACAAATCTTTTCACGTTTCTACTAACAAAAAAACAGTGCCATTTGACAGAATACTCAATGTATTAAATCAATTATATAAATTAATTATTATTAATAATACGACGACAGTGAAAATAGCAGTATGGACGAATCTGATTAAATATGGCCTTTTGTGGCACCTTTTTTTCTGCCTCTTTCTGTATGAATTTGTTTCTTCTGTGCATATAAAGTACATATGTATATTCATTTTCATTTCAATATTCAGTTCATTGAAATATATTAAGTAAACATTAATATTTTCGTTTTATTAAAACTTTTTAATCAGCTACTACTTGCAATACTAGTTATAAATCCAAAAACTTATAGATGCGAGTCATATTTAATTATATTTTTTTGATAATAAATTGACATTTAAAATCACTATTGTATTAAATGCACATAAGGTACATGCTTGGATTAGGATAAGCTTTTTAGGCTTCTCAATTTAAAAAAATGAAAACATAATTAGAACTTTTGTGTTTGTATTTGTATGTTTGTGTATATACTTATTTAATTGACTGTCGCTGAAAAGTGTTAGAAAGACAGGAGCCAGTTACTAATTAGGGTAAATATAATATTACGCTATCTTTACGATAAGATGGTGTGTACTACTTGGCGCATTTATTATTATCTTTATATTAATACTTAAAAACTTCGGAAAACTTCCGATCCTTTTTTAAGAATTTTATGCGCACGGAGGAGTGTCAGATTTGGCATAATTTATTTATGTTTATATGTGGAGAAGAAGTGTAGAAAGCTACTTGTATGTAATATGTGTTAGGAATACATTAAATCAAATAAAACACTCATTGTTTATGTTGTGACGACCTCGATGGCGCAGTGGTTTAGACGTTACTTCCAAGCGCAGAAAGTTCCGGGTTCGATTCCCGGTCGAGTAAATTTTAGGAAACGAACTTTTCTAGATTATCTCGGGTCTGGGTGTACTGGGAGACTCCCCAGTAGTCGTCGTCTCGTTTTCATAGCACAGGGAAGGCCCTAGTTTGAGATCAGATGCATATCGTCTAGCACCGTATTATTATTACTAGACTGCCAATGTTTAAAAGACTGTCAATGTTAAACTCATAGTTTCTGATCATATACTCCTGGAGCAAACAGTCGTACAGAGTAAAGATTATCGCCAAAGAATTTATATTATAAGTTTATATTTACGGCCGAATTTCGATCACCGGGCGACCTCTAGGTATTATTATTATCTTTACGACAAGGATGAGTAATATTATTGAACTCCGAAAGTGGAAGACATATCATAGTTACATTTCCCTAGTGAATAAAATATAGTCAAAAGTGGTCTTTATTTAAAAATTCCAAAATACATTATAGTGTCAGAAATGGGATTGCAACCCACGCCATCATGAACAGTTTGTGTACGAGTGTGTTATTGTCAGATCATAAACTTAGTATGTACTGGCGTATAGACGAACATAGAACTCGTTGACGCGTGACGATTTTTAATTTTTTGTCAATGTCACCTATGAAATGAATGATTCCTTTGATTATTGCGATATGTAATATCAGAATCACATGCAGAACACGTAACCGTTATTAAAAAATACAGTACTTCTTTCAAATAAAACAGGAATAACACAAAATAATAAAATAAGTCAACAGCGTTCTTCACAGCGTGACGACTTGTGACGACCTGTCATTTAAAAAGGGTTACGATAGCGTCTCATTTGCTGCCCCTTTCCTACTCGTGCCACTATCATAAAATATTACATTCTCACTCGCACTCTATGTACGTCAATACGCCAGTATATACTAAGTTTATGTGCCAGATAGTAGAGCTGATGGGCAGTACGGTGACGCAAGTGGCGTGCGGGCGGCGGCACCTTCTGTGTCGAGTGGGCGAGCGGGTGCTGGCCTGCGGGTACGGTGCGCGCGGCCAGCTGGGCTGCCCACATATGGCGTTCGCCCTCGTGCCCACGCCCGTGCCCTTCGCACCTAACGAGGACTCGCCGGTAAGTCGCCTCATTTTATCTCATTTCTATCGATATTTTCGCGTCCAATACTGTACACTAACTAATCTGTAAATTGAGCCATTAATGTTATGGGTAACTGAATGTAGCTTCAAATAATTCAAATCTCTGTGCGGAGTCGAGACCCTTAATGGTTACCATGGGCCATCAAATATGAGACCTGGGGGGTTAAATATGAAAAGATTATATTATGAGTGTCTATCTTTACTATCTTTGGAAATGTTCGAATATTTTTGGGATTCTAATTCCATTTTTGCGGGCTTAGCTCTCCTCAAATCGCCTCTAACTTAGTCTATGATGATTCTTCCAAATTCTTCGCTCAGTTAAGAAAAGTAGCTGAAAAAGGACGCTGCAAACAATCTCTCCTCGGACGTCCTTATGCCTAAGGCCGGCATTGGCTCTAAAAAAAAAACAAAAAAGGAATAGTGCTTACTTTTAAACGTACTTTTTAAATATTTATCAAATATCTTTATTGTATTTACATCTAGAACAGGATATATATAAATGTATACAACAAACTTTTTGCGAACTATCCAAAACAGCAATTACTTTAAAAAAAAGAACCAATTGCTTTGTTTTAGAAAAAGAATAAATGAAATTAAAAAAGTGGATCTACAAGTTTTGGATTAAATGATTCAATTCACTTCTTAAAGTAGGGAATATACCCATGTCTAGTTCACGACACCAAACACCACCTCCAACCATCGACCTCTAACTTTTATTAATCGTTAATCTTTATATGTATAACTACATCAATAACGCAACCGTTGAAAACACCGAACACCATCACCACACGTCTAACCCTGAGCATTATATGACTACATCAACGCTTAAATATGATACAGCTGTTATGTAACCCCATTCCTCTATTGATTTTAGCAATACTACTACAACATTATATACAAGGTGTAACAAAAGTCCTATGAGGTTACAAAAGTCCTGTAATATTTTTTTTTCGATAACAAATAATTTTAATGATAAATAAAAATATCGACTAAATTGACGGCATCACTATTTTGAGTTCATGACCCATATACAATCCCACGAATTAGTGAATTACTTGCTGACTTTTTGGCGGGAACAGATGTGAGGTTGTCATTTTATTTACTTTCTATTTTTTACATTTTTGGGAGTTTTAAAGTACTAAAGTTATACGTAGAAAAAATAAAAAGTTTTGAAAAAATAGCGCCAAATTCTAATTGGCTAGTATCTAAAATCTACCCCTAAAGGGGTGAAAAGGGGGATTAGACTTTGTTTGGGAAATTTTTAACCGCTGAATCGATTAAGACGTAATTTGGTACAGAGATACACCTTTTCTATAAAAAAATAAATTCTTTTTTTATCAAAAATCTACCCCTAAAAGTGTAAAAAAGGGGATGAAACTTTATAGGAAAAATGCTAAACCGCTGAACCGATTAAGACGAAATTTAGTACATAAATAAAACCTTTTCGATAAAAAAACATTTCTTTTTTTTTCCAAAAATCTGCGAGTCTCTGTCTGTCTATCTGCTTGGTTATCACGGCTAAACCGCCATACCGATTTTTATAAAATTTGGCATGGAGATAGTTTGACACCAGGGGGTGAACATAGGCTACTTTATTTTTCAAAAATCTACCCCTAAATGGGTAAAAAGGGCGATGAAACTTTGTATGGGAAATTTTTAACCACTGAACCGATTAAGATCTAATTTGGTACAGAGATACACCTTTTCTATTAAAAAAAAAGTTTTTTTTGTCAAAAATCTACTCCTAAAGAGGTGAAAAAGGGGATGAAACTTTAGAAGGGAACTTGATAATGCTATCCCTAACAATATGGGTATCAAATGAAATGGAATACCCAGGGGAAGGTAGATACATATGTGACGTCACCATAAATCTAATATGGCGGATGTTCCATAATGGGAAATAACTTTTTCGTTCGACAACAACAGAAACGGTATCAAATGGAATGGAATACGCAGGGGAAGGTTTCTGGACATGTGACGTCATCATAAATCCAATATGGTGGATGTGCCATAATAGGAAATAAGTTTTTCGTTCGACACCAACAATATGGGTATCAAATGAAATGGAATACGCAGGGGAGTGTGTCTGTATACGTAACGTCATCATAAATCCAATATGGCGGATGTTCCATAGGCAGGAAATAACTTTTTAGTTTAACACCAATAATATGGGTATCAAATGAAATGGAATGCGCAGGGGAAGGTAGATACATATGTGACGTCACCATAAATCCAATATGGCGGATGTTCCATAATAGGTAATAACTTTTTTGTTTAATACCAACAATATGGGTATCAAATGAAATGGAATACGCAGGGGAAGGTTTTTGTATATGTGACGTCATCATAAATCCAATATGGCGGATGTTCTATTAGAGAGAGTAACTTTTTTCTTTAACACCAACAATATGAGTACCTCGTGTAACCTCAGTAACCCAAAGAGGTCAAGGAAAATTTTTCCACGCGGACGAAGTCGCAGGTCCGTACAGCTAGTTTACTATAATATTATAACATTTATGACACATAATATGATTTGATGACTAAAATGAGTAGTCAGGATATATCATATTTTTAGGTTCATTATTAAAGCTCAAAATTCCGATATTTTGGATTTGATAATTTTCATTCTGTGTATTGTTGTTCAGTGTATATCCGTAGTATCTAAATAATGACTACCGTATTAATTCGGGTCACCAACATTGCAATAATGACGTCGAATGAATAGCGTCAAATGAACCTGGTATATAATATCCATTGAATTGTGTTGGGAGTTGGGACAATAGACTAAACACAATGAATATTATTTCAGACTACATTCTGCACTTCGTAAACTTGATAGGTATACTGTACGTATGTGTTGTTGCCTAACCACCATAGTAAATACTATCTTTCCGACTCATAATAAGTTTAGTTTCATTATTTTCAATGCAGGAAAGCCCTACACAGACAAAGGTGAATATTACTTTATTTGTTTCTTGTAGCTTGTATGTTATCTGATACCTACTGTTATTCCTTCACATTGTAGCACTTTAGACTTTTCCTTTCTCTTGATTTTTTTATATTACTTTGCATTGCTTATTCCAGTACTAATAGATAATGTCCTAAAAGTTTTCGTTGACTCAACATAAATATAAATCATTTCTATTTAAATATGCCTTAGATTATCAATTTTTTCGTAATAACAATTTAATAGCTGTTTTTTATGACTAACGGTAACCTCTTCTTCTTCAGCCAAAGAAGAAGTCGAAGGTCGAAAGTGCAACAGCATTCCGTAAAGTCAGCATCGCAGGGACGTCCAAAGTTAACAATGTTGAGTCATCTCTTATATTATCTGTAAATATAGTGTATCGCCTTTCATCGATTAGTTTTTTTTAAAACGACCTTTGTTACTGAAATACACTTACTTTTTATGTTCTGCAATCACGTGTCGAAACCTTAATTATACCGTACAGTACAGTATAGGTGGGCACAGTTAATCCAAAAATTAACTTCGTTAATCGTTAATTCGTTAATTAAAAAGTTAACTTCGACAATCGTTAAAGCGTTACATTTTCGAAAATTTAACGCAAGTTAAAGTTAACCGTTAAAAATTAACCATCAAAAACCAATACCGGTTTTTTGCTGGAATACATAGTTAAATAAGACAAAAATAAGGGGGTAGATTAATTATTATTATTGGTAATGTACAATGAACAATTAAATACACATTTATTTAGCTCTATGATAGATAACAATAAAGTAGTATGAATCTCTATCTATATCAGACCGCCTGTTGTCAGATGCCATCTACCCATCTTCGATATGGGTAGATGGCATCTACCTCTTCCGTGGGTGTTAGCGCGGGGTTCCACTCCAAAGTCTTTGTCGCCCATCGACCGCAAACCATCCTGGCAATGCGCCCTGCCCATCACTTCCGGCGCTCAATCTCCTCCATCACGTCTCTTCCTTTCGTTTTCTGCCTGATCCACTTATTCCTTTTATGATGTATGAGCGTTATTCCGAGCATCAGTAGCTCCATCGCCCTCTGGGTAACTCGGATTTTCTTAGTAGATCTTTCCGTGTGAGTTGCTGTCGTCGTTCCATACGTAAAAACAGGCAGGACACACTGATTAAACACTTTTTTTTAGGTTTGGTCAGGAATTTTTCCAGAACCGACATTAGTAACAGGTCGCCTGCATCACTCGCTCTGCGTTTCAGACTACTTTTGTTCAGTGTCTTGTAAAAATTTTTCGCTACTCGGAACAGATGCTCTCTATTCGTGATAATATCGCCTTTTTCGTCATTACTGGAAAATCGCCTTTCTACCATTACATAATTCTGCACGTAGTATTCTGGTTTTCATTTCGATTGCCTTTGAAATTCTGTCTTCTTGGTATTGCAGCAAATCCTCTTTCAGCTTTTGGCGAACATCATTAAGTAGAGCCCGGTATTCTGGAGTATACATACACACATAAACACATACATACACACATACGTACATACATATCTTCAAACTGTATTCCTAACGGGGTAGTCAGAGAGGACGGAGCGCCAAGTTTCGCGGTTCTTACATACTTCTTTCGCTTCCTCAAATATCATCATTTTCCTTACATATTTTTGCCTAGGTATGCCGGTGGGTGCTCTTCACATTTCCGTCTGCTAACACTGCCTGTTTGATCTTCGTAAGTCAGCCTTGGTCTTCCTTGGCTTCTTTTACCACTCGCTTTCGCTCTGTAGATTTTCTTCGGCAGTTTTTCATCGCTCATTTTTTCTGTGTCCGAACCATCTAAGCATTCCTTTCTTCATTTTTACAATAACATTGTCATGCAATCCTGTCATACTGCGTATCTCCTCATTGCTTATGCTGTCCGGAGTATTGGTCTGATTATCCTGCCTCATCTGAAGGCGTTTCTCTACGAGTTTATGTGTGTCATCTGTTAATTTCTTAGACTTCAAATGTATATCGGCTGATGTCACTATTCAATGCTTCGATCATTACTTTTGTTAGGTGCTAATTTAGATCGTCCATTGGCTGATATATCATATGTTCGAAGTCTTGCAGATGATTTTCCTCGTATGAGTTGTACTTCTCGGTATTCGGTCTGATATTATAAGAAATAAAGTAGTATGAATAAATAGCTGTTATTGATCATAATTTTGCATTAGGTGCATGTTGGCCTTCATAAACATTCTCAACAACACAACTACTCTAGTGTTACTGCTCACACCCACGCAATGCCTATCACAAATAACAGTTTTAAATGCATCACACTCGCACGCGCACTTCGCACATCTTTGACCATTCGACTCGCCGAACGTACGAGTGTGGCATGGCTCGTAATTCAACAAAAAAAAATAGCATGTGATAAATTCCTGAAATCTTTAGCTATTTTCCGCTCAAACTCCAAAAAACCACCAATCGACACGTGTTTCAACTCAACGAAGCACCGCTAGTTAGCTGACCGAGTCTGATCTCTGGAATATCCTGAGGATGCCTCGTTTAGAGGCGAAACACGTGTCGATTTGTGGTTTTTGTAGTTTGAGCGGATAATAGCTAAAGATTTCAGGAATTTATCACATGAAATGGATTTCCGCAAAGTAATACCTGAGTCTATACAATAAATAACATGTCAACAAACAACTAACGTAACGGACTAAAGTTAACGGAAGTTTAGTTTAACGGAAGTTAACAAGAGCGTTAATATTTTTTCTAGTGAATTTAAAAGTTAATTCATCAAGCAAATTGGAAACTTCGTCAATTTACAATTAACCGATTAACGAGTTATTGCCCACCTTCGAGTATATACAACTTTTCTTTAAACTTTGGATATTATTTGTTTCAAAGTTCAATGTGTCATATTATATGCATAACTAATCTTATAGAATTTCATCATTTGCTTCTAATTTTGTTAACGCTTCTGTTAATTTTATTTTTATTTGTTATGTACAATATGTCTATCATGTCTTTTTTCATTTACACAAACTTTTATTGCAAAAAAGTAGATAAGAATTGATTTGATTTGATGTGATGGCATCAAACCGTTTGGCATGGCATCAACCGTCAAAATCATTTGACATCAAAAAAATAGATAAACAAATCAATGTATAATCATAATGTAGTCACAGCTGCGATCACATATAAAAAACAAGATACACGATCAACATTTCAAAAACGTCTGAATCAAGTGTGCTCTCAAATGAGGATTTGAGTGCACTTTTGTTTTAGTAGTATTCGAAAACGTTAACAGCAAACATGTCAAAGTGCTCCTTCAGAAATTGTAATAACAACACGTCTAGAACGCTAAAAAAAGGAGATTTTTATTTTCCGTAAATAAATAAAATAATTTTATTTAGGTGTTCATTATTTTGTTATAATAATAATGTTATATAGCTCTTTTTTATTAAATTAGTTATCATATTTTTATTGCCTGAGAGTATATATGTCTTATCCTTGTCACATTCATGTAACAAATCAAAATGACGTAACTAGCGATGCAAATATATTACGTAATTATACATTAAGCATAAAGTGTAAGATTGCATTTTAAAAATTTTTTTTAACAAATTTCTCATGCAAGGATCTTCTACCAGGTATCACAATCTTATACTTTGATAGTAAGGTCTACTTTAAATTAACATAATATTACCAATAATACTATACAATATTAGAAATGTATATGACAATTCGGACAATAATTTGTTTGGATTTTACAGAAGATTGTGAATCTAGTTTTTTTATTTGTGATCGAAGAGTCACAATTTTATTAATTACTAGCGTATAGTGATGAAAAGCGATGCATCAACTGTAATTAGTATTAAACTTAGTTGCGATTGAATTTATATTATTTGAATGTTTAAAGTAATTGTCTGCTTTCTCTATTATAATAATAGTGACATAGATTAATTAGTTACTAGCGTAAAGTAGTGAGATGTATTTATTGTAGATTTTCAAAATACCTTATTTCGAAAATTTAATTATGTTGGAACTGAAACATTTATATTTTCCGAATGTTATTTTTTACAGTTTACTATGGACATATTCAATGGCCCGATAAAAGTGTACGCGGGTGGCGACCACAGTTTCCTTATACTAAATAGTGACAAAACCGACTTCAGAGTATCGGAGCTGAATAAACAGATTTTAACCTTGACTCTACCTAAAATCGCTGCTTGCGAGGTTTTCAAAGACGACGATGTTGTTAATCAGGTACATATATTACTTGTATGTAGATTCTAGGCTGTCGGCTGGCTCAAGAAGTAGCCATTTAGCCCTGTTTCCTGGATTGGAGATCTAGATATTACTGGCCTGATACCTCTCCTTTCTCTAACTCGTTTATAAATCTTCCACTTGCCCTACAAAACATCAGAATGTCTTTTAATATTGTGTACCCCAGTTCCTCTCCTTTCAGAGTGTCTGAACAGTGTATGTATTCTTATGTTTGAAATACGAAGTACATTCAGTTATAAAGTGTACGCTTGTTTCTTCCCTATCGCAGTGTTTGCACTGCACTCAAATGTTGATACAATGTCCATGTTATGATACCTACCACAGATTAATTAGTTACAAGCGTAAAATACTTACCAGTTTTCTACATCTACGGCCGGATTAACCATATCGGGGCCCCTAGGCAATGTACGGTTTGGAGCGCTTTTACCGTTTTCTAACTTCTTAAAATATATTGTTTTAATCACAACGCAATTTAATGTATAATTAAGCTGTCTTTTTACTACATTAGAGTTGCCTACACTGCCTAATGAATAATCCAGTCCTGTCTACATCTATTAATAGTATCCTCTATTATTTAACAGGCAATAATGCACTGTAGCTTATGTAAATACTGCGTGAACTGCGATTCTTTAATTTAAAGCGGCTGAAACGATTTTGATAAAAATTAAGGCTTTTTTATCCTGAAATCAAATTATTTATGATAATAGCTCAGCACTCAGCAGTTTCCTCCATATTGCAATTAATATTGTTGTCTCCTACTTGCTCGAAAATTGCTTAATTATTTAAAAAAACAACTATGTCGATTAGCTCTTTTCGGTATGCAACGAAATAACACACCAGCAACTTCCAACATGACATTCGACTTGAATTAATTTGTTCGTTGTTTCCTCGCAAAATAGAAAAAGCACCATACAAGTCCTCACCTCGTTTAATTAAAAAAGACTCTACTTGTCCCCGACGCCTCACTTTGGTTTACGTTCTAGTAACTAATTCATCTGTGCCTTTGGTATGAAGGTATATTGCATAGTCAGTTTAGTTTAAAAAAGCACTTTTTCTCAGTCTAACAAAGTATTCCCTCTGTTAAATAGCGGATTTCTATACAGTATTTATTATCAGGAAATTCGTTGAGTATTTAAGAAAACTGCCAAGTTAGAGCTCGAAATGCATTCCGTGACAATAAATTTATTTGATTGGCAAGCATTCAGTGCCTAACTTGGCACCTTTTTTGATACCACTACTTTTGGTCAACATGCTCGTATATTATGCCACCAAAAGTAGTGGATATATGTTTTTGGTGGGTTTACAACATTTTTTTTATAAAAAGTATTAATGTGTATTTTATGATGCTAGAAAGCAAATATCCTAAAGAATTGTTACTTTTATATTTCTCATAATAGATTTGTTAACCAGATATTTTGCGTCGTAGGATTTAATGGCGTACCTAGAGACGGTTTTCGGTTCCATTGCATCTATGAATGGCTCATTCCTTGTGTCTAATAATGCACATTTTGGATGCAATACAAAGGTGCCAGGAGTCGACTTAAAAAGAGCCGAAGAAGCCTTCAGTGTAATAAGCCGGATAGAGAATACGTCTATAAAAGAACTTGTAAGTATTGAACAGTCATTGGAATACTATAACAAGTTTATTGTAAATTACAATACAATACACACACTTTCATTACTTATAATAGTAAAATGAAATATCAATATAAATGTTAGTTGTATTCACTATTCTGTCATTGCAATGAATTTTGGCTAAACTTTAATCAGTTATTGACAGTTAATGCAGTAAATGCAAAGCAAACTAGCAATTGCAATAACATTTTTGAAAACTACAGTATAACTTATTGCAGATATATGTTTAAATTATGCAAGTAGCTTATGACATAATAATACTCAGTGTTTCATATAATTACAAAACTAGCACGCCTTTGGATTGATAAATGTCCAATGTTGATAATTTAAATTGTTTTGATAAGTATTTAGAAGACATTTTAAGGTGGGCATCAATAAAGTTCGCGAATCAGTCGCTTTCTGAGATTGCTACTAGTGCATACGTTGCGCCCCAAGCATGTAGCAATTCGCTCTCCAACTAGGACGATCCGACCAGTGGCGGTTTTCTTGCAAACACTGGGGGAGCGCGACTGGTTCGTGAATATAATTGATACCCACCTTTAAGCTTTTGGATTCTACTTATAGTTCAATGGAGATTTGAAATACTCCAGTAGTGTGTTAGAGGCAAAACATATTCTAATTTGGAATTTATTTCTAGATATTTAGTCATCTGACAGAAAATATAATAAAGAAAATGAAAGTGTCTCCACCTGATGCTGAAGCTCTCAGAGTTTTCTTAATTTTACCTTTGTATCACGAAATGAGAAATCCAAGACGACATCCAGAGCTACAGGTAAGTCGTAAAATATAAAAATTATGGGATGTATGTATATTGTATACTCATGTATATGAAATACATGTAAGTAATTACCAAAAAACGTGTTGTCGTTATTCTAATAATTTCTTTTACATGACTCTTCTTATTATAATTTTTAATAATTTAAATCAAAATGAAGTCATATGTAGGAGTCCATAAATTACATTCTGGGATTAAGTGTCACGGTGTGATGGGGCCGGGGGTACTCACAACTTTTATGACATCACATCTAAAACCTACAGAAGGTTGATTAGCATTATAAGCACGGTATAATATTTTCAAAATTAAATGTAATACCTACATAAATGCAATATATTAATTAAAATTTAAAAGTTATAAAAGATTTGACGGGAAAGGAAAAGGTTCCCATTTATACTGCGCGCGCTATAGGGCCATCATCTTGGTCAGTTTAGCAAGTAAAGAATGCCAAAGTATTAACTGAACGTATGAAAGGCATTACTGAAAGATATTTGTAGGAGGCACAAGGTGGTTTTTGGAGCGGTAGGGGTTATATGGATCAGATTTTTTCGCTCCGCGGTATCGTGGGGAAGTTTCTGGCCATTTATTATTTGATATAGGCGGCTGTGCAGGTCCCATAAACGACCTGTATCACTGCGACCGAAATTGATCTATTGTGATCGCCACTATGTTACAAAACACTATCAAGTCCCACTGCAGTTAAAAACTGCAAGGACTCCCTTGGAGTGATATGCTGAACTTCTCCCGGACTCGAAACATACTGGCCGAGGCAGGATCGACGAGTGCGCATCAGTGGTCCGCAGTCACACAAAATCTGCAAAGGTTTCATCCGCCTCTTGGCAGCACCGGCACATTCTTGTGTCAGAGAGCTCCATGTTAAACATGTACTTATTCAAGCGACAATGCCCAGTAAGTGCTCTGACCAAGGTCGGAAAGTTTTCTGCGCTTTCGTGGATCTTGAAAAAGTATTAGATACAGTAGTGCGAAAGAAATTGTAGTCTTCTGCCTGAATATGGCGTGGAGGGCCCCTTACTGGAGGCTGTGAGGTCATTATATCGGGGCCACAGAGCCTGTGTAAGGATAGACGGTGACATATCGTCCTGGTTCAAAGCCTAGTCAGGCGTCAGACAGGGCTGCGTGATGCCTGCCTGGCTATTCGTGTGTATTTGGACAGTTGCCTCCAGAAATTGAAAGATAGGTATGGGTGGTATGATATGCGATGGTACAGCGGTAAACTGCCTTTTGTACGCTGACGATGCTGTGCTTATAGCACCATCAGAAGCGGAGTTGCAGACACTAATTACGTGCATGAAAGAAGACTGTGAAGTGGAAGTATTGAATATGAACGTGAGCAAAACTGAGGTTCTGGTGTTTGAAAGGGAAGATGTACAGGCAAAGTGTGAAATATGGGTAAATGGAAAATGTCTAGAACAAGTGAACGAAATTGTATGTCTGGAGAGTGCATTTTCGAGGGATGGAAGATGTGAATTTGATGTGGAGAGACGGGTAGCAGCTGGTAATAAAGTGAACGGTGCTCTGTTCGCATTAGTAAAATGGCCAAACATAATGCGGTATTGGTTCTAACTTCGTTGTACGGTAGGAAAGCTTGGATATATAGATAGATTTGGATAGGGTTGCACCGATCTTTCGCCATCCGGTTCCGCAAATTTGGAGTTTTAATTTGGATTCGGATACCTGCCGAAACTATAGTTAAAACGGTAACAACGTTCGTGAGTTTTCACACTACCTCTACAGTGGCGATCTCGTACTTTAAACAATAGAAACAATTTTTATAACAATAAAACTATTAATTTTTTAAATAATAATTGCTTTTGAACATGAGTATGTTTGCAACTAGCTAAATTAAATTATATATGAAAAAGAAGTTTCGATTTCGTTTTCGGCGAAACTAAGAGAAACCGATTCGGTTTTGGTTACAGCAGGAAAAGAAGTCACAAGAATGTGACAAGTTGTGATAACGAAGGACTAATTAATTTCTAGTCACACAATTTATTTTTCCTTTTATTATTTAGCCCTTTATTTAGCCCTTATCCTGTAACAGGGTCCATTCGCAGAAGCATTTAACAATCTGTCGACACATCCACAACGAATAGTGCATTTGTGGTGGGAGGCGCAATCTATGGAGTATTTTGAAATGCTAGTAGACATATTCAAGAGTGTTATAGTTTATGAATTAATGCAGCCTGTCGTGCGAGCAAATAAGGTATAATATTTTATATTTGGCTCTACAAAACATATATGGTATTGTTTTACTGTCTTATAATGAAATCAGAGAGAAAAGACGTGATTAGATAGTTCGGGCATATAGAGAAAATTATTGAAGGACTGATGAGGTTTACTATTGACAATCAAATAGCCAGTAGTTTTGTATACCTTACTTTGGTGTAAATGTGAGGAAGGAGGAAATCGATGAAGTATGAGGATGTGGAATAGGTATATTATGTATTTTACTTTATATGCATCACTACAGCTTTTTTGTAATAATTATTTCTTCTGTTCCAGAAAATATATTTCACACATAGTTTAATTCAAATTCTAAATGCTTTGTCATCACTAAATAAAATAAATTTCACAAATCCTAAGAAACCAAAGATACCAGCGGAATGCTTCTATATAGAGGATTTATGTAATTATGTGGATATCGCCACAGACTACATCAACTGGCTGTCAGACCAAGACGTGAGTATCGAGAACAAACATTTATATTGAAGAAGAAATTATGTCTAATGCACAGTCGAAAATGAGGCAGATTTTTCGGAGGAATAGAACTACATTTTAAGTTTTAGTTGAAGTAGAATATATTGAAATAGATTGGATCAGATAATCAAGACACAAGACAAAGGTCTAATTGGGTAATTTTGTAATAGAACAGAATTAATGAACGAGCCCCGAAAATGTTTTGGGTCTTGATATCGGACCTTGTGAACTTTAAAAAATAAATGGTAAATTATTTGGGTTTTATTGCCCGTTTCTAAACTTTCTGGCACAGATTAAAATACCATGTTAAAACCAAAACTTTCCAAAAGTTAATGTTATGAATGGAAATGAATGGATACCTACTTAATTAATTCAGGTAAATTTACATTTAGCGGTACCTCAGTTCCAAAACAAAACCACCGAAAAATCATTAACGAGAAATATTTTAACAACTAATTGTTATTGTTGTACTATGAACTAAATAAGGGCAAAACTTGGCTAATTGGTGAGAGTTTAGTATTTCTACAAAATTTTATTTATTGATTAGAAAATTTTTAAAATAAATTATGAAAGAATGTGGTCGACATTTGTTATCTAAAAATGTACAAAATGCGTTTGTTTATACACAATCCAAAATCGAGTACTTTAGTGATACTTAAGTTTATTATGTGACATAGGCTCACTTATCTTGTGATATCATTAAGATAAAATATGGTAGTGATAAAAATGTAAATTAAAGACAAAACTTAAACCAAATACTGTTTTTGTAATAACTTGTAATTATAGATTTATTCTATAAATACTATATTTGCACAGCAAGCTTTGGCTAGTGGTTTTGCTTGGATGGGTTTCCCTAATTTTTTACTTCTCAACTTGGGGTAGCATAACTAATGGTTGGAAGCAGGTTACAATATCTACTGCTTACGTGTTTTATACTTAATGAAGTACAGTATTGAGGTGTCAGTGATAGATTTGTATTTTGACAGAAGACTTTCGAATAGTTAAACAAAACTAACATCGAAGTCTAAGGCGATCACCGTAGACTTCTAACCTAACCGTCAGAAGTCGTTTTTAGTTAGAAAAGATTGTGTAAAGCGAAACTTTGTTTTTGAAATTTAATTAATACCGAAAACACCTATATCTACAGGTACAGGTAAATTTACACCTACATCATTACAGGCATAGTTTTGGCTCACAAGAACTAAACAATATCTGTTGAGTGTCAAAACGAGAAGCAGTAGTTATTACAAAGCTTAGCCAAATGGTTTTCTACGTTTAAGCTGAGATGTAGAGATTAAGAGAAGATCCTATAAATAAAATTAAGTTCAGTTTTCTTTTAGACATAAAACGTCTAAGAAAAAGTAATCATTCTTACAATTGCGCTTTAAAATATTCGTACAAATCAATAAACTTGGTTTTATTGTGATAGAAAAACCGACAACACAGAAAAACACGAATATTGTGCCCGCCTATCTTAAGGATTTTGAATGATAAGAATGACATTTCTGTGGATTAGAAATACACAAAAATGCTTTAAAGATCTTACCTTATTGAGATTTCTTTTTGGTTCAGCCATTTCTTGAGCTATTTCACTTAAATTGTGTTTTTATTTAACCTGGCGCGCCAGGCCTGGCGCCAGGTGCCAGGCCAGGCGCCAAATTCTTGACGGTCTGTACGCCATGGCGTACAGACCGTCAAGAATTTGGGGTTAGACAATACAGTTTGACATTGATTAAAAATTGTTATTCTCTGCGCAAAAATTAGGATACACTCTGTATTGTAAAACATACCTTATGAACAATGCCATCCATCATCAAAAGATTAAAACTGTGTCATTACGTAGTAACACAGATTAATTAGTTATTAACGTAAAGTAGTAACTTGTTTACGAAGAGCACGAAAACTATCACTGAACTACTATACATTCTGCCAAGAAAGTATCGGGAATGGATGAATTGTTTATGGTTCTAAATTCAATTTTTTGTTTTTTTTTTGTTGTGGTTAGATTGGCACAACTGTTTTCCATTTTGACACGGAGTTTGAGTTGCATCTGTTATTTAGATTAAATACAGTGCTGTTTTTAGTTATATCATTCTAGTCTGTATTGCGAATTTCATAATGGACAAAAACATCGAACAAAGAGTTTATCTTAAATTTTGCATCGCCAATGGAATTTCGTCTTCGGAGTCACTGAAAATGTTACAGAAGGCTTACGGTGAATCGACTTTATCAAAAACACGTGCTTATGAGTGGTACAAAGCGTTCAAAAGCGGTCGAGATGTGATGGAAGATTTGCCTCGCTCTGGTAGGCCATCAACGTCTGCAACTGAAGTTAAGTGAAGGAAATAGTGACTGAAAATCCTCATTCAAGTTTGAGAGAGATAGCCGCTGAACTTTCTGTGTCTCACGAGTCGATCCGTACCATTTGAAATAATCACTTGGGTATGAAACATGTTGCCGCTCGGCTAGTCCCAAAAGACCTGAATTTTCTCCAAAAACTCAATCGCATAAGAGTCGCTGAGGACATGCTAGAACGACTCAATCCGATCCAACATTCATGAAACGCATTGTTACTGGTGACGAGACGTGAGTTTACGAGTTTGACATACAAACTAGTCAACAAGCTTCGGAGTGGCGCCTTCCAACTGAACCGAAACCGAAAAAACCACGCCAAAGTCGATCAAAAGTCAAAGTCATGTTGACTGTTTTCTTTAACTATCGCGGTGTTCTGCACTCGGAATTCTTGCCGGAAGGTCAAACGGTAAATAAAGAATATTATTTGGGCGTTATGCGGTGTTTTAGAGAGCAAATTCGACGAAAAAGGCCAGATTTGTGGAAAGAAAATTTTTGGATTTTGCACCACGATAATGCGCCTTCGCACAAGGCCATCATTGTGAACGAATTTTTGATCAAAAACTCAACAAATACCATCGAGCAACCACCTTATTCACCAGATATGGCTCCAGCCGACTTCTTTCTTTTTACTAAACTCAAATTACCACTTCGTGGCACCCGTTTTCATTCGGTAGAAGACATAAAGGAGAATTCGCGGCGAGCACTGAACTCAATTCCGGAAAAAGCGTTTAAAAAATGTTTTGATGATTTGATTATTCGTTGGCGTAAGTATCGTTTCTGAAGGAGCATACTTTGAAGGTGATAAAATAAATTTGGATGAATAACTAACATTTCGTGTATTATTGATCTTTTCCCGGTACTTTCTTGACAGAGTGTATATCATCGAATTGCCAAGTTTTGCCCTATATTCTTTTTTAAAAGAGGTTCTCTTTTTTTGTTTCTCAAACGAAACACATGTAAATATATACTTATTTACTTGTTAGTCTTGTTGCTTATACCTTCTTGTTACACTTTGGACTGAGTTACTGTAATGGTATGCTTATTATTTTATTTCCTTTTCAGTCAAATCAGCCTCATATGTGCAACTATGCATTTTTGTTCGACGTGCAGTGCAAGTCTCTTCTGCTCAAAATCGATCAACAACTCCAAATGCAACTGGCCGTCAGTCGAGCTGCCACTCAGATATTTACTCGCTTGTTCGTCGACCCGACGTATGAATACCACAGAGACCAATTTTTAAATTTAACAGTATCCAGAAATCATATAGTGAGAGACACCATGCTGCAAATTAGTAACCACGACAGTTCACAGTTAAAGAAACCTCTAAAAGTAAGTATTTTAGAAAGGTAACTCTTTTATTTTAAGGTTTTAGGTACGGTAGGGATAGTATGGATCAGATTTTCTCGCTTCGCGTTATCGTGGGGAAGCTTCTGGCCATAGGTCAGAAAGTTTTCTGCGCTTTCGTGGATCTAGAAAAAGCATTTGATAGAGTAGTGCGAAAGAAACTGGAGAGTCTTCTGCCTGAATAAGGCGTGGAGGGCGCCTTACTGCAGGCTGTGAGGTCATTATATCGAGGCCGCAGAGCCTGTGTAAGGATAGATGGTGACGTGTCGCCCTGGTTCAAAGCCTATTCAGGTGTCAGACAGGGCTGCGTGATGCTTGCCTGGCTATTCGTGTATATTTGGACAGTTGCCTCCAGAAATTGAAAGGTAGTATGGGTGGTATGATATGTGATGGTACAGTGTAAACTGCCTTTTGTACACTGACGATGCTGTGCTTACAGCACCATCAGAAGCAGCGTTCAGACACTAGTCACGTGCATGAAAGAAGAATGTGAAGTGAAAGGATTGATTATGTATGTGAACAAAACTGAGGTTCTGGTGTTTGAAAGGGAAGCAGTACAAACGAAATATGAGATTTGGTTACATGGAAATTGTCTACAGAAAATGATACAGCGTTAAGATATGTATGTATGTAACTCTTTTATTATTGACCGATCTGAATTTAGGAATAAAAACTAAATAAATATTAACCTGTAATGTATCATATAAAGATTTGAACTGTTTGTACTTTTGCTGTTTACCGTTATAATTGTGAGTTTATTTTTCTCAGCCATTTAGAAATTGCTTTATAGTCCATACACTTATTTCCTGTGGTATTGATACCTATAGTGTAATACTTTCCATAGATATGCTGTGATATCTATACAGGTGATAATAAAACCATTTAAGATATCCTTTTAAGCTATAAATAACATTCTACTCATGATACGGATTACAAGGACTAAAATTACGTGAATCATTTAAAATTCAAATATATTTTTAAGTCTGTAAACCTTGAAGTCGTCGTGCAGTCGTGGAAAGACAGTGTAAGCTCACTTGCAGCGCTGCCGCATTGTGCGATGTATGCCCTCTTCCTCGTTTGGTGTTGAGTCGATTGTTTTATTGGTTGACGCATAACGTCGCGTTTGCTACGTTTTTACCGACTACCGAAATTCGTTTCGCAATAATAGCTTAGAAAAATGGGTTCAATCAATTTCAATTTACAACTTTTTCAATCTTTTCTGATTAATATATGTATTTTAATGTATAAAAAATACGAATATTCTTATTTCAGGTAGAATTTGTTGGAGAAGAAGCAGAGGACGCCGGTGGTGTTAAGAAGGAATTCTTTCTTTTACTGTTAAAAGAAATATTTGATCCTGTGTATGGAATGTTTAAACAATCAGAGGAGACCAATATGATATGGTTCTCTAATAATCCGTTTGAAGATGATGTTATGTACTATTTAATTGGTAAATGTTACAATATTGCCAAATCAATACAGTGTCCTAGAACGATGATATTTATTTGGGACATTCTGAGTATAAAGTCTGAATGCAAACCAAACGATCTAAAAATCACATTTGACTAGCTTTACTAGCTTTGTGTTTAAATGAAAAATAGGTGAAGGATTCGCTGTTCTTATTTTATACATGTAAACACGTACTAGTACCGGTAGTAACTAATTAATCTGTCCCAGTACTCAGAATTTCTTCTATAAATTCTAAGATTTTATTTTAATTGATATAAGAGGCTATAAGAAAAGATTATATGTAACTTAAGGTCTTGGCTCGTTTACCACTTCAGCACCATTTCGTTGTTCGGTGTCCACTCGTTCTCAACGAGTGGTCGAGTAAGCGACGACCAATTAGCGCCTCGCGAATTGTCGAGAATTTGTTACCGAACTCCACGTGAACCACTCGAGAGCGAAGCGCGATCTATTTATGACCAGTGTGTTGCGTGCCAGTGAACGATGGGTTGTCACAAATCGCCTCCACTCGAGAAAAGATTGATAAATGAGTGACGACTTTGTTCAAGTGTTTTTCAGAAGTTTCAAATTAGGCAACATTATGTATAGTCTAATATAATGTGTAAAACATAAGTCGAACTTATCTCCATTGATATGTTCTTAGAAACTGTTTCCTAAATATAATTTCGTATTTTTAGGTGCGATCTACGGTCTAGCTATATACAATTCTATTATAATTTACGTACCGTTCCCCTTAGTGCTATATAAAAAACTATTAGGAGAATCGGTAATGTTAGATGACCTGTCAGATCTATATCCAACTCTAGCAAATAGTCTCAAAAGCCTGTTGGAATATCCGGATGACGATGTAGAAGAGGTATGGTTACTTTATTATTATGTTTATTTTACTATATTTATAAATTTTACAGCACTGGTTAAGTAGATTTTGATGTGGTTTTCAATTGTACGTATCCAAGGAATAGCTTGTTAGCTATTTTAAGACTAAAAAAATCATAAATAATTTTCCTAGCTTTTCTCCTTGATATTTTAAAAATCGGGTATCTGATCAGAAAGTAGCAAACTAAATTGTAATATTTCACCACTTTTTTGAAAATTAAATTATTTATTTTAATATTATTCTTTGGACAGGTTTTTAGTCTTTGTTTTGCGGTGAATACAGAAGTATTTGATCAAATTCAAGTACATCCCTTGAAAGAGGATGGGGAGAACGCATCTGTGACCCATGAGAATAAGGAAGAATATGTAGAATTATACGTCGATTTTCTTCTGAATAAATCCGTAGAAAATCAATTTAAAGCATTCAATCAAGGTTTCCAGAAGGTAAAATTAGTACTACATGTACATATTTTTGCAGTTATTTCAATCACAATGTTGAATTGTTTTATTGTCCAGTTTAGTGCAATTGCGCGTAACTAGTTTTAGAAAATAAGTATAAGTGATGTAATAAAATTTTACACAGGTTGAAAATTTCAGATTTGCACTAAATTACAAAATACATAGGATTAGCTAATACTAATTGTTTAATATTACGCGATATATACTAGACAATTACGCATTATCTGTACTATCCCCATCCGATGACATTATGTAACCATATTATAGTGCGTAGAAGTTTATCATGTCTATAAGAGAAAGGCGGCTCGTAGTGTGCCTCTTACTTTAATCCACAGACCAATCGTGTATTAAGGTGACTTTTCTTGGGCTGTGATTTTTGTGGCTTGTGACCGTGTTCGCACTACAGGAAAGTCCGCGTCTCCGCGGGCCTACGCCCGTGGTTGTACGGACTCTGGTGTATGTTGCGAGTTCTAGACTGCTTTTAACTGCCATTCGAAAATGTGTGAAGAATGCGTAGCTATTTCTGCAGCCATTATTGAATTATTCAGTGGATATTGACAGCTACACGGCAACACACGCGCTGTGTATTGCTGTAAATGGAATTATGGCCAGACGCACAGACGCGCCTACCCGTACAACTCTGGACGCACTAGCGCCACGCGCCACACCTTTTAAGTTACCGACACATGGCGGATCCCACGAGCTCTTACAGGCGACTCACCGGCACAGTGGTAATTGTCCTGAGGTGCGTTACGGGCGTTGCACGGGTCCGAAATCACAGGCTGCGGGAAGCCACCTTTAAGCGTCTGCTACATGGTGAGAAATCTGCCTCCTCACCAAAGTGATCTTGCTGGTTTCCAACCATGTAGACAGTGACTTGCCACCAAATTTCGTTTGACCTTATAACGCCCGTCGCGCGTTTGCGACCGCGGTGGGATCCAACCAGTGTCCACCGCGTAGACGTTTATTGACAACCACACGAGTACAGTAGCTGCAGGCAACGAGTGCGCACGCATCACTTTCATGTAAATGGCGACTCATCATCAAAATCCATGTTTCATTCAATTTTAATGATTGTTTTTCGTTCCTTCAGCCATCGTTTCATCCATTCCTTTTCAAAAATTTTAACATGGGTTGGAAACCAGCAAAGACACCTTGTTAAAGAGGCTGTTTCCTCACAGTCTAGCATACGCTTTAGTGCGACCTACCTGTTTTTTTCTCTTCCACTTTCATTTGTCCTATCCTGTGTAATAATATGTGCCGCTGACACGTTGTGGTGTTGTGGCAACATATCGAACGCATTGCAGTTTTTTTTTATAATTAATAATAATAATATACTCAGACATTTCACACAGCGCCATCTAGTCCCAAAGTAAGCAGCACAGCGCTTGTGTTATGGGTACTAGACAATTGATATACTATTATTTTGTAAATAAATACATGTAATACATGTATTTATTTACTAGACACCCAGACTCGGGCCGGGAATCGAACCCGCATCCCCCTTTACTTTCCTACACGCTTAACCATTGCGCCACTG
This sequence comes from Zeuzera pyrina, assembly GCA_907165235.1. Taxonomy (NCBI): domain Eukaryota; kingdom Metazoa; phylum Arthropoda; class Insecta; order Lepidoptera; family Cossidae; genus Zeuzera; species Zeuzera pyrina. The sequence continues at coordinate 17,016,148 of OU015624.1, forward strand.
AGGTTGTCAAATTAGTTGAACATTATGCATAGTGTGGCACCTTATTGTAATTGCAGTAAGAGCTATTTTTATATATTTTATGATGTGTACTTGGTGACTGTACTTATTATATTTTACTATGCAGGAGTTCATTAAATTTAAAAACATTTACGTTATAGGTGTGCGGTGGTAGAATAATAAAATTGTTTAGATCACACGAACTGATGTCAGTGGTTATGGGTAACGAGGAGTACGACTGGGATATATTTGAAAGCAATTGTGAATATAAGAATGGATACTCAGCATCGGATCAGCAAGTTAGGTGAGAATATTTTAAAATGTTATACAGTGGCCGGCACGGATCTTGAGCGCTCGGCATAAGAGTGGCGATCGGTTCGCGCATCGTACACTTACGGCAAAATAAATTGTTCAAAAATGTATTTATTTTTTCTATATTGTTCTAAATTCTAAATGATCTACAGTAGGACAGTAACAGCTGCTGATATTTTTAACTTTTAAACTTTCGCGTTGCATTATAGATATCTTAAAAAACGGGGATTTTAATAAGGGAAATTACAGATTGATTTAGATCACGGCCGATGCAACTCGGCCGAAACGTCAAGCTAAAATAAAGTTAATCGCGTTAAATTTCTCGTATTGTAAGACATCTATAACAACTGCTGTAGTAATAAAAATAATATACTAAATGAACGAGTACTTTGAATTTAATAATTATATTTTTTATATAAAATTTAATCAAGGAAACTAAGGAAACAAGGAAACATTGTATAGCATTTTTCTGGCTTAAAACGTTGTTTTTTCTTGGCATTTTGTATCTACACAAAGGAACGAACAAAGTCAAAATTTTATGAAGATTAATTCAATGTAGTCTCTAATTTATTAACCACTAGCCAAAAAAATAAAAAAAAAACGATTAGAAATCAGAATCATTAAAACTGCACGAAAGTGTACTCGTTGTCGAGATATGCATATAAACACAGCAAAGAACGATTCACGACTGGCAGCCATGACGCGTCGCATGATCAAGCAATCCCATAATCGAAATGACTCACCCCGCCCTCGCCACTCACCTCATACTGCCAAATAGATATTAAAAATCGCTTCTGTGCAGGTTAAAGCCAGCGCTCAAGATCCGTGCCGGCAATTATACACAGTTTTACAAGATTGTCTAAAACATTAGTACAAATTAATCATTTCTTTCACGTTAGTCTGGGAGAAAAAAAAAGTCAACTGCTTATCTTCTAAGGCAGGTCGTAACAGTCCGCCAAGGGCTAGGGCCCTGATAGGGTTTATTAAATGGAGCTTGAGTTTGTGATGAGCTAGTAGTTATCTGTCACTATCTAGTTCCGCCTTACCATTTCTATGTCAAAATACTTATTGTTGAAAATAGCGTCAAGGTGTGATTTTGTTTGTCGTGAAGTTCTGTCGGAGTAAGCGGGAAGTTACAATTTAAATGAAAAATTCAATGGCACAATTAAGTTGTGAAAAAAGATATTAAACTAATAATCGCTTCTGACTTTACCCATATGGAATTTGTAATTTATATTGTGTATGAGAAGTGATAACAAAAAAACTGATTGTCACTAACATATTATTACCCTATTTTCATTATAAGGATGAGTGGTGACGGTGAAATTAGAAACTATAAAAGTAATTTCAATAAAGCATCTATACGTCGATACATATAAATAAAATCGAAGTGTCTGTTTGTGATATTGAACTAAAGACTTTTGTTAAGCTTATGTGGTTTCTTGCACGTTAGCAAAACTCAAATACGCGCTTTTGAAATTTTTGTTTGTCTGTCTTTCATACATATCTTCACGCTGTATCCTAACGGGTTAGTCAGAGAGGACGGATCGCCAAGCTTCGCGGTCCTTACATACTTCTTTCGCTTCCTAAAATATCATCATTCTCCTCACACATTTTCGCCCAAGTATGCGAGTGGTTTTGACATTTCCGTCGGCTAACACTCTGGCTATATGATCTTCATAAGTCAGCCTTGGTCTTTATTGGCTTCTTTTACCACTCGCTTTCACTCTGTAGATTTTCTTCGTCAGTGTTTCATTCTTTCTTCTTTCTATGTGTCTGAACCATCTAAGCATTCCTTTCTTCATTTCTACAATAACACTATCGTACAACCCTGCCATACTGCGTATCTCTTCATTACTTATCCTGTCCGCAAGGGTGACACCGCACATTTTTCTAAGAGATCGTATTTCTACTGCATTTATCATATTTTCACTCGATTTCAGCCCTCACTACGTCATACCGATAGACCTCACTACCGTATAATAAAGTTGGCACCAACACCGCATTGTGGATTGCCATTTTGGCAGTGTTAGATATATTCACACTAATTGCTAATGCGGACAGAGCACCATTCAATTTATTGATAGCTGCAGTTTACCACTGTACCATCACATATCACGCTACTCATAATACCTTTCAATGTCTAGAGGCAACGGTCTAATTAAAGCACGAACAGCCAGGCAGACATCACGCAGCCCTATCTGACGTCTGAACAGACTTCGAATCAGAGCGACATGTCACCATCTATCCTTACACAGGCTCTGTGGTCTCGATATAATGACCTCACAGCCTCCAGTAAGGGTCCTTCACGCCATACTCAGGCAGAAAACTCCACAATTTCTTTCCCACTAGTTTATCGAATGCTTATTCGAGATCTGCGAAAGCGCGAAAACTTTCTGATCTATGGGCAGAAACCTCCCCACGATAACGCGGAGCGAGAACATCTGATCCACACAACCTACCTACCTAACATTCCTAAAACCACCTTGCGCCTCCCACAAATATCTTTCTGAAAGGCCTTTCATATGTTTAATTAATACCTTGGCATAGACTTGCTAAGCTGACCAAACCCTATAGCACGCACAATCTAAATGAGAACCTCACCCTTCTGCCAACAAATTTTGCACAGTGCACAGAAGGTATCCCAGATCCTAGGGCCACAATACTTGATCATCTCAGCGGTCACCTCATCATTTCCCGCAGCCTTTCCACATTTCAGACTATCACTTTTTCAATATCTCTCTCATACTAATGGCATCCTCCAATCCCTGACCCGAGTGTGGCAATTCATTAGAGTCGCTCTCAGTTTAAGAAACAGGGTTGCCACTCTCATACAGTTCTCCATAGTATTCACCATCCGTTTTTTGAGAATCCGATCCAATATGAGACTTTATTAAGATCTAGATGCATTTGTTGCCAAACTCAACATATGTGTACGTATACTGGTAGATAACATATTATTATAATTTTTTCAGATGGTTCTGGGAAGTGTTTCATGAATTACCAATTGAAGACAAAAAGAAATTTCTGTTGTTCCTTACAGGAAGTGACCGTGTCCCTATTCAAGGAATGAGGGATATCAAAGTAAGTATAATATTGACGGGGCCTATGTTTAAGGTTCAATCTTAACTTTGCATAATCATAACTTTACAGGTGAGGCTTTTAATGTTGAAATCCGGTGTATTTTTATGATTGAAAAGCCTAAGTTTATGAAACTTTGCATATTTACTAAGACAACTACCTCCACTGTTTATGGTGCTGTACATTTTCAATGTAAATTAAACTGAAATGATACATTTACCACAAAGTACTCAACATGATCAAATTGTCACTTTGGCTCTTATATGAGAACCGTCTAAATATTGATCTGATAGTTACTTTTCTAGATATGTATTTCAATTAAATAAGTGTAAAACAGTAAATAAATAGAGGAACACTAGGAAGCTTCCTTAATTAATTGTGTCATATAAATATATGGTATTACTTTAGATACTTATTTGGAGCCATACAGTTTTTATGATTGTCCTGATGATTATTATATGAATTATAAAATATTGAACTTAATATTTGTGTTAACGTATGTTTTTTATTAGGCTATCATATTATTTTTATTAGTATTAATGTATTGTACTCGCGAGTGGTATACGTAATATATACGTATATATACGTAATAACGTAAAATAATATTTTAATATTTTCCAGATTAGAATTCAACCAGTGGCGGATGATAGGTATTTTCCAGTCGCTCATACATGCTTCAATTTATTAGACTTACCTCGCTACCAAACCAAAGAGCGGCTCAAATATTATTTAATACAAGCTATACAACAAACACAGGGTTTCTCGCTAGTCTGAGCAATGTGCACACGATAGTAGAAACACGATGAAGCGTTTATTTTTTGCATATACGAGAAGAGAAAATCATGGTAATTGGTAAATACAATTTAGTTATATCATAACATCTTTATTAAAAGGGAACGTTAAATTCCGTTTATTTTTTATCAACTAGGTACAATCATTCCCAAAACATGACATCGTATATTCATTACGTTTGTTTGTGTGTAATTTCGAATTTATAGATTTAAAATATTCATCATTTTGTAATCAGCAATTTAGTAATTGTAGACACAAATTATTTTAAAATTTTTGTCTTCATGTCTACAAATTTTTTCCGTATTGATTGTTTTAGATAGGTATACTGGGAATCACTGATGCTGCAGAATGATATAATTATACAGGTTTGTAGAAAAAATTGTCTTTTAGACTCTGATAGAAATTCAACCAAATTAACTTACTTTGGTGCCTTTCCAATAGTAAATAATAATTATGATAATGAATACATAATAATTAAATTTTTGCGTTAAAATGTTATAGTTTATTTTTTATGATAAATCAAAATATCGTTATTGTTACAAGTGTAAAGTTTGAGGATTGTTTTAGGGGCATAGTTGTTCAGTTACTGAATAACACGATGTATCAAAAAAGCATTTTAATATACTAAGGAGCTGAGATGTACGTATTTGAAAATAAAGTCAAATTTTAAACAAATTGTCCACTAATATTTAGATATATGTATATAGTATTATACTATATTAATATTGTAACAGAATTAACCAGAGAGCTCGTTCACCTTCACTAAATAATCAATTTTTATAACATTAAAATTAATATAATTTTGTATAAACTTAGCCTTAGTTCGTACGATAACGATACCATTTAAATAAGACAGCGTGTTACTTGACACTTGACGGCTCGTTTCCATAACTCGACATCTAATATGCCTATTTTGCATCGCGATGAGAATGGCTCTACTCCTGCTATCCTAGACATACTAGGACTTATATACTTAAGTACAGACATACTACTACTTTGGCTACTCTAGGAAACCCAGCATCTTCTTAATGTTGCCAAACATTTCGGGGATTTTCGTCCGGTAAGCCACTTCTTGGACTTTTATTAAACCATGGGCGGCTGTTGGATCTGCCTCGACAGACAGTGCGATAACACATACATACGATATGGCTAGCACTACATACTTTTATATCTATTTTAACAGAAAAGTAACGTTAAGGTTATTCTCATTCGTACAACTTATGCGACCACGATTTTAATTTAATGGAATAATTGCAAAAAATATGTTATAAGTACATATTAAAAATCTATTTAAATGAATTCAGTTCATAATACTGAAGAAAATCGTTTTCGCTTTCAGGTTAATACTGTTAAATGTTGTAAAATTAAAACCAGCATAATATTTTGTATTCTGCTCCTTTTTAGTAGATGTAACCATAGAAACGAAAATGAAGTGGTTACTTCTGTGATATTATGGTATGCCGTTTATTGTGACAATATTACAAGCTTTTTATAATTATATATTATGTACTTCATTTGTTATTTATAAATTGTACATGTTGTACAGTACAAGCTATAATATACACAATATAGTTAGCTTGGGCTAGATCGCTTCTGCGTCACAGTGTGTGAATGTTACAGTGCGGTTTGTACACAGTGTAATATAATTACTTATTATAATTAATACAATGTTATTTTTGTAATACTTGTTGTGTCTTATTACCTTCGAGCTTGTTTATAATATTTGGTTTCATGAATATAATTTATTTTATGGAGAAAAACGTGACGTGATTTCATTGAAAACCAATAGTGGTATTTTAAGTAATTTATTTCTTAAAATATAATTACAAAGTGAAATACCAATCAAAAGGTCATTTCAAATTTTATATACAAAATATTTATGTAATCTCATAATAATGACTAGGTAATTTTTTAAATTTAATCAACTGTTACTTTGTATTAGGTAATTTTCACAATAGCGTTAACTTTAAAGCACAATTTATTATTTATCCAATTTCATAAACATTTTCTAGGCATAATTTGTTATAAAAAGAAACCGTTTATAATATTGATTATTAATATTGAGCATTATATACAATTTTTGGCATTTAAATTAATAAGCATTGAATTACATAACGATATTTAGCATACGTTCGCAATTTATAAAGCCGCACGTTTACATCGAAAATACATCAAATGTGTTATATGAAAATTGTAATTCAGTGAATCGGATTAGATTTTTTTTTAATTGTTTTTAACGCATTTTTAAACTTATACACTAGAAATGATAAATAGTAGGTATAATAGGTATTTAAATATACTTATTAGAAAACCGATCTTGTACATGCGTCAAGACTTTATACCTAAAGTCTATACAAGTACTTACACTTCGAAGTCAATTACCCTCCGACTTCAATTTTATACAGATTTTGATGATCTACTTGAATGAGATTTTGTTATTATCGCCTCATTTCAAACTTTTCCCCCTAAAATAGACTCTTATTTAGACACGTATATGAACGAACAAGGCGATAGTAACAACTTTTAAAGATTTCTAATAATTTTATTATGAGTTTAGTCTTGGGATACATTCATATTTGTATGCGTTTGCGCATAACTTTTAAAACAGTACTGTGTAGTTGTTCCTTTTTTAAATGTGAATGTCCTCTGAAAATTAGGTTAGTTAAATCTAATGACTCGTTTATTCTATCTTAGTATGAAGATCGGCCCGAATTGAATTCGTAATATTGAGTGCCTGGAGGGATGTGATATCCGGGGTAGTTATGGCTGAGGGCGTGCTTCTTGAAGAAAGAAGTGTAATCCTTGTGTACCTGAAATGTAAAATTAATAATTGGCTAGTAATATGTATTTACAAATTGTTCATCACTATAATGCTTCTCGTAACAAAATCCATAACTGTGGTGTGTGGTGTGCATCTGAGAACTTATTTGATACCTGTAGTATTTATTAAGTCTATTATTATCTATTATTTCTAGTTTAATATTTAATTTTTTTTAATCATGAAGGACATATCTTCAACCTCAGTTTTATCTGAATGAAAGCAGTGACAAAGTCGAATATTTATTAACGTTTGCCCAAAAACGCGTACCACACGTACTTTGATACGAAAAACTATTTCACAATAAAATTACCTTTCTTAGAATAAATATCTGTGATGTATGGCTTGAACACATAACGGTACTATGCCGTACCTAATGTATGACAGGTGTGATTTAGGAAAAGCGAGATCACGGTTTTTTTAAGATGGACATCCCACTACAGTTCTTACGGTATTATATTACGGTTTATATTTGAATATATGGTACATATATAATTTTTTTACTTTGTAGTTACATTTATTACGTAGCTATGTACAGAAATTACATCTTATACATGTACAAAACTTAAAATTATTCATTTCTATTAAAGATTCTACTTAAGATTTATTGGTACCTATTTGAGTTCGGTCTGTAATATTAAATAAAAATAACGGTTACATTTGCATTTCTATTGTGTGAATATAATATACGAAGTACTTAAGTAAATGTTCTTCCGTATGTTTGAGGTCGCAAATATCAAAAAATAGTCGATCGATTGTCTTGAAATTTTGACACAAGGTTGCATTTGAATACACGCGTGTTTTGAAATGCTAATATCTATACTATAAATAAAAATGTTAATGTTCCTTTGTTCAACGCGCGCTACAGCAATGCGTGGCCGGGACCACCTAGCTAGTTATGAATAAATAGAGGAGAGTAACTAAATATGGGCTACCATTTTGTATTTGGGTCAAAGATACAAAACTTCAGGAATATACTTTTTTTTAATGTAGTAATCAGTCATATATTTTTAGAGAGCATAGTAACAGTCTTATATTTCTACTAATAAACTACATTATTAAAATTGAGCATTAAAGAAAATTCCAAAATGGGAGCTAAATATGGAACAGGTACTCACTCAAATATGGGCTATAGCCCAGCTGTAGATATGAACTTAACTATTTATCTTTTAAGTAAATAACAATAATAAATGTTTATTATGTAAGAGATCAAATCGCTTCGGTGAGTGTAAGAAATTACTTAATTTACTTATAAAAATCACATATTCTAACGTCAAACTGGCCCAGCACAGTCATTACGTGCCCTGCAGACCCCACACTTCAACCATTCAAAGATTTGATCCACTACACAGTTCTCGCGTGTCTCCGGGAAAAAGTCGCTGACAGAACATAAACTTTGCATCTGCAGAGTCAGGAGTTTCTCTCCCTATTGTGGCATCTGGTTCACTGTCTGAATCAAAGTGGATAGTCATATCCCATATTCCAAACTCATGACCGAAATAAACTTAACTTCTTATTTTACAAGACATCACAAGTAATTAATCGACCAAAAAACATAAAATTACACATATGTATATTATACAAATCAAATATATAGTTACACCATTTACCCCTCATTTTCATCAATAAAATAACATACGTTTCCGTACCTAACGAAATTTTGTAACTGCGGCATAACACCACAGTCCTACTTTAGCGGCAGCTCGCGCCGGGCCAAAGAGTTAAGGTAAATGAATACGATAGAAGACAATCGTTGGTAACGTTTTCCAAATGTTTGTATTTTAGAAATGTTACTAGCCTTTATTAAATCACTAGCCCACATTTATTTATTTTCCTCTATTGCAGCATTTACTTATTTCATGTGCTTAAGAACGCAATCGCACTCACTACTCAAGGTGCGAACACTGCCCATGTGTTCAAGCTACACGATCACATTGTATTTTTCGAAGTGATTTGTACTTACACAATCATGCACATACATGTCTACAAGCAAGCTTGTGTATCTGTCAACGCACAGCTCGGAGGGACAGAGATGAGTGTCACGTGAGGAGTGCGATTAAATTAGATTAAATGGTGTTTATGATGCTAATGTAGTTTCGCCAAGCCTAAAGTCAACGTGAGTTAGGTGAATGTGACTACTGCTGCCTAAGGACATCGTAGTGGCCTCACATTGTGTTCTTTTGATTTCCTTATTTTGAGTCTCAATACAAAACAAAGTAATACAATCAAGGAACCAGTGATTAGACTGGTTATTAAGACAGTTATAACCGAGGCCGTACCCCCCTCTTCCCGTGAATAGGGGGTCTTAGAATATGGAGTCTCTTACAAAACCTGAATTTAAAAATTTTCAAATAGAGCTTACAAAGCTAATGTGAGGGTCTCTCGATTAGCGATCACTTGCAGCGACGATCGGCGGGGTTATTACCTAAAAATTAGCAGAAAGCGACAGCCACGCGATTATTGCGCGACCAGTGACTAATTGTAATAAAAATTGATATCATGTATGACGATTGCGTGTCTATTGCGCCATGACCGTAAAATACACTTTTCGCCGTAGATATAGCGCCACTATACAAATTACATTATACAAATTCTCGTTTTGACAGCAGATATTGCGCGATACTTGGCTGTCGCGTGTCGACTGGACTGCAAGTTAGGTAATAAGCGTGCGGCCCGCCAGAACATATAGCTATCGCTCTGGATATAACATGTAATTCATAATGAAGTATACAGCAATGTGAGTCCAATATGATTTGATAACGTTTGTGAAAAGAAACCTGAGTTTTTAAGTCTAGTGTGGAATTTATCCACCGAGTATTGAAATAAGTTAATTGAAGAGATTTTCTCAAACAAAGAGCGATCACACTAGACGAAACTTACAACTTTGGTATATTAACTTGACGTAATGAGCCGAACGACGTTCAGACCTCGTTCATTGCAATTAATTCGGCAAGCGAAAATTGCCGTAGCTAAAACAAACAATTTTGATAGGGTTCAAATTTTTTTTTACTATATTTATTGACGTAACTCCAAGTATTAACAAAATAGATACCTATAGGTACCTACTAGTTATAAAATTATGTACGATTTTTAATTTTGTATTATACATAATATAGCCAATTATTTCTATTGTATTTAAATTTAATATATAGTTGTTGTTATATTTACTTGTAGGACTACAAAAAAACATGCGTAAATCAAATAACTGATAATTTTTTTTTTGTTTTTAAGATTCCATACCATGAAAAGAAAAAATGGAATCCGTATTGAATTCCGTCTGTCCGTCTGTTGCAGTTGATTATCCAGAAATTTTGCAAAGTGAAAAATCGAAATAAGAAAAAATGAAAAAAAAAATTAAAGAAGGAAAGTGGGCATTTGAGTCGACTTAACTATTCCACTATCCCCCTTCATTTCTGAAACTGTTTTACAGAATTTAAAAATATCTAAAATTTACAGAAAAAAATAATTTTTATTTTTTTTAAATTCACTAATTTATAGATATCGTATGGAGGACGTGTATTGGTAAGTTGTTGACGCAGCTGTTCTATGGAAATCCCTGTATTTAAGTCAGTAGGTAGAGACTATATACAAGTTCTTAGATTATGTACAGCATGCGTTCTTTGTTAATCTTTAATAGAAATGCCTTAGCAATGGGATTTAGAGGCTGCACACACACATAAGGGAATTTTTCACCTCTAGTTCAAAATAAAAAAAGACTGCTTAAATCCAGCCGAGCGTCGATTTTCATACATTAAAATGATTAAATGTTAGTGAAATTGCAATGGCGAATACCTTGCGCGGTCTGCAGGCAGGACCTTTAGCGAGCAGCATCCTAGCCTCATTTTCCGCGGCTATGGCCTCGCGCACTGTTTGTGGGGGCCACTTCTGATCTCCACGCATGTTGACGCCTCCTGGATACAAAATATAATGTAATATAATATTATAATATAATAATAGATTTTTTTATTATTATTTTGTTGTTTTTCGGAATTTGTTCATAATCTTTTAAAATTATAAAATAAATTATGAAGGCTATGTTAAAGAATGATAATAGACATCAAAAGAATCTCTCTCATATTAACATCATTACATAGACTATACTTTAATAAAGTTTGACGCTCCGTCCTCTTTGACTACCTCGTTAGGGATACAGCATAAAGATTTGTATGCATGTATAATAAAGTTTTACTAAAGTAACTTCATTGTTGACTGATGGTGGTTGCAACGTACAACAGTCATCTTTTATTGATACACTAGCGACACCCCAGCTTCGCACGGGTAGAAATATATTTGAAAATAAAATACAACCCATGTTACTCGCTAATAATGTAACTTTCTATAGATGAAATAATTTATGAAATCGATTGAGTAGTTTTTGAGTTTATCCATTACAAACAATCAAATTTTTTCTCTTTGTAATATATCTAATATTTAACTTTATACATACACTAGCGATCTGCCCCGAATTCGCACGGGTAGAAATAAAAAAAATATGTTACGTAAAAAAATCGTTGATAATGTGGCTTTCTATAGGTGAACGAATTTTTGAAATGGGTTGAGTAGGTTTTGAGTTCATCCATTACATACAAACATAGCCTACCTCTAACTACTTAATTTGTAATATTAGTTGAGATTAGTATGAGAAGTGGGTAGGCCTATCTATGCATATATTGTGATAAATTCCCAAAATCTAGCTATTCGGTTCTGGTTAGCTGACCGAGTCCTATCTCTGGTATATCCTGAAGATGCTCCGTTGAGGAGCGAAACACGTGTCGATTGGTGGTTTTTGGAGTTTGAGCGGAAAATAGCTATAGATTTTGGGAATTTATCACATGCAATGGATTTCCGCAAAGTAACACCTGAGTCTATACATATGCATATATTATGTATACTCTGCATGTAGGGATATGTATATGCATTCTCTGCATACTTTTTATTGTAGTAATATGCACAATTTACATTGCCGTACGTTTTAGTGCTAAAATAAAGCCAGGTGCGCTATTCCTTTGAGATATTGTTACGTGCAGAAAGTATCTTAGAGACGTAAAGGCGATTGTAAACTACTCATATAAAGACAATTTTAAAAACAATATAGATACTAGCAACTTCGCAATCCCGTCTCAGCACTTTATGTATGCTTCAAACTATTTCACAAGCTTTCATATTGCCATCGTAAATAAAAAAATGAATCACACACCTGTACTTTCTCCTATTGTATACATTCGTTATTGTCTTATAGTGTTACATTGTTTTTATCGTTTTAGATAAGTGACGTATAAAGGATTATAAATCAATATCCAATTTTCCCAAAATTTACATATTATGTAAGTTTTATAGGTACGTATTTAGGTATTAATATCAAACTTATATCAAAGTGAAATTGTTTTCTGTGCCTGTACAGTCTCCAAATAAACTACTACTAACTAACTAACTTCTACAGCAGTTTCTGAAAATAGATTTTTTTTGTGTTTAAATATCTACGCCAAGATATAATATAAGATATACGGAAATTATTTGGATGTTACAAAACAAACTTTTGGTTAGGTTTAAGTACCTAAGTACCTAGGTACATATAATTTTAGTGTATTTGCTCGACAAAAAACTATCGTTCAATAACCTGAAAAGAAAATGTCTGAAATGGTAGGTACATTATTACTTCTGTATTTTTAGGCAGGTACCTTTAAAAGAAGCTGTGGCAGGCTGACTTGGGAACACAGGTGATGGTTTCTGATGTACAGGAGGCTGTGGGCGCAGCGTGATAGTCGTTGGCGGTGGCTCGAACTGTTTCTGAGGCGGCTGGTACTGTGGTGCTGAGTATTGGGGCTGTGGTGAGTTGTACTGGGGCTGAGGCGAGTACTGTTGCTGAGACTGCGGTTGCTGGTAGTTTGGTTGAGATCCGTATCCCTGTGTAACAGCTTTGCTTTAGTAGGGGTGTCTATAATATCTACTTCTGCAAAAAACAGTTGTTATTGGACTAAAACGTTGCAAACATTTTGCATTTAGCTTTAGTTGTCTACATGCTTTGAAGCTTCTAATTGCTAAAATTAAAGACTGCAAAGCCCGCTGTTGTATTTGGATATATGTGTTCAACCTGACATGTATGTTAGTAAAAATACTAAGACAGTTAACTACCGTGAGTCAAGATAAACGCCGACGAGGATTAATCGCAACGGTTTATTTGTGATGACCTGTAAATACCTGAGGGGAAAGAGGGGCTGAAACGGGGGCCCAGCGGTTTGCCTGCGGCTGGCGGTAGTGCTGCGGAGCGACGGCCGGCGAGGGGGGCCCTTGGCGGTAGGGAACTTGGGCCGGAGACACCGGAGACGCAGTGATGCCTGGCCCGACCGGGATGAGCTTACTCAACCCTGTGTTCTCTTGGCGACGGCCTTCGCAGGGCGCCGTGTGAGATTGTGGTTGTTGGTATTGAGGCTGAGATTGGTACTGGGGCTGGGATTGGTACTGGGACTGAGGTTGGGACTGGTACTGGTTTTGGGATTGGTATTGTGGTTGAGATTGATACTGCGGCGGCTGGTGCTGATTTGTGGAAGGGGATTGCTGCGCGTTGTTGTAGTATGCGGGATTTTGCTGTCGGGATTGATCAATGTAGCTATAATACAGTATAAATACTTATATGTAATAAATATGCATGCACTAATTTATCTGCCACCTCAAAGCGTGCGCTATGTGCAGCTGCTGTGATAGTTTTAAATTTTATTCTATACACAAACATCCTATCGTAATAACATGTCTTCGTTGTATAATGAACTTATTGTAGTACTAATTAATTAGATACCTGTTGTGGCTGATGATAACCGTTAGTTTCTGGCACTGGTGGCCAGACCACTTTCTTCTGGCCTGAAACAATGCATTTCATACCATCAATTTTTTATTTATTATTTTGACGACGTGAAATATAGAAGAGCAGAATATTTTGTGTTAGTTACTAGTTAGTATTGTTTGACATGTGAAGTATATTCGAGAAATACAGCACAATCACACGAGAAGCTATCTGTGGATCACTCATTTCAATATTCAACACTTTGTAAACTTATTTTGCTTTAAATTAGTTCGACCTACCAAATCTTGGATTTGAGCCAGAGCATCGCAGAAAAAATCAGAATTTCTTAGAAACGAAATGATAATATACAAGTGTAATCAATGCGTTAGGTGGGCACGGACGAATCATTGAACATTAGAATTCATGGAATTCAGGTAAAAGCGGCTTTGATTTCGTTCATTATTAACAACAAAACGTGGGTTTTATAATTACATCTTTACATCTCCATGGCTACACTATTCTGTGATATTAAAGCGTTCTTTAAATGTCATTCTAAACAGAAAACACATCCGAATATAGGTACCTATATTGTTAAATCTCAGTAATCGTATACTCATAGTTAGTGTATCCGGCAATATCCGCTAGATCAGAGCTAGACGTTCATACATTTCGGAACACTTACTCTCCAGCGCGCGACATTGAAGCGCAATCCAAAACCTCATAGGACTGGTTTCACTTTCGCCATTTTAATTGACTGCTATTTCTTTATTTTGATTTCATTATACAGTGACTGTTTCTATGTGGTTTACTTAATAATTGATATCACCGCTTAATAGAATTATTTATTTTTTTATAGTAATTAGGAGTACAATTTTTAGTGTTACGATTTTTAACTTTCTCCAGCGATCTATAGAAGGTTCGAAACGTTTTAAGTCTTGTATATCTTTCTAAGAAATTCCTATTTCACTGTTAGGTAGCACCTGTTATTAGTAGGTACCTACCTAAGCACAACTCATAATATTGTGTACTTTCTGAACATTTATTCCTTCCATGGAATGGCCTTTTCCTGACTGGCCGTCTGCATATTCTGACTTGATGTACTCTTTAGCGTAGCATGGCGTAATTTATTTTACCTTCTGATTTTTTGTTTTTCTTCACAGGAATATTGAGTTCCATACATAACTTATATAAATAACTATCAATGCAGTGCAGCGCGTAATCGCCCCATCGGCTGTTTCCAGTATTAATATATATAGAGTACCAGGTTCTTAAGACTTCCCAGGATGAATACATATGGAGTATCAGGTTCTTACGACTTTTTAGTATTAATACACTAGAGTATCAGGTCCTAAAAGACTTACAAAATGTCTTTTTTTTAGAATATTTCTAATTTTACTCAATACTTATTTCTTTTAATTATTGAGATATTGAGAAACCGAACCCGTTCTTTTTTATTAGATAGTTAACAATGTTTTTTTAACGTTTTATGCTATTTTGAAAATTAGATATTTTTTTAACCGAGTTAAAAAAAGAAGGAGGTTCTCAATTTGTCTGTACCTACGATATATATTTTACGTAATGTACCGGACGTATAGTATGGAATCAACGTCATCACATTGAAAGTTTTGATAATATTAGAAAAGAAAATTTGTTATTTTTTGCACATATTAGTTAGAGGTTAGACTAAGGACCTGACTATACAATTTTTTTTCGGAAATCTACTAGCAGTCTGTCAGTTGACAAAAATGTCAAAAGCACTAGGCACTAGCACCTAGGCGAAAGTGTGAGGAAATCAGGAGAATGAAATTTGAGGTGTAAAAAGTATGTAAGGACTACGATGCTTGGCACTCCACTCTTTCTAATTACCCGGTTAGGGATACAGCGTGAGAATATATATGTAGGTACCAGCAGTCTGGAAAAAACCTGAATGATATAATAACCTATAAGAAATGTACAATATTTTTGACGATTTTATTAAACAACTATTTTAGATCACCAATTATATAAGTTGAAATAAAGTAATCAAAAATTATAGGTTTTTGCTTCAAATTACTAAAAACAACATTCATATAGAAATAATATTACAGTGACTATTTGTGTGTTCATATTGATGTCGTATTTTAAATAAGTAAAAAACTGCTTCAATTGTATTAACTTTCTAAAAATAAAATTCAGTTTGCTTGAAAACTTGGATAAGATTGAATATCCAATTATTATCTCTTCTCTTATTATACCGTTCAAGAAACTTGTCCACTGAATTTTTAATGCTATATTATGTAATCTAATTCAGTAAACTTAATCTTAGTTTTCAAAACTTGGATAATACAGCAAAAAATTAATGAAATGGATAAAAGAAAATTGTCTATAGGTAGGCATGAAAAAGACATTAGGTAGGAAATAATTATACTATAACAATATAAGTAGTTTTTTTATGTGAAATAAATATAGCTACTTAAATATAGCAACATAAGTAGCTATATTTATTTCGCATAAAAAATCACAAAAAGAAGTTACAGACTTCGAGGTTACAATGCAACGAAACGATAACAGAGAATTGAACCATCTGTTGTTGACATGATACTTATCAGTTTACTTTAATTCGGTAACTAGAAAACTTGCCTAGACGCGTTTTTTAATCTACGTAAACTTTATTGCAAACTTCATTATGCAATTTTAAAGCAAAAGTAAAAAATAATTATGAACAATCAGCCGTTATAAAATCAAAGATATGTAATTACTTGAATAGAGAGCATAGTGTACAACTCAACGAGAGAAAGAAACTACGATGTATGATGTAGGTATATCACGACTACAATGTATAAATAATTGTAATGCAGTTGACGGATCGTATTTATCAAAGAAATGTGAATAGAACGTATGGAACTTACGGTCAGTGGATAGATCTGGCAGGAACGCAAAACGCGCGCGCGGCTCACACGCCAGGACAACGTTTGACTACTTGGCTCGCTGGCCAGGTGTGTAGGAGTGCAAATATCTACCGCATATTATATTTTGAGAGTCCACAATTTTCAGACGTCTCACCGTCTCTTTCGCTCTTATATCGTTAACCGATATTAGAGCCCGTGAAAGTGGACATACCTCCCACGAGGGGACCCTGACTTGCAAAATTCATAGAATTTTATAAATAAAACCTACGTAATGGTAATAATTTTGCGCGTGTTTGAGTAATAAAACAGTGCTCTTTGTTTATGACGAACATTTATGAAGAAGGAAATTACACATCGACATTATAACATTTTTTATTTCGTCTATGCTAAAATCGCTGACCTAGTGAAGATATTTTCAGCAATGGAAATGGTCTGCACTTATTATTACGTACGAAAGTGATTAATTAGATGCAATTTAACATTTAAATTACCGCCATCGTTTAATGTCTTAACATTTGCTACAAAATCGATAACTACGACTTTAAGATCAACTCTAGATTTAATTCGGTAAAAAAAGAAGATATACACACTTGTAATAGGTACCTATATAAATAATGTTGTTGAAAAGTAAATGAATTAAATGAACTCTATATTAATGAAGATCTGTTAAAAGGCATAAATAATTATGGCAAATGTAGTACGCCTTACAAACTCGATTATAGAGCATGATCGCAATTACCTTATCTATTGAGGCATAAGATGCGCGCACATTAATCGTAATTACGTGCCTATGTAGCGAATCATTCCACTAGCTGTCGGCTACAGGAACGTATTTATGTTTAATTAGTATTAATACATTCAAATGAATACACTATTTCATAGTCTTCGAAAGACAAAAAATCGAATGTATCAACCTCTTATCTTCCCGTACAGGACGACATGGACTTACTTCAATCGTACGCTATCGGGTTCCACTTTGCCGTGTGGGGGCTTAAGGCGAGCGTTACTAGCAAGCGTAAAAACAATCTGAGGGGGTGATGAACGTCTCATAGGCTCCGCGAGCGCCGACTGTAGGAAATATGATTGCCGAAATGTCTCACTCTTTTCATGACAATTACTTTGGTACATTAATTAATATCTACAACTGACTGTAACTCAAAGATGTTTTATTTTTAGCCATCGCTATGTACAATGTACGTATAGCAATCAAGAAAAATACCGAGAACAAGATTATTCCAGCAAAATATGAATTTATTTCTGATTTCGCAGGTAGTAAAATATTTTTGAAACTACTTGCGAATTACTCAACCGCCATCTACGCTTCTTTTTTTTCTTCGTGACATTAAATCTTAAGAATTTTAACTAAAATGTTGTGTTGTCCTTTTTCATTCAGGCGTGCGTATTTGCTCAAATGTTCAAATTCACAAAAAAGGAAGGTTTTAGGCGTTCTTCCTCATGTATTTTTATAATTCAATAGTTGGAACCTTAATAAAAACTGTTACAATAGTTAAAATTATTCAGTATTTTCTATGGTTCTACTTATTATTGCGTGACATTGGCAAAATTTGCAATCGTAACAGTACATCCAAATAAAAAATTAAAGTTAAAAAAAAATTGAATATCAAAACATCAGTAACGTCACTGCACTGACGTTTCGTCTGTCAAAATCGTCACTTTTCGTTCTGTGTTGTTGCACGTACTTTAGAAATTAATTTACTACCAGAAAATCAAATAAATAAGACCAGAAGTAATATGTAGACTGTGTACAGTATAACATTCCCTACACTATGTGATACTGTACAGTGTCACGGCCAGAACCTTCTACAATTCTGAAACATGTCGTATAAACTATTTAAACTAATATTATAAGGAGGTTGGTTTGGATGTTGGAAGTAATCTCCGAAACTACTCAATCGATTTTAAAAATTCTTTCACCAATATGTAGAATGGACATTCAGGGTGGATATAGGCTGTATATTGTCCCGTTTTCTACGCGAACGAAGTGGTGGACAACAACTAGTGGCATGATAAATTACAATTTAGGCGATAGTTTGAAATTTTTTGAATGTAGTGAATTAAAACAGGGCGTATATCAAATCGCATAATTACAAGAAATGTTAAATAACTGTATCTTTTTCATAGATTTCAAATTTCTTTGATTGCGATTACAAGACTTAAGAATATCCTCTACCAGAGGTACTCTCGGGAATGCTCGCCATAACTACTAAAATTGGTTTCAAAACATTATTTTTGTTGTGCATTGATGTTTTGTTCACCCTGAATTAAAATTGTATGACATTATGTTAGTGTATATAGGCGTATGTAAAAAAAGTACAAAAATACGTTTTTAGATTAACTAACATAACATACCATATCTTCACGCCGTATACCCAACTATTTAATTTATAACTTTAGATTAACTAAAATTGCAAAAACGGAAAAATTATACTTGCGTCAAGTTTGTCCGTCTGATCGTCTATCTACATGTCTATGGTCTATATGCTACATTGAAAACCCAAAACCATGAATCAGTCACCAAAAATTAAATGATTTAAGTAAGACTGGTCGAAGCTTCGGGAGACCGCCGGGCTGGCAGCTTCTTCCGCCAACGAATCAGTTTCAAAGGCTATTCAAAGAGGTAATGCTATCAGTCTGCTAGGCACTTTAAGCAATGACAGCTTTCTAAGCGGCAACTTTAAAGAAGTCTATTATTTAAGATAATGTTTAGTTTTAAGTTTGTATTGACGTTAGAATACGTATGTACTTTTTTGTTATTAATAAATAATTTAAAAAAATTGGTACATAATTCGGGCCAAATACTTATTTCTTTTTATATTTGCTTCTGCTTTATGTGAAACTGCTACTACGGAATCCTAAGTTAATGTGTATTCGATAAGCTCTTGATTGCTTATAAAAATATCTATTATTTCATATCGCATACTTTTTACGATTGTACGAAAGGAAAGTTATTGGTAAATTATCTAATGAACGCTTCAAACAAACCAAACCAAACTTCAAGTAAATTTAAGATCGTTTGTTGATTGACTTGGGGGGTTATTCACAAACGTCGGAAACTTTCCGTGGCGGAAAAGCCGATCGTCGAAAAGCATGAATTCAATCCGACGGCTTGGATTTGTGAATACGACTATTTATAACATAATATTATATATATATATATATATATAATCTTTTATATTTTTTATTTTATTATATAATTAGTTTATTATATATATATATATAATATAAATATAATAATATTTCGGATTCGTGAATCGCGTATAGACAAAATCATCTATACATACATAAATCAAAAGTTTTCTGTCGGATACGGAAACTTGAGTTCCGACGTTTGTGAATAACCTCGCTGGCCAGGAATTGAACCCGGAAGTAGCGGCTTTATAAGGCAGACGTGCCTTATAAAGCCGCGACAGCAATGAGTGCCAGCCATTTGAACTGGGTCTTTTAAATATGTAAATAACTTATCCTAACTTTCGTTATAATTGAAAATATCCACCATAAGCGTATTATCAAGTACGTAATGAATGTTCACATTTTCATAAGAGATCGATGTAAGCATAAACATTTTCTTTGGGTTTATATAATTCATGAACATGTAACATCAAAGACAGTGGAGAAATATATAAAGACACGATAAGAAATACGTTAGTATATACTATATAAATATGTATATCAATACCCTTTTCAAAATGTCATAGCTGAAAATCAACTCATTTGTCATTTTGCAACTTTTCTACAGTTGTTTTATTATTAGACGTTGATTCATGTGATGTGTAACGACCTGCGAGAATAGACCACCCAATCGGAAATAGCTGCTAGTTACGTCAAAGAAAAAAAAACACATGTTCTATAGAGTGGATCAAGGTCGACGTTCATAATAAAAAGATTAACGTTTTTTTAATAAAATATCAATACAGGTGCCTAACACAAGATGAATAATTTTCGTTTTTCATGTTAATTTTATCGTTTCAGCATGGGTGTATGTATTTATAAACAAATAACAATATTGTTTGTATTATCGATAGTATCTGAGTGGATACATACGACAGTAATTCACTTGAATTTTTTCACTTCTTTTAAATTCTTATCCAACTATTGGAACTGAGAATGCTTTAAGGCTATCTATTATTATTTATTATAGTTCCACTAACCGTTATCCGGAAGTTTTGGACACCTATTACTTAATTTATATTAATACTTATTTATTACTTGTAATATGGGATATCTGTTACTTTTAGTAATTAATAGGTGTTTAATATACAAATTATAAAATTATCATGGATCGTATTGCCCAGAGCTAAAGGGTTAGTATGTTTGTGTTTATGTGTAAGAAGTAATTGATCAGTACAGTTAGCATTACATAGTTAATACGTTTATGTATTCAATAAATTTAATTTTCTTAACGAATATGTTCTTTTTATGTAGATGACCTAAACAAAGTGATGCAATTGTTTTCACATTTTTAAAAGTGGGCGCAATTCTTAAAAATAACAGTCACTAATAGCACTAATTGACGCAATAAAAACCAGACGTTAATTTTTTCACTTTTGGCAACAGAATAATTGAAAACAATTCCATTATTTTCTTCGTTAGAACTCATTTTATAACTTTTAATTGTAACGGTAATAAGTATCGCATTGTTAAGACAATTATTATTATATTCACATGCTCTACATTTCACTGCATCACTTAACAAAAACACTGCAACAAACGTAAAACTTTACCGACGAATACTGTTTCAGACATTTCGCTAGTCGTTGTTCTTTCGTTGTCGGTTGTGTACTACCAGGAACAATACAAGGTACAGGCACATTGTAAAAAACCTGCAATCTTTGCCAAATACCTTCAACTAATGAATATCGTCAGCAGTGGGTGGGGACTGTCACCGTATTAACAAGATCATGCAAAAGAACATTGCCATGGAGGTACTAAGAATGGGGCATTACACCCTGACTAAAAATATGCTAAACAGTATCCTTCTTAATTTGGATTCAATGAATTACCACTTCCAGCGTCTCAGTATCTTTTTTTTAAACTAACTTTTCTTTAAATCAACCTG
This sequence comes from Zeuzera pyrina, assembly GCA_907165235.1. Classification (NCBI taxonomy): domain Eukaryota; kingdom Metazoa; phylum Arthropoda; class Insecta; order Lepidoptera; family Cossidae; genus Zeuzera; species Zeuzera pyrina. The sequence goes on from OU015624.1 coordinate 17,037,891, forward strand.
AACTGAGTTACCCGGCCTTCTGTAAAATTGTGAGAAACCTAGTAAACCTTTTGTTATACTTATTCAAACTGCGAATAAAAATATGCGATTCATGACTATGTTTGAATGTATAATATATACAAGTATGGGAACAGTAACAAGCGACATGGTATTTTGCAGTCTCTCTTTTCATAAGCGCGAACATTATTATTTAAATGCTATTTTATTTTTTGCTATGAATAGTATCGTCGAACGTATTACAATGTAAAAAAAATAGCCTCAAGTGTGGTATCAGCCAAAAATTAATGCACTGTGCTCGACTTCACAACAGCTCTGAATTGTTACCACAAATGCATATTTGCAATGACAATGACTTCCATAATGCGACAAGTAAAGCTGCCTATATTCTACCAGGCTTTGAGTCTGGTACCTTTAGTGGCCTTCATGAATTCAGAGTAAATATTGCAGGAGGTGTTGAGTTGACCGTCCCAACTACGCGCGCGTGTCATCCTCGCTTTTTCTGGAGGCCAGTTGCTGTCAAATCGGTGATTCGCGTGAACCAACGTGTCCAAGATCGCCTGCACTTGGGTGGGGTCTAACTCTGGCAAAGCAGGGCTCTATTTTAGTAGCGTTAGTAAGCTCAGTACATATTACAACATCGGTACATATTTTAATAGGTATTTGATATAAGTACCTACATAATAAATACAAACATTGAGAGTACAGAGTTTTAAGAAGATATATGTAAGTAGGTCGAAAGGAACTATATAACGTATATGCAAATGGAATAGGAGTAGGAAATATACTCATGTTACTAGTGTTTAAATATACACATGTTTTTCAAATCTTCTTAAATTAATAGACCATTACAAGCAATCATTTTGAGTTCAAGGTGACAGAGAACAAAATATACGTGTGCTTTATCTAATACAACATATATGTTTTAATTGACCAAGAACATTCAATTTCTTTGTGCATAATAAGTTAATAAGTAAAAGCATTTACAATAATAAAACACTTACTAGGATATCCTCTGCGGCTACGTTCCTCTTCTTCTAACATACGCAGAACGGCCGAGTTGGCAAGATTCGCTGGTTTGTCTGCACTCGGATCGTTAAAATCAATTCTGTAACAAACAGTAATCATAAGACACATTTTTTTAGTGTCAAATATATAATTTTTGTAGTTTACTAAGTTTACTACAATTTGCTATCAATAGGTAGGAACTTATGCATATAGATAACGCATATTAATAGAGACATGTCTAATAGCAAAATGATACGTATTTTAAAGCAATCATTTAGCCTTAGGTCATTTAACTGTTATATTATAAGAGTATTTCTGTAATCTTGACTATAACATGACTAATGCGTGACTGAAATGTGTAACCGCGACTATAACACGACTACCTATTACCCGACTAAAATTTTGTTTTATTGCAGCCTTTTTCGAGTCATATAGGCGTTAATACGACTGCTACGCGTAGCAACACTGGTAACAGCATCTCGACTATGTTTTTGGTAATTGTAAGTAATATTTATATAATACTAGTTGATGCCCGCAACTCTGTACGCGTTTTTTATTTTTAAAATAGCCTTTGTCCTTCCTCACGATTCAAGCTATCTCCATAAATCGGATGCATGGTATCAGGTTTCAAGCTATCTCCATGCCGAACGGTATGGGAGCCCATAAAATACGAACAAACAAACATAGATTTTTATATATTAGTTAATATATTTATATAATACTAGTGACGCCCGCGACTTCGTCCGCGTTTTGTTATTTTTAGAATAGCCTGCTTCAGGATTTAAGCTATCTCCATACCAAACAAAGCCATCGGATAAATGATATGGTAGCGCGTAAAATACGAACAAACAAACATTGAATTTATATATTAGATAACTATATATAGAAGGAACGTACTTAATTTTGAACGAAGCGAACAACGAAAATGAACAAGAACACTCGTATTGAAAAAATCAATATATTTATAAGATTATAAGTATAAGATACAGTTAGGTATGTACCTAAAACTTAAAAACAATGATCCTTTAATACAAGTTGAATACTATTTGCAAATAGGCGTATTTTTACTTACGCACGGGGCCCCTGTAACTTAAGGGTCCCGTATCAGGTATCATTGATACTATAAGTGAAATTAAAAAATATATATATAAGGTGCATCACAGAATAACACTACATATGTAAGGGTATATTTATAGTATGAATACCAGTTTGCATACTTATGAGATAAAAAATCACACGCGTTATAGGTACATGCGCGTCACGAACTCACGATTCACGTATGTGTGATACAATACACAGACATCTAAAAGCACGCACATAAATATATAATACCTGGACGACTGAGCTTTACCAAGCTTTACTCGGTGTCTCATAAAAAAAAAACAAAAAGTTTGACCGCATTGCAGAATTCGAACCCGCGCATTTCTGCGTGGTAGATATTCGCTCTAGCCACTGTGCTATTGAGAAGGTAAATTCTGTTATGAGATTAGAAGAGTTTAGTTTAGAAGTTTTAAGAGCCCTATGACAAATCGTAAGCACTTGAATTTAGGTATTGGCGCGCTCGGACACTCATACATGCGTGCGACTTTCGTAGCTTTTATTGTTATTGTAGTGTGAGTAACGAATCGACTTCAGTATAAAATATAATTTCGATACTTTCCCGATTCAGTTTCGATTTTCGTTATTAAATTTTTTTCGTTTTAGATAAATACATATAATATTTGTAATTAGTATTAAGTGTTCTCGACGCGTTAAATGCATGTAAAGGAAATACAATAACATTTCATAATACAAATATTGTATTTAGTTACACATTATTGTGTTTAATATAGGTACTATTTTAAAAGTAAAGATTGAATAGAGGTAAGTATTTACCTGTCTAGCACTACTAGTATTAACATCGGTTACCTAGAAACCACTAGTTACGTAGTCATGATTAGATATACTTATCCTTTACTAATCAAAACTCAAGTTCATATACTTTACTAATTAAAAATAACTTCTCAACGTTTTAATAAAGATGAACCTGATGATATTATGCACTGCATTAAGTAAGTGAGACCAGGTCTTCAAACAGAGAGATTCGTATAGAAATTTAATGGCAGTTTCTTAGCTTTGAAGAAATAAACATACAAAGTTACAGGCAATAAATAAGTATTTATTTTGTAATCAGAAAAGCCTAAAATGCCTAGTTCAATTATTTTTAAAAGGACCGTCAATGTACAGACATGGATTTATTGCTGTTTTAAAATAAAATATAGATGTCTTTGCTATGTTTATATATGTTTACGGTAAAAAATATAAGATCAACGGAAAATCCACTATAAAATAAACCCATATTTCAGGTGCAACAACTAAAGAGAGCTCATTTTATATTTTAACTTACATACCTAATGTGCAACCTGACTCTATTATGAAAACAATCTTTAAATTCTTGCGGCAGTATAAAAATTCTAAAAAAACTGTTTTGGTTCCCATGAGTGTTATTATGCGTACCTCTTGGGTTACTTTTTATATATCTTTAATTAACAGGTATAGGTTTTAATTATTAATTATTAATTTTTATTTATTTGTAAAGGTTTTCAATTTTTGCTTAGGAAGATCTGATTATTATTTAAATACAGTTGGACAAATGTATCGTTTTAAATACCTATAAGGTAATAGTAATATAATAGTATAATAACTTTATTGCATGAGAATGTTATTGATTATTATTTTAATTATTTTCAAACTGTAAGGACCGCGTTGCTTGGTGTTTCATCCTCTGAGTAGTCCGATAGGGATACAGCGTGTGAAATGTGGATACATGATATATGTCAGTATAAATATTTTACTTACATTACAAATGTAGTAGGTATGTAGACACTTTTACTTTTGGGTATATCACAATATTTATTTCAGATTTTCATTGGGATGCATAATGATATTGTTATGTAAATACATGTAAGCAAATATTGCTTACATATATTTACGTATGCAAGCAAAAAACGTATGAAATATAATAAACAATAATATATCCTACCTTTTTTGCTGTAAAAAGAGATATTATGTCTCTTCTTTAATTATTGTAATAGTATGTATGTAAATTGTAGGTACTTATAGTAACGGCCAATTTATAATTTTGTATTGAACTTTTTATCGCCATGTTTTTACCATCCACGGCACTATGGGGAAGCAAAATGTATGCAGTTGTATGGAGACGCTTTTATATTTCCGTGCACGATAACGTCATACCGTGGACGTTGAAAAAGTGTCTTTATCGGCGATATTATAGGGAAGCATTTTGCTTACCTATTGTATTTCGAATGGTAAAAACGTGATGATAAATACGTTCAACGGAAAATTATAAAAGCGACCAATAAGATTCCTGAACGTGGCATCTAAAATTATTTCGTTATTTAAAGAATTGAAGTGTCACCTGTACAATATTTTAGCTTTTAGGTTTTATTTAATTATGTCATTGTAAACCAAAAGTTGATCATTTTACGAACATTGCCAGTCTTTTCTTATTTATATTCTTTACGAATTTGATTTTTTTAATTTGAGCTCACAGGTTATATTCATAGGTAAATATAAATACATACCTACTCGTATACCATCTATAATATATAAGTACATATTATTGCAACTATGTTACTGGAACTGTTCATAAAAAATAATAATATAGGATCTCTGATTTCCCTTATTTTCTGACCCACTTTGCTGAATAAAGCTCCATATTTTACATTTGCTTATTTACTTACATTATAAAGATTTAATAGCCAATATGGTATACCATAAAAGAATGAATGAGCGAACAAAACAAAAATACGAATACAATGCATAGAGCAGCGTATTTTTTCAACTAAAGCTATTTCTATTCAATTTTGTCAGTTTTAATCTTCGAAAAAACTTCATTTATTCCATTACTCTTTCATCCTATCCAGAGAAACGTCTCTTCACAAATCGGTTTTCATTTGTTAATAGAAAGTTATAAAAAAGGTAACTCCATTCAACAATTAAACTTTACGTAAACTTCGCGTGGGAACAACACAAAAACTCCTCACAAAGCGTACAGTTACTCGTAACTTCATGTCGATTGTGTTTCAGAGTTTCGAATTCGTCCAATCTACTATGCGATCAACATTACAAACAAACGCCTATCTGAAGCCAAGTACGTGATTCATTTCATGTTTTGGCTTTACCTGCGTTACGCGTAGATTTTGCTAATTGCAGTTTAAAAATACACATAACACTGAATACACAATGTGACGATAGTGGACGCAACATTATGACAACATTACACTAACCTTCACAACGGGGGTATATTAAAAAAGTTTTTAAATTAATTCATTTTATGTAAACATGTGCGATTAAAGTTTAAATTCGTTGTTAATATTTACAGTAAACTTCTTTACAAGTCAGTAACTCCCTTATAAATTTTAAAAGCTTTCAGTGGTAAAGAAGGCTAAATAATGGTTCATTGTAAACATTCAATAAACACTTAGATTGCCTTTGCGAGTGACGTTTTCCGTTATAAGTTTTCTACAATTTCGAAGTTCCACATTTTATCTAATAAGTATGTATATAGACATTTTTAAAATACTACAGATCATGTTTGATTTCTTTATTGATATGAGAAAACCGAATAAACTATATACATTACAATTAGGCAAATAAACTTTGAAAATCTTATAAACATTTTGTTATCTAAATAAATATGAAATAATATTTAAAAAAGTAATAACTAATGTTTTTAAGTTATAATTTTCGTTTAAAAATATTACTATATATAAAATCAGTGCAATTGTACTTAATTCATACTTTTTGTAAATATGTTCTATTTTTTTATTTTTAAAATCACAATGCTTTTGTTTTGTTGCTGTCAAAATATATATATGTCAGAATTTGAAGAAACACGAAAAACATGTTTTATTCAAATTTTTATACTAGTAAAGCAAAACCAAATCAAATAAAAGCACAAAGATATCATTCAGCAATGAATATAAGAATATAATAATAAAAATCAGTGCAGTTAGCATAGAAATATACCCATAGTATGATATATACATTTCTTGACATGGGGAAGAGGATAGATAATTAACCTTTATACGGCCTTTATACGGTATAAGTTACTAAAATTAAACAAGTGGTCGCTCGGTGGTCTAAATTCGACCGTTAATGTAAAATAAACGCTTTTTTCCATTAACACACTACAATACACTCCACAGACTCAAAACAGCTCATAACGCACACATAATTCGCAACGCGAAACTAATTCAGTCAATATTTAGTAATTATATGTTAGCAACATTTCGAAATGTTTAATTTAATTTAATTTAATGTATTTATAACACGTATGATATGTAAATTTTAACTTTCTGCACTCCTTAAAATAATAATAATAATGTACTCAGACATTTCACACAGCGCCATCTAGGCCCATACTAAGCAGCACAGCGCTTGTGTTATGGGTACTAGACAACTACTTATGTACTACTTATATACTTTTATTTTGTAAATACATACATATTATACATAAAAACCCAGACTCGGGGCGGGAATCGAACCCGCAACCTCCGTTTACTTTCCGATTTTTTTTTCATTTTTCAAAAATTCTCTTCTATTCTTCCAAAAAACATATTTAAATTTTTAACTTGCCAGTTCTACAATTAATTTCTCTGACATTTAATTTCTCTCTTTTCTAAGCTCATAAAAAAGGGTAGAATAGGAAAAAAGTGTATAATAAATATAAATATAGGAATTTAATGTTACAATATGTATGTGATTCTTGACATGAATACCTACTTATTTGCACTTAATTAAAATTGGGGCGAGTATTTCGGGGTTATCTTCACTTGTTGTTGTAGTGTGTCACTATGTTCTTATACCAAGACTTTTAGGACTTTACGTAGTAGATGTATTTATTGATGGACACATATTGGTACTTATGATCGGCCGCACCGTCGCGCCGACGCTTAGCAACAAGTGAGTTACTGCTCAAACGTAGATCTCCGATAAAAAAAAAGCATTTACTTATAATTAATTACTTATATATTAGTGGAACCTAATATAAAATATAGTTTAACTACGATATTGTTCGCTACGTGAAACAATATAACAAGCTAAAGTTTTCTCAAAATTCGTGTTTTTTTTTAATCGTAAACGATATGTTGTTTACCCACATTATCATACTAAAAATCAGAACGATTAAAAACCGGTACTAAATAAGATATGATTTAATTTTTTTTTGTATGAAGATGTTTAAAATAAAAACACATTATGAGATATATCGCTTTTATAAGACGTTGACTTGGGAAAACGAGCCCGTCATCAAGTATTAAGTAATTATCAAGTATCGCTTTTCTAAAATTGTCCTTTTGTCTTTTACTATGAAATGTTTTCCCATTTAGCAGCCGAAAGCTACGCGCGTCATTTTTTAAAGTCGGTAATACCTAAGTTAACTGGAATTGTTGATTTTATCTAGTACACAAGTGCCATATAAAGAAATCAAGTTTATGGTGAATACCTTAGCACAATTTTATTGGCAGTAAGACGATATGTCAATGCCAAATCCAGTTTAATCAAATAAATTAAGTTTCTGCCTGTTTAATCTGTCTAAGGCCTTACGAGTCTAATGGCTCTACCCCTATCTAACAAAAAGATAATGGTCTATTAAGTAACTGTAGTTTAAGTGTACTAAACAATGTAACTTGCACTAAAATAAATTTGGTAAGTTCTCACAGAAACTAACAAGAAACAGACAAAAAATTAAAAAATGGTTTGGACTCAGAGAAGCGTAGAAGCTTGTCCCAATTATATATTCTTTAATATACAATTCAATTCAAATATCTTTAATAAACAGACATGACTCTGTTGTTTTCCTTACAAAAAGTAAGTATAAAAGAAAACAAAGATATATTTACCTAGAATGGAAAACTAGGCTTCCATCAAATATCAAACAATGGAAATGAAAATAAATAACCACCTTCGTATTTTTCTTAGAAGATGGTAAATGTACCTATTATTTTATTCTGTTTAATTTTCAAAATATGCAAATTTTTTTATAGAAAGCCTCTCAAAAGTAAGTATTTACAATGAATAATTTCCGAGATATCAAAGAAAGTATTTACGTCATTTTGTCTTTTAAAAAACATTATTGATATTTTTCTGAGAAATAATGTATGTAATAAAATCATAATAATCATATTTTTCACCAATATTTGAAATCTTTCTAAGTATTATATTTCGGTTTATTTACGAAATATTCCTTTTTCATATTAATGTAATACTCACCCGTGGTTTCCGACAACAGTAGCCATGGTTGACCACAGAACTATTATTGCTGTTGGCACTCTAATTACTGAATATATATTTAGTAAATAATAAACGACATATAATAGCATTTAAATTTAACGCTATGACTACTATTGTACGCCAGACGAAATTACTCGACGATGAGTCTGTTTTGTTTTGTCACTATTTAATTGTACGTCTTCACATTGACTTATTTTGTTTCAAATGCATTCATTATTATTTCATTCAAAATATGAATTTAAACACTGAAATATTATTTTATTTACTTATATTGAACACAATTAAACAGTTTTACGCTACAGTGAATTTAAGTTTAATTATATTAAAAAAAAGTTGTGTAATAACATAAACCTTTAGGTGCTATCGTATTTTTTAAATATTATTTAGTTCAATTTTCGGCGCAGGCTCTGTGCTGTGCACCGCTACGCCGCCACGCAACTGCCGTATGCGCGTGCGCTTTCGTTTACTTATTTATCTCCTTTTTAGAATTTCACATCAGTAGATGTTGTTATATCTTTCCATTTATCGATACAAACATATTTTAATATCCTTTAACATTTTTATATGTGTGTTTTGTGTAATATGTAATTTAAGCCGTATTTGTCAAATGCTCAAAATAAATGGATATTTTGAAAAAGTTTAAAACATTACAACTTACACAGGATTAGGTTTATACAAAGAGATTCGCATAATGCGAAGTTCGTTTATGGCATGTTTATGAGGAACGGGTTTCAGTAAGCCGTTTCAAAGAGCTGAAACGAACCATCAATGTTTATTGTAAATAATTAGTTAACTAATATAATATAATAAATAATGAATAACATGTAGTCCATTAAACTAGGATAGGGATTAGGATTTTAAGGGTTTTCTATAAGGAATAATTTAACAAACAAACAACAATTTTATTTTATAGAGGGTGAAACACGTCAATGTCAAATTCCTGTTTACCATTTGTAAGCTCAAATATTGGTGCCAAGGTACTTCAATGCTCTACCACCACGAATGGATAATGGCGTAAAGTTATTCATGTGCATAATACAATGAATATTACCTTCGCAAGCATTTCATCACGTATAGAAGGTAAATTCCATATAGGAAATTACAAGTTGGAAAAGTGGACTTATACATACAATTATAGTTAAATATGTATGTTAGTCTCATGCGAATATGCACATGATATTGCATACTCATCCAATTTATTTCAGTGTTCCTTTGATGGAACACGCGTTTGTAAAGGAATGCAGGGCACGCGGGACCGCCTCTAAATTTCACCCGTGCTAAATGTCAGTGCAGTGGCTGCATTAGCTCTTGCGTCCATAATTGATCGGTCAACGACATTTAAAACTGGATCACAAAGCACATAATACATATATTTGAAAGTGTATGTAATAATTGAATCGAGCGTTGAAAAATTTGAATATCTAATGATTTTTGATCAACCAACACGTTAAGACAAAAAAAGAATTAGCAATATATTTTAAAATACGCATTAGCATAGAGTTCCGAACAGATTCGGAAAAACTAGAAGTTTAAAAATAATATTGTTCCCGTTTAGATGTATCAATCGGAACGAGTCCAAAATATCCATTATATCATTTTTGATATTCATATCTTATGTTATATGTATACTTATATACGTGTTTGAATACATATGTATGTATTTCATACAATTATTCATATGCTTTACCGTCGTAGTAAAATATATCACATACAACATGTATCTACATAATTATATGAATGATGCAAAAAAAAATACGGAATTCTCCTCAGTATACTACTATTAAATCTCAGCTAATAACATTATCGCAATATTTTCTTCCGTGTTTTACAAATATGACTATCGAATTTACTGTTTCGTTTTCTTGCTATTTCACTGTGACATAAATAATTTAGTGTGTATTCTCGTACGTATATAAATAACAGTAGGTACTTATACATTTTATTATGTGTTCCATTTCATAAAATTATTCGATGTTACGCGTTTTGTTTTTATTACAAAATTGTTCGTCACTTGTTATCTTGTTACAATATTCACTTGTTTATATTTCAAACCTGTTAATTAAATTTCTTGTAAAGAGGTTCGATTAGGTTTTTAGAGCGTTCTTTGAATGTCGTTATAATAACAAACTTCGCCCATGTCAATGTACCTACCTACTTTACAGACACAAAAACTCTACCTACTGAAATTCTTCAATATTGCTACAATGAGACATTTTTGAGTGTCCTAAAATAACTTTCTATAGATAGGTACTTACTCAAAATTGTTAAACTTGAAAACGCATGTAATTTAAGGTAATTTATTTTTGAACGTAATTTAGATTTAGAAGATTTTCGCTAGTTTGGGTTAAAGTTGAAAACGAACTCAAGTAGGGAATAAGTTTTCTTTTGCTTGTACCTAAATGATGATGATGTCAGTACTAACTGACATCATTGCTTACCTTGACGTCAACTATTATTATGAAAAAGATTTCATTTTGAATATCAAGTCATTTAGATGCTGTCTCTGGTGAAGGTTATGTAAGTAAGTTATAATTAGTAACTTACATGCATCTTTATTGTAATATATACAGATATACATAGATAAAAAAATTATAATTAAGGTAAAGTATTCATTTATACCTTAATTAGTAACTTACAGTACCTTACTTACTTCATACTTAATATAAGTTAAGCTACATGGGCTAATATTTTTTATTTCACTACCTTGGATGTAATATATGAAGAGATCTGAATTCTTACTAATGGATACAACATGAAGTAGAGAGATAGAGTTAGTCTCTAATTTATTTAAATTGATGACTCAAAGTTGTCAATTAACGTGTTAAGTAATTTCTGGATGATTTAAAATTACACGAGGCAATATTGTCTATTGTATTTACTTATCTACTATTCAACGTATTATGTAGATAGTGTTGGAACGAAAACAATTATAGTTAAAAGTTACTAAAGTATGGCTCGATTTGAAATAAATAGAATTCGTAATTTTTAAAAAAAGCTGCACAATGTAGATAAAATTAATATACGTATAACGTTATAATATTATGAAGACAAAGAGGTACCTCTGCATTTATTTAATTGATGTAGATAGCCGGTTAAATTACTACTTTAAAAAAATAAAAGCATTAGATACTTCGTTCTTCTAGTTTCATCTGCTGTGAAAACTAACATACTACAGTAATAAATCGGTTTTCGGATGCATATATATGTAAATATACAATATAGTATATGTATAACTTAGTACATTAAATATTAATTTAAATACTAAATTAAAGATAAAGAAAAACAAACTAAAGCGTGATTTCGCTCGCTTCGATTCGCTCTTCATGTCAACGAAAACAATGCAATTTGTTTCTCATATTGTTATTATAAACTAATGACTAACAGGCCACCTACGTGTACAATTGTATCAATAGACGTCATGTAATTTGGCCGAAAGTCAGAGGCACACTAACATTATGTTATTTATTTTATATCACAGACTATTATATTATTATTGTAAAGAATTTGTTTTCTCTATTACATTACACTAAAACCTCCTTCTTTTTAATTTATAAAATGGCGGTATGTCTATCACAATAATAATTATTTTTAGCCCCCAATGCAAAAAGAAGAATGTTATGAGTTTGACGCCCATGTCCGTCTGTGTGCTTGTCTGTTTATGGCATCACAGTTCCTAAACGGATGCAGCGATTCGGACGTGTTTTTTTTTAATAGAAAGCTAGTTGAATGGGGTGGTTTTTAACTAGGCGTGATGAAGATCAGATTAGCCGATCCGAATAAAACAGCACTTTTCCGTTTTGATGATGGGATCTCAGCTATAAAATGCTGCATACAATCAGACCCTACTTAACATACAACGAGTGTGTCGTTTTTGGGGGTCATTCAACAAGACATTTAGAAGAAATTTTACAATAATGTCTATCATGGAAGCGCCATAATCCGCAGCAGTAAAACAAAATTTTAAAAAGTTAAAATACCATAATAAAAAACATTGAAAAAAATTAAAAGACCCCCCCCGACATATAAAAAACCCGAAAAAAGTAAAAAAATAATTTCTGTTTTTTAACGAAACAACGATACCAACTACCTATTCTGTGTTGAGTTAGGTACCTTTTATTATCTTAGTGGGCTCCAAACGCTTTTAAGTAAAAAAAAACAGAAAATGTTTTTTCACTTTTTTCGGGTGTTTTATGTGTCGGGGTTTTTTTTATTTATATATAGCTTATAAAAATCAAATTTATTCCATTCTAAGAGTGCAAATCTGTACATTGATGATGTTTCAAAATTATGTGTGTATTTCCGTGGTGGTTTTGGAGAGTACGAAAAATAGTAGGCACACAAAAAGTACACGAAAAACAAAAATTGTACTAGTAGTAGTAAAATAGGGTAAGAAAAAAAGAGTATCGATAAGTGGGTGTACTTCCGTGGTGGTTTTGGAGAGTAAGAAAAGTACGAAATGTATGCTAGCTGCTGTCTTCTCATACAGGCCGTGAAAATCGGCCGATAGGACCTATATAGGGCTTGCTTAAAAGAACTCCGGCATCTCTAAGCCTAAATACTTATTGCTGAACGTTGTCTGAACTGTCATGATGCTCTGTTTATATTAAAGCCTGGCCATAAATGTATGAGGGCTTCATGAGGGCGCCATTGTTTATATTTCATTCAAGTTTCATCTGACAATCCTTCGTATATGTATAAGGAAAAAAGTTCTTTTTAATTCATTTCCGCAATATCGTATTTAATGTAACAGTATATCGGTTGTCGCTGAAATTCATGTATTTAATGATAGCCCACCAACGAGTGGGAGAAAACTCAGTTCTTTATATCTGTACATATCGTAAGAAAACTATAGAACAAGCGTGTCTGTAAATTAAATACATTTACCAAAAAATGATTGGATGCGATGAAGGAAGGGTATCAGAATACAAAAAGACTATGTTGAAAATGTTTGTTTGTATGTTTGTCTGCCTGTCTTTTTGTTCGAACACGCGGATTTTCATGCGATTTCCACAGGTTAACTAAGTTTAGCTTGGCGCATCGAATAGGCTTCGAATAGGTTTAATTAAAATCAGCTGATGGGCAGAAAAGATATCCCATTTTAGAGTTTAATAATTGATTATTCTGTTACGGAATTTATGCCCACCGACATTGTGTAAAGGAACACGGCTTAAATTGGATAAAGATTAGCCTTTTTTCGCACATCATATTAATGAAAATTAAGTTTTGATTAAAGCATTGATAATGATATTTTACTTTTACACTACCTTGGTAAGGAAAAATAATAGCAAGACATGAAAAGTCCATCAAAACTTGGAATGTTTGTTGAATTTTTACCATTGCTTGCTCTGTTTGTTATTGTTGGATCAAATCTAGTAATTAAAATTTTACCCCTTACTTGTATATTCAGTATCATTGTAAATCCAAGATGACGCCGTCATAAAATGGCGGATTACATATTTTTTCACAATCCCCTCAATATGGGTCTCAAATGAAAGGTCTTGAGTAGTAACATACAGTACACAATGAAACAATTCAAATCTAAGATGGCCGCCGGTACAAAATGGCGGATTTCATTTTTGTATAAAAAAGCTTTACAAGTAGAACACAGTGCATGGCGGATCATAGAGTCTAGACAGTCTGTACACTAACTAGAATGAGAAATATTAAGTAACGAAATAAAAACTAAAAACTTGAAAATAAAAAAATACCTAAGTAAAAGAAATTTTAAAGTTAAACGGTTTTACGGATACGGATACGGATTATTAATAGAAATACAAAACTAAGCATGTAGAATTGATTTTGATAGCTAAACATGATCTTTACATTGATCTGATGCTGCAGCCGGGATCGTCTCCTCTGCTCGTCGACGATTAGTAATAGAGATACGAAGCTTTGCACATGGATTTAGTTTTGATAGCTAAACATGATTTTCACCATAATTTGATGCTGGAGCCAGGATTGTCTCCTCACGACGGTATTCCTCGACGATTTGTAGTAGAAATACTAAACTTTGCACCTAGATTTAATTTTTACAGCTAAACATTATTTTCACCGTGACTACAGCCAAGATTGTCTCCTTATGAGAAAACTCCTCAACTGTTAGTAGTATGAACATGAGACTGTAAAACAAAACACGGTTTTCTACCACATATAGTTTAACGAGGTTGGCATCGACGGTATTGGTCTTTTTTTGTTTCTAAGAAGTTAAAAAATTTCCACGGACACTCAGCTAGACTCTACGCTGACTGAGTTGTGTCGCTCTCGAACCGATTAAAAAAAACTTTTCCCTTTGCCGTTAGCTCTAGTGGCTTTTACAGCGTCACCGGTCGCGCTGGGGCGAGCGCAGAAGACGCTCTACCAGAGGTGGACTGTCTGATAGCTACTCCAGCCTAGGAATACCTCGTATGGAGGGCGAATCTCGGACTCAAAGCCTCGCCAGTGGATTTTCCGCACCTACTTGCATATTAACGGGCCTCCGATTCGGGCGCGGGTCCGTCCTCTAGCGGACTCGGCCAAAGTGACGGCTGAACGCCGATTTGTGATCCTAGTGTTTTGTATGGCAATATTATAATGTGACTTAAGGTTCGTATGTGTGTGTGTGTGTACGATATCATCGAGCTTCTAAACGTTAGACCCTACGGGCGTCGCGGGGGTCGTCCTCGTCTCGACCGGTGTGGGCGGTGCGGTTGTAATGTGAATGTGGGCATGTTCGAGCTCGAACGTATAATGTCAAAGTCAAATCAATTTATTAAGGTAAAACGGATTGAAATATAGGGAGGAACAGTGATAGAAGCATTCGGACGCCTCTTTTAGATATTGAGCTATAGTGGGCCATTCTAGATCGTAATGCGGGTCCGGTTCGGGCGCGGGTCGGACCTCTCCTCGTTTTGATGTACTGACGGAAGGTTATGACACCGTCAAGGGTGACTCCTATAAGTATTTGACTTTTCTAGTCCAGACGATATCCTGTAACCTGTAACTTTGCGGAGGGTTTTGGTGTGGTGGGTGCGGCCGGTCGTTGTATGCTCAGGAGATAAATGACGATGCTTTTCTCGGGGTTGACTTCGATTCTCCAATGTTCAAAAACCACTCGCCTAGCCTCGTGACCGCAACATGGAGATGTTGAGAAACTCTGAGGCGACTACAGTCTGATGTGAATAATGCCGTATCATCCGCGAATAGAGCGATCTCTACACGGCGGTGCACTTATTGGACAAATTGCTCGCCTTTGAGGAGACTGGAAGCGAGCATTGGTCTGCAACCTTTCTAGGTGAAGGAAAACTCCATAATCAAACCCGTAAACCGTCAAGAGACCTTGCAACAATGATGTGTTTTTTGAAAAGGATAGATCGAGTAATATTTGTAACTAAAAAAGTGTTAATAAATATTAGACAGAAAGACAAGCTTTTATTAAAATTCAAGAATCGGTATGTTCAAGTTCTTATGCGATTTCACATCTTATTACGTAATTTACTTAACCTACCCCTTACAAAAAAAGTTTACGCGACAAGCTTTGAAATCGCATAAGAACTTGAACATACTGTTTCTCGATAGTACGTGTCTATGTATTTATAATACTCTTGCTGATGACACTTCAGTAGAGCAACCATTTTGTAGGTTTAGGGTTTACACGATATTATGGATTTTATAAATTCCTTGATTTATTTTATTTTTTGGTGCGTTTTAATAAAAGCTTGTTTTCATAAAAATATTTTTTTTACTTTTAATTTATTCCATCTTTTATTTCGATCCCATAATCTCCGATTTATATGATCTGAGCGTATGTTCTGAGCTCATAATAACTGATTAGGCTATGAACTAATTTTAGAAATGGTAGGTATGAAAATAAAAATCAGCATAATTGCAACATTTCAACGGTGTTACATGTTTTGATTAATGAGACGCATTCTCCAAACGCTTTGACTTTTTGTTTCTTGGTTAGACCGAAATATCTGCTTGCTAATCCACGGCACGCTATCCTGTGTTAATCTACCCACTTAATATGCTGAACGCGCTTATTTAATTCTGTATCACATTATTAAATATAAACCAAGTGACTTGATTATATTATAATTTTACAGTATTGTGAACTTTATTGTTACCTATATTTTCACGAACTTAATACAGTGGCGTAGCGTGCCTTGGAGGGGCCCTGTATCAAAATTAGTTTGAGGGCCCAAATGAAGGGTAAAGATTTCTTACAAAAGAAAAAAAATGCTTACATTAAATTAAAATAAATATTTATTGATCATAAGTTATCACTTCCTCCTAGAAATTGAGCTAGCCAAACAATTAAAATTAAATATACACTTTTCTTGCCTTTTTTTATCAGCAATAATTCCATGAGTTCCTTAATGGAATGAATTTTTTGAATTTCAGATTTTAAGCATGTTTTCAGAGCAATTAATTGTTCATAAAGATTAACTGAGATGTCTTTAATCAGAAGAACAAAATTGTATTGTATTACAATATACTCGTAATTAGCGTTGGGTGAGCAGCACGCGAGTAAGCACAATTGTGCCGACACAATTTTGGAAAAGAGGGAGGGCCTCGTAGAATAAAACTGTGGTAGCACACTAGCACAGTTACACAATCGAACCGCAATGCTGTGAGGCGCGAGTTGAATGATCATTCGAACTTTTATTATCTATGGCTAACGACATAATGATTAATTTCGTACGAATAGATAATTAAAGTTGGTGAATGTTGGTATACTTAGATAATATATACGTTTCTTTCATACTTGTTGCGTGTGAGCGAGGGGATGTATAAAATTTATTTTCCTCTTTTGATTCGCTTTATTATTTATTTTTAATTTGGTTCGCTACTCACGAGTCGTCGTCTCAGGCACACTCGCACAGTGCGTGTGACGTGCACCGTGCATTCAACACTCAACGGACACCTCCCCACTTCTCTAACACAGTTATTCCAGCCTCGCACAAACGTGCTAACACACTGTGCTAGCACAGTGTGCTAGCACATTAGCGAAAAGAGGCCCTCGTACGATATTCATTTTTAAAGTGCGTGCTGCCCAACGTTTGAACCGGAATGAAATAAAACGCGTAAATATTGCTCTCCGTGGTTTGTCATTGTACATCAGTTATTGTGGGATTCCCCCGTTTAAGTAAATGACTTAAACGGGGGAATCCCGCAATACCGATGTAGGATGTTGCCAACTTTTGGGCGCACGCTTAACCCGGGAAGAAAGAGATTGCTTTTTTTGGCTTTTGTCATTTCTGAAGTGAAAACTCTATAAGCCCGTATGACAGTTTTTTTTTATATGTTTTTTTCCCGGGAGGCACGACATTAAGTGACATTGTGGATAACATTTTACTAATTTTTGCTTACACACGTTAGAGGCCTCTGTAGCCCGGGGGCCCTGTGTCATTGATACGGCTGATACGGCGGTAGCTACGCCCCTGACTAAATAGTACCTACTTATCGAGTCTATATTATCATATATATACGTAAAATTGCATCATGTGTAGGTGTATGTATATTAAATAAGATTACTGAACTATAGCATTCTAAATATCTTTGTATTGCAAAAGTCATAGCGAAGAATTATAAAATAATGTGCAAAAAATTATAATGTTAAGCTGCACTATAATAATATTTTACTTCATTTTCTAGATATGAGATAGGCTGATATTGTAGGTATGTTTGTATCACTTTACCAAAAAAGTATAGACACCTAAAATGTTACTATCTATTCCGTTATAATAAGCTGCATTAAAGTAATTTATGCCACTAACTCCGTTCGACCATTATAATGACATTGAACGTCTTTGAAAACATCAATAAATTCAATATTAACATTATTAAATTTAAAGAAACAAATAGATTTGTTTGAAAAGATAGGTGATATTAATGGTATGGTAACCCATTATACATGGGTTATTATGAAATTAAAACTATATTTATGTCAAAATGTTCATTTTTGGATAATGTTGAAATAATAATAATTACGAAAATCTGTTTTTGTACATAATTGTAATTTGTCAGAAACCGTATTAGCATAATTATAAAACTGGCCTGAGAGATAAACACATGTATTTTAGTAAAAGTCATTTTGTAATGGGACATATCTGTACTATAATGAAGCAACAGATTTAGTAATTCTGACTACAACTCGTAATATCTAAAATTAATGGTTTTGTCCATAAATTTGCTACTTTTAATGTAAATCACATCTACTTTAAAATTAATAATATCTGCAATAAAAATATGTTAAACTTTAAAATTAGCAGTTTTCACAATAAAATTTTGGTTACCACTTTAATTACTGAGACTTTAATGAGATGTAATGGCCATAACAAGCTTAGGAGGAAATTGTGAAGACAAATGCAGGCTAAGGTTTAGGTTGTTACCCATTGGGTAAAATTTTGCAATTTTTTTTGTAAAACCATGCATCGCTTCGCAAGTTTAAATTTTCTAATGTTTTTATAGCAATTAATAGCAATTTTATCCATATTTGTAACAAATTTGAAGACAGTTTTAATGTATTCCTTTTGAAATTCTGTAGAATTCCGGATATTTGTACAAAACAGGGTTTTTTCTGGAGTTTCTTTATTGAGATTTTTTTATCAAATCGTGTAACAACTTTTGAGGATTTTAAGATAAAGAGTTGAAGTTGTAGAGTTGTATGTATTAACAAATATTTAACGCCATAGAAATAATAAAAATTACTGATAATACGAATCTAACAATATATCAATTTTTATATCAACGTCGACATCTAATACAATAAATATCCAACAGATAACTTTATCTAATACTGTTCTGTGATCTCAATATCACTCAACGTTATTAAGTACATATACAATATCGCGTCTTATATTTCGTCGCATTACAGAGAAGAAGACAAGAAAAAAACTTGTGGAGGTATAGAAATACATATATCAACCATTTAACGTATCAGTGACTTCATTTGAGTATTATGAAGAAAAGTTATAAAGAATGGTAACTAAGTCATTGCGTCAACCTTGCCTTCGAAGTCTAATATGAGTAGAGCATAAAAAAAGTAAGAATTGTATTGACCCAGCTGTTGCTTTGCAGAAATTCATTTCATATATAATACGTATACACTTTATAATTAATTTATGAATGTATTTTAAACTTATTATCTACATTCGTTTCACTTCTTAACGAGGTGTCTTCTAGAGTTTAGACTCCGTTAATAACTTCGCACACCGATTTGGTAAAACGCTATTTTGTTAAAAATTTAAACTTTGGTTGAATATAGCTAAATATAGTATATATATATAATATATACTAATATAATTTTAACATATAAAATTAGCTTATATTATTCAAAAAGTAACGTATGAAATAGATAGAATAACATAAATATTAAAAATTAATGTATAAAAAGTTACAATGCACAAGAAATTAAGATACTTAAACATTCCTTAGTGCGGTCTCTAAATGATTAGAAAGGGAAATGAAGTACTAAATAACCTCCTTTACTACTTGCAAAATTCTGCATGCATTATGAAATTCATACTGTACAAAAATGTATCTACTTAAAAAAGCGCTACGGAAAATTCGTAATAGATTGAATACGTATACTATGCTCAATTAATAATTAACTAAAAGTACACTAATGCCCGATTTTACCAAAGTCCCCTAATACTTAGCGAAGTCCTAAAAAGAGGGGGATCCGCTAACGATGATTTTGCTTTTCACGAAACGTTAGAAGCCCCTGTGTAGTAAAAAGATACCCTAAAAGAAACTGGATTTTCGAACACTATGTGACAGTTTTGCGTGTTAGTTTGCAATAATATGGAGAATAATTTTTTATATTATATAGAAACTTAGAAGTAAAACAATAATACCTATCTGTTGTATCGATAAATTTTTGGAAACGAATAGTCACTATGGAAACAATGAAACGTCACATAACTATGTCTGACAGAACCGTTAGATTGGTGAAAACGAATATTATCTAAGAACCAGTTTAGAGGTCCTTTTAATCTAGGGGTGCATAGCTATGTACGATACGACTTAGATAGCGTTGGTGAAATCGGGAATAAGTTTCACAGTTTTGTGAGACATGTGGAGGTATAGAAATTTAAACAGACAATAATTTCAATAATTGTGACAGTGGTTGCTAACCCATCCTATACAATTTCTTTATAATAACTAAGTCCGATCTCTTGGGTGACTTCTACAAGCTGTGGGAAGATAATCGGCTAGGATACTTTGTATTTTTTATGGTTCCGGAGCCGAAAGGACTACAACGAAACCTTTTTAGTTTTATCTGTTTGTGTGTCTGTTTGTCCGTAACAGCCGATTTATTCCGTCGTCTTTTATTTACTGAGCTGATTGATACAGAGACGTACATCGAAGGAAAACCAAAAATGTAATAACGGGTATTATAGACACAATTACATGCAAACATATATATCTTCACGCTATATCCCTAACGGGGTAGTAAGAGAGGACGAAATGCCAATTTCGCGGTCCCGGCATTCTTCTTTAGAATCCTCAAATCTCATCATTCTCCTCACACATTTTCTTCTAGGTATGCGATCGCTTTTGACGTTTCCGTCTGTTAATACTCTGGCTATTTGAACTTCGTAAGTCAGCCTTGGTCTTCCTTGCTTCTGTTAAGCTTCTTGTTCTGTTTCATCACTCATGCTTTCTATGTTCCCGAACCATCTAAGCATACCTGTCTTCATTTTTAAAATAACACTATCGTACAGCCCTGTCATATTGCATATCACTTCATTGCTTATTTTGTCCACAAGGGTGACACTAACACCGCACATATTTCTAAGAGATCGCATTGTTACTGTATTTATCTTACTTTCATTTCATGGACACAATTACTTTTATTTTAACGAATTCTTAGTAACTATCCTTCGCCCAAAATTCCAAACCAACCAATCGACAAGTGTTTCGCCTCTTAACGAAGCATCATCAGATTATTCCAGAGATCAGACTCGGTCAGCTAACTACCACCAAATCGGTGCTGGCAGAAAATCTGGAATATCCTGAGGATGGTCCGTTAAGAGGCGAAACACGTGTTGATTGATAGGTTTCGAATTTTAGCCATGGATAGTTAAAAATTACAAGAATTCCTGACGTGAAACGGACTTTCGTCGATACTTCAAACGACGGTGTTTTACGTTACTTATATAAGTGCTGATTTGATTCGGCTATTGCTACGGCAGAGGAGTATTGTTAGTTTGCAGGTACATATGGATTTGTAAAATGCATCGAAGTTAATCTCATAATGTAAAATTCTTTGTAACTATAACTTACCCCACTGTGCCATTATCGAGGTTCTGTAAACGTTTGTTTAATGTCTCCTGGATGTTCTGTTGAGAATAAAGTCCGATGGGCGAGTTGAATTGCTTATGCACTATCTTCGGGCCGGTGGCCATCTTGGAGTCGTTCGTTCAGCGCTGAAATAATTAATTTTAGTATAATATTCATTTATACATAAATATGAAAATTAAAGCGTTCTGTTGAGATGCTTCAGTGTTTGCTACAATCATTGACGTTAAGTGCATAGCTATTTATTGGAAGGGTAAACTAGTGGCATCCATACCGAAAGCCTCTACTCATTATTGTATGTAAGAGAGCGATAAGCGCGGGTTTCAATTGTCACTTTGTTCTACTAATTAAGCTTCATTTTTTTAGTTATTTTCTTTCACAGAAAATGATATTTCAGCTATTTTACTTTTAATTCACTGCAGTAAAAATATTTACAACATAATAATTAATGTTATATTTAAGTAAAGGTGTAAGTGTGTTTTAAAATATTGTGTTGTCTGTAAAAATATGTGTATTAATGCATTTATAAAAAAATGGCGCATTTAAAAAAAACAATGATTCCGTATGAGTATATTGTGTGTATATAGATCTCGATTCAGTAATTACAGTATTAATTAAGTTAATCTCGCCTCTAGGAACGATCCATTCACCCATGGATATAATCCATCGTTTTCTTACCGACTAGTATTTATTACTTTTCGACCAACTTAGTGTTTACATTTTTAAATTGAGTTTCATAAAATACAAATATTTAATGTTAATGTTATATGTTTACGTTCAACTAATGTGCAGAAAAATACCAAAACAAACTTAAATCAAAGCAAGAAATCTGGTATTTAAATTGTGACTCTAATTGGTCACGAAATAATGATTATAAAGGTCAGTTTTTTTGACTAATTAGTTAGAATTATTACATAGCTTATTGGATAGCATTTCAAATCAATTGTGTAAAACTGATTGAAAACTATTTCAATTGGTAGTGATTTGGTCACAATCGGTCAGTAGATTATTTCGATAGTTGAAATAAAATGCCGCTGAAGTAATTTTGGCATTTCCTTGAAGGCTGTAAATAATTAACGATTTCAATTTATTTGTCTTTAATTATCAAAATCTATTAATCAATTGTGACTAAATCTTCACCAATTGAAATAGCTTTCAATAAGTTGAGTTATTAATTACAGAGCCATTTTGTGACAGAGAACTTGAAATTTTAAGCACTCCGTAAACACATAATGCTGACCATTTAATGAAAACAATTGATCAGTGTCGACCATTTCGTAATCAATTGAGGCTGCTTTCTTAAAAATAAATATTTCAGTTCGAGGCACTAATTAGATGGAGTTATAAATTACCTTTACAATATTTGGGTTTGAATTTTCGTTCGCAAAATGTAAAACTTAAAGTTGTTTGTAATATTTCAAAATAACAAACATATAAAACGTTTAAAAGTGTGAATAATCTTGAAAACAATAAGTTTTAGAAAAATGGTTAAAAGATTAAAGGAATAACGGTTCCCTTATTCGTTATCTGACACAAGTTTGACTGAAATAAGAAATAAATGGTGATGTAAAGATGTAATTATTATTATATTACATTAAGTGCATTTTAATATTTCGTAGATAACTTTATCGTACGATAGAGGCCTGGATGTGCCTGAAATCGAGTGAATGTATGATAAATGCAGTAGAAATGCGATCTCTTAGAAAGATATGCGGTGTCATCCTTGCGGACAGGATAAGCAATGAAGAGATACACAGTATGACAGGGTTCCGCGACAGTGTTATTGTAAAAATGAAGAAAGGAATGCTTAGATGGTTCGGGCACATAGAAAGAATGAGTGATGAAAGACTGACGAAGAAAATATACAGAGCGAAAATGAGTAGTAAAAGAAGCCAAGGAAGACCAAGGCTGACTTATGAAGATCAAATAGCCAGAGTGTTAGCAGATGGAAATGTCAAAAGCTTTCGCATACCTAGGCGAAAATGTGTGAGGAGAATGATGATTTGAAGAAGCGAAAGAAGTATGTAAGAACCGCGACGCTTGGCGCTCCGTCTTCTCTGACTACCCCGTTAGGGATGCAGCGTGAGGATATGTATGTATGTATGTAGGTAATTATATACTTCTACAATTTCAAAAAATAATACTATAACATCGCAAAGCCTTTTTAAATCACTGACACTGTGTGTTTGACTCTTTTTCTTCTACAAGTTCAAAATACAGTTTTAATTTAAAAATTAATCGATACGTGGGCACTATGGCAGATTCAATTTTTCTACGAGTTCTAAGTTATATTAGGTACGTTCTTACATAATAAACCTTTTCATGGTTTTAAATGTTAGTACTCCAAAAAGTTATCATGCTTTTCACGTTATTTATATTAGGTAACTCATACATAACATGATACAAACTGAATCTTTCACTAATCCTATCGTCTTGAAAGTTGACTAAAATATGTTCACACGCGATAAGAAGAATTATTATTTTAAAATCATTTTTTTCATTACATTACATAAAACATTAACTGAATAACTATTATATTTATTTAAGATACCTATGTTTTGTGCTGTTAGTATGCAAATGAAGACTTTGATCTAATACTCGTGAGATAATCTTATTAGGGGCCTGCAAGATTCATGCCTAAGGGTTAAAGGCGGGTTGTTCGTCTTATTGCGTTTTTATTAGCTGGAGCACCGGGAGCGTCGCCTATCATATTTTTTTAGGAATAATGCAGGAGACTAGGTAGCTTTTTGGTAATAAGTTTTCGATATTAGCATCCTACGAGAGCGGAAGATAGCAGTATTAGAAAAATAGACCAGATAAATAAAACGTGTCGCACAAACTCTCGTAATTTTCCGCTCTCCGAGACGACATATTAACTTTTTAAGTAATTAATTGTTTTCTTAGAAGGCCATTCATTAAATTAAGGCAAGACTAAATAAAATATTTAATTAGATAATAGAAAATACTTTTATGGAAAATATGAAATATTAATGTTTATGTGTATGTATGTAATATAAACAATAGTGAATTGAATTCAAGTACTTCTATACCTACATAATTAATTAAAAATTTATTTTATATTAATCTCGTCTAACTGAAGTTCATTTCAAGACAATCTTGTATTTTATTTTATTTCTCTTTTTGATTTTGTAAGTAATTGTCCGTTTTATATTGCAGTCAAATTTTTTTCTCACATTTATTTGTATCAAAGAGATTATATTTGTAGAGATGCACAGCGATTCTTAGAGCAGGCAGTTGCGAAATACGTTACGGTAGATGTTTTCGTAGCCGTTCTAAATTAGTTGTCTGTGTTACTACATAAAAAAGTATCGTATTCTTTCATATTTACGCTTTGTTGACAATTACTGTCATCAAGAAAAAATAATCTGTAACTGTTATACTAAAGTAATAAGTAATAACTTATTACTTTAGTAATTACTTTAGTAATAGTAAATATACTGTGTTTGGGAAGCTTAAAAAAAATATAATCTATGTAAAAAAATTTTTATTAGGAATGAGATCTTTGATTATTTACTTGGATGAGATACTATTAAGTTCAGCAGCTTTTACCAATCTACTCATATCTTGTACAGTACTAATAGACATGTTAAATTAGGTTTATGAAATATGCACAGTAGTAAATATTTTATCACAAGATTTAAAATTTAAATAATTAACAACTATTAAGTATTTATTTTGTTTGATAGGTTTACAACTATTTATTTAAGTATTTTTTGTTTAACATACAGAATTTGAATTAGTCTAATTTATTTAATTAATGTTCAACCGAATGTCGGCTTTTCGAAGCGAAAATTTCAACAGATTCAATCTGTAGGAGAAATTATTATTAAAACTTTCTAGAAATTAAATAGTTTTAGTATAATGGATCAAACTTTCTTTCTGGATTATTAAATCAATAACATCATTATCGAGGATATAAAATGTATCTGTTGCATACCAGACACAGTTTTGGCATATTTCGTATAAGAATGTGTGTGGGTGGTGAAAAAACAGTACGTTATCTGTATACACTTCGAAAGCTGTTGTATTTAATGTAGACGACGAGAGATATAGTCTATTTTCGTTCTGGACTTGCTCACATGCGTAATAAATATTTGCCAACTTATTTTAAGAATAATAAAAACTTATTATGATATATAACAAAAAATAAATTCTAATGAAAGGGCAATAAATAATTACGAGTTACAAGAGCTTAAAATGCTATTAGTTTTATCTAGTTAGCTGTGTCTGACTGCAAATATTTCCCTAGTGTTGAAAGAAATTGATAAATAAAATAAAAAATGAAAAGTCGAGGCAGACAGCTTGTAAATCCATAAAAATTGTCTTTGGAATAGTCGTAGGCCAATGAAGTTGTTTCAAAAGAAACAAGGTTAACAATACCGTCATCAAGGTTCGAAATTATTTCTGAGACTAATCCAGACTACGATAAACAAGAATAACCAAAACTATATTTAGAATTTTCACCTAGATGTTACTACGTGACTGAAATCAATTTACATAGTTTACATAATTATGTATATATTATGCATAACAAATAATTTGTTATTGTTTATTGTGGAAAAATAATGATTTTTATTTGTATTAGTTTATTCGCATGTATATAAATGTAAAATATTTTTAAAGTGGTTTGCATGCATTATGAATTTCAGCTGACACGGCGCATTCATCGCTCTCCGTGAAAACAGTTATTTCAGGAACATGAAGTCATGGCTAATTATTTTTGTAACTGTACACCTTGTTCGTGAAGTTAGTCATGAGTGTCGA
The DNA here is from genome assembly GCA_907165235.1 of Zeuzera pyrina. NCBI lineage: Eukaryota > Metazoa > Arthropoda > Insecta > Lepidoptera > Cossidae > Zeuzera > Zeuzera pyrina. Next base: position 17,064,261 of record OU015624.1, read on the forward strand.
GGTCACCAGGTGATTAGCGAAGAAAAAACAAACTAACAAGTGTTCGAAAGCGTTTATTAGTGCTGATGTTATGTGAAGCGTTTTTAGGCGTATTTTTTTTTATGACGATCTTATTTTAATACCTTGTGCGGCGGTCAGGTTCGTGCGAGCGGCGTGGTTGCCTGTCTCTGACTGAAGTAGCGACCGCCCGCCCACGCTGGCTGTGTAAACGTACGTTTTAAACGCTCACACCTGAAATATCGTCAGATATCGAAAGAAAAGATAATTACACTTGTAAGAACTTATCAAAGAATTAATGAGAGGTAAACTCAGAAATAAATAACGCGAATGCAACTTTCATTATCAGTAATTGTAATTATTATTAAGTTCTCTACGTAGTTATGAATCGAATCATGGTACGACATTTTAAATTAATTTCAACTTAATTTTTCGAATATTATGTCACAAAGTTTTCATACGTAATAAGTATTTTGACTTTGTCTACGTAATGTTAATGACTGCATATGACACTAGTCACCCTCACCTGTGAAAAACAAAGCGTTGTCACAATACAGTCCTTGAACTCAAAACTGTCGCGCACTGTCGTCGGTAATGAGGTGTGACAGACAGACGAATAAACTGTGAACTTTTGCCACCGGCTTCCAGTATACGAATGAACCGGCTTCAATCTCGAACATACGTGGACTTATAATTTACCTACTTCGTCTATTTATAGTCTACTAAGCAAGAAAGTAGAAAAATAAAACTGTTTAGTTTGTTTCCACAATTTTTTTCACGAAAATCATAATTACGTAGACACAAGAGGTTATTGATCTGACAGATCTTTGTTCTTGTTTTCCGGTGAAAATATTTCTTTTCAATTGGAGTTAAGTATCTTTATACAATTGGTGAATATCAGTTGGGAAAATGAAAGCATTATTAAACATCTCGAAACATTGAAAATATATTTTATTATATCGTAATGAAAACAATAAAAAGCTACTTTATTCTAAAATAAAATCGTATTTTATTAACAATGTTATAAAAAACCTCGAGCTATGTGTTCAATTACATAGAAACCGTATTTATGCAGAAGAAATCATATTTTGTTTGTTAAAATAAGGAGTTTTCTATAACGTTGTGTTTTTCTTAATATAAATGTAACAAGTGTATTTCAAATTTAAATGGCAGGGCGACATTGTATTATGATATATCAAAATGATGTAAGTAATAATCTTTGCAAATTATTTCTACAACAAAATCGTAGACTTTCTGTGTTGACAGACAGACAGACTAGTTGCATAGACAGACGGACAGAGAGACAATGAAACTCTATGGGTTCGAGAGTTTCATGATCAAATTTAAAATAATTACCATATTCAAAATTATAGCTAACATTAAGTTTGGTAAAAATTTATACCTGCTGAATGGAAACAAGAAACTATCAAAAAGTTAGGTTAATATAATATTTTTTTAAGAACAATGAATACTCGATTTATAATTAGAAAAACAGATTTTCCTAAATCATATTGGAGACCTATAGGGGAGACCGGGGTTTAAGTCACATTTTTTTTTGTTTGCATTTTTAGTGCCCATGTTTTCAGTTTAGCAATGACATTTATATATCAATAGATAGCGTATTTATTATAGTTCAAAAACTAATAAAGATTTTTCTCTAACATAATCTATTGAGGAAATATTATAATTTTTGTGAAAAAAGGGAAGTGTGACTTTTAATCCCGTGTCGAGGATGATTGTCAGTGTATGGGGTAGGTAGTCACATAATGAATTAAGGAGGGAATATAAAAAGAAACCCTTATTTAGTATAACTATCTAACGAACTCGAACGAAAATGAAAAACAAAGAATTGTGAAATCGAATTCTCTCTTCCCTAAACAGCAACGACTAGTAGGACTAGTGTGCCTTTCTCGGCTGAAGTAATAGCACCAACTTGCTTAAATTCTTTTCTAACAATAACTTCGTTCGGTTTTTGCCCTGTAGTCTCCAATTTTGTCCATCTTCCTTGTCTCGCGTGGTGGAATATTATATCGTTAATTTATCGATTCGAGCTTATCAAAAAAAATTTGGCATTATGTTAAAACTAGTGGCATCAGGTGCCCTAATGGACAGAGATGAGTGACTCTTCATAAATGACGTACACCAGTCGGAGATAGCTAGTTTGTTCGATTCTCACGCACCTTGGAACTTTCAAGTTATTGGAAATTGCAAGGTAAAATGCTATTTTTTGCATATTCTTTAGAGACATCCCGAAATAACTACTTGAAGCCAGAAGTACCTATATGTATTTTTCCAATTCTTCTTCTCGTTCATCGGTAAAAATCTATCGACTCCTTTGGTAACCTATTTTTGTAGATGATGTTGAATATTGATACAGCCGTGTTGTTTATCTCTTCGGTAGTAAATTTTTTAATACACCTTATTAAAGTGCGATAATGAATATCAAAATCCTTCGGGACAGCACTTACAGATTTGACATAATTTTTCACTTTTCTTGCTGCATGTACCATCGATGCTGGAGAAACAAGCTTTCCAGCAAACTTTCGTCTGTGATGCCGAGGCATTTTCGTGACTAGTTCTAAAACGAACAAACGTTTATGTACTGAAACGCTAAAAACCTAACAAAAAAGGTAGCACACATGCATGGGGTTGGTTGTCATATGTGACAACTAGCCCCCGTCAACCTGAAACAACCTGCCCATAAACACATTTTATAAAGGAACCTCCCAAAATATATTTAAACAAACTTTTAATTAAAAAAACTTATAACAATATCATGAAACATATTTAACATTATAAATAAGTAAATGAAAAGGTATATTACTACGCACAATTCAAGTATATTTACAAAAGTCGACAAAGATGCACAAGAAATTACTTTTTTAGTGCGAAAAAAACGAACGTACATATGTACGTCACGGCACTTCAGAGCAGACTGAAGTGATGTAGGGAGGGAGATGTTGCGCTCGCGCTTCTCCAACGCTATGCACTTAATCATTCCGTTAATTTTCTGATATAGCTACCCGTGAGTAAAATTTTATGAAGGTCTGGACCTCAATGTGAATTGGAGAGTCTTAGATACAGACATAATAGATGACTATTGGCTCTTTGCACGACAGTGGCGCCACCTAGCGTGCGCAACTATGCGGGATTGTGTCAAATAATTACATACAAATGTTTTATTGTTTTCTAATGAATAAAGTAATTATAAGATACATAGAACGACGACTAATAGTATTTTTAGAAGAATTTTTAAACAGTACCTACTTAGAAAAATGGATATTATTATAAAAACCTGTTTTAAAAGTATAAAACACAATATTAGTTTCCAACCTCAAACTGTGATGAAAGAAAATAAATTGGTTTTAGCACAACATGTAAGTAATGTTGGAGAGCTAGAGTTATTTAATACGAGCCCACATCATTCGTCAAACATCGGTGACATTAACACACTATAAAACAAATTTAAACGTGAGTACACTCATAACTTTAAAAATAATGTAGCACACTTCATTTAGTATTTTACGGTAGGTATAGTACTTTAATTAACGTTATAATTTATTTATTACAGAATGATTCCCGTGTCGTCATTGAAGTAAATATAAACAAATTGACTATCACGAATTGTTGCAGATTTCTGCCGCGGCATGCGCTACGATCGCTATACTATGCCCCCACCATGCACTGCGCACATAGAGGCATAGATTTTGTCGTAATAGGTAATAGATACAATGAGCCCTCCTGCTCTTTATGAACTTATGAATAGCTGTACACCTAGACGCATTAGCTGCTCAGTCAGGCGATCTTATTTAGGTTCAGCGTTATTACGGAATAATATAAATGTACAGGCATGAAGGCAACTCACAAACTTAAATAATATCAGATATATTTTTGTTATTGTAAAAATGAAGAAAGGAATGATAAGATGATTCGGGCACATGGAAAGAATGAGTGATGAAAAACTGACGAAGAAAATCTATAGAGCAAAAGTGAGTGGTAAAAGAATCGAAGGAAGACCAAGGCTGACTTATGAAGATCAAATAGTTAGTGTTAGCCGACGGAAATGTCAAAAGCGCTTGCATACCTAGGCGAAATTGTGTGAGGAGAATGATGAGATTTGACGAAGCGAAAGAAGTATGTAAGGACCGCGATGCTTGGCGCTCCGTCCTCTCTGACTACCCCGTTGGGGATACGGCTAGAAGATATGTATGTATGTACGTATATTTTTTAATTATCAGTGAAGGAACTTAGCAGAATTAAACAGAAAAATGAAATCGCGTTTTTCGCTGTGCATCACGTCATATCGCATATCGTCGATGTTTATTCTGTTCATAAAAACAGGTACCTTTTAATAGAAAAAAATATAAATTATATAACAAGAATAGATTTTTGGGCGATTCTAAGATATTGATCCGTTCTATACTAGGCGCTAATGAAATTTATTGTCACTTCACATGTTCTTACTATACATCAATTTCCATCATGATCGGTCAAGCCATACGTGAGCTATAAAAGGACATACAGACAGACAGACAAAAATTTTGATAACGGTGGAATCGAAGCCAGTGAGTCATAAAATAACTATTTATCACAAAATTTAAAAGTAAAATTGTAATTATAGACAGACGCAACAGATTTATATATTAGTATAGGTATGCGGCCACATATTTGGGCGGATTCGTTAATAGTGTTTGCGCCAATTATTCTGTAAAACATTTTACATACATATGCACACATACTTATCTTCACGCTGTATTCCTAACGGGGTAGTCAGAGAGGACGGAGCGCCTAAATTTTGATTAGAAAGCATAGTTATTTTTTTATCCAGCAGAAATGAAAATGTCAGATAATATTATATGTATCCTATTTTTTTTCAGTTTTGTCCTTAATGTAAACAAATGAGGCGACTATGACATTCGTAACGTAACCAGAGATGAGTTAGTTCGCGATTGATCGATTCAGTTCTCATACTTAAGCATACTTATTAGTTATTAGTAAAAATAAGTTTGTGTGTTTGTACTTCAATAAAAATCACCAAGAATTAAAAGAATATTAAACGACATGATAAGTGTCATTTGTACATACATACATATCACGCTGTATCCCTAACGGGGTAGTCAGAGAGGATGGAGAGCCAAGCGTCCTTACATAACTCTCATCATTCTCCTCGCACATTTTCACCCAGGTATACGAGTACTTTCGACATTTCCGTCGGCTAATACTCTGGCTATTTGATCTTCATAAGTCAGGCTTGGTATTCCTTGGCTTCTTTTACCACTCGCTTTCGTTCTGTATATTTTCTTCGCAAGTATTTCATCATTCATTCTTTCTATGTGCCCGAATCATCTAAGCATTTCCTTTCTTCATTTTTACAATAACACTGTCGTGCAACCCTGTCATACTGCGTATCCCTTCATTGCCTATTTTGTTGTCAAGGGTGACACCGCACATATTTATAAGAGATCGCATTTCTACTGCATTTATCTTACATTCACTCGATTTCGGGCATATCCAATCCTCACTACCAACTTTGGCACCAATACTGCATTGTGTATATGGCCTAGTGTAATTTGTGTTTCTAAAAAACACTTAAAAATAAAGAATGGGATCGTTGTTCTGCATGTGCACATCATATCACAGTGTCTCATTCATTTAAACTGTTCCTAATGAGTGACATTTATTGCAAATTACCCGAATTATAAATTATTATTCAATCTTGAAATTCGATCATTGACGCTGGTGCATCTTACGAACATCACTAATATAATTATTGTATATCTTGTGTGTGGTGTTGTGAGTGTCGGAATGGTTGACATAATATATACGTTCATAAACTGTACTGAAAGGTTACGGATCCCGTGCGCACTGGTAGGACATCAGCTCAAACATCTATGGTGACCAGTGAGTGCGCACGATTCCTATTTTCCTAAACTGTGAACTATGCAGTTGAGCGTTTGCAAGTATTACATATCCATTTCAATAAAAAATACAGTCCACTTATTTAAGATATATATTTATATCGAAAGTTTTTCATGATTATCCATATCAGCGCACCTACATAACAAATTACACCACCGGCACATAAGGGTCGCTTGGCTGTCCCTTTCCTTAATACAGAGGTAGGTATACCATCGTTTCAGTCGTATACCTCCAAAAAAGTTAATACAGTGTTTTCAAACTATGTACATAAAATTAACAATTGTAAAAAGAGATTACGTATTATTATATTTCAAATTGTATTGTTACGGCGGTAAAAGTCAGTCAAGTGACTACAATTCCCAAGTAACTAATAGTCAGAAATGGCATCACGACGAGATTTTGTTGCGCATTGATGCTCTGCCCATCCCGAATGGGAAATGATGTGAAATTATGAGCGTTTGTACTTTGTATGTATATAGATGGCTAGTTTATGAAAGTGATTTCATTGTAAAACCAAAAATTCGGTTTTAGATTAAATGGAGAAGAGTCTTTAATAAAAGGAATAATTACGTTATAGGCACCAGGAACTGGATGAGCAAATGCCTTAAACCAAAAAAAATTAAAAAACAGTTGTACTGAATTTACGCAATACATTTCTATCGATTATAATCAAATGAGAATGGACATGAATACATTGAGATTGTGATGAAACTGCAAAAGTTGGCATGAGAACATTAGATGCAATACTCACATGAATCATTGCTTTGCATTTGAGCTGCGTGACGTGTTGACTCGATAAAGTTAATATGAATATTTATAATAGGCTAGAGGCTGCTCTTGAAACTAATGTATTTTATACATTGTATTAAAATAATTAAAAGTTTTGAATACAATGGGGAAAAGCTACTTGAAATTGAAAGACAGAAATGGAGTTGTTGGGTTTTGAATTACAGTAGTGGGAACAGAGTAGGAATAAGCTAGAGGAAGATAGCATTATATAGCTGTGACGTCACAATAACGCGGAGACATTGCACAGCGCTAGGAGTGAGAGAGACCCTTTTCCCAACAAAAAAAACTACAGGTTTAAAAGGGAAATAACTCTTATATTTTCCATTGTATTTCGAATATTATTTTACAGTTGATAATTAATTGTTCTTTGTCTTTTAATTAGGTTATAAAAAATAGTCATCTAACCCTATTGTAACTCGAACGAAGATGAGTAAGGAATTATTTAGTTTGTTTATTTTGTCAGTAAAAATGTTTCTTCAAATATAAATACCCAATATACAATATACGTACGTACCTAATCACTCTTTTGATAAATTTAACGATATACAAATAAAATACACGTAAGTAAATACGCGTCACATTTATTTGTTCTATTTGGTGAAATGCACAACGGACCCTTGTACCTAGTGGCGAGACAAAGATGCTAGTGTCATTTTACTATGTTCACAAAAACGAAAAAAAATAAATCCTATAAGTAGCTATGATTAATAAAAGCGAGCTCTTTGGAATGATAGCACACCAAAAATATATTGTGATCGTCGGGAAACCTACATAAAATATGTTATTACATACGAATTCTAAGACATCTAGGTCTGTTACTATTATTATCTTTCCATTATTGATGTCTACTTTCACAATTAGACAACGTTTATAATTATCTACCTACAGATGTACGTATATAGTACGTACAGAGAGACGTACAGAGATGTCGGCGGTTCACCGACATTCGTTAATATAGATTCTATATTTTGATCGGACTGAGGCAAGGAAAAGTGGCCGTTTTTCGTTCGTAAGCGAATTTTCTATATTTCCTCCTATTACTTATTTCCCTCGCATACTTTTAAAGAAAAAAAATCACAAACTTACTTAACCACTTTTATTAAAATAAATATTTGTTAACAGGTAGTTTTCAATGAGTTGTTACTTTAGCAGGTTTTATTTACATAGAAATATGACCCTGATCATTAAAGTTGTTTGTAAGTTATACGATAACTAACAGATGAACCAACGATTATGTACTACATATAAGTAAGTAAATGTCTTGAATTTTTAACTTTTATACACAATATGTAAGTAAATCATTCATGTACGTACAGTTCGTGAGAAAAAGTTAGGGGCAAGTTATAATGTGATATTACTTAAAGTAATTAATTCGTTTCAAAACAAAATATGTCTAATGATTGCTAAAATCAATCAAACGATTAATGTAACAAACACATGATGTCTAGATATTAGTATGAAATTTTCTTTTTTTTAAGTTATCGTGATTAGCTGGGACAAAAAGATAGGGGCACTTTAAAAAAAAAATGTTTAATATTTAACTTTGTAAAAAACGGGTCCATTTTCCATTCAATCTGATTGTTTCAAATATTCTTGTTGGAATGTGATTATACAATTCTTTAATATAATTTTGAGGTATATTATGCTAGGCATCTGTAATAGCTTTTTTGACTGCTCTTGCAAATCGTCCCCAGATATTCTCGATTATGTTTAGATCTGAAGATCTTACGGTCCACTCGAGCATTTCTATAATATGCTTCTCAAACCGCGAAGAAACAATTCTTGCCATGTGCACTCTAGAGTTTGTCATGCTGAAAAATGTAGCAACCACCTGTCATAGATTAACCATGCTATAAAAACGTCATTGACGATATTCAGATAATTTTGCGCATTTACTGGTTTTGTCAAAACCTGTATATCAGAGTTTTGAAGATACCCAATCGGAGCCATGACTGACCCCCCGCCCGTATGTCTACACGAGAGAATTGTCTCTTCCTTTCTTATATCGTGATAATAATATGAGTAACCATCGGGACCGTCAAAATTAAACTTTTTCTCGTCAGAGAAAACAACATTTTGTCATTATTTTGTCCATGACATATACTTCTGGGCAAACTAATCGAGCATTAATATGTTGGGGAGTTAATGGAGGTTATCTTTTCAATTTTCTTCTTGTAATTATGGACGAAGTTTTAAGCAACCTTTGTACATTTCAAACATTTGTTGGTACTCCTGCTTCTTTTGTTATTGCTGACGCAAAAAGCGCAGAATTATATGCAACCCACAAAATCACTCTATCTTGACGTTTGGAAAGTACTCGTGGACGACCTGGGGACTGGGGACAACAAAATATTAATTGTTTGTTCTTTTCAATGGGTCGAGGGCAAGAGACTGACAGATAAGAAAGGACAAATTATTGCATTAAAACATGATGATAATTTAATACCACAATTCTCTTTATTTCTTAAAGAGAATTATGGTATTAAATTATCAACAACATTGGCATTTCCGTTAATTCTTCTTGCTATTTCCCTGTTACTACCTTCATTTTTTAATGCAATAATTTGTCCTTTCTCTAATTATGTCAGTCTCTTGCCTCGACCCATTAAAAAGAACAAACAATTGATATTTTGTTGCAACACGCAAAGTATGATAAGTAAGTCCGTACTCATCACGTATCAAATAACGACTGAGCATCGCTTGCGAATACGGTGCCTCTATCTTTTTGTCGCAAAGAATGATCTTGAAGATATTGTGTAGTACTATATTCAATCAAAAAAATTAAAACCCTATATTTTATATATAAGTAAAAAATATTGTTTCCGTAATATAACGTTTATACGTATATTAATGATGTCTCGATGCCATTAAGCAGTAAAATCGTGTGTAAAATCGTATTTTTTTGGCGCGGACGTATAAGTCTCAGTAAAATATTTTTTAAACTTATTTCAGCGTCTGTTATACAATCGTTACTTGTTCATACTGTTGGATGAGTTTAATACTTTCGATATAAATTATAACATATAAGTATGTATGTATGTGCTTTTATAAAGCGTGTGCTGACGTACTCAAGCACCAAGAATATAAGTGGAATAACGAAAATAGCCTAGTTATCGTTACCGTACTTAGCAATAGTAGATCTTATACGAATTTTGTTTATTTCAGAAGAAAAGAATATTGTAGAAATCTAAGCAACCTTTGACGCTTTTAATAATTTTAAACTCTATTGTTAGAGTATGAGTCTTCCAGAGGGCAGATAATAGTCAATTAATCACCAATTTGTAGATTTGTTATTTTTTGAGTCGCATTTCAAAATTTATAATTTTACCTTTATATTTCAATTTTAAATTGTGTGACGAGAACGATGAGATTTGAGGAGGCGAAAGAAGTATGCAAGGATTGCGATGCTTGGCGTTCCATCCTGTCTTACTACCCTATTATGGATACAGTCTAAGGATATGTATGTGTGTAAAGTGTATATCTTAATTTTATGAGGTATAGCATTTTAAAAGTTGCTTCTTATCGCAGAATGTTTCAATAAATAGGTAACAAAGTCACATGACAACGACCTAAGAGCACTAGTACTGGACCGTGCGATAAACCGCGAAAGTTGCGCCTTATATTTTAGGTACCTACCTACTTCATTTTGCGCACAGCTCCACTCGTGGAAGTTGTAATGTTCTAAACTTAGTGCTTTTAAATAATAAAGATGGAATGAGTTTTTACCTTCCGTCCTTGTGCCGTGAATACTCTATTAATGTTGTAATGAATTCGTATTCGCGAATGCAAATATTTGTATATTTGAGAATCAGAAAAACATGTCAATATTAAAAAATCCGAATGCGAATATTCATTTCTCTAGTAAATATGTTATATTCTTGGATAATCATTAATTTTAAGTCAGTAAAATCCAGATGTTCCAAAATTAAGATTCTTTTATCGAAATATAAATAAATTTCGTAATGAGTTATTTATAGAAGCAGACCCAATCCGGATAGCATTGTTTTTGATGGCAGGTTAAGCGCATTGTAATGGATAGTAGGGGTGGCGAATAATAATACTAATGTCTACTCTTCGTTCCTTATCTTTTTCCCTGGATTTCTGTTGAGAGTACGCTATAATCTTTATCTGATCGTGTATGTGTGTTGTAAGTTAGGATAATATTTTATTGGTCTTCTGCATATTATAAATTACGATGTATATTATTAATTCACTGTTATGGCTGTTAATTACCTCAATAAAGAATAAAATACTTAGCAGTAGCATTCTCATTTCATAAATATTTATTTACTTTGTCATTAAATAATACAACCGCAAAATTATTCGCAAAATTTCTGCGAATGCGAATTTAGAACTTTATCCGAATATCACGAATGCAAATGTGAATATTCATTACATCACTATTCTCTACACTTACAGCGCTCGCGTTTTACAATAACTTCTAACAGATACTCGTATCAACATAGTTTTGTAACTTTATCACGTAAGTACAGTCTACAGTACTACTTTTCGGCATAATTATTCAATATCTACAATGATAAAAACTACATCAACATTCGGTCGATAACAATCGGGACAATAAGCATCAGACGAATGATCAGACGTTTCATTTAATTATATAGAGTAAGGATACTTTTTGTAGACAATAATCACGATCGTTATCAAGAAACTAATTCCTTTTATATAATATCATATATATTTTGGATATAAATACGTATGTGTACATGTATAGAGATCTGTGAAAAACTTATCGCCCATGCTTTACTGACAAGTATGAACAATCACAAGTTGTGATTTTCACAATCATCTTGCGAAAATCTGTAGCGTTATTCACTTCACTTCACGTTACACAATTATTAAATTCATTTATTTCAAAATTACTTTAGAGTTAATTTTCTATAAGTATTTTAGTTTTGATAGCTATTTTTGCGATAAAATACGACATATTTTATAATAAAAACAACCCATAAGGTAGGAAAACGAAACATGGAAACTATCTTTACTGTTCGCTATTTTCTTTCTCATATATTTTCATATGTTAAGGAACATCTGCATCTTCTGTTATGTGAAAGCTACAAATATAGAAAACACTGCAGGGAACAATGTTAACAACTTTTTCACTTAACATAACTAGTGTTAGTTCCACATTAATTTAATCACATAAAGTACCCACGTGTGATATTTTGTAACATTTTAATAACAAGAACGAGAGTAGAATGGAGTTCCTGCGTGTAGTGGGGCTGCAAAAAAGCCTGATCTTGGTCTTGTAAGGTTCAGTTGTTGAGAAGCCGTCGAATAGTCAAGTAATTTCATATTTAACACTAGGTATATCTTCTGAAGGCAAAAAAGGACTTAAACATTCTTGATCTTTATTGGCTTCTAGCGTTTTAGCGAAGTATGCCCTCTGGCCCTGGAACCCCGAAGCCCATCGACCAGTTTCTGATATTTGTAACCGATTAGTCAAAGCTTCGAGAGATTTTTGTCATAAAAGAAAACTATATTTTCTGAGTATTCGTTCTTTTAGTTATTTCAATATAATATGTATTATGATTCAAATTCCAGGCATCAGATTCGGCCAGCAACATTTCTGTAAGCAGAACTCTGTCATTTCCTGAGTATGCTTCGTTGAGAGGCGAAACAAGTGTCGATCGACAGGTTTGATGATTTGGGCGGTAGATATCTAAAAATATATAGAGATTTATCGATTTAGTAATTTTGATAATTTTTAGTCCTGTTCGAAAATCGAAAAGTCGGGACACTAATGAAATCTCCTCAGTGTCTGACTGAGAAAAATAACTATGACATGCTTATTTTTGGAAAAGCTGCAAGAAATGAAGAGATAACTGTTGATATGATCAAGTATAGTGATCCTAGCGTCTCGAATACATTCTGTAAACTGTGCAGTCTTTGCTGGCAGAAAGGAGAGGACTGGCGCACCGCAGTCAAAGACCTCTCTTTAAAGGGAAAGGTTCTCATTTAATTTGTGTGTGCTGTAGGGCCATCAGCTTAGTCAGCTTAGCAAGTAAAGTCTATTCCGTAGAACGAACATATGAAAGATATATATGAAAAATATTTGAGGGAGGCACGAGATGGTTTTTGGAACAGTAGGGTTTGTATAGATCCGATTTTCTCGTTATCGTTTCGCATTATCGAGAGGACGTTTCTGGTCATAGGTCAGAAAGTTTTCTGTGCTTTCTATGAAAAGGATATATAAAAAGAACGAAAAAACGAAAGAAATTGTGGAGTCTTCTGTCTGAATATGACGTGGGGATCCCTTTACTGCAGGCTGTAAGGTCATTATATCGAGGCCACAAAGTCTGTGCAAATATAGATAGTGTCATGTGGTTTGAAGTCCGTTCAGGCGTTAGACAGGGCTGCGTGATGCCCAGTTATTTGTGGTGCTGCATTTGGACAATTGTCTTTTGACAGATCGTTGTGTGTGTGAATGCCACAATACTACAAGTGACCTCCATTTGCGCAAAAACTTTTTGTTTTATTTAATTGTATTATGAAAATAAGGTCTTTCACTGTCGTTTGCCTGTTGCTTGTATTCTACGCAAAACACAAAAAGTGTACACTTTTTGTGTTTTGTCCTTGTAATGAAAAGCATTTATTGGTTTCAATATTATAGGAAAATAGGGCAGAAAGGGGGCGTAAAGCTAAACGCAGACAATTTTCTTCAAGGCACATAAATGCTACCAAAAATGACATCATATAACATCGTAATTACCAAAACGTCAACAGATGTCTCGATTATGAATACTATTTTTGAAAATAATATTTCTTTAATGGCTAACTTGGTATCTGTTATTGTAAACAGACCTTGAAACTTAGTACGGTAGTACCTACTGTCAAGCTACTGTCTCTATTTTCATTGTAATTTTGTAACTTGAGATTTCAATCAGTTTTAAAAGATTAGCGCCAGTGGCAGTTGTCAAGCACTTGTTATAATAGATTGATCACAAAAGATCTTCATCTAAAATTACCTTCAGAGTATAACTTTCATCCTAAATTGACGACTTTGATGGCGCAGTGGTTTAGGCGTTGTATCTAAGCGCGGTAGGTTCCAGGTTCGATTCCCGACCGGGTCAATTTAGGAAACGAACCTTTCTAGATTGTCTCGAGTCTGGGTGTAATAGAAGACACCCCCAGTAGTTGTCGTATTGTTCTCATATTACAGGGAATGCCCTAATTCGAAACCAGATAATCGGTGTCTAGCGCTTTTATTGTATTATTATTATTATAAATAAATAATTAAAAAAATGTTCTTTAAAAATCTTTTAATTTGTACATATTTCAACATAAATATCATCCTGATTATTTTTCCATAAAATCGCAGCACGCATTTTGTCTGCGAGTTACACATTTTACTTGGAAAGAACTTCTTAGCATGTCAATCTGTCAGTACCACGGAAGCCTGCGTCGATAATATCTAAGTTGAATAATTTCTTCGTCTTTTGTGAGACAGCGATGTATTTCGTTTTTACTCTTCTCAATAAAGGTACTTAAGCTTATAAAGTATATTAGGTCTTTGTGTCGGTGCGTAAATAGTAAATATTATTTATATCTTGTTAACTGGTAGATTAATATGGAATTATTAATATGGAATTATTAGTATGGAATTAAATCTGCCATCAAAGATATATCTCAAAAAGATTATTATGTTCAATGAATTGTATATTGTGTAGTGTAGCTTATTACTAAATAAATCTCGATTTTTATTTTGTTGAGGAAAATAGGTACTGGTAAAGATTTAGAGATAGTCGGGGTTATTATCTAAAAATTTGCAGACAGCGATAGCCACACAATAATTGCGCGACCGGTGACTAATTGTAAAAAAATTCATATCGTGACGATTGTGTTGTCTATTGCGCTATGACCGTAAAATTCACTTTTCGCGGTAGATACAGCGCCACTATCATATACAAATTACATTGTACAAATTCTTGTTTTGTCAACAGATATCGCGCGATATTTGACTGTCGCATGCTAACTGCGAGTTAGGTGAGTGTGCCGGTTTTTGTGTTATATTTTGAATGGGAGTTCACTTCGCTTATTCGTCATTTTTTAAATCGTTATCTGTATTAATTACAGATTGTTCTTGTCTTCTAGAAACGGTAGCGTTTTATGCTACTTTCGTTGTAACGATAATATTGAATACGTACACTTCAATTTAATGAATTACACTGACGGTAACTCAAAGGCCATAAGTTATATCGAGTAATTTCATGAAAACAACAATCCCATTCACATATTTTTATATTTCAACCCATATCATTGTACTATAATACAAAATTAAATATAATACTACATAATGTTCATAGTACATTTTCGTAATGACAGACATTGAAGTATAACATTAAAAATACTGATCTTTATTAGAAATATATATATTACTTTCTAATTTAGTACCTATAAAGCAAAGCGAAGTGGTACATTTACGCCCAGCTACCAGAAATGTACAACTCCCATGGGCCTCCATCTACTTTGCAAAACATATCATATTCTATAAAATGGGGCCAAATCAAAGACAGTCTTAATGTAATATGGATAAAAACTCCATGTGCTCTATCAACAATATAATAAGTTAATTAACATAGTATTAAATAATTTATAAGGGTATGTATAACGGGGTATATCCGAATCACAAAATCACAGTTCTTTTACAGACATTTGATAAAAAGGTTTGATGTATAGAATAAATAGTTTCACGATTAACATCTTTATTTAACAACATACATTATTACTATAGATAATTTATTTACATATTAGCTTAATTACGTAGTTAAATAACACCTAGAATTTGATATATTTAAAAAATTAATTTGACACTTAAAACATATGCAGATTGTTGTTGTTTGATACGCATACGAGTATGTTATGGAGCGGAATGTGTAGCTAGAGCTAGTGCCTAGTAGGTAGATAGGTGCCTAGTAGATAACGTCGGAATTAGTCCTGCTGCCTGTCGTCTTCTACTGAGCTGCTCGCTTTCACTTCCTTAGGCAAAGCAGACTGTAAGCAAAGACATGTTATTTATATTTATTTTAATTAACTCTGACAGTTTATTCTAACGTTAATCAGATTCATTCGCGAAATGAACGTTTGTATCTCACAAAAAAAATGTAGTCGCGGATTATTTAGGTTTGTATAGAAAAGCTGATGAAACGCACGTTTGTTTTGTGTTACTGTTAAATCTCTGGCCAACGACTGGCAGTTGAAGGGCATTGGCATAACATTTTAATTTATTTCCGCGTGCCTCAATTCAAGAACGCCTGAACAACAGGGAGCCTGAGAGTGCATCACGTTTGTGGCATCTCTTTAGTTTCGTTTAAAGGGCGTGATCAGCGTGAAAAAATCGTCAACCCTTATGCCCTTAATCCGGAAAGCGAATAATAAATTAAAGTATAACATAAATATCCTTATTATCATCGTGTGCCTCCGATGGTACTGTGTAGATCTGTGTATGTTGTAATTGTAAACGCATACGAGTAATAAGGCTGCCGCACATCAAGAGAAATTTCTAATAGAAAAATTCTCACGCTCGCCGGACCGACCATTAGCACACTATGCACATTATCAGGTTCGGTGATTCGGTGTTCAGCTATCAAGTCTTGCATTTCAGGCATTTTGCCTTGTAAAACGCATGTACAGCATACGACGGCGTCTTCCAAACTGAGACGAATTTCCAATAGTGTGCGAGGTTTAGTACAAAATGCATTCCAGACGGGCCTCTCGAGAAAAAATTCTCGCGTTCGGTTGGCGTGCGACCCGGCGCGCATCGGAAGCGAATGGTCCTCACGAAAAATTTCTTAGTGTAGGGGATCTAGTACAAAATGTATGCACGGAGCGCCTTCCCGCGCCCGTGGGAATTTTTCTATTTGAAATTTCTCGGAATGTGCGCCTGGCCTAAATGTTCGCATAATATTTGCGTTGTGATTTATTATTGGGTATGTTACAATAATTATAATTAGCTGTAGATTCATTTGTAGATATATTGATGTCGAACTAATAGAACATTTCATACAGAATAAAAATAATGCACTTGCATGTAAAAAAATCGGTCCATTGTACATTATTTCGTATAATTGGTCATAGCTTCATTAAATCACACAATGTTTCAGGTTCGTTTTAAAGCTAAATATTTTAATCGCTTCAATACAAGTTTTTTCCAATGGATGTAAGAAAACAGTAACATCGGACTACTGTTTTGCTTGCAAATAAGCATATTCTGCTATAAAGCGGCACAGCGGAAAGTACTATTTTAAATATGTACGATCAGTATTAGTATCACAAGTAGAAAATATTTGACTAAGGAAAAATTTTTTATGTAATAATCACTTATTTCTTGTTTAGCAGTTCAGTTACTAAAATAAGTACTTAGATCATAGCTTAGGTAATGCAATCCACTTCGTTTAGCATAATTTAAAATGTAATGAAAGCAAATATACAAAAATTTACATACCTCGAAAGGCAATAAGAACATATTGTTGTCAGATCGACGGCCAAATCGAAGACGCATTGAGGGAGCTCGAACGGCACGATCCTGGTCCTGTATAATTTAATTCATATTTGTCGTGACAAATATCTTCATTAAATAACTATAGAAAAAACTAATAATCACAACCATTTCATTCTCGAAATACAAATTGTCCAAAAGAGTAAATAACGGTGGAAAAAAATTATACGTATTGCGTCGAATTGATTATATTTTTCTACATTGATATTATTTCAAAGGCCTGTTCTTCATGTCTAAATACAACTGTTAAAAGATACAGTGACATGTAGTTAAAATTTCTATTAGTACGTTTAATTCTTTGTAATTATTATACTAATTAATGTACGTTTATGTAAATCGTTATCGTTACTAAAGCCATCAGATTGGTCAGCTTAGCGAGTAAAGTCTATACTATTATTGACTGAACGTATGAAAGGCGTTTCAGAAAGATATTTGTGGGAGGCGCAAAGTGGTTTCAGGAACGGTAGGGGTTGTATGGATCAGATTTTCTCGGTACGCGTTATCGTGGGAAGGTTTCTGGCTATAGGCCAGAAAGTTTTCTGCGCTTTCGTGAATCTAGAAAAAGCATTCGATAGAGTAGTGCGGAAGAAATTGTGGAGTCTTCTGCCTGAATATGGCGTGGAGGGCTCCTTACTGCAGGCTGTGAGGTCATTATATCGTGGCCACAGAGCCTGTGTAAGGATAGACGGTGACATGTCGCCCTGGTTTGAAGTCTGTTCTGGTGTCAGACAGGGCTACGTGATGTCTGCCTGGCTGTTCGTGCTGTATTTGGACAGTTGCCTCCAGAGATTGAAAGGTAATATGAGTGGTATGGGATGTGATGACACAGTGGTAAACTGCCTATTGTACGCTGACGATGCTGTGCTAATAGCACCATCAGAAGCAGAGTTGCAGACACTAGTCACGTGTATGAAAGAAGATTGTGAAGTAAAAGGATTGAAAATGAATGTGAACAAAACTAAGGTTCTGGAGTTTTAAAGAGAAGCGGTACAAACGAAATGTGTGATTTGTGTAAATGGAAAATGTCTAGAACAAGTGAATGAAATTGTGTATCTGGAGAGTGCGTTTTCGAGGGATGGAAGATGTGAGTTGGATGTGGAGAGACGGGTAGCAGCTGGCAATAAAGTGAACGGTGCTCTGTCCGCATTAGTGGGTAGTGTGAATATATCTAACACTGCTAAAATGGCCATCCACAATGGGGTGTTGGTGCCAACTTTGTTGTACGGTAGTGAGGCCTGGATGTGCCCGAAATCGAGTGAAAGTATGATAAATGCTGTGGAGATGCGGTCTCTCAGAAATATGTGCGGTGTCACGCTTGCAGACAGGATAAGCAATGATGAGATACGCAGTATGACAGAGTTGCACAACAGTGTTATTGTAAAAATGAAGAAAGGAATGCTTAGATTGTTCGGGCACTTGGAAAGAATGAGTGATGAAAGACTGACGAAGAAAATCTACAGAGCGAAAGTGAGTGGTAAAATAAGCCAAGGAAGACTAAGGTTGACTTATGAAGATCAAATACCCAGAGTGTTAGCAGACGGAAATGTCAAAAACACTCGCATACCTAGGCAAAAATGTGTGAAGAGAATGATGAGTTTTGAGGAAGCGAAAGAGGTGTGTAAGGACCGCGACTCCTGGCGCTCTGTCCTCTCTGACTACCCCGTTGGGGATACAGCGTGAAGATATGTTATGTTATGTTTATTATCGTTACTTAGGAGTGTACGTTTACAATGAGATAAACAGTAGTTACCTAATAACACGAATAAATTACTGTAAAAACCAAGTAAAGTACTGTAAAGACTTGCAAGAACGAATAAATTCAGCACAGAGGTTTACACCGCATCACTGGTTTTACGATATATTTCGATCACTAGTCCCTTGTGCAGGTATAAAATCACGTTTACGGATTTGCTGTCAAATCTACCTACTTGGATTTACTAGGAATCTTGTTTTATACAGTTTCCTTCTAAAAGTACATATTGCAAATTAATCAATCAAGATTTCAACAGGTGCTACCGCTAAACGCTATTACAAAATTGCTGTATTTTGTATCACAATATTTGCAGTACTATTAAATTCAAAAGGCAAATTGTTCCGCTAAAATATTACCTCAAAAGTCATTGTAAGTTGCCAGAACGTTTAATATTGTGACAAAAGAGCTTTCAAATTTACAGTTATGAAATTCAGGCCTCTAAGTTATCCATAAATCCCCTTAAATACTTTTAATATTAAAGCCTAAGAGTACTTCACCTCAATATGCCAATGTAAAGTAATTCAAAGATTTTCCTGATTGAAAATTACTTTCGAAATGTTTGTCATAGTTATACCAAATTTGTGCGATCGCCTACATTTAAATAATCCACTTGTATTATGAATCATTTTGTCATTCTGTTGATCATATTTATGTAAATAATTTATGTACGGTGTTCAATAAAGACAGTAAATTTTCATTACAAAAAATGTTTTGTGTTAGTCACTGTTACAAA
The DNA here is from genome assembly GCA_907165235.1 of Zeuzera pyrina. Taxonomy (NCBI): domain Eukaryota; kingdom Metazoa; phylum Arthropoda; class Insecta; order Lepidoptera; family Cossidae; genus Zeuzera; species Zeuzera pyrina. The sequence goes on from OU015624.1 coordinate 17,083,968, forward strand.
GGTATGTGCGAACTATTCTCAGACGACATCAGAGCAGACATAAAATTTGATTTAGAGATTGGCTTGTTTACAACTAGATAAAATTTCGCTATAATAAAAGAGGATCTGTACTTTTATTCCATCTCTATTATACTGCAGTAACAAAATTTTATAAATCTATTAGAACTGAATACATACGTTGTCATTTACGCTTTTCGCGTACATTGAAGATGTTAGCCGTAAATGTCATAAATTGTTACGGCCACGGCTTGGATGAAAGTTTGGCATAATTTACGACTTGCCAAAATGTTAGATGAAGTTCTAGTGAAGTGCATGATCCAAGGTAATGGAATGTCACTTAAAATTCAAACGGGCAGGAAACAGAACTAGAAACTAGAGCTGATGAAATCCACTTAATATAGAAAAACAATATAAAGGATGTTTATCATAGTTCGAAAATTTGCGATTTATGAAGATTTTTGAGGACGATGTTTATCAAAAATGTTTTTGAAAGCGTTATTAATGGGTTCTTTGTCGAGTTATGTTTCATTATTTCATTAGTGGGAAATTTTTTATTAATAATGGTTCAATGGTTTTCAAGTATTGAATAATTGACAATTGTTGATGAGATATCAAAGTTTGTAATAAGTAGGTCGAGATTTTCTAATAAGTACTTTATTTTGTATTTTATTCTGGGAGATATTTTGTAAGCCACATAAAAATAAAACTAATTTTTGATATTTAGTACATTATTAGTATGACTTATTGTATCAAGTACCTACATATTGTAGATTGTTTGAATGGAGTAGAATTTTAAGGTGTACATTCTATGACTGAGAAAGAAATACATTGATGTGTCAGCCGCTTATCTTTCCATGCAAGTCGTAAAAGTCGGATAAGGGTTAAAGCTTAATACGTATATAAAGAGCTCATATAATGTACAGGCGATGGACTAGCAACGGTTCACTATTTAATTTAGTTTTATTATCTGCAAGCTTACTGAATGTAGCGTCAAGGAGTAATTTTTCTATGACGCTTGTAGTTGTAACATTTGAGGTAAGAAAGAGAAATGAAAGGGAAATATAGTGTTTGTATTGTGCGGTAAGCTCTAGAATATAGTAACTCCATTGGGAGAATTACTCATTAGATATATATACTACCTCCTGAGGGAAGATGTGTGGTACAGCACGTTCCTCCGATCGGCGGCCGAAACGAAGACGAACAGGAGTGCGGACGTCACGCAGAGTCATCATCTCTTCCACTTCGTCTAACTGCGAAACCACGGTGAAATGACAAATTATTTGAGGTAAACCAATTAACTAAAACTATGAATATAAGTAGCATAATTTCTTCATAATAGGACCAAATGGGAATATATATAATGGAGCTATAGAATTAGTAATTTTATCTACAAATCTCAATATTTAAAATTGATGGTTTTCATACTCCCTGTTGTACCTCCCTCCTGTTTTCATACTCATGAATGAACGCTAAGCAGTATCTATAAATTTGCTACTTTTGATATAAATTACATCTTTAAAATGAATAGACTTTGCTATAAAAAAATTGTAAACTTCAAAATTAACAGTTTTCACAATAAAGTTTTGGTTACAACTTCAATCACTGAAACTTTGATGTGGTATAATGGTGATAACAAATGCTTGGGAGGAAATCGTTAGGACAAATGCAGACTAAGGTTTAGATTTTTTCACATTAGGTAAAATTTTGCAAATTTTTTCTAAGTATACAAACACGGCAATTTATTTATAACATTTTTTTTTGGTTAGGTTAGGTTAGGTCTTATTACTACAATGCATGAGACGAGCGAGCGAAGCGAGCGTGCCGCGGCAGCGGCCGGCGAAGCGCCAGATCGGAATCTGCTTTATACATGGAGCAGTATTGAAACAGGAGTCGGCACTCTAAAGAGATAGTTCAAAGTCGAGAAATTTAATCTCAGAACATCTCTACAATCCCCTATCTCTTTTCATTTATCTCTTTATATCTAAATATCACGATGTTATATAAACTAGTAGGTAAATTTTGAAGTACCATTAAATGCATTCCGGATTAAATATTAATTCATACATACATATCTTCAAGTCGTATCGCTAACATTTCCGTTAGCTAATACTCAGGCTACTTGATCTTTGTTTATTGATTAAAAAAATGACTGAATTTGCTTTAATTAAAAAAAAATTTGCTTCCATAAATTGTATAAATTAAATATTTGAAAAGTAACGTTACTTGAGGGCTACATGCACAACTATTTTTTTTATGTAAATTTACATTATTTTGGAATAAGAGGAATGCTTTATTACTATTTATTATTCAACAACAAATTCTATTTAGTTCATTCGTTTACGTAGCCTGTATTAAACTGTATGAAACAAATCATAAATATCACGTTGATAGATATCTATATTGTATAAGAAAATTATGATTGTTGGAATATCAGCGTTATAGAAAGTAAAAATGAATTAAAGTAAATTATACATTTATTTTCGATTCGCTACCCAAGTACCATAACCTCTCCCTTTTGTAAGTACTGGTCTCGAGCCTTGGCGTAACATTGGCGAAAAAATCAGGGTAAGGGAATCACGTAATTTTAAATTACCTGTATATATGAAATATATTCTACAAAATATATGTTGTTATAAAACCCAAACGGTAGATAAGTACTAAAATTTTTAGTAAAACCTAACAGTTACCGTGTTAGGTTACTTAGTTAGTTAGCTTTTACTAAAAAATGTAGTATATAAATTACTAAATTATAAAGTACATAAGTACTGCCAAAAAAACGCTAAAATCTCGAAGTAATATAAAAGAATTACCTACTCTACTTTGTGTCTATTTTGAGTTATATTTGTTATTATTCATTTGCTGCCTTTTACTTGAAAGACACGATAAGTTATGAAAAACTTTTCTGTTGAGATTTTAACCCTGTGTTTTCATACTCATGAATGAACGCTAAGCAGTATCGCTTCCCAACGTTGCTCCTCTACGAGTCACTCGCTTCATTGATCAATTAGTACCTAAATGTTTTCAGCTATCTTTCGTTAACAAATTGATCACTTCAGATGGCTTTTCGCAAAGTTGTAACACCTCAGTGTACACAATATACTTGCTGAATTTAAATCGGTAAACAACCGGTATACTTTACCTTTTGTAATTCATTATTAAATTCATTAAATTTTTGCTGTCTGAGTGTATTTCAGTTAAAATGACTATGAAAAATGGATCCATAGGTTTGAGAGAGAAAATATATTATAACGTGTTAGTGCTTATTTTCCAACGCGAGTCGTAAAAGTCGGCCAAGGGATAGGGGTATTTATGATACGTCGCAGTTTACACAGACAATGAACTGAATTTTTGGTTCTGCTTTGACATCCGTAATCCCTTATTATTTCTTACGTGGTATTAAAGTGAAAAATTTTGATCCCATTATTTTTGTACTACTTATTTAAAAAAATATTGAAAATATTATTAATTTCACATTATTAAGTTTACATTTTGCAGCTCTTCTCTGTAGTCTTATTCTTTGGATGATATGCCTAAACGAATCCATCCAGGGAATTGGAACATAAAAGAACGTATCTGTCAGTATGAAGATCTTATTTATAAGAGTCGGTAAATGGAGCAAACAACGAAATCGCTTTCAGGCAGATAGCTTTAAACGCAAAACGAGGGTAACATTATCCACTTGTGTGTAAGCATTATCCACTCGTGAAATCCTTAATGCATTCCACCAGAGGCCCGCTGTGGTTACTCGCCCAAAATGTTTGTAAACTAATTTAGGATTTAGGAAACAACTTATGTGTGAAGTGGAACACCTTTTAATTGTATTTTTTCTACCACTAAACTGACCAATCAAACGAGATTTACCTTTTAAAGTTTTTTTTTATTTATAATACGTATTATTGATAAAATAAAATATTGGCTGCCTTTTACAATACCCCTTGAATAATTCCTAAATCGATATTTAGGGATATGTACAAAAGGTTAATTATTGCATAAAAGCATTAATTATGATTAATTAATGCATAAACGGGTCAATCAACTATTTTTGTCTAGCTGTTGTTCCTTAATTTCTGATAAAAATTACTAGGAAAACTTAATTATGTAATCGTCTCATACACAAATATTGTAGTTATTATAACGCTAATTCTAACCCATCAATGTATTAAATAAACTTTCAACAATATTTCGATATTTTTCCTAATACTACTAAGGTTTTTCCTAATACTCCTGGATGTCCAAGAGACAGCACTTTATTTTACTTTATTGTTGATTTCATAAGAATTCCCATTTATATAGGTACGTTGCTTAGCACGGATTTTTAAATAAAATGTTTCAATTATTATCTATCCTTTTCAGTTATTAAGGCGTAATTAAACTAAACAATATTTTAATCTTACGGGCATTTGTGGCGCCATATCAGGGTCAGAACGGCGTCCAAAGCGCAATCGACGTGACGGTGAACGCACGGATTTCCTGGCAAGCGCATGTCCCCCGAGTGCGTCGTGCTGGGCTAGCAGAGCATATAGCCCGCCTAATGCTCCCCAACCACTTTGATCTGACGTAGCTGCTGCTGAGGCTGCAAAATAATATTATTATTAACAATTAAAGTCTTTTTTTTTCTTTTCTTTATAAAAGAGGGGGCAAACGAGCAAGCGGGTCACCTGATGGAGAGTAACCAACCACCGACTATGGACACCCGCAACATCCTTAGGCCTTTAGGGAAATAGGGAAAGGAAGGAAAGGAGGGCGGTGATGAGCCACCGGCACTCTCACTCACTGAACGAAACACAACAGCAATAGATGCTGTTATTTCACGCCCATATTCTGTGGTATTTCATCGGACGAGCCGGCCCTATTCGTGCCGCAATACAGTATGGGTCTACCACCTTTAAGACATCACTCAAATATATCACATGTTAGCACTATTAATCTCATTGTAAGAAAGTTTCACGTTTTTATTTTACTGTTTGTACACATTAATTAATTATTATTTTTAGAAATGTTATTCACTAATTTATACATATTTATTATATATATTTGTACGTCATTAGGCTGATGGTCTTGTTACTAATGCCTTAAGAAATGTAATGAAAAAAATTAACGATATAAAAAAAATAACGTGTTACATCAGCGCGCGTAACTTCGCCACATGCTAAAAATTGTAAAAAAATACACTGATCTGTTTTTCCAAATCGCCAAAAGAAATACAACTTCAAATACTGTTACATAGAAACTAAAAAACTCCGAAACTGCATACATAAAAAAAAACGCTCACACTTTTTAGTGGAAACAAATGAACAAGAGTGGACAAGTGAACAAGGAAGTAAGTTTGAAGTAAGTTTTTTTCGCCAGATTTACTTGATATTTATAAAATACTAGCTGAACCCGCGACTTCCTCTACGCGAAACAGTTTTTCGTGGCTGTCTCGGATTAGGTTAGATTATATGTGTACATAGTATGTTCGAAGATTGTTTTTGAAAAAAATCTACGTCCAGCCTTCGTCTGTCTCCGGTCATATACTTACTATCTCTTTATCAAACATTATAATGTTCGGCGGTTCAGCATTTCCCATTCAGTTTCATCCCCTCTTTCAACCCCTTAGGGGTAGTTTTTTGATAAAAAAGTAGTCTATGTCCGTTCCCAGGTGTCAAACTATATCCATGCTACATCATAATCAGTTCAGAGCATTAGCATTTCCGGTACAAAGTTTTGTCCCCCGACCTCCTGTTCCCCTTTTCATAGATTTTTTATAATAAAAAGTAGCCTGTGTTTTTGATAAAAAAAAATCTTATCTCCTCACCAAATTTTATCATTACCAAAATTTAGCGTTTCCCATACAAAATTTCATCCCTCTTTTCACCCTTTTAAGGGTAGATATTTGCTAGAAAAAGTAGCCCATGTCCGTTTCTGATGTCAAACTATCTCCCTGTCAAATTTCATCATAATCAGTTCAGCGGTTTACCATTTCCTTTACAAAGTTTCATCCCCCTTTTCACCCCTTTAGGGGTAGATTTTCTAAAAAATAAGTAGCCTACATGAGCGCAATCACATGGTCTTACTACGTACCGACTTTCGTCAAGATCAGTCAACCTCTTCTTTAGTTATAAAAGAACATACAGACAGACAAAAACAAAAATTTTAAAAATGGTAGAATCGAAGTCAATTAGTCACAAAACGACTATTTATCACAAAATTTGACAAAATAATTGAAATTACAGACGGACGCAAGAGATTTATATAGTAGTATAGATATTATATATATATTACTAAATGTACCGGCGACTTCGTTTGCGCGGAAAATTTTTCGTGGCTTTCTCGGATTAGCTTAGATTATTTGTACGTGTAAGTACCTGTATATATATTTATAAAGATTGTTTTTGAAAAAGAGCCTACGTTTAGCCTATATCTGCCTCCGGGCACGTATTATCTCTGAACCAAATTTCATTATATATCAAATTTCATTGTATATCATCATAGTTCAGCGGTTTAGCGTTCCTTATTGAAAGTTTCATCCCCATTTCAACCCCTTAAGGATAGGTTTTTGATAAAAAACAGCCCATGCTCATTCTCAGGTGTCAAACTATCTTCATGCCATATCATAATTTGTAACAGTGGTTTAGCATTTCCCATACAAAATTGCAATCCCCCTTTTCACCCTTCTAGGGGGAGGTTTTTGATAAAAAAGTAGTCTATGTTTTTTGATGAAAACAGCCTATCACTGCACCAAATTTTATCATAACTGAAGTTTAGCATTTCCCATACAAAGTTTCACCCCCCTTTTCACCCCTTTAACGGTAGTTTTTCGATAAAAAAGTATCCTATGTCCATTCCCAGGTGTCAAACTATATCCATGCTACATCATAGACAGTTCAGCGGTTTAGCATTTCTCGTACAAAGTTACGTCCCCCTCCCTCTCGTTCCGCTTTTCAAAGATTTTTGATAAAAAAAGTAGCCTATATAGTTTTATATAATAAGTCTTGTCACCTCACCAAATTGTATCATTACCAAGATTTAGCGTTTCCCATACAAAGTTTTATCCCCCTTTTCACCCTCTTAGGGGTAAATTTTTAATAAAAAAAGTAGCTTATGCTCGTTCTCTGATGTCAAACTATCTCCTTGCCAAATTTTATCATAATCGGTTCATCAGGGGTTTACCATTTCCCATACAAAGTTTTATCCCCCTTTTCACCTCTTTATTAGTAAATTTTCTAAAAAAATAAGTAGCCTATCATGAGTGCAATCACGTGTTCTTACTACGTACCGATTTTCATCAAGATCAGTCAAGCCGTTCTTTAGTTATAAAAAGACATACAGACAGACAGACAAAAATTTTTAAAATGGTAGAATCGAAATCAGTCATAAAACGACTATCTATCGCAAAATTTGTCAAAAAAAACTAAAATTACAGACAGACGCAAGAGATTTATATAGTAGTATAGATTATAGTGATTTAAGTACATATACTGTTTAACACGATCAATAACAAATCTATTTTGAAATTTTAAAATTAAACCCATAAGTGATTAAAATTCCTGATGTTACTCGTTTACTTAGAGCTTTTTTGTCTACTTAGTTTAAACGAAATTAGTATTACTAATATAATCGATTTGATCGTAAACTGAAATCAAGTACAGTAATTCAAATAAAAAAATAGGTCTTTAAATGAATGACTAGGAAATTATAAGTTAAACCTTGAAAATCTAGAGCGTTTAATAACAAACTTCGAAATATAATTTATCTACTTCTTGTACATTGTTTTACTCAATTTTCGATGAGAGTGTGTCATAAATACCACACTTCATTTTTATCTAATACGCATCGCCAACAATGTTATAAAAAAGTTACAGACGCTACAATGTTTACAACTTAAAATGTGGGCTTCGCTTGATGTCACACTTCAGTATCAGGATTAACTGTTAGTGAGAAAGGCTACCTACACAACTGTGTCAAGGCACTGTTATTCACTGAAATGTCTCATAATCCTTTGAATTTATAAGGTACTTTGATTAAAGTTTACGTGTATTATGTATTGAAAGTTCAAATATTCAAGATGGAAAAAACTCGCAAGGCTTACAGAATATTTATAGTGAGCGAATGTAAGAGCTGTGATATTTTTAGCTAATAACTGAAATTAGATCTTTTTAACTATGCTGTTATAATCTAAGTATTTGTAAGTGTTTTATATATTACAAAGCATTAATAAAATGTATTAATGTATTAATAGACAGATGAACGTCTGGGCGATCTTACAGGGGTTTCGTTTTTCCTTTGAAACACTGAACCCTAAAAATTATTAATTTCAACTAAATACGTTATTTTGTATTGTATGGAGTTCCTTACATTATCCCGTGATTTTTTAAATTTCAAAATTTTTTTTAGAATTTACGAAATGTTTACGAAATATGTCTATGTATATCTATGTAGACATACATAGACATATTTCGTAGTAATTTTTATTTGACTAGACGGATACTGATACTTTCACCATTGTGTGGGATAGACCTGCATCGGTCACAATGATCGTATCGCTTTGATTCGACACAACCCAAACACGAGTAATCGAATCATGGTTCTCTAAAGAATCGATTGTTTGACTCGCTAGCGCTGCCGTACGTACATGCAACCATAACCGGCTCGTTAGGCTCTTTCTCGCTTCTGTGGATCATTTAAAAATCAGATGCGAATCGAACTGAACCGCGACCTGAATGATTAAAATGATCGAATCATTTTTACCCAATCACCATACTAATAGGTTACGAGTGACTCGGGCGACAAGAAATGATCGATCCACACAGTTCTAGTGTAGAAAGTTTATTTAGAAATATTTTAATACTACAAGAAATCTAAAAAAATGAATCACTTTGATATTTGCAAAAGTGCTACGTGGAACGCGGCAAAGCAGGTAAAATAAACGCAGTAGGTATAGCACAACGAGGCGCTAGCAGTAAAATCATTTATTTCCACAGAGAAATCTGTATTTGAAGTCACTAAAGTTCAACCATTATAACTTCCACATGAATGAAGTTGCGGTAAAAATTTAGTATCTTTATAAAATATATTTTAAATCCTTTTTCTATTCAATTAACTCTCAGTCAAAGGTTCACGCTTTTGTGCGTCGATAATAGGACCGATAAAACATCGAACCTAAATTTTTTTGTAGAATCAAAAGCGTCATTATTTTATTATTGAAAATTGTAAATTGTCATAACATCTTAGAAGAGTTCTAGCGATATTTAGTATGCATACTTACTTTGCCTTCATTTGAGTAAACCTATATTGAAGTAGAGATTCAACCAAGATAATAAGCATGACAAGTTTTATTAGACAAGGTCTTGGGGGAGTAAAAACAAGTCATCTCAACTATATAACAGTATAATGTCAGGCGGAACCATTCGCTTGTTATAACTTTAACGGTCTGTATAAGCTATTAAGTAATACTTGTTATACTTATGATTGGATGGATCACAACATCACAAATTATTCAGTTAATAATTGAAATATTGTAATTTAAATTGAGATGGTGACTACGTAATTCTTTTTTCTTTTACTACTCACACCTACTAATAGCTCTATAACTATGTTTTGAAATAATCGAAGTTAATTCTTTTTTTCTCTTTCATTGAATGTAAGTAATTAAAGATCGGGTTAACTTAACTTGAGCTGTTGTTTCTTTTATGATATACATATTTATATTTTTCACATAAATATGTAGAAAACATTAAGTAACCATTGGATTTTTAAATTAATTGGTTGTAGATGTTAACGATAAATACCAATCTTTTTACATTCGAAGAAATTTCGTAAATACTTCTGTACTTGTAGACGTAATTATAATACTAACATTTATAAGTAGCTACATGACTTTACTACTGTTAATAGAAAACCAAGTACAAATAGAATTTTATACCTCCCTACGAAATAAAATTGGGGAACTCACCAATATTCTTTCCTTAAAATAAGGGATCAAAAACGTAAAAGTGACGTGTTATAGAATTAGAGCCCTTCTTATTGAGTGCTCCTACAAGTGACTGTGATTTAGACGTTTGAAGGTTTATCCTTCATAGCATCTCTATTTCTATTTTTAAATGCCACGTCTCTTGTCTACAATATGGTCTACAGAATTATTTTAGCCCATAAAAATAATTAAATTAGTCATTAAAATGCCAACGAAATGTGAATCATAAAAAGCGAGAGGAATTTTATTACCACAATATTTCTAACGCAATGAATTCAAACTTGGATCTAAATGTTGTAACTAAGTATGATCTTTCAGAAGAGCTTGACAGATATCAAGAAGCCTTGGACATTGAGCTGTAACAAGTGGGTCCGCCATCAATGTGACATTTACGAAATTTGGTACATCTAAGATCTGTCACAAACTATTAAATTATAACTCACCAAGTAAATTTTAATTATACTTTATAATATAGAATTCGTATCACTGATAAATCAAAATTATTTACTTTTTTAAATGAAGTACTTAAACTTATTTGCACAAATATAGCATCTGTTTAAAATTGACACATTTTTAACGAGCAGCTTAGAGTAAAGGTTAAGTTGATAGTGGTAAACTAATTTAAATGATTGTAATTCTAGTTTTAAAATATAAACATAAAAATTAACACAAGTTACGTAATTGAAATGCCAAAATTCAACACAAAGTATGTACTTACATTTATGTAATTACGTAAATACTTGCATTTATGCCTAGGGTTATGTTGGGTACATTAATTTCAGACCTTAAGAAGGGAATTTCAGAAAAAAAGCAAAAAATAATAAACAGTAAACAGTTCTTATTCACCAAAATAATAAATGATAAATTAAGTGTAAAATGTAATATCACTTCAAATTATTTTAATAGCCTAGTAAAGAACAATTGATAAACTCCTAAAATGGATTACCTAAAACAGTAGATAAAGATACTACCTACATACAACAGCAGGACGTACAGTCAACATATCATCACCGCGATTTATTGCATTTAGGCGCTATGACTTAACGTACATTTTTCTTTTCCGGGAAATTTTTATTGAATTCCAGGAGACGAAGAACTTTAAAAATTTGGTGACAGATTCCGGTAGAATCCTGGAATTTCAGGAGGGTTTGCGGTCCTGTTTATACCCCAACATATTCTTTCACTATATTTGGCGAGGTCAGTATGCAAATCCCACGACAAATTCTTTAACACACATATGCTTACAAACATGCATATGGTCAAGTTGTATTCTTTACGGGTTAGTCAGGGAAGATGAAGTACCAAGCAAAAATGTTCGATACTTATTAAAATTTATTATTTTATTTAATACCAGCTGCAACATTGCCTCTCATATCTTAGTTTGTCTGAAATTACAATTTATCAATAACTTATAAAATATTTGATGTAGCAACATCAAACCATTGATAGTTTTAAGAATTTTTTGTTCTTCCTTTATGGCGTGGCGCACAGTTTAGCGCATTTGCCAATGTCACGTATTAATAAGTAGAATCCAGTAAAATCACAAGTAAATTAGTTTTTTCTTATCGTAAAACTCCTCCCGTAAAGTGATAGTAGGCTTTATTGAAGTTATATAGGACTTCTTGGAAGAGCGCGAGAACTTCAGCTACACATGTTTATATAGACCTACTCCACTTTTCACTTAAACAGAACTTTAAAACACAATATACTATCACTTTTGTGCTTAAAAACTCCCAAAAATTAAAAAAATAGTAAATGTAATGTCAACCTCACTTCTCCCGTTCCCGTCAAAAAGTCTAGTTTTAAGAATCTTCACTTAGAAACATAGAGAATGGGACATCCATGCTTAGAAACTCTAAATGCCACGGTCATATTTATAGTTATATAGTAATCAGAAGTCAGTTAAACGCAACACATCTGATCTGGCTTCACATTTCCGCATATAACTTTTTCGGTAAATTCAAAAATGTAGTCTATTTTCACTCAATTTTTATAATAACATGTTAATTGAAAGTTTATTTATAGTATGGGATTCATTTTACTTATATTTATGACAAACAAATGAGTAAATGTATTTAGGCAAACTAAACGAGTAAATGTATTACAGTGATTTTAACCCAGCTTTGTCTATGGCAGGGTTCTCACTACTCACAATGTGTGTTTGCAGCAATTTACAATATTGTAACATATTAATTCTAAAAATTTTCAGTTGCTTCAGTTTTTTATATTTCAATTATTTCGAAACAACTTTGTTATGCAATTAGTATTCTCTTATTTCCTATATTAAATTACTGCAATATCTGAAGATAAAGGATACTATATTTTTCGTGGAGTCGCTCATGGTTTCCATCTATACTGCCTTAACTGTTTAGTAGATTTCGTATTATCGGATAATTGCGGATATGAGATCGTGTTCAACCATTGATACGAATTTTCCAATATCTTATACAACAACATTTTAACGCGATAGAAAAAATGCACATTGGATACGAACTTAGAAAAATGATTTATAACTTCATATTTTATCATTTATTATTATTAATCACACAAACGCTCAGTAACCAATATTACAGAAACGTTTATGAGAAATCTACAATATAAATAGGTATATCCAACAGTATTATCGATTCCAACAGTAATATTGCAGTTAATAAATATACGTATAAAATACTTTGATTAATGATTTATGTGCATATATGTACTTATAGAGAAATTATTTTTAATCATCATGATATCATCATTATCATCTTAGGTATACTCGCTCACACCGGACCTCAATCTCTTCTAAACAACGCTACGTGCCTGATTTTGACTTATGAATCCAGTCCAACTTGTTATCGCAAATAATAATGTAACGAAGGATAAAAGTTTTCTTCGACATTTTCATAAAATCTTCTAATTTGAATCTATTTTATAACACGAGCGTAGATTTATTTTTCAAATCTCTTGTTAACTGAACCTGGAAGAGATTGTGTCATGAACTCATACAAATCCAAAGCTGCGTAATTAGTCTTTGCATTAGAAAAAGTTACACCAAGTAGCCACGGTAAACATACTTTATTACCAACAATATGTACGTACTCCTAAGAAAAATAAGATTGAATTGATTTTTTGTCGTCCCCCGTTATAATTATATTCTGGAATGACGTAGATGTACTTCCGGAAATAAAATGTATTTAATGAAATAATGGCGGTAATCATTTCCTTTTAGTTCAGAAACGTACGTATATGAAATCAAACTTTAAAGTTAAAATATTTTAACTTTAAATTTCATTTACAGATAATTTTCTAAATTTTACATTGTAAATTTCACGTTGTATGTCGAATTATGTCGAGTCCTATCAGAATATGAAATTTCATGTCTAATGAAACCCTCTTTCCGGGATATTGGTTGGTTTTTTAACTATTTTGAAAATTTCCACTTTTAATCAGTTTTTTGGACACCATAGGCGCAAATGTGGGTATTTTATTATTCTGTTTCGTAATAAATGTTACAGAATAACTTAACTGCTAAACCTAATCATAGATTTTTCTAACACGGTTACGGTTTTCTCACAAAGAAGGACCAATTCCAGTTTTTTTGTTCTATTAGTCGCCGTAGTACAATTTTGACCACTCATGCTTTAAAAAAAAGACTAGGCTAACATGGCCAGTTATTTCAAAAAATTGCTCATTTAATGTAGGTACATTTCGTAACGGTATAACAATTATTATCTTTTAGTTAAACGTGAAAGATTGCTATTTTACTACAAACTGAGCCCATTCTGAAATTATTCCAATGTTACAATTTCCACGAAAGTGCTTTCTTTTTTCGCATACAGCCTAGAGCTGTGTTAAAAATATTATCTTATTGCTATACGGACGCCATGGCGATCGATCACAAAGAAAATTATTATACATTACATGATACTTTTTTTACGTAATACACTCTTACCTGGGAGCTTTATCGCTAAAATGAACGATTTCGTTTGAAATTGAAATCTATTGTTATGAACAACCTTTTTGTGATACACTTGAAGTACGAGTATCTCGATTTTTAACTTCGTTGAGAATAATTTCAAATTGTTTCTGTATTTGTTGAATTTCAAGCATAATCTGTTTTTACATAACAGAGAACAATATTATATTAATGGTTTTAACAACGGTAATAATATAAAAAAATATTATAATTGTATACAATTATAGAAGAAATGAGTACGCAGAAAAGTTAATAGATCTTATTGTTTATGGCGTTAAAGTATAGGTAATAGAAATATCAGAACCTCAGACCAATAAACATATTGGACGGAGCTATAATAAGTTGCCGCTCTTACCACAGTGTGTCAAACGAATTTTCCTGTCTCTATCTATCCAATTGAGCATAACCATAAGGAAAACAGTTATCTATAGTAAATATGGCAACCTCACACTTTCAGCGTAATTCGATAATAATGTAATAAATAAGTAAAGCGTAATAATGACGACCGCGATGGCGCAGTGGTTTAGACGTTGCGCTAAGCGCGAAAAGTTCCGGGTTCAATTCCCGGTCGGGTAAATTTTTTCTAGATTGTCTCGGGTCTGGGTGTACTGGGAGTGGTCGTCGTCTGGTTCTCATAGCACAGGGAATACCCTAGTTTGAGACCGGTTGATTGGTGTGTATCGTCTGGCGCATTATTATTATTATTAATTCGTGGCAGCTTTTGAGTCGGTCATGAAATAATTATTTGCAAATCTTAAGTGTTTTGGCTACTAGTATTAACGAAAATAAAAATATGTCATGTTTAGCTACGTATTGTTGTACTGTGACCCTTCCACAATTACGCACATTAGTAAAAGTCTAGACACAATTACACACATTAGTAAAAGTCTAGTACACAATTACACACATTAGTAAAAGTCTAGACACAATTACGCACATTAGTAAAAGTCTCGGTCGACAAAAAAAGGATACTATAAAGACACACTCTTAGAGCAAATGCTTCGTACATTTTGATTCTTATTCCGAAGTCTTAAAATATTCAAGCATACCGATAGAGAGGAAATATGTATATTTCCATCCCTTTCTATTATAGGCTTACGCCACATATTTGTCTGTCTAACAATTCGTGACGTGTAAAAGGCGATATCTATTAGTAGTAAATCTGTGTTATCAACATTTGTCACATCATTTACTTACTAATGCATACTATACAAATGCATTGCGTAAATCAGCTTGGTAGACATGGTTAAAAATGTCATTTAGCAATGGCTTTGAGTTTCAAATAGAAATAATATTGTGTTTGAATCTCAAAAATTTTTCTAAATAAATTAAACCGACTTCAAAAAAGAACACTGAAAAGTATGAAATAACTATCCTTTACTAATTAAAACTTCAATACAAAAATAACTTTATAAATACGATACAAATACCCATGTACTAATTAAATTTGACAGTCACTGAAGTCGGTGCCAAGCCTACTAAACTAATATACTTTCTGTTGTTGAACATTAATTTGGCACCGACTTCAATAACTGTCAAATTTAATTATATGGGTATTTGTATCGTATTTATAAAGTTATTTTTGTACTGAAGTTTTAATTAGTAAAGGATAGTTATTTCATACTTTTCAGTGTTCTTTTTTGAAGTCGGTTTAATTTTTTTAGAATTTTTTTTTATTTTGCCCTTTTGAGTGACCTAGGCCTAATAAAATATCTAGGGCAGATCTACAATTTGTTTATTTTCTAATCTTGGAGCGCAATGTGTTAACTTCCATTCTATTGAAGAGCATAAACCGTGGGATTTCACGATAAAGATGCGAACAGATCGAACATGGGATATTATTGCCCATTGTGGCCATTATCAATATCATCAATATCATATCAATATCAATCAGTTATAAAAGAACAGTGTAAAGGTTGCATCATAATCACACCTTAGCAGTATTCTTACAATCCGAAGACGACAGCTACCAGTCATATTCTCTGTCCGCCACAAGACTGACTCTACTGACTGAATTTATTATATCACAGGCAATTTATATCTTTTCCCTACTACCATTATACCATGTGGGGAAAACGATAGTTAACAAATGTCATACAAGAGAATCATCGACATAAATGCATAAAGGTTATAACCAAATCGCGTTATTTGGTGTATCTTCGAAACCAAAGCTTCAATTTGAATGAAATTTCAATGGAATCTGGAAGTATATCCTTTCAAACAAAAAAAGAATTTTCCAAATCGGTTCATAAATGACGGAGTTACGAGGTAACAAACAAAAAAAATAAAAATAAAAACATACAACCGAATTGAGAACCTCCTCCTTTCTTGGAAGTCGGTTGAAAATACGAACTGTCGACGTTTTTCAAGAAGTGGTATTTGAACCCTGTTCTCTGGATTGAAACTCCGGTTATTACTGGCCCGGTAGTCTTCCCTCCTCTATAAATATTCTACAAGACCTGAGGATTACCCTTGGTGTATCTCGGCGCCTTCTATTTCAGTATGTCTAAAGCTCTAGAGTATAATATCAAATCTTTGAACAATACACAGTGCATTTAGCAATAAAGCGTAAAATCGTTTTTTCCTTATTGCAATGTCTGCACACAGTCTGGTGTTAATCTGAGTATTGGTGTCAGTGATAGGTGTCGATTTAATGGACAATACCCTGCTATGATCCTACCAATTTTCTTAAATATTACGCGTTTTTAACTTTAGAATGGCTTTTATTCTGTTTTTCTTCTCAAAATACATCTTGGTTTATCTAGAGGTACAAGTGTTAGTTTTCATTCACTTCTCATTTGTTTTTCACCTATTATTCTTTCGAAGACACCTATAGTCATCTTAGTGGATATCGGCAGACAATACTTCAGGTGATTATAGATGTATCTAACTGCTCCATATTTTGCTAACCCATCAGCCTTTTTATTACCCGCATTACCACTGTGTCCTGGGATCCAGCAAATACAAACTTTAAATGGTGCTCCCAATTTGTTTGGTATTTCCTTACATTCCCCAATTAACATCGTTTTGTCTAATGATTTGAGAGCTGCTCGCCTATCAAAACATATTATAATATCTTCTTTAATTTTATTTCGCGATTCATTAATACTATTGCACTCTATTATCGCCAATATTTCAGCTTGAAATACATTTTACGTTTGAGTATACGTTTTCTGCTGGAAGGAATGAAGATACCTGCTCCTGTCATCTTGGATGAAATTCATCTGGAAACATCTATGTAACACAATGTGGTAAGTTCCCGTTCCATTTTCATTTCCCAAATGGAGTGGACACCCGGGTTTACGTAATGTAAATATAATGAATGGTGCCCACGAAATGGAAAGATTATCAAAATTAAAACAACTTATCCTTTAAGCTGTTAATTATCTTTTATTCATAATAGAATAATATGGAAATCAAACCATTGTCTCTGTAGGATTTCTAAGGCTTTTAATTTCATTCATTTTAATGGAGAAAATTATTCAGGCTTGTAACATAAAATTAATAGATTTAAGAGAATATAATAGGCTCATTGTGTTTTAATACGGAATTTTTACTAGTAAACGTCAATTTCATTTACTTTAGTAATCTTATTGTAGTGAAATAATTAACATAGACCTTCCCTCGCCTCACTACTGAGAGTAACAAAAATATAATTAACTATGTAAATTAATCTGGTGTTTGAAAGGGAAGCGGTGCAGACGAAATGTGAGATTTGGTACATAAAAAATGTCTAGAACAAGTGAATGAAATTGTGTATCTGGGAGTGCGTTTTCGATGGATGGAAGATGTGAGTTAGATGTGGGGAGACGGGTAGCAGCTGGCAATAAAGTGAACGGTGCTCTGTCCACATTAGAGGCAGTACGAATATATTTAACATAGCCAAAATGGCCATCCACAATACAGTGTGCCAACTTTATTGTAAGGTAGCGAGGCCTGGATACGCCCGAAATCGAGTGAAAATATGACAAAAGCAGTAGAAATTCGATCTCTTAGAAATATGTGCGGTGTCGCCTTTGCGGACAGGATAAGCAATGATACGCAGTATGACAAGGTTGAACGACAGCGTTATTATAAAATGAAGAAAGGAATGCTTAGACGATTCAGGCACATAGAGTGAGTGATGAAAGACTAACGAAGAAAATCTACTGAACGAAAGCGAGTGGTAAAAGAAGCCTAGGAATACCAAGGCTAAGTCACAAAGATCATATAGCCAGAGTGTTAGCTGACGTAAATGTGAAAAGTACTCGCATACCTAGGCGAAAATGTGTGAGGAGAATGATGAGATTTGAGGAAGTGAAAGAAGTATGTAAAGACCGCGAAGCTTGGCGCTCCGTCCTCTCTGAGTACTCCGTTAGGGATACAGCGTGAAGATATATATGTATAAGTATATTGATTTAGTAAATAATTAAAATGATATTGATTATTAGTTATGCTTCTTACGATATTGGTTAGCATTTTTTAAAAATCGTAATTTATGTATTAACAAGACCAACAACATTATTTAGAATGACGTATTATGTAAAATATTTCAATAATGAAGCAAAAATTCTCAAATTGCATAATTATATTTCCGTTCCGCCCTGCGGCAAGTAGTTAATAGATTACGTGACGGCGCCCTGCAGTGACGATTTACTCCGCGACGGCTGTTTGCTTTCGCTACTCGTATTATTGTTAAGCCTCCACAAACATTACCTTGTTCGATATATGTAATTTGTAACGCTGGTATTGTGGGTGATTAACGATCATTAAAGATTGATTCAAAACGTCAATGCATTTAACTTTACAGTATAATATATGCTCATACTACTTTATTATCGTAATACCACTTATTTGTCGCAACTGTGTAACTTTCTGAAGTTACTACAACACATGATATAGAAATCGCTGCTTCATATAAAATAATAGTTTATCCTTGAATACATAGAGAGACATTCGCATATATAAGGTGTTAGAATATTAGTTAACGGGATTTAAAGTATACGTTGTATACGTCCTATAGATCACATTTACAGGTTAAATAAATAGATAAAAATAATTATTAAATTTCACATGAAAATAAAATAATAAATATAGACACAAAAGCTTCTCCACAATGTTCAAGGCGCTGTAGCACGTTGGCGTGCAAATGCGTGCGGGTGAGGCGGTGAGGCGCGCGTCACAAACAACCATGGAGTCCCTTTGCTTATTTCAATTATTCTTTTTTTCGTAAGAAAACAAATTTAGTTTAGAATTTAGTGTTTATTTTATTTAGTGTTTTATTCTGCAGCTATATTAATAGTGATGCAAACCCTGAAAGGACGTTAACTAATATTTTAACACATTATATATAGAAAGACATTCGCTCTAATATGATTATGAGTTAACTTACATGCAGGTCTGAGAGAGAAAGAAATGCATAAAATATGCGTATGCTCTATCACAGGTAGCAAAAGTTAGCTAAGGACTTTTTATAGCAAATTTGTATAGGAGATGGCTAACAAGCTGCTAAATACTGCTTAAATACTGCTAAAATTAGCATCAAGGAGTGATTTGATTATGTGTTGCCCTATCCATCTCGAGAGAGAAATGGTGTGAAGTTATACCTGTAAGAGACTTACAACCAATAAAGGTTACACAAAATTCTTTTCTTGCTATAGTATCGTGTTCAATATTATATAGTAACTTTGCAAAAACAACAAAAATAGAAATTTATCAATTTATTATTATAAGTATGTAAATATTTAGAAAGGCTTCCCAATGAATGGCTTTCGATTGATTCATATTGAACCTACTTTAGTAATTTTATTCACTAAGAGGCGAATAAGATTCTTTGTCAAAATCATCACACTCGTTCTAGCCGCTAATCACTAAACCACTTAACGAATTTAGAAGTGGAGATACATTGAATCAAGCATTAAATAGCTTGAAAAGACAATTTTAAATACTAATTATGTGCCAGTGAATGATATTTTTTTGTCAAAGAAATGTTGAAATGATAATTAGGTGCTTGTGCAACAAATTACGCATGGCGTACCTATAATAATACTTAAAATAGGCCCAAAAAAGGAATGATAATGTTTTACAGCACTTTAGTAAGTAATAATTATATTCAAACATTAATAAACATGACGCTTTCGTGGATTGGCATAGATCGTTATAATATCGTTCTACATCAAAACTCTCAAGTATCATTAATTACAATTAAAGAAGTAAGAACCTACTTAATGTTTTACAATCATAAATAATCATAAAACGAAATGTATAATAAAATTATTTTGCTGTTACATTAAGGAATATTGATTAGTATCGCTTAAAATACATAAAAATATATTAGTTAGTCCTTCTGTATTTATGACATCCAAAGAATATACAATATAAGTACGGTTATAATTGATACTTCTATGTTGGTCCGGAGGACAAAGAAAAAACAAAATGTCACCTGTGGTACTAGACTAGTGGCAAGCTCTGCGAAGCGTTTTTGTTTCCAAGAATACCAACACTTTAACGTTAGCGATATTAGATTGCTCGTCATAAAAGTCGGCCAAAGGATGGAAACATGTATATCTATATAAAATAACAGACAATCAGTCTGTTCTTAGGTGCATGTTTCATTTTGCCAACTGTACATAATGCCAAAAGTCAACCGCACTATAACAAAACCTAGTAATGAATATAAAAAAAGAGCGCAAAAACATACCACCCTTGTGAAACTACTCATTCTAATGTAAGATAAATGAATATATTATTAAATAGAAGACCAATAATCGAAATACATAATAGCATAAAATAATTCCATAATTTGATTATTTTAGTTACGGCGAAAAACAATTTAAGAAAATGTCCTGTACTACGTTTTAAATGGAGCAGTCGAAGTCATGTCAAGGCGTGGTTTAGATGTCTCTCCTAATGTTCTCTGTCTACTTCAAATGGAGAATAGTGTGACGTTATTATTTCAGAGTACATTTATATTAGTAAGTAATAATTATATTCAAACATTTCTATTACTAATAACAAATAACATTTCTATATTTGTTATAGAAAGGTACTAAAAAGTTTATGTGAACAAATAAAGTTTGTAACATTCACTGTATATTATTACATCAATGATATCCGAGAATTTGTGCTAAGATGTAATTGCTTCCAAGAGATATGTTAAGTTTTCACTAACCCTCGTAACACAACTTTTTCAAATGATCGAGTCCAGTACAACTGTACTTACTTTTTATGGTTTCATAGACCTAGCTGCTTATAGCTTCTTAAAAAACATAACTGATAAGTTACAGATTTAAAAAAATATATTGTCGTCAGCTTTGAATCTACAGCATAATATTTTGTGTAATTTTAATTAATCTCTTATTTTTGTAGTAAATTGATGACTATAGAAATTACTACACGCGAAAACTTAAGCAATCTCGAATAAAATTTTAATGTGCAATACAAATAATATGCAATCATTTTTGTTATTTAAAACTTCGAAAAGTACCTATATGAAGAAAAAATCCAAATGTAAACTTCACTATTATTATTCCAGTCAAAAAATATTAAAAAGAAAATACTCTTTACAAAATGTAAAATACAGCAAATCCGAAAGTATGAGAGGATTAAATATAAAAAATCACTCACTGTCATATTGCGACGAAAGCGCCTGTGCACTAGTGACGGGCAATGAGTAGATCGTGATGAGAACGCACAATGCGAGGACACACACACAGTTGTTTGACATGGCTGAAACAATAAAATAAAAATCCTCTTATGTTATGTACATAAACGTTAATAAATAATTATAATTAATTACATGAATACAATATAATTTTACAACATTACATTTCTTTTTACATTTACCAACTGTTTGACATCTTTTTCTATTCCTGATTAGTAATATTTTCTACTCATATTACATACCATTTCGCGGCCACTAAACAAGCGATATCTATATTTTTAGAACAAATAATTCTATGGAATGGTAAAATCTATTATTCTTAAAATTTTTAATACGTTTCCTACATTCATGCAACGAAGTGTCTGATTTGGTCTGAGTTTTTTGGTATAGGATAGTTTTCGATGACTTTAATTTCATTTATATCAGGGAATGGTCCTTATAATTTATTTATTGTTTTATTCATTAGCATTAAAATAATACCGTCCAAATCTATTATTGTTTTAAAATTATATTACTTACGAAATCTAGACCAATTATCGTAACGTAATGTAACGTAACGTATGATAAAAGTAAACTTTTCAGTACGTTTTTCCACCGCTACCGTTTATAATTTATTATATCTTAGCAGGTATGTATGGCACATTATATTCTAACTATATTGGAAATTATAGTCGAAATTCGAACGTGAATATAATCTTATAATATACTCTTACTCTGTGCGTCTGTTTCATCCAAGGAGGTTACGTTACATATGATCACAAACTATTGTGAGTTTAACATTGAGTCTTTTTGACATTGGCAGTATGAACGTAAACGATGAACGTATTATTTAATTTAATTTAATGTATTTATTTGTAACACATATGCACATATTACATAAAAATTGTAGCTTTCTCCAATCCTTCTCCATATACACTCCAAGTGTATGTGGAGTGTGTACAAGAAAGTGTACCAAATTTCACACTCCTCTATCCGCGCATTTTCTTAAAAAGGGAACCAACATTTTTCGCTTCACGTATATATATAGTAAACGCTTGCATACTTACAGTAGAAAGCGACACACCATTATCATGATGTAACCGAGAAATCTACATCTAATAATCCAATATTATAAAATTGTAACTTCCAGATATTTTTGAAAAATTGCCTGGGATAGAGTTTCTAGGTGTCCCTGATTCCAAAACAAACAGTTTCATTATGATTTGAGGAAGCGAAAGAAGTATGTAAGGACCGCGACGCTTGGCGCTCCGTCCTCTCTGACTACCCTGTTAGGGACACGGCGTGAAGATATGTGCGTATGTTATGTAAAACTATTAAATTTGGACAAATTGAATGCATAATGACATTTGATTTTAGTACATGTACACATTAGAAACCTAAATAAGTTAATTAATCTCGCAATTTTTAATTGGAAATAATATTGTTTCTTTGTGTTGAAAGTTAAAAGATGTTGATTTCAAAATAAAAAGTGAAGTTGTTACAGGTATGTACTTATCTAATATTTTTAACCGACTTCAAAAAAAGGAGGAGGTTCTCAATTCGTCTGTATGTTGTTTTTTTTGTATGTTTGTTACCTCATAACTCTGTCATTTATGAACCGATTTGCAACAACAGAAAGTCTATTAGTTTGGTAGGCTTGGCACCGACTTCAGTAACTGTCAAATTTAATTATATAGGTATCTGTATCGTATTTATAAAGTTATTTTAATTGTATTTCAGTTTTGATTAGTATAGAATAGTTATTTTATACTTTTCTGTTTTTTTTTGAAGGCAGTTTATTTTTTTTTAATAAAAATTTTTTTACTCCCGACGACAACAACCCCACAATCCCGACGACAACAACCCCACAATCCCGACATTTCAATCGGAAAATTAAAAATCGTACTTATTCATTCGGAAATTGTATAAAAAAGATATAATAAAAGCCTTGAAAATAAATTTAAACATTACTGTAAACTCCATCAAGGACGTTGGGATGAAGGTACACAATATTATTTCAAATTACGCAGTTTATATTTTTTTTAATTCTTACAAACTTGCGTGCCGTGGACATTAAAAATATATTTGTAAAAAATGATTAAAATAGGCATTTTGGTCTTCTCCGAACCAAAATAAACGTCCATAATATATTTAAGTAAGTATATTTAGTATATTTCTTTGTCAATTTATTTGTCCATGTATTTTTAAAAAATTAAGAAAAAACTTTTCAACTAAATTTTACAACTATTGGTAGTTTTTTGTATTTCTTTTCTATGGAATCAAAAGAGTTCATAAAACATGCTTGCAAAATTTCAACATGCTAGTCTCGCTCAATAAACTAATAAAAAGAAGCCTGAAAAGGGTTGTTTTTTAAATAACTCTTATAACGGTAAGTCATATACAAAAGAGTTCTACGCGCAAATTATAGAACGTAAAGTTTTACGTAAAACTGCTTCCATGTCTTTTGTAGTAAGTGTCATATTAATGGAGTTAGAGGGGTTTGAAGACAAGAAATGAGAAATTTGTTAAAAACGCCATAGAACCATATGAACTGATACTTTTTAACTTATTTTTTTTGTAATCGGTTCACAAAAAGTTGAAATTTCTTTTCAGATCAATAGTTTTTACATTATTTTTCTGCATGTATATTTTTTAATCTATGATTTGAATATTTAAATGGATTAGTTTTTGTTATTTTTTTTCTTGTTTAAAATGGCCCTTTAAAAATTTTCTTTAAAAAAATTTTTTTTTATTCAAATTTTATTTTGTACTTTTAAATATAAATAAAACCTATTTTTATCAATAAAATTAACATTAGTTGGTAGATATTTTATGTTACTATATAACCTATGCATATAGATAATTCTAGGGAAGTTTTAAAAATTACAGATACATTTAAAAACTTATAGAATTTATTCGAATACTTCAAAACATTGTGTTTTCAAATCTAATTTACTACACCTGAGAAAATATTCTGTTGATTACAATTTTTGGTTCTCAGAAACCTTCCTGATAATTATAAACTTATAATTTTTAGCCAAATTTTGAAATAAAACTAAAATGCTTTTAGAACTTTCTTCTTTTATTGTAGATCAGACTTTTTAACAAGTGTTTGTAAAGTTTCTGATAGGTTTTATGAAGTTTCTAATAGCTTGCATAAAGTATTTAAAAGTTCTATGAGGTTGTTAAAGGTTTTATGGGGTTTCTAAAAGGTTCTGTTTCTGGTAGGAAAATACATAGAACTCGGAAATCGGATAACTTCTGCAACCTTATTTAGGGAAAACTATTTTAAAATATTCTGTAAAACTTTTAAAAACTATACTTTTTTTTAAAAATAACGTAAAAACTCTATTAATCGGAAACAAAATTTCAACTTTTTGTGAATCGATAGAAAAAAATAATTAAAAAAAATGTCAGTTCATTGTGGTTCTATGGCGTTTTCAAAAGAAATTCTGATTACTTGTGCTTCAATGCTCCAAGCCCCCGCAATTCCGTTAATATGACACTTACGACAAAAAGACATGGATTCAATTTTACGTAAAACTTTACGTTATCTTTAATAATTTGTGTCTAGAACTCTTTTGGTATATGATTTACCATTGTAGAGTTATTTAAAAAACAACGCTTCTCAGATTTCTTTTTATTAATTTATTGAGCGAAGCCGGGGGCCTAGCGTGTGAAATTTTACGTAAATGTTAAAAACACTTTTATGAACGTTATATCAAAAATTTTGTCTTGTTATCGAAATTTCGAATTCTACCGTTATTTGATTGGACTACAAAGTCGTAGTGACTGCTATTCAAAATACAATGAAAACAGTCGCTTGACCTTTATATCTGTTTGGCGTGAAATTGTATAGATAGCGTACTTAAACAATGTTGTAATAAATATTTGTGGACCAAAGTCCGGAAAAAAAGAAATCGAAATATTTGGTAAACTAAAAGCCTGTTTAAACAATTTCGTATAGCTGCGATGTGCTTATTCAAACATAGCGAATATATAAGACGAAATTTATCCCTCGATGACACCGTAAAAAATATCGGGATGAACGGTTGTCAATAGTATAACTGAATGTCAAATTTAAATTCTGTAGAATACAATTTGCGGAGGTATTATTGGGAATACAATTCTTTACAAATCTTCAGTCGCGATTTAAACGACAGAGGCATTTCTGTGTTGAAAGATTTTTGCCAGTTTATCTTCGAAGAATAATCAGATAAGAATACGACGTAACGCTTTACAAGTTATATTTTGATAAACATTTTTTTGAAGTCGGTTCCATTACATAATCGTTTGTATCAAAGAACCGAGAAAGTGAACTTGAATTCATTCGACAAAATCATGTGGGCAATTTATAACAGTTTAAGTAAATTAAGTAATTTCTTGCAGTACAATTGTTTGTAACTTAGCGAAATTAGTATTGTTACTTAGTCGTGTGTGTGCATGA
Source organism: Zeuzera pyrina (assembly GCA_907165235.1). NCBI lineage: Eukaryota > Metazoa > Arthropoda > Insecta > Lepidoptera > Cossidae > Zeuzera > Zeuzera pyrina. The sequence continues at coordinate 17,109,946 of OU015624.1, forward strand.
CGTGGCATTTTGATACTTGAGATACTATTATATTTCTACACGTTACACGTGTTTTAAAATTTGTATTGTACATAATGATATATTAGTATGGTGTCTAGGATCATTTTGTGATTTTTAGGTGTTTAAATTGCCTCTTTTTTCATTTTGATTTGCTACGTTATCCTGTAGAATTAATCAGAACAACAGATTCTGTTCCCCATTTCAATTTGTCGAATGTTGTAGATTTTATCCGTTATATGTAAATATAAACGTTACACGATTTCTCATTATGTATGTATAGAAAATCAGTACGTGACATTTTAACGACCTCGACATTTTAATTTTTAGCAATAAATTATACAATTCTCGGATCAAGAAAAATAAGGGACGGAGCCATTATAAGTTGTCGCTCTTACCACTGTGCGTCAAATGAGTTTTCGTGTATCTTTCTATTGCATTAAACATAACTTCGAGTAAACAAGTTAGCTATAATAGTGGCAACCTCGCACTGTCAGTGTAATTCATGTCAGCTTATGAGTGTCACGAAATAATTAATTGCAAAGTACTCGTAGACCTTAAGTGTTTTGGTTGCTAGTATTCACAAAAATAAAAATATGTCATGTTCAGTTGTGTATCGTTGTACTGTGACGTCACCTAGTCACCGCACATTAGTAAAACTCTAGAAACTCGATCAACAAAAAAAGGACACCGTAATGACACGCTCTTAGAACAAATGCTTTGTCCATTGTGATAATTTGTTCGAGATACAATTACACAGCCATTCACACGTTACTTTTAAGGTATACTTATAAACGTTACACGATTTCTCATTATTTGTGGATAGAAAATCAGTACGTGACATTTTAATGACCCTGACATTTTAATTTTTAGCAATAAAGTATACAATTCTCGGACCAAGAAAATGAAGGGACGGAGTCATATGGAGTCCATTGCCGATACAAAGTCCCTCATTACATAAACCAGAATTGAATTTCTCGACTGAATTTTACAACTTGAGCGAGAATATTAACGGGAAGCAGCTGGTACATTCCGTATTTTTCTGTTTCTCCCAGACCAGCATGGAAGCGATTCTATTAAATAGGACTTCATCTTTTACTAGCTGCTGCTCATGACTTCGTTCGCGTGGAAATTGAGACAATATACAGCCTATGTCCACGCTGAGAATTACCTTTTTTTAATATTACTTTATATTTAGATTGTAAGCTGTCAAACGAGTCACTATTGTTTTGTCGAATAAAATAATGAAGTCAAATTTTGTAATTTTATGCCAACTTTTAAGGATGAAAAGCAGGGCTGTTGACTTCCTAAAATTTCGCCTTCACCATATTTATTTACGGGCCCTCAAAATGTTATGTAATTTCAAACGTTCAACAAGTAGGCTAATGTGAAGTAGTGACACCGCTCCCGCCCTATACCGTCGCCGCTTTTGCCGTAGCAATCGTGACGTCATCAATCACGCTTATCATTCTATGAGTGACACTGGCACATCACGCACGATACACCACACGCCATCTAACAACCATTTTTGTGCACGTTTCGCTTATGCGTGTTATAAACACGTAATATTAACAAGTACGTTTTACTTCTGTTTTTATGAGTTTCGTACTGTGATTCTGAGTAGGTATAACATTATCATGAAGGTTCTTACATGATATTCACGTTATGTGTGTGATTACTTTTGAAGACCAGGTAATTCAGGCATTTGTTATGAAGAAGAGTACTTAATTAACAATTATAAAATTTGTTTTACTCGTAGATAAAAAATGAAATCTTCTTTATAGATTCTTTGGGTAAATTTTTGTAAAGGCAAAAATATAAACATGTTGATAATAACTGTAAAGAGATTAGTCATTGCTCATTGGAAAAATGGAACACGTGGAGATACCTGCTTGTCTGTCATAGTTGTTTTTCTGACAGGCTACTATTATTTTTTCTTTGATATGTGGCTATGCAAGTCCCACCATACCTGTATCACTGCGCTGCAACCAATATTGATCTATTGTGATCGCCACTATGTCAGAAATCACTACTAAGTTCCACTGCAGTAAAAAACTGAACCTCCTTCGAACTCAGAAAATACTGGTCGAGGCAGAATCGACGACTTCGCATCAGTGGTTCACAGTCTCATAAAATGTGCATAGGCGTTTTATCGGTCTCTTGGCAGTACCGGTCAGCAGTACCTGTGCCTATTTAAGTAACAATGCCCAGTAAATGCTTCGGCTCATTGCCATAACACTAGAAGCCATCTTGCGATTATACGCCTTTATTAGAGCATTGGAATGCTCCTGGACTAGAATATTCTCCCAATACTCGGAAGAGGTTTTAAAACAGGATTTCCACAAAATCAGTTGAGCCTGGCTTTTAGGAATCCCACAACAAGGTTCTGGAGCGCAAAATATACTCACAGGCTATTTGTTTTAAGAACGTATGACCGAAACTGACATGTACTTAAAAAGTTAAGTTTTTAGTTTTTATTTATAAAAAAAATTGTGATTCACCTGCGGATTATCTAATGAAAGCTGATTAAATGGCGAATTCAAATTCGAATGTATAACATATTAGATGTGCCTGGCGGTTTCACCCACGTTAAATTTGGTATTTTACCGGTATGAAAAGTAACCTAGATTACTCTCTGAGAAGTCCTTTGCCTACCAATGTCCCGTCAAAATCGGCTATGCTGTTTCAGAGATTAGCCCGGATGAACAAACAGACAGAGACAAAAATTTAAAAAGAGCGCGTTTGGGTTTTGCTTACGTACAAATAGCCATATAAGCATAAGCTTAAGAACGAGCCTTTATTTTGAAATCGTAGTTAGATTTTTTACTGTTATTTGTATATATATATATATATATATATACATATAATAAATATATATACATATAATTATAAAATTGTGTTAAATACTTTTTTCTATTAGAGTAAGTTCTAAAACAAATTCTATTTTGCGATTGGCGGTTGACAACAACTGCTAAAATACCTACGGACACTTTCAAGAGTACTAGGAGTACTAGAGGTAAGAAGATGGAAGTACGGAAGTACATTGCGCAAGTATAATTTGTAATTGGTCGCCTTTTTACTTCAATCATATAATAATTTACATAAAGTTTAAGTCAACTAAGTATCTGACTATCTAACTCAATTTCACAAATCATGTAGAGCTATCTAACTTTTAATCGTTCTGTGTGTGAAAGTAAATCTAGTTAATAGTTTAGCATTTGAAATTAGAAATGAAACATCTCTATATTTCTGTATTAAAGGAAATGTTTACTTATGCTCAGTAATTACTGGACCGATTTAGATCATGTTTTTCAGCTCAGTGAATTGAATAAAATGTCGTTAATTACTGATTTAAAACATAATGGTTAGTTTTATCTGTAAGTTGGTAATTTAATATCACATTGAGCACAGAACTGTATAGGGACTTATGAGTGGTAGTCCTCGGCACCTCTTTTGCTCTATGCCGAAACACTTCTTCGAGTTAGGGGGGGATACGAAGCTCCCCCTGCGACCCGACACGATTGTGACAAGACAGCATCGGATAGATGGACGACCGGAGCCCAGTACCACATTCCGATCAGGTGTGATTTAATTGCCTCTTTTAACAGGCAGGGAACCTCACCTGCCAGTAAAGCCGCTACTAATGCTGGCAGGGACAATATCTACAGTACCTGTACCGAGTTCAGAAATGTCCCTGTGGAAGTCGCAGTTCCTGAAACGGTTTCCTGAGATGATTCCCGATGATCTTTGATGAAAAATTTGTTCCATGGGGATATTTTATAGGAACGTAATGGTACACGAAAATATTCAGTAGCCATTTTCGTGTAGTTTCCGTTTTGTAATCTGTAAATTGTGAAAATTTGATTTGAAAATACATTTTCATAGTTCATAAAAGAAACAACAATATTTAATATTATGTAGAAGCGGATTTTTGCTGAAATTATTTTGAATTACCGTTGGTTGAGAAGCTTCCTTTTATCTTTCTACAAATATTATAAAAGGCAGCTAAGGAATTAATAACATTAATCAAAAGTTAGTTTCTATGTGAAGAATAATTTGCAACCTAGGTATTAAAACATTGACAAAATATACTTGTATACCGGATGTTTAGTTTGGATTTGTCTTTTGTAATTCATTGTTATGTAACGTTTCCTTGCTATTTCACCTACAGTTTAAAGTTTCAAACAGGGTGAGTGAGAGTCACATAATAAAACAGCCCTCGTCATCGTTTGCTTCATAAAGAGATATTAAACCGCGCTAGTCACCCGCAGAGTTACACAATATTTGTTATCACAAGCTAGTCATCAGAATTTTGTCATCAATCACTACTTTATCCTTATATCTTTTTAGTTACGCCGTAATCTTTTAGTAAAACTCTCTGAGTTGACTTGGGATATAACTAACTATTACCTAATATCTAACTATAGATATCCAACCATTAATTAATTCAAAGTAACCATTAACTGACTGTCCTATTAGTGCGGCGGTTAATGTTGATTTCCGAACTTTCCGAACGGAATCCTCGTATCGATTCTCGACGTAGTTGATTTAAAAAATATTTTTATAAATTGGATTGGAGTCTGAGGTTACTAAGTATAAGTACTTATACAATTTGTTGTGCGGAACCTATAATACAAGCCCAATTAGATTAAAGTAAGCTTAAGAGTCACACAATTGGTAATTGCCTGAAAATCTAGGTGTACGTTTGTCTCTATCTAAAAATAAGTAATGATGAAGTCTAATATTAATCATGGTTGCCCAGAAGACATCTCGTCAGTCTTCTCTTAAAGTGCTAAATTGTAATATATAGTTACAAGAAAAACTAACACCGGAAGAGTGTTCTAGTTCGCGTCAAATAAGAAGCGTAACAAATCGCTTTCTGCGCGCTTTACTGCCGTATTGAAATATGTAATTTTATTATATTTCCAAAGTAATTTTACTTCAGTCATATGATAATACTATTTTAATTATAGGTATTTTTTGCAGTTTTCTAACCGCAATTATTGTTGTTGCATTATGACGGTTAATGGTTGTGATATATGTAGATGTGTCTGTGAGTTCAAAAAAATAAAAACTGAATGAGCGAAATGAGCCATAACGTATTGCATCAAATACTGTTGTACTTCTTGTGGTTTTCGCTCATTATCATAATAATATACAGTACGTCGTGATCACATATTTGTAGAATCATGATATAATTTTCGCTGAGGCCTTTTTGTGAGTAAATACGCATGGGGATAATTTTAGAAAGTTTGCATTCTAAAGTCTAATTGCACAGATTTAAACGGCTGAAACAGGCTTAATTGTTCGTTCTTTCTATACTATTTTCAGTTTCATTGGCTGAAAATGAACATAAATCTTTTCGGCACATCGATAAATTTGACAATCTGACAATTGGATAACTACCCAATTGAGATTATATTTCTTAATTTTGAAATATGTCTGTACATATTCACATAATATGTACATACTACACAAGTAAGGTTTCAGAAAATGGAGTCAGTACTAGGCCATGGTTTATATCTGTGTCCTTTTTATATATATTTGTATATATAATCCAAAAAGATAACCCGTTTTCGATATTCGCTTATTTATTTTATTTATTTATTTATATTCGCATGCCTTATAACAATAATATAATAATATTTTAGTGAAATTGTCAAACTGTCTTCTAATAATACTTAGATTTAAGATATCATAAAGCCTTAGAGACGGCAAATGGAATTAAATAAGATCGATTGGTTTAGTTCGTGAAGGATTTGATGTTTTAAAATAATTGATAGAATTAGATTTTCGCTTATTCTGTCAATCTGAATCAAGCGTTCATTTTATAAATTTGGAACACATGTACTTTAAAAAGTTAATAACGACAATTAGGGCAAAAAGGGGACATTTATAGGTCATCGACTTTGCTGGGTACTAACCTATAGCTTAAAACAACGTTCACAATTTTAACAAAGTAGTGTCGCCAGAAAAGTAAATGGTATTGTTATGTTGTTTCTTATTTCGGTACAATAATATCTAGAGATGTAGATCATTAAACTTGATTTTTTTAAATATTAAGTATTCTTTAATTTCAAATGCTTATTGTAAGTGTAAAGAAAATAGTGTACATGCTTTGTACATGCATAATTACTTTAGTCAAACGGTTCGTCTCAACATAGCTTCGATACAGTATTTGATATTTTATAAACATTTTGATACCATAAACTGTGGTCAAGTTACCTACATATATTTTAAATCGATGGTTTCTATAATAATTTTCTAGTTCGCTGGTATTATAGTATAGAGAACTGTGCAACTGCGAAGAAATTTTGCCATCAATCTTATTTTCAATTTACTTTGAACTACCTGTCAAAGGCTTATTGTAGTTTTCAGCAAATATAATATCTTATTTCAACCTTATACTTTATAAGACTTATTTCTTTGATCCATTACAATTTTTACCCATAACGGAACGTGGAAGGTATATGCGTTTAGGGTGAGAGCTAATTTGTTTATGTGTGTAAAAACGAATGTTCCTATTTATCTCCCAAAACGGTTTGACCGATTTAGATACGATTTTCTGCAAAAGATTTGTGTTTTATCGGCATCGGTTCTTAGATAGGTGTTAACTCGCCAGAGGACGCTGTAATAAATATTTTTCTTTTTTATATGAACTGTTGAGTGACCGGTGATAGACCAGAAGAACATCGCGAAAACTATGTGCAAACACGTAGCTATTAAATCATGTTGGAGCTCTTCTTTTTTTTTTCATAAAAATCAAATAATCATAAAAAATCAAATAATAAATTAAAAAAAAAACATAAAATAGAGTACGGGAATAAACTGTAATTTTGTAACACAGCAAACATGCAGAAAGATATACAAATAGACAGATATTTCGACATTAACGTAGAAATTCTTTAAAAAGCTTAAAAAAGTATAAATTAAAAGTTTTGAAAAAACCCGCGGCGGGTGTAAACGTTATAATCGAAAAAGGATGAAATGTAATTTTTGGAAAGCCCTGACTTAAAGGAATTAAGTAACGAAAGATAATATTATTAAGAAATTCAAACCCAAGAAAATCCATCGGGGGCTGCCATCGCCATCTCTGTTTGCAATTTCAATTAAGCAGCATTATATTTTATCGTTATATTATAGCAGTATAGAAAAAGTATTGTGTATCGTAGAGATGCAGAAATTTATATCAATTGAAGACTACATTTACTGACGTACTCAATGCAATTGCAATTAGTCACAAACTCATAGAACTGCAAAATTTTAGTTCATTTCGGGGCAGGGAATAACAGGCCATAACATATCCAACTTTAAATATATTAATTTTGTGACCCCGACTTGGCCCCGACGGATTTCCTTAGATTTCGATTTTTTTATTATCTTTCGTTACTAACGTTCTCGGGGGTTCTAACTCGGGGGTTTTTCAAAAAATTTATTTAATCCTTTTTTTTACATTGTTTACACCCGTCATGGGTTTTGTCAAAATATTTAATTGTTACTTTTTTTTATTTAAAAAATTTTACTTTCCTACACTACCAATGATTCCATAACGTAGCCATAATTCCATAGACCTAATAATCATAATTCGCTGAAAACAGATCAACAGTCCAGAATTTCGTTGTTTTTGTTTACCAGAATTTTTTATTAGAAAAGACGAATACTAATATTTTATCTAAAGAATTGCAGAAACCTTACCTCTAAATTATCAAAATTTAATCCTACTACTTTTTTTCTTTTGTTTAGTTTGGTTTCAACATTTTTAATTTTATATCTCATTTTTTCATGTTTGACTATAATGTAAACAAATTAGAGACTAACCAATATTACGCACCGTCAACACTATAGCACTCTTGTAACACACTCTGTTATGTACACGAAACTATGAAATATGAACATATAATACTAATATTATCCAATATAGTACAGCATTGAAAAAATTTAGGTTATTTGTCAAGCGTTCTATTTTAAATTTATAGTATTACGTAAAGGTTGCATTATATTCCTACATCGATTAGTATCATAAACCAATTCACTCTAATATAAGTGACACGATTCATTCGAAATGTAAGACAGAATAATTACAGGCGAATATTGTTTGCGAATGTGCAAACAATAATAATCTTCCATTCTTTATTTTTAAGTGTTTTTTAGAAATTCAAATTACACTAGGCCATACACAATGCGGTATTGGTGCCAAATTTATTGTACGGTAGTGACGACTGGATATGCCCGAAATAGAGTGGAAGTAAGATAAATGCAGTAGAAATGCGATCTCTTAGAAAAATGTGCGGTGTCACCTTTGCGGACATAATACGCAATGAAGAGATACGCAGTATGACAAGGTAGCATGACAGTGTTATTGTAAAAATGAAGAAAGGAAAGTGAGTGGTAAAAGAAGCTGAGTAAGACCAAGGCTGACTTATAAAGATCAAATAGCCAGAGTGTTAGCCTACAAAAATGTCAAAAGCACTCCCCATATCTAGGCAAAAATGTGTGAGAGTAGAATGATGAGTTTTGAGGAATTCTTGGTGATTTTTATTAAAGTACAAACACACAAGCCGAGAAAAATTCTAAAGATGTTTGTTTTACTAATAATTAATAAGTATGCTTAAGTATGACAACTGAATCGATTATTCGCGAGCTAGCTCATCTCTGGTTACGTTCTGGAGTGCTATTCACAACACGTAAACATCCTTGCATCGGATGAAACATCCGTGAGCTTTAAATTGTGAATGCGCAAAGGTTGTTTGCATCCGATGATCACATCCGATGTACGAATTTTCCATACTAATTTATGAAATTGGCATTCACAACTTCACGGATGTAAAATTGTGAGAAAGAGAAGTCCGATAATCTCTCGTTCTCAACCTCGACTTTAGCTGTCAAAATGTAATTTTGACACTTCGTCGCGTGCAACGTTGCGTACATCCTCGCGCTTGTGATCTGTCAAATTGTATGACAACATCCACGAGCGAAAAGCTACTTTCTATTAGACGAGTTCTACGATGTTTAGCTATTTTCTCGGTGAACAGTTAAAGTTTTGGAAGTTTTTCTTAAAATAATTAAAATATACTCTATTTTCAACGTGTGATACATGTGTCATAAAGTTACGTGCAATTTTATTGAACAAAAAAACTAATTTTGTGAAGGAAGACGCTTAGTATGGAAATTCACATCAAGATGGTAGACTTATAGTAGAAAAGGAGCGAATAAATTTAGCGATTTTCAATATATTTTCTATACGCAAAATGTTCATTTTGCTGTTAGTGTTTGCAGACGAAGGTGAGGTTACCATGAATATTGCAATTGTTTTCTTGGATTGAATTTTATTACTAAATTATAATTAATGTCATAAATGATTAATTTCATAAAATTAGTAAGTACATGTAACTGTAGGTGCGATTACGTATATGATATAAAGTTATTTTAAGTAAAATTTAAATCTAGCGGTGAAAAATTGTGGTAATATTTTTTCGTACTAGTTTTGGATTGAAGCACACCCAGGCCACAATAAAATATCTCAATAGTCATATGTAAACAAAGTTATGAACAAAAACAAGGTTTTGCCATGTAGTTAACAATTTATATAGGTATTTATTTTGCTCTTGAGTACAAATTACAAATCTTGTCTGGATTATATTTGTGTTAGTGTAGTGATATTTTAGTTACCCGGTGACACTATATTAATAATAAAGCAACACTAGTCTATTAGTATTTAGTTAGTAATGTGAAATCAAAGATGTAAGATTTAAGTTGATATACAACCTATAGGTACCTACTGAAATTGACTGCTGTTTTCACATTGCTATATGAGCAAACTGATACTGACTTAAATAACCAAAACTTAAAACTGACTCAAATTTACATGCATAAGCCTCCAACAACTTCACTAATCTTGTTTTGAGTTATAAACATTATATCTCTATGTAATCTAGTTAATACTTTTAATATTATTGTATTACAGGTAACTCGGCTAACTAACCTACCTAAAAAACATCATGTCTAAGGTTTGCAAGAAATCTTCCAAAATGTATATAATGTATTGAATAAGTTAAAAATATTTTAGAGATATTACTGAGCAAAGTAAACATGAGTACTTAATAAAAATAAAACATGAAATACAATAGGAGTTTTAATTACATGAATTAGCTGTAGTGTGATAATTGATAAATATAATATGAATCAGGATAATTAGATTACTGAAATAGGTTTATTATATAGTTCACAGATAATAATTGGAAACTTCCAGATCGAGGCCATTTTATGTAGGAATTAGTATACTTTAAAGGTGTATCCTTTATTGTTTTCAACGTTTATTGAAGTTTAAAGTTCACTTTTAACTTTCATTTTCATCCCTTTTCACGTAACTAACTTTCTAGTAGATAATACCTAAGCAGTAATTTTATTCAATATTAATATATTCACAACCTCACAAGTCACAATACCGAAAAATTAGTAAAACATTCAATGTAATAATAGGTAGGTACTCCTAAATCTAATTACTGGGTAATATTATGCAATACCATTACAATGAAGTATATGGTCTTAATGTCACAGTAGGTATTCATTATAAATTAAGACTAAAAAGACTAAAGCATAAAAAATCATAGCAACACATGAGCAATACACTTAAACTACATAAGTATAGTAAGTACATAAAATATTTCTATTGCATGGAGGATAAGTAGGTACTTATAGCATCAAGGGATAAGCTATTAGCCTGCCAACTTACATCATGAATATACCTAAGTATGCATTAAATTGAAAATCGATATTTTAATTTTAAATAGTTTCGAAACACTGAGAAAGTAGGCATATAAACCTAATCTCTATAATTTGATTTTAAAATCAGTGTAATCTAATTACACATTACAAACTATTATACAATAAATTGTAGGTATGTGATAAATTATTAAAATTTCACTTGCCGCCGGTTTTAAATAAGTCCTTATTTCTAGCGGTAAATCATACAATTTAACGTAAGGGCGTTTTTTCATTGGCCGATACGATAACGATAATATCCTAGCCGTCACACGTAGATATTTTATTATCTTGAAACTTTTTGATTCAACGACACGGTACCAATATCGATGGCGACAAAACAAAAACAGAACTTTCATGTCTCAATGACAAACATTACACCTTCGAGATCAGTGCGTTAACTATAAAACTACTCGTATACTTATTCATATGGCAGACGACAAATTATATTTAGTTATTTAGTATATCTTTACTTACGTCTAACGTATCTAACGTTGAAGGAACTTATTTAAAAGTCATTTTGAATATTTAATCAAACTAAACTGTTCAGTAAAATGGAGTAGAGCGAACGACAGATTAGCGGGGAGGTGGGAGGATGGTGATGTTGAACCCACACTTGCACCATTGTGTAATTATGTCATACATTCTTTATTTTATCGGGACGATTCTATGGAGAGCGGACGTAGTACTGACTAGGGAAGGCGATTCTTTCGAAAAAAGATCGATCTTCGAATCGATTCGACTAGAAGTATGAAAAATCGAATCATAGAAAACTCGAAGTCCAAAAAATCGATCTCTCGTAAATCGATTTTTCATCGACTTACTATATAAGTTTGTATTGATGACAGATATGAATGTAATTATAGAAAATTTGGAAGACGCTAAAATAATCAGTCTAATCAGTTTTAATGAATTAAACAATTACAACTGTATTTAAATGTTACATGTTTAAGAACCTCTACTTAAGATAAAAAAAAAATTATAATATTTAAGTTAAAAAATTATAAAATTTACAGTTCCTGCATTCAACTCATTTTAAACAGGTTTATATTTCTTATCATAACAAAAATTATCGAATCTCGATTTTAAAGGGTAAAGTATCGATTCACGGAATCGATTCGCTACAAAATATCGATTAAAAAATTTGTCGATTTATTTGTTCGAAATAATCGATTATTCGATTAGTCGATCTCAGATCGCCATCCCTAGTACTGACATGTCGTCGCCGATCGCCGGCGACGATAAATCGGGGTCGCGTCTTTCAGTGAAAAAGCGTCGCTCCATAGATTTCTGTGCCCCGATATCAATGAGTCTGCATCTGCGACGATATATCGTTATCGTGTCAGCCAATGAAAAAACGCTCTAACAAATACTACTTATAACATCCGTTCTTTCAAATAGTAAATACCCGTTATTATTATTACAAATAACAGCAATAAGAAGAGCACTTGCATAACTTAGGCGAGTGTGTGAGAGGAATAATGCATAGACGGGTAATGAGATTTGATAAGGTGGTGATAAGGTGTAAGAAGTATTCAAGGACCGCTTTGCTTGCCAACTCCGTCAGCAATACAACGTGAAACTATCGTATAAGTAAGTACGTATGATTGAGAAATACATAAATATCTACCCATTACTATTTACCATAGATTATGAGACCTTATTTGGTCTCATAACTTGTCTCATTTATTCTGTTATATTTATTATTTATGTCATTCTCATTACAATATTAATCATTGCTATAAAGAGACACCTAGTAATACAGTATTATTATTTTATGAAATTAGTTGCTAGTTATTTTATTGCAGAAAGGTATTTTGTATGTATTGTCATTTTATTTCTTACTAAAAACATCGGCTTTGTGGGCGTAGATCCCTTTGCATTCCCTCTCAAATAGAAAGGAAAATCGTACAAAAAACAATTTATGATTTTTGCCTGATTTTTGTTATTACACATTTCTTCTTTGATTTAATAAATCGAAATCTCTTAAGAATGAAGTATTTGAAACGTTTCGATGTCGTGTGTGATAGGTAGATAATATATTTCAAAAAACTTAAAATATGGATATATCCAGTAAATACAATGTCCACGAAATGTGAGTATGGATACTTTTATTGTAATATGTACATATTCTAAAACTAAATAAGAACTCATAACCATGAAGTTTTAGAACTACACACCTTTGTAAGTATTTATGTATAGGTAAATTAAATCACAACAGTATAGTTTATTTATGATGTACAGACAGGAACCTTTTTAAGGAAGTTAGTATTAACATTAATGATATTAATAGAGCTGTAGCTGTATGTAATATAATAAGTATGTATATTTCTGATAAAATGTTGATATGTATGTACATTTTCTGAATTGTATTAGTGGTATAACTCAGAAGGATAACAAATTAATGGTCTTTTTTCTTTTAAATATTGACCAGCAATGAATTAAAATTCAGTTGAATTGATTATTAGAAACAGTAACTTTTTCAATAGCTGCACATTAATTTTATTTAGGTAATTAATTTTATGCAACTTTTTTTCTTACAGATACATATGGATACAGCTACTGATTACAATTTTATCATTGTTGTTGAGAAGTAAGAACTGAGAAATCATAGCATTCAACACAGCTTTGTACAAGTTTCCACAACTTTTCTAGTCAGAAAATTTTGTATTGATTGTTAAATAATAATTAAAGATTTATTAAAAGCAAGAGTGTGTACATACCTACTGTCTTTTAATTTCATTCCTGATATAATTTATAAGTAAGTTATTCTATGGCACTGACAATAAGAATGAGTGATAGGAGTAACTAATAATATTTTTAGAATTATTAATACTTATTTACCTACAGAAAGTATAGAAGTACCCAGGTAAGATATATGAATACATTGTGTATAATTTTATGGAGATATAATTTGGAGAACTAAAAGAATACAAAAATTTACCTCGTTTATAAATTTTACCTTATGAACCTCAATTATAATAAAAGTATGCAGGTACAAAATAAGTAGATCAGTAGATATCATTAGTGTATTTATTTCATAAACCAAAGTTTAATAGCTACTTATTACATTTATATTAAATAAGATTGATAATAGTTGTTTGTAACATGACTTCTATAGTATTTCAAAAATAGCACAAAGTTTTAGAAACCTATTTATATACATAAAAGTATAAATAAATATAACCTATACCAGTTATTATAACTTTTTTGTAATTCACAGACACATGGTAGGCACATTATCATTTCTTTTTTTGTTCAAGGTTTACACTTCAAAATACATTTTAACAATTCACTGCATCTCTTTGTAATCATCTCTATTTTTTACATCATGATCTTGCCTTGTAATACATAAAATGATAAGTGGATATTGGTTATTTCTTTGTATGAGAACTTGACACAGCCTCTCTTTACAAACCCATTCCCACTGAAATATTAAAATAAACACCTTTAAGCTGTAGTTTTACAAAAACATGACAAATTACAGAGAATGCTGTTTCCCGCACTTTTTGTTTAATGTTTAGTTGGCTATTACAGTAAAATATGAAACACATTTTTGTCCTAACTTCTACAATACTTACTTATAAATGGCATTAACTCTTAAGTCTCACATTTATTTATGTTTTTTTTAACAGAAACAAATGGCTAGTTTGTAGGCTTTTGTAGGATTCGTAGGCGTCCTCGATCACCAACATCACCATAAATGTCCATGAACTGCAGTTTTAGTCACATTAATTCCTTGACAAATCTTTAGCACCATTTATTTCACGAATATGAGATCACTGTACAACACCGTTGCTTAAATAATATAAAGGTAAGTGACGAGAGTAACGATATTAAGCGGGCATCACGAAACCTTTCAGAAAACTTATTGACAACTGACAAGTTGACAAATGACGTCTCCGTATGTAATAAAATGAATGGACCGGGAGTTGGTATTTAGTTTGATTCATATAATTGTAACATTACATACATTAAAATATTTATACGTGTATTTTTACATTTTAAATAAGCTTTGTATTTAAACATCATCGGAATGATCAGAACAATTTTAAAAACAAATTTGTTTTTTATATTATACTATTAAATTTCATTTTTATCACATGTGTAGGTTGTAAAAAGTTTTTGCTGCCAACTCCTTGGCTGTTACATCGTAGGAAAATCCTTGCGAACAACCGATGTAATTTTTCATCGATGTTATCAACGATGCGTTCATCCGATGTTTCATCCGATGAAATGAAGTTGTGAATAGCACTCAATGTCATAATCGCCGCATTTGTTTACATTAAGGATACCGGATAAAAAAATAACTATCCTTTACTAAACAGAATTTAAGTACAAAATTAACTTTATAAATACCATACAAATACGTATATAATTAAATTCGACAGTTACTGAAGTTGGTGTCTATCCTATCGAACTGGTAGACTTTCTGTTGTTGCACACTGATTTGCATAAAGTTAGTATAACATTAGCATACTATGTTTATGTTGATTTGGCACCGACATCAATAACTGCCAAATTTAATTATGTAGGCATTTGTATCGTATTTATAAAATTATTTTTGTACTTGAGTTTTGTTTTCTTGATACTTTTCAGTGTTTTCTTGAAGTCGGTTTAATTATTTTCTCAACAACTTTTTGTTATTTCTCGTTGACCTAAATAAATATCTAGAGTAGGTCTACAACAATTTTTTTCTAATTCTGAAAGTGAACGATATACAAAAGTATCATCAAACGCTTCTAAACCGTTAGGATTATTTGGTGTAAGTATCTTCGAATTCCAAGTTTCAATATCAGCAAATTTAAATGAGACTATCTCAAAGCTATACTGGACCTAACGAAAAAAGAATCATTGAAATAAACCACGAAATTGTTTCCGAGCGAAGAAAAAAATCAATCACATGTAGACAAACATAGAACCGCCTCCTTTTTGAAATTGGTTAACATTTGTAGGATTGTCACTTAGTAAGTTAGTACTTGATTATAATGTGAAACAGATGAAGATGCGATTTAAAATTCGATTCTCTCATTCGATTTTTTTATGATTTTTTTTAAATAAAATTCAATAGTCCGTTATTTTTACGAACGAATTATTTTAGACCCAATTGAAAGCATATTAGTAATATTAATAAATTTGTGAACATTTTACGCCTTCCAAGTAAATAAGTTACTAATCTAACCTATTTAAATGGAAACAATTCTCTAGAACTAACTGAAATGAACACGATTTTTAACTTAGCGTGAAATTCGAAATTACGTGAAAGGTAAACGATTTCTTTTGATCGTAACACGCGTAGGTGCATATTTTCACAAATTTCATAATTTCCTTTGCTATATTAAGGTATTTTCAAAGAAAAATGTGTAGACCCTGCCTACATACTTAATTTATCGAAGAAGAATAAGTCATAAAAGTATGTTTTTCTTGATATTATACATATATGAATAAATTTCTAGCAATTCGCTTAAGTTATCGGAAAGATGAAATGCTATCTTTATGAGAGTCCTTTATAAATATTATATAATGAATTGTATATACTATATGCTTGAATGAGAAGAGCGGAAGACTGGGTGTGGTGGCGAGCCCTAGTGTGCCTATATCTAGCAGTAGGTAGAGGTGATCAATTATTTGTTGGACCAAGAAAAATAATTTCATTATTCCATTGTTAGGTAAGTATAATAAAGTCTGAGATTAGTAGTTGGTCTATCGTTGTGTTAATATGGCTTTTTCAGCTCTGTTACAGGAAGATTCCTTACTGGTATGCAACTTACATATTTACATAGTACACGGTGAAAAGTGGTCGAAAAGCATTTATTTTAAAACAAGAAGCGGAATTTTTACATTAAAATTTATTTCACAGGAACCACGTGCACTTGGGCTAATTTTCAAATTCATTGCCTACCTAAAGGCGTAGAATATAGTAGGTATCACTTAAATGTATTAGGGAAACCAATACATTAGAGGTGAAGAGATGAAATAAAGAGATGTATTTTTGTTAGATAAAGCTTTTTCAAACATGTTTATAGTTTCAGGAAAATGGGATGACTTTTATTACTAAGGCTTGTTTCTAATCGTTTTAAGTATTGATACGCCTATTACGTATATCAATTACTTCTGTTTCCGTTGCACTCATCTCCCGACTTCAATCGCACAGTAGAAATTTCTAACCAATTATTTTATTCAATGAGAATAACACTACTACTATGTAAGCAAGGACCTACTAAATTAATATTTGAATCATTTGATAAGAATTGAATGAAACGAAAATATGATATTATGTATTTTCTTTTTGTATCTGGCAACCATCGTCCCTTTTCTTATGTCAGTGCACACGAGACTTTTTGGCGGGAACGGAGAAGTAAAGTTTAAATTTCATTGTATTTTTTAATTGTTATTGTTTTGGAAATTTTAAGTTTCAATTGTAATAGTATATTGTGAATTCCAGATCTGTGCAGGTGTAAATGAATTGAAAAAATTAAATAAAAACGTGTAACTAAAGTTTTCACGTTCGTCTAATCTAAGATGTTCTTTATAACTATAGTAAAGCCTACTAACAATTTTCTGGAGCAGTAATAGGAATAACACCACGAAATAAGTACTTAAGTGAACAGTATTTGATCTGCAATAGTACTTGTGTTTTTCCAGTTATCTGGTACACAGTATTTTTTTAGTTATTAAACAAGCTATTCGTTTAGTGGTCTAGTTGCTAACGCCTTAATAAATAAAAAAAATCTTTCGTCAGTCTGTTATGTCAATATTAACAAAAAAAATGTATACATCTTATTATACATAGAAACTTAATGCTACATTATTGTATAGGTAGGTCCAAGGGGCATTTTGATAATTATAAGTATTTTGACAATTATTATAAAAATAAAAGTTATTGTATATTTAAATTATTATAATACTTTGTTATTATCTTATTACATTTCTACAAGCAACTAAATCCGCGGTTATACATTAATAACAGAACGTTTTATAATTTGTAATTAAAGTACAACGTACATACAATACATATAGGTACACTGGTACATACATAACCGTGAACTGAAGACTTTCAAAGTATTTTATTTACTATACATTAAAAAAACTATAATAATTATATTTATGTTCATAAGTGTAGCCCCTCATATAATTACTAATAAGATTTCAAATTACGTAATTTAAAATTGCGATTTTGTTAATTATTCTGTAGATATTAGTACTCTAAACTGCATCAAGCGAACATCAACAATTATCAACTCTATAAATTATTTAACATACCTACATTGTAAATGTGTTTATGCTATTGACATTTATGGTGAACGGGAGCGATGTATGGGGTTGATGGCGTCTTTGATCCTTCGGGCGGCAAATTGGAGAGACGCGACCGGTGTTCACTATAACA
This sequence comes from Zeuzera pyrina, assembly GCA_907165235.1. NCBI lineage: Eukaryota > Metazoa > Arthropoda > Insecta > Lepidoptera > Cossidae > Zeuzera > Zeuzera pyrina. Next base: position 17,128,091 of record OU015624.1, read on the forward strand.
CTATGTTACGCTTACATAAAATACATTACAAAAATATTTAATCGAATTTGTGCTGTAGATTAATTCATGTGCTATAGAGTAATTCATGTATCATGGTAGCGTATTATTTATTTCATGTCCTAAAGACTGTTTTTCTTAAATAAAATTACATTAACATAATACAGGTTTCCCAAATATTGATAAATAATTTATATAGGTAGGTATAAAAAGCATTTAATTTTATGTTTCGAAAATTACTATGTTGTATATAGAATAAATAATGAATAAATAATAAAATCTGTAATTACTGTCTACCATATCTGACTACCCCATTATGTATATTTATGTATGTATAATTATTATTGTGCAAATGTCAAGTATGTACCTTCCTACTGCTTATATGTTATAGTAAGTTACAAACTTACAGCTAAGTGACATTTTGGCGTGAATGGAAGGAGTGAAGTTAGAATTTTGTTTGGATTTTCAATATTTTGCGCTGGAGCTGGAGCTTAAAGTCAAAGTCAAATCAATTTATTCAAGTAAACCCAATTACGAGGTGTTTTTAAATTTATTTTAGTTCGTTAGTTCTTTAAAGAACAAAAGTAATGGTATATTGTTCGTTAAAATTACGGAAGTGAAAAGAATTAGAAGGTTGAAATAAACATGTGCAGCTGGTTTTAGCGTTTTTCCAAGAAGTTCTTCCTAACTGCATTCAAGCCTACTATCACTACTGGAGGCAGTATTAGTGATAAGAGAAGCGAACAAATTCTATGTCGGACGTGTACTTTATGGTGAGAGATTATGAGTTTTTGCAAGAAAAAGGTACCATTAAATTCTAAACAATGAACACGTAACACAAGACTGTATCGCTATAGTTTTGCCGCCCAAGAATTGAGGAACAATATAAATTTTGAAAAACTTGCAGCAGTTCTAATAATTCTTCCCGACACATAAAATGGATTAAATTGTCAATGAAAAGTAAGTGATAAATAAGTTAGTAATATGTATTACTAGTAAGTAATAAATACCCGAATATATATTATATATATTTTTTTATACTGAAGTTCATTTTTAACTTAGTCATTACATAGAAACACTTCTTTGAAAAATACCTGTTTTGATAATCACGTTGTGCATAAGAAGTCTAATAAATCTCAATCAAAAGAAGACATTAGATTGATCTCTTATTCGAGTCTCGACAGGAAGGCAAAGGGGGTGGTATATTGGTTTTATCCACAAAAGCTGATCAACACCATTCATTGATTAAAATTCTTCAAAACACCTGCGTGAAATCATTTATCTTTCCATGACACCGTAACTGTAGTGAACTGTAAACTTTGTTGTTACTTGTTAGTCAAGAAAGAAAATTAATTTTATCACAATATTATTATTGTTATTTCTTTAAGCAGCAAATATTTGCATGATATCACATGAGCTTCGCTTTGCTTGCTCACGAAAATTAATCTACCTACCTACCTACTAGTATTCTATGTACCTGATACACGTTATTACATAATGAAATGTTCGGAAGAAAATATTTTATAAATAAATTCTATAACCATGAACGTTTTGAGATTAGTTTTAATTGGAACTTAATTGAAGTATCCGCTTAATATTTCACCATGTAATTAATAACGGAGACGAGATGCTGTAAACAAATCAGTTCGGAAACCATGCAAGTGCCCATTGTTTTCGACAGAGTAGGGGTGAATGCTTCGTATAATGTCATTCGGACGCCGTCTCGGTTTAAGTTTAATTGGTTCTCGACAGATTCACCAAAAATGTATGCATGAGTAGCACAGGATGTAAATAATATTAACGATTTTTGTAGATTGCCCAAGAAATTATTGTTCTTTAAGCTTATCCATTTTTTCTGAAAAGATAAGCTAAGTGCGGAATGTTATTTTCTTTTAAAGTTTGAATTATTTGTGTATAAATAAATATGAATTACACATAAATTCAAATGTATGTGTTCGAAATTTAGTTGAAAAGTAAAATTGCATGAAATAAGTACTTTTGGCTAGAGTGAAAAAGTATTACGAATCTGTGTTTAAAAAAGTGACACCAATGGTGCGACAGGGTGCGACGAAACCAATCTGATTTTCTAGAAAACTTGCAGTAACGAAGCTCTTTCATAAAGGAAACGGGGAAAAAGCAAAAATATGACACATGCAACCAGGGACTGATCGGGGTCACGCAGGTCATGGCGTGAAATTGAAAGAGCACCAGCACGGATGCGGTGACTTGCTAGTTGCGATGTTTATATCCAAACATCGTGAAAATGTTTTCACGCTACACCATGTATCGTTATCAGTTTGAGCTCTGAATTGACGTATATTAATAATGTGCTTTTTATTTAGGTAAACATGAGTTAAAAAATAGTATATTTTTATGTGCCTAAGGACATACTCGATAGATAGTATAACGGTAATATTGACTGCATTCAGAACCACAATATGTTTGAAGCACTGAACTATGTTCACCAGATTAACAAAATAAACCTTTTTTTAATTGCACACATCAAAAGTGTCTAGGGATCAATTACATTTTTAACTATAAAAAAATTATCCAACTAATATTTATCAAATCTAGTCTTTTTACGTTAATTCCTATGTTTAAGTTAACAAATTCTCCATATATTTTGTAAAAATTAAGAAAAATTACAATTTTTGCAAATTGTGAGAAATTAACCTAAGTTAATGTCGTCAATTAAATGGCAAAAAAAGGGAAAATGAGGATTTTTTAAATTTTTTTTGTAAAGATAAAAAAAATAATAATCTGTGTTTCCACCATTGACACGAATTACACAATCACAGCGATTTGGCATGGATAAAATCAGTTCATCAAAATCCCTTTGAGGAATGGCCGCTCACATTCTTTCTAACAAGTCAAAAAGTTGGTGTGGGGTGTGCACGGCATCCATACTCGGCAGAGCTCTTCTTTGAAGCATATCCCATGCGTGCTCAATCGAGTTGAGGTCTGGCGATTGAGCAGGCCACGGCAGAACGTCGATGCAAGCGTCGGCAAGAGCGCGTGTGATACGACTCTAGCCGTGTGTGGACGTGCATTGTCGTGCATTGGTCGAAACGAATCATCCAACCGGCTTCACAGAGGGATGATCACGTCTGAAACAATCCTCTCTGCATAAATCTGAGCATTGAGGTTGCTCCTGATCCAAATGAAATCGGTTCTTCCACCGATTCAAATACCGGCTCAAACCATTATTGTTCCCCCTCCATATGAATGAACTTCTTGACAAAATTTCAAACGTTCTTGACGTCCAGAGATTTTCCAAACTCGAGTACGTCTCGTGTCCGGCCTCATACCGAAACGAGATTCATCGGAAAAGCAAACGCAACGCCAGTCTTCTTCCTCCCAATTTCCGTGTTCGCGAGCCCATTGTAAACGGGCCCTACGATTGCAGGGTGCTATAGGCAGAACTCTCAGCGGCCTTCGGGAACGCAGGCTCACTTCACGTAAACGATTTCGGATGGTTTGGTCGCTTACCAGCAAGCCTAAAGAGCTGTAGAGTCTCGTAGCCTCGTAGTCATGGCGGTCATAGTACGATTCCGTCGAGAAATATTTTGGATGTATCGGTCCTGTCTGCGAGTGGCGATGCGAGATCGTTCTAAAGGACGATGCCGAACGATAAATGGCCGAGCGACATAAATGTCGCTCGGCCACGCTGCCTGTGGTACGATAGCGTGTCCAGAGACGGCTTATGACGCTCTGTGTAGTGCCAAGAGCGACAGCCACAGTACGTTGCTTGGAACCAGCTTGCAACATTCCGAGGGTTCTCATGATCTCTTCTCATGTCAAATGAAGTCGTCACTCCATATCGAAGCAATTTTTTTCAGTTACGATGCAAAAATTGTAATGGTTTTGTAAAAACGCTATTACGAGGGCTGCTATTTATGTATCCGGACTGGCCAGTTACAGAACAATATTAAAAAAGTAATTATAATATTTAAAAATGGAACTCTATGGCTGAAGAATACAATTTGTTTCATGTAGCTGTCATTTGTTTATCCTTTGTGGCGTCATTTTGAAAATTGCGAGTCTTTATCACCATGGATTTAAGTCGTGAAAATTTTCGTGCTATGATTTATTAAGATTTTCGGCGAGGGCTAACTCAAAAACAGTGCATCGATCAACTCACTTCGACTTTTGGGGACGAAGCACCATCGAAAACTACTGTGTATCACTGGCTTAGTGAGTTTAATCGTGGGCGGTCTGTGCTTACGGACGAAGTTAAAGAAGGTCGCCCTAAATCGGTTGTTGTACCTCAAAATATTGATGTTGTGCGGGAACTAATAATGCAAGATCGTCATGTTACATATCACGAGATAGAGACGTCTCTGGGCATAAGTATGACGAGTATATATAAAATATTACACGAACATTTAGCTGTAAAAAAAATTTGTTCACATTGGATTCCGCACAATTTGAGAATTGATCAAAAAAGGGCTCGTGTCGTTGTCGAGTGTGAAAAAATGTTTTAAAAGTACAATCAGGGTGCGTCAAAAGCTGTCTATAATATCTACACAGATGATGAATCTTGGATTGGATTTATATGCGTATGATCCTGAAACTAAACAACAATCCACGGTTTGGGTGTTCCAAGATGAGCCGAACCCAACAAAAGTCATTCGTTCAAAAAGCACTTTGAAGCAAATGGTCGCTTGTTTTTTTGGTATAAATGAACATGTAGCTACAGTGCCACTAGAGGATCGTAAAACGGTTAATTCTGAATGGTACACCACCATTTGTTTTCCAGAAGTCTTTGAAGAAATAAGAAAGAACAACCGTCAACGCAGAATCCTTCTTCATCATGACAATGCTAGCTGCCACACATCGGCCGAAATAACTCGGTATTTGGAAGATCAAAAGATCGAATTAACGGGTCATCCGCCGTACAGCCCCGACTTCGCCCCCAACAACTTCTATTTGTTCCCAACCGTGAAGAATAAATTACGTGGTCAACGTTTTTCGAACCGTGAAGAGACTGTTGATGCGTTCAAAATGCACGTTTTGGTGATACCTCAATCCGAATGGAAAAAGTGCTACGAAAATTGGGTCCAACGCATGCAAAAGTGCATCGATCATCATGGTGAATATTTTGAAAAGCAATAAAAACTATGAAAAATGCTATATGTTTGTTTCACTTTGTTATTCCGGATACATAAATAGCAGCCCTCGTACACACTTTTATAAGAATCCTGATTGACAGTTCATTTCCTATTTTTAATCAAAATTTAAAGAAAATTATTTATTCAAATAACATAACATAACTTCACGCTGTATCCTTAACGGGGTAGTCAGAGAGGACGAAGCGCCAAGCGTCGCGGTTCTTACATACTTCTTTCGCTTCCTCAAATCTCATCATTCTCCTCATACATTTTCGCCTAGGAATGCGAGAGCTTTTGACATTGCCATCCGCTAAGACTGGCTATTTGATCTTCATAAGTCAGCCTTGGTCTTCCTTGGCTTCTTTTACCACTCATTTTCGCTCTGTATATTTTCTTCGTCAGTCTTTCATCACTCATTCTTTCCATGTGCCCGAACCATCTAAGCATTCCTTTCTTCATTTTTACAATAACACTGTTGTGCAACCCTGTCATACTGCGTATCTCATCATTGCTTATCCTGTCCGCAAGCGTGACACCGCACATATTTCTGAGAGACCGCATCTCCACAGCATTTATCATACTTTCACTCGATTTCGGGCATATCCAGGCCTCACTGCCGTACAACAAAGTTGGCACCAACACCGCATTGTGGATGGCCATTTTAGCAGTGTTAGATATATTCACACTACCCACTAATGCGGACAGAGCACCGTTCACTTTATTGCCAGCTGCTACCCGTCTCTCCACATCCAACTCGCATCTTCCATCCCTCGAAAACGCACTCCCCAGGTACACAATTTCATTCACCTGTTCTAGACATTTTCCATTTACACTAATCACACATTTCGTTTGTACCGCTTCTCTTTCAAACACCAGAACCTTAGTTTTGTTCACATTCATTTTCAATCCTTTTACTTCACAATCTTCTTTCATACACGTGACTAGTGTCTGCAACTTTGCTTCTGATGGTGCTATTAGCACAGCATCGTCAGCGTACAATAGGCAATTTACCATTGTGTCACCACATCCCATACCACTCATATTACCTTTCAATCTCTGGAGGCAACTGTCCAAATACAGCACGAATAGCCAGGCAGACATCACGCAGCCCTGTCTGACACCAGAGCAGACTTCAAAGCAGGGCGACATGTCACCGTCTATCCTTACACAGGCTCTGTGGTCTAGATATAATGACCTCACAGCCTGCAGTAAGGAGCCCTCCACGCCATATTCAGGCAGAAGACTCCACAATTTCTTCCGCACTACTCTATCGAATGCTTTCTCTAGATCCACGAAAGCGCAGAAAACTTTCTGACCTAAAGCCAGAAATCTCCCCACGATAACGCGAAGCGAGAAAATCTGATCCATACAACCCCTACCGTTCCTGAATCCACCTTGCGCCTCCCACAAATATCTTTCTGAAACGCCTTTCATACGTTCAGTCAATACTTTAGTATAGACTTTACTCGCTAAGTTGACCAAGCTGATGGCCCTATAGCACGCACAGTCTAGGTAGGAACCTTTCCCTTTATATAGAGGTACTATGACTGCCGTGCGCCAGTCCTCTGGAACCTCCCCCTTCTGCCAACAAAGGTTGCAGAGTGCACAGAAGGCATCCCAGACCCTAGGACCACCATACTTGATCATCTCAGCAGTCACCTCATCAATTCCCGCAGCCTTTCCACATTTCAAACTTCTTATCACTTTCTCAATCTCTTTCATACTAATGGCATCCTCCAGTCCCAGGCCTGAGTGTGGCAATTCATTAGAATCGCTCTCAGTATCAGAGACGGAGTCGCCAATTATTTATTCAAATAGTGAAAATCACTAAAAAGAATCTAGACACTTTTGATGAGTGTATTTTAGTGTTTCATTGCCCGCAAACAATGTTTTAATTTTTTAAACAAAAATTTTATTAAGTTTTTTCTTCCAAAAACAAAAAAAAAACAATTTTGTAACTGTCGTTTTATTATTGTCGTTCATAACTGTTCATAACTGATGACAACATTTTATCTTTTTTTTGTTTTCATATGTCAACTCATGGAATTTAAATACTTGTTATTCGTTTATTAATTCCACGGTCTAACTACGAGTATATTAAAAATATTGTGTATCCTAGCTTCAATTATTACGAATCTAAACCAAATTCAAATTCATACGTCATTATTCCTAGCACCAAACATAATATTATTAGGAATAGTATCAATATTATTTGTAACCAATATTAATAGGCACCCTTACATTTCATTTGATAAGACAGTGTGTGTTTATGTACGTATGTGTTTAAATATACAGGTATGTGAATTTTTTAACATTATCTAGACTGTACATACATAAATTATGAACATAGACCTTACAGCAATTCAGCGTGTAATATTTTAGCAGTTATTTTTCATTATTTGATATTGATTGTTAAAATTATGACAAAATTTAAATTCAAAAAGAGAAAACGATTCAGTGCACTATAAAGGAATTCGAGAACACCATCCGTATTTTTGTGTAATATATTTAATTTTATCAAGGTATTATTAGTCGTCGAACCTAGGTCGTCCTAGCGTTGGGGAGGTAAAAATACAAAATATTATCAATTAAGCTGTTAATTTATAGTATGAACTAGCCATTCTTATTTTATGCTTTATTTAAAAAAAAATTAACACTCGCAAGCTACTGTGCAGTCGGAGCAGACGCGATACTTGTAATTGCTTTTCTGTTGTTTTCATCACTGTTTATGTATTTTCAGTGAAAATCTATTGAAATTAATTGAAATTAATGAAATTATATAGTAGAAATAAAACATTACGTTACTCAAACTTCGTATAGTAAATTTTAATGTTGTTTAAAGAGGATTATATTACAATTTTGAGTTTAATATTTTTTGTTCATAATCTATTATAGTATAATGTAATAGTAACCGATCTTAATTTTTGCTTAAGTCAGCGAATTCCTTAAAAGTTTTAATGTTATCAAAAAGTATAAAAAAGCACAGGAGTTCTCGAGTATAAACAAATAAATACTATTTTAAAATGTTATTAATGTTCTAAACCAAACATTTTTGGTTTCTATAGTCGACCGACAACATTCTTTCTTTGTATTCCTATATTTCAATCAAAGCAATCACACTTCGTTTTTATTATTGATTTAATCGGTGCAATCAAGTATTTACCTCTTTTTTAATTCCTAACTGAACTCTGAAACGGAAATGTTCAGCAGACATATGAATGAAGGTTATAAGAGCAATTGTGTCTACGGACACGTAGCGTGTCCAGACATAAATCGTTACATCTAACGGTCGACGCTACTGTCACGTCCGTTAGATGTGAATACGTCTATAGAAAATGTATATATTGATGTTTTTATATGTGTGCTGATGCGTGCTGAACACGCTGCGTGTCTGTAGTTTTGAAATCTCTTTTGTAACTTCGATGTGTGTTTGACGATCGCAAACTACCAAAGCCAAAAGTTACAAACTAGAGATTTGAAATTTGACATAATCAGAGATTGTAACAGTCTACGGATTGTAACAGATCACGATAAATTTAACCCCATTGAATAAATGTGTAATGAAAGCTAGTAATCCATAAAAACTATCAAATGTTTGAGAACTCACATTCGTTCCAAACCTAAAGAAAAAAGAAAACCACAAAAACAAAACGAATATTATGTTAATAAAAATAAAAAATAATTAGACACTTCGAAAATTGTTTATCCCGCTCCTTTTATTTGTAAATTATTTATCGGAAAAATTCGAAATTAATCTAAAAAGTTTATTATGACGTTAACATCAAAGGGAAAATACAATAGGCTGCGTTGTAAAGTTGCTCTGAAGGAATTACTGATTAACTGATGCATGACAGCTCAGTTCAGAATATTCATAGCGTGAAGCCCGACTCGCACTCGGTTTGAACCCCGAGACGTCTCACATATCGAAGTCCCGGGACTTTTCCTAATTTTTTGTCACGTGTCTAGGGAATTTTGGTTCGACTCGAGATACGGCGTCGTGTAAGAGTTTTATTTATAAAGGCAATATAATTACACAGAAAATAATTTTAATTCCAAACAAAAAAAAACAAGTACCTATACATTGTACTGGTACAATCAATGTTCCGCACTGTTAGGTGTTAGTTGCTACGCGGTTGCTACGAACCGCCAGTGCCAACCCCAAAACAAAGTTTATCTTAAGTATTTCCGTTTATGTAAAAAATACTGCCATGTAGCCGTAAAACTAATTTTGCGATGGTTTTTTTTATTTACGTATTTTCATCTCCGAAGAAACTTCAGTAAATATTCTTTCATGTAAATTTATTTTCAATTTTTCTGCGTAATGCTTTTGAAGATAAGGTGATAACGTAACGGTAAGGTATGAACATAAGATGGACAATAATTTTGACGCGTACTTTTGAAAAATTGTTAAAAAAGTAACGGTTAGTAGAAATGCTTCATTTGAGTTCTCACATTATGAACCCGAAGAAAAATTTCTTTTTTAGTTTTCTTGTGATGAATTCTTATTATTTTTAACTGTTTTCCGCCCCGTATTCCAAACCCAGCAATCGACACGTGTTTCGCCTCTTATGGAAGCATCCTCAGGATATTCCAGAGATCAGACTCTGTTAGCTGACTAAATTCAGTTTTAAGTGATGAATTCGTACCATATATTCCCTCTCTCTGAATTCTCTGTTACGAATATACCACTTAAAACTAAATTTAGTTAGCTAACAGAGTCTGATCTCTGGAATATCCTGAGGATGCTTCGCTAAGAGGCGAAACGCATGTCGATTGATGGGTTTGGAATTTTGGTCGGAGGATAGGATAGTTACCTAAATATTACAAGAATTTATCACATGAAATGGAATTTCGCAAAGTACTTGAGTCCACGCAACATTTTATCAAAACTAACCCCCAAAAGCAAATACTGCTTTTGAAATTAAGTTCTATCTTTAGACTACCACATCTCATAACTGTTCTTTAACTATTTTCGTTGAATAGCCTCTGAGAAAAAAGATGGACACCGAAATCATTTCGTAAACCTGTTTTACAATTTTAGAATGCGAAATGTATTTTTAATTTTGGAATGATTATGATCCTTATTATTATTGATAATTAGTAGGTATAATTACTAAGTTTTCTGTTCTATAAATATAAGATTTTTAACCAAAACGTGAGTTTGTGGTTAAACGTTCAAATTGTTTAGGTACACTTTAATTATTGTCGAGACTTCTCAAACCGTAGTCGCACTTGATGGCTTTTTCTACTACAATTATCTATAAATTATTTTACACTGATTTTCGGTGCATAGGATTAACAGAGCTTGCAAAGAGATAACACTAAATTTCAAAATAATAAATGACGAAATTCAAAATTTCGTTGTTACGTTTGTTAGTCGGTTTACTCGGCTGCTCTTAGCAGCCACAATTCTGCGGCCAGGCGTCTCTCGGATTAAATTTTCCTAACTGAATTACAAGCGGCACGTTGATGCGTGTGTGGAGTAATGAGGACTTACCTTCTACTCACATGAATAAACTCTCATATGTCTGTCACAAATTACACGTCGATTATTAACACACGAATCACGTAAATAACAAAATAATCTCAATCAAGTGATAATTGCACAAACAGTTAATTTTAATGTATGAGATATAAACGGTATGATACTTTGTTCATATAATATGTAATATGTATATGTAGTAGGTAAAGCAGTACCTGCGTTTAACCTAAAACAATGTATTCATGTTTTTGGATTTCTTATTTCTGTTGTGCGACAGTCAAGAACGGCGTATTTTAATTTTTTGTAATGAGTAAACATTCATTATTTATTTTTTTCAGTTTCATTATTTGTAGATAATCAAGAGTTCCGAAGCACCTGAGAAGACTGAAGTTCCACCGATAACGTACCTATCAAGTGACGTCCATACGATTTTATGTTTTTTATATTTAAATGTTTTCCTTAAATGTATTTGAACTTTAAAATAAAAATTAGTAACGTGCTGAATATTTATAATAATTACAGTCCAACGCAACAACGTTGCCATTGCAATGGGTATATTTCAGCTGGGACAAACGCAAACGGACTTAATTTCTAACTAATGCTATAATAATAGTACTAATAGTGGACAATGGGCGGAAAATAATTGAGACAGAGCGAACTGACAGAGAGAGCTGGAGCGCCCTAGTATTAACTCCTTCCTTTTGGCCGTATACAATGTAGAGCGGTTCGATCCGGTACTTTCTGATCGGCTCGACTCTCTGACTCTGAGGAGGGACATTGCGTCCCTAAGCATATTTTACTGCATCCATCATGGGGAATGTTCTGAGGAATTGTTCGGAGTACTGCCCGCTGCTGAATTCCATTACAGTATGTCACGCAATCGACTGTCCTTCCATTCCCACCACCTTGACGGATGGCGGTCTACAACTGTACGTTTTTACTACATTTTCTACCACGTACGGCAATTTTGTGGAACCAGCTTATAGCGGCGGTATTTCCGGACCGCTACGACTTAGGGACCTTCAAGAAACGAGCCTACTCTTTCCTTACATGCCGGCAACGCACCCGGTGATTCCCCGGACGTTGCGTGTGTCCATAGTCGGCGGTGATCACTTTCCATCAAGGGACTCGCTTGCTGATTTGCCCCCTCCGCTATAAAAAAAAAAGACAAAGACGAAAGCAGTAAAATAGACTTACCCATTGGCGCGATGGTCTGTGCATTTACTTTCGAAACCGAGAGCCCTGCAGTCAATTTGCGGCAAATTAGAATCGAACTTTTCTAAATTTCTAACGAGATCCAAAAAAGATTAAAACACAAACTTTGGTCTTTTATAAGCATATCAAGCATTCACTGACTGACAAAAATACACTAACGGTAATATAGGAAATTGTTCCACTTACCAATTTTAATATAGAGATTTACCTTTCGTTGCTAGAGTAAAATCAAAAGTGGCAACAAAATGTTAAGGATATTATGAAAAAAAAATTTGCTCGGTTGGTGCCGAATCTTAATACAGAGATTTACCGTTTATTGTTAGAGCGAAATCAAAAGTGACAATAAGACGCTAATGACAATAAGATGGTAAAAAAATATTCCGCTTGTTGCCAAATCTCAATAAAAAAATTTGCCTCTCATTTCTAGAGGAAAATCTAAATAAGGAAAAGCTAAAAGAAAAATAAAAAAACTAGTTTGACTTCTACTGAGGAAGTACTTCCCAAACGAAGTCTGTGATAAAGTTTTACTTTTAACAGGCTTACTTATGCCTACTGTAGGTTATTAATACTTTAATTACTAACATTTTAGAGTTCCTACTTTTAAAAGGTATAACTTTAAATAGAAAAGAAAATATCTCGGACCGTTCATTAAAATAATTTAGATTCATTTATATTTATGATAACATTTTATACCGTCTTATCCATACATTTCTCACGTTAATGCAGTTTAATACAACAGTTCCTAGGGGGTGATTTAGAGTAGTGATTCGAACGGAATGAGGGTTTCGCTAATGTAATTTTCATTCTCGTTCAAGACAAATTTATGTAACAGCTGAAATATTTTTCTTGACCTCGTGTTATTCAAGAGTTTTCTTCCCGGTAGTTATTCACACCTTTCATTATATTCGCGATTTAAAGAAATGTCAGAGACGCCTATTTAAAAGTACAGCGCCTTCCTATAATTCTACTTTTATTCAATATTATGTTTTAGAGTGATGAATTCCTATAAGCTTTTTAGCTGTCTTCCGTCCAAAGTTTCAAACTTATTAATTTTTAAACGTAGAATGCCACGTAGATTTTTCTGTTTCAAAAATTTGGTGTTAGTTAGCTAACAGATAGTGCCTGAGGATGCTTCGTTGAGAATAGAAGCATGTGTCGATCAACCAGTTAGAAACTTTGGGCAGAAGATATCCAAAAATACTGGATGTTGCCCGGAGGTCGAAATTCGAACGTAAATATGGATATAAACTTATAATATAAACTCTTTAGCGACAATCTTTACTCTGCGCGACTGTTTGATCTAACGCGGTCTAACATATGCATGTACTAGCTGTACTCGCAACTTCGTCCGCGTGGAAAACTTTTCCGTGATTTCTCTGGCTTACCGAGTTTACCCGAGATACCTATATTATTGGAGGTCTTGAAAAAGTTACTTTGCATACGCCATATTTAATTTATGATGATGTCAAATGTACAGAAACTTTCTCCTGTGTATTCCATTTCATTTGATACCTATATTGTTGGAGAACTTGAAAAAAGTTACTTCCTATCGCGGAGCATCCGCCATATTGGATTTATTAGATGATGTCAAATATACAGAAACCTTCCCGTGCGTATTCCATTTCATTTGATACCTATATTGTTGGTGTTGAACAAAAAAATTATTTCCTATTATGGAACATCCGCCATATTAGGTTTATGATGACGTCACATACACAGAAACATATACAGAAACCTTCCCCAGCGTGTTTCATTTCATATGATACCCATATTGTTATGCAACATCCGCCATATTGGATTTATGATGTCATCACATATATAAATAAAGCATGTCATTTTATTAATATTAAAGTAATTAAAAGTAAAAGTAATCATAATTATCGGTTCAGCGGTTTAGTATTTCCCCTATACATTTTCATCCTCCTTTTCACTCCTTTAGCGGTAGATTTTTGATAAAAAAAAGAAGTATATGTTTTTAATAGAAAAGATCTGTCATTGTACCAAATTTCATCTTAATCGGTTCAGCGGTTAAGCATTTTCCACATAAAGTTTCATCCCCCTTTTCACCCTTTTAGGGGTAGATTTGTGAAAAAAAATATCCGTCCCCTGGCACAAAAATCGGTCCGGCGGTTAAGCCGTAAAAATGTACCAGACAGACAGACAGACAGACTTTCACATTTATAATATTAGTATGGAGTATGGATAGTATGGAAGTATAGATCATCACAAACTTTTATGACTTTGACATCGACAGTCTTTTTGACATTGGCATTATTATTTTGTCTGCACATAGAACATATTTATAAAAAGCCGACCAAATGCCGTACTTGTGCTTATTTATACAATTAGCGCACCGCTCCGTGGTTGTTACAGCCATCCGTCCACAACAAAATCGTAAAGCTTTCTTTTCACGTGAAAAGAAATGTGTGTAATATAATGCAATCCTTATAATTAATGTTTACCTTCAATGTGCACCTTATCAATGGTTTTCTTTAAAATATTTCCTTGCGATACCTTTGGAAATAAAGTAGAAGACAACTATTTCGACGTGTATTTTCGAAAAATTGTTAAGAAAAGAATACATAGTTCAAATATGCTTTTTGATTTCGTGGTTTAAAGAACTTCAATCTCAAAAAATCTCAAAAATTATGTTAACTTTCTAGTTAAACTCTTAAAAGTGTAAAACTAATCTCTACAACAAGAACTCAACTTCTGAAGTTCTCCTCTATCTTTGGTTTATCACTTATTATAACCGCATACCATTTGACAACTGTTTGCGTCAAATAATTTCAGAGACGAACAACTATGACAAAGTGACAGACAAACAAACAAAGGGACACCTGAGAGGATTTTATAAGTGTTCTTTTTTTTCAATTTTGGAAGCCCTAAAAAGCGATTGAGGTAGGTTTATTAGCTTTTTCTGAATCAGAGCAGAGCAAATGTTCTTGGGCCCGTTTTCTAAAATGATACAAGTGTGAATCTCTGATTGAGCACAGTTAGAAAGAGATGCCGTTACATACGATAAATAGTGGCATTTCTTTGTAACTATGCTCAAGCAGAGATTCACACTTGAGTATCGTTCTGGAATACGGGTCTTGAATTGTTAAGTGTATCTGTGAGTCTGTTCGTTCGAGTTTACACGGACATGACAGATTAAGAGACTAGTTACCTAATAGGTCATATTATATCGTTATACTATCTTTATTGTGAAGGGAACAGAATTATTTTGAAAGTATATAATGCAGCGACATTTCGTATATCACGCAGACAGCCTCAGAACTAAAAAGTTAGATGTTTAATCTGTTTTCTGAAAGTATCCTAACATTCAAAGTTTTCTTTAAAATAGTTAGTCTTATTTACTTTTATAAGTACATAAATAATCGCCTTTTTTCCTTTTTTACGTCATACATACATACATACATATCCTCACGTTGTATCCTTAACGGGGTAGTCAGAGAGGACGAAGCGCCAAGCGTCGCGGTTCTTACATACTTCTTTCGCTTCCTCAAATCTCATCATTCTCCTCATACATTTTCGCCTAGGAATGCGAGAGCTTTTGACATTGCCATCCGCTAAGACTGGCTATTTGATCTTCATAAGTCAGCCTTGGTCTTCCTTGGCTTCTTTTACCACTCACTTTCGCTCTGTATACTTTCTTCGTTAGTCTTTCATCACTCATTCTTTCTATGTGCCCGAACCATCTAAGCATTCCCTTCTTTATTTTTACAATAACACTGTCGTGCGACCCTGTTATACTACAGATCTCTTTATTGCTTATCCTGTCCGCAAGTATGACAGCGCATATCTTTCTCGCATCGCATTTCTTCTGCATTTATCATACTTTCACTAGATTTCATGCATATCCAGGCCTCACTACCGTACAATAAAGTTGGCACCAACACCGCTTTGTGGATGGCCATTTTGGCAGTGTTAGATATATTCACACTATCTACTAATGCGGACAGAGCACTGTTCACTTTATTGCCAGCTGCTACCCGTCTCTCCGCATCCAACTCACATCTTCCATCCCTCGAAAACACACTCACTCATACACAATTTCATTCACTTGTTCTAGACATTTTCCATTTATCCAAACCTCACATTTCGTTTGTACCGCTTCCCTTTCAAACACCAGAACCTTAGTTTTGTTCATATTCATATTCAATCCTTTCATTTCACATTCTTCTTTCATACACGTGACTAGTGTCTGCAACTCTGCTTCTGATGGTGCTATAAGCACAGCATCGTCAGCGCACAATAGGCAGTTTACCACTGTGTCAACACATATCATACCACTCATACTACCTTTCACTCTCTGGAGGCAACTGTCCAAATACAGCAGGAACAGCCAGGCAGACATCACGCAGCCCTATCTGACACCTGAACAGACTTCGAACCAGGGCGACATGTCACCTTCTATCCTTACACAGGCTCTGTGGCCTCCCACGAGAGCCTCCCACGCCATACTCAGACAAAAGACTCCACAATTTCTTTCGCACTACTGTGTCGAATGCTTTTTCTAGATCCACGAAAGTGCAGAAAACTTTCTGACCTACAGCCAGAAACTTCCCCACGATAACGCGAAGCGTGAAAATCTGACCCATACAACCCCTACCGTTCCTAAAACTACCTTGCGCCTCCCACACATATCTTTCAGAAACACTTTTCATACGTTCGGTCAATACCTTGGTATAGCCCTTACTTGCTAAGCTGACCAAGCTGATGGCCCTATAGCACGCACAGTTTAGATATGAACCTTTCCCTTTATATAGAGGTACTATGACTGTAGTGCGCCAGTCCTCTGGAACCTCCTCCTTCTGCCAACAAAGGTTGCACAGTGCACAGAAGGTATCCCAGACCCTAGAACCACCATACTTGATCATCTCAGCAGTCACCTCATTAATTCTCGCAGCTTTCCCGTATATCCCGTTTATTACGTTATAAGTAGGGTAAATTAATCTAGTGTTATTTCTAATAAACGAATTTAGATATTTCGATATAGGTACCGTTATTAACGTTAAAGAATAAATTACACGTAAATGGGTTTGCTCTTATTCTTGGTATAAATGATTACATTGCTGTTCATAATTACCTTTCTCAATAAAGTGTTCTTTTAAATGTAAGTGTATATTGTGGTTGTTGCCCAACTTAGTTCAATTTATTGAATTGATTTACTTTGATCGTTATTTTGTTTTCCAAATTACTAGTTTGATATTACTAAATGTTATAGCTTATGATATTTTAATAAACGTTTATTGGTTCTACTACTTTTGTTATTGATCGTATTACAGTAATAAATTACATACGTATTTTTGGAATACAAAAATCAACTATGTTCTTCTACATAAAAAAAGATTTACACGTCACCCTTAGGGGCCAATGTGAAAAGGTTATAAAAATAATAGGTGCGAGTCGAGACAATAAAACGCACGTGACCATAAAGTGACGGTGTTACGATGTTACGAAAAATTGGCACGTAGAGCCCAATGGCAAGCAATCGCCGTCTCAGGTTTACTTGAGCTAATTGAACGTTTACTGTAGTACTTTAGTAAACATACGTCAAGAGGTGAAATGTAGGTCGTATCTTACGCGTCCATCTTAAACGAAGTTTTGTTTTCTCAGTTACTTTAAACATAAGGAACTACATATTGTATGCCATGTATTGCAAGTGCAGTGTTAGTAAGCTTTAATTATTGTGTGAAATGTAATTAGGTTGACACGAAGCATCCAAAAGTTTCTTCCTCCTGATAAAATCTTATCCTTGACAAAACAATAACGTTAATGATACCAGAAAAACAATAAGCTTTGATACTTTTTTAAAAAATAAACAGTTGTAAATAGGAATTAGTGCTGATTTTTAATTAGTATTAATCATGTTATAATATTGTGGATATTTATCTATACACATCAAATTGTATAGAATGCGACCAAATTGGCAACGTATTTAAAATGTCTACATGAAATTATATCACTCTTTCAAATTAAATGCGATAAAATGCTTCTTCTTACAAATACAATTATTTAAACCTTGAGCAATGAAGACGAAAATTCTTTGTGAACTCCACCCATTGTTAACATTTTATCAGGGAGTTTCCGTAAAAAAAAACACTTTATTCCAGTCACTACGGATGAAGATAGCAATAATTATGTAAGGTTTACCTACACACACATGTACTTTTCAGGATTGGAAACAAGAATCTGTATCTGTAGGAGTTTGTCTTGTTTTACATTAACACGCGGTAAAAGCGGTAAGCTTAAAATTATTAAAAACGAAACATGTATGGAATTAACTTAGTGACCGCATAAAGGTCTTTTGCTTGTAGAGTTTTTTCAAAACCCATTTAACGTAGAGCATTGGAAATGCAGACGTTTTATAGTTTATACATACATCTGTACTAAGTTTTTAAACGCAGTTGGGAAGATACGAAGATACCTCGTATAAGGTTTGATGAAAAAAAATTATGTTGTCCTAAACGGCACACGGATTAGTCTTCTTCATTTATTGAAGTTCGTGTCTAATTTGAAACGCCATTGTAAATGTTTCAACCAGGCCTCTCTCTTCAGCCTAACAACGGGGCAGTCTTGATGGGAAGATCTAAAACTACGGTTATCGGACCTGCCCAACGATATAGTACCTTTTCACTTTCTCTAGTCTTTTTCCCTCCACTCTAACTAAAAGTATATGGTTATTCTCTGGATCTCTTCTGGATATATGTTCGAAGTCTTTTCAAATTCGTTGATAACATATTGTGGACAGACTGTTTAAATTTTTAAAAATATAACTTAAGTTATGAATCTTCAAAAGTTAAGATGAAAATTTTACAATTTCGTAAACATCGTACAGAAGAACCATTTGTGCGCAATCCATTTCGCGCTTGACCCATTTTTGTCCATACATGTTGTGTTGAAATACTATATTGTAAAAGATATTCGATAGTTCTAGAATATTTTTTACAATATTGTATTTCAACACATAACATAATATTTCAACTTCCTTGTATGTGGAGATTTTGAGATTTTTCATGTTTGATTTATTTTCACTGATCATTGAAATGTTACGTTTGTATCATAGTACATAATATAATAATACTTCGGTGTTTGATACAAACGAGGCTAAATATAGTTGCATGCAGTTACCTACCGGATGAATGATCTAGTGGCGTCCATACCGGGTGTTTTCAGAAATAGAAAAAAAATTAGATTTACTAGATATTTATCCAGGCCGCGGTCGCTGATAATGAATGTGTGTCGTATGTACAGGTGAGTCAGGTTCTCAGATTTAGCTCACTGTTGCTGTTCGGAAATGACGTTTGGCTCTGTCATTTATAAAGTCACGGAGAAAACTCAATTATTCATTTTCCTGAACAGTGAATTTGATGTAAAATTTCATGGACTTCCTTTAATTTAAAATACTATGTTATTTAGAAGAATAGTATTATAAAGAACACGAACAATATTTGTATATTTGTAATTGCAGTCTCAAAAACGGCTCTAACGATTTCGATGAAATTTACAATATGGAGGTTTCCGGGGGCGAGAAATCGATCTAGCTAGGTCTCAATTCTGGAAAAATTCGTGTTCTATATGTCTTCACACACTTAAAACTTCTAAACTCTAAACTTTTCTAATTTCGCAACAGAATTTACTTTCTCATTAGAACAGTGGCTATAGCGTACGTCCACCACGCTGAAATGCGAGGGTCGAATCCTGCAATGTGGTCAAACATTTTTTGTTTTTTTTTTATAAGACATCGAGTAAAACTCGGTCGACCAGGTACTGTCTCAATATACTGTACTGTATTACTGTATTAGTATTGTAAGCAGTAGTAGTAGTAGTGTATTAGTATTGTATTAGTATGTAAGAACTTTTATAACAAATGAGTTTAATATAAAATATGCATACATTACTAGTCTATGTTCACCCTGTAGGTACAATACACACTAACTTTATTTTTTTTCCTGTAATTTCGAATTGAATTTCTGTAAATTTAAAAGCCTTTTGGATTTACTACTTTAAATAAACCCTACGCCACTGCTATACCCGTCCGCCCATCACAGTTTTTTTGAGACTTATTGACATAATGAACTGTTTGGAACAATAAGTAATCTCCAGTGATCAATTATAGAATTATAGTTAATAGTAAGTTATAATTTTTTTTAGGATATCGAGTTGGGTATTAAATGAAAGGCTTATGAGTCCGCCTATGCAGACTTTGGTGTGTTTAATGGCTTGGATCGCGGTATATGAGAAGACACAGTTAGATATTTCGATATAATAGGGGTTTATTGCTTTATAATAAAGTCTACAAATGTAGAAATAATACCGAAGACAGAAATCTTAATAAAAAAATTCAGAAAAACCGAAATTCGCTTGGATATTCTACAGAATTTAAAAATGACTTTTACTAAAATAGGTGATTTTAAAATGCTACATCTCTCCAATCGGTTTTTCAATTTGTAAATTATAAAATTAAAATAAAAAATGTTAAGACTTCACCGCGCTAAATTGTAATCAAATTGAAACTGCAATAAAAAAACAACCTTATTGCTGCAGTCATAGAACGGGGAGTAACGAACGAATTCGCTTGCTCTGGGATCCATGGGTAGACTCTTAAGTCACAAATTCAAAAATGTTACTGTGTTTTCTTTATTTACCACTTTTTTTTAAAAAACGCTTCAGAATTGCTGTCTACTGAAAAAAACCTTGAACTTTCCGAATAAAGAGGAGATTGAAAAAAAAATTTTAGAATTGCATTAGGTTAAATACTTTACCTTTTAATTTTAATAATGATAATAATCCCAGATAATTACACAAAATGTGTAACCCCAAACAAACCACTAGGCTCTTGTACTACGGGTATCACACAATAACTGAGGAAATTCCCAGTAACAACCAGACTCCAAGATAACTTAGAGAAGTTGTTTTTTTAAATTGAGCTGATCGGGGAGAGAACCCGAGGCCTCGGTTCGGAATGTAGATGCTTTACCATCGCGCTAGCGAGCCAGTTCATCCAGAATATAATTTACAACGATGAATCAAATTACAACAAAGAATTAAAAGAAACAAAGTTACAAATTTCATATAAAAAAATGTAACAATGAAGTTTAATTGTCGGTTAGCAGTCAGAAATAATGAATAAATGATTTTATGTAAATGCACGCGGCCGTAGTTGGTGATTTTGATGACAAACTTAAATCTTCATTGAGTGTCCGATTCCAAAGAAGCGGCTTATTGAGAGAAATTATCAAGAACAGTCGTGTATCATTTTTCTACACGGAATTAAATTACAATGGTTTTCAAATACTAACCACAGTAAACACGTGTAAGTGTAGTGTGTACATTTTGTAATACATGTGTCTCTGTGATTCATGTCGACGTATAAAAGGTGTCTGTCTTCCTCAGTGTGGACACACATGTCTCATCACAATAGAGACGAAAAATTTGCTATTATAATGAAAGTATCGGTACTAGAAGGTTCTTCGTTCAAGGACAGACACTCAAGAACATCCGATACTATAATTAAGTGATACAAATCTTTTTTAATATCGAAGCTAATCCACATTGTGGCAGTTGCTTTGGAGAATAACAATATGTTCTAACACCCTTTTTAATGACAAGAAAATATTATTACATTAAAATGATAATTAAGTGTAACGTGAAGCTTAGGATGTAGGACAGAGTATTATGTACTTAAAATCATGAGTAAAAGTTAATTAATTTTAGGAAATTGTTAATAAAACGAATAATGAATTATGTTATTTTAACATGTACTTTACTGTACCTACACAATCTATCGGATTTTATACATAATTCAACACACTTGATACTAGTGTGACTTGATTTATACCTATCATAGTATATGTTGTAGCATGTATAATGTATTATAAATATTTAACAATAAGTGGTTCTTTTGGGAATAGACTAGTTAATTGATACGCGCCAATACGAGACGTTATATTTCTCACCTTTAATCACAGAATCCAACAAGCTGGTGCACAAAATAATTTCAGATTATTATGTGCAATTATGATTATGATAAGAAAACCTATTCCGATCAATGTATTCTTAGTCTTATAAAATGATGGTTATGTTAGGACACAGGATTCATTGGGGTTTGCGATTTCCAAAAATCGAACCCAAAACATCTTGATTAACGCTTTGGTTTCGTAACCATAGACCACAGAGGTCGTTAAAATATATGTGCACTTTACGGTAAGATTTCAAAGGAGCTTGCTCCAGCAAGTATTCGGATTGTATTATGCAATATACACCCTGTTGCGGTTTTCCCAAGATTTCACAATATGTTGTTCTTCAAAAAAAGTGTAAAAATATTTTTATAGAATTGATAACGCGCAACGGTTACGTGCGGCAAGTGTTACAGGCATTCATATGGCTACTTAGTAACACTTAATAGTAAGACGATTACTTACTCACGTCCTTTGTAACGTTAAATTACATAGATACATACATATTAAATTGTCATTTATATCATTTATAATTACTATAATTAAGATATATTCCTTTTATGTTTTTATCTAGAAAATTCTAATGACTTCGACAACAAAAATGTATAAAAATTGTACTGAAAGTATACATTGCGGACAGAGGGTTATACTAATTATTTACATACATATCTTCACACTGTATCCCTAACGGGGTAGTCAGAGTACTACCATTATACTAATATATTAATATATTATTAATAATACTAATTATTTATAAGCTTAAGTAATAGCGATGAGCAAATAACCTCATGAAAAAAACCATTTCTAAGCACATAATGATCAGTCTATTTTGGCACAAAATTTACTAAGGGCGTCTCGTAAATTACGTTAGTTGGCAGTGTAAAAACAGTTTAATAAGATACACTCTTTTGACTATCCTTTTAATAATAATAGACGTTCTACCAAGCGCCGAGCAAGACACCAATATAATGTTTTATTTTCTGCAGGATTCACAACTTAACGTGATAGATTTACATACCTTTACTCGTTCTGTATCGTGTGTAGAGATCTGTAACAACAGTGAACGTTTTATTAATTACAATATATTGCAACAAAACGCCATTGTTACATATTGTAACATTTTTTCGCTATTGTACCTTCTTTTTAAGAGCTTAGAGGTTATCAGAGAAAATAATTATAGAACTGGCAAGTTAAAAATTTAAATATGTTTTTTTTTGGGAGAATAGAACAGGATTTAAAAAATGAGAAAAAAAAAGAGAGCGAGGTGTTTTTTTAGACAGAACAATAATGGTTGTGATGGAGTAAAAAGGAGATTATTTTTCTCCTCAAAAAAGAAGATATTTGATTTCTTTGTAAAAGTAAAATCTGTTAAGAATATTAAAGATGTTGACAAAGTGAAAAAGAAAGAGGCTCGAACCAGAAAACTGATATCGCCCAAACTTCCAAGGCAAATGGACCCCTCGACAAGAATAAGGGGAGCAATGGTTTCAATCGGATAAAGAGCACATCAATCATGGTGACACACCAGTTTCATACGAGTTTATAGAAGTTATATTTACAATGACGATGCTGATTGCAGAATTTTACAAAGTCGACTTATAATTTTGGAGATAACATTCGAGAGTGGAGTATGGGACAATACAATCTAATTTAAGCCAGTGGTTTGTGTTTTTTTATCATAATGTGTAAATTATAAGGTGAAAGGTATTTATATCTGATTTTTGTAAACTACACCACACCATCACAACCACTTTGATATCTTTCTGTTTCTATTTTATTTACAAAATTTATTCTGGTTTATTTGTTTCAAATTATATTACAATTTTCTTCTTAAAATAGAATTTTATTTAAAAAGATTTCCAATAAATTTCAAAATTTACTTTATCCATACCCTTTTTGTGGCATCCGGGTGGGATGCCGGGTACTAAAAGAAATTCATGTTTTTTTTTTAAATTGTTGAATACAATTGGCAATGAAACAATACCTGTTATACACAATGGTGTTCTATCTACTGTAACAGCTTTGTGACAAGTTTTGTTAATTGTATAACCCATATTTTTAATAACCTTTGTAAATTTGCTATTTATCAATGACATCTGTGCTCCAGAATCTAATAATGCTTTAAATGTCTTATTGTTAATGTTCAATTCAATAAACATTCTATTGTCTAAACTTTTTGAAAATATCACCGGGGAGAGGATTTTTCCGTCACCCCGGTGTACATCTAGTTTTTTTTGATCTTGATTAGAAGAATTTGGATTACAAGTTGGACAATCATGGGTGATATAACCTGGCCTATGGCATCGAAAACATCTAATGACATATGCGTTTGTATCGTTTTTTTGATCTTCCGGTAGATCATGAAATCTATATAGGTTCATAGGTCAGGGTTTATTAGACGCTATAATTTATTCGGTTATATATTATTAGGTTAATTTGTTAGGTTAATTTATTTATCATATTAGGATATTTTTAAATAAAGTTACAAAAATATTAAAAATTTAATATTTTTCAGTTAAAAAAAATATTTTTTTTGTTATTAATTTTATTTTCGCGTTTTTAATGAATTCAATAATTTCAATGTTGATTTTAATTTATACGTAAGAGGTGGAAGTTGTGCTATTTTATTAAAAATATATAGGCATATTGAAGGAAAGGAATCAATTTAATTCAAAATTTTAAATTATTATTTATATTCTGAATTTTCTTTATCATTATATATTCAATTTATTCATTTTTATTTTAAAATTTTAATGTAGAACTGTTTATTTTAAATCTTCTTATTTGGAAATTTTAAAATAATATTCTATGGTTGGAAAGCGATTTAGCTAAATTAATGTTAATAATTTGATGTACAACTGTTTATTTTAAATCTTCTTATTTGGAAATTTTAAAATAATATTCTATGGTTGGAAAGCGATTTAGCTAAATTAATGTTAATAATTTGGTATTAGTTTCAAATTTTTTTTTGTAAGAAAGGGGAATATTTGTAACATTTTTTCGCTATTGTACCTTCTTTTTAAGAGCTTAGAGGTTGTCAGAGAAAATAATTATAGAACTGGCAAGTTAAAAATTTAAATATGTTTTTTTTTGGAAGAATAGAACAGAAGAATAGAACAGGATTTGAAAAATGAGAAAAAAAAGAGAGCGAGGTGTTTTTTTAGACAGAACAATAATGGTTGTGATGGAGTAAAAAGGAGATTATTTTTCTCCTCAAAAAGAAGATATTTGATTTCTTTGTGAAAGTAAAATCTGTTAAGAATATTAAAGATGTTGGCAAAGTGAAAAGAAAGAGGCTCGAACCAGAAAACTGATATCGCCCAAACTTCCAAGGCAAATGGACCCCTCGACAAGAATAAGGGGAGCAATGGTTTCAATCGGATAAAGAGCACATTAATCATGGTGACGCACCAGTTTCATACGAGTTTATAGAAGTTATATTTACAATGACGATGCTGATTGCAGAATTTTACAGTCGACTTATAATTTTGGAGATAACATTCGAGAGTGGAGTATGGGACAATACAATCTAATTTAAGCCAGTGGTTTGTGTTTTTTTATCATAATGTGTAAATTATAAGGTGAAAGGTATTTATATCTGATTTTTGTAAACTACACCACACCATCACAACCACTTTGATATCTTTCTGTTTCTATTTTATTTACAAAATTTATTCTGGTTTATTTGTTTCAAATTATATTACAATTTTCTTATTAAAATAGAATTTTATTTAAAAAGATTTCCAATAAATTTCAAAATTTACTTTATCCATTCCCTTTTTGTGGCATCCGGGTGGGAATGGTATAATATGTACTTATATATCCATATTCCTAACGGAGAATAGCCAAAGACAACAGAGCCTAACATTGCAAACTTTAAATTTTTTCGCGTTTTTAATCCACGTTATTCTCCTCACACACTCACCATAGTATGCGAGTGCTTTTAACATATTCGTCAGTTAACAATTCGTTTATTTGAAGTCCAAAATCAACCTTGGTTTATCTTAACTTCCACTACCACTCATTTTTGCTCTATAGAATTTCTTCGTCAATCGTTCATCATTCTTTATTTCTTAATTTAATATTGATTCTACTCTACCTAGACAAAAATAAATCGCTATTGAAATGTTTCTATTTCTTTTTTTAAAACAACCAAATATAGATAATGACCATAAAATCAATTATTATAATTGATAAATTTGAAATCAACTCATTTGCACTTGTGCTGTTATACTAAAACTACGTTATATTTAAACTGCACGACATATTATTTCAAGTTCCAAATAGGCAATGTTCATGTCACTCAATATATTTGATAACCAGCTAATTCAGAACCAATTTCGCGTTTAAGTCATACATAATTATATTAATTTCAAAATTCCCGTTTTAATTTTGTTTAAAAGAAGAACTTTGAACCTTTGAGACAAACACTATAAACTCATCGTATTCATGAAGCAGATAGTATAAGAGACACGATTTTATTTCGGGAAATGTTCCGAAAGTTGCACTGATGGAAAGTGAAGTGGATAGCTCACGTTCCAATATAATTTTGTAATATGTCCTTCGCTGAGACGACATGTCCAAGTCAATCTTTAATTCAATATATTATATATTTATGTTGGATTTCCAGCTACGGCTAAGCATTTCGTGTACCGAAAACTAAAATTTGTGCAAACATAACAAAGGACTTGCAATTTAATCTGAAAATATTGTACATCGTATCATATAAACGCAAATGTAGTAATCAATTGTTGCAGTTGCATGAATTATATTATTGTCATCGTTTACGAGCCTTTGTTTTATAAAAAACTGTATTTTATTTGTAGGTAATAATATGGTGATATTTATTATTGAAATAAAAATAATAAATGTCGACATCTTTATTCCGCTCAGTGGCTCATTAAAAGGTGTCTCGTGTTAAATAGAAACATTCATCCTGAACATAGAATTTTGGAACTAATTAATTAATTTATATAGGTATATAAGCAGAATATTCACGGCTTCAAAATTTTGTGTCATTGTCTTGGGCCAAAAGGTAAATAATTCAATTTACATTCAATAATTGCGATGACAAACGTTTAACGAAAATACGAAAATTCAACAAAACAATAGACGAAAGTTAAACAAAGTCAAAAACATTAATTGTTACAGAGGGGAATATAATAATCTTAGAGAAAGATGCACAAGCTTGCTCCACTTGAAATACTTAAGCTATATATACAATAATTTAGCTTAAGTATTTCATTAATACTTAAGCTATATATACATATAAGTGGTGTAAGCTCGAAATAAAAATTCAAATAGTACATTTTTTTTTATAAATGAAGGGGCAAACGAACAAGCGAGTCACCTTGTGGAAAGTGATCACCGCCACCCATGGACATCCGCAACATCCGGGGAATCACGGGTGCGTTGCCGGCCTTTAGGGAAAGAGGGAAAGGAAGGAAAGGAGGGGGAGGCGGGAGATGGGCCATCGGCACTCTCACTCGTCGAACGAAACACAACAGCATAGATGCTGTTATTTCACGAAGATATTCTGTGAGAGGGTGGTATATCACCGGGCAAGCCGACCCAATTTGTGCTGCAATGCAGCATGGCTCTACCACATTATATCAATAATATAAAATAAGGGACTGATTATTACTCTTGAGATGGATATGAAAAATTTATCTATTTTATGCACATTTTGTATAAAATTTATTTACATTAGACTGAATAATCGCATTAATTCGTCTTTTTTATTTCTTAATGAAATTTAAACGTAGGTATTTAAGAGTTAAAGATATATTTTTCAAACTATGCAAACATTTCTAATCAAGTCTAGCAATTTTACTTATAGTCCGTTCATGATTATTTGTCTCTTCGTTTCTTCATGTTGGCATTTTTGACTGTAATTTTGCTGTTAAATGGTTTTAAGTTGTTGTATTAAAAACATTTTGCAATTTCTAATTTATTTCTTCGATTAATCACGCCAAAAACATTGAAGGTAGTGCAAGACAGCTTTTGTTTAAGACATGTGCTTTTTGTGAGATAGAAAAAGCAAAGTTCGATCTCGTGTTGTCGCCTAACGGGTTAGTAAAATAGAATTCTCAGTTTTAAAGATTTTACTAACTTTTTGGAATAATAAAGACAATAATAAAAATGTATTTGCAAAATTCTCGACAATAAACAACAGTTGACAAATACGTTGACTTATCAGTTTTTTCATAATATGAAATCTTTAGTAGTGTTGTGTCAGTAAGCTTGATTTTGAGTAGCATGCTATGAGACATTATGAGGTTATGAGACACCATTTTCTCTATGAGACATTCATTCTTTAAAAAACTGCATTTAATTATTTGTTTTATTTATTAAAAACTAGCGACCCGTCCCGGCTTCGCACGGGTAGAAATTTTCTGCAAAATAAAATACAGCTCATGTTACTTGCTAATAATGTAGCTTTCTAGAGACGAAAGAATTTTAAAATCGGTTGAGTAGTTTTTGAGTTTATCCATTACATACAAACAGACAAAGTTTACCTCTTTATAATATTAGTATAGATAACACATAACACAGTAATTGTTTTTCTTTCGCTCTTTTTTTGTTTCTTCGGGTAAACTTTAAATATTAAAGACTGTCACGAAATATTCAAAGCTGAACGCTTCGAAGTCCGAAATTGTTTAAAATTGAGAAATTAAAAACCAAATTATTTACGTAGTCGAAGTACCTAATCATGATTGCAATGACCGTTAAATATATTTGTACAAACTCGAATCAAAATCTACTTGTTGAATATTCATAAATACTTGTATTTAAGCAAATTCACGACCCAAAAGCTTACCCACTAATTTTAGCGCAAATTAAACGTGACTAATCTTAATTTCATTTCGTAGTTGCTTATTTGTTTAAGCAATTGTAATCCCTGAAAGTTTAAAACTAGTTTTTATCAACCTGCAAATAAACGTACGATACATATCTACATATGTTAGAAATCTATCTAAACTTATATTACAAAGAGGTAAAATTTATTAGTTTGGATGTATGAGTTAATCTCCAAAACTATACTTATTCGATTTTAAAAATTCTTTCACCAATAGTTAGAATGAACCTTCCGGGTGAATATAGACTGCATATTATCCCATTTTCTACGCGGAAGAAGTCGTGGACAGCAACTAGTGAAGTATATGAAGAGAGTATACTATGGCTACAGGTGAATTAAGACCGCAGTAGACACCGACTTAAACTTCTTTTACTCAAAAATCCCCTAACACTGTTTTAGCAACAGGTTCATTCTTTAATAAAAATATTGGAGAATTGCAGGGAAAAATTGCCGTAAAAGTTTTAACGAAGTCATTACTAACGGTACGAGTCAAGCCGTAACCATTTGAAACTCTTATAATGTTTTAAAAACTCAGTTTGAAAATATTGAATATTAAGTGTAAAATAACTTCGTCTTATCCTTTTGTCTTTTAATTCTCATTACGTAAATGTACCTAAGCTGTAAGTAAATTAAAGAATTGGAGTTTTTGTCGGTTCCATTTTGCAACAGACTCTTTTCCTGTCCAGGTGGTTTTTTCTTGTCATTTTTGACGAGTTAAATTTATTAATCCCGTAACAGATATTACGGCGGCAAAATTGAGGAGGTGGTGTAATAGGAAAATTAAATTTTATGTTGAATGAGGGACATTATTCATGAGACTTAACAAGCAATCCTTTCGGATGAGAGTAGGAAACAACACGGCCCTTGATCAGCGTACTGCTTTAAATAAAATAAACATCGCTTTTGAATAGTTAATCATTAGGTACTACAAATACTATATTTTACTTTATTTTCACTGCTCAAACACAAGTAAAAATACATAAAGTAACTTCTCACAAAGGATAATTCATATTTATCTATGTGAGCCTAGTATAGATTGGTGGAGCAAATATTCAGTAATAGAGAATTCAGAAAATAACAAATACTACTTTACTGACACTGAAAGTTATTCTAAAGTTATGTAACGTTTTATGAACAAATTAAAATAAGACTTATTGTTAGCAGAAATTCATTTATTATACATTCTATAACCCACGTAAATAAAATGTTGTTTGAATAACAAGTCTCGTTATCATTCATTTCAGATAGCTAATGGTACTAAATTACAAAAACAAAGGTATTGCAACAAAAAAGGATTGATTTGCATAAATGTATTTTTCATTCGGGACACGAACCTGGCTTAATTTTTTTGTTATGGACGACATATAAAAATAAGAGAATCAGTTCTTTGAATAATAATTCGTGTTTTACCATTTCA
Organism: Zeuzera pyrina; assembly: GCA_907165235.1. NCBI lineage: Eukaryota > Metazoa > Arthropoda > Insecta > Lepidoptera > Cossidae > Zeuzera > Zeuzera pyrina. The sequence continues at coordinate 17,158,137 of OU015624.1, forward strand.
CGTAAGCACATGATATTTACAAAAATTTGTTTTCTAAATGTATAAAATATAGTTACCACATATGTATATCAGAGGTATTATAATTTAGAATATGTTGTTGAACAAAAGAGATTATTGTTAGTAAAACAGTCGATATTTAAAAAATACCTGCCACGATGTTTCTCAATTCGACGCAATTTATATTATATTTTTATTTATTATCATGTACCACAAATTTACATAAAGGAGATGTTTCATTTCTGGCCATCACATGTACATTGTACGTAGGAAACAAAAAAAAATACCGTGAACAAGATTATTCCAACGATGTATTAATTTATTGCTGATTTCACTGGCAGTAAAATATTTTTGGAACTACGTGTGAACTACTGCGATAGCCCTCTGGGCTACTTTTTTTTAATTTCTTTATGACATTGACACCTCAAGGAAATAAACCCGTGACTCCCCGAACGTTGCGGGTGTCCTTGTGCGGCGGTGATTACTTTCCACCAGGTGACTCACTTGCTCGTTTGCCCCCTCTTATATAGAAGAAATAAAATTCATAAAATTAAAAAAAACGTCACCCGTCGCAATTTAAATATCGTGTATTTTCATACTTCAATAGTTGTAATCTTCAAGAAGCTAGTTTTAGGAGAAATTGCAATCTTACCAAGAACTGTTATAATCGTTAAAACTATTCAGCCTTTTCTGTGGTTCTACTTATTACTGCGTGACATTGGCAAAATTTGCAATCGCAACGGTGTATCCAAATAAAGAAGAACAGGTTTCAAAAAATAATTCAATATCAAACCGTCAGTAACATCACTGCACTGACGTTTCGTCTGTCAACTTAACATCATCACGGTTGACTCCATATTGATCCGTATTGTCGCACGTACTTTATAAATTAATTTACTACCAGGATATCAAATAAATAAGACCAAACCGAATAGGTAGAAGGTGTCCGGTACGACATTACTTACGTTATGTGTTACTGTACAATATCATGGCCAGAACTCCATACAATTCTTAAATATCTCTTTGGTTATCTTTGATTCTTTGTGTATAATAGTTTCAACTGGGGGCGATTTTATTTCATTTCAGATTATCATCTAGTTACTATCATTTTCAAATTTTAACTCTCTCAGAGTCCCTTTGACCTTTTTAACTATCACGCCAGAGAAGCTGACATAACTAGAGGTATAATAAATAATCAATAAGATATCAAAAAAACTTTCCTAATAGATTTAACGTTAAACTTTAAAAAATACATTAATTCGATAAGTTAATTTTGACATTGTCATTTTTTTGCTAGACTTATAAGTAAAATAAATTAATTACTGTGACATTTGTGAGAGAACTGTTGTACTTCATCATTATAATTTTCACAGAACGTAGTAGACACACACACACAGAACACACGCAGCAACGTGAATGTCCTTTTATAATATTTTATATATATTAGATCTGAACTCTTTATTTATGACAACGTAATAAACACTATAATATCCACTACTTTCGTAATAGGTTTACTTGATCTAACATTGTAATATTACATACACAGTATTTCTGTTTTAATTTCCCCTAGCAAGGAATATTTCATTTCATACGTGTGCGTGATTATAACACCTCTTTTACTTATACTGAACCAACAGGCGTCATTTTAATAATTAATTGTTGCTAACAACGTTTAAGTCTCGCATAAGCTAGGCTTAGATATTTCACATTTTCTTCACAGCCTTCCTTTAAGTGCTTTGCATCATAAAATCATAATCATTAAATAATTATTTCTGCTTCTAAGTGTTTCCCATAACGAATGTAGATACCTAAGAACAAGGTAAGATTAGATATTTTTAATAGGTATTATCCACGTACTTCGAAAAGAAGATATATTATAGAAGCTTAATATTTTTCGATTAATTACATGCAATTTACAGAAAATAAAAACACCATCAAATGTTACATATATACACATCGTACCATTTTTATTCCTATTCTACCTTTTTCATAAACATAGAGGCTGTCAGAAAAATTGAATGTAGAAATGGCAAGTTATAAATTTGAGATATTTTCTTTGGAAGAATGGAATAGAATTTTTGAGGATGAAAAACAAAAAAAGGAATGGAGAAAAGAAATGATGGTGTGATGGGGTGTATAGAGAATGTAACATTACTACGTAAAAGGGGTGAGCAAAAGTTTGTTTTTTGAGATAAAAAGGAAAATTTTGAGAATATGAAAATAGATACCTATCACGTTGAATAAGTTTAATAATGAAGCCCGGTTCATAGGCTTAAATGGATGTGAAAATAAAGAACAGATATTTCTATAACTAAGAAAAGGTATTTATTAAATATTAAGTTTGCCCCTCGCCTGGATACGTCTGACAGTCCAATTCAGAGGATTTATATGAAACAAGTAAAGAACTACGAAAAACTTGCCTAAATGTAAAGATATCATTCGCGAGTGGAATTCATGTATATGGAACCGTAACAAACCAGTTGCTAAAGTGTTTTTTTTTATAATTACATGTTAATTATAATTTCAAAGCTAATTTAAAGGTACTTTATGACTTTTTTTAACACCACACCATCACTCCCACTTTTTACACATTGTTTGTTGACTTTTAAAATTAATATAGTTTTTCTATTTATTATTAAATTATGCCATTATACGTTTTCGATTCCAAATATAATTTTTATTTACAAATTTCTAAATTCTATTCAAAATTTATTTTATCCATTCTCTTTTCGTGGCATCCGGGTGAGAATATACACTGTTTAGTTTATAGTTTATAGACAGTATATACACTGTTTACATAGAAACACTTAAAATATTTGTTAAATTGTCATTAATGAACGTTCAGTATCAGTAAATTTTGAAACATCGTGTTCTAGAATTAAAAAGATATTACACTAAAATTGATTTCTATTCGAACTTATCCATTTTTTTAGATTTAAATTTCGATGAAAAATCTTGATAAACATACAACATACATGCACTCCCATATAATAAGATAAGAGGAAAGAAATCCAACAGATCCGCGCGATAAATACATATAAATACTTATAAAAATAAAACATAATAATTTGAATGTAACACAAATATTTAACTATGCTATTGTATAGTTAGTTAAATGATTAAATTATATAGTACAGTGATTTTCATATTTGAAAATCGTAAATAATTAAGACCGATGTTATTTTTTTTAAGATACAACTTTATTTTAATAAATTAGTATACAGCTACATACCTACATATACTTACTTTAATATTTACGAACTATTATTCGTATTAACTATACGAAATAAGTATTATCTTAAATAGACTTTCTCTATAATAATATCTGTACCATATTTCACCACCACTCAAGCCTTCATCTGTCGGTCCGTCCGTCACATTTAATTTTCTTAGTTACTATGTAAGAACGCACAGACTTAAAATGTGGCATAGTTACAATTATATAACTTACATATTGCGCCTTTAAAATGAAATCGACCTAATTCAATATTCCAGAATTTTGAATTAAGTTAAAATAGTAAACTTAAAAATAAGTAATATCCGAAAACTTAAAAAAAAATAAGACCTATGTACAAAAGATTCGTTTATAAAAGGAATGAATTTTAGTGTAGTATTATAAAATTAAATATGACCATGCAATAACAACATTAAAAATTAAATTTAATCATAGCATAACATAAAATAATTAATCATGAACAATAATTAATTAATGTGATGGTTGGCTTTGTTTCTCACTTAAAAGTATTTCTATAAGTGGATCATCTTTGCAAAATATACAGAAGATTTCTGTATTTAGTTTTCAAAGCCATCATAGATGAGAAACCTTTTTCACACAGATAAGAAGTAGCAAAGTGTAAATGTTTTCAAAGTTTCCGGTACTAGGCTTTCGTACTCACGTCGTCGTGCAAGCCAATGTATCTAAATCTTGAGATAAAAATTCCAGTTGTAAAGTTTTTTCAGCCGATGATTCAATGAGTTGATTATGAGTCTCAGTTCGTAACTTGGCAGCTGCAACAATATTTTCATCGAAGGGATTGAGAACCCATCTTTTCGAAAAATCATTGTTGTCACCTATAAAATATTCTAGTAACTGAATCTTTAATTCGCCTAAATGCGTTTTCATGCTCTCCAACAGGCGGTCAATAACTGAATTTTCTAAATTGTCATTTTTGTTAATATAATCAGAAGTTGCAGTAAATGCATCAAAATTTCGTTTTTCAAGGCGTATAATCCAAATAGTAAACTTCTTTATAAAGGCATTGACTTTATATGTCACAAGTAAAATATTTTTGGTATGGCCTTGTGAACTCGTATTCAAGTCATTCAAATGTCATTCATATGTCACTCAAATAATCGGACAGTAATAAAGATTCTTTGTCTTGTAAAAATTCTAAAAATGAACTGTTTTAATCCGTAAAAAAGAATTTTTATTCATCGCGCAATTTAAAAAGCCTTGTTTAAATTTTTCTTCGCGACAGCCATCTCGCTTCAGTATGGAAAATATACATCGGTGATGGAAAAGCAGTGAATTGTTCTCCATTTCTCCGCAGAGTGTGAAAAGCAATTTAGTTTGCAACGGTCGGCTTCTAATAAAATTAACAAATTAACAATAAAACATTTTCTCAATTGTTCAGCATCTTTTTTGCGGCAAGCGCATGTCTGTGAAGAAAGCAGTGTAATGTCTTTTATTCTTACTATCACGCCACTTACCGCTTTCGCGCCATCAGTACACACCGCAATCTATTTATTCTAGTCCAAGTTTTCGTTTTGTGTTGCTTCAATTAATACGTTAAAAAGTCCTTCGTCATATGTTGGACTATGAATTGATTTGCAAAAAAAGTATATTTTCTTTAATAGACTCCTCGCATTCATATCGGACAAAACATAAAAATTGTGCCAAGTTCGACACGTCTAGGCGTCTGTTGACTCGTCGAACTGAATGGCAAAAAATTCACTTAATTAACTTTATCAATTATTTGCTTGTGAATATCGATGACCATATCATTAATACGTTTCGATATTGTATTATTTGAAAGAAGTATAGTTTTTAATTTTTTAGTTTCTTCCGGACTTATCATAATATTACCATATCAATGGCAGCGGGTAAAATTAATCTTTCCGCAATAATATGGGACTTAGATTCCCTCACGACTCGCAATATTACTAAGTAGGATGCATAAAGTACTGCAGTCTTAAATGTGAAGTGTTACGGCTGGATTTTTTATAGCAATTTGTTGATTTTTCAAAATAAGTAGCTTACGCTCGAAGAGTTCTAACGGTTCGCTTTGTAAAGACGGCTGTCTTGTTTCCAGATGCCGAAGTAATTTTGAAGGCTTCATGCTTTCCACGAATAGGACTTGAAAACAAACAACACAATGTGGCTTGTCATCCAATCCAATAAATCCATATTTTTAATGTGTCGTTGTATTACCTGGTCTTTTTCTTCACCGTTTCACCAGACGTAGAAGGCACATTTCGTTTGTAACAAATTTGTTCATTTTAATTTAATTAAAAATTAAACACTGGGTGAGTGAGATAATATCGTTCTTGTATTTACTTGCTTCCCAGTGCTACTTCCCTAAAAATGTAAATGACAATGTAACTCTGCCTCGCGTCCTTTTGTTTTTATAACCAAGGCATTTAACATGTACGAACCTGTCTAGCGCACGTGTCACGCGATGCGCGGGCGGCTTACTTGACAAGTTCGTGCAAGTACAACGCAGGTTAAAACCTCGCCTAGACAGTAATTTCAGACCCTCAGACAGGCGGGTGCGATTTACACGCGCAATAATTTATTTTTGCAATGCACGGTTTTGCGTTTTTATCGCCTGATCGCCTTGAAAATTTAAATTAAACGTATAAATGAACTATTAATTAAAATATTATTATAATTATAATTTTATAGCGAAGGGGTCGCAAGACTTTATACTTAACTTTTTCGTGGACCGCGACATAAAAATGGTTGAGAAACAATGTTTTAGTATATGTGTGTGAGGAGAAACACGAGATTTAAAGAGGTGAAAGCAGCGTGTAAGGCGCGATGCGTGACTGTACATATCTATAAATCACACTTTACAATTTTCTTTATTCAAATCGTTTGAATATCTGACACCATTAATATTATTTTAAATGGTTTGATATAAAATATTAAATAAAATGTTGAATTTTCGTATCTAATTTCGAGCAAGAAACAACTGTGGTAAGTTCCAGGGACGAGAAATATTATTTTACTTACATTCTGATAGGAACCTATTAGGCTATTATGTACATATAATAATATTTCGTCACATAAACGTCACAAATGTACCTACAATTTACACATATTTAATATATATGTAGTTTAGCAGATTTCTCGGTATGACACATGTGGTCATAATTTAAATAATAGGTAAGTTTTACTTCTAATCATCCTTTTACATATGCATAATAAGTAATCAAGTATTTAAAATTTTGAGTATTGAGAGATGTGATGCACTAAAAAGTTTATTTAATAAATATTGAATTATTTAAAACTAAAATATACCTACCACAAACACAAAAATCGAAATTTTCAATTTAACTCTATCAGTAAAGGAGTCTAAAACTAAAGAAGCTTCGCAGTGACCTTTAAAATTTTCGTGGAAGCTCGTTATACCGATTTAAAGTGACCTCGAAATTCATTGTTACAGGCGAAGTCAGATTACAACGAACTAGGCGACGGCCTACATTTCAATAATATAATATTAAAAGTTAGTTATTTATATATATATAGGCTTTATATATTGGACCTAATTTGTTTCTTTTTAATTTAACTTTTACTTAATTCAAATTGCTACGGAACTCTAATCTATGCGCGTCTAACGTGCGCTTAGTAAGTTATTTGATTTATTTTTTAAGCTCCGTTACTGGAATTGTAAACGAAAATGATTTTTATAATTTTTTTCGTATTACTTTTTTTGTAATTTAGAATTTGTATTCAGCAATAATACGTATTTTGTTTAAGTACGTATAACTTCGAAACATGAAAGTAAAATAAATTCAATTCCAGGAATATAATTTCCTAAAATAATATTTTTACGTCACCAAAAAGTACGAGCTACAACTAACAAAAATAAATATCTATTATTTACCAACCATTTAACTTGTATATAAATTGCATTATTCAGCGTAAAATTCAATGTCAGCCACAGTCAATATGCCGCTTACAACGCCCACGGCGTTGTAAGCTTTCTTCTAATGGACACATGCGTATCTTATATCTTTTAAATAATAAAACGATACCTTTTAAAGTTACAGTTACATTATTATGATTACTTGTATATAATGTACGATATTATTTTAGAAGCTTTTCACCATACAATCTCCGATCGAGAATGATTTCGTGATCATACTATTGGATAACATTATCTCCAACTTTCTGCTGCACTTCTTTTCTCCTGAACAGATTAATTCGCCTTGACTTTACAGTTTACGTCACCACATTCATTAAACATTGAGATTTGCATAAAGTTGTATGTAAGAACCTGAATACAATTTTTAGTTAATATAAAAGAATACGCACACCATTCCATGGTGTACGTTTATGGATAGATATACAACATACGCACTCTCAATACTATTTTATATACATACTAACTTTAACCTGCGACTTCATCCGCGTGAATTTACGATGAAAATATCGTTGTCGTAAATCTTATTGTAGGGATTATATATGCTACATTACATAATCACATAGTAGTCAAAGACGCAGAATGTATGCATGCATGATGCATGCATGCATGCATGAATGCTTAAAGCGACCAGTCATCATTGGACATAATATCGTGCTTGAATTTTTTTTTAATAATGCGCCAGAATCCAACCAACCAATCATCTGATCTCAAACTAAGGTATTCCCTGTGCTATGAGAATCAGACGACGACTATTGGGGGCATCTCCCAGTACACCGACCCGAGACAATCTATAAAAGTTCATTTCCTAAATTGACCCGACCGGGAATAGATCCCGGAACCTGCGGCGCTTAGGTGTAACGTCTAAACCACTGCGCTATCGAGGTCGTCAAATGACTGTGAAAAAAACACTGTATTTTCTGGTGCAACTTTTGTGGTTTGTTGTTAAGGGAATAGGGATGTCGAACGAAAAATTTCCAAGATTCTTTGTGACTTTTCGTGAAAAATTTATTCTTGTTATATGTACAAATATTTACAATTTCTTCCACCTATGTACCTATGCATTTCTAAGATCAAAATAGTTATTATTAAAGAAGCTATGTATCGTCATCGGTATGGTGACGATAAAAAGAAAAATGTAATTTTGCTTTTCCGTTTAGTATCCTTTCCATGACTTACCTCTCTAAAAATTCTTCATACGTTTTCAATCCGTATTTGCAACTAATACAGAATCTAAAACCGATCGTCTAACTCAGTAGTTCCTAAATTATTAAGAGCATGGAACACTTTTACTATGTAACGTATGTAACGTTAATGTATAGATGTATAGATTTCAAATAATAAATATACGAACGCACAGACAATTTTTATAAATATATGTTTTGAAATCGGAAAAGCCTAAAATTCCTAATTCAATCATTTTTTCAAAATTATCTCCTATAGATCAAATTTCGTTGCTGTTTTAAATTGTCATAGATAGATGTCTCTGCTTTGTCTGTTTATGTTATTAAATGTAGGCCAACGGAAAAACCACTATAAGTTAAACCGCTAAAGAGAGCTCATTTCAGATCTCAGCTTCCAGACAGCAGGTCACGATAGAACGTACTTTAATGTGCCAGTCCGACTTAAGGAAACGCAACTGCGAAAACTATTTTAGATATTTATAGATTTTTGTATATCTATATATGGATTTACCTTAAGTTCAGAGACTTTCAATTTACGCAGGAACCCTAAACACTTCCTGGTTAAAAAGTAGTCTAGATTATTTTTTGGAAAATCCTGTGTCTTCCAGTAAAATTCGAAGATTAGCCCGGACAAACAGACAGACAGACAGACAGAAAGACAGACAAACATTTTCAAAACGCGTGTTTGGGTCTTGGTTGCGTGCAGAAATTCATATGAGCTTAAGAAAAAGCCTTTATTTCGAAATCACAGACAGACTTCAAATTTATATGTATAGATGTATGTAAAGCATTCTATGCTATACGTAGTATTCTATATTAACTATAAGTTGCATTTAGAAATTTTGCATAGGTGTAATTTTTAGCAAGTCCCATCAATGTTCGATGTAATTATTGTAACGGGTGTTGCATTGTTGAATATAACGCTTTTGTTGTACCTACTACTCGCATTTTTTAACTTTACTAAATTCCCGTCTTTAATTCATAAATAACAAAACAAGTTGCTGAAACCTGATACATATTCCGATTTATCAGTATGATTCATATAAGTCTGATATGTCGTCTAAACAACAAGTCACGTTTATGACAGTGGAGATGCGACAACCGCAGAGAACGACATGCATTCTACTGAGGCATGCCGCAAATCGATCACGGGCTCGAACATCACACAATACATTCCACAAGAACGCAATTAAATCTGTACTGGAAGAGAATTGTAAAGTTTTTTGCAATAATTTTTTCTTGACTTTTTTTTGACATGAACTGAGTTTAGCTTTTAGAAGCTTAATCCAACTTTGTACATAATAAATGTAATAGTTTTTGGGTTTCGACAGTTTTTATTTTAAAAAAAATCATAGCGAAATTACGTTTAGAACGAAATTAATAATTGTCAGATTAACGACTTTTTTATTTTTTTTTTGTCATTTTTATTTTTATTAACTGTTACTGGATATTTTGTTAAAAAATTATGCAATAATATAACAAAATTGTTATAATTAACAATTATTTAGTAATTTTAAGAGGTATGTAAGAACCGCGATAGTCGTTGCTCCGGTTAAGGATATAATAATAATAGCGCGTGTGTACGCATTTAATCGTTCACTAATTTTTTTTTATTACTTTAGAAGTATAAAATTAATCTGCAAAAAATAATTTTAATCTCATATTGTATTGTCATTTTCAAACTACACTGATCGCTGTTGAGTTTTCATTTCAGAACATTTTACTGTCTCCTCCAGTAATTTTTGATATTCGGAATATACCATGCAAACCAAGTGTTCATTTGCGGGACATGGACACTCATTATCTCTCCAGCGACACAAGTTTCTATTACGATTTTAGCTTCTATTAATCGAGTATTTAGTTTAGAATAATTACAAATAAAACAAAATATAAAATATTCGTATTTTTTATATATATATATATATTTAATATATGTGTATAAATAAATTATACAATATTTATACTTTGTTTTATTAAGTTTAGAGTCAAAGTCAAAGTCGAAGCCTACGCTGTTGTAAAAAATGAATTTTAATCTATTCCAACCTGATCATATAAATATTTATTTGAAAAAGTAGAAATGTGATGTGAATCAAGGTCACGAAAAATTGTTTATAAGTAAAAATGTTATTAAAAATAACTGGTGAAGTTACCAAATGTTTTATTACTTTAATTAACGCTAAAGCTACTTTTTGAAATAGCGCGGTAAATTAAAGGAACAAGTTGCAAACAAAAGTACTGAAACAATAAACTCGAAGAAAAATGTACACGGGGGTAATTTTGTTTAGTAACTTTTAAGAAATATTCCCTTGGTTCCTTATACTTTTTAACTAAGAAAAATAAATAGGCAGGAACGTTTCGTCAATTTATCTACTCGAGTCCAAACCTAATTAAACTATACCAAACATTCAACCTTTACTGTAATATGGTAGGTTGTATGGTAGGTATGTATACATATTTCTTACATGTACACCATAATATGAATTATAAACATGGACATTAAACAAATACACTATATGTCATGAATTATAAAATAAACCGGCTATTCACATATGAGAATATATTAAAACGATCTAAAAAATATATTATTAAAATTATTTAATCAAAAAGTTTAAAATCATAATAATATTAAGTGCAATAGTTTTCTTTCCCATCGTTAAATTAAACTTGAAATATTGAATATAGTAACACGAGATTCGTACTAATATGATATTTGCACAAAAATGCCTAAGAAAGTGCTACAATATCAATATTTCAATAGTCTATTATTTACATTATTATTACATGCTAGTATTAAAATTACAAGAAATTGCTTAAATTAACTTTTTTTAGTTTCAAGCTCAGATTACAGTAAAAGGTTTTCGAGTGCATCATTCGGACAACGCATACAGCTATTTATTGTTTGCGTTAGTGTAACTGTAAAATAATTTTACTACTGTACATTGACGGGTTGAAAGGCATAATTTTCTCGTAAAACACACTTTTAGTGTCAACAACAAGATAATTCCTTACTGCTTAATAAACAGTGAACATAATATTTTATGTATGAATTAAATTTTGTAGGTATATTCGACACTTTACACAAACTAGTGCAATGGAACATTTTAATCATTAGACTACAGTTTTGTGTCGTCAAAATAATAGAACAATCGTTTTTGCTACAATATTTAATGTCAAAGTGTAAAAGGTAAAGATAACAAAATTATAACAATTTGATAATTTGTCGCATCCCCTCAATGGATAGTCGCAACTAAAGGTTTCATTTGAATTTTTGGGTAATCGGCCCCAAAAACTGTTATACTACGTAATGAACTCAATTTAACTTCAACTTTCATCAATCAACTTATTATAGGCTGTCATAATAAAAACAAATTTTGTGACTGTTATATTTGTCTACTTGGTTACGTGTTAGACGTAAACAAGTTATAGGAGAATACTCTAGAACTAACTCGGCTTCAGATTCTCGTAGCTGTCAAACGCATTATTTACTGCATTTCCTAACGATCATAGTATAATTGCAATGAAATCCAAATCTAAACATATTTTGCTTAGAAAATTATATAATACTTCTGACATCCGGTCTATCAATGATACTGATAAAATAGACCCTTGAAAATTTATATTTTAATGACTAAGTGTATTATTACAATATTTATAAATGAAGTTATAAATACGAGTATAATAAAATACTTACTTCATTATATTTTAATAACTCAGTGTATTATAACACATTTATAAATGACGTTATAAATATAATAAAGTACCTACTTCTCTTAATATTTTTTAAAGAAGTGAATTGTATGTATTTTGATGCGAATTATTTACAAGATCCGTGTTATTTTTTACTTTTAATATCACGTTCACAAATTTTTTTTATAAGCTTATGTGCCGTAGAGTTAAAAAAAGGAGTTTTTTCCTAAGTATTCCATATAGTTATTTACACGTTAAAAAACCCAAACAGGTGTTTTTTTTTAATTTTGGTTTGTCTGTTTCTCAGCGCTAATCTCTGAAATGGTTGAACCGATTTCGGCGAGACTTTCATTGCTAGAATAGAGGAATTTTTAGAGAGTAAAGGCTACTTTTATCTCGAAAAACACAAAAAACGCGAGTGAAACCGCAGAGCACACTAGTTCTTTCAATATGTTCTCATACTACGTATATAAACTATGGAGTAAAAATGTGCTTGCACTATACTTCAAAACATACTTCTATACTCTCATTTACAATTGAATTTCACTTGTATTATGTGAATGCATGTACTCTCACTTCACAAATTCTTGTTTAATTAAAAATATAGAAAATGTGAAACACGTCTATATTTAAACTTAATATTTAAACGTTTTTACTGAGAGAATTAAAAATGTTTTCCTCTAATTTGATTGTCAAGTGTCGTACAGGCGTAATGACAAGTTCAACGTTAAAAAGTTCGCTTAAATTGTAGAGATAAAGCGCTTCTAAAAAATTCTTTCCAGTTTCTTGGAGATTTAATGTTCAAAATATTCATCGATGTAACGATGTTTTTATATTGTAACTAATGTTTTTAAATGCAACATAAAATAAGAATTCATTCTATAGTCTGTCATGAATATTATGTAGAGCGAAAGCGAATAGTAGCAAAAGACACGGAATTTAAAGTTATGTTCGTAAATAACTCTAATCTCTTGTTGTCACGTGGCATTACGTACGTTTATGTAGGTTCAGGTTCCGCTGGAAGATTCCTTCACAGCACATGCACAACACAAAACACATACATTGAGTTCGGGTCCCGGTATGAGTATAATTTTGTGTATAGGAACACTTTCGCCATAGATGTGCAGACATCCGTATGTTATCAGTTTTTTCTTACAGACTTAGAAAGGGGAGGGAGAGGGCGAAGTCGCGGAGGATAATTAACCATTTACTAAGCACAGACTAAAGGAATGGAGAGGGCGAGGGCGCGGGGGACAGTTAACAATTTACTAAACAGTTATTCAGTGTCGGAGACAACCTATCTCAACAACTGGAGTTTTAAATAGGTTGATGGAGGATTCGCATCTATACACACGTGGCGTAACTAGCGCGTAAAAAATATTGTTACATACATTTTCTATAAACGTTTCACATCGCTGCGCACGCGCAGACACAGGACGGCCGTTAGATGTGATTATGCTTAAAGAACATGCATGTAAATGTTATCTATGTCTCTACTAGTACATGCTGGTTACGTTGAATGTGTGTAAATATGTCTTAGAATTGGATAGATGCCGGACTAAGAGCTGTATTACTGAAATTGACCGGAAATATCTGGGCATGAAGCAACCTAAGTTCAAAAGCCAAAAAATTTTATATTTTTCAACGACATTTTTAAGTGGAACTTCTATACCGTCGTGCGCTCTGCCGCTGGTCATTACGAAGTTCAAATAACCTGAGTAATAACTAACGGAAATGTCAAAAGCACTCGCATACCTCGGCAAAGTTATGTGAGATTAAAGTTATATGACGAGAATTGAGAAGGCGAAAGAAGTGTATAAGGACCGCAATTAATGGCACTCCGACCTCTCTGACTACCCCGCTAGAGATACAGCGTGATGATATGTATGTACTTGTAAGAAAAATGTACAAGTAATAGTGTTTTAGTACATAATCTAGTTTATAAACAATACCACATATACATCTAAATAAGTATAAATCATATTAAACTTTTATACTGTAACTACCGTAGCATATCGTAGCGGTTTACAGCTACGGTATCGTTGACATAGCTGTAGACCGCTTCGTAGCGCATTGTAGCACTCAGTAGGCTCAACTTGTGAGCAAATAGAACATCCATTTTAAACTGAAAGATTAAAGTAAGTAAAGAGGTTCAATTTGAAATGGGTTAAGTTTCTGTTGAAACGAGCCCCTTCATACGTTTTCTAATTCTATAAAGAATTTTCAAATGGAAACTTTTATTTTAAAAATCTTCCACGTGTAAAATAATATTGCTTCATTTTGTTAAGAATCACAGTATCGACCTTTATAAAAATGCTTTTATTCTTCGTCAAAATATTGCTATCAACTGTTTAGTTGATGAATTTAATAAAAATCTTTTGTATAAACTATTACGAAAATATTTCGATAAATCTCATCACTCCTAAATCTAATATATTTTTCTATTTAAACAGGTAAGCATCTACATTATTATGAACTCCATATTACAATATATTGTAATCATATTGTAATTTCTCTTATAATACTCATAAATAAAAATAAAATATAATTTTTTGTTAAGAAATAAAACATCACTTTATTTTTACGTGAATAACGTGTTTTGAAGCTTGGCTGTAAATAGATATATTGAGTGCAAGAAAATCTATCGCTGTAATAGAGATACTTACAGATTATAGATTGATAAAGCGCAAAGAAAAATAAAATTAATAATTTAATAAGAAAAAATTACTTTATTCTTTTCTGACATTTATGGTATTTGAATTAGGAGATTATTAGTTCGATTTTTTTCTTGAAATATCGCTTTCTAAACAGTATTTTCCTTTTAAAAGACACTATATTTACTGCTATATTTCATTATTTTAGTTTGCAACCTCATGTTGTACCACATTTTTTTTGTAGGTATGTACTTACGGTTCATTACATACAAATTAGACTCGATCACAAATTTTATTTGCATTCCACTATAATATTGTTGAGGTGTGTGTGACAATTGTTTACGATACAATAATTAATAGGTAACGCGTTCGGAAATTTGTTCGCAATCGGGTACCTAGTATTACTTCATTTCTTCTCAGGGAAAATCAATAAATATTGCAATTTAAGTGTATAATATTTAAACCAGAACATAATATAGTAAACTTTTAATTATTAATCATAACGGTTGTAACATTCATTTTGTAATTGCCGATATAAACGTCTTATTTTTGTTTGTAAGCTCTCATTTATAATTTTCATAAATAACAGCTAAGATTTCATTATAAATAAGGAACTCATGAGATCAATATTAAGGGATATTTTTTTTATAAATTGGTGAAGGTTGGAATATTGTGTACTCTTATTTCACAACTAAAATTGATTGTAGCAATACAGTGAAGGCGCCCTTATAAAAATTTGATCTGTATTCCTCTCCAGGGTGGCCCTAAAGAAACCCAATATCCTGAGTAGCTCATGCCTATCAATAAACCACATTAAAAAATTAACACCTGCACGATCACGTTGCAATGTGTAGCTTATATTTTAGCCATCTAGCCCACGACAAACAACCTTAATATTAAAACAAAAAAAACAAGCGTATCATGGGTCATATACCCATGATACGCTTGTTTTTTACGTTACAGTGCGTATGTACTAAAGTCAATTATTATTTGGTATCATTTTCTATGTACCTATCAGCTTATAAAATGTCATGTTGTGACTAGTATTTGTATTTTTATAATTACTCATACTATATTAATTCAAAGGACTGTTACTACGTTTCGAAATTTTAAAAACATGTTATAAATAGACTTATACAAACGTTCTTAATGTAAATAGAAACATTACTGTTCGTTCGTTTCTCCATTGACGAAAGTGTTCGTTGGGAACAGATTATTTAATTACTGGTGGTCCGTTAACCAGATTTGTGCGAGCACACGAAACCACGTTCAACGTACTCGACGTATTCCGTAGTTATATTAAACGCAAGCCGCTTCGGCTCAAATATCGGACGAAATAATACTGTACACTGATTTCATACCGTTATTAGAGATTTTGATATCTGTTTCAATATGCAATAGTGTTGCTCTCGAACTAGCACGCAATAGGTTTTCTTACGTCATTAATAGTAAATGCAAGTAAATGCATACATAAAATATCCGTGACACATACATACATATATATCTTATATTATTATACGAGCAATATATGTATATACTTATTTGTACATATATAATATATGTTTGTAATCGTATTATCGAAAACGTCTCTAATGATTTCAATTAAATTTACAATACTTATATGGATTTATAGGAACGAAAGATCGAACTAGCTAGGTTTCAATTCTGGGAAAAATCGTTTTCTCCTTCTTTCACACACTTAAAACTTCTAAACTATAAACTTCTAAATTTTTTTAATTTTACAGTAGATTTTCTCAATGGCACAGTGGCTAAAACGTAGGTCGACCACGCCGAAGAGCTAGGGTTTGAATCTTTTTTTTTTTGTTATTTTTATTTTTAGCTAGGTCGCCCACCTTATTGAAACAAATAATTACAAATATACATACAAAATACACATAAGTCATTAAAATATGTTATATCTCCAATTCAATTAACCATCACACAACCAATCGTGGCAAGTAACAAATACAGAAAAATTTATCAAGTTAGAATAGAATACACACAAAACGCCCTTTTCAATAGAAACCTCCAAATATGGAGTAAACAGAGCACTAAAAAAGTATAATTATATACTAAAAAAGTATAATAACTCGACACCACTTTTAGAGGAAGTATTTGCAGATGGCAAAGGGACAAATCGCGTAACGCATAAAGCATGTGGTGACAGGTCATCGCCGATACGGCTCATTATAAAAATCCGTATCCCTGGATAGAATTTTATAACTTGAGTAGGAAAACAAGCGAGTGGCGCGTTCTATTTTTTCTTTCTCTCCGAGACTAGAAACCCTCCAGTCAGAATTTGATACTCTCCGTCATATTCAGCTGTTTAGCAGCGCAAATATTTAAATTAGACACCCTCGTTATTGTTATGCCTCCAATTATTGCGAGTTATCTAAGAGTTTACTTTGATTTCGATAGACAAGTTACTTTCTTTGTGGAACGTAGAAAAAGTAAAGTTAGGATGAATAAATAATAGTTTAGAAGTTGAGATGTCTTGACTACTGGCGCTCTTCAATTATTTATTTGATATGATTGGTTGAAAACATTTTTTTTATATTCGCGTTCTTCGATTATTTATTATGATCGGTTTATTCAACAGTATAGCCGAAATAAGGCTTCTTCAATCAAAAAATTAATTCAGTGTGCAGACTCGGACTAGATTAGGGTCTCTATTCGACCTTTTTCTTTTTATGTTGTTATCTATCCTTTTTGTTTTTTAAAGAGGTATAATTAAGTTCCGTAAAGAGATATAATTAAGTTCACATAAATACCCATTACGCAGTTCAATTGTTTAATGATATTTATTTTATACTCTTATCTACAATAGCCAATACGTTCTACTGCTATAACATGACAGTTAGAGATAATATAAGGAGTTTCTAAAATACCAATTGCGCTTTGCCATATAGGTCATTACTACATAATTCTAAAAGTAATAGATAGATAACAATAATAAATAGATAGCAATATAAGATTTTTAAATACGTTTCTAATAAATGCAGTCCTATGATTTTTAGTGAAGTATCACAACGAACGCTTCATTATTTTATCTAATTAAGTAAAACAAAATCAATGAACTGAAGGTATAATCGGGTATTCCACCGCTCCTCTATGAATTTCTAATCCTGAGATTATTAAAAATTATTTCCTTGTCTTTTCTCTAACAACGTCGTATTTTTTCAGTAATCAAATTGCTAGCTAAGAAATGCAAAACTATTATTATTAAAAATTATAACTTTTCAAGTAATTTATATATGGCAAAAAATACGGTACTTTACATTGTTTTAGATAATCGCATTATTATCTAAGCAACAATAGTAGCAGTAACAACAAAACAATAGTAGTTATCAAAAATAGTAGGCATGTGTGGAGATATTCCATACAGAATTGTATTCTACAATCCAATAGTTGCCTGGCGAAAATTATCATCAGCTTTAAGACCACGTTCCTTATTATATATTACTTTTATTCTTTCTTTAGTTATTCGTAAAGTATATCGTATATGTATTTTAAACAATGGATGGGATGAAGTAGATATTGATAATATATTCCGTCCTTTGGCGCTTTGGAGTGATTTAAATTATTTTCTGTCGACCAAAGCATATTTCGCTCATATAAGCATTGTATAATTTCTTCCTAACCAAAATGAAGATTAAGTAGGTAGGTACGAAAGAGTGACTCCTTTGTTGTTAGCATCAGTGAGTATGAATTTAAATCTATATATAAAGAGAAACAAAAATTACTGAACATAGATAACTTTCAATATTTCTCTGAGTTAACATAACCATCAAACATCAATAACATATGAGTACATTATGCGTATCGTTCATAGGGTATTGTAAAGTTACTGATCCTTACGAGGTATGATATAATATCAAAGGAATTGCCTATAAAAGGAATTCGTTTATAATAGATATAAATTATACATTTTTTATGAATAAACGTTATGAAGTCGCACCTGCCAGCTTACGGGCAACATCTCTACTTTATATTTTTATTATTACATCACGTTCTCTAATTAATGAAAACTGGTATTATTAAAAGTATTGCATAAACCTTGTCTTAATTGTGATTTATAATCTAATGACGTAATCTTATGCTTAAACGGGCCCAAAATTGTTCACTTTGTGAATAAAACGATGCCGCATAATTTTCCGGTTATCTTTCTATTTTGCTGCTGTAAGCGTCTGTGAGCTTCGCAAAAATAAGGGAGTTTAAACATGATGTGATATCTACCAAAGGTTAGCTGTCTTGAAGCTGTTACTTCAAGATTGAATCAACGGATTTGTAACCTTACAAAATGTGAATTATAATCACGTTATTCAGATATATCCCAGTCATAAATGTGTACTCGTCTATCGTTTAATTTAGAATTTTATCGTGAACAGCTTAGTCTGCCTGTATACAAACAGAAAGGCCCGTCGATTGTAAAAAATTCAAAACGATAGTCGAGATTCTTGGACTTCTTGTACCCTCAATTCCATTTTAAATTATAACCTAGATATAAATATATATCTTCACGCTGTATCCCTAACGGGGTAGTCAGAAAGGACGGAGCGCCCCAACCTTTGCGGTCCTTACATACTTCTTTCGCCTCCTCAAATCTCATCATTCTCCTCACACATTTTCGCCTTGGTATACGGGTGACTTTGACATTTCTAGTTAACCTACACTATAATATATTATTCCACCTGCTAAAAATGATACAGTGGAAAAGATAAAGTTACAATCTACATAAATAAAAATCAATTGTCGCATGTATGACGGAGCATCACTTGAGAACGGCTGCACCGATTTGGCTCATTTTTTTTTGTTGTGTTCGTAATTGTCAGGACAAGGTTTAAATGAAAGAAAAATTTTGGAAAATCCACGAAAAAAAGTCAGACATGTGGATGTTATTTAATTGCATCCACTACATTAGCATTCAACATCCCACCGGAGTGAAGCCGGGGCGGATCGGTAGTGACAAATAAAATTAGGTAATTATACTTCAGACAATTAAACAAATTGAGTGACTAAGTACTAGGCTTGTGCTATACTTGTAACTACACATTGAACACCCAGTGACACCCTGACTTTAAACTTCATTTCCTACATTGACCTAACTGAGGATCGAACCCGGGGTTTCGACTTGGAAGGTAGATCCTTTGCCACTGTGTGATGATAATGATCTAATTCAATAAATACACGAGTATAATGAACATGATTCTAATTTTATTGAAATTTCAGAAATTGAAAAAAATGATGGTCTTTTTGTTTCACGGTTCCATACCTCAAGAGGCAAAACGAAATCGGTCGGCCTGCATGTCTGCTCGTCTGTCATAATTGGTTTTCTCAGAAATCATGCCAAAAACAAATATTTCTTTACTGTTTTTTTTTCAAGTTTTTATATACATATATACGCATTTTACTCATTAAGGAAATCGTAAGTAATCAAATATTGCAGGTTCAAATATTTTATTGTAGACATAATTAATCTAGTATATACATGCTGTCTAGCTTTATCTTCGCGCAAACCATCAAAGGCCTCAAGCACTACCCGAATTTTGATTACTCTACTATTGTCCAATTAAATTTTCCTTCTGTACCTACGACCGTAATAATTTTGGTATTAACTGACTTTGAATTCATTAATACGACTTAACATTAATTAAAGAGACTTACATCGCTTCAAATTTTGTTCACATTTAATTATTCTCAACAGTAAGTTAAAGAATTATTGTACAGAAATCATGGTTACATTCTCCGATACACGAAAATATATTTGCATACTTATGAGAGAAAAGAACATAAAATCTTTTTCTTTAATATAAATGTGTGAATACGTAAAGGATACTGTACTTTTATGTTTATGTAAATGTACATCGTAGTTTATTTTAGCAGAAATATGTGTATATTATCATCTTTTAATCGAGTGCTACAAAATATTTTTCAGCAGTCAAGAAAATTTCCGAAGAAAAATAATTCTCTCAACTCCGTTGAAAGAAGTATACATTTCAGGATTTTTTAAATTAATTTAATTATATCGTAAACTAAATCGTTAGAACCGTTTTCGAGAACGCGATTACAAAACATATAATATACCTACATAAGTACATACATATATACAAATATTGCTCGCATAATAATATATGATGGACTTTTTGGCGGGAACGGGAGAAGTGAGGTTGTCATTTTATTTAGATTCTCTATTTTTTGTATTTTTAGGAGTTTTAAAGTACAACAGTGATAGTATATTGTGTTTTAAAGTTCTGTGTAAGTGACAAGAATGGAGGAGATCTACACAAACATGTGTAGCTGAAGTTTTCGCGCTCTTCCAAGAAGTCCTTTATAACTTCAGTAAAGCCTACTATCACTTTACTGGAGGAGTTTTACGATAAGAAAGAACTAATTTACTTGTGATTCTACATGGATTCTACTTATTCTATGTCTGTATACTACTTTGTGTTAATGCGTGACATTGGAAATGCGCTAATCATCTACTGAATTGTTTTCTCGCTTTACTTGACGTTGGCAATGTACTCACGTACGGTGCCATTTAAAAATTAAAAAAAAATTAATATATGATATACGTGCGCCGTTTTATTTTTGAATTTGTTGCAATCTTGTTTGTTACACCTGATACTGTTGCTGCAAAAATGTTGAGATTTGTTATCAAAGAATTACGATAAAAGGTTTTGAGAAGACTCTTTTGTATACTACATAGAGAGTTTTGAAGAGACCGAAACAAGTGGAAATCTGTGGGTGCAAGGTCAGGGCTATGTGATACACGCATTAACACACCCAGCTAAGCTATTTTAATTTTTGGTTAATGGTTAATAGAAGGTGAGGCCACGATGTTAAATGGGGATTTACTCGAGCCTCGTGGGGACCTATTAGATTTTGAAGATTAGATGATAGAAAGAAAAAAAGGTTACATGATGTTATACCCTTTCACCGGTGGAGGGACCGGGAGGAGGGAGCTTTCAAAAACGTAAAAATACAGTCACATAGATATACTCGAGCGCGTCAGATATTCGAAGAGGATGTTAAGTGAACCCAAACGAAGCTCCCATTCAAAAGAGTGACAATTAGGATGTGACGTAACCTCGTGGTGGCTTTTTGAAAATACAAAAAAGTCGCTATTTTGAAATACTCGAGCGTGTCAGATTTTCATACAGACGGTGTAGCTTGATGTCCTGGTCGTGCTGATTTATAATCTGAAGATTATTTCGAGAGATTTGATTTTCGTTTAGCACGTCGCACTAATTATAATTGTTATCGATAGATTTGAATATTAAGTGGCACGTCTCTATTTTGTTCTTTAAGTTGGTAAAGCTGGTCATTTTAAAGTCGTCAGATTGGGTATTTTGGATATCTTTCTTTGACATTTGGAAGCTTTATGGAAGTCCCGACTCTTACTACGTACATTCTCTTCGATTACGAGTGTTGTGATCAGCTGTGATGGCGTGATGGCTGATGGAAAGTACATTTTCTTGAATTAGGAATTGGAGTATAGTATGAGGTAGGTGTGAGAAAGTGAGAGACAGAGAAAGAGTGAAAAGGGGAGGGAGGCGCGGAGTGGAGAATACATGCTTCATTGCAGCTAAACTTTATTGACGATTTTTATTACTGCGGCTTGTGGAAATTGGCAGATTATATTTTTTCTGTTATCTTATTTTTTCCTTCAAAATAAAAAAAATTCGACCGCGCTCGAGAATATCGAGGTGACGTTTTTTTTACAAGTTTGTGACCCTCCCACTACCTTACGTCGTCAGATTATTGAAATGCACACTTTTCAGCATGTAATTAATCCAACATAACTTAATCTGACGCGCTCGAGTGTTTCCAATTATCGATTTTTTTTAATATTCTGAATGGCTGCCCTACACACGCGACCCTATATAGAGGGCTTACATAAAGTGGAAGTACTCAACAGGATGCAAGGTATCCCTCATATGTTAATTTGCTGCGCTTGAGTAAATTCCAAAATCCCCTATTAGGCTCCCCTACTATAATGAAAGACCTTTGCGTTTATCAGTTCCAACCGTTTTGTCTCAATTTCTTGCCTTCATCTCATCGGCTGTTGGCAGTAGAGATCAGAATCGATGGTTCCGCCTGGCAGTAAGAGCTCATAATTAACGATGCCCTTCCAATCCCACCATACAAAAACATCATCTTGTGCGTTAATCCGAGCATCACCACAGTCTGTAGAGCTCGTCCGCACTTGTAACATATCTTTTGCGCTCGTTCTTGTCGAATTTGATCCATTTCTTTTCACTGTTTATCAATCTTTTCAAAAACGATTCGCTTTCAAAGTTTTAATGAAATCGCAAATGAGAACACGATCTATTAGTTTTCTTTCAGTATGCTTGTGTGGCATCCAAATATCGATCTTTTGCATACCCTGACTTATCAAATCTGTTTTGTGGTCAACGCCCAGTTCTTCAGCAATGTCGAAACTACTTAAGGACCGATCTTGTTCTATTTTTTCACAAATTGCATCGACTTTATCTTCAAATGCAGTTCACTCTTGTCGCCCAGAGCGAACTGCATTTGAAGTTAAAATTTCCAAACTGAAAATACTCGAACAAACTTTGTGCTACTGTTACCGATACTGAATTACGGTCCGTAAACGGGGCATATTATTTTCGTAGCTTGTGTCGCATTTTTCCCTTTTTTGCATAAAATTTAAAAATTAAACCTAATTTATTCGTTTGTTTCACTCATTTTCTTACAAAAAAAAAGTAATTGAAAAATGGCGGGAAACAGATTTCTTATTTTTTTAATGTTAATGTACTTTTTAATGGTATCGTATGGTTTCGTAAACAGTCAGGTCCAACCAAAGAGATTTAATTACTGCGTTATACACAGAAAGTACGAATATACTTTCTTTCTGTCGTACTGTAAGTCAGGTTTTTATTATAAGTACCTACTTATATTTCTATATCTTAGATTGTAAATGCTGTTAGATTTATAGGTAATTAGTTATGTTAAAATTATAAATGTTAGTAGGTTGCGTTTGAAATATTGTCCTTATATGACATATAAAAAATTATATTTACGCACAGATTTATTACTAATAGATATTGTGTTGTTATGGCCACTATAGTCTTTCTCGCTTTGAGAATCTGTGTTTGCCAAACCGGCCTTTGCAGGCTATTATATTCTATGGCAATAAATGAACTGACAGCTGGCACAGTAGTATCATTGATAGCAGTGATACTATTCTCTCTAACGTGATTATAGTGAAGAGTAAGTCAGAAGGATACACAACCAGATGAATGTGCATTTTATTTTATGATAAATATAAATACTGTTTATTTGTAAAATACGGAATTAATTAGTTTCTTGAAATAAAGCATGTGAACACTGCGCACTACAACTTTAATCAGCAATTAAAAAGCAAACGTATTTTATTTTAACATTTAATTGAGTGTTTAAACGTTTACTTTACAAATCAGATGACGTGTTCTGACACTCGCTTGTGATCGATTAAATAAGTTATTGCCAATTGGTTTTAACAAATGAGCAATTTCTCTTTGCTTCATTGCTAGTCTATAGTACCTATATATTTTACTGTCTATCTCAATATTATTATTTTAAATCTAATAATACGATTTATTTTCCAGTAAATGTAAACCTAAATAATGGATAGTCATTTCTACAACTCTACTTTATTAAGAAATGCATTAAAATGATGTCTACGTTTGATTAAATTTTTCAGCGGAAAACTTAGAACGGAATGTTAAGACGACGCATTGGAAATTTTGATATCGGGGATTTCAATTTTTCTAAGCAATTACAAAACATATGAAAGTGATATTTGGTAACCATAATCTTCAGTTCACTGACTTTGTTTTGACAATAGCATTACACGGTTGGTTAGCTTTTATAACATAAAGAAACCTCTTTTAAAACAGAGATTTGCTTTTTACGGACAAATGGGACCGATTAAAGCCTCTAATTTTTTATGTAGATGAATCTAAACACACCCTTCAAAATGACAATATGATTTTTAAAAATTAATTATAGTTTGTAATTTAAACGAAAACGAACTGTTTTTTCGTATTTTTCGCAAGCTAGCGCGCGCACGTAGCATAGAACAGAAGGTCTATTTTAGATTAAATTATTCTTTATCAATGCGTTGCCATGTATGGTACTACTACATTACTCTGTTCACTCCATAAAATGCACATAGTAGCTGACAACACGCAAGGCTTTTTCCTACTTTGTTTGTAGAGAGTTACTACTCAACTCCAATTCGACTCAATATTTCATTAAATATAAATAAAAAAAATAATATTAGAAGTCACTTAACCACAGGGCAGAAAAAAATCTGGAACTCTAGCTTACAAAAAAATTGATAATACTATCATATATTAATAACAAAAAAATATATAATTGTGCAATGTGTATCAATTAATGAAAAAATTACATGTAAGTAAAAAGTATACAAATTATCTTTTTGCTTCAAGGATGAAAAATTTATTGTTGTTTTCTAGTTAATATATAAAACTACAATTGTTTAAAACTTTATTTTCTAGATATTAATATCCATATTTTCTAGATATTAATATCTATATTTTCTATCTATATTATCTATATTATAACCCTAATAAATCTGGGAGATTTATTTCAATGTTATTATTAGCAATTCGTTAAATTATGCCTTGATAAAATAACTTTATATTTTACGATATGGTAATGTTGTCCTTTATTAAAATCAATGTAAAAATATTCAGGTTTTCATTACGTAGATGATAAACTATGCTTTTACGAGCACAAGTCCTGACCCGTATGGCATTCCATATTCTCCTTAAGAATTTATTTTCGCTCGTAGAGTCAAGATAAAAAGGTGTAACGTTACATCATATATTCTTCGTTGTTATCGTTCCTCGTTATTAAAATGTATTTAACATCAAAAAATTAAGTCTCTTGGTAATGTAACTTAAATGTATGAACAATTTAGTTATTAGGCAGTTATGTATTGTTAGTTCCACATTAATTTTAATCACATAAAGCACCCACGTGTGATATTTGGTAACATTTTAGTAACAAGAACGAGGGTAGAATGGATTTCCTGCGTGTAGTGGGGCTGCATAAAAGCCTAATTTTGTTCTTGTAAGAGTCAGTTGTTGAGAAGTCGTCGAATAGTTAAGTACATAATAGTTGTGATGAAGAATTGATAGCGTGTTCATAGTGATCAGTGCTCCCTTTACATTTCATATTTAACAGTACATTAATAAAAGGGCGCAACGTGTTTTTAAATTATAATAACTAATTCACATGAATTATATTAATAACTCGTGTACATAAATAATATTCATATACATTTTCACGCTATATCATTGACACCTCTGCGGAAAAAGACTACTAAATTTTGTTAGTGTTTTGTGTTGAGAAACATCGTTATGATTATTAGTCCTATCAGAATTTTACAGTTTCTAAATTTCAATCAATTGAAGCAATCCGATCCCCATAATTTTGGTCTCACTAAAATCTTGGTGTTACAGTTAACACAGGCTTTTGCTCTGTTATTTTTAAGCTTGTACTTTTTAAGCGTATTAGATGAAAAATATTAGTGTTATTTGAGTATTATTAAAGTTGTTTGTATAAAAAATTTTCATTTCCTTTCTTTATGTAAATAATATGTATATGTGTTTTCTATAATTTTATATGTTAGTATTACTTTTATTAACTTTCAGTATTCTTTGAGTAATTTCTTTTCGTGAATTTATAATAAAAATATAACGTAACGTAAATAATACTTTCAAGATAGTTTTTAATAAAAAGAAACAAGTAAATAAACATAACAATACTTATTTACGAAGAAATACGGAGGATATGTCGAAGTCAAAAAACTGGTCAAGAATCCATTCGTCTCGCGCACAGAAGATTCCAACGTTATAAAAAGTAAAATTTCTAAGCATAATTTGGAGAAATCTGTAAGATTTAAGTCTTTCGTTACATTTTTCGTTGCAGACTTCGGACAATTCACTTTACACTTCTTGATTTTTTTCATTCTAAGTCCTGGTTCTAAGACCTAGACTAAACCTAGACTGGGGGAACTGTCGAGTCGAGTTGGATTACCCAATTTGATGCTTTTTTCATTCTTTATACCTTCCGAGGAAATCGACTGTGATTGACAAACAGACGAACAGATAGACTGACACATTCTATTTTTCTTTAAAAAAAGTTCGAAACCATAACAGTACAAAATATGATGAAATAACGACGGCAAAGTCCACAGTAATGGCACTGTTCAGTTCGACCCACTATTAATTTTATTACGACGATATTGAAGTTACGTGCACTTATCTGCAGAGTCGAAAAATATCGCGGTATTACACATCTAAATAATTATAATAATATATAATTATAATCATCAATAAAATTATGTGCATCAATATCTGCACGTGATTTCTCAAAGTTAAATCAATTTATTCAAGTAAACCCAGATAAACGGTATTTTTAAAATAAAATTTTCAGAAAGGCAGTATATGCATGTTCAGAGAAGATTACTGCCAGACTACCGTTATGTCTTCCATGAAATCGCTCATGTCATAGTATGATTTTCTAATGAATTAGCGTTTTATACATACATGTCTATATCCCTAATGGGATAGAGAGAATGGGGCTCAATGCATTACGGTCTTCACATAATTCTTTGGTTTATAATTCTATTTTCCGTTAACCCATTACTTATGAGTGTCTTATTTTAAAACACTAAGTTTATCATTTTTTTTTAATGTATGTATATAGTTTTAAAGTGTAATATTTTTTCTTATTTATAAATTTAGATTATCCTTATCCAAAAAATAACATTTATAACAGTAAAATAATGTTACAGAATATTACATAACAAATTTAAATTGGACATGTTTTACCATAATTTTCAGAGCATTATAATTTGTTCGTTTTTTAAAATTAAAACAATATTTAATTAAATTAAACTCAGTTATGGAATCTAATAGTCTTTAAAAAGAGGGATATGTAATTTTTGTGATAAAGATAGATTGCAATTATTTGTTACACACATTTAAAAAGTGCTGTCTTATAAATATGACTGGGAAAATATGGTCTCGATTCTAAATTACAAGTTCAACTTATATGACAAGTAGAAGTCATCGTTTGCTGGCGTGTTTTATCTTGTCGACAGTGTATTTGATTTTGTTATTCGTTAGATGATCTCATATGTAATCCAAGGAACGAAATTTAACAGTATTTTACGTGTAACCTAATTATAAGAGAATAGCTGTCCAGGTATACTCGTATAAAGACTTATTCGTGAGTGTTACGTCGTTTACTATTAAAGCAATATTATGATTTATATTTTATGTTATTTATATTGTAGGTACATATTGTTTTTATTTTTTATTATTTTTCCACTAAGCAGGGCATGAAGAAAGAGAGATAAAAATCAATGAAATATTATGCGTAAAATTGCATGATAACAACATGATAGATATGTCTTTTGACTAATTTTGACACTATTGAACAATGGCTCAAAGACAGAAAAGCCAAAGTCGTCGTCAATCAACCTGAACTAATTCATAGTTATAACGAAAATATGGGCGAAGAAATAAGCATGATTGGTTTTCTAAATACCCCATTCACATTAGGAGGAAAAAAGATATTGGCTTAGATACTAGTCATTTGCGTCTTACAATTAAACATGATTCTGGTGAATACGACATTTCCGATTTGGTGGACTCGATTCAAGTAATTCTTGTTTTACATTTTCTCAGACGTGTTGGTTTTTCTTGGATAGAAACAAATGGAGAACATGTAAACTTGTCTTGGGACTTCTGCATCTCTTACCGTCTATCTGTAGGATATGATAATAAGGGACATTATTTATATAATGTCCCTGTGACAAAATTAACCTCTCAGTACAATCCAACGTTAATATTTACAAACTTAAAACTAAGCATTAGACATTAGGCTCTAAGACTGCAGGAACGCCAGCGGCGACAAAAGCCCGCTGAATAACGTCATTCAAGGCAGCATGG
The DNA here is from genome assembly GCA_907165235.1 of Zeuzera pyrina. Taxonomy (NCBI): domain Eukaryota; kingdom Metazoa; phylum Arthropoda; class Insecta; order Lepidoptera; family Cossidae; genus Zeuzera; species Zeuzera pyrina. The sequence continues at coordinate 17,186,801 of OU015624.1, forward strand.
CATGACATACGGGCCACACTACAAAATCAGGTTAAACCGTGGTGATCTAGTATATCGACGAGATCACCACAGCGGCAACGGTGAGGAAGGTTAGCCCTGGCTCCTAGACGATGGGATACTAGAGAGAAAGTGTGGTATTGTTAGTTAAAGTTCCTAAGTTTTTTGAAGGTATAACCTGCAACCAGTGACCTGGCCCTTCTCAGAAACAGCCAGGAGGCGAGACCGATGTTTTTCGGTACTACAAGAATCTAAAAGTTGTAAATGAACATTTTTGCATAGAGGCTCATCCCAGTGTTTCTAACAAAAGGTCGAGGTAGGTAGATCAGTACTCGGACAAACAGTTCACCAAGTATTTCGAGCATCAGTCAAGCACGGCACCTCAACAGATCCTAAGGGCGAATAACAGATAGGAAAAGGTTTTCCGTGCTGTAGGCCGACGAAAGAAAAACAGGCAGCGACACACTCGAAATTTTGCGTATGCTCAGGCCTCCATAACGGATAGAAAATGAGGCCTGATTCCAGACCCTTTATCAACCCGTTATCAACAAAACAGCAATTTAATATTTTAGATAATGGTTTGTTCGAGAATATTGTCTACAGGTATAAAAAGGGTTTGAAATTTAAAAAGCTGAGAACAGCGAAGAGCATATGTAATTTTTGGAACGCAAAGCCAAAAGCGAACAATGAGGGCCATGTGGGAACTAATTTTGAAAACTTTGTGTGAAGACTGGAGTCATTTAAAACGGGAGCACCTACGAGATACAGGGATTTTTTTGATAAAACCTTAATGTTTGGTGTTAGATTGTTAAATCTATTAATTATTTATTTTATTTTTTTAATAATCTGAACAGAATTAAAAACAAAGAGCTCACTTTTTGAAAAATGTTATCGTTAGCCAATATCTTCAAACCTTTAAATGAGGGGTTTTAAGGTCATCTATAACAGTTATTGCTATACCTCCTATTGTTCCGTCGTCAAGGTACCAAACATTGAATTTGGAATTTAAATTACAAATGACATAGTGGTTACCCAAACTGAAGATAGAGGATCACCCTGTTGTCAGCCAACTTCGGAATGTAATAATTTATCTTTATATACCTACAAATTTTTAAGAACTGCTGTAAGATTCCCAGAGGTAGGGATATATGTCCGGAACATGCTGTTTTATCTGCGTCAACAAAGTGGATCTATCGACAGAATTGAATGCATTTTTTATACCTACTTTGAGAAGTACAGATTGAGATTTGAGGATTTTATACCTTATATTATCAGTGTCATATTTGTAGTACAGGCTGGTGCAGAAACCCAAGACAAAGAAAAAAATTTTTTCTTTCATATTTTCTATTCTTGTCGTGATTTCAATAGTTGGGAAGTAATGGGTTAATTGAATAACTTCCTGAGGAACCTTGTTATAAAAACGAATTCAGTTACCCAAAAATGAACAATTCGACTTATGGAACTTAAATTTCAGAATAACCAATATATCATGACCTCGACTTTATATATCACCTTTCTTTTTAAATAGATCTATATTTTTCCTAGTGTACATTATCAAAGATGTTTAAGGACGACAAGCTAAGTACATCAATGTCTTTAAAACGATCGCACAGCGACTGTCGTGCCTACATACTGTGGTTGCCGCGTATCGATCTTATTTGTAAAACAAAAATGGAGTTAATCCCCACTCTACAGTGGAGCACATTCGGCTATGGAAATATATAAAGCACACCAGCCTAGCCACATCCGCATCCATCAATTGTCTAAAGGACGTAATCATATATCACGGAAATAAGCTTACTAACCAAAGCTCCGATATGGCTCACCAGTTTTGTCATTATTATCTAATTGGCTGACTGTTGAATTGTAGTCTAAGTTTCCCACCCATTTCTCGTTTATCATGTCTATATTTCTAAACTTCGAAGGTTTTACTTCAGCTTTTTGGAGGAGGAACTTTTTGAAGAACGTTCAAAATATGTGTAATAGGTACATGTATGACGTTTTAACATTAGCCCATAGGAGTAGACAAATATTGACTTAAAAAAAATAATTCAACACTTACGAAGCGGGGAGCGTGGCTGAAATATGTATGTAAATAAATTGTTTTTGATTATTACGCCAAGTAGTGCATTAAATGAAAATTATCTACGGCCTAATTACAATGAAACAGCCATTGCACTAGATAAGATCGAAAAGATTTTAGAATTGTATTTCTATTTCAAATCACTTAGTACTAACCATGATTCTACACTTAGGTTATACATTAAAATGAAATAAGCTCGCTTGTAAAATACTCGTATAATTTAAAATATTTTGAATATTAAAGTGTGTATGGAGAATAATGAGATTTGATGAGGCGAAAGAAGTATGTAAGTATGTAACCGCTATGTATGGCGATTCATCATCTCCGACTACTCCGTTGAGGAGAAGCATGAGGATATGTTTTGTATGGATATATATTTCGTTATCGTTTTTAAAAAACTACCTATAAACAGACAGGCAGACAGACAGACGGACAGACAGATACGACAAACCAAAAGGATTCCGTTTTAACCATTTCGGCTATAGAACTCTAAAATATGTAGAAACGACATAATTTTAATAATAATAATTATGTACGTACATAATATGAACCCTTAAATAAAAACGACATATTGTGTAGGTACATAATATTATGTCGTTTCTTTTTTAAGGTTCTATATTAAAATGGTCTGTCTGTCTGATTTTCTACTTGTCTATCTGTCCGTGCGTAAAAAAAATGAATAATTGGTAATACAGACGCAATTCGATCAATTAAATTAAATTATTTGTCTACCCCGATGGCTACACAAACTTAATACGTGTCCAAATCACTTAGCCGGCTTTTCTTTACTTACAACAATTTGTGAATGATCCTGTTAGAAATTAAATAACGCGATTACACGTTTAGCAGCATCACAACATGATCTAGATATTAGAATAAAAAAATATTATTTAAATAGCATAATTTATACATACATACATACATGTCTTCACGCTGTATCCCCAACGGGGTAGTCAGAGAGGATAATTATTATATGATCATAATTTATAATGTAATTAAATGGCAAAAGTCAGAAAATAATATATATTATTATTACATATTATTATATATTGTTAGACATGATGATATTAATACAATTATATTTGTTTTGCATAGTAGTTCGAATATAAAACTTGAGATAGCCAAAAATTTTATTAAATCAATCACAGCTTTATGCAAAGTTACATATAAAGTTATAAATAATTCAATAATGATTAACACAATTTGTAATTAATATCTCTGACGTGTATGTAAAACATTTTATGTTGTTGTTTTTATGTTGTACATGTTCTCATAAAATTATATCAATATTATATATTACATACCGTCATTCTGTTATGTAAAGGATTTGCTTGAATAATGTAATTACATACGAACTTAGTAATTTACAAATAACTGAATTTAGTGTTTTTTACATAATTATTTATACTTGAAAGAATATATTATATAAAATCCCGTATCCAAAAATTATAATAATAGACCTATCAAGGGCGATATAGTTGAATGATTTTCATTGCCAATTAACGAGTGTCCTTGGTCCCCGACCAAAGGTAACCTGCAGTAATGGGTTGGAATTTGATATGCGTGTTAGCTAAGAACAGACATCCATCTATCGTCGATATACCTAAAATGTCATTTTTGACCGCGTTTTTCTCTGCGGTATTACGGTAGTAATCATGGTACTAATAATATGTTACAATATCTTATCAGTTTTTATAAGCTTTCACAGTTCATCAAAGAGTTATTGATCAAGTTATTTTTGTTTAAATACCTAATAAAACTGCTTTATTTTACTGTCATTTTTAATGTTCAATCGATAGATAATTATTGGTGAATGTCCACCATATCAAAACTTTAATCAAGCAAAAATTCTAATTCTAGATTCCTCGCAAGAGGTCATCGTGTATGTATTTTTATCTCAAATTTTAAATCTACATTTTCACTATCCTGCACCGGTGCTACAGACACTTCTTTGTTGTTCAAGCGTCTGTATACTTTATCGGTTTTAGACTTACTTTAGACAAAATAATCGATTTAATAGATAATTTGAAAATTATAATTATGTTGGTATATTTTTATAAGCGTAGAATATAAACTACTACTTAACGGTCTACATTTCAAAATTACCGATCGATATCGGTCATATTTTTAGACAAGTCCAGGAAACAATGATTTAAGCGATTAAGTTTAATGTGAAGGGTTTCGAGTTGTGATGTTACGTGAAGGTTACTTAATTTGCTACAGTAGCTCTCTATTAATAGCATTTAGGTAAGATACTATAAAATTGGTCGTATTTATGTTACATTTCAAATACAGTCCAGTATTTATACTAGGAACTGTTGCACATTCACGCTGTATACAAAAAAGTCGAAGCCGATTTATGTTTCTACAATGCGTTAAATAAAATTTACCGCACACGTGAAATATATCTAATAATTATCTTAAAATATACATTACGATAAATGCATACTCATGAAGTACTCGTAACTACTTACTAGTAATCAAAATATTTTACTTTGAATGCAAATGTCTGTTCCACATACGAGTAATATGCACTTTGAAATTAAAATGTATTCATATTTGAATACATTTTAATTACACAACATGCATTTATTATTGATAAGAGCAAAAATTACCAGAATCGTTCATAAAAGTTTATATTCTTTGATATTAGTTTAGAAATTGAAACGTTTATTTTTTACTTTGGTATTTTCTAGAAATATTAAAGTGAAACAGAAAAATCCTTAAGGATAGATCAAATGGAACGAAATTTTTCTTTGTTTTCCTCTTAGATATCTTACACCTGCAGCCCCGATTACGAACGTTTAAATATAAATCACTTACGTGAACAAAATTTTTATAATTCAAAGACAAACAAACTAAGATCGTGACTTTATGTACATTTTGTTTTAATATTCTTATTGAAACGTGCAGTTGAAAACGTCCTTTTCATTATTTTTTATTAATATTGTACAATCTGTTTATGCTATTATCGTGTCTGCCGTAATCAAATTGTTATTTATTAAAACGTTTCTATTGCTATCTATTATAAACATGACTATACTTAAATAAATGGCTTGACATCTACAAAGTTAAAAGCAATTTTAAAAGATTTTTTATTGAAGAGAACAGTTTCGAGTTCCATAAGTTCAATTTTATTTTTCTAATTCTGGAACGAGACGTGCATTGAGAAGCTAGTTATTTCACAAAAGAATTAGAAACAATAACATAATAATTAAAAATATAGAATAACCGAAAGTAAACTTTAAAAAATCAATACAATATCCTTCACCATTACCCATTTTAAATATATATTTGAATAGCTAAGGGACATTTTAAATAAGTATTGATATATGTATTTACACACAAGCGCAGGCACTCTATGCTCCCCAAACTTTAATTATCATTATTTAATGTATTTTTCTTCAAAATTATTTATTTCTGTTACATATCATAACATGTAATGTGAAAGAAAAAATACGAGTTCATTTCAGTTTGAAAAGTACATGCGGTTGATCTGTTGATTAAAATCGCGATCAGGCAGTATTACCACGAACAATGATAGAAAATTGAACAACGTACCTACATGTTCTAACTTTATACAAGCAATAGCAAAGGATTTCACTTTGCGCCCACATAACTCAACTTTTTAAATTGTACAACCTATCTTAAGGCTACTTTGCATCATATTTTTATCAACAATTTTTTCAGCACAAAATAAACGTTAAAAATTTGTATAAACAGAACTTGCCTGAAAATCTCCGAGTAGCGATGCGCGGGAAAGTCTCACTTAAGTGAAAAACGTCTCTCTGATTGAGTCCGAAATGATCGCGCGCATTTAATAACAAAGTTTTGAAGCATGCAGAGCTTATATAGCTGGGCGCCCCGCCCAATCCCGCCCTAGGGCGGGACGATCTACCATCGCGCACAAAACTTAACACTTCGAGAAGTTTTTTTTAAACTTTACGTTATTTTAGTGGACTAAAAATAGCGTCAATATTCTATTTAATATCAAGAATCGTAAAAATAAAGTATTGAATTTCTTTGATATTGGGAAAAAAATGTGTCTGAAACAAATATTGATACAAAAAATTAATACTTAAAAAAGAACAAAGGTCAAAATATTTCTGCTTTTAGATCTTTTAATTATTTTTCGGTGTTACTTACTTATTTTTCAGTGTGAATCACCTCGGTGTCTGTTCGTGTGTTTACAAAAGTTTTTCCAAGAGATTGTTGTGTAAGACTAGGAGACTATACATAAGCAGCTGAAATATAGAACAATTTATTGCAGTAAACAGTAACCGAAATGTAAACGTAAATTTCGGAGGCTTTTAGGCATAAGGGTTATTTTTGGAGACTAAAAAAAGGAAAAAATGTTTTTGAGGTCATCGCATGAGTTATCAAATAAAAACTTCTTTAATTTACGACCACAATAACGTAACGAAATGATACTTTGTGTTTTTAATTTTTTTCGAAATTGATCAACTAAGTACAAGTAATACTTGCACAATGAGTGTTTGTAAGCTGCCAGTCATTAATATGATCGTTAACAACCACTAACCGCTAAACAAAACTTGTCGTAGGATGTTCTTTACATAAAATGAAGTCTTTATCTAAAAGATACTGGCAACTGCAAATCAAAGTGTGTCAATTTGTTTGACCGACAACAACAACCCCATTAGAAATATCATGAACATTGAGAAATAGACGTCAATAGAGGAAAACTACTAAGATTGCATAAAGTTTGATGTTTTTTTACGTACGAAGAAAACTCTACAACAAACTTTGTTTTGCGGTTACTGAGACTAACAGTACGAAACACGAATTGCGTAAGCTTGCAATCCTAACGAAACACTGAATTGAAAGAAATATCGCAAATATATTATGTAATAGTAGGTACTTCATTAGTTTATATAATCTACAAACTATGATTTATATTAATAATGATGATCTTTACTTTGTGTTTAATATAATTAATAATTGTTTTTGCCGTAAATCTTCAAAAATAACAGTCATTCTTGAATAAGAATTGAAATTGAGTTGGTTTTCAATAAAAAATAAGTTATTTCCCAATGGAGATATCGCGTTACCTAATCATAACTGTAATAGATACAGCATTGGGAAATAAGTTTTTCGCAAAAAATTCATTGCATATCGCACGTATCTGCGCGTCGTTATATTTTCATGAAAATATATTTTTACTAGGCCCACGTGCACATACATATATCTTGCCGGAAAAATATTAAAAATAGAATTGCATATAATTCTTAGGACATGATACAATTTGTCTTGGCAAATTTACTACTCTAACTACAAACAACAAATAAGTAACCTATAGGCTTCGATCACAAATAAATGTATGTTTTAACTAATGTTTTAATGAAGGAGTTTGTGAGTAAAAACGTATCTGTACATAAAATTTTAGTAAAAATATAAGCAGATAATGTTAATAATGAGTAATAAAACATAAAAAAGGAACATTGAAATTTTAGTCTACTTGTTCGTTTGTCTGTTCGTTTGTAAGCGCAACACGCAAATATCACTTATTGAATTCAGAATCTAATTTCTTAAAAATATGAACATGATATATAGTGTTTATTTTATCGAAATCGAGCCACTGAATCAAAAGAATTTTTAACCGACTTCAAAAAGAGGAAAGGTTCAATGTTCGCCTGTATGTAATTTTTTTCATGAATGTTCACCGATAACTTTATCAATTGTAGACCGATTTCGAAAATTATTTTTTCGTTTGATAGTGTATACTTCCCACTAAATTTCACTGGTGGAGCTTGGACATCTAATATACACCAATTGACGCTAACTGCTTATAAACTTTATTTATGTTGATAATTCACTAGACACGTGCATGAAAATAGTGTAAAGTGAAAAGATTCAATATTAATGTGAAGAAAACTAAGGTTCTGGTGTTTGAAAGGATGTACAGACAAAATGTGAGATATGAGTACATGAAAAATATCTAGAACAAATGAATGTAATGGTGTATCTGGGAAGTCTGTTTTTTAGGGATGGAAGATGCGAGTTGGATATGCAGAGTATAATACGGGTAGCAGCTTGCAATGAAATAAACAGTGCTCTGGCCGCATTGATGGGCAGTATGATTATATCTAACTCGGCCAAAATTGCCAACCACAACACGGTGTTGCTGCCAATTTTATTGTACGGTAGGGAGGTCTGGGTATGCCCGAAATCGAGTGAAAGTAAGATAAATGCAGTAGAAATGCGATCTTTTAGAAATATGTGCAAAGTAACAACTGAGTATCATTATAATATTATATATCATTACGCTTTCTTCATTATAAGGATGAGTGGTGAATGTTGAAATTAGAAACTATAAAATTGATTGTAATAAAGTATTTATTTTTTAATAATTAATAAAAAAAAGCAATGTTTAAAGACCTTGGCGCTCGATTGACTAGAGAAAACTGACTAAGAGTGTCGGCTACGCATTTACTTTTGGTTTTGTAATGATTTCGGACACTTAAAGATTCAATAATACATTAACCTTAAATTAAAAAAAAATATATCAACTGTGAGTTGAACTTGCATGGAGAGGGTTCCGTACTACAAATCATCGCATTACATTATCTTCCACGATTTTCATTTCGTCATGTGCACGGTATTATAAAAAAATCGTCAGCAAAATGCTTTTCTAATCATAAACTTTGTTATTCGTCGTAATAAACAAAAATTACGCACTTATACGATCATAGCGTTGTGTATATTATTTATCTTTGTAAAAATCTTTGTATAAATACCGAAAAACAAAATTCTACAAATTATAAAGACTCAAAGTTTTCGTTTAGGTTTTTCTGTACCTTATGAGTAAGGCTCTACATTCCGTGTTCTATTCAAAATTTTATACGCTACGCTGTCGTCATTATGTTACCTCACTATAATATATAAATAAGTACCAAACTTTAACTTTTTCCATCCAGTAAATTCGGAGAAAATATGCTGTGACTGAACAGACATACACGATAAGATCTTTCCAAAAAAATTAAAACGGGTTGAAAATACCCACTATTACATTTTTTGATTCTCAATGCTGGTTTTAGATTACCAGTTTTGTGCCAAACTGCTCGGTAGATGCAAAGATGATAGAAAAAATCGACCATGACTTACGAACAGGCAGATAGACAAACTGAGAGATGGACAAACGGCGGACAGACAGGCAGACATGAAACTCTTAGTTCCGTGATCAAAAAAATAGTTATCTTATTTGAAAATAAATCTAACACAAGTTCGATAAAAATCTGTATAAATAGAATCAAAAAGAAACTATCAAGAAATTAGGTAAAACTAATATCAGTTACTTATTAATTAACTGACGATTATCGGAGTCGACTCTGTTCACTCTCATTGTGAAAGGGTGCGAAGATTTGAATTTATTTAAAGTTAAGTTGTAAATGAAATATCCCTAATATTTCATGAAGATCGGGACCTCAAAGTGTGTCGGAGAATCTTAAATACACAGATATTGATGACTATCGCACAGATATGATCCTAATAGGTGGAACAAGCCCTTCGGCTTTTTAGGAACTTATGAATAGAATTGAATTGCCTAAAGATTTTTGTTACTGTGCACATATTCCTCTGCTTTATCAATTACTTTCAGAGTTCACGTAATGATGGTGTTGATATGTAAGCCGCTCCCACAGCTAGATAAGCATCGCATGTTCAATGTTGGTGCTCAGTTCTACTTATGTAAATACAGCAGGTCCTATACGTGCTATACAACATGACTACATAATGCAGGATACATCCATATATTAAAGTCCTACAATAAGATAGTGAACAGAAACTAATTGTGAGCATTGATTTGACCGAATTTGATGTTGGTTTGAAGATAGATTAAACCGTGGGAAAGGATGTAAGCCACTTTTTTTTAAATTGACGAAGCGCGGGCTACAAGCTAGTGTGTAATAAATGGATCTTCTGATTTTGTTGATTTAAAGATCTTCAATTTTTAAATTTCCTGAGGACCGTAGAGTTTATTATCGATTTCAATTTATTTCTTGATCCCACTATCCATTTTGAAAAAAAAGACAAATAGACGAATAACAAAACGATCCTGTTTAGGGTTTTGTTTTTCTCTTTTCTGGTAAGGAACCATAAAAATTACATCTAAATTTTTAAGAATTCTTAAGAATGTTGGTTTTATTCGGTGTCCCAGTTCGCGTGTTATTAGGTAGGCTAGCCGGTAAACAGAATAGAGGTAATGGATATGGGAGTGGGTTAAATGAATTGGCGTAGCTTGGGTACCAAATTTATTCAACTCGCTATACGCCGCACAAGGCGATTAGTTGTTCGATAGGACGGAGTCACTGGCCTTAACTGTATGGTCCCCCTGCGATGCACCATGCAATACACGCCGTGGTCCGGAAGTCGGCTTGGCTCCCTATTAGAGACTGCGCAATAATTCCTGAGCCTAGCCTAGACCAGGCGTAGGCTCCAAGCTCATACGGGGAATCCCCAGCGGGATTCCAACGCAGCTTGTAGTTTATAATTTTACTTCTTATTTATTTTTAATAATATTATAATAGAACGATACGAGTGACCGTATTCTCGCCTTCAGAGGTGTAGTAATAATAAAAAATCCGATAGCTAATTACCCTCTTAGCGAATAATTTTCCACGCGTACCAGAGTTTTGCAGTCACACTTTCGCGAACCACTGCGTTATTTAAAAAAATTGAATGTTCCGTAGATAATTTTATATTGCAGTTATAATTAAAATTATGACACAAAATTTATACCGTTACATCGGTATAGATTTTTATCGAACTTGCATGACATGTTAGATATCACTTCGAATGTGGTAATTATTTTAAATCTGTCTGTCCGCCTGTACATCCGTCCTTTTGTCCATCTGTGCGCCTAACCGCCGCTGTAATTATTACATCTATCCACTGAGCTGAAATTTAGTCAAAGACGTAAATTAGTAACTTAACGTAAATTTGTAACCAAAAATGAGAATTAAAAAAAATATTGGATATTTTCAACCTTTTTTGATTTTATTACAGTACGATCAAAATTATTGTAGAACCCTAAATTAGTGCATGACCAATAAGGTCACAGCGTGTTTTTCATAGTTGTCAAAATCATCGTGTATCGTATTTTTTTCATTTTTGGCTTTACTGCTATTTGAATTACAACAAACTAACCGAAATTTCGCTAAATTTTCACCGTTCGATGGCCCACTGTATTACACGTAGCACTTTCCGTTATATATACGAAACTACGAATTATTAACAAATAACACTAAACATTATCCAATATAATACAGCATTGAAAAAAATATTAGTTATTTGTCAAGCGTTTTGTTTTTAATTTGCATGTCACTTAAAGATTGCCTATATTCGTCGATCAAAATAAATCAGTTCACTCAGGTTCACTCTATTAAGTGAATGACACAATTCATTCTATATATAAGACAAAATAATAACAGAAACATATTGTTGTTTGCGAAGTGCAAACAATAATAAATTTTTAAATGTTTTTTTATAAATACATATTTTTACATTTATCATGACTTTTTAATTCATTGTGGTTTTTAATGATGCACAAACACACAAATGGACAAAAATTTTAAACGCATTTTGTTTTACTAATAACTAATAAGTATGACAACTGAATCAATCATTGGCGAACTAGTCCATCTTTAATCTATACTACTATATAAATCTCTTGCGTCTGTCTGTAATTTCAATTTATTTGACAAATTTTGTTATAAATAGTCGTTTTGTAACTCACTGACTTTGGTTCTACCATTTTTAAAATTTTTGTCTTTTTGTCTGTCTGTCTGTCTGTATATGCTTTTATAACTGAAGAACGACTTGACTGATCTTGACGAAAGTCGGTACATAGTAAGACAATGTGATTGCGCTCATGATAGGCTACTTATTTTTTTAGAAAATCTGTCCCTAAAGGGGTGAAAAGGGGGACGAAACTTTATATGGGAAACGGTAAACAGCTGAACCGATTATGAAAATTGACAAGAAGATAGTTCGACCTCAGAGAACGGCCATAGGCTACTTTTTATAAAAAATCTACCCTTAAGAGGGTGAAAAGGGGGATGAAACTTTGTATGGGGAACGCTGAATCTAGGTAATGATAAAATTTGGTACGGTGCTAAGACATTATTTATCAAAAATATATAGACTACTTTTTTATCAAAAATCTGTAAAATGGGGGACGGGAGGGAGAGGTACGAAACTTTGTACGGGAAATTATAAACCGCTAAACCGATTATAATGACATTTGGCAAGAAGATAGCTTGACATCAGAGCACGGACATAGGCTACTTTTTATAAAAAAATCTAACCCAAAGGGGATGAAAATGGGATGAAACTTTGTATGGGGAACGCTAAAACTTGGTAATGATACAATTTGGTGTGGTAGGAAGACTTTATTACCAAAAATACAAAGGTTACGTTTTTATCAAAAATCTGTAAAAATGGGAACGGATGGGGGAGGGACGAAACTTTGTACGGGAAATGGCTAAAGCGCTGAACCGATTATGATGACATTTGACAAGAAGATAGTTTGACATCAGAGAACGGACATAGGCTACTTTTTATAAAAAATCTACCCCTAAAAGAGTAAAAAGGGGGATGAAACTTTTATAGGAAACGCTAAAACTTGGTAATGATACAATTTGCTGTGATAAGATTTTTTTTATCAAAAAAACATAGGCTACTTTTTTTTGAAAAGCGAGAGGGCAGGGAGGGGGTCGAAACTTTGTACGGAAAACATTAAACCGCTGAATTGATTATGATGTAGCATGGAAATATTCGGCAACCTGGGAACAGACATAGGCTATTTTTTATTCAAAAAAACTATCCTTAATGGGGTGAAAAGGGGGATGAAACTTTGAATGGGAAATGCTGAACCGCCGAACCAATTATGATATTTGGTACAGATATAGTATGTGCCCGGAGACAGATGTAAGCTAGACGTAGACTGTTTTTCAAGAACAATCTTTAAACATACTATGCAAATGTAGTAAATATAATCTAACCCAACCCGGGAAAGCCACGAAAAAATTTTCCCCGCAGACAAAGTCGCGGGTACAGCTAGTTACGTTATAAATGTCATAGTCGCCACATTTGTTTACATTAAAGACAAAAATGAAAAAAATAGAATATAGTTGCATTCACGATTCTAATTATTTATTTCTAAAATAATACTTTATTAAAATTCAATTTTATAGTTTCTGGGTACAAGGGCTACGCGCATGCTTATAATAAAGACAGCGTAATATCATAAAATAAAGACCATCAATTTTTAACTTGGAACCTAATTTTTGAGATAATAAGACACTTCCAATCTATTTTGTGAGTTTCTAAAAAACACCCGAATAAACGAACAGATTACTTAGATATATTTTGATTCAATAAAGACGAGAACGCCCGTCTCTGTCTTCTTTTCCTAATATTTAAGGACGACAATCGCGCCGAGTAATATATTTTGTCAACTGGTATTTCTACATGAGAATTATTATTGGTCTGGTATTGGCAAAGTCAGCAAATTGGTTACACGAACTGTACGATTATTCCACCTTATTTCTGAATTACTGGACTAAAAGGTTACGAAACTTTATGGAATGTTATTAACATTTAAATAGTTTATGAAAGCCTTAAAGTTGAAGATTTCATAGATCTAAAAAGAATAAAATTACTTTCGGAATCTGCGTGAGAGTCGAACTCGCACAAATATGTTTTTTTTATATGTGAAAAATTAATAATTCTATCTAAAACTTATTACACTGTATTTAATTAAGGTTTCCAAACTGACAATACTTATGTGCTGTGTGTTAGTCGTTATTGTTAGTAACAAAATAGTTTTGAAGATAAACAATGACCGAAAGAGATCTCGTACATCCGGATGAACGAAATGGATCATAGTATACGGACATTATTACGAAAATTATTAATGAAATTAAATGATTAGATTGCACATTGTCAATCAAGAAATACATACATACATACATATCTTCACGCTGTATCCCTAACGGGGTAGTCAGAAAGGCAGAGCGCCAAGCTTCGCTGTCCTTACATACTTTTTTTTTATAATGTAATAGATCTATGTTTGTAATACTTCTTTCACTTCCTTAAATCTCATCACTCTTCTCACACATTTTCGCCTAGGTATGAGAGTGCTTTGACATTTCCGTCTGCTAACACTCAGGCTATTCGATCTTCATAAGTCAGCCTTCATAAGTCAGTCTTTCTTGGCTTCTTTTACCACCCACTTTATCTCCGTAGATTTTCTTCGTTGGTCTTTCATCACTCATTCTTTCTATGTGCCTGAACCATCTGAGCATTCCTTTCTTCATTTTTACAATAACACTGTCATCCAACCCCGTCACACTGCGTATCTCTTCATTGCTTATCCTGTCCGCAAGGGTGACACCGCACATATTTCTAAGCGATCTCACTTCTACTGCATTTATCATACTTTCACTCGATTTCGGGCATATCCAAACCTCACTACCGTACAATAAAGTTGGCAATAACACCGCATTGTGGATGGCCATTTTTGCAGTGTTAGATATATTCACACTGCCTACTAATGCGGACAGAGCACCGTTCACTTTATTGCCAGCTGCTACCCGCCTCTCCACATCCAACTCACATCTTCCGTCCCTCAAAAACGCACTCGCAATTTCATTTACTTGTTCTAGACATTTTCCAGGTACCCAAATCTCACATTTTGTCTATACCGCTTCCCTTTCAAACACTAGAACCTTAGTTTTGTTATTATCATATTCAATCCTTTCACTTCACATTCTTCTTTCAAGAAATAGTTGCAGGCAATAAAACAGAAAATCTGTCTCATCCTATTAATATCTACATTCGTAGATTTCTTGTATTAGAACTAGAACTGTATTATATCGGAAGCAGAAACGTTTTAAACAAAACTGAAATACTGTAATTTATTTCGTTTTACCTGCCGTATATAGCCTCGTATATTCATTACTTTGTAGCAATAACGTGCATAAATTATCTTCAAAATAACATTCATATTGAAATTATATCTTCATTGTCATATATCGATTTTGGTACATACATGACACGCAACAAATGTTATGGAAAACCAAGAACTGTAATGCTCGATCTTTTGTATTTTTTTCATACATGTGTTATTTACGTTGGCGTATTATGTTAAATAAATAATTATATTTTTTATCTATGTGTGTTACTAGTAACTCATAAAATAACAGGCTTGGAAATTTCATTATTATGTACAAGTACATTAATAAAGATGCTCACTTGTGGACCAAAAAATGTTTACAATTACCTAAAAAAATTACTAAAGATGAATAATGTATCTTTGTCACAATAAGGAATACTTTTGTTGAAGATATCGATGTTAGATATTTTTCTATGAGAAATATTGAATTCGAAAAATTATCCAAAATATATATACATCCAAATTACCTAAACCTGTAGTCTAATCACTGTTAAATTTCATATGCAAATAGTTATGGTACTGATGACTGCTTTTACACGTTGTCTGTTGAATATATGGAGCGTCATGTATAATGCCTTTTACGTATTTATTTATTTTTATTTATTTATTCTTTCTCTTCTGCACTAAAGATTTAGTACATATGGCGGAATTAATCCCAAGTGGCATTCTCTATCAGTTAACCATTAAGTGAAGTGAGAAAATATTTGGACAGTTTGTCTTCATATATTTGTGTAACGTTTCCTTAAAAACAAAGGATATTTCCGGATGAACAGGGGCAAGTTGTTCCAGAGTCGTATCAAACTTAACAAAATAAACATTTTAAGAAATTTAATGTGGTGCGTATATTATAGTCTTAATTGGTTTAACGTGCTTTTCTTTCCCTTGGTCGCACATGGGAAGACACCAGAATTTTGTTAAATGAACTTGTCATGAACTACGATCTTCGTCTGAATACAAGGAGTCACGCCAAACCAATAATGAAATTAACGAATGATTGGTGAATAAAGATTTTTAACACAGTTGTAATAGATCTCAATATGTTTCTTAAGTTTTAAGTGTATCACCACCACCACCATTACACCACTTATTTTATTATGGTAATACCACATTTGTTATAGAAATTTAAGACTTAGTTGAGAATTAGGTTGGGAAGCAGTTAAAAAGCTAATTCGTCTTAGTACTAAGTGCATATATGTAGAAAACGTGGTAATTACAAAAGAGGTTTAAAATATTACTCCTACATAAAATCCATTACTATGTATATTTCCATTAACACGTGTATCATTATACTTAAAACGTAGTGCAGTTTTTGATTATCGTAACTTACAGGAGAATATTTTATTATTCTCCTGTAAATTTTATTATAATTAAATTCTTAGTTATATTAAGTACAATAGGTAGCATTGTGATAATGTTTTGAATATGTGTCACTATTTGATTTTTTTTTAATATTCTGAAAAGACATTGTGTAACAAGTAAGAAAGAGCACTTAGATTAGGTCAGTTATAAATAAGGAACGGAATTTATACAAAAATAACTCCTATAGATTACGTCTCATACATTTGATTCCAAAGACATTTTTGTCTTCAAAACTTATTAAAATATAATATATGTACCTGTATTATGCATAATTATCCTAATAAAGTACCTAATTATAGCTCCTGATTAACCAAATATTTTATTATATGTATTTGACTAATTAATTGATACGTATTTAAAATAATATTCAGCTACACTCGGATCAAATAAAAGTATAACGACGATGGCACAAATTGTACTTTATAATAAATGGAGTTTGCATGCGATAGTATATTTATTATTACCGTAATTTATGTATGATGCATGTATTAATTCCAACAATTCAACATAAATAATACCACAACAAATAATAATATTAAAAACTAACTTTAATCAAGATAATCGACCGTGAAGGACAAAGAATATATTGGTCAATAGTGAGTGTAATTTACGACAATCACCTATCTAATGACTATTGCGTGTATCGATTCCCTAGCAAGATTATGTCATATCGAACAATCTTAGACAACCTCGCACCATTCCCGTTTCCGGTGATAGAGCTTGAAGGCGCGAAAAAATCATACCATTATGATGTTACTTATAAGTTTTAACTTACACATGACAATGCAGAACCAGATAAAAACTGGTTGCTAATCCGTTGCACACACAAGTTCCTTTTTGTAAGACCTTTCCCTCGACTGTCTTTTACACCTTGAGTGAGAAAATACATACATATGTACCTATATGCAGATGACACACTCTATGCATATATTTTTTCTCCCAGAACCAGCATGAAATAAACTTGGGTTTGTCTGTTCACTAATCGGATTTGCCCGTTCTCGGCTGTTAGTGTAATGAACTAGGTCGTTCACGTTAGTTGACACGTTCACTAATAGGTAAGTATAGAATATAGATACCACGTCAAAATCGTGCAAAAATTGTATACTTAAATTCTATATTCTAGTAACTGGCAACTCGTTTCATATTTATTAGAAACATTTCTGCTATTCCCATGTAAAATATAGATGTTTTTTTTATGACGGTGAGGGCAAACGTGCAAGCGAGTATCTCTAACGTAAAATGTCTGTCTTCTCATTACTAAGTTCTTAACATTCTCTAGTGAAGCGATAGTAGGCTTTACTGGAGTTAAAAAGGATTTCTTGGAAAAACGCGAATACTTCAGTTGGACATATTTATTCAAACTTTTCTAATTCTTACCACTCGCCCAGAATATATCTAAAACGGGAAATTTAACGCGATTGCCTTTTTATTCTGGCTTCGGTTTCGACCGCGTTGCATCGGCTGTGGTCTCAAGCAAACTGTCGTAGCAAGTTTCATTCCGTGTCTGAGGTAAATGTTTTGTCATCTACCCCCGATATTTGTAAATAGTTATAGAAAAAATATAGATCTGTTTAAAAAGAATGGCGATATGAATGGTATGGAAACCCGAGGTCGTGATAAATTGGTTATTCCAAAATTTAAATTACATAAGTCAAATGTTTCATTTTTAGGTAACTGCATTCGTTTTTATAATAAAGTTCCTCAAAAAATTACTCAATTAACAGAGAATAAATTTAGATTGATTATAAAACGTACATTGACTAGACAATCATACTATAAAATAAACGATTTCATTGAAGATAAAAAAATACTCTGGAAATGATGTTCTCTGCACATGCGTTTACTGGCTTAATGAAAATATTGTATTTTAATAAACCTTTTGTAAAATGAAGTTGAAAAAATGATACCTGACTGAGTTTCTTGTAGTTTCTTCTCAGTGTCCAGGTTTTCTATTTGAACCGAACTAAAGTAGATTTGACGTTCAAAAATACCTTGTAATTGGATTTACTTGAATAAATTGATTTGACTTTGACTTTGACTTAGTTTTTGGGATACCTACACACAACACTCACAGTACCCACGCGTTTAACCGAATGCGGAACACGAGGTTTTGTTCCTTGAATCACAGGATTCCACATCGTCGATATATTGTACCCGTTTTCCCGATTAAAATTTTTATGTCTCATGATTTCAATAGTTTCACTCACGACTTTTGGATAAAATGGCGATCAGTAGGAAGGACTTGTGGACGATGAAACTCAATCCAGTGATTAGTATCTGATTGGAGCAGATGTTCCGCTATCGCTGATTTGGTTGTTTGCCGGTTTTTACCGCTGTAATATGTTCTTTAACCCTTTCAGCAATAGTGCGTTTCGTTTGGCCAACGTATGAACTACCACAGCTACAATCTATTTTATAGACTCCCGTAGTCTGGAACGGCAAAACATCCTTTGGTGTGGCCCCTATGTTGTTCACCTTTGTTCCAAGGGTGAATATGGTGCGTTTTCTTCCAAATATAGGTATTTTAATGTACATGGCATGTAAGTTTGTAAGAATAAAAAAGCGTCATGAAAAACCGTATAATACGTAAAATGTTGTATAGATTCGCCCCACGTTCTTTAGTAGCGACGACAGAAATCTTTACATTTGTTTGCACATCGGACATGTTATTACGCTTTTTTTTTAAATTTCCTATATTAAGACCCGGCTCTCAAATTTTAAGCGTTTTTAAATATATTTGCTGAGGCAGGCACATGTTTGATGAATGTGAATTTGAAATATATATTTCTTTATAAATTTTTCTAGTGACTGCCTAAAACCATAACGCGATTTATGTATTTTTGTTCCATACTTTTTTCTGCAACGTTATGCCTTTTTGAGAGGTTTTTAAGTATTTTTCCTAAATTACTTGAGTAAGTTACATAAAATTACGGCTAACAGGAAGGAAATACAGTTGACTAAATACTGGTTACAGGATATTTTATTATATGAATTAATATTCCAGTTATAACAATATATGTCACGTTTGGGTGGCGGAGTGTGAGAGCGGAGCCTACTTATGCAATAAACTTTTTTCGGGAGCTTAAGAAGAATTTTATCATTTCTATTTTAATGACTCTACCAGCCCTATAGTGCCTAAAGTAAAGATAGCGGAATGATAATGTAATGTAATTAAATACCTGTGAGCTGGGGCTTTCGTTTATGAAACTGTGTATTTGTATCGAAATCCCTCCGGAAGTATTTCGTTGAAACTCGAACAAACAAATGCACAAACAGACAAAACCTCTATAAATGTTTGTTTTGGATTCAACGCGCCTATAAAACCTTACTTAGTTCTTCAATAATCTTCTTCTTTTAGTAAAAAAATCTTTAATGTACAGACACAGCTGTTACAATTTTATAATAGCATAGCGTCAATGACCATGAAAAGCTCACGCCCGCGATGAACAGGGAATACCGAAAGAAATATGGCGAAAAATTCTTGATGAATTCTCTATCGTCTTAAACTGTCATCAATATCAGTTTAAATAAATAATTTTATAAGATTATTCAAGTTATAAAATCATTACATAAAACAGAAGACGAACTTTCCTATTTTGTGATGGCTCTACCAGCCCTATAATAAAGACAGCGTAATGTTATTTACCCTATTAAGTACCTGGGGTCTTAGTATATCAAACAGTTCAATTTGCATTAAAATCACTTCGGTGATTTTTCATGAAGCTCTAACGAATAAACACAAAAATAAACAGACAAAAATTTTAAAAATGTTTGTTTGGTATCAGACGCCTAAAAAGTCTATCTCAATCTTTTTTTAATCTTTTCAACGTACAGACACAGCTTAGTTACGGTTTTATAATAGTACGGATAGAATAAATAGACAGAATAATATGTGAATAAACAGACTGTTACTAAAATGTGTAAACCAGTGTAAGCTTGTAACTTATAATAAGGAAGGCTATTTAGTCTTGTACAGCTCTCTGAACTAACAGTGTATATGTCTACCTGTTGTCTTGACTGTTGTCGTTAATAACAAAAATATTTGGACGAACAACAATGACCGAAAGAGATCTCATACACACCGAGAATGAAAACAGAATGAAATACATAACTACTGTTACAAAAATTATTTAGGTATCTAATTAAACCTTTAATAATCTTCGAATACTGCACCGGTATGATCAGATTTTGCTTTATCAACCAAGAATTAACTGCAGCAATAAAATAATGAAAATATGTCTGATACTATTAACATTTATATTAAGGTATTATTATTGTTCTGGGATTACGTCTAAATAGCATGAACATCGTGTTTAACAAATTGGAAGTACTCAAAATTATTATATTATTCTCCTCACTTTTAGTGTCGTATATTCATTACTTTGTAACAATATTGTGTACAAATTATCTTCGGAATAACATTAATATTGAAATTATATCTTCATTGGCGAATATCGATCTTTATACATTTATGAATATGAGTAAAAAATACTGTAAAAAGACGAGAGCGGTAGCAATATTAATTGTCTTTTGCATTTTTCTGATTCATATTTTGTTTACGTATGCACTTAATACTGCAAATTGTCTCTTTGACTCATGTGATGATATTGCCTTAATTAATAGAGGACTTAGAAATTGTAGTATTCTGTACGTTAATAACAATGCTCTCTAATAGATTAAAAATTCTTAACGGTTATCTTAAAAAAATTGTCGAACATGAGCAAAACACATTTACTGTTGGTATAAAAAGTGTGAAGGATTTTGATGCCGGATATTTTCATATGAGAAATATCAAATTGGATAAATTATCCAGGATATATATCAAAATTGTTTAAACTTGTAGTTTAATCAATGTTAACTTCGATATACAATTATTTAAGATAATGGTGTGCGCATTTACATATTGTTTGTCATCCATAGGGAATATTTTACATAAATCGTATTACGAGTACATATCAATAGATATAGAAATTTAGATTGTAAGTTTAATGTGGTGTATATATCACATTATCTTAATTTGGATAATATGCTTGTGTTGTGAATCCCTTAGCTACACACGAGATGAAATCAAAATTTTATTGAACGAACTCATCATGGACTACGATCTTCCTCAGGCTACAAGGAATCAAGCTAAAGCATTTATGAAATTAACAGACGATTGCTCACTCGAAATACACATTTTTAACATCTTTGTAGTAGACCGTAATTTACTTCTTCAGTTTTTAAATATTTGCACCGCTTACTTAATTATGGTCATACAAATTTCCCATTTATTTTGAAATTTATCTAAATATTTCATAAACATTAAAAAAGTATTTTGTCTTAGTAAATGCATATTGTGTATGAAGGTATTTACCAAAAAGGTTTTCAAATCATGTAAAATCTGCAAATTTATGTATCTATAAAAGTATTTGTTCAATTCTTATTCTTATGTATGTTAATATGACCTATGTTCATTCACGAATTTTTTTTATATAGGTAATTACATAATTTTGTGTATGATAAGGTACCAAGATACAATATATTTTACATCCTTGTAAAGAACATAATGTCGAAAAATGTTTAATAAATGTAATAAAATATGTCCAGAATAAAATTTGTTAAAAAATCTCATTTTTGAGAGGACGGTTGGGTAAAATCTTCTTCTTCTCTTCTCTAACCTCTTCTCTAGTCTCTAAATAGATTAAAACAAGGTCGCTGTTTTCGTCTGTCTGTTTCTCCGTTAACTTCTTCTAAACCACGCAACGGATTTTGATACGATTTTCACTATCATTTATAGAATTTTTTCCGGAAGGTTTATGTATAACACATCCATGTTATAGTATAAAAAGCCGAAAATTTCAAGGATTTGTAATGATGTCGTAAAACACATATTTTTGCGGGCTACATTGCTAATGCTTGCTAAACTTTACGAGGTAAATAAAAATAATGGACTAAGGAATTGTATATCTTAAAAAGGTCTACAGAAGAGTCCGCGATGGTATATGTCTCTCTCCTAATGAGTACCACAGTAACAATCTATATCTTTATGTATAAATGTTGAAAAAACTTTGTATATCGAATATGTAAAAAAGAGAGATGCACTTACGAATAGATTTAATGTATTTTTAAGAACAAAAAAAAATTTCTGTAATTCTTACCTAATAGACTTACAAAAACAAAATTTAATCGATTAATCATATCGAATAAATCAAAGATTTAATTCGAGAGATAATTTTATGCACACAACTTCTCATATTTTAAATAAGTAGTTTTTAAGGCTCAATTCACATCGAGAGTGACAACGACTGGTCCGTTATGTTGGTGCGGTGGCAAAGCATCTGCCTTTCAAACCGGTGTCCTGGGTTTGATGGACCGACGGATCAATTTAGGATACGAACATTTCTAATTTGCCTTGAATTCTGGTTGTTACTGGAAGCTAACTTAATTCATTATGTGACCATAATGTGTACAAGCCATAGTACGGAACAATTTATTCTAATTGTTCCGTAATTGAATTCCTATGTAATGGTTACTACACGTAATTCAAATATGGAGAACTTTGGAATGGAGAATGACAGAATGAGAATGAGAGAATTATAGTGTGTGGAGACATGAATGGATGGGTTGGGACAGCTCGAACAGGATTTAAGTTTGTCCTAGGCAAGTATGGAGATAAGAAAGTGAATGATGCTGGTAGGATTGTGTTAGGACTGTGTATGGAAAAGGATCTTTTTGTTACTAATACCTTATTTAAGCACAAAAGGATTCATCAGTACACGTGGGAAAGGAAGGATGAAAGAAGTATGATTGATTTATTCCTGGTGGACTGGCCGGCTCAAAAAGCAGGTTATGGACACTAGGGCACATAGAGGAGCCGATCTGGGAACTGACCACTTTCTAGTGGTAACTAGAATAAGGGGTCTGTTTGCGGCATGGCGACATCGAGTAGTGTCCAAGCCTGCAGCGGTTTGTCGCATTAAAAGCTGAAAACTCCAAGATGCGACCACCAGGAATGAATATGAAAGGGTATTATGCGGTAAACTTGATGATAGATTGAAAGTGATGAGCGAGGATGTTGAAGAATGTTGGCAGAACCTTAGGAATAGCATGATCGAGGCTGCGAAAGAAGTGTGTGGAATGAATAAGATTGGTAATGGTAAAAAGCGTGATGTGTGGTGGGATGATGAGGTGAAAGTGTCTGTGTATAAGAAGAAGAAAGCATGGCGGGACTACCTTGCTACTAAAAATGACTGTGGTATGAAAAATGATGAAAGACAGATATAAGCTGCAGAAAGCAGAAACGAAGGCACTAGTGAAAGAGAAGCGTGAAAGGTGTAGGGTGTTCCAATTCCAAATTCCAAATTATTTTGGAAAGAAGTACGTAAGTACCGAAGTGGTCCGGTACCTTGAAGGATGAATAAAGTGCGTTCGAAAGAAAACAACCTGCTTACAAATAAAAAAGATATTCTGCAGCGATGGAGTGAATACTATGGAGAACTGTATGAGAGTGGCGACTCTGTCTCTGATACTGAGAGCGATTCTAATGAATTGCCACACTCGGGCCAGGGACTGGAGGATGCCATTAGTATGAAAGAGATTGAGAAAGCGATAAGAAATGTGGAAAGGCTGCAGGAATTGCTGCTGCTGCTGACTGCTGAGATGATCAAGTATGGTGGTCCTAGGGTCTGGGATGCCTTCTATGCACTCTGCAACCTTTGTTGCAAGGGGGAGGTTCCAGAGGACTGGCGCACGGCAGTCATAGTACCTCTATATAAAGGGAAAGGTTCCTATCTAGACTATGCGTGCCATAGGGCCATCAGCTTGGTCAGCTTAGTTAGCTTAGTAAAGTCTATACTAAGGTATTGACTGAACGTATGAAAGGCGTTTTAGAAATATATTTGTGGGAGGCGCAAGGTGGTTTCAGGAACGGTAGGGATTGTATGGATCATGATTTTCTCGCTTCGCGTTATCGTGGGAAGGTTTCTGGCCCTAGGCCAGAAAGTTTTCTGCGCTTTCGTGGATCTAGATAAAGCATTCGATAGAGTAGTGCGGAAGAAATTGTGGAGTCTTCTGCCTGAATATGGCGTGGGGGGCTCCTTACAGCGGGCTGTGAGGTCACTATATCGTGGCCACAGAGCTTGTGTAAGGATAGACGGTGACATGTCGCCCTGATTTGAAGTCTGTTCTGGTGTCAGACAGGGCTGCGTGATGTCTGCCTGGCTGTTCGTGCTGTATTTGGACAGTTGCCTCCAGAGATTGAAAGTTAATATGAGTGGTATGGGATGTGATGACACGGTGGTAAACTGCCTATTGTACGCTTTGAAGAACTATGTAGAGCCTATTGTAGAACTTTGGAGAACACAATAGTTTTGCCGACAGATTTATGATTTCCATATCTTTCAAAAAATTTAAAAACAAAAAAAACAGAATTTCAATTTTAGAACGAACATTGTTTCAATTTTGGACTTTTTGGCAGGAACGGGAAAAGTGAAGTTGTCATTTTATTTACATTATCTATTTTTACATTTTTAGGAGTTTTATAGTACAAAAGTTTTACAGTACAAAAGTATGTTGTGCTTTAAATTTCTGTGTAAGTAATAACAATGGAGTAGATCTAAATAAACATGTGTAGTTGAAATTCTCGCGCTCTTCCAAGAAGTCCTTTATAACTTCAAAGCCTACTATTACTTACTGGAGGAGTTTTACGATAACGATTCCACTTATTAATACGAGACATTGACAAATGCATTAATCTGTGCGCTATGTCACGAAGAAAGAAAAAAAAGTGTAATTGAACTTTCATTTGTTATTATCAGTTCATACTTGTCATTCTTCATGACGACATCTAATATGCATAATTTTGATTTATTTGAAGTGTCTTTCCTTAATTAAAGAACCCAGATAACGCATTAAAGTAGGCAGTAGGTAAATGGAACACTATCCTGACCGCGAACTACCTAATCGCAACATGTTTATATTTAAATTAAAAATTTACGACGATTAGGTCGTTTCAGGCCGAAACGTAAGAGGCCATCAACAGTCGTAAATAAATGTATAACCATTAGCGTATTAGGTTTCTTCAAAGCTTATCCAAATGCTTTATTTACATCAGCTGAAAATATTGGTATGTATAAGTCTATATTGTAAGAACAATACTGAAAACAAACAGGTACAAGTGTTACATGTAAGCAAATTATGCAAAAGCCTAGGGCTCGAATCGCATGGCTAGAGTACATCTCACATGGTTAAATAATGAAAAAAATATGCATATTATAAGTCCATCACCTAGGTTGATTCATTATTTTTTATATGCTCGGTCCTTGGCTTCTCTTACTCAATCGAAAAAATTGCTTACGTAAGATACCGTTTTTTAGTTACATTTATTTTTGGATAACTAAAATTATACCAAAATAACTGTCATTAAGTTTGTGAGGAACATTCGTAGTAATCATCTTTCTTCATAGCATGGCGTACAGATTAGCGCATTTGCCAATGTCACGTATTAGAATCGTTATCGTAAAACTCCTCCGGTGAAATGATAGCAGACTTTACCGAAGTTTTATAGGACTTCTTGGAAGAGCGCGAGAACTTCAGCTACACACGTTTATTTAGACCTACTCCATTCTTTTCACTTACACCGAACTTTAAAACATAATGTACTATCACTTTTGTACTTCAAAGATTTAAAAAATGTAAAAAATAGAAAATCTAAATAAAATGACAACCTCACTTCTCCCGTTCCCGCCAAAAAGTCATTCGTAGTAAAATTTTCCATGACAGAAAAATTTAATTCCGCAATTTCCAAATCACTTACGCAAATACCAAGAATTAGGAGAGTTATGCGTTCGGATTTACGTCATAGCAATCTGTTACTCTTATATCCGATTAAGTAATTTTGAGTAAATTATGTGAATAAAAGTATGTTATTATTTTATATTCGTGTTTTATTTCACTGCGAAATTTTTGCCGGTGTTGTACATACATACATACATACATACATACCTTCACGCCGTATCCCCAACGGGGTAGTCAGAGAGAAAGGAGCGCCAAGCGTCGCGGTCCTTACATATTTCTTTCGCTTCCTCAAATCTCAATTTTTGCCGGTGTCGTATTAAATATTATCGGCCCCCTTCTACGACAGTCATGATACAATTGATACATATTACGGTGCGTCCCGCAGAACAAAGAAAACGACTAGAAAGCCCTAGTGAGCAATACTCGCGGTCCACTAATAAGCATTGTGTGGCGCATTTTGGTCTCCGCTCCGCTCAGTTAAATGCGCATTCTAGTACGTTCAACGTCACACGAGATTTCTTTATAGAGAGACAAAAATGCCGTTTTTTGCTGTATTGGAATGTAAAAACAACAGCGTAAGCAGAACTTGACTAAAAGTGGAATATCGTATCATCGGTAAATCGTAATCAAAGATATTTTTATCAAAATCAGATTAATTTGATTTCTTTTTTCTGACACAGATTAATTTTTTCTGATTTTATCTAAATCAAAAAAAATAAATTAATTGAACTAAAGGCAGCAAATGGAAATTATGTTTATTTAGTTAGGCAATAAGGTCTACTTACAAGCGAACTAATTAGATAATTTGGGAAGTTCCTAACCGTAGACATTTCACCTTTTCACAGACGCTACTCAATTTTAGTGATGCAATATAGTGACATAAACTAGATGGTGATATCGATAACGATTACACAAATAATGTTAAGTCGTGTCAAAATGTAGAAAATATGTAAAGTTTATGATAATGATTATAACATATATTTAATTATTGGAAATGACTGGAATTATTATAGTAATCTTTATTTGCACTGGAATGTTATTCTATTTAGTTTTAAAAGAAAAGTGGATTGAAGCAACAGGGAAGCAAAATTGATTCTCGACAAAACAAGTACAATACATTAAGAATATTTTCAAGAAAACGATTTTGTTAGGTATAAAAAAAAACGGAAAGAAGTACTTAACTGATACAGCTATACCTTATCAAAACATTTTACAGTTTCTGGTATGTGTAGACGGATAAAAACAACTCATAAAAATTACAAACTGCTTAACAAATTCCTATATTTATGTATTTACTAGTAATTTTTCAGTTTTTATCAGTTTTTTTCTCATTTTTATCACCTCATTTTCTTAATTCTTAGTTTTCATCAGTTTTTTGTGAGTTTTAAATCATAAACTTTGCATATTTGTTAATAAGATTTTTATTTACATTGTAGTGAATTAAGTCACAAAATCAGCCTGGGCCAAGTTCAACATTTCAAACACACCCTAAATATAAACTTGATTCTGACGCTGCAACGGAAGCTAGCTGTCCTAAACAAGAACGAGTTGAAACATGCCATAACTCTACTCATCGAAAAAAAAGATTACGGACCTTAATTGCGGTAGAAGAAAAGCAGGGTTAAGGAGCAAAATTTAAAAATTAGGAAATTAAGAGTACAGAACCGACGATTAAAGAGAAAAATTACCAGAACTGAAGATATCTAACAAACATTATAAGAAAAGTTTTGTATTGATGAAGAAAACTTAACAAATCTGAAAAACACTAATGTAAAGGTAAGTGCTCACGTGATTTATTAAACAATACGTGATTTATTAAACAATACGTAATTTATTATTATGCAAGTTAATGATTTAGTCACTAGACCAGTTCAAAATTTAAACTCAAGAGTTATTTCCAAAATACAGTATTCCCCTGAACTTTGCGGTTTCGCTCTTTCTCTCTATTACTATTCACCGAAAGCGTAAAATCAGTTGTTTGTACGAAAGCGTTACATACGTTTACATACAGTACGTTCAATAGTTGTTTGCCTCATCCGCAAACAAAAAAAATGATACGCAAAGATAGATGGAGTGCCAAGCTTTACAAAAGAGTCATTCGTAGCTCTGAAGCTGAAAGCAGAATCTTTAAAGTATTCCTTTTTAGCCACATTAGTCAATGATGAAATGGCTTTACGCAGGAATGGGAAATTATACGGATATATAGATAAGGGAACAGGTTTAGAAGGCGACCATTTAGCTGAAGAAAGCATTGGTATTTCTAATTACGGCTCTTAACGCAAATTTCAAAGTGCCAGTGGCATTTTTCTTAGTATATGGCGTCATAGGAGCAAAACGGGTAGAGTTAGTTAAATAATGTAATGAATGTGTTCATGAGACAGGCATCTAAATTGTTGCTTTAACATTCGACGGATGTGCGATAAACTTATCTATGGCTTAAAAACTTGGTTGTCCTTTCCAAAGTGCTAATGTAAATTTCAAGCACCCCGTTAGTAAAGCTCCTATTGCTGTCATACTAGATCCCTGCTATATGATAAAATTAATTAGAAACACTTTTCAAATCTTCAAAACATTTGTCGATAGAAACGGTAACCAACTTCATTGGCAATATTATTAGAGATTGAGTTGAACAAATTACAAGATAAAATATTTTATCTATCTAATAAGTTGAGCAATTTTTACTTTGAGATACAGACACGTAAACTACCAAAATAAAGAATGAAAGTAAAAATTGCTACGCAATTATTTAATCTATAAATTGATAAATTTAAAGATATTGAAGCCACTGAGTATTTTTTATTGACGATGAATCATTTTTGATATTTTTAATTCAAGAAACCTTCAACAATGTGACTTTTAAAAGCCATTAAATTAAAAATGCAGCTGAGATTTTCGATTATCCGTCATTGGCTTGTAATTACTTGACGAACTTAAATACTCAGTAAACCTAACTTTCTTGGATTTTTTTTTCGTTTTTTTTTGTATATTCTTGCCCTGATTAAATATTATTCAAGGCCCTTTTTTACTATTTTACTTTTATTACACATTACTATATTTTACTTCATTTATTCATTCTTCGCTGGTATTATTTTATTTGTTCACATTCTCAATTTTTCGAACAGAGGACATTCTACAATACTGTGTAGGACTGTCTCCTCTATTTCATCGTCACAGATGCACGACGGGTTCTCCTTACACTTAAACCTGTGCAAGTATGTCGAGAACCCGCCGTGCCCCGTCATTACTTGCGTTAGATTGCATAGTCGAACTTAATTTTCCTAACTAGCGGATAGGCCGCCACTGCACTAGGGAAGAATACTTTTGTAACACTCGCTACATCATCATTCGCATACTTCTCGCTCCATCTTTCAATACTGCCCTTCCTTAAAACCTTTTTTACATATGACACCGGGCAACACTCATAGTTCGGCTTGGCTTTCTTTCTTAATGCAGCTGCTCAACTAACTCATCCACACGATCATTCCCTCTTACCCCCACGTGAGCCTTGACCCAGAACAATTTAGCCTCTTTGCCTCTTTTGGCAATTTCAGCCAAATTCATTCAGGCCCTGACCACCAAGGGTGGATGGAAATCTCTCCCACAATTACATCCAAAGCCTAACGTGAATCGCTGAATACAGCGCATTTAGGCTCCCTGCTCTTGAGCACCATCTTCGTCACCTCGGCCAGTAGTTCGGCCTGAAAGATCGTGCAGCAGTACCTCAGTTTGAGCTTTCGGGTTCCGGTTTCGGCTTTGTAAAACTGACATTAGTTTAGCATTCATGAATTGCAGCAATTCTGTATTGCAGTGTTGAGTACTCACCGGATGAGTTATTGTTAAATAAAAGCATTAAGACGAAGATACCGTGTAATAACATGTATTTTGTAACCTGTAACCTGTACTTGTAAGTGTAACAGTTGTGTAATGGAGAAGAGTTTTTAATTTAGTGATATTTATAAAAAAAAATAATAAAAATTTGCGTTTTGTAACAAATGAATTTAAATAGTGGATGAAAATTTCGGGTTCTTCCAAGAAGTCCTTTTTAACTTCAGTAAACATGCACAGATTATTACAATTCCTAAAAAACCTAACCCTACATTTTTTACTGAATATCGTCCCGTTTCAATATTACTTTTCCTATCCAAAGTTCTTGAACGCCTAGTATATAATCAATTAAATAATTTCCTTACCATAAATAATTTGCTAAATCTGTATCAATCTGGTTTTCGTTTTGGACACAGTACGACTACAGCATTTGTGAATATTACAGACGATATTCGATCGAAGATGGAGAGTCGCAATCTCACTGTAGTTTCGCTCCTTGATTTCAATAATGCATTCAATACAGTGGATTTTGATGTCGCGATTGAGTAGTTTCGTAGTTACCTGTTTGGACGCCGGCAGCGGGTCCGCATTGGAGACTCCCTCTCTTTCTGCTGGTGTTCCGTAGGGCGGCGTTTCATCTCCATTACTCTTTGCTATATTCATAAACTCTATTTCTGACTATTTACTTTCACCTTACCACCTTTATGCAGATGACTTACAACTTCTAAGCAACTATTGATGATTTGCCGCTAGTAATAAATACAATAAATTTAGAACTTACGTTACTGGAGCAAATCTTTTGGATTGAAGGTAAAACCAACTAAAACTCGTCATAATCATTGGTAGTCCTAGATTGATCTCCAGAATCAACTGGTCACAACTTCTATCTGTTGTATTTAACAACATAAATCTACCCTCCAGTGACTGTGATATATCGTTGTATGTGTATTTATTTATGTTGTGAATGCCGATTTGTTTGTGTATATGTGTGTGTGTGTGTGTGTATGTTATATATTTGTGTATGTATATAAGTATGTCGTATATGTTGGCAGCAAAACCAACCTTTCCGTTTATTTCCGTCTATTCTGTCCATCTCTAGGTTGTCTAGGAACAGATCGCTGTTAGCGATAACATTGCCTGTTGTATTTTATTTTGTACCTATTAACTTTTATTTCTTTTGTTTTGTATGCAATAAAGTATATTATTAATATTATTAAAACATACTATCTACTCTACTGAAGGAGGGATTTAGCGATAGGAAAAAACTTCGCACAAGTGCTATAGGAATCTGAATAATTCCCACGGAAGACATGAATGTATGGGAATAGTTACTTTCGCCTCTTAAGAAATGAAAAAATCTAACATTATAAATAATAATTAGTACAATTTTAATAGTTTATGAAGGGTTAAGTAACCCATTAATACTTTTCCGATTCCTGGAAGGCTCGGGTATCAACTTCCTATGAGGGCCTTCCTTACTGTGGTTACCTACGTGTCACTTAAAGCGTTAAATTTATAAAATATCTGTTCTCCCTTTTCCTACTTCTTACAAAATCAGCGTTTGGAAATTTGGAATGCCGGTACCTCGGACCGTATCTGTTGTTCGGAGCTTTAGAGACGCTTACGTGCTGCCGTGCTGTTCTAAGATAAAATGCTACTTTTATACCACTGTATAAAAAACTTCGAAGCATAAAATATCGGTATTTAATATTACCAAAAATAAGTCGGTATTTTTGGTACCAATTACAAACCCTGCCTTACAATACATATCCGAAATGCGACTAAATTAATATTCCGAACCATAGTTGATATATTAGTCATCACGTGAGGTACGTTTGTCTTTAATTATTTCATTATTAGGGCAAAGAAAAAATGTTTGTCTATTAAACTGTTATTCAACAAAATAATCATTAATCACCGGCTGACGACAAAAAATTCGACTGAATGTAATGATTAATCATTATTTAACTCCTTTATTTATTTATTTATTTATTTGTACCTACTCCTTGTATTATATGATGATTAACTATTCAAGTTACAATTTAATACGAGAAGTATTGAAAAAATACCAATTGCGGGGCTCGACATTTTTTAAACTTCGACATTTATAGGATAGTTTCGGATTTTATTTAGGTAGAGCACATACATAAGCTAATGTTGAAAAGTAATTAGGCTCCAGGCCTTATACGTGTAAGGCATTCTATTATTTCCCCAGCAATCTGCTTATAACGTCACAAAACTCCAATCAATCATAAAGGCTTAATGACAGTACTTCAATAACTGTACAAATGTTTATACAAAAAGCCATTAAAATGCGATTTACACATCCAATTCAATAAAGTATAACGTAACAATATAAATTACATTACATATAACATCGTCCATTTAGTTACCCAATTGGAAAAAAGTCCTAATAATAAAATTTACTAATTCAATTTATTTCACCAACATTATTTAATAATGTTTGTGAAATATTTTATGGGAGATTAAAAATTCGAAGAAATCTGACGCTCGATTTTTATAATTATAAAAGAAAAGTATACGACCGCAGAAAAATCAATAGCAGATCTTAATCAACTGTTTCATTCTGGTTACCAACTTTGCCTTATAAATATCATATTTTTATACAGTTGCCTAAAATCAAATCTGATATTAGTGACCTAAAAATTCCGCAGCTGCTAATGATTAACATAAATGAATTCATTAACTTATGATTATGTATTAGAATAAAATAATAACAAATTTTATGAACTAAATATGTTAGATAACGTTCAATGTTAATAAAGTTAAACCGACTTCAATAAAAAAATATTGAAAAGTGCAATAATTATTCTTTACTAATCAAACCTATATAATTAAATTTGACATGTACTGAAGTCGGTGCCAAGCCTACCAAACTACTTTCTGTTGTTGCACAGTGATTTGGCACCGACTTCGATAACTGTCAATTTAACAACGAATTTTTAATAGGTTTGATTTGTAAACAATAGTTATTTGTACTTTTCAGTGTTTTTTTTTTTTGACGTCGGTTTAATTTTTGTTACGAGATTAAATTTCTCGACTTCAACATTGGACTTCAACTATCTCTTTAGAGTGCAGACACTCCTGTTTCATTACTGCTCTTGGATATAATTCAGAAATACACCTACTAGAATGTATATCATTTCTATATATAGCCACCAACAGCAAAAGAAGAAAAGAGATGGAGGATTGTAAAGATGTTTCGAGATTAAATTTCTCGACTCCGACTATCTCTTTAGAGTGCTGACTCCTGTTTTAATACTGCTCTTGGAAATAACTCAAAAATACACCTACTAGTACTGCGATGGCGAACCAATGGCACTCGTACCATTGTTGGCACCTGGCATAATAATTGGGGCACGGCTATAATTAAAGGAGTTAGGTACCTAATCGAAACTATACATTTTTTCATATACATACATTTTTTGTTCCTGCATTTGTTTTTTTTTCTTGATAGCTAAGTCAACATTAGTTGATGGCAAGTCATGGCCTCGTTAAATATTTCTTTAGAAAAAATCGCACGTAGATAAATAAAGGTTCGCCATCCCTGTACCACACCAACAGCAAAATCTATACCAACAGCAAAGGATGAAAAGAGATAGAGGATTATAGAGATGTTTCGAGATTAAATTTCTCCACTTCAACTATCTCTTTAGAGTGCGGACTCCTGTTTCAATACTACTATGTATAAAGCGGATTCCGATCTGGCGCTGCGCCGGCCGCTGCCGCGGCATGCTCGCTTCGCTCGCTCAGCTCGCGCGTTGTGGTAAAAAAAACTAACCTAACCAAAAAAGTTTTATAAGTTATAACTATATCGTCGTGTTTTTATAATGTTACAAAAAATTTGCAAAATTTTACCTAATATGAAACAATCTTAACCTTAGTCTGCATTTGTCCTCACGATTTCCTCCCAGGCATTTATTATCACTATTACACCACATTAGTTTCAGTGATTGAAGTTGTAACCAAAATTTTATTGTGAAAACTGTTAATTATGAAGTTTACCACTTTTTTATAGCCAATATATATATACATAATATATGTTTTCAACCGAAGGGCGAATCGAGGACAGACCGCTAGTACTACTATAAAACAGTACAGAGGCGTGTCTATACAATATGCCATGTCGTATTATAAAAATATCTTACTAATAAAATAACGTTATCAGTAGAATAGCGACATCAATGATAACGTTATTTTGATATAACTGGGATATTAGAAATCAATATAGCAACTAAGGCCTACGTACCATATAACTAAAATCCTGACTTCACTGTGTTATTCCCAGCATTACTTTTTTTTCTGGTCTGGGCCTACAAAACGCAAAATGAATGAAACATACTTTGTTAATTTTTACATTTCACATACAATCCTTAATTTGAGATTTAAGTCTATGATATATCTAATCTATGCGACATTTCTGTAACGAGCACTCAACAAAGTGACATTTACGTCATTCTTCGTTCATCCTCCAACTTTATCGAACGCGTAAGAAAACGATACCGCATCATAAGACCTTTCTATTTGCTCTCTTATATTTATGGCGTTAAAGTACGTAATAGAAATATTGTACCCGCATGTTTATCTTTGTTAACAGTTGAACTGGTTTCCATGCAGCAGAAGAATACGAACGATAATAATATTCTTTTCTATCGAAGCTTGGAAGTCAAATTGTATACAAATGTTGCGTAACTGCATGAATGTGTACGATAGATGTGTACGTGTAAGAACCTTAACCTAACCTTTCATCCTTTTCAAAAATATTATGGATTCAAATTCATTTATATAATAATATTTCACACAATTACATTAATTGAATTTTTTTTTTTTTTATGAAAATTTACTCACAAAATTACCAACAAAAAAAAATTCAGAAACAAAAATCACAGCGAATTAAATAATAAATTGAAAATAAGTATAGCCAGCTTAAAAGGTCAGTTACAAAACAACGACGTAAGTAATTGCAATCTATTGTGATTTAAATTTCATTGTTTCTCAGTGGCAGTATATACTAGAGACGACTAAAGTGCACTTGTCAAAACTTTTTGTTATTTACATTTTAGAAATACAAGCAGTGTCTGAATCACAGTATTATTCGATCATTTCCTCCCCAGTGAGCGTCGACACGCCGACGAAGGTTGGGATAACTAAGTTATCGCTGATCTGCCTTTATTCTTTTTTTATTTCCTCGCTGTAGTAATACTCAAAAAATTCGTTCAAGATTTTCTCATAAAAATATTGGCTCATTTTTGTTCAAAGTCGTTATTGTAATACAATTTTCGCTGAAACTGCCATTATTTAAATACGAATATCTACAATTTTACATAGCTTAAAACCGATCAACTTTATAAAAACTTTTTTTACTAGCTTACATATGGTTTACGAAATCTAATCTATAAAAAGTTACCTAATAATATCTACCTTTCAGCTTCTACCTCAGTTATCTTTGTTTGTTTTAATATGTTGCAGATACACATAAAAGTACATACATACGTTAATATTTACAAATAACTACACATTATCTTAAATAACAGACTTCCTCGAAGTTGCCGCTTGGAAAGCTGTCATCGCTTAAGGTGCCCGGCAGACAAGCAGCATTACCTTTTTGAATAGCCAAACTGATTCATTGGCGGAAGAAGCTGCCAGCCCGGCGGTCTCCCGAAGCCTCGACCAGTTTCTTACAAATATCAGAAACCAGTCGATGGGCTTCGGGCCCCAGGAACCCAAAGTTTCGACTGCAAAGGGGGTAAATATGAAAGTCTCAGAGAGAGTCGCATACTTACGCCGCTTCAAGTTCTCGGCAGTGCTGGCCGCGGCACCTGCTGATTTGGAAGTCGCCGCTACATGGGAAACAGCAAGTGTATCGACACACATTTTAATATGTTATAGATTCACACATGAAAAATATTAGAGATGTTGTTTACAGAATACAGAAGATTACTTCCGTATTTATTTATTCTGATATATATTATATATATTATATTATATATAATATTTATTCTGATTCTGATTACTTCTGTATGTATATTACATTGGCTGGCCCGTTGGCGCAGTGGCATATGCATCTGCGTTCCAAGCTAGGGTCCCGGGTTCGATCCCCGGTCAGGTCAATTTAGGAAACGAACTTTTCTAAATTGGCTTGGAGTCTGGGTGTTACTGGGAGCTCCCCCAGAGTTCGTTGTGTGGTACCCATAGTACAAGCTTACTGCTTAGTTTGGGGTCACACAATCTGTGTAATTGTCTAGACTATTATTATTATTATTGTTAATATTTATTAATGTTAAAAGTTAAAGATGGAAGCTGTAACGCCCATATTCGTTTAGAAACTGCGTAAAATGGATAAATCAACTGTCTTTTGTCTCACTGCTGTCCTTGAATTCCTAACAAAAATACTCGGAAAATATAGTTTAATTTCGTACCCAGGTATTACTTTTATACATTAATATTATATTGATCATAAAGCTAATATTTATCTCATCTAAATACTAAATTTATTTTTACAATATTTCATATTTTTCTATACTTTAGTGGTTGGCCAAGAGACAAAGCACTTTCGGTTGCCCAAGGTACAATTTTACCGTTCTTAGAGAATTCTTTTCGATTCTATAATAATTCCTTCATAAATGTATATTGGTCAGCACGGATTTCTAAATATCTAAATTATTATCTATCCTTTTCTTCATATACTATCAATTTAGGAAAAAATTGAACCAACCCACCAGTGCAACAAATAGTTGATCAACCCAAATATTTGTCTAATATTTATCATAATATGAAAATAAGTATGTAAGTAAATGATGACGATTGAGGAGGCAAAAAAAAGTATGTAAGGACCGCGTTACTTGGCGCTCAGTTCTCTCTGACTACCCCTTTAGAGATACAATGTGAGGATATGTATGTATTGTACCATTTTTTTCCTATTCTACCTTTTTATGAGCTTAGAGGTTGTCAAAGAAATTTGTAGAACTGGCAAGTTAAAAATTTGAATATATTTTTTTGGAAGAATGGAAGAGAATTTTTGGAGAAATAAAAAACAAAAGAGAAAAAAAAAGATGATGGAGTGAAGATAAGTTTTTTTTGGGAGAGGTAAAAGAAAAATTTAAAAAGGATTTGAAAAGAGATACCGATCAAGTCCAAACAAAGATGATGTAATGAACTTATAACATGCTGTAAAAGTGTGAAAAATTAACATGATGTGAAAATAATAATCATTCAATCAGAAAATTCCATTACCAAGAATGGTATAATATTTATTATGAATACTATATATATTTATTTTGCCACCTCGCCGTGACATGTCTGATAGTAGAGTTCAGAGGTTTATGTGAAAAAGTAAAGAACTACGAAAAGTTTGCCTAAAATTTGAAGATATCGTTCGAGAGTGGAATTCATGAATATGGAACAATAGTATCTAGCATAAGCCAGTGGTTAAAGTGTTTTTTCTAATCATATGTTAATTATAAATTCAAAGGTTAATTTAAAAGGTAATATACACTTAATTTGATAAACACCACACCACACCATCACATCCACTTTCTGTACCTTTTTTTATTTCATTTGTAAAATTAATGTTGTTTTTTTTTTTATTTCTTGGTAAATTTCATTCCATATACAAGGGCTGCTATTTATGTATCCGGAACTGGCCAGTTACAGAACAATATTAAAAAAGTAATTTTAACATTTAAAAATCTTTGGCTGAAGAATACAATTTGTTTCATGTAGCTGTCATTTATTTATCCTTTGTGGCGTCATTTTGAAAATTACGAGTCTTTATCACCATGGATTTAAGTCGTGAAAATTTTCGTGCTATGATTTATTACGATTTTCGGCGAGGGCTAACTCAAAAACAGTGCATCGATGAACTCACTTCGACTTTTGGGGTTTAGTGAGTTTAATCGTAGGCGGTTTGTGCTCACGGACGAAGTGAAAGAAGGTCGCCCTAAATCGGTTGTTGTACCTCAAAATATTGATGCTGTGCGGGAACTAATAATGCAAAATCGTCATGTTACATATCACGAGATAGAGGCGTCTCTGGGCATAAGTATGACGAGTATATATAAAATATTACACGAACATTTAGCTGTAAAAAAAAATTGTTCACGTTGGATTCCGCATAACTTGAGAATTGACTAAAAACGGGCTCGTGTCGATTGGTGTGAAAAAATGTTACAAAAGTACAATCAGGGTGCGTTAAAAGCTGTCTATAATATCTACACCGGTGATGAATCTTGGATATATGCGTAATATCCTGAAACTAAACAACAATCAATGGTTAGGGTGTTCCAAGATGAGCCGAACCCAACAAAAGTCATTCGTTCAAAAAGCACTTTGAAGAAAATGGTCGCTTGTTTTTTTTGGTATAAATGGACATGTAGCTACAGTGCCACTAGAGGATCGTGAAACGGTTAATTCTGAATGGTACACGACCATTTGTTTGCCAGAAGTCTTTGAAGAAATAAGAAAAAACAACCGACAACACAGAATCCTTCTTCATCATGACAATGCTAGCTGCCACTCATCGGCCGAAACAACTCGGTATTTGGAAGATCAAAAGAACGAATTAACGGGTCATCCGCCGTACAGCCCCGACTTAGCCCCCAACGACTTCTATTTATTCCCAACCGTGAAGAATAAATTACGTGGTCGACGTTTTTCGAGCCCTGAAGAGGCTGTTGATGCGTTCAAAATGCACGTTTTGGAGATACCTTAATCCGAATGGAAAAAGTGCTACGAAAATTGGTTCCAACGCATGCAAAAGTGCACCAATCATCATGGTGAATATTTTGAAAAGCAATAAAACTATAATAAATGTTATATGTTTGTTTCACTTTGTTATTCCGGATACATAAATAGCAGCCCTCGTACAATCCTTTTCAAAAAGAACTTTTATTTAAAAATTTCCAAATTTATTCAAAATTTACTTTTATCCATTTCCTTTTCGTAGCATCCGGGTGGGAATGGTACAGTATGTATGGTATGTTCACAAAAGAGGGGAGAAATGTATGTGGGTAATTCTCATGAAATCCCTAAATTCTAACTTAAGAAATTAATGTTAAAAAATTAATTTAATTTGTAATTATTTTTCGAGAATTTGATAGTACCTATGTTACTAGTATTTCATAAAATAGTGGTTTTATTTAAGGGAATGACGAATGAGGGAATGACAAAGCGATAAATAATGAACAAAAACTTGCGACATATAGTCTTACTTCAGTATTGAATTTTTGAGTGAAATTAATATTTGTATTTTTTATCAATATATAAAACTTCCAATAGTTTTATTAAGGAATTGTTGAATTATAATCCGAAGGTGTTTAATTCTGGAGTTTGGGACAGAGTGAGGGAATAATTTTCGAGACTACAGCATTTCTTTTTTATTTTATTTACAGATTATGATTCAGAAATTATAACTGATACTAGTAGCCACATTAATGGAGCTTATGAGAAAATAATAGTTACCGATAGAAGTTGGCTAGATTTCTGTTAAATCTAAAAGGGCAGGAATTTCGAGATTTTGTGAGAATTGCCCATGTATGTATATATGTATCACAATATGAATCTTGCTTTAACAATAACGTTAAAACAAATTATGGAATGTAATAATGTCAATGTATGTAATGTAGTATCAAGAAAATGTACATATAATGTAGTTTGATGTGCTTGTTCTATAAACGCAATAAGGTCAAAAAGTGGTTACTGAAATGTACCGCTTTATTCGACTGGGGTGGCGAAATATATAACTTGGACTCATAAAACGTAAGCTTTTAATGGAGACTACCGCGTCACTCGTAAAATCATAGAACTTTTCGTGTTACTGCGTCATATTTCTTGTCTAATTTTATAATGTTAAATCCATCACTGTATTATAGTGACTCTCTATCCAAAACCTTATTTCTACGAAGCAGTGTATAATGGAAATGTATTTCAACGTAATAGATCGTAATGAGGTAAAAGTGTGTAGAGGTAACTTAAACATGACGTAAAGTATGTATTCGCTTTTCGACATCAAATCATAACAAATGCGTCATCAATGTCTCCGCGTGAGCGACTAGTACCATAATCCTAATATGGGGTAATAAAATAATTACAATACTTAATTAAGTACCTACATGTTTCACGTTATGTTATGTCAACAATACATTTTTTAATAATATCAGCTACGCGGATGATTTTGTACTCCTGAAATCCTCAACCAGAAACCACTTAGAAAATTATTGAATTGATGTGATAAATAGGTTAGCTTACACGAGTTGAAATTTAACTCCAAAAAGAGTGAAACAAACTACCAGATTTTGTGCCACCTATTATTTTAAATGAATAATTTCTGAAAAGAGTAACAGAATATCCTTTTCATTTATTAAAAAAATAAATAACTAAAAACAATTACTGAACTAACCAACCAGTACAGAAATTAAGTGATCTTTCTTACAACTATATTGCGTATCTTCACCCCTTAGTCCCTAATGGGGTTGACAATAATGTTAATATTCATTTTCAGAAATTTTATTTTGGTTTTTTTTAATAATGTTTATAATTTTTAACTTTTCTATTTTAATGACTCTACCAGCCCTTTAATAAAGACAATGAGAAAGCGTAATAATTTATACGCTATTAAGTACCTTAGTCTATCAAATAGTTCAATTTGCATCGAAATCGCTTCGGTAATTTTTAATTGAAGCTCGAATAAATAAACTCACAAACAGACAAAGAGACAAAAATTCTAAAAATGATTGTTTCGGATTCGGACATGCCTAAAAAGCCTATCTCAGTATTTTTTCAAAAATATCTTTAATGCATAAACAGTTTTGTAATAGTATAGAAAAAGATATGTATGTAGATAGGCAGTTGATTTTTTATTAGGTTGTTAAGAATTGCATGTAATAATAATACGCAATAGACATTAATATTTAATAACTTAATGGATATACTCGTAAGGTCAACTCGCACGTCATTATAATTCCAGATATTAATATTAATTAGTAGTAAATGAGATTTGAGGAAGCGAAAGAGGTGTGTAAGGACCGCGACTCCTGGCGCTCCGTCCTCTCTGACTACCCCGTTGGGGATACAGCGTGAAGTTATGTTATGTTATGTTAGTAGTAGTAGTGTAGGTACGTACTAATATCACGTAGACATAAAATTTATTTTTCATTCCATCTATTCGAAAGCGATGATAGGTTCCTCGATAAGTGCAACCAAAATAAGTCTTTTCTCTCACAGACTTTCACAGAGGGCAGAAATGAATTTGAATTAGGAACACGAGACAAAATGAAAATATTGTAAGAAAAATGTCACTGGGCGACGATTACCTGGGCGGCGATAGCCGCGCGCCAGAAAAAAAAAAGATATTAGAAATTTAAAATATGAAATTTGTTTGTACTTTTACATATCGAATGTCTTTCGTTTACTTTTCTCATATATGGTAATGAAAAGTAGTGTATCACTTGGTAGTTAAATTAATTTTTTACCTCGGGCGACATACATTGAATCCCTCGCTCCGCTCTGAACTCAAAATAGCACCCAAAGAGAATGTAATATTACATAGCACCTCGCCGTAAAAATATTATTTTACTCCCTTGTTATACAATCGACTATTTCATTCCATCAATTCTAAAAACGGTGATTGGTGCTTTGATAAGTGCGACCAAAATAGATCTTTTCTCTTAAAGATTTTCACAGAGGGCAGTAATGAATTTGAATTAGGAACACGAATTGATCCTTAATGTTCTACGAGCAAAGAAGACAAATGACAATATTGTACCTATTTATAAAAAATGTTACCGGCTGATGATTACCTGGTAACTGCGCCAGAAAAGAAAGAAATTAAAAATTTAAAAATATGAGGTTTATTTGTTAAGACCCGGCTGCCAAAATTTTGAGCGTTTTTAAACAAATTTGCTGAGGCAAGTTTAATAAATGTGAAATTTAAATATGTACTACTTTATACATTTATCTAGCGACTGCCTAAAACCATTACACAATTTATGAATTTTCGTTCGATACTTTTTATTCTGCAATATGATGCCATTTTGAGAGATTTTTAAGTATTTTTCCTAAATTACTTGAGTAAGTTACATAAAATTACTGCTAACAGGAAGACAATACAGTTTACTAAATACTGGCTAAAGGATATTTTATTATATGAATTAATGTTCCAGTTATTACGATAAATGTGGCGATCGGGTGGCGGAGTGTAAGGGCGGAGCCTAGGCAAAAATCATTTTTTGGGAGCTTGCTCTTAATACATTCAGTCAAGAAAGTATCGGGAATGGATGATTTGTTTATGGTTCCAAATTCTATTTTTTGTTTTTTTTTTTGTTGTTGTTAGATAGGCACAACTGTTTTCCATTTTGATGCGGAGTTTGAGTTGCATCTGTTATTTAGATTAAATACAGTGCTGTTTTTAGTTATATCATATCTAGTGTGTATTGCGAATTTCATAATGGAAAAAACATCGAACAAAGAGTTTTTCTTAAATTTTACATCGACAATAGAATTTCGTGGTCAGAGTCACTGAAAATGTTACAGAAGGCTTACGGTAAATCGACTTTATCAAAAACACGTGCTTATGAGTGGTACAAAGCTTTCAAAAGCGGTCGAGATGAGATGGAAGATTTGTCTCGCTCTGGTAGGCCATCAACGTCTGCAACTGAAATTAACATCGCAAAAGTGAAGGAAATAGTGACTGAAAATGCTCATACAAGTTTGAGAGAGATAGCCGCCGAACTTTCTGTCGAGTCGATTCGTACCATTTTAAATAATAACTTGGGTATGAAACATGTTGCCGCTCGGCTAGTACCAAAATACCTGAATTTTCTTCAAAAACACAATCGCATAAGATTCGCTGAGGACATGCTAGAACGAGTCAATTCCGACCCAACATTCATGAAACGCTTTGTTACTGGTGACGAGGCGTGGGTTACGAGTTTGACTTGCAAACTAGTCAACAAGCTTCGGAGTGGCGCCTTCCAACTGAACCGAAACCGAAAAAATCACGCCAAAGTCGATCAAAAGTCAGAGCCATGTTGACTGTTTTCTTTAACTATCGCGGTTTTGTGCACTCGGAATTCTTGCCGGAAGGTCAAACGGTAAATAAAGAATATTATTTGGGCGTTATGCGGCGTTTAAGAGAGCAAATTCGACGAAAAAGGCCAGACTTGTGGAAAGAAAATTCTTGGATTTTGCACCACGATAATGCGCCTTCGCACAAGGCCATCATTGTGAACGAATTTTTGAGCAAAAACTCAACAAATACCATCGAGCAACCACCTTATTCACCAGATATGGCTCCAGCCGACTTCTTTCTTTTTCCTAAACTCAAATTACCACTTCGTGGCACCCGTTTTCATTCAGTAGAAGACATAAAGGAGAATTCGCGGCGAGCATTGAACTCAATTCCGGAAAAAGCGTTTAAAAAATGTTTTGATGATTGGATCATTCGTTGGCGTAAGTGTATCGTTTCTGAAGGAAGGTGATAAAATAAATTTGGATGAATAACTAACATTTCGTGTATTATTGATCTTTTCCCGGTACTTTCTTGACAGAGTAGT
This sequence comes from Zeuzera pyrina, assembly GCA_907165235.1. Lineage (NCBI taxonomy): Eukaryota > Metazoa > Arthropoda > Insecta > Lepidoptera > Cossidae > Zeuzera > Zeuzera pyrina. The sequence goes on from OU015624.1 coordinate 17,230,386, forward strand.
ACATATCGAATAGTTTGTCATTTATTTTTCTCATAGATGGGAGTGAAAAGTAGAGTGTATCTCTCGGTAGTAAAATATTGTTATTTCGGGCGCCGTACATTGAATCCCTCGCCGCGCTCGGAATTTTACTCTAGAATCCTTCTCTCCGCTCTGGACTCAAAATAGCGCCTCGCCGTAAAAGTCCTATAAAACTGCAGTAAAGCCTACTATCACTTTACTGGAGGAGTTGTATGATAACGATTCTACTGATAATAATACAATACGTGACATTGGCAAATGCGCTTACCTGTGCGCCATGCCATGAAGAAAGAAAAAAAAGTAATATTTTACTCCCTTGTTATAAAAGCTACTATTTTGGACTTTTTGACGATAAGGGCAGAAGTGGGGTTGTCATTTTATTTAAATTTTCTATTTTTTTACATTTTTTTAAGTTTTGAAGTACAAAAGTGATAGTATATTGTGTTTTAAAGTTCTGTATACCTAAGTGAAAAGAATGGAGTAGGTCTAAATAAACGTGTGGCTGAAATTCTCGCGCGCTTCCAAGACGTCTTTTACAACTTCAGTATAGCAGTATATATACACTATCACTTTACTGGAGGCGTTTTAAGATAAGTAGAAAAAACGAATTTGCTTTCAACGTGCTTCGTCGATTTTACTTATTAATATGTGACATTAGCAAATGCGCTTATCTGTAAGTCGTGCCATGAAGAAAGAAAAAAATCTACTATTTTCGAAACATATAATAAAATGAGAAAAAAAAACTATTACATCTTTATATTAGGATACTTTCATATAAATAATTTCGATTCGACTACTGTTCTTCTTTACTGTTTACAATGTAAGTATATACTTAACTTTATATACCCTCTGTTAAATCTGAAGATAAATTGTGAATTTAAAACAAAAATATCATGGAAACATGAAATTTTAATTTTTCCTAACAGAATCATTGACTATAGTTGAAGTTTTATTGGAAATACAAAGCATAAAGTTTGAACGAGATCGACAAATTTATGACTAGCTAAAGGATATTCTATGAAGGATATTCGCTATTAATAGCAGTGCAGTGAAGCGAAGCGACCGACAACAACCTGCCCCGAACATGAACTAATAAGAGGAACATATTATAGATGTATAATAAAAATATCTTAATTACTACATGGTAATGAATTCTGTTTGTAATGTTACGACAGTTAGAAGTTTTACCTTTCGTTATCGTATTAGGTATACATTTTTAAATTTGTGACTAGAGCTTTCTATATTGACACGATGACCTCAAAAATGTTTTTCTTAACTTCTGTTTAAGCCCCCAAAAGTAACCGACCAACGTTAAAATTCATCTTTTGAAGTTCTTTGTATTCGCGTTATTATTTAATTACTATTTTTCCTCTTTTCATTTGTTTATATCAAATAAGTCACAACATTTGTGAGCTATGACAGACGAAGTGAGGACAAACATCGAGGTGATGTGACAAGTTTTCTGTTTATCCAAATATGATATGAAATAGATCTTTGTTGAACAATTATTCTTGTGGACCAGCGTCACTCTCGTGACCCGTTGGTGATCCGGTAAAAATAATTTAATTATTTTTTATTTGGAATTAAATTTTGATTGACCGACAGATAGTAACCAACGCGGAAAAGCTAGTTTGTCACTTACCTACCCAGCAGGGGGGAACAACAGAGACAAAAATGAATTTGTTAGTAGCGTGACGCATCAGACACATGTATGATTCTGTTCTATGAGCAAGAAAATTTACTACGTGTTAACATAAAATCTAATTTAGTTTTGCTAGTTTTGTCTTTCTGTGTCTCTATCTGCATGTACATATGATTGCACTAGCGAGCCCAAGAGGTCAAACATAATCGAATTTTTTAGAGATCTATGATTCGATCAATCGTGTTTGGGTTGTAATCGAATCAAAACGATTCGATTAATCGATATCAACACACGTCTACTACGGAATAATACAATTATTCATTTTTATCAACGCATCTGAAATATAATAAACACTATAATTTTTAGGCAATGAAAATTGTGCAATTAGACTCTTTATTTACTCGTATTTAATAAAACGATCTAGATATGAGATGAATATAGAATACAACGATAGCTATACCTACCTACCTACTAGAATATGAGTTAGGAAAAAATATATGAATCGTAGTTAATTGTATTATAATTATAACATACGAATGGCAATTTATTTATAGAAATGTATTTACCTATTATACCTAATCCAGTTTAACAAATAAAACTAAAGAAGATAGGTATATTTATAAGTAATAGGGAACGTAATTAAGATTTAAACAAAGCAACTTCTACAACGTCTTTGCAAATCAATAGGAAACCAGACCTTTCTTAGGTTAGGGTTTGTTAAGTTAGTGACCAACCCGACCGTCAAAGTTTTCAAGTTACCCGTAGAGATTCTCACCCTTGGCTTAACGACTCATGTCAATTGACCACAGCAGAGTCCAATGGCTTACTGTGCATACGGCCACTTTGGTGATCATACACGGATAAATAATCAGTTTCTTCGAGTGATATAATTTATTTCATCTAAAAATATAGAACCTTTAAAAAATTTTAATGGTCGCACAAAATGTCCAAGTCCAAAGATATTTCGTCTTAGAAATAATCGAATGTCGATACAATGAGATAGTTGATTCAACATAGGTGATTGTTCAGTAACGAATCAACTATTAGGTATTTGCATTAAAACCAGTGCTTAAAAGAGAGAAAATTAATAACTAATGTATTTCTTGTCTAACATTAAATATGAATCATTGTTATTATATAACTAGCGACCCGCCACGGCTTCGCCCGAATGGGAACTATTATATTATACCTCCAAAAACGTTCCAGAAGAAATTTCCTAAATGATAGCGAAAACCGTATCAAAATCCGTTACGTGGTTTAGAAATAGGTGGAGAAACAGACATGCGGACAGCGACTTTTTTTGATAACGTAGAAGAACCCTTAACACAGTTACTCAGTCCCCTTGTGGAGAGATTGGATTATGTGGGGTTTTTATCCACTGGAACTCCCGTCCAAGTCATAGGCCTATGAAAATAATATTAAAAATATGTCTACAAAAATCAAAAACAATTATAATGTACTCATTAAAATTTATGTCATTACGTACCTACATCACTCTAATAGCATAGGTAGGTGTGCATTTAAATAACAACAAGTACAATAAGTAACAGAACATGTACAAACGGGATTATGTTATTAATACGTTGGTAAACATTCAAGTGTGGGTGTTGTGCTTAAATGTATTCGCACTGGGCGACATATGCGGCCATCGGCCAAATATCATTATAGTCATTCATGCGTCTAGCGTCTAGCCTATAGTTTACATGTCCTTACCAATGTTTCAAATTTCAATAAGAAAACATTCAAAACATGTTACGATTTCAATAAATGTATTTCGATATTTTTATCAGATATCTCAGATTTATTATGAAGCTTTAATTATGAGGAATTGCCATTTTGCTACTGTTAAAAAATTATACCAAATTAATTTGAAGTATTTTGTTAAAGAAGAAAATATGAGAAGCCTACGATGTTAAGTACTCAAATATTTTTTTATTGAATTATTCGTTTTCCGTGGTTTATGTATGCTGTAGAATATGATTGTAAGTTACGATAAATTGAGTTCAGTTACATTATTTTTGTTAAATCAACCCATAATTTTCACATAAGTAACGCATCTATTAAATTTTTAATGCTGAGTTCGAAGAAAAAGGAAAATATGGAATGTACGCAGCTGCTTCTTTTCCAGAATAGGCTGTAAAAGTCGACCAAGGTATTATCCCTGACATAAGACCTAGACATTATTATGTTTGTATGGTATTGTTAAGAAAGACTTAACAAGTAATAACCAGACACTATCTGGTTCCGATACACCTTTAGTAAATTGAAATAAATAAGTAAATACTTCTAGGTTTAGCTTCAAGATGTGCTTTCGTTCCGTATTGATGTCTGTCCGCCCTGAACGAGAAATGGCATGAAGTTATTAATTTACATTAATTATCAAAAACGAATGCTGTGAAAATAGCTGTTAACGAAAAGTTACTAATTTTACGCACGTATACGTATACGTGCGTAAAATTAGTAACTACTACGTACATACGTACGTAACAATACGTACCACGTACTGTAAGTAATATAATAAGTTATAATGTTGGATTTATTGACGAAGTAGTTTTATAATCTTCTCCTATCATTTAATCAATTTAATCCTGAAAAAATCGTTTTTCGAGCCAGAAAATATTTCAACATGATTTCGACTTCTATTTCGTCTTTTTTTTAATTCCAATTTCGTATTTTTTCATAGGTTACAAAATGAGAATCAACGATATGGACTTGTCCAATTACATTTAGGTATGTTTTTATTTCTCGTTTAAGTAAAATTTTTATAGATAATTATTTATTTATGATTTACTTTAATATGGAGTAGCAGAATTATGAAGTTCATTAGTTTAATATAATTTCTACTATGTTACGATTGTGTTGAAAATAGGTTTTCGCTCAAAAACTAATTGTAATTATAAATCTTCAGCTTTATATTTTCATAACATATAAATAATGGAAATGTCAAAAGGTCTCACATACCTAGGCGAAAATGTGTGAGAAGAATGATGGGATTTGAGGAAGCGAAAGAAGTATGTAAGAACCGCAACGCTTGGCGGCCCGTCCTCTCCGACTACCCCGTTAGGGATACAGCGTGAGGATATGTATGTATGTATGTATGTATAAATAATAAAATATTCAATAAGTTTGGTTACGTCTAAAGCGATGGTTTTAAAGATGCTTTGTTTTACGGCGTGCTTACGAATGCAACAAAACAAGACACTGTTGTTTATTAGTTGTGAGAGAATGTTGAGAATTGATCTGTCGACAATTTGTCTGGTATTTTTGTACCAATGAACAAACAACGGATGGTGTAGGAATGATACACGTGTTTCGTTGTACTAACGACTTGTTTTGAAATAACAAATTAACTGTGTGTGTAAAATAATCAAAAATTTCCCACATAGTAATACTTTAATTATATAATTATGTCTTAATAGGTTAATTAAAAAAAACTAAATCTGGACAAAACTTATTGAAATCAGTAATATAAGCACAACTTTTTATCGCTTCCATCATACGTCGGTGATACAAATAACAAGTGGTAATGGCTTCGAAGAGTGGCTATGATAACTGTGGTTAAAGGAACGAATTGTTGACGCGTGCTCCACAGCCTCCGCAATATTGCATGTTGTTAGCACAGAGAATCTGTAGAGCTGGCAACAATACGTAAACATGTATTCTACAATTACAAATAAGCTAACAGAACATGCAAATTGGTCTACTAAGACAAAATCTTGAAATAAAAAACATGGCTTCGCCAAGTAAATTGCAGTATTTAATTTCTTTAAATAAAGTACTATTTCTTTATTAGATAATTTTCTGGTTTTGTATGTACACTAGGTATATGCTCTTAAAATAATTCGAGTTCACATTAGGTAACCATTTTGTGTGAACATTTTAATGTAGATAAGTTCTTTCTTTTTCCCTTGACGTAAGTAATACAAAATTCACCCCTACGTTGCAAAAAGAAAATTTGTTTAAAATATAGTAGATGTATCAAAAAAAGAATAACCTAATCCATTAACAAGAAAATAAGCGATTCACGCGTTGTACGTGCTTGGTAACGTAGTGACGATATTAATTTAAAATATCACAAAAAAAACGGGTCAACATCTCCTCGCTCCTGTTACCGGCTTAATATATAGTGACACTGACATCTTGAAAAATTGATTCGCGTGAGCCCTATACTAAGCAGCTGCCATGTTTTTATAAGAGTATGCCTATCTTGTATCTGTGGTGTATGGTGTATCGTTATATTTGTTTTCCTCGGATACAAAAATAATGCATGCAATACCTAAATTTTATAAGCACAAATATGGCTTCAAAATTCAGTGATCCCACATTATATTACTTGTTATCCATTCATATTCGTACACTAACTTAAGAGCATAATAGATGAAATTTATGTGCCTACAGAACAACTGCTTGTTTAAAAATTACTTTGTTCACAGAAGGGTTTCAAAAATTATTATTAAAATATTTCATTGAAATTGAATGAAAAAGTTGAATTAAAATATCTAGAACTACAAAGAGTTACAAGTAATTACTTTTTACATTTACATTGTTATGTAATATCTATAATAAAACATAAGGAGATTAACAGTCTATGGTAACTAAATCTTGTTACCTCTGCTTTCAAACGTTATTTTTTAATTTCATTGCCCAAACCTACCTTACAAAATTTATGAAACATTAGAAATTCTGTTTAATTAAGATTAATTACATCACTACTATGCGCTGGAAACGGGGCTCTAATTTAACAATCATTTTAATTAGATCAAGTAAATTTCATTGCAAACAATCTTTGTCGACCAAAAGGAAACGTCTTTATTTAACTCAAAATATATTCACAAGGAAAATTGTAGCTAATTTGTTCAAACCTCACGAGCGCGATGTACCTACGAGGTGCTGCGAGTGAATCGTATGTACTTTAATTAAGTGTTGCAGTAGTGAAGAGTTTTATTTTGTTATCACAATCAACACTTAAGCACATTGAGAAACATCTTTTGGTTGATCCTTGATTATCTACAGTCTACCCTAATTCAAGTTTTTTTTTGCTAACATAAAAATAACTTATTTCGTTTACAGCGCGAGGGATAGAGTTAGTTAAAAATATGAACGCGTAATTTATCTTTATTTATACTAAAAACTTATAATACCCCTCTTTTTTTCGTCGGGGGTTAAAAACTGTACGGGGATGAATCTGTATATTGAAGATGATATTGAAAATGTGACTGGTCAAGGGTTTTTACGCGTCTCTGAATCCAAAACAAACATTTTAAAAGTTTATGTCTGTACATTTGTTCATATTCATTGAAAACCACTAGATAGGGATCAATGCCGACAGCGCTGTTGAAATAACTAGTCCTAATTGCTGATAGTGTATACACATATTATTACTATACTTTTATTATAGGGACGGTAGAGCCATAGTAGAGCCATTAAAATTGGAATGTTAAAAATCTTACATACGTAAAAGTATATTATTAACACAAATATAAAGATCGCTGTCTACTGCACCAAGGAATAAGGTCTAAAATATTTTTGCATATTATGTTTTCGTAATATACTTTTTTAGATACTTGAATTTGTCAGTTTCGCATCCTACTACATACTTCCTAGTGAGATAGGCTAGTAGGATAGTAGGATGTTGAAAGCTGAAATTATACAACTGATTATTTATTATTTTCCTAAAATAACAATAGATATCTTAATACGGCTTACGCAGCGATCACCAATTAACCAAAGTCAAGTAAACGAAAAGTTAAATTCAATTTTCAGTTTACGAGTAAAGATAAAAATTATTTATTGTTATTTATATTATTATCGCATGCAGTGTTCACTACACTTGAAATTTTATTAACGATTCTGCAGCGATATCTGTCGTGACAGTTAAGAACTGAAGAATACGGTGTTCTTATTGGTTTATTTTGTTACCTATGTCTTTGGGGACGGGACGGCTTGTTTAAGCAAGGGTACAATTTTAAAAACTAGAGTTCATTTTAATTGAAGTAGTTAACAGTGAGTTCACGACTGGAGCTGTGTCTGTACATTGAAGATATAAAAAAAGTAGGATAGGCTTTTTAGGCTTGTCTGTTTCCAAAATAAACATTTTTAGAATTTTTGTCATTTGTTTTTGCTTAAGTTTATTCGAGCTTCAATAAAAAACCACTGAAGGAAATTCGCTGCAAATGGCACTGTGTTTTTTAGAACATTGTCCCAATTATTTAAGAGGGTATTATATCTTTAAGCCGCCTTTGTTATAGAGCCGGTAGAGCCATTAAAATAGGAAAGTAAATAATTGTCCATAACGGAATATTATTAAAAAAAGTAATAAAATATATGAAAATAAATATTAACATTACTGTCAAACTCGCAAATTTTTTAAAATCATCTCCGGCCTGTATGGCAGTGATGGCTGACTATCTGGCACGTATAAGGATGTTTCTATATTGGATCACGATCATCATGCTCTCCACTGTTCACTGTTAAAAGATGCAACGATGAGTATAGGTGTTAATATTCGTGACTTTATACAAAGATGAGTCATGAATAAAATATCGCAAAAATGTCTTTCAAGATCAGCCCCCTTATTCACAACGCTTCGAAAAGTTTCCGTGGCGGAAAGGGTCGATCGTCGGAAAGCATATATTCAATCCGACGGATAGGAAAATGCTATTCACAAACTCTATCGGAATCTCATCGGAAAGGACTTAACGGATCCGAAAGAAAATGCATTTATGAACCATGTTACAAAATGGTAGAAATTCTATTCGTTTTGGTAGAAAATAATAGTGTGGTTTAAACGTGTGATATTTTGACAATCACAATGTATTTGGTAAAATATCATAAATAATAATTATGAAAAAGAAATTACTTAGTATTTTTTAAGATTTAAACATTTTTGTAATATTATTTTACTTACATTCGAAAAACTATACGTGCTTTATAAATACGAATTATACTGTCTGTGCTTGTCGCCTGTGCGTTCAACAAGTTTAAATAAATTATACTAGATATCGCTTAGCAAAAATTAATAATAACTACAATAGAAAGTACAATAGCGTTTTTATTTTTGATTGTTGTTGTTTCTAAAAATACCTCAAATACCTCAAACAATGTTTAGCTATGGATTGCGTAGCTAATAAAATATGTTATAAAAATATAAGGAAAATAATATTTAGGCATGTATTTAAAAAGGGCACGAAATTTGTCTAGAAAGCCAGATTACATACGCGCACGCAATTTGTTTAGATTTTTGACGACAGACATCATCGATTATACACTATATACATATATGAGAACCGACGTCTTGGTGATGACAGTGCCCCGACACGGCACAAATTATTAGCGTTATCCTTTTCTTATGATTTAAACGTAATATAAGTAGTAACCGACAATAATTGTTTGTCAAAATTATTAATTTACTCGTCTCGGAAACGTTTTCGGCACTAAAAAGTCGTCGAAAGCATCCAAAGGTTTCGTCCCGAAATGAACTGTCAAATCATGTCGTTTCGGAAAGGTTTCAGATTTGTGAATTGCGTTTAGACAAAATCATCGAAAAGTTTCCTGTCGGATACGGAAAGTCGAGTTTCCGACATTTGTGAATAACCCCACTGGTCTACGGACGGTGAATCTTAAATATGGAAATTTATGGCTATCGCATAAATATGGAGGACGATTTACTAGCAATTTAAGACGCTATTTCCCTACTATGTGGGACAAACTCTCCGGGTCTTTGTAGATTTTATAAACACTGTACAACGAGACGAATTAGGTGGTCAGCAATCTGATTTAGGTTTAACATTTATTGCGAAAAATGTGAATATAACGCTTCAGAGGCGACTCATAAGCTCAAAAATGTTCAAATACTACTATAAAAAGGGGAATACAATTTTGAATGGGAAATGATAAACCACTGAACCAATTATGATGAAATTTGATACACAGATAGTATGTGCCCGGAGGCAGACGTAGGCTAGACTGCGTAAAAAAAAATAGTAAATATAGAATCACTGCTACAAAAAAAATCCTATGATTACACTGAAGATCTTCTTCACCCAAAATAATGAAACTGTCATCCTCATATTGTGAGCTATTCCCATAGGAAAAATATGTACCCTCATACAGTTACATGGCTAACACATTATATCTATATACCTAATGACTCACCACAAAACTCAATTTTTTACTTTCACTCATTCACATGCACAAAATAAATACGAAGTATCTAGACCGCTAAATGGACGATTAAAAATAAATTAATCGTCCGATAATCTAGCTCCGAAAACACTAAGGTGACAGCAGTTCGATATATGTATATATAATCTGTTAAAAAAATTTCGCGCCTCCTTTTCTCTTTTATTTTATAGTTACGTTCTTACCAATACAAAAAAATAACGGAAACTCGATTTTTGGGTGTCCGCCATTAATTTACTGGATCGATTCACTACTCAAGATCGATCAATCGATTTTTTCATTCATCGATCTCAGACCGCCATCCCTAGGTTCCAACAAATTAGAAGATTTGTAGGCACTTATAGTCTAATTTATACAATTACTGGAAGAATAATTGCTTATTATTCATCCGATAATCGGACGATTAATTTATTTTATTCATCTGATTAGCGGACGACTACCAATTATTTTATTCGTCCGATCAGCGAATGACTGGCAACGCCCAAATAAATATTCTTGAAGCGTACGTGTCTTAATGTTGTAAGTGTATAAGTTGTTTCTATTTTATATACTTATTCTTTTATCAACATTTAATTTTTAAAAATTGTTATTTAAAAAATTATTTGCACGTAAACATTATACAACTTTAAAGTTCGGTTTCCGGACGCGTCAAACCTTAAACTTTGCCATTTGATTAAGACTATGTGTATGTGTAAAACAAAATGTATATGTAATGGGAAAAATAATTTTTATTATTATATACATGTAACATGTAATCTAACCTAATCCGGGAAAGCTACAAAAAAAATATCCGCGTAGACGAAGTCGCGGATACAGTTAGTATAGATATAAAATGGTATATAACGATTCCTCCAAGTTCCTAAACAAGCAAAAGCCAGTCTCAAAGGCTGTGACGTTCATGCAAACAGTGGCTCAATGATGTTCTAAATACCTAATATGGCGATCTAATTATTTTATTAATACCCAAGTATTGGAATTAGTACAAATTTCTTTGTGCTCCAGTAACTTTACGAAATTTCCTCAGCCACAAACGAGAAGAGACTCAAACTAAATAAGGTAAGTGAACTTAACAATATTGAAGCACCACTTCCACTCAAAAAGCTCGTTGAATGAAAGACATTGAATCATTTTTATGATTAAATATTCTTTGATGTTTTAACTTCTTTCTTTTTTTGTAGATAATAATGATAACCTATATGTACCTATATTATATCTACATCATTCATTAATAGGACATGAAAAAATATACTGAAAAAGAAAAAAATTCAGTATCTTAGTACAATTCTACAAATAATTACTGACAATTCCTGTTCTTATTCTGATTTTATTGAGAGGACTATTAAGAATCAAATAATACAGAACTATTTCATTTTACTGTATAAGTACTTACACTAAACGTATTACTTACACTATGTACATTACATGGGATAGCATTTATGTATATTACACAACTATGTGACGCAAATTAACCATTTTATAAAAAAAAACAAAAAAGCTTACTTGCAAATTCAGCCAGTTATAAAAAATTAACTCGGATTTCTTTTTATACTTATCACAGTTTTCTGTTTTAAAGAAGGCCAATAAAATAACGTTTATTTTAACAGCTACGTACATGAAGCTTCCATAACTCAATAGATAATTAAAAAATAGGAATGTAACGTTTAGATGTCATTAAGTGCGTATACGTAACGTAAATTAGAGAGTTTAATGCTGCCCGCCCACGTCCGACAATTGGAGACATATTTTTCGGCAAAAAGAAACATACAGTAGTACAGTACAATATTGAAACCCACACCGAGAGACACTGGATGGCATAAGTAAAACGACCCGACGATACTCAGTGAGTCAGACAGAAAAATAATAACGTACCTAAACTATTTCTTTTTGCTACCAAAAGAATAGATTCCACTGTCAATAAATTCTTAAATATTTACCCACAAATATTTTTTAATATTATGTAGTACAGGTAGTTCCACAATAAGCACATGCAATATTGGTAAAGGAAATACAAAAGTACATTTACAGTTACAAGTCAGAAAACGTAGGTAATCCCCGTCATACCCAGCCAGGCAGTTGCCAATATAATCAAAGCGAGGGAACGATCGAGAGGCGAGCGTGTACAAGTACCAAGAAATGCATTTAGCTGACTCGACGATAGGTATTAGGTACCTTTATATTGTGCAAATAGAAGAAAGTAGATTCATATAGATTGCTTTTTTCTTTAATATCATCACGAAATGCTTTAATGTATTTAATATTTGTATATATACGTTTATAAAACACGTGTACAATCTACATCAAAAGTAGTTCACGATAAAAATTCTTAAAAAATAAGTGTTATGATTATGTTCACAAGCCACTTCGTGCATATTTTTCTACACACGACGACAATACAGTTACACTTTTTTGAAAATATTTGAAATAATTCTAGTGAAAAAAATTCGAAACTGTCATCATCTGTTTAGAAAATATGTTGTAAGTCGGTAACTTCTTTTCGCCTTTTTTGATAATTTATGTACTTCTTATGCTGACTGTATTTAAACATCGAAATGTTTCAAATTTTTATACTTTTAACCCTTAACCAGGCTATGGATTGAGCATTTCCCACCTAGATTTTTAAGAGTTTTTACCAGGTTTTGGTAAAGAATCTACCACAATCTGTCAAAAACGCCAACATAGAAATATTATTTATGGTAACACAAAAAATAAAATGGAACGGAACGCAAATGTCACTTTTGCAGCCATTTCATCTGTGGTCGGCCGCTAAACGAACATTTTTGTGACAAGTGCACCGTATTTTTAATCATTATGGCGAATCGGAGAAAGGTAAGTCGTACAATTTTTTGATATGTTGTAGAATTTGAGTTTTTCTAGTGATTTGTGCATTAATTATAAGTAAAAACTTCTAAAATATCATGATATAACTAAATAAAACATGTGGGGAACCATATGACCTAAGCCTGTGAATGCCTAATTATTGCGGGAGTTATTATGTCCATTGCCCGGTAAATTAAAATCTTTATTTTATACTAGGTTTTTGCCACGGGTTTTACTTAGGATTTACTCATACATCTCATTTATCGAAATATAAAATGTGGGTAGTGGTAAACTTTTGTCGTCATTGTTTGTCAGTCTACTTTAGTGTATTTTTTGTTATTCAGGTAATAAACGATCAACAGCTCGAAAATATACTAAATGAAATGTTTTTATCAGAAGAAGAAAATGATGAAGATGAAGAGTTTTGTAGTACAAAATTTGTACCAAAAGTTCCTACCAAATTAAATAATTTTTATTATAGACTTATTTTATTGCATTCAATCCCACTTTTCCAATGCATATGTAATTTATGATGAATATGACCAATTGCGATATTAATATCGGAATTCCGATATTACGATTTAATATCGGAAATCAGTATCGGAATTGAAAACCTTCCGATATTACATGCCCTACTCCAGATACTTGGCTAATAAAAGCTAGGGCCAAAAAAGTGTAAGACTTCTACCTCGCGACACTCGCTATAGGCAGTATATTATGTATGTTTATGTGTTTGCAAGCGTGTCTATGTATATATATTACTGGAGTATTAACTTAAAAGTTCAAAGTCAAATCAATTTATTCAAGTAAACCCAATTACAAGGTATTTTTGAACGTCAAATCTACTTCAGTTCGGTTAAAATAGAAAACGGACACTGAGAAGAACCGACAAGAAACTCGGTCCGGTATCATTTTTTCAACTTCATTTTTCAAAAGCTATATTAAAATACAATATTTTCATTAAGCCAGTAAATGCATGTGCAGAGAAGATCATTTCCAGACTATTGTTGTATCTTTAATGAAGTTGTTTATCTTATAGTATGATTGTCTAATCAATGTACGTTTTATAACCAATCTATTATCTGTCAATTGAGTAATAAATACCATTCGATGCAAGATTGAACGAAATTCAAGGTATGTCAAACCGACAGTTATTACAAATATTAGACGATGATGCACATCAAGCTTATGAAGAGTCACCTGATGAGGAAATTCCACCTTGTATAACATTGTCTGCACCATCCTATGACTTACCTGAAATGCTTACTCCTTCTGTTGATGAAGAATCAGCTTGTGTTTTGTTTGGATCATTGCCTGACTTACCTGCTCACCCTGAAGTGCTTACTCCTGCTGTTGACGAAGAAAGGGCACCTTGTGTTTTGTTTGCATCATTGCCTGACTTACCTGCTCACCCTGAAATACTTACTCCTTCTGTTGACGAAGCAATGCCACCTCGTGTTCGATTTCCTGCACCATCCTCTAGCTTACCCGCTAATATGCCAACTTATGCTGAATTGCAAGTACGGGATAGAACATGGACTACACATGTTGAAAATTTTAACGAGTACAATTTTGACAAGTTATTAGAACCTACTAAACCATATAGCCAGCAGAGTCTCCCCATTGAATATTTCAGTAACTTGTTTCCAGATGAGATTATTCAAATGATCGTTGAATACACAAATAAATACGCGAGCATGAAACAAAGCAAATTCTGTAGTGACACCAACGTAAAGGAACTAAAAGCATTCCTAGCTATAATCATCCTAATAGGAATAAATCCTCAGTCAGATAAAGAGCTTTATTGGAGCGCAGATCCTTTTTACAATAACATAGAGATTAGTGGTACAATGACTTGCAAGAGATTTAAAAAAATTTTAGAAAATCTACATGTTTGCGACAATTCAACTCATTTGCCACAGAATCACAAAGATCACGACAAATTGCAGAAAATAAGACCCCTGTTAGATTGTCTCAACAGGACTTAACAAGAAAATGCCACCAACTCGGAATCCCAATCAGTGGATGAAAGTATGATCAAATTTAAAGGGCGCGACAGTAAGAAACAGTATATGCCGGCCAAGCCCATCAAAAGAGGGTTCAAGGCATGGTGCCGTTGTGATTCCAAGACTGGATATTTATATCAATTTGATATTTACACAGGCAAAGACCAAGAAGCCAATGAGGAAGGATTAGGTTACAGAGTTGTAATGAAACTTGGAGGGAATTTACCAAGAAACACACATTTGGTTTTTGACAATTTTTTCTCCTCTTTGGCTCTCATGGAAGCTTTTTATCATAGGGGTATTTTGGCAACAGGAACAGTACGAATGAATCGAAAAGGCCTACCTAGCTAGATCTGTGTCCAACTCGACCTAAAACACCCGAAGAACGAAGACAGGCCAAAGAAAATAAATTGGATCCTGGGGAGTTTACATACCGCTTCTGCCACCCTTGTGCTGTTGTCAAATGGCAAGACACTAAAGAAGTTTTTGTCGTAACAACTGCCGTTAACCCAACCAAAGTGGAAGTGATCCAGAGAACACAAAAGAACGGGCAAAAGAAAGACATATTTTGTCCTACTGCGATCGCAGAGTACACAAGGAGTATGGGTGGTGTGGATCACTTTGATCACTATCGAAGTTCCTACTCAATTGGCCGGAGATCAAAAAAGTCCTGGTTCTGGATGTTTTGGTTCTTGTTTGAGAGTGCCATTATAAACGCATATATTTTATATAAACTCAATAACCAAAATCGTAAAAACATACATCGCGATTTCCGATTACGGTTAGCTAGAAGTCTGAAATCGGGCCACATCTCAAAACAAGAAACAAGATCCGGTGGTGTATAAAAACAAAAAAGGAGGTGTTTTTGGAGTTCCAGACGAAATAAGATTGGGGCAAAGAGGAAGTCATTTTTTAGCATTGTCTACATACAAACGGTGCAGGTTTTGTAGCACAAGGAAACAAAAAAGCGGTCAAAATATGAATGCGAAATTTGTAAGGTAGCATTATGCGTCACCCCTTGCATGAAATTGTACCACCAAAATCAAAATCCAGAATTAATTCTCAAAGAATTAATTGAGAAATTCTGGATTTTGATTTTGGTGGTACAATTTCATGCAAGAGAATTAATTGAGAAATTCTGGATTTTGATTTTGGTGGTACAATTTCATGCAAGAGAATTAATTGAGAAATTCTGGATTTTGATTTTGGTGGTACAATTTCATGGAAGGGGTGAGTTTATTGTGTATTTATGTTTTTTTTTAAATAAAGAATAAGTGCTTACATTACATTTTACATTTGTACAACAAACAGTAAAAAATGCTATCAAAATGACAATCGTTTTTTATTTTATATATATAGATAAAACGTCGTCGTCTAGACAGGCAATGGGATTATGTTTTCCCACATGTTTTTTTCAGGTTTTCAGCTAATTTTCTAAATATAATTGATAAAATCTCATACCAAATTTTATCACTCATCAAAATCTACCAAAAAAACATTATTACTGCAGGATTTGTCCGAGGCCTGGTAAAGGGTTAATTCAATGTAACGTAATATGTAGGTACATGTAGCCGTTTATTATATTTAGATATCCACCTTGGCTGTAATTCGGTATTTGACAGTATTAGAAATCTATACTACTTAATATTTTACGGTAGTAACTAATTAATTTGTGCTAATATTATAAAGAGAGAGAGCGGATTTTGTAAGTTTGTTTATTTATATGGAGGGTAATCTCCGCACTGCACTATTTGAAAAATTTTTCATTGCCTTTATTTGAAAAATTCTTACACCAATTTAAGAGTACATTATTCCAGATGGATTGAGGCTATAATTATGTATTTTATATATTCAACCCCGGTGAAGTCGGGACGTGCTGCTAGTCCATTATGAAATGAAAGAGAGATGAATAGAAAATTATATAATTATAAATATAATCATCTGGAACACTTCTCATATAAAATTACATTTTTAATAGTTGATAGAAAGTAACTGACTTGACTATACGAGTACGACACAGTTCAAAAACTTTGTTTTCTAAACTCGACTTGAAACGAAATTCATTGCTTATAAAATAAAATGTTTTTATAAAATTTTCTGAACTCGACGATACCTCCGGTTCATTTATCATTTCACAAAAATAACTCGTAAAAATATTAATGGTATTGAGAAATAAAAAGTGCCAATTTATTAAAAACAATGCCCAGCATACTGTTTGCCAAGACACTTTATTTTAATATCTTGACTTTTTTTCCTGAAAGATACAAACTAGATATAAACAATTTAGAGAAACACCCCAAGTACCTAGTTATTTCGCACATACCTAATACCTACAGAAAATAAATGTCAGTTATTCCAACTTTAATCCTAGTAATATGTATTAATGTACTTATTTATTCATATAATATGTGTCATAACTGTTTGTATCTTTACTGAGATGCAAAGTTTCCGATATAACGGTTGATTTTGCAAATCCCGACTTATTAGACAGATAAAACCAAGTTTCTACTCGGATCCTAATGTTCGATTTGCGTATTTCCTTACTCTAGTTACTTAACTACTTACTTATTTCAAATATTTTATGCAAATAGGAACTAAGAAAGTTGAACAGTGAACTCTCGATTTTATAATTATTAGAAAAGTTTCCATGTTAAGAACCACCTACTGTTTTCCATTGCACCACTCGCCTTGCATACTCACACTAGAATCTAAATGGTCACGAACTGTGCGTTTTTAAAGGAGTTTCCTCCCTCCAACCTTGTGGAATGAGCTTCCTGTCGAGGTTTACCCAAATTACTACAGCATAGTTTTTCAAGAAGGGCATGAAGAGGTTTGGCAATTTTTCCAACATTTTGCCAATTTTATATTTTGTAAATAGTTACAAAAATAGTGTATCTATTTTAAATAAGTGCCTACCTACCTGAAGTGAACATAAGTGAATAATCTCTATCTCGTAATTGATTAAATTCTTAAATAGAAAACCTTTAAAGCACTTGTATTTTTTAATATGTTGTACTTTATTTATTATTTTTATTATTGTAGTAGGTAATGATGAGAACATGTATGATAATACTCTTATATGCATGTACGTCATTCATTCCTATTCAGAAATACGTTTGATTTTAGACGTACAGTCTATTAAGTTAAATGAGTCTCTCCTAATTTGAACGTTCGTAAAGTGAAGTGTCATTATGTTAAAGACGTAAGCCATCATTCAGAATTTCCATTTTATTGTTTGAATATAAAACCAGTCACTTAACTGTTACTCATATAAAATATTATGTATTAGGTTTGTATGTGTTTGTACCACAATCTCTTAATAAATAGGTAAGTACTTACACGAAGTCCGAATTATAACAAAATTGTAATTTTGTATGTAATCAGAAGTCATGTTTGCTACTTCAGCATTTGAATGTAAGTTTTTGAAATAATAAGTTTTTCAGGCAGTGTAACGTTCACTTCAGTTCTTTTTTTTTACCACAAAGGCTACTCTGTGCAGAACTCCGTACAATGATAGCGAAACTCGCACCTAAACAGGCCCGACTCGTCAATCGATCTTCACCATTATTGTTCATGATAACACAAGACCTCACACTGCTCGAGAAGCAGTTTTAACACTACAAAACCTGTAGTTATCCTTCATACTTGCTGGAACTCGCCCAAATCGATTACGATTTTTTCCGCGATTTGGACAATTTTTTTGCACGTTAAAAATGTTTTTTCTCAGGAAGCAGTACAAAATGCCTAGGTCTCCAGTTTTATCGCAAATGTTTAAATGATCTTCCGATTATAAGGCAAAAATATATAGACGAGTCTAAATACTTTAAGCATTTTTCATCCTAAAAATAATCGTTTTAATTATTCAGTACGAAACAGCTATTTCATAATTTAAACCCTTTTTGAACTCTAATACATCTAACCTATTACCGATTTTATTACCGGCCATTTTGTTTTGATATCCTCTGTTCTTTTATGGCTTGTACCTTATACCCACCCACATGGCCACATTAGAGTTCAATATTTTCTGAATCAATTCTGAGACAAGAGGACTACATACAAGAGAACTTGTATTCAGAATTTTAAAAATATAATGCATTTATATACATAAACATAGTAAGACTAACTTTATGTTTAGATGTATCTACGATGCTTTTTTCTAAATCAATATTTCATTTGTTTATGCTGTAATTAATGTCCATGAGACTTGACTTATGGATAAATTGAAAATTCGTTCTATTTTAAATATAACTTTCTGCGTAGACGGGTATTAAATAATCATTTGATATCCGTCCACGCAGTCGCAGCAATCAGCCGCCCGTGGGGTGGACAAAGTAGGTGTGATATGTACGTAATAATATTTTGCTTATAGAATGAAAAGTTTTTTTACAAATCGTTCGTTTCATAAATAAGCGCCTAATAATAATAATTCTAATTAAGTGAGAAAACAAGTCGTGCTGATTACGATTACGTATCTAATACTGTCAACTCTTAATATCACTGTTGCACAAAGACAATTCTACCAATCAGATATGGTATATAGTTAGTATATATCTATAAAGTTACAACGTACACCTGTAATTTATTTTAAATTGGTAAGGTCAAAATAAAAATTCATTTCAATATCTTTGTCTTTATTAAAAAAGATAGTACACCGGTTTCAAGACAAAATTAAATATATATATCGAAATTAGATATTGTGCAACAAGCTAAAAGTACAAACTCATTTTCAGATTCAATTAAATACATAAATGCTTTTACAAATACAACAAACACTATATAAAATGAAAAAAACTATAGTACTAACGCTAGCGCACTTACAAAAATATATATATTTTTAATGTGCATTCAACTTGAATATATTTTAAATATTTCCATACAGTAACAAAACGTTTGAAACAAATTAACATTACGTTTCTATACAAACCATGCAAATTCTTTGACAAAAACGAAGAGGTACTGAATTCTATATAATACATACTGACAATTTCATAAGGTACTGGTATTTAGTAGGCCTCAGGAGCAAGAGTTTAAATAACGTACGTATAAAAATTTAAAACACACAATAACATTTTGAAATTGTTCCAGTAATAACAATCAACTTTAAAACATTGTACTTTATAGGATTTGAGTATGTTTTAAATAAATGGAAAACTACATATTAGTAGTTTACCTTTTTCTCAATAAATATTAACTAGTATGTAACGCAGAAAGTAAAAGGCATAGAAATATGTAACTCGAAAACATTCCAGCAATACGTAGTATATTGTTAACATAGAAAAATTAAAAATTGTAAATCATTAATCAAAAGAGGTAACGACTTGAGGTATTAATATAAAAAATATTGCGGAAGACTATAGAGTATATAGACTACACATTTTTTAAATACAATGGGTTGAAATATTATTACTAATACATAAATATAGGATAAGTACATGTTTGTAATACAGCATAATAAAGCATAAATACTATATAACATAAGCTTAGCGGTAATATATTACCTTTATTAGTGAAATCAGATAACCAGAATCTTAAAACTCTTTTAATATACTGAATCTAATTCGTACAGTAACACAATGAATATATGGATTCCCTAAATATAATATAACAGTCAAGAAAATTATATTTAGCAGAATATAAAAACGTCGAGGTGTAAGGTGTGTACCTCTAAAATGTCACTCCTCCATCACCATTCAATAGTGGTCATTGATCTTAGTGACTAAGGAAGAACTTTAAGTCCCCAATTACAATATTTTTAACAATAACGAAACGACTTACGCCTTAAAGGGTACAAAAGAAAAATATACCTTAATAAAAGCAAGATTAATGAATTTAAAGCTATATCCATAAATATTTCAACATGAAAAGCAGTCAATTCCGTATAATGTACTCATATCGATCGCATCACGTAAAATAGTTATATCAAAATATATCATAACACATTTTTACTTCTTTAACAACAAAATACACAACAAACACGATTAAAAAACTAAGAAGGTCCATTATAAAGCTCCCAACGATAGAATGTTTAGCGAAAGCCTTTAGGGCTGATATGGTGCAAATTGAGGTGATAGGCGAAGGTAGCGAGAGCGGTGCGAAAATCGAAAATAAGTAGAAAGAACTCCCTAAGCCATTCGGCAGGTGACATTCTTTCTACGATCTCATGTCAACGCCCCATCAGCCGTTCACACTGCGCGAGCAAATATTTTTTCTGCTGTTCGTCGTACAGGAATATCACCTTGCCGGAGCCCGAACTAGGGAACATGCCGAGCACCTTTTTCTTGGCAGTTGGTATGTACACACCCTTGTTAACGGCTGTTGGCACTTCCGGAATTTCTGACCAAAGGTACGTCCAAACGATCTGTAGGAAATTTGTTAAATATAACATATTACGATCAAATACGAGATATATTGATATTAGAGTTGTAACGAGTATTCGGTTACTATTCGGTATTCGGCCTATTTTTTTTCTATTCGGCCGAATACCGAATACTTAAATACAAGAATAAGAAATAACAAAAAACACAGTAAAGGAAATGTAACATTACTAAGTTATTTTTCTGAGAGGTACAAAACAAGGTAACAATCGATATTAAAGGTGCCTACTTATTATGTAGTCAGTAATTACTAAATAAACGCTAATAAAATCAACTCAGCACCTACTCATTATTTGCAAACCAAAATAAAATTAAGATTTTGAGAGTTATAAAAATTGAAGAGAATAAAAACAATTACTTTCTACATTATGATGTCATAAATGTCTGCAAAACACTGAAGGATTAACGTGATTGACGAAGCGTAGTGACTGCGGCCCAATCATTGAGCACGGTGCACGATGCTTGCAATAATTTAGTTTATTTTCGTACATAGGTTAATCCGGCCAAATAGTCTGGCCGAATATTCGGCCACTCTTCTGGCTGAATATTCCGTATCCCGTTTGAGGCCATTACTATTCATTGTAACACTTATTCATACTATTATTACGAGTATTACGATATTTTGAGAAATTTTTAATTTTCAGTTTTTACTAATTGAGAGAATGTGCTTCAAAGTCAAATCATATTTATTTCATTATACCACGTCACTATGCTTTCGTTAACATAATACACCGGAACACAAAAATATTATTGTTAAACTGCAACAGCGTAATCCTATAATATTTTCAGTCAACACAAAACAAAAATAGTACAGACTACCATGGATACCATACAACGAATCAGATGAGGGCCCAGTAGCATCCAGATTCCAAGACAATTTAGAAAAGCACGATTCCAAAATTGACTTCATCGAAATCGAATCTGGAATCCTGCCTCACCTTGGAAGGCTGATACATTAATAAGTGCACCAATGGACCAAATACTGGCGTGCAACTAAATATGGGAATTTATTGATTTTTGGAGACTTCTCACGGATTAACTAAGCAAATTACATACAAACTTTAAATCAAAATATTTAGTTAATTTGTTCATTTGTTTAACTACAATAGAAAATAAATAATATAATATCTGGTTCCGCCATTCAACAACAACACAATAGATACAAAGTTATTGCTAGAAATGACGTTAAGTCGACGAATTCGGAAACGTCAAGCCATATGATATTGTTGTGCCTTGATGTTCTGTCCACCGGAAACAGCATATTAGGCTAAGTAATTTATGTGTGTATATATATATATTATATATATTACATACACACAATTATGAATGTCTGCAAAACACTATGAAAGATTAAAGCGATTGGCGAAGCGTAGTGACAGCGGGCCAATCACTGAGCAGGGTGCGCGATGCTTGCAATAATTCAGTTCATTTTCGTACATGGGTTAATCCAGCCAAATAGTTTAGCCGAATATTAGGCCTTTTTCTGGCTGAATATTCGGTATTTAGGGATACAGCGTGAAGATATGTATGTATGTATGTATATATAATATTGAGTTCACCAATTTATGTTAAATCGATATTTTAATAATAAAATACATACAATGTATATATGAATATACATTATACATATTTTAATTTTTTTTACATAATATCATACATAAATGGGAAAAAATTAATAATCACATAAAAACATAACCCTGCTTTTTGTTACTCTGTACACACATAAGCATTGCAATCATACCTGCCATCCACCGAACACGTTGTTCTTCTCCAGGTAGAGCAGCCGTTTGTCGGTGCACATGACGACCTCCTTCGCGGGGATCACCCACACGTGGGCCTCGTACGTGTCCGTACTCACGTATTTACCCTGACCCCAACATTTAAAAAAAACAAATATTACACATTGGACTGTTTGGAGGGAACGGGAGAAGTGAGGTTGTTATTTTATTTAAATTTTCAATTTTTTACATTTTTCGGAATTTTAAAGTACAAAAGTGATAGTACATTGTGTTTTAAACTTCTGTATAAGTGAAAAGAATAGAGTACATAGGTAGTTAGGTAGGTCTAAATAAACAACATGTGTAGCTGAAGTTCTCGCGCTCTTCCATGAAGTCCTTTATAACTTCAGTAAAGCCTACTATCACTTTAATGGAGGAGTTTTACGATAGAAGAAAAAACTAATTACATGTACATTGCGTAGCGTAACTGTTTAACTCATCAGTAATTCTACTTTCTTATCAATACGTGACATTGGCAAATGCGCTAATCTGTGCGCCATTCCAAGAAGAAGAAAATTACATAAAAATACAAAATACATTTTTCGACTCGATTAGTTATCTAACAAAATTATGACTATCATCTTCCAAGGAAGTTTGAAAGCTCCAAAGATAAAATAAACATGGACTCTTCCATCGCTTTTTAGTTATATATCAACAAAATACTAATTATATTATGCATGTACATTTTATAGTTTTGTTTTATATTGCATACTTATTACAAAAAAATGTAAACATGCGATATGTTTATCTACTCGTATTTGTAAATTACCAGAAATAAAAGGCTACTATTTTTAATATTCATTATAAATAATTGTTGCCATGTTGCTAGTTTGGGGCATAAAAACGAATTGAAAGAAGAAAATAAAGGCTTATTATTATAACGAACTAGTCAAGGGGGCGGGATATCAACTATTAATATCTGGTTCCGCCATCGCCTTGATGTTCTGTCCGCCAGAAACAGCATATGAAATTAAGTTATTTATGTGAGTACTGTTTGCGTGTATATTATATTAACTTTACCAATTAAAGTATATTTTTTATACAAACAGTATAAAATTTTGTCCTCAATAAAATTGATAATACAAATAGTTTCTGTAATGGAACATAAAATGATTATAACGTCGATCAATTGTAATATTATATAACAATACTATAGTAGAAATTTGATGGATAATATTATTACACAGACATTATATTAAATGAACAAAGCAATGTAATAACACACGGCAGTCGCAGCTACTATATTTATCGATCACTAATGATTTTACAGGAAGTACTACCAAAATATAACGGAACGAAAGCATTACTCGTCTATTCCTGTTGCTATATTTAAAAATATATTTAACCATAAACATAACCACTAATGACGGCATGAGCATATTATTGCTTTATTACAAAAAGATTATCATTTTTACAATAACCATAATGTGCGAGGGGAAAGATGAGATTTATGGACGCGAACGGAATATGTAAGGACCGCAAATGCAACTTGAAGATATGTATGATGTATTTTTAAAATAAATTAATATTTCGGTTATCTTCAGAAAAATTAATAGCACTTTTTGTACTAGAATGCTTTCGACTAGGAACTTTAGGAGGAATGTTTGTGAATACGCTCTTGAATGATAGTAAAATCACAGATTAATTAGTTTACTAACGTAAAGTAAAATCATGTAATTAATTAATATAAAATGAGATATTAATAGAGCCATAGCTAGGGGACTGGGCTCCCAGCGCAACAAGTAAGCGAGAAGAGCCTGTTATTTGCCCACTTTAGTAAGAATTCTTAACGTTAGGAACTTTTTTAATCCGATTAGGAAAAAGTGGCCTCGTTCAGAGGCTCACTAGCTAGATAGCCCCAGGACGTCACTGGCTACTCTAGCGTTAGCTACGGCTTTGATGTTAACTTACCTTTTCAAGTTCAAACAGCATTTTGTACCCTTCTGCTTGTAGACGTGAGTACGGTCTAACACCAGTATCAGGAGGCAAATATCGCGCCGGACGACGCTTCGTCACCTCTTCAGAAAAATCTGCCGCTCTACATATTAAATAATATTAAAATTAAACTTTGCACAATAACGTTCAATAATATACAATGAATGGACGTTCAAGTATTATATAAGCAAGCTTTACTAAAATAAAATGGGTGTTTTTCTAATATTTTAAGAAGTAAATTACAAGTAAAAATTATATGAAGCAAGAAGCAAAGCGACAGTCTAATATTCAATATTGATACAACCTTTAAAGAAGCAATGTAATTGATATTTGTACTTTAGTTTTTTGCAAAATAACATTATGGCTAATAATTATTAATTTTGAAATGGTATCTACAATCTACGAAACAATGTTCACAATTGATTTTGGTATAACAAAAATTATAATCTTGATGAAAACCAACACTGGTTTTGGGCCATAAGTATGGATATTATAAATCCATCCATAATATCCATACTTATATATTTCCATACTAGTATTATTTTTCACGGCTAAACCGCCTGACCGATTTTGATGAAATTTGGCATAGCGATAGTTTGACATCAGGGGACGGCCCTTTTTACCTTTTTTTTTAAAAATCTACCCCTAAAAGAGTGAAAAAAGGGATGGAACTTTGTATGGGAAATTCTAAACCGCTGAATCGATTCAGATCAAATTTGGTACGGAGATAGTATATGCCCGAAAACAAATATAGGCTACTTTCTTTCTCAAAAATGACATGCGGTTTCTTATATATGTGACGTCATCATAAATCCTATATTGCGGTGTTCAATAATAGAAATTAACTTTTTAGGTTTCTGTATATACGACATCATTATAAATCCAATATGGTGGATGTTCCATAACAGGAAATAACTTTTTTGTTCAACACCAACAAAATGGGTATCAAATGAAATGGAATACGCAGGGGAAGGTTTCTGTACATGTGGCGTCATCATAAATCCAATATGGAGGATGTTCCATAACAGGAAATAACTTTTTTGTTCAACACCAACAATATGGGTACCAAATGAAATGGAATAAATAGGGGAAGGTTTCTGTACATGTGACGTCATCATAGATGCTCCACGATAGGAAGTATCTTTTTTCAAGGTCTCAAACAATATAGGTATAAAATTTTCCACGCAGACGAAGTCGCGGGTACAGCTAGTAAATAAATATATGAAACCATATAAAATGTAGGTGCAATGCAATATAATACGATGATTTTAGTTAACCTATTACCCTATTTCACAGAAGTACAATGTAGAATTTTTAACTGTCTATAAGTTATATAAATATATATCCTGCACCGAATTATGCAAACAAAATAAACGGAGAATCACAGTCCAGAAATTAGAAGCGCCCTATTCCTTTCCTTAGCAGTTGCAGAGCAACAAAGTTGTTACCATAATATAAGTCTCTTTTGTATAATTTATTTTTTAAATGTATTTTGGTAATGTATGTAGGTATATTGAAACGCATGAAAAACATAGTCAAAATAAAAACGTCCCTGCTTTTGTTATGCTGTAAATTTACGTAGTTAAAGGCCTTACTCGTCAGTAAGGCCGTAGATAACGCTTTGAGTAATTTTGTAATGAAAAAAAACAGACGTGTCAAAAACTTGCGGGGTGCGGGACGGTGAGCATCAATGTGATTGGTCACATAGAGATCGGACATTGAATATACGAGTGTGTATAAGCACGAAACTGTAGATGTAGTCACTGTTTATGTAATATATTACTCAACTATGGGCAGTCGCAGATGCTCACATAAGTGTTATCTAGGGCTTACTGATTTATGATTTATGAATGAAATATATAATATCATCTACGAAATGAATGATTCCCTTGATTATTGCGATATGTAATATCGCAATGGCATACAGAACACGTTACCATTATTGAAAAATACAGTACTTCTTTGAAATAAAACAGGAATAACACAACATAATAAAATAACAGCTTGCTCCACAGCGTGACGACTTGTGACGGCCTGTCATTCAAAAAGGGTTACAATAGCGTCTCGTTTGCTGTCCCTTTCCTACTCGTGCCACTATTATAAAAGATTACACTCGCACTATTTGTACGTCTATACGCCAGTATATACTAAGTTTATGGTTTATACTCAAACTTTATACTTGTCTACTTTTTATTTCTCTATTTTCTGTTTCATACTATCTATTTTCTATTGTTTTTGAGTAGTTAACCTTTTAACGGATGTCAGTAATCCAGACGTGAAGTCAACGACTCCGCCGACGGGTCGTATGACCAATCCCATTGCACCTTGTCCAAGCCCTTTCATAAATCCACCCGCCCCGCTTTCCTGGGCACCTTGTATTGGACGAACCACTACGCCCCTTACGCCATCCAATACGCCCTGGGGTTCACGGTAAATGAATCGAAAGAAAAGCCACAAATATTGATACTATGTTTTTTAGGAAAAGCTGAATATTATTATTTAGGTATGTGGTGAACACATTGCGTCCACAAACACCACATGCGGCCTCGATGCTTGTGAAGTTCTGGCTGCGAATAGCTGCTGTGACGTCACATCGGGGTCGTGTCCCTTCGTGTCTAATACAATGCGCCGGCACTCGCAAACAGAGAGGAAACTCATCACAATTTTGTTATAAAAATTGTCTCTCTGTACTCTCTCGAGAAATAGAAATACATGTTGTCTGCTAACCGTTGATTTTTATTTATTTACTATCACTAATTAATAGTATAGACTATAAATTATTCGCGCGAACGATGAGTTTCCTCTCTGTCTGCGAATGTCGGCGTACTCTGTTATACACGCAGGGACACGCCCCCAATGTGGTCACCGCACCTTTTCGCTGTCAGGACTTCTCAAGCATCGGAGCCGCATGTGATGTTTGTGTTGTGTTCACCACAGGTATAAAGGAATATCCATTTCATATCATCTAGCGCGTACCAGCAGAGAAATAGAATATATCATTATTTTCTACAAGCGCATTGACTTCTAACGGGCCGCCTGTATCTGCGCGATATGATACGCTCACGTCCATTAGATGTGAATACGTGTATAAACAATAATAATATTTTCTAAATCTGTGCTCATACGCCCGTGTCTGCGCGGATATGCTACATGCTGACGTGCCCGCTAGATGTGAATACGCTTATAGAAAATGTATGTAATAATATTTTTTCGTCTGTGCTGATACGTGCTGGTCACGTAACGTATCTGCAGATATCAATGCTCCTTTAGAATTGTTTAAGTTGGTCGTAACTTAACATGAGGTCTCATTTTATCGGTATTTCTATTTTTTTAACTGAAACTAGAAACTGTCAATTTCTCGATTAAAAACATAGATTAAACATATTACAAGAGCGAGATCTATCCAAAATATGTTTTAAATATAAACTTAAGTAGCAGGGGTTTCTCGTTCTCGCAGATTATAATTTCTATACATATATGTATAACCGTTAGTGCGCCTGTTAGTTATCGTGTAACTTCTCAATGATTCGACCGATTGAGGTCATTTTCTACAATATATTTGTTTTATCGAGACAATGGTTCACAATTATTTTTAAGGATCCGTTAGGTAGCTCTGAAGTCAAGTTTCTAACAAATTCTATATTTAACGCAACATGACTAATGAAATATATCAATATATCGTGATAGCATAAAATATTATCTTTTTTCTTTAAAAGAACATTATGAATAAAGAAAAATATTTCGGTATTATTTATTTTCATTGAAAGACATTAATTTACATATCACTGTACGACCTAGGCACCATTAAAGATTTAACAACTTCACATAATTGTATTTCGGACTGGTAAATCCAGGTAAATTAAAAATGCTTGTCAAGGTCAATTGCATCACAAGTAGTATAATGTCAGCAATTTAAAATTATTTAAAGATAAAATATTTAACGTATGAACATATGAACTCGAACAAAACATAAAAACATGCAACACCAAAACAAACCAAAGAACAATAAAGTTAAAGACAGCCATAGCAAATATCTGATACCACACCTTGAAAACCGTAATAATTACAAAACATTACATTAATACATATTCTTTACAATGTTACTACAAACATCATAGCGTACGCAAATGAATAATGTAGTGGCTATATGGCAAAAAACAAACACAAGCGAATCCCTAACAAAAAGTAACACCATTCAAGTAAGCTAAAAACATCATATGCTCAAAGCTGAAGCAACGTACACATGCATCATGAAGTATGGTCTGAAGCATAAAAACATATTTCATGCATAATTTACGTCACTCTTTCACCTCTTGACAGCATCGAGTGAACCAGACGCGAAGTCGACGACCCCAGCCGTGGGCCGGGCCACAAGTCCCACGGCCCCCTTGCCCAGACCCTTGAAGAACCCTTCGACGCCCTGTTCGCGAGCGCCCTCTATGGGCTTGGTGAAAACACCCGTCACGCCATCCACTACGCCCTAATTGTTTACAATATTCACATATAAATACCACATCAATTATTATTTAGGCATTACTATTGCAAAACAAGTTGCCATATTAGTTAAAATCTTCGTATTTGGGTGAATTAAATCGCACGTAATAATAATTAGGTAAGATGGATGTCTAACTCTTGTCGATCACTAAACCACTGTATGATGACATGGTCGTATTGAGAGATTTGAACATAATTTGACGTGGTTATAAATGCTGCTCAAATTACAGTGAAATAAATACGGAATCATATCTTTTTTCTTTGATGTTGTAGCGACCTGGCGATGCTAAAAGTGGTGAATTGCGTTTTAGTAGAATATAAAGCAATTTGAACTCATGGCTCGCCAATCGCTTACATACCATCGCCCTGCCATGCCACTTTGTACTCGTTAAATTGTGTAAGAAGAAATATAAACTTTGACACCGACATGTAATTTATTTATTTGGATTTACAATAAAAGAAGACAAAATGAATACGAAGATATACCTAAAATGTTATTATAAGATTTATAGCAGAACAGTGAGACTAATTACTTCAACACAAGAACTTTTGCAGTTTATAATAGTTACTCTTCAACTATTGAGTTTATGAATAAACTGATCCAATAAATAACTCTACGACTATTATACGTACCATAACAAGTCCTTTGCCACTTCTAGCAAGTCCCTCTTGTAAATTAGCGGGCGGCTTATTCATGTTATCACGCCGACGTCGTTGGTAATCCTATAGAGAAAATTAAAGATCAATAAAAATAATAGAATTATACATATGATATATATTAATATTATTAGGTTTGTCTTGCTGCCATTCAGTGTCTATTATACTCATATTATACATAATGTATCGGCGCTAACATTATACGCTGACCTAGATATCGTGAGCAATCGAAATTAAAATTTTAATTCAGAAGATAATTTAAAAATTCAGTTTTCTCTTTTCCTTTGTTTCTTGTTTTTTTTTCTTTTGTTATACATAACACATTGTAATAAAATTAAACAGAAACCAAAAACTACTTTTATTCATATATTTTATAATATTTCATTTCAACTATTTGTCATATATTTTAATTTTCAATAACTTTATTAAATTAATGACAAATCATAGTCACAGGTTGGTATAAATAAAATCCAATTCAAAACTTAGGCGGTGCACGATTAAGCACATTTTCGTTACAATAAATTACTATTCGAACCTATACAAACGTACATACATACGTACGTAGTGCGAACGGTATTGTAGTGAGTTAGCGCACTATGTCCGGGTGTCCACAAAGCCATTATAAATATGAGGTTAATATATACGAAATAATTTAAAAATTATTATATAATGTGTTTACTTAAAAACACATTTAATAATTTATGAATACGGATGAAAATGTGAAGTTTGACAAACAAATTTGATCGTTTACAGAGTGCATAATTCGTATACAACTTACATAACAATAACTAACGAAAGCAACTGCCGCCTCGTGCCTAACGAAATTGTCTACTCTCAGCCAAATACATAGGGTTGTTGCGTCGGATGAAATATGTGGAGAGCATCTCATTCAGTTGTACGTATAGTACATAATAATAAAAAACAATGCACACGGATATGTTTTACAAGTATTTTTAAATTTATTTTCTTATAGTTATATGGAAGAACGATAACTCGATTCTGGAATAATTAAAATTATATAGACATACAAAAGGACATTACAATACGTTAGTTTATACGATTCAGACATTTTTGAACCTGCGATTATGTGAAGAACGAAATAAAAATCAACAGAAATGGTTGTGGTTTGCGCCGCGTGCGACTATACAATAATCACCCGTAATCACCCAAAATATTGTCGTTGCGCGCGTGCCACGGCGCGTGCATATTAGCGCACACAGATACAACCTATAGTGTTATGCTCGGACCGAGAAACATAATGGATAGAGTCTATCTTATTGAGCATAACTAGGAGTAAAACAGTTAGCTATAGTAAGTATGGCAGCCTCGCACTGTCAGTGTATTTTGTGTCAGCTATAAGTCGGTCATGAAATAATAATTTGCAAAATAATCATAAATCTTAAGTGTCTCGGGTATTAGTATTCACAAAATTAAAAAAATGTCATGTTCAGCTGTGTATCGTTATCGTGTAACCTTCCCTAGTCACGCGCATTAGTAAAAATCTAGAAAGTCGATCAACAAAAAAAGGACACGTTTTTAGAGCAAATGCTCCGTCCATTGATACTTGGTCTGAAGTGTGTAGTGTACGTGTGAGGCGAGTGACCTTGTCGAGCGAGAGCGCGGCGAGCCCGTGGCCCATGGCGCCGGTGATGCGCGACACGGCGCCGGCCGCGCCGCCCACCGTGTGTAGTGTGTAGTGTACGTGTGAGGCGAGTGACCTTGTCGAGCGAGAGCGCGGCGAGCCCGTGGCCCATGGCGCCGGTGATGCGCGACACGGCGCCGGCCGCGCCGCCCACCGTGTGCCCCACGAGCGAGCGCACGCCCAGGAACAGGCCCTCGGCGAACTCGCCCGGCCCTTGGATGGCGCCCTGCCCAGTGCAAACGCAGCTTTTAATTTACTCATAAGGTTCCGTAGTGAAAGTAGCAAAAACGAAACCCAGGCACTGTGCCCTTCTTAGTAACGTAACACGTGATATAGCGCGTAACTTGCAACTCATTTCAACAATCGAAGCAATTGTATGAAACAACGCCCGTTATGGCACTCAGCATGTTACTAGTGACGCATAGAAGTGGCACATAACACGAAACTTAATAAATTAATATAGTTTAAAAAAAGCGAAAGAGACACCGATGATACTAGTCAAGACATCAAGTGAAAGTTATGGTATGATTGCATTCGTTTTTCTTACGTGTCCATAATTTCAAATTATTTAAACGCGGAAGTGGATGAAAACTAATTTGAAACATTACATAGATACGTATATACATAAATACACATACAGATAAGCTAATAAAATATTTTAAAAAACTAAGGGCATCTTCATTCTTTTCGGATGGCATTATCCGCTTGATTTAGCTCTGGCAAATCACTTAGATCAGTTTACCAAATGTCATGTCAGTTATCAAGCTATATGCTTCTTCAAAATCACGTCACTGTAACGTTTCTTAGGTGGGCACAGCGCCTTAGTTTCGTCATACCCTTCTATTTGTCTGTCTACATATGTATGTACAGAGGTACACCTACTGAGCTGAATCTCGATACAGTTAAATTGATAAATCTAAACCCAAAAATAAAAAACAAATGAATCATGAGTATTTTGGGTCTGATTTTTTAACTACTTACTTTATCCAAAATTACTGAACATAAATTACCATACCTATGTCAGAACGCAAAATTAAGTAATTCCCATAAGACTGAATATTAATTTTAACTTGACATTTCGTACTCTTTGATGAACGTTAATTACTACATTTTCACTATGGGAATACAGACATTAATGAACCTTTACGTCAATTTCAGTCATGAAAGTTGCGTAATTAGCATCCAGATTCAAATAAAAAAGATATACATAAAAATTTTATCGCCATTTTTTTCGTTGTAACTTGCTTCTTACAATTAATATGTTATCACAAACCATATAAGAGTCCCGAAAAGCCATAGCCAATGAAGTCTTAAATTGTCACGGTTTTTGTAGATTTTTCACTTTTAGCCAAAAACGTAATGGTAATACGTTTTTAATATATATATCTTCCAGCCACTCTATTTTTATATCGGACAGACAAATTACAAAAATATTGAAAACTTTTTTGTTTTTTTCAAGTTTTTACCTGGAAAGGTTCGTAGAACAAGTCCTCTACACCCTTTTTCAGTCCAATAACTAATCCATAGGGATTGCCAATCACATCCAAGCCAAGTACCAACACATATAATTGTTTGAGAGCCTGACCCAAGTAGTGGCTTTGCACTTGAGATATCAATTCTTTTTGCGAGAGGAACTCGTAGTTTCGTTCGTAGTACGATAACCTATATAATAAACATTTTTTATTTTCACTAAATTCAAATAAGAACCAAAAGTTATCAATCAAATACATCGTTTATAAATATGCGACAAATATTGTGGTATTTTCTAAAGCAGCAATAAATTGAATGGTTGCTAAACTTACTTGAAGACGACATCGTTCATATCCGTCAATGTAACACCTATACTTTGTAAAACTGTACCAACAAATGTTGGCAATTGAGTAGCACCACCAAGTGAGAATGAAACATGAACCTAAAATAACAAGCAATATAGTAATTTCGTACAGGTTGTTAGAGAAATTAAGCCTAATAAACAATGACACTTACTTTAAGAGGCGACAGATGAAGATTGTCGTAGAAATTCTTTTGATCTGAAGCCGCGCCTAGCGCTGCTAAAGCTTCAAGTGGCTGTCCAGCTCTCTCTAAGTCTAGTTGGAATGCATCCAACTGAAAAATACATCACAATTTACATTTATCTATCATGAGATGAAGTGTTATATTTTTACACTTGTTACAAAAACAACTAACATATTGATTTTAATCTCGTTTATTATTAAATAAAATTAAATGTTGTACCAAGTATAATTAATGGAATTGCAAACTTGTTTTTGATGAAAGCATTTATTGATAATATTAAGATTTATACTTTCTTTTTAATGAGTTATAACTACTGAAATCGATATCACTCAAAGAACTTACCGCCTCCTGCTCAGTCAGGTTTCTCTGTGGGAACATTCCCATGAGCGCGTTAATGAGTCCCATGTCGACTTTCACATGAAATTCTTGAATTAGTACCTTGTAGTATTTGTATTGGCGGACTTTACTGTGCTCCATTATACGTTCGACGATTGACACTTCAATAAACGGTTTCATGCCTACTTGGACAAATCAGATTATAAAAATTAGATTAGAACACATTTATCAAACACTCCGTTGGAGGTACCTATAGATCTGTAAAGTAATATCTGAGTACACTATCTTTTTAATACCGTTAAATAAATAATATAAGAAATTACTATAATTATCGAAATATCCAATGAGTGGTAATAATATTCCACTTTCAATTTTCCAGTTAGATATAAAATAAGATATAAATATACAGAAGATATCAGCTGCATGAGTTAAATTCCTTGTTTCTGAAGAATTGTGTTATGGAATATTATTTAAAAAATAATGAGCTGATCCTGCGAAACTACAAATCTGTATGACCTTTATGTCAATGTGGTGTATGGTGTGTGCGATGTGCGTGTATGGTGTGTGCGATATGCGGTGTACGGTGTGCGCAGTGTATGCATTGGAAACTGTCTATAATATGTTCGTGGTGAACGGTGTGATAAGCAGATTGTGCGATGAAGCGTGATATGATGCAGTGTATTTGCGTGCGTACTGCGCGGTATGGTGCGCGGTGTGGTAAGTTGCGTGCGCAATGTGCAGTGTTGTGTGCGGTGTGGTAAATGGCGTGCGTAGTGTGCAGTGCAGTGTGGTGTGTGATGTGAAGTGCGCAGTGTATCCGTACCCGTGCCGAGGTCTGCGGCGATGGAGCGCGGCGGCGGCACGGGCGCCAGCACCACGGGGAAGGTGGGCAGCGGCAGCTGCTGGTCCAGCTGCAGGCGGTGCAGGCGCGCGTGCAGGCGCCGCGAGTGCGCCGACACGCCGCACGACGCCCACACGCCTGGCTGCAGCGTGCGCCGCACCAGCCGCGCGTTCGGCCGCAGCATGCGCATCTCCGCGAAGTCCACCTGCCCGGAGAAGATCGACGACCGACCGTATCATTCATTTATTACTAGCTGTACCCGAACTTCCTACGCGTGGTACATTTTTTGGTGGCTTTCCCGGGTTAGATGCAGTTTTTTGAAAAAAGAGTATGTTTGTCTCCAGGCACATACTATCTCTGTACCAAAGGACAATGCCAATTTAGTGCCAAAAATTAATTATTTTTAATTAAATAATTATCATGTAATCCGAGTTCACCGTGGGAAAATAAATTACTTGTATTTTATGGGATTTTTATTGACTTCCGATGTTTGGTATCCTTAATAACATATGTTTAGAAACGCAACGAGTGAAATAATCGTTTCTCGAGAAAAACTTATGATAAAATAAATATCGGAACTAATATTGTTACAATTATCGACAAAATATTTAGATCAAATATTTTCAACAGGAATACAAATATATATATGTATATTGTATTATGTTGGAAATGCTCAATACTGTTATGAATCCGTTATTCTGTTTTCGAACGTTATTGTTACATCATCCTACGCTTGAGAGGAAATGTCAAATCAAATGTGTTAAATAATAACTGATTTTTCTTTTAAACGTCATAACTATGCTATATAAATCGCTTGCTTTAATTACTTATATCGCACAAAATTTGTGTGTATTTTATGCGATAAAAGTATTTAATTTTAGGTTCGAAGAATATACCAGCGGTATCAGGAAACTGGTGACTATATCCGGAGGCATTGGTCTGGCACAAAGAGATGATCAGTTCATTGTATTAACGTATTTGAGAAATCGATTCTCTAATGCTGTTGAGTTGCAACAGCAGCTCCAAGCAACTCGCAGAAGAGCCGTGAGCGTCTCTACGGTTGGAAGAAGGTTGCGAGAAAAGAAAATAGTGGCTGCTAGAGCTGCTACAGTCCCAACATTAACTGCACAGCGTCGTAGAACTCGCTTGCAGTTAGCTTACGACCACTGTGATTGGACAATCAACCAATGGAGAACGAGTGTGCCTTTTCTGCCATAATAAGCACAGAAGAGTCTACAGACGGCAGAGAGAACGATTCGCACAAGCCTGCTTTCAAGAGACGGTGGAATACGGCGGTGGTTCCTGTATGTTCTGGGGCGACATGTCGGCAGACGACAAAACCGGCCTTGTGCGCGTTTCTCGAACTGGAGGTCCTTGCGGGGCAAGGGTCGCTGACTGCTCGACGGTATATCACCATGTAGTCCCCTATGCTGACTTTGTTGGCCGGGGGTTTACATTGATGCATGATAACGCTCGCTCTCACACTGCATTAATTGTACTTAACTATCTTCGAGAGGTTGGGATACCAGTTATGCAGTGGCCAGCGAGAAGTCTAGACCTAAACTCTATAGAGCATCTTTGGGAC
The DNA here is from genome assembly GCA_907165235.1 of Zeuzera pyrina. Taxonomy (NCBI): domain Eukaryota; kingdom Metazoa; phylum Arthropoda; class Insecta; order Lepidoptera; family Cossidae; genus Zeuzera; species Zeuzera pyrina. The sequence goes on from OU015624.1 coordinate 17,266,708, forward strand.
AATTCAAACGTCAAGTCCGATCGCGGGATCCTGCTCCTAGCACTCTCCGGGAGCTAGCAGGAGAAGAGGCCGTCGTCGAGAAATGAGCCAATATCCCACAGGAAGACATCGTAAAATTGGTGAGGTCCATGAGAGACCGCATGGAAGCCGTTATCAGAGCAAGGGGGAGTAACAGTAGGTTTTAGGTTATTTTTAAGCATCTTTTCGTATTTATTTACGTGTAATTTATCTTTTTGTATGCAAGCACAATAAATCGTTATTTGTTCTTTTGTAATGAACATCTTTTATTTGCATGGGCAAAAACAAAAAACATTCCATTTAATTATTTTTGAATAGTCACTTTCATTACCTTTCAAACAATACCCAATATTGCCTCCATAATTGGTTCCAGATGAGGTTAAAATTTATCAACCGACTTCCAAAAAAGGAGGTTCTCAATTCGGTTGTATGTTTTTTTTTTATGTTTGTTACCTCATAACTCCGTAATTTATAAACCGATTTGGAAAATTCTTTTTTTGTTCGAAAGGATACACTTCCAGATTGGTCCCATTGAAATTTCACTGGTATTGAAGCTTTGGTTTCGAAGATACACCAAATAATGCGACCTGGTTATTTATATTGACGATTCTCTTGTATGTCATTTGTTAACTATCGTTGTCCCCACATGGTATAATGGTAGTATGGTATAATTGTAAAGTAGGGAGAAGATATAAATTGGCTGTGATGTAATAAATTCAGTCAGTAGAGTCAGTCTTGTGGCGGACAGAGAATACGGCTGGTGGCTGTCGTCTTGTAAGAATACTGCTAGGGTGTAATTATGATGCGACCTTTACACTGTTCTTTTATAACTAATTGATATTGATATGATATTATCTTGATGATATTGATAATGGCCATAATAGGCAATAATATCCCATGTTCGATCTGTTCGCATCCCTTATTGTGAAAGCCCACGGTTTGTGCTTCTCAATAGAATGGAAGTTAACACATTGCGCTCCAGAATTAGAATATAAACTAATTGTAGACCTGCCCTAGATATTTATTTAGGCCAAGGTCACTCAAAAGGGAGAAATAAAAAAACTTTTATAAAAAATTAAACCGACTTCAAAAAAGAACACTGAAAAGTATGAAATAACTATCCCTTACGGATCGAAACTTAAGTACAAAAATAACTTTATAAATACGATACAAATACCCATATAATTAAATTTGACAGTTATTGAAGTCGGTGCCAAATCAATGTTCGACAACGGAGTCTATTAGTTTAGTAGGCTTGGCACCGACTTCAATAACTGTCAAATTTAATTATATAGGTATGTATATCGTATTTATAAAGTTATTTTTGTACTTAAGTTTCGATCCGTAAGGGATAGTTATTTCATACTTTTCAATGTTCTTTTTTGAAGTCGGTTTAATTTTTTTATAATTTATAGTACATTTTTCATGAGGTGCAATTTTTTGACGTTGAGTATATAAATATGTTCGTGTAGACTGCCTGAATAATTAGGTTGACATAATTAAAAATTAATCTGATTTCAGACCGTTGTTGAAATAGCCAAACAAAATTCGATTTTCTATTTTCTACTCACCATTTTTACAGCTTATAGCCTGCAGTATGACATAATTATACTTTTACATGCAAAAGTAAGACGTTCATGAATGGCGAGTGAATAGAACAGAGGTAGTAAACAGTAGAAAAACGTCTGCTAAATTACGTATGCAATGTTTTGTGTAATTGCTACATAAAAACAACAGGCGTTTACGCAATTTTGGTCAATTATACTGACGATCTCCCACATTCAAAATAATATTTTTTCACTTTTCGTAAACTGTAAGACCTAAGCTCTCAAATGATATATTCGCTGTTATTGTGCATGGAAATTTTTGGATGGATCATGGGCTCATACAAAAGTTGGCATTGCCCTTTCATCGTAATCGGTTTAGCGATTTCCATAGCTTCATCCCCTTTTTCTTAGAGGTAGATTGACCCCTTAGGGGTAGATTTTTGATAAAAGAGTAACCTATATCTTTTGATAAAAAAGTCTATCCCTGAGCCCAATTTCATCATAATTGGTAGCATTTCCTGTACAAAATTTCAACCTTCTTTTCACCCCTTTAGGGGAAACTTTTGAATAAAAAAAGCGGCTTATGTCCATCCCCTGGTATCAAACTATCTTTGTACCTTTCATCAACATCAATCAAGTGGTTTGCCGTGAAAATGTAACAGACAGACTTTCGCATTTATAATATTAAGTATAGATAACGATTTAACACGATATAAGTCACAGAAACAAGTTAATTACAGAAAAAGAAGAATAAGTACCACTTATTCTTAGACCAGAAAATTCTTCCGGTGAATCCATAAATGAGACAGATTGTACATAAAGGCCTTAAACTATTAATTGGCAATGCACTCCTTTAAATCACAATACTATTACTTATTATTAAATGAAATACCTCAGTCTTTTCATCTATGAACACTCGTGACGAGACCTCCCCTTCGGAAACCAATTTCGCATTCAAGTATTTCTGATATGCTTCCTCATACAGCACTAGTTTTGGGCCTTCAATTTTCTTATAGCGACGTGAGCCTATCTTGCACTGTTCCCATATGATTCCAGAACTATAAAATAGAAAACGCATTAACATTGAAAGACAAAAACACGGTACTTAGTATTATACAGCTCACAATATCAATAATAAATATTGTAAATTAAATATCTATACTCACTTTGATATACTAACATAGACAATCTCCTGGTACTCCGGGTCATTGACTAAAGACAAGCCCATACCCTGCATTGACAATATGATTTCTAAATCGACTGGTTCTGCTTCACCAATAGTGTGTGCCCCACTCGCTAATATAGGGTCGTCGGTGAAAAGTATTACTCTCTGGAGACCATCCAGGAATGATACCCATGATATTTTATGGGTTTCATTGATCCTGCAAAAATTAAATTATATAGATTCAAGAGATCATTGATACGTTATACGTCTAAAAGCAGTTAAATAAATATACATTTTAACACAATCTAATAATAACTAATAATAATAAGTCTGTCTGAAACTCTCGCAATTTCTCTAGTTCAAAGTTTCGACTTAGTTTTTTATATTTAAATTAAAAAAATAATAATATTTGGATTTATTAATATTACCCAAATAACACCAAGACTGACTTATGAAGATCAAATAGCCAGAATTTCCACTGACTAAAATGTCAAACCTAGGCCAGTGTATGAGAAGAATGATGAGATTTGAATAGGGGAAAGAAGTGTGTAAAGACCGCGAAACTTGGACTACCCTGTTACGGATGCAAAGTAAGGATACATATGTATTAATATCATTAAAAAGTACTACATACATATATTCTCCGATTCCATCCTTTCTGAGATCATTCTCAATTTCTTTTCGTTTGAGTCCTTCAAAAATAAGTGTACGCGGTCCCGCTGGATTGTCCCAAGTGAAGAGCATTCGATTCATCGATGGTATTTTTCTGTAAAAGGAAATAGCTATTAAATTTTTATTAAATTGCGACTGTAATTCTAACTAACTAACCAATTAAGTGTGAACACGACACGATATTTTTACTGCAAGTTTTTTTTTTATACCACGCAGATGGCAAACAAGAATACGGCGTGCCAGATGTTAAATCGTTACCGTAGTCTATGGACGTCTGCGACAACAGGAGTATCGCTTGCGCATTGCCGACCCTATGAGAAACTTTTTACGCTCTTTTTGAAGAACCGCATGCTGTAGTCTTTTGAGAAAAGCTCGTCAGGGAGCTCATTCCACAACCTCAAAGTTCAAGAGAGAAAGCTCCTTTGAAATCGAACCATGCGTAACCATTTCGGTTCCAAAGTGTGAGAATGAAATCCCTGCCGATGGCGAGCAGTGAGATGGTAAAAGGTGGCCGTGGGCATCATGTCGCACAGTTCCTCTGAACACAACCCGTTATAAAAACGATAGAACACACACAGGGAGGCGAAGTCTCTTCTTAAACTTAAGTGTTCGATACTGCTTGTAAGCCTGATAAGTTATATTTATCTATATGATTCTGGACTATTTTGGCTAGTGTTTTACAATGTCGTCCAAAGAACATGTCTGGTAAAGAGCATAATACGTATAAAATATAAATACAATATCCATAAATTGACAGTGACATTATTTTTATTTCAGTTTAAGTGGAGGCGAGGACAGTATGATTTTGGTAGATATGAACAGGATTGGATGGGTATATAGTCCTGTTTGTATGTATGTTATACGAACAAAACTATATCTATAGACCAACTTTTAATTTGATAATTGTTTAATGTTCCCAGGTAACCAGTTCTTGCAATTTTTTAAACAGTGATATTCCCCTATGTTGACTTCATTATTTGTAGACTATCGCGTTTGTACTGCGGCGTTATCTGCATAAAATTTTATATTTGGATCAATCCTTTCAGGTGATAATGGTAGCGTACAAAATATGTAACAATAAAGGAAAAATAAAATGGGATGTTTATTTCATCGAATTATTTAATACATTATAAAAGAGCGACGCTACAGGGCCATGTAAGCACCAAATTGAATGAATTAAATAGAGTAGTCAATTGATTTAGTTGAATCAATATTGACACAGTTCTATCACTTCACAACACTATTTTAGCTGGCCACATAGCCTTGTCACATTAAAACGTCAAATCAGCCAATCAAATTGAAAGTAAAGAAAAAAGTACATTATGATTTTTCTAACGACAACGCGTCAATAATATAATTACGTGAAGTAAATCACTCACTTGACATTAACATTCTCCTTCTCATATATGGTGACGGTGTACGGGGTGCAGTTGACGAGTAAGGCGGGAGCGTGTCCGTCGCGGTACTGGCGTACGGTGATGTATGTGCCGCCTTCAGACAGTTGCGCTTCCACGTGGAGACCCCCGAACTGCGGACAGACAAAACCACAGAAAACGTAGTTATTGCACTATTTAAACAAATATGGTTACAAAATACAAAAATATATCAATTTAGTAATAATACTCCACAAAATTACATAAATTGTGTGACCCGAAACTAAGCCCTAAGCTTGTATAATAGGTACCACATAACGCACTGGGAGAGCTCGCAGTTCATTCGTGGGATCATGGCAATTAAACAAAGCATACAAATAAAAGGAGATTTGAATGCAATTATTAAACTATTAAAATTTGAGGCCACTTCACTCCACTGTCTTCACTATTAAAATATGAGTCCACTTCATACCACTATTAAAGTATAAGTATGAGTCTTCACTATTAAAGCAGAGATTAATTAGTTACTAACATAAAATTAAAGAATGAGTCAACCCCACTCCATTATAAAGGTGTAATGTGTCTTTCCATAACATAACATATCCTCATGCTGTATCCCCAACGGGGTAGTCAGAGAGGACAGAGCGCCAGGAGTCGCGGTCCTTACACACCTCTTTCGCTTCCTCAAATCTCATCATTCTCCTCACACATTTTCGCCTAGGTATGTGTCTTTCCAGAGGAGAAATAATAGGACATTTATTTCATTTTTAAGGGTAACTTTTTATCATTATTTGTGTAGGGGGCCTTTTATAATTTTACTTTTATTCACTGCAAAATTTTTATGTTGCTTCGTATAATGAAAATGTTACTCGATTTTATTAAACTCCGAAATAGCAAAGTATGTATTTCTTTTGAAAGATCTGTTTATGAAAATAAGTAATTTTGCGATTTGTGATTTCATTCTCTCGCCTTGTCCATACAGACAAAACAAAAATTATTGTATTATGTAGTGTAGCGTAGATCGAAGACAAGCTCAGGTGACACACTAATCTATTATTGCTCGAGCTATGCTTTACTAGACATGCATAAAAGTACATATATTTACATAAAAATTAGCGACACAACACGGTTTCGCACGGGTGGGATGTTGAATATTTGCAACATACCAAATTTTTTTATCGAGATTTTCATACAAAAATACTACCCAAATTTCCGACTTTTCTGGTGGATTTTCCCAAAATTTTCTTTCATACTAACCTTATCCTGACAATTACGAACGCAACCAAAAAAATCAGCAAAAATAAGTTTGCATTTCATAATATTTTTTAGAACTGTGAAAGATAACCGAAAATACCAAAATACAAAATACTCAAAAACTACACATTTATTATTTGAACCAATTTGACTTGAAAGTGTTTTTTAAGTTCTACTACCGAATTTTCCACCTCATAGTTGAAAAGTTAGAGGAGAGGAACTGGAACTGAAAAGGAGGAAAAGGAGATCATGTATCAAGCCGTTCTCTAGTCCTTAATACACGCAGCGATTGATTTTTATTTATATAGATTATAATCTACCGACATTCTTCTACCGAACAAAAATTTATTATATATGAACATTATTGAATTATGTCATAAATAAATATTCATCAAAGCTATGTTTTTAAAACGATTCACTTATAATTTCATTACTAACTTAGTAAGTGCTCATTACTTATAAATTCTATTTAACATTTTTTTCACTTTTACGTTTATTCATTTCTATACCAAACCACACTGAACAATTTTAACATCTAAAACAAAATTTGTAACATTTACCTCATTGTTAAGTTTCAAACAAGTTGTATGCTGTTCAGTGTAAAGGAAAGGTGCAGCATGTTCTGTCGAACCTGATACTCGAAGTAATAATAATTTGTCCTCCTTTTCCACCATTGGCCACAAAGGTGAGCTGGAATTTTGCTCCACCTATAAATTACAAAATAATAAAAATAGTCCTCTAAATTCACAAGATTCTGAGTATGATAATTCCAATCAGACAATATTGTATATAATACCACAGATTAATTAGTTAATAACGTAAAATAATGCTATGAGGAAAATCAGTAATTCTAATTGAAATACATTTATTAGAAGATCAATATTTATTCATATTATAAAAAAATCATGAGTCGCAAAGTATACCTCTTTCCAAGGATCCCCAGAACGATGAAGTTCCTGATATTGTATGGAGAACGGTGCCTCATTTATTATCAAGAAAAAGGGTGTAAATATCACCATTTTAGTCAGGCTGTTGAAAGTCAGCTGATTTGTGACTGCGACCTGTAAAACGTCTTTTGTAATACTTTTTTCTATTTTTCTCAAATTTTTCTAATTTACATTTATTAAAAATATGAGTCTCAAGCGATATCTAAAATTTTTTTTTTAAATTACATCACCAAAACAAAATAATACAGTTTTCATATTCTATTAATTGTTACCTGGTAAGTTCTGCCCTCATGTTTACAGATAACCACACCGGAACTTCCGGGGACATCAAGAGAAAATTTATCAGACCATTCGCCGAACTCTACTCTGATCGCAGCCTTCTTTTTACCGAAGAAGTTCTTAGCACGGAAGGAAAACAATATTGGATCCTTATATTCTTTCGGGTGGAATATCACGTTTCCAGTTTCATCTACATTCTGAAAATTTATTATTAATAAGACAAATGGATGTTTCTAAATTTTCAAAGTATATTAACTTCCGTTGATAAGTACATTTAATTTTTTGTGTATTTTTGTGCACTTTTTAAGTACAAAAATTATTAGTTTTAAGTACAAACATTATTAGGTTTTTCAATAAAACCCCGTAGTATTTAAGCCAAGTTATTAAATAAAAATCAAATATTTTATTAAATTATGTGTAGGTATGTTTAACATGCAGATCATCATGCAATGCCTTGTGATTGTCTTCAATGTTATCTACAAGAATGAATGAAAGCAAAATGGAAATCTCTGTTTACAGTTTAAGTATGTAATGAAATGCGAATATATGTATATACATAACAATATTAAATAAAAAATATACAGCAGGGTCAAAGTAATCAATGAAGACGCAAATATTCTTGAGACTCCGAAAGCATATTTTATACAAAAAGATTCCAATACCCGACAATTTGTTGATGATAAAGCTGTCTTTTAATTTACCTATGTGCGAATACTATACAGTGATCTTACAAATAAATATACCTAAACAAACAAATACCCATAATTTTAATATGTTCATGTTTGCACTCACCGGCAAACATGTTGTATGACGATTAAGAAATGTACTGCAACATGAATATTTTATCTGCAATACAGACAAAAGCTCAATACACGCCAAACAGCAAATGCGACGCGACATCGTATTTAGTGGTACCTTAAAAAGCTTTTTTACTTTGCCTACTAAGCTTACTTAAGCTTAGTAGGCAATGTCTAAATGCACATGGTACAACGCTGTGCGAAAACATTAATACTCCGAACTGAGAGTGGCGAAATTTTGTTCCGCGAATTGTCAGACATACTCGTATATTGGTCTTTCGAGGTTTACTAAAATGTCCATTGCTCTCTATGTATCCTACGTCTATGCATTAAGCATAAAATCACTCAGATTGAGAACTGGCTGAATTTAAAATTTCCAGTCACCATGGGATTGCACTAAAAACAAACATTGTTAAAATTCATTATGTTTTGGGATTCTATTTTGTGAAGGTTTTGTTAGAGCCTTTTTGGGAGTTATTTTGTGTTTATCATGCCGTATTATGCATATTTTGTTAAAATCTCAAATTGATTTTCTTGGGATGAATTGTGCTTTCGATTAATATTGATTGCAACACTTCATTGAATTTAAACAAAAACTTGAGTAGAACAAAGAGCAAAGACCGACCCATTGTGAATATTTGGCAATGGCATCACACTAGGCATATTTAGACATTTAACAATATATTTGTTGGACAAATGGACAATATATATATTGATAAACCTTATAATTACTTGTTAATTTTTAAGGTCACTACAAAACGTTTTCAAAAAAAAATAGCGTCGAAAAAAAATAAATACTTTATTGCACCTAGCATTGAGCGAAATCATCCCCCAGTTTATGCCTAGATAGATTCTTTGATGACAGCTTTATGTGTTTTGTGTTCTATTGATAATAATTTACGAGTTAAGACATATAATTTTCGTACCGATAGAAAGATAACAGTCTAATTTATGCTGAAAGGATTATTTATAAACTTTTACAATATTTATCGAAAAATCAGAGTAAATAACTTTAGGAGAAAACGGTGCTAGTTAGATGGCCGAGTCTGATCTCTGGAATATCCTAAGGATGTTTCGTTGAGAGGCGATACACGTGCCGATTAGATTATGAATTTTGGGCAGAAGATAATCAGCAAAAATCAGCAAAGATCAGCTAAATATTATAAGAATTCATCACATGAAATGGATTTCCGCAAATTAACATCTGACGAGTCTATACAATGTACTAGAGAGTTCGCAGTATTCCTGATTACGGAATTTAAATCTTTATATATTTTATAATCTAACTATAAGTCGCTGTTTTTTTGTGATAGACATAGTTTAGCTAAATCAATGCGCGAGACGAAGTTTTTTATTTTACAAATGGGCTTTTTTGATACCACTAAATTCGCTATATTTATAAAGTATGGCACAGTATCTGATTCTGAGTCCCTATTCAGAATCAGATACAGATCAGAAATATCCTTAAGCAATAAAATTTCATCAAAAAAGGAAATAAAACTTGCCTTTTTCGACGCTTTCAAGGAACTTTTACAGCCTCTGGGACATTGCTGAATGCAACTCTTGACTCTAGTATTAAGTACACATTTGTCAACGTGTATTTAATACATTAATACTTACTTACCTAATAACTATTACTACTAACTAATATAATATACTCTAGAAGTACGCTTTTAATAACTTTTTAGTTTCAAATAACAAAATACAAACAACTGATATAAAACTACCTATATGACAAAATTGTACCTACACAATTAATAACCAATCAGAGATTATTCAATGACCCCACTGAACATGCTAGGAATAATGCAGGAAAAAAATAGTCAAATAATTTAAAAATCTATAGATACCACTGATGCTTAGTAAGCATGTTATGGAATGGTCATTTTAATAGATCAAATAAAAGCAAAAAAAAAGTAATTTATCAAAGCGTTAGATCGATACAAAGATACCTTATTGGGGGTGCTGGAGTCTTTTTCGGGTTTCTTTGATTTCTGTAATCACGTAATTTTTTACAGCCAATTACATTTTAGCTGATGATAATTTTGAAATATAACATCGGTGACACTATATAAATATAATAAATATTAAAAACGTTGTTAGTGTGAATGCTTTTAGTACCTAAACGAATAATAGTATACAGATAAATATATAATTGATATCCTACTTAAATTAGATGTGTCAACTCTATTTTCATATAGAATAGTCAATGATATGGATATGTTTTCTGAATATTTAACATTTATATTATTAAAGATAATAATAATATAAATGGTTATAATATAATAATAATAATATTAAAGATATTTGCGAGTTATAAAATATATTTTACATTCCTATTATAAGAAAAATAAATATTATATTCTTCACTGTAACAATATATCAAAGACCACAGTTTAAAATCGATTGCCAACTCTTAAAAATAGTAAAAAAAAAGTATTAGCACACAGTGTACCTTTAGCATAAGTACACTGAGATCATACTTCTTTTTATATTATAGATTAAAATTGTTGAAAGACTTACCCTATAGCAAAGTGTAAGACCAGTCTTATTCAGCATCCAGAAAGGACAGTACAGTGACAATAGTTGAGTGCCTTCGAGATCAACACTATGCATACCTAAGTCCAGTGTCATCACTGAGGGACTATCGTGAGATTCAAATGACCAAACTGACAGTTCCGTTTCAATGTCTGGGAGATTCTTTGTGCACACCCAGCATTTTTCCAAGTAGTTTTGTATCTGAAATTTTTAAATTAATTATATGCGTGATTCTCAAACACTTCATAATATTGTATCTAATTAATCTGTGATATTATGTAGTTCTCAAACAGCCACTTATATTTCAGATATGTTTGGAGAAATATTTAATAGCCATACAATATTAGTCTTTTGCCTGTAAATATGCAGTTAGTGGAATTGTGTATATGAGTGTGAAAGAGTCCATTTAAAAGTATCACACAAGCTACAAATTATATATTTTATTTTTGACGAGAGGAAGAGATTCTCTTGGCTTTTGTATTTGCATTGCCTTTGTAGATTACGGCTTCCATTTTTGTTTACATGTGTAATTAAACAAATAAATAAAAATAAAGACCTTCGTTCGTCATATAGACCATCACACGGATTATATATTTGCTAATTATATTTTTTAAACGTATATTTAAAATTAGATTAAAATTAGACAACTCAACTTGTAAAAACAAAAAGTACTGTATGTATGAAAGATCATCACTTGAGAACGGCTAGACCGATTTGAATGACTTTTTTTTATGTTTGTAATTGTCAGGACAAGGTTTGTATGAAAGAAAATTTTAGGAAAACTCACCGGAAAAGTCGGAAATTCAGACGGTATTTTTGTATCAAAATCTCAATAAAAAAAATTTGGTGTGTTGCAAACATTCAACATCCCACCCGGGTGGTTCCAGGCGGGTCGCTAGTTTATTAGAAAAGTAGATAAAGTTACTGTAATATGTTTGTTTAGTATATATTTCAGGACTGAGTTATCTAGAATATACGTCAAAGCTAGCAAACCAAGCTAACTCCAAAAATAACATTTCTTACCATAATCACTATGGACGCTTTGTTGGGTGAAAGATGCGATAAGTGGAACATCTCTCCTGATTTGAAAGTCTGCGTTCGCTTCAATCCTAACTGTGATACTACTATTTCAACAGGCAAACAGTTCTGTAGTTTCACTGCCGGTTTGAGTACTATATCGTAACAAGAAGACGCAAACGTATGTCGATTTGAGTTCTCATAGAACACCTGCTCCATTGTACCTAATGCCTGTTTAACAAATATTGTTTGGGATGATTTTATATATCAAATATTATCATCTTTCAGAGAATAATACTGTATTTAGTAATAATTGTTTCTACATACCTTTATATAAAATTTCTCACCGCTATTCTTGTCTTTTGAATCACATTGTAACAGTTTAGAAATCTTCACTTCTTGTTGAAGTTCACGCCAAATAAATGGTGATACGGACACCGTAAATCCTGAATACGAAGATTTATTTATATTACCGACAAGAAACATTATATGTGAATAATTGAATAATATTGGAAATCCGAAGTAGCGGATCGATTTTACACGTCTCTCTATATCTATATATACAGGGTGTATATGAAAACGGGACAGTTACTTTAATGGATGAAAGGGCATAACTTTAGTATATAGTTACAAAAAGAATTATCGAAAAAAACGTATCCGTTTAAGAGTTATGACCGTTTTAATTTTCAAGTGTTATTCCCACCATTTCTCGTAAAATTGGGTTGATCGTGTACAGTTACAGATTTTAAATCTTACGTTTTTTTTAATTTTGTAATAATTTCATCCGTTACTGAAATACAGCCTGAAAACCCCCATTGGGGTATACGCATTATTTTCGAAAATGGTTTTCAGGTTGTAAAAAACTATGCTATAAAATAACACGTTGTTCTTTCTCATAATTTGATAATAATGGAATGTATTAATAAACATAATATTATAAAACTGCGCCCAAATTGAACGCGCGAAGGCAAGTAACGTAATATTACGAGCTACTTTTATATTTCTGTTAAATTTGATTTTTTGTTGATTTTTATATTAAATATTTCTGAATATGATTCTCGAATTTTTATTTTCATTACGGTACTTACGTTCAGAAATTAGAAGCCAGATAAACAAGTATTGAAACTTATGTTCCTGTTTTCTTGGGTCAGTTGAGGAAATAATACAAGTGTTACTTTTTGCCCATCACTAGTCACGACCAACTGACAGACGACAACGCATTCTGTCAGCGGCCGGATAATAAATCGTTTTCAAAATAAATGACATTTCCACCCTACAGGTTGAGTGGCCCAAGGGTCAGTTTGGTTCTCAAGGTGGTCTGTTCTGGTGTTCCGGGGCAATACCTTCGACGGAGAAGAAGATCTCCGCGGTGGGCGTGTGCACGGCCTGCAGCGGCAGGCGCAGCACGGCGGCGGGCCGCGCCTCGCCCAGCAGCCGCACCTCGTTGCCGCTCGCCGTCATGTAGTACACGGCCACGGGCACGGCCAGCGTGTTCGTCACCTACACCACACAATTATACAAGCCTTTTTGGAACGAACTTCTTTAAGCGGCTTGCGGGAGGTTTGACTTGGTAGAAATCGTCATGTAAGGAAAAAGCGTTACGTGGGTTGGGACCCGCGCGTCGCGCGGCGCTAGGTACGTTTGTCCTATACATAGATCCCCATTATGATATTTCTGTCTCTTTCTGTGGTATTGTGCGTAAAGTATCGAAATTTTTATTTTTTGTTTTAAATCAAACATGAGTTTTATTGGTCTCATTATTGCAATTAAACTTTAATAAATGGAATCTGCAGGTAAGGAACTACGTTCCTGACGGTGGTCCCCTGACCGCTTTTTTTTTCTTTTTTTTTTTGTACAATTCTCACTGTCATGTGACAATTATCCTTTGAGAGGGAAGGCGAAGGGATCTATGCCCATAACAGCCGACGTCTTCAGTGTAAAATGATATATTCTTCATGTCATTTCATAAAAATGTTGACGTAATACATTTTAATGTTTATTGCAGTTTCTGGCGACAAATATAACGAGGCAGTCTTTCTAGTAGGATCCACTGAGGCGCATTAAGAACACTAAAAAAATCTCCACATCACCCTACTAAATAAACACTTATTTCAACAATTCAATACAATAATGCACAACAGCGTAGATACTTAGGACTACGTCAATTTTACATCACGATATCCACTAGTAACCAATTTGCAAATAGTAATTACAATAAACGCCCAACCGCTCTCCAAAAAATCCCGCCAAAAACTCTTTTTTTGCTTTCTTCGTGGCATTGGCACACAGATTAGCGCATTTGCCCACGACACGTTGTTTCTCATGAAGCACGTTCGAAGCAAATTCGTTTTTTCTTCTTATCGTAAAACTTTACTGAAGTTAAGAAGAACTTCTTGGAAGAGAGTCTTGGCATAAACATTGTTACAAGGAAAACATCGCTTTTTATTCTATTATTAAACGCCGCCATGTGCAACCTGATGGAAGCAGTCTAGTCCAATCAGAACCAGTGTACTTTTAGCGACCTGCGAACGGCCGTTATTAAGTACATATATGTAGTTAAAAATAATAGTTTAAATCAATGATAAATTCAATGAATGTAGTGTATTATTATCATTTTTAACTTTCGCGTTGCATTATAAAATATCTAAAAACACGGGAAATTAACGCGATTAACTTTTAATGCTTTATAATTAAAAAAAAATGTAATGTATGTTTTGAACTCTTAATAAAGCAAGATATATGTGCGTATACATCATACTAATAATTTAAAGAGGCAAACTTTGTTTGTACGTAATGGATAAACTCAAAAACTACGTAACCGATTTAAAAAAAATTGTTTCACCTATAATACGCTACATTATCAGCGTGTGAGATGGGCTGTATTTTATTTTGAAAAAAAATTTCTATTCGTGCGAAGTCGGGGTGGGGCGCAGTATATAAATATATATATATACATGTGATTTTAATGAAATTTACAATATGGGCGAGTACGGGGGCAGAAATTGAACTACGCCTCGATTCTCCGTGTTTTCACACACTTAAAACTTCTAAACTCTTTTAATTTCGCATACCTCTCCTGCAATGTGCAATGTGATAAAAATTATTTTATTTTATTTTTTATACACAATCAACAAGCAAAGCTCGGTCGTTCAGAATCTGCTTCTGCTTTAGGATCTGCCGACTCCCGCCTCTAGCCTACTCCCCTGGTGACATCCTGAGCCGTGGTCCGTCCTTCATACGAGATATCCTTCCACTGGAGAAATCCTCAGGCAGTCGATCATCTTGCGAGGTGCCTTCAACGCTCGCCCGAACAACCAATGACGCTGTAAAAGCCACTGAGACTAACAGCAAGTAGCAGGGTTTCATTTAGTCGGTTCGAGTCCGACTACTCAATCGACGTTGAGTCCAGCTGAGTATCCGTAAGAACTTTTTCTTTTCTCATTCTCCGAAATTCTCATTGTACGTAGGTGTCCGACGCGGACAGAATCCTATCTAGTTATGGATATACTGTGTATATGTGTCTAAAATAATTTAAAAAAATGCAAATGATACGTTTTTCGTAATTGTTAAATTTAATTTCATAAAATTATGTCGAAAAGGATAACATTGCATTCAAATAACTTTTAGTCGTCCTCTACTCACTGTCCTCTAATTATTGTTATCTAGCCTCAGCCTTCGATAAGATCTTACTTGCTTAATGACTATAGCTTAATGTTGTTTATCATGTTCACTTAATAAATACCTGGACAACACTCCGTAAATATATCTGTATTGCTGCCTCTTGCATAACAACATCTGATATTAATCCTCGTGGTTCGGTAGCCGCCACGTGAGGAACGTTTTTCTCCACTGTAGGACCAGTAAGCTTGCGAGCGAGAGGGAAATACCGCTTGTCTGCTCGCTCCACTGGGATTTGAACTTCTTCATCCAGTTCATCAATCTGAGAAAATCATTGACTTTAAAAAAAAACATATACATACTTCAAAAAATTTGCAAAATAGAATAGTATCAGGTGGTATCAGCATTAATATTATTATTAGTAATAATAAATATGTGTTTCGTATTTAATTATAAAATTAATATTGAAGCTATAATTTTCAGCTCTTCACCTAATAAAAATAGTAATCCAAGACAACAGCTTACCTTGACAGACAACTTGAGCGGTGGTGGTGGTTCGTTCAATTTCATCAAATTAAGACCACCTCGTTTAAGTTGCAATGGTACACTCGCATTCGGCTCTAATACCACCTCCCTACAAAACAAAACAAAAATGGAGATAACGCTTTATAAGGGAGCAATTATTTGACAAAAAATGTAATTACTTGTATTCAGAAGATCTGTATTCTTCAGTGAGAAAAACTGCGAAATCATGATTATCTTGCAATAACAATTTAGCAGTCAGTCCCGTGCAGTTGTGTAAAACGTACGGGGCGCCATAATATTTGGTGTGAGTAACCTGAACAAAAATTGTTATATTATGTTCTACACAATTTCAGTTAATATACTATATATATATATCATGCATTTAAGTTTGTACATTGTAAAAACATAAAAAACTCTTTTATCACTCACATCCTCTGTCATGGACTTCGAAGCATTGGACGCATCAGGCGTACTAGGTGCAATAGCGGCCGAAAAGGAGTTGCCAAGTTGAGTGAGCACCTAAAAATTATGATGAAATTAGAAAATCGAATGTAATTTTTATTTATGGAACATTCAATGCAAATGTCCATATGACATACATATAAAAATAATTATTATATAACAAAATTATGATATAACATCCTATAACTTGCCCGAATAAAGAAAAAATATAAAAATGGCAGCTGGTCGCATTCTATCTCGATAACAATGTATTATCCATTTATACTCACACAATATGGTAATGATAACAAAAAAAAAGTTTGGATCAGTATCCACGTCTTGTCTTGTCTTGACGTAGATTACGTCTGTCGTACTTTCGAATCCATGATGTTCATTAATTCACTTCATTGGCAAGCAATTAAGTATTTTATCAATTACTTGCATTACACCAATCAATCAATCAAAACACATTTTGATAATCCTTTTTGCTGATCCCTCTTGCTGTGCGACTTATAGGTACGTTTTATTAAAAAACAAATTGCATAGAAATAAAAGTTTCTATCACCTCCATTCCACTCCTGGAGATTGTTATCTCAAGCGGTTCACTGCTAGATATGGTGACAGTTTTGTTTGCTTGTCTTTGAACAACTGATTTTATATTTGCTGCTTCGTCCGACGTGTCGATTGTCTGCTGATTGTCTTGAGCGTGCATCACCACCTGATTTAAAAATTTGTAAACTTATTAGCGATTATGACACAAGACACAAGGCAGGAGTGAAAGTTGTAGCAGATACACATGTTTCAGTAATCCAGCAACTGAACACAAAAAAGCTATGCAATTTCAGTTTTTATGTATTTATAAGATTTTTTCTTTTTGTGATTTGATCTGATCACTTTATTGTACACACGTGTGTTATATTAAATATTATTATATTACAAGAAAATTTGTAAAAACGCGAGCTTATCTCTGCAAAAGATATCTTCCAGCCAAACTCACAAAGCGTTAGACAATATGTATCAAAGGTAAGTAACGTACAATATGTAGTCATAGTTGCGGATATTTGTATTCATACATCCATACTAATATAATAAATGCAATATGGCGGATGTTCCATAACAGAAAATAACTTTTTTGTTCAACACCAACAATATGGATTTCAAATGAAATGGGATACACAGGAGAAAATTTCTGTACAGGTGATGTCATCATAAACGCAATATGGCGGATGCTCTGCGGTAGGAAATAACTTTTTTCCAGATCTCCAACAATATGTGTATCAAATGAAATGGGATACACAGGAGAAGGGTTCTGTGTATGTGACGTCATCATAAACCCAATATGGCGGATGCACCGCGTTAGAACTTTAGTAACTTTTTTCAATACCTCTTCTAACAATATAGGTATCGCGGGTAACCTCAGTAACCCGGAGAAGTTACAGAAAAATTTTCCACGCGCACAAAGTCGCGGTTACAGCTAGTAATATAATATATAAACAAATAAAATAAATTTCAAAACTTACATAAAAAATGACTTACCTCCATTTTTAATTCCCATGGTACATGTTTGTACTGATATTCTTTTAAGACTTCTACAGGTTCGATGAGAGGTTCCCAGACAGCACGATTTATGTTGTAATAAGAAACTTGCATCGCCCATGTGGATTCCATATACAACTAAAACAATAAAGCTGGGCTAAGCTTTAGATTGCTTCACACTTAGTAAAATTGTGTATATTTCTTGTGTAAAATTCAAAAAAATTATGATATATTCATAGCACAAGACAATCATTATAAGTATTTAAGATTCAACGCGTCACTTTACACGTTAACATTTTTTAAGATATTAATTTTGTAATTTCTATATCGTTGCAACTACTACGTGTTTTATCACATACAAATATTGTTCATTGTTTTCCTATTATGAGGAACGGAGACAACACTCACTGCAAATATTTAAGATTTTAAAGTTTTACATTACGGAATCTAAAATTTTAAGATATTAATTTCGTAAACTTTTACAACTGAAAATTTTATGCGATTTATTATTACTTTTTTGATCATAGATATTATTTTTATGATTGTCTAATTTTTCGGAGGCAAAGTAACTATACTCATACAGCCGATGTCTTTTACATTATTAGTGAAATTAATATAAAACGGAATCCGTCCTATACACTCTCTTTGGGTAGGTTAGGTTAGGTTAGGTAAGTATGGGGCCGAGTGGTGTGGGTAACCCGCCACAGGGGGTGGACTAACAGGCGCTTATAGCTCCCATTAAGTGGAGCCTTAGCCTGCCATCCCAAGACCGCAGTGCGTAGACTTCATGTCTACATCCTTCTCGAGGTGACTCTGTTTCCACTGAACACTGCGGATCTAGACTGGAGAGTCGATAAACACTCCTGAGGGTGTCGCTTCGGCGATGCCCTCAGTACCGGGTTGGGACCGAGTAGGTAGTGGAGCCGAAAGGACCCGGCCCGGACCGGGGGGGAGGGGGTCGTGTTCCCCGTCCTCATAATGAGGGTGGGGGTACGGCGTGTGGGGCCTTCGGCCCCGAGGTGGTAAGATGGAAAACTTATTAAAACCCGTGAGTAAACACGTTAAAATCAGGGGTGGGACCGGGCTCATACCGAGTAGGAGGTGGAGCCGAAAGGACCCGGCCTGGACCCGGGGGGGATAAGTTTGTGTTCCCCGTCCTCTGCGTGAGGGCGGGGGTCTGCCGTGTGGGTCGTCTTTCCACTTGCCCCTCTCCTTTGAGAGGGGTATTGTTGGCTAAGTGTTGGTTCCGGCGTCCTTCGCGGAGGACGCGGGTCAAGAGGTGGAAAGAAGGAAAACTTTTAAAAACCCGTGAGGAAACACGTAAAAATCAGAGGTGGAGAGAAGGAAAACTCGAAATGAAACCCGTGAGAAAACACGTTAAAATCAAAGGTGGAGAGAAGGAAAACTCGAAATGAAACCCGTGAGACAACACGTTAAAATCAGAGGTGGGAAGAAGGAAAACTTGTTAAAACCCGTGAGTAAACACGTAAAAATCAGGTGGGCGTGCTGACGCCCCTGCCGTGGTGTAGGCGGGGTGCGGAAGCCGCCACTTCGGAGGCCTGGGGTGTCCTTCGGGGGAAGGCGCCTCACCAATGGCCTCGGGATGGTGCGCGCGGTGTTCCCGCGCGCCTCCCAGGAGAGCGGGCAGGTCAAACTGCCCGCAAACGGAGGAGGGCTCGGCTCAGGCTGGGCATAGCCGCCGGGGTCGCGGAAGAATGCCAACGCGCTCCCGTTGTCCCGGCATCAAGGCTCTCGAGGAACACCGTCAGGTTTTAGTGGGTAGACTCGGCCTAGCACCCTAATGTCGAGGAGTCCCACATACCCTCCTGCCACCCCCCTACGGCAGGACGGGATGCATAAAGCATTTCCTGACGCAAAAAAAAAAAAAAAGGTTAGGTAAGTATATAAACCACAACGCGCGAGCAGAGTAAGCGAAACGAGCAGAGCGAGCGAAGCGAGCATGCCGCGGCAGCGGCCGGTGAAGCGCCAGAACGGAATCTCCCTTATGAGAACACTCTATTTGGGTAGGTTAGGTTAGGTAAGTATATAACCCACAACGCGCGAGCCGAGCGAGGGAAGCGAGCGTGCCGCAGCAGCGGCCGGTGAAAAGCCAGAACAGAATTCGCCTTATAAGAACACTCTTTTTGGGTAGGTTAGGTTAGGTAAGTGTATAAACCACAACGCGCGAGCCGAGCGAGCGAAGCGACCGCGGCAGCGGCCAGCGAAGCGCCAGAACAGAACTGGCCCTGTAAGAACACTTTAAAATTTGAACTTCACTTGTTTAAGAAATATTAAAAACAAATTCCTCGTAAGTGGTGAGGCCTCGGACCAAGGTTCTTGCTCCGAAGCTGAGGCTGATAACATAATTGTCAATATTTTGATGCATTAAAAAAAACTTGTCTACATCATAATTATGTTTTTGTTGGTTTTATGTCATAATTACTATTATTTAACTTATATTTAAGTTAACTAAAAACTTAAAAATTATAAATTAAAATGTAATTTTAGATTACATATAATGTTTAAAAAGTGTTAAATCTTGACGAAAGAAGTTTTGAAATTTGAGAATTTATTAGAAATGCCTTTTTTAGTAACTGTGTCGTTTAATTATTCATTAGTCGTCAATCCAAAATGTAAGCAATCCAAAATGTATTTTTCAAACATGTTTTAAAAACAAAGTATTGATTTCCGTCATTTGCCTCCTTTATCAGAACGTTAATTACTTATTTTCCTGTTATCCTACAACTCCTCAATCTTCTTTTAAGACGGAAGCAGCATAAAGTGCTTCCTAAAGCTGATATAGTTTTACATATTAGGCTGTGGAAGCGCTCCTCTGGACAGAGATACTCATAAATAGTACACATTATCTTCAAATTTGTTATATTTATTTGTATTATTTGTTCTTTATAAACTGTGGTAATTTTATCAGACAATACAATTTTGCTAAAGTTGTAACATTCGATACAATTATGTAAAAGTCGTATTTAGGACTTTTTAACAAGTTTTAGTCGTATTTAGGACTTTTTAACAAGTTTTTTAATACTTTGGACGTGAATATCTCATATTAAACTATTAAAATGAGTAGTTTTTTATTTTTTTTTCCTTCGATTTCTTCATATGCCATTTTAAAATGTTGGTATATGTAATCAAAAATAAGTAATGAACTCACATCAGAACTCCAATCTTTTACTTGTGCATTAAGAGACGCCTGCATTACCAACACTGGTATGGTCTCGTTACCAATTTTCATCTCTAATGAGACTACTATCGACGGGCTGGACAAGAGACATATCTCTCCAACTGGTGCCTTCTTTAACACATCCTCCGTCACATTTTCATTGACATTGATAGCTTCTTCGGCTTCCTCTGTAAAGTACACATTTTAATACTACACAGAAATGTAACTGTTTTTCATATTTACACATTTTTAACCAGACTTCTACAGAAACTGAGGTAGGCCCTACTATAAGAAACGTAAATTTTTATACAATCATCGATATAAAACATTAATATTACACACACAAATAATATTTCCGTAAGTATAATTAGAAAGCAATACCTATATCGACTCGTAAGAAATTGTATCAAGTCACGTGCCGAGTACTGATTGTATTGACGTGCACTGCACTATATACCACCCTTAAGTCAGGCCCAAAATCCCACATTAAAACAAATGCTTGTATCTCCCTTGTTACTACACCTATCACGAAAAGAAAAATACTGACTTAAAGCTACTCTAAAGTTATTCTGTCTACGTTTAATACGATTAATTTGACGTATAATATGTAAACGTAGAGTGTTGGATGTATATAAGAATTGTTATTCGAAAGTGGACTGTATTTGTTATGAGTGCGAGAAGTAGGTCGATCCGTTGCCAAAAGCCGGTGAGCAAGAATCTCCACTAACCTTAAGCTCCACGTAGTCTCCAACGGGAAACCAGCCTTCTTATTGCGCACGGCACAACACGGAGACGAGCGAAATGTGGTATTTACTTTCACACTCCGAATTAATGAATTGTTAAGCACAAGACGATCAGCACGGCTGACGATGCTTGTTTGTGATATTTGCAGCGTAGTAGCAAGGCGGAACGTCCGTCCTCGCAAAGCGCGTGGCGAGTCTATTCCGCCGTTGACAGACATGTCACTCAAAGTCAGTGGAGATATTTCGACTTACCCACAAACCATGTTATGGCAAAGATCGAACATACCCCCCACCGAAATCATTGTAATGATTTCTTTGAAGTGTTTATGTGTAAATGTTGTAAGCAATATACTATGATTTATCTATGTAAAAAAATTAAAATAAAATGCAAGCTCATACCAAACAATGAATAAGAGTACTAAAATATATTATTAAGTATGTTGTAAACAATATATATAAGAAAAAAATACCTAACTTAATCAGTAAAACTATACTTGTTATTGTAATAGAATGACAATAATAATTAATTTGTATAAGGTAAAGGACAAATTTTGTTAACAGGTCGTTTGTACAGACCATTTTGCGTACGTATGGTGACCACACGAACGATACCGTCAACACCCGGATGAATCACTTCGACTCTGCCTAAGGGCCATTTTAACGGTCGAGTAAGGTCAGATTTCATTAAAACTAAATCGCCTACTTTAACGTTGGGTGGTGATAAATACCATTTTGCTCTCTGCTGGAGAGTATGGAGGTAATCATTTGACCAACGTTTCCAAAATGATTGTGAGGCCTTCTGGATGGATTGCCAGCGGGACAATCTATTCAGAGGAACATCCTCGAAGTTATGTTCAGGTACGGATAATAAACTTTGACCAACTAAAAAATGTCCTGCAGTTAAAATTTCAAATTCGTTAGGATTGTCTGAAAGTGAACATAACGGACGCGAGTTCATTATCGCCTCAATTTTACAAAATAATGTTGATAACTCTTCAAATGTAAGAGACCTATCACCTACCACACGTACTATGTGATATTTCGCAGATTTAATTCCTGCCTCCCACAGCCCACCCATTGAAGGGGCACTTGGAGCATTAAATCGCCAATCAATTTGACGAGATGCTAACTCGTTATGAATCTTTTCCCGATTTTTTGAATCGTGATAAAAAGTTGACACTTCTTTTAAATGCTTTGCAGCCGCGACAAAATTCGTACCACAGTCTGAGTATAGACAACTGCACAGACCACGACGAGCAACAAAACGATCAAAAGCAGCCAGAAAACAGTCACAGGACAAGTCTGTCAGTGCTTCTAAATGGACTGCTTTCGTAGCAAAACATACGAATAAACACAAATAGGCTTTGTACACCTTGGCATTGCGTCGTAGACTCTCTTTTACAAAAAAGGGACCTCCTATGTCACAACCAACGTGGCTAAAAACTTTGTCTGGTTTCAAACGCGATGAAGGCAGTGTGCCCATGCAAGGTTGTATACTCGTCGGCCGACATTTGAAACAACTTATGCACTTAGAAAGAACGGAACGAATTATAGAACGGGCATTTACGATCCAATACTTTTTACATAATATACCTTGCAACGTGCGAGGACCTACATGTAAATATAACTTATGAAAATGTTCTATAATTAATCTAGTAGTATGACATTTCTTAGGTAGTAAGAGAGGGTGCTTTCTGGCAAAAGGTAGGTCAGATTGTAAAATTCTACCCCCCACCCTGAGAAAACCGTTTGAATCAATAAAGGGCGATAATTTACGCAATGAAGCTACATATTTATCTTTACACAAAGATTTAATTTCTGAATAAAAGTGATTTGCTTGTATTATATGAATAATTGTATCGTGACCTTGATTTAATTCTAAAGTGCTAAGTGGTCCGTGTAAACGATCTACGGATTTTAATTTTAAGTTATTTACAAATCTATGACACCAAGCAATCGCACGTTGTAATTTGTAAAAAGACGAGTACTTATTAAAAACATTTTCGAGTTCATTACTAAAAATTTTATTCGACGAAGTAAAATTAAAAGTATCATTTTTAGATTTAAGCTCAGGAATCGCATCGTTATTTTTAATAAAATATGAAGTCGTAGGCCAATTCTTAGGAATATCGTAAAGCCAAGGCGGACCGCGAAACCACTCTACAGCACCATCAATAAGCTGCGAAGGCAAGGCGCCGCGTGAGCAAAGATCGGCCGCGTTATTTTCACTGTTCACATGATACCAACAGTTCGGTGGCACTACGTCGGTTACTTGACTGACGCGACTTGAGATGAATGTTTTTAATTTATATGCTGGAGTCTGAAGCCACGATAAAACTACACTTGAGTCGCTCAAGGCCACAATAGAAAATTTAAAATCTTTTACATTTTGTACGACAAAATGTACGAGTTTAGAAAGCAGCACGGCTGCCATCAGCTCCAATCTAGGGATTGAGAGCGGTTTGATAGGCGCGACTTTTGACTTACTCGTCAATAATCTAACCTTCACGTTACCAAGGTTATCAGAACTGCGAAAATATAAACATGCCGCATAACCCCGTGAAGATGCATCACAAAATGCAATTAATTGCACATTTACAAATTGAGGTATTAATACATGACGTTCAATTCGTAATTCAGATAATGACTTTAAATCTAAAATGAATTTATTCCATTTATTAAGTATATCAAGCGGTAAACGTTCGTCCCAATCAACACTGAGTTTCCATAAATCTTGCATAATACATTTAGCTAAGAAAGTACATGGTGCAATAAAACCAACGGGATCAAATATACTAGCTAATAATTTTAATACAGAACGCTTCGTACAGTCACTATCAGTTAAATTATAATTAAATGAAAAACTATCACACCCGGGTAACCACATCAAACCTAAAACCTTTACAGACGATAACGTATCGTCTTGAAAATTAAGCGTCGTAACTTGATCGGAATGCATTCTTGTTAATAATTCTGGACGATTACTTGCCCATTTGCGCAAATCAAAACCACCACTTTTCAAAAGCGCAATCAGCTCATCCTGTAAGGTACAGGCCTCGTCAATTGTTGAGCATGACCAAAGTAAGTCATCGATATAAAACCCATCGAGAAGAATGCTTGAGGCAAGCGGATATTTTGACTGTTCATCGCAAGCCAATTGATGCAATGTTCGAACAGCTATGTAAGGAGCACTTCGAAGGCCATAGGTATTAGTTTTAAGCTCATAAATTTTAATCGGCTCCTCCGGAGAATTACGCCAAAGTATATGTTGATAAATACGCTCGGAAGGATTAATAAGAACGGCTCGATACATTTTTGACACATCCGCAGTCAAACACACGTCGTATAAACGAAACCGAGTAATAATTTTAACTAAATCTGGATGTAATTTTCTACCTATTAAAAGTGTATCGTTTAATGATACGCCATTGCTGGTTTTTGATGAACCATTAAATACAACACGCAATGGAGTCGTAGTACTAGCTGGCCGTAAGACAGCATGATGTGGTATTATGTACCTCGAAGATTCATGACCTTGATAAAGCTCCATGTGTCCAAGTGACTCATACTCCTTCATGAAATCTACATAGGCTTGTTGAAGAGTAGGCGTACGCGCGAGTCGGCGTTCAACGTGTACAAATTGCCTTAATGCTGAATTATACGAATCACCTAGTGGTTCACGATCTGGATTTAATAAAATTGGTGAAACGTAACGACCGGTCTTATCGCGATAATGATTCTCATTAAATATTTTTTCAGCTATTTCATCTAACGGACTTAATGGAATATTGCACGGCAAAGATTCCACTTCCCAAAACGCCTTTAAAATATTATTCGTAACATCTTCCTCTACAGTGTACGACACTAATGACGTCGTAGTCGTTATGTTAGAATTACTACGAGTCTGTATTTCTAATTTACCGGTTATAACGTAACCGAAAACACTACTTAAAGCGGCAGGTATAGGTTGTTTAAAAACTAATTTCTTGCCGTCATAAATCTGAGGAAAACTATCAGCAGCCAAAAGAATATCTACTGGAGAACGCTTATAAAAATATGGATCCGCTAACAGTAAACTACTATATTCTTTAACGACTTCAAAAGGAATCTGTTCCGTAGGTAAATCGGACGTAATTTTTTGTAAAATAACTGCGTCAATATTAAAACTTGGGCTTTCACTATGTTTAGGCCGAATACAGCACGATGTCATACCATAATTTTTAATATTTTCGCCTGCTAATCCAAAAATATTAAAAGTACATTTTCGTTGAGATAAACCCAAGCGCTGTAAACAATCAAGAGAAATAAAATTATTCTGTGCACCAGAATCTATAAGTACACGACAGAGCTGATAATTACCAAACGCATCTAACACACGAACAATAGCAGTCCCTAATACGACCGTGTAAAATCGACTTTGCGATGACGCGTAACAACTACTCGTAGCGATCGAGTTGGTCGGCTGCGCGAGCGGCGCGCGCGGCGGCGCACTCGTAGATGGGGAGTTTTTGTCATTCATATCTGTATGCAACAATGAGTGATGTGGCCGTTGACAAATAAAACATTTAAATTGACTGTTACACCTAGACGCATCATGATTAGGTTTAAGACAATTATGGCACAATTTTAGGGCATCAGCACGGCTGATTCGTTGCATATTAGTCAATTTACGAAATTGATTACAACGGAAAATCATGTGATTTTCGCCACAATGCAAACATATTAATTTAATATTTTTAACAGAGGTATGTGTAACATTCTTAGTAAAATACTTATTATATTGTTTACTATCTGAGTTGAACTGTTGTCGCTTACTTTGTTGCACATTTACGTAATTACAAAGTGATGATGAATGATCAAGAACTTTTATATGATTATGAATAAATGACATAAGTTGAGAAAATGTAGGTAATTTTGTTTGATCCATTTTTTGTTCAAACAATTTTCTAGTGTGCGGGTCAAGAGCCCGTAATGCAATATGACATAATAAATAATTACTTAAATTATCAATGTTTAGAGCTTCAATCGCTTTATAAGAATGATCAAATGTTTCTAGAAATATATTTAAATGGGTAGAAGATTCCTTATGTAACGTCGAAAAATTTAACATTTTGTCTAAATATCTACCAAGCAACATTCGATTGTCCTGATATTTATCAAGTAAGGCCTGCCACACTAAATCATAATTGTTAGCCGTAATAGGAACACTTTTTACAATATTTAATGCGGAACCCTTTGTACATGACAGCAAATAGTGAAATTTATCAATTTTGGGAATACTTTCTTTACTATGTATCAACGAACAAAATGTTTCGTAAAAAGTAGGAAATTCTTCAATATTACCGTCAAAACTATAAAGATTTATTTCAGGTAGACGTGAACGTGATTCATATATTGGCGAGGAAATATGAACCTTACTCTCATCGCTTTTAGGGTTAATCTTGGATACACATAACTTAATTTGAAAATACAATTCATCAAGACATTCGAGTTCTTGATTTCGAAATGATGCATCGGAATTATATTGAATTTCTAAAGAATAAATTTCATAAATACTTTTTTCAAAAGTTTGCCTAAGAGAATCAAGTTCTGAAGCCCGCAACAAAAATAACGCTTCAAAGTCGGGTTTTGACAATTCTTTTGACATATCATAAATCTTTTGTACTTGTTCAAAAATTCTTTCCTTCTTTTTTATCAATATATCTAACTCTTTTGGTAATTCTTCAAGCTTTCTTTCTGTATATTTTTCACCGACTTCAACACGCTTTTTCGTTGCCATTTTATAACAATTACAAAAGTAGGTAGTTTAAACGAAACAAGAAATATCTTATACAAATTAATTGGATAAGTTACAATAACGAATATTTTAAATAAATAACAATACATATACCTATACGATAGAATATATATAATTGTGTAATATGAACATATATGGAGTTCGGCTCGGAGGCCAGAAAAAATGTTGGATGTATATAAGAATTGTTATTCGAAAGTGGACTGTATTTGTTATGAGTGCGAGAAGTAGGTCGATCCGTTGCCAAAAGCCGGTGAGCAAGAATCTCCACTAACCTTAAGCTCCACGTAGTCTCCAACGGGAAACCAGCCTTCTTATTGCGCACGGCACAACACGGAGACGAGCGAAATGTGGTATTTACTTTCACACTCCGAATTAATGAATTGTTAAGCACAAGACGATCAGCACGGCTGACGATGCTTGTTTGTGATATTTGCAGCGTAGTAGCAAGGCGGAACGTCCGTCCTCGCAAAGCGCGTGGCGAGTCTATTCCGCCGTTGACAGACATGTCACTCAAAGTCAGTGGAGATATTTCGACTTACCCACAAACCATGTTATGGCAAAGATCGAACATAGAGTATATAGTCAAAGAGATATGACCGTTTTGCTAGATGTCGACAATGACGATAAACGCAGGAAAGCGTGGCGCGATGTTGGGCCAGGGACGTTTGGGCATTTATTCGCTCGCTGCGCAGTTTATTCAGCGGCGGCGACGTAAAAGCGGATATAAAAACAAAAAGATTACAAGAGAAAACATAACGGTCGCCGAGGAAACCACGTGAAACGAAATTTCCCGTGTTTTGTCATTAGCCAGGTATTATGCTGCTAAATAACGAAGATTGCATGTAAAAACATTGGGTGAATTAGATACTCAGGCGTATATAATTTGGTGGTATATTAGTGAGATTAATATTTACAAAAATAACTAAAAGAGAAAATGTACGTATTTAAATACTTATGAAATAAATTAGTATGTCGTCGTATATTACTGAACTTAAACCACGCGTATGATGATAATTTAAGATTTTTAACGGTGATAGCGTGTCGACATGAACTAAGCGCGTTGGTGCTCATTTACGCGTCTATCTCAATTTATATAGCAGTCTTTGCTTATAACCATAAAAGTAAAAATTTAAAATAAGTATTAATATCTAAAAATAAGACGAAGGATAGAAACACACCTGTTTTCAAAAACCAATACGCATTGGTCTTAAAAGGTTGTATGCTCCATAAATTATCATAAATTATCGCCTTATTTTCCTGTTGGGTTTGATCCTCTTCAGAACTTGTCATAGTCGCCAATACTCTATTCAGAAGTGCTATTATATCTAGAGAAATTAATACAAAAGAATTAGCTATAATAAGGAAAATTAAATATTGTCACTAAAGTCCACAAAACATCATGAATATCTATACTTTTCAACAAAGAGGAACAGAATAATTTCAATGTATTCAAGTTGTTCTTTGTTTGATTTTCGGACATACAACAACATGAATAGACGGAATGTTTTTGAAGTACTTAATAATGTAGTCCGTACAACTTAGAAAACGTTAGTTATATTTATGCCGTACAAGATACTTCGATTGATCTGGCATGTCAACATAAGCGACGTTGGAGACGATATAACTTTGAACATGCGTCTACACACATTAAAAAAAAGTTCACGTTCGATGAGAAAAATTTCTTTGTTTAAAAATATGTCATTAAACAATATAATCGTAAAACTTCTCTTGTTTTTTCATATAAAAAAGAAATCGATGCTTTTTGACGCTTATTCTTAATTCTGCCAGAAAGATGTTTTAGTCGGTAGTATGTAACTGAAACGTTGTTATTGATTCTATTTTCAAAACACCACGAGGATTATCGGAAGTTTTGAAGCAAGAATAATAACTTTTCATGAAGAAGATTACTCTACGAGAGAAATAGCGCACGAAGTCTCTGTCTAACAAACCTGCGTCGTTACCACGTTGCAGAGGTATCAGAACATGAGTAACTTGGCTGATCAACCTCGTAGTTGCATCCCAACTGTTCTTACTGCTTTTAAGAAGCGTTACATCAGACTGCTGACTGCTCGTGATCCAACAGTTAACACCAGTCAGATCACAGTTGCTAGCCGCCATCGGACGTGAAATTAGCACTCAAACCATCGGGAATTGCTTACACCAGCTTGGATTACGAACAATAAACTCCTGGAGAGCACCACTGAACACATGGAAAAAACGACAACGCAGATTACAATGGGCGAGGCAGTGTCAAAGTGAAGAAGATGAGAACGAAGACATGTGGGAAAATTGCCTTTTCGTTGACGAAACCCGGATCAGTGATCAGTACTCATCCCTATAATCAGTGTCTGGAGAAAGTCCGGAAACTCGGAAACACAAAGAACTGCCACTGGAACTGTTCGGCAAGGAGACAAATCAGTGTCGTTTTGGGGTCATCTGGGAGCCATCTAGTCCCAAAGTAAGTAGCACAGCGCTTGTGTTATGGATACTAGACAACTGAAATCTACTTATATACTTTTCTTTTGTAAATAAATACATATTATACATAAACACCGAGACTCGGAGCGGGAATCGAGCATGCAACCCCCGTTTACTTTCCGACGCGCTAAGCCGTTGCGCCACGGAGGTTGTCAAAAGCGTCG
This sequence comes from Zeuzera pyrina, assembly GCA_907165235.1. Classification (NCBI taxonomy): domain Eukaryota; kingdom Metazoa; phylum Arthropoda; class Insecta; order Lepidoptera; family Cossidae; genus Zeuzera; species Zeuzera pyrina. Next base: position 17,296,795 of record OU015624.1, read on the forward strand.
TCTAAGTATGTTTTTTACGACATCATTACAAATTGTATTGAAATTCTCAGCTTTTCTCTACTATAATATGCATGTATTATACATATAAACCTTCCGGAAAAAAATCTCTAAATGATAATGAAAATCTTATCAAAATCCGTTGCGTCGTTTAGAAGAGATAGCGGAGAAACAGACAAACGAAAATAGCTACTTTGTTTTACAATATTTAGAGATAGAGACGAAGGAAAGAGAAGAGATAGAGAAGAAGAGAAGAGATAGAGAAGAAGAGAAGAGATGGAGAAGAAGAGAAGAGATAGAGAAGAAGACAAGAGGTAGAGATACAGAAAATATTAGTTTATTTTGTAGCTCAAATGGTATGTATTAAAACAAGATAGTATTATTTAGAAGCTTTTTTTATATATTTTATTATAACCATAAAATATCTTAAGGTGGTTCGTTTGGTTCACGTGCGCCTATATCTTCGATAGATGGCGTTACTTACGCAAATCCGAGGTTTTAATTTTTTTATAATTATTTTTGTATTTCAACACACGAAAGTTATGTTCGCGTACTCTTTATACCTATACGCAATTATTCAGACAACTTTGTAAGATATCCTGTAGACCTATTAGTCACATATGATAAATTATTCAAATGACTAATTTGATCTTTTTGCCTAAGTTGATGTTCAACAAAGGCAGATGGAGATAAATCATGTGACGCACAATCAGCTGGATTGAGGTCACCTGGGACATGTCGCCAAATAGAAGGCGTTTTGGGATTATTTACTTGGGAAACGCGATTAGGTTCGAAGCTTTGAAGATAATGGAGAGGAGTTTTAAGCTAGGCTAGTACGAGTTTACGAATTTATGATGACGTCACATATACAGAAACCTACCTTCCACTGCGTATCCCGTTTCATTTGTTACCCATATTGTTGAACGTCTTGAAAAAAGTTATTTTCTATTATGGAACATCCGTCATATGGGATTTATGATGATGTCACATATTATACAGAAACCTTCCCCTGCGTATCTATTTCATTTGATACCCATATTGTTAGTGTTGAACAAAATAATTATTTTCTGTTATGGAACATCCGCCATATTGGTTTTATGGTGACGTCACATACACAGAAATCTTCGCCTGCGTATTCCATTTCATTCGTTACCCATATTGCTAGTGTTGAACAAAAAAGGAACAATTCCAATATGGCGGCATATTGGGTTCATGATGAAGTCACATATATAGAAACCTTCCCCTGCATATGCCATTTCATTTATTATATATATTTCATACAATTTGATACCCATATTGTTGGTCTTTAAAAGTTATTTTCTATTATGGAACATGCGCCATATTGGATTTATGATGACGTCACATATACAGAAACCTTCCCCTGCGCATTCAATTTCATTTGATACCCATATTGTTGGTGTTGAACAAAAAAGCGATTGCCTAATATGGAACATCCGCCATATTGGAGTTACGATGACGTCACATACATACATAAAACCAGATGTCGTTTTTTAAAAACAAAGTAACCTACGTTTGTTTTCGGGCACTTACTATATCTGTGCAGGGTGGCAAAATCGCGAATTCGCATTACGTGTAGTTAGATGAAAATCGCCACACATACTCGCATATCATTTTGTAAAAAACGGTATTTGATAAATGTTAATTCTATCAAAAATATATAACTTTAAATAATTTCACGTAAACAAATACCTGAATTAGTATTAAATAAATTTCTCGGGGGAGCCTGACCCCTAGAGAACGCGTCCCAGGTGGCGGATCGGGGAACGCCCGCCAGACTTGCTCTGGAGGGTAGGAGTGAAATAAAATAGCTCCCGCGGGCCAGTAGGCCGGAGAAGGACACTTCGAAACCAAACCCCTGCAGAGAGCTTCTTTGGCGTAACTGAAGGCGAGGTCTTTGCAGTGCTGAATGTTTAGGCTGGGGCATTCAGAAGGGATGGTGGCGGATGAACCCTAAGGGGTCAACGGCAGCGCGCACACCTTAGTATAAGATACAGCCTTGGCGTCAGGTGACAACCGGTCGTAAAACTTACAGTCAAAACACTCCTCCTCGTAAATATGGTGGAATGGGTAGAGCTGGACACACAGACAACCCAGGACAGCGTCCTGGCGCCTAAAAACGAGGGCCGACCCCAAGTGATGGGAGAAGGCACGGAAGAAGAAGAGTATTAAATAAACACATTTTGAATCATTTTTACTATTCAACGAATCAGTGTATTACGATTACTTTTTGTATGGAAAACGAACCATCTTAAGTTTTCCAAATGAACGCAAACTTTTTTTAGTTTTTGAAGTGAGTCACTTTAATTTTCCTTGATTTTTCCACTTTAAAAATTTCAGTTTTTTTTAAGAACAAAGCTAAGTGACAGACATGTAATTTCAAATACTTCCAAAAAATTATTTTTTAACCTGGAGAAACTGTGATTTTGATGGCTGACACGGCAATATCGACGTGCATGCCAGCTTCCGGCGGCTGCGACAGCGCTAGGGACACGCTGGCCGGCACCAGCAGGTAGCGAGGCTCGCCCCGCGCCCCGCCGCCCGCGCCCGCGCCCCCGCCCCCGCCTCCGGCCCCGGCCCCGGCCCCGCCCAGCGACCGCACCACCACCTGCAGCCCCGATATCCCCCCCTCCGCGACCATTCGCTCGCTCGTCTGACGCAACTTGAAACGAGCCTCCATCTAAACGGAACACACATCGAAGCCACTACATTCAGTACACTAATCAGTACATACAATACACCTCTTGATATGCATAAGTTAGTACTATATTCACATTACTCAAAAATCTAAAAACTCCTTATGACACATGTCTACCGTATTTTCGATTCCATAATTCAAAATCAACTAGATATAATTGGATTGTAAATATTACATTAAAATTGCTCAAAAGACAATAAGCGCTTATAAGCCTGGATTTTTAAAACACCTGAATAATCTTGATTCGTTATCTGAATATGTTCTTTGAATATTGTATTTAGAATTTGTGTTCTTGATCTAATCTGACGAAAAATAAATAATATTGTTCACATTCTGTGAATGCAGTAATTAGTTCAAATGTACAGAATACATAATCAGGTAAGTTATATAATTTAAATAAGAACGAAACTTACATTCAATACAAGAGCATCGCAATTCTTTTCCTCAAGCGACTCAACTAGAATGATGTCCGGTTGTTCAATCTTAATGTTCACCGTCATCATTGACGTTTTCTGTTGCGGTGGTTCTAGCGATGGCGACGACATAGCTGATGTCCGCTTTTTCTAAACGTATTTACATAATAAACTTTTTTTACTTACAAATTAAAAAATATCCTAAAAAGTATGTACGATCCATCACATCAAATAACATTTGCACAAAATAGCGACTTACTAAATGATAACTCATATGAAATACCTTCAATGAACTTACAGATAAGTTGTCAATGGATTTTTCAGTTGTCGGCTTAATAGCTTTAACTGCTTCTTCATCATCGGAAGGTGTCTGTGGCTGAGCCAACCCAGTAGTCATGAATTCCGCAATTTTATTCAAGAAATCCATCGCCAAAATCAAATTGAAACTGAATATTCGTAAGTCAACTGCAACAAATGTTACAAATACAATTGTACATAATTACATCGTAGAGCAACAACAATCACTATATTTTAATTGATTATTTATTTGTTATGGATCTTGCATTTCTTATTAATTTTAAGTCGAATTGCTACTGTAACAAATTTTAATATCATTGCTAAAGATGACAACTATTTTATAATTGTTTCAAAAACAAACCCTTTTGTGATTGTATCATAAGCAGAGATCGAAAATTAGGGCGCATAAATACCTAAACGTCATTTGCGGAATGATATAGAGTTGCTAACACTGGATGAAAATAGTCTGTCTTTGGAGGAGGCCTTCACCTGCGGAGGGGTTCTTGCAAAACAATACTTAATAAAATACTTTATATACATATAATAATGTAACTATTATAATGTAATCTAGTGCAAGAAATAAAAGGCTTTCATAATTTATTTTATAGAGTGGCCAAAACGGGTCCCTAAATCTGATATACGAGGGCCCAGTTTGATTGAAGAATAGAATGTTGTGGAATAGAATATCATTCATTTCTCTCAAAGTGTGGTACATACATTTGGTCAAATTAATAAAAATTACGAAAGGCTCTCACAAGTTACCATAATCTAGCATGTAACATTTTATTCTTACACATATAAAAACGGCGCAGCGTGGCACCGCAACGAAACGCGTGAATTTTTATGAAGAAAAAAACAACGCCACTTTTGGCGGTGCGTTGCTATTTGTATGGAGACGCGCCGCCAATTTTTGCGTCTCGTCGCCGCAACGCTGTTATGTGTGTAAAACAAAAGAACCTGTATTGAAAGGGTTGCACAAACAGTTTTTTCCGAGAATTGGCTGTTTTAGCACCACTCAAGATGAATCTTACTATTAGCAAAATAGCGTTGTCACACTCTTGCGAAAGGGGCGCGCTGTACTTTGTAGACATCAAATATTGCTGATATTGCGTGCTATTTATTTTATGAATAAGACAATATTGTAAAAATACATTATTGTAGTTCTTATCCAAATTTAATACGTTTAGTTGTTTTTGATGCCTTGCGAAACTTAAATTTATCGAACCCTTAAACTCCTCCACAATAACTCCATCATTTAAGAGTAAACATTATCTACTTTTATTTTCAAAGAAATATGAAACATAAAACAATAGGCCTTGTTATCCGTAAATTAAAATAGGTACATTACGAATTTTGCAACTATGCGAAAACAGAAATTCAATCGCATAAATTTAAAAGAATAATTTTAATGCGTTTAAAGAGCGTTTCAACAGTTTTTAAATATCAAAACTAAGAAATATAATATTTAAATATAAGGGGCCCCTTGAACCCTGGCTACTTATTGTGTGAAATATTAAAAAATGATTGAAAAATCATTAAAAACCTGATGATATGTACATTTAGAGACCAAAATATTTGATAATTATTGCCAAAATGTTTGTATTTTATAATTTTGTTCCTCATTCTAAGCACTCGAAACGTTTTCCGTCAGATGTCATCGAAATCTCAAATTTAATCGCAAAATAAATAAAGACAGTTTCTATTTGTATATTTAAGAGAATTTATTGGCAACATCACATTTACAATATCTAGAAATTAAATTGGAGCCCCCGTAAATCCGTTCAAGGGACCCGTTTTAGCAACTCTATATAATTCCGCTTCCGCAAATGAAGTTTAGGTATTTATGCTCCCTAATTTCCGATCTCTGGTGATAAGTTCAAAATTATTTACAAAATGATTTTGACTTGTTACATTTTGATGAAATAACATAGCTCAACTTACTGAATGTATCAGAATTCTTCATGCTGTACGTAATGTCGATCATACTGCGAATTTTTTCAGCTGATTCTACGAGAGTTTTATCATGGTCTTCGTCAAATGAACGCTCGAAGGACAGCTCGCGTCTATCGTGACGTCGCTCTAAATATCTATAGAATAATAAAAACTTTAAGTTTTCACTGATATTAAATGTCTAAATACTTCAATCTAAATTAACTTGTTTCAAAAATTTCTTTGTTATTTAGGTCAAACTTATTGATGTATTGCTTTTTAATAGTTAAGAAACTTAAGACTTTTGTTATCGAAAATACTCAGAAATATAAAAATTGTCTTTGAGTTTATAATATTAAAAAAGAGATACATAGATACAATATACATTAATTAAATATAAATATTATACGTGGAAGGTGACAAAATAAGTAGAATATATGCACCATAATGGCCTAAATATATCCTAAATATTTACCTAGTAATTTTGGCTCCTCTTCCAGGTCTCGTATCGTCTAAAGTACAATCGACGAGTAAGACGGCAGTGTTCAATGAATTATCGGAGTACATTCGCCCTTTTACCGATAGCAGAGTCATGCAGAATCGGGCCAGTTCCACATCTTTCGAGAACATGGTATTTTCACCCTACGAATATAGAGAAAATTGCAGTTCTTATACATAATACATTTCTATTTCTTACGACTAACGCCAAATCTAGTATAATTAATATTTTTTTCATGGAATGTAATAATAATCGATAAAGAAATAATCTATAACAAATAATGATACAAGTTGTTAGATACATCGTTTTACGCAGTTTACATAAATGCACAACACTAATCTTCATAATGTTTTATTATATTAGTTATTATTTATTATATTATTCATAATTTATTATATTAGACAGTGTGCTGTGATTTGATTGATTGAGATCGGACATTGTATATTCGAGAACGGATAGAAGAGCTGTGGCGTAGTCACTGTGTATGTAATATATTACTAACCTATGTCAGACGCATGTGTCGTCATGAGCGTTGTCTACGGCTCACTGGTCTGTGTAGTTCACATAATTATATAATTCTATATACTTACATACATTGTCATGCGATTTTTCTCTAAGGACGCTACTTCTAGCAATAAATATTTGGACTTACTGATCCCAAATCAGAACCAGACAGAACCAAGGTTGCTAGCCCACCACTTATACACGTTATCATAATAAGTCCTAACATTCAGCGCTGATCTGTAATCCTGCGCCGGAAGGCAAGCACCTGGCATATTCTATGTTTTTTTTCTCTTTCCCAAATCAGCGTGAATACAAAATAAAACGCATGACTTTTTACACAAATGCTAAATCATTTTACTTACATTAAGCGTGTTCATTAAATCTACGACAAGACTGTCCATAGTGAAGGCGAATTTTATAGTGGTTCTTGGTTTCTTTGTCTCAACGGTATTGACTACGGCGACGGTAGATTTTGTTTCTATTTTGCTAGCTTGACTCTTAACAGTGACCTTAGAAGGCGCTTTCGAGACGTTTGGTACAGGTTTAGATTCTTCAATCTGCTTCTGGCCTTCTTGAAGATTTTGGTTCAATATCTTCATTATACTTTTGTAATCACTGTGTCCTACTATTATCTGAAACAGTAGGGTATTTTATTTCGTCACAGAACTGGTTTTAGAAGGAACTTTTGTAAAGGTTTTCTAAGTCAAAGTCGAATCAATTTATTCAAGTAATCCCAATTACAAGGTATTTTTGAACGTCAAATCTACCTTAGTTCGACTAAATCGACTTCTAGATGCTTTACTCAAATTATAAGTATATTGTATATTACAATGGCAGAAAGGACAAGATATAATTGTCGAAACAAGAATTACTCAAAATTTAAATTAAATCACTTACAGCAATAGTCTTCATCCTCCCCGATATATCCAAATCCGGAAGACTTTCATACCAAGTTGACAAGCTGCGTTTTACGAATAATTTAAAACTAGTTGGACGCAACAATTTACGTTCAAAATTGTACTCTTGTTCATCTGAACTTGAATCTATAAGTTGAACACAAGATACCTTCATGTCTTCCAGTTCTAGTGTTAATTCATCAACTGTCACTTTATTATTCATGTCCTATAAATAACGAAAAAAATTTGAATAGTAGTCTTCGATCACAAATAAAAAACTAGATATACAATCAAACCGATAAGTGCACTCAAATGAGTATTTGAGTGCACTTATCGGTTTTAGTAGTATTCGAAAACGCTAATTGCGAACATGTTAAAGTGCTCCTTCAAAAATTGTAAAAACAACACATCTGAACGCTATAAAAAGACATGGATTCTTATTTCCGGTTAATAAATTAAATAATATTATTTACGTGTTTATTATTTCGTTATAGTAACAACGTTACATAGGCTCTTTTTTATTAAATTCGTAATCATGTTTTTAAATATTGCCTGACGATATAAGTCTTATCTCTGTCACTTACACGTAACAAATCTAAATGACGTAAATAGTAATGCAAATGGATCATGTGAATTATACTTTAAGCACGAGACGTAAGATTGCATTTAAAAAAATATTTTTAACAATGTTTGTTAAAAAAAATTTTTAAAATGCAATCTTTTAATCGTTTCAATGTCATGCAAGAATCGTTATGAGCTTTTATAACCTTATGGTTTGACAGCAAGGTATATTTTAGATTAATACAATACTACCGATAATACTATACGATATTAAAAAATATATAAGTCAATTCGGACAATAATTTGTTAAGATTTTACAGGAGATTGTGAATCTAGTTCTCTATTTGTGATCGAAGATAGTAGTTGAAAATAAGGCTAATAGTAAACAGTAATTTGGAGCAAAGATTTGAATACTTAGTTGATATTTCCTTTAAAGTTAAAATAATAAATAGTACATAAATGTCAAATTTCTGATTCAGTATGATTTGACCAGTTTTGGCAGTAATAAATTTAAGAAAATCTTATCACTTAAACAAATTTCTTATACGAGGGCTGCTATTTATGTATCCGGAACTGGTCAGTTACAGAACAATATTAAAAAAGTAATTATAAGATTTAAAAATGGAACTCTTTGGCTGAAGAATACAATTTGTTTCATGTAGCTGACATTTGTTTATCCTTTGTGGCGTCATTTTGAAAATTGCGAGTCTTTATCACCATGGATTTAAGTCGTGAAAATTTTCGTGCTATGATTTATTACGATTTTCGGCGAGGGCTAACTCAAAAACAGTGCATCGATCAACTCACTTCGACTTTTGGGGACGAAGCACAATCGAATACTACTGGTTTAGTGAGTTTAATCGTGGGCAGTCTGTGCTCACGGACGAAGTTAAAGAAAGTCACCCTAAATCGGTTGTTGTACCTCAAAATATTGATGCTGTGAGGGAACTAATAATGCAAGATCGTCATGTTACATATCGCGAGATAGAGGCGTCTCTGGGCATAAATATGACGAGAGTATATATAAAATATTACACGAACATTTAGCTGTAAAAAAAATTTGTTCACGTTGGATTCCGCACAACTTGAGAATTGACCAAAAACGGGCTCGTGTCGATTGGTGTGAAAAAATGTTACAAAAGTAAAATCAGGGTGCGTCAAAAGCTGTCTATAATATCTACACAGGTGATGAATCTTGGATATATTGTGTATGATCTTGAAACTAAACAACAATCAACGGTTTGGGTGTTTCAAGATGAGCCGAACCCAACAAAAGTCATTCGTTCAAAAAGCACTTTGAAGCAAATGGTTAATTCTGAATGGTACACGACCATTTGTTTGCCAGAGGTCTTTGAAGAAATAAGAAAGAACAACCGACAACGCAGAATCCTTCTTCATCATGACAATGCTAGCTGCCACACATCGGCCGAAACAACTCGGTATTTGGGATCAAAAGATCGAATTAACAACGGGTCATCCGCCGTACAGCCCCGACTTGGCCCCCAACGACTTCTATTTATTCCCAACCGTGAAGAATAAATTACGTGGTCAAAGTTCTTCGAGCCGTGAAGAGGCTATTGATGCGTTCAAAATGCACATTTTGGAGATACCTCAATCTGAATGGAAAAAGTGCTACGAAAATTGGTTCCAACGCATGCAAAAGTGCATCAATCATCATGGTGAATATTTTGAAAAGCAATAAAACTATAATAAATGCTATATGTTTGTTTCACTTTGTTATTCCGGATACATAAATAGCAGCCCTCGTAATAAGTCATATCCGTCTGTAAACTTTTATGACCTGTCCTGTAAAAGACGCCGAAACACATTCCATATTTAGACTTCTCTCCCAAACCAGTACTGAAGCATGTAGAAACAGTATTAAAACAATCTCAATGTGAAACTAAAAATGTAATTAATAATAAAAAAAAAATTAATAATGTAATAATGAAAGTATTAATACTAAGATTAATCCTCAAATTAAGTATTACATAATACGTGGTTTTCGAAACTTACAGCCACTGGCAAATCGACGAACTTATTATTGAGTGTCATTCGACCCAAATCTACCAACATTGCGTTCATGCTTTTGGAGTTCTCTGGAATTATGATGATGGGCGCTGCCAACTTGACCCTGAGAGACACTTTGGTAGAGTTCTGGTAAGCGTTCTGCACGTTAGCTCTGGCGGCATCTGCCGCTTGCGATGACGCATCTATGATAGCTTGTTGAGCCGTTTGGAAATTGTTTAGAAAGTCCTATAAAAAATAATTTATTTATATTGCTTTTACTACAGTAACAATGACAAAAAAATATTATACCGCTATAATGTCCAATAAACTATTATTTCACAGTATTACAGAAAATCAGCGCTTCGGTGACGCTTAGACAGAACCGTAGCACTATTCTGAGTTGGAGGTCCTGTTCGGCATCACACCTTTAATTCTTTATATGTATAAAACTTGTTTTTTCCCGAATATTGTTATGTTGATCCTATTGTAAATCATAAGTGTATATTGTCAGTGTGTGTCGAATAAAGTTTGTCCATTGTCTATTAAATATGCTTAGAACATAAGAACAATACACAGTGACAATAAGTTTTATTGACATTAAAGATCAATTGAAATCATTGTTGTAAGGCCAACGATTTCAATTCATCTTTTGATAGATAAGCACTGCAATCCAAATGCCGTAAATGAGTCAAAACGATATGTGATGTGTTCTCGGGCGACAACTGGGGTCGACACCCTGGACAATCGTTATACTGAGCAAACGAGCAACAAGGATGACATTGCACAGCGCTGCGGGTAGCGGGATAGCAGGATGCGAGACGCATTTGTTTGCAATTACATTGCAATTACATGGAATTACATTGTGTTTTGATGGCTACACTACGAATTCAAGGTTTCGTAGTCTAAGAGCTATTCAATTTTTATTTTTATTAATTTTTAATTTAGGTAATATTAGTTCCAATATAATATTTATCGTGAGTAGTGTGTTAGTTTAAGTGGATGGCAAAGATTTTAAAGTTCGTGAATACTTATAATTACTTACGTAAAATTTTCTAATACTTACCAACATAGAAGTAACGAACCAATTCAAGAAAACTATGCGCAAACAGTTTATTTGTGCGTCGATAGACATGTTGACGTCGCTAACTGTCGGGTACTGGTCCAAATTGTACATCACTATTTGCACGTTGATGACGTCACCGCCAAGTACTTTCATTATCTAAAAATACAAAAGTGACAGATGAAAAAGGAGGGTTCAAGTAATATCATAAATATATCACATGTTTCAGAAGCCCATGGAGTAAGCTTATACATACTAGTAGGTAACTAGTTAATTTATGCTTATACAACAATACACGCTTGCTCGTTTGCCCCCTCTAAAATAAAATAAAAAAAACAGTCATGAACAAAAATTATCTGTCGATCAATCGTTAGATCAATCGCATCAAATGTCGGACATATTTTTTCCATTCACCTTCCATTAACAACAGGAAATTGATAGGGCTCGGAATCGGTTCCAAAATTAAAAAACCGTATTTAATCTATATTCATAACAAATAAAATTGTATGTAACAGGTATTTTAGCTGTAATAACTACAGCTATTATAGTTAATATGAGTTTACAACAACAGCTATAAACCGTTACGAGTGTATGAACCGGTATTTTAAACCGATATAAACCGTTCCAGTCCTTGTTGGTAGACCTGCATGCGTGCAGTCAAATCACTTTACTGATGTCAGTTTTAAAAATTATTTTACAGCATATTAAAATACAATATTCGGAAAGCCAGTAAATGCAAATGCAAAGTAGATTATTTTCAGACTATAGATTTTTACCTTATAAAATAATATTATTTTTAAATGTACGTTTAATGACAACTTTATATCTCTATTTTGCTAATTGCTAATTAATAATTACTTCTGACTGACACCTTATTACATGAACGAACGTAATTTTCCAAAAATAACCCTTTTGACTTTTGTTATTTTTTATAATTGAGAATAACTACTATAGCAGTTTTCATTCATTAATAAATATTGCCTTTCGTTTTAACAGATCCTATCTACAAATTTTGATGTTCCTACCAACCGCGCGGACCACACGCATTGTCGTCGTCCTCCTCTGGGTTGCGTGAAAGGACGCTCAGAGCGGCTAGACTAGTGGCAAATGCTTCGTAAAATTAAAACGATTACTGGCGTTATTGCTCTTTAATACGTATAAAACATGGCCAACGCTACGTTTTATACGGCAGTTTTCACACGACTTTACATTTCGTTTGATATATAAGAAAGTTAATAACGTTTGACTACCATTTTAAAATTCGTTCGGTACACTAGATAACGAGGTATTTGTCATTCTACTCTACTACCGTTCACGACAATTGAACCCCCTGATCCCCACTCCGATCGGCTGCGAGCACAAAGGCCCTTTTAATAGCCTCTGACGTCAGACGGGAAACACTATTCTCGGAGCCGAGCTATAAGGCTGACTGTAGTGTACCATATACCTGTGTAAACTAACGTAAGCTATAGAAATGTAATCTATGAACTAATTTCTATGATTTTTTCTACACTGTGATAACCATTTCTCAATGTAACATAATAACTTAAAATATCATATAGTCTGTGTGCTCCTGAATAAATAATATAATAAATTAGATAAAGAAGACTTTCATTAAAATAGTACCTGGGCGACCAAGCTTGGTTCGGTGTAGGTGTCCATTAGGTTTATAACATAACATAACTTCACGCTGTATCCCCAACGGGGTAGTCAGAGAGGACGGAGCGCCAGGAGTCGCGGTCCTTACACACCTCTTTCGCTTCCTCAAATTATGTAGGTTTAGGTTTATTAGTATATCAAAAAAAATCTAACCATATTTTGGAAGGAGAACGCGCATTTCGGCGTTGTAGACATACGCTCTAGTCACTATCTATTGAGAGAGCAAACTCTTTTGCGAGATTAAGTCCGTGAAAACACGAAGAAAACCATTTTTTCCAGAATTGAGACCTGGCTAGATCGATTTTTATAAATACATAAATGTTACAAATTTTATCGAAATCGTTACAAACGTTTTCAAGAACGCGATTACAAACATACAAATATTGCGCGTATAATAGTAGGTTGTCCAAATCCTACTTGCCAGTACAATTATGCCAATAAAACTAAAAAGTGTCTATGTATTTTAATAGTTGTTTATTTATTAATTAAAAGTAAACTCTACATTTTCAACAATTGCTTTCCAATGCTGTGGTAAAGCCTAAACGCCTCGATATTTACCATATTCTGAATTTTTAGTAATTTCGATTTCTAAGGCTCTCATGAACTCTGCCCGTGTATCAGAACCCTTGCCACTTAAATTGCGCGTAATCGTAAGAGCTCTAGTCTGAGACAATAGCGCAATAATAATAAGTAGATATGTTTCATGTCGCTACAAACAAGAAAAATTCTAAATGTAGCGGCAAGTTTGAATCGGACAACCTTATTTTTTTATTGAAAGAGCCCGCAAACTAGCAAGCAAGTCACCTGATGGAAAATGATCACTGCCGCCCAAAAATGACGGGTGCGCTGCCGACCTTTAAAGAAAGGAGGTGGAAGGCGGGAGATGGGCCACCGGCACTCACCGAACGAAACACAACAGCAATAAATGCTGTTATTTCAAACCGATATTCTGTGAAAGGGTGGTACTTCACCGGGCGAACCGGCTCAATTCGTGCTGGCTCTACCACATAAACCTATATTAGTATTGTCATGAGCTGTGGGTAATAAGATGCTGGTTAAAGGTGCAGAGTTTATTTCACACATGAACTTAATTACGGCGGTTCATAGTCTTCGTAGTCGCCCCTCGAAGTAGGAACTCGCATAGTAGTCACCGAAGGTATACGCTTCACTCACAAACAACGGTCCAGAATCGCAGTTGTTTTATCTAAAGTCGTCGCAGTAGTCGTTGTAGTAATTTTCGTAATTCGCCTTAATGTCGCCTTGAAATATCGCTTCGATCGATAGCCGAAAAACTGACTCTGCGATGGACGTGTAGTTCTATTGGTAGTCCGATAAAAAAAGTGTGGAATCTTCCAGAGCAATCCCGAATGCTAGTAGTAATAACGCATAGAAATAAAGAGTGGAACCTTCTAGTTAATTACACTCGCTAACAATAATTCGACATTGTTCTCGACGCGGCCTGTTTTGCATGAGTAATAAAATTGTATGATTTGACACGTCATCGCTCCGGAATTTTCGAAGTACAACCACAGATTAATTAGTTACTAACGTAAAATACAACTATGTTCTGGTTTCTTAATTTTGCTTATACCATTTTAATAGTAGACCTTAAATTTAGCAATGCGTTTTAGGTCATAGCGCTGCAAAGCCTAGATCTCGAGATATAAGCAATAAAAGTTCCGTGTCTCGTGTCATTTCAAAATCGACCTTACTGCTTGGACATAAGATCCAACCGCAAGTATACTAGGATAGTATAGACTGGCAGGCTCACCTCTTTATGCACGGTGTGCGGATTGTGGTCCTCGACCGTGACGGAGCCGACGGTGCAGTCCAGCTGCGTGTAGGACGGCTTGAGCGCGAGCCCCGCGGCCGCGCCGCGCAGCTGCACGGCCCCCAGCCGCCGCCCGTCCGTGGCGAAGCACAGCTCCACGGCGCCCACGCGCGCGTTCACCTTCAGCTGGATGCTCTCCACCTGCCGGCGCCGCGGCGGCGTGCTCGCTGCACTCGCTGTTCGAGACGATCACGGTAGGTGCACACGCAGCGAAATAACGTTGCATCACATCATTTGTATTTATTTTATTTATTTTACACTAGACGTGTGTAACTCCTTACTGGAACGACTCCGTGAGCCGTTTCTTAAGGCATTGTTTCTCAACCATTTTTATGTCGCGACTCACAAAAAAGGCAAAAAGTTAAGTATAAAGTTTTGCAACCCCTTCACTATAAAATTATAATTATAATAATATTTTAATTAATAGTTTATTTATAATTTTAATTTACATTTACAAGGCTCCCTCGGGCGATAAAAACTCAAAACCGTGCATTACGAATATAAATAACCGCGTGTGTAAATCGCGCCCGCCTGTCTGAGGGTCTAAAATTACTGTCTAGGAGAGGTTTTAACCTGCGCTGTACTTGCACGAACTTGTCAAATAAGCCGCCCGTGCATCCCGTGACAAGCTAGACAGGTTCAAACATGTTAAATGCTTTAGTTATAAAAACAAAAGGACGCGAAGCAGAGTTTCATTGTCATTTACATTTTTAGGGAAGTAGCACTGGGAAACAAGTACATACAACAACGATATTATCTCACTCACCCAGTGTTTAATTTGTATAACAGTAAAAAAATTAAATCAAAATGGTCAAATTTGTGACAAAACGAAATGTGCTTTCTACGTATAGTGAAACAGTGTATAAAAACCATGTTATACAACGACGCATACTTAAAATATGGATTTATTGCATTGGATGACAAGCTACAATGTGTTGTTTGTTTTCAAGTCCTATCCGCAGAAAGCATGAAGCCTTCGAAATTACTTCGGCATTTGGAAACAAGACACCTGTGCACAAAGAAAACCGTTAGAATTCTTCGAGCACTTGTTTTGAAAAATCAACAAATTGTTCTAAAAAAAATCCAGCCATAATGAGACTACAGCACTTCATGCATCCTACTTAATAACACGAGGGAATCTAAGCTCCATAGTATTGCGGAAATACTCATTTTAGCCTCTGCCATTGATATGGTCAATATTATGATAAGTCTGAAAGAAGCTAAAAAATTAAAAATAATACCCCTTTCAAATGATACAATATCGAGACATATTAATGAAATGGCCATCGATATTCGCAACTAAATAATTGAAAAAGTTAATGAAGTGAATTTTTTGCCGTTTAGTTTAACGAGTCAACAGATGTGTCGAACTTCGCGCAATTTTTATGTTTTGCGGAAACCTAGTAACGGAAGCTTTGAAAACATTGCTGTCCTTTTCCTTTGCTTCTTCTTAACTGTGCGAAAAAGGTTTCTCGTCAATGGTGGTTTTGAAAACTAAATACAGAAATAGTCTGTTATCACACGAAAATATATTACTTATGAGTGTTTGCAAAGATGATCCACGTATAGAAATACTTCTAAGTGAGAATCAAAGCCAACCATCGCATTAATTATTATTTAATGTTCATGATTAATCATTTGAATTAAACAAAGTAAGCTATGAGTTTATTTTTTCATGTTGTTATTACATGGTAATATTTAATTATATAACACTACACTAAAATTTATTCCTTTAATAAACGAATCTTTTGTATATAGGTCTTATTTTTTTTTTACGGACTGCAACTACCTTTAATAACAAACGCGACCCCCCCAAAGATCGCGACCCCCAGGTTGAAAAACTAGGCTATAAAGTAATCTACTGATCCGAATGACTCACACGCCTACAAATGCATCATTTGGCTCAATTTCTATCTCGCTCGGTCGGTTCGACGACGGTAAACGCACCGCTACGCTGTTCGGGGCGCTTCGGACGAAATCGCACCGCGTTGGCGATCGCCATCTCACTATACCACGTGTTACGCGACAGGAAAAAATTGATGATCTAGCGTTTTGTAAAAGTAAAAGAGATGCAATACGAGTTTAAACACGCTCTTGACGGCAAGCGATGTCGCCATGTTTGTATATTTACGTTTGATTGACCTGTGTTTACGGAAGTGAAAACCGGTTTTCCTAAGTTGCAAATTGCATAAAAGTTTATAGAACGAGTGTTTCACAAAATGAATATGTATGTATTACATTAATAAAAGTCAATTAATTAAAAGCGATATTATATGGAGGAATTTCATTGATTCGCGCGAGAACTATATTTTCTGCTCTAGTTGAGAATCGATGATCCAAATGATCCAAATGAAATGTTTCACTGATTCGAACTTTTGGACTGATCCAAATACAAATGATACAATCATATCAAAGATAGATTTTTGCCACGCCTATTTCACACTAGCTGTACTCGCAACTTCATCCGCGAGAAAAATTCTTCCGTGGTTAGTCCGTGTAGAGGTAATTTTTTGAGAAAAAAAATATAGATTATGTCTGTCTACGGACACATACTATCTCTGAACCCACCGAAATCGGTTCAGCGGCTTAGCATTTCCACACAAAGTTTCATCGTCCTTTTCACTCCTTTAGGGGTAATTCTTGTTCAAAAAAGCAACCTATGTCCGTCCCCTGGTGACAAATTATCTCCATGCTAAATACCATAATGGGTTTGGCGGTTTAGCCACTGAAACGTAACAGACAGACAGACAGACTTTCGCATTTATAATATACCTAAGTATGGAACTATGGATAGGAAAAAGATTACAAGAAAAACATAATATAATAGAAACTGCAAACTGTACTTGTAAGAAACTGTGTTGCGATTGACAACGCCCACCCCCAGTTACATTTATACAAGAATAAGTTCCCAGCAAATGTTTTTTAAAAAAAAGAAATATACTTATGATAATAAAACATTGCTGCTGCTCGGAATTTTAAATTGCTTTCAACTGGGGATTTGGGTGTTGGAGGATATAGACGGGTATTTATCAATGATCACCTAATTGGTCCGAAATAAACAATTGTTGACTAAAACTAAAATATGGCCAAAGAACGAGGTTTTTTATATATATGGGTCAAACATTGCAAAATATTTGTGAGAAAAAACAATACATCCCCAGTGTTAATTATATATGCCGAAAGAGACTTCAAAAAGATTGTTTAATGTTGAATATTATTTTTAAATTATTACCTCCAATGCATTATCTTATTTATTATTTACTTAATTTTCAGAGTTTGAGAACCATACGCTGTTTACTTTTTATTTTGATACAGTCAAACATTGTGTAGTTACTGTTTTATTTTGATTTAGATTTTTTTATGTAGCATCACCAATATTTTATTGGACTTTATTTTTTCAATATGCCCTCACATATAAATAGAATTATTGAACTTGTTTTTAATCAATTTAAGTGTTAGAGTGTTTATGATATATGGTTTTATGTACTGTGGTTTTATCTTTTTAAGGACATAATGACTTCCCTTAATATATATTATCAAAATGTTAGGGGCTTACGAACGAAGGTCGGTGTCTTCTCGAGAAGTCTTGCACTGAACTCATATGATATTATATAATTGACTGAAACTTGGCTTTTGGATGGCATAAAAGATTATGAACTTTTCGACAGTAGGTATTTGGTGTGTCGTAGGGATCGTGATTATAATGTAACTGGAGTCTTTGGGTGGCGGTGTTTTATTAGCGGTGCGTCGTGATATTGTTGCTGATGAAAAACCTCACTGGAGATCCAATGCTGAGGACATTTGGGTTTCACTTACTTTAAAATGCTCTAATAACAATACTCCTCAAAAGTTACATATTTTTACGGTCTACGTATGTGCTCAAAATATGGGATATTCGTATAATTTGCAATTACAATCGTTTTCAAAAAAATTATTTCAGAATGTTGTCTGCTCCTAAAGATAATTATCTTTTATTAGGTGACTTTAATATGCCCAATTTGGAATGGTCTTCACAGTAGATTTCGTGAATTTAAATGCCTCAAGTGTTGTTGGATTGCATCAAATGTCTTTTATAGATATGTCATACATGCAATTTAGATCAATACAACCTAGTGAAAAATATTAATGATCGGATTTTGGACTTAATATGGTACAATAATAATGGGATAACAGTTGGTAGATGTGAGGACCCTTTAGTGCCAGAGGACCCACATCATAAGTCTTTAAACATAGATATAAATTTTATTGATTTAGAGCCGTTGACTTTTATGCCTAAAATTAAGTATCTATATAATAAAGGTGATGTATCAATCTGTCAGCAACTAGATAACACTAACTGGGCTCTCCAATGGTTCAATAAAAGCATCAACGCCGCCGTTGCCTTTTTTTATGATGTGTTAAATAAATTAATTAGTTTTTACGTACCAACAAAAGTAGTCTACCCGAGCAGTTATCCGCCCTGGTTTAATAACCACTGATAAAAATGTTAAAAGAAAAAATAAATTTCAATAAAAAATTTAAAACATATGGGCATCAATCTGACTATTTAACTTTTAAAATGTTGCGTAATCGAATTAAAGCTATGGAGCAACTTTTTTATTTTGATTATATTCGTAAAGTTGAAGCTTCAGTTAATAATGATCCTCAAATGTTTTGGGCATATATAAAAAATAGAAATAATTCAAGTGCATACCCTTCAGCTATGTATTATGACAATGAATGCGGTAATACGGGAGACGATATTAGCGAACTATTCTCTGTTTCATTTCCACTGTTCGACAAGTGTGTCCTAATTGTAGAAATGACAGTGAAGATCTACCTTCGAACAAAATTTTTTCAATTAACGACATCGAAATACTTTCTGACGAAGTTAAAAAACTCCTTTTACACTGCAAGAAATCTGCAGGACCAGATAAAATGTCACCCATATTTTTGGGCAAGTGCGCTGGTAGCTTAGCAATTCCTCTCACCATTTTATTTAGACGATCGTTAAGTGAGGGTACCGTTCCCGATATTTGGAAATCCGCATTTATGTCCCATCCACAAAAAAGATTCCCGTAATTGTGTTGAGAATTATAGACCCATATCCAAATTATGTGTATTTGCTAAAATATTAGAAAAAATTGTATATAAGCAAGTCTATTGCGCACTTAAACATTGGTTCAGTCCTTGTCAACATGGCTTCCTTATTAACGACTCTACAGTGACTAACTTTATAATATCTAAGGATTTTATCACTTCAAACATGCAGCAAGGGTTAGAAGTACATGCTATTTTTACTGACTACAGTAAAGCATTTGATAGAATAGATCATGTTATGTTACTAAGGAAATTACAGGCGGCAGGTATTCACAGTAACCTATTTAGATGGTTTACGTCCTATGTTGATTCAAGAACTCAGGCTGTTGTCCTTAATGGGCATATGTCAGGTTGGAGGACAGTTCCGTCTGGTGTGCCACAAGGCTCAATATTGGGCCCTTTGCTATTTAATATTTTTATTAATGATACAGACACGTGTTTCATAAATTCTAAAATTTTATTTTTTGCGGATTTGAAAATTGTAAAACCAGTTAGTACAATAGCCAACACAGCTTCACTTCAGAAGGATTTGGATAGATTTTACAAATATTGCCAACTTAATCAACTTGACCTCAACGTCTCTAAGTGTAACTTTATCAATTTTACACGTAAGCGTAACTTTACATCCGCAACATATACATTAGGTAATGAAATTATAAGTCAAGTTACAAAAATCAAAGATCTTGGCGTAGTTCATGATAGTAAATTAATTTATGATAATCACATTGATTTTGTTGTATCTAAGGCTTCTAGAGCGCTGGGGTTTATTATTAGGTGCACTAAAGAGCTCGGCAACATAAAGGCTATTAAAATATTATATTGTGCGTATGTGTGAAGTCACCTTGAATATGCCTCACAAATTTGGAGTCCTTATTATAACATATACATTAATCGTATTGAGGCAATCCAGAAGAGATTTTTGAGGTTTATTTCATTAAAATCTCGAACGATTGATGCTACGAGGGCTGCTATTTATGTATTCGGAATAACAAAGTGAAACAAAACATTTATTATAGTTTTACTGCTTTTCAAAATATTCACCATGATGATCCAATTTTCGTAGCACTTTTTCCATTCGGATTGAGGTATCTCCAAAACGTGCATTTTGAACGCATCAACAGCCTCTTCACGGCTCGAAAAACGTTGACCACGTAATTTATTCTTCACGGTTGGGAATAAATAGAAGTCGTTGGGGGCCAAGTATTCTTTCTTATTTCTTCAAAGACTTCTGGCAAACAAATGGTCGTGTACCATTCAGAATTAACTGTTTTACGATCCTCTAGTGGCACTGTAGCTACATGTCCATTTATACCAAAAAAAACAAGCGACCATTTGCTTCAAAGTGCTTTTATTGTTTTTGTTTGAACGAATGACTTTTGTTGGGTTCGCCTCATCTTGGAACACCCAAACCGTTGATTGTTGTTTAGTTTCAGGATCATACGCATATATCCAAGATTCATCACCTGTGTAGATATTATAAACAGCTTTTGACGCACCCTGATTGTACTTTTGTAACATTTTTTCACACCAATCGACACGAGCCCGTTTTTGGTCAATTCTCAAGTTGTGCGGAATCCAACGTGAATAAATTTTTTTTACAGCTAAATATTCGTGTAATATTTTATATATACTCGTCATACTTATGAAAGAGTTCCATTTTTAAATGTTATAATTACTTTTTTAATATGGTTCTGTAACTGCCCAGTTCCGGATACATAAATAGCAGCCCTCGTAATTATGAATCGCGTTGTCGTAGACACCACGTTTTACCGTTACATGCGTCGTGATATAGCAGACACGACTTTCTTGATTCGATTAGCTAATGGTTTGATTTATTGTTCTGAGCTTTTACGAAAAATAGCAATACGTGTACCACAGCGCTCGAGAGGACAAACAATTTTACATGTTCCTTACTCATCACTGAATTATAGACGTGGTTCTTATATGTGTAGGACATATAAGAATAACTTTAATAAACTAAAACTTGATATAGATTTGTTCTTTACTGGTAATGCTTCATTTAAGAAAATTTTTCGAGTTTTTTTCAAACTGTATAAGTTTTGATTCATGTTGGATACTTATGATACCTTGGTGAATCATATACTCGTATATACATATTTTATACATACCTTAACTGTAGGAACTCATAATTGGCCTTTATGATTGGCTGTAAGTTTCTCTTAAAATTTGTTAAAATAAAATAAAAATAAAATAACAAATATATCAAAACAAATAAAAATAGATAAACGTTATGTGTATGTGAATGTGTCTGTTAGTGTCTGTGTGTGTGAATGTCTATGATTGTGTGATATTGTTGATTGTATGGCAGTGTGAAATGTGTGTAAGTGTATATTAATTTGTTATTAATATGTTGTATTAATGTAATTTGTGTGCGCGTATCATTCAATAATAGGTAGTAGTTGTTAACTCATACAATAAATACTCTAGATGGTAACACCAACAGCTCCTCAACTAAAGATTTCTTAACGATTTCCTAACGACGAATGAAAAGGTAGGTTTATTAATCATGAACAACTGCGAAAAAATATTTGAAATACGATGAAAAATACAGGTTATTCGCTTTTATAAGTTCAGTAGTGACAAAAGAGTGAGAATAAATTCCATCGCTGTCGCTCACAGCGCAGGGCAATGTCACTGCGAGTTTGTGACAATCTGGTTGATGTCAGGCGTTTATATTGATTTAATCGGTTACCAGATACCGAACATCTGATATTGACCTTGGTCTGATTCAACTGAGTGTAACTTTAGTTAACAATTTTGTAACAGATTTTTTATAAAACAATAAATTTTATAAAACTTGTGCAAGCTTTTTTTTTCATTTGTTGATCTAATTAGAGAATAACTTTCTATTCGGCTTCCTGATGGAAACCGGAGATAAGGTTAGGAGTAGGAGTAGGAGTAACTAGAGTGAAAGGTTATTTATTTATTACCTTTAGATTTTGCTGTCGAAAATTCCTCGTCTTCCATAATAGTCTCCAGTGGACCTGCATTCGCGACTCTGTCTACCGTACTTGTGATTTGTTGGAGTCGTGTCTAAACAAAACCACATCAGTCATAAGTAAAAATAAACTTACACATATCATACTACCATATTACACGCAAACACAATGTTTATTATTTACCTGGTACTCGTTCACGATAACTAAAATTTCTTGTAAGCCTTGGAGATGGAGCAAGATTCGTAAATTTGTGAAGTCCAATTCAATCATTTGTTCAACTGACCCATAATAACTTCGAAACTCTGGACATTTTTTGTCAACCTAAAAGTTGTGAGTGACAGGTAGAGATAATACAATTTTATATATTTGTATTTATAGCCAATATATACTCATTTTAATCATAAAAAATCATTACCTAGTATTTTACTAATGAAAAAGAACTTCAATTCAAATTATAATGAACTCTGCAATAAAAAGCAAATTATTTTAATCAGTGTACTCACATTACAATAAGTAACTGTGAATAAATATTGTTCTTTTAGGTCAGATTTGTTTTCAGTAAATAACTCCGGTGTCTCGATCATATTTATTGTCTTGTGCCCTATTCTATGATGTTTCATACTGACTGCACCAAGACGGACTGTCGCTTCTACAGTGAAAGTCTTCTGAGTAGCAGTCAACTCCAACAGATTTAGTGAAAACACTAGGAACTTTTCGTAGTTTTGAGACGAATCTGTGGTCTTGCGATTGACGGAGAGGATCAGTTCTGTGGACAAGACATTTGTAAGTATATTGTACTCATTGTATATTGTAGTTCCAGGGTTTAGAGTCAATTCATTAAAAAATTAGAATCAAAGTTGAAAAGAATAATATGAAAATTACAAAAAACTACTCATTCACCTGACTACTGTTTGACTTCACAACTGTTTTTTTTTAAAATAAGTACAGTTCAAGATTAACGGACGCCTACCTTGCAGAGTTTAGAGATTTAAGATTTATCTAGGTTAGAGATAAATAGATAGATGGTGATCAGGGTCTGATTCCACCATCAGACAACTATTGTAAGAATACACAGATATCGGCAAGGCAAGATCTCGTGTCGTAATTTCGTGTAGTATTCCCGGAAAGTAGTAGCGGTACCTTCATATAAGCCCAAAAGCCCGGCTTGCCTTACTAAAATGCTCAGTCAAGAACATAGAATACTAACGTGTCAAGAATGAGTCATAATTATTAACATCAAAACTTCAAATCATATCAAACAGTTTTAATTTCCCGCGAATTACTTGTCAAACGAAAACAGTGTAGCAATCTTAGAGAAATAAACCAGGTTTTTGACCCCAAGTCGCGACCAATCACAGCGTCGGTCGATCGACATTAACGACCTCTCAAGGCATAATCAGAGCAAAAATCAGAGTAATCAATCGTCTCACTCTCACGCGTTGGCTTGCAGCCCTTTCTCTCTAATAGCAAAATTCGTTATAGCTGTAGCTTCTTTTACTCAGGTTTATACTTCGATCACAAAAAAAAGAAAAAATACACAATCAACGCTCCAAAAACGTCCGATCTAAATATGTACTCAATGAGTATTTGGGTGCACATTGTTTTAGTAATATTTAAAAAAGCTAACAGCAAACATGTCAAAGTACTCCTTCAAAAATTGTAAAAAATACACGTCAAGAATGTTAAAAAAGCCGGAGATTCTTATTTTCGGAAAATAATTAAGATCATTTAATTGATCTGTTCATTATTTCGTAATAATAATAAGGTTACATAGCTCTATTTAATTCGATTCGTGATTAGATTGTCCAAATGACAGAATCTTAACACCATTAAGTATAAAATCATAAATAAGAAGTTTATAACCATACTACTGCATTCATGTCTAGTTTACATTTACAAGTTGAATTTTTAATCTTGTAGATTGTAGTTGCTTGATTTTTTAAGTATATTTTTGGTACTGAAAATTAAATATTGTAAAAAAGGATTTACTGTACTTAATTATGAACAAAAAAAACTACAATCAACGCGCTACTTAGTCTACCGTGCGGTCATTGACCGTCAGCAGTCACAAATAAAATTGGTTTGTTGACGTGAAAACAGGCGAAATGTAAACTAAGAATGACCTCCCGTGTGGTTAAGTGCCGTAAAAGACAGAAAGAAGTCATGATATGATAACTTATCATATGTATAAAAAATAATCTTACATTACAAGAAATTAAATAAAAATATTGTGATGTATTATGCAACTAGTAGCCAGCCAGTTTTTAGTACGTAAGTTATTTTTATTGTATTTTTATGCTAAGTATTGGAATTCTCTTTAATGAATTGGAAATAAATTACTGATTACGGTGGATAAGAGCAGTTCGCTTAGAAAGAAGAGAATGAGAGATGACTGGTTACCAAATAATACCAATAGGGTGTGCTCTATACATTTTGAAAATGAAGAAATCTATTCTTGTTGTAGAGGCATCGCATGTTATCTAATTGAAGACTGAAATCTTGCAGTAATGCTAAATCGATATTTCTCAAAAACTGTAGAATAATAAACATAATTACAGTTATCATCTGTACTGTTTTATATATAAAAAAAAAATCTTTATTAAATTCTACAAAACACTAACTAAATAAATTAATTACACTCTAAGGCAGCCATTCCCAAAGTGGGCGATAACGCCCCCTTGTGGGCGCTGCAGGCCTAAAGGGAAGCGGTAAGAGACCCAGAAAAAAAATGGGAGCGTTGTGTAGAGGCCTGGGGGGTGATTTGTAATTTCATTTAGCTAGGAAGCATCTTAGACAACGACTGCATGAGCTCTCGACTCAGTAGACAAAATAAGTTTGGGACTAAGGTAACGTAACACGTCAAAAACTTGTAAATAAAATGACGACGAACGAACGAAAGAACGACGAACTCGTAAATATGCTTTTTTTATCTTTTCAAATAATTTTTAAATATTTTCTCATATGAGAGAATCAAAATAAAAAACTAATTTCACGCAAATAAGGTAAATAAATATTACCAATAATTTGCGTTGCGATTCGTAGTAATGCATACAAACATACTCGCTAACTAGCACTTTCCCGTGCGATCACGTGATCAGTGATAACGTGTGCCAGGCATCCAGTCGCCGTTGTCTTTGGAATGTAATATGAAACGTTTTAAACGCCAGGCTACAGTTGAATAAAGAAAAAATAGAGTTCATTTTCAAAGTTGACTGATGAGTTTGTGACCTTTCCTGTTTCGGTGTATTTGAATCAGACGCGTGGTACCGTGTTTTTTTTTGCCATAATTGTTCTGAATTACATTTCCATAGTATTTCCAAATTTGTTGACGTACATATTATTTTTTTTACTTTTTAGAGGTTTTTTTATGAGTTGGGGGTTTCATATATTTTTAATTTATTTTATATCTAATTACATTATTTAATGAGTAGATATAAAAATTTAAGGCTCGAGAGACCTCGATTCAAGTATTCAAAAATATTTGGACTCCACTTAAAATGACTTGCCAATCCCTGGTTTAGAAAATTGTCTCTATTTCCAATGGTTTTCATCCATTATTACCAGATTACGTTAAAAAACACAAAATATTAAAAATGTGTCATATTTTTGCATATTCTATACCCATCTATATATATATATTTTTTCTTTGACCGCGATAAACTTGAAAACTATTAGACCGATCGGCATGGGACCATGATCATGCGACGCGGAATTAGTTGTAGATGGTTTTAGGCTATTTATTTTTCAAATTCCATCAACCCTTTACCATTTATCAAACAAAAATGTACTATTACGTACAAAAGTTTCACTTACGCTCAGCGAAGCTGGCGGGAAACGGCTCGTACATAATAAACAAAAAATAAAAATATATATATACAATGATATTTAAAACCTGTTAGAATGAAACAAGTCTGAAAAAAATCACACAGTGAGCCGTTCGGTCGGTGTCGAATTACAGAATGTGTCAACGCCTACAATATCAGATTTTGAGCAAGCAATGTATTAAAAAATGTTCTTGCAACTAACCTTTCATGATAAAGAACGCTTCAACTTCCGTCAGTTGCACAGTTTGTTCATCGGTTTTCTTTTGTGTTAACCGAGCTGTGTCTCTTTTTTGTTTTTCTACTGGGTCCAAATATTTTAATAGTGATAAACTTGAGCTTTTTGATTCACTAGGCTGTAAAAAAATAATAATAGTTGACGTTAGTAACTAATTAATCTGTGATAATAGTATTTATTTTAGTATTTGTGATCTAATTCATCAAAATAATATATACTATAACTTAACTATAACGTATATGAACAAGTAACTGGCAAAAAAGTTCGACAAAATATTTTTTTAAGATACAAGAATTCTATTCCGCGAAAAATGATTTCGAATTACTTTTCCATTTGTCGATAGAATAAGGATTCCAGTATGGTTTACATAATTAAGTAACATGTCTAACTAAAACAATGCTTTATGAATAATAATAATTATTAATTAATGCTACTCTCGTTGCTGCAAAAATTAAAGTACAAAATACAAATGAAAAATATTATGAACGTGACTATAAATATGTATAAGATGGGTTAATCTACGAATGTAGGGCATCTATATTAGTGATACTGAAGTTAATCACTGCTAACTTTCATCATAATTATCTAAAATTACCGCTTGTTCTTCCGGCATTAATATATTCGCTTCTAT
Source organism: Zeuzera pyrina (assembly GCA_907165235.1). Lineage (NCBI taxonomy): Eukaryota > Metazoa > Arthropoda > Insecta > Lepidoptera > Cossidae > Zeuzera > Zeuzera pyrina. Next base: position 17,323,896 of record OU015624.1, read on the forward strand.
TATTCGCCCGCTTATTACAAAACCAACTTTCAGACAAAGTGTCTTTATGAAAACAAAAAATAAAGAAATTAAGCAAATAGTACATTTTCATTTGTTTAAGAGCCTCCGCAAACTGCACACTTAACTATCGGCCGATAGTTTAATAATAATAATAAAACTTTATTGACATTCCAGAATTTACATGTTTTTGTGAAAACTCTGAAACCTGAACTAGGTATAGACCTGTATCTCAGGAGTCAGCGTCCTCTCCCATATTAAATGAAACAGCATGTCATTTGCTTGCTTGTTAGTGCAGTGCATGCGCGAGCGTGTGAGTGCATGTGTGAATGTAATTGTGAATGTTTAAGTGTGTGTGTGTGTGTGTGTGATTGTGTGTGTATAATATATTAAGCGTTTTTGCATGAGTGTGTGAAAATGTTTTTTCTTTTTAGCGAGTATATACGAATTATTTTACGATACTTTATTAAACAGGCTCTCAGTGTCATGATAATCCAAACATAAAAGATGATTTCGTTATTTTTCTTTACATTCGTGGTAAGAGAGTGGATAAAAATTAAGTTGTTTATTTAATTTGTTATATAGATATACACTTAGGTAGTTACTTTGTTTTCTAGCGAACGAAGGACGACAAGAGACATGTTGGAGCACATTAGGTATGATTCTTTTTTTGCGGTATAAATTAGTCATAAAGTTGTACAAAGGTGTTGGTACATGACCTGATGGAAAATGTAGATTTGTCTAACGGTAAGGACTTGACATTTCTTGTATAGCAATGAGGTTGGACACCTGAATGGGCTGAAGGTCATTGTTTTAAGAAGTGATCTTTGAGCCCTTTCTAAATGTATAAGATGACTTCTTCATGTACCTCCCCACACCTGGATACAATAGGTAATTAGAGATTGAGCCATTGCACAGTATACTTAAGTCAGTAGTTTGGTGTCGGCCACATGTCGGAGATTTTTAAATACCCAGATTAATTTCCTAATTCTTGTGATGATGAATTCTATATGGGAAATCCAGTTCATTCTTTCATCCAAAGTGACACCAAGATACTTAACAGATGTTGTTCCATTTATTAATAGACACGAACAGACACTACCCTCAGATATATCGCAAGAGTGTATTTTTATAGGGCTATCTTCTACTATGCTTTTTCTAGTACTAAATTTGATGCAGGAAGTTTTTGAGACATTTAGGGTAAGTATATTAGCTATAAGCCAGCAGTTAACCTTATGGAGTCCCAATTCGGTGCTTTGTTCAGTTTAGTTGGGTTATAATCAGTACGAAGATGTATATACCATTTATCCCATTTTAACCACCACAAACCACCAATTATTATTAATAGAACAATGAACGTCGTCATAAGTGTAAAAAGTTGTATTTTTAAAAAACACTTAAAAATGAAGATTAGGAGATAATTATTGTTTGCACATCGCAAACAATAATATTCTTCTGTAATTATTCTGTCTTACATTTTATTAGAGTGTACCTAAGTGAAATGATTTATGACACTAATTTGATCTAGGAATATTTTTTATTAATCTTTAAGTGACATGGAAATTAAAAACAAAACGCTTTACAAATAACCAAAAATCTTTCAATGCTGTACTACATTGGATAATTTTAGTGTTATTTGTTAGAATTACACAGTTTCGTTTCGTAATACGAGGGACCAGCAAACGGTGAGAATTTTGCGAAATTTTGGTTAGTTTCTTGCTTGATTACATTAATCAAAAATGAAAAAATAAAAATATTGTGTGCATATTACAACGATTCAGTATCGGCTGATAAATCAGTTGTCTGAACTACACGATTGCTTTCAAATTAAACTATCGGCAAACTATCGCCCAACTCCTAGATCAGTATGGCGCTTTTCCACGCGCGCACATTTGATGATTGTTCAGTCGGCCGACTTGGCCGTTAGTTCAGTTTGCTCTCAATGTTACAAAGTCTATATAGAACTTTTTATACGATTTTTGTTATATATTTTTAAATTTCTTTTTTGTTACTTAAAAAATTATTTTATGATATAATTATTAAATATACATACATACATACATATCTTCACGCTGTAACCCTAACGGTAGTCGGAGAGGATGGAGCGCCAGGAGTCGCGGTACTTACACACCTCTTTCGCTTCCTCAAATCTCATCATTCTCCTCACACATTTTCGCCTAGGTATGCGAGTGCTTTTGACATTTCCGTCTACTAACAACCGTCCTTACCGTCTATTATTAAACATATTTGTTAAATATCTTATATTATACATTTTATTTGTTATTGTATCCTCCTTCGCTATCGTTAGTCCAATTAATTTGACAATATCATTGAAGCTGGATGTGCTCATTTCGATAAAAGGTGAAAAATTTTTTGTGTACTTAATCTAGTAATTTGGAATGCATCATATAATAAGTTTTCTATTCAATAATCTATCACTTTAGATGGGATCCACCCAGTATCTGTTTCTTCTTGGTCCTTCTCCTCTATTGTATAAATACAATAACTTTTATGAACAATTTCGTAGTAACTTTTATTACGTAACCACTCTTTTCAAAGCCGATCACTAACTAGCAAATCGTTCGAGAGCACTTGGCCGACTGTTTGGTTGGTCTGCGGACTCACCAGTAACCCAACTGTTTAGTTGGCGCAATACGCGCGTTAGTAGCCCAATTCGATCACACTGTTGGCCGATAGTTTAGTCTGCAGTCTGTTGGGACTCTTAAAGACAATGAAACTTTTTCTACTAACCTTTAACTGCGTTGATTCTTCGGATCGCGGAAGAGGCATGCTTACCAATATTTCACACAGTGTCAACAACCTATAAATTAATAATACAAAATAATGCAAAACCTTTGATACATTACTGATCGAACACTTAATAATACAAATTACAAAACAAATTCTTCTTTGAATAAAAAAAAGCACGATACAAGCATGTTGAGTACGCATACAGATACGCAGTCTCGTAACTATTCATTAAACTCTATTTCTTGACGAATTTGCTTGCTTACAAAAACACACAATGTTACAATATTTGTTATAATTCTTTGTAACTAAACTTCGCATACGATTTCTTTTTTCAAAATTTTTGTATTGATAGTTAAAAAACAAAAGCAAGGAACACTTTGATAATCAGTTTGAAAGAATGATTTAGAAGTTCCAAAAAAAACACCACATCCAATAGATAAAATGAACTATAATGACTGACTTATAGTGCACTCTCTGTAAAATACTGCTTGAATGAGTCGTTAGAAAAAACTTCTACTGTAAAAACGAACTCAACTAAACTCACCTGTCTTCTGAAACACTAATAGCAATCTTCTCCAGTTCTCCCCTGACCTTTATTTTTGGCATTCGTGGGTCATCCGTAATTAAGCACTTGTGTATTTGTATTAGTAGGTTTGTTGGCTGAAGTAAATGTAAAGGAGTGGCTTCACTTGAACCTATCGCTGACTGCCAGTCCTCTCTCGATGTCGCTATTACAATCTAAAACAATACAATTATGAGTGGCAACTCTGACGTCTAATTCTATATCCGACTACGTTGAAATCGTAGTTTTCATTTTCAAAGTTTTTCCTACACTAGACTAGTTATTTAGATAAATGGAAGGTCAGGCAATGACATATTCAGACGTAATCTAGGAATAGAGAAAATTTCGAAGTTGCTTTACTACTATGCAATGATTGATATTTTCTTATTTTCAAATGGGAAATTATATATTAGTTGTTATTGAATATATCATGACTGTTTAGAAATCATAACTTTAATAAATAACAATTAAAGGATCTAAAATCTTTATTAAAAACAGTTTATGTTTATTAATTATTATTTATCTAATGTAATGTAAATGTAATAATGTAATAAAAATAATGTAATTAAGAACATAGTCAAACGTGCTACAACCGTTTCGCGTACGATTTGTATTTGTACAAATCCTTGACTGAAAGGTTAATAAATAAATATTATAAAGAATGAAGTTAAATCGTATTGCGCGCTATTCACATTTCAGTCTTACAGACTGTGTACATTTCACAATGAATCTGTACGAAATGCAGTACGAAAGCCGGACTTTTGAACAAACTTACAAAGTTTGACTGCAAGCCAACATGCGAGAGAGAGACAACTGATTACTCTGATTATGTCTTGAGAGGCTGTTAGTGTCTGACTGATTGTTGCCACTGATTGGTCGCGACTTTGGGTTAAGTATCTGTTTTCTTCTGTTATTTTCGTTTGACAATTCACAGGAATCTTTAAAATCGTTTGATAAACTTTAAAGTTGATACCTATTCATCCTTTATTCTTCACTGAGCATTTCAGTAAGGCAAGCCGTGTTATTGGACTTGTATGAAGGTACGGTCAGTGGAGGAAAGCCATATTTTTTTAATTATGAGAAAAATGTTACTATGATCAATTAACAGTGTTCGTAAGTTCATAATTAAGTACAGCAAATCCTTTTTAACTATCTTTAATTTTCAGTACCAAAAATATATTAAAAACATCAAGCAACTACAAGATTAAAAATTCGACTCTATTAATCAGAACAGAAATAAAAGTATAACCCGAGTAAATTAGACGTGAATACGGTAGTATGGTTACAAACTTCAAATTTTATACTTAATGGTGTTAAGGTCATATCATTTGGACAATCTAATCACGAATTGAATAAAAAAGAGCTGTGTAACGTTATTGTTATTACGAAATAATGAACACATCAATTAAATGATAATGATGAAAATAAGAATCTCCGGCTTTTTTTTAGCATTCTAGACGTGTTGTTTTTACAATTTTTGACGAAGCACTTTGACATGTTTGCTGTTAGCTTTTTCTAATATTGCTAAAGCAATGTGCACTCAAATACCCATTTGAGTGCATATTTGGATCCAACGTTTTTGGAGCGTTGATTGTGTATCATGTTTTTTATTTGTGATCGAAGATAGCATTGCAGTTTGAATAAGATTATTTTTTATTTCATTCTCACAAATTTACGTTAGTAACTAATCTGTGCTCACAGATGCCAGTAGCGACATCTTTTATTCTTTGGAGTGAACTATGAAATCGCAAGTATCTGATTGGCTCCATATGGGCATATTAATGAATATATATAAAATAAATAATATAAATGATACAAATAATGAAATGCTTTAAAAGCTTTTAATATCCACTGTTTCATGTAAAATCAGGAAATTAGCAAACCAGTAGGCCCTGGACGACGTATATCCTGGACATCTGCAAATGCCCATAGTCTAGTAATGGGAATATTACATAAATAGTGACCATATTCAGTTTTCTGCCTTTCCGCTCTACAATTTTCAAATTTCGATCTCGATGTGACCCATCAGATCCTTTTCGCAACACATCGTCCTGAACTTCGAGTTTTTAACACAGGTTTGTTTACATTATAAATTTACTTTGTGTCAAACATATTTTCGTCTCTCTTTCTATCTCATTGAACTTAACAACGAGTAAAACACTTAGCTACAGTAAGAGGGCAACATCGTACTGTCGGTGTAATTCGTATCAGCTCATGACCGATTTGAAGTACAAAACTGAAATAATTATTTGTAAAATACTCGTAAATCTTATATGTTGGCTACTAGTAGCCAATAATAATACCAATATTCGCAGAAATAAAAATATATCATGGTCAGCCGTGTATTGTTGTACTGTGATCCTTCTCTTCCCTTCCTAGTCACACACATTGGTAAGAGTGTAGAAACTAGGTCAACAAAAAGCGGACACGTTCTTAGAGCATAATCTCCATCCATTTTGATTCTAGGTCAGAGAAAATTACTCAAAGTGTCCATCTATCGGTTTATTGGTCTCTGTAGCAAAGTACTTGCCTGCATCTCCGTTAGTTTAAGCGCCATCTTGTCGTAGCTGTGCTCTGTTATCTCTCGCAGTATCTCCTCATCTGCAAGTCCCTCTTTGTACATCTTGTGTACATCTAAAGCTTGCTGTCGTGGCTCGGACTTGACGCTTATTGCACCGAGCTTTACTACGATACATGGTTCGCCACTGTAAAAGTCAGATTACTTAAAACTGTGTTCGTTTTTTACAAATAAGAATATGTTTATAGAAGAAAGCTCTGTGGCTTTTAGGACGTTCCTTTACTACAATCGTTTGAATTCTTGGTGCCACTGGGAACTCACCCAGTTCTTTGAATGTTACTCATGGTTAGTTGAGGCCATATTATACTTGGAGACCATGGCGTGTGTAAAACAAACTAATATCACACATTAATTAGTTTACTAGCATAAACTAATATGATGAAATTATCAAGCAATCACCAAGTTCTTCTTAGATAAGTCTAAGATCTAATATCCAATCGTAATATCGTGAATTTATTTATAAACCCATCTTGTTTAATATCATTTTAACATCTTTTTATTTCCATTAACAGTTTTAACAGTCGAGTGTTTCGTTTTTTTTAAAATAAGTAACATTTTTTAATTCCAAACTTTTAGTTTTCAAAAATTGAAGATGATGCCTATCACAATCCTTGAATTAAGAACAATCCAACTATACTTTGCACTTCAAATTCCATCAAACCATTTAGCCTGCAGGAGGTCACAAAGAAACAGACATACATACATCCTCACTTACCATTACCCTCATTCTTGAGCAGTCGGGTTAAATCTAAGAATCTTAATTAGTAAAATGATTACTTTCAATGTGTTTGTCTGTACTTTGTACTCTGTACTCTGTACCGAACTAAAGTAGATTTGACGTTCAAAAATACCTTGTAATTGGGTTTACTTGAATAAATTGATTTAACTTTGACTTTTGCTAGTAAAATGAAAACTTTTTTGCGCGAACACTAACCCTTTGTACATCCCAGTTTGTGGAACGATTATGTAGGAGGCAGCTATGTCTATGTCCAAATCAATGAATGTGTGATGATGAACAGCATACTGCATACCCAGTGCAGACTTCTCTTTTAACTCCGACATCTTGTTTTCTGCTGCTGCTTGTAAACTGAGAATAAGTAACACTTAATCACATAGTTTTAAACACTATTTCAACACAACAACTTTCTAAACATAGGAAACTATATTATTGTTAATATTAATAGACTTTTTAACTAGTAAAATAGCACAATCCTGATCACAAGATATTGTTACCTAACTATAATCTCTTATTACATAATATATTATTAGATATAACACGTGTGTAATGTAATATTACATGTATTATGCAAATAAATATTTTTTTGCTTACGTAGATAAAGCCGTAGATTCGGTGGGCGGTTTGAAAACGTTGACTATTTCAATTACTGTCTGTGCGTCATAAACGATCTGTAATGGACGAGCCAACACCTTCACTCTCTGGTCACAACTACCATCTGGAAATCAAGTAGTGAGAAAGAAACAAAAAATTAATTACTAACTATAATAATAATTAATAATATCTAGTACTTGGAATTGCTGGTTAAAATTATTTTTTTACTGGAAATGCAAAATAAAATTATAACTACTTTCAGTCATCAACTTTCGTCTCTCCAGTGACAGTATAACTAAGTTTACAAAATATATAAATATTATTTATAAAACGTATCTTCATCACCAAGTAATAAAATGTGTAATTACCTAGCGGATTAGTTTCAAAAACAACATTCAGCAAATTAATGTCCTGTGTCACTTCTTTGGATGTAACTAACTGAGGTAAAAAGTCGCCTTGAGACACGCCCGTTACGCTGAATGCTTTCATATTTACATCGACTCTGAAAATCGTGACTTGAATTAACAATGTGCAGAAGATATAATACCTTTTCGTCAGCCTTAACGTCGGTAAGCTTTAACTTTAGAAACATAACAGGTTAAATAAGCACCTAAATACGAATCAATATCAATTAAACAAATCAAAATTACATGGCTATATTGTACAACTTCTCTCTATATTTCCACATAATTCTGTTATAAGATGACGTTCAATAAACCTGAGTTTCTTGCAAGTTCTCAATAAAGGCGAGATGTGAACCGATCGTAGACGTAACTTTTAAGATTATCGTGTAATGAGATTTGCCTGAATGCATTGTTCTGACTTTTAATACTAGGTAGTGAATACTGGATAAACTAGAAAAAGAGACGCCAACAATTTAAAGACGACGACATCAGGAAGACTACAGGATCATTATAGTTAAGAAAAACAAGGAACAGAAAGGAATGAAAAGAGTTCCGAGAGTCCTATGTCAGAAACCAAGCAAGCAAAACAGATTCCAAAGTACAATGAATTAGTAATATAGATCATAGTTTAGTATACGCAAGGCACGTCTTTTCTTTCTGTAATAGACAATTAAATAATTATATTTTTAGTTTTTTTGTTATTCCTAAACAATATAGGCTATTTTTATTTCTATTTTCTGATGAACACCAGATAATGCGTACCTTACAGCATTAGCGCTGGGTCTCTGTTTCATATCAACTTCGACGTTATCGACACATGCCTTTAACACTTCGGCTTCATCATTGACAGCCACTTGGAGTCTATCAAGACGGAAATGTCCTTCGATAGCCACATATTCAGTTGGTAAATGCAGTGGCGCCGAATTCTCCTGGTAATCTATGGCGCGGAATAGTTTTTCCTTTTCATCGGATGTCATGGCTTTCTCGAATTGTTTCACTGCAAATGTTATAGTTTATGAAAGTTTATACAGCATATGTTTGTCCATTGAAATTTTAAACTACTAAAAAAATCATGTTACAGTATTAGATGAATCATCAGTATTTCTAAATCATATACCTACTATACATCCTTTTTTGTGCATTTCAATGGACCTAATAAAGTTCGGAAATACGTACATAAATCATGGTTGGTTATAAGTTTAATCGGGAACTAATCGTAAACTGAGAGGGAGAAGATGTTTTGGATAAAATTGAATATCTTCATGTGGATTCAGTGGGTAAACAGCCAGAAATATCTCCTTGTGCGGTCACACAAAGCTAAATTAATGAAGTTTCAAACAAATTATTGTATGAATTATCCATAGATATATATCATATATACTAGCTGATGCCTGCGACTTAGTTCGCGTTTTTTATTTTTGAAATAGCCTATGTCCTTCCTCAGGATTCAAGCTAACTCCATACCAAATTTCATTGCAATCGAATGAACGGTATGGCAGCCCATAAAATACGAACAAACAAACAAACATTGATTTTTAGATATTAGATTGTATTTTATAGTATTGTCATATCTTACTTATAGCTGTTCCTTCTGCGAGTTCGTCATCCTTAGAACTGTTTCCAGACCACCAACCACCGAACCAGCCACGAGACTTCCTAGCTTGCTCTTCCAATTTGCCCAATCTTTCCACCTAATTCAATAATTATACTAAATTAATTGCAAGTACAATGTGCATGTGTATGTTGAGAATAAAATTTTATTAGTCACATCTACAAAACGATACAATACGACAAAAACTGGTGAGAGCGATGTTCTGCATCTCGATCAATTCACAAGCTATGATGACGAAGATAAAATATCTTCGAGAACTTTATTTTTTATAAACAGTAACTAAACGAAACTTAGTATTGTATTTAGTCACCTCCTGGCCTTTAAGTGTCTTTACTACACATATGCAAAGGCTGTATAAATAAATTGAACATTTGTCCACTAAATCCATGTAATTGTACAGATTATACTCATTGCATATATATGTACATAGCGTCCCGCCCCGGCTTCGCACGGTTAGAATTTTTTTTTAAATAATATACAGCCCATCTTACTTGCTGATAATCTAGCTTTCTATAGGTGAAAGAATTTTTTAAATGGGTGTAGTAGTTTTTGAGTTTATCCATTACATATAAACAAAGTTTACCTTTTTATAATATTAATATGTCTATCTAACATCAAATCAAGTGATATCACGTCTATGACTCTTAAAATTGCATCAATACTTTAAGAGATGTAGAGAATGAGGGAAAAATAATTTAAAAAAAAAACAAATTAAAGATAAATTAGTATTAAATATCGAATTCATTATGATGAAATAATTTTTATTTATTCATACCTCCATTTCAATTCTCTGTCTGATGACGACCAAATTAAATAAATCCAATGTTTTCTCAGCCTTGTCTAAAATCTGCTGCTCTGATTGTGATGCTTTCCCTTTATTGCTAAGTTTGTTTTGATATGCCACAGCATAATCTTTGCAAAGATTCCTAAAACCAGTATGATTTAGACTTTACAAGTTAAATAGTAATACTAAATTTATTTTGTTCCAAAATATCGCAGCATAATTAACAACGTTTTTGGACTTTATAAATAACATGATAACAATTGAACAAAAACTTACAAAAATAACATAATCATTTACAATTGATTAATACAACAAGTGATTAATTTGTATATGTTTTTTCACTATCTTCTGCCGAAAGTTCCAAACTTTTTAATAAACCTGGTCTTCATAAATGTGTGGCAAGACATTTGGCATCAATGCATACATAGAGACAGTCATAACTTGGCATCAGTGTCAAGCCTGTGCATAACCATAAACAGCCCTAACGTGGACATACATGTGCAGTAATAAATACTGTATGTTACAGGTTTGAAATTTTAATTGTACAGCCGTAAAAAACGATATTACGTGAAGTTACCTGTGTGTTAACATATGAGTCCAATCCCAATTTCTTCGTCTTCGGCGTACCTCTTCTTCCAAAATACATTTATGTGCAAAATGCCACCACTCCTTGTAGTGTCCCCTGTATGTCTTTAAATCAGGGCGATATTTCCTATAATAAAATTGATACATATTTGATTTTTTTTAATTGCTGAGTAAGACAGAAAACATTATTTATTTCTTCTATTATAAAGGCAATACAAACAGCAAATCAAAGAACAAAAATGGTTTATTAAACTCATTAACAATAGGATGGTATTTGAGCCGCTAATAGGGAAACAATGCTTAAAACAAACATTTCTTCATCAACGCACACGACGAGCTATAGCAAAAGCTAAATGAAATCAGATGGAAACTTATAAGTAATAAACATCCTATTTTTATCAATTCACTTTTTATCAAATCTTTTTGATGCGGTTTTAATATGACACACACTTTACTGTATTCTACATAAATCTTCATTCTCTTTAAAAACTTTCCTTGAATAACACTAATGTATAGACAATAATATTTACTATAAATTATTTCCTGGTTATGAAATGAAATTTTTTTCTATATTTTTTGTTACATTATTATAGACTAAACTGATAGCATACAGAATTTCTTATGTGCAATTATGGAGGTAAGGCGATGTGTTACCTGTAGAGTGCACCTTTGTTCATTCTGTCCATTGAGTCAGCAAGTAACATCATATCTTGATACTGAGCTTTGGTCAGACTGACTGAGAGTTGTTCCATATGTAAACTTAAGATCACCTTAGGCATACTAAACTTTGGAGTATCACCTTCTGGTTTAGGGTTTAATTTAAGTTTTGCAGTTGCGTTAATTGGACCCAATGCTATAAATTAAATAAAATAAAACATTATATGTAATCATATACTTTTGTACTTCAATATTTAATTCCAGAAATAACAGAACCACATATTCACCATATTTATAAAATGAAGGGTGCGTTTGTTTTGTAGCAATTTCCTGCTGCAACTTATTTTTTATATCTTCTGAAGTTGATTTGGAGTAAAGTTCTGTAGTTGGGTTCCAATAGATAGCCAAACCTTCCAAGTCTAAAATCTATAACAAAGGAAAAGAAAACGACATTAATAATATATAACTACATATCACTTCATTATATAAATAATAATTCCCTCGCCGTGTCAAATTAGTTTCACCGAGAAATAGGAAGGAGGAAGGTTTAGGCATATCGTTTATAAATATTGATACGGTTGGACCTTATGCGTAAGGAATAAGGTCGATTTTTAATGGAACTAAAAACGTAACAATTAGTGCTTATATCTCGAGACCTAGGCTTTGCAGTTATGACCTAAAAACGCATTGCTACGTTTAAGGTCTACTATCGAATGGTGTAAGTCAAATTAAGAAGGAAGAACCAAGTTGCACCTCGAATATTCCCGAGCGATGACGTGTCATGTACCTATGACTCATGCAAACAGGCGGCGTTGAGAACAATGTCGAATTACTGTTAGCGAGCGTAATTAACTAGAAAGTTCCACCCTCGTTTTATCCGACTATAAATAGAGTTCCGTGTCCGCCGACCGCCGCCGAGTCAGTGTTTCTCAACTATCGTTCGAGGTGACATCAAGGCGAATTACATAGACCACTACGACGACGACTGCGACGACCTTGGATAGAAGAACTCTGCGATTCGGGAACGTTGTTATTGAGTGAAGCGTGTACCTTCGGTGACTACTACGCGAGTATCTACTTCGAGGGCGACTACGAAGACTAGGGACCGCCGTAATTAGGTTCGCGTGTTCTGGACATCTGCTTGTACGAAGGAAAATAAACTCTTTGCACCCTTATCCGGCATCTTATTACCCTCAGCTCGTAACAATATTTTGAATAAATCTCAACGAACTTTTATGATATTTATCATCAAGTTGGAAAAAACCTTACCTACTGAGAACTGTTATGAAGTGCCTGCACTATAGAAATCGTTAAAATTACATGAAAATAATGTAGTATATTATATTATGTTCCTTTCAAACAGTTATAAAAAAAGTATGCGACAAACGACAATATAATATGGCTATTCTATTAAAACCAATTTGCAATAACAAAAAATAAGTCAGATGTGGAAAGACGGGCAGCAGCTGGCAATAAAGTCGCGGGGAAGTTTCTGGCTATAGGTCAGAAAGTTTTCTGCGCTTTCGTGGATTTTGAAAAAGCATTCGATAGAGTAGTGCGAAAGAAATTGTGGAGTCTTCTGCCTGAATATGACGTGGGGGGCTCCTTACTGCATGCTGTGAGGTCATATCGATACTACAGAGTCTGTATAAGAATCGACGGGCACATGTCGCCCTGGTTCGAAGTCTGTTCTGGTGTCAGACAGAGCTGCGTGATGTCTGCCTGGCTGTTCGTGCTGTATTTGGACAGTTGCCTCCAGAAATTGAAAGGTAATGTGAGTGGTATGGGATGTGATGACACAGTGGTAAACTGCCCATTGTACGCTGACGATGCTGTGCTGATAGCACCATCAGCAGCAGAGTTGCAGACATAGTCACGTGCATGAAAGAAGAATGTGAAGTAAAAAGGATTTAAAATGAATGTGAACAAAACTAAGGTTCTGGTGTTTGAAAGAGAAGCGGTACAAAGGAAATGTGAGATTTGTGTAAATGGAAAATGTCTAGAAGAAGTGAAGGAAATTGTGTAACTGGGGAGTGCGTTTTCGAGGGATGGAAGATGTGAGTTGGATGTGGAGAGACGGGTAGCAGCTGGCAATAAAGTGAACGGTGCTCTGTCCGCATTAGTGGGCAGTGTGAATATATCTATCTCAGCCAAAATGGTCATCCACAATGTGGTGTTGGTGCCAACTTTATTGTACGGTAGTGAGGCCTGGATATGCCCGAAATCAGGTGAAAGTAAGATAAATCGGGTAGAAATATGATCTCTTAGAAATATGTGCGTTACCCTTACGGACAAAATAAGCAACGAAGAGATAAGATAAGATAATAAGCAGACTGCAAGCGTGAGTTGTCTATAAAAATTAGTAAACTTGACAATTTTTTTTAATGCGTATCTGGTAGAAGAAGAAGCGTACTGGAAGAAAAAATCTGGACAGCAGCAGTTGGTCAAATTTAATACAATATTTTTTCACAAATTTGTAAGTAATCAATATTTTGATAAAATTAATGCTTCAATAAATGTTCAGTTCAAAAGGGCGAATGGTGGTAGTTTCTACATATCTCCTATGGATTCAGATTTCTCAGTAAAAAAAGACACTGTTTAATCAACCTTTAAGCATTTTGTCGAGATTCAGACCATCTTTAGCCCAAACCTTTCGGACCAGTAGTTCCGTTTTTACTTTGTCATAGTACATACATACATATCTTCACACTGTATCCCCAACGGGCTAGCCAGAGAGGACGAGTTTCGCGGTTATTACATACTTCTTTCACTTCCTCAAACCTCATCACACTCCCCACACATTTTCGCCTAGGTATGTGAAAATGTCATAGTAATATACTTTATTAGAATTTTGAATTAACATGTGGTTATCTTAACATTATTCTGACAAGAAAAAGTGTACCAAAGCAACAGCAATCACATTTTCGTTTGAATTGAATCTAGAAGCGCTACCCGGCTGATATACTTACCCCTACACCAAACTGGTCGTTCGGCCGTAGATACTTAGTGCTACCATCACATAGTAACACATAGACATATTATGGTCACATAGTAACTATTTAACTTCTAAGAGAATGAACACACCTAGTGGTGCCACATAACTAGAGTCAATTAGATACCTGAAGATGTCTAGTTTGATTTCAAAAATTGCATTTAATTTACGGAAGTCAATCAGAATATCACAAATGATATGTTTTCTTTTTATCAATGAAACTGGTAATTTAAAATTGAAATTTCAAATATCGTTCATCATGTAATGTTAATGATACTTTTTACTAGAAACTAATTAATTTGTGATATTACCTTAAAAATTTTAGTCACAGCTTCTTGAATAACTGTCTGCTTCCAATTCTCATCAGTTGTATGGACGGATAAGTTGTGTAACGTTATACCAAAAGAGAATGGTGCTTTTGGATTAGTTATTGTATCCTCATACCTTATGTGGATGTCCTTAATTTTTAATTGGACATTCTTTATAATCTGAGTTACTAATTTCTCCACGAAAGTCTCGTCTAATTTGTTTTCATCTGAAATAATTTAATTAATGTTTACAAATGATCCCTCCTTTTTTCAGATGGTTGTTTCAAAAAACATATAGAAAAAAACATTTAATCAAAAAGTCAGTTGAAATTGTAATGGAAATATTATGCAGCAGACTGTAGCAAAGCAGGAGGATAAAACATTACAAAAAATGCAATGTAACAATCACACCAAAACATTTTAATATAAGTGTACTTCAAGATTTCTTTATTATTTTTAACTTAAAATCAATATCACTTGAAAATTTGAAGTCAATCCTATATAACACTTACATAAGCTATAATTGTACTACTATAATATTGTATGAGAAACATAGGGAAAATGATATCACGATATACAGCATTACTGACAATTCGACACCTTCCTTCAAAGGCATAATAGTAGTGAGAGTAAGCTACCAATTTAACTCTTTATTGCCTTAATCAAATTGGTATGAGAACAGCCAATAATCAAAATGAATTTTATATTATGTGTATACATCATACATATTCTCACGCTGTATCCTTAACAGGGTAGCCAAATAGGAGGGCGCGCCATGTATAGTGTGTTTACATACTTCTTTCGCCTCCTCAAATGAGTTTTATACACCGACTAACCATACACGCGACTTCGTCTGCGCGGAAAATTATTCGTGGCTTTCCCGGATTAAGTTAGATTATATGTACATATAAGATTAAAATTAAGTATTAAGTAAGATCTAGCCTACGTCTGTCTCCGGGCACATACTATCTCTGTACTAAATTTTATAATGGTTCGGCAGGTCAGCATTTCCCATTCAAAGTAGCAATCACCTTTTCACCCTCCTTAGGGTAGTTTTTTGATAAAAGTAGCCTATGTCCGTTCCCAGGTATCAAACTATATCCATGCTACATCATAATCAGGTCAGCGGTTTAGCATTTCCCGTACAAAGTTTTGTCCCCTTCCCTCCCGTCCCCCTTATCACAGATTCTTGATATAAAAAGTAGTCTATGTATTTTTGATGAAAAAAGTCTTATCACCGCACTAAATTTTACCAATACCAAGATTTAGCATTTCTCATACAAAGTTTCATCCCCCTTTTCACCCTCTTAGAGAAAGATTTTAGAAAAAAAAAAGGTAGTCTATGTCCATTTTCTAATATAAAAATATCTCCCTGCCTAATTTCATCATAATCGGTTCAGCTGTTTACAATTTCTCATACGAAGTTTCATAACCCTTTTCACCCTTTTAGGAGTAGATTTTCTAAAAAATAAGGAGCGTATCATGAGCGCAATCACATGTTCTTAATACGTACCGATTTTCATCAAGATCGATTAAGACATTCTTCAGTTATAAAATGACATACAGCCAGACAAAAATTTTAAAAATTATAGAATCGAATTCAGTTACGTCATAAAATAACTATATCACAAAATTTGACAGTAAAATTGTAATTACAAATAGACGCTAGAGATTTATAGCCTTCAATGTGATTTTGGTACTACTCTGAAAAATATACAAATGTAGTGTCTTGGTGAAGAAAATTGGTTTTGTTTTTCTGAGAAAAGTTCAAAAATTTTTCTTTTAAACAATAAAAACTTTTACACATTTTTGTTCCTCACAAAAAGCAGTTTCTTTCATTTTTTTTATCACAAATTAGATTATTCCAGTGGATAGGTAAGTAATTTTCGAACAGGTGAATTGGTAGAGGTTGATTACTTGGCTGGCTAGATGCAGATCTTACACCTATGGATTTTTGAATTTGGGAGCATGTGATTGCTTTAATCTAAGACAATCTGACGTTTCTGTCTCATAACAAGAAGTTGTAAAGCAACACATAATAGATGGAGCAAGAAATTTTAAGAAATACTATGACATCAAAAGTCACCAAGAGTGAAATACGGTGAAGAATGTAGAAAACGGAAAAGAAATAAGGGTGCTCAATTTGAGTAGGACTTGTAAAAAAACATTAATTAAAAAAACAGAAACCTGACTGCATGTAAATGGAACTGAAAAGATGTCAAAAAAGTAATAAAGGAGAAATATTTTATGAAAAAACTAAAAATCAGAAGATCTCAGAAATGTATAACATTTTCATAGGCAATATAGTTAAATTGGTATTACCTTTACTATTACATAGTTGAAAAAATTTATCGAATTACCTTTAATCCTGTATAAATAAACATTTATTGTTATGTATTATACCTTTCTGGGCCTCTTTCTTCTTGGCTTCTTCCACCCTGGCTAATTCGGCCTGTTTAGAGGCCAGGGCCATTTTCTCTTCCTTCACAGGATCATACTTAACCTCAGCAGTGGGATTCACAATTAAGAAGAGGCGCTCTACTGACGCCTCCACTGATGCTCCATACAGGTTTTTCCATGGTATTTTAAGAACAAGTTTTCCTATACAGAAATATAAATTTTAAGACGGATTTTTAATACTGTTACAAAACACTACTTCTACTACATATTATCAATCATTTCTTTTCAGTTTCTTTACAATTTTAATAATCCACTAATTGATGAAACCTTTCGTACTTTGATATAGTCCATTTCTACTTTGTTAATTTTTACATTACAACATAGACATAGACATACAACATAGTATGGCTAATTCATCAACACCGAACCTAAACCACAGAAGTTCCGTTTTTAATATAGTAATTTAATAAAAAAGATTTTAACAAAATCAACTCCTAACAAGAAGAAACAGTATGTCAAAGATCATTCCAAATTGATAGAGTAGTGAGTGAACAATAGTAACATATAAATTGCAATTTTAAAACCAATCCAGATGTGAAACAAAATACAAAAACTATTTAGAGGTTATCAATGTCAATAGAAATAAATTGGATCAGGTCACAATGTCAATGGTGTCAATCTAGTATGGTTGTTTAGTAAATGTTTAAGTGATAACATTTTTATTTCAAATAAAATATGTTGTAATTACATTTGGGGGCATATAATTGTTTTAATCTAAGACAATCTGACAGTCCTGTCTCATAGCAAGAAGTTGTAAGGCAGCACATAATAGAAGGAGCAATTATTATAAGAAATTTAAGAGACACTAGATCAGATGGAGAGTAGTTCTTTTAATTCAATAATTAGTGCACAACACTATCAAACCGAGTTTCCTCAGTTTTATACCCTTCCAGATCAACTTGGGAGCAACTTTTCTAAACGGAGTGCTTGTACTCATAGTTCCTAGTGCTTAGTTTAGGATCAAACTCAGTAATAGGTGTAAGTGTTATCCATTTATTTACAAAATTAATAATAAATCCAAATGTTCTTCAATAACATGTAATACAGCATAGTGCTTATATATTATATACATGCAATGAAATAAGTTATTGAGAATGATAGATAATCTCAAGCTTACAAAGAACATAAATGTAAAACAGATTGAATTAATTAAAAAATCCAATTTAATGGTAAAATGACAGAGGTCATGGTTTTGTAATCTGTCAGGAAACTGAATAGTGTTACATTATCACTAGGCTGGAGGTCACAAGATTGGCCTTCAGCTTTTATTTAAGTGTGAGTGACTCATACATTAAACATGTACCTATACTACTTCTGATTTTAGGGCATGATGTCATCTGCCTGAGCTTTATTACAGTAATACAATATGGTTTACCTCTTGTCTGTGTTGCATGCTAAGTGGTGATAACCTTCTGTAAATGGATGAATAGTAAACAACTAATTGATCACTTTTGACTGGTTGTTATTCATACATTAGCGCAATTAAGAAAAATTAAGTTTATTTTATTAAAGGTAGCAAATACTTTTACTTATGAATAAAAAAATACTAATAAATACAAAAATAGTTGGCACTTCTAATAATAATTTACTTTTAATAATAACTTAAGTTTCATGGAAATTTTGGACAAAACAGAACTTAAATTAAAAAAAAATGAGGTCCAAATTACCCATTATTTAGGTTTTCGATTTTCATTTCAGGGTTTGTGTTAATTATTGACATATGTAATCCATACTCAATTTTACCTCACTATGTGTAAAGAAGATGGCATTAATCAGCTATGACATTTGGACAAATATAAACAAAACTGTAAGTTAAAAATGGTTTCTCTTCTATATGGTGCTTTAGCGATTGCGAACATTGCCAATGCCATGTAATAATGAGAGCCACAAAACAACAATACTTGACAGTTTTTAGGAAGATTCTAACAATTGAAGTAGGAAAATGCACAATGGCTAAACGCTTTATTTTAATTTAAAGGGTTGAGCAGATATCAAAACAACTAAAATAAAACAAACAAAACTAAAAACTGTGAGATATGGTGACATTTTCAATTTCAACTATCATACAAATTTCAAATTTAAAATAATATTGTCAACTTTTAACATAAATTTTTAAACTATGGCTTCTAATGTGAGTTTATTCTGAGAAAATAATGACATGAATATCATGAAATCATTTTTGAATATCAAGTCTTTATTCTCATTATTATTAATTGGTCTCAGCCAGATGGTTTTAATTAATGTAAAAACAAAAGGGTGATATGTACTTTTAATGTATTTTATTGTAATAATACTAAATAACTGAGATAAAAAAAAACAGCAAACTAAATGAAATTACCTACTAAGTATAAATATTTAATGCCAAATGCTAAATATTTTCAAAATTATAATGTTTCGTACTTCACAAATTTATGGTAACTAATATCTACAATAGGTAATTGATTCTGATAAGAGTGGTTGATTCTGATGAGTGGTTGATTCTGATAATGATAAGTATAAACTTATTAGATATAAAAATAAATCACAAACCCAAGTGTCCATATACTGTCTGAACAGGGATGTTAAGTTCCTCCAATGCATTCTGTTTTAGTATCAAATTTTCCAGCACGACATCGCCTGAAAGTGTATGTCGAAGACATAAATAACGGCTACATAACAAATTACTTTTGTGATGATAGGTATGACATCACACGAACTTTAAAAAACTCACCGCCCCATATTCCTAGCTTCAATTGGGATCTGTTCAAATTTTCCACATAGTCTCCAAGGAATCTGTTCAGCACATCGACTACAATCGATTCGAACACCATAGTGAATAATGTTTAGAATTAAAATAATAATTTCCACTATTTTGAACACACTGTCATGGTCTGGCTGTAACGCATTATAGCTTTAGAATTAGGAAACACTTAAACGTATTGCTAAACACTATTAAGCCCCTATAGTCAATGGTTACAAATTAACATCTAAGTCTTAGATGTTACAGAATTGATTTTAAAAGTTGAAAACGCATAAAATTAATTTCACGACTGCAGTAAAAAAATATTATGTGTTGCCAAAAAGAATAAAACATCACGGTGTTGCAAGGTTTCGGTTTATGCTTTAGATAATCATACTATCGAGATATCGAGATATCGATATCGAGACCACAGAGCCTGTGTAAGGATAGACGGTGACCTGTCGCCCTGGTTTGAAGTCTGTTCTGGTGTCAGACAGGGCTGCGTGATGTCTGCCTGGCTGTTCGTGCCGTATTTGGACAGTTGCCTCCAGAGATTGAAAGGTAATATGAGTGGTATGGGATGTGGTGACACAGTGGTAAACTGCCTATTGTACGCTGACGATGCTGTGCTAATAGCACCATCAGAAGCGGAGTTGCAGACACTAGTCACGTGCATGAAAAAAGATTGTGAAGTAAAAGGATTGAAAATGAATGTGAACAAAACTAAGGTTCTGGTGTTTGAAAGAGAAGCGGTACAAACGAAATGTGTGATTTGTGTAAATGGAAAATGTCTAGAACAGGTGAATGAAATTGTGTACCTGGGGAGTGCGTTTTCGAGGGATGGAAAATGTGAGTTGGATGTGGAGAGACGGGTAGCAGCTGGTAATAAAGTGAACGGTGCTCTGTCCGCATTAGTGGGTAGTGTGAATATATCTAACACTGCTAAAATGGCCATCCACAATGCGGTGTTGGTGCCAACTTTGTTGTACGGTAGTGAGGCCTGGATATGCCCAAAATCGAGTGAAAGTATGTTAAATGCTGTGGAGATGCGGTCTCTCAGAAATATGTGCGGTGTCACGCTTGCTGACAGGATAAGCAATGATGAGATACGCAGTATGACAGGGTTGCACAACAGTGTTATTGTAAAAATGAAGAAAGGAATGCTTAGATGGTTCGGGCACATGGAAAGAATGAGTGATGAAAGACTGACGAAGAAAATATACAGAGCGAAAGTGAGTGGTGAAAAAGAAGCCAAGGAATACCAAGGCTGACTTATGAAGATCAAATAGCCAGTGTTAGCAGACGGAAATGTCAAAAGCACCCGCATACCTAGGCGAAAATGTGTGAGGAGAATGATGAGATTTGAGGAAGCGAAAGAGGTGTGGTAGGACCGCGACTCCTGGCGCTCCGTCCTCTCTGACTACCCCGTTGAGGATACAGCGTGAAGTTATGTTATGTTATGTTGTTATGTTATAATCTTACTAATTTGTGGGTTTATGATTATGATCTCGCACAGTTTAATGAAATGAGTTTTTGGCGGAATTTTATGGGGAGCGGTTGGCCTTTTATTTTAATTATTCGCAAATTGTTTATAGTAATGTGATGTAGAATTGGCGTAGTTTTCCGTCACAAAGTGTATACGTTGTTGCACATTATGTGGAGTCGTTGAAATAAGTGCTTATTTAGTGTGATATTAAATATTTTTTGTGGCTTAGTCTGCCTCAGCGGATCCTATTAGAAAGATTGCCTCGATATGTTTGTCGCCAGAAACTCGACATTTTGATGAAATAATATGAAGAATTAAATAAACATGTGTAGCTGAAGTTTTCACGCTCTTCCAAGAAGTCTTTTTTAACTTCAGTAAAGCCTACAATCACTTTACTGAAGGAGTGTTAGGGACAGTTAATGTTTCTCCAAAAGCTACGTCATTAGGCTGAGGGTCTTGTTACCAATGCCTTAAGAAACATAAATAGTATAAATAATACACAGACAAATTAGCCTAAAGAAAGAAAAGGAAGCTCTCACTATACTGGTCACTGGTAGCTTTGAGTCAACGTTTGTCCTTGTCTAGCAAGCTATAATTACATGTTGCGTCCTCACTCTTGCAAGATGGCACGTGTAAGTAGGGACGCGAAAAAACGTATCGATATATCAATATATATTCCATTAATTTTGAGAATTTATAATGACTACCACTCTTTGAAATTATATACCTAGTTCCATCCATGCTATCCATACTATATAATAATATAATATACATAACATATAATTATATAATATAATATATTAATATATAATATATATAACATATAATTATATAATATTATGTAATTGTATAATCCATATCCATACTATCCATATCCATATTAATATAATAAATGCGAGTCTCTCTGTCTGTCTGTCTGTCCGTCTGTCTGCTTGGTTTTCACTGCTTAACCGCCGTACCGATTTTAATAAAATTTAGCATGGACATATTTTGACACCAGGGGGTGAACATATGCTACTTTATTTTTCAAAAATCTACCCCAAAAGGGGTGAAAAAGGGGATGAAACTTTATATGGGAAATTTTTAACCGCTGAACGGATTAAGATGTAATTTGGTACAGAGATACACCTTTTCTATTAAAAAAACACAGTTATCATTAAAAAGATGTCACCGTTCTTTTTTCAACCGACGAAAAAATGATGGAGGTTCTCAAGTCGGTGCATATTTTTTTTTGTATACGACCATGTGTAGCTTTTTACAGAGTAGTCTGATTTTGATGATTCTCTTTTATTGGATAGAGTATATCTCGAGTTTTGGGTTCAATTTAATTCGGAAAAAATTTAAGAACACAATTTAACCGACTTAAAAAAAACACTAAAAAGTACAAAATAACTATTCTTTACTAATCAAAACTCAAATACAAAAAAAATACTTTATACATACGATACAAATACCTACATAATTAAATTCGACAGTTACTGAAATCGATGCAAGCCTCCCAAACTAATAGACTTTCTGTTGTGGCACATTAATTTGGAACCCACTTTAATAACCGTCAAATTTAATTATGTACATACATACATACAACTTCACACCATATCCCTAACGGGGTAGTCAGAGGGACCTTACATACTTCTTTCGCTTCTTCAAATGTCATCATTCTCCTCACACATTTTTGCGTAGGTATGTGAGTGCTTTTGACCTTTCCGTCGGACAACACTAGCAAATTTAATTATATACGTATTTATATCGTATGTATAAAGTATTTTTTTTTATATTTGAGTTGTAATTAGTAAAGGATAGTTATTTTATACTTTTCAGTGTTTATTTCTAGTAGGTTTAAATTTTTTCTTAATTTTTTTTATTTTTCCCATTTGAGTGACCTTAGTCTAAATAAATATATAGGATGGGTCTACAACTAACTACTTTTCTAATTATAGAACGAAATGATATAAAAATGTATCATCAATATAAATAAAGCTTTTAATTAGTAATTATTATTTCGTGTATCTTCAAAGGCCAAGCTCAATACCAGTGCAATTTAAATAGGACCACCTCGGAAGTATATCAAACAAACAAAAAATTTTTAAATTGGTACACAATTGATGAGGTTATCGGTAAATATACTTAAAAAAACATACGGACGCACATAGAATCTCCTTCTTTTTAAAGTTGGTTAAAAAAATACATACAGACGAAAAGATTGGGTAGTTCTGCCATCAAAGTTTTTCAGTTTCGTTTTTTGTCAATTTAATTTTTTGTTAAAGTTTTACATTGGGAGAAACACGTACTACCCAAACGAATTTGATTTGCATTTCTATTCCAAATTTTTGATTTTTTTGTTTCGAAATAAAGAATCTTGTTTTGATTATATATACATATTTTATTATTTCTATTTTTGAAATAAGCTTATGAAAATAATTCTTGTATTTATCGATATATACAATATCTACGAGTACATCACTATTTCGTTTAGTACGTGACGTTACCTTGCCGCCCGCTTACGTCTCATTCCTCTAACCTTGACAGAATAGTTCGCTTAGATATTCGTAAACATTTCAGGTCTTTATGGTAGTTTGTCTGTGAAATAATACAAAGATAGTCCTTAATTATTTTATTTATTTATATTTCTTAAGGCATTGGTAACAAGACCATCAGCCTAATGACGTAACTTCTGGAGAAACATTAGCTGTCCGTAACACTCCTCCAGTAAAGTGATAGTAGGCTTTA
The DNA here is from genome assembly GCA_907165235.1 of Zeuzera pyrina. Lineage (NCBI taxonomy): Eukaryota > Metazoa > Arthropoda > Insecta > Lepidoptera > Cossidae > Zeuzera > Zeuzera pyrina. The sequence continues at coordinate 17,347,851 of OU015624.1, forward strand.
CTCAAGTTAAAAGGACTTCTTTGAAGAGCGCGAAAACTTCAGCTACAGATGTTTATTTGGATCTCCTCCATTTTTTTCACTTACACAGAACTTTAAAACACAATATACTGTCACTGTTGTACTTTAAAACTTCTAAAAATGTAAAAAATAGAAAATCTAAATAAAATGACAACCTCACTTCTCCCGTTCCCGCCAAAAAGTCCAATAGTCCATAAAAAATACTACGTACACAGATCTTAGTACTTGTTCTTAGGTATGTACTTGTATTTCTTTTATTTAATATTGTAATAGTGTACGGATGTAAACTTTCAACATCGACTGAAACTACATAAATAATTGTTTAAAGAAATTTGTACAAGCGACCAAGCGACATTGAGATCTTTAATGGGCAAAATGTAATAAAATAATATCTGTATGGATACTGTAGGTATTATTCCTGTTACACAAAAAAAAAGAAAATTTAGTTTTTTACTATCTGCTGTGCCATATAATGTTCTGAAAAATATATAGAGTATGCGGTACCTAACTACCAACCTACGTAAAATTTCTAATTTGTCAGTTTCTTGAATCGGGTGTAAATAGTTGCAAGCCACCATCAGCCTCTAATTCACAATTAGTAAAATTTAGTTTTAAGGAATTTTGGTGCAAGCTATCTTTATATTATTCATTACAGGTACCTTGAGGTACCTCTACTTGAGCTTGAATTAGGTATTGTCTTAAGTAAAATGAGTGAAAAATGAAAAAGGCTAATACAGAAGCAGATCAACATTATATTGGAGTTTACATCTAGAAAATAATATACATGTAACAAGTTCATGAAGTTAATGTTTCCAAACGAATATTACAATGGAATGCTCAGATTTATTGAATGTAACAGATAATTTATTTAAACAGCTATTAAATATGATATACCTATATAATATATACTAATGCAGTCTGCTTATTTTTAACAATTTAAAAAATTCAGAAAACATTAATTATTTAAAACTGATTAGCAATTAATTAATTCAATCATTTTTAACACTAATTCACAACATCAATTGCCTACCAATTACAACAGGTAACTTCCACTTACTACTATTCTGTCACTTGATAAAAATACAGTTTGTATCTGTGAATATGATACTAATGTATAATTACAACAGCCAAGTCATCACCACTGGATATTGTTACATTAAAATCACAATAATATCAACTATCTAATTTAAGCTACTTGTCAATAACAAAAATTTTGGCTATGCTTATATTCCAGTACTGCGTCATATTTGTATAAACATTGTAAGTGTTGATACTATTTGTCTGACAAGATCTAGGTGCAGCCAAAATTCTTGCCGTTAACAAGTGCTTTTACATTTTCTCTTAAAAAACAGGAAATCATATCTATAATAATTAGAAACTTAATGTATGTACATATGTACTATGAAAATGAAAATTAATAACAGTTCTGTAACATCTATACAAATAAATATAATCGAAGTGTGCCAGTCTGTAATTTTGAAATCAGTTTTTTCTTAAGCTCATATATGTATTTGCACAATAATAAAAATCATACATGCGTTTTTAAAATTGTTATCTATCCGTTTGTTAGAGATAATTTTTGAAACAGCTGAACCGATTTTGACAGTGTTTTCATTGGACTTTTCATAGAGTAATCAAGACTGCTTTTATTTCAGGAAAATACCGAATTTTATGCAGGTAACGTAGGGCACAGCTAGGTTACAAATAAAACAAAAAGAACTTATGACATATTGATATAGTATCATTCAATGTTATTCTAACACATAACTTTTCGTACAAATGAGCTACAAGTCAGCTACTAATTGCTAGCTTTAGTCATAGAGGCAATCGTTCAGGTGTTGATTTTGTATTATTATCAACCACAGATCTAGTACTAATAGATATTTTGTTGATGTGGTCACTATTCTTTCTCGCTTTGACAACCTGTTTGTCAAACCGGCCTTTGCAGCTTAAAATACTGAATTAGAATGAGTAATAACAAACTAAGATTTGTTTTATTCTTATGTCTATCAAATGCAATGGCTTAACAGTACTAAAATTGGACCAAGAAACAATGGACGGAGCCGTAATAAGTTGCCGCTCTTATTACCGTGTCAAACGAACTTTTGTCTCTTTCTATCTCATTGAGCATAAACACGAGTAGAACAGCTATAATAAGTATGGCAACCTCGCACTGTCAGTATGTCCAGTCAGCTCATGAGTCGGGCATGATATAATTATTTTCAAAATATTCGTAAATTTTAAGTATGTCATGTGCAGCTGTGTATCGTTCTACTGTGACCCTTCCATAGTTACGCACATTAGTGAGTCTAGAAACTAGGTCGACAAAAAAAGGACACACTGTTAGAGCAAATGCTCCAACCATTCTTATTCTTGGTGCGAGGTCTTAAAACATTCAAGCATACCGATAGAGACGAAATATGTGTATTCCCATTCCTTTCTATTATAGGCTTATTTACGCCGTATATTTCTCTGTCTAACAATTCGTGACATGTGAAAGGCGATATCTATTAGTAGTAAATCTGTGTTATCATCATTTACTTACATAAATACATATGTATTTATAGCAAATCCATTGCGTAAATCAACTTAGTAGACATAGTTAAAAATGGTATTTAGCAATGGTTTTGAGATTCAAATACAAATAATATTGTGTTTCAAAGACACATTTTATAAAAATATTACGCTTAGATTTTACAACTTTGCTTATTTTATAAGTTATCTGTCTAGTCAGGACTATACAACATAATGAAACAATATTTAGATATAATCATCTACTGAATGGAACAAAGGCATAACTCGAAATTTCAGACTTTTTAAATTGAAATTTTACCCAGTTTTGAACTATATTAATATAAACTATACACATACACTACTACCTGACACTACTACCTGAAATAAAGGCACCTAATACAGTTCCTCTGTTTTAGGTATTATTATATATAATATTATGGAATGATGTGTGCTTACGTATTTTCCGGTTCACCAGACCGTTACATCAAGTTTTCTCTGAATCTTTTCAAGTTATGCCTTTGTTGTATTCAGTAGGCGTATGTAGTAAGATTAAAAGTATGAAACATTTGACTTTAAACATGAAAAACAGGGAAGATATTTTGAAACAAAATTGTGTAAATTATGTGATTATGTAAATAATTATGTAGTTATGTAAATAATAAAAGGCAATACATGTGAATACTTTTTAACATTTTACAAAGTTAAAACTCTTATTCAAATAATATTTTAATTTTAAATAACTTTTTTTGTTTAATTTTAAATAAATCAAGCATTCAACAATCTGCTACATGACAAATATAAAAAGTGCATTAAGAAATATAACCCAGAAATTAATGCGTTTAGAAAGGCCAGAACGTGTAGTCAGCAACAAAGTTTACTTAATGAAAACTATGGAATTTGCTAGGAAAACAAGCACAGAGGAATATTCATTTGTAACTTGAGATTTAAAAGAAAAGAAAAAAAGTTTACTTTCGCTACATCACTGGATAATATGACGTTTCTCGGCAATATTTATAAACGCGCCCAATAATGGACAGTTTAATTCAATTGTGGTTTTATTTAATGTATTTGAACCCCAGTATTATTTTAAAAATATTGAAATGTTTGAAGAATTCAGTTATTTACTCGATGATAGATGAAAGTGAAGTCACATGTATGAATGGATACGACATTTTGTTTGAAGCTTTATAAAAAGAATTTTATTTGAAATAAGTATATCTTCAACATTCAACAAGGAATAATTCGAATAATTCGTTAGCAAGGTTATGTCTAATATAAAAATGTATTTAACTGCATAGCCAGTGTTTCAAACTTAATATTTTGTTCTAGGGTGTCTGCTAAATAAATTATAATTCATTCTACGAGTAAGTCATGTAGTAGTGACTAGTCTAGAAATCAAGGCATACAATTTGACACAAATATTCATCCTAAGTATAACATTAACATCTATTATTATGCTGTATAGATATTGATTAATCCTGTTTAAATTTTATTGGTAATGAAGTGTATTTTAAGAGCTTTATAAGCAGTTCAACTTAAACCTATTAGAGCGTAAAATACGGACTATCATGTAATTTGCAATTGTCTAAGAAACATTTAACCCGTGAGGACTCACCGTGGGTCGAAAAGACCTAGAGCTGTACTTATTTGGTCATTATTTCTAGAATATTTGTTATTTTGCGGCGTCATTTTTGAAATCTTCAAACCACATTCTAAACTATCCCTTCTCCCCACGGCAGTCGGTGTCCGGCTGGCGTTCGCGCAGAAAGTACACGTAAAGTGAGTTTGGGTCGATTAGACCCACATACAAATGTTTAAGTAAGTGTTTATTCCAATCTAGCATTTTATGTTTAGCTTTTTATGTAGATTTTTCTAGAATATTATGTTTTGTACTTTGATATTTTACAGTAATTTTGCATTTTTGTTATAAAAAGAGTGTGTGACAGCTCCGACGCACGACTGGAGTTTACTGGTTTTTTCCATATTTTATATACTTTTATTCACTTCACTGTATACAATAATATTAAATATCAATATTAATAGATGTAAATAAGTAAAGTAAAACTTTAAAATTAAAACATAAATTGATTGTTGCTATTCGTATATGTACAGTAAATAGTAAATTACATGCGTGAGCTGTCGCACACAGTTAGATTTATTTATTATTTAGATAGATTTTTGAAACAAGTTATAGGCTATGTCCGTCCCATGTTGTCAAACTATCTCCATGCCAAATTTCATAAAAATCGCTCCGACGGCTACGTCAAAATGTACCAAACAGACAGACTTTCACATTTATAATATAAAGTAGGGATTTAGAACATTATCAACGATCGATAAAAAAACTGTTTTGAAATTAAAATTGAAAAAAAAAAGGTGGAGCGACCGAGTCGAGATTTGAACTCACAACATAATAATGATTCTCGAAAATAAAAGTGAATCGTTATAAATTGAGCTAAACACACGTTGACTTAACGCGCCAAAATTTGGTATGTAAAGCTGTGAGCAACAATACATGACATGACGTCTACGTAACATTACATAATTCAGTCGAGTTTTAATTTAGTGAGTAAGATTTGATGATGAAAGACCTCAGCTTCAATACAAGAGACAATTATAATTTCAAAATTGAAAAGGAATAAGTGACACACGTCTATTTAGTAACACTCCTAAGCGATCACTGTCGAGTCGAATAGGAGTGAAAGAGAAGGAACAACGCGACATCGCTCAGAATGGCTTGAGAAAAAAGTGAAAGGTGCGCTAGGTACGTTGCGCAGAAAACGTAACGCTTTTATTTAACGCTTGTATAAATGTTACTCATAAAATTTCCATACCGGGAGCCTTATATGAAAATCGATTCTTAAGGAGTAAACTCCAAAAATATAAAACTTTATATTCTTGTTCCGCATATCAATAAATTTAGAATGTTTTGGATCTCTCAGCTTGAAAGCAAATTGTTTAAATGGTTTTATGATAATAAACATGAAAAAATTAATTAAATGTTATTTTATTAATACTCGTCCATTCCATTATAAAAAAAAGGTCGATTTAAAACTGGGTCTTATCGACACACACGAGCGAGCGTCTGTGATATAAAATGAGATGCAAGCCCTCGCGGGTTAACAAAAAACAATGTTGCTTCTTGTTCTACTCTATCAGGTAGATATTATAATAAAAATAATACTAACATATTTTATACTCCATTATTACGTTTCAGCGTTAGAACGCACCACGCACGTAAACACATTTAAAATGATTATACATTATATAACTGTAAAATTAAACATTACTTTTCTTATCTATACCATTAACTAGCTTGCCATTCTCAATCACTGTCTTGTCATCATTTAAGCTTAGAGAAGAAATCGATATATCATCCTCATCTGTAAAAAAACGTAATATTTTAATACACTGAAAACAGTTACATACATTTTAAATTATCAATGTGTCATTGAAGGTTGATGTTGAATAACTTGTTTCAAATACTAACCGGAGCTGACATCAGATTGATTTCTAGGACTGAGCCGGCAACCTTTTGATAAGTAATTTTTTAATCTGCCTAAAGAAGCCAGTATCAGTCTGAAAAAAAAGACGATTAAAATAAACATTGCCCTTTAGTCTATCTTTCTAATTATGAAGAATGTACCTATGTATATTGATAATTAATAAGCTTTATTTACGCCAAAAATGTATAAGTTCTTTGTGACAAATAACAATAAAACAGATATGTTTAAAAATACAACAGATACAATATTGTTACGAGCTGAGGGTAATAAGATGCTTGTTAAGGGTGCAAAGAGTTTATTTTCCTTCGTACAAGCAGATGTCAAGAACACGCGAACTTAATTACGGCGGTTTCTAATCTTCGTAGTCGCCCTCGAAGTGTACTCGCGTAGTAGTCACCGAAGGTACACGCTTCACTCAATAACAACGTTCCCGAATCGCAGTTCTTCTATCTAAGGTCGTCGCAGTAGTCGTCGTAGTAGTCTATGTAATTCGCCTTGATGTCGCCTCGATATGTCGCTTCGAACGATAGTTGAGAAACACTGACTCGGCGGCGGACACGGAGCTCTATTTATAGTCGGATAAAACGAGGGTGGAACTTTCTAGTTAATTACGCTCGTTAACGGTAATTCGACATTGTTCTCGACGCCGCCTGTTTGCATGAGTCATAGGTACATGACACGTCATCGCTCGGGAATGTTCGAGGTGCAACTTGGTTCTTCCTTCTTAATTTGACTTATACCATTCGATAGTAGACCTTAAACCTATCAATGCGTTTTTAGGTCATAACTTTGCGAAGCCTAGGTCTCGAGATATAAGCACTAAAAGTTACATTTCGAGCTCCATTAAAAGTCGACCTTATTCCTTACGCATAAGGTCCAACCCTAACAATATTAACTAAACTTGAAGCTTGAGTAAGTTTCAAGCATAAACTTCGTCATTGAACTCTGCATTTCAAATCCTTAATCCTTAGCAGTTGCATGCCAATTATTTAGAAATCCTGATGCTGCAAAAGTACTGGCAGCTTAAACCGTGAGACTTGAGGGTACCACCTTACTCATTTTTCTTTGCTTGTAGGAACAATTACTGCTTTTATGTTTGTAAAACGCATGTTACTTACCCTAAGAAAGGCGGGCTTGGCGACAACGGTCTCGAAAGGTATTCCGGATGGAACTGTACAGTGACGTAATAAGGGTGGCTGTCAACCACCGCCACCTCCATACGGGTCTTTGTGTCATCTTTACCCACGAAACGTAATCCAGCCGATTCTAAACGTTCTATATACTCGGGATTGACTTCATAGCGATGACGATGGCGCTCTTCAATAACGTCTTTTTTGTAAAGTTGGGCTGAAAATATTCAAATAACATTTATCAATATGGCGATAAAGAAACGCGAGCCTCTGATTGGTTAAATTAATTAATGCACAACTAATTGAGAATGTGCCAGATCGATAAACGCCGAAGGACTGTTCCTGTAAGAATTTCATCACATTTCCACCTTTTCTGCTGTTTATGAGTTTTGAGACACCCTACATAATCTATTATGTAGCTTATTGAAATATTGTTGTAACTAACTAAGAGCATTTATTTCTAAAAAGACTGTCTAATAACATAATTTGTATAAACAATATAATTATACATACTGATTACACTGGGTTCTAAGTAGGTCTTCCTTTTTCCTAATCTCATCGTACCACCAAGGTTTCCTGGATGATGCTCTGGCATATCTATTATAAGTTTATCCTCACATGCAGGATTGACCTCAGTGCTATTTGCTCCCTTTAGACCTAATACATTCCTAGCAAACTCTACAACTGCTGCCTGAAGACCAAGACATATCCCAAGCATGGGTTTTTGAGTCTCGCGACACCATTGGCACGCCTCTATCTTGCCTTCCATACCTCTCTGTCCAAAACCGCCCGGTACTATTACACCGCTGCAATATAAAAATAAGATTAATACGCTTTTGTGCTGATCTGAGAATTAAAGAAAAATATATCATTTCCCAGCTGCTTATCTTCTCATAAAGACATAAGTAACGAAAAAGTAAAAGTGATTAGAGAGGATTGGAGGATATTTCTATTATTTTCAAAACAGTTTATTGACACTGATTAATTGATTCGACACTGGCCTGTTGGTGAAGATTATTTGTTGTTGCAAGTTGAGGTTTCAAATTGAGGGTATAAGGTTCAATTCCTGATTTGGTCGATTTATGAAACGGTTTATTCTAAATCGATTTGAAATCTGGATATTACTGCGTAAACCCGCAATTTGTTACGTAATACCCACAATATCCATAATTAAAGGTTAGCAACTAATTAATCTGTGGTTAAAGGTTATGCCAAATTTGGGGCCACATAATCGGTGTATTAATTTTACGGTATAAGTCACAAAGCCATATGGGAGAGCCTAGAACAGCAAAGGACACCTTCAAACTATGTCAACATTATTAAGAACATCTACTCAAAAGCGAAGCGAGAATCCAATTAGAAACCTTGGGAAAAACGTTCAAGATCGAGAGGGGAATAAGAAAAGGGGACCCTCTATCACCGAAATTGTTTTCGTTCGCTCCGAACATTACCTTTCGTAAATTAGATTGGAATATCTTCGGCTTGAACGCGCAAGGCGTAAAACTGAAACACCTAAGATTTGCGGACGATATAGTCTTGTTTGAAGAACAAGCAAATGATCAACATGCTTAATGATTAAAGTAAAAAAGTAGGTCTATTCATGTATAAAAATAAAACAAAATTGCTTACAAACAAAAAAATACTATAAGAATTGACAACCAAACACTCGAATATATGTCACATTACACCTATCTAATCTAGGACAGATAATCGCTCACGTAGATCAAAACACTAAGGAAACTAACAAAAGAATAGCGAATGGATGGAAGAAGTCTTGAAATCCAAGGAGCTAAGCATGCAAATAAAAAGGAAAGACTTTGACACGTGTATACTTCTAATCATCGCCTATGGATGCGAAACTTGGTCACTCATCAAACACAATAGGGAAAAGTTTGTACGCTGTCAGAGAGCGATGGAGAGAAACCTGTTAAGAATAAGAAAACAAGACAGTGCGAAGGAGCATAATAAGAGAAAAAACGGAAGTAGTGGATATAATTACCAGAGTAGACTAACAGAAGTGGAGATGGACAGGCCACATGATCCGAGATCACTAAGAGAAATGGAGCAAAATTGTCACTGACTGTTAAGCTAGGAACGGAAAGCGCAATAGAGGACGCCAACAAACGAGATGTGAAGATAATTGAAAACTCACAGCTGGACATCATTGAAGAAGGGTAGCGTGTGACAGAACCCAGTGGAAATCGTTGGAGGCCTATGCCAAGAGGCACACTGAACTACATATATATAGTATACATATTATAGCAAAACCACAAAACATCCAGTACTCATACTTAACCCAGTAGTTCAGAATAGAAAGGATTATTATAATTTAGAAAAAATTATGACATTTGATGAAACGAAAAATGTATACAAGGACCGCGATGCTTGGCACTCGGTATTCTCTAACTACCCTTCAGGTATACAGCGAGCGTGAGGATATGTATTACAAAAACCAATAATTATGATTAAACTTACTCGCTCTTACATAAATCTTGCCATGCTTTGTGATAACCCACTGGATCATCTATTTTCGTTTGTTTCTCTAAATTAACTGCTTCAATGTAAGTCAAGTTCAACTTGCAACCAGATGCAATACAAGCGTGTTGTAATGCTTTTGTAACGCTAGCATAACTGTCTTCGAGTTTTGTGTATTTTCCTACTAAAGCAATATTGACCTCTCTGCGCAGGTTGTCAACTCTTTTTGCAAGATTACGCCATTTCTGCATAAACCTGAAAATTATTACCTTACCTAAATAACTTTCAAATTAAGGCATTGCTTTAATTCAGGGCTGTATCAAGATGGTCTAAAACTAGGTCTCTTAACCTGAGGTCCATGGTAGGAATGATAAAAAAATATCAATGTATTTTTAATGTAATTTTAATACCTTATTTGGATTAGACACTGTGCAGTATGCTAAAAAAACTAAAAATGATAAATGATTTTGGCCCAGGTAAAAAAATTACAAAGTGACGACGTTGATATTTATTTTTTGATACATAACATTGCTGTCAAGGAACACTACTTCAAAGTTAAGCTTAATATACAGAATTTGTTTTATTGGAATGTATATACAAATAATAGATATATATTACATTATATTATAATATTATGTATTTATATTTCTTTATAGGTATATATATATATAAACGTACATGTACATGTATTATATATTTAATTATAGTATGCACAATATGTACACACAGTGTCTATCTTTCTTAAACGAAACTGTCATTCTCGTGGGTCTGCTGAAGGAAATTTCTAATAGAAATATGTTGTATCCTTTGCTTATCTTCTCTACATGTAACATTCTGTTTGTGTATTATGTGTGTGCAATAAATATTTAAATAAAAATAAAATTATATCGACATTATCAGGCGATATATCAAAATTCGGTTACTCGAAAATCTTGAAATTGAGCATATAAACACTGCACAATATAATTGCAATATGCAATTGATGCTAAATATCTTTTATTTCAACATTTAATGAAACATTGAAATTATTATAAAATCTTAGTGATATATTGATATTTTTTTTTGATATATTGCTAAATATCTTTTATTTCAACATGTAATTAAACGTTCAAATGGTTATAAAATCTTAGTGATATCACTATATTAATATTAAAAAATATAGATACAATATATATATCGCTACTTTTGGTCACTTCCGACATCCCTACTCCATGGCCAATGTGGGGTCAATGTCACGAGTGCCGAGTACTGCAATAATTTGATATACTGCTCGTGGTATGTTTGACTTTTCTTGCCATTGGACGAGGGCGTTCGAGTGACGAGTGAATTTAAGCAGCAGCAATCTTCCCAATTTATTATTATCCTCTATAATTCAATCCTAATTAATAATTTATTTTCTTTATTTACCATCCATTTAAATAGGGTCAGTGAGATTTTTGATACTCTGAAAATGGTTCGCGGCTACAAAAAGTTTTAAAAGCCTGCTCTGGAGGCAGTTTGACTAACCCAGTAAAGTTACGACATCATTATATGTGTAATATGATGAAATGCAAGAATACTATACTTAAAAGTTTATTCAAAAAACGTGATTATTTTAATTGAAGGATCAAATTAGTTATTAAAATATCTACTGAATCCGTCTTAAAATATATATATATATGGAAATATTTTAAATTAAATTAACATAAACTCTTAAAAATTATAAAAGAACTAGCAAACCCGGCCCGTTTCACTGGGCGTTCGCTGAAATTTGAATAAACTAAACAGTTTTTATAATTATTTTGATATTGCAAAAAAAAACAAAAAAAAAATATTCTACTGATCCGATCGCTACCAAACTTACAGGAACACCGGCTAGGCCAATCTGAAGATTCCCTGAAAATTTCATCGAAATCGGTCCAGCCGTTTCGGAGTCCATAAGGAACATACATACATTGCCTTTTATATATATAGATAGATTAGCAGTTTGTCTCTTTTAGAGCAAGAGAACATTGCAATAATGCCAGTCAGCCAATAATTGAGTAACAGGTTAAAATGGATTTAAAGTATTAGTACCTATAGAATTAAAGATAGAAATCATTGTGTGCCAGCGCGCAACTGATAGCATATAATTTTTATGCCCTAACTTCCGGTGAATTTTTTGCACCGTTAATGTACCTATACCATAAAGTAACAGCTTAAAATTACTAGTAAATGTATAACACAAATACATTGCATGGTGATAAGAAAACCTCGGTGCGCAGAGTCCGACTCGCACTTGGTCGGTTTTTAATTCTATAGAAACCAATAAACTGTACTTACACCTTAAAGTTAACAATGCGAAGCTCTAAAAGTTGCATGTCCGTGTCATTTTATAACTGACTTTATTCTCTTCACATAAGGCCCAACTGTAGCAGTATGATATCAGTTTTTGAACTCTAGTTTCAGGAAAATAAAGTACGTTCAACAGGTATTTTCATGGCACACATGTATTTTATTATAGAAAAAAGGATAAATTTTCATTTAGTCTTAATTTGGAGCTGTTACTCGATAGGTACATGAACGTGAAAAAAAATGGGTAAAACAAGTTGGTGAGCCGAAATATTGCAGCAAGATTGAATGAGGCACACCGTTCGTGAGCCTCATTTTTTTTCATAATTTTATGAATGCTAATTTTTGGAAGTAATTTTAAACTGTTACTTTATAGGTACAACAACGGCACCAAAAAATGCACTGGAAGTAGGGGTATAAAAAATTATGCATACAGTTTAGCGCTGGCACAATGATTTTTATCATTAATTCTGTACGTACTAACATTCATTGCATTTTAACCTGCTATTCAATAGGCTGGCATTATTTCAATGCCCTCTCGGATTATTTGATATATGCATCAAATATACCAATAGTTTTGAATGAGACACGTATGCGTATAAACAAAACAGGCGCTCAAAATCAGTTTTCAAAAGTTCTCTTTTTTTATGTGATTAAACTGTGAATCTATCACATAAACTGTTTTAAATATATGGCCGTAGAATATCTGAGAGGATTTGTAGTTTTTGACAGTGTTTTAAAATTACATACATATATTTAACGATTGTAAAAAGAAATATTACGAATTCTTTTTTAAATCGTATTTTTACTAGGCTCTTTTGTTGGAAGCTCTCAAAGCTATAGGGTCTCAAGTCATTGCTTTGGTTAGATTTATAAGCTTGTTTATTTTAATACATTACACAAGTTATTTATATTACTTTTATACTCTATAAATTCACTGAAAAAGTAGACCAATGTTTACAATATTAATATCTTTATTATATCTTAATCTTATAACCCTAATCAACTTAAAGCATTGCGATAAAATGCGTTAAACTACCGTGGCCTATACAGTTACATTTTTGTATGTCATTAGGTTAATAGCCCAATGTTTTATTGATACTGGAAAGAGATAAAATGAAATGAAACTTCTAAAATAGAATTTCGATAAATGTTAACTGAAATAACAGTGATTTTATAACTAGTTGTATAATTAAAAGAATAAAACAAAAGAAAAAAATAATATTATTCATAAATATTAAATTGATAAATTATAAGCAAATAAAACTTTTAGAGTATTCCTCACATATAAAACCAAAAATAAAACACAAAAATTTAATTATTCTCTATTTATAACATCCAGTATTTCACGATACCTATTCCTTTTTAATTAATTTAAATACATACATACATACATACGTATGTAAGATATGTCTATATCTTCACGCTGTATTATTCATTATGTAATTTAAATGATTATTACAATTACTTTTCCCAGTAGGGTTACAGAAGCGACATTATACATGACTCACCTTCCTGGACGTGGCATTGATATGTTCAATTGCAGCCTTTCATTCAGATATTGGACAACACCCTGAGCTTCCATTAGTAATGGAACATGATATACTGAGCTCAGATCATGTACACATATAACCTGTGAAAAAAGTTATGTAATAAGTTCAACTTACGAGTATATGTATCAAGTATCAATCAAAATATTGTTATGTATTCAAACATCACACTTAGAAAATAACGACTAAAAAAGTTGCCTGTGGGATATGAAAAGAATGTGATAAAAAATAATACCTTGAATACTGAGAATTTGTTGCTGAATTTAGATATCTTACTATTTTTTATGTTAAAAAGGCGTAGTAATTTGGCATGTTGTGCTCTTAATTTATTATTTTATTTATATTCAGATCTAACCATTGCATTACCATAATTATTGACTTATACTACTTTTTTTCTTCATGAAGAAGGGGCTATCGAGTTAGAGGACTCCTACCACTTACCAACCTACTGCCTAAAAACCTTTCCTCTCTTTTCTCTAACTACAGTGGGACTGCCTTTCAGCATAGTTGGTTGACTTGAAGTACTTTAAGTGTTTTAATATAAATGAATAAATGAAAGCACATATTGTAGTTCCTCAAAACATTTTAATGTAGAATTACAACACACATACACATGAAATAGCCGAAGAAGCATTACATGAACATGTACAGTACAATTATATTCTAAGAAAGCCCCCAGTAATCTATATATACTATTATATATAATGAAAGTTTTTTTTCTTTGACTGTGTTAAACTTGAAAATTACTGGATCGATCGGCATGGGACCATGACGATTCGACGCGGAATGAGTTGTAGATGGTTATAGGCTACTTATTTTTTGAACTCCATAGATCCTTCACCATTTTTCAAACAAAAATATATTATTACGTACAAAATTTTCACTTGTAACTTTCAATTGTACTTGAAACGGCTTATAATGTTATAATAACCTTACGAATATAATAATAACCTTACAATAATGGCATCTATTGTGTGAATTTCATATAACATTATATACTAGAACTGGATAAGGAATAAAAAGACTACAGTTTTACCAACACACAAAAACTTCATTGTACAATTGCCTTATTATAAGTATACTATTATTCCATAATATGTAAATACATTAAGTACCTCATTAGGACTTAATATTAATATTGTATTTGTAATAAGTAACACACTTTAATAGCCATAAAAATGTATTCTGTTATGTAAATTTACAGGAATAAATAGATTTTGAAATAAAGAGTTTGTTTAAGCTGGTATGGTTATTTGCAGATTACCAAAACACGAACACAGGTTAAAATATTTATAGTATGATGGGGGCATTTGGGGTGGATGGGATAAGTGAGGTTAGTGACTCAAGGCAATTAAAGTTGAGACTATACCTCAATATCGAGATATAGTCTCGAGACTATATCTAAATATCATACATAAAAAAATTGTTAGAGGTGTGATTCTTACATATTAGTAAAATAATATTATGAATATTATCATTACCTGTTCTGGACCAACATGGCAGAAATTTGATATTTTCTCTTTAACTGTGTGATTGATAGGTTTCTCTGATCGACACAATATTAAATCTGGTGATAGACCAAGTCCTCGGAGTTCTCTCACGGATGATTGTGTTGGCTTTGTCTTAGGTTCACCTGTAGATTTAGGCTGAAATAATAATAAGTTGTTATGGAACTTCTCTATATTTATTCCTACTTCTATTATAACAATATTTCAATAAATACATTTCGTATGTGTGTTTGACAAAAAGTTGTTCTTCTAATATTAGCATATATATAAAGGACATCCCGCGGCTATACCCACAGTGGGAAAGTACTTTAAATATAGTAGATAAGAAATTTTGCTGTAGAGACTTCACTTGATTTTTAAAATAAAAAATGATGGCAGGATTTTACCTGAACGCAAGCAAGCCATCTCAGAATATGGCATATACGAAACCTAATAATTTAAATTACTCATTATTTACACGAGATTAGTTTTTCTTGTAGAAACCAACAAAAAACTGTTTATTTATATACTCATAAAGTCATCATTGATAAAGTTTCGTTTCTATTTTTATCTGTGAAAACATATTCATTGTTGCTACTAATATGAAGTAAACTTTTCACTATATTTGTTTTTAATGGACAATAAAATAAATACTTTCCTTTAAATCGTCAAGACGTTTTATATAATTATAATTATAAAATAAAATAGTTTGTCGTTCATTGTGCTTAGAAATTGATTATTTTTCAAAAGACATTAAAGAAATTAACCCTATTTAGATAATCAAAAAAGTAATGATCGAAATGTTTTATTTTTTGTTTTGCTGTCTTAAATTATATTATTTTATATTTTATAGTTCATTATTAGCTTTAGATTTCAGTCCAAAATGTCTTAGGCATAGATACTATAGGTTTGTTACGAACACGCAATAACACTAATGTGTTCTTAGATGCTATAGTTGTATTAAGAGATGATGTGACTTCTTACCGGGAACGGGAGTAGTGAAGTAGGTATTTCATATTTTTTGCATTTTTGTGAGTTTGTGCAAGTGATAAGAATTGCAAGTTTAAATAAATATGTGGGGAACTGAAGTTTTCAGAGAAGTCCTTTTTAACTCCAGTAAAGCGTAGGCTTTATTATAAGTCATCGCTTTAATTAATGGAGAAGTGACTTAGTAACAGGAAGACAGACATTTTACGTTAGAGATACACCTATTAATTACATGAGAATGGCAGAAATGTTTCTAATAAATATGAAACGAATCGTCAGTATATAAATGACAAAAAGATAGCGATGAGGAATAAATGCTTACCAAGATTTTTTAATAAAACGAAAAATATTACGCATCTTTCGTTTTATTAAAAAATGGCAATATTATTTTAACACCACAGATAACATGTGCATATCTAAATAATTACATAATGTTTTTATTGTATATTACCTTATGTCTGAGGACTTTTATAGTGTGTGGTTTGTACGTTAAATGAATATTATAATGAAAGCGATATTATATTTGGTATATTATTATATATATTTTTTATAAATTTTTTTTTTGGTAGGTGACATTTCGGAGGCTAATATAAAAAACCAGCCCCAAAAAATATACTTCTTGTTTTTTGCAGTTTCCAATATCGCAATAATTCTAAAAAAAATATATTACAATAATAATTAGTATATGAATAATTTTATACCTACGGTTTAAATTTCATAAAGATATCTTCAATATGTACTGAAAAAAAATTTTTTACGTTAAGAGTTGTTGTCACCCTCATTATTTCCTTACTACAGGGGTTAGGGATATATGCACGTATAATAGATTATAATGTAATTATGTAATATGTATATGAGTACTTTTATGAGTTGTTATACTTTTTAGACAAATTTGAATCACATACTTGTTATCATAGATCATGGTCCTTTATTATGTTTTTCATGGAACATGGATTGGTAATACTGTGTGTAAAAGGAACAGTCACTTTGTTAAGCATTTTTAAAGATATTAAGGTGCTCCAAAGAACTGACAATACACAACAATTTTAACAGTAATGAATTACTTTATTTAAAATAAACTAGTTTGATTATCAAATTTAAGTTATAATTGACATCATTTTCTTATTTTCTCTACTTACAATTAGTATAATAAAAATAAGTCGAGCTTTATCCGAAACATTAAGTCTTGGTTGCTAGCCATCATCTACCAAAAAAGACCGTCTTAAAATTTTAAAAAACGGATCCCCAATGCATTGAATTGGTGGTGCCTGGGCTAGGCCATAGTCACGTCTATTATCTTTTGTACTTCTCTCATTCTGTCCGTGATTGACAATTAAGCTTTATTTTTCTTGTCTTAAATTTCTTTACCATTATTTTCCTTTTCTACCATCTTCCATTGATTTCTGACTATATTTGGCGAATCCTTGTCGGAAACCAGGCCTCTACTTTGAAACATTTCGTTTAAAGTGCTTCCTTTCTTTTTTGTTACTTCAACCTATCCTTCTATTTATATCCAGCTGACTTTATAGTATTTATAAGAACTAACACGAATGACGAGAATCCAAAAGTGACATGTGCCAAAGAATATTAAATAAAAATTAACTGCAATTTATGGATGCGTAGTCAAACTTGGAACCCTTATGATTTAATCGTAGGTCACTAATAACAATTTTTCTTCATAATTTGTGTTGTTTTAAGTTAATTGGATAGAATAGACAAATACTAAGAAAAATTTACTAGATGGTCGGGATGCCCATAGCCTACTAAGATATTCCAAATGACGAGAAATAGTTGTTAGCGAGTGCGATTATTTTATGACGGATTATGTCATTTATTGTCGATTTATGATTCGATAATAAATAAAACTAATACAGCGTCACAATAAATTGATGGTAGTATTGTTAAACTGTTAAAATATCCTACTGTTCTTGCAATGCGAAGAAAGAACTTAAATCCGCGGGGTTATTACCTAAAAATTTACAGACAACGACAGCCACGCTATCACTGCGCGACCAGTGACTAATTGTAATAAATAATTGGTTTCATGTATGACGATTGCGTATCTATTATTCTATAACCGTAAAATGCACTTTTCGTGGTATACATAGCGCGCGACTAAACTTACATTACACAAATTCTCGTTTTGACCGCAGATATCGCGCGATATTGGCTGTCGCATGCTTATTACAAGTTACATAAGAATGCCGGTTGAGATTTATAGTTGCAATGACTCACGCAAGCAACAAGGAGTCATTATTCAACTACTCAAACAAATCAGAGAATATTGTTACATAGTCAATTCGAATTATTATTTTTCGCGAACTAGATCAAAACTAATTCTAACTATATATTACAAATTCGAACGTTTTATTTATCCTTATTTCACAGCCTTTCACCATGAAAAAGTAAGTGATTCCCAAGGGAAACTGGAGTTCATGCGGACGAAGTCACGGGCGGTCGCTACTTAATAATAAACCGAAGTTAAAAGTAGAGGTAGAGGAACCAAGGAAGCCGCTTTAGCGTATAATATTCTCTTTAAAGGAAACCGCGACACGAAAAAGTACATGTCAAACATATGTCTATAAAAATTTAAGGAAAAATTATTTTATTTATTTATTTCATTTGGAAAATGTCTCCTGCAATTTCTACTAAGGACCATAGGCTGGAAGCTTGACCAAGAGACTAGCGTGCCAAACCCTGTCAAACGCTTTCGAAATATCGAGGGATACGGCGAGAGCCTCGCCGTGCTTCTCGATAGCCTCACTCCATATATGTGTGGCATACACCAGAAGATCCCCAGTGGACCGATTTTGGCGGAAGCCGTATTGGCGATCGCTGAGGAGCTCGTTATCCTCGAGGTGTGCCAGGAGTTTGGTGTTTAATACGCGTTCCATAATCTTGCAGAATATGGAGGTGATTGCAATAGGTCGATAATTGGCAGGGTCGGCTCGGCTTCCCTTTTTCGGTACAGGTTGTACATTGGCCATTTTCCAGAGCTTTGGGACTGAACCAGTTTCCATAGAAAGGCGAAACAGGCGTGTCAAGACAGGAGACAACTCAGGGGCACAATTTTTAAGTACTATTGCTGGTATGCCGTCAGGTCCACTAGCTTTGTTGATGTCCAGGCTCCGCATCGCCTTCAGTACCTCTTTCTGCTTAATGCTTATTTTACGCATTTTGGCATCGCAGTGAGATAAACAGGGCGGAAGCGCACCTGCAGAATCAAGATAGGAATTCTCGGCGAAGAAAGACACAAATAAATTGGCCTTCTCCTCCACAGTGTGAGCTAGTGAACCATCAGCTTTCAGCAAGGGAGGAAGTGATGGGCGACAGAAATTAGCTTCGACTGATTTGGCGAGGGACCAAAATGCTTTACTACCGGACGGGTAAGAAGCCAATTTGCCCCCGATTCGACCAATGTGTTTGAAGCGGGCTTTGCGTTGGATCTTTTTGCAAGACTTGGCCGCAATGTTGAATGTTTTCTTCCTGTCGCACAGATCCGGAGCTTGTGCAGCTCGAGCTTTGGCCCAGGCAAGGTAAGCTTCCTGCTTTAGTTTCTCTGCATAAAGGCAGTCAGTCAACCCAAGGACGCATCCTGTCGTTGGGTGACACGTCAGAATATGGGATAAAATATTCCATGGCCTGACGTATCACATTAGTTACGGATCGCTTGCCAGGAAGCAAGCTTGCCTCCAAGGATAAGATGAGAGAAATTGTATCATCTCATCCCAATCTGCTGACTTGTAACGCCACACTCGACGCACGCCTTTTGGACTGGGGTCGAGCGGAGATTGGCTAGATACAAATTTCACCAGACAGTGGTCGGAACTACCTAAAGGGGCGTGAACTGATACAGTGTACTTGTCCGGATCAGTTGTCAGCAGAAGGTCTAAGCAGTTTGCTGTATGTCCAGCAACGTCAGGAATGCGTGTGGGCTGGTCTACTAAGTGGGAGAGATCTAGCGATAGTGCGAATTTGCGTGTCTCTCTCCCTGCATGATCGGTCTCCTGGTATGGGAATAGCCATTCCTTATGGTGAGCGTTAAAATCCCCCAAAAAAATCAATTGCGCAGTAGGGTAACGTTGCTGAACAGTGTCCACTGCATCACTTAGATATTCAAATAGCCTGGTTGTTTCCTGGTCACCGGTGTGCGAACGGTAGAGAGCGGCGTAGACAGTTTGTTCTTCGCCAGTGTCCATCATTATCCAGACGACTGATAGAGCATATGTCATCGCGAACGTACACGCATGCTCCTGCTCGAGATTTAAAATAGTGCTCCAGGGAATAACCTGGGTAGTGCAGGTACACCGCGTCTTGAGGACATCCGATTTGTGTCTCCGTGAGAAAAAATAAATGTGGCTTACTGGTCTCAAGGTGGTGGTGGACTGGCACAAGATTTGAGTGCAAGCCTCGAATATTACAGAGGTGCACTTTAATGGAGTGGAAGTGCTTCCGCTGTGAAACAACTTTACTTTTTCTTGTCCTCATTAATCTAGGTTGGCTTTGGGGTGAATAGGGAGGGAAACGGCAGTTGGTCGAGGCGATACAATGCTGACCCCGAGACACATGCAGCGCCGCCCCACTGATGCCAGCTCATCTGGAGACTGCGGGGACGCCCGAACCCCCCCGGAGATGGCCATCGGGTCCACTCATCCGGTCGCCGACTGGCACGATGGAGCATCCCGGGATTTTTCGCCAGTTGTGTGGGGCAGCCTTTTACAGGTGGCTAGTCTGCTACTTGGGCCCCCTACTACCTGCGGTCGGCCAGCGGAGCACCGTGCTTCGGATCCCGCTACCCTCCGCGATGAGACGGCGGGCGAGACGATGCAGCTCATGTCAGACCGGTCTCGTAATGCATCGCAACTGACCAGACCCGTTTTCCTATGGCTTTTCGACGGACATCATGCCAGAACACGACTCTAGGTCGCTTGGCGGCAAGGCTTTGACCGGAGGGTGGTGACAAGCCGCGGCCGATGTTAAGCCTACCACCAGAATGTACTTCTCATTTAGCACTACCCAGGGGCCACGTGTAGAGACTCCAGCTAGAGTGAGAAAGCCTACGGACGCGAGCAGTTTTGACCCCCAACCCTCAGTTTAATTAAGAAAGTAGCCTTATTTATTTCTGCATACATGAGGAAACACCTGTTCAAACACCGTGAAAGGAATATAAAGAATTTCAAAATTTGAGCTGCCATCTCATCGTCTGCAATTCATGTCTTTCTATTCGTCAGCAATTGTGTTATCTCATGATTGTATAATACGGCCAACCTGCTAAACATTCCCTTTCCACGATAGTACATTTTTCAAGTAGAGTTCCTTAACAGCACGTTTGAAACACACAATGGACTTTATTGAATTTGATGGGGAAGAGCATTCCACAACCTAGCTGCTTGGACAGTAAAGTATTTGGAAAAGAATTCAGTGGAGTGAGAAGGAATTTGAAGTAAAATATGAATATGAGAGCAACACAGTTTATTGGAGGGTGAAAAACTATGAACCACTCTTTAAGATAAGGTGACGAAGAAGAATGAAGAATATTATAAAGCAAGGAGAGAATATGTAGGTTTCTGCACAGACGGATAAGTAGCCACTTGAGTTGGGACCTGAATTCAGAAACATGGTGATATTTATGCAGCCCAAATATGAATCGTATGCAGAGGATTTGTAGTCTTTCTAATTTGTTAACTAGTATTTCGGTGGCATTAAGGAAACATGTTAGCATAATCAACATAAGAGTAAGGTCTAAGTTGGATAGATTTTGGTTTTTAAGAAAAGAAACTTTTGGAGACGTTTAAGAGAATGGAATAAGTACATACTTTTTTGCAGATTTCTTCAATGTGTATGGACCAAGATAGATTTCTGTCAAATAAAATACCTAAGTTCTTAACAATATCCACAAATGGTATGGTAATGGTTATTCTTCACAATAGGTAAGGTAGCATAATCTACTTGATTACACATATAGCGACTGCCAATGATGATTGCCTGTGATTTGTCGAGGTTAACTAATAGTCCATAGGCATCCATCCATCCGTGAACATTCTCCATATCACAATTTTTAGCATCAATAACCACACTAATAACTTTAATGTGAAAGTGACAGTATAGTTGTACATTGTGTGCATAGAGATGGAAGTTACAAGAAAGTCGTTTTGTAAGTGTTTATGAATAGTGAAAAAAGAGTTCAATATTGGGTTCAGGTGGCTGACTGTTTAAAAATCTTTGAGTGTAGTTCGAATTATTTATAAAATCAAAATGAAATCTTTGACTAAAATATCATATCTACAATATTTAAAGTAGTTTCTTACCATGTGGCATTGCCATAGGACACTTGTATATAAAATGAACATATATCTTTTTTCCTAATTACAGTATGTATCAGTTATTAACGTGTAACTCACCATTGGCACTAAGGAAACATGAGCACAACAAAAATTCTCTCTCTTAACACGAAACTGGAATTGCCTAAAAGCTTCAACAAAGGACATCCCTTCAATATCACCTATAGTGCCTCCAAGCTCCACTATACAGACTCTCGGAGGAGCATTATCTGGAGTAACTGGAATATGAGCTACTCTTTGCACCCATTCTTGAATAGCATCAGTTATATGTGGAATAACTGTAACCAAAATTAAGAATGAAATGTTTATATTTTTTCTAAGGAATATAATCATTTAATTTACAAATTCATTTGTTGTAATTCACATTTTTCGTAAAACATTATATTAGTCCCTATTAGAAAATGTTTCATGAATTAGAATTGCATTAATTTTAAAGCAATGCAATTATAATTCATGCTGCTTTACCTTGAACAGTTTTTCCAAGATAATCTCCTCGTCTTTCACGTTCGATGACCTGTTGATATATTTTACCAGTTGTAATGTTGTTATCACGATGCAATGTAATGTCTAAAAATCTCTCATAGTTGCCAAGATCAAGGTCAACTTCGCCTCCGTCATCAAGCACGTAAACTTCACCTACAAAATAAAAATAGACACGAGTGCAACAACAAATTGCTATATAAGAAACACATGTCAGGCGATAGTATAGAATTAAAGGTTAGGTTACACGCTGGGAAATTACCATGTTCATATGGAGAAAATGTTCCAGCGTCGATATTGATGTATGGATCAATCTTTATGGATGTTATGTCGATTCCGCAGCTTTTCAAAAGTGTGCCAAAAGAACTTGCTATAACACCTTTTCCTACACCACTTATAACACCACCAGTAACCAAAATGTATTTCATATCAGGCATGATAGCTATTTAAGAATCTATGTAACACAATAAATATCTAATACCAATAATATTAACAAATTCAACACAAATATATGTACGATTCGAATAATAAAAAATTGGAGTTTCGCTTTAGATCAGTATTACATTTGTGTTACAGAGCATTTATATTTTAGTCAAATTTTGAAACAAATGTCAGACGATACAAATCACAGACTATTATTGTAAATCAGTGTAAATGTACTAGCGTTCTAGCGTACAGACAAGAATCTCGCAAGCGAGAGGAATAACATTACGACAGGGTTACGGTCTATGGTTACGGTGTTAAAGGCACGATACGATACGATACACTAGAAGCGGACATTTTGTGGTGTGGCATACATAAAAAATGAGCTCGCTCAGAGAGAAGGTGATTGATAATTTCGATGATTTTTAAATCGTTTCATGGAACATGACAATATGAGAAAAAAATATAACTATTTTATTATATGTCATGCTCCATGTAATAAATGCTAATAATCGAATTATTCGTCTGCTTTAAACCTTCAAAATTGTATAATAAATAAATATTATTTATCTGTTATAAAAGTATGTTATATAATTTTAATAAAAACTATATAATTATAGTTAATGGTTTTATTTATACATTTATTGAAACATCAAGTTAATTTATTGATTTAATCATTGCTAAACGTATAGTAGGAATTAGATGAAATTTGAAATTAAACTAAACATTCGGTTTTAATTTATTTAGAACGATATAATTTATACATTTTAACCACTTTCGGAATGATTTTTCACTTCTTAAAAAAGCGTGAAGTCGAATTTCAGGGTTGGAGCTCATACATGCAACTGCAGATGAAACATTTATCCGACATCAAGGGATATGTAAAAGTTTCATACGTAAACAAACGCTCACTAGAAGTTCCTTAATTAAAACACACTACCTCTAAAGAATATCGTGACAATGTTAATTATGATCGATTAATCGAAGAATCGATCTTTTGATCATAAAAATTCATTTTTTAATGAATATCGAGCAGTGCATCAATAAAGTGTATCCGATGACTTTCCGATGTAGGACGCCCAAAAATCGAGTTTCTACTATGTTTCTGTATTGGTAACAACGCAATTATAAAATAAAAGACAAAAATTGGTGTGGAATTTTGTTTTAATAAATTATACACGCTATTATCCATTGCGTACCTATAACGGGAACCGCGCTTCACAGGCATACCCTTTTGTCGAGGTAAAAGTAAAAAAAGCCACTGCACAATAAAACCTAGTTTTGAATCTATTTGATACCACTCCTATAATCGAATTTACTGCAATTAGCACTGCAAAATATGTCGTCTCATACCGGCAGGAGGTGCAACGAAAAAGCCGCCACATCCAATCTAGCCAAGGACGGAATTGTGGGTATTTATTCCATAAGTAAATATAATTTTTCAGTCATAACACTAAATCGATTTACCGAAGTCATCATAACATATTTCGATTAATTCGAATATGTTACATTAATTTGTTCATCCTTCTAGAAAGTTGTATCCGTAATGTTTGTCATACAATAATGAAACTTGAATTGGCTTTAATTCGTACCTTACAGTTTTTAATTGACGAATTGTACAAATTGTGACGTAAACACAATCTCTAATCTCTAGTGAGACTATATTTTTAGCTAACATTTAAAAATTGTGATAAAATCATATGAGAAAGAAAACAATAGGCAGTGATTAAGGATTGCCGATATAAGTGAAAACTTAAAATTATGAAACAATGTAAAAAAAGAAAAAATAAATATGAGGTATACATGTATAGGTACACATAGCTATAGATGGCTTGCAGTCATATACAATGTATTTGTATATGTGTAAGCGCACAACAGCATGTCAGTGACGGGCGCACAGCATACCCTAGGAATATGTACAAAACAAATTCTAGTGTATCCGAATCACAGATTAAAAATACTTTCATATAATTATGTAGTTTTTCTAAGAACATACCAGCCCATGACACAAATCATAATTAGATCACAGAGAACAAAAGAGACAGAGCATATTCGTAGATGATGCATAAATAATGGACTGGCTACATGAATAGTAATAATAACTAGAGGATTTTTTTTTGTTTAGTATGGTTCTCCCTTAGAAAGAAAGGTAAAGGGTTCTTTCTGTGCCCATATAACCGATGTCTTCAGTAGTAAACAGATAAATTCTTCATATTATTTCATAAAAACGTCGACCTAGTACATTTTAATATCTCTTGGACTTTCTGGCGACCAATGTATTGAGGCAGTCAAATCTGAGGTGGACTCGGCCTCTATAAAAGTCTCAACGTCACGGTACTAAATTAGCACTTATTTCAACAATTTCGCAATAATATACAATAGTGTAGATATTGGGACGCAAACATACGCCAATTTTACATCAGAATATCCGCTAGTAACAATTTGCAAATAGAATAAACGCCCAAACACTTCCCATAAAATTCCGCCAAAAAATCCGACTACATAGATTTAAAACAATGAAATTAACTCAGATTACAAAATATTAATATACTGACGGAAAAGATGATAAAGATTATAATGAATCGACAGATTGAAAAAGAGATGTGAGTATAGGGTCGCAAAAGACAGAGATAGCCGCCATTAAAGTTAGCACACGTTTGAACCAAACCTGTTTTTCTGTATGAAGTTTCGTCAAAGTCAAAGTCAAATCAATTTATTCAAGTAAACCCAATCACAAGGTATTTTTGAACGTCAAATCTACTTTAGTTCGGTTCAAAGAGAAGAGAAAAGAAAACCTGGACACTGAGAAGAACCGACAAGAAACTCAGTCAGGTATAATTTTTTCAACATCATTTTACAAAAGGTTTATTAAAATATAATATTCAGAGAGCCAGTAAATGCATGTGCAGAGAAAATCATTTCCAGACTATTGTTTTATCTTCAACGAAATCGTTTATTTTATAGTATGATTGTCTAATCAATGTACGTTTTATAACTAATCTAAATATATTTTCTATTAATTGAGTCACTTCTTGAGGAACTTTATTATAAAAACGAACGCAGTTACCCAAAAATGAAACATTTGACTTATGTAATTTAAATTTTGGAACAACCAATTTATCACGACCTCGGGTTTCCATACCACCAATATCGCCTTTTTTTGTAAATCGATCTATATTTTTCCTCGTATACATAATAATTTCAAAGATGTATAAGGACGGCAAGGTCAGTACATCAATGTCTTTAAAATGATCTCTTAGTGATTCTCGTGCCTTCATACTGTAAATAGCACGTATCGCTCTTTTTTGTAAAATAAAAATCGAGTTAATATGCGCCGCTGATCCCCACAGCAAAAGCCCATAAGACATTAGGCTATGAAAATATGCGAAGTACACCAGCCTAGCCGTTTCCGCATCCGTCAATTGCCTAATGCGTCTAATAGTATATATCGCGGAACCGAGCTTACTAGCCAATGCCCCGATATGATCCGCCCATTGCAATTTACTATCTACTGTTAAACCAAGAAAACTGGCAGACCTAACTAATTCTGTTTCCCACCCAATTCTATTTTATCATGTATTCTGGGTACATTAGAAAGGGAAAATTTAATACATTTGGTTTTTTGTGCATTCAGTAGTAAATTATTAACAGCAAACCACCCCGAGACGTCCGCCAGGATCCCGTTCACCCAGGTAATATCTAAGTTCTTTCTGTCCAGTTTAAATAGCAATGAAGTGTCATCAGCAAATAATACTATTTCGCATAAGTTCCTGAGCATAAATGGGAGATCATTAATGTAGACTAGAAACAGAAAAGGTCCCAAAATTGATCCTTGGGGAACGCCCATTCTTAGCCTCGAACCAACAGACAAAACCCCATTGACACTCACTTTTTGCTCCCGGCCAGACAAATACGAGACCACGAGATCGAGAGCATTACCACGAATTCCATAGTATTTAAGCTTGCAAATTAAAATTTCGTGACTAACACAATCAAAAGCCTTGGAAAGATCGCAAAAAACACCAATGGCATCCTGAGATCCCTCCCAAGCCTGAAGTACAGTCTTGATCAAGCTTGCTCCCGCATGAGTTGTTGACCGTCCTCTCGTGAACCCGTACTGTTGACCGTGAAACACCCCGTGAATGTTAAAATGTGCTAGCATTTGATTGAGTTTTATTTTTTCGAATATTTTACTCAATGCTGGCAATATTGACACTGGGCGATAATTTGTTAGATTCAACATACAACCTGACTTAAATAATGGAATAATTTTACTGTGTTTCATTAAATTGGGAAACACCCCTTGATCGACACATTTATTAAATATCTCTACCAAAATTGGCGATAATAAAGGTATTACACCAGTCATGACATGAACTGATAGTCCCCATAAATCTTCACTTTTCTTTTTATGTAATTGCTTGAAAATTTTTTCTATCTCAAGTGAAGATGTGTACCTAAATTGAAAATTAGGGAAGCATTTTCCAACATTTTTTCTCAAAAACGTCTCTGCTGTTTGCGAAGACGCTCCCAAACCATTCGTTATTTCTATAGGTGTATTCGAAAAATAATTTTCAAAAGCATTAGCAACCTCAATTTTATTAGTAACAACCTTATTACCAATTTGTATTGAAAAATCTTCGTTATTTCTATTTCGTTTACTACCAACTTCGTTATTAATAGTGTTCCATGTAGCCTTTATCGCATTATTTGACTTTTTAATTTTATTCGCGCTATAGATCGCTTTCGCGTGTTTTGATACTTTTTTAAATATTTTCGAATAAGTGCGAACATAGTTATGAAAATTTTCATCTGCAGTGTAAGATTTTTCATCATATAACTCATAAAGCCTATCCCTACTTCTTCTTATGACCTTCGTCGCCCAATCCGCAAAACGTAACTTGTTATTAACGACTACTTTCTTTTTCTTTGGACAATTCTTATTAAATATTTTGGATAGGTTTTTGACTAAAGATTCATACATGATGTTTGGATCATCAACCAGAAGAGCCGTGTTTGCAAATTTGGCTACATCATGAGTAAAATTTTTTAGCCTACTCTCTCCCAATGGCCTAAATTCAAATATTTGTTCTGATTTATGTTTCATGTCCTCTATTTTTATTAACTGAGCTTTATGATCTGAACGGATACCACTAACAATAGTATGTTCTATAATTTCACACTTATTCATAAAAATGTTATCTATACATGTCGCGGAATGGTATGTAACCCTGGTCGGTTCATCGAAAATATGCACTAAGTTAAATGAGAGAAAGAGCGAGATGAACATATCTTTTTCCTTCGAACTATTTAATATGTCTACATTGAAGTCACCACACGCTATTACCGACTTCTTACATTTGCTGAGTCTTGTGAGACTCTCCTCCATAGAAATTAAAAATTGGCTAAAATCAGATGACGGAGGTCTGTAAACACATAAGAATATGTACTGATCCGTCTCTGCACACGACATTTCACATACACGTTCAACAGAGAGAGCAACTATGTCTTTGCGGTTTTTTAATTTAAGAAAGTTTTTACACAAAATTATGCTACCGCCGCCATCTGTCGACGCTCTGTTGTACACACTGGCCGCATTAAAATTATTTATATTAAAAGACATTTTGTTTGCCTTCGACCATGTCTCGGTGAGGCACAAGATGTCTATGTTATATTTTTCTATTAATAATTCAGCATCCAATATTTTGCCAGAGAAACTATTGATATTTTGATGTACACACGTAATGATATTATTATGAAGTTTCTCTGTTGTCTGATTGTTTAATTTAAATAATTCTTTTCAGCATTCATATTAGTATTACTACTAAAACTTGCTTCGTCCCTGACTACGTTCTTAGTTATAGACCCTATAACCGAGTTAATACATTTAGCTACTAATGTAGCGAGTTTAAGCTTTGCCTTTTTTGACAAGTACAAAGTACCTTTTGTCAGTCTAAATTTGTATAAAATGTTACCAATATATTTATTGGTGTCAAAAAATATAAATTTGTCACTATGACAAAGTGTCACCCTACTCAATATATCATTAAAATTTTGAATATAATTATTATAATTCTTTGGCAACCATGTGGAATAGGGGAACGCACATAGTACAATTTTGTTCACATTTTTTATTCTAGCCAAAGAATTCAAGCTATCAGCTAATTCATGCTTCATTACATTTGTTGAATTTCCCAATACAAGTACTAAGGTGGTATTTACATCAAACTTTTTATTTAGAATTAGTTTAAATATTTGAAAAACAGGTGCCTCTGGGAAACAATAATTAGTGACTGGCTGACTGACACTGTTGTTAATTAAACTACCCAAACCTAATCCTAATCTGTCAGAAAATATCGCAATGTTATTTTTAATATTACTACAGTCAGTAAGTTTTTCTTTAATTTGAGGACTGCAGTCATCAAATCTATCATTAATAACCTGCGAGTATGACCTATTCACCCTAGAAAATTCAGATGACATTTTTGTATTTATACAAGTACTTTTACATACAGATATTTCACTTTCTATTTGTTTTGATAGAAGCCTAAGTTCATTATATTATTTTTGAGCTATGTTGTACTTATTAGTGATATCTGAAATGTTATCTTTTAATTTATTTATGACACCATGCAGCTCTCTGGTCTCCACATCACATCTTTCCCTGCTATCATGTAATTTATGAGTACAGATTTCCATTTGGTCCAACAGATCCCTGCGGCCTTTCCTCAATTTTATGTTTTTATAAAATGACTTCTGTTTTTTCATTAATTTTTCAGTTTTCTTAATAAATTTTCTAATTTTAATATATTTACGTAACTTATTTCTACTTTGTATTTCGATTTTATTATTAATTGGTCTAAAGTGAACACCTGGATCTGTTGGTCCATCTGGTCCGCCTAACAATAACTCATCTGTATTAGCAGCGACCAGCTCCTCGAACAGGTTCTGTGTATGCCAAGCTTCCTGGTCTTTTCTGTCGTCTTGCAATTGCTGAACGAGCTGGTGGGACTCATTCAGCTCGCCTTCCAGTTCATGAATTCTTCCCAGGGTCTGTTCGTAGGTGTTACTGCATTGGTGGAACATATCCACCATCTCTTGGAGCTGGTTTTGTTTTTCCACTGCTTCCATAAACTGTTTGTGCAATTCGACCAGTTGACTTTTGAGCGCTGTATTTTGATCAACGACACGCTTAGCCTCCTCTTCATGTTCTTCTTGCTCCCTCAACAGTTGCTCGTTGAGGTCACGGGCCTCCTTCAGTTGTGAGAGTGCGGCCTTCAATTTACTTTCTATGTCACGAGAGGCTACCTTACGTGTCATCACTTCTGTTTTGGTGGCCATTATCCTGAAATAGTTTATGTATATATGAAATAAGTCCTTAAAAAACTGCGATTATTTACAATTAGAGAGTTATTATTATGTTATTAGTTTTTTTTTTTTTGTAGGTAGATTACTGATTTCACCTTTAGTACTTGAATAAATTAAATAACGTAAATATGTAAACGTAAATTTTATTCAATTAAATACTTGAATTAAAAACAAATTAATGTAATACTTAAAGTAATGTAAAATAAAGAATGTGTTTTCAATAAACTAATTATGAAAAAAATTGTTTTGAAATAAATGAAAGGTTTTATTTTTAAATTTACTCTCTGAATTTGTGTTTGTTGAGTAAAGCAGTAAATAATGTCTGTGGCAATATGTTGTTATTCTTCAGTTTTGCTTCCACCTGATAGTCAAGCAAAAAGAGATTGCAACCTGCCAAGTGTGTGTTATTTGACGTGTCTCACAAGTAGTGAGAACTGGGGAGTGGTGCTTCTTGTTAACAGTAATTTTAGCAATATGTTAGCAATAGTCGAACATAATAAGCAATCGATTATGTATATTAATCAATATAAAAAACAATACTCCCCGGGTTAACGTAGAATTAAGTATAATTCAAAAACGTATGTCCGTTGACAGATGCCGGTACCACTTTAAGTTCAGTAAGTTCAGTTGTAGACTTTATTCACTTTCAATTATATCACAACACTTTTCCTTTATATTTATGATTATTTGCATCTATTTGTAGTACAAATTTAAGCGAATATAACAAGAATAACCAAATTTAAAATTAATTTCAAGCAGCTGATTTTGACAGCTCGCCGGTGCGTCCCGTTTTTTGTCAGACTGCTCTTTACCACAGTCAGTGATTAATTGATTATAATATTCTCTTCAGTGCCACTGTGTATACGCTAGTGTTAGTATTCTGTGCTAGGGATGCCGGATGCGTCGAGAAATGTATCGATACACATTATATCGATATTTTTTTATATATCGATATTTTTTTATAAATCGATATCGATATTAATATATCGAATGAATAATATCGATATATCGGTAAGCATTCATAACCGTATGTTGAAATAAAACGTATTTAGTATCAATTGCACATTAAAATTATATTGTGCAGTGTTTACATGCTGTATTTCAAAATTGTGATATTTAATTTATTTCGTATTTTGCTATAAAATTGTGTTTAGTAATTAGTCCTACTCCTACTTAGATAAATATCGTATTTGATACATTTTCGATACCTGACATTTTACATCGATTTATCGAATTACAATAATATATCGTCAGATAATATTGATATATCAAAAAATAAATATCGATAAATCGACACATGGAAATTTTTTCATCATCCCTATTCTGTGGTACTGTGTCTAGTGATGCCAACTTGGCAACTTATAGCTAGATCTAGCTATGTTTTGGTGTCAGGCAGCTACAATTTAATAAAACTTGTCGTTAAATCTTTTAGCTACTTTTTCTAGCAACTTTTCATATGACGTGAATATTTTCGAGTGTTCATAGTACGGTGTTATGTTTTAACCATTAATATTAATGCTGTTTTAATATATTGTGCAAATAGAATTACCTATGAAATTGGAAATTGAACAAAAACGTTATTTCATGATTTTATTTAAATTTTTTGAGCCATTTTTGGATATACTAGGTTTATTACAACATTAATATAATATAATATAATATATAGTATGTTGTTAAAATCAAATCTAACTACAATATTAGTAACAAGTTCTACATAAAATGCACAGCAAGTTTCTAAAAAATCTACAATAGAAGAATCAAGTATGTTTGGATTTATTTTTAAATGTTTCTTATGAACTTTTATTGAAAAATAATAGTTTTATTTTTAAAATTGAAATCGTTTTTATTGAAAAGTGTTGATGGCTCAATTGCCCGCAATTCCCTGCATATTTATAAAATTAACCACGTTTTGGGAAATTTATTGTTACCCACTAATTAACATTAATTTAGCTACGTCTAGCAACTTTTTTGGGTAAGAAATCTGGCAATCTAGCAACTTTTTGCAAGATGTCTAGCTACTTGTTATAGGTAACAGTCAGTCTGTCGCAACTTCGTACAAAAAATATGATGTACATAACAGAGCCATTTTTTGTTTTATTTCGGATCAATTATGTTTTCTAATGCATTATGGAGATTAAAGAGACATGCATATATCTGTCTTTGATGAAGTGTCATCAAAAATAAACGTAGTGACTTACTTACTCAGTGGTGTCATCTGTCACGACTTACAATATTTGCTTCAACAGCGTAAATGTTTTATTGGCCATTTTTATTGCAAAATTAACTATTTTTAGCAATATT
The DNA here is from genome assembly GCA_907165235.1 of Zeuzera pyrina. Classification (NCBI taxonomy): domain Eukaryota; kingdom Metazoa; phylum Arthropoda; class Insecta; order Lepidoptera; family Cossidae; genus Zeuzera; species Zeuzera pyrina. The sequence continues at coordinate 17,380,741 of OU015624.1, forward strand.
TGGGTAAATATAACTTCTGACAGAACTGCAATATTTAATAAGTATTTAGTGGGTAAACAAACATGAAGTACAGAAAATAAAATGTGGTTGGAAATCAAAAGAAATGACGGCATTTTGAAACATTTTATCCTCTGGATGAAGACGGGTGAGTAGAGTATTAACTAATTCATCAGTCCCAATGCTTGCTATCGGGACAAAATTTTACAATTTTAGATTTGAGAATAACTTTCGTTCATTAAAAATAGTGTGGGAATGGTACATTTATGAATGTCGACATCGATCTTTTTATTTTTTAGATGTAAAAAATCTATGAAAATCACAAAACGAGGACATGATTATAAAATACCAATCGTAAAACTACACAAATTAAAATTTGTACACGGAGTATTTTATTGACAAAAATTTAAAGAGAAGAAAATGAGATTAATTGCTAAACCACTTTCGGATGACAAACTGTTAGAATTTTCCTAACACTTTTTGAAAGAAGCTTTCCGAATTTGTATTTTAATTTTGTCTATTGTAAAATGTTGAAAATATGACCTGACTGGGTTTCTTATCGGTTTTTTTTAGTGTGCAGGCTTTTTTCGACTTGTAATAAAAAACACCTTGCAGTTGTGTTTACTTGAATAAATTGATTTGAGTTTGACTTTAAAGAACTTCTTAAAACTTTTTAATTAAATATTTTCTAATATTTCTTTATGTTTACAGCTTCGAGGAAAAAACGTATAGCAAAAAAAACAAAACTGAAAGTCGACCGTTAGTCCTCGAAAGAAGAAATTGGTCAGGAACCTATCCAAGTGGCAGGGAGAAGAAGAAAGTTTTCTAAAGCAAAGAAGCATACTCTACCGGGCGTAGCGTTACATATGCTTGTTTGAATTTGTTTTTGTTCGCCAGTGGAATATAAAACTCAGGTTGTTTATGTGGCGCGATAGACACCTCCAAGACTATGAAATAAATATTTCATTTAATACATATTTTTATTGAATAGACATCACAGATTTTGTTTAAGTGGTGCTTAAACAAAACCAGTATTTAGATTATTTTCACCAATTTCTGGTACCGCATGTCGCGCTAATTATAATCGATATCGATAAATTTGAATGCGGTATGTCCGTTTTTTTTATGTTGGATTAGCTGATTGTTCTATAGTCGTCAGATTGGCTATTTTGGGTATCTTTTTTTGACATTTAGAAGTCCATTTTTAGCTCCATGGAAGTCCCGATAGTAATGTTACATTCTCTGTGGTAACAGTTAGCAACACTGGCTGTGTCTGTACCAAAAACTACAATACTATACTGGTACTCTAAGTTTCTTATATTATATTATGAGTACTCTGTGATTGTACAGCAATATTTAGTTTACCAAAGTAATTTTTTAAATGTTCTGTGCTATACAGTGCTATAAGCTATTGTTGAATATTGTTACTGATTGAAAACTTTGTAGAAATTACCAATTCTAACTAAAATGCCCAAATATTATTGTGATTATTGTGATACCTATCTAACTCACGATTCACCAAGTGTAAGAAAAACACATTGCACGGGAAGGAAACATAAAGATAACGTAAAATTTTACTATCAAAAATGGATGGAAGAACAAGCCCAACATCTCATCGATGCCACAACTGCAGCTTTCAAGGCCGGGAAAATCGCACAAAATCCATTCGGTAATAAAGGAGCAGCTATTCCTCCGCCCTGGGATCCTTCCATAATGGGTCCTGGTGGTCCAAGGCCACCCGTACCTGCACCTGGTGGGCCACCAGGCATGTTGCCTCCTCCGACCATGGGACCTGGGGGTCCAATGGCTCCACCTATGATGATGGGACCTCATGGGCCAATGCCACCGATGATGGGTATGCGCCCGCCTATGATGGGTCCAATAATGGGACCGATGGGCCCCATGGGTCCCATGGGCCAAATGCGTCCTCCTTTAATGAATGGACCTCCAATGAACAAATAGTGATGATAGTGTAGTGTTTGAGGACTGCCTATAAAATTTTTTGAAGTATGAACTGTAAAACGCATAGATAATGGTGTCGAGTTTACATTACAGAGTAATTTCTGAATAATCATAATCTGTGTATTTAACTTATCTATTTACTTACATTTTCCGTATTTATTTATGTTTTCTTTTCAGAAAACATTACAATGGTAATAAATTTATCAAGTTAATACACACCAAAATAATAGTTATCCATAAACCTTAGTATAGTAATTTATATGCAGTGAAAGTATGGCTTTGTTTATATTAGAGATATTCTGGTAAAAGTTAATAACCATAGTATTTAATTGTATTTTAATATACTTAAAGATACAAACGGTAATGTTTTAAAAAGCATATTTATGAATGGATTTTCCAATCACTGGTTCCTACAGACATGTGTTAGTGATTGTGATTGACAGGCACCATTACTATCGTGACTCAACCTGACGATTCAATTTATATGTAATTTTTATAGAATAAATTTAAAAAATATGTTTGTTATTTCATTAAAAAGGTGACAGTACTTTTACGATTTTATGGTTTAAAAATTATATCTGGTTTAAATAATTTACTATTTTGAATCACTTGAAGATTGACATATTCCACAATTTTTTCTCAATCGCAACATTAAGCTTTTTAGAGGAACGAACTGAGAACGAAACGATAAATACAAAATTATATTATCCTGTAACTATATTATGGTTTGAAAGAAAATAATTTGTAGCAGTGTACTTTTTTTCACACAATTGTTAAATATATGTAATTTTAAGTACATTTATGAATCCACTGAGATATGTAAGTGGAATATTTAAGTTATATTAATGCAATTACATCTTATTTGGTGGATTCACAATTTAATCTCATAAAAAAAGAACGGAACAACTGACAAAGAGTAAGCTACTGCTAAACCACTATTGCCACTTTTTGTTAAAGCACAACAAATTTTTAAAGTTGAAAATTTCATTTTTAAAGTTAAAATGAGTTTTTAAAATATATTCCACTTAAAAATATTGGTAGATTTGGTAGATATTCAAGAGAATAACTATTTGAACAAAATAAAAAATATTCAATCATTATCATTATGCAATCTTTTTTAACAACTTTTGAAAATTAAAGTGCTTAAGTACTACAACACATACTTTACTTATTTAAATATTTCGTTGTATTTTTTAGATGGATGCAGTAAATATTTATTATGATTAAATTTAATCTTTCAATTAAACAAGTAAAGTAGGTATGCACCTTTCTTTTTTTAAAAGAGGGGGCAAACGAGCAAGCAGGTCATCTAATGGAAAGTGACCTCCGCCACCTATGGACACTCGCAACGTCAGGAGAATCACGGGTGCGTTGCCGGCCTTTAGGGAAAGGAGCGATGGGATGAGGAGGGGAACGGGAAGATGGGCCACGGGCATTCACTCATCGAACCAAACACAACAGCAATAAATGCTGTTATTTCACGCCGATATTCTGTGCACACGATGCGACACCGCACCGCCCCCCTCGGAGGGTGCGTCGACGTCTTGCGTCTTTCTATTCGATTACATCACGCACTCGGATAGTGCCACACTCGAGAGCGAGCCTTCTGCCTGATCTGCGTTACACGATAGGCACTCACCATTTCGGGCCTTCAGCCGATCGATCGCCGGCCGGTTATAATCACTTTGGGACCGCCCTCACCGGTGTAGGTTCTCTACGGCACGCAGGTGCACAATCTCCCGGCGACAACTTGAGCCGAGGTGTCGTCCTCCATCCTGGGTACTCCCCGGACGGAGGGGCCCCAAGGTTTTGTCGTTTTTTCCGGGCGGAGCGCCTGACGCTGCTCCCCTTCAAAGCGTTCGATTCGCTACGACGGCCTATAGGGTCAAGTGGCGAGTGGAGGGTTGTTTTAGACACTTGGAGCGCGACACTACCCGGCCGGTGCTCACGTTTTCTCCTGAGGTGTGAGGAGCGGTTGGGTGCTAGTGGGGAGTTTTTCCCTTCCAATAAACAAAAGAAAAAAACGATAATTTGTGAGAGCGTGGTATTTAGAGAATTCGATCCCGGGATCCCGACCGCTTTTCAATCCCGAAATTTTCAGGATTCAGTTTTCTCGATCCCGATATTTTTGGCATTAACATCATTTAAAAAAAGTCGTAAAATACACTGCGTGAAGCAAAACCAATGAATAAGCTTCCATGCCTAAAATTTGAATATAACAAAGCACAGCAATTTGTGATTTGAAATGAAACTTCTTGTATTTTGAACTAAAATGATAGGCAAGCAATTCTCACTGGGCTGCTTGGGGATGCTTTTTGCAATTAAAATACTTGTAGTTTCAATTAAAATCATAGGTAAGCAAGCTGAATGGGTATTCGGTTATATTTGCTTGCAATAAAAATTCTTGTACTTATTTTAAATAGAATGATAGCACTCCTTCACAATATACAATCAAACACATAATGATGAACACATATATATATATATATATATATATGAAATTGTGAATTGCACTAGTACTCCACGACATGGTATCCCGGGATCTCGAGATTACCTAAATATAATCCCAAAATCCCGGGATTAGAAATAAGGGTCGGGATCGAATTCCCTAGTGATATTTCTCCGGGTGACCCGGCCCAATTCGTGCTGATTGCAGCATGGCTCTACCACTAGAAACATGGCTCTCATGGGATAATATGGAATACAGCAAATTATTTATCTTTATTAAATTATCTATTTGCAATACTACATACTGAAAGGAAAGCTAATCAATAAAAATTAGGATACATTTAATGACAAAGGTGAATTTCTTCCAGAATTTACGTCTGGTGGCGTCATACTTGTTCTCTCTTGATGATTTGATAACAATATCATAATTAAGTCTGAAAACACTAAAAGTGCTATTATCATGGGCAATATCATGTTTAGAATTTGAGCAGCACTGTTTTTGGCAGTAATTTCATAACTGTTTATTGCTTTCAGCACCAGTAATGACAAAGATGCTTGGAGAGACACGCATGAAATTAAAGCATAGATTTGTAAGAATTCGGAAGCATAATGATAACGTAGAGCGGCGATAACAAATATCCCTAGGAACATATACGTGGTAAATATGGCTGCTGGTGCCAAAAGAGCGTGGGAAATGCCAAGTGTCGGTGTAGTCCTTTCATTAATGAGGTTGGCCGTGTTTACCACTAGTGCCAGGAATCGAAGCTTGATAGAACAGCGTGCAACACTCATCGAATTATCTGCACCGTCACTGGAGAAAGTCTTCATAGATAACATTAACTTGGACATAATAATTTTTCTCACATAGTTATGAATGTATAAGCTTAACATAAACCACCTACATTACAAAATCTTTAAATTTTCTTGTATTCTGACTTTTTGAAACTATAGAAGGATACAATCTTTAAACGGTGTTTTGAAAATACCTACAAGATTTAAATATGAAGTAGACGTAAATAATTATTTGTTGAAAGAAAGAAGAAAATATGAAAGATCAAACAAAGAGAATTTAACTTAAAGGAAGTAGGTACCTACTCGAAATTAATACGCTTTCGCGTTTTTGTTTTTAACTATTGAGGTGTCAATGACAGTGTGTATCATGGTACTATGTAATTAATATACTTTTAACATTACATAACATATCTTCACGCTGTATCCCCAACGGGGTAGTCAGAGAGGACGGAGCGCCAGGAGTCGCGGTCTTTACACACCACTTTCGCGTCCTCAAATCTCATCATTCTCTTCACACATTTTCGCCTAGGTATGCGAGAAACACTGGCTATTTGATCTTCATAAGTCAGATTCCTTCCTTGGCTTCTTTTACCACTCACTTTCGCTCTGTAGATTTTCTTCGTCAGTCTTTCATCACTCATTCTTTCCAAGTGCCCGAACCATCTAAGCATTCCTTTCTTCATTTTTACAATAACACTGTTGTGCAACCCTGTCATATTGCGTATCTTATCATTGCTTATCCTGTCCGCAAGCGTGACAGTGACACCGCGCATCTCCACAGCTTTTATCATACTTTCACTCGATTTCGGGCATATCCAGGGCTCACTACCGTGCAACAAAGTTGGCACCAACACCGCATTGTGGATGGAAATATACTTTTATCGTTTATTAATTTCATGATATGTGATCTAATCGAAGCGATTGAATTTGTTTTATGATACTCAGTTAAAAACACCTAACACCGCAGTATTGGCCTAAAAGGGCGCCATTCTAACCGCTAGAAGTCATTTTTGTAGAAAAGACTCGTAACTGAAACTGCTTTTAGAATTTGACGAGTACTGAAAATGGTTGTGTGGGATATATACATAAGGGGCATAGTTTTGGCTGGCAAGAATGAGTAAATATCAAAGTCAAACTCAAATCAATTTATTCAAGTAAACCCAAATGCAAGGTATTTTTGAACGTCAAATCTACTTTAGTTCGGTTCAAAAAGGAAACCTGAATACTGAGAAGAACCGACAAGAAACTCGTCACGTATCATTTTTTCAACATCATTCTACAACAGTTATTTAAAAATACAATATTTATAAAGCCAGTAAATGCATATGCAGAGAGGATCACTTCCAGTATATTGTTGTGTCTTCAATGAAATCGCTAATTTTGTAGTATGCTTTTCCAATCAGTGTGCGTTTAATGACAAGTTTAAATCTCTTTTCCTTTAGTTGAGTAATTTCTTGAGGAATTTTATTATAAAAACGAACACAGTTACCCAAAAATGAACCACTTGACTTTTGTAGTTTAAATTTAGGAATAACTAGCTGACCACGACCGCGAGTTTCCATACCATTAACAACGCCTTTCTTTTGAAATAGATCTAAATTTTTTCTAGTGTACATTATGTTTTCATAGATGTATAACGAGGGTAAGGTGAGTACATCAATGTCTTTAAAATGATCTCTCAGCGACTCTCGTGCGTTCATACTGTAGATGGTACGTATTGCCCTCTTTTGTAAAATAAAGATAGATTTCATATGCGCCGCTGATCCCCACAGTAGCAGACCATAAGACATAAGGCTATGGAAATATGCGAAATACACCAGCCTAGCCGTAGCTACATCTGTCAACTGTCTAATGCGCCTAATAGCATATATTGTCGAACTGAGCTTATTAGATAAAGTCCCGATATGGTTCGCCCACTGTAACTTATTGTCTACTGTTAAACCAAGAAAAGTAGCTGATTTCATTAATTCTAATTGTTTCCCATCCAGTTCCAGTCCATTATGGATTTTGGGTACATTGGATAGGGAAAACTTAACACAATTGGTTTTTTGTGCATTCAGTAGTAAATTATTGGCAGTGAACCATCTCGAGACATCCGCCAAGGTCCTATTCTGTCCGCTAATATCTATGTCTTTTCTGTTAACTTTAAATAATAATGATGTGTCATCAGCAAATAATATTATTTCACAAAGGTCTTTAAGCATAAATGGAAGATCATTAATGTAAACCAAAAATAGGAACGGTCCCAAAATTGATCCTTGGGGAACGCCCATCTTTAATTTAGAACCGTCAGATGTAACCCCATTTACACTCAGTTTTTGTTCTCGGTCAGCCAGATATGAAATCACGAGATCGAGAGCTTTATCACGTATTCCATAATATTTCAGCTTGTGAATTAAAGTTTTGTGACAAACACAATCAAAAGCCTTGGAAAGATCACAAAACACGCCAATGGCATCTCGTAACCCCTCCCAAGCCTCTAGTATATTTTTGACCAAGGTTGCTCCCGCATGTGTTGTTGACCGCTCGTGACCGCATCTCGTGAAACCGTACTGTTGACCATGAAAAATACTGCAAATGTTAAAATGTGCCAGCATTTGGTTGAGCATTATTTTTTCGAATATTTTACTCAACGCTGGCAATATCGACACTGGGCGGTAATTTGTAGGATCTGATTTACAACCCGATTTAAATATTGGTATAATTTTACTATGTTTCATCAAATCGGGAAACACACCTTGATCGACACATTTATTAAATATATTTACTAAAATCGATGTTACTATTTGCACTATATTAGCCAGTACATGAACTGATAATCCCCACAAATCTTCACTTTTCTTTTTTTTTAATTCTTTGAAAGTTTTCTCTATCTCAAATGAAAAAGTGTGCCTAAACTGAAAACTAGGGAACCACTTTCCTATATTTTGGCTTAATAGTGCCCGTGCTGTATGTGCAGAGGATGCTAGACCACTAGTAATGTGTATAGCTGCATTTGAAAAAAATTTAGCAAAACCATTAGCAACCTGTTTTTTATTAGTAGCGATTTTATTATTAATGTATATTGGAGAGGTCTTCGTTTTTCTTATTTTGTTTCCCTAATTTTGTGTTAATAGTGTTCTATATCGCTTTTACTGTGTTATCTGCCTTACTAATTTTATTGGCGATATGAATTGATTTCGCGTGCTTTGATACCTTTTTAAATATTGTTGAGTAATTGCGGACATAGCTATGAAAGTTTTCATCCGATGTGTATGATTTTTCGTCATACAACTCATAGTCTGTCCCTACTTTTTCTAATACCTTTTGTCGCCCAATCAGAGAAATGTAACTTGTTGTCAGCAATTATTTTTTTCTTCTTTGGGCAGTTTTTATTAAATATGTCGGTTAAATTTTTCAAAAAACTCTTATACATGACATTTGGATCGCCAACAGAGGGAACGATGTTTGTTAAATTTGTTCTAAACTCAATTATTCTTTCAAATTTACTTTTCATGCAATCTATTTTAATTAATTGAGCTTTATGATCTGATCGAATACCACTAATAATTTTGTGCTCTTTAATCCTGCTCTTATTCATAAAAACATCAATGCACGTCGCCGAATGGTATGTAACCCTGGTCGGTTCATCAAAAATGTGCACAAGATCAAATGAAAAAAAAAAGTGAAATTAGCATCTCCCTTTCCTTAGAGCTATTTCTTAGGTCCACATTGAAGTCACCACATGCTATGATTGATTTGTTACATTTGCTAAGCATGTTAAGACTCTCCTCTACAGAAATTAAAAATCGAGAATAACCAGACGAGGGAGGTCCGTAAACACATAAGAATATGTAATCATCCGTCTCCGCACACGACATTTCACGTACACGTTCAACCGAGCGAGCAACTATGTCTTTGCGATTTTTTATTTTAAGAGAATTTTTAACCAAAATCATACTACCGCCGCCATCTGTCGACGCTCGATTGAATCTATGAATTGAATTGATTGAATATCTATGATCAATTGTCAAAACGGTAGTTAATCTAGTCTCGTCAATTTAAAAAGTAAGTACTTACCACGTAATTACCTAATTTCGATCTAATAGAAGTTTATGCTGTTCAGTGAAAATATTTTAAAATTCTATAGTAGCGCCATCTACATTGGGACCTACGTAAAATAAAAATCTAGTCAATGTACACTTTATACACATGGAGATATTACGTAGGGTGGGTAACTAAACTGTGAACCAATCCGTCATTTTAACAAAAATAACGTTGTCAGTTTTTTCGAACGAATCAGTTCTATTTTTTCCCTTCAAAATGTTCATTCACCGCTGTCTTCATGTCTTCTTCGTCAGATTCGTCTTAAACTTTTCTCACCTGTAGGTATTTTCGGGTTACTAAATACAAAGTAGAAGCAAAGTTCCAGGCGGGACGACACGACGGATGGTTGACTTCTTCGAAGCTTGTCTTTTCAGAGCACACTGCAAATTGAGAAGTGTGGACGGGCGCGTTGTCTTTGCCTTTACTGAATTTATCTGTTCTCTTATCTAAAATGGATTATCAGAATTGGTTCAAGATTAGTATAGGTACTGTTAGTAGTTAGATTAGTATAGTAAGAAAATCGTCTAGGAAGGTAATTATTTAATAGGATCCCAAACAACCTTGGCTGTGATGGTGGCACTTCACATGGCTATTTGTGTTTGCTATTAGATGTTTGTTGTATTTGGAAAAATATATGACCTACTCGCAAACCTGCAAATACAGGCAAATACTACCATCTATACATGGCAGCCAAATAACAAACACACAAACATTTGGCAGCAGAAGAAAATGTGTTCACCAAAACTATGGACGTGTTTCAACTTGCAGCGGGATTTTATTATTCAAATGCATGTAACTATTACATGTAGTGCGTGAAGAAATACAAAGTAGTGAAAAAATCATGGAGAGCAAGGCGCTGATGGATGCTGACTATGCATAAAAATTTGCATTTTCAATCATTGTTCCAGTTCGCGCTCACAACACAGACACAAAATACTGCACGTCCATACAGATCCACGGCGCGTGCGCTTCTGAATATGGCCATTGTGTAGACGGTTTATTTGCGTATTTGCCTATTTGACCCCTTTGATGTGCGTCGAGAAACCGACAAGCGCACGGTAACACGTATTTGGTATTGGCCATATTTGTCAAATAGGCAAATAAGGCCAATACTTTGTCAAATATACTCTCCACAGGTGGTAATTGTTTGCCAAATACGCAAATACAAATAACCATGTGAAGTGCCACCTTGATATTGGACGCCGGCTTTTCAATTTTGAATTTCTTTGCTTGTTTTTCCCTCTTAAGACCCCATTATATCGACTTTTGTTTGGTTTCCGGATAATGTTGTCGAATTAATTTTATTAGTGGTTACAACCCCAAAACTAGTGTCTTGTCTAAATCGTCTTTGCACAAGTTCAAAAATTACCTCGAGCATTCGGCTCATTGCTGCATGTCGATCGGCGTATCTAAGCATTTTCGGAATCTAATGCACTCTTTTTAGGGGTAGATGTGTAAGATTTAGCTAACTCGACCCTTACTGATCGCCAGAATCTCAGTCGGTTATCGGCCTCGTCTTAATTGTGTGAACTGCATCTTCTAGTACAAGTTTTTTGACTTATTCAATATTTTCAGTGACTGCTTGTTAACGGGTGATCAGAATGAGGGTCGTCTTCGATTGAGTCTCGGTGTTGTAGGAATAAGTGCGTGGAGTAAAAGAAATTGTTTTTACTCCCATAAATAGCCGACTCCAGCGTTTCACCATAGAATATGAAGGCGCAATCTTTCTATAAATCGTAGATATACTATCTTCGAATATATTAATCGGTGATTTATTATTTTTGTTTCTTTTTCAATATCCTACTTGTTCAATTTCCTAATGGCCTATTTTTTTTTTTGTTTATTGGAAGAAAAAAAGCTCCGCACGAGCACCTAACCGCTCCTCACGTCTCGGGAGAGAACGTGAGGACCGGCCGGATAGTGTCGCGCGGGCTCGAACCAACTAAAACGACCCTCCACTCGCCACTTGACCCTACAGGCCGTCGTAGCGAACCGAACGCATTGGGGGGAGCAGCGGAAGGCGCTCCGCCCGGAGGTCGACAACGCCTGAGAGGCCCCTCCGTCCAGGGTGTACCCGGGACGGAGAACGGAACCTCGACTCAGGTTGTCGCCGGGAAAATATGCACCTGCGTGCCGTCGAGATAGAATGGCCTAATTTTATACTGATAGAGAGGAGATAACGCGTTACACGTCACATGTGCAAATAGGGTGTCTCATATCACCTCAGGCCGAGAATTTTGCAGCCTCCTAGTACGTTTTGGATTTATGGTGGCGTCACGCTGTCGTCATATTAAATCATGGTTCTAAGTTAATATAGTAACGACAGTAATACATACCAGCATAATAAGATGCAATATGTATTTATTTATGTTGTTAATTAGGTATATGTAGCAGTTTATTAAAATGTTCGCTATTGTAAGAATTTTTTTTTAAACGAAAATAACATTATTATGAAATGCTTATGAAATGGCACTTTCTTTAAGTTCAATTTCGGTTGTTCAACTCAACAGTTACAATAATAGAAATATTGCATGTTTTTGTAAATTTCTTTTAATTATATCTAATAAATGTAAATCAATGATAATAAGGTAAAATAATTACAAAACGGTTATAGATTACTATGAATTTGTGTAAAATTAGTAAAATATTGTATTTCTGGAAGTAGGACTGACTGCAGGAGGAGTGGCATAAGTCGTAACGTCTCCGCGTGTGTCGGGTAATTGCTATGGGTAATTATATCCAAAATATATATCGTCATTAGAAGTGCTAAGTACATAAGTAGAACACTGTGTTTCATTTGTTCGCTATTTTATTCCTTGATTCAAAGTGCATGCTTCAGATTGAGAAGATTTATAACGTGGCCAACACATAAGGAAAATACCCCCTTATGTTCTTACCGTCGCGTCGTTGGGCTCATTGTTTTAATATTATAATGTATGCTGAATAAAAATTTCAAAAATCTCGTTCAACACATTTTATTAAAATTGTATTCCGAATAACTTAAAAACTTTGAAAAAGTTCAAAACACTACTTACATAATAATTATGTAGGTATTCAATAAATACTTATATCCTAATTATATGTATAACATAGACTAACATAGTCCTTTAATAGAGTAAAACAAATATTGGCCCCATTCGGCAGAACATTTAAATAAGAAATGAACGAATTTGAGCTCATACACTTAGTATAAAGTACTTCAATACACTGGACTTTTTACACATTTAACATAAAAGTGCCTGCAAAAATGGCACATCAAGCAAGAAAAGACTAGATTAAAGCTTCTGTTATTTCATTGCCTTATTCACATTTTTACAATTTGCTTTTAATCAATGACATTCTAAGCACCGCATTAATTCTTCATTTCATTAGTCGTTTAAAATATCATAACGCAGTTTCCAATGTGGTGGGTGATGTCTTGCCTGTCTCAGGAGACAATCTATTTCGAGTATTGCTTGAGGAACTACTTATAGATGGTACTTTAAAAGAAGTAAGTTTTGGTGGTGATGATTCAGGACGACTACTAAAAAATTCAGCGCGCTTTGCCTGTATAATTTCCGATCTTGACAGACTATGGCTTTTAGTGTAATCAGTATCTAAAGGAAATACGCCACGATCCATTGATTCTGGAAAATCTGCTTCAGTTTCAAAAGTGTTCTCTTTTATTGGTATAAGATTCCTTCGTGCTCCAAAGTGTTGTAGCGTATTAGTTACTATAGGGATTGTATTACATGGAGGGTTGTTGGGTGAAGTCTCATGCTTTTCGCCCGAACTGTTAGAATTTTCATCTTCGTTATTTACTTCAGGTATAGGCGTCGAAAGCACGTCTGATCTTGGACTCGAAAACCGCCATTGTGATTTCGGCGAAAGTAATATTTTAGGTGTGTTTTTGTGTTCCTTTATAAGACTATTTGTTCTTCCGGGCGATACAGGTTGAGGATTTGCTTTAATTACTTTTCTATGTGTATATGTTTTAGGAGATCCGCTCAGATCGAGAATATTAATTTGTGATCTGTTTCTAGGCTGTGGCGGTGTTACGGATTTCTCTTTAGAAAGCTTAAGTTGCTCTACTGCTGAGAGTTTATTGGTTTTATTTTGTGGGTTTAGCGTGTTTAATTTAACATTATGTTGTAGAAGTAGCTTTTTAAAATCGAGTCTTGAGGTTTGAGGTATAGGACCATATCTATCGGCGCATGTCGAATCTTGTTTATGCATGCCCAAAACACGACTAGAACTAGATATAGATGGTTGTTTTTCAGCAGGAGACCAACTATGTCTTGTTCTTGCATCGATTAGATATCCTGTTTCTGGATGACGTTGAGTACTTTTGTTATATGAAGATGTTTCTATTATACTAACGGGAGATAAAGCAATTGTTGACAGAGAGGGCGACTCTGCTCTTTCGGGAGAGTCTTTAATGTTGAGTTTTTTCTTACTTTTATGTATGACAGCATACAATTCTTCGTTTGTCATTGTTGATTTCACCGGCGATAAATTAGAGCTGAGGTCGATTACATTTTCTCTGTTTGATGGCGTAGATGATTTAAATGATGTTGGTGTCCGGGGATCTATTGGCGATATTTTAATAGAATCTTCATGAATATCTTTAGATTTTGAAGCCGTTGGTTCGGATAACTGACGTGACAAAATGGTCTTAGAAGTTGACGGATTACTGAAGATTGTTTTTTGCTCAGAGGGTACGAATCGAGCAGTGCTTTGTTCTATGGTGTTTCTTTTAGGAAGCGTCCAGAACTTAGGCTGTGCCTTATGTTGCTCAACTGTATTCTCGTAGTTAACAATTCCGTGTCTTCCACTAAGATGAGCTGTGTGATATCGGTGTAAAGTAGGATTGATTGCGTTCAAGTCAACTGTTACACCGCTGTCATGGACTAGGCCTTGTGGTACATTCAGACAGGGTTTGTCAGCACTGGAATGTCGATAGTCTGTAAAAATATAAAACAAGTTATCTTAGTATAAATGGGGCCCAAGTATTTATTATGAAAGTATTCGAAGTAGTTTAAACAATTTTTAAAATCTGTAAAATATATCAATTAGCAAAATATCTTTAAAATAATATAGTATATATAGTAGGTATATTTTTCACCAACTTTCTTTCGTAACTTCATTTAAATTTTGTGAGAACTTGTTTGTACAAACCCCAATTACCATAATAAAATGTCGTTAATATGAAAGGTAGATGCGGAACATAAAAGTTGATGAAATCAAACCATATAAATAATAAAAATGGTATAAATGGCACCAATCCCACAAGTCTAGAGCTAGGTATAAAACACAAAAACAGTGTGAGATAAGGTACAAAGTGCATACAAAATATTTAATACAATTTAATTTTGGCTATGTGTAATAAATAGTCGTTCCTAATAATAAATAGCGTCATAGCAGCAATTATAATACTGCTGATTGCGGTGCATTCCGACATGTGAACGTGTGATTAGTAATTATAATGCTTTACATAAGTGCATGGTACTTCATTCGTTAATTAGATCACAAAACTAAACCACTACATATAAAGTAAAACTACTGAATACTGTATACCTGTAAAATATGATATGAAAATATAATACGTACTTATCTGTATAATAATGTTAACTTCAAAATTTGTTAGTTAAATTGAATACACCAATTTAGTGATAGAGTTGAATATGGGCATCTCATGCAATAATAAATGTTCATGCTAAAAAAAGCAACACAAAACTTTACCTTTGGATAGTTGACGTTAACAAAGTCGTGACATTTGGAAGCGACCTTCTTCACTGTGCAAAGCGATGTAAGGATGAGTGCAAATAAAAGAAAACTGTACACCTTTGAATTAAAAATCGAGTAAACATGTGTTAAACAGTTATGAATGTTTGTTATGACAATGTACACAAATTAATGAGTTACATTTAGTAAATGTGTTATGTATAACAATTAATTAAGGTGCTCACCAAATTGTTAAAATTACAGTTTAAATTTTACATTTTAATACTATCTTTTCCCATACAAAATAAAAGTGTACTAAATCAAGAATTTTAAATACACTTCATAAATATATAGTGCTTGACCTTTTTACTTCCAAAGAAATTAGTTCCATTTCGCGAATTAAATACAAACATTTTGTTAGAATCCTTATCTTGAAAGCAGAACTTCTTTCTTTTTGCTTAACCCAGTGCGAATGTCCTTAAATGAGTGAGACATGAGTGAGGGTGAGAAGGAGTGAAGTTAAATAAAATAAGTGCGTTAATTTACAAGAATTCTATAATATTATTTACAAAAACATATAAAGACACGCAGAACAACACACCATGCACTTACATTCGTTACATATTACTGTGAAAAATATGAACCTCTTGTAAGCTGTGCACACTGCGGTGAAAAAAGCCACCATGCATTCATTTAATCTTATTTATAAAAACATTTCTCTAAATAATATGAAAAGATTAATACATAATACTGATAACAATCAATAATCGTCAATTATTTAAAACAGAAAATTTAAAAATATTCTAGATTATCACAGAAATTACATGTCATAAGGAAGACGTTATATTATTGTACAGCTAAGTGGACGGAGATTCATTCTTTTAAGTAGTTATTATTTAATAATAGTAAAACCGAGTATAATCTAGGTGCATAATCTAATATAAAACATACAATTATCTAAAAATATTTCTTTTACATACTGATGCACCTTATGCAATGGGTAACACGCATTACGAGTATGTACATAGGTACCATTTTGTTGAATTATAAATTACCAGATTTCTGTTCCATAATCAGATTCTGACACTGATAATATTCGAGCTCTATGCATAGATGCATCAATTGGCACTGTGACTTTGCTGGGTAATAATGGACAATTTGGTGGCGAATGAAGAACACAGACATCGTCAGGATCAGAATCTAAAATAGCTGATAACATATCTAAAGAATTGTCTTTCGTATCTGGTACAAATACGACAGAATGTCGCTTAGGCAAAGGTGTCGTGAAGGGACTCAGTGCTAATGCAGACAGCTCCGCTTCAAATTTATCGTTGACATAGGTGCCGTTATTGTTTGTATTCGTACATACACATTGTTCTAAGTCATTTATTACATTTTTATGAATAAGTTTAGGAGAGACCGTTGGTGGATAATTTATTTGGTCTCTTAATAAATCTGCTGTTATTTCGGCCTGAATCATCTCCAAAGAGTTGACTTTTTTAGCATGATTACTAAAAGAATCTAACTTTAAAATTTTTTTAATAGGCATGAACGGCGAATTTGCTAATTTGTAACTATCACTGCGCTTGACTTTATTGTGCAATAACTTATTAAAGGTTTCTTTGTCAATATTATTTGGAGTTAGAATATCATCATTCGTCCTGTTTGTGAACATCCTCATAACTTCAGTTACTTTACTGCCCGATCTATTATTATCATTAAATTCATTAAAATGTCTATTTTGCAACATAATTGGCGTTTGAAAGTTTGGGACAAACGGAATAACTTCATTAACGTTTAGAGAAGGGCCTATTTTGTCTAATTTAGATTTAATAAAAATATTTTTTGTGACAAATTTTGAGCAAACGTGATTCTTACCTGCTGAATCATCTTTCGTAGGAGATAAGCTGACGCCCTCCGCATCGTGTATATTTACGTATGCCCCAGTCCTTGGTATAGCGTCTACTACTCGAGGCAATTCTGATTGAGGTTTCGTTACTGTCATTGTCGGCTCTTGAATACTTACAAGTGGGGAACTTTCAGTAATAGGTGTAGCAGTAATTATGGTACTGGGCTTCGTTAGTATAGGTATAAATTCTTTAATAATTGGGCCATCTGGTTCTATGGGTGCTTTAATGATGACTTTTCCCAATTGTGGTGAAGTAGGCTTACTAGAAAGTGGTGGAACTTCATACGGAAAATCTGTTTCATCTGAAACTTTAACAACGTCGACCGCTTCCCTCTGTACGATAGTAGTACTAGGACTTATTTCCTGAACAAATGGTCCCGGTTCAAAGGTTGTGTGTGCACCCTTGCGTCGTTTTAATGTATCCGATGAATAAATAACTTGCCCTTGAGAATCAAGTGTTACTTTAGCACCTTTCTTCTGGATTTCTTCATAGGCCGATGATGACTTTTCTTCTAAGCCTTGCTCGAGAAAATCTTTACTTTCATTCAAGCAATTTGGTAATTCATTTAATGAAACATATTCTGTTTCGAGAAGTTTACCCGAAAGCACTGTTTGTAAGTTTTTTTTGACAATGTCTTGATTCCCATAAACACATCTGTTGAGACTTACTTTTTGATTGTTGTTCTTTACATCTGCTATAGTGACATAATCACCAGCGTCATAGATGTCATCGGATGTAACTGATTCCTTTGAAATTGGTGATTTCTTGTGGGATAGTTTGTTTGGAAGCACTCCTTTCAATTTACACATAAAATTATTGAATGGCTGTAAAGAAGTTTTTAAGTGTGTTTGTGATTTATTATTTATTTTATTTGCTTCGACATTATTTTTCATATCTTTAGATTTTTCATCTGGTAAATCTAATTTGGGTCTACTAACGGATTTACCAATTGTGATTTCGGATGCCTTATCGAACTCTTCTTTTCTACTATTGATTTCTGATTCTTTGCTTGTTTCACTCTCATCATCAGAATTAGTTGGTGTAATAACGCACATTGATGGGATTCTAGAACTATTAATAGTTGTCTTGTACCTTATTCTTTCTATTCTGTCTGTTGCTTCTAAATCTGATGATTCAGAGTAATCTTGTTCTGATAAACTGTTCTTTCCATGCGCACTAGATACGGAATCTTCTATAGGTGAGCTAGAAGTGTTGTGACCTGAGTCTGGCGAGTTGGTGCCAGTACTTTTCTTTAGGGTTTCGTGATCAGTCTCAGTATGTACTTCTGCAACTGCTGTCATTTCTCTATGGTTCCCAACATTTTTAGTTATAGTGATTGTCGACGTAGACATTTCATTAATTTCAGGTGAGGAGTGATTACATACCTGTTTATCTTTGTATGAACGAACGGGGTTATATCGTAAACTGCTATAAGGCGATTTGGAATATGACGAGTTTGTATTTCTGTCTAAGCTAGTGTTGGCGATATGAATGTTACTGTTTCTTCTGTTAATTTTTGTTAAAGAGCTTTTCCTTTCGGGAACAGTAGGGCCAATCACAAGAGATCTATCACTTCCTGCTGCCATTAATGTAGTACAAACGGTTCCAGCAGAACTTGTTGTTGTACTAGTTGAGCCTTTACCGAAAAGTTCGTATTCATTTTCCGCTGTTAATGTTTGGCTATTTGAAGAACTGGAAAGAGCAGTGCTTGTGTGCAGAGGAGTACTTGGCTCTTCTTCTTTTAACGTCTTCAAACCAGAGTCCATGTGGAAAGAAGTGTAATATCCTTCCGTGTCACAAGAGAATTCCGAACTAGTCTCTAAATCTTCGTGCAGGTCGTGAATTATATCTGGAGTAAGTGTACCTTCACTAGTTACACTTCCAGAACCAGATGTATTGAGGAATCGTCGCCGGCTAATTATGGAGCTTGGTGGACCGTGATGAAAGTTTAATGAATTGTTAGACGTTGTAGCTGAAGTTGTACTTTTCGGGGGCACCGTCGTTGTAGTTATTTCAGAACCAATGCTTGTTCTACCAGACTCAGAACTAGCTGACCAGTTTCCGCTTGAAGAATGAGGTTCCTCTTTGCCTATACCTGATCGTCGTAATCGTCTTTGAGCTGAAGTTGCTCTTAACTTTACGCCACTGTTAATCGTTGCTGTAGTTGGTGCGCTAGAAGGTACTCCAATGCTTTTTTCTGAAGAAGAATAAGATGCACATCTTTGATGCGACCTTCGATCTTCTTCTCCTAACCGTTTCTTACGCATCGTAACACCTTCTTGAATTGGATTGTCTTCTTGTCGTGTTGGTGATTTAGTATCTTTATTTTTCTCCGTTTTATTGGAATCTTTAAAACTATCTCGACTAGCGCTCGGAGATCTCCCTATCATTTTTAATCTGTTTTTACCCCATAGTTTCAACGAACTGAAATGACCTTTCTTGGTACCAGGATCAATTGGACTTTTCTTAAGTAAGTCGCTAGATCGGGATCTGATGACAGTGCTGTTTTCGTCGTTTTCTTCAGAAGCCACAGCATTTGATGTATCGCTACGATAGAACAAACCAAGCAAAGCATTAGTCACACGCTGAAGGCAAAACTATGTTCAGAAAATCTTTAAAAAATGCCACTTAGTCCCGTAACAGCGGCATCCTACAAAGATATTATTAATCATGAAGCTAATGAACAAATGGCACTATTAGTGTCCAAGTGCACAAATGATTGATTGTCTTTGTTGAATTTACTTAAAATTTTGAATAGTCTAATAGAACAAAGACCATCAATGTTTTCAACTGAGTATTCACAAAAGCAAGAGATAACATTATCAACGATAGGTTAAAATGTGCGGGAGATTTTATTCGAACATCTATAATATAGCTGTCCACACGATGTTGTGCTAAATGGTTGTTATCGGTAATGGATTCGCTTCAGAAGATTACATTATCCACAACACAAAAATTTTTTTGAATTAGTCGATAAACTGTGATGGATAATGTAAAGTGATTAGTGAGTGTACAGTGCAAACTAGAAAGCTTACCCAGCTATAGCCTCTCTAAGCTCTTTCTGATCAGTGCCCGAAATGGTGTTTCGTCTTTTACCCCGAGGTTTTCTCGTGCGCGTCCTTCGCTTCACTGTGTCCGTTTCACCCGCCGTAGATTCTATGTGGAGCGACTTTCGAGAGCTGCACATTCTGTCGAAGAATTTTCCTGATGTGTCGATCGCAACGACTTCCGGAGGAAATCTGAAAAAAAGATATGAACATAGTCACGTCAAAATCATGGAAATGATATAATCGTTTGTGGAAAACAAGATAACGTACTTGGAGGCGATGACTCGGAGTTGCTCCTCGGGACTAGGCAGCCTATGGTCTATGGGTTCATCATCACCTGAGCCACATTCAGATAACTCGTCCGGTGTTAATGTAACACTGTTTGCTATCCGTATGGAGGCGTCTGGTAAAGCCGTGATATCACCCAATGCCTCTTTTGATGTCCATTTTCGTAGATGTTCAACTACTGATGGCTAAAATAAAAAAAAAAACATACATTTATTAATGAACTGCTAAGAAACAGTTATCACATAAATTACATTTATATAAACTACTCACAATGCGCGTTTCTATCTCGACATCAACTTTTTGATATAGTTTTCTTCTTTTGCTACTGAGAACCGGTGTGCACAAAAGATAAGGTGAGTGTTGTGAGTCTCTTCTCAACTGATCGAGTATCGAAGATGAGAGTCGATCAGTAGTTGCCTTCTCATACAGGTTGCGCAAACTAGCTGGCCTGAAATATTTGAAATTACGTGTTTATTTGTGATGTTATGTTACGGCTACCTTTCACTTTTTAATAATATAATTATTATTATCACTGATTAAAATAAAGACAAGTTAACGAGATTATGAACTGATTCTTTTATACGGGTGTGACATAGATGAAACGAATGATAATAATGATCTATATTACCTTGTGTCAGACGTGAAAAGATCTTTCAGCAATGGATTGCTTGCCGTGTAATGGACTTTGCGAAGAGCAAAGTCAGACAGGCTTCCCTCAGCTGTAACAAAAAAAAGACGAGTTAATAATGATACACGATAATAACCAATTAATCTGTGATGATACTATAGAAGTAGAATATCCACTTGATATCTTGAATGTTGATCGAAACTTACATTAGTTTCATACGAAGTTGATATAGAAAGCCTAATTTAAGGCAACAATCATTATATTTAGTACAAAGTCATTGTTATCCTATAAAATATTAATTCGGTATTAGTTAAGGTTTAATCGACACAACTTAAAGTGAAATAGACAAATAGCCTGCTATTAATTTTAGCGTCCGCGTCCCTTAGGTTATCAGGTTTAATACTATCACCTTTCCTGATTATTGTACCTACTTAGATAAATAAATACCTATTAATTGCTATGTAGTTTTGTATAACTCATGTTACCCGTTATGCTGTTCTTTATTTAATTGCTAATAAGGTGATTTTTTTAGTAAAGTAGAGAGATTTTTTTAGTAATAAGACTGGTAAAAAGAATTACAAATATTAGTTGAGAAACATTTGCAAATTTGAAACAATTGAAAATGGCCCGACATTAACTAAAGACAAACAAGAGTACCTATTTGATAAACGTTTCATAAAGATGACAAAAATAATATAATAATAATAATACTCCAGACAATTACACAAATTAGGTATGTAACCCCAAACTAAGCAGTAAGCTTTTACTATGGGTACAACACAATGAGCTCTGGGGGAGTTCCCAACAACGCCTAGACTCCAAGCCAATTTATAAAAGTTCGTTTTCTAATTTGACCTGACTGGGTTTCTAACCCGGAACCCTGGCTTAGAAGAAAGATGCCCAATATTATAGTACATATAACTTTTCCTAGAGAATGCTGTTCGATGGGATGGCAAAAAGACATTCACATCCTTCGATGTAAACGCGTCAAGAGAGTGACAAGGTTTTATGAAGTACAAGAGGTATAGAGGTAAGGCAATTACATAAGTACCTCTTACCACAAAATTAAACAAAAGAAAACCTTAGTATTAAACAATGCAGTATGCTGGTATATATTGTATAAACATAGTATTACTTCGTAGACATAAAATACCTTTACAAAAATCAACGGCGTCCAGTAACTTATTGGCTGTATTAGTATACCTTCACAGTGATCGTAACGAGTCGTGATCGAACCTATTTCGATTTGTAATTATCGGCTAGAGAGAATAATAGCTGTTATTCACGAGCATTAAGATAGATTGGCAGAGAACAAAACGGTTCCGTGCTGTATAATATGAATAAATGAAGGTGTAATTAATAAATACAGTTACAGTTCAAAGTATGACTGTCAGATTGATCCATTGTATCGGTGCGTAGGTTGTGACATTATGAATCGGGGTTTGGTTTGATTCCTGATCAGGCCAATTATTGAGGCTATGAACTCACTTGGAGTTGGACTCCTTTAGTAAATACAATACTAAAGTATTTAAAAATAAAAACGTAGTATTAATCCACAAGAACTTCTGTTTCAAATAAATGAAATCGCTTTTTAAAATATATGAATTATTTCGACTGGGTATCTCTGCAAATATACTGTGTATTAGTACGGGGTCACGTCAATATTCTTGTAAACTAAGGGCATAATCAACGGTTTCTTCTTTTTCGGATTCACTTCTTTCAGATTGTCATTGTTATACCAAATTTTTACTATACACTACGATTACATTATAAAGAAAATGATGTCATATTTAAAACCACGATGTGCAGCTTTTTTGTGATAACAAAACCGGTACAGTTATTACACGTATATTCATCGTTGATACTTTCATACGACGATATCGTACTAATAGTTTAAGCTTAACTTACCTAATAATTTATTTTCCATAGTGTCAAATACTATCTCAATCACACAGTTGTTCACTGTTTAGAGATTCTTATTATATTTTTTATATAAAGTATGTAACAATTAACAAATAGAAATACCAGACTTCATTTTACAATTTGAGAAAGAGAATTGCTAATTAGGAATTGAAATCGCAATCTCAGTTGAATACTAAGGAAGCAATGAAAGGTATAAGATGCGAAGAGATAACCTAATGCAATAGTGTATTCAATTAAACTTTACAATGCACTCGAATATTTTGTGGTAAACGCCGTTTAGTTCACGAGTATTACAAAACATTGTAAATGTGAACTTTGACTCACACCAGTGGCGTAGAGTTTGTAAATTTTGTAGGTAAATGTTTACGATAACGTTCATTTAACGTTACAAAGACTGAAGTGTTTGTTTTATAGTTCACCTTTAATTAGGCCACCATGTCGATGTACTCAGAAAATATTTAAAAGCGCATATTCTGTTGGTTTCGAGATATAAATGAAATTTTGTCATGGTCATGTATTAAGGTTTCCATACTCTTTAGAGAAGTCTAGCACAGTTTTATAACTTGATTCATTAATATTTACGTGGTTTTGCTGGCAATGTCGTACATTCCACGCAGTGGCAACGGTGAACATAAATTTCCCAGTGGATATAAGCCCGCTATTGTAGTCTCACTCGGTTAACCTATAGAATATCAAATAACATACATACATATGCCCACATTGTATACCTAACAGTGGTCAAAGAGGATGGAGTGCCAACTGCCAAGGTTCGCGGTCCTTACATGCCTATTTACTTCTTTCGTCTATAATCTAATGTCATCATCATCACCTCACAAACTCGTCGAAGTATGTGAATGTACAAATAAAATCAAATAACGTAAATAGAAATGATCTTCAAAACTTTTTCAATTAGTTATGGGTGGTTAGAGAAATATTTTTTGGAACGAAGTTCCTTAACGAGGTATGTGGGATGTGTGAGTTGGTACAAATTTTCACGTAACGAAAAAGCGTTATGTCCCCTCCATTCTACTCTCAGCGACTCTCGGACCCGCGCGCCGCTAGGTTCGTTAGCTCTATACATACATTCATGGTGATCTTTTTGTCTTTTTCTATTATTGACGACAAGAGCATTACTTTGCACGAGGAAATTTTGTTAAATCTTATTTGTTTTTTGGTTTTACATAAGTTTTATTGTCTCATTATTGCAATTAAGTTTCGAGAAAAGGAAACTGTTGCTGTGGAACTTCGCTACTGACGGGGGTTCCCCAACTGCACACGTTTTTTTAATTTCATTATTTGGTCCTTTGAATATGGTATAAAACAAATACGTGTCATATTATGCAGATGTAACATTTTCATTTATCTTCATAAAACCGGAGAAATTTTAACTGTAAACTGTAAAAATTTTACCCCAAATAATTTTTAAAATAAATAGTTTATATTTCTGAAAATCCTTGATCATACTTCAGTGACTAAATTCGGATGACGTTCACATGATTAATAATAATTAAAATGCTAAATAAAATTAAAATAACTAAAAGAAATATGTAGTTTCGAGGACGGTTAATGCATATTCCAATGCTGTTTTCTGACATCAAAGATATGTGAAACTCGCTATTAAATATGCATCCCAGAAGATTCTAGTTCCATATTAAAACTACGTCGAGATTGAATGATAGTGGATCGTAATAAGAATCGTATGAGTGCTATGTGCTATCCATTGTAAGTCGATCGCTGTCGGCCTTGGTACCCGAGGGACCTGCGCTGGAGTACAAGTATGAGCTGCGAGCTACGTGGGTGGTGGGGCGCAGGTAATATGGGCTCACTATTGAATGCCTCGTTATCGAATTATCAGTACCGGTCTATATTTTTTAGGTTTTGTAAACAATGTTGTTTATGATATTTCAATTTTTTTAAAACATTGATTGATTGATTGTCAGTCTGTTTAAAAGGTAAGGTACAAAAATCGCTTAGTTTAGTTTGTATTGCGCTAATTTCACCGCCTTGAGTTAAAAATACCAACTAAAACAATTTAAACATTTAAACGTAGAAGCTCGTATTTTTATCCAACTGCTGCGAAGCAATAATTATAAGAATTATTAGGTTATTATTAATAAATAATAATATTTAAACATGATGGAATATAATGCGAAGAAAAGTTCATCTGCTCAACTTCAAGTGCCATTACAATTTAAGCAATTAAAAGACATAATGTATACACATACATATTACGGACAAATACATATATTGTAGGTATACATTTGGTAAATAAAGGTAGATAGTACAGTAAACAACACGAAAAATTGCGAAATCGTTATTTTATTAGCACTAAAAAAAGTTATTTTATTAGGACTAACAAGAAACATAACGTTTTAAAATATTAAAGAAGTTTTATTCTACAAGCTACGGGAAAAGCACCATAATTGAAACGTTTAGTACTACTAAAATGGAAGTGTGACATTTTATTGCATACACCAAGACTTCTTGTTGTCACAAATGTAATAATAAATGCAGCGACACTGTTTGTGAGAGGTAAGCTTTTCTACATCGAATGAACCTCATATGATATAGAAAAGACAAAGTTCAATGTACCTACTTTAGAACTTCTCTACTGTTTTATAGTTTTAATGCTTGTTTGTAGCGAAAAATTGATTAAGTTGTAACATAAGAATGAAAACACAATAAAGCCATAACTAACCAAGTACATTCAAAAATGTCTCCGAGTGTTATGAAAACTACAGTAGAAGTCAACGAGTAAGAATCAGCTGGAGCCAAGGCTCTATGAGGTCACGACTTGAGATAGTCATGCAAAAGCACTACCATTAGCAACATATTACATCTGTAAAAGTAGTAAACTTGAACTGTTAACTGGTTGTATCTATTGCTATTAGAGTATGAAAATACATGTATCTACATATATGTCTAATATACGTATATAGTATGTTACTAAAATAGGATCTGACCGTAAGCTACAGTCAAACCAAAGCAATAAAACGATTCCAAGAAATAATCGAGTTCATAATTCGAAACCGGCAAAAGAAAAAACATTTTTCTGAGTTCAATTGAGATAAAGAGTCGGTGAACTCACAGGAAGTGATTCGCACGCAATCAGTTATTACAATTTATCGGCTAAGAACTTGTGAAAAGATCGGCGTTAGTAAACGAGGTTACTTCATAACTTCGGAAAAGCGGATTTATAATCAAAGGACTCGTTTTAGTCTGTTCGCAATTCTATTGCTGATAACATTATTTGTCAATTAATATTCAATATACTATTCAGTATTGGCTATAATGTTTAACTCAAATAATATCTCTTATACTTTTGAACAGGTATTGTTATGTTGCACAGGAAAAAGTAACCAGATTTGAAACCGCGGTCTCGAAGGATTAAATCAGTGTAATGTGGAAAGGCTTCTTGGAAGCATTAAATTTTCATGGAGTAAAGATATACTCACCCACGTTTTTTCATTACCTCGAAGCCAAATATGTGAATGCTATGCACTTACAGTCTCAGATTACTTATTAAATACAAGTCATGCTGTACAAGTAAATGATACCTTAACGTTATTATGAAATTATAGCGACGGAGGAATTTGTGATATCGAATTGCTACTGGGAATGTTTGATTTTTTAATTATATTTCACATTTTGCAGTGTAGTTTAATTTAAGCTTAGGTATTTAATTTTTATTTTTTACCTAACGAGGTCTCGGCCTTATTTAAACAATACTTAGGTATATCATAATGTTTATTTCATTAAAATAAAGAAAATTAAAGCAAATATTTCATAGATTATATAGGTTATAGACCAAGTGATTAATTAGACATTATACATAATGCCCGGGCATTTTGATAAATGCCTAATATGAGAGGATAATGTGTGAAAACTTAGTAAAAAGCATTTAATTGTATATTGAGTTAGTGGAATTTTTATCACTATTAAACAAAATCTTAATAGATAAACATTATTTTTTACTTTTTAGTTCGGTTTACCTTTAAACGTGTTTCTTAAGTTTTTTTAAACTGTAATTTTTGTTATTTCGTTGATTAAAAATTTACCAAAATCCATACTGTGAGACTGAATACAATACTTCCACAGGATGGGAAATTTTTTTCAATTTATCAAATCAAATCAAAAAATTTTTCAAAATTTTTCATTTCTACATCAAATTATCGTATTTTCATCGATCCTTGATAAGTGTGCAAAGTTTCAGTTCAATCTGACGTTTTGAAGTGGCTGAAAATCTCTTCCAAAGATTGCGTTACATACATACAAACATAGAGGTGAAGCTAATAAAAACGTGTTAATTAATAAAATAAAGTATATTTGCAGAATTACGCATATGTTATATTTTAAAAAGTAGACGATGGGAAACCCAGTGATCCGCGGGGTTATTATCTAAAATTTGCAGACAGCCACGCTACCATTGCGCTACCGGTGACTAATTGTAATAAAAAATTGGTATCATGTGTAACGATTGCGCATCAATTATATGACCGTAAAATGCATTTTTTGCGGTAGATTTAGGGCCATTCTACAAATTACGTTACACAAATTCTCGTTTTGACAGCAGATATCGCGCGATATTGGCTGTCGCATGCTGTCTGCAAGTAACGTAATAAGCGTGCCGGTCTTGGTATAGACACAGTACAAGTAAGCATACAGTATTCTATCTTCATACAAACGCTCTCAAACGACGTGCTCGAAATCTCGACATATCTCGACATACGACAGTCGCGAGCGCGCCGCGGTTGTCGTCGGTCGTCGGACGGTATGAGACTCTCCCGCGCATTTACTGACTAAATATTATGTCAATCAAGTTTACGAGCACAATGTTCAGTGTATGGATGTTTGAATACATCTATATCGAAACCAGAAATATTTCTTTGTTGCTAATTTGTAGGAAATATATTATCATAATGATCTAGTTAATTTATTGCTGATTTTTAATTATACTACACATAAAAAAGCATTTTTTTTGTCCATTTCCACCATACTAACTCACAAACTTTTGAAACTAGATATAAAATACTAGTAAAATTATATAAATAAAAACGTATTAAATTTGCAATAATATAAAATGAAAAGATAATATGACAATGTAATATAGTACCTATTATCAAATACGTAACCCAAGAAAAAAATTCAGTCCAAGTCGGTAGCCCTATTGCGCGTTTACGTACCAAACGACCGTAGGTAATTATCTTTAGGACACTGCCGAGATAGAATACTGTATGCTTACTTATACTGTGGTATAGGTACCTGTTTTACTTTTTCAAAAGTTATCATTATTTTTACACGTTTATGGTGAGAAATAAGTGCCTTTAATGTTTTAGTTTGCTGGAACTTTAGTTAAGTATATATAATATATAACATATTCAGAGCCCTTTGACATTTTTGTTTCGCACAAAAATAGTGGTATTTTGACACTCTAACTCTCAGAAACCTTAAGATTTTTTAATATTCTGCTGGCAGTTTATAATAGATCCATTTCCCTATTTGAATATCAGAGTCGTATATTTTCATATTTATTTTATAATATCGTACAATAACCAGTCTACGAAGTCAGTTTCAAAGGAAAATTCATAGACGCGCTACTTTGACGTCCTAATTAACATTGTTTCGAAGAGTTCTAACAATTCCTAAAATTATGTTGAGATCAAGTACATATTCTTATTGAATATTAGTGTTGTGGAAGTGTCATAAATTTATTCCTTTTTACAGAAAAAAATATTTAAAAAGACTTATTTCAAGGATAGTGTCGTGATTAAATTTCGATTTAGTTCCAAAATAAGCAATGATTTATAAAAAAAACGATATAAAATAAAACTTCATTCAATGTATAATAAATGATAGAAATTTTTTTTTGGGTATGTAAACATTGTGTTTTAAATATATTCACTGGCAGAAAAGTTAAATAAAAAAAGTTCTAAAGTAATGCTAGCTTACAAGAAGTATTGCAAGCCGGGTATTAAGATGATATCTATTACATTTATAACAATCTATACATATAAATACAATTGAATTGTCTGTCTATAAATTTGAAATAATAACTTTTTGAAATAAAGCTTATATGGTTATTTGCGCGTTAACCAAAACCAAACGCGTTTTTTTAAATTTTGGACAGTGTTTATGCGGCCTAATCTTCAAAACGGCTGAATCGATTTTAACGTGACATTCACAGGAAGATAGAGAATTTTTCAATAATAATCTGAGCTTCCTATGTAAAAATTGAAAAACCTTACAAATAATTAATCTGTAAGTTGATCCGCACCTGTTAATTAAAGATATACACAAAAAATAGCCCGAGAGGTACGCGTAGCACTAATAGTAACCCTGTGTGGTAACCCAAACAATTTCTTTAGATATGTTTTTGTGTTTTATCTGTCTGTCTGTCTGGATATACGACTTACTTAAGCATCTTACAATAAGTACTGCAAGAATTTAAAAATGGTTTTCATAATTACATCTCTTAGAGTCAGATTGAACATTAGGTATGTTTTTTCGTGATCCGCTGTTTAGAAGTTGAGATCTAAAATGAGGCTCTCTTTAGTTAAGTTACATCTGTAATATGGGTTTATTTTATGGTGGTTTTTTCGTTGATCCTATATCTTTTACCGTATACATACATAAACATAGCAAAGACATCTATCTATATTTTTTTATAAAACAGCAACAAAGCCAAGTCTGTACACTGACAGTATTTTTAAAAGTGATTCAACTAGGCATTTCAGGCTTTTCTGATTCAAAAATAAATACTTATTATAGAGTTGTTGTCTGTGTGTTTGTATGTTTATTTCTTCAAAGCTAAGAAACTGCAATTGAATTTCTATATGAATCTCTCTGTTTGAAGAATGAAAGTTTCACTTACTTAATAAAGTGCATAATATCATCACGTTCATCTTTATTACAACGTTGCGAAGTTATTTTTAATTAGTCAAGGATGTGAACTTGAGTTTTGATTAGTAAAGGATAAATTATATCTAATCATTATTAAGTAACTAGTGGTTTGTAGGTAACCGATCCTAATACTAGTAGTGCTAGACAGGTAAATACTTCAGCTCTATTCAATCGTTACTTTTAAAATAGTATCTATATTAAACATAATAATATGTAACTAAACACAATATTCGTGTTAAGGAATGTTATTGTATTTCTTTTACATGCATTTAATGCGTCGAGAACACTTAATAGTAATTACAAATACTATATGTATTTATTTAAAATAAAAAATAAAAATAACAAAAATCGCAAATTTTGATTCGGAAAAGTATCAAAATTATATTTTATACTGAAGTCGCTTCGTTACTCACACTACAATAAAGCTTCGAAAGTCGCACGCATACATGAGTGTCTCAGCGCGCCAATACCTAAATTCAAGTGATTACGATTTTACATAGGGCTCTTAATCTTCATAAAATATAAGTAATTATGTATAAGTCATTGAACTTGGTCTCTTTTGGATTCTCCTAGCATATTATTACGCTCTGTAAATTAATATAAATATATTTTCGCTATGTTTTTTTTATTATTTATCTAAATATTCTTGGAAGAAGTTTTATATATGTTTTTAATGAATTTATTCAAATTAGCAGTTAAACGTTTCGAGTCCAAACATATAAGTTCATGAATTACATGAGTCATTCTGAGTTACCGGTGTATATTTTGGGATCGTCTGGGAATTACTGTAAATGCCGACCGCCTCAACTCACTTGTTTCATTGTAAATCTTCACTTTACAGCTGTCTACGACAGGAATGTAGCTAGTGACAAGTTATTGAGAGCTGTAGTTATGATAGATAAACTTGACTATGCAGATTGTAATGAATTACTTTATATTGTCTTTTAAAAACAACTCAAATTGCATTTGTATAAATAACAACTTATGTTATTTATTATTCCGTAGATGTCGCAAAATATTGTTTTAGGAATCGACAGTTAGAAGAGATATACAATATTATGTTCCAAATAACCGAATATTTATTTCTTCACTAGGAATAGGAAGGAAACAAGCAGGGGAGCTCTTCATGAATTGCTGATGTCAGCTGTATTCAATGGCGCTTCCTTTGCAAACAACGACATTGCATAAATTTATATTATGAGCTTAA
This sequence comes from Zeuzera pyrina, assembly GCA_907165235.1. Lineage (NCBI taxonomy): Eukaryota > Metazoa > Arthropoda > Insecta > Lepidoptera > Cossidae > Zeuzera > Zeuzera pyrina. The sequence continues at coordinate 17,411,632 of OU015624.1, forward strand.
ATTGTAGCGTGTAGTTTCCTTGAGGAAAAATAGCTTTGGTCGGCTCGTCAGGGGTAGAGTGACGTAGGGTTGGGATTAATGAATATGTTTTGCTACGACACTGGTAAGATACGTTAAAGAAAAGGGACTGTCGCTTACGAGCCTCGTGTGTTGCGGGAACTTTGGGTAAAACGACCTTTGCACATAATTAAGATGCTGTCTCTCGTAATTGACCAAAACTGGTGTATCACTAACATGGACTGAACCTTTAGCTATTGCATTAATTACATTGATAGCCATAAAGGGTTCGTCTAATCAGCTTTCTCTTACCTGACGTCCGGACATTAGGGTTCTGAACGTTCGCTCGTAAGAAACACTAAACACTAAATGAAACACGTGGATTTCCGGTAGTTTGAGATATCATTCATCATTCATATTATGTACATATATGTATGTACCTAAGTACATAGATACTAAAATTGTTCCTGGAAATATTGGGTAAATTTTATCGTTTTAGTATTTATGTAAGTATGCATAATACCAGTAACTCGCGGTTTCACTCGCATTAAATTTGGTATACAAAGAGACATACATTACTCTGTGAAAAGTCCTCTACCTGCCAATGAAAGTCCTGTCAAAATCGGTTTAGCCATTTGGGAGATTAGCCCGAACAAACAAACACAAACAGACAAAAACTTTAAAAAGCGCGTTTAAGTTTTGATTAAATGCAAATAGCCACATAAGTTTAGAAAAGGCTTTTATTCAAAATCACAGACATTCACTTTTTTATAATGTATAGCTATGTACAGATAGTGTCCGTAGGTGTCGTCATGCATGTCATCTGTTTCATAACAGAGTATGTAAATATAAACAAATTATGCCAACATCTTGCAAGATGTGTGAGAAATGGCAATAATTTCTTATAAAGTTCGTGATCCTAAAACTTGACCGCATATTGTTGCACGTTATTATTATGGAAGAAGGAAGGGTCGGTCGTTGGGTTTTGTATGAATATGACTGGTCACATATGAGTTATCACACCCCTGAAATGTAGAACTTCGCTTCTAATGGTGGACCTTTTAGTTTAGTATTGAAGCTCCGACCTCGCTTAAAAGGGTCGCATTATTGAGGAAATAGCTTAAAGTGATCAATAGAAATGCCTATGCGTTTAATTGAACTGCGAAATACTTTATAATCGTTTAATGCGGAAAGACATAATAAAAACTTGATTTCTAAACATTTACAATAACATACAATAACGGCATTCCAGAAAAAAGATGTTCGAATGGAACACTCAATCTTACCTTTCCAGTTTTTCTTAAATAAGTACAAATTAAAGCGAGTAATAAAAATGACACTTTTACTGCTGTGACGATTTAGTAAGGGCTTGGTATCGACACGCCTGCAGACATTTAAACGGGTCCCTACTGTTTTTAGAGATCTACACAAATATATTGTAAATCCCACACGGGTAGTAGTCACAGGTACTAAAATGAAATGAGAATTGATCTAATTTTTTTTAATTTATTAATAATAACAAAAAAGTACATACATATCCTAACGTTAATATTTACTAGCTTAAAATTACACATTATCTTAAATAATAGACTTCCTCAAAGTTGCCGCTTAGAAAGCTGTCATTGCTTATGGTGCCCAGCAGACTGGCAGCATTAACTCTTTTTAATTAATTAATTTTATTTATGAACAAGAACCAACAGCATTTTTTATATATACATCTTATTAAACTACATCTTTCTGTAACTTTTGCCAATTACTGATTCTAGTTGCTACCAGAATCTATTCACTTTACGAGATGTAGGTAATTATTACATTTATTTTTATTTACAATATAAGGTATATAAAAAAATTAATGTCGCATCGAAATTTGTTTTGATTGAATTTTCACAAATATTTCGTGTTTATTTGGACTACTCCCATACACTTACAATGAGCTTTAAAAACCGATGTGTGGATTCGTGTTAACGCTTTTTCTATACAAAAGCTGATCCAAAAGTATTTGCGAAATATGTATCGCTCTTCGAAAATTTTGATGTTAAACATTTCCAAAAACATGTACTTTTGTACATATCTGTACGTGTGTCTGGGACCGTCATTAGAAATATTTCATTAACAAAAAAGGAATATAAATAGCTTCAACTTCTTAGAAATTGAAATTACTCTGAATGACATATTACGTTTTTCACTTTTATAACAGCTGGTATTCTGCGCTGGTATGATGATAAAGAAAAAGGAATGGCAACTAATTACGACTGTTATTTCGTAATTACTTGTAATAATGACTTAAAAATACATATTTTATGCTTCTATTTCACTCGACATTAAAGTATTTCTTTGAAAATACTTTGAAATTTACGAGCAATTCTATCTCGGCAGTATTAAAATTCGCCGAACGCTCTCTTTTTTTGAATCCATTGCGAGTTTAATTATTTAGTTAGTTTAGTTATATTAAGAGAGTGATTTTAATAGTGCTCGCGACTTCAATTGACTATCGCTACCGACTAACTTTGGAAAACCGGTTAAGAGAGTATAGGAATATAAATTTTATATTTTTTTTGTATTACTCATACAAACTTTTATCACTAGAATAAAAACAAAGATATTATTACTAATAATATTGATTATGAGTTGCTAAATCAAATTTTATTGCTCGACGGCGTGCTTCTCTTCAAAGTTGACTACTTTTTCAGGTTGCCGCAAAGGTATGTGCCTTAATACAATATTTTATAGATGTCTAATTATTATGAGCTAAGTGTGAGAGCTATAAAAATATAGAAATGCGTATGTGTGCTATTCGCTAAATAGATTCATTTTGCAGTAGTACAAGTGCTGGGAGCGGCCTTCGTAAAGCGCATTTACCCTTGTTGGTCGCACTCGTAGATCGCTTTTTGCACAGACCTATTACGTACTTTTGATAGTCATAGTAATTGCTCATTGCAATCAAATATTCTTGTTCGCTGGATAATTTCGCGACTCATTTCAAATATCTTACGCAGCTCTGTAAATTAAATTAGGCACAATTAGCTTTTTTGTGTGATTAAACCACTATTAAAATTGTAAAGGTGCTTTTATTTACTACATTTAGATCAAAAGATGTAGTATCTTTAATAATGAAATAAATAATTATAAAGTCGTATAAAGTTATAAAATGGAAAATGGTTCTTACCGTTTCAGTTTTTGTCTATGAGGAATAAAACAATATTTGATGGCCATCAACACACGTAATTAATCGGATAGAATTGTTGCAATCCTACGATTAAACTGACCGTGAATTATTTGAATTCCTGTGAGATTGTTTTTTTCAATCTACTGATATATAATTAGTGTATTATGTTACAAAATAGCTTCATTCTCATAATTATAAAATAATCTTTTAAATTTTTGCATAAGTCTAAGTCCTAAGTTTAATATCTACATTTTAAACATAGATGCATTGGTTGATGTGAATAAAACAAAAGTTATTGCTTTTAGTATTTAGTATTAGCATTAGTAATTTTATTGTTAGTTAGTAGTACAAGCTCTTACACATAGCAATTGTTTTCGTTTAGTTTAAGTGAATAATCTTTTACTGATTCTAGTTAGATTTTATATACACATTTTTAGCAATAGCTATTAGCATTTTTGCTAAAGTATATTCAAACGAAACTCAGGTTTTGCTTTAAAAGTGTAAGTAAAAACATATGCTGACATTTTATTCACATCACCCAATATTCCGAAAAGCATTTGGTAATTTTGATCTATGTATTGATACTCGTAATATTTGTACTTCCTTTATATATATACATAAATATCTTCACGCCGTTATTCTTAATAGGATAGACAGAGAAGTAAAATAAATTTCCTACAGATGCATATTAGGTATTACGTTTTAATTTAAAAACCAAACCAAAGACCAAGAGAGGGTAGTCGTTAAAACTATGAACAGAAGTAAGTACCAACAAAAAGTGTAGGTAAATGTTCTTGTCAAAATTGTGTCGTGTCTCATTATAGTTAAGGTTTAAATTGTCTCTAGGTTTTACCACGACGAAGCTGCTCTTGGCCTTGTTTCACGACTTCAGTCGTTGAACTGTGCCAGTTAAGCATGAAACAATCCAATTAGTGGTAGTGGTGTGAAATTCCACGAGTATTTACTAAAGACATAGATCAATTTACTGTTAGGATTTAATTCGGCGAACTTAATTTAATAAACTTATTAATGTGCATGACGTATAGTAGGACCATGTGTTTTGGCAATTACATTCGCATAATTGCAATTTTGTAGAAATATTAAGTATACAATGTGTAACAAAACGATTAAAATCTTCAAAAAAGAATTTTCTGTACATTCATACAATTTTCAATTACGTTCCAATCAAGTCGTAATAGCTTCAATTTTTCTGACTATTCAGTGCATAAAGCCTGGGGAGTAGATTTCGTGTACGTTTTAGAAATAAATCACTGGGCCAGCTGACGCCTGCCTCCTGAATTTTGGATGAAGCAGTTCAGGGCTGGTGCCTTCAAAGCGAGCGATAATTCAATATAACAACGTGCATTTTATCAAGTTACGTTTTTTCACCTTAAAAATTACACACGAGGAAAAAATATTTGTTACTTTAGATTTAGATCAAAAGGCACAACGCTGTCGTAAAGTTGAGTAAATGGAGATTAAATTCATAAAAAATATAAGGTTTACGTAAATTCAACAAAATAACGTCAGCCCTGTGGGGTGAGGAACAAAAAGGTGCATTATTACCAAAATGTGTATTCTACAAGCAACTCCACGAAAGAAATTCACTGTAAAATGCATGTACTTACTATCATCTATGATTACTTACTATCAGGTAGATGGTTTACGTAAAATATTAAGTAGATGAAGAATGAAATATATCGTGATGTTACATAGAGACCAGCCAAATATTATAGAGGAGGTACCAAAGTTATAGAATGGGTTTTCTAATGAGTTATTGATGTTTATTCGAACATTAAAAATAGATAGTTAAGTAACATCACAACAAGAACTTAGTTTAAATATTAAATATGAATTTGTTTAAATATATTGAACCCAAAGTTGAAACTAAAAAAATGTATCTTTTATTTTCAAGTGGCAAAAACATTATGTGAAATTACATACATTAAAGGACGTTTGGGCCTTAAAAGGATCATAACAGGAAACCGGCCTAACGGATTCCGTGTAGCCTCATCGTGAAAATGCTAGCAAAAACGCAATGCCTTATAATTGAGTGGAACTAGTCAAGTGTGCAATAAAAAGACAGCAAGACAAATACGGCAGTGGTTTTTCGATTTCCGTGACTTCTACAGTATTTACCGTTACTGTATAAAATACTTTCATATCTATCATACGTCAAGAATAGCAGCTAGTAGCGAAAGACAATTTACTTGAGCTACATTTTGTAGCCCGCATTGTCTAGAACCGACGTACTCGCTTATAGCAATAAATTATGAAAAACAAAAGAGAGGATCTCTAAGCAATATATTCAGAAAGTTTGCGGCTTTTATACGAGCGTTGGTCGACAAATCGCCTCATCAACGTTCAACGCGACCTCTGCCGAAGTCCGGGCTAGGATTATAGGATATTACTTTTTTCTTCATTTGATATGAGCAATACAATTTTTGTCGGATTTGGTATATTTTAAATGTGAACAGTTGACATTTTAACATAATCCTATTTAATACAGCACTCATAAAAAGATAAATGTTTGTTTTTCGACTAAATAAAAAAATATATCTATTTAAATACTGTGCATAAAAAAGGTCATGTTTAATAAACAGTTATGATGAAAAACGATATTGTAAACGACACTAATGACGACGAAAACCGTATTCGATATGCGGCGACCTTATTGTAAAATATGTTATTGCTTTTATGCAATGCAGGAAGATGTAATAATGACTGAATGTAATAGGATTCGATATATGAAACACGGATAAAATTGAGTTGCGTATTTATATTCACATTTATGTGTACGTGAAGGTAACACAAGCCCACTAGTCTCGAATGACACACACGTCTGCAGTTTACGGGGCTCCCTCTTTTATGGGTCAAAGGTTTTTACAATTTGCGGGTGTTCAATGTCCCTGAAATGGAATTGGTTTGCTTATGCACTTTTTCACCTTGTTACTTACAAGTCATTGAAAATAACATTGTTCGTAACCGTTTCGTATGGAAGAGTATGTATATACGACCACAGTTTAATCTCGGAGGGTTGCCTAAAAATAATTGTTGTTTTATTATATGAATACAATGTAAATTTAGCACCGATATACAAAGCGTTCTGCAATAGCGAATAAGGTAATGAATTATAATTAGGCAAAGAGAGGCCCAGCCCTCGCGCTCTAATGACTATGGCACAACATTAGCCAAACACAAATTACGAAGAAATGCGTAAACAGGTATTATAAGGGATCGTCGAGTTTTACGTAAATTAGGGGAGAGTAATGCGTTTTCTCTTTTGTATTTTTTTATTCAGTTATGTGGCTTAAATGTACATTGTGTTAATCATAAAATGCGCGTAGAGGAGTTTCATAAGTAAGGAATTTTTTTTTGATAAAGTTATCAACAACTAACAAATAAATAATAGTAACAGAAGTTGCTTTAGTAGTTACATTTAGAGAATTATCATTGGCATTTAAGTGGCCAGGAGCTAATGCCGATAATATCAGCAACTCGTTAGCGCTCAAGTTATTGGTATAAATTTTAAAGAGCTCGGTACAATGCTCAAGCGGTCTTTGCAGTGTTTATGCGCACTTGTCTGAAAGTCTCTATACATTGCAGTAATTGCTTGTTACTTCTAAATTAAGTACATAAAAGTTTTCAAATAGAAGTGTAATGCTTAGTTAGTTTGAGGTTATACAATTGATATACCTAATTATCTAGACTAGTTACATATTATTTCCATTTTTATTATACACACCTGTCACAATGAGTTTTGCAAAATTCAGTTCTTTTATAATGCGTACGGATTCTGTTTGAAAAGCGTTCAGAACTACGATGTTTCATGTATTCACCACATCGCTAATGTTAACAACGATGAGTGACACTATTGGAACGTATGTCGTTCCAATAGAAGATAATGCACAGTATTTTCATATTAGAACAAGAAATGATTTGGTAGGTTATAATAATTTGGTAGGATATATGGTAGCTTATTACAAAATGGCAACATTCATTTTTAAATAGTTTTGTGTACACTGAATACTAATATACTATAGCGTATATTCGTGTACCAATGAAATCAGCGAAAAATAAGTACTTACTAAATTTTTCACGATTTAAATTGAGGGAAAATTAAAAACCCCTTCGGGTATGTCAAGAGGTGTATGTAATTGAGTCACCCATGTCAATAACAGACCTGATATTGACGAATGACGTAGTAAAACTCGTGCAAATAGCAGGTTCTTGATCAACAAATACGTTATCTTTAAATAAACATATTTATATAGAGGATATTGGGAAGCTCGTACATTTTTAAAATGAATTTATCTGATATTTTCGTTTTTAACTTTTTTTCTATGTTGTCATTTCAGGAAATATTATAGCCAGCAAAAGTGGTGGTATTACGTGCCAGCATCCCGCAAGGTGTGTCGAGTGCCGGGTCAGCAACCTTTCGCTCTCTAGGAACTATTACAACAATTAATAGCCGGTTCAATCTCACCGAAGCGTTGTTAATGGCTTATGTTTTAAATGATATAAAGTTAGATTTATGTAATGTATCTGATGTTAATACATCTACCTATATCAACGTGAAATAAATCCAAAAATCATTTACGTATACAAAATAAGAACAAGTTTAGATAATACTTTATGATTGCTATGAAACGTCTTATTCATCAAATTCAAACTCGATGGATACCTCAAGGGGTCTACCGCGAAGTTTCAAAGGACCAATAAAGTTCTGAAGTACGTACATAAATCATGGTTGGTTATAAGTTTAATCGGGAACTAAGCGCAAGCTGAGAGGGCCGAGATGTTTTGGATAAGATTGAATATCTTTGAATGGATTCAGTGAGTAAACAGCCAGAAATATCTCCTTGTGCGGTCACACAAAGCTAAATTTATGAGGTTTCAAATAAATTATCGTATGAACTGTACATAGATATATACCATATAATATACTAGTTGCTGCCCGCCACTTCGTCCGCGTTTTTTATTTTTGAAAAAGCCTATGTCCTACCTCAGGATTCAAGCTATCTTTTTACCAAATTTCATCGCAATTGGATGGACGGTATGGCAGCCCATAAAATACGAACAAAGAAACAAACATCGATTTTTATATATTAGATTATGTGTATTTTAGATCACGTTGACAAGTAGATAATTTTTGTTTTGATACTCTTTGACTTATATTTTGTCTAACTTACACATGTCACTCAGGCTTTTACTAAATGAATGAAGTACCTCTATTCTTAGATACTAGTATTGACCTGTTCCAACAAAGTCACTTTATAACTTCTTTGTATATAATTGTAGACATGTCTATATTGATTATGAAATAGTATATACTTTGTCATAATCAATCAACGGAAAAGTGAAAATGCTTGTGTCATTTTAAACAATTTATAAGAACAGAATATGAAGTCGTATTTTAGATGCGATTTATAAAGACTCTGAATTTTTTAATGATACAAACATATCAACATACATACATAACCTCACGCTGTATCCCTATCAGGGTAATCAAAGAGGACGGAGCGCCAAGTGCGGCGGTCCTTACATACTTATATCGCCTCCACAAATCCCATCATTATTCGTTATTTAATGATAACGGCAAAAAATGCTTAGACCGTTGTAAAACCTGTGAAAAGTAGCGTTTTAATATTTCTTATTTTCCAGTGCCATTTGTAAGTCCTAATTTATTATGAAAATGGGTGTTAAGGTATAATTTTGTTGTGCTTTGAGGTTCTGTCCCCATCGAATGGGAAATGGCGTGACTGTTACGTTAGGTACTTGTCCACTGAGGATATAGTCCTAATAGCGCGTGTACAAATTAACTTTCTGTAAATTACATAACTATACATACGACAGTATTTTTTCTAATAATCATGCGCGGGAAGATAATATGCAACTGGCGGCTGACACATTCTGTTTTTAAAATTTCTAAGATAAAATGGAAAAAACCGATTTTTTTATTATTTCGTCATGTCTGTCTGTTCATATGTCACAGCTGGTTTATTATGTTACCTTCACACCTACTAGCTGAAAGATTAGAGACGTAAATTGTTTTTTTTAGCTGCCAGATCGTCATTGCTCATCGAAAAAGGATTAAGTTTTTCGCAATTAATATATATTGCAACAGAAAACGTGAACGTAAACATTCAACACCGTTCCATGTGGCAGGGAATTACCGGAGCAGAGAACCGCGAACATCCCACTGCATTAGCGGTGTTTTGTTTAAACACAACTCAAACACTAAAGGCTTTGAAGTGCCGATGCCCGGACGTTGCTTGACGTAGGAAGCACTAAACAATGAACTTTTATGCATTCTAAATTTCTATTTCTTAACATTTTTAACAACTACGATGGAATGTCTGGTCTAATATTTGTATTTTGAAAGATTTTTTGAAATATTAAGTTCGTTTCAGTAAAATTCAATATTCAAATAAGAAAATAAATTCCCACAACATTATTCTCTGAAATATTAAGTTCGTTTCTGTAAAATTCAATATTCAAATAAGAAAATAAATTCCCACAACATTATTCTCTGAAGTATAATAAAAGACAGTATTTGCGATATTATGTAAATCAACGATGAATGAATTATGTTGTCACTAAAACCAATTACGTCTCAATAAAACACCAATGGATAAACAATTTACGTATCAAAAGCCAGATGGGAAGTCCACATCAAAATAGCACAGAAAGTTTTGAAATAAAACATATGAAAAATGTTTGTAATATCGACACCGATTGACTTCATCACGTCATGTTAGCTTACATACGTTTTAGAACAAGAGGGCTCGGGCGAGCTATGAGTGTATTGTGCTAGTGTTAAACATATGGAAGCATTTACATATTTGTAAATAAAGTATATATAATAAAGTAGAAATGTTACGAGTATGAATGATTTTTAAAGTCTTATTTTTAGCGTAACATTGCCCTGATAAAATATTTAGGAAGTATTTTTCACGTTATTTTCGAACATGAAAAAAATTATTTAAAAATCGCTATAGTCAAAGTGGATTTCAGTGAATGTATAAAATGTGGTTTGCGTCGATACCAAAAATTGCAACATTCGCTTGGCGTAGTTTCACCATTAATAAAAAAAACTAAGATCTAAGTGTAAACTATAATTTAGACCAAGCACCACAGACCATGTTTGTTAATTACTTTTATAAAATTAATTGGAAAATTATTCAGAACGTACCCAATCGTAATTAATTGGAGGAGCATTTCACAACATTAACTATGGTTTCAAACCGGAACTTACCAATATCCACACAAAGTCAGTCATCGTGTACACAAATCAAGGTTGTTAACCCATTTGCGTTACGGTCTGATACCGATTCCGTAGAGCTTCCAACTCGTGTTGGTTTCATTCTATTAGGTTCATTTACAAATGCATTTAAAAATAACAAATTAATATCGGAATAGGTACCTACTTTGAGGAGAGAAAACACTACATTGGCAGAATAAAAATCAGATGAAAATGAGTTCCGCTTAAAGTATTTGTTGATTGTTCAATTCGATGTTCCATTGAATATTTGGAAATATTCAACAATTCGTAGCTACTCCATTTATAACAGCACAAACGCCTTTTTCGTAAATTATGTACGCATATAAATAACATTGAAGTGTCTGTCTGTGATTTCTATACAGGCTTTTTCTTAACGTTATGTTACTATATGCACTAACTGAAACCTAAACACGCTATTTTAAATTGTTGTCTGTCTGTTTGTCTGTTCAGGATAAATTTCGAAACTGCTGAATCGATTTTGACGGGATTTTCATTCGATGGGTCGAGGATTTTTCAAAAAATAGTCTAAGCTAATTTCTATACTGGAAAAATACCATTTTTAACGTGGGCGAAACCGCGATGTACCGCTATATAAATATTTTTACCACGTTTCGAAATGTTACGTCCAAGTTCGAGATTTACATTAAATTATTTTGCAATAGCATTATCAATGAAGGTTTTATCACCTTATTTATTTACTACCGTTATTTATTCTCTTCAAACCTTTTTGGAACCTTTCTTCGTTTCGATTCATTGTCCTAATGAAGCATAATAATATGTAAAAATTTTACTACTTTTTGAAATGATAAAATATGCATAAATGTATTTCGCATTTCAAAAAGTAACGGTTTATTTTAACTTCAAAATAATAAATCCAACAGTCAATAAAGTTCTTTCAGACTATTCTCTGATGAAGTCCAGCAATATCAGTTATGCCAGTGGTTTCCAGCAGATAAAACTTCGATTAATATCAGGAGTACATTGAATTTTTGATAATTGTATGTTTAAATTCTTTAAAACAGTTCTTGGAGCTTAACTAAATGTGTCATGTGGAAAAAATTAAGAAAATTGTTTGTTTGACGACACAGAAATTCCGTCCAGGTACTTCTTTTTTGGGCCTGCAGGTTATTACCTAAAAATTAGCAGACAGCGACAGCCACGAGATCATTGCGCGACTGGTGAATAATTATGATAAAAAATTATGTGCCTCAACTTAGCCAAACACTCTTCTCAAATCAAAAAGCTGACCCGCTCATAATTTGTTGCTAAATAGTTGCTAATTAGTTGTAGAAAAAAAAATTGTTGCTCTCAATTTTAAAAAAACATAAGGTGTTCTGCTAAGTTCAGCTGAAGTTAGCAGAACACTTTTATAAAAATAAATTTACAGCATCGGAACGATGCCTAATTAATTCAGTGAATTTGTTGCTAATTAGTTGTAGAAAAAAAAAATTGTTGCTCTCAATTTTAAAAAAAACATACGGTGTTCTGCTAAGTTCAGCTGAAGTTAGCAGAACACTTTTATAAAAATAAATTTACAGCATCGGGACGAAGCCTAATTAATTCAGTGAATTTGTTGCTAATTAGTTGTGCACAATAACGACCGAAAATGCTGAACCTTTTTTCATATTTTTTCATATTTCTGGCAAAACACCCCCTGTTGACAGGGTGTTTCGCCCTTTTCGGTCGAAAAATGAGCATGGGAATTTGTTGTGCGCCTCCCGGGAATTAGTTGTTGCTTTTAGAAATTTTTCACAATGCAAAATCGCGAAAATCTCAGTAAAGATCATTTCTATGGTATTTCTGGCGAAACACCTCTGTTGATGGAGTGGTTCAGCATTTTCGGTCGTTATTGTGCACAACTAATTAGCAACAAATTCACTGAATTAATTAGGCATCGTCCCGATGCTGTAAATTTATTTTTATAAAAGTGTTCTGCTAACTTCAGTTGAACTTAGCAGAACACCTTATGTTTTTTTAAAATTGAGAGCAACAATTTTTTTTTTTTTACAACTAATTAGCAACAAATTCACTGAATTAATTAGGCATCGTTCCGATGCTGTAAATTTATTTTTATAAAAGTATTCTGCTAACTTCAGCTGAACTTAGCAGAACACCTTATGTTTTTCTTAAATTAAGAGCAACAAATTTATTTTTTCTACAACTAATTAGCAACTATTTAGCAACAAATTATGAGCGGGTCAGTTTTTTGATTTGAGAAGAGTGTTTGGCTAAGTTGAGGCACATTAAAAAATTGACATCACTTACGACGATTGCGTGTCTATTGCACCCTGACCGTAAAGTGGACCGCTTTTCGGGATAGATATAGCACCACTATACAAATTACGTTGCACAAATTCTTGTTTTGACAGCAGATATCGCGCGATATTTGAATGTCGCATGTTGACTGCAAGTTAGGTAATTAGCGTACTGATCTAATTAACTTATCGCGTAATGATTTATTTTCAAAGTAAATTTTTTAAAGAATGAAAATAATAAAAAAATACAATAAGAAGTAAAAATACAAGTCTGGGTAGGTACCTATCCAAACACCTACCATTATAACTTTAAAAGTAGATGTTGCCTATACACTGTACCTGTATCCGCTTTTTTTAATTTTATTTTAATAGAAATGAAATGCTGTTCGTTGGTAAGTGCATCACTTGAGAATGGCTAAACCGATTTGGCTATTTTTTGTTTTAAAATGTTCGTAATAGTCCGAATTATGTTTTTGTGGAAAGAAAAATTGGAAAAGTTACTTAGAAAATTTTGATTCAGGAAAAACTGAACGTTCTTTTTTCTATGAGATTTTTATATGAACTCAAGACCATAACTCACGAATTATAAAACCACATAATACGCTGAGCCACAGCAACGCGTGGTCGAGCACAGCTAGTAAAAAATAAAATGAAAGCAATACAAAAAGTGTTCCGTCCTAACGTAACTTTAAAAACCATGCACATGTATTGTGCCTAAATATATATAATATTATACCTGTTCTGTCTAGCGGTTTCCCACCTTGTAACTAGTATGGAGGGGAGAGATGGAGAGAGGGTAATCGTCGAGACGAGTGCCGATTTAGAAATGCTTTTTTTTGCTATCGAATTCTCTTAGCGTACGGAGCTCCGTCGTATTACAAATTACTTAATCGGTTTCTTTGTCAAATAATTTAATTTCTTGATTATAGTACTAAATTATCTGATTATAGTATTAAATTAGCTTGTATTATAAATTTCTTGAGTGTAGTATTAAATTATATTAATAATACTAAATTTAGCTAATGGTAAGTGCATTTCTATAATTAAATGAGATGAGTTAAGCTGACGCCTTTGTTAGGTTAAGGCCACGAGGCCATCAGTTTACCGGCTCTCGTGTGTGTGTAAGTATCCTTTGTTCTTTAATTTTATTTATATTTTTGTATAATCTGATATTGTAAGAAACTTGCAAATTCAGTGTTTTTCTTATTTTTAATAAAGTGGGTTTTTTATGCCGATGGCTTTTTCCCATAAGTGTGTGTATTATTGATTATACCTCATTTTTACTTAACCTAACATAAGTTCAATAGACAATCAAAATTTTCATTTTATATGTAAATAATTCATAAGTCGAAAGAGGTGATTTAAGTGTAAATATAACAGAAAATTGAATATAAAAATTAAATGAGGCTATCTAGCCATCTGCGTTAAGGTAGCCAAGGCGTGAGCCGATACATTTGGTGCCCCCAGAGAGATTCTTTGTACTTTCTTTGTTCATGTACGAGAGCCAAGCAACTCGAGTGCAGCGTATCCAGCTGGAGGCGTGGATAGCCATCACTATCTTCAACATCATAGCCGCCGTCGCTCCCATACCAAGAAATATCGCCACCCAGAGGTCATCTGCAGCCTTCGGAGAGTTTATTTTACAAAAGATAAGTCTTTAGTCAGTTTAAATATACACAGTCAAGTATGTACCTTCAACAAATACTCGCATTTTCAATACACATTCGTCTCTCTGTAATTGTGTAAGTGCAAGTGAGATTATCACCTTGCTTTTTGCACCCGTTACTCTCTGCAGAACGCTAGCGGTGAAGTACGAAATTCAAAGAGATCGCGGATACAATTAAATTAAAGAATAAAATAAAATAATACAGTTGCAAATTGCATTAGAGGGTCTCGCCTCTAATTCAGATTTATTTTGTGTTGAAAAAATAAAAGGTTTAGAATTCAAAATGGCGAATAAAGCAAAGATTCAAAATATAGTCGCACGACATAATCAGTTTATAGGGTCATTAGAGGCTATCGAGACGTTGTGTCAGGCAGAAGTAATCGACAAAGGAAATATTAGAGTACGATTTGAAAGGCTTTCTCCAACATTTGATAGCTATAGTCAACTAGTCATCGAACTGGCAGTTTTAGAGGCGGATCACGATATTGTAGGGGGTTACGGTGAAATTTAAAATCGCTTTTTTCGTGTCGCGACAACTTTTAATCGGTTTCAAGCCGAGGAGAATCCACGGCACATAGGGGATCCAAGCTTTTTAGATAAACAACGCACGGTGAAATTACCTGTTGCGGAATTACCTAAATTCTCAGGTGGCTACGACACGTGGCTTTCATTTAAAAATTCGTTTAAAACTTTGATTGACGGTAGAACTGATATCGATAATTTAAGTAAACTAACCTATTTGCGAAATTCGTTGTCCGGAGAAGCGTTGAGTAAAATTTCTATTTTTCCCATTAGCGGAGAGAATTATGAGAAAGCCTGGTTTACTTTGGAGAGCGCATATGATCATAAACGGATTTTAATTAACAAACATTTAGATGCAATAATAAAATTGCAAAATAATCCGAAAACTGCAGTCGAACTTTCAAAGCTTATTGATGATACGCGTCAACATATAAATTCAATTGAATCACTGGGCAATAAAGTCGACGATCTTTTCGTAGTCAGGTTAATAGAATCTCGTTTGCCCATCGGGATCTTAAGGAAGTGGGAAGAAACACTTAGTTTAGATATCATGCCTACGCTGGAACAGCTTTATAGTTTTATTCAAAACGCAGTGTATCGCATGCAAATCTTAGATTCAGAGCAGTTTAGAAAATCCAGCCCTGGTAACAAGAGAACTGCTGAAAACACGCAACATATTCCAAATAGAAAAAGAACTAAGTTAAACGCGCAAATCTTAACGACTATTTTAGTTAAATCATGTATTAAGTGCAAAGCTGACCATCGGTTGTTCGCGTGTCCGGAGTTCTTAGGGATGAAGACGCAGGAGAGATGGGACTTCGTCAAAATCAATAAAGTTTGTAGAAATTGTTTGAATTTTCATGCGGAGTTTAATTTTTGCAAGAGCGAGAGACGCTGTAAACTCTGTCGAAAGGCTCATCATACGTTACTACATGCTCATAAATCACAGTACAAAGTAAATTTTAATCCGAAAAAGGACGGTTCCCAAAGTTCTGGGTCTCCGTCTTCATGACTAGCTTTAGCTTCGACAACATCGTTCCACGATTCACAACTTCTGCCTACTGCAATAGCACAGCTTTCTAATAAGCGAGGAGGTCTTATCATGGCACGTGTGTTACTCGATTCTGGTTCTACACTTAACTTAATTACTACTAAATTAGCGCAAAGTTTAGATTTGCCACGAAAAACATGCTCAACTTCTATAGAAGCCATAGACGGTCTCTGTACCATTTCGAAAGAATATGTTACAGTGCAACTACAATCCATAACACACCAATGGCGACAAAGTTTAAATTGTTTAATAGTGCCTAAAATTGTAAATATCGTGCCAGATGCGCCTTTCCCTCGAGAGCTTTTTCAAATTCCTAAGAGTTTACGATTGGCCGATCCTCAGTTTCATATACCAAAATCAGTAGATTTGTTGTTGTCGTCAGGAAACACATTAGCAATGTTAGTCGTGGGTCAAATTAAACTTAAATACGGTGAAACGAGCATCATTTTGCAAAAAACTAAGTTAGGATGGGTAGTGGCAAGCGGTTCCGATTTAACACCCATCGGTAATAAAGTGTCCTGTCACGTAGTCAAGTTAAACACTCTAATAGAACGTTTCTGGTTAATCGACGATCTAAATCAAGAGCCTTTGAAATCACGTGATCAAAAGGATTGCGAACAACATTATATGGATCATACAAGACGAGATAGCACTGGCAGATATATAGTTCGGTTACCATTCCGCTGCAACAAGTTTGAACTCGGTGAATCTAGAACTCAAGCACTAAATCGTTTTTATGTACTTCAACGAAAATTAAATTAAATTCAGATTTGAAATCAGAATATGAAAAGGTCATGCAAGAATACATAACTCTAAATCACATGACTCTCTCGAGCGAAATATCAGACGGGTATTATCTCCCTCACCATGCTGTAGTGAAAACCTCCAGTGAAACTACCAAGGTGCGAGTCGTTTTTGACGCATCAGCTAAAACCTCTACAGGAATTTCTCTTAATGACGTGCTGATGGTAGGTCCCACTATTCAAACCAGAATCTTTGATCAAATTGTTAGATTTCGAACTCACCGATATGTCATAACAGCAGACGTTGAAAAGATGTATCGTCAGGTTTTAGTACATCCAGAAGAGAGGAAATTTCAAAAAATCCTCTGGCATTCTCAGAATCAAATTAAGACTTATGAATTAAGCACTGTGACGTTCGGAGTAGCCTCTGCCCCTTTCTAGGCTATTCGCACGATTCATCAGCTCGCTCGCGACGAAGCAACGGATTTTCCTCGTGCTAGCAAATTGTTGTTACGAGATTTGTATGTTGATGATTTTATTTCCGGGGCAGATTCATTGCAAGAGATCCTTGAAATCAGAGATGAAGTGATAGAGCTGCTAGGTCGGGGTGGATTCAAAATCAGACAGTGGGCTTCGAATCATGAAGCTGCCCTTGATGACATAGATAAGAAGTTGTTTGATTTAGATTGTGCGGTTAAAGAAAATCCGATTCAGAAAACGTTAGGAGTTACATGGGATTCTAAATCGGACAAGCTGCGATACATTACTAAAGTGGTTGATCATAATATTGCGTCAACGAAACGAAAACTTCTTTCCGAGGTGTCTAAAATTTTCGATCCCCTGGGTCTCGTCGGTCCAGTAATTTTATATGCTAAGATTCTCATTCAGGACTGTTGGGTAGCTAAAATCTCGTGGGATGAGTCTCTTCCTCAAGATATTTATACCAGATGGAATCAGTTGGCAGAGCAGTTACCACTTTTGCAAGATTTTTCAATCGATAGGCAGATTTTGATCACGAACCCAATCCGGATCGAGATTCATGGTTTTTGCGACGCTAGTAGTCATGGATACGGCGCGTGTTTATATCTGAAGTCAACTAATAAAACGGGTAAATCATTGGTTAGACTGGTGTGTGCTAAATCACGAGTTGCACCGGTCAAAGGTGTCACTATACCTCGATTGGAGTTGTGCGCTGCATCCATTCTCAAAAAATTGTACACTGAAACTAAATCCCAGTTTGATTTTAACATCAACCATATCACTTTTTGGTCAGATTCTATGATCGTACTTTATTGGTTAAAAAAGGCTCCACACATGTTACGAACTTTTGAAGCAAATAGGATTGCCGATATTCAATCTTTGGGTGACCAGGTCCAGTGGAGGCACGTGAAGACAAGAGACAACCCAGCTGATGCCCTATCTAGAGGACAGCTGCCTGCAGACTTTATAAAAAATTCAGTTTGGATTTCAGGTCCTATTTGGCTGTCCCAAGCAGAGGAGTCATGGCCACAAAGCATTAAAGTGCCTATCACTGAAGCATCGGGATCGAAAGGGAATATTTGTTTGGTTACGGTCAAAATTGATTCCGACATTTACTATCGTTTTTCCCCTTACTCTCGCTTGTTAAGAGTTGTTGTTCATATTTTCCGTTGGCGTAAATTTAAGAATAATCGAGGTTTACCAATCAAAGTCGCAGAACTACAAGCAGCTGAGCAGAGTGTACTCTCCATGCTTCAACGAGAAAAATTTCCAATTGAAATTAATCGTCTAACGTCTGCTCGCGATACCACACCCGGTGAAATTACAGTTCCTTATCGTAAAGCCACTCGATTTGATGAGTTACATCCCTTTATTGATGATACAGGGTTGATGCGTGTGGGTGGTCGTTTGAAAGGATCCGCATTGCTATATAATCAAAAACATCCAACTTTACTTCCTGCAGGTAACCATGTTACTGATTTGATCATTCAGGAAATTCATAAGAAATTCTTACATGCTGGTATACAGTCTACTCTATATTCGATAAGAGAAAGATTTTGGGTTCTCAACGGCAAGGACCAGGTCCGTAGGGTTGTGCGTCGATGTATAGACTGTCTTCGGGAGAGACCACAGAATCTTCATGCTTCAATGGCAGATTTACCCAAGTCACGGGTTAACCAGTCCCCAGCTTTTAATCATACGGGTGTGGATTGTTTCGGCCTCCTTTATATCAAAGAGAAAAAATTTAGAAATAAGACGATTCTTAAAGTTCACGGTTGTGTATTTATTTGCATGGCGTCCAAAGCTGTCCATATCGAACTTGTTACAGATATGTCAGCTGAGGGTTTTCTAGCCGCGTTTCGTAGGTTTGTAGGTCGAAGAGGAGTTCCTGAACATGTTTATTCCGATAATGGAACTAATTTTGTAAGGGCATGTCAAGAACTTAAACAACTGTACGATATGTTTGAATCTCCCGAATTTAAAACTTCAATCGAAAATTATGCACTATCTCAAAGAATAGAATGGCATTTCAATCCTCCGCGATCACCTCATTTCGGAGGTCTTTGGGAAGCTGCGGTAAAAAGCTTTAAACATCATCTGAAACGCGTCTTGAAAAATCAACATCTTACATACGAACAACTTAACACTCTTTTAATCGAAATAGAAGCAATTCTTAATTCACGACCGCTGTACACTCTTTCGTCAGATCCCAACGACCCTCTCGCGATAATACCGGCACATTTATTTATAGGTAAAACATTCAAATCCTTGCCAGACAAAAATTTTGTTTCAGTTCCTGATAACAGACTATCGGTATACAACTTCATCACCAAGGCCAACAGGACTTTTGGAACAAATGGCATAAAGAATATCTTCATGAACTTCAAATTCGTCAAAAATGGCAGAGTTCGAATGCTGACCTTAAATTAGGAGACGTCGTTCTACTCATGGAAACCAACGCTGCGTGTTCGAGATGGCCACTGGGTGTAATTGTCGGAGTCTTTCCTGGGAGCGACGGCGTGGTCCGCGTCGTAAACATCAAGACTTCGAGCGGAATTTATAAGCGCAATATAACTCATTTGTGCTTATTACCAGTTACCTAATTCAACGTGTTAATGTGTAATTTAGAATCATTCATTAATTTATTTAACATCGATTATATAGCAGTTTCATAATTTAGTAATTTAATTATGTAGACATTTATCTATATCTATCTCGTGAAATGATTCAACTAAGCCAGCTCGATCCCTCCAACGGAAATCGAGTGATGTATCGCATTCAACCAATCCAGCTCGATCCCTCCAACGGAAATCGAGTGATGTATCGCATTCAACCAATCCAGCTCGATCCCTCCAACGGAAATCGAGTGATGTATCGCATTTAACCAAGCCAGCTCGATCCCTCCAACGGAAATCGAGTGATGTATCGCATTCAACCAATCCAGCTCGATCCCTCCAACGGAAATCGAGTGATGTATCGCATTTAACCAATCCAGCTCGATCCCTCCAACGGAAATCGAGTGATGTATCGCATTTAACCAATCCAGCTCGATCCCTCCAACAAAAATCGAGTGATGTATCGCATTCAACCAATCCAGCTCGATCCCTCCAACGGAAATCGAGTGATGTATCGCATTTAACCAATCCAGCTCGATCCCTCCAACGGAAATCGAGTGATGTATCGCATTTAACCAATCCAGCTCGATCCCTCCAACGGAAATCGAGTGATGTATCGCATTCAACCAATCCAGCTCGATCCCTCCAACGGAAATCGAGTGATGTATTACATTCAATCAATCCAGCTTGATCCCTTCAGCGGAAATCGAGCAATGTATCATATTTATTGTTACGTTATGTAATAACAATTTATTAATTAATCAATTAAGTTATACTCTGCTTCGCAGATTTGAATCTACTTCGCAGCTTGCGCCCGGAGTATGTTCCGTCCTAACGTAACTTTAAAAACCATGCACATGTATTGTGCCTAAATATATATAACTTATATATAACTTAAATCGGTTTCTTTGTCAAATAATTTAATTTCTTGATTATAGTACTAAATTATCTGATTATAGTATTAAATTAGCTTGTATTATAAATTTCTTGAGTGTAGTATTAAATTATATTAATAATACTAAATTTAGCTAATGGTAAGTGCATTTCTATAATTAAATGAGATGAGTTAAGCTGACGCCTTTGTTAGGTTAAGGCCACGAGGCCATCAGTTTACCGGCTCTCGTGTGTGTGTAAGTATCCTTTGTTCTTTAATTTTATTTATATTTTTGTATAATCTGATATTGTAAGAAACTTGCAAATTCAGTGTTTTTCTTATTTTTAATAAAGTGGGTTTTTTATGCCGATGGCTTTTTCCCATAAGTGTGTGTATTATTGATTATACCTCATTTATATTTAACCTAACATAAGTTCAATAGACAATCAAAATTTTCATTTTATATGTAAATAATTCATAAGTCGAAAGAGGTGATTTAAGTGTAAATATAACAGAAAATTGAATATAAAAATTAAATGAGGCTATCTAGCCATCTGCGTTAAGGTAGCCAAGGCGTGAGCCGATACAAAAAGTGAGCGAAGACAAGTACATTAATGAAATTTTCTCACACACACACATTTTATAATTTAAATAATCGTTGCTGTATGTACCTACTACATTAAATATTTTAAGAATAAAAAACATGTAATATACATTACAAAAAAAACATGTAATATACATTACATGTTTTTTATTTTCGTTAAAACAAATGATAACCACTAATTTAACCCTTTCATCATCCTAAATAATAATCGCCGTTAGGGATACAGCGTGACGATATGTATGTATGTATGTATCATCCTAAATGTAATCGCATACCATCTTAAACGTAAACTTGTCTGTCTGTGCACACGTCACGTACTGTTAAATTGGTCTTTACAAAAATGCCGAGCTTGCCTTAAACTACTTTTTTTTTTAATAAAAGAGGGGGCAAACGAGCAAGCGGGTCACCTGATGGAAAGTGATCACCGCCGCCCCTGGACACCCACAACATCCGGGGAATCACGGTGGGTTGCCGGCCTTTAGGGAAAGAGGTAAACGAGGGCGAGGGAGAAGATGGGTCACCGGCACTCGCTCACCTAACGAAACACAACAGCAATCAATGCTGTTATTTCACGCCGATATTCTGTGAGAGGGTGGTATTTCACCGGGCACGTCGGCCCAATTTGTGCAGCAATACAGCATAGCTCTGTCAGCACGGAATTAACATTTAGCCTTTTATATTGATCGGATTATTCAACCAAAAGATATGTAAACAAGTTTTTATTAACGCTAGACGTCAGTTATGTAAAAAAAATCAGCTAAGCGTAAGCTGAATTTGCACAATTAGTGTTCATTCCGTACTGTCACTTGTTACCAACCGCGAAGTCCTAAACAAAGTTTTAGAGCTTTCTCTTTATATAAAAAATACTGCCGACTGCATAATAAAGTTCGTCGTAGACCTTTCTGTTTCTGTAAAAATACTACCAACCGCAAAACAAAGTTCGTCGTTCAGCTTTTTCTTTATGTAAAAATATTGCTAACCGCAAAACAAAGTTCGTCATAGAGCTTTCTGTTTCTATAAAATACTCCTAACCGCAAAACAAAGTTCGTCGTAGAGCTTTCTGTTTCTATAAAATACTTCTAACCGCAAAACAAAGTTCGTCGTAGAGCTTTCTGTTTCTATAAAATATTGCTAACTGCAAAACAAAGTTCATCATAGAGCTTTCTGTTTCTATAAAATACTTCTAACCGCAAAACAAAGTTCATCGTAGAGATTTCTGTTTTTATAAAATACTTCTAACCGCAAAACAAAGTTCGTCATAGACCTTTCTCTTTATGTAAAGATACTGCCAATCGCAGAACAAAGTTTACCGTTGTGTTTTTTTTGTACACAAAAGTATCTAATATAATGCAATCTGTAATGTACTTTATTTTCAACATTCATAATTTCTTTCAAATTATTCTGAGTGATGATTTTGGAGATAAAGTGGGAGTACAGCAACTATAACACCTATTTTCTAGAAAAAGAAAATAAAAAGTAGCTCGAACTAACGTATTACGTATAAAATGAGTAAATCTATATTTTTTAATTCGAGATTTACATTTAAAGACAAGAAAACAAAAAAAAAATTTTTATAATACATTTTTATTTAAGCTCTCAGAACCAACCCTTAAAAGTGAAAATGTAACTTTTGATGTTAACGTCTGCCTTAGGGCCGTCACTTTAACTGTTTAAATTTCAGCTGTTTCAGTACCATCGTACGTACATCATACGTACCATCAAACAGACCCTGAGGAAAATGGCTGTAACAGACAAACAGACGGATACCGTGATGAATCCGTAAGTGTCCCGTTTCTTCAATTTTGGTACGAAACATTAAAAATGGCATCGAGTACAGTTTGCGCGAACGAAGTCGCGGACACAACATATTGACGACCTCCGTGGCGCAACGGCTATGCGCGTCGGAAAGTAAACGGTGGTTGCAGGTTCGATTCCCGCCCCGAGTCTGGGTGTTTATGTATAATATGTATTTATTTACAAAATAAAAGTATATAAGTAGTATATCAGTTGTCTAGTACCCATAATACAAGCGCTGTGCTGCTTACTTTGGGACTAGATGGCGCTGTGTGAAATGTCTGAGTATATTATTGTTATTATATTCCAGCCATTCCCAAAGTGGGCGATAACGCCCCCTTGTGGGCGCTGCAGGCCTAAAGGGGGGCGGTAAGAGACCCAGAAAAAAAATGGGGGCGTTGTGTAGAGGCCTGGGGGGTGATTTGTAATTTCATTTAGCTAGGAGGCATCTTAGACAACGACTGCATGAGCTCTCGACTCAGTAGACAAAATAAGTTTGGGAACCAGTGTTATATTCCATAATAAAATCACAAAATTGTTAGTTACGAATTTAGTAAGCGTTATATTGAATATTCTCAGAAGTTCTATAACAGATTTTGACTCTTTATTTCTGTATATGTTTATGTATTCTTTACTTTGAACATCTTTATTTGTATACTCGTATCTGTTTGCTCAAATTCCCACAGAAGAAAAGAGTAATTTCAGTTTCTTGCCGAATTTATACAACAGCCTACAGTCGGTTTGACCTCTACCGTAAATCCACTTTCGGTTCGACTCTATCAGTAAGTAACGGACATGGTTACAGCCGTTTCACTAAAACGGTCTAGAGAAATGTGAAGCAATATATTTCTAAGAAGACCATACGAATTGTTAAATGATACGATGAATGTGAAGGAAAGTCATTTTTATTATTACAAGCTTTTATTTAACTTGCCGTGGTAGTATGTATGTTTGTGTGGGCCAAATCTTGGAAGATAAATTAGAACCACTTCCTAACGTTCAATTGTGCTCAAATTTGGTATACTTGCGTATCATCGGTGACAATGCAATAATATGGTACCAAGAAGCTGGTCTGATGATGGAGACAAGATAAACCCATCGAGTTTGGGCTCATTTGTTTTGTTTTACCAAACACTGGTGCTACATGATATCCAGGATCTGAAAATGAAGACGGTAGGTAGTCTAAGAACTTCTAAACTAAACAAGATAGACCCGTCGTGTTTGGGCTCGTTTGATGGGTTTTGGCAAGCACTCTGGTGCTACATGGTATCTAGGGCCTGAAGATGGAACCAAAAGGTGGCCAAAGAAACTCTGTAATAAAACCACGCATCCCTATCGAGTTTGGGATCATTTAATTTGCCCGGCGTGTATTTGGGTCCTAAACTTTTCACCGTTGGGCAAGGTTATGTTGCCCTTAGTCGAATAAAATCTTTAGAAGGACTCCTCATCGAAGAATTAGATAGTTCGAAATTAACAGAAAAAATACCTTGCAATAATGATGCATTATTAGTGTTGCACAGATTAAGAAAAAACTAAAAAGTTGAAAATAAAATTATTAATTAAAAAAAAACTTTAAAAACAAGGTTTTATTCAAAAATTCTGTTGTATAATTTTGTAGCGCAAATAGAAAATAGAGAAAGAGGAATTTAAACTAAATAAATTTCGTTTTTGAATTAATAGGATATTAGGTACAATTATGGATATTTATTTTTTTAGTGATTATCCTAAGGTCGTGCCTATATAAGTAGATAGTTTTAAGCAGGATTTCGATCGATCTATTTTATTATATTCGTCTATATAAATAACATTCATCAGCACAACCCTTGCATAAAATTATTATATTCGTTTTAGTACAACTGCATCTTTTGAATAAAAGCTTGTTTTTAAAAAAGTTTTATTACTAAAGAAATAAGTGAATTGTATGATATACGTATAAGTAAATATCTATATGAGTTTAACGATTTTATAGAAACCGAAAATGGAGTCTAAGATGGGAAATATCCTCTCTACCACATGCCTTTAATAAATTATAATTACATAATAAAATTTTATTATGTAATTAATGGCCTAATGGCCCACACCCTGTAGGTTGCCTCAGGGCTATACACCCAGACCTGAGGCAACCTACAAAATTTCGTTTCCTAAATTGACCCGACCGGGAATCGAACCCGGAACTTTCCGCGCTTGGATGTAATACCTAAACCACTGCGTTATTGAGGTCGTACTAAAGAACAATAATTATACGTCATAATAATGAAATTGACAAATAATCGAGTCGATTATCCGTAATCTCATGCTTTTCGTATAGAATTGTAGGTTAAAAATTAGCGGTAGAAATTCAGTAAAGAAATTGATTTAGGTTATGTATAAACAATAGCTTTCTCTCATAGCTAACTTTCATTACATTGGAAACGAACTACGACTTGACATTCTATACTGATTGTGAACATCGATCAGTACATTTTTGTGGTGATATCAAGCTGGTGTAAACAAATGTCATGTACACATTGCTACTTGCCAGTGCAATGGAAGTTCGTACTAGCTTTACTTAATATTCTTTAAATCAAGAGAACTTTGAAAAAATCAGCGATAAATCAGTGCTAAAAATATGTTAGAGCAATGTATGAAAATATGGAAGGTTATAATTAGATATCAGAACCACTGAAAACACGTTACGGACCATTCCGTACCGATCAAAGATGTTTAATGGCATTGTGAAGAAGGGCAAACAGTTTGCAATAAAAGATTGCTTATTATATTATTATAGTAGAAAAGATTATTTTAAGGGAGTATGAGATAAGACCTTAAAATTGGTGAGGTTTTATCAAAATATGTCACAAATCTAATTTCTACTTTAAGTTTTTTTATACTAATTTTCGTATTTTTTGCATTACTGTAAAAATATTAAATATAATAACACATTTGTAAAAACGTCATGTGTCACAATAAGGCGCTTTACAGTAAATCCCAAGATAACTGCGTTTTGCACACAAAGTAACTAAGCTTCAGTTCGATTAGCGGGACCGTTTCCAAGTGTAGTGTTGCCTCATTAAAATTTTACTGCCATGCTGCCATGATAAGATAAAACACAAGCTTCGCGTATTTCAGCTGAAATAAAATGAAATTAAGTGTACAATATATTTTTAGTAATAATACATGTGCGAAAGTACTAAAAGTCGCTGTGAAACGTTTTATAATTTAAATATATTGAGGTTTATAAACATAGTCGTAAAATCAAATATTGCTTCTACGCGTTTTTAACGTCATTATGTAATTTCTATGACTAATAGAACTTTTGAAAGAAAAACTGGCTTTATATTTGGCTACTGATTAAATAAATTGAAATTATAAAGGACCGAATAATTAGTGTAATTGAGTGTGTAAACCATTTAAAAGGTTTCCTGTGTAAAATGTCTCGACTTTATTTCGGAATATTGCGGAATATTCTTCTGATATTTTTCAGCAAAATCGTTAAATTATTCCGATGCAAGTGAACGAAACCCCAACGTTTTATAAAGCTACGACATTACTTAATTGGAATCCTTTCAATGAACCGAAGAAAATTTCATGAATTTATAAACAGCAAAATATGTAAATATTATGTACATACATTTAATATTAGTGTAACCATGATTACTAATGTATTACGTCAAATCTGAACATAGTAACCAATTTTATGTTAACATTAACGAAAACTATAAAACATAAACATTAAGAAATATTTACATATTTTTTTACCCCCGACGCAAGACGTGTGTCTGTGTGTCTGTCTATGGCATCGTAGTTCCTGAACGGATGAGCCGACTTAGATTTAGGTTTTTTTGTTTGAAAGGTGACTGTATCGATAGTGTTCTTAGCTACGATTCAAGAAAATCTCTTCAGCCGTTTGAAGATATTTTCTTTTCTAGTTGTTGATAGGATGTGAGCAACTTCTACTGGTCTGAGCGATTCGAAATAAGCAAATAAAGTAAAAACAACTACAATATAATTACTAGTTCCGTTCTGTTCTACAACTAAAAATGATAATATAATGATAATAAAATGAATAAAAATAAACAAGTAGAAAAATGTAGCGAATCCGCGACGCGATGACTTGACGCTTGGATATACCACACATATTACTACTATTATTTATATTACAACTTATAATAAACTTAAAGGTTACCTTTAAGTTAAATATTATTTCCTTACTTTTCAGAGGACTTTTTTGAATCAGGGTTATTTAAAATTTTTAATTTTTAATTTAATTTACCTACATACTAGTGACATAATAAATTCCTCTCATGTTATTTTCTGTTATTAGCAGGTCGTGTTTGATTACATACAGCAATGTCAAAACATCAGTAGTGCGATAATCCTATAAGGAAGTAGTATGAGTCCGTTGCGGTCAAAATCGTCGCAATAACGCCGCCCTCGGGGAGAACTGTCAATCTTGTAGCCTCGACACCGTGTTGTGGGCTTCCGGCACATAGTATCTCAGTGTAGTTTGTCGGTGACGGTACAATTAGTATACACGTACAACTTAGTATTTTACATGTATGCAATTAAACAGTTGTGTCGAGATATATATTTCTTTTAGGAAGAGCTTATCTAGATAAAGATTTCAACTTACAATTCGTACAAAAGTTGAAATCGTTACCGATAAACCTTTTTGTTCTAGTCTTTGATTCAATTATAATAAAACGTCTGTCTTTCAAGCTGAGGGTCCGGACAGTCAGGTCAAATTAGGAAACAGGATTTTCGTTTTATATTTGTAAAGTTTCGTTGTACTGTCTGAAATATAAGTACTCTGTACGTATTTCCAATGGTACAGTGCAAGCGCACTGGGTCTCAGCGCCGCGCTGTGCGTATGCCACTTTAGCGACTGTTTAGAGTAGGTGTCATTTTCATAAACATTTAATGTATTTTTATTTTTGTATGAAAGAAAAAACATGAATTTTGGAAGTCGTAAAACAAAAGATATTGGGGATAATGTTTAGTACAAAATACTAAGAGGTTATTAGTATTTTTAAATTAAGCCTGCATAAAATATGAATAATATTATAATTATTTTATGTATTTACCTAGTGACACATCACGACTTCGCCCGGGTTGAATACATAATACATAGCCCATGTCCATCTGCAATAATGTACCATTCAAATAATGAAAGAATTTTTCAAATAGGTGCAGTGGTTCCGGAGATTACCCTCCACATTTAAACAAACTTACGAAATCAGCTCCTTCTTTATAATATTAGTACATATAATTATAGTTTATATATTAAGCATATGTCAAAAGCTTTCGCATACCTAGGCGAAAATGTGTGAGGAAAATAATGAGATTTGAGGAAGCGAAAGAAGTATGTACGGACCGCGACGCTCGGCGCCCCATCCTCTCTGACTATCCCGTTAGGGATGCAGCGTGAGGATATGTAATGTATGTATGTATTAGACATATTTTATGTTAAAATCATATATTAAAGTCGGCAGATAAATAAAAGTCATATTTTCGAATCTCATAGCAATCTCTATTCGAATTGCGTTTATAGCGGCGTTGAAGAACAAATAAATCTATTTTATAACGTCGTAGTGAGATTGGTTCGTAGCAGAAAGTCTTTATTGTGATATAGGCGGTCCGTGGAACTTATGGATCACGACTAGCTGGAGGCACCAGGAATTGCCTGTGTGGTCTGCCGCCTTATTTGTAAAAGCTAATGCTTAATTATACTGGTTTTGGTATTGTGGTTGGAATAGAATTACTAAGCTTTAGTATCTTTGCCATAAAGTGAGTAGAATTACACATATCTAGCGAGTGATCTTACAACGGGTAGCGAAAGTGAATTGTAGCAACAGGGAAATAGATGTTATTATGAAATATAATGAACACATAGGTTCTCGCATATGAACGTTAAATATTTATGTAATTTAGAATCTTAAACAAGAATATTAGAGTTAAACAATCATGTAAACGTTTTAGTAGATATTATGGCATCCATGCTGGTCTGGGAAAGAACGAGAAATATAGTGTCAACTGTTTATTTTCTCACACAGGCCGTATACCCAAGGGAAGAAGACTTATTAAGGAAGAAGGAAGGAGTACGGGCGAAGGGCTAGTTATCTAGTTAGTTCATTATCTATTTTTCCTTTACCATTTTAAGAGTCAGTAGAGTCAAACATTCCTTATTCAGGAAGAAGGAATACAGGTGAAGGGCTAGTTTGGTTTCATTATCTAGTTTAGCTTTGCCATCTTAAGTCAGTATATATCACACCTTTACAATGAAACTAACCTATTCAAAATTTCAGAATTTTGAGTTGTAATAATAACTAAAAATAAATAAATACCTACTATTTAGATATAATATGAATTTACCTATGTGTCTACCCCATTAGCTATATATCTATGGAATATTTAAACATGTATAAATATACATACATACATACATACTTCACGCTGTATCCCTAATGGGGTAGTCAGAGAGGACGGAGCGCCAGGAGTGGATGTAAGTATATAGTTGTAGAAATATAGGTATATTTGCTATGTATACTACTAAGGCTGAATTATTAAAGTCAAAACTCCAGAATGTTAGCTGACGGAAATGTTAAAGCATAGGAAAGTGTGTGAGTAGAAAGATAAGATTTGAGGAGGCGAAAGAAGTATGTAAGGAACGCGATGTATGGCGCTTCATCCTCTCAGACTACCCCGTATAGCGTGAGCACATGCATGTATGTATATGTATTACATTTGTATCGAACATTGAATATAAAAATAAATCAGTAGGTGTTCATCGAATAACTTCAGTACTACTTTTATAAATTAAATTTTCACGCGCTCCCACTTACTTAGAAATTGCAATTTGAGGAACGCCTCAAGCTTTCTACAGATTTCAATCTACATAGATATAATATAGGCACACGATTACGTCAGTATGTTCATCTTTTCCATGATTATAGTAAAAACTGTATATACTATAGCATATTTCTCAAAGACAAGAAAAGAACTAATCTCATTGAATTCATATCTTCACACCATTTCCCATTAGATACAAACAACGCATCGAAGCCTTCTAGCAATAAATATTTGGCCATACTAATATGACCAGCGGAACCAGATTATGACAATTGGCAAGTCCAATAATTATTTTGTATCCTCAAGGTTTTACTGAGCTAGTTTGAGCTACCCAGCACTAAGATTGCTAGTTAACCGAGCCTGTGTTCTGATAATTTTTAATAAGTTCAAACTTAAGACGGAGAATACCTAAAGATAGTTATAAATTAATTATTGCGATAGATTTCCGCGAAGTAACTCTTGAGACTTGCAATAGGTTGCTAGTTCAATGGAAAAAAAATGAAAGTAAACCCTTGGCCGACTTTTACAGTTTGCGCGAGAATGGGAAGATAAGCAGCTAGGATATTCTTTATTTTTTTTTCTTTGGCAGAACAGCATGACAGCAGACAGACAAGCGTCACAATGGAACATAAACTTTGTGTAATAATAATTACTCTCTTATCTGTTCTTTTTGAAATTTTGGATTAAAAAAAAAAATATATTCATTTAAATTTGGTATGATGTATCTGATGCATTATTCAAAACTTTAGTGAAATTCTTACAGAGACATATTAATTCATTTTTTTAAATCAACGTATATATATATATATATATACGTTTTTAAGACAAATATAATTAATTATAATGCTTATGGTTTCATACACTTTCAAAATAATTTCATATTTTTTTGTTAAATATAAATACACGTATAGGTATAGAACCTTTTAGTATCATTTAGTAGTATTTTTTTATCGAAAATCGAGCTTATAACATGGTTACAAAGGGAAAGCTTTTACGATACAAAATCTTCCGGGAGCTAGTTTTCAATCGTCTATTGGGCGCGTCAATCCTAGCGACTGTTCCTTATCGAGAATAGCAAAAAAGCGTTTCCATGTCGAGGGTCGTCGATACGAAAGGCCCTTTGTTCCTGACGAGACGTTTAGGTGTTCCGAACTTTGTAAACGAAAATGCCTTTTTTGCTGAATATCCATTGGAGGTAAATATGTGTTGTAATGGCAACTTTATAGTGAAATCATTTCATTGCAGATCTGCATTTTATATTTAATAAATATCGATAAATTCAGATTAAAATTGCTTAGATTATTTCAATACTATGTATTGAGCTATTATACTATCAAATGATATAATATGAATGTTAGTATTTTATATTTGTGAATATACCTTCAAACATATTTTATGTATTATGTTCGTGTGAACGTTTTGCCAATTCACAATCAATTTAGTGGTTGCGTCATGCAGGGTAAAGTACGGTTTCTCGTCAGAATATATTAAGTTTCATGCGTACGAGGAATTTGTCACTGTTCGACTCCTTGCACGAATGTCTGTTTGAGAGCGCAAAGTTAAATTAAAATGAAGGTTTTTGGGATTACATAAATATATGTTCTTTTGACGATATCAAAGAAATACATGATAAAAAAATATAATCTAATACAAGATTGAAAATGTTGTTATTTATACACTTATCAAGAGACATCTATTCATAAGTACTTTGTTCAAACTTATTGAAAAAGCAATACGCATTTTTATTATTTGACAGCTGTTATATGTTATTATCTACTTCCACTTTCGAATGATGGCTTCTATGTAATTATGTCAATTTTATTCTAAACTAAAGGCTATGCATTTTTTTATTATTGAATTATTAGGTTTATTACTACATATCTCATTACATATATGTATTCTTTATTATTTCATCATCTTTTGTTCATAATAAATAATAAAGGTTCCTTAATTTAATTGAAACGTTAGATAATATGGTCCTTCGAGCCGGACTAATTAATAACTGCTGTTACTTATTATCTTCGTCATTTTTAAGGATTCTGATAACTTAATAATACAAAGGCTGACTAAAGATATTTTTTTACGTATTCGGATAAATATTCTAGTCTCTCCGGTGGCATAATAAAACTAATGACCTTCAGACAAAATGTAGTGTCGGTATTTAAAATTTAATTAAGCAAGCTATGAAATCATACTGTAACTGGGTTAGCTAATCTAATTAATGTTTTTGGTAAAATGGATAGTTTCGTTTATAGAGTATAACAAGTGGTCTCACTTCCATATATGAATATAACAAAAAAAAAGAAAGTAATAGTTTGGGTGGTCGTGGTAATCCTAAGGCGTTTGTCCGAAATATATTAAAACTGTTACCTATCTATTTTCTGGGCTCAAGAGTACACTTAAAAATGCATTCCAGTTAATGTATAGTAAAAAGTATAGGGTAAAGTTCTACTAGTAGTGGTTAACAATGTATCAATGTATACAGTTTATTTCGATGTAAATGTTAACTGAATCACTGACGACTTCAGCTTTCCTTTAGTTGTCGAAGTAAGAAAAATTTGAAATATTCTAATTAACTGTGAGACTCCGTAAATACATATTATACCGTTAATTTAAACTTCGCAACCAAAGTAACTTCGCAAATAGATCGCATTTAATGTATAAACATACAATTTTCTCATCTCTGGAAGATAAATATTGGAAGGTAATAAATAGTTGCATTGCGTTCAATAGTTCATCGAAAAACTCATGGATAGTTTGGTCGTTGTTATAAAGTTATGTTATAATAACTGTATATCAAAAGGCACATTTCTCGATGCCTTCGCAATAACAAATAGCCTTTACATCAGGCAATAAATTCGTATATAAAAAGATATCTAATATAATGTATAGACATATCCAAAACGTCACTATGTCTAAACGAATAATGGTATATTAAATCCATTCGTGTGAAAATAAATGTGCTTACGTTGTGCATGTACGTATATTATAATCACAAACGGAACCCATGTGAATCCCACAAATATGTAGATTCTATAAGTACATATATCGGCCCGGGCAGCAGTTAATTTGTAGTCGTGATTGAATTAACGAAGCTGAGTGCTTGGAAGAGCTCATTTTGAAAGCTGTAAGATATTATCTTATGGTTTTATTTTGATGGTTACGGTAATGAATGCTGTCTAAGCGTACGAATGTTATCATAAATAAAATTAGACTAAATTTAATAACATAGAACAATTTATCATATTCAAAGTTGAAGCTGGCACAGTTTTAAAAATAGAGGTTTACTTGTGACTTA
This sequence comes from Zeuzera pyrina, assembly GCA_907165235.1. Lineage (NCBI taxonomy): Eukaryota > Metazoa > Arthropoda > Insecta > Lepidoptera > Cossidae > Zeuzera > Zeuzera pyrina. The sequence continues at coordinate 17,444,810 of OU015624.1, forward strand.
TACGACAAATATTTATAATATAATCACATATAATCTTATTAATACGATACCGTAATTATTCTTTTACTTCGTGTGTATGGTCATAAGAGTGAAATAATGTAAACACAAATCGTGCTTAGAATTAATTATGGCTGACGATGAGTTTGAGTTCAGATTATAGAATTAATTTCAATTATCAAATAAAAAAACTGGCTAAGAGTGTGTTCGGTTCGAATATGCAAGGTTGTCATTACTACCAATACTCTCATTAACATTAATATAAAGTAGTATCCAGTACTTTAGCCACAATGTCCTACTAGGGGGAGGCAGAGGCTTTGAATTTTATTTTGTCGCAACAGAAGGTATTTCAATTTACACAAACTTTCGAAACAAAAAAGTTATTGCTATATTTTTCGAAAACTACTTTTCCCTTAGAGTTTATTATAATTTTCAATGAATGTAACTAACCAAAGGTTTTACATACCTACTACAAATTTTTCGTCAATAATTTGAAAACAAAGGGTGTTTTAATTCGGTTTCACAGTCATTGTGAAACCGAATGTTTCGTGACTGAAGGGTGGAAATTAACAGGTCCTAAAATTTAGTAGAATTTAGGTCCTAAAAATAGATCTTTCTATAGATATCCTAGGCGCGTAATGCGGTAAGTAAAAAAAAAATTGAGCACACTATTCACATTATAAGGGCTCAAAAAAAAACTTTTTTTTAATCTAATTACTTTTTTTGAGTTATCAATCCACGTCTGGATACATTTTATAAGGTATATATAAAGGATTGGAGGCCTTCATCATTCATAGCGACATATGAAAGCACGGACAAACTGAAACTACAACAGTCCTAGTTGACTACGGAACCCTAAAAATATGGGAGAAACCTCTTACAAATACTAATTTATATCACAGCAGGAGTCATTAGAAACAAGATATCGTCGGTTGAACATATATGCCACACAATATTACGCATGCGTCAACTCTGCATATGTACGACAAAGATATCCCGATTGAACAGCCATAACTTACAACAGAACAACATAAAACCTGGTATCCAGTAAACTAACGATATTGGTTTGCGTCATATGTTCCACCTGGTTGAGCTGCTGTCTAACGAGACATGACAGGTCTAAGACAATACTTGTCGCTTCAGTTGTGTAACTCATTATGGCAAGAACACTGGGCACATCAACTCATTGTTTATTCAAGTTAAAATAGCCTTTAAATAGTAATAGGTATCGAGGGGTTTAATAAAGCATACTCTACAACCATAATTTATTTTATAGCAAAGAAAATATCCCCAAACGGGAGTTGAATTTTCGACAATAATAATAAGTTATTTAAAATAGTTAGTTAATCACGAAACTATTCATTACTTTAGTAATTGATATATTAATACATGGAGAAAAAACTTTATACCGCTTTTTAAGCATATTGTGCGAACGAAAGAGTGTGAGATTTGGCATCGTTAAAGTTTATGTGGAGGAGTGCAGAAAACTAAAATATAAATATATTAAATAAAATGAAATAAAATATTCATTGTTTACGTTGATATTGGCAATGTCAAACATAATATTTATACTGTTAATGTTATGTTAAATACTTAATAGTTTATGCCGAGATTTGTGGTCAACAGTTCAACAGTGGTCAACACTCTAACGTCAAACAGTCGCACAGAGTAGAGATTGTTGCCAAATTGCCAAGGAATTTTAAAATGTAGCCAACAAATAATTAATGACAGATTGACTGAATGACTTCCGAGCTGTGAATGTTGTGTGATTTGTTAGCTGTTTCGAGACCATGGAGTGTATTTCAAGAGAAAATAGCGTTAATTTTATAGTTATGGTCAAATTTTGATCACTAGTAAATATATAAAAATAAAAGTATGAAACTTTCGTTCATTTATCAAGTCATATTTTTTTTTTCAGCGTCTTCCTTGCATTCAGAAATTCTCTATTCCGTACATAGAGAAATAAAAGAATACCTGTAAGTATCAAATGTTTATCTCCCCGGTCAAGATATTATAAAACATTTCCCTTAATCAAATCGGCCAAGGGACAGGGTATTTCATAAGGAATTTGTCTACGAAATGACTTACCTATAGCAACCCGTCACTATCTAGTTTGGTTATACCAACTGTTAATCCAAATACGAGTACTTATGGTGGTACTATTACTAGAACTAGTATTAAGAAGTGAATTTGTTTTTGGAAAAATTCACTTGTATTCTTGAAAAATTATCTGGTAGCATTATCCTCAACTCGTTAGAACCCTTGACTATTAAACTATTGGGAAAAATATTGTGGATTTTACTCCCAATAGTTTGGAACATTGTCCGAAATGGAAAAATAGGACATAGTAAAAAACATTACCTACATTTATCATAATGTTAATATTCCTAATAAACACGAGATAGGGAAGTTGCGTAAGAATGCATTGTTAACACAAAGAAAGCGGTCAAATGTCAAGAAGATAATTGTTTGTGGAGGAAATTAAAGGCATTTAGTAAGTGGGGCAATCCGTTGCTCCAGTTGATGGCAATCTCTCTCGAGCGAGCAGCCGAGTTGTTCTCATTATTCAGTGACAAAGAATTTATTCTTTAAAAAGCCACGACTAAAGTCCTCATTTCAAATGGAGTAATATTTTATAGCAAAAACAAAATGTCAGTACCTCAAATCACAAAAACTATCAACGTACATTTATATACATATTATATTACTGAGGTAAACGAGCAAGCAGTACATCTTTAAGTAAGTGGACTGAGGACCACGGACATTTACAATAGGCATGTTCCAGCAAAATTCCTTACATCAACTCAATAACTAAGGAGATTATTGCTGCACCGGCGCTTTGAGTTAACTCCAAATTGCGCCATGACGCAGCAAAATGGAAGATGCAAAGCGCCCTCCACCCACATGCCGCGTCCTCGGGCTTTTTGCGCAGGCAGTGTATTATGCGCTGAAGTGTGTTATGCGCCAACATATTTGAAATAAGTAGGCCTACACATCCGGGACACTGAATGGAGTTGGCGCAATTGCGCGGCGTAGCGCAGTGTTACCATGTCTAATTTACAATATCAAGGCTAAGAAAGCACTTCAAATTACAAATGCATTGGCAACCCTGAGGATTAAGATCTTGTGGCTCTGGTACCAGAAACACCGGTTATCTTATCTCCACGCCAGAAAACAACAGTGCAAGCCCTGCTGTTTGGCGGCAGGATTAGCGAATAAGATGGTGTTAGCATTCCGAACGGACCTCACATAAGGTCCTATCACCCTTAAAATGTTAAACACGTAATAAATATCATCAGTGTTTTTATTTTTTATTTCAGTTACGGCTGACTTCATATGTTCTGGGGACTTATTTCGTAACTTTCGTTGTTTAGAAATGGACATACTACCCGACGTTCTCATTACTCTATGACGTTTCTCAGTGAACTTAATGACAAATTGATAGATGTTCATTTTCTTTCACTGAAAGATAAACAATTAGGCTTCTGTTATAATACATGATAAACTTTATTGAACTACTGAGTTCATTGAATGAATGGATCAACAAATGAACTGGAATTTTAATATGAACTGGAATTTTTATGAAATTCACAAATGTAGTATCAGTAATTGACACGTACTTACATAACCTTCAAAACAAAAACAAAAGCATACCTTGATGTCACAACAAAAGGTATTGAGGCTTACAGAAGTAAAGCGAAGAGAGTCTGAAAAGGTTCGTATGGAATCCAATTGTAAAAAGGACGAAACCCGCATGTAGGTCCACGGAGCTGAAAGTACACCGACGGGAGCGAAAGTCCTACGTGGTCGGAAGCTACGATAAAGTACTCTATGGTTGAATCCATAGAGTACTTTATCGTAACTTGATAAAGTACTCTATGAATTCCGAGTCCACAAATCTGTGGACACGGAATCTAGGTGTAGTTTCGTGGAGCTGGATGTCCATCCGGCAGTGTTGGGCAAAAGTAATTGTAAAAACGATTACAATTACTTTTTGTAATTGTAATTGTTTGCCTAACAAAATGTGTTCACAATTACATTTTACAATTACAATTTTTAATTGTAATTGCTTTTACAATTACATTTTGCCCAACACTGCCATCCGGAAATGTATCCTTAAAATGTTGGATCTACAATCACTACTAGATAGTGACACAGCGTTTCTAGTCCATAGCTTAATCACCTTAGAATAAGTCTTAGACTATTTACGAATTGCGTGAGAAGATATTATTTTCTTATTTTTAATGTTATTATTTATTACATAGTGTTTATTATTGTAATATCTATTACTTTGTTTGTCTGCAAGCCGTCTGTGAGATGCGTGAGTCACGTACGTGGGATGTAACTAAATAACATTTGCTCTCAAATGTTAATAGTAGGTATCTCAAGATTTTATGTTATGATTACATCTTTTACATAGCCAGAAAACAAATAGATGTACTTAAAGAGGTATTTGCATTTTAATACACCACAAGAATTTTTCCTGGAACAAAATTAGCGATGGTTACGTGAATGATTTTTTCCTGACATTATAATAATACCAACAGTCGGTTAGATGTCAATCATACTTTTTTATTAATAATTAGTATTCCATTCCGTCAAAGTTTATCAATCGCCAATCGCAAAACAAATTATGTAGTAGAATTTTCTCTTTACATAACAAATACTGCCAAAAAAGTTTGTCACAGAACTTAAAAAAATATAGAGTAAAATGCAGTATTGATAATTTACCTTCAATTAATACTTACTTGGTTCTCAATATTCAAAATTTTTTTAAAACTTTCTGAGCGATTCTTTTAAAAAGAAGGTGGAGCGACAGCAATTTTGTCGCATATTTTCGAAAAAGAGTGTGAAAAAAATAAAGAAACGTATTATGAATTTTGGAATTCGTGGTTTAAAGAGCTATAGTTTGATACTCCAATATGTCGACGTCAAAAAATATTGTGTTTTAACTTTCCGTGTAATTCCTCAAAAGAATTTAAGTGAAAATTGAACTATTGAAGTCAAAATTCGTTTTTGGGTCATCACTTATGTACATAATGTATATAATGTGTAGTCGTTTACGGTAAATAATTTCTGAGAATAACGGCTTTGAGAAACAAACACTACTTAAACATTATTTAAAGTGTAAAATACAAGTAACAAAATCAAGTAATTGAAACGCTGTATTCTCTGGTTAATATTGTCACGACGGATGTCATTGTGGAACTTTTTAACTTTATTCGATTCAAAGTAAAATATCATCTCGTATTTTAAAATTAATATTAAGCGACAGTTATAATCAATAATATTGGGTCCTTACATATGAAATTAGCGTTTTGTCGTACTGACTACTTTGATCTGAAATATCTCCTCTTTGGTTAAGAATTCCAAATTCAAATTTATAAATTAATTTAGCTGGTACATTTGAGTTTTGAAAACAGTCATTCATTTGTTTTTTCCTCATTCTTTTTTTCTTTGGCGTCGCTTATTACCGCACAATGGAAAACATGAAATATCGGTATATTTACGAGTACGAGCTCTATCGTGGCACCAGTGCTGCAGAAACAGCTAGAAGGATTAATGATGTGTACGGCGCTGGTGTCGCAAAAGAAAGCACGGTACGTTTTTGGTTTCAACGTTTTCGTTCTGGAAATTTCGACCTTCAGAACCAACCCCGTGGACGGCCGGAGACCAAAGTGGAAAATGAAGAATTAAAGGCTATTGTGGAAGCGAATCCATCACAAAGCACTTCAGTGATAGCTGCAGGCTTCGGGGTAAGTGACAAAACTGTATTAATCCACTTGAAGCAAATAGGGAAAGTAAAAAAACTTGAACGATGGGTACCTCATGATTTGAGTGAATCGAACTTGCAAACACGCGTCGACTGCTGTGTTCTTTGCTCAACCGACACAATAATGAAGCGATTTTAAATCGAATCATTCCTTGTGATGAAAAGTGGATACTGTACGATAATCGGAAGCGCTCGTCGCAATGGCTGAACCCTGGAGACCCAGCCAAATCCTGCCCTAAACGAAAATTGACTCAGAAAAAGTTACTTGTGAGTGTTTGGTGGACTAGCGCCGGTGTCGTTCACTACAGCTTCCTAAAATCTGGCCAAACGATTACGGCAGATATCTATTGTCAGCAACTGTAAACCATGAAGGAAGAACTAGCTGCTAAACAACCGAGATTGGTCAATCGCTCTAGGCCACTGCTGCTTCACGACAACGCAAGACCACACACTGCACAACAAACAACCACTAAGTTAGATGAGCTACAATTGGAATGTCTGCGACATCCACCGTACTCCCCGGACCTTGCTCCAACAGATTACCATTTTTTCCGCAATTTGGACAACTTCTTACAAGGAAAAAAATTCAACTCCGATGCGGCAGTCCAAACCGTCTTCAAAGAGTTTATTGATTCTCGCCCCCATGGTTTTTTTAGTAAAAAGATCAATGAACTACCTATGAGATGGCAAAAGTGCATAGATAACAACGGTGCATACTTTGATTAATTAAATATATTTTACAAAAAAAAATTGACTACATTCCTCCCGTACGAAACGCCAATTTCATATGTAAGGACCCAATATTAATAACTAATAGGTAATACATACAAGTAACACGTTAAACTAACAATACCTATTATTTTGTGTGAGCTAAAACAGAATAAATTAAGTACTTATTGACACACCCATGTGACTATATTCCATTAATCAGCATAATTAACGTCATTACATTAAAGTTCGTATGAAATATAGAATTTATTATGAATTGATCTTGAAGAGCAAATTCGTATAAAAAGAACAAAAGGTATAAAAAGTAATAAAAACTCGAGTTAATTTGTATTAAATAATACAAAAATAACAAATAATGTTATACTTATTTTAAAAATAAAATACGTGTTTGCGCGGTTGCTTACAATTATATCGCTTTTGAAGGCGGCTAGAGGATTGAATAATTTATTTTTATGAGCTGTGAGATTACATGCTTCGAAATAGGATATGGTTAGACTATATCACACGGAATAATGAAATTGTAGGACATAAGGCACTAGGGTCTTGCAAAACTCGATCCAACCTTTCCATCCACAACGTAATTGCAATTTGTCGACATTTTTATATTCAAGTTAACAAATATGAAGGTGAACGTTGAAATTTTTTTTTTTATAATTAAACAACGAAACGCAACAGGTGACACTACACTTTTTTACTCACTGATGTGGTACTACAATACAAAAAACTAATGTTTTTTGTTTCTGTTTTTTTAGTTGTAGCGGAAACATAATTTTCATAAATGGAAATCGTGTATGAAGATTGTGTATAAAAAAACCGTACTTCGCAATTTGTTGTTGACCTCCAGATTGTAAAAAGACGAATATTATTTAATATTTCCTTAGAATTACATAGGTACATTACGAACGGAAATCTGTCGATAACGAAAGGACTGACGACCTTTGAGAATTAACTGGTTTAATAATTTAAATTTTATTTTTTTTTGGCCAGAACAGTGCTAGTAAATAAATAAATTAATTTATACACACATACAAATTAGGAGCAGTATTTACAGTCTGTTGTAGATACGTACAAGAATGGCGTGACTAAATCCATCGTGGTTAACGGCAAGGTCATACGGCCAACATTTGGCGGATAGACCCAAGGTCGGCCGGCGCCAGTGAAGTGGTAACCGATTCCATGAATGTCCGTTCAAGTACCTAATGCTGTCGCTCGTTATTTATTTTGGCTATTGGTTGTAGTAGATCAAACGATGGTACATTACCATTAAACTTGATTTCGTTTTACAGTAATACTATATTAGACAGGAAATGTAATTAAGCTCAGATTACTTCAGATCACTCTGTCTCTATTCATTCTAATTTAACGTGACACAAATCACTGACATCTTCCAACACCTTTTGAATAGCACAAAATAACAATACACCGATTGGAACTTGCGCGGGCGCAACGGTTAAGGCCTATTTACACCAGTCGATATCATACATGCAACAGTCCTATAACAGCATACTGGAAGCATTTTCTAATTTAATTTGCAACAACTATTTAAACTCGATTTAAGGATTTGAAATCTCGCTTGCACAAACGATTTAATAGTTTGTGTAAGCGAGATCTGCAATCCCTAAATCGAGTTCAAATAGTTGGTGCAAGCCATCCTCAATTAATGTATTTAAGCTCAGTTTAAATCCTTGAAAAATTCTGATGTCGTCCGGCAATGATTTTCCCCTAATAAAACTGAGTTGTAATTTCGGTGGGTCTTGGATGGTCATAGGTTTACTAGTGATGTGCATTCCAATTTATGTGATAAATAGTATGTATTAAATTAATGTAGTAATGTTGGTAGTGTTGATACTTTAAATACCTTTTTTGTCCTCACAAGTTGTTGTGAGGTGATTTTTAAGTACTTAATAGTTCCTGTGAATTTTACGTGGTAATGCAAAAAAGTCTTACTCAGGACTTCTCCGAAATGTGTTAATTTTCTTGCTACATATGTATTATGTATTTATATGTACTTATGTGGAAGTTATGTAAAAAAACAGAAATAAATTATTTCTAAATCTATCGAACAACTGTTATTATGAAAGTATAGAAAAACATTGAATAGAAGTTTTGAAGAAAGAAGGAAAGGATACCATAATTCTTTTTGATTTATTTGGTCCCGTAAAACTTATTTGAAATTAATGCTGTTCATTTTATTATATATATCCAGTTTTATTACTCTTTGTATTTTATTTTTTCATAAAAACTGTTGAAAAATCTGTAAATATTCATTATCTCGCATCAAAATAAATCGCGATGTGCTATAAAAAAAAGAACTCTAAACCTTCACTGAATACAGTCAGGTATTTCCAGTTCATATAAATAAATCGTGTTCAATCAGACAAAAGTTTCTATGCGAATATTTCTTTAGGTTTACAAGAAAACGTGACACTTTTATTTTACTTATACTGAACAGGAGGTGTTGAAACTTTGAAAGAATGGAGCTACTTAAGTAAGATGGTTTCCCAACAAGAAAACTGATTCCGTACAACTTGTAACTAAGTGGGTGTTCACTCAAGTGATTTATGATTGATGGTGCTTAGGCAGTTTCAAAGTTTCATGGTGCAGTCTTTGAATAATATCCTTTTTATTAGCATATTGCAAAAAAGTTAATTATTATTATATACCGAACCGACATTATTATTATACCGAACCGACATTAGCAAAAAGGTAAACTTATAGGCAAACGACAATGTCTTTCTTCTTATCATTTACTTATCGATATTATTGATGATTTTCTATATTTAAGCTTAAATACAATAATAAAAATGATATTTTACTTCCACTTTTTAAATAAATTTGAAATACCTATTAGGCATATATTTCATAATTTTCGGCCATCGACTTTGTGGTTGTACTGACTAAGAAATACAACAAAGCACCTCAAAAACGTTCTTCAGACTAGAGCAGTCAGTCATAATTTAAATAGACGCAGGACGTTACCCTTGTCAACGTTAGCTTTTCACTTGGCTAAGTTATGGTTCTTTGTTTGAAATGCCATAAACGCAGCGAGACTTGTAAAGTGTATTTTAGTTTTAATTTTCCACCCAGTTTGTAACAAATCTGTGTACATATTGCTTATGGTATTGTAAAAAAGTGACAGCATGATCTCTATTGAGGCGAAATAGAGGCATTAATTTTAATCACTTTTTTGCAACTGGGGCATTAACTTTCTTGCGACTGGGCGTTAATTACTGTTTTTTATTTCCTTAAAAATTAGGAAATAATGTCATTTCTAATTCGAATTATTATATTCATCATACAGTATACTCATTCATATTCATTCACATAACATAACAATATCAAATACAATACGCAGTGGCGTAGTGGCCCTGTGTGTAGTTTATAATAAGTCTAGGTTACTCCCACGCACTAAACAGTAGGTAAATTATTATTCTTATTCTATCCTAGTAATCTACGTTTGTAACTAAGTAGACGAAACGATAAAATATTGAGAAACCATATTATGTAACATGTGATGCATCAAATTAATTATAATAATATATTGTATTCGTGGTATAATGTTTCTGTCATGTAAGTGTGTTATGGTAAAAATTAGTTTCGCCTTCGCAAGACAGAATTAGTACATAGTTCTATTTTTTTTTAAAGTACATTGTTCTACAACGTTCTATCACGATCTACATACTTATGTAGCTATTGTACAATCAATCCGCATTGCAACCGCATTGTGCAGAATGGACTACATTTCGCTTATCACTTGTGAGAGATCTCAATCTTCATCAATAGGACTTATATCATTACCAGTAATATTAAAAAAAATTTCTATTGCCTCATTGGCTTGTGTTTAGCAGGAAAGGATATTCAGTAACACGTCGACATAAGCGAGTTAACAACAAAAATACAATAATTACTGATTAAGTACCAACAGGTTCTTAATATTATCGATATCCAAGTAAGCTCTACAAATATGGATAAATTATACTAGACGCGGATATGGTGTTAGTCGTCATGAGGAATGTGACAAAACAATGAAGAGATTTATGGATTCGTGGCGTAGTGGTTCGTTAGCTATGTGCCTATTTCAGAGCATGTACCTAGGCTCGAGTATGTACTCGTACATACGTTTACAATGTTTAATATTATGAAAGGAATTCCTAACTGATAGATGACGTCGTTAAAGGGATGGCTATAAAATTGGATAACGACATATAAAATAACCTATAGACGTGAGCTACAAGGAAGTGAACAGTGAAAGTGATAAGAAGCATAGGTAAAGCATATCCATAAGGATATAACGTAATAAGACAATCAATCTCTGTAGATATAGTCTACTTTTAGTGCAAAGCCAACAAGTAGTCTTTGTTGGATCGTAGTGTTACTTGCATTGGTTAATGTGGTTACGTCATTGTAGTAAGCATGCAGATAACGCCTCAATCCATAGATTTGTGTTACATAAATTATTGAACTGTGTGGGTCAATTGCTTTAAGTTTTAATTGCTTCATTGACGTTAGTAGTCTGTATTAATCAACGAAATTAAATTCAAAAAAACATACTTGCAATTATGAAGCAGATGTATGTATTTCACAGTTATAATAATCTATCACAAATATAAAGAAATAATTTTTATCAACCGTATTCAATATTAAATTACATTTGCGTTAATTAATGTGACAATTATTTCAAAAATGATTTTTAACGTTCCAACAAAACGGAAGATAAGATACAAACATTCATATTCGAGAGCTGGAATTTATCTTAATGACGGTTCTTGTAAAGATGAAATGGCGGAAAAGAGAAGTGTTTTATCAGAGTAGAAGCCGCTCATTAATTCAATGAGTGTCCCTAATTGGTAAATCCTTTTCAATGAGCGCTGTTGTAGATTATAATGTGCATAATTGGACCCTCGATAGTGGATAGTCTATGCTAAATGAGGTAGTTCCAATTCAATGAGGGTTTAAGAATTGAAGATAGTACCAGTCACTTAAAACTGACGAACATTTTTAGTAACTGTAATTCACCAGATCAAAGAATAGAAGATAGCGGAGATATGAATTTAGTTTTTAGATTAGATGATTTACAAAGTACATCACTAATTTAAAACTAGTACTTGTTCAGGTCGCTCGTAGTCCGAAAACAAGGACCTGTTGTAAACACAACACTAAAAAAAAGTTGTACTTGTTAGTTGTTATTGTCATAATATGAAATTATAATAAATGAATATTTGTCGAGAGAGACAAGTGTACGCACGAATAACAAATATAAAAAACTTCGAACATGATACTACTTGGATTGCATAATAACAATAAAATAAACAGACATTGTCCCTGTTACACATTTTGCTGTAAAACTTTCGGCTTCAGGATTTCATCTCCCTATTATATTTTAATTCGTTTACAATGTAACAGAAATGGGGTACTGTTCTCATTTTATATGTACGGATCTTAAAAATATAGATAAATCAACTAATTCCTTATCAATATTAAGGTCTATTGACACGTAGGGTCATCAGTTCTCAAAACCGAAGAGTATTGAAAAATGTAGTAATGTGATCACGTTCAGTTCTTTTAGAATTTGCTGTTCGATACCTAGTTGAAACAACGTCAAGAGGCACAATAATATTCGATAGATTGTAAGTTATCGAAATAGTCATCTTGCCGTTATGGTGAGCCAGTCGGATCCCATAGTCTTATCTTTCATCTATTAAAGTTGACTTCAACAATGTCACATAGAAACATAATCTGTCAATCAGTCTGTACTTTTGATATTATATCTCTATTGCATAAAGATATGATGTCATCCGACTTCTATTGTAGTATCCGACTTCTATTGTAGTGGTATTTCTTTTATATACATACATACCTATCATCACGATGTATTTATATTTTTTTATAATTTTACAAAAAGTAACCACTATATTATCAAACCTTGTTACTTATACTTATCGATCTGGGAACCGATTGCAAATCGTGAACACTATTAAAAGTACCACTTGTATTTAATTCACAAATAATGTTGTTCGCTTAAATTTCTAACAATTTTGGCTGCTGTATAGAGTTCCTCTTAACATGGTCAAAACAACTGAAATCACATGGGTTCATAGTTGAGGAATATGGTGGCTGAATGATTTCTATTCATCTTTTATCTTCAATCAGTTGCTGAATAATTTTTGATTTATGTGGACTGGGTGATGCAAAATTATAAAACTGACAATTATAGGGCCGTATGTCCGTTCATTTTAAGGATAACTTATAGTTATAGCGCTCTCCAGTAGTATGTTTTCATCGTTAAGTTCTCCAAAAAGCAATTCTAATGTCCATAGCCGCTGTCTTTCGATCATATAAATCTGCGCCAGGTAAATGTTCAGCTGAAGTGCTTGGCTCCACCCAAGACCGTAATTAATGTCTTCGAAGAGGAGTATAAAACTCGACCCAAGTTTCATCTATGCATACATATGCTGTTATGTATATTTTTCTTGTGGCGGTAACATGCTAAGTGGGACTATGTGCAATTTCAATCGAAATTACTTTTAGACTATGTTTCGAGAACGGGGAATGCAATATGGGTACATATTGCAATTTTATTAACCAGACCTAAATCCTCGGTCGATAAGGACAGTCGGATGAGGAATACTAAGTCGGGTGAAAAGATCATTAACACAAGCTCACTCATAGTCAATGACGCAGAGCTCATTCAATTTAACCTTTTGCCTTTAACCTGTTGATACCATTCGTCAAAGATAGAAATGCTCGAGGTTCATCTTCAGCTGTGGTTCTACCTTATTTGTACATTTCAATTCGACGTTGTACGGTTCTATTATTTAATGTATTACATTTCACTAACAAGTCACATGTAACCGCTCCTAAGTGAATTAGTACTGCGCAAAACTTTAAATATATACGTTGTTCTAATGTACTGATAGATTTTTTTAAGTCTTTCTTTTTAAGTCCATTTTAAATCTATAAGCGTGTTTACAATACGACGTATGAAAATAAACTGCGATATTATTGTTACTTGATCACATTATAAGGATTATTTTTAATCAATTACCCAATACCTATTAAACATTTTTTGAGCCAAATCGTAAGCTTAGTTTCCAGAAAAACAGATTTCTAATATCAATATATTAAATGATAACGCATTTTCTTTTGGTTTTGTGCCTTAGCAAAATGCATGTTATTATGTGAAACATGTATTGTTTAGAATAGTTTGACTGAGAAAAGTCTAAGCAACATTTTCTCTACAAACAGGATTTGTTCAGTGCTGCGAGTTCTTAGAAGGCGGAAGTAGTAAGTGGACCCGGTGAGTCAAGTTATCCGGGCTGGTAATATCCCGGGTGGAGAGCACTTTGAGACCCGGAAGTGTTGCTATGTTAGACAAAGAGTGTCGAGGAAGTAAGACAATCAAACTGTTACGTCATCTAGCAAAACAGCGGATATCGAAGCACTTTATTCGTTACACGCAAATAATGCCTACATAAATGTCTAAAAATACTTATTACTAATACATGTACTTATTTAATGTAAGTACCTACATGGCATGAAATTTTTAATGGTTTAAAATTGTTTTTTTTCATTTGCTAGCTTATAGACACGTTTAAAAAGCTAATTACCAAACGATGACTTGAGAGACGAGCGAATGTCGGGAACGAAGCCATTAATTAATTTTGTACAAGTTATAACGTCAGTCCGTCCCGAAAATTTCAGTTTTGAAATGTTAATCGTAGACGATAGAGTCAATGAGATAATTTGACTATAATGATGGTGACTGTAAAGTTGGTGGTAAATTGGCCTCATCAAACAATAAGAGTTAGCTCAGCGCTATAAAGCGAAGTCCGATTTACGGTTCTAAAAAGCAGATTAATTGCATTTCATAAATAAAATTTTCATACAATTAAGTAGGTGTTTTGTACTTTCATGCTGGTCTGAGAGGGTAAGAAATCGCCAGATACTTCTCTTAAAAGTAGGTCAAGGGATAGGACTTTTATTATAATGAAATTGTACACATGCGATGGGATAGCTATCTGTCAACCTGTAGGTGGTAACAATGAAATACTACTTAATATATAAATTATACACACAAAACACACACATACATACATATAGTGCACAAACATGCACATAATACAGACTGCTAAGGTACATAATTACCCTCTTTTTAGCTTTACCGTAAATATCTCATTTTGTACCCCTCCCGGGGTGGTCAGAGGATGAAGTGGTAAGCATCGTGGTCCTTACAAACATCTTTCGCCTCCTCAAATCCTATTATTCGCTTCACACATATCGCCGAGATATGCGAGTGCTTTTGACATTTCCGTCAGTTAAGACTGGCTTGATCTTCATAGATCAACTCTGGTTTTGAAAGAGAAGATGTGTAGACGGAGTGTGAAATATGGATAAATGGAAAATGTCTAGAACAGGTGAATGAAACTGTATATCTGGAGAGCGTGTTTTCAAAGGATTGACGATGTGAACTGGAAGAGAAGCGAGTAGCAGCTGGCTACAAAGTGGCTGGCTATAAAGTTAAAGATGTAACGCAAGCGATAGTTAGGTGTGAATACGTCTAAAGCTGTCAAAAGGGCTCTTCGCAAATCGGTTTACGCTAAATTTGTTGTACGGTAGTGAGACCTGGATAGACTCGAAATTTGGTGAAATTAAGATAAATACATTGGAAATGAGATCATTCGAAACGTGTGTTATTTTACGCTATATATAGTGGTATATTATTGCAAAAATGCAGAAAGAAACGCATAGATGGCTCGGACACACAGAACGAATAAGTATTGAATGATCGAGGAAGAAAATCTGTACAACTTTGCCGTAGTGAAGTATAAAAGTTTCATGTCTGTTAAAAGGAGAATTATATCTATATGTATAATTAAATATGTATGTCGGTACTAAAAATACCCGAAAAGAGGCACATCAACTATTTTATTACTATTTATTTACTATTTAATTTAACGAGGTTTTGGACGGATTTATTTTCTTGAATCTTACAATGTTATCTTAGATATCTAGTATTGTCTCATTGATTATAATTCTATTCTGCGATAACTAGCGAGTCGAATAATTTTTATGTTTGTAGATAAATATCGGTGGCACTTATCGACATCTAGCCTGTATATAAATATTATCTACGTAATAAATACATTAAATAATAAAGCATTGCATTTACAGAAAGCAACATCTTATGTCATAAATTCTTTACAGTTCTACTTATTGCCCGTTCGTTTGATAGGTCTTTAATTAAACTCGACAAATTTGACTATTGAAGCGTGTAGCACGAAATGAATTTAAAAAGCGCTCGTGAGGCAGGCTGGGTCAGAATGAAGAATCGCCGAGAAAAACGATTTTTTAGCTGAATTGATGTTGCCAAGTTCTTTTGTCCTTTTAAAGAGTTGTTATTTTTTCTTTCATTATTTTATTTCAAATAATGCCATAAAATCGAAGTAATCTTTCATTTTGACATTTAGATGTCGATGTTAAGGTTATGTAATGCAATTCAAATAGAAATTGAGGTTTCCTAGTTCGATTCCCAGCCAGGAATGATGTGTGGCATTCATATTACCTACAAGAGTAGTTTCGTTTGCTTATTTTAGGGTTATAAATTGATAAACATATAGTAAAATCATAAAGCGATATTATAATGTGATTTATCGAGAGAATAATTGTTATTATTTTTCTCTACCAATGAATTTCTATAGTAACAAATAATTTAAAAATTTCATTTTGATAGATACATTGAACAGACTAATGATCACCTTATTCTGTCGTACTGAATTATTACAAATATATCTTCAAGTTGTCAGTAGGATGGAACTTTTGTATTACAATCATGTTTACTCTGCGCTTTTGTCCACACAAACAGATAAACAAACGTTTCCTCCATTTCTTTTAGCCTCACCGACGCTCGTGACCAACATCGATGTAGCTTTAAGATAAGCCAACGATATTATTTACACGGGGAGTCTCTATGGCCGAGTTTACGATAAAGAAAGTTGAACTTTATCAGATTTTTTCAAAGAATAAAGTGGAGTTTAATCGTTACTTATATCTGGTAAGAACAGCGCTCAATTGCACGAATTAGTCTCTTTGCGCAATGGGATGACGGCATAAAGAACAATCTACCAGTTTCATTGGACTACCTGCAAAGGGATGACGTAAATACTTTACGTCTGTAACCGACTATATACTGACTATTAAAACTGGTTATTTCCAGTTTGATACTGTAAAATTCAGAGTATTTTGTCCTGATAAAATAATAAAGCTAAAGGGAAAAGAGATGTTAGTTCGAGGTGGATAAATAATAATCATTGTAGAAGCTTCTTTAAACGGCAAGCAAAGAGCGGCTGAGAGCAATTTGTTTCGCAATAAGGTCGTCGGACCCCATCTGCACAAATGAAGGGTCAGTGGATACTCGGACCTTAATTAAACCCAACAAATTTGTAGTCTTCTCTGACTCGGCTCAATAGAATTCGGAAAGTATCAAGAAATTTGCGTTACGGATCCCATAAATAAAATTGCTAAACTTAGGCTTCCTATACACTAATATTATAACTATAGTTAGCTATTTATTTAACTTTAACCGGAATTTGATGTCAGTTCTTGACGGCTTTTTGTTCCAATTTACCTTAATTTATATACTACTTACATGTATCTTGATAACGCAGTTGTACTTACCTGAAAAAAAACAACGAAATATATACAGATTGTTCTTTTCCTAACAAAATCGAGACACAAAAAGAAACAAAACAAGTTTAAAAAATGCATTTATGGCTATTTTATTGTTTTAGCAGTTGCACAATGTACGAAGTACTTCAGTATGCAGGCGGTAACAATCAAAATGTACAAGTAGACCCACCTCGGAATAAGGGGGCTGCGGCATTTATTTTTGTATTTAAAGTAATAGCGTGTTTTAATTCATCGCAGCAGGGTTCATTTTAGCATAAAAATTAGTAT
This sequence comes from Zeuzera pyrina, assembly GCA_907165235.1. NCBI lineage: Eukaryota > Metazoa > Arthropoda > Insecta > Lepidoptera > Cossidae > Zeuzera > Zeuzera pyrina. The sequence continues at coordinate 17,462,262 of OU015624.1, forward strand.
TTGTTCCTGATACAAATTGTTTACGACAACGAAAAGGTCAATAAGATCGACCATTGTGGTCAATAACGGATAATTGAAAAATGCTTACAAATTCGATTGTGAAGCCATGCGAGAACATTTCGTTGATTTACGACTGGGCGAGGTTAAAATACCGGGGTATAACGTATTCGTATACAGAGTGAAATATAACCTATTTCCTTTATTTTTGTTTAAGAAACAATATGAAAAATTGAATGCAAAATCTAGACTTATGGCTATAAAATGTCATTGTCTTTTTGGCGAGAAAGGGAGAAGTTTAAGTTAGCATTTAATTTCCATTTTCTATTTTTTGCACTTATTTTTAGGAGTTTTAAAGTACGAAAGTAATAGTATGTTGAGCATTAAAGTTCTGGGCAAGTGTTGAAGAATTGGAAAGTTTGAATAAATATGTGCAACTGAAGTTATCGCGTTCTTCCAAGTAGTCCATTTTAACTTCATTAAAGCCTACTATCAAGTATCATTTCATAGAGGAGCGTTATGGTAGTTAGATTCAGTAATAAGAAGATGGACATTTTACATCAAAGATATAAGTAGCAGTTTTTTACATGTAGATGGCAGTAACGTTTGTAATCAATATGAAACGAGTTACCGAGTAAAGTGTTTGTAGAGAAGAAAAATGTCTTTGTTAAATTATTATTCATAATATATCATACTAGCGAATCGCTCCGGCTTCGCAAGGGTAGACATTGTTTTGAAAATAAAATACAGCCCGTGTTACTCACTGATAATGTAACTTTCTATAGGTGAAAGAATTTTTGAAATCGGTTGAGTAGTTTTTGAGTTTATCCATTACATACAAACGAACAAAGTTTACCTCTCTATAGTATTTGTACAGATTTTAAGCCTAATTAACTTTTGTGGTCAGTATAACTTTTATTTTAATTTTCAACGAACTGTAAAATTATAATCATTAGGTTTATGAAAAATTTTATTCAAACACGTGTCGAGGCTCTATAAACGTAATTACAAATAGTTATTGTAGCGTCGTAAAGCTGTTGGCGCCCATGCAGTCAAGCGTGAAAATCTAAATTGAACGAAATAGAAATGCAATGATAAGTGAATAGGGTCTAATTAAATGTGAGGGCTATGATGATAATAATAACTGCAGCAGCGGTATGGGTCACGAAGGTAAGGGATATAAAGACTCGTCGAACAAATGTTTGCTCACACATTTAGGGCAGATGCTTGCAAATTTGTAAACTGAATGCATGACACTGATTTTAATTGTTATTAAAATACACTTGTTAAATTACGACCATAAACGTGTATGAGTTTATCTTCATTGTCATTACATATTTTGTTAATATTCTTCAAAAAGCATGCAAATGAATAATATTATAATTTCAAAATATGAAAATGTGAAAATTAATATCGATTTGACATTTTTGACTCATTCATGAAAGCCAATCAGATACTTAATTTTTACATAGGAACATGGAAATGTTAGAACAATTGTCAATTTCCCGGCAATAGAACTTACGTAATCGAACCCCAAGTACTTAATCTAAATACGTATTATATATTCATAGTACAAGTGCATTATAATGAAGTCATATTACGATCAGCGCGGTCTGCCTTTTCGAGACTCGTTAAATCTTTGTTCGAGTGTGTACCGCAGACAGTACAAGTAAGCATACAGTATGCTATCTCGGCAGTGTCCTAGAGATAATTACCTACGGTCGTTTGGTACGTAAACACGCAATAGGGCTACTGACTTGGACTGAATGTTTTTCTTGGGTTACTTATTTGATAATAGGTACTATATTAAATTGTCATATTATCTTTTCATTTTATATTATTGCAAATTTAATACGTTTTTATTTATATAATTTTACTACTATTTTATATCTAGTTTCAAAAGTTTGTGAGTTAGTATGGTGGAAATGGACAAAAAAAATGCTTTTTTATGTGCAGTATAATTAAAAATCAGCAATAAGTTAACTAGATCATTATGATAATATATTTCCTACAAATTAGCAACAGAGAAATATTTCTGGTTTCGATATAGATGTATTCAAACATCCATACACTGAACATTGTGCTCGTAAACTTGATTGACATAATATTTAGTCAATAAATGCGCAGGAGCGTCTCATACCGTACGACGACAACCGCGGCGCGCTCGCGACTGTCGTATGTCGAGATATGTCGAGATTTCGAGCGCGTTGTTTGGGAACGCTTGTTTGAAGATAGCATACTGTATGCTTACTTGTACTGTGCTGCAGACGCCTGATAGATGGTAATAATAATACTCCAGACAATTACAAAGATTGTGTGACCCCAAACTAAGCAGTAAGCTTGTACTATGGATACCACACAACGAATTCTGGGGAAGTTCCCAGTAACACCCAGACTCCAAGCCAATTTAGAAAAGTTTGTTTTTCCACATTGACCTGATCGGAGATCGAACCCGGGACCCTAGCTTGGAAAGCTGATGTATATGCCACTGCGCCAACGGGCTTCACGACAATTTGTCCAGAGTGGGGATAAAATAGCTTACGTATCAATGAGATTGTCACATCTTCCATCCTTCGAAAACGTACTCCTCACAGATACACAATTTCATTCATTGTTCTAGACATATTCCATGTACCCAAATCTCACATTTCGTTTGAACAGCTTCCCTTTCAAATGCCAGAACCTAAGTTTTGTTCACATTCACATCCAATTCTTTCACTTCTCATTCTTCTTTCATGCACGTGACTAGTGTCTAGAACTCTGCTTCTGATGGTGCTATAAGCACAGCATGGTCAGCGTACAAAAGGCAGTTTACCACTGTGCCATCACATATCAGATCACTCATACTACCTTTCAATGTCTGGAGGCAACTGTCCAACTGAACTGCCTAACTGCCTGGCTTTACAGCACGTAAAGCCAGGCAGACATCACGCAGCCCTGTCTGACGCCTGAACAGACTTCGAACCAGGGCGACATGTCCCTTTCCCTTTATAGAGAGGTACTATGACTGCGGTGCGCCAGGCCTCTGGAACTTCCCCTTCTGCCAACAAAGGTTATATAGTGCACAGAAGGTATCCCAGACTTTAGGACCACCATACTTGATCATCTCAGCAGTCACCTCATCATTTTCCACAGCCTTTCCACATTTCAGACTTCTTAACGCTTTCTCAATTTCTTTCATACTAATGATATCCTCGACAATTCATTAGAATCGCTCCAGTATCAGCGAGGTAGTTGCCACACTCATACAGTTCTCCATAGTATTCACTTCATCGCTGCAGAACACCTTTTTTATTTGTTAGCAGGTGGTTTTCTTTCGAACGCACTTTATTCATTCTGCCGCACTGCTGCAGGTGTCGGACCACTTCGGTACTTACGTACTTCTTTCCAAAATAAATTGAAATTTTCCTCGAAGTTGTCCGACGTCTTGTTTTCGTCTAACACCATACACCTTTCACGCTTCTTTTTCACTTGTGCTTTTGTTTCTGCTTTCTGCAGTTTATATCTGTCTTTCACCAAATTCTTCATACCACAGTCATTTTTAGTAGCAAGGTAGTCTCGCCATGTTTTTTTCTACTTATATATATAGACCCTTTCACTTCGTCATCCCACCACACATCATGCTTTTACCATTCCCAATTTTAGTCGTTCCACGCACTTCTTTCACAGTCTCGATCATACTATCCTTAAGATTCTGCCAACATTCTTCAACATCCTCGCTCATCGCTTTAATCTGTGTTCAAGCTTACCGGATATTACCCTTTCATACTCATTCCTGGTTAGTTGCATCTTGCAATTTCTAGCTTTTGATGCGACGGACCGCTGCAAGTTTGGATACTACGCGATGTCGCCATGCTCCAAACAGACCCCTTATTCTAGTTATCACCAGAAAGTGCTCCGTTCCTAAATCGGCTCCTCTATGCGCTCTTGTGTCCATAACCTGCTTCTTGACTACCTACTATCCACTAAGAATAAATAAATCATACTTCTCTCACCCTTTCTTTCCCACGTGTACTGATGGATCCTTTTGTGCTTAAATACGGTATTATACGGTATTAGCTACAAAAAGATCCTTTCCATACAAAATCATACCCTATCCTATCATTGCCTAGGACAGACTCAAATCCTGTTTGAGCTGTCCCGACCCATCCATTCATGTCTCCACACACAACAACTATCTCATTCTCTTCAACCATCAAACTTCCTTGACATTTTCCTAAAACTGCTCGGGTTCACCCAAACCGACAGAGATCAATGGGACATAGACCGCCAAAATAAAAAGTCTCGTCAAACCCATCTTGAGGCGCACTCAGAGCAGTCTGGGATTTACACATCTATACTCAGTCATACAATTATCTAAACGAGAGGACATCTATACTCAGTCATATAATTAACTAAACAAGAGGACAGTAAAATGCCTATCCCTTGGCATCTCCTGTCTTCATGTGGTACCGCTGACCTCATAGTGATGTCCCCTCCGGTCAAGTCGGCAATTTCACTGCCCTTTTGTTTGGTTTCACTCAAACATAATACATCCAATCTTTTCTCTTTTCCATAATATCAATCACTTTATTCGTCTTCTCTTCAATCCCACCTCTCACATTTCACGCAGCTATTTTAGACTATTCCCTCCACTTCTCGCCGCGAGGTGCACAGCGTGTTGGGTGGCGGTCCCCAATGCCGAATCGCACTCTGAACACATTAGCAAGGAAAGACCGGTGTACGTCGCTTTCGGGGGGGTGAGTCAAGCTGGCACAGCAATCTTCAAAAAACTAAAAAAGGGATATGACAAAATAATGTGCTCGTTATGTGCTAATTATGTGCCCAAGTCAATATTTTTGTGCTCTCTAAATAACGCGGCAAATCACTCTTGCTAATTCGCCGTGCCAGCTATCGGAAAGCTAGCACGGCCCATCTCCTAACGGGGCTAAATTTGACTTTGAAAAAAAAACAACCACTGTAAAATTACGTGCTTTTTATGTGCTTTAAAATGGCCTAGACCAATTTCTGAAAAAACCACCCCTTGTACGGAGAACAACCCTTACGAGGGATTAACTATTTTGCACGGGCTGTCCAATAGGTATACAACTATTATAGAGAGCACATTCAACAATGCAAAAAACATGTTTTGATGAGGGACATCAATAACTTTCTTTTGAAGTCATTCGAGAATTTCATGCTCTCGTAATGAGCATTCTAGACTTGAATGCTTCGGTTTGAAATCACTCAGGATTTTGTGCTCGCGACAAAGGCACCCAGGAATTTTGTGCTTTGGTTTTAAAGTATGCAGGAATTGTGTGCTTTGGTTTTAAAGCATCCAAAAATTTTGTGCTTGCGAATTAAGCACCCTGGATTTTTGTGCTCGCGAAATAAGCACCCTGGACTTTTGTGCTGTTGTTTGAAAGTATCCAGGAATTTTGTGCTCGCGAAATAACCCGCGGCAACTACAAGACAAACAAATCAACACAGAAAAATCAGGCAAGGAATGACAGTTCAGTTTAATTACTTACACAGCTCACACCACTTCAACACAATATATTAACAAACTTTTGTAAATTTAGGACAACCAAATGAAGTTGAAGGCCACTACACCGCCGTGTGCTTGCGGCGTGATAATTCTTGGATGGAATTCGACGACCTAGCTAAGAAACCAAGAAAAATTGCCGAGAAAACCCGAGTGCAACCTCACATAACAATATTTAAACAAGAAAACTGACTTTAGGAATCAAAAAAACTCTGTAATTGACTAATTAATTTATCATTAAACCTTTTCCAATGACCTAATTTCCATCACTTCCCCAAGACGCGCCAATTTCTATGTCATTTTAAAACCGAAGCAGATAATTTCAAAACAGTTTTATGGCAAGCACAAAATTCGTGATTGATTTTACACTAAAGCACAAAAGTCCAGGGTGCTTATTTCGCGAGCACAAAATTCCTGGATACTTTCAAACAATAGCACAAGAGTCCAGGTTGCTTTTTCGCGAACACAAAATTCGTGGATGCTTATTTCGCGAGCACTAAATTCCTGGATACTTTCAAACAACAGCACAAAAGTCCAGGGTGCTTATTTCGCGAGTACAAAATTCCTGGATACTTTCAAATCAAAGCACAAAAGTCCAGGGTGCTTATTTCGCGAGCACAAAATTCCTGGATGCTTATATTGCGAGCACAAGGAGTCCGGGTTGCTTATTTCGCGAGCACAAAATTCCTGGATACTTTCAAACAATAGCACAAAAGTCCAGGGTGCTTATTTCGCGAGCACAAAATTCCTGGATGCCTATATTGCGAGCACAAAAGTCCGGGGTGCTTATTTCGCGAGCACAAAATTCCTGGATGGTTTTTCACCGAAGCACAAAAGTCCAGGGTGCTTATTTCGCGAGCACAAAATTTCAGGGTGCTTATTTCGCGAGCAAAAAGTTTCTGGATGGTTTAAAACCAAAGTACAAAATTCCTGGGTGCTTATTTCGCGATCACAAAATTCGTGGATGCTTATTTCGCGAGCACAAAATTCCTGGATACTTTCAAACAATAGCACAAAAGTCCAGGGTGCTTATTTCGCGAGCACAAAATTCCAGGGTGCTTATTTCGAATGCACAAAATTTCTGGATGCTTTAAAACCAAAGCACACAATTCCTGGATACTTTAAAACCAAAGCACAAAATTCCTGGGTGCCTTTGTCGCGAGCACAAAATCCTGAGTGATTTCAAGCCGAAGCATTCAAGTCTAGAATGTTCATTACGAGAGCATGAAATTCCCGAATGACTTCAAAAGAAAGTTATTGATGTCCCTCATCAAAACATGTTTTTTGCATTGTTGAATGTGCTCTCTATAATAGTTGTATATCTATTTGACAGCCCGTGCAAAACGGTTAATTTCTTGTAAGGGTTGTTTTCCGTACAAGGGGTGGTTTTTTCAGAAATTGGTCTAGGCCATTTTAAAGCACATAAAAAGCACGTAATTTTACAGTGGTTGTTTTTTTTTTCAAAGTCAAATTTAGCCCCTCTAGGAGATGGGCCGTGCTAGCCTTCCGATAGCTGGCACGGCGAATTAGCAAGAGTGATTTGCCGCGTTAATTAGACAGCACAAAAATATTGACTTGGGCACATAATTAGCACATAACGAGCACATTATTTTGCCATATCCCTTTTTTAATTTTTTGAAAATGGCCGTACCAGCTTGACTCACCCCTTTCGGGGGACGCCCTAAATCTATCACAAGCGTTGTCCCGCATTGTGTGCACAAGAGAGGAATTGCAGCCCTGAGAAGAGCTGGCAGTTGACCCCCACTCATAATAAAGCTATTAATAAGACTCTTAATAAAGAAAGATATATGCGCATAGTTAGATATCGTTTTTCAATTAATCTTTGAACGTGGTATTTTCGTAAATTCACAACGAGGAGCTTAGCGAGTTGAGTCAAAAGTAGTATTCAGTGCGTTATTCTAGTAGTAATAGTAGTGGTGTTTTATTATTTGTACTGTGGTTTTACTGAGCCTTAAACATAGTGTTGGTGTTTAGTCAGTTTAATAGTGTTTTTAATATTATATGCAATGTTTAGTGTGCTTTTTATGTCTATGTTGTGTAGCACCGTCTTATCCATAGTTGATTATGTTTGATGGTAGTAGTAGTTTTAATTATTTATTACAAGAAATTATGATAATGCACTATTATTTTATTTTATTTGTGATACTAAACAGTAACACATTGTAGCAAAATTCATAGACTTAGTCAAAGTCAAAGTCGAGTAAACCCAATTGCAAGGTATTTTTGAACGTCAGATCTATTTTGGTTCGGTTCGTAAAGAAAACCTGGACACTGAGAAGAACCGACAAGAAACTCAGTTAGGTATCATTTTTTATTACATAGTATCATCAATGATGTTATATTTACAAAAGAGGCATAGTAAAGTGAAAACGTTAAGATATGTATGAAATGTACCAAATGCAATAAACTTATTAAAAATTAAAATCCATCATTAGGCAAATGTTACGAAAATACAAATATAGGTAGATAAAATATGAACGGTATTTAAACATACTTTGTCAAAACTTGGAGTAGGCGCATGAAGCTACCTGCATAACATTTTGATGAAAATATAGCAAACAGTAAATACACAGATATAGATAGTATACTACTCTGTCAAGAAAGTACCGGGAAAAGATCAATAATACACGAAATGTTAGTTCTTCATCCAAATTTATTTTATCACCTTCAAAGTATGCTCCTTCAGAAACGATACACTTACACCAACGAATAATCCAATCATCGAAACATTTTTTAAACGTTTTTTCCGGAATTGAGTTAAGTGCTCGCCGCGAATTCTCCTTTATGTCTTCTACCGAATGAAAACGGGTGCCACGAAGTGGTAATTTGAGTTTAGGAAAAAGAAAGAAGTCGGCTGGAGCCATATCTGGTGAATAAGGTGGTTGCCCGATGGTATTTGTTGAGTTTTTGATCAAAAATTCGTTCACAATGATGGCCTTGTGCGAAGGCGAATTATCGTGGTGCAAAATCCAAGAATTTTCATTCCACAAATCTGGTCTTTTTCGTCGAATTTGCTCTCTTAAACGCCGCATAACGCCTAAATCATATTATTTATTTACCGTTTGACCTTCCGGCAAGAATTACGAGTGCACAACACCGCAATAGTTAAAGAAAACAGTTAACATGATTTTGACTTTTGATCGACTTTGACGTGGTTTTTTCGGTTTCGGTCCAGTTGGAAGGCGCCACTCCGAAGCTTGTTGGTTAGTTTGCATGTCAAACTCGTAAACCCACGTCTCGTCACCAGTAACAATGCGTTTCATGAATGTTGGATCGGAATTGACTCGTTCTAGCATGTCCTCAGCGACTCTTATGCGATTGAGTTTTTGGAGAAAATTCAAGTCTTTTAGGACTAGCCGAGCGGCAACATGTTTCATGCCCAAGTGATTATTTAAAATGGTACGGATCGACTCGTGAGACACAGAAATTTTAGGCGGCTATCTCTCTCAAACTTGAATGAGGATTTTCAGTCACTATTTCCTTCACTTTTGCGATGTTAACTTCAGTTGCAGACGTTGATGGCCTACCAGAGCGAGGCAAATCTTCCATCACATCTCGACCGCTTTTGAACGCTTTGTACCACTCATAAACAAGTGTTTTTGATAAAGTCGATTCACCGTAAGCCTTCTGTAACATTTTCAGTGACTCCGAACAAGAAATTTCATTGGCGATGCAAAATTTAAGACAAACTCTTTGTTCGATGTTTTTGTCCATTATGAAATTCGCAATATACACTAGAATGATATAACTAAAAACAACACCGCATTTAATCTAAATAACAGATGCTACTCAAACTCCGCGCCAAAATGGAAAACAGTCGTGCCAGTCTAACATCAACAAAAAAAACAAAAAATTGAATTTGGAACCATAAACAAATCATCCATTCCCGATTCTTTCTTGACTGAATGTATGTGTATATACATATATTCATTTGACCGTATATAGACACATAAGTATGGTCATAAAATAGAATTATGAGGGAGAATAGAATCAAAGGACATCTGGCTTATATCAAAAAGCTCTTTTAAAATGATATCATGATAACATGCATGTCCAATATGCACCGCCCCAAACATTAAAGTCCATTAAACTCATTACACATAACTGCGATCACAATGGCTGAATTGCATTATCACATGTTTAAAAAGAGCTAGGGATTTATTCCATTATAATTTGTATTCATTCGAGGTACTTGCGGTCGTGATCGGTCCTTTTTCAAAGCAAGTTACCACGAAACGAAATCTAAGTCTTTAATTGCGACCACCGCTTCATTTTCAGTAGGAGCAAATGAACGTGATAACTTTCGACGAAACGACTTTTATGGTCAATAACGAGAGCTCACAAGAAAAAAGCTCATTTGCTCGCGATACAATCTCGTTAAACGAAATTTGTGGTTGTAAGGCTCGCTATAACGGAACGTGAGAGGGAGGGAGAGGAGTACGGATATTAAGTGAAGTCGTCAAATGATAATTCCAAAGGTTTCGACCAACTGACCGCGACCAACGAGCGTGAAGTGACGGGCCCACACGTTACGAATGCATTACGTTTAATTTAAAAACACGACGCCGTAAGTTTATTTTTAAAACATCAACAGCATTAATTATATAGCAAAATTAATTGTTTTCGTAATTAAATTCTAATCTCCTAAAACGAGCTTCATAAAATGTTTTGAGTAATTAATTTTGTTACCCTTTATTGAATCATTATTTTTCGAGTCGTAATATGAATGTTATTTCTGAATACATAAAATTGTGACACGTGCTTCGCCCAGCTGTCGCAGTGAGTGATAAAATACAGATGACGTTTTGGCGACTGATATGTCTATTGTGCGATACAATAACTCTAGATCGCATATCGTCTGCTCTTATATATATATATTATATATAAAAGTACAATACACGTACATACATTTGTTGTATAATTCGTAGTAAACGCTGTGTAATTGTTCTTATTATGATGAGATGAAGCGCTTTACTACACATGGAAATTATATGGAATTAAATAGTATTCGAGGACCGGATACAATGGCACAATATTGGAAAGGCTTATATCCAGCGGTGGACGAACACGGGCTGATGATGATGATGATGATGATGATGAAATAGTATTCCATAAAATTGGTAAATCGATCAATCTTTGCGTTGCTTTGAAGCATAATACTCGTACTGTGTGAATGAAATTGGTTAGAAAAAATAATTATTACAAAAAAGAGTCTAAATATATTGGAACTAATCATTGGAACGTTGGAGATAAAAAAAAATTTATTAAAAAAAATTAAACCGCCTTCAAAAAAACACTGAAAAGTACAAAATTCAAGTACAATTAAAATAACTTTATAAATACGATACACATACCTATATAACTATATAACTATATTTGACAGTTACTGAAGTCGGTGCCAAGCCCACCAAACTAATAGACTTTATGTTGTTGCACATTGATTTGGCACCGACTTTAATAACTGTCAAATTTAATTATATACGTATGTGCATCGTATTTATAAAGTTATTTTAATTGTACTTGAGTTTTGATTAGTAAAGGATAATTATTTTATACTTTTCAGTGTTTTTTTTGAAGGTGGTTTAATTTTTTAATAAAAATTTTTTATTTCTTCCTTTTGAGTGGTCTTGACCTAAATAAATATCTAGGGCAGGTCTGCAATTAACTTCATTCTAATACCGGAGCGCAACGATAAACAAGAGAATCGTCAATATAAATAAAGGTTATAACCAGGTCGTGTTATCTAGTGTATCTTCGAACTCCAAGCTCCAATACCGGTGAAATTTAAATGGGACGACCTCTGAAGTATTACCTACCAAACGAAAAAATAATTTTCGAAATCGGTTCATAAATGACGGAGTTATGAGGTAACAAACATACAAAGAAAAAAAAACAACATTCAGGCGAATTGAGAACCTCCTTCTTTTTTGGAAGTCGGTTAAAAATTTTAATTTGATTGCTTATGTGACCATTTGCGGTGCTTCCTGATAGCAGTCTAAAGATTTTATTGTTTCATGTATTATTGTCGTACTCACATTTTAGCATGTAACAGCTGTTATTAACAATGAATTAGTTATGGATTACAACAGAGTGATATGATTGTTATGTACCCCATGATTCACAGAAGAGCACTTTTTTATCGCAACCGTAAATAAAAGTTTATCAGAGATTTCCAAGAGGGCGGAGATAATGGTGTACGAATTACTAACCATATGATGTGCATTATATGTATAAACGAATTACTTTTATTATAGATTAAAAAAGAGCATGTGTTAGAGGGCTCTTTTACTGTAACTAAAAATATTGTTACAGTAAAGACCATCTGCCATATTTAACCGTATAGCTAGAATATCATACATAAAGTTACATTATTTATAATACTAGCGTGCATCGCGGTTTCACTCGCGTTAAATGTGATATTTTTCCGGTATATAAAGTAGCCTAGATTACTCTCTGAAAAGTCCTCTACCTGCCAGTGAAAGACCCGTCAAGATCGGTAGGTACAGCTGATTTAGAGATTAGCCCGGACAAACAAACAGATCGACAGACATACATAAAAATTAAAAAAAAGCGTGTTTGGGTTTTGGGTTACGTGCGAATAACCACTAAGCTGATGAAGAAGTCTTTATTTAGAAATCACAGATGTATAGGTAACGGAATTTATAGATATCCATGGGAAATTTGTTCATGAAACAGGGCAGAAACTTTTCTAATCATAACTCAAATTCAATATTGCAGCAAAATTTGAGTCACCAGTGCCTCTGGCTTCGTATCATCTTAAAATGCGGTGCGTCCCTCGAATCTTAAGGGAGGCCTGTTTATTTTCCGGGTGGTTACTCTCACCAGTTAATATTTATATTTAGAAACATGGTCTGTTCTTTTCATAAACAGACGGTGATAGTAACAAGTAACTATCGATTAACGTGTACCATACCTGTAACACTATCTAAAATAGGCAATGGTATATAATGTATTTTTCGGCTGCAGTCAAATCGGTGTAAAAAAATTGTCCGCAGAAACTATAGAATTTCCTGTTTATCCTACGCGACCATTAAAATATTGACATTACATGAGCAGTGAATACCCATCAGTGTTAAAATTATTGGTCACCTACGCCCTACAAAAAGTATTAAGAGAGCTTTAAGTGAGATATTAAACGAAGAGAACAACGCATAAAACGCATCATTTTATTACAAGAAAAACAAATAAATTAACTTAAACAGCCACTTGGCTTACAATATATCTCAAGTTCTTCATGATAATAACTCATAATTATGGTGGAGTTAGCAAACAAAGTAAGCGTGTAAGAGTTAGGTGTAAAGTTAGATCGTTATGTTTTCCTATTGTATGTTATGAAGTCAAGCAGACAAGCGACAAGATCGGCTTTAGCTGTCTCCTACTCTTACAAATATGTAGCTGCGCGCTCTAACTTAATCATACTTTATCTTTGTAGTTAAGTAATACAGAGTAATGTGTTCAATGTCATTTCGTAAGCCCGTAACTCGAATAGGTGGTAGGATTACATGTGGCGGTAAACACACCGTGTTATTTAATATAATAAACGCTGCAGGGTGTGATTGAGAACGCGCCGCGCATACGTCTAGGCGAAGCTTTTGTTTGGTTTTTATTTTTATTGTTTTTCTCGCATTGTGTGAACCATTTAGAGAAATAATAGCGGTATTTATACGAATTGAAAATAATAAGCTTTGTGATAATTATTTTAGTAAAATACTTGCCGCCCGTAAATTTGTTTTTGTTGAAAAAAATTATAAAGAAACTACTTATTTTTTTTATGAAAACATTTCCACAGTAATACGAGTTTTAAATGAGTATTTTTAAATGCGTATGTTGGTAGCCACTCACATCATAAAGCCAAAACGATTTGACTGCTTTTGACAGTGGCTGACATAGATAAATAGTAGAACTGAAATCGTTTGAAGGTATATCACGTATCATGAACTTACTAAAACCGATGTGGACATATGTTTTGTCCCATAAAAGTCTTGAAAGCAAGAGTATAAATGTCTATTGGAAGAAAACGAAAGTTCGGTATATTTGGACAGAATTACGTAACAGGATAATAAGCAGTGTAATGTTATGGCGTCCATCATAACACGGTTGAATTTCGTGTAACGATAGTAATCATCAAATCACAGGTCACAGGTACCGGCCATGTCTATTTCTTTGAGCCATTGATTTAAGTGAAATCCTGGCAATAAAAGTTAGTAAACGTTGGAGCGCCTCTTGAGTTTTTTTATAACAATTATTAATTTATCTAAGTTACTAAATATAAAACAATGATATATAAAAAAAACGGGAATACAAAATGAATAATGTAGAGTCAAAAATACTTAATCTTGATCTTATATTATGCAAGTCACACTTGTACATTGTACCGAGACCCTTCTAGTTACTCTAACTCTAATTCAACGTTTGAAGAGCTCAATAATACGCCGGCAATATCTGGTTTCTATGTTTAACCGATACATTCTGAAGCTACAGAACAAAAATTCGAAGCTTAACTCGACGGACAGGGTCTTGGCTGACACGTACCGGTTTTTCTAGTACTGTAGACGTATCTCAATAAATTATAACTTTGGGTGTTGTAATAGAACGTCTGGTATTGTCAGATTGAATTCTATAGTTTTGATTGGTCTTATTGGCATTTTGTTATTTTTTATAACATTTTTTTAAATAATCATATAAAAATACAGGTCATTGACCACGACGTAGATAAATTGTAACATTATCAATATTATGTTAGACATAATAATTTTAAACAAAAGATTATTACTTAATAACACAATCTATGATCAGAAATTCCTTCTGTGTAACGAAATTTTTAAATAAAGATATAAAGAAGACATTTTACTTCATGTGTTCAAATGAATCTTAATTTTATTCGAGAATCTCGAGCATTATTAGTTTGCTTCTTGGGTAGGTATTTACATGGAAAATGCTTAATTAAATACCGCGTTGGAGGACGCTTAATGTTCATTTTGTTTATAGATCGTTAATCAAATTAATTAATAAAATCTCTGCCTCCTGATTTTAGAGGGATAATTTCACATACCCTACTCTACTTGGTATAGGTTTGTAACTAAAGACGTAGGTAAATACATACATAATGTTCATTTATTCACTGTTTTTTTTTAATATTGTGGGGCGTGTTAGAATGGCTTACGTCAGTTCACACTTAACACTTGTAATGTCATGCACATACATTCTAATTACCTTAAGGAACATGTACCAGTCGTCTATTTTTGTTTTTTGGGTGACTACAAATTACACGTCAGTAAAACTTTGTACATATTGACATTTATATTGTAAAATATATTGCAGTCCAGAAATTATCTGACTTAATTAATCTGACTAGCTTGACCAGAATTAATCTAATTGTCCCGCAGGAGCAGAGTGTCTACCTTCCAAGACGGGACCCTTGGTTCGATTCCTGGTTAAGAAAATTTAGAAATCAAGATTTACTAAATTGGCTTTTAGTAGGGGGTGATACTAGGAGTTCCTTCCAGTTCGTTTTGAGGTAACCATAGTAAAAGACTAGTAGTGCTTAGTTCGAGGTCATACAATTAGTGAAACCGTGTAATAATCTGAAGCATTATTACCATTATTTAATGAAGAACTTAGTGATCGATATCTAAAAATGCTGTTAATTAAATAAACAAAAAATGTAGTTATCGGACGACGGTTTTAAATGAAGATTCAATATAATTGATGAATGCGTAGGAGTTCGAAATGCGCCTCGATTTCTCAAACCGCCTACGCAGCTAACTGTACCGAATGTGTACAAAACTGTACATAATTCTGTATACAATCTGTAGTCCTTTTATAGTATTGAAACACTAAAACATATCGAAACTTGTAAATTAAATTTTTTAAAATTGTATACGTTTAAAAAAATTAGAGTCCATATTGAATTATTACGTTAAGGGGAGGATAAGAAAGCAAAATAAATAATTTAAATATACGAGTATAAGGTAAAACAGATAGATACACGGATAGGTAAAATGGTCACCGAGGAGATTTCTTTTTTCAACTTTGATCAAAACACAAAAAATTGTTTATTCTAAAATTACTTAAACGTTTGGTTTTACATAATTATACAATTTCAATAGTTAATTAATAAGTCAAACGTCTAAGATATAACAAGTGAATTAGCGTCGACTGTAGGCAAATAATGATTATTTTTTTATAAACACATAAATTAGGATCATTTCCACGTAATTCTAAAAATGAAGCAAAAATTTCTTCCATAACAAAGAAGTAATAGCGTCAATGAGAACACTTGGTGCATTGGTAATAGACCTTTACAACTAAAAACTAAATGCATAATATATATATATACATGTATGTATTTATATTGATTATTTAATAGAATTTATTGTCTGAAATATTTCAGCTCTTAGGGGTCGAATACAAAAAGCGTTTTTAATAGGTCACTACATCACTAAAGCAGTACTACCGTCATTCTATATTTTAACTTTAGTTGTCAATAAATCAGTCAGTTAATTACAAGTTACAACTTTACAATACAATATTGTTAGATGTGTGTTGTAATATATAATTTGGTTCGGCAATAACAAATCTACAATTGTGACCGTCAATTTGTCAATCAGAGAATTGCAGCGAGGTCTATGAACTTGGCAATGACAAGCATTGTTAAGTCAATTCCAATTGATTGATATTCACATACTTTGTTATGCACCGACTTGTTCCGAGAAGTTCATTTTGACTTTTCATTTCTATTCGTCACTTCGTCTACTTCACTTCCGTAAGATGTTTTAATAAAATTATTATTTGGATCACAACTTTGATATAAAGGTTTAATGCTTATTTAGCGAGAGGTGCAATGAAATTAGCAAACAAATATGTAATACATACTATAATTAACTGTCAATGGTGAAATATTTACTGTATTTACAAATCTAAGAAAAACAACCTAAATTATATAAGTAATTGTTTGTTAAGTTCCGTTAAATAAAATTATGTTTCATAATTATTAACATCTGAACGCCAATAAAATTATGTGTTAGTTTAAATTGTATTAAAATTAAGTACTTGTAAGTAACATACAATAAAACATCACTGACTTATAGCGTTTTAAGTAGGTATTAAAATAACGAATTAGGTTCACAAATATAAGGTTTCTTATATCATGTAGGCATTCACTAAGAATTTAAAAAAGAGATGAAACAAAGATTCTAAATATCTATGGAAATTTTTTTTTTGTAATTTCATTAATTTGAAATTATGTTACGGGTTTTGAAAAACAAACCCGTACCTACCACAAAAACCGAAATCTAATTGCTTGAACTTTATTTTACTACTATATGCTGCCTGTAGACTGCATGCGACTTCCTTGGTGTGGGATTTTTGAAATGTAGACTATGTCTGTAACCAGGGTTCAAGCTAGCTCTACAGCAAATTTCATCAAAATTCATCCTTTTAGCCGTGAAAACTTAACAGATACACCTTCGCATTTGTAATTAGTATTGGTATTGAATTAGTATGGATAGCGTGGATAAAGTCGGAGACTTTTATGCATGTTTTAGACTCTGTAATAGACTGTAATGAAGGCCAAGGTGTCAAGTGTCCGTTCCCTATGCGTTGTAGGATATGTGGAACGCTGACTGCATGTGTGCTTTCACTTGTATGAATGCTCGAAACCTTACACTCATGTCAGTCACACAAAACTGGCCATAACTATAATGATAACTACAAACACACATCATAGTTAAATACAAGTTATTATTTGAATATTTTTCATTTTACTGATATAAATTTTACGTTGGTATGGCACACTTTATACAAAAAATATTGACCAACTACATATTTACGAGTGAATGCTCTAACAATTTATTGATTTATGTTACCATAATAAGTATTCATAAAAAAAGATAAATAATACGTGTAAATTATGTAAGACACAGTAACTTTTATGATTCAAGCACATGTACTTTTTTATATAGTTGAAGTATGTAGATAAATTGATTATTCTCTTCACTTTAATTAAAAAAAAAATCAAAACAATGCAAAGATAGTTTATAAATCGAGCTGTTTACATTCCTGGATACACAAATGATAGCGATAATATGACTATTATCGAAAAGAATTGCCTGGTAGAGCAAGACAGGGGTGGTACATTGTTTATGTACGTGCAATGGGCTCGTTCTGCCCACTCCCTCACACCCACGACCCATTGTACGTGATCAAACCTTATTTACATCACAATACGTCAGTTTGGCTTGGCGCCATGTCATCCTCGATAATACTCAATGAGAAATTTTCAGTACTTGTTTTAAATCAGCCAATGTTATTAGGGAAAGTCTATTTCAAATGAAAAATCGTTGTATTTCTGTTCATTGAACAGTTTAATACGCAGTGACAAGTGTCCCTATAAGAAAAAAAATACCTAAATCATTAAACAAGCTAAAAATAAATAAACTGAGTTCTATACTTATAACGTAGAATAATAAATAAATTCGTCTATAACAATAATACTTTTGTAATCAGTTTCATACAGCATAATATAAAATATTAGAACAGATAGACAAATATAGTTATTATATTACTAAAGTAAACCATTGGTCGGGACTTCGAGAGACCGTCGAGCCGGCAGTTTCTTCCGCCAGTGAATTAGTTTGGCCATTCAAAGAAGTATTGTTGCCAGAGGCACCCTAAGGAACAACAAGTATTCAAGCGGCGGCTTCAACATTATTTTTATTTAAGATAATACTCAATACTTAGTTTTATGTTAATATTATGAGAATGGTCATAATAATAACGTGTATACGTATGAGATTTAAGAAACTTTATATTCATAAATATTTAAAGACGTTGGCAGAAACTAACATGCATTAAAGTCATAATTTTTTAACTCGGTTATTGGATTAGGTTACTAGGAATGGATAATTTTAAAACATTCAATTCGCATATTTGCGTTGCAATACTTTTAAAATTTGTCGCTAATATTGCTTCGATTCCTGAAAGCCAAAAAGATTAATATTCTGTAAGAGTTATGCTTGGGTTAATTCATCACGGAAAAGCTTTTTGCTGAAATCACTGTCTTTTATATGTTAGTGATTCAAAGATATTCAAAGATAGCAAAGAATTTATTATGAGTAAGGCTTTTAGATGACAATATTTGTATTCATTTAACATAGCAAGAAACTTTTAGACACAACTGAAATCATATATAATAGGTACCTATACTACAAATCCAATAAGCTTGATCTGATTTTAGACAACAAAAATTGTGTGGTATTTAATTCACTAGGTAAATAATATACCTACATAATATAGCAAGTATTAAGTATGTGCTTCGTTCTCCAATTCAATAAATAAATGATAATAGGGCATTTAGAATGGTTTAAAGTATGCTTTACATAAAAAATAGATTGATGAATAGGAAAATGGGTAAATTGTGTAGAAATATGGTGAGAGATTTTAAAGAGTTAGGTTTGTTTTGGCCATAATTTGCAACTATTGTTATAAAAGTTGTATTTTATGTCACATAGAAAATATGATCGCAAACACCAAGATCCTTTTAACTTGACGTAGGATTTTGAAATGACACAGTCCCTTTCATTAATGGTTGTTTTTGTTATACAGATATTAGTGATGACGTTTACAAAATATTTGATTCGGAATTTAATACTTATGTAGGTAGCTAAGAAGCTATATCATATTTTTTCATTTTTGACTTTAATGTAAACAAACAACTAACCAAAATTCGCTAAATTTTCACCGTTCACTGGTCCGACGTATTACACGTAGCATTCTAATAACACTGCTTTTTTGTTATATATACGAAATTATGAAATATTAACAAATAACACAAAATATTACGTTACATTGAAAAAAATTTTGGTTATTTGTCAAGCGTTTTGTTTTTAATTTGCATGTCCACTTACAGGTTGCCTATATTCTTAGATCAAATTAGTGTCATAAATCAGTTCACTTGGGTTCACTCTAATAATGTGAATGACACAATTCATTCTAAATGTAAGACAGAATAATAACAAGAATATTATTGTTTGCGATGTGCAAACAATAATAATATCCCATTCTTTATTTTTAAGCGCACATACCTACATATTTTTATTTTTAAGTATTTTTTAAAAATACAAATTATTACACTTATCATGACGTTTTAATTCATGGTGGTTTTTACGGAAGCACAAACACAAGCGGACGAAAATTCTAAAAATTTTTGTTTTACTATTAACTAATAAGTATGACTGACTGAGTCAATCATTTGCGAACTAGCTCATCTCTAGTTATGAATGTCACAATCGCCACATTTGTTTACATTAAAGACAAAAACGAAAAAAATGGGATATACTTACTTTCGAAAAACGAAAAAGTATGTTTATTACAGGATAAACATAATAACAACAGCATGATATGACTTTCGGTTGTTTTGTTTGCGTTTTTTAAACTTTATTACACAGAACTTAAATCTCAATTTACAATTGAATCATATCTTCGTAATTAAATTAGGTACTCTTGGACTTGCTGTTTGGTTCTCAGAACTGGGTCGAAATTGAATGTAAGTCGACATGGAGTATAGATAATCATACAATACAAACAGACACGACTGGTGGGTAGGTGCCGGTGTATAGAGTGCCGATGTCGTAATACGATCTCGTCACCAATCGATATCGCTATCTCGCGTTGACTTACTTATGATAAATTGACGCATCGCGATGCATTCTGTAAATCAACAAATATTTGTTCTATTTACTATTTAGGCAGCTTAAAAGTACTTGAACATAATATTACGTAAGCTTCTTGTAACAACTTAATTTCCCTTTACAAATAATAAATGTAGTACGTACAATCAATTGTCATTTCAGGTAACTTTTTCACGGTAACATTGAATAAAAATTATCGAACAATTTATATCTTTTTACATTACATTTATATCTTTTCCGCTTATCTATATGGTGTATGTATGTTTCAGTATAAAATAATATTCAATTTGGTTTTTTATTTTTCTTCATCTGTGTGAAATCCCATAAATCATAGAATTTATTTGTCACAGTTAAATTAGATTCAAAGACTCAAAACAACTGCTAACTGTGAACGGCGCTGGACGCTACCTGTGTACAAAGGTTTTTGTGAGACGAACTAAAATGAATATGAAATAAATCTGTATTTTCTTTTTCTGTTTTCGTAAACTGTTACTTTCATATATGATATACATTAATTAACATTTCTTCGTGGAGAAGGTTCTTATGCTATCTCCTTTGTTGTAAGTCGCCACAACGCGGACGAAGTCGGGAGCAAAAGCATACTACTGTATAAGTACTCGAATATGTATTGCATGCTGTACTTCTATGTAATAGCCGATACATTTACTTTGTATTCATATTTAATATTTTGATGTTGGGTTGGTTATACTCAACGTCGAGGTCCTTTAGTTCTAAATAAAATAAGATCAAAAGCAATTAAATTATCGTTATCGTACTAAACAATGGATTACAAGAAACCATTTGCGAAAGTCGAAAATGTTACACCACGTATATTTTATAAACAATTTACGCAAATATTTCAAGTGTTCAGAGTTACCAAATATTACTGTTTTAATAAATAATAACAATTTCCGCGATATTTCTATAATAAAGAATTTGCAACAATTTTTTTGCACGTGCCTGCATACATGGCTGTTGCGTCGCTTTCGGTTCAGTGGGCAGTCTGGTCGCGCAGGTGGGCCAGTATAACGGTCGTCGTACACTGCAGCCGCTTGCAACTTGCAGGGGACGTCACATACATATTCTTTTCAACTGTGGACATCACGCTTACCTTGCCTCTAACGGACTTTTCAACCTTGAAAGGCTGATTGTGAAGTAAAACGTGAAGAACTCACGTACATACTTAAACAAAAAGTCGCTTTCTTGACGGCTTCGTCAAAACGGAACGGAAATAACACAGTTACAATGAATCACCTTTCATGAATGGTAATTTTCATTATTATGATTTACCTGTTTCAATAGGAAATGATACAATTACTAGATTCGTATTAAACTTCCTTCTAGGTGGTTTGACTTCATATTTATTATAATAGACATTTATAACTTTATCACCTGCGGGTACTGCCAGGAAAGCATTTAATACATTCGTGCAATACGGGCAAATAATATGGCATGCGGTTAAAAATCGATCACACAACTCGTTTGTTTCAAATAATAAAACGCTCATGCAAGTTTTAGACACGTAAGTCGACAATAGGGTGGGCTCACCCTTCTGTCCGGGACTCGTTTTATAGCTTTTAATAATTTTAGGTAAGCGCACTGATTGTTGTACCAGCAGCTGCTTACAGTAACGGGGATTAACAGTATAAATCACGTATTTAATGTTTACCAAGGTAAGTGTGGAAAGAGAAGCTAATTATAATCTTTAAAAAAGTTAGGACATTTGGTTGTTTTTCGATGAATTAAGGTCACGTCAGAACGTTAGTGGTTTAGTGAATGGGCTGGCGCGAGTTTCACACCCATAAACGGTCATTATGCGCGCAGGCATAAAATCGTCTGCCGAAACCAGTAACGCGACGTTGCACAGTGACAGGGTTCGTTCACCGCAGTAGTCGACCTGGCTGAGCACGCGGACGTCACGAAAATACGAAATAAATCATCTGTTACATGAGCTGCCAGGAAATTTACGCTGACATAACAAATTAACGAACTGATCTGTTTTACGCGTAAAGTAAACTGCATTTATCGCGATAACGCCCAAATTATCTGTCGATTTACTATCTTATTAAAATTGTCTTGCAGACATGAAAACTTTTAAGATAATTTTCTAGTCTTACTTGTTTCACGATGCTCTTTACAATCTAACGGAAAGTTGCAATTGAAGCGTCAAGAAGGGATTAATCTTCATTATTATGAGAACAGGTCGCCTGTCGGTGTATCATCAACTCGCCGACAGACGACCAGTGCCCATTACGTATGGCAAACGTGCGGTCAGCTCTTATCTAAAGCATACGTTTACGATCAACCATTTTCACCTTTATTTTTGTTCTGTCACCGCCTGAAACAATGTTTTATCTATGATTCACATTATTGTAAACGCGATTGTTCAACGACACATTGAATGCGATAACTTATCATTGAAATTTAATGCTTTGAAAACATGCAAGCGTGCATTTTTATGCGCATTTTAAATTCCTAATATTAGCTATTCTAAATGGGGTATAATATCTAATATTATTTAATTTTAAAGTAAACTGTACCTAATATTTGGCAAAATGACAACAATCGGATCATAATTTTTCAATTCGAAATCTTGTTGTAAGCGCTTGTAACAATATCGTTTTTGGCATCAGTAATAAGAGTAGGTACTGAATATTTAATCCGAGTAGGATCACGAAATATAACCGAGGCTACACCAAACTCTCCAGTCATGCTGTATAATAAGAAGAACTGGGTATGTTAAATAAAAGATCAAATGGAACATCGAACTTCTATTATCTTGTCTTGTAACTTTAAACAATAACATAAGGTGTAATACTTATGTCTAAAAATACAAATAAAATGATGACATTTAAGTTTTTTAAATGAGATTACGATAACTTTTAACGAAAACAAAATCATTTTTATTACATTTTGACATCCATAATTTCATTTCTATCCCTTTTATCATTTCCTACTATAAAAACTCAAAGGAAGTTAAATACTGTGCAGTCGTATAAGGTTGCGCAAAACACAAATGCACACTAGCAATATAAATGAGCCGATCGAACGGGAGTCTGCAATATGGATGAGAGCGGGCTCGTTTTGCCCATACCGGCTCCTTGATCAACTACATCGCCAAGTATGTGACACGCCGACACTTGTAGAATTACTAATGAATCTGAAACGGTGTCGATAACTTTACTTAAATGATTTTACAACGCAAAAAAGAATTAATTATATGCCTTTGATCGTGATTTCTGATTTTACTTCATAACAACAATCTTAATGTTTTTAAGCGTTCACGACTTGTACATTTTACAATCCTAATTAACCGGCGGGGTTACTACCTAAAAATTTGCAGACAGCGACAGCCACGCGATCACTGCGCGATCGGTGATTAATTGTAATAAAAAATAGGTGTCTAATATGAAGATTGCGTATCTATTATTCTATGACCGTAAAGTGCATTGATCGCGGTAGAATTAGCGCTACTATACTCTATGACCGTAAAATGCACTTATCGCGACAGATTTAGCGCCACTATACAAATTACATTTCACAAATTCTTGTTTTGACAGCAGATATCGCGCGATATTGGCTGTCGCATGCTGACTGCAAGTTACGTACTAAGCGTGCGGGTCTATATCGTGTTAATACTTTAAAGTATTACGGGACGTACTAAGGGCCTCTGCCCTGTCGGCCTTTCTCAGTTTGTCCGTGACTACATACATACATACGTAATCACCACGATTGGTGTAATCCGGTTGAAACGTCGGGATAAAAATCAAAAAACCTCCGAATGCGTGTTAAGATTTAATAGCATGAAGTTTTTAAAGCCTACGTAGATTTTTCTACTAGGCGCTCCTTGAGGCATAAAACTATCTAGTAAGTATGAATTTTAAAAACTTTATTATAAACCCATCTTACTAACATCATTTTTAACATCTTTTTAGTACTTTTTACAATTTTTACAGTCGGATTTTTTGATTCTCTTAATATTTTTTTTTTATTTTCAAACTTTAAGTATTCAGAATTTTAAGACCATCGCCTTAAATAAAGACATAGACAATTCTTAAATTAAGACCAATTCAACCGATACCTTGCACTTCAAAATCCATCAAACCGTTTAGCCTGCAGGAGGTCACACGAAACAGACAGACATACATACATATATCCGAAAACCCTACTACTACTACCCTCCTTCTTGAGCAGTCGGGTAAAAAAGGTATTAGCCTTAAAGTATTAATACGACATAGACCTGGGTAGTTAGGATTGGAAAAAAAAAGGATTATCATACTCTAACAAAAACAGACATGCACATTTTCTAAAGATTGTTTATGAAATCTATATTATTTATTTAATCTATTGGAATAGCATGCTTAATTAATCTTTAGTTTAAACTTTAAGAGAGTAATTTTCCCTTATGCATTATAACTATAATAGACTTGCAAACTGCACTTGCAACACAGAGGTATATCGCCATACATTTTATTATTTTGTTGTACGTTTAGGTATAGATGGCATAAAATATAATATACTTATATTATGATATACCTATGTAGAAGTAGAAGAAAATAAAATAGGTACCTATACATCTAAAAAACCAATATTTTAAAGAGATAAGGTTTGTAAGTTTGGATGTAGGAGGTAATCTCTGAAATTGCACTTTCGATTTCAAAAATTCCTTCACCAATATTTACAATGGATCTTCAGTTAAATTCAACGCGGGAGAGTCGCGGGCAACAACTATAACAAATAAATTATTGAAAATCTTATAAGAACGAAAAGTTATATTTTGATAAAATAGAATTATGTACATGAAAAATTCAATAAAGTTTATCTTTTGATAATATTTAGGAGAAGTATACGCAATCGTGTAAGGCAGGACATTACAAAGATAGCAATGTTATCCTGTCGTAAGCTCAATGATTTAATGCGAAAGTCCCTTTAAAAAGGCAAAAGTTTTCCTAACTCGATAAAAACACTCGGCTCATGAGTCTTCCTATCATATCTTATCACTATAGTCATTTTTCACATAATACATTAAACTACATTTTAATACTGCAGAATATATTGCTCATATAAAGAACGCTGCATATTGCAGTTTAACAATATTACAAACTAGTGACCCGTCCCGGCTTCGCTCGAGTAGGAACTATTATAATGTACCTAACCTATAAAAAAACCTTCCGGAAGAAATTCGTTAAATGATAGTGAAAACCGTAACAAAGTCTGTTGCGTGGTTTAAAATAAGTATGCGGAGAGACAGACAGACGGGGACAGCGACTTTGTTTTATACTATTTAGAGAAGAGATAAGTAAGACAAAATAATAAAGGATATTTAAGATCGTAAAATGTCATATCGCACTTCCTATTCTGATTATATCACATTCCCACGTCTGATAGCGTCATCTGTTCAGTCGTAACGGGCCATTAAGAGAAACAGAAGATTCAATCATAACAAAGTCAGATTTAGTACACATGTTAGTCATGAGTAGGAATTAGAATGTATATTTAAATTGCGAAGCAAAGAAGTGTGGTATCATAAAATGAACATGGTTATAGATTTATTGATTAACAAGAAACGTAACTCCTTCCGTACTAACGCAGTTTGTGGTCGGGAAGCAATAAAGCTATTTGCAGAAGCCACAAAACTGAAGTGTAACTCTGTTGGTGGGAGCACGTTACCTCCGGCGCCATGTTCCTCATCCACGACACAATCTCCGATTGTTAATAGCACCAATGTAATTGCATGCACGTGACTCTCCAACAAATTGAGTATTGCTCTGTGTGCCTCTCCTGCGTTTGATAATATCAGAAACCACATTCATTTTTATCATAAAAGGGAATTTCTCATGTCTTTTAGAATTCATTACTTGATATGTATTGACATAATTAAGTAATAAATCCATCAATTTTAGGACAAAACGATGTTAAAAATGATAAAATAGTTGTTTTAGTACAAAAGATCGAATGGTAACGTAATTTATTATGTTTAATATGGATAATAACAAAAAATTATCTGTCAGACGGAAATGCAGGAGGGGCAGGAAGTTGTTAATAAACCCACCGATGTAAAAGTTGTCTAGGTGTGTTATCTTTTATATGCGCTTATTGTATTTGTCGAAAGTCAGATTTTGAATAATTGTCACTGAATATCGCGAACAATCGATCTCGTTCATAACGGCTCTCACATGCTGCGCTTGCACTGTTGCGTGGACCATTGTGCCCAAATACGTTCTGAATAATGGAAATTTCCCTGCTCTGTCTGGATAAAAAATGCGGATATTTCATAAGGGACAATGGAGCGTGACATTATACTGTATGAATGTAAGAATTGTGACCAAACAGGAAAACAAAATTACGCGAAAATGTCATTGCCCCAAGCGTTCTAGTAATTGTTATAGTGCTTTTAATTTCTACAGATAAGCGAATACTTTGAATAATCTCTGTAAGTGTGCCATAATATTACTAGTTCTGGAATAGTTAAATACATTAATAATATACTGAATTCGATTTCACGTAAAATTCCGTCTTCCTTCCTTCCTTAAACGACAAAAAATGTATTTCAAGAGTGGAACAAAGGCCAGAACTTCCGATCAGCTGCCGCGACTGCCCTTCTTTTTTAAGGGGCTTCATTTATCTAAATACAGATTAACTACCGCGTTGAACACTACACCGTCATCACCGAAATAAATACATACATTTTTGTACATAATAAAAGCTTTTTTAAAAATGGTAATGGAAAATAAAAAATAATACGAATTTGACAATATCGTGTATCTAATCCCATATCTTCTCCAAACTTAACACCTACAATAAATGATAATTTGGATTGCAATTATTAGTACAAAAAGGTTGTACTATAAGTTTATAGCTTGTACTATAAGTTTGTTTGGATACAGACGTTTGGATATTCTGATAGAAAAGTGATTGTTCAGGTACCTAATTCTTGGAAGCGTTAAGCGATTTTAAAAATTATTATGTAACATATGTATGTATATTATATTGTAACAGTATTGTAAATATACATATATTCAAAGACGATCGATTTAATGTAATATTTTTTAAATTATTAAATTGGACAATTAGAGATACAATATACTTACTAAATAGTTTAATTCTTATTAATTAAAACAAATGGAATCTAATTTATACGTATAGAAGTAGGTATCTACATATGTACATTAAAGTTAAACCCTCATCAATGGCATAGGGGAACGCAATGAGGATTCACGCAAATTTGTTACTGTGGTTACCACAGGTGGTTACAGACCAACAGAAGGGAAGTACATAACTTGAATTAGGAAACCAAAATTAACTTTTTTTTTTTACTCCAGACAATTACACAGATTGTGTGACCCCAAACTAAGCAGTAAGCTTGTACTATGAGTACCACACAAGGAACTCTGGGGAGCTCTCAGTAACATCTAGACTCCAAGCCAATTTAGAAAAGTTCGTTTCCTAAATTGACCTGACCGGGGATCGAACCCTTGCTTGGAAAGCAGATGCATATGCCACTGCGCCAACGGGCCAGTCTACTAGGAATATATTGTAACAAAGAAGCATAAATAATATATTATACATAAACCATAAACTTAACTTACTGGCGTACAGACGTACAAAGAGTGCGAGTGAAAATGTAATATTTTATGATAATGGCACGAGTAAGAAAAGGATAGCTGCGTTTTGAATGACAGGTCGTCACGGTGTTGATGACGCTGTTAGATTTTTTTTTATTTTGTGTTATTCCTGTTTCATTTGAAAGGAGTACTGTATTTTTCAATAAAGTTTACGTGTTCTGTATGTGATTGTGATATTACATATCGCAATAATCAAGGGAATCATTCATTTCATAGGTGACTTTGACTAATAAAAAATCGTCACGCATCAACGAGCTCTATGTTCGTCTATACGCCAGTATATACTAAGTTTATGACATAAACAATTCATATTTACAAATTTAAAAAAGAGATTCAGAAATTACTTTGACATTGGAAAATAGACAGACATCGTAGACAAAAAAAGATACAGGTATCGATATAGAAATTGTGCTACCTTCTTGTTATCACCAAGGTTTAGCGATATTTTTAAAATAAGAGAAGGAATAAAATGAAATATAAATTAATTCTTCATTAGTAGGAGTTACATTCAAATACAAAAAAAGACAAAAAGACAAAAATGGAGAACAATAAAATAATAGCCGCCATCAAAGGTATTGATATTTAAACTAAAAATGGTAATTAAAAAAGAAACAAAAAACTTGACCGTAAAAACGGTAATGGGAACTAAAAAGTTTTAGTTTTCCGAATTTGAATATCACATGTTTAATCATTGAATTAAAACCAATCCAACGATATCTTGCACTTCAAAATCAATCAAACCGTTAAGTCTGCAGGAGGTCACAAATAAATAGACATACATACATCCGAAAAACATTACCCTCCTTCTTATAACATCCACTGAAAACAAGCATCGCAAATGACGCTCAAACACGTCTTACACTCGAAGAAAACGTGAAGAAATGTATCTAAAACGGGAAATATAACGCGATTACCTTTTTATTTTGGCTTGATGTTTCGACCGAGTTGCATCGGCCGTGGTCTCAAGCAAACTCTCGTTATACTCAAGCAACTCAGGTTATAAACTTAAAAGTTTATAACGTGAAGAAAATCGAAGATCTTGGGGCAGGTTATCGAAGATACCATCAGACATTTAATTGATACTGCTGTAAGAGGTTACAGGGCAGATCTCTTACGGCAATATTCAAAGAATTCTTAATGACAAATGCCAAAAATGTCTGCACGTTGGATGTTAAGAGAATTATAAAATTGGCACTATTACAGACCCTAATTGCGCAGATTGCGCAGAAAAGAGGTGAGGTTTTACCATCACAGTGCATCCGCAAAGTCAAAGTTGCGAGGACTGCCTTTCAAAAAGCGGGGTTCGAACTGGTCGAACACCCACTCTATTCTTCAGATCTGTTTCCCAGTGATTTTTATCTCATTCCTCGGCTTAAGGAGCGACTCAGAAGCCAAAAAAATTGAAGATGATACGAAACAATGGCCGCTGTAGAGTCATTTAGTAGAGGTTCAAGATAATGATTTTTTTAAGTTATTCAGGCACTTGAAGAACGATGGACTAAATGTACAGACTTGTCAGGAAATAAATCAGTCATCAGGAGATTATGTCGAAATATAAACTTAATTTGAATTCATTTGCCTAAACTGTTTTCATATTAATTATCATCATTTTTGGATCACCTCTCATACGTACAACAATATAACATATTGTACGTGGTTGAAGTTAACTTGGTTGTTATTATTTCATATTGTTTCTAAGAATGCAATTCTGAACATTACAAACACAGGAAACTTTGAGATTATAAAACTTTAATTTTGACAAATAATTATAATACACTAAATACCTTTTTCAGTATACTTGAACACCTTTAATAATGTTAAGAATTCAGAATTTAACAAAAAAAACTAGGCTCAATCGTCTAGCTTCACACGAACGCCGTTGTCGTAGATGTGTGTATAATTAGCGTGGGTTTTGAAAGGTCATTGTCACAGCTTCACTGCACCGACAGGAACTAGAACCAGCATTAAAATAGAGCTATTGTTCTTTCGATACTGATGCGTTATTGGATTCGCGTTATGATAGTTTAGATGTTTTATTTATGGCGTTAAATATTATCTAACACACGCATGTTTTATTTGTTATTGAAATGTT
This sequence comes from Zeuzera pyrina, assembly GCA_907165235.1. Lineage (NCBI taxonomy): Eukaryota > Metazoa > Arthropoda > Insecta > Lepidoptera > Cossidae > Zeuzera > Zeuzera pyrina. The sequence goes on from OU015624.1 coordinate 17,492,232, forward strand.
CTTCAGCTTATGTGACAATATATTATATGTGTGACGTAATGTCCAATGTACTTATGTTATAGACGTAAGTTATTACCACGGAATACAATCCATTGAAGAGTTTCTTCTATGCTATCGGAAATCCGATATCTGTGAGAACTGTATGTGTATAATCTAATGTCATTTCATTTATTGTACGGGCTGGCTGTGTTACAATCATCAGCATTAACATTAGGTGATGTGTTGCACCATTATTTATGATTATATTTATTATTTTTAGGTTATCGCTCGCATAAATTATCTGAAAAATAAGACTAGTGTTGGATATGCAAATGTTTCATACTTATTACATAAGCATTCTAACATGTGAAAATATTTTTAAATAATATTGCATAAAATTACAAAAACGTATCTTGGTACCTGATTGAATGTATTTTAAGAAAAACATAAAAAACGCAGTTCCCTTTTTGTTTAAGTTCCCACAATGAAGGCGGTTGAGAGGGGTGAGAATCTCAAGTGTGGTTTTTGTCTCCTCTTCTATTTGTGGAGTGCGATAATAAAACTGTAAAGCAAGCTACTCCTTGAAATAGGTATCTTAAAAAGTAATCAGTAAGTATACTCAAATCTATTTTAATGAATGTTTCCGATGTTATCCATACCTTTAGCATTTGGATATAATGCATTAAGAACATGCATTCGGGTTATATCTCCTATAACAATAATGGCATTTCGTATGGTAAAATGTAAGTATGTATATTTTTACAAAATGTATTCAACAATAGCGTTTTACTTTAGAAGTAAGACGTTAGATTAAAGTTAGGTTCATATTACGCAACGAAGACTTGTTTAATACGGACTGAATACAGTCATTCAATAGTTTGCAAAGTAACACCCCCGGTGAAAGGTTTAAGACTTATCGGGCACGAAAGGTGACACCGATGCCTGTGGCATTACAAAAGAACATAATATTGTATAGTCACATATTTAAACATATAACATGATGATTATTTTAACATTGTCAATGCATTTTCCTTAGATTTACTAGTTTGTTTTCGAATAATAATTATACTAGAATATTGTAAACTTGTTAGCAAGTCCAGTTGTTTTGTCTTGTTGAACACGCAATACCCCTATGCACTAACAAGATCGTGATTATGATCGACAGTTGAATCGTGGCTCAGACAGGCTTCGAAATGACGTTCTCGTAAGTTGATGTGAGTTATTTAGCTTAGCGAAACGAAATCGTATGCCGTCGCTGTTTTAAAATAATAGAACTAACTAATTTTTTTTTGGTATCTGGGGCGATTGGTATGCAACCTAGCTTTCACTAACAAAATTAGTATTTGACCTCGTCAGCTTAATGATATCTTTATAAATGTTTGCAAAATGAATACTCATGTACATACCCTCTCATTCATAAACGATTGCTAAATCTACATTAGCTAAAATATGTTTTATCTCTTTTATTGCGAAACAAAAATCAATATGAAAATGGGGATTAAACATAGCTATACAACATTTTACAATTTTTATGAATAAGGACCGTAAAATGAAGTTTTTATAAAAATAATTTGACGAAATAATTTAACTAGCACTTACATTAGGCATTTATAAGCTAGAAATAGATAATATTCCGTTTATGAGGTATCTACATATATAAGCGTACATACATACATATCTTCACGCTGTATCCCTAACGGGGTAGTCGGAGAGAACGGAGCGTCAAGCGTCGCGGTCCTTACATACTTCTTTCGTTTCCTCAATCTCATCATTCTCTTCACAGATTTTCGCCTAGGTATGCGAGTGCTTTGGACATTTCCATCTGCTATCACTCTGGCTGTTTGATCTTCGTAATTCAGCCTTGGTCTTCCTTGGCTTCTTTTACCACTCACTTTCGCTCTGCAGATTTTCTTCGTCAGTCTCATTACTCATTATATTATTATATTACTCTTTCATATATAAGCGTTATGTTATAAAATTTGCATTTTAATTCAATTTTTATTTGTAATCAGAATAGGCAATTATCAAGCAAAATTAGTCAGTTTTGAAGACTTCTGATTTATTCCTAATCTAAGTAAGTAATAGTATGTACTGTACTGTACACCTGTAAAAATGTTAAATATCCACGGTTATTATTTTGTAAAGATTTTGACTTACAAGAAGTTATAATATGTTGTATCCCAATCTCTTTATCTAAGATGCGGGCCACGGAAATACTCTATAATTTCTTCTCATATAGTACGATCGTGCAGTGATTTATATTGACACTGTCACATCCTCTATCTTTATTTAAGTGTTAAGGTCGGGAGGTGGAATGGTATCAAACATTTATCAACTTAATTCGGTTTTATGGAGCTTTATATTATATTAAAAGTTCGTAATACTCTTCTTAATGTTTCTGCCATTAGAGGTTTACGTCAACTTTACAGAGTAGTAATCTAAAGACCACCTTGGAAGTTCGCGGTACGAGGTAACAAAAATCAATTTAAGGTTTCAAGTGTTTATCTCTGTTTTGGAATGGTTTTGGATGGATGGTGATCAAGAGCTTTAATATTCAATTCTATTTCTGTGCAATGTGGTTTAAAATTGAGTAACAGTATGGCATCGATGTCGCAGATGTTCGAATTGAATAGACCTTTCTCACAGAGATAAATGAAGCATAGGAATCTAAAGTAATATTACTAAGCGCATTTGCTTATTTTATTTGACATTTGACTGTATATTATGAGTCTGCGAATTTTGTATAAGTACTTGTACTTGTAAGTATTTGTAACTGTTTAAATATTAAGTACTTTACCTACAATTTAGTACCTACAGTAAACAGTAAGTACTTACAATAAACGTGCGTCTTCATGAATTACAAGAGCTGTAAAATTTAAAAGGCTAAAATAATATAAAAGAGGATTCGTTGATATAAGTGTACCATATCAGCGAATATTGAAATTTATGCGGATATATACCCATTAATATTTTGCTGTCTAGAGTAGAATTTTGTGTACTGGCAACACTTAAAAAAAACTACAATTTAGATTACTTTTCCGCAAGGGGCAGAAGTTAACGGATTCACCATTTAACTTACGTGTACGATTAGCTTTTTATTGAAATTCAAACCGTATAAAACATAAAACAAAACATAAGGTTACTTGAGGTAATAAATAGGTGTAGGAGGTTTGGGACCCCAATGCCAATACGGAAAGCATACAAGAAAGTCCAGATGTCAACTTGACTGGGAGCCAGATGATGTCCCGTTTATAGATTTGCGCCTGAAACCTGACCCTGAATTTGATTGATTTAAACTTGTATGTACTTATAAAAAATGAGATATATATAAGGATTGAAGATTATATATTAACTTAAATTTATAATTAGTCTCAAATGCTGTAGCTACTGAAGATTGTATAACAATTAGTTGTTATTTATTAAAATTTATTATTATTATTGATTTCATATAATTATTTAAATTTTTTTTAGTATTATTTATTTTAGTTACTACACGTATAAATAAAATCTCAGTTTCTGTCTGTGATTTCGAAACAAAGGCTTACATGGTTATTTGCACGTAACCCAACACACTATTTAAAAATTTGTATCTGTCGGTCTTGTGACAATGAGTAATCCTCATTACTCCTACCCGTCATTCGGTTCTCCAACTACCCCTTAAGAGAATATCTCGCGGTTCGGGGGTAAGGAAAATAAGGGCACCCAAGCTGGCAGAACAAATCGAATCACGTGTGCATGGACGTTTTTAATATTTGTGAATCGGAATAACGATATTATTTGTGTACAAGCGAAAGTGTCTATACTCGTGTCTGTGGGATGAAATAGGAAATCTTAAAAAAAATACGCTCATCGATAGAACAAGACTGTGAGTACCTTTATTTCATTTCCTCTCTTCCCACTCATTGTCACAAATTTGGTGGAGGCGCCGGGTACGAGTGGGTTAGAATTAAGACAGCTCTTGTCCGGCGCCTCCACCAAATTTGTCTTTATTTAAAGCTTCTGTCCATATGTGAGTCCTATGCGGTGGCCCATGGACTCAAATACAATGTGGCGAAAACTGAGTTTATGATATTCAAGCCGGGCAGTGAACGTTACACTACTGTACCGAAGTTTACTCTAAATGGTACTCCTTTAAATAAAGTCGAGAAGTTTAAGTATTTGGGCCACTGGATCACTGATGGTCTCAAGGACGACATGGATATCGAACGGGAGCGCAGGGCGCTGTCGGTCCGATGCAATATGTTGGCTCGCAGGTTTGCACGGTGTACAAAGCAAGTCAAAGTCACGCTTTTTAAAGCTTACTGCCAATCATTTTACACCTGCAGCCTGTGGGTGGACTATACGCGGAGGGCATACAGCGACCTGCGCGTCCAATATAACAACGCGTTCCGGGTGCTGATGGGGCTGCGCACTGACGGGTTTGCCGCCATAATGCGCAAGCGGTGCGCCTCCATACTGCACCGCACGCGCGGCAGCCCCAACATCATCCTGCGCGCGCTGGCGGACCGGTGGGACACCGATGCTGACTCGCTGGATCAGGTTACATACTATCGGTTAGACCTGCCTGATGGCATCGGAGGGTCCACTCGGTAATGGTAATGGAAATGGTACATTATTGCTATTAGTATTTGTTAAAATGTGTCTCTCTTTTTATCATGATTTACTAATACTAGATATAAGTATTTTACTAACATAATATGGATTGTTATGGTCTGAAATAAATTATTATTATTATTAAACTTAAATATCTCAAAAACTAGAACCTGCTGGACCCTTTTGGCTTGAACACCCACAACTCAAGATTTCATCTATAAAATTGAACAGATTAAGGAATCAAATTGTAAATAGTTTTTATGAAATATTTAAATAGTAATTGTCTGTCTGTTTGTCCATGGTTAAATCTCGTCCGGATAAATCTCCGGAACGACTGAACCGATTTTGACGGGACTTTCATTCGCTGGTAGAAGACTTTTCAGAGAGTAATTTTCATACAGGAAAAATACCAAATTCGACGCAGATGAAACCGCAAAGCACGGCTAGTTATAAATATACTTGTAAGAGCGTCTTATAATAAAAAGAATAATTCTGTTCAGTTCATGATTGATTTCGCAATTCTTAATTAAATCTTACGACACGAACTCATTTCCTAGTTATAAAGAAAACTGATAAGAACTTTATCGGTCAGTGAACTCGCTTGCGCAAACGTGACAAATTACTTTACATGGTTTTAAAAGTTCATAAAACTATTTTTATAACACACTCATACTTAATTGTAACTTCTTATGCAACATGTCGGCATGATGTATTGCAAAATTAATAAACATAGTGGGTGAAGAAGTTGTAGTCACAAGACTTTATTTCTATTTACATAATATTTATTGAAGAGAAAATAAAAAAAAATTAAAAATACTGAGCAGAAAAAATAATTGAAACTGAAGTTATCACGCACGCACACGCAGGTATTGTTTATGTTCAACACAAAAGCTATGTTGGTCACTTAGTCAACGATTCCGTTTGTTTTTACTTGCCGTACTTTGTTTTCTTACCGTTTCGAATGCACTTAAAACGTTATTCATGTCGACGTTGAACTTCACGAGAACTCCGTTGCGTTGATGCGAAGATTTCAGTAGTCTAAAATTTTATGAGTGGACTTGCTGAAAGAGACGTTATCTAAAGAATGTGAACATGGAGATACGCATTAATGATAATAAGTTTTTATCAGAATATTAGGATTTTTTATAAATAATTTTTAATCGTGTTAGTAGGTTGTATGGTAAGTTCTCTTATTCTTATATCTTATAATTGTGAATAAAAACCATATAAGTCTAAGTCGAGACTATTTAAAGAAACATAGCATTCAGATGTTACCTATAAACAGAGGTTGTATGGATAGAATCAGTTGGTCAAAATTATTAAGAGATGTTTTTGTAGGCTACATCGGATTCTGGGATTTTTTTCCCATCACGAATTCGAACGTCCGAACAGGTTTTTAGATAGCGTTCAGTAATGCATCATCCTGGAATGCTTTTTTGTAAAGGCGGCAAGCGCGCGTACACGAAGTATAAGAATTTAAAAAAAGAAGGTACATGTAATGAGGTATTGCATTGTAATAACTTTGTTAAACGATTGAATCAAAACTGTATTACCTACTTATTTCTGAAGAGTTGTAAAAATTAGTTAAGTATGTACTTATATTTGTAATTACATATTCGTTTAGGCAAGATCTCGGCAATAATGATGCAAGTGAGCGACAAATTAGATATATTATGTATAACGCTAGTGTAACGCGTTTTTTCGCGACAAATTCCAATTAGATTGACAGTCAGTAGGTTATCGCAAACGAAACAAATGAGGTACAAGCGAAGGGTACACGGTAATATAGGTGTTCTGATAACTTATATCACACACATTCGAAATTAATAACAATAAGATAATTACATGTTTACCTTGTAAAATGTGTCTGCGATACTTCTAGGTAAAGCTTTATTTAGGTATAATATTAAGGTATCTGATAATAAGTAGGTACCAAACTAGATAAGGCGTATTGTAAAAACTACAATGTAAGTACTTACGGACTGGTACTTTTTTCGGATCATACTTTTCGACGATTTCGTTGATTTTCTCAATTTTCGTTTGGGCTACTTTTGATCGCTCTGTTATACCATGTAGTTGTTCTGTCAACTCATTAAAGATATCTTCGGCCAGCAGTACAAGAGACGCAAGCTGTCTCAAAGCATTACTAAGAGTGCAATTGGTCACCGCTTGCAGTTCTTCATCATTGACCTTCGGCTTCCCTTCGTTGTCTATTAAACTCGTTCGAGAAAGATATTTCGGCTCCACCACACGTTGCACGAAAGGCATTTCGAAATAAGTCCGAAAGCACCTCGAACCACTTACTCACCCATTCCCGCGGTGCAAATTAAACGTAATTTCGACATCCCATTCAACACACAACACAAAAAACGTCAGGTAACCGCCACTTTGAATTAACTGACATCCTGACCGGTGAACTTTCACATATAAACGTTATTTATGGATTAATATGTGTAGTTCTTCTTTTATTTAAGTCGTTTTATGTACTTTTTAGTTCATTTAATCAAAGTTAAAAAGTTTTGTTGAAACTTTTCGTATTGACGAAATCCCGCCATAACGGAGAACAAGTTATAACAAGCAAACACAACCACAGCTCCCGGCCGATTGAGATTGAGCCGAATGAAGTGAATGAACGTGATCCAACGTGACCGAACCAAAACAATGTGAGGTTGTATGTTGTATCACGACATGGTATTTTAATCATTAAATTAATTTAATTCGTTTAATCAAAACACTTGTTGGCTCTTTTTATGCAATAGAAATATTTTAATCTTGTTTAAATTAGTTTCTAATAAAGAATAGCAGTGGCCCCAGTAGCAGTTACAAATATTTTATTATTTTTTACTGCTTTAGGCGACATCTATTGAACCAACTTTAAAATATTTCGTAATTTGTAAAATTTAAGAATAGATGCTTGATATTTTAGTGTAAGTAGTTACCATAAGATGGTGCTAATAGTTTTAGGGTGGCTTGCACCAACTATTTAAGCTCGATTTAGTTGGAACAAATGAGATGTCAAAGAGAGAGCGCGATGTCCTTAAATCGAGTTTAAATAGTTGGTGCAAGCCGCCCTTATTTTCATAAAAACATTTTCAATTTCATAAATATAACATGAATATTGGACTTTTTGGCGGGAACGGGAGAAGTGAGGTTGTCATTTTATTTAGATTTTCTATTTTTTACATTTGTAAGTAGGAGTTTTAAATTACAACAGTGATAGTATATTGTGTTTTAAAGTTCTGTGTAAGTGAAAAGAATGGAGATCTAAATAAACATGCGTTGCTGAAGTTTTCGCGCTCTTCCAAGAAGTCCTTTATAACTTCAGTAAAGCCTACTATCACTTTACTGGAGGAGTTTTACTATAAGAAAGAACTAATTTACTTGTGATTCTACATGGATTCTACTTATTTTGTGTCTATATACCTACTAGTTTGTGTTAATGCGTGACATTGGCAAATGCTCTAATCATCTACTGAATTGTTTTCTCGCTTTACTTTACGTTGGCAATGTACTCACGTACGGTGCCATTAAAAAAAAAAACATGAATATTTGATTTTTTATTTGTAATAATTATAATATGTGTATATTTTATTTTAAATTATAAGTAAATTCGATGGCACCAACGGCCTGTCCCGACTTCGCCCGGGTTAAATATATAATATTATGGAGTATGACAATTGGGAGTAATGTAGTTTTAAAAATTGGTGTCAAAATTTTTTAAATTTTCAAATGCAGTGGTTCCGGAGATTATACACCCCAAGTATAAATAAACTTACAAATTCGGCTCTCTCAGTACTATCATTACAGTATTAGTATACCTACTTAGATCATTGTTTCTCAACCATTTTTATGTCGCGATCCACGAAAAAGCCAAAAAATTCATTAAGTATAGTATCTTGCGACCCCTTTACTACAAAATTATAATTATTGTAATTTAATTCATAGTTTATTTATACTTTTAATTTAAGGCTCCCTCAGGCGATAAAAACGCAAAACTGCGCATTACAAATATAAATAATCAATCGCACGTATAAATAGCGCCCACCCGTCTGAGGTTCTAAAATAACTGTCTAGGCACGGTTTTAACCTACGTTCTACTTGCACGAACTTTTCAAATAAGCCGCCCGCGCATCCCGTGACACGTGCGCTAAACAGGTTCGAACATGTTAAATGCCTTAATTATAAAAACAAAAGGACGCGAGACAGTTTCATTATCATTTACATTTTTAGGGAAGTAGCACAGGGAAGCAAGTACATACAACAACGATATTATTTCACTCACCCAGTGTTTAATTTTTATAGCAGTAAAAAAATTAAATTACATTGGATAAATTTGTGACAAAACGAAATGTGCCTTCTATGCCTGGTGAAACGGTGAATAAAAAGACCAGGCGGGTTATTCACAAACGTCGAAAACTCAACTTTCCGCATCCGATAGGAAACTTTTCGATGATTTTCTCTATACGCGATTCACAAATCTGAAATCATATTATATATATATATATATATCATATTATATATGGTAGTATTCACAAAACCAAGCCATCGGATTGAATTTATGCTTTCCGACGATCGGCCTTTCCGTCACGGAATGTTTCCGACGTTTGTGAATAACCCCGAGTAGACCTCCTGTATTGTTATCCTGTTTATTAATGTACCTCTATTTAAGGTTATTCGTGCAATAATTTTTAGATTATTGTGTATTAAATTATGTGTTTTAATTTTTATATTTGATATATTCATCTATGTTTACTTTTTATAGTATTACCATGTGGTATCAGCGACATACATTAGATTTCATGGTACACTAAGAACAATCAAAGATGTCACTACCAGTATCGGTAGAATGTGAACATAAAGTAATTCTTTTGTAATTGCAAATGTATCCAAAAATATAGTTTGTATTGGTATTTAGAACTGAATACTTTTAGATTTACGCACATTTTATGTGTTAATTTCAATTATAAAAATGAAAAACCTTTTATTAAATTTTAATGTCAGTGGTATCTAGTAATACCTTTTACATTTATGTTAAAATGTTTAGAGAGTATCAACGCAAGTGTTTTATTCTACTCAACGACAGATGGCCTCATAACACAACAAAATTAGGATAATGCTCTAATTACATGATGATACCTAAAGCGCACGGACTTTTCTATTCGGTAAAGTTAAAAACTAAAAGGGATATATAGATATGTCAAAACAATTATATTTCGCGACAGAGGGCCATTACATTACAAAAAAAGATGATGTTCTTCAATATCAAGGATTAAATCAAACCACCAACTTCTTTATTTGGTAGGTGTTATAGACCTAAGTTATCCTTTTTATATTTCAAACAGCGTTGCCAGATTGGGGTTTTTTGCAATTATTTTGGAAGACAATTCAAATCTTTTGAGAAATATTTTCGTAAAAAAATATGCGATAACGTTATTTTCGGAAATTATTTTTTTATGATCTAAATTAACAGATCTAAACAATAGGTTCGCAAACAAAGCAAACGACATCAAATCATCAAAACCTAAAAATTTGGACTTTATCCAACGATGCTTTCGGGGTTTATGAATTCAGTTCTTGCGCAACACTTCTCCTATTTGTTTGTAATCTACATTAAACATTAAAACCTCGACAGTTTTGATTTTCGATAGTTGGTCAGATTCCCCTTTTTAGGGTTCCATAGCAAAATGGCAAAAAACGAAACCCTTATAATTTCATTCTGTCCGTATGTCAGTCATTTTACTCGGAGACTATAATTGGCACTACATAGATAGAATTTGGGAGATAGGATTGGAAGGTGTATTTCACAAACCGCTATACAATGCTGTAGCGAAATCTTGAAAATGTAACTGAAGTATGAAAAAAAGATCCTAGCACACTTAGCGTGTGATTCATATTCAGATAGGTGTTCAATGACATAGTGGTTTCGAAGTGACTTATCTAAGTCAATAGTTCCTGATATTCGCACTTCTAAAATAGTAAGACCGGCTAAGTGCGTGTCGGAACACGCGCAGGGAAGGGTTCCAGACGGGATGCGCAATATTAATTTAATCTCCCGTAAAAACGAATTTCCATTTAATAACGTTTCACAGTGAACTATAAGACAAATTTATTTCTGCAGGCATTGAGCGCATAACCGAGAATACCCCATATCTCAAAAACTGCACGATACATTCTTATTCAATTCAATTCAAGGAGAATGATGAGATTCAAGGAAGCGAAAGAAGTATGTAAGGAACGCGACGCTTGGCGCTCCGCCCTCTCTGACTATCCCGTTAGGGATACGGTGTGAAGATATGTATGTATGTATACCCTTATTCAAATCAATTTTCCAAATGAAATTATAACGGTTCCGTTTTTTACCATTTAGCGACGGAACCCTAAAAGTGTGCCCTTTCTCTCAAACTTCAATTATGGATAGAGTGGAAAATTCTGAAAAAAATTTGAGAGAGTAGATCTTAAAAAGCACTTTCTACGAAAATTTGTTTCAATACAATTTTCGATTACACGTTCAGCGACCGCACAAATATTTTGTTTCTTACAGTATTATTGAGAATTGCTATGAAATACAAACTTAATTTTGCTGGCAATTACATGAATATTGTGCATTCCAACTACGCAATCCTTCACTGCGTAGTCCGACACGCACTTGGCCGATTTTTTTATTACCTACCTACCTACCTAATTATAGAAATTACTACTTTATTGCACCGTCGTCTCTGACAACCCCGTTAGGGATACGGCGTGAAGATATGCTGTATGTACTACTTTATTGATTCATTCATGACTTTTATACTGTTTGAAAATAATCGGTATTCAATAATAATATCAATGTTAGGTTTTAATGTAGTTCGCACAGGATCCTTTTCAACTCTTTAGCGTGAGCTGTTTTTAACGATTTAGATAGACTTTCTGACTTTCCGTGCGCGATCACACTTATCATGGAAGTCATAAAATCACTTCGCACTTATCATGGACTTATAATAAAAGTTAAAAAGACATGAATGGATGGATATATAAAAAGCTAATGCGGGAATTTCAGCTATATAAATCGTGCATCTGCCTCTAGCAAAATATTAAGACAAGTGATTTTTTTAACAAGGCTCGTATGAACATTGAGGATCGAAGCGGTTAAACAAAATATGCCACCGACGCTTTTTACACAAGGCTTTTTTTAGCTCTCGTGCGAACGCATACTTTTGACACAGGCATTATTTTATAAAGACTACATTTCTTTTTTTGCAATTTCAACATGCCAGTTATAAAATTATATAAGTACCGTGAAGATCGTATTCAAAAATTTCAATGAAATACTTGGAAATATAAAATTCAGCAAAGCATGTCCATCGCTAAATTTTAAACTGCAAAGAATATCTGAAATATTTTTGTTAGCTCAAGTACCTTCAATTAAAAATTATAGCGAACATTGTAGAAGAAATACCTAGCTTGTGAAAAGAAATAATTTGTTTCGTCAACAAAACAACGCTCGCGCCGCACTGAACGTACCTACTTTTCTTATGCATACACGCATATGTGTACAGTATTTCACCACCTTATATAATATTAAGTAATCTTTATTTATTTTATTTATTGAGTAAGGCGCGATATAATTGTTAACAGTAGGTATGTTTATGTACTATGTAGCAGGCGCGAGTCACATGCCGTCGGGACGTAGCACAGCTTGCGAGAGTTAACGGACACGCATATCTGTACAGTATTTCAGCACCTATTATTTATTAAGTAGCTTTTGCACATACATTTCTTCACGCTATATCCCTAACGGGGTAGTCAGACAGGACGGGGCGCCAGGCTTTGCGGTTCTTACATACTTCTTTCGCTTCTTCTAATCTCATCATTCGCCTCACTCATTTTTGCTTAGGTATGTGCATACCTAGACGAAGTAGCTTTTATTTTTTATTATCTACTAAGTAACGTGCGATTTAATTCCTAACGATAGGTATACGTGTACTATGTTGCGGGTGCGAGGCGCGTGCCAACGGCACATAGCATTTAACAATAGATACTTATCTACACAATTATCTAACAGCTGTGGGCGTGGTGTCCTAGTAGCCTAACAAATGTGATAGTTAGCAGGTAATTTACTACTCCGTGGGATTGTATATGGGTCATGAACTCAAAATAGTGATGTCGTCAGTTTAGTCGATATTTTTATTTATCGTTAAAATTATTTAATTTTTATCAAAATTAAAATATCACAGGACTTGTAATCTCATAGGTGGACTCTCTGCTTGACATGCTTATAATAAATACTTTTCACGGATTAGGGGGACTTTTGTAACACCTTGTATATTATATATATTTGATATCGCTTTCTCGAAAACGGCTCTAGCGATTTCGATGAAATTTACAATATATGGTTTGAGGAGGATAAGAAATTGACCTAGCTAAAACTTCGAAACTAAACTTCGAAACTTTTTTATTTTTGCAGCAGTTTACCTTCTGTATAGCACAATAGCTAGAACGTAGGTCTACCACGCCGAAATCACGGGTTCGGATCCTGCAATGCCGTCAGACCTTCCTTTGTTTTTTTTTGTTAGCCCTTCAGTACTTTTAATCAAGAATTATTGCGAACATTGTAGAAGAAATACCTAGCTTGTGAAAAAAAGACAGACAAATTACACATGAGATTCTTATACGATGTAGAAAGGGTTATTAGAAGTTCAACCCCTAAAAAGGTTAAAAGGATGTAAAGTGGATTTTAAATATTTTATTTACACAGTATGTAAATAAAATAATTTAAATCCAAATTCTGAATCCAAAACTTTGTGTACCCATATTACAATATTCAATAATTACTTGGACGTGTATTTTTTCAATTTAGAAAACTTAACCTCTGAACAGGTTTCATTTTTATGAAAAAAGTTAAGAACGTGTAACAAAGTAAAATTTTACGCTAGTAAACTAATTAATCTGTGGTAAAACTTTGAAAGTATGCAGAAACTATAAATAAATAATTGAATATGCATTTGGTCGATTTTTAAAAATCAACGGTCGAAGGGATGATAAGGGGTGTCAAATAAGTAGGTACTATAAAAATAAAAAACACACTTTCTGTATAAAATCAAGATAAAATCCATTAAAAAAATTACGAAACACGGATTTAGCAAATTTTGATAAATCAATTCCTAACGTGGTGAAAAGGAGTGTTAAAGAATATTGAAACAAAAAAAAATGCATATTGTATACAGATTCATTCGGGTAATCAATGAAACATGTATATAGCAGATTGTAAGATGTCAACCCCTAAAGGGGTGAAAAGGGGTATCAAATCGATTTTAAAAAATAATAACGTTATTTAAAAATAATGCTACTTTACATAAAATATGTTTCGTTTCGTAGTTTATTGAAATAATAGCCTTTAAACTTAAAAAACCAATTAATATTTTTTCATGCCGCAAAGATACAGAGGAAGCACACTATACGAGGGCTGCTATTTATGTATCCGGAATAACAAAGTGAAACAAACATATAGCATTTATTATAGTTTTATTGCTTTTCAAAATATTCACCATGATGATCGATACACTTTTGCATGCGTTGGAACCAATTTTCATAGCACTTTTTCCATTCAGATTGAGGTATCTCCAAAACGTGCATTTTGAACGCATCAATAGCCTCTTCACGGCTCGAAAAACGTTGACCACGTAATTTATTCTTCACGGTTGGGAATAAATAGAAGTCGTTGGGGACCAAGTCGGGGCTGTACGGCGGATGACCCGTTAATTCGATCTTTTGATCTTCCAAATAGCGAGTTGTTTCGGCCGATGTGTGGCAGCTATGATGTGTGTCATTGTCATGATGAAGAAGGATACTGCGTTGTCGGTTGTTCTTTCTTATTTCTTCAAAGCCTTCTGGCAAACAAATGGTCGTGTACCATTCAGAATTAACCGTTTTACGATCCTCTAGTGGCACTGTAGCTACATGTCCATTTATACCAAAAAAACAAGCGACCATTTGCTTCAAAGTGCTTTTTGAACGAATGACTTTTGTTGGGTTCGGCTCATCTTGGAACACCTAAACCGTTGATTGTTGTTTAGTTTCAGGATCGTACGCATATATCCAAGATTCATCACCTTTGTAGATATTATAGACAGCTTTTGACGCACCCTGATTATACTTTTGTAACATTTTTCACACCAATCGACACGAGCCCGTTTTTGGTCAATTCTCAAGTTGTGCGGAATCCAACGTGAACAAATTTTTTTTACAGCTAAATGTTCGTGTAATATTTTATATATACTCGTCATACTTATGCTCAGAGACGTCTCTATCTCGTGATATGTAACATGACGATATTGCATTATTAGTTCGCGCACAACATCAATATTTTGAGGTACAACAACCGATTTAGGGCGACCTTCTTTAACTTCGTCCGTGAGCACAGACCGCCCACGATTGAACTCACTAAACCAGTAATACACAGTAGTTTTCGATGGTGCTTCGTCCCCAAAAGTCGAAGTGAGTTGATCGATGCACTGTTTTTGAGTTAGCCCTCGCCGAAAAACCTAATAAATTATAGCACGAAAATTTTCACGACTTAAATCCATGGTGATAAAGACTCGCAATTTTCAAAATGACGCCACAAAGGATAAACAAATGACAGCTACATGAAACAAATTGTATTCTTCAGCCAAAGAGTTCCATTTTTAAATGTTATAATTACTTTTTTTAATATTGTTCTGTAACTGGCCAGTTCCGGATACATAAATAGCAGCCCTTGTAGAGTAGCGCACTATAGAGTAAATAAGTTAATCAAAATATTTTAATTCAGTAAAATTACAAACGAAATAAGAAATACATCAGGGTGTGCTCAAAGCACCTAAATAAAAAAACTACTTAACGAATTATTTATCTATGATACTTCACGACTAATATTTACCTTTTATTCCATCTATTCGTTACGTAATGATTGGATCTTCGATAAATGAGTTCGAAATATGTGTTCTCACATAATAAACTTTTTTATTTCTCTTTGTTTTAGCTTCGCAGATTGCATTTAACCATTGACCAAGTAAATGGAATGCACATGTCGCTGCAGTCAGTCAGAAAGTGACTTATACTCTTCGCTCTCTCTACCGCTTCAAGTTTTTCCTTCCGTCCAATACTAAACTCATCCTTGTACAGTCGCTTGTGCTTCCTATTATTGACTATGCTGATGTATGTTACTCTGACATCTCCCAAGAGCTTCTTAACAAACTGGAACGTTTGCTGAATAACTGCATTCGATTTATATTTGGTCTTCGAAAGTTTGATCACATCTCTCAATATCGTGTTCAACTTAAATGGCTTACTATTCAACAACGTAGAAACGTCCGCATATTGTGCACTCTATTTTCTATTCTTTTTGAACCTAACACTCCCCTTTATCTTAAAAGACAATTTCAGTACCTAAGTGACTTTCATTCTTCCAACCTTCGTTCTGTAAATGATGTCCGACTAGCTATTCCTTCTCACCATACTAGTTTTACCTCTAAATCCTTCACTGTCACGGCTATTCGACTCTGGAACAACTTGCCTCTGTACATTCGGAAGTGTACCTCCAAATTTGTTTTCAAGAAAACGTTACAGAAATTTTATTTAAATGAATATAATTAAGTAGCATTAATGCCTCATTAGTATTCATATTTATTTAATTATTATGTATTATTTTGTATATCGTTTGTATTTGTGTATTATTGTATTATTTGTATATTATTATTGTGTGTATAGTATTTATTATATACCATATACCTATGTATCAATATGTAGTTATATTTTTAGTAGTTTTCCTGCCCGAATATATTCTCATGACACCCAATGGTCGTCTGGTAGAGAATGCCACTTGGCATTAAGTCCGCCATGTGTACTAAATCTTTAGTGCAGAAAGAATAAATAAATAAATAAATAAGTAAATATAATTGGAAAGTTAGGGAAACGAAGTTTCCCGCCCTTTTTCTTTTCTTCTTCTTCCTTTATGGCATGGCGCACAGTTTAGCGTATTTGCCAATGTCACGTATTAATAAGTAATCCATAGTGTAGAATCACAAGTAAATTAGTTTTTTCTTATCGTAAAACTCCTCCAGTAAAGTGATTATAGGCTTTACTGAAGTTATAAAGTACTTCTTGGAAGAGCGCGAATACTTCAGCTACACATGTTTATTTAGATCTCCTCCATTCTTGTCACTTACACAGAACTTTAAAACACAATATACTATCACTGTTGTACTTTAAAACTCCTAAAAATGTAAAAAATAGAAAATCTAAATAAAACGACAACCTCACTTCTCCCGTTCCCGCCAAAAAGTCTCCATAATAAACTTTCATAGAAGCAGAAATGAGTTTGAATAAGGAACACGAATATTATTTACTGGTTCCGCGATCAAAGAGGTCAAACGAAAATAATGTTTGAAAAAATTTACTGGCTGATAACGACGACGTGAGTACGTGAGACGCGCCAGAGAGAAAAAGAAATAATTTTTTTAAATACGCTCGGGACTAGAACGTTTGGCTCTGCTCTAGACGACAAAAATAAAATACGCATATATTATATTACATATATACATATCTTCGCTCTGCATACCCAACGGGGTAGTCAGAGAGGACGGAGCGCCAAGCGTCGCGGTCCTTACTATATATTACTATATACTTCTTTCGCTTCCTCGAATCTCATCATTCTCCTCACACATTTTCGCTAGGTATGCGAGTGCTTTTGACACTTCCGTCGGCTAACACTCTAGCTATTTGATCTTCAACAGTCAGCCTTGGTCTTCCTTGGCTTCTTTTACCACTCACTTTTGCTCTATAAATTTTCTTCGTCAGTCTCATCACTCATTCTTTCCATGTGCCCGAACCATCTTAGCATTCCTTTCTTTATTTTTACAATAACATTGTCGTGCAACCCTGTCATACTGCGTATCTCTTCATTGCTTATTTTATCCGCAAGGGTGACATCGCATATATTTCTAAGAGATCGCATTTCTACTGCATTTATCTTACTTTCACTCGATTTCTCACTCGATTGACATTATGAAACTTTTTAGTCAAGTGCGAGATGTCCATAAAAATTAGAGTACAATTGGCAATTTTTCTTTTAATGCACATCGCCTCAGTTTTATTTAAGCGTCATTTCGTTGCATGGGAAGAAAAAATGTGGATAACAGAGTTAGTCAAATTGAATAAATAATTTTTTCATGCAATAGAAAAAGCCAATGTACTAAATCATAACCGACTTACTCGGGAAGAATTCATTTAAAGTGTTCCATAACTGAATTTCATGTCGATACGTCCTACGTGAAATTCAAATGTGGAACACTTGGGAAGAATTAATTTAAAGTGTTCCATAGTAGAATTCGTGTCGATGCGTCATACTCGAAATTCAAACATGGAACACTTACGTAGCACACAAACGTTTTTGTCACTTTGAATTATTGTTTTCGACTAATCTACTTGACCGCCTCATTATTATCGCCATCTTTCGTGTAATAGAAATATGTAATGACTAAAGACATCTATTGTGAAGAGGACAGAAAAAAGTCATAGCTGTGACCAGTATCAAATGTATTCAGAGTATGCCGCCATCTAGTTCAATTTAAATGTAAACTTTCTAGCCAGTTGCGTTGCCAGTTTTAATGTGGGTCATTTTGTCTCTATGCCACTGACCATCTGTTTACGGTAGTAAACTAATTAATCTGTGGTATTACCACAGATTAATTAGTTTATTACCAAAATTATATAGTTATAATATACACACCGGCACAATTAGCGGAACACAAAAAAAGCAGGATTTTAAAATCTTTTACTTGAGGAACTGGCCAGTTATGATATTTTTTTAATTTATTGTCAAATTTGAAAATAGAAAATTAGATGACATACACTTTTTTCATTCATTTGTTTTATTTTCCCGAACAATACGTTTTGTCAACTTGTTCGAGTAATAACTACGTAATTGTAATTTTTTTGAAAAATTGCACTTAATGGTTTTTTATAAATTTGTTATTCTATAGGCAATTTTGTTTATTAAAAGCTCTTTATTATGCCTGACTTAACATCACTGGAAATCATTAGGGCTGATGAAATGAGAAGAAATGGCCATACCTACAGATCGATTGCCTCAAGGCTTCGTCGACCAGTATCAACGATTCATCGCAGCATCCAGCGGTACAGATCGTCTAATTCTCTTGTGAGGAGGAGGGGTCAAGGTAGAAAAAGATGTACATCGAGGCGAGATGACAGTTTTTTACAACTTGGAGTTCGTAGGAATACGCGATTAACGGCTGTACAAGCTCGAAATGAACTGGAAGACGTTCGAGGAGTACGAGTAAGTGAGCGTACAGTTCGCAGGAGATTTGAAGAAGTTGGTTTAGGGTCGTATATACCTGCCAAAGGCCCAAAACTTGAGAGACGTCACCGCGTAAACCGATTAAGCTATGCGCGAGAACATCGTCATTGGGATTTGAACGAATGGCAGCAGGTTCTCTTTACTGATGAGTGCAGAGTTCTTTTAAAACAGATCGATGGGAGACAGCGAATATGGAGACGCAAAGGAGAACGCCACATACAGTCTAATTTTGAACACACAGTGGCTTATGGTGGCGGCTCGATTATGGTTTGGGCAGGGATATGTTTGGGAGCTCGCACGGAGTTAGTGATAGTCACAGGAGGGACCATGACAGCAGATCGATACTTCAGAGACATTTTAGAAGAACATGTTGTACCATTTGCCCCATTTATTGGTGACGACTTTATTCTAATGCAAGATAATGCTCGTGCTCATAGTGCACAATCGGTACAGGCATATCTGAGCCACGTAGGTATACCGGTGATGCAGTGGCCAGCAAATTCCCCCGATATGAATCCGATAGAGCATGTCTGGGACTTGCTAAAAAGAAGGGTTAAATCCAGAATGCCACCCCCCAACAATCTGAATGAACTTGGAAACGCATTACTTGAGGAGTGGGAGCGGTTGCCTCAAGAAATCATCGATAACATAATCTGTAGCATGCCCAGACGAATGGAAACCGTAATCAGAGCAAGAGGGGGAAACACTCGTTATTAATTTTGCTTTAATTTTATTGTTAAATCATTTAATGCTTACTTTTTTTTATTTTTTGTGATGGTTCATAATCATCTAAAAATTTCACTTATTTCAAATTTCTTTATTTTTCAATAAAAAATAACGAAGACTTTTCAAAGTCGTTGTTAAAAGATGTTAATCAATTTGTTATTTTGTGTCTAATTACATTTTCGTCAAATATATGCGTTATTATCTCGTAGTCTCACTTTTTTTTCTGTTCCGCTAATTGTGCCGGTGTGTATATAAGTTTATATAAATAACTCTTGATACAAAATAAGTCTGTATAATAAATAACACTTCATTTAGTATTGGCCGGAGTCAGTACTAAGAAGATTAGATTGAAATTTTAAAGAAGGAACCAGGAAGGCGAAGAAATAAAAACGGGGGATGACAAGTGTCAGATCGAAAAATCATATGAAGAAAAGTTTACTTACGCTTTCTTTACAAAAATTGAAAATAAATAAAGATACATACTTATCTATAATTGAACTTCTCTGTGGAGATATCAATAAAAGCATATACAAGGATCTTCGCGAAGAGTCCAACGTTATATATTACTACCTATTATCGTGATACCCCTATAATTCAATCTGATTTCTATTAGGACTGTCCAGACATCATTGCCGCATAGTATTTTTATTTATTTATTAATAGTCATACGAGTATGTATTTTTTTACAGAACATCTAAATTGTATACATTTTAGAGAATATATATTTAATCTGTTTAAATTTTCTTTTTTAAATTTAATTATTGTCGCTATACGACAATTTGGCGCCCAACGGTTTTCTGACTGTTTCTTAAAAATTCCTAAATTCCAAATTAACACTTACACAAGAGGGATTTTTGGCAAAATATTTGGCAACTATCATTTCCTACTAATGTTTCTTTATGCTCGTATTTTCTTTGTCACATTAAGTTCCTTAATTTTTTTTTATATGAACATTTTTAATTTGTAGATTATAATTAGATATTTTCTTGGTTAGTTTTTTCTCTTACACTCGTAGTTTTTTATTATATACTTTTCCACTAACCTTTACTAACTTTCTACTAGCTAACCGAACTCTCTTTCCTTCTAAATCAAACTAAAAAGGGAATTAACCAAGCCGTACCCCCTCCTTATTCTTAAACAATCCCCTTTTCTTTAATGGAACCTCATTAGTCAAATATTTCTCAACCCTTCTTTGCACCTAACGTTCAAAATATTTACATACCAACCAATACTACTAATGAACTTAAAAAATTCTCTTATAATGCTATATTATTAGATTTTTACCTATGAAAGTTAAAGTATATTTTTTATATATATGTTTTTTATTTCTATTAATCAAAGTATGCTGTCGATGCATCTCTGCCAGCGCAGTGGTAATTTTTCAATGCCCTTCTTGAAGAAGTCACGTGTACGGGAGGCAACAAACACTTCAAAGGCATTTAGTACTGCCTCTCGGGTATGGAACTTCTTTCCTGCCAAGAAATTGTCCAAATTTTGGAAAAAGTAGAAGTCTGTCGGCACAAGGTCTGTTGAATACGGTGGATGACGCAAAACTTTCAACTCTAGGTCTTGTAGCTTAGTGACCGTTTGTTGTGCCATGTGAGGTCGAGCATTGTTGTGCAGGAGCAGTGAGGATGCGCGATTGACCAAAGTTGGCCGGAGATTTGCGAGCTTCTCCATAATTGTGTCCAGTTCTTCACAGTACACATCCGCAGTAATGCTCGTGCCATTTGGTAAGAAGCTGTGATGAATTATACCGGCATTAGACCACCAAACAGTAACCATCACTTTTCTAGGGGTAAGTTTTCGTTTGGGGCATTGCCTACGTGCTGAATCAGGGTCTAACCAACATGATGACCGCTTAGGATTGTCAAAAAGAATCCATTTTTCATCGCAAGAGACAATGCAGATCAAAGTACCTTCGTTTCTGTATCTATTAACCAACGCAAAGCATACCTCAACGCGTTCGTCGCGCTGGCGATCGTTCATTTCATGACGCACCCACTTATTAAGCTTCTTTACCTTGCTAATTTGATGCGAATGGACCAATATTGTTTTGATGCTATCATCGAAAGCTGCTACTAACTCAGCAGTAGATTGAGTATCGTCAGCTTCCACCAGCGCCTTTAATTCGTCGTTGTTGACTTTAGTTTTCGGGCGACCACAGGCTTCATTTTTCAGATCAAAATTTCCATGTCGGAAGTGTTCGAATCAATAAAGGGTCGTGCGTTCGTTTGTAGTGTTCACTCTGTACACGTCGTTAATGTTGCGAGTTGTTTGTGCCGCATTGCTACCGCGACGGAACTCATATTCCGTAATTACTGGTATTTTTATCTTGTCCATACTGACGAAAGAGATACAAATGTATGTAAAAGATAATAATAAAACAAAACACTAATCAATAAACAAATGACTGAATTTGAAAATGAAATTCCATATTTTTAAAATAAAATTCCTTTGAATTCAGAATATATTGTCAGCCATACACAAATTAGATTTCAAATGTATTGTAGAACGGCAACTTCATAGATAATATTTATTATTTTATATGCACTTTTTTTTAAAAACCGTTGATTGTTGTTTAGTTTCAGGATCGTACGCATATATCCAAGATTCATCACCTGTGTTATATTATAGACAGCTTTTGACGCACCCTGATTGTACTTTTGTAACATTTTTCACACCAATCGACACGAGCCCGTTTTTGGTCAATTCTCAAGTTGTGCGGAATCCAACGTGAACAAATTTTTTTTACAGCTAAGTGTTCGTGTAATATATACTCGTCATACTTATGCCCAGAGACGCCTCTATCTCGGGATATGTAACATGATGATCTTGCATTATTAGTTCCCGCACAACATCAATATTTTGAGGTACAACAACCGATTTAGGGCGACCTTCTTTAACTTCGTCCGTGAGCACAGACCGCCCACGATTGAACTCACTAAACCAGTAATACACAGTAGTTTTCGATGGTGCTTCGTCCCCAAAAGTCGAAGTGAGTTGATCGATGCACTGTTTTTGAGTTAGCCCTCGCCGAAAATCGTAATAAATCATAGCACGAAAATTTTCACGACTTAAATCCATGGTGACAAAGACTCGCAATTTTCAAAATGACGCCACAAAGGATAAACAAATGACAGCTACATACATGAAACAAATTGTATTCTTCAGCCAGTTCCATTTTTAAATGTTATAATTACTTTTTTAATATTGTTCTGTAACTGGCCAGTTCCGGATACATAAATAGCAGCCCTCGTAATGTCCATACTAGTAACATTGTAAGATGGAATTGTAGTATCATATTTGGCGGCAGCAAGAGCAGGGTGGTCAATGAAATCATTAACGTCTACAGCAGATTTAAATTCCACTGAGATTCTGTTACGTCCTACTCGTTTTACACCGCCATGAGTAACGTTTTTTTATTTTATTTCTAAAAAGAAAATAATTAAATTTAATTGGTTAATGATGTTCCTAATGAAGGATCAATTTGTGATTTGCTTTCAATATACATTGCACTGCGTCGCTATGCAATGTAAAATTTAATTGTATTTCAAACTAACAAATCACATAGCTCACTATAACCTTGGTCAATTTCAATTTCTTACTGCACTTTAAGCGAATCCGTGACTAATTCATAGAATATTAGTAATTAATGCCACAGAAAAAACATTTAAAAAATAAAATTGTTGATGCCTAATGGGATTAGACAGTAAAAAATGATTGCTTTTTTCGAATTTCCTTTTTCTTGAATCATGTACATGAGAACAGATTTATTTAAAAACATCTCCAAAATTTTTTTATTACAAATTGAAAATGATGAAAATGAAACAACTATTTTCATATAAAATGGATATTATTTTTTGTTACTATGAAAGAAAAATGTAGCAATTATTATTTCTAATTACTTTCAAATAAATTTAATTCATTTCTTTTGCCTTTTTGATGTTTTTTTCCATTTTGGGTTATTTTAATGCATAGAATGAAGTCGGACATTGAATTGTATTTTTATATTATTATTTTTAATAAATGTAAACGATGATTAAAAATGGGTGGCTGCGTCATCATAGGATCATGTATATTATAAAAAACGTTTTGATTATTAAAAGATTTTAGAATTTTGAATGCGCAAATGACACTGCATAATATTGTTGGTGCTGTAACATTACTTTTTATTTTCTTTGACCAAGTCCGGGTTGGCTAATTAGCAAAGTTTTGGGGTGCCACTTTTCGAGTGCATGTAACTTATCTACCTCTTTTGTAAATATAACATTATTGGTTTAAACTCATTGGACATCAGTCATATTTTTCGAAAATGTCTGTTCTGTAGCATTAATTACTAATATTTTATGAATTAGTCACTAATTCGCTTAAAATGCAGTAAGAAATTGAAATTGACCATTCGCAATGGTTTTGTAGTGCCATGTGATTTGTTAGTTTGTAATGCAATTAAAGTTTTACATTATATGTATAGCGATGCAATGCAATTTTGTTAGTGCGCGTAAATGAAGTGTACGGTTTACGTCTGTGCCTAATAACATTATAGCCTGGCACCACACTCTTGCCGTGTCGACGCGAGTCACTGGTGTCAGTTCGTCTCGGCTCGCGTCGACTCGCCGCGCTCCACTCCGTGTCGGTATTTGGTGCACGAGTCAAAGGACGCGAGTGGCCAACACGAGCGCACCTACTACACACCTACTACTATGTGTAGGTCCTTATAAATAGTATAATGAAAAACTACTAAGTTATCAAGGGGCTACGAAATAATTATTATGTTTACTAAGTACAAAATAATTATTATTCTTTACTATGTTAATCAAAATTCAAATGGAAAAGTGATTTCACAAAAACACGATTGAAGTTCCTATAAATACCTGTCGGAAAAGACACGGGGCAATTCGTACTTTTGCAACTCAGCCATGAGAAATAGGTACCTAATCTTACAAGAGGCGAACTACTCCATAAAATACAACGTTAAGACAAACTCTGTAACAATTATAACATAGGTAATTGGAAATTTAATAATGGCGATCCGTCGGAGAAATGCTATAGCACCGGCCGCCGTAGTCTAACAGCCCCCCAGCGCCGGCCCCGACGTTCCGTTAGCGCGTCATCAGAGGTCGCGCTTTGCCATAGTATGACTATACTATACATTTGACTAAATGAGCGCCTTTTATTATTTCCACCGACATACCTATAATTTTTAACAGGTACTGAAAGTCTACGCTGAAGGTTTGCGCTAGTAACTAATTATACTAATCTGCGATATGGATTTTACAATTGTACTATATTTATGAAGTTGTTTTCGTATTTGAGTTTTGATTAGTATTAAATAGGTAATTATTGTGTAATTTTGTAGTGTTTTTATTTTGAAATTGGTTTAATTTTTTTCTTAAACAGTTATATATTTAATTTACTCTTTTTGGAAAAGCAAACTTCCCAAATTTCTCGGGCGGTGTACTCAATGTAATAAAGTAATAAACATCTTTGTCGAGTACGAAAAAATGGACTGTATTGGTACTAGTAATTTATCGCGAATGCACTTGCAAGACACTTCCAAAAAGGGATGTGTTTCTATGCAGCCGTAGGAGCTGGAGATAGTTGATAAATACAGCTGACAAAGGGAAGGAAAAAACATGCACACTTACTTGCCTCACTCTGCAGTCCTTTGTTTGCGATTTAGTCCAAGCTTCTAGAAAACGTCACAAACACACGGAATAACACAATCCCTTGGTAAAGCAAGCACACTCGGTTTTTAAATATGCGAAATATAAATATGCGAGATTTATACGATGAAAATAATTAAATTGCGTTTATTATGGCAGGTCACAAGCACACGGCATTTGCATTCGCGAGATGATCGAAGAGTGCATGTGGGAAAGGGATGGTTGCGGTTAGGAAAAAGTACCCACAAGTGCGAAGTTTGTTGTCAATTATTGAAATGACATAACGATACCAAACACCCCCCGGCCTTGAAGGAACGCCTTCAAAAAGAAAAGAAATTAATATGCGAATTCTACAACACTAAATGAGAAAAAGAAAAAATATATATAATATATAACATATGTATTAGCGTTATGAGAAATATTATAATTATATGCTAATGGGGTAAATCATTGAGACGGCAGTGGACAAAGCCGCACAATCGGCCTGTTTAACGTACTGTTTTTTGTCCTGATTTCCGCGACACGTACCACACCGTCTTTGCCCGGAAATAATTTCGTGATTATTCCTAATGGCCAATGCAAAGGCGGTGCGTTATCGACGTTCACCAGGACAACAGTTCCCACCGTTACAGGATTGACAGACGTGTTCCATTTCTCCCGCGATTGTAAATTATGCAGATATTCTAATTTAAAGCGTTTCCAAAATGATTGAACTAAAGAATCCAACATCGTAAACCTTTTGAAAAGATTCGTACGCTCGCCACTTAGATCAACTGCAGGTAAAAATTGTAAAGTCGAAGTACCCAAAAAATGTGAAGGAGTTAAAGAAGTAAGTTCCGATGGATCGGAACTTAATACATAAAGCGGACGACTGTTAAGTATCGCTTCAATTTGATTAAGAATGGTAAGTAATTCTTCATATGTTAAAATTTGACTTCCTATCACACGGAAAAGGTGAGACTTTACAGATTTAATATTTGCCTCCCAATTACCTCCAAAATGGGGTGCATGTGGTGGATTAAAACGCCAAGTAATGCGGTATTTCCCAAGTTCATTATTAAAAGTTTGAAAATAATCATCAGATTCTAAAAATGTATAAAGTTCACTAAGATATGCTTTTGAGGCAATAAAATTAGTTCCGTTATCGCTATAAATAAATTTACAAGGTCCACGTCTTGCGAGAAATCTTTTAAAGGCATCCAAAAAATTTTCCGAGCCTAAATTCGAAGCCAGTTCCAAATGGACGGCTTTAGTTACCAAACATATAAATAAACATAAATAGGCCTTTTGACTGCGAATACCACGACCTCTAGTCATAGTAATACGAAAGGGCCCAGCGTAATCAACGCCTGTATGAGTAAAAGCTTTACACTCTTCCACTCGACATGCAGGCAAATCAGCCATCGTGGGAAAGGTCGGTTTTGGATTAAAACGGAAGCAGGCATTACATTTATGGATGCGTTGGCGAACCATACGACGCGCGGATAATATCCAAAACTTTTGCCTCAATATTGACAATAAAAGTTGCGGTCCGGCATGATAATTCTGACGGTGATAATAATCTATTATAAGTGTAATAATATGACCCTGTCGAGGCAATAGAATGGGATGTTTGTGAGAGTATTGCAATGATGAATTTCGCAGGCGACCTCCCACTCGCAAAACGTTGTCAGCGATAAATGGATACAGTTTTCTTAAGGCGGGTGAACATAATTTCGATTGGTGAATCCTTCGAACGTCTTCAGCAAACGCAGCTCGCTGAACAGCTTGTACAATTATTAACTCGGCCGCATCTAAATCATTCGCGGTTATAACGTTGTCACGCGGAAGTTTCTTTAAAAATCTTAGAAAATAAACTGTAGCTCTAAGAAATTTATTCCAAGAAGAAAATTTATGGCTTAAACTTAATAGCGGGTGGTGTATATTGTTGTTTGATGCGGTATGTGACACAGTTTTCTGTTCAAGCGCTCGAGAAGATGATATAAATGGAGTAACTGGCCATTGGCTAGGATCCAGTAAGGTCCACGAAGGACCGTGAAACCATAAACTATGATCTCTAAGGTGCGAAGGTGAAAGACCCCGTGACAAGCAATCAGCAGGATTATTTGAACCTGGAATATAATAAAAATGTTCCGGCGGAAAATTGGATTGACATTGCGCAATACGATTTGCGACAAATGTGTTAAATCTGTGGGGTGATGAATGAACCCAACACAGTGCAACCTCTGAATCTGAAAAGGCATAAATGTTATTAATTTTATGTCTTTGGGACAACGTATCATAAACTACACGCAACAATTTCGACATTAATACAATAGCACACAGTTCTAACCTAGCCAGGGTTACTGTTTTTATTGGTGCTACCTTTGATTTCGAACAAAGGAGTCTAACAATAGGTTTTTCATTTTTATTCAAAACGTAAACATAAATGACACAGCCATATGCCTTTTCACTTGCATCAGCGAATGCCAAGAGCGAAACCTGCGAAGACTTCGTAATCCCAAGGTAACGAGGGAATCGAAGTTCGGAAATGAGCGGTAATTCAGTAACGAAATCATGCCACAACGCGAGAACATGTTGCGGGGGTTGATCATCCCAACCAAGCTTCAGTAACCAAAGTTCTTTAATTAATAATTTAGAAAATAAAATTATAGGACCCACTAAACCCAGTACGTCATATAATCGTGCGGTTGCGGACAAAATAGAACGTTTTGTGATGATAAGCTGCGGTGGAGAAACTGCAAACACAAAAACATCAGAAGCAGGAAGCCATCGCAGTCCTAAAATTTTAAATTCGCTGCGTTCATCGAAAGAGACAAACTCTGACTGCCGGTGAGTTATGGGAATGGATTCTAGCAACTCTGTGGAATTGCTAGTCCACTTGACTAGATCAAACCCACCAGCCTTGAAGCATAGGATCAACTGCTCGGCTATCTTGACTGCTTCCTGCAAGGAAGAAGCAGAAGAAGCGAGGTCGTCCATATAAATATCCCTTTCAATGACATCAGCTGCAAGCGGAAAATTGTGTCTCTCATCTTTGGCTAACTGACGCAGAGTGCGTAATGCAAGAAACGGTGATGAACGAAGTCCGAAAGTGACCCGATTAAAATTATATGTTTCTAAAGGACCTTCAGGTGAAAATCTGTAAAGGATTCGCTGAAAGTTGCGGTGATCGGGATAGACCTCTATACATAAATACATCATGCGTACGTCTGCGCAAAAGGCTATCTTAAAAATGCGAACATTCAAAAGAATGTGAAAAATATCTGCCTGTAAATTATTGCCAGTGTGTAAGATATCATTTAAAGACAGTCCACTATCCGACTTTGCGCTGCCATCCAGCACAATTCGTAACTTTGTTGTAATTTTGTCATTGCGTATGACAGGATGATGCGGTAAATAAAAACCTGGTTGAAGACATTGTTCAGTGGGAACCAAAGAAAGAATTCCTCTTTCAATATAATCATGAATGACTTTATCATATTCTTTACGCAGCTGAGGCGCTTTTGAAAATTTATTTTCAAGTAACAAAAATCTTTTTTTTGCGGTAATAAAAGAATTCCCAAGACTATTCGGATCCTTTATGAAAGGCAAACTAACTGAATAACTTCCGTTTTTATTTCGAACAGTTGTCAATGTGAAAATATTTTCACAATCTTGGTCCTCAGGACTTAAAAACCTTTTGACTGGCACCTCCTCTAAATGCCAAAACTTTTGTAAAGTGTGGTCAAGCGATTCATGTGAGAATGAACAAAGTGTTTTACAGGTACGCTGAGGTACTATCATTGGGGCATCTCCAATAATTACGTATCCTAAGGTAGTCTCCAAAGCGGAAGGCGTACCATTGACGTTACTAGTAATTTTGTCAAAAAGTAAAATGTTACAATAAATATTTACACCTAAAAGGATTTCAATGGGGCCCGGCTCATGATAATTATCATCCGCTAAAGGTAAATTATGTAAGTATCTTAAATCGGTGACACTAACACGAGAGTCAGGCAACTGAGTAGTAATTTGATCGACTACAAGCGGTTGAATAGAATATTTATTGTTATCTTGAAAACGAGATGTAAATTCTAGTTTGACTACTCCGATAATTTTTTGTGATGTGTTGCCTATACCGCGAACTTCACTGTAACGATTTTGTGTAGAAATTGGAAGTGAAAGACGCTTGCAACACGCCGAAGAAATATAATCACATTGTGAGCCCGGGTCAATCAAACACCTGACCAAATGCGTGCGCCCATAAGAATCAATTATTTTTATTTTTGCGGTACCTAGAAGTGTAGTAGTTGCATAACCACTTAAATAATGAGAAGAGTTATTGCACATAAATGCGTTATTGTAATTTGTACAAGTTTTTTGTGAAGAAGAATCGACCTTATTTATAGTAGCAACAAAACTGTCATTCGAGAGCGATGGTGTGATGTTCGGTAAACAATTATCTCGGGTGCGTTCTGCGGAATGAGCGAGTGCGGGAGCGGATAAAGTACTATGTACGTGTGTGGGTGTAACTTCTGACGAATTTTTAATTGTATTTGCGGGTGTCGTAGTTTCGACATGTGATGAAGATGGTGCGGTGCTATTAAAATGAAGCATTGAATGGTGACGTGCTGAACAATAATGGCAGCCACGTTGCGATGTACACATATAATATTTATGTTTTACACTCAAACAGTTGCTACAAATAGAATTCTTTTTAACAAAATTAAATCTTTCGTGTGGAGTCAGCTTTATAAATATCGGGCAACGGTATAAATGGTCATGATTGTCTTTTTTACATAATATACAATTATTACATTTATGTGTATCTGTGTTAACAAAAGATTTTGTATGAGTTGGTTTCTGAACGGAAACATATTTACTTCGTGTTTTATTAAAAGATAGTTCAGACTGTTTGTTTGTAGAACGCAATAAAACTTTATTTTCTTCTCTAATAAATTCTATAAGATTGTTGTAAGTAGGCATCTTTTGTTTGCGGTGAGACATTTCAAACATTTTCACCGTTTCCGAATCCAACTTTCGTAATGCGATATGCAATAATATAAAGTCACTTAAATCCGATAAATTCAACTGTTTAAGTGCTCTTAACGATGTATCAAAATTATTAATAAATAAATCGAGACCATCAGCGGAATTATTGACAAGCGGTTTAAAATCTAATAATTGATTTAAATACATAGAAGCGGTTGAACGCGGGTCGTCATATTTTTGTATAAGCGACTCCCAAATAACAGAATAATTTTCTGCTGTAGGGGGTAAACCAGCGCAAACTGCTGCGGCCTTATCTGTGAGTTTCCCTACTAAATAATAAACTCGTTCACTATCAGATAATTTCGGATTATTATGTATTACGTTTTTAAATTGATGGTAGAAAAGTGGCCATGAACGGACATCGCCATTAAATGACACGAGTTCTATGGGTGGCAAATGAAGTTTCGACTTTGAAAAATTACTATCTGAAACGATGTTAAGGGAATTCGAGGAATTATCAATTTTAGAAATGACCTTTTTTATATGACAATACATTTCCTCAAATGCAATCCACGGTTGGTAATTAACCACATATTTAGAGTTTATTTTTAAATTAATTAAATTACATTCGTCAAGTAACCGCTCATAGTCACTTCGTAAATTATTTATATTTTCTACATTATTTAAAAATGATTCACGCTGTTGTTCGTTATCAACATTTTTCGATAAATTAAAAAATAGACTGAAGCCTTTGAAAATAGACATTGCGCTTTGATTCTAAAATTGCCAAACTTATTTGTTCAGCGGTAAGTTGTTCCGGGATTTCAACTTTCGATTTACTCATTTTTTGAGAGTGAAAAATTAGTTATAAATATATGAGCAATAAAAATATACGGTCTATAAATTAATAAGTTACAAATTAGCGATATTAATGTATGAAGGTAATTGCGGTGCGGTTTATATAAAAAGTGTGCGGTGAAGAAATAAACAATAGTTAATATTCAAAATAAAAGTAACTACTTTGATGAGCAATATGCAATATTACCGTTACGTGACCTTGGCCATGGCGAGTGTACGAGCGTACACTTTTATAAAATTATGCGGGTACGAAAAAAGTGGAATCTACCAACAACTAAACTTATTAAATGAAATAACACCCAAGTAAATGAATTTACGGAATAACAAATAACGCCGATTGTGCGGTTTGAATAAGAAATAAATATCTATAATGCGGTGCGGTAAGAATTAAATAAATAAATAATGTTATAGATATTTATGTAATCAACGCTATTGTAAACCAATTCTGAATTAGGTATATGTAATTAATTACTCTTAATGCAAATTAGTTGAAGGGAGTTCAAACATGCGGCCGAAGGAACATAAAAAAATGGAAAAGCAAACTTCCCAAATTTCTCGGGCGGTGTACTCAATGTAATAAAGTAATAAACATCTTTGTCGAGTACGAAAAAATGGACTGTATTGGTACTAGTAATTTATCGCGAATGCACTTGCAAGACACTTCCAAAAAGGGATGTGTTTCTATGCAGCCGTAGGAGCTGGAGATAGTTGATAAATACAGCTGACAAAGGGAAGGAAAAAACATGCACACTTACTTGCCTCACTCTGCAGTCCTTTGTTTGCGATTTAGTCCAAGCTTCTAGAAAACGTCACAAACACACGGAATAACACAATCCCTTGGTAAAGCAAGCACACTCGGTTTTTAAATATGCGAAATATAAATATGCGAGATTTATACGATGAAAATAATTAAATTGCGTTTATTATGGCAGGTCACAAGCACACGGCATTTGCATTCGCGAGATGATCGAAGAGTGCATGTGGGAAAGGGATGGTTGCGGTTAGGAAAAAGTACCCACAAGTGCGAAGTTTGTTGTCAATTATTGAAATGACATAACGATACCAAACACTTTTAAATGGCCTTGTTCTAAAAAAATATTTAGGGTAGGTCTACAACTGATTACCCAATTCTAGAACAAAATATTAAATAAAAGTATCATCAAAATGTACAACTCGTTGAGGGCTTCTTTTGTTTAAGTAGTACTCCATAACAGATCATAACTAAATTTCTATGGGGCGACTCCGGACATACTTCCTTTTAAATAGGAAAATAATCATCAAAATTGGTGCACAAAATGCGTACAAATCGGCGAATATAAATATATACCTAATAAGAAGAACTTTGAATATTGAGCCTCCCCATTTTTTCTTTTTCCAGGGTTTACGTATATTTTTAACGTAATATATGTGAATTTAATTATAATAGATGAGAGCGCACAAAGCTGTTAGTATAATTCATCGACCGTCATCTGCAGTATATTAGTATTCTGTGGTCATCTGCGAAGTCTAGACAACCGAGTAAAGCGAGCGTGTGGACGGTCGACGCTCATTAGCGCTTGCCTCGGCAACGCTCGCTCGAGCGCCTCGCCGAGTGACTCGTCGAGAGTGTGGAGGCACCATTACTTGCATTAGTACTAACGTAACCTATCTACCTCTTTTGTAGAAAAACATCACTGTATTTAATCTGTCTAAATTTTCTTTTTTAAATTTAATGATTGTCGTTACACACAATGATGTTATATTTACAAAACAAGATACGTATATAAACTCTTGAAATAAAAACAGTACAACGGTAATAAGTAATTCATACAAGATTATGCTATAAATGCATCGCACATTTTAAATTTTGAGCAGGATCTCTATCATTTTGTGTCAAAATGATAGAGATCCTGCTTCAAAATTGATCCCTCGGGACCGTGCTCGGGACCAAGCTCGTAGTAATTTAACATTCTCTTTGCTCGGGACCAAAGAATGGTAATCCTTACAGTAATCACAGAAATTGACAAGCTTCGAAGTGAAAACCGTGAAATTATATAACATTTTAGTCTGAGCATTTTAGAATTGTAATAAATTCTTATACTGATTCAGTGACAGTTATTGACATATAAGTATTTTTAATATATCAAAATTACACGCAAAACGTCTTTGAACTGTGTTCTAAACCACGAAATTATCATGTACAACTATGATTTTTTTTATGTTATTTAAACCAAGCCTTACAACCTAGTTATAATTTATTTACAGCGTTATTATATTTCTTCAAGTTAACATAAATTATTTGTAATGAAGTGGTGATATTTTACTGCGGAACATCACATATTTTTATTGCGTTAAATATAATTTATATCGTAGAAATTCGAGTGCTTTTATGTATGCCATAAAATAAATGTGTTTTTGGGCTTGATTTAACTTAACAAGGACTTTTATTAGTCCCGGTTGTAATCTTTTTATCAATATAGACACATTTTACGTTATATAACGAATGAAACATGTTTAAAGAGTATATACACTGTACTTAAATGAATACATGAATAACATAAGGGTGTCACTTCTTTTATGATATGATAGACGTGAAGAAAATAAAATAGAAATAAAACACTTAATTAGCACAAAAAATATGTAATACATTTAATAACAAAGCTTTCTCTTGACAAATACATGAGACAGTATGCCGATATATGTAAATACAATTCTATTCTTTGCATCCGTGTAACATTTAGCAATGAATATACACATCTATCTCCTATATAGTATGTTACATACCGATTATAATTATCTACATATTACTCCATAACAGGTTTCTTTTTTTACAAAGCTAATATTTTATTTTTAATAATTCATTCAATCACATCTTGAAATATGAAAAAAAAAACATATTTAAATGGGCAATAGGACAATTTATAGAACTAAGTAGGTATCACATTTATAATGTAAGTTATGTAAATGTTACTCGATACTTATAAACTGAGGCTTAATTGGTAAGTTGGGTAGAGCAACATTAGGGTAGATAAGTTGTAACATTATTTAGATGAAGTTATAGCTACTTCATCTAAATAATGTTACATGTTAACCGCAGATCATTAATTAAACTATCATAATCCGTATCAACAAAACATTTGACAGAAACAGGGAATTATGAAAAGTTCTAAGGAATGTTCTGTACATACGACGATAATAACTATTTGTAATAATTAATATTTACCTGCTTAAAACATTTAATTATTACATTTTTAAATTTTCAAAATAAAATAATAATTGTTTTAGATAAAATATACGCAGTAAGTACTTACATACTTCTGTCTATTACCACGCCTGTAACACAGTACAAGTACTATAATGAATCATTCGCATCTAGGGTTGCCGAGCGGCCGGGACCGACCGGGATTGTCTCGAAATGAGATCGTATATCCCGAGTCCTGGAATATACAAAAATATTCCGAAATTTTTAAGCTTAACCTAACTATATAGTTAAAGCGGAACCGCAAACGATAATCATTACTAATATGTCTCGTTCTGAATTTATAAAAACATTAGACGGACCAAATGGTCGAAACAGGATTGCAGCTGCCAAAACTCAGGATAAATATGATAAGTAATAAAGAAACCTGTTATGAACGAAGAAATATTTTTTACTTTCTGATTACTCCTAATACCTTTCTGTGAGACAGGCGTGATGATAATTGTGTATTAGTGTCCCGAAAAATCAAAGTTGTTTTTTTTAACGCATGCTCTATGATTTTATTTGTTTTAAGTGAAAACAATTGTAAATTAAATTTTGTGCAATTTAAACCACTGGAACCCGTGCCACTTGTATCTAAACCTGTCAGTGCTTGATTCCTTGGGCGCACGCCTACATTTTAATGAGCTTATAATTTGTTACTGTTTTCTCAGTTATATACGTATTTTTTGATTAGTAAACATGACGGTGAAATTACTTAGTTCAAAGAGTATTTTACACCTAATAGGTGACGCCAAACATCAAGCAACGGCTTCGAAACTTCCTTCAAATAGACAAGTTTTCGCAGTGATGTTTTATAATATTCGTGAAGTGAATTTAACTGTACACGAAAATGCTAATCTCTATTTATATATCTACGGGCAAAAAAACAGGCACAAGCTGTTTCAAAAGCAATACTAGACTGGAATGGAGCCTGTGTGCTCTTTGAGCAAAAGCTTGATAGAGAAATGCTTGCTTTTGCTTCTCACCCTTACGTGTATGAACTAGTGTTGAATAGCGTATTCGAAGTAAAACTGAAACGAGTGACCATAAGCCCTGGCTTTCTACTCTCAAAGGTTTAAAAATCATTGGGAAACATCGATCCCCTTAAAATACAATGCTACAGAGAAAAGATAAGATTCGTGCGCAATCATTTCCGAGATTGAAAAATTGCTTGAATTTTACTGCATTGAACTAACCAACGTAATTGCCAGAGGTGATTATCGAGAGCTAATAGAGCTTTATGTAATATTTTTAGGTGGAGATACTAAAAGAAAATCTAAAATCAGACCTCCGGGTACCATGAACCAAGATTGATGGATGGCTAGAGTACTTTATTCTCTAAAATATTATTACTCAGTTCTCAGATGACTTTAACTAACAACTCCAAGTTAGCACTGTTAGATGTATGTCTATGTATTGTGATAATCTACGTCAAACCGTGGCTTCAGTGCATATTACCAGTTAAAGCACGCTATAAGGACTTGTACTTTTGAAATCATTGGAAGCTTATGAAAAAATAGATATAATTATTTTAAAGGCTGCTCTGCAAAAGTTTAACCATAATTCATGGTATTTGTCTGATGAAGTAGCAGCTTTATGACTATTTGATGATGACGTAGATCTTAAAACAAAAGTAAAAATAGTGGAAAATTTAGCCAAAGAAAATTTCTCGCCGATCGAAAGAAGAACTTTGTGGTTCAGTGTATAGTATGTTGGATTTATTAGAGTCGAATGTGCCTAATTGGTAATTGTATTTAACAGTGGTCTAATTATATTAATCATCGATTATTTTATTTTTGTTTCAGAGAAGAATACCGATGATTTTATATCAATCAAAAAGCAAGACATTGTTCTCTCGTTTGAAAATAGATGATAGTTTTCTCTATTATGTTCCTTGTACATGGGAGAGTAAAGCTTTGTTTCTCCAGCCTAAAAAGACTGTCTCAATGCTTAGAGCAGTGAACAATGAAACAGCGGCCAAGTTGATGCAGGATTACGTGGTTTGGTTATTTACAGTTGAGGAACAGATACAAAGTTTGTTACGTTACGTACAAGAACACAAGAAGTTATGTCCGTAATGTAAAAAGAAAACTTTAAAAAAAATCCTGAGTAATATTTGTTTGTTTTAAAATAATAATAAGTATCTTTTTTAATACAGTTGAGTTTTATTTCACCAAAGAACCATAAAATCTTAAATAATTACATAGTAATCCCTATACAACTCATTGACTTTAAGTTTAATCTCAAGTCGGCTCGGGTTATCGTTATCCTATTGCAATATATATTTTATTAATGTTATTAATGTCAAATAAAAAAAAAATATAGAGATATGCATATGAAGTTTTGCAAAAAAGTTTTTTCTCTTATAGCTTGGGGCACCCTAGTATGTATGCAATTTTTTTTAATTTTTTGTACCAGAATCTACAACTGAAAAACTGGCAACCCTATTCGTATCTTATGAATTACAAAATAGAATTTGACTTTTTGGCGGGAACGGGAGAAGTGAGGTTGTCATTTTATTTAGATTTTCTATTTTTTACATTTTTAGGAGTTTTAAAGTACAATAGTGATAGTATATTGTGTTTTAAAGTTCTGTGTAAGTGACAAGAATGGAGGTGATCTAAATAAACATGTGTAGCTGAACTATTCACGCTCTTCCAAGAAGTCCTTTATAACTTCAGTAAAGCCTACTATCACTTTACTGGAGGAGTTTTACGCTAAGAAAAAACTGATTTACTTGTGATTCTACACTATGGATTCTACTTATTAATACGTGACATTGGCAAATACGCTAAACTGTGCGCCATGCCATAAAGGAAGAAGAAGAAAAGAAAAAGGGCGGGAAACTTCGTTTCCCTCTTTGACTCATATTTACTTGATCAATGGCTAAATGCAATCTGCCAAGCCAAAACAAAGAGAAAAAAATTATAGAATTTTCAAATATTAGAAGCTGCAGATTGCGGTCCCAATTTTTATTTCCTTATACATGAAATGAGCTTTTGTTTGATATGTTATATTTTTTATGAAATTAACTCGATAATTATTATTTATTAAAGTAACATAAACAAAAACACCTTCATTACGTCTACCGAATGGCTCAGATTTACATTCTGATTTCCCGACCGCCAATATTTTCTTGAAGATTATACCTTATTCTCTCGAATATGGTAATTGATTTATTCTATTACTTGTTTTTTTTATACCACGAATGTGGCAAACAAGCATACGACTCGCAAGATGTTAAACGGTCACCGTAACCTATGGACGCCCTTGTTGTCCTTGCAGTCTCTTGGGAAAACCTCGACAGGGAGCTCATTTCAACTTCAAAATTTACCTCATCAAATAATGCAATGAATACTTAAATTTAATTTAATTAATATAAATATGAACAAATTTTAATTGGCCACCAAGTTCTACATTTCAGCTCCTTAATCACTGGATTGTTAGTGATGAACGTAGACATCATAGAGCCGACACTCACCCTATTATGGATTGATTAAATACTGGAAAAGTATATATTATATATGATTTATCACAGCAGTTAATGTAAATGATTTGCCCACACAATTCATTATTCTATAAATATTTTTAGTACTTAAAGTATTTCGAATACTACTACCATGATGTATTGATTGTTAATAATATTTTTTTGTAAAACAGTTATTGTGCTTATGTCTTTAAAAATTTATGGCTAAAAGTATAGTTAAGTTATATAAATAAAAAAGTCCCTATTATATATCAATAATACACTAATATTTAATCTTTTCAGTGGCTACACCATGCAATTTCACAAAGATATCGAATTACATTGCAGGTAATCATCATAAACTTTACCATATAGCTCGAGACAGCCTGTGCCGTACAAGGTACAAGGTAAACCAAATCAAATAAAATGTATATGAATAGGTACTGTTTTCTAACGAAATGGCGGCCGATCACCTTATCTGATTATAAATGTGTGTCGGATGTACAGGTGAGTCAGCTTATCTGATTTGCCTCACAATTAATGCTGAGATAAAGTGTCTGGAGTTATTTATAAAGTCTGTGGCAGTTATTATTTCATTGGGTATATGTATAAAATAATATATACTTGGTATTATATTGGTAATATCTATTTACGCTACTTTAAACGTTTTAGTTTGCGATAGGTATGAACTAGTGATGTGCCGGATCGTTAAAAATGTATATCCGCGGATACGGATCCTAAAACGGATATTTGGTGTCAAGATCCGCGGATACGGATACGGAGACAGATCTTAACTTTCTTACTCGATCGGTGTCGGTGCGCGTGACCTTGAAACTATAGTTAAAGCTACTTGACACTGCGTGATAGGACATGTTTCGACTTATATAGAATTTAATCTATGTATTGAAAATTAATAAGCTAAAAGATCCGTAAAAGATCCGCCAAAAAAGTAACGGATACGGATACGGATACAGATCCGGATCTTTCTTCTGCCTCGGATATCCGCGGATATGGATACGGATTTCTGGCACATCACTAGTATGAACATACATAATATATGTGTGCTTACCTATTTATATTACAGGTAATTGCCTCCTAATTAATAGGTTATTATATATATAAGTATTGTAAATGTATAATAATCTAATTTAATGGCAGTATTATTGTATTATGTAATCATATCATAATTAGTTGTAATTATTTAGATAACGACCCTAGTACATGTTGTTATGTAGCTAAAATACTTTTAAAGTAAGTAAATATAATCTGTGTTCGAAGAACAGAACTGACTTCAATAAAAAAGCACAGAAAAGTACGAAATAATTGTCCTTTACTAATCAAAACTAGATTATAAAAATAACTTAATAAATACGATACCAATAAATACTTATGTATATAAATAAGTTTGACAGTTACTGAAGTCGGTGCCAACCTTATCAATTTAGTAGTAATTTCTGTTGTTTGTTTGGCACCGACTTCAATAACTGTCAAATCTATTTATATAGGTATTTGTATCATATTTTTGAAATTATTTTTGTGCTTTAGTTTTGATTAATAAAATAATTATTTTATAAATTTCAGTGTTTTTGTTGTGAAGTGTTTTTATTTTCAGCGTTTATATTTATTTTTTTGTCTTGTCTAAATATATATTTAGGGTAGATCTATAACTAATTTTTATCCAATTCTGTAACGGAACATTTAATAAAAGAAGCACCCAAATAAAAACGTTGAGGAGTTCTACACTTTATCATCAGATCTTAATTAAATATGGGACCACCCTGGACATATACCCTTTCAAATGAATAGAGAATTAATAAAATTTTTTTGGTACAATTGGTTTCGATACTGCCATGCCATGTGGCGTGCATGTAAACCAATCGGAGAGAATAGAGACAGCGTCGTGGCGACTTGCAGTGTGACAAAAACTGTATTGCGTTGCGACAAACCTGATACTTCTGTGCGAAGTATCTTTCTTGAAAAATTGACAAACGCATTGCTCTCATTTACCCGCTTATCCTGTAGATTTTTCATTGGAATCATGATCGGCGTTTCGCAAAAAGCACAAGCTGACATGCCTAATGTTACAGTTGGACAACGAAACATACATTAGGATAGTCCTATTTACGACAGATAGCATTAAGGGGGAGTGCTCCTTAATGGTATCCTCCTTAACTCACAATAAATAACGTTCGAATAGTCGTAACAGTCATTATAGATAAATAATTATGACATAGGCGACTAATTTGTTGATTAAATATACATTATATTCTAATTATACTCGTACACTCGTATTTTACAAATACAGGCTGGTTTCTTACATGTTAAAAAGCCTGGTAAGTACAGTAGAAATATTATCTAAACTACTAAATCGGCCTCACTATTTGCTTTCAATATTCAAGTATTACAATTAATGCCATTTATTATTACATTTAATAACTACACATTATGATATAGTGTATAATATACACATCTTTTATAACTACAAATAGGATTTCGTAAATATTACCTATCCACAACAATCCCAAATACCATGATTATTCAAGCAAACTTGTGTTACTTGCCTTGCAAACTGTCACGATGTTATACAATATAATCCATAGTATGTACATATATGTAACTACATAGCGCATAATAAATAGTGTATATGTCGTAATGGGATTGTAGAATCCGTTGTTTTACATAACCGCTGTTGGTTTTCTAAAACAGTTCCGTTTTGTATAACTGCTGAATGAAGCTCAGCACGTTTACAAAATATTTAACAAAACTTGTTTTATATTGTATGTTTTACAAAGTGTTTACAAAACTTTCATGTTTAGCAATTTGCAGGATAGTGTGAAATGAAACGTTGGTTTGTAAATTTTAGTTCAAAATTTTTCTGATCGTGGCTCTGCGTCATAACAACAAAAATGGCGTCCAAATAATGGTGTTATAATAATTATAACATCAATGCGTCTAAAGCAGAAAGTTGGTATACAAAATTTTAAGATGTGAATGTAAAGTAAAAATTTCTTTATGCCTCTAAGTGTCTCTCTAGTTTGATGCATCCGAATTGTCCTCATTTTATTACTCTTAATTAATTAATTATACTACTAAAAGAAGGACTCATTATAGATATAAATAAAATTTAATTACTTATGTGAAGTATCTATTCGTATTGTAATATTTCAAGTTAGAAGCTAATAAAATAGTATAAATTAATATACTTAGTTAAAACTACGAAATATACAGACACTAAATCCGTTTATGATCAAAAGTGAAAAAAGTTAAGTGTAACCAAAACATAACAAATATAGCAACTTTTAAGGCTATTTTCGCGATATTAATTTAGTAGAATTCGTCATAGTAATTCCTAGTTAGCTTGATAATAATTAGTTATCTATTAAAAACATTTAGTTTCATTTTCGTTATAATTTTTGTAAGGGTGATTACTTCATTGTTATTCCAACATTGTTATACCACCCGGCGCCGAAGGCAAGTTTCGGATGCACTAAGTGACTTTACATTATGTATATCTAAACCATGAGCGTATTACTCGTCCATGGTCTAAACGTGAGTAGCAGTATTGTAGAACATAACGCAATGACAATTCAGCTGGACGTCATTTAGCTGTTATACATTACGGTACTGTTTTAGAAAACAACTAGTGGTTATGTAAAACAGCGGATTCTACCATCCCACTGACACATATGTTTAGAAGTAGTAGTTATTTAGTTGTAAATAAGAAAGATAATTGTACATTTGTACGCACTTCAATTAGCGTTTTATTTAGGATTCTGTTGTAAACTTAGCACATAGTCAATATAATATACACATATATATAATACACACATATTTAATCTCGATAATGTACTTGGATGCAATTCATTTTTTATTACATATCCAATTATGTTATTATACATTTAATACATGATGCCTACATCAATTTAGAATGATTTTATTCCTAGTTAAGTAAATAACAATTGAATATAAAATATAAAATTTCATTCCAAAATTTTTCGAAATATAGGTACAATACGTTGACATAAAAATGTAGATAGAATCAACGTTAAGTATGACCGTAATTGTCATCAATGATTTCTATATTGAACGATTTGTAAGGATTTGATATTTTCAGTGATATGGTTCCGTACTACACAATGTTTGTCAGATAATTACATAATAAAATTAAGAGCCGTTAAACATAGGTAATAAAACATGTTTTAAAACATGGTACCGCAATTCATGCACGGTGTCCTCATCCTCACTACTGAGACGAACATACACCCCTCTCATGTCCATCTCCGCTAGGATGTCCAGGGGCGGAAACCACGCCAAGACTAACACCGCCTTTAGGCATATCGTTCGATACTCTCGTGCAAACTAAATTACCATCTTGCACTGTAAGCTAATGAACTATGCTCTGCAGCGTTGGACACGCGTTAGGACTTTGCAACCAAACAAGCACCTCGTAGAGAGCCTTGCATGACCCCTTCCTAAAGGCGGTGAACCTCCGAATTCGGTCCCCTAAAATTGGGCAGACACCGGTACTAGGCACTCCACTGATGTCCTTTCTATAGAAGTGCTATTCGAAGCCCCAACAACCCATATGGAGATCGACCCGTAGGATTGCGTCATATATGAGGTTTACAAGAGCGTTCCACCCAATTTCCCCGTAGAGACTCCATCCTTCCCGACCCACATATGAAATGCGCTACGTTTGAAGATATGTCCCAACGACGCGCAGTTGGTAGGATGTCGTATAGTCTTACTTGTAATGCATTCTGTGTTGCCAAGCCTTTGTAGTAAAAATCTACATTACAATGAATAAAGTTCCTGTACTATGTGTATCTATTTTTCATTTTGTATATGTACTTAAATGTTACAGTGAAATTAAAACGGGCTAAAAATAACATTTAAAATGTGACACCATCATAGATAAAATATTATTAATTATAAAACATTGATTCCTAAGTTTTCTACTTATTTTTCAGACTACGACAAGTCAAGTCTCAGTTTTGATGTTAATTCCAATACTATATCAACGTTGAACACATATAATGGCTTTTTAAATATGCTCAAATACACATTCATTCAATACAACAATACTACCTACAGCGATATTAACTTTAAGCACTATCATCCCAGAGAGATTCGAAATAATACGTTTATTGATCCTTTAATTAATTACATTGAGTCTGACATAGATTAAGAGATTTGAGTACTGATTATGTATGTTCGAAATCCAAAAGCTCTTCATTACTTAATAAAGCTATATAAATATGTAACTATTACGTATGTATAACAATATATTTTTATTAGATAAGATGCCAGTGAAGGTTTAAATAGATTTAAAGATATACATTTATTGAAATAAACTTCTAAAATTGTTATTATTAAATTAAAATTAACCAAAAATCACTAATAAGTATTTTCAGTTATGTGAAAAAATCACACAACTATTTTAGTAGATGTCATAATTGGGTAGTTAATTTTGTGAGAATTAAAAATTATATAACTTCAATATATGTATCAGTAATATAAAGTAATATATCATGGAGTCATATTTACAACTACAACGGAGGATCACTTGTTGGAATAGATTGGTTAAAAACAAACGTCTAACAGAATTATAAGGAAGAAATAGATAAAATTGTTATTACTTAACAAGATCCGAGATGTATCTGTTTTAATAGGTAAACAATAGGTACTATGACGTCCGTGATAATG
Organism: Zeuzera pyrina; assembly: GCA_907165235.1. NCBI lineage: Eukaryota > Metazoa > Arthropoda > Insecta > Lepidoptera > Cossidae > Zeuzera > Zeuzera pyrina. The sequence continues at coordinate 17,535,755 of OU015624.1, forward strand.
ATAATATAAGTCCTCATGTAAAGTTCTTACATTGCACTGTCGGAATTTTCATATCTGTGTGTTTCTATATACATACACCACCGGTAATTGATATGAATGCATTAGTAATATACCATAAACAAAGGAAAGTTAATATATCACCAAATCTATTAGAAATAACACTTGCTTCAAGGACGAGTACACTAAAGTTACTCTAAATAAATAGTCCAATAAACAAAGTAGCGCAAAATAAACGAGTACTCGTCTCACGTCGCTCGCTAGCTTCTCATCACGTGTTACATTCACAGCCTAGAACACCCCTTGGTGACAGTTCTTAAAAGCATAACACAAGTCGGTTTTGATTTAGTTCCGGACGGTTGATATTGTACAGATAATAATTATTTAATCATAACCGACTCGTTTCATTGCATTTTGCAGTTTCGCTTAAATTATGTCTTATCTTGCAGAACTCTGTCGTATCGCTTGGATATGTTTATGTAATTTTCAGCACCGTATTACCTCGTGAATACAGTAACATTAAGCTAACGATCGCCATTTTGTTCTGACCAAGGGCCACCTCCAGTTGTTTGCATTCTATCGTCTACGGCCAGCGACGACTCGACCGCAGGCTGCGCTGCCGGTCGGTGAAAGAGCTCCTCATTTATTTGCGCACCCCACGCTATGGATCCACCTCGTGGCAGACCTCCATATAGTCAGGGTCGTGCATGATGTCCTTTATCATATCTTTGAGCATAGTGTACCGTGGAAACATAGGGTATACCTTTGAGCTGACGTAATCCGACTGAAAAATAAATTAAGGTGCAATTATTTATTTAATTATTTCAATTAATAATGAATTCATATTTGGCACAAATCTTTATTAAAATTTTGTAACTTTGTATCTCAAAATATAGCATATTTATTGCCAGAAAACACCGTGATCAATAACTCAGGAACAATGGGGATATTATCTGACTTTCATTCTTTGATAGGTAAAAACAAAGATATCGCCCCAGTACGGCAACGGAGCAAGTGGCACAACTTAACCGTGGTTAAAGATGCTTAAGAACAGTGCTACTACATATTTTTAAACTTTCACGACTTGTACACATCTTACAATATTTACTAACGGGTCTATGTCGCGTTTATACTTTAAGGCTAATTACCTATTTTATCCCGACGTTTCGACCGGATTGCACCGATCGTGGTCACGGGCGGACTGCTGAGGACGAATGACGTCTTCGTAGCGTGCGGTTTTTTGCAACTACCCACACTCATTCAATGCATTTCTTAATTTTTGTTATTGTAACTGTCGGTACTTCGACACACCACACTAACGACATCTACACATTCATCGGTGCAATCCGGTCGAAACGTCGGGATAAAATAGGTAATCAGCCTTAAAGTATAAACGCGACAAAGACCCGTTAGTAAATATTGTAAGAAGTTTGCTACATGTGTATGTAATCAAAACTAGTGCTTGACTTCCGGAAATCCGGTTTGGGTGTAACTCTGGAATTGCGGTTCAACAGGAGATTTGATTTTCAAAACTTAAACATAATTAAGTTACGTTAAAAATAGACAGATACAGTTGAATATATGAATAATTTATTACAAACAAAATATAACGTATAATTTTTAAAATAATAATTTCGTTTTGTATTAAATCCGTTCAGCTAGTTTTGTTTTTCCTTACTTAACAAAGTAGATCTTTAATTTCTGTACGAAATTATCAAATACGAGTAAATGTCTTTTATAATGAATTTCGAAGTCGCGGAATTCTAGAGTTGGAATACTTAGCATCGAAATCCAATTCTGTAACTAAAATATGATCCAAGTTTCAAATCCTGTTCAAAACACATCAAAACGGAGATTAAAATTTAGATTATCTACGTTTTATTAATATTTGGTTATTAACGTTTTTTAACTAACTCTAGGAAGGCAATAAACTTTACCGATGTTTTCAATAAGCAGTTTCACTTTACGGAATTTTTTCACGCAACATAGCAGAGCGATCGCCTTACGGTTCGATGTTGGGCTTCTTTTAACTATTCAAAGTCCTTCTATCGAAAAATTAATTCTGTCATTGACACCGTGTGACAGTGTAGTTCATCTAAATCACTTCCTTAAATTGTTTTAACTGAACGTATGCTATGTTTTTAACAGTTTATTATCAATGCTTTCAGTGCACTGGATTGAAATCCAATAAAACATTCACATACTCGTATTATATTAATACCCGTCAGAATGGGAACGTTTGGAATGAAGGAACTTCATGTCCATTAGTGCAATGAATTATAAAAGTGTGGTAATTAGTCCTCAGATCTAGTGCAGACACCAGATTCTCCTGATTATATTATCTCGGTGGTATTATTAAATTATTATTATAACTGAAAGTGGATATTATACATTAAATAAATATAAATTGAAATGACTAAATATAGGTAGGTACTATCTATGATGATAAAAAAGCACGACAAGAAGTTTAATGTAACATATTCTAAGGCATGTCGCAGATTATGACGAATCTGCGACGTGTTTATCACCTAAATCCGTCAAGTCGCGTGGTTTCTTCAAGGGCGCGGGAATATATAAACTCATACAAACACATAGTACGCATAACCTCATTTTTCACCTACACAGTCGGGTACAAATTCGTAAATAATACAGAATATAATAGAAATAGGTTTCCTATACACACCTTAAGTTCTCTGATGAGGTTTCTTAAGCCGGTGTATTTCTTCAGTAAACGATATAAATCATTAGTCATTTGGGTGTTTTCGGCTTCTATTTGCGACGTTGTCATGTCTGAAAAAGACGCGAACATTATTATCTATGTGATTAAAATAATAATGAGTATTCGGAAAGCGGATTAATTTTAATTATGATAATATAAAATATTGTTTCAAGCAACTTGATTTATGACGTAATACGAATTTGCTCCCCTAAATTGCGCACTAAGGTAAGTAAAATACATTAAAATCTGTATCCCGTTATGGCATGGTCTGGAAGCTCAACTTATTTTATTGTTTGTGCTTAATTCGTGCTTAGGACGGGTTTGTGTTGAGACCGTAGGGTTTAATTTGAATTCAAGGAACTTGCCTACATATTTCATGTTTTACATAATTATTCATCAAACTGTAAGTAATTTATTCATGTATGTATACACATGGTATGTATAAATGCGTACGTAGACAGAATGTATATTAATTCTATTGTCATAGCTCTGAATGTGCTAAAAAAATGTGCGGTAGTGTAGATTTATCCCCTTAGTGTTGACTTTAAAAAACAATAAAGAATGAACTACAAAAAGAACTCCAATTCTTCTCTGTGCTGTCGGACGGAATTTAATTAGAAAGCCAGCTGGAGAGTCGAGACGGCAGATTTTCTTTTTTAGAGACTACAAGTTAGCTGGCCGCTAAGTTACTTATCGTAGCTTTAGGGGGTATATGAGTCAGCATTTATTATTTATTAATTTGTCAAGTACAGAATAAAATGAGTTTACGTTTATTTACCTCTAATCGTACAAAATTAACTATTACTGTAAGGACTAAAATGTATAAACCAAAAAATAAGTAATTTCGATTTGAACTCTACATAATCCATATTTAATCCGCATTTAATAAGGCGATAATATTTTCTCTTATGTATACGACCAGTTCCAAATAATAATTAATTACAAGATTCAAATTAAACTGCATATTAATTCATTTTCATTTTATTTTTCACTAAGGATAGAAAAAAATGTATTAAATGCTTCGTAATAAAAAAATAAAAATGTTATTTTCTTCCATGTTATTGGTATCTATAACAATTTTTTCTCGAATAAGTGATTAGCTAAGGTTACCCAATTTAAGGTCCTGAAATTGAGGGGAAATTGCGCTAGTGGGAGGGAGCACTATTTACACTCATACGCAAAAAAAGAGAAAACATTACAGGTAATAAAATAGCTAGAAAATAAAAATGAATGAACAAAATAATATTTTATTTCACAAGATTTTTCTAATGTTCGTATTGTGTTTCAATTAGCAAAACAATTATACGTAAAAGTATTCCCATTTCTAAGTTCTAAGTGATAAATTGGAAAAACATTGTCTACTTTGATAAAAATTCTATAGAGAGATCTAATTATTTTCCTTTTACCAGAATGTACACTATATGATTTAATTTATAACTAAAAAAATAAATTTTTAGCATATATGACTCAGGAATAAATCTCGCTTTTTTGCTTTTGTAGCCTCTAAAAAGTTTCCAATTATAAATGTACTTGGTTTTTTTTGTGCATTTTTTTTTAAATATAAGTATAAAAACAATGTTTTCTGAACCACTTTGCGAGAATTTTAGTTAGAACTTCACGTATTGTATATATGTAGTAGACATGATTTCAGAAAATTTTAATTATTATCCTTTTAACTCCGTCTTGAGATCTACTTTTTAAGTTACACCTATTTAGAAAAAAATGATAGAAAAAATTTTAACGTAAAAACAAGAAATTTCTAAGTAAAAATTACAGAATTTTTACCTAATTTTTACCTAATTTTTTAAAACGTTTTGTCTGCGAGTTACCATTGTAAACATTTAGAAAACGAAGTTTTTACCTTTTATTTTTTTTAAGCGAACCCGGGAGATGAGGATGTTAAAATTTTACGTGCATTTTTATAACACATTCATAAATATTATTTAAGTATATCAAAATTCTTATAGCCGAAATTTGAATTTCAACCGTTAATTGATTGGACTATTTTTTTAAAATATGTATAAGGTGCTTTAAATTTTTTTTCTTTACGTTGTTTTTTCTTCATTTAATTTTCAAACTCTACTTGAATTTCTCGGAAAATAAAGTGAGTTTAATACTCAAGACCTCTTCAGTGATATTCTTAAACGGTTTCATAGTTGGTAAAATCGTTTCTAAGATTATGAGAGATACAGCGATGTATCGCACGTCGGACCTCCTTTTATACATGGCAAAAATATAGTCATCATGTTAATTATTTATTGTAGTTCTAATATATTTTTTGATTCCGATTGTAAAGTTTTTATTTATTTATATTTTAATTTTTATTAAAAATATTTATGGAGTACGAATAAAAATCATTTATGTAATGTGGATATCCACCTGAGTGGAATCAGAGAGGGTAGCTAGTAAATTTGTAGAATAGTGAAATTTGTATACGTATGATTTATGATGATTAAATTGAATACTTGAACACAGCTGGCTTGCAAGTTTATTAACAAGGCATAACAAGAACAATAACATTTTGTGAATAAGAGAATTAATAATATGTAGAGCGTGAAATATAAAATTATTTGTAATTTTCCTTAGGAAAAATAAATAATTTTAATTAAAAAGTAATAAACATAATAATTAATATATTACAAGAAAATAATAGAAAAACAAATAATTGTAATTAAATATTACCATTCAGTCTCTCTACCCGTTCTTTTTTGTCGGCAGCCTCTTCGGCTAATTTCGATGACGTTTTGACTCCCTCACCGGACTTCTGCGTTTTCTCCATAATGGCGCAAGCTCGAAGAACAAATGCCGGCACTGTCTCTGCCTTTTCTTGTCGAGGTATTTCTACTAATGACCAGTACTGAGTTTCTAGACGAATGACATCCTGGAATTGATATTTCTTAGATCACAAGTTTGAATTTTAACGAACATCATCGCGCTTCTGTGAGCAGAGGTACAGTGCTTTCAGATCTGCTTTTTGTATCTCTGGATATTAATAATTAGCGTATTCATAATTAGTTAACTCTACTGAGTATGAATTAGAGGAAGAATGTTGATCAACATACTTCCTGTAATCCAGACTTGGTTCGCTTTGTAAAGTACATGGTCTATTCTCACCTTATGACTCACCTAAGTGTGTGTATATGTAAAGGAAATGAAAACTCGGTTTCATCATAACCATGGAAACCCAGTATTTAAATCAAAAATTGACAAAAGTTTAAAATAGTTTTCAATACACTGTTATAAGTACATTATTTAGAACAATTTATTCTGTGTTTTAACTTAATGAATTATCTGTAGAGAACTAAGGGCATTCATTATTGAGACGTGAGACAATTCGAAATATTTTTTCTTAAATTTAATAGTTTAATAGAAATAGATAGATTTAATAGTTTAATTTATAACAATTACGCTTCAACTTTACTAGTTCTTTAAAAAATGTGTGATAGATTGTATACGTATCTACATACGTGATATCGTAAATATTTATATGGTTGGTATACAACATAGATTCCCAACGTGGGCGATACCGCCCCTCGATAGGCGCTGGAGGCTTCCATAGGGGCGGTAGCGTATGAAGAGGCAAATGGGTAGCGTTGAGGCAGTCAAGAGAAGTAGTTAAATAAATAAATAAATAAAATATATTTTATTCTTTATGGACTTTGCGACTATTAAAAAAAAATTAATAAACAATTTTATTGTACATTTGTTTGTAGTTTTATTAATTTATACTTAATATTTTGTTATTTCTTATTGATTCTGTGTTTAGTCTTAAAATTTTAAAAAACAATTTTATTGCACAATTGGTTGTCGTTTTATTAATTAGTGCTTTATTATTTTTAATAGATAATGAACAGATAAATTAGGTACAGAGAATATGCAACAATATTTTAACATTTTATATAAAATTACCATTATAGACCAGGCACTAGGGGGGCATTGAAATTATTGTTCTCTTCTAAAGGAGGTAATGAAAAGGTTGAGAATCTATTGTATATAATAAAGTGACTACCCACGCTCTTGCGAAGTATGCATATTCTTCCGTATCAAAATGATACCGTAAGTAGGTTTATAACTTTGTTAATTGTTTTCACATCAAAAATAGTTACAATAAGTTAGTTACTGTGACATTATATCATGTTAGGTATAAATTAAAATGTTTTATGTAACTGTTATTATAAATCAACATAAATAAAAATGAACTGTTTTTGCTAAGCGCAAAACTTGAGAATTTTTTTTTTACATGTTCATAATAGACTGAGTAAGGTATTATTGAAAGAAAAATTGAAAAATTTGCCTAGAAAATTAGAAAATTCGGGAAAATTGAGTGCTTTTTTCTATGAAATTTTTATTTGGACAGGACAACGTTTGTCGGGACAGCTTAATTGAAAACAATATTAACAAATAAGCAATTTTGGAGAAACGCCAGTTTTTTTAGTTATTTTGGGTTAAATAAACTTAAACGATGTTTCACTTAATATTAATTCGATGTATTTTATTTACTCAGTATTAACATGCACGTAATGTTTATATAACACAGAATTACTTCCTCCTTCAGTTAAGACTTCTTTTCAACAAGTGACTACCACAAGTTTACGTGCAATCTTGCCTAAAGTGGATAAGTTTGAGCTGGACCACCGCCAATTTCCACCGTTTGAGACCATTTTGCCTCTATGTAGATATTCATTCATCTAAAAGAACATCACACTTTTGGGTTTAAAAACAATCTTTCCGTGCAAATTGAGATAAGTACGCTTTATTTTTATGATTTGCCCTCGTCAACTTTTCAGATAAATTAGGATCCATATTTTTTTTTGCTGAAATACAAAATAAGAAATAATAATATAGGAAAGACATTGGATATGTGGTGTCAGTTCCATATGCTTTTCCAGATTGCTCAAGTTATTAAAAAACAAAAATTTTAGTAATAAACATATTGCGTGGACAAGTTCTGTAGAAAACCCAATTGAATTACTTTTGTAAGACCTTTGAATCTTGAACGATCAAGCGAATGAAAAGAAAAGAATAAATTTTAATTTCCCGTCGGATGCAGGCTTATTCGCCGATAAATCGTGCCAAGCTATTAGTAGAAACCGACCTATTAAACTTTTATTTAAAAGGAAGCAGTTCCTCAAAACTTTCAGCTAAAATTATGAGAGTAACTTTGGAATGTACATTGTCAAACTTTGATTGAATGGGCATGTATTTGTACTAAAATTAATGATTCTTTGAAGAAATAGGTCAAGTACGAGTTCAATACGCACAGAGAGGGTTCTGTACGAAATTTACAAAATAGTAAATTAATGAAATCAGTTCCTAGATATTTATAATGCCTGTGACTTTTTTATTATATTTCCTGTAAACTTTGGGTAGGGTTTTAGATTTCTAGAAATTTTTATTATTCTATGTACAGCAGTTTTAGCTCGACAATCTTTCTGTTACGCAGAAATCTCCTACGGAAGGCACCGGAGTCACTCCTCTCACGCTGTGCCGAAGCACTTTTTTAGGTGGCAATCATTTTTTACAGAGCCCCCCCTTCAACTTCGCAGGGCTGTCCTAATACAGCGCGGACTATACGCGCTATCATCTTTCTCAGGATCGCATAGGTGAGTGGCCGGAGCCCCCACTCCGATAGGCTGCAACCCCGAAGGCCTGTTTAGTCGTTTCTTACGATAGGCGGGGAACACTGTAACCCTGTTCTCTGGCCCGGGCTACAGGGCTGCCAATTCATGAATTTCTCTTTGTTTAATACTTATGCTTATTATTTCTCCTCCTTATAATTCACTTAGTAACTGAGAAAATAGTAATAGAACTAAATAATGAGTGACCTAACAAAGGTTCCATTTTTCCTTTTTAAATACGGAACCCCAAAAATATGTGATTGAATATGAAACGAGTAAAATCTGATAACAACAGCAAATACAATTTTTGTTCCGTAATAAACCTGTCGATTTATTTATTCGAGAAATATTTACTAATCGTAGAACGCATTATAGAACTAGCGGCAGATTAACACAAGCATTACAGACACGTACTTGGGCCCTATTCTCAGGCCTCCACTAGCCTCCTCTCTTCGTCTGCTGCCGTTTCTTTGCGCGAACGTTTCTTTGAAAGAATACGCAATTGATGATCGATACAGACACGTCGCGAGTGACAATCACACACGGTACACGTTCACGTTCACTTACACAAACTAATGACTGTGAACGAAGCGTTGTCTTTTTGTACTTACTAAGTAGGTGCATTTTGACAATCACTTTTTATGTGGTGTATATTCAATATAATTTAAAGGGAGTCATGCGTTCGAGGTGACAACCAGGTGTGATGGACGCACAAGTGGCGGGACATCAGTACCTGCACAGTTTTACAAGCCATAAGTGCACTTGGAGCTTCATCCGAGGGGCCCAATCCAAGTAACAGAAGGCCTACATGATGTCTCTGCTTGAGGCCTCCGTAATTCTTAATCTGCCACTGCGTAGTACCCATATATTATATTAAATACAATGTCGGTTACATTTTATCCTAATCAAGAATTCTAGTCTAATGAGTCTAATGAGTAGATATGTGGGTACATTACGTCACATCATTTCCTATTTGGAGTGGACAGAGTACCAAGGCCGACATAAGACGCAAAAAAAAACACAGTTTGACGCCATTTTTGAAAAAATAGTAAAGTAACAGGTCGCTAGCCGATCACCATAACAGTTTAGTGACAAATTACAGACCTTACATCGAAAGATGAAATGAAACATATCAACGTAACTCAATTCTCAATTCCTCAGATGTGTTTTTGATACTTTGTTACAAAAGCCTGACTCGATAAACCGTTTAGCGGTATAATAGTATACCATAACAGCGAACATTCCCCCTGACTGGCCCTGACAGAGGTTGTACAATATAATGAAATCGTGCTAAGTCAGCGTTTTGTACGAAAAGTTATGAAATTCCTATATTTTTTTAGAGTGATTACTCTTTTATGTGGAAAATTTTATGGTTTTACGAAGAGCCTTTTCTTTTATATTACAGTTCTTCCAGTTTTGATATTATAATGCCAAGTAAGGATTACGTATATACATTAACTATTATTAAATTTTAGTTTTTGTACGAATTACTATTACAGTTATTTAAAGTTATTTAAACAGTTATATGTATAGTTAGTTATACTATAGTTACTTATAGTGTCATTTCAAATCTACGAGGTTTCAATCTTAGCTTACAAATAAAAATAAAATGTTGTTCGTTGCTAAACGCAATACTTGAGAACGATTGGGCACATTTTTTTTGCATATTTGTAATAGTCTAAGTAAGGTTTTTGTGGATAGAAAAATTGGAAAAGTTGTCCGGAAACTTGTAAAATTGGGAAAAAATTGAAACTATTGGATTTTTGTATGAACTCAAGACCAGATTTCAATAACAGTAATATATCTAATACCTACTGAGCCACAGCAACACGTGGCCGGGCACAGTAAAAAATATTATTAAATTTTTTTATAAATAGTATAAATATTCTATGTACGCTTTAAACCACCCATTCCCAAAGTGGGCGATAACGCCCCCCTGTGGGCGCTGCAGGCCTAAAGGGGGGCGGTAAGAGACCCAGAAAAAAAATGGGGGCGTTGTGTAGAGGCCTGGGGGGTGATTTGTAATTTCATTTAGCTAGGAGGCATCTTAGACAACGACTGCATGAGCTCTCTACTCAGTAGACAAAATAAGTTTGGGAACCTAGACTTTAGACGAAGAAATGGGAGAAACACGCCGCCGTTTCTTTCCTTTATCTTCAAATAAAAAATATAAATTGTTGTGGGACATTTGTAACATGGAAAAGTAAAGGAGTTCTGTTGTTTATATTGTATTCTTTTGCTGTTTATACAAGCTGTAAAATAAAGAAAAATAAAGAAAATTATAATAACTAAAATTATTCAGCAATAGAGACTTTAGTCCGTAAAAAACGAAATACCTAAGAATTTTTTTAACAATGACATTTTAGAATTTTGTCTATAAATATTCCATTCATTAGGTTGGAACAATATAAGCTAAACAAATAAATTAAAGATCTGTTACATAAATACATATTTTAAAATAAACTGTTTTATATTTCTGTGGAGACTACAGAGTAGTTAGTCAAGGAGACATCAATCAAATGTTTTCTGAAATTTTTTGGTACAAATATTACATTACTTTTATGTAATATTTAATACAGACTAATTTAACTCTAAGGCTTTCCGTGAATCTTCCTCATTACTCAGAGTGCATTCAAAAGACGACTCGCTTTTACATGAAAGAATAAATTATTTATGAGTAATGCCGCAATGGTGTATGGTAAAAAGATTCAGATGAGCCTGCTGTAGTGTATCTTCTATACACAGTATAATTTGATACTTTATTTTATATATTCATATCGCAGTAAGAGTGTCTGTTTGCGAGGATCATATTTTGAGGAGAGCACACTCTATTAAAAGTTAAAGTGAAAATTCTTTATCCAAATGGACTCCTTTGAGCACTGTTTATTGCTTGTTTCGATTGGTCGCAATAGGACTGTATAAATCCTTGAGCACTAACCTCGTGTCTTGAGTCCGGCTGGTCTTCTTTGGGAGCTCCCAGGCTCTTGAGGGTTCTGAATTTTGGACGAGGGCTCAAGGATGCGCGACAATTTTAATTTCGACGTCTGTACGCACGCGATGCGACACAGAATTGTATGTGTTAAAACCATAACAATAATATTGGAAATATTATTTGTAATAGAACGAACGCAACAATGGTGCAACGAACTAGATTAGTTCAACATTACATCTCATCACTCTCATTCTTCCTATGAAGTAATGTCTTTCTCATCACTCTTTTTTTTGTTAATGTTGCCAACACAAAAAACAAAAAAAGTTACACCGTAACACTAACAAATTTAAATTAAGAATTATTCTACAAGTGCTTTTGACGGTGACTTTAAGACTGACATATTGAAAGCGGTGTTGAATTTTAAAAGGAGTGTGTACATGGTTGTGTAACTACGTAACCTCCTGATATACAGAATTATGATCAGAGGCTGGTCCGTTAGTGTAAAGGGGCATCCACAAAAACAAACCATTCTTAGATAACATTAGTTTTCACCAATCTAACGGTTCCCTAGTAGTGTCAGACATTTTATGTGACGTTTTATTGTTTTCATTGTGACTATTCGTTTCTAAAATATTATCAGTAAAACAAATGTTATTGTTTTACTTCTAAATTTCTATATAGTATAATATGATAGATTATTCTCTATATTGTTAAAAACTAACACACAAAAAATATTCGAAAATTCGTTCGTTCGGTTCGAAAATAGTTCCTAAATTTAGGAGATCTTTTAACTACATGGAGGCTCCTAACGTTTCGTGAAACGCAAAATCTTCGTTAGCCGACCCATATCTTTTTTTTAGGAATTCGTTAAGTATTAGGGGACTTTGGTGAAATCGGGCATTATTTAATTACAATAGCATATTATTATGAGAATGAATATTTGTGCAAATCCTAATAAGTTGAGAGTTTGTATTGTTTTCTGAAACAATTATGTATTAAATATGTCATATGACTTTATGATTTAGTTTTGTTGTCGTTTATAAAAGTCTAACGTATTTTCTTTACAGTCTACACGTGCCTTGATTTTAAAAATATATTTTTTATCATTCACTGTTAGGTATAGCTCTGTAGTCTATACATATAAAATACGGGATGAATGTATATCAAAGTCAGAGTGCTGTCGACCTCGGTGGCGTCACTTCGCTCTTATTGTTACTGCATTTTGATTTATGATGTCTATTGCTCCTAAAGACGAATTTATACACCTTCGCAGAAAAAATGATTTATTGTTTTGTTTATAAGGTGAAAAGTCCCAAAATTCTAATATTATAGCACGTATGCTTATTAATACATCTCGTATATTTATAACAGTTATATTTATAGCAGGGTAGACAGTAGTACCAATTATACATATATACATACATATATATCTTCACGCTGTATCCCTAACGGGGTTGTCAGAGAGGACTGATCGCCAAGCGTCGCGGTCCTTACATATTTCTTTCGCTTTCTCAAATCTCATCATTCTCCTCACACATTTTTGCTTAGGTGTGTGAGTGCTTTTGACATATTTGTCGGCTAACACTGGCTATTTGATCTTAATAAGGCAGCCTTGGTCTTTCTTGGCTTCTTTTACCTCGCTTTCGCTCTATAGATTTTCTTCGTCAATTTTTCATCACTCATTCTTTCTATGTGCCCGAAACATCTAAGCATTCCTTTCTTCATTATGACATATGACGTATGTACGTAGCTCTTCATTGCTTATTTTATCCGCAAGAGTGACACCGCACATATTTCGAAGAGATCGCATTTCTATTGCATTTATCTTACTTTCACTCGATTTCGGTTATATCCAGGCTTCATTACTGTACAATAAAGTTGGAATCAATACCGCATTGTGAATGGTCATTGTAGCTGAGTTAGATATATTCACACTGCCTACTAATGCGGACAGAGCACCGTTCATTTTATTGCCAGCAGCTACCCGTCTCTCCACATCCAATTCACATCTTATATTCCTCGAAAACGTACTCTCCAGATATACAATTTCATTCACTTGTTCTAGACATTTTCCATTTACCCATATTTCACACTTTGTCTGTACAGGAGGTCAATTGAGGAAGCGTGCTCATCGCGACCCCTGGCAGCCTTTTTCAGGGCTGCAATTCCTCTGCTGTGTAAACCATGCGGGTCAACGTTAGCAATAGAGATAGGGCGTCCCCGAAAGCGTCATACACCGATTTGTCCTCGCTGGTGTGAGCAGATAAGTCCGGCGCTGGGGACCGCCACCCAACACGCTGTGCACCTCGCGGCGGGAAGTGGAGGGAGGAGCACAGAATACTTCCCATTAATGGTTTATTTATTGCTGTAATTTTTAGTCGTATTGAATTCAATTTGTTAATGTCTTAACAAATTAGTTTGAAAATATAGTTATATATTCATTTCGTACATAAATATTGTATTTATCGAAAAGATAATATCTATTCCATCAATATATTAAATTGGCTTTAACAATATTTCAATATTTTTCTCTACTTTAGTTGTTGTCCAGGAGACAAAGCACTTTTAGACGTCCAAGAAATCTTATAATTATTTATGGCTTTTTTTCTATTTTATAATATACATGTCAAAAGCACCCGTATACGTAGGCGAAACTGTGTGAGGAGAATGATGAGATTTGAGGAAGCGAAAGATGCAAGGACTGCTATACTTGGTGCTGTCCTCTTTGACTACTTCGTTAGAGATGCAGCGTGAAGATATGTGTGTATATTCTTAATATTTACAGTATAATAATTCCTGTTCATAAATGTACGTTACCTACCACGATTTATAAATATTTAAATTATTATAAATAAATAAAAAAATATTTGAACAACCTAACCGTCCAATACAAAAAATCGTTGATCAATCCTAATGTTTTTGACGTTCGTATACGAGGGATACCTCGAATGGAGGGCGAACTTCGGGCTCAGAGTTTTCAAGATGCTTTGTATTCGGTTTTCTTAATTATACTCTGAACATTCTAATTAAGTAAACATCCCTGTCTTCTTTATAGTTTAGTCATGTCTGACAACACAACAGACAGAGGGACAGTCGATTTATTTCGTCTTCTTTGGCTGCTTCATTTTAGTACAGAGATGTAAGTTGGTAACCTAAACCCGGAAACGTAAAACCAAAAAAAATCATTTTTGAAATTCTATATTTCTATCTTTAAAATTGCTATGGAACTTTAAATGAATGCGTGTACATCACTCTTAGCCGGTTTTCTTTGTGCATAGCAATAATATTCAGTTGTTTATTAAAAGAACGAGTGGTTTCATTTGCCGTTAATATTAACATCGTGAAGACATATGGAATTATACATACATTACGTATCTTCACGCTGTATTCCTAACGGTGTAGTCAGGGAGGCCGGAGCGCCAAGCTTAGCTGTCCTTACATACTTCTTTCGCCTCCTCGAATCTCATATACTTACTGAGTTATATGTGAGTAATCACTACGAGTAAGAACTACATCACTACAGCTACGTCGGCTCCGTGTATTTTGTGAATTTAAAATCGAAATAAATACATAATAACCTGTTGAAAATCATAAATGGACAAAATAAATAACTAATTTACAGCGTATAATGTGGAAACAGTGATATAAGAAGTGATAAAGCTTTAAATAGTGGAAGAAAAACCGAGTGTAAATAACTTAGTTATGCACCAACTAATCTGTAACTAAGAAGATATATGTGAAACAATGACCGTCAAAAGCAAGTAAACTAACACCGAGCAGTGAACCGTGTAAATTAATATAAACTCAGTGGATTTTTTTGAAAAACACAAAAAAAAAAAACAAACTAACAACCTAAATTACACCGATTTGGCAAAACTTACACTCTAATGAAGAAATTTACACCATCTGTTGACATTTAGTTTGGCTACAAAGACCAAAGAGTTTAAGTAGGTTGTTCGAGGGACTAATACTAATAGTTCCGAGTAAACCTACCAAAGGGCACCTCCAAGGCTAAAACAAGTTCAAGGGACGCAAGAGGGACGGTTGCAAGAAAGCACCACCAGTACAATAATCAACGCCATCTGTCGACACCTGGATGAACTACAACAACTCGAGAGTAAAAGACGTCGTCGGTTGTTTTATTTGTTATATGTATTTGTGATATTTGTATAATTTCCAAAAAAAAAAAAAAAAATCAAAACCGCCAGAAGACACCATTACGATTAAATCAATAGTTCAAGAAACGGTCACAAGAGGGCACCATCAGTGCAATAAAAAACGACCTGAAATCTTTTTGAACACTTTTTCAACAAGCCGCTTAGTTAACATGGAGGAAGTTATGGAAGCACTACGAAATATTCAAAAGGAGCTTGACGAACAAAAAATTACTATTCAGCATAGCGGTGATAGGGTGACCGAACAAGTCACACAAAATATAAACAATATACTGGAGGAAAAGCTCAGAACTTTAGAAGAAAAACATGAAAACCTCAAGATAAAAGTAGAAAACCAAGAAAAAAGACTTTATTACCTGGAAAAGCAGGCAAGACAGAGAAATGTAGTCTTCTTCGGGATAGAAGAAACCGAAACATCATATCCAAATATGGAAAACAACATGCTCAAATTTATAAAAAAATACTTCGGTTTAGATATCGATCGAAGTGACCTACAAGCAATGAAGAGAATAGGAAGAAAAGGTGAACGAAGTAGGCCAATTACAGTTACATTCTCCACACTTGGCATAAAAATAGATATATTAAAGAAGAAAGGAGCCCTGAATGGAACTTCGTATTATATAAAAGAAGATTTTCCGCAATATGTATTACAAAAAAGAAAAGAGCTACAAGAACAATTAAATATTGAAAAAGGGAAAGGAAATAACGCGGTAATAAAATACGATAAACTTATAATACTAGACAGAAAGAAGAATACAGCAGGCAACAATAAAAGAATGCTATCAACATCTCCGGATAACAACCGCCTCACACAATCAAATACCAATAAGAAGAACAAATTACAACAGTCTGGCTCAACAATCACGAGATCCAATAGCATCTCAGAAGGATTTATTAAACCAAGCATGTTAAATTTCCTTACAAATACAAGCACAACAAAAACAAAATTAAATAATAACCAAGATAATAAGAACAAAAAGGCATAGCAAATAGCCCCCTCCTCCCACGTAGATATCACAAAAAATCAAACTAATACAAGAAATACAAAATATCTTCCAACCCGGCTGGTCACCGTGGAAGAGTATGACCAAAACCCTCCAAAGAGTGGAAACTACAACACGAAACAAAGCCATCAATTAAAAATTCTAACTTATAATGTCAGAACTTTATCATCATATGACCGTCTATTGGAATTAGAAGAAAACTTAAATAAAATTAAATATGATATTATTGGAATCTCGGAAGTAAGACGACTCGGCAACAAAATAGAAGAAAATGAAAGCTTGGTACTCTGCTACATAGGACACACACCAGGAAAACACGGAGTGGGATTCATAATAAATAAGTCCCTGAAAAGCAACATAGAGAGCTTTATTGGATTAACGGAACGAGTCGCTACACTTAACATGAATATAGGAGATACCAAGATATCCATAATACAAGTTTATGCACCCACAGATGCAGCAAGCGAGTACGAAATAGACGAATTTTACAAAACAATAGAAAAAGCATTAGAAACAGCACATAAGCACATAATAATAATGGGAGATTTTAACGCGAAGATCGGAGCTCCTAAAGAGAAAGAATACTTAATTATGAAACGATACGGATACGGGGATAGGAACGATAGGGGCCAGAGACTCGTAGACTTCGCACTCGAACATAAGTTAACAATCATAAATACGTGTTTCAAGAAAAAACAAAACCGTAGATGGACGTGGCGATCTCCGACAGGCCAATATAAAAACGAGATTGACTATATTCTCTCAAACCAGCCAAGCCTATTCCAAAATATAGAAGTAATTAATTTGAACTTTCCATCAGACCACCGACCAATCAGAGCAACAGTTAAATTCTCCAAACAAAAAATAAGTAGAACCAAATTTACAGTCAAACAAGCAAATCAGCTCAAAAGCAAAAACAAAATAACAAAATATAAGGAAAACCTAACATCTGTGCTATCTGTTCCGTCGACCTGTGAAGAAAACAAACTAGTACAGAAAAACTACGATAAAATAGTAAATGCTATTTCGCAAAGCTTGAACCTTGCCCAAACAAAGAAAGAAGACAATAATAGCCATAAAATACTACAAGAACGTACAATAAACTTATTAAGAAGAAGAAGTGAACTACAAAAAACTAAAAACAAGACACGTTCAATGAAAAACGAACTTTCGGCCCTGTACAAATTAGCCAATAAATATATTAAAAAAGATTATGCAAAGTATAGACTAGACACCATAGAGAGATACCTCTTGACCAATGGAAGTTCAAAAAAAGCCTACAAAGAACTTAGAACCTGTAGACCTTGGATAGAAGGTCTAAGAGACCTGGGGAAAAACCTATGCAAACGAACCGAAATAATCAATTCTGCAACTGAATTTTACAGAAACCTATATAGTGACAACTCACGAAGGAATGAAATTACAAACAGTATGAACGAAACAGAATGCGGTAACTCTATTGAACCAATAACTGAAACGGAAATAATAGATTCAATAAAAAAGCTAAAACTAGAAAAAAGCCCTGGATCCGATAATATTACAAATGAAACAATAAAAACAGCTCCCTTAATTTTGGCAGGGCCGCTAGCAGAACTATTTAATCTCATACTTAAAAACTCGATAACGCCCACTCAATGGTCGGAGGCTAATATAATATTGATATATAAAAAGGGAGATCCAAAAGATATAGGTAATTACAGACCCATTAGTTTGTTACCGAGCATCTACAAACTTTTCTCCTCCATCATAAATAAAAGGATAAGTACTGTAATAGAAGCAAAACAACCGGTAGAGCAAGCAGGCTTCAGAAAGGGATTCTCTACAGTCGACCACATACACACATTAGAATTAATTATAGAGAAGTACCAAGAGCAACAGAGACCGCTATATATCACCTTCATTGACTACCGGAAAGCCTTTGACTCTGTGACACACTTAAGTATATGGGAAAGCTTAAAAGAGCAAAAAGTAGAAGATAGATACATAAAGATCATCAAAAGTATATACAACAACAATATTGGAAGAATAAAACTCGAATCTTTAGGCACACCTTTCCATATAGAAAAAGGAGTAAGACAAGGAGATCCGCTCTCACCAACACTATTTGTAGCCATCCTTGAAAGTATTATTAAAAAGATTGACTGGAGTAAAGCAGGACTATATATACAAGGCGCCTACCTAAGCCATCTGAGGTTTGCAGATGACCTGGTACTGCTGTCAGAAACAGGCAACGAGATGCAACACATGATTAAATCCTTACATAAAGAAAGTACTAAAGTTGGACTGGACATGAACTTATCAAAGACTAAAATAATGACAAATAGATGGCAAAAACCAATAATAATTGAAGGAGAACTATTGGAATATGTGGAAAAATACATTTATCTAGGGAAAATAATAAGTTTAGACAGAAATAGCAACATGCTAGAAATAGAAAGAAGAATACAACAAACCTGGAATAAATATTGGAGCCTCAAAGAAATTTTTAAAAGTAACTTACCAATAGCTATTAAAACAAAAGTGATGAACACATGTCTTTTACCAAGTTTGACATACGGGTGCCAGACGTGGAAATTCTCCTCCAAAGCCATAAATAAAATTAATACCTGTCAAAGAGGTTTAGAGCGAAGCATGTTAAAAATAAAGAAACTAAACAAAATAAGACACTACAAGATACGAGAAATAACTAAAGCAACTAACGCCTTGAGTTACGCACAAAAGCTCAAATGGAAGTGGGCGGGACATATCGCAAGACTGACAGACCAGAGATGGACAAAGAAAGTGACTTGGTGGAATGGACCGTCAGGCAAGAGAAGCAAAGGAAGACCGCTGAGCCGCTGGGAGGACGACATCAAACGAACAGCTGGCACAAACTGGAAATTAATAGCACAGGATAGAGACAAATGGAACTCATTGGAGGAGGCCTTTACCCAAACCGGGGTTCTTACAAATAAGCTCAAAATAGAATAAGGACTAAAACATATTTACTAATAGTGATACTTACGTAATAAATAGAATACTAAAAATTGTTATATAAAATATATGTAAAACTTATATTAAGTAAGAAATAAATAAGGCTTTATTATTATTATTATTATTATTATTATTATGTGAGTAATATAATAGATTTGCTTGCTTCTATTTTTTTTTCTTTATCGAGTTCCAGTATTATATACATTATTAAACTTTACACCACATGCATTTCCCATTCAAGCCGGATCCATCCAAGCCACAACGAATCAATTAACAATCTGGTTTTTGAGATTTGAGAAATTATAATTACCTATTCATTTTAGTAAAAATAATTATGAAATTCAGTAGAATTTCGGAGATGCAACTTTGTGCAAAACAGGGTTTTCGTCAGGAATTTTTTTTACCGAGATTTTTTTCTCCAATCATGTTTTCACGTTGAAGGCATTCGAGTTGAGTTTAAGTTGTATGTGTCCAAATATCTAACTTTCAGTCTTCTTCGATAGCGAGATCTAGGTTACAAAACACACCTAAGTAGTACAAAACAATGTATGTCTCCCCTCTAACTTTTCAATTATGAGAAGGAATATTCTTAAAAAATTTGAGGTTCTAGAACCTTGAAAACGTTTTCAACGAAAATAGATTCGAATATATCGTGACAGATATGATAGATATTGTGATAGGTTACAATATGTAGATATATTGTGTAATTATTGAAGTATGGGATATTTTTTGTTACACTCTAAGCGCCTACAGGAATAACTTTCTTTTTCAGTGTCTCTGAGAAATATTTTGAAGAACAAATTTATTTTTGCTGCCGATAAAATGAATATTGTGCATGCGTATATAATAATTTTTTTTTTATAATTAACTCTGAACTTTAACTTTTACCGTGATCTTTCTTGCCAATTACGGAACCCTTGACTATTATTGCGTCGTCCGACACACACTTGGCTAGGTTTTTATCTTTATTTTGAACTTCTGGATATGCAAGTACCACACGTGTGTTAGAATCGAAGATAAAGATAAAAATTTTAGAAAAAAATTAAACCGATTGCAAGGAAAACCACTGAAAAGTACAAAATAATTTCCTATCCTAATCAAAACTTAAGTTCAAAAATACTTTATAAATACAATACAAATACCTATATAATTAAATTTGACAGTTATTGAAGTTGGTGTCAAACCTACCAAATCATGAACTTGAGAACGGAAGGTCTTCAATAACTGTCAAATTTAATTATATAGGTATTTGTAACGTATTTATAATGTTATTTTTGTACTTGAGTTTTGATTAGTACAGGAAAGTTACTCGTATTTTGTTCTTATCAGTGTTTTTTTTGAACTCTTTAATTTTTTTTAAAATTTTTTTATTCTCCCTTTTGATTGATCTTACCCTAAATAAATATCTTGTGTAGGTCTACAATTAACTTTTTTTCTCAGTCTGGAGAGCAATTGCAATCAAGAGAATCATCAATATAAATAAAGGTTACTTGGTTAGCGATACTTGGTGTTATTTGGTATATCTTCGAAGTCCAAGCTTCGATACTGGTGAAATTTAAATGGAACCACCTCGGAAGTATACCTTTTCAAACAAAAAAGAATTTTCGAAATCGGTCCACAATTGACGAAGTTATCAGTGAACATACATGAAAAAAACATACACCAACAGATGAGCATAGAAACTCCTTCTTTTTTCGAGTCGGTTAAAATTTAGTTTATCGTTAGAACATAAAAGTTGGATAATTAACAGTATTGCGATTTTTAATTTTTTTTAGGAAATATTTGAATTTCTATGCTTAATATTTTCGGCATTAGGGTTATCTCTTATTTGTTTAGGCAGCTCGTTTCTTACAGGTTATACGAAATATAATAAAATACATAGTAAAATTACTTTGAAAACTATACGCGTTTGTCTGATCATCATCATAACAAATCGTTAGGCTATTGATCGAAACGTGACCTGCCATTCAAAAGATAAGAATCAGTTAACTAAAACTTTTAGCTTTGAAAGTATTGATTATTTGTGTACAATGGCAGTTTACATGTACCGTCTGTCCATCTGTTATAATGTATTTTAAAAACTATACGACACACAAATTTGTAATTAATATAATATAATAATTCATTAACCCATAAATTATGTATTTAGTACTAATTATTATGAATTAAAAATATTTTTAATTAACATGTTATTACAAGAATGAAGACGATGGGACTAGACCCAGACATAATACAAATACGCCCAGAATGGCGAATTAAGATAAGAAGAGCTGACCCCAAAAGACATGGGAAATGAGGCATGGAAGAAGAAGATTACTGCAAGAATGTTTTAAATATATGCTAAATAGTCTAAAATTTTAAACATAACAGGGATACAACAAGTTCTTTGAATTGAAGTTTACTGCAAAGTTTTAACGAAAGCCTGCCCTTTGTAGGTCTTTAGACAATTTCCTTGTACTTAGATAGGTAAGTATAAAAATGAATGTTTATGTACACATATACTAATCTCTAAATTCCAACACCGATTGACCGATCACTATGAATGTTGGCACGTATATATATTTTTAATGGAGAAGGTTTTTGTACTAACCACTTTTTGTTGTATGTCGCCACCACGCGGATGAAGTCGCAGGCATAGTCTAGTGATTTTATAAATTGTAATTTTAGGTAAATATTCCATGGTACTCTCTGCTCAAGAGTGGAATTCCTATTTGACTGGTTTTTTTTCATTTATCCGCATTATTTGATACCGTAAACCGACATTTTCCATAGGATTTAATTTAAATGACTGTTTATTAAAAAAATAGGTACAATTCTTGCATTTCATGATATCTAAAGAGCGATTTTAATTTCAATGTCTACCGCGAAAACAAACGCTTGTATCTATTGTTTTTTGACTTGTACGTGAAATATCTATTTGTAAATGCAATTTGACAAGTGATTGATTTATTATATTTTTATTTTTGACTACACTACCGTGAGAATACGATAACTTTTTAAAGATGTATCCTTTTGCATTGGGCTTATTGAATTCCTTAAATTGGATAGAGTAAACTTTACAGTATTCTGTATAAATAAGTAAGTAAATACGAAAAGGACTCACTAAAATTCGCAGATATAAGAAAAGACCACAAAAAATTCCCTTCCCACAATATTTATCCTTTCTCCTCTTGTTCGTAATTATATTGGTTTTTCTAATATTATAATGATATTAGGCTTTACAGAAGCTATTGAACCAATCTGAAGATGAGGGTGGCAGGTTAATTTCATAGTTAAACGAACTTAAATAAAACGCCTGTACCGAAAGCAGTTTCCGTGCCCGTAAAAAAAACAAAAGGTTTGAAATCGAAAAAATGAAAAGGTTGAAAGTCTTTGGGTACAAGGGATATTGTTATCTGATTGTAATATTATATTCCATTATAATCTGATACTACTTTACAATATTCCATTGCTCTTGTGATGTTGTCTACTTGGAAATATACTTTAACAACTACATCGGAAATACATATATTTCCTTACAATGGAACAAATAACCAAAAACAAAATAGCTTATATTTAGAAAAAATAATGAATAACGACCTACTGATGGCACTTGATATATTTTTACTTTCCTTTTTGTTTTACTTGATATTCATTATGAGAAATTGATTTATAGTGAAATAGAAGAGATACGAACACAAGAAGTACAGAAGACGATACTTATTTTGCCGTGGCGACAAATAATAATGGTACTAAATAAAAATAAGGATGAATTTACGAAAAATATCAAGCGTGTAATCACAAACAAAGTACAAAGTCAACGTCAAATTAATTTATTCAAGTAAACCTAAATGCAAGGTATTTTTGAACGTCAAATTTACCTACTTTAGTTCGGGTTGAAAAGAAAACTGGACACTGAGAAGAACCGACAAGAAACTCAGTTAGGTATCATTTTTTCAACATCATTCTAAAGTAGTTACTTAAAATACATTATCCATAAAGACAGAAAATACATGCAGAGAGAGGATTATTTCCAGACTATTGTTGTGTCTTCAAATAAACCGCAAATTTTGTAGTATGCTTTTACAATCAGTGTGCGCTTAATAACAAGTTTAAATCTTTCCGTTATGTGAGTAATTTCTTAAGGAATTTTATTATAAAGACGAACACAGTTGTCCAAAAATGAACCACTTGACTTTTGTAATTTAAATTTGGGAATAACTAGCTGATCACGACTACGAGTTTCCATACCATTAATAACGCCTTTCTTTTGAAATAGATCTGTATTTTTTCTAGTGTACATTATGTTTTGAAAGATGTATAACGAGGATAAGGCGATCACAATAATGTCTATGTAACAATCTCTCAGCGACTCTCATGCGTATACACTGTATATGGCACGTAATGTCCTCTCTTGTAAAATAAAGATAGATTTCATATGCGCCACTGATCCCCACAGTAGCAGGCCATAAGACATAAGGCTATGGAAATATGCGAAGTACAGCAGCCTAGCCGTAGCCACATCTGTTAACTGTCTATTACGTTTTATACGTATATTGCCGAACCGAGCTTATTGCCAAAGTCCCTATATGGTACGCCCACTGTAACTTATTATCTATTGTTAAATCAAGAAAAGTAGCCGATTTCGCTAATTCTAATTGTTTCCCACCCATTTTTAGTCTATTATGGATTCTGGGTACATTGGAAACTTGACACGATTGGTTTTTTGTGCATTCAGTAGTAAATTATTAGCAGCGAACCATCTCAAGACATCTACAATATGTATTTTCTATTTACTTTAAACAATAATGTTGTGTCATCAGCAAATAGTATTATTTCACACAGATCTTTAAGCATAAATGAAAGATCATTAATGTAAACCAAAAACAGGAACAGTCCCGAAATTGATTCATGGGGAACGCCCATCTTTAATTTAGAACCGACAGATGTAACCCCATTTACACTCACTTTTTGTTCTTGGTCAGCCAGATATGAAATCACGAGATCGAGAGCTTTGCCACGTATTATATACCACGTATTTATCTCGTATTCCATAGTATTTCAGATTGTAAATCAAAGTTTTGTGACAAACACAATCAAAAGCTTTGGAAAGACCACAAAACACGCCAATGGCATCCCGTGACCCCTTCCAAGCCTCTAGTACAGTTTTGACCTAGCTTGCTCCCGCATATGTTGTTGACCGCCCTCTCGTGAAACCGTACTGCTGACCATGAAATATCCAGCAAATGTTAAAATGTGCCGGCTTTTGGGTTGAAGATTATTTTTTCGAATATTTTACTCAACGCTGGCAATATCGACACCGAGCTGTAGTTTGTAGGACGTGACTTACAACCCGATTTAAATATTGGTATAATTTTACTATGCTATTTATACTATGCTATATATTTACTAAAATCAGTGTTACTATTGGCATTATATTAGCCAGTATATGAGCTGATAATCCTCACAAATCTTCACTTTTCTTTTTTTTAGTTGTTTGAGAGTTTTGTCTATCTCAAATGAAAATGTGGGCCTGAACTGAAAACTAGGGAACCACTTTCCACTTTCACTTTCCACTTTTAATTTTGGCTTAAGAGTGCCCGTGCTGCATGTACAGAGGATGCTAGACCACTAGTAATTTCTATAGGTGCATTTGAAAAAAAAATTAACAATAACATAAGCAACCTATTTTTTTATTAACAATGATTTTATTATTAACGTATAATGAGAGGTCTTCATTTTTCTTATTTTGTTTATCTACTTCTGTGTTAATAATGTTCTATATCACTTTTACTGGCGACCGATCTAATTTTTCGGACAATAATTTCTCAGTACATAAATTCTCTGTAATAATTTCTTATAGCAATAATTTCTTATGTATAAAATTTCTCCGGCTATAATTTCTTAATTTTATATTAATATTCTCAAGTGCCGCGGCAGCGGCCGGCGAAGCGCCAGAATAGAATCCACCTTATAAGAATATTGTTTCTGGGTCGGTTAGGTTAGGTAAGTATATAAACCACAATGCGCGAGCCGAGCGAGCGAAGCGAGCGTGCCGCGGCAGCGGCCGGCAAAGCGCCAAAATAGAATCCATCTTATAAAAACACTCTTTCTGGGTAGGTTAGGTTCGGTAAGCGTACGAACCACAACGCACGAGCCAAGCGAGCGTACCGAGCGTGCCGCAGCAGCGGCCGGCGAAGCGCCAGAATGGATTTCGCCCTATAAGAGCACTCTCTTTGGGTAGGTTACGTCCACATCTCATACCTTTCCCTACTCTCATGTAATGGATGTGTGAAGTTCCAGCTAGTCTAACAGATCCCTGCGATCTTTCCTCAATTTGATTTTTCTTATTATTTTTCGGATTTTTAATGAATTTCTTAACTTTAATGTATTTTCGTAACTTATTTTCAATTTTACCTTAAAATGATTGCAAGTATGTTTATCAGACTGTCTGTCAGAGACAACTCAACAGTGTCAGCACAAATCAACTCCTCGAACAGACTCTGTATGTGTGAAAGCTGTTGTTCTCTCCTGTCGTTTTGAAACTGCTGAACGAGCCAATGCGACTCATTCAATTCAACTTCCAATTCAGCAACTCTTCTAGGGTCCGCTCGTAGGTGTTACTACATTAGTCAAAATTATTAACCATCTCTCGGAGTTGATTTCGTTGTTTAACTACTTCCACAAGCCGTTCATGTAACTCTACTAGTTTACAGCTTATATTATTTAAGTAACAACGAAGTACAGAAGCACTCAGTGATATCCAAACTATAAACCAACTTCTTGGTCGCTCCATCCGTCATTTGCCACATGAGTGTTGTAAAAGCTCTGATTTTCCATTAACAAAGCTAATAACTGTAAAGATGTCATGTAAATAATAATAATAATAATATTTATTTGCGTGAATATGAATATAACATTGATGTTGATATTTTACACATAAATATAAAGCTCTTCACATTCTTCTAACAACATAGCATGCAAATATTTAATTAAGAATTTTATAAAATGTTATGGATAATCAAAATTATAATTACAAATAAGTTATAAAATGTCAAATAAACGTCAAATAAACAACATGTCAAACAAAAAAAAATTTAACTATTGAATGTCATGTGCTTACTCATGCATAAACAAAATCGACATAATTAAAAGCAAGAACAAAAAAAGGAGCTAAAAATTTGGCATGACAAAAATTGCCTTTGTTTAATAGCATAACTTATTTTACATTGTCATCAATAAATTCATGAATATTGTAATAACATTTTTCTTTTAGCAATAAAAAGATTCTTTTTTTAAACAGTGGCAGTCTCTCAGATTTAAAACATTCCGGCAATTTATTATATATAGTGATTGCCATACAATACGAGTTTCTGGCAAAACGTCAAATCTTTTAATAGGAACACATAGTTTTCCCTTTCGTCGGCCTACTCCTGTTGATATTTTGAACAGCAACATGTGCTTTTTGACGAACATTAACGTCTCATATATGTATAAACAAGGCAGTGGCAAAATATTGTTATCCTTGAAAAGGGGTTTGTAGCTGTCGAGTTTGTGAGCTCCGCATATTGCTCTTATGCATTTTTTTTGTACTTTAAAAATGTCATTTGCTCCAACCGAGTTTCCCTATAAAATAACCATATCTCAATATTGAAGACACGTACGCGTGATAGGCGGTAATTGCAGCTTTGTTATTAACTCCTAATTTTAAGCGGTTCAGTACATAGATAATTCTGTCTAATTTTTTGCAAACAGAGTTAATATGTATTTTCCAGTTGCAGTGCTCATCAATTGCTATGCCTAGAAATGTAGTGTATTTAACTTTTTCAACATTAAAATTTTTATAATTTATTTTGAGATTTAACGGGGCACAGTTTCGTGTTTTGAATAGCATGTACTTAGTTTTTTCTATGTTTATTTTTAGGTTATTTCTCTCTAGCCAATCAACAACGTTGCACAGAGTCATATTTTCAAAGTGTTTTTATAATTTATAATAGTGGTAATAAAATCTAAAAGACATAAATATAATGGGAGTACTGAAAGTCAGCAGGACGAGTCGAATAAAGGAAAAGTTGGCATTACGTGACTGGTATGCAATAAAGACGAAATTCGTGGGCACGTAGCCATCTCGTGGGATTGCTAACTCACTTACAATGCTTTCACACAATTATAGCTTTTCAAAGACGAAACTTACTGGTTCGCGATTTTGTTATAGTTTTTGGGAATAGATAAAAGGTATGTCTTGCCAAATGTAGAGGTATAACAAAATTACATTTAATATATTTTATTTTATTCTGTGTTCTTTTTAAGTATGACATGTTTCTGTATACAATTATGAGAATCAAATAATATACCGGTTAATTTCTGCAGTCGAAATAGTTTTAAAAGTACAACTTCAATTCATTAATTCAAGCGAAGTTAAATCTATTAAGTTTCAAAACAACGTCATATTTTGTAACTCAGAAGAATCCACAAAAACTTGGAGATGTATTGGTTTTATCTTACAATATTATTTCAATTTCAATTTTTTTCCAGCCATCTAATTTCTAATACATAAAATGAGTATAGAAATTATACAAAAAAACAGTCGTCTTCGAAACCTATTGATATGACGTAATTAAAAAATTACGTGATTTACGTATATGTTTAAGAAATATAAGTTTATAACTGGATGTAACAAACCACTTTGTTAATAAATTTTCTCAGCAATAAACCATTCAAGTTGTCAGCAATTGTGCATAGCCAGTGACAGACACGCTAATTCTCAACGCAATTAAACAATGCCCCAGTTGCTGCAAGTCAGACTAATTTAAGCGAGCTTCTGTATAACAAGCGCTATTACCACGCCTTTGAGAAGCTTATCTAATTAGATGTTTATGGTGCCTTCGCAATAAAATGTGAGAATTATTAGGATAAACACAAGGTTTGCTTTTATTACAACATACCTATTTATAATTACTGTTCTTAAATAGTGTTGATAGTCAAAATAATATATTTTTAAGATATAAGGTAAAAACAGTGTTATTTTGACTCGGTTTATTCGACTTATTATTTACTCGACATATTCGTGTTTAACTTTATTATTATTTTGTTTCTGACTATCCCGTTAGGGTTATAGCGTAAAGATATGTATGTATATTTGTATGTATTTATTGTATGTATGTATTATTTTGTTTTTACATAATTCGGAATTAACAATAGTCAAATGCATGCACAAAGTTTTAATTTATTATAATTATTTGATTTTATATACTTATTATTTTATAGGTATATTAAAAACTTTATAAGCTTCTAGAAAGAGCACAAATCTGGTTTACCACGGTTTAACTCATGGAGGAATTTAATCATAGTAATGTAGGTAGGTACATAACTAAACGTTACTATTTAGTAACTTAAAACTAAGTATTTATTATCTTAAATAATAGACTTCCTCAAAGGCGCCGTTGAAAAAGTTGTCGTTGCTTGGGGTGCCTAACAATTTGAACTTTAGTCGAAAGAGAGTAAAATTCATATTGAAACGAAACAAAAAAAATGAACAGAATTTGAATGAGGTACTCAGTGTTCGCATTGTAACTTCGATCGGTGTTTTTTCAGGCCCGAATCACGGTTTTTCATAGAACTCTAGTAAACTGCTAAGCCTACTCTCACAAACGAGCAGGGTTGAGGAAATTCATGTCGATTGAGGAATTTTCAGGTGATCCTTTATATAGGCAATGTAGAGCGACTTTCGTTGTTGAATGCTAATCCAGGACCGGTGTATTTCTACACTGCTTTTACATTTATTGTAAAAAACGAAAACTAGAGGCCCTTAAGCAAAAATCCGGAGACAGACATGCCTACATAATAATATTTATGTACATAGGATGTGTAGTACAAGTATTTACATACAGTTTTATAAAGTACATGTACATAATATGTACTGTATATGAACGAGAAGGATAAGTTGGTAATTTTCAGTCTAAAAATATTAAATTATTTGCAGAGGAAAAAATAAACAATATAAGCTCCTGCATGATTTACGCCAAAATAACCTGTTATTTTTACAATTATATTTTGTTTAATTTAATAGATACATAGAGGAAAAAAAGCATTTATAAGTTATTCTTCAAAGGTTTTTATTGACCTCTCTGCAGGTATGCAGAAATAGGTATATTTCATTATATTGTTATTAATTGTAATTGTTGTTAACCTTATAAGTAAGGTGAAAATTATATAGTTACCTTGATCATGGCCTTGAGCATAGCGTATCTCGTGAATACATTCCTCTGTGCCTTTGACTCGTTGTACCTTGCCATTAGGGTGACGAGCGCCTTTTTAGCCGTGTCGTAGTTCTCGTCGAGTCGTATCCGGACTGCTCGTAAACGTTCGTTCGTTTCTATCACCTCTTCTTTAGTCTGTCCGCCTGGTGTAAAAAGAAATAAGTCATCTTTTATGCAACCAATATTTTTTAATAGTAGCGAAAGTTGTCTTAGTAATAATTACAATGAATACAGCGACATAATATCTTGTTTTGATTTTGACAGAAATGTAAACAAAAATAAATTTAAAATGGGTGGTTGAGCAAGATCAAAATTATTATAAAAATAGATAGTTCGTATTTTATGTTATATACCTCAGTATGAATTATGTCAAAACTTCGGCGAAAGAGAAAAACTTTATTTCCTTGTATAATTATGTAGTTAGGAATTAGAAGGAATTTTCAATTTTTTAGCATATATAAACTAATTTAATGACATCTTATATTACGGCTGACAAAATTATGTGCAGGAAAATAGTATGTCTTCCAAAATAAAAGAATATCTTCCAGCGTTTTTGTGTGAAGAAATCCTGGGTAGAAATGAATGTAGAATTTATTTTTATTTGTTATAATGAAATGAAAGCTGACAAAAAGACGATCTATAGCGATGGAGTGAATAGTAGCGAGATCTGTATAAACTGTATGAGAGTGGTGACTCTGTGTCTGATACTGAGAGCGATTCTAGCGAATTGTCATATTCGGGTCAGAGATTGGAGGATTGGTATGGAAGAAATTGAGAAAGGTGATAAGAAGTTTGTAATGTGGAAAGGCTAATGGAAATGATAAAGTCACTGTTGATTTGATCAAATATAGGGGCCTTAGTGTCTGGGAACCTTTTATAAACTTTGCAATCTTTATGGCAGAAAAGAGATTCTGGAGGACTGGCGCGTCGCAGTCGCAGTACCATACAATATACAAAGGAAATTTTTTCATCTAGACTTTATTTTATTGTAATTTTATGTAATTGTATTGTATAGTAGTAAGGCTTTGATATGCCCGAAATCTAGTGAAAGTAAAATTAATGTGATTGTAATATGATCTCTAAAAAGTATGAGAGGTGTCACGGGTCACCGTCATGGACAGAATATTTATATATTCTGTACACTCAAGAGATATACATGCATAGCGGGTTTGTATAAAATTGTTATTGTAAAAATGAAGAAAGGATTGCATAGATGATTCAGGCATGTGGAAATAATGAGTGAAGAACGACCGACTAAAAAAATTTACAAAGCGAAATGGGGGATGGCAGGAACCAAGAAAGACCAAGACTGAATATTTACGGCGAAATAACCAGAATGTTAACTGACAGAAATGCCAAACGCACTAGCACATCTCGGCAAAAATGTGTGAGGAGTATAATGAGATTTGAGAAAGCGAAATAAGTACATAGGGATAGTGACGCTTGGCGTTCTGTACCTACTTTCTGCCAATACCGTTAGAGATAATGCGTGAGTTATGTTTATATTCAAATGGTCGTAGTAATAATAACAGTATTTTCTACTTTATTCTGTCTTTTAATCGTCAAAGGTAATAAAATAACATTTAGAAACATAAATGTAGTTAATTAATTAATTTACTTGAACTGAAGTATAGTTTTAATTATACTTACACAACGTACAAGTTAAATCAACAACCGAGGCAGGAAAATAACATCTAACTTAATAAACGTGTGAACTCTGGTACGGCCTAAATTTGAGTAAATGCTTCACAAATAATTATAATTTAGTGGTGTACGTACGTACGTGAACTGTGGATCTATGGATCAAATGTGTTCTTAACTTACCCGTGATGTGTACTTTTACAAATGTCAAAATATTAAGTAAGTACCTAAATATACACTTCATGTCTATTAAAACCTAAATACATATTATGTACATACATACATACACATCTTCACGCTGTATCCCTAACGGGGTAGTCGGAGAGGATGGAGCGCCGAGAGTTGCGGTCCTTGCATACCTCTTTCGCTTCCTCAACTCTCATCATTTTCCTCACACATTTTCGCTTAGGTATACGAGTTCTTTTGACATTTCAGTCTGCTAACACACTGGCTATTTGATCTGCATAAGTCAGCCTTGGTCTTCCTTGGCTATTATGTTACATATTATGTTATTTATTAAAACTATATTTATTTCAGATATTAAGGCTTATTTCAATAAAAGTTAAGCTTACAAAAGTTTTAAAAAGGCTCCACATGACATGTAAATATTTACCTCCAATTGCGTGCTTAAAGCTCAATAAATACCTAATCAGATTAACAGATTCCCATTTACCCAGTTGGTATCGCTTATTGTGAACTCATGTTGAATAAACATTGTATTGGGTTAATTAAATTACGACTCACTCGATGCCTCGATGTTGATGCACTCGAATAATTTCTATTTCTTTTATTACTATGTATGTACCTACCTAATTATATCGCATAGGTGTAACCGTAATTTAATTCATGTTATTAATATGTTTATATGGACACTTTTTATAAAGAATTTTGTGAGAATTTTACGACCAGGAGAGATAAAAATACTCATACCATAATATTTCAATACAGAAGATTAAAAGCACGCCAAGTTTGTCAGTCTTTTCAGTAGCTTTTGTGCAATTAGCTAAACAGGTCACAGAAAAAAACAAAAATAGTATTTTTAACAATGTTATTAAATAGTAGAAAGGTACAAATACATTAAGTACTTTTTTATATTTTTAAGTGTACGGAATTAATTCTGTGTAGATAAAGACCAAGAAACTATAGAGGAAATTGTATAAGCTAATTACGTTACATAAAATAATTCAATAAAGTGTTTTATTTTATTTTATCGACAATAACACCAGCCCTACTTTGTCCCGACAGACGTGGACCGTAATGAATTGGTTGGGCCTCACGTAGGCCTTGTCTACACTAATCAATGACTGGGTCGGCGCTTAACATTCCGGTCGGATCGCAGTGTAATCTCATCCTTACCGAATACCCAATAATGCTTTACACGGTCATTCTTTTAGTTTACTTCGAGTATTTCTGTTGTAAGCCGATATAATCCGGATAAGGGATGATTATGATGATAACGTCAGCTGTTTTTGTGTAATCGCTGACCAACCTGGATCTAAGACGCTATAAACTGATTGATAGATCGCTTACATTGAATTCAGTTTCAGCGTTTTCAATTCATTTTTTGGTTTTATTCTCCCTATTAAAATTAAAGATTTTAGTTAGCTATTTTTATATATCGTGATATTCTCGTATATAAGAAAATATTTTCTTTTTTGTTTAGATTTCGTTGTATTTGATTAATTACGCAATAATATATTTATATTGAGCATAGATTGAAAATAAATTGACATGCGAAGTATGGTATTATATATTGTATATATTTACATTTACTTATATTAGATATATTTACAGTAACGGATTCGGAACGCTGAGGGGCAAACCTCGAATAAATCTCGTCTCTTAATTATTGATCAAATGTTTTTTGCCTGTTTTATATTACGATATGTTTCAACACGAGGTTTAGAAAATTTATTACTGTAAATAGAATACACATTTATAAATGAATATTTTAAGATAGTGTTTCCAAAATATAAAATAAGAAACAATTACTTTATATCTAATTGGTACTTATAAACAAATAGTTTATTTTTTACATTGCTAAGAGCTTAGGCATTCAGAAATCTACAGATATAAAGATAATTTTCTCTTCTCTAATCTCTAAATAGTATGAAGCAAAGTCGCTGGTTTCGTCTGTCTGTTTATCCACTAACTTCTTCTAAACCACGCAACGGATTTTGATACGGTTTTCACTATAATTTAGAGAATTATTACCGTAAGGGTTATATAATAGTACATACATATTGTAGTAGAGAAAAGCCGAGAATTTCAATGATTTGTAATGATGTCGTAAAAACATATTTTTGGAGGCTTACATTGCTAATGCTGGCTATACCTTACGCGATAGATCAAAATAAAGTAGTACAGAATTCTATATCTTAAAAAGGTCTACAGAAAAGTCTGCGATGGTATATGACTATCTCCTAAGGATAACCCACCAGTACAGTACCCATTTTTACAGTAACCATTTTTATCTTTCACATATTACCAAAAAATAATGGGTTATTCACGAAGCTATTTTAAACAATAAGTATTACCTAATACTCATAACAATTACGTTAGATACGTTGTGCATTTAATGTAGATAAAAATTGCCCTACACAGCATATCATTAAAATGAATATCTTAGAAGATAACATAGATTTTAAATTATTAATCGCTCGCAACGAAACGGGCGGTCGGCCGGCACGCTCCGTTGTCGCCCACATCACGGCGGCAGCGGGCTATAATTATTTAAAAGATTGTAATTTCCAGTAAAACTATCTTTTTCAATGACCATTAATACATCACAGTGACAAACATTTAATGTCGCAGGTTTAGATTTAAATGTTGAGTGTTTTTCACGTGGACAACTAAATCTATGTAATTGTACATATATCATCTTACCCAAATTCTGTTTGTGTTGTCAAATGAAAAAAACAGCTCTAAACATTTTATATAAAGATATTCTATAGTTATACGACCTACGTCACACAGTGTACAACCGTACGAAGCCGGGGCAAGTCGCTAATCAATTAATAAATTTTGAAATATCTGGACCCAAGTCTGGAGCTTCCAATGAGCTTTGGACACTTCTCGATCATTTCTATATGAAAATTATGAAATAAAGGAAAAAATTGTTGTACTCACTGGATGTGCCTTCATCTTTGACATCTTGGACGATTCGACGAACGCTTTGTGTGAATTTGCCCACTAAGTTGGTGCTCGCTGAAACAAAGAGAATTAAAAATTTTGAGTTTGTGAACTTAAAATTCTATTTGTGATATTTGTACATCAATATATATCGATTCAATTCGTATAGGGCTTAATAAGAAGAGTTTGTATAGGCGATTAGCTAACAATCTGTCAGTATGGATCTGCAAAAATGTACTTAGCTATTACCAAGAGTGGTGTAAAGATATAATTTTGTTGTTTCGATGTTCTGCTCACACCGAATGGAATATTAACGTAAATTTTGTATGTACATAGGTGCGAATTATTGTAATCGAAACTAATAATATATTTGTTTTGGACAACAACAACATTTCATTAGTAAAAAAAATATTTCCGAAGTTTGTATTCTTTGGCTTCAAAAGCTTTAAGTAAAGTTGCTCTATTGGAAACTAAGTTTGGCCGCAAGTTCGATACATGTTTGTGCACTCAGATGGACAACTTGAGCCGATTCAACATCGGAACGCTGAGGGGCAAACCGCGAATAAATCTCGTCTCTTAATTATCGATCAAATATTTTTTGCCTCCTTACTATCCCTGAATTGTTGACAAAACTTACTCGGGATTTATATTTACGTGCTCATTGCATGTAAAAATATATTAATCGTAAAGCTAATACTACCTCATTAATATATTACATTAACTGTTAACAATATTTCAATATTTTTCCTTAATTTAGTGGTTGTCTAGGAGACAAAGCGCTTTCGGTTGTTCACTAAATTTTGTTATTATTTGAGTTTTTTTAGATTTTATATTTTATTCCTGTTCAAGAAAATACATTCCTCAACACGGATTTATAAATATTTAAATCTGTCCTTTCTTGTTATTAAGACTATAAGTATCTAAAATAATTTTTTTTTCAAAACTATCTGACGTATACAAAAACTAGTTGATAACCTCATTTATTTAATTATGGCTTTTCATAATTCCAAAAATATAAAATTGTGCTTATCTTTTAGCGAAACCTGTAATAGTAGATAAAGCTTATTATAAGAAACTGATGCTGTTTTAAGTCTAACGATCAGCAACTGGTATAATTTTTTATTTGTAGGCTCAAGTAATTATTGTTGGACTACCTTTGGGTATGATTTTGTTGTGCTTCGATGTTCTGTGCACTTTCAAAGGAAAAAACGTGAAATAATATGATATGATGTGACGTAATGTGATATAGTATAATTTTCATAACTTCAGTTCTTTTGACTATCACAATGGCGTTGGCATAATGTAAATATGAATGGGAAACTATAAATGCATCGAGACAATAGGTACGAGACAATAAACGAAGTAACACGAGAATTATTTAAAACTGTTAAAAAATTGTTTAAAACTGTTATTTTATAAGCGATGATTGTATGCACAGATTTAGTTTTCCAAATCCATCGTTATTTACTTCATATAACAATAATACTCTAGACTAGGCTCAACTATCGCCGCGACACAACGAACTACTTGGGAAGCTCCTAGTAACATCCAGAATCTAAGACAATTTAGAAAAAATCGTTTTCTAATTTGACTTGACTTGATATCGAACCCGGGATCACGGCTTGGAAAGCAGATGCTCCGGCACTGCACCGACAGGCCATTCAAATCCTGAGTCCAATTGAATTTAGATAAATAAATTCATCTATATGCACGTTGCGCTTAGGCAGATAGTGTTATACGTACTGCCACTTGTTACCAACCGTAAATCAGTTTTCGCAAAGCTTTCTTTCATGTAAGAAATGATCAGATAATAATCTTTATTTATACACTTTATTTTCTATGTATTTATACAGTCTTTCAATCTTTTTAGAATTTCTTGAACGACATCTTTCAGATGCAAAAAATATCCAAGGGGGCATAAGTTTTAAGTGAATTAATTTTTTTTTGAGAATTGTTAAAAAGAAATAAAGCTAAATATCATTTTACACATATTTTAATTAATTTTCGGTTCCATAACAATTTCGGACAAAGTAGAAGGCAATTTTTTTTAAAATAGGGTGTCAAATGCCCATTCTATTTATTTTTTTATTTCTGATTTTGGGAAATATGTATATTATTCGTTTTCAGTGGTTTTCAGTTTTTTACCATCGAATAACCGTAGGTGCTAGTTAGCTGACCGAATCCTGATCTCTGAATTTCTATACAAACATGATATGTTTTTTTGTTTTCCCCCTCTTATATAAAAAAAAAGCTTTGTTGAGAAGAAAAACAGGGGTCGGATCACGCACAGTGAAATTATGTGTGTAAATAGAAAGATTTATAATAAATTTGAAAATATTTTGGCTACGATCTCTCTAAAAACGAACTTTTCTCAGTTGGTTTAGGAGTTAGGAGTAGGAGTAGGAGGGTTTAGGAGGAGTATAGATAAAGATTTAGGTTCGAAGTCTGGGTGTCTCGGTGCATTCCTCTCATTAATTGTGCTGCAACAACAATTTACATTTATTGTTTGTAAATTGCTAGAACTAAATTAAATGATTATTTTATTGATTTCCCTTCGGACCTTCTGATATTATCTTTCTCATAAAACGCTGTAGGATGTAAAATATATTATTACATTATTAAAACAGCCTATAAAACTGGACGTTAAAGGCTCTCACGTAACATTACAATGTAACAAACTTAGGTATACTTACATAATGAAATTTTGAGTGCCTAATTCCAAGTCAAGTTTCATTGCTTATAAAGAACATCAAAACTCATTATCAGTATATTAAGAAGAAATATTACTCTTACGTTACTGGGAGACGTTATTAAAATTATGAAATGGAGGTATATAAAGTTTGCAAAGCATAAAAATCTTAGATATCAACCGTTGCCAGAGGAATAGTTACTAACGTAATATGAGGAGTGAAATAGTAATATTAATTTGAAGAATGTAGTTTTTTTAAAAGAAAAATGATAACAATGTTCACTAAGTACTTCAAATCTTCAAAATATAGGAATCTAAAGTTGATCAAAGAGCGTCATAAATTGTGAAAGATAAGTCTTATATTTTATTAGCTATCTTTCACTCAAAATTTTATTTTTTATTCAAATGCAATTCGTTTTAAAAATAAAGAAAGGAATGGTTAGATGGTTCGGACGCATAGAAAGAATGAGTGATTAAAGATTGACGAAGAAATTCTACAGAGCTAAAATGAGTGTAGCCAAGGAGCCAAGGAGGACCAAAACCGACTTATGAAGATCAAATATTCAAAGTGTAAGCTGATGGAAATGTCAAAAGCACTCGCACTCCTAGGCGAAAACATGTGAGGAAAATAATGAGATTTGAGGAAGCGAAAGAAATATGTATATTATTCGTTTTCAATGGTTTTTAGTTTTTTATTATCGAATAACCGTAGGTGCTAGTTAGCTGACCGAATCCTGATCTCTGAATTTCTATACAAAGGTGGCATGTTTTTTTTTGCCCCCTCTTATATAAAAAAAAAGTTTTGTTGAGAAGAAAAACAGGGGTCAAATTTGCATTTCCTTGAGGAAGCGTCATTGAGAAATGAAACACGTGTCAAATTTGAAATTTGCCGAAGAAGCTTCGTTGAGAAGCGAAACTCGTGTTAAGTCTAAAATTTTGGGCGTAAGATAGCTAAAAAATATAAGACGTCATCACATGACGAGAAATTCCGCAATATAACACAATATCACAATTGTTTTTGTACAAGTTCAGTTAATCGTAATTTATTACTTGTTTGTTAATTATTATCATCCGAAGTGAAGCGTGTTGAAATAAGTCGGTTTTCATTGGTGCTTTCCTAGTAGAGACGGAAATTATAGATAGAGACATACCATAATTTATCTATATATGTCTTCTAAAGCATAGACGCATTCAAGATGAGAGGCTATTGGACAGTCAAATATCTATAACTAAAAAAAAGTTAATGCCGTTGAAGCGCGTGTCGGATCACGCACAGTGAAATTTGAGATGCATATAAAATTCATTTAACCGGCAGCAAAAATAAGTTTTGTTTCATAGTATTTCCCAAAGACGTTGCTAAAAACAGTTTTTTTCATTCTCGAAAACGGCTCTAACGATTTCAATGAAATTTACAATATAGAGTTTTACGGTAGTCAAAAATTGATCTAGCTGGGGTTCAATTCTGAGAAAATTCGTTTTCTCTATGTTTTCACACATATAAAACTTTAAACTCTTCTGATTTCACAAAATAGTTAACCTTCTCAGTAGTACAATGGCTAGAGCGTAGATCTACCAAGCTGAAATACGCGGGTCCGAATCTTGTAATGTGGTCAGTTTTTTTGTTATTTTCTTTGTAAGAGACCAAATAAAGCTCGGTCGCCCAGGTACTGCAAAATTAATGTGAGCAGAAATAAATAAATACGTATACGCTATATTATTCAGTACACCATTGTATAGGGGTTCACAGATTACACCTATCTTCCAAATTTAATTAATATAGTGCCAATGGACTCTGAGCAAATTCGTTATGAAAAATAGACGGACAGACAGATAGGACGAAATTATTGCACAAGGGTTCAGTTTTTTGGCATTTGGTTACGGGACTCTAAAAACGGCCATGAGAGTGTCTGACGCGTATATTTTACGCGGTAATGTAGAATATCGTAGCAATATCGCAAAGTTTAAATTCATCCAAAACAACTTTGAAATATGACCACTTTAACTTGTGTCAAAACTTCGCACAGTATTAAAGTAAGGTTCAACTGACTTTGATAGCTTATAACGTTTTAAGTTATGGATACAAATTAACCAAATCAATTTTCGTTTAATATATACTTGTTGAGGACATGCGGTCGTTAGTTAATACATTTTTAAGCTCGTTAGTTAAAAATTAGACGTGAACACAATAAAACTAGTTCTAATAATTTTGTAGTTCCTATCTTGTAAACATCGCTTTAAAATTAAAAGTAATCAAAGAAACTTTTATTTTATTTTTAAAGAAAGACCTCTACAGTGATATTTCATTAAAAAGAATAGATTTAAAAAAATTGTCGCCCTCCTATTCTATGAACGGGAGGGGTCTAAAATCTCTTATTTCTTCGTTTCTAAATTCTGATATTGAGCTACCAATTTACTACACTGTTTCGAATTTTAGATTAGTTGGTTGTAAATGACCAAATAAATCGTACGGACAGACAGACGTAACGAAACAATAAGTACCGTAAAAACGCCAGTTATAGTTAATCTTTGTGAAATTTTTCCCCCAATAGACATTTGTGGTAAATAAAAGTAAAGTTTGCAGACTCCGAGACTTTAGCGGAACAAATGTTCAATCTTGAATAGTAAGATCGTTGAATAGACTTGACAAGACGTAGTTCAGCATCGAGGTGTATGTACGTGCGTGTTCCGAATGAGAAAACTTTTAGAAATTTAGACTCACGAGACGCATAGTTAACAGTATCTTCACGTAACATAAACGACGATAAGATTTCAAATGTTTCTGATTTTTCTTCGTTATTTCTTTGTATGAACGTCGGCGTCGTATTGTACAAAACTTGACATTTAATCCTTTACTATAAGTACCTACTTTTCAACTATATATTAAAATAAATATTACGAGATATTATTCTCATAGTAACGAGACGTTAACTCTTACACGTTTCTGTGCAAACTTTTCTGAGTGCTGATTATTTTATTTTTATGATGTTCATATGTAGAATATAGAAAATATTGCTAAAGTAATGAAAAATAAAACCGAGTATTCTGTTAAGGACGTTTGTGTTATTGGAGTCGCCTTTGTAACTGTTTGAACGTAAAAACTTCTGTAAGTACACAGAAGCGGGCCCGTGTGGGGTCGATGCCGAGATGCTGAATTGTTCAATGTTTGCATAGGCGAGAGAGGAAATAGAATTTTGCTAGTATCTACGGTGCTCGAGTCATGCCTATTAACCCACTAGGATTATTCGGTTCAACATTTCACGAAGCGAAGAATTGTTAAAATTATATGTAGGTATTATTAAAATTATAATCTTTTTTATGTACTACATGCAGATACTTGTTATTGCATGATAACAACATGTATATCTGTTTAAGTAAGCTGTTGCCCGCGACTTCGTTCGCGTAGTCTTTTATTTAATAAATTAAATAATTGTCAAATCTTTGCGGCGGGCGTATGCAGGACTACTCACCAAAGTTTCATTACAATCGGATGAATGGTTTAGGGTCGCATAGAGGACAAACATACAAAGAAACATTTACTTTTATATGGTAGGTACTAGCCGACGTCCGCGACTTCATCCGCTTTTTTTATTTTTAAAACAGCCTAGGTTCTTCCTCAGGATTCAAACTATCTCCATACCAAATTACAACGCATGTGGATAAACGGTGTGGCAGCTCATAAAATACGAACAAACAAACAAACATTGATTTTATAAATTAGATAAGAAGAACGAACGAAGAACTTGTTAACGAAAGTAGGTACACATCTACTTTCTTTAACTTACAATAGTTGTCAATTGGATTACAAAATGGTTTGAAATTCAGATCAAAAAAATTGAATTAATAGAGTTATGTAAACTGTCCGCTTCCATTTGCTGCGAATTTCCACAAAAGAAAAAAATCGACAAAAGCTTTTAGTAACTCGTCCCTGGCGGGGACTAATGAAAATTAATTAGACTCCTCTCTCGGCTCCGTAGGCTTACCGATTTAATAAAGTTATTGCATGTTCCTTATTAGAAAATTTACGAATATTGGTGAAAAGTGCTTTTTAGAGCGGTTTTTATCAAGTCGGTGCGGTAATAATTAATTTTAACGTTATTGTAAATACTACTACTTCGCTCGTAGCGTAGTTGTGTTCTTTGTTAATATCACTGAAGTCAGATTTACTGGATGTATAGTATAGTGACATCCGCATAGAGGATTTCAGTGCTTTAAAAGCAAATTTTAATTGTTGATTTCAACTCTTAAGCTAAATAAAAAACCTTAGCTCTGAAAACTCATGTGTCATATAGGCTGGCTAATAATAATCTCCCACATCATCATCATCCATACTGAATTCGGTGATTCCCTGTTCCTTGTAGTGAGTCCTTGTAGCTTATGTAAGGTAGAGCTATGTTGCGTCGCAGCACGAATTAGGCCGGCTCGCCCGATGAAATACCACCCTCTCGCAGAATATCTATTTTTGTTGTGTTTCGTTCGGTGAATGAGAGTGCCAGTGGGGTCATCTCCTCCTCCCCCTCCTTTCCTTAAAGGCCTTAAAGGCC
The DNA here is from genome assembly GCA_907165235.1 of Zeuzera pyrina. Taxonomy (NCBI): domain Eukaryota; kingdom Metazoa; phylum Arthropoda; class Insecta; order Lepidoptera; family Cossidae; genus Zeuzera; species Zeuzera pyrina. The sequence goes on from OU015624.1 coordinate 17,577,414, forward strand.
AGCAACACACCCGTGATTTCCCGGACATAGCAGGTGTCCATGGGCGGCGATGATCCCTTACCATCAGGTGACTCGCATGCTCGTTTGCCCCATCCGCCATAAAGAGAAGTTACATTTGGCCTCTAGCCTGTCTTTTTATCCACATATGGAATCGCATACCATAGTGGAATGACGCTTATACTTACAAATAATGATAAATTTTATTTTAGAACATTCTTTATTTTGTCAATTTTTATTGTCCATAACTCTGCATAAAATCAATAGCATATCTACATTGGTATTGTTAGATATTTCGTTGAAAGTTTTCCTTTGTTCTTTGGCTTAACTCGAAACATTTATTTTGTGTAAATTAGTAAAGTTTTTTCATGGAATGGGAACAGTCCGTTTTACGCATAAATGTTCATTACACTCCGCGATCCGCGCTGACTCGTTTCTATCAGGCTTAATGTTTTAATTTATCATTGTTTGTCCTTTTTGATAGCAATAATATTCCCCTTGTTTACTTACAAATACACTACACGAAATTTGTTATAGCTTACTCTTTAATATACAACAAAAGTAAGGAGCGCGATAGTTGGTTTTCCGTCCTTTCAGACTACCTCGTTAGAGATACAGCGTGAGAATATGTATCATCAATAGATATCAACATATTTTCCCTTAAACAAGTTTTTGAGAACTAAACAATAAACAGACAAACCAAGCTGTAGTGATATCTAAGTTTTACAAGAAAGAGAGTGGATGAGAAGATGAATTATAATTTAATATTTTTATCAGTAAAATACTCGACTTCCGGCATCTAGCGCCTATAACAACGCCGTGTAATCGGCTCGCTGAGCTGATCCGTATTTTATATTTGTCATTACGGGGCGAAGGCCGGGTGTGATGACAGGCGCTTTACGAGCGAACTTTACTGCCGCGACACAACCGACTCTGGTGCTCTAATCTCAAGGAATTAAGTATCTACTAAGAATTAACAGACAGCCCACAAGCGACCTTAGACGATCTTATTTGGTTTACGTGAGTTATACTCGTAAATTGAACGCGACCTTTGAGAATAAAAATTTCAATCATAACATTATTATTTTATTAAACAGAGTAACAAATATTATTGCATTATAAGAGACTATTTACACCGATGCCAAAAACCGTCCAAGTGCGAGTCGGACTCGCGCACCGAGGTTCCGCACGACCACATGAATCTATTTGTATCACGCGTTTACAAAAAATTATGTCGGATTTAAAAACAAACTTAACTTCGCAGTTGAAAGACACGTTCTCTCATGCTCTCCAACTGCAAATGTAAGATTGTAATGGCATTGCAAAGTTATAAATTTATGTAGGTACATTATGACTTTGTAATATTATTCGTAGTTAACTTAGTTTTGACTTATTGATTAAACACGATCTCTGTTATTTTCATGGAGTTTTTACGAAATTTTTACTTATCGAAATACAAAGTTAGTTGACCATTACTCGTTAACTTGTAGAGCCTACTAAGCTGTCATAGTTTTTCTTTTAACTTTGTTGTATATATTACTATCGTGAATACTTTGACATATCTAAAAAGAACGGTTTAGCTGTCCCTGAGTCGAAAAATTTACATCGCATACCCGTAATATTTTTGAAAGACCTATCCAACGATAGCCCCCATAATGGAATAGATGAGTAAAAAAATCATCCTCTCTTTACTTTAGGGATACCCAAAAATGTTGTTTCCAAGATTTTACTTCACTACTTTGAATACGTAATTAATATGTGTAACCGTGCCAAATTATAGCTATTTAGTACCAAGAGTCTCTGTGTTAAATCGCGGACCGACAGACGGACTTAGCGAAACTCTGAGGTGCGAAATGCTTTTTGTATATTCTTAATTTAAGATTTTCAGGAAATATCACATTGTATTTTCAGCAACTGTTCTCAGTGGCAGTTACGTAGACTTTAATAAAGTTAATTTGGCGGGTAAAATGAAAGATGTTACGTGGGGTTCGCAGGTAGAAACACGTTGAACTTTCTTTGGGCATACATATGGGCGGTCAGTATCATTAGTGCCGTAATCTAGAGCGTATACCTACATCGTACTATGTATAGAGCTAAGGCAGAAACGAGCAACACCGTAAAATGAACACATAAGAGCCACATTCCTTAAATATAACCCGTACGTAAGCTAATATTACGTACCGTGTCAGTACATAACTGTGCATAATATAGATATGTAGGTATCACAGCACAGTTATATCAGACATTGTTAGCTGAGAAAACATTGGCATTTCACCCGTACCACACGGCGTTAATGGGTAGCTATCGTCTTACTGAAATCGATTGTGACATTATGCTTTTATTATAAAGGGTGTCATATTAATATTAATAAAAACGGTGTAAGTATCATATTTATATATAACATACATGCATAGACTTATATCGTCACGCTATTTGGCAGAATATAACCTAAGTCCATCAGAATCACGCCTTGATGCCACTTTTGTAGTAGTGCCTAGGGATCTAGACTTAAAGGTGGCAGAGAGGAACTATACATACAGCGACGGGTTGTTACCTCGTCGCTTATACAAGTTGCCAAAGGAAATTCAGTTCGTATAGTCAAGTTAGATGTTAAAAAAAACCAAATAAATTATTATTAAACAAATATTATTTTTATTTATCTAGACCTAGAGCATATTCTTTGAAAATAAACAAAAACAACACATATTAAAAGTAGTAGGTAATATTAAAAGCTACGTTTAGAAGTTCTTGTCATATCGAATCTATACAATTGTCACATGTATGATGGAGCATCACTTGAGAACATCTCGACTGATTACGTTGATTTCTTTTTTATTTTGTTCATAATTATAGGATAGGATAAGGTTTTTATAAAAGAAAATTTGTGGAAAATGCACAGAAAAAGTCGGAAATTTGGATAGTACTTTTTGTATGAAAATCTCAATGAAAGAAAATTTTGTATGTTGCAAATATTCAACATCCTACCGGGGCGAAACAAAAACCGGTCGATAGTACATTCGCTTTGTTTTAAAATATCCTGAGAATCAATTTTGTTTTAGGTATAAGTTTTGTGCAAGGGCCAAAATTCTTGCGGGTTGCAACTTACAAGCGATTTGTGAGCTAGTAACTTTTATCCTTGAGTTAAGTATGAATACAAGTTGTAGAGATATTATGGAGTAACAAGTTCGTAAATAATATGGAGCGACATTGCACATATATATACTTATACAATACATGTAAACAAAAAAACGAATTGCAATTCACATTTGTTAGTTATAATAAAAAATCACCCGAACAAAGCTAATTACGTATATATGTAAGATCTCACATAATAATAATAATAATAATGCGCCAGACGATACACACCAATCATCTGATCTCAAACTAAGGTATTCCCTGTGCTATGAGAACCAGACGACGACTACTGGGGGCGTCTCCCAGTACACCCAGACCCGAGACAATCTAGAAAAGTTCATTTTCTAATTTGACCCGACCGGGAATCGAACCCGGAACCTTCCGCGCTTGTTTTAACGTCTAAACCACTGCGCCATCTAGGTCGTCAAATAATAATATATCACATCTGATAATGATAAATTACAACTTTAATTGTAACACAGGTTAATTATAACTGGCTACAATTGAAAAAGAAGAGAACAGTATAGGCAAAGAGTAATTGTAATAAAATATGTTCACAATTACATTTCACAATTACAATTACATTTTGTCCAACACTGGAAGAGATAATCTAATTGGTGTAATGGTAGATTCGATTTCCACAAGGAACTTGTAACTAGTTGAATAAGGATATTTTGAATTGTAATTTGAATCTACTTCAGAGTGTATCTATATGTAGAGTGATAAATAATTTTGTGCATTGGAAATGCAGATATAAATGTGAAGTTTTGTAACGAAGACTTCACCAATGCGACTTCATTTATAGCTTTCAGAAATTGTATATTACTTGATAGAACGCAATGAAAATAAAGAAATAAACGAACGAAATCAAATAGAATCTGGAAAGTATTCCTTGTGACTAAGATAGATCTTTATTAGGAGCTCCCTGTTCTTCGGATATTCGTCTTTTCGAAGAAGGTTTTATGCAATTTTATTTTATTTTATTTCTGATATCATAGAGCTGTTCATTGGGTCATAACGTGAAAGACAAAAATAAAAGTAACAGTTACGGTATTATAACTTACTAGATTCGGTCATTCAGTTACCAGACAACTTCTCTTTTCAACACCGTATCTCTTGACTACAACAATTGGTGGTGGGTACCTGATTGAGTCTAAACTATAAACTGTCCTGAGAATATTTAGTCAAGAAGTGAAACATTAATTGTAGGGTTCGATTTTGGCAGAATACAATTATTTAAATATGTAAATAAATCTAAAAATAAAAATCAATTGCCATATGTATGACGGAGCATCACTTGAGAACAGCTCAATCGATTTGACTGCTTTCTTTTTTGTCCTGTTCATAATTGTCAGGACAAGGTTCGCATGAAAGAAAATTTTTGGAAAAATTTGGATATTTGGATCGTTTTTTTGTATGAAAATTTAAATATAAAATCATATGGTAAGTTGAAAACATTCAACGTCCCACTGGGGCAAAGCCGGGGTGGGTCGCAAGGTATTACAATATAAATGAATGACTTGATGGTCATCATTGTTATAGTGCTTGCAACAGCATCTGTAAGAACCTATTCATTTGTATTGTAATAATGCGTACAAATCGTGAAACTGTAAAAAAGTGTAAAAATAAATGATATATAATATATTCGATGTATTTCGGCAAAATAACACCGGAATCGATACCATAATTATTTACATTCAATAACAGTTGTAAAATAAAAAATGTAAATAACACTGTTATGGAAAAAGGCAAATATCACACTTAATGTCAAAATGTAAAGTAGTAATTATTGGATACATATTATAAAAAATTATTGCAGCCGATTAATTCTTTCACTCGATACGAGGTTACTGACGGGTAAAAGTTCTAACTTTCCTGATGATGCTTTGCTGAATAACGTAACACGTGTCGAGTTACAGTGGAATGTAACTAAATCTTATGTAATATAACGTTATTGTGAAAGGAGGTATAAACATGTCGTTGTTAACCGTATTATTGCAGATATAATAAATACAGGATACGTTTATTTTGTTTTCCATACCAAAATTAACAATAATTTAATAGAAAAAAAATTAACAACCCTATCGTTATGTCTCATATTACAAATATTTGCTAGCGATGTGAAAACGCTGATATTATGGTTGCCTCACCTTTATTTTTTCTTTAAACTTTGAGGTGTTACGCTAGGACTATTGACTTGGGGCCGAGTGGTGTGGGTAACCCGCCACAGGGGGTGGACTAACAGGCGCTTATAGCTCCCATTAAGTGGAGCCTTAGCCTGCCATCCCAAGACCGCAGTGCGTAGACTTCATGTCTACATCCTTCTCGAGGTGACCCTGTTTCCACTGAACACTGCGGATCTAGACTGGAGAGTCGATAAACACTCCTGAGGGTGTCGCTTCGGCGATGCCCTCAGTACCGGGTTGGGACCGAGTAGGTAGTGGAGCCGAAAGGACCCGGCCCGGACCGGGGGGGAGCGGGTCGTGTTCCCCGTCCTCATAATGAGGGTGGGGGTACGGCGTGTGGGGCCTTCGGCCCCGAGGTGGTAAGATGGAAAACTTATTAAAACCCGTGAGTAAACACGTTAAAATCAGGGGTGGGACCGGGCTGGGACCGAGTAGGAGGTGGAGCCGAAAGGACCCGGCCTGGACCCGGGGGGGATAAGTTTGTGTTCCCCGTCCTCTGCGTGAGGGCGGGGGTCTGCCGTGTGGGTCGTCTTTCCACTTGCCCCTCTCCTTTGAGAGGGGTATTGTTGGCTAAGTGTTGGTTCCGGCGTCCTTCGCGGAGGACGCGGGTCAAGAGGTGGAAAGAAGGAAAACTTTTAAAAACCCGTGAGGAAACACGTAAAAATCAGAGGTGGAGAGAAGGAAAACTCGAAATGAAACCCGTGAGAAAACACGTTAAAATCAAAGGTGGAGAGAAGGAAAACTCGAAATGAAACCCGTGAGACAACACGTTAAAATCAGAGGTGGGAAGAAGGAAAACTTGTTAAAACCCGTGAGTAAACACGTAAAAATCAGGTGGGCGTGCTGACGCCCCTGTCGTGGTGTAGGCGGGGTGCGGAAGCCGCCACTTCGGAGGCCTGGGGTGTCCTTCGGGGGAAGGCGCCTCACCAATGGCCTCGGGATGGTGCGCGCGGTGTTCCCGCGCGCCTCCCAGGAGAGCGGGCAGGTCAAACTGCCCGCAAACGGAGGAGGGCTTGGCTCAGGCTGGGCATAGCCGCCGGGGTCGCGGAAGAATGCCAACGCGCTCCCGTTGCCCCGGCATCAAGGCTCTCGAGGAACACCGTCAGGTTTTAGTGGGTAGACTCGGCCTAGCACCCTAATGTCGAGGAGTCCCACATACCCCCCTGCCACCCCCCTACGGCAGGACGGGATGCATAAAGCATTTCCTGACGCAAAAAAAAAAAAAAAAAAAAAAAGGACTATTGACTTGTCGAAGTTGTAAAACGCAACTTCGTTGCCACGGGTACTCTAATACCCTTTCGCAATCGAAATCAAAATAACCCTGTATGTATTTAAATACAGTAAGTATTTAAATAAATACATAGACGACTAAAACAATATAAACAATGGATTTAAAGTAAAGTAACAAAAATAACACCTAAGTCGATATTATCATTCATTGATTGTCTCTACAACTTTACATTTAACGAACATATACGTAATATATATATATATAAATATATATATATAAATATATATATATATATATAAATATTATATATATATATATATATATATATATGTGTGTGTGTTATAAATTTATATATTATGTAGAGAGTACTTGTATGTGAGCGACAAACATATTTAAATAGTACAATTATTAAAGGTTGTGAACTCATGCACAGTTTAAGGTGCGGCATAGTCGTTTCACCATTTTTATTAGAGGTCGGGAAGTAGATAGAAGTCATGGTCACGACGCTAATCACGTAAGCAAGTAATCTGAATCACGAAGTTTTGCATACTGACTGACAACAACAATAAACTTTAATACTGAGTAATACAAGTTCCATTTATTACAGGAAATGTGATTCAGTATGAGTCACGTATTTTCCCCAGATGGCGTGAAGATTAGTAGAGATTCTCGCACATGTCAATTCCTTCCGAGAATTGACGACAAAATGCATTTTTACGCTTTACGGATTTACAAAGATTTACAAAGAGGATTTACAAAGAGCCGGTGGAGGGAATAAGTCTTGTTTTATATGTACAGAAAATAGCAGCAGCTCTGTTATACCCATATACCTATGTACCTGTATACCCATAATACCCATTCAACACTTTTGGATTTTGATTTATACAATAATGAATGAACTTAACATATACCATAAATAATTGAACTCGAGGTATCCTATAGCCAGAGTGTAAGCTAGTGCAACTATCTAATGACAAAATGTGCGAAGAGAATGATGAGACTTGAGAAGCCGAGAGAAGTATGTAGGGACATTAAGAATACAGCATGAGGATATGTATGTACATATATATATTTTCACGCCATATCCCTAACGGGGTAATTACAGAGGACGGAGCGCCAAGCATCGTGGATCTTACATACTTCTTTCGCTTCTTCAAATCTCATTGCTATTGACATTTCCGTTAGCTAACACTCTAGCTATTTGATCTTCATAAGTCAAGTGTATGTATGAATAAATTTTAGGTTACTATATCATAGTGTATCATTAGTTTTTCGCTATGTCTCATGATGAATAAATTCAGGTTATAATAATGGACCAATATGGAAATTCAATATTGAACCACAAACTAATCCATACTAACATTATAAAGAGAGAGAGTGGATTTTGCAAGATTTTTATATGTTAAGGTAATCTCCAGAACCATTCCATTCCATTCCAGAACCAGAACCAGAACCATATTTGAAAAATTTTTTCACCTTTTGAAAGGTACGTTATTCCAGATAGACATAGGCTATATTTATTATATATAACTAGCAAACCCGGCCCGTTTCACTGGGCGTTAGTTGAGGTTAAAATAAATTAAACAGTTTTTATAATTATTTTGATACTGCAAAAAAAAAAATTCTACTAATCCGATCGCTACCAAACTTTACAGGAACACCCGCTAGGCCAATCTAAAGATTCCCTGGAAATTGGTCCAACCGTTTCGGAGTCCATAAGGAACATACATACATACATACATCGCCTTTTATATATATAGATAGATAGATTAACCCAGGCGAAATCGGGGCGAAGTAACTAGTTACTAACGACTTATTTTAAGGTTAATGACTGTGTATGGAGATTAATATAGTAAGTAGTTACTAACTTTAATTTTAAAATTAATCATTTCTAACTAGTATTTAAAGTATTTATTGATAAAAAAAAGTACATACATACGTTAATATTTACAAACTTAAAACTACAACATTATCTTAAATAATAGACTTCCTCAAAGTTCCCGCTTATAAAGCTGTCATTGTTTAAGGTACCCAGCACACATTTCATTTTATTAATTTGAGGTTCATTATTGAATTTTCATATTGGTCTTGGAGATAATGGAACTTTCCACTGGTCTGGTCTGCGAGAGAAAGAAACATAAAATATGCCAGCCACGTATTCTTTTGCGCAGATCGTGAAAGTCGGCCAAATGATATACTATATTTATTATAAGAAGCTGATGTAGGCGATGGGCTAATCATTATAATTAATAGCCTATCACTATGTGGCTATTATGTTGCTATTTGTAACCCGAAATACTTATTGCTTATTGATGGAAATGGTGACAAGGTGTTACAATATCTTAGGTTCTGATGCTCTAATAGGAAATGTGAAGTTATACAATAACAGGAATGCTAAAGTTTGTTCTCATATTATGTGTGATGAAAGCAACATACCGTAATCTTGTGTGTCGTAAAATAAGCTAAAGCGTTATGACGTCACAACGGTACTAACACGGGGCGCGGGGAGCGTGAAAGGGAAGCACTAAAGTTCAACAATACAATTTCCACCCGAGTAAATTCGCGGACAAAAGTTAGTAAGAAATTTTGTGAACGAACGTCTGAGAAAGAACAAATAGCGACCCAGGAATTTGTTTAGAATAAAGTATTTTAAGTATTTTTGTACAATATTATAATGTAGCTTTAGTCGATATTTTACTGATTCCACAATTATAGGATTGCCAACTTTTTTTCTTTAAGATTGCGAGCCCGGTACCTATAACAATTTAGTAATTTGGGAGAATTAACAAAAATATGTAATTTGTCTATTTGTATTTCTTCTTCAAATATATTTTACTATCTTGTATATGGCCATTCCATTAAACATACTAGAGGACAGACAGTAAATGGTCAATGGAATCAAACTTATGATACCCCTCTTTTCCGTAAGGGGCTTACAAACTTTGCTGTTCACTGTTCTAAACTATGTGGCTGTGTGGCCTCCGTCTCCATATATATATACAGGTTTTTTTAACCCAGCGCCTTGGATGTGAAACTAGATTACTTGGGGCTTTCTGGTCATCCTTGGCGCGTTGTCGAGGGGCTCCAGAACCGCAAGAATTTGGAACGCACCGGAGTTCCTCTCGCACTTTTCCGAAACATCCTCATACATATGGGCATACTTTATGACTGATGATGATGTTATACATAAATATAACATAATAACTGATGTTATACATAAATACGTAAATATACACAATACACATAAATTTGATATATATTCTGAACATGCACACATTGTAGACCTTTAACAGGTGTGCAAATCTTCGCTAACTATAGATCGTAGCTAGCGAGAGTACTTTGTGGTTGTTTTAATAGAGTACTCTACAGTCGATTTTTGGAGTCGTACCTATGCAGTAGTACGTAATATATTAGTTATATGCATGTCCGCTGTATGGAATCTGGATGTAGATCTGCAAAGCCGTATATACATCTTTGGAAGCAAAAGTATTCTGATACCGATTCGCTAACTTGGTACTTGGACGTAGGTAAGCGGAGCTGGATGTTTTTGGATGTGGCACATAGATATGGACCCCTTTCATCCTTTATAATGTGAGACCTATCTATCGTTATACTAAATTTGCTTATATTCGCAGATTACGATCAGATATATTCACTGCTAGAAAGTTTAAAGTTAAATCTCTCTCCTTTTTATTGCGGTCAAAGGGACCGTAGGACATTGTATACATTCGATCCAGATTCTACGCGAGCGTAACCATAGTTTTAATACGTACATATGCGCATATATGTGTGTTTTACATAGACCGAGGAACTTTCGGGGTTAGGCACCTACAAATCATACTGTGAACTGCGCCAACTGTTCTGTAACATGACGTTCGTTTATATTGGCTTATATAAATGAACACTGCGTAGCATTTCATATCGAATTTACAAAGTTATCGTCTTTTTTTTTTGTACCACGAAGGTAACAAACAAGCATACGGCCCGCCAGATGTTAAGCAGTTTTGTTTTCGTGATAGGTTTATTTGACTTTAGTTATATTATGCTCATTAGAACTGCTGTTAGAGTCAGTTCACACCGAGATGAGACGCAAAGCGACACGGTGCGCAGTTTTAAAATGCGATAGATTAAGGAACTTCTTTACTACTCTGAAGCAGTGAGAGTTTAATGTATGAATAATGAGAATTGTAATTGCAGTGAGAGTACGGAAGCGAATGGCGCGGTGGTTTGCTAAGTCACGTGACGGTTCAGCGCCCGTCTTCGTGACGGAAGTCCCTCGCGTCCTGCTCACACACATCCACTCGTGATGACGGCTAACCTTTTCAAGTATCTGCGCGTCGCGTCGCGCCGCATCACCGTGACCCTTATAGTTGACATATTTTAAATCTTTTTACACACCTGTAATAGTAACTGTAAATCTAATTGTTTCCTTATTATCTCTCCTTTGTCACACTGCTGGGCTTTGTGGGCCTCCTTTGTCTTTAACAGGTAACGTAATTTATAGACGATTTCTTATTTTCAAAATACTACTTGTGTAGGGCTGCGACGCTACAAAGTTGTGTTCGGTGGAAATCGATTAAGATTATTTTTTGTGCTGAGGTTTTTAAATTTAGTTATTTTTTCTTTGTGCATACGTCACACGTGTCCAAAGAGTAAAAAGAAACCACGTGTCTAAGCTTACACATCTTCTCTTCTTTATATGTATAAAAATGGATGTACATTCAGTCAAGAAAGTATTGGGAATGGATGATTTGTTTATGGTTTCAAATTCAATTTTTTGTTTTTTTTTTTTGTTGTTAGATTGGCATAACTGTTTTTCATTTTGACGCGAAGTTTGAGTTGCATCTGTTATTTAGAGTAAATACAGTGCTGTTTTTAGTTATATCACTCTAGTGTAAATTGCGAATTTCATAAGGGAAAAAAACATCGAACAAAGAGTTTGTCTTAAATTTTGCATCGCCAATGGAATTTCGTGTTCGGAGTCACTGAAAATGTTACAGAAGGCTTACGGTGAACCGACTCTATCAAAAACACGTGCTTCTGAGTGATACAAAGCGTTGAAAAGCGGTCGAGATGTGATGGAAGATTTGCCTCGCTCTGGTAGGCCATCAACTTCTGCAATTGAAGTTAAAGGAAATAGTGACTGAAAATGCTGATTCAAGTTTGAGAGAGATAGCCGCCGAACTTTCTGTGTCTCACGAGTCGATCCGTATCATTTTAAATAATCACTTGGGTACGAAACATGTTGCCGCTCGGCTAGTCTCAAGAGACCTGAATTTTCTCCAGAAACTCAATCGCATAAGAGTCGCTGAGGACATGCTAGAACGAGTCAGTTCCGATCCAACATTCATGAAACGCATTGCTACTGGTGATGAGACGTGGGTTTACGAGTTTGACATGCAAACTAGTCAACAAGCTTCAGAGTGGCGCCTTCCAACTGAACCAAAACCGAAAAAACCACGCCAAAGTCGATCAAATGTCAAGTCACTTTGACTGTTTTCTTTAACTATCGCGGTGTTGTGCACTCGGAATTCTTGCCGGAAGGTCAAACGGTAAATAAAGAATATTATTTGTGCGTTAAGCGGCGTTTAAGAGAGCAAATTCGGCGAAAAAGGCCAGATTTGTGGAAAGAAAATTCTTGGATTTTGCACCACGATAATGCGCCTTCGCACAAGGTCATCATTGTGAACGAATTTTTGACCATAAACTCAACAAATACCATCGAGCAACTACCTTATTCACCAGATATGGCTCCAGCCGACTTCTTTCTTTTTCCTAAACTCAAATTACCACTTCGTTGCACCCGTTTTTATTCGGTAGAAGACATAAAGGAGAATTCGCGGCGAGCACTGAACTCGATTCCGAAAAAAGCGTTTAAAAAATGTTTTGATGTTTGGATTTTTCGTTGGCGTAAGTGTATCGTTTCTGAAGGAGCATACTTTGAAGGCGATAAAATAAATTTGGATGAATAACTAACATTTCGAGTATTATTGATCTTTTCCCGATACTTTCTTGACAGAGTAGTATGTATATATCTAATCGTAAACTTTAATACCGTTTGAACGATCACTATGAAAGTTGGCAAATATATGTATTTTTTCATGGAGAAGATTTTTATTCTATACCATTTGTCATAAGTCGTTATTAGATAACGCTGCAGTATATTGACTCCTATACCGTTTAACTGATCGCAATGAAAATTAATATGGAGTACCTACGTACAATATTTTCGCGCTATCCGCTTTATTGTTACTAGCAACCAGATGGCGTTGCAGCATTTCATCTTTTATACCGTCCAACCGATCGCCATGAAAAATGATATGCGTATGTATTTGGACATGAAAAATACATTTATATCTAAAGCGACAAATCAAACTATAAAATTAGAGAATATTGATATTTCTTATAAAGTTCCCGTACGAAGCCAGGGCGTGTCATTAGTATTATATTACGTAGCTTTATTAAGCATTGCGTGCGAAATCTGTGCTGTTCGTGCTGCGCCGCTAGCTGTCCATAAACGACTGGGCTAATCGATATAAGACTTAACAATTTTTTTTCATACTACAATTTATTATAACACTAAGTACTACGGTACAGAAAGAATAGCATGACGAAAATAACACAAAAGGAGATTTTATTGGCTGAAATAATTTTCTTTCAAGTATCTTTTGCCTTCCTAAAGAGGAAATCTCGAAGGTGGAGTTGTAATGAATAAGTAATCATACATACCTACACACATACATAATTGCACACCATTTGGCATTCAGGCTGAAAAGAACTCTCAGCAAATCAATGGCAAGAGCCGCACGCTTATTACCTAACTCGCAGTCAGCATGCGACAGCCAAATATCGCATGATATCTGCTGTCAAAATGGGAATTTGTATAATGCAATTTGTGTAGTGGCGCTAAATTAACCGCGAAAAGTGCATTTTATGATTAAGGCACAATAAACACGCAATCATCATACTTGATACCAATTTTTTATTATAATTATTCACCGATCGCGCAGTGATCGCGTGGCTGTCGCTGTCTGCAAATTTTTAGGTCATCATCGCACCGTTCAAATATTCTAAATAATATTTGGTAAATATCCAATAATCGAGACCACAACGACCTTAGTTTTATAGATAAGGTGAAATAGTGAAATAAAACCTCTAAGCAAAATTTTACTTCCCACAGTCCAATAATGTTTAGTTGAAACGTCACGAACTTCTTGACGTGACGTGAGGCGCGTGAGGCTGTGACTACAGATAGCGTTTAAATGCTTGGGACACCGCCAGTCAGACGATACGATTTTCATTATGTAACTGAAACTATGTCTAGTATTTCATTGTTTATTTATTTAAATTTATTGCATAAAATAGAGTACAAATGGCGGACTTAATGCCAAGTAGCATTCTGTACCAGTCAACAGAAAACATTGGCAGTATATCGCACAATAAATTACAAGACCGCTAATATCAGTAGCAACATGGTAAGCTATTCCATAATACTGTAAACTATTCACTATAAATTATTCTGGATATATTACGAGCAAACCTCACGTATTGTACATAATAAGTTAACTGAATATTCACTAATCTGATTTGATTTATGCATTAAGGCCTTTATTCATAAAAATTATGTAATAGTCTATAAGCTAAAACATGTTCTGTCTTAATTTTCATGCTCATTTTGTTTTTTTAAGTAAAAGAGACAAGACAAATTTTGACTAGCGTAGGTTTATTAATCGTTTATAATCGTTAAGTATTTGTATAGTTATAATCGTTAAGTATTTGTGATCGAAGTGAATAAGAGAGTAAATTAAAACAACTAACAACCGACCAAGTGTAAGTCACACTTGTGTAATTATTAGGTACTCGGTACTGTCAATTATTGTCAACTGTCAGCCGTTAAGCAGTTTCCTGAAGAGATTTCTCTTTAGTCGTTCTTTAGCTAAAAAATACTGCCGACTGTAAAGCGTTTGTAGTGGCTCTTCATGGAAAAAATGTATCTAATGTAAAGTTTTCTGGTAATTTTCCTTCAATGTACATATGTCTTAATTTTAATGTTTAGTATTATTTCCAAATTTTTCGGAGAAATAAAATTTTTGAGATGAATTATGGTCTTGATTTTGTAATTTTGATGCGTATTTTTTAAAGTATTTAATAAAATTTTTAAAAGCAACGAGTTCGATGTTTAGACTTTCTAACAAAAAGTTTTCTTTTTAATTTTTAGGGCCTCGTAACTCAAAAGGAAAAAACGAAACCCTTATACTATAAGGTTTCCGTATAACGTTTATTTATCTACGTGCAATTTTTTTTTAAAGAAATATGTAACGAGACCATAACGTGCTATCAAAGAATCTTGATTTAGCGATGAATAGAAAAAAAACAACAAACGTACGTAAAAAAATAAATTGTTTCGATTAGGTACCTAAATCTTTTAATTACAGCCGTGTCCAAATTATTTTGTTATGTGCCACGCGTGCCATTGGTTCGCCATCGCAGCGTTATAGGAAGTCTTGGTTGTCCGTCCGTCAGTCTGTTTGTCAAGACTTTTTCTCAGAAACGTGTGGAGATATCAAGTTGAAAACTATATATTAATACGTAAAGTGAAAACTTTGGTTCCCTTTTTAAGAAAATTGCGCGGACGGAGGAGTGTAATATTTGGTACACTTAAAGTTTATTTGGAGAAGGTCAGGAGAAAGTTAGTATTTTATATAATATGCATTAGAAATAAATTAAATAAAATGAATCACTAATTGTTTACGTTCATACTGTCAATGTCAAAAAGACTGTAACTCATAATAGAGATTGTCGTTTATATTATAAGATTACATTTTTTACAGTCGAATTTCGACCATAGAGCGATTTCTAGTTAATATTACATACTTATGTCTGTGGTCCCTTATAGCTGTAGAAAAATCAAGCTTTTAAGTAAACGCAATTAAAAAAATATGGTCACTTATGCTTCAATTTTGACACTCGTAAGTAAATCAAAACCTATAGGGTACATCCCATTGACGTAGAACCATTAAATTTGGCAAGAAGCAGCATCTCACAACACAAGTAAAGGAAAAAATACGAAAATCGTTAATTTTTAGTTATTTGCCATTACAAACTTAAATGTGCAGCTGAATAGTATGGGACAACGTGTCTACCAATTGCAAAGTTAAGTTTGTTTTTAAAACGACATATTATATTATCGATAAATACATAATACATTGTATGATGGTACGGAACCCTCGGAGCGCAGTAAGACTCGCACTTAGCCGGGTTTTTATTTTATTTTAGGTATCAAATCTAATTCCTAAAAGTAATAATTCAACTCCTAAAGTTCACGTCACTTTTGTTTTACCATGTAACTGTCACAAACAGCTATTTGCGTCAAATAGTCTCCGCAAAACGGACTGGCAGACCGATAAACTGTAAGACGTATAAACTGGCAGAAGTATAAATACACAATAATAGCACAGATTAATTCATAACAGTATGAATGATTGGCTTGTGTTATTCGCTATTAATTATCAGCAAAATCTTTAAAAATACGTAGATAAAAGGTGATTGATACCATTCAAAAACGAGTGCCGAACAATTAGCCAAGTTATTGATGTGATTTAATCGTTTTTGTGGCCTTATTAGGCGCATAAAGAATATTTTTTATATTCATTTGATGTTTAGATAAAAGAGATCATTGCGTTAATTATAATTTCTATGCTTTTGTATAGGTCAGATGACCCAAGAATTCACGAACGTGCGACTTAATAGTGCTATTGAAGCAAAACTTGCCAGATGAGAATAGTAGAGTCGTGACTTCTGCTTTGTAACTGCACATAATCACAGGATATTTATTGCTGACCCAAATAACTGCAATTACATTGATCTGAATATTTAAAGAAATATTATAGGTACCTAAGTTTGTTCTAATAAATAATTTATTTAATGTGCCTATTGTCAACCTGTTTTCAGAGTTTCGTAGTCAAACCGACAAAATCGAATCTTAATAGTTTCGTCGTACCTGTCTGTCCGTTTGTCTCAGCCACAGGCGCATATAAAGGGGTTTAGGGGTCTAGAATCCCCCTTAACGTATGCTTATATTCCCCGAATAATGGTGGCCGTTTGTTCCCGTACAAACAAAATATTGCACGATTGGATGATATGTTTATGTAATTTTCAATTTATCGATTTTATTGTCGTTTAGAACTCTGTCTTTGTATGCCATAGATTCACGGGTAAAAACTAGTCGTTCTTTGTGCATTATTGGACTCCCGCCATGCGAAAGCTGCTGCAACGTCCGTGATCACAGCTGATTTATTTCCTCATATTTACTGAGCTGAAATTTGATACAGAGATGTAATTGGGTAGGTAACCGAACATCATATGAGAAATAAAAAAATAAATAACAGATACGTTCACTGTGCGAACATTCTCCAGATCATCATACTATAAAATAAACGACTTCGTTGAACACAAAACAATAGCCTGGAAATAATATTCTCCGCACATACATTTACTGGCTCTCTGAATATTGTATTTTAATAAACCTATTGTAAAATGATGGTGAAAAAATGGTACCTGTCTGAGTTTCTTATTGGTTTTTCTGTGTCCAGGTTTTCTTTTCGAACCGAACTAAAGTAGATTTGACGTTCAAAACACACTTGTAATGGGGTTTACTTGAATAAATTGATTTGATTGACTGATTGATTGATATCATCAATAACCACACTAACATTGTTAATAATTTCTTAATCTTAGTATAATTTTTTGTTAAATCCATACTAATATTATAAATGCAAAAGTCTGTCTGTCTGTCTGCTTGGTTTTCACGGCTAAACCGCCAGAAAGATTTTTATGAAATTTGACATGGAGATAGTTTGCCATCAGAGGACGGACAAATGCTATTTTTTTTTCAAAAATCTTAGATGACAAATGACATAACCTCGTTTTTCACAACCAGTTAAGTGTGTGAGTGACTCACACCGTGAGTGTTGTGTGTAGGAACCCTAATATTTATTTACAAATATCGGGGGTAGAAGAAATAAAATCTGCCTCGGACACGGAGTGAAGCTTGCTGTGACAGTTTAATTGAGACCACGGCCGATGCAACTCGGCCGAAACGTCAAGCGAAAATAAAAGGTAATCGCGTTAATTTCCCGTGTTTTTAGATATTTTATAATGCAACGCGAAAGGTTAAAAGTTTATAAAAATGGGTATATCCGGCCAAAATAACTCTATTTTTATATATTAATTTTTTATGCACACAAAGGATAATATTTATATCTACATACATAAACATGCAACTTGCTTATTTTGCAGCCTTTTGCATTAAACATTTAGCATTTTGCAGCCCTTTTTCCTTCCTACGTTTTCCAAGATCTTAGGATCTTAACGTCACCCTTGTTCTTAACTCTTATTCTCACTAATACTAATTTCAGTAAAATGTTACCCAAATATTATACCGAAATAACGTAGCATCTTCGCACCTTACGCATCAACGAAAGGTTCGAGTCAGACATTTCTATAGCTCTCGCGGGGTCATGAGAGGTACAAAAAATATTTTAACCTAAAAATACCTAGGGTACATACTCACATACGCACATTATCTTCTTTTTGTCGATAGAAGTCAAATTCAAGAGTGGATTTTGAAATCTTTCTTTTTATTCCGTAAGTACTCAGAATTTAAGGTAATTGAAAGACGGAAGTTTGTGAAACAGATGTTTTATACATTATTTTAAAATAATTAAAAATTGTGAATACTAAAAAAAATCGATTTCACTAAAAATGTGCTATCTGTAGATGACGCTATCAGACTATGATTATGACGTCACAAATTCGTAGTGTCGTTTTATAGCCAGCGCTAGGAGTGGCAGTGATAGAATTTATGCCACCACTTGAGTCTAAAAGCCAAAACTTTTGTATTCAATATGAATATTAAATGTTGTTCAACAGTTGTGTTAATGATTAATAAATGAACATATCTTTCACTGAATTGAATAACGGCTTAAAAAACCAGTCAAGTGCGAGTTTTACTCGGGGACAGAGAGTTCCGTATGATATTAATAAAATGATAAACTAAATTATATTTCTAAAAATGTATAAGAGTTTCGTTATATTTGTCCTATAAACTTTATATAAGTATCTAACGGTAAAACTTCCCTGAAATTAAAGATCCAGTACTTTCGAAAATAAGGCGGGAGGTTAAGCCTACTCGGAGTACCTACTCAATACTTCTTATTTCTATGAATATTTCAAAATAATAACTTGTAAAACACGCAAGTTTGCAAGACGTCTCTCTATGCTAAATATGAAGTTTGTATGTCACACAGTTTTTGAGGAAATCGATTGTGACAGACGGTCGGACGCAAGAGTAATTTTATACATACATATTCTCACTCTGTATTCCTAACGGGGTAGTCAGAGACGACGGAGCGCCAAGTATAGGTGTCTTTACATACTTCTTTCGCCTCCTCAATCTCTAATTGTAAAAGCGTTTCGTTTTACCTTTTAGGGCTGAGAATTAAAAAGCGAATAATTAGTAATTTAAAAAGAAACTGTGTAGATTTCCACTGAATATAACTAAGAACAGTCTTGAAAACTGTAGTTTTCAAACAATAAAAAAAATCACACGTAAATCGGTTTATACGTTCAAGAGCTACAATGCCACGCACAAACAGACAGACATATAGTCAAACTTGTGTTCCGTCGGGGGCTAAAGAAAGAATCCAAAACAACAAACCCTCGACATATTATTTTGGAAATATTGCGATAGAAATATTGCTAAAAAGAATAACAAAGAATAATGTTTTGTCTATTTCTTATATGTAATATGATAGGTAATTACTTAACACCTATACTTGAAAGTATGCAATTTTGTGGAGTAAATACTAAATAATATTAATTTTTTACGTTGTTTTGAAGAGCAATATTGAGGTTTTAAAGTTTCAAAAGAATAATTATTTGTCAACTCAGAAGGTACTATGGCTCCTAACCGGCCTCAAAACTATGATTGATGTTTAAATTAACATTATTAGTAATTCCATGAAACAAATAAATTTTTTAAGAAAATGTAAATGCTTTAAATTTTCCAGAGAAACGCCTGAGATCCTTTCACAATTAATATTTAATGCTAAATATTCTGAAAATGGTTGGACTGCTTCCCATCAAACTTAGCTAGAACATTCTAGAAAACTGCATATGTCAAACAAAAAAACTATGCCACAGATAAACAAACGACGGCGTCTATCTTATATTAAGCACCTTTTTTTCCATCAAGGGTTAAAAAAATACAACATTGTTTTGGTTTTAAAGTGTGGAAGTTTAAAGATCCTGCGAAAGCATTCGAAGGTTAACGACGTGCCTTACGAAAATCTTAGAACTACCATAATACTCCTAGCCTTATCTGCTTACCTGTATATCTTCCAACGTAGTAAGGGAAGCAAGGTCGCTCCGACAGGTGTGTCACGTAGCAACGTAAAACTCTAACTACACGAGCTATTGAGTTTGTACTATATGTAGGTAGAAGGTACAAAGCGTCGTAAAAAGAAACGTTTTATGAACAATGAATCTCGCTTTTTTTATGAAATTTATGTCGTTTTGTTTCCAAGACAGTATGAAATTTCGTTAGTTTTTTAGGTATTGAAGTAATATTTAGTATTGTGTGTTCGTAGTGTGGTATTAATGTATGTACTAACTAGCGAGCCACTCCGGTTTTGCACGGGTAGAATTTTTTTTAAAAATAAAATACAGCCCATGTTACTCGTTAATAATGTAGCTTTCGACATGTGTAAGTATTTTCGAAATCGGTATTTTTGAGTTTATCATTACAAACAAACAATTACATTTTTTCTCTTTATAGTATTACTCGCGACTCGCCCCGGCTTCCCAAGTCTTGGAAGTTTTTTTGAAAATAAATACAGCAAATGTTACGCGCTAAAAATATAGCTTTCTATAGGTGACATTTTTGAAATCGGTTGAATAGTCTTTATGTTTATCCATTACATACAAACAAAGTTTACCTCTTTATAATAGTATATATGTACATAAGTATAAGTATAGACTTAGAATAAAGATAATTAGAAGTGAATGATGTGCGAATAAGCAGTGGGTATACATTGAAGAAGACAATATTTATGAGACAGTGATCTATGATACATTTAATTAAATTTGAAATAAAATGTAACATTTTATATTACACTCAGGTATATTTATTTATTTATTTATTAAATGGTACACACAACAGACTACAATCAAGAGTACAATAAACAAAGTAGCTATATTCTAGTCGTGAACCAGACTGAAGTCCAGGCACGTGCGTATACAACACGGTAAAGTAACGTGTAAACAAAAATAGCATCATTTCTTAAATATTTCATTTCTACATTAATAGCTCAGTGGAGAATACGTTTAACATTGGTTTTGAATAAATTATGTCTGTTATCAAATATATCTATGCGATCATTCGTAAGTGATATTTCATTATAAAAGCGACACATTCTAACGACTGGATTATAATAAGATGTATTATTTTTATATACTTGTAGAATAAAAGTATTACGTGGACGGTTGCGCGTAACCAATCTTGAGTTAACATTGAGTAGAGAAAGCAACGCTGGGGAGTCAATGTAGGAATGTAGAATTTTGTGAAGATGAATAAAGTCTTGTTACTTACGGCGGGTGGCTAAAGAAGTAATTTTAAAGTGATCGAGTCTTTCAGCATAGGAGTTCAACTTGCGTCCGAAGCCACTTCTGTAACTTAAGATCTTAAGAAATCTTTTCTGCACCGCTTCTATCTGTTCCGAATGTACTTTGTAATATGGAGACCATACTACAGATCCGTACTCCATCACACTTCTAACAAGACTATTGTAAAGATAAAGTAAACTTTGAGGTTTGGTAAAGTCTTTGGTTGTTCTCGTTATAAAGCCCATAAGCTGAAAACCTTTTAAAGAGATGCGCTCGTAATGATGTCTAAATGTTAATTGATCATCAAACGATAGACCTAGCTAGGTCTTTAACAACTGAAGTACGCTGCAATATACGTCTATGCAATATATAATCAAAAATTATTTTCTTTTTCCTTTTGGTAAACGAAATTACTTGACACTTGTCGATACTTAAAAACATATGGTTGATGCGACACCATTCAGATATAGTGTCAAGGTCACTCTGAAGGGAGAGACAGCTGTTCGTGTCGGTTATTGTGGTAAAAACTTTCAAGTCATCGGCATAAAGGAGACATGGACATTTAAGCTCAATAATAAGATCGATAATGTAAACCAAGAAAAAAGAGGTCCTAAATGTGAGCCTTGAGGTACACCAGATGTGATGACTACCGGTGAGGATATGTAACTTTCAGTGCCACCAACTGATTCCTGTTATTTAGGTAGGACTGTACCCATCTAAGAAGACTGCCGTGAATACCGTAACAACGTAGCTTCGCACAGAGCAGAGAATGATTCACCTTGTCGAATGCTTTTTTGAAGTCCGTGTATATAGAGTCTACCTGATCCCCAGAGGCAAAAGCAGCACACAATAAATTTTTGTATTCCAGTAGGTTAGTGATTATGGATCTGTGTTTGATGAAACCGTGTTGATTTTGTGATAAGGAAGGTTGTAAATAATTATAGATATGGTCATAAACTGCTGCTTCAAAAACTTTAGCTGTGTATGATAAAATACTTATTGGCCTATAATTGACACAGTCCGACTTCTCCCCTGACTTGTGTATAGGGATTATATGGGCAGTCTTCCAATATGATGGAAACTCACCAGACTTAAGCGACATATTGAATAATAGTTGTGACGGGAGACTTAACTCGTCGGTGCACTCTTTTATGAACTTAGGAGGTATTCCATCAGGACCGTAGCCCTTATTAATATCTAAATTTCTTAATTTTGCTAGTACTTCATTGTATGTCAGTGTGATTTTAGATAAATTCTCATTACACTCAATCAGGCCTTTAATGTCATGATTATTATGAGAACCTCCCTCAAATACAGATGTAAAGTATTTGGAAAATAATTCACAGACGTCCTGACCCCCGGTTACCAATTCATTATCATATTTCATGGTCTGAGGTGTACCTTCAGTACTTTTTCGACTGTTAACAAATCTCCAGAAGGATCTAGTGTTTGATGCCAAACGATCCTCCACAGACGATAAGAAGGATTTGTAACAAAAATTGATCAATTTCTTACATAATTTACGTAGTGCAACAAAATTGTCATAATCTCTTGGGTTCTTATATTTTTTAAAACGAATATGATATTTCTTTTTCTTTTTAAGATACCATCTTAATGTCTGGTTATACCAAACTGGAAAACGACCATCACACTTGCAAGATAGCGGTGTATATTGTTTTATTAAGTCTTCGAGTATGTTATAAAATTTTGAAACGGCTTATTTATGTCGACCAGTTCAAGCAAAAACCAATTTATTTTATTTAATTTGAGTTTTATTTTAGTATAATCACATCTATGGAAGTTTCTATAATATTGTTTTTGTGGGTTAATATAATTGTTAGGAGTGGGTTCATTAACATTAATTTGCAGGGGCGGGTGGTGATCATCAATACGAATTAATGGTTCTGTCTCTTGAACTAGTAATATGTCATGACTACATAAAATGAGATCCAGATATCGACCATTTTTATTTGCTATGTTATTGTATTGACAAAGTCCACACAATGCCAATGTGCTTAAAAAGAGATTGGATTTCGATTCCGTGGATCTATCAGACTCCATTTTATTACTAATTATTGCTGAATACCAATGTAGACCAGGAATGTTAAAATCACCCACTGTTAAGTTGATACAGTCATCATAAGTTGTCATAAAAACTGATCAACCGATCACTTGATATGTCAGGGGGTAGGTAACAAACACAAAGGTTAAACCTATGTCCTTGGTTATTGTAAGGTAAGATACTAATCCAAATATCCTCCACTGAACTGTCCCAAGACGTTTGCCGAATCACATAAAAATGCTTTTTAATAGCGATCAGAACACCGCCATCTTCTATTTTAGACGATGATACACTATCTCGATCTCTACGAAAAACTCTATAACGACTGTCAAATAGTTCACTATCAAAAAAGTCAGAGTTAAGATTAGTTTCGGTTAAACACACGATATCATAATCGGTGTTTAATGTATTCAAATATAAATCTTTGGTTTTTGATCTGATTCGGTTAACATTCTGGTAATAAACTAACATATTACTGAGAAGTAAATTAGAGTAGAATAAATGCATTAAACAATAATAAAAACCAGGTTAAGACGATTAATTTCAATCACTATATTATCACACCATTTTGTCCAGACAATTTTGATCTTTGATTATAACAGCACCTTAAGAGTCGTCCTTGCGAGCATAAACACGTCCATATTTCACCCATACGTATTTGTAGTTTCTTTCCTTAGCCAGTTTTCTCGCAGCAGCATGTAAACTTTTCGCATCGGGTCCTAGATGTTCTGTGCCATATATCGTTTGTTTGTCTCCGGGGATATTCAGATGTTGCAAACTCAAGGGTTCATTCCTATGTACTTTGTTAAATCTCCTGAACTCGAAGATTATGCAATCGCGGTGACGCTCCGTAGGCAATATAACAAGTACACTGCGAGGACGTTTAGATTTAGGGTCTAGTTTAGCCACTTTCCGTATTGCACAAACTTTCGTTTCACTCATCGGCGTATTAATTTCTTCACACAGTTTCCCAAGTATAGATAGTAGATTTTCATTTTGTTTTTCAGGTACCATTTGTATCTCGATATTGCGACTGCGAGAGGCTCCCTCCAAAGTTACCAATCGACGTTTCAAGTCTCTCATTTCCGTTTGAATATTTGAGTTTGTGGTTTCAAGTAGATTAATATTTTTGTTAGTGCTTACAAGATTTTGTTTTATATCTTTTTGTTCTGCAGAGAGAAAATCGGTAGTCGCTGTAAATTCTGCTCTCAATCCCTCAATAGCTGCAGATACTTCAGTCCGGATACTTGAAGTGATATCCTTGATCAATGCAGGTCTGAATTCCTCAAGCTTGGAATCAAACAGCGCACTAAGTTGTTCAAAGGTAATAACAACAGCGGCGGAGGAAGTCTGCGGTGATAGTATTGAAGAAGCCGTAGCACCAGCTTGCGACGGAGTTGTTTTAGAGATGTCACTAATTACAATCTGTTCATCACAAGCATATTAACATCCTCACGGAGAGGCTCAAATTGGTTCCGTATTGGGGTGCTATCATTTTTAGGCCTATTTGTAACATTAACACATGTCGGACATTTCCAGGACTTGTCGAATTCCAAAATGTGGCTCCTGTAGTAGGAAGGTGTCATATTGAGACATGCATAGTGAAAGACGTGTTTACATGCAGTACATTTCAATAATTCATCTCTGTCAAGGCTTTTTTTGCATGCCGAACAATTCATTATTTACGTTTACAGTAAGTTCACGCACTTATCCAGCCAAAGTGTAAACACAGAACACTATATGGTTTTCACCTTGACAAGCAAAACACATATGCGAAATAGTATTAAAGTCGCCTTCAGTAAGACAAGACCGATCACACATTAACCGCTTAATTGACATTGGATAGAATCAAAGTTCACATTAAACTTCTCCCAAATCCGTTACCAGTTATAAAATACAACATATACACAGACAATACTATTAACTTAACGTTATTATGGTAAATATAACAAAACATTCACTTTTACCACTATTTAATAAATAATTGTTACGAGTTGATGAGTAGCGATGTTTACACGCAAGTACCCACATTCTAATTCTATAGGTATAGCTAATTTCTATACATTACTTTACATTACAAAACGAAAATAGTAGGTACACTATAAATTCTCGTAATTAAAACCACATTCAACAATTATTAAAAAAAAACAATTTAATATACAAAATTAACTTCTTCATCAAATGAAAACTAGATATAGAACAACCGATAAAATTGTAATATAGAAAATGTATTAGGTACACAGAAATTACTGTACAAATAGTGCAGTCAATCCGGGTTAGAAAGAGTTTAACCATGCATTTTCGCTAGGGTGCGACATCCCTTTTTTACTGTGTGACAGATTAGACATTAACTCAAATTTTTAAATTTGAATTGCATTACATGATCCTACTTTTTTATATTAGAAGGAATTAAAGTTGTAATTAATGTAGACGCAAAAAATCCATGCGAATCCAGTTGACGTTTTTATAGTGTTCATTAAGCATTCAATGTCAAATTGATAAATGCAATCATAACTATTTACACGCCGCATTAGAAGCCATTATTCAAGAGTTGAAGTTGAAGTTCAACTATTTACATTGCCTTCATGATTAGTGTATTATATTTGTATAGTCACAACAATAAGTAAAATCTTGCGCAGTTATATGACTACTAAGTTTACGTTGAATTATAGCGACATAAAAAAGTCATCGATTAAAAGATTAAGCTGTGTACTAGTAATAAGCTCTCTTAATTAGTTTGCCGAAAATTTTTATATTTTGTAATTCCTTCTAACAAAAGAATCTTTTCGATATCTAGGCTACATATATATAATCCTCGGTATCGATTACCTCTAGTCTCTTTCTTGTTTGAGGAAGCTATAATAAAATTAATATGCAAGGACCGCTATACTTAAAGCTCTATCTTAAAGCATGAAGATACGTAGGTACGCAGATAGTTCATCATAGAATAATGCTAAAAAACGTAGTTATATAAGATAACACTAAAAAAAAACGCAGTATGTAGTATAACGATCAACAAAACATAGAGAAAAAGATAAACAACTCCTGAAAAAAAATTAAGCGGACAACGTTCTTACACAAAAATGAAATATAATCAAAGCCTTAGAACCTTAGAACCATCGAAGACAGAACTGGTATTCATGGGATTAAAATATTTGGAAGCCTTCCTTTTGCCCCTGTTTGATTCGATATGCACTTTTAAATATACCTTGTATGTATATGTAGCATCTTTGATACAGAAAGTTGATGCTGCATGCTGGATTTTGAGGGAAATTGAAAAACTTTAAAGAACATTTTGAACGTACCTAGGTAGGTATATATTTTTTTTTATTTTACTAGCTAATGAGAATTTAAGTGATGTTACTGTTTATTATTCTGAGTATGAATCGTATTTCTTTGTAGTTATATTGTGTAACATTGAAACGCGGTAAATTAAGTTTTATAGTATAACCTTGAAAACCTAACAGTTATCCACGTGTAAAGAATCAATTTAATTTATGAATATCGATGTTTGTAATCAAATCAAATATTGATGTTAATATCAAAGGATTACGGTAAATGTTAGAATATTTCACTAACCTTAAATCAATGTCAGTCGTGACTTTTTAGTATTAAGGTTTTGAAGTACACGAGGACTATTTTAACAGTTCTCAAAATCATGCATAAAAAACGCCTATTCATCTTATGGAAAGTACTAAAGGTAATCTGCTGATAGCGAACCGCAGTTGAATGTAAATTTATGCAAATCGGAATCTCAATTTTCAGGGTTTGTTAAAATTAGCTATCCCTTTTCCGTAGCTTT
Source organism: Zeuzera pyrina (assembly GCA_907165235.1). Classification (NCBI taxonomy): domain Eukaryota; kingdom Metazoa; phylum Arthropoda; class Insecta; order Lepidoptera; family Cossidae; genus Zeuzera; species Zeuzera pyrina. The sequence continues at coordinate 17,604,491 of OU015624.1, forward strand.
GTTGAACCACGTTATCGGATTTTTGAGACACGTTTTTGGCCGAAATTTGAATCGAAATAATAATCATGTTGAATTTGCTAGGCTGTTCATTTTGTAACTTGAAAAAGTATTTATCGAAGACAATGAAGATAAATTGATAAGGAAGTATACATAAATATGTTCTATGTATATTTACATACATACCTACATACATTAAAATCACATTTAAGACCATGTGGATGTGACCATTTCCCGCAATAAAAATTTCGCCATTTTGGGTTTATAGATTGCAAAACTAAACCATATATAGATAATGCGATGCTAGTCTGTCGCCTGCACTAGTTACTTATAACTAGTGTAGGTTATAAGCCGACTTTTACGATTTGTACGAAAGCACTGTAAGCAAGTAGCTGGCACATTTTATCTTTTTTCTTTCTGTTTCGGGCTATTAATTTAGAAGCATTTTACAGATCTGTACTAATTATACAAAGAACAGACAGCACCCAGTTTTAACAATTACGTTGATTTATTTAATTAACTTAATGTAAAAAGTAAAACTATCTCGACTATGTAAATGGTTGATTATTATATTTATAATAGTCAATCATTTACATAGCAGTTACATTGAAAACGGTGGTAGTTATTGAATTATTACAGTTATTGAATTAAAAAAAAAACCTTATGAATCAAATTTTCCGCGTTTCTGACTGTGACAGCAACGTCAATACTGTACTGGTTATTGAGGTCAGCCGGGAAACCAATTACGCCACAACTCAAATAAGACATATTTCTTCCTCGACGTCGATCCGAGTCACTATTGTTGTTTTATCGTTTTGAAATTGAAATATAGCGCGAACACATAGATAAGAGTTGAAAGAATGCAATTTTTTTTTGTACCTGTTTATAACGAGCATACTTTTATTTCAAAGTCAAAGTCAAAATCAAATCAATTTATTCAAGTAAACCCAATTACAAGGTATTTTTGAACGTCATATCTACTTACGTCATACTACTCATCAAACCAAATCCCTCAATTTTATCCGAACTTCGGTTTATTATTTCTTCCCTTGCTCTACCTATTATCATTCTAGGAGACTTTAATATTCACCATTCTTCATAGGGCTTCTCCTATTTGTCTTCCTTATTTCTTGACCTCATAGATGATTTTTCTTCATGTGTCCTTAATGATGGCTCTCCCACAAGGCGCGTGCCTCCATCTCAGAATAGAAAAATTGTAGTGAACCTGTCTATCTGCTCCTCTAATCTCTCTTCGATCCTGTATTGGAAAATTATTCCCAATTTCCATGGCAGTGACCACTATCCTATATTAGTCTCCTTTCTTAATTCCCCTAGATCTCTCTCTCACTCATCATGAACCTCGCTTAAAGCATAATTTATCTAGTGCCGATTGCACTCAATATACTCTATGTCAAGAAATCTCTCCTAAACATGCATCCCTTTTAAAGATGCTCTCTTGCCTGCTGCAGATAAGTCCATCTCTCTTAAAAAACTTCCAAAAAATAATATTCTGTCTGCACTCTGGTGGGACAAAGATTGTTCACAAACAGTTAGAAAAAGGAAAGACGCTGAACGTACATACTCTAGAGAGAATTATTTTAATTATCAAAGGGATGCTGCTGACACTGTGAGATTATTATCGCAGAAAAAAAGATAAGGTTGGCATAGATTCTTTCACTCAATTCTCCTCAGTATTTTGTTTGGAGATTCTCTTTATGATTCCTCTGTATGGATTGAAGAATTTGCGCATAAGTTGGCCCCTTCGACTGCTCCAACATTTGCCGAATCTTTGGTTGTCCACTCATCCCTCTCAGAGACCTCTCTGGGATTTATGATTCCCCATTCTCTTTCGAAGAATTTTTTATAATTTTGTCAAGTATCAAAGATTCCTCTCCTGGAATTGACGGAATTCCCTGTTCTTTTATTGTTAAAAGTGGTCCTAATACTAAAACTTACTTTCTTAATTTGCTTAATCACATATTTCTTATTGGTATCCCCCCCGTTGAGTGGAAATCTCAAATCATTCTGCCTGTACTTAAACCTGGAAAAATTAGTAGTGATCCATCTAGTCATCGCTCTATAGCTCTCTCAACCACTATGGCTAAAATTTTCGAACATTTAATTAAGAACCGTCTGGAGTGGTTAATAGAAAGTAAAGGGAATCTTCCAAAAAGCTAGCTTGGATTCCTGAGGGGATTGGGAACGATGGACAGCCTCAACTCATTTGTCACAGATATCCGCATTGCTTTTTCGAGCAATCAGTATCTAGTAGCTACTTTTCTTGACATTGTGCAACTACGTTGCGGGTGTCCATGGGCGGCGGTGATCATTTTCTATCAGGTGACACACTTGTTCATTTGCCCCCTCTGATATAAAAAAAAAACTCTGCCAAAGTTTTCTCAGGCTGAGTATCCCAGTGAAGATAGCCAATTTTATTTTTAACCTTTTCTTTAACTTTTTCAGTTCTCATAAGCGTTCAATATTCACTTCTTTCCACTTGTCTGGAAAGGGAAGTCCTTTTCAGACAAGTGAAAATATGTGAATTTTGAAGGGTTAGTTCTAAATTCCCTTCCGTACAGTATTTACACATTTGACTTAGTACTGTGGGTAAATTGCTTCAGCATAGTCCTACAATATGCAATGACCTAGCTCTGTATGTAACTGCTGATATGGTAGCGGATGCTTCCTCCAGTCTAAATTCCTCTCTGTATTATTTACAGAGCTGGCTTTTAGATAACGGATTGTTCCTATCGGTTTCTCGCATCGCATTAATCGCCTCGATTTAAAATAATAGTAAGCCCTGATTTTTTAAGTTCCGTGATATTAATAAGAGACCTTCATCTGTATTCTGTAGACCTAGATTGGGCCATGCATGCACTCATGTGCACTTAGCAAAGATGAGGATAACAGACAGTTCTCTCTGTGAATGTGGTCTAAATGAAGGAACCCCGGACCATATTTTCTTTGGCTGCCCTAAAATATCCTCATCCCTTTACAATCTCCTCCCGTCTACTATCCCTCGGCCCATTAATTTCAATACTCTTATAATCTACGTAAACTCCCCTGTTGTGTATATTTTGTGTGACTTCCTTAATTCTAACAATATTAGTATTTAGATCGTTTGTCAAATCTAACCCACTGAAAATCATTTTAACGTTGTGTTTGTCTTTTGTTTTAGGTAATACAACAGTTGATTAATGTGTGAAAAATTGTCGGTCAAATACTGTTTTGTACATTTATTCATTAGACCAGTTCCAGACCAGTTATTTAAGTACTGGAATAGCAACTAAGCTTTCTAAATTTATTTTACACCCTTTACTGTGTCATTGGCAGAAAAAACAGGATCGCCACAAAAGAAGAATAATAATAATACAGAAAATCTTCATATTTTACGATGTTGTGTAAATTGCACTTGGTACAGGGATAGATTAACTTAGCTTAGAAAACAATGGCTGAAATCTTAATTTCGACCTTAAGTTAATAGAATATAAAGATATCTTATCACTTTACACATAATCGGGTCATGTCTCGGTTGTGTAAAATGTATGGAAAGTTACATCTTTCTTTCCATATCTTTCCATAGTCGTAAAGTCACCACAAAACGTGAAATCCTATACATCTTTCACTTTATGTTAATGTAAACACCGAGAATATTACTAAGAACGTTTATTACTCATAGTATTTACACATACATACCTATCGACTTTTCTTCATGTCTCTCTTCCGGGGTGTAAGGCGCAACAAAATTATATCAGCAATATGTATTTAAGGTAGTAAAGAGAATGTGAGTTTGCGATGGTTATAAGCTGTCATTAAAGCTTAACACGCGTCGATTAGTATTGAACTTTGGGTGGAGGATAGCTACGTCAAAGTCAAGTCAATTTATTGAAGTAAACTCAATCGCAAGGTAATTTTGAACGTCAAATCTACTTTAGTTCCGTTCCAAAAGAAAATCTGGACACTGAAAAGAACCAACAAGAAACTTAGTCAGGTATCAACTTTTTCAACATCATTCTATAATAGCTATTTAAAAAACAATATTCATAAAGCCAGTACAGGCATGTGCACGTTATTTCCAGACTATTGCTTTTTCTTCAAAGAAATCGCTAATTTTGTAGTATGCTTTACAAGTCAGTGTGCGTTTAATAACAAGTTTAAATCTCTTTTCCGTTAATTGAGTAATTTCTCGAGGAATTATATTATGAAAACGAACACAGTTGCCTAAAAACAACTCCCTTGACTTTAGTAATTTTTTAGGATAAACTAGCTGACCACGACCGCAAGTTTCCATATCATTAATAACGCCTTTCTTTTGAAATAGATCTGTATTTTTTCTGTGTACATTATGCTTTCAAAGATGTATATAACGAGGGTAAGCTGAGTACATCAACGTTTTTAAAACGATCTTTCAGCGACTCTTGTGTTAGTTAGCTAAAAATTATAATAAAATTCATGACATATTTCTCCTTTCCCTTGCCCAACTTTTCCTTACGCAGGAAGATAAGAGCAGCCTCTACATTTTGTTTTTCTTTTACTTCCATAATACTATGCTGGTATTATGTAGATAGTGGTTGTGATTATGGATTATGCTGTCGGAAATTCGGAGTGAAATCTCGACGTAAAGTTACTGAAATTTCGTTTCGCTCGTCCATTACAATGTCGTTTCAATCTGTACTGTATTCATTAGTAAAGTTGTATATAACCAGTGCTCCCGGCAACCATGTGAAATCAATTACGTTACCACGTCTCAAGTAGTAATTGGTTTGGCGCCAACATCATGTTACGGACTAATATTATGTTCTGACAGAGTAGACGCATTACGTAAGAAGGCTACTAGATGATGTAATTAAATACCATCTGGATAGTGTTTCGGGAATATTTTGTGGATCCCGCACATCTGTGCAAGCAAAATTTATTTATACATACATACATATTTTCACACTGTACCCCTGTACGGGGTAGTCAGAGAGGACGGAGCGCCAAGCGTCACGGATCTTACATACTTCTTTCGCTTCCTTAAATCTCATTCTCCTCACTCATTTTCGCCTAGATATGCGTGTGCTTTTGACATTTCCGTCGGCTAACACTGGCTATTATTACCTTGATTGGTTCCATGGCATGGTGATTAGTGCATCTATATACATATATTTCAAGCCAAGGGTTACTGGTTACTGGTAGTTCCAAGTCAGAAAAGGAGCTTTTCTAAATTGTCTGAGAATGTTCTGCGTATGCTCTCCTAGTTCATTGTATTCTACACGTATTACAAGCTTAGTGTTTGGTTTTGGGACAAGTAATTATAGATCACTAACTTGTAGGTAGGGTTGCTATCTGTCCGAGTTTTCACGGATTTGTCCCAGTTTAGAGGGCGTCCGGTGCATTCGGAAAGGGTTATTAAAGTGTTGGGTAAGACTTTTTATGTCCAGGGGAAATTTTTTTAATTGAACGACAAACAATCAATAAATTACAATAAATGACAGTTGAAAATTCACTCTCAGTTGTTTTTAATTTTTGTAGTAAATTTTTTTTAGGGGTGTTTGAAAAAATATCTTGATTTAATACAAATGTTGGTTTTTAGTTTTTGCCCGGCGCAGGCAATTTAGTTGATGGCATCCTTTACTTTGTAGGCGCAATGTCTGAACTATTAATTATTTATTATTTCAAAATCTTTTTTTACATAAGTACTGTTCTGAACTCTATGAATTTGTTTGTACTTAATTCTTAAGTGTTTTTTACAAAGATCAATGCTAACTATTATGCATATTACATATATATTGTATGGACTCATGCCCCACCCAAAAATCTCCATGAACAATAGCAACGAATATGTCATTTGAAAGCTAAGGTCTTTCAGTTTACAAAAAATGATGAAAATATTATTTCGAATGCGGGAGATCGTCAGTATAATTGTCAAAAATTGCGTAAACGCCTGTTGATTTTTATGCAGCAATTACATAATACATTGTATACGTGATTTGGCAACGTTTCTCGACTGTTTACTACCTCTGTTCTATTCTATTCCATTCATGAACATCTTACTTTTGCTTGTAAAAGTATATAATTATGTCATACTACTGGCTACAGGCTGTCAACGATTGTGAGAAGGAAACAAAAATCAAATTTCGTTTTACTCTTTCAACAAAGGTCTGAAATCGAATTAATTTTTATTCTGTCAACCTAATTATTCAGGCAGTCTACACGAACGTATTTATATTTTGTGCGATAAAAATATTTAATTAAAAAAGGCTATTTACATAGCACAGTTTATACACGACGTTTAAAAGAACAATCAGTTTTTATTTGACACATTTGATTTGACACTTTCTAACAAACGTAGGATGACGTAACGATAACATTCGAAAACAGAATAACGGATTCATAACAGTATTGAGTATTTTCAACATAGCAATATCTACATTTATAATCCTGTAGAAAATATTTTTTATCTAGATATTTTGTCAATAATTGTAACAAAACTAGCTCCGATATTTTTTTCATCATAAATTCTTCTCCATGATCGATTATTTCATTCGCGTTTCTAAACGTATGTTATCATGGACGATATTTTCCGGAAATCAGTAACAATCCTATAATATACAAGTAATTTATTTTCCCACAGTGAACTCAAACAAAAATTACATGATAATTGTTTAATTAAAAATAACTAATTATTCGCATATCACATTTGTTGTCCCATGGGTGGGGCAGTTTGCATTATCCTTTCTTGACAATAACTTGATTAATTCTTGACAAAATGTCCAGTTTTCCGTAGACCGTGAAACTTTCGATAACATGGTCATTAGATTGAGTCCTCGTTGTAGTCGCGATATATTAGTAGAGCGGGTGAAAATATTTAAAATAAAAATATTAGCAAATTTTTTAAAATTTCTGTTGCAGACATTTATTCGAAATAAATTAGAAACTTTTCAGTTTACTGAAACTTGTATATTGACAGTGTACTGACCCTTTCAGTTTTGCCAAATGAAGGCCGGAAGTCATTAGGTCGACGAAATTTAACACACATTAACAATACTCTTTATCAAAAAAAAGTCAAATGATTTCATTCAATTAAACTAGATATTTTTGGACGTCAAATCTACCACTGGTTCAGAAAGAATTTGCACTGAGAAGATTTGGCAAAAACTAAGAAGCCAGGTAATAATTTTGTTAACATTGTTAATTTTGGTTGCATTGACTGAGTAAGTACAATACTGATAAAATAGGCCTTTCATTCGATCAATATTTGTTTGGTAAATAGGCATAGGTACATAGTTTCTCCATTGAAATTCAGGTCAGATAGATAGAATGACAGACGACGGGAGGCGGCATCCTTGCTGTTGACCGCCGCTTATTGAATAAACTGTGAATACGTAATTACGATCAGTTGATTCTACTCATGAAACTTGATTGCATTGTAACATTGCTAATTATTAAGTGGAAGTTCGATATTCAAATTAAGATGTACCTATTCGTATCTAAGTACCTGCATAAACTAAGCTTTCATAAATTTAAAACTTTTATAACTTTAAAGGTTTTATAACTTTAAAATGGGAACTGGAAACATATGGTAGACTGTATTTAAATGTTCTTTCATTAGTCATTTACATATTTAAGGTAACATTTTGATGTTAGTTGGTTTTTATGTATTTTTAGGTGTGTAAATAATGGTAGCGGTAAAAACGTTTGGATATGTTTAAGTGTTTCTTCTTTACTATTAGTAGTATTTGTAGCCTTTGAAATAATAAATAACAAATCATACAATAAATAAATACTGCAGATAAAACTAAATAAAAATTGTAACGCGACATTATACAAAGCAGCAGGCTTGTACTGTTATAGCAGCAAACAACAGGGAACAAATCGGGAGAGTATCCAGATTCCAAGAGAATTCGAAAAGTACGTCTGTACGTAATCGGAACCGGGACTTTCGTCTTGGAAGGCCGGTGCCCTAACTACTGTATCAATATGCCTATCATTTATAACTATATAGAAGTAGCTTTTTATAACTTGATTTATATTGTTCAGATCTAAAAAAAGATTTAAACAATTGCCTCTCCTTTTACATTATTAGTATTATCACAGATTAATTAGTTATCTTACTGTTAATACCCCTAAATTGTAAATAAGTTGGGTAACTGTATAAAATAAATAAATTAACAGACGATACATACCAATCATCTAATCTCAAACTATGGCATTCTCTGTGCTATGAGAACTAGACGACGACTATACTAGGCGTCTCCCAGTACACCCAAACCCGAGACGATCTAGAATAAATAGCTCGTTTCCCAAATTTCTCAAAAGTTCTCAAATACATATATTTGCATTATTATCCTTTTATTATTACGACTGACGCAGGCCACTTATTATGCAGGGCAAATTATTATGTTATTACAGTGATGGGCCGCATGTTGTGGACATAATGATCTATTGATTTTTTACGTAATCAAAACTCGAACGCAGTCTTTGTTGTGGTTGGAAATTGTTCGCCTACATTTACATCCTCGTACTCGTATTACACATACAGCATACACAACACCATTTCTCATTTGGGGTTGATTCGAGGTATGAAGGAGCATCAAATTAGTTCAAAATCTTCATGCATCTGATGGCAATGGCAAAGTATTTAAGTTCATAGAGGACAAAACGGAACGGAATGAGTTGTTGGTAGTACATCATAGTGATCGCCTATACAAGTTCCTTACAATAAGACTCATCCTTGGTGACTTTTACAACCTGCACGATTACCAGCGGATACTTCATGGAAACCTAATTCAATTCAGTTCAGTTAAGTAAGGCATCAAACGAGCAAGCGAGTCACCTGATGGAAAGTGATCACTGCCGCATGGATATCGTAACGTCCAGGAAATCACGAGTGCGTGCCGGCTTTTAAGGAAAGAAGAAGGAGGGGGAGATGGGTTACCGGCACTCTCACTCACCGAACGATACACAACAGCAATAGACGCTGTTATTTTTCGCCGATATTCTGTGAGAGGGTGGTATTTCACCGGGCGAGCCGGCCCAATTCGTGCTGCAATGCAGCATGGCTCTACCACACATAAAGGCTCTACCTAAAGATAAAATAAAATAAGCACGTGTGCGAAATACTTTAATATAAATCAAAAACCGGCGATTTTGTAATATACAGATTAAAATAGGCGCGTGGGTTTGTACATAGATAAAAATCTGCATATTACGTAATTCTAATCTCCACAATTAAGAAGGAGAGACACTAAAATAATGCCTGAATACATCTACCACACATCCGATGCATTTTGTGCAACAGGATGTGTTTTCGAGGGGCTCTGCAGGAATTTTAGTGGGTGAAAGCTCCACATAAGCCACTCTCTTCGTCCAGTGGGATGAGTACTCGTGTTCAGATTTCTCCTGCGTTACCAATAAAAGGCATTGCACATTATTTGCTTCCATTGGAGTTGCCATTCATTGAACGTACCTTCTACCTAACTCGAAACTTTTATACACTGCTACATACCAAAATATGAAGGCGGCAGTATAATGTTAATTAGTGTAATCATAACATCCTGGGACGTTTGCAGTATTAGACTACACACATTCTCTTTACGATTTTATCGTTTCAATATTATCGTGCAATATGATCACGAGTTGAGGAAATTATTTAATATACTACATACTATAATCGTTGCAAAAATGAACAATAAACATTAACAATGGATTCAATACGCCATTGCACATGTATTCGTGATTTCAGATGATAAAATCTAAATAAATTAGCGTGCTGCATAAAGCAGCCGAGAGAAGCACTTGTTAAGAGCAATTTAACATTGGATTGCCACTTAACGTTTTCAATAAAATTCTGTTTGGAACGTCAACACAGAATAATTCAATTACTCGTAATACAATGAACTTAGATGGGCAATTATATTTTTCATAATAAATTGCAGCAGCAAAAGCCAAGGAAGACCAAGGCTGACTTACGAAGATCAAATAGCCAGAGTATTAGCTGACGGAAATGTTCAAAGCACTCGCATACATAGGTGAAAATGTGTGAGGAGAATGATGAGATTTGAGGAAGCGAAAGAAGTATGTAAGAGCTGCGATACTTGACGCTTCGACCATATATATTACAAAATCTCTGACGACCCCGTTAGGGATACAGCGTGAATATATGTAAGATTGCTGTACTCAACCATAATAGTGTAGTATTTATAAGTTTGATTAATACTAGATATATCGCTAGCAATAATACTCACAATATTATTGAAAACAGTTTTACATACATGTAATTGCCAGAGCTATGAACAAAAGTTAAGAGTAGTTTCTAAAACTTTGTTGAACACAACCACAAAATGCAGAGGTTTTTGATGGATAGATTTAAAAATAGTCTATTTAAAGAACTAAAAGTAAGAAGTTTCCTTACAATACATGAAAGGACATACAGATGAAAATATGGTACGCACTTTCGTACGTAACTCCACGACATTACTCATTTGGGGTGGTATAGAGAATCAAAGCCCGACAAAATTACATCTTTATCCGAGTTTTGTTTTAGTAATAAAGCTTACAGATGATGAAGCGCCACCATGTCATAGTAACATGTTGCTAGAATTTTGTCTATATTAGTTCCTTATATTAACTGCTTCTCGGGAACTTAAGGCCTACATAGGAAGATAGGTAATTGATACGTTCTATGTTTTTCTCTTTTCCCAGATCTATACACTCACCAGTATGGAACAGAAAAGAGTTATATTTCAAGATATCGACACGAGATAAAGCTCAAAGCGATTGTTTAAAAATAGCGAACGACCGGCTATCTCGAATTATTCGAGGAAGATCATTTCAAAGTCCAACGGCTTTTACAAGGAGAGAATGAGTCTAGAATTTAGCGAGATAATGAACGTTAGCGACATGTTACTAAAATTGAAGATTTCTATTTTTTTATTTGATGTAAGTAGCTATACAGATCTCACCAGATCTGCATCACTGCAACCAAAATTGATCTATTGGATCGCTACGGTTAAAAACACTACCAAGTCCCACTGCCGTCAAAAACTGCAGGATATTCCTTGGAGCGACGTACGGAACCTCCCCCGGACTCGGAAAATACTGACTGAGGCAGGATCGACGAGTGCGCATCAGTGGTCCGCAGTCACACTAAATGTGACTGGCGTCTCATCTGCCTTTTGGCAGTACCGGCACATTCTTGTGTCGGAGAGACCCATGTGCTTATTTAAGCAACAATACCCAGTAAGTGCTCTAACCAAGATTTGCGTTATACAGTGAAGAAAGTCAATTTAATTTCATAAATTAATTTTATATGATTAGTCCTAATACTTAATGAGGCCATGTCAAAGCATGGAAGTAGATCTAAATATTCAAAATTAAGAATTATATTTGGAATACCACATATTCCGTATAAAATAACGGCTATTCATATTAAAATCACATCACTTGTAAACTTATAGTTCTAATTTCATTGTTTCTACAGCTTTTGTAGGTCAGAACATTGAGCTCGATCACGCTGTTATCCATTAAATACAAGTTTGTTACCTCTTACAACACTGACATTGCTTTTGAGGTTAATGACCATTGTTTCGACTACATCCCCATTCACCTCTATGATCACACTGGGAGTTAAATGCCTTTGAGCTTGAGATATAGTTTACGTAATGTCGTATATGTATTCAGGCATTAATTAGTATCTCTCCTTCTTAATTGTGAAGATTAGAATAACGTAATAAGCAGATTTTTATCTATGTACACACCCACGCGCCTATTTTAATCTATATATTACAAAATTGCCTGTTTTTGGTTTATATATAACTAGGGACCCGCCCCGGCTTCGCAAGGGTGCAATGTAGGTACAAATTTTTCGTATGTGTTTAAATAGCTTTCCAAATTCCGCATAATTTGTGTAAATTTTTTTAAACATTAAAATGTTTATAGAAGGCTATCCGTATAAAATAGACATATGCCATCACTGACTTTTTAGTAAGTATCCATACTATCCATATCCATACTATCCATATCCATACTAATATTATAAATGCGAGTCTCTCTGTCTGTCTGTCTGTTCCGTTTTCACGGCTAAACCGCCGGACAGATTTTGATAAAATTTGGCATACAGATAGTTTGACACCAGGGGGTGAACATAGGCTACTTTATTTTTTAAAAATCTACCCCTAAAGGGGTGAAAAGGGGGATGAAACTTTGTATGGGAAATTTTTAACCGCTGAACCGATTAAGATGTAATTTGGTATAGATACACCTTTTCTATTAAAAAAAAAATAGTTTTCTTTTTTATCAAAAATCTACCCCTAAAGGGCTGAAAAGGGGGATGAAACTTTATAGAGGAAATGCTAAACCGCTGAACCGATTAAGACGAAATTTAGTACATAGATAAAACCTTTTCTGTTAAAAAACATACTTCTTTTTTTTTCAAAAATCTACCCTTAAAGGAGTGAAAAGGGGGATGAAACTTTATAGGGGATACTAATGTTATAAATGCGAAAGTCTCTGTTTGTCTGCCTATCTGTCTGCGTGGTTTTTACGGCTAAACCGCCGGACCGATTCCGATAAAATTAGACATGGAGATAGTTTGACACCAGGGAATGAACATAGGCTACTTTATTTTTCAAAAATCTATCCCTAAAGGGGTGAAAAGGGGGATAAAACTTTGTATGGGAAATTTTTAACCGCTGAGCCGATTAAGATGTAATTTGGTACAGAGATACACCTTTTCCATTAAAAAAACATAGTTTTCTTTTTATTAAAAATCTACCCTTGAAGGGGTGAAAAAGGGGATGAAACTTTATAGGGGAACTTTATAATGCTAAACCCTAACAATATGGGTATCAAATGAAATAGAATACGCAGGGGAAGGTAGATACATATGTGACGTCACCATAAATCCAATATGGCGAATGTTATGATATTCATTTTCAAATCCAAGATGGCGATTATTACTTTTTTTGGATAAATCGATACGGGTATCAAATTCTAGGTTTCTCGGGGTGCTGATTACGAAAATTATGTTTATTTTCGAATCCAAGATGGCGATTATTATTTTTTCGGATAAATCGACATAGGTATCATATTCGAGGTTTCTCGGGGTGCTAATTACGAAAATGATGTTCATTTTCAAATCCAAAATGGCGAAAATGACTTTTTTGGATAAATCGATATGGGTGTCACATTATAGGTTTCTCGGGGTGCTGATTACGAAAATTATGTTTATTTTCGAATCCAAGATGGCGATTATTATTTTTTTGGTTAAATCGACATAGGTATCATATTCTAGGATTCTCGGGGTGCTAATTATGAAAATGATGTTCATTTTCAAATCCAAGATGGTGAATATTACTTTTTTGGATAAGTCGATATGGGTATCAAATTTTAGGTTTTTCGGGGTGCTGATTACGAAAATGACTTTTATTTTCAAATCCAAAATGGCGAATATTACTTTTTTGGATAAATCGATATGGCTGTGAAATTCTAAGTACCTCACGGTGCTGATTACGAAAATGACGTTCATTTTGTAATCTAAGATGGCGAACATTATTTTTTTTGATAGATCTACATGGGTGTCACGTTCTAGGTTTCTCGGAGTATTGTTCAATACCAACAATATGGGTGTCAAATGAAGTGGAATATGCAGAGGAAGGTTTTTGTATATGTGACGCTATCATAAATCCAATACGGCGGATGTTCCATAATAGGAAATAACTTTTTCGTTCAACACCAACAATATGGGTATCAAATGAAATGGAATACGCAGGGGAAAATTTCCGGACATGTGACGTCATCATAAGTCCAATATGGCGGATGTTCCATAATAGGAAATAAGTTTTTCGTTCGACACCAACAATATGGTATCAAATGAAATGAAATACACAGGGGAACGTTTCTGGACATGTGACGTCATCATAAATCCAATATGGCGGATGTTCCCTATGGAAATAATTTTTTTGTTCATTACCAACAATATGGGTATCAAATGAAATGGAATACGCAGGAGAAGGTTTTTGTATATGTGACGTCATCATAAATCCAATATGGCGGATGTTCCATAGAAGGAAATAACTTTTTCGTTCAAAACTAACAATATCGGTATCGAATGAAATGGAATAAGCAGGTATTTGTATATGTGACGTCATCATAAATCTAATGTGGCAGATGTTCCATTATAGAGAATAACTTTTTTTTAACACCAACAATATGAGTACCTCAGGTAACCTCAGTAACCTAAAGAGGTTAAGGAACATTTTTCCACACGGACGAAGTCGCGGGTACAGCTAGTTTCTAATAAACGAGGAACAATTCCATCATACATTGTTTTGGAATAAGACAGCATTTTCGATGAAAGCTCTCAGTCGGCTTGATTTTTTCCGATATTTTGAAATATTGTAATATTTCAACAAATTAACACAAAACAATATTAAACTATACGTGTAAACCTTCGTCTTGAATCACTCTATCTATTGATGAGAACCGCATTATAATCCGTTGCGTAGTTTAAAAGATCTAAGCGTACATACAGAGGGACAGACGGCGGGAAGCGACTTTGTTTTATACTATGTATAGAAGTATTTCCCACACCCATGTGCTTATTTTACTCTATTATAAAATTGCCAAAGTTTTCGGTTTTTGTACAAAGTATTTCACACACTCACGCACCTATTTTATTAGTATCTTCGCCTTTGCTTTACTCCGTCTTTTCGCTATAGTTCTGTTTTGTACGTCGACGTTATGCTGTACTTTTGTATCTTACATACCTAATACATTCCACTCGGCATCAACGGAGCAACGACAAAAGTACATCTTGACATCAAATAAGTGTTACACTTACAGCCGTCAAAGCGAAACGTGATAGTCACAGGATAGTACAGGGATGCTATCCCGTCGCCTATGCAATAAATAATGTAATGTCATGGTATTTTTTGTAAGAAAAGAGATCAGAACATTCTGATTATTTCTAGATCATGTGGTTTTTTTAAAAGATTTATATGTGAAAATGATCTCGTTTTCAATTACTTTATCTGCTATAGTAATATTTATGGTTTACTAGCAGTTCCTGGCCACGTATTGCTGTGGCGTGCATTGAACAAATGAACATTTAGATTTTTGTTTATTCTTTTTTTTTAATTTATTTGCACAAAAGAAGTACACAGAAACAGTAGTCAAAAAAAGTAACAATGACGAAAGGTAATGCTTATCCTTTAAGAGATTTCTTCCAGCACACCTCGGTGATAGAGAAAATGAACGAGGGTAAGATGTGCTTAAAAATAAATATAAAATTTTTAGATACATAATACAAACATAAACATACAAATATAGGAACATAACAAATATAATATAATACATACATAACTATTATATTATGCACACATAATTACTAATACTAACGCACACATAAATATAGATAATACATATATTATAAAAAAGTAATTATGCAAATGACAAAAAGTGTTATTTTAAGAGCTTTTTGAAAAAATATATAAAAACACGCACGTATGCACCATTCTGTTAAAGTTTCAAGTCAATCAAGCAACTGCTTTTCGAGTTTTGCGAGCCCAAACATACGGAGGCTGAATTTTTATATGTATATATTTGGAATAGATTATTGTATTAACTATTGTAAGTACCTACTGTGTAACATTTAGTGAGCTTGAAGGTCAAAGTACATTATCGGAAAAAACGAGATTAGGCAGACGGTTTTATCAAAACGGATCCGAACCGATCGATCCTAAATTCAAAGAATGTTATTGTGACTGTAAAATGTATAATTCGAGTAATTTCTATGAGTACATTACTGTTGAGTAGCAAGTATGAAGTACAGTCAGTTAAAAACAAATATAGTGTTACAACTAGCTGAGCGTATTTCTATTGAAGTGTAGTACTGTATAATTTGAGTCTATAAAGTGTGTTTGTCTGTTTTGATCACCAGATTATAGTTCATCTCGATTAGTGTTGTTCTACCCTAGCTATTCCTTGGCCAACCTTCGTGGCCTGCCCGGGAAGACCAGCAGTCGAGATATGCTATATTTCTTTCTATTCTTTCTTGTTATACTTTCTATTTTCTTTCTATTCGGTATAGTATAGCATTTTTGGGCATTTAATTTGTATGTGCAATCATAAGCTTGAAATCTTCTTATACATTACATCATTAATTTTTAATTTTATATAACACAGTTCTTTTCCCGAATGATTCTCCGAAATATTATATGACAATATAAATAGGTGCACACTTGAGGAAAATTTTGTTTTTCAATAATACAATAAAATAATAAGAGCTGCTCTTTTTATTGACCTCTGTGACTTTCGTGGCTTACGTAATCTGTAAAGGTTAATCGACCAAGTGTAAGGGGTTATGCCTTCTATTTCCGTCGAGTCATTTTATTGAAAGAACTTTTGTAAATTATCTTCTAGTCGTTTGTCTTAATACGGCGCGAGTCGACCCAACTGTTGCTTTATAAGACCGAATAAATAGATCAGAGGGGATTCTCCTGTTATTCTGTGAGATTCTGCCGGAGACAATATTCATGAATACATACCTACATAAAATAGAGGCATTTTCTCTTCGAAGTATACAAAGGATTCAAAGGTGCAATAAATTGTACACTGACGCCATTTTACTTTAGGTCATAGTAATCAGCCAATGTAATGCTGTTTACAAGCCTTATTATTAGAAATTGTATATATTATGTCGACGATGGTCTAGAAACTTGTCACTGTATAGTTTCGCTGTGCCGTCTGCAAGCCCAAAAACTTACCTATTTCCAAATCTAGTGTTAAGGCGAAATTTTGCGGTGTCAATGTGTAGTCAATTCACCCCGAATGAGAAATTGCGCGAAGATATTAATGTAATTAGTTACAGAAATTGTCTTTTATGAGTAATAGTTTTCAACAGCATATTACCCAATTCAACTTTATTTATTAAATTAAAACCAATAAACTCAGCGAGGGAGTGTTGGGAACATCAAAGTAATCATCTTATCGTACTTCTATAGAACAGTGTTCAAAAGGCTCTTAGACAAAAGCTTTTATTTCTACTAAAAACAACTTATAACGCATTTCTTTCGACAATTCAGTGAAAGCACAATCTTAGCGGTTTCTACTTAGATGGTAACACTGCGTTGAGGCATTCTTTATTGGACAATATTGAATTCCGCCACGATGCCACGGCGGGGAGAATTTCCCTTTAGGCGACATCTGATTTGTGCCGCGCTGGAGCGATACTTCATTTATTGATCTGAATAATCCCTTCTGAGAGAAAAAGGGGGTTTTCGTTGAAATGACGACGGGGTTTCATCACGATATTTGTGAGATTCTTTGTTATGATAATAATAACTAGACAATATTCTACCAATATGTATGAGATGTGATCTTTTCTTGAGTTGTATTCTTAAACTAAATGTAATATAGATTTATTTAATACTAGCTGACCTGACAGACTTTGTACTGTCTAAATGTAAATAAATCTGTACGATGACCTTCACTTTTCACTGAATTTTCAATTTTCCAATATTTATCTCCCTAATGTCTTATTTATGTCATAACCTACGTTGTTTAAAAAAATAAATACGGTGTCTGCAGCAAGTAGGTAGGATATGAAGACAAGGAGTAAAAAAAATCATCGGATCGGACATACTGGGTATAAAATTCAAGAACTTGAAAAGTTCAATACATGTAACAAAAATACGTGACAAAAGCATATTTCTCATTTTTCTTTTT
This sequence comes from Zeuzera pyrina, assembly GCA_907165235.1. Classification (NCBI taxonomy): domain Eukaryota; kingdom Metazoa; phylum Arthropoda; class Insecta; order Lepidoptera; family Cossidae; genus Zeuzera; species Zeuzera pyrina. Next base: position 17,622,197 of record OU015624.1, read on the forward strand.
TATATTAAAAATAAATAAATAAATATAAAACATATGAAAGTAAAAGTTCCAAAGAAGGCCGACTCTCGCCTCGCGCGTAAGGGAATTCGGATTTGGTGTTGGTTAACTGGCCGAGTTTGATATCTGATAATGCTTCATCATGCGGTGAAATACGTGTCGAATAATAATAGACACGTGTCTTACCTCTTAACGAAACATCCTAAGGATATTTCTGAGATATGACTCGGTTCGCGAACTAAATTTAGTCCTAAGTGATGAATTCGTACATTTGAATCTTTCGGTGCTGGTTACCTGATCGAGTCTGATCTCTGGAATATACCGAGGATGCTTCGTTAAGAGGCGAAACACATGTCGATTGAAGGTTTTGGAATTTCGAGCGGAGGATTTGCTTAATCTCAGCTGGATAAGCATGGTGTTGCGTTGGATGTGAGATGCGGTCTAAATCTTATTTAGTCATACATATTTACTAGAGACCCGTTATACCCGAAATCGTTGAGTAGTTTTTGAGTTTATCCATTACATAAAAACAAACAAAGTTTACTTCTATGTAATATTAGTATAGACATACCCATAAGTTTATTCGACATAGCGAGCCGTCCGGCTTCGCATGGATAGAATGAAATACAGCCCATGTTACTGGCTGATAATGCAGCTTTCTACAGTGAAAAAATTTTGGAAAACGTTGAGTAGTTATTGCGTTTATCCATTTATAATATTGATGTAGATGAAAATTTACCTCTTTATAATATTAATATATAGATATGTAAATATATACATACATATCTTCACGCCGCATTCCTAACGGGGTAGTCAGAGAGGACGGAGCGCCAAGCGTCGCGGTCCTTACTGGTAAGTATATAATAACGGAAAAATATTTTTTTTAACTGAGACAGTATGGCGAACATGACATGAACCTGTCATGTCTACATTATACAACAGAATTAATATAGCTCAATATTTTTGCATTAACCTCGCGTATATGTAAAATTTGACCTCTAACTGGTTAGTTGCATTGTCACATTGTCTTACGAAGATACAGAAAATGGAAGATATTACTTATTTTTGAATAATATGCGTATGCATATATACAGACTTATATACATTCATACACAGATACACAGATTACTACACATACACGTGCACACGCACGGACATTCATGTTTATTTGTTGTTTATGTTTTTATTGTAACAGTATTATTTTATTTTAGAAATTACATTTGCGCTGGGAACTTTGGATTGTAAAAAATGTGAATGGGGTGGACGTTGCCAGTTGCAAAACAGTTTTTAACCAGTGTATTTGGTATCGTTTCTAATATGTTTTTCTTGTAATTTTGTTCCCTTGTGACATAAATAAATAAAAAACAGATTAATGTCCGACGATATGATCGGTAAGGAGGATGGTTTACAACTATGTCTTCCTACATCCTCGACTCGGTACATGTGTGGTGGCAAAATCGACACTAGCGTCAATGCACAGCGTTCGCTGTTCATCAAAATTAAATTAGTCAATCACAGACAAACTGTACAGTAGTTAGATTTGTACTATGATACCAATCAATGTTCTTGTTGTCAATTGTAAATCACTAGTGACTACATATATACAATATTGTATCCATATACTAATTAGAAGTCGTAATAAGAAAAGACGTAATATATATGTATTGTGATTTATGTATTGTATTGCGTGATAATAAATTTAATGTTATTAAGAGTAATTGACGCGCTTACGATGGTATTGTGTGAGAAAATTCCTTTCTGAGAGTTCCACTTGCAGAATATATTTTTTCATAGCTTCGTTTTTGAAATATAAGAAATTTTTATGTTCAACTGCCTAAATCTTTTGAAAGAAACGTCCTTTAATATATATTTTTTAATTAATTGAAGTATCTTGTTACACAAATAAGAGGGACAGAGAAAATACATAATATTCTTCTACGCGGCATTCGTAGCCAATTTGCTGTTCAAGCTGTTTGTAAAGCGTTCTATTTGTTTCTTTTATATTTTATATTTATTTGTTTGGTGTGGCTTGGTAGGTTTTTGGTAAAATAGACTGCACTTTAAAGTGAAGTTCCGTTGTAGGATATAATTATTGCAACGTTTAGAAGGGCCTTATTAATAGTTTTATTTTTTATTAACAGTGCCTATGATTTATACGTATGATTTTTCTGATGCGTAGATCACTAAAATATGCAGTGACGCTGTTTTTAATTTTCGACGATATCTGCCTATAGTGCCTGCCCTCTTTCGGATAAATAATCTTTAGCATATCTTTAGCATAGATAGAGTTGAAATAGTAATTATTTTTTACTGCAAGGTAAGCACCATACTTTTATAAAAACTCTATTGAAATCAGTTTACTAGTTTTTACGTGATACGTTCACAGATAAAAAGACAAAACGTTTACAGTTTCATTATACAATGTTGATACTTTCAAGGGTAAAACTGGTAACAATTTCATTGATCTTATTATACAATCCATCCATCCAATAGGTAATAATGCGTTAATTGTTTAATCGATATGGTTTTAACATTTACGCAATTGGATTGAAATGTTATTTATGCTAAACTATACCTGCATAATCACAATATTAAAGAAGATAGCGATTATATTAGAACACGCACGAGGACACCCACCGCATTGATATCGTAATAGTCGGTAATTAATTTCCATTGCATTTATGTATTCCATATCACAGAGTTTGTATGCGTTATACTACAATCCATCCAGTTGATGTCACATTAATTATTTCCGAGACGACCACTTCAAAGTATTTAAATACTCTATTCAATTCAAAATAGTAATTCATTGAATACGCTTGTATGAATATTATAAATGTGGGTACCTACTACCTACCTTAACTTTTCGTTTAATGTAGATAGCTACCATACCTTGACATTAATTTAGTCTAAATTTCAGAATATAATAATGGACTTTAAAAGAATTTGCAATTGCTTTCAATTTGGGTAAAAAAGACAACAGTGCGGGTTTAAGGGAGTGCAGGGGGCGCCAGCCCTCTGTCCAGCACTTCCTTCTCACAAGAATCGCTTTGGTGCTGCGCGAGAGTGGCTCCGGTGCGGTCTGTAAAAGATACCTGAGACCCTCGATAACGCACCGAAGCTAACCACCACAAGAGTATTACTGCAGTTAGTAATAGTATGTAGTTAGTAGTGCAGGTAGTAGTTAGTAAATAATTACGGCATAGCAATAAATATTTAGTTAACTTATTTTAGATAAATTCATTATCACAACTCAAAATCACTAAAGTTTTGATATACGAGTAGTTCCATATTGATGAGGGTGCGCGATCTGAATCATAGTTTAGTCTATAATTCATAGTTGACACATGAGTTCCTAACATAGAACGATATTAGAAAAATAAATTTACGTGAGTTTGTATGCATTCGTGTATATCAGTAGATTTATTTTGAACGTTTCTTGTAGATGGAACGAACGCTAAATCAGTCATAAGTACTGTGACATAAATATGTTTATTGTATAGCGTCTAAGTCGTATTAAAAAAAAAATTAGGGATATTTTATGATTTATGAATATCTAAAACTTTTTAATTTCGTAATTTTAGTATTTACAAATCAGGTACAGGTTACTTTTCGTTCAAAAAACATTCGATTTTTTGCCAAAAAAGGTTTCAAAAATATTTTTCAAATCTTGTATATTACCAGTACTTTGTACAATGTGACTAGTAAATTGCATGCATTCTTATGCAAAACTCTCGAAGAAGTTGCAGCGCACAGTTCTACCTTTGACTTTTCCATTTACGGCAGAATTTTACCTAGAAAACTAATAATTGTGTTGGAACAATACTTACTCAATGATTTCTTTGATTTGAGGTTTATTCTGTAGGTGGACATCTTCCTGTAATAACTTATAAACGTAGGATTTATTACTGGAATATATTCGTTTGGTTTTGCTCGGACTGTATTTGGACAATTGTCTATATCCGCAAAGTAAAAAAAAATTAAATCTGGCCACATCTAAAAATTTCATACCTACTTTATTATTTTTATTTGCATTCTGTTCTAACTTTATTATTGATTTTTTTTATTAAATGTATACTGCTTCCATGGCTTGTAATATGATCAAAGACTTTGTCCACTTTTTGAGCCTTTTTCACTATATCCTTTCTATCTTCTGTTACTTACATGTTCATCATGCTTCCTATCCCTTAACTCTTTGCAGAAAAGGATTCCTTATTTTCTTTTCTTTCTTATCTTCATTTACAATTTGTTCTTTATTCTAGTACCTTTATCCTTACATCTATATACATTTTATAATATATTTATACTTTTATATTTACACTTACGCACTAATTCTTTATTGTCATCTTGACTTATTATATTCATTTTTTTTTATGTGTTAATTAACTTTATTAATAAAAAGTACATACATATGTTAATATTTACAAACTTAAAACTACACATTATCTTAAATAATAAACTTCCTCAAAGTTGCCGCTTAGAAAGCTGTCATTGCTCAAGGTACCTAGCAGACTGGCAGCATTGCCTCTTTGAATAGCCAAACTGATTCGTTGGCGGAAGAAGCTGCCAGCCCGGCGGTCTCCCAAAGCCTCGACCAGTCTCTTACAAATATCAGAAACCAGTCGATGGGCTTCGGGACCCAAAGTTTCGACTGCAAAGGGCGTAAATATGAAACTCTCAGAGAGAGTCGCATACTTACGCCGCTTCAAGTTCTCGGCAGTGCTGGCCGCGGCACCTGCTGACTTGGAAGTCGCCGGCACATGGGAAACAGCAAGTGTATCGACACAAGTGGCATCCCACACCAGCGATCTTCCAAGTTTCCAAGGAATGAGCGTCAAACCATCCGGTCTCCTGCCGTCGCTGCGCACAATACCTACAGGCTCTAAGACTGCAGGAACGCCAGCGGCGACAAGAGCCCGCCGAATGACGTCATTCAAGGCAGCATGTCGTGACATGCGGCCCGCACTACGTAAACAGGATAAACCGTGGTGACCTAGTACATCGACGAGATCACCACAGCGGCAACGGTGAAGAAGGTTAGTCCTGGCCCCCAGACGAAGGGATACTATGAGAGAAAGCGTGGTATTGTCGATTAAGGTTCCTAAGTTTTTTGAAGGTATTACCTTCAACCAGTGTCCTGACTCCTTCTCAGAAACAGCTAGGAGGCGAGACCGATCTTTTTCGGTACTACAAGAATCTAAAAGTTGTAAATGAACATTTTTGCATAGAGGCTCATCCCAGTGTTTTTGAGAAAAGGTCGAGGTAGGCAGGTTAGTACTCGGACAAACACTTAACCAAGCATTTCGAGCATCAGTCAAGCACGGCACCTCAACCGATACTAAGGAAGGGCGAATAACAGATAGGAAAAGGTTTTCCGTGCTGTAGGCTGACGAAAGAAAAGCTGGCAGTGACACACTCGAGATTTTGCGTATGCCCAGGCCTCCATAACAGATGGGAAGCGAGGCTTGATTGCAGACCCTGTCATCAACAAAGGATCAATTTAATATTTTAGATAATGTATGTTTTAGAATATTGTCTACAGATTTTAAAAGCGTTTGAAATTTAAAAAGCTGAGAACAGTGAAGAGCATATGTAAGTTTTGGAACGAAAAGGCAAAAGCGGACAATAAGGAGAGCCATGTGGGAATTAATTTTGAAAAGTTTGTCTGAAGACTGGCTAAATTTTTGTGTTTGATCATTGATAAAGCAGGGTATGGAGTCATCTAAGACGGGAGCACCTAGGAGGTACAGCGATTCTTTTGACAAGACTTTAATACCTGGTGCCAGATTGTTAAATTTATTAATTATTTCATTTTTTGTAATAGTTGGAACAGAATCGGAAACAAAGAGTTCACATTTAGAAAAATTTAATTCTAAGCCAATATCTTTAAACCTTTGAATGAGGGTTTTAAGGTCTTCTAAAACAGTAATTGCTTTACCTCCTATTGTTCCGTCGTCAAGGTACCAAATATTAAATTTGGAATTTAAATTACAAATCGCAGGATGGATAGCCAGACTAAAAATAGCTGGTCCGAGAGGATCACCTTGTTGACAGCTAACTTCGGAATGTAATAAATTATCTTTATATATTAATTTTGAAGGACTGCTGTAAGATTGCCAGAGGTAGGGATATATGTCCGGAACATGCTGTTTGATCTGTGTCAACAAGGTGGATCTATCAACAGAATTAAATGCATTTTTATGTCTACTTTGAGGAGTACCTCACCTGTCAAGAAAGTCAAGAGTGTCAAGAAAGCACGCGCCGCATGCACTGCCGCTTCACATCCTCTCTTTGAGCCAAAACCTACTAGTGTAGGACAAAAATAGTTTGATACGGTAGAGAGAATGTGACGGCAACAAATTTTGGAGGCAATGCGGCGTATAGTTGCACCTACGGCAATTGGCCTAACGCCACCGTCTTTTTTTTTCAGGGCACATAAATTGGCACTATACAGGATGTCGGTTATCTCCGGGGGCACCTTACCAGCCAGCATAACATTTATTAGAGCTGTTAAACTAGATAAGAGTGTCTTACCGGTATCACCGACAGAGCCTGTAATCAGATCTTTATAATGTTGTGGCGTTAAGCCATCGAGACCTCCCGCGGAACTGCTTTTAAAAGAATTTATTGCGGCAAGCACATCTTCCTCCGTAGCTCGAGTTGACACATCATTTGGATGTGGGGGATCTGGCAGACAACAAGCCACAGAGGAAGAGGGATGCTTTGATCTGAGAGAAAAAGAGTCTCGGCCGTATTCGGTGCCAAAACATCGCTGGAAAATAGCAAGTGAGCGGCACCTCTTAGATCGCCGTCGCTAATTTTTGTTTCTATTTTTGGAATACTGTCAGAATTGAAAGATTTATAAATGGGCCGAACATGAATGCTCGGAACTGAAGAGTTAGAGCACTTATGTTTAATTTTTTGTGTTAAGGAAATTTTGTCTTTATCGTTTTGTTCCAAACATAATGTTCTATAACCGAAAATGAGCAGTTCTTCCCAATCGCATTTGTCATTTCGGTTTAATATTCTTTGTATTATTAAATTAAGAGATTTGGCAACGCTGATGCGTGCGCGTGGAATACGCTTTATTATGCATACATTGTTTTTGAGCGAACCAATATATTTCCAAAAAGGTCATATTCATTTACTTATTGTCTTATACATTTAAGCTTACTTCTTCTTATCTAATTCGTCTTTAATTCCTATAATCCTCACAGGAGGGCAATCTTATAGTCTATTTTGTATAATATTTATTTATTCTCATTCCATAATCTATATCTAACTTATGGTGGAATACTAAAAACTTTATGTATTTATTTGTGTAGTTTGTATTCCCTTACAAATATATATTTTATTACATCTTATTTATTTTCAACTTACTATTTCTAATTTTGATAACATTTCTATATATATGTACACTAATTTTGAATATGTTACTACTAATATTTATGTTACAACATATTATAAAGTTAAAGGACTAATAGGTACTTAATATTTTTTTCGTTTTAGAGGTCTTCTTTTAAGTCGATGATTTTTAAAATTTTTAATTTAAGTTTTGTTTTATGCTTTTTAAACACTACGATCGACGCTCTATCCCCACATTTTGAAATTGAAATTGTGACATTAGTTGTATTTTATTAATACTTGGGCCGCGACGCTTGGCGTTCAGTCCTCTCTGACTACCCCGTTGAGATAAACCATGAAGATATGTATGTACTCGTATGTATGTAAACTAATACTCATTCCAGCTCCTATCGTCCTATCATCATAAGACCCTGATCACTATCTATTTATCTATAACCTATTTATTACGAGCATTGTGATAATCCCAAACACGATACCTCTACTGTAAGTTGACAAGGAGTTTGGTATCCTGCTGATTCCGTATGATGCTGCAGCATCATATCATGGTTACCATGTTATTGTAATGTCATTTAAGTCGCAGTATACCAAATTTCGAATCGATCAGACTAGTACAAATTACTCACATCCCTTCAACAACTTGCAAAGAGCTGATAATCTTCAAACGGCTGAACAGATTTTCTTGAATCATAGCTAAGAACACTCTCTATCAATTCACCTTGCAAACAAAAAAAACTAAATGAAAATCAGTTTATACGTTTCAGAACTACAATGCCACAGACAAACCACACTGGATCGTGGTTTAAAAAATGGACCTATATTCGTGGAATACCGTTATTTTTTTCGTTCATGGAGGTCGCCTCTCTTTAGCGTTATTGTTCAAGGCAATATGGAAATAGTGGTCAACCCGCTATGAAACATTCATGAACCTTATTCGCTATTTCGTAAAAAGCGGGCCACTCCGCAGATTTTTGGCTTCGGGTCCCGTGAGATGCAAATAGGGTTTTCTTTGCTTTCTATTCGGTCTCCTCCCTAACAGAAAATACCACCTGTTGTATCGCTTACAAACGTACGTAAATGGAATATAATAAGTAGATTAGTAATATATACTGTTTCGATAGAAAGTGCCTTCGCAGTAAACAAACCTTGTACAGAAATTTTGGACTACTTATTTATGAATTACGTGTGTGTTTACATAAACATCATATGTTTACTTACCGAAGAGCAGTAACATTCAAGTTGTCATTTCGGTAGTGATAACTGTGATAAGTTATAACTTAGCAATTGGTATGTGCAGTAAAATGAATATGATGATTCGAAATATCAATCGGAATTTGTTTAATAATAAAACTGTTATTATTAGAATACACTACGCAAGAAAAGTGGAATTCATAAGACTTTGCTTAATACCTACTATTTTCTCATGTGGTTATTTCATTTATGGGCCAAAGGTTAGGGCTTATTATAAGCTCACACCAAAGAAAAAAAAGAAGAACAATCCCGTCATGAACAACACAGTGAAGCTGGCAAAACTAAATGTGGAATTGTATTGTTATGAATCAGCTTCGAGAAATAAAAAGTAGGACGGAATCACCTTTAATACGTAAATAAGCTTAGAAAGTCATCATTTCAATAAACCAAAATAAAAATGACTTGGAACGCAAAACCTCAAAAGGTGTTGCCGTAAATAGGTGTAATTATATGGTAATTATTCCGATTGTTGAGTAAGTAAGGTTACATGTAATGTAAAGTTATATGTATCCTTGTTTGTTTTAAAGAATGGTAAGTAAATGTGTAGATGGTTCGGGCACATAGAAAGAATGAATGATGAAAGACTGACGAAAAAAATCTACAGAGCGAAAGCCAGTGGTAAAAGAAGCCAAGGAAGATCAAGACTGACTTACGAAGATTAAATAGCTAGAACTTTGGCTGATGGAAATGTCAAAAGCAACCGATTTTCTTTTTTTTTGTTTAGTAGCTATTGACGAACTTTAGTATTATCAATAAAAAAATTTTGGATGACTTCGGATCCCTTTTTAGAATATTGCGGAACAAAAAACGAACATGCTCTTAGAGTAAATGCTCTGTTTAGTTTAATTCCTGGTCCGAGAATCAAACAGTCGCGCAGAGTAGAGATTGTAGCCAAATAGTTCATATTATAAGTTCATATTTATATACATATACCTATATTAAGTAATAATTACTTTCGCCATACTCATTCAGATCCCTCTTGTGATATATAACGATATTAAATGCAGTAAAATCTTTTAGAAAACGCTTTTAAATTGTGAAATCGATCAAAATCAAACCAGTGGTCTTTTAGAAAATGTGAACACAAATGCGTAAAAACTCAAATGGCGGCCGGTCAATCCGTTAGAATTAATGACATAAAACGGTTGTTTTGTGAAATAAATTTTAAATCTCAAGGATTTACAAGAATTTAATGATTTTTGTTATACTTAATGAGACACTAAATCATTTTCCTTCTTTTTGCGTACATTACGACTAGGATATGTAACAAAATCAATTCTATATACCGGAGACCAATTGTATAAAGGTAATGACGTCATTATCTGTGAATAGGATGGAATTTTACAATGAATATGGTAAATGCTCTTAAAACATTGCTATTCAGAGACGTTAACCCGTGTTTAATGTCATTGTTTCCATTTCAATACAAGTAGAGCTCGACAACTAAAATTAGCTACAGTACAACACTTCGACACGTATCGAACAAAAGTCCTTGTACATGAATATCCAATGCATTAAACATTACTTCTTATCGAAACTATGTTATTGTTATGTGTATGTAGGTGACCCACATTAAAATGAAACAATTTCTTTAATGGTACGCATGCAGTCATATTTTTAAAAGAGATATTTTAAGATAACGATAAACGATCAAGATATATTAGAATATAATATAATATTTAATAAACACACACATTCATATATAATATGTATGTGTGTGCATATTGAATATTATGTAGGGTACATGGTGTAATAGATAATAAGTGCTACAGTGCACATAGATAACAGTAATGTAATAGAATGCTTTAGTCGCCATCAAACTGTAACAGCAGTTTGGCGAAATGTTGTTACTGTGTTCACATTGCACTTCATTGCTTGATAAAAAAAAAAGAAAAAGAAAAAATGAAAAACTGAAAATGAAAAACTCTTAATGCGTTCGTCTGTACCCTGTGACAAGTTCTCGAATAAATTAATCGCTTTTTCACGAGATCTTCTTATTTGAAAACTGAAGTTACGAGAATATTTATAGCTGTACTTGTATATTTCGTGGAAATGGGTATAAAAATTCTCATGATGTTCATATCTGAATTCTAAATACGAAGAGATTAGAGTTTTTGGCGTTTTTTTTATAATCGCAACTCGGGGCGAAAAATAAGGCTGCGATCTTCTCTGCCTGTAGTAAGAGGAATCTAAAGGTACTTATAGGATTGCAATCGATTGAATTGGGAGCTCCACGTGACCCGTAGAAGAACGACAGCTTTGCGGGTCCACGTTATTGTAGCACTCCTAGAGAACCCTAAGGAGAAGGTGTTTTGGGGGGATTGCGCTCCGAGAAGTGCTATGGCACGTCACGAGATGGCTCCGGTGCTTTTCGAAACCCCAGAGCATGTTTCCATTATAATATGTTTATACCTAAGCCCATAGCAGTGTTCATTTTTGTTCGATTTTTCTTTTATAAATGATCGTATCATCATAAGGCTTTGAGATTGTGCTACGGATGGAATACACTGAGTACCCAATAACACCTAATCCCTAAGACAATTTAGAAAAGTCAAATTGTTGGCGTAGGATATGGTGGAATATGGATAAAGGGCTAGAAATGGCACGCATTGTGTAGTGAGCACTGTGGTCGGTACATTAAAGGTGGACCAAATACACACACAGAGAAATTGACAATGTCGTTCCAGAACATGCCTTATATTTACTACTTTAATCTCGATCGTAAAAAGAAGCTTGATGCGATGTGCGAATTTTTGTAAAAATAATTAGTTCAATTTTATTCTTCTTTTAAATACATTAAATTCTAAATAATCATTATATCATAATGTAATATTTCTATAGAAATCAAATTTCATTAAACATCACGTTAGACATTAACAACAAAACCGTACTAAGATTTTTTATTGACAATAGTAGTATTCTGTTACTGTTGTACATACGTTAAAAAGACTCATTGTTCTACATCCTTGAAAAGCTTTTAGTATGAACATAGTTATAATTACTGTTAAAATTGCAATTGTTTCACATGTTAGCACTATTAAAAACATGGATGCTATATTGTGCTGTCAAGTGTGAAAAGTGAACGTCTATAGGCATTGTATGTATATTGTTACGTATGGATGGCAAGGGAAACGTTTTTTAACTTGATCGAAGCATAGCAATATGCGGTTTACAATTGTAACGATCTTCTAGATCTAGTCTAGAGCGTCTTTGCTATATAGTTGAAAGTTAAAGTTTTTACTTATTCAGCATATAGCTATAATTACCTATTGTACATATTGCTAGTTTATGAAGTAAACCATAATAAATGATGTCAAATGAAAAATTTTGATTATTTGTTTAGTACATAGTGCCTAACGCCTACAGTATGTAGGCATTAAGGACTATGTACATATACAATATAAATAGAACAATAAAATACACCAATTTCTACCTTTTCTAAAAAAATTACTTACCTAATAAAAAATAAAAAAAATAAAATTAATTTGATATTTTTACACCACAATTCACCAATTGTGGTGTAAAAATATGAAATTGATTTTTTTATAAATCAGTATTCTTCATATTCAAATGTTACGTCGGTGCAATTGTTCGTTATTCAATCATTAACTTTTTAAAAACTGTGACGCTCATAAGAGCAAGAAAAAAAATGACATATTAGTTCTACTGGGGTTCAAAAAAGAGTCTATTTCCTTTTGTTGTAGTAAACAAATCTTAACCTAGATGTCACTCGTCTATACATTATCACCTTTTCTGCATTTTACTAACAAATATGGAAAAGAATTCAATATGTTTTGAGTTTCATATTAAATCGAATTAGGTATTGTTATGTATTTGTATGGCTAACGGAATTAATTATCTCATACATGACACTCTATTCTACATACATACGGACTTTACGAAGAGTCACAGTATTGTGAAATATGTAACAAAAAGATTAATAATAATTAGATAATGATTTATTGGCACTCACTACAGGGATCAGTGATTTAAATGAAAGAAACTTTATCGACAGTGTAATCGACGTACAAATGTTCTGTCTCAGTACAGACAGTTTGCAAAGCAGTCGTCACTATTAGCTATATTGAAGTAAATTTTAGTTAACTTCAGTTAATTAAAAATAATAAAAGGATTATGAAAATAATTACCGCGCTTGCACAACGCATTGCAAGGTATTATGCACAGAAAGCGGAAAGCTCGGTGCAGAAGCGGGATAGCGACGTCTCTTTGTTTATACATATAATATAATGTAAGCGACTTTTAAGTCCCGAAGTTTTTTATCCCGATCACATGAACCGTCAAAATTTCAGTCAAAAATAAATTTAGTACTATTTTAACAGAGTTATGTAATTTTGGTCATAATGTAATCTGTAAAAATCATAGTTCATAAAAGTTGCGACGATTTCGAATTTACCCTGTAATGCGAAAATGTCTCTGTCTGTTAGGTTTTTAAGTCTATTTCGCTAAATCAATTTTGAGGTTTGGTACAGAGAAAACTTAACCCTGGTGAAGGGCATAGGGATACTAAAAACTCCACGCGGACGAAGTCACAGGCAACATTTAATTATTATCTGTAAATTATTAGTTCTAATTAGATTTTTTACAACTTGATATTAACACGTTATTCATCATATTACGTAAAAAGCAAATTCTCTGAATATTTCCTTGAGCCAACTTACTTTGACGGTACCGACTAACGAGCTTCCTTACCGGCTATTAAAGTGAAACAGGGGTGATATTTAAGTGTCACCGTCGGCGTCAAATAAAGGGCACAAAATGTCGTTTCTGCCCTACATCCTTTATTAATGCGTACCGACAGGGTTGCAATTATTGTTGAGATGAGTAAGCTGAAGTGACCCTTGCTCCTATTATGTGATAACTGATAACCAAGTATTACGGATTTCGAGTTATTCCGCGGTTCCATTACTTGCTAAGCAAACTTGATATATGTTTGCGTTTGTAAATGGTACGCAACGAATTGCTAATCGTTGGTTTGTTACTTAGTTTCCAATATTATAGTAAACACTAAATCAAAATATAACTATTGGTTTGGTGATTTTAGGTAAAAGCGGTTGCAATATGAATTGAATGATAATACCACATAACGTGAGATTGTATCATATTAACATTATGAATTACAGTTAGATTTTCTATTGATCAATTTAAATTTATTTACTTTATTTCAATAATTATACCCAACTAAGGCTAAGCCAAAATTATAATATCTAATGTTTCTAGTAAGGTTTTAGAGGCAATATTTGTTCTTGTTTTGAATGAACTCGATTTGCTTCAAATCCCGAGCTTGCTTATATTTGTATGTACTGTTCATTTCAAATGGTATTATATATATATATGATTATGTACGTAAATAATTAAATAAATAACTAAAATAGAAAATCAAGAACGCCACTTCCAGCCATAAGTATATAATTGTACTTATAGATAGCAATGCTGAACCAAAATAGTGAAGACATAGTAGTTCTTCGCTTATATGAGTTTCTTATAATGAGCCCTTCGATAAGTACTTAGTATACCTATTCCCGAAAGATAAGATAAGAAAGATAATAACTTTCTATAATTATGCATTGGAAATATTGACGACAGGGATCTAAATTTTTCTAAGTGATTACGAAACGATTCTTCATTTCATTGACTTCATTTGGCCAGTTGCGTCAAACGATTGGTTAACTTTGGTAACAGAAAAAAATACCAAAGAAACCTCTTTTAAAACGGAGGTTTACATTTGTCATAGTAACGGGACCGATTTATGCTTCTAAATTTTCTATGTAGGTTAACCTAAACACACTAAACTGCCAGTTGAATTTTAAAAATTGATTGTAGTTTTTAAAATAAACGAAATTAACTGTTTTTTTGTAAGCTAGCGCGCGTACATTTGTATAGCGCAGAAGGTCTATTTTAGATTAATTTGATTGTTTACTAGCTTTTGTCCGCGACTTCGTCCGCGCGAAGTTTATATATATATATATGTATTATTCTGGTGTATAAGCTATGTTAGTGTAAAGTTTCATTAGAAATTCGTTCAGTAGTTTTTATGTGAAAGAGTAACAAACATCCATACATCCTCACAAACATATGCATTTATAATATGAGATAAATTGTAGCCTATGTGTTATTCCGATGTATAAGCTATATTACTGTAAAGTTTCATCAAAATCCGTTCAGTAGTTTTTGCGTGAAGAGTAACAAACATCCATACATGTTCACAAACTTTCGCATTCATAATATTAGTAGGATCACTGCGTCACCTTAAATATGTTTAACTTCTTTTCTATACTATACTAATATTATAAAGATAGGGAGTGGATTTTGAAAGTTTGTTTTTATGTAGAGGTAATCTCCGGAACCACTGCACTTGTTTGAAAAATTCTTTCATTATTTGAAAGGTACATTTTTCCAGATCGCCGAGGGCCGCTAGTAAACTGATATTTTACTTGCACATCTAATTTTATTTTAGATGCTTTTTGTTATATTCTAGTAACGTATTCATGTAACACGCCTAATGATACCTATTACATATAACAAAGGGGCTGTAAAAAATGAATACGTGTTAAAATAATGTTGTTGATGCTGAACTAAAGCGCGTTGTAAAAACCCAATATGTGTCTGAAACTGTGTCGTTTAAATGTTGGGAAAACCCAACACCAATTCAATTAGTTCCACCTATTACTTTGTATGGCAGTTGGCACGGACTACAATACGCATTCATGTGAGCAAAACATACTGACTACGTAAGTATATGTCCACGTTATTAAGGTTTTAGTTAAGAAAATACTGATATATGTACGCTACGTATGTAGCTACGTAAGTATGATTATTATATATACATATCCTTACAATATATCCCTAACAAGGCGCATAGAGAAGACGGAGTTTCTGACTAGCAATTATTCGATTCCTCTAGATCAGTGATCTTCAATTGGTGATTTGTGGTTTGAAGTGTGTCTGCAAAGCTTACTACATTTGGACAGTCTCTAATATCTATATCTTTGTTACTAAGAGTTAATTTACATATGAGAACCTTTACTAAAAAACGCATTAGATAACTATTTCCATTCTATTTTTACGATATATCGCTACTTGCAACGTGTTCACCATCATGACATTATAGAATCGTCGCGTTACATTTATATTAAAGGCAATTTCAAAACAGTTTTAAATTTTAACACATACCTAGTGACTAACATGTGTAAATAGAATTGGCAGAAGCTGATTACAATTGTTTACAATACAAACTTGTCAGCTGACCGCCGCTTGTGCAGTATCTAACAAATGATTTTTATCTGCGAATCCATAAGTGATAAACTGATAAATCATTCACAAACATGTTTTACCAATATTATTAATAATTAATTTTTTCAGCAAGGTACTGTATATTTCCAGTATATATTTTAAAAATTAGACGTACATTTTTCTTTTAAAAAAACATGGCGGTTATTGCCCACTTTACCTTGCCATGTCAAAGTCAAATCAAATTATTGAAGTAAACCTTAGTGCAAGGTGTTTTTGAACGTCGGAACTACCTTAGTTGTAGACGTAGATCTATTTTATACTACTAATTTAACTTTTTATCTGCACTTCGTACGTTATGGGATCGTGTTCCTTATGTTAAGGCACAATCGCTTAAACTGTTGTAAGTAAAATAAAATGCTAAATAAAACATACTTTTTCTGTTTAATGAGGAAAAATATAAGCGTTTATAAAATGTTAGTGTTAAGATCAACGTTACAATTTATTTTGTTGTTAATTTGCTTAACGAAGATCGGGCTTGATCTTGCATCTGAAGGAATTTAATTGATCTATTTGATTTGATTGTCCTGTGTGATTCTTACTCTCAAACTGACGTTACAAACTAATTTTTTTAATTAACTAAGCAAACAAACAAACGCTTAAGCTTATTTATAGGTAGGTCGGTAATACATTATAATTGCAAATCTATTTCGTGAATTTCTAAGTAACACCTGAACAAAGAAACAGACATACAATAGATCGTATAAATATTTATTTGTATCAAGAAAAAGCTAAAACGGTCATCTCAGTTTTTTTTTCAAATACATTTGTTGAAAATGTACCTGACACGCAAGTTTAATAACTCTTAATAGAATTAAAAAAATTATAATAACCGCATAATTTGTTATAGCATTGCATATCTTCAGTTCTTGTTCCTTAGTGGAGTTTACTGATATGTTTATATTAATTAGATGTAGAGCAGGGTAGAGCAGATTATAGAATAGTAATGTAGTTGTTTTATGCACATTTAAATTGATTGTGTAAAGGATATATGGTAGGCTTTAGTCTACAAATTATAGAATCCATACAGTTTTTTGTCATTAATGTATTTATAAACAGTCTGCTATATGAACAAGACCCGATAACATATAAAATAAATGTAGAAAAGATAAGCGAAAGATACGATTTAAAGTAGTAAATTAAGTTTGCATAAACAGGTAAGAATATAATTGTATTGATTACTCCTACAATGTTGAAATGTGCTTTATAGTTTATTTATTTTTTATTTCTTTATTTTTAATTTGAAGACCAATGTAACGTGCCATTCATAGACTGTAAGATCTTTTGATCCAAGGAGTTTTTGTGCAAAAATTAGAAACAAAATATTCCGCCAACGGTGTTTTGTAACAAAGCCGTCCGCGCGCCGTATTGATTTTTAAATTACACTATCGAGCAGGTTTGACTTCACTCAGATGGTTATCGATTTGAGTTTTAAATATTTTTAGTGTTGCGTTTCAAAATTAGAAAAAAAAAACAGAAAACTTATGACTTAACAGACGAATCACATCGTCGTTTTTCTACCACAGTCGTTTTTATCAGAGACTTCAACAGCCAATATTTGGAATAGTTATAGTACATATGATTATAGTAAGTAATGGTTCATACACAGACGTGAACTTCGAATGTTGAGTTTTGACTTTTGATAATGTTACATAGGGAATTTACCTCTAGGATGATAATAATGTAAAAGAGGCGGGTTATTGACAATTTAACGTAAGTTTTATTTGGAATCGTCAACTATTTGAAAAACATGGAGCTCATAACTAGGGATTGCAATCTAGCGGCATTTTCAATCCAGCTGGATTTATGCTGGATCAAAGCCAATCCAGCTGGATCCAGCGCGGATCCAGCATTATTCGATTTTTCAAAGAGACGAAAGAATTTCTTTTTTAAACTCTAGAAACTTTAAAACTAACTATCTACATTTACATCACATATTCATTTGTAGTTATAAGTAATTTTTGGTGTGAGTAAAGTACTCTAAATCTAATTGTAAGTAATAGTTACGAGTATTAATTATTATTAATTATCTCAATACAATCGTAAATCATAAATCGATATCCTATATATCTGTAATAGCTATTGATTTACCTATTTTTCTAACTATGTACTCTCAGTTTCTCAGTCTCACTAATTTTCGAAATTAAATTGCGTAGCCCGCTCATAAAATGCAGCAAAGGAGCAACGTAAAGTTTTGTGATGTTTTCGCGCGGAACGAAAGTTGGTCACTTTCGTTTAAATGGCATTTCCTCTCTATAGTCTGTGCTCCATGTTGAAATAGTATATTTTATTACTCATGCGGAATAAACAGTATTTAAACGCACATTTTTTCGGTTGATAAGTAGCTATTTTCTCATTTTACAATTTGAATGCGACAAGTTTACTTGTCGCACGGAAATTTTACTTGGCACACACAAATTCACGGTTTAAAAAAAGAATGTAAAATGAATATCTAAAAAAAACAATCGATTTTAGTACCCATTGACATCAGTGTGAAAGATACAGAAAATCTTGATTTCGAAGTTTTAGATTAATATAATAATAAATAATAATAAAGCTATTACTTTCTATAGTTTTTCTTTGTACCGAAATTATGTCCGCATTAGTAATAAAAAATAGTATCTGCAACTCGTGCGGTGTTGTCGATTGCTCACTCGAGCGAATGAGCGCCCTCGCTTCGCTTGTGCGGTCAACTTCGAGTGGGCGATCGACAACTTATCGCACTTGTTGCACAATACGGGGATAATTTCGGTACAAAGTTGGGGCCCAGGGGCCGAAGCCCTGATAGGATCCAGGGGCAAATCAGGATTGAAACTCATTTCACAATTTCTTGTTACAAATTTTAATTTTAATTTATTAACTTAAATAACTTTTTTATCTGTCAACCTCACTTTTTCAGTATTAAAATCGATTGTGTTTTTTTTAGATATTCATTTTACAACATTTTTTAAATTTTAGCAGTTTATCGTGAATTTGCGTGTGTCAAGCAAAATTTGCGTGCGACAAGTAAACTTGTCGCTCTCAAATAAACGTATGAGAAAATAGCTACTTAACAACCGCAAAAATGTGCGCTTAGATGCTGTTTCTCCCGCATGAGTAATAAAAATTAATTTAATTCTACAATTACTATATGTAAATGAATCGATGTAAAATCATTTTGTACATGAACAATACGTTCATTAAGACGACGACGTGTATGGATTTCGTTTTCTCGAAGGAATAGGTTGTCTCGCGGACGTTTCGTTACATTAAATAAAACTAATTAAATCCCTCAACGGTTTTTTTAAAGGAGAAAGCAGTTGACAGTTTAATTAGTTAGTTGAATCAACGCTCACCACTATAGTGTAACTGATTTATTATAAGTCAGATTGTTTTACACAAGGCATTTTATAGTCACGCTATTCACCTTTTGAAATTCCAAGGTTATTATTAGGTACTAATATTATAATGTTAACGCACTTCTTTATTTTTTATACGATATATAGTAGTTGAATGTGTTAATAAATTTTGTTTCGTAATGTTTGTTTGTTAAGTATTATGTTTCAACTTCCCTAATAGTTTGAGAGAGATACAAATCGACCAAAGAACATCACAAGAACTTATTACAAGTACAAATAATTTATTGTAAGGAACTGCATAGGTGTTGAGCTTGCCACCTGTCACTGTCTGGTTTCGTTTTGTCATCTGTTAAAGTTTTATCGTCTGTTAGCCTATATAAATGCGTATGCATATTTAAAGTTTGTTGTTATCACCTAAAACATTGATTCCATGATATTTTTAATACACAGAGCGGACATCACTACCAGACAAAATTAAAAAGAAATATTAATATCAACAAATATTTAAATTTTATTTTTATTTGTATGTAAAGAAAAGTAATAGAAATTGTGTTGTGTTTATGTGAAGATTAACAAGTTTTAACTTCCTTAGTTTTTAAATTTATAATGTCGTAGAAAACCTCAAGATAAATAGTATATTACTCATGCTTGTTAACATAACTGAAGATCAATTTTAAATCAATAGCAGCACAAATTAAAATTCATGGTAGAGAAAAAACTTCGTTTATTTTTTGAATTCTAGGTCCAAAGAATTACTATACTAAATGTATATATAATAATATTGGTTTCTATAATATTGATCTGGAGTTATCGAATATTCGTCAAAGATTTCGAGAAATGTAGTTTAAAATTCTGTGTGTTTTTCTCTAAGAAGATTTTATTTTGGCAACTTTTTAGTCAAACGAAAAAGGGATAATTTTATAAGGGACTCACGAAGCAATGTATCTCGTTTGAAGTCTAATATAAACTTTGTGTTAATTTTTTTTGTTTCAGTTTTTATTAGGTTTTTTATGCTCCGTGTTATCACATAACTCGCGAAAGCTGAAAATGATTTATATAATATTTATAAGTATATTGTTGTCAGAATAATTGTCTGGTGAAGTAATGGTAGCTCAGCGGTACCAATCGACATAACAAATAGGTTGAATAATAACTGCTCTAATTTAACAAGGCGAAGGAAATATACATATGTGATGTAAAAAGATACAAAATTCTAATCAAAGGAGCTTAAAAAATCAACTAAGAGTATGTCGTACGTGCGTTGACTTGATGTTCTGTGATAAGCAAATTGGAAGTATAATTTATGAAATTAACATTAAATTAAAAAAAAGCAAAAATTAGGCTCATTGTGATGTTATTTCTATTTTTGGTTTTGCTTACCAATTTACGACCGTGCCAAATTTCAGTGCAGTAGGTGAAAAAATTACAGAATAAATCATCTATGACATAAGGAGAGACAAACAGACAGACGAAAAGAGTAGCTGAATTATTCTTTGTCTCACTGCAGTCCCTGCATTTCTGACAATACCTACTCAAAAAATATAGTTAATTATTTCATTCCATACATATATACTATATTTATCATAAAGCTAATACCTATCCCTTCAATATATTAAATTAACTTTTCACAATATTCCGATATTTATTCTTACATTAGTAGTTGTTCAGGAGACTGAAGTATTTTCAGCCGTCCAAGGGACAATTTTGTAAGTTAATGTTTTTAAACTTAGACGACTTGTACACATCTTACAATATTTACTAATGGGTCTATGTCGCGTTTCGTTCTGTTCTGCCCGTGACCACGATCGGTACAATCCGATCGAAACATCGGGATAAAATATGTAATTAGACTTAAATTTTGTAAATCTTTGACTTTTTAAATTTTGTAATAGTTCCTGTACGTTGATCAAAGTTGCTCAGCAGAGATTTACAAATACATAAATTACTTTTCATTTCATCTATACAGAAAACGATGATCGGTTCTTCGATAAGTGCGGCCAAAATAGGTCTTTTTCTTTTCTTTCTTCATGGCATGGCTCACAGATTAGCGCCTTTGCTAATGTCACTTATTAATAAGTAGAATCGACATGAAGCACGTTGAGAGTACATTCGTTTTTTTTCTTAATTGCAACACTCTCCAGTAAAGTGATCGTAGGCTTTACTAAAGTTCTTCTTGGAAAGGACTTCTTGGAAGAGCGCGAGAACTTCAGCTAAACACGTTTATTTAGACCTACTCCATTCTTTTCACTTATACAGAATTTAAAAACACAATATACTATCACTTTTGTACTTCTAAACTCCCAAAAATATAAAAAATAAATAATATAAATAAAATGACAAACTCACTTGTACCGTTCTAGGTCTTTTCTATTAAAAACTTCCATAGAGGGCAGAAATGAGTTTAAATAAGGAACACGAGTGGAGTTTTCGGCGGGGTTTTATTGGGCGTTTATTTTAATTTTTCGCAAATTGTTTCTAGTGAATTTCGTGATGTAAAATTGGCGTAGTTTTCAGACTTAGTGTCTACGCTGCTGTGCATTATGTGGAATTGCTGAAATAAGTGCTTATTTAGTAGTGTGATGTTGTTTTTTTAGGGGCCTAGTCCGCATCAGCGGATCCTACTAGAAATACTGCCTCAATATATTTGTCGTTGTTGTATTTGTCGAAACTCCAAGAAACAATCAAAATATGTTACGCCTATATTTAATTAAAATATTATGAAGGATTTATATATTTATCACTGAAGACGACTGGGCTAAGATCCCTTTACCTTCCCTCCTAAGGGAGAACTTACTACTACTAGGAACACGAATTCATCCTTAATGTTCTGCGAGTAAAGAGATCAAATGAATATATTGTATGAAAAATGTTACTGGCTGGAGACTTGGGCACAGCGGTAACCGCGCGCCAAAAAAAAATTAAAAATTTTAAATATCGTATTTGAATATTTTTCTCATAGAGGGAAATAAAAAGTATCACTAGGTAGTGAAATTAATTTTTTACCTCGGGCGTGTTTTACGTAAGTACATTGAATCCCTCGCTGCGCTCAGGATTCTACTCTAAAATCCTTCACTCAACATTGGACTCAAAATAGTGCCTCACCGTAAACATATTATTTTATATCTTCTTATACAATCAACTAATCTATACGTTTCAGTTATTAAGACAATAATAAAACAACCAAATTAGCCAACCAGCAGAAGAAATAATTGATCAACTCAAAAGATAAACAATAAAGAATTAAATTTTTGCCATTTTCGCTACAATATTCTAAAAACCGTAACAGAGAGATGATGATGAGAATGATGAAGTCGTAATTTTTTATTTTCACCGAGTTCTTGGCCGATTGCTCAGGGTCCTTTGACCTATACTCCGAAAAATATTCGACCTTATAGGCTAATCTACTATTATATTAAACGAGCAATATTTGTACCTATATATATATTTATATATTTGATATCGCTTTCTCGAAAACGGCTCTAGTGATTTCCATGAAATTTATTTACAATATTGAGCTTTACGGTGGTCAAAAATCGATTTAGCTATGTCCGATTCTCAGAAAATTTGTTTTCTCTATGATTTCACACCCTTAAAACTTCTAAACTCTTAAACTATTTTGATTTCACGACAGAGTTTACCTTCTCAGAAGTATAGTAGCCAAAGTGTAGACCTACCGAGCTGAAATACGCGGGTTTGAATCTTGAAATATGTTTTTTTTTCACCATTTTTGTTATTTTTTTTTGTAAGACACCGAGTAAAGCTCGGTCGCCCAGGTACTATACATTCAATCAAGAAAGTATCGGGAATGGATGATTTGTTTATGGTTCCAAATTCAATTTTTTGTTTTTTTTTGTTGTTGTTAGATTGGCACAACTGTTTTCCATTTTGGCGCGGAGTTTAGTTGCATCTATTATTTAGATTAAATACTGTGCTGTTTTTAGTTCTATCATTCTAATGTACATTGTGAATTTCATAATGGACAAAAATTGATGTTTTTGTCCATTATGAAATTCACAATGTACAAAGAGTTTGTCTTAAATTTTGCATCGCCAATGGAATTTCGTGTTCAGAGTCACTGAAAATGTTACAGAAAGCTTACGGTGAAAAGATTTTATCAAAAACACGTGCTTATGAGTGGTACAAAGCGTTCAAAAGCGGTCGAGATGTGATGGAAGATTTGCCTCGCTCTGGTAGGCCATCAACGTCTACAACTGAAGTTAACATCGCAAAAGTGAAGGAAATAGTGACTGAAAATCATCATTCAAGTTTGAGAGAGAAGGCCGCCGAACTTTCTGTGTCTCACGAGTCGATCCGTACCATTTTAAATAATCACTTGGGTATGAAACATGTTGCCGCTCGGCTAGTCCCAAAAGACCTGAACTTTCTCCAAAAACTCAATCGCATAAGAGTCGCTGAGGACATGCTAGAACGAGTCAATTCCGACCCAACATTCATGAAACGCATTGTTACTGGTGACGAGATGTGGGTTTACGAGTTTGACATGCAAACTAGTCAACAAGCTTCGGAGTGGCGCCTTCTAACTGAACCGAAACCGAAAAAACCACGCCAAAGTCGATCAAAAGTCAAAGTCATGTTGACTGTTTTCTTTAACTATCGCGGTGTTGTACACTCGGAAATCTTGCCTGAAGGTCAAACGGTAAACAAAGAATATTATTCGGCCGTTATGCGGCGTTTAAGAGAGCAAATTCGACGAAAAAGGCCAGATTTGTGGATAGAAAGTTCTTGGATTTTGCACCACAATAATGCGCCTTCGCACAAGGCTATCATTGTAAACGAATTTTTGAACAAAAACTCAACAAATACCATCGAGCAACCACTTTATTCACCAGATATGGCTCCAGCCAACTTCTTTCTTTTTCCTAAACTCAAATTATCACTTCGTGGCACCCGTTTTCATTCGGTAGCAGACATAAAGAAGAATTCGCAGCGAGCACTGAACTCAATTCCGGAAAAAGCGTTTAAAAAATGTTTTGATGATTGGATTGTTCGTTGGCGTAAGTGTATCGTTTCTGAAGGAGCATATTTTGAAGGTGATACAATAAATTTGGATGAATAACTAACATTTCATGTATTATTGATCTTTTCTCGGTACTTTCTTGACAGAGTAGTATATATTATATAACGTTGTCTGTGTAATTAATATTTATATTAGCCTATAAGTCATTTCATTAGTTTATAAACAAGATAATGAGTAATGTAACTTGTGATTCGTTACGATTAGTAGGTAGTATAGGATATGGTATTCGTTGTTATATAACACGTATAGTGGACATAGTGATGTCAGTTTGACTAATGAAGATGAATTAGGACAGATTAAGACATTACCACAGTTCACGGGCAATGAGGTAATCCCAAGTATTGCAAAAAAATCTATTGCAGATTTCGTATGCTTACCAACTATATCTAGGTACATTCGCACAGTATATTATACATATGGAAAGGTACATCTATATAAATGATAGATTGATATATGTACATGGTAATGTACATATATCATATATATTGGGTCCTTACATATGAAATTAGCGTTTTGTACGGGAGGAATATAAAGTCAATTTTTTTTTTGTAAAATATATTTAATTAATCAAAGTATGCACCGTTGTTATCTATGCACTTTTGCCATCTCATAGGTAGTCCATTGATCCCTTTACTAAAAAAACCATGGGAGCGAGAATCTATAAACTCTTTGGAGGCGGTTTGGACTGCCACATCGGAGTTGAATTTTTTCCTTGTAAGAAGTTGTCCAAATTCCGGAAAAAATGGTAATCTGTTGGAGAAAGGTCCGGGGAGTATGGTGGATGTCGCAGACACTCCAATTGTAGCTCATCTAACTTAGTGGTTGTTTGTTGTGCAGTGTGTGGTCTTGCGTTGACGTGAAGCAGCAGTGGCCTAGAGCGATTGACCAATCTCGGTTGTTAAGCAGCTAGTTCTTCCTTCATGGTTTGCAGTTGCTGACAATAGATATCTGCCGTAATCGTTTGGCTAGATTTTAGAAAACTGTAGTGAACGACACCGGCGCTAGTCCACCAAACATTCACAAGTAACTTTTTTTGAGTCAATTTTCGTTTAGGGCAGGATTTGGCTGGGTCTCCAGGGTTCAGCCATTGCGACGAGCGCTTCCGATTGTCGTACAGTATCCACTTTTCATCACAAGTAATGATTTGATTTAAAATCTCTTCATTATTGTGTCGGTTGAGCAAAGTAACACAGCAGTCGACGCGTGTTTGCAAGTTCGATTCACTCAATTCATGAGGTACCCATCGTTCAAGTTTTTTTATTTTCCCGATTTGCTTCAAGTGGATTAATACAGTTTTGTCACTTACCCCGAAGCCTGCAGCTATCTCTGAAGTGCTTTGTGATGGATCCGCTTCCACAATAGCCTTTAATTCTTCATTTTCCACTTTGGTCTCCGGCCGTCCACGGGGTTGGTTCTGAAGGTCGAAATTTCCAGAACGAAAACGTTGAAACCAAAAACGTACCGTGCTTTCTTTTGCGACACCAGCGCCGTACACATCATTAATCCTTCGAGCTGTTTCTGCAGCACTGGTGCCACGGTAGAACTCGTACTCGTAAATATACCGATATTTCATGTTTTCCATTGTGCGGTAATAAGCGACGCCAAAGAAAAAAATAATAAGGAAAAAAACAAATGAATGACTGTTTTCAAAACTCAAATGTACCAGCTAAATGAATTTATAAATTTGAATTTGGAATTCTTAACCAAAGAGGATATATTTCAGATCAAAGTGGTCAGTACGACAAAACGCTAATTTCATATGTAAGGACCCAATATATATAGTTGATACATGTAGTGATGTAGTAAATATAATGTTTATGAGGCGTATAAAGCGCAATAACAAGAAATCGTTTTGTAGCCAACAATCGTATAATTGCAGTAGCATTTTCTGAAAGAAAACGAACTGTTCAGATATATTATAGGAATATTTACTTAATCTGTATGTAGTTACACTAAAATTAAAATGAATTTTACAATGTTAATTTTAATTAGTTGAATATGAGTGCAAGGACTATGTTTTGTTTATAGTAAATTCGGATAGCCACATTCGAAGAAACCCCCGAAAAGTCCAAATTAAGCATTTGGCACAGTATCAGTATCAACCAAAGAAACTATAGGAGCGACTCGGTGATATCCAAAATACAAGTCAATTTTCCTAATATGACAATAAAATGATTAATTACTCATTTTATTACTTTCTAACAATGCAGTAGAAATAGTGAGTATAAAATAATTTGCCGGTGTATCAATGAGGTAATCATCCATACTAAAATTATAAATGCGAGTCTCTCTGTCTGTCTGTCTGTCTGTCTGTTCCGTTTTCACGGCTAAACCGCCGTACAGATTTTGATAAAATTTGGCATTGGAGATAGTTTGACACCAGGGGGTGAACATAGGCTACTTTATTTTTTTAAAATCTACCCCTAAAGGGGTGAAAAGGGGGATGAAACTTTGTATGGGAAAATTTTAACCGCTGAACCCATTAAGATGTAATTTGGTACAGAGATACACGTTTTCTATTAAAAAAAAATAGTTTTCTTTTTTTATCAAAAATCTACCCCTAAAGGGGTGAAAAGGGGGATGAAACTTTATAGGGGAAATGCTAAACCGCTGAACCGATTAAGACGAAATTTAGTACATAGATAAAACCTTTTCTGTTAAAAAACATAGATTTCTTTTTTTTTCAAAAATCTACCCTTAAAGGAGTGAAAAGGGGGATGAAACTTTATAGGGGATACTAATGTTATAAATGCGAAAGTCTCTGTTTGTCTGCCTGTCAGTCTGCTTGGTTTTTACGGCTAAACCGCCGGACCGATTCCGATAAAATTAGACATGGAGATAGTTTGACACCAGGGAATGAACATAGGCTACTTTATTTTTCAAAAATGTACCCCTAAAGGGGTGAAAAGGGGGATAAAACTTTGTATGGGAAATTTTTAACCGCTGAGCTGATTAAGATGTAATTTGGTACAGAGATACACCTTTTCCATTAAAAAAACATAGTTTTCTTTTAATTAAAAATCTACCTCTAAAGGGGTGAAAAAGGGGATGAAACTTTATAGGGGAACTTTATAATGTTAAACCCTAACAATATGGGTATCAAATGAAATAGAATACGCAGGGGAAGGTAGATACCATATGTGACGTCACCATAAATCCAATATGCGAATGTTATGATATTCATTTTCAAATCCAAGATGGCGATTATTACTTTTTTTGGATAAATCGATACGGGTATCAAATTCCAGGTTTCTCGGGGTGCTGATTACAAAAATTATGTTTATTTTCGAATCCAAGATGGCGATTATTATTTTTTTGGATAAATCGACATAGGTATCATATTCGAGGTTTCTCGGGGTGCAAATTACGAAAATGATGTTCAATTTCAAATCCAAGATGGCGAATATTACATTTTTTTTTATAAATCGATATGGGTATCAAATTCTAGGTTTTTCGGGTGCTGATTACGAAAATGACTTTCATTTTCAAATCCAAGATGGCGAATATTACTTTTTTGGATAAATCGATATAGGTGTCAAATTCTAAGTATCTCGGGGTGCCGATTACGAAAATGACGTTCATTTCGTAATCCAGGTAGCGAATATTATTATTTTTTAAAAATCTACATGGGTGTCATGTTCTAGGTTTCTCGGGGTACTGATTACGAAAATGACGTTCATTTTCAAATCCAAGATGGCGAATATTACTTTCTTGGATTAATCGATATGGGTGCCATATCCTAGGTTTCTCGGGGTGCTTATTACGAAAATGACGTTCATTTTCAAATCCAAGATGGCGAAAATGACTTTTTTGGATAAATCGATATGGGTGTCACATTATAGGTTTCTCGGGGTGCTGATTACGAAAATTATGTTTATTTTCGAATCGAAGATGGCGATTATTATTTTTTTGGTTAAATCGACATAGGTATCATATTCCAGGTTTCTCGGGGTGCTAATTATGAAAATGATGTTCATTTTCAAATCCAAGATGGCGAATATTACTTTTTTTGGATAAGTCGATATGGGTATCAAATTCTAGGTTTTTCGGGGTGCTGATTACGAAAATGACTTTTATTTTCAAATCCAAGATGGCGAATATTACTTTTTTGGATAAATCGATATGGCTGTCAAATTCTAAGTACCTCGGGGTGCTGGTTACGAAAATGACGTTCATTTTGTAATCTAAGATAGTGAATATATTTTTTTTTGATAGATCTACATGGGTGTCATGTTCTAGGTTTCTCGGAGTATTGTTCAATACCAACAATGTGGGTGTCAAATGAAGTGGGATACGCAGAGGAATGTTTTTGTATATGTGACGCTATCATAAATCCAATATGGCGG
Organism: Zeuzera pyrina; assembly: GCA_907165235.1. Taxonomy (NCBI): domain Eukaryota; kingdom Metazoa; phylum Arthropoda; class Insecta; order Lepidoptera; family Cossidae; genus Zeuzera; species Zeuzera pyrina. The sequence continues at coordinate 17,650,837 of OU015624.1, forward strand.
ATGTTCCATAATAGAAAATAACTTTTTCGTTCAACACCAACAATATGGGTATCAAATGAAATGGAATACGCAGGGGAAAATTCCCGGACATGTGACGTCATCATAAGTTCAATATGGCGGATGTTCCATAATAGGAAATAAGTTTTTCGTTCGACGCCAACAATATGGGTATCAAATGAAATGAAATACACAGGGGAACGTTTCTGGACATGTGACGTCATCATAAATCCAATATGGCGGATGTTCCCTAATAGGAAATAATTGTTTCGTTCATTACCCACAATATGGGTATCAAATGAAATGGAATACGCAGGAGAAGGTTTTTGTATATGTGACGTCATCATAAATCCAATATGGCGGATGTTCCATAGAAGGAAATAACTTTTTCGTTCAAAACTAACAATATGGGTATCGAATGAAATGGAATACGCAGGTTTTTGTATATGTGACGTCATCATAAATCTAATATGGCAGATGTTCCATTATAGAGAATAACTTTTTTTAACACCAACAATATGAGTACCACGCGTAACCTCAGTAACCTAAAGAGGTCAAGGAACATTTTTCCACGCGGACGAAGTCGCGGGTACAGCTAGTAGATAATATATTATAGGTAATTTAGATCTTGCCGTCGCCATGACTGATAGGACAGCAGTAATCTATTAATATTAATTATACAGTAACGAACCGTCATTACTTAGTGAGAATTAATAAAACACAACGAAAAACTAAAAAACGTAATTAAGAGCTTTTAATTTAGTAAACAATTTTACTTTTAAATTTAACCTTTTCATTGCTTCTTTAAACAATTTTTCATTTAGATTGTAGGTACTACATTATATAGAGCGAGCGAAAAATACAACTTAAAACTTAAACTTAAAAATACAACAAATTATTTTTTAAATGATGATGAATATATAAAAAAAAATCACAAAAGTTCGAGCTTCTGATAGCAACTGCCTCATCGCAATTTTCTATTTCGCTTTTGAATAGTATAAAATTATTTTTTAAATTTGGGATTTTAATACTCGTTTTCAGATTAGCATATTGGAATGATCAATACATTTCCTTGTAGAGAATTTAACGATCTACAAAAAACATCTGTTATGTTATGTTTCTTATGTTAATTATAAGAGAAATAAAAAATTGCAATGAGGCAGTTCTTAAAAATAAATAATATTAGGAGTTAGAATTTTTTTCGTCATCATCAACAAAATGTTCACTCAGCATTTAAAATATTAATAGTAGTTTTTTAACCCACTGCATATACCTAAATTTTTATTTCGTAGATTTTTTAAACTGGGTCAATCGGTCTATCAGAAACCGAATGTGGAAACTATTCAACAGGCAGAGGCTTTGTAATAACACAGCCAATAAGCACGATTATGAACTTTGATTTGATTTGATGAGTCAAGACGCTGTAAGGGACAACCAAGTTCATAAGCGAATGTTATCAATTGTCAATATTTGTGATTAAATATATTATCTCAATTTTTGATGAATGGCAACACCGTAGTTTTGAGGGTGTTGCTATATAATAATAATTTATGACTTAGATGAGTCGAGATTTACACGAGTTAGCGTAAGCACGTCTTTTCATTAAATCCCTATATATCCTACATTCCACCCACGTCGATATTCTAGAAGAATGAAAATCATAATATAGCCCGAGAACGTAAATAACGTAACTATCGGATGAGTCATTTTGGTTTGAAAACTATGAAACATTCTTAGGGTTCTGTTGCCAAATGGCTAAATCGTAACCCTTAAAATTTTGTTATGTCTATCAGTCTGTCCATCCGTCTGTCTGCAGTTCACAGTCGTTATTCCGTCAAAATGTACCTACCGAGCTGAAATTTCGTATGGATTACTAGAAATGTAAATGCAAATTTAAGAACAAAAAACAAAAAAATATGTAAATAGTGGGTAAAAAACCCGTTTTTATTTTGTCCGAAATTTTTACGAAACATTAAGTTAATGCTTTGTTCCGCCGATACGTTATACATTTTTATTATAAAATTAATTGCTATCGATAGGCATAGATCAAAAACTTTATAAATAACTCCAGACGCCGTGTACGAACAGCAACGGTGAGGTAAATCATACAAGCTGACTCACTTGTACATACGACACACATTTATTATCAGAAAAGCCAATCAGGCCGGTACTTCGTTAGAAAACAGCACCCAAACATCTACATTTTTTTGGATTTTATTTGCCTTGGTTCGTAATATGAGACAAGCTGTCTATAATTATAGTCTAAGGCATCGACATGTAAAAGCTCACGCACTGCATTCACTATATTTATCATTCATTCAACTATTAACTTTAACTACACCTATACAGTAACAGTGCGCAGATTTTCACAGATAAGAATACTAATTCTGAAGGCACTAGACTTTCTGACAGCATATGGTGGCGTTAGAATTAAAGTATCTCCTACTACCTCTATTGGACTACACCATAGACATAGATTTACCACTAATGGATATAGCTTTTCACAAGTCACGAATTGTTAGAGAAGGGGCTGGAATTAGGTACACATTTTTCGTCTCTATCGGTATGCTTAATATTTTAATAGGAGGGCCACGACCTCACCGCTCGCGCGTCTTGCGTTTTGTGTCGGTGCGGTGGCACGCTCTAAACAACTTCTTACAGTTATTCTCTCCGCGCTCGCAGACGCAAAACGCAAGACGCCCGAGCGGTGAGGTCGTGGCCCTCCTATAAGACTTATGCTATTGCATTTGACAGTCCTATGACACAAAAGAAATCTTTGTTCGTTAGTACTTTTAAGTTTTATGATTATTTTTGAATTTTAAAAGTGAAAAATTAATGTAAAATTTTTTGTAAATATATGTAAGATGGAGACTCTTTTGAGCGCGATGGTAAAATGCAGCATTTTAGGCTGCAAACGCTGGTTTGATAAATATAGGTCATGAAGGTGACGCAGTGATAAACAATAAAATTAATATAAAATAGACCTACTGCGCTATACAAACGTGCGCACGTTAACATTCGAAAAATACGAAAAATCAGTTATTTTCGTTTATTTTAAAAACTATAATCAATTTAAAAAAATTCAACTGGCATTTTGAACAATATGTTTAGATTAACCTATATAGAATATTTTGCAGCTTAAATCGGTCCTGTTACTCCGAAAAATGTAAATCTCTCTTTTAAAAGAGGTTACTTTGTATTTTTTTCTGTTGCAAAAGCAAACCAACTGTGTAACGCAACTGGCAAAATGAAGTCAAGTAAACGAAGAATCATGTTTCCAAATATCGAAATCCCTGTCGTCAAAATTTCCAAAGCGTCGCCTTAAAGCGAGAAAGACTATAGTGGTCACATCGATAAAATTAATATCTATTAGTAGTAGATCTATGACTGTACACGACCACTAGCGGCTATTTGACAACTACTTTACAAAGACTAACGTCACACTATTTTATCCCTAATACTGTTATTGAAATGTCGCAAAATTATCACGAATTTCTAATTGAAATGATTAAAATGATTTTGAAGGTAACACATGAAACATTACAAATTTACGTCAATACTTTTCAATATTAACGGAACTATGTTAAGTAGGTACTAAGTAAGCATATTTTTCGAACAATCCCAGAACATGGTGAACTATGCACAAATATTTTAAAGTTTCTCCGCTCAAACTTACAACTAAAACAATTATAACTTTATTCAGTATAGTGCTTGTTGAAATTGTTTTCGTATAATCTTGTTAGTTGACTACAGTTAGCACTATGAAGTAGAAATAGGATTATTTTTAACATTTTGTAGTATATATATGGGTAAGGTCATAAAAAAATGTACTATTTGAAAGTTTTCTAGTGAGCCCATGTTTCTTTGAGAATTCAATGCGCTTAATGAATAATATATTATTATTGTTTTATTAAAATAAAATGACAATATGGTTAAAATAAGGGAGAGACCAACAGAACTTGTGTGACTTCAAATAAAAAAATAAAAAATATTTTTATGATTCCACAAAATAAAGCTACATACATAAATTACATGTCTCCTAATCACTCAGAGAGAGAAATATTTGTATTACAAAAAAATATATTGAGTTACGGTTTTCAATTCGTAGTTTATACCCATAAAGTGATAAAAATATCATGTAATAATGTATAAATTTTCGAAATAAAACAATACTATTGTACAAAAAAACATTCTCTAATATATGTCTCCAAATATTTTCCAGTACGTTATTCTGATTCGATATGATGTAAATTTTTTGATTACAACAGTAAGCAACATAATTTACAAATTTTTGATGAGGAAACACTTTACTGCAACCGTTAAATGTCACTTTTTGACGTAACTCTTTCATTTGTGGTCGCGACAGTTATCGGTTGTGTATTTATCATTTTAGTTCCCAAATTTCGGGCATTAATTCTGTGATTTTTACATGGAAAATACAAACAATATGGTTTATTAGATCCCTAATTCTAAATATACAGTCATTAAACAGAGTAAGTCGTGTTTTAAAACAGAAATCCCGCTTAATTTGTGACCGTTATTCATTGTTGAATTAAAAAATTTCGAGTGTGTTTCTTCCAGTTCGTTATGTGTGTTATAGTGTATGTTATGTCACACACTAGAATTATATAAAGCAGACTACAAATAACTTAACCAATAGAGGCGAAGTCCAAAGTAGGGTTATGCTATACTCGCGTATGTAAGTTGAGTTTAAAGCTATTCAGATATATACAATTGAGAAGCGCTTTAGATTGTTATCGTATTAAAAGAAGATTGAGGAATTAGTAGGATGACAGTATAATAAGTAATTAACGTCCTAATACATTTTATAACCGGTAATAACGAAAATCAATAGGTACTTTTTTTTTAAAACATGTTTGAAAAATACATAAAATTGCTTACATTTTAAATTGACTGTTATTGAATAATTGAATGACACAGTTATTAAAAAAGGCATTTCCAATAAGTTCTCAAATTTTAAAAATTCATTCGTCAAGATTTAACACTTTTCAAACATTATATATAATAAATTATGTACCTATGACAAAAGCAACAAAAAATTAATTATGACATAGACAAGTTTTTTTTGAATGTATCGAAATGTTAAAATACAAAAATACAAAATGACATGTTATCAGCCTCAGCCTCGGACCAAAAACCTTGGTCCGAGGCCTCGTTATATGAAATTTGTTTTTAATATTTCATAAACAAGTGAAGTTCCCTTTAATAACATAACATTTGTTTGCTTTGATGATTGGATCCGCTATTAGTACTTATTTGCCGCTCACGGACTCAATATATTTGTTACATTTAGTCATCTTAGACATTATGTCTCGCGCGTTATGATTTATACACTTACTCATCTAACCTACCCAAAGAGAGTAATCTCATAAGGCGGAATCCGACCTGGCGCTTCGCCGGCCGCTGCCGCGGCACGCACGCTACGCTCGCTCGGCTCGCGCGTTGTGGTTACCTACCTAACCACACCTAACCTAACCTACCCAAAGAGAGTGTTCTCATAAGGCGGATTCAGTTTATACACTTACCTAACCTAATGTAACCTACCCAAAGAGAGTGTTTTCATAAGGCGGATTCCATTCTGTATTAAATTCACTAATAACGTGAAAGACATTGGCGGTAAAAGTATATAGTTCCTTTGCCTCCCAAAAATTAGACAATCAAAAAAATAATGTCTATGATTAAAAATTTAATTTATCGAAATAATTGTCAGCTACAAAAGTTTACGAAATTAATATCTTAAAATATTAAATCCCGTAATCTAAAACTTTAAAATCCTATATACTTGCAGTAAGTGTCGTCCCCGTTCCTCATAATAGGAAATCATGAACAATATGTGTATGCAAGTGATAAAACACGTAATAGTTACAACTTGATCTAACTTGATATAGAAATTACAAAATTATTATCTTAAAAAATGTTATCGTGTAAAGTGATGCGTTAAATCTTAAATACTTTTAATGATCGTCTTGTGCTAAGAATATATCATCATTTTATTTAATTTTGTAAAAGAAACTTGAAAAATTTTACTAAGTGGGTAACAATCTAAACCTTAGCCTACAATTGTTATTGTATGTGTGATGTTAATTGAACTGTGTGTATTTAAAATAGTCTGTAAAGAGCTAAAATGTTGGTTTATAAATTAAATGTAGTTAAATTTAGCAGCTGCGACAAAAGTTATAAAATAATTTGTGGGATCTCGTAAGCCCTGCCTCAGAATTGTTTATAAAACTTTTTTAAATTTATCTTCTAATTTTGTTCAAGTTGTATTGTTTCGATAAAATCGTCGAATAATTGTTTATTAAACTATTTTTTTATAGATTTTAAACTATTTTGTTACTGGATTCAAATTTATTGCAAATAAATAAATAATGTAAAATTGCCTTTTTTTTAACAAGTCCACTGAACATTCTCTTTTACATTATTCCATTGTGTAATTGTGTTATTGTGTGTTATATCTTCCAGTATGTTAATTTAAATTTTTTTAACATTACCCATCAGAAAAAAATTTAAGAAAAAAATAAACTAACTTCAAAAAAGACACTGAAAAGTACGAAATAACTATATTATTCAAAACTCAAGTAGGAACAAAAATAACTTCATAAATACGATACAAATACCTTCATAATTAAATTTAACTGTTACTGAAGTCGATGCCAGCCTGCCAAACTAATTAGACTATCCGCTATTGCACATTGATTTGGTACATAGGTATTTGTATCATATTTATGTGTGATTTTCGGTGTTTCAATTTAAATCGGTTTATTTTTTTCTTTAAAGTTTTTAATTTCTCCCTTTCGAGTGACTTCGACTTAAAAATATCGAAGGTACAACTAACATCTTATCTAATTCTGGAACAAAATGATATACAAACGAATCATCTATATAAATAAAGCTTATAGTCCAAGCTACAATAACAGTGAAATTTAAATGGAGCCTTAAAACTTGGAGTTATACTGAAGAAATTACGCCCGAACATACGGTATTACGGTGCTATGACTGAGATTAAGCAACGTTGTACGGTGATCTATTTTCACCCATGTCGTGTTTCCACTATTGCAGTATTCTGGTGATATCACATTGTTTTTAAAAATATATTTTATTGCATCGTTTTAAAAATATCACACGAAGTAACAATTTCAAATAGGAAGTATAAATAGGCAATAGGATTAGTAGTTTAAACTACAACTTATCTGTATACAGTATAAAAATGGATATTTATATAAACTAGAGGTCGCACTGTGGTCAAAATTCAACCGTAAATATAAACTTATAATATAAACTCTTTGGCGACAATCTACTCTGTGCAATTGTATGATCCAAGGAGGTTACATATACCATATGTGATCATAAATTATTATGAGTTTGAAATTGACAGTCTTTTTGACGTTAGCAGTATATATTTTTTAAATGGCTTCTAACGTCAGCATTAAGAACGTAAACAATGAGTTTTGACATTGGCAGTATGAACATAAACAATGAGTGATTTATTAAATTTAATTTATTGTATGTCTAATGCATACTACATAATAATATTAGCTTTCTTCTGGCCTTCTTTGTATAAACTTTAAATGTACCAAATTTCACAAACCTCCGTCCGCGCAATTTTCTTGAAAAGGGAACTAAAGTTTTTGCTTCACGTATTAATAACAGATAGAAGAAATATGCAAGTGGTAAACTCCAACACTGTCCATGAAAGTTGGCGCGTACATGCATTTTTTCATGGAGAAGATTTTTATACTACAATCTTTGTTGTAAGTCGCCACCACGTGGGCGGAGTCGCGGCCAAGAGTTAGTTAATTCTGGAAAGGATTCTGAATGATAGTCTTGTCAGGTTTCTTAGCCACAATCACTTAATTTAAAGTAACCAGTACGGGTTTAGATCTGGTACCTCTACAGAAGATGCAGTTGCTTGCTTGGTGGAATCAGCTGTTAGGAAACTAAACAGTAAACAGAAATGTACGGCTGTTTTTTTGGATCTATCCGAGGCGTTCGATACTGTTCACGTCCCTACCCTTCTGTCTAAGCTTCAAAGTTATGGCGTTAGGGGTTTGGCCTTTGACATTTTTAAGGACTACCTATCTGACAGGCGACAGAGTGTAAAAATTCGAAATCTCGTTAGTGAGGAAATATCCATTTCCTATGGCGTTCCTCAGGGCTCCATTTTGGGTCCTATGGCGTTCCTCAGGGCTCCATTTTGGGTCCCACCTTATTTCAAATTTATATTGATGAACTGTGTCTCCTAACTTTACCAGCTTGTCAAATATTTACGTATGCTGACGATACAGCGCTCCTCATCCGTGGTCCTAGCTGGCATGAGGTGAAAATCGCCGCTTAAAACGCAATTAATATAGTTATGAGTTGGCTATCAGCTAATTTACTCACTCTCAATATTACGAAAACTAAGTACATTCCGTTCAGTATGCGTTCAAACACCCAACCTCCGACCAACTTTTTAATCAAGGCCCATTCCTGCATGTCGTCTTCCCCAATCTGTTCCTGTTTGGTATTGACTCGTGCTTCCTCTATTAAATATTTAGGTGTCATTGTTGATGCGCAACTAAATTGGCACAATCACTTGGAAAGTCTGACATCAAGAGTTAGAAGAATTATTTATATATTTAAAATCCTAAGAGACTGCTCTGGTTTGGATACTTTAGTGACCGTTTACACTGCTCTTTTTCAGTCTCTTCTTATGTATTGCATCCTTGTATGGGGAGGTGCAGACAAAACATCTTTTATAAAACTCGAAAGGGCTCAAAGGGCCGTGTTAAGGGTCATGTTATCTAAGCCTTATAGATTTCCGACTATTCAACTATATAATTCGGCTAAGGTTCTAACTGTGCGACAACTTTTTGTGCTGCGTTCCATTCTGCGTAAACACCCAGATGTTCCGTCGCACCTCGATCCGAACGTGAGACAAAATAGACCAATCTGCCGCACTGTAAAACATAGAACTAAATTCGCATACCAACACAATTACGTTCTGAGTTCATATCTTTATAATAAAATCGACAAAGTACTAAATTTAAAAGAAAATAACAAACACGAGGTAAAAATAAATTACAAAATTGGCTTCTAGAACTAAACTATGACGAAACAGAAATCCTTCTAAGCAAATGATAGCAAATTAGCAATATCTCACTCTCGTGTACGACCTACGACTTACACTTTACTCACAGACTTAACTTACGTACGCCCACACCACATACTCACTCTCATTCATACACACACACACACACACACACACACACATATATTTTTACACACACATATGTTTTATGTACAATCTTATAATGCATATACCTATTATTTGTTGTTAACAAACTGTTATTCAATAAATCATTCATTCATTCATTCAGTTATATTCAAAACTAAATTGCAGTTCAAGACAAATTGGTTCCGTTTCCCTATTATTGTTCCTTTGAAATCTAACTGAGATGGATTTAGTATAAAACACTTTGAATAAATGATACATCAGCGTTTAAACAATTTTTACTTTATGCGCCATGTACAAATGGGACACATTACGCAGATTGTTAAAAAATACTGTTGAAAAGATTATTACCTACGAGTATATATTATATTAAGTAATTTTAAAATACTGTTCATTACAGGTAAATCGGTATGACAAATAATAAACGAGAACTCGTGCTGGTACAATAATTACATGATTAGTTCTGGATAATATAGAACATAAATATGAGTGTTACATTTTTTAGATAAAGACAGATTAGCAGTATCGTGTAGTTCAGTATTGCTTTTCTTGTTATTCTTTTCAGCTATAACACAATGACTTATCTTTTTTATTTTTTATTTTATTGAACAAAGCAGTTACAGTACAGAATGTCATCACAATTTTCTCCTATCTACCTGAAACCTCGAGGGTTTATATGGAGAAAGGGAGTTCGCATATGTTTAATTTAGGTTGTTTGTAATATATGAGTACTTGGAAAAAAGGCGACATATTTCAAAAAATGTAGTTTGTATCTTTGTTCTGTAGAAAGTGACTTTTAATTTTAGGATTTAATTTATGTTTGTGGGTCTTGAATAAATAAATTTTCAATATATTTAGAGGGAGGGAATTTAGCATTTTTGGTAATATGTATCCATCCATTCTCATTCCATATACATTATTTTTTCGTGGTAAATAGAATTTTTTTTGTGTTAAATTTTGCCTTAGTCTTTTATTACGGGTTAGTTCAACTAAGTTGTTTATCTCATTTGATATGTCTTTTAGGATTGCCAATTTTATTTTACTTTGCATTGGCAGTACTTACAATAAGTAAATAGTTCGGAATAGTCATTTGAGAATTTGTTTCTTATATTTTTATGAACTATATTTTTCAAAATTCGAATTTGTAAATTGTAAATGTTATCTAAGTTTGTATGATCTACCGTAACTAATTATCCCGTAGTTGATTATTGAGTCTGCCAGTGCCAAGTACAATAGCCTTATCGTTTTATATGGTAGTTTACATTTTAAGATAGTTAGTTTACATAATATTGTTCTTAGTTTCTTACATATGTAATTAATATGCGGTTTCCAACTAAATAAATGGTCAATAATTAATCCAGTATACATGTGTTCTTTTACAACTTCGATCGAAGTACATTTACATAATAAGGGAAGGTTGTTATGGAGACATTCATGTTCATGTGCTATAATTTTTAATGTGTAAGCGGCCTTATTACGCCTTGAATGAATGTGCATCGCTTTGGTTTTTTTGGCATTTATTACTAATCCCGCGTCGTGGGACCACTTACACAGCAAATTAAAGTTGTGTTGCATAATTTTTTCGGCGATTACAATATTTTTGTCTGCTACCACCAAGCATGTGTCATCAGCAAACTGGTATACAGCGCCCTCTCCTATTAGATTGCACATATCATTGACGTAGAGCAAGTACTCTGTCGGCCCGATTATAGAACCCTGGGCTGTGCCCTTATGTGTGTATGCATCTTTACTATAAGCGTTTGAAAGTTTTACGTATGTATATCTATTGGTATGATAGTTTTTAAACCATTCCAGTAAAGGGCCTCGTATTCCATACCTCTCAAGTTTGAGATAGAGAGTATTGTAATTTAGCATGTCAAATGCTTTACTAAAATCAATGAAAACAACCAGCACCTGCTCTTTTTCATTTAGATGCTGGTTGATCTCATTAGTGAATTTACAGAGTAGTTGAGTTGCACTGTGGTATTTCTGAAATCCGTATTGATTATATTATGTTTGCGAATGAATTCTTTTATTTCATTTCCTATGTATCGCTCAACCACCCTGTCAACACATGACAGTATAGTTATTGGTCGGTAGTTATTGACGTCTGCATGACTTCCCTATTTATATATTGGGCTAATTACACCAGTTTTTAGGCCATCAGGGTAAATGGATGTATCAATGCTGGCGTTTATTAAGTGGGTAATACAGAGTGTTATTTGTGTGTTAATTTTTTTTATGTCTATTGCTCTTATTCCATCATATCCTGGACTTTTTGTATCACAGAGGCAATTTATGATTTTTGAAATACTGTTATAGTTTGCTTTTCTGACTCTCATTGATACATCCATAGATTTATTGTTTCCTATTAGGTCTAATAATTTTTTATCGCAGTTCAGTGAAATGTTATCTACATTTTTTATGAACTCAGTGGAAAAAATATTTGACAATATACTTGGCTGTAATTTGAAAGATTTTAATATAATACTATCAATTGGTTGTCTTATTTTGCCACATAATTCATTAACAATGCTCCACATTTTCTTAGAATTTTTAAAGTTTAAGCAGATTTGATTCTTAATGTATTGGTTTTTTATATAATTCATGTATTTATTGGTTTTATTTCTAAACTTATTGTATATAATTCTATTATCGATATTATTAGAGTCTTTTAACCATATTTTCTACAATCTATCCCTTGTTTAACGCATCTTTTTTGCCTTATTATTGATCCATGGGCACTTAACTTTTGACGATTCTTTGCACTTGATTTTTTTACTGCATTTTTTATATATATCGGTAAATGTTTGTAGGACGAAGTTATAAATATCATTCGGACATTTTAAAGCTAACGCTACGCTCCAGTCCAACCGCTCCAGCTCTTTCCAAACCTGTTTGTTGTCTATGACAGTAATGAGTTCGCGTGAGAGATCTAATTGGAGGCATTAACAAAAGTAGCGCCATTGGTACGATTTGAATTTAGATTACCGAATAATTTATGTTCTCAAATTACTGACGCTATTGCAATTGTGTCCGTGAGTTGAGAACAATCTAAATCTAAACTAATATTGTAAAGAGGTAAAGTTTGTAATGTTAAATATGAAATGTAACAGAAGCACTGGTCATTATGAACACGCTATCAATTCTTCATCACAACTATTATGTACTTGACTATTCGACGACTTTTCAACAACTGAACTCTTACAAGACCAAAATCAGGCATTTATGCAGCCCCACTACACGCAGGAAATCCATTCTACCCTCGTTTTTGTTACTAAAATGTTACATAATATCACATGTGGGTAATTTATGTGATTAAAATTAATGTGGAACTAACAGTAAGTTCAGATGTGGGAGGTGACCTCGGAAAACACTCATACGATTTCAAAATTTCTTTCACCAATATTCAGAATGGACCTTCACGGTGAACGTAGGCTGTCGTTATCCCGTTAAATTCCACGCGAGCGAAGTGGAGGGCAATAGCTACATTTCATAGAATTAATGATAAATTAAAAATAAAAGGCTTCGAAATCTGAATACCTTATTAGTACCCTATTAGTGCCTTATTGGTACCTTATTATTTCTTTTATCAGTTTAAGTTTTGGGTTAGCAGTTTTCATTTTTCTAAAAAATTATAACTCCATAGGTAAAGGAGACAACGGATCTAATCGGCTGTAAACACGGACAGATAGATATGACGAAGCCGTGAGAATTTTGTTTTTAAATTTATCCACGGAACCCTAAAAAGCCAAATTATCACGTATCTAACGATGTACATTCCTGAAAAGAGATTCGACGTTAATAAAACGTGACTGTTCGATATTCGTTTATTCATTTATACACTTTTATATGAAACTGAACGTTAGGCAGTGATGAAAAATAATTCGTATTAACTTACTCGGAATGAGTTGTACACACATCGATAAAATACTCAACCCCTACTATTAGTTCAATTATATCGGAAGGTTATATTTATTATAATGCAATATAATAAATCTTATTTCAGCACACTAAATAATGCATTAAACACACTATTACATTGCTACACATTGAACCACTATAAACTTATAAGGCTCACTAGAACACCATATACTAGAATAACTTACCGAACACTACTTTTTACTTTACTAAAATAATACATTTAGAAACTCACTAAGCACCACGTTTTGAATTTACGAAAATATCACGTTCAGAGATTAACTGGAACACGATATAGAATTAATTCTTAGTTAAATACACACACACTGCGTTCACTAAAATCAGGGATTTAATTTTGGATTTAACTACTACTTCTGACTATATTTAAAAAACGATCGTTCGCGGATACAGTTAAAAATACTAATACTGATTACACTGGACTACTACTATTAACAGCGTATGGCAGCAGTTAGAAATAAATTATTTACCACCTCCATTCGACTAAATTATACACGATCGCTTGTTGCTACTTGACAAAAACAGTGACTAAAGACATACTCTTATGTACAGCCTCGTTAATACGTAGACAACCTTAGCAACCTCCGGGATCTCCTAAGGAACGCAACCGGAGCCCCTCTCGCGCTGTGTCGAAGCACACTTCATCGGGGGAGGCACAAAGCCCCCCTGCACTCTCGCAGTGTTACGACGGCGCGGACCATACACGCTGTCGTCCTTCTCGGGGTCATGTGGAAGGACGGTCGCCTCTTACAACAAACGGGGAACATCTTAGCCTTATTCTCGGGCTCGCGCTGCAGCCGGAATACTTAGGCAACCTATTTTAACCCAAATCTTGCCATTAAAATGTTATGGAATTATCACACATGACAAATTGACGTGGTTAGAATTGTAGTGAAGCTAACACTCGGAACAGTGTACTAATGGTTTTTATTTTCCATAAAGGTGGCAAACAATCATACGGCTTGCTTGATGGTAAGTGGTAACCGTAGTCTATGAACACTTACAACACCTCAGGCTATCACATGTGCGTTACCGACTTGACTTCTTCACAACTTTTTTGAAGAACTTCATGCTGCAGTTTTTTGGGAAAACTTTAACAGGGAACTCATTACTCATCATGAACGGGGAAGGGAGGAAGTTTCTGGTAAACATATCTTCACGAAAGTTCTTTATATAAGTTGGTAATATAAATTTATATATTTTATACGTACATATAATGTAAAATGTATGTATAAAATTATACACGTGGAGCTATAATTAAATGTGTCGAAATAACTTACGGCGTTTTATGTGGTCTAAAGTCTTCTAAAGTCCAAATGAAATCAATTTATTCAAGTAAACTCCATTGAAAGACGTTTTTGAATCTACCTTCGGTTGGAAAAGCAAACTCGCACACTGAGAACAACCGATTAGAATGTCAATCAGCTATCGTTTTTTTAACATAATTTACAATTTAAAATATATTATTTTACATCTTTATCTGTTTTCCGCTAATTGAGTAACTTCCGTAGCAAACTTACAAGTTTACTATTGTCATAAAAACTAATGTAGACACCCAAAAATTAACCATTAAACTTATGTAAATAAATTCCATACCATAAATATAGCCTTTTTTTTAAGCAAATCCATATTTTTCGTAATACACGTTATATTTTCAAAAACGTTTAAGGATGGCAAGCTGAGTACATCAATATCCTTAAATCGATCTCTCAGCGACTCTCGTGCATTTATGTTATAGACGGCCATGACAAAATAACTTCGATTATATAATTAGAGATGGTACTCGTACCTACATACATTCAGAAGCACTAAGTTTTATGTGAACATTTTTTAGTACCTTAGGGTCGGTTCACATCGGGATTAAGACAAGATGCGAAGCTATACGGCGCGCAATTTCTAAAAAAGCAATGGAATACTTATAGAAGATATTTACTGCTGGTTGTTCAGATTTCAGTAAGAGCGCAAAAACTATCTAGATTCGTGTGGAAATAAATAAAGTACACAGCGTGATGTCGCAGTGCCTAGTCGCAAGTCGCGTGACGGCGTCTCGTGTCTTGAGGCCCTCTCGTCTCACTTCGTCGCTGTCAGTTTAGCATAATTATGCTTATTTGTGTTGGCGAGTCATGGCGGCGCTATACGTTGCGATGTGCTGTTTGACGTAGCCTATCACAGACTGCCTCCCATAAAAAAGTTAACCACTTTAAGCATCTTCGCATCGCGCGTCGTATTGTGTCGCGTCTCATAGTGTCGCGGTCTTGGTGTGAACTGATCTTTAAGAATACAAGAATCAGATGAAATACTCTGCTTTTGTCTGAAAATCTGGAAATTAATCGGATTAGTGTTAATTTGCTAATTCCTGTGTTGCTAATAGTCTAAAACCTTTAAAGAGGTAACCTTTTTTTTGTACAAAACCTAACGCATACATAGGTAACAAACGCCAAAAAAATATGTATTGTAAAAGGTTAACCCCGTTCGTTTAAGAACCTTAGAACAACTACCTCGCACTTTGTGCCTGTAGCTAGCTAAATATTACTTTATGAAACCGCTAACATGTTAAAAGCTTTATGCACTAGTCATGTTCAACCGAGGAATTAAAATGCATCAGCTTAAAAGGCTACGGGCTTACCTATAAAACACACCTAAATAAGATTTATGAATTAGGACTAAAAGAATATTAAAGACTGTAGTACGCCGTAAAATTAAGTCGAAATTTAAAGATAACTACAGTGGTCGATTTCACTACTGTAGAATAATGCCTATTAATGATAAAATAAAATTTACGTTATCAAAGGAAAACTATATCAATGAACAAATGAAGGTACCCTACATCAGTGAAAAGACTTACTATATACAAGTTTGGAAGCAAAAATGAACAGTTCTCAAATTAAACAATTTATATTGTAAATAAATTTTAAAATACAAGATACTAATTATTAAAAACGATTTGCCTAAAGAAATAAAATGTTGTGTCACCGCTAAAAACATTAAATGACATTGCCCAAAATCGCTACCACCGGTACAGTTCTATTTAAAGAATTTGTTTTAATTTCTTATGATTTTCTGTGTGGTTCAGAACTTCCTTAAGCTAGCGTAAGGAATGATTAAAATAAAAAGTATTTTTACTAACTAGACATTCATTATGGCTGAATAAGACTGCAAACATTTCATTTTACAAACATTTCTGTTCTTTGTATTACATTATATGCAGATTTATAACAAAAAATGACTGTGTCCGAGAATTTAATAGCGTTAGTTTCTGAACTATTACTGAAAATCTCTAAAAAATTACTTCTTTCGTAAACGAAATGACTGACAGGGAGATAGCAAACCAACGACGCTGTCCAACGTCATTGACTTTGACATTTCGGATTTTTACGAAGTTACATCTACACCATCTACATACATGTTGGCTTGAACGTGTGAATTTTGTTTTATGGCGATTTCATTAGATTGTATATAAATAATAACTCCTGTTCTGTTTCTGATTATTTTTGGCTGTATTAGACTCGACTTCTGCAGTCGTTTTGTAAAATGTCACGGTGCGCGTGCTATTCTTTGGTATCTTTATATTCGCTAGTTATTTTTCTTTAGTTACTATGCTATTTTGAAGTGCTCGTAATAGCAGGCAAATTTGTGAATGGGGCAAAGTTCCATAGGTTTTGGGCATTGTCATTTAAACTAAAACAATATTTCTTAAAAACTATGCAATCTTTGTAATATAATATCCGTGAGCATTTTATAGAAATTATTGAAAGAAAAAAAAACTGGAAGTACATATTAATATATTATGTTATGATTAACATTTCTGACATCCTTTATCTAAAAATAACATACTACGTTAGTTGTACACATACAAGCCTTCACACAGGCACACATAGATACATATGCATGAGATGAGTTCTATAGAATTACATTTAACGGATTATTCACGATGGTCTGAAAAACTTTACAAAGTTTATGTACCAGCGACCGGTTAACTCCGTATTATTGTAATGTCTTACTTGTAATAATAAATAATAATAATAAAATTACCTAACCAAAATGTAAACGTATGTTTTATTAATGCATTATTGTGACATTTTTATAGTGAAATTTAGACATATTTATTGTGATCGTTAACATTCCCAGAGAATTAAATTATAGCTATGTCAACATTATTACCCTTTTTTGTGGAAAACTTATAATGGTCTCTAATGAGGGTTTTTGTAAAAGAATTGTTAAAATGTTAATGTTATACTGTGATAACTAAATCACGTAATTGTCTACAAAATTAAATATGAAAAAAGTAAAACACAAATGAATGAAAGCTTTTATCTAATTGCAACAAACAAGGTCATATTGCTACAAACCTTCCGTTAGTAACAACTAAGGAAGCTTAAAATATTGTAAAATAAAGATTATTCATTGAAAGTATAATAGAAATATAAAAAAACTGTCTAAGAGCGTGTGGAACACGCAATAACTTGGGGTTCCCATTTTGTACAAAATTTGATTGAAAAAGAAATGAAAAATTGGTTCTAAAAGTTATAATGAAAATACATTACAAGGCTTCGTTATATTTTCGTTTTTTGATTTAGGTTAGCAATTTATCTCTCTGTAGTCTACTACATTACTCATAGACCGTGTTCCCTCTAATTTTTTCGCTGTTGAGTAGTAGGCACAAAAGTATATGGGAGCAAAACTGTTCAAAACGTATGTAAAAGTGTGCAAGTGGTTCTGTGCCTGTTTGAAGTCAAAATCTCACTCTTTAAAATTAAAAAAAAGGGTGAACAAAGTAATTGTGCGCGGGATACATCTTTCGAAAAATTAGTGCGCTGTCGCGCATTCGAGCACATAACATGAGGACTTTGCCCATAGTAAAGTAATTGACGACTTCGATGGCGCAGTCTTAGGCGTTGTGTCTGAACGCGGAAGGTTCTGGGTTGGATTCCTGGTCGGGTTATTTTAGAAAACGAACTGTTCTAGATTGTCTCGGGTCAGGGTGCCCAGTACATCCTGGTTACGTTACTATTCTATTTGATTTGGGTTAGCTCCTAGTAGTCGTCGTCTGGTTCTCATAGCACAGGGAATACCCTAGTTTGAGACTAGGTGATCGGTGTGTATTGTCTGGCACGTAATTTAAAAAAAATTGATCAGTAACTGTAATTCAATGAGGCTAAGGGCAGGCTAATAAATAATTTGCGGGTGGTAGGACCGTGTTCGGTTTCCGTTCGGATCGCTACAACCATCTTAGGTACTCGTTAATCCTGCCGTCTAACAGCAGTACTTGTACTGTTGTGTTCCGGTGTGGAGGATAAAATAGCCGGTAAAATATATGCCACAAGAAGTACAATATCGTAGCCCACAGAGTTGCTAACGCATTTATAATTTGAAGTGATTTCTTAGTATTGGCATCGTAAATGTCCATCGACCTCTCAGTCCATTTACCAGTAGACGAATTGTTTGTTCGTTTGTCCTCTTTGGAATTAAAATGGGTACTTTACACAGTCTATTGAATCGTTTTGCCCAACTATAGCAGAGCGAATCGTCAAATGATTTGCGATAGAACAATAATACAATAATATTATTTTATTATAATAACTAGGAAAAGTACAGCTTTGCGACGGCTCGCGAGCCCTATTAATTCTATAATTTCTGACATATGGCGTTAGTAGTGTAATTAATAACGCTCTAATTAATAAAGTATTATCACATCACTGTTAAGTTTTTTTCAAATATTCGTTTACATTTTACAAAAATAATAATAGACAATACATCTAGACGTGACTTTAAATTACTATTTTAAATTGCAAATCTAGCGATGTGACAGCTTTTTCGTAAAATATACCACAAAAATGTACGGTTTGTGGTCCAGTAGTAGTGCTCGCTTCGCTCGCCCAATAATAGTGATAGAACACTGCCACCCGCTGACTAAAACGTAGCTAAGCCACATATTCGAAATGTGAAATACAGTGGAATCCGTTTATTATCACTCCGCCTGTATTGACAAACCGCTTAATATGAAATATTTGTAGTGCGAAGTTTGGTTTTCACATAAAATTATTTATAACAAAGTTCGGATACAATGACTTCGCTTGTTCGCTTATAGTGACATGTCTTTTATTATGACCTATTTTTAAGAAATTATGTCTGGTTATAGTGACCGACGTGATTCCTAACACATTCGCTCGTTTTCGTGACCCTCCGCGCCCCTTTCCCTACGACGACGTTTGGGTTAGATACATACAGTTTGTAGTTTTTCTCTCTATTAAAATAAATACTCAACAAAAGTAGGAACTCCTTTATTTTCTAAGACTAAGCTTTGTGTGACGTCCGCTTAGTGAGATGTGTTTGTCACTTCCCTTCGATGTCATTATAAGCGGATTCTACTGTAGCTATCTCTGATTGTGATTTAAGAAAAATACACTATTACACAACGTTAAAAACTTTTAACCCTTTGAGGAAGCTTAACCAAAATTCCAATGAAATGGCGATGTTTCACGAAATGCTCGAGCACAACTTCTCAGTTCTACGGTCGAGATCTAGATTTACGAAAGTTTGCCTCTAATCATTGATGTTCTAAATAACGTGATTAGGCGGGCTTAATGTTTTTACGAGGGAACTTTTAAGCTGAAACTGGACTAATTCACGTTGCACAGCGATTTGGACACTCGTTTGCTGACTCTCGCTTGTACATAATTACCATAAATTTAAGTTTAATGTGTGCTCGCTTTGAAAGTTGAACAGCGATTCGTTTGTACCAGAATTCGTTACAAATTCTCTCTTTTCTTTTTTAATAAGGGGTGCGCAAATATGTTTTTAGCAATCTACACTGATTGAAACTTATAAATCTACCTTACACGCATATATATATTGTATGTATATAAAGTGGACATGTTATTATGTATAAATGTAATTATATATGTGTTTGTTTAAATATTATAAGCTCATAATAATGACTAATCTTTTTTCGGTCTTGGTGTCTGTGATTTTTAATGAATAGGTACTTAACTTACTTAAATACTTATTGCGATTTATTTCTCTATAAGTTTATTGATCATTTTTATAACGTAAGAGAAACTTGAACATAAGTACCTAGTCTCTTGAGAGTAGAACAGTGTTATGTGGACCTTTAACCAACTCAAACTCCTGCAATGGTTGTCCTCGGGACGTCATCGCGCCTCCTTTATATCCTAAGGAACGCGCTATGCTCGCAATTCTCGTGGGAGCAGTGAAAGCAAATATATAGGTGAAAGGGTGTTATATTCGTAAATAGCCAGAATTTAATTTTATAACTTTACCGTTATATAAATACTAAAGGTCGCCTAAAGTTAATATACACTAAATAAATACTAAAGGTAAATTCGGCTGTAAATATAATAAACCTATAATATAAACTCTTTGGCGACAATCTCTACTCTGTGCGACTGTTTAATCCAAGGAGGTTACGTATATATGAAACAAATGACTTTACAGTTATTATTCTAAGATCAGAAACTGTTTTGAGTTTAATTAGGACACGTTTGCTTTCATTATAAAAATGTTCATTATAAGCATCTTCTATGTGTTTACTCTGTGTTTAAAACTCTCTCACGCTGTATACGAAAAGGAGCTTTATTACAAAAATTCGACGTAAAGCTGTTAATAAGAGCCTCGAGAATACTGAAACACTACAACAGCAAGATATTTCCAACTAAATACTTTTTTATTCAATAAATAGATGTCTTTGTCTCTAACAACGTCCTGAAACTCATATTATATTGGATTTATTGTATCTATACAGCGATACTATTTTTGAATATTGTTGACGAAAAAGTCATCCGCATGACGTGAATCGGACATGAAGCATAACCTCAAAAGCGTGACTTGAACAGCATGTACATCGAGCAGACTGAGTGAAGTTCGTTATGTTCATATGTATGTCTAGCCCCGCAAATCGGTATCTAGGACAGACTTCTACTTTATTATCGTTCCCGGTATGTATGATCCGTGTCACGCTTCTACTGATACGTGTTCTATTTCACTCCACGTCCATATCCGATTTGCACTTGGTTGTATACCAAACATACTAGTATTTCTATGTACATTTTGAATATGCAAGGGATATAGGTTCGTGGATATGCATACTTGCGAACCTACTCGTCTCTACAACATGCTCACTTTTGTGAATAACGCTCTGGTATAAGTATTTTTAAAATATCAAATTATAACAAAAAATTACTCAACGATATGAAAGTACTGATTGATTTAATGTAATTATTGAGAGTATCTTTGTCGACGATGTGGAATCCTGTGATTCAAGGAACAAAACCTCGAGTATCTTTGTAAGTAAATAAAATGAACGAAAACGAAATGAAATTATCAAGACCGTACAATTCATAGGCAAATCAAACGAAACGCTAAAAATGATTTGATACAAGGATTCATACATTTTAACAATAAGAGCGGATGTGTATTCTTTGATTCGTAGAAGTGTTATTTGCCAACGTATATACTTTATGGCTGTCTACGGTCAAATTTTTATCGCTATGCAATCAAACCGCTCCCTTTTACATAGCAATATCAATGACTTGACTAAAACCGCATTTCCCACAGATAACATCAATATTCGCAGTCACGAGCGAGACATGCGTCAATCGAATACATTTTCATAATGAAATATTGTATTTAATGCATTTAAACAGGGTTGTCATTACAGATTTTTATAAAACATATCATGACTGATAAGCTCACTGTTCTTTTCATTCGCAACTCGCTTTTGTATGACAACGACGGATAAAACATTGATTCTATTGAAATTATCAAAACTTAAATGATGTCGTACAATATACCAAAATTATCATATTTATACTGAGCAACCCTATTTAGCAATGATATCATATTACGCTGAACGTTTATGTTTGTGAATTGTGATCTCATGATGGGATTCTTAGATTGTTCATAATATAATCGTGACAAAGAGGTTACATTAATGAGATTCCATGTCAACTGAATATCTAAATTTATTAATATAAATGAATCATTTAGCTTTGCTTTTCAATCTTATGTCATTGGCAGATTCATTACAGGCATTCATAATTCATAAATCTATAGTCAGACTTCTAAAAAGCACCTACACACACACCTACACACAATGCCTTTGGTCTTCGGTCCTATACACACAAGACGTTTGTTTCACAAGACCGTCCCTCATAATTCAGTAATTGAAAATGAGCAATCCATATTTTGATAAGAAAACCGCTGCCCATGGACACTGCGTTGGTGCATGGTGCGTTGCTGGCCTTTAGAGAAATAGGGAAAGGAGGAAAAGGAGGGGGAGGGGTTGATGGGGCACTGGCACTCACCGAACGAAAGGCAACAGCAATAGATGCTGTTATTTCACGCCGATATTCTGTGAGAGGGTGGTACTTCACCGGGGGAGCCGGCCCAATTCTTTCTTATGTGCTAGCAAAAAGAAATTGAGAAAATTTAAGGAGTTTTTAATCTGAGATCCCACATTAGTTTCATTCGCACTGATATTAGTTAGGTAGTTAATTTCGGTCGTAAATTCAATTGAGTACTTTTAAATTAAGAGTTGCGATCCCGTAATTGCGAGCAAGAGGTCATACTGGCATTTTCTTTGTTCTTAGAGTGGTACATTAATTGTTAATTATTTAATAATTACTAAAACGTGAGTACGTGGAAATCTAATTATAAAATCAAACGATTTCAAAATCTTTGATTAAATATTATCACTGAACTAATTTCCAATTTTGCCATACTACAAAGTTTACAAACCTTTTAATTATGATGCCAATAATGACAATTTTTTTTAAAGAATAATTATGTATGACTCACGAAATCAAAGTACGTTAATTTAACTCGCAGTTTCCTCTAAAAACGAATGTTATCATATATCCTCACAGATTATTACTATATACTTACATGTCTATGTATAATGTATATCGCAACAATATTCAGCTCGAGGAAAATGTCAGGCACCTATGACACCGATATGAGCTTTTGCTTCTAACAAAACAAGTATTTTAGGAACGTCCAGCAGCCCAGGAATGACGGAATGTGGGGTCACCGTTACAAAGGATTTACGCAAAAGCAAATTAGATTTGGTCTCTGACAGTGCCAAAGAACAATGTGTCATACGCCGTAGTACTGAAAACTGGGGACGGCGAATATTCAATTATTCATATTCACTACATAAAGTTAGATATTCTGCTAGTTGCTTTGCGTTTTTGTAAAAAAATGTAAGCGTATTTTTCACTTAATGACGTAGATAACTACTTACATTCTTAATAAAAGCGCAAAGCAACTTTAATAGGTATGTTAAAAGCTACACAGACGTGGTATTCTACTGTTCCAAGTTACATAATTTTGAAAAAATGAATTGTGATAAATTGTAGGAGCTTGTTTTACATTTTATTGTCTAAGTCCCTACGCGAAAGCTCTTTCCATTCCGTGGCCAAATAGCAAAAAACCGAACCCTTATAATTTTGACTTGTCCATTTGTTCATACTTCACAGCCTTTTACTCGGAGCCTATTGGCACAACATGGAAGTTGGAAGGTAAGTTTATTTCATGTAGAGCTATACAATGGTGTAGTAAAATTACAAAATAAATAAAATTAGGAGTGGCATCCTTACTAAGTGGCATAACTGTTGAAAGAAAATACAGTGCACATAACAGTGTGGGGTATTTTTAAACAAATCTTAAAAAATAAGGTGAAGGTTTCAAAATCCCTTTTCTATTGAAGTCAGTAATTGGTGAAATATAATCAAAAAGGAGTTTCTCTCTTCTAACTTCAAAGTTAAGAAAGTTTAAGGTAGTAACATAACATAACACATCTTCACACTGTGTCCCCAACGGGGTAGTCAGAGAGGACGGAGCGCCAGGAGTCGCGGTCCTTACACACCTCTTTCGCTTCCTCAAATCTCATCATTCTCCTCACACATTTTCGCCTAGGTATGCGAGTGCTTTTGACATTTCCGTCTGCTAACACTCTGGCTATTTGATCTTCATAAGTCAGCCTTGGTCTTCCTTGGCTTCTTTTACCACTCACTTTCGCTCTGTATATTTTCTTCGTCAGTCTTTCATCACTCATTCTTTCCATGTGCCCAATCCATCTAAGCATTCCTTTCTTCATTTTTACAATAACACTGTTGTGCAACCCTGTCATATTGCGTATCTCATCATTGTTTATCCTGTCCGCAAGCGTGACACCGCACATATTTCTGAGAGACCGCATCTCCACAGTATTTATCATACTTTCACTCGATTTCGGGCATATCGACAAGCGACAAAGGCGGGCACTCGCCGCGCGTGCTAACATGTTGGCGCGGAGGTTCTCGCGCGGCTCACGTGACACTGTGTTGGCTCTGTTCAAGGCATATACTGTCAGGGGCTCTACACCTGCCACCTTTGGTACTCTTTTACGCAGCGCTCGTTTCACACATTAAGAGTACAATACAACAACGCCTTTAGAGGAATGATGGGCCTGCCCTGGAGGTGTGGTGAGTCTGGTATGTTTGCCGAGAACAGGGTGAACGATTTCTTCGCGGTAATGAGGAACGCGAGAGCGTCTTTTGAGGAGCGTGCTAGTGCGTCTCTGAACAAAATAATTAGGAATATTTACGACAGTTTTTATATTTTGGTGAACATTTTAATGTGATAATTTATAATTTGTTTTGACATGTTAAATTGACAAGATGTGATAAAACTATACTACATTAAGTACCTGTGTGACATAATTTTAATTTATTTTTGACATAATGTTATTTTTATTAATGTTATTAATGTTATTGTTATTATTATTTACATACTGCAACTATTACTGTATTGTATTATTGTATAGCATATTGTATTATAATATAGGTATCTCTGGGTATAAGCCTGAAATAAATTATTATTATTATATCCAGGCCTCACTGCCGTACAACAAAGTTGGCACCAACACCGCGTTGTGGATGGCCATTTTAGCAGTGTTAGATATATTCACACTACCCATTAATGCAGACAGAGCACCGTTCACTTTATTGCCAGCTGCTACCCATCTCTCCACATCCAACTTACATCTTCCATCCCTCGAAAACGCACTCCCCAGATACACAATTTCATTCACTTGTTCTAGACATTTTCCATTTATACAAATCACACATTTCGTTTGTACCGCTTCTCTTTCAGTCACCAGAACCTTAGTTTTGCTCACATTCATTTTCAATCCTTTTACTTCACAATCTTCTTTCATGCACGTGACTAGTGTCTGCAACTCTGCTTCTGATGGCGCTATTAGCACAGCATCGTCAGCGTACAATAGGCAGTTTACCACTGTGTCACCACATCCCATACCACTCATATTACCTTTCAATCTCTGGAGGCAACTGTTCAAATACAGCACGAATAGCCAGGCAGACATCACGCAGCCCTGTATGACACCAGAACACACTTCAAACCAGGGCGACATGTCACCGTCTATTCCTACACAGGCTCTGTGATCTTGATATAATGTCCTCACAGCCTGCAGTAAGGAGCCTCTACGCCATATTCAGGCAGAAGACTCCACAATTTCTTCCGCACTACTCTATCGAATGCTTTCTCTAGATCCACGAAAGCGCAGAAAACTTTCCGACCTATAGCCAGAAACCTTCGCACGATAACGCGAAGCCAGAAAATCTGATCCATACAACCCCTACCGTTCCTGAATCCACCTTGCGCCTCCTACAAATATCTTTCTGAAACGGCTTTCATACGTTCAGACAATACCTTAGTATAGACTTTACTTGCTAAGCTGACCCAGCTGATAGCCCTATAGCACGCACAGTCTAGATAGGAACCTTTCCATTTATATAGAGGTACTATGACTGCCGTGCGCTAGTCCTCTGGAACCTCCCCCTTCTGCCAACAAAGGTTGCAGAGTGCACAGAAGGCATCCCAGACCCTAGGACCACCACACTAGATCATCTCAGCAGTCACGTCATCAATTCCCGCAGCCTTTCCACATTTCAAACTTCTTATCACTCTCTCAATCTCTTTCATACTAATGGCATCCTCCAGTCCCTGCCCCGAATGTGGCAATTCATTAGAATCGCTCTCAGTATCAGAGACGGAGTCGGCACTCTCATACAGTTCTCCATAGTATTCACTCCATCGCTGCAGAACATTCTTTTTATTTAAGGTAGTAGAACTTAAAAAATACTTCAATGAAAATGATTTGAGTAAGATGTGTTATGTAAATATTTGAGATTTGAGATATTTTCAGTTATACGCTAAGCAACTGCAGAAATAACTTATTTTCACATTGTCTTTGAGAAATGCCATGAAATACAAACTTATTTTTGCAGCCGATTAAATGAATATTGTGGATTTCAACTATGGAATCCTTCACTGCACGTGATCTTACTTACTTAACTTTAAAGTTAAGAAAGTTTAAGGTAGTAGAACTTAAAAAATACTTCAATCAAAATGATTTGAGTAAGATGTGTTGTGTAAATATTTGAGAATTGAGATGTTTTCAGTTAGACGCTAAGCAACTACAGAAATAACTTATTTTGACAGTGTCTTTGAGAAATGCCATGAATATTGTGCATTTCAACTATGGAATGTTTCACTGCACGTGATCCGCCACACACTTGGCCGCTTTTTTGTGAATTGGATTGAATGAGGAAAGATATAAACAGAGAAGGATGGACAAGGTCGAGTCTACTCTGAGAAAGCGACGATCTAAAAATATTATGAATACCTATACATAAAATTGTATGCATAATTGCAACTTTATATTTAGACTAGCGTTCCGTCCCGACTTCACCCGGATTGAATATATAATATATAACCTATGTCCATCTGGAATAATGTACCTTTCAAATGATGAAAGAATTATATTATTCAAATAGTTCCGGAGATTACACTTAACACATACACAAGCTTACAAAATCCGCTCTCTCTTTATAATATTAAGTATAGATATAAGAATGTATATTGTATTATATATTTTATAGTATGCGGAGAAAAAGTTCATTTAAGTTATGTATGTGTTTGTTTTGTACGAGAAATAACGGCCACAGTTTAATAAGAGAAAATTATCAAACTTCAGTGGAAAAGAGCTCCAGTAAAATTACTTTATAGAGATATCTTTTACAAAAGAGCTAAACATTAACAAAATCGTTTTGATTGGTCTCCTTGGAATTGTGCACAATTCAAACAACTGAAACTTTATATTGTCAGGTAGAAAATTATTATCTCGTTCATTTTTCGCAGTTAAGCAAACACTTGGGTAATATTTCATTCGCACAAAAATATTAAGATATTTTAGTACGCCAGTAAAACAGAGGAAATTACACAACAGACGAGATGATTTAATTATTTACTTTTGCTTGTTTGGATTTACTAAGGCATTAAATCAAAAGTGATGAACTCCAGATGTCTTTAAAGCACTTGGTACAAAAATTATGATAATATCCTTGGGAAGTGGTGAATAAGACGAACAAAGAACATAGTGTTTACATAGCTAAAAATCAAACGATTTGTTGAGTGATCGTTTCAAATAAGTTGTTTTTGCGTAACATACATATTATATGTCTTCATTTAATTAATTAACTTTTGTTTGGAAGGCACTTGGACTAACAACGGTGATGGCAACAATACGATTGACTGATCAGTCACTTAATTAAACCGTTGATTCCTCATTCAAATAAGAATAATCATGTCATCTGGTTATTTTTATAGTAAGCATTTTAAGCATATGTTTTAAACCGTTGCTACTTCGGACCACGAATCATATGGACGAAGTTTTTGCTTCAGGAGGGTGTCCATTTTTTGCTGATCTATAAAGGTTCTAGACTTGTATGAATGTGTGTGATTAGGGAAGGGTCACAGTACAACAACACAACTGAACATGACATATGTATTTTACTTTTGTGTATAACCAAGCCAAAACACAAGATTTACGAGTATTTTGTAAATATTTCAGTAATGCAAAGTTTTATATGCCGAGTCGGTCATAAGCTGACACGAATTACACCAACAGTGCTAGGTTGCCAAACTTACTATAGCCTACTGTTTTACTTGTGGTTACGCACAATAAGACAGAGAGACATGAAAATTAGTTTGACAACTAAAATAGAACTGGGTGGGAAACAATTAGAATTAGTTAAGTCTGCCAGTTTTTTTGGTTTAACGGTAGATAGTAATTTGCAGTGGGCGGACCATATCGGGGCATTGGCTAGTAAGCTCGGTTTTACGATATATGCCATTAGACGTATTAGGCAATTGACGGATGTAGCCGTATGGCTAGGTTGGTGTACTTTGCATATTTTCATAGCCTTTTGCTGTGGGGATCAGCGGCGCCATTTAACTCCATTCTTATTTTACAAATAAGCGCGATACGTGCAATCTACAGTATGAATGTACGAGAATCACTAAGAGATAGTTTTGAAGACATTGATGTACTCACCTTGCCGTCCTTATACATCTTTGAAATTATTATGTATACGAAGAAAAATATAGATCTGTTTATAAAGAAAGGCGATTTTGGTGGTATGGCAACCCGAGGTCGTGATAAAATCAAATGTTTTATTTTTGGGTAACTGCATTCGTTTTTATAATAAAGTTCCTCAAGAAGTCACTCAATTAACAGAAAATATATTCAGATTAGTTATAAAACGTACATTGATTAGACAATCATACTACAAAATAAATGATTTCGTTGAAAATAAAAGAATAGTCGGGAAATGATCTTCTTTGCACATGCATTTACTGGCTCTCTGAATATTGTATTTTAATAAACCTTTTGTAAAAGGATGTTGAAAAAGTGATACCTGACAGAGTTTTTTGTCGGTTCTTCTCACTATTTAGGTTTTCTCTTTGAACCGAACTTTGAACTAAAGTGTATATGACGTTAAAAAATACGTTGTAATTGGGTTTACTTGAATAAATTGATTTAACTTTGACTTTGACCTGGGTCTTGATTTACGTAGAGTGGGAAAACAAAAATGACATTGTTTTAATCGTCAGACTTATACTATCACGTTTTAATGGCTCTATTCACACTTACCATAAAGATGCTATATAGTTTGTTAAATGTCGAGCACTTTAGTGTTACAAACAGTGTAATTGTAATCTATATTGGAATCCATTCAGTATTTTTTCAATGACGCTGAAACAAACAGACGAAGCAATAAACATCATCATAATTTTTTAAAATGTTTAACCTAACCTAGCCCAAAAAGCAAAATAATATAAATCATTTTTCATAAATTGCCTCGAGCTTGTCGCCTTTTTATAGTACTACAGATTAATATTAAGCTAATATGACATGAATTATGACTGAACAGTTCCACACTGAATATTAAAACAAACTTTCGTCCTATCTGACTCAATTTTACAGCACGTTAAACCATAATAACGACTACAGATAAGTGGAACGAATGGGACATTGGAAGGCAAAATGATTCCAAAGAGCCGACCCTAAAAAACCTTTTCTTACATGGAAAATCTTTTAGTCAAGGGAAATCGTTTAGATGAGGTTTTAAAGCGTACCGTGAGAATCAACAGGAGTACAAAAAGGAATAACCGTCAAAGCGGAGGCTAGCACTTAGTGCGTTCTACGGTTCATTGGCTTATAAATAAAGGAATCAGGAATCTACATTTTAGAGGTGCATTTTAAATTATCTAAATGTTTTTCAATTAGCTTTATTTTTACGTGAATAATTCAATTTTTACTTATGCATTTGAAGACATATCAATATTGACATGAAAAAGTTTTCATACTTTCCTCTTTTTATAACTGATAGTTTCAGAGGCAGCTATCGCGATACGTTGAGGTACATACGTGTATACATACGCACATAGGTACATATCCTGACGTATCCCTAACGGGGTAGCCAGAAAGGACGAAGCGCCAAGCATCGTGGTCCTTACTTCTTTGGCCTCCTCAAATTTTATCACTCTCGTCACACGCTTTCGTTAAGGTAAGGGAGTGCTTTTGATATTTCCGTCAGCTAACAATCTGGGTATTTGTCCTCTTTAATCGACCGACCTCCGACCTACAATCAGTCCACAATCACATTACAATCCACAATCACATCCTCAATTTCACAATCCATCTACAGTGCGGTGTTGGTGCCAACTTTATCGTACGGTAGTGAGGCCTGGATATCCCCGAAATCGAGTAAAAGTATGATAAATGCAGTAGAAATGTGATCTCTTAGAAATATGTGCGGTGTCGCACTTCCGGATAGGATAAGCAATGTAGAGATACGCAGTATGAGAGGGTTGCACGACAGTATAATTATAAAAATGAAAAAAGGAATTCTAAGATGGTTCGGGCACATAGAAGAATGAATGATGAAAGACTGACGAAGAAAATCTACGGAGCGAAAGCGAGTAGTAAAAGAAGCCAAGGAAGACCAAGGCTGACCCAGGGTGTTAGCCGAAGGAAGTGTCAAAAGTACTAGCATACCTAGGCGAAAATGTGTGAGGAGAATGATAAGATTTGAGTAAGCGAAAGAAGTGTGCAAGGACCGCGACGCTTGGCGCTCTGTCCTCTCTGACTACCCCGTTGGGGATACGGCGTAAAAATATGTATGTACGTATAAGTCAGCTTTAGTCTTACTTGGCTTCTGCTAGCACTCACTTTAGCTTTGCAGATTTTCTTCGTCAATCGTTCATCACTCATATTTCTAAGGGGCCGGGCTTTGCCATACTGCATATCTCTTTACTACCTATGGTGTCTGCGAGGGTGACTCAGGACACTTTTAAAGGATTATGATTCTCGATTTCTTTAAAAGAGAAAATTAGAAAATGATGAAATTTTACTCAATTTTGAAATAATATTATGAACGTCTTCTTTCCAAGCTGGATTTGATTTCCAACCAAGTCAGTTTAAAAAACTAAGTTTTCTCGATTTTTGTAGTCTGGATTTTGTAGCCAAGCCTAGTGAGGATCACGTAATCAGTGTAATTCTTTGGAGATTATTTAATAATTATAATAAAACTAAATATAGTGTAAACTAAGAATATGTATAATATTCTTAGTTAAGACTATATTTAATTTTTACTGCACTTAACACATACCTTTCATTTCTTTATCATTCGTATCTATTACAAACTATTGGAGAGCTTTGATTACTATAATTCAAAAATTTTAAATATCCCCGACTCAAAAAAATCTCTAAAAAGTAAGAAATGTAATATATACTAATTATGTTGCAGATATAATAATTATGGAATACGTTTGGAATACGTTTATTCTGTTGTCCATTCAAAAAAATATAATAGAAAAAATTTACAACCCTATCGTTATGCCCTACATTCCAAATGTTTGCTAACGACGTAAAAACGCTGATATTAGGGTTACCTATTTTGTTTTAAACTTTGAGGAAACACTAGAACTATTGAATTTTGGCGAACTTATAGAATGCAAATTTTCCGTATTCATGAGTACTTCAATACCCTTTCACATTTACACATCCTTTCGAAATAACCTTCTATACATATATTAAGTTTCGGAACTATTTTGTGGTTACTTGACATGTCCATTGAGTTAATTTCGATACGGAACTCTAAAATTCTTATAAACATTTTAACCACATGCCTCAGTATACGTGAAGTTAATGTTAATTATAATTTCTGAAGAACTGAAGGTCACTCAGTCTGGTTGTGTAAAGAGACTGCTTTATTTACTTCTCACGTGCCTTAGCTAAAGTGTATACATCTACACTATACACTATACTTACATGTACACACACAAAAAAACATGTATTAATATATCGTTGCAAAACTTCCTAAATGGATTTCGAAATAGATCGCGCTGTTTTGAAAGAAATGGTATGGAAACTCGAAATTATAATTCTTAAAAAATTAAAAATAAATGCATTCAGGATGTCACCCAAATAACGGAAAAGAAATGTCACATGAAAGAACCCGATTCTTTACAAACCAGTGATTGATTTGATTTTCAAAAATACCTCGTAATGTAGTTTAAACAAAAATCAATAAACTTTAACTTTTTTGGGGTCCTATAGTAATCGCTGTAATTCGGCGTATATTTTCTACAGCAATATTAAACGTTTTGATCTTTAGTTTTAACGATTTTAAAGTGCTTTCAAAATCATCTTTATTGTACTATATTGTATTGAGTAGTACCCTTATTTTTAATAAACGTAAATTCATTTCTAATCTTTATTTTTAATAATTACTACCTAATCAAAATACATATAAATTTATAATTGTAGTTTTCATTTACTGAAATATAATAAGATACTCCTACATTTAGTGTTTTATAGATGCTGTGTATGCAATTTGCATACAACAAATTGAATTCCGTCCGGTAATTGAATAAGACAATTTAATTTATATATTTTATGAGCTTGAGCTTATACTTCCCTGAGCGAAGCACCCTCTTTAAGACGCGCCTTTTTAACAAATAAATAAGGGCTAAATCATCCTTGCGTGGCTATATCATATTAAAGCCTCTCGTTTAAATACACAATTACGTAATAAATTCAATTTAGTTTCTTCACTTTGTTTGGAAATCTTTAACATTTAGTAACACATTTTAGTCACTTTATTACACTATGTAGACTCAGATGTTACTTTGCGGAAAACCATCCCAGTAATTAATTAACATAATCTAAATTAATTAGTAACTTTATGTTGTCCTCATTAAGTACCACCATTTTGACTGCTCATTCCGCTAACCTTTCTCTGTACAGGTCGATAGATTTAAGAATGGTCTTTCTTCAGTTATTCGGAAAAGTCGACCGTTAGTTGTTTTCAAACGATCGTTTATGTAGCTCGATTTGAACTGTTTTTAATAAGTTACAAAAAGTTTGTTAGTTTTTTTCAAATGATCGTTTATGGAGCTCTATTTGAACTGTTTTTAATAAGTTACAAAAAGTTTGCTGATCTGACAGAGAAAAAAAAATAATGTGCCGGTTGTTTATCTACCGCGCAGGAGGCACAAATCGTAAAAGTGGAATAAGGGTTAGAGCTTATTATAACGAGGGGTTTTCGGGGTTGCGGCAGATCGGAATGGGGGCTCTGGCCGTTTATCCACGCATCTCCTAGGAGGACGATAACGCGGAGATTCGCCGCCTCTACGCCGGGGTCGTGCGATCCATGGCCTTCTACGGGGCGCCCACAACCTCTCTACGGATCTCTACCTCTACGGGTCACAAAGACTGGTGGACGTCCGGGGCTGCAGAGCCGAACTAATAGGCCTGCAGCACAAGAGCTATTCAGGTTGCACGAGGACAATATCCTTAACGTCGGCGTTCGTCCTGGCGCAGTTTCCGCCCCGCTGAGTTCGTCTCCGCTGAGAGGATGGGGAAATCGCGCCCGCGACGGCGTTAGAAGTGCGTCAGCAGGAACGCCGACGCACACTGGTGCAGGAGACCCTCATAATTGCCATCAAATAAATTAAAGCTGTTAAACGTTAAAAGTGGATCGAACGTTTTCATAGATATATGTATTTTTCAAAAAAAAACTAATTTGATGAAGATCTTCATTTTTATTATTAAAAAAAGCTCTGTACTACTGTACAGTACTGTACACTGTACTGTACACTGTATTACTGTACAGTATGACAACCACTGAAATTATTTGCAAACGGTACGGTTTTTACTATACATATGGATAAAGTAATGAATTGTGATGACTGTATAAAAATATTTGAATGTTTACGAATTTTGGTGAAATTAAAAACAAAGCTAAATGCATATTTATTGATAAGTTTAAATTAATTATAAGCACGCAATTACTTCATTATGAATAATACATTATTAATTAATTATTGAAGATACGTTAAAGCATCATCATCTTGATCATTATCATCGTCATCAACTGTTGCGTTATAATCTGACTCATTTAGTGATGGAGCTTCCAACATGAACAGTGCTTCTTTAGAAATATTTCTAACTATGTTTTTGACTGGATTTTGCTTACTGGTGATTATCGAATCAGTGCTCAGTAAAAAAAAGTTAAAAATATCCCTGTTAGATTTTCCTTGCTACGTTTTCTCGAATTATGCTCTTTATAGCGCCTTAAAGTCCTTGTTTCTTACCTGCTGTTATTTTTCTGTTAATCGTTCGATAGGGAGAAGTGAAAGAGTTATTATTTCTGATCCATGAATCAAATACTTATGCAGAGTAGGTGGCATAATGTTGTACCATCGGTATAAAGAAAATGTTCAAAGGGAGTAACAGGTCGGCCGTGTTTAATTTTTGACGCAATGCATGGAAAAGAAAGTGATCCGCCACTTTTTATTATATTTATTAAACTTTTCTTCTATTCTACATGCTTCCGTTTATCTTTACTTATATTGAAACTTAAAACTACTCAATTACTTTTTAAATCCTCGACATGGCAAGTTGTTCGTTTTTCCAGCTCGTTAATCAAATACTCATATTGTTGCTCGAAATTATTCTCCCCAAAACTATGCATTATTTTTAAAAGTTCTTGTCTTGTAATGAATAACATATTAGAATACCTTTAAAATGAAATAAATAATTTTGAATAATAATGACAAATTCCACAAAATTATTTTCTACAAGTCAAGTATTTAAAATTGATCTATATTATAAAGTAGCAAAATGTAGCATAAAAAAATTGTTAGTAAGAGCTTATACAATAAAGATTATTTACAGATAACAACCATAGCTTATTGTTGCTTAGAACCTAAACAAAATATCTGTTGTTCATTAATTTTCTTGATATTTGACTACATACCTAAATTTGTCTTGACTACTTGAAAATGTTTATACAATGAAAAAAAAAATTATCTAAAAATAGTCACATACCTGAAGACGAAGGTTCTATAAATAAATAACACCAAAAAATAATTTACTTTAACGGGAAACTACACTAATACTGAATAGCTCCGTCTGCCAGACGTAGGTACACTTCACTGCAGTAACGAACTGGTTTTGTTACAGGGCCTAGTTAAGTAATATGTGACTCAAATCACTTTATTTTTTTATTATTTTCGGCAGTTTTTGTAGCTATCTGCCTCACTGTGCGACGCGCAATGGAGAAACAGCGCGAGCAGCTGGAAGACCCGAGGAACTGGTACTAACGCGTTGTCGGCGTGATCCTGCCGAACTTAGCCCAGCTTGCCTCTACAGCAGCCATTCCCAAAGTGGGCGCTAACGCCCCCTTGTGGGCGCTGCAGGCCTAAAGGGGGTCGGTAAGAGACCCAGAAAAAAAATGGGGGCGTTGTGTAGAGGCCTGGGGGGTGATTTGTAATTTCATTAGCTAGGAGGCATCTTAGACAACGACTGCATGAGCTCTCGACTCAGTAGACAAAATAAGTTTGGGAACCAGTGCTCTACAGCCTGGCTTTAGAAGCGTTGGCTACCGGCTGACAAAGATACTGACGGGCGTGGTTGCTTTAGTCAGTACTGAATCGGATAGGATGAGAGGAAACGGTACGGTGTCACCATTTTGTTGGGGACCAGGACAAGTGCCCAACATACGTTGGAGAAGTGCACTTCTGCTCTGCATGGGACTGCGAGCGCCAACTCGTGGTCCCCCAGATTATCTCTGCCAAGGGTAGCGGCTGTGCTGGTAGACGATGAGTCGTGGAAAGCTATATCCTCCTTTTGTGGACTGGTGCGGAAGGAAGATGCCAAATAATAAGAGCTATGAGGTAAATAAAAAGGTCGCTCCAAGTAGAGATTCCCATAGCACATCCCGGTGAAGACGGCAAAGCGCGTTACTAGGTTTCTCTGTCACGTTATTAAAAAAAGTAACTAACTAAAGTAACTCTGACTACCCCGTTGGAGATACAGCGTGAAGATATTTATGTACGTATGTTATTAAAAAAAAGATATCTGAGATTAGTTGTAGTGATAGTTAAGTTGTTTATTCAACTTTCATTAAAGAAAGTTTTCATAGGTCACGATGGTAAAAGTTAACGTAATATAAATTCGAAAAGCAATTAAAAGGAAAATAATTTTGCTACAAGTTTTTAATTTGTGGCGCATGCTCCATTTGTTGTAAAAATATCAGCTTTGTAGACTAAAAAAAGAGTAGGAAGACCGTCGACAAGGGAATACTCTCACGACGGCGCAGGCCTGCGGTCGCTGGCCGCAACTCTATATAAACAAAGAAAAAGATTTTAGGACGGTTTTAGATTCGGCCTTCAGAGCTTTACCATAAATTTTGCTCTAAGTATGAATTACGTAGTTATGAAGTGGCTTTTTGTAACTGTTTATGAGCATGTTTTAGTACGAAATATTGTTTTATAAAATTAAGAAACGTTCAAAGTCATTTCGTTATTTATTTTGATTTAACTAGTTTATTAAATTGTTGTATTTTGAACTCCAGTGAGAATTTTTTTCGTACTACTTATATTTATTTTGACTAACGAAGAAAATCTAGACGGATAGTGGGTGGTAGCAGAAGACAAGGAGGACCAAGGCTGTCTTATGAAGATCAAATAGTCAGAGTGTTAAGGTACGTTGGGGTAAGATCGTAGGCGGGGTAACACCGTATAAATCGTAATACTTCGTAATAATGTATCATTTTTCATTTCTGAGAACATTGCTGCGATGCTTTCATGTTCCCTACTTCCCGCTGGTCCGCATCGATTGCTCTGACAAATCACTGCGATTTCGGTATTTTCTTGAAGATCCGATCTTTCCCCATTTAACAAATTGTTTATTTTTAGGCATTTACTATTTTTTCTTAATTTTCACGTTATATGGTATTATATGACAAATGATTGCAAGGTTTCAGTAATAAATATGGCCTAAAGCTGTGTGTGCTGAGATCCGATTTTTCCCCGCAAACATATTCTTGGTAAAAGAACGGAATAAAACGATCCCATCTTTTACTGATAAAAAAATGCAAGTGGCTGTCGAACTTTTTTACAGGGCGAAAAATACTTCTCAAAGTACTGAGGACAGTGCTCTTAACAAACTTTATTTCAAAATCCCTTCCCTTTTATTATCTCTACAGTAAACTTATTATTCTCAACAGTACTCCTCAAGCATATTACAAGTAACTGATAGCTAGCTAAAGACCTATAAATACAGTAATTTTATCTTACTTAGGCTCCAGTCTTCGTCGATAACATGATTTGTTCGTGTTGTTTCATTTATTTACCTTGATACTAACTTTTGTATGATTGTTATTGTG
This sequence comes from Zeuzera pyrina, assembly GCA_907165235.1. NCBI lineage: Eukaryota > Metazoa > Arthropoda > Insecta > Lepidoptera > Cossidae > Zeuzera > Zeuzera pyrina. Next base: position 17,688,112 of record OU015624.1, read on the forward strand.
TTGAAAAATAATATCAATAAGGAAATTATATTTCATTACATTTTACAGATTCAGCATGCCTCATAGTAAATAAAATACTTTTATTTAAATAAATGTCGATTCACAAAATATTATATTATTCTATTTATAAAATTTCGACAGAATAAAGTAGTCTACTTTCCTTTCTCATACACATATGAGGAAATAAAATAGATTTTTTTTCTTACTTCTTAAGATGTGAAACTTTGAGAATCCGAATGGCTCCTGATTTACTCATGAGGGGTAACATCGGATGCCTAGAACTTATTTTAAATGCTTTGCTACTGTAAACATTTTAAGGAATTTTTAGGTAGTTCAGATTATACTCTTTGCATAGACTTTGTGTTCTCAATAATAAAGACGGTTTTCGAAGGTAATCCGATGTTGAACCGTGAAGGTCAGATCTGTCTCTCGCTTTTTAAAAAATATAACTTCACTTTAAACACTCGTACAACAATTATAGTTATAATTAGGGAAACAAAAAAAATATACATCAGTTAGTATTTTTAATTATAAACAATACCTATCTTTATTTTATTAAGTTGGTTTTTATAAAAATCTTAGAAGAAAATAATTCGCAAACCCTTTTAAACTAGTCGAAAAACTGTTCGAATTTACCTCAACGGACCTTAGATGACGGAAATGTCAAAGGCGCAAAGTGTGTGAGGAGAATGATGAGATTCGAGAAGGCATAAGAAGGATCGCGATTCTTGGCGCTCTATCCCTCTGACTACCCCGTTAGTGACACAGTGTAAGGATATGTATGTAGTTACGTGTTATTTTTTACATAGGTACAATATGCTTTGACATGTGTTTTGCATATCAGTACATACATACATATCTTGACACTGTATCCCCAACGGGGTAGTCGGAGAGGATGGAGCACCAAGCGTCGCGGTCCTTACTTACTTCTTTCGCTTCTTCAAATCTCATCATTCTTCTCACACATTTTCGCCTAGGTATGCGAGTGCTTTTGACATTTCCGTCGGCTAACACTCTAGCTATTTGATTTTCATAAGTCGGCCTTGGTCTTCCTTGACATCTTTTACCATTCGTTTTCGCTTAGCAAATTTTATTCATCAGTCTTTCATCACTCATTATTTTTATGTGGCCGAACCATCTTAGTGTTCCTATCTTAATTTTTACAATAACATTAACAATTACAATAGCACATCAGTACATGTAAAATAAATAGTTTTAACGAATAGTATTAAAAATACTAATAAAAATTAAAAAATATATGATTTTTTTACAAGTCCTCCAATACTATATATAGGTATCTAATAATTTTTTTTTTAAACTTTACGTAATGGTTATCGTCTGGAGATTTTTCATTTTGTCGGGAGTCGGGAGAACACATGAAGTATCGAGAGAATCCAGCCAGAACCCGAACATCTACAACCCTAAATACCCTAAATGCAACCCTAAATGAAACCCAAATTCCCAAGCAATTGAGAAAAGTTTGTTATTTAAATTAACCTGTCCGGCTAGCTTGTTATACTATAATTGCAGCCAATATGTGATAGCTTATTGTTGTTGTTAGTGAAACTTATAGTTGTTGTTGTTGTTGTTAAACTTAAACTTAAAACTTAAGCTGAATTTCGTAGAAAACAATGATATCATGTTGCATGAAAAATGACCATTGCTGTCTCTGTCGAGCAATTCGTGAACTAAAACGACTGCTGGTAGACGTCTGCAACAAACCGTAATTTTATCAAGGAATCTAATCGCGCAATCGTCTTGTGTGTTACTAATTTTAATCACCTGCCGCGCGTCTGCGGCACGACTATCGCTATCTGCCAATTTTACGTGATGACCCAGTGGGAATAGTACTCTTATTTTGTAAAGTAAATACAATGCCACGTCGCTAGTTGGCCAATGATTTGCTATATTCTACCATAATCAAGCCTTTTAATTGATCACTCATTAGCATTCATTATACATTAAGCGCCGCTGTCCACACTGTTCTAGAATTATTTGAACAAAGTAGATCTTGATTATTTATCACACTAGCATTCCGTGCAATCTACACAGACGCAGTCGCGGGCACAGCTAACGTAGAACAAATACCTAGACTTTATTAAATAAGTAGTGATTTTGTCACTACTAAATCTTTTTTTTCTTAGATGAAAGCCGTACGAGACTAGGGTTCATAATTTTGCACCCTGCCTGTGAACATCCATTTTCTGTGGACAGAGATGAATGTTTCCGAAGAAATTTTGCATTATTTTACTTTTAGGAGATATTGTTCATGGATGAAAAATTATTTACGGTTATGAGGAAGAAATTTTTTTTACAGTTTATGTAACAGGTTATTTAATGGCTGTGAAGGATATCTAATAATAAGCCGCGGGCTCTAGGTTCAACCAGATCAGTTTAGAAAGTGAATTGGAAATTGATATCGTTTGTTTGTTATTAGATACTCACCACTATATTTCAATGTATGGCATCCAGAATATCAGTTTAGAACTTAGTTCGAGTCCATATAATTGCTGTATTTGTCTAAGCATTATTATTTATTTAGAATATAAGTACTAACATAGTTTTAAGATTGCTTGTTACTAACAATATTGGATCATGTTGTCTGAAATAAAAAAAGATTATTATTATTATTATGACTGGTCAGTAGGCGTGGTGCATTTACCTTCCATGCAGATAATCTCGGGTTCAATGTTAAGGTTAATTCAAAAAACACTGAGCAGTGTTATCTAATACCTGTAGTAAGGATCAGCACTTAGTTTAGCTTTTAAATACGTATTGATACATGTATTTTTTTGGAAATCTATATTATATAATATTTATTTTTTCATGTATTCGTTATAGTGGAATATGGGTATATTACACTACAATTTGAAATTTAATTTTTATTAAGTTAAATTTAAGTAACGTAGTTTATTTTGTTATACGTTTATTTATAACGTAATAAAATGTTGTCGTTGTATATCGCGTGTACAACACACGATTACATCTGTGTAAGTTCTTCGAGCAAGAAGAGTATGTTACTAATTTAATTAATAACATATTCTTATTAAAGATTTTATTTCGTAAAACGAATTTATATGTACGAGGGCACTTTACGGAATGGGATTTTATTCTCGCCAAAGATTTACTATTTAAATTTTGTAACCGACTTCAAAAAAAGGAGGAGGTTTTCCATTTGACTGTATGTTTTTTGTATGTTTGTTACGCGATTACTCCGCGAATTATGAATTGATTTCGATGATTCTTTTTTTTTCTTTGGTAGGTCATACTTATAAAGTGTACATATAGAGGTGGTCCCATTTAAATTTCGCCGATATTGGAGCTTGGACTTCGAAGATATACCAAATAACACGACCTGGTTATAAATTTTATTGATATTGATAATTATCTTGTTTATCGTTGCGCTCCAGAATTAGAAAGAAGTTAATTGCAGACCTGCCCTAGATATTTATTTAGGAAAAAATCACTCAAAAGGGAGAAAAAAATAAATTAAACTGCCTTCAAAAAAAACATTGAAAAGTACAAAATAACTATCCTATACTAATCATACATACCTACATAATTAAATTTGTCAGTTACTAAAATCGGTGCCAAGTCTACCAAAATAATAAACTTCTGTTGCTGCACATTGATTTGGCACCGACTTCAGTAACTGTCAAATTTTATTATGTAGGTATGTGTATCGTACTTATAAAGTTATTTTTAATGTACTTGAGTTTTGATTAGTAGAGGATAGTTATTTTGTACTTTTCAGTGTTTTTTTGAAGGCAGTTTAATTTTTGACATAATATAATAAAGATATAATTTGATATAATATGCAATAAAGGAAGGAAACGAAAGAAATATGTAAGGATCGCGACGCTTGGGGCTCCGTCCTCTCCGACTACCCCGTTAGGGATACGGCGTGAAGATATGTAATGTATGTATGTATGTATAATAAAAATGTTTTAGGTAAGGTTTTCATCTAATTAACTTCGTTTTGGTAATGCGCAAGAAACTTGAATGCAGGTATCCTATCCAGTCGTCTGAGGGTGAGAGCGGGTTGTTGTTGTTGGGGCTTTTATTCAATGAAACTCCTGTGGTGGTCGTCTTCAGCACTTTGTGGAGGGACTCCTACGAATCGCACCCAAGCCCCTTTCGCGCTGTGACGAAGCGCTTTTCCAAACATCCTTGCAGTGCAACCACAGCGCGTACCACACTTACTATCCATGTATCCCGAGGAGGACTTCAGGATACACGGATGGGACCGGAGCCCTCACTCACGATCTACCACGACTTCGACGGCAATACGACAGGCGGGCAATATCTTTCAGCTTTATTCTTTGCTTTATTCTAGCCGAATGTTTTGATATATGTATGGTACTTATATACCTATGTTAACCCTATGTCACATATACCTATGTATATATGAAATTTCTATATATGTACTACCCGTGCACAATAACATGAGACCTATCCCGGCTCATCGACGACATCGCCTCGTACTTAGTGCGGTGTACACAAAAAAATATCCCACTTTAAAATTTTTTACACGATATTAGTTAAACACAATGTTAAGTAATTTTTTAATGCGATGACTTCTCGACAATGATTTTAAGACAATGACTTCACGTACCGGGTTCAGGTTTCATGTTATCATGGACTAAAATGTATATCCTGATATTTGAACAATCCGTAGTCGTGTTAGTAGGGAGGTTTTTTATTTCTATTTCTTTGATTTCTGCTGAGATTTAACAAGTTTCACTTAAAGGCTAAATAAACGGCTTTAGTGCTATTTTGGTGGATAGTTAATATATAACATGGCTTTAAACCGAGGTCCCAGATTTGATTCTTTGCATGAACATTTTACAAACGTAACTTTTTTGAAGTAAGGGTGGAGTCCAGATTTTACTCCAGGTTTTTAATTTCTCAGGTTATGTGATATGTTATGCTTAGTTTAGGGTCAGAATTGATGGGATGTTATTTGGGTTATGAGATAGATTAAAAGTTTTTGTACATACATAGATGTATATTCTCACGCTGTATCCTTAACTGTCTGAGATGACGGAGCGCCAAGTGTCGCGGTCCTCACATACTTCTTTCGCCTCTGCAATCTTCATCAAAGACTTCATATCTAAATCTAAATGAAAAGGCCGTGTGAACATAGACAAAAAACAAAAGATAATAACTGCGAGTTCCAGTAATTTTAGTATTAAATCAATGAGTATTTATCAAAAGATCAATAAACTGGATGAGCTGTCTATGTACTTAACAGTGTTACAAATCGTGTTATCAGTTCCTACGTAGATTAATGAAAGAAACCCCAAGACGTATTTTGTTCATTGCGTGACTTTGAAGTTCAAACTAATGAAGTCATCAGTATAAAAGTCCAAAGTTTCACGGTTAAGGTTCAAACGTAGTAGGTCAATATTTCATTGAGTGATCAAATATTATATTTCTACTATATACATGTTAGTAGTAATACAAATATAACAATATAAGTTGAATACTTTATAACACACTTGTAATACGAGTATAAGCACAGATTATTTAAAATTCAATAAGTGGGTGTGATAATGAGTCATTTATTGTATCTTTACCTGCCTTTTAAAAGAATTCAATAGACACGGGTATAGAACGTCCTCGTCCCTCGTCCTCCACTGATGTGGTGCTACACAGACTACACACAAGACTTCATAGGCCAATGTCCGCGGCTTTGACATTTTTCCTTACTTATTCATTGTAATGTATGGAGTAAGTAGTTGTTTTGTAGTCAGTACCTAAATAAAAATTTGATTAGTGAGTTTTAATATTTTTTTGAATGTGTGCTTAAGATAATATTATATCAGTGGTTTTTATAAAAAAAATCTTTTAAAAAAATTTTTTAAAATAAATGTATTAAATTACTTTTTTATTTTTTTTTAGTTTTTGTGTTCTGTCCGTATCTAACAATTTACGATATGCTATACTGAACATGAAAAATATTAAATATAAAGAAACATCGATTAAGCTTCAATTTGACATTAATAAAATCAGTGAGATAATAAAGTGGACGTGTTATTTCATGTTTCTCATTTTTCGGAAGACTGAAATAGCGAAGTCGACAAACAAATAAAAGATCTGGTTAATACAAAAGCACCACGTTTCCTTTCCATTTAACCGATGAAATGGTCTATTCGGTCTGGTCAGTTCGTTTAATAATTAGTAATTAGGCAAGAAAGGGTCATTTACAAATTGCAACGTTAACTTATGAAAGGGTCCCAGTAATTTGCGAAATTTTTATTTATGTATTTGTAGTACAGTCCTAATATGCCGTTGTCGGTAAGTAAATAGAATAACATTTTTATTTTCCCATAATCTGTTCATGTTTCTTATACTACAAGAGAAGACAAACGAGTAAACAGTCTAACTCACTGGTTCCCAAACTTATTTTGTCTACTGAGTCGAGAGCTCATGCAGTCGTTGTCTAAGATGTCTCCTAGCTAAATGAAATTACAAATCACCCCCCAGGCCTCTACACAACGCCCCCATTTTTTTTCTGGGTCTCTTACCGCCCCCCTTTAGGCTTGCAGCGTCCACAAGGGGGCGTTATCGCCCACTTTGGGAATGGCTGGACTCTAACTGATGTCAAGTCGATTATTGCGCATAGACATTTACAATATAAATGCTAAGAAAGCTCTTCTGCATTTCTTGCAAATGCATTAGCAGCCCTGAGGATTAAGATATTGTGCTTCTTTTAGCAGTTTCACTGACTATTTCTGTTCAGCCATGTAATTCTGTAAAAACTCAAATCACCCAAGCGAAACTCGCTCGACAATTCACCTCACTTCGCATTCGAACTCACTCGGCCTTCAAATGAAATTCTCTAAACCAAACATACTAGAAGCGAATCGAAATGAACTTGAATGCGAGTTTGTTAGGGGTTGCTTAGGAGTAAACATCTCAGTCGATATTTCGTCTTAGTTTATTTTAACTTCTTCTGTGATAATTACGTTAAATTAAACTCGTTTTATTTAAATTAGATTGTTATATTTAGCGAAACGTCAAAAAACGAAAGTAGGACTCGCCGCCGCACTCATCATGATGGCGCTATATAGTATTTCTGTCGTCGACTTTAGGTACCAGTTCACAGTTCACAATCTCACCGCAGATTCAAAAGTGAATTCGACTAAATTGTGTTAGAGAATACTGCAGTACTGAAAGTGACCCCAATCCCGGTCTTTATTGTAGAGATTAATCACGGACTTAATCGTGTTAATCGCGTAACTTATATAACCTATATAACCCAGAAATAAACTTAATACCTTTTAGTCGTTCTTATGTTATAAAAAGGTATTGATTGATGTTTATTAATTACATAAATTGAAATGTCAATTCTTATATCGCTATTTTTAATTGTTAGCTATGTTTTTAAGATAATGGAAGATATACGATTAAGCCCCTGCTTTACATTAACTTGTCTACATGATTTATTAGTGAGTTACTAAGTAATTTAATTAAAGAAAATCTTGCCTATAGCCAATTACAAAATATAAATAAGACTAGATCGTGTCGAATACACAGTAACATAGAGTTTTATAGCCGGAATAATCATAGCCTATGAAATACTCATTACTTAATTTATTGTTTTATTATTATGGATTTGGTAAACCGAATTTTTTTTTTTGTACCGAACGGTTTACTTGGTATAACGACGAGGGAATAAATAAACTTTAAAATACGGAGAGATAGACACGACAGAACTGTAAGGGTTCTACTTTACCATTTAACTATGGAATTCTAAAAATTAATTTCTAAGCTATTTTGTACTGACGAAAAATGTTTAACATTTTGCTCTATACTACGTAGTAGTCATACTATGTTCAAGCGGTCTGTCTTCTTCTTATGACGTCAGAAAATCTCCGACCAGACACGTTCCACCGATAACTGTAATTGGTAACCACAAAAGATAAATTAAGTCGTAGTATAATGTGAGAAAATTATGAATGAGTCTACTATGATTCAAACAAATTGGTTGTCTTCATAGCTTTTTTCAATACTTATTTTCAATTGGCGTTTGTAATGAATTTCAAAAATAAAATTCGCTCTTCTGTTATGATTTTCCAAACCCACGTGGAATTTCGCCATTGAAGAAATCTACTCTTTTTTTGTAATTTTGCACTTTTTGAAATCAATGTAAACAGTACATTTTTCTCTAAAGAAGTTCACATTTCATTTTAAATTTACCAAATTTTAAATATTTTATAACAACAGCAAATAAATATAAGGTATATATCTAGTGTATACAGTAACGGTTTGAAAAGATAAGGTATTTTGGTAATGTCTTTCATTTGTAATACCGTTTTGGTAGTAGAAATGTTTTAGTTTAAATGATGTCAAGTAGTCTATATTTTTATTACCTTTATAAGAAACTAGCTAATGACAGCGACATTGTTCGCGTAGAATTTAAAAAAAGTAGCATATTATGTACTTCCTCGAGGTTTAATCTATCTCCGTAATAAATTTCACCGCAATCGTATGAACAGTATGGCAGCCTATAAAATGCGAACAAACATTAATTTTAATATATTACATAAGTATAAAGTATTATCTAATGTGAAATAGTGTAATACTTTTTAGTAGCAAAATAGCAGTAATTTTTGTTTTTTTAATTTATGAGCGCATTATGCATCATACAAATGAAAGACGTGAAGTCGTACACCTATTGTATTATATATTATTAACTGGAAAAATCAGAGCACAATTCCATAGACTATAAATAAATAAACATGATCAGGTTGATCCATTAAGGCATTAATAAATGGTTGGCCCGTACTCCCTTATTCCAGTTTGAGAATGTAGTTAGAAAGAAATGCCACTGTTTATCGCATGTAGCCGCATTCCTTGCTAGTTGTGCTCAATCGGGGATTCACAGTTGAGCATCGTTCTGTTTATTACGATAAATTGAAATTCATTTTGAGACAAATTTACGCATTTCAGTCCCGGGTATTTCAAATTATTTAACCGCTATGGTAACACGTCTGTCCATTAACTTGTTTCCGCTCATAGTAAATAATAATCTATACAAAATGGTTATGGGTTATTATGTAATGAATAAGGCTCAAAACTAGGGCAAAGAATTTCCTGTTTTTGTCGTGAATCACTTACTACAACGTAAATTGACGTCAGAGTTGAGGACATGACATCACTTCTTCATTGTTCAGATAAAATTTCGATTTTATCACGACATTTTTGAAGTCAAACATGCGTTGTTTTTGAAACGTATGCGGCATTAGACTCCGAATAACATTACATTAATGAGAGTAATAAAAGTACTAGATATTTTTTTGACACAACAGTACGCTGCGTAGGAGATCTCGAAGCCCCTTACGTCACATGCGCCGAGAACGACCACTGTCCCTCCAATTTTTAAAAGCTTCTTACTGCGTTACTAAATTAAAGCGAAAAAGGCATCTTTTAGCTAGTGCCATATGTTATAATGAGCAATATTAAGATCATAGCGTTAATTGAACAAACGACCGGAAAATTAATGATCGGTTATGATTTAAATTCTATGGGATACTTAGATAATTGGACAACATAATTCTTTTTTTTTTAAATCTTTTTAAATAGATTAAGTAATATTTTAATATGCGCATATATTTAATTACCAGCGAAGATGATGTCAAACTATTCAGTAGTTTCGGAGTTACAAAAGAACAAAAGTATGCATAGTAAAATCTTGAAAGCAGTTTGTTGTTTGGACAATTTCTGTGTCGCGATTTTTTGGTGCGCTTATAAAATAAGGGTGTTTTACATACATATGCAATGTGTGACGGTCAATACATCGTTATTGGGAATAGTTAATTACGAATATCGAATAACAAATATCCGTATGAACTACGCAGACATTCATATATAAGTCTGAGACCGAGCATTCATTGCCATGGTCGCGTGGTTGGCATAACGTGCATAACGCGAAGAGCTTCGCACTCAGTCAGTTACAAAACGTCGGTATACTCAGACGCACACGAAAGATCTGCTACAGTATCAGTGCATCAAAATAACCTAACTTTACGACTTCAGTGATAACGACAGAGGTTTTAACGTTGCGAACTAGTTTCGTGTATATTGTGGAAACGTTGGTTTTGCAGTTAATGACGTAACGACCTTCGAATACTGAATTGTATTTATGTATTTGCGTTTTTGGTTGTGCCATTCAAATACAAATTAAGGTGTGTATAAAATCGTGGCTACGAGCGTTTTTGTTTAAAAAGATAACACGATACTTTAAATCAGTTTTATTTAATTAAAAATAGTGCTCTATGTAGCATATAGCATGAGTATTACAGATTATTATTTATTTACTTATTTATTGTTATAAAACAATGACTAAACCTAAAATTACCCATATGTTATAAAACCAATACTCGTACTATTGCCAGAAATAACACAAAGGCCCTGAGGTGGCCTCTAGCACGGTGTTGTGTCACATGACAAGAATTTTTCTATGGTTTTTATAACTGGTTGCAAATGTGACTCTTGATTTTACTGTATTAATTAATAATTATACCTAGTGGTTATAATGCCGTTAACGTGACTCTCGATTTTACTATAATTATACTTCGCAACTTACGTCGTTAACTTTAAAACTTTTTTTATTTACTAATTTTCAAACCAAGACTAAAAACAAATAATACAAGGAAAACTTTAACACACAATTATATCCGTGAAATTCCTATTGACCTTAAAATTCCCTTTAAACCACACTTCCTTTCTTTTACTTCCTTAAATTGGTACGTGATTGGGTTTTGTGTTGTTCCAGATGAATACGCACACATTGCTTCTCGGTATAGCATTCTGCCTTACAGCGGTCAACGGCCGGCATTATGCGGAACGCAGCGATACGGAAGAATTGACAGACGAACGCGACGAACCGGTAGACGGTATGAGGAAGACATGGGAACATAGCTCAAATCAAATGCGGCACCATCGAAAGCGAAGACAAATGAATGGGTATAACTATCCAACGCCTTATAATCCCTACTATCCCGAAGATAGAAGGTATTACGATCGGAACCAGCAAGAATTGCTTCCCCATATTCTCAGGTTACTGGATGATATTTCTGCTTATGTCAAACGTCCTCCGCCACCACCACCACAACCAATCTACGTGCCTTATCCCGTACCTTATCCTGTTCCTCAGTACTGCAATTGCTTAACTAATGGAACTAAACAACCGAATGTTGGTATCAGAGGCGGCTTCGACACGACTGTTACCGACCCAAATCGAAACTGGGGATTTTATGAGGCAAACGAGAATATAGGTGGTGACAGCGATGGCATGAGAGATATTTCTTTTGATCCTATCCAAGCACTAAAACCGACGACGCGACCGGCACCTAAAGTTGACCACGGCAGTAATCAAGCTACGGTAAATTAAATAAATATTTATTATTATCTGACTGTCGTTTTAATTATTACTATTGCATTAGATATGTATAAGACGCACTTCTAAATTTAAGTTTTTTTCGAAGTAATACAATTATTGTTTCAATTTTTAGTAATGAATACAAATATATACTTTGCTTTTGGAGGTTTCTTTTTTAGTTGTCTATAAATATTTCGTTCTATGTTATTACAAAATAAACAAAAAAGACAGAATTATGATATAAAAAAAAATCGTTAGATTGCTATGTAATCTAACGACTAATTTAATCTGACTTAAAAATAATTAACGAAATTAATTAATTTTCTTACAGAATGATCTCCAAACCCAGCGGCCAAAATTTCTTTCCAAAATGCCTGCTTCTGGATCTTCTCGAATACCTAAAGTTTGTGATGCTGCTGCTCTCTCATGCTGCAGGCCTTCGGACAGTCGCGACCAACAGAAGAAATGCTTCATTGACCTTGGTTGTGGTTCATCTTATGCAAATGGAAATGCTTGCAGACCTGACGCCATTGCATCTTTAATAGACGTGTTCTCCAAAACCTATGCGCCTGTGAATTGAGCCTATGTATTAGTTAGAAGTCGACGAAGTAGTCATTATCAGTATTCTACTTTTTTGGTACTAAGTACCAAGATCTTGTAAATTAAGTTAGTTACTTAATTTGTCAACAATTATTTAAAATGATTTAGTCACTTTTGAAATATAAGCGAAATTGTCCCACCAATGTCAGAACGATGATCGAAATGACTCGTACGCTATTAATTTCAGCCAATGGAGGTTTTTTTTTTAAATTTCTTTATTGGTTAGTAAATGTTTTGCTTTAAATGTGACATATCTAACATAATTGTTTTTGTGATTACGCATTGTTATGTATGGTACGCGAAATGAGTTTTATTTCTCTTTACGAGCAGCTCCGTTTTCGATGCCATACTACAAATATTGTTCCTTACTTTAGACGAATATAATTCGTGTTTAAGTACAATTATAATTTACTTGTTGTAGTGTTTACGTTAAAGATGTAGGTTTGCGTTTTTGTTGTGTGAATTTAATGTTGTTGGTAACTAAATATTTTTTAAGTGAGTCTAATCGTTATTTAATAACAATAATAACGACAATTTAAAACAGTTTTTTTTTTAAATCCATTATTATTACTAAATTACATAATTATACAATTTGGATTGTATGTGATTTGAAGTTAATTATGTAGTAGTTAAAAGTTTTCTAAAATATTATAATATTTAAACGAGATGACGCAAGTGTTATAGATACAAGTGTTTAGTCAATATTGTAATGGGAAAACAAAGCTAATTTTTTGACCTATAAAGATAACGCTGAGTAAAATACGATCGACAGTATGATGTTTAAGGTAACCTGCGCTCGTTCTCGGTCAAAGTCTGATTCATCTTATGGGAAATGATAAAAATTAGATAGGTACTTTGATTCTATATTTACATTATACATAATTTGTGTATATCACACAATTTGTGTACATCATACGATGGTGCTTGTGTTCATGTGTTTTTTTTTATTCGGCGACCAGTAATAAATAAATAGTAACTCCAATCGACATTTAGTAACTACCCGGAAACAGATCTTCTATTATTTTTTTTCATTTTTGAATCCGAACGGACTGACATCCGAAAGAGGTTGTAGGCTACACCCGTGCACTTTTAGCCAGTGTTATGTTAAAAGTGGCCTTCCGCACGCATGCAAACACAATAATGAAATTTATATAGTTTCTTTGATATCTGTAATTTGATAAACGATTAATCAAGTGATTCTCAACATAGAAGTGGATGTTCTTTGTTCTGCTTGACCAACATAGAAGCGGATGTTCTTTTTTCTCCTTCAGTCAATATGGCTGAAGCACTTGGAAATACACCGCTCGGTGCCGAGACATGTATTTTGTGAAAGTATTTAGTAATTAAGTACACATTTTGTAATATATCTGTAATATATCTTGTAATATAAATTATGATATCCTCGTTACAACAGATACAGATCTCACAGAACGAATGTGTTTCTCACTGTATGAAATAATACCGTCCGTTGCAGCTTTGCAGTTGCCGGTTTCGACATTGAAAGATGGTTTACAATATTATCGTTTGATGAATCCAGTTTATTGTGACGTCGTCTGTTATTTTGTAGATTGCATCTGTTCAGTCTCGATCCATTAAATATGATTTACGAATAATATGCCGACAAATAAGAATTAAATATTTTAAAAACAGAGGTTGCAGGGTTTGATGGCTGGTGATTTGATTGAATGAAAAATCTAAGACCAGAAATGTAAAACTATCGAATGAAATAATTATGAACATAATGTAATTGTTATATACCTAAGGAAATATTCAAAAGGAAACTTTAAAATATGAGTAAAATATTAAATAACAGAGTATAAAGAAATTAAAAACGACCAATTTCGAATTGAACTCAGCACGTACAGAATTCTATTAAAATAAGATGATAGTAATTGTAAAATTTATTTCTAGAGATCTATAGAGAATTAAAATACAATATATAACTATAGAACTTTCGTTAGAAATTCTCTGTGAACTTCAATTATTACCGATTAGTAATGGTCTGGTTATGTTATGTTATGTTTTAGTAATGGTCTATGTCGCATATTTTTCAGAATATTTTTAAACATCTATGTAAAATTACAAAAATACATTTGTATTCCTAATAAGAATGCAATAATCCCTCTACTTTCTCTCATTATCGTCCCATCTCTATTCTTTCTACTCTCTCTAAAATATTCGAAAATCTTGTGTATAAACAGTTGAGTGATTTTTTGATCAGTAATTCTCTTTTTAATCCTCTTCAATCTGGTTTCAGAAACGGGCATAGTACGGTCACCGCATTGCTAAATGTCACTGAAGATATTCGCTAGGCAATGGACAATAAACAGCTCACTCTACTTTGTCTTTTAGACTTCAGCAGTGCATTTAATACTGTAGATTTCGATATTCTATTGAATATTCTTTTGTCGTTTAATATTTCTCCTAGTGCAGTAAATTGGTTTGAGTCCTATTTGAAAGGTCGACAACAGTGCGTGCGTACGGAGGATTGTCATCAGACTGGATGGTGTGAGTTAATGTCTGGTGTGCCTCAGGGTGGTGTTCTTTCCCCTTTGCTTTTTTCTATTTTTATTTGTCGTATCACTTCTGTTATCTCTTCAAAATTTCACCTTTACGCAGACGATCTTCAGATTTATCGATCTTTTCATATTGAACACTTACAATCAGCTGTCACGGGATTGAATGATGACCTGCTGAACATCCATCAATGGGCTCATTCTCACGGTCTGCTTATTAACCCCACTAAAACACAATCGATGATAATTGGCAATCGGTTTTGTCTACAATTATTAAATAACTCTGTTATTCCTCCAGTGATTTTAAATGGAGTTCCTATTCCTTACGCTGGTACAGTTAAGAATCTTGGACTTTTAATGGATGCTAACTTTACTTGGACGGCTCATATAAATGAAATTTCGAAGCGAATGAATGCCATTCTTTGAGACGCCTTCAATATTTTTTTCCTTTTAAAACAAAAATTACGCTGGCACAAACTCTTCTTCTGCCACTGCACTTTTGTTCAAAATCCTTCATAATCTCTCTTATCCTTCATATCTCCGTGATCGTTTCCATCCACTCTTTTCCAGAAATCACAACCTTAGAAGCAACACTTGTACCCTTCTAAAATCGCCTATCCATAGTACTGCTGCATATGATGATTCTTTCTGTTGTAAAGCTGTCAGTCTATGGAATTCACTCCCTACATATATAAGAAATTGTCAAACACTAGCATCTTTTAAAAATCTCTTAAAAGAACACTTTTTGTCATTTGCATAATTACTTTTTTACAATATTATGTATTATCTATACTTACGTGTGCGTTAGTATTAGTAATTATGTGTGCATAATATAATAGTTACGTATGTATTATATTATATTTGTTTGTATATATATATATGTGTATGTTTATGTATGTATTATGTACCTAAAAAAAAATTTTATATTTATTTTGAAGCACATCCTACCCTCGTTCATTTTCCCTATCACCGAGGTGTGCTGGAAGAAATCTCTTAAAGAGATAAGCATTACCTTTTGCCATTCTTACTTTTTTGACTACTGTTTCTGTGTATTTTTTTTTTGTGCAAATAAATAAGAATGTTTTAAAATACTATTGCAATAAATAAAAAAAACACTTCGTATTGGTACCGGGTGTGGCAACTAGGCCCTAGGAGGCCTATTATTGCTAGTAGTGGAGAGACGTAGCCTGATGATGAATGATACCGAAGTGTAATCTGACACAGCGAATGCTTTTTCGGCGTGTGTATGTTTTCGGAAATATAACCAAATACAGTACCTACATGAATTCACATCAGAGTGTGTTTCAAACTTACATATCACTAGACAAAGAGCAATTGTTAGTTCCACATTAATTTTAATCACATAAAGTACCCACGTGTGATATTTTGTAACATTTTAGTAACAAGAACGAGGGTAGAATGGATTTCCTGCGTGTAGTGAGGCTGCATAAAAGCCTGATTTTGGTCTTGTAAGAGTTCAGTTGTTGGGAAGCCGTCGAATAGTCAAGTACATAATAGTTGTGATGAAGAATTGATTACGTGTTCATAGTGATCAGTGCTTCCGTTACATTTCATATTTAACATATAAGAAGTGTGATTTTACCACGTGCCTAATGAGCGGTTATTCTGCTTGTCATCACATTGTTTAAAGTGACAATGGTGACGAAGGTTTATCAGTGTAAGAAAAAAAAACAGGTGGTATTTAACATTATTGGAACTATTAATGTTGTTCAATGTTCAAATACATTTATTTACCATTATGAGTTATTAAATTTCATAAAGGTAGTTCGTTAGTAACAAAAGTCCTAACACATAGTCACAGTATGAATTTTTTGTCTTAAACCATAATATCTTAAATTGTAGTTTCAATATAATGTACAAAAGGATTGAAAATGAATGTGAACAAAACTAAGGTTCTGGTGTTTGAAAGAGAAGCGGTACAAACGAAATGTGTGATTTGTGTAAATGGAAAATGTCTAAAACAAGCGAATGAAATTGTGTACCTGGGGAGTGCGTTTTCGAGGGATGGAAGATGTGAGTTGGATGTGGAGAGACTGGTAGCAGCTGGCAATAAAGTGAACGGTGCTCTGTCCGCATTAGTGGGTAGTGTGAATATATCTAACACTGCTAAAATGGCCATCCACAATGCGGTGTTGGTGTCAACTTTGTTGTACGGTAGTGAGGCCTGGATATGCCCAAAATCGAGTGAAAGTATGTTAAATGCTGTGGAGATGCGGTCTCTCAGAAATATGTGCGGTGTCACGCTTGCTGACAGGATAAGCAATGATGAGATACGCAGTATGACAGGGTTGCACAACAGTGTTATTGTAAAAATGAAGAAAGGAATGCTTAGATGGTTCGGGCACATGGAAAGAATGAGTGATGAAAGACTGACGAAGAAAATATACAGAGCGAAAGTGAGTGGTAAAAGAAGCCAAGGAAAACCAAGGCTGACTTATGAAGATCAAATAGCCAGAGTGTTAGCAGACGGAAATGTCAAAAGCACTCGCATACCTAGGCGAAAATGTGTGAGGAGAATGATGAGATTTGAGGAAGCGAAAGAGGTGTGTAAGGACCGCGACTCCTGGCGCTCCGTCCTCTCTGACTACCCCGTTGGGGATACAGCGTGAAGTTATGTTATGTTATTTTAATATAATGTCAATCCAATGTCCAGATAAAGTAGCTGGATAATAAATATGAATGTCCAATATTATTCTATGTATTTGATAAATTCTGATTGTGTGATGACATTGTTCTGCTTATTGTGCCACTGCAGTGTTTTAGTTGTGACCTGGTTTTGTGCCAATGGCCATACATGAACAATTACTATGTGAGAGTTTTCTGTCTACCAATAAAAGGGTATGTCCCGCAAATAAAAGGGTGTGTCCTGCAAATAAAAGGGTGTGTCCCGCAACGAAAATAACTGTCTTACAGCGACAATAAACGGGTTTGTATCACAGTTGAAGTAAAAGGTGAGTTTCACAACTACATCAACTTAAATTAATTGTTTGAAAGTGATACTTGTCTGGATTTTTCGTCAGTTCTTCTCAGATTAACTTTCCACAGTATTGGTGCATTGGGTGACGTTTAGAATATTTTGTAACTGGGTTTCTCGAAATAATATATTTGACCATGAAAATAAAACTGTATTTCTCAAAAGAGAAAACTAGTGTTCCATTATTTAAATCTGAGGGTATGCTGATCCTTAGTAAGCATATTTTTGACTAGTGGGTAAAAAAAAAACAAAAAAAAATTTTTGAGCAATCTAAATTTTATGCATCTGTAAGTACATTAGTATATATTTTTTTTTAGTGTTTAATCGTTACTTGCCAACCATTGTATTACGAGGACGTTATCAGTAATCAGGAAGGCCGAAACTAAAAGGGTTAATTGTTTTAACGGGAATTTTCATATCTTTATACATCGTGTCCTGACATTTGTTCTCAAAAGTTTTCCTCCTAACAGTTTCGATTGTTGCATATCCAGTATCGACGAAACAGTTTATGATAAACATATTGTTACCTTTATTAATTTTAATCGTTTAATGTGTGTAATCTTCTAAATCTCTCTTTGGGCATAGAAATTATAATATTGTACGAGATTGTACGCAAGAAAAACTATTACGAGGACGTAATTTGTAGTGTCAGGAAAGGCCGAGTGTTAGTTCCACATTAATTTCAAACACATGAAGTACCCACGAGTGATATTTTATAACATTTTAACAAGAACGAGGGTAGAATGGATTTCCTGCGTGTAGTGGGGGCTGCATAAAAGCCAGATTTTGGTCTTGTAAGAGTTCAGTTGTTGGAAAGCCGTCGAATAGTCAAGTACATAATAGTTGTGATGAAGAATTGATTACGTGTTCATAGTGATCAGTGCTCCCGTTACATTTCATATTTAACACAATGTTCTGTTGATATTTTACTAAGCACATGTATGTACATATATAAGTAAGAGATAAAGATTTAATTTTAAGAATTTTAATTTTATGTTAAATTGATGATGAGATTTGAGGAAGCGAAAGAGGTGTGTAAGGACCGCGACTCCTGGCGCTCCGTCCTCTCTGACTACCCCGTTGGGGATACAGCGTGAAGATATGTTATGTTATGTTAAATTGTTAGAAATTTTTCAAAACTTTGTTTCGTTGTAGATTTTACTGGGAACAAGCGAATGAACAGCGTTTCACTTGTTGGTGGGTAAATAGTTTCTTACGCTTATTTGAACTAATATTACAAAGAGAGAGTGAGAATTTTACAAATTTGTGTATATGTGAAGGGTAATCTTCGAAACCACTGCCTCTATTTGAAAAATACTTTCATCATTTAAAAGATATGTTGTTCCAGTTGGACATAAGCTATATATTATGTGTTCAACACGGATGAAGTCGGGACGGCTCGCTATATATTATGTATTCAACCCGTGCGAAGTCGGGACAGCCCGACCCGTCCAGAGCTTCGCGGAGCACGTCATGAGTATGGTTGGTGTGAAGATACAAATACTTAATATATAAATGTGTCTATTATTTTTTTGTCGTTTTCCATTGAATTAAATAAATGTAGACATGTATACGTAAAAAAATGTTTAAGGAAAAAAATTAAATCGGCTTCAATAAAAAAAACACTGAAAAGTACAAAATAACTATCCTTTACCAATCAAAACTGGAATACAATTTAAACTTAACTTTATAAATAGGTTACATATATCTATATAATTAAATTTGACAGTCATTGAAGTCGGTGCCAAGCCTACCAAACTAATAAACGTTTTGTTTAATTTTTTTTCTTAAAAATTTTTTATTTCTCTTTTTTGAGTGATCTTTACCTAAATAAAATCTAGGTCAGGTCTGCAATTAACTTCTTTCTAATTCTGGAGCGCATCGATATACAAGAGAATCATCAATATAAATAAAGGTTATAACCAGGTCGCCTTATTTGGTGTATCTTCGAAGTCCAAGCTTCAATACCAATGAAATTTAAATGGGACCACCTCTAAATGACCTACCAAACAATTTTCGAAATCGGTTCATAAATGACGGAGTTATAAGGTAACAAACATACAAAAAAAAACATACAGTCGAATTGAGAACCTCCTCCTTTTTTGATGTCGGTTAAATACAATAAATTGGAAACTACTTATACTTAATTTACACAGATCTACATCCTGCTTATATGTATGTAAATAGGCAAATGGACAGGTGACAGAGTAGACGAGGTTATTCTTTATTATTTGAGCGACTGTAAGTAAATATGAAACCAGTTTAGCTATACATATTTTAAATAATTATTTATGTTATTAAAACTATATAAAACCGGTAAAGTGCGAAGTCTATTGTGTGGACTTGAACGACGAGACGTGTTAATTAGGTACCTGTCTAACTAATCAAACTATATTTTTTTATTTCGTACTAATTTTTCATTAAAGCAACAGGAAGAATTCAGGTACCTAATGACAATTTTAGCAAATATAATTTTAATATTATTCACATTTATAGTTGCAAAGGAGAAAATATAGATAAAAACTATTTAAAAATATATTTACATTAAAATATTGAAATATACGCTTTTAAAAATCTTAACACCTTTGACATTGATTCAAAGCCATAACCATAAAAATACATAATACATAAAAATCAATGTGTTTGTTCGTATTTTATAGGGTGTCATATTGTTCATCCGATTGCGATGAGCTATGGAGATACATTAAACCCCGGGGAAGGACGTAGACTATTTTAAAAATAAAAAACGTGGACTAAGCCACGGGCATCAGCTAGTATAAAATAAAAGATTATTTTCATATGTTTTTTCTAGAACACTGATGATTTTTTTATGATAATTCTAACTTCAACAAAAGGTGGATATGATTATCTTTATTAAGTTCATTTATATGAAGCTGGCTTTTGTTGTATGAAAAAAAAAACATGAGTTGGTTTCAATAGTACTGCTGCTTTTTAGCCTCCGACAGAGCGGTGTTATAAGTTTGACGCCGTTGCTCGTTGAGAATGTCCCAAATTTAAACTAAATAAAAAAAAAAAATTTTAAGAATAAATTAAACCACCTTGAAGTCGGTGCCGAATGAATGTGCAACAACAAAACGTTTATTAGTTTGGTAGGCTTGGCACCGACTTCAGCAACTGTCAAATTTAATTATATAGA
The DNA here is from genome assembly GCA_907165235.1 of Zeuzera pyrina. Classification (NCBI taxonomy): domain Eukaryota; kingdom Metazoa; phylum Arthropoda; class Insecta; order Lepidoptera; family Cossidae; genus Zeuzera; species Zeuzera pyrina. The sequence continues at coordinate 17,708,769 of OU015624.1, forward strand.
TATGTGTATCGTATTTATAAAGTTAAGTTTAAATTGTACTTGAGTTTTGATTAGTAAAGAATAGTTATTTTGTACTTTCGGTGTTTTTTTCTTTTGTTTTCTTCTTAAAGTGTAAAAGATTATACCTTTTTTTTGACAAAAATGCCTGTGACATACAAATTACGGATGTGATATAACATGTATCCCACTTTATTAATTTTGAAACTGAACCAAGGCAACATGATATTATGGCTAAGATCTCATAATAATTATTACAGTCCCATACAATCACTGTACGTATATTTTCGTCTTCAACCTAATTAGATCTAATAGACTACAAACGAGGAACAATATTGGCTTGAGTGCAATGAATAGCTGTGAACAATGCCATTAATTAAACGGTCGTTAAAGACAAACTTTGACTCTCAGTTTATTTAATATTAAATTCCAATCTGTTATTGGCAAGATCAAAGCTCCATATATGATAATAACCCATGTTATCAATACATGAATTGAAAAAAATTAGAGCATATGATTTAACATTTCAGTATAATTTTACTGACTTTGCCGTTGTAACTTATGATAATAATTTTGTGTCGAAGGTTTTATTATATCTGTGGAATAATTTCTTGAAGGACTTTTATATGACAGCTGCCGATAATGGCTTTAACTGTATAATAGTATATTTCAGTAATTTTTTAATTATCAGGATCTCAGTGATTAATTCGGACAAAGTAATAAGTTTCTTCTCTACTGGTGCAATAAAGTGTATTGTGTTGTATCTTTCTACATTAATAATATAATATATAAGTAGAGGGCTATGATTTCTATTAACGGATGTGAAGAGTCTGCATCGTATATAGGTACAGGTACCTAGTGATGAAATAGTGATTCTATGATGAACTTTCTTTAAAAAATTTAAGAAAAAAATTGAACCGACTAATGATTGAAAACTATGAAGTAATTATCCTTTATTAATCAAAACACGAGTTTGTTGCTAGAGCCTACTAAACTAATAGACTTAGTTGTTGCAGCACATTGATTTGGCACCGACTTCAATAAGTGTCAAATTTAATTACACAGGTATTTGTATCGTATTTATAATATTATTTTTGTACTTGAGTTTTGATTCGTAAAAGATAGTCATTTGGAACTTTTCAGTAATTTTTTTGAAGTCTCTTTAATTTTTTAATTACTTTTTTTTATTTCTCTTTCTTTAGTTATTTTGAGTGACCTTGGTCTAAATAAATATCTAGGTCGGATCTACAATTAACTTCTTTTCTAATTCAGGAGCGCGACGACATAAAAGAGAATCATCAATATAAATAAAGGTTATAAGCAGTTAGCGTTATTTGGTGTATCTTCGAAGTCCAAGCTTCAATACTAGTGAAATTTAAATAGGACCAATCTGAAAGTATATCTTTTCGAATACAAAAAGAATTTTCCAAAGCGGTTCATAAGCGGAGTTCTGAGGTAACAAATATAAAAAATAAACACAACCAAATAGAGAACCTCCTCCTTTTTTTAAAGTTGCTTAAAAAATAAAATAAATTTTAAATTTTTTGTTGTGGTAATGAATGTACTTTGCTATAACGAATGTGACTTCAAAGAAAAGTAAGTTGAAAAGTAATTTAATATAATTAAATAAACAAAAACGTGTAGTAGTATGTTCTTTATAAAAATATATGAAGTATTTATTTCATTAATAATTTCAATTTAATTGTATTAATAACACTGTCGCTGACTCTACGAGTTTGCAGTATAAACTACCTATTTAGTTTATTACTGATATAAATCTTAATTTCTTTTACGTTGAAGTGGATTTTTTCAATTTAACATTACACTATTATATTTACATATCTTTATTACCGTAAAATTCATCTGAAATTCGTAGTTTTTAGTGTTTCTAGCAAATTTATTACAAATAATTAATTTGTAAAAAATTTGCTATTTATTCTAAATTATTTTTTTACTTGGTAATAATTTATTGTTTTTAGTTGCAAAATGTTCGTTGTCACCTCCAGCTATGTATATTAAGAAAATATAATACAAGTATGTATATTAAGAAAAATGAAGTTAAAAAAATTCAATTAAAAGAAAAAAAAATTAAGTCAAGACAAAAATTAGTTACATTTATTTTAAGAAAGAATTTTATTTACATTAACAAAAAGTACATACATATGTTAATATTTACAAACTTAAAACTACACATTATCTTAAATAATAAACTTCCTCAAAGTTGCCGCTTAGAAAGCTGTCATTGCTCAAGGTACCCAGCAGACTGGCAGCATTGCCTCTTTGAATAGCCAAACTGATTCGTTGGCGGAAGAAGCTGCCAGCGAAATAATTAAGTCATAATTTGGAAACAAAAAAATAAGCGGGTCGTGGATCAGGCTAGCGATGAGTTTAGATCTACTGCGGTCACCGTCCTTTTGCGGCACCGTACTCCCCTTGTCCTCCTTTCCTGGGCATGGCCGGATGTTGCAACCGGTACAGCCGCGCTGTAGGTAGATTATTGGTTGGTGACTGATGTTGGTGTTTGCGATATAGATATAAGGGTCAGATCCCAACGGATCCCAACGGAGTTCCTGGAACGTGCGTGGATCGAGATATAATAAGTACTTTCCTCGTTCTGGACTGCCATAGCCGATTATCATATATACAAGGGGGTAGGTTTACAATTAGCAACGAAGCAAACTGGGTGATGCGGCAGTCCAGATAATGAAAATTAGCAGTAATTTACAGCAGTAGATACAAAGCGTTATGTAAGAATAAACAGTGAATGATACCTACTATACAAGTTTAAAATGTTGTGAAAACAAAATGACGGTTTGCAACCAGTATTTAAATCATACTGGTTGCAAACCGTGCAAACAAATAATTTAAAAATATGAGATATTCGGAATGAACTAGTTCTATATATAATCTAGATACATTTATTTAGCATTTAAGTTTCAAATCAAACAGCAATAAACATGAAGATACTAAAAAAACAAACCTACAATGTATGAAGCCAAACAATAATTATTAATATAGTGAAAAGTAGGTATGCACATTGCAACAACTTACCCGGTACGGGATCACACACGATTCACAATTATATTGTATTATTTAGAATTTTACGCTATTATAAATTTAGAAAGATTGTCACCAAAACGATAGTACGTTGGAGAAAATTACAAATATTAGGTATACTCGTATTATAATAGCTGAATAGTTTTTCTTTTAATATTTGTACTTAGAACATTTAAGACGAGTGAGCGCTGGTGAGTGAAAAAAACAATTTTAGCAGAATGAATGTTATTCGTTCTCTTCGAGAATGAATGTTACGAACGCATCGCAGTGTAGCTACTGTGCGTCTATTGTTCGAATTCACTATATAAAACTTTTATTAATAAATTCAGAATCTGTCGGTATATTGATTTTTTATATTATATGTTTGTAAATAATGTAATGTTGTTTTAATATTGTTATTAATTAGTAATAGACAATATTTTAAGGATAATAAATTCATTATTTTTGAAAAACATATTTTATTTAGCATAAAAAATTTAATTCGTAATCACGAATTCCAATCACCTTTCTACAAAATAGTGTTACGTTACATCGTATTCATGCATATTTATAAGTCGGTCTTTAATTTTCGGCTCAAGCTGTTATTACTTATATACTGGTACATATTTTAATACCTTGCACATTATGAACATTGATCAAGTTATATTTAAATTTACCCATAGTCTAAAAATAAGGAAGATAGCGAGAGTAAAGGACATTTACATTGAAATATACCAATTAAAAGGAAAAATGTAAATTTCAAAATGGGAATTCCGATTTTTTTACGAGGAACTGTTCATGTAACTGTCCAGTGCCTAAAGCGTTGCAGAATACTTGATAAATTACAAATTGACGGATAGCCTGTCACCACAAAGTTTACTAATACATCAGCTTTCCGCTTAATATTTTGTTGCATCCACTCGCGGACGGTTTTGAGGTTTGATTTCCAGTCGCGTCACTTTAGGAAACGAACTTTTCTAGATTTGTCTCTGGTCTGGGTATACTGGAAGACGCTTGTATACGAGTAGTAGGTAGTCTTCGTCTGGTTTTCATAGCACAGGGAATGCACTAGTTTGAGGCAAGACGATTTTTGTGTATAGTCTGGCGCATTTACTATTATTATTATTATTATTTATTAAAATATTTAGTTGTAAGTATTATGTTATTATATAATGACATAATATCACATGTCAGATGAACCTTTTATTCTATAAAAAATACGCAAAATACTGTCAATGATACGCAAATAGACAATAGCGAAGGGTCGTATATAGATGGACTACGTAAACGATTTATTATCAAGGGTACATGATCTGAAAAATGAAGAGATTTGTGTTAGATTTTTATTTACAGTAACGATTTATTTCTCCTGAGTCGCGATTTGATTAAGAGTAATCCTGTTAATTATGTTGTAGTGTATGTGTCTATAACTGATACTTTGCTTCCTCGGTGGAGTTATTATCTAAAAACTTACGCTACGCGATCACTGCACGACCCACTGACTAAATGTAATAAAAAATTGGTATCATGTATGACGATTGCGTATCTATTATTCTATTACCGTCAAATGCACTTTTTGCGGTAGATTTAGCACCAACAACATATTACATTACGCAAATTCTCGTTTTGAATGTGTATATATATATATATCGTTTTGAATAGAATATATCTTGGTGCCGGAGTGATTCCGTAATCAAATAGCGGAGACCTCATAACTAGATATACATATATTTAATAACGAGTATCGATGCCGCTAATTCATAACAAAGGTACAGTTAATAAAATAGTAATCTGTCGCTATTTGATTGTTTTCGGCCATCTATTTATAACATAATAATAATAATAATAATAATATGGGTTTATTATTCACAGTTTTACATATTTTTCAGATAACATTGTTTTATTCAACATGAAACAAAATTGTATACCTAAAGGAGTACAGGACAGCTGCACTTATCATTTATTGACTGCATGTCGCAGCTGTCGCTGCCATCCATCCCCTAATAAGTACATTATTCTAATAACTAGAAGTGTGTGTAAATTTATGTACGTATTATTATTGTTTACTGGCGAGTATAAGTGCATGAGTGTATGATATGTGCGTATATATGCGCGCGTGTGCATATGCGTTTGTGTGTGTAATTCCCGATTTCACCAAAGTCCCTTAATACTTGGCGAACCCCTAAAACCAAAACTACTATGAAAATTTCATCGTTAGCGGATCCCTATTCAGTTTCAGAGAATCGCCTAAGTATTTGAGACTGGTGAAATCGGGCATGAGTGTAATATTTACATACATATCAAGTTAATTAATTTGATATAGGACTGCATGTTTTAGAGTATATCTCAAAGTATATGTGCCTATTTACCGATGTGCCAGGGCGCACGTATTCATAATTTATATATGTTATAAATGTGATATTATATAGGTACGTATAATGTTGTATGTATGTATGTATTAAATAACTATAATACGTAATTAATTTGAAGCATTTACTACTTAAAAATATACCCAAGTACTGGGTTCAATTTGCTTGATGCTTGAGAGCTTCACTTGATGATTTTCGGGTTATTTTATAGTGTCATGTATGTTTCATGAATAGCTAACCTTAATGCATGAATATTTCACCCCACTGGTACCTCAACATTAGTTTACCGAATACCTCAATATTCCATGAGATGATGCTAGAATCCAACATTCTTGATAACAAAATATTGTGTGAAAATGAGTTTCTTTTAGAGTCAACACAAATTCAAATTAACAAGGAAATAAAACATTATTCAAGTAAAACTTTCATCCAAATCGTTCCAGAAAATGTTTTTATGTATTACTGCTTTAATTTTTTTTAGAATTTACTATCCTACAGTTGATAAATTAAGGGGGGAAAACACACTTCTTATGACTTTAGAAGCACATAGCTCCCCAACTGTTGACTTAAATAAATAAATGAAAATTCTAGATAATTTTAGAAGAATTATCTAAAGATACCCCATACGCTTATGTGCACTAGAATTTATTTCATTCCTCACTTATATCTACGGAGTGCCACCCCTAACTTTATTTTGTTCATAATTTCACTACACCATTGTACATCGGTTCATAGAATACACCTGCTTTCAAATTCCATCTACAGTGCTAATAGTCTTCGAGTGAATTGGCTGTGACACGGACAGAAGATGAACAGACGGACAGCACATAAAAATCATAAGAATTTCGTTTTTTGCTATTTGACTACGGAACCCTAAAATGTGGTCATGGTGTGATTTTGTTACAACAACCTTTTGTATGAAGTTATGGGAAATGACATGGTTTTTTAACACACTTTTTACTATGTTTCATTATTATTATTCCATAAGTTTTTTTTATGTAGCTTTTTCTATGTAGTTTTTCTATGTATTTATGTAAGAACGAACGACGAATAATAACGAATAATGTATTACGTATGTGCTTATATTTTGTATAAGTGTAAATAAACGGAGAAATAAAACTTATTATAAAATTAAGATTCCATTCTCGAAAATAAACAGTTGGCCGCCAGTTTAGAGGTAACCTGTACTGGGAGAAATGGGAAGTAACTAAGTCAGTACATGTACTGTTAACAATATGTTATTGTGACACATTAACATCGATGACCAATTTTTCATAATCTTGGTCTACATATATATTATTTTTATTAATAGGTATCTATGACGCACACTCAATTGCATGCATAATCTATTATTTACATAGCTGCTTTAAAACTGATGGCGCATTGTTAATTAATGATTCGTTTTTGCTTTTATTTAAATTTATACAAATATTACATTAATTTTAATGTTGTAAGAAAAGATAAGTATAAAATTAATAGAAACTGATTTACCAATTCATCAAATAACATTTTAATAAATGAAACGACTGAGAGTATACGTCACTGCCTTTACAATTCAATAATCGACAATTGGGTATATGAATAGTGTAATTAACAAATAAATACCAGTATAGAGACAAAAAATCGCAACGAATTACGTCTCTACAACTAATTCGTTGTATATATGTTTGAAATGAGGAAATAACGCATATTGTTTACTTCCGTACTGCTCTGGGTAAGAAAGAAAAATGTGGAATGTATCAGTTGTTAATCTTCCAGTGTAGGTCGTAGAATTTTATTAAGGGATAAAGCTTAGTCAAAGTCAAATGAACGTATTCAAATAAATCCAGTTAAAAGACATTTTTGAAGGTCAAATCTAACCAAAGTATTTGGAAGAGATCGCTCTGAGCGATAAGACTGCTTATTGTTAACACTTTTATTTTCATGAACCTTAATATTGACTTTGTTTATTGTAAAGCTATAATCTGAGCTATGGCCTTTTAGTATAGCTGCAATACACTCATTTATGCAATTTAAATAGATTAGGTAGATAGATAACTCGATTGCCAACGCTTCAAGATAGAGGTGATAGCAATAAGAGTTAATCATGAGTCGAGACCATGACTCAGAGTATAGCTTTACATGCAAAACTGAAAATCCACCGTGAAAATAAATGGAATTATGGATTTCCGTGTAACACGTCGGAGGGGGGAAGGGGGGGGAGGTAGAATTACACTTACTGCTTCGTCCCTATACAAGTTCTGTCTATTTCCAGAGACTATATAATCACAGATATAAAAAAGGCCGCCCCACTGGTAGTAACGGCCGCCAGCCAGAAGTCTGAGAAATCAGTAAAGAAGTCTGGGAAAAATTTCATATTATTTGGACACTCGGACGCAGGTCGAGTTCGAAAAAGAACACGACTTCACGGCAGCTATCAAACAAAGACGAAGTTTCTCATAACAAAGCAGTAATCAAGATGATTTCAGAGAAAACATGTTATGTAAATACCGGTGTTCCATACTTGGGTTATCGTTTTATTTTCTATATTAATGTCAATAAACAGTTTAATATATTTTCATCAATTTTCCAAAATTTACTAAGAAATGCACTGGTTATAATATCCGCTACTGTTTATGAGAGGTCGTTGTCGCCTTCGTCGTTCATCGTTTCTTCTTCATTTATTGTTTTTTCAGTTCGAGTTCAACCCACGGCGTACGAACTTTTCATTCATTTAATAGAAAACAAGTAGTAAAAAGAATTGTTAGGTGTTTAGTTAATTCAGCAGTGCCGGGCTTCTCCTCAGAATTACACACACACATCTACACAGATATTTATTTTCATATTCACACACGTAAAACCACATGTACAATGTACATGTATGCATGCAGAAGTCAATGAAAAATGGGCATCAACAATTATGTTGTTGTTTGCTATGACATAGTTAATAATAAAGGAAAAAGTTGCACAAGTATTGTACCTACATAAAAAATATTGTCAAATATTTTCTTACTTTGCTGAGTTGTTTATTCATTTTTGTTATTAAATAAATAAATCCTCTATCTATACTGCTACATAAATTTCTAACGTCTGTCTGTAATTACAATTTTGCTGTCATATTTTGTGATAGATAGTCGTTTCATGACTAACTGAATTCGATTCTATAATTTTCAAAATTTTTGTCTGTCTGTTTGTATGGCCGTTTATAACTGAAGAACGGCTACACCGAGCTTGATGAAAATCGGAACATAGTAAGAACATGTGATTGCGCTTATGATATATTACTTATTTTTTAGAAAGTCTACTCCTAGAAGGGTGAAAATGGGAATAAATATTTGTATGGAAAATAGTAAACTGCTAAACCCATTGTGATGAAATTTGGCAGGGAGATAGTTTGACATTAGGAAATACGTGGGCTACTTATTTTATCAAAAATACATAGGCTGCTTTTTTATTAAAAAAATCTGTGAAAAGGAAGACGGGAGTGAGGAGAATGAAACTTTGTACGGGAAATGCTAAAGCGATGAACTGTTTATGATGTAGCATGGATATAGTTTGACACCTAGGAACGGACATAGGGTACTTTTTTATCGATAAGAGGGTGAAGGGGGGGATGAGACTTTGAATGGGAAATGCTGAACTGCCGAAGCGTTTATGATGTTTGGTACAGAAATAGTAAGTGTCTAGAGACAGACGTAGACTAGACGTAGACTTTTGTTCAAAAACAATTTTTTAACATGTTATGTACGTGTTACATATAATCTAACCTAATCCGGGAAAGCCACAAAAAAATTTTCCGCGCAGATGAAGTCGCGGATACAGCTAGTTACCACATATGAACCAAAAGTGTCCTAATTCGGGGCCCCTCAGGATATGAGAAGCGAAGATTCCGCTGAGCGGTCTATATGCATTTCACCACAGATTCTACAAATTTCCATACATCCGGTTACGACAAAACTTCATACTAAAATCTCAGGAAAAGTCGATGAAATCCCGAAAGTCGTGAGAGCATAATCTCAGGCAGAAAAAAAGCAATAAATGTCAATCCAGACAACACAGAGTACATACAATAATAAATACTAACATTGACAGGCGTTGGGAACTCGTAAAGAGCGCAGTCGGAAAGTATGTGGCGTTCTTAATTTAAATCCACTGAATTCAAAATTGCAAATAGATATCTAGGGGACAAGATTATGATAATAGCAAGTTAATGGATTCTGTAAAACTAGGCAAAATAGAGGCAACTATTGTTTATAACAATATTCATGTTAATTCGTAATGTATAAATGTAGGGTCGATGTACTTGACAGCCTCAGACCTTGAAACATAATAGACGGAGCCATAATAAGTTGCTGCTCTTATCACCGTGTATCAAACAAATTTTCGCGTCTCTTTCTATCTCATTGAGCGTAACCACGAGTAAAACAGTTAGCTATAGTAAGTATGGCAAACTTGCACTGTCAGTGAATTCATGTCAGTTCATGAGTCGGTCATGAAATAATTTGCAAAATACTCGTAAATATTAAGTGTTTCAGCTAGCAATATTCACAAATATAAAAATATGCCATGTTCGGCTGTGTATCATTTTACTGTGACCCTTCCCTAGTTACGCAAATTACTTAAACTCTAGAAACTCGGTCAACAACAAAAGAACACCGTAATGACACGTTCTTAGAGAAAATGTTTCGTCCATTTATATTCTTGGCCCGAGTTAACAACCATACACCACTTTACTGAATTAATTATAACTTATTGAAACTGCAGTTGTAATGTATAATATAGATACGTATTTATAAATCATATGTATAATTACGTTATTACCTATTTTTTGCAGATATTAAGACAACAAAAAATTAAAAAGAAATTATCAAACTAAACAACCAGTACAAATAATAATTGATCAACCCACATAGCAATACATAGCATACTTGTGACTGATCGTTGTATCTGATTGGTCATCTATAGTCGTCCACGACAGTAAAATACCATCGAAGGTACTTGCTCAAAACCCAAGACTCAGTTCCGTATTATCTAAACAAATCAGTAGTGTTATAATTATTATTAGGTATTATTATTACCTGTAATTGCAAAAAAAAATTTTTTTTTTAAATTTAAGTTTTACTCTGTCCAGTTTGCTACGGAACCCTAAATTAATGCATGTTTGATATGCTTTTAGCAAGTCTTTAGATTACTTAGTCAATAAATTCAAATACATTTTTTACTATACTTGAATATCAGCCATTATTAATTTTTTATTAATGTTTTTATCATACTCATATTTGAAGTCATTAGTTGTGACTCAATAGCACTTAATAGGTCATTGGATGTCACTTCAGTCTTTATATAGAACTGTGAGTATCGAGTAGTACTTTGACATTTTATTATAATTATGTTGATATCTCAAAGTTCAGGTAACTGCATTGATGAGCAATCGGAGAACAAAAGCCTATATTATGTATAAATTGCTATATGAAACGTAATATAATGGAAACTTCAGGGAACATACATTTCTAGTATTCAAAAAATTATTTGAACGATACTGGTAGCAATAGCTGTCATTTGCTTCATAACGTTTGTCCAGTCTCTGAACAACACTGGACTCCAGTGCTGTCCAGTGGTAATATAACATGTCAGTGTTCCCGACCAACCGAAAAATGTCGTCAATAATAATAATGAAGTTGTTCAACTGTGTTCAACAAATTGTAGTCTATAGGCAGTATAAACAACATAGGAGATCCTAGAGCCCCTTGACATGTGCAGAGCATGATCATTGATTAACGTGGGAGTTTCAGTAGGTAAAATTCCCACGAAATTCACAATCGGTCTCCCAACGACAGCCATATCTTTTGAAAGTTTCTTTTGTATCACAAAAACTGTTCAATATTAAATCGAACTTGTGCAATTAGTGTTCTGTATCGTTAGCTGCTATCGATTACCAACCGCAAAACAAGTGCGTGTTTTTACGTAAAAATAAAATTAGATCATTGACCTTATTTTCAATATTCACCATTAATTTTACGATTTTTCCTAGTGGTACTATTGGCTTTGAGGTGCGACAGCAATTTCTAAGCATTCTTTCGAAAGTGTTAGGAAACCGTGATAAAAAGTAACAACATATTATACATTCATAAATTCGTGAATTAATGAGCTTTCATTTGATACTCCACAAAAGGGTTACCAATATTAGCTATGTTTAAGACCCCAAAATTAAATCCAAATTTAGAACCAAATTTTTGAAGTTCATAAAATATGAACATTTATATTTATATTATATAACAATTGAACACAGTTAACCACTTATTGTAACAGTTTCTTTGAGCTATTTACTTGAAATAGTCTGAGAAAAATAGTTGCGCCGAAGAGATATCGAGGACCCATAATGTCCGTTTGTCCAATTTTGAAAATCTACATGAAAAGAAGGGCCACTGAGTCACATTCAGTATGCCCAGTATCTTCCAATAACTGTACGCAGGTCATCGCCTTTTCTAGAAGGTAGTCGTCCTACACTATGTTCATTCTAACTTTGCTTGAACAATTGTTTGTTTTGTAACAGATGTGGCAATTAACTGTTAATTTAGAATTATTTGTAAGCGATTAAGTTAGTTATTTTCGTTTTCTATCTCCACTGACAGAAATTTAATAATTAGTTAATCAGACTGGTTCATAAAAGTTCAGCTCAAAATGGTTCGAGTAACTATCTTACTAATACCTCTGTGCTAATACTAAACGTAGAAGTATGAATTGAATCCTTACAGCTAAATTTTAGTGCAAATATAGCATATTTTTTTTAACTATTAACTATTTAAAATTTTCTATTTATTTCAATGCAGCATACGACCCTGGAAAGAATATTCTTTCCCGCGTCAATATACTCATAGATAACAATAATTATATACGTTTATAGTTCAGTTTACAATGATAAGAGTATTCGCACACAAACATGATTCATAATCATTTGTAAGCATACATAAATGTCACATTTAGTAATGGCTAAATAATTAGCCATGATGTCATAAGACATTATGCAATTAATTGCAGTAAAATCCGTGGTTAAAGTTGAAGGTCGATAACATAGTACATACCTACATTAAACATAGTATGTAAACAGTTACGCGTTAGGAAGGTGAATCATAAAGAAGTAACTTATCTATAGTTAGTACACAAGAATCTTTAAAATAGGCATATTGTTAATTCGTTTGTATCACAAACATACATTACTCACGCTGTATCCCTAACGGGGTAGTCGAAGAGGACAGGGCGCAAAGCATCGCGATTTTTGCATACATACGTAATTGTGGCTCACAGAGATAGTCGCTATCTAATGTCGTTATAGTTAATGAAAAAAGGTATTTGCATTCATAGAATTTCCACTAACGATAACTGACTGTCAACATCTGTATAAAAGATATATATATATATTTTTTATGTCAATAAATAAGTTCATATTTTTTGTTTCAAAATGTTTATCACAATGTACAATTTTTTTAGATATAAGACGATAGATCAAATAAGAATTTTTATTCTTATTTGAGCACTCGTTTACGTAGGCGAAAATGTGTGTGTGTAATATGGTAAGATTTGAGCAGGCGAAGAAAGTATGTAAGGACCGCGAAACTTGGCGCTTCGTCTTCTTTGACTACCCCGTCAGGGATACAGCGTATAGATATGTATGTATACAACAATAGTATGATACATCGCTAATTGTCTTATAAATTCATGTAATTTATAACAAGGGTTGTGTAAATTTACGACAGTGTAGGGACATTGTAAGTGTGTTAGAAAAGACGAATCAGCAGTTTTGTGTGGAAGCGTGAAGTATGCGAGCGTCGACGGCAGTTACTGCGCACTGTCCGATCGGTACGAACGTGACCAATATTGGCGTTCAGTTGGAAAAATATATTTGTACGGAACTATCAAAATTTAACCTTTATTTCTGCCAGTGACTCCCAGTACAACTCACACGAACATAGGTACATCTTAAAACAGTAGTCATTGACGAAATTTAAATTAGAGATTTCTTTGCGCGATTTTTTTTATATCTATACTAATATCATAAAGAGGTAAATTTTGTTTGTTTGTTTCTAATGGAAAGATTCAAAAACTACTTAACCGATTTACTTAAATTCTTTCACTTATGAAAGCTACATTACCAGCGAGTAATATGGACTGTATTTTTTTTTATTTGTGCGAAGCCGGGGCGGGTCGCTGTTACTATAATATTACATACATATAATGTTATCTATCTTCCCTAAATAATTTACTGTATATGTTAACAATAGTCGCTTGTAATTCCCAAAAAGAATGTTAGTGAATAATGGACCTGTTTTAATAGATTCAACTCTGGAATACTCTGGAAGATTCAATATTGGCGGGAATGCGCGATTTCGTAGTAATATACCTACATTAAACTATCTACCTTAAATTACCTACATTAAGATGTCATTGTTTATGTATAATATCAAATCATACAGACCTTATAAAAGAGATACAGACCTTATATGAGCGAGCTTATAGCTCGTTTTTGTACAAATTTCCTTGTAGTGTTTAATATAACATGTGTGTACAATAAAGATCGTAAACATTAAAAACTAACGTCTATGAAAGTTCAAACCACATAATATCAGTGTCACTACGGCGCCGGCGTTTTCTTTCTCTGTACATTTTACAATTTCACGAAGTAAAAAAAAATCAAGATATGTTTTTGAAAATAACATTCTCATTATGTTTTTAACATTAAAACTATCAGCTGACAAAATAATTTTTATTTATCTACATATTTATTGTTTTCAGTTATTGAACAAAATGTGATTTCTTCGTAAACGTTCATGTCACTATATGGCAACTTTTCCCGAAAGTACCTCTGGTGAGGGTGTTTTTTAAAAATGTCGTATTCACAAATCAAGAGCTTTGAAATCTATAAAAATCTGTGTTATTTAGTTATGTTTCTTGTAATTATGCTGGCCATTTGACACACGATCTGTTTTAATTAACTGCATCAAAATCAATTCCAAGAAATCGTCTAATTTGTAACCTAAATATAATAAGTACTATTCGAGTTATACTTGGTTGCGGGTATTAAAAATATACCAAAATAAATGTTATTGAATGGGTGAGACATTTGGGCATTCATAACTTTGTTAATTGAAAATGCATTTGTTAATTGAGAAGCCGTCAGTCCCCGCGCTCCCACCCGCTTGCAGTCTAAGATTGTTTATAGGCTTGGGAAGGCTCGCTTGAATACTCTGTACTTTTCTCTTTTCATGTGCTTCTATTTATCGCTAATCACCATGTTTTCCAAAAAATATTAATAATGACAAAAGTAATAATTATGATTGTAATTTGTAGCAACTTTGTTGTTTTCTAATTGTATTGCATCTATTTTAATTAATTTATTAATAAAACTATTTTCGGTTATCTGTATACTACGTCATAAGAAATGAATACATCAGAGGATTCATGATGGGAAACTCCACACCTATTTAATGTTTTCTTCCGAATACTATCCTAGGAAATGACTCAACGTTCTGCGTGACTTCTTGGCACACACCCACCTTAGCGACGACGTATGATTTGTATGACTGACCAGAATTTTAAGACCCTGCCCCTGGTCCATATTTGTCAACTTTAGTAGAGGCACATTTAGTAGAGGTATGTAGTTGCAATTATTTTGGTAGATTATCGTTTACGTTTGCTCTAATGATGTCATACATGGAAATAATTAATCTTTTGTAATTTATTGATTATTATTAATGTTTCATGTTCATACGAATTGTAATTAATGTTTTAAATCAATATGAAAAAACCATACAAATTAAGAAGTGTAAGATTTTAAGTCTAGTAAGATTATATTATAATACTTATAAAATATTTAAATTAATTAGCAGCGTTTGTGTCTCAGTGGTTTGCTAACGAAAACAAAATTAGCGGCTTATGTTGACTAATTGGAAAACTAGCGATATTGAATTACTCATTCTTAGAATTTTATTTAAGAGTATCGTAAGTTTATATTTATATTAATGTCCGTATTTGTTTGTAAAATAAGAATATTATTCATTATCGAGGTTTTAAATCGTGTGCACACATATCATCATAGTAATGCCTATACAGGATGGACAAGGCACTAAAGCACTCGAAATAACGACTTGTTATTAATTTGGCACATTTAAGCTTTTAAATGACTAAACAGAACTATATTATAACAGAAAAGAGGTTGCTATTTGCTAATCCTACATACATAGGTTCCTTATAGGTAATAAGCACTATTCCTTGCCAAAGTAAACACCTTGCTCAGGAAAATAAGTACCTACATAAGTAGCAAACTCTATATGTTTCCATCCTTCGCAGATTGATTTTTGTTATATAAGCTGTTTAAGCACAGAAAATGTTATTAAACACTGTCAATTAGACGTTAAGCGTATCGGTATGGAGCAAGTTATGTTTGCAGTTAAAGTAGCGTCAAATATTTTATGACGTGACGACTTGACTTACCAAAGGCTTAAGGCGAGGTGGCTTCGAAATTGCGAGATTTTAAATGCATTGTTTGTAATGAAATATTAAAGTTTGATCTCTGAAAAAAATATATGTTAATTACGAGGATGTCGATGAGAGAAGTACGGGCTTCGTTACGTGATTTGTTTTATTTCATAGCATCAAAAAACATCATAAAATTGTATTAGTTTAATGGTTTAGAAGTTGCTTCATATGAAATCTATCGACATTTATGCCTTAAAAATTATACGTAAATAACTGTCATGACATTTTCAAGGGTATTTATGAGGTTGGATTTATTAATTTCAGGATCCTTATTTTACAATTTTAAAATATTACTTAACTTTACGATTTCGACTTCGAGGCGTGTCAATTTCGCACATTACAGTTCCGTCGGGACCATGTTAGAGGGAGGATCGCTGTCGGTTTGTGCGGCGCATTCATAGGATAATCGCTTGTAAAATACATTCGTTTTAATTTCAAAAATTAAAATTTCTTCTACATAAAACAAAAATAAATACAAGAAGAACTATTTTACTTCATAAATATTTTATATAACTCGTAAGAAAATTGTATAAATAGCGGTAAAGACAGTGATATAAAATTGCCAAAGGCAATATTCTTCTATTTATAAATTCGATTACATTATTCGCGAAAAATAGTTCGCACATAATCGAGTAATTTTATGAAATTGACAATTCAGTTATCATTTAATTAGAGGAATCAAAAATATTAAATTAATAAACAGTACTATAATAAATAACTGAAATTATCCAAGAATATTAATTTATATCAATATAACGCCATAATATAATTATGGAAAATTCTGAACTACAATTATAATCGATTATTTAATCCTATCAATAATAATTGCTGGCAACATGTATTTGAAAATATTTCACTGCAAGAAAAAATGTCACAGTGTAGAAAAAAAGAAGTATAGCATAATGCTAACATATACGTTCATAATCCATAATAATATTAAAAACTGGAAAGTCTGTCTGTCTGTTGGATACGTTTTCAAGTTTAGACCGCCAGACCGATTTTGATGAAATTTGGCATGGAGATAGTTTCACACTAAGGGACGAACATAGACTGAGAGAGTGAAAAGGGAGTTAAAATATTGTATGGGAAATGCTAAACCGTTGAATAGATTATGATGAAATTTGGTACAAAGATAGTACGTGTCCGAAAACTAATGTGTAGTCAGCTTTGTTTTTCAATAAGTTTGTTTATGGATGAACGTTTCTTTGTATGTTTGTGTTTTATGCGTTTTTATACCATTTATCTAAATGTGATGAAACTATGGTGTTGTTGACCTCCAACAAAACGGGTATCAAATGACATGGAATATAAAGGGGAAGGTTTCTGTGTATGTGACGTCATCATAACTCTAATATGGCGGATGTTCCATAATAAAAAATAGCTTTTTTGGTCAGCACCAACAATATGGGTATCAAATGAAATGGAATACGCAGGCAAAGGTTTCTGTGTATGTGACGTCATCATAAATCCAATATGACGGATGTACCGCAATAGAAAATAACTTTTTTGTTCAACAACAACAATATGAGTATTAAATAAAATAGAATACGCAAAGGAAGGTTTCTGGAGGCTCTAGTATAACAAAAAACTTATTTTCTATTGCGGTACATCCGCCATATTGGATTTATGATGACGTCACATACACAGAAACCTTTCCCTGCGTATTCCATTTCATTTGATACCCATATAGTTTCTGTTGAACAAAAAAATTATTTCCTTTTACAGAACATCCGCCATATTGGATTCATGATGACGTCACATATACAGAAGTATTCTCCTGTGTATCGCATTTCACTTGATACCCATATTGTTGGTGTTGAACAAAAAAGTTATTTTCTATTGCGGTACATCCGCCATATTGGATTTATGATGACGTGACATATTTATAGAAACCTCCTGTGTATCACATTTCATTTGATACCCATATTGTTGGTGTTGAACAAAAAAGTCATTTCTTAATATGCTGCATCCGCCATATTGGATTCATGATGACGTCTCATATATAAAAAACCACATGTCGTTTTTAAAAAACAAAGTAGCCTACATTTGTTTTTGGGCACATACTATCTCTGTATCAAATTTCATCATAATCGGTTCAGCGGTTTAGCATTTTCCCTACAAAGTTTTATCCCCCTTTTCACCTCTTTAAGAGTAGATATTTGATAAAAAAAGAAGTATGTTTTTAATGGAAAAGGTTTATCTCAGTATCCACAATCATTTTAATCGGATCATCGGTTTAGCAATTCCCACACAAAGTTTTATCCCTCTTTTCACCCCTTTAGGGGTAGATTAAAAGTAGCCAATGGCCGTCCCTTGGTGTCAAACTATCTCCTTGGCAAAATTCATAAAAATCAGTCTGGTGGTTTAGCCGTGAAAACGTAACAGACAGACAGATTTTCGCATAAGTATGGATATAGTATGGATACTATAGTATCGATTAAAAATTCCCGCTAGGTATATTCACTTTATGGAAAGTTCATGTATGATTCTACATAATAATACTCACTAATTACTACACTGTGGCATATTATGTGAGTTTAAATAAATTCTATTTTCAACACGCTGCACTGTCATGACAAACCCGCTGTACACGGTGGGACGCGTGCCCCCGCGCGGAGGGGAATAATTCGCCCCGCCTTCAACCCCTCAAAAGTACAGTTCGGACGCTGGTACCGCGTCTTAACGAGTCGTCTACACTACGGATATATTATTTTACATGTACAAATCTACGTCACTAACGAAGTTTCAAAGTTAATAATTATTATCATAAAGTTATGATTGTCATTGAACAAAATGGGTATTTTTGTACAGACATTGTTACACTTAAAACTATATATGCGCATGCAATAAACTCAGTTATATCTACAATTGATCAATAATCATTGATCAACGAATAAACTGTTTATTTTTTTCATAAAATCACTTGACGAAATCAACTGATTTATTTAACGAAATGACAATAAAACGCAAACTATTCCTTCGAAGAAACGAAACAAACACATACCGATGATTCGTTGATCGCTGCGTTCATATACTATTGTACTAGCTGACACTCAATGGTACTGACAAAAAACTTGAAATATTTAACCTGTTTTTTCATATACTATTGATCGATGGTACTGACAAAATACTTAACATATTTAACCTGTTTTTTCATGTACTATTGATCGACGGTACTGACAAAATACTTAACATATTTAACCTGTTTTTTCATATACTATTGATCGATGGTACTGACAAAATACTTAACATATTTAACCTGTTTTATCATATACTATTGATCGATGGTACTGACAAAATACTTAACATATTTAACCTGTTTTATCATATACTATTCACCGATGGTACTGAAAAAATACTTAAAATATTTAACCTGTTTCTTTTATATACTATTCATCGATGGTACTGACAAAATACTTAACATATTTAACCTGTTTTATCATATACTATTCATCGATGGTACTGACAAAATACTTAACATATTTAACCTGTTTTATCATATACTATTCATCGATGGTACTGACAAAATACTTAACATATTTAACCTGTTTTATCATATACTATTCATCGATGGTACTGAAAAAATACTTAAAATATTTAACCTGTTTCTTTTATATACTATTCATCGATGGTACTGACAAAATACTTAACATATTTAACCTGTTTTATCATATACTATTCATCGATGGTACTGACAAAATACTTAACATATTTAACCTGTTTTATCATATACTATTCATCGATGGTACTGAAAAAATACTTAAAATATTTAACCTGTTTCTTTTATATACTATTCATCGATGGTACTGACAAAATACTTAACATATTTAACCTGTTTTATCATATACTATTCATCGATGGTAATGACAAAATACTTAACATATTTAACCTGTTTTATCATATACTATTCATCGATGGTACTGAAAAAATACTTAAAATATTTAACCTGTTTCTTTTATATACTATTCATCGATGGTACTGACAAAATACTTAACATATTTAACCTGTTTTTTCATGTACTATTGATCGATGGTACTGACAAAATACTTAACATATTTAACCTGTTTTTTCATATACTATTGATCGATGGTACTGACAAAATACTTAACATATTTAACCTGTTTTTTCATATACTATTCATCGATGGTAATGACAAAATACTTAACATATTTAACCTGTTTTATCATATACTATTCATCGATGGTACTGACAAAATACTTAACATATTTAACCTGTTTTATCATATACTATTCATCGATGGTAATGACAAAATACTTAACATATTTAACCTGTTTTATCATATACTATTCATCGATGGTACTGAAAAAATACTTAAAATATTTAACCTGTTTCTTTTATATACTATTCATCGATGGTACTGACAAAATACTTAACATATTTAACCTGTTTTATCATATACTATTCATCGATGGTACTGACAAAATACTTAACATATTTAACCTGTTTTATCATATACTATTCATCGATGGTACTGACAAAATACTTAAAATATTTAACCTGTTTCTTTTATATACTATTCATCGATGGTACTGACAAAATACTTAACATATTTAACCTGTTTTATCATATACTATTCATCGATGGTACTGAAAAAATACTTAAAATATTTAACCTGTTTCTTTTATATACTATTCATCGATGGTACTGACAAAATACTTAACATATTTAACCTGTTTTATCATATACTATTCATCGATGGTACTGACAAAATACTTAAAATATTTAACCTGTTTCTTTTATATACTATTCATCGATGGTACTGACAAAATACTTAACATATTTAACCTGTTTTATCATATACTATTCATCGATGGTAATGACAAAATACTTAACATATTTAACCTGTTTTATCATATACTATTCATCGATGGTACTGAAAAAATACTTAAAATATTTAACCTGTTTCTTTTATATACTATTGATCGACGGTACTGACAAAATACTTAACATATTTAACCTGTTTTTTCATATACTATTGATCGATGGTATTGACAAAATACTTAAAATATTTAACCTGTTTCTTTTATATACTATTGATCGATGGTACTGACAAAATACTTAACATATTTAACCTGTTTTTTCATATACTATTGATCGATGGTACTGACAAAATACTTGACATATTTAACCTGTTTTATCATATACTATTCATCGATGGTACTGAAAAAATACTTAAAATATTTAACCTGTTTCTTTTATATACTATTGATCGATGGTACTGACAAAATACTTAACATATTTAACCTGTTTTATCATATACTATTCATCGATGGTACTGACAAAATACTTAACATATTTAACCTGTTTTATCATATACTATTCATCGATGGTACTGAAAAAATACTTAAAATATTTAACCTGTTTCTTTTATATACTATTCATCGATGGTACTGACAAAATACTTAACATATTTAACCTGTTTTATCATATACTATTCATCGATGGTACTGACAAAATACTTAACATATTTAACCTGTTTTTTCATATACTATTGATCGATGGTACTGACAAAATACTTAACATATTTAACCTGTTTTTTCATATACTATTGATCGATGGTATTGACAAAATACTTAAAATATTTAACCTGTTTCTTTTATATACTATTGATCGATGGTACTGACAAAATACTTAACATATTTAACCTGTTTTTTCATATACTATTGATCGATGGTACTGACAAAATACTTGACATATTTAACCTGTTTTATCATATACTATTCATCGATGGTACTGAAAAAATACTTAAAATATTTAACCTGTTTCTTTTATATACTATTGATCGATGGTACTGACAAAATACTTAACATATTTAACCTGTTTTATCATATACTATTCATCGATGGTACTGACAAAATACTTAACATATTTAACCTGTTTTATCATATACTATTCATCGATGGTACTGAAAAAATACTTAAAATATTTAACCTGTTTCTTTTATATACTATTCATCGATGGTACTGACAAAATACTTAACATATTTAACCTGTTTTATCATATACTATTCATCGATGGTACTGACAAAATACTTAACATATTTAACCTGTTTTATCATATACTATTCATCGATGGTACTGACAAAATACTTAACATATTTAACCTGTTTTATCATATACTATTCATCGATGGTAATGACAAAATACTTAACATATTTAACCTGTTTTATCATATACTATTCATCGATGGTACTGAAAAAATACTTAAAATATTTAACCTGTTTCTTTTATATACTATTGATCGATGGTACTGACAAAATACTTAACATATTTAACCTGTTTTTTCATATACTATTGATCGATGGTACTGACAAAATACTTAACATATTTAACCTGTTTTATCATATACTATTCATCGATGGTACTGACAAAATACTTAACATATTTAACCTGTTTTATCATATACTATTCATCGATGGTACTGACAAAATACTTAACATATTTAACCTGTTTTATCATATACTATTCATCGATGGTACTGACAAAATACTTAACATATTTAACCTGTTTTATCATATACTATTGATCGATGGTACTGACAAAATACTTAACATATTTAACCTGTTTTTTCATATACTATTCATCGATGGTACTGACAAAATACTTAACATATTTAACCTGTTTTATCATATACTATTCATCGATGGTACTGACAAAATACTTAACATATTTAACCTGTTTTTTCATATACTATTGATCGATGGTACTGACAAAATACTTAACATATTTAACCTGTTTTATCATATACTATTGATCGATGGTACTGACAAAATACTTAACATATTTAACCTGTTTTTTCATATACTATTGATCGATGGTACTGACAAAATACTTAAAATATTTAACCTGTTTTTTCATATACTATTCATCGATGGTACTCACAAAATACTTAACATATTTAACCTGTTTTATCATATACTATTGATCGATGGTACTGACAAAATACTTAACATATTTAACCTGTTTTATCATATACTATTGATCGATGGTACTGACAAAATACTTAACATATTTAACCTGTTTTATCATATACTATTCATCGATGGTACTGACAAAATACTTAACATATTTAACCTGTTTTATCATATACTATTGATCGATGGTACTGACAAAATACTTAACATATTTAACCTGTTTTTTCATATACTATTCATCGATGGTACTGACAAAATACTTAACATATTTAACCTGTTTTTTCATATACTATTGATCGATGGTACTGACAAAATACTTAACATATTTAACCTGTTTTTTCATATACTATTCATCGATGGTACTGACAAAATACTTAACATATTTAACCTGTTTTTTCATATACTATTGATCGATGGTACTGACAAAATACTTAACATATTTAACCTGTTTTTTCATATACTATTCATCGATGGTACTGACAAAATACTTAAAATATTTAACCTGTTTTTTCATATACTATTGATCGATGGTACTGACAAAATACTTAACATATTTAACCTGTTTTATCATATACTATTGATCGATGGTACTGACAAAATACTTAAAATATTTAACCTGTTTTTTCATATACTATTGATCGATGGTACTGACAAAATACTTAACATATTTAACCTGTTTTATCATATACTATTCATCGATGGTACTGACAAAATACTTAACATATTTAACCTGTTTCTTTTATATACTATTGATCGATGGTACTGACAAAATACTTAACATATTTAACCTGTTTCATCATATACTATTCATCGATGGTACTGACAAAATACTTAACATATTTAACCTGTTTTATCATATACTATTCATCGATGGTACTGACAAAATACTTAACATATTTAACCTGTTTTATCATATACTATTCATCGATGGTACTGACAAAATACTTAACATATTTAACCTGTTTTATCATATACTATTCATCGATGGTACTGACAAAATACTTAACATATTTAACCTGTTTTTTCATATACTATTCATCGATGGTACTGACAAAATACTTAAAATACTTACCTGTTTTTTCATATACTATTGATCGATGGTACTGACAAAATACTTAACATATTTAACCTGTTTTATCATATACTATTCATCGATGGTACTGACAAAATACTTAAAATATTTAACCTGTTTTTTCATATACTATTGATCGATGGTACTGACAAAATACTTAACATATTTAACCTGTTTTATCATATACTATTGATCGATGGTACTGACAAATTACTTAACATATTTAACCTGTTTTTTCATATACTATTGATCGATGGTATTGACAAAATACTTAACATATTTAACCTGTTTTATCATATACTATTCATCGATGGTACTGACAAAATACTTAACATATTTAACCTGTTTTTTCATATACTATTCATCGATGGTACTGACAAAATACTTAAAATATTTAACCTGTTTTTTCATATACTATTGATCGATGGTACTGACAAAATACTTAACATATTTAACCTGTTTTTTCATATACTATTCATCGATGGTACTGACAAAATACTTAACATATTTAACCTGTTTTTTCATATACTATTCATCGATGGTACTGACAAAATACTTAAAATATTTAACCTGTTTTTTCATATACTATTGATCGATGGTACTGACAAAATACTTAACATATTTAACCTGTTTTATCATATACTATTGATCGATGGTACTGACAAAATACTTAAAATATTTAACCTGTTTTTTCATATACTATTGATCGATGGTACTGACAAAATACTTAACATATTTAACCTGTTTTATCATATACTATTCATCGATGGTACTGACAAAATACTTAACATATTTAACCTGTTTTATCATATACTATTGATCGATGGTACTGACAAAATACTTAACATATTTAACCTGTTTTATCATATACTATTGATCGATGGTACTGACAAAATACTTAAAATATTTAACCTGTTTTTTCATATACTATTCATCGATGGTACTGACAAAATACTTAACATATTTAACCTGTTTTTTCATATACTATTCATCGATGGTACTGACAAAATACTTAAAATATTTAACCTGTTTTTTCATATACTATTGATCGATGGTACTGACAAAATACTTAACATATTTAACCTGTTTTTTCATATACTATTCATCGATGGTACTGACAAAATACTTAAAATATTTAACCTGTTTTTTCATATACTATTGATCGATGGTACTGACAAAATACTTAACATATTTAACCTGTTTTATCATATACTATTGATCGATGGTACTGACAAAATACTTAAAATATTTAACCTGTTTTTTCATATACTATTGATCGATGGTACTGACAAAATACTTAACATATTTAACCTGTTTTTTCATATACTATTGATCGATGGTACTGACAAAATACTTAACATATTTAACCTGTTTTTTCATATACTATTCATCGATGGTACTGACAAAATACTTAACATATTTAACCTGTTTTATCATATACTATTCATCGATGGTACTGACAAAATACTTAACATATTTAACCTGTTTTATCATATACTATTCATCGATGGTACTGACAAAATACTTAACATATTTAACCTGTTTTATCATATACTATTCATCGATGGTACTGACAAAATACTTAACATATTTAACCTGTTTTTTCATATACTATTGATCGATGGTACTGACAAAATACTTAACATATTTAACCTGTTTTTTCATATACTATTCATCGATGGTACTGACAAAATACTTAAAATACTTACCTGTTTTTTCATATACTATTGATCGATGGTACTGACAAAATACTTAACATATTTAACCTGTTTTATCATATACTATTGATCGATGGTACTGACAAAATACTTAACATATTTAACCTGTTTTTTCATATACTATTCATCGATGGTACTGACAAAATACTTAAAATATTTAACCTGTTTTTTCATATACTATTCATCGATGGTACTGACAAAATACTTAAAATACTTACCTGTTTTTTCATATACTATTGATCGATGGTACTGACAAAATACTTAACATATTTAACCTGTTTTATCATATACTATTGATCGATGGTACTGACAAAATACTTAACATATTTAACCTGTTTTTTCATATACTATTCATCGATGGTACTGACAAAATACTTAAAATATTTAACCTGTTTTTTCATATACTATTCATCGATGGTACTGACAAAATACTTAAAATACTTACCTGTTTTTTCATATACTATTGATCGATGGTACTGACAAAATACTTAACATATTTAACCTGTTTTTTCATATACTATTGATCGATGGTATTGACAAAATACTTAACATATTTAACCTGTTTTTTCATATACTATTCATCGATGGTACTGACAAAATACTTAAAATATTTAACCTGTTTTTTCATATACTATTCATCGATGGTACTGACAAAATATTTAACATATTTAACCTGTTTTTTCATATACTATTCATCGATGGTACTGACAAAATACTTAACATATTTAACCTGTTTTTTCATATACTATTCATCGATGGTACTGACAAAATACTTAAAATATTTAACCTGTTTTTTCATATACTATTGATCGATGGTACTGACAAATTACTTAACATATTTAACCTGTTTTTTCATATACTATTGATCGATGGTACTGACAAAATACTTAACATATTTAACCTGTTTTATCATATACTATTGATCGATGGTACTGACAAATTACTTAACATATTTAACCTGTTTTTTCATATACTATTGATCGATGGTACTGACAAAATACTTAACATATTTAACCTGTTTTATCATATACTATTCATCGATGGTACTGACAAAATACTTAACATATTTAACCTGTTTTTTCATATACTATTCATCGATGGTACTGACAAAATACTTAAAATATTTAACCTGTTTTTTCATATACTATTGATCGATGGTACTGACAAATTACTTAACATATTTAACCTGTTTTTTCATATACTATTGATCGATGGTACTGACAAAATACTTAACATATTTAACCTGTTTTATCATATACTATTGATCGATGGTACTGACAAATTACTTAACATATTTAACCTGTTTTTTCATATACTATTGATCGATGGTACTGACAAATTACTTAACATATTTAACCTGTTTTTTCATATACTATTGATCGATGGTACTGACAAAATACTTAACATATTTAACCTGTTTTTTCATATACTATTCATCGATGGTACTGACAAAATACTTAACATATTTAACCTGTTTTTTCATATACTATTCATCGATGGTACTGACAAAATACTTAACATATTTAACCTGTTTTTTCATATACTATTGATCGATGGTACTGACAAAATACTTAACATATTTAACCTGTTTTTTCATATACTATTCATCGATGGTACTGACAAAATACTTAACATATTTAACCTGTTTTTTCATATACTATTGATCGATGGTACTGACAAATTACTTAACATATTTAACCTGTTTTTTCATATACTATTGATCGATGGTACTGACAAAATACTTAACATATTTAACCTGTTTTTTCATATACTATTCATCGATGGTACTGACAAAATACTTAACATATTTAACCTGTTTTTTCATATACTATTCATCGATGGTACTGACAAAATACTTAACATATTTAACCTGTTTTTTCATATACTATTGATCGATGGTACTGACAAAATACTTAACATATTTAACCTGTTTTTTCATATACTATTCATCGATGGTACTGACAAAATACTTAACATATTTAACCTGTTTTTTCATATACTATTCATCGATGGTACTGACAAAATACTTAACATATTTAACCTGTTTTATCATATACTATTGATCGATGGTACTGACAAAATACTTAACATATTTAACCTGTTTTTTCATATACTATTCATCGATGGTACTGACAAAATACTTAACATATTTAACCTGTTTTTTCATATACTATTCATCGATGGTACTGACAAAATACTTAAAATATTTAACCTGTTTTTTCATATACTATTGATCGATGGTACTGACAAAATACTTAACATATTTAACCTGTTTTTTCATATACTATTCATCGATGGTACTGACAAAATACTTAACATATTTAACCTGTTTTTTCATATACTATTCATCGATGGTACTGACAAAATACTTAAAATATTTAACCTGTTTTTTCATATACTATTGATCGATGGTACTGACAAATTACTTAACATATTTAACCTGTTTTTTCATATACTATTGATCGATGGTACTGACAAATTACTTAACATATTTAACCTGTTTTTTCATATACTATTGATCGATGGTACTGACAAATTACTTAACATATTTAACCTGTTTTTTCATATACTATTGATCGATGGTACTGACAAAATACTTAACATATTTAACCTGTTTTATCATATACTATTGATCGATGGTACTGACAAATTACTTAACATATTTAACCTGTTTTTTCATATACTATTCATCGATGGTACTGACAAAATACTTAAAATATTTAACCTGTTTTTTCATATACTATTGATCGATGGTACTGACAAAATACTTAACATATTTAACCTGTTTTTTCATATACTATTCATCGATGGTACTGACAAAATACTTAACATATTTAACC
The DNA here is from genome assembly GCA_907165235.1 of Zeuzera pyrina. Classification (NCBI taxonomy): domain Eukaryota; kingdom Metazoa; phylum Arthropoda; class Insecta; order Lepidoptera; family Cossidae; genus Zeuzera; species Zeuzera pyrina. The sequence continues at coordinate 17,737,247 of OU015624.1, forward strand.
TGTTTTTTCATATACTATTGATCGATGGTACTGACAAATTACTTAACATATTTAACCTGTTTTTTCATATACTATTCATCGATGGTACTGACAAAATACTTAACATATTTAACCTGTTTTTTCATATACTATTCATCGATGGTACTGACAAAATACTTAACATATTTAACCTGTTTTTTCATATACTATTGATCGATGGTACTGACAAAATACTTAACATATTTAACCTGTTTTATCATATACTATTCATCGATGGTACTGACAAAATACTTAACATATTTAACCTGTTTTTTCATATACTATTGATCGATGGTACTGACAAAATACTTAACATATTTAACCTGTTTTTTCATATACTATTGATCGATGGTACTGACAAAATACTTAACTAATTTAACCTGTTTTTCAACTAGTTGACGATTCAAAGTAAACAGAGCGTCTAGACAAGTGGCAAACGTTTCGTCAAATCGAAACTCTTGCCGGCGTTATTGCTCGTCAATAGTCAATAGTCCCCTTTGACTACGTTTTGTGCGGCGGTTTTCACACAATTTTTCATTTCGTTTGATATATAAGAAAGTTATAACGTTTGATAATTAATTTCAAATTCGTTACTCTTAATTACGCAGTATTTGTCATTTTATTCTACTAACGTTTACGACATTCGAGCCACTTGTCTAGGCCCCTAGTTTCGTTTCGTAGACGCTAAAAACGTCTGTGACCCACCTCCAATGTACAGTGATTACCTCCAATGTAAACTTACATCTTAACATAGGCAATGAGCTCTTATGAGTTTATCCCCCTTATGAGATACCGAAGTCTATTATATTACATTACCTAATATAATTGGGAAATTGTGTTCTGTAAGTTTCCCACTAATATTCTTCAAAACATACAAGAGTAAGAGTAAGAGGTAACCTAGTAAAGTTACGAAAAGTATGGTGAACTGCAAAATTTCGATAATAGTTACTTTAATCCATTATTATAAAACGAGCAATAGAGCCGTTTTTTCGAAAACGGCTCTAGCGATTTTGATGAAATTTACAATATAGGGCGCGAAAAATCGATCTAGCCAGGTCTCGATTCTGGGAAAATTCGTTTTCTCCGTCTTTCACACACTTAAATGGCCAGAGCGTAAGGTTTACCACTCCGAAGTGTGCGAGTTCGAATCCTACAATGTAGTCACACCTTTTTTTGTTCTTTTTTTAATAAGTTGAAAAGTGAACCAAATAACATCAGAAACCAAATGGCGACCGATCAGCTTATCTAATAATAAATGTGTGTCGTATGTTCAGGTGAGTCAGGCTATCTGATTTCGCTCACCGTTGCTACTCGGACACGGCATCTAGCTTTGGAGGTATATATAAAGTGTATGGCTAAAAGCCATGGAGAAAAATCTATTATTTATTTTCCTGAACAATGCATTTCATGTTAAATTTCATGGATTTCCTTTATTTTGAGATATTATGTTATTTAAAAGAGTAGTATTGTACAAGCAATATTTGTATATTTACAATCGCGTTCTCGAAAACGGCTCTAACGATTTTAGTGAAATTTACAACACAGAACTTTGCGGTAGTCAAAAATCGATTTAGCTAAAAGTTTCTGAACGCATTCGTGGACTATCCCGCTTCTCCTGTTCCTTCCCTTCCTTCCTTTCCCTTTTGTTTAGTGTCAGTGAAAAGTTAGTAAACCTATAGTAATAGCAATAGAAACTCGTTAGTGACATATTTCTAGCCCATCGACACTATAATTTCCTAATAATAAGCCAAGACTTTAAAGATCTGCCACGAAAATGAGGAGCCATTTTTCCTTATCTCCTCTTACTTATTTTCTTACTAGGTACTCTAGCTAGGTACATAAATCAAATAATATATTATTATAGTTTCATAAATTAAATAATATGTTTTATTATTTCTATAAATAACGAATGATATATATTTACAAACCCATTTGTATCAAATATAAAAAATGACAAACTGTAACATAATCGTACATAATGCGGGTACACATTGTACACTGGTATACGCAACTTAGAACCATTTCTCTTCCCTAAGGCAGCCAAGGGAAAAAGACTTACTAGATTGAGATATCAAACTGGATTATCCAAAGCGAGGTAGGATGAACCCTCTATCTTTAAATATTTGATATATTCTCTGTGGTGATCTAATGCAAATCTCTTCATTGAACTCTTCAAGAAAAACTGAGAAAAAAAAATCTTTCTATAATACATTTAACTTTCATATAATTTTGTAAATAATAAATAAATAATTAATAAATAATCAGTTGTGTAGTAATTAAGATCATTATCATAGCAGAGCTATCTTTCATTGAACAAAAAAGAATATGTATTGTTTATTACCACTCAGAATGAAAACTATTCGACGCTTTAAATGACGCTCAATTTAGCGCTAGGAATCGTTTGTGAGTCATTAGTCTATGAAAGTTTTGTGCACGCGAAAGTTGTATGTACACAGAATCTTAATTTAAGCGAATAAAAATTTTAAACTGAACATTTGTTCCAAATTCTTTTCAAAACCACAACATATAAATGGGAGCTACAGCGGAACGGAATGGTTGGTAAATTATAACGGTGTTCATTCGCCCATACTTGTGTTGGTGTCATTGTATTGGATGCAGGGCCTGACCGTGCACTCGATTTTAAAAGAAATTCCGACGAGATAAACAGTTATGAGTCACGATACCGATATACATATGTGTGTATATTGTAGAAAGAGCGCGTATGAATACGTATGCGAAAGAAGCGTAATAATGTATGTGGTTTGTGGTAGGTACATCAGATAATCCCGTGGTGAATTCTTTTGAATCTCAATTCCCGACTAATGAAAAGATTGGAACTAATCAGAAGCAATAGTCAATATTAGTTTAAATGTGCAAAAAGAATGGTATGACATACTAAGCAAATGACATTTATATCAGGTAAATAATGTCAATATTTTATATTTTCTGTTTACTCCGATAGACTATATACTCGTATGTAGTACGTATATAGTTAAGATATATTTAGTTAGTACGTGCCAATGTCTTTAAAAGTAAATAAGAATGTGCAATTCCAGTTAAAAGTCGCCGAAAATAATGCTATCACTAAGAAATAAGAACAGAAACTAAGAAATTCATTTTCGTAGTACGCAAATAATATTGTTTTAATTGTTTACTACAATGGAAGTATGTGTTAGAAACGAGTATAACGGGCATGGAGGTGGTTTGATGAGCCGGTAGACCGTCTGTATAAGCCAAACGGGCTGCGCGTGCGCTGCTAGTCGCTCTCTGGAATCTTGATACACTAATCGTCTATATGTGTGTGTTCTGAATATGTTGCAATGTGTGATTAAAAAATAATTTGTTTTGTTGTGTTCTTATGGATATTGTTTTGTTAAGTGGACTGCATACTTGTTGGTGATTTTATTGTTTATTACAAATTAATTGACGGTGAGAATTTAGAGAAAATGTCTCAATTAAATTAGAAGTAGATCGATTTAGTTTTCTATATTTCGAATGTTGTATGTTAGTTTCGGAGCTAATTACTAATAAAAATGGATTTTCTCTACCTTCGGGAGTTATAAAATATATACCTACACATATTTGAGCGGATGCATAAATTAGAATGTATTATGTTTAGGTAAATGTTATCGTAAACGTTAACATAACAAATCAGGAAGGAATAGAATATTTTCTTAAAACGGAAATATTTATTATGAATATTTTCAACAAACAGGTAGATTTACTGATTTTAATACAAGGTTAGGAAGTGAATTTTTGGCTAAGTCAATAAATTAACAATATAAATAAACACTAGTTAAAAGATTTAACAAAAACCAGTCACACCATCATGTTTGCTAATAGGTATCGAGTCATGATATATCAATCACTTATTATAGCTGTCTAACTCGTGAATTGATGAAACAATTAGTTATCTTTTAAGTTAAATTAAATTAAATTTAAGGTTTATTACACTTATTAAAATACCTATAAAAAATACTCATATAAGTACTTTTGAAACAAATATAGGTATTTAAGTTTCTTGTTTGTGATGTGATGTACCTGTATATACATAATACAAAAAATTATAGACAAAGACGTGACATTTAACAGTTTTTATTTACGCTATGCAGATATTTATGTACTTACGTATATATAGATATATTTAGTCTGTTTCATACACCGTCTATCAATAATTATAATATGTAAATTGTATTCAATGGCGGATGTTTTAGATGATGCGGTCAAAGTAAATGTTATACACCGTATATATAAAATTAAATTTTGTCGTATTTATACATACATATCTTATCTTCTTATCATATCTTCACGCCGTATCCCTAACGGGGTAGTCAGAGAGGACGGAGCCAAGTTTCGCGGTCCTTGCATATTTTTTTCGCCTCCTCGAAGCTCATCATTCTCCCCACGTATTTCCGCCTAGGTATACGGGTACTTTTGACATTTCCGTCAGTTAACACTGATTATTTGATCTTCGTAAGTCACGTCAGTCTTTCTTGGCTACTCCTACGATTTACTTTCGCTCTGTACATTTCCTTCGTCAGTCTTTCATCACTCATTCTTTCCATGTGCCATTTGTAATACAAAACAAGTAAAAAACTCTTCGTATGTATAGGTAATATTTTATGAGTTGTATTGGCTTCTCAAAGATATACTAATGAATTAGTAACTAACAACTTTATTCAAAAAAATATTGTTAATGTAATCAATGTCAACATTTTTAAGTTTATGACACATTCTGAATAAGAAAATATCCTAAATGTAAATATATTTATAATCTATGACCTTATTAAGTATGTAAATGTTTAACGAACATTTCTTATGAAATAGGCAATACCTACCCAAAATTTAAAAAAAAAACAAATTTGGTTTTTATTGGGAAAATAATTTCGTGGAATTCAAATTTTATCTACTTATCGCCATAAATCGAATACCTATTCCTAGATAAGAGGTACTCAGACAGGAAAAAAATTCAAGGGCGGTACCTTCCACAGTATGTATAATTGTAACATTTTATCGTTATTGTAATTTCCTAGTGATAATTTTATTAATGTATAGTTGCTTCTTAGTAACTGCATGAGTCTTTCGACACATTGCCTAAGTCTGAAAGAGCCATGCCACAGATTAGATAACAGAAACTATATGCCATGCCAAAGCAACTTTTTTTTTGACATTTTGACTTTTTGGCGGGAACGGGAGAAGTAAGGTTGTTATATTATTTAGATTTTCTATTTTTTACATTTTTTTTAGTTTTAAAGTACACAAGTGATAGTATATTGTGTTTTAAAGTTCTGTATAAGTGAAAAGAATGGAGTAGGTGTAAATAAACATGTGTAGCTGAAGTTTCTGCGCTCTTCCAAGAAGTTCTGTAAAACTTCAGTAAAGTCTACTATCACTTTTGATGAAAGTAGTTATCAATATGAATTTTCGACTTTGCTTTGTTGAATCATATTTAAGGAACTTATTTAACTTTAACTAAATATCTTACAATCTACAAGGAAGGTTCAGAGATAAACTTAAATTAAGTAGGATAAACCTAAGTAAGTTAACTGCAACACATACTACAGCTAGAAACTTTTTCAAAATTATCGTTTTGCATCAAAAATCACTGGTGCAGATGAGAAAATTAAAAAAACGATTTTATATTTTACTCAAAGATATGTCAAATGGAAGAAGTATCAATGCCATAATATTTGGTCAGTACGCACTGGAAACAGTACATCTGTATATCTTAATAATTATAAGAGTAATAGAAGCCATCTTCTATGCAAAACGTCTTAATTCACCGAAAAAGTAAAATTCGGCATTATTCTGTGTTGCCTCTTACCTCAACTCTCCGAAGATGCTCAGGGGACATATAATAAAGATTACGAAAGGTTCAGACTTCATCATGCAAGGCAATAAAAATGCTCTCGTATAGCCACTAAAGACGTGACGTTTACACACATTTTTTTGCTTTGGACCCTTAAATATCCGAGCATAAAAAAGGCTCTACGATTTCTAGATGAAGCTATAGAACTTTTAGGTAATATTTAAGTAACTTCTTATAAAGTTTATGTCTTACCTCTTGCTGTATCACACATCTATCACAACATAGCATAAAACAAATCTATATACATAGTATAAAACAAAGTCGCTTTCTGTCGTCTGTCCCTTTGTATGTATGCCTACTTTTCTTATCTTTTAAACTACGCAACGGATTTAATGCGGTTTTCATTAATAGATAGAGTGATTCAAGAGGAAGGTTTATACGTATAGTTTAATATTGTTTTGTGTTAATTTGTTGAAAATGAAGATGTCGGAAAAAATCAAGCCGACTGAGAGCTTTCATCGAAAATGCTGTCTTATTCCAAAACAATGTATGATGGAATTGTTCGTCTTAATTAGGACTACAAAAAAGTCAGCGATGGCATATATCTATATTATACGGGTAGCTTTCTATAACCATTTAATTTTTTAATTCCACGCGGACGAAGTCGCGGGTAACAGTTAGTACTATATAAAAACGAATGTTTCTTTGTATGTTTGTCTTCTATGCGATCCTAAACCAATCATCCGATTATGATGAAACTTTGGTGTGCTGTTCTGCGTGCTCCCGCGAAGGTTTCTGAATTATTTTATTTAGTATATAACAGACTACGCGAACGAAGTCGCGGGCAACAAGTTATTGTACAAATGCAGATAAGATAGCAGTAAATTTATTCTTTCCATTTTTATATTAATTGTTCTTCAATTATTATTATCGTTAGTTATTATCTACCTATAATAATAATACTTTTCAATATTTTTATTTTTTTTGTGTAAAAATCGTTTAACATTGAATCGAGATTTGGCACAGAGACAAAAACAAGTTAAAAAAGTTCAAAAATAAAAAAAGAACATATTTTTAAAACATATTTTTTAATTTAACATTAATTAATTAAATGAGTGATGAAAGACTGACGAAGAAAATATACAGAGCGAAAGTGAGTGGTAAAAGAAGCCAAGGAAGACCAAGGCTGACTTATGAAGATCAAATAGCCAGAGTGTTAGCAGACGGAAATGTCAAAAGCACTCGCATACCTAGGCGAAAATGTGTGAGGAGAATGATGAGATTTGAGGAAGCGAAAGAGGTGTGTAAGGACCGCGACTCCTGGCGCTCCGTCCTCTCTGACTACCCCGTTGGGGATACAGCGTGAAGTTATGTTATGTTATGTTAATTAAATGAACTGTTATATGTTTCGAAAACGCTACTCTTTCCGGTTTTTATTTATTTGCCTAAATTACTTGTTCCGATGTATTTAAATGTTAAATGTAATGTTAAATTTTATGAAGTAATGAAATCTGTGAAAGTAAAAAGATTAGTTAAAGGAACTAAGTGTGTCATTGCTCTTGTAACGTCTAGTTTTGTCTCTCTTTTGTTTTTAGTTAATATTCTTTTAATTATGCATCATTAGCGCAGTGGTTGAGGTCGTTTTACAAGGTTATTAGCAGTAATGTATTTGTGTCTACAGATATTCGAAAATATAAGTAAAATTTTAAGCCTGAGCTGACCTTACGTTGTAGATTAAACCGTGCATGGTGCCACAGTATAAACATAACAGTAGGATGTCTTCATAGAAAGCTAGCGTACGCGGTTTGTGTGCGCTCTAATATGCAGGTGCCGTGGCACGCACACTACGGCAATATTTTGGGCGAATATGGGCAATTGTTGTTGCGCCACTCGGGGTCGCATGCAACGCAAAGATGCCACCCCTTCCGTTCGTCTTTAATTCGTTCTTCACATCTTCACAAACACATAAATGTCTAACATATATTATAATGTCCGTGTAAATAATTTTAGTCATTCGAATGCAGTTATATTTCTTTAACATAACTACAAGAAATTAAATTTAACAAACACGAAACACTTCCCTGTCTATTGTTTTTTATTATTATGTACTAAATGTATAACTAAACGAAAAGCTTTCTGCATCACGCGCCTTACGCTACAACCCTACGTATTGGGCCGAGAGTAGGCAATTCACATTCAACACATGAGGTCACATTCGACACATGAGGCGGGAGTCGGTCTCTCTTCTACATATTCTTTGATGGTGCTTACTCAAACAAAGACGTAGTTTTATTGCATTTAAAAGAAATAAAAAAAAATTTAAAAGTAGTAAAAACTAAAGATTACCAATGTTTTTTTTCGTTTCCAAAGTTCTGTACAAAATGAATAATGTTAATTACCCTTTGGCTTCGTTGTAGCTGGGTAAATAAAGATAAAGTTGAGTTTACTTTAATCAATTAATTCTAAAGAATGTAAGCAAAAATGAAAAACAAATAAAATTTTATTAATTGAATCACTTTTTTTACAGGACGCTGTGTTTTTGACATGTTTCTTTACATGCATACATACATAAATACATATCTTCATCCTGTATCCCTAACGGGGTAGTCATGTTTCTGTACATTTATGTTAAATAATGTAACATAGTAGACGATTAAATATACATCACGAGAGAATCTACTGGTTTATTGTCAAAGGATTTCGAATTCACCTGGATAGATAATATCGGGAAAAAATATCTGTTAGAATTTAAAAATAAATAATTCTATTAGATAGAAAAGTGAACTTCTTAACAATATAACATTTTTTTTAAATTATGAAGTCAATCCATTCGTCGTCAGGAACTCTGAAAATATTTAAAACCATATATGTCTATTTAATTAGCGAGTATATAAAGACATACACCTGCGTAAGCACATAATATATATTACACGCGTTAAATTTATAAACAGTAAAATGTAGATATACAATGTAAAAAAATATTTCAATATACGCGATTAGGTACCATATTTTACACGTTACATCATGAATTCTTCGATATTACGTCAATATTCCCACTGATTGGTCATATCTGTATTTTTTCTCAAAAATAATAAAATTAAATTCCTTCCTTTATATGTTAAGGCGACGCATTGATAAACAATTATTTAATCTAAAGAAAATAGACCTGATCTATGCAAAAGTGTGCGCGTAGCACAAGTGTAGCTTACGAAAAATACGAAAAAGTAGTTATTTTTGTTTATTTTAAAAAGTATAATTAATTTTAAATAATTCAACTGGCATTTTAAAGAATATGTTTAAACCACATGGAAAATTTAGAAACATAACTCGGTCTTCTTACTGCTAAAAATGTAAATATCTGTTTTAAAAGAGGTTTCTTTGATATTTTTTTTTTGTGTTACAAAAGTTAACCAATCGTGTATCGCAACTGGCAAAATAAAGTCAATGAAATGAAGAATTAGATTACCAAATATCACTTTCATATGTTTTGTAGTCACTTAGAAATATTGAAATCCCTGCCGTCAAAATTTTCAATGCGTTGCCTTCGTCTTAAGATTAGAATTTCCATATTACATCTACTATGACCGACCGCTATTAAACGATATGTTTTATGTTAATTGTTTTATTAACAAAGTTTGTAGTTATTAAATGTTCGTAATTATGATTGCGTGATACAATTCAGCAACTGGTTATATTTTGACAAGCATTTTAATTTTAATTTATTTACAACGTTTCACTATGTTTAACATTAACGCACTGTTAAAATAAGAACTTTTAAGAACATGTTTTTGTTTACGATACGAGTATTTTAGCATACTTTCACTAATTGCATCTTAATGTTTTAATGGAAATTTGGCCCCGTATAAAGCTCTATCAAAACTTAAACCCCACTGATTAATGGGTTCTCTGTAGCTAAATGAAGAAAGATTATATCTTTTTTGTGTAGCAATGTACCAGTATTGTAGTAGTGTCAGTACCAAACCACACCAAACCATACATATGTGCCATGCGTACCTCTTTATTGTTAGATATTATAGCCTTCCTAGAATTCTAAACGAACCTTTATACGTTTGTGCGGAAATAGTAGGTAATCTTTTTCTGACACTCTTAAAGGATTTTGTACATTTTAGAACCTTGAGAACTTCGCTATAGGATGTGTAATCCTTTCAAGGGAAGGGAAATGCAAACATTTTAAACGTCTACATTTTCTATGGCGATGTTAGGTAGTAATATACAGCTTTAACTGTGTGTTATTTTTGTTTTAAATATAGTAAAAGTAGGTACATCAAATTCTTCCAATGATCATTTTGTCTGTATATAGAGGTATCATTAGGTCCCGAACGCTGTATTTATGTCATTTAATGAATTAAGAACAATCATGAAATGTTCGTAAGTAACCGACTAAGAATGTAACAGACATTTAACTTAGGGTGTCATAAATATTTCGGAAAAAGGAGAAATTAAATTTCGAAAATAAATCGAGTTCAAAATGTCTATTATTTAATGTTTCTCGTTTCTGTTCTTTAAATAAATCAACTCAGTATCTTAGTTAGTAAGAGATATCAGGAAGAGCTGAATTTTTCCAATTTTGAATACAGCCTTAAAAAATATTTTTATATGAAAAAAATAGTGAAGTCGGTGCCAAGCCTACCAAATTAATATACTTTCTATTGTTGCACATTGATTTGGCACCGACTTCAATAACTGTCAAATTCAATTATATAGGTACGCGTATCGTATTTAAGAAGTTATTTTAATTGTACTTGAATTTCGATGAGTAAAGGATAGTTATTTTGCACTTTTGAGTTTTTTTTTGAAGACGGTTTAATTTTTTTCAAATAATTTTTTTTTATTTCTCCCTTTTGAGTGATCTTGAACTAAATAAATATCTAAGGCAGGTCTGCGATTAACTTCTTTCTAATTCCGCAACGTAACGATATACAAGAGAATCATCAATATAAATAAAGGTTATAACCAGGTCGTGTTATCTAGTGTATCTTCGAAGTTCAAGCTCCAATACCGATGAAATTTAAATGGGACCACTTCTGAAGTATTATCTACCAAACAGAAAAAGAATTTTTAAAATCGGTTCATAAATGACGGAGTTATGAAGTAACAAACATACAAAAAAAAAAACAACGTACAGTCGAATTGAGAACCTCCTTTATTTTTGTAGCCACTTAAAAATACTCAACATTGAAATTTGACACGCATAGGTATCATTAAAAGCTAGAGCATTTTAGGGTTCCGTAGACAAATAGCAACCTAACGGAACTCTTGTAATTTATTTCTGTCCATATGTATCTTTGTTCATCTGTCTGTTGATATGGTGTCACAATCATTTTACTCGGCGACTGTAAGTACTTTATAGATTAGAAAGGTATAACTTATGAAACGTGTGTATTATAAATTAAATAAAAAGTCACATTATGTGATTAGTAAATAATATCATTTTTAAAGACCTATTCTTAAGCACACGGTTAAAAAAAATTAGGAGTCACGCTTCATACATGTATACCTAACTTGAAGGATGAAAACAATCTCCTGTGTGCACTGTGCACTGGAGTTTTTTTTTCAGCCTTTAGGTTACATATTATGTGAAGGGGTGTCTTCTTATTTTTATTTAAATAAATCTTCAAAAATGATAAAGACTAATCATATCAAGGTGACATTTTTATTTAAAAAGTTTATAGTTGTTGAGATATTATGTGTTTCTAAAATCATAAAAAGTGTGACCCTCTCAAAAACTTTTCAAATATGGATCGAAAATTTTAAAAAATGTAAGACAGTAGAACTTAAAAAGCATTCTAGTAAAATTAGTTTCGATAATATATATTTTGTGTTTTTTGAAATATGGGGTATTTTCGGTATGACCGCAGAAATAATTTTGCTTTTCAGTGTCATTGAGAAGCTATGAAATATAAACTTATTTTTGCTACCGATTAAATTCATATTGTGCATTCCAATTACGGAACTCTTCACTGTGAGAAGTTTAACATGGATTTGGCTGGCTTTATGTAATAACGCTAACTGCTAGTGGTTACACTTTTAATAACGCTTTACCAGATGGTTGATGCCGAAAGAGCATCACTGTTCTAATAGTTTAATCCGAATATTAGGGAATCATATTACCATAAATGATCATTATGTAAATTTTTATGCCTTGATGGTGTATATACATTATACACCTTAGGAAAATTTGTATGTATTTTCATAATAATTATATACTTTGTGTAGCTTTATATGGATGAAGAATTTTATAAATACGTACGTACATATTTTCACGCTGTATCCCTATCGGGGTAGTCAGAGAGGACGGAGTGCCAAGCGTCGCGGTCCTCACATATTTCTTTCACTTCCTCAAATCTCATCATTCTCACACGTTTTCGCCTAGGTGTGCGAGTACTTTTAACATTTCCGTCAGCTAACTTTTTGATCTTTGTAAGTCGGCCTTGGTCTGACGAAGAAAACCTACAGAGCGAAAGTGAGTGGTAGAAGAAGCCAAGGAAGGCTGACTTGATACTAGTTTATATTAAACTAGCGACTCGCCCCGGCTTTGCGCGGGTGCAATATTAATACTAATTCCTCGTAACCGTCTAAATAGCTTTCCAAACTCCACATAATTTGTATAAATTTGTTTAAACATTAAAATGTTTATAGAAGGCTATCCATATAATATAGACATATGCCATCGCTGACTTTTTTGTAGTCTTAATAAAGAGGAACAATTCCATCATACATTGTTTTGGAATAAGACAGCATTTTCGATTAAAGCTCTCAATCAGCTTGATTTTTTTCCGACATCTTGAATTATTATCGTCATATTTCAACAAACTAACACAAAACAATATTAAACTATACGTATAAACTTCCTCTTGAATCACTCTATCTATTGATAAAAACCGCATTAAAATCCGTTGCGTAGTTTAAAAGATCTAAGCGTACATACAGAGGGACAGACGGCGGGAAGTGACTGTTTTATACTACGTATAGAAGAATGGCTACCACATTCAAACCGCAATCGCTGTGAATGAACTTTAACTGCGCAGTGACTTTATACGTTATATGGTGTAGGTCCAATATGATATCCCCCGAGATGTGTGCTTCGGCACAACGTGAGAGGGGCTCCGTTTGCGTTTCGTAGGAGATCCCTGAGCCCCTCGACAACACGCCGAGGACGACCACCGTCAGGTTTTAATGGTTATACTCAGTCTAGTGGAGCCGTGGAGTGGAGCTCCCCGCCGCCCCCCCAAACTGGTCAGGGATGCGTAAAGCATTTTCTGAAGTTAAAAAGAAAGGTCAATCTTATACAAAGACTATAAGATCGGGGTTTTTTTAATTCAAACTCAAATTACCTAAGTTAACCCTATCCTAGTAAACCAAAATATCCTTTTCGGATAATATTTATATTGCGCTTTTGTACGGATCTACATTAATTGATATGTCGCATTACACATAAATTACGTAGAATTTAGGTACAACTTGCTACAAATCAAACTTCTATTTCACAAAGGCGCATGTCCTTCATATTTAAAAACCTTCCTAGTTAAAAATCCGATTGATTTCGATTGACAACTTCCGCCGATTAATTCCTATTTATTTACAATCTAGATGATCGGCGTGTCTGACTGATTCACATTGAACTTCAATAAAATTTAATTCCATTTCTGTGTTTTAGATATTTTACAGTCCAACGCGAAACTTCATGAAATTTATAAAATCCTAACGGAATTGAATGTGATCTGTCTGATAGTTTATCCAATTAACAAGGGTAGGCTTGGCCTGACCGACCGATCAACAACCATCAAAGACCTTGTGAGCCTTCTAACACTATAGGCTCTGGTCCCCTGGCGCACGTACTGTACTTTCGCAAAATGTCGACGTAATACATTTTAGATGTTTTTTGGAGTATCTGGCGACAAATATACTGAGGCAGTCTTTTTAATAGGATCCCGTGAGGCAGACTAACCCACTAAAAATTCTCAACATCACTACTAAATAAGCTTATTTCGACAATTTCACATAGCAGCACAACAGGGTAGATACTATAGGGATGCAAAACTATGCCATATTTACATCACGATATACACCAAAAACCATTTGCAAATAATTAAAATAAATGTCCAAGTGCTCCCTATAAAATCCCGCCAAAAACTCAATTTTCAAAACTCTTTTATTTTCTTTAATTCTTTCTTCATGGCATGGCGATTAGCGAATTAGCCAATGTCACGTATTGTAAATAGTATAAGTAGAATCGTCATATAAAACGTTAAAACTTCTCCAGTAAAGTGATAGTAGACTACTGAAATTTTACAGGACTTCTTGGAAAAGCGCGAAAACTTCAACTACACATGTTTAATTAGACCTACTCCATTTTTTCACTTGCATATAGAACTTTAAAACACAATACACTATCACTGTTGTACTTTAAAACTCAAAAAATGTAAAAAATAGAAATACTAAATAAAATGACAACCTTACTTCCGTTCCCGCCAAAAAAGTCAAAAACTCTTTTATTCTTCTAGTGGTTAGTTTTATATTTTATATGTGGCCAGTTTTGCATAAAAACGTCAAAGAAGTATAAATTCTTGCATGCGTACACGAGTATTAAATACCTTTTTTTAATTAAGTGTACCTTCGATCGGTCTGTTTGTCTATAGTTGTACTACATTAAAAATATGTATGTGACATGGTAAAATATATATTTAACACGGTAAATTAAACAAATACGGTTGATATTAATAAATTAGCGCAATATTTGAAAGTGGTAAAAATAGGACTCGGGATCGAACACAGTGCCAAAGTACTCTTACACACACACACTTCAATTTTATTTGTATGTGTAAATGTATAGATTATTTTAACCGGATGTTTTTTCTACATTGGTAATAACTGGTAATTATTGTTGTGACTATTGAATGCACTAGTCTTAAAATAGACATTCATATTCACCAACTTGAAACATACTTTAACAATGTTTCCCATGACGTGCATTGGTACATAGTTATTATGATTTATAGCTACCATACGTAACTTTTTGTCGTTTTCCTTTTGAAAGAAACCTTTTAAATTTTATTTAAAAAAAAAACTATATTAGAGATAGGCTGCTATCATCTCGCCTATTCGTTTCCTATAGTTACCTGTCTGTTACGATCTGCACGGGAAGATAAAAAAATTTTTTCTTCTTTTGTTGATGGATAGGTAGACCTAGTTGCCAGTTTTTAGATCTATCGGTACACAATAAATGTTGTTAAACATTTTGTAATAAGTTGCGAAGTTTCGCTGTCACACGTTAAAAATACGTGAATATTGTAAATCCATGTAGCAATTAATGTTTGATTCTTGCGGTCATGCACAAAACATTGATGTCTGTACTCATTTAGCAACTTCAAGAGTCAAGAACGTTACAGTCACGAGATCGACGTGGAATCAATGACCTTTTGAAAACTTTAGCCAATTAAATACCTATACAAAACACGATACTAATCATGACTGAACGATATAGCTTACTTATTATAGGTACTTACGTATTTAATTATTGGACAATAGGTAGATATAGAAAATGGTGTACTGGGAGACGGTTCCTAATAGTACCCGTATGGTTAGTACAGAGAATAGTTAGAAGTCACATAATCGGAGTGTATTGTCTGGCGCCTTTATAAAGACAAACAAAGATTACAATGTATTAAAGGAGTAAACTGTGTACATCAGTGATTCTCAACCACTGTGCCGCGGCACTTTTGTGTGCCGCTAAATTCTTAGTGTGCCGCCAAATTTTAGAAATGTATATAGTAAAAATTATATAATTTTTTTTATTACTTGTAATTAATCCCTTAATAAACGTACAGTTGCTTTTGTAGTACATGTTATTTTACATTCAAAATTATTATCATAAACTATTTTGCACAGTGTATAAGGTAAGTAAACAACATTTAAACTTATCTTTTTCTTTGTGTGCTGCCAAATTTTGAAATCGATGTGTGCCGCGACAAAAAAAAAAAGGTTGAGAATCACTGGTGTACATAGACGTAATGAAAACACAGATTTTTCATCATCTATTTCAAAAGTGATGGTGAACGTGATGGTGATGGAAGGTGAACGAAAATAAACCGGTCCAACGGTAAATTATGTGACACACATTTACATCAAATCAGCCGATGGGCCGCTATTTCACAGAAAAACAGCGAACCAAGCAATGATTTAAATAGTTATGGCGGTACTGTTGTCTAAGTACACAAATTTGTTCATATCGTATCACTAATCAGTCAGACATACGTGATCTCTATAAATGTAATAATTACTTTTGTATCAGGTATTATTGATGTGTCAACGGGAAAACTCTTAACAGTGATAATATAATAAGCGGGAACTTATCGAGAAAATTTATGCATTAATTTTCCAATTTATGAAATTTTGAATGGAATGACGCATCTCTAATATATTTCCAATTTGACAAATGATCCACTTGTCATCCACTGAATTGTTTGTTTGCAGCTTTTAAAACGGCATAAAAGGGACAATGAACTTCATTTCTACACGAACGCCTGTGCGATAATTAAATGCAATGTAGTTGAGAATTAATTATTTGCTCTGAGTCATGTTTGAGTCTCATAGCATTGAATATTTTGCTTATGGAATGAGGAATGGCTTAATAATTAATACTTTATAAGTTATAGGTATAACAAGGAAATATCTTCGTCATTCATGACATTAATTCTTTTTTTTTAAACTTTTCAAATAATTATTACAGTTTATACCTGATAAATAAGTCTATCTGTGTTATGTTTGTGTTTTTATGTTCGTAGCATTAGGAATTTATCATTATTATTATACGTATATTTTTAAATAAACTTTCGTTTCTGTGAAGATCGTCATGTTTGAGGAATTTTAATGTACCTACTTACCTGTTAGATATTTATTAATATGTATTAGTAACGTTATGCAGTCGTTTGGTTGATTGTGCAAGTGTAGGTGTCGTAAACAAAAGAACAGGTTTCAAATAAATGAAAATATTTATTACGTAACTGAGGTAGTACAAATTTAACCTAATTTAATATAAATAGGAATCCAACGTACTGGGGTATGAAAATGTATTTACCTATTTGTTATTCCCGGACAACGATATTCAACTCAACAGACTCCGGGGACTGTACCTAGGCCAGCTCACTTTCAATTCGACGTAGTGCAGTGAACAACGTAGAGTATCTTACTTCATTTCATATTTAATGCACTTATGTAATGCTTTTACAATAAATATTTAAAAAATTGATGCTTAGATTATTATAACACTGCAAAATATACATTTAAAATGGATTTTTAATGAATTAAACTTATTTTATTATACGTAATATTAAAACGTCGTGAGCAGGTCTAGCCCATTCGAGCGACGACACGATAACGTTGTCTCTGTCTCATTCTTACTTATTAGGCGAAGAGGCAGTTCTCGCGCCCGTGTCTGCCAGCGTGTAGGCAGTGATGGACAAAGTAATTGTAAAACAATTACAATTACTTCTTGTAATTGCAATTGTAAATTGTTTGCATAATCAAAGTCAAAGTCAAATCAATTTATTCAAGTAAATCCAATTACAAGGTATTTTTGAACGTCAAATCTACTTTAGTTCGGTTCAAAGAGAAGAGAAAAGAAAACCTGGACACTGAGATGAACCGACAAGAAACTCAGTCAGGTATAATTTTTTCAACATCCTTTTACAAAAGGTTTATTAAAATACAATATTCAGAGAGCCAGTAAATGTGTAATAAAATGTAATCACAATTACATTTATTTATTACTGTTGATTGCATTTATTGTAATTGTTTTTACAATTACATTTTGCCCAACACCGCGCATAGTGACATGATTATTATTTTGATGTACTATTTTCTAGAGTAACATATAATTCCCGGAAGAATTTCCTAAATTACATAAATTGGTAAGTAAATTCTGGGAAGTATTTCCAAATATCGGAAGAATTTGATATAAATTCCTACTTTCGCCATTTATTTTTATTGGGAATTTTGCCATTGACACATAGACACAGGAAATCAGCATTTTTACATTGGCTTGGAGTCTGGGTGTTGTTGGGAACTCCCCCAGTTCATTGTGTGGTACTCATAGTTTGGGATCACTCAGTTTGTGTAATTAATTGTCCGGAGTATTATGATATTATTATTATTATACCAACAGTAAATACAGGAATACAATAGTTGACTATTTTTACATACAAAGTTGGCCAAAAAGGACGGAGCTTTTAGGAACTTGTATATGTAGGCGACGGATTAGCCCAGTCATTAGGTATATAGTGTCATATTGACATGTGTAAGCTCAAATATTTACTGCCATATTATGTCAAGGTGCGATTTTATTGCGCCTGAATCGTCTACTCACCCGAATGGAAAATAGCTTCATGTGATATGTGTACATGAGTGCATAATAGAATTAAAAATTCTTATAGGAATTCATTTTCTATAATATTCTAAACTACTTGTTTCAGATTTTTTTGATGACTTACATAACATTGTAATTTCAGAGATTTCAAATGAGTTCTCTGTTTTGTAATGAAGACAGCAATGTGACGTTGTGATTGTCTGTCGAACAATAGCGTGTGGAAGAGAAGAAATCTTTGGCTTACAATGTATCTTCGTCAAGATGACCCATTTGATAAAAACGAGTGTATATTTTGTTGTTATTTCAAAAATATTGTTCAATATTTACTTCGTTAGAGAATATTGTCGGATATGGTGTGTGGCCAAGCTACAAATACAGAATAGGCAACAAATTATCCCATTGAATTTTTTTTTAGTTTTTATTAATACTTTCTACTCATAGAAATCTGCTTATTTCATATTAGTAATTTTTGTAATGCAGCCCTATACATTTTATTTGAAATTCAGTAACACTTTACTCAATTCAGTTTCTTATACATTTTGTTTGAAATTCAGTAATATAAAAATAGACGGCTCATAAATGGACAAGCCGAGGAGAAACAAAAAGCGCCGAATTCTTATCTTTAATGTAATTACAGCGCTTTGAGTTAAATCTTTCAAGAGCATCTGTAAGGTACCCTACCGACTTATCTGTTATGTTTATCACGCAACTGTGTCAATTGATCTTGAATTAACTTTACGTTACTCTGGTTAAAAGTATTATCTATAAGACTATGTTATACTCTTTACGGTACCTTCATACATTCTTCTTGACTTTAAGTAAAATAAATAATGAAGACAATGAATTACCTAATAGTAGTAGGTATTTAAAACTGGCGACATAAAGACATGACAAAGAAGCATCCGTTCCTAATTCGTATTATAAATTTAAATAGGAACTGTTATTTAATTCTCAAATTATTATAATAATTGTTCACGATTGACAACGAAATATACAAATATTTTAAAAAGTAATCTAACATATAAAAATCAATGTTTGTTTGTTCGTATTTTATGGGCTCCGTTCATCCGATTGCGTTGAAACTTCGGTGAGTTGTTCTGCGTACGCCCGCAAAGGTTTCTGCATTATTTAATTTATAAATGAACAACTAGTTACTTATGTATAGGTAATGTGTAACTTTCATTGAAGCATATAATACTCTGTTCAGTATAATGCATTGAGATAATATGTATGTCGAGTTTATTAAAATAAGTAGATTTTAAAAATAATAATAGATATCGTTTGTATACAACTGACAACTGACATTGTAACAGCTGACATGTTTGAATTCCAGATGGCGGAGTGTCACCATTTTCTTCTTGTCGTGCTATCTCTGATAATATGCGTCACAGCAGCGCCGAGCGATGTGAGCAGACTGAACGATATTGTTAAAATAGAGAAGGAAGACATTGACAAAAACAGTCAAGAAACCATCGACGTGCCAGTTACATTGACTGATGATGTTAAAGACGAAACTAGATCAACCCAAGGACAGCGCCAAAAGCGATGGTATAATTTCTATGGGTACGGGATTCCACCAATGAATCCCGTCATCTATCCAAACTATAAACGCGACGATTCAGACTACACAAATGTGTATGGTGGTGAAGATCCATTCGGACAAATATATAGACGATTACAAGAAATTGCTGGTGCCGTAAGACAGCCAGTTGTTCCGCCGCCACCTCCTCAGTTCCCAGTTTACTTCCCTGTTATTTTCATCCCATACGTCAATTGTGCTTGCAATCCACAAAACACACCTGTTCCACCAGCAACTAATCCAAATAATGGAACAACGCCCGAAATCGAAAACAGATTTCCAGAAATGAACGATCCTAGGCAAAACTGGGGTGTGGTTGTCAACCGTACCGACGATGTGGACGAAGATTTTACACGACCGATATCTTTTGAACCTATTCGACCAATAAATAACTTGAGCAGGCCACCTCCACCTGTAGAACATGGAAGCAGTCAGACTAGCGCTAACTCTCAAAGTAACACCCAAAGCCAAACAACTACTACAACGGTTAGTTCTTTAAATAATGAAGAAAATTTATCCGCTTCCTTCGATTCCCCAGACATACCCAGTGTGTGTGACGGGGTTGTACTGAGTTGCTGTCACCAATCTCAGGTGACGTACGACTGCTTTGCTACTCAGGGATGTCCAGACCTTACTTCTTATGGAAATCCCTGTGAAGCGGAGGTTATACTTAGCGTTATCGAGAAATTTCAAAAATATTACGGTCAAAAAACTGGATAAAACCCGAATTCAAATCCCTGCAAGATTGTTATAGGTTTATATATTTCAAAGTACAAAATACTTAAATAAGTCGTATTAACTGAGCTAAACAAGTTGATTAATACTCAAACTACCTATTTTATTATGTGCTGAGTTATTATTGAAATTGTCTAATTATTTTTTTTATTTGCTTCTTTTGGAAAACTAAGTAACAGTAGTTATTAAATAATGTTAAGTAATAATATAGAAATAAAGCTCTCGATTATTAAATTACCTAGTCAAACTAAAAATCGAAATTCTTGTTAGCTCCATGAAATTTTTAAAATTTTGTTGTTTTATGTCAATTTAAGGCTAATTAAGGATCTTAAGAGAATTACGAGCTAAAATATAAAATATCGTATAGTTTGGTTCACTCGGATGTTATAACGTCCCATAGTAAGATTTTTAAGAAAAGTATTATTATTTAACTGAAGCCTAATAAAGTATTGTTATCATGAGTCACGCTTACTTCAAAGCGTAATCAGTATTTATATAGTAGTTTTAAGTGATTTCTGAACCTTGAATTAAGAATTTGAGGTCTACTATTATGGGCTACATCCTACGTAACTTAAAATAGATAATGTTATTATTTTTTTCAAAACTAGAAGTCAAATAATGTGTATTTGTGCCAGCATCAAGTTTTGTAATAATAATTTACTTACTTACTTCGTGTATTGTTTACATTTTTCAAATTCAGGCGCAAGTATAAAATACCTGTGTAAGTGTACTTACATATATTATTATGTTTATGTGATATTATGAAATTATTTATTATTAATCCTCCCATTTCCGGTTTTTTAAATAAACCAATTTTAAATAGAACCTACATTTGTTAGAACCGTTATATTACGTTTCTTTGAGAAGTATATTATACATATTTTTGAACTATGTATAACTTATAATGAATGGTTTTATTAAAACTAATGATATTTGTCTAGTTATAATTTTGGAATCCAAAATTCTCAAATAAATACTATGTATTAATGATTAATCATTCTGAGCTATGAAAACTTTGGTATAAAATTATTGAACGTATATTTGTTGATACTCCGATTCGAAAGCGTGGTAACAAATGGTGTGCGAGTTAATATGAAAGCTGTTGTGACTCGTTTTGTTATGATTCTGACAACTATTTCTAATTTGCAGATTGCAGATACGTAGATATATGAAGTGGAACATGTATGGAACTAACAGACAGTTATTTAGAACTTTATCAGAAAGCGTTACAACGTTTTACCGTTATTTATGCATTTCGTACATCCAATTGTCATAATGTTCCTATGTATTAAAATGTTATGTATTATTTATAACTTGTCTCGCGAATAAGTATTTTTTTTTAAATATAAAGTGTGAAATTACTGTGGTTTTTATTTTTATTTCCCTAGTTGTCATTTCACCACTCATATATTAATACTGTATGAATAATATGGATAATATTCATGAACTTCTGAAGGCGTTCAAATTTAGCATTCGCATAGTTTTAGTGAGTAGAGTGTGTATTTTATCTATTTAATTCTATGTGCGTCAGATTTTACTCGCATTCTTGCGATTAATAATAATAATTATTATGATTCATTTTTTAATGTGCTACTGTTTAATTAGATGGGCCTTTAAAGTTGGGCTATGATATGCGTAAGTGGGCTATAATATTATATGTTGAAACATTTACGTAATACATATATCGCTGCTGTCGCCATATATTTCTTCACCACTATAACCTCTAGCAAGTCAGTCATCTTCCTCATATGACCTGTGTCTCACGAGTCCATGCGGTTAGATTATTTATTAATTTAGTTTTAAGTTTTTACGAATAGTTCTTTGGAACACTATATACGGAATTTCCCTTTGTATAATGTTAAAAGGATATCAAATAGCAAATGAAGCACTAATTAATTGGGTAGCCACCTTTATCACAAATAACTGATTTATTACACGTTTGAGTCATTTTAGTCTTGAATAAAGTAAGAATTAAAGAGCTGTAACTTTTTAATTATTCATTAACAAGCCGTTTCCCGTCCGCTTCGCTGGGCGAAGTGAAAATTTTGTACGTAATAGTACATTTTTGTTTGAAAAATCGTGAAGGGTCTATGGAGTTCAAAAAATAAGTAGCCTATAACCATCTACAAATAATTCCGCGTGGAATGGTCATGGTCCCACGCCGATCGGTCCAGTAGTTTTCAAGTTTATCGCGGTCAAAGAAAAAAAACTTTCATTATATATTATGTATAACAAGCCGTTTACCGCCCGCTTCGCTGAGCAAAAAAAAAAGTTCAAAAAATAAGTAGCCTAAAACCATTTATAACTAATTCCGCGTCGAATGGTCTTGATCCCATGCCGATCGGTCCAGTAGTTTACAACTTTATCGCGGTCAAAGAAAAAAAACTTTCATTGTATATATATATATATTTATATAGATTAATAGAAACATGTTGTAAAACAATTACTGACAGAAACAATGCCTATTCGAAAATTACAATGTTTTATTGTAATTAAAGACTAGATTATGACATAAATACTTCAGATTCGGTAATCCTAGTGTAATTATTATAAATCTGAATCTTAACGTTATTACAAACTAGCGACCCCGTCCCGACTTCGCCCAGGTTATTATAGAATACTAGCTGACCCGGCAAACGTTGTATTGCCCGATATTAAATATATATAAATATAGGATTGTATGTATTTTTTAATGCCGAATCATAAAAAATAGAAATAAAAAATTTTGTGCAAAAAATAAAAAATAAATTTTTGGGGTGGACCACCCTTATCACTTAAGCGTTTAAAAAACAGATAACAACCTATTTGCAGACCTACCAAATATACATATCAAATTTCATCAAAATCGGTCAATCCGTTTCGGAGGAGTATGGTAACTAAAACTGTGACACGAGAATTTTATATATTAGATGTAGCCTATGGAATAATGTATCTTTCAAATGGTGAAAGTATTTTTCAAACAGATGCCGTGGTTCCGGAGATTATCCTCCACATATAAATAAACTTACAAAACCCGTTCTCTCTTTACAATATTATTAGCTGATGCCCGCGACTTCGTCCGCGTTTTTTATTTTTATAATAGCTTATATCCTTTCTCAGGATTTAATCTATCTCCATACCAAAGATTGCAATTGGATAAACGGTATGGCAGCCCATTAAATATGAACAAACAAACAAACTAACATTGGCCTTTACATATTAGATAATATAGATTTATTAAACAAATATCTGAGCTAAATGATTACTCGAAAGATGTGATAAAATGTGATGACATCGATCCTTAGGTTGCAAATATACAAAACTTTATACAAATCGTACTGGATTTTATGTGAATGGGAATCCCGATTTCTTATCAATTGATATTTAGAAATAAATGATGCGTTAAGTTATGTAGCAGGAGCTACAACTGAGTCGAAGCTCCAAAAACTGGGTTTTTACGTGATTTCATACAAGATTATAGAAAATAATATAAAATGTAACTGGTCGAGCCATACAGAGGCCATCAGACAGCTTTGTGTCAGTTGTGCGACGGACGTGTCGTTGGGTACATAGAAAGAAAAAATTATAATCATTATCACGTGCACCAAGGATTGCGGAGCGAACAAGTGAGTTGTTTGTTTTTTCACAGTGCAGTGTTCATATTAAATGTCATTACCATGGACTGTGACCACAAACAATTTGTTAGGGTCTCTTTCAAGGTCGTTACTTGTGTAATTTTGCATCCAATGGTGATAAATTGATAACATTGTAACATATTTACACTATTCTATTGTCTGTATGAGCTCACCATCGTTTCCGGAAGTAACAAAAACAATTCAATTCATTTTATTTACACTAATGATAT
The DNA here is from genome assembly GCA_907165235.1 of Zeuzera pyrina. Lineage (NCBI taxonomy): Eukaryota > Metazoa > Arthropoda > Insecta > Lepidoptera > Cossidae > Zeuzera > Zeuzera pyrina. Next base: position 17,761,617 of record OU015624.1, read on the forward strand.
GTTTTGTTAAAATCTATGTGTTATTAAAACTAAGTATTATGTAGGCACATCAAATCAAACACAAAATATCCTTAATACTCGTACTTAACTTCACTATACTACGTTTTCCTGCTGTCCTTGACATTATTTTCAACTCGTTTTAAAAGATGGTCTCAATATGATTATCTTTTGAAACAATACTAGTGCGAAATAGTTTCTTATATACACACATACCAACTGTATACATATTATCTTCAATCAGTTCCATTGATATTTATGGCAGTTGGTAATGAAGATTGATTAAGGAAAGGTTATTGATAAAAGTTGATAATCTTAACAATTTATTATTCATGGGCGCGTGTAAATGGTGCAGTGTATATTTTAATAGTTAACTCATGTGGCTGGCTCATGTTTTTTTTAAAAATTCTTAGAGGTAAAGGCACCCGAGATCTGACTACGAATATATGTACATAGAAAATAAAAAAAAACGACTGTGCTCTAATCATTTTGCTCGTCAGTGTTCGTGATGTCCCTTGCGACAGTTACTTAATATTCGCTAAAAAATTGATATCGGTTATTAAAATCTGACTATAGACTGCAGGTTCCCATACATTTTGGTATACGCTCGTACTCATCAAGAGAAACTTTAGTCAGAGAGATGGAGTAGCAAGTATTGCGGTCTTTTTGTACTCCTTTCGCCTTCTCAAATATTATTGCTCTTCAGTCCTCACGCACGTTTGCCTATGTATACGACTGATTTAGACATTTCCGTTATAAAATGGTAATATATCATATTTCACGCTGTGTCCTTAATTGGATAGTCAGAGGGAATGGGGCGCCAAGCATCGCAGTCCTTACACACTTCTTTCGCCTACTCAAATCTCGCCATCCTCCTCACACACTTTCGCCTAGGTATGCGATTGCTTTTAACATTTCTGTCGAGTAATACTTTGGCTATTTAATCCTCATAAGGTAGCCTTAGTCTTTTTTAGCTTCTGCTATCATTCACTTTCTCTCTATAGATTTTCTTCGTCAGTCTTTCATCACTCGTTCTTTCTACGTGCCAGAACCATCAAAGAATTCCTTTCTTAATTTGTGCAATAACACTGTCGTACAATCCTGTGTGTCTCTATATTGCTTACTTTGTTCGTAAGGCTATTAACACCGCACTTATTTCTATGACATCGCATTTCTTCTTTATTTATCTTAATTTATATCTACGATATATTTGTATTTAGCCAGGCGTCGCTACCGCACAATAAAGTCTGTACAGTGTACATCTTCTCTTTTAAACAGGAGAACCTTAGTTTTACTTCACATTCTTCTTTCATGCACGTGACTAGAGTCTGCAACTCTGCTTCTGATAGTGCTCTAAGCACAGCATCGTCAGCGTATAAAATACTTCTGTACATGTGTCATTCACTGAACGTCTCCTAAATCGGACCGATTTTGATGTCATTTTTTGTGTGTGTTTTAGTGGGTCCCTGGATGGGTCGGATTTACAATTGGACCCGCTAAGTGGCGCTGCAATCAGGTTGTAGTAATTTATTTTTATTCCAACGTCCAGTCAGGACAACGTCTCTTGAATTGAGTGGATCCCTGGTTGGTTTAAATTCACAATTAGATCCCGGTAGGTAGTGCTGCAATCGGGTTCTAGAATATTTTTTAGTTTCGGACAGGATAACGTCTGTCGGGTCCGCTAATAACTCCTAAAATTTTTAGAATTGTTGATCCAGTATTTTTGGAGATAAGGGGCCGACAATGGTGCTCACTTTTCAATTCTTTTGTGCATATTCTGAAGATTTTAATTTATTCAAATTTGAGGTAACTGGATGCTAAAAACGTGTATTTATAAAATACATAAGCACTTTTACATTCATGAATAATATAATTTTCTCATTTTTTTGAGTAATGTAGTAATTAACCTTTCGGACAGAGCAGGTTTTTTTTTTATCTTATAGTTTTTCTAGTTTGATAATTTTAGCTTTTTTTTAGTTTGATGACTTTGAATCTTAAACATAATATACCATTATGTATTATCCATTATCACTGAAAATTGTAGGCGCAAGCAATAATTATTACTGTAAACAATTTATATTGTCCTATTTGGTGCGTTATTATCTTACCAATTTGACCTGCGTATGAACAATCAGTATCTATAGTCGTTATTATGTATTCATTATCCTCTATAATGGGAAAACCCATTCTGTTTATTCTTGAGGACTAGTAGTATTAAAGAAGACAAAGTTGTTTCTTGTTATTGGATTTGTTTACGACAACTTTATTAAATGTACCTATGTCGTTCGCAACTTCGTTTGTGTATTTAAAAAAAATTAAATTCAATACTTTGATGTAATTTTGTACTTTCAAAGCTTGATGGTGTTGTCATTATAAAGAAAATTACCAAAATCGGAAAATGTGTAAGTAAATTTCTGTAAATATTCTTATATATCGGGAATTTTCCTGATAATTTGCCACATTTATTTTTCAATCCTGTTGGAAATTTTCCCAGTGACACATGATTAGACACCATAGCGTAATGATATATACTACACTTTGCAGACAATGGGTCAAATCTTTTAAACAGTTAAACCTGCATCGAAATTCATTCTATTTTTAGTGAAGCTCAAACAAACATAAAGTGGCAGACAAATAAGTACTAACTCTAAAAATGTTCGTGTTGAAACACAGAAGCATAAGGGAAATTTTCAATTATTAACATTTGCAATTTTACCTAATTATTCTTGTTTTTATGGTTTCATATCTGAAAAGAAAAACGAAATCTATATCATATTCGTTCGTCAGTCGTCTGTCTACAATCGATTTGTTCTGTTCGAAACTACCCGATATACGAATTTATTTCACATTTGACAACTTGTTATCTGACATGTTTTGCATAACTTAACACTTTATTCATGAGAGAAATAAATGGAGGGCAAATTGGGTATTCAAACTCGACTTGGCTTGACATGACTTGATTCCCCCTTTTCGTCGAGATTACTGGACCTATCTTTTTAAGAATATTAGAGAATATAAAATATTACTAGAACTTTAGAGAAAACATGCATTGTGTTAACTGTATCTATCTCTCGAATTTAAATTTACAAACATCAAACGGAAACGCGCGAGTCACACGCTTGGTCAAATAGTTTTGTATACGTACCTATGTAGATATAAAAATCTCAGTTTAGCTTTATTGGTTTACCCCAATGATATTATAATACAAAAGAGGTAGATAGGTTTCCTTTGTACTAATCAAAGTAAAATATTGTCCCAGTTACAAGCTTAAAAAGTGAGACAAATGTACGTTGCACTGCTTCGCTATGCAATGTAAAACATAATTGCATTTCAAACTACCAAATCACATAGCTCTCTAAATCATTGTGATTGGTCAATTTCAATGTCTTACTACATTTTAAGCGAATCCGTGACTAATTCATAGAATATTAGTAATTAATTCCACAGAACAGACATTTAAAAAAAAAAAGATTGATACCTAATGGGATTAGACAGTAAAGAATGATGTTTGCTTTTTTCGAATTTCGTTTTTTAATTATAAATTTGGAAATGATGAATTAAATATTATTTCTTTTAATAAATGTAAACGATGATTAAAATTGGGTGGCTGCGTCATCACATGATCGTGTATATTATAAAAAACGTTTGGATTATTAAAATATTTTAGAATTTTGAATGCGCAATAGGCATTGCATGACATTGTTGGTTCTGTAACATTACTTTTCATATTCTTTGACCAAGTCCGGGTTGGCTAATTAGCAAAGTTTTGAGGGTGTCACTTTTCGAGTGCATATAACCTATCTACTTCTTTTGTATTATAACATCATTGGTTTTCCCGTAGAATACAATTACAAAAGAGTTTTGACTAAGCAAATTTTTTTTTTCAGACATGACGGTCTATACTGCAATTATCGTGATTACAATGACGCTTTTTTCTGAAGCGATTTGTGCACCTAAGGTCAAAGCGGGAACGAATAAAATTACCAGCACGCTTTCGACGCCAGCAAACTTGTCCTACGAGGAATTAGTGTACATTACTAAAGTGAGAAGTGGCGAAATTCATACGGAACCAAAGTCTTTATCACCGTGCGCTCGTGCAATATTGGGCTGCTGTAGTCAAAAAAATATTAACGAAAGTTGCTCAGAAAAGCTCGGCTGTGGTGCGTTCTTCTTTGACGATAATCCATGTGAAGACAAATTTGTAATAGACGCTTTAAATGCAGCCAGAACGTTTTACGAACAGTTCAACAACGTTTAACTTTTATCTAATGTAGCAGTTAAAAATTAGGAGCACTAAAGACTGAAAACGTCTGTAAACTTAAATGCTTTGTGTACAGTTGTACAGTACTAACGCCTCGTGTACTTTTACTGTACGTTATTATTTCGGAACGTTTTTTTTTTCGATACAAGTAAATTTGAAGCGTGTTTAAAATAAAGTATTTGCACAGACATGCATGTGCAATTGTGCATGACTGATAAAAGTTATCAGTGTCTGGTGTTAATGGTTATTAATTTGGTGTATAATTTACAATGTCCTGTTAATGGTTACCCGGCAGATAACTTTAAATGCCTTTTTTGGCAACGCAGGAGAAATCTAAACATAAATACCCAGCCCCCTGGAAGTAAGACTGGGTTAGATGTGTGGCTTTTACCCACTAACGCTTTCTGCAGTTGTCGTCCTCGTCGCATTGTAGAGGAGCTTCGGGATCTCCTATGGAAAACGCCGGAGTCTAGGGTTGCCAACATTTCTTCGGCTAATTATAGAATTTTTCAGAATAAGCTATAAAAATATAGTACACTTAAATTTTTTTTATAATAATTAAGTATAGTAATGGATATATAATTTTTTTGTGACATGAAATCTTTTCCTATGAATAAGTATATATTTTATATATTTAGTATATATGTATAGTATATTTATTATCCATCCAAATATAGAACAAACAATGATATGAATAGATACCAATGTTTGGTGAAAATGTAATTTGTAGAGAGTTCATCACGGAAAGTTTGGCGGCGCGCCAGCCTGGTACCCAACCCGCTGCGGGCAACAAGTATACTAACAAATTGGACATAATGTACATTTAGTAGCTACGGCTCCCTCTCCGCAAAAAATCACCAACAGCTTTACTACACTATTTTCGTTTTATTGTACTGTTGGCGACGATGTCGGTGGAAGATCTATCGAATTGTTGTACGTAGATGATACTGCTAAATTAACTCGCCTAAATAACGTACGATTTGCCCAGAGACATATTTATAGTATAGACTACAAAAGTAACACTGAAAAGCTGTTTGCTTACTTGCAGCCAGTTGGCAGGAACTCATTTAAGTCATCACGAGGGAGTGACAGAACATGTCATTAACTAATTTGTGACATTTTTAATCTATGATTACATGATTGGAATAGACACAAATAGACACCTAGGTTATATTACAAATTCCTGCCAATTTCTCGCGACTTAGTCGTTCGCGTGAATTTTTTTTTTATACAATTTTTTATCCCTTTTTCGCCCCCTTAGGAGTTATTGTTTTAAAACTGGTTAAAAACATTTTTAATTTCTTCCATACTATTTTTGACACTCTTTTTTTCAACTCTTTAATGTTGAGTTAATTTCAGTGTTAACTGACATCTGCGAAACAAGCTTGAACTTAGAGTAGAAGTCGCTAGTAAATGAAACTGGTTTATTATCTAATTGTGTTATTATAAATAAATAAATTGATATTATGTACAAAAACATTGCCATAAAAGCTTCTGGGTAATACGATTAATGTGTAGGTATGCGAATTTTTTACTGTAAATCAGTAACATTACAATAATCCTTAGCAATATTTGAACAACAATAAAAGGTTCATATTTTATTTCTCGTTTTTATTCTCATTTTAACCATTGCCTTTTATGTAATAGTCTCATCATGTTTATTTCTTTCAATAAAATATTCTTAAACGGTTGCAAACAAAACATATTTTACGCGGCAATAAAGTGGTCCCAGGTGTTTCGTATGCCTACTTATAGTCCGGGCGTACGTCTCTAGAGGGCAACACTGATAAGGAACATCTAAGTTACATCGTTTTTATAAGCGACTCTCTTTTACGAGAAACAAAGTGATTAATTGTCTACAGCAGCGATAATCTTTTTCGTTGCTCAAATAAGTATTTTACTATAGGTATGAAAGCTAGTAAGACCTCTATTTCAACGAAATAGACATTAATCTACATTAATTTGTAGAACTATTATAATAAAAGTGTAATTACTCTGAATAGTTTAACAGAAATCTCAAAGATAGCTTCCTTTTTTTAAATTATAACTGCTTGGAAAATGAAAACAAAACCAACAATTAATTTCGTAAACTTAACATTAATTAAATTTTGGTAAAGATTTACAATAAGTCGATTCCCATTACAGAACAGTATCAATTTTTCAATGGTTACCTTGTTATTAGTCAATTTAATTAATAATGTGAACGTAAATAATGATTGCTATTGATGTAATGGCTTTTAATGTAATAAGTAAGTTATTTTTAAGATATTAAATGGGAATTACTCTACTGATATGGATGATGCTGTTGGACCCTTGGAAAATATATATAATACCTACATTGAAATTGAAATTAATATCATTTTTATACTAAAGCTCACTTGTGTCACTTCCTGCGAATAGGAGGCTGTAAAAGTAAGCTAAGGGTTATCTCTAGGCCTTTTCATTAGGATTCCGCACAAAGAAAAATGGAACGGCTTTTCTCAAAAACTATGTAATGTACAAACTTGAACTTTGGCATAGCGATAGTACTGAAACATACCACATATTTCGTAATAGTTAATATTTTAAAATATTCATAGGATAATTAAAAAAAGATGATCTATCTCCAAATTTATTGAACCTAGATTTTTAAAAGTTTATAGGAATACGAAACCTTATCTTAAGCTTACAGGAAAAATATAACGAAATTTCTAGATCCTATGTATCTCCAGAAATAAAAATTAGAAATTTAATCTGAATAAAAAAATTAATGTATCTTTGTGTTTGTCCTACACGTTGTAACGTGTTTTTTTTTTGTTGTCCTGCACATTGTTTAGGCTGTCAGTATTGTTTTCCTTGGTCAGAATGACCCATAAAAATACTAAGAAAGTGACATTTTGTTTTACGGTCTTATTCATTTCTTTTTATCGCTCGAACGAACGTTGAGTTTTATCAATTTCACGTTATTTACTTGTTATTTACCTTAATTTCATAATAGTACTATCACGAAAAGTAAAAAAGTGCCGTGTACTATCCATTTCGAACTATCAACAGGTTACCACCTGAAGAAAGGACGCCCTTTCCTTTCTTTTTTTTTCTCTTTACTGTCCTTTTTATTTATTATCGTTACCTGTCTCCATTGCACGGGCTGACATCTGGACTCGTTTTGTTAAAATTTGTTGGAGCTGACCTGACCTACGGCCCCGATCTATATAAACTGTGGCGAATCAAGGTAACATAATTTTACCTATTTTTTTACCATCGCTACCAATCACGCAGTAACCGTCGTCAAGATCCATCCCCGTAGGACCTCGGACTTCAACGACGCCAAGAAGTTTAAGTGTTTAATGTTACTTTTTTTTTTGGGGCCATAACATCTCTCTTCTAAAGTTATTTATTATTAGTAGTTATTATACCTAAAGTTAATTGTGTACTTATCGTGGATTTTGTTACTCCTTAAATTTCACAGTTGTAATTCTCGTTATCGACCAAACGGGCCACCGTCCTCGTTATTCTTAAACTTGTTCTATAAAATTATAAATTAAATAGTAATATTCCACGAAAATCAAAAGGTAAATACAGTTGACTTCCGAGTGACTTTAAAAGCGTTTGAAAAACTTAAATATAACTTGTTCGATACAACAATAAATTAAACAGTAAAATAGTAATATAGTTAACTTTTGAGTGACAGTCTTGATGTAATTTAGATGCAATAAATCGGATACAGCCCCAGTTTGCTCTTTTTTCTTTTCCAAAATTATTATTTTATACCTACTATGTTTTTTACTAAATGAGGGGCAACCAACGGTTGCACCCGGAGGAGATAAACGTTACAACGCATTTCAAAATTATGCGTCCGTTTGTGATGAAACTTTGGTGAGTTGTTCTCCGTACGCCAGCGAAGGCTTATGAATTATCTAATTTAGTAAATAAAAAACAACGCGAACGAATAATAGTACGAAAAACTCCCCTAATTTTGTAATGTGTAATGGAGCTCAACGACGTTACTGTCGCCGGGTAGGCCTAGCTGACGTCACATCCTGCCTGCCACCTAATGCTGCCAAGTCGTGAGGGAAGTGACTTCAGGCAAGTCTATTAAAGCAGATTCGCGCCAAGACGTGAATATTTTTTCAGGATTCGCTACTCATCATTCATCGTTCGCTATTCATTACAACATAGTCTGTGATTTGTCAGTATTGGAAAAGTGTCTACAACGTTGTGTGTGGTTTTTATCGCGGTAACAAATGCTAATATCTTGATATAAGAAACTTGTATACGTATACATACATTCGCATGGAGAGTATAGATGATAAACTGCCGATCTGACGCGATAAACTACCGCTTTGTCAAGTAAGTCCAAATCATGGACGTATACTCTCAAATAAAGTAAGTATTTACTGCCAAAAGTGGCGTTGACGTCAAGGTGTTTATGCTTTAATGGTCTGTGTGCCCCAAAAGTAAAATTGGTGTAACACTATATATGTATGAGCTTACTGCCTCTAGAAATTCTATAAGGTTGGACTTATTAAGCAGAGAAATTTGTAAATAAACCAGCAAGTTAGAAAATCATTACTCTAGCAAACAGTGCAGAAAAAATAACTTGAAAACCTGGCCAGCTACAGCTTTTCATAATAGTACCTCAGAGAGTTTTATGCTGTAAAAGGGCTGTTCGGTAAATTCCTTTACGATCCGTGAGAAAGGAACATTTTTATTTCCAGCAATAAAATTGTAGCGCATTTATAAATTTGTGTTACATTACCTACGCTCTCGGGTGCTCACTATGTAATAATAGTACAGTAGTATGTATTTTAGTATGTCCGTAGTTAATACGCTCTACGAAACAATTTTGTTTCCCTCCCTGTTATTAGATAAAGGCTCTTAGGCGCTCGTAACGAAATAGCGCCTAGATGTTTCATCGATCACTGAGGTTACGATGTGCATGACCAGTTTAAGCATGGCTGATTTAGTGACATTATTATCGAGCATCACTGTGCTCCGTAGAGTTCTCGTTGGTGCTGGCTATACCATATGACGTCGTTAAGTCAGGTCAGAGCCCGAAGTTCTGGAAGAGGACCTGGAGTTCATTGATCAGCACGAGGACAACCATCACGAATGTTTTTGAGAGTAAAAGCTCCTCTAATTCAGACTCACCCTAGAAAGGCTAGGTTACAGATTTGTCATTGCCGGAAAAAAATAATGAATAAATTCATTCATATTGAGTGATATACGACTATAGCCGCTAAAATTCCTACAATGATCCTTGATGATGATGATGATGATGATTTCTACACTGGATGCTTCCTAGCGTTGTGTCGAAGCGTGTCATGAAGTGAACTTATAAGTAAAGACTTATTTACAATAATTTACGACAAATAAAAAGTACATATACTGCCTAAAATAAATTCATTTATGGTAAACATAATATACGCCTTACAATAATTGAATTTTCATTCATTCCAATAAGCGCCACATTCATTACTCGAGATACATTTAATTCGCCGTTGACCTTGATAAACTACAATATGTATGTATGTACGTGTATACATATATACTTATCTATACGGAAGAAGAAATGCATTATTATCTAATACGAACTGTTAGTTAAGGCAAAGTTGTAGTAATAAAACAAGAAAATATAAACAAATGGTGTAACTAGTGTTGTAAGAATAAAATAGGAAAATGTATTAAAGTAAGTAGCTTAAATGTAATGAATTGAAATAACAAGAAATTTGTGGAAAGAAAAGGTCCCTAGATAACTTAAAATAGGAATAATTTAATTAACTGCATACTTTATTAAAATAAATAAAAGTAAACAAATATAATAGAATAAGAAATAAATAAATAAAACAGTAGTAAATAAAGATAAGGCATGAATGAATAAAGACAATAAAGAAAAGATACAAGAATAGGGACGATAGTAGATAGTAACTAAAGATAGTAACTTCGGATCTAAGAAAGAGGGAAGAGATGGATGAGGAAGGATTAAAAGTGATAGTGTGTAAGAAAGAAGAGAAAACAAAATAGTAGGTAATGTCTCTGATATAAAGCCAGGGGAAGCCGTACAAAATAAAAATAAAACGAGCTGTCCAAGCTGATAAATACACTCTTGTAATTTTGTATGTAGGTTATAAAATATTATTATTTCCATTTGAATAAATTATTTCAAAAAATTATCCCGACTGGGGGTCAAAACAGAACGTCTTTGCTTATCATATCTCTTTACAATTATCTAGGTATATTCTGCTCAGTCATGTTCCCCGGTACTATAGAGTTCTCGACCCGTCGTAAGAGGAGCACAATAGCCATGACAAATGATGCCCATGACCACCTTCTACCATCACACCGCTCGCCACCAGCAGGGATTTCATCCTCACGCCTTGGAACCCAAATGGTCACGCACGGTTCGGTTTCAAAGGAGCTTTCTCCCTCGAACTGTGAGGTTGTGGAATGAGCTCCCTGTCGAGGTTTTCCCAAGAGACTACAGCATGCGGTTCTTCAAAAAGGATGTAAAAAGGTTTTTACAGGGTCGGCAATGCGCAGGTGATGCTCCTGGTGTCGCAGGCGTCCATATGCTACGGTAACCTCTTAACATCTGGCGGGCCGTATGTTTACTTGCCGCCTTCGTGGTATACAAAAAAAATTGACAAATTGGGATTGTAGAGATTATAATAAGAACGCGTAGTAAATACAGTTTTTTTGACATAAGGCAACAGAAGCAACATAGGTACACAATATAACCCAGGTATGAGAGTAAAAAAAAACGTGTAGACTTTTATGTTATATTTTTTTCGGGAATACCTCCCTGCCCGTGACGCGCCGCGTCATGCCATACTTTGTCCCATTTTACATTTAGTAATTTGACACTTGATAGGTTGTAATTATTTTCAATTAGTCGAAATACAATAAATATTATTTGTGTAAATAAATCCATAAAGCAAGCAAACAACAATAAATTGGTATTGTTTAAGCTTTGAATACTTGTAATTATTGGCAGTTATTCAGTTTCAGATATAAATCTGTCATGAGAGGCAATTATAGTTACTCGTAATATATTTCACACATATTTCCCTGGATTTTTTACTTCCGGGTTTCAGCTTTAATAGCCCTAATATCTAAAAAGCGAGAATTTAATATGATCACCATTTTTTGGCTGACGTTTCGGCCGAATTGCATTGGCCGTGGTCTCAACCAAATCTTCAAGGTAATCGTGTTAATTTCCCGTGTTTTAGATAATGTTTTAGACAACGCGAAAATTTAAAAGTTTATAAGTTTAAAAGCTCTAATAATAATAAATAAAAAGTATTAAGTGTTAGTAAACAGTTATTACAGACATTATGCTAGGTATATCTTGCGTCACCGAATCCATCAAAATAAAGTTAACAAATTGCTTTTGTGAAATAGTAATGAACATGAGATAAAGAATCAGAAAAACGCAGTTGACGAAACGCGCGCTCACACACAGAACATATTAATAATTTTTAAACAAAATAAGCGAATTCAAAAAATAATAAAAATTTCTTTTAGTACTTGTTTTGGTTTTTATTTTAAAATAAGAAAAGGGTAGATTTACCGTTTTTGGAGAATAAGAACAATATTTAAAATATGAACTATGTAGTCCACAAAACGTCGAACATATAAATTATATTATACAGTTCAAATATTTGTTTGTCTGGAAAAGCTTGGCTTATTTTCACATTTCGAAGTAAATTCAATTTAACGTTACAAATTGCTTGCCTGATATTCAAGTACCTGCGCATAGTTGAAATTCCGTGATTGTTACCAACACAATGGATCTTTTGCATTGTAATATTTAATGCATAATAATATTTTACCATTGCAAAAGGTGGTATATTAAATAATTATTACGTAAATATATTTGGAGTTATGTATAATATATAAATGTAAAAGTTCTGTATGTACTAATAAATACTCGCTTAAGTGGTTTATTTAACAAATATGATTTTTTTTAATACAATATATGATTATCTACTGATGTTTATCATATCAAAAATATTTCTTACCAGGTCCAATTAAACGTCATCGTCCTTATAATATGTATTTGTTACAATAATATGTATTTCTTATATTGTAATATGTAGGTATTGTTGTTGTCTTTATGAAGATCTAAATACAATAATTTCATGAAATCAATTTTAATTTGAAACATTTCAAACCCTTGCTGTTGAACAAAATATGCGACATTGTTTGGAAAGAAATTAACTTAGGCTTAAGGCGATTAAATAATTTATATAAGAACGATTTATTAAGTTTAGGGACGTTTCGAAATATTTCAAGTCAATATCAACTTCGCGACATGGACATCATTTGAATGAAAATCAATTTATTGTTGAATATAAACTGAATATCATCATTTTTTTATTTATTTAAATAATTAAACTCAATTAAACAAATGTAATAGAAAGATTTCATAGAGTAAGCAAGCAGAATAAAATTTTTATAAAAAAATTAAACCGACTCCGAATAATTAAATTTGATGGTTATTGAAGTCGGTGCCAAATCAATGTTCGACAACGGAAACTATTAGTTTAGTAGGCTTGGCACCGACTTCAGTAACTGTAAAATTTAATTATATGGGTATTTGTATCGTATTTTTATAAATTTATTTTTATACTTAAGTTTCGATCCGTAAGGGATAGTTATTTCATACTTTTCAGTGTTCTTTTTTGAAGTCGGTTTAATTTTTTTATAAAAGTTTTTTTATTTCTCCCTTTTGAGTGACCTTGGCCTAAATAAATATCTAGAGCAGGTCTACAATTAGTTTATTTTCTAATTCTGGAGCGCAATGTGTTAACTTCTATTCTATTGAGGAGCACAAACCGTGAGCTTTCACAATAAAGGATGCGAACAGATCGAACATGGGATATTATTGCCCATTATGGCCATTATCAATATCATCAATATAATATCATATCAATATCAATCAGTTATAAAAGAGCAGTGTAAAGGTTGCATCCTAATTACACCCTAGCAGTATTCTTACAATCCGAAGACTACAGCCACCAGCCGTATTCTCTGTCCGCCACAAGACTGACTCTACTGACTGAATTTATTATATCACAGACAATTTATATCTTCTCCCTACTTTACCATTATACCATACTACCATTATACCATGTGGGGACAACGATAGTTAACAAATGACATACAAGAGAATCATCAATATAAATAACCAGGTCGCGTTATTTGGTGTATCTTTGAAACCAAAGATTTAATACCAGTGAAATTTCAATGGGACCAATCTGGAAGTGTATCCTTTCGAACAAAAAAAGAATTTTCCAAATCGGTTCATAAATGACGGAGTTATGAGGTAACAAACATTAAAAAAAAACATACAACCGAATTGAGAACCTCCTCCTTTTTTGGAAGTCGGTTGAAAAAGAAAACTCTTTGAAATTAAAGTCGCAATATCTCTCTTTTTAGATATTACAGTTGATTAAAATAACTTTTATTTTATATCTTTTGTTTTACGGATAAAAAATGTGTTATAAGATTAACAATGCTTTTTTTCACAGTAATGGCGAAGGTTGGCAATGAAAATTAATACATTGCTAAGATAAGGTGAAATAACATTGACAAGTAAGAAAACCTGCAATTCTCGTTATCTGAATAGGTACTTAATTGTGTAATTTTTAAATTATACAAAGAACAATAAGAGATCTGTGAGAGAAAGAAAAATATAGAATGTTCTCTTTTTATAGTAGTCATAAAAGTCGATTTATTTCGTGGGATTGGTACGTGCGATGGCCTAGGAACCTATCACTGACTGGTTCCTCTTTGCTATCAGTAACATGTCTCAAGGTGTAGTGTTGTATCTTAATTAATGATCTGTCCATCTCGAATGGAATGTAGCTCAAAGTATAAGTACCTTTGTGTAAAAACTAATGTATTTTGTTATCTCGCAAAGATTATAATTAGTGAAAGTACTTACTCGTAAAACGACGACCTAGATGGCACAGTGATTTAGCCGTTGTATCCAAGTACGGAAGATTCCGGGTTCGATTCCCGGTCGGATCAATTCAGGAAATTAACTTTTCTAGATCGTCTCGGGTCGGGGTGTAGTAAAATATGTATTTCAAATATGATAATTATAATAAAAAATTGAATATTGAAAAAGGGAAAATGATAATTTAATAGTCATCATGTTGTAGAAGATTGTAATTATATAGTATTGTCTCCAGTAAAATTTTCGTGAGTTTTTCATATAAAAAAGTTGTTGAAAGCTTTTAGGCATGTGAACGAGGGCTCGTCCGAATTGAATGACACCAAACGCTTATAATTAAAACTCCTTACTTTACAACCCAATAACTGTTTTCTGGACAAGAAAAGTTTTGATTGCAATTTGATGAAAGGAGTGAAATATTCATCTACCGTTTTACTCCCATTAAACGCTCAAGTTCAATTATGAAGTGACTTCATAAAAGGATTTCTGTTTCGCAGGTATATAAATTGTGCATGTAGGTACGTATTTATGTATAAAGTTTGTCAAGTTTTAACAAAATATACCTATTGAGTTAATTTAAATGTTACTCATATTTTGCTTTGATAAATCTATTAAAAATTGATTTTAAAAAAACTTTCTTGTATTACTATTTTATTATTTTGACGACCTCCGTGGCGCAACGGCTAAGTGCGTCGGAAAGTAAACGGGGGTTGCGGGTTCGATTCCCGTCACGAGTCTGGGTGTTTATGTATAATATGTACTTATTTACAAAAGTATATAAGTAGTATATCAATTGTCTAGTATCGATAACACAAGCGCTGTGCTGCTTACTTTGGGACTAGATGGTGCTGTGTGAAATGTATATTACATCATATCACATCACATCACATCATATTATATTCTATATATTAGATTGTATTGTTATCAGTCCGAAATATGTCAAAATTTGAGCGTTCGTTCGTTAGTATTGTGTAGATCAAAAAGTCGAATCAAATAATAGCTTTTAAAAAGTTCTATCGATATTTATCATAACATGAGTTCTATAAAGGGCATGTAAAGTTGTCATTGTTATTGTGTCTTGGTTAAAAGCGATCGATCAGAATTCATTAATTACTGTTATCATTAAATACAGTTCATGAGATGAAATCGAAGTATAGTACAGATTTGTAATGATATAAATATAGAACATAATGTAACATAATTTCCCTTTTGGTGTGGATAGAATAATAACGCGCAGTAAGTCACATGTCGACGTCACTTCTATCCGGCCAAATAACAACTTAAATCGAAAAAGACAGACGCGGCTGAAAATTTAAGGTAAAGTTCATAAAATGTTTTAAAAATATATCGTAATGTCAAATGTAAATAGTATATTGTGCAACAAGTGCGGTAAGTTGTCGATTGCCCTCAAATTAATTAGTAAATCTTGCACTGTTACATACGTAAATATCCTCAAACTGTATCCCCAATAAAGTATTCAAAGAGGACGGAAGATCTTTATATCTTTCGCCTCTAGAAATCTTATCATTCTCCTCATACACTTTCACCGATGCATGCTAGTGCTTTTGTCATTTCTGTCAGCTAACACTCTGGCTATTTAATCTTCATAAGTCAACCTTAGTTTTCTTGGCTTCTGCTACCGCTAATTTTGGCTCAAGTAGATTTCCTTCGTCAATCTTTTATACCTCATTCTTTCCATGATTATTTTCTTCAACCATCTATATACTCCTTTTTTCACTTCTTTCTTGCATTATTATTTTAATAATAAAGGGCGACGTGCCTCTCATTAATGCGTCGACATCTCTGAGCCCCTTACCTTCACAGCCGTATTTTAAGAGCTTCAGCTCTAGAATTTTAAATAAATTTTATACCACCTACGTCACCGTAATAATTAACATTATGTAATTTAAAATCGTGTTCCAAACTACTTAGACGCGACGGTTATACAACCTTCGTTTCGCAATCGAATAATTATATTTTAATTGCAAGGAATTTGAGTCAAGTCAAATTAATGAAAATTTCTAATTACAAGAAACAAAAACACAAACGCTACGTTTCATTTAACAAAATTCCGTCAATTGTGAGTTTGACTCTCGCATAGACAATCCGTCCAATATTGTTAAAATGTTAATATTGTAAACCTTGTTTCTGAAAACTTTTTATCGTTATATTTTTCCTTTACATTTCCTGAAATTTGTAGAAATCTAGATCCAATAACAGTTGACAGTTTATAAGATATTAAGAAGGGTATGAAGGGTCAAATTAAGTTAAACAAGTGCAATTATTCAATTTGCCGCCATGAATATTTTAAAATGTGGGTATTACTATGATAAATGACAATGCCTAAATTCGCTACCATTGGTCTCAGAGTAACCATTATATTTAAAAAGTATATTTTCTGGAGCGCAATGGTAAATAAAGCTTATGCGCAGATAACGTTATCTCGTGTTATTTGGTGTATTTTCGAAAGCGAAGTTCCAATAACGGTAAAATTTAAATGGGACTACTCGGAAATATCAAATTTCAGAGGTTTCAAATAAAAAAAATATTTTTGAAATCGGTCTACAATTGACAAAGTTATCGGTGAACATATATAAAAAAAATGCATACAGACGAACATACATAGAATCTCCTTTTTTTGAAGTCGGTTAAAAATGAGGCGACACTTCTAACTAATGTTATCGAAACATGACACACGACACTCTTAATGTCACTGACATTGACGTTTCGGATTTTTCTATTTTTCTTTAACAAGGCAAATAATGTGCCTACATCTATATACTTGCTTGTGGACTCCTTAGAATAATAAGTTCTTCCAAGGTGGATTCTAAATGTGTAAACTTGATTTCTGGCAATTTCATGAGATTGTATATACATAAATAACGAAACTCCTGCTGTGTTTCTGAATGCCTTGATTGTCTATAATCTTTATTTAATGTTCAAGGGACATTGGATTTGCTTATTGATTTGGAAAATGTAGCGATGCGCGCGCTATTTATTTTTTTGTAATGTTTTTAGATTCGTTAGCTATTTTGCACTTGTTACTGTATTATTTTGAAGTGGTCATACTCGTAATCACCCATACAATAACACAAAATAAAAGTGGGTAGTTTGCAGTGAAACTGACAACACATGTTTTTCCTTGTCTCCATAAATAAACAAATATTTTGATTGTTATAAAATTGATTAATATAATCGGATTCATAGTGAACTAGCTTATAGTTATAGATAGTGGCAGTGCTTAGATATAATTGCTTACCACAGGGGAAGAGCTGCATTAAATATACATCGTGCAAATACGTTAACTTTTAAATTTTATATGGAATATAAATTCTAACTAATAAAGTTGTATAAACAACTCGGAGCGAGTATAGTGTTGAAGAAATTGTAAAACAACTTATTTTTTTACATATATATTTATTATCTTTCTGGTGCTGGGTGATTTGTGGCTAATACATTCTGAGACTTTATTGTTGTGCGAAATTTATTCAACAACAGAAATTTTGTGTAGTTGTCCTTTATTGCAGAGTGCATTTTTGTGCTGAAATTGTTGTACTGAATTGTTTATATGAACATGACTCTAACACGTAGGTCACGAACTTGTGCTGGTTGCCACAATGTTATAAGAAATAAACAATTCATGAAATGTCCTGTATGCGAAAGTTATTATGATCTAGAATGTATTAATATCTCCTTTAAAAGATTTTCCGCGATGACTCAACAATGTAAGCAATCCTGGAGATGTCCCGAGTGCAGTACCAAACAACCAAAAATTGATAATGCCAATACGCCAGTGCGTGGTCAGTATCATCTAACAGACTCATCTGGTGAGGGTTCTGGAGGTAAAGCATACGTCGAAAAGGACAACGCAACAAACAAGACCACTCACAATAAACAGCCAGATGTTGCTAAGTCCATTCAACTCAAAATCGGAACTAGTAGCGAAAGGGATGATCACATCGGTTCTAACAAAGCAATGAAAACTGCAGGTGATAGTATCACTTTAAGTAATATTGAAGAACTGCTCAATAAAACTGGATATCAAAATATCAGACATGATTAGACGGATAGAATCGTCGATTAAAGTAGAGATGTCGAAACTAATACGTAGTGAAATTGATATTCTTAAAACCGAATTTACTGAAGCAACGGATTTCCTGCAAGCTAAACAATGCGACATGAAGTTGTCGATTCAAGAAGCTAATAAAATGATTGTAGAACTAGAACACAAGGTAAATAATCTGCAACATGATATGACGACACTTAATACTAAACAAGCTACTAATGAAAGACTAACTCGAAGTCATAACGTCGAAATTCAGGCAATTCCAGAAAACAGAAACGAAAATGTTATTGTTCTTATTAAAAAATTATGCGAGTATGTGTCATACTCTATAGCAGATTCGCAAATCGCAACTCTGTGATTAGACGCGAGGATTGGGACAGTATGTGCGAGGACCTATGGTTGACTGTTTTACCTAATGAATTTTATAATGACACTACACATTTGCTGTTGCTATTTACCAAACTATTTACCAATTGATACCTTATCGGCTTTTTATGACAACTGTTCACGCGTAATTTCATGTATCGATTACCATACCAAAGTGCTTATTACGGGCGATTTCAATCTTCCTAATATTGTGTGGACTAAAACAAAGCATACTCTATTACCGAATGACACAAAATCTTCGTTGCTGATCGATATGATGGCCTTTGGCGATCTGAGACAGTTCAACAATGTAACTAATGATAACAATCGTGTTTTGGACCTCATTCTAACTAATATTCAAAGTCTTGAGGTTGGAACTGCGGAAGGTTTGAGTAAACAAGATAGGCATCATCCTCCCTTACATATTCAACTGCATGTAAAATGTACAAAAAGTAGTCCAATGAAGCGTAATAAGCATAATTATAAATATAACTTCTATGAGGCTAACTATAAAGAAATAAATAAAAATCTTAGAAATGTAAATTGGGAGGTTGAGTTTAACGACTTAGATGTTAACAACACATTGCAATGCTTTTATAATATCTTATTAAAAATTATTTCCATAAACATTCCTTGCAAACGAGATGTCTGTCGCTATTTTCCTAGTTGGTATAATGAACCCCTAAAAAAATGTATCAAGGAAAAATTAAAGTACCATGCCAGATACCGAAAATATAATAATCCCCGCGATTACGATACATTTGCTCTCTTGCGCACCAGGTCCAAAAAGATGATTGTTGAATGTTACAACCTATTCATTAATTCAATCGAAGAATCTCTTCTAAATGATAACAAGCGTTTTTGGCAATGTATTAAGAGTAAGCAAACCTCCACCTTGATACCTCAGGTGATGTCATTTGGCGGTCTGACGGCCAGCAATGGCGAAGATATTTGTGAACTATTTTCAAAGTTTTTTGCATCGGTATTTGATAGTGACAGGGATGAGAATGTGAAAGATGTTATACATGACTCAAGTATGATGAAAGCGAATGGTCTTTCGAGCATAAAATTGAATTATGATGAAATCGTTCAAAAAATAAAACAATTAGATCCAAGAAAGGGTGCGGGGCCAGATGAAATCCCTTCATATTTTGTAAAATCATGCTGCGAGAGTATTGCCATGCCGTTAGTAATATTGTTTAATAGGTCACTTCATAATGGGATTTTCCCTAATACCTGGAAAATTGCTCACATAATACCAATACATAACAGTGGTAGTAAAGCTCAATGTGAAATCTTTAGACCAATAAGCATCCTTTCTTGTTTTGCAAAACTGTTCGAAAAGCTTGTTTATCCTTATATCTATACGCATGTTGAGCCTTTTATCTCACAAAGGCAACATGGATTTGTTAAAGGGAAGTCAACTGTTACTAATCTACTAGAATTTCAAGAGTTTGTTTGCACAGCTTTGGAATCTCGTGAGCAAGTGGACTGTGTACATACAGATTTCAGAAAGGCATTCGATAGGGTTAATCATTATCTTCTATGCGCAAAATTTCAAGAGTACTATGGTATTCATGGTGATTTGTTGAGGTGGGTTATATCCTATCTCTTGAATCATACTCAAATAGTAACATTGAAAGGGTTTAAATCCTCACCAACACCTGTCAATTCGGGTGTTCCGCTGGGTTCACATTTGGGACCCCTTTTGTTTATAATGTTTATAAATGACTTGGTTTCATTTTTAAGTAGTGACTGCTTGCTTTATGCCGATGTCTTGAAGATTTTTAGAATGGTTAAGAATGAATCGGATTGTGTGCATCTTCAAAAAGATCTTGATGTCTTCTTTGACTGGTGTAATCTGAATCACATGCACCTTAACCTTGATAAGTGTTTTACTTTATCATATACGAAACGTCAAAACAATTTGTGTTATCCTTACAGTGTCGATCAGAGGGTGCTTGTTCGAAAGGAAGCTGTGAAAGATCTAGGAGTAATTTTAGACAGTAAATGGACATATCGAGAACATTACGCTTCTATTGCTGATAGATGTAATAAACTAGTGGGATTCATTCTTCGAACTACAAGAGGTTTCAGATCATATAAGAGCGTTTTGCATCTGTATTCGGCACTAGTTAGGAGTGTCCTAGAGTACGGATCCATTATCTGGTCACCTTACTACGCTATCCACATTTCCAGGTTTGAGAATATCCAGAAGCGCTTCTTATACTTAGTATCTGTTCGTTACGGAGTCAGACGTTCACTTAACAGTTATGAGAATTGTTTGAGATACTTTAAATTAGAAAGGTTAGATAGCCGAAGAAATATAGCTTACCTCGTCTTACTATACAAAATCATAAATTCGTTAGTGTCTACTTGTGTATTACAGAAAATAAATATTAACACTAACTACATATTGCGTCAGCCTAAGGTGTTCCATACGTCACCGGTCACCATAAATGCCGCTTTGTATGGTTCTTTAAACAAAATGTGCACTCTATACAACGATCTCTCTCGAGCAAACAATAATTTAGATATTGTTGGTCAGAAACTGGGTGCGTTTAGAGCCAGTGTCAGGCGCTGTTTAGATTGTGATTGAAGTGTCTTATTATTATTCTCTTTGATGTAAATTAGTTATTTTAATACAGTCGGTGAGTTTTGTGTACTGTCCACTGTGTTTGTTTGTCATTGTCTGCTGTAACTGGTAACTATATGATTAATGCACGATGTATACACAAACTTTAGTCACAAGAGTGTCAAAGACCTAGAAATAGAATGTAATTTTAGCATGTAAGTTCTTGTAACTGTATTGTGTATCAAATAAAAAAAAAAATACTGAGCATGCAAATTTGTGGATCGGGCAAAGTTCCATAATTTTAAACATTGTCCTTTCAAATTTGTATTTACGAAAAAACCCATTAGGATCGGTTTAAATAATCGGGGTATTTAAATAAAAAATAAAGGGTTCTGTACACGGGAGAAGGTTCAGTACCTGGTACTGAGCTTAACTCGATGTCGATAATGCATGAGTATTTCTGTATGTTGGTACCTTAAACGAAGAATGATGAGATTTGAGGAGGCGAAAGAACTATGTAAGGACCGCGACACTCAGTTTTCTGTCCTCTTTCACTATCCCGATAGGGATACAGCGCGAGAATATGTAAGTATGTTTAGCTTCAACCAGGTAGTTAGTGGTTAAAGTCATGTCGCAGTTAATTAAAGTCATCATGTCATGTCAGAATTGTTTGTGGTTATTTTATTTCCGAAAATTTTTTATCCTTTTAATTATTAGCAATCTTTGACTCAAAACTAAAGCCCGTTTTCCTAGGATTTATTACGGAAAAAATTCTTAATACGGAAAAAATACGGAAAAAAGAAAAAACAACGCAAAATTGAACGATAAAATTTTCTGTTATTCGCTTTTTATAAAACGCCTGTGGAAAACTTTTAGCAATAAATCTTAAACATTTTTTCTTTAGTAGTGATTACAATGAAAAATATTTTTAATATATATTGTCATAATAAAAAAAACATCTCTGCTATGAATAGTGCAGTAATACAAAATCTTTATTTATTCCTCGTTTATTTGTGTATTCACTCTTAACTTCTAAAGTTCTAATTGGATTATGAGCGATATGTATTTTCATTTAAAATATTTAACGAGGAAGGTTTATATGTTACATTCACATTTAATCCATAGATGTTAGTTTTTATAACGTAATTATAACTCCAGGTAGTCCGTCCCGTACTACAAACTGAGGGCAAATAAAATCAAATGAATTGTAAATGTGTGGGTGTATTTTCTACCGAAGTGGTGATCGATCGGCTTATCTGATAATAAATGTGTGTCGTATGGACAGATAAGTTAGCTTGTCTGATTTACCTTATCGTTGTTGCTTGGCCGCGGCGTCTGGAGGTATTTATAGTCTATGGTCTAATATCAGATTTGTTGACGTTTCGTTGTTAAGTCCCAGAGTAAAGTCGGTGCCGGTTGCTAGTAATGTTATAAAAATGAAACGATATTCGTTTGTAGATCGACTGCTATCATGTGCTAGTACCAATAGAAATAATACCACTACTCTAGGAATAGAAATAATGTTATTTTTAAGGTCTCGGAGTACATTATTTTTACTGACAGGTTTTCAAATTAAATGAAAGGTCAAAGGATATTATATCGGTATCAAATAGCATGTTGGCAACTAAACTCAATATTTGTGGCATAGTGATTTAAACAAACGCAATACTATCGCGGAGGATCTGAATTCAAAACTTGATTGTGTGTTATGTATTATAGTTAACCATGTTACATTTATAATTATCTATACCTTCAAAATAACATTGTTATAATGTTCATTTCGTTCATCAGACAACACTAAGATTTAATTTCTTGCCAACTCTTTATAAAATTTACTACATAGTTTAAAAAAAACCTAATTTATATTGCTTATCAAATGATGCTATCGTTTGATAGTTCAACCAGAAGTATCGGTCGAATCGATCGGTACATCGGTATCAATTTCTACCGTTGCGCGTCGTAAAGAAATGTTTTATTTTTTAAAGAGAGATATCATAAATAAGCGTCTTTCATCTCCTTTTTTTATATTCCGTGTCAAACTGAATAAGCGAGATATTACCTAAATCTTAACAGTAGCTTGTTACGAAGGGTTGATGACAGGATTTTATATTCGTATCTAATGTTTTCTTTGCTTGGGTACTTTGTGTCGTTCGCCGCTAATCAATACATAGTATGAAAAGAAGTTCCTGATAAGCGTCTCTCCCTCTGTCTTGTATTTTCGTACTAATCTCGAGAACCACTGATCAGATTTGTTTGTGGTTTTTCAGTTATGGTCTGAATTTCTCCAGGAAGATTATTGTGTTTTAAATATTGCCCTAGCACAAACATGTAGGATCTTAGCATTAACGGTATTAGTGAATTAAGTCGGAAATCAGAATATTTAACTGATTTCACTAGAAATATTTATGGAGACATGAATTGTAGGTACATTTTACTGGTCGTAATAAGATAAGTAATATTGGAGCGGGGTTTATGTAAATTTTTTTGAACACTGTAAATTATACTGGAACATAATTTTTGTAGATGTGTATTGTATTTCACGTTTACAATCTAATTGTCAATTAAATATTTGATCTATAGAAGTACCTACTAAACAAAAAAGTCACATCATCCTACAAGCTATTAAGGATAGGCTAACAGAATTCCTAATATTTTCCTTTTGATTACTTTGGAATGAAAAAATCAATAATCTGTATATGTAATAAGCTGTATTATTATTATGTTAATGCATCCAAAGAATCCGTGCTAATATATAAATGCTAAAGTGTCTCTGTCTAACTCTTACCATTTCATTACTAAACCATTGTATCATTTTTGATTAAAACATTTATTGAGTTAAATCCTGGACCAAGACATATGTTACTTTTTCAATTCTACGCGACTTTTTACATTACAGACGCAATTTTATACTTTTATAGAAATGGAGTAAATATATAGCTATTAAATGAAATTGCACGTAATAGTTAAGAAACTAGTTGCTTTCATGATTCCAAACAATTTTCTATTCTAAATTAATTAATTTTCGTTCTTCGTGTTTGTTGACTGGAGGCAATTTTCTATCGGTCTCCCGCGATACAGGTTCGCCTAGTGCGGGTTTGCTGTCACTGTGTTTTTACATTGTTATAATGGATAAACTAATTATTATTATTATTATAATTAATTTTCTATCCGTTGCCATGGCGACACGTAATATAACCACGTCCTAATGGAACGTTAAATCTGTAAGCCATGATGGAGCACTGCTCGTTGCGAACATTGTTCGATATATCTGTGTAGCTTGTTCCACTTTAAAAGATAAATTGCTGTTATGAATTCACGCTTATTTCATGGTATTAAAATCCACTATTGCAAGATTTAATCCGCTTTGCCATGCCTTTTGTAGAATTAATTGAGTTATTGGTTCAATTTTACTGAACGATGCGATTAAACAAAACGTTGCATTCTGTTAGAGACCATGCTTCCACTAATCAAAAGTATCAATGTACATATACAGAATAATATACTGCTACGTTAGACGTTTAAAAGCAGATACGAAATGATTTATTTTTTCATTTATTTAATCAATTATAAATTTAATTATTATGACTATTACAGTTTTTAATTTAAAAAAATCGTTGAGCTCTTTTAGCACAACGCCAATTCATTTTTCATTGGATGGACAGAAAATGAAGGCGCAACAAAAACGTCATCTCGATGTCACTTCTTGAAAAGTTTAAATAAGGAACTGGGTTTCAATGCCTATAAGTTCTTTATAATTAATTCAAGCTTATTACACTCGTAACTTGGTCAACTTTTGCGACCTGTGTCATAAGATAAAATAAAGATGATTGTAAGCTGACACTTTATACTTTTCTTTTTCTTCCAGTTCAGCGTAAAAATAATTAAATTTTTATGGTGTACAATAATAATTAACAAGAAGAAAGACAGACTTAATCGATTTTTGTTATAAACTTCTTCCGTCTTGCTACAAAAAAGATAAACATCCTTTGAACACATAAAATAAAAAATTCTACCACAAAACTGTGATAAACTTTTGTTTAGAGTTAGACTTATCAGTCTTATTACAAAAAAAAGCTTAAGTACTGGTTTAAACCGAGACTAATAGATCTGGGATTGTTACAGTATTGAAGACAGTACCCGGTTTAAAATGTGTTTTTATTACAAATTGAAGACCAACCAAGGATCAGTTAGTACAAGGATAAGTCCATGTTTTAAATAATATCCACAGATATAAAACAAAAAGTGGCAATAATTCATTCTTTCGTGTCTCAAAATAATGATATTATCAACTCACATTATATGCATTAGTAATTATTTATTTATCAATACAAAACTACATCTTTAAAAATGTTCTTTGTTTGGGTTTTAATATGTTACATCGCATGTTCTTAAATAATACTTTTGACGCGTTTTTACAATCAACTTGTTACATTTTTTTAAGACTAGGATGAAATGGAGCGAAGTAATACGCTAGTATAAGTATATTAGTATTCAGTGATTATAAGAACGCGCGCAATTAAAATATCCATTTTATTAATACAAGCAGAATCGAAGTTAGTCCACAGATAAACTAGGAGTCTTGGCGGTTTAATTTTAGTACCATAGTTAAGCCATGGTTTAGCGTTAAACGTCATTTTGTAATAACGTTTTAATTAGTACCTGGTTTAAATCTAGTTTAATCCTAATACTATATTTAAACCGTGTTTTGGAATAAGGGGGAATTAGTTTAGATGTTAGTTTAAATTAGGTAGTGTTAGGTAGTGAGTTAGTTTAAATTTAAACACAAGCAGAAGCTAGTTTAACGCGTGACTAAGAGCACGAAAACGCTGTTATTCTGCTACTAGCCTTTGGTCACGCCATTTATATTATTGCAAATAGCGTGAACAAAGGCCAAGGCCAAGGTATGATTGTTATTTTTGAGAGAATTTGTTTATTGAGTATACATTCCAATACTTAGTTACATACATATATGCCTTTATAATACATACATATATTCATATCTTCACGCCGTATCCCTAACGGGGTAGTCAGAGAGGACGGAGCGCCATGCGTCGCGGTCCTCACATACTTCTTTCGCTTCCTCAAATCTCATCATTCTCCGCACACATTTTCGCCTAGGTATGCGAGTGCTTTTGACTTTTCCGTCTGCTAACACTCTAGCTATTTGATCTTCATAAGTCAGCCTTGGTCTTCCTTGGCTTCTTTTACCACTCACTTGCTCTATAGATTTTCCTCGTCAGTTATTCATCACTCATTCTTTCCATGTTACCGAACCATCTTAGCATTCCTTTCTTCATTTTTACAATAACACTGTCGTACAACCCTGTCATAATGCGTATCTCTTCATTGCTTATTTTGTCCGTAAGAGTGACACCGCACATACTTCTAAGAGATCGCATTTCTACTGCACTTATCTTACTTTCACTCGATTTCGGGCATATCCAGGCCTCACTACCGTACAATAAAGTTAGCGCCAACACCGCATTGTATATGGCCATTTCGGCTAAGTTAGATATATTTACACTACCTACCAATACGGACAGAGTACCGTTCACTTTATTGCCGGCTGCTTCCCGTCTCTCTACATCCAACTCACATCTTCTATCCCTCGAAAACGCACTCCCCAGATATACAATTTCGTTTCACTTGTTCTACACATTTTCCATTTACCCATATATCACACTTTTTCTGCACATCTTCTCTTTCAAACACCAGAGCCTTAGTTTTATTCACATTCATATTCAATTCTTTCAATTCACAGTCTTTCATGGACGTAACTAGTGGCTGCAACTCCGCTTCTGATGATGCTATAAGTACAGCATCATCAGTGTACAGTAAGCAGTTTACTACTGTACCATCACATATCATACCACTCATACTACCTTTCAATGTCTGGAGGCAACTGTCCAAATACGGCACGAATAGCCAGGCGGACATCACGTAGCCCTGTCTGATGCCTGGACAGTCATCGAAACAGGGCGACATGTCACCATCTATTCTTACACAGGCTCTATGGCCTCGATATAATGACCTCACAGCCTGCAGTAACGAGCCCCCCACGCCATATCCAGGCAGAAGACACCACAGTTTCTTTCGCTCTACTCTATCGAATGCTTTTTCAAGATCCACGAAAGCGCAGAAAACTCTCTGACCTATGGACAGAAACTTGCCCACAATAACGCGAAGCGAGGAAATCTGATCCATAACCTACCTACCCTACCCTACCGTTCCTAAAACCACCTTGCGCTTCCCACAAATATCTTTCTGAAAGGCCTTTCATACGTTCAGTCAATACCTTGGACTTTACTTGCTAAGCTGACCAAGCTGATGGCCCTATAGCACGCGCAGTCTACATATGAACCTTTCCCTTTATATAGAGGTACTATGACTGCGGTGCGCCAGTCCTCTGGAACCGCCCCTTCTGCTAACAAAGGTTGCACAGTGCACAGAAGGTATTCCAGATCCTAGGACCACCATACTTGATCATCTCAGCAGTCACCTCATCAATTCCCCGCAGCATTTCCAGATTTCAAATTTCTTATCACTTTCTCAATCTCTTTCATACTAATGGCATCCTCCAGTCCCTGACCCGAGTGTGGCAATTCATTAGAATCGCTCTCAGTATTAGAGACGGAGTCGCCACTCTCATATAGTTCTCCATAGTATTCCATGATTTATAATGTGACTACCTCCGTGGCGCAACGCCTTAGTGCGTTGTAAAGTAAACGGGGGTTGCGGGTTCGATTCTCGCCCCGAGTCTGGGTGTTTATGTATAATATGTATTTATTTACAAAAGAAAAGTATATAAGTAGTATATCAGTTGTCTATTACCCATAACACAAGCGCTATGCTGCTTACTTTGGGACTAGATGGCGCTGTGTGAAATGTCTGAGTTTTATTATAATGTATTTAGTAATAATTTGAAGTCCTAGATTTTATTGATATGGGTGATATGGCATATTTGGAAATCTTTCGAGACACTCGTACACAACCCATATAAGAGTGAATCCGTTTGAATATTATGATGACGCAAAATTCAAGAAAAAATATAGATTCAGTGAAACTTTTGCCAACGAAATAGTGAACTTAGTAAAAGATGATCTTCCTAGTGACCTCGTGGTGGTACAATATATCCGAAAGTTCAGGTAGTCTGTGCATTGCAGTGCTGGACATGACTCGCTACTATGTTTTTTGCTGTTATTTAAAAAACAAGCCAGAGTAAACTTTAAAAAATTAAATTTGATAATATAATGTGGACTGCTAATTTAGTCAAAACAGTATTTCCTATAAAAAAAAACGTAGAGCGTTTTGCGCATTATTGTGCTTAGAACGGATCGTTTAGGAACAACATCCCAATGAATGAACGTTTTATTGTGTTATCAAGTTAGACAATGTTTAAGAAGTCATGTACTAAACGTGGTTTTATGGTAGCCAAAAATAAACATGTGTTTAAACTATGTCTATCTCTAAAACTGTGTTTAGCTAAACACGCGTTAGACCAATGTTTAAAATATATTTTGTAGTCAGACGGCTTATTTTTAATGAGGATAAGATAGATAAAGGATAGCAGATCCTAGATAAAATGGATAAAAACTCTATTGATGATCAACTACCAAAACTTCATATATATTTATACGTTTTCATTCGAAACACGTTTTGTTCAATGTATGGCATGTTCATAAATTATGTTCATCAATACTAGTATATGAATCTTGTTTATGAATTCTAAAATTCGGTTGCTGAATTTTTGTTCGTGAACATTTATTAATAACAAACGATCCGCCCTGGTTTCGCACGGGTAGACATCTTTTCTTAAATAAAATACAGCCATGTTACTCGCTGATAATGTAGCTTTCTATAGGTGAAAGAATTTTTGAAATCGATTGAGTGGTTTTTGAGTATCCATTCCTTATAAACAAACTAAGTTTACCTCTTCATAATATTAGTATAGATTATAACGATTCAAATATAGTAAGTTCAACATTCAAATACACATTTCATTGTGTGAAATTTGTTTAATGAACTCTTTTTCAAATTTTTTTTTCATGAACAAAAGCTTCTTAACACTAGTAGTCGCGCGTTCTACCATTGTAGAACAGCCATGCCTTTTGTTAAACATAAGCGTAAATTGAAGGTAATCTATCCAATAAACTCGCTCACAGTATTCTTCCATTAGTAACTAATAAACATAAACAGTGTCCGTGGAGCGGTCAGCGGTATTGCATGTCTGAGCAGTTTGGCGCTAAAGCGCGATTTCTACGATCGTAGAACGCGCGAGTACTCGCGTGACATTTTTTCTCGGAAGTTTGTTTTCTAGTTTTTGGTTGTAAGAGATTATTATTATGAGATATATTGTCGAGTAGAAGATTATTCATAACCTAAGTAATGTCTTTTCTCAGAATAATGACCTCACGGAGCGGAGAACAAAGAATTAACAGATGGTTAGAAGAAATCAGTACAGATTATGAAGATTTAATTGAAACTGAACTTGAACTGACACTGAAGAGATGCTTAGAGATAAAGATTGTGTATTTGTACCTGATACAGAGTCAAACTCCGAAAATAGCGAACCAAATAGGATCCGTCCACTAAATCCAAATAAGTCCACTATGTTACGCATGTAAGAAGTGGATTTCTTTAAAACACCAGGTTCTTTTGTGTCTTACCTTTCATGATAATGGAAATAATCAGGTGGAGATATGAGCCAATAAATAAAATGAAAATTATACTTAAAAGCGCCAAAATTTTGTTGATTTTTCTCAATGTTCCTAAGAAGTCTGATATTTAGTTCCTATTTAATCCTTAATGTTAACACTTAATGCAAACACTCATTAGTTGTGGGTTAGTCAGAAGTAGATTGTCTTGAAATATCGACTTGTATCTTCTCAGAGACGATAATTTGAATATGAAATGCTTTTATTATTTACAGAATAAAAGGTAACACTCATTAAATAACTACCATATTAAACTGGAAATGACTAATTTTCGCAAAAATGTAGCGAATATAGTGCTCGGTCGTACGGAAAGATCCCCGAACGGGTCAGAATAAATTGCTTCGTTACATTTCGAATAGTGACGATTGGGAGCTCAATTTCCAAGTTTAGGACTACGAACGAGCCCCTTACTTTATTACGAAATTCTCGTGAAAGGGGACTGTATTAAACTACATCTAAAGCCAAGGAGAGTAATGTTTTCGCAGTGCTGTCTAATTATTTTTCTCACTTGTAGTAACCTATATCGAATGTTGAGTATATCTAAGTTCTCTACAATACGGACTTGAAAAAGACTATTAATAATAACATTTTTAAAATGTTATTATTAATAGTTTGAAGTAAGTAACGTAATGGACGCTATTCATGAAGTAAAATTAGTTTAAAGCTTATTGAAAATCTAAAATATTTAAAGTAAGAAACTCAATGGAAAAATAGCTTGAAAAGTATAAACAAAATTTAACGAGCTCAACGCCGGAGTAAGAAAGTTATAAGCTATAATTTACATATGTATATCGACGGAGTCCACAGCCCTAATAATATATAGGGCTTTAGTTTATAGATTTTAGCGTGAGTTACACTAAGAATCTATAAAGTTACTTATAAAGTTTTAAACGTTAATAATGTGTTAACACTTTCATTATCGACTGTAATGAGGAGAAGACACTTAGTTCTCCAACTCTCACTCGGATCTATTTATTATACGTTATTATCTCCAGGCGACAAATAATTGATGAATATCGTACATGGATGAGATCCCAGCACTATTCTATCAGTAATGAAGCCATTTATCCGTTCCGTATCTGAAAGTCGATACGAAGAATCGAGAGATGCCAAAGATACTTGTCACCCTCTATAAATGGATTATCAGCGTTAATAAACGGAATTCGGCAGGGTGATGCGCGGCAATTCAGGAGACGTCGAGAAAAATTACAGAGTCGTCAGGAAAATAATTGGAGATTCGTTTAACTGAGAGCATTTAAAACAAGCGCCTTTGCTCGATGATGAATAACTGTTTTTGTACTAATTTCTTACAAAATAATGCGTTTATAATAACCTATGCCAATTCGACAAATGTTGTTTGAATTATTTTATATGTACCTACCTATATTTCGGAAAAGAGGAATATAATATTATATTCATATGCCATGTGATTTTTCTGAAACTGAATGCTTTTTAGTGCAAAGGCAAGTACGAACGAAGTATCTATTCTCTTCGTTACGAAGTTCTCATAAAATGATCTGATTTATTATTATTACTTTATGTATTAATCCGACTGTAAAATCAAGACTCTCTGGTTTCTAAGTTGTCGCAATTGAAATGCATAGCAATGAATATTCCTCTAGTTCGTTGTCTTGCAACATTGTGTAAAAACTGTAAATATTGCGTAAAACGTAAAATTGCTTATTGTGGTGACCACGCACTTGCGAGAGGAGAAATGGAACCACCTCAGAATAAATATATTTTACAGTAAGTAAATATGGTTTCTAATAATCACTACTTTGTAATTATGTTTTGATTTGATTTTTAATACATAAAACACACATGAGATTTGAGGAAGCGAAAGAAGTACGTAAGAACCGCGACGCTTGGCTCTCCGTTCTCCTGACTACCCCGTTAAGGACACAGCGTGAAGATATGTATGTATGTAAAACACACATGCACGCACATACTCTAGTAACAGAGATACCTCGTTTTAATTGAATTAAGATTCATAGCTCGGACAAAGAAACATAATGGACAGAGTCATAATAAGTTGCGACTCTTACCACCATCTGTCAAACAAATTTTCCTGTCTCTTTCTATCTCATTGAATGTAACTATGAGTAAAACAGCTATAAGTATGATAACCTCTCACTGTCAGTATATTTCGTGTCAGCTTATGGGTTGGTCATGAAAAAAATATTTGCAAAGTAGGTACTCGTAAATCTTAAGCGTTTTGAGCACAAGTATTCACATACACACACACACACACACACAAACATCTTCACGCTGTATCCCTAAAGGGGTAGTGAGAGAGGCCAAGCGTCGCGATCCTTACATACTTCTTTCGCTTCCTCAAATCTCATCATTCTCCTCACACATTTTCGCCTAGGTATGCGAGTAACATTCATTCATTCCCTAACATTCTCCCAAAACTGCTCTAGCTCGCCCAAGCCGACAGAGGACACTGAGGCATACACCACTAACACAAATAACCTCGTCAACCCTGTCTTGAGACGCACCCAGAGCAGTCTCGGGTTTACACACTTATACTCAGTTACACAGTTAACCATACGAGGGGACAGTAAGACCCTTGTACCCCTAATTACAAAACGATGCAGGCAAGTCCCCTCCAGGCCCCCTCCAGGCAAGTCGACAAGTTCACTGCCCTTTCGCTTGATTTCACTCAATTATAACACATCCAATCTTCTTGCTTCCATAATTTCAATCACTTCATCATTCATCTTCTCTTCAATCTCTCCTCTCACTTTCCACGCAACTATTCTGCGCTCCTCCCTCCAATCCCTCCACTAGTATTCACAAAAATAAAATACGTCATGTTCAGATGTGTATCGTTATACTGTGACCTTCCGTAGTCACGCACATTTATAAAAATCTACAAAGTTGGTCAACAAAAAAAGAACACTTTAAGGACACGCTTTTAGAGTAAATACTCCGTCGATTGTGATTCATGGTCTGAGATTCATCGTACCGAAAACTGTAAGATGGGTCAATTTAAGCTCACAAGTCTATTCATGTAGATTCTAAACTAGATTCAAACATATCTCCGGGCTGCTTTCACTAGGGAGACGTCAATAATCTATTATATGCATGTGCAATCTATGATCATATTTTTCCATTCCATCAGTTATATTAACAGACTTACTTGTGCTTAATCTTGTTCAGGCCGTACCCATAAAATCTAAATAAATACGAGTACCTACTAGCGTATCATCCCACGGGCGAGTGTGGACGGTAGATAAGGCGTAACCTAAAAACTAAGTTAGAAACACAAAGCGGTTTATTACATGAGCGGTTACGTTGCTGATATTGTACTTAAGATCTCGGTTAGAAAACTAGTAATGGATATTACTTTTGTACTTTAATTAAAATATTAAAAAGTATTTACTTTTTATTATATCTTTGTTTGTTGTTGTATGTAGTTTGAAATGTGGAAAGGCTGCGGGAATTGATGAGGTGACTGCTGAGATGATCAAGTATGGTGGTCCTAGGGTCTGGGATGCCTTCTGTGCACTCTGCAACCTTTGTTGGCAGAAAGGGGAGGTTCCAGAGGACTGGCGCACGGCAGTCATAGTACCTCTATATAAAGGGAAAGGTTCCTACCTAGACTGTGCGTGCTATAGGGCCATCAGCTTGGTCAGCTTAGCGAGTAAAGTCTATACTAAAGTATTGACTGAACGTATGAAAGGTGTTTCAGAAAGATATTTGTGGGAGGCGCAAGGTGGATTCAGGAACGGTAGGGGTTGTATGGATCAGATTTTCTCGCTTCGCGTTATCGTGGGAAGGTTTCTGGCTTTAGGTCAGAAAGTTTTCTGCGCTTTCGTGGATCTAGAGAAAGCATTCGATAGAGTAGTGCGGAAGAAATTGTGGAGTCTTCTGCCTGAATATGGCGTGGAGGGCTCCTTACTGCAGGCTGTGAGGTCATTATATCGAGACCACAGAGCCTGTGTAAGGATAGACGGTGACATGTCGCCCTGGTTTGAAGTCTGTTCTGGTGTCAGACAGTAAAGTATGATAAATGCTGTGGAGATGCGGTCTCTCAGAAATATGTGCGGTGTCACGCTTGCGGACAGGATAAACAATGATGAGATACGCAGTATGACAGGGTTACACAACAGTGTTATTGTAAAAATGAAGAAAGGAATGCTTAGATGATTCGGGCACTTGGAAAGAATGAGTGATGAAAGATTGACGAAGAAAATCTACAGAGCGAAAGTGAGTGGTAAAAGAAGCCAAGGAAGACCAAGGCTGATTTATGAAGATCAAATAGCCAGAGTGTTAGTAGACGGAAATGTCAAAAGCACCCGCATACCTAGGCGAAAATGTGTGAAGAGAATGATGAGTTTTGAGGAAGCGAAAGAGGTGTGTAGAGACCGCGACTCCTGGCGCTCCGTCCTGTCTGACTACCCCGTTGGGGATACAGCGTGAAGATATGTTATTATGTTATTATGTTATGTTATGTTATGTATGTTGTTATGTTATATCTTTATCACTTCCGAGCGAAAATTAATCGAAAATTGATAATAGGTTTTTCTTTAGCTAAATTGTATCGAAAAAATTTTAATCTCATCGTGTTTTCCTTTTATCAGTATGTGCATTATATGATAAAAATTTATAAATAAGTAAATTGATTTTCTAGCATGTTTCCTATTGTCACATGAATAGATCTCGCTTTTTTGCTCACTTGTGAACGATATCATAAAATATCTAAATATTCATCTTGAATTCATTGCGGGAGTTGCAGTTATTTCGTTGTTTAAAAGTCTCTTTTCAATTCGTAGTTGGATTTTAGTTTTGTAACTTTTATATAATAACATGTTTTTATTTGCTCATAACACTGAAGCAGAGAATTCTCCGGAAGTGAGTCTCCGGCAGTGACCTACACTGAATCACACTACTCTATATCACTAGCACAGTACTTGTGTAAATAAATATTGGATTTGGATTGGATTTATGATAAAGTTGTTAATACCAGTAAAAATAAATATTCAAGAATGCGCGTTAAACTTTACCAGACTGCCATGTAGTAAGATTCTATTACATTAGATTATTTCTTAAGTTCTACATAAGTAAAAGCTACTAGCATATCAAAATTAAAGCGTCATTTAATTTTGATATGCTAGTAACATCCTAACGGAGTATTCGGAGTGAACAGAGCGCGGCAAGCTTCACGGTTCTTATACACTTCTTTCACTTCCTGAAATCTTGTCGTTCTCCTCACACATTTTCGCATAGGTATGCGAATGCTTTCGACATTTCCATCAGCTAACACTCTGGGTATTTGATCTTCGTAAGTCAGCCTCGGACATCTTTGGATTCTTTTACCACTCGCTTTCGCTCTGCAGATTTTCTTCGTTAGTCTTTTATCATCCATTCTTTCTATGTGCCCGAATCGTCTAAGCGTCGTGTAGGTATGTATTTTATTTCACGAGCTCAACAAAACGAGTTTAAATTTAAAGAATGGTTTCATACTGATGCGTTTCATTGGTTCATCTTTATTCATGTAATCAATAAATACATATTTTATGTGATAATAAAATTATTGCAAATATTTAAATATTTGCAGTGGTAAACTTGTAAAATCGATAAAACATTTCAAGGACTTTTTGACGGAAACGGAAAAAACGAAGGTTACGATTTGATAATATTTAAGTTTTGTGCAAATATATACGAAAACTACGGGATCTAAATAAAAGTGTGCAACTGAAACGTACATTTGCGATCCTGTAACGACTTTTTTAAAGTTTTAATAAATATATATCTTACTAATCTATGTGTAGTCTTAAGTTTGTAAATATAACCTTTCTAATGTAGAATAAAAATATCATATATATAAGCGGATACCTGTAATTAGCACATAATAATTTATTGTCTTGAAATTTTCTATGTTGTTCTATTTTCTTGTGCTGTTGGTGTTCCAAAGAAATAAAAATTTAATAAAGCAGATAATTGTGAAACATAGGGGATTAGACAATGTAGTGGACGATGTTCGTTCTACAAATTCTGTGAATTTCTGTGAAGTAATAATAACGTTTCGAAGTTGCTTACAATTAAAAATGATTAGATTCGTATGGATGTAGGTTTAGAAACCCGCATGCTTATTATGTAACTTGCAGTCAGCATGCGACAGACAATATCGCGCGATATCTGCTCTCAAAATGAGAATTCGTGTAACGTAATTTGTATAGTGGCGTTAAATCTACCGAAAAAAGTGCAGTTTACGGGCATAGAATCGTCATACATGATATCAATTTTTTATTACAATAAGTCACCGGTCGCGCAGTGATCGCGTGGCTGGCGTTATGTGCAAATTTTTAGGTAATAACCCCGCCGTATTCGTGTAATTCGCTCAATAAAAGTGAGCTAATAACCGCAAGTATGACATTAGTAACTATTGCGAATACATTAGGTACATGATATCTAGTTGTAGTCCACTTTGCAGGACATATATCCCAACCCGCACGCTTATTACCTAACTTGCAGTCAGCACGCGACAGATAATTTGTATAATGTAATTTTTACAGTGGCGCTATATCTACCGTGAAAAATGCACTTTACAGTCATGACGGAATAGACACGCAATCGTCATACATTACATGATATCAATTTTGTATTACAATTAGTCACTGGTCGCGCAATAATCGCGTGGCTGTCGCTATCTGCAAATCTATAGGGAATAACACCGCCGAGTTCTTTAAAATATCTTTATATAGGCGACGATATAATATATGTAGTATTAGATTTATTGTTTGAAAGTATTACTATGTTCCTCTGAACTGCGTTTCGGGAATCACATGAGCTTACATTTTGACGTTTAAACAGTGAACAACATAGCGTATTTCACTTAATTTCTTATTTACAAAACGATTAATTAATAACAATTGCATGATTTTACTTTTGCGTAATACTTTTATGGTAAGTAATAAAGAAAATACAATTAATTTAGTATTAGATTGCATAAATACGCAAAAGTAAAACGTCGTGGACAATTTTATTAGCTCTGTCTCACTTTTAATTATGATGAAGCGTCACGCGTTAGAGGAGATAGAGCTATGTTTTGCTTTATACGCTGCCAGCGCGTGGAGCCATACTCATTGTTTTGATTTACTATTCTAGTCTTACGTATCATTCAATGGATATAGGTAATTTACTCATCAATACTTCTAGTGGTATATTAGTGTTCGGTAAGCAGCTCGCGAGGCACCACAATTGTATCAGTACAGTTTTGGGAAAGAGGGAGTGGCTCGTGGAATAAAACTGTAGTAGCACATTAGCATAGTTACACAATTGAACGAGCTGCGGACCGCGATGCTGTGAGGCGCGAATTGAGCGATTGATTCACAGATCGATCTTTCGAAGTTTTATTATCTATGGCCAATGACATAATGTTTTATTTCTTACGACTAGACAATTTAAGCTGGTGAATGAATGTATACTTAGATAATATATACATTCTTTTCGTACTTGTTGCGTGCGAGTGACGGGGCATATAAAATTCAGTTTCCCCATTAGACTGTCCTCGCCACTTGCGAGTCCTCTCCAGCCAGCACATATGTGCTAACATATCGTGCTAGCACGTTTGCGTAAAGAGACCCTCACGCGATACTTATTTTTAAGTTGTGTACTGCCTAACTCTAGTGGTATAGTGAATTACTGAACTCACATTTCTGCGAATCGGTCTTGTGTGGCGATTTCTTATCGCGCACCATGGTTGCGTGTGGCGGGCGGTGGTGGGGCGGAGCAGAAGCGGGCCGGCGCAGGCGCGGCGCACCTTGATACTATCGCCCGCGGCCCGCTCCGCTCGACGCTCCGCCCTCCTGGTACCAAATACCTGTCGAAAGAAACAAGTTATGCAACATGCATAGGTTCTAGCCGTGACTTAGATGCAAGGTCTAAAATAATGGACCTCAGCAGGCTATATTCTAATATTTGTATATTTCGGAAAATCTACAATGATTCACTAAAGTGACAGGAATCGGCTAACAGAAAAGGGAGTAATTGTGTTGTTTCCATTACCAGAAAATGAACATTAAATTGAAATGTTCGATTGATTTATTAACGTAAAGGAAATATATTTATGCAACACATCTACTCCTAATTTGAATGAAGTGTTGTGTTCATTTCAATCAATGGAGTTGCACAATTAAGGTAGTGTCTTATTCTAAATCTCTTCCATAACGACTATAATGCGTTTGTTTATGAAATGTAGCCAAATGTTGTACAATATTCTCTCACTACTATAGGTATTTGGAAGATTAAGTTCTAAAAGAAGCACTAAAGATCAAATTATTTATCTTTAAATGGAAAACTAATAATATTAAACGGGAATTAACGCGATTACCTTTTATTTTGGCAAGCAACCTTCACTTCGTGAAATGAAGTGACGGAGTACAGCAGTTTACTGCGACAGTTTACTTGAGACCACGGCCGATGCAATTCGGACAAAACGTCAAGCCAAAATAAAAGGTAATCGCGTTAAGTCCCCGTGTTTTTAGATATTTAAGCTGTATACATGGCCACGGATTGCCGTGACTCAGTAGGTATATTAGATTTATGTAAAAATTTCAGAGCAATTGGTGAAAACTTTCAGAGATTTAAGATTATGAACAAACAAACATTTACATTTTTATTTTCAAATATTTAAATTATTAACGTACATAACGATCCAACCTATTTCAAATTAAAGAGAACAAACATTCGCGTTTTGTTGTGCCACTTAGAATTATAATTAGTGTTCTCGACTTTGGTATTAATATAATTAACTAACTGGGAACAACTACAGTTAGTTTCGACAATAATTAATTTAGCGACCGGCCAATTTCTCTCACGTCATTGGATGGTCACAGATAAATGAATTATTTCATTTTCATATTTAGTGTTTATCGAAATTTAAAGTTTATTGATGATGCGTATTGCGTGTATTTAATATTATAATAAATTTTTTGTAGGTAGGCATACAAATGTGTATTATTTTTAATGATTAAACGAACTTACCTGTACGTGAAGTTCTATCATAATTATACGAAGTGCATCGTCCGAAGAGATTAGTAACCTGTAAAAGCCTTAAACACATGTAGTAACACGTACGTTACACCATTTTTGCACTGTATGTTTAGAGACCTTTGCCTCTTTTTTTTTTTTTTTTTAGTTTGTGGTTTGTTACCTCCGCTGCTCGTTTCGTCATTAGTTTAGAGTGCTAAGTCTCCACGTTTTGACATTCCTCCAGCGATCTGGGCCTTTGGGTGGGCGGGTGTTACTAATCTCTTCGGACGATGCACTTCGTATAATTATGATAAAACTTCACGTACAGGTAAGTTCGTTTAATCATTAATTATACTCGTGCATCGTCCTCGAGATTAGTAACCTGTAAAAGCCTTAAACACATGTAGATGTTGAGAGTCGGCTGGTAGAATGTCAATCCGAATAATTTTTTGTGTGTTTATCAAAAAGAAGCGTATAACAATCAATCATTTATTTAAACAACACAAATATGACATTAGGTTTGGAACCACTATTAAACTTAATCAATAGGTAATAATTAATTGCTATATTATATTAATTACAGATCAGATAGCACAGCCGTCGCGAGGGCTGTATCAGCATGATTGATAATCACTCGGTTGTAGAACTTTCCAAAAGTTTTGGAGCTACCACTCCAGCCCGCGGTGTTGCGAATCAGATCAACGGACACCCCACATTTATGTGCTTTGCGCGGAAAACATGGAAACGTCAATCCCACTGTCTTTCAGGACAGTTTTAATCCATCGGCTTAAAGATTGTGTTGTTATTGGTTTATGAGGTTTTTTGAAGCTAATGAAGAGGTTCATGTTATCTCCTCGTAACGGTTCTGTTTTGTTTATGTATGTAATTAAAGTTTTGCAAGGGCATATCTCGACTTTTGTCTCAAAGAAGGGTAAAGTCAGGATAGGTTGTGTTGTACCTGGTCTAGAGGTTTTAATATGATCGGGTATTTTGATTACGATTTTCGTAGGAAAGATATTTATGTTGCGAATATCAATTTTTGTAATTGTTTGCATACGATGTGCAGTAGCAAGGGCAAGCAGACTGGCACATTTCTTCGTTAAATTTTCTAGTGACAGATTTTCGTTTGGAAAGTGTTGACCTAGGAAATCTAGTACAAGAGAAGTGTCCCACGTCATACTGTATTTAGGCCGTGGTGGACGAAGTCGATATACTCCCCTGAAAAACCTTGTAATCCGATCGTCTTTGGACATGTATGGTCCCAGTATTAGGGCCAGGGCGGATCTACACGAATTTAGTGTACCGTACTGGTTGCCCTGGTTATATAGTTCAACAAGAAAATATAAGATGGTAGGGATTGACGCTTCATACAAGTCAGTGTTATTGTTTGAGCAAAAATGGAACCATTTCCGGAGAGCTGTATCATATTGTTTAATTGAGTTACTTGATAGAGAAGCCAACATAATTTCTATTGCCGATGGTGGTATCCTACGTCGCAGTAACGCTGTCCGCATAATACCCCGACAACCAGGATAAGATTGTTTTGTATGTTCCGGTTGCTGGAATGTGAGATAATAACATTTTTATTAGGTTTAAATTCTAACATTTCCGACACCAGAAGGCGTTGAAATATGGGGAACCAAGGCTGTGTAGGCCATTTAGGTACGACAACGATTCCTGATGCTCCATCTGATATAATCTTTCTTAGGGTTTTAAGTATGATCGCAAGAGGGGGGAAAGCGTAAAAAAATATTTTTGACCATTTTACCATATAGTAAATATACCATATAGTAAATGCATTTATCGCAAACGCGTCTGGATCGCGGTGCCATGATACGTAGTGAACACATTTTTTGTTGATTCTACTTGCGAATAGATCGAGTTGGGGATGGCCAAACTTATTAACTATCTCTTGGAAAGCAAAATCTACCAGTTCCCATTCTATATCCGGGTGTGTTCGGCGAGACTCTGCATCTGCAATTTCATTTTCTGCTGATTTTATGTAAGATGCATATATGAAGATATTACGAGATTCGCACCATTGCCATATGTCTTTGGTAACTTCCGTGAGATGCGGATATTGAATGCCGCCCATGCGGTTTATGTATGCAATAGCCGTAGAGTTGTCGATACGAAGAAGGATTTGACAGTTGCTAAAGTTTTTAGCAAATATTTTAAGACCAAAGAATGCCGCAAGGAGTTCTAAATAATTTATATGTTTTTTTCTCTCCTCTTGCGACCACAGACCGCTGGCTCTATCACTACCGCATGCGGCCCCCCATCCCGTAGTTGAGGCGTCAGTATATATTTCTGTATGGTATTCGTCGACCCTTATCTGCCGAACAGAGGTGTCAATTGCTTTTATCCACCATCTAAAGCAAGGTTGTAGCGAATCAGGTATGCTCATATATTTATCATAATTGTCGTGGTCTTTTAGGCTTAAGAATTTGCACCTTTCTAATTCTTTAGTGTACACCATACCGTATTCTATTGCTGGGCATGTTGAGATTATCAGCCCTACTAATCTTGCAAATTTCCTAATTTTGCATCGTTTTAGATTTATCATCTTTATTAATTCTGATTTAACATGTTTTCTTTTTTCTATGGGTAATGTTATTTGAAATTTTTGTGAGTCTATAATGAAGCCAAGGAACTTACAACAATTTGAAGGAATAAAATTGCTTTTTTCCTCGTTAATGATGAAGCCCAGGGATGTTAACAGTTTTCTAGTAATGGTAATATTGTCTATACATTCTTTAAGGGTTGGCCCTATAACACATATGTCATCTAAATAGACCGTGGAGAGGTATCCGCATGCCCTAAGTAGTTTAAATACGGGTTTCATTATCTTGGTAAAAATATATGGAGCTGTGTTCAATCCGAATGGCAAAACGTTGAATTCAAAGATTTTTGAGTCCCATTCGAACCTTAAATACTTCCTGGATTCAGAATGTATTTTTATTAAAAAATACGCGTCCTTCAAATCAAGATTTGCCATGAAACAGCCTTTTGTTATCAACTTTATCGCTGTTCTTAAATCTTCTAATTTGAAATGATCAGTTTTAATAAATTTGTTAAGTGATTTTAGATTTAGTATAAACCTCATTTTGCCATTCGGTTTGGGTCGCAGAAAAATGTTGGAGATAAATTGACAATTACGCGGGTGGCATTCGGATATTGCTCCTATGTTGAGTAATTGTTTAATCTCTTTATTAAAATGAACTTTCTCGGCTCGTGTGTGTGATATTTTAGAATAAAATGTTTAGACAACCGGTTTATGGAACTGTAATTTGTATCCCTTGACCCACGACAGTATAGTTTGGTCATCGGTGATGAGCGACCATTGAGCATAAAAAGAAGACAGTTGTCCAGCGTACTTTACCGGGTTTATCGACGGCGGATGAGCTTCGATGGATGCTGCGATGTTTTCGGCGAGTTGGCGTGCGTCGTGTTGCGATTGTATCGTGTCGAAGGGCCCGGCACCGGCGGAGGAGCTGCATCGCGGTTCCGCCGTACGCCCTGCGGTTTTCGCGCTGGGGCCGGGCTTTTCCAGTTTAAATTGTTCGTCGACGAGGGAAGCGTTTTTGGTTTGGACTGTGGTTTGGTTTTTAGTTCGCTGCCTGATTTTGTCACTGCCTTAGCTGATTTCAAGATTTCGGGAAGATTTTCCCCGAATAAATACTTGTCAATCTTGGTATCTGTCATATGATCCTTCAGCTCTTTTTTAATAGAGAATATGGCGAAGTTACGTCTGGTGACAGACTCCGCGTGTTGAATGTCACACAGAATGCGGCATACGTCCATCAGATGTTTGAGCCGCTCAGTATCTTTATTCTTTTCCTCGAGTTCTTTGGTAAGGACTCTCGCTAAGCCTGATATCGCCGCAGCAAGCTGTTTTTGACGAGCTTCGATACCCTTGTCTCTCTTTAAGACAGTCTCTGTAACTGCGGCCTTTATCTCCGCGTTCAGCAAGGGGGCTCGGATGTGAGCGCTGTTAGCTGGCACGAGATATAGTTCGTTAAGCTCTTTGCGCGTTTCTTTGGTAAGTCCAGAGGTAGCTATATGTTGTATTCTGGACGCCAGTTCTTTATGTATGTCTGTTCCATATTCTACAATCGTGGAGGGGTCGAGTCCAAGAATTTCTAAGAGTTCGGGGTCGACATCCTCGGCAGAGAGGTTGTTCGGAGCAGTTTGTTCGTCAGTTCCCCTAACTGGGTCTATTTCTATCGTCTTTCCTAATTCTATAGAAGACTGAGGCGGCACATTAGTCACCGTGAGAGGATTTTCTAAATCTGAAGGATCTTCAACCAGTTCGTTATTGGATGGGACGTCGTCTGGCGCCGGTGCTTGTGGGCTGTCCAACAATGCCTCGACTGAAAACCAATTTACAGTCTTACTATAGATGGAACTCATGGACATATGAATTTCTCTATGGAAATGATACAGCCCCTGATCAAAGTCTGTATAATTTATATACTGTATTGTTTCACTTTTTTTTTTTTTAATATTGGGTAAGTCCCAGAAACTTCCCTGATATATTTTAAAACAAAATATGCCGCGAGACAGTCCCAAAAAACTGCTCTGATTGGCTATAGGTTAACACGGGTCAGCCCCTGAAACTGCCCTGAGTTAATTAAGTTACCTTACGATACGGCCCCTCAAACCGCTCTGATAGGTATTATGTAACACATAAGAAACGTATGATGCATTTTAACATTTAATAAGTAAAGTTAAAAAATTATCATAACGAAGTGGGTAGTTTCTTTTTTCTTTTTTCAATAGCGCGCACGCGCTTATTCGTCAACCGGGTACATAAACTTGCGAAATAACAAAATGTAATGTTTCGCATGCATAACCTACCTGAATCATTTTCTGTCGTTGCAGGTGTTGGATCGCGGGATTTACTTCTATTCCTACTCCGGCGGGAGCGTTTTAGGCGTTTCTTTAACTTCTTTATTTTCCAATTTAAGTACTCCGA
This sequence comes from Zeuzera pyrina, assembly GCA_907165235.1. Classification (NCBI taxonomy): domain Eukaryota; kingdom Metazoa; phylum Arthropoda; class Insecta; order Lepidoptera; family Cossidae; genus Zeuzera; species Zeuzera pyrina. The sequence goes on from OU015624.1 coordinate 17,805,496, forward strand.
TTCGTCGGAATCATCGTCATACTTTCTTTTTGGCATTATAACACTTTTATCACTTTAACTTTATAAAAATCTAACAATTTGAGTAAACAGTGTTGAGTGGTGGCGCACTGTAACGTGAATGACGAAACGAGCAGCGGAGGTAACAAACCACAAACTAAAAAAAAAAAAAAAAAGAGGCAAAGGTCTCTAAACATACAGTGCAAAAGTGGTGTAACGTACGTGTTACTACATGTGTTTAAGGCTTTTACAGGTTACTAATCTCGAGGACGATGCACGAGTATAATTTTGCATTGCACGTTGATCAGGTCGTTTTATTTGAAAGTATACGTAATGTTAAACATTATACAGGTGGAAAAGATTATTAAATGTTGATAATTAATAAATAAAAAAATAGAAAACCAACCAATTGGGTGTTGAACCACGTACAGTGAAGAGTTTCGTAGTCGAAATGGATAATATAACCCATGGAGCGTTGAACCTATAGAGATGAAATATCTGACCATCTTATTAACCACTGCTCAGTTTATTTACAATAACAAATATCAACTCTTGCTCGCATTAAGCAGTACATAACCAATACTGGACTTGTGTGTACATCTCTGTATATTCCGACAGATATTTAAATATTTATGTAATGACTTATTGTTATATTTAGTGGTGTGGCAAAACAGCAAAAAATCAAACTATAAAACAGAACGCAGTAACCGCAACAGTGTTTAGACGTAAATTGTTTTCATACAAAATAAATAACATTATCACTATAGGTTGAGTGCTCCATGGTTTAACATAGCATTTCTCAAAGACATTGTAAAAATAGTTATTTCTGCAGTCCCTGAGCGTGTAAACTAAAATCTCAATACACAACATATCTTATTCAAACCACTTTTTAAATTCTATTATCCTAATTTTTTTTAGAATTTTCCATCCTACATTTGAAAATTTGGAGGTGGGAACACTTTTTATGACTTTAAATCCGCGTATCTCAACCACTTATGATGACTGATTTCATTTTTTCTTTCATTTTATTTAAAAAATTTCGCTGTACTGTTGCATAGCGGTTCATACGAATACACCTACTCTTCCAATTTCATGTATACTATTATGCCAATATTCTCCGAATTAAAAAATGATTCTGACATAAGAACACACAGCTAACTTGGATCAAATCTTAACTGATCTTAGCTGACCGAGTCTAATCTCTTTAATATCCTATAGATGCTTCGTTAAGAGGTGAAACACGTATCGATTAATTTTAGATTTGGGCATAAGATAACTAAAAAAATTAAAAAAAAATGAAACCAACTGCAAAAAAAATGTTTAACTATTTTTAACTAATCAAAACTTAAGTACAAAAATAATTTATATTAGTATTTTTATTAGTATAATTAAATTTGACAGTTACTGAAGTCGATGCTAAGCCTGCTAAATTAATAGACTTTCTGTTGCTGCACATTAATTTGGCACCGACTTCATTAAGTCAAATTTAATAATGTAGGTATTTGTATCGTATTTATAAGGTTATTTTTGTACTTGAGTTTTGATTAGTAAAGAATAGTTATTTCGTACATTTCAGTAATTTTTTTTTAAGTAGGTTTAATTTTTTTGTTAATTTTTTTTATTTCTCCCGTTTGAGTGACTTGGCATAAATAAATATCTAAAGCAGGTCTACAATTAACTTCTTTTCCAATTTCGGAGCGCACTGTCATACAAGAGAATCATCAACATAAATAAATGAAGCTTATAAGCGGGTCGCGTTACATGGTATTATTTGATGTGTCTTCGAAATCCAATCTCCAATACCAGTAAAATTTAAATGGGATCAATCTGGAAGTATATCCTTTCAAACGAAAAAAGAATTTCTCAAATCGGTTTAAATAACGGAGTTCTAAGGTAACAAAAATAAAAAAGAAACAAAAAAAGTCCAACCGAATTAAGAATCTCCTCCTGTCGGTTAAAAAAGATAGAAATTTATCACATGAAATGGATTTCCGCAAGTTATTAGCTGAACAAAGTAGAAACAATATTATAAATTGTGTTAAATGTTATACTCGTATCTACATAAATGACGAAAGAAATGCTTAGATGCTTCGGGCTCGTAGAAAGAATGAATGATGAAAGACTGACGAAGGAAATCTACAGAGCGAAAGTGAGTGGTAGCAGAAGCCGAGAAAGACCAAGACTGACTTACGAAGATCAAATCGCCGGATCAAATCAAAAAGCCAGTGTTAGCTGTCAGAAACAACCAAAGCATTCGCATACCCAAGAGAATATCTGTATATATGTAGAAAGACGAGATTTGAGGAGGCGAAGGAAGTATGTAAGAACCGCGACGCTTGGCTCTCCGTCCTCTCTGACTACCCCGTTAGGCATACAGCGTGAAGATATGTATATATGTGTCTAATAGTAGTGCCATTATTATCTACAACAAACTACTTAGTTCATATAAGTAATAAGTATTCGTTAATATCTGTATTTGAAATGAAATATCTGTAAACACAATGGATATTGATTTCTTATCTAACATACGTTTTCCCAAAAAAAAAGTAGTATTTTGTGAGTTCCCAATTTTGTATGTTCATATAAATTCTATTTTAATTGAAGACTTAATATTAGTTACACAACGTGTCTGTCTCGTCGCTGAGCCGTGAGGATTATTGGAGCGAGAAAATTCATTAACCTTCCGGAAGAACGATCAAAGCAATTTAGAACCCATTACGCGGATTGAGCGATGGTGCCGTGATATGGCGAAGGATCCAGTGCTCTCCGTGGCTAATACTGGCCCTTTACTACTCTTTGTTACACAAACTGCTTTTTATTGCGGATCTGAGTGTGTTGGCAAAGGTCTTAAAGTAAAGCAAACTTAGAATTTGGCAAAAATGTTGATCTTAGTTCTTAAGATTACTAATGAAATAAATAAGTTTATTAGGTACATAACTTAACGTCATTTCAGTCAGTCGGAGTAAATAGAACAAGAGCGTCAAACCATAACAAATGAACAATAAATACCGTATTATTATTCATACAAATTACTGATAATAAAACAGATTTAAAAGATAAATAATAAATTGAAATTTACAAGACGTCCGAAAAATAAAAACGGAGAAAGAAAATCGGGCCTGAATGAAAGAAGGTAAAAGGGAACTAGGTGTATAGTGACAGGTTCCTATCTCATCGCCAATACAAGTTCGTTGTACGTTATTTCGAAAGGATGGGTAAATACGAAAGGGTATTAAAGTACCCATGACAACGTATAACTTGTGTTCTGCAACTTAGCCAAAGTCAAAGTCAAATCAATTTATTTAAGTAAACCCAATTACAAGGTATTTTTGAACGTCAAATCTACTTTAGTTCGGTTCAAATAGAAAACCTGGACACTGAGAAGAACCGACAAGAAACTCAGTCAGGTATCAGTTTTTCAACTTCATTTTACAAAAGGTTTATTAAAATATAATACAATAGCCAAAAGTAAATAGTTCTAGTGTAAAACCACGAAGTTAAAAAAATAAAGGTGGGGCAACCCTAATATTAGCGCTTTTACGTCGCTAGCAAACTTGAAATATAGGGCAGGGCACAATTATAGGGTTGTGCATTTTTTCTTATTGAATGAATGTTTTTTTTTTGTATGGGAAACAAAATAAATGTATCCCGTAATTATTACATCTGCAATATAACAAAATGTGAAATATGGGTAAATGGAAAATGTCTAGAACAGGTGAACGAAATTGTATATCTGGGGAGTGCGTTTTCCCGGGATGGAAGATGTGAGTTGGATGTGGAGAGACGGGTAGCAGCCGACAAAAAGTGAACGGTGCTCTGTCCACATTAGTAAGCAGTATGAATATATCTAACTCAGCCAAAATGGCCATACATAATGCGGTGTTGGTGCCAATTTTATTGTATGGTAGTGAGTCCTGGATGTGCCCGAAATCGACTGAAAGTAAGATAAATGCAGTAGAAATGCGATCTCTTAGAAATATGTGCGGTGTCACCCTTGCAGACAAAATAAGCAATAAAGAGATACGCAGTATGACAGGCTTGCACGACAGTGTTATTGAAAAAATGAAGAAAGCAATGCTAAGATGGTTCGGGCACATGGAAAGAATGAGTGATGAAAGACTGACGAAGAAAATCTATAGAGCGAAAGTGAGTGGTAAAAGAAGCCAAGGAAGACCAACGCTGACTTATGAAGATCAAATAGCTAGAGTGTTCGCCGACGGAAATGTCAAAAGCACTCGCATGCCTAGGCGAAAATGTGTGAGAAGAATGATGAGATTTGAAGAAGCGAAAGAAGTATGTAAGGATCGCGACGCTTGGCGCTTCCAAATTCAAATTCAAATTCAAAATAATTTTATTCAATTAGGCTACTTCTGGCACTTTTAAATCGTCACTACTGCCAAGTTCAATGGCTGCTTCCTCTTCCTCTTCTCTGACTACCTCGTTGGGGATACGGCGTGAAGATATGAGCAATATAACAGTCAACAATGACACGTTGACACCCCCGCGGATTTATACCCCCTTTCACATTAACGTTGTATATCGTTAAAATAAAATATGTACATACAAATAAATAAAATTAAAGTTCTCTCTGTGATTTCGAAACATAGGCTTTTTTAAGCACATGCAGTTATTTGCACGTCTCGCCTGGACGTTACTAAAACGCAAACAAGCGGTTTTGAAATTGTTGTTTGTCTGATTATTTGTCAAACCTAATCTCCGAAACAGCTGAACCGATTTTGACGAGACTTTCATTAGCAGGTAGAGGAATTTTTAGAGAGTAATTTAGGTTATTTTTTATCTCGGAAAATTTGTGAGTTTAATGGGGTTTAATGGGGAGTTTAATGGAATTAAAACCACATAATTAAAGTTTTAATCAGCATTATTGTCTGTTATTTGTAATTATTTGTAATTTTTTTTCTTCATAGCGTAGGGGCAAACGAGCAAACGAGTCACCTGATGGAAAGTGGTTACCGCCGCCCATGGACATCCGCAACGTCCAGGGAATCATGGGTGCGTTGCGGGCCTTTAAGGAAAGAGTAAGCTTGTTTTATGAGTAAAGATTATGGTATGGTAGTACACGTTTAGATTGTAAGAAATTTTATTAATTTCACCAAGAGGTTAAATTAGTAAAATATTGTACCGAATTCACGTTCTCTACAAGATTAAAATCTGTAAATTTTCATTTACTTCATGATACACAATGTTTTTATTAGACATCGGATTATATGCGCGACATGTTTGCATATACAAATGTATAAAACGTCATTTTTATAGCGTTATTGCATATTTTAGTACTTTTTCATCGATACTGCTTATTTCGGTAGTTAAATGTGTTACGCATGTTGCATTACACGGGAACGGTGGCGCAGTTCACTATCAGGAAAGGCCTGTAGCAAATTAAATGCTGTTCTATATAAAAACTCGGATCTTGAAGAAATAAAGGAAGTTAACGCAATATATCAACAGCACCGGCCAAACCCTGCCTGAAGAAATTTCTGCAGAAATGGCGCCAAATTTCAAGTTCTGTCCAGTAATGTCGGTTGACGTAAAAAGGTCATTTTCAGCCTATAAATTAATAATAAGTGACAATCGTCACAAGTTTGCTCTAGAAAATCTAGAAAAATATTTAATCGTGTATTCACAAGAATTACAACTGATTATATTAATAAATAAATAAAATAAAAGAGAAAAGCCTTATATTTCTTACCGAAAAAGCTTACAACGGTTTAAATAAGAAAGTTTTACATAATCAGTTACATATAATACAGAATAACAACAGTTTAAATATATCATATATAGAGGAGCTGTAGTACTAGCAAATCTATCACAACTCACAATCCTCAAGATCAATGGTTCTCTCTATGCTACTACTCACATAAAAAGTTTTTTTTAAACTAATAGCTTATAGTACACTATCTTTATAATTCTGAATTTCATTTCAATTAACTTTCTAAGCAAGGACCCCTCGTAACTCGAAGGTGAACCCCTCCTCTAGTAAATTCCAAATGTTTCAGTCGTTTGCTAAGGTCATCCACTGTTCTCCAGCCACTTGCATTATGTCCTCTGCCCATCGGGTACTTGGTCTGCCTCTTATTCTACTGCCCGATGGTCCTTTCCAGAACGTCAGTCTGTGGGTCCATCGGTTATCTGTCAGCCTGGCTATATGACCAGCCTAGCGCCACTTTAGTTCCTTACAGTGGCATAGAGCATCAGCAACATTTGACTATTTTCTAATAGTCTTATGAGATATTTTTTCAATTCTTTTAACTTTTAATATACTTTTCTTCATACTTCTTTGACATAATCTAATCTTCATTTTTTTATGCGTATTTCATATTAATATATATATATATATTAATATGAAAATAAACATAAATTTTAATAATAAATAACATTTTGATTGTGTATATTTTTTGAATATTTCGCCCTTTTTAGTGCATATTTGCATGCATATTTTGGTATTTTTATAATGCAAATAATCCGATGTCTAGTTATTAGTATGCACGAGAACATTTTGTGTATGTTTTTAGTTATCTGTAGCCCAAATTTTAAATCTTGTTGGTCGACATATTTGTCTGTTCACAACGAAGCACTTACGGGAAATTCTAGAGATCAGTGAAATCGATTCGGTGCGATTAAGTTACTGAGTAGCTAACTGAGCCTGATCTCTGGAATATCCTGAGGATGATTTATTGAGAACTTAAATACAGTTTCATTTGATGATTGACAAATCAACAATGAAACTTCGTGCGGTAAATAAATATAAACTTTGTACAAACTGGAAGCCTAGACAAGTAGCTCAATTGTCTTAAACGCTAGTAGATTAGAATGACAAAGAACACGTAAAATAGTGAAAATCTCTTTATAAAACATAGCCAATCGGCAGTATTGACGAGAAATAACGCCAGCGGGCGTTTCGATTGTACGAAGCGTTTGACACTTGTCTACAGCCTTGCTGATCATTTGAGATTGATTTCTGGAAAATAACAACTGAGTTTATAAGTCTATACAATATATTATGTGTGTGTGTGTGTGTTTTATGGAAAGTAAAATAACAACTGAGTCTATAAGTCTATACAATATGTGTGTGTGTGTTTTATAGAAAGTAAAATAACAATTGAGTCTATACAATATATTATGACGTGTGTGTTTTAGGGAAAATAAAAAAGGATTTATTTTTATTGTAAGTAACACTTTTAAATTAATGAAATAGTACCTAATAACAAAAAAGTACATACGTATGTTAATGTTTACACTTAAACTAAACTTAACCTTAAACTTAACTTAACTTTGAGGTTGTACCTAATATAAATCACAAAATTACATTATTTCCCTTTTATTAAAGTACCTATTTGTTAATAAGATGTAAGCTAAATAAAATGGTGTTAAAACTTGTGGGATAATATTTCTTCAGTTACGGAAAGTAATTTACAACAATGTACGCACACAAGAATGTTCAAATTGTAGGCAAGTTCCATTCAATTTAGTTACTAGCAACGCTTAATTGTTTTGTGACGGTGCTCTCTTACCGTAGCAGGACAAGTCACTATTAAGTTATATAACCTTCAAATAATAACCGTTTCTACATAGTATTCATGTTATATTTACATTGTAAACATAGATTAATTTTAAAATTATTAATATAAGCATATTCTTCAAAACAACAATAAATATTATGATATCTCATTAATTGGAAATCTTAGTCTATTCAAAACTGATATTATATAAAAAAATTTATAAAAAAATTAAACCGACTTCAAAAAAGAACACTGAAAGTATGAAATAACTATCCTTTACTAATCGAAACTTAAGTACAAAATTACCTTATAAATACGATACAAATACCATATAATTAAATTTGACAGTCACTGAAGTCGGTGCCAAGCCTACTAAACTAATATACTTTCTGTTGTCGAACATTCATTTGGCAAAGTTATTTTTGTACTTAAGTTTCATTAGTAAAGGATAGTTATTTCATACTTTTCGGTGTTCTTTTTTGAAGTCGGTTTAATTTTTTTATAAAAAAAAATTATTTTGCCCTTTTGAGTGATCTGGGCCTAAAAAACATCTAGGGCAGATCTACAATTTGTTTATTTTCTAATTTTGGAGCACAATGTGTTAACTGCCATTCTATTGAAGAGCATAAACCGTGGGATTTCACAGTAAAGATGCGAACAGATCGAACATGGGATATTATTGCCCATTGTGGCCATTATCAATATCATCAATATCATATCAATATCAAACAATTATAAAAGAACAGTGTAAAGGTTGCATCATAATGACACCTTAGCAGTATTCTTACAATCCGAAGACGACAGCTACCATTCATATTCTCTGTCCGCCACAAGACTGACTCTACTGACTGAATTTATTATATCACAGGCAATTTATATCTTCTCCCTACTACCATTATACCATGTGGGGACAACGATAGTTAACAAATGTCATACAAGAGAATCATCAACATAAATGAATAAAGGTTATAACCAAATCGCGTTATTTGGTGTATCTTCGAAACCAAAGCTTCAATGTGAATGAAATTCAATGGGACCAATCTGGAAGTGTACCCTTTCAAACAAAAAAAGAATTTTCCAAATCGGTTCATAAATGACGGAGTTATGAGGTAACAAACATAAAAAAAAAACATTCAACCGAATTGAGAACCTCCTCCTTTTTTGGAAGTCGTTTGAAAAATAATAGTATTTACATGAAAAACTTTATGTTATGAAGTGACGAAGCGCCGTTGAAATACGTCTACAACAGTTTGCTGAAATAGATTTTCTGTGTTGGTTTAAGTATATTCATCATTTATACATGTATGGTAGTAGGTAAGAGCTACTATCTGTCCGCTTACATAAACACCGATATATCATTCGATGTCGATGTAACTAGAAGAGCTTTTTCGACTATTTTTTTTGCTACTCCCTTCCGCTTACGCATTTGTTATGAAACTACTGTTTATGATGGATGAAATAAATATACACATTATGTATGTATATTAAATTTTATGTGGTTTCTAAAAAACGATGTAATTTTCTATAACTTATACATAAAGCAAAAAGTCATTAAAAACGGAACAAAAGTATACCGTCATGTGCGAAAAACGTTAAACATTTCATCGGAAATATGATGTTCAAGTGAAGCGTTTTTTCTTTATACATATAGAAATACGTACAAAATTACTGTGATACAAATACTAATCATACTACGACGTTGTTCTAGTGATATGCCTGCGCGAGTGTTATAGCCGAGGTGTAAAATCATAGAATCTGGTAGCGAAAGTAGCAATCAACGTAGCTTTCGTCTGCTACGTTACGGCGCGGAGGACACTAGGAAAATGCGTAGATGCTTGTCAGTTACGCGTACAAAGTCATAATTTTTAATTTAAGAATCGCGTCGCATTTCCAAAAATGCGTTCGGATCCATCCCCAAGATCGGGATATGTACAGTTTTTTCTGCAATATAGAAATAGAATAGGCTATAAGCGTTACTAATGCAGTTGTTAAAATGAGACGAAAATTTTGTAAAACAGGAAGAAAGTTGTAAAGTTATATTACAAAGTTAGTGGGATCTTAATTCAGAACTAATTAAGCCCTTTTAGACTTGTGACCATTTTCATATCCTTTAAAGCTATTTCTCAGTACCTTCCAAAAGAATTAACTGCATTTCTCTTGGCCATCTCGTGCCTTTTTTGAGCGAATTATAACCCTAATAAAATTAGAAATCAATGTCTTGTAAATAAATAAGTTAATCGATAAATATAAAAGTAAACGTTTCAAAATATAAGTTTTACAAAAACCCCAAGATGTCATTGGGCACGTAGTTTCAGATTTTCATTTCTAGCATCTCTATATCTACGAAGTGCCTTGCACAGGCTTAAGTGCGCAACATCGATCAGTGTTATCTTATCGTGACTGTATCTTTATCCCACTCTGTAATTCTATAGGTATATGGCGCTCGCCATCCGTCTATCCACATAATTTTATGCATAAAAACCACAACCGCGGGTCTGCTGGAAGAAATTTCTTTCAAAAATTAGCTGTAACTTTTGGTCATCTTTTCTGTATGAATCTTTCTCTTATAATGTTTGTGCGTGCAAAAAATATCAATAAATAAAAACAACCAGAATAATCCACAATCAGAAACAAATTCTGGTTACAGTTTTATTTTGTAATTTATGAATTGCGTGTTTAAATTTAAACCAGTATATTTACCTAAAAACTTAAGAAAATATAACACATGACTAGTTTACATTAAATTCAATACATACATATATTCACGCTGTCTCCGTAACGTGGTGGTCAGAGAGGAATTATAAATTCAACTATATTGTAATAAAAATAAATTACGATGATTATTCAGATATTTATTAATAAAGCTTTTTGTTTGTTTTTTAATAATAATAATCGAATGGAAACACTTAAAAGAGAGCGTTAGTTGAGTATCTAAATCGATATGACCAAAAAAGAAAAAAAAAAGTTTTAAAATACTTAAAAGTATATTACAAAATATTTACAGACATATCTTCATGTATCCCGAAGAGAGTAGTCAGAGAGGACGAAGCGCCAAGAGCGGTCCTTACATACTCCTTCGCTTCCTCAAATCTCATTATTCTCTTCACACATTTTCGACTAGGTATTCGAGTGCTTTTGACATTTCCGTCGCCTAACAGTCCGGCTATTTGATCTTCGTAAGTCAGCCTTAGTCTTCCTTGATTTCCGCTATCACTCACTTTCGCTCTCTAGATTTTCTTAGTCAGTCTTTCATCGATCACTCATTCTTTCCACGTGCCCGAATCATCTGAGCATTCCTTTCTTCATTTTAACAATAACACTGTCGTGCAACCCTGTCATACTGCGTATCTCTTCATTACTTGTTTTGTCCGCAACGGTGACGCCGCACATATTGCTAAGAGATCTCATTTCTACTACATTTATCTTACTTTCCCTCGATTTCGGGCATATCCAGGCCTCACTACCGTAAAATAAATTAAGCCTCTGGCCTCACTACGGTACAATTGGCACCAACATCGCATTGTGGATGGCCATTTTGGCTATGTTAGATATATTCACACTGTTTACTAAAGCGGACAGTGCACTGTTCACTTTATTGCCAACTGTTACCCGTCTCTCCACATCCAACTCACATCTTCCATCCCTCGAAAATGCACTCCCAAGATACACATATTCATTCACTTGTTCTTGAAATTTTCCTTGTACCCAAATCTCACATTTCGTCTGTACGGTTTCCCTTTCAAGCACCAGAACCTTATATTCATATTCACTCAAACAGGAAAAAAAATTTTAAAAAAAGTCCTTTCATTTCACATTCTTTTTATGCACGTGACTAAGGTCTGCAAATCTGGTTCCGCTGGTGCTATAAGCACAGCATCGTCAGCGTTTAAGAATATTTAAAAGTAATAAAAATAAATTCCGATGATTATTCAAATAATTTTTATAAAGTTTTTTATTTGTTTTTTTTTTTTAATAATAATCGAATAGAGACACATAATATAGCGTATTAGTTGAGTATCTAAATGCCCAAACTACTTAAAAGTAAGTTTAAAAATATTTAAAAGTAGTTTTGATTTTGTTTTTAATTTTAGGTTCGTTATCTTTGGTTTTCATTTATAATTAATTATATAAATGAAAACCAATTATAATTTTCACATTCATGACAAATTTAAAGCAAATGCTGCAAACTCAGCCCGGGGTGGCAACACCCGGTTATCTAGTTACACTGATTACTGTGACATTTATTATTATTTGTGGCCGCCAACCGGCCTCTAAATAATATCTACTTGTATAAAATCTACAAAGTTAAAAATGTGTTGAAATAAGCTCCAGAAATGTAATCAGAATTTCACATGTATGTACGTATAGTAATATTTGTGACAATTTTGTTCTGTATGCCGTCTAACATCTATTTTATAGATTCTATCTTTTCTATTATATCCGTTATGTGTAGTATAAAGTAACGAAAATGCGTTATCTTCATACTACACATAACGAACATAACGAAAATGCGTTCTGTTATTGCAAGTGCCCGAATGAACATACCACAATGTGGTTCCACCTTGCCATACATATGTATATTCTATATATGTAAGTAGGTATGTGAAAACTGTGATAAGTAGTGTTCAAGGATGGTTTTTTAACCGCTGGACCGAATTTGATTAAATAGGGGAAAGAAAAGTAGCCTATGACTTTTCGTTTAATTCCACGCGGATGAAGTCGCAGGAAGCAGCGTAACAACAGTTATAAGTGCTAAAATAATAAGCAGCCTTTGACTTTGACTGGGCCGTTGGCGCAGTGGCATATGCATCTACTTTCCAAGCTAGGGTCCCGGGTTCGATCCCCGGTCAGGTCAATTTAGGAAACGAACTTTTCTAACTTGGCTTGGAGTCTGGGTGTTACTGGGAACTCCCCCAGAGTTCGTTGTATACCCATAGTACAAGCTTACTGCTTAGTTTGGGGTCACACAATCTGTGTAATTGTCAGGAGTATTATTATTATTATTATTTAAAGTAAACTTTTTAAACTTCGTTACCGAATATTACGCCTTACTTGAAGTTTAGAAGAAAGTTCTTACGAAAATCTAAGTTTTTAGAAATCTTTAGAGATCAATTTTCATACTTATGATTTTGTAAATATGGTACTAAACAATTCATGCGTAAGTCGTTTTAGCATTAACAAAATTATTATAGTTAAAAATCGACTCCAAAGAAGTAAAATTTTCTTCTCATTGCAGAAAGTAAAGCCATGGAGAAAAGCTAGTAAGGCTCAGCATTTTAAGATAGTGTCCAAATGTCACTTAGTTATTATGTAGAAGCCGTATTGAATGTCACATCTTATCGTTTTTGACCAGGCTCTCTCAGAATCACTCATAGTCCACTTGACTGATCACGTCGGTGATGCAATGACCAAAGTCGAGGGTACATTTCTGAATAATAAACGCCGTGGCCGGACTAACGTCCCTCCCATTAACTCTGTTTGTGGATTTATTTACACCCTCGTACAAACGTTAACCTCACTCGGAAAAATCACTCGTGGAAATTGAATTTTTTACGCACTATATATTAGACTGTTTTAAGTTCCTAATAGAAATGTTATAAAACAATTATATTCTATTTTTTTTATCTAATCAACGTGAACATTGGGATGTGTGTGCGATAATTTTAGACATATACACATAACTTTCTTACGTACTAAGGCGGCGATCCATTAGATAATAACATTTTTCGATAATAACCACGTCATAATTTGATTTAAAGCTAGTCGTAAATACCCATAGCAGTGGCCGGTAGACCTATTTTATGGTTTAATAACATTGATGTCTTGATATTACAATACCGGTGATTTAGAAGATATTTGTATCTGTATATGGTTTAATATTTCAAAGATTCTTTAATTTTCGTTTGATCTTTACAATAAAGCGATAACGTTGGGAAGCTTATTATGTTGAAATATTGTTAGAAAACTGTTAATGATAATTTTCCACTTTAGTTATGTTATAACATCAAACTACTTCCTAATTTTTAATTGGTTATTTAATTATGACAGTCACCTTGGGTAACTTTGAATATCACTGTAATGTCGAATAAAAATTGTAATGTGGAATAAACTTTTTCAAGCACTTTTTGGTTTTCGTGTCATTTTATTATCGTTTAATCTAGTGCTTATCTAAGTTCCGAGTAAAATTGAACATTAGGAATTTCAACATTACAATGTGTACCTCTAGATACATACATATCTATGGAGGACCAAGCATTGCGGTCCTTACATATTTTTTTCGCCTCCTCAAATCTCAATATTCTCCTCGCACCTATTCGCTTAGGTTTTCTAGTGCTTTTGACATTTCCGTCACCTAACACTATGGCTATTTGATCTTTGTAAATCAGCCTTGGTCTTCCTTGGCTTCTGCTCTGTAATACTCACTATCGCACTGTAGATTTTCTACGTCAGTCTTTTATCACACATTCTTGATGTGTGCCCAAACCATTTAAGAATTCCTTTCTTAATTTTTACAATAACACTTGTGCAATCCTGTCATACTGCGTATCTCTTCATTTCTTATTTTGTCCGCAAGAGTGACGCCGTATATATTTCTAAGTGGTCGCATTTCTATTGCATTTGCCTTATTTTCATCTGATTTCGTACATATCTAAGCCTCGCTACCGTACAATAAAGTTGGTACCAGCACCGCATTGTGACATTACAATGTGTACCTACCTAAAAAATTTTAAATTCCCCGTTTTTTTTTATTTGTATTCTTGTGTGATTTTTTTTGTAAATTTCAATCTTAACTATCTCACAATCTCACAATAAATCTCACAATCATCAATCAAATGTTTCGGTAAAGTTTGTATTAATTTGAACGTCATTTCCTACGGTTTTATGTGAGACGAGCTAAATAGGCTTATGTTATATATTACAGATACGCAGAATTATGAAACAACTACATGCGTTATATGTTGAGGAAATATGAAAGTGCTCAAAGTTTTGGATATTTATTTATTCATATATTTAGTATTCAGTTTAAGTAAATGCTTTAAAATATCAAAGCAAAAACAGACCTTAAATAATAATAATAATAATAATAATAATACAATACCACGCTTTCTCTCATAGTATCCCTTCGTCGGGGGGCCAGGACTAACCTTCTTCACCGTTGCCGCTGTGGTGATCTCGTCGATGTACTAGGTCACCACGGCTTATCCTGTTTACGTAGCGCGGGCCGCATGTCACGACATGCTGCCTTGAATGACATCATTCGGCGGGCTCTTGTCGCCGCTGGCGTTCCTGCAGTCTTAGAGCCTGTATGTATTGCGCGCAGCAGGCAGGCGCGGCAGGAGACCGGATGGTTTGACGCTCATTCCTTGGAAACTTGGAAGATCGCTGGTGTGGGATGCCACTTGTGTCGATACATTTGCTGTTTCCCATGTGCCGGCGACTTCCAAGTCAGCAGGTGCCGCGGCCAGCACTGCCGAGAACTTGAAGCGGCGTAAGTATGCGACTCTCTCTGAGAGTTTCATATTTACGCTCTTTGCAGTCGAAACTTTGGGTCCCTGAGGCCTCGAAGCCCATCGACTGGTTTCTGACATTTGTAAGAGACTGGTCGAGGCTTCGGGAGACCACCGGGCTGGCAGCTTCTTCCGCCAACGAATCAAGTTTGGCTATTCAAAGAGGCAATGCTGCCAGTCTGCTGGGTACCTTGAGCAATGACAGCTTTCGAAGCGGCAACTTTGATAAAGTCTATTATTTAAGATAATAAGATAATGTGTAGTTTTAAGTTTGTAAATATAACATATGTATGTACTTTTTGTTAATGTAAATAAACGTTTAAAAAAAAAATACTCCAGACAATTACACAGATTGTGTGACCCCAAACTAAGCAGTAAGCTTGTACTGTGGGTACCACACAACGAACTCTGAGGGAGTTCCCAGTAACACCCAGACTCCAAGCCAATTTAGAAAAGTTCGTTTCCTAAATTGACCTGACCGGGGTACGAACCCGGGACCCTAGCTTGGAAAGTAGATGCATATCTACTGCGCCAACGGGCCAGTCGATGATATTAATTTCATAACAACTCTCTTATCCATTAGCGAATAAGAATTTCATACAGTACCTTTTAAATACTTAATAAATGTATCGTCGAACCCGAGGATGTTGAGATAACATCGCGAGAGTTCCGCAGTTAAATTTAATTTGGCGCAGAACCCTCCGTCGGCAACGTAAGCTGATTAAACGATCGGATTTTATAAGGAATCTAAAGTTTGACTCGCTGATTTTGAATCTAGTTAGACTAAAATGTTTGATCGTCTTAAACATTGAGTTCACAATGCAATTAACTTGGAAAGTTTGAGAGATTCTGTCATTGAGCAGAAATTTTTCCAAAAATGTGATACATAATGGAGTTTAAAAGTGTCACCGCGCTGTCGTGCTTTCTATAATGGCATTATATATACCAGGTATTACAAATCTGTAACAGAGCTATTTACACTGAGAAAATATTTATAAATAAGAATAGAATCTGTAAGCGTTATTGCTAAAGGTCGTCAGATTGTAATTTTTTATTACAAAATAATGATTTTACTTAGGTATACATAAAAAAAATTTGGTCAAGTGGTTTGTGAGAAAATCGACTACGATAGACGGACATACGGACGACGTATGCCAGGTCTCATAAGAGTTTCATTTTTATCACAGAGTCTTAATGTGTTAAGGATATAATATGTTTCTTTAAATCCATACATCTATGTATAATAAATGAAATTCAAGTGTCTGTCTGCGATTTAGAAATAAAGACTTTTTCTTTGACTTATATGAGTAGTTATTTGCACGTAATCTAAACCCAAACAGATTTTTTTGTAATTCGTCCGGGCTAATATCCGACAAACATTGTCATTGCTTGTCTGCCTGTCTATTTGTCTGCATCTCCGAAACGGCTGAACCGATTTTGATGGCACTTCATTGGCAGGTAGAGGACTTTTCTGAGAGTAATTTAGACGTCTTTTCGTATCGGAAAATATCAAATTTAGTGCGGGTCAAACCGCGATGCATAGCTAGTTCAAAATAAATATTCAAATAAATATATATCTTAATCGTTTGTAATTTTCTCTCGTTATGAGAGAAAGGAAAATATAGTATGTGCCACTTTTTAACTATTATGTGCCATCATAAATCCAATATGGCGAATGTTCCATAATAGAAAATAACTTTTTTGTTCAACACCAACAAGATGGGTATCAAATGAAATGGAATACACAGAGGATGGTTTCTGTACATGTGACTAAATCCAATATGGTAGATGTTCCACAATAGGAAGTAACTTTTTTGTTCAACACTAGCAATAATATGGGTATCAAATGAAATGGAATATGCAGGGGAAGGTCTCTGTATATGTCACGTCATCATAAGTCCAATATGACGGATGTTCCATAATGGGAAATAACTTTTTTGTTCGACTCCAGCAATATGGGTATCAAATGAAATGGAATACTCAGGGAAAGGTTTCTGTATATATGACGTCATCATTAATTCAATATGGCAGAGGTTCCATTACTGGAAATAATTTTTTTGTTCAACACCAACAATGTGGGTATTAAATGAAACGGAATATGGAGGGGAAGGTTTTTGTATATGTAACGTCATCATAAATCCAATATGGTGGATGCTTTGCGGTAGGAAATAATCTTTTTTCAAGACCTCCAACTATATAGGTATCAAATGAAATGAGATACACAGGAGAAGGTTACTGTGCATTTGACGTCATTATAAATTCAATACAGCGGATGCACCGCGATAGAAAGTAACTTTTTTCAAGACCTCGTTTAACAATATCTGTATTTCGAGTAACTTCAGTAACCCGCAGAAGTTACAGAAAAATTTTCCACGCGGACGAAGTCGCGGGTACAGCTAGTCTTTAAAATAAGTGAAGTAATAAAAGTACGATAGAATAACCGCTTTTGGTTTTCTTATCCATCTCGTATTCATATCTCGTATTAACATTGTTCCATTTATTTCGTTCAGTGTACACAAGTTTACTGTAAGACAAGTTGTCTCAAAGCGACGCCGACGTTAGCTCACCGTATGGCCCGGTACAGTCGGAACAAGAGCAGAACAAACTGTGGCTCACGGGTGAACAAAGAGGTGCTGCGACAAACTGTTGTGACAGTTACCCGATGAGCAATTACAAACACATTACGTTACATACAATAGTGTACACTGAATATGTATATACAGGTGTATGTTGATGTTACATTATATAATTTTAACTTTATACTCTTAGAATAACAACACTTAGAGGGAGTATTT
Source organism: Zeuzera pyrina (assembly GCA_907165235.1). Classification (NCBI taxonomy): domain Eukaryota; kingdom Metazoa; phylum Arthropoda; class Insecta; order Lepidoptera; family Cossidae; genus Zeuzera; species Zeuzera pyrina. The sequence continues at coordinate 17,823,313 of OU015624.1, forward strand.
ACTAACGGTAAGAAACGACATCATTTAAATGAAGTACAAATGTTACGCATGTGTGTGTAAGGAACGGTTCGATTAAAATGTAATACTTACCTGTGGAATTCAATATTACAAACTTTTTCATTTTCTTTCAATGTGTTTTGACATTATTTCGCTGCACCAACTAGGATTTTTTTATTTTATTAGAAGGACATTCGATCGACAAGTCTTGCCCGGAAAATGGTGTGATTTGTACCACTTAAGCGCACGAAACCTAAGTAATTTGTTGCTGAGGCAATTTATTGCTTCAGTTTCGGGCGCTTAATCGATTTCTATGCGTTATTATTCTAAGTTTATATTATTAATCATAGATATAATACATTTAGTTCACATCGTGTATTTAGAAAGCGAAGCAACTAAGGACGCCAACTTTCAGGACACTCCGTGTGTGCTCATTTAAGCTGCGTAGATAAACGTAGAGATTCGTAGATAAACGTAGAATTTTCGCTTAAATGCTTCGTAAAAAATATACCTATATACTAACAATGTTTGGAAGCTTTGAAAAAAAATGCCGGTCCCGACTAAACAATGTCTATAAAAATAGATGCATATACATTGGATGGATTCTGCTTTTACACTGTGCAGGTATCGATTTTCTAGAGATACTGTTTGTAAGATTAACTCAACCGCTATTAAACGATGACGGTTTGTTTCGAAATCATTTTTTTGTTTCTGAACGTGTTTGAACGCGTTAAACGAAAATGGTGTTATATTTAAATGTATCCGTTTATATACGTTAATATTTACAAACTTAAAACTATAATTATCTACAAAAAGTACATACATATGTTAATATTTACAAACTTAAAACTACACATTATCTTATTATCTTAAATAATAGACTTTCTCAAAGTTGCCGCTTAGAAAGCTGTCAATGCTTAAGGTACCTAGCAGACTGGCAGCATTCTATAAATATAAAGAAATAACGCTCTAATTTCGATTCTGGTGCTCTGCACTCATTTTGTTTTTTCTGTGGGAGTTGGAGCCCCTGAGGACCTAAGGAGTCCGGCGTCCTTGGAAGCAACTAAAATGAACCGGTCTGTAATTTATTCGACACTAATACGACACACATTTACTTCAAATAATGTACTAGAATCGATACTGAAGTAATTTTAAGAAAAATTAAGCCGACTTCGAAATAAAGACACCGTAAACTATGTAATAAATATCCTTCACTAATTAAAATTCAAGTACGAAATATTTCATCAATACAAAACAAATACCTATGTTAAGGTTACTGACGTCGGTGACAAGCCTACCAAAGTAGCAGACTTTTTGTTGCTGTATGTTTGGCACCGATTTCAAGAACTGTCTTTAATTAAAGGCTTTACTCACGGTGCTATCTGACTAGCGATTTGTTGCTGCAATTTGTTGCAGTTGCAGTGGCCTTTGCTCTACTCACTTTAGCAACCGCGATTGCAATTTCATTCTGCGAACAAGCGCCACAACGTGGCACTAATAAATCAATGTTGTCTAAATTTCAAAAAGCAAGTCTTGTAATTGCCTTTGCTGCATCAATTAAACCACCTAAGTGAGAGAAAAGAAATATTTTGGGTATCTTTTTTGGGTGAATGTGGGGAATCTTTGTACACTTTTAAAATTTTTGTCCATACAGATTATTCTTTGCCGTAGGGATGGTGATCTGAGATCGATTAATCGGAGAATCGATTATTTCGACCAAATTAATGTTTTAATCGATATTTTGTAGTGAATCGATTTTGTGAATCGATTCTGTGAATCGATAATTTACCCTCGAAAATCGAGATTCGTTTATTTTTTTTATGATGAGAAAACGGTTTAGAATGAGTTGAACGAGGGAACATTGAATTTTATAATTTTTAACTTAAATATTATAATTTTTTTTTTACCTTAAGTAGATGTTCTTATACATGTCACATTTAAATACAGTTGTAATTGTTTAATTCATTAAAAATGATTAGATTGATTATTTTAGCGTCTTCCAAGTTTTCTATAATTACATTCATATATGTCATAAATACAAACTTATGTAGTAAGTCGAGAAAAAATCGATTTTCGAGAGATCGATTTTTCATACTTCGATTCGAACCGATTCGAAAATCGATCATTTTTCGAAAGAATCTCCTTCCCTACTTTGCCCGTTTATTTTTGTGACTATGACGATGACAGATAAGTAGTCTATATAGGTACTATTCCGTGAACGGTACAGCTGATCGAGTCCAAATTGCATGTGTTAGATAATAATGTATTATATAGATCTATATTATTACATAGAGACATTATATTACTTCATTGAAATGTATATTTGCTTGATAATAATGAACTATATGTTATTATTTTAATATTGTTACCTTTATATATCGATTTATTACTCGAATAGTTATTTATGAAATAATAAAGGGTCATTGTAATCATTGAAAGTCATAATAGCTTCCTATTTTCGTAACTCTTTGAAACTATGTGTTGCCTATGATAATCAGTATAAGTTATATTTATATATTAATAAATAGCTATTAATTATGGTATTCATATACCTACTATAAATATATTTGTAAAGTACAAAAGAAATATAACTTGTGCTGATACGAGTTATGATTAAAGTGGTGGGGAAGGTAGTTTCCAATAGTGATTGTAATTACAGAATGACACATTGCTGTCGGGACACTAGAGCTAAGCAGATAAATATCCAAATAGAATATTAAGTTATTCATTTTGTTACATAATATGATGTTATAGTGTGTACCTAGTATTGTGATATTTGCAATTATGTATAATATGATATTAGAATATAATGTTTTAGAGAGACAATCATTGTAATAAAAACTAGTGAAGTGTAATTGCTTTCATTTCAATACTTTATTAAACAATAATACCTGTCTGAGTTTCTTGCCGGTTCTTCTCAGTGTAGATTCATTCTGAACCGTGGTTGACTTTGCTTGAATAAAAATGATTGGATTCAAGCTTAATGATGTGTTTCCTTCCATTTACCCATTATTATTAATATTTCTACTCTTATCATTATTTAATTTTTTTGAGTAATTGCCTATATATTTTATATTATCTTTATAACTCTCTATGTTCCCTATTTCTAACACATGCAACGCACTATACACGTTGCAACTTGTTGCAGCAATTGCAGCAGTTGTGGGCGCGGGCGATGTGAATTGCGATAAGTTGCATGCGACCTGCTACCTGCCTAAATTGCTGCCTTGCAACAGATTGCAGCAACAAATTGCTAGTCAGATTACACCGTGAGTTAAACCTTTTATGTAGGCATATTATGTATCGTATTTATTAATTTATTTTTATACTTAAGTTTTTATTTTGTAATTTTCGGTGTTTCATTATATTGGGTCCTTACATATGAAATTAGCATTTTGTCGTACTGACCACTTTTATAAATTCATTTAGCTGGTGCATTTGAGTTTTGAAAACAGTCATTCATTTGTTTTTTTCCTCATTATTTTTTTCTTTGGCGTCGCTTATTACCGCACAATGGAAAACATGAAATATCGGTATATTTACGAGTACGAGTTCTACCGTGGCACCAGTGCTGCAGAAACAGCTCGAAGGATGTGATGAAGCTGCAGAAACAGCTCGAAGGAAGGTAATAATGTGTACGGCGCTGGTGTCGCAAAAGAAAGCACAGTATGTTTTTGGTTTCAACGTTTTCGTTCTGGAAATTTCGACTTTCAGAACCAACCCCGTGGACGGCCGGAGACCAAAGTGGAAAATGAAGAATTAAAGACTATTGTGGAAGCGGATCCATCACAAAGCACTTCAGAGATAGCTGCAGGCTTCGGGGTAAGTGACAAAACTGTATTAATCCACTTGAAGCAAATCGGGAAAGTAAAAAAACTTGAACGATGGGTACCTCATGAATTGAGTGAATCGAACTTGCAAACACGCGTCGACTGCTGTGTTACTTTGCTCAACCGACACAATAATGAAGGGATTTTAAATCGAATCATTACTTGTGATGAAAAGTGGATACTGTACGATAATCGGAAGCGCTCTTCGCAATGGCTGAACCCTGGAGGCCCAGCCAAATCCTGCCCTAAACGAAAATTGACTCAGAAAAAGTTACCTGTGTTTGGTGGACTAGCGCCGGTGTCGTTCACTACAGCTTTCTAAAATCTAGCCAAACGATTACGGCAGATATCTATTGTCAGCAACTGCAAATCATGAAGGAAGAACTAGCTGTTAAACAATCGAAATTGGTCAATCGCTCTAGGCCACTGCTGCTTCACGACAACGCAAGACCACACACTGCACAACAAACAACCACTAAGTTAGATGAGCTACAATTGGAATGTCTGCGACATCCACCGTACTCCCCGGACCTTGCTCCAACAGATTACCATTTTTTCCGGAATTTGGACAACTTCTTACAAGGAAAAAAATTCAACTCCGATGCGGCAGTCCAAACCGCCTTCAAAGAGTTTATTGATTCTCGCTCCCATGGTTTTTTTAGTAAAGGGATCATTGAACTACCTATGAGATGGCAAAAGTGCATAGATAACAACGGTGCATACTTTGATTATTTTACAAAATAAAAATTGACTTTATATTCCTCCCGTACAAAACGCCAATTTCATATGTAAGGACCCAATATCAAAGTCGGTTTATTTTTTTTAAACTTACCTATTTATTTTCCCTTTTGCTGTGGCTGTTTCATAAATAAATACACATATAAGGTAGGTCCTCAATTCACTTGTTCCAACTCTGGAACGGAACATTAAATATGAAGATTATCAAAATATATAAAACGTAGAAGTCTTTTGTATAAGATATTCATCGTCAGATCTTAACTGAATTTTTATGGTACTATCATGGACATAATTATATCCTTTCAAATAAATAAACAATAATTAAAATTGGTACACAAATGGCAGAGAAATCGGTGAGTACCTACACATAAAAAAAAGATGCCGACTAATCGGGAACCTCCTCCTTTTTTTGAAGTCGGTGAAATAGCGCCGCAAATACCTATTAAAATAATTGCTCAGTTTTAACGAAATGATGATCTTTCGATTGGGTTCAATAAAGAAAATATTTGTCACACGTGTAAGTATGTACTTGCTAAGTGGTTCCAATTTTGCTTCTAAGTCGACGTCAGTATACGCGCCAAACTTTATTTCATGCTAACATTATGTGATAGCATAAATACATTTCTAACCGTTATTGAAGTTAAAATTTACAATATTAGGCCATTGGATCGTAACTTAGTAGTAAGAGTAGCGGAAATTGAGTTTTAAAAGTGAAATAGATGGCATCGTAACGGAAACAAAACGAGCATCCGATCTGGTTCACAGAATTGCTTATACACTACCCGCTGTTGCGAGCTTTTATTGGACTTTTTAAGTTCATTTACGTAAACTATGTCACTTAACGAGAGAGGAGACAATTCGACTTTGATGTGTTTAAGTTGACTCTCAAGATTAAATGAGAGTAAACTCAAACACATCAAAGTCTTAATACTATTTTGCAAATCGTCGTCTTCAGAGCCATGGTTAGATTTTATAAATATTGTTTATAAAGCAAGAACGCTACTAATGGATACAGTAACAAACCAATCTATTGATTGGTTCACATTTAATTTTTCAATAATAAAATGTAATTTTTTTTTTATTTACTGCAGTAAACAATAGCACACGGCCATTCATTTTTTAACTATGTAAATAATAAGCAGTATCTATTTCAAAAGAATTATTTTATTTCATTTTATAAAAAATATCACGTTTGCCCACTAACATCTGAAGCATCGGTTTTATTGTACTATAATGTGTTATGACGCATTAATGTAAATGTATAGATATTTGTTTACCGCCACGATATTTTCAGTTAGAATAAGTATTCAACGCCACGAAATTAAAATAGATTACAAAATACTATTAGTGTATTAATATGTATGAAGAGATATTATTTTTTTCTAGTACTTTGTAGTCATGTGAGAATTGGAAACATTATAAAACTAATGTTATAGGAGACATGAATAGACGAACTTTCATTCCACTTTTGTTTACTTTTTAAAATATCAAAACCAATATTATAAAGAGGTAAAGTTTGTAAGTCCGGATGTAGGAGGTAATCTTCGAAATCTCATCTGACTTCGAAAATTCTTTCACCAATATTTAGAATGGACCTTCAGAGTGGACATAGGCTGTAATATTAACCAGTTTGGACGAAGTCCTGGGGAACCCCCATTTGTTATAAAATGGAAAGACATTCATAAGTAAGTAGATACATTATGTAATAAGTACCTACCTGATTTCTATAAAGAAGTAAGAACAGGTATAATCCGAATAAGCGTGACCTGTTTAACATTCATTCGCTTTTGCTGAAATCATAAAATCCTCCAATGGGGTCTCGTAACGAAATTTTTGTCGAGGGAATATTTTGGCGGATTTACCTCCGCATTTTCGATATCTCATTGTAAAAGCATGACAACTCAGCATAAAATTAACAATTAATCCTGAGATGACTTTTATTTCTAACAATGTCTTTCTCTTTTGAAATTGTTACTCCGTTAACTAATGCTGTTCTTTTGTAATCCGTACTTAAATATCTTCCATAGTTCTTGCCTAAATAAATAAGAACAAAAATGGTTAAATAGTTAATTGCTAAATTATTTATAAAAAACTAGGTGAAGCCCGTGACTTCGTCAGCGTTTTTTATTTTTAAAATAGCCCGGGGCTTAATCTATCTCCATACCAAATTTCATCGCAATCGGAAGAACGGTATGGCAGCTTGTAAAATACGAACAAACAAACATTGATTTTTATATATTAGATTATGTATGTACTACATATGTCGTTCTTTATGATGTAAGCACACTGGTTTACAACATCTATCTTCCAAATCAAGGCCACCGATTTGATTGCTGGCCAGAGGGCCAGCAGAAAATCAAGATCTAACATCGTTAGAAACGTTAAAAAGTATGATATTGACGGAATTAGACAATAATTCACGTGATAAATTTTCGCCAAATTACTTTCGCGTTTTATACTAACGAAGACGACAGTTTAGTTCGTGATTTCTCTCAGGGGAGCAGGACAACTTAAGATCCGAACTATTCAAAATTATTTTGACATCTGCTGAGTGCTCCGTTAGTGTAAGCCTAATGTAAGCATTAGGCTTACATCTGAGCCTCAAAGTCAAAGTCAAAGTCATATCAATTTATTCAAGTAAACCCAATTACAAGGTATTTTTGAACGTCAAATTTACTTAAGTTCGGTTCAAAGAGAAGAGAAAAGAAAAACCTCGACACTGAGAAGAGCCGACAAGAAACTCAGCGAGGTATAATTTTTTCAACCTAATTTAACAAAAGGTTTTACAGGATTTTACAAAATTTCACAAAAGGTACAAAAGGTCAAATACAATATTCAGAGAGCCACTAAATGCATGGGCAGAGAAGATCATTTCCATACTATTGTTTTATCTTCAATGAAATCGTTTATTTTAAGTATATTGTCTAATCAATGTACGTTTTATAACTAATCTAAATCTATTTTCTGTTAATTGAGTGACTTCTTGAGGAAATGTATTATAAAAACAAATGCAGTTACCCAAAACTGAAACATTTGACTTACGTAATTTAAATTTTGGAATAACCAATTTATCACGACCTCAGGTTTCCATACCACCAGTATTGCCTTTCTTTATAAAGTCCTCAAAGTAAGGTTTAAGGTCGTTCGTATAATTATCTGAAGGTTATTTATTTATAATAAATTTATAAGTTACTATGTGTTCTAATTGTCAAGTTCAGCAGTTTACATACATCGCATAATATAAATTAAGGATTCAGCGTAAAGATGTGTTGTTGTTGTATGATATAAAAAAATAGCTATGGCTGTAGTATAAAGGATGTGATGAAAGAAAGATATAAGCTGCAGCAAGCAGAAACGAAGGCACTAGCGAAAGAGAAGCTTGAAAGGTGCAGGGTGTTAGTTTAGGTTAGGTTAGAGTCTGGGATACATTTTATAAACTGTGCAATCCTTGCTGGCAGAAGAGAGAGGTTCCGGAGGACTGGCGCACCGCAGTCATAGTGCCTCTCTATAAAGGGAAAGGCTCCCATTTAGACTGCACGTGCTATAGGGCCATCAGCCTGGTCAACTTAGCAAGTAAAGTCTATACCAAGGTATTGACTGAATGTATGTAAGGCATTTCTGAAAGATATTTGTGGGGGCACAAGGTATTTTAAGGAACGGTAGGTCATAGGTCGGAAAGTTTTCTGCTCATAGAAAGCTCTCTGCTTCTGGATCATGAAAAAGCATTCGATAGAGTAGTGTGAAAGAAATTATGGAGCATTCTGCCTGAATATGGCGTGGGGGGCCTTACTACAGGCTGTGAGGTCATTATATCGGGGCTACAGAGCCTGAGTAAGGGTATATGGTGACTTGTCGCCCTGGTTCGAAGTCTGTTCAAGCGTCAGACAGGGCTGCGTGATATCTGCCTGCGTGGCTATTCGTGCTGTATTTGGACAGTTGCCTCCTGACATTGAAAGGTAGTATGAGTGGTATGATATGTAATGGTACAGTGGTAAACTGCCTTTTGTACGCTGACGATGCTGTGCTTATAGCACTATAAGAAGAGGAGCTGCAGACACTAATTGCGTGCATGAAAAAAGACTATAAAGTGAAAGGATTGAATATGAATGTGAACAAAACTAAGGTTCTAGTCTATGAAACTGAAAATGTACATACAAAGTGGGAAATATGGGTAAATGGAAAATGTCTAGAACAACTGAACTAAATTGTATATCTTTTTCGAGGGATGGAAGATGTGAGTTGGATGTGGGGAGACGGGTAGCAGCTGAGAATATAGTGAACGGTGCTCTATCCGCTTTAGTAGGCAGTGCGAATATATCTACCTCAGTATAAATGGCCATACACAATGCGATGTTGATTCTAACTCTAATGTACGGTAGTGACGCTTGGATGTCCCCAAAATCGACTGAAAGTAAGATAAGTAGCAGAAATACGACAAAATAAGCAATGAAGAGATACGCAGTATGACAATGTTGCAGGACAGTGTTATTGTAAAAACGAAACAGGAATGCTTAAATGGTTCAGGCACACAGTAAGAACGGGTGATGAAAGACTGACGAAAAAAATCTACATAGCGACAGCGAGTGGTAAAAGAAGCAAAGGAAGACCATGGCTGACTTATGAAGATCAAATAGCCAGTGTTAAGTGACGGAAATGTCAAAAGTACTCGCATAATCGGAGAAAATGTGTGAGGAGAATGATTAGATTTGAGAAAGCGAAAGAAATATGTAAGGACCGCGATGCTTGGCGTTCCGCCCTCTCTGATTACCGCAATAGGGATACAGCGTGAAGATATGTATGTATGTATGTATTAAAAAATTTTAAAAAGTCACAATAATTCTATATCTCAATATTCGAATTTAATTGTACCTACCTACTTACGATTCGGGATTATGACATCGGTACACAAAAGAGACTTGATCTAAGTATACTTCCGTTTAATTAAAATTTCATGGAAACATTTTACGGAAACGTATCCGAACTTTGCGAGTTAGGTTTTTGAAAATAAACACCAGACTTTTAAGCTGTAAATATCCAGTATATTTACAGCTTAAAAGTCTGCTGCATATTTAAAAAACCTAACTTGCAACGCTTGTACAATATTTTATTACTTTAGAAATATACATAATCTGCTGTAAAATTAAATCCGGAGTAAACATAATATTTAGGTACTAAGAATTGAGAGAAGCAAAAGAAAGTATTCGTTCAAGATGTTCATCCCGTTTAATTAACGTTCCCTTCACAGAGTAGCTTGACACGAATAAAAAATATTACATCCATCTAATATATAAACCGTTGTGTTATAGTTGATATACGAGTAGGTACTTTTCAATTAAATTATGGAAAGAAAATATATCAAAAACCAAATTATTATGTAAGTAAATTATAATCTATTAAATCAAGTATTAAGAACAGTTTTTTTATTATGCTATAGGTATTGTTATTAGCTTTTATCCGCGACTAATTAAAATTATATTATTATGATCTGATTTTGTTTAAAATGCAGATTTAAACTTAAGAATTATACAATCGTATATGCGATGCCTGGTTGTGATAGCTATGACCATTTTAGGCCATGCAGTGGCCGTTGGGCGCACAGAGTTTGGGGGCCTTTATCGGAAGCAAGACAGCAGAAATTGAAACAAAAATATATTTAGTAACTCGTAACGAAGAAGAGATCTTGATGCCGTTGTATTTCTGTCTGTCTGTGATATCGTGGCTCATGAACGAAAGAACCTATTTGTACATAGTTTTTTGTTTGATAGCTCCAATTTTCGAGATTGTTCTTAACTACGTTTGATGCAAATTGTTCCAGTTTATATTTGCGTAAGGGTTCTTTGAATTTGAAATATTGCTTAATGACTTTTTTGGTGATTATTATCAGCTTCACTTATATGAGACATGATTACTCTTTTTCTCTCTTTTTTATTAGATAACCTTGTAATTTTTTACGCTAAACCTGTTCTTGTTGCTTTCTTTATAATTATCCCTACAATTTTAAGGCCATAATAAACATTAGTGAAGCTGGCATCCATTATATTGTATATTCTATTAAGTCTCTTTCCAGCCAATACATTTCATGTCTTTTGGCAATAACTGTTGAATCTAAGTCAAGTCACTTATCGGACTTGTTAATATGTCTCTATGTTCGGTATTTATAGTCTGTAAGACAATAGTGTCTTGAACTGTTGGTGAACTGTCCTCCATATCTATTTGATTGCCATCAACGTCTGTTATTGAGATTCTTGCACTCCACGTAAAGGTTCCGAATTTCGCGAATTTCGATATTTCGTTCATAATTTATTTTACCTTTAAATAAATTGCAGAACGCTCAAATTATTCGTTTTTGAACCTCCCTACAAAGCAAATGAACAAAGACAAGCCAGGATCAAGGACATTACGTCAATATGTTGGGTAGTCAGCCTTTTACCAAACCACGTATAGGCCAGAGTGAGCGATAGCAGAAACCAAGGAAGAATAGAACTGATTTATGAAGATCGAATAGGAAAGTCTTAGCTGACGGAATTGTCAAAAGCACTCATGTATCTATCCTAAAACGTGTAAGGAAAATGTTAAGATTTGAGGAGGCGAAAGAAGTACAATATAAGGACCGCGACGCTCGGCGCTCCGCGATCCACTTGGACTACCCCGTCACGGATACAGCGTAAAAATATGTATGTGTGTACAGGCCAGAGACGATTTCGAAAAGTGTATTTTTCTAATTAAGTATAATTTCCTGATATAAGAAGATATTGAATAAATGTCAATTGACTTCCTCATAGTTTCTTTTTTGCTGATTTGTTTTGCGGTTTCGCTGATTTCGGATTTTTCATTCATTCGGAATTTGATCTGTCTTAGACTTGACTTCATAAATATTTAATTTGTTAATTAATTTTAATTCTACCCGACCGAGAATTGAAACAGGGAGTTTTCGTTGACTTATTTACTTGGTATTGTACAAATTATGTTTAGATGTTTAATGTGTTTCTTGTAAGTAATAATAACTGATCATGCAATTGCAGAATTCAAAGACAATGTCCGCTCTCATAAGAAAATAGTGTAAATGTAATAGGTATTCAAATGCATTGGCAAGTAGGAGATCGAGAAACCGAGAAATTCCAACAATGAAATTTGCATTCAAATTCATTTGCATTCACCTGCATTCACCTTTGCAAGGAAGCTCGACAGACGGACTAACATTTGTTTTCAATTTAGAAAAGCCTAGAAAGCCTAAGTATTTAAAAAAAACAGTTTTCAATTTCTAATTTCAACGTCGCCACCCACCGTATTGATGAAGATAGCGGCGTAACGTAATATGATAAAGAAAAGTGTATGCTAGTTAACTGACCTAATCTGATCTCTGGAATTTCCTGAAGATGCTTAAAGAAGCACCCTCAGGAAATTCACCGAAAGAACATCTCAGGAAATCGACACGTGTTTCGCCTCTCAAAGGAGAGATGAAACTGATGTCGATTAACGAACTTGAGATATTTGGCAGAAAATAACTAAAAATTAAAAGAATTCTTCACATGAAATGGATTTCCGCAAAGTAACAGATCTGTTGTAATTTATTTCGTAAATACGATATAATCAATTTTGAATTTGAATCCTAATTTTTAAACTAATAAAACTTTTCTCTGAGTTTGTAAGTAATATCAGAACAAGATTAGATTAGAAGAACAAGTGAGATTGAGATGTGAGTTGTATATCTGAGAAGTGCATTTTCGAGGGATGGAAGATGTAAGTTCGATGTAAAGAGACGGGTAGCAGCTGGCAATAAAGTAAACGGTGCTCTGTCCGCATTAGTACGCAGTGTGAATATATCTAACACGGCAGTGTTAGATACATTTGGCAAAAATAGCCATCCACAATGCGGTGTAGATGCCAACTTTATTGCACGGTAGTGAGGCCTGGATATGCTCGAAATCGACGGAAAGAAAAAACGAAAATAAATGCAGTAGAAATGCGATCTCTTAGAAAAGGATAAGCAATGAAGAAATACGTAATATGGCAGGGTTGCACGACAGTGTTACTGTAAAAATGAAGCAGGAGTGCTTAGATGTTTTGGGTACATAGAAATTATGAGTCATGAAAGAAGAAGAAAATCTACAGAGCGAAAGTGAGTGGTAGCAGAAGTCAAGGAAGACCAAGGCTGACTCATGAAGGTCAAATAGCCAGAGTTTTAGCAGACGGTAATGTCAAAAGTACTCACATACGTAGGTGAAAATGTGTGAGGAGAATGATGAGATTTGAAGAAGCGAAAGAGGACCGCGTCGGAGTAATAATGTACCTTCACCTTCCCACCAAGGAAAAAGTTCCTTGGTGGCGTTGACTGTAGTCTTTACGCTTAATTCTTTTGTCATGCCTATTTTAACATTATTCTGTTCAGAACAATTTATAACTTTCCCATTTCGATAGCTCTACCACCTCTGTAATAACGATAGCGTAATATAATATACGTCATTCAGTAACTAGAATCTTAATGTCTCCAACAGTGCTATCTACATTGAAATTTATTCATCGAAGCTGGAAAGAATAAACAAACAAACGCGCAAAAATTCTAATGTGTTTGTTACGCAGATACGCCTAAAAAGGCATTTTTTTTAAATAAATCATCAATGTACAGACACTGCTTCGTTATGGTTTCATAGCAGTATAGATAATATGATATTAATATGGTCATGGTAATTCATATAAAGTTAGTGTATATTATAACTATTTCATATTTAACTGTGTAACTATTTCATAGTTGGTGCAAACGAGATGTCATTTCCTTAAATCGAGTTTAAATAGTTGGTGCAAGCCACCCCAAGTCTCTGCCACAGAAAATCTATTTAGGCAATGTTAACGTAAAGTTATGAACCTGCATCATGAAATTAAAATAATAATTAAGTATTTAATATAGCACATTTATTTACTTCTCTGTAAAGTAAATACATAAGAAATGTTAATAAAATTTAAGCTAGTCATAAAAGCAATATCGTTATCTAAAGTTTTACTCACCAATCATCCTATCTGCGGCCGACTTCGGAAATCCCCTACTGGTTATATAAGACTTTAAAAGTTACTTTCACTGCACAATACAAACTAATAAAACTTAATGGAACTGTTCTTTATACCTGAATATCCATTTATTTACGGTTCATAAAGCGAAAAGATTCTTTAGACTTTAGAAAAAAATCTTTGTTGAGAATGGATTGTTACGAAGGGTAGGTGAGCGAAGTTTGTGCGGTGAGTGGCGCGTACCGACTGAAATACATCCGGGGTAAATTTCCCCCGTTTTCACGTTTTCAGAAAGTGCGACGTTTCCAAGGACTTACAGAGACCTTTTGGCGTGCCGGTTATTGGTTAAAAGCGCCATCTATAAAGTTTTCGACACGTTTCAAGAATAAGTACGTTAACTCTGAACGCCATTTTAACGTCACCTGTGAGAGATTTACGTAACTAGTAAGGCGAGTAACAACCAAAATGTTCAGTTGTCAAGTCAATGTGTTAATTCTAAGCATAGATGGCAGATCTAAAAATTTTCTTATGAAACGGTGTCGTAACGTAATATTTGTAACTTTACGCTAGTATATAATTAATCAGTGCTGTAACATAGTATTATCTTACGTTAGTAAATTAATTAATCTGTGGTATTATATTAGAGATATATGCATATAATGTACCAATTATTAAAAACTAACAGTGATTTTTGAAACTTGAAATTTTTTCTCAAGATTAATTCATTTCAAACCTCGAAACATTTTTTATATTGTGATGCTTAATTATAAGACGTAATAACCTTTATTAAAATTCACTAACGAACAAATAAAAAATACCTGTCAGAGCAGGTATATTGTCCATATCAAATTTCCACAGTTTCATGCCCGATATAATGATTTACAATACCTCGTCAGTAGGAATTGTGATAAAACGTTTTTAAAAAGTTTTGCAATGTATATCAAACAACGTTTTAATACGTATACCCCAGCTTTTAATGTTCAGACCACTTGTAGAACGACATTCTGTGGTTAAAAATAGAATAAAGCGTATTAATGTCAACAAAATACTGTTATTTATGCATATCTTATTATTATTATTCATTATTATAATTTAACATAATATGAGCTCTGCATTTATTCAATTCAAGCTACATTCTTAATCTAATCTGCTAAAATATGCAAATGTATTATATAAAAAAATAACATATTTTTAAATAATTTTCGCTCTTTCCTTATTAGTATATTAGTATTTTCATATTGAAAAATATTTACTTTCTTAAAGATTACAAAATTACCTATAAAGAGTATAGATAAGTACTACAATAGTTTTGAAAAAACTTACATAAACAAGTGTACATGAAAACCATTCCAATTATTCTTTTCGATTAATAAAATTACTTAATAAATGTTTTGCTTCTATAGTAATGTGAAAGAGAAAGAAAATATATATATGTATGTACATATGTACTTAATTATACTAGCTACGGCAGACCAAAAAGAAAGACGTAATGCCACGAACAACACAGTGAGATTGTCGAAACTATGCCTTGTCATGTATGCACAAAGCAACACGCTCACACATGCAAGCAAACTCTGCCTGGCATTATTAGGTTGTGCTAGTCCGTCAAAGGAGTACCTTTTTTTTTTTTTTTTTTTTGGTTACGCAGGAGAAATCTGCACACAGATACCCAGACTGCTGGGGAAGAGGCTGGGTTATGTGGGGCTTTTACCCACCAAAAACTCCTGCGGTGGTCGTCCTCGGCGCTCCGGGAACTCCTACGGAACGCGCCGGAGTCCCTCTTGCGCTGTGCCGGCACTTTCGCATTGTCACGACAACGCGGACCACACGCACTGTCGTCCGCCTTGAGATCGCATGGACAGCCGACCGGATCCCCCACTCCGATCGGCCGCGACCCGGAAGGTCCCTTTAGTCGCCTCTTACGACAGGCGGGAAACACCGTAACCTTATTCTTTGGCCCGGGCTACAGGGCTAACGGTCCGGGGCGTACGTTGCCACCGCCCCGGCGTCGTCTTCTCCGAGCGGGATCGGCCCTCTCGCGTTCCCTCTCGGCGTCCTCTTTCTGGATCATTACGATCTCACAGAATGAGGACGTCAAAGGAGTACCTATGATGCGATTATAAATTATCTTTTTTTACCGCGAAAACGTCGAACTGTGATAAAGGATGCAAGAAACAGTCTTCGAAAAATAAAAAGCAAGATGGAATCACTTTCGTTATGTAAATAAACTTAGAAACGTATATTTTCAATAAATAAAATTGGAAACTTCTTGGAACATAAAACCTCAACAAGTGTTGCTATTAGTAGATGTTATAGTAAATTATTGTGTAAGTAACGTTATAAGATAGCGTTACTTGTTTCTTTGATAGGCTTTAAAGGAGGATGAGATAATTAGTCTAAAGTGCAATGAAATAAGTTTTGGGCAAATTGTAGTACTATTATAAAACTGTAAATGGAATACGTATCTGTACATAAGATATTGAAAAATTGGTAGACATTGACTCTGGTCTTGATCTCAAAAAAATTTGTTCACAATTTTGTCTGTTTGACAAATTAGAACTTAAAACACAAGCATCGTTTTATTGAAATCGACTAAGTTAAACCGATAGAAATGATGCATTAGTAACCGTATTCCATACGCGAGCGAAGTCACGGGCAAGGGCACTAGCCCTTGCCTGATACACAGTAACTATTGATTACCATACAAACACATCGATGTCATTAAGATGCCATAATGCCAGTAAGGGCAGAGGCAGGGCCTTAGTGGGTGATCACATCGTTATCGTAGTGTGTTGATAAAAATATTTGCTTTTATGAAAATTCCCTATAGGTAAGCAACGCAACTCGTTGCCGACATAATTTATGATAAGCTGCCATAAATTGCAACGTCGTGTTATAAAAATACTTCACCAATAAAATAACGTTAACAGTAGAATATCGTTGTCTATGGTAACGTTGTGGTTCGCAGTGCTATGTGTTTCTTTTTTATTTGGTCTGAGCCAGTACTTCTCTTCCCGCGCATAAATCGGTTAAAAGATTGGGCTTATAATAAAGACTGACTTCATTGCTAGCGCAGGCGAAAGGCTTGCAATCCCTGTAGCCCAGGTACAAGAATAAGGCTATGGTATCCCCGCTTCCCTGAACATGCGCGTAGGACGACCAACGAAGGAATTTTAATGGGAAAATAAGAACCACATAAAGGTGTCTCTTCCTCGGGAAATCGGGTACCTTTTCAGGGTTGCTATCACATTACCGAAAAAAGGAGATATACTAGCAAGCTGTTCTTATCTGATTCCGCTTTGCTATTAGTAAGTTCTAATACTTCAATACTTTCAGCCAAAGACTACCTTCTTACAACTTGAAATAGAGCTATATCTCTAGCCCTTTCTCTTATTGCTAGAGATAGCATCCAATTGTTCTACGGAGAATATAAAGGAATAAACAAATAGTCTATCTAATAGGAAGTATGGGATAAGCCTCGGACCAAGAATAAAAATAGATGGAGCTTTTGCTCTAAGGCCTGTCCGTTTTTTGTTAACTTAGTTTCTAGCTTTTAACTAACGTGAGTTACTAAGGTAAAGATTTACAGTACAGCAATACATAGCTGAACATGACATATTTTTATTTTTGCGAATACTAGAAGTCAAAACACTTAAGATTTACGAGTAGGTATTTTTCGAATAATTATTTCAGTAATGTACTTGAAGTCGGTCATGAGCTGACACGAATTACACAAACAGTGCGAGGTTGTCATACTTACTAAAGCTAAATGTTTTACTCGTTGTTACGTTCAATGAGATAGTAAGAGAGACAAGAAAATTTGTTTGACAAACTATGACAAGAACGGCAACTCGTTATGCCTCCCTCCATTTTGTTTCTTGGAGAATCCAACAAAAGGGGCTTTGCTTTGTTATTTCAGTATCATGTTAGTGTAGACAGGACTGTACTTACGTTTAAGTATCTACCTAAATGTAGATTCCATCCATGTAATATGTAATTTACATAGACCTGTAGTCAGAGTAAATATAATTTTCAAAGGTTCCGTACATTTAAAAGAAAAAGTATCCTTTTTTTTAATTTATTTTTACTTGGGAAAGGCAAAGATCAAAGACCATACAGCCTAGTCTTTAGTAACATTATTGAACAATAAAGTAACAATCTAATTCTTAAATCCAAAATAAGACTCATTCGACCGTCCGTCAAAAAACTTAACAATTACAAATTCGAAATTAATAAGAATGGTTAGTTACCACATTTAAAAAATTGTAAGAGGTATAAAAAAGAACAAATTTAAAATCAAACTCAAACATTGATCGGAAAAGTACATCAATGAATATCATAGACTCAGATTTAATTTCCAAAAGCCTCGATATTTCATCCCATTTGCATAATGTAATGTTGGAAGATATGGCCACAGAAACAAACACACTTAAATTACAATTAAATAGTACGCAAACTGAACTGGAAAATGTAATTTTAGAAAATAATGGTCTTAATAAACAGATTAATCAATAATGCAAAAATTACTGTATTAAAAAACCTGTGTAAAAACCACGTATTATCCTTTATTAATTAACGTAATATTAAATATTACGTTATTATTAACGTAATAAATATAGAATTTTTAAAAGTTTATGCAGTAGAAAATGATTTTGAATGTTGTGGAATAGTAGTTGCGAATATGAATTTATTTGTGATCTGCTTATATCGTATACCTAACGGCAACATCGAACTGTCTTTTAGAAGCCTTGATCCAATGTATGATGAACTTCGATATAACAAAACAAAAAGAATCGTAATTGCTGGAGATTTCAACATAAATATTTTAAATTTGAATGACACCAGTAAACGACTTATAGATTTAGCGTTAATTTATCATCTTATATTTCACATTACAGAACCTACAAGGCAACACGCCCGTATAGATCATATGATTAGCAACATAAGAAATGTTGAAGGAAAGCTACTTCATCTAGACTTTTCCGATCATAACACAGCACAAATTCATAGCACAATATCATTCGTGCCTCTACATACATTCAGTCGAGAACCTATCGGGAATGGATGATTTGTTTATGGTTCCAAATTCGATTTTCGTTTTTTTTTTGTTGTTAGATTGGCACAACTGTTTTCCATTTTGGCGCGGAGTTTGAGTTGCATCTGTTAATTAGATTAAATACAATGCTGTTTTCAATTATATCATTCTAGTGTGTATTGCGAATTTCGTAATGGACAAAAACATCGAACAATGGGTTTGTCTTAAATTTTGCATCGCCAATGGAATTTCGTGTTCAGAGTCACTGAAAATGTTACAGAAGGCTTACGGTGAATCAACTTTATCAAAAACACGTGCTTATGAGTGGTACAAAGCGTTCAAAAGCGGTCGAGATGTGATGGAAGATTTGCCTCGCTCGGGTAGGCCATTAACGTCTGCAACTGAAGTTAACATCGCAAAAGTGAAGGAAATAGTGACTGAAAATCCTCATTCAAGTTTGAGAGAGATAGCTGCTGAACTTTCTGTGTCTCACGAGTCGATCCGTATCATTTTAAATAATCACTTGGGTATGGAACATGTTGCCGCTCGGCTAGTCCCAAAAGACCTGAATTTTCTCCAAAAACTCAATCGCATAAGTCGCAGAGGACATGCTAGAACGAGTCAATTCCGATCCAACATTCATGAAACGCATTGTTACTGGTGACGAGATGTGGGTTTACGAGTTTGACATGCAAACTAGTCAACAAGCTTCGGAGTGGCGCCTTCCAACTGAACTGAAACCGAAAAAACCACGCCAAAGTCGATCAAAAGTCAAAGTCATGTTGACTGTTTTCTTTAACTATCGCGGTGTTGTGCTGTGCACTCGGAATTCTTGCCGGAAGGTCAAACGGTAAATAAAGAATATTATTTGGGCGTTATGCGGCGTTTACGAGAGCAAATTCGACAAAAAAGGCCAGATTTGTGGAAAGAAAATTCTTGGATTTTGCACCACGATAATGCGCCTTCGCACAAGGCCATCATTGTGAACGAATTTTTTATCAAAAACTCAACAAATACCATCGAGCAACCACCTTATTCACCAGATATGGCTCCAGCCGACTTTTTTCTTTTTCCTAAACTCAAATTACCACTTCGTGGCACCCGTTTTCATTCGGTAGAAGACAAAGGAGAATTCGCGGCGAGCACTGAATTCAATTCCGGAAAAAACGTTTAAAAAATGTTTTGATGATTGGATTATTCGTTGGCGTAAGTGTATCGTTTCTGAAGGAGCATACTTTGAAGGTGATAAAATAAATTTGGATGAATAACTAATATTTCGTGTATTATTGATCTTTTCCCGGTACTTTCTTGACAGAGTAGTATCTATAAAAGTACTAGTACTATATCTATAAAAGAGACTATAATCCCAATAACATTAGTAAATTTCGAGAATGCATGAAATCTTTGTCTTTTAATGAAGTATATTGTGACTCACATATTAACTCAACTTATAACACATTCTACGGTGTGTTTCATTTGTTTTACAACTTCTATTTCCCAAAAATTAAACTAAAAGTACATAATAAAACAAAAAAATGTAAGTGGATAACAAGGAGAATAAGGATAGGGTCCAGAAATAAAAGAAAATTACGCTATAGAATGTATAAATTAAAATCTGAAGAAGCTAAAAACGGATATAAAAAGTATACAAAGGTATTACGTCAATATATAAATTACTCACAGAAAGCTAGTAATGACAAATATATATTGAGCTCGAAAAATAAATGTAAAGCATGTTGGAAAGTTATAAAAGATGATTTCGATAAAACACTGACAACCAATGATATGATAAATGAGATTAATGTAAATGGGAAACTAATTAATGAACCTAAAGAAATAGCACAGATATTTAATAAATATTGTAAATATTGCTGATAAAGACATTAACTGTAAGAATACAAATAATATGTTACGTTGATTAAGAACACTCACTCGTATATTCACTTTTACATTTCATTTCTCAATAATTAATAACAAATTACAAACTATAACACGTTGTCACAAATAGCCGACGACGAACAATCAACAGCTAAACCCGCAGAATGATGTAGAATGATCCATATCTTAGCACGCATCGACTTATATAGACTTGGTGACGTCACTTCTCCCACACTTTGGCGACAACAGATGTGGCAGGCAGGATGTGATGTCAGCTAGGCAGACCCGGTGACAGCGACGTCTTCTTGCTCCGTTACAAATAGAAACATAGTAAGTATTCTATGTCTAAAACAAAACCCTGCAATGAAAATGAGAGTAATAAAATAATCACATAACTAAATAACACAAATGCTAGTGGCCTTGATGACATATCAACAAAAATATTAAAATTTTGTAAAAATGAAATATCTGTAGTAATAAGTTACCTCATATTTTTTTTTTTCATAAAAAGGTTCACAAAACTGGATACAGTTCTTTACCTGCACTACAATATTTACTGATAAGTGTGTTACAATAGAGTGTATCCTACTATATGTGTACACAACATGCGCTAAATAGGAGATCAACAATTTTTTTTTTTATATGAGAACAAACGGAAATGCTACTTTCTCACGCTACGCGTAACCTCTATAGAAATGTACGCATTTCAACTAAAGCTTCCAAACAGTGACTTTTTGCGGAGGCTGCAGAACCAAAAAATAAATCAAAATCTAATCTTACAGCATTATAAGACGAGCACATGCGATTCAATGGGGATTCAAACCTGGATCTACATAAGGGGGGAGTAAAGGTTTGTTTGTTTGCGATTATGTAACCGACTACCTGAGCGAGGTACCATAAAATTCAAACGCTCAAGTATGTCAGGTGCATCAATTAAATAGTGGACTAGCTTAAACAAAAACATAATATCAAGTATCTTACGTCGTAAGTGCAACGAGGATATCTTATATTGGGAGAGCCGTGATTCATATGAGAGAAGCTGTCTGCATGTGTTGTCATTATATGCCAGGTGGTACAGAAAACGCTTTTGAATTCGTTCGATCCTATCAGAGTGTACCTGGTAGCTAGGGTTCCAAACGATAGAGCAGTATTCCACTATACTGCAAAATAGGCAGGTGAATACTACGATGGAGATGTTTGGCTCACTGAAAACTTTCATCTGCCTTGATATAAAACCAGACAACCGAGAAGTCCTATTACAGATTGAGTCAATGTGGCTTCTAAAATTGAGTGAACCGTCCATAATGACGCCCAGGTCGCGTATGACCTTGACTTCTGATATTAGTGCCGAATCAATTTATAACTACGACTTTGCGTATTTCTGCGTCTAGTAAATTTAATATGATAGCATTTATTTATATTAAGAACCATACCATTGCGGCCACACCATTGATAAATACTATTTACGTCGTTTTGAAGTAGCTGAGAGTCACATTGGATTTCAATACACCTGTATATTTTTAAATCGTTGGCATACAATAAACATTTAGATTGTATAACTTTAGAGATATTATTGATGAAAATGAGAAAAAATAGAGGCCCAAGGTGAGAACCCTGCGGAACTCCACATGGCACAGGGGTCAATTTAGACTTAAACCCAAATACAAAAACCAATTGGGATCTATTACGCAAGTATGACTCGCACCATCTCAAAAGTGACCAATATATGCCCAACTGTTAAATTTTGTGCACAAGTATATCATGACAAACCAAGTCAAATGCTTACTTAAAATCAGTATAGACGGCATGAACTTCACCTCCTTTATCTAAGACATCTGACAAGTAAGATACGCATGCGACAAGGTTCGACGTGGTAGATTTATGTGGTAAAAAGCCGTGTTGATTGATATTGATTAAATGACGCACATGACAATATAATTGCTTTTTAACAAGTGATTCGAGAATCTTTCCCGCACTAGAGAGAATTGAGATTGGCCTATAGTTAGTGATGTCACTTAAGCAACCAGATTTGTGTATCGGAGTAAGGTGGCCGATCTTCCATCTATTGGAGAAAATACCAGATCTTAGTGACGCATTGTAGATAAGACACAGGGGTTTAACAAATTCAGTAGCGCACAACTTTAAGAAGAGAGGTGGTAATAAGTCAGGCCCAGCACCTTTTTGTTGATTTAAGGATTTAAGTTGTGTGAGTACGTCTTCTTCGCTAATAGTACAAGTGTCCATGGTGATACAGTTGGGGTGTAAATTAGTATACAGTCCGTTAGTGTTAATTTGATTATCTGTATGATAGACAGAGTGAAAGTGTTCAGAGAAGAGATCGCATATGTCCTGACCACCAGCAACATAGGAGTCACCTAAATACATTTCTTGAGGCAAAGTAGTTTCGTCATACTTGCGACCTTTGTAAATGTCCAGAAGTATTTTGGGTTTGTTTTAAGATGATCTAATGCACGTAATTTGAATTGGTCGTAATACTTAGTGATCATAAAATTGCTCCTATCGCGTAACAGTTCAAATGTAAGCCTGTCCATTGGGTTGCCATATTTTTTGTATTTTCTGTGAAATTTGGCTTTTTCTTTTAGGATTTTAATTAATATTCTGGAATACCATACTGGGTATTTACTATCCCTAGTCTAACTATATGGTGTGTGCTTTTCAATAATAGGAAATAATGACTAATATAAGTTATCCACCAAGTCATCCACTCCAGTACACTCCTTAAACACCCGCAACCAATCCAGCTCCCGTAGTTCACTACGTACCGAGTCGTAGTCGCATAAGGAAAAGTTCAAGAAAGAACCACGCTTTCGCTTCATCATCTTTGCACGACACATACTCAATTCAATGTGTAACAGCGGACGGTAAAGGTCGATACGTACAAGAGGCGGGATGGATTCTCTCACCGCTGTAGTGTTAGGTCTATTTGACAATATTAGATCCAGAAACCTGTTATAAGCATTAGACACATGATTGCACTGGAATAAGTTATTGTATGCTATTGCATCCAGCAATAAGTGACAGGCAATGCCGTTTGTTGACATCGGCACAAGCGAATGGCTGTCTAGGTCTGTATTTCTAAACCAATATATGTCACTTAGGTTAAAATCTCCTGAAACCAGGACAGATATGTCATTAGGCATTTTATTTTGCATTGTGTCAGATAAATTATCAAACAAGGAATTCAAGTAGTCTTGAGCTGGAGGAGGAGGTACATAGATAGCACAAATGGCGAGATTACAGTTAGAGATGTCGATAGATAACCAAATATCTTCATTTTCAGATTGGCATTGGATTCTCCTAGTCGCGTTAAATTTTTTAAGAATAGCCACAACAATGCCACCACCCTCCCGCTTCCTACTTTGCGTCGTGCACCTGTCCCTTCTGAAAACATCATATCTACTGTCAAACAATTCAAATTTATCGTTTAACAATATTATCGTTTAACAATTTAAATTTATCGTTTAGCCAAGGTATTTTTCCTGATATACTTAAATTATCGGTGGTAAAACCGTTATACAAAAAAGGCGATAAAAGATATATAAATAATTATCGTCCAGTTGCACTGGCCCGTCATATCAAATATATATGAAAAAGCAATGCTTTCAAGACTGGAGTGTTTCTTTCAAAAACATAAGATAATACGAAATGAACATTATGGATTTCAGAAAGGAAAATCTACAACTATAGCATGTTTTAATTTAGTAAAGAAAATAGTGATAATTTGGATGCTCGTTTATCAACTGTTGTCATTTTTTTTGATATGACAACAGCCTTTGACTTCGTATTGCACAAAATTATTTTACAAAAATTGGAAGATTATGGTATTAGGGGTCCCGTGCTGAAATTGATTGAGTCATATTTGAAAAATAGGCTGCAATATGTGGAAATAGCTAACCTTAATAATAAATCAATACTAATAAAAAATAGATCAGAATTTAAAGAAAATAATTTTGGTGTTCCGCAAGGCAGCGTTTTGGACCTTTGTTGTTCCTGATATATATAAATGATCTACCGGACATAACTGAACATACTTGCACATTATTTGCTGATGACATCTCTATTATTTTGACATGTAATAATGAAAAAAATGACATAAATGAAAGTGACATAGTACATACAATTGACGTGGTCACGAAATGGCTTAAACAAAATAATTTAGAACTCAATATAACAAAGACAAATTTTATACGTTTTCACAATAAATTTAAAACAAGAAAACTATTAAGTATAAATTACTATGGGGAAACATTGTAAGAAGCTTATATGATCGTATAATGAGCGTAAATGGAAATTACAGATAGATAAAGTATACAGTAAAATTAATAAATTTATGTACTTAGTAGGCTAAGAAAAACGGCAAGTCAAGAAACGATATTAGCGGCATACTATGGATACGTAGCATCGAATTTAAAATATGGTCTTTTGTTGTGGGGAAACTCACGCGATTTAAACAGAACGTTCAAGGCTAAAAAAAAATATTTACGGGCTATGTGTGGTGTACCTCCTTGGGAATCATGTCGACCATTATTTGAAAGGTTAGGTATTTTGCCGCTTCCATTCATATATATTTTTGAAGTTGACTGTTTCATCAAAAAGTATCCTTATCTGTTCAAGACAGCTTTTGAAATATATCTGCGTAATAGTAGGAATCTGAACAGATTGGTTTTGGATAGAGTTCCCAAAACAATTCTGTGGCAGAGAAGTCCTTACGCTACGTGTGTAAGGATCTTTAATGCGCTGCCTGTGGATGTGATAAGGTAACCGTATGCGCCATTTACAAAATCTTAAAAAATATAGTTAAAGACAAAAAAATTTTCCGGTTTAAGCGAGTTATTGAATTAATGACATTCTCAATTATGTTATCATGACAAATTTAATATCGATCTCGATCTCGTGATCTCATATTTGTCTGACCGCGAGCTAAAAGTGAGTGTTAATGGGGTTTTGTCTGTGGGTTCAAAGTTAAAAATGGGAGTTCCCCAAGGATCAATTTTGGGACCTTTCCTGTTTTTGGTATATATTAACGATTTCTCATTTATGTTCAGGGACTTATGCGAAACAGTATTGTTTGCTGATGATACCTCATTGTTATTTAAACTAGACAGAAAAAATCTAGATATTACTTGGGTAAACAGGATCCTAACAGATGTCTCGAAATGGTTCGCTGCCAATAATTTACTACTGAATGCACAAAAAACTAAATGTATTAAATTTTCCCTTTCTAATGTACTCAGAATCCATTATAAAATAGAACTGGGTGGGAAACAATTAGAATTCGTTAAGTCAGCCAGTTTTCTGGGTTTAACAGTAGATAACAAGTTACAGTGGGCGGGCCATATCGGGGCATTACTTAGTAAGCTCGGTTCTGCGGTATATGCAATTAGACGCATTAGGCAAATGACAGATGTGGATACGGCAAGGTTGGTGTACTTTGCATATTTTCACAGCTTAATGTCCTACGGCCTTCTGCTGTGGGGATCAGCGGCGCATATTAACTCCATTTTCATTTTACAAAAAAGAGCAATACGTGCCATCTACAGGATGAATGCACAAGAATCCCTTAAAGATCGTTTTAAAGACATTAATGTCCTCACCTTGCCCTCCTTATACATCTTTGAAATTATTATGTATACGAGAAAAAATATAGATCTGTTTAAAAAGAATGGCGATATGAATGGTATGGAAACCCGAGGTCGTGATAAATTGGTTATTCCAAAATTTTAATTACATAAGTCAAATGTTTCATTTTTAGGTAACTGCATTCGTTTTTATAATAAAGTTCCTCAAGAAATTACTCAATTAACAGAGAATAAATTTAGATTGGTTATAAAACGTACATTGACTAGACAATCATACTATAAAATAAACCATTTCATTGAAGATAAAACAATAGTCTGGAAATGATGTTCTCTGCACATGCGTTTATTGGCTTAATGAAAATATTGCATTTTAATAAACCTTTTGTAAAATGAAGTTGAAAAAATGATACCTGACTGAGTTTTTTGTCGGTTCTTCTCAGTGTCCAGGTTTTCTATTTGAACCGAACTAAAGTAGATTTGACGTTCAAAAATACCTTGTTTGTTGTTGTTGGGTTTACTTGAATAAATTGATTTGACTTTGACTTTGACTTTGAACATGTATATTTTTTCTTTTTAAATCCATTTTTAATTATGTTGTCATGATTATTTTGTATTTAATGTGCATAGTTAGTTAGGTATGTGTGTATGTCGATTTTTTTAATTTTTGTGTACTTTTTCCATAGCTATTGAACCATAATATTGGGTTAACATTTGTATGATAACTTGTTAGCGAAATATGTGTTACTTATAACATTTGTACCATCTCCGTTTTATATACCACATTTCTACGAAGAAAAAATTATTAAAACGCGACTTCATCATTTAGTCTACTACGTGAACCTAAAATTTAAAAAAGGGATGTAAATTCTTGCTAAAGTTCATAGGCAAAACATAAAAGTTGGTTAGAAATTAATAATCTCCAGACAGTTTTCTAGAATCGGCCAAAACATTCGACACAGCATCGGTGTCCTTACTTTTGAGGAAACTGGAGCGTCTTGGAATTAGAGAACATTCTTTACAATAGTTTCAAAGCTATTTAACGGATCGCCAGCAGATTGTAAAAGTGAACGAAAGCGTCAGCATTCATCTTTCTGTATCTTTTAGGATTCCACAGCGCAGTGTTCTAGGTCCGAAATTGTTTGTAATCTACATTAACAATATATTTGAGTTTATTCCAGCGAATGCTGAGGTTATTTGTTATGCTTATGACACTCCGATTTTGTTTCATGGACCTACTTGGTAGGATGTCTTAGATAAGACGGAAATAGGTGTATCGCAGTTATCGGAATAGTTGGACAACAATC
This sequence comes from Zeuzera pyrina, assembly GCA_907165235.1. Classification (NCBI taxonomy): domain Eukaryota; kingdom Metazoa; phylum Arthropoda; class Insecta; order Lepidoptera; family Cossidae; genus Zeuzera; species Zeuzera pyrina. The sequence continues at coordinate 17,850,698 of OU015624.1, forward strand.
TGTTAACTTTAAATGTACGGAAAACAAAATATTTGTGTTTTCACAGACCCATGTTTCTAAGCTTAAATTCGATATCTCGTTGAAGATCCACAACATGTGCAGTGATTAACTCTTATGTAAATGTGAAGCAATAGAACATAAAGTCAGCATTAAGTATTTAAGAGAAATTATAGACAACATGTCTTTTAAGAATCAAGTTTATTATCTAGCGGGTATAGTTAGAAAACTAATATACATAATACGTATTCGCAGCTGCGCTGAAGCAGACATTTGACGAACGGTAGGTCTCTGTGTGATTCTGTAATAACTAATTGTATAACAGTCTGGGGCGGTACTTCTGTCACTATCACTTTGAAAATTGAGAGAACTCAACGTTCGGTTATTAAAATAATGTTTAATAAACCATACATTTACCATACTGATGCTTTATATGGGGACGCACGTCTTCTGAGCGTGCGTCAGTTACATATATATTCTGAGGGTGGTCTTATTGCTCCATCGACAAGCTTTGACCTCTAAGAATTATAAATAGTAACGTTAAAAAGCGGTTGTTTAGATTTCCACGACCTCCAATAAAATTCACTTTCGCGCACATTTCCCTAGACATATGCACTGTATACACAATAACGTGCAAAGAGTTGCAATATTAGGTCTTACACATTTAATCAAGTAAAACGAGCTGTCATCCTATTGCTTACAGGCATAGGATATGAAATAACAGAAAGAATAATTAAAAAAATTACATGAAGAAAAAAAAACAAAGAAAAGAGAAAAAAACTAACAGTGATTTTTAGTGACAAGTAAGAATTTGTATTGTATTGTAAATTAAATATAGAAATAAATATAGAAATAAAATATAGTTACACCAAATTTAAGTATTACACTTGTGCTATGGGTATCACACAATGAACTGTGGAAACAATTACATTAACTCCCAAATTTCAAGACAATTTAGAAAATTACTTTTTTGATTTGGTTGGAATCCAACCTGTGATACTCGTCTTGGAATGCAGATGTCCTAAACATATGGAATGATCGCGTCATTTAAACCTTTAAATCTGATACTTTCTAAGGAAATAAAATACTCGTAGTTGCACTTTGCTCAGTATTTTCTGTCCAACATAAGTTTTTCTACCCTTAATGAATTAAGACGTAAGCCAGTTAAAGCGTGTTCGATTAATAAGATGATAACAACGTAGAAAGCTAAAAAAAATTGATTTGTTTTAAAAAAAATCTGAAACAGATTTTTTTCCTAATGTAAGAATAGAGTTAAATCTATTTACACGCTAGTTTAAATTCTGATGTATAGTTTTCAACCGACTTCCAAAAAAGGGAGGAGGTTCTCAATTCGGTTGCATGTTTTTTTTATGTTTGTCACCTCATAACTCCCTCATTTATGAACAGATTTGGAAAATTATTTTTGTTTGAAAGGATATACTTTCAGATTGGTCCCATTGAAATTTCACTGATATTGGAGCTTTGGTTTCGAAGATACACCAAATAACACAATTTGGTTATAACCTTTATTCATTTATATTGATGATTCTCTTGTATGTCATTTGTTAACTATCGTTGTCTCCACATGGTATAATGGTAGTAGGGAGAAGATATAAATTGCCTGTGATATAATAAATTCAGTCAGTAGAGTCAGTCTTGTGGCGGACAGAGAATACGGCTGGTGTCTGTCGTCTTCGGTTTGTAAGAATACTGCTAGGGTGTAATTATGATGCAACGTTTACACTGTTATTTTATAACTGATTGATATTGTTATGATATGATATTGATGATACTGATAATGGCCATAATGGGGAATAATATCCCATGTTCGATCTGTTCGAATCTTTTGTTGTGAAATCCGACGGTCTGTGCTCTTCAATAGAATGGAAGTGTGGAAGAAAAACACATTGCGCTCCAGAATTAGAAAATAAACTTAATTGTAGACCTGCCCTAGATATTTATTAAGGCCAAGATCACTCAAAAGAGAGAAATAAAATTACAAAAAAAATAAAAAAAAAAACCGACTTCAAAAAATAACACTGAAAAGTATGAAATAACTATACTTTACTTATTAAAACTAAAGTACAAAATAACTTTATAGATGCGATACAAATACCCATATAATTAAATTTGACAGTTATTGAAGTCGGTGCCAAATCAATGTTCGCCAACAGAAAGTCTATTAGTTTAAGTGGGCTTGGCACAGACTTCAGTTTCACATCTTTCATTTCCTTAAATCTCATCAATCTCTAAACACACTTTCGATTGCTTTTGACATTTCCATCAGCTAACACAATGACAGTGATAATGATCTTCATAAATCAGTCTTAAAAATTAATTATATTGGAGCATAATTGCTCCCGGTCGATTAGAAACTAATCACTAAGAAAAAGAACACAAAAAAAAACACAATTAAAACAATCTGAACTGTTTGTTTCATAAAATAAAAATAAAACAGTTTGAGCAAACTTTATATCTGAAATTAAAAATAAATACGGGAAACACCACAATTACTGGCGCTTGTACACTTCAACTTTATCGTTAAAAAATAAGCATTGTAATACTTGTGTAGTTAATTCCAAAATTTAATTGAAATAATTATGCGACAATACAATTATGTTTCAAAAAGAGATATTACATACATACATACATATCTTGACGCTGTATCCCCAACGGGGTAGTCAGAGAGGACGGAGCGCCAAGCGTCGCAGTCCTTACATACCTCTTTCGTTTCCACAAATCTCATCATTCTCCTCACATATTTTCGCCTAAGTTTGCGAGTGCTTTTGACATTTCCGTCTGCTAACACCAGTAATGTAACGAAACGGCTATAGATAACAATTTATTTCGAAGTGGTAGATTTGTAGTTCATTCAAATTGATAAATAAATATATCTTCAAAGATTTATTAAATATTATTTTATTTATCTCGTTTTACATATAAGAAAATAGTTGGTCAAGGTAACTTAAAAGCGGCCGATAGCAGCTGCGGTGTTTCCCCTATGTTTTTAGGTAAATATATATTTTGTATTATATCTTTAAACATAGATATACCTAACGTAGCAGATGGGCAGAAGTGCTATTACAATTGCCGTGGTTAGTAAATTCATTTTAAAAGCACACACACTGAATTTACTAAACTTATCGCTGTATTTACTAGGTATCAATTTTTACTATAAGCAATGACCGTTCGCGGCTACTTCTATCTGACCGCTTACAATTACGTTAAAATTACACTACTTTTATCTGCCCATTTATGACAATAGAGTTACACTAATTCTATCTGATCTCATAACGAGTTTGATTTTGGCTTTGAATTATATTTCTTTTATCAGTAGTAATATTAGTCATGGCTGACTAAAATTGAAAAAAAAAAAATTTAAATAAAAATCGATGACGACAACATTAATGTCACACTACTTCTACGATATTTGACAGCTAGTGACGACAATCAAATGTTTTTACTACATTATACTTTTTTACTGAAGGTGCAATATACCTACACATGACCAATTCATTTATACGAATAACACGGGTTAGAAATAGACTAATGGATTGCAAACAATAATGCCTAATGATGTTATATTATAACATCATTGATAATGCCCATGTTTAGGCCTCTTGGAATGGCGTCAATTTTGAAACGCGTCACTTAAAGATAAACCTAACTCAATATGTTTTTTAGTAGATATTGTATGCCAAATGTCTAATCTATTTAGATATCAATAATAATTTGATTGCTCCTTCAAGGAAATGATATGATCGTGAAGTTGTATACATATGACATACTTATAAATTTATATACATTTGGGTAACTTGTGTGTAACGTAATATATAATAATAAATATAATCGGATTCACATGAGAGTATCGTAAACTGTAGAATGCTTGACTCTGTTTTGGAACGACAATGAAATATTTAAGGTTTAGTGGTACCAAGTAGTGAAACAGTTAATTTAAAGAGTTAACTATACACCATTGAAATAAATAAATGGAGGAGAGTTGGATATATTGTACAACCTTTACTTTAGTTCAGATAGTTATCGGACTTTTCAGTAAAGAAACTTATGCGCATATAAAACATTAACATCTTGTGTTTGGTACCGGTGGACTAAGAATCAACGAATATGTTTTGAACACTGTTTTCTGGAGGCTTGCAATTGGTACGATTTAACCGATTATACCCATAAATCGCGGCGGCACAACTTACGAGAGCAAAAATATTAACTAACAAAAATATTCGAATTATTTGAATCAGTGAGACCTACGACAAAACATAAATTTTATAAGATAATCATACAAATTATTTTATGTAATCGGACACATTGTCGTACATAATTCTACACATTGTCTCATGTAATCATACACATCGTGTTATATAATCATACACATTGTCTTATATAATCATTGTCTTACATATGTACTCATGCGTATTATATTTGTATGTATTTTCATTAGGAAAACACGAAATAACATTTAAACTCTGCTTATGAATAAAATCTGTTAAATCAATCAAAACGAACTAGATTAATACACCTTTATCACATAAAAAGAGATTGATAAAGACAGTATTAATAAATAATTAGCAACTAAAAATTATCATTAATTAAGGAAATTGTCACAAATGCCATAATGATAATGATGATAATTTACGTTTTATGCAGCCATTTACGACGACGAACACAATGAATCTCTTCCACGCCCGGATCTTTTTTAACCTCCGACGCAAAAGAAGGGGTGTTATAAGTTTGACGTGTCTGTGTGTCTGTGCATCTGTCTGTCGCATTGTACCTCCTAAATGAATGGACCGATTATGATGTCGTTTCTTTTGTTTGAAAACAGGTTTTCTAGCGGTGATTCTTAGACACGTTTTATCAAAATCGGTTCAGCCGTTTGAAGAATATCAGCTCTTTTTTAGTTTTTAAAGGGACGTGAGCATCTTCTATTAGTTTAATCGATGCGAAATTTAGTATACTGTGACTTCGATAATGTCGCAATAACATAGTAATCTTGACCAGATGCTGCAGCATCATCTGAACTCAGTAGTATATCCAACTCCTCGCCACTTACAGTATCATCAGTTAGGGGACCGCTAAGTTTACTTGTATTTAAATTCTACATTTTTATTTGTATTCTTCTTTATTACTTTATTTACCTAGCGACCCCCCGACGTGACGACGCTTGGATATATTACGACTACTGTTTACATTGAAACATCAGAAATTTAAAGGGGTATGAGGGACATATTATATTTTTACTTTTTGGAGGTTTTTTTTGAGTCGGGAGTTTTTTAAATTTTAAATTTAAGTTTTTATCATAATAATATACTATATGGAATATCTAAAAACAACGGAAAATTAACGCGATTACCTTTTATTGTAGCTTGACGTTTCGGCCCAGTTGCATCGGCTGTGGTCTCAAGTAACTGTCGCAACAAGCTTCACTCCGTGTCCGAGGCAGATTTTATTCATCTACCCCAGATATTTGTAAATAATTATTAGGATTCCTACACACAACACTCACGGTGCCCACACACTTAACCGGATGTGAAAAACGAGGTTTTGTTATTTGAATCACAGGATTACACGCTGTTGATAAATTGTATCCGTTTTCCCCGATTGAAATTTTTGTGTCTCTTGATTTCAATTGCTTCACGCACGACTATTGGATAAAAGTGGCGATCGGTGGAATGGACTTGTGGGCGATGAAATTCTATCCAATGTTTCGTATCCGTTTGGAGAAGATGTTCCGCTATCGCTGATTTGGTTGTCTGCTGGTTTTTTACAGCTACAATGTGTTCCTTAATCCTGTCAGCAATAGTCCGCTTCGTTTGACCAATGTATGAGCTACCACAACTGGAATCTATTTTGTATAGACCCCTGGTGTCTGCAACAGCAAAACATAATTCGGTGTGCCCACTATTTTGTTTATCTTAGTTCCCGGTGTCTATACAGTATGGATGGAGTACTTTTTTAAAATCGATCCTATTTTGTCCGTCACTCGTTTCACATAAGGCATGTAGGCGAGTTGTCTGCTCACATCCGGATGTCTGTCCCTCTTTGTAGACCGCCTCATTCGTCGGTTAATCTGATATCTGTTCTTTATCAGTACCTCCTGAGCATAATCGAGCTCTTGCTGCAGTTGTTCAGGGTCATACAGATCATAGGCTCTGTTCTTCAGTGAAGTTATAACAGATTGCAGATGACTGGGATGGTGGTGTGACGTGGCGTGCACGTATCTCCTGGAGTGAAGCTTGCTGCGACAGTTTACTTGAGACCACAGCCGATGCAACTGGGCCGAAACGTCAAGCCTAAATAAAAGGTAATCGCGTTAATTTCCCGTGTTTTTAGATATTTTATAATGCAACGCGAAAGTTTAAAAGCTTATAATATACTATGTCATCATATCATATCATATCATTTGGGTTCGAATTTTTCTGGGATCCTTGCTTTACATCAATTATAGATTTAGTAGTAGCTGTTTTCTTTCGTTTTTTCTTTTATACCGCGAAGGCGGCAAACATGCATAAGGCCCTCCCCATGTTAAGTGGTTATCGCAGCCTAATGGACGCCAGCGAGGCTTCAAGAGCAGGGGTAACACTCGCGCATTGCCGAACCTGCAAAAACCTTTTCATGCCCTTTTCGAAGAACCCCATGCTGTAGTCTCTTGTAAAAACTCCACAACTTCAATGTTCGTGGGAGAAACCAACCATTTTGGTTTCAAAGTGTGAGGATGGACATCCTTTACCTGTATCCAATTCATTTATATTTAATTGTTCTTTTAATATGTCTATTGTCTTTGTATATTTTTTTGTTTCTATTGCATTACGCCTTTTAGCTGTGTTTTCTAAGAAGATGTAATAATCCGTTTTTGAACAGTACTCTTCTCTTTTAAAATATTTTTACGCTGTGGAGATAATATTTGTAATGTCTGATTAACATTTTCGCAGCGGCTTTTAGATGGCTCTGTATTTGTCAGTAGGTACATAACAGTATCATAGATACATTACTTGGTGATTGGTAGTAAAAAAACCTGAATCAAAGTGGTCGGATAAATTGTACATACCGGTACCATTTATCGAACTGAGTGTGGTATGTTTTAGCGAACTAGCTCATTTTTTGAAACACCAATAACGGGAAAATAACCTCAAAACTACAAATTTCTGCATTGCACGACGAAACTTGTAAAAATTTACGATCACTTATCCGGTCATTGCGAATATAAACACATTACTAATTTTTTAAATTATGTTCGATGATGATCAGATGTCGTATTTAAACAAAGACAAGAAATAGGTCGAAATGCCACAGAAAATATTTGATGTGCACACTTACAGATGTAATGTAACTGACAACCACTGAGTAAGTAATCACTGACAACATTATAAATAATAATTGACTTGAGTATTATATCACTTGAGAAGGGGTACGATTTAGTGTTGGTGGCTTATAATAACACTAGCGGCCCATCCCGTCTTCGCCTGGGATGAATATATAATAAATAGCTTATGTCCACCTAAAATAACATACCTTTCGAATTGTATCTTTCAAATGGTGAAAAAAAATTTCAAATAGGTACAGTGTTCCATAGATTACCCTCCACACATAAACAAACTTACAATTTCCACTCTCCGTCTTTAAAATATTAATTTATGTATATTTATATCTATATATATAATATTTACAGAGCGAAAGCGAGTGGTAAAAGAAGCCAAGGAAAACCAAGGCTGACTTATGAAGATCAAATAGCCGGAGTGTTAGCCGACGGAAATGTCAAAAGCACTCGCATACCTAGGCGGAAATGTGTGAGAAGAATAACGAGATTTTAGGAAGCGAAAGAAGTATGTAAGAACCGCAACGCTTGGCGCTCCGCCCTCTCTGACTACCCTGTTAGGAATACAGCGGAAAGATATGTTATGTTCATGTTGTTATGTTATGATTTGACAGTAAGATCTACATTAGATTAACGACATTACCCATAATACTACAAGATATTTAAAATATATAAGTCAATTCGAACAACAAATTGTTTAGATTTTACAGGAGATTGTGAATCTAGTATTTGTTTGTGATTGAAGGCTATGACATTCGGCCAAACAAACAAACAAGATAAGGATTCGTTTTATGCTTTTTTACTTCGGAACCCAAAAAATATACTTCCAATCTGGCAATATCGAACCGATCTCGCCTGCATAATCTTTTATGTATCATACATGTCATTCTATTACGCCCTGATGCTCTGATCAGCGTGAGTGGAAATGCACTGACGTTGTGTATGGGTGAGTATACGCGGTAAGTATAAATTGCGTATTCCTTAAGAATTATTAAGTAACCGCTAAAGTAACTGTTCTACTAAGAGAAATCTAGCATCTGTACTCACTTAATCTTTCTTAATGTCCGTCTAAGCGGTTTAATTGCAACCCGAACCTTTTTCATTCCAAATCTATTAGCGACCCTACCATTAACACCTGATACACATCAGCTCTGTTAGCAATACATTCCCGGCAAGAAATGTCTCTTCTTTCTTGTAGTATACTGTATACTAAGTCTGAATCTAAGTCTGAAGTTGTAGAATGAAACAAACAGCAATGATACAAGGAAAAGATACTGAATATAGTACTCATGAAGATAGGAATGCTTAGATAGTTGGGGTACATAGGAATGAGTGACGAACGATTGATGAATTAAATCTACAGAGCGAAATTAATCGGTAGCAAGTCAAGTAAGATCAAGGTCGATATATGACGATCAAATAGTTAGAGTAATAGCTGACGGAAACATCAAAAGCACCTGCACGTTATAGTAGCCTTCAATTTTTCAGAAGGCCGTACTCGATAATATATAACTCGATAACTAAGCTTCACTCGCATGATAAAAACAAACCATACCGAAAAGAATTTACAGAGGTTTAACTTTCGCAATTTCTTGTGAATTTGAAATTCGAAAAATTTAAAAATTTGAAAATTATTCTTTTACCGCTTCGCTTGAAATGTCTAATGAAAAATTTGTTTTAAGCACACAAGTACCAAACTCAATGAAATACATACATACTTAGATTCCTTCCCATTATCTCTATCGGGGTAGTCAGAGTGGATAGAGCGTCATCATTTTCTGAGTAGTTAGACAAGTAGCAAACGCTTTGTAATTTTGAAACGGTTTCTGGCGTTATTGCTGGTCAAAAGTGCCATTCGGCTACGTTTTATACGGCGATTTTCACACGACTTTACTTTTCGCTTGACTTAATAGAAAATTCACAACGTATGATTACCAATTTAGAATTCGTCATGCTAGATCACGAGCCACTTGTATGAAACCACGCCTGATGTATGAAACCTGTTTAAGTAAATCTGTTATTGATAGTTAATAAAATTGGGCTAGCCGCAAATCGAAGCCGGAATCATCACTTATAATATCTTCATTTTTAAAGTCTATTTATTTTTCATACACAGTTAGGGATATAAGTATAGAACAAATTTGCATACATTTACTTACGTAGGTATATGTGTGTATGTATACATACATATCCTAGCGTTGTATTCCTAAAAGGGTAGAGAGGAAGGAGCGCCAAACATTATGGTCTCTACGTACGTTTGTATAAACATTTCGTCTTAATTAAAATAACAATGACTAGGAGAACTGATACCGTTATACCCAGTTTGGACATACATAACTTCTCGCCATTTCTCATTCAGGCTAGACAGAGCATCAAGGCGCAGAAAACACACCATAGACTGCAAATACGTTGACAACCTGAGGACTAATATGTGCCTCTGTGCCTATCGCCGGCTTACAGATGACAAAGTAGAACCAGATAGTTACAAGTTGTTAGTTAATCACGTATACGAACTCCTTACAATGAGCCTTCTATATTTTCTACGATCATAATATTTTAATGCACTTAGAAATAAGAGAATACTAATTACTAAACTTTCTAGCTCTTTACAGCAATTCAATGTTAAAGGTAAGTAATGACCATTTACTATTTTCATTACTGTTCACACTTGTCCAGAGTAACTATTAGTCTTCATTCTATATAAAAGAATGCTAATGCTACAAGGATATTCTGAAGTCTAGTAGTACATAGTAGTCTCAGCCAATTAACGGAAAGTAATTTACTCGTAACATTGTTATTAAATTAACACTGATTAGAATTTTTAGTAAAAAATTAGCGACTTCATTAAAGATAATAACGAAAAATTTTAAAACTCCTGACACAAAACATAATGAGCAGGTAAATACTTTTAAAAAGGTTTTGAGGTACTTAAGATCCTTAATGTTCAGAACTGAAAATGCTGAACCATGGCTAGATCGCATTCCATTAAAACATTATAGGTACTCGTTTCTACATTTTCATGCACTTTCAAATAAAATGTAAAACATGTAAAAATGTTAAAAGCTTTCATACAAATTTTATTTTGTGAATGCTACGGAACGTAGTACGTAAGAGCTACGTTGTCTCGAACAGACAGACAACCACGATATCTCTATAATATACTCGCGATATCTTCGCTGCACAAACTAGAGTACCTCAGACTGACTGGTGACGTCACTATGCAGTAGCAGGCTGCCAACCAAATCGCTCCCGTAACCGCAAGGCGTATCAGCCTTTAGCCAAGCCTAGCTAGCCAATCAACCCAAAGGCCAATCGCTCTTTTCTATTCTCTTGCTCTGTTCTCTGTTCTGATCTGGAGATGGCGATTGGCTTCACCAAACTGCATTCGACTTCGTCCGTGTGTGTAAGAAAGTCGTGTGGCACTCATCCGTAGCAGGAATTCAGTGACATTTGTCACCGAATGGCTTTATGTAAAACAACTTTGGAAAGCGTAAAGTAATTCACACACATAAGGATCAAAAGACTATGAAGATAAAGCCCATTGAATTAGTCTGTGATAAATTGCGTGGTTTTTAAATAAAAACAACTATTGCAAGATAAGTCAAAATTTATTTATTCCAAAACCCAACTCAAAGAAATCCTCTATCATCATCAAACTAATTTCATCAAAACCGAAGATAGTATAACAAATTTATCATACATCATTCATCAACATCAAGCCATCTATAATTCTAAATAGGTGTCAAACTAATAACAATTCTTTTTTGATCGGAGGTTTTGAAATAATCATAATAATGATAATGACAGTGACAGTCAGAATAATAATAATAATATTCCACAAAATTACACAAATTGTGTGACGCCCCCAAACTAAGCACTGGGCTCGTACTATGGGTACGACACAACGGACTGGGAGATCTCCCAGTAACACCCAGACTGCATGCCAGTTCGGAAAAGTTCATTTCCTAAATTACCTGATCAGGGATCGACCTGGGACTTCGCAGCATAAAAGGCAGATGCTCTGCCGCTGTGCCAATGAGTCAGTCATAATGCTCTGCTCTTGCATTTGTTTGTGAATGAGTGTTGAGGTCTTTTCAATGCTTCAATACATGTGTGGTAGAGCCATGCTGCATTGCAGCACGAATTGGGCCGATTCGCCCGGTGAAATACCACCCACTTCCAGAATATCGGCGTGAAATAACAGTATCTATTGCTGTCGTTCAGTGAGTGAGAGTGCCGGTAGACATCCTTCCTTTTTCCCCTCCTTTCCTTAAAGGTCGGCAACGCACCCGCGGGGAATCACGGGTGCATTGCCGACATTGCGGATGTTCTTAATCGGCGGTCATCATTTTCCATCAGGTGATGCTTGTTACGCTTGCTCGTCCGCCCTTTCCTTTTATAAAACAAATTAAATACTATTTCTCAAAATGTAAACAATGGAGTTTCAAAAATAGTATGTAATAGAGTTTACTTTTTAAGTGTTTACTTATACAATGAAAGTGAACGTAGCAACAATAGAAATGGAGCTCTCTAGTTTCAGTTGTTTAATGCTAAGTACAACTAAAACAGTGAACTATATTTCAAGTCAGCGCTCATAGAAAGGTACTCCGGTTCATCAATGATCTGCACAGTGCAAAACCCGTTAAGCTCAATGCCGTCTTCAAAAGTAAAATATATTTCTAAATTCATAATTATTTCTTATTTTTTGGCTGCCCTTTTTCTCAGAAAATATACACAGTAGTAATCCTATTTTATTCAACGTTTTTTCGTCTTTTTTGTTTAATACTTTTTTCGTTATGTAATTTTCGTGAAATCCAAGTATTTAAATGAACGTCTAATGGACCCTCCCTATTTCAAGTATTTGTTAGTTTCAGTTTCTCATAGCCGCAAGCGATTAAGTTTAATTTAATTCATTCCAGCTTACAGTAATTAATTGAGAGGACACGTTTTTCTAAAGTTACTGATTATTTTATATTTAAAATTCGATAAGCTAACATACTGATTGTCTAACCCGGTGATTCCTAAAGTGGTCCAGGTAGAGCCCCAAGGGTCCATGGGAGACTCGACGGGAGTCTACTTTGGTGTGAAAAAAAATGGGGGTTCACAAATTGTAAGTGAGGGTCCACGAAAATTTATTTTATTTTGATAGTAAAAAACAAAAATGTTGGCTTGGCTTTACCTATCAATGTCAGGTCAGCGACTGTTACTTGCAAAAACTTGCATATTCAATATTCAGTACAACGTGTGTCGAGTTTTGCAAAGCGCCGTCCGCCCACAACGCTTATTCAGACGTGCAAAGGGATGAAGAACGACTTGTGATGTGCTTGCAATCTTGCATGAACTTGTTCGATTCTTCACCAATAGAAATACGAATGCCAAGGACAAACGTTACTCATTTGTTTCCGGAATTTGGAAAAGAAAAGTGTGAGTGAATGAAGAATACCTGCCTATTTGTTATACATACTTTGATTTTATATTTTAATAATATTATATTTGCATGTAGTAGGTATCGAATAAAAATTAAATACTGAACAGGGCTATTATTTGATACTACTATAAAAGAACAGAAAACCGAGAAAGATTAAACTTTTAGTACTTTTTGTTATAAAATTATTTATTTACCCGACTATGGTGATTCAGTAAAGGAGAGATATATGATTGACCTGCATGTTTGTACATATTTCAGTGCCCTCGTAGTTGCTAATGCTAAATGATTAAAAATATTTTCATAAATTGTACGTGTCTTTATGTACCACTCGTAACGTATATGAAAGTAATAAATAAATCATTAAAATCGCGGAGTTTTGATGTCAAATATTCTTTAAAAGTATTTTCTCTTGAATTTGCAGAAATGTATCAAAATGCAATTAATCGAAAAATATTTTATATTACATAAAAATAGGTTCAGCCGTTTTCTGCCATCTTAAAAAAATAATAGCAGGAGTAACTGCAATTCACTGTGTCATCCACCGACAACACCTGGTAGCGAAAAACTAGAGTGATAGATTGCACCAATCGCTTGAATTTGTGATTAAAGCAGTTAACAAAATAAGAAGCAATGCGTTGAATACCCGTTTATTTGCACAATTGTGCGACGAAAATGATGAAGACTTCCAACGATTCCTCTTACATACTGAAGTACGCTGGTTGTCGAAAGGTGCATGTTTAACAAGATTTTACTCACTTTTTGAATCAGTTTTAGTTTCTAGAAAGTAAAGATCCAGATTTAAAAAAAAACCTGATCAAATTGAAAGCAGACATCGCGGACATTTGTTCAAAAAATTTAATGACATTAACTTGTAATTACAAGGGGACAGCCTAAATTTAATAAAAACAAAGGTTGTAATTTCGGCTTTTCTTGGAAAATTGAAATTTATGAAGCACAATATCAGTCAGCGCTAATTCTCCTAATTTCCAAACTTGTCACAGGCAGAATGTCTTGATGAGAATATTCAGACATACGTTTAAATACTCTGCATAATGTACTCAAAAATAGATTTGAAGATATTCTGACGATGGAAATACCACACTAGATCACAAATCCATTTGATGAAACGGAAATGGCGAATGCGGTAATACAAGACTCCAGCTTACCGCCAATGAGGAGCTGAAGGTGAAATTTGAGGAAGGCTATCAAACATTTTGGCTGCAGGCAGAAGTACCCGAAAAATATCTTGGGCTGTGGGAAATTTCGAGAAAACCTTGGATAGCATTTCCCTCATCATACCTTGTCGAAAAAAGTTTTAGTGTCGTTACAAACCTATTAACAAAAAAAGGAGCAGATTGAACATCACAGAACGGGGAGATTTGCGGTTATTTCTTACAAAACTGAAGCCAAATATTCAATCAGTCAATCCATCAAGTACATCCCTCTCATTAAAATTATCACTATTTTTTTTTATTATTAATTTGCATTGTTGAAGTTATGGTACATTATTAATGTTTAATTGTAATTCTATTAAGTCTGTAATCATATTCTTTTAATAAATAGAACATAAAAAAATACTATTTTTCTTTTTATTTGAACTCCAATTCCCATCGTTAGATCTAATCTTCACATTTTTTGACGAGTTTTGGGAATATGATAGAAATGTAGCAGCAGGGGGTCCACCGAAACCAGTAAAATTTGGAAAAAAGTTTGGGAACGTCTCGTCTAATCGAAAATAAACCCAGCCAAGCAGAAGGAATTCACCAACTCCACAATTATCGTGGAAAACTTAATACATAGGATGTGAAAACATAATTGGTGTATTGGCTCAATTATCGTAACAAAAATTAAGAAAATAATTAATCCCACTTCAAAAAAAAACACTGAAAAGTACAAAATAACTATCCTTTACTAATAAAAACCCAAATACAAAAAAAAGCCCACCAAACTAATAGACTTTTTGTTGTCTGTCAAATTTAATTATATAGGTTATATCGTAGGTATCGTATCATAGGTTTATATCGTATTTATAGTTTTTTTTTATTTGAGTTTTGAATAATAAAGCATAGAACTTTGCAAACTTTGTAGTTTTCAGTGCTTTTTTCGGTTTAATTTTTTACTTAACTTTTTTTATTTTTCCGTTTTGAGTGGCCTTAGCCTAAGTAAAATCTAGGATAGGGTCTACAATTAACTTCTTTTCTAATTCTGGAGCACAATGACACACAAGAGAATCATCAATATACATATAAATAAAGCTTACAAGCAGTTAGCGTTATTTGGTGTTATTTGATGTATGTTAGAAGTGCAAGCTCTAATACTAATGAAATTTAAATGGGACGATCTCGGAAGTATACCCTTTCAAACAAAAAAAAAATTTCGAATTGACGAAGTTATCGGTGAAGATAAAAAAAATACAAACAGATGAACGTAGAATCTTCTCCTTTTTTTAAGTAGGTTAAGACAGACACCGAAGCCATTTCAAATCCAATAAATGCCAATGTTTGCCAATTTACCTATACATATACATGCGTTTAGCATTTAGTCTACAATATGTAACATTATTTAATTCGGTACCAAGTGTAAAGCCACAGACAAATTAGCCTAAAGACAGGAAATGAAAGGGCACCGTTTTCTGCCATCGATGCGCACAAACGCTCATATAACTTCAAACACAAACGCGCGCTCCTTTAGTATTAACCAGAAAGCAGATCCGTGACCTGTGTCTAATTGTTTTAAAAAATATAGTATAAATCACATAAACAATGCCAAATTGCGCTGTAAAATGGTGTGGTAATGACAGTCGTAAAAATAGTTTCAAAAAGGATAATATCACGTTTCATCAGTAAGTATAAAATTAATAATAAAAATTATATGTCACAAAAATGCAGAGCTCTCACTATACTGGTCGCTGGTAGCTTTGAGTCAGCGTTTGTCCTTGTCTAGCAAGCTTTAATTACATGTTGCGTCCTCGCTCTTGCATGATGGCACGTGTAAGTAGGGACGCGAAAAAACGTATCGATATATCAATATATTTTCCATTAATTTTGAGAATTTGTAATGACTACCACTCTTTGAAATTATATACCTAGTTCCATCCATACTATCCATACTATATAATAATATAATATATATAACATATAATTATAATATAATATAATATACATAATATATAATTATATAATATTATATAATTGTATAATCCATATCCATACTAATATTATAAATGCGAGTCTCTATGTCTGTCTGTCTGTCCATCTGTCTGCTTGGTTTTCACGGCTAAACCGCCGTACCGATTTTAATAAAATTTAGCATGGACATAGTTATTGACATTGACACCAGGAGGTGAACATATGCTACTTTATTTTTCAAAAATCTACCCCTAAAGGGGTGAATAAGGAGATGAAACTTTGTATGGGAAATTTTTAACCCCTGAACCGATTAAGACGAAATTTAGTATAGTACATAGATAAAACCTTTTCTAATAAAAAACATACTTCTTTTTTCCAAAAATCTTCCCCTAAAGGAGTGAAAAGGAGATGAAACTTTGTATGGGAAATTTTTAACCGCTGAACGGATTAAGATGTAGTAATTTGGTACAGAGATACACCTTTTCTATTAAAAAAACACAGTTATCATTAAAAAGATGTCACCGTTCTTTTTTCAACCGACGAAAAAATGATGGAGGTTCTAAAGTCGGTGCATATTTTTTTTGTATTCGACCATGCGTAGCTTTTTACAGAGTAGTCTGATTTTGATGATTCTCTTTTATTGGATAGAATATATCTCGAGTTTTGGGTTCAATTTAATTCGGAAAAAATTTAGGAATACAATTTAACCGACTTAAAAAAAACACTGAAAAGTACAAAATAACTATTCTTCACTAATCAAAACTCAAATACAAAAAAAAAATACTTTATACATACGATACAAATACCTATATAATTAAATTCGACAGTTACTGAAATCGATGCAAGCCTCCCAAACTAATAGGCTTTCTGTTGTGGCACATTAATTTGGAACCCACTTTAATAATCGTCAAATTTATTTATGTACATACATAATACAATCTTCACACCATATCCCTAACGGGGTAGCCAGAGGGACGGAACGCCAAGCGTCGCGGTCCTTACATACTTCTTTCGCTTCTTCAAATCTCATCATTCTCCTCACACATTTTTGCTTAGGTAAGCGTGTGCTTTTGACATTTCCGTCGGCTAACACTCTAGCAAATTTAATTATGTACGTATTTATATCGTATGTATAAAGGATTTTTTTTTATATTTGAGTTGTAATTAGTAAAGGATAGTTATTTTATACTTTTCAGTGTTTATTTCTAGTAGGTTTAAATTTTTTCTTATTTTTTTTTTATTTCTCCCATTTGAGTGACCTTGGTCTAAATAAATATATAGGATGGGTCTACAACTTACTACTTTTCTAATTATAGAACGAAATGATATAAAAATATATCATTAATATAAATAAAGCATATAATTAGTAATTATTATTTCGTGTATCTTCAAAAGCCAAGCTCAATACCAGTGCAATTTAAACGGGACACCTCGGAAATATATCAAACAAAAAAAAAATTTTTAAATCGGTGCACAATTGATGAGGTTATCGGTGAATATACATAAAAACATACAGACGCACATAGATTCTCCCTCTTTTTAAAGTTGGTTAAAAAAATACATACAGACGAAAAGGTTGGGTGTTTCTACCATCAAAGCTTTTCAGTTTCGTTTTTGTCAATTTAATTTTTTGTTAAAAAGTTTTACATTAGGAGAAACACGTACTACCCAAACGAATTTGATTTGCATTTCTGATTTTTTTGTTTCGATATAAAGAATCTTGTTTTGATTATATATACATATTTTATTATTTCTATTTTTAAAATAAGCTTATGAAAATAATTCTTATTTTTATCGATATATACAATATCTACGAGTACATCACTATTTCGTTTAGTACGTGACGTTACCTTGCCGCCCGCTTACGTCTCATTCCTCTAACCTTGACAGAATAGTTCGCTTAGAAATTCGTAAACATTTCAGGTCTCTAGGGTAGTTTGTCTGGGTGTAAAGCTGACATAACAACCGTAATATAAATTTAAACTACGATTATATCCATTTCCGTTTCTGTTATCAATTTTCAAAAAAAGCTCTTTGATAATATAAGAATTGAAGACAATATCGTTGTTCAGCAGTCACATTCTGTCTATAAAATTAGTAAATAATATTAACAAATACGTACATTTTATATCTACAAAAAAAATATATCTATGTATGTAAAGATTGAGCTTTTATTTAACTTGCCTTGTTATTATGCGTAAGCAAATCTTGCGAGCCAACTTTGAACCACTTTCTATAAACTTACGACTTTGAAATTTTGCATGCTTGTTCGGTTCTGATGGCAATACAATAAAATGATAGAAATAACCTGATACCGTAGCCAGGATTGTCTCCTCATGAGAGCGCTCCTCAACGGTTATTAGTACCGACACGAAACTTTGATGTATGTTCAATTTTGATAGCTAAATATGATGTTTGCCATGAACTGATGCTTCAGCCAGGATTGTCTCCTCGTGAGAGTGCTCCTCGACGATTAGTAGTAGAGATACGAAACTTTGCATATAGATTTAATATTGATAGCTAAACATGATTTTTACTATGAACTGATGCTGCAGCCAAGATTGTCTCCTCATGAGGGAACTCTTCCACGGTTAGTAGCATAGACATGAAACTTTGTAAAATAGAAAATGACTTTCTACCGTATGTAGTTTGCCGAGACAAATGTCGACAGCAATGGTCTGCAAACTTTCTAGGAGAAAGAAAATTCCAAAATAACCTTGGAACTATGATACGTTACTTGAAATGGGTAGATTGAGAAATATTTTTAACTAAAAAGGTGAATAGATTAAAAATAAAAAATATATTTTGAAAACACAAGCTTTCTTCAAAATGCGCAATAATGAAAATAAACCAAGGAGTTCATAATACTCATAAGTAATGCTTAACCCCAAACCCGCAAAAAAATTGTACGTGGCTGCTCTATGAAAGTGTCATGAGCAAAAGTATGATAAATAGACACGTAGATCTATAATATCAATATGTTCATGTTCTTATGCGATATTTGTGCGATATATAAACTTGACGCGTAATTTCCTTAACCTATCCCTTAAAATAAAAATTATGTGTCAAGCTTATATTATATCGCATAAATATCGCATAAGAACATAAATTCACTGATTATAAATTGTAAGTGTCTATCTTACTTTTGCTGATGACACTTCTACAGAGCAGCCACATTTAACCTTTTTGTGGGCTTGGGATTTTTTTAAAATTCGAAACAGCGTAGATGACCGCATGCTGACATCGTTTTCGTTAGTCAATACAGCAGTTAAGAAGTGCGGGTAATTACTGTACAGCACGCAGTGAGATCTCGAAAGACCGCTCTGGCACCATTTTAATTAGTGGATGCGAAGTTGTCAGAGTGTGAGAAACTGTAAAACTAGAGTGCGGGAGTACTGTAAGATACTGTTCAGCACTGTTGTTGTTAAAGGACGCAAACTCAATCTAAGACGGTAGATTTTATAATGGAAGTTACTCTTCTATCGATGTTATGGAATTTAAAATGCCAGGGTCTACTAGTTAAATCAATTTTTTTTTGGATGGAGGTATAATGTTTAGCTTTGGTATTTGAAATTTGTTCCATATCTCTTCCCAAGAAGAGAGTAATTTTGCTCTAGTAAATGTTGAACCGTGAACAACATCCAGCATCTACGAATGGCATTTTCAGTAAGAAGATGTTGATAAAGTAACAGAAAATGTGAAAAGCACTCGCATACCTAGGCGAAAATGCGTGAAGAGAATGATGAGATTTAAGGAAGAGAAAGAAGTATGTAAGGACCGCGAAACTTGGCGCTCCGTCCTCTCTGACTACCCCGTTAGGGATACAGCGTGAAGGTATGATGATGATGATGTTGATGATAAAGATCGACTAATTTAATTAAGAGAAAAAAAATGTGTAAATTAATTATTATTGGTAATGTTTGGTATCGTTATGTCATTTCAATAATTGACAACAAACTTCGCACTTGTGGGTACTTTTTCCTAACCGCAACCATCCCTATCCCACATGCACTCTTCGATCATCTCGCGAATGCAAATGCCGTGTGCTTGTGACCTGCCATAATAAACGCAATTAAATTATTTTCATCGTATAAATCTCGCATATTTATATTTCGCATATTTAAAACCGAGTGTGCTTGCTTTACCAAAGGATTGTGTTAATCCGTGTATTTGTGACGTTTTCTAGAAGCTTGGACTAAATCGTAAAACAAAGGACTGCAAAGAGAGGCAAGTAAGTGTGCATGTTTTTTCCTTCTCTTTGTCAGCTGTATTTATCAACTATCTCCATCTCCTACAGCTGCATAGAAACACATCCCTTTTTGGAAGTGTCTTGCAAGTGCATTCGCGATAAATTACTAGTACCAATACAGTCCATTTTTTCGTACTCGACAAAGATGTTTATTAGTTTATTACATTGAGTACACCGCCCGAGAAATTTGGGAAGTTTGCTTTTCCAGGTAATGTAGAATGAACAATGAAGTACTTAGCTCTAAGATTAATAATGAATTATTAAGTTCTAAGATAGATAACAATAAAGTAGTATGAGTATCTCTATCTATATCAGCCCACCCGTTGTCAGATGCAGTCCACCCATCTCCGAGGTGAGCTACCTCTTCCGCGGGTGTTACCGCGGGGTTTCCATTCCAAAGTTTTTCGCCCATCTACCGCAATCCATCTTGGCAATGCGCACTGCCCATCTCCACTTCCGGCGTTCGATCTCCTTCCTCTTCCACGTCTCTAACTTTGGTCTCCTGCCTGATTCACTCATTCCCTTTATGATGTATGAGTGTTATTCCGAGTAGCTCCATCGCCCTCTTTGTAACTCAGATTTTCTCAGCAGATCTTTCGGTGAGAGTTGCTGCCTCCATTCTATACGTGAAAACTGGCAGAGAACACTGATTAAACACTTTTGTTTTAATTATTGGTGAATGTATTTTGATCGGAGGATCGAGTTGTTTGCTTCAAAGGCCGTCCATGCTTGAGGGATACGTCCTTCGCCACTTTTTCTTCTATGCCAAAGGTGATTTTGTAACCTAATTAATAAAATGGTCGATTACACCTACAGGTGATTGGCGAGCATATCCTTAACGCTTTCCACGACCAATACGATATCATCCGCAAACCGCAAGTTATTCAGTTTCTCTCCGTCGATACTAATGCCTCCGTCTCTCCAATTGAGTACTCGGAAGATGTTCTCGGGGGCAGCATTGAACAATTTTGGCGAAATCCTGTCGCCTTTGCGCACTCCTCGCTCCAGTTTGAACGGCTCTGTAAGTTTATGTAGACTGACCGATGACTTCCATGCTGCTGTAAATGTTTCATAAGCTGGATGTACCTTTCGTCAACTATGCAGCTACTAGAGCCCTCTCAACTGCCCAAGCCTCCACCGAGTTAAACGCCCTCTCATAGTCAACGAGTGTGAAGCTTCAACAACTCGGGTATGATGACATCTTGGTCTTGAGATCTTCTGTTTTTTATTTGGCTCAGCTCTAGCTGTATCTCTTCTACAGAAACGTCAGGAATTTCCTCAGAACCGACATTAGTAACAGGTGGCCTGGATCTCTCGCTCTGCGTTCCAGAGTTTCCTTTAGTGTCTCGTAAAAAATTTTCGCTAATTGTAAAGGATGCTCTCTATTCGTGATAATATCGCATTTATCGTCGAATTACTGGAAAGTCGCCTTTTTACCATTTCATAATTCCGCACACAGTATTCGTTTACTGATTTTCATTTCGATTGCCTGTGAAATTCTGTCTTCCTGGTATTGCTGAAAATCCACTTTCAGCTTTTGGCGAATATCATTAATAGAGCCCGGTATTTCAAAGTATCGGTCTAATTTTCCCGCCTCATCTGATAGCGTTTCTCTACGTGTTTATATGTGTCATCTGTTAATTTGTTGTGCTAAGATTTATGTCAGCAAGTGTCCCTTCTTCAATGCTTCGATCTTTATTTTGTTACGTGCTAAATTATGTCGTCCTTTGGCTGAGATCTCATTTGCTCGAAGTCTTGCAGATGATTTTCGACATATGAGTTGTATTCTTTAGTGTTGGTCTGATATTACAAGAAATGAAGTAATGTGAATAAATAGTTATTATTGATTATAATTTTGCATTAGGAGCATGTTGCCCTTCATAAACGTTCTCAACAAATCCACAACAACTCTAGTGTTCCTACTCACACCCACGCAATGCCTAGCATAAATAATAGTTTTAAATGCATCACACTCTGATTTCTGATTTACTGATTTCTCGTACGCATAATTCGCATAATACTATCTTTGACCATTCGACTCGCCGAACGTACAAGTGTGGCATGGCGCGTAATTCAAACAAAAAAAAATAACAACATGTCAACAAACAACTAATGTAACGGATCAAAGTTAACAGAAGTTCAGTTTAACGGAAGTTAACGAGAGCGTTAACATTTTTTGAAGTTAACTTAAAAGTTAATCCGTTAAGGCGACGCATTGGAAATTTTGACGGCAGGGATCTCAATTTTTCTAAGTGACTACAAAATGTATGAAAGTGATATTTGGTAACCTGATTCTTCATTTCAGTGACTTTATTTTGCCAATTCGACAAACGATTGATGAACTTTTGTAATATAAAAAAAATATCAAAGAAACCTCTTTTAAAACAGAGATTTACAGTTTCAGGAGTAACGGCACCGAGTTATGTTTTTAAATTTTCTGTATAGTTTTAATCTAAACATATTCTTCAAAATGACTGTTGGATTTTTTAAAATTAATTATAGTTTTTAAAATAAACGTAAATAACTGCTTTTTCATATCTTTCGTAAGCTACCGCGCGCACTTTAGCATAGACCAGAAGATCTATTTTGGATTAAATTATTGTTTATCAATGCGTCGCCTTAAGCAAATTGCTAATTTTGTTAAATAACGATTAACGGATTAACGAGTTAATACCCACCTTTGTCTATAGTACATACATATATACATACATATCTTCATGCTGTTTCCCAACGGGGTAGTCGGAGAGGACGAAGCGCCAAGTATCGCTATCCTTATGTACTTCTTCCGTCTTCTTAAATCATCATTCTCCTCACACATTTTCACCTAGGTATGCGAGTGCTTTAGACATTTCTGTTAGCTAACATTTTGGCTATTTGATCTTCATAAGTTAGCCTTGGTCTTCCTTGGTTCCTGGCTGACACTCACTTTCGCCCTGTAGATTTTCTTCGTCAGTTTTTCATCACTCATTCTTTCTGTGCCCAAACCACTTAATCAATGAATTTCTTCATTTTCACAATAACACTGCAGTGCAACCCTGTCACAATGCTTATCGTTTCATTGCTTATTTTGTCCGCAATGATGACACGTGACACAGCACCTATTTTGATCGAATTTTTGTATCTGTATTGCCCTGTACTCGCCTAAGCGGTCTATATGCTAAAAAAATATAATATACTAGCAAACCCGGCCCGTTTCACTGGGCGTTAGTTGAAGTTAAAATAAATAAAACAGTTTTTATAATTATTTTGATACTGCAAAAAAAAAATTCTACTGATCCGATCGTTACCAAACTTTACAGGAACACCCGCTAGGCCAATCTGAAGATTCCCTGAAAATTTCATCGAAATCGGTCCAGCCGTTTCGGAGTCTATAAGGAACATACATACATACATGCCTTTTATATATATAGATAATAATACTTAGGGTTTATTATGATCCTACAGAAATATAATGACGTGAGAGTATTTAACAAAAAATATTTATATTTAATGAAACATAGAGTCAGTGGAACTCTCGCGACAGAATATACTATAAAGAGCTATTCAACATAACAAAATTGGAAGAAAGTAGAGATCTAAGTAAAAAAATAAGAAAAAAATCTAAGTAATTATGTAAGGACGTACCAGAAGGAAATCTCAGGAATCAGCGTTTGCATAGGCACTTAGGCAGAAATGTGTGAAGATAACGACGTTTGAAAGAGTAAAAGTGATATATCTAAGTGATGTACGGTTTGCGATTCTTGATGCTTCGTCCTCTCTGTCCACCCTGTTAGAAATATAGCGCGAATGTATACATACATACATATATGCGATATATACATATAATATGGAAAGGCAAGTTCCTATTGAAAATTATAACACAACAATGAAAAATGTTATTTTAGGTGCAAATTAACAAATCAGTAACAGACGCTTGGCAATTAGTCTGAATAATAAACACTAATCAGTCATTAACCTGGCACTTCGTATTTTTATTTTCATATAAACTGTATTTATATGGCTAGTATAAGACTTATACCAGTTCTTTCGAAAAAGCAGGTGCTATGTAAAACGCTTATGTGGAATACGATCATGTCATCGAGTTGTATGTGAGTATATAAATATGTATGAATACACTCATACTGGCTGTTGTTCGCAGCCTCAGTTGTGTGTTTCGCAATCTGATAGTAATTCATCTGTGGATAAATTAATTTCAAAGTACTTTTTTAGACCCTTGTCTAATTTTAAAACACTACAAAAGTTCTACATACATCTATCTACATTTAGTCAAATTATTTTTTCTGCAAACCGTTGTTATGAATTTGGTTATTAAATTCATAAAAACGGTTTTTTGCTTCTGTCGTCTCAGTTTTTCAGCATTTTCATTATTTTTTGGAAATGATATTAAAAATACTTTATAAAGGATTATAAATGGAATGAATTCATTAAATGTAGTTCTAAATTTAATATTTTCTTATCGATGATTATTGATGACTGACTGACTGATATAAGGCAAATTTTTTTATGTATGTAATACGCGAAAATGTACGTTACCACTCACAGGCTAAGCACCTCAACCTAAGTAAATAAATAAAGTTTTTTCCGTTGCCGAAGGAACCCTAAGTGTAAATTAGCACACCTTAATGCAAACTATGTAGCCATAAGATTATCAGCACACCTATAATCTTCTTCTTTCGGTGGACGTAAAATCGCTATTTCAGTAAAAACAACAGCGTGTCAACGAATGACATTAATAAGAAATTAAAATAGACAATGTTTTGTAAACATGGTTGCTCATACAACAGCATACGTCGCTCAACGAACCATCGACCGCAGCTGTAATCTGCGAGTACCAAGGACGCCGATATGTGAACCAAATATACTTCCATCAACTGTGAAAAGAATTTTGGACTATAAATTAATAAGATCAGGCAAGCCGAGTGGCGGCGATCGCGGCCGAGCGGGTCACACGACGCCACTTCGGCACTTCTCTATCAGCGGCTGCCCTCCGCCGCGCCGCGCCGCGCCGCCGTCGTCGTCGCCGCGCGGAATTCGCACGAGAGCGCAGCGAAGCGGCCGCCTCGCGACGTGGTTCAGTGTACGTGCGACCGCCTGCGGCCGAGGACGAATTGTAGCGCCGCTTAAAATACGTAGCTTATTACGCAGTAGCGCTATCGCCGACCGCGTGGATACTTGAGAACGAATACAAAGTGTAAATTCAGACCTTTTACATTAAACCATATACTATTAACTTATGTGCGCCCAAAGTTGAGACCTAGTGAAAATTCTTTTTGTGTGGAAAAGTTGCATCGAAGTGCGAAACGAACTCGGTCGGCCGAATTTGCGCAGTGGTAAAATCTCCGGGACGTTAGACGCCGGTGACGATCGTAGGCGATACGAAACGCTTCACGGGCCACGTTACAAGGTTATCGCGCCTCTAGCCCGCCAGTGATGAATTGGAAAATCGGCGCGTAGTCGCTCACGTGGTGAGTGCCCCGCCCCCGCCTCGCACCGCGCGTATATTTAGCGAAAATCGCCTCTCGGGAGCGGTCCGACAGCGCACCGAGCTGTTTATGAACGCTGAGACGCCACATGTTATTGGCTTCGAATAACAGAGCCGATAAGAAGAAGACAGATAACCTCTCGGGAGCGCAGTCCGGGTCCGGCGACGTTCTGGAAATAGAAAAAATCAGAAACGAGAGCGCGCTGTGATGCTAACGGCCGAAGTCGGCACGCGCCGGTGAGCGCATCGACACACCTACCGAATAATTCCACTGTTGCGTGAGATCGAGCCGACGAAATGTCTATACCAGGTGGCGGTGGGTACCAGAGTCCGTGGCCTTCCCAGACGGGGCTGTCCGAACTCGAGGGAGCCATGGGCGAGCTGGAGCCGCTTAGCGAACTGACGGAGGTTGGCTTCGAGCCGCAAACTCGCGCGCGATCCAACACGTGGCCGCTACCGAGGCCAGACAACTACGTGGACCCGGCTGATGACGCCGGCTCTAAGAAGAATTCCAACCAAAATCTGACTGGTAAATATCGCTTCCAATAATGGGGTCGCATTCGTGATATTGGGGTCGTTGATGTTGTTTCACATACTTGCGTTGAACTAGAAGAAAATTCAATGTTTTCTATTTTCGTTTAAGCAAATAATTTAGCAGGTACCAATAACAAAATATGTTTTCACTACGTTATCACAAAGTTGACCTTTGAGTTATGTATTGGTAATGAAGTCGCAAAAATATTGCTATCGAAATTATCAGCGTCAAGGAAACTTAAACAAATAATCACATTATTTGAGTAAAAATGGTTTTGTTTTCTGTTGTAAAATTGTCTCTGATGATTTTAAATTACAAAATATTTCATAAAGCGTTATTTAAAAATTGAATGCACGCGTTGATGTCTTTCGAATTGCAATTTTCCCCATAGCGAAATAGAGAGATTTCTACGTGTGATTTGGATGTTAATAATGTTTTTGATAAGCGTAACAAACTGTCAATTGTTAATCAATTACATAAGTGAAAATATTATAGAACCTGCGTGTGTTTAATTCTATTGTCTATTTCTAGTCATACTGTTTATAATTTTATGAATTATATCACACTTATGACCTGCCTCATCTACGCACGGGTTCGAATTAATTTTTAATTTTTTTTTTATTCTTCGTGGCATGGCACACAGATTAGCGCATTTGCCAATGTCGCGTATTAATAAGTAGAATCCACATGAAGTACGTTCAAAATAACATCGTTTTTTCTTCTTATCGTAAAACTCCTGCAGTAAAGTGATAGTAGGCTTTACTGAAGTTTTATAGGACTTCTTGGAAGAGCACGAGAAAGTTCAGCTACACATGTTTATTTAGACCTACTCCATTCTTTTCACTTATAATAAAAAGACAACCTCACTTCTCCCGACCCCCCCAAAAGTCTTATAAATATTATTTATCTACGTTCAGAGATTAAAGAAACATGAACCTATTGTACTTACATAATATGAACCTTCCTCGTTAAATGTTCTAAATTATGGCGAAAAACCTCACTGAAATTCATTAAAACTAGTAGTTAAAACCGAATAAACTAACAAACGCAAATTGCGACATTGTTCTACACTAATCATGGATTTCTATTTAACACATAGTATATTACGAACTCAAATATTACATTAATAAGTATTGGATGTGATGTGATATCCATCATGTTCTTTGTGTGAAAACACTTGTAAAATATTTTGCACATGTTAGACGGTCAAGTGTGTTACGGAAACGTACTCAAATAGGGTCTGTAACAAAACGTTTCTTAGCCTCTTCAAGTCAAGAGCATTTCACCTTGACTTTGTTAGTAGTCTATTTTACTGCTTCTTTTACAACAAGCAAGATACAGCTATTTTAAATTTTTTTGGAGACTGTTGTACATATAGGAATATTATTCTATGATAATATTATCTTTTTTCATTCATATTTGAAATCTTTGACATTTCGTTTAAAAAAAATGTTAATATTTACAAACAATTTAATGAATGTAGATAGTACGTCTCATGTTTGTTATGTCATTAAACTCTTTCTATCCCATTAGTTTAATAAATATTAACTTTTACACTACAAATGCCTACAAATCTTCGTCTCGTAACAAAAAGTATTCATTTATGTATTATAGTGCAAATGTATAAACGACGATATACTTTCGTAATGTAAGATACTGATTTAATAACTTATTCTTTTTTTAAATTAATAAAAAGTAAGTGATTGGTATAATGTAAATAAATTTAATTAATAATATCTTTCAACAAACTTTCAACAAACAACTTTCAACAAAGTATGGGTTTAATATAAAAAATAGCTAAGAACATAGAGGTGTATGAATTAAGGTGAGTACTGAGTACTGACTCACTATGACCTAATTTCTGTTAAGTTACTTCAAAATCACAGATAGGGGTGTGAGCGTATACCTACTTCCCTCCAAAAAATAGGTGTCAATTTTGAGGACAAAAGTTATAGGCGGGAGAAAGTACAAGAACAAAGATGGCCAAGTTTAGGGTACGATCAACGGAAAAGGATAAAATAAAAATGTTAAATTATTACATTTATAAATAGATAATCTATTTTACAAAAGTGGAAAATATTAATTTCGTCTGAATTACTTTTGTATAGAAGTTAAGCAATGAAATGGATTTTCTTTCATCTAATAAATAATAAGAAAAAGGTTATACTACGAAGTATTAATATTCAACATTATAAAATAATGAAAATATTAAAGCTTTAACAATTTAAAATAAAAAAATAAAATAATATGAAGAAAATTTAAAATAAAGAACATATAAAGAGGAGTAAAAAAATGTGTAGAGATTAAAGACCTCGAAATAACAGCAATATCTTAATTAATGCAAGAACAACCGATCATTAAATATTTCACACTTTTTAAACAGAATTCAGAAATGTCAATATTACTTTAATAAACAAAATAGTTACATATTCGCACATAACATTATATTGCGTATAATACGTAAACAATATCCGATGTTTCAAAGTAATATTTCTTGTGCCTACACACCGTTTAGTAGATACTCACGCATATTAAATAAGTACTCCTTCATATAGGTAATTGGAGATTATTACTTACTGTAATTTAAACATGTATTTAAATGCTTAATTTAAATCGTAGATTCTTTTAAATATTCCTTACGATTTTGTTTTCTTTTTGAACTCACTGTTTTAATTCAAAAATCAAGAAAAATTAAAGTTTAGTCTACCTAATACCAAAACCAGAAATTGTAACCAGCGAACCACTCTCATTCAAAGATTAAAAACCATGCAATGGAAATTTTATTACACAAATAGGAATTCATAAATTTCTTTTTTATGATTACATTCATGCCTTCCCTTACAGGCAAGAAGACCCAGAAGACGATGAATGGAACCATGCCAAATTACCATTATATAATTAGGAAAATCCACTTCCGATAAAGTTTATCTATACATTATACAATCGATTCTTCGCAAATATCTCAAAAATAAATAATATTTCGAGGAAAACAATTATTATAAGAAAACTGCACTTTACAAAATTCTACACAAAACTGATCCTTTGACATATTTTATAAAATCATTTCAAAAAAAGCGAGTAATTTCACCGCCTTAAAAACCTGGGAATCAAATTAAAGGTCTCCAATAAAATACAATAAATAAAACAAAATGATCCCATCATTTTGTGTTGTTGATAAAAAATATGGGATCATTTTGTTTTATACTGATTATGTATGGCTATTATTTTTTTATCATCTGGCACCTAGCATCTTGATTTTTTATATATTAACAGTTGCACCGAATTTTGAAGGTAGAAAGGTATCTATGTAAAATATACTAATTAAAATAATCAAACTCCGTCAAAACGTCTAAACGCAAAGTGACCTAATGAATACCTTGAATTAAACACGCAGTCTATTTTATTTAAATAGTAATCGCGGTTGCTACACTCGGTCATTGTACTCCGTGATTTTAGTATTTTGCATGTCATATGAATCAAGTTTCGCAATGTTTTTATTCAAGGAATGCAACAAAAATTAATAAAAAAAAAACCAGGCAAGTAACTTTGTTGGCGCCAGTAACTATGCTCTATCGCATTAACAAAAGTTGCGTTCTTATAACATTGGAATGCTAAATCTTAATTAACAAACAGTTAAGTACTTTGTACTTACTTTTGAAATCTCATCTTTTAAACAATCATCATTACTAATATTTACTATTTCAGTATATTATATCTATGGGCATATTCCAGTGAAGTCGTTTTTAATCAACACATTCGTTGTTTTTGAATTTGTATTTTCTTTCCATCTACTTTGCTATCTTGCTGGTTTCTGGATTACGACAGTATCTATCCTTGAATCTATCATATTCATATATTTAAGCATTATTTCTTTCACAGCCCTTTGCATTGATAGATATAAAGGTATCCCATAAGTAGATTATTTTTAATGTTCGTACTAGCCGAAGAAAAAAAACGAGAAAAAAAATGGTTGTCATTTTGTAAATATTACATCATTGGTTGTCATGGTAAAAAAAAAAAGAAATGGAGCAACGTTTGGCGGGTTTTTGAAAATCGTTTTCCTAATTTTAAAATGAAGCGAGCTGAACAAGAATTGTTTGCAAAGCGCGTAATTCAATATTATCTGCGTAATGGAAAATTTGAGAGAGCGCGTCATTTTTTTCAAGAAGGAGCTGTAAGAACTAGCTTCTACAGAATAATAAAACGTCGTGAAGAAATAGAGAAGACTGATTTTAAAGAGATTCCCGAAAGATAACGTACTATTGACAGATTGAAATAGTAACAGAGTAAAAAAAGGTTTTGCTCAGACACCTACAACATCGGTGAGAATTGCGGTAGATAAACTGAAAATATTTGAGTCAAGTGTATCGAGAATATAAATTCAAGATTTAGACGTGAATGCTTTTGAAAATTAGCCGCCCCAAAGTACATCAAAGACTAGATACGTTCTAAGCGATGGTGTCTTAGAGTTTACACAAGAATTTTGAAAAAGCTCATAATTGATGACGAAACATATGTAACTGTGTTGACCCGAGCAATATGCCTGGTAAGCGATATTTCTTATATTTATAATGAAACAATAAAAGCAAAGGCATATTTTTTTAAGAAATATCTCGTTTGGCAAGCTAGGGTTGAAAACGGCAATATTACGGAACCCTATATTTGTACATGGTCTATGAGCTCCCAGATTTACCTCAGAGAGTGCATTATGAAACATTCGGTGCCTCTCATCGACGAGCATTATCAGAGGGAAGATGTTGCATTTTGACCGGATATGGCTTCGTGCCATTACAAGTGTGGTATCACTAATTATTTGCAGTCTGCGGGTATCGAGTTCATAACTAAACAAAATAATGTACCAAATGTTCCTCAAGCTCGAGGTATCGAAATGTTTTGGGCTCTGTGTAAAAAAGAGTATAAGAAATACCCAGAGGAAGTAAAGACTTTGACTTATTTTAAACAACGATGGACTAGATTGGCCAAAAGAGTGGCAGTGACGTCTAAAAAAGCAGTCATGAGGCGTGCGGTTATTAATATGAGAAAAATAAGATACAAAGGCACCGCTGGTGCAAAGATATAATTTCTGAAAATACCAAGATCTTACTTTCATTTGAATGTAAAACACATAAGTTGACTTAAATTTTTCATTAAATTTTTTAAGGATTATTTTTGTCTCTTTACTTCTGGGACACCCTAGTATTTATAAGTATCACATTTGTTTTACCGAAATAATCGTTTAATTCATAATATACAGATCCTCCAATATATAAACCCAGTATATAAAACCAATATATAAAACCAGTTATATAAATCCTTTATGACAGAGGACTGTGGCTATGCTATCAGAGAACAAGTTCGTGGTTGTTGCCATTTTTCTATTGGTATCAGTTTCGAATCCAGCTCAGGTTATCTGCTTCCTATTGGTCATTTTAAGAGATTTTTCTACATACTATTGTTAAGTTATTTTGCCAACAACGACTTTCAAAAGCTTATTCATCACCATAGTGATGTGTTCTAATCTTACGATGATTGAGCACATGTTGTGGAAACCCAAGTCTTCAGATTGTCATGTGTTAAAATTGAGACAATTGTGATAATGTGTCCTAAGTTTTCCTTACACTCTACCTGTCTTTATCATTCTTGCTTTTTGAAATTACGAGAATTATAAATGCTGGCACCAGTTGAGTTATTAGAATTTGGTTATTTTGGTTATATTACGATTCTTAATAATTTCGGGAGGTCACGTCATTGTATCTTGTAAAGAAATCGAGATAAAATTATCTCTGAATTATTGAAGCGGTTTGAAAAGATCGTTCATCGCTGCTTGTGGCAACTAAAACTCTCGATTCCTCGTTCTTTATTTGTTATCTGTGCAGTGGGTTTATTAAAACCTTGCGGAATATTGTCACCAGAAGCGTGTCATATCTATCTTTGATTGACTTCTTGCCGCCAATGAAATATATTTTTTTCTTACTTTCCAACTTTTTTTCTTTGATCACATGTAATCAATCAATTCTTTTACAGAAGAATTGAGAATATATTTACATACTCAACAAGATGATGCATTTATTTTAGACAATACCTCTCACAGCTCATGTCATCGAATGTAGTCAATGATTTAACTAATTTCCTAAATTTAAAAATTTGTTCTTTCGTTTCTTTGCATTTTACAACGTCGAATTGCTCGACTAATATTATGTTTGTCTGCTATAATACTTGTACGATTTTAGTGTGCTTTCCAAAAATTTTCGTATGGAACACATTCAAAAGTGTGAGCGCCGGTTCGGCCGAGCCAGTCAGTCAGTTCCGGTCACATTCTACAATTGCAGATATCTTTGTTGATTTTCACTTCTACGGAGTCATGACTACTAAGGGCGCCGTAGGTACCTGTACTATTTTTGCAAACTACTTATTGCTAAGGATCATCTGTTGTATTTGATTTTCATACGTACAAATGTACATACTACATACGTTTTTTACCGCCAGGTCTTGAATATCTATAGTCCTCCACTGAGCTCTATACTAGATAATGTTATTTCTATTTCTTTAGTAATGTGAAACAAAAGATCTGCGTGATGACATTTGTTCTAGTTCTAGACCATTTTCTACTTATGGTAAGTTTTTACACAACCTTCTTTTTATTTTTCGCAGCGTATCGATGTAATATATAAGATTTTGTTTAGGAGCATTGAGATTCCTCTGACTCAGACGCTGGTTTTCCCAACTTATGTTATTCTGATATTTTAATTGTATCAAAATACGAATAGTCTAGAATATTTGTGCAGGTTAAACACAAAAGTACAACTGTAAATTGTTAGTTTCTTCAGGAGCAATAAATGATAAAATTCTTCTACAATAAATAAAAGCTTATAGTTAGGGATTTTATTATGGATAGATGTTGGATTATTCATTACTGCGTGTTTATCATTGCAGGAGCACCACCGCTGCCATCATCTGCAGTGACAACCAAGAAAAATTCTTCCCGTCGGAATGCATGGGGCAATCTCTCCTACGCTGATCTCATTACACAAGCCATCACCTCAGCTCAAGATAACAGACTCACGTTGTCGCAGATTTATGAGTGGATGGTCCAGAATGTGCCATATTTTAAGGATAAGGGAGATAGTAATTCTTCTGCTGGATGGAAGGTAAGAACATTATATTATAAAAAATTATTAATTTTAAATTTACTTGAATTTAACTATTTCTGAAATTATTTCATTTCATTTTACAGAGATAGTATAATACAATTCAGAGAGAAATGTGAATATAATATATCCAATTAAGCTATTAACAACGCACGTACATTAAATTAAACAGTGAATGAAACATTATCATTATGTATTTTTTTCATAGAGCAAAATATTACATGAAAATATGCCAAAATTGACAATATTTAAACCGGAAACTTTTATTCATACATTTCGAATGTTTTTACTTCAAAGCAATATAGGTACATTGCAGGCTCTAAAGGATCATTGACACCATACGAACAATGTGTTAGACGCAGTACGTGAAATTATTTCGTAGACTTTGATAATAATAGGTGTCACCGACTTATAAAACACGCATTCAATTATTGAGCCAACCTACAAATATATTCTGCAACGTCGATGCAAATTTTTAACACTCTATTCTACATAGTAATGTACGTTATTATCCAAGTTAGGTAATGAATTTGAATATATCGTTGTAATGTCATTGATCTCGTTTCATATACATTGAATATAATTTAATATATGTACGCTGAAGAATGTGGGCCAGCAATTTGTCTTCAACAATTTTTATTCTACGTACCATACACTTCTGGTTAAGTTTTGGTAAAATTTTCTAGTTAATAATCTCAAGTTCAAAAAATACTTTTATATACTACTTAAAAAAATACTTTTGTTTATAATGGTGCCTAGAAAACATTTTCAGTAAGATCATACCTAATTAGCAAACATACATTACTAGTCATTTTGTTCCATGAACTAACGATTGGGTTTTGTAGAAATATTTTTCGGGTGCTCTTTAAATGAATCATTTGGCGTATGTCCATTGAATTGACTCTTCGGAAAGTGGCATCACGCCATACTAATGCTTTTACGCAGTACACTGAACGGTGTGAACATATTTTTACTACATTTGTAGTAAATGCAATATATGCTTATTATTTCTGTAAGACAATACTATGCAATGTTTACTATGAAGGAAATCGTCAGTTGCATTTCGTAGCTTTTGCATAGAGAATGTTAAGACGACGTAGGTCTGTACAATACTGCAAGATTTTCAATGTTTTTTTTTATTTTGCCATATTATATCCAAAAATATACTTGTCATCACAATGAACTCACTATCAACTCTCTATCTCAGCTGCTCTGATTAAAATGAACTCTACAACTCTACAGTATTTACAATTATATTGTCTCACCCTACTCCGACATCCGCCGCCAAAACAGGTATTAAAATCGGCCAATGAGATCTCTGTATTCTTTGATTCGTAATTGTCGCGACAGATGTCGCCGTGAAATTGTTAATGAACTTTTTAAAATGTCATCTGATAATTATCAGATGTGATGTAATTATCAGATGATGTGTGTTTTAAAATCTAAAGATATAAAAAATGAATAAAAGAAACAAGTGAAAACTGCTACGAAAATTTTTATAATTATCACTGAACAGCATCTTAGACGACTTCAATTAAAATATTATTAACATGAATAGAGCATTAAATGCTTTAGGTCAATAACAGTGTAACAATAAATTTATTCATCATAAATTGTCGTGTCGATACTGAATATTTAACAACTGAAACCGTTAAGGTGGAAACTATTGAAAATAAGTCTCGGCGCATGATGAACGAAAACATGAAAATTTTCATTAAAACAATGACAAAATTTAATATTTTTCGACGATGTAAATATATTACGTAATTCGTTTGATTTGCTACAATTTGTAGCCTCAAACAATTTAGAAGAAATCTAATTATGATAATAAATAGTCTTCAGCGTGTAATACTCATGTCTAAGTGACGAATTATTTTGTTATACAAATTAAACTGTTTTTTAATAATCATGATTATGATTATTATATCATTAAGATTAAGTTTGAAATAATAATTTCTCATCCATTCACGTTCACTTACATCTGTTATGATGTCGTCCAAAACAGGCTATATGGATATGTATCATACTTCATAACACGCATATTACGTTAGATAGTGACGTTAAATATTATAAACAGCAAATATAATCTATAATGGACGAACGATTTAACCGAAAACGTCGACGTTAACTATACAAAATATCTTTTAATGTTTTTCGCATAAAAAACATATGTAATGGATCTTTAGTTTTTTGTTTTATTTTTATACCACTTGTACTTAAAGTATTATTATCAAAACATTATCTTTAATGGTAAATATTATTGCTATTATTTTATGCAACACTACGATTTTTTTGTATTGTGTATTTTGATAGTAACTGCCTACTTTCTGCTACTATATTATTAGTTATCCTTATTCAGATTGAGGAGAGTTAGTTGCTTTATAGATTTCTTCATAAATAGGTGTATACATAATATAAAAACATCGCTTACAAAATAAAAACA
The DNA here is from genome assembly GCA_907165235.1 of Zeuzera pyrina. Lineage (NCBI taxonomy): Eukaryota > Metazoa > Arthropoda > Insecta > Lepidoptera > Cossidae > Zeuzera > Zeuzera pyrina. The sequence continues at coordinate 17,886,438 of OU015624.1, forward strand.
ACTAAAAATATATATAGAAGGATTATAAATAATGCATATAAATAAATACCAAGAAAAACAGTATTTTAAATGGTTTGTATGTTCATGTTAATTAAGTATATTTTTAACTAATCCCAGAAAGTATTTTATCCCGTATATTGTGATTACATTTTCATTGATGTGGCACCTGATTTTACTAATAACTATCCGTTTAACACGTATAATTTAAGTACATGCCTGTGAAATAATGATAACCGAGAACTTTTCCTCATGTCGTTTCTTTCATACTACTACATAGGTGCGATTAACAGATGTTTTAAGTAGATAATTGATAATACCAAATCCATGAATCCAAACTTCGCACCCACAAAAATGGCGCTCAAAAATTATTATGCGATAGATTCTTAGAAGCACTACGCATTTTAGTCGAATTGCGCAGTGGCTTGTTATCTCAATCCGAGCTGTGACACGACCGATATAAATGATAATAAAAATACTATTACACGACCAGTTTACATTATTTTTTCTAACGATAATGTTTTCTAAGGTGCAATACACTGCTGTTATGTAAACTTCAAGTGGTTCGCAACAAGTAACCAACGCGGCAACGAAAATCGGGCGACGATTTGATATCGGTAGTATAGATTTTTTCGAGCTGCTTTGCGGTCATATGACGTTGACACGCCCTCGCTTTGGACTGGTCTCAATAAAAATGCGTTGCTAGTTTTTTGTGATGATCTACTACGAGTTTCAATTTATGTAAAGTTTGTCTTTATATTTTCAAACTAAACTTAGTTCACTTCACTTAGTAAAAGTGAAACATCTTACTGAAGGTTTGCGTAAAGCCACGAACTCGGTGACCTTCGAAGGCATACCCGTGGCATTGATTAATGTTTACGCATACAATGCCCATTCAAGCTATGTAAACCTATCGCGCTATTATATTAATTACCCCCTATGTAATATAGTTGAAAATCAAATGAACGTATGAAACGTCATTGTGAGTTTACCTAATTAGCGAACTGTTGAAATCTTGTGTCTCATTCTTATTTGAAGTATTGCTACGAAAGTTGAGGAAGATAGATAATAATAGTTTGCTAACTGGTGAGGTGAATGAATTGTAAATTACATTTACTTCAACCATCTAAATCACACTTGGCATATCCCGAACAAAATGATGACAATATTGTTTAGATTTATTACCATTGGAATTAATTTCATTTAATATCATCGAGTAATAACAGTAATAAAAATATATTAAAAATAAAAAGAGTTAATATTAAATTTAAAAATACGTAACACAATGATATTTGATAACAATAATTCAGATGAAGATGCAGAGAGAAACATCAACATTATCAAATCATTAATTTCTTTAGTGACCCTTGTCAATTTCTGGGTATGAAAGATCACTCTCAATAGCCGGTGAATATAAGTGAATATAATTTTAAATTTTACTCTCATTAGTAACTTTTCTTTATAAATATATAATAATAATAATAATCTTTATTGAACACTGTAAAAAAGTTGTTCAATGAGTTCTGTCTCTTGAAATAGAGTTGCATGTATGTCAAGAGACTGTCCCCTCGCAATCACATGCTTCTTAGTGTCAATACAGCCTACAAGCCAAGAAAAAAAATAGATAATAGCAAAATATACAAAGTGCAATTTATGGTATATAATAAGTGCATTTTTTTAAATATAATAGAAAAATAATATCTGAAATTCTAAATATATCTCACACCTGTATATATTATATGCGTGTGTGTGTGCGTGCGTGTGCGTTTGCGCGTGCGCATATACACGCACATGCACACACATACGCGTGTGTATCCTGATATGAGCTATGGCTTTTTTGTGGGCAATTCTATAAATAAATAAAACCTGAAATAAGCAATATGCGTTGTAAACGGGCTTCGATTCATTTAATCATAATGTAATAATAATTTAAAAAAAGCCGTTCTCGATGGATTCCTGTAGGTATCATTTTTACGTTTCGACAAAAACTATTGTAGTATTGCAAAATCAACAAGTGTACCGTATACGCAACGCTGTAACGTGTATAATATGAAAAATAATTGGTTCCTCAGCTGAAGTAGTCATTTTGTCAAAGCGTACTTGCGAGTGAGTCAACTTGTTACTAGACTCGTTCATGAAGTCGTGGTGTACGATCATTAAAAATGAAAAAAAAGCGAAATGAAAGTTGACGACATAAATTAAAAAAGCTGTTAAGTGTGTATCACGTTCAAAGTGAGAGGTTCTGTCGAAGCTATGATTTTCCTCAGTAAATTATAATCTTCATTTATTTCTGATGATTACACCCAATATGTTATCGAATACGAATGTTGTTATGTATTAAAGACGCATTGATATGTTTATAAATATTAGAATAGTTATGCTTTGTAGGTTTTATAGACTTAGTGCTCCGCTTTCGACAGAGATAATATTTGTACATTTCTAAATAAAATATAATAGAATTTTCATATATGTATATTGTCACATAAAAAGTCACTAACTCATTAAATTAGTTTGTGCATAAGTACATCGTACAAATCCACTCCTAAATTCCCAAGAACAATGTCCTCAGGCCATAGCCCCCAAGTGAATTCCGTGTGCTATTTTTAAACATAGGTGCGCATTGGCTAGCCGGATGTGCGAAAAGGAATGGATTTTAAGCACAAAAATTCGTATTCGCTGTATCTATGTCGCGACGAGGTCCAGCTGAATAGTAAATGAGAGCTACCGTTAACCAAGAACCGTTAGGACACCTCCGCAAAATCTTAACACGAATCCTTGCTAGACAAAATGACAACCACTCACGTGGCATGTTTTAAAGGATTTATAAAAAAATCCAATGTAATTTAAAAACAGTTTCAAGTCGAAATATGGATGTTAATTTTAGTTGTTCGAAAACGTAAATATACACATTTTTAGAAATGTTAAATTAAATATGTAAAAATTCCTCGTGACAAAAAATAATTTGCAGGTATCCTTAAAAACTATGAAATATAATTATATTTCACTATTATCTACCTTCTGAAATATTGGTTACTCTTTAACACGTTAGGGATCGAGTAGGTTTTTTTCTAAAATTGTTTTCTTCTGTTTTTATGACTCACGAAAACTGCAGCTTTCAAAAAAATCTCTATATGTAAATCGCTCCATCCGTTTGATGTCCACAATACCACAGTCAAACTTAAACAAAGGCTACAAACTAATAACACCCCCATTGCGCATCTAGAGTTAACTACAAGTTGTCTACATCTTTCATTTCAAAGTTATTTATTTAAAATAAACTATAGGGATATACATAATTATGATGTAATAAAGAAAATGAAATTGAAGTATGTTATAATCATTTATTACTATTATGTAGCTATTTTTGGTTGATGAAACCATTTTTTTCATTAAAAATACTCACATCAAAAAAGTGTAAGCAACATGTACGATTTTGAACTTTTGAACGATTTTTACTATTGTAATATATTTATATTTCTTTTACAAATAATAAACTAAGCATTTTTTGACGCATTAGTGACTAAAGCAACAAGATTCTTCATTCAATTGTTCATTTAATTACAGTAATTAACAATATGAGCACCGTAACATACGTAGTATAAAATAAAGTTAAAACGAAATTAAACTTTTCATGTTTTACAAAATTAAATAACGACATTTTTTTAATTATTTGGTAATTCAGTACAAAGTGTGACCGCCTCTGTTGTTAAAAACTTGTCGGCAGCGATTTTTCATTGACTTTATAAGATTGTTTATCTGATCCTGCGGCAATCGGTCCCAAAGGAATTTTAACAAGCCTCAGTTGTTGGGTTGTCGACACTCTGTCCAGGTTCTCTAGAACACGTTTCTGGAGCATGTCCCATGCGTGCTCGATGGGATTGAGGTCTGGCGATTGTGCAGGCCACGGCAATACCCGGATGATTTCCATTGCCAAGTACTCTCTGGTCCACCAAGCTGTGTGCGATCGCGCATTGTCATGCATCAGCATGAAATCTGAGCCAAGACTTTGTGCAAATGGGTGAACATAAGGCCCGAGGATATCTTCAACGTAACTTTCAGCGTTCATATTGCCATCTACAAAAATGAGCTCAGTTCGTCTGTTCATCATAATACCCGCCCATACCATTACTGTAGAGCCACTGTAAGAGTGCACTTCCTGGACGAATCTCAGCCATTCAGCATTTCCGGGACGACGATACACTCTTACCCTTCTCGTATCAGGCCTAAATCCAAACCGGGACTCATCACAAAATAAAATTTTATCCCATTGCTCCTGGGTCCATGTCAAGTGTTCCCTACACCATTCGTTTCGACAGGCGCGATTCCCATGGCGTATAGGTGGCCACCTAAATGGGCGTCGTGCTCGTAGGCCGTATTCATGCAGCCTATTTCTCACGGTTTGGTGGCTAACAACAACACCGCTTGAGTATTGTAGCTTTAAACCTATCTCCCGGGCGGTTAACATCGGCTAACGTCTTGCAGTCATTTGTATGTATCGATCCTGTCGAGCAGTTGTACTCCTTCCACGTCCTGGGTGCTGCTCAGCAGGATCCCCTGTATTAACGTAACGTAAAATACATATGACAAACTGAAGAAAGTATAAATTCAAAGTAGCACAGCCAAACAATTATTTTTTATATTTGATATTCCTAGAAAATGCAATTGATTACAGAATATTCAAATATTTCACCGACTCAATATCCACAAATTTTAATTACAAGATTATTAGAATTATATGTAATGTATATTACGATAAAGCACTTACATGAAGATAGAAGATGTAGAAAAAATAATTGTTCAGTACGTTCCAAATATTAAATGTAAACTATATCGCCTAAGTAATTACATATTTCCTAAAAACAAATTCCAAAATTGAAACTACGAGTAGATTTCTATATTGCAATGATAATTTTCTAATTACTGGAAAATTCCGAATGAGACATTTCTTAATAAATAATTGAGGTTACATTGATTTACACGGGCGCCATCTTGAAATGTAGATAACACCGAGTGTTATATTTGCACAGGGGCATGTATGTAAGTGATAACAAAACCATATGTTGCTCATTCATAACATGCACTTATGAGAAATTAAAAGCTAAACTGACAAAAACAATAGAACTTTTTGTTGCAATTTTCGAATTAGGTGTTTTAAAAATATTATCTACTTATTGTTAAAAAAAAAGCCTAAATTTTATTATTTGCCTATTCTTTTCTTTAACGAAATTCCGTGTAGCTTTTTTTGCGTATCGCGATAAGCCACTGATATTATTTAGATTTGTAATAAAATCACTAAAGTTTAAACATTTTTAAGCGTCGGTGGGCTCTAAGCTCGTCCCACATAAACATGGAAAAATGACCGATATCTATCTGACCTCCTTACGTACATGTAATGCATTTAATTGAAACTTAAAATGTCTTTAACCATTACATGACTAAAAATATGAAGACCCGTAAACCATTTGTAAACCGTAAACACAATACGCGATTAAAAAACATCTTTTCGATATGTTATAAAAACAACTGTATCACGATTATATGTCATGTTTAACCCAGCGTTCGTCGCCACTGGGTGAAAAATACCACAGAGGTAGTAAAAACACATATATTATTTTATATATAAAGTAATGAAGGTTCTGTCATCTCAACCCTTACAAGAAATAGGTACCATAAAAAGACCAGATGGCTCACTAACAACCCATGAAAGCGAGGTCAATGAGATCCTAATACTAACACATTTTCCCGGGTGTAACATAACTAATGAGTACACTAGGGGACCACAAATGGACATAGAAGAAACAACAATCATTGACTGGACAATCTTGAAAGAAATTGTAAACCAAGATAAAGTATCTTGGGCGATAAATAGTTTCCTCCCGTACAAGTCGGCGGGTCTTGATCGAATTTTTCCGGGCCTATTACAATGGGGAGAAAACATTATAATAAAACGCCTAACAAAAATACTACAATCATGCCTGGCAATAAAAAATACCCCTACATCATGGAGATAAGTAAAAGTCATCTTCATTCCAAAGCCGGGTAGAAGTGACTACACTGAACCAAAATCTTTCAGACCAATAAGTCTCACATCATTTTTGCTGAAGACACTGAAAAGATTATGATACAGAGAAATAAGAAGCAAAGTACTCTTAGAAGTACCTCTGCACCCGCAGCAACACGCATACAGTGCCGGAAAATCTACTGAAACTGCACTACATAACGTAGTCAGCAAAATAGAATTACTATGCTTAGGCGTCTTCATTGATATCGAGGGTGCCTTTAACAAAACAACATTTACTAGCATCGACGTAGCCTTAACTAGATACAAAGTGTGTCCCACAATACGGTCCTGGATTAGCAATATGGTCAAACATAGAGCCGTCCAAATTACCCTAACCAAAACCACAAGAGGCATTGTAAACAAAGGCTGCCCCCAGGAAGGTGTGCTTTCCCCTCTTTTATGGAACTTATTGATAAATGGGCTAATCATCAAGCTTAACAAACAACTACTGTGCACTATAGGCTACGGAGATGACTTGACAATACTCATTACAGGCAACTTTGTAAATATTGCCTGCAATGATATGCAAAGAGGCTTGAACATCATTGAAAAATGGTGCAGAGAGAATGAACTAACCGTGAACCCAAGTAAAACAGAAATGATAATTTTTACCAACAAAAGGAAACTGGGCAATTACAAACTACCGAAAATCTTCGGGCAAGAACTAAAAACTTCTAACGAAGTGAAATACCTGGGAGTAATACTGGACAGTAAACTCAACTGGAATTCACATTTAGAAGGCAAATTAAAGAAAGCATCTCTAAGCTTCCGGCAATGCAGAAGATTAGTTGGAAATAAATGGGGCCTAAGACATAAAACGGTAATGTGGCTCTACACGGCTGTAATTAGACCTATGATAAGCTATGCAGCACTAGTATGGTGGCCAAAAACCCTACAAACCACTGCTATTAATAAGCTCCAAAAAACACAAAGATTAGCGTCCACAGCAATAACAGGTGGCATGCGCACAGCTCCAACAGCAGCAATGGAGGCCTTACTAAACCTTCCACCGTTGCACATGTACATACAACAAGAGGCAACAGTAACAACTTTTAGACTTAAAGCTATAAACCTCTGGAAAACCAATGCAATCACGGCACATGCATGTATTATGAAAATGGCAATTCAAGAGGTACCACTACTTGAAACGCCCGCAGACAAGATAGAAAAAGCCCTTAGGTTTAACAAACAATATCGCATACAACTGTATGAAGAACAAAATGACAGCTCGGGCATTAATGAAATCCGCATTTACACAGACTAATCAAAAACAACTACAGGTACAGGAGCAGGCACATTCTCCGAAGATCTGAATATGCACATAACGACACCACTCGGCACACACAACTCCATCTTTCAAGCCGAGTGCATAGGAATAATACAGGCTGCTAAAGCAATAATAAACAGACGAATAGAGGGATACAACATCAGAATCCTCTCAGATAGTGCGTCTGTTCTAAAAGCCTTAAATAGCTATAAAACAAACTCTAAGTTGCTATAAGAGTGCCATGAATCCTTAACAGAGGCATCAAAAAGTAATAAAATATGCCTTCAGTGGATCAAAGGACACAGCAACTCTAGGCGTAACGATGAAGCAGTTCTCCTGGCAAAGAGGGGATCAGACACGAAAATATATGGGCCTGAACCTATAGTGCCCATACCAACAAATCAAGTGCGGTCATGGATTAGAAACAGAACGCACAAACAGCACAAGGAATATTGGAAAAATATAGATACATGTAGGCAAGCAAAAGAAGCATTGCCAGACATTGACAAACGACTTTCACGTCGCTTCATAGCACAAAGCCGGTCCAACATTAGAGCCCTCACAGGTATAATGACAGGACACTGGTCACTAAACAAGCACCTCTTTGTCCTAAGGATAACTGATAGCCCACTGTGCAGAGGATGTATGGAAAAAGAAGTGACAGCCTCACATTTGTTACTCGAGTGCGGGAGTGTGGCCAAGGAAAGGGCAGAATATCTGAACAACCCAGAAACCATGTTCAACGCATGCGGCAACCTGGTGAACTTAACAAGGTTCATCAGTGTAGTGGGTTGGCTACAATAACAAATATAGTTCCTCGCACAAAGAGCCGCAAATGAGCGGCCTAATTGCGAGCAGAAGCCTGCATTCAAGATTCAAGACGCTTTAGTACCTTTCTGTATAGAAACAAGAGGCGTGCTCCCAACGGGGCTATCAGTTGGCGCTATGCACTCGGTCGCATTGGAGATGTGAAGTAAGTATGGGTGAAAAATACCCGGCAGCAACCGTTCGTGTAACTACTTTTTTGTTATACTCTTAGTGTCTGCATTTGTTTTAGTGCTTCATTACCATAGATCTTCAATTGAGAAACAGTATTATATAAGATATTTTACAAGAAGAAGATATCGTACTCGAAACGAGGATCATGAAGAGTACACTAACCACAACAGCGATACCGAGCAAGAAACCGATTCTGATGGTGTTTCTGATATTGCCTTACAATATAAGGTAGACCAAGAGCCAACGTTAACTGTGCAACGGGTAAAGACTATTTAGAAGATGTACTATTGAAATATATTAGGCGTAGGGAATTCATTGGCCGAATTAGACGATCTCAATGTCTTATACAACAACCGTCACTGAATGTACGTACGGGATCTCATAATATTATTATTCATTTGGCAGGACCTATAAGAGCAGCGAAAGATTCTTCCACCATTTCAGAAGATTGGAATTTATTTTTCCCGATGAATATTTGCAAAAATTGTCAGTTACACCAACTTCCATATACGTCCACTATGAAGATTGTAACTGGAGAAAAGACCAGAAGACAAAGACAGCTTGTAAAATATGTACCAAAAGAAGACCAAGAGCATAAAATACTTATTTCTGACAGTTGTTACCATAAAGTAAAGTAAGGTTAATCAGTTTTACTCAGAATATAAAGAATAAATATTTTTCGAGTTGTGATTTTTGAAGCTGATTTACTCCTAGAAATTCTATTACAAAAGTACAATTTATTTTTGTTAATTTGTAAGAACATTTCACCTTTTTTATCATTTGATCTCATTTTGCGTGTTTCCAAAGAAAAATATACAACACTTGTTAAGTATTTAAAATTACTAAGTTAAAAATTTAGATGTCTAATATGTGTGCCCATAAGTTTAAATAAGCACTTATTTATTATAAATGTTACTTTTTATTTATCGCTTACAGTTTAAACAAACAATATAAAATAATGAAGTTCAATATGAATACCCCTGTATTTAAGAGCTAAGATAAATGTGGTAATTTTTACCCGGTGGCGACCGTTTGTGTTCGTACTTGCCTAGCGACGAATGCCGGGTTAATGTAGATATACTATATAGGCATATACTTATCACGTGTTCCACATGTTGTCATATTTCTCACAGCTATCTTCTGGGTTTAAAAAATAAAACTATAAACAAAATATACCTTCGCTAAAAATGTCGTGAATGGCAATTTTGCTATTCATAAATTCAGCTTGAGAATTAAATCTTTTGTTACGTTGTATATAAAGTTACGATAAGTAACGATAAAATAACATTAAAGACGTTTGAACTTGTGTTTTTGTCATTTCAATATTTTTTGATGAGGCCATTTTTTGAATTTTATTTAGCCCAACGTATACCTACATTCTGCATTGATATTTCAATGGAATTTATTCCACAATCACAGATTTGTTATATACATAATATGATATTTATTCATGAATCGTTTCAAAGCATTACAAATAACGTGATAAATAATATTATGTTGGTAATGAAAAGTTAACGTATTTTATCAACAAATTTTATGTAATAAATTATTTTGTTCTTGAACTTTATAAAGCTATAAAGCTTATATTCCCTGATATCATTTAAATTAGGTCCAGTCTACTAGGTCCTATAGGTTTGGAGACAAGATGGAAGGAATGTTCAAGTGGATTTCGAGTATATACCTAATTTGCTCATTTATTTCTATTTATATTACTCCTTTATTTATTTATGAGCATAATTTAAAATGTAATTGTTGCTGCAAACATATATTGACAAGATATCTATCGTTAAACCAAATTTCAAGTTTGTATATCATGCAGTTAAGAAAAATCGTGACAAATGATCAAGAGTGGCAGAAAGACAGACGCAGATCTCACAAGAAATCCGTTTTTCCTTTTAAGACTGCCAAAATTTTGAGCGTTTTTAAATAAGTTTGCTGAGGCGGGTACACGTTACACGTTTAATAAATGTGAAATTGAAATATATATTTCTTTATATATTTTTCTATGGACTACCTAAAATCATAACGCAATTTATGTATTTGCGTTCGATACTTTTTTTTCTGCAATGTGATGCCTTTTTGAGAGATTTTTAAATATTTCTCCTAAATTACTTGAGTAACTTACATAAAATTGTGGCTAACAGGAAGACAATACAGTTTACTGAATACTAGCTAAAGAATTTTATTATATGAAATAATATTCCAGTTGTAGCGTTATATGTCGCGTTCGGGCGCCGGAGTATGAGGGCGAAGCCTAACCAAAAAACTGTTTTTAGGAGCTACTTTAGAGGTTTGACAAAAAAAACCAAAAGCATTACAAACCAAAGGACTCACGAGTATAACATTTTAAAATTGAATCGTAATATCTATTCCAATGGGCAAATAATTATATTGACAATATTTTAAAATCCTATTACTTATTTGAAACCTACATTTTTTTATTTATTTACCTAATGAATATGAAGAAACCTCAACATATAAAGTATGTTTACCGCCGTGGAATTTTCTCTTGGAATTGAATATAAATTAAGTAGAGCTTTATAATGTCTTGTTTACTATTATTAAAGTACATGAATGGATGAGGCACATAGTTAAGAACGTACAAACGTTAGCTCATAGTAAGATAGTAAAGCTAGGTTGTTTGCGTTAAATTCTAAGAATTCAACCGAACAAAACAAAGTATTCTGTTACAAGTGCATGGGATTGATACGTTGGCATTTGTTATTGTGTTGTGTTTTTTCTACATAATTATACGCATATGTATTCTCACGCTGTATCGCTATAGGAGTAGATAGAGAGAACGGAGTGCCAAGCGTCGTCATCCAAAAATAATAACATACTTCTTTCGCATCTTCTAACATAGTCAAAGTCAAATCAATTTATTCAAGTAAACCCAATTACAAGGAATTTTTGAACGTCAATGTACTTTAGTTCGGGTTGAAAAGAAAACCTGGACATGAAGAAGAACCGACCAGAAACTCAGTCAGGTATAATTTTTTCAACATTATTTTCCAAAGGGTTTATTAAACGTAATTTTTCTTCTCAAATACTCGCCGAGGTATCTGAGTGTTCTTGAAATTTCCTTCTTTGCCTTGGCCTTCCTTGACTTTTGCTACCACTCAGCTGCGCTCCGTAGTTTTTCTTCGTCAATCACCGTCGCTCGTTATATCTGTATACATGAATCAAGAGTGCTTTTAATACATTGTTGTAGTTTTTCTAGTTGTATGTATCTAAACAATTTAGTATATCAAATGTGCTTTCTTCAAGACATTTCAATATTTACCTGTTACAACCATCCTATCAGTTCGATAATTTGTATACGTAAATCACAACTTATTTAGCAAGGTTCATATACTACATACATATCTTGACGCTGTATCCCTAACGGGGTAATTAGAGCGGACGGAGCTCCAAGCCTCGCGGCCCTTATGTACTTCTTTCGCTTCCTCAAATCTCATTATTCTCCTCACACATTTTCGCCTACGTATAGTTCGTCAAAGTTCATTTGTATTCAACAATATTCTCAAAATAAAAATTAAATAATATTATTCAAGTAAACCCAATTATAACTTAAAGGCATTTTCAAATGTCAAATTTACCATGGATACGGAAATCGGAAAAAATGCACTGAGAACAACTGATAAAAAATCGATTGAATTAATTCATTACTTCAATATTTTGGTGATAAGAGTTAAAACTCTGGTTACTGTCATTTAACACATGGCAAAAATATAACATATATTCGCGTTTCTCATTCAGGGGAGACACAACATTGACAAGTCACACTCTGTCGCTAAATCTAGTAATAATTATTTAAACTTACAGGTGACAATTTAATTAGTTATTTACATGTTTCTAAACCATAGCCGATACCAGGTCCTTATAACAAGCCGACTTTTACCATATAGTCCTTTTAAGTCTTTGGTTGACTCCTACGATCTGCGTGAGCAGATAATCTGGTATGTTATTTATCTTTACTAAATTATGGCTGAACATACATGTATTGAAAGGATGTCTATCGTTACACCAAATTTCAAGTTCGTACATCATTTAATTAAGAAAAATCGTGACAAATAGACAGACTGGCAGAAGGAGAGATGCGGATTTCTACCAGGTGACACGCCTGCTCGTTTCCCCCTTCGCCATAAAAAGAAAAACAAAATGATGGGTATGCTTTCTGTTTTTGACCAACCAGTATGGAAGTAAGCTACCAGACCGAATGTCGTCATCCTTTAACCATTAGTTTAAGTATTTCAACACTTACAACAACACACTTTTAAATTTTAAAATTCTAGTTTTGTCGCAGTGGTTGTGATGAGGAAGGAAGAATAGAAGGAAATAAGGGGAGGGATTTTCGGTCTTTGTGTATGAATATAGGCTAAAAATCCAGTCGAAATTTAAAGTAAGAAATTCCTAATGCTAATATAGAGATTTTAATACATCGAAATACCTTTCAAATTAGAATTTCCTACATATTTAGCTGACATTTAAAAAAATTATTACCTTTATAAATGAAATGATCTCTTAAAATAATTTTGTAACGAAGATTATTACCCTTTTTCTAAATCAGCATTGAATTAAGTATAGTATTGAATGAATGTAATAATAAAAACATTGTATCTACCTATTCTTCATATGTGATAACTATCTATATGAACTCTAAATCGGCTTGAGAAACTAAGTGAGTGGGATATCTCTTTAAATGGGATCAATTGAGTTGTCCCTTGGGATCTGACATAACCAAGTTTGATTGTATATTACAAACATAATATTTAAATGTGTAGGTACCTACTATATGTAGTGGATACATAAGTATAGAATGAAATACATCATTAAAATTATAAACACTGATAAAAATAATAGCTAAGATGCGTGGGTGTTTGTGTTGTTCAAATAAAAGATGTACCTATGTCCACTGTATAGGTATTATGGGTGTGTATACATTGCTTGTTACATACAATATATTATATACAGTAGCCTGGAAAGCCTTAAGTGCATATTAAGCAGTTGAACGTCTAGTTGGCACGTGGTAGACGCACGTGCTCGTTAGGTACCAGTGCGTTCACTCACAAACAAGATAAACACATTCGCATTGATTCACTGATTATTTGATTATTCGCGATTGCTGTTGCTACTTTCAGCTACTTTCTTAACAGATAAAAGTTATAAAAAAATTCTTACCCGATAAAAAGTTATTAAAAAAATTTGTTCTTGAAGGTACATACATACATACATTTCATTTCACTGGCCGAATTCAATGGCAAATCACAATTTGAGTATTTTGAGTTTATCCTTATTGACAATAGCTAATAGCGTTACATATAATTATAGGAAATAATACATAATCATTATTAAAAAATAATTAAACTGACTTCAAAGAGAAAACACTGTAGGTAAGTACAAATACCTAGATAATTAAATTTGACAGTAAAATAGTTACTGAAGTCAGTAAAGTCAGTGCCAAACCAACCAAACTAGTACACTTTCTGTTTTTGTTTTGGCACTGACTTCAATAACTGTCTAATTTGAATAGTAAAGGATAACATCTTGTACTTTTCAATGTTTTTTTTAACCGACTTCAAAAGAAGAAGGAGATTCTCAATTCGTCTCTGTTGTTTTTTTTTTGGTATGTTTGTTACCTCATAACTCCGTCATTTATGAACCGATTTCGAAAATTCTTTTTTTGTTTGGTAGGTAATACTTCAGAGGTGGTCCCATTTAAATTTCACCGATATTGGAGCTTGGACTTCGAAGATACACTAGATAACGCGACCTGGTTATATATAACCTTTATTTATATTGACGATTCTCTTGTATATCGTTGCACTCCGGAATTAACATATACCCTTTCAAATAAAAAAAATAATCATCAAAAAAAATCCTCTTTTTTTCTGTCGGTTAAAATTGTACTCTTCGCGTAAACCTATAACACACACACACATTAGTAAAAACCAAATAATCATCGAAAAAAATCCTCTTTTTTCTGTCGGTTAAAAATGTACTTATTAATTATTCTTTTATTTATATTAACCCATTACATTAATTTATTATTATAATGAATACAAACCGTGAGAGTCTAAAAAAATAGTAGAAAATAGTTTTTTCGTAGCTAACATGTCAAAAACCCTTATTGTTTCGTCATGTTTGTCTGTATGTCACAGCCAGTTTATTCTATCATATTTATATCCACTGAGCTCAAAATTACAAAGACGTAAATTAAATCGAAATCAAGTAATAAAGATGGAAAAATTAGATAATGAGTATATTAGTCTTGATTCTATTTATTCTCTTTTTAATTTAACTTCTGCTTAACAGAAATTGTTATGGAACCCTTAGTTAATGCGTGTCCGACACAATTACAGCCAATTTTTAATTTAATTTGAAACAAGTAATGCATAAAATGTGTTTGAAAATCGCAAAGAGATAGTTGTATCCATCGTTTTGCATGTAATTTTTATTTCAAAGTTGCCCAATGAAATATTGCCGCTGATGATTAAATATTTGAGCTCATTCTCAAGGAAGTGATATATGAGATTTCTCAAACAAATCTGAGTAATAGTACAAACCAGACAAATCAAAATTGTCGAATACTAGGTGCTGAAATTAACAAAAACAAACTGCTATTTTTATGATCTAATGTTTTCCGGCAATTTAAAAGTCATTACACGAATAGTATATTTATTACGTACCTACAGCCTACAATTCATTCGTGACGTAATAAAACACATACTCACTCGGTATCCCTTACTGGGTAGCCAGAGGAGATGGATATCCAAGCATCGCAGTCCTTACATACTTATTTCGCCTCCTCATATCTCGTTGTTGATTAATTATTTTTTTAACTGAAATTATAAATCGGTGTTCAGCTGTCGGTGCGTCTTGCTCCGAGATTTCCTACTAAACGCAGTCCCTGTAGCCATTCTATGCCGAAGCACTTCTCGGAGAGCAGTGACAGAGCTGCCCCCGCATTTCTATAGTACCACGACAGTAAGGACGCATGTCGCACGGAGGGACGTCAGGAGCCGCCACTCCGATCAGCTGGGATCCCGACGATCCTTATGAACGCTTCTTACGACAGGCTTTGATCTGTCTTACGATAGGCGGCTATACATGCTGTATTTGGACAGTTGCCTCCAGACATCGAAAGGTAGTATGAGTGGTATGATATGTGATGGTACAGTGCCTTAAACTGCCTTTTGTACGCTGACCATGCTGTGCTTATAGCACCACAGAAGCAGAGTTGCAGACACTAGTCACGTGCATGGAAGAAGAACGCGAAGTGAAAGGACTGAATATGAATGTGAACAAAACTAAGGTTCCTGTGTTTGAAAGGGAAGCGGTATAGACGAAATGTGAGATTTGGGTACACGGAACATGTCTAGAACAAGTGAATGAAATTGTGTATCTGGGGAGTGCGTTTTTGAGGGATGAAAGATGTGAGTTGAATGTGGAGAGACGGGTAGCAGCTGGCAATAAAGTGAACGGTGCTCTGTCCGCATTAGTAGGCAGTGTGAATATATCTAATACAGCTAAAATGGCCATCCACAATGCGGTGTTGGTGCCAACTTTATTGTATTGTAGCGAAACCTGGATATGCCCGAAATCGAGTGAAAGTATGGTAAGTGCAATAGAAATGCGATCTCTTAGAAATATGTGCGGTGTCACCCTTGCGGACAGGATAAGCAATAAATAGTAACGCAGTATGGCAGTGTTGTACGATAGTGTTATTGTAAAAATGAAGAAAGGAATGGTTCGGGCTCATAGTAAGAATGAGTGATGAAAGACTAACGAAGAAAATCTACAGAATGAAAGCGAGTGAGAAAAGAAGCCAAGGACGACCAAGGCTGACTTATGAAGATCAAATAGCCACAGGTGAAAATGTGTGAGGAGAATGATGAGATTTGAGGAAGCGAAAGAAGTTGAAGTTCCGCCACACTTGGGCGCTCCTTTCTACAGCGTGAAGTACGATAGGCGGGAAACACTATAGCCTTATACACTTAGGCTACAGACCTGTTATTAGTCGTCTGCGTCTACCTACATTTTTACAACTATCATTTACTCACGACTTTGTTTGCATGGTACCTGCAATACAGAGATACATCCATTCGTAGTACAAAATTTAAAGTTGATTGGTTCTACAGTTTTTTCACGAAAGAAAAATAAACGGACAACGTTTTCCTTTTTCAAACTTTACAACAAGAACATGACAACATATTTTCACACTGTATCCCTGAGAGGATGGAGCGCCAAGCATTGCGGTCTTCATATACTTCTTTTTTGAACGTTAGAAGGGATTTATCTGAATTTCAGAACAAAAAATGGTCCTTATTCGAATATTTTTTAGGTAATCTTTACTCTATTATGATTTGGTTATGAATAATTAAAAACATAGTTTTTTTTACTCCGAAATTTGAAAATTATTTTTAATTGGTTACACGTAAAGTAGTTTTTTATTTCACATCCGTATAGATTTTAGTTTTCCAGTGTGACAATGTTGTATAACCATAAGTAAAGGGACTTTTATTAAACTCTTATACATTAAGTTAGAGAGTAAATAATGCTAAAAAAATTAAATGGAGTGGCGAATTACATATTTCATTATCTTATCACCTTCTTAGCGCCGCAGGGGTGACGTGGGTCCGATACCGTGATATAGCAATGCCGAACTGATTTCTGTAATTGTATACATAATGTATTTTCGTCACACTTTATCTACATCGATGCGTGTACACAAGTATCTATTTACCATTCTGTGACTACGCAGCAATGTAAACTGCTTATTAAGAATAATCCCTTAATGAAATATCTAATATTATTTTGATAGCGACTAAGTTCACTGTTGACTATCATTAAAAATATAATATCGTATGTTATACATATGTGACCAAATTGATTTTAGGACTTGTGTAAAGGAAAGTGTTATCATATCACATATTGAGTGTCTTGAATTCGTGTAACTAATTTATTACACAATATTTTCACATAAAAGACGTGGTAAAAGTTAATAATAAAATTTCTATTCGAAAAATTACTTTAAGCAGACCACAACCGCTGTAACTGATAGGAAATATAAATCAAAGGGCAAATTTATAAATACATTTTTCTTTACCTCGAACTCATAACGAGTTTGATTTAACCTTGGCCATAAATTTGTCAATACAGAGTTGTATTTTTTATATTACCTATAGGAAACATTTCTCCCCATGCAATAGAAAGTGCACACCACCTTGACTTGATTGATTTATAACTCTTGTTTGTCGCAAAACGGATTTATATGAATTCCTACCACCAGCTCGGGCATCGGGATTAATATCGGGCAGACCTCCACGATATATCCCCGACTTTCGGCAATAATTCAATATTTCATCCGTCGGTCGGGACCTACGCTGTGAATTAACATAGAAATGTCAATCGTTTCATGAATAAAAATGTATTGGATTTAGTAAAATGACTCGCGCGATCGCCGAGCGTTTAGGACGCTACGAACGAAACTGCTTATAGCGTAAATAGAAATCGTATTCGTTTAATAAAAGAAATAATGAATGTGTCTGTTGATACACATTTATATACAAAAGTAATTATTGAATTTCTTTTTTTGAAATTGAAATGTTTTCTTGTAAAATTATTATTGAGACTTATGAATTTGTTACATTAATTACGAAAGATAATATCGATTGAATGCCGACCTCCAGAGTTGATTTAAGAGTTTGATTTTTATGACATTTTCCGTCACTTTTCATAATATTTGTGGCGATAAATACATACTATGTTTTCTATTTCTTGTTGAAATACGTAATACCAATAACTTTAAAATAATCCTTAAATAAAATCTTTAACATTTCCTCTATAATAATAACTATATAAATATAAATAATAATAACATTTAAATACTATGAATTGAAATTGAAGCGAAAATACATTATCTTCTTGTGACTAATGTTCCTGCAAGAAATTGACAAAATTCACATCAGCACTTGAGTTCCTATATACAAAGAGCGTTATGCATTACATTATGTTTCATTATGTTTGGTCAATATTACGATAAGACACCATTTGTAAAAACTGCAATTATTCCTATAGGGTTATTGCTTTTGTAGCATCTGTTACATTCTTCATTATGATCTTCAGAAACAAATGGCACTATTACGTTCTGGTTGTGCTTAAATATTGACAGACCGATATCTGTTCTGAACTTGAAGCACTGTACATAAGTAAAAATGTATTAACTGTACCGGGACATGTATTACAGTCAGTAAAAAACTTATGAACTCTTTTCGCTATTCGAAAAAAATGAACGTAGAAACGTCGACCGAGCGAAAAATTCCACTACGACTGATCTTCACGCATCTAACAAGACCGGTTTGAATTTGAAACTACATACATATGTACGTGTTGCTCGTGTCTGCTTTTTAATTTTCTAGGTATCTTCGTACACGTATTGAATTTAGTCACAATAATGAAGATTATAATATCGTTGAAACTGTCGATCGTTGTGTGTCATTCGAATGTCACTTTACACGAGTTATTGAAAAAGTATATAAAGTATCAACTCATTATTAAGGCTACTACTAACGAAGTAAGCAGAGATAACGGAATGCACAGCATCGCTGTACTCACATACCTTTTCCTATTTGTCAAATCTTATTGTTCTTCACATTTTTCTCGAGGTATTGTTGGCATTTGAGACAGCTCTAGCATTTTATTTTCTCATCTTCCTCGACTTCTATTAACACATACCCTCTCTTTGTAAATTACGTATTATTCCTATTTATACATCCGTAAATGCGTTTCTAAATAGTTTGCAGTATTGATTACGATAGTGTGTGTACAAAATAAGGAAATGCTTTTAAAACTAAAAAAATATTATTATAACAGTGGTGTAATGGCAACTTGTGTCACAATATTTTGAAATATTTATTTTGTAATTTTTATTGTACATTTTGTTATTTTGGTTATTTTTATAAAATAAGTATTACTAAATCTCCTAAGATTTCAACCTGGCGTATAATCATAACGGAAATGCATGTTTTATTTACTAAAAGAATCGAAACAATTTCTAAAAGGCAACCTCAGTCACTTCACTGCAAATAAATAATAAAAGGAAATGTTAATTGGTAAATAAACTATTTTATTACCGTCATGTAATTATTCAAAATTATTGAAAAATGATGTATTTATAAGCGTCATTACAACTTTCTGATATAATTATCTACGCGATTAACATAAAATATTGTACGGTAGCATTCACAGATTTTCTGAATCGTGTTAATTATACATAAATATTTGATGTACAAAAACGTACTCTATAGCTTTAGTACAAAGGTGTAAAAGCCCGTAGGGCCACGACCTCAATTTATTCAATGAGAGTTATAATTGTGTTAATCATAGAATTACAAATATGAAGATCGCCGATATCCGAGTTTCGTCGTGGCGACCGTCTGCCCACTCAACGACCTTTGCGCTGTTTAGGTACATTAGGTAACAAATTCTTTATTTAAATGACATAAAAATTGAGAATGTTGAGAATTTAATTTTGCGTGTTTTGTTAACCCCAAACTAATTTGTAGGTACCATTTATTTGGTATATTAAATGTCAATAGCTACTGAGATGGTTTTCCGTTTTATGTAACAAATACCTTGGTTGCAGTGTATAAACACAATATGAATTTTAATATAACTTAATAACAGATTTTAATCTACTAAACTATACTTAGTTTGGGTAAAGCTTAAAAAAAAAGAACACCAAAATCGATCAAATAATTAATTTGAATAAATAAATAAACAGTTCTTTACATAAATAATATAATTAGACGGGTACTCATTAAAAGAAATTGTCTAAATATTTCAAGTACTCAAAAAAGATACCACTTCCGTCATTTGTGTTAAAGATTGTCTATTTCGTGCTCGAATGTACCTTACAATGCGATTGGAGTATTATCATAACCGGTCGTCCGAGGCAGCGATTATGCTAATTGCGTTCCTCGATATAAAGAGCATATTGTAAGTAAAATGGCTAATTTATTAAGGTGTTTCGAGGCCACTTGCGACACCTTCGTCTTAGAAAACCTACAAGGAAGATTGTCGAAGTGATCAACGGTTCAAGGACGTAGTTCGAGATAAGGTTAAAACTTACTATATTTACTCACATTATGGGTATTCTACATGAAATCCCTGTCAAATAATGGTATAACTTTCCAAATTATTTAAATAATTTAAAACAAATCATATATGTATTTGTTGTTGTTTATATGTTATATCTACTGCATTCAACATTATGTTAATTTGGTAAAGTAAACTTGTAAAGTGTTCGATTAATAAAACATAATTGTTGTTACAAGTTCAAACAAAATGTTTTGTTCCACGATTTTTTATGATTTTATATACAGTAGCTTGGTAAAAGGAAGAACGGCCGAGTCGAGTTTGATAACTCTATTTTTCTTATTCTTAAATTAATATTTTTAAAGTGTTAACTAACACAAAATATGCGAGGTAATACGATGTGTTCCTACACTAAAAAAGTTTCTTCATCTCATAGTTTCTGAGATAATCGACAGTGACAGTTGAACAAACATGAAAGGACGGCTACTGTCACCTCACAAGGGTTCAATTTTCACTGATAAGACACAGAACTCTAAAAAAGGGTTTTCCAATGTTCTTATAATGTAATGGTCTTAAAATTATAGGTTTATTACTTTAGGTTGGCCAATAGTACATAGGTTAACAATTACAGTAGTCTCTCTAATCCGGCACTTCAATAGTCCGGCACCCTCCGCTCACGCCTCCCTCTTCGAAACATACGAGAAAAAGTTTTTAAACAAGAACAAGTTGCAAGAAAACAAACCTCAATTGAGAATTATTTTAAGACTAATTAGGTAATTAATTAGGTAATTGTAATATATGTCACTGTTATAAAAAAACGTGTAAGTAGGTACATGAATACAAAAATATGTATTCCCTTAATAAAATATTTTATTTTTTATGAATTTTTCTATACTATACAGTAATCCAAATATTCCAGTAATCTGGCACCCTCAAGTTTTTAATAGTACCGGATTAGTGAGACTACTGTATAGGTTAATGAAAAACTGGGTTTCTAATTTAAAATTCGATAGCTTTTGTGAAACAAATGCCCCGTTACACTTTTTCCACTTTTGTTACAAATATACATTTTTTGAAAAAAAAGGTGTTTACCCACTAGAAGAAAAAAGCCGATTATAAGCGTAAATTATTACGATGAGTGTTTTAACTATAATGTTTCATATTCAACAAAACAATACGTCGTAATCAAGTAGGTACACATACACTTAAAAGACAATTATATAAATCGCTCTACAGATATCCATTTTATCTGTTAAATAGTATCTTAATTTTAATTAATCAATATTTTTATAGTTTAGTTATGCAACTGTCGCATAATGAGTGGTACTAAAACAGATCTCCCTGGTCCTGGTCTGTTCAGGCGTCAGATAATGCTACGTGATGTCTGCCTGGCTGTTCGTGCTGTATTTTGACGTAGGTATGATATGTGATGGTACAGTGGTAAACTATTGTACGCTGACGATACTGTGCTTTTAGCACTATCAGAAGCAGAGTTGTAGAAACTAGTTACGTGCATGAAAGAATGTGAAGTGAAAGGAGTGAACATAAATATGAATAAAACTAAGGTTCTGGTGTTTGAAAGGTGCAGCGGTACAAACGAAATGTGAGATTTGTGTAAATGGAAATTGTCTAGAACAAGCGAATGAAATTGTGTGTCTGGGGAGTGCGCTTTCCAGGGATGGAAGATGTGAGTTGGATGTGGAGAGACGGGTAGAAGCTGGCAATAAAGTGAACGGTGCCCTGTCCGCATTAGTAGGCAGTGTGAATATGTCTAACACAGTTAAAATGGCCATCCTTAATGCGGTGTTGGTGCCAACTTTATTGTATGGTAGCGAAACCTGGATATACCCAAAATCGAGTGAAAGTATGATAGTGCAGTAGAAATGCGATCTCTTAGAAATATGTGCGGTGTCACCCTTGCGGACAGGATAAGCAATGAAGAGATACGCAGTATGACAAGGTTATACGACAGTGTATTGTGAAAATAATGAAAGGAATGCTTAGATGGTTCGGGCACATAGAAAGAATGAGTGATGAAAGATTGACGAAGAAAATCTACAGCACGAAAGCGAGCGGTAAAAGAAGCCAAGGAAGACCATGACTCGTACTCATGACTCTGTCTTATGAAGATCAAATAGCCAGTGTTAGCCGACGGAAATGTCAACACTCGCATATCTAGGTGAAAATGTGTGAGGAGATGATGATATTTAAGGAAGCGAAAGAAATATGTAAGGACCGCGAAGCTTGGCGCTCCGTCCTCTCTTACTACCCCGTTAGGGATACAGCGTGAAGATATGTATGTATCTATAAAATATGAATAAGAATTTTTATAAAACCCATGTACTTAATTACAATTCGTACTTAATTATAAATTCAATCGATAATTAATCAATTCGGATGTTAATTCAAAAAGCTATTTTCGTGGTTACAGTTTGTATCGACTGCAATGCCTGGATTATTTTGTACTAAAATTCACTTATGATGTTCAAAGATTAAACGACAAATACTAATTATTATTTTTTGTTCATTTCGCAGTGTCAACACTTCCACGATACAATAATAGCAAAAATAATGCATAGGTACTTAAAAATCTTTTGGCGGTGAGACTAGGGTTGCCAAGCCCTAAAATAGAAAAGCTGTACTTGGTGTTATATTTGGTCATTTTTCACTATATTCGGACTACCTTTTTATATAAATAAGTTCAAGCTATTTCTAATGCTGAATGGATAGAATAACATCAAGACGCAAAAAATCACAACTTGAAGTGATTTGTATGGATTAGTATTTGAGCTTACAAATGGTATAAAATGAAATCAAATAGCAGCAGTGACATGTAGCTAGCTCATCGGCTACACGCGCCAGTTATTTCATTAATAAAACGCCTAAAAATCGTATACCTTATTAATATTTGTCTTTGTAAACATTTGTTTGCAGAAAATCATTAAAAATCAAACATTCTCAGCTTAAAGCTGGACACTTGACAACCCTAGGTGAGACAGCCAATTTTCATTCCATTCGTTTTATTATCCAAGTGTTTCGAGGTCGTCTCATTCCGGTAGCAATTCTGCGTTTTATTCTCATCGAGTGAAAGTTGATCGATGGAATCACGTCAGTGTGGTGATATCACCTGTCTAGCTGGGTTACTGTAAATGTCCGCTTAATTTTCACTACAAAAGTTGCTTCCGAATTAAGAGAGCGGGAGTGTATATTATACATTTCGTTAAAGTGTAGCTGTTCCACATTTATTTTGCAAGAACAAATACCAGTCGTAATCACATAGCAACACCTGAAAATTAGTTGGTACTTCTCACGCATCTCGATTGATATGCTATGTAACGCAATTTGAAGGTTAACGAATTCAATTGTCTCAACAAACTATAGCTTATGATATCAGTTTATTTTAATTTATTTGAGTATGTTTTTAAGGGGACGGTAATGCTTGGCGTTTAAATCCTATTAAAATTTTCGGACGTTGCGGGTATCCATGCGCGGCGGTGATAACTTTTCATCAGGTGACTCACTTGCTCGTTTGCCCCCTATTTTATAAAAAAAAACCGACTGTCCTGTTAGGGATATAGAAATCTTAAGAAAAGTCACAATACGTATAGGGGGCCGTTTAAGTGTAACGGAAGCATCAAATGAGGGGTGGGGGTTTTTGTTTTGATTACTTTATACAATAAAAGGGGGGAGGAGTTAGAATTGTGATTACGTCATACGTCATACGGATACAGCGTGAAGATTCACGCTGTATCCCTAACGGGGGTAGCCAGAGAGGACGGAGGGCCAAGAGTCGCGGTCCAGGGCGACATGTCACCGTCTATCCCTACGCAGGCTCTGTGGTCTCGATATAATGACCTCATAGCCTGCAGTAAGGAGCTCTCAACGCCATATTCAGGCAGAAGACTCCACAATTTCTTTCGCACTACTCTATCGAATGCTTTTTCTAGATCCACGGAAGCGCAGAAAACTTTCTGACCTTATAGCCAGAAACTTCCCCACGATAACGCGAAGCGAGAAAATCTGACCCATACAACCCCTACCATTCCTAAAACCACCTTGCGCCTCCCACAAATATCTTTCTGAAAATATTTTATACTAAAATAAGCAAACAATTATAATTATTTATGATAAATTTTGGAATACCTACTCATCTAACTTTTTTTCTTGAATATACCTATGGCAACCCTACTTGACTGACTGACTGTAATATACTTACAAATTAATAACAATGCTACAAGTTAAGAACCAAGTATTCGAGAAAATCTATAAATAACAATGTATGAATGACACGTAAGCGTATAGGGAGAGAAGAGCTTTGCTTGTTAAACTTAACAAAACTTGTGTTTTTGTGTTGTTTGCGTGTTGTGTTAAACTTAACAAAATTGACATGAATAAAAATCATACGAAATCATTGACATAAATGTAACTGATATGGTAAGAGATAGGACTTATTATACGGAACTTCGCTAGCAAGTTGTTACTAGCTAAAAGTATACGTTTTGAAATGTGTGTCCAATATTGCTGGAAATAATAACAAGGAGTGATTTTGCTGTGCTTTAATGTTCTGTCCAGCCTCAAAAAATATATTATGTCTATACATGCTACGAGACTAGATCTATATCTAGTTTCGTAGCAATAAAAATAAAATTTAAATCTGCGTTGTATATAAAATAACAAACTATTTTGCTCAATAACAAATTTAATGTTTTCAAAATTTAGAGATAGATCTACGCTTTAGCCACTGTACTACTGAGAAGGTAAACTCTGGTGCGAAATTAAAAAGTTTAGAAGTTTAGAAGTTTTAAGTGTGTAAAAGATGGAGAAAACGATTTTTCTCAGAATCGAGACCTAGCTAGATCGATTTCTCGCGCCCCCTCGACCCCTATATTGTAAATTTCATCAAAATTGCTAGAGCCGTTTTCGAGAAAGCGATATCAAATATATATATATATACGACTATATTGCTCGTTTCATTTAATAGTGGATAAATTAACTGGTAAATAGATGGTAAATTTAAAAAAATGTTTCGTTTAACCGGAACTATTAAAAACTGCGTATACAATGAACAAAGTTCCCGGATTAAGTACATTAATACTGGTTTATTCATATCATAATCATGCTATTTATCTGTACATAAATTAATAGAAATTAAATATTATTAGAAGTTTCCTTTCTTTAAATCTATCTCAGTCAAACCAAAAAAAGTAAATATATTTAGAGTTGAGTATTTGTACTCGTAGCAACCGTGGATAACCTTGTCTTGGAACGTGGAAAATGGTTTTTAGCTATTGAAACGTAATATATTTAACTAATTTGATGAACAATCAATCTTTAAAAAAATTAATGTCGCTGGCTAAGTATAAAGTTGGTATCTTTTTATCATATAGTTACAATACATATTTTTTTTAAATTTCAATAGATATGAAGTAAGCTACCGAAATGTTATCCGAAATATATCCGAAATATACCGAAAATATATTTCTTAGCAAATAAATTAAAAATAGATACGTCACATATTGCAAAAAAGGCTATTTTTGTATCATTTAAAATTTAAAACTTCTTTGAATCGGGTAAATTCAAGGTTATAATTATAAAAATAGATTTTACAATAGAAACCTTGAGTTTTGTGAACCAAAAAATCATGTTTTGATATGATCGTATGTATTTATAAATATTACATAACATTTTTTATAGAAAAACTAAATTTACATAACATTATACTGTATTACCAAACGTTACCGAAGTAATAAAAGGTTATATAATGATAACGACTTTGTTTTACGCCTATATTTGTATTGTAAAATTAGTATAATAATAGTATGTAAGTTAAAAAGTAAAAGTTATTTAAAGGTAAATGAATATTATTCGAACGTTATTATGAACCTGAGCAATGCTTTCTTCAAAAGAAAAATAAAATTGAAAATATCGTACATCAGTCATAAAAACATGTTTAGCATACATACATAATTGTGCATTTTCTGATAAAATAGTTCATAAGTAATATTAAATGCGAAACATCTAAAAGTTTGTATATCATAATTAATACCTTCCTAATATATTCTGTAGGTTTAGTGAAAGGCCTCTCAAAAGTCTTGAAACCAAGTCTAGGCTTTTATAACCAGTGAACACAATGACTTTACTAGGATTTTAGATTAGAACATGTTTTTGTTTTATAGCGGAGTAAAAAATTATGATATCTACGAATAATGACTGAAGGGCGGTGTTTGTGCCACGTGTAACCACGATGTGAACCAGTGTTTCGAAGAATGTTCGCTCGCCATTGACATCTAAGCAACGTGGTGTTGTTTACGTTCAGTGGCGGGCCGCGGCAATGTTTACAAACAGTATAATATTGTTTACTCAAGTGACATAACGCGCGGTGCAGGCGTCACGATTGCCGCGTCACGGCCTGCGTCACAGCGCCTCCGTAGAGCCGCGCTTGCCGCGCCCTGCCCGGGCTGAGCTATTGCGTCTTTATAAATAATCTGCGAAGTTGTAACAATTTTTAGTGGTTAAAAGAGGTACTTGTAAGCATATTATAAACGAATATTGCGAATATATGAATACAATGCGTAGGTATATTTGAAAAAGTTCCATTCGGAAATTTGTTTTGAAATTTGTATGTATAGCGTTTTAGGCGAAGTTCTCCCAAATTTTCGTAATTGTAAGTGCTTTGGATTCGTACGTAGGTACGTAATTAATATTGTAGTCATTGTACCAAAATATATACTAATAATAATAAAAATATAGTGCCTTATACGAAGTTTTTTAGATTTTTTCTATTTCATTTTAATGAAGTAAGAGCAGATTTGTCTGTGTACATATATGTACAAACGGGATGAATTTAAAGGTACTTTCTAAATAAAATGTCGTTAATAGATATAAAAAGTATAATTCACTACGATAAAATGTTATCACTTAATTAAAAAAAATACTAATTTGAGAAAATATAATATCACTAGAAAACAATTGAAAACTGTAAAAAAAATTCAATCAATGTAAAATAATAATTTGTACAATAAAAATACAAAACTCCGTATATAATTTTTTCAATGTAATTTCTACCGTCATATTATGATAATTAAATTTTTTTTGTTAAAACTATCAATTTATAAGTTTGCAGTTGTTAATAGTTAACAATAAATTTTAAATAAAATGTCATACTTTTTAGTTAGAATTATTAATTCTGTTTCTCATTTGTATAACAAACTTACATTATTTATAATGTGAATTGTGTATTATTACATTGTTAGTAGATATCCTAAGAAGAACGTCTCATGATAACAAATAAAATATAATTATTTAAGACAAAGACCTGCCAAATTGTATACATCAAAAAAGGATCTTATTCGTAAAATGATAAATTTTAGGCTGACTCAGAGTAAACCCATTTTTATTAAACCCATTTTAAACATTGTGATAAAAAATGTGAAGTTCATTATTAATTGTGGTAAAATTATTTCTTTTAATGCAGTTCAGCAGGTAAGTACATAATTGAAACATTTTAAATATTTGAGTCAATTGAAAACAAAAAAAATCAAATCTCAATCTGTCTACACCAATTCGTTTTAATAAACTCTATTTATCTATACCACAATTCCTTATCATCCCCTATCGATATCATTCCCTATCGAACTCTACTTACATATACTAAATTAGTTATAATGAACTCTTATCTACCTATACCAAATTCCTTGCAATGGACACTATCTACCTATCCTATACCAAATCCTAAACAATAACAAACCTGTATTTATCTATCAATTCCTAATAATAACTATCTGCCAATACCCTATAACGAACTCTATCTATACTAATTCCTTATAATGAACTTTTAACTCTATCTACCTATACCCCTTTTTATAACAAAGTCTGTCGGTTTATTCGATGTCCTTCTAATGGACTATATTTACATCAATTTCTTGTATCAAACCCAATCTCGCTATAAAAATCCTTTATAATGAACTTTGTTAATCTATACCAATTCTTTATAATGTACTT
This sequence comes from Zeuzera pyrina, assembly GCA_907165235.1. Lineage (NCBI taxonomy): Eukaryota > Metazoa > Arthropoda > Insecta > Lepidoptera > Cossidae > Zeuzera > Zeuzera pyrina. Next base: position 17,914,862 of record OU015624.1, read on the forward strand.
TATCTACTTATGGTATACCGATTCCTTATAACTCCATCTGCACCAATTCCTTATAATGAACTCTGGTCCTTGGTTGACTTTGATGATCTGCGCAGAATCAACAGCACATTATACATATATTTTTTTCTCCTTCTTCTAGACCAGTACGGCAGTTTTCTTTATTTTTATCAGGGCTGCCGACAACGTTAGTTGTTTTCCTCCTAAACTAGTATTAATTTATCTGTTTTTATTTTAATACACTTTATATTAAAATTAAAAGAGTATGTCAGCGGCTTAATACCGGGAACTTTTGAGCTAATTTTTAATAATCGGTTATTGATTACTATATATTTATTTGATTTTTATTTATTTATTTTTTAATAATTTTTGACATCTATAGTAAGCATACAAAATTTAACAAGTGCTTCAATTTACCTTTTACATAAACAACTATTACTTTTCTCAAATCAGAAAGCTGACCCGGTCATAATTTGTTGCTAAATAGTTGGTAATTAGTTGTAGAAAAAAAAGTTTGTTGCTCTTAATTTAAAAAAAACATAAAGTTCAGCTGAACTAGCAGAATACTTTTATGAAAAATGAATTTACAGCATCGGGACGATGCTATTTGATAATTATATGATATATATTATATGATAATTAGTTGTGCACAACAACGACCGAAAATGGTGAACCACCCCATCAACAGCGGGTGTTTTGCCAGAAATATCAAAGAAATGATCTTTACGGGAATTTTCGCGGTTTTGCATTGCGAAAAATTTCGCAATGCTAAAATTAATTTGCGGAAGGCGCAAAACAAATTCTCATGCTCATTTTTCGACCGAAAAGGGCGAAACACTCCTTCAACGGGGAGCGTTTTGCTAGAAATGTGGAAAAAAATTATCTTTACGGGAATTTCCGCGTTTTTCGCATTGCGAGAAATTTCGCTTCTCTAAATTATTAAAATTATTAACAGTTTTTAAAGCGCACTTCCTACAGTATTTATTTACTCCTGTACTTACTTCAGTTTAAAACTGAAAAACCGTAATTTTTCTGGGCGATATCCATCACTTCAGGTTGAGAATGATCTTTTGTTTCACGATGTGAGAGCTTTTTTTTAAATAATTACATTTTTTTCAATTCAGGATCACATTTTATTTAATGGAAAAATTGCAATGTACATTTTTGTGAATCTTTGGTTTTAATAATACAGTTTTCAATTACTCAGCATCAGCAGCAGATAATCAGCATCTCTTTTTAAAATTACAATAAACACAATAAAATTGTATAATTTGTTAATTAAATACTTTTCTATCACTTTTTTTTTAGTTTCGTAATTCACAGCTTACACAATTAAAAAATAACGTTTTTCACGTAAAATCAAAAGATATTCAACACAATACGATAATACATATGACTTAATGTTTAGCTCCCTCAACAGTACAGTAATCTTTACCATGTAATATAATAACACAACTCTTTAATGTACTCAGCTATAAATTTTTAGCAATGCAAAAAACGCGGAAATCCCCGTAAAGAACATTTTTTTCGACATTTCGGGTAAAACACCATCTGTCGACGCGGTGGTTCGCCCTTTTCGGTCGAAAAGTGAGCATGGGAATTTGTTGTGCGCCTCCCGCGAATTAGTTGTTGCATTGCGAAAATTTTCGCAATGGAAAAAACGCTAAAGATCATTTTTCGACATTTCTGCCAAAACACCACCGGTACACTGGGAGGTTTGCCCTTTTCGGTCGAAAAATGAGCACGGGAATTTGTTGTGCGCCTCCCGCGAACTAGTTGTTGCATTGGGAAATTTTTCATAATGCAAAAAAGGCGGACATCCCCGTAAAGATCATTTTTTTGACTATTCTGGCAAAACAAAGTTGACGGGTAGGTTCGCCCTTTTCGGTCGAAAAATGAGCATGGGAATTTGTTGTGCGCCTGCCGCGAATTAGTTGCAGCATTGCAAAGTTTTTCGCAATGCAAAATCGCGAGAATCCCCGTAAAGATCAATTCTTTGATATTTCTAGCGAAACACCCCTTGTTGATGGGCTAGTTCACCATTTTCAGTTGTTATTGTGCACAACTAATTAGCAACAAATTCACTGAATTATTTAGGTATCGTTCCGATGCTGTAAATTCATTATTCATAAAAGTGTTCTGCTAATTTCAGCTGAACTTAACAGACACCTTATGTGTTTTTAAAATAAAGAGCAACTATTTTTTTTCTACAACTAATTAACAACTATTTAGCAACAAATTATTAATGGGTCAGCATTTGATTTGAGAAGCGTGTTTGGGTAAGTGGGGGCACATAAATTCAATCATGTTAAATCGACACCTGTGTTATATACGTAACACAGACCGTGGATATAAAGTATGTAGTCTGTTAGTGACAATTTATTAAAAAAAGAATAAAGAATGAGCTGCATATTATAGCACTGGTAAGGTAGTAAGAAACTCAGCAGATAAGCTTTTATATTGTATTATATACGGTCAAAGTGAAGGACAAGAGCTAGCATTAAACATATATATATATATATATATATATATAAACAATACTCACTTGACCGTCATTAAAATAACGATAATAGCGACAAAACAAAATTTGGTGGTCATATTGTGACCTTTGCAGTAATATAATATTTCTTCGAACACGATCAATGGTAGTCAAATTTTTTTCCTCGAGAAAGTGATAAAATCTAACACATTATCTAAGGCACAACCACTGTTGAACTTGTATAGCTTAACAAATATTGTCCCAGTAATATTTTAACATATTTTTGTTGTATTATTAATCGGTGTGAGGCTCTTACTCAAACTCGGTCATTTGTTAGTAGTGTTGACAACGTGATCTACGATTTTATCTGTTTGAATTGAACCTTACTCACGCAATATGCTTAGATTAATTACGTTTTTATTGTCTTTTACAAGATTTCATGTCTGAAGAAAAATAGATGCAATATTTTTCAGTACACATATTAAATATAGATAATATGTCTACATCTGACAGAACAGAATAAGTATGTACCGATATTATGTCCACATAAGTACTTTGACTTTGACTCCCTATAGCCCGTAGTCATACAAAACGTTCCGTATAAATATATCATTAATAGATAATAACATGTACTTAACAATATTTCTTTAAAGTTTTAAATTACATAAATGAGAAAAGCATCTAAGTACGTTGTACATTAAAATTAATTCATATTAGGTTAGAAATAAGAATTACCATTACTAAGTTAATTTATTCCTAAATTTGACTAAAACGTTAATTAAGAAATTTGTATCAACAAACCACAAAACAGCAAACCAAAAAATCCATATTTACTAACTTATGGTATATATGGTAAGGTTCTGGTGTTTGAAAGGTGCAGCGGTACAAACGAAATGTGAGATTTGTGTAAATGGAAATTGTCTAGAACAAGCGAATGAAATTGTGTGTCTGGGGAGTGCGCTTTCCAGGGATGGAAGATGTGAGTTGGATGTGGAGAGACGGGTAGAAGCTGGCAATAAAGTGAACGGCGCTCTGTCCGCATTAGTAGGCAGTGTGAATATATCTAACACTGCTAAAATGGTCATCCACAATGCGGTGCTGATGCCAACTTTATTGTACGGTAGTGAGGCCTGGATATGCCCGAAATTGAGTGAAAGTATGATAATGCAGTGGAGATGCGATCTCTCAGAAATATGTGCGGTGTCACTCTTGCGGACAGGATAAACAATGAAGAGATACGGAGTATGACAGGGTCGAACGACAGCGTTATTGTAAAAATGAAGAAAGGAATGCTTAGATGGTTCGGGCACTTAGAAAGAATGAGTGATGAAAGACTGACGAAGAAAATCTACAGAGCGAAAGAGAGGTAAAAGAAGCCAAGGAAGATCAAGGCTGACTTATGAAGACCAAATAGCTAGTGTTAGCAGACTAAAATATCAAAAACACTCGCATACCTAGGCGAAAATGTGTGAGGAGAATGATGAGATTTGAGGAAGCAAAAGAGGTATGTAAGGATCGCGACTCCTGGCGCTCTGTGCTCTCTGACTACCCCGTTAGGGATACAGCGTAGAGATATGTATGTATGATGTATGGTATGTATGGTAATATAATACGAATATTAACAGAAGATATCATGATATACTCGTACGTTGTATACTAAATTATGTATATTGTATTATTCACTGTATCAAGCTTTAAATAACATAACTACTTAATGTTTTATCTGACGTTAATTAATAATCTCATGATTAAAAATTCAGCCTAATGCATTATTTGAAGTAAGATAAGACATATTATTCTAGATAAATTCAATTGTAGGGCAAAGCAGATAATAATTTTGTCATTCCGTTCAACTATGACATTGAAACAAGAATGGAAGTTAACACGAGTGGATCATTGTTTTAACAGCTGAGATGCCATTAAATAACGGTTGCCAGCCAGTTTGACGCAAAATAAAAAATTGACAAATTGCTGAGTAGTTTATAAAATAGTGACCTATTAAGTAGCTATTTTAGGAAAATATTGCGTAGTTATTCCAATGGGTAACGACCACCTATAAGCGTATTATTTGCGTATAAAAGTTTGGTATTGGCAAAGTAGTTTTCGAAGAATCAAATATCACCTTTTTTAGGCGAAATATGATTTATTAATCTACATTATTTTGCGCAGTATACATATACTTATTTATATATATTATTCATCAATTTTTATATAGGTATCTCAGTGATACGAAAAAAACAGTAGTAATCTTATTAAAATTCGACGTAGATCCACAGAAAAATGAACTTTATTTAATCTCATTACAGAATTCATATTTGAAAAAGCTAACGATTACTTTGATAACGTCACCTACATAGTCTACTCTTTCCACATAATAATTATATCTTCATAAGTATAATGTACATATATATTTGTGAAACAACTATGACAGTATATCAGTTAGTCCACTATTATAAATATTATAATCTAATCGCGGATTGACGCCGGCGACCTTTAACATTTATCATATGGTAATGTTACACTTTAAATAATATTTTTTCATTGTTTAGTTCGTACGTTCATTTATTGTTAGTGTACTAAGTATTAAAATAATCAAATTTCAAAATTTCAAACACGCTTCTATTTTTATGCTTTGTATATAATTCCCAATTATGTGAAACTGAAAAGACAATGATTTTATTTACAATAACGACAGTATTATTGTAAAAACGAAGAAAGGAATGTTTAATTGGTTCGGACACATAGAAAGAATGAGTGATGAAAGACTGACGAAGAAAATCTATAGAGCGAAAGCGAGTGAGAAAAGAAGCCAAGGAAGACCAAAGCTGACTTATGAAGATAAAATAGTCAGTGTTAGCCGACGGAAATGTCAAAAGTACTCGCATACCTAGGCGAAAATGTGTGAGGAGCATGATGAGATTTGAGGAAGCGAAAGAGGTGTGTAAGGATCGCGAAGCTTGGCGCTCCGTATTTTCTGACTACCCCTTTGTTTGTTTGTTTATTGTTTGTTTATTGTTGTTAATATTGACTTATTTATTTGCTATGTGTACTAAAAACAAGATGTTATATAAAATACGCGAATTCACCTCGCACGTAATTTATACGATATGGATATTTATACGGTATCTTATATATTTATATGGTACGACACATTTATACTGTATATGTTTTATTTGTTATACTATATGATACATTTATATATTTATACGATTTGTACAATATTTATATTTAATTAAAAATTAATTGGCTCGACCGATTTGCTAGTAAATTATAAAACTAAATCTGTTACAATTAGGACTTGTTTTATATTTCCCGTAAATTCAAATAAAGTTCTATATTCCTTGAAATTGTTAAAATTGTAGATTCAGTAGGTTCAGAGAATGGGAGTGGGGAGAGGTTCTTATCCAAGTCAAGTTCATATACGTAATTTGCCACTTCTTCAATTTTCCTGTGATTATTTTAAAATGCTAACCAGTGCTATGTCACCACTAAGATATGTCACCACTATACTATAGGTTATTGAGATGTATCACTACTATGCGTTTCTAATTTACACATCACATACTCGAAGTTTCTTAGAAAATTGACTGTGATAGACAGATGATCTTTTAAGGCTTCCGTTTTTTCATTTAAGTTACGGAACATTGAAGACTATTAACACAATATAAAGTAATGATCAACTATATATGTTCTACGCACACTACATAATATGAAGCACCTTGAGAGCTCTATATTAAGTAATTGAGTGTTCATTACTTGAACGATGGCGTAATAATTATTATTATAAAATGTCATGAAATTCGTTAAAATAAACGAGACTCGTGATTAGCTACACGCAAAGAGGAAAACGCAAAAGCGAGCGCGTCGCATTCCGACCTCACAACTTATGTGTATATACGTACATATGTATAATTATGTATAGAGCTATATGTTAATTTAGCCGAGTCGAAAGGCAGTTGGCCTTGGGAGGCGCGCCGTGCCCCCACCGCTGCAGCATTGGCGACAAATGATATAATTGAAATGGAGCCTCTCGAATACACAGAGAGAGTTTTATTAGATAAATTAATTATTTGATCCATTTTTAAAATACTTGAGTGAAAAGTAAAGTATTACGCAGCTCGAAATCGGGATCGAACTATTGGATGCGAAGATCGCATGATACAAAACACAGTTTCCTTGTTGCTAATAACCATCTTTGATTTGCAGTTCTATTTAGCTTCAACTGCGTCAAAATTATTATCGAAACTATGACATGTTATATTATAATATCCGTTGTTAAATGCCATCACTTACAAACTACATAATTTAGTTATTAGATTACTTAATTAATTATATTATGTTACGTATATTTTTTTATTTTACACCCATACTATTAATCATCAGTCATTAATAAAATAATGTGTGGCCTGTTTTATTATAATTCATAGTGAATTACTACAAAGTAATTTAACACAGCCATATCTTTTCATACTCATAACAGACATTGGCAATTGAAATCGTCTCGTTTAAAATATGGCAAATGACAGTATAATTTAAAAGGATCGTTATTAATTTCTTTACTATAGTTTTTACACTGAGTGGAAAAAAGGAATTCAAAGAATGAAACGATTAACATGATACCCATGATGTCTGAGATCGTATTGCGCATTCCCACAGTAACCTCTCCGAAACGTCACACGTTTAGTATGGCGCCATCGCATCCGCCTCATAAAATAATTGAGTATAGTAAATGCGTAGTAAAGACATGATACACAATCTATATACAATGTGTAGGTTTTATTATGTGTACAAAGTGTATATAGTATGAATATCGATTCACTGTGTATAATAAGGTATAGCTTATCGATTGTGTATTATGGACACTATTCTGTATACACTCACACTGTACAGATAGCGATTCTCTTCGTATTACACATGAATGGTTCACTTTATGTGATATTATTTGTTTTTATTTGGAAATAATGAATTTGTTTATTTGTTAAGTAAATTATTTACATAATAATAACGACTTCGTATTATATTTCGACCATATGGAAAAGAGAAAATCACATTAATTGTTAATGTACACATAGTTTACCACTCGAGAAGAACAAACAGTTAACAAAACATATGATTTTTAGTAATAAGAATTATGGCTTACTAAAAATACACGAACTATATAATGGTGTGACTGGTTTACTTATAATGAACACTATCCTCTACCAAATTTTAAGATCTGCGATCGAAAATAAATAGCATACACATTCTGTACCCAGACTGATTGAAAGAATTGAGTTCTACAGACTGAAGAATAGTTTTTATGTAGAATTGGTCAGAGTTCATAGTTCAGTGGTTTAAGCTTATGTTCCATAAAGATACGATTACTATGATATAGAAATTATTATGTATCTATTCTCAGTATTCTCATAAACTCAGTAATGTATTTTACAAAACAACTTAATATTAATTTATTTCATTTCTAATATTAAAAACTTAAAGTAGTAATATTACTGTAAATTAAAGGAAAACCACAATTATAATTAACACATTCAGTAGCAAACCTACCAAAACTACTATATAGGAAAATTGTTATAGTCATGCTTGTAATTGTAATACTATGTTTGGTGTCAAACTTACTTAAATTCGAACTCTAGATTATATTACATATATAGTATATATGTGATATGATATGGATTTACCACAAATCAATATCGCCTTTCACACTTCACAGATTGTTAAACTGAAAAAAATATATGGTGTAAGCCTGTAATAAAGAGGGATGGGAATATACATATTTCGTCTCTATCGATACGCTCAATGTTTAAGGCGATGCGCGACGTATTGATAAACAATAATTTAATCTAAAATAGACCTGTTCTATGCAAACGAGCGCGCTAGCTTACAAAATATACGAAAAAACAATTATTTTAGTTTATTATATATATAGTTTATTATATATGTATAAAACTATAATTAATTTTAAAAAATCAAACTTTCATTTTGAGGAATATATTTAAAGTACATTACAGAAAATTTAGAAATATAAATCGGTTCCGTTGCTCCGAAAAATGTATTTACATTTTTAAAACAGGTATTTACCTGTTTTAAAAGAGGTTTCTTTGATATTTTTTTTGTTACAAAGGTTAACCAACCGTGTATCGCAACTGTCAAAATGAAGTCAATGAAATACCAAATATGACTGTCATACGTTTTGTAGTCACTTAGAAAAATTGAGATCCCTGGCGTCAAAATTTTCAATGGGTTGCCTTAGACTTAAAAATTGTTGCATTAATTTGCCAGACCTGTGAACAAAACAAATCTTTGTTCGTTAGTGAAAATTAATTTTTGTAAATGTGTAGATAGAGACTTTTGGTTGTGATGGTAGAATGCAGTACTCTAGGCAGCAAAGGCCGGTTTGACAAACAAAGGCTGTCAAAGCGAGAAAGACAATAAAGGCCACATCAACGCAGCATCGATTAGTAATAAATCTGTGATTTTTAGTGTTTTTCATAGTTTACTTCGTAATATAATACATTCTTAAATGGAAACCAGGTTTTTTCCACTTTTAGTTTAATACTTGTCGAAAACCTGAGCCATAAAACGTCGCAATTACGAAATTGATGCATTGACCCATGTAAATTGCAAATTTCGCTACTTAGTTATGACGGTACTGGTTATTGGGTGTGCCCCTAAGTTCATTCTGTGGTACCCATATTACAAATCTAGGATTTGGTTTGACGTTACACATTTAGCTATATTGTAAAGGAAATATAGAAATAAATAGAATAAGAAAGTATATGCTTGCTTATTTTTTTAAATTTTTGTGTTACAATTAGTATTAGTAGTAATTAGTAGATATGTACCGTACATTTGTACTGTAAAAACCTTATTCCAATGTAATTACTAGTAACGATGTAAGTAACGATGACATAAAAACTGGAATGAAATGGGTGTAAATAGACCTTACAAAAATAAATATACTTAGTAATGAAAAGATGTTCAGTTGGCCACACCTAACTGTCCTTCCCTCGTCAATTTGAGTAGAGCTTTAAGAAAGCGGCGCGTGCGCATGCTTTCGCCGCGACCTCGTGTCAATGCGAACACGCGAAGTGGGTCGTATTGTAACAGATATACAACGTGGTCATCTTTCACCTCCTTGTCAGTTATGTGCTTGCCATTAAATTTTTAGTGTTCAGTATTATAATTGGTAATCAATGACCTAATTACAAACGTATCGAAAAAAAAGTTGAATTATTCAGGGTTAATTTTAAGGCGTAGAAACGCATACTTACTAAAAACCTATTTAAGTTTATGTAGAATATAAAAGCTTAGTTAAGTAAAACATTTATATTTCTTTATGATTTGTAGATTTTATCTAACTTTCTTAATAATATTTTAAGTAATAATAATTCGAAAATAGATTGTTCTCTTTCATCGTAGAAACTCAATTTAAAAAAACAAAAATATTTGAAACTATCGCCGAAGCAAGGTCAATAGACTATCACTGTCAGCGTTACATTATTTACCATGGTTCATTTAATATAATTTCATAAACAATTAATGTCATCTGCTTGCCGCGAAATTGTATCTAATTCCTTTTTGTATTCTCTTCTTATTAAATCACGGCAGGTCCTTAAAAATATTCATTCAGGGACTCAATGGGCGACCGCCAATTTCAACTTGCTGTTGGATACCATTGTAAACTACGTAATATATTTCATATCATCATTTTAGTATTTAGTATGAAATGTTATGCTTTTATCGTTTTCTATTAATGAAAATTATAATTAGTAAATGTAATTAATCTAAGAATTATTGGTCATCTGTGATCAATAATCATATTAAAAAGGAAATAATTCAAAAATGAACACTAATATATAATATTTGCCTATAAAAATATGACAAGTAAATGTAATTATGAGACTTAAATAATTTTAACAATTTTTGGTATAAATTCATGAACATGCGTCGGTGTTGTATTTTTCATATTTTCATTGCGAATATAAGTCACTTTAGTCCATTTTTACGCTTATTGTAATTATTATGTGGTAGTATAGACCTTTTAAAACATTTTTGAGGGCACATACCACAATTAGAATAAATTATTAATTTATGTTAAAAATAATTTTTAACTCCGAAAATTAATACATACATTTGATTTGCTTATCTTTAAAGTAGAAAAGGTTGCTGAATAAGACGATATATATGTAGGTCTAACTTGATCATTATCACCTCTTATAGTGTTAAATTGTTCGCGTTTTTTATAAATTTATTAGATACATATAACGGCAGTAAAACTAACAACGATGGACTGTTATATTTTTTTATTTTGTTTTTGATACTCGTGTAACCTTATTTCACATCGGACATGAAAGAATTTTTATTTAATATAAAATAAAACTTAAGATATCTAGGTAACAGTTACAAAAAGCACTTGGAGAAACTCCAAAATCATTACCTATTTAAAAAATGTCTGCAAAATGTTACCAATCATAGTAAATCTAGATTTTAGTGAAAGTTTATATTATAGCAACATTTTCTTAATTATTTGTGTAAAAAAAGTAAATTTTTTGTAACTTTACAATGTTTATAAATATTATACCATATGAAATACTAAGAAATATATTAATGTATACACATACTTGTTTCTATGACTATAAAGTAAAATTAATCGCATGTAAATCTTACAAAAACGAAGAATAATACATTTTAAACGTGACATTATGTCCAAGTAATCAAAGAAATATAAGAATTGAACGACTGTATTGTCTATCAAAAAGTGTGAAGTACGATTTTATCCCTTTTTAAAAGGCAGTTTAACACAGTCGATATTATATTTCTAAGTTTTTTTGGATTTTTTAGTCCAGTTAACATAGTAAATTCAGTTCAGAGAATTCTGAGAACTTTAAAAGGCCATTTTCTTCGTGTTCCTATTATGAAACCACAGAGCTATATATTGTACTTTACTATCTATAAATTCTTCCTGTAACTTCCCTTTCTCTCTTCAAATAAATAGTAATTGAACTTGTACAATTTAGGTACAGAAACAAGGATTCTACTCGTGACACTGTACACGAAGCTATACGTAGAATTAACAGGAAACTACTAAATGAAAATATGACACTCAAGTGCTGATACAAGTGTCACACGGGCTATATTGAGAAGTGAAAGAGATAGATATATACTGAGCACAAGTGTGATAAGGAAAGATAACAAAATGTAGTAGAACGTTTTACACTAGCGAACGTTGCCAAAATGAGCGTAATGTTATTTTTTGCGATGAAAGAAACTCAGAGAATGTTTGATAATACGAGCGACTAATATACGTATTTCTTTTTTTTATATTCGCTTAAACAAATTTTTCAAAAAGTCAAATTGTCTTTTACCCTCTCAATTATTTATATAATAGATATATGCATAAAGTGTTTAACAGCAAACTAAATACATAAGTTTTAATTAATATAGATAAACCTCTTTGACACCAGGTTGAAATGCGAGCAATGCTATACATACACACAGAGATGTGCGATAAAACAATGAATAGCGATATATATATAAATAATCGTTGACTGGAATCGCTGGAACCTTGTGTTAGGTAATTCGTGACGACATAGAAATTTAAAAAAAACTTGATTTCATGCAGATAATGTAGAAATTATCATAAAGCGTTTCGTAGACTATTTTCAATAAGGCGGAATTCAAACAAACTCATTGAGAAACATGACTATTATACCTGCAGTACGAACATTATAACAACTTCTTACACATGTAAACTTTAAAGCCAAAGAGTCTGCTACTAGTCTAGAACTCCACAAGTGCTCTACATTCTATGAATGTCAAAGATAAATTGGGCTGTTGAAGTAAAATCAGTAAATACAAGGTCAACAGCGAGATCACGCAACGTGTCGCATGTTACATAATACAGAGCTAAAAATAAGATAATGTAATAAGTACACCAGCATTTTAGCATACATTAATATTATGTGTATACCTATTTAGTGGAAACATTATGAAATCCGAACATAGTTCAGTTATCAGTATTTTTAAAGTAAAAAATGATATTTATTAGCCTTCATCCGTGATGTTTTTTATTTATGGAGATAGATAGAGAAAATATAGACACTATATTTTTCACTAAACATCTAATAAAAGCAAGTGCTTTTGGCATGAATCCCGTCTAATTCGAATAAAAGTTCAAAACATTTTGATCAAATATAAGTAAGTAACCTCCATTTCGATTTTCAAGACATTTCTAAAAATCAAAACAAGTTAATGAACTGTTTGTAATAACTGGCAAGAATTTTAGTTTTATAATAGAATTTTAATTTAACGTTTATTGATTGGCTAGTTAATAGTGAATAAGCACGACTAAGTTATAATACAGTAGGCTTCCATTAATTAAGAGACTTGTAAGAAATATTATTCCATAAACAAGAACAGCTACCCAAAGAAGATCTACTTATATTACTACTATAACTATTTTGTCAGAATATAGAGATTTAAAAGAAATGATCATTAAGAAAATGGAATTATATGAACAAAATTCTAAATTTTTTTCATAAAATTCCAAACTACTATGCACAGTCACTGTTTCCGTAAACATCATAGAAACAAACTATTACACATTTTTTCTGTAGTCCGTAGGCGATGAAGTTGAGTCCTTCTTAAACAACCGATCTTGTCGATTATGTTTGTCTTTTGTTCATGTTGATTAGTGACCTGCTCCTCGAAGTAGCTCATCGCTAGAGAGCACTTCTGATTTAACAAACTACAAATCTGTAGGGCATAACGATTTGCCTCAACGCGTTTGGCGTTGCTGAACGAAGAGCGTAATAGATCCGACCGAATGACCAATCTATGGCCAACCAATCGTTATGTTAGTCGATCTCGATTCTCATTCGGTAAACTTCGCTTACAGTAGTGACTTATTTTTACTGTTTTTAAAATTCGAAAAGCACCGAATGGAATCACTGACAAATAATATTTTTAACTGTTATTTAAGTTTGTTTATTAGATGACTGCTATATAATCTAACAATTTCATATTTCATTGAACCGATTATTACATCCTTACATTTTGTGATTCTATTGTAGTTCATTATGATAGTTTAATTTATATTAAGAGCCCTTTGACATTTTTGTACGAAATACTGATATTTTGACGCTGTAATTCTCAGAAACCTTAAATTTTTTGAATATTTTGCTGGCAATTTGTAATAGATTCATTTCTCTTCTTGAATATTGGCCTAGCATATTTTCATATTTATTTTATAATATCTTACAATAACCATTCTACGATGTCAGTTTACAAAGATAATCCTTAGACGCGCTACTTTGACGTCCTAATTAACATTGTTTCAACGAGTTCAAGCAATTTCTAAAATATGTTGAGATCAAGTACATATTTTTATTGAATATTGCTGTTGTGGAAATGTCATAAATTTCTTCCTTTTTTCAGGAAAAAATATTTAAAAAGCTTATTTCCAGGATAAAGTGTCGCGATTAAACGTTGGTTTGGTTCCAAAAAAAGCAATGACATAAAAAAAACGGTATGAAATGAAACTTAATTTGATGTACAATATATGACAAAAATATTATTTTAAATTAATCGGTGTGATAAATATAATAAACAACACAATCAGTAAAAAATTCGCAATTTTGACACGTGTATCTCAGACCAGTGGGTGTCATAGTGTCACAGATTTTAATGTGACATTCACAGAAAGATATGGAATTTTTCAATAATAATCTGAGCTTCCTATGTAAAAATTGAAAAACTTTACAAATAATTAAACCATAAGTTGATACGCACCTGTTAATTAAAGATATATAAAAAAAATAACCCGAGAGGTACGCATAACACTAATGGGACCCAAAACAGTATTTTTAGAATTTTTATCTGTCTGTCTGTCTGTCTGGATATAAAACATACATGTACTTAATCATCTCACAATAAGCACTGCAAGAATTTAAAGACAAGTTTCACATTAGGTATGTTTTATCGTGATCCGCCGCCTAGAAGTTGAGTTCTAAAATGAGCTCTTACTAATATGTGTCTTTCTTATAGTGACTTTCCTTGATCCTACATTTTTTACCGTAAACATACTTATAAGCATAGCAAAGACATCTATACTATTACTATATAAATCTAGCGTCTGTCTGTAATTTAAATTTTATTGTAAAATTTTGTGATAAATAGTCGTTTTATGGCTCACTGACTTCGATTCTACCATTTTTAAAATGTTTGTGTGTCTGCCTGTATCTCCTTTTATAACTAAAAAACAGCTTAACCAATCTTGATTAAAATTGGTATGTAATAAAAGTATATGATTGTGCACTTATTTTTTAGAAAGTCTACCCCTAAAGGGGTGAAAATGGGGATGAAACTTTGTATGGGAAATGCTAAATCGCTGAACCGATTATGATGGAATTTGGCATGGAGATTTTCATCCTTTCCCCCTTTTTTCATCCCCCATTCACATTCTCAGTGGTAGATTTTTACTTTGAATGGGAAATGCTAAACCACTGAACCAATTGCAATGAAATTTTTTCAAAAACAATCTTTGTACGCATATACATGTTACATGTGATATAATCTAATCCAGGAAAGTTACGAAAAAGTTTTCCACGCAGACGAAGTCGCGGGTACAGCTAGTTTTATTATAAAACAGCAACAAAGCCATGTCTGTACATTGACGATTTTTTGAACTGATTTTTTAAATGATTTAACTGAACTGATTTTTAAAATGATTTAACTGTAATGGTAGATTTTAGGTTTTGTCTACTGATTCCAAAATCACTTATAGATATGTCGTATATGTGTTTGTACGTTGCTTTCGACAAAGCTAAGAAACTTGAATTCCTATACGCATATCTCTGTTTTATGAATTGGAGTCTTACTCACTTAATAAAGTGCATATCATGACGTTCATCTTTATTAAAACGGTGCGGTTATTTTTAATTAGTAAAAGATGTGAACTTTAGTTTTGATTAGTAAAAGATAATTATATCTAATCATGACTACGTAACCAGTGGTTTATAGGTAACTTATCCTAAGACTGGTAGTGCTAGACAGGTAAATACATAACTCTATTCAGTCTTTACTTTAAAATATAAATATATTTAAATATATTTTTAAATATAAATATATCTTAAAATAAAAAAATATATTAAACATTACATACGTAACTAAATATCTGTGTTAAGGAATGTTATTGTATTTCCTTTACATGCATTTAACGCGTCGAGAGCAGTTAATAGTAATTATTATCTAAAAAGAAAAAAAATTAGCAAAAATTGAAACTTTTGATTCGGAAAAGAATCAAAATTATATTTTATACTGAAGTCGCTTCGTTACTCACACTGCAATAAAGCTACGAAAGTCGCACGCATACATGAGTGTCCGACCGCACCAATATCTAAATTCAAGTCTTTACGATTTGTCAAAAGGCTCTTAATTGATGAGCGACTGATCTAAGTGACTGATCGAAAATGAACCCGATTAGAAAACAAGCAAACCCAAGTATAAGTCAAAGTCAAATCAATTTATTCAAGTAAACCCAATTACAAGGTGTTTTTGAACGTCAAATCTACTTTAGTTCGGTTCAAATAGAAAACCTAGACACTGAGAAGAACCGACAAGAAACTCAGGTATCATTTTTTCAACTTCGTTTGTTTCAACCAGTAAATGCATGTGCAGAGAAGGTAATTTCCAGACTATTGTTTTATCTTCAAAGACATCGTTTATTTTATAATATGATTGTCTAATCAATGTACGTTTTATAACCATTCTAAATTTATTCTCTGTTAATTGAGTAATTTCCTGAGGAACTTTGTTATAAAAACGAATTACTCAAAAATGAAACATTTGACTTGAACAGAATGAAACATTTGGCAAGGTGAGGACATCAATGTCTTTAAAACGATCTTTATGTGATTCTCGTGCTCATACTGTAGATGGCATGTATTGGTCTTTTTTGTAAAATAAAAATGTAGTTAATATTATGCACCGCTGATCCCCACAGCAGAAGGCCGTAGGACATTAAATTGTGAAAATATGCAAAGTATACCAGCCTTGCCGTATCCACATCCGTCATTTGCCTAATGCTTCTAATTGCATATACCGCGGAACTGAGCTTACTAGCCAATGCCCCGATATGGTCCGCCCACTGTAACTTGTTACATACTGTTAAACCAAGAAAACTGGCTGACTTAACTAATTCTAATAGTTTCCCACACAGTTCTAGTTTATCATAGATTCTGGGTGTATTAGAAAGGGAAAATTTAATACATTGCGTTTTTTGTGCATTCGGTAGTAAATTATTGGCAGCGAACTATTTCGAGACATCCGTAAGGATCCTGTTTACCCAAGTAATATCTAGATCTTTTCTGTCTAGTTTAAATAACAGTAAGGTGTCATCAGCAAATAATTCTGTTTCGCATAAGTCCCTGAACATAAATGGAAAATCTTTAATATAAACTAAAAACAGGAAAGGTCCCAAAATCGATCCTTGGGGAACCCTCAATTTTGAACCCACAGACAAAACCCCATTAACACTCACTTTTAGCTCCCGGTCAGACAAATACGAGATCTAAAGATGAAATTGTGGTTAAGAGTATCTATCCTATGAGTACATTCAATTTGGAATCAACGGCATGTGTAACCACCAAGACAAATCGTTTTTACACATAGATGGACAGACGTCGATGTCTCAATATAAATTTTCCTTTTATTGTTTCATCAGTATGTAATTAACTACCAATGTATAAAACTACCAATTTTGTCTGTGTGTTTTATTTTAGTTCCCTGAAACATATTTATAAAAATATCGTTGTACTTCAATATTTTCTATAAAACAATCAAATTAGTAATGCACTTACGAATAAAGCAACGTAGATATATAGGGCTGCTTAACCAGTATAGATTAATCATGATAAAATTAATTTACTCTTAGAATTACTTAATCACATTCAATTTGCTTCCCGCTGACTTTTCATGGAACCAACCAATTGATCAATTAGATGATTCCTTTCAATTAGTAATGAAGTTAGGTTTCAGGTTTATAACGTAATAACGAGTAAATTATATATTTACATATGTAGGAGTTAAGTAGAGCCTATTCCTATGTTACCAGTTACTCCCGTCACAAATATACACTTAGGTCCAAAGTGTCTATATAATGTAGATACATCGTACTTTCATAATATGTCCTATTCTATACTATTATACGAGTGACGTATGTTTGTAATCGCGTTTTCGCAAACGACTCTAACGATTTCGATGAAATTGACAATATAGAAGTGATTCAAAGAAATAATTAAATAAAACAATAAATACAGGCTACGTCTGTTAGAATATGCCATTGATTGCGTTTTAGAATTATGAAATAAAATTGTCTGATAAACTAAGTAGCTTCGAAAATTCTTAATTGAAAATGTTTAGGTAAATTGACAATTCGTTTTATCCCGATTACAGTTTTTAACCTTTGATCTTCCAAATCAATTCAACAGTTTCTTTGACTACCTCAAACAATCGCTTATTTTAAATGAAAGTAAACGTGGTCTGTGTACTCAGCACATGTTTGAGAAAAAATAAGTTGAAAATGCTAAAATTGAATTTTGATATAATACCGTACCTAAGTATTATCATTAAACAAAAATATAACTACATTTAGTTGTAAAGGATTCTCTTAGTGTACATAAACAAAAAAAGCTTAGTAAAACTTAAACAAAACGTGGGCCAAATTACATTGTCAATTATAATTAATCAGTTAATCTTTATATTATTATTGTGAAGCGAAAACCTTGGTTCCCTCTTTAACAAAATTGCGCGGACGGAGGAGTGTGAAATTTGGTACACTTAGTTTATATGGAAAAGGACTGGAAAAAGCTAATATTTTTATATAATATGCATTAGAAATACATTAAATTAAATAAATCACTCATTGTTTACGTTTATACTGCCAATGTCAAAAATATTGTTAATTTTAAAGTCATAATAGTTTGTGATCACATCCTATGTTACGTACCCTCCTTGGATCAAATAGTCGCACAGAGTAGAGATTGTCGCCAAAGACTTTATATTATAAGTTTATATTTACGGTCGAATTTCGACCACAGGGCGACCTCTAATAATATTAAGTGAACAATAATCGTAGTTCAATGTTGTTTATAGCTTGAAACCCTTAAAAACAATGTAATTTTAATATTTTTGAGAATTCTGTCACCTGTTTTGTAGCAGCAGTCTGATTTAATTGTAATATTGAAAGTAATTGAATTAAATTGTAATATTATTGATAAGTCCATGTATGATGATTGCGTGTCTATTGCGCCATGACCGTAAAATGCATTTTTCGCGGTAAATTTAGCGCCACCATACAAATCACGTTACAGAAATTCTCGTTTTGACGGCAGATATCGCGCGATATTTGCCTGTCGCATGCTAGCTGCAAGTTCGGTAATAAGCGTGTGGACGTAGCATCGCACGTAGACTGGATTCAGTGTCTTTGTTCTCATAGATGGATGCAAGGAAGGTACAATTAATTCCTAATGTAGTAAATTATGTGACAATTGTCTTAATGAATGTAATTTTTCTAGTTCTTAATTATTTTTAACTGCTTTTATCCATTTATTTGTATGTTATCTATTTAGTTCGTAATGACGGATATAGCAGATTTTATTCATAAGTAAAGTTTAAATAATACCTTTAAGCTTGTAAATATTAACGTTGAAATATATGTACAGCTGTACAATTTACCAAACTACCATATGTAATTGGCTAAATCGTGTTAGTCGTAAGGCACCAAAGAAATCAGTTTTTAACAGTGACAGAAATATATTTTTGTTGATTCTTCCTCCGCCAATATTATCCACAAGAACTTGATGTTTTGAATAAGTTTCCTTATTGAAATATATTTATGTGACAGATGTTTGAATTAAGGCAAAACCTGGTACGACATGGTACGACATCTTCTCTAATATTTGATAGTGGCATCACTCTACCATCGAAATAACTATTATATTTTTTCAATGCACTGCAGACTACACTCTTAAAATTAATTCGTAATTACTGAATGTTTACGAATATTTTTAAATTACGAGTATTAATACAATTCTCAACAACAGTTTTTTTCGGTTTAATAAGTCGGTTTAATTTTTTTATTAAATTTTTAATTCATTGGTATACAATACTTTGTTTACATTTTAAGCCATATTACAAACAGATATCCATTTTTCTTCAACTTGTACGTTAATACAATATACTCGTTATTTCAGAAGTTATTAAGACTTATGTATTATAATTATGTGGTATTGCTATCTCTATACTTATTTTTAATTAGCGCGGTCGTTATATTATGTTCTTTATCTGACATTACACTACCAGGAATGCATTTATTAATTATATTATTGTAGAAAATTATAATGAGTAGGTAATTATAATCTTTCAAGTGTGCCTGCCTATCTATGTATAAATATCTACCTCAATGTGCATGAAGTTTTTAGTTCCAATCGTTGATGTATGTTTGTTCAAACTTCACAAGTGTCAATGTCAGTGACGTTGCATTGAAAATAACACGTTTAATTTACGACAAAACGTTTAATACTACCTACTATGTACTCTATATATATACTCGTAGCTAGCATGAACCCACTCAACTCGCCTCCGCTGCCCGTGAACTCAGCACGAGAGCATTCAGCCATAAACTGTGACATTTTACTGACATTGCGTCTATTACTCGTCTGACATTTCCAGCCTGTAGCAACTCTGTAGGTAAAGGTAGCATTTAGTGCAGCAAGCTTAGTAATAAAACAATAGTTTTATTATTAATATTACAACCTTATTAGACATGCAAACAGTTATTCAAGTTTAATATTTTACAATACTGTCCTTAAGCGGCTGCAAACAGAACGAATAAAGTTTTATGCGTGCGACATATTTTAAGCGCAGATAGGTCGGTATTAACCTCCAAAGTAATTCAACCGTAACAGTTTACCCTTACAAGGCGTTTAGTACCTACTTAATGACCGATTTGCGATCTATTTAACACGGTTCGTTCACCGTGCTTACTTGGTGAAGCGTACAGCACAGATGCGGTTATCGCGCGTTTATTTTCTCGCTTTGCTCTTTATAAAGAGTTGGCTGACGCACTCGCAAGGAGAGGTCGTTGAACTGCACAGCTGCAGGCAAGTATTTCGTGCGCGGACGCCGACTAGAGACGTCCAACCTTGCTAGGCCAACTTTTTTCTACTTGCCAATGTTACCTAGCCAGTCAGTCAGTAACTGACAAAAAGAGAACGTCAAAGATAATATAATAGTACTTACTGTTACTAAGACAAGAGACTTATTTTTATTTTAAATAAATAATATACTTACTTTAATGATCAGTAACATTTTAAACAGAAACTGGAGTCTCAATTTAAATGTAGAATTCTTATTACAATTTAGTTAACAAAAGACAACGCCTAAGTAATATGTACACGAAGGAATATAATTATAAATTATGATTATGAATGCCGTAACTATTTATGAAAAAAATTCCGTACGTCATATTAAAAACACGTTTTTGTAAAAATAAAGGTCGCTTAAACGCGTGCATGTGTAATACAGTGTAAACTCAAGTTCGGTGAGTTTACGCGTCAGGTAATCGTCGCGCCCAGTTTCCCACACCCCGGCATCGCCGCATCGAGTGGCCCCCCTGGGCCTCCCTGGGCCCCCTTTAACGCCACGTGGACGCAACAAGTGTCGCGTGGACGCATGCGCCTGCCGGTGTACCCCGCGCCCCGTCGACTGTGGCCTAGGGAAACCAAATCGTTGCTGTACTTTTCCACTTACTCTACCGTTTTAGGTCAAATATTTACTTTATAAAGTTACTACGAACCTATTTATTTACCGTTAAATTAAGTAGAAAACGCGACTATTTCCGATGATGACACAATTATTGAAATCTCTTAAGTTCTGTATTGGCATTTTGACAAATTATACTTATGTAAAATGTACAAAACCAATAATTACTCTATCATACGTCACACAGATGTTATCAAAAATAATCAAAATAAGAATAGGGGCAATGTTTTCAAACACCTAGTTTGTAATTCGACCTTGAAATTGTTACGTAAACAATACTTGTTGCGTCAATTTGTAAACTCATAAACAGTGGTTTATTTGTGTCTTAATCAAAATTAGATAATACATATACAAAGGTAATAAGTAAGCTTTTTGTTTTGATGATAGTTTAGATTTTACATATTGATATACGTAGTATATATTATGTTTATTCTAAGTCAACTACGAGGACACTGTGACATTGCAGTTCTGAATTAGTACTGGTTTTAAGATTTAACGATAGAGTTTTTGACATACAGATTGTCGTTATTGCGTGGATTTTCGGTGTCTTACTATAATACATTATGTTCCATGATATGTCTATGTGTACTTGTTTGTGTCCCTTGAAAGCAAATACTTATAAAATGGTAAATATAACAGAACCTAATATTAGTGGGTCTATCTAGATGTAGCGTATTTCTTTCGGGCTCTAATTTATCACATTATTGTGTAATGACACACGATATCTTTCGGGATCTCGCTTATAGACGGAAAAATACCTTGAATATTAATAATAGCGTATAATATAATTTCATTATTCTCTACAGTAGTATAGTAGCAGCAGTTAGTCGTAGGTTCGAATATTATGCTTGTTGTTTCAGATTGTTATTATTTTATTTATTTATAAGAAGCGTTAATTATTTTTTTTAAATTTCAGTTGTATAGTCCATACTACTGTTATACATGCGAAAGTGTCTGTCTGTATGGTCTGATTTCACGGCTAAACGTTGGGCCGATTTTGATGAAATTTAGAATGGAGATAGACAGAGGAAAGACGTAGGCTACTTTTTTTATTTACGCGGACGAAGTCGTGAACAAAAGCCAATCTTTAATATTCTCAACTAAGTTTTCTTATCGCCATGTGGAAATGAGAAAATTTTATATTTTTGTCCGTTTCTCTTACATCCGTTTATATTAAAATTTCATGATTTATTTGAATTTATTTGCGCGTTGCAATCACTAGGACGAAGCATCATTGACAAACTCCAAATTGGGATTATAGTAAAGAGTGTAGTTACAAAATATACTTATTAAAATGTTGTATAAATGAATATTGGACAAGCGTGTGTCGTATATTAACATATGGTGAATGTGAAGCTAAGCTGAAGAAAACAATTATTATAAATCTTTGGTTTGAAATTATTTTATACTATTTGCTTTCGGCAGCTACAGAAAGTATATTATTGCAACATATTTCAAATTTCCTTATGTTTTGTAGATACTTATAGCTTAAGTATAGAATATAGACAATATTAGAAACGAATTACAAATGTATTTCGTACTTTTTTAAGATAATCTTTATTATAAAATAGAGCTTTACTGCTTCAATAAAGAATCTTTCAAGCCGTTATTACTTCATGGATTTAATGTTAAAACGTTTTTTTTTATTTATATTTTACTAGCGACCAATCCCGGCTTCGCCCGGGTAGGATGTATTATAATAACCTTTCGGAAGAAATTCTCTAAATTATAGTAAAAACCGTATGAAAATCTATTGCGTAGTTTAAGGCGACGCATTGGAAATTTTGACGTCAGAGATCTCAATTTCAAGTGCAAAACGTATGACAGTGATATTTGGTATCCTGATTCTTCATTTCAGTGGTTTCATTTTGACAGTGCGATACACGGTTGGTTAACTTTTGTAACAGAAAAAAAATATCAAAGAAATCTTTTAAAACAGAGATTTACATTTTTCGGAGTAACGGGAAATTTAAAATTCTCTGTATAGTTTCTGTATAGTTACTTACTATACTTTAACCATATTTCTCAAAATGACAGCTGGATTTTGTAAAATTAATAACAGTTTTTAAAATAAACAAAAATAACTGTTTATTCGTATTTTTCGTAGCGCGCGCACGTTTGCATATAACAAAAGGTCTATTTTAGATTAAATTATTATTTATCAATGCGTCTTAAAAGAACTAAACACACAAATAGACAGAAATAGTGACTTCGTTTCATACGTTCAATTTTTCAGAATTTGCTGAGCAGTTTCCAAAGAGTGCTATAATTTGACAGACAAACTAGCCTAAAT
The DNA here is from genome assembly GCA_907165235.1 of Zeuzera pyrina. Classification (NCBI taxonomy): domain Eukaryota; kingdom Metazoa; phylum Arthropoda; class Insecta; order Lepidoptera; family Cossidae; genus Zeuzera; species Zeuzera pyrina. Next base: position 17,938,453 of record OU015624.1, read on the forward strand.
ACAGGAAATGAAAAGGCACCGTTTTCTGCCAACGATTTGCACAAATGCTCATATCAGTTAAAACACAAACGCGCGCTCCTTTAGTATTAAGCAGGAAGCAGATCCGGCACCTGTCTAATGGTTTTAAAAAATATAGAATAGAATACGTAAACAATGCCAAATTGCGCTGTAAAGTGGTGTGGTAGCGTGACAGTCGTGAAAATAGTTTCAACAAGGACAATATCACGTTTCATCGGTAAGTATAAAATTAATAATAAAAATTTATAACAGAAAAATGCAGAGCTCTAGTGATACTGGTTGCTGGTAGCTTTCAGTCAGCGTTTGTCCTTGTCTAGCAAGCTATAATTATATGCTGCGTCCTCACTCTTACAAGATGGCACGTGTAAGTAGGGATGCGAAAAAACGTATCAATTTATCAATATCTTTTCCATTAATTTTGAGAATTTATAATGACTACCATTCTTTAAAATTACATACCTGATTCCATATTATAATAAAAATCTTGTTTCTTTTCTACTATAGTTCCAAACTTAATTAAGTAATTAAAATATTTATTACATACATTTTTGAATGATTGTTTTTAAATTGAAAATTTAATGATTTAAGATTTTAAGACAATAAAAATAAATAAAAGCAGATACCCGTACTAATTTTGTAAATGCGAAAGTCTGTCTGTTAATTTAATGATGAATGTTTCTTTTTTTCAAAAAATGCGAATGGCTGTTTCTTTACAGAAGAATGTTTCTTTGTACATTTGTTTTCAATGCGTTCTTATACCATTTGTCTGATTGCGATGAAACTTTAGTGAGTTGTTGTGCCCACCCCTGGGAGGTTTCTGTATATGCGACGTCATAAATAAATCCAATATGGCGTATACTCCGAGTTAAAAAATAAAAGACCTTCAGCAATATAAATATCAAATGAAATGGTATACACAGGAACAGTTTCTGTATATGTGACGTCATCATAAATCTAATATGGCAGATAGCAGATACTCCTTTGAAGGAAGTAATTTTTTTGTACGACACGAACAATATGGGTATCAAATGAAATAGAATAAGCAGGGGAAGGTTTCTGTATATGTCATAAGTATGATAAGTGATGTCATAAATGGCGGATGCCTCATGGTAGGCAGTAAGTTTTCTGTTCAACGCCAGCAATATGGGTGTTAAATGAAATGGAATAAGCAGGGGAAGGTTTCTGTATATGTGTCATCATCATAAATCCAATATGACGGATGCTCCGTAATAGGATGCAACTTTTTCAAGACTTCCAGCAATATGAGTGTCAAATGAAATGCAATAAGGAGGGGAAGGTTTCTGCGTAAGTGACTTCGTCAATAATCCAATATGGCGGATTCTCGATGGTAGGAAGTAACAAAAAGAAAAGGCTACTTTTTATGAAAAATCTACGTCTAAGAGAGAGAAAGGAAACACTAACCCAGAAAAGTCACGGTAACATTTTCCACGCAAACGAAGTCGCGAGAACGGTTAGCATATAATAAATTAGTCTACAAAAAAATAGTTAAAATGAATAAATGCGCACATTTTAGGGTTCCGTAGCCAAATGACAAAAACGGACGCTTGTAATTTCATCCTGGTCCATCTGTCGATCAGCAAGTTACAGCCACGTCACTCGGAGAGTGCTGTCACTATATTATACAGAAGTAGAGTAGGTGTATAATATACGCTACGCTAGGTGTATAATATATGCTTTACAACGGCGTAGTAAAATGTGCAAACGAATGCCTGTCCCTATAAAACTGTTATATAAATGAGTGGGTTTATAAATTGTGTGCTCTTTTTTTACGACTTTGGGGGTGTCGATTTTCTATAAAAAACATTCGTTAGATTTCTTTAAGTTAATAATAATACTAATAAAGTGACCACATTTGTCATTTTAGTTCAAAGTAGTAGGTACTGAGTGCTGACCACAGTTGCTCGCTTTTGGAATATTTTTCCATGCCTGAGAGCGGATACTATACCCTGTAATGCTTTAGCCCCGAAGCACCCACAATTTGTCAATTTAATTTTTTGTTAAAAAATTTTACATCAAAAAAACACGTACTACCGAAGCGAATTTGATTTGTATTTCTATTCTAAATTTTAGATTTTTTGTCACTATTTCAAAATAAAGAATCTTGTCTTGATTATATAATATATATTATATTATTTCTATTTTTAAAATAAGCTTATGAAAATAATTTTTGTACTTATCGATATATATAATATCTACGAGTACATCACTTTTTCGTCGAGTACGTGACGTTACCGTGCCGCCCGCTTCCCATTCCTCTAACCTTGACAGAATAGTTTGCTTAGAAATTCGTAAACATTTCATGTCTCTAGGGTAGTTTGTCTGTATATAATTTACACAAAGTAACGTGTTATACTTAAGTGAATTCATTTGATAACCCTTCTCACATTGCCGCTATGTAAATGTAACCAGCAAATTCAAATTTAAAATTCACATTTAGAATATCATGTCTGTGGTTGAGCCAATATTTTGTTACTGCAATTATTTGGTTCTTAATTTTAGTTGAGCAAGCACGTCAAATGGCCTTTGAGAACAACTTCTGTGAGCTGTGATAAACAGACAGATTTGATTTCATAGCTACTTCGTTTGAGCAATTTTGTTACGTGATAAAACTCGGAGTACGGAACAGTAAAATAATTCGAACGAGTTTGTATTCGTCGCTGGTAATACACCGGGCGTCGCTGATCGGGCCCGCAGCAATTATACAGCGATTACGCGACGGTGCGTAAACTTTACGTAATTAAGCTGCTCAATTCGCCACCCGTAGTCCCCACCGCGCTATATATTACATAACGTAAAAATCACACACCCGCATTATGAGTAAGAATACGCGTTGATGATTCAAAGTAGAAATAGAATACGCGCATATAAATGTAGAAATAGTATCGAAGTAAACAGTTTCCTGAATTATTCAATCTATAACTAAAGCTTGGTTTGTTGGTGCGACAGTCCTGAGGTTGGTCTGGCCGATTCTGGTCCGACCATGTCTGATCTAACCAAGTTTGCTCTAATCAAGTCACTGAGGACACTAAATGTCCTCAGATAGAACAAGCTCAGTATTTTACATAGTAGCTGTGATTGTCTGAACATTTATATAATTTTAATTTCTTAAGTGTATTGTATCCAATTTTTTTTTTAAACACGCTATTGGCTGTTTATGTAAAAAATAATTTTTACTTAAAATAGAACATATTAAAACTCTAAAATGACAACAGATTATTTTAACCTATTATAGTGAGATCAAATATTAATCAAATTTTTTACTATAATATGATTTCTACCTTCATACTTACTACAGAAACGCTTCAGCAGGTATATTTGTAAAGGGGGTGTAGATAGATTCATATTGTTTTTTGGTATGTCACAGAGTATGACCTCTTCTGTTTATAGTACCTACTGTAATCTGATTTTCTAACTTCAAACTATTACAATACATTCACTTAAGTTTTTCCGCGCTTGAAAATCTTCATAATGTATATATTATGCGGCAATGTAGCAGATAATTATTCCAGACATTTACAAGCAGTCACACAATAGGTGTGACTCCAAATTAGCACTTAGGCTTATAGTTTATACTATATAGTAGATCGTACCCTAGTACGAGCCTAAATGCTTAGTTCGGAGTCACACCCATTGTGTGACGGCCTGTAATTGCTAGTGTGATTCCAAATTGAACACTACCTAGGTTTGTATTGTGGATACCATATAACGAATAGTTCCTTTCCCCAAATTAACTTAACCGAGAATCGAATCGGGTTACTCAGCTTGGAAAGGAGATGCTGGCTCTAACTACCGCATAAGTCTAATATTTTCAAAATATGTTTAATGCAGAATATACCACCTGTTTAGATTTCTGAAGTAAATATTATTTGACAGAATGAGTGATGAAAGATTGACGAATCTACAGAGCGAAAGTGAGTGTTAGCAGAAGCCAAGGATCACCAAGGCTGATTTGTGAATATAGTCAGTGTCAGCTGGCGGAAATGTCGAAAGCACTCACATACCTAGGCAAAAGTGTGTAAGGAAAATGATAAGATTTGAGGAGGCGATAGAGGTAAGTAAAGACTACGAATCTTGGCGCTCCTCCCTTTCTGACTACCCCGATTGGGATACAGCTTGAAGATATTTATTTGACAACTGAAATAAAACCCAGTCATTTAATACATGATATCTCTTCCTTATCTCATCAAAAACTAGCTTTTGCCTGCGACTTCGTTCGCGTGAAGTTCAAAGACACAATAACTTTATAAATTATAGCCTGTGTTATTCTCATGTATGAGCTCAATTAAAGTTCAATTAAAATCCATTGAGTAATTTTTGCGTGAAAGGGTAACAAAAATCCATACATCATCCAGCCTTACAAACTTTCGCATTTATAATATTAGTAGGATTATTATTCATTGGAAAATTAATAATAAGCCTAAAAAACTAGTAGCAGTTTAGTCAGAATCCATGATCTATCGTATTTTGCGTACAATCTGATTGAGTGGCGTTATATTGAGGCCACCTTGATCTGTTACCATGGCAACGGAATTACGCGCGACGCTAGGCTAGTCACGGCGGCCGCGGCGGTACGTTATAAAAAGTAGCTTTTCTTTTTCTTTTCTTTAAATTACATACAAAAATGTAGGATAGGTAGATATGTACTTTCGTATATACTACTTTTTTATTAAAGGTACAAGAGTCTTTTGTTGTGAAATTCCACTTAATAAGCTGTGAATTGTAGCCATTCGAATAAAATGTACATACATAGGTATATGAGTAGAGATAAGTAGCTTATAAAGCTTATTTTGATATAATTTTCGACGTAAATCACCCTTTTCGACACAATGATACCTCATGTTTTATGTTGAACAGATTTTATGAGGGAACATATGAAATCATGACCTTTTTCTTAACCATAGTCTAGTAAGGAAAAGACTACGCCTGACTTTTTTTTACTATAGCTAAAAAAATATAAATGACGAAGTATTTGCATGTATATCTATATAAATATAGTATATATTATAGTACAGGCAAAATAGTGAAGCTACTTCCTTCACTTGCCAATATATTATCCTAAAAATAATAAGCGAAACGTAAAAATAAAAACGAGAAGTAAGCTGAGCGAAATTGCGAGTACCGAAATATCTGTAGAAAAAAGTTCTTACAGCACGGGTTTCGTTTTGCTTTTTTTAACTATTGTGTTTCACTTTCTACAAACACGTGTAAGTGAAAGATGATGAATGCCTAACTAGATGAACAGTACTGCTAGAAGAAAAAAATTAATTGTGTTCGCACTTCACTTTTTCGTAGGCTGTGTCTCATAATGTGTTTAAGTGTGTCAAACATGATGTTTATCTTAATAAAAGAGCTACGAAAGAGTGCATTTTGTAATATATATATATATATATATATTCATATAGCATATACGTACTATACGTAATGTATACTTACGTATGTATACTGTATAAATATTGTTCCATATTTTTATAATTACGTTACAGCAAAGTTGATAAATCGAGTGTCTCTTGTTCATCTTTATACACTTAAAGCTTAAACAATACACATATAAATTCGTGTGTATGTTAGTAATCGTGTAACTTCTGAATGTGTAAACCAATTGAAGTCATATTCCTACTATTATATTGGTTTTGTTAAGATAATGGTTCATAGCATTATAGAATCCGATGGTTGGCATTCTACAAAATGCGGGAAAACCGCGGGGCATAACTAGTTTCCTTATAAAAATATATTTACATGTACGTAGTATTACAATATCTTGTAATCATGAATACTTAATGAAACTTTTCAGTAATTAAACCAATGAATGGAGCAATTTAATTTTATTAGGCCCACCAAAGCTCATCCATTGGAAGTGCACTTGATGAGTATATTGTAAGTGAACAAATAGGGAGAAAGAGATATGTTTCTTTACACTGCAAGTAAAAATGCTCGTGGAAAACTAAAAATAAAAATTTCACGTGTAATTAATAAATAATTCTATTCACGAGGCATTAATTTTTACAGATATCAAATGAATACAAAATTATAATGAAGTACTATGTACTAAAGTATATAGGTAACAGTGTGCTGGAAAATGTAAAGCACCTGTTTATATTTATTCAGCCATAGTATAATGTACAGTCAGCATCAAAAGTATCTGATCAAAGTAAACTCTTACAAAAGGTGACATATTTACTTCTAGTTCACAAGTGACACTATCTTTAGTTCGAAAAATTAGAATATTCTAATCATCGACTCATTGTCGTCATATGTGCGGTGTCACTCGCGGAAAAAATAAGCAATGGAGAGATACACAATATAGCGAGATTCGGTAACAGCGTTATTGTAAAAATGCAGAAAAACATTATAAGATGGTTCGGGGATATAGAAAGAATGAGTGATAAAAGACTGACGAAAAAAATCTGCAAAGCCTAAATGAGTGGTATCAGCAGTCAAGGAAGACCAAGGCTGAATTATGAAGATCAAATACTCGAGAGTGCTTGTTGCCTCAGTGAAAGTGTATGAGGATGATGATTAAATTTGAGGAGGTGAAAAAGGCACTTTTTGATTACTCCGTTGGGGATGTTACGAAAATATGTATAGGTATTGTTGTCATAAAATGTCTATGCCAATCACTTCTCTTTTGTGAACCATCATCGTCTTTTTTGTGTTCTGTAGTCAAATTAGCAAAAACCTGCTAAAAAACGTTTCAAATACGTAATAGTTCAGGGTTTCATAGCAATTTCAGACGAAGTAAGATTAAAATGAAAAAGAAAAATTAGGTTCAAAAGAATTATTTTATTATTAGTATTTCATTTTTGGATCTGGGTTACCAATTTAGATACGTCTCTGAATCAAATGTTTGCTTAGTAAGTGTAATGACGGAATATATAGGCTGTGACATACGGACAGGCATACATATCAGCAAAGGAGAGAATTTTTAGCAAATAAGAGCGTTTTTTTAGTTGGTTTAAGTCCGACACTATTCAGTCGGCGTAGAGTCCGGCCGAGTGTCCGTGGCGATTTTTTCCGTTCTCAGAAACACATGAGGGATATAAGAACTCCGTTTTAACCATTTCGACTGCAGAATCCTAAAAGCTGAACTTTTATAGTTTCGTAATAATTGTCTGTCTGTCCATTTATCATATCATAGGTAGCCGTTTATTCCATCCTTTTATTTGTTTTAGACCACTCCCTTTTGTGAATTTTTTAATTTCAGTTTTGACTTGTTCTAAATTGCTACTGAACCCTACGTTAATGCGTCTTCAACATGCTCTTAATCGTTTTTGTATATGTAGTTAATTTTTATAAATTACTTCTGTGACTGACTGTACCTAAAAGCTTACGTATTTGAAAATTGTGTATATATCATCATTTAGACAGAATACCCATTCTAATTATATAATAATATAGGCTATTTCAATGCCTAATGACACAATTACTACATTAATACGATACTCCTTTATTTATTAGTGTAGGTATTTAATGAAAATTATGTAGTACCCATGAAGGGTAGTACCTAATAAAGTAAAAATACAAGCGTTCCTAATAAAAAACAATGTAAATAGGTTGTTTTCTGTTTATAATCATAAACTATTTTTTATCTATTTTCTGTCTTATTCAATTTTGTACATGAATTTTTTACATCAAGTGTAAAATTGTCTGAAAAAAAATACTAACATTTTTTTATTCGTTCTCAAAGGCTAATATAACGTTCTTATTTATCCACGTTTTCCTCAAAATGCCTTTCTGTACTAAGCCGATAATTTGTTCTGTCCAACACCATATTTGTCGTTTTTTTGGTCGGTTTGGATGTTGAATGTTTTAAGTTTTCTTACAGGTACTGTTATTTACAAAATATATACTTATCCTTTTTTATACCTTGATTTTTATAATCGATATACGTGTATTGTTCGAGTTGCATATGTCCATCATAAATTATTATACTTGATGATAACTTCATTTTACGAACATCCACTGCGTCATTTCCTATCGAAGTGAAGAAAGCAAGTAAAGAAAATCAAGGCGTAACAAAACAACTTGATGCCTTTGAGCTTACAGATGGCAAACTTTTAATAGTTTCACAGTTAATGTGTACGTTTTACACTAACATTAATTACGTAGTATCTATCCACTTAAAACTGAAACTCGTTTGTGTTGATTGACACAAATAATAATAATATTACCTCCATCGAAGAAAAGAATATAAATAGGTACAGGAAATATTCATCAGGATAATTAGATCATTTTTCGAATACATTTCTGATCATATTCAAACGCTTTACCTGAACATCGTCTTCATACACAAACGTAACTTATTCATGTACATAAAACAGACTTAAAATTCTCAATACTGTGACTAAACGCGCCACTTTCTTGACTCCGAAGTCTTGTAGTCTAGTAGTTTTGTCTTGAAGTCTTGAATTACGATTTCTACATAGAGGGTGTTTTTCAGTAACAATTTGTTACTTAGCAATCCATAACCATATTTTAATTAATAATCTCTTACGACTGGCAACGCTTTAAAAAATACTTATAGGTACCTAAACAATGCTATATAACGCCATTTGCGCTGATATAGTAACTGTCTTCATTAATAGATAACACAGTAATATTATAAAGCACTTGCCTTTAGCTGTAGATTTATCATGTGACTTATCGTCAAATTATGTCGAATCATTTTATACTTAACGTTTCTAACTGATGCTAACGGCGATCAGGCTCGGGATTTGTGATCAGGGTTACTAATATTTTTTATTTATTTTTTGATTATTGCATGTCACTGAGATGAGTAGGCTGATGGAATTATTGGTTAACATAAAATCAGGTGTTCAATACTCATAATGCTACGACTCATAAAAGGTAAATTTAAAACGAAGTACTGAGCAACATCTGAGATTTGATTAATAACTCATTTCTCTAGCCTTCAATTATAGTGATTTTTATTAAAGTTTCGAAAGAATGATGTTATCATTGCGTGAGATTTGACGATCAGAAAGATAACTTTAGCTGTAGATTTATCAGTGAATTATCGTCAAATTATGTCGATTCATTTTATGCTTAGCGTTTGTAAGTGACGCTAATGGCGATCGGGCTCGGGGATTGCGGTCAGGGTTTGTGTTATTTTTTATTTATTTTCAATCATTGTAACTTTGCAATGTGTTTACAAATGTATGGTAGACCTATGCTGTATTGCAGCACAAATTGGGCTGGCTCGCCCGGTGAAATACCACCCTCTCACAGAATATGGCGTGAAATAACATCATCTATTGCTGTTGTGTTTCGTTCGGTGAGTGAGAGACCCGGTGGCCCATCTCCCCCCTCCCTCTCCTTTCTCTTTTCCCCTAAAAGCCGACAACGCATCCGTGATTCCCCGGACGTTGCGGGTGTCCATGGGCGGCGGTGATCACTTTGCACCATGTGACTCGCTTGCTCGTTCGTTCCCTCTTATAAAAAATACAATAAAGTAGGTACAGTACACCAACTTTCAGCGAGATGAGCAAGTGTGATGAAATTATTGCTTAGCTAAAATCGGCAGTTCAAGACGCATCCTGCGACCCACAGAAGGTAAATTAGAACGAATTGCTAAGCAACATTTGAGATTCGATCATTAACACTTATTTCCTTAGCCTTCAATTACAATGAATTTTATTAGTGTCAAAAGAACAATATAACATCGCGTGTGTGTTGACGACCAGAAAAAAAACGATTGATAGGTATCGTATTATGTGACCCTGATTATAGATAACGAATGGTCAATTCGTTACAATCCAAATCATAATGTCATAAAATATGTAATAAACCGAAAAATAATCCATGCCATTTAAACACATTCAACAATACTACAAGTTATAAAACTCTTTAATAAAAAAATTAAACTAAACGGTATGATGCTTAGCATCCTTTATGACTACCCCTTGACAGATACTGAGCTGTCTGTTATGTATGTGCAGATGTACTACTACTCAAAAAACTAAAAAATTTGGAGAGTAAATGACACCCACACTTAAGCCAACTGGGAAAAATTCGTTTTCTAATTTGACCTAGTTGGAGATTGAAGCACCACCCCCACATCGTACACGAGCCAACGTCCGAAACCTTAATAGTTGGTCCAATTTTAAGACTAGTATTCACTGTTTTTATACATTCATCTTCCTTCATAAGCAACATACGAACCAAAGAGAAATTTAAATATCTGGATATCAAAAGCAGCTAAACTAGTACTATTTTCTCCAAAAGATTTATTTACGTAGATGCTATGTTTCAGATATTTAACTAATTTTTCAGAAAAATTTTAGAAGTTAAACATTTCTAGTCGATGTTTATGTTACTTACAATAATGTTGAATTGAATTTGATATTCTATCAAATCGTAAGTTACGGTCTTCCAGAGCATTTGTTAACTCCACACAACATGTAACGACAGTCGGTACCGTTGACACCTGTCTACGGACATTATCCGCCACGACGATCACTAACAGACACACCTGTAGGTGACTATTTCTAGAAAAAGAAAATGTATATTTAACTAACTGTACAAAAGAAGGTTCTCTTTTCCTTCGTATTTATATACGTTTAAGTATGCGCACTTTTTTCTCAAAAAATATTGGATTGATTCTAATGATTTTCCACTCATCTAATTTTTATATTTCTGGAAAGGTCTACTGATTCTTATCATTTTTCCACTCACGTAATCTTTATATTTCTCGAGAGGTCTCAGTATATTGTAACAGACAACAAATTGTAACAGACAAAGTATTTAACAAACCAATTAATATTATATATTGAAAAAAAAATGCATTACTGTACCTAATTAAGTTTAATATCTTTCCTAATACATTATAATTCACTAGGAAATTATTTATTACGCGAATATGATTCAGTCTGGCGTCAACTCAGTACATCACTTTATCAAAACTAACGTCACTGACCGTGTAATGTTTTAGCTGATAAAACTATAATAAAATTTAAATATCATCAGTCTAGGATGAAGGAACTGAAGGTGTAAGCTCTATCTTAGATTAGTAGTCGCAGACTCCACGTGTATAAAGTTTTGTAGTTGTCTCCAGAGTAATGAACCAAATATTTGACCGCACGCTCAGACCTACATACCTTGGTGAACTTCAATAATAATGAGCCATTTAGAATTAATAATGAAATAATGAATACTTACATTTTTTGTTTAATAACTTTTGAAACGAAAACGAAAATGTGAATTGTAAATGGGCTATACATTGCTCTCTAAAGACAAAGGAAGAGGTTTCTTTTGGCTTCGCATTAGTCGGATCAAAATTTGTAGTTGTTGGAGAATTTTGTTGAATTGTAATCATATACGCAATTCAATTGAAAAATTTTATCATGTTTTTTAATAATTAGTAGGTATTTATTAACAACATTTCATTTCATTTAACTTACATAGTTATTTTATAAAAGTAAGTAACATGTTTTTATCAATGTTGTTATTTTATAAACAGTTATATTCTCATTCTCAATATGTAAAGTGTTTCAATTCCTATTTTAGTTGCTACCTACATTCAATAGCTTTATACCTACTACTTTATATTTTAGTTTTAGCAACCGCGTTGGTAAGACAAAATAATGTACCAAATGCGTCGCCCTAGCAACCTACTATTTCTTTCTTCGTCTTTAAGCTCAAATACTGCGATGCGTAATTTTGTTGGGGATATATATTGGGTCCTTACATATGAAATTAGCGTTTTGTCATACTGACCATTTTGATCTGAAATATCTCTTCTTTGGTTAAGAATTCCAAATTCAAATTTATAAATTCATTAGGCTGGTACATTTGAGTTTTGAAAACAGTCATTCATTTGTTTTTTTCCTCATTATTTTTTTCTTTGACGTCGCTTATTACCGCACAATGGAAAACATGAAATATCGGTATATTTACGAGTACGAGTTCTACCGTGGCACCAGTGCTGCAGAAACAGCTCGAAGGATTAATGATGTGTACGGCGCTGGTGTTGCAAAAGAAAGCACAGTACGTTTTTGGTTTCAACGTTTTCGTTCTGGAAATTTCGACCTTCAGAACCAACCCCGTGGACGGCCGGAGACCAATGTGGAAAATGAAGAATTAAAGGCTATTGTGGAAGCGGATCCATCACAAAGCACTTCAGAGATAGCTGCAGGCTTCGGGGTAAGTGACAAAACTGTATTAATCCACTTGAAGCAAATCGGGAAAGTAAAAAAACTTGAACGATGGTACCTCATGAATTGAGTGAATCGAACTTGCAAACACGCGTCGACTGCTGTGTTACTTTGCTCAACCGACACAATAATGAATGATTTTAAATCGAATCATTACTTGTGATGAAAAGTGGATAATGTACGATAATCGGAAGCGCTCGTCGCAATGGCTGAACCCTGGAGACCCAGCCAAATCCTGCCCTAAACGAAAATTGTCTCAGAAAAAGTTACTTGTGAGTGTTTGGTGGACTAGCGCCGGTGTCGTTCACTACAGCTTTCTAAAATCTGGCCAAACGATTACGGCAGATATCTATTGTCAGCAACTGCAAACCATGAAGTAAGAACTAGCTGCTAAACAACCGAAATTGGTCAATCGCTCTAGGCCACTGCTGCTTCACGACAACGCAAGACCACACTCTGCATAACAAACAACCACTAAGTTAGATGAGCTACAATTGGAAAGTCTGCGACATCCACCGTACTCTCCGGACCTTGCTCCAACAGATTACCATTTTTTCCGGAATTTGGACAACTTCTTACAAGGAAAAAAATTCAACTCCGATGCGGCAGTCCAAACCGCCTTCAAAGAGTTTATTGATTCTCGCCCCCATGGTTTTTTTAGTAAAGGAGTCAATGAACTACCTATGAGATGGCAAAAGTGCATAGATAACAACGGTGCATACTTTGATTAATTAAATATATTTTACAAAAAAAAATTGACTTTATATTCCTCCCGTACAAAACGCCAATTTCATATGTAAGGACCCAATATTTAAAATTTATTGTTAACTATTAACAACTGCAAACTTATAAATTGATAGTTAACACTTTTTTTTTGTTAGATTAGGCTAGGTCTTTTTACCACAATGCGCGTGCCGAGCGAGCGAAGCGAGCGTGCCGCGGAAGCGGCTGGTGAAGCGCGAGAACGGAATCAGCTTTATACGTGGATGTAGTATTAAAACAGGAGTCCGCACTCTGAAGGGATAGTTGAAATCGAGAAATTTAATCATCTCTACAATCCTACATCTCTTTTCATCTTTTTCTGTTGGTTTATCTATATGTTAAATATACTAGGAGGTGTATTTCTGAGTTATTTCCAAGAGCTGTAATGAAACAGGAGTCCGCACTAAAGATATAGTTGATGTCGAGCAATTTAATCTCGTAACATCTTTGTAATCCTTCATCTCCTTTCATCTTTTGCTGTTGGTATATTTATATAAAGCAATCTTATATAAACTAGTAGGTGTATTTCCGAGTTATTTCCAGGAAATAGGAGTCCGCACTCTAAGGAGATAGTTGAAGTTGAGAAATTTAATCTTGAAACATCTCTATCAATTGCACCAACTCCATTCACTGCGCCGGATTTTTCGGCATTGTCAGAATGACAGCTTGCCATGTTAATTTATTTAGTTCATAGAAAATTTTATTTTTCATAGCACAATCTATTATTTTAAATGATTGTTAATTTTTTTTATTGGCAATAATTATTTTATAGCGTCTTAAAATTTTTTAAAGCTTACTCCTTTATTAACATTTTATTGAATAACAATATATTTTTTATTAGCAATTCATAGCAATTTTGTCTATATTTTCACCAATTTTGAAGTGTCATTAAATGCATCCTATTTTACTGTGCATTGATGCTATATTTATGTTGAATAAGACAGTGTGTCGCTAATTAATCTATGTACTTACGAACAAAACATTTTTTTTTAGGTTTCATAGTCTGTCAAATTATTTTTTTTAAATTTAGATCACAATAAACATTATTTCATTCACGATACAATGATACTAAAAAAAATTTTTGAATACTGTAGGAGTTTGTGAAGGACTATAAACTACATACTGTTTGATGGTTTCTCTTACAATAGTAAAAAAAATTAATCGTAATGGTGTGCGATATCCAGTTATACTAAACTAGCGACCCACCCCGGCACTGTTGTACAGTGTGTGACGTAGATCGCATAACTATAGAATGTCTTCATAAACAATATTTAGAGCTGTTTTTTCATTAGACAACGCAAACAGATTTTGGTTAGATGTTACAGCGAAAGGGCTATACATAGCTATACTATACATAGTTGTCCATGTGAAAAACACTGAACGCTCCGACCGCCCGTTTCGCTGCGAACAATTAATAATTTGAAATCTGTGATGTCTTCTAAGATATTCATTTTAATGATATGTTACGAAGGACAATTTTGATCTACATTAAATGCACAACGTATCTAACGTATTTAATTGGATAAGGATTAATACTTGATGTTTAAAATAGCTTTCATAAATAACCCATTATTCTTTAGTAATATGTAAAAGATAAAAATGGTTACTGTGGATTATCCTTAGGAGATAGACATATACCACTGCGGGCTTTTCTGTAGACCTTTTTAAGATATACAATTCCGTAGTACATTATTTTGATTTATCTCGTAAGGTTCAGCCAGCATTAGCAATGTGAGCCCCCAAAAATATGTTTTTTACGACATCATTACAAATTATTAAAATTCTCGGTTTATCTCTACTGTAATGTATTATACGTTATGCATGTATGCAATATGCATGTATTACACATACAAAGCTTCCGGAAAAAATTGTCTCTAAATGATAGTGAAAACCGTATCAAAATCCGTTGCGAGGTTTAGAAGAAGTTAGCGAAGAAACAGACAGACGAAAACAGCGACTGCTTTGTACTATTTAGAGATTTACTATGTAGGAAAAGATATGGTATTCTAGATACCAGAATTTTCTTGGAAATCATGACCTTCACTAGTGCAATCACACGTTACATAGGTCATACATTTTTTTAATCTACAAATAGACGATCATTTCAATGTCAGTTCGCAGCTGAGTTCTAATTGCGCAACTAAACTGTTTACGATTAACGTCAATTTAGCCATCAGACAAAATTGAACTTACTTTTAAATATCTTACTTTTCACTATAAAAGTTTAAAAAGATTTTTCTTCCTTTTTAAAACTATTTTAAAGAAGTACAGTTGTTCTTTAAAATAATTTTTAAAACGAAACGAAATCTTTAATGTAGTCACAGTATCCATGTTTTATTTAAAAAGGTTATTACATTCAAAGAACCACACAGCTATATAGTACTATTTATATATGTATGATGTATGTATATCATAATACATAAATACGAACATGTTTATTATGTAATATAACGGATTACGTCAGTCCAGCTAGGAATGGAGCTTGTTGTATGGAACTGGTATGAACTTTTCAATGACTGTTGCGTTGTGGTAGGAAGCTCATGGGTATGATTTTATTGCGTCTTGACGCTCTATCCACCACGAATCTTCACCACGTAGCGTGAAGTACATATACATATTATGTGTGATGTATGTTTTCAAGTATCGTAATTTATTATAATTTGTGGAATATGAGATTTAATTAAAATTATTTATCGTTCTTAAGTTATTTATAGACGTTGACAAAATAATATGTTCTTCTATGTAATAAAACTACCTTTACAATCATTGTGGTTTTTCTTCCAAATGTTAATTATATATAAATGTGCGTCATAGTTAAAGGCTTAAGCGGACGAATCGAGTAACGAATTCACAAGTAATTTACGTCAGATTGTTTATAAACAATGTCTTTAGATATCAGTGTTATTTTTAGAACGGAGTCATAACGCTAAGATGTTTCAAAACGGTAGAGACGGTTGGGGTAGGTTAAGTTATACTGTTATAATTAGTCAAAAGTATAAACCTTATTTTTTGAAATTGTGTTGACTCATTTTATATTACTATCGCTAATTTTAGATAAAACTTGATATCTTTATTCAGAATGTCTTTATTTTCATTTTTACCTAATATGTGTTAGAAGATGTATAATCATATCAAGTTGAATTGTGGCGAGTCACAGCGCAAAGCCTTACTATAAACACAGTACAAGTAAGCGTACAGTATTCTATCTCGGCAGTGTCCTAGAGATAATTACCTACGGTCGTTTGGTACGTAAACACGCAATAGGGCTACTGACTTGGACTAAATGTTTTTCTTGGGTTACGTATTTGATAATAGGCACTATATTAAATTGTCATATTATCTTTTCATTTTATATTATTTCAAATTTAATAAGTTTTTATTTATATAATTCTACTAGAATTTTTTTTTAGTTTCAAAAGTTTGTGAGTTAGTATGGTGGAAATGGATAAAAAAAATGCATTTTGTATGTAGTATAATTAAAAATCAGCAATAAACTAACTAGATCATTATGATAATATATTTCCTACAAATTAGCAATAGAGAAATATTTCCGGTTTAGATATAGATGTATTCAAACATCCATACACTGAGCATTATGCTCCTAAACTTGATTGACATAATATTTAGTCAGTAAATACGCGGGAGCGTCTCATGCCATCCGACGACAACCGCAGCGCACTCGCGAATGTCGTATGCCGAGAAATACCGAGATTTCGAGCGCGTCGTTTGGGAGCGTTTGTATGAAGATAAAATACTGTATGCATACTTGTACTGTGCTATAAACAGGTAGTGCTAACAAAGTGTGGGTGCAAACATACCGACTATGGTGTCCGATTAGAGAATCTGGAAGTTCAGGGCGACTAGACAAGTGGCAAACGTTTAGTAAAATGGAAACGCTTGCTGGAGTTATTGCTCGTCAAAAATACGATTTGGCTACGTTTTACACGACGATTTTGACACGAATTTACATTTAATTTGATTTAATAGAAAGTTAATAACGTTTGATTACCATTGTTTAAAATTATTTAAAATGTGTTACGCTAGAGTCTAGGTTCCTAAACTTATTTTGTCTACTGAGTCGAGAGATGAGCAGTCGTTGTCTAAGATGCTTCCTAGCTAAATGAAATTACAAATCACCCCCCAGGCCTCTACACAACGCCCCCATTTTTTTTCTGGGTCTCTTACCGCACCCCTTTTGGCCTGCAGCGCCCACAGGGGGGCGTTATCGCCCATTTGGGAATGGGTGATGTGCTATTTGTCACTACTAGCGTTTACGACAATTGAGCCACTTGTCTAGGCCCCCTGATGTCATGTAGACTGTATTTGTAATTTCGCGTATTATATATTATTCTTTCTTAAACCTGGCACCCGTTATTAATGATTTTATTGTAGTTTTAATAATAAGTTAATTAATTAATAAGTGTACTCACTCGTCGTCAGTGGAAAATATTAAAACTAACTGAGCCAACAGACATTGTTCTGTTGATATTTAAATGAATAATAATCCCTTCGAGAAAAGCACTTCACTTATTTCCGAATTTTCCAATTTTCTAGGCAACTTTTCTCGTTTTTCTTTTCTTAAAAACTTTATTCGGACCATTACGAACATTTGAAAAAATAGCAAATCGGTCCAGCCGTTCTTAAGTGATGCTCTTACAACGAACAGTATTTAAGCCGCTTGTCTAGCCGCACTGGTCCGGTAGAAACGGTGTGTTTGCGGTGAAGCTAAACGGTTTAATTATGTTGGCTGCTTCATATCAATAACTGTATCAGTAATTGAATATCTATTAGTACACATTGAAGATGATATTATGTTTATAAAAAAGAGAGAATTAAATATATTACAATAATTCTATACCTCCATTGTAACTGACCCTTTAGACTTTTAGACGGTCCCAAAACAACAATCCAATCAAAGAATATCATTAGATTTCTACCTACTCGTATGGGTTGTTGTGTACCTACATCGAAATTTAAACTCAGTTCATCCACGTAGGCCATGTTACTTGGCAGATACCACCTTAAGAGTATAGTTTTATTTACATATGTTTAGCAGTAGAAAAAACTTTTTTGTTTTTATTTTTTAAATTTTAATGAATTTGTTTTACTATCCAAGTTTTTACTGAAATAATTTCAATTAGTTATAGCTTCAAAGTGTTAAGAAAATAAATTAATGATGTCTACTTCGGGAACTGGGACTATACGATAAGAGACCGTTCAATATACTAGAACTAAGTACAATCAAGGACAACCTGTCTAGGTTAGGAATATTTACACAAACTGTAACTATTCGGTTTGGTTGAAATAGAGTGATTAAACATGTATGTGTTATGTATCTCTATTTACGCAACTATTTAACTTCGTGATTTGTTGATGAGATCAATGGAAAATGACCCTCAATAACTACTGCAACTCTACTTGCTCGAATTTAAGTAACTATAGAATGTAAAAAGGCATAGCAACTGCTAAATAATTTAACGGATCTTTCTCTCGCTTCGGAGATTTGACAAGTATTGTAGGAAGTTTTGTGTAGAATGTATTTTTTTCGTGTCTAATTAAGTAAGTACTTTACGAGTATATCTCTTGATTTAAAAATTAAGGGTAAGTATTTAAATATTAGGGGTAAACTATAAAATTGCAGTTTCATAATGAGAAATTAAAACAATTTTTTTTGTTGTGTGAAATATATTTGTTCAATCAAAGTACGTATCCCTCGTTGTCTATACATTTTTGGCATCTAATCGGAGTATCATTAAACATTTGCGATAGAACTCTGGAGACCTCTACTCCACAAACTGTGTGAAGGCACTTTGTACTGCTTCCTAGGAAGAAAATTTTCTTTCCGTGCCAAAAAATTGTCCAAATCGCGGAAAAAAAATGTAGTCACTTGGAGCGATGTCCGGCGAGTATGGAGGATGACAGATGGTTTCTAACTGTAGATCTTGTAGTGTTAAAACTGTTTCTCGAGCAGTGTGAAGTCTTACGTTATCATGGAGCGATAATGATGAATATCGATTGACGTGTCGAGGCTGTTTTGCTGCGAGTTTCGCCATCATTGTTCAGTTCTACACAGTAGACATCTGCTGTTATTGCTTGACCGCATCCTTGTTTAAACTGACTTAGCCTGTGTTCTCGGTTTGACTTTGAGTTTTGGAACACCCATATACATATATATAATCTATATCTTTCTGTAGTTCAAACTCAAAGTGCGATAGTTTTGAAAAAATAATTTATTACATAATTCAAGCGATCTTCACGGTTCACAATGGAATGCCAATAACTCATAAATTATATTTTTTTACCCTTGTTTAATCTGACCTATCCTGTGTTTCCGATTTGATGTTAACTTTTGGAACACCCTGTACACGTTTGTAATATATCTTTAAATCTTTAGATTTTTTAAATAATCAAACCTTTCAATGTGCCTACCGTTTTCATAAAAGATGTACGACATGTGTATTTTATCTAATCGTATTCAATATATTATCAAGATTATATTCTACAAGCACATGAAATAAATTTTAATATCTCGAAAATCAAAAAAGTTCGAATAATTTATAAAAAGACATGACAGAAAACAGACTTAATTTGTTAGAACTGTCATGTTTTTAGTACCTAGTTAGTATTATATGCAAGGAGTTAGAATCGTTTATAATTTAAATTTGGGTCACACATGTGTATAATTGGGTAACATTTTTTAAGAAATCAAAATCTGAACATTAAAAGGGTTTAAGAAACATTTAGTTTACAAAGTACTTATGCATATACAATACATACATGTATATGTTGGACATAAATAATATTATACGAAACGATAGTCCAATAATTCAATAAAGAGCGCTATAGGAGATCGCCATTTATATCCATAGTTCGATTGGCTGTCGAATTTACTAGCTATCATTTCAGAACAGCCAAATTCACCTACCGCCGGACCTAGCGTAGTATAAAGTGTACGCTCTACGGAGCGTGTCAGTGTGGCAACGTCGCATTTGGCTGCGCGGGGGGCATGAGGAGCGGTTGGGAGGAGGGGCGACTAGCAACAGGCGCCTCAACCACGTGCACCGCGGCCTTGCCATTTGCCACCGCCGCCGGTGGAAGCTTCGCGCCTTTTTTTAGATAACAGCCTCTAATGACTACGAAAAGTGCTTGCGTTACGTAACGTAGATAATTATGTATTTTATCAAATTCAATCGTTAGTTTGACTGTTATATCTCTCTTAAATTGTAAATTCTACGACTATACTATTGCACAGAATTTATACGTGAATTAGCGTAAACTATTTTTAGTGACCATTATATTGTAACCATTGTATGTCATTTGTATATGTAGAATAACTAACTATTCTAGGATTTTTTTTGGAACCGATAAATACTAACTGTAGTGTGTTTAGTGTAATGCAGAAAAAATCCTACATATAGGTCCTCTAGGTTCTACATCCTCAATACATGATCCCATATCCTAGTATGTATTAATATAATATTTATTTCGTTCGTATATTATAGGAAACTCCTTTAACTATTTTACAAATGACGCTGTGAATTGTTGTCACCAAAAATACTTTACACTATATACTCCACTAGTATTATACTCTGTCACGAATTCACGATATACTCTTACTTTAACGCAATTAAATAAAGGTTACTTTCAGGCATTATCGTACAATTCTTCTGTTCATCGCATACCTACTTATTTGATGTATGTATTAGGTTATTACTTATTCAACAAGTATGAATTTTATATGCTTAAATTAGTCATATACAGAATAGATATAGAATTTAATGATGTATACCATTATAAAACAGAAATGTCGTCAATACATCAAAAATAATTCAGCAAAATAATCGGCATATTATAATGATTTTGAAAAGCTATCAATTGTACAAATTTGAACGCAAATTACACTGTTTAAAAGACTAGTTACCCTTTCGTAATGCGTAGATATTTATATATTTCACAATTTTGATTGTTAGGAGATGTAAAGCCATTGCGTTCTCGATGTATAAGATCGATGTTATTGTATTTAATTGAATAGAACTTAAGTAAGAAGTTAACAGCTGACTCAAATGATAGAAAGACAGAAGGACTTCTTCATTCGTGAAAACATGTTAAAAATACCGTCCAAGAGCAAATCGTACTAGCGCAATTAATGTTCCGTAGTGTCAGCCAAAGACTTCTATGTCAGCTGTTATCAACCGCAAAACAGAGTTTGTTCTAGACTTTTCCATTTATTTAAAAAAGAAATATTTACCTAATACTATCATGATAATTTTCTTTCAACGTAACATTTAAGTAGCTTTGAAGGTGAACACAATTATTTTTTATTCATATTACTTTTTTAGATTTTCCTGAGAGATAGTTTTGTAGCGTGGTAGACACAATTCGGAAATTTTGAATTTGTGATTTCAAATAAATCATTTGATACCTCACACAATGACACCCAAACGTTTTTTTAAAATTTCCTATTAAACTTCCAAAACTATCCAAAATTAAAAGTTATCTTTCAAAGTTCACGTCTATCTTTGCCACCATTTACCATAACTGTTCTTTCAGCTGTTTCAGACACCGACATAATTCCATGAGATTTCCATTTTTCTAACCAGGGATTGAACACTAAAAATTACATAAGATTCTGGCAAAATTAAAAAAGCACATATGACGTATGTTATAACTACGTTCCTTGGTGCTCTACCCTCTTTATTCCATTATGGATATAGGACGAAAAACAAAACTAAAATAAAATATCAACCATACTCAAATAACTCATCTAAAATATACGTAATATTTTAGATAAGAAACGAAGTAACTATACTGGCGACCCAGATAAATAGTAATTGATAAATAATAGATATCTTTTTCTAATAGTATGGTTCTTATTATGGAGTAGCTCATTAGTGGGAAAATTAGTATGTTTATCTTAGTACATCCATCAGATAAATTTTTACAATGAGAATACCGTGTCGGAATGAATGAACTATTATGTGAATCTTCAGTCAGTGGAAATTGCTCATTAGCCCTTTAACCAATTAAAAAATACAAGCTGATACTGGGTGGAGTACCCAAAGTATAAGCTTTTAGTACCTCATATGAGAAGTATAAGCTCAATTTGTGGCCAAACGTATTTTCGTAGCACCCAAATTATTAGCTTAGTGCTCAGTTTGAGCTCAAATGCACTCGTAGACATATATGTAACGTAGAACCGAAAATAGAACCTTAGTTAGTTTATGTTCATACATACGTACGTAGCATCCAAAAAACTACCTTAGTTTTTAATTTGTACCCAAACTTACGTACGTAGCACTCAAAGTAGAACCTTATTTATGATGTATTCGTGCCCAGATGTATGTACGTAACACTTAAAGTACAAACTTCTAGCTCAGTTTGTACCTAAACTGTACAAAAAGCTAAATGTTCAGTTTATGTCCAAACGCACGTACATAGCGTAGCATCCAAAGTAGTAGCTCAGTGCTTAGTTTATGCCCAAACGTAGTACCCAACCATAATGTTCTGTTCAGTTTATGCCTGAAGCATTGGTTTGTTTGAAGCTATGAAAATATTTAATAATTTTGATACATTTTTCCAGGGTAAAATAAAGGAAAATTAAATTTACATATTTTAAAATAAATAATATGCATGTCGTCACAGGTGAAAAGTTAAAATTTTTAAAAATCGAACACTTGATTCATATGTACTAACAGGAGAACTTTTATTTATGCAATTTTATTAATATTTTTAGCTGTACAACTGGATATTGTTTTAATTTATTACACTATCAATACAGAGAGAAATTAAATCACCGTCATCAATAAAATTTTCTCCTTGCATTTGATTTTAACGATTTTAACGAAAATATAATATTTTAAACATATATTAATATGTTTACAATCATGAACCGGTTCTCTTATAACCCCAAAGGTGTACGTGATTATCGGATTTATGTTATGGCTTGTGATATTACATCATAAGGGAAATAGGGCGTCGGCAATACTAACATAGTCCCGCGGCGCGCGAGGTCACTTAACATTAATAACTTCCGCATACAATCCTATCTACATATATACCGCTAATAATTACGTTTATCATTTATATTATAAGCGAAATAAATCACATTATTACGATACACTGGAAATACCGCATTTGACAGCAATTTTTAGTGTGATGATGATGATGATGATAAAGGATATTATATAACGTTATATGAACAATTTATATGTAAGTACATTAATCCATCTACAGAATGATAGAGACTAAAATTTCATAATTTTCTATAAAATTAATTATCTTAAAAGTATTGTTTAAAAATGTAAGAGAAATACAATACGATTAAATTAATAAATAATAAAATAAAAAATAATTTGATTTGACAGTTACTGAAGTCGTTGCCAAGCCTATCAAAACTAATAGACTTTCTGTTGTTGCACACGGAATTCTGAGGCGCAATGGCATATAAGAGGCGCCTGATTTTAATAGTGATACATTCGTGATTATCGATGATAAACGTTCGCATTCACTTTAATATCTGTGGATGGTTTTAAAATCAATTAGTTGTAAGTATTATTACATATTATGGATGTTTCGAGTTTCAAATTTTCAACTTATTTGTTATTATTTACATAGATATTTTCACGCTGTATTCCTAACGGGGTAGTCAGAGAGGATAGAGCGTTAAGCTTCGCGGTTCTTACATACCTCTTTCGATTTCTTAAATCTCATCATTCTCCTCCCAAATTTTTCGCCTAGGTATGCGAGCGCTTTTGACATTACCTTTAGTTAACACTCTGGCTATCTGATCTTCGTAAGTCAACTTTGGTCTTTCTTGGCTTCTTTTACCACTCGCTTTCCGTTTATAGATTGTCTTCGTTAGTCTTTCATCACTCATTCTTTCTATGTGCCCGAACCATCTAAGCATTCCTTTCTTCATTTTTACAATAACACTGTCGTGCAATCCTGTCATACTGTGTATCTCTTCATTACTTATCCTATCCTCAAGGGAGACACCGCACATATTTCTAAGAGATCTCATTTCTACTGCATTTATCATACTTTCGCTCGATTTCTTGCATATTCAGGCCTCACTACCGTACAATAAAGTAAGTACCAACACCGAATTGTGGATAATCATTTTGACTGTGTTAGATATATTCACACTGCCTACTAATGCGGACAGAGCACCATTCACTTCATCGCCAGCTGCTACCCGTCTCTCTACATCCAACTGACAACATCTTCCATCCCTTGAAAACGCACTCCCCACATACATAATTTCATTCACTTGTTCTAGACATTTTCCATGTACCTAAATTTCACATTTCGTCTGTACCGCTTCTTTTTTTTTACAGAATTTTTGTTATGATTCATTAGTATGTAGTAAAGGGTCAATTGAGGAAACGTACTCGTCGCGACCCCTGTCAGGCCCTTTTCAGGGTTGCAATTCCTCCCCTGTACACACCAAGCTAGACACCGACAACAATAATGATAGGGCGTCCCCCGAAAGTAACGTACACCGGTTGGCCCCACCTGGTGTGAGCAGAATGCAGTCCGGCGTTGGAGACCGCCATCGACCATCACAACACACTGTGCATCTAGCGGTGGGAAGTGGAAGGAGGAGTGCGGAATAGCTACATGGAACGTGAGAGGTGGGATTGAAGAGAAGATGAATGAAGTGATAGATATTATGGAAGAAAGAAGATTGGATGTGTTACGTTTGAGTGAAACGAAGTGAAATGGCAGTGAACTTGCCGACTCACCTGAAGGGGCATCACTTGGTGGTTTGGGATATCACAAAAGAAAGGGGATGCCAAGGGATAGGTCTCTTGACTGTCCTCTCGTTTGGTTAATTGTGTAACTGAGTATAAGTGTGTAAACCCGAGACTGCTCTGAGTACGTCTCAACAGGGTTGACGTGGATTTTTGTTTTGGTAGTGTATGCCCTAGTATCCTCTGTCGGTTTGGGCGAGCTAGAGCAGTTTTGGGGGATGTTTGAGATGTTCTAGAGACGGTTTGAAGAAAATGAGAGAATACTAGTGTGTGGAAACATGAATGGATGGGTCGTGATAGCCCGAACAGATATGAGTCTGTCCTAGACAAGTATGGAGATAAGAAAGTGAATCATGCTGGTAGGATTGTGTTAGAACTGTGTATGGAAAAGGATATTTTTTGTTGCTAATACCTTATTAAAGCACAAAAGTATTCATTAGTACACGTGGGAAAGGAAGAAAAGAGGTATGATTGATTTATTCCTGGTGGACAGCCGGCTCAAAAACCAGGTGATAGACACGAGAGCACACAGAGAAGCCGATCTGGGAATAGACCACTTTCTAGTGGTTACTAGCATAATGGGTCTGTTTGTAGCCTAGCGATGTCGCCTAGTGTCCAAACCAGCAACAGTCTGTCGCATCAAGAGCTGGAAACTGCAGGTTGCGATCACCAGGAATAAACATGAAAGATAGTACCCGGTAAGCTTGGCGATAGGTTGAAAGTGACAAGTGAAGATGTTGAAGAATGTTGGCAGAACCTTAGAGAAGTATGATCGAGGCTGCGAAAGAAGTGTGTGGAACGAATATGATTAAGAATAGTAAAAATCGTGATGTGTGGTGGGATGGTGAGCTGAAAGAGTCTATACAAAAAGAAGAAAGCATGGCAAGACTACCTTGCTTCCAAAAATAGCTGTAGTATGAAGGATTTGATAAAAGAAAGATATAACCTGCAGAACACAGAAACGAAGGCACTAGTGAAAGAGAAGCGTGAAAGGTGTATGGTGTTAGACGAAAACAAGATGTCGAACAACGAGGAAAATTCCAAATTATTTTAGAAAGAAATACGTAACTACTTAAGTGTACTACTTACCTTGCAGAATTAATAAAGTGCGTTCGAAAGAACAGCATCTGCTATCAGACAAAAAATATTTTCTGTAATGATGGAGTGATTGTTATAGAGAACTGCATGAGAGTGACGACTCTGTCTCTGACACAAAGCAATCCTAACGAATCGCCACACTCGGATCAGGAACTAGAGGAAGTCATTAATGTGAAAGAGATCGAGAAAGCGATAAGAAGTCTGAAATGTGAAAAGGCTACGGAAAATGACGAGGTGATTGCTGAGATGATCAAGTATGGTGGTACTAGGGTCTGAAATAGATTCTATAAACTGTGCAATCTTTGCTGGCAGAAAAGACAGGTTCCGGAGGACTAGCGCACCGCAGTCATGTTTGCACGACAGATTGTGAAAATGAAGAAAGGAATGCTTAGGTGGTTCGGGTACATAGAAAGAATAAGTGATGAAAGACTGACGAAGAAACGCGCGAAAGTGAGAGGTAAAAGAAGCCAAGGAAAACCAAGGCTGACTTATGAAGATCAAATACCCAGATTGTTAGCAGACTGAAATGTCAAAAGCACTCGCATACCTGGGCGAAAACATGTGAGGAGAATTATGAAATAAGAGGAAGCGAAAGTATTATTTAAGGACCGCGACACTTAGCGCTCCATCCTAACTACCCCGTTGGTGATACAGCGTAAAGATATATATGTATTATATATTACATCTTACAATAGATTCCGATTTTTGTCTTTACGGCCAATTAAATGTAACAACTCTAATTTACACATTAATATGTAGATTCAAAGATTGTATGTTAATTTTTTAAGAAAATTGTACAATTATTCTTAGTAATCCCATTCCCCTGCACGTATATTACAACTGATAAGATAACATCACATTTCTTGATAAAACGTACCCTTGGATATGATATCTTTCCTATTCTAAAATCTTTCCACAAATGTATGTAATTTAGTTATTGATATGTGATATTGACCTTAAATATAAAAAAAATATTAAGCGACAGATTAGACATATTACATACACATTGTATGAAATATACATTATGTATGTAATTAGACTCCCGTGCTGGTCTGGGAGAGCGTTAATAATATATAGAATATGCCAGGTGTCACGAGTATCAGTTTGTGAAACTCGGCCAAAGAGTAGAGGTAGAGCTTATATTATAAATAAAGTATTGGTGTAGACTGTACACGATGGATTAGTAACCTGCTGATGTCCGACTCTGTTTTATCATCTGTATGTTCAAATTCTTATTACCCGAGTTCTAGAATTCAAATTAAGGTGCGATATTGCTGCGCCTCGATCGACATCTATTACACGTACATTATTTCACTTAATATGCAATAATTTGAAATTTACGTTGGAATAATAAATGTAAGGGATGTGTATATTTTATGTAGTCTGAAAAGTCTCATTTTCTGATTTGTGCTTAAAGCATAGTTACGAAGTTAGCAGACGTTGGCGTGGTTTCAACTAGTTTCAAATCTATAGCCATTGCTTCAATAAATTTTTGTCTGGAAATAAAAAATATAACCTGCACTCTGGTTTTATTCATCAGATGCCTTTTTGAAAGGAGTTACATTAAACTTATAAAAACGTCTGGATGAGTTTTTGGACATTTTCCAACTAATAGCTTAAATTCAATAGGCTTGTAACTTTACGTATTGTAAAACTATTGATATTGGTATTAAATATATGCTGCAATTATTATTAATCACAATTTTTTTGTTTCAGGTAATTTCAACATTCTGATGTTATATAAGATAAGTGATGGAAATGTATAAAGCAAGGAGCCATATATTAATACTTACCTAAAATTAAAACAGATGGACAACAAAGCGAAAATTGCTCTAAATATGACACTGTTATCCAGTTCTAAGCTATGTTTAAATGTTTATGAGTATTGCCCTACGAGAAATTAGTTTACAATCCATCGCAATATTTATACCGAACAGACAAATAAACAGACAGACAAGAAAGCGAGTTAATGAAAACGTGGTAAAATAATTTAATGAAGAATAATATGTTTTATTGTTTATTGACAATGAAAACATTTTCTAACGCATCTGTCACATAATTTGATCAGAATCAAGAAAAATAATGCATGAATCATAATTTTTTTACGCGCTAATTGCAAAAGATTTGAAGTTAGATATTAATTCAATCACATCGCTACAAAGTATAAAAGGAAGTACCCAATACGCCTATGTCTGGTTGGTTGCACTAATATCAAGAACCGCTGAAAGTATTTAGCTGCTATATCCATTGTTAGTGTGCATTTCGCGAAAAAGTATATGTGTGCCTATTAATAATTATCCTGTAATTTATAGAAGTTAGGAATTAATAGTATTGGTGAAAAGGTCGTGAAAAAGCTTGCCGCGAAACTGCCAGTGTTCTCATATAATATTTAAATGCAGAAATTAAATTGTAACCAGGCGAGGCCGGATAGAGTCATTAGTATGTTTATAAAGGCTGATAAAATTTATAAGTTATCTATCACCCATTCACAGCTATGGTGCCACTGTAACCATTTTTTCTATAATCGTGTGATACTACAGGTGGACGCTTTGTTATAATGGAATCGCAGAATCGATATTAAAGATAGTGTTGTTATTACTGCACTTGTTATTATCAATGATTACAACCTCCCACAGACTGAAAGGCCGACATACTCAAGCGGTAATTATTAACTATATGCAAGTAAGGTATTACATTAGATGCCAAACAATTATAGTTTCAACAAAACATGTATTTTAATTATTAACTTAAATGACAATCAAGTTCCAAGCGAAGAAAATTGATATCATTATATGTATTAAAACGTGAAGTGAAAACTTTGGATCCCTTTTTAAGAATACTGCGCGCACGTAGGAGTATGAGATTTGGCATAGTTAAAGTTTATATCGAGAAGAAGTGCATATAGCTAACATTTTTGTGTAATATGTGTTGCAAATACATTAAATTAAATAAAACATTCACTGTTTACGTTCATACTGCCAATGTGAAAAAGGCTGTAAATGTCAAACTTATTATAATTGTATGTAAAAACAATCGCACAGAGTATAGAGATTGTCGCCAAAGAGTTTACATTATAAGTATATATTTGCAGTCGAATTTCGATAACCGGGCGCGACCTCTAGTTAAAATAAATTAAATAAAAATACTAAAAATACCATGATATGAGAATATCGATGTTTTATTAATATGACACGTGTTTCATCTTTTATTGAATGATCATGAAGTCATACACGAGCTCTCTTATTAGGTAGTTATTACTTATTACTCATGAGTCAGTACTACGTTCGCACGACTCATTGTATTTTTAAAGTTATGTAGTCGAATAGATAATTTTTTGGTTTTAGTATATTCACCCACCTGTCTGTTCGTTTTTATATATGTCATAACCAATTACATCATTCACAATTAACCCGTAGAGAGTTCCATACCATATTAGAAAAACAATAACTTCGAAAAATTTGTAATGATCTATCTATCTATCACTGTTGTTATAATTTTTCTGCAAACTCCGAGTAAGGCTCTATTTCCTCGAATTTTTTAACATTACTTGTAGGTCTTATAGTATCGGGAGATAAGAGCAGGCGGAATGGAATAAGTAAAGTTCAAGTACACAAATTGCCTTCTTTTTATTTCTTATATAAATATTTTAAAATCTTAACTGCTGCAAAATATGTAGGTTGGTAAGACTTATTACTCGTTTTTGATAAAATCGACTATCACAGGTAGATCTTAGATTCTAAGATCACATGCCCCTAAGACTTGACTTTGAAGGATTCCGTTTTTATTTCATATTATGTGATATTAGATCTTGAAAACCGATGATATGGCAAAATTACTTTCGAAAAAGTACTTTTCGATGAGCAAAATATAGTTGAAAGAGCTCATAATACGCAGGATTGAAGAGAATTGTTAATGGGTATATTGCTACGTGACCTTATCATGTGCATGGCCAACTCCTCTTGAATGATTTTAATAAGATTTACTCGACAGTTGACTCATGTATTGATTTATTTAATATTCAATGGAAAAACCAATGCATTTTTAATTTGCAACTTAAATGTTTTAAGAACAAAGTCATGATGATCTTTAGCCTCTCAGATATTTATAAATAATCCAAAATACCGCCTTTCATTTCCATAAAAATGTTTTATAATTAAGGTGAAAATATTTGGATACATATCTGGAGTTTTTACTTCCGCCTTATTATCATTTACGAATAATAAATATGAAAATATTAATGGTACTTCTAATATCTTTAGAAGCAAAAGGTACACCAGACACGTTCTCCATTGCTATCACATCACGATAGATTTCAATATCTTTAGTAGATTTATTGGTAAACAATGACGCCAAACTTTCCTTTATAATATTGATACGAGTATTATGTTATTGTCACACACGATCTGTCTTTTCTGATACAAGAACTTAGGAAATATGCCGTTGTTCTTCTATTTATTACAGTGGCAAGTTCTCTATCACCAATTCATTAAAAAATTATGATATTGTGTAATATGTTATACGCTGATTAATTCTAAATTTCCGTCTTTCTCGAAATACTACTTAATCTACATTGTATTAGTGTCCGATTAATTAGAATTAAAGTATTTTAATTAGAAAAATAGTACAACTATAATGCTTTTTTGTAAGATCAATGATTACATTTCAAAAGTGATTTTATTTTGGCTTGTTAGCTCATTATTATTTCATTACATATTCATATATGTACTTACACATATTTTACAAAATCCAAATTGTACGTTTACTTCTAGATACAAGCTAGGACGTACTATAATATTGAATTAAACGAAATAGAAATCGGTAGGTTTATTTGAAATCAGAAATAGATTTGATACATAAATTACAAAACGATTATACTTTACAGGTTTCTATGTTTTGTTTATCAGTTGTTTTATTGTTTGTATTATCTACGCTACAACGTCGCTTCGCAAATCCCAATACTTTTTGTCTCAAGCATGACTTCTGCGACCATATTTCTTTACATTCCTCCATTTCTTATCGCACGTTATACAAATTACGTGCATGACGACAACCATCTGTTTTCTGAAGATACTTTGTTGTTAGACTGAATTCTTGTCTAATACAGTATTAGGTTACAATGCCAATGCATTTTCCAATTTGTTTTCTATTGAAAACGGAAATTCGCACTAGTGGTTCAAGATTTGATTTCTTTTCTCTTTCTTAAAATAAATTTATAACTTTATGTAAGGCATCATAAAATTCCAAAAATTACCCTGAGGTATTCGCATGCAACTGTCAAAAAAATATGATCGGTTTATTCCATATTGCAATACGTGGGGCATGCATCGTACTAAACGCATTAGTCGAATTAGTTCAGTGAGGCATGGCAAAAAATCCAATTTGCCTTCAACGTTGTGCAGTCGAGAGAAAAAAAGAAGTTTTCTGCTAAAAATTATATCCATTTTTCCGGAAGAGCTGCTCAGAATATAATAGGGATACAGACGTTACACGAAATCCGTTTAAATCTTCCTTAAAGGTTATCGTTAATTAGTCATATTCATATTGAAACGATTAAGAAAATTCTAACGGAAATATTTGAGATTATGGATAAATTCCAGAATATTAACTACTTATTTGTAATTTTCAAGAAAGGTACTATTTTTAGTTGATAGTAAACAAAGAATTTTATTTTAACGCTCTAAATGTTCCTCCAGTATAACGCTATTCTTTTACTCATTTCCATTTTGTAATGGTCAAATTGCTTCCATACTGATCTGAGAGAGATAAAAATGTAAAATGTGTCAGCTGTTTATCTTCCCGCGCAGGTCGTAAAAGTCTGCCGTGGGTGAACATTTATTATAAAGAATTTGTAGAGGCGACAGGCTAGCAACCTATCAATTTCGGCTGGGTTATCACGTAAAGAACGATAGCTGCGCCGCAGTCGCGCGACGATTGTTTCAAATTGGTAATTACAGTGCCATCCGGTAAAATGAATTTTTGTAGCATAAATAGGGTAGGCTAGTAGTAGTTTTTAGTTTACTTATTAACCAACAGAGGTAGCAATAGCGATTCGTGACATTATATTGTGCTCGACTTAACAACATATCGCGATAGATCGCGTAGGATTTGACTATCGCTCACTGGCTGCAGTTACGTAATAAGGTAGCCGTTGTGCCATCTGTAAGCTCAAATAAGTACCTCTTAATACTAAAATTAATGTCTTTCTTTCACGGAAAATGATGCAAAATTGTCTTTATGCTGGACACAAATACCTTTCTGCTCTTTCCCAATTAATTTCAAATCACTCATCAATAACGTGGCGACTACGATGATGTATTGATTTTGTATCGCGATAGTAGCGACATAGAATTATGGCTGCGTGTACACAGGGACAGGGCCCGCTACAGCATTATGTTGGTGTTACATTCTGTAACATCACTGTCAGCGTGTGTCAAGAACCTAACAGTCTTCGTCTATTTGCGATTAGAAATAAGAAAATAACATTATAGACTAATTTTAACATCGACTTGTTATTGATCGACTGCACATACATATTTAATGAATAATTAATCCGCAATACTAAAATAGTTATATTGTAAGGTTAGATTAATCTGATGACACAATACATAATTGTAACGAAAGTGCAGTCATACGGAAATACCAGTATGTAAGATAGTAAGGACACAAAAACATATCAAGGCTGTCCAGTAATGCGAGATAAAAGGGCATTGAATATACTCGTATCAAGCTTTAAAATTATTCCATTAAAAATTTGGGTTTTGAAGCATTACTTACCCATGCAGAAGTTAAAAGCAACTTACATACATTCATATTCGTAATTCCCATACTTGGAGACAAATATTGCAATTTAAGAGAAGAGACCTATCAGTGGGACTAATGCATAATATTATATTAATTGTTAGTTACTTTGCATGTTGGAAGTAATGAAGACAAGTATAGTACATATATGTACATACGATAAATTATATTCATAAAGTGATTGATAATAACCGGTAAGTATTTAATATATTTTATTCAAGTACGATATAATGAAGTAAAATTCTGAGTAATAACTAAGAAAGTACGTTTCAGCGCACGATTTCTATTTCAAATTAATTACATGAACACATTATTATAAAGCAGGTTAGGTTACGGCATAGATCAACTATAAAATATTTTTTC
Source organism: Zeuzera pyrina (assembly GCA_907165235.1). Taxonomy (NCBI): domain Eukaryota; kingdom Metazoa; phylum Arthropoda; class Insecta; order Lepidoptera; family Cossidae; genus Zeuzera; species Zeuzera pyrina. The sequence goes on from OU015624.1 coordinate 17,971,415, forward strand.
CTATTATCGTATAATATACAAAAATAAATTAAGTAAAACTGACCAGTCTTTATGAACTAAGAAAACAATATTGTATAATTATCGTTTGATACAGATGTATGACGAGTGTCATATTAATTTAATAAAAATTATTTTATTATAGTCAGCTTGCGCGTATTGTTAATCTATATCAGTGTTGGGCAAAAGTAATTGTAATTACAATTACATATGTAATTGTAAATGTTTGCCTAACGAAATGTATTTACAATTAACTTTCACAATTATGATTTTTAATTGTAATGATTTTTATTATATTTTTCCCAAAACTGATCTATACATATGGACATAAATAAAATTGAAGTGTCTGTTTGTAATTTCGAAACAATCTTTACTTCTATATTTCATATTATAAAGAGGTAAAGTTGTTTGTATGTAATGCATAAACTAAAACTACTCAATCTATTTCATAAATTCTTTCACCTATAGAAATCATAGATCAGCGAGTATCATGGGCTGTATTTTATTTTCAAAACAACTTCTACCCATGCGAAGCCGGGGCGGGTCGCTAGTAAATTATAAAAGCTTTTTCTTAAGCCTCTATCTGTATTTGCACGTAACTAAAATCCAAACACGCGTTTTACCATTTTTGTCTATTTGTTTGTCCACGCAATCGTCGAAACATCTGAACCGATTTTTATCGGATTTTCTTTGGCGGGTAGACAACTTCTCAGAGAATAATCTAAGCTATTTTATAAACAGGAACATACCTTTAACGCAGATGAAACCGCTAGGCACATCTTGTTATTTCGTAAGTTTTAAACAGTGATGAAATTTTGTCAAGATTTTTATCTTTTTTATGTCGATTAATCACCACGTTGACTACATAGAGTAATTTAAAACATACCGAAATGAGGATATGTATTTACAAATCGTTTTCTGATAACGATCATACATTTTGTATGTCAATATCTGTTTAAGAGTCAATTTTTATTATTTCTCATTTACATTTATTTGTTAATCTAATATGTAAAAATCAATGTTTGTTCTCAATCTTTTATAGGCTGCCATACCATTCATCCGATTGCGATTAAATTCGATATGGAGATAGCTTGAATCCTGAAGAAGCACATAGGCCATTTAAAAAGAATGTGGACGAAGTTTCGAGCATCAACTTATAACATTTTCATGAATTAAACTTTATTAAATGAAACATATACACAAAAGGTATGCTTATATGTATGGGATACATAATAAATATATCTAGACTGAATAAGTTGATTTTGGTGTACCTAGTGACGTGTGGAAAAGTGAAACACAATCGTAATGCGAATGCTAGGGAAGCATTAGTCGCTCACATTATGCGGTTGGGGCCATAAAACGAATCCTACGACGTTCACTGGATTTTTACAATCTCCAGGATCGCAACTGTTTATCACTCGAACGCGTTTATGTCACTTTATAGCATACCCTTCAATTTATGATGATTTTTCACCCTTTCTCTTATACTTATTTACATTTTATACGAACTACAACTCTTCCATTCCAAACAATATAGTTTTACGTTTTTAAGGCGCTATAGAAATGGTAAGCGCAATTCATTTATTACTGTCCATTAATCTACCTACAAATATCTACTACAGATTGACACAGATATAACTGAACATACATTTAATTAAAAATACCGCAGACAAATATACCGTGTGACCCTAAGTTAAGTATCAGATTTTTACTATGAAACCACACAACGAAGTAAGAGAGCATCCAGTAACATCCATAGTCTAAAACAATTAAGGAAAGTTTATTCTTAAAACCTGGTCAGCCAATGAACCCATAACCTTCGACTTGTAAGGCAGATGCAATAAACACTGTGTCAAGCAGTCACTCGGTCACATAGGACCATGAATGCTCGTTCTGATCTGAACTGAAGTTATTATTGCAACTATACCTACCAATACCAATTTACGTCACATTTTCTTAATCTCTGTAATAACTTTTATAACATATAAATAACACAAACATTTGACATACACATATTACTCAGTTGTGCACTCTTTGTATTATGTATACATATTATCTGTAATGTAAGTACATTGATAACACGCTTTGTTTACGTGATTTGTCCGAGTCGTACGAAGCTCGCGGTATATCTAGTGTTTAGTGTCCCGTTCTAAAAGTGGAAAAAAGTAGCGCTTATGGAATCAGCTCAGTGTCCGAACGTCTGTTTGTCACAGACATTTATCTCGGAGACTATTTGATGTAGATAGCTGAAATTTGTTACAGTAAGTGATAATCCAAAGACAAACAAAGATGATATTTCAATTTTGCGGTTAGTTATGGGATTTAACGTATGTAAAAATTTTTTTCAAGGTCATTGAGTGGGTAACAAATGAACTCTATAAATCACAAATTCAAAAATGCGTAATATGTTATTTTAATTTCTTTAATGCTTTTTCTAAAATACCTGTCAAAATTCTCCTCGCTGTAACTTCAAAAACGTCAAGGTTTTTTATTATGTAATAACTTTTAGGAATGAAGAAAATATGAATATTTGAATAATCGATAATGATTTTGAGCCTGTGTTTGAAACCACAATATGTTTTTTACTTTTGCTTTAAATGATTGACACTGTATTTGTAATTTTTTTAAAGATTTTGATATTAATAGACACTAGACAAAACACTTCAGCCAAAAAAACTTTAAAGAAGTGCGTTTGTTTATATATTTAGAACCATTCACCCATTTTTTTCATTTGGGATACATACAATGTAACTTTTGTAAAAGTTTTTTATTGTTTTTCTCGCTTCTAAAAGAGTTTTCCATGAGAAAAGAATATTTTTTTCTAAATGCTCTAATAATGTTGTCACAATTTTATGTTTACACTACTTTCTTAACAAAATCGGCCATGAATTCCATACCAAACCTCTACCTTAAATAACTACAATAATGCAATTATTTAATAATAAATTTGTATAAGAAACGTACGAAAGTTGAATCTGAGTTGAAATTAAATCAAACAATGTTAAGTATTCCTAAATTTAAATCACGAAATTTAAAACAATGTTTTAGGCAACTGCATTCGCTTTTATGAAAAGGTGCTTCTGGCCTCAGATAGTCCTTTAACAAAAAAAAAAACTCATTATGAATATGAATATTCCTGCCTTCGAAGAACTCGTTAATCGTGAAGGTGATCCTATCTGTACATTCATTGTTCACTATCTTTTAGTGAATGATATAATGTTGAAAAAATGAGAACTGACTTTATTGCGGATTCTTCTCATTGCATTCTTTGCGTTCTTTCCATACCGATAGCAAATTTGACATTCAAGTATATACCACCACGTCGATATTAATTTTTAGTAGTGATGTAACAACTCCTTTTATTCTCATGTACGCGTTTACAGAAATATATAATTAAACACCAAGTCAACAAATATAATACTAGAGATCGAATATACGAGTAGATATCGACAGGCTGTTGGTAGGCCAACAGCCTCACGATATCTCGATTGGTGTGTCTAAAGATTATTTCCGTTTTGAAAAAATCCTTTGCAATACATCAACTCTTACATATTTTGTGTCGTCGCTGTCGATAAGCTGTCGGCGTATCAGGGAAAATAAAAACCTGAGAACTTAGTACTCATCATCAAAAAACAGATGCATGTCACCGCCTGCTTAAATATACGACATTTAGTGATCCTAGCTGTCGTAGCGGTCCCGCAGGCTTCGAGCAATGAATAGGTTCTTTGTATTCATACTTCGTACATTATTGACCAAGAGGATCTAAGTTTATATAATAACCGGGCCAAATTATTACAGTAATGATATTTGTCGATCCTCATTATATGATCTATTCATCATCATAACCTATAAACAATCACATTAATCATGGTGTTATATTGTATGTTTTTTCATAACTCAATATAAAAGATAAAATCAAAGCAAATGCAATACTAATTGCGAAAAATATATTGTAAAAAATTTACATAAGGTAAAATTTTCAAATTAATTAATTACCGATGGAATAAAACATTATAACGACTCTAACGCTTACACGTACACAAAGCGTACGTAGTACATGGTCCATTGTTTCAAGGTCGAGCGGGTGTTATCCTTCTAGGTGTACTCTTTATTTTCAAGTGTAACTTCATTTCAATGAGCTTACGTTGAGTTTATTTATATTTTAAAAGGAAATCAAGAAAGTGTTATGTTACAAGGTATTGGCACTGGTAGGTTTTTACTTTTTTTTTAAATACTATTCTACTAACCTATTTCAAGTAGTAGTCTGTAGGACATTCTTAAAAGTGACAGGTCTCTTTTCAAGTAAATATTGCAATGTGTTCGAAAACTTGTAGACTTATTTCAACCCTTATTATAACTTACAAATATCAACCTTTGTTTATAGTTCATAATCACTCGAAATATATAAGGACATACATTATATGCATTATACGTAGTAAGTTGGATATGAAATAGGTGTATGTACCGAACGTAGATGAGAACTGAGCACTCTGATATAATGTCACCGTACTAACCTTGGGCGATTACGCTAATCTCTAGGTCAATGACCAGCTGATCTATGAAAAACTCTTTCAATATCATATTTTTTATGAAAATATGAAATATTCAAATTATAATACTTTTGAGTCACTAAGGCAGTTATATATATTTTGAAGTATCTAAGTGTTTCCAATCCAAATTATGTAAAGTGATAATAATTTGATAAAATCTTAATGTACTCGTAGGTATATAGTTCAATTGCAAGCCAATACGTGATCTTTTGGTAGATAGATTCTATATTACATTCGAGTAGGTATAATGGGAGTGACTAATGACATCTGAAACCTTCATTTTTATGACTGTTTTAGTATCAGCTAGGTTCAATAACATGATTATTTATCGATAGTATTTAATTATTATGGAATAATTATTTTATTATAAAAATAATGTCACACATATTTTATGAAATAAAATACATGCAAGGAGACGTTTTTATTTTATGATTCATATTTTTTTAGTAAAAATAAAAGGAAGTGTCTGCAAATAGACCTCAAGAAAAGTCATAGTCAGTTGCTAATAGCGATTACGATTCTGTTACCTACCTAAATCTAGCGTTACAACAAAATTAACGGCGCAGTCATGAAACTTACTGGAACATATTTATGTGCGTCGTAATAAGCATCAAAATGGCATGCGATGTGATTTTTAAAACGGTAAGTTGAGTTTGAGGTATTGAGGAATTCATGCTGCGTTGTGGAGGCGTTTTTTGCGGGAGTACCTACACACGTTCTAAGAGTCAAGGCCGTTCGTTTTGGAACTTAGTCTGGATTCGCGTGGTTACCGTGCTACCGTTTTAAATCATACACATTTAAGTTTAACATCGCATTAAAAATTTAGGTAGGTATCTTAGATATAGATTAGATAAGAGTTTTCAGGACTGAGACTTTTAAGCCAACTACGCGTAATAATAAAACAATGTACGCTGGCTGTGTTTCTCATTTCTTCGAATTGGATCCATTCTCGTAATAACACGTTAGTTTTTTAAGTAAATGCTGGATTGTCCTAAAGTAATTGTAATATTATCCTTTAGCAGTTAGATTTTTAAATTGTTTAGGTGTTTACATTCAGTACAAATGTGTATTTTGATTAAAATGAATGAATGAATTATGACTAATTTTTGTTAATTGCCTTAAATAACGTTAGCGCTGGAACAAGTTATATACGTGATATTATATACTTATTATATCAACTCTTATTACTCTTATGATAATTATTGTCAAATTATGTTTTAAAAAATGTATGATACTAACATATCTAATTCTATTAATTGTCTCTTGAATCGTCACCTCGACTATAGCGTTAATTGGTGCTTAATGATTTCAAAAATCTTTCGAGTAAAAAGTAGAGTAAGTATATAAAATATGCTCGTAAAACTTTAACGACTGTAGGTAATAGTGCTAGTGCGTAAATCGTGATATAACGGCTACAATTCATGCAAGTATTTTATCAAAAATGCTAACGTAATATATAAATAAACGTTAATTTCAATTAAATTTGTGTATAGATTTAAGCTATTCCCATAGGTAAGATGACAGTAGATACCAAAACTTGACAGATTCCCTATGACTGAGATATCGGTTATGTAATAAATTCATTGGTCTATGTCAACCATTCCCAAAGTGGGCGATAACGCCCCCTTGTGGGCGCTGCAGGCCTAAAGGGGGGCGGTAAGAGACCCAGAAAAAAATGGGGGCGTTGTGTACAGGCCTGGGGGGTGATTTGTAATTTCATTTAGCTAGGAGGCATCTTAGACAACGACTGCATGAGCTCTCGACTCAGTAGACAAAATAAGTTTGTGAACCAGTGGTCTATGTGCTTATCGCATATGAGATATTTTTCTCCTGCATAAAAATTGAATTGAAAACCTGATGTGTGAAATATTACATGATCACCTAACGATTTCCTCTACAAATGAGGACGAAACTAGTCATTTTATCTATACTTAGATGTATAATATTTCAGATTTAAATAGCTTTAGATACGAATATACTTAATATTAAACTTTCGTAATTAAAGCTCATCCCAAATGTGTCAACCCGTTTGTTAATTGTAGTTTGATTATTTCTTTTACTAAACATTAATATGAAATAGAATAATTTTCTCTAGAACTAAAATATAATTAAGTACTAATAAAAAAACAATTTAACATAACTTCACATCAGTTGAACAATTACGTTATTAGTAATAAATTATTTTAAAATAATAACAATTTAAGTTGTACTACATTTATTTAAAAAAATATTTAGAATTTTCTATCGGTTAGTATTTTTATGAGTATTGGGCGAATAATACTTAATCTAAAGACCTTGGAAAATGTTTAACATGAATTTTTTTTTAATTAATAATAAATTACAAATCGTAAGAAACTAATTCTAATAAGGATGTCTGCAATTCTGTTTCTGACGGTGCTATAAGCACAGCATCGTCAGCGTACAATAGGCAGTTTACCACTGTGTCAACACATATCATACCACACATACTAACTTTCAATCTCTGGAGGCAACTGTCCAAATACAGTACGAACAGCCTGACAGACATCACGCAGCCCTGTCTGACACTGCAGTAAGGAGGCCCCCACGCGATATTCAGGCAGAAGGCTCCACAATTTATTTCGCATTATTTTATCGAACACTTTTCCTGGATCCACGAAAGCGCATAAAACTTTCTAACCTATAGCCACAAACTTCCCTACGATAACGCGAAGCGTGAAAATCTGATCCATACAACTACCGTTCCTAAAGCCATTCACAAAACAATGACTATAATACATATAGTTAAAGTATATAAAATATAGATGAAGATGTCTCGCTCTCATAATACCAGTTCGTGATACCAAGTTAAAGTATTCACCTTCGTCTACTGCCAATAATCGCATAAAACTAAATTCAACCTTAACAACAGCGCGGCTATTGACTCGGTCGTTACATTTTATTCTGCTTATTCTCGATGCAAAGTTCTTAGGTAAGATCTAGTTAGTAGTTAGAGAAGTATAACTAACGTAAGCATTTTTTCTAGATTAACCTTAGCTGTAGAAACGGCGTAAGTGCAATACGACTCTTAGTGGCCAGTGACTCGTGTTGAAATTTTAAATACAGCTAACAAAGTTAGTTATAGCTATAGATGATAGGGCGTTCAACAAATTTTTTGTACACTTGAATGTTTTAATACTTATACACACTGTTGAATAATACACGGTGAAATATCGTATCCAGCATGCATTTCAAAATTGTATAATTTTTTATATTTCAAAGCTGTCCTTTTATATATAATTTTTTTATACATATTTGCAATTATTTTTAATTCTGTTGTTACACTACTATTTTAAGCTCTAAGAAAATTAACGTCTAAAACAGACACTGAAGCATTTTTACACATATTATAGATTATCTTTCAGAATGTTAACGGATTAATAATGTTCAGTACTTATTTACAAGACTTCTTGGTAGTGGTGGCATACAGTTCGAACTTCCGTCTTCATACCAGCTAAACAATTCACCTATTTTGCTAATCTCACTGCCAATCACACAAACGTACATAAAGAGCTAGAATATACTGGTCGTTACAGTCTTACCAGTACAAATATTTCATGATGAGAGAGGCGGCTTTGTTTCGTCTTTATATTTTCGTAACTATATTTTATAGTGTTTTCTTAAAAAAAATTAACACTTGTGAGTTGCACAAAATGTGATTAATTTTTAAAATTTTTGTTTATTTTATTTTTTGATAAATAAAAATAAAATTATGGCACTAACATGGTGAGGTTGTTACAATAAACTGTGCCCATAGTACCGCGTAAGCACACTTTACACGTATTCGAATGTTCGAGATATGTTTTATCAAACAATTGTCACTGAACCTGGCAGCAATGGCGTAACTACGTTTCCTTGTTGTTTTAATATGACATATCTAATTGATTTTTTATCATCCACCAATCGAATACAAAGAAGTACAGAGAGAACAGATATTACAAATATTGTTTTTCATAACACTAGTCACTTGTACAAAATTAAAAATTAAAGAAGAATTTGGAGAATAGATTCTGATTTGGATAGAATAGTTCTTAAATCGTAGCAAAAAACACGTGACAAAAATATACCCAAATGTGAATACGAATTATTCAAATAACTATTTTTTTAACTTCTTTCATGTATAGAGCTTATTCAAATAAATATTATCAAGGTATTCCTGTTTTCGTATACATTATTACAGTTTTGTTTAGTCTATCAACTATTAAAATAGTGCATCTATCTAAAAGTGTAAGTTTAAAAATTCCAGAAGTTTAAATTAAGATAGCTGAACGAAACAAGATTTTCCGTTAAATACCATCGCACTTGATATTAACGAAGACGAAAGCCGTGTAACCTCGTATTTAATATGTACCTGAATATTTCAACTGTAGTTTTTATGATACACAACGTTACCCTGATTTGGGGTGGATAGAGATAGATTAACATTACATATAATAGTTACTTACAGATAATAGTTACAGATGACAAAGCTGAACTATGCAGTGATAGGTCGATATAATTTTCTCTAGCAAAGGTTTTATCAAAGGTGAGCATATCAAGATTAACCTCCCGCATAAGCAGCGAGATACTATATTCAGTATCGTTTGTAATTGACATCTCGTTGTATCACTTTCTCGCATTTCGATTTCCTTTATTAATCAGGCTTTGAACATTGTTGCGGACACACTTCAAAATATTGTTATTTGTTGTAATGCAGAGAGATTGGAAAATGTGAAACTTCTTTTTATTTTAAGACTCATAGAACTCGTTCCGTAATAGGACCGTATCATACGCAACTGGTTGGAATATGGCAAACAACAACAAGAACTTATCGTTAGGATAGATATTTGCTGATGGTATAAATACGTACAGTGCAACAAAACCATATTTTAGACGAATTAGCAAATTCCAGACATAACTACCAGGATTGGGTTGATCCAATGATCTGATCTTTGCAAGTAAAAAAAGTACGCAAAGCCAAAGTGCAGGTTCCCAAAAAAGGTTTCCCTCTTCCTGAGAGACGAGATAGTAGCTTTACTACTTTTGGCTTGCTAAGAAGGGGTAAAATTATTTATTATTATAGCTTCCTACAGTTGCGATGACATATTTAATTCTATATATTAGATAATAGCACAATTGACCGACCTTAAAGAGCCCAAACTCATGTAGTATTATGGCTGCTAAAAATGAACTGCAGGAGTATCCAATAGCACCTGGACTTCGAGCCAGTTCATTTCCCGAATCGATCGGACCGGCACGCTTATTAATATCTAATTTACAATCACCATGCGACAGCCAAATATCGCGCGATATCTGCTGTCAAAACGAGAATTTGTGTAACGTAATTTGTAGTTTGTGGTGCAATAGACACGCAGTCGTCATACATGATACCTATTTTTTTTTATAATTAGTCATCGGTCGCGCAGTAATCGCGTGTCTGTCGCTGTCTGTACATTTTTAGGTAATAACCCCGCGGGACAGCAATTGAGTATCCTTAATTTGGAAGCTAAATGCATTAAACTGAGCATCTACGGAATAGTCAGCGTACAATAGCTCGGAATTTCAGTAAGTTGATTGATCTTCTTTCTCCAATGGACGTTGGGTGTACAATGTATATTCCTAACCCTTAGTTCTGTAAGTACGTGCCCACTTTCCACTAATGAGACACATTGTCATGTATTTCGACGCAGACTGTTGTAGCTTGGCATTACTACTACAGCAGTTATACTTCTAAGTAGGTGTTTTTATAGATAAAATGTCAAATCAGTCGTGGGCGCAGTTGCATAATGAATATTCAACTGAAATTCACATGAGGGTGTTAGTCAGATGTGGTACAAAAAAAGTATTCTTATGTATGTGTATCACGTAATTGGATCTCACGAATGGATTACATAATTTATTGCCTACAAACACTTTGAAATTATCTATCTAATATTATGTTTCCTAACTAATTTTTTACGATAAATTAATAATCAAATGATATGTACAAGTATATTAAAATCCTGCCCTAACAAATCCATATTCATAGGTAAATTACATACTCGTTTCTTTTGTGACACTTCGTATATTTTATTGTTGGACATATTCCACAGCGATTAATTTTATCCTTATAATGTTACTGTATGTATAGTTATTGTACTTAAAAATGTTTTCTTTATTTGAATCTCGTGTTGTAAATTCGTTGCCGAAATAAGAACCGGCTTTAAACTTACGAATGTTCATAAAGTTAAATCGAATATAAAACGATTCACTGGCTCAAACTAAAAGTATTTTTTTTAAATGTCTGTTGAATGCTGATAATATCCACAATTAACATGAAGTCGTGGTTACCAATGCATTCTCATGTAACATTCAGTGTGGAAACCCTCCGGTTCCTCAGTGATTTGCATTACACAAAGATGGTATGTAGAATGGATGTGGCCAATAATCTAAAAAACAACAAAATTAAATATGTTTTGAATATGAAAATTAAGAAGCATTTTCAAATTTTTTTAATGTGATTTATGTTCTTAATTCTATGACATTAAATACCAATTTGTAAATGTATGTAAACTTTACAAGGATTTTGTATATAGCGAGTTTAAATAAGAACAATGTTTTTATTTTATTTACTATTTACTTTTTAAAGTTAGTAGGTAGATTTTAAAAATAGTTGGTAGATATCTTTTTGGATTTAGGGGGTCAACTGAGGAAGCGCGCTCGTCGCGACCCCTGCCAGCCCTTTTCAGGGCTGCAATTCCTCTTCTGTGCATACCATGCGGGACAACGGCAATGATAATGTTAGGGCGTCCCCCGAAAGCGACGTACACCGGTCTGTCCCTGCTGGTGTGTGCAGAGTGCAGTTCGGCGTTGGGGACCGCCACCCAACACGCTGTGCACCTAGCGGCGGGAAGTGGAGGGAGGAGTGCAGAGTAGCTGCGTGGAATGTGAGAGGTGGAATTGACGAGAAGATGAATGAAGTGATTGATATTATGGAAGAGAAAAGATTGGATGTGCTATGTTTGAGTGAAACCAAGCGGGCGGCAGTGAACTTGCCGACTTGCCCGGAGGAGACATCGCTTTGTGGTCAGGGGTACCACAAGGAGATAAGGGATGCCAAGGGGTAGGCGTTTTACTGTCCTCTCGTATGGTTAATTGTATGACTGAGTATGAATGTGTAAATCCCAGACTGCTCTGGGTACGCCTCAAGATTGGGTTGACAAGAATTTTTGTTTTGGCAGTATATGCCCCAGTGTCCTCTGTCGGTTTGGCTGAACTGGAGCAGTTCTGGGAGAATGTTAGAGAAGTTCTAGCGACGGTTGAAGAGAACGAAAGAATTGTTGTGTGTGGAGACATGAATGGATGGGTCGGGACAGCTCGAACAGGATTTGAGTCTGTCCTAGGCAAATATGGAGATAAGAGAGTGAATGATGCTGGTAAGATTGTGTTAGGACTGTGTATAGAAAAGGATCTTTTTGTGGCTAATACCATGTTTGGGCACAAAAGGATCCATCAGTACACGTGGGAAAGAAAGGGTGCGAGAAGTATGATTGATTTATTCCTGGTGGATAGCAGACTTAAGAAGCAGGTAATGGACACAAGAGCGTATAGAGGAGCCGATCTCTGGACGGACCACTTTCTGGTGATAACCAGAATAAGGGGTCTGTTCGCAGCATGGCGACATCGCGTAGTGTCCAAACCTGCAGCGGTTAGCCGCATTAAAAGCTGGAAACTGCAGGATGCGACCACCAGGAATGAATATGAAAGGGTATTATCCAGTAAGCTTGATGATAGACTGAAAGTGATGAGCGATGATGTTGAAGAATGCTGGCAGAACCTTAGAGATAGTATGATTGAGGCTGCGAAAGAAGTGTGTGGAATGAATAAGATTGGGAACGGCAAAAAGCGTGATGTGTGGTGGGATGATGAGATGAAAGTGGCTGTGTATAAGAAAAAGAAAGCATGGCGAGACTACCTTGCTACTAATGACTGTGGTATGAAAAATTTGATGAAAGACAGGTATAAGCTGCAGAAAGCAGAAACTAAGGCACTAGTGAAAGAGAAGCGTGAAAGGTGTAGGGTGTTAGATGAAAACAAGATGTCGGACAACTTCGAGGAAAATTCCAAATTATTTTGGAAAGAAGTACGTAAGTACCGAAGTGGTCCGGCACCTTGCAGAATGAATAAAGTGCGTTCGAAAGAAAACAACCTGCTTACAAATAAAAAGGATGTTCTGCAGCGATGGAGTGAATACTATGGAGAACTGTATGAGAGTGGCGACTCCGTCTCTGATACAGAGCGCGATTCTAATGCATTGCCACACTCGGGCCAGGGACTGGAGGATGCCATTAGTATGAAAGAGATTGAGAAAGTGATAAGAAGTTTGAAATGTGGAAAGGCTGAGGGAATTGATGAGGTGACTGCTGACATGATCAAGTATGGTGGTCCTAGGGTCTGGGATGCCTTCTGTGCACTCTGCAACCTTTGTTGGCAGAAGGGGGAGGTTCCAGAGGACTGGCGCACGGCAGTCATAGTACCTCTATATAAAGGGAAAGGTTCCTACCTAGACTGTGCGTGCTATAGGGCCATCAGCTTGGTCAGCTTAGCGAGTAAAGTCTATACTAAAGTATTGACTGAACGTATGAAAGGCGTTTCAGAAAGATATTTGTGGGAGGCGCTAGGTAGATTCAGGAACGGTAGGGGTTGTATGGATCAGATTTTCTCGCTCCGCGTTATCGTGGGAAGGTTTCTGGCTTTAGGTCGGAAAGTTTTCTGCGCTTTCGTGGATCTAGAGAAAGCATTCGATAGAGTAGTGCGGAAGAAATTGTGGAGTCTTCTGCCTGAATATGGCGTGGAGGGCTCCTTACTGCAGGCTGTGAGGTCATTATATAGAGACCACAGAGCCTGTGTAAGGATAGACGGGCACATGTCGCCCTGGTTTGAAGTCTGTTCTGGTGTCAGACAGGGCTGCGTGATGTCTGCCTGGCTATTCGTGCTGTATTTGGACAGTTGCCTCCAGAGATTGAAAGGTAATATGAGTGGTAGGGGATGTGGTGACACAGTGGTAAACTGCCTATTGTACGCTGACGATGCTGTGCTAATAGCACCATCAGAAGCAGAGTTGCAGACACTAGTCACGTGCATGAAAGAAGATTGTGAAGTAAAAGGATTGAAAATGAATGTGAACAAAACTAAGGTTCTGGTGTTTGAAAGAGAAGCGGTACAAACGTGATGTGTGATTTGTGTAAATGGAAAATGTCTAGAACAGGTGAATGAAATTGTGTACCTGGGGAGTGCGTTTTCGAGGGATGGAAGATGTGAGTTGGATGTGGAGAGACGGGTAGCAGCTGGCAATAAAGTGAACGGTGCTCTGTCCGCATTAGTGGGTAGTGTGAATATATCTAACACTGCTAAAATGGCCATCCACAATGCGGTGTTGGTGCCAACTTTGTTGTACGGTAGTGAGGCCTGGATATGCCCAAAATCGAGTAAAAGTATGTTAAATGCTGTGGAGATGCGGTCTCTCAGAAATATGTGCGGTGTCACGCTTGCTAACAGGATAAGCAATGATGAGATACGCAGTATGACAGGGTTGCACAACAGTGTTATTGTAAAAATGAAGAAAGGAATGCTTAGATGGTTTGGGCACATGGAAAGAATGAGTGATGAAAGACTGACGAAGAAAATATACAGAGCGAAAGTGAGTGGTAAAAGAAGCCAAGGAAGACCAAGGCTGACTTATGAAGATCAAATAGCCAGAGTGTTAGCAGACGGAAATGTCAAAAGCACTCGCATACCTAGGCGAAAATGTGTGAGGAGAATGATGAGATTTGAGGGAGCGAAAGAGGTGTGTAAGGACCGCGACTCCTGGCGCTCCGTCCTCTCTGACTACCCCGTTGGGGATACAGCGTGAAGTTATGTTATGTTATGTTACTTTTAAAGAAAAGAAATTAACAGGTTCAATCTAAAAATAGATCGGTACAGTTGGAAAAATAAAATTTATCTAACTTTTGTTGAAGCAGTCAACCTATGAGGTATTAAATTAAATATTTTGTCTTTATTCGAAGCCTATGCAGTAAAGCCATGCTGCATAGCAGCACGAATTGGACCCACTACTCCGGTGAAATACCACCCTCTCACAGAATGTCGGCGTGAAATAACAGCATCTATTGCTGTTGTGTTTCGAGTGAGAGTGCCGGTGACCCATCTCCCGCCTCCCCCTCCTTTCCTGAAAGGCCAGCAACGCACCCATGATTCCCCGGACGTTGAGGGTGTCTGTGGGCGGCGGTGATCACTTCCCATCAGGTGACTCGCTTGCTCGTTTTCCCCCTTTCATAAAAAAAAATTTTGGCAAAAAATATATTGGAATTTTCAATAACATTTTAAAATATTAAAGTACAATTAAAGACTATATTTTACATAGTTATTCCTAATCTATTGCAGAATTTATTTTATTACCCAACAAAATCACCATATCCATTAGGACACTTCTATTTATAATCTGTTCATAGAATAGTTCAACCGACGATTGTAATGAATGCAAATGGTATAAATGGAGAGACTCTAAGTGCCCTCGACTATTAGCGAATGCGATATCTTTACTAATTCATTATAAAATCAGATCTAAACTATGCATAGATGGTCAAGGTCCATGTAGCCTCGACTGAACAAAATTGGAGATCATTACAGCGATATCAATCTAGTCGCAAAAATTGAAGAGTGGCCTCATTCTGTTCTTTTTCTTTTGGAGATAGCATTACTACAGTCTTGGATAAGCCAAAAATATCATGCTGTCCTCATTTAGCAATTTTTTTACATGTAATGGCTAAAAAATGTTAAAAAAGTTTTTTGAAAAGGAACGACAGCACACTTAAAAAGCTAAAATACTCTGTTGCGTTAATTGTTTTAACATAGGTAATATGCACGTTAAAATTCCCATCCGCTGGTTCGTGATTTATATAATATGTTAATTATGTTATGAAAAAGTTTGTGTAGGTTATCACTAATCTGTATAGATTAATCTCTATCAAAAATTCATTCGCGTTGTCATGAAAATATCGAAACGATTTCAGAGATAAAAACTTCCTGGATTAGTTAACAATGCATGTTTTTAAGTACCTACGTATTTACTACGTAATTATTCAATAATAGTTAAGGAGTTAATAATTGAATGACAAAAGTAACTGCAGTAAAATGAAAATAAATGAAACTGAAAAATAACATTAAACATTTTCACGAATTGAAAATAAAACTGCATGCGTTACTACGGTCTACAATAAAAAGAGTTGCCATATTTCGCTAAGTTCAAACTTGTTATGATCAGCAGGTAGAAAACGTTCTTCGGTCTCAAACGTGGATTGTGATTGTGTAAACTTTTAAATAGCGTTTCTGTAACGTCTCAGCCAATTCTCGTCTATAAAGCTCAGACAAACATGAAAGTTGTGACTTCAGACTGAAGCTTCTTAGGATCCATTCATATAACGCGCAAATTCACGTATCATTATTGCAGATAATTCATTTAAATTGTAGAAATTTGTTTAACGAGATATATTGTAATAAGAGATGAGTTCAATATCGATAGTAGCGTTATCGCACATCTGTCTGGATCAACCTTTACCGGAACCTTGCTAAGAACAGCTCACATTATTTAGCGTTCTCTTTTTAAACTTTACTTAGTTCCTTTTTGCAGTTCGTTGAAAGTTTTCCTTTCTGTAACATTTTACCGTAGAGCTGTTTCCACGAGGGCGATCACATCGAGTTAATAAGTTCCCGTTTCGATGGTCCCTGCGTTTTAAACTTTTAGGATATGAGATAACAGGCTAAGAAAGCGAGACGCCGATTTGGCTAAGTCCACTTTGAAATTTCCACGGATTATCCTTGTTTCTTTCGATTTAAAATAAAGTAATTTCTTTTTTTTAACAAATTCTTTATAACAGTAAACAATTACAATGTATTGAAAATTAACAAATTTGAACAAATATAGTAAATCAATTGGCAAAATTATCCTTAGAATTAGTCTTATTTCACAGCTTGTGATTATACTTATGACGTCAATTTTTTGTTACATATGGTATTAAACATTATGTTAGCTTAGGTAGTATTAGCCGCTTCGTTGTCATAATATAATCAGTGACGTAAAGGCGACCTTTGGAATTGACATTGAGTATAAACATTTAAGGCCATTTAGTGATCTTCAAAAAGCGTGAAGAATTATAACACATACCACGACAGACATGGGTTCAATAATTCTTATTCCTGTCACATCCATCCAACCTGTCACCATTTAAAATATTGGCTGGTACGAGCCATCGAAAATTCTCGAAGTTTTTACCGAAAATAGCTCGTAAAGTAATTCGCAGCGACCGCTGCCGTCGGCGTGCGCCGAACGAATGATTGAGGAACACGAAACGGGTAACTTCCATTCCGATAAAAGCCGAAACATTGTCCAGTTTAAATGGAGCTCTTGTACACGACAGCATAAAAGTAATATTCAAAAGGAAAGATTAGTCCATATAACTCAATAAATAGCTTGCGATAATTATCTTTACATTTATAAAA
Organism: Zeuzera pyrina; assembly: GCA_907165235.1. NCBI lineage: Eukaryota > Metazoa > Arthropoda > Insecta > Lepidoptera > Cossidae > Zeuzera > Zeuzera pyrina. The sequence goes on from OU015624.1 coordinate 17,988,496, forward strand.
TCTCATCGGTTACTGATAAACGGTTTGAATTTAACTAGCGCAAAGTTATTACATTGCGCTACAGATATTGCGTACGATATAAATATATAGTTAACTAAGCTAATAAGTATTAAATTATAAACATATTACCTACACAGTTCCAAATTACCAACCAGTCTGATATAGCCTTAAAAATTGTATTAATAAGTCAATTTAGTTTTTAAAATCACATAATATTTCTACTCAAACATTTGAAATTTAATAGCGAAAAGTACATATCAGAGAACATGTATGTACATATAAATTATTCGCGTATTATGGCATCATATTACTTATATTCTAACTATTATTTACCTATGCTTTTATTAGAATAACGTATACCATACGTTATTTATCTATAGGTATACCTATAAAATAAAGTGTTCCGAAAAATGAGATTTATCATCGTTCATCGATGAGCCGAAATCGCTTTAGTGTGGGTAAAGTTAAAGCTATAGAATTTGGACCATACCTAACTACGTTCTTCTTGTGAACTGAGCCTCCACTAAAATAATATTTCTTTAAAGCCATCCCCTAAAGAGGTGCGAAACGTAAACACTGTTTCATTGAAATTTGAAAATCTTTGAATTCACAAACGTAATATGAAATGAAACGTGATATAAAAGAAGGAACATTTTTTTGTTTTTCTTTAAAAATCAACTCATAGCGTGAAATGGCGATGTAATTTGTATGAAGAAGAAAGTAAAGTGTATGAAGAAATAATTGTCCCTGATCATTCTGATCATTTACTTAAAACTTGGTATAAATACTTTTTAACACAAATAATGAAACACGAGACGAGGTTAAAGTTCACTTTATTGCTAATTTCCCCATAACTACATTTGGATTTGATTAAGAATTTCAGCTTTATTCTTGAACAATATTTTAGGATATTATGTACCCATCAATGCCAATCGGGGCACAAGTACAAAAAATCGATTCATTGTTTTCTTGACATAAGTCGTATTTATTATACATAATACTACTTATCAAACTTATCAAAATAATAATAATACATTCGTACATACATACATATCCTCACGTTGTATCCCTAACAGGGTAGTCAGAGAAGATGGACCGTCTCTCTAATATGTTCAACTCACATCTTCCATCCCTCGAAAACGCACTCCCCGTATATTCAGTTTCAGTCACTTGTTCTAGACATTTTCCACTTACCCATATTTCACACTTTGTCTCTACATTTTTTATTTGAAACACCAGAACTTTAGTTTTGTTCACATACATATTAAATCCTTTCACACGTCACATTCTTCTTTCATACACGTGACTAGAGTCTGTAATTCTTCTTCTGATGGCGCTATAAGCATAGCATCGTCAATGTATAAAACACTAAAGTAATAATAATAATTAAAGTTCAAAAGTATGTTTATTAAGGTAAACAATTATATAGATTACAATGTAATTGTAAGCGCTATATAAGACAGAATATACATACAGTCATAGCAACATCGCGCAATCTTCCTTTATACGAGGAATATAATATGGTTAACAAAAGGTACTTACCTACATGAAACCGATCTGTACCTATTCTGTTTGTGGGTTAAATGTTACTAAAATACGAAACACATGCTTCTAGCAAAGAAAGAAAGAAGCTTTGTTCCTAAAGAAATGTAGGTTAATTTCAGAAAATAAATTGGAATGTTTTATAATAACACACTTGCGAGTTGAAAAATCGGATCAACTTACAATTACCATATACAAATAACCTTACCATACCATACCATATTTATGTCTTAATAAGTTACATACCCACATACGTAACTTCACGCTATGTTACGATCGTAGTAGACAAATATCAAGACGCAAAAAAATCACGCCTTATCAAGCAGTAAATATTTGAGCTTAGAGATGACAAAGCAAAATCAGATAGTGACAGATCGCTAAACAATCACCTACACAAATTCCCTATGTATATATAATATGTACTAACGCTGGGAATAATAACTTATTATTTTAAACCTTATCCCTCAACCAAGTTAAATTCAAGAAGCAAATATTATTTCTTTTAAAAAATATGCACATATAAAGATCGAGGGAATTGTGTATAACAATTCATATAGATAACTATACCTAGCTGCTAGGTATAATTATCTATACTGATACCTAACTATAAGCTGCGCCGATTTTTGGCTACAATGTTGTGCATCTCTGAATGTTACTGAAAGGTTTTCAGTTAATTTCCTTTATTAACTTATATCACTGAGATATAATCCTCTGTCGGAAGTAGAGTGTTCTATTCGGAAATAAAGTCATGTATACCTACTAAGGATAGTTTCGTTCGCATCCCCTCTCCTCAGCTTCGCCTGTGACAACTTAATTTTCATGATTCCGCCATATTTCAACCCAAGCGATTGAATTTTGTTGGAAAATATTTTTTTATGCATTCTGTTTGCCTTTAGAATTTAAATATAGGATCTGAATAATGCTGTGTCGACAAAAAGTGCACAAACAATATAATGTGTGTACTGAAATTTAATTTAACAACACACGCTTTTATATTTTGACGACAATAATCCGTCTGCTATTCATCCTGCTTTTTTCTTATCATCAAAAATAAATTGATAGACTACTGCAGATTACATTCGTCGAAAGATACCATGATAATTGTTTTGTAGACATAGCATAGTAAAAACACGATTAAAAATATTAATTCATAAGACATTTCTTTTGACAATCATTAAATTATATATGTATATGGTATGTAGTTCTATGATACTATACTTACGAATCCACCCAGTTATGTGACATGTCTAAAAAGTTATATTTATGCAATTAAAACGATTTATTTCACCGTAATTCAAAGTAATTTTAAAAATTTAATTCGGGAATAAAAATTTTAAATATAACGAGTTTTTTAAAACATGTAATCACTATGTGATAAATTCCTTAAATCTCACTTTGTGAAAATCCACTTCACGTGATGAATTCCTAAAATCTTTAGCTATTTTCCGCTCAAACTCCAAAAACCACCAATCGACACTGAATAGGTGCTTGTGGTGATTCGGTGCTGGTTAGCTGACCTGGAAAATCCTGAGGATGCTTCCTTGAGAAGCGAAATAGTCGCTTGGTGGCTTTCAGAGTTTGAGCGGAAAATAGCTAAAGATTTTAGGAATTCATCACGTGAAGTGGATTTTCACAAAGTAACACGAGTCCATATATGCAATATGTATTATTTATATATTCTTTAAGAATTAATGTATTGTTATTTGTTTAGTCATTCTATATATTTTTTAAGTGGACTCGATAAATACATAAATACATATCCTCACGCTGTAATCCTAATGGGGTAGTCAGAGAGGACAGAGCGCTAGGTATCGCGATACTTTATTGTTTTAAATTAAAACAATAAAGTATGCTATACTTACTATAATATACAAATATATAATATATAAATTACTATAGCGATACGATTATTATAATTTAAATTAAAACAATAAAGTATCTAATATAGAATTTTTGCATTTCGTCACTGTTTAATATAACAATGTCATAACTTTACTGGCCAATATTAATATATTGTAGTATATATATAATAATATATTGTAGTATATATATTATAGTAACCGCCTTTCTTTTTTTTTATTTGAAGTAATTTTCAAATAAAAAAAAAGAAAGGCGGTTACTAAAATAAAGAATGTTTTTAAGAAAACTGCGTAAATCATTAATGAAACGGATAACTTATAAAATTAGTCGTAGGTACATCATTTATGAAAGAAAGTAAAAGTTTGCTCTAAGTTTACATCTAACTAGAGTAAAGTGCGACGGCGCCTAACCGGCCTTCATAATTTTTCGGACGCGGCTCCTAAATTACCTTCGTACCTAATAGTTTTCACCTATTACCGTGAGCAGCGAAATTTATCGCTTTCCACTGTTGATTTATTTATCTACCGTCCGGATTAACTACCGCTAACTTGGCGATAGTTAAGACTGCTATCTCTGATGTTTCAGGGCGAAAGCTCTTTCCTTTTATCTAAATTGGTCGGCTACCAATAAAGATTCGCCGACGACTGTCGTAAACCATTCGCCCCATACGCTTCATTATGGGGCAAAGTTTTAGATATGATGGAACCAGTTTATTGTCCACCGATGTCGCGAGATCTCTATCGATAATGGGATTTGGTGTGCGCATTCCACTGCAAGGGTCGTCCAAGAGTTTAGATTTAAAATTGTAGCCAACTCGCAAAATGTACCCCAACGTAGTTCTTTCTTTCTAAGAACAGAAAATAATGAGATAAACAGTTTATTACTTTTTCTCCGCGTGATTTTAACTTTATAGTTTACACTATATAAGTGGGATTTATTAAAAAATATACGTATAATTTTCAAATAACGTTTACACAGTACTAAATTAGATAAAATGATTTAATGCATAGTTTTTACTCTATGAAATATTCAGAGTAGTAAATCACTATTATTTCTGATATAAATTACAGACTAAAGATGAAAGTAATGTCATTTTAGTTAGTGGACCAAGTGCATTAATAAATTACTTACCAAAACTTAACTATAAAGGGCTTAACTCGCGGGACCATTACTGTCTCCCTCGCTCCAATGTGATTCGGATTTAGAGTGGGACAGAGACACATAAATCCCGCTTAATTGAATTAGTCATAAAAATTGAAACTTTCTTCGCTCCAGGGCAGGACTTCTCCAAGTAGTTTTAATCCATTCTCCTTTTGAAGGGAACTTCTAATTTATCGAGAGTGCTAAGTTTGCTACTATGTACTATTTCCACGCACCTCACCCCTTGTTACCTATCGCGATGATGTAATCGTTTTATCTGAAATTAAAAGTCTTAGTCTGTAGCAAAAAGTTTCGTTGCGAACGACGTATAATGTGTTTTACTCGACTATACGGTGGAGTGAAATGGAGGATTTTGATATTAGCAGCGTATTTATGTATCTATGTATGTATTGTAAATGTTCATCTATTCCTTCTCAAAACGGACCAATTTCAAAGTATGAGGTGACAGTGGATCAGTCTAAATCTCTCAATTACGCCAATGACATAGGCTAGCTTGTTTTTAAAAACCTTCAATACGGCTTCTGTAGAACGATATAAAGCCGTGCTAAAAAAATTTACCGGACCCCATCGTAGTGGGTATGCATATTCGAGAACTTGAGAAGTATGTTTCAAAAATATATAACATATAGGTAAAAAATGTAGATAGAGCAACATTCTGTCATAATGAAAAATTAATGAAATGTCCGCGACCGCGACGTGAAAGAAGTATGTAAGAACCGCGACTCCTGGCGCTCCGTCCTCTCTGACTACCCCGTTGGGGATACAGCGTGAAGTTATGTTATGTTATGTTATGTTAATGAAATGTATACTCACGCTGCATTCTCAACGGAGTAATTGGTAAGAACGGAATGCAAATGATTGCAGTCCTTACATCTTTCGCCTTTTAAAAATATATTATATATCATCATTCTCTTCACACACTTAAAAGTAAAAGTTATATATTAACCAAATCCCGACTATATACATACATACATATCTTCACGCTGTATCCCTAACGGGGTAGTCTGAGAGGACGGAGCGCCAAGCGTCGCGGTTCTTACATACTTCTTTCACTTCCTTAAATCTTATCATTCTCCTCACACATTTTCGCATAGGTATGCGAGAGCTTTTAACATTTCCATCAGCTAACACTGGCTATGTGATCTTTATAAGTCAGCCTTGGTCTTTCTTGGCTTCTTTTACCACTCACTTTCGACTATATAGTTTATAAAAATTTTGCAAATGCAATTAATTACAACCGATACAATTACAATCCGTAACCGAAAATCAAATCTTCGGATTCGGTTTCGTTTCGGCTATTTCGGCTGTTTCGGTCCGGACACTATGGTTAATTCGTCTCGTTTCCAAGTTTTCGTTAACTACGTAGTCGGATTGTAATCAAAATTTTTGTAATTTTTAATGTTATTTATGTAGATATCTACAAGCTTTATCTACGATTTAATCGTTAATTTAAAAAAATAGTGGCAACATTAGTAATTAGAGACTAAATAAATAAACACCAATACTCGTAAACCATAACATTAAAATACTCTTCACCTCAATATTATTATGCTGTTAGCTGACGTAGACATCTCAAAGGTATTCTAAGTAAGTCGTTAACAAACCTGTTTAAAATTTTATTCGTTTAATCAATATTTAGCCACATAATGACGTATAAATTTAAAATTTTCATTATTTCTATATTTATCGGGCGTGCAATTGAAATTTATCACGCAATTTTTCCTTCGTTATTATCTAGAAATGCGTATTTACGTAAATACTATCTCTCAATATTACCTTTGGCTTTTGGTTATACAAGATCATAGAAGGCTTTCGCCCTAGTTCAATTGACAAGATGGTGCTCTTTTGTATGTTGAGTATTACCTCACAGGATCATGCTAGTGGCAGCTTGTCATTGACAAAATGTATCCATTGTTCGAGAATATTTTTTTGTTACACTGAAATGTACCATAGGATTTACTTGTACGCTGTGCTCAATTACATATTGTTATACTTATTACTTTACTATATATGTAGGTAATTCTAATTATAAAAATATGCTTTTCATTTTTGTTCTTTAGTATATAAATAGTAATAACATAAAAATATAGTATAGTAATAATATAATAACCCAGTAAATTACCGACGTCGTTATATATGATGAAATGCAAAAATTGTATATTTAGCTACTTTTTGCTTTAATTTATTGTTTTAATAATTAAGAGACCATGTTAGTTGTCATTAAATATTTACTGAAACCATCTAAAAATACGTGGATATATTTTAGATTAATGAAATAAATGTAGGTACTTTAATTCCTAAAAATTATGAAAAAAATTGTATATCATTTAAAAATTTTTAAAGTTTTACATTAAATAGTTTTTTCTTTTATATATGTACCAAATCAATAAATATTTCTAAACGAAATATGTTTTATAAAAACTCGTTTAGCTTTAAAAAATAAAATTTTAAAGAATTTTACTGAATGTGAAGGAAAAATGGTATAACAGCTTAAATTTTTATCAGTTGTCTATAGTTCTCTGTTTTATGAGATTAAACTGTGTATCTACCAAATATGCCGTTGTAATTACATACAAATTATGTTATTTTCTTAATACAAATTTTATTTTTCCAAATTGTCCTATTACTGACCTAATAAGTATATTTAGTGTAATACAAACTATCCAGGATTACAATAATAATATTTCGCTTTTCGCAGCTTAAGTAAGACAGTACTTACATTTTGCGTACGTGAACAAAGAAAAAATGAAAAAGTACATTTGAATCGTATCTCAATCGTACATACGTAATATATACATATATTAATATATGTATAAGAATCTCTGTAGTAAGTCTGTAGTAACTCCGCGAAATCTCCAAGTATTACTGGTATATTTAAAAATAAAATGGCATATTTTAAGTTTCACTACATTACAAGAAAATCAACAAAAAAATACAATATGAAGTACAAATACTTAAAGGAATGACATATTCATATGACCTATTTAATTAAACAATATCACGTTATCGCATTAGATGTCTCGTTTATGTTAAAAATGTTATGCATAAATAACAATATTATCTTTTTCTTAATCACTGATATAGTACATCATTGTATTAAGATAATGAATTTTACAAACAAAATAACATATTAACTTTTCACACGACACTGACCATGCGGTTGAAGCAATTTTGTTAATGGATTTTAATCTAATCTAGAGTAATAATGCTGTAATTTAAACGAATTCAGTCTTGCCTTTTTCAGTATTGGCGACAGACGTTTCAAATGAACTTAGGATACTGAAGCTTGGAAACATTTCAGACAAATCGCACAATTAGAACGAAAATGACATAATTCATCGTTTTGTTATATTGTATTACTAAACTTAAAAGTATTAGTAATAGTTACCCTAAACATGGATTTTTTAAGTTTGATCTATCCGTTTAAAAATCTGTGGTAAAAGAAACCAAGGCTGACTTATGAAGAATAAATAGGCAGAGTGTTAGCAGATGGAAATGTCAAAAGCTCTCGCATACCTAGGCATGTGTGAGAAGAATGATGAGATTTGACGAAGCGAAAGTAGTATGTAAGAAACGCAACGCTTGACGCTCCGTCCTCTACTACCCCGTTAGGGATACAGCGTGAAGATATGTATGTATGTATCTATCTATCCGTTTGTTTGTCCGGGTTAATCTCCGAAACTGCTGAACTGCTGCCAATAATAGCCGTCAAAATTGACGGGACTTTTATTGGCAGGTCTTTTCAGGACTTTTCAGTGAGTAGCCTAAGCTATTCTAATCCGGAAAAATACCAAATTTTTCCGAAACCGCCGATTCGGTGGAAACCATAGTACAGTTAGGTTTATATATTTTTATCACAACTCAAATTCTTAAAGTTTTGACATAAAGTTAAATATATTGATAATACGATATTGCAATGAGTAGTCCACCTTTTAAATGAGACAGTATTGACTTTTAAACTATAAGACTTAAAGCACTGCGGCTTTGAAAGACATTCCTTATTTTTTAATTCTATCATAGGTAAAACTGTGAAAATTATTTTCATCTAGCATTATCTTTTACCAGAAATAACAAATGTTAAATTTTTTTAATCCATAAATTGATCCAGTTTTATGTCTAGATCAAATTATTGTACGACATCAAAAAATATCTTACCATTCAAAGTTGGTGAAATTTTGAGATATATTTCATGAATTTTCTTTACAGGTGTAATAAAAGCCGTAGGAAAAGTTTCTATTCCTTTGTAACTGGAACTTAATGATTCTTTCATTTTTTGAAAATGGAACATCTTAAATAACAAACGCAACTCGCTTCAAAGCAAAAGTTAGCAAATAATATGTGTATACAAATGTGTCATACAATGATTTGATCAAGACATGAAACTGGAACGATTTATGGAATAAAAAAAATTTAAACGTTTGCCGTTTCTGGAAAAAGTTGACGCTTGACAAAGAAATGTTTTTCAGTACTTGTATAACAGAAATCATTTGTAGAAACCTTACCCTCGTTTATTGATTATTTATCATTATGATAATTTCTCAGTATACAATACAAAGACCTACTTTAGAAATAATGAGTCTTACATTACGCAAAATTTAGCATATGTGGTGATATTGAAGATATTAACCCAGGCGGCAGAAAGCTTACCAACCATCTTTTTAGCAACATGATACTGTACACCTACGTAATAAAAACTTTCGCTGTTCACCGGTTTTACGTATTTTGTCCCAATTACTAGTTGAATGAGTGCCAGGCCCAATAAATCAGTGTACCTATATTTATATTCATGCCTGACATTGTAACTTGCTATAGTTTTATACGACAGAACTAAGAACTATGTCAATCTAACTTTTAAGATTATCACTTCCGCATTCGCCTACTGGGTGTCTTACCTGCTTGTTTGCAGGGTTGCAAATATCAGAACGTATCACAACTTTTATTTAGTAATAGCTAAATGTAATATTTAGCTTAAAGTATTATAAGCATATTTTCAGTGTTTGTTTTCGTCGACCTGGAAGAGAAAGAAAAGACGTATATGTACCAGCTGCGTTTCTTCCCAACTAAATCATGTAAGTAGGCTACTGGGTAGTGCTTTATGAGGATCTTGCATAGGCGATAGTTAAACTTACCATTATCTGTTTCAACTTGCAATCTGAAAGTTTTATTGCCAATTTTATAACTCACATTAAAATAAATTTTAATATTTATAAAATGATTTGGTTATTATGTTTGTCATTGACTTGTGCTTAATTAACCTGTATTTTGTCTCTTTCTGTTTTAAAAACAATTTTAAAAATGTACTTGACGTGATATCTATTTTGTTAAGTAACGTTTAAGTACTTACAATCTCATATAATTTGTTAAAAAATATTTTCATAAAAATTATCAAACATTTTAACTGAAATAAATATGCTTTTTTTTATTAATTTAGTACCTATATACGTATATTATAGTATATTATACTTATGTACATACCAACACTTGTAATAATTCCGACTTGCATTGATACAAAATACATGTATGTATATAACTAGTAAAATTGATAACAATACTTTGTGAATAAATAATTTATGCGGATTCTGATTAAAGCTTTCACCTTTACGTAACTATCGCGATCGACAGCCCTGCGTGTTCGAGTGGCGTCGGTGTGGCGGGCGCTCCCCCCGCGACCGAAAAAAGTTGCAAGTCGCTGGGCGGCGCCGACGAACATTCAAATTTATCGATTGTCCTCCTCATTACAACATCCCTCAAAACTTACCCACTCACTAACTTAGCCCTTTCTGAACGCCACTATTGCCACATTACTTTTTATTCGCTCCGACTAGAGCCGTATCTCTTTTTTCTAGCAGTTATTATTGTCCGTTAAACTTTAAGTGCTCGGCGGCTAACTTTCGATGTCTCGGTGATTTACGAGTAGTCGTTTCGAAGTGTTTTATCGAGCATAAATGTAAGTTCGCTACTTGTTGAGATTGAAGGTCGCCGAATGATCGTTTAACATCACTGGGTCAGTGTTTTATTGTCAATTTCATCGGAATACATCGCATAAGTAGGTTACGCTTTTGAATGTTAGGGGTGGAATAGTGTTAAGTGGGAGACGAAGGCCATATATCTCATAGAGGAAGGAGCTATGTCGTCGAACAGTAGTTTCGCATCTGTGAGGGGGAGAAGCGGGAGGGGGCAATGATCCATTAATCTGGCAGAAGCCCATGTGGCGCCACGGACGTACCTGCGACGCGACGCACGGACGCCTACTGACACGGCATACTTCAGATACTTTCAACGTGTGCAAGTGTGTGCAATCTATTAACATTGAACCAGTCTCTAGCTAAAGTTTAATATTCCAGTAAATGTTACATCCGTTGTAGAATTATGAACGAAAATATATTAAAGACCAGCTGTAGGTACTATAATTATACTATAAATGACATGGTGGTAGAAGGTCTTCTGTTTTAAAAAAGAAAATCTTTTCCCGTCATGTCATTATTGTCTTCTTCTTTTTTTAAATATATATAAAATATTAATTTAAGAATTGTGTACAGTGATTTATTTGTTATAAATAATAATTACAGACAATTTACTTTATTGAAACGTAACTATTCTATATTCACAGCAATACACTTCAATAATGTAGAGTAGAAAGCTCCCTAACTACGGCTATTCTACTTTCCGCTTTTTCGACGAGATTGCGGAAGTAATTCCAGCTAAGGTTTCCTGTCTATTTATTGGTCATGTGTAACAAAACCGGCCTTTTTGAATAGTATACAACTAACCTAATACTGAATTAAAGAAAGATTTGTAAGAATACCTTCTACAATATAATAGTTTCTTCACATTTTTGCTTTATCGCTACAACTCGTGAAATACTTTACCCCTACTCGACAGTTCAGAACGGTATGATAATTGTAGCCATTGACGTAGCACAATCCACTAAATGGAATACCTTACTTATCCTCCAGGCGTTCCGCAAGGCACGACTACCGCCTTTATAAATTGAGATAAATCACTCGCATTGATTACAATGCATATTAACATGTATACACGCTAATAGAATTCGTTGCTGCAAATGTAAGCGATACATCAATGACATTAGTATTAAAAATTAGTCATGAACGGTGTGAATGACCCCCTATCACTTTGCACAGAAGTGTCAAGGTAGACGTTTATGTTGAAGATAAAAGAGACTGAGCGTTTTCCAACATCGCTCTAGTCCTCGAAATACGAGCCATTTTTACACTCAAATTTGTATGCAAGCGTACACAACGCATCACGTCATCGACCGCGGAAACACTGGCGTCGCTGGCACTCACTGCGATGCAATATTTCATTCTAAAAATTGACACATTGCGTTCTGCAAACCATAAAGTTTCGTGTGAAAACTTCAACCTGGCATATTTACCTAAGATATTCTGCTCGCCGAAACAGATAGCAGAGCTTCTTGACGAGTTAAAAGTTTTATTGCTAAAGATAGGTCATGTTCTAACCGGTGGAAGTTTTCACATAAATTGGCGGTCATTCGACGCGAATATGCTGACTGAGGGAGTAACAAATATGCCAACTTGGGTTGTTATAACAGCGATATGTAAGTTCGGTGATACTTTGCCATTAAGTTTATGGAAACGACGGTCGAGATTACATCACACTTTCTGAAAGCTTTATGTAATTCTTCTTTCTTCGTTATCTCGCTCTGGATATTAAAGTAAGTAGGATTTTCTACTTATTCCAATACTTGTAGGTATGATATCCGAGTAATTTATCAACGAGACGAATTCTTATGGCAGTTGTAGAAATTTTATCGTAATGTCCAAAATGCGAGTGAAAAATTGGATCACAATCTGTCAAACGGCTCCCTAATTTTTATTTAATTAGCGGGAAGTTTTCACGCGTGGGAGGCGACCGAACGACAATGACGCGTTAAAAATGATTAATTTTTGAAGAAGCACCGCCACCAGTTCGCGAGTGCGTCTTCCCGGACGATTAATCTTGTTCTTTGCAAATACTCGGAACACCATTGTAACGTGGTCCCGGTATTTTTCTGTCTTACACAATACCATTAACAGACACCGCTAGTTGGTATTTCACGACTTTTCCCACCGTCTCATCGTCGACCCATTCTATTACCCCCTTTAGCTCTGAAAAGGTGTTTTCGTTCTGCGGCAAAATAGGCTTCCCCTAACATTTTTTAATACATTTTTCGAGATCACTTAGGCTTCGATAGTTATTATCTGAGGAGAATAGAACGTTTTAATTTTCCATCGTCATTCGCTCACAATGAGATCTTACTAAAGCGAAATTTATACCGTCATTCCTTGTTCGTTCAATTGAAAAACTTTTTTTACGAGAGTTATAAGTATAGCTGTTTAATTTTCGTGCATTCTCATTTTTCTGCTGCGTTTTAAAATAGGGTTGCCTTATCAAGTACTAATTTCGCAAAAGTATTAAACAATTTTTTGACTTGTCTTCGATGCTTCGTTCACAATATCTCAGACCTCAGAAGAAAATTAACAAAACCATAGCGAATTACGTTTAGTATTTAAAAATAGCGAATTCTTGATGTCTCGGTTCTTCAACGGCATAAATGCTTACTTAATAATTTTATTAATTAACAGGAACTGAATTTAACCTTTTACTTAATAGTTTTGTTCCATAAACATTGGACCACAGGATTCGTAATAGATTCGGAACTATCAGAAAAATAAAATAAATCGAATGGATATGTGAAAATAAAATTAGAAGTCCATTTTTATCCCCTTTTTGGGTTCTTTTTTAAAAAACTCATCATTTCTGTTTTTCAGTCATCAATTTGGTACTCATGTATACGAAATTTTACATGAATATGTTATACTACACGTGAATGAGAGAATGGGTGCCGATCTAAAGGTCAGCAATATTGGATATTTATTTCATAGAACACACGCCACTATCTGTTCTTCCTTTATCACACATCCTCACGTTGTATCCCTAACGAGGTAGCCAGAGAGGATGGAGCGCCAACTAGAGTGCCAATATTTATAATGTGAAATACTTTACTTTACTTAGACTAGCTTTTGCCTGCGATTTATTCTGCATGGATATAAATTTTGTTTCATACTATCTTTAGTGCTCTTATTTACGCGCGAAATATGAATCTTCAAAATCGACCAAATCTATTTTATTATTTATTTCATAAACCTTACTCAAACTTTTAAATCATTAAATATATTTGTAATTTTTTTCCTTAAGCTGTACTAACTTTTACACCCCTTTTCAATACCTTTCTAATAATCTGCTCTTAGAGCTTTACTACTTATCTAAGAAATCTATACGCATCAAATTTCTGGACCCATCAGTTTGGGCGTGAATTAGTTAATTTATTCTTTTATATACACATGTAGATTATAGAGAAAAACATAGTATGGCAATTAGAGAACTTTGTTTAGAAGTTTTACGATTATATTATACAACAACGTCAGAGAATATCTTGAATTTTTGGCAACACTCGTTCACGCAGAGGAAACAAGTTGTGAAGGTCGTGGTCGCCACTGTGTGGATTAAAATATTTTAATGTATTTCAATGTATTATTTTTTTATCGAATTTATGGTTAGTAGACGCAACTAGACGTGTCTTCTTTTTCATAAATTTTTATTGCTGTTAGAATTTATTAAACCAACCTGACCGTATTCATGAAACTCGTATTTAGTACCTTTTAATTTTATAGTTCTATTATATTTTATTTTGAGTAAATTTGATGGCTTTTTTCACAAAGTAATAACGATATTTTTCTATAAAATGTTATCTACTAAATACTTTTGTTTAGAAAACTATAGTTCAGCAGAATTAATATTTATGTTCGTTTATAGTTACATATGTCTAGATTGGTTCGAGGAATCAGAGAACCATACAGCATGGATACATCGTCTCGTATCAGATTTCACTGCTACCCCTAGCTTTGTTCGTAGAACTCAAGTAGACCCAAGAAAGTCCTCCAAGACGCGTTGTTTGAATCATCTGTACTAATAGACGCAAAGGATATAAAGTGATAGTTATCTAATGAAATTAATTATATGAATTTAATAAATAATGTAATTACAAAAGGGAACGCAACAAAGCAATGATAACATATTGTGTTTCCAAATAATTCTTCAAAATAATATTTCTTCGATATTTTACACCGTTACAATTTCTCGCAGAAATATGTCTATTTCTTCCAACAAATCAAATACAGCGTTTTTAGAGAAACTTTTTTTATATATAATTTTTTAAATCATCATTACATTTATGTAATACATTATACAGATTTCGAATTCAATATAGTACACGTGTAATGTTTAAAATGCATCTATCTTAGTTGTGATTGTTTGACATGTAGATCTGTGAAGTCATTGGACCTAATTATACATAACTTGATATGAGTGGCATGAACGAGGTCGGAGATAAGGGAACCTTCTGTCTCCCACTGCCGTGATCCCTGTAGGACAGCAGGTTATCGTTATCCGTGTTGGTTACGAGGTTGGTTTTTAAATGAATTGCTTTAATCGCGTTTAGTTAATTACCAGATTAGATAAACATTTCTTCTAAGTGGATAACATGATGTTGGGTAATTTTGAAGAAATTATTGTAGTCACCGTTTCAAGTTTTCTTTTTTGTAACTATTTTCGTATTTCGAATAATGCATTAGTGCGATAGAATGAAATATTCCTTCCAAGCCTGGGACCCTGGTTTGAATTCCAGTTAGGTCAATTAAAGAAATGAGCTCTTTTAAATTGGCTAGGAGTCTAATCTATTCCTGAAAGCTCCCCCTATTCGTTGTATGGTACTCATAGTTTAACATGAGACTAGGTTGAGGTAACACAATTAATGTAATTCTCTGGAGTATGTACATTTTTTAATTAAATTAAAAAAATGTTGCTGATACTAATGTAATTTATATTCTGTAATAATTTTTTTCTTGTATCACCAATAACAAAATGTACCTAAACCTAAAATTATTGTATTTATATCATAATTACATGGCTTCATGTCCCCAATGTTATGAAATGTAACTTGATTATAAGGAGCCAGAGCTACTAAATGTGAAATTTAACGATTTAACAGCTCTACCTTTTTGTAATAGCGATATTAATATATTTATTCATATTATATAAGTATTATAATAGATTCTCTATATAGTAGGAGCACGGAATACTCCCTTAGACGAAGTATTCGGCAGACGTGTTTTAAGCCGCAGATTCTTGGATTTATATCTGGGTTCCGTATAAATCACGTTAATGTTCCGGCTAATGTCCCTTGCTGAGGTGTAAAGTGTAGGCAAAATAGACGCCTACTGAACCCACGCCAATAAAAAGTTGTATTCGCAAGTACTAAAAGTGCCAAACTAAGCTTAAAGCTGTTTATATTATTTATAATGTCTATGTATGTAATACATATATGTAATACGCGACTAAATTTCGGTCATAGCCATGCGATTAAATTGACAACCTCGGATGGCGTAGTAGTTAAAGTGTTGTATCCAAGCGCGGAATGCTCCGGGTTCAATTCCCAGTCGAGTAAATTTAGGAAACGAACTTTTCTAGGTTGTCTGAGATCTGGGTGTACTAGGAGACGCCCCCAATAGTCGTCGTTTGGTTCTCATAGCACAGGGAATGCCCTAGTTTAAGACCAGGTGATTGGTGTGTATTGTCTGGCGCATTTATTATTATTATTACGAGCATATAGACACTTTTTATTGGATGGATGAAATCATCTCACTTTCTATTTGAAGGAGGAGTATTTTCTTTTTTTTTTTCAAATTATAACGAACAACGCACGAAAAATAATATAATTTAAGAGTGCGGTACTCGATGATCGAGTGTTCGTCAACGAATATATTATCTATGTATGTGCCTACATCATATCTACGTCCTAAATCGCTTAACCTATTGAAGTATGAATTTTAAAGCATATATTGTATTAACTGTCTTACTGGCACGGTGATAGGCATCTGCATTCCAAGCCAGGGACCAGAGTTGAAATCTCGGTCGGGTCATTTGAAAAAGAATTTTCCTAAATTGGCTCGTGATCTAGGTGATGGTGGGAGCTCTCCCAACTCGTATATTACTCATAGTATAGCATATTACTTAGTTTTGGGGTCTCATATTATACTTAATTATCTGGAATATTTGTTCATAATGCATCGTTCACGCTTTGGTTATAAGAGGTGTAAAATTGAAGCAGGTTTGATGACAATATTCTACATCAATATTCTGCTAGCTTCACTATATTCTAATCACGTCAATTAATCATATGTGACAATTTTGTGACGTTTTGATAGCAAAAGTGGGGTCAAAATACTTTGCCTACATATTAATTAGGCTTTATAAAAGAATCTGGCGTTAGTCTTTGTGTAATAGTTATCAAGTAGCAATAAGCGATCGCGTACAGTTTATTTGAATGGAGGTAGTCAGAAATAATTTGATTATACCGTCCGCCATGCGCTGTTAAATAGAAGTAGTCTAGTGCAATCAGTGTTAGTATATCTTTAGCTGTATCCGCGAACCGTCGTTGTTAAAATATAGCCAAAATTAGTGTTCAGTGCAGTGAATTATTCCGTGAATTTTCTACGTAGTGTTTTAATGAGTGATTAGTAAGTTTTATAGTGCACTAAATATACGTATTGATAAGTGTGCTTTTAATTCTATGTTTACTTGAAAGCTAAGAAATTCTATGCAAAAACATACCGATTTGTATGAGAAAAATCGCTCCTCATAGACATAATTTTCCTTAGTTTTAATGCCTGTTATACTCTTATGTCAATGTAGATTTAAACAAAGAATATTACGGGAAGACGTGGTTTCACTCGCTCGTATAATTTTAATTGAATAAAGGTAACAAACGTCAAGTTAGCGAATGATTCTGTTATTGAATTGTCTAATAATTATTATTATAATTTTAAAACAAAATATTAAAAATATTCCAATAGTGTACAACCATTTTTGAATCATAATCTGCGGGATGTCAAAGCGCGGTATTTTTCTGTGTACATTCCATAGGTATTTGTTTCAAGAACTGTATTGTCACAAAAAACAAATTGGCGCATGTTTTCTCACTAATCAAGAATTTAGGATGTAAAAGAGCGCCGACATTTTCATGAGAATTTTGTATCTCGGAAACTTAAGACGATATTGTAGTGAAAATTGGTACGAGTATTTAACTCATTCTTAGAAACTGCAGATATATAAAAATGCAAAGGTTGACTTGTCGCGCCCCTAAAACTAATCCACGAAAATAAAAATATTAATTTTGAAGTCAACATCCGGCTCTGGGCCGCCATTTGTAACTGTTTCAAATACCCATTTATGTTTAATAGTTTTCGACAAAAACGACTGTGACATTCAGACAGACGGACACCGCGGCGGTTTAATAAACGTTCCTTTACACACGCACTAATAATTATCTATTAAAAAAACTTTTTAAGAAAAATTAAACCGACTTCAAAAAGAATACTGAAAAGTACAACATAGCTATCCTTTATTAATCAAAACTTAAGTACAAAAATAAATTTATAAATACGATACAAATACTTAGTTAACTAAATTTGGCAGCTACTGAAGTCTGTGCCAAGCTTACCAAATTAGTAGACTTTTTGATGCATATTGATTTGACATCGACTTCAACAACTGTCAATTTAATTACCATATGTAGGTTAATGTATCGTATTTATGAAGTTATTTTTGTACTTGAGTTTTGAATAGTAAAGGATAGTTATTTTTTATTTTTCAGTATTTTATTTTCGAAATCGCTTCAAATTTTTCTTACAAAGTTTTTATTTCTCTCTTTTGAGCCTTGGTCTAAATAAATATCTAGGGTCTACATCCAACTTCTTTTTTAACTTTGGAAATAAATAAAGCAGTAAGCGTTATTTGGTGTAACTTTGAAGTCCAAGCTAAAATATCAGCGAAATTTAAACAGGACGACCTTGGAGCTGCATTGAACCCAACAGAAAAAGAATAATTGAAATAGTCATCATAAACAAAGAAGTTATATCGAACATACAAAAAAAAAATATAACAGACGTATTGAGAACCTCCTCCTTCTTTTGAAGTCGGTTAAAAAGTTATTTAAAAACAAGCTTTTACTGTATCTATTGTCATCAGAACCAAAGAGCATTTAAGCTTAATAACTGGTTTAAAATTCAGTTGCAAAATTGGACCTTACCTGAGCTGAATAAATGCTTGTAAAAATAGTACCTACTTAGGTAATTTTTATCAAGTGATAAAAAAATAAATATCATGGATCACAAGAAACAATAATTTAATCTTACGCCATTTACATTCATGTCAAATAAACCCGTAGAACAATCGCATTAATTTTACGCACTCGAATCCAAAATATATTACAGAAGTTGTTACAAATTAAATTTTGTTCGGGTACACTTCAACGTGTCGCGAAGAATACTTGTCAGGTTAATTTGTCTGCCAATTTCAGTCTATTACCAACTTTATGCGACTTTTAATAACTATTTCAAAGTAATTTTACTTTTTTAAAGAAAGGTAAAGTACGGCGAATATTGATTTTATGAAATTACTTAATAATAAAAAGTAGTAGGTACTTTTATTCATTAATGAAAAAAAAAACATTGTCGTTCTTTATACAAGATAATTAGGTTAGCGTTTGATACCAAAGAGTTAAATGAAATTATTTTAATAACAATATAAAATTGTATTAAAGTTGTTTGAAATGTAAAATATTATGAGTTCTCTGTCACTATAACAACGATTTTTGTAGGTGTTATCGTTTTATCACCTAATTAGCGGCTCGTGCCGACTTCGCCCAGGTTGAATACATAATATATAGCCTGTGTCCATCTGCAACATTATCTTTTAAACGATTTTAAAGGATTTTTCAAATAGGTGCAGTCCGTCCGGTTCCGAAGATATAATATAAACTAACTTACAATATCCGCTCTCTGTCTTTATATTATTGTATAATATATATATTCTTATTAACCTCTCGTTTAATGTTTTAAATGGTAATTAATAAGAATATAGTTTTAAATTAAAGTGCAATTCGACTCTTGACAGATGACAGGTGAGTATTAAAATGATTCGTAATGACGTATTCAAATCAAGCACACCAAATCCGACCTACGAACAATCGAGTTACGAAAATTTCAATGTTTTATTAAGTTAAACTTTGCTTCGGCAGCTCTAAGTGAATTTATTTGTACTTAGTTATCGGCTCGGGAAAAGTCATCTTGCTAACGTTTCGGTAACTTGAATAATTAAATTTGTCACTGGCGGTTGACACGCCACTGGATTTTCTTCCAAATTTCTCAGGGCCGTCACGTTTGCGCCTCCCCTCCTCCCCAAACACCCTGCTATTATGTAATCGCGATTCTCTAATTTGAATTATTTATTATTTGATTTCACACTCCAAGACTTACCAAACGGTCCCAATTTTTATTTCAATTCGATTTGATTCATAGAATTGGCCACAGAGTTCGATAACTATTGACAATTGATTTATTGTCTTATAAGAAGAATTGAAATTCGTTGTAAAAAAACGTGACGGAAGCAAGAGCAGGAAGGATTTCATGCGTTTCGCAAATTATAAAAACAGTAAACCATGTCTATTCTGAAAGTCAGTTCGATCCATTTTTAAAGTCATAGTTTTTGTAATGTGTTTCAGTAAAATAATATTCTGTAAAATAAATGGATATTATAAATATAACTATTTCCAAAACACGAAATTCGAATTGATGCTTATTGCACATACCTACAAGTATATCTTACATATTAAAATTATATGCGTTTTAGGTTTTAATTAAAAAATATATTTTCATTCAGATATTTAAGTTCTTATTTTATTTAAGTAAGGCACAATCACTCATCTAATTAACAACCACATAGGGGTTTATACACTTAATGGAAAATAAAATAATAACTAAGTAGATAATTTAGAATTACTTATGAAATAGTACTTAAATTATATTATGTAAATGTTCCTATTTCGTAAGATCTTATTTATGCGGAAAGGTTTCACATACCATAATTTCATTCGTCTAATAACGTACTAAATTTTTGTATGCGCATTCATTCGAATGTGACGCGTTTTCCGAACGTATACAGGACGTTTATAACTTAAACAACTAAAAAGCTAGGTAATCATGCACGGAAATCTTACTATAACTTCTTAAATTCCTAATAAGTGTATAATATTCGGATTGCTGATGACAATGGCAATAGTTAATATTTCCCGCGAGTTTAAAAAAAAATGAACTTTTGTTATGTACAAATATTATTTTTTACTACAAATTTTTAATTTACTACAAAATATACTCTTTTTATCAAAAATCGTACCTACATTTCATATAGGTATCAGAAATATTTTCAGTCGTATATTTAATATCTTATTTTATTTCGTAAGGCACAATTATTTATCTATTTACCAACTACACAGGGGTTTATATACTTAACGTTAAATCGTTGATATTTTTCCTAAAGTTTTTCTTATAAAGGTATCATAATTAATCGATTTTATCTATTATCTCGGTTACAGTCCCATTGAAAATCGTCCAGTCCGTCATAAAATAAAATAACAGTAAACAGTTTCAATTAATACATTGAAAAATGTATTATTTATTTTAATTATGAAAGAGATTATTACTCAACTTAAATGGAGTTTTAAGAAATCTAAACACGGCAGCTTGTTTGACACAATTTAGAAAAAAAGGGCGACGCCATGATTCATACGTAATATTATACGTATAATTATAAGTAAATTTTGTCCTTTCATTATTATTACTATTAATTAAAACCTATTTAATTTACACAAAAACTTAATTTTGCGTGTCTTTGAGGTCCTCCCACTTACCCAAAATCACAAAAAAGTTTATGTAGCTTCTGAGATAATAACCCCAAATATCATTATTTTTAACTCTCACTTACTGACTCATTTGGTCCACTTTCAGTCGATTTATGAACTTGAATTTCTTGTAGAGTTAGATAAAAATAAGTTTAGTTTAAGTCGAAAATAGTCGAAATAATTAGTGTACTTATTAATGACTGTTGAATTCTAATTCCTTCAAATTTACAGAAAATACTTATCTACTAAATAATTTAACTTAACAGGTTTTCAAATATAATAATTTATTTAATGAGATTTGGGGAAGTGAAAGAAGTATGGAAGGACCACGACGCTTGGCGCTCCGTCCTATCTGACTACCCTGTACATACATACATCGTGAAGATATGTATGTATGTATCATTTATTCATAAGGTTAAAACTGTTTAAATAGAACTTAGCACCAATTTCGATCGGAATCCTTTTATCGGAAAAGCCGACAAACGCACTTACACATTTATTGTTTATATTCAGTTATTTTTTTCACATGGTAAAAGAAACAGTACACGCTGTATAAGCGTGGGGCATATTAAAATGTATTTTGAAGGTCCATCCTGTGCACTCAGTGTGTCACTCTCTGTACGTAAATACATCTCATCTCTGAATAATACAACAGTCCTTCGTTTATTCCGTTGCTCTGTTCCACGTTTACGCCATTCAAAATTCTATATTTAACTTACATTGTTGTTATTAGCTTTACAGAAATTACTAATAAACTCAGCTTACGAACAATTTCTTTCACGTAACTTTGTATTCAATGCCACCGAAAGTATTAGACAAACAGATGTAAAATAATTTTTCAATTTATTGGTTTTTCTTTATATACATACCTAATATATTTCCTGGAAAAAAGAAATCAACTAAATATTCCAAAAAAGTAATTACGTAGTTGTAGCGAATTATATCGTAAAGAAAATCCGCTGTCAAAACGTAGTCATTCACACTATTTATAAAATACGTGAAGAAGTAAATGTTTTGATGCACATTTATAGTTGTTCTTGAAAATGAAAGGGACATAGAGACCGAAGTAAGACAAGGATCTTCAACATTAAAATCTAAAATTACAAATTTCACAATGAAATATTAATATGTGTATGCAATAGTTTTCTTTTTGCCTTTTCGTACTGGAAAATGATGTTCATACATTTGAAGTACAATTTTTAGTAAAAATTTCAATGGCAACACATTTATTAGTTTTCATGATGTTATATTTACTTCGGAGTACGATAGTAAAAAAAATACTGTATCGATAAGAATCTGTTCATTATACCTATTTGACTGGCCCGTTGGCGCAGTGGCATATGCATCTGCTTTCCAAGCTACAGTCCCGGGTTCGATCCCCGGTCAGGTCAATTCAGGAAACGAACTTTTCTAAATTGCCTTGGAGTCTGGATGTTACTGGGAACTCCCCCAAAGTTCATTGTGTGGTACCCATAGTACAAGCTTATACTGGCTTAGTACCCATAGTACAAGCTTACTGGCTTAGTTTGGGGTCACACGATCTGTGTAATTGTCTGGAGTATTACTATTTGATATTTGTATTGCAAAAGAATTAGTAAACAGCTAATGTCGGCCCCACTGCTGGGTGCAATCCTCTTGAAATTTCCAACTTGACTTATGGACTACTGTCACATAGCAAAAGCCAGGACCAAGGGCATAACGTTTTTTGGAAATACTCTTTGCAGACTCGATATGCATAGAACCTTCTAGATTACCCATGCAGTAGATAACCGCGCATAAATTAATAATCGTATCAAACACCGTAGCACCACTAAAACGGCCTCGGATTTTGTGATTTTAGTTCCAAAAAAAGCTCTATACTCAATTTTGTCGACCAAGTTATGTTTCAATAGTTTGATTTTCTTTTGATATCCTAAACAATGTCAACTGTTTTATTGCGTAGCTGCAAATTACGATATCCTTATTACACCACAAAAGCGTCAAATAATGGTACCGATCAACATTTCCATTACCTCGACTATCCCAAAACGGAATTCTTTACATCTCAACAGATCAAGCGTCCCATCAATTCACAGCAATTGTTACCACAGAAAACAACTAGAGGCCATAAAACGCGGAAATCATAAGCCATTCTGTTCGACGATTGCGTAACGAAATATCATAGCTGTGGAAATTCGACAAAATTTAAGTCGGTGGAGCATTAAAGGGGACTGACGACAGCGTAGACGGTTAATTCACCCCATAAGGGTCGGAGTGGCGCCGAAAATCCTGCCGTAGACAAAATTCGAAGTACGACTGCGACGTCTTACGTTTCGACTCACTTGACGCTCTTGCCCGCGCTTTCGACGTTTAAAAATACTGAACGTCGTACGATTCCGAATTATAAATTTAATACGACCATCAAGCTATGTATATATTTAACGCTTCGTTAGATAAGTATGGAACGCAAAGTTCGCTGTTCCAGTCTTTCTTTTAAATTACATCTTTTATAATAAGGTCCTATTTCCAATTAATAAGCATATAACACAAGCTTCTCTTACAATAGGCAAATAAAAATTTATTACCCATAGACAGACACGATCTCCATGACGTCTCTGTTCATGGTATTATATGTATATCGCTTTCTTTTTATAAAGCACCGCGTTCAGTACCCGTTCAATCTTCACTGGGGCGTAGAGAAATACGGCGACATAAAACATAATATATATCGTTCCAAAAAAAAAGAAAACAGGTAAATTACACGAGAAACCTACGTATTACGTACGTGATGTCACAGAGGCAGAAAAATCGATTAAGTTTATTCGCGAGTCAGCAAGCTCCATAAATTACGCATCTGGAATTATGTGACTATAAATATAGGATTAATTAAGCTGACTCCAGTTGTAGTTCTGCTTCAATAATCAAAAAAACCTGAAGCCCATGTACGTAATAAATTCAACCAATTACTTAACTTCATAAAAGTTTGTCATGGTAAAGTATGCCTACTAACAATTTCTCTCGCCCTACTACTAACGGATCTCGATCTCGATTAAAATCCTCGAACTGTACTGTACCGAGCTTTCACTCTGATGTCACACAGGACTTCTGACTTGTAACGCACACTTGTCACATTTATAGCAACATAAATCATAGTAAGGGCTCCTGGCGACAAATCCATCAACGTGTCGACAGGTCATTTATTGCGTGTGTTTTCACGCTTGATAAATCGCGCGACTTGTCCACATTTAGTGGATTTATGTACATGTCTGATTGTTGTACCTACATTACGTAAAGATAGAACGTAATGAAATTAACCATGTTGTTGTGTCTTGATAACAATATTAACACTGACATTTTCAGTGATTAAAACTACGTAAGTATGTAATAATAGTATACTAAAACTACGAATATGGTGTCCAAGTTTTTATACGTTTAAGAGGTGCAACACGGTGTACGTATTGCGATGTAAACACGATGCGTAATGCATGAAAAGTCATGAAAGCTGTCGAGAGTAATATGAATTTTATGTGGCTTCATTTCAAAGTCAGATTGATCGATTTAAAATTTTCCGTAGAAATGGGACCACTACGACGTTACTTTTCTACAAGCGCAAATATGACAAAATAGGAACATAATGTACGTACAAGTATCCATTTAAATATGTATAATTTTAATAAAATAGACAGTCCTTTAGCACTTAAAAATGCGCACTAATATTAAAGTGTTCCATTTCTCATCAAATTCCATTTATCTAATGTCAAAATACTCCACATTCTCCAAACAATTTCATTGGCGTTTTTCTCAGATTTTATGATTTAGTAGAAAAGTCCACATATTTACATGGAGCGAACGATACCCACCGTAAGTGGCGGCTCTCACAGGGCACGCAGAAATTATTTATGGACTCTTTTATTGCTAAACTTCATTCGTTGCTGCGGTCGCTTTTATTCCTTCGACGAGAAAAAGTTGCGAGATTTTATTGCCGGTGTGAGATAGGACACGTTATTGCGCTAACTTTTAACGGCAACGGAAATTAAAATAGAATTTTTATGGTCAGCGGCCAGCGGCCACGCAACTCGCATTGGTTTTAGGATTTCAGACATAGAATGCAATACTCCACCTACCACGGTCTCATTATTATTATGAGACAGTGTTAATAATAATACTCCAACATGGAGAATTAGATGGAAAGTTATTATAAATAATACATATTTTATTTAAAGTCTAAATTGTTAAACTTCATTACCCATAAGATCTAATGTTATGATGCATGAAGTAGTCTTCATTGATATCTAAATTCGAGTACGTACTGTCCTTGCAGTCAGTATAAAGTTATAATCGACGGCAATTATTTCACTCAAGCTAACTATTAAATGTCTCTTGCAGAACTCGATCCGACACAACTTGTCCCTGCATAACCGGTTTATGCGGGTTCAAAATGAAGGCACCGGCAAGTCATCGTGGTGGATGATTAACCCGGATGCGAAACCCGGGAAGTCTGTTAGAAGGCGGGCAGCATCCATGGAAACCTCGAAGTTTGAGAAACGAAGAGGCAGGGTCAAGAAGAAGGTAGGATTTTCTCGAAAGTTTCTTAGAATCTAAAATAAAATATTATATTATAAGTATGAATATTGAGCATTCTTTTGTATATAAAATAACATGTCCTGAGCGATTAATCATCGTTAAACTTAACTGACTGGAGCTAGAGCAACTTTTATTGACCAATTTTTTTTTTTTCGAATACTAGGTTCCTTTTCAAAAATTCACTCATGAAGGAGTGAAATGAAGGAAAATTTTCGTAACGTGAAAGCTTTGAAGTTATGGACGTTAAACATTACATTTAGACTACTAATTGTAAGTAGCCGACAAAGCTGTAACGAGTCGCTACTTAATAATATTGTCTGTTACATTATTACTCTCTCAATATTTGTGTATTTTTTTTCTTTTCCTGCAATTTATTATGACTTCCTCTAATTAATTTATCCGCTGGCGATTCTGTCAGAAACTTTGACTGTTTTCCGACTGATTGTTTTTGCTGTAATTACAGACCGAGGCAATAAGAAATGGTGTAACAGCTGATGCTACACCAAGTCCCAGCAGTTCAGTTTCAGAAAGTCTCGATATGTTCCCTGATTCACCACTACACAGGTAAATGTATAGAAATATTCACATAATATTTTTCTATCCTGTAGATGTTTTAAGGCTTTGCTAGAAAATTAGATCATCGTAACATTTTGAACTGTTAATATTCCATGTAATAAATATAGATCGAAAACATTCATTATCGTTCAAAAAAATAGTTGTATGTGTGTGTAAGTGTAAAGAAATGTAGTAAAATAAGTAAAAGTTTACTTAAAAATATTTATAAGAATCCTTGAAAATATTGAAATTTTATGACTACTAAGAACAAAGTGTAGTATACACGAAGTACTAATAAAACTATCGCTGCGTTGACCAGGCCAATAAAAATGAGTTATAGGAACTCTGCTACTTTATGATAAAAGGTTTTAAATCATTCACAACCATTAGATGATGAGTTATGTGCCGCTGAATCTCGTCATTTCTCCAATATTTAATATTTTATTGCCGAATATCAGGATTGCGGGCATAATCGATATTTATTTTGGGTAGTCCTTGTCCTACGAGACCCAAATAACTGGCCCGTTGCGCAGTAAATTTCTATAAAGAATATTTTTTTGTCATACTTAATAGCAATAAAAATATTTCTGCGCTGACCATTGAATCCGTTATGGTGATCGCTTCATTTAGCATTACGAATTTATTTGTATGTAAGTGGAATTTCTATAGAGAGACATTAGATTTGCATGCTTCCACTCCAGTTCCATTGTACGAGATAGAAGGCCTACTACTTATTAGATAATTTAGCTTTAAGATTTCTTTATGCTGGACATTTTGTTTGTTTGCTTCTTGATTGTCTATGGGTGGGTTACGTAAACAATCAGTAGCTAACGAACATCTTTGATTTATTTTTAATTAGTTAATATCAGTTCACATCGACATTAGAAGACCTATTTCGTTTATTTGACGCTTGTTCGCTTTGCGCGTAGCAACAGTTTTCAGTTGTCGCCGGACTTCCGTCAGAGGGCGTCTTCCAACGCGTCCTCATGTGGCAGATTGTCCCCGATCCCATCTCTTATTCCCTCGGAACCAGAGTGGGCCACAGATTATACTCCTGCCGGAGACTTCACGTCGACTAGCGACTTCTCACAAGCTGACTACGCTCCGGCCGACCAGTTAGCGGGATCACTTGCAGATTCGATGAAGTTACAAGGAGCCGGTGATCCATTCCTCAACACGTAAGGATTAAGTCTTATTTGCTCACGCTTTCGGAACAGTTTTTTGTAAAAAAAAATCCGGCTTCATTTTTGTCTTATTTGTATGTGGTAAAAAATTTCCAGTGTTACAAAAAACTGTTCTCTCTATTATTATTTTTATTATTAATAAAATTAAAGTACTAACTTAAATTGCGAGGTGCTTACTGCTTCTTATAGAGCGTTGTCGTATGTTAATTGGATTTGCCTGGCTTTGTAGTTTCCTCTAGTATTTGCAAGATATCACGATGGTTTATAATTTTTCTTGGTAAGTCGAGGAAATAGTACACAATATAATTAAATCTTAAGTTCATGAAATTGTATCAATATTCTAGATAAAAAATGTTAAAAGCGTCCATTTGCTGGCTTATGCGACTACCGTTCAAACTGAGGGTCTCTTACCCATAGCCATTCCAATTTAAGGATTTTTTTTTGAATCGAATTATGTGCGGCGTGACATCCATAATATAAATCTATGATTAGTATAAAACACGCAAATAATATAGATTATTTAAAGAATACATTACATAGGTACATTAGTATGTTCAAGAGACGCCTAAAACAAAATGTTATGTATAGTGGTGATGGCCGAGCAATAATGTTTTTACGATATGTACAAACTCCTAATGGCTTCGTAACAACAAATTAGCGTGAATTCGTTACATTTGTCCTATTAATGGTTGGTAATAAAACTTTTCACTCATATATCAATAATATAATCGATTGCAGATACCACTTTTGATATTTTGAATTTTATCGATACATACGTTCTATGCTATTGTTACTTTATTGCATATTTAAAATTATGAACTAATTTCGAAGATTGTGTTCAGGTATGTCCCAACAACGTCTTCTTCATCATCTGGTGGAGGTTACCGGTACAACTCATATGGAACGTGTCCGAGACATCCGCACGGCGCGTGTGCGTGCTCTTCACTGTACTCACATCCAGCGCATCCTGCGCATCCTACGCATCCTCATCAGCATGCTCTCGACCACTTCGTGAGGCCACCGCCCCCTGCTGATCCAGCTGATATAATGCAAACAGGTACTATTCCCACACACGAAATTATACCAAAAGATAGGATATAGTTCATCATAACATTTTTTGAACTTATAATTTTATCTAATTAGGTACCCTAGTTACTAATAAAAATAGATCTACAAAAATAATTTTGATTCAATAGAAAAATATCGTTAGCAATAGTTTTCGCAAAAACTAAATGCAAATGACAGCTTTTGTACTAATTATTGTTAAAGGTATAACTTAACAAACATTGCAATTATCTGAAAATCAGTAATGAAAACGTAATATATTATATAGTTTATTATACCAATATCTGTACTTACATATCTAACCGTAATAAAAACCAATGGAATTTCCTACAAGAAAATTTTATTTTTGTCATTTTTATGATGTTATTGTAATGTGTTTTTGTACAATCAATTAAGAAACTAAAATAAATAATATCGTATCAAATTATGTAAGGAGTCCATGGCACGTTTTCTTTATTTTTAATTTAACTACTTATTCATAAAAAGTTATTTGTAACACGTATTTATAAATGAATGAAGAATGATTAGATTTGAGGAAGCGAAGGAAGTATGTAAGGACCGCGACGCTTGGCGCTCCGTCCTCTCTGACCACCCTATTGGGTATACACCGTGAAGATATGTATGTATGTATGTATGTATGAATGTATGTATGTATGTATGTATTTATAAATTAGGAAGAACTTTTATTTGAACATAATTGTAATATTATCAATATAACGCAAAAGCAAATAACGTCTCCGTATTCAAAACTATATTATCGTAAGAGCTCCATTAAAATTGGTCGTAAAAAATCATATTAAGAGACAGTCCCATAATCCCATTATAAACGTATCAGTTGATATTTTCTCGTTGAAATAGAAAACAGCCAAACACAAATGGTGACTACCTCAGATGCGGCCCTCATGAATGGAGGCATGATGGTACAAACTGGCGCGATGAGTGGCCAACCAACAACGATGATTGGACAAATTATGGGGGCACTCAATACTGGGCTTGTAGAAGACTTGAACATAGACACGCTTGAACATGGGTTCGACTGTAATGTCGACGAGGTGAGTAGCTCATTTATTAATATAAACTAAGATAAATTTGGAAACCATATTTATATTTGTTACTAGAAATGAATACGTGTAAATCACAACTATATAATATGAAATAGCATTTCTTTTCGCGTTGTTACTGATCTCCTCCCAAACTTCTGAATGTATACTCGGATAAGCTTTTCACTGATAATAGCTTGGTTCTTCGATAAAGTTTATGCCACCGATTCATAGTCATAAATACAGAAAAATTATTACAAAAATTGGAGTGAAACGAGAGTAAGATGATATCAGCAGTTGGAATTATTTACCATAACTAATCATAATTAAAAAATGTGATATATAAAGTTTTAAACTTTCGTGTTGCATTATAGAATATATCTAAAACGGGAAATTTAGCGCGATTACCTTTTTATTCTGACTTGAGGATGTTTTGTCCGATTAAAATCGGGAAAAAGGGGTACAATTTATCGACGATATGGAATCCTGTGATTCAAGGAGTAAAACCTCGTGTTTCGCAGTCGGTTAAACGCGTGGACACTGTGAGTGTTGTGTATAGGTATCCCGAAAACTATTTACAAATATCGGGGGTAGATGACAAAACATCTACCTCAGACACGGAATGAAACTTGCTGCGACAGTTTGCTTGAGACCACGGCCGATGCAACTCGATCGAAACGTCAAGCCAGAATAAAAAGGTAATCGTGTTAAATTTCCCGTTTTAGATAAATGTGATATAATTTTCTGATTTACAACTTCAGGATTTTGGCCACTATTAAGGCAAACGCCAAACTCGTTTCGCATAAAATTCGATAATCTCATAATCTAAACCAAACCCTATTTTTTATAAAGAACCTAGTAAGATTTGTTTCATCCTTTCAAACTCAACATGTACGGAGTCCGTTACTTAGGTCATGTCGAATGACTACATAAAAAAAATAATAGGTAATTGTTGTCAATAAAAGCGTAGATTTTATTTCATTTTCTACATTTTTCGACATTAGTTTAGAATTTTAAGAAATGCCTAGGATTTCTCAGAATGTGTATCTAATGAATCGTCTTTCAATAATTAGGTACTTACTATGTGATTTTTCATTTCTATTTATTCGAATTTCGAAATTGTACAGAATTCTTGAATTACTTATTTCTGGTGACATTTATATATTATGTATAAAGCCATCTCTTTATAAGCCGTATTAGATTTGTTTATCTATTTAGTTATATCTATCCATACTTATATACTGTGTCATAATATAATAATAATACTCAAATATGTATATTTATATATTCATTTTATATATGTATAATCAATTCCGGCTTTGTTTGAAAGGAAAAATATATTAATAACAGATTTTTTGTACATTATATTAAGTTATAAAGCGTCCAATTGATTAATCAAATGAAATAAACGTTTAAAACATTTAAAAATCTTGGAAATCGGTAAATTGTTATTTAAACGTTATTAAAAATCGCAATAACACTGCAATTTATGTAATAATTATTTTAATAAAAATACATAAGTGACGTATAAGCAGATACATTTAACTTATACCTGACAAACCTCTTTTTTATAGGACGTTAAAAATATTTGGCAGGTCATTAAGCACGAACTCAGCATGGACGGAACCCTGGACTTCAATTTCCCTCAGCAACACACGGCAATGGCGGCCGAAGCCGAAAGCCAGTTCGCTGCGCCCGCGCCGCCCGTGCCCACAACCCTCTCGGGCGGCGGCGCGCCCCGCACTCCCTACTCCGTAGCCCCCTCTTGGGTCCATTGAACAAAACACGCGAACATTCGGACTAGTTACCTACCAGAGGTTGTTCACGTTGCTAATAAGCAAAGTCGATTACCTATTGTAAATACGAATCAATGCGATCATTGTTTTTAAGTTCATTTTTGTTACTTTGGCATTGTAGTCAATATTTTTGTTCTTTTATCATGTTAACTAATGTTAGAGTTTTATTATTATAAAGTAAATATTAAGTGGACCGTTACCAATTGTTGTTGAAGTGTCAATTGTGTTAGCTGTAGGGCTTTAGTGTTAAGCTAGGTGGAAGCTTGTGATATAGATAGGGTATTGTAATCTGGATTAGTTTGGACCTGGAGGGAGCGCAATCTTGGAAGGTTCACACCTGCTTGACAACACTTCAATGGCGACGAAAGGTACATATAATTTTATTATGAAACTGTTTTTACATAAAAATAACATTCAATACACAACCCATGTATGTATATATAACTATTGTTCATCGTCATTGTTAAGTATCACAACAAATACAATGTATGTCACAATACATATTTCCCTCATTTTGGAATGAATTAATCTACGTGTTTCTGATATTTCTCTCAATTTTTTAATATAGATATCGGGTAATAATTTTGAACAATAACAATATAATGCTGTAATAAATCTTTGGAATATCAACGATAATCTAGCAAAAGTTTTCCACTGGATTGTCCATAATTCTCGACCGGTATCGCTCCGGGCTACTTACAAAGCTATAACTCCATTGTTTCGTGAAAATACTGACGAGTTGGCCCCATTTCCACGTATTTAGCAGGTCGGGGTAACTATGAAAGTTTTAGTCACACATTATTTGCTGTGAACTATACGTACACTAGTCAGGGTTTATTTTATGGGTGAAAGAAAAAATTAAAATCTCTACCTATCACAACAATTGTATACCATAAATATAATACCATAAATGTGACTTTTACCTGTATCAGAAAATTAGTTAGCACTAGGGTGAGCCTCAGCCACGGTTCATATCCCTACATCATATTAATGATTAAATACCTACACATTTTGTGTTTACCAAAGTCGCTCATAGCGTAGTGGTGCTTCAATTTTTATGGAACTCATTTACTGAAGGCACTTACTAGATAGATATCCATATCACGAGCGTCTTGCGTGTTTGGAAAGGCACGTTAAAGCTTGCTATATAGCGATAATCGGGACTTAAGACTTAATGTCCTCTGACTTCTAAAAATCCACACTGGGCTACCGCGATAGACGCTCTCTTCTTGTCTCATGTTTGAGCTCTGCAGTGGAACGTATGAACATGTTAATGTTACGGTGCAATATATACATTATAATAGGCCAGTTGTTTGTTCTTTGAAACTTATATTTATTAAAATAGGCATTATTTCCTTTTAGACAGCGACAGTGGAAATAAAGTAAGGGAAAAAAAAGCATCCCAGATAAATTAATTGAGTTGCTACACTTTTTGTAAATAAAAATGCAATAAAAATGCAAATCTTTCTATCCTCAAAATACTGGTGTTATCAGATTATGACGTCATAAACACGTAGTGTCACGTAATGCCCTGCGGTAGGACTGATAGAGAAAGAAATTATCCACACCATTCAAATTAAATCGAATAATTTTTTCCAAAATAATCTTTATATTATATATAATTCTTCTGTACATGTGTATGTCACTTAACTCCTCGTAAACGGCTGGACCGATTTTGTGAAGTTTTTTGTGTGTGTTTGAGTGGGTCCCTAGATGGTTTAGACTCACAATTGGATCGGGTAGGTGGGGCTGCAATCGTGTTCAACAAACTTTCTTTTAATTTATAACCCGCTAATAGCAGGCAAGCCAACGTTCGTACAGGACGATGTCTGCCGGGTCCGCTTGTTAATATTAAATAAAAACTATCCTCTAAAATATAATCTCCATATGAAATAAAGACTAAAAATTAAAACTATGTTGTTCTAAAATGTGTAAACTAGATTAAAACAAGATTTTTCAAATTAGTTCCAATACTTTTTCACAGCTATATTCATGAATTTTTTTTTCGATCGTTTCCAATCTGATTCGCAGCTATATTCATTAATATTAAACTTATCTTTTAGTTTAAGAACACTCAAATAACCTATATAGGTCAATTATTACTGATTACTCTCTAAATCATGCATAACAGTAATAAACACCGAACAAACACATCACTTGCGTGACTTCAAAGGAACAACTATGTTTGTACTATCTGGGAAAGTACCGAATTACATCAGTACTCCAAACTAATTCGAATTCATTTTCTAAATACATATACCAGGGGCCTAATACGTCACTTCCATTGAATGATAACGAATATAAATTTTAAACTAGGCGACGCATTGGAAATTTTGACGGCGGGGATCTCAATTATTCTAAGTGACTACAAAATGTATGAAAGTGATATTTGGTAACCTGATTCTTCATTTCATTGACTTTATTTTTTGCCAGTTGCGATACACGAGTGTTTAACTATTGTAGCGCAAAAAAACCAAAGAAACCTCTTTTAAAACAGAGATTTACATTTTTCAGAGTAACGTGACCGATTTATGTTTCAAAATTTTCTGTATAGTTTAAATTTTTTTTAAAACATGCTATCCCTTTTTAGGACTATGAGCAGATGTGTTTGTTGTTTTATGACGTTTAGAATACATTCCCCAGTAGGAATAATTCTATATTGGTACTAGTAGGTTTCGAGATCCGGTACCCTGCGCCTCTTTAATCTTCCTATATTCTCCGATTTAGTGAGTTGCACGGTAAACTTATTAGGATTTTTGTACTTAGTGCAACGGGAGTTTATTTCATTCCTCACTGTTGTCATGCCAAGGTATTTGTGTATTTCCACATTAGTGATGAACCACGGTGCATTAGTTATTTGTTTTAAGATATTGTTTTGAGCTCTTTGTATCATCATGATATTAGAATTGCAGGCGGATCCCCACAATTGAATTCCATAGGTCCATATATAGGTTTAAGCATTGTGTTATAAATCAAGTGTTTATTGTCAACAGACAACTTAGAATTTCTACTAAGTAACCAGTACAGACAGTCTTTTATATTTTAGATTCATTTCAGTTATTTTGGTCTGTGTTTCCCCCAGGTTAGTCTACGGTTCAATAATCTAAACATATTCTTCAAAATAACAGTCGGATTTTTTAAAATTAATTTTTTTTTTTTAAATAAACGAAAATAACTCCTTTTTCGTAAACTAGCGCGCGCACGTTTCTATGCAAACGCAGAAGGTCTATTTTAGATTAAATTATTGTATATCAATGCGTCTCCTTAATTAGATACATTTTTACAATTAAAATACGTATGAATTACTTACATAGGTATCGTCGCGGCATTTTCCATTTTTTCGGAATCATATGTTGACAACGCTCTTAACCATAAGGCTTACTAAATAAAGATGGCAAAGTAGATGCATACAGTGATAGGTTGCTCTTTCTTATAGGCGAATTCTTCATAAACCCTGTCTTTTGGTTGCTATGTTTTGTTTGCCTCTCAGACAGTAATAAGTATTGCGGGTGGTGGCACCTTGAGCGAGGTCCGTCCGAATTGCTGTCCCTATCCTACTCCCTAACTCTGCCGCTAAATAGCCGTGCTTGCACTTATTTTCCGACTTGAGGGGTAAGACAGCCAGTGTAAATTCTTGCACAAAAGGCACATTTTAGTCGTCGAGGTTGCAAACGCATTTTTAAAGTTAAAGAAATGCCTTCTTTGCCTTGTTATTGTAAATTACTATACGCTTCAGTCAAAAGCATGACGAAAAAAGTTTCTTGTAATATAAATTTCCAGTCAATTAAAGTTGCACATTGCACAAGTTGGGAACATAACTGGAAAATGAATATTGAAACCTGAGCTTAGAAGACAAACTGATGTATATATTAATCTTCAAACCTATAAACATCTTCACATAACGTGTTCAGAAATTAGAAAATATTTTAATTTATAGACTTCAAAATGGTGTTGAAACATGTCGATATATGTACACATGAAAGCAAATCCTACACCGTACATATAAGTAGTTCAATTTATTGTTAACATGTATAAATGCTTTTATTGCGAAACCCTATTTACGAGTAGAGTCTTCAGCGTTACGAAGATATATCAATACCGATTAATAAAATTAAATAGAACACCTATGATATAGAATGCTAATTATTTGGTGTAAAACAAATTTTCATGTGATATAAAAAAAAAAAATATTTAATTTAATAATAAACTTTACCATTTTAATTATGTCCACTTAAAATGTCACATTTAAGTTTTAGCTAGATTGTACTTTATCGTTAGATATCACAACTGCTACGATTATGTGATTTAACATGAGAGATAAATATTTAATTCATATAAATGTTTCAACAAAAATGGAATGAATAGTATTGTATTTTTGGAAATTCCATTAAACTAAATGGGCCGAAAGAGGCGGCGGCGCCAGAGCTTCTCCAGCCTTATAAGACCAAAGATCTGAAGGGCACGTCTTCCCTCTCGCATTCAGCTTTACGACATTAGGTATTGCAAAAAATAAGTACGTCACTCATGTTTACGTCTCTTTATACGTGGATTATGGATCGTGACATTTCTTTATTTATGAAAGATTGTTGGTAAAAAAATCTTAGATGTACGGATGTGGTACGCTTCCAAATTGTATAGGCTTGTGAAAAAAATAAGATGATAATTCTGTAAAATTTTTGAGCAATAGTATATAGATACATGATATAATATACTTACTTATTGCCATATTATATTTAATAATACTTTATATGCCTACGCATATAATAAGGAAATACGTACATAATATTATATTTTACGAAACAATGCATACATTGGTAAAAATAAATAAAAATTGAGCAATGAAAATTTACAAAAATTCTTATCATCACTATAGAAGTTGTTGTTTGATAGTTATTACCAATAATAAAAATTTAATGTTTCTAGTTAAATTATTACCTCATAGTACAATGCGAAAAAAAAGAAAAAATGTAATAAATTTGAAGAAGGAACGAAAAACGTTCATAATTTGTTCATATATGAATGAAATCATAATTAGATTCGTATTGAGCTCGGTCCGCCGACGCTCTTGATCCAATTTCACCAATGAATGATCCTATTTGTACGCTAATGAGAGACCGAAACCGGTAATTAATCATATCATTTTTAGCGTAAACGGTGGCGGTCGCACCGCGCTGAACGATCGCCTCGAAATAATAGAAGCCCACGAAAAAATCCCCAGAACACGACGCTAGATTAAACCCGCTTCGGTAATGACTTGTTTTTTAGGGTTACAAAAGAATGAATACGTCTTCAGCAGACGGTGAGCGGTGGAAAATTTTCTTGTTAATTTTTTAATACTTGGACACTGGAGCGCCGGAAAGTTAATGGGGGGTAAGATCCTTGCTCCTTTAAAAACGTTACGAAACGTGATTTAGCTGTTCATTTAACAGGCATTAGAACTTTGTATAAAATTAAGGAAAAGTTTAATGAAAATGTTATTACTTAAACGTCAGTGTATGAAAATTGCTGTCGCGCTCGGTATTTAGTACGCTTAATACGGAGAGAGTCGGAAAGTACAATAAATAGTACACTTCATTAAGTTTATATTCCTCTTGATTTGTAGGATTAAATAAAATCTACGCAACGGCTCGGCCGAGACATCGGTCAACACTCAACACTCCAGTTTTATTAACAGGCTGATTTTCATAAGGAAGCTGACGGGCGACATCGTTTAAATTTCTGAACTCATCCTGTATTCTGGCGAGCTAAGGACGTAATTACTGAGCCCACCTTTACACACGATTTCTCGGCACTTGTTAAAAGTTTTCAATTGCGTTAGGGCCCTCCTTACACGGAATTTATTCATTATATTCTTTCCCCCGCCTTTCTACTTAATAAAACGCTCCTTTGCTCTTTTTTATTTCTTCTTCCTTTTGGTGTCCCCTTATAAGTATTTTAAATATTTGCCGCATGGCCTCTCTGATGAGTGATGAATTAAACATTTTATTTCAGACTTTTTTATTGACGACTATAAGTGATTCAGAATTAATATTTCTATCACTCCGTTTTCTTTACAACTTTTAACAAAATTAAAGCTTCATACAGTACACATCAAATATAAAATATAATTATTAAAATCAGCGCTTAAGTGCATAAATTATGACTGGACACACTCAAAAAATATACCTACATATCTGATATTGAAAAAACTTTTTGAAGTAGGTAAAAAAATTTAATATAAGCACTTACTGA
Organism: Zeuzera pyrina; assembly: GCA_907165235.1. Taxonomy (NCBI): domain Eukaryota; kingdom Metazoa; phylum Arthropoda; class Insecta; order Lepidoptera; family Cossidae; genus Zeuzera; species Zeuzera pyrina. The sequence continues at coordinate 18,026,312 of OU015624.1, forward strand.
AATAACTTTCTCATATATATAACTGTTGCCTAATATATGCATTTGTTTTGTACTCATTACTAGACGCAACGTTCGCAAAAAATTCAAACGCCGTAATTCCCGAAGTTGGCCGTCAATTCCCGCCTTTAATGTAAGTTGGTCGTATGAACGCTGCATATCCGATAAGACGATCTCGTTATTATTTGACAGCTTACTGGCGAGTTTGATCAGTTATTTAAATAAGATCTAACATACTTAACGCTGTCAATATTTCTTAAGTTTTACGTGACTACTGCGCGTGTTTCATTTTATTCATTATTTTTATATTCAATCGACCTTTATAAGCAGTAGGGACAAAAAAATTCTTAGGTATTAAGATTGTTATAAAAATCCAAGTTAAAATTTTAGTGGAAATGGGCTAAATATTTTTATTTTATTTTATTTTGTTATAATATAGAGAGAGTGCGTATGTGTGCGCGCTCGCGTTTGCTGTGTATCTCTTTTCAACTTTTACTATAGTACACTCTAACGAGTAACAGTACCTAGTGACTGATCATACTGGTCGATTTTAATGAAATTTGATTTTAAAATGTATCAAAATTGAAGTTTGAAAATTAATGATTAAAAATTGATACATACATATGTACATATCCCCACGCCGTATCCCTAACGGGGTAGTCAGAGAGGACGGATACGGATAAAATTGATGTTTTTGAAAAGGGGTCTAACAAAATTCATCAAACTATAATAACCATCTCCCATAAAAAGCTTAAGGAAATTACATTAATTGCTCTAACAGAAAATTGTAGAGCATCATTCACCGCTTATTTAAGGGAATTACAAAAACACTATTAAATTAACAAGTAATATGCAAATACTTTTTCCTATAAATATTTTATCACGGATCTTAGGAAATCAGAACTCTGACCTTTTAAGCAGCCTACTTAACAAAACTACTCAAAAATAAGTTGAATCGAAGTTGGTATTCCACGATGGTCGATGTAAATGGAGAACGCATTCAGTATAGTCGATTATGTCGAGAGGATATAATTTTGTTGCTCAGCTTTAGCATTCTTCGCCAACGTCGGCCGCCACCAAATTGGATTACGTGTCGAGTGTCGACAGAGGCACGCTCCCGTACTGTTAACGATTTTATCATTTTATTGCGGAGGCCGCGAATGACGCGGTTATGATGGGAGCAAATTAGGGGACTTGCGAGACTTGAAAGTAAACTGCTCAAGTTTTTGACGTCAGACTTTGCTGTAGTTACCAGTGGAGAAAAATAAATATTTATTTAGAATTCGCTAAAACAATATTAAATAGTATGGCTACTATTACTGAAATTACATTTTTTCTTAATTTAATTTTTATTTATCCAAACGTTAAAACCGTGATTATTTTTTAAAGATAAACAAACGTAACGCAATGAATTAAAAAAAATCATAACTGGTTTTGGAACTTAAGGGACGAGTATCAATAAGGGTTAATTTCCGCCCCAAAATAAATAAAAATTATATTAGAAAATTATGGGTGTACTTTTTTTACTGAGCGACTCCCGGCGCTCCGTCCTCTCTGACTACCTCGTTAGGGATACAGCGTGAAGTTATGTATGTATGTATGTGTGGGTGTACTTTATTCAAATTGTGTCGAGATCGAAGTCCTGAAAATAATAAGTATACAAATCCCTACATAATATAAAGTTAGGATACAGATAAAATTATTAAGGTAACAAACAATAAATTAATCTAAAATAGAGTTTCTGCACTCCGCTCCCCCATACATAATACCAAATATAAACACTCGCGCGCTAGCGTAGGTATATTATCATGAGGCCCATAAGTCAACGAAAAAAGAGTTGTATTCGTTCATTATATTAAAATTTATAATTAATTATAAAAAATTCAACTGGAATTTTGAAAAGTGTGATAAGATTAATTTACATAGAAAATTTGTAAACTTAAATCGATCCGTTAGTCTGTAAAATGTACTTATCTTTTTTAGAAGAGATTACTTTTATAAATATTTTTTCTATTAAAAAAACTTAACCAATCGCGTAATGCAAAATGAAGTCAATGAAATAGATTCAGGTTACCAAATATCACTTTTAACATGTTTTGTAGTCACAAAAATTAAAATCCCTGCTGTCGAAATTTCCAATTCAAATTAATAAGTAGAAGAGATGATATAATTTTCAATGTAAACATATATATAACCAGGGTCATTTCACTCTATACAAAAAAATTTAGCATGGCATAGTTAGATGTCACCACTAGTTTTTTATGTCAAGTATTGAACTGTTGCGTTATTATATTAAAAGCAGTGATAGCTTAGTTTCAATCTACGTTGCATCGTATGTAGAGTTCTTATAACATTTAAACTCCAAATGTTGATGATAACTAATTTTAGTTTATTGTTATTAATATTTCATTATTATTCAATTCATATTATTGTTGTTATTTATCAACTAATAACATTTTTACGTAGTTTTGTTGTATGTATGAAGATTACTTGACAGTTTGAGTCTAGTTTTACTAGATGGCACTAGATGGAGAATTTCAACTGATACCTCTATTTTCCTATAGAGGGTTAATTTAAAAATACTAATAACCCCTTGATATTTTTTTCTTAACATTATTCCCAAAGGCCTACGACTACTAAAATTCTACTACTAAAAATTTATAACTTTTTCTTCCATACAAAAATAAAAATACATTAAATATTTCTGAAAATGGCACCTACTCTACCCGATCGCTGAAGCGGCGCACACGCGCAAAACGTTATTAATACTTTTTATATAGCTTAATACTTTTTATATACTTTCAAGTTTTAACTAATATTTAAATGTTATCTCGTAATGTATTCAAGAATGTGAGTAGGTGAAAGTTAGCCTCTATCCTCGACTTCATTTCTACAAAATCTAAAAAACATACTAAGATTAGACATTATAATCAGTCAATTTTTAACATTAACCTCAAGACGTGTAAATAAGTACACTCCTTCCTAATAACCACGTAAATATAATTTTAATAAAATTCGTTGAGTTACGTCTTCAGGAATTTGCAAAATTGAATTCACGAAATCATGTCGCACGAGAAAATGCAGACTATTGTATTAATTAAATGCTATTGCATAATATTGCAAAAGATATTCCTGGAAAAATGTCAAATAAAAACTGAGAAGAAAAAATCTTGTCGGATATCTGGCTACTTCTAAATCCTGCTTAAAGGTTACCTAAAGATTAGGGTCTAATTCTTAAAACAAAAATAGTTGTCTTGGGTTTATCGTTTTATTATAAATGGATGTACATTTATTTGCAGTCTTGACTGATTGAAAGGTTCTGATTCACTGGGCTTGAAAGTGTTGCCCAAGTTGTAAAAATATCAAATAGTGTATACTTCGATCACAAATAAAAAACTAGATTCACAATTATCTGTAAAATCTGAACAAATTACTGTCCGCATTGACACATATACATTTTTAATATCGTACAGTATTATCGGTAATATTGCGTTAATTTAATTTAGACCTTACTATCAAAGCATAAGATTATAAAATTTGGTAAAAGATCCTTGCACGACACCGAACTTTTGTTAAAAAAAAATATTTAAAATGCAATTTTACACGTCGTGCTTAAAGTATAATTCAGTGACAAGGATAAGACATAATATCGTCAGACAATATTTGAAAAATATGATTACGAATTGAATAAAAAAGAGCTAGATATGCAACATTGTCGAAATAATGAACACGTAAATAAAATTATGTAATTTATTCAATGAAAATAAGAATCTCTGTCTTTTTTTAGTGTTCTAAACGTATTGTTTATACAATTTTTGAAGGAGCACTTCCACATGTTTGCTGTTAGCGTTTTCGAATACTACTAAAACAAGTGCGCTTAAACTCATTTGAGTGCACATTTGGTTGGGACGTTTTTGAAACGTTGATTTTGTATCTTTTTTATATGTAATCAAAGAGTGTATAGTATGGATATTATAATACAGTATAGTCATATGCATACACTCCAGTATTCATCTGGACTATATAATCCTTAGACACGTGGAGCAATGGGCGTTGGGCGGTTCCGCCCCGCCCTCATGCAACAGGTGACTGCGCCCTCCGCGCCCCTCACCTGTTATTGCAGTTCAAAATTGCGGTTGCGTTTTACTTAATAATCTATTGTGTATATTATACATTTACTTCCTTATTCATTAAAGTTATAAAAAGTTCATTAAGCTAAAATATGTTTTGTCATCGTATTGATTTTTATGATATGAAACATACATTTATCAGTCCTTTATGAATGTTAATATTACTTACATATGCATACGCATACAATAAAATGTGATACTTCTGGTTTACTGTAAAATTAGTACATACACGTAGTTAAATATTAAAATTCCTTTTGATAGGTTAAATAAAAACAGGATTATTTTTCAGTGCAATAAATTACTTACGTATTCTGTTTTCTTATTATTTTAATTAAGTATTTAATAATACAAAAAATTTTAAATTATTGTACAATTAATTAAATTATAAATCATACCCAAATAACATTGTGAAGTAACGTAACGTAAGTAATGTTTGTTATTGATATTTTTTAGTATCTAACGTAAAGTGAGTTAAGTCATTCTGTTGAAAATAACGTACATCGTGATATAATTTAGTATTTTAATAGAGCTACTCTTAGGTACGATAGAGTCGCGTTACGATTTAAATACATTCTGTCAAGAAAGTATCGGGGATGGATGATTTGTTTATGGTTACAAATTCAATTTTTTGTTTTTTTTTTTATTGTTAGATTGGCACAACTGTTTTCCATTTTGGCGCGGAATTTGAGCTGCATCTGTTATTTAGATTAAATACAGTGCTGTTTTTAGTTATACCATTCTAGTGTGTATTGCGAATTTCATAATGGACAAAAACATCGAACAAATAGTTTGTCTTAAATTTTGCATCGCCAATGGAATTTCGTGTTCGGAGTCACTGAAAATGTTACAGAAGGCTTACGGTGAATCGACTTTATCAAAAACACGTACTTATGAGTGGTACAAAGCGTTCAAAAGGGGTCGAGATGTGATGGTAGATTTGCCTCACTCTGGTAGGCCGTCAACGTCTGCAACTGAAGTTAACATCGCAAAAGTGAAGGAAATAGTGACTGAAAATCCTCATTCAAGTTTGAGAGAGATAGCCGCCGAGCTTTCTGTGTCCCACGAGTCGATCCGTACCATTTTAAATAATCACTTGTGTATGAAACCTGTTGCCGCTCGGCTAGTCCCAAAATACCTGAATTTACTCCGAAAACTCAATCGCATAAGAGTCGCTGAGGACATGCTAGAACGAGTCAATTCCGATCCAATATTCATGAAACGCATTGTTACTGGTGACGTACCATTTTAAATAATCACTTGTGTATGAAACCTGTTGCCGCTCGGCTAGTCCCAAAAGACCTGAATTTTCTCCGAAAACTCAATCGCATAAGAGTCGCTGAGGACATGCTAGAACGAGTCAATTCCGATCCAACATTCATGAAACACATTGTTACTGGTGACGAGACGTGGGTTTACGAGTTTGACATACAAACTAGTCAACAAGCTTCGGAGTGGCGCCTTACCGAAACCGGAAAAATCACGCCAAAGTCGATCAAAAGTCAAAGTCATGTTGACTGATTTCTTTAACTATCGCGGTGTTGTGCACTCGAATTTTTTGCTGGAAGGTCAAACGGTAAATAAAGAATATTATTTGGGCGTTATGCGGCGTTTAAGAGAGCAAATTCGACGAAAAAGGCCAATTTTGTGGAAAGAAAATTCTTAGATTTTGCACCACGATAATGCGCCTTCGCACAAGGCCATCATTGTGAACGAATTTTTGACCAAAAACAACAAATACCATCGAGCAACCACCTTATTCACCAGATATGGCTCCAGCCGACTTCTTTCTTTTTCCTAAACTCAAATTACCACTTCGTGGCACCCGTTTTCATTCTGTAGAAAACATAAAGGAGAATTCGCGGCGAGCACTGAACTCAATTCCGGAAAAAGCGTTTAAAAAATGTTTTGGTGATTGGATTATTCGTTGGCGTAAGTGTATCGTTTCTGAAGGAGCATACTTTGAAGGTGATAAAATAAATTTGGATGAATAACTAACATTTCGTGTATTATTGATCTTTTCCCGGTACTTTCTTGACAGAGTGTATGTAGTTGATCATTATTATTTAAACTCTTTTCTCACCCTTTAATTTATTATCATTTAATATGTTGTACACTTAAATGGATATTAGATTAGACTATGCTTCAGAAGTAAATATTGTACTTAAAATTTTTAGTAAAAGTTCAATTTAAACTTTTTTACGAAAGTCTCTCTTCGCTCTTATGTTCCGTCATAACCGAAAGTTTTATAAGATAGATACATTATTACATTTTAGTTTTTTCATAATTTCATGGTCTTGCCCTTCTTTCACTTTAACCGTAAACGTAATTATAATAGAGTACCTACCTACCTATCTAATATATAAAATCGATGTTTGCTTATTTGTTTGTTGTTGTTCGTATTTTATGCGCTGCCATGCTGTTGATCCGATTGCGATGAAATTTGGTATGGAGATAGCTTAAATCCTGAGGAAGAACATAGGCTATTTTAAAAGAAACCTGTTTAGAGGTTTTAGCGAACGGGACTTACACATTAGCAATATTGTATTCATGTAACTATTTTGAACAATAAAAAAAAAATGCGGACGAAGTCGCATGCATCAGCTAGTGCCTAATAAAAACGTATAGATTCTAAGAAGAACATTTATAACGTTCTTAGAGATAGAAATAACATTTTACGCCAACATAATAGCAAATAGCAAAAATTTTTAGCATTGAAAAAGCTATCGATATTTTTTTTTAAATTATAAAAGTTACAAAATCGCGTCCAGCACTCGTTCACTTATAAAGGAAGTGTGCCCTAAATAACACAGAGTTAAGAGGTCGGCCGTCCCCTCATGTATGAATAAATTTACGCGAAGGAACCCCGCCTCACCGGAATCACTCGATAACCAACGACGCCTATGCTTTATAACCCGTGACATCCAAAACTCGATTTATTATCACACTGTCTTGTCGGCCGTGAACGTCGGAAATGTTTTGCTGTATATTTGGGGGCAGTTTCTATATAAGTAGAAAAAGTGTAGAACTATGCCTAACCATAACTGTAAAGATCCACTCACTGGCCACAGCGCAGAAAAATACGTGTATTTTACAAATTATAATGTTCTTTTCTAAAACTGGAAAAAGAGAGCGCTTGTGGAATCAGCTCGGTGTCTGTGAGTCACAGTAATTTTTCTTGGAGGCTATATTATGACGTAAATAGCTGAAAATTGGAACAGTTATTTGGTACAGAAAAAGTCTAAAAACAGATGTGAACTTCATTGGATAATATTTTAACTTTTAGTATTGAGTTTTGAGGGCTTAAATAGAAATCTTAAAAAATATTTTTTGAGCGATCGTGTAGGGCAGTGGTCGCCAAACCACGGTTCGCTGGCCGTTTGCGGCGCGAATTGTAGATTCGTGCGGCCCGTGGACCCAAGTTATAGAATTGTCAACAAAATAGATAGTATAAGGACGTATGAAGTGAATTGGACATATTCTTAGGGTTCTGTTATAAATGATAGTAGGTACGTAGACTAGCTTCACTCAAAACGGGTGCTGGTTATAGTGACGTCATAATATGTAAAAATGAAATTTAATTTTGCGTAAAGTAAACTAAATAGTACGCGCACCGGGGAACGATAATGCTTGTATTAACTGTATTAACCAGTTTATTTGATGTGCCAGATATTTTATCCAACTGCGGTGGAAGCCAAACTGAGGTAAATATTTTTTCACTAGCATAATATACAGGGTTAATTTAAAAGTACTAATAACCTCTTAGTATTTTGTTCTTAACATTATTCCCAATAGCTTTTGATCTACGACTTTTAAAAATTCTTAATCTCTAATACCCGGTCGCTAAATCGGCTCACACACAGCGCGGCGCGGGGGGGCGGTGCGACGCTGAGGTAACTGAGGACTGGTGCACTTGCACTGTACCATTGGAAATATGTAGAGTAATTATATTTCAGACAGTACAACAAAACAACAAATATTTTTTGAAGAACGTATTAAGTTTTGAAAAAAGTCATAGAACAAAAGTTGTTAGGTATGATGACAGGAATTTTACACTAAAGGTTATTAGTATTTTTCAATTAACCCTGTATACATATACGATTACGCGAATATGTATGTCCAAACAGAGATGGTGCCCAAGGTGCCACTTTATACTGTCTCTATTGGCCCTTGACCAAAAAAGTTTGACGACCACTGGTATAGGGTTTTAAATGACTTAGTAAAATATAAACACCTATCATTACAGGTGTTTATATCACGAATTCAAAAATGTATAACACTATAGCATTTTTTAACAATTTTTTAACATTTAAAAATACACGTCAAAATTGTTTGTTTGCCTAACTTCTCTTCAAACTCCAAAAGCATCACTTAGAAAAATTTCAAGAAAACCATGAACATTGAGACTAAGTTGCACATTGAAGGAAATAATTATATGTATTTTTTACATAAAAAGAAAGCTCTACAACGAACTTTGTTTAGCTGTTAGCAATTGGTAATAATAATAATAAATAATAGTTATAACTGACAGTAAGTAAATACGGATTACGAAAGCACGACTGGCACTTGATTTGGTCAGTCACTTTCCTCTAGATGTAACAAAATTAATTAATTAATAATAAGAAAAATAATTTCCCATATTAAAACATATACATATGTACTTGCAATTATTCATTATCTTCACGCTATATTCCTAACGGGGTACTTAAATAAAAAGGCAACATAGAATTAATGAAGAATTTGACAAATTCATACGACTCATTACAGAACATGTGAGAACTTATGTTTATTGAATTCGTTGATTTTTCATAGCAAAAAATTAAAGTTATGATCATTCAAACTGTGTTATATTTCTCGTTTCGGTTATATTTTTAGAAATCTTTATGTACGTTGTGTGCAATTCACGTGAACAATTAACCTTATCAGTTTATCTTAAAAATTTGTGATAAACTAAATGTAATCAAGGAGTTAATAAATACTCTATTTAAATTTAGTGCCTATTAATTCCCACAACAATTCACGGCCCACGAGGAAAGACATCGCGGAAAAACTAACAGTAGCCATTTGTATAGAAGGAATTACAACATCGGCTGCCTCTCATGTGTAGCTTTTGAAATGAATTTCTAATCTCAATGTAGGTAGTGTTTTTAGAAGCTACCTACTTTGATTTTCATTCCCTTACCTATAGAATAATTTTCATTATCATATCTATCTTAACTTTGCTAAACTTTACCATAAAATAATATTCCGAAAGCAATAAATACATCAAATTACGTATAACATACACACGAATATAACGTTGGCTGCAGACTAGAATTTATTACCATACATTACAGGGCTTTATTTATTTATTTATGGTTGCTTTATGCCAGTCTTATTTTGGGATAAGTATGCCAATTATCTACATCGCATATTAAGAGCATCGCGCTTTATTCTAAGCAATGAGTCACGCAGAGAAAGTCCGTTACATCGCTGAATATACGACAGATTTATAGTGGTAACATTTATAGTGCTGAAGTTATTTTATCGATATACATATGTATCTTAGCTGTCAATGTAGCTTAGATTATTTCGGTTAGTTATTTATTTGATTTTATTACGATTTGATTGACGTATCAGTAGGCTGCCAATCGAACAATTTTTTTTTAACGAACAATATTACTAGGAGAAATTAATTGTTTCATTTTTATATGTAAAAAATGAAAATAAAATCGAATTCAAAAGACGTTCGGTTAAATCTATTAAGAGAGAATGAAGAAACTGAATTTACTTTGACAGTCCTAAAATAACTTAATTGTATTTTCCTACCATAATTCTAAATCGCTTTGCTTTCTAGTTTCACTTATTTTCCTAATTTTTGAAAACAAGTTGCACTCTTTCTTCTTGCAATACCTTGGATGAATCTTAATGGCACAATTTCTGTTGTCTATCTTTAAAATACACTCTTTGACACACAATAAATACATATAGCCATTCAATCGATATCTAGCAGTAGTAACGAGGTCGACACTATTCGAGTCGTCACCTGCGAGACGCGGGACGCGGGGGCCGCAATCTTGGCGTCGCTATGTCGGGCAGGTTACGATTTACACTCCACCAACTCAGCACAAACTTCGCTCGAACAAGAAAACGCTGATAATCCACATCCTCAGACGCTGCGTGAGAATTACATCGAGATTACTCGGATATAGCCATACACTGCGTGACGTTTTTATTGGCCATATAGATTTAATTAGGATGTAAATTGGATAGCGACAACGATAGCGTGACGGGAGTTTATGTCGTAAATCATATTTTATATTCAGAATATAAATATTGTAGATATTCATTTTATTAGTAAAATGTATTGCAGGTTTTTTATATATTATATGAAAAAGCAAACAAAATATATAGGATCCGAAAATACACACAATAAATAGGTACTTATCTGTTTATTCAAATTAGGCTTTTCAAATTCCGTAAGCCTCAACAAAATAATGCGATTAAATATATTAATGTTTAGGTCTTTTACGCGTACTTTATATATTACGTATTCTGAAACGTTTGTTTATGAATAGAAATAATATTGTATTCAGAAAATTTCTTGTTTTGTTGCAGAATTTCCGAACGGCTGGAAGCAAATTCAGTTTGCTGTCTTCGTAACTTGAGGTTGTGACAGCATTCTAAAATGAATTTAACGATCATCACGGTATGATCCAGCATCAGTGAAGACCAGTTATAATGTGGAGACTGAAACCTGTGTTCTTTAACAAAATTCTTTTATTGGAATGGAAAATTATTGACGATAAAAGTGCGACGTTATAGTATTGCAGTGATATTTTGGACGTTGAAAGTATAATTTAGGGTAATTGTATGAGACCTCGCTTGTATAGGATTGTTATAAGGAAACGTGTGATGAATTTTGTTCAAATATAAGTGTCACCCCTCCTTATGGCTGTCTGAATATGGAATGAGTTAAATACTAAAAAACGCGTGTGTATGAATGGTACATATTTATCAAACGACTCTAGAAATGTTATACCTTCATCCACCCGTATATTGAAATTTTTTATCCGTTATATTGAAAATTGTAAAGTGGTCTGTAGCGGCTCACAGATCATTGCCATTTTAATTTTGTATAGTTACATAAATGCGCCATAGACTCCATAATTAATTACTTGTACTTTGATCTGTATTATATTCTCATTAATTTTTATCGAAGGTTATTGTAAACACGCCCAATATTATTAAATATTTTATAAATCGTAATTCTGATAATTTATTCATTTTTTTATGAATAACAGAACACAGTTTTATACGGCAGTGCTCTTTTGTGATATGGTGTTTAATAAATAATCGTGGATTTTTCTTGTTATATAATATATATTGTTATATAATACGTGGTTATATAATCATGAAAAATTACAAAGCCAATGTTAAAAGCCAATCACAAATACGCACTATTATTTAAATCTTATCTAATATACACAGATGTTACTCTAAACTCGCTTATAATACGCAATACGTACTTAATACACAAACTACAAAAAAAGGACAAATAAAATATCTTCTTTTGTATTCTCAGAATTGGGCATAATTGCGTAACTTCTGAAATAAACATAAATATCCCATAAAATGCCGGAACTGCCCATCGTTATTTTAAAGGCACGTTAATCACATGTTCCGGCTTTTGATATCTACTATTAACGATAGTCCGAAAAGCTAAATCAAGCTCGGCCAGTGGGACCGCCATAACCTGTTAAGATTTTCCCATTTCCTACATTTTTCACAACGATTTGATTCGATTTGAGTTTTTAATCAATCAATCAGTTTTGATGCACTGTTGCGTTCATCTAACTGAATGTTCATCAACAGACAGAATGTATGCGCTTAAGGTATATATGAAACCGAAAAAGTTAGTTTTAATTTCACTTTTTAACATTCGATACTATTTGGGACTTTTTGGCGGGAACGGAAGAAGTGACGTGGTCATTTTATTTAGATTTTCAATTTTTTACATTTTTAGAAGTTTTAAAGTACAACGGTGATAGTATATTGTGTTTTAAAGTTCTGTGTAAGTGAAAAGAATGGAGGAGATCTAAATAAATATGTGTAGCTGAAGTTTTCGCACTCTTCCAAGAAGTCCTCTTTAACTTCAGTAAAGCCTACTATCACTTTACTGGAGGAGTGTTAGAGACAGTTAATATTTCTCCAGAAGTTACGTCATTAGGCTGATGGTCTTGTTACCAATGCCTTAAGAAATATAAATAAATAATAAAGAAAGAAAAAAAACAATCGATAATATTACAGTTTATACTTCTTACAAGCGAGTTTATAGTAAATGAATGTGTAGGTAAAAGTTTAAAAATATACGTACCTACTGAAAACACCAACTAGATATAAAATGTAAAATTATACACATAGCATACAACGAAAAAATAGGTACGAATTAAAATAATCATAAGCCATTTTGTAACCAAAAACACTGTTTATTGCTCAAACATCGTGACGCCAAATGTAAAAAAACTTAAGATACGAACTAGATCGGACATATTACAGATTTATTGAAACAAATACCTACGATCTGTGAGTTTTGATAAAAAGCACAAATAATATTTAATACTACATATATTAGTATAAATATCTCGTACCTATGATTGTTTGTGCCTGCCAGTATATTTTTGGAAATGAATTATGATAACACGTTTTATATAATTATGTATGAACTGTTAACGCACATTAAAATCCGTTATAGTCGTATTCTAGTCCGATTATATTATTTTTTAATAAGAGCTAATTCAGATAAGCGCAAGATTTTTACTCATAGATGATCAGTGTTGAGGGACACAAAACTCTGAACAAGTAGAGTTCATGCTGTGAATTACCTCAGTGGACTGTTTGTGATAGATTTAGCCAATAAGTGTTCAATTAAGTACTTGTACCATATTGTAAGTCAATTCTTGTACTTTTTGGCGTCCATTTTATATATCATTACAACACTATTTGGTTTCTGCAACGTCCTTTTAGTGAGTTTGTTTACACAAGTGATCACATTTTTATTACATATTGTAAGTACTGCTTTTATACTTCTTTACGTATATTTGCAGCTGATATTGGTGCTATAGATTATATTTTAATAGCGCATTTCAAATTGGAATTCATTTTAATTTTCAATTACGCGTAAAAAAATACGTGAAAACTGCATCGAAAATAAACATTTGATTCTGGTGTATATTATGGCCGTATTTGGTACTTCCTGTAGTTAAGTTTCGGCAAAGGACGCGATAGATAGGTACGTAAAGTGAATTAATAGTTTATTCAATCATTCGTGACTAAAAGTCAACAGCTCTATGGTTTGTTGATGTTAGACATCAACCATGAGTGCGTGTAGGTGTTGGGTTAGGTAATTATTTTGCCAAATATACATGTACGTAAATTATTTCAATAATGGAAAAATTATTACTATCTAATCAGACGCAAATAGGCGTACCAGTAACATAGCGATGAGTGTTAGATGGATGATTAATTCTCTGCGGAGATATCTCATGAACGTAGTTAAGAATGTTAGTTAATATTATCTCCTGGTTGTTGAAATATATAAGTATGTTTAAATATACAATGTAACGAGACGTGTTTATTGTCAATCAATGTGGTCAATTAAATTTGGACCGAATTAAAAGTCTGTTCCGTTAAGACCTAGCGTTATATGTGAATGAAAGAAAGTCTATGTAAATGCATTGTGCTTTTAGTCTTAGTTTTGCTAAAACAAAGGAAGTAACACATACTTATTTACCTTATCGTGCCGTAGAACTATTTTGATGGAAATATGTGTTCCATGGTTACTTTTGTTAATGTGATTTCTTTACTAAGATTCTAATGAGAACAAACTACTCAAGAATCGCTAATAAATAATTGTCATTAAAATTCAGTGTAATGTCATTGTGAAGTTATTTTTCCAAAGAGTGGGACACTCATATAATATTTACCTCCATAAAAAGCCTTACGTTAACGATATTAATCTTTGTTCAAAATAAAAATAATAACGTGGGCTTTATCTTTGTTAGACATTTACATATTTATGTATGTGTCTTGATACATATGTAACACGAATGTAAAGTTGCAGAAAAAATGTGAAAAGTATGGAAATATAGTACTTTTATTGCAAACTACGACAATTGCACGCGTAAAATACAAAAAACAGTGAACCAGAACTAAAACTTCGATTGATGAGAAATCCACTCTGTTTTAATATTTTAATATTTTGTACTACATTGTGAAAAATCGATTTAATCGATTTATATAACGTGTAGATCCAAATGTGTGTAGGTATGATTAAAACGCATCGTATGCGCATGATCACCCGTTCATTGACGCTTATGGGTCTCTAGTATAATAGGATATAATAGGATTATATTTTAATATTAGAACATGATTACTTATATCGTTAGAGATAAATAATCATGTATTAGTTAGACATTACATTATAGTAAAGTTGGTGCGCGAACGAAACAGAAACTTTTATTTCTGTGTAAATTATTTTGTACAATATTTCATTTTTTATGTTTGCATTATTATGTTTATGTCGTAACATTTAAATTGTTAATTTTTCAGTTGCTTATTATTATTATTATGTTACACGACAAAAATGTGAAAGGAACTTAGATAAAATTAGGAAATATGTGTTTCAATGTAAATATATTAGACGAAAAAATGTATGTAGAAGTACATAAATCCTATTTATGTATTAAATTTGATATTGTTTTCAAAATTTAATTGCTTGTTTTATTTACTAAGTGTGCCTGAAAATGTTTACAATGTTTTTCTATACAAGTATTTAAACTTTTCAAATTACAAGAGCCAGTACCTAGGTAACTACAATAAAGGATGTCGCCAAGAGGAGGAAAGCCAGGTTCGAAAAAATGTGGATAGGAGAATGAAAATGCATTGATAGTGGTGTCAGTTATAATAACGTAGCTAAAAACAAACAAAAATTAAACCGCCTTAAAAAATACACTGAAAAATACAAAATAACTATCCTTTACTAATCAAAAGTCAGTACAATAAAAATAACTATGAATACGATACACATACTTCTATAATTAAATTTGACAGTTACCGAAGTCGGTGCTATGCCTACCAAACTAATAAACTTTCTGTCGTTTCACATTGATTTGGCACCGACTTCAATAACTATCCAATTTAATTATTATAATTATATTAAATATAATTAATTATGTGTATCGTATTTATTAAATTATTTTTATTGTACTTGAGTTTTGATTAGTAAAGGATTAGTTATTTTGCACTTTTCAGTATTTTTTTCTTAATTTTTTTTATTTCTCCCTTTTGAGTGACCTCAGCCTAAATAAATATCTCGGGCACGTCTACAATTAACCTATTCCTAATTCTGGAGCGCAACGACATACAAGAGCATCATCAATATTATGGTTATAATCAATTCGTGTTGCTTGGTGTTATTTGGTGTATCTTCGAAGTCCGAGCTCCAGTACCGGTGAAATTTTAATGGGACCACCTCGAAAGTAACCTTTTCAAAGAAAAAAAGAATTTTCGAAATCGGTCCACAGTTGAATCGGTGAACTTACATAAAAAAAATACATGCAAACGAACATAGAACCTCCTCCTCCTTTTTTTGAATTCGGTTAATAAGACACTGCAGTTGGCAACATCCTCTCACTTTCATCTTGCTCCCACTGAACCTGCGGCAGTAACGCTATTGATATCATAATTTTTCTTAAAAGTCAGGAAATTTTGCGCGTCATGGTAATGCTAGAGAAAAATCAGGGAGATTATGCAAACAAGTTTGCGAAGGAAATCATGATCAAATTGCATTGAAATCGCTACTCTTACACAAAAAGTTCGAATACGTGCAGACTAACTAAATCGTAACTACTTTTTAACCCTCGATATGCTTCATCTGACATCTGAAAGGCCTCCACTGCTCAAATATTTATATTTTTCCGTCACTCCCACAATCCGGAATACATTCCTATTCAAATGCCACAGGCGTGCAACAAGTTATGGGGATCTGAAAAACCGATCAGGCATACAACGTAATAAATTTATTGGTAAATTAAAATTTAGAATTTCAAAGCCAAAATGACAAAAATCCATCAATTTCGGCGTATCAAACTAAGGTACTGTACTTGGATGTTTCCAGCTTTTTAGCACTAAAAAAATGTTAATAAAGTTACCATAGTATTTATTGTGTCTTCGATGGGTATTATGTTTTCTAATCGCCGAAATTGGAACATGGAGCGAGGTATTTCGACCGAATATGCTCATTCAGAGACATTTAAAGAAGGTTATTATTTTTGCTTTGTTTTTTATTTAATCTTACACCAAAAATATTAACTAACAATACTGGAAAGTATAGATATATAAATTCCTAGTACATAACAACACAAAATGTGATAATTACGAGTACTTCAAACCCATCAGGCATGATGTGTTTTCCATTCATCAGATATGCCAAAAGTTAAAACCGTATGAGTACGATAACCAAATTGACGTAACGTAACAATAGGGCGATTTTCGTGTAACGGAGCTTTCGTAAGACCAACTGTCCACGAAAACGTACCTTTTTAGACGCTTCAAAATACGCCATGCAGATTGTGCAGCTTGGCGTACTAAAGTTTCTTCACGAAGCGTATAGCTTCATAGACGCCGTCATTATATGCTTGGTGTACGCCTGCTTGCTGTTTATAATATAAATATCGATGTTCAAAAAATGCTACCTGTGTTGCTTATCAGTTCTCAATGTTCAAGTTTTCTTTTCGAACCAAAATAAAGTAGATTTGACGTTCAAAAATACCTTGCAATTAGGTTTACTTGAATAAATTGTTTTGACTTAGATATTAGACCGGCATACGACATCCAGGAGGGCAGGCGTTATAAAGCGTGTATGCATGACTCGAACGCGATGCTGTGTTATGCATCAAGCGTATAATAACGAATACGCATATATGAAGCTACAACTCCGTGGACGGTAGGCCTAACAAAAAGTGCACGTTTGCAATAGTATCGTATGTGGTATCGTATATTAAAGTAATCTGTTAAGCTACGCCTCCATGGACAGTACGCATGAGACGACATTTATGCAGTAGAGTTGCAGTCCAAAAGCAATCCTACTGTCCGCGCCTCTACAGCAAAATTTCAATTTTGAACGTAAATATTCCACGTTTTGGGGAAAACCACTAGTAAATAAATGTGTGGAAAATCTAAAAAAGTGAGCAGTTGGTCCAGAAACAAAAAGGTCATCCTAAGCTAATAGTAATTTGTATATATAAATCTAGCTGTAGCCTTTTGATGTGACTGCTTAAAAAATTAAATTTAGTCCCTACAATCCTACAATATAATATCAATTGTAACGATAAATTTGTACTTATTTGTACATAACTAAATAAGTACTTACAAATTTTTTTATATCACGAAAAGTACAAAAAAAATCGTTGAAAATAACAATCAAATCCGTCGTAACTGAACATCAAGAACGTGGTGTCTATAACTATATGCCGCAGAATTAAATACTTAGATTAAATATTTACCTACTTCTGAGTTCCAAAGGGAACATTTTTATTATAAAAGTTTTGGAATATTTAACGCTATGTTAGAAAGATTTTTTTATTACAAGTGGGTGAAGTTTTTTATTACATCGAACATTACTAAAATGCAAAACAAGAGCCGTTTTCTGAAGGTTTTTATATCAGTTTCAAAGTCATCAGATTGTAATAAAGTTATCACAGACATGAAAAAAGTAGTAGATAGAAGGTACATATAGATACCTACTATTAAATTGAAATCTGAAAGATTTTGTAGATAGGTATTTGTAGCGACCTGGCGATGCTAAAGTGAAAAAGTGCTAAATTGCATTTTCGTAGAATGTAAAGTAATTTGAACGCGTGGCTCGCCAGTCGCTTACACACCATCGCCCTGCCATGCCATGTACTTACTTGTTAAATTGTGTAAGAAGAAATATAAATTTTGACACCGAGATGTAATTTATTTATTTCGATCTATAATAAATAAAGAAAAATCAACACTATGAAAATCCCTAAATTGGTGACTCCGACGAAAGGAAACCTCAACATTCTCTGAACGTGCACTCAGTGATTATAGGACTTATAAATTAATTTCGTAAACGACTCACTTTAAGGACGTGGCTACATGGCGTACATAAATGAGGTCGAGTTGCATATGTAGAAATATAACAACCGTGCCAGTAGTTTCTCAATCTACGGTACGGTATGCCTATGGTAGCTCATGAATCAGAGCCAAACCAGACGGTACCCAAAGAAGAAAAGTCAATGTTCAAATGACATCTACAGTCTGTAGGACGGTACATCATGGGCCAGTTGAGTATATAAAGAATGGGCAGACCCAGTGGCAACTATCGTACAATTAATGGATCAAGAACACCGACAGGTACCCGATTCCCGCGGCCGCAAGATGTTACCTATATGGGTTGGCGGATAAGAAGAGAAAATGAACTGGAACACTTTCTATGGTGCATTTTTGAGTTCCATAAACTTACAGGAAATGTAGGCGACATCAGTTAAGAATGCTGACAAATAAAATTTGACGACATTGCGAAATAGCTAGACGCACGAGGCAATTGTGAAATTCGATGGCATTACGAATAATATTGTAAATATGATACGGCGTTTTATGTTGTTGACTTTTAAAAGGTTATTGTACACATACATTTGTTAAAAATTTTTGGAAATAGGGGGGTGTAATGTTATGAGTATTTTACAAATAAGCGTATAAAGCAATTTGAACGGTCGGCTCGCCAGTCGCGTACATAACACTAAGAAAATGCCCAAATTGGTGACCTCGACGAAAGGAAATCTCAACATTGACTTATAAAATAAGAAGATTAAATAGACACTAAATGATCACAACGTATTTAATAGGTGTCGGGGCTTCATACAGCTATGTAGTAGTTTTTAAAAAGTTTAATCAACATTTTCATGAAACGCAGAGGATGTAATTACTCGCTCTCTTAGACTTCCTACAGTCTACACATCAAAGATAGGTTACGTTAGTACTAATCCAAGTTTAATATTTTCCCGGTTACAACGTTACAAAGTGAAACAAATATACCTACAAGGGGCCATTCACGTTACAACGGTCGCAAGGATTGTCAATCGAACCGTTGCAATGCCAGTTCTATTACCACACATACGTTGCGACTTGGTCGTACAGATTGTCCTGCAGAAATGTATCACAGTTGTCAGATGCTTTTAGTGTGAAGTGGGATGCTCTTGCTTAGATATATCAATATGAATATTATAAGTAAAAAGAAAAGCTGCACTTACTGTAGCATTATTAGAGTGCATGAATGAAAGAAAAAGGAAATGTAAGTGGTCAAAAAAATGCTTGCTCAGAAGAAATATGTATACCTACCTATATGAGCTTGCTCGATGAATTAGTGACAAGAAAGAAGAAGAAAAATAATTAGCTTGGTCGCACGGGCCGTCTCAAACATCAACACTCACGTTGCGACCGGTGTGATCGTGTCGCAAGGTTTGATGACTATTTCAACGGACTTGCGACATGACCTTGGTCGTACTGTCCGCTTTACGACCGATACATTCACGATCGAACTTGTCGCATACGACAAAAGTCCGTGAGACGGTCCGTACAACCGTTGCAATGTGAATGGCCCCTTTAAATCGCACTGCGTCGCTATGCAATGTAAAACTTAATTGGATTTCAAACTAACAAATCACATAGCTATCTAAATCATTGTGATTGGTCAATTTCAATTTCTTACTACATTTTAAACGAATTCCTGACTAATTCATAGAATATTAGTAATTAATGCCACAGAACAGACATTTAAAAAAAATATGATTCATACCTAATGGGATTAGACAGTAAAAAATGATGGACTTTTTTTCGAATTTCTTGAATCATGTACATGAGAACAGACTTATTTATAAAGATCTCCGAAATAATTTTATTATAAATTTGAAAAAGATGAAAACGAAACAACTACTTTCAAATAAAATGGATATCATTTTTTATTATTAATTTACTATGAAAGAAAAATGTAGCATTTATTATTTCTTCTAAGTGAGTGGCTGTGTCATCACATGATCATGTATATTATAGAAAACGTTTGGATTACTGAAAGATTTTAGAATTTTAAATGCGCAATAGGCCATATATGACATTGTTGGTTTTGTGACATTACTTTATATATTCTTTGATCAAGTTCGGGTTGGCTAATTAGCAAAGTTTTGGGATGCCACTTTTCAAGCGCATATAGCTCATCTACCTCTTTTGTAAATATAACATCACTGCTACACGTACATTAAAACTTCTGAGAGTGACACCATTTCATAAATGTAACTACCCGCTGGATACGCTAAGTTGTATTTGATATCCCTAGACAGTTACCTACACTATCTTCATTACCGGTCTGGGCCCGATGAAGTCGTTATTTATTGCATTAGAAACTGTCTAAATGTATAAGAATTTCTGGGATTTGACTTTAACTGTAGAAAATTTAGCATATATCTTCAAATCACATAAATTGTAATTAATAAATAATGTAATAATAACTTTCTCTGAAGGCCCTTTCAATTAACAAGTATTTAGGCTGCAATATTTTCCAATTAGAGTTTCTGACGTCTTCAAGAATCGTGGTAGATCTAGACAAAATGTAGGTATTAGGTACATATACTGTTCGCTATAAATGTTTACATCAATTGTGCCAGACAGACACTGGATGTGATTCTATAAGTGTTCAGTTTTAGAAATGGGAAAGGAATACTAACAACTTTTATAATAGTTACTAATTACTAATTACCTCTCATTTACCTTCGCTGTAATTGGACAGAAAGCGGTGGTAAATAAATCTGACATAACTGATTATTTCCAAATAATTTAAACAATAAGATATTATGAAACAGTTTTTATAAATACTTTTGTATGGGATGCAGTGTTTTTGACATTTATCTTATTATGTTAATATATTATACTTAAATATAGCATATACTACTTACAAGATTAAATATCTGTATAGGGAGAATCTACTATTTTTTATTTTATTTTTATTTTTATTTAATAGGTTTACCAACGACGGTTAACATTAATAATTACATTTTATACTTAGAAACTAGTAAGAGTGAATGTTACAGTCACTTATAGGTAAACACCGCTTGCATTAATAGAATATTAGTGGCGTGACAGTTTTAAACTATCCTAACAATTATTAAGGAGTAATAGTTTTATTACATTATTGAAAATAGAAGAGAACTATAAAGCGACAACATGCAAAACAACGAGTCAAACAACAGACAGTATCCTTGTATACATTGAAGCTTTACAAAGCAATAATAATAATTAGTGAGTAGATAAATTAGAGCGGAGCAATATTCGCAATCTAGGTAGCGAGCATGAGTGGATATCTATCAAGTCACTATGTTCATTTAGTAAATTACATAATCTTGGGACAATAGAGTTTGCACCAAAGACTGTCCTACGCAGAGGCGGGCATAGAGGTGTGATAGGATTACGGGGATATCTGGCAGGAGCCCTAAACCTGAAAAAACTTAGTAGGTGTGGGCTATCAATGTGTTGGTTCAAAATTTTAAAGAGGAATGAAAAATCCAAAAACGCTCTACGACTTACTAAAGGGTCAATTTTAAAATGTATTAGCCTATCAGTGTATGAAAAACTTCTTCTAGCTTTTCCTATTGAATAAGTTAAGTGCCATAGGAAACGTTTTTGAATCCTTTCTATCCTCAATGAGTGACAGCTATAATGAGGACGCCAGATCACACTGCAATATTCAAGTATACTTCGCACCAAAGTATAATATAAAGTAATTTTTGTCTTATGTGACCTAAAGGACTTGCCAGTGCGTATTACAAAACCCAACATTCTAGAAGACCTTTCAATTACATTTTCAATGTGAGGTGAAAACGTTAGCTTCTTGTCAAATATAACTCCCAAATCTCTAATTTGATCAACTTCCTCCAATTGTTCTCCATTGACTTTATACTCAGATTCTATCAATTTCAAGTTACGAGTGAATTTTATGTGGTGACATTTTTTTACATTTAGTTGCATATTGTTTCTATTGCACCATTGCACCACATTATCCAAGTCCTTTTGTAGCAAATGGATATCCGTGGGTGATTCTATAACTCGCGCAAATTTTAAATCGTCAGCATACAATAACGGTAAGGAATATTTGAAACAGTCCGCAATATCGTTTATAAAAATGTTAAAAAGTATTGGCCCTAAATGAGATCCCTGGGGGACTCCTGAAGCTATGCTGAACTTCTGCGACTGGAAACCGTTAAGAGCGACAAAGAAATCTCTATCTGTTAAGTACGTTTCAATCCATTCCAGCAGTGTTCCGACAAATCCATAAGCCGACAATTTACTAAGAAGGATTGTGTGTGAGACGCGGTCAAAGGCCTTACTGAAGTCTGTATATATTACGTCAGTTTGTTTGCCTGAGTCTACTGCCACGGCTAGGGTTTCCGTAAATATTGCCAAATTGCTACATGTAGACCTAGTTTTTACAAAACCATGCTGGTGCTCAGTCAAGTAGAGTTTCATATGTTTCTGAATGAACTCACAAACAATTGCCTCAAAAATTTTTCCGAATGTTGACAATATAGAGATTGGCCTGTAATTGCTCACTAAGCTCGCGTCATTCGACTTATAAATTGGTACTACTTTTGCTGACTTCCAGACTGCAGGAAAACTTCCAGACTTTAAGGATTTATTGAAAATTATACGCAAGGGTTCTACCAGACTAGAGGAACATTCCGCAATAAAAAGAGATGGAATGCCATCAGGCCCCGCTCCCTTTGTGCGATCAATGCTATTAAGTTTCCTCAGGACAGTATGAGATGAAATGCAATCTAATATCAGGCTTTGGCTGTAATTTTCTAAATACTGTAAGTTATCAGAAGCATGTATTTGATGTTGATATGCACCACCATCAGACGTGTAAACCGAAGAAAAATAAGAACCGAATAAGTTACATATTTCATAACCATCCGACACTGTCTGTGAACCGTTTTTCATAGTAGTAGGGTATGGACTAGAACCACCCCTTTTAGCTTTCACAAAGGACCAAAATAATTTAGGGTTACTTAAAATGTCTTCTTCAATTTTATTCATGTAGCGATTGTAGCACGCAGTGGTCAACTTTGTGCAACGCTGACTTATTAATTTCAACTCAAGTGCATCTCTAGGATTGTTATACTTTTTATAACGACACCTAATGTTATATTTTTCTTTTAAAGCTCTGGTTAGCTTCACTACGGTTCACTATGGTTTCAATGTATTGAACGATTTTGTAGTGCTTGTGTACTATAGCTGTTTTTAGATACCTATCACCTATTTACTGACATCTACAGATAACATATTATAACGTAAAATACACTCATCAAAAGTGTCTAGGGATCAAGTAAGTTTTAGAGATTTAGAGTATCGCCACTGAGGATTATTATTTTAACTTTTTTGGATCATTATTGATTATTTTTAGTTATTTACACTATTTGAATAAAGAATTTTCTTTAAATTTTGATTAAAAATAGAAAATGAACTGTCAATCAGGATTCCTATAAAAGTGTGTAATAGCGTTTTTACAAAACCATTAAAATTTCTGCATCGGAACTGAAAAAAATTGCATCGATATGGAGCGACGACATCATTTGACACGAGAAGAGATCATGAGAGCCGTCGGAATGTTGCAAGCTGGTTCCAGGCAACGTACTTTGGATGTCACTCTTGGCACTACACAGAGCGTCATAAACCGTATCTGGACACGCTATCGTATCACGGGCAGCGTGGCCGAGCGACATAGAGGACGATCTCGCATCACCTCTCGCAGACAGGACCAGTACATCCAAAATATTGCTCGACGGAATCGTACTATGACCGCCATGATGTTGGCTGCGAGGCTCCACAGCTCTTTGGGCTTGCTGATAAGCGACCAAACCATCCGAAATCGTTTACGTGAAGTGAATCTGCGTTCCCGAAGGCCGTTGAGAGTTCTGCCTATAGCACCCTGCAATCGTAGGGCCCGTTTACAATGGGCTCGCGAACACAGAAATTGGGAGGAAGAAGACTGGCGTTGCGTTTGCTTTTCAGATGAATCTCGTTTCGGTATGAGGCCGGATACAAGACGTACTCTAGTTTGGAGGACCTCTGGACGTCAAGAACGTTTGAAATTTTGTCAGGAAGTTCATTCATATGGAGGGGGAACAATAATGGTTTGGGCCGGTATTTGGATCGGTGGAAGAACCTATCTCATTTGGATCAGGGGCAACCTCAATGCTCAGATTTATGCGGAGAGGATTGTTTCAGACGTGATCATCCCTCTGCGAAGTCGGTTGGATGATTCGTTTCGACTAATGCACTACAATGCACGTCCACACACGACTAGAGTCGTAAGACGCGCTCTTGCCGACGCTCGCATGAACGTTCTGCCGTGGCCTGCTCAATCGCCAACCTAATTGAGTACGCATGGGATATGCTTCAAAGAAGAGCTTTGCCGAGTATGGACGCCGTGCACACCCCACAACAACTTTTGACTTGTTAGAAAGTGATTTTGATGAACTCATTTTAAGCATGCCAAATCTCTCGTTGAGCGTAAGCTATAGTAAGTTTCGCAACACTGTCGCTGTCGGTGTTATTCGTGTCAGCTTAGATGTCAGCTCATGACTGGCTTGACGTGCAAAACTTTGCAGTACTGAAGTAATTGTTTGTAAAATACTCATAAATCTGATTTGACTGCTAGTATTTATAAAAATAAAAACCGTTTAGCTTGCAGGACGTCACAAAGAAGCAGACATATACACATACATCCGAAAAACATTATACTCTCCTTCTTGAGCAGTCGGGTAAAATTATGTCATGTTCAGCTGTATGTTGTTGTACTGCCACGCACCTAGTGCCTAGTCACGCACGTACAAGTCTAAAACCTCGGACCAACAAAAAATGGAAAAGCTCCGTCCATTACCATTTTTGGTTTGAGATTTTTCTTTATGGTTGTTTCCACGATAATTTCGATCACATTTTAAAATTCGATTTTTAACAGACCTCTATGTTCTTTAGCTTCAAACTGGCAGTTTCTTGATAAAAACGGTCAACGGCAAATAATAAATTCAACAAACACATCAAAGTCATCACTGACTAAAACTCAAAAAAATTGTTGAATTATTAAATAATTATGAAATCGAAACTTTTACAGTTACGAACGAGTTTTGCGAGTGTTTTAGAGAAAAGAAAATATGCTGCTAAGCCGCGTAAGTATTTAACTGTATTTTATATAAAAAATCTATCAAGTACGAGTTCTAATCAAGCATAGACATAGAGGCCTTTGACCATATTTTATAACGCAAGGGATTCGTTATAAGTAATTTTCTTAATGGTTATTCAAGAATTAAAGTGTCACTTTACAAGTTTCATCTTAAGATAATTGTAATTTCTAAATGAACACTCTTTTTGGTCAAATTATGTCCGTCTTTTTATTCAGAAAATAAGGCTACGATGTACCCTGCCTATCATAATACGCAACTAAAGGGGCCTTCGTGGTCGCGACCTATCGGAGAGGGGGCTCCGTCCGTCTTACTACGCGACCCTCCCCCGAGAAGCGCGCTTCCGAACAACACGTAGGGGCTCCGGTTGCTTTCCGTAGGAGATTTCGGAGGCCCTTGACAACGCATCGACGATCACCACCGTCAGGTTTTAGTGGGTATACTCAGTCTAGAGGAGCCCCACATACCCTCTCTGCCGCCCCCCGAATGGATCACGGATGCGTAAAATATTTACTGACATTAAACAAAAAGTTTTTGCCAAAATGCACGACCCGAGCGAACGAAGCTAGCGTGCTGCGGTATGCTGTGACAGCGGCCGGCGAAACACCAGATCAGAATCCGTTTTATAAGAACACTTATACTTATTTTACTTACACTTATAAACTTTCCTAATTTGCCCTCTTACCAAAATGTTAATTACTTCTTTTTCCGTCTCCCTACACTCCTTTAATCCTCTCCTACGCGAGAAGTACATTGAAGCACTTCCTATATCTTTCCTATGAACTTTAGATAAGGTTTTATTCTTTACATTCCCTAAAATTACTGAAATTCGAACTAGTTTCAAACTTGAACCAGGTATGCACCAAGCTTGCCTCTCAGTTATGTACACTTGAGGTAAGTTAAAATTAGATTTCCTAGTTACCACGCGAGGAAGATAATGTTGATATAGCAATCAGAATGTATTATGCTAGAGTTATTCAGGTGTGACCAAGGTATGACACTTCATCGTCGTATCAGAAGACGACTGTGTGGTAATACACTAAAAGTAGATACCAACATATGAACAAAAACTGAATATGATAAATTCCTAAAATCTTTTGCTATTTCCGCTCAAACTCCAAAAACCACCAACCGACACGTGTTTCGCTTCTCAACGAAGCATCCTCAGGATATATCAGAGATAGGATTCGGTCAGCTAACCAGCACCGAATTCGGTGATTGAATCGGAATTGATTCGGTGCTGGTTAGCTGACCGAATCCTATCTCTGGTATATCCCGAGGATGCTTCGAGGAGGTGGTTTTTGGAATTTGAGCGGAAAATAGCTAAAGATTTTTAGGAATTTGTCACATGAAATGGATTTCCGCAAAGTAACACTTAAGTCTATACACTAAAAACTTAATACCTACTAAAAACAATGAGACTAGCTACATTGTCTAAAATTTTGTTGCCATATTTAACATAATATAATAGATATCAGTTTTCAATCATTTTGAAAAACTTGCATCGTCATATTTGTCTAGGCAATTTATAATCAAAGACAAGTCAAACATGCAGCAAATTTACACGCTGTCTGGGTAGTTTCGAAGCCCAGAAGGGCGGGGTCTAGTTGAGTTCGAAAACAATGTAAATATTATTAAGTTCAAGTCTGCACGTAAGTAGATTTTCGCTAAAACTATAGTTTTTGCGAAAATCAACTATGACAGGCAGACAAACAGACGAACGCATAAGCGATCTTTTAGGGTTGATTTTCCTTTAAAGATACGGAACCCTAAAAATATTTGTACATTACAACAAATTTTAACTATATTTACTCCCTTGAAATGTAACTAAAGACGTAATTTAACGAATTACATGAATGCATCGTGAACGCTGTTTACTTTCAATAACAACTAAAATAATGATTACATGTATGTTATTGATTATTACCTAGTAATTAGTATTACTTTTATTTAAATTGTTTATTAATCAAGTCCCAAATTGTTTTGGAACTTCATTTTTTACTCGGCCGGAACTTCTGGTGCAGCTGTAGCAGATAATAGTTTTACATGTATGTAGGTATGTATGAGTGCACTATGAACTATGACTACTAAAGAAACACATTTAAGTAAAAATTAATTGATCGGTTTAGGTAGGTAGATATTATTTTGTAAACAAGAGTAAATCATATTGTCTATTTTTTTAATGTTGCAGATCGATGCGATGCCCACATGAATGAACTACCGATTCCTTGCATACCTTGGGAGCCTTGGTATAGCGATAAACAAAGTTACTATTTGAAATTTTTGATACTCGGCATTTTATGGTGAGATCCATGAGATGTTCATGTTATTATATTAAGCTGCAGTGCATTAACATTTGATTATAAGTATTACTGATAAAATCATAAAAGTAAACTATTTAGCAACTTCTGAGAATAAGTTAAATAAGTAATAGAAAAATATATAATACCCCGTTGTATCCCTACCCCGTTAGCGATACAGCGTGAAGATATGTATGTATATATGTAAAAATATATAATAATATCTACCAATCTATATTAAGTTGTAACATCGGCTGATATGCTCCGTCTCGATTCGGTCGCAGTTTTAATAATTCCGATATTTCTGCTTTTATTGATATCAGAATAAAATGAGCGATGAGCATGTTATTTCATTGACAATTTTTATTTGATCTCAATGGCTTTTCGTACCGTTACAAAATAAAAAAAAAACAATAATAAAACCAACTCACTGTCTCTTAATCTTCGATATATATTAAACCGTGAAGCGAAAACTTTGGTTCCCTTTTTAAGAAAGTGCGGACGGAGGAGTGTTGGAGAAGGACTGGAGAAAGCAAAAATTTTTATGTAATATGTGTTACAAAGGAAGTCTGTAGTTACAAATAAGTACATGAAATTAAATAAATCATTCATTCTTTACGTTCATACTGCCAATGACAAAGACTCAATTTCAAACTCACTTCATACTTAGTTTGTGATCAACTGATCACATATATGTAACCTCCTTGGATCAAACAGTCGCACAGAGTAGAGATTGTAGCCAAAGAGTTTATATTATAAATTTACATTTAGGCTCGAATTTCGACCCCAGGATACTTCCTTAACTACTGTTAAAATAAACTTACTTAATAAATTAAAATAAAATATAAATAAAGTTAATTGATGACTGAAAACTTCACAAGTTTCAAAACTATCGGACTAATCCTATATAGATTACGTAGGTACCGAAAATACCACAGAAAAATATAGACTAATAGGTTTATTTACATGATCTCCAAGTTTAATTGATCACTATTCTATAAGTATTATTATATAACATACATTAGAAAATGTTTTTGGTCTCGAAACCTCATCGTAATCTATATTTTTTCAGGCATGGATTCTCATTTTTTATGGTGATATACACCAACAGTATCTTCTTAAACTGGGGTCCACCAGCTCAACCTGGGCCGCCCAGCGACATGGTGGATGATTGTGAAGACGTAGACACTTAACTTTCAACTTTGTGCCCCTGTTAATAAAGTTGATCATAAATTAAAAAGTAGTTTTACTAAAATAAGGGAAACATGAGTTCTCATAGAATTAAAAAACTTACATACAAAACTTACTTTACATAGAAGTATGTAAGGACCGTGACGCTTGGCGCTCCGTCCTCTCTGACTACCCCGTTAAGGATACAGCGTGAAGACATGAATGTATGAGTTCTCATTCCCATTAAACTTATTGTCGTTTAACGATAATTTTTTTAAACATTTTAATTCTATAATTAACGTAATTTGGAAACGGCTTTTAATTAAAATGCATAACATTATGTTAATAACTACTTAGTTTATACAGTTTCTGCTAGTGAAATGAACGTACCTATCGTAAATTATCTTCTATAGGAGAGTGCGTAGTTTTCTTAGTATTATTGTTGATCCATCAGCAGAAGCAGATCCTACGCATAGGGCCTAGAATCTGCTGAGCTGAATTATTAGTAACCTGCCTACCACACGTCGCATGTACTGCCACCAAGTCGTGGAGGAAGCGACGTCGAGCGAGTCTATGTAAGCCAGTGCGCTAAGGTCTGGTTCATTCCTTACATTCCGCTCTGGCCGCCGTACGGTACGCACACGCGTCGCTTGCCTGCTCGCTTGTCTTTCCCTATAGTTCCCGAATTCTGCGCAAGCCTGCGTTGCGCTGCCATCGTTGTATTCACTGTGAATCGTGCGCAGTGAATTAGTGTGTTCGCGTCAAGCCCGCGCTCCGTGCAGCGCCGTGTCCCGACCGGTCTTCCGCGTCGCGGCCGCGCTGACTCCCGTTCCCGCGATACCGGTGTACAATTTTCATTGCGCAATCGAACGTTTCTGTTTCTTAATAATAATCACGCGTCCCAACTCGGCGTGCAATTTTCATTGCGCACTGAGTGTTTCTATGAAATACACGACTTCAATTGGAAAACTACGACTTTAGTGGTCGGCCGAGGATACCCAGTGGTGTTAACGAATCGATCGGGGCTTCGACTAAGCCTGCGGTTCCCCTTCAAAGAAACACAAACACCCGGAAAGAGCCGGCGATCCCGATGTGGTTAGGGGAGTAAGTCGTGGGTTCTCCCTAATCCCCCGGCCGGCCGCCGGTGCTTCTAGCTATAAGTTAGTTAAGTTTATATAAGACCTAGAGTTAGGTACACATAGAGGGCTTTCACTCTGATTTTTTCACTAAGATACCCTCAGAATTGTAAAGTAAGTAACATTCGTTCGGTCGTATTCGACTCGATACCGAGTACTTTCGTTTCGATACCGAGTAAGTATCGCAAGATTGATTTGATGCTAAAAGTACTTGGTATCGAAACAAAAGTATCGAGTACTTACTCGTATTTACTTGTATCGGAATATCCCTATACTATTGTAGTAGTTGTAATGGTCGACGTTTGTAAACATAACCTCTTTTTTTTTTTTTTTTTACTCGACGTATTTCAGTTGAAAGTTTTTCTGCCGAAACCAAATAATGTCATAGAAATATGAGAACAATTCCGCCATACAAGGATTAGTAGCTCATCTTATTGAAGCATGCAACCAAGATTTTTGTACCTAAACATTAAAATGTTCCTACAGATTCTGGCGACTCTCCCGGTTAGCGTAGCTCCCGCGGAGAGATCGTTTTCAAATCTACACAGGTTCAAATCTTGGTTGCGTGCTTCAATGGCATATAAAAGGTTAACAGGGCTTGGCTCTACTAAATATTCACAAAGACGTAAACCTAGATACAGACGAAATTATCAACGTTTTCGCCAGAAAGAAACGCAGACTTGATTTTGTTATTTAACTTACATATAACCTTATTAAAATTATTCATAATTTAAAATGTATTTTATTTTAACTTCGGTTCAGTAGTGATCTCTTATTATTATTATATCTTTATTGTACACACGTGTTATATTAAATATTACAAGGAAAGTTGTACAAAGGCGAGCTTATCTCTGCAAGAGATATCTTCCAGCCAACCTCACAAAACGTCTCTGTGATATTATGATGTGCATACAAACTCACATTTTGATTTGTAATTTTCACCAAATTGCTACGGGTGGCATCATCCTTTTTGTAAATTTCCTCTATGGGAATGCAATATATCTATCGTGAGCGAGTCCGTCTCCGATTCGCACTTGGCCGATTTTTAGATGGCCGTGACCACAACCTTTTTTAAAGACTGGATCCGCGCTTGACAGGCTACACAGTAGGCACTCTCTCCCCTTGCCTATCCCCGGCAGGGAGGTCTTCTTACACACCTTGGCGGCAATACAAGGACAATGGAAAAACCTACTGACGTAGAGTTCCGCGTTTTCATGATGTCTCAACTTGAGACATCATACATCCACGTGAAGCAGGTCCCGCGTCTTATTCGGCCGTCGCATCCGCCGCCACTACAGTCGCGAAGCCCCCGCCGCGCGAGCCCACCAAGTCGGCCCCGTTAGCGATTCGCCTGCTTCTCCTGATCCGACAGAGGCCTCGGATTCCGAAGAGAAAATGGACGTAGCTCTTCCCTCCTCTTCGGAGGACGAGGCCACTGAGAGTGCCAAATGGCGCTTAGTGGCCAAGAGGAAGCGGGTGAATTATCCGAGGGAAGGCGACACACCTAGCGCCCCTTTAAAAACGACGAAGGCGGCCCCTCAGGTCTTAAGAACTTCCGCGACCCTTCAGGCAAACCGACAAGCGGCTGCCTCACAGGCCACCCCGGCCCCTCAGGCCGATAAAATTAAAACACCGCTGCCGGTGTTTATCTAAGAGAAGGCGTCGTGGGATAAGGTCTCCCTAGATGCGCGCCGTATCAAATTCACGTCTGCCCGCAACACTGCATAGGGCATCAAGGTGTAGGTAAACCAACCCCGGCTGACCATCGGGAGCTCATGGCGTTTCTACGCTCAGAGCGCATAAGTTTTCACACCTATGCGCTCCCGGAGGAGCGCCAACTTCGCGAGGTCATCCAGGGCCTCCCCAAGGAGCTCCCGAAAGAGCTCATTCTCAGCGACCTTAAGTCGCAAAACCTCCCGGAGCGTGTAGTCCACCGCCTTTACAAGCCCCGTTCAAAAAAAAAAGGAGGCCTCGACCTCTCCCCAGAGGGAAAGGCCGTTTTTTGTGTCAAATAAATTTGTAGGATTAAGCACGGCACGGTGGGTCAATGTCACCGCTGCCAGTTGTAAGGGCACTCGACCCGCAACTGTTACTCACGACCTAGGTGCGTCAAGTGCCGCGGGGACCACGACACACGAGACAACTCCCTCCGCGAATCAAACCGCGCGGGCTCTCAATTTCTTTTTTTAACGCAGACGGACTCCTTCTCGAGTTTACACGAGACCACCTAATAGATATAATACTAGTACAGGAAACCTTTTTGAAATCTAATGAGCGCGACCACGGCCTCTCCGGGCTTAATATCGTGCCCCTGCCCGCCCCCAAAGGCGGCACTCTTATCTACTACAGAAGGTCTCTGCAATGCATTCCGATTGATACGCCCGCTCTCACTAATATAGAGGCGTCGGTGTGCCGGGTGGCCCTCACAGAACCCGCGCTTATAGCACTTGCGTCTGTATATCTCCCTCTTGGTAAAGCGCTAATTAGAAGCGATTTAGAGGCCCTCCTAAACTTAGACGACTCTGTCATACCCGCCGGCGACCTCAACGCTAAACATCGTCGCTGGAATTCGCACTCCACCTCGCGAAATTGCAGAGCTTTAGACCAACTAACCGATGACCTTAACTTTGACATTATCGCCCCCATGACGTCCAACCACTATCCCAGAGTTACAGCGCACAGACCGGACGTACTCAACATAGCGCTTCTAAAGAACGTAGCTCTAACGCTGCATGCAATAGAGGCGTTATACGAGTTAGACTCTGACTATAGGCCGGTATTACTGAAAGTAGGACCTATGACAGACACACGGACGCTCGCAAAAACCGTGACGGATTGGCAGAGATTAGACGAAATGCTAAACTCTGAGAATTCGCCGCGGCTTAACGCGGTACCGGACGTTATCCGTTCCGCCGAGGACGCGACCGCGGCGATAGACGCGCTCACTATCCACATCCGATACTCGGTCTCTTTGTGCTCCCGGGAGGTCCCGGCGGCGAACGACCGCCGTTGGGAGCTCCCTGTGGTCAGCCGCCGGCTAATTAGAGCCAAGAACACCGCGTCCCGCACTTACGATTCGTTTCCCTCAGAAACTAATAGACGTAACTTACGCGGCCTCCAACGCGAAGTCAAAGACCGAATTTCCGAAATAGAGAAAATAGGCGGAGCGATCTGATGCGAGAGATCGAGCCGACGCACCAGACATACTGGAAGTTGGCCCGATCTCTCAAATCGGGCACGTTCCAAACAATGCCATTTTTGACGAAACCGAACGGACAGACAGCTTTCGACGACGTAGATAAAGCCGAACTCTTGACCGACACTCTGAAGGCCCAATGCTCCCGTAGATCTCAGCGTGCAGATCAGAACCACACATGGTCAATCGCGAAGTAGGCTCCCTACCGCCCGCAACCGCCCCTTTCCAACTGAGACCAGCGACGGTTGACGAGGTTCAGGACATTGTCAAGGTTCTCAAATCTAGAAAAGTCCCCGGTAGAGACGGCATCTCTAACCGAGTAGTAAAACTGTTCGATGCGTCTTCTCGCGCTCTTCTTCGATGTAGCGAAGGCGTTCGACAAAGTCTGGCACGCCGGGGTGGTGTACAAGCTGCGCCGACTCGCGTGCCGGACGATCTCGTATGCATAGTACGAGTACGGGACTTTTTGTCGGACCGCTCCTTCCGCTATAGTCGAAGGGGTGCTCTCCCCTCCTCGCCCCATCAGGGCAAACGTCCCACAAGGCTCCGTTTTATCGCCCACTTTACTCTAACGACGTCCTCAAAACCCCGGTATAGAGCTCGCCCTATTCGCGGACGAATTACCGCACTTTTCACATCAGACCGTAGTCAGAGTCTCTCAACTCTAAGTCGCGGTCAGGAGCTTAGGGGAGTGGTTCCGACTTAGGAGAATCGAGGTCAACCCCGAGAAAAGCGCCGCCGTGTATTTCTCGATGGGCACGACGAGTAGCCGCACTCGTCGCGCTAACACTCCGCTCGATCACAATTTTTGTCAAGATATCCCCTGTACTAGGAAACCTAGGCATCAACCTTGACAGTGCCATGACCTTTCGCCACCACATCAAAACGGTCACATCAAGACGAGGCAGAGGTCGTCGGCACGGCGACCGGCAGCGAACGCGGCGCGTTCGTCCTCTGCCGTCTCAATATGCTCATTTGCACGAGAAGCAAAATGTTCCTCAGACACAGTCACTTTATACAAGACGTGCGTCAGACCTATTATGACGTACGCCAGCATAGTATTCGCTCACGCTTTGCCCACTCATATCAACTCCCTCCAAGTAATTCAGAACAGATTCATGTACAGGGCTACCGGTGCCCCTTCTTACGTGCGTAACGTAGATCTGCACTACGATTTAGAATTGCCGTCTATAACTCAATATCTAAAAGAGGCATCCCAACGCTTCTTTCACCGCTCCTCACTATACCCAATCCCCTAGTGGTCAGGGCGTCATCGTACACCACCGAGCCCCGCGTCCGCAAACGCTATCGAAGGCCTAGAAATGTGTTAGGCGACAGCAACGACGACATTATACGGTCGAACTCGAACATGCCTACCTACATATTACGACCGCACCGCCCCACCGGCGGAGACAAGGGCGTCCCCCGCGACATCCGTAGGGTCTAAGAAGCCCGTTAAGATTCACGAAGGTGCGGAAATATCCCCTGGCGACGCCTTAAGCCTGAGGTCCGCCTTCCATACGAGGTATCCCTCGGCTGGAGGAACCCTCAGGCGGTCGAGCATATACAAGGGCGCCTTTAGTGCTCGCCCCGACGCGATCGATAACGCTGTAAAAGCCGCTAAGGCTAACAGTAGAGGGGTTTTTTTAGTCGGTTCGAGTCCAACACTACTCAGTCGACGTAGTCTGGGTGAGTGTCCGTGAGGATTTTATCGCCTCTCAGAATACAAAAAAAAAAGGTTAATTCTACATTTTTCTTCAGGATTCGTTATTCTCATTATTCGTCGTTCGCTGTTTGTTACAATATAGTCTATGATTTGTCTTTAGTTAACGAGAAATCAAATGTAAAAATTATTATATGTCTGTTTTTTGTTTGCTGCTACAATATTGATGAAAAACTTGGCATTGTGTTTATTCGTTTATTGTGTTAATTTTTGGTTGAATAGGTTTCGATACATTTGCGAGTAAATTTCTTGTCTCTTAGTTAAATCGTCCTAGGTTTTACCTTATATTGACGACGTTAAAGATGAAAATGAAATTCAGAGTATATTGCTTAATTTTTATTCAGAGCGAGAAAACCGGCCATCGCATCATTAAACTAATGATTTTTTTTTTCAAATCTTTAAATCAATATCACAACAGATTCGATAGACACAGGTGGGGATACCTATTCGGCACACACGCCTTGTTTCAAAAAAGTCCAATTTTCATTGCCTCAAAAGACCATGCTGTCACTTTTTGACGATATAATACAGCCTGCTTAAAAGACAATGATTTTTAATGGAGTTTGTTGCAACTGGGCGTTGACAATTCAAGATTATTACAGATCGTTTTATTCCTGTGCCATTTATTCCTCATTGCAGACAATAAAATCCCAAAAATTACATTGAAAATTATCAGAGTTACAACACAAAATATTTTTTAATAACTGTTTTTGTGAATGTAAAGTTTTATTCTTGTGACACTTAAATTATGGTCACTATTGTATGTAGTCGTCTAATCGTAAAACTGAAGCGTTCACAATGTGCCTGGGCATTAGTGTACGTAGTCGTCCGTTTGTAGAATTGAACAGTTCGCAATGTGCCTGGACATTAGTGTATGTAGTAGTCTGATCGTAGAATTGAACAGTTCACAATGTGCCTGGACATTAGTGTATGTAGTAGTCTGATCGTAGAATTGAAAAATTCACAATGTGCCTGGACATTAGTGTATGTAGTAGTCTGATCGTAGAATTGAACAGTTCACAATGTGCCTAGACATTAGTGTACATACACTACTACATAGTATCACACTACTACATAGTAGTGTGATCGTAGAATTGAACAATTCACAATGTGCTTGGACATTAGTGTATGTAGTCTGTATCTAGTCTAATCGTTTCTACGATTAGACTACTACATACTCTAACTGTTCAATTCTTTGAACAGTTCACAATGTCCTTGGGCATTAGTGTATGTAGTAGTCTAATCGTAGAATTGAACAGTTCACAATGTGTCTGAACATTAGTGTATGTAGTAGTCTGATCGTAGAATTGAACAATTCACAATGTGCTTGGGCATTAGTGTATGTAGTATTGAACAATTCACAATGTGCCTGGACATTAGTGTATGTAGTAGTCTGATCGTAGAATTAAACAGTTCACAATGTGCCTGGACATTAGTGTATGTAGTAGTCTAATCGTAGAATTGAACAGTTCACAATGTGCCTGGGCATTAATGTACATATGTAGTAGTCTAATCGTAGCATTGAACAGTTCATAATGTGCCTGAGAATTTGTGTAAGTAGTAGTCTGAACGTAGAATTGAACAGTTCACAATGTGCCTGGGAATTAGTGTATGTGGTAGTCTGATCATAGAATTGAACAGTTTTTTATTTTTTTGGAATGACCTATCATTTAGACAACATAATACCATGATAAGAATAAGAAGCCGGGTGAATCCAAGCAATACGTTTGTTGATATTTCAAGCTAAATGCCACATGATCTGGGGGGTTATTAACAAACGTCGGAAACTTTCCGTGGCGGAAAGGCCGATCGCTGAAAAGCATAAATTCAATCCAACGGTTTAGATTTGTGAATACGACTATATATAATATGATATATATATAATGTTAATATAATACGATTTCGAATTTGTGAATCGCGTATAGACAAAATCATCGAAAAGTTTCCTGTCGAATACTGAAAGTTGAGTTTCCGACGTTGGTGAATAACCCGCTGAGCAGAACACGTTGTGGGCAGAACCTTTCGGTAAATATGGAACTTTATTTCTTAAAAATGATAAGTATTATGGAACACGACTCTCAGAATTTAAATTTAAATTTTGAATGAAAAACATTGAAATCGTATGGCATAATGTAACAGGATTTGAATTCGTATTCCTAGAATACATAAAACGAAAGCCTATACCCAGAATTTATACATGAACTCATTAATTTTTAAGCATGAAGAAACTCCCTACAATAGAATAGTAAGACAGTTTTTTTCGTGGTGATTCCTATCTCCATATTTTCATTTTCTAGATGGTATATTTAACAAAAAATATTGTATTTTACATTACATTACATTTTTCACCACTGCAGCACTGTACTGTAAACCTAACTAGTAGAAAAATATTTCAGACAGCATTTCTACATACCATTTTTGATAAAATGATAAAACAAATAGTGTATCTACATTAATTCGTATACAGGGTGTATATGAAAACGGAACACCTTCTTGAACATGCTATAGTATACCGAGAATGCATCTTGATTACGCTTCAATAAAGTATTATTGTGTAATAAAAACAATGATACAGGTCAAATCACAATTTACTTCAGTTGTGCTTCCCCTTAACATGACAAGTTGTTTATTTTCGACACCGAAATTTAATTTTTACAATATTTTACAAATCCACAGAAATCTCCTTTATTTATGTAAAGATAAGGTTGATATTCCTGTGTATGTGGAACTAACGTATTTTTAAATTAGAGTTCATGATCGTAGCGATTTGTAAACAATTGTTAAGGGGCATATGCATTATTATTGAAGTTGGTTTTTATGCTTTATTTCAATAACGGTTGAAATTATTACAAAATAAAAAAATATGTTCGATTTAAAATCTGTAACTTTACACGTTCCAGCAACTTCTACGAGAAATAATGGTGTTAACACCTGTAAATTTAAATGGTCATAACTCTTAAACGGCTACATTTTATTCGATAATTCTTTTTATAACTACATACTAAAATTATGCCTTTTCATCCATTAAAGTAACTGTCCCGTTTTCATATACACCCTGTATTTTGGGGAACCGCTTGTGCTAAAGCCACCAGGCGTCATCTATTATGGGCCGTAAGATCAAGAGCAATTAAAATCTCAATTTATTATTGTCTTA
This sequence comes from Zeuzera pyrina, assembly GCA_907165235.1. Classification (NCBI taxonomy): domain Eukaryota; kingdom Metazoa; phylum Arthropoda; class Insecta; order Lepidoptera; family Cossidae; genus Zeuzera; species Zeuzera pyrina. The sequence continues at coordinate 18,064,408 of OU015624.1, forward strand.
CACATGGTAACATTATATGTTTCATTCTCAATTCGTTAATTTTTCATATGGCAATTATTTTACACATGCATATGCACTTAGTCTTCGCACTTATATTGGTAATATGACGACCTCCGTGGCACAATGGCTTAGCGCGTCGGAAAGTAAACGGGGGTTGCGGGTTCGATTCCCGTCTCGAGTCTGGGTGTTTATGTATAATATGTATTTATTTACAAAAAAAAAGTATATAAGTAGTATATCAGTTGTCTAGTACCCATAACACAAGCGCTGTGCTGCTTACTTTGCGACTAGATGGCGCTGTGTGAAATGTCTGAGTATAAAATAAAAAATATATAATTTCTCAAAGCTTAATAATAATAATATCATAATTTTTGCTGTGTAATTTGCGCACTTTTCGTCACAATATCTATTTATATCCTTCAATCTACGTAAAATTTCGATATTTGAGTCCGAACCACTTGCAATATTACTTTTGGATTGTATTATATAACCTAATAACAACTATACAGAACATAAATTAACAATACAGACGTCAAGACGTCAATAAACACCATTTAAAGCCACGCAGGGAGTTTAACCATACCTCTTGGGAAGTTTAAACTAATCTATAGTTTAAAGCAACTGCTAATTAGTGATCGACTGCCATTGATCTTACAAAATCGAAGACGGGAGATTGAACTCTCTGTCGTTTATCTTACGGTCTTGCCATTGATCTTACGGTCCTAAGTAATCTACTAAAACTAAACCATTTTGCGTAAACCACACAATATACCTGGATTATGTGTTTTTTTCCATAAATCTATATAGAAGTATAGTAAAATGTAGTGACCATAGAGTTTGCAGCTAAAGTCTTGTATAGTGGCTAGCATGAAACTTCCATCAACATAGCTGTACAATGTCAACTCAAGTTTGTATGACGGATGTAGCAATTTATTGTGCCAAATGTTTTACATTTATATTTATTTAAGAACTCAAGTCAGCTCAGTATCTATTTTAGATCAGTAGCTCAATTAGCTCAGTGGTTCAGACAATTATTGATTTGTTTATCTCGCTAAACTTTAGATCAATTCAGTACCTCATGATTACAAGAAATATTATGTAAGAAATCTAAATTTATTTAAAATATTTTTTTTATACTATTTTTACACGGAAACGAGAAACAATTGGTATATTTTCATTAATGCATAAAGCTTAACTTTAATGAAATAGAATACAAACACGAAACGCATTACCTTTGGCTAGTGTCACCTGACGATAGATAATACAGTGATATGAAATGAAATACAGAGAGATAATAACTGAGCTGAATGAGGTAGCTAGCTCATTTACATAACTATCTCGTGAGTTCCTCGTGTCTACCTGACGGCCACTATATCAATTCGAGTATCCACAAACAAGCGCATTATCCCAATTGTAAAAGAAGTTCATCTTAACACATGAGCCTGTAATAGCTCCTCGAAGTTAAATTAACACTAAGCTACATAATGTATAGCCTATATTAGTTCTAATTTACTGAATAACTGAAGTTATCTGCTTTCTGGTTTGGGCTTGGGTGGCTTGAATCCCATGATTTTCTTCTTTTTCTTCTCTTTGCCGCCACCAGCCTGGAACGTTTTCCAGCTATCTACGCGATTTTGTCGAGATTCCTATAAAATAAATAATGTCTTCCTTACACGCTGTACAGTATACAATCAGTTCAATCGTGCTGAACGTAATTGTCATGGAATCCTCCCTAATTGGGGTTAAGTTTTTTCAAATCAAAAATATAGAAACTGGGTAAATATCAGATTTTATTCTGAGAATGTCACACATTAGGAATGCTACATTTAAATCTAATTTATCATCAAATAATATTAAACAGACAGAGGGCGAATACGTGGCTGAGACGTGCATAGTTTTTTTTTGTATTGTTCAATTTAGTTCCTATGAACCTGTTCAAATGAAACTGATATGGAGAAAGTCCGAGGCGAAAGGCGATTGGTGCGTTATGACGCAACAAATTGCAGGAGCGAGAGCAGATGGAGACGTGCACTATCGTTAGCACTTTTATATTCTAGATGGCATATGAGAGGCGCCATACAGTAGAGAGTTGGCAATGCGAAGCCGTGCAAGTAGTGTAAATAATTGTTTTCTCACTTGTATTTTTGTACAAAATTTGTTTTGTAGTATAAATGAGTACTACTGAAAAATAACACGGGTGCAACAACCGCTCTGCTTATACGACTGTTGCGATTAAAATTATACAAACAGTTTAAAAGAAGCGATGCTGTGGGAGAAAATTGTCAGAGAAATGTTTTGATAGTTTCTGTGCCGCACGCTAGTGAATAAATGACTTTCCTTTGAGAATTTAGCAAAGTTTACCATAAAAAATTAAGTATTTATAGAAGCAATTTAGTTACATACCTCAAAATTCTTAGCCCACTCTTTCTCAAATGACTTTTGCTCCTCCTCCTCTATTTCAGCTTCTCGTTTGCGTTTTCTCTCCTCCATATCCCTAACTTCGAGATGTTGACGTTTTCTCTCCATATCAGCAAAGAGCTGGAACGTTTCAAGATAAACTGCTTACAAAACTTTTACTTAAAAATAAAAAGTAGAAATATAGCTTAATTATAATTTTCATTATTTATTTTAATAAAATGAAATGGAAAAATGTACTTTTGTATTTTTTATATTTTAATAAAAGTACTTTCATGTAATATAAATAATATACAGAGGTATAGTTTTAATATCGTATTTAGAAGACATTGACATAGACATGAATTTAGTTTACTATAAAATAAATCATAAATGTTATTATCATTAAACTTTACCTTATAATAGCCTTAAAATAGCAAATGTGTGTCTAATACTTAAAACAGCAGATCTACAAGAGATTTCCAATTACAGACAAATATCGTTATTGTCTTCGGTATCAAAAATATTAGTAAAGGTGGTGAATCATAGGTTATTGTCTTTTTTGGAGACACAAAATTTATTAGCAACTAATCAATTTGGCTTTCGTGCTAAAAAGTCTACGTAACACGTCATCTCTCTTGACTGAAACTATTTCAAATAAGTTGGATACTAGACAAAGCGTATCGGTATATTTCTTGATCTGGCAAAAGTGTTTGATACTGTGTCTTGCCAGATAATAGTGAGGAAGATGGAAGTTTTTGGAATACGTGGCGTAGCACTGGGATGGTTCTGTTCATATTTTCCAAATCGCAAACAAAACAGTGACCTTTCAAACAACAACTTTGGTGTTCCCTGGAAGTGTGCTCAGGTCAACACTTTTTATATAAATGACATATGTAAGCTAAAAATTCCCAACTCAAAAATTATCTCTTTTGTAGATGACACTGCATATTGTTTTATTAAAAAACTTGGAAACGATTTAAAGAAATGACATAAAGTGGATTGCAGTTAAAAATTGACTTTATAATAATTAATTGACACTGAATGTTGCTAAAACTAAATATTTCGCTTTTAGTATTACTCAGCGTACAGCACCTATGTGTCCGCTTGATATTATTTTTCACTTATGTGATGATGATACCCAGTTTTGTAGTTATCCAACGTAAGAATAAGTCAAGCACATAAAATTCTTGGGAGCCTTAGTTGATGAAAAACTAACATGGGAGAGTCATATTTTGATTGATTCTTTAAGTAATAAAGTAAGGAAATTAATGTTTATTTTCTAACGTCTCAAATGGGTGGCAGATAGGAGTGTCCTAAACTTGGTTTACGTAAGTTTGGCCCAGTCATTACAAACTTATGCCTTACTGTATGGGGTGTTAAACCCCATTAAAACTGGAACGAGTTCAACAAGCCATATGTAATGCGTAAAAATGTGGTACATTTGATACCCTATTGCAAAAAAACTGCACACTGTATTGGAAAACAAATTGAATTACGTTGTTGCTTGATATTTTACTACGAATTTGATATATGTTTTATTGTTTTTATGACTCTACTCAGAACGCGACAATGCTATTCTAGAGTTTTGCATGAAATTAATGATTTTTTTCTGTTGTCACTATAAAATACAATTGTAATATTTTTTATTGATGTTATGCTCCATTTCACAGAGCAACGAATGGTATTTATTTTGTTTAGAAATGTATATATTAACTATCATCTAAACTCAGAATGCCAAACCTCATCAGGCGTGATTTAAGTGTGCCAACCCTTAAAACTAAGTTTATGAAAAATTGCATTTTATTTATTTTATACAACTAAGCAAAATTACATAATTGCTATATTAATTAACATGTTGTTATTTACCTTCATCGTCATGACATATACAGCATGTTTGTATTTTGCTGGATCATCCTCTGGAATACCTTCTTCAAGACGACCTTCTTTTTTGAACTTTTTTCTTTTCTGTTCGATCTGAAAGTCAAGATTTTTACATTGTTAAAGCAATTATTTTCTCAGTACTAAATACCCAAATATTTTGTATTGAAAATGTAGTCATAACAAAACTACAACTTCCTTATTTAACTATAAATTCACTCCATCAACGGTAATTAGAGTTACTTCCATTTTCTTATTTGTAGTAAACTATATTTTTTATTGAAATACATATTTAAACATATTATATAGTAGTATTCGATAATAATACGTATTATATAGTATATATACATAAGTAATATTTATTATTATGTAATAGTGTCTATTATTATACAAAAATCTGTAAATTAAAATCATGCAATATGTAATAACCGATTTTAATGAGGTATCATTGGATTTGTCTCAATTACGCAGGTGACATAGGCTAGATGTTTTCTGAAAAATACGATTATAGGTCTGTAGTACGACATAAAGTCAAAGGCTAAAAATTTCATAGGACCCTATCACATAACCTTATCAACTATTTCTAGGAGTAGGAGTGACGAGAGAGAACTTAGTCGTGGCGCAACGGCTAAGTTCCCTCTCGTCACTCCTAATGCTGGGCAGTCATTGCAAATTTGTGACGTAACAACTGTGTAACTCTATCTCTCTCTAACTTATTCCCATTGTGTGCTGTCACTGAAGTATAAACTCAAAAGTCTGTCGATTAATTTAATTTATATTGTATTCAAAATTTTTAATTGTTTTAATATAATTTATAAAGCTGTCATCTAGACTATTCAAGAGCTTGAAAAGGTCATATAGAAAATATATAAAATGTGTTATAGAGATACTACTCTGTCAAGAAAGTACCGGGAAAAGATCAATAATACATGAAATGTTAGTTATTCATGCAAACTTATTTTATCACCTTTAAAGTATGCTCCTTCAGAAGCGATACACTTACGCCAACGAATAATCCAATCACCAAAACATTTTTTAAACGCTTTTTCCGGAATTGAGTTCAGTGCTCGCCGCGAATTCTCCTTTATGTTTTCTACCGAATGAAAACGGGTGCCACGAAGTGGTAATTTGAGTTTAGGAAAAAGAAAGAAGTCGGCTGGAGCCATATCTGGTGAATAAGGTGGTTGCTCGATGGTATTTGTTGTTTTTGGTCAAAAATTCGTTCACAATGATGGTCTTGTGCGAAGGCGCATTATCGTGGTGCAAAATCTAAGAATTTTCTTTCCACAAATCTGGCCTTTTTCGTCGAATTTGCTATCGTAAACGCCGCATCACGCCCAAATAATATTCTTTATTTACCGTTTAACCTTCCGGCAAGAATTCCGAGTGCACAACACCGCGATAGTTAAAGAAAACAGTCAATATGACTTTGACTTTTGATCGACTTTGGCGTGGTTTTTTCGGTTTCGGTTCAGTTGGAAGGCGCCACTCCGAAGCTTGTTGACTAGTTTGCATGTCAACCTCGTAAACCCACGTCTTGTCAGCAGTAACAATGCGTTTCATGAATGTTGGATCGGAATTGACTCATTCTAGCATGTCCTCAGCGACTCTTATGTGATTGAGTTTTTGGAGAAAATTCAGGTCTTTTGGGACTAGCCGAGCGGCAACATGTTTCATACCTAAGTGATTATTTAAAATGGTAGGGATTGTCGAATTTAAGGTGCTGGACTTCCTGGAGGAGCTGGGATGGCAGGAGTAGTGCCATTTTTCTCCACCGAAACGCAAAATAGGCGCGATAGTCGTCGAGTTGCGGAAACGAGCCCGTCTTCAAGTATCAAGTAAGTATCAAGTATGGTACAGATCGACTCGTGAGACACAAAAAGTTCGGCGGCTATCTCTCTCAAACTTGAATGAGGATTTTCAATCACTATTTCCTTCACTTTTGCGATGTTAACTTCAGTTGCAGACATTGATGGCCTACCAGAGTGAGGTCTGAGGTCAAATCTTCCATCACATCTCGACCGCTTTTCAACGCTTTGTACCACTCATAAGCACGTGTTTTTGATAAAGTCAATTCACCGTAAGCCTTCTGTAACATTTTCAGTGACTCCGAATACGAAATTTAAGATAAACTCTTTGTTCGATGTTTTTGTCCATTATGAAATTCACAATATACACTAGAATGATATAACTAAAAACAGCACTGTATTTAATCTAAGTAACAGATGCAACTCAAACTCCGCGCCGAAATGGAAAACAGTTGTGACAATCTAACAATAATAAAAAATACAAAAAATTGAATTTGGAACCATAAACAAATCATCCATCCATTCCTGATATTTTCTTGACGGAATGTATATTACTCACACTAAATGAAAATAAAATAAACCTAAAACCGGACCACATATTTAATAAAAATATGTATTTTATAAAAATCAATTCCGGAGTCCGAAGGAAATGATAGTATAAGTTTGCAAGTTTTTATTGATAAAGTATGCAAGTTTTAAGTTCAATGTTTAAAATAAAACCTAAAGGAAAAAATGTTTTTCATCATAGAGCATAATTATTGAGCGTATTTTTTTGGATTCTAATGGCATAAGAAACTTACTGTCATTATTTTTAAATAAAATAAATATGATTTCAGTCTATAAGTATAAAATTAAAAATAATGTGAATTGTAATGAATTATGTACAACAACAATTTAGTTATTAATTACCATATGATCCGTTCTTTCTTTTGCTTCTTGATAAATATCCAAACATTTCTTTCTTGTGTCATCATTTTCAAGAGTTTTCCATGCTCTGTTTATTATTTCGAAAGCTTGTTGAGCTCGCTCTGAATCATCCTGAAATTGAAAATTGTTGTGATATTATTTACACTTCATAAAAATGCTATATCTAAAAAGACTATTCAGTTTTTCAGGCATCTTGAATTTCATAATCACTGTCATGAAATATTTTTTGTCCATGTTCTCAGTTCTTGCTCAATTATTGACCAATCCTTACCTATTGTGGCTGCAACAGGATGACTCGGTTTGCAACTGATGTCATCTGTGGATAAAAAGGAAATGTTGACGGATGTAACCGTCTAAACTAGGCTATGCTGGAGGAAAAATCTCCTTTGTGGTGGGTTTGTGAAGTAAAATAAATATATGGCTTTCAGATATTAAGTAAGTTATATCTATAAAACAGTATCACTAAACTATTAATTAATAATTCTTAAGCTGATCAGGGCTGTCCAACCTCAGCCTATGACTCATATTGATATATTTTACAGCCTACAACATACCTAATATTAAGTAGTTTTGAATCCAATCATGTAATATTTGTCATAAAAAACAACTTTTCAATAAAATATTGAAAAAAATTAAATATTAAATAATATCCCCTTCAAAAAAATAATTGAATCTTTTTTATTCTTCTAACACCACATAGATTTCTAGATAAATATAAATGCTGAGTAGGAATTACAGCTATTTATTGCATAATTAAATGTTGTATTGACCATTGTTTCCCATTTTGACTATTGATCATTAGATATTTCATAACTAATTCTTGGGAGCAAAAACTGTTCATATAGCTGTTTTTAGTATTAATCAAATTCTAAAAGCAAAGTTTCACTTTACAAAATCTTTTCTACCCTGAAACGTCTAGCGGTATAATTAGAAGTCTCAAGATCCAAGTCCGACTTCGGTGTAAGGGTTTTTAACTATACGAGTCTTCTATCAAAAAACAAATTCTTCCCTTGACACCTCAAAAATGGAAATGTTACATACATCAATATGCTTCAAAATTAATTATTAAAAAACAATATTAAGCAAACATTTCTATGTCTATATGACGATTTTGTTTGTGGTTAGCCTTAGCTATCACATGTTAATTTGCAAAAGGCATCTCAAGAATAATTCAGGCCTGCACAACTGTGACTACATGAGAAGTAACTAACTCTACATTTTACTTTTGTTGCATTTGTGGGCAATTCACTTACCATATTTTTATCTGGATGAACAAGTATAGATAATCTTCTGTACTTTTTTTTTATATCATCTAGAGATGACTCGGGTTCAACATGTAACACTTCAAAAGGATTTAAATTGAAATAAGTAGACCCAGGACGTAGTAATCGCTCAATCTGTTGTTTAGGAGTAAGAACAGAGTCCCGCTTCTCAATTTCTTTAACCTAAAATAAAAAGACAACTTATAACCAAATACATGTCGTAACATTAAAATGAATCGTAGTAAAATTACCTCGGTATAAAAACGATCGAATGATTCCTCTTTCGTTGTTGAGCCCGTGGCAGACATTTTTCGTCAATTCAGGTGAACCAATGTACAAAACCTTCACCACAATGTTCACTGCCAAGAATCACAATCTATAAATATTAAAATTTTCACGAACAAAATAAGTAAAATTATCAAATAAAACAAAGTAGGTATTTCAAGCAAAACACTATGAAATACATTAAATCACGCATATTAATGTTTTACAGAAATCATTGCACAGAACTCACAATCATAGAGTGTCTTTATATACCACAACAATAATATAATCACTACGTTTTAAGAGACGGCACTTAGAACTACAATCTCTGCTAGTTACGTGAAACCGCAAATCAATACCACAACGGAGAAAAAACAATGTCGTGTACCAACCTACCAACGGTGATGTCCACCTAATTATCGATAGTAGCGTTGTACCATTCGACATCATTATCGATATCGTACCTATCGTATCGTACGTATCACCCTCCAATGAATGTTAAATATTAATAAAAATAAATGAAAAACTGTCAATGTATTTTCATTAATTTAATATAAACAGACAAACAATAAGCAAAACAATCAATTAAAAAGTATTTAGTATTTAAGTATTTTATTAAGTAATTTAAAAGTACTAAAAGTATAATACAAACTTTAGACGCAGTCTACATTAAAATTAATGTTACAGTGAAAATATGGTAAAACCATGGTAAAAACAGTATTTATCCATAAATCTCTTCACTACGTCAGTATACACTATACAGATTTATGTATTTATACCAACTGTGGATACAAATCACTTGATCTATAATTTTCTTTGGTATGAGAAACGAAATAAACGGTTTCCGTAATTATTATATATGCTATTATAACAGTCATCAGTGACACGTTGAAAGCCCCGCGAATTTATACATCCTTTCACTATAACCATATATATAAAATTGCTATACATACATACACCATTAGCAAAAGATGAAAGGAGATGGAAGGATATACAGATGTTTCAAGATTAAATTTTTCGATGTTAACTGTCTTCTTAGAGTGCGGACTCCTATTTAAATACTGCTCCTAGAAATAACTCGCAAATACGCCTACTAGGTTATATGATTGCTATATATAGATATACCAACAGCAAAATATGAAAAGGTGGAGTATTATAGAGATATTACGAGATCAAATTTCTCGACTTTGTCTATCTCTTTAGAGTGCGGACTCCTGTTTCAATACTGCTCTTGGAAATAACTCAGCAATACACCTACTAGTTTAGATAACAATGCTATATAAAGATACCACTATCTAATAGTAATGCTATACATATTATATATATATATATTTGAGTCTCGAGTGAAAAAATGTTATTTTTTGCTGTTTTAAGAGCTACTTCCAAATGACAGCTCAAAAAAAAATTTTTAAGAGGAGTTAAGTGTTGGTAACCGAAACACTAAAAAAAATAAAATATTTATTTATTTAATATAATTACATTAATTTATAATACTAAAATATTATTAGACAAATTACACGAGACTGGCTTACTAAAGTAATGTGTGTCTTATTTATAATAAATTCATGTATGTTGCAATAGCTGAAATTGCTGAAGTTGCATACTGCTGCCTAAGCGCGATTGTAGGTTTATGGTTCTATAACTGAGGTCGCTCAAAATTTTTTAAAATTTCAAAATCCGTCAAAAATAATTTTATTTTTTATTTTTTTCTCGTTACAGTATAATTTTACAGACAAACAAAAAATAAGTTTCTGAAAATTTCAATTTAAAATTTGAGTTTTAAAAGGTCGCTCTGAATTTGTTTTTATTTATTAGTACATCCCTTTGAATTTTTTCGAGCGACATTTTAATATTATGCTTGTATGGATTTGTATTTGCTCATCAATGCGATCTAAAACTCAGAATGTTTATGCGCGCGCAATAGACGCCGCTACGAAATTTTAAAATAAATATTTTATTTTACACCTACTTTCATTGAATAAGCATCACAAACTAGTTCATTTGTCATCACAAACTGAAATTGTTCTTATCTATATATAGCGCAGCACGTCGCGATAATTATAATCGACATCGATAGATTTGAATATTAGGCGGCACATCTCCATTTTGTTCTTTATATGTTGGTAAAGTTGATTGTTATGAAATCGTCAGATTGGCTATGCCGAGTATTTTTTTTTTATATTTGGAAGTCTTTTTAGCTCTATGGAAGTCCCGACTTTTATTTAGGGATGCAAGTGCAACATCGCTGATAAAAAACATCTATGTTAAAACATCGATGTTTATGGTCGGTACATCGACGTTTTCTCGATGTTTTTTACTACTAAATACTAGAGAAAACGTGTTTTCGCATAAATTTGATTTAGCTATGTAGTTCTTTCGCTCTAGTAAACCGATTGGAAACGTTATCGAAATCGTCAGAGCCGTTTTTGAGAACACAATTATAAAATTTTCAATAAAAAAAGACTTCTAAAAATATTGTTTCATTGATAGTATAGAACTAAGGGATATTGACTGATCGAAATTATAATTCAGCTTTGAGAAAAAAATTAATTAATCGAAACAAAAGACAGAACAATTAATTATTTATTTGGCGATTCGGGCGTGGCGTGTGAGAGCGAGATACTAAATAAAAAAGAGTACGCATGTATGTGAGTGACAAAAATAATACAGTTACAGATGACACTATCCTAAAAAATCGTTCATAATCTCTTTATGAACGATGTATCGTCAATGTTAGGAATTTCGACATTGATGTTAAAATATCGATGTTTATGAACGATACATCAATGTATTGAAACATCAATGTATCGTTTGCATCCCTACTTTTATTACGTAGTAATTTTACATTTTCTTCGGAATTTATTTACATTATATAATTTACAATACAATATATTTACGGAAAATTGGTAGATGAAATGCAATAAATCGGTAGATTGTAAAAAGAAACGGTATATCAACCTATGTTACTTTCCAAAAGCTCTAGTTCGAAAAATTGTTAGGAATTAAAAAATAAAAGTAAATCCATTCTAAAACATTTGTTTGTTTCTACTCTATAATATCAGATTCTTACGTTTTCGTTTTCATTCCTTTAAACAAAACACCTTTCGGGACGGATTTAATTGGTAACGCGTATTTGTAGTTTATTGTGTCCTTAATTAGTTGAAACAATTTTATTTTTGTTTTACTCTTGACCTTTCGGCTTGCTTTAATGGAATCTGTGATCATGACTCTTGAAGGACGGCGAAACATCATGAGTGAAATGAAAATAAAACTATAAGTAAATATGCGTTAAGAAATCCGTAAATAAGTACTTCTATTCTCAATGAAACGTATGTTTCAAATAGAAAAAAAATTAGTTTCAAAAATTTTTTTTCTATAATTATAAAAAAGTTATGTGTCAACTCCGGCGCGCGACTGGAGTTTATTTCTTACTGTTGAGGTTACGGGATGCAGAGTTCAATATGTAAGTTGTGGAGGAACGTAAAGAATATATTAATAAAGTTAATTATTATTTATTAATCAACACCTTTTAGTGTTGCCATATCTCACCACAGATAGAAGACCAGTCACAGATATAATAGAGCGTACTAGTGTTGCGGTTTTATTGATACCACGACACTTACGAACGATTGTTACGATGTACATAGAATATAAAAATATATGCAATCAATTTAATATACTACTCTGTCAAGAAAGTACCGGGAAAAGATTTTATCACCTTCAAAGTATATTCCTTCAGAAACGATACACTTACGCCAACGAATAATCCAATCACCAAAACATTTTTTAAACGCTTTTTCCGGAATTGAGTTCAGTGCTCGCCGCGAATTCTCCTTTATTTCTTCTACCGAATGAAAACCGGTGCCACGAATTGGTAATTTGAGTTTAGGAAAAAGAAAGAAGTCGGCTGGAGCCATAACTGGTGAATAAGGTGGTTGGTCGATGGTATTTGTTGAGTTTTTGGTTAAAAATTCGTTCACAATGATGGTCTTGTGCGAAGGCGCATTATCGTGGTGCAAAATCCAAGAATTTTCTTTCCACAAATCTGGCCTTTTTCGTCGAATTTGCTCTCGTAAACGCCGCATAACGCCCAAATAATATTCTTTATTTACCGTTTAACCTTCCGGCAAGAATTCCGAGTGCACAACACCGCGATAGTTAAAGAAAACAGTCAACATGACTTTGACTTTTGATCGACTTTGGCGTGGTTTTTTCGGTTTCGGTTCAGTTGGAAGGCGCCACTCCGAAGCTTGTCGACTAGTTTGCATGTCAACCTCGTAAACCGACGTCTTGTCACCAGTAACAATGCGTTTCATGAATGTTGGATCGGAATTGACTCATTCTAGCATGTCCTCAGCGACTCTTATGCGATTGAGTTTTTGGAAAAAATTCAGGTCTTTTGGGACTAGCCGAGCGGCAACATGTTTCATTCCCAAGTGATTATTTAAAATGGTATGGATCGACTTGTGAGACACAGAAAGTTCGGCGGCTATCTCTCTCAAACTTGAATGAGGATTGTAGTGTCTGTCTTCTTTGTTCTAACTTAGAAGCACTGGCTCGACGATGTATACGTACAACGTCACACTACGTCCACTCTCGCCACAGGCTCTCGTGATACTGACGTATCGAATTGTACATAAACACACGAGACAGTGTATGCACATACCTACATACACTACATCCCTCCCTTTTCAAATAAATTTTAATTACAATGCGTACAAGAATGTATTTGCTTTTTTCGCCATTTAGTTATTTTCTCTAATATTCTAATATATTGGATTTGAATATTTGGAAGGGAATGTTTTTGTCTACATTAACTCGTTCGGTTCATTTGTCTACTACGTAACAGTGTTGTCTATTGCAATCGGAGCTTGAATGTTTGTTCGTCTATGCACTACATTTCTTCTCTTTTTATAATGTAAATATAATGTAAAATGTATCATGAACCATAACAGTGAAGAACAAGAATAAAACCAAATTGATAATGCTATTAGAACGATAAGAAACGTCACAACCAGGAACAACATTTGTACCAGTATTTCTAATTTAATGGGGGTACATTTGTAACAAAATTTCCACTTTAATGAGAGTACATTTGTACCAATATTTTCAATTTAATGGTGGTACATTTTCGAATGAGGGACCCATGTCACCTTATCAGTCACCGTGCCACAGTGAGTACTCTTCGTTAATTAAAAATGTTGTTAGCTAAATAGTTATTAAAATGTATTTGATTTAAATGCTGCCACCACAAGTGCTGCTAACACTGTATCAAATTGATTACGGTTTTCTTGTACCAAAACACCAATCGAAACGGTGTTTGTATAACCATTAATCCTTTATGCCTTAATAAGGCATTAAGAATAACGTAAAGCATAAACGTAAAGGAATCGTAGCATTGTCACCTTCAAGGTTAAGTTTTTTCTGGGGGCGACAGTAGGTTTGCCATTTTCCGAGTGATTTTGGGGCGACCTGGAACCGAAAGGACAACAACCTATAAGTAGGTACGTATGGTTTAACATGGATAAGAATGCCCATACTGCACCTGTTTAAACCCTACCCCATTTGCTCACAACATACATTTTACGTATAGTTTCCATTTATATGAGGCCCATACTGCCTTCAATACATTCACGTACGGTTTTCATTTGTTTGAAGGCCCGCACTGCCTAAACACATTTACGTATGGTTTTCATTTATATGAGGGCCCATACTGCCTGAAACACGAAAACGGTTTTCATTTACTTGGAAGGCCCGTAGTGCCTACAATACCCTTTATTGGTTACAGTTTAACTATGTTTCTCTAAGAATAATTACACCATATTATTACTAATAGTGTATTTGTCATAAAAATAAAGCTTCATTTTTTTATTTCATCTTCCTATTGTTGTTTTAACCAATACATAATACACTTGTTATAATAATAACACATTAAGGTTATACAATAAGTATAGACAAAACAGTTCAATACCTCCTCCTGCGCTCGTCACCTTTTTTTTTTTAACGAGCCTTAGTAAATACATATTTTCACGCTGTATCGGAGCGCCAAGCGTCGCGATCCCCACCTATTTCCCTCACTTCCTTAAATCTTATCATTGTCCTCACACACCCTTGTCCAGGCATGCGAATGCTTTTGACAGCCTTAGTGTTATCAATAAAACTTTGGAAACAGACAGTTATATTAATACGTGACGCGCAAACTTTCGATCACTATTTAAGAACGCTGCGCGCACGGAGGAGCACAAGACCTGGTACCGCTCCACGTTCACAATGCCAATTGCAAAAGGACTGGCAATGTCAAACTCAGTTCCGATATATTATATGTAGCCTTCTTGGATCAAACAGCCGCACAGATTAGACACAGTCGCCAAAGAGTTCAGACTCATATTCACGGTCGAACCTCTACCATCGGGCGATCTGTAGTAACAATAATATAATTCATCTGTCCCACAAAAGAAAAACCATGGGATAAAAATATTGTGACCAATTTGACACACAGGTCCGTGGCTCAGCCCGTCCGCTGATCTCCAGCCGCACCCTGGAATCGAGAGGTGACACTTCGCGAATCGATGTCTATCTCAAGAACTTATTAATTTCTCAAGTATTGCCGCACTGCCTGCAATGTACAATTTAACTATGTGACTTACACGACTTCACACAAATAACCACACTGATATGTGTGGTACAACTGTAGGCACGACTACTGCGCGTGCTGGGCCTTTTATAAATTCGGCAAATTAACAAACGTGTCGGGAACTGCGCCGACATCGACCGCAATACGAGGCGCTAATAAACAAAATTATACAAATAATAGAGGCTTAATACCTTTAATGTGAGTTTGTCTTCAGAGTGGTAGAAGTCAGAGGTGGTTTCCGGCGCCGTTAAGCCACAAAACGGAAGATAGATTTAGGAAACTGTTTACCTACCACTTCAAGAATTATATAGCAACAGTATAATGCAAAACAATTAAATACCAATTCCAGTCGGCGAACACAACATTACATGTAAACACGACACGGCACAATTTCTTTTAGCTTCAAAACACGTAAGATAATTGAGATTTATAAGCAATATTCCAAAAACTCACTTTTTCTTATCACAAAAAGACCACACCCTCTCTTAGATTTCTTCATTACTTAATTCAATTCATACACGCAATTACCCACATACCAAAAAAAATAATTAAATCGGCGGTGACGGGACAACTAGCGCCATTTCTTGGTATCGAGAGGCAATTCAAACAATTATATGTTTTATTCTTAAGAGATGGCTCATTCCATATATGTATCTCTACGCGCATACTGTATCATTACTAAGCATAAACTAAAGCAACCTTGTTGCCTTCGTATCAATAAAAACAGCGACATACTGGAACTTCATCTTTATTTGTTAATTTTAAACAATAGTTCCAAAATAGTGAAAATTCCCTCAGATGGCGGCGGACAAAAATCAGAATTAACTTTCAGCCAAAATCGCGTACAGAAAGCAACGACTATATATTAATAATACCCTCTCGATTTTCAATAATTATTCCTTCCACTGTAATGGGAGTCCTCCTTTTCGTCATCACTATGTTGCATGCGCCGCCAGTGTGGCGCTGTCAGTTGCAGTTGTCAGTCGGATGATGCGACTTCGGCGATACACAAATAGTAACATTTACGCTTCATTGTTCCCCGAAATACTATTACATATTTCTTTACTCAACATAACGTGACATCCACACGCCCTAGAATCCACACAACCGTACAGCCACAATTGATACAATTATCATCATCGTCGTATCATCGTAACAAGTATCATCGTCCATGATATTATTGCAATAAACAAAATAATTATAATGTAATTCAAACTGAGGGAACATACCTGGCATTCAGCGTTCATACGCCCCGATAGTTGCTATAAAATGCCATTCAAATTAACTTGATTAGCAACTGGTACGTGGCAAACTCGAAACTCGCAATGTAAAGCAGGCGTGCCTCTTCAAACCACTATTAACTATATTCTGAACCGGGCACGGTGCTGGAAGCCCGCTAGTCCTTCTAACCAAAACATGTGACATAGGACGCTTGAACCCTCTTATTATGCATATTATAAAACACCAATATTATATAATGTCATATCATATCTAAGATCATATTGATATTTTATACGTTCGGGACACTGACAATCTCAATAAAGACTGCAACTGTTGCTATCAAATAGATCATCATAAAACCGTCGTAATATGAACTGCATCGGGAGAATACTAACAATGGTAACAATATGGGTAAATAATCATTAATCTCTTGCACATCTACAGCAATTTTCTCACTACCCATTATTTCATCCCGAATATTCCTTTAAAATATTAAATGAAGGTAGTCCTTAATTAACCTTGGACTCAAGGCGGCATTACTACAAGATATATAATTCAATAGAAACTTGTAGCCGCTTACGGGACGCCGGTTCACCAAATTCGCAATAGAATGGGGGCTACCCGCCGATATGACTCTCCAGACAGTTCAAGATAGTCTCTATTTATTTTTTCCGAATGAAACATGGCAGTATGAATTTCAACTAACCATTCCGCCACGTACCCACCGCATACAATTTTTAATTTTCCAAGGTAGATACACACTTACTTACGTAGGTAGGCATGTAAAGCACACTTATGTACCTACATAATAATGCACGACATAATTTTCATGGTAATAGAATAGCGCCCACACTCAGTCGCAGGTGATTGTAGACAGGTACCGGTTATTCCCACTATTCTGTAATACAATCATAATTTCCTCCAAATGTCCATCTACGAGTATTAAGTGCCAGATTGTCATACTCTTAATGACATCATAATGCAAGCAATTCAACCATACCTTCGTTTGTACCACAAATATCTATCGACACAACTCGAGCATCAAAACTGTTCGCTAGGACTAGTATGTAGTGCCAATTGTAATATTCCAGTTTAAATGAACTACATATCAAGAAAAATACTTAACAGCAATGAATATCTGAAATGATAATCATGAATCATTTGCAAATTCAAAATCAAGAATCATCCCAAACAATAGACCTTAAAGTCAAAGTCAAATCAGTCCACCCAAGCGAAGCCGATCGCAAGGCGTTGTTGAACATCACCAAACCCCTCGGCTCGAAAAGAAAACTCAATCGGGTATCACTTTTCATCACCTTACAATAGATATACTAAGTTACGACCTTTAGAAACCCAGCTGAGAAATTACTTCCTCGAAGTCACCGTTCAAAACTGTCACCGTTCATGGCGTCCAACGGACCAACGACACTGCTTTCCCAACTGTCAAAGTAACTCGGCGGCGTAAGCACTCGCCAGCCCGTCTAATACGAATACGTAATCATAATTTTAAATGGTTCTCATCGTGCACATATCATTCTTCTTTAAAATTTTTTTTTTCTTTTTGGATAGATATTTCTAGTGTTACCTTTTACCTCGTCGCCATTTGTAGTGTCTGTCTTCTTTGTTCTAACTTAGAAGCACTGGCTCGACAATGTATACGTACAACGTCACACTACGTCCACTCTCGCCGCAGGCTCTCGTGATACTGACGTATCGACTTGTACATAAACACACGAGACAGTGTATGCACATACCTACATACACTACAAGGATTTTCAGTCACTATTTCCTTGACTTTTGCGATGTTAACTTCAGTTGCAGACGTTGATGGCCTTCCAGAGCGAGGCAAATCTTCCATCACATCTCGACCGCTTTTCAACGCTTTGTACCACTCATAAGCACGTGTTTTTGATAAAGTCGATTCACTGTAAGCCTTCTGTAACTTTTTCAGTGACTCCGAACACGAAATTCCATTGGCGATGCAAAATTTAAGATAAGCTCTTTGTTCGATGTTTTTGTCCATTATGAAATTCGCAATATACACTAGAATGATATAACTAAAAACAGCACTGTATTCATTCTACATAACAGATGCGACTCAAACTCCGCGCCGAAATGGAAAACAATTGTGCTAATCTAACAATATCAAAAAAAACAAAAAATTGAATTTGGAACCATACACAAATCATCCATTCCCGATACATTCTTGACTGAATGTACATACGCTAAATGAAAGACAGATATTTGTATGTACAATTTATACCGTTTGTCATATTATTCATGTCATGTTATTCAAAAAATTAATATCCGTCATCTTGGATTTGAAAATGAACGTCATTTTCATAATCAGCGCACCGAGAAACCAAGAAATCGACACCCATGTCGGTTAATCCAAAAAGTAATGTTTGCTATCTTGGATTTGAAAATGAGCGTCATTTTCGTAATCAGCACCCCGAGAAAACTAGAATATGGCACCCATGTTGATTTATAAAAAAACTGTTTATTTGCCAGCTTGAGCTTGAAAATGGACACCATTTTCGTAATCAGCACTTCGAGAAAACTTGATTACGACGAGAAACGTTACGCTTTACTTATTTATTAACGCTTGATTTTACACTTCATAAAATTTCCTTACCACGTGCTATTTAAATATGTATGTATGTCTTCCAAAATATTTTTAAAATACTACGAAAACTTATACTAAACATAAAATTAAATAATTATATGACTATTATATATAATTTAATATATTAAAATGCTTTTAATAGAATGCGATGTCTTTAAAAATGGGTAGATTTATGGATTACGTTGGTAGATATGGCAACGCTGCTGTAACATAATAATATACTATTATTGTTCCGTCTTCGATATCCGGAATCCATCTTGAGTCAAGCCTCTGCCTTTCCGTCGTTCTTTTGTAGCGTTTCCCTCCCTTCCGTCCATTTGGCGCCTTTGCCGTGACCCCCACCCGGCTTTCGGTTGCGACGGATGGTTCGCGCGTCGCGCCGTAGCACATTTTTACCTCATTATAGCGTCGTCTTTCACGTCGTTCAAACGTATAAGTTAAGCGTTATAAATAGTGTTAATGTTAATTTTATTCCGTATATTAACATTAAAGTGCAGTGCATGTCAAGTTTTAGCTGTATTCTAAAAAGTATTAATTGTGTATAACCCTCCCTTCATGATGGAGAATAATTTAGCAGAACAGGACGAGATTGCACAGGCTGAGGAAGAATCTACTACCGATAATGCGGTGCACGAGCCAGAATCACCAGCTAGCAGAAAAAGGACGATCAGCGAAGCTAGTAACCGTTCGTAAAGTTCGTCAGACTCCAGTACATCGAAGCGGACTCGTCACGTGAGTAATGTCCAATTTGAGTTTTTGTCGCAGCAAGTATCTTTTTTGACTCAAATGATTACTCAGTCATATGCGGTCAATTTATCAAATTGTTTAAATGTTGAGACTAATGAGCAGCAATCTGTTAAAAATACCGGCACTAACGCAATTACAAATGATGTGCTACGCGGTAGTACGATATTAGTACTACCGCGAGTAACACCAATGAATTGAATTTACAACCTCCGCCTTCTCGAAGGGACTCAAACCCAGAAACGGGTAGGTTGAAATTGTCCGACTCTACTGTCATTGTAAAAGAACCTACATTTGCAATATCAAATGAGATTCATTTGAAAAAGCTAGCAGAATTACAAAGATTTAAGACAAAAGATTGGCATTCTATTCGCTTTTCTGAAACACAAAAGAAATATGTAACTACCCCCGGTTTTGTTGAATTACCTTTAAATGAAGAATTGAAACGTTTTGAATCGCATGCAAGCGAAGATTTTGTTAGAGCCCACTTTCGCTGCGTTATCTAATGCTATTATTATACAGAAAGATGAGTTACGTAACACTTTACAAAATTTAATCGATTGGTCAAGTGCTAACGGTATTACATTGTCACCCACATCATTGTTCGAAAAAATAGAACAATTATTCAGTAAACAATCGTCGTATATGAAAGTTAGTGATGACATTCTACAAATAGTTTGCGGCAGAAGGGCAGATTCTATTCATTGTAGAAGGGAGTCATTGCTTCGTCATATCCCGGATGAATATAACTCTAATGATTTAGATAAGATACCTCCTAGCGTAGAATTTTTATTCGATGATGAAAAATTTAATGCCTACCATCAAAAAATTGGGGGGGCCGAAAAACTATTGATGACATCGAAGCCCGTACCGATGACTTCTAATCTCAATCCTACAAGGTCCGATGAAATTCTGAAACCTTCTACATATAAGCAAACAAACAATAAGCCCTTTCGTCACAATCCTAACAGACGAAAGGTGTCTAACCAACGCAAAGTCACCAAAAACAAGAACACTCGTTCCAAAAATAAACAGAGTAACGGAAGTAAAAAATCACACAGTGAATCGCCTTTTAAGAACAAAAACCGTCGAGCATGACTCAAGATGCTTTTGGGGCGGCTGTCTAGCGCAATATCAGCATGTATGGAGAAATATGGGCACCCCGAACGACATCTGCAAATTGCTGAATGGTATCCGCATCCCTTTCAAACTCAAACAGCCTTTAATATGGCCGAGTCCAGCCATTATGCAATGCTTCAAAACGAAAGAAACCGCTCAGATGACACGCCAAATCAACAGCTTGATAGAGTCGCAGGTACTCAAAGTAGCGGAGACCTCTCGAAGTTATCTATCCACCTTCTTCCTAGTACCGAAAGCAGACTGTACGCACAGACCCATATTCAACCTGAAGAGTGAACAATTTCGTAAAAGTCAAAAGGTTTCGACTAATAAGTCACTTCCGCGTACCCAACTTTCTGCAGAACAAAAACTGGTTAGTGAAATTGGACTTGAGTCCAAGAGCACCGCAGAATCTTAAGGCTAAGTTACAAGGGAAAACTGTTGCAAATGACATGTTTATCCTTTGGCCTTTCGTCAGCACCTAGGACTTTTGCATCAGTGATAAATTGGGTGGCAGAATACCTAAGAAAGCATGGAATCCGATGCGTCGTGTATCGCGACGACTACTTCTTGGCCAATCAGACACGCGAGGTGTTAGAAGATCAAGTGTGGTTTACGGTGACATTGTTGAAGCAGCTGGGTTGGACGATCAATTTCGACAAGTCAGTGCTGGTTCCGACTCAGCGCCTAGAATTTCTAGGTATCACATGGGACACAAAAAACAATACCAAGTCCCTGTCGGAACCGAAGTGCCTAACGCTACGCAGGGCATTACAACAGCAGATGTCGAAAGGCAGTTGGTCCCTCAGACAGGCCCAGTCCCTATTGGGGAGACTCAACTTTGCCACGTTCGTCACACGCAGAGGGAGACTACACTGTCGAGCGATGCAATTTTATTCTCGACAGTTCCCCACAGCACATCCTTACAAGCGACTGCCACTGCCAGAACCTGTGCTAGCAAACATGAGGTGGTTGAAGGCGACGTCCGAATCACTACCGATACACATGGACTTGATCACACACCTTCTAACCACAGATGCGTCCGACATCGGCTGGGGAGCTCAACTGGGTACGACGAAACTGGCCGGTCAGTGGACGAATGAACAGTCATGGCATGTGGATCCCAAATAACTTTTTGCGGTTCATGCAGCAGTTCACTATGAGCAAAAAACCCTACAAAATGCTCATGTTCTTTTACAGACAGACAACCGCACGGTTGAGTCGTATATCAACAAGAAAGGAGGAACCAAGTCGAAGAAACTACTGAACTTGACATGTCAGCTCGTACATCTATTGGATCACCTGAATATTTGCTTAACGGCGCAATATCTGCCGGGCAGATTCAATGTCGAGGTCGATGCCCTCTCTCGAGGAAAAACATGTCCGAAATGGCATCTAACTACAACGGCAACAGAGTTAATTTTCCAGATGTGGGGAATGCCAGACATCGACTTGTTCGCGTCGAAGACTGCTCATGTGGTGCCCAAATATGTGACAATGGACCTACAGGACAGTCAAGCCTTCTTTCACAACGCCTTTTGTCGTCAGTGGGTGTTCCATCTGGGTTGGTTGTTTCCCCCACCGAACTTAATTTCGCAAGTACTGTATCACCTGAACAGTGCACGAGGCCAGTACATTCTAATAGCGCCAAACTGGAACAGAGTGTTTTGGATGGCAGACTTACAGCATCGAGCGATTCGGCAACCTTATCGCATCGAGCATATTTTAAAAACAATTTCAGTTGCGAAAGATAGAAAAGCTAAACCGCCTATATGGGATCTGAAAATAGTTCTAAACTATTTAAGTACTAATACACCGGATAATACAAATCATTACCAAGTGTCTAAGCGCACCGCTCTGCTGCTCTTGCTTGCCTCCGGTCGCCGAGTACATGACCTTACTCTTTTGAAGGTAGGACCAGAAGATCTCATTGACAAAGGCAGTACGATTATTCTATGGCCTACTTTAGGTTCAAAAACGGACACTGTGAATTATCGTCAATCGGGTTGGAAACTAAAACAACATACAGAAACTAATTTAAATTGTGTATATTGGATTCGTCGCCTTGTGTCAACTTCACAGCCACGTCGCCGTGAAGGGAAGTGCTCTGAATTGTTCATAACTACTAGAGGAGATACAAAGCCTGCAACGAGGACCATTATTAGTTGCAGTTGCTTCATTGAATTGGTTAGAAAACTTTACTATAGACCAGATTCTTGCTACTGGCAACTGGAGACAAGAGCACACTTTTCGAACATATTGTCAAAAAGAGATCAAGTCAAACGATTGTAACCAACGCATTTCCTTATCTCGATATTTCGATATCGTTTAGTAATAATTGATTTTTCGTCGCTGATTAAATAAACACAATCAATATAAGATAATTGTAAATTAATTTATTTCCTTAAATACATACACATTATAGCATCGTCGTAATTTGAGTTACCAGGAGAAACCAAACGCATCACTCAAGATGGATTCCGGATATCGAAGACGGAACAATAATAGAGTTTTACCTAACAATAAAACTTAACTATTATTTTTCCTGAGATATCCGGAATCCAGGTAATTCCTACCTGGTACATCGTGAGTTTTTAATAGGGTAAAAATGTGCTACGGCGCGACGCGCGAACCATCCGCCGCAACCGAAAGCCGGGTGGGGGTCACGGCAAAGGCGCCAAATGGACGGAAGGGAGGGAAACGCTACAAAAGAACGACGGAAAGGCAGAGGCTTGACTCAAGATGGATTCCGGATATATCAGGAAAAATAATAGGTAAGTTTTATTGTTAGGTAAAACTCTCTATATTGTCTATATCTATGTATACTATATTGTCGACTGGAGTTGGAACGGTTTCCCGACCAACCGAAAAATGTCAGATGAATAATAATAAAAGTGATCTGCGCTACAGACATTTGAATTTGTTGGTGTCGTCGGCTAGTTTAGGGATGGAGATTCTTTACAGAATAGATCAAATTTAAACCAATTCGTACTACAGTCTGGAATCGATTCACAGAAATCGTTGTCCAAAAGATCGACTACTCAAAAATCGTTGTATGATTTTTTTAAAATTTTGCATGGAAATAATAAAGTTAGACGACTCAAAAAAGCACTAAATCTAGTTCCGAAAGCGCTTAGGTGACGGCAGTGTTCGACATAATGTACGTATAGTTTATTAAACAAAATTCCGCGCTAGCATATTATTTTACAGTTTCGTTCTTACCAATACAGGAATACTATGGAAAGTCCATTACATATAGAAACTCCATTTTTGGGTATCCATCATCTATTCACTAAATCGATTCACTACTCAATATTGATCAATTAATATTTCCATTAATCGATTTCAGATCGCCATCCCTAGGGTAGTTGTTCCAACAAATTGAAAGGTGTGTACTGTGTATAGGCACTTTATGGTGTGATTGGTCAGTATGTGAGTATTTTGTAAGTATAATAGTATTCTGTGGAATGATCTGATTTATTGTATAATTTATCTCTGTATCAAAAATAATTTTATTACGAAAAATCTCAAACCAGCTTTTAATTGGTCTGAAACGAAAAATATTGAACAATTACTTTAAACGGACAAAAAATGGGTAAGGGCAAGTAAGATTCACGTATCTTATAAGCTTGATTTGTTTATATTTTGAAGGTTATTTTTCTTCTGTTAAGTTTTTAATTTATTGTTGTATGTAATGTGTGTATGGATGGTATGTGGAAAACTGAGAACCTGTTTATTTCATTTTGTTTAGACTTATTATCCGAATAACGAAACTGATAAGTAGAATTCTTATAATATGGTTGACTTTCGTTACGAGAATGTGGCACATCCGTAGGGTTGACACTTTTCTCTGAAATACAATTCTTTGACCTATGTCGGTCGTGATTGATTCAAATCATTTGATTGCAATCATTTCGAAGTATGCTCTTTGTTTCGAAGTATTGCTGATGGGAATTTTTGGCGGGAATGCGAGAAGTGAAGTTGTCATTTTATTTACTCTATTTTTTACATTTTTGGGAGTTTTAAAGTACAAAAGTGATAGTAAATTGTGTTTAAAGTTCTGTTTAAGTGAAAAGAATGGAATAACTCTAAATAAACTTGTGTAGCTGAAGTTCTCACGCTCTTCCAAGACGTCCTATAAAACTTCAGTAAAGTCTACTATCACTTTACTGGAGGAGCTTTACGATAACGATTCTACCTATTCATTCAGGCGTTACAACTGTTAGGGGTTGTGGACAATGCAATTAGTGAATCGAGGCAAATCAATTTTACATCCTTGCAAATAAAACTAAAGGTTCAATTTAAGGCCTTGTGGCTCTCCTTTTAGGGGAAACATTCGTACGCTAGATGGCGTTTGCTTATCGAACGTGTTCATAGTACCTAATTTCACAGATTTCTCCCACACTCACACACGCGCGATTCCCGTAGACAACACATGCAAATAAAGTTATAATACTATTGAATGTTTCGTAAGTATTACGTTCAGAAATATTTATGAGATGACATCGTATTTAGTTTAGAAATAAACATATTAAACGTAGTTTGAAAAATATTACACATATTCTCATATATTATATTAGGTATTCATTTGTATATAATAAAATAAAAAATAATGCGTTACACCTACTTAAATCGTAAAGATTTTTTGACCTGTTTGCTGTCACGAGACTAGGGCCAGGATCAGATGATGCGCAAGGATATACTTATATTATATTCTATGTACTGTACTGTACTTGATGATGTGATTCAGAGATCTGAGTGTGATGCAGTAGATAACGAAACCCAAGTACTCCTAGTCAGACGACTCATAATAAACCCATTGAAATCCAACTCATTCTACTGGTTTCGACAAGTTCTTTGGTAATGGATGATAACCAACAGCCTCATGATACCGTGGAGTTAACAATTCGCCGTCTAGTACCTACGGACCATTTCGACTTCGGCTTATTTGGTATTGACATGTAGGTATATTGGTGAATACCAAGGTTTCTATTAGTATGAGTAAGAGTATGGTTTTGGAGTCAGCGGCAATAACAGGAACACCTACCCTGTGGCTTGGGCCAGAGAATTTGGCTACGGTATTCTAAAGACAAGAGGCCGGCCTTTGGGGTCGCGAGCGAACGGAGTGAGGCTTCGGTTATCCATCCATGCAGATCTATGTAAGCTAGCTAGTGATTTAAACTTGAACCAGACGTGCACCAAGGTTGATTTCAACTGTATACACTTGCAGCTAGTTAAAATCAGACTTCCTAGTAAAAAAAGAAGGTCACTTATACGGTAATTTCTAATTCTGTAATCATTATTCAATTAGTCCAAGATCCGACTGAGGTTGACCTTCTCTAATCGAGTTTCCTAATAAAATAAATATTTTATACAATATAATGTATAATTAAACAAAACGTGCTAGGGTTGCCACCCCACATCCCTGCATAGCTATTTTGAATTAAAAATTGTTTAATTAATTTTTTTTAATAATTGTTGTTGTGCAGTTTCTAACGAGTAAAAGATGTAAATAAAACACCAAAGTAGGGTTGCCTACCTTTTTCTAAGCAATAATTAAAGGTTGATAAGTGTAAATAGGTAAGTGTGTATTAGTAATTTACTCTCATAGTTTCCTTACATATGAAAATTATATGTGAAAATAGATAATAATATTAGGAACACGATGGTATAGGGTTATCTTTGTTTGCAACCCTACTTTGGAGTTTTATTTCCATCTTTTACTCGTTAGAAACTGCATAACAATAATTATAGAAAAAAATTAATTCAATAATTTTTAATTCAAAATGCAGGGGTGTGGGGTGGTAACCCTAGCTCGTTTTGTTTATTATACATTATATTGTATAAAATATTTATTTTATTAGGAAACTTGATTAGGGAAGGTCAACCTCAGTCGGATCTATTACTATTAATTTAATTTAAGAAAAAAATACTAGATTATAATCGGTTTCTTATATTTTTTAAAATTTAGGTAATAAATACAGGAAAGTATGTATGACAATTGTATGTACAAGTAAAGAGGAAACTGTACTTATATAATTACATGTAACGCAAATAATATTACGTTTATAACTTAGTTTTTATTTAAAATATTTTGTTAAAACTTAGTACACTTTTTTTTTTTTTTTTTTTAATGGCACCGTACGTGAGTACATTGCCAACGTCAAGTAAAGCGAGAAAACAATTCAATAGATGATTAACGCATTTGCCAATGTCACGCATTAAAACACATTTAACACAAACTAATAAACAGACACAGAATAAGTAGAATCACAAGTAAATTAGTTCTTTCTTATCGTCAAACTCCTCCAGTAAAGTGATAGTAGGCTTTACTGAAGTTATAAAGGACTTCTCGGAAGAGCGCGAAAACTTCAGCTATACATGTTTATTTAGATCTCCTCCATTCTTGTCACTTACACAGAACTTTAAAACACAATATACTATCACTGTTGTACTTTAAAACTCTTAAAAATGTAAAAATGGAAAATCTAAATAAAATGACAACCTCGCTTCTCCCGTTCCCGCCAAAAAGTCCTTAGTACACTTTTGACTAAACTATACATTAATAATAGTAGGGTGTCCATTATTATTTTACTCATTACGGATTCTTCTGTATTTTATTCCAAGTTTCTACTGTTAGTGGCGTTTCGCATCTTGCAGGACCTCTTCACTGTAATCGAAGATAATTCTGCTTCCATTTTTCGTCTCTTCACTCTGTCTATATCAAAAACAATAAACTTAACAAAACAAAATAAAGTATTGATAATATCGAAGAGTTACAAGTTATTTCCACTCCTATTTAGTCTATAATGTATCTGTCCTTTGCAACTCACTATACTGTATGAAGGACAAGAAAATCAAAAACATAAAAAAAAACTCCCGACAAAAATAAACCTTTAAAAAGTAAGAAAATAATATGTACCTCAATGCCCTTTAGGTTTATGATAAGTTTCGATATAAATAGAAGTAGTAATATGTCCAAGCGTCTTCAAGTCTGAGGACTGCTAAGTTTTTACTTTATTTATTTAGTGGTCCCCCGACGCGACAACGCTTGGATATATTACTACTACTATTTATATCGAAACTTATCACAAATTATAAGGGCCATGAGGTACATATTATTATTTTACTTTTTGGAGTTTCTTTATTGAATCAGGGGTTTTTTAATTTTAAATTTGTTTTATTTCATGATTTTTAAACACTACAATCTA
Source organism: Zeuzera pyrina (assembly GCA_907165235.1). Taxonomy (NCBI): domain Eukaryota; kingdom Metazoa; phylum Arthropoda; class Insecta; order Lepidoptera; family Cossidae; genus Zeuzera; species Zeuzera pyrina. Next base: position 18,092,499 of record OU015624.1, read on the forward strand.
CACTATTACTACGATCTACATTCACGCAAATACTTCCCGGGACGATACACGAAATTGGGACATGGGATCGTGCCTCGCCAAAATCTGAATATTCTGACAATAGTTGTATGATCTATCATCAGACCCTGATCACCATCTATCTATCTATACCCTATTCATAGAGACCATTTCAATGAGCTTAAACATGATATCTCTACTATAAGCGGCGAGGAGTTGGGTATCCTGCTGACTTCAGACGATGCTGCAGCATCAGGTCAAGTTTACCATGTCATTGTGACATTATTGAAGTCATAAGATACTAAATTTCGTATCGAACAGACTAGTAGAAGATGCTCGCGTCCCTTCAAAAACTAAAAAAGAACTAATATTCTTCAAACGGCTGAACAGATTTTCTTAAATCATAGCCAAGGACACTCGATCACGTCACCTTTCAAACAAAAAAAATTAAATCAAAATCGGTTCATCCGTTTAGGCCCTACCCCTCTTTTTGGGTTGGGATTAAAAATATAGGAAACAATAAGAGATGAAGTTGATATATAATACTAACATCGATTAGCATCTTATTATACAAGTATTTACACAGTTTAACGTTATTAGTCTTGCTAATGACCCGTTCATTGCCAAGATTTCATGACCCACCGATTTTCTTTCTCTCTTCTGAAGAGACTAAATACATCACCTCTTCTCCAAAACTGTGTATTAAGAAGATAAAAACAGAGTGAAGGGACATAATATGGTGGAAAAATATAAAGAAAGATTTAAAAATCATTAAAGATAAAAGTTAATACATTATATAATAATAATACCGTTTGCCATTATTCATAAGTATTGATGATATATATAATAACAAGCGTTATTGATGATAATGCTTCATGACCCTCACATCCTCTTCCTTTCCTCTGACTTTAATGTACTCCCTCTTCTTTCTTCCCTCTTCCCTCTTCTTCTCTTCACTAGTTCCATACTACCTGCTAGTAGAAGATGAAACATAGTATGAAGGGACACAATATACTGGAAAAAATAAAGGAAGACCAAAAATTATAAAAGATAAAAGTTAATATAATATAAAATAAAAAGATGTAATAACGAACATTATAATCCCCTGGCATGAAGGTACTCCTTCTTCCATTTGTCTCTTTACTTCTTCTATACTACATATTACTATGAGATAAAACATAGTATGAAGAGATAATATTCATTTATTTATAACATTTACTCTCTATTAATACAATGTACATATCATTCAAACCACCACCAAATTGTCATCGGGGGAGTCTGGTGTCTGCTATATGCTGGAAATACATGGTATAAAGGAAAATCAGAAAATCATAAAAGTTTATTATAAAATAAAAACCAATACTAATGAACATTATAATCATTTAACGGAATGAACATTGCAAAAATTTTAGGGAAGATAAAAGCAAAAATAAATGATAAAAGTTAGGCATTATAAATTACGAATACCTTTTTAATAACAGTACAGCGTTATTGATAGTAACGCTTCATGACACGCAGATCCCATTCCTCCGGCCTGAATTTACGCTGTCTTCTATTTGTCTAATTCCCTTTTCATTGACATTGCCAATTTATTTCGGTGCTCGTACTCAGCTTCCTCACGAGCAGCTTGAGCCATGCTGTGTGCAGTTGTCTGTTCCCACCAGATGAACATGGTGTCATGGTGAGAACGATATAATTTCACAGTGAAAAATGGTATGTCCAAGGTTGCCAGAAAATATCTTAAATGGGAGAAACCACATTCAATAGAAATTATTCCAGCTACTGCTTCATGGTTAATAGTCGCTTTTTCTTTTAAATTACGAGACGTCTCCAAATTAAACTCCTTGTTGCACAATTTACAATTAACATGAAATTTTGAGTAAAGACCAAATTTAACTTCTCTATTAATATTTAAATAAGAAAACTTACAGTCATGAAGAGATTCATGATCTGCAATTTCCTGAATTTGTTGAAAAAAATGTCTGTCTACAATTCTTTTTGCCTTTTAACAAGCATTTGTTTTTGCTTACTGGCAAACTCTGAAATTAAAAAACAAATATATCTGACTATTCGAAATAACTGTGAGACAAATTGATGCAATATTCAGTATTTTCAAGATAAAAGTTCTGTTATGGATACTAACAGTTAAATACTTATGAAAGATGCGCTCACGTTATTTCATTAATAGACGGATTAATGTAATGGAAATACCAATTCTATTTGTTATTACTATACAATATATTTCTGAATAAGTTATGGATTCGAATCGGATCATTAAGAAAGAATTTACATTAGTTGTAACAATAAGAAACAAGCTTAGAAATTTTTCCCGTAACTACCATATGGAAAACGACACAAATTAGTATTTATTGCTTTCAGTAATAACATTAGAGAAAGTTTCCATTATTCATCATTGTACGTTGGTCACCCTACATCACTTACTAAATATGGTAATGCACATCATAACTAAAATAAGCAATTAAATTATAAATATGTTTTATTTAAAATTTCATAAGATTTTGAAATGTTTACTTTACGAATCAGACGTGTTATGTCATTTGCTGGTGATTGACTAAATGAGTAGCTGCCAATTGGTTTCAAACAAGCAAGCAATTTCACATTATTTATTGCTCTTTTATACATACCTACTATATAATATATTTATTCATATTAATTGTATTTACTACAGATAACATGTCTATGTAAACATAATTATTTTTTATTACTTCTTTCACATATCATGTAGTAATAGTAACAGTGGACAATGGTTACCATTACTCATGCAATAGCCTGGGTTACATCGTCCTCGAATAGACTACATTTCTTTACATTGCAAACTAATTGCAATATTTTTGTTAAAAAAACCCATTATTGTAATATTAAAAATATTAGGTAAGTATTAGGCAAATACTGTCATATAGGTAAGTATCATATTAGGGTAGGCATAGGTACTAAATTTTCAAAATCCTACACATTACATAAAGTAGTAAGTACTTACTGTAGATACAGTCTCAATCTGTTGCACTCGAAATGATCAATTCCACTTGTTAGACGCTGGTTGATAGAACTGCAATACATAAAATTAATATATGGGCTTTATTACAATTTTCACTTACATAACATAAATTTAATAATTTATTAAAAATTGAATCATTAATAATAATTAACTATTTTTATAATTTAAAACTTTATACTTTATATCCTCCCCGCATACAATATCTTATAAATTCTCACTTAAGTACTTTACAAATTATAAATTAGGAATAGTTAATTTCATTTATAACAAATGTGATCTGTTAATTAAATACCTCCATAGAAATATCTCATGGAACAAGTTTTTCATTATAATTATTTGTTATTGTTACATAAAATTAATATATTTATTACAATTTTCACTTACATAATATAAATTTGTCAATTTTTTAAAAATTGAATTGATTTGATTACTATTTTTTAAATTTAAAACTATACTTTATGTCCTCTTCGCATACAATTTCTGATAAATTCTCATTTAGGCACCTAGTTTACATATTATAAATTAAGGACAGTTAACTTTACTTATGAAGTCATAAATGTGATTTTTAATGAAGTACCTACATAGAAATTTCATAGAACAACAGCTTTACGTTATAATTATTTGTTACTGATACTAGGTTACTACCAGATTCTCGGATGTATTAGTTTTTCTATAAATAGGCCTTATGCGTTTTTTATGGTTCTTAATGTAATATACATGAATATAAAGCTGTGTTCATTCCGAGGTCCTAGGATCAGAGTTATTTGATTCCCAGTCTGATCACTTAATTTGTTCTTTCAATGTCCTGCTCAGGTTAATGCTCAGGTTAATTCTGTTCATGAAACGAGTTAAACTGTGAGTCTACTTACTGGAAGAGTATCTAGTAACATCCAGACTACCAGTTACCAGTTTGTAGCCTGAGTGCATCATCATAGTATGAAGTATGCTTATTTTGGGGTCACACAAATGGTATAAGTATAAATCAGTGGTAACATAAGTGGTGATCTGAGACATTTACAAAATCACTAAAATACCATTAATGCATTAGGAACTATTAATTAAAGTTTAAATTGTGACTTATGAGAAATGTCTGAAATGAATATTAATTAAATATCACTTTGTTATACAAGTTATAATCGATGCTCTCGTTAGTTCAAATAGGCAAGTATAAATTATAAACGTTCAATGGGTTCAAACGTACTATAACAGTTTCATACCTAACTAGTAACTAGCATACTATTTTTTCTGTAACATAATAATTACCTACCTTTCTGAATGGTATTTTCGTGTTGTATTGCGTGTATTTTCTATACAGATTTGTAAATGCAAACGCCTCTTTTTGGTAATTTTGTTAAATTGCCTTACTTTCCCCATCTGAAATATACAGTTATTGTTTTTAAACAATCACTTTTACGAATACATATCTTTACAGAAGAATAATTGAACATAAATAAAGAGAGATTTTTTATATGTATAATTAATGATAAATAGCGATTAGTGAAAAAATTATGATACTATGTATTTGCAATTGAGAAAATTGCAAAATTGATAGAAAAATTTTGAAAGCGCGGTAAAAATATAAATATTTTTTGTACAATTATGCCTTGAGAGGGAAGGCAAAGGAATCTATGCATATAACAGCCGACGTCTTTAGTATGAAATGAAATATTCTTCTTAAAATATCAAATGTCGACATAATACATTTTAATGTTCATTACATTCTCTGGCGACAAATATATCGAAGCAGTCTTTATAGTAGGATCGACTTTAGCCGACTAAACCACTAAAAAAATCCCAACATCACACTACAGAATAAGCACTTATTTCAACAATTTCGCATAATGCATAACAGCGTAGATACTTGGGACGCAAAACTATATCAATTTTACATCACGATATTTACTAGTAAACAATTTGCAAATAATTAAAATAAACGCCCAACCGCTCCCATAAAATCCCGCCAAAAATTTGGTAAAAATATAAATTATAGATATAATTATAACTAGGTACTTAATGATACTTACTTACTGACATAAAATTGGCATATTGCCATTACATTAACTTTAATATACTTTTAGGCATTCGTTTTCTTTCTAAATAACATAATTATGACAATTTACGTTATATTACAGTAAATGAGTTACATTATGTCATACTTAAATTGAATACTAACCGATTATTAAAATTTTGGACACATGAAGTAATATATCGATATTACATTTATTTTTTTCACTGGCAACACTTTTTATGAATAAACTAATTCAAATTGTTTACTAGTAAATGATATTTACTAGTAAACAATTTGCAAATAATTAAAATAAACGCCCAACCGCTCCCATAAAATCCCGCCAAAAATTTGGTAAAAATATAAATTATAGATATAATTATAACTAGGTACTTAATGATACTTACTTACTGACATAAAATTGGCATATTGCCATTACATTAACTTTAATATACTTTTAGGCATTCGTTTTCTTTCTAAATAACATAATTATGACAATTTACGTTATATTACAGTAAATGAGTTACATTATGTCATACTTAAATTGAATACTAACCGATTATTAAAATTTTGGACACATGAAGTAATATATCGATATTACATTTATTTTTTTCACTGGCAACACTTTTTATGAATAAAATTCGTGTATACGTCCACTCCCTACAGGGCTCGTAGCCCGACTGAAGCGCCACATCGGTGACATCAACTTTTACATAAAGTATTCGAGTCAATGAATCCTGTTTTTTTTACTTTTCTTATCGAATGTGAAAAATATATTTTTTTTTATGGTTGTTATAACAATAAACTTATTTTTAATGATAATAGAAAACTTTTCTGTTCTTTCATTATAGCTGGCTTGTCCTCCAAAGTTACGAGTAAAATTACCATGACCGGGGGATACTTCTCAGAAAAAAAATAAACTCGTATGTTCCGCTATGATATTCAATATTTGAAATCCATACGATTGTAGACAAAAGACTGAACAATTTATTTTGACTTACAGATTGGGTGCAATTTGCTTAGTTAGCCCGTAAGTAGTACCCAAAAATCAGCAAATTATCGTACTGTAGCGATTCTTGTCAGAAAAAAAAAATAATTTCATTATGTTCTGCTATGAATTTTAAAACTTCCTACATATCTGGCTATAGACGAAAGAATGATCTATTTACTGTAATTTTTAGTTTGTGTATACTTTGCTTATTAAGCCCGAACATAACACTCAAAAGTTAGTAATTTCTTGTTCTTTGGTGATTCATCTCAGAGAAAAAAATTTATTTCACTATGTTTTTCTATTAATTTTAAAAAATTTTTCTCATCAGACTGTAATCGAAAGAACGAACTACTCAGTAACTCACTCAGTACTAACTAACTTTCAACTTAAATTTTGTGTGTAATTTGATTAAAAAGCTCTTGCGGACTCCTTGAAAATCAATAAATTCGCGTACTGCGTAAATGTGAAAAATCTTCTTTGAGAAAAAAAAAATTTCAGTATGTTCTACTATGAATTTTAAAAATTTAAATCCATACGATTATAGATGAAAGAATGGCCTACTTATTTCAACTTGCAGTTTTTGTATAATTTACTTAGTTAACCCAAAAACTCTACCCAAAACACAGCAAAATCCCATATCCTCGTACTTTACCGGTCCAAAGAGCCTTAAAGTAACGTCGTTTTATAATAAACCTGGGTGTCCGAAGGATGAACGTCTGAGAATGTTGTACAAAAAAAAATTAATTCGTTGGAAAATAACGATATCGAATAAAACACGTAATTAATAGAAGTCCAGGCTACAATTACTTTAAAATTGTGTATTCCTTACTCGAGAAATTAGGAAAAAAAATAAATTGTATTGTAAGCAAAAATTTCTCCATCACCCGTCAACCTGAACATTTTCAATTATCTCATTACTAATTTTAAAAGCACAGCTACACCCCTTTGGCCACGCTGCTTTAGTTGCCTGCTAGCTGCGGAAGCAGGCGTGTGCCAGTGTATTCATTATGAGCAAAATAATTGTCAAAATGACGTCGCGTATTTTTGTAACGGTAAGCGCTCTTTTTTCACCCTAAAATAAATTTAACACTTATTATTAACAGTTCTGTTTCAAGTTTTGTTTGACTGTAGTATATCAGGTCATCTTTGGGGTGGACTAAGTGGTTGGACTCATTTATTGGGTCCTTACATATGAAATTGGCGTTTTGTACGGGAGGAATATAAAGTCAATTTTTTTTTTGTAAAATATATTTAATTAATCAAAGTATGCACCGTTGTTATCTATGCACTTTTGCCATCTCATAGGCAGTTTATTGATCCCTTTACTAAAAAAACCATGGGGGCGAGAATCAATAAACTCTTTGAAGGGGGTTTGGACTGCCGCATCGGAGTTGAATTTTTTTCCTTGTAAGAAGTTGTCCAAATTCCGGAAAAAATGGTAATCTGTTGGAGCAAGGTCCAAGGAGTACGGTAGATGTCGCAGACATTCCAATTGTAGCTCATCTAACTTAGTAGTTGTTGTTGTGCTGTGTGTCGTCTTGCGTTGTCGTGAAGCAGCAGTGGCCTAGAGCGATTGACCAATCTCGGTTGTTTAGCAGCTAGTTCTTCCTTTATGGTTTGCAGTTGCTGACAATAGATATCTGCCGTAATCATTTGGCCAGATTTTAGAAAGCTGTAGTGAACGACACCGGCGCTAGTCCACCAAACACTCACAGGTAACTTTTTCTGAGTCAATTTTTGTTTAGGGCAGGATTTGGCTGGGTCTCCAGGGTTCAGCCATTGCGACGAGCGCTTCCGATTATCGTACAGTATCCACTTTTCATCACAAGTAATGATTCGATTTAAAATCCCTTCATTATTGTGTCGGTTGAGCAAAGTAACACAGCAGTCGACGCGTGTTTGCAAGTTCGATTCACTCAATTCATGAGGTACCCATCGTTCAAGTTTTTTTAGTTCTCCCGATTTGCTTTAAGTGGATTAATATAGTTTTGTCACTTACCCCGAAGCCTGCAGCTATCTCTGAAGTGCTTTGTGATGGATCCGCTTCCACAATAACCTTTAATTCTTTATTTTCCACTTTGGTCTCCGGGCGTCCACGGGGTTGGTTCTGAAGGTCGAAATTTCCAGAACGAAAACGTTGAAACCAAAAACGTACCGTGCTTTCTTTTGCGACACCAGCGCCGTACACATCATTAATCCTTCGAGCTGTTTCTGCAGCACTGGTGCCACGGTAGAACTCGTACTCGTAAATATACCGATATTTCGTGTTTTCCATTGTGCGGTAATAAGCGACGCCAAAGAAAAAAATAATGAGGAAAAAACAAATGAATGACTGTTTTCAAAACTCAAATGTACCAGCTAAATGAATTTATAAATTTGAATTTGGAATTCTTAACCAAAGAGGAAATATTTCAGATCAAAGTGGTCAGTATGACAAAACGCTAATTTCATATGTAAGGACCCAATATTTTTGCTTTTTCCTTCGCCATAGAAATTGTAGGGGTTGAGGGAAAACTTCCACTAGCGCGTATCTGTGCGTGAATTGTGAACCAGTCCTGATGACGACTTAACATCACGCGCATTATCAACCTTTTCGCATAATACACGAAAAAAGAACTGGCCGCAAAAAAAATAAAAACTACTAAAATATAATATAAATCGAATTATGAATTAGTTGTCGCTTTGCATATGGTTGGAGATACCCTTCGCTATTAATATTCAGTATCGCTTATTTTCATAGAAAAGTTCACCAGAAGTTCGGCAATCAAGGATCGCCGGTATGTACTATTGGTTTCCGTAATTTGTGTGGTAAATTTTTCTAAACACTGTATTTTCTTTTTTTTGCTAAACAAATGATGCTTAGCTATTCACAAGCTTCTCCACTAAGTATAACCTCGCTAAATTAAACGTTAACACGATTAGACGAACTTAACGGTTTTTTAATTAACCTGTTAGTGTCATGCAGGCGAATAAGACGTTTGCTAGTGAATGAGATAATTTTGAGTTTTGCTTTTGTCAAATAATATAGTTATACCATACGCTCATTTTAGCAAAATGTAATGATTAAGCTGCATGTGCTTTTGCTTTTAGGTTAATCATGGGTAAACGAAAATCGGATTCTGTGCTTGCGGAAGAAAAGAAATTAGAACAAAAGAGATTAAAGAAAGACAGAAGGAAAGACCAAACAATTAAAGAATATCCAGCATTATACGCTCAGTATGAGCAAATAAAAAAGAAACGAGGCTAAATATGAGAAAAGAAAAGAGCTGAAAAAGATGATTTCTATCAAATATATGAAACATCTAGAGCCAAAATTGTGTAAAAAATTGACTTGAAGCCTTTAATGCTTATTATAAGAGGAAGAAAGGCAAAAGCAACCGCAGTGAGGTTTATGGAGTCAAATACATAGTCCTCCAAATAGTAAAGTTGAAGAAAAGTGTATATAAGAAACATCTACAGCTTCTAGCAGAGGTAATTTTCTGGTTATTCGGCTTTGCCGAATAATCAGGAAATTAAAATATGAAAAATATAATGGAATTACATCACTGGGAAGACAATTGGAAGGAGTTAAGAAAGTAAATGAGGCTTAAAGGAAGAAATCGAAAAGACTATGTAACTGAGAAGAAGAAAGAAGATAAATGACATGGCTGTCATGAATGATAATAAGCTGCAGTCATATACAGCTCTGAGAACCTATAAAGCAAAGCAAGATGTTTCAAGGATTCTTCGAGGTAATGTTAAACTACACTAGAGAACAAAAAGATTTTCAGAAAACTGAGAAATGTGTCCAGACGGAAAATAACAAGCAGAAAGGATCAAAGTTAAGAAAATAGAAGAAGACTCAAAAAACTATCTAGAAGACAATGAAAATAGCTTTGCTACTGCTGGAAAAAAGAGACTGTAAGGAAGGTCGTAGTCGTAAAACAAAGACGCTACTTGACATATTTCTTGTATCGCTTGCATAGAATTTTTTTGTAAAAATTTTAACTTTTAACTACTAGCTGATAAGTGATACAAGTAATTCGTCAATTAGTGTGATTAGATAATATTTATAAATGAAAAAAATAAGAAATACTTAATAGAAAAAACAACTGCGCAATCTTGCTTCATGATTAAAATAAAAAAATCTAAGTTTCTTTCTAATTTATCATTTGCCTAGGACTATTCTAAAGTATCTAATTACCTGCCTCTTACCTGCTTAAAAACTGGCTATACTTCGTTCCTTTCTATAGAAAAGCTCTCATTTTTACTTAACAAATTGAACGCCGTAACAGAACAGATTCAGTACACTTTCATTTTTCATCAAAAACAGCATTTTTTGGAAAACAACCCTCTAAATTTCATTTCAATCAAAAATACATTATTGTATATGTATAATCAGTGTTTTGATTGGACCATTTGACCGGATCTTTTTATACTTTAATACTTGAACGATTGAATCTTTGAAAATGAACGGTTGACACAGGTTCTAGTACATACTACTTTCTACATAACTGTTGATTTTAAAAAGACCTACATAAAAGTCCGCAATAGCATATGTCTATCTTTTAAGGATCACCCACAATTAGTATTTTTATGTTTAAAATAACCGGTGGGCGATCGTCGTGGGTGACAGGTGGGAGCGGGAGCAGCACGATTCGCGCGTGCGCTCGACCGACGGCCTTCAGTCAGTTCGTTAAATACCTGAAAGCTGAATAATCATTTCGTAGTTCACGCAAGTGGAGCTGCGGGCACAGTTAGTCTTTTGTAAGTAATTAATTTATGACTTGATTATGAAAGATTTGATACCTGTACTTTACGTTTACGTTAATAAAAAACGAAAAAGATTATGACTTCAAGTCTAATCTACTAACAGAGAAAATTTTCCATTGACAAAAATGTTATATACTCAGAAAGCCTTTTGAAGATTTAAACTCTTAAAAAAATTAAATTTTAGATTTATTTATTACACACTATTGAAAAGCCTTATCTTGCATATATCACGTTATTATCCAATAATTTTAGTAATTATAACACCTACTAATGGCAACATTTGTTGAGGTTTTTTATTACACGTAGTATATTTTGATTTATTGAAAATATGGCTTTCTAAGTTTATTTATTTATGACACGGGATTCCATCCTGATTTTATTTTTGGAAGACTGGGTCTTCCACCCCTGACAACACAATTCGACATCTTCAAGCTAAACAACGTATTTTAAATTGTCTCGCCTTGTCTGAGAACAAAGTAATATTCGCTTTCGTAAAGAAAAAAATCAAGTGCAGCGTTTGACAATAAAGTATTATGTGATAAATTCCTTAAAACTTTAGCATTTTCCGCTCAAACTTCAAAAACCACCAATCGACACGTGTTTCGTCTTTCAACGAAGCATCCTCGGGTAATGTCAGCTGACCGAGTCTTATCTCTGGAATATCCTGAGGATGCTTCGTTAGAGGTGAAACACGTGTCGATTGGTGATTTTTGGAGTTTGAGCGGAAAATAGCTAAAGATTTCAGGCATTTATCACATGAAATGGATTTTCGCAAAGTAACACCTGACTCTATATAATATACTAGCTGAACCCGCGACTTCGTCTGCGCGGAACATTTTTTAATGGCTGTCCCAGGTTAGGTTGGATTATATGTACATGTACATAGTACGTTTAAAGATTGTTTTTGAAAAAAGTCTACGTCTAACCTTCGTCTGTCTTCGGTCATATACTATCTCTTTACCAAACATCATAATTGCTTCGGTGGTTCAGCATTTCCCATTAAAAGTTTCACCCCCCTTTTCACACCCTTAGGGGTAGCTTTTTAATAAAAAAGTAAGCCTATGTCCTTTCTCAGTGTCAAACTATATCCATGCTACACCATAATCAGTTCAGAGCATTAGCATTTCCGGTACATAGTTTCGTCCTCCGTCCTCCCGTTCCCCTTTTCACAGATTTTTGATAAAAAAAAGAAGCCTATGTGTTTTTGATAAAAAATTCTTATCACTTCGCCAAATTTTATCATTACCAAGATTTAGCGTTTCCCATACAAAATTTCATCCCCCTTTTCACCCTCTGCCTCCGGGCACGTACTATTTCCGTACCAAATTTCATCATATATAAATATCATCATGGTTCAGCGGTTTAGCATTTCTTATTCAAAGTTTCATCTCATTAATTTTTTGGTTTTTGATAAAAAAAACAGCCTATGCCCGTTCCCTGGTGTCAAACTATCTTTATGCCACATGCAATCCCCCTTTTCGCCCTTCTAGGGGGAGTTTTTTGATAAAAAAGTAGTCTGTTTTTTGATGAAAAAGTCTATCACTGCACCAAACTTTATCATAACCGAAGTTCAGCATTTCCCATACAAAGTTTCACCCCCTTTTCACCCCTTTAAGGGTAGTTTTTTGATAAAAATTGTGTCCAATTCCAGGTGTTAAACTATATCCATGCTGCATCATAGCCAGTTCAGCGGTTTAGCATTTCCCGTACAAAGTTTCATCCCCCTTTTCATCCCTTTAGGGGTAGATTTTCTTAAAAATAGTAGCCTATCATGAGCGCAACCACATGGTCTTACTACGTATCGACTTTCGCCAAGGTTAGTCAAGCTGTTCTTCAGTTATAAAAGGACATACAGACAGACACACAGACAAAAATTTTAAAAATGGTAGAATCGAAATCAGTGTCATAAAACGACTATCTATCGCAAAATTTGTCAAAAAAACTGAAATTACAGACAGACTCAAGAGATTTACATAGTAGTATAGATTATGGACTGAGATTGACGCTTTAAGTTGCATTGAAAAACAAAATCAGTGCTCATTATTTTAGCTTAGCCCACCCATTCCCAAAGTGGGCGATAACGCCCCCCTGTGGGCGCTGCAGGCCTAAAGGGGGGCGGTAAGAGACCCAGAAAAAAAATGGGGGCGTTGTGTAGAGGCTTGGGGGAGTGATTTGTAATTTCATTTAGCTAGGAGGCATCTTAGACAACGACTGCATGAGCTCTCGACTCAGTAGACAAAATAAGTTTGGGAACCTAGAGCTTAGCCCATTTACTGATGCGATTCGTGTCATTGCTTAGCTTACAAAAAATAGCTTAACACTGTTTTTTTTTTAAATAAACAATAAAATAAACTTTTAAATGTACAAATAATGAGTGAAATAAAGTACTTCACTGTACCCATAAGGCATATTAACGTAAGTACATTTAGTCAAAATATAACGTACGTATAATATTATATTATTATTAACTACGGATGGAAACCCTAGACATTAGACATCACCTGTCGTTATACATCATAATATTGGATCCTTACATATGAAATTAGCGTTTTGTCGTACTGACCACTTTGATCTGAAATATCTCCTCTTTGGTTAAGAATTACAAATTCAAATTTATAAATTCATTTAGCTGGTACATTTGAGTTTTGAAAACGGTCATTCGTTTGTTTTTTTCCCTGGAGGCCCAGCCAAATCCTGCCCTAAACGAAAATTGACTCAGAAAAAGTTACTTATGAGTGTTTGGTGGACTAGCGCCGGTGTCGTTCACTACAGCTTTCTAAAATCTGGCCAAACGATTACGGCAGATATCTATTGTCAGCAACTGCAAACCATAAAGGAAGAACTAGCTGCTAAACAACCGAGATTGGTCAATCGCTCTAGGCCACTGCTGCTTCACGACAACGCAAGACGACACACAGCACAACAAACAACTACTAAGTTAGATGAGCTACAATTGGAATGTCTGCGACATCTACCGTACTCCTTGGACCTTGCTCCAACAGATTACCATTTTTTCCGGAATTTGGACAACTTCTTACAAGGAAAAAAATTCAACTCCGATGCGGCAGTCCAAACCCCCTTCAAAGAGTTTATTGATTCTCGCCCCCATGGTTTTTTTAGTAAAGGGATCAATAAACTGCCTATGAGATGGCAAAAGTGCATAGATAACAACGGTGCATACTTTGATTAATTAAATATATTTTACAAAAAAAATTGACTTTATATTCCTCCCGTACAAAACGCCAATTTCATATGTAAGGACCCAATATTGTATATAAACCTTTCTAAGTTTTAAACACGACATAATCATTCTAATTTTAAGAATTTTACATTCTTTTTGCACATCATCGTTGGCGGAAACAGCAGGATCGCCACAAACGAAGAATAATAATAAACATCATTGTATTTCCTTCTAAATATTAATAATATTAAAAATACTGAATCCTTTACATTTCATTATAGAACGAAAATTAATAGATGTTGCGTACCAATGTTATGTTTTACACTTAGATTTTTTATTTGTCTTCCATTTTTCTTGTTTTCGTGTGTATCGTTTTAAATAGTTTAAGAATGGACCAGTAGATGGCCTTATTGTAATATAGGTTAAGATGTTACGGACACTGAAACAATAAATAATTTATAGTATTGAATAATTATGTTCTCGATGTTTTATTAATTACATTACGATCATAGCTAATAATTAAATTAATACATACAAATAAGTCTTAACCTATATCTCAAATTAGGTATTTTTATGATTCGAATGCAGGAGTCGAAATCAAGGGCGTCGCCAGCTTATGACTAAGGGGGGGGCAATGGGGCAATATTATGGAGGATAAAAAATATGAACGCCGAGAGCATGAAGCGTTACACTTTGGAAGACTTTGCCTCGATGACGATTGTAATAAGAACGGTTCTAATATCAATGTATAAAACTTCACAAGCCCACGACAGCACAATAACTAAATCAAACTTTTAAACACAGTAATCATTATTTATTTTAACAAAAAGAATATTTAATTAAAACATAACCTGCGGGGATTTTTTGCAAAACTTTCAACCACTTTATCATTAAAATTATTTAGGTTTTTATTTATTATAGCTCTGTGTACACTCATCATGGCCAGACCATTAAGGCGATCTTCTGCCATGGTGCTTCTTAGCCATGTTTTTAGTCTTCTGAGGCTGCTAAAGGATCGCTCTACTGTGCAGGTCGTGCATGGTAAAGCGATCAAAATTTTCAATGCTTTTTCCGTTTCTGGAAAGAAGGAATTTGTTTCTTTTAGGACATCAACAACTGTAAGGTTTGTTAGATTAAGCCTATCGTGCCACAATCGCTGCCAAAGTTCGATTTCATTCATTATGTTCGGTAAATCATAAAACTGGGCAATAGATTCACAAGTTTGTTTCAGATTTTCAGTTGTCATCTTTTGCATTTGCGCCGGGTGTAACTTAGATAATGCGAATGATGGCATGTTTTCTTCAGCAAAACTTACTTCAAGTGATAATTGAATCCAAGTATGGTATTACTAAAGACCTCTTCCAGTATTCTGAAGGGTTTTCTGCTGGATGATTGCTTCTATGACGTTGTTTCCCCGTAATACGCGGCATTGATGTAATGTCCTCCTCCAGTCTGACTTTCTCCGCAACAGCAGTAGCTTCCTTTATAATTTCGTCTGTCGCTTTTTCCGGATTTTCACGGTGGTTTTTAATTAAAAGTAAAATCCTTTTAACGTGTTCCGAGGCTTTGGCCACGTCCAAAGCTACAGATTGGAGTACGTTGACAACGGTTTCCATCAAAGCCGAGTATTTACCAACATAATCCCGAGAATGAAAGAAATTCTGGAAGCAGCCGCATGCAGTTGGAAGGCACTTTTCCGAGTTGCACTATTTCCTTCCTGAGATAATGTTTGTAAGGCTTCCAGAATTACTGGAAGATTTTCTTTAAAAACTCTGATGGTTTTGTGTTTCTCACTCCATCTTGTCTCGCAAAGTCTGGGAATATTAGGTATCAACTTCCTCCTCAAAACTGATTCCCGAAAATAGTTTATAGTATCTTTGGTGGTTCCCATGGCATTTCTAATTTCAGGAAGTGAATTTAGATCATTGATAACTAGATTCAGTTTGTGGGACGAGCAATGAAAGTAGAGGGCTTTGGTGTACTTTTTGCGTATGATCACTTGTACCCCCTCCGTCTTTTCCTGACATCGTTGAACAACCATCAAAACCAAAACCAACGCATTTATTTATATTCAGATCTTCTTTTGTCAAAAACTCATCTATGCTATGTGCAATCGATTTCGCATCCAAATCTTTTAGCTCAATGAATCCGACAAACATTTCTTGGACTTCCTGTGTTTCTTCATCAAAATGTCGCATCCCAATCGATAGTTGTTCAGTGCCAGAAATATCAGCTGTTTCATCTGCTAGCACACTATATGCTGCTGCTTCTTTCACTTTTTTCATAATATTAGCCTTAATAACGCTTCCACAAATACCAATAATTTCATTTTGAATATCCACTGAACGGTAGCTTGCATTCTTTTTCCCTTGCTCAATGTGTTTCTTTAAAATCAAATCTCCCGCGTCAATTCGCAGCCTGTATAAATCCTCGAGAATACCTTCACCATAATGTTTTACCTCTCAGTGCTAAGTCGTGTGACCCGCAAAACGTAATGCAGGAAATAATAGATTTTATAATTTTGCGATTTTCTTCAATAATTCCTTGGGAATATTTGTTCAGTTGCAAATCGACAGGCACACCTTCGAGAAAAGATTTAGCAGCTTTCAATGCCTCCTTATGGAAGTGGGTTTCAATGTGCTTTTTGCACTGCTCGTGAATATCTTTGAACTTACAAAAGGGTCTTATAGTAAATGATCCCAACATGCCTCTAAATGAATTTGGATTTGGTGGGAACAACGTACAATATTTACAAAATGCTCCTTTTTGGCGCCTGGAATATACCAACTATGGAGAGTATGTTTCCAACCAAGAATAATTAAATTTTCTCTTTAAATGTTTTGCATCTTCCGCAAAGTTATAGGTCGCGGAAGGGGACCAACAGTTTTCAATCAATTCCTTCTTCTTTTCGGTCGATAACATGTGTGCCCGTCCAACATATCGCCCGATATCATCCATCAATGAATCAGGATTCGGCGCCAGATATCTAGAGGAACTTAACTCTAGAGGAGACTGAATATAACCTGTTGTGGTTGTGGTGACCGATGACGACACATGCGATATTGTCGTTACTTTGTCCTGTTCATCGCTGTCGCTACTTGATCCATCAGTTTTTTTTTTCGTTTCAAACTTCCTGCAAAACAAAACGCTTCGATAAAACTTTATGTAATTAATTAAATTTTTACGGGAGAGCAGTCTTGTTCAATTATTTATAAATATTAAAATAAATACTCAGTTGTATATCAAGGATCTGTTTTAATTTGTATTTAATTAAACCACAAATATAATTTATGTTTTGTTTTCATAATTAATTACTGAAAACGAAACCACTGTTTAGTTAACGTTAAATTCATAAAGATTGAATCAATAAACTCGTTTTTAATAAAATAATAGTTTTTCTTAACATTTCCGTTCCACATAATCGATCCTTTCTTTCCACATCAAAAATATGCCAGATAAAATTAAAAATGATATTCTTAACGATTATTATACGTCTCTAGCTAGTATATCCGTTACCAAAGCTATTAGCTAAGAGAAATAAAATAAAAATACTAGCTCCAAGTCCAAGATTAAAGCAGTACATAACTTACCAAAAAACTTTCTGATATCCATTTTGATAAGATGATGAATGGAGACACTCTGAAACTTCACAACTTAACACTGAGATCTTATTATTTAATAAATATAAATCAATATTGACTAACACAGGCAAGCCGGTAGTCTTATATTCGCTTTCAAATTCGCTTGTTTAGCTTGTTTCGTTGATCGCTTCCAATTAAAAAGTGACTCGCTCGCAGTGGCTCACGTCTTTATATACTCAAACGAACATCATACTATAATGTACGGTAACATTCTACCTGGTCTAGTAACTGCTACCAAATTCCAGAGAGTTCATTGAACAAGCGCCATCTAGCGTCGAGTAGCAATACTAGGTTTTACAAGGATTGTAGTCGATTTATTCAACTGTAGGTGTTTCTTATGAACACTTACAGATGGCATTGTCCACGAAACTAATTAAAATTGTAAGTTCGTAACAATAACTTCTACTTTATTTAGGTATGCCGCATACAAATTATACAAAACTAACGTGAATGCTGGTGAACGGCTGTCGTAGAAAGAAATGCAATGCACATATACCATACCTACCTACATATTTTTACACTGTTTAATGGCCTTGCGTTTTGGCAAATCTGATATAGTCGTAATGAAAATGGCGGCGATTTTAAAAACGGATGTCAAAATCTTAATGTTATTCTGAATATTTCAATACTTTCTACAATATACATTAAACTTTGTGAATTTATTTACGTTTTGTCATGCGATGCGGAATTTATTAATAGGTAAGGAAGTCAATTGCTCGCACTTTGGTCGCTTTGCGGCTAGCTACATTTGATCTCTAGGGGGGGGGGGGGGGGGGCAACTGCCCCTTCCTGCACCCCCTTGGCGACGCCCTTGGTCGAAATCCTAATGATTCCTTTAAATTCTTATCGATTTCGAAGAGTCCAGGTCACAGCATTCGCGTGTGTTCTGATTAAATTCCATTTGCCATTTGACTTGACCATATCGGGGCATTGGCTAGTAAGCTCGGTTCCGCGGTATATGCAATTAGATGCATTAGGCAAATGACGGATGTGGATACGGCAAGGCTGGTGAAGGTACTTTGCATATTTTCACAGTATAATGTCCTACGGCCTTTGCTGTGGGGATCATCGGCGCGTATTAACTCCATTTTTATTTTACAAAAAAGAGCAATACCTGCCATCTACATTATGAATGCACGAGAATCACTTAAAGATCGTTTTAAAGACATTGATATCCTTACCTCGCCTTATCTTTGAAATTATTATGTATACGAGGAGAAGTAATATAGATCTGTTTAAAAAGAAAGGCGATATTAATGATATGGAAACCCGAGCTCGTGATAAATTGGTTATTCCTAAATTTAAATGACATAAGTCAAATGTTTCATTTTGGGTAACTGCATTCGTTTTTAAAACAAAGTTCCTCGGGAAATTGCTCAATTAACAGAAAATAAATTTAGATTGGTTATAAAACGTACATTGATTAGACATAATCGTACTATAAAATAAACGAGAAATCGTTTATTTTATAGTACGGTTTATTAAATTACAATATTTTCGTTAAGCCAGTACTTATGTATTAAGTATGTGTTATGTATTGTGTATTATGTATTAAGCCAGTACAGTATTTACTGGTTTAACGAAAATATTGTAATTTAATAAACCTTTTGTAAATTGAAGTTGAAATAATGATACCTGACTGAGTTTCTTGTCGGTTCTTCTCGGTGTCCAGGTTTTCTATTTGAACCGAACTAAAGTAGATTTGACGTTCAAAAATACCTTGTACTTGGGTTTACTTGAATAAATTAATTTGACTTTGACTCAGAGTGGGATTTAAAAAGGAAACCGCTAAATTAACTACAAAAATATATTAACTCCACGTAATGTTATACGACGATTAACTACACATATGCGACGAACATACTACGAATGTATTGTGAACAATGGAAATCTGTGTAGGTATGACATTAATGTTTGTATTTTTTTAGAAAACAATTTCACGGATAAGGTGGTACTTATCACTGGTGCAAGCTCAGGTATCGGGGCTGAGACAGCGTTACATTTTTCAAAATTAGGAGCAAATTTAGTTATAACTGGTAGAAACCAACAAAACTTATATCAAGTGGCACTGCGGTGTGAGGATATTTCACCGAATAAATTGAAACCTATGGTTATTATAGCCGATATTACCAAAGAAGTGGATGTAAAAAATATTATGACAAAAACTATAGATTATTTCAATAAACTAGACGTGCTTGTGAATAATGCAGGGATACTGGAGTCGGGTACTATTGAAAACACTTCACTGGAGCAATTTGACAGAGTAATGAATACTAATGTTCGAAGCCCCTATTATTTAACTATGTTAGCTGCACCGCATCTGATAAAGTCGAAAGGAAATATAGTAAATGTCTCTAGTGTTACTGGTTTAAGGTCTTTTCCAAATGTCCTTGCTTACTGCATGTCTAAATCTGCTCTAGACCAGTTCACAAGATGCGTCGCTCTAGAATTATCTCCAAAAGGTGTCAGAGTCAACGCTGTGAATCCTGGTGTTATAACAACTGGTATACACATGAAGAGTAGTATGGGGGAGAAGGATTATGCAGAATTTTTGGAGAAATGTAAAAGCACACATGCTCTGGGTAGACCTGGTGAAAGCAGAGAAGTCGCTTCTACAATAATATTTCTAGCAAGTGATGCTGCAAGTAATATTACTGGAGCAACTCTGCCTGTAGATGGCGGTCGTCACGCTATGTGCCCTCGTTAATAAATATTTTGTGTAATAAAGTGCAATGCAATTTTTATGAAATCTTTCATTTTATTACTAAAAGTAGAAAGTAGTTGTCATTACAAATTTTAACCAATAAGAAATAGTTTACAATATCAAATATTTGCTAAAAATGGCTATTGACTGTTACGGTTTATTGTTCCGTACACACTCTATAATGTGAAGTGTTTCATTGGCGATAGCGTCAGACGCGTCTACGATTCCATCGAGAGAACACAAAGCAATAGAGTGTAATATGTCGTTTATAATATTTCTCGCTTGAAGGTTCTGAAAAAAATAAATTAACATATTAATTTAAATTTTAACAAAGTAAAAATTTATTCATAGGTATATAGCATTTAATAACTTACAGTTTTCAGTATTTTGCCCTCAGTTTTTTCAATTTCATCAAAAATGTCTTTTAAACATATTTCAAAATTATCCGGATTATTCATACATGCACTCAGTTTACCTTCTATTTCTTCATAAATATCTTCTTCATATAACCGTGCTACATTAATGTCCTGTGTTTCTAGTAATGAGACCTTATTCGAATTTTCTTTTATGCAATTCGTCACGTGTTGTAATATTTGTCGTAAAATTTCCTCTATGTCTTTACTTTCACTCTGTGAAGAAAATAACTAATAATATCTAGATAAAAGTCAATACTTTTAAATGAATCATTTGATTTACTTACCTTTATGCATTTC
This sequence comes from Zeuzera pyrina, assembly GCA_907165235.1. Taxonomy (NCBI): domain Eukaryota; kingdom Metazoa; phylum Arthropoda; class Insecta; order Lepidoptera; family Cossidae; genus Zeuzera; species Zeuzera pyrina. The sequence continues at coordinate 18,113,499 of OU015624.1, forward strand.
TTTATGATTTCCCCAGTACCTAAAGCATTTTCGATAATTTCGTGAGCCTTTTCTTTTATGTTCTTTATTTGTTTTTTGAAAGCCTCGATGGCGTTATTGCCATGTTCTTTTAAATGTTGAATCCAGTTCGCTATTTTTTCCTGCGTATACTTTGCAATATTTTTGATGGATTCCCATGCATTAATGATGCTGTCCTTTATGTTATTCCAAACTGTACGTTCTTTAGCTATTCGAAGTAAAAATAGGTTTTTTAGTCCATCAATATCTGTTTGTGATATAATATCATTCAGTTTATTCAATTGTATGGGTTCCATAGACTGCGCGGTCTGTAAAAATAACGATTTAAGTTGTGCGTAATTAATATTTAAGAGGTATTTGGTATTTTTGTTAAAATATGTTCTTTATTACATACATACACGCATTGCATACTTATTTCACCTCCTCCAATTTCATAATTTCTTACACATTTCCGCCTAGGTATGGGAGTGCTACTGATATTTCCATCAGCTAACACTTTCGCTATTTGATCCTCATAAGTCGGCCTTTGGTTTTCCTTGGCTTCCGCTAGCACTCACTTTCGCTCTATAGATTTTCTTCCTCAGTCTTTTATTGCTCATTCTTACACTCATTCAAAATACATGTAATTAAATGGATAGGTAATCATTGCGTACCTATTTTACTTAGGTAGCGAAAATCAAATCATCTTGGACAAAATATCAAGTTTTTAAAACTGACGCTCTATAATTAAGTCCTCTTTCTATCTTCTGATCCTCAGCTCAGAAGGTAGATTATGGATACACAAGGTTATTACGAAAGGGGGTATAAATCTGTCGGGGTTCCAACGTGTCATTGTTGCCTTTTATATTTCAGGTGTAATAATTATGGGATATGTTTATTTTGTTTTTCATAAAAGAAAAAACATTCATTTAACAGGAAAAAAATGTACAACCCTATCAGTATCTCCTATACTCTAGCTAAAGGTTTGCTAGCGACGTACAAACGCTGATATTATGGTTGCATCGCCTTTATTTTTATTTTAAGGTGTTAGGTAACTAGAACTATTGACTTTTGGCGAAGTTGTAGAGAACGCAAGTTTTCCGTTGTCATGAGTACTTTAATACCCTTTCATATTTACTCATCCTTTCGAAATAACTTTGTATTAGCATGAAAATTTAAATTTTAGTATCACTAAGTAATAAACGAAATTGTGAAAATAATCAAAATATAAACCTTCGACCAGAAAATTAGCAGCGGCAATAAGAACGGACTGAACCCCATTTCGGCTTCTTATTATTGAATGTATTAACATGATTCGTTGAATGCCTTTTATACCCTGCCTAATGTTTTAAGTGGTAAACGAGCCAATATTTATTATTAAACTACTCAAATTTTGAAGTATATTAGTCAATAGGTACAGATAAATGTGTGGAACTGATATTAGAGGACAATAACTCGGTGAATAACAGTGGTGATGTGGTTCACAAATTATGTTAAAATACTGTTAGGAACCTAGTCCCTGGGTAGTGGTTAGTAACAGGTAACATAAATGAAAAGTGAACAGTTTGTAGTTTTATTTATTTTATTTGTTTAGTGAAATTAAGAAAAAAATCATCATAGTCTGTTAATACCCGTAACGTCTATAGATTCCATGTATTTATTACGCCAGTTAGACACCACGACAATTAACATTAAACCAGAGAATATGTAATTAAATTATTTGTATTGAAATTATGTATAAATGTATACATGAGATTGAATGACACGTATTTTGTTGCAAATATTACAGTAGTGAAGTCACAAATGAATTAGTTACTAGCATAAGTATTGACACATTGCAAATATCAACTGAAAGTGCTTTTAAACGTTCATGTCGTAGTCTCTACTAGGCCTTACAATTCCGTTTAGGAGATCCCTTTAACCTCGCTTTCGTTTACCTCACCCCCTTTAACTTCGCTCCCGTTACTCTCGCTTGCGATACTACCGCCCCCGATACTCCCACTTCCGTTAGTCTCGCTACCTACTAAGTTAGAAATTACTGATGAAGTGGAACAACTGCCGATCTCTACTAAGATCTTGGCTGCGCCCATTCCAGCTTCAACTAAACGTGCTCCAGCACACACTTCTAACGATGCTGGCAGCGTTGCTAAAGCCAAGTTGATGCGGGAAATCTGTAGAAGAGAATTTAAAATTTATTTTGGTTGTCATTAGTTTTGCTCATTCGCGCTGTAATAGTTCTTTTATAAATGAAACCTACTTATTAGTAATAATATCAACAAACATACCACTTTTTTTCTTCGTAATACTTACTATATTAGCACTTATCTACTGATAAGATTGGCAAACTTGTAAAACAAAATAAAAAATCAACAAAATATTCTGCAAATCTCACTTGCGTCTTTAAGTGCTTTTGTGACTCAAGCGTATTTTGAAGGTTATAGATAACTTGCTTTTCTGTTTATAACTGTTGACTGAAGATAATTAGGTATCGAAAAGTTTGATATTGTCTTAATATTCATGATGATTGTGAAGATTAAATTTCTGTTTATATTTTTATCCAATGGTGAAGAAGGGACTTTTCAAAGTTTCTTTCGATAAACAGTTATGTTGATATTTCGTAATCAGTCTTAAAATTCGACAATAGCTATTGTATTGCATTGAAATTTTCAAAATTTCTAGGACAAGATATTAAAATTAAAAAAATAATAACTCCATATGTAAACGGTTCAATATTTTTACCGATATTCCAATTTGTGTCACATACACAGCTCCTTTCAATTCAGTTTTTACGGCAACAGCACCAAGGCACGACGCAGTTGAAAGGAAGCTTCCGTTGTGTTTTTCAGTGCAATTCTTCATCTCATCTAAAGCATTATTGCCAAACTCGAGGGCTTTGCTAGAGAGAGTTGATAGCGCTTCCATTTGTTCCCTGATTTCATTAATACGGTTATCAGCGCATGTCGTAATTTTAGATAAAGTATCATTGAAGAGAACATCAGCATCTTGGCGGTGAGACTGGAACAGATATGTAAAACATGAACAGGTGTTGTATTGGTTTTTAAATTAAATCACGGTCTATTTTAACTATGATATTATCTAGCCGCAGCGATTTGTACATTTAAGGTTAAGTATAATAAAAAGAAATAGATGCTTACATTAACACATTCTTTCACAGCTCCTCCTGAGCTAGAAATTTTGTCCAATAAATTCTGGATGGCCTCTGCAATCTTTTCCCTCAGTTTTTCTAAATCTTTTAATACTTTTTCTTTAAATAGTTTAGCTTGTTCATCCAGTCCCGCGGTAAATTTGTTTACAGCTTCCACAGCCTGTTGACCTGCTTTTTGAAGGTTGGCCACTAATTCCTGAATCAGTTTCCTAGTAACATATTCGTTTTTAAGTACTGGTAGTGGTGACATACACATGATTATCATAACGTTTACTAGGTATGGAGTAGGAGTTGTTGTAACATGGCTTCGATGATTATTCACAAATCACAAATAAAAACTTATACCAGAGAGATCTTTTTTGTTTTGAAGCTAAAAGAAATTGTGCCGTGTCGTGTTTACATGTTATGTTGTGTACACCGTCTGTAATTGGTATTTAATTATTTTGCATTACATTTTTTCTATATAATTCTTGCAGTGGTATATTAAGAGAAGGGGTTAGGAAGGCGTTAAGTGGATTTGTGGCTTTACGGCGCCGGAAACCACCTCCAACTTTCACCACCCTGAAGACTAACGGACTATTTAGCCTCTCTTATTTGTACAACTTTTTTAACTAGCGCCGTTTATCGCGGTCGATGTCTTCGCAGTTTCCGGCACGTTTGTTACCCTGCCGAAATTATAAAGGGCCCAGCACGCGCAGTGGTCGTAGAGCTGTATCGCACACTAAAAGTGCACGAAACAGTAGTACCTCGTTTGTCTGTGTCTTTTTATTATTACATTAGATCAATGATGTTATAATACAAAAGAGGTTGATAGATTACGTTAGTACTAATAAAAGTAAAATATTGTCCCGGTTACACAAACACGAAAGCTGTAGGTACACTTTGTTTATGCACACTAATAAAACGTTGAAATATAAACAAGATAGCATGACAATTACCATAAGCAATGTGAATAAAATATTGCACTGCGTCGCTTTGCAATGTAAAACTTCATTGCATTTCAAACTAACAAATCACAAGGCTCTCTAAAACCATTGTAATAGGTCAATTTCAATTTCTTACTGCATTTTAAGCGAATCCGTGACTAATTCATAGAATATTAGTAATTAATGCCACAGAACAGACATTTTCAAAAAATATGATCGATGCCTAATGAGTTTAGACAGTAAAAAATGATGTTTGTTTTTTTCAGTTTCGTTTTTCTTCAATCATGTATATGAGAACAGATTTATTTATAAAGATATCCAAAATTTTTTTATTATAAATTTGCAAATGATGAAAATAAAACAACTACTTTCATATAAAATGGATATTATTTTTTATTATGCATTTACTATGAAAGAAAAATGCAGCAATTATTATTTCTAATTACCTTCAAATAAATTTAATTTATTTCTTTTGTCTTTTTCATGTTTTTTTCCATTTTGGGTTATTTTATTGCATAGAATGAAGTCGGACATACAATTGTATTTTTATATTATTGCTTTTAGTAAATGTAAACGATGATTAAAAGCGGGTGACTACGTCATCACATAATTGTGTATATTATAAAAACGTTTGGATTATTATAAGATTTTAGAATTTTGAATGTGCAATAGGCACTTCATGACATTGTTGGTTCTGTAACATTACTTTTTATGTTGTTTTACCAGGTCGGCACGCTTATTACGCAACTTGCAGACAGCATGCGATAGGTAATATCGCGCGATATCTGCTGTCAAAACGAGAATTTATGTAATGTAATTTGTATAGTGGCGTTAAATCAACCGCGAAAAGTGCAATTTATGGTCATAGAATAATAGATACGCAATCGTCATATATGATACCAATTTTTTATTACGATTAGTCACTGGTCGCGCAGTGATCGCGTGGCTGTTGTTGTCTGCAAATTTTTAGGTAATAACCCCGCGGGTTGGCTAATTAGCCAACTTTTGGAGTGCCACTTTTCGAGTGGATGTAACTCATCTACTTCTTTTGTAAATATAACATCATTGCATTAGATAATTAATAAACTTAAACCAAAACCTTTTTTAATAATAATTTAAAATTCTTTAGGTAATTGTTATTCATAAAAGTTATGTATATGATTTCTAGACAATCATGATAATATATTTAGTAACAACTCGTTTATAATTTCCCATTTGAAAATAAATAAATATCACTAATTGCATAATAAAAATAATGCTCCCAAGTTTTCTGGATTTTTAAATTGCGTCTAAATACGTAATTTCCTGACGTGCAACATGTTATTCTTTGTCTATAATTAAATGTTTGACCCTTGTCATGTTCACGTAACAAATCAAAATGACGTAAAAAGCGATTTAAATGTATTACGTGGATTATACTTTAAGCACGAAGCCTATGATTGAATTTTAAATATTTTATTTTTAACAAGCTTCGTTTCTATGTCAAACGAGAGTCTTTTACGAGCTTTTACAACCTTATGTTTTGATGGTATGGTTTACTTTAGATTAACACAATATTACCAATAGTACTATACGATAGTAAAAATGAATGTGTCAATTCGGCCAATAATTTGTTTAAATTTTATGGAAGATTGTAAATCTAGTTCTTCATTTGTGATTGAACGCAGTTACCTAAATTCTCTTTATATTTGTAGTGTGTAATAAAATTATTACAAATGGCCCTTTCTTTATTAAAATTACTAAACATATCTAAGTACTTAAAATAGTTTCTCTTTGAGAAATGTATGTAAATATATCGGATTTCCATGCACAAATGAGTTGGCGATAATTGAAGAAAATGGTGTAGGTTATATAAAAAATTACTTATTTACAACAATCTAGCTACCAACTGTTATACGCACAAATCTTCCTACTCTGTATTAATTGTTTCAGAAATAGTAAAGTAGACAATTGCACCAATTATGCCAAACTAAATGCTGGGCTTCTACTATAAGTACAATATTTCTACCATACAAGGAACTGGTAGGGCTCCCAGTAACACCCAACTCTAACAATTGCCAATTGCAACAATTGAATCTTTTTAGTTACTGCTCTATCATAATGTCCAAGCTATAAATAAGTATCTATTTAATAAAGATTTTATAGCGAGGTATTGTTGTTGACGGCGAGAAAGATGTAGGTAGATACACATGTATACAATTACGTATAAGAGATAATAAAAAAAATGTTTGTGAGTATACTGCCTCGAGGGTGTTAAGGATAAACTTAAACAATTTCGTTCTTACTGTGTATTTCCCAATATCTGCAGGTCACGACGTTGACGCAGAATCACAGCGTTATTATCCGTTGGAGATCCGCAAGATGTACAGACCTAAAGAGAAAACACACATTCATAAAAATTCACTCTTAGGTAATATGTAATGAGTGATATATTGGTGTTTGATACAATCACCGAAGTAAGCATCGTTACGCACTGTTACCTACTGGGTGGGTGACTTAATGGCATCCATATCGAGCGTCTACTTCCAGTGCGAGCGCTTCCGTAGTTGTTGGTCTCGACTACTGTTATATGGCGGTAAGCGATGGCCAAAGGCCAACTCAGTAACTTAGCCGCTAGCGCTTTGAATTAACTTAAAATTGCGTCATGGTGCAGCAAAATGTTACCCGAGTGGGTCGCAAAGCGCGCGCCACCCACATTCCGCGTCTTTTGCTTTTTCGCAAACAGTCATTATGCGCTGAAGTGTGTTACGCGCCAATACATTTGGAATAAGTGAGCTGACACATTCGGCACAGAGAATGGAGTGGGCGCATATGTTCGGCGTAGCGCAGTGTTACTCATGTCTAATAGCCTAATACCTCACACCAATCTACACTAATCCACACTGGAACCGCCTGGTGGAGTATAGTCCATCTATTTTCATCTCATTTGTGAGAAGAGGTTAGATGAAGGCACTAACCTCTTCTCACAGCTGGCTGTGGAAACTACGTAATAATATATGTATTGGGTAGTCTCATAATTTCAAATCATTTATTAGGATGATAGTATTCCAAAGAATTATTATATCATAGAGCACTACTGAAGTAGGTATAACATCATGTGTTGTGAAATATACATTTTGTAATTATGTATTTATTTTCAGGGCTTAAATATTATTAGTAATTAATTTGCTCTTCACAACCCTAACAATATTCATACTAGATTCATCTAGGAATGTTGGTCTTTCTTATTGACCAGATTATGGAAATTAAACTTCAAGATTTCGAACATTGTAAGTAAGTCTTAAGCAAGCAAGGAAGACATTTTAGAACTGAACAGTAAAACCGAAACCGAAAAATGTCTGAGACAGTAGTTTGACTACAAACTAGATAATAGATATTATTAATCATGGATGGTCTTCGTTGGCTTGAATTAGGTTGTCTACTACACGCATACGGGCTATACGAGTTTCTAGTGAGGTGCCCATGTACTTGTAGCTACATCGGAACCTCACTTCGAGGTCCAAAATGAAATGACAAAACTACAAGCAGTGGTGTTTTAAGATTACATTCCTGAAGTGACAGTAAAACTTTTTTTAATTTATACTTATCTTTTTTTTATATCAGAGGGGGCAAATGAGCAAGCGTGTCACCTGATGGAAAGTGATCACCGCCGCTCATGGACACCCGCAACGTCCATATATTTTAGGAAAACGGACAAAATATTTCAATCTATTAATTTAAAAAAATCACTTACCAGGGCTGCCAGTATGACTAATACAACTACACACTTCATTTTTCTTCTTTAGAACTTTTATCTGATTCAGAATCAAATTGATCTGATGTTGTTTACGAGAAACTGCGGTTTTATAGTGATTTCAATGAAATAATTATCTGGGAGTTTCGTGAGAACAAATACTAATATCTTATCATGACCATAGGATACAGTTCAAATAATACACCACTTCAGCAAATAATGAATTAATTTGTTTAAATGAATTAAATGAATCAAATGCACGTAGGTATAGAGATTGGTAAAAAATTGGCAAACAAAGATGATGTTATATTATGTTTGAAGTCGATCTTCGATTAATAGATGTGAACCGTGATCTTTATATATGAACAGTTAAATTAGGTGGCGATAATTGATTTTTAATAGTCGCACTGAGCAATGGATCACTTATAGATAGGTATTAAGAGATGTTCTAATTAGCTTTAAAACACGGTTCTTGACATCGTTATTAAAATATTAATAATAACAAAAAATAACTTTCGGTAACGCATTAACGCTTGGCAGTTGGACATCCATGCAATAGAGTATACACACATCTGCAGTCGAAATTTAAATTTAGATTTATTTGAATATGGCTAGTTAGTTTCTTGCTAATTTATCGCTATACTTTTAGGTAAAATTGAGATTGGTCCTCCTGTTTTACGCCCTTGAAAGAGAAAATGTAATAAATTTTTAAAATAGGTTTATCGTAAGAAACATCATCAGTTTTTCAAATATGAAATCAATTACTGTTATAGTAATTTGTAACTTTGTTTCTATATTAAATTAAGTGTTTAACATAAAAATAAAGTTTCTGACTTGGTTCGCGAAGTCTTTTTTTACCAAATTAAATAATTCAGAAACCTTCGAACCATATTAACAACTCAAAAGTTTCATTAGATTTAGTACCGCATAGAGGACGAACATACAAAGAAACATTCATTTCTATATTCATATACCATACCATTCCCGCCCGGATGCCACGAAAAGGGAATGGATAAAATAAATTTTGAAATAATTTGGAAATTTTTTAAATAAAATTCTTTTTGAAAAGGAATATATGTATAATGAAATTTACCAACAAAAACAATACTAATTTTACAAATAAAAAACAACAGAATAAGTATAAAAAGTGGGTGTGATGGTGTGGTGTGGAGTTTATCAAATTAAATATAAATGCCTTTTACATTGACCTTTTAAATTATAATTTACATTAAATAAAAAAAAAACCACTTTAACCATTGGTTTATATTAGATATTATTGTTCCATATTCATGTATTCCACTCTCGAACGATATCTTCAAATTTTAAATAAACTTTTCATAATTCTTTAATTTGTCACATAAACCTCAACACTATTATTAGATATGTCTCGGCGAGGTGCGAATAGTAAATATTATTCTTGGTTATGGAATTTTTGCGTTGGTTATTTTCTTCACATCATGTTAATTTTTCCGGCTTTTACTGAACTATATCTGTTCGTTACATCGTCTTTGTTTTTATAATGAAATAGAATATAATCTAGAGGAAAAAATCTTGTCCTCACTCTATCACATCCTTCCTTCTAATCCCCGCTTTTGTTTTCTTTCTATTCTTCAAAAATTCTCTTCTATTCTTCCAAAAAACATATTTAAATTTTTAACTTGCCAGTTCTACAATTAATTTCTCTGATAACCTCTAAGCTCATAAAAAAGGTAGAATAGTTAAAAAAAATGTTACAATACATAGATTTTAAAAATATAAAAAAAAGAACTGAAGGTATTTTTTTTTCCACGGAGTTTTACACAAATATAAATACATAAATACATACTAGAGCATTATGTTGATAATATAATTCAAAAATTGAATATTCAATCCCCCGGCCCAAATGAAAGAGCTCGTTTCAGAACCGCGTAGTAGGTACCTCAATTAGAAGCGGAGATATAGAGAAAGAAAGCTATGAAAATATATGAAATGTACAGGAGGAAATCGCGTTTGAGTATAACTTGAGAAGGGTGAAAGTTAGGTGATATCCAATGCTTGATGACAAATCTGTGCATCAATACCTTTCATTAAAAAAAAAAATAAGCAAATCAGTCGGATAGAACGGTCAGACAGATTCGTAATAGATTTCATAATTTTTTTTAATGTAAGTATAGAAAATAACTCAACTGCGATAATAAAGTTAAAAAACTGAATTTAATATTTTCTACCCAGATTCAGTTCTGTATAGTACTTAGTACATCTACAACATTAGTAATAAAAGTAGTATAATGATGCTAATTACTAAAATTAATTAAATAATATATTAAAATAATAAGTATTAAATTTATAAACAGAAAATTAAAATTGCATGTATCTACCGTTCAGTTTTCTCACTTTATCTTATTAAACCAGACTAAAAATTAGCAAATAAAAATTTGTTAATTCTTTTTAGTCTGGTTTAGTCCTGACTAAAGTTAATTATTAATTTTCTAGGTTAAGGATTAATTACTCTCTTTTTTCGTATTTATCTAACATTAAGTACGTACTAAATTGTAATCGTGTTATGAAATTATCGCACACAATTATAATTCTGTTATCTGATGAATATTTCCTTACGTTGTTTGTTGTCTACGGCACTTTAAATAACTGTAAATATTTAATAAATAAAAGTGTGTAGCAATTGTTTGTTTTGTAAATAAGTTTTGAACTAATTTTTGGTAAGTAGTCGCCGTTTTGGTAAACATTCTGTTTTATCTGAACATCATGCCAAGGTTCTAACACATTCGAATGAAAAGGATTACGAATAATGAGCTTGGATATTGTTTTTAATACGTGATAAAAAACGATTATTGAAGACTTAATTTTTTTGTTCCTGAGCTGGCGAGATGGAATTCTTCAAAATAAAAATACTGCGGGATTATTCACAAACGTCGGAAACTCAACTTTCCGTATCCGACAGGAAACTTTTAGATGATTTAGTCAATATGCGATTCACAAATCCGAAATCGTATTATATTTATATTAAATATATATTTTATTATATATGTATAGTCGTATTCACAAATCAAAACCGTGATTGAATTTATGCTTTCCGACGATCGGCCTTTCCGCCACGGATAGTTTCCGACGTTTGTGAATAATCCCCCTGATAAATATAGATTTATAAATAAAAATCAATTGCCACATGTATGAGGGAGCACCGCTTGAGAACGGCTCGACTGATTTGGCTGGTTTCTTTTTGTTGTGTTCGTAATTGTCAGCACAAGGTTTGTATGAAAGAAATTTTTTGGAAATGTCGCGGAAAAAGTCGGAAATTTAGAGGGTATTTTTGTATGAAAACCGCAATAAAAAGAATTTGTTATGTTGTTAGCATTCTACATCCTACCGGAGCGAAGCCTGGGCGGGTCGCTAATTTAAAATAATTATGCCTTATGTTCCTTACTAACCAAAACATAAATATGTAATACAAGAAAGAATCATAAAGAATTCATGGATGCGACACAAATGGCTACAGTTATCGAAGATATCTACATAGTACCTTATACCAAGCTAACCAAATGAATACTTAAGACACTTTTTGGCTCAAATTAAGATTTCCCTTCACATACGTAGAAAAATGAAAGAAAAACAGATGAATTGACAAACTCCTTTTTTGGAGTAAAAGAGCTTTATTCTTTGCTGTTGATCTTGGTTAAATTATTTCATTGTTGTGTCTACTTGATATTCCGACCATCCACTAATAAGCTAAACACTAATAAGGTAAATATCAAACGACGATTTCTCTGAGAAGACTTTTTTAAGTCTTCTTTCATCTCTTCTTAAGGCATCTTTGCCGAAAAAATATAAAATGGATTTTGAGAAATTCTTTTAGATGCCTTAACGAGTTTTTAGGAGAAAAGTTATGGGTTTGGTGTAAGGTGTAAGAGAAGAAAGGTTTATGTGAGTCTTATTACGTGAATGATTGAATGTGATTTGTATAGGTAATGCATTTGTAATCAGAACTCAAATCCAAGATTTTATGAATTTGCCAGAGAAAGTACTATTATTAAGGTATATTAGACAGAGAAAGTCCTTAACTAGATAGGGCCGATTGAAACAGCTTGCTATAGTTTCGACTTAAACACCAATTGAAGAAGACCTGAAAGAAAAAGAAAAAGGTAAGTTCAAAAACACAAAGAAAAGGAAAAGAAAAAAGAAATAGAAAGGTAAACGTCAAGGAAAGAAGACTAAGATACAGAAGGAAGATTTCAAAAGATGCAAATAGGTAAGTTATCCAGGAAACAAATGATACTTCAATCGTTATTACTAATCCCAGGATGATAAGGTAGAAGACGCAAGAAACAGATGTATAATATGCGGAATAAACAACGAGAAGTGACAGAGGTGTACTTTATGTGGGCTGTAGCCCTGTAGGCCTTAACCGGCACTATTGTGTGGGACGTTTGCGTTGTGTTAAATTTTGTTCGACTTTGATTACCCACAGGCCCATTGCCAACCATTGCTATATGATAGCGGAATTAGTAATTTTTATTAGGCGGTTGTTGTAATAAAGATTTTATTTTGAATAAGCTTTTATAGTTTTTTTCTGTACACTATGGCTGAATAAAAACTAAAAAATGCATCCAGCCTTTTTATAATATTCGCATCCATGCATTACATATGCAAATATGAATATATATAAGACAATTCTTTGAATTGACCAGGAACTTGCAAAATTTCAACGAACAATATTGTATTGCTCTGAAAACAAAGCTTTATTTTATTCCAGTACATACTTTTTACACTTTAATTATATTATTTACCTTAAATTATACTATCCTACCTGAAAACAAAGAAACGACATTTAAAGTTCATTAATTCCCGTTCCTTTTTACAATTTTTCACTTATCTTCTCAATATTTTTCTTTCGCAACTCGCAATAATAATGATATCTACCAACTACCCAAAACTACTATGTTAAAATAATAACGGTCGCTATTTTACCGACTGTGTTTTATACCATTGGTAGCAGCGCCATCTTTTATGTAAGCGGTGACTGTTTTACCGACATTCAGGAAAACGCGGCACAATATAAATATTCCAATACAGAAATGAAGAAATGTAATTTCTTTACATATAAATAAATATTTCTTTTCATTATTTCATTTCATTGGTAGTAGTTCAGTTTCAATAGAATTTCAACTCGAGTCTGATTTAGATTTTAGATACAGCGCATCGAAAATCTCTAGAAAAGTACCTAGATACCTTATTATAGTTTATATTTCACTAATCAGTTATGTAAAAAAGGTTATATTTAAAAAGAGGAATGATTCTAACTTGCATTATACTTAGCTACCTTTCTATTACTTATGTCGTGTTAATAATGATTTCACGGAAAAATTACATAGTTACTAAATAAATTAAATTGTGACACATGGTCAGGGCCGGATCTACCACATGGCTTTTTGGGCTTCAGCCCAGGGCCCCGTGGATTCAAGGGGCCCCCAGCTAAGTCAAGTGAAAGTCAAAAATAGACGATAAAGCGAAAAAATCCATAATTTTATTAAATTGAACAGATCGTAAGGTTTGCAGCCCTGCGAATCCTGCGATTAATCAAATCTATTCAATTAATTTAATTCAAGCCTACGTTCAGGTGTTGGTATTTCGAACTGACAGTTATATATTTAATCTTACCAATCACAAGCTGTGAAGCCGAGCGCTCCTTTTCCAGGATGGCATATATAGAGAATAAATACAGAACGACGATGTCAAACTCACGACTAAACCATTTATCCGTTTTGTCCATAAATGTTGATTTAACTAAGAACCTAGAACGTGAGGAGCAAATTAAAGAATTTGCCAAAGGAAAGTGCAGAAAGGTTGCTTTATAATTTGTCAATTTATTTACGGTTGTATTTAACAAACACTAAGGCATAATATATTATAATATAAATCAAATATTTTATTGTCTTATTTTTTTCTTATACTTTGAGTAATTAGGTGAGCCCCTAAGTGGTATTAGCCCAGGGCCCCCTAAACTCACGGTCCGGCCCTGCACATGGTCATTAACAAATGATTCCAAGTATATTTACATTAATTGATACCTAAGGTACTGAATACTGATTCATGACTATCATGAATCATGACATATCCAATTAAATACTTTGGCACCTACTAGCACAAAAATAGTTTAGATGCATGTCGTAAAACGTGATTGTAATACATATTATATTTATTACTGATTATCATTCACTAAACACAACTTTATTTTGTACAGGCTGTTGTCCGCAACATCGTCCGCGTGGAATTGAAAAAAATAGCCTATGTCCTTTCAAAATTTAAACAAAATCGGTCAAGCGGTGAAAGCCGATCAGACAAACATACTTTTCCATTTATAATATTACCACAGATTAATTAGTTACTACCGTAAAATTAGTATGGATGGATATATTATAGTTGTTATCCGCATCTTGATTGGAGGTCGATGATATTGGAAATTACCTCATATAATAATGATTCTGTTTTTTTAACACTTCCACATATGTAAATAGTGTCAAACAAAGTTCACCTCCTGCCTTTTGCGAGTGAAATTTTACAAAAATGAGAAACACGTCTCTTTATTTTTAGTAGGTAACAATATTCGTATACTTTCACAGGCGTTCATTCCTTAACAAATCCTTTATATAAAGTTCAAACCCCTCCCCCGCAACCTCAAAATGTAAGTCAGACAGCAATTTAAACTTAAAGCAGGCGTTCATGCAGGACTTGAAGCAAGTTTGAATTAGACTTTCTAGTTACCACGCGACGAACATACAATGTTGATGTAACAATCACAGCGCAGACAGACGACGCGAATATCTATTATTTTAAGTGATTGCTTATTTTTTTTATAGGCAATAATTATTTTATAGCGTCTTAAAATTTTACGAAGCTAAAATTTTTAAAATTTAAAATGAAAAAGTAACATTTAATTGTATAATATTATGTTTTTTAATAGCAATTCATAGCGATTTTGCACCAATTTTGAAGTGCCATTAAATGCATTCTTAAATTGAATACCTATTTATAAGATTGCAGCAATATTGTCAAAAACTTTGTCATATTTGGCTAGCAGCTTTTAATCTTTAATTAGGAATAGGCAATTTACAATCATAGAAAAATCAAGCATGTAGCAACCTGCTATGCTATCTGGGAAAGTTCTAAAAATTCTTTCTAACCGGGCCTCCGCATTACATAAGCTATCATCAGACGAAATTCCAAGATTCTAGCTTTAGTAGTTCCTGAAATATCGTAATTATCTAGTTCATCGACCTGATTAATCAGTCCCGTCAGTAAGAGAGTGAATGGTATTTCGCTTATGTATATATCCTTTGATTATGTATGTATGTACAAAAAATCAAATGTATTAAATTTTCCCTTTCTAATGTACCCAGAATCCATGATAAAATTGAACTGGGTGGGAAACAATTAGAATTAGTTGTCTGCCAGTTTTCTTGGTTTAACAGTAGTAGTTAGCCCATTGCAATTTACTCTTAAAGCAGTTCTTGGTTTAATAGTAAATTGCAATGGGCGGACCATGTCGGGGCATTGGCTAGTAAGCTCGGTTCCGCGATATATGCTATTAGACGCATTAATTGTAACGCGGTAATTGACGGATGCGGATACGGCTAGGTTGGTGTACTTTGCATATTTTCATAGCCTAATGTCCTATGGCCTTTTGCTGTGGGGATCAGCGGCGCATATTAACTCGATTTTTATTTTACAAAAAAGAACGATACGATGCCATCTACAGTATGAATGCACGAGAATCACTAAGAGATCGTCTTAAAGACATTGATGTACTCACCTTGCCGTCCTTATATATCTTTGAAATTATTATGTATACGAGGAAAAATATAGATCTATATATAAAGAAAGGCGATATTGGTGGTATGGAAATCCGAGGTCGTGATAAATTGGTTATTCCAAAATTTAAATTACATACTAAGTCAAATGTTCATTTTTGGGTAACTGCATTCGTTTTTATAATAAAGTTCCTCAAGAAGTCACTCAATTACCTAACGGAACATATATTTAGATTAGTTATAAAATGTACATTGATTAGACAATCATACTATAAAATAAACGATTTCGTTGAAGATAAAGCAATAGGCTCTCTGAATATTGTATTTTAATAAACCTTTTATAAAATGATGTTGAAAAAATGATACCTGGCTGAGTTTCTTGTCGGTTCTTCTGTGTCCAGGTTTTCTTTTCTCTTCTCTTTGAACCGAAGTAAAGTAGATTTGACGTTTAAAAATACCTTATAACTGGGTTTACTTGAATAAATTAATTTGACTTTGACTTTGACTTATGTAAAAAATCAATCATAGACTGTTCGGTTGTCAACATTTTTAAATGCCTGTAAGTTATTATTAGCAACATTGGTTAAAATTAATATATCATTCAAAATCTTTTAGGCGTTGAAAAGGAATCGAAATGTTTAAATATTTTTTATAATTATAATAATAATTATTACACATACAATTAGCATTAAAACAAAGTACTGGAATTATTGTTCCGTTACATAGGTACAGTATGTTGAAAATATAAAAGATAAAAATTTAAATATAATTGAAATAAAATTGAAAATATAAAAAGTCAATGCGTACATTGTGTTTGCGAAGGTAAGAAAGTTGATACCATTAGAGCATTATTTAACTGGAGGCTGAACTCTGAGAAGGTAGTTGAAGTCGAAAAATTTAACTTTGAAACATCTCTGTACCCCTGCATTTCTTTTTATCTTTTGCTGTTGGTATATTTACATGCGTATATAGCAATCTTATATATACAAGTAAGTGTATTTCCAGGAATTAGAAAGAGACAGAAATGAAACATTAGTGATAAAAGGTTACTCGAGGTCAAATAATTTGTCCTCAACTACCTCTTCAGAGTGCGGTATCTAGCTAAATTCAAAGATTCTTGGGTAGGATACGTTATATCGGGTAACGAAAGAACCATTTTCTTTAAATAATTAGCTGAAATTTTCAGATTGGTATGATATTTGAAATATTCGAACTAACTCTTCGGACCAAATAAAAATATTTGGTCTTATCCACAGACTTTAAATCAAGAAAAACAATACTTTCTAGGAGATGGCAAGGCTGTAGGGTACCTATTCAAAACAAAATGAGGTTTTCATTGAAATCCATACACACTAATAATAGTATAGTACTCATGTGTTAAAACCGTAGTTCGCATGCTCCTTGTAGGTAGTTAAAAAGTACACACAAGTACGATAATAAATAATGTTTTTCTAATTCTCAAAGTATGTTACCAGGAATGTATGATTTTCCCGGAAATTCTTATTGTAAGTTTTTAAGAAATGAATCAAACAGTGTAAAACCAAACTAAAAAATAAGTTAAGCGCCTGATAGAAATATTGATTGAAGTTATTATTATTATTTTGTATTTTTTTGTTTGTATTTATTTGTATTTAGTTATTACTATTATTTTAATTGTAACTTGTGAGAACTGAAGAGCTTATTCGTAGTTATTTCACCTCAATAACTATCGCTGATATTAAAATTTTATTATAGGCAGACATCAATTTCGGGAGCTTTAGGAACACAATATATGGATTACCTATTCCAAATCGTTTGCGTACGTAGTCATCATTATCATACTTCATGTGTTTCTCTTAGCTACATTGTGAAGGTTCAATGGTTTAAATGTTACGATTGCGGACGTTACGTGATTAATAATTATCAAATGCATCACTGCTTTGCATAATTAGATAGACGTCGTATTAACGAAGTAACCTAAGACCCTAATACATTATTGCACTTATGATTTACGGGGATTAATTCTGAGGATCCCAAGTTCGAATCTTCACCTGGTTAATGTAGAAGCCAAACAATTTTCTGGCCTTGTACATCCTAGCGGAGATGGACAAAAAGATATTGATGAGGATATCCCGATTGGATGAGCCATAGTAAAATTATACCAATATTTAAATCGGGTTGTAAATCAGATCCTACAAACTACCACCCAGTGTCGATATTGTCAGCGTTGAGTAAAATGTTCGAAAAAATAATGCTCAATAAAATGCCGGCACATTTTAATATTTGCAGGATATTACATGGTCAACAGTACGGTTTCACGAGAGGGCGGTCAACAACACATGCGGGAGCAAGCTTGTTCAAAACTGTACGGCTTGGGAGGAATCACGGGATGCGATTGGCGTGATTTTTG
This sequence comes from Zeuzera pyrina, assembly GCA_907165235.1. Taxonomy (NCBI): domain Eukaryota; kingdom Metazoa; phylum Arthropoda; class Insecta; order Lepidoptera; family Cossidae; genus Zeuzera; species Zeuzera pyrina. The sequence continues at coordinate 18,131,512 of OU015624.1, forward strand.
ATCTTTCCGAAGCTTTTGAATGTGTTTGTCACAAAACTTTAATTTACAAGCTGAAATACTATGAAATACCTACGTGATAAAGCTCTCGATCTCGTGATTTCATATCTGACTGGCCGAGAACAGAAAGTGATTGTAAATGGTGTTACATCTGGCGGTTTTAAATTAAAGATGGATATTCCCCAAAGATCAATTTTGGGAAGATCCTGTTTTTGATTTACATTAATGATCTAATGAAAGTTAGGGATACAGCGTGAGGATATGTATGTATGTAAAATAAAGACAGATTTCATATGCGCCGCTGATCCCCACAGCAGTAGGCCAAAGTCAAGTGGTTTCTTTTCGGGCAACTTCCCAACTTTGTTTTTTATAATAAAATTCTTCAAGAAATTACTCAATTAACGGCATACTACAGCATACTACAAAATTAGCGATTTCATTGAAGACACAACAATAGTCTGGAAATAATCCTTTCTACACATGTATTTGTTTTGCGCTGCAACACAAATGCATGTGTAGAGTTGGACGCTAAAGGTGCCCTGCCAGATGGTCGACCGCCTGAGGGTTCCTCCAGCCGAGCGATACCTCGTATGGAGGGCGGACCTCGGGCTCAAGGCGTCGCCAGGGGAGCTTTCTGCACCTGCGTGCTTTTCAACGGGCTAAAATGCGTCTAGAGAGCGCTCCACCTCTAGAGCAACAACGCCCTTACAAGATCCTCTTTATTTAATCAAGCTCTCCGATTGGTCACCCATTCGTACACAACTAGTGACGACCAAAGTGATAACATTTACAACAATGCCCTTACAAGATCCTCTTTATTGAATCAAGCTCTCTGATTTATCGCCCATTGGTACACAACTAGCGACAATCAAAGTGATAACATTTACATTGATTATATTTATCGCTATTTCTATATCTATCTCTTTTACTTTTATTTCTACGTAATATCTCTATACAATAATAAAATAATAAACTTAAAACTAAACTATTCGTAAAGCTACAGCTAAAATAAAAAGACAAAACATAAAATTTATTAAACACCACACCGTCTTTTGACGGGGTGGACAGACTATTATAAATTACTATTATAAATACGACGCGTTACAATAATTAGTCGCGAACAAATATATTAAAATATTACATTTTTATAATGTAATTTAAATTTTTGTAATATAATTTTAATTTACATGAGATTTGAGGAAGCGAAAGAAGTATGTAAGGGCCGCGACGCTTGGCGCTCCGTTCTCTCTGACTGCGTACGGCGTGAAAATATGTATGTATGTATTACATTTTTATAATAACGTAAAATATTTAGGTTTACCTTCCCACTTTCATGGTTAGATGAGTAATTCACGATTATCGTTTGTTTCTGACGAAATCGGTTGTTACTGTCTGCACCTCCTACACTGATAGAATAGAATGGTCTGTTCTTGGAATGTTCTAGCTAATCTGCACATCTCTTCCTGTTGTTTTTCAGGAATTGTCTTTGTCGAGATCATTCTAAATTGTGTTCGAAATCTATTGTTCTCTTGTCAGTATGACACTTATGTTGCTATTCAATTTTCAGAAACTTGTTATTGGTTAATGTCTTTTTAGGAGCTTGTTGTCTCTTCTTTTACCGGAGATGTGAGACTAGAATCTGAGTAGAATCTGCTAGCTTTTGAAGTTATTGTTTTTCGCGTTCTTTTTCGTACTGACCTAGCCACGGAAGGTCTGCGATGTTTTTGGTGGTGGCTCTGCGGCCGTCATAAATAACAAAAGTTTTTAAAGTTTTATAAAATTCTTTAGTTAAAAGTATTTATTTTTATCGTCACAATGCCGTGAGTATTTAATTGTATTTGGGAAAATCTTTGTTAAATTTATTATTTTTTTAAACCACGATTCCTAAGTTGCTATTTATTTTTGTTCATAGATCCAAATTCAATGTGAGGAAGTGTCTGTGGTTTATTTTACTTTTCACTTAACTATAAAAAGATGACATCCCATGATTGATCTCGTGATAAGTGGCTTGTGTAACTTTTGTTATTTTCTTTTAGAGTTTTCTTGGTGTTTTATGTAGAGTATTAATCTAAAGAATTTTGTTGCAGGGTTCCAATCTGAGTTCCAATTTCTATTCCAATTCCAATTTCAAGCTACTCTTATATTCTTGGTGCGAATACACATTTTCCTGGGTATATTCATTTTCAGGCTTTCCCTAAATAGTTTCAGGTTATACCTAATTACTATTTAGTCTTGCAGGTTACACCTATCTATTTTTACAGAGATTCTGATATATCTACTTTCATGTTGTACATATTAACATTGTTGTACATATTAATTAAATTACAGCGTGAGGATATGTATATAATTATGTATGTACCTATTAACAGGTGCGATAAGTTTATCTTTAGGATTGATTACTACAAGTTTCTGTATATGATATTTCTTTCATTAATTTGGAGGATATTATAAAGTCATTTTATGTATTGATCAGTGGCGTGCCTAGGGCTTCAGAATAGGGCAAGCTCGATATAAATGTTCTTCATTGTTTTTGTAAAAGTATAGGGGAACGCTAAAATATTATAGATTTCTAATTAATCATGACTTTGACACAACCGATGGACAAGAAGAGAGGAAAGAGAACGCTCCCTGTGTTATTTTTACAACAAACTATTTTTATAATACTTTGCTATTAAAAATGTACAGGCGTAAATACTTTATCAGTTCTTAACATAATAATATGTCTCAAGTCGCTGTTATCCAAATTAGTAAAAGAAATCACAGTATTAATGTGTTTACGTGAATTTATTTGTCTTTTATGGCGAAAGTTTAGTTTTTTAATCGTCATAACCAGATATTGTCTCAACTTTAAATAGTTTCGTCATTTGAATAAAATATATAGCACCGATAATAATAAGTAGTACCACCTACCTGTAACTTGATGGGACAACATCCCTAGACCTATATGATCAATCGGCTAGTTTCGCGTAGTGTGGACTTCTTCGATATTTGTCAAGACCATTGCAGGGACTGCTTGGCTGGGCGCGGGATTTCATTATTTAGGCAGTCACTGTGGGCATCTTGTACACCATGAATATTCGTAAGGACAATTGGTGGGACCACTCGGCTGGCTATCTGATTAACATCTTTTAGACTTTCAAGGTGGTAATGTACTATCCTGAGTAATCTTTTATTACTAACTTATAATAGAGTCAATGCACTAACATTGTTTAAGTGTACTTATTTTTCATGTTTATATTAAGAAACTATTTTTTGTAATTTTATCTCTCAATTTACTTATCAGAATCGAACTTATAAACTATTTTTAACTGTGAACTTTAAAACAACATAATAATATTTGTACAATTTTAAAATTATGAACCTCGAGGTATTCTTTTTTGTTAAATTATTTGATGATTAATTTTTGTTTTCAAATTAAGATATTCATAATCTTGAAACCCATGAGACTAATCAAGGTACTATAAATGGTAGTACTCTTTTTATAAATAAATTCGTGAAGGGAATTAAAAACCTTTTCACAAACGGAATCGTTTGTATTAATGCAGTTAAGGTGCCCTCTTCATAAATATATACTGCATTTCTCTCCAGGTTGGGCTATAAGAACCAAAAGACCATATACCAATTATCTAAACCTAGTTTCTTAACCTGGGGGTCGTGACCATTGTGGGGGTCGCGTGTTATTAAAGGGCTCACAGTCTGTTAAAAAAAATAAGACCTATATACAAAAGATTCGTTTATTAAAGGAATGAATTTTAGTGTAGCGTCATAAAATTAAATATTATCATGTAATAACTAATAAAAAATAAACTAATAGCTTACTTTGTTTAATTATATGATTAAACATGAACATGATTAATTAATTAATGCGATGGTTGGCTTTGTTTCTCACTTAAAAGTATTTCTATACGTGGATCATCTTTGCAAACACTCATAAATAAATTATTTTCGAGTGATAACTGACGATTACATATTTAATTTTCAAAACCACCATAGTCGAGAAACTTTTTTCGCACAGGTAAGAAGTAGCAAAGGCTATCAATGTTTTCAAAGCTTCTGTTACTAGGCTTTCGTACTCACGTCCCCATGCAAACCAAAATTTATCTAAATCTTGAGATAAAAATTCCAGTTGTAAAGTTTTACCAGCCGTAACTTGTCCGCTGAAACAATATTTTCATCAAACGGATTGAGAAACCATCTTTTCGAGAAATGATTGTTGTCTGTTGACTGTAAAACTGAATGGCAAAAAATTCACCTAATTTAACTTTCTCAATTATTTGGTTGTGAATATCAATGGCCATTTCATTAACACGTTACGTATCGATATTGTTTCATTGAAAAGGGGTATAATTTTTAATTTTTTACTTTTAAATCAATGGCAGCAAATAAAATGAGTCTTTCCGCAATATGGGTAGAATAGATTACCTCGCGACTCGCAGTGCTACTAAGTAGGATGCATGAAGTGCTGCAGCCTCATTACGGCTGGATTTTTTTATAGCAATTTGTTTATTTTTCAACACAAGTGACTTACGCTCGAATCATTTTAATGGTTTGCTTTGTAAAGACGGGTGTCTTGTTTCCAGATGCCGGAGCAATTTTGAAGGCTTTATGCTTTCCGCGGATAGGACTTGAAAACAAAGAACACATTGCGGCTTGTCATCTAATGCAATAAATCCATATTTTAAATATGTGTCGTTGTATAACCTGGTCTTTTTTTCACCGTTTCACCAGACGTAGAAGGAACATTTCGTTTTGTCACAAATTTATCCATTTTGATTTAACTTTTTTACTGTTGTTTACAAAAATTAAACACTGGGTGAGTGAGATAAGATCGTTGTTGTATGTACTCGCTTCCCTGTACTACTTCCCTAAAAATGTAAATGACAATGAAACTTTGCCTCGCGTCCTTTTGTTTTTATAACTAAGGCATTTAACATGTACGAACCTATGTAGTGCACGAGTCACGGGATGCGCGGGCGACTTATTTGACAAGTTCGTGCACGTACAACGCAGATTAAAACCTAGCCTAGACAGTAATTTTAGACCCTCAGATAGGCGGGCGCGATTTAAACGCGCGATTATTTATATTTGTAACGCGCGGTTTTGCGTTTTTCACGCCTGAGGGAGTCTTGAAAATTAAAATTATAAATAAACTATTACCTAATTAAAATATTATTATAATTATAATTTTATAGCGAAAGGCTCACAAGAGTTTATATTTAACTTTTTGGCTTTTTCGTGAGTCGCGATATAAAAATCGTTGAGAAACAATGATCTATAAAATCTCATGCCTACCACATAATAACAAAACCTTATCCAAATAGAATAATTTATACACATAGCCAACGTTACAATTTTATGGCTATTTTATTCTATGAAAATTTTTTTACGTTTTGTGGGTTGAAAATTATCTACAAAGGATTTAACTAAACACCATGATTTTGTTCAAACTTTAAACTTTAGTTAAGGTTTTAACTATTGCCAAAGTATGCTGAAGTTCTAATTTTTAGTTCTTTTTTAAGATTAACTATCTGACTGTAGAACTGAGAAAAATTAACTGCCTGTTTTTGCGCCTTTGGAAGTTATATGCAAAAATGTATGCCTAGTCAGAAGTGAAAATTGACTAATGCGTGAGATATCGAAGTTTCAAGTCATTATCTTTGGAGTTATTGATAATTGTTTGAAATAATAACTACATACAATAGCTATATGAACCGACTTTCGAATGTTAGTTATCAAAAGTTAAGTTTATTTCGATATAACAAAAGCACATTTTATTATGAAATTACTAATTTTGAAAGTTAGCGTTGAGAAATAGCTCTTTTTTTATCAAAAATAATCGGGATTTGTTATATGTATCATAAACCATGTCCAGGGCAGTATATCAATGACGGAAATAACGACTGACTGGTTATTCAGCTGAAATAACAGGAATTATCGAAATGTAAAGGAACTTTACATTATTCTTTACGTTTTGTTGTCCAGTAACATGATAGACATGATATATAAAATGTAGTAGCTATGTGTTAGAAACTGTAAGGTCGTATGTTAGCAGGTAGAATTGGTATTATAATTGTCATCTTCTGGACAAAATATTTTCATATATGGTGAGAATGTCAAAACATTGCAGTTTATTGTAGAACAATAATCAGAAGATGCACAGGAATCTCGTATCAGACTAAAACCGGCAGTTTTCAAGATCGCAACCAATGGAGACGTCTTTCACAGATTCCTTTATACATCAGGTTTTAAGGATAAGGATAAGTAGATTAGATATAGTTTTTATTAAATAACTCTCATTAATTTACCATTATTATGCTTTATTACTAATTATTTGAATTTTCCAAACATTAATAATTTAAATGTAATAGGTATACATAACGTGAAAAATGTTATGTTATAATTATCCACTCTATATTTGGAATATCATTTTTTAATGTTTAGTATCACAAAGAACTTTTATCGTAGTTTGTAAGCGAAATGACAGAAAAACCATGTATTTTAAACTATGACGATTTTTTTTTAAATAACTGATAGATCAATTTGATGAAACAAATGTCTGTTTTAAAGTAAGTATATTCCTAAATATTCAACGCAAGTTTGAAGTTTTTATCTTGAAAACCAAAAAACTTACAGGATTTTAATCTGAGTCACCTAAAAATTCCACTGTGCTTCACCGTGACGTAAAATGCACTTTTCGCGATAGATATAGCGCCACTACACGAATTACATTCTCATATAAATTCTCATTTTGACAGCAGATATCGCGCGATGGTGGCCGACGCGGGGTAATCCTCCAGCAAGTGCTGGGCGCTGTCCTTAGCACTGTAGTAAAATACTTCAAAATCTTAATTTTCCAATGATATATGATACGAGATGCGAATTATAACTGGCTGGGAAAATAACTTAAGACACCTGTGTAATGTATGACAGGTTTATAGATAAAACCTGTAGAAAAATCTCCGCGACGCGAATAAAACAAATGTTAAATTTTGAAAATTTTACCAGCTACCAACTACTGCTAGCGCAGATATATTTTATATTAATATTGTCATTTTTATTTTATTATTATATATGTGTTATGGTTTTTCAATGCAAGTCTGGGAGAGATACACAAACATAAAATATGGGAGCTGCATGTTTTCCAGTGAAAGTTGTAAAAGTCGAGATAGGACTGATTATAAGGAGCCGGGAAGAACAGTATATCGCCTCTTAACTATATATTTCCTTTTTCCTAATTGTAAGCTCAAATACTAACTGAAAATGACGTCGAGATGTTATTCTGATGCGCATTGATTCCCTATCCACCTGAATGGAAAATGATGTGAACATGCCACCTCTGAGCGTGTACTCATAGTACACATAACTACCCGTCGTTTATTGAACTGAATATAATAAATAATAATACTTAACGTTTCGCGTTACTTTCGTTCCCTTATAATTGACGTAATTCTAATAAACAAATTATCTTTTATAAAATTAATGATTGTAATTTATTTATTAATTTAGACACCAACGAACGGTTCACAATACTTAATATCAAGTTCTCAATTTAAGGGAGTTACAGTCCCGTGAACTTATCATACATACGTACATCACCCATTTCTGAATTTATTGTACTTACTTATATGTTTTATGTTTACCTAACGTAATGACGTCTAAAACTATTACGTACATAGGTATTTTTCTAATTCATTGTAATTAAAAACAAAAACTCTTAATAATTGTTCAAGAGTGAGTATAACATATGAATAAATCCTCATGAACTATATCTAGCGCATGGTCGGTTAATAAAAGATGTTCATTTCGGTCAATGTCGCGTAGTTCATGTGTTAATAATACGTAAATAAACGCATAATTACTATCTTCACAAATAATCTGTCACGATATTGACTTTACAACCGTACAAGGTAAAGTGTCTTAAGGTTGAAACCAATATTATTAGAACTGTTATCGTCCATAAACGATAAATGAGAACGTATCAATTGATATTGGAAATAATGACAACACTTGATTAAATAAATTTTAACAATACATACATGAGTTTTATTAGGTGTTATAATTATTGCTTTTTAATTAGTTATTTATTCGTACTTGGACACAACATGTTCTTTGTGTAATATATATTATACTACTCAGTTAAATGCACTGTTAAAAGAATCCGAAACTTTTTTAGTTAAAATAACGAGTTGAAAATAACAATAATTATATATTTTTCGATATTTTGCTTAGTTACTAAAGCACTATTTTTTTCTTTGTATTCGGATTACATACTCCGAAAATTTACAAGTCAAAATACTGAATAAAGTTAAAGAAAATCTACGTATATATAAACTAATATTATAAAGAGGTAAACTTTGTTTGTATGTATGTAATGGGTAAACTCAAAAACTAATCAACCGATTTCAAAAATTCTTTCACCTGTAGAAAGCTACATTATCAGCGAGTAACATGGGCCCTATTTTATTTTCAAAAAATGTCTACCCGTGCGAAGCCAGAGGGGTAACTAATCTAATAATAAAGTAATACGAGGGCTGCTATTTATGTATCCGGAACTGGCCAGTTACAGAACAATATTAAAAAACTAATTATAACATTTAAAAATGGAACTCTTGGGCTGAAGAATACAATTTGTTTCATGTAGCTGTCATTTGTTTATCCTTTGTGGCGTCATTTTGAAAATTGCGAGTCTTTATCACCATGGATTTAAGTCGTGAATATTTTCGTGCTATAATTTATTAGGTTTTTCGGCGAGGGCTAACTCAAAAACAGTGCATCGATCAACTCACTTCGACTTTTGGGAACGAAGCACCATCGAAAACTACTGTGTAACACTGGTTTAGTGAGTTTAATCGTGGGCGGTCTGTGCTCACGGACGAAGTTAAAGAAGGTCGCCCTAAATCGGTTGTTTTATCTCAAAATATGGATGCTGTGCGGGAACTAATAATGCAAGATCGTCATGTTACATATCGCGAAATAGAGGCGTCTCTGGGCATAAGTATGACGAGTATATATAAAATATTACACGAACATTTAGCTGTAAAAAAAATTTGTTCACGTTGGATTCCGCACAACTTGAGAATTGACCAAAAACGGGCTCGTGTCGATTGGTGTGAAAAAATGTTACAAAAGTACAATCAGGGTGCGTCAAAAGCTGTCTATAATATCTACACAGGTGATGAATCTTGGATATATGCGTATGCTCCTGAAACTAAACAACAATCAACGGTTTGGGTGTTCCAAGATGAGCCGAACCCAACAAAAGTCATTCGTTCAAAAAGCACTTTGAAGCAAATGGTCGCTTGTTTTTTTAGTATAAATGGACATGTAGCTACAGTGCCACTAGAGGATCGTAAAACGGTTAATTCTAAATGGTACACGACCATTTGTTTGCCAGAAGTCTTTGAAGAAATAAGAAAGAACAACCGACAACGCAGAATCCTTCTTCATCATGACAATGCTAGCTGCCACACATCGGCCGAAACAACTCGGTGTTTGGAAGATCAAAAGATCGAAGTAACGGATCATCCCCCGTACAGCCCCGACTTGGGCCCCAACGACTTCTATTTATTCCCAACCGTGAAGAATAAATTATGTGGTCAACGTTTTTCGAGCCGTGAAGAGGCTGTTGATGCGTTCAAAAAGCACGTTTTGGAGATACCTCAAACCGAATGGAAAAAGTGCTACGAAAATTGGTTCCAACGCATGCAAAAGTGCATCAATCATCATGGTGAATATTTTGAAAAGCAACAAAACTATAATAAATGCTATATGTTTGTTTCATTTTGTTATTCCGGATACATAAATGGCAGCCCTCGTATATACAAATACAAATTAATTGCAATTGCATACGAGGGAGCGTGTTTTTATAAACTAACTAGCGAATCCGACTGACGCTGTCATGTCCGATACAAATAAAAATCCTACAACCCGATTGCGGCGTCACCTACCGGGTTCAATTATGAATCTAAGCTATCTGGGGACGCATTCAAACCGACATACATTCTCCTGAGCGAAATAAAAAAAAATCCTAGAACCCGATTGCAACGCCACCTACAGGGTCCAATCGTGAATTTAAAACATCCATGGACTTAAATACACACAAAAAATTTCACCTATTCAGTCGAGCCGTTTTTGAGTTTTAGCGAGACTAACGAACGGCAATTGATTTATATTATATATAGATATCTATATTAATAAAAGTGTAAATGTTCGTTTGTTCAATGCTCGCCACAGCAACTCGTGAACAATGTAAAACTGAAAACGTAACATTACAATATGCTCTTGTTTAAACAAGAGCATATTTGTATCTATTAAAGTACTATCTATTGTGTGTATTGTAAGTAATGTGAGAAATATTAATATCTATTGACTACTCACTAAAGGAGTCTGATTTATTTAACCATTCCTTTTATATTACAGAATTATTATTGCAAACCACTTTCCAGTTACATTTGAACATTGTTATAATAATAATGCAGATTTTCTCAAATATGATATTGAAGCAAAATGATTTGTTAGGAAAAAAATGTAGTCTTAACTTTCTTTCGTGATGTACTTATTCAATTAAAAATTACAAAACATTTTTCTTGTGCTTATCCCTGGTCAAGGTTATTCATTTTGAAACACTTTCTATCTAGACTTGTCATACTCATAATTTAATATCATTAGTTCATTATGTCTGACACTATAAGTAGCTATATCAATCATGACTCTATCTACATACAGCTTAAACAGCACGTGCATGCACACAATTGACATAGGTATAAAATAATAACAGATACATTTTTGATTTATAATAACGCATCTCGCAACGCTGTATTTATCTCATATATATACCCATTACATATATATACTCATCGTTTGGATCTATGAATCTTAATATTTCTATTTTCTTATTTTATTTGTTACATTCTCAATGACGTCATACAATTTCTCACAGGATGCACAGAGCGTGTGCATTGCATTGGTTTTATTAGCAAGTAGTAAGCCCAAGAGATAGTAAAGCGGCACGCTTATTACCTAATTTGCAGTCAGCATGCGACAACCAAATATCGCGCGATATCTGCTGTCAAAACTACAATTCGTATAATATAATTTGTACAGTGGCGCTAAACCTACCACGAAAAGTACATTTTACGGTCATGGCGCAATAGACACGCAATTGTCAAACATGATACCAATTTTTTATTACAATTAGTCACCGGTCGCGCAATGATCGCGTGGCTGTCGCTGTCTGCAAATTTTTAGGTAATAACCCCGCCGAATGTATAATATTATATTAACAGGTTGCTACTTGTTAGCCTATGTTATTATAATCCTTTAGCGTACTATTACGACTTCCGCAGAAAGATAAACAGCAGGCATCGGCTGGCACAATCTTTGCCTTTTCTTAGGTTTTATCTTTGAATCAAATTGATACGTCCTATCAATTTGATCCTTTAGATTAAATCTTAATTTAAATCTTAAAATTAAATCTTAATTTTACACACAGCCTCAATGTGGTTTCAGTTCAGATTCAGTAACATCAGCAGTTAATATTCGTGATTGTTACACGAATATCAATTGTATTAGTTTCACGAATATTGCGTTGTAACATATAACATGTATGTAGTTTTGTGTCTGTAATAAATGAGTGTTGAATATCATTGAAAGTATCAACAATATCGAACCAGCGAGCGAAAGTGAATATTTAAAATTCGACCATATCTACTGCTTTTTTGTATCTATACCAAATACATATTTAAATTCAATAAGCATTAAGTAGATGTTATCAGGTACATATCTATCATTTTAGTCTCCTGGAAGCTCTACTGTATTCACTACCACAAAAACTCAAGGCCTTGTGCAATACAAACATTTTTGTTATGTTTTCTGTGGCGAATTTCGTAAATTGTATGTATTTTAAAATATTCACAAGTTAAAATACGTGCGGCCCCGATACCGTATAATTGTTTTGGATACAGTTTGAACGTCAGCGAAGTGTTTCCACGCACTTTAGGAGATTGGGCATGCGGCTCACATAATGTCAACGTCATACTTCGTGGTTTCGTGGTTAAAAATCGGTAAATATTCAGCAGTTATTTCATCGGTTTAAATGCATTATACGTATTTATTAAAAATGTTTGTACTTTACAGGAAAATGAATTAATGATGAATAGAAATGATGTAAAGAATATTAACCCTTGGCCTGCCTAATAAGATCTAACAGATACGCCACTAATTAAAAAGCTCTAATCTATGCTACTATATAAACGTCTAGCGTCTGTCTGTAATTAAACTTTTACTGTCGAATTTTGTGACAGATAGTTGTTTTATGACTAACTGAATTCGATTCTATAATTTTCTACATTTTTGTCTCTCTGCTGTGTCTGTCTGTCTGTAAGTCCTTTTATAACCGAAGAACGGCTTGACTGATTTTGATGAAAATCAGCACGTAGTAAGAACATGTGGTTGCGCTCATGATAGGCTATTTTAAGATTTTTTTTAGAAAATCTACCCCTATAGGGGTGAAACGTAAGATGAAACTTTGTGTGGGAAATGGTAAACCGCTGAACTGATGAAATTTGGCAGGGAGATAGTTTGACATCAGAAAACGGACATGGACTACTTTTTTTTAATTTTTTTTTCAAAAATTTACTCTAAAAGGTTGAAAAGGGACATGAAACTTTGTATGAGAAACACTAAATTTTGTTAATAATAAAATTTTGTGTGGTGATAAAACTATTTTTAGCAAAAATACGTAGGCTACTTTTTTTCAGAAATCTGCGAAAAGGGGGACGGGAGGGATTTGGACGAAACTTTGTACGAGAAATGCTAAAGCGCTGAATTGGTTATGATGTAGCATGGATATTATAGTTTGCACCTGGGAACGGACATAGGCTACTTTTTTATCAAAAAATTACTCTTACCCTTACAATAGTGTTATGTTTGGTAATCTTATAGTGTATATGTTTTTAAACAAAAATAAGAATATAGGCGGAATTTTAAATTATGTGTAAAATGCCACTATTTTTTTCTATATGTACACAGTTTTTCTATATTCTCCTGTTGTAACGAAGTCGCAAGATTTCCTTGAAAACAATAGCTTGAAAAATCTTCTTCGAAATAAATTCAAATTTCGGGCGACTCTAATATTTATTGATCTAAAACTACTTTATTTGAAACAAAATAACACGGTTAAATAAATCGGAAAATAAGTAAGTAATTTAAACCTCAAATTCCTTACGTAGTCGCCATTTCAGTGAGTAGAGTACATGTCGTTGGTGCACGTCTGACTTACGTGATGTGATTTTGTAAAGTATTGCCTAACAGATTAAACACAACACACATAATTTCCTTTATAGAAATGTGATTTGTCGAATTACTTACTTAACGTCTTGGGAATAAAGATGAAGCGTATTTAAGTTGGCAACATTCTTTGTTTTCTATTATATTTTGCGAGAATTGTAGTGAAATGTTATTTATTATATCCTTACATAATGATTTTGTTTTTTTATCTAAGGTTTTTTCTAGTTTTCGAAGTTTAATAAAATATATAAGTTTTATAAGTTTGGTTGTTAAATTAAACATTCACAATCAACAGGTGAAACATGATCCTCTAATTTTTTCGTTTGAAATTTGGAAGATTAATGATAGGATATATATCTAAATTTATGTCAATTTCTTGAAGCGTAAACATAGAGCAAAAGAGTTACTGTGTAGTGAATGTAACTATAAAAAATAACTAATCTAAATTATTAGAAATTGAATGCGTAAATGTGTTATACAAATATGCTCAATTTTTGTTTGCCCTAATTATGTAGTTCTTTCCGATTGGTTTACTTAACATAAACTTGTGTGTTTTTGTGTGTTGGCGCGTTCCAACGTTTATCAGTGTGTCACATTAATTTTATTGAAAAGTGTTTTTACAATTTCAGTAATTCTTAAATAAAACAAAAATCTTATCTTAAATAAAACAAGTTAAATAAATGTTAGCGAGTTCCTGTCTTAAATTCGAACCACTGAAGAGGTTGAAAAGAAGACATATGAAATCACGGTTTTTATGGAACGTGCGGAGATTAATGCGCCATCTAAATACCACAAAATATGCGGATAGATGTGCACTTTCTGCACAGTAATATCGCGTGTTATGAACTTGTGACCTTCACTGTATCCTGACTGGGTCACATTACATCATTCCTTATAAGTGAGACGTCAAACAGTCCGCTGTTTAGATCACATGACGGGCACATGAGAGCGATAATGTATTTCGCGTGATCTCTATTGACCTCGCCACCCCTCTATCGTTTGTGCAAAGGATGCGTTGATCAGGCCTATTTTCGCCAACGAAAGAGCGATTCAGTATAATTCCAATAGGTACTTAGAATTAGTAGCATTAATGTCATTGCAATAAACAATTAGTAGCTTTATACATACTAATCATAAATAATTTAATAAGCTTTATACATATCAATAAATATTGTATTTTTGAATATGAATAAATTATGATAGCATAAAATTAAAGAAAACAATAAGTTTGTTCATTGTATTTTTTTTTTCATTGATGTCTATTATTTATTTGAAATTTTTTTTAATGTACTTTACAAGTTTATTTTTGACTAATTTGTGATCACGTCACATTATCATATTAATTGCTTGTGTTCGCCCACTACGGGCGTATAACGCGCCCAAGATCACCGCCGCAGGAGTTTTAGTGGGCCAAATACCCACATAACACTGTCTTATACGCAGGTGATTACTTGCCAGGTACCTGCGGGGTACCTCTCTTACGTTAAGAAAAAGATCTCTTTCAATGCATGCTTCTGACGCCCGATCTTCATCTCTTCTTATCTATGAGAATCAGTAGTGGAATTTTGCAATAAAATATTAATTTTTTACATTTTCAAGCTGTTAATTATTAAGTTTAAGAATTACTTTTACCACATCAAATAATTTTTTGAGAATTAGGTATACAAAGCTGGTAAGGAAAATAGAGAAACTTCAAAAATTATACGATGCAAAAAAGGGTACCATAAATTTGAAGTCTTTGTCCGTCTGTATGTTTGTGTGCCTGCGTGCATCGTAGATCTCAAGTATATGGACCGATTTAAATGCGGTTTTTTTTATTGAAAGCTATTGAAAGCAATGTCGAGAATATTCTTAGCTGTGTTTGATGGAAATCACTTCAGCTATTATCAGAATATAGAGCACTGAGCATTATCCGCTAATTGTCTTGTGTTTCGGCTGTTTTTTTAATTTTAAATTTCAATTTCTTAATACTTTTCTTAGAAAAACTTGAAGAAAATAAAATTGCAGAATGTGTCAGTAGCTTATCTTCTTGCCCAGTCGTAAAAGTTGGCTAAGGGATGAGGCTTATATCATATCAAAACCAATCCATCGTCTCATATACCTATTCCTAATAATAAGCCGTATCTCTTGGCCGCTGCTACGGCCTGCTTGGGAAGATAAGCAACTGATAAACTTTATAGCATTGTCAGCATTGTATAGCATTGTTCTTCTCCCAATCGTGCATAACTGTCCCTTTGTGTCGACCATAAATAAGTTTAATAATATGGATTTTTCAAATCTATTACTCGCATTATTATAAACAAGTCACTTACAATAAATACAATGTCTACATATTAAGCAACGAATTCGGAAGTACAATTAAATATAATGCAAATTTAAAGTCGTAATGGAAGCGTTTACGGATCCTTTTTCCCTTTACGCCTATTCATGTCACGTACGATTTACGTATTCTGTTATAATTTCACGTCTACATGAAACATAGTTAATAACTTTTTTTGAAAACTCAGAGGAACGTAACCACAGTGACGCCGCTCCATAAGAGAGTGAGTCTGGGTTACATGGTGCTAATATTTCATGGTTATGGTTTTCGGCGCATTGTCAAGGGGCTCTGGAATAATAATAATAACATACTTTATTGTATACAAAACAACGGAAATAAAAGTTAGTATGTGTACAAAGTAAAATACAACAGGCGGTCTTATCGCTAACAGCGACCTCTTCCAGACAAACTTGCGATGGACAGAATAGTTGGAAATACCGTGGTATTTTGCTACAAACATATACGACATATTTATATACATACACAACAATATACACTCACACACAAACACGCATATACGCAAACAAATAGGCATTCACAATATATATAAATACAAACACAACTCAATACGTACCACAAGTTATAATGACAAAACTTCATTTGTAAGGTAAATAATAGACACTTTGATAGTAATGCAGTACATCAATATACACTCATCAAAAGTGTCAGTACGTTTTAGAGTATCGCCGCAATTGGGGATTATTATTTTAACTTTTTTGGATCGCTATTGATTCTTTTAGTGATTTTCACTATTTGAATAAAGAATTTTCTTTAAATTTTGATTAAAAATAGAAAATGAACTGTCAATCAGGATTCCTATAAAAGTGAATAGCATTTTTACAAAACCATTACAATTTCTGCATCGGAAATGAAAAAAATTGCATCGATATGGAGCGACGACATCATTTGACACGAGAAGAGATCATAACATCTGTCGGAATGTTGCAAGCTGGATCCAGGCAACGTACTGTGGCTGTCGCTCTTGGCACTACACAGAGCGTCATAAGCCGTATCTGGACACGTTATCGTATCACGGGCAGTGTGGCCGAGCGACATAGAGGACGATCTCGCATCACCACTCGCAGACAGGACCGGTACATCCAAAATATTGCTCGACGGAATCGTACTATGACCGCCATGATGTTGGCTACGAGGCTCCACAGCTCTTTAGGCTTGCTGATAAACGACCAAACCATCCGAAATCGTTTACGTGAAGTGAGTCTGCGTTCTCGAAGGCTGCTGAGACTTCTGCCTATAGCGCCCTGCAATCGTAGGGCCCGTTTACAATGGGCTCGCGAACACAGAAATTGGGAGGAAGAAGACTGACGTTGTGTTTGCTTTTCTGATGAATCTCGCTTCGGTATGAGGCCGGATACAAGACGTACTCGAGTTTAGAGGACCTCTGGACGTCAAGAACGTTTGAAATTTTGTCAGGAAGTTCATTCATATGGAAGGGGAACAATAATGGTTTGGGCTGGTATTTGGATCGGTGGAAGAACCTATCTCATTTGGATCAGGGGCAACCTCAATGCTCAGATTTATGCGGAGAGGATTGTTTCAGACGTGATCATCCCTCTGCAAAGCCGGTTGGATGATTCGTTTCGACTAATGCACGATCATGCACGTCCACACACGGCTAGAGTCGTAACACGCGCTCTTGTCGACGCTCGCATCAATGTTCTGCCATGGCCTATTCAATCGCCAGACCTCAACCCAATTGAGCAGGCATGGATATGCTTCAAAGAAGAGCTCTGCCGAGTATGGATGCCGTGCATACGTGCATGAGTCCCTCTTGTTATGTGCCGAAGAATTTCTTTCGGCTGAATTTCTTTAGCTAATGACGTAACCTCCTCGACACCTTCGTAATGCGACAGCGCTGTCGTTGCACTCGAGGTCGCATCGACGATAGTAGCCATCTCTTAGATCGGCCACGACTCTAAGGACCGTCGGCCATTTTAGACGTCTTTTACGACAGCTGGGGAAAACGCTGTTAAAATTCATGTTACCTTCACTCCAATGACGTTTTACCCATTGACATTACGTACTCTAATATTTGTCTATTGCATGTTCCCCATCAGCAGATATATAACAAGATCATTTGAACTCTAAACATATGAAGGAAAACGATAAAACATCTCATTCACTAGCTCATGCCAGACTTCCGAGGCTGTTTTCTAGTTTTCCTTATCAACTTACCTAGACATAATTGTAAATTATATTTTTTCCGAATAAGTATGATTCATTTATGCTGTCTGCGCTTCGCTGCTACATGAGCTAGCGTCACATTCATTTGTATTTACTAACCTTTTGTTTATGGCTAAGAGTATTATTAAAGCTTTGTTTTTTGCTCCTCGACGCTCTGTCCACCTGAACAAAAAATGACATGAATCTACCATATGTGTATATTTACATCTTTATGTGTATGCACATTTTGGAATGTGGGCCTAATGCAAATCTCTAGACTGTCTACCGATTCGCATTGAGCTCAAGACGTAGAGTACGGCTCCTATTCTTTCCCTATTCCCTTATTAGTAGGAAGAGAGCTGTATCTACCAGGGAGACGTAATAATATTAGTATTCAGTACTTAATATGCATAAGCTGTTAACTGTTAGAGAATATTTGTGAAATATAAATATAAAAAAATGTTACATAACTGAATGCCAGTTAATTAATTGATTCACGTCTAAAAAACTTATAAAAAAAAGAAGTAGAAATAACAGATCACATATTCCATTGGTCGGTACAGACTTTGATCAAGTGGGCGCCATTACTAGTGCCAATAAAGTAATTTTAAGTTTTCATGAAGAAACGAATGGGTAGTTGCACTTCTTCTCACTGCAAAGAAACGATGAGTTTATGATTACTTAAATATTTTGATATGAGAAAAAAACTGAAAAAGGTAATGAGAACTGAAACGATTAAACTTGAAGTTCGTCTACTCTATGTTTCGTGTTAACAGATTGGTACAATGCTTCAATTTCATATTTACAAATACCTATATATATACCTATGCGCAACTTACTTTCCGATTTCCAGCAAACAATTTCTTAAAAGTAAGAAGGAGACGGACCTTTACTGTGAAATAAAAACGCACAAATACCATAGGAGATTTAGTACCTAAAAATCCCACGTGATGTAGTTTCACTCCCAGGGGGCTGGGTACCTGTGTACACGTTTCAGTTGAGTTACCAACAAAGGTAGGTTATTGAGCAGCTAATTGTCAGAGCTTTCAAGCAATAAGGACCACTTATGGAGTTTTACGATTGACCATACGATTATAATGGGGACCAACGGTCGTTCCTTCCAAAGAAATAAGACGCCCGATATATAAGCCATAAGATCACCCATTCTCTAGGTGACAGTGCATGAAGTAACGTAATCTCAGTAATTGTATCAAATATCGAAGGGCCATTATGCTACAGTTAAAAAAAGATTACATACACGCTGTATCCCTAACGGAGTATAGTCAAAGAGGACGGAGCTCCAAGTATCTTTTTCGTACTATAAAAAAAGATAATATAATTAAATGACACTTTGTATAACATCTAATCTCATATATCACGTAGTTACAGTTCGTTAAGTTGTATTAATAGCCTTCAAAGTATCACATTCGAGGTGATCCAGTTACGACCTAGTCTAGATCGATTGTCGGTAAAAAGCTATGTCATTTATTGATAACTTTATTTTTGCTGTTATTTTTCTATTAGGTAACATTATACTCGTGGATATTTGTATTCGGCTGTGGAGCAACAATAAAAGAGCATTATTTATGTGAGTACATAGTTAAATACCCTATAGCTAGGAGCGGGCCCTGGTTAATTAGAACTTATTTCCCCAAATCGTTTCGTTTTTGACCGTCTCTCACCATTCTGCTTATCATAAATTCCTAAAATCTTTAGCTATCTTCCGCTCAAACTCTAAAATTCGGCCACCTAACCAGCACCGGGATTCGGTGCTGGTTAGGTGGCCGAATTCTATCTCTGGTATATCCTGAGGATGCTTCTTTGAGAGGCGAAACACGTGTCGATTTGTGATTTTTAGAGTTTGAGCGGAAGATAGCTAAAGATTTTAGGAATTTATCATATGCGATGGATTTCCGCAAAGTAACGCCTGAATCTATACAATTCTGCTTATCAACAGCTTTAACGTCCTAAACTGATTTGAGATTTATGCACTGCTGTTATTGCGAACAAACTCACAGTAGAGGTAATTGTACCATTGATTAATTTTATTGTAATGTCTAATTCTTCTCTATTCGCTTGGTTCTTTGCGTTCGTCGTGATGTCGATCAATTCAGAGTTCCCCCCCGGAGAGAATTCCTGGTTACTACCTTGACACACTATGTTCTATCTATAAAGAAATATAATACGGCCAAAACATTTTCAGACAGCCACGATTTTGATGGCAAAATTGTGCGTAGAAATGTATGACCGATCTCGGTGGACAGAGGTATCAAGCTGGACGCCACATCCAGTATTTTTATTAGAGTATTCAGTATTTAAAGTTATACATGATAAAACATAACCATACAGTGTTAGCTTAAGTTTAATAAACGCAGTTTGTGTGTTTTAATAATGATAGTAGAAGCTAGCTTATCAAATTCCTTGTAATAACCTCTATTCCTTTGCCCGACATTTATTCTCTTGTGCAGTTCGCATATTCTGTATTCTTTGATCTTACAGACCAGCATGGATTAGCCAAGATTTATGTGTAAGGTACTCTCGCGCCACTATATTTATCACGAAAGTCAGCCATCGGTGCATGAAATAATTCTTAAAAAAGCGCAAAATTAATCCTGTTTGCTTCGTAACAGCTGGAATAGTCTAGCCAGTTACTATGCTTTTGTTATATTGAGATTACAATTTATGGCCTGACATAATAGATCCGTGAGAAACACTGCTACATTTTATAACATCACATTAGTAAAGCGTTTAAATTCTAAACATGCGGTCCATTACCGCTTCTATGAAACCAGAGGTTTTAAAGCGTTATTGATAAGCGACAATGGAGTTGATCAACTAATATAACTGGTAGTCAAAATTAGTATAATTTTCATAACTACGCGGTAACTTACGCTTTCTTCTGAAATAGAAAGTCGTTTTGGCTGGATGTAGTTACTGTAGCCAGAGAATTATTATTTCAGTCTACAAAATTATATTTTCGTTTCATGGATATTAATGTAAATTATTTTGTCTGTTATGCTGTATTAAAAACAATGAAAGAGCTTCTGACTTTCATTTCGAGGCGCTTAAAATAATTTGTCGAATTCAATTTTAATATTTAATATAAAGTTATTATTACCTATTGTTTTCTGGTAAGTGCACATATGAAGTGTTTTATTACCCGAAGATTTTACAATTTTACATGTGAGTTCATTTCCAGAATGAAAGTTTTCACTTAGTGAAAGTCTAGATGAAATAATTAAGAAATAATTTTTAATTGTGTAAGGTGAATGATCTTCTTACTGTAGTAATTTTGTTAAATATTAATCGCATTGTATTTCGAAACTAAAATACCCGCTATTTCTCTATATAAATATGTATGTAACCAATACCATGTATACATAAGTAATATTCTAGTTCAGCGAAGTGAATAAATTGTACAGTCACACATAATGCTGATATCGATAATAAAAAAATATGATTCATGAAAAATTTGAAAATTTGAAAAAAATATTTTCATATTTCATATTTATTTATATTTTCGTAGAAGTCCGTGATGATTTTAAAAGGAAGGTTACTTATATGGTTTTATTCTTCGGTAGCATGATTTCTCTATAGGTAAACAATTCATCGTTTGTTGAAACATTGAAAATATTTTTAAATTGTATTACACGCTTCCTTTCAGACTTTTACAAATTTAAAACTACTTTTAATTTTGTCTATTTTTTCAAGATTTACAGTTAATTTACTGAATGGATTCCAATGCAGATTACAGACTCTCTACAGTCTAGACCTTATAGTCTAGTCCTTTTTACCACTGGGGTAGTTAATGCCATAAAACTTATGTAATTTATTGTCTTTTGTCTAATTCAGGTAAATAAATTTGCGGGTAGCTTCTACCCGCAAATGTTAGATAATACAATTAACATAATCTTGAAATTTTTTTTTATTTAGTAAAAATCAATTATTTTGCAAAAAGTATTTATTTAAAAAATTTATAGCTAATAAACTTTTTGAGAAGTGGATCTTGTAATTTATGAAGGTTGAAATTTACAACAGAAAAAATCAGAAAAATTCGTAAATCTTAAATAACATATCTTATTTATTACAGAAATTAGCATGACCTTTAGGCGAGCTATTCATTTTATTAAGAAATTTACAATTAATTGATTTCAGTTTCCAAAATCAGCTATCCATTCTGTCAAATGTTCTGAATAAAGCGTTCACACCTATTATAATAATGCGAAACGATATACAACGAACGGGATTTCCGAACAAGTGTTCTGCTTGCACAAAAAGCAATTCTTTCGTAAGAGCTTATAACCTAAAGCGATTACGAGTGGACCGATGATATCACCAATGATCAATTTGATTGTAGCTTTCATTGTCTCCTACATTGGGTATACGCCAGTATTTACAATTATGTATACTTAGGTACATATTGTAAGTATGTAAAAAATGTACCAAAAATAAAATAGTAAAATACATTTATTCTTACCTATGGAATACTTTTTGTATTATTGAGAAAAGTACCTACAAAATTTTTGGCTAGGGCGAGTGCATCTCGGGCATAGGAGTCCCGTCCCACATTTTAAGGAATTTTAATGTTGATGTTATGTCCGTCCTCTCCTACTACCCCGTTAGGGATACGGCGTGAAGATATGTAAGTATTATGTTGATAAAATTAATTTCTAGAGCTCTCTATAAGACTAAGGACTTTCGTTAAGAACATATTTTTTTTGTAAAACTTCGAGTAACTTCGAGTTACATTTCTTGAAGTTTTGAAAATTTTAAGTACAGCAGTTTCGGCGATAAGGGTGAAGAACAATGGTCAAATCATTATGAGAAAAAAATGAAGTCCCAAAATGTGATTAACAGACAGAGGGCCAGGCTCTAATAAATCTGAAATGAAGAAGTTTTATTATCTCTTTTTTTTGCAGATTTTGTTCTTATGTTTTTCCTATTTTTGCAGGACTAAGGTTCGAATATTGAGGAGAGTATTTACTTAAGTTCATATAAATCAATGCAAATAGAAAACAAACATCCACGTTGTAGGTAAGTAGGTACCTAAATTCATCAATTATTTAAAAAGAAAGAATAATAAACTTATATATTTTTTTAGTAGTTAAAGTAAAATACATTTTATTTTGCACTTGAATTTTAAATAATAAAGAATAATTATTTTGTACTTTTTGGATTTTTCGCCGTCGCTTTAATTTTTTTCTAAAAAACTTATTTATTTACTGACACGGACTATATTTTGCGGAAGTTTATTACTTCCGTGGCAAGTACCCATTCGAAGCATAGATTGGTTACAAACTTACAACCATATGAACCATATTACAACATTTACACTACATTTGGATTAATTTTATTCTGGGGCATCTACAGAAATTGATTAAACTGTAAATCTATTTTACAATTACTTGAAATTTAAAAAACTAATTATTTCTTTTATTTATAACTGCTTAAACTTTAAAATGTTTAAAATCGTCTTCGGTTTTTTACATATTAACAGAGCCCCTTTTTATAACAATTAACTTACTCTTGGTATACGAAAGTAACATCTGTGTATGTTATAATTTGTAAAACAACGTGAAGCAATTCTATAAATTATGTAATTTCGGAAAACATTTTTTTTATCAAAACAAATTATCAGTATTTATCATGTTACTGTGTCAAGGTCATCATAAAAGAGCTTACTGAGAACTTAGTAATATAACATTTTCTCTAAATTATTATGTTGAACTATTGCCTACAAATAAGTGTTTATGTAGAACAAGGTTATAAAACTGAACTACTAATCTGTTAATTTTAAAGAAATTATTCCTTAAATAATAGTAGGTAAGGACTAAAGTTCTACGTTGTACTGTTTCATAAACTCAAAAAGTAAGCTTGCCATTCGTCACACATGGTTGTAATGGCAAGTCACGAGCTAAATAGCAATTAAAATGCAAAAATCATTGCAGTAACGCTAATTGTTATTTTTAAAACCTTTTTATGTAGTAATGCGTGCGATTTCATTTTATATTTTAAAATAGTTACGCACTGACTCATGTAAATGTTATTCGTTCATATCGTAAATGTTAAAATATTGTAAACAATATAATTTGCTACAATATTACTTTCTATAACATGCAAAAGGAACGCAAAAGATACTTTTATCAAGAATATATTATACCGAGGTGCATATCTACATTTTTTATTTATTATTTCTAGAATCTTGGAAAGAAAATAAATGCATTCGCAAAAGATGGGTATAAGTACTTTTTATTTAATTCTCCTATTCACCTCCCGAGTCAAGGATGATTTACGTAATTTTTAAAATAAATGATACGTACAAATCATTGAGGAAACTCTTTAAACACAGCCACGTGGATTTTTTACTAATGACTCCTAATGAGAGCCCATGAAGTGTTCGGTAGAGTCATTTAGAAGTAGATATACTATCATCGTGGAGTTTGAAATAACCGCTCCTGAAATTCTTACAATCAGTAAAATCATATAGTTCCGAGACAATTTAAACAAACATTCCAAATTATCTTGGAATCAGAATGTAAAACTCTGCTTATAAAAAAATTTAGAATAAATACATAACAGAATGTACGCAATGTAATCTAATCGTTGTACTTGTAGAAGGTATTTTATCTTAGAATGGTTGCCTCTTAAACGGTATGCACTTATATTATCTCAAATATTGGTCGGAATACTTGTTAATATGATAAAGTCTATAATAGACCTATCCGTACAGAAAATTATGTCTTGATGAATTATGTAGGTACATATTGTTAATAATATCAAGAAGTATCAATAAGGAGGTTCGTTTCGCTCGAGATAACCTCATAATTTACTCGAGAATATCGAGTAACATTTCTTAATGAATATCTAACTAATTATTATTAACTTTAACAAAACTGTAAATATATACAAAGACGTTAAAAAATATGTACTTACTAACACTCAAGTTATTTAATATTTCCAATGATTACATATAGTAACTTTAAATACAGTTAGCTCATAAATATTATCTACAAAAACATATCTTTTTTTAAATAAGTGGTTATTACGAGTACATTATATGCGTTACATTTTAAACATTTCAGACATTTCAGACATTTCTCGACGTTGTAATTAAAAATAACTAATAAATTCTTTGCTGTATGTAGGGCGTGATGGA
This sequence comes from Zeuzera pyrina, assembly GCA_907165235.1. NCBI lineage: Eukaryota > Metazoa > Arthropoda > Insecta > Lepidoptera > Cossidae > Zeuzera > Zeuzera pyrina. The sequence goes on from OU015624.1 coordinate 18,156,456, forward strand.
CTCTGTATTCTAAATGTATGTTTGTATAATTATATTCCACGTTTAAAATGTTAAATAGAAGATTCAAAAATAGTCAAAAATAAATCTATAAATCTATCGAAACTCTACATACCTCTCCTTTTCATAAATATTTTTTTTATTTAACTACATCCATATGTCTACTTGAAACAAAAATAAAGATACGACTACATACTTATAAACAAGTACTTATCCTTATTAATATAATGTAATGAAAATGATATAAAATATGAAATACTAGCTGAACCCGCGACTTCATCTGCACGGAAAATTTTTTCGTAGATTTCCCGGATTAGGTTAGATTACACGTACAATGTACATGTACATACGTACAAAATATATTTTTCAGAAAAGCCTACGTCTGCCTCCGGGGACATACTGTCTCTCTCATCACAATTGGTTCAGCGCTTTAGTATTTTCTCATTCAAAGTTTCATACCTTTTTCGCCATCTGAGGGATATATTTTTGATAAAAAAAGTGACCTATGTTCGTTTTCTGATGTCAAACTATCTCTATGCCCATCATAATCGGTTTAGCAGTTTACCATTTCCCTTACAAAGTGTCATCCCCTTTTCACCCCTATAGAAGTAGGATTTATAAAAAATAAAACCTATCATGTGAGCGATCACATGTTCTTACTACGTACCAATTTTCATCAAGATCGGTCAAGGCTTTCTCGAATTATAAAAGGACATACAGACAGAAAGACACACAACAATTTAAAAATGTGGTATAATCGAAGTCAGTTAGTCATAAAATAACTATCTATCCAAAATTTGACAGTAAAATTGTAATTACAGACAGATGCTAGAGATTTATTTGTTACTGTAGATGACTATTTTATTTTTCTGTATTTGTTGACATAGATGTATAGTAGGGAATAGGGAACTCGTGTCTCGAAGTTACGGGACTTTAGCCAAAACAGGTCTCGTGTTCCGCCATTTTTTGAACTGAGACTTGAGTCGAGACATTATCTATACTAATATTACAAAGAGGTAAAGTTTGTTTGTTTGTCGATTTATCCAAAATAGTAATATACGGCATCTTGGATTTGAAAATGACGTTATTCTCGTAATCAGCACTCAGAAACCTAGGATGTGACACCCATATCGATTTCTCAAAAAAGTAGTATTCGCCATTTTGGATTTGAAAATGAACGTCATTTTCGTAACCTGCACTACTAGAAACCTAGAATATGATATGTCGATTAATTCGAAAAAGTAATATTTGCATTCTTAGATTTGAAAATGAACATCATTTTTGTAATCAGCACTGCGAGAAACCTAGAATATGACACCCCTGTCGATTTATCCAATAAAGTAATATTCGCCATCTTGGATTTGGAAATGAACGTCATTTTCGTAATCAGCACTCCGAGATGACCAGAATTTGACACCCATATCGATTATCCAAAAAAAATTATATTTGCCATGTTGGATTTGAAAATTCACGTATAAATAACTTTACATAAACTTTCAATCATCATCATTTTACAGACCATAATGTATAGTTAACTAAAGTTTTAGCCAATTCAAGTGTTCAAACAATGTTCGACGCGATTCTTTAAATTGATATAACTTTTTTATTTATAAACTGATTGAAATAAAACAAACACTAAATTTTAAGTGAAGCTTACCACAGAACATTAGTGAAAACCGCACTTAAATCGGTTAAACCGTTTCTAAGATTAGCGCGCACAAACGCATAGACAAACAAACAAAAATTCTAACAATAATTGTTTTGAGTTCTATTGCGTAGATAGATGCCCCCAATTATAGTTTTTCTCATATATCTTCAATGTACAGACAGCGATCAGTTACATTTTTATTACATGTATAGATGAGAATCATAGACTGTATAGTGATTCCAGCGCCATGTCCGAGCAGCAATGGTGAGGCAAATCAGATAAGCTGTCTCGCTTGTACGTATGACAATATCAGATAAGCTGATGGGCCGCCATTTCGTTAGCAAAAAGCACACACCTACCTACATTTTATGTGCTTTTATTTGCTTCACTTCGTTATATGGGACATGCCTCGAGTTAAAATCTATGATAAGAATCATATTTTTATTTTTCTGAAATGTCTGAATCAATAGAATAAACAAATATTATACAAAAAACTAAACGAATGTTTCATTTCGAAATTTTATGAAACATTTGCCTAAAAAGTGTTGTCGGTACAAATGACATTCTTTACTTCCACATGTTCGAAAGTGGCCACTAATTGCATTTAGAATCGTGTTAATTAAAATAACAATTGTCGGTCGGTATATCACCGAGCGACACGACGCGTACAGTGCTTATCGAAAGTAGGTTGACTAGCTAGAATACAGACACGACTTGGATGTATACAAATTAAAGTCTGTGATTGTCTGCCGATATGGTTATTTTCATGTTACAAAAATCTGAATACATGTTTCTTAAATTTTTGTTTGTCTGTCAATCTTTCTGTCTGTTTGTTTGTGCGGGCAAACTGTTGAAATGGTTGAACTGATTTTGGTAGGAGTTTCATTGGCAGATAGATATATTTTCAAATATTAATTTAGGGCTATTTAATACGGAACAGTATCAAATTTAACGTCGAATTAAAATATCTCCAATGATTAAATGAATTCTATTAATATATAGCAAAAATTCAAAACACTTGATGGAAGATATTAAATAAATAGCAAGATAAAATTATATTAAATGTGACGTCAAATTTAAATTTTATCTCTTAAATTTTATCTTTATTTTATATCTAAAATTGATAGAGAACAGAAAGAGTATTACACACACGTACATAGGAGTACATCTCAATAACACTAGCATCTTACAGACATAGTAAAGGAACTCTTCTCATTATCTAGATATCTAGAACAATATATGTTCTGATTTAGATGCTTAACAGCCAATATTATCGACGTAAATACCTTCATTTCCGTCCTAATAGAGAAAGTAAAAATGATGTATTTAGGTGTCATTTTATATATCCCGTTTGTTGATAAGGTGTTTATTTATTTCAACAAAACTATTACTCGTCTAAATTCGTTTTCTATTTGCTTGAATGACGTTATTTGCACATGACACCTTTTAGCAAGAATTTTTAGTGAAATTGAGAAATTAACGCTCGACTCGAATGCTCTTCGGCGAGTTATCTTATGCGACTCTATACAGTTGTGAAAGGGATGTGGATGGGAAAATTATCGCTTCGCTTATAGACAAGACGTAAAGTTCAAGATTCTTTGACTTCTTTTTTGACATATTTCCGTTTAAATTTGTCTCGTTACAGATGATGCGACTTGATGTATTGTAGTGGTGATAAAACCTTTCTCTTCACGCGAAATTCTCGGTTTTCATACGTAACATTAAATAGTACTATGCATTGTTGCAGATAAGATTGTCTAGCACAGTTATTATCTATGATGAATGATATTGATATTGTATGTGATTCGATTCGAAAGGAATCATATTATTACTTTCACCTGCCAAATATTAATTTACTGAATACTTACTGCAAATCACGAAATTACTTATAACATTCAGAATTTAATTATTTTGGAGAACAATAGATTTGCTCAATACTAAAACTGTTGTTTATTTGTGAAATATTAAACAACATTAAATAATATATTATCTAATTTTCAGTTTATCTGACCTGTTTAATAAAAATTGTTTAGAAATAATAAAGTTAAAAAAAAGAAAATCCTAGACATATGTAACATCTTTCCTTAGTAATGTATTTAATGTAGCTTAGCAGATGCCGTATAAGGTTTCCAGAAAAACTGGTAAAGATAAGGCCTGAGGCGACATGTTATAGATTATAAAAACTGCCATGAATCTGACTGTTGAAGTCAACTGCATTATGAAATTTAAAATATAGATACATACACATCCTCACGCTGTATCCTCAACGGGGTAGTCAGAAAGGACAGAGCGCCGAGCTTCGCGGTTCTTACACACTTCTTTCGCCTCTTCGAATCTAATCATTCTCCTCACGCAATTTCGCCTAGGTATGCGGGTGTTTTTGACATTTGCGTCAGCTAACACTGGCTATTTGATGTTCGTAAGTCAGCCTTGGTCTTTCTTGGCTTCTGCTATCACTCTCTTTCCTTCAGTAGAATTTCTTCGTCAGTCTTTCATCACTCATTATTTCCAACTGCGCGAATATTCTAGGCATTCCTTTCCCCATTTTTAAAATAACACTTTCGTACGATCCTGTCATACTGCGTATCTCTTAGTTGCTTATTTTGTCCACAAGGGTGACACCGCGCACATTTCTAAGAGATCACATTTCTACCTTACTTTCACTCGATTTCGGGCGTATCCAGGCCTCACTACTGTACAATAAAGTTGGTACCGACACCGCATTGTGGCTGGCTATTTTGGCCGAGTTAGATATATTTGCACTGCCCACAAATGTGGCTAGAGCATCGTTTATTTTATTGCCAGCTGCTACCCGTCTCTCCACATCCAACTCACATCTTCCATTCCTAGAAAATACACTCCCCAGATACACAATTACATTCACTTGTTTTTCACTTTCACAAAAAAAATTAAAACATAAAATAAATATATATGTATATATATACAGACGGTTACTATTTTTTGAGTTAGTCCACAATTTGAACATATTAATGTTCACTATTCTCCACTCTTTCGTTATATCACTGCCGGAAATTGTAAAGTTGTTATAATAATACATATAGACTTTTTAACATATATAGTTCTCAGTTTCAGATCTATATTTCACAGTTTTCGATTACAGTTGAGTTTTAAATAGTAATCAATTTTATTAATACCAAAAAAGTACATACATTTACAAACATAAAATTACACATTATCTTAAATAATAAACTTTCTCAAAGTTGCCGCTTAGAAAGCTGTCATAGCTTAAGGTACCTAGCAGACTGGCAGCATTGCCTCTTTGAACAGCCAAACTGATTCGTTGGAACTGGTCACCGCTGGCGTTCCTGGAGTCTTAGAGCCTGTAGGTATTGCGCGCAGCGACGGCAGGAGACCGGATGGTTTGACGCTCATTTCTTGGAAACTTGGAAGATCGCTGGTGTGGGATGCGACTTGTGTCGATACACTTGCTGTTTCCCATGTGCCGGTGACTTCCAAGTCAGCAGGTGCCGTGGCCAGCGCTGCCGAAAACTTGAAGGGGCGTAAGTATGCGACTCTCTCTGAAAGTTTCATATTTACGCCCTTTGCAGTAAATATGAAACTTTGGGTCCCTGGGGCCCCGAAGCCCATCGACTGGTTTCTGATATTTGTAAGAGACTGGTCGAGGCTTCGAGAGACCGCCGGGCTGGCAGCTTCTTCCGCCAACGAATCAATTTTATTATATTCTTTCAAAGCAGATATAGTATGACAAATAGTCAAAATGTAGACAATATAAAACAATGAGATTTGTAAGGTCATCTCCCTTTGATTTGTTGTGATGCAATAATGAATTTCGGGGACTTTTCCTAAACTCAGCAACTCAGTTGACGCTACCTTTAATAAAGAATGATTTATTTGTTTAGGTTTACGCTATCCATTTCTGGTATACGCTTACAGTCTCTAGTCTCTACTCTCTCTACGAAGCAAGTAGTTAATACAATAATTTACATTCTGTAATAAGTATCCTTTTCGGGTATACCCTTACAGTCTCTACCCACTCTCTCTACGAAGCAAGTGGATAATACAATAATTTACATTCTGTATTCCATTAATGTCAACTGTGACGTTAACGTACACAAAATATTTGTCTCCAGTTTTTTAAACGTTTGCTCCAAATTTTGATGTCATTGTGGTCGAATGTATGAATAAAAAGAAATTTTTGATGGAATGTTGGAAATAGCGCCTAAAAAGGATTGTCGCACATTTGTTGTTTTGGGATTGAATCAGCATCATCTTTCTTTATACATGAAGCGTTATAGAGTTACGTTAAAGCTACATACAAATAATTCTGAATATGTCGAGCTGAGGCGACACTAATCTGAAGCCGTGCGACGATCCCAAATTGACAGACTGTTGTTAAGGTCAAGTTCTGTTCATAATCGATTTAAATAATTTTGTAAATTTATTATATTGTACAATGGAATAGACAATTGTTTAACCTGTCGCCGAATTCTATTAGAACATATACATTATACAGTTACTTTAACAAGCATTGGACTAGAAGACAACGTAATCACTATGCATTATTCGAAGTGTTTTCGAGACCAAAGTAATTATTTGCGTGAGTTTGGTGTAAGATGTTATTTTCTGTAAGTGTTTACGTACATCGTCTTGTGACAAGTAATTTTTCCATTACAAAGAAAAACCGGGTATCTAAATAGCCTCAATAATTACAAAAATATTCATAAAGACAACCGACTCACATTATTTCTAAGGAAAATTATTATATTAGTGAATTGCCACAAAAGTAAATTATTCAATTATTCAGTATTTGTCTAATAAATAATGAAGTAATTAGTACCTATTGACGTAACTATGAAACAATTTTAGTGGGTATTATTAACATTAACATATTTCATTTTATTGTAGAATAACTAAAGTGTAAATGTATGTGTTCCTCATCTTTATTGGTTCCTCTAAATATATAAAAAATATTAAATATATAAAAAATATTAAAAAAATAAAACGCAAAATAATGTGTTATACGTTTTTGAATTCGTGGTTTAAAGAGCTTACATTTGATATCTCATATGATGTCTCCAAAGAAATTCAAATTGTAACCTTTTATTCAAGTCCTCAAAATTAACTTCTAAAAGCAGGAACCTAACTTTTGAAGGTAACGTGTGTCTTTGCGTCATCATTTGCTATTCTACTACTCCAAATTTTAGCTGATTCAAAAAGTTTCGGAGAAAAACGACTGTGAAAAAGAAAGAAAAATGACGGACAGGTGATCACCGCGGTAATTCAATTCCATAAGTGTTCTTTTTTAGAACTTCAGAACAAAACGGTTTTTCGATTTCCCTAAATTCTAAACAATTTTTTTGACTTTAACTGTATTTAACATGATGTATTTGTTCGCTTTTTGCTGAATAATTAATTTTAATAAACGCAACATAAAATAAACTTTATTAATATTTTACGAATTTGTTATAATGACGCTTTAGAATTTTTAACTGCCTACGGACTATTAATTATGTATAAGTCGAAGTTTAATATGCCCTTAAACTCTCCTATTTTGGAATTAAAGAGACGTCGATCAACGTTACAACGCTCAAAAATTATGAGAAGACACGCTTCACACTACATGGATCACATAATTCAGGAAAGGCCTAAGAGGGATAACAAGTATTAGGTAGGAAAAATGTATATTTTTGTAATTTACTTTAACAATAATTTTTAAGTACACAGAATAACGAAGTTTTAAAAAAAAATTTTCTTCTCATGAATACAGATATATACCGACATACTTCTTGATCCACATGTTATTGCATAGAAATGCTGAGAGATTTAATTAGATGTTGTCTAACTTGTTGCATGTTTCAGTTAAGCAGAGTCAAATCTAATTTCTAATATTTTTGTATTAAAGACTAGATTAATAGTAATATATTATACATTAAAATAATAGTAATTAATATTACTATTAATCTAATTACTACTTGAGGATGCGAAAGAATGTAAGTATGTAAGGATCGCGAAGCTTGGCACTCCGTCCTCTCTGACTACTCCGTTAGGGATACAGCGTGAAGATCTGTAGGTATATATGTATATATTATTAGTAATAATGAGGATTTGTATTATTACCTATTGTAGAAATGTCAACACACATAATATGTTCGTTTTCAGGTAATGGAAATTGCGCAATATGAGCAGGAGCACGGATTCCACATATTTATATTTCATTTAAATATGCCAGATCTGGAATTTTTACATCTATGTATGAGATCAGGTTTAACGACCGACATCATCGGTCAAAAGGGATTTAATTGAAACACCATAAACGGAGGTCCAAGCCGCACCTGCGCGGTGGATGCATCGTGCATTTCCACGAGAGTGTAATTTAATGAACATGCGTTAATGGTACTATCGACTTGAACAGAAATTGCTAATCGATAAATGTATGAAAAGATATGCACACACATAAACACATACATACAAACATAACGTATTATTATTGGCCTTTCGGGGAAGACAGGTGAAATTGCGATTGTCAGCTTGTAATAGATGCAAGAGTAAAATTTTCTCTAAGCCGGTGTCGACTAGAATCCTGTAGCAAATGCAGATTTAAAGCCGTGCTCTAGAATGTAGCTTGCGTAAAATGCTGCGTCTCCGAGAGGAATGGTAAGTGTGGGTTCGTAATGTCACAAGGTGGACTGAATAGATATTTGCATGCAATCCCCAGATATTTCAGAGGTGCTCGTGGAATGAGAGTGTGTACTTCCGCTGTATACGCATTGTTGTCATATTATGTTAGAGGAGATTGATTAAGGGGAATGGAAGTTGGGTGATGCATTATACACTGCGTACAGCAATAACACTGAAAGACACCTCACGGGAGAGAGGCAATCTTAAAGACTGCGGGAACGCAACGTAACCCCCCAAGAATATCCATGGGGTTCTCTCGTCCAGTCGCCATTCGGCGCCATGATACATCCCTGGGATTATTCGCAAGATGTCGGGGCAGTCATTCGTATGTGGCTAGCATACTACTTGGATCCCCAACTATCTGCGGTCGAAAATGAATCACACGATCGAAATACGACTTAGTCCTGTGAGTTATGATGATTTAGTCCTGTGAGTGTTAATTGAACCGATTTCAACATTAAAATATGAGCAATCCACATAGCATTCGTCTCAATTAAAGGTCACTAACTCAAAAATTAAAACATTGAATGTGGTATACGACACAAAGTAACATAAAAAAGATTATAACCAAATCTATTCAGACACTAGTCTGTCAAATTTCTAGACCTTAAATATTTTTTTAATGATGGATTTCTAGCTTTCTATATATGGATCAATTGCAATGGGTATTGCTAACTATATTAACTACAAAAAAAATTTATCAATAAAAATAAAAACTAAAATAATGAATATCCGACTGCGGATTCAACAAAAACTTACAAAGCAAATTAAATTATTGTAATTACTTGTATTTATAGCTGGAATCGGAGGCCATAAGCAGTGGAGAGATAGATGAGTATATTTTTATTATTCGACTAGAGAACATATAACAATGCACTCCAAAAACTTTGCCTGCGCCTAAATAAACGACTACAAGTGTCTATGTAAATTGAAAATAAAATATCGAGCATTTCATATAGTACGCGTTTGCGGTGAGACATAAAACAACTGAAAGAATTAAAAAAGTTCACGGTAATACCTCGAAGCACTATATGCGGAATTTATATACGGAAGTCGTATGTATTAATAGTTGCCTCAATATATGTACTGCTTCCAAGTTCATAGTAATGGTCGTTTATATCTATGTAGCTCTGATATTATAAGACCAATAATTCCATCAGCGTTAATTCAGATAGATGACGTGCTAATGGTTAATCAGAATCCGCTTCTAATGGTCATCGTTAAGTTGTAACATGCAACTATTCACCTATTCACGAACAATGACATAAGATATTAATTGTACTATATAATAAAAAATTATAACCTATAATATACTAAATTCTGCTTCACTACTCTTTTCAAAATTTTCGTTATAAATAATATGATGTTATCAAATAATATGTTTTCTGGTTGTTTTAGGGTTTGTAGTTTTAGTCCATTGCTATTGGTTATTGATTGATATTGGTTATTAATTTTTTTCTATCGGTTATTGTTTATTGTATTTTATGTACAGTTTACATTTTATTTAGTAACTTTCCGTGTTAACCAGATATGGAAGCTATAATACACTAAAATTGGAAGTCGAAGAAGATTCGTTAAATCAACGACAAAACTGTGATTTATTTCTTAATTATGTAATACAAGGTTTATACAATCTTTTGTTTACAATAGCCTGACTAAACCGGATTTACGGCTAATTGCAGATAATTGATAATAATCAATCTTTAGAATCATTATATTATGTGTATACATAATGTGTATATAAAAACTCTTGAAGAACTCTAAAGGCTAAATAACATTTTAGATAAAACTAGAAAATGTAATTTAAGAAAGAAAGGAAAAAAGGTTTCCGGCATTAGAGGAACTCATAGACGCAATTTACCCAGTACAATTTTGTATGGATCGCTATTATATACTCTAAGCCCTTTAGAAGCTCGTTTCAAGACCGAGACCTGGGTTTCTCGATGGTGAGCTGGAGCGCTTTCGAGCCACCTCCATACGCCTCGTAAGCCTTAGTCCTTTCTTAGCTGCGCATTAGCATCAGGTCCGCAAACACCAATACGCTACCCTGAGTTTGGAGTGAGCCATTGGGACTTCGTTGATTGGCGTCATTGGCTCTAGAAACCAGGCTGTTTCCTCCTCTGAACCAGGTAAGATTCTCGCTTTGGCACCTTGTAAGTCGTAACACGTGGATGTGAAATGACATGAAATTACATATATTAGGTATGTCCGTCCATTTATAAATAATGTCTATAATGAATATGGTACTAATGAATAACGCAAATTACTTGTAAGTAAACTGATACTTCTTAATCATAACTCTACATATAACTAAATTTTTGTAATATTATTGCCAATTATAAGTTTATTATCAATAGTACAATGCACAAAAAACGTACAAGTCAATTCAAAACAAAACCTGATCTACTGTACGGGTACATTTCATATTGTCAAAAGAAGTCACACACATACAAACAGTATAAATCGTTTCCTTTTTCTTTGCCTTTTGAGCGATATTATAAATCTTGTTATTGTTTGATATATAATTTTGATAGTTGTTTTGATACCTGATTTCGTAAGATCCGACTTATAATCTTCATTGGTTGAATTATCAATTTTCATTTAAATATCAATAACAAAACAAATACTCTCCATTTTTTCTGACTATCCTATTAAGGATACAGCGTGAGATGTGTTCAAACTTTCACGACTTGAAAACGGTGTTAGCCTTCAAGTATTAACACTATGTAGATCATAGACCCGATTAGAATTGTAAGAAGTGCACATACATTAATAAATACAATCATCAAAAGTGTCTAGGGATCAAATACGCCGAGTATCGCCGCATTGAGGATTATTATTCGAACTTTTTTGGATCGTTATTGATTCTTTTTAGTGATTTTCACAATTTGAATAAAGAATTTTCTTTAAATTTTGATTAAAAATAGAAAATGAACTGTCAATCAGGATTCCTATAAAACTGTGTAATAGCGTTTTTACAAAACCATTACAATTTCTGCATCGGTACTGATAAAAATTGCATCGATATGGAGCGACGACATCATTTGACACGAGAAGAGATCATGAGAGCCATCGGAATGTTGCAAGCTGGTTCCAGGCAACGTACTGTGGCTGTCGTTCTTGGCACTACACAGAGCGTCATAAGCCGTATCTGGACACGCTATCGTATCACGGGCAGCGTGGCCGAGTGACATAGAGGACGATCTCGCATCACCATTTGCAGACAGGACCGGTACAGCCAAAATATTGCTCGACGGAATCGTACTATGACCGCCATGATGTTGGCAACGAGGCTCCATAGCTCTTTAGGCTTGCTGACAAGCGACCAAACCATCTGAAATCGTTTACTTGAAGTGGGTCTGCGTTCCCGAAGGCCACTGAGAGTTCCGCCTATAGCACTCTGCAATCGTAGGGCCCGTTTACAATGGGCTCGCGAACACAGAAATTGGGAGGAAGAAGACCGGTGTTGTGTTTGCTTTTTCGATGAATCTCGTTTCGGTATGAGGCCGGGTACAAGACGTACTCGAGTTTGAAGGACCTCTGGACGTCAAGAACATTTGAAATTTTGTCAGGAAGTTCATTCATATGGAGGGGGAACAATAATGGTTTGGGCCCGTATTTGGATCGGTGGAAGAACCTATCTCATTTGGATCAGGGGCAACCTCAATGCTCAGATTTATGCGGAAGATTGTTTCAGACATGATCATCCCTCTGCGAAGCCGGTTGGATGAATCGACTAATGCACTACAATACACGTCTACACACGGCTAGAGTCGTAACACGTGCTCTTGCTGACGCTCGCATCAACGTTCTGCCGTGGCCTACTCAATCGCCAGACCTCAACCCAATTGAGCACGCATGAGATATGCTTCAAAGAAGAGCTCTGGCGAGTATGGATGCCGTGCATACCCCACAACAACTTTTTGACTTGTTAGAAAGAATGTAGGTGACCATTTCTCAAAGTGATTTTGATGAACTGATTTTAAGCATGCCAAATCGCTGTGATTGTGTGATTCGTGTCAATAGTGGAAACACAGATTTTTTTTTAAATCTTTACTATAAAAATTAAAAAATCCTCATTTTTTGCCATTTAATTGACGACATTAACTTAGGTTAATTTCCCACAATTTGGAAAATTGTAATTTTTCTTAATTTTTACAAAATATAGGGATAAGTTGTTAACTTAAACATAGGAATTAAAGTAAGAAGCCAGTCTGGAAGACTAGATTTGATAAATATTAATTGGATAATTTTTTATAGTTAAAAATGTACTTGATCCCTAGACACTTTTGATGTGTGTAGTATGTATTAATCATAAAACGCACAATAAATAATATTAATTAATCATAAAATTGTAAAATATGTTATATATACTGCAGTACAGTTATTTAGTTGTCTGTACAGACGCACACATAAATTATATATATGCAATTATCTTGGTATATGCGAATGCCTCGTAGCGATAAGTATGTAATAATACGACATACGTAATAAAAGCAGCTGCAGTATGTTCACCTACGCTTCTGCTACATGTGAAGGCGATGTACTTACACACACATATTATTTAATATACAATATATATTCTTTGCTTGAAAGTCTGTCTGTATATACATACTCACGGTGAACAAGTCCTCCGACCTTGAGACCTGCACTGCGGATACTTTATTTGTTGTTTTTTTCCGTCTTTTTCCGCCACTTCATAACATAGTTTCTTACGAATCTTGTATTGATAAACTTAAGCAACAATGGCCACAAGTCGCAAGTCGTTGCCATTTAACAAAATATGCGTCCATCATTATTCATAACATACATACAACTGAGAAAATTAACTCTAACAGTTTATTTATTGCTGGAGTATAATTAGCATCTTTAGTTTCATGTTTAATATTCCATAAATTACATTTTGAACATTTTCGTTTTTTATAAAAACCTCGTTAAATAAATGATAAATCGGTGACGAGTTGCCATGACGAGGTAATAATGAGATTCGGGTGTTGATTGCTGCATTATCCTTACGAGGGCAATAGGGCGATTTGGTTGTCGGGGCTGGTTCGAAATGGTGGAGGCCAAGTGCCGGCGAAGTGACCGGGAGAGGTGGCAGCGGCAGCGTGCACACGCCGCTCAGTTTACAATCGCGCGCCACCACTGTTGCGCGCACGGAGCCACTCACCAAAGCACGATCTCGCGCAATCACCGAATTGACCACCTTATCGGACATATATTCGTTCTATCAGACGTTGCATAGCACTGAACAGTGATGAGACGACTAGAGGACTACTCGGACTGTGGAAACGGGAAGTATAAACAAGTGTGACTCAGTGTTGGTCTAAGATTTAAACACCGCTAGTGGTAGAACGCACGGCGCTGCAATAGAAGGACCAGACCCATGTGTGCCAGTCCTTTATCCATGTTCAAGGAGATAACGTGATGTGACAGCTATACGTGTCGTAGTGCCAGTGGTATAGTTTTGTGAAAGTGTACTGCGAGCGTGAGTGAGCAGACGGCAGCCGGCGGCGCGGCCGGCGCCCCGTGACAATGTTGAATTGCACCGACCTGGAATGCATCCTGCACCATCACCATTATTATGCGCACCTCCATCACATTCATCATTTACAGAATGCGCAAGATTCAGGTAAATTAAAATAGATTGTTCTAGAACACTAGTGTTATTTTATAATCCTATTAAAATTGATATTACTGTAAATACTTATACCGTTGAAAAACAAACATCGAATCCTAATATTAAAAGAGCTTACAATATAGAAATAAAATATACTCGTAATATGAATGTTCCCATAAAAACGAACGTATTTGATGTATGAGGAGTTTGTAATTATTACTGAAGAATATTTTTTATGATGTGCACTTACATTATTACAGACGATCTTGACCTTTAGAACAATACAAATAAAATTGGGCACAATGGCTAGAAACGATAATAGTCTGAAACGCAAGGTTCATTGCAATAACTAACAGGTGTTAGGTGCAGATATCACGCAATGTGCCGGCTCGTTGCGAGTGGTTTTCACTCTTTCAACTTACTTGGACAACCGACTTAAAACCTGCCTGATGACGATGCGAACAAACAAATTATGTTTCTCGTTTTCTATTTTAACTCATTTGGTAACGATCGATATTTCTGCATTTTGCATTTAAGTAACCTTGGTTTAAAACAAGTGTAAAAAACTAGACGACATACAGAAACACGATGCAAATATTTATAAATTGTAATAATTTAAATATCAACTGTCTGTATTAACGTGGAGGACAAAGTATTAACTTTAGTTGGCCCTTATTAATACGAATTTTATTTTATTCCAATGACAGTGTCTGACATTTTAATAGAAATTATAAATTACTCGTTCAAAATTGATGGAACTTGCTTCTTAGCACACTTGTGCAAATAATCATCACCGTAACGTCTAAAGGCGACTGGCGACGTAATTAACATAATGTATTTAGCCACAACATAGAACACCTACGTATTGTACTTTATTCATTTATTTGAACAACTATAAGTAATCAACATACATATGTTTGTGACGTGATAACGACCTTAAAATTAAAGAAAATAATGATATTAGTTATGTAGCAGAAAAAGTATATGTTCTGTAGAATTTAAAGAACTATATATTTCTAATTTGAAAATAGATAGGGAAATTGTGAATATTTTATATTCGAAATATAAAATATTCACGATTTTTCTGTCTTCGATTCAACGCTGTATCATAATAATTAATGTTTTTCTACTGATTCACTCATTATATTTCATCGAACAATGATCATTGCGATCACGTTTGCTCATAACTATCAATAGTATTTAATAACAATAATATAACCAAGTAAATAATAGCTAGCTACGCATGTATATATATACATGCTATTCGTCGTATCTGAAATGGACATTGTAACAATTTATGATTACGTTTTAGGTGCTTCGAAAACGTACTCTCTTACAGCATTAATCTATATTATATCGATGATTAATCTGCTCTAAGATTTTAACCTACTTGTAGTACCTGATAAGGCTGTCGATGAGATTCGGTATTTCAGAATTAGGGATATATTCTATTCAAACTTACTGTGCTAGTTATGTTTTACTTGTGCAAATTGTAGAGAGGAAAATGGACACATGAACTTGATTTGACCATTTTCTCAACAATATACCAAAAGAAATGTGTTTTTTATTTAAATGGCACCGTTGTGTAGGAATGTCGAGAAATACACTTTATTTAAAATTTACAGGAAAAGTATAAGGAAAGTCGGAGGTCTTGAAGATTTATAGAAATTCATTATTGAAAAAATTATATATTATCATATATTATAATGAAAATTGTTTAATATATTATATGTAATTATTTTCATTACATTTGTTTACTTAACATCTTAGTTTTTGTTCGTTGATGTAATTACGAAGACTGATTGGCTAAAATAATGTCTTTAGAGAGAGATTGATTTTAGGAAAACTGACTTTTGCCCTAAAATTAGATAATGTTTTGTTAAATTGTCTTTCGAATCAGAGAAACTTAATAGGTATGCGTAAGTGATGACAGTTCAAATTCCGGTTCCACAGTCATTCGATCATTCACTTAAGTAGTACTAAGGTTTTGTCCACATCAATTTAATTATTTCTTAGAAGTTACTGGAACACAATTGCACAAATCGTGATGTGAGTTTTATTTTCTATATAACAATAGGAAGTAACTATTATTCACTTTTTGTTAAACTAGCAGTGCCTGCAATTTCAATCACATATTATACTCTTAGAATATAGTTTAGTTGAACAGGATAATAGCTTGGATATAACTACCACTACATTATAAATATGTGCTGGTATCGCCCTTATAGGATAAGCAATGAAGAGATACGTAGTCTGACAGAATTGAACGACAGTGTTATTGTAAAAATGAACAAAGGAATGCTTAGATGGTTAGGGCACATAGAATGAATGAGTGATGAAAGACCGACGAAGAAAATCTACAGAGCGAAAGCGAGTGGTAAAAGAAGCCAAGGAAGACCATGGCTGACTTACGAAGATCAAATAGCCGGAGTGTTAGCTAACGGAAATATCAGACGCACTTTCATATTTAGGTGAAAATGTGTGAGGAGAATGATGTGATTTGAGGAAGTGAAAGAGGTACGCAACGACCACGACGTTTTGGCGCTCCGTCCTCATTGACTATTCCGTTAGGGATAGGGCGTGAAATATGTATGTCTGTACAATGTATAACAGTGTTAAAGTTACCTTATAACGTAAGAATATTTAAGAGCTCCTAACTGTTACATAATTCGCCTTAACTTTTTATGATCTACCTGACTCTTGGAGTTGATACGTATTTTATATAGACATCTAAATTTCATGAAAATCCGTTCAGTAACTTTTGTATAATGGCTGAATAAGGGGGACAGACATGCAGAAAATAATAATTTAACCATGATATTTTATATGTTGTCTCCAAATGATTCCTAAAAATGTTATAGAAATGTAATATACATACATAAATGTAATATATATAACAGTTATATCGTCATGCAGATGCAGCTCTGTTTTACGTGATCCTCATAGTATTTTATTCCTTCTACAATACTAAGTCTATTATGAAATATTGTCAGTGACCCATAATAGCACTGAAAATTTACAATAAAATTTCAATATAAGTTTTCAGTAAGATTTAAAAATACGCTAAGACAGTCCGTTATGACAATTAATAAATTGTCTGGTTTTGAATAAGGTTTTTACTTATTTTTATATGACACTGATAATATTCGCAATCGGAACGATTCCATTTGTAAGATAGAAAAACGCGCGCGGTATAATTTGTAATAATTATGTAAAGTATATTTACAGTGCGTATGTTTCATTACAAGGCGTAATTTTCATGCTGATAAGCTCAACCCACTTTTTAATAATTAATAATAATGTGTTAACCGACATTAAGCAATGGTATATTACGAATATAGTATGTTATATTTAATTACATGAATTCTATTTCACCGTTTTATATAGGGATAAATAACTGATCCCATGGTTTGAAGGTTACCACATCTGATTTCCAACCCGGGGGTCCAGTTTCAATTACTGAAAGTAACAGTACTTTACTGAAAGTAACAGTTTTTAACTAAGGATTGCAGTTATTATTACAGTTGTTGATTTAGTTTTGACTGCAGATAAAAAAAGATATTGTTATTTCAACAGTTAAATCTTTGCGACTACTTTCTAACCAGATATGTCATGTCTTAGTGTGACAATCAGGATAAGATTATTCGTCTAGACTTAAAAATAAAACAACATTGACAAAATACGTCTGTTGCCAGTCACGTCTGAAGTGAAAAGTGCTATAAATACAATTTCAATTAGGAACTGAGAACCAGCATTAAATTGGCAAATTAATTTGCAAAGGACAGTAGTCATAATGTTGTTTGAAAGAAAAAGGACATTATATCATTTTTTTCGGAAATGTTTGTCGACATAAATATTTTTATTTTATTGTGAATGGTAGACAGCGACCTGTGAGAGTACCCAATAATACTCAGTTTTTAGCTCGTTTGCTAAATTGATTTGCCCAATCAAACTTTCGTATTTTTTATTACTTTTCGTATTATTGTCACATTAAATGTTTATATTTATAATATTATAAATGTCAAAAGTGTGTCACCGTTTTTATGACTAAAATGCAGAATAGATTTAGAATTAGCTTGAACCTTGGAAAACTTAGGCTACCAAAATGTTACCAAAAGGACTAATTTCACGCGAACGAAGTCGCGGATAACGGTTAATTATGTATACATGTACCTATGTATATTTGTAACATTAGTTTTAATTACATGTACTAATAAAAATACATGTGCACGTATCACTAATAAGATTGGAAAGTGATAATGACTAATCATTGCTTTTTTGCAAAGATATCACGTTCAGCTTGTCTAATGTATGTAATGTCATTACAACTGGTTCTTATTAAGCAATAGGAAATGCAAGTTGTGATATCGAGGCTGTTAATTACTGCATTCGCGCTTAGATATATTAACTCTTTCGTTGATTTGATTTAGAAACTACCTATATTAGTTTATTCTCTAAAGTGATTCCGATTTAAGCAGCGAAAAATGTTGTAATTGTAGTTTACGTGTTTGATAATATTAATTTACGTTAGTAACTAATTAATCTGTGATATTAAGTCGGCATGTTATGTTTCAATTTGCAAGCAAGCAAGGTGTAAATGGAATATTTTTACTAATGGCATTAAAATTTTTTTAACATATTTTTGTACCATCTTTTAAAAATGTTTCTAAAGAATATTCGTATGCGTGTCAAAAATTTTGTATTTTTTAAAGTTTAAACTTCACTGATAGATCGAAGTGTCATCTTTAAGTAATTTAGTGTATTAAATTGTCCAAATTAATACACCAAATGTAATCAAACTTACTGATGTTTTTGACGTTATTATATTATTATTTTTCGGATTTATGTTCTTGCATATTTTTCATCAGTGATAAATAAATATATGTAACATTTTCAAATTTTAATAACAATACATATTAAATGTAATTTGTAACCCATAAAGTAAGTTAATATTCACACAAATACGTAATACAATCAAATTAACATTATTGTCATTTAAAACTGGTCTAAGAGGTTATGACATAAGGTGCAGTTACTTGTAATCGTTTTTAAGGACAATTTTCATACTTTAAAGTCGCTAATTTAAATTTAATTTCTATTTAAACAAATACGTTTGCGGTTTCTATTTGAATTAAGTATTAAAGATGAAATATAAAGGATAAGTGATCGCACTATCGATTATCCATTTCAAATGCTCAAACTGTACAGGTAACTAACTGTACAGAATTTATAGTTGTTCTTCAGCTTAAACATATCATTTCCAAAAATATAGGTAACAAAATCAACCAATAAGAACACTTCGCTACTGATACTTGTACTGTGCTACTGTCAAATTCATAACCGTCACGAGGCCACGACAAATGTCGTCGCGGAATCGATGATCAAGTTTGAAAATATCATCTGAGAATTATTAGAGTAAGATCATAGACTTTACAACTCCAGACAGCATTGTCCCATACTACGAAGTGAGGCAAATAAAATCGAATAAATTGTAGATGTGTGGGTGCCATTTTCTAACGAAATTGCGGCCGATCTGTTCATCTGATAATAAATGTGTCTCGTATATAGAGGCAAGTCGGCTTACCTGATTTACCTCACTATTGCTGCACGGCATGGCGTCTCGAGTTATTTATGAAGTCTATGTGTAAAATATAGAAATAGATTGAAATGTTTCAAATGAAGTGAAAACTGCATACAAACATATTACAACTAATAGTACTTATTGTATAGCTAAAGGAAAGCAGTCACAACTTCAAAAACTCTTATCGTATTTAAGTTAAAAGAAAGAATCTGAGATTATTGTTTTAAACAATGAGGAAATTGCTTGCAGTCAGTGGGAATGTTTCAAGCGTAGCAATTACAGAAATCGTAAACATTCGTAGACTGAGTATACGTGTTCAAATAAACCATTTTAAATTTTGAAATACAAACAAATCACAAATTGGTTTGGTGTTACCAGTAGGTGTGTGATTGTTATGTAATAATCTTTAGTGCGATTAGATTAAAAAAAAAACTGTTCTCTTAACTTATTACTATCAGAATTGGAGTATGGAATATGTAGGTAAACAACTTTAAAAAAATTTTAATTTACATAAATACTGGATAATATTTAAAAAAATACAGTTTAATACTCCTGCTGTAAGTCAACAGATTCGTTAATTGTCAAATACAATTATATTATCTATAATATATATGTACATTCTTTGATAAAAGTATTTCATATGTAAACTTAAATTTCACTGGTAATTATATCTAATTTACCACTATTTACTCTACACATAAAATTGTATGTGTAAATATATATTACGTATTAAAATCATATGACTTCATTTATATTTATTTCATTTATATTTTATACTAGGTCAACTGGAATACATGCGTGCGTGCGTGATTCACGTAAGCATAAAGAACTTTAAACTTTAAAATTGTATTACTTTGTATTTGCCAAAACCAAATAGTGCATCGGTCTTATTGCATTTAAATTACTTATTATACTAAGAATTAATCTCAGTTTAGACAGTACCTAACAGCTTTTCACTAATACTGAATTCTGTTCTCGCAAGTAAACAACTTTGATGTAATCATCTCGAATGTCTTGACTCTTGACGATCAAATCGACGACTTCCGAGCATTTGCAGAGCATCGCGACTGTTCAGACGTTGGAAATTCGCCTCCATCTTTGTAGTTATATAAGTATCGAACACAAAGCTTGTAATTCTTAGGTTTTTATACGCGCCGTAATAGGCTAGAAGCTTTTTTACTACCACTTAAAAAAACTGCATAATTGACACACTGAGCGGTTGTGGTGGGTCAATGGAACGGTGTGGCAGTGGTTTCTTCTTTATTATTGGCCATTATTTTATCTTAAATCTACAAGCGTTAGCATTTCTCTTCAGTATTATACAAGCTTAAAAAAGTAACTTCTAAATTAAACATTTTAAAACTGATACTTACATTGAAGACCTTTAAAGCCGTCGTTGACAAGTCATCTGTTAATACAATGCCTGAGAGATGGTCAGAACATCTCATTTTGTGAGATTGATCTCAGGTGATTATACGGAACAATACAACTAACTACAATTTCGTAATATTATCTTTCTGCATCGGCGTATTCATGAAGCATCTGAAAATATTCATTAAAATTCTTGATTTATTGCGAATAACTTTTCTAATGCCATATATGTATGTTATACTTTTAACGACTAATACGTCGTGTTGACTAGGAACTTCATTATTTATACGTTACTTCCATTGACTGGAAATTAGTCTAATAGTTCTTTCATTCCGGTGTTCCTGTTATATACATATACTAGCGACTCGCCTCTGATTCGCACGGGTAGCAGAGCCATTTCGAGTCCGTTTTTCAAATTTCAAATCCGTTCCTAGTGAGCATCTACACCGCGAAAGGCGTAACTTCGTTAAATTTCAAGTCAATCGGATTTATAGTTTCGGAGATCTCGTGATGAATCAGTCAGTCAGTCAGTGGGTGGTATTTCGCTTATATAGATATAGATTAATAAGTAAATAGAAAAATTTACACTCCCTTTAAAATAATATTATATTGCATGAGATTTGGAATAGCTAAAGTTTATATGGAGAAGGAGTGCAGAAAGCTATTTATAATATACATATAAGATGTGATACAAATACACGAAATTATATAGAATGAAGTAGTCATTGTTTGCGTTCATACTGCCAATGTCAAACACATAATAGTTATTATACTGTCAAAGTCAAACGTAACAGTTTGTGGTCAAACCTCGGTCAAACACTCGCGGAGAGTAGAGGTTGTCGCTATCTCTGACCAATAAACATAATGGATGGATCCATAATATGTTGCCCCTCTTACCACCGTGTGTCAAACGAATTTTCATGTCTCTTTCTATCTCATTGAGCGTAACCACGAGTGAAATAGTAAGTATGGCAACCTCGCATTGTCAGTGTAATTCATGTCAGCTTATGAGTCGGTCATGAAATAATTATTTGCAAGATACTCGTAAATCTTAACTGTTTTGGCTCTAGTATTCACAAAAATAAAAATATGTCATGTTCAGCTGTGTATTGTTATACTGCGACCTTTCTTAGTCACGCACTTTAATAAAAATCTAGAAACTCGCGGTCTACAAAAAAGGAGAATTAAGGGCACGCTCTTAGAGCAAATGCTCAGTCGCCATTGGCGCGAATTTTAAATATTTTAAATATTTAATAATTTACTGAATGAGATTCGAGCTGCGAATTTTATGATTTATGAGTTGTAAGCTGTTTTGAGTGTGTGGAGTGTATGCCAAGGGAAGAAGCGTATATTTTGATCTATGACCGAATTTCGACCACGGGGCGAGCACTAGAAGAAACCAATGGCTACGCTAAACAATCGCACCAATTGTATGGCTCCAAAGTTAACACTAAGCTTGTATGGGTACCACACGACCAGCTGTAGAAGCACGCAGTAACTCCAAGTTCACTCCAGTAGACTCCAAAAGTTAATTGATCTTGAAATCCTCGTCTTGAATGCACTAAAAAACCCATTAAAAAATCAAACGTCATGAACCTCATTATAAAAAATACGGAATACCAACATGTATGAAAGTATTCTTATTACTTGTTGACGACGGAATGATACTATCGTAAATATTATATTTAAGATTGAATAGTCGTATATTGCTGTTTGTATAGAAATTTAGTCATAGTTTTCACTATAAGTTCTACGCCGTTTGCTATTTGATATTAATAGCTTGTATATAGGTGATACAATAAAAGATCTATTTGTATTTGAACAGTTCCTTACTACTAGTTTTTGATTGATGGAAATACTTATGACTTTTCTTTAGTGTAGGTTTAATTACTTTACCCTGAACCGCTGTGTAAATTCACGATCTTATTTCCTTTTTATCGCTTGCATTTTTCATTTAGCAATGAATTTTATCGGCTATAAAATGAACAAAATTAAAATGTTTAGAGACGTCCAAAACGGCACTGCTCGGATCGGTTAGCCGGATTCAACCGGTTATGTGGTCGTCAATTGTATTAACGTCGAATTATATTAGTTCACGCACTCCACACTTGACCCCGTGTATCGAGTTTATGTGTTATGTCATCCAGATATTTGTGATTTAATTAATGTGGGCGGACGATTCAATGGTTACTAACAATAATGACAGTTCCTATTTGTATCTATATATTCTATCTATGTCTAACCTACTTATATCTATATATCTTGACTATCTTTTGCCAGCGACTTCGTCTCCATTGAATTCAGACGACGCAAATTAGACGATACGAATTATGACATGACAAATGTAATCATCAATGTCAATGGCATTGGATGGTTGTCTTTGGGAGGCGATATTTAGAATACATACAGACTTTTTTACAATTACAATACAAACTTTGCCACCTCTTGATTTTAGGAAAATCCCTTCTTATTGAATCTCTGCGACATAAAATGAAGCTATTGTCCAAATTTCATGTGCCTAGCTTCAGTAATCTTGGTTGGGCGACGATGAATCAGTCGGTCTATTCATCCCCTATTTTACACCATTCAGTATTAAATTTGATAAATGCTGAATTATGTACGTGTTTCATAATATTATTTTTATCGAAAAGTATTTGTGCTACATTCAAGCCAAAAGACAAAATTTTTTCTCACCATACAATACAAACTTTGCCCTCTTTTCACCTTCATAAGGGTTGATTTTCAGAAAATCCCTTCTTGTCTCGTTACTACGTTACAACAGGAAGCTATTGTCCAAATTTTTTTGTTTGGAGCTTTAATAGTTTAGGTTGGGCGATAATGAGTCAATCAAAACAATTTCCTTCATACATAATAAATAAACATGATACATTTGATTACTACTGAATAGTTATTGCTTTTATTACTTTGTACTTATAACTTGTTTACTAGATACATAGAACATATGTTTGTACTGAGATAGACGAGTATCTACAACATGTAGGTACTTCTTTCTTGAAGCATTATCTCCTTTAGACTTTGGAATTGGTTACTCGTAAGTTTCTTGAGCAATCTTACAACTAACTGTATTGTTATTAGATATAAATTTTTTTTATCGGAAATAGATTTACGTTTGACGGCTTGGTCGAGAATGAAGAACGTTGATCTAGGAAAGTATTTATGCATTCTAGCCCGGGTTGAACATAATATAATAATATATAATAATAGACTCAGACATTTTACACAGCGCCATCTAGTCCCAAAGTAAGCAGCACAGCGTTTGTGTTATGGGTACTAGACAACTGATTATTGTACTTATATATTTTTCTTTTGTAAATAAATATATATTATACATAAACACCTAGACTCGGGGCGGGAATCGAACCCGCAACCCCCGTTTTACTTTCCGACGGGCTTAGCCGTTGCGCCACGGAGGTCGTGAAATCCTCGGGAACACTGATGACGGCAGGGAAAAGCTATTCATTTGAAGCGATTATAGAAAGAATATTATGAGATAACATTTTTGAGCCGAGTTGGCTGAATACTGGTATTTCAAATTTAAATAAATAGTAACATCCAAAGGTGAGCACTAACTCGTAAATTCGTCAATTAACGAAACGACGAAGTCAAAAAATGTTAACGCTCTTGTTAACTTTCGTTAACTTTAGTCCGTTACATTGCTAGTTTGTTGACATGTTATTTTTACGCGCCATGCGACACTCCTGCGTTCGGCAAGTCGAATGATCAAAGATATATTTTGCGAAATGCTCATACGAGTGTGATGCATTTAAAACTGTTATTTGTGCTAGCACAAATAACAGTTTAATAATGCCTAGGCATTACTTGGGTGTGAGCAGAAACACTAGAGTTGTTGTGGAGTTGTTGAGAATGTTTATGAAGGGCAGCATACACCTAATGCAAAATTATGATCAGTAATAGCTATATATTCATACTACTTTATTCCTTATGTTATCAGACCGAATACCGAGGAATACAACTCATACGTTGCAAATCATCAGCAAGATTTCGAACATATGAGTTCTCTATTAATGGACAACCTAAATTAGCACCTAACAAAAGTAATGATCCAAGCATTAAATAAAGTGACACCTGCTAATATATATTTCAAGCACTTAACAGATGACACACCTAAACTCGTAAAGAAACACTATCAAATGAGGCTGGATAATCAGACCGATACTCCGGATTACCGAGCTCCACTTAATGATATTCGCCAAAAGCTGAAAGAGCATTTCAAGCAATAACAGGAACACAAAATTTCAAGGCAATCAAAATGAACACCAGCAAACGGATACTGCGTGCGGAATTATGTAATGGTAGAAAGGCAATTTTTCAGTAATTCGATAAAAAAGGTGATATTATCACGAATAGAGAGCATCTGTTACAAATAGCGAAATATTTTTTACGAGACGCTGTACAAAAGTAAACTATTATTCTCTGGAACGCAGAGCGAGAGATGCAGGCCACATGTTACTAATGTCGGTTCTGAGGAAATTCTTTACGTGTCTGTAGAAGAGATACAGCTAGCGCTGAGCCAAATAAAAAACATCTCCAGACCAAGATAACATCGTACCCGAGTTGTTGAAGCTGGAGTCAGAGGCGCTATGGGAAGCTCTAGCACTGCTGTTTAGAAACTACATATTAAACCACACAACAGAGTGATAATCCTGCTCCACAATAAAGGGGACATTCGAAAGCTGAATAACTATCGCCCTATTAGTCTCTTGTCCCATATTTATAAACTATTTACCAGAGTTATCTTAAAAGACAAGCTAATAAATTCGACGATAACCAGCCGAGGAAGCAGCCCGGTTGCCTATCTGAATACGGCACAAATGACCACCTGCAAATATTGAAGACACTAATTGAAAAATGCTATGAATACTGAAAGCTGATCATCATCACCTTCGTTGACTATGAGAGGGCGTTTAAATCAGTGATGGTTTGGACAGTTAAGAGAGAGTTAAGAGCCGCAGAGTAGACGAAAGGTACATCCAGCTTATGAAACATCTACGGCAACATGGGACGTCATCGGTCTGGTCTGTCTATGTAAACTTACAGAGCCGTTCAAATTTCAGAGAGAGAGTTCACCAATGCGACACGATTTCGCTAAAATTGTTCAATGCTGTACTCGAGAACATCTTTTGAGGACACGATTGGAGTGACAGAGTCATTATTATCGACACTGAATAACTTGCGGATTGCACACTTGACGCTTATAATATCTATTTTACACCACTCCAAACAGTAACTAGTTGTTTCATTTCTTTTTCTGAATTGTTGAATTTAAAATCCAAATGTAGGAATATACTGACAGCTACAATATTAATTAAATTATATTTAATGAATAGGTATGTACAACAAAATACATATTTAGTATATAATTATGAAACATCACAGTTTGGCTTATCTATCCAAATGTAAACATGTTAAGTATTCTATTACAAAATTGAGATATTTAAAATGGCATCACAAGATAAGTAACACGTAATTTTGTAAAGACATAAAGAGAAATATGAAAGAGAAGTAGCTTAACAGCTGCTATGTAAAAATATTGAGTTTAGAAAATTTAAAATAAAAAACGCAAAATATACGACTTAAGGTAAATAAGAATGTAAAGTAATGAGAAATAGGTTTCGAATAAGACAATTCCCACACTATATAATGTACTGATGAACAAAGCGAACGTCCGCATCGCAATAAATTACATTTTCATGTAATTGAATCTGCGTAAATAGTCTCAGAGCATTGTTCCTAGAATCATATAAATTTAAAGGAGAATACTATTATACACACACTCATTCACGATCATAACAATACCTGTATCATGTTTATAGTAATAAAAAAAAATTGAGAATAATGTGTGTATTAAGGTTTTTGCCGGGGGGAGGGACCTGGTGATCCGTAACACAGACTCAGGTCTAGTACGGACGCCAGACTCTCCCGACGACAATTTGATACTTAGTGGTTTGAATGATATGTACATTGTATTTAGAGTAAATGTTAAATGAATTAATTAAATACTTAAAGTTTACTGGAAAGATATAGCGAAAGTTTAGTCTCATAAGTTTTCAGATATTAAGTAACTTGAAATTTTGCATTTCATAAATATTGTTTTTATGGACCACTGTGCGCGAGTCGAAATCGCACTTGACTCATTTTTAACCACGTATTGCGAAAATAGTATCATATTTACGGTACACATTCTTTATTTCTTTAAGCAAGTATAACATTTACACTTATACGTACTACTTTAGCTATTGTTTGTAAATTATTATAATTGACAACACAAACTTGTCACCGCTATCGTTACCGTTTTAATATCCGTGTTATGGAGATAAAAATGTAAGTATGTAAATGTAAAATGTCAACAACAGAGAGAGATGTCACATTCGAAAAAATATTTATACAAATAATGACATATAAAACACCTATGGCAAAATGAAAGTATGTGTACTTTTAATTTAATTTAATGTTGTAGTTAAAACTAAAAGTTAAAGTTATTTCAATAAAAATTGCCGTTACAATAAGTTAAAAAAGTGGTATAAAAACAACAGCATTTTCATTCCATTTTACATAACAGTTGCAGAGTTAGTAAAGTAATTACGTTTTTGTACGAATGAACTAAAAATAAATCGACTCTAGTACATTCGTTTAATGCCATGAAAGCCGTTAGTAAAATTAAGTTACTTCACGATAAATTTTGTATAATATTTATGTATTTACTACAAATTATTCATTATTATCTATTATATCACATAGAGACAATTGTTTTTGATTGTATTCATCATAATATTATGATGAAAATATCAAACAATATAGAGACCATGGTTTCACACCTCTTCCAAATAAAAATACCTATACATTTCATATATACATATAACATACTTAATATAGGTACATAGCAGTGTGCAAATGACATAGATTTGGTGTTTATTTGCGCAATTTCCATTTACTGGAAGTTAATATGCTGGAGACATGTTCTCTGTAACTTCTTTCACGTTGACATAAGTTCCTTGACTTTCAGGTTTTGTTATGGCAGCCTTCATTCAGGTCTATATCATTAGATTGCTTATTAAGTAATGTAGGTCATGGAAGTTGAATCACACGTGATTCAATCGAATAGTAATAAGTTTGTTGGTTTTTAATTGCCAGTTAATTTGTAAAGGACATTGACTTTTATGGTTCAATAAACAGTTATGTAAATTTTATGATTGTTTTTGAGACCGGTTCAATGCAAGAAAGTGGAAACATGGATATAAAAATTTCAGGAAACGAATTAACCACCAAGAAATTCGAACGTTAATCTTGTAACAGGATATTTTTTTATTATTTTTCGTGGCATAAGCATCAAAAATCTTTATCTTTGGTGCGTCAATCAATGATTGGGTAACTTTTTACGACTTGAGTAATTAAGATCATATTTAATATAATATTGCGACAATATAACACTTGTATGTATTCGTCTTCATGGATACATAATATGTGTGGTGACTGTAGTAAAGTTATTATAACCAAATCAAACGCATTGAATAGTTTATTGTTACTATAACAAATAAGTATACAGTTTTACATACTTGTAAACATATATGTAAAGAAAGATGATCATTTTTTTATATTAGGTATTACAGATGCGAATGGAGAGGATGTAGCCGCATTGATAAGAGCATAATTTTTTGAAAGAGCAGTGAATTATTTAATAATGACGTAATTTTAAAACCTATCTTTATTTCATAATATAGAAAATAATTACGGAGCTTATATATATGTATAATCAAAATTCTGTTAGGTTTAAAAATAAATCCAAGGCAAGGCAAGGCTCATCAACTGTTTTTATACTTCGTGATTGTTAACTAGTTATTATTACAACTAACGCCTTATTAAGTTCACATGTTATTATAACGTTGATTGTAGCTGACATAGAGGTGACATATAAATGATAAATTAATTTATAAGGTGTCTACGTAACGAGTTCAACATTGGCACCAGATCGGTGATATTTTAACCAAAAACCGCGCCTTAAAACTTGCGAAATTCTAAGTCAGATGCTGCATAAATCCGCGATATTAGTGTGTAGATTGCAGTTTACAGTCTATTTGGTTGACGAACCTAGTCACTTTTAAAGGTTTCACGAAAATTGTTTCGTATTTTTGTTACAGTTAATAAATTAAGTTAGTTAATAAAATAAAACGGGAATAGCAAACGAAAATTTTCATACATGATTTTTTATTACACAATACGTTATCATACATTACACAATTAACTCAGTGTGTATTTCCTACAGTTCAGTGTATTTTTTTAAATAGTAATAAAACTACTTTTTAAACAATAGGTATACATGTATAGTATGTATATATACTTAATACATAATATATTTATGGATAATAAAGATAAAAACATTGCAAAGAGTTGATAATACAAAAATGGATTTAACTGACGGCTTTCGATTGATATTAAATATTCTATAATGTTAAATATTCTTATTTTAAGAAATTAAAGAGAGAATATTGTCTTATTTAAGTATAACATTACAAATAGATTACTTTAAATATTTAAAGTGAATATTAGTATTGTTTCTAGAGTATTAAACTCTAATCCTCTCTTGGAATATATCTACTTCATGGTCTAAAGCTATGGTACTAAGCTTGTAATAAGCTTAATCTTATCACGAGCTGAAAGAGTAGGTTACTCTTAAAACAATTCAACTTTTTAAATCCAACATATAAGTGAAGTTCAATATTTCAACTGTTACAGAAATGTATTGCATACAATATTCAGTTATATGAAACTAAAGGGTCAATGAACTAATAATATGCCTATGCAATAAATCGTTAGTAGTTGCCCGATAAGTGTTTAACTGTTAAAATGAATTCAAACAGTATCTATTTACATTTTTATTAGTATTGCTCGTAAATTGAATACTCTATCCAATTCAATAGGCTATTGACTGCACTGCATAGTGAGATAAACAGAGCTAAATAAGTTTCGTATTTTAAATATTCTAGTATCATGAAATAAGTTTCGTATTTTAGATTCCATTAACTTCTATTCTGGTTTGAGAGAAAAAGAGAGAAGTGAAAGAGGAGAGAAGGTTTGAAACAGAAAGAGAGAACCGGTTTGCTTATCTTCTAACCGTTTGTAATAGTTGGCCAAGAGATAACGATTACTATAAGCGGTATAGGTTTGCCAGTATGTCTTATTTTGCCATCTATGAGCCCAAATATTTAATGAGGTAGTGTAAAGTTGCAACTTTGTAAAATCTTGATTATCTGTTCACCTCATATGTAAAGTGTCGTAAAGTTGTGTATGTATTAAAATAATTCTTTTTCAGTTATACGTGTAATGTAAATTATATTGTATGTTTTTATTTCGATGTTAATGTTACTTGTGGCTTACTGTGTTGCTTAACGACCGAGGTAGCAGTGTGTCACAAACTATAGTATCGCATTGCCACACGGCGCCATTTGTGTTAATGACCCGCATAAGCTGATATAGTTGGATAAAATAACAAGGTTCGATGTTGCAAGAGACCAATGTCAGGTGTGAGCGAAGAAAGCGTAGGCTTAATGCAGATTGCAAGAGATACCTTTCACTAACGTCCACTCGTAATGAGACCATGTTAACTAAAGGATAACGATATTTTTAAGAGATAAAAGTTTCGATACACTTTTATCTTTTGTATTGGCATTCTTTTTGTAATCGCATTCTTTATTTTTGGTACACATTCAATAGCCCGAAACATTCATTAAAGCTTAATTAAATCTTTAATTAGAGATGTTGTGTGATATCTAAATTAATGAACCTACTTAAAGAAAATATCATTTTCATTCCATTTGTTCCAAAAACGACGATTGGTTCTTCGTTAAGCGCGACCAAAATAGGTATTTTCTCTTAAAAACTTTCACAGAGGGCAGAAATCAATTTGAATAAGGAACACGTTTGAATTCTTAATATTCTGCGAGCAAAGAGGTCAAATGAAAGAACAAAAACATTGTACTTATATAAATGTTCTTGGCTGATGATTACCTGAAAGGTGGTAGCCACGCACCAGAAAAAAAAAAGAAATTAGAAATTTTAAAATTAAAAAATACTAGCTGTACCCGCGACTTCGTCCGCGTAAAAAAAATTTCCGCGACCTCTCCAGGTTACCGAGGTTACCCGAGATACCCGTATTGTTAGTGTTGAACAAAAAAGTTGTTTTCTATTATGGAACATCCGCTATATTGGATTTATGATGATGTCACATATACAGAAACCTTCCCCTGCGTATTCCATTTCATTTGATACGCATATTGTTGGTGTTGTCCAAAAAAATTATTTCCTGTTATGGAACATCCGCCATATTGGATTTATGATGACCTCACATATACAGCAACCTTCCCCTGCGTATTCCATTTCATTTGATACCCATACTGTTGGCGTTGAACAAAAAAGTTATTTTCTAAAACGGAACATCCGCCATATTGGATTTATTATGACGTCACATATATAAAAAGAAAGTGGTCTACATTTGTTTTCAGGCACATACTATTTTTGTATCAAATTTCATTCTAATCGGTTCAGCGGTTCAGTTTTTACCCTATAAAGTTTCATCCCCTTTTTCATCCTTTTAGATTTTTGATAAAACAAGAAGTCCTTTTTTTAAAGAGAATGTGTAATCTCTGTACTAAAATTCATGTTAATCGATTCAGCGGTTTAGAATTTCCCATACAAAGTTTCAACCCTTTTTTCACCCCTTCAGGGGTTTATACCTTTAGGGGTAGATTTCTGAAAAAAGTAACCTATGTCCGTCTCCTAATGTCAAACTATCTCCTTGCCAAATTTCATCGAACTCGGTTCGGCGGTTTAGCCGTGAAAACCAAGCACACGGGCAGACAGACAGAGACTCGCATTTATAATATCAGTATGGATAGTATGGATAAAATTTCTTTGTACAATACATTTACATATCGAATAACGTCTCTCATTTATTTTTCTCGTAGATGGAAATGAAAAGTAGAGTATCACTCATTAGTAACATTGTATGGGTATGTGTGGTAGAGCCATGCTGCATTGCAGCACGAATTGGGCCGGCTCGCTGGGTGAAATATCACCCTCTCACAGAATATCAGCGTGAAATAACAGCATCTATTGCTGTTGTATGTCGTTCGGTGAGTGAGAGTGCCGGTGATCATCTCCCCCCTCCCCTCCGTTCCCTTCTTTCCGTAACTAGCAACGCCCCCGTCATTGCTCGGACGTTCTGGGTGTCCATAGACGGCGGTGATTACTTTCCAACAGGTGACTCGCAAGCTCGTTTGCCCCCTCTTTTGTAAAAAAAAAAAATTTTTTACCTCGTGCGCCGTACATTGAAACCCTCGCTACACTGAGGATTCTACTTTAGAATCTCTCGCAGCGATCGTCGTTCCGCTCTGGACTCAAAATAGCGCCTCGCCGTAAAAATATTATTTTGCTTCCTTGTTATACAATATACTGTTATTTATCATAATTTTTGTTATCTATTTAATATTAATATAATTGATCATTTCTGTGTATTATTATTTACTTTTACTCTTTATCAGTTTCTTTGAAATTGTAACTGTATTTAATTAAAATAACATATTATGTTGCCGCTTGTGTAAAATAACAATATTAATTATGATGTTTTTAAACATTTGTAATCAATTATTTTATATTTTCTTGTTTACGAATATCTTTGACGGGGTAGTGAGACTTATGAATATTCTTGTGTAGTCACTTCAGTTTACCTTACTAAAAGTTATGTTGTTCTCAAACAGTTGCCTTGTTATGTAACCTGTTTGTTATTTTCACTTTTTCTACAAGTCTGTAGACTAGAGATTGTTTTTGTAACTTCAATTCGGCGTGACTTTTAACCCTTTTATACCGCGGCCCCTAAGACATTCCAAACTTTATTAAGAATGTTACTCAACTCAAGGTGTATTTTTTATAAATAAAATAAATAGTCTTTTTATTTCTTGAACTACAATAATAATATAAATGTTTATTTATTTATTTATTATTTATTTATTTCTTTATTGTACACCTTATTTCTAATACAGATAAAAAACAAGAAAATAACAAAAATTACAATTTTGGCAATACAATTGGCGGTCTTATCGCTCTCGGCGATTTCTTCCAGACAACCTTAGGATGGAAAACGCGCAAGAAAAAATAAAAGTTAGGTAATATTTGGTATAAACACTATATTGATAAATATCGTCATAAATATATTTAATATGTAAAAATAATGTTATTTATAATAATCTAATATAATTCCTTTTCCTTGGATCCCTTTTGGGCATCGCCCATAAACCTGGACCCAGGTCCAGGTCCAGGTTTTTCTGTTTTGGGCTATTTGTATCCAATTTTTATTATTCGTTGTTTTGAACAGTTTGTCTGCCCATCGAGCCCTTGGTCTGTCTCTTTTCCATTCTGCTTATAGCCCTTTCCATACGGTTACGGTTTTGGTCCACCTATTACGGACCTAGACCTAGGACCTAGAACTGGTCCTCGCTATGTAGGCATGTGCCTAGCCCCGTATTTTTAATACATACATAAAATTTTCACGTCGTACTTATCGCTAACGGGGTAGTCAGATAGGACGGAGCGCCAAGCGTAGCGGTCCTTACATACTTCTTTCGCTTCCTGAAATCTCATCATTCTTCTCACACATTTTCGCCTAGGTATGCGAGTGCTTTTGACATTTACGTCATTTTTTATAGTTTCCTTAATTTATTTTCGTTCGACAACAAATTATTAACGTATTACCTAATATGCCAATTCTACGCTACTTACAAATTAAGATCAATGTTTAATTGGGTTACTAATTATTACTTATCTCAGCTATAACGGAATTCTTTAGAAATCACAAGTGAATAAGTTTAGTTATCATAAGTTATACGATTACATATAGGAAAAAACTAGTAAAAAAGGCGATAAATTCGAGTAATCGTGTCTTAATTTTACAAAAAGAAATTCAATTACAACATTAAGATAACAATGATAAACTATAGATAATTATATTAATTGTACAATTCTAAACTGAGAATTAGGCTTCTATTCTGAGTACCATACAACAAACTAGGAAGCATCCAATAAAATTTAACCTCAAAGGCAATTTACAAACGTTCGTTTTCCAATTATATTTGACCTGGCTGAGAGTCGAATGAGACTCGGGACATGGAATGCAATTACACGAACTACCACACCAACAAGCCACTCAATGTTAGCATCATAATCATGTTTTTACAATAACAAAATGGTTCTTTATTGCATAAAATAGTTTTTCGTATAAATAAAAACTTTTTCATATTAATAAAGATCCTTAAGTGAAATCAATAAATTACTTGTTATTACACAGGTTTGTCGTTTTAAAATTAAAACTACAGTCCTTTGAACCAGTTTGATTTATTGCTTATAGTGTTATAATTTTAACAAAAAGCTATTATGAGTCAGAAGTGGAGTAACTATTGTTTACGTATCTAGTCATTACTATTACATTTACCAAACAAATTATTACATATAAATGTTTGTTTACTACCGTGATTGTTTACTAATAAAAAAATACTTACAACTACATGATATTACATTTAAATACCGCGGAGCTAAAAATTCATATTGTTTACTTACAAACAATAAAAACGCCATTTTCGCTTTCAATGTGGCGTCTGAAATGTGTCGCGCAATGTACTCAGTCTCAGAGACCTTGGTAGTTAGTACGAGCTAGACTTGTTAAAAGTAAGCGGCAATGTCTGATCCAATCGGATTGTCGTTAACATAGTGATTAAGCATTCTGTTTTGCTTCGAAGTACATAATATTCTTAATATTGAACTTCACGATTTCTCTCATTCGCAATGGACAGAGTTTTAATATGTAAAATCACACCTCGAAGGATCTTTTAACAATAAGGCTAGTAAATGGCACAGTGAATTCCCATATTAAGCAATCGCTTCATCATCGTTTTTAAGAGTTCCTTAAAATAAGTTCTATTCTTTAGTCTACTTCTACATAAATACGAATAAAAGAGGCTGTTGTTACATTAAACATTATTTCTCTGATGGTATGGAAATTTAAATTGCTTCAGTTGTAATGATATTGTAATTAACGTAATTAATATATTTCTACGAGTTTGTTTGCATGGATACTATTTAAAGCGAAATTATCTTCCGTGCTGCTATAATGATGCTAATTAAACAATTAAATGTTTACGATTCGCAAACACAATATTAGAACTAAATAATCTCATAATGAGATTGGTACATATTATTTAGAATTAACACGCTTTCGCTTCGAAAAACATTGTAATAGTCGTAAAACTATTTGCTTAGCAACTACAAAGTATGTTTTGTTTGATTGTTAACCATTTAAAGTAAAGGATATTACAAAGTTTCGGTCCAAATGGTGTCTGGAAAAGAGAGTACCTGCAACAGGTTCCTTGCGCTAATTTATGTCAAAAAACGTAACATCACATGTTTTCATACTGTAACCGTAATGGGGTTGTCAGCATTGCGGTCCTTACATACTTTTTTCACATCCTCAAATCTCACCATTCACACACACTTCCGCCTAGGTATGCTAATTAATGTAATTAATGTTTCAAAATCGGTTCCGGGGTTTCTGAAATACTAACTTTATTTTTTGTCTTTGAAAGTAATGTTATTTGTTATTACTGGTTTACATTACATATTAAATACATACATATCTTCACGCTGTATCCTGAACGAGGTAGTCAGAGAGGACGGATCGCCAAGTGTCGCGGTCTTTACATACTTCTTTCGCTTCATCTAATCTCATTATT
Organism: Zeuzera pyrina; assembly: GCA_907165235.1. Classification (NCBI taxonomy): domain Eukaryota; kingdom Metazoa; phylum Arthropoda; class Insecta; order Lepidoptera; family Cossidae; genus Zeuzera; species Zeuzera pyrina. The sequence continues at coordinate 18,192,146 of OU015624.1, forward strand.
CTCCTCACACATTTTCACCTAGTTATACGAGTGCTTTTGACATTTCCGTCGGCTAACACTCTGGCTATTTGATCTTCATAAGTCAGCCTTGGTCTTCGTTGGACATTCAACATATTAAATCTTTACACTATATTTCTAAAACTATGCACCCCACATCTTAAATGTTCTGCGGTTCCACCACGGTTCCTTGAATGCTGACTGCTTGAAAACGATACTTACACCACAATCACGGTAAGAAAAAAATTTAGAGAACATAACGATTGATATGAATACAAATAAAAATTCAACATAAATTGCACATGAAATTTCAAAAGTAACATAAATCATGTTATTTATAAACGATTGACTGGAGGCGTCGAGACTGATATTAAAAATAATGGGAATCCTTCTAAAAGGTTCCGGTAAACGCCTACTTTACGAGGCCTGCCGATGACGATTGCTGTAACTTGAATCTATTGTAATTAAGTTGATACGCGTTCTATATTTATGTGTACAAATATAAGCTTTTTTAACACTTAGCCGTCATTTAACTACCCATAGCTAGTAACATGGGTAATTCATTCAACAATAAAACATTCAGACAAATGAAGTTACTATTTTTCTTTTGTATCCCGGGTTACATATGAAGCGCCTATGTTTACAACAAAATGTAAGACTCAGGAACATAATCCCTTAAGTTCTAGTTCTGGACAGTACTTGGACCAAACTTCACACAAAACTAACGTTAGTATATATAGTATAGTAGCCACAAATGAGGTGAGAAGAGTCTTAATTAATGTTGAGTTTTAATGAAATGTCTATGTGTACGTATACTCATAGTAGAATTACTTCTACTCTCGTCTGGGAGAGAAAGAAAATTGTCTATAATGCCAGTACTATATCTTTACAGGCTGGCTGTAAAAGTCAGCCGAGCTATAACAGGGCTTACTACAAAGAATCAGTATAGCAATCCAAGATAGCAATAGTCTAACAACCTGTCGCTATCTACTTGAGATTTCCATATCCACGCCTGAATATTTACTTTCAAGTAGTGACTGTGTGACACGACCTTCGTCACATATGTGACTATATTTTTTAAAGAATTTTTTAACGAATTACTATTTTTTAACAAAATATGATTATAATTTTTAACGAACATTCTATATAAGTCGCCACAACTAATCCTTTAAAGTCAAAATTCTGTTTTGTAAATTTTGCTTCTAGGCCATAGCTGGGCCATCATTTCATTAATGTTCGATATTTCAGTTGTATACGTCAAATAATCACTGAGTACGTCCATGGAAATTAATGACTGCGAATGACAAACTTATATCGTAAATCTCAGACCCAAAATTAATATTGCTGTTGTACTCGTGGTTACTCTCAATGAGATAGAGAGATATGAAAATTCGTTTAACACACGATGATAAGCACGACAACTCATTTCGGCTCCATATATTATGATTCTTAACTTAACATTAAGTAATTAACAAAATGACATTTCTGTCAACGTATCACTGTTCCTTTTCCAATTCAGATTAAATATTTCATTACTTATAACATACATTCACTTGCAGTGAGAAAATTATTTACAATAATATGATTTATGCATTTTATCAGAAATGATTACAATATTAGACGTGAAAACAAAACATACTCAAATATTAATACTGATTTGATATCTGTAAAGGCTTTAAGTGGGTTTTTAGACGTGGCTTAAGTTACGGAATCCCTAATAATTTTGGAACAAGCTTCATACAATTGTACTTCCTCGAACATGATGTTTCTTTACCAATTTCTGTTCTTGGTGTAGTTATCCTAAGGCTGTTTTTATTCCTGAAAGTGTATTAACCGCAAAGATTTGCTGTCTTTAGTGGTGAAGTGTATCTAAGTGTAAATCGAATTTGTGAGTATTTTTCTAATGAGGATGCACGTGTTGTATACGTAAGTGTACAGTCTGTTGCTTTAGGCTAAATATTCTTGTGTCTTTATTAAGTACATAGTATGTGTGTTGTTATAGGTATTACAATGATATAGTGACTTTATAACTTCATTTTGTAGCGTTTGCAATTTGCTTTCTATTTGTTTTCGATGCGAAGCCCTAGACATCTATTTTGGAATAGAACACAAAAATTTCATAATAACTGCATGATATACCGATTAACTCTCATTAAATCCAACATTTTTCGTGTACAAATAAATTGTATTACTATTGCTAATCGCGGTGTAAAATTTGTCGGACATAACGCCCATTATTAGTCGTACCCAATGTGGTTTAACTAATCCGTTTTTTTAATGCATATATAATTGCAAAATGTCATCGCCAAATATTTTCCGATCGTAATCATAATTCTTCTTGGTATTATGCCAGAATAAATTATGATTGCTTCGATTGAAATTATGTAATAAGAATAATAACCAACGATAAAAAATTGTAAATTGGATGATTGAAGTAATTTCTTATATTCATGCATTATTAACGTATTGTATTATTACATCTATTCTACGCGATAGATTGTTACGTCAACTTATAGTATTATTTTTTAAATTTAAGCTTTGTGCTTCAGATTAAGTTTGAAACTACATGTTGTCGATTGAAACTAAAACTAGGTATAAGAAATTAGTATTTTCTGAAATCGCTCTGTGTATTTGGTTTAGGCAGTACTATTGTTAAATAATTATTCGTTTTAAGAATAAATGTAGATTCTGTAAACGTAATCATAAAAATAAATTAAACAATAACACTGTTTGTTAATCGATTTATGCAAGATGTAGTCAAGCGGACTGTCACAATTTTAAAGTAGTTACTAGATGTTTTGATGCAGATGAAACTAATACATTTTTTATAACAAAGAGTTTTTATTCATTTATGGTTTACCAGTAATTGTAATAATAATTGCGAAAATCTGATGATATTGTGGTAATTTCATTAGAAAACGCGTAATATTTTTACTTTATTGCTACTTTTTCCTCTCCTTGTACGTGTGGGTCATTTCATTGTTCACGGTACATTTAGTAGTGTCGGATTTACAAGAAAAGACCGTGTTTTACTTCTTTCAACATATATTTCATCAACAATCAAGCAATTGTGTAGAAAGTCAACGAAAACAGGTTTGTGTTTGTGCGTATTTGACATACAGACCTAGTAATTTTTTTACCATAATATTTTATTGAATTTTAGGAATTTCAATGAGCGTTCGTGCAATATTGTTTGGAAATATTTTGTCCGACAATTCAAGCGTAGCAAGAGACTTTTACTAAATTAAAAAGTCTCTAATGCCACTTCATAGTCATCCGTTGCATATTTTAAAACATAAAATCTGCCAGTCCTCACGTACGGAGTCAAATTCTGGTTACAACAACGAATATCCTTCGACAGTTAGAAATATATCAGAAAGTAATGAAGAGAAAACTAGTTGGAGTAACGCTCAGGGCTAGGATGACCAATAAATAGCTTAGAAGGCAGAGCAGTGTCGCTGGTGTGGTGAAACGGATGGAGAAGCTGAAGTAGCAATGACTCGGACAAATATCCAGAAAAGCAGATTTACCGCGCAAAAAATTTTTGGTGTGGAGGCCACTGGGTCGTAAAAGATCGGTAGAAAGGTGGTAGATAAAACGAGGTGGAAGGATAATATTATGAGGGCGACGGGTAGCGACTGGATGAAAACTGCCCAAAATAGTCACCGTCTCTCGGAATCGTCGCAGCTATATTATAAACAACGGTCTCTTATCGTACAATATCGTACGATTCTTTAATGGAATAAGGCCGTCATAAAATTGATTTTTTATGCCTGCTTTCCAAAAGTGACACCAATTTATTTGCAACACCAGAGAGACAATTTTCGTGAGGAAATGAACAAATTTTTAAAAATACATACATACGTACATACATACATATCCTCACGCTGTATCACTAACGGGGTAGTCAGAGAGACGGGGCGCCAAGCGTCGCGGTTCTTACATACTTCTTTCGCTTCCTCAATGAATGATAATGAATGTTTAAAAATGGACGCAATAATCCAATGTAAACCTTGCACTGATCAATTTACATTTTAATAATATTCAAACCAAACCATCTCGAATTAAAAGATTGGCAAACTGCGCTCAACTTAGTTACGCCAAACTTTTACATATATGTGTGTAACTACTCTTGACCTAAAAGATTTTTTAAAGAAATTTCATCCGAGCTGCAGAAAACTTCTACGCTTCCGAGTCGAGTAAATGCTTTAGGCATTTAATTAACATTTTGCCGTTCGGGTTGTATTCAACGCCCTCTGTATATACTAAAATTGTGAAATGTACAATATTACAAGGTTTTTACGCTAGCCAGGCTTTCTAGACTCTATATCTGGATGATTAGCTATTATTATTGGTCAAAATAGGGGACGTCGCAAGACAAATAATGTCCATTTTACGAATAAATTGTTAACTTCCCTTGAGGTCATTATAATCGACGTCATTATAATCGTTTTCAGAAACGATAATTGTTATTGAATCAAATAATTTCCAATTTAGCTTGCCTTGTCGGAATTAGAAAAGTTTCTTCAAATTAAACGCTGTATGCGCAGCTGATAGGTTTGCTGCTGTCTGCAGCTGATGGGTTTGCTGCTGTCTGCAGCTGATGGGTTTGCTGCTGTCTGCATTCGCAGCCATAGACCACAACATCAAAGAAATGGAACGATGTAAATCTCTCAGTATGAGAGAATCTAAGGATCGTTTCGTAAATGTTCCCAAATTGTTGCTTCCTATTATTCGATGGTGGCTTAACAGAATTGATGATGCTACTCATCGCCTAAGAAGCGATAAGTACGATTTGGATAATTTATATTCAGACTCCTCAACTACGGGGTGGAGCGTGACTTATAAGAGGGAGACAGCCAGTAATCAATGATCAAATAGTTAAGGACAAGGCCATACAAATTATCTCGGAACTGTAAGGAGTATTCATAACCTTAAAAGTTTTTCCGATGAAATGACACGCTTGCCAAATTCTATGATTAGATAATGTGACTCTAATCTGATACGTAAATCGAATGTGAGGAATTCGATTCCCCGATCTCAAACAAATATCGAAATCTTAGCAGTGGTACGAGTCGTAGACTATAATATTTGCCTCTTATGTAAGGTCTAAGAACAATACGATAGCAGACGCTGAGGCGCGCAAGAATCACTCTGACAGAATGGGAGTTAGCTGATCACGTATTCCAATCTATTGTTCAAAGGTTTAGACAACCAAATACTTGTACGCCAATCACAAAAAGAAGTCCCTTAACTGTCTCACGGTCTATATACTTCTATGTTTTTCCTCCATTCTCGATTATTTTAAAGTCTTAAAAAATATTATATTAGACAAAGCAACAGGAATCAAATTGATCCTTGACGGTTAACGCAGTCCCGATTCGCCCTTTTTATAACCCTTCTTGTATCAGATATAAGTCTTGGACAGATAGTCTGTCTGCCTAAAAAAAAAAAATTGTCATAATAATATCTCATTGCAGTTTATTAGACCACCAGTTACACATTTCTAAAACGCGAAATTTAATGTGATTATAATGCAACGCGAAAGTTTCAAAGTTTACACCAGGTACGCACTTTGGTTACCCTGGTTACAGAAGCCTTCGTTATCAAGACGAAGTTTTCCACCATCTTCCTTCAACATTACATTAGAAAATTCGGTTGCAGTACGACGTCTATACAAAAAAAAAAACGTCGATTTGTCTAATGCTTCTATAGCCCTGATTATATATTTTCTTATCTAAATATATAACAACGGTTCACGATATAAAGTACCTGAAACTCGTGCTGATCGGCACCCCCTCATTATTGCTTGGCCTTTATATTGAAAGACGATCGAACATAAACATTTTTTAAAGGCGCATATGGATTACGTCCATCACTTCCCAAAGTATGGGTAAGTAATGGTATATGGAACACAAATACTGTTTGTACTATTGTAAATAAATCATCTGCACACTTTGTACCCCAAAGATCACTTATCACTTTATCAGGTATTAAAAAAAAACTATTTTAGCTCTAATATCAGCTCATTTGGATTCAGACCTTATCAAAAATCATGATTATGAACTTAGAACGTTGCAACAACATAATCTCAATTAAAATTCCAAACGTCTTAAAAACTTCGCGACCTGGTTGGAAACTGCCGGGCCTTTACGTGTCATTCTTTAAGAATAAATTATCAGAATATCCGATATTCAGATCCAGATTTGTGCACACCTCAGTTATCTTATTTATAGGCGTGAAGTGAATATGCCACATAAGACAGTGGCACTCAAACTCTGTCGATAGATTAAGCAAATGCTAAGCAAGCGCCGAATTGACGTCAACGTATTTTCAATATGATACTAGTGGCAGTAAGGACGCGGCAGCGTCGCGTGCTCTCTCTTGGCGACAGTACTGACGCCAATTGTCACTACATGTAACACCGCAGGTAGTAGGAGGTAGAATTACAAAATGTTTGGCAAATTTTACAATAGACACATTGTAAATAATGCTGATCTGTCACTAGCTAGAACTATCAAAGATAATTATTAAACAGATAAATAACACGATGTTATTAGCCGTTTCTATTGGTATTCCGCCTTTTGTTCACTGTTATTGATTTCAACTATAATGACCAATTGTACTCGCGTTACTGTTCTTTTCTGTGTTTAAAAAGAAATTAAGTATTCGCGATTTTCATAACGTAAAAGGTTGCTTTTATTTGACAACTGCTAATTTATACTCTCAAAGTCTACAAGTATCAAATAAATACTAATCTCGAGGACGAAATGTGAAGTATAATTGACGATTAAACGAACTTACCTTAAGTGAAGTTCTATCGTAATTATGCGAAACATTTCGTCCGAAGAGATTAGTATATCATCCCTCCCTCCCTGTTACAACATACCCGACATACTCAAAAGTTGCAAATAACAATCTCAACTAAATGAAGACAAATGTAATACTCGTAATGAACAAACACAACGTTAAAAAAAAATTGTATATACCCTCAAATACAGTGCAGAGTGGTGGCATCTATGCGTTACTACAAGTATCAAATAAATACTAATCTCTTCGGATGAAATGTTTCGCATAATTACGATAGAACTTCACTTAAGGTAAGTTCGTTTAATGGTCAATTATGCACCTGAGAAGATGTACCAGATGAACTAGATTTCGTGTTCCTTATATGGATTTCGTAGTTGCACAAAATTTATCGTATGTTTAAATCATAACGAGCTAGATGATGACAAAAAAATGTACAGTGCCGGTTTAACAACTACCAATTACTCATAACATATGTGTACAACATTTAGTTGTTTTATGAACAAAATTAATGTTATTGCGAAATTTCTTTCAAAAATTTCAAGAATTTCTTTTTAATTTAAAGTGAAAATATGCCTTAGTTATTCTATTTAATTCAAGGTGACTAAGGTAATTAAAGCTTAATTTCTTAATTTATTTGACATGTGAAAGTTCGTCTTCAAAGTTTCAATCTGTGAATAGTTATTACAAACTAACCTAATATTTTTACTTAAAATTGTTCATTTGCAATCAGCAATTAATTTCTAAAATGAAACAACGGCAATAAAATGAAGGCCTTGTGAACTGCGTAACACAGTATTATCATATGAAGTCTATGTATCTATATAAATAAAGCGATAAAAGAACTCATTAATTCAAAATGACTCCGTCTCATGACTTCATAGAAAATCATTTAACTAGTGTTAATAGACTCCAGTAACGTCACTTCTTTGTAGAATACGTAAGTATTGAGACACAATAAGTGTATTGTACTCACACAGACACACAATGACATGTGTGTCAATTTACACATGTATGTTAAGGCTATCTTGAAAGCATGCCAATGGCTTAATTATTATTACATTAAATAATAGAAACCTACCTACACAATAATTGTGTATTGCAAAAAAAAATTATGCAACTATTGTTTGTGTGTTTGTTTGTTCGAGCTTCAATGAAAAACTGCTCGAGATATCTATGTAAATTGTGCTGTTTGATAGACTAGGGTACAAGTTACTAAATAGGGTACTATATATAATAAAAAGAATAAATACAGGATTTATGGTGTAATCATAACATTATGTTTTAGTACTGTAGTAAACGACGAAGGGAAATCTAAGTCTTTGAGACTTAGAATTTTGCTTATTTTTTCCTGAAACTGAAAGTAAGGCCCTATATTTATTTTATTGTATGGTTTATTAAGAGTACTTCGAAAAAGTATGTAACTAAAGCGAAATAGCTAGCGATTCCAGATAAAAAAAAAAACAACTACAGAAGTCTAGATGAAAACAGCAAAAAGTAATCATCAAGATAAACGAAACACCCAGGAACACAGCAGGGGTGGTTATTTACATACAATCTAAGGTTGACATTTTGTTCAGATTTTCTATTTTTTACATTTTTGGGAGTTTTAAAGTACAATAGTGATAGTATATTGTGTTTTAAAGTTCTGTATAAGTTAAAAGAATGGAGTAGATCTAAATAAACTTGTGTAGCTGAAGTTCTCACGCTCTTCCAAGAAGTCAAAAAAGCCTACTATCGTTTTACTGGAGGAGTTTTACGACATGAAAAAACTAATATACTTATGATTATACTTATTAATACGTGACATTGGCAAATGCGCTCAACTGTGCGCCATAACATAAATAAAGAAAGAAAAAAAAAGTCGAACTTGGACACCGTCGTTGATTTGCTATCTTCCTGTCAGTTCAGTCATTTCATTTACGAAATAAGTAATTTCATTTTTAGAGATTTTCAGTTCAATAGTTTCGAAAATCCAGCTATGTTAAATTGTAAATGATTGTATACCATTCATTTCCATCATAAATCTGCATATAACGTAATATAAAAAACAAAAATGTCAATGTTTACAGCCTTGTTCAGCATTAAAAATACTTTTTATAAGCCTTTTAATTTGATCATTGCTTGCGCTAGCTTGAAGAAGTTATAAACCACACAGAAAATCATAAGAAATTGATATATATTTTTAACAGGTTATATTTTTCAAATGGTTCCTCAGAGACCAGTGGTAACGAATTTGGGCATTGTCATTTCCTGCAGATAATTCTCTAGACACGAGAAAAAAATAAGTTGACAAATCAGAAATACTACTCGGGTCCTGCGGGACCATTTTGGATGCTGGTCTTATAGTGCAAATTAGCGTGTACACATTATAAATAATATCCACTGAACGAAGTCATGAAAGAAACACGAGATATTTTTACCTACAAGAAATTGCTGTTGAAAAATATTAAATTCATACATATTATTTGCAAATCATCTGCTTATCGTTCATTATTTACTTTGTGATATTTTCAGAAAACTTAGTTGAATTTATTGTAATTGTTCGATAAACACACCAAATATGTTTTATATGGAATAATATTACATAGGTAATAAGTTATTTATGAGAACCATGTTTCAGAACGTGTTTAAGGTCACAGAACATTTCCAATTGCTATAGAAGCAGTTGATTTCGAGAAAAGACTGCGTTAGTTGCGTGGCGGCATTCATACTGTAGTGGGATATAGCGGGTTTTGTAGGACTTCTTGCTGCATTAGCGCATTACCAATGAGACGACACCTTTTTACCGCTTTTATTATTATAATAACATTAATATATGAGGAAGTTACGCTATTCTCTTAAAATTTTAAAACGAATAAATATCTTTGCATTCATTTTCTCTCAAAGTTGCGATAAAGCGGCTCTTATTTTCAAAATCATGAAGTAATTTTTTCTACTTCATTCAATATTATAACTGTTGGTGATTTATCTATTGGTGACATGTCAATTGCCGTCACGCGGCAGTTAAATACATTATGCTTTTTATTACACTTTCATTTCGGCAGTTAATGTAAATATTTATTCACCCAATAAAAGAAATATATACATATGTATAATATATGCTTAATCGTCTGGAAATTTTTCGTTTATTACCTCATGATATAAAATAAACTGTTTGCTTAGTTGGATGTTTAATTTACTAGAATATTAACACAAATGTAGGTAATATTGGTAACGTTGGCAGAATACATAGATCTCCTAAGGAGATGTCAACTGCACATTGGCATGCTCTACGTTGGAGCTCTAGGTTATTAATACCAACTAGTTATTTTATGTAATCATAAACTAATCTTCATGATCATTTTTAAAACACGGGTTTGATATCGCATCACAGGATTCTGTAGGGAAAATTCCAAAAATTAAATCCTTATCCCTCCGTCGTTATAATCTGTCCTTATTAATAATAATAATAATAATAATATACTCAGACATTTCACACAGAGTCATCTAGTCCCAAAGTAAGCAGTAAGTATTGTATAGACTTAGGAGTTATTTTGCTGAAATCCATTCCATGTGATGAATTTCTAAAATATTTAGCCATTTTCCGCTCAAAAACCACCAATCGACGTGTTCCGCTTCTCAATGAAGCATCCTCAGGACATTCCAGAGATCAGACTCGGTCAGCTAACAAGCACCGAATCAATCATTCGGTGCTGGTTGTTGAAGTGGAAATAGCAAAAGATTCTAGGAATTAATTACAATCTTGTCCTTGTGTTATGACTGATTCAATTCATCATCTTTACATCTACAGTTACTTGGAACAGAGCTTTAAATTAAACTTAAATCAAAAATGAAGATAGAACATGAAATAATGGGTCCTGTTAGTTATGGGCTATTTTGGCCCGATTTTTTAACGTAATTTTTATTTTGTCAGAAATGCTATTGAACATTAAATTAATGCGTGTGTGTGACATGTACTGGGTCTCTGGTCTCTTTTTGAATTACATAAAAAATTTCCAAACTTAAATAATTTAAAATCTTTTCAACATATTTTAATCAAATATATTATTACAAGATATTTTCGAAATTGAAAATTGTATTCATAGTAATGATATCTTGGTAGGTAGTTTGTTTCTACTTTTTTATTAAGAATAATAGTTGTCGTATTATAAAAAGACGGCTTTATTGTACAGTAATAAATAATAATGTATGTAGCTATGTGCCTATAATATACACACTTTTCATGAGTTATCGTGATTATACAAATACAAAAGGGTCTAAAAGTACTCACGACAACGGGCAACTTGCATTCTACCTCTACGACTTCGCCAAAAGTCGATAGTTTTAATGTAACACCTTAAAGTAAAAAAAAATAAAGTTGAGGCAACCCTAATACGTTTTACGTTTTTACGCTTTTACGTCGCTAGCAAAATTTTATAATATAGGGCGTAATGATAGGGTTGTACATTTTTTTTCCTATTAAATGAATGTTTTTTTTTTGTATGGAAAACAAAATAAACGTACCCCGTAATTATTATATCTGCAATATAATAGTCAACAGTGGTTTTATACCCCATTTCACAATGACCTTATGTAACAATTATAACTCTTTATTCATTTATACTTACTTAGGCCTGCAGTTTCACGTCTCAGTCAGGTTTTTGTAATCCTCTTTTTTAAACGTGTTGGTTTAATAAACATCTCATTTACATAATTTTGTAATGACATGACATAAATATGTACATATAGATAAAGATATTACAGATACAAAATCTGTTACTAGTAGAAATCTGCACTTCCTTAGTAGCGCCTTTGATAAATCAAGTTTTAATATTACGTAATATAAACTTGCATTGTCTGTTAACCTTATGTTTATCAACTAACTGTGAGAAAATCGAAGGCGGTTAATGTTTTTATCTAAACGTAGACACATGAGCACACTGTGCTGGATAAACCAACTATCACACTTACGAGTAAAAGCAAACACTGTTTCACTATTAATTTGAAAATAGGAGTTACAAGAAAGTTTTTCGATGATAATCTATTCAAATGTGAAGTCTTTTTCTCATATTGTGTAAGTTTATAATGAACCTCAAACTACAGACCGGGATTTGTTTTGCTATTTTAAAACTGAGTATACATTTTTAAAGTAATGAATAATACGTTTATCGCATATACCTTGCATTTAGAAATATCACTAAATAAGTGAATGTAATCCAACAAAAAACGCAAGGTGCTTACTTTTGATATCTGAAAGAAAATCTATATCATTTCTTAAATAAAATCCATTTATCAATAGATATCATACGTTCAGTTACTCATATTGGTTGGAGTTGCAACACACTTGTCATTGTGCATCATCTTACCTTCAGTAGATATCAAACAATCATAAGCCCCCTACTTAGAGGATATTATAAGTTCTCGTGAGAGAGTTAATCACTTGTGTCCTTCAGACTATACCGGCGCGTGTTAAATAGTTCATTGCAAGAACAGGTGGTTCGTCGGTTCAGCCTTTTTTTGAGCACGTAGACCGCCGGCCCAAGGAAAAGATATTAAGCCTACTACACGAAGAGCAAGATGTCATGGCGGAACACGCATACGTAAAGACGCCATTAATTGACGTAAAACGATTTTCGTCGTACAAGCGATGATGTAAATGATATAATGATTGATATAAGATCAACCACAGTTTGTCATTTAATTTTCTGGATTATAAAGCTAAACTTCATAGTGTTTTGTTTTGCGATTCGAAAATTGCTCAAAATCTAACACGAGTAAGAACTAAGGCCAGTGCAATTGCACATAATGTTTTAGATCTGGTGGTCTACCCAAGAGGCGATTGATGATTGATAGTGTGAAGATCTAATTTAGTAACTTCCATTGACCGATAATTAGCATTAATGTAATACTTCCGATACACCGATTACCATCAATTTATTCATATCTTTGATTTTTCTTTGATGGCAACTTGATGAGAATACAAGAATGAACGAATTATATGTACATCCGTTTACGCTCCCGTTGAATGGAAATTGCGCAATTAGGCGATTTTTCTTAATTCGGCTGTGGGGCTACTGTTACTTGAAATAAAAGCAGCTTGTTGCATGACATTCTGTAGTACAAGTTTAGAGTTTAGTTCGGGACCATACAACTGAAAATATTAGGTTGAAAATGTAAGCAATATTTTCATTTAATTTAGGTCAAGAAAAACCAAGAACATACCTATCATCTATTTCTATGGTAGTTACGATCACGTGTAAAGTAACTTCGAATTCAATATTTTGTCATTGCGTAAGTAAAAATTCGTGACTCGAAAATACAATTTTACCTCTACACTGAGATATAAATTTAAAAATGTTAAATCACAATGTAATGATACGTCTTCTACGACAAAACTTTCCTTTACGTCACTTACGTAATTCCATGATCAATACAGTCTTCTGTAAAGTTTACAAACAGCAGATACTGTCTTTAATTTGTTAGACAGTGTTGATTTTTATGACAGTGTTATTTCGTACAGTTTAAACAGTCGATATATGTAATTCTTTATTAGAGTATATCTAAATATTTCTTAGATATATACTTTTTGGACATAGAAAGAATGAGTGATGAAAGACTGACGAAGAGAATCTCCAGTACGAAAGTGAGAGGTAGCAGAAGCCAAGGAAGATCTGAAGCCAAAGCTGACTTATGATGATCAAATTGTCAGTGTTAGCTGACGGAAATGCCAAAAACACTCGCATACCTAGGCGAAAATGTGTAAGGAGAATGATGAGATTTGGCGAAGCGAAAGAAATATGTTAGGGCCGCGACACCTGGCGCTCCGTCCTCTCTGACTACCCCGTTAGGGATACAGTGGAAGATATGTATCTGTGTATCTAAATATTTCTTTATTATATTTTTTTTGTTTTCCACAATATAAAATCTGTTTGAATGTATAATACATTGCCAACTTTAATTTTTTTTGAACAAATTCTTTATAATTGTTACCGAATTCGTTGATAAATAATTGTGGATTAAGATATTTATTAAAAATATCAAATGCAGTTCAGTTAACTCATTTTTTATTCGTCAATACATTAACAGTTAGTCATAATAATGTATTTACAGATAATTCATATCCTTTTAGTAGCTATTTCCTTGTTATTCGCTTACCCTATACTCGTACCTTATCATTGTTGTACAGTAAAAAGAGAATTTGAAGAGTTAACGTAATCTATGACATTTTCAATTTACTACTAAAGAACCGTTACTAAAGCTGTATTGTGATTTGTGATCCGCGTTGATTGAATCCAGTGACGCGCCTGATGACGTATACTATTCGGCGGTTGCGTCAGGGCTGCGCCAATGTTCACAATAGCTGTGAAAGTATATTAGAAAGTGCAAGTCGGTGGGTCAGTCTCACGTACATATTATATCAGACGGGGATTTACATAACAATAACAGTTTTGTAGGTAACTAGAGCGGTGAACTTTTAGAGTAAAAAAATTTTTCATCGTAAAATGAAGGTCGACAGAATGATACTCTTATTTTTAAATTTGCGTAATGATTTGTTTATACCTTTTGGAGATTTTTCTATATGAATAAGCAATTTCTTTTTTTCACAAAACCAATAACCTTATTTATTTCCTGACTTTTATCCCTATTATCCCTATTTATATAGATATATCATAATAATATACACTTTTCAATAACCAGCACTACTTTTTCACTGTAATCTGAATCGAGAACCGAATAACCACTCATTCAGTGGTTATTCGGCCAACCGCCAACAGACAAAAATTTTAAAAATGTTTGTTTTGTATTCAGAGAAATCTAAGCTTATCTCGATAATTTTGTAATAAACGTCTGAAAAGTACTTACATGGCTTTGTTACTATTTTATAATAGTAGGTACACAGATGTTTATTCCTCTCAAGCGCATTAATACGTTCCGTGGGACGCTATACCGTAGAGATTTTATTGAATGATAGCAATTGCGTTGATGAGGCACGAGATGCTTAGTATATCATGTAATTAAAAGTATTACATTGATTACAAGTTATATTACCTATGATATTCATCCTTACAAATCAATATAATATTATGTTATTAATATAATAGGCAAGGAGATGGCAAACATTAGACGTTTTTGTTACTGTACGAATGTGTTGTATGTTGTTAGCGTTCATAATAGCTACGTAATAGACATCCAAACAAGTGTCGGAAAAATTTTTTCATTCAAAATAAATTATCATGACTTCATTAAAATATTTCTGAACAAAAAACTCAGTATAAGTGACAACACAATGAACGATATTCCCACAGAATTCAGTACAGCTGAAGTCGTGAATATTGTTTGTCATGGTTTTTTACTTTTTTCACACTTGGATACTGTCGTAGAGGTTGTAAAATAGTTTTGGATAGCTCAACTGTTTATCTAAGCACTACAAACATCATCCTGAAACAACAAGTTTTGTAATGTACCGTTAATGTATCTTTGATTCCATACTGCGAAAACTTACAGGTACAGGTTTTATTTATTTAACTATTGTATTTTTGTAAGTTTGTTAACTTATATTACAATAAAGACTCCATTTACTTGAATAAATAGGTGGGCTTTCCATTTAATTATTTTGATTCCATTTAGTAAATAAACGGATAGAGAGTCACCTGATGAGGAGAGGTCTGAATATGTACACAATTTTTAATTACATGTATATTCAAGATTTGACAAATATATGAACTATGTACTTATTTTAAAATATTGTAATAGGTCTTGGTAATAAAAAGTAATGAGTTTTTCCCGAATTTACTCTTATTTAAAGAATTAAATAAAGTTATTTAGTTAAATGTGCTTTTAAAGTTTACGTCGCTACTTAAAAGAAGTAATGAAAATTATTATTGATTAATTGTTTTTTATAGAGTAATTTTTGTGCGCTGAACGAACGTGCCGTATGTAACAGCACTGATACATCAATGTCTCGACAAAAAACAACAAAAGGTGTTGCGTAAGAGTCGACACTAATCGAGGAATTGTCACGATCGGTCCCGTACCGAATGTAGTTGGAGCTTCTTGCTACAGCAAGTGGTTAGAGTAGTTCCATAAAATTTATAACTAATGCAAATAATTTTTAGTACAAACATTCTTTAGTCATTTGATCTGATTCGTGAACCTGATTTTACATGCTTTTATAAATAATATTTGACGCCTATAATAAATATAAACAATATAAAGAGTAATTTTATGGTAAGCCGGAAATTACGTCATAACTAACTAAGATGATTTTCATTCTATAGATAGATTTTCTAATTTGATAATTTGGAACCAAGTGTTTTAACTATATTATAAAAAAGATAAGTCCTTATTGTTTTGTCGAAAAATTTATTATGTATAAAATAACTGGTTCTCTAATATGAAGAATTTGAATTTTTAAAAAGTTGTAGAAATCTGTTAAAGAGGGACCTATAGAGCACATTCATAACATATTCATGTATAAGTATGCATGTACATATTTTTGAAGGTGTGATACATATATTGAATACGGAAAATCAAACAAATGATTAAATAACTCTGGAGAATTGTTATGTAGTTTACGTGTAAAAGGGAATTACGTCAAATCAAGGTGATTAAAGTACAATGCAGCACACAATGCTATTTAATACATTAACTTTTGATCAGTCATTGATTTTTTTGTTATTATTCTCTTTCTAAATCTTAGATATTGGGTCAAGGTATTTCCGATGTGCTTAAAGCAGACTTCGTGTTAGAAAACAGGTTCACAACCAGACAATGCCTGTAGCTATCATGAATATTGTAATCAAGTAGATTGTTTCTGATCACTGTCTTTCAACCAGTTCAATGACAGAAAAGTAAAGGTAAGAAGCCATAACATTATATAAATATTTATAAACTCCTTGTAAGTGATACCTAACTATTGGAAATTTCTATAAAAACTAATCAAAAATTATTATTTCGTCGTCGAAGATGTACATTGTACAATATTGAGTGACTACATACGTATTTATATAAAAGTATGTACTCATAATGTCTGTGGAGAGTAGAGGTATTTTTCCAAATCTCGCTGTTTTAAATGTATTTTTTGTTAATTATATGTATATATGTTCTGATATATGTAATTTCTTATGCTGAAAATTACTTACCTTTATTTAAATTACTTAATATGTCCATAATGAAATCTTAGATTTAGTTTGAGGTCATATACCTTGAGAACTAATAATATTTAAAAAGGATGTTTTACTTTTAATCATTCAATTTTGTACTAACATAAAAATAAAGCAATATTTTATAATTTCATATTACTATAAATATAAATATTTGTTAATAACAAAAAAATACATACATATCCTGACGTTAATATTTACAAATTAAAACTAAACATTATCTTAAATAATAGACTTCCTCGAAGTTGCCGCTTAGAAAGCTGTTATTGCTTAAGGTGCCCAGCACTTAGCACTTAATTATGTATGTAGTTTACGTGTAAAAGGGAATTACGTCAAATCAAGGTGATTAAAGGACAATGCAGCATAAATTAATTATTGGAACATATAATTACTATTACCATTGATAACATTAAAATACAAATAGTTATGTCTACTACTCTAAGAAATGCCTACGTCTTTAATAACGTAACTATATAACGACCTTTGATTTTGATCTTGGAATATTATTGGCATATGCAAATCGTATTGTAAACACTTATTTGTTTTATTGAACGTTTAAAAGATAGGCACTTGTTATTTATAAAAGGACAAGGTTAAGTTTTTAATCATATCGTTAAAAATATTTAAGCTATTCAATCTGATTTGTAAATAATTTGATTTCACGTTTTGAAACTATTTTTTTAGTTTTGTCGACACTACCCACGATTTCGATTTTTCGAAGATCTTGTATATTTTATTTTATTATTTTTATTCTATTTCTTTTTACTTTGTTTTCTCACCTTAATCCGTATATTTGAAGATATATAGTATATGTTATACATATACTGCATACATATATATACATACCTACTGCATGTATACTAGGTATAAAAATAAGTACGAATTTAAAAACATTTTATTATTAATCGTTTTGTTAACATCATTTTTAACATCGTTTTAGTTCCTTTTCCAGTTTTTACAGTCGGGTTTTTTATTTTTTAATGAATTAGAAAATTATTTCTAATTCTAGTTGTAAAATAGGAACAAGTGTATTTCACGGAATTTTAATTCGTACTGTTTAAAAGTGTACAATTAATTCTGACGTAATTGGATATGATTACGAAAGCCACAAATCTCTTCCGTATTTATAATGCTTTTAGCAGTATCCTTGGGAGACAATAAATTAATATTCTTGAAGTGAGTATAAACACTTAAGAAAGAAAGAGTGTTGTTTGCTGACAAGTGTTTGACAACACGCGTGATGGAAAAGTGAAGCTAAATTCCTTATCTACAATTAAGGACAACACATCTGCTTATCGCGTCACGAGGTTTGTGCAAACAAGATGACAGTATTGTTTTGATAATGTTCATGTTGACGAAGAACGTCGGTTGATAGTTTGTTGCTTCTATTGATTTTCATGGAATCCCGTACAAAAGATAACGTGTTTCAATATTTTCCGATTAAGTATTAATGTGAGCGTGTATAATATTAGTAAAAAAATTTACTTTATTAATAATAATAAAGTAACAGTTTTTTCTTTAAAGACCACACTCATATATACGCAAACTACTAGTTTATAGAAATACTATACTTGTTCCATAGATCCGTCACTGTAATAATATATTTATTGAATACTGAATATTTGTTCTATCCTGATCGAGAATATGTACAAAAGAAGGCCGACTCTTGCTGCGCGCATAACGGAACTGCCTACTCTCGATTGGATGCATAGGGTTGTAGGGTTGCGCTTCCGATCCTGCCGGCCCCAAACTGCGCTACAATAATCACCCATAATCGCCCTAAATATTACCGTTGTGTGTGTGCCACAGCGCGTGCGTATTAGCGCGTATAAATACCTTATGAACCGTGTACGGTAGCTTTCTATAAAGACATCCTACTGTTACGTGTATCGTGATCCTGAAAAAAGGAGATAAAGACAAATATAAAATGTACCAACTAGTTTATAAATATAAAATGTTTCACCTGAATTCAAAAAATTGTTAAAGGGTTAAAATAATGTTATATGGATACTTTTTCTTAAGTGATGTAACGAAATAAAAACACGGGTTTTACGCGGATCTCACACAGCACCGCTCACTGTCACTATATATGTAGAGACTAGAGACGATGAAGCGTGTTATTCGTCCTTCGCTTTAAGTAATATGCTACGCGAACTACGACAAGTATAATACAAAATAATATGATACCTCAGAGCTCGGAATGAGTTGCTATTCTTTTCACCTTGCGTCAAACATATTTTTAACCAACTTCCAAAAAAGGAGGAGATTCTTAATTCGGTTGTTTTTTTTTTATGTTTGTTACCTCATAACTCCTATATCATTTATGAACCGATTTGGATAATTCTTTTTTTGTTTTTTTGTTTGAAAGGATACATTTTCAGATTGGTCACATTGAAATGTCACTAATATTGGAGCTTTGGTTTCGAAGATACAACAAATAACGCGACCTGGTTATAACCTTTATTCATTTATATTGATGATTCTCTTGTATGTCATTTGTTAACTATCGTTATCCCCACTATAATGGTAGTAGGAAGAAGGTATAAATTGCCTGTGATATAATAAATTCAGTCGGTAGAGTCAGTCTTGTGGCAGTCAGAGAATACGGCTGGTGGCTGTCGTCTTCGGATTGTAAGATTTACTGCTAGAGTGTAAAATTATGATGTAACTGAAAGATATGAAAAAAAACACTAAAAGTATGAAATAACTACCCTTTACTAATCAAAACTTAAGTACAAAAATAACGCTATAAATACGATACAAAAGCCCATAAAATTAAATTCGTATTTATAGAGTTATTTTTGTACTTAAGTTTTGATTAGTAAAGGGTACTTATTTCATACTTTTCAGTGGTTTTTTTGAAGTCGGTTTAATTTATTAAATGTTTTTGTGTCGCTCTTTCTATCTCATTGAGTGTAACCACGAGTAAAACAGTTAGCTATAGTAAGTATGGCAACCATGCACTGTTGGTGTAATTCATGTCAGTTCATGACCGACTTGACGTACAAGACATTGCAGTACTGAAATAATTATTTGTAAAATACTCGTAAATATTAAGTGTTTTAGCTACCTACTAGTATTCACAAAATTAAATATGTAATGTTCCACTGTGTAGTGTAGTATTGTGATAATTCCCTATTCACGCACATTAGTAAAAATCTGGAAACTAGGCCAACAAAAAACGGACACGCTCTTGGAGCAAAAGCTTTATCCATTTTGATTTGTGATCCGAGCCTCAGAGCGTATCACACGACGACGCGTGATGTATAACAAACCTAATGTTGCATTCCTTGGATTCTCCGTTAATCTAATCAAAGTACGTATTTATATTATTATTTTAATCTTCAGATATTTACACCTATTGTGTGACTCCAATGTAAGAACTAGGCTTTTAAGGATACCGCACACTGAACTTGTAGACCATATAGTAAACCCTAGATTCCAAATGAATTTGAAAATATTCATTTTCTAAATTTACCTGACTATGAGTCAAATGCAGGAGACAACACTTGGAACGTAGAGGTATTAACGGCTATAAAAACTGGTTGCACAAGTTATTACATGTTTATGGATACTACATTAAAATACTTAAACCATTTTTTGCAATGTTGTATCATTTTGGTAAGAGTTAACAAATGGCATGCAGCTATAATTACAGGCGATTAAATATAAGGTCTGCAACGATTACAGAACCCTATGAAAGTCTACTCAATATTTACTGTATGATTTCATTTCTGTTGATGAGTAGGACATTGTAAATTTTTTTATTTGGCTTATCATTTAGATTTTTAGATAATGGCTGGTGACTAAGCAAAATCGCAAAAATCTTTTATTACTTGCCAATAAAATTAGTCTCACACTGAAAAGACAGTAATTAAACAATTAGTTACTATTACAAGCTTAGTCCCATTGCTGGCCACGTCTTTTCCCAAAAATGAGGTGAAATGGAAATAGGTCCACCGCCTCGCAAGCTAGAAATGAATAGGTTTGTATAGACATCCACTAATATGGTGGGTAATGTGGAATACGGATCCTCAAACATGTTTATTTATGTCCATGGATTCATATCCTACGTGGTATTGATGAATATCATTCAAGCATAAATCGGAAGCGTATTCTTTCGCACGAGCTATTTGCCGGCATAGTGGATTGGTACGTACGCGTCGGGAATTATATTATAGTACTCTATCGTCGAGCACAGCTCCGTCAACACAGAACCTGGACATAGGCTAGGGAGCTGAACATACATCCAAATCAATTATCCCATAAAATACCCGAGCTATCCATCATTAGCTTCGACAAACCTCTCGGCATTCGAAGCGAATCGTGAGAGATGCTATCTGTACTCTGCTAGCTAAAAAAGCGTACTAAAATTAAATAAAGTTTAAGATCTCCTTTATATATCACGAAGTTTTTTACGGTTTTTTTAAAGATTTACTAAGATATACCCACGATTTCACGTGGGTTTTGTGATTTCGTTAGATAGGTTAAGTTTTGACTAAAAGGTAAGAATAATTTTATTTTCCGACAATAAAGGTATCCTTAATATTGATATCTTTGACTCGGGATGTAAGGTAATATAATACTTACAACACAGATTAATTAATTACTAACGTATTTACAACAAGTTTCATTACAATCCGTCCAAAAGTCTCCATATTATGCGTGTACAAAGGGACAAACGAATTCAATTAAAAAAATTCAAACACAGTAAAAAACGGACAAAAAATTCAATAATTACTGTTTTGGCCCTCGTATCGACAAGTACAAGTACATGAAGTTCAAATACGGTCACGTTACAGCTTTAGTATATGTGTCGTAGATATACAAATATCTATACTTACGTGTATGTAAAAATGCATATGATACTCACAAAATATTATTATTATTGACTAACTGACTATTTAAAACAAATTATTCGTTTATTTCATCTATTTAACTTAGTGTGAGGTTTTGTTAGTGTTTGTTTTTAAAGATGCTTCATTGACCATAAGAAGCGATACACGTATCGACTAACGAGTTTAAATTTTGTGGAATATATAGCTACAAATAAATGTAAATTACTTATAAATTATGCATTTAACACCTAGTTAGTCTAAATAGCTGGTACATGTAAAGAAAAAAAATGAAAAAAAAAAATATTTTTCTATTACTATTTGGAAAGATTTGGAACATACTTTTATGCTATATTGACAGCGGCAATAAAATTCAAAACACGTGTTGTTAAACTCTCGCTTGCAAAGTTGCAACAGAATTAAAGTTTTTAAGGTTATAACGGATTTTTTATATATGACACCTACTTATGCATAATATACTGATGTTAGTTTTGTTGTACAAACACATTGAATACCATTGGAAATGTATGTCAGCGGTTAAATTGATTATTTAGTTATATTATAGTATAGGCGTTTTAGAAACTGCAGACACCGGTTCCTTCACGACAAGGGTGAGGCAAATCAGATAAGCCGGCTCACTTATACTATAACACACTTTGATTATTTATTCTCCAGATTGAACCTAGTAAAGATATAGATAGAACCTAGGTAAAGTGGTACAAAACGCATCGAAGAAAATATGAGCTAACAGTTAGCCTATAAGGCAATTTCCACCCCTTAGTGTCAAATGTGTCATCGATGCATAATGTCATGTTTCGTAATAAAATTTAGTGGCCTAAAATGGCGAGTTGCGCAAAAAAAATGTGTAAAAAGTGTGAAGGATGAAAAAAGACAGCTCATAGAGTCGTCTGCCATCGAAAATTAGTCAAGAATTTCTTATAAATTATATTATATATTATAATGTTTCTTATAAATCATTGAAAACGGCGATTATTTTGCGAGGCGGCTAGATATAGAAAAGTTTACTGGCTGCTACAGAAAGTTGGGTATATGCTTGGTATATGGCTGGAAGTGTTGCCCGTTACTTAAATGCATATAGAAGTTTAGAGTGGATAAACTGTCTAGCGCGCTTATCAAAAAGCTTTATTTTCAGAAATTGACAAGTGTGACGCAAAGCAAGTTATGTTTCCCATTTTAAGAAATATACTCATATGTTAATTACATCTGTGAAATGGTGATTAGAAAACTATGAAATGAAAATATTACGATATACAATGCAACACAATATTTCATACATAACATTTTCTATTTATATATTATAACGAATATATTAGAAACGTATTTTGAAAATAACAAAATTTTTTATTTGAGTTATATTCTCCTTTATTAATACAGTTATGTTCTTCTTTATTAATACTTTTATTTATATTGAATACAAAGTTACTCTACGTTACAATGTACTTTATATCAAGTATAACGATGTAATAATGTGCGCAACGGAGAGCGATTTAGAGCTTCTACGAATGCGCGCTAATTAGACTGTTCCGTGTCAGTCGCTGGTTGTTGAATGTTGTTCGGGATGCGCTCCTTCGGCTTTTATCTTCGGGCTTCCATAAGGGTCGGGGGTGGCATGTGGTGGATGTCACGTAGGCCCTGTTTTAGGAATCTTCAGTAATTTAGATAAGGATGCGTTTGTGTAATCTCTAACAGGAATTGATAATGCTAATGGATTCCTTTTCTCTATAGGATAACATGCTAGTAAGGCGAATTGTTTATCTCCGTGGTGTTGACAGTTTTAATGTCTTCTCCGTAGTGTTTAGTGTGTCGTCACGCTGATAACGTTGTCTGCAATTTTTATGTCGGTCCGGCCGATAACGATGACGTGGTAGACTGTGGCATGTTTATTTCGCCGATAATGATGATGTAGTAGGCTGTGGCATGTGTTCTTCGTCTCTTAACACCTCCCCCCGCAAGAGTGAGCTAAGGGTGTAACTTGTTATGCCCGTGCTCGCATTATTTCCGTTGTTCCTCTTGGTGCATTTGTGATATATACTGCGTCCGATAATATACAGTACGATCGCGGTGGCCATGATCGTCCATATACTAGGATCCATATGTGGCTCGTGATGTCCACAGGTGAGTTTAAGGGCTTCATGACAATGCTGTTTTCGTCTTCCGTTAATTTATAGGTATTGGTTTTTTCTTCCAAATGCATTTGTATTTGTTGCAATTCCTCTTCATATATCGTGTTGCTGACTGAGACGATTACCGTATGAAAACTCGCCAGATTTAATTCGCAACCTGGTTCTAGACGCAGTTTGTACGGCCCGTGAATATTTTCGAAGTGAGTCTCGCCACATTTTATCGTAATTTGCTGATTTTCTTTGGAGAATATCAGAAATGTTCCATCACCAAGTGCTTCAATAACTTCATTTTCTTGTACAGTGGTTGTTGTGCATGTGTAGTTAACCTTGAAGTATAGAGCTTGATGTAGGCAGTCCGGCGTCTTTGCTGAATCTTTCCACCATACATGTCGGCAAATAATTGTGTCTTTCCTCATTCGACATTGCTCGGCGTTTGGATAAGCGTACCATGAGTTTTTGATGAGGATTATAGGATTTTGGACGTCGAGGATCTGTCCACGGGAGTTCGGGAAAGGAGTTATTTTGAATGCGTTACCCCCTATTATTTTTAGCTGTGCTGCTTTCGCGATGAAATATATTACATTCTGAACGGTGTAAACAATGATAGAGTCTATCTCCATATCTTGTGTTTCATCAAAAATATCCTTACATGCTATCCCCGGTTTAGCCAAGGTAATACCTAACTCTAACATATTTATAATGTCTTCAATCAATACTAAACTAGTTAGGATATCTAAGTTAGCCTTATTATTAACAGTAGCGTCGGAAAGCGTTTTTAAATCTTTTCGAATGCTACTCGTTCTTAATTCTACTTTTATTATAGTTTCATTAATGTTATTGTATATGATTCCTTGATTTTCTTTCAATGTTTTTATGTGACCCTCTATTTGTTTAAGATCATTGGCGTCTGGATTGCCAGCAATGAACTTTACTATTGAACCTAATCCATCTATTAGTCCACGTTTAATTCTACCTGTATTGCCCATTATGTGACTCAGTCTCCCAAGTAAGTGAATATACAAGTTATTCAAATAGTGATTATCATTTTCAACGCGTGTTGCCATTATCTGGTCAAAGTTTCTCTTATTTCTGTCAAGTTGCATCTCTTCGTTTGATATTGATAACCTTCGATTTCCGTTATCGCTCCTATCCTTTCGAAGTACACTCCATTAGGATTTTTCAGATTAGTTAATTGGTAACCTGTGTTTTCCGCGATGTAGACGGCCCTGCAACAGGAACAGGCCGTAAGATATTTGCTGCTCGTCTTTTTCCGCGGTTATCGAGATAGACTTTTGGGGCTTGAATATCACGAATGTAGGTTTTGCGGCGCGTGCAAAACACGTTAGCTTGCTTACTTGTTTTCGGGAGTTTTTCGTGAGTTTCTAATCGCGGTTCAGGAAGCTCTGTATTTTTATTAAACTCATCGGTTTGTTTTATTTGTGCTACACGTTTTATTTTGTGTATGTAGTCGTATACGGTTTTTAAATAGTCACGGTGTCGTGATAATAAGTTGTTAAGCAATCTCGAATCATGTAAATAGTTTAATAAAGATTCAGCTTCTACGTGCCCGAAAAGAATTTCGTGGGGTGTTAGTTTGGTGTCCGACTGGATAGAATTATTGTAAGCTAACAGGGCTAATTTCATTTTATCCTCGTGGGGTAGTTTATCTTTATGTTGTTCGCTAAGGAGTCTACAATGTTCCCTTAAAGTTGAGTGAAATCTCTCTACTATGCCGTGTGACGAGGGATTGTATGGAGTAGTAAAATGAACCTTAATACTGTAAAGATTTATGAGTTCTTTTAAAAGAGCAAATTCCTTGCCTGCATCCGATGTTATTTCTAATGGTACTCCGTATTGGGCAAAAAAGGATAACAGTTTCGACATGACTGTAGAGCTATTTTTATCTTTTAATCTCTTTATAACAGCAAACCGTGAAAATCCATCAACTATAGATAAATTTAATTTTCCCTCTATGTCCACTACATCACAAAAAATATGACTCAAGGGTCTGATAGCTATGGGTGGTAATAGCATAGGAGGTTTTATTGGATGTCTCTCGTATTTTCCTGATTTACAAATGGAGCATGCGTTTATAAATGTGCGAATGTCAGACATTAAGTTTTTCCACCAATATTTTCTAGAAATATGCATCATAGTTTCAGTAATACCACGGTGGTTGGTTTTACCTTCGTGATAGGTTTTTATAATATCTATTTGCCTATCTTTATCGGTTACAGTCTCGGCAATTTCTGTACAACGCGTGAGGTGAATATTGGGGTTAAATTCTTTAGTCAATATATTAACCATTTCCTTGTACAATTCTTCGGTATAAAAGAAGCCGAAATAATGGATACCTGGTTTCATATGCTCTCTGATAAATTTTCTAAGTGCGTTGCCAGGTCTATTCGATGTGTACAGGCTTACTTCTATGATTTCATTACCATCTTCCGTCTTGACTTCTACGCTATCTAACTTATTGTGTAACTTAAAATATATTTGGTGCTGCTTTTTATTTATCACGTCTTGTATGATAGGAATACCGGAATGTACGTTTTCTTCCTGAGAGTGTTGTGTTTGAGTTTCTTCGCGCTCGAATGCTTTCTCGTGAGATTCGCTCGCGCCCTCTACGCTACCATCCTGTGCCATAATGGAATCGTTTTCCGTGAAGTTAATCTTAACCCGTGATAGAGCGTCTGCGTTGGAATTGATTGAGCCCTGCTTATACTTAATTTCGAAATCGTATTCCTCTAATCTAAGTCGCCATCTCGTTAAGCGAGAGTTCGGGTCCTTTAATGACATTAGCCATGTTAATGGTTTATGGTCAGTATAGATTATAAATTTTCGACCATACAAATAGGGTCTAAAATGCTTACAGGCCCAGACAATAGCTAATAATTCTTTCTCCGTAGTGGAATATTTAGCTTCGGTATCGGATAAGGTACGGGATGCGTAAGCTACTGGTTTTTCAATCTTATCTTCCTTTTGAGATAAGACAGCGCCTAATGCTACGTCGCTTGCATCCGTCGTTAAGATAAATGACTGTTCGAAGTCAGGATATTTTAAAATTGGCTCATTAGTTATGAGTTCTTTTAGTTTATTAACTGCGTTTATGAATGCGTCATCTATTACTATTTTTGCCCGCTTTTTGAGGCATTTAGTCAATGGTTTCGTTATCAATGCGTAATTGTCGATAAATCGTCTGTAATAGCCGGTTAAACCTAGAAAGGACTTTATTTCCTTTTCAGTTTTCGGGACCGGAAAATTAATGATATCCTGCACCTTACGCTGATTGGGAGTTAATCCGTTTGGAGTCAGTTCGTGCCCTAAGTACTCTACATGTTTTTTCAAAAATTCTGATTTATCGGGTTGAATTTTAAGATTGTGTTGGCGTAATCGTTCAAATACTCTTCTTAATTTCTACAAGTGCTCATCTAGAGACGTTGAATAGACAATAATATCGTCGAGATATACTAGGCATGTGTTATAGAGCAAGTCGCGCAATATAAGATCCATTAAACGTTGGAATGTCGCGGGTGCATTCTTAAGACCAAATGGCATTCTAAGAAATTCCCAATGACCGTGATTGGTTGAAAAAGCGGTTTTCTCTATATCATCAGGATGCATTCTATCTGATGATAGCCACTAGCCAAATCGAGGGTTGTAAAGTATTGTGCTCTTCCTAATTTATCTAATATCTCTTCTATATTGGGCAAAGGGTACTTGTCTTCTATTGTTTTCGCGTTGAGCTGCCTGTAGTCAATAACCATGCGCCATTTTACCTTGCCTGAAGCGTCCGGCTTCTTCGGCACAATATGAACAGGGCAACTCCATGGTGAGTTGGATTCCTGAATTATACCATTTTGTAGTAACTCGTGAACTTGGCTATCTATTTCCTGCTGTTGGTGCGGAGGTTTTCTATAATTTCTAACATATATTGGCGTGTCGTCAGTTAGGCGTAGCTTATGTTTTATTGTGTGAGTGAAAGTAAGTGGTTCACTACCTGTATGGAAAACATCTTTAAACTCATGGACCAATTTAGTTATTTTATGTCTCTCTTCTTCGTTCATGTGCTCCGTACGTATAACCAATTTAGAGCCAGAACTTATCACGTTATTGATTGTTGCTTGCTCTGTTACGCTTGAAACTGAGTTCGGTTCTTCCGCTATAGGTGTTAAATATTTGTCAAGGTTATTAATAACTCTACATATTTTGGTACTAAAGTTTGTGATCCCTATTCTATATCTTCCTTCCTCAATTCGAATTAACGCACGATTTATTAGTACGTTATCAGTTGAAATTTCAGGAACTAAATAATCACCGTCCCTTTTTTTTGATACGCATGTGATAAGATTATCCGACAGTGGATCGATTTTCAAGATCCGCTCCGAATGATCTATATTAATTGGTAATATTTTGTTAGACGTTATCAGTTGACACTTGTTCAAATTAATAATGGCATTTAGTTTTCTAATTAGATCTACTCCTATCATTCCCGCATATTTAGGGTCAAAGTCGTACAGCAGAAACTCATGCTGTGTGTTGTCGCCTAATGGGGTCAACTCAATATTTATCGCTCCACAATGTTTTGTCTCATCATGAGTGGTTTTAATTGAAAATTGTTTCCTAATAATCTTAGTTGAAAGACTTGGGTTATTCTGTACGAAACTCGGCTTAATTAAAGATTTTGTACTACCTGTGTCAATTAAAAATTTTCCTCCTAACTCATCTATGCTAATATAAGGCAAGTGATCTTTATCTAAGTGATTTATTTTTATACAGGGGAGTTTGTTTCGCGATCCGTGAGAAAAAAATCGTTTTCGCTTTTCGCTTGTTCCACTTCCTTAATTTCGGTTTTGTTGACTTCTATGCCACGCGGATTAAAGTTTTGGCGTTTACTAACGGTGCGCATACTGACATCGGAGTCTAAGTGATCGTTGATACGCGGCTGGGGTTTTGACGGAAACATGCGTCTCCACTGATCGGGTGTAGGTCGCGGCATGTTTGTCCAATGATTGTTTTGGTTATTATTAGACCAAACCCTTTGTTTGTTCACATAATTATTATCTTGTGAAGGATTTGCAAAATATCTATACGGCGGATTAAACCGAATTGGTTTATTTTGTAGAAGTGGATTATTTAATCTCACGTTTGGTTTCGGTAAAAGGTTATTATTCGATCTTCGTGCATGTTTTTCTTGTTTTCGCGCATAATAATCGGGGTGCAATTCCGTTTCATGCCTAAGTTGGCTATACGCTTCGTCGAAAGTTGTGTGTTCCGCGCTTCTAATTAACCTATCTGTCGCTATATCCATATTTTTACATAATTGTTCTATTGCCACGTTTTCTAAAATCTGGTTAGACTGGGCGTTATTCGATTTATTTTTCGCGGCGTATAATAATTCTTTAATTCGGTCGGCAAATTGAAGCGGTGGTTCTAAGGGTGTACGTCGGATACGAGTGATTTCGGATATTATTTGTTCAAGTGTTCTGTTATCACCGAATTTTAGTTTATGTGCTTGGATTATTTCATCTACCGTATTATTAGGCACGTGCGCTACAGCCTTGACAGCTTCACCTCGAAGTTTACTCTTTATTATTATGGGAAACAGAGCCCGGGCGTCCGCGTCGGCGGCTCGTGCTAACATTGTGACCTGTTCTACAAAGAAATCTAGGGTATCCCTATCCCCATCGTATTTAGGTAAATATTTTTCGATAGTAGCATGATTAAGAGCCATATTGGTTATTAAATAGTAACGCACACAAAAATAGGAACAGTGAAAGGAAAGAGAAAAAGGATAAACTCACAGTAAGGCCAGCAGTAGTGTTGTTGATCGTTTCATGAGTGGGTTCTCGCCGTCCAGGTTGAAACCTTCTGCTTCTCGATGCGATGTGTAGCTTCGACTTGCAGCAGCGGATATCCCACCGCTGTCACCAGTTATATTCTCCTTTATTAATACAGTTATGTTCTTCTTTATTAATACTTTTATTTATATTGAATACAAAGTTACTCTACGTTACAATGTACTTTATATCAAGTATAACGATGTAATAATGTGCGCAACGGAGAGCGATTTAGAGCTTCTACGAATGCGCGCTAATTAGACTGTTCCGTGTCAGTCGCTGGTTGTTGAATGTTGTTCGGGATGCGCTCCTTCGGCTTTTATCTTCGGGCTTCCATAAGGGTCGGGGGTGGCATGTGGTGGATGTCACGTAGGCCCTGTTTTAGGAATCTTCAGTAATTTAGATAAGGATGCGTTTGTGTAATCTCTAACAGGAATTGATAATGCTAATGGATTCCTTTTCTCTATAGGATAACATGCTAGTAAGGCGAATTGTTTATCTCCGTGGTGTTGACAGTTTTAATGTCTTCTCCGTAGTGTTTAGTGTGTCGTCACGCTGATAACGTTGTCTGCAATTTTTATGTCGGTCCGGCCGATAACGATGACGTGGTAGACTGTGGCATGTTTATTTCGCCGATAATGATGATGTAGTAGGCTGTGGCATGTGTTCTTCGTCTCTTAACATTTGGAACGCGATCTCGCAGGAGTCAGTCTAATTACATGTACATCAGAAAACTATTCGACTACAATATTTTATCATGTTTCTAAATCAAAAGTGGTTTCAAGATCTGTAGGAAGCAAAAAACATGTAGAAGTATATAAAAAATTAACCTCACATAGAATTTTAGTCAATGATATCTCTACCCTATATCCATCTATCTAACAGTATGTAGGTATCTATCTAACAGTATCTTACTATCTGTATCTGTACCTTGTGATGGATAATTTTCCGAAATTTTTCAAATCATGGAAATTTTTCAATAAAAATTTAGGAAACATTTCAGAAAAATTTCAAAAATCGAAAAATATCGGAAAGATATCAGAAAAATAATTGAAAAATAGTTGAAAAATTCTTGAAAAATTTTAACGACCAACGAACCACACGTTGCTGTAGTTATGCACTCATATGTAATAAGTAACAACACACGTATGCAGCATTAAGTTAAAATTTTAAAACAATCGGTGAAGAACTTCTAAGGATTTAAAATTTTAAACAAACGAACATTTACATTTTTATTTACATGAACAATCTGTAACAAAAAAAGTAGGTAGGTAGGCAGTAGGTAATGTGTAAAAAAAAAAGTTTACTGAAAT
The DNA here is from genome assembly GCA_907165235.1 of Zeuzera pyrina. Classification (NCBI taxonomy): domain Eukaryota; kingdom Metazoa; phylum Arthropoda; class Insecta; order Lepidoptera; family Cossidae; genus Zeuzera; species Zeuzera pyrina. Next base: position 18,223,227 of record OU015624.1, read on the forward strand.
CATACTGTACTTGCCTAGCTAGTACTTTTGTTTTCGATGTCTTGTTCTTTTAGATGCAAACAAATAATTTACTATCACTTTGCGATCCTCCTATTATCAAAATTTGCTGTTTCCTGCTCCTAACAATGTGTAGAAATTTAAATAAAAATTGTGGAAAATTATAGAAAAGTCATATTAGGTAGGAAAGTGATCAAACGTACGGGACAATAAAAATAACTTTCTTTAACCTCATATTTACTTTTCATTGTTTATAAACTTCTTTTGAGTTTGAAAACTTTCTATACTTTCATGTGGAGAGAGAAGATAGCACGCACCAATCTACCGGCTCTTATTAATACCATCCCTGCAAATCCTCGGCACAGGGAGTCGTCTCCGAGTCCTCATAGACACTGCAAGTGCGCTCTCTCTCTTTACACATCTACATTTTATTTGATTTTATTCCTCAGTTCATATTACGGGACACGGTGTCTGTAGTTTTTGATATCGGCTACTATAATGCATTTAGTATTAGACACAATAATAGATATTTCGTTGATTTGGCTACTAGACTTATAGCCTTCCTCGCTTTGACGTCCTATCATTATTAAACCAGCCTAAAAACTGCATTCAACCATTACGCCCAAAAGTGTCTCTATCTTATACGTGTTTACAAAAATCTTTATATCAATTAAAAAACTTAAAAATAATAACGAAGAAAGATTTATTTTGCGTCACAGGTCTCTCAAAAGCAACAGTATAACAGTCTCAATACTTTGAGCATATCGATAGAGATGAAATATGTGTAATCCCATCTCTTTCTATTATTGGCTTAGCTTAACTTAACGCCATATATTTGTTTCAGTCTTACAATACGTGACGTGTGAACGGCGATATCTATAGTGATAATCTGTGGTATAGATCGTCTATACGCATATATACAACCTATCTTCACGCTGTACCCTAACGGGGTAGTCAGGGATGTAGGTTGGTAAGTAGTTAGCATGTTTTGTGCCATAATTCGATGTACCTATTAGTTTTTATTGTTTACTAGCGACCGTCCCGACTTTTCCCCGGTGGGATGTTGAATGTTCGCAACTTATAAATTTTTTTCATTGAGATTTTTATGCAAAAATATCATCCAAATTTCCGAAATTTTTTTTGGAGGTTTTCCAAAAATGTCCTTTTATACAAACGTTGTCCTGACAATAGGCATGATGGCAGTATTAAAGAATCAAATAATAGTAACGATTCAGATTTAATTTAGACATTGAGATTAATAATATTTTTAAAGAAATAAAAGTATAAAATACTGCAATCGGCCGTGTTAACTGAAACACCAATCAGAGCGAATGACGTCACGTCTAGGTAAATTTTGTATTCATCTAATTTGTGAATGTAACCCTAATAACGTAATGTAGAATAATATTTACCTAGGCGTGACGTCACAAGTGGACGCCATGACACCTACTAGCGTTTTCGCGCTTAATTCAAATTACGTAGAAAAAATTGCACTAATTGACTTTAAAACTTACTTTATTGCTGAAATAATATTTTCTTCGGAAATAGTAGACGTGTACCTACATTGTAGAAGGGGATTTCATAATCTGTCATCATGCCTATTATGAACACAACAAAAAAAAATCAGCCAAATCGGTCGAATCGTTCTCAAGTGATGCTTTCAATTGGTACATGTGGAATTTTTGTTTATATAGATTTAGGCAGTCATTAGTACGATGATTTTTAATTTCATTTTAATTTCATTTTAATTTCGATTTCTTTTAAAATTTGTGTTAGTATTTATAACAAAAATTTTCAAAATTATGTTTAATAAGTATTGAACTTGAAGATAAATGTTCGTATTTCGCCTTCTTTTCGAACTTTTTCGGGGTTCCGTAACTAAAATAGTAAATAGTAATATGGTAGCCGTAGCAATGCCAAAAACGGAAACCAATTAATTTCGTCAAGTCAGTCTGTCCTATTATTCGTCTGTCTGTCACTCGTACGTCATAACCGATTTATTTCATCATTTTCATAGCTACTGAGCTGATGTTCTAGTAACAAAACGAAACAAGAACTAAGAAAAAACAATTAAATTAGGTATATTTTGGACCCAAAATTTTGTAATTTATTTAGGAAACATTTACTTTTTTTAATTCGCTACGAAACTAAGTTCATGCGTGGTCCAACACGCTCTTAAGCGATTTTTCAAGATTACTATTGGCAAATCTTTTTATTAAAATTATCTTTAAAGTAGTTTTTCTCTTGAGTGACGTAACAATAGACATATTATGATCATATTATGAAAAATCCCCCTTAACATCACCGTATAGTGCAATATAGAAAGAAATAAGCTTTTGAATTAAGTCATCATGATCTATGTGATCTATTGTTACTGATCAACGTGCAGTACACATGGGAAAACGCGTGCGTTGATTACGTTATAAATTATGCGCATGCGCTATCGAACAGGAAAATCCCATGTGAAGAGTTTTTACAAGCCTATTCAAAGTGTGAGTAGATAATAACTACTTGTTCTGATATTTCTTTAAAGACTTTATTTAACGTACCTTATATAATATTCATGTAAACAATTATTTAGTTGTTAAGTTATAGGTATTCTTCATAAAAAGGTAATGATAAGAAGTCAATTATGTATCATATAAAGTCTTCTTTTCTCTTACCAATTTAGGAGCAATAAAAGCACATTAAGGAATAAAATTGAAAAGTTATGAGACAGTTTGATTCTTGTATAATAATTAATAAAATACAAATGAGATTGTTTCCGAAGTTCACTAAAAGTATTTCGTAAACTGTACGACTTCAACTTTAGATACCAAAATTTTAGGGCTGCTGGTGCTATTTATTTATATAGTACATAATTTGAAAGCATTTTTTTCGCAATTAGCTACTATGTATTTAATTACAATTTCAAGTAATTACTAAAGTGTAAATTGGCATTACTCTCAGTCATAAAACTAATTTTATACGCTTCATGTTTTGCAAACATATAACATTAAGTTCAACCATCGAATGTCTTCATTTAGTTTTCACAACAGAAGCCTGGCTTCTAACGTGAAACACTTAGCAAAAACTGCAAGCAATGAGTGTTGAATTGTAAACAGTTCGTATTATACGGGCCTATAAACTGTTAATAAACGTGGCGTTTATTTCTAGCAGGTGCAATGATTAAAAATTTTAATTTCAAAAATAAAAATTTTAACAAACAAATATAGGCAATGTAAATGTAGGAAATAGGAAATATATCTTAATAAGTTCAAAATTAATGTAAGACAAATATACACTTTTAGACGTCTCATGCTTATAGCGTGTGTCAATTGCTTATTGAAAGCACTTAATATGCTCTTTTGTACACACTATTATAAAAACATAATTGTATTAATTGTCCTAGATGTTTTAAAGTAGTAGTTTTTCAGATAATATTTTTAAGGAAATACTATGACAGTCTCGTTCGAATTTCTTTACGTGTGTTAACGTTTTAACGGATCTAGACTGGGTTATTAGGAAAGCAAAACGATGGTTTGCGAAACTACCTTTAGTTTGTGACATAAGAGAAATGTCAAGAGGTCAACATCTTACAGGTCGGAACTAACGCTTGTAAAAATTTGAATATACCTACCGTTGAATAATAGAAGTGTTATGTAAAGATGATCTATGTGAAGAATGAACAGAATATTTATTAATATGTGAAGAAAAATTACGTAAGACGTTCATGTTGTGCATACGCACAGCACGTAATTTTTTTAATAGCTAATGTTTTTGAACACTGTTTACTTTTGAGTATTACTGATTTGTTGGGGTGTGGTTAGTAGGTCTACTTGCCTTGCCAGTCCAAAGACCCGGATTCGATTTTCAGCCAGGTCACTTTGGTAAAATGAATTTCATTATTGTTTTCGAGTCCGGGTATTATGGTACTCTCCGAGTCCATTATGTAGTTGTAGTAGTAATATCCATATTAAATATCTAATGTTTAGTTTGAAGTCACAAAATTAGTGTAATTGGTTGGAATGTTTAAAAAAAATCTTGTATTATTTCTACATGCATAGGAAAGGCATAAAATTATAAAATATCTGTGTCCTTCAAGTAATCAAAACACGAAAATTTAAAAAAAAAAAACATTATTTCAGTTTCGTTACGAAAATATGACTGACAAATAGTCAAACAAACTACGTACGTGAAAGTGTAAAGCAGTCAAATCAATTCATCAAAATTTAATCTTTTCAAATTGTATTTTTAAAAATTAAGTTATGACTGGTAAAATTTCTGTACGTATTTTTACAAAGAATTTTTTTATGCTGATGAATCAAAGTAGTTTATCAGGACGACAAATAAATCACTAGAAATGTATTTACATAGTGGATGTCAGCCTCTCTCTAGACTATTTGCTTGACTAATGACATCGTGAAACAAGGCGGCCTCACGCCAATACTTTCACTACGTTCCTTTCTGCGAATTTTTGTAATCGCATATTCCGACTTCCGCTGATCCGATAACTAGTTTTATCGTAAATTAACGACTGAACTCAGTTTATTTTAAGTCCGTTCTGTCGACGTCGAGTATATTTATTTAGTTTGACACGCGTTTTGTCTCTCAATCTCTCTCACTTCGACCGGAGTCACACTCAGGGCATGACTCCAGTCTTCTGCTTCGCCGTTTTCGTTAACATTAAAATTGAGTAGCTCACACGTTAAAAATACTAATTTCTACATTATATATCTAGGATTACTGCATTAGTACTTTGTGTAATCTACCGTATGATTTGAACTAACAAGAGAATACGATTTCCTCTTATTTTCTCGTCTTATCTTCTCATTCGTCACATTAAGTTGGTTTTCTTTATGTAATAATTAGAGTTCCAACGTAATTAGCAAAACTTTCACAATTAAAGAGATTAAAACGGTATTTACTGAAAAAAAACCTTTCGGAGTCACAATAAACACTTATCTTATCACTGATTGTGAAGAAATGGCGGTCAATAACCTATAATGTCATTGCTGGTACTTTTTCATCTAGTAATAAATAATTTCAGAAAATATAGTGCTGCTAATATTTATAAAACACATAATTAAATCAATAAAAGTAGATAAAGTAGTAATAACGTTCGGTAAATATTTTGTTTTTTTTTTATTTATTAGGCATACACGACTAAACAATAACATTTCATTGAAAAAATAAAACACATAAAAAATAGTTGACAAAGAGTTCATTCGAAACATTAACACATTAATAACAAATATAGAAAAATGAAGTAGTATAAGAACAAAATAAACTTAAATAAATGAATGAGAAAAATACAATTTAAAAATTTAAACATAAGTAACTTATTTTTACTTGTAATTGAGGCACTTATATTTTTTTTATTGGAAGGTCGTGGGAAATTTGTTGTGAATCTTTAATCAAAACCAGTAGAGTAGTAGAAATATATACTTCAATTAATTTAATGTTCCTTCTTATACTAATTTTCTAAATTTGTTATAATTATATTGCAATTAGGTACGTGTACAACGAACATAATATAAGCTACAACCGAAATATTTTTTTACAAAGTAAAAAATAATAGCGTTGTTTTAATTGAATCTTTTATAAATGGGTAACAAAAAACTGCAATTTCGCTTCACCAACAACTAACAAGTAACAACACGTTAAACATGTGCACAATATCGCAATACAGCAAGTGACATGGTCTGTAGACAACAATGTAATATTTATGAACTTGTTACTTGGTAGTAGTTATGTAGTTAGTGGGTAGTTGTGGTTAGATTTGTCACACATTTTGAGACGAAGAACTGGATATAGTTACATCCTATATCCAGTTCTTATGTTATTCAATTACATAATATATGACTATGAGCACCGCTTGCAAAAAAATAAAAACATGTTGTTACCCAACACACTTTTTTTCATAATTTATGTAGAAGCGCTTATTGTCCTGCGTATGCAGTATGTGATAATACGTTAGATTATATTAATTTGGTGTATTATAAAAAATCATAATATTAGTCCTTGAATACAACGAGATCGTGTTTGAAACACATTTGAAAATGTCAAACGTATTAAATGTAAAGTTGTGTGTATGCTGCTATGAATCATTATCCCTGACGTAATACATAAATTATTAGCAAATTTATATGCAAGAAAATTAATTTGCAAGTTGACTTCAAGAGTATCATACCGCCGCGCCACCTATATCTTGATTTCGTAATTTAAGTGTCTACAATATGTAAGATACTTAGGGCGCTTTATACTAGACGGCTAGTGCCGGACTGCCGCCGCACCGGAGCAGGACCGACGTCGTACTACGCACGTGCGGTTATTTTTTACCTACAATTAACGCAACGAGAAAGCAGTGTGACACCCGTACGATTCACGCACGGTAGTAGGACGGCAATGTCTCAAATGCCACATATTCAGTTGCTTGTTTTGAATGATCGTATTTATTTTACGTCTAGTAAATATATAATAATTTTGCATAAATTATGGATGATATAAACACAGGAGAGTTTTTAAATGAAATAGAAGTACGTCCCGCTTGGTTGAATTTTCTTTTGTACTTGGGTAAAGCTTGTGAAAATCAACTGCTTCATATAATAAAGAAAACATAGGTATGCTCACAAGCGTTTTTGTTTATGTTTTTCAACAAAAGCACTAGCAGTAACGCTTCTTCGTCCGAATCCATGGTTCGACTGATGTCAGATATTGATAGACATCACTAAAATACGATCACACTGGCAGCCTTGTACGCTTTCAATTTAGACGGGATTGGTGTCGGACTGCTGCCGTCCTGCAACCGTCCTGCTATAAGAGTGTAATAGCTGTACGACAAACGTGCGGCAGCCGGTCTGACTCAACCGCCTAAATAAAAAGCACAGTACAAGTTTAAAAGCGCCCTTACTCTGTTAGTTAAACACATCCAGATACCTTCACGTACCTAACAGTTTAGATATGAACACTTCCGAATAATAATTATTTTAAATCTCGGAACATAATAAAATATGGAAAAGAAATGTTTTTTTTTAATTTAAATTCGGAACGCAGCTAATTGTTCTCTACTTGATTCTGTACTGGATCATAAGAACTATTTTTACAAAACAATCTTACGTCTGTACGTCTCTAGAGTCTCAACGTATAATGTACTACATAATACACATAATATTATTTATATTACGAGTATGTATGCAGTGAATCAAAAAATTATTGTTACGGAACCTATCTTTAATAAATAATATTTTTGATAACGGATTACAAAATTATTGTGGTGCGTAGCGGTACATGTACAGGTTTTATTCGCAAACATTAATTATAATGTTGTTAGTGTTTCTATCAAAAGACGAAACTATTTTTTGTTAATTTTCAATTTTTTTTAATGATGGTTCATAATGTAATAGGCATTATATACAGTCACGTCATTTTACGGTGAAGAGAGCATTGAGTAATCAAGAAGCAAAAAAATCACACCCTAACTAATTAATTATTGTAGTTAAAAGTATTTGAGCTTAAAAATGGCAAGGTAAAACCAGATATTGACAGATCATCTACATCGGTTTCTTACGATAGTATTGTATCAAAGCCGATTTTTACGCCTGCGCGGGGACCATATTCAATATTTTTCATTCCTCCCAGAATTCAATGGAAATAAACTGGTATGTACTAGTCTTATTCAAATGTAAATACTTTGTTGAATGTAACTGTTAATAGTGCTGTTAACGTATGTATCTACTTTATTACTTTGCTCGTAGGCAAAATTCTTAGACCTGTAGATATTCTGCATGTGAATAAAACATCCTACATATCTTAAATTGCTACGTGGCTCGCTTTTAAATACCGGATAAGAGAGGTCTTCGATTTTAATGCTTTGTGTCTTGAGGCGAAATAACTACTAGTGGCTATGTTTTAATAATCACGGAATCCTCTTACATCATACGGTTAGATTCGCTTACAAACATACATAAATCTCCTTCAACAAAGTAATTTCTGCTATCGCCAGCGACTTCGTATGGGATTTGATTTTTTCCATACTAATTTTGACGTAACTGTTTACCCCGTTTTGAGGGTTGATTACTCACATTATGTCAAATGAGTGTTTAATTATCTGTTTTATACATTTTTTAAATGAAGTTTTGGGATATTTTTATTTAATTTCCATATTAATTTGTTACATCTTATTATATATATTTGGCACTCCGTTTCAAGCCCGTAATGGTTGAATTACCAAAAATCTTTATAATGCTTACGTGCCATAGGTACTTACTTATAAAACACCATTGTGGATATTGCTCAGAGTAACATTCATTGACTATGCATAAAAGATCAGATACCCCTTTTTAAGCGTCATTCATTAAACGTTATACTGATGAAGATACTTATATACGTTTTCACAAAAGTTCCAAAGCGTTTTTAGTATTAAAACCATGAGTGCCTATTAATAACATGTTCATGTCTGACCTACCCCATTGCTCAATGTTAAACCACGCACGCTCTCTCATTTCCATTGCTAATACATTTGTGTGCCTGGCCTTAGTTACTACCACAAGAAATCGAATTAAATTCATAAACTTGTCGACTAATCAGTGAGTTTGCAGAATTCTCTGCAATTTATAAGAAATTTATAGTATCTCTTATTAAATATAGTTTTATTCCGCGACTTCGTCCTCGTAGAACTAAAAACGTACAGACAGACTTTCGCATTTTTTAATAATATTATTTTTGATATGCTTTGTTTGCAATTTCGCTTAAATTGAAATAAATGTACACAATTTAGTAAAGAATATAGGAAATTAATTTTTAGACAGAATCATCCACAGATCAATCATCATTATCAGCTTTTTTAAATGATACCGCCATGCTGATCTGGGTTACTTTCATGCCGGTTCGAAATTGAAAGAAAAACGTATAATATCTCAGTTGCATATCTTTCCGCACATCTTCTTGGAGTCGGCCAAGGGATGGGGTTTATTATAAGGAAGTTGTTACTTTTATTAACACTAATTAAAGCTTCCATGAAGGTCTAAGTCTAGGAGAGAAACAACGAGAGAGAATGGAAAATACATGCGTAACATGCCAAAGGAACGCTTTATTGCTATGGCGAGAGCGTCGCGCTATCAACTTGCCACTATATGGTTTTACTTTGCGATTTATAAACCCAGATACTTATTGCTAAAAGTATTAAGGTGTGAATTCAATGTGCAATGATGTTCTGTTTACCCTAAATAAGAAATAGCTTGAAATTGTGTTTGCAATAATAAGTTACGTTTAGACATAAATACATTTATCAATTAATTTTTGTTCCTGTAAATTACAGTTTGTACTCTACGTTTTGTTGAACGAATTCAATCCATTAACCATCTAATGGAATAAGCATGTTGTATACGTATGAACAATTGTATTTGAATAAATAAATGTTTAATCTTGTATGTCTTGTTACTTATTGCAATATCTTTTCAATTAAGCCCCTTATTCAAGTAACGAAGTAATTTTTACGAATGTACTTTATAAACAGATAGGTGCTTGATTAATATAATGAAATGTAGGTAAATATAGGTATTGTTACAATAATAATTTACGTTCAGTAATTGGACTACAGTGCTCGAGTTTATGTGTCATCATGGTAACAGCATTGTGTACATAGTAATATTTTGAATTTTAATCGAGTTAACGGTACTGTTGATACTGATTCTATTATAATTACTAGATTTAAGATTCTACTTTAATTACTTGATTTTATATATATATATATATATTGTATATATATGCTTCTATACAATCTACTTATGTTTCTGTCTGTCTATCTATTACGTTTTCACGTCTAAACCGTTCAACCGATTCTGATGAAATTTACTAGGGGGACAGCATGAAACTTGCGAAAGCTAATTCTATAGATGAATAAAGTAGCAGCTAGCTAGATGCATACATTTATTCGCTTAATTCTCTGAAAGCTCTTTGATTTTAGTTTTTTTAAGTTACTGTAACTCAATGGTTCATGAATTGGAGTTACATGAAGACAATTTAGGTTTAAATTTGTTATTTCCTCATACAAAATCATAGTTAATCAGAAAAAAAACTATAATAGTATTCTCTATTCTTAATATTGTTTTATATCAAAGCTGGTTTACAAAAAATGTGGGTTGTAGAGGGAAATATTGTAATATAAAATAAATCAAGATAATCTTTTAGGAAGTTCATGTTATTAATTTAAAAAGGAGAATACAAGTTTTCTTTTATTATACATAAAAAAGAATTCACTACTTGAAATATGAAAAATTTTCAATTGAAAGTGTTCTCTTGCTAGGTTTAATGTAGTTTAAAAAAAGCCGGAAAAAAATGAACGAGGCAATGGATATAATATGAAATGCTTAGATTACTTTTCCGGTGTATGTACTGTCCTAGAATGTTCATTTGCTTAGTGCATGTACGAGTAGAAGACATCAGTAACTTTCCTATCAACCGATTTAATATTCGCTCCCAGTTTGCCATTCGCCTTGGGTGTGGCCGACGACGCGGGCAAGACTCGAAGGTTCGAAAGGTTACCACGAAAATATAAATGTTGGAAGTGACAATGAAACTAATTTGAAATTTCTTAGTGAGATATCAACCTTTATTAATTTTAAACTGCTGAAAAGATATTGTATCAATCTTATATAATATTTAACACTGGTCGAAATTAGCAATGTAATTATTTTTGCTTCGTAACTATTATCATATCATTATACGTGCTCATGATCAAAAAATGGGATGAATGAGAATAAAAATAATAACATTTTATACAGAGCGTTTGTAATAATGGTGATTCGGATAAACTAGTTAAAGATCATCCATAGGGTATTAATAGTATTGAAGGCTGAAACAGTTTGCGAGTTTTTTAGGTTTTGCATTTTTTAAAGTAACATTTTTGATAATTTTTTAAGTCTGTAGCCTTGCAGCGGCAGTGTTTGAAAATAAGTATATCTTAACATCACAAATGGTGACGGTATAAGAATTTAAGGATCATCAGACGTAATCGGGTATATGACACATATTTTTATTTTTATCACTGATAATATTATCATGTCATAAATTGTCACGATATTTTTAACGTTTGTCAACGAATATTCCCCTTTCGAAATCTATACTTTGGTATTTTTATTAAATTTATCATTACGCTATCGACATTGATTCGAAGAAATTTCTAAAAAGATTGCACCTTTGATACTAATATTAGATATCTGTCATTGAAAATATTCATATCCGAAACTTGGCCACATAGTTGGGACTTGAGAGATAGCAGAATTATAACAGTTAACTTAATTTTGTACGCCACTTCTAGTTTGTGATTTATATCTATTGCATGCACCTTCTATCAATAAAGAGGAAAATGACACACAATCGGTCACTTCCTAACATTATCCTAGGTCAATCTCGTTAAAGAAACACGTGTAGTTACTGACCGACGCGGAATAAACTGTCGACTGTAATATTTTATTAGTTGTAGATTACAACATATTGATTGGAAGCGAAGTACCTATTCAAATGCAAATGTTTTTTTATTTCTTCAAGAGTACTACAACTCTATATTTAAAGATTTCTACAAGTTTATAAGCTCGTAAGTTATATGACCAATTGATTCTAATATGATTATATTATTTGTTTACACTTAAATATTAATATCTTATCGTCTTTATGTTTAAAATAAAATAATTTCCATAACTTCCTTATCGAAATCGCTAAATTACTATTGACTTTGAATAATTAAACAGGTATTCTAATTTATGATGTTGAAATTACCATTCGTTTAAAGCAGTTTTAACTCGAAATTTACTAAAACAATAAATCTCTAAAAAATATTACAATGAACTTATAAAAAATAAAGAGCCTAAGCGAACCCGAATGAATCTGAAAAATAAATCTGTGATTTGAAAATCACAACCTTTCATTTTATTAATTGTATAACTTTCTTTTAATTTCTTAAATCTATATGTTACAGACCTTATATACTTCTGATACTTCCTTAGTATTTTCTGAACTTAAAGAAGGTTTTTTACGCTTAAGGGTACTTAAGTTTAGGAAATATAAAACACGCATAATATTTTCAACACGTTATAGTCAGTAAATAATAGGCCGACAGTTTTAAGTACTAAACAATGATCATTCGTGCAACAAATTAAAGAAAGTTATACTTTCTTTTAATTTCTTAAATCAAAATTAATAAAAAATGTTTTTCATATATGACTGAGTGAATATTATAAGTTGTGGTTTTGCCTGAGTGGAAATGGTATTCCTCTTCTGTAATGCTCAACTTCCTCATGGAATGCATCCGGTTGAAACATCAGGATAAAAAAGGTACTATCCTTAAAGTATTAACACGACATAGACCCGGTTAGTAAGGATTACAAGATGCTTACCTTCCATCCGCTGTGAGCTGTGACCCAGCTTTTTTTATTTCTTCGTAACCCATTACGCTTGTTTAGATTTCACAATGGGTCTCACCTTATAATTGGCTATGGGTGGAGGTGATAACTTTCCATCAGGCGACTCGCTTGCTCGTTTGCTCCTTCCGCCTTAAAAAAAATCAGTATAACGCTGTAACCTTTGTACGTAATAACACAGATTCAAAGTCAAGTCAAAGTCAAATCAATTTATTCAAGTAAACCCAAATGCAAGGTATTTTTGAACGTCAAATCTACTTTAGTTCGGTTCGAAAAGAAAACCTGAATACTGAGAAGAACCGACAAGAAACTCAGTCAGGTATCATTTTTTCACCATCATTGTACAATAGATATTTAAAAATACAATATCTATAAAGCCAGTAAATGCATACGCAGAGAGGATCACTTCCAGTTTATTGTTGTGTCTTCAATGAAATCGCTAATTTTGTAGTATGCTTTTCCAATCAGTGTGCGTTTAATGACAAGTTTAAATCTGTTTTCCGTTAATTGAGTAATTTCTTGAGGAATTTTATTATAAAAACGAACACAGTTACCCAAAAATGAACCACTTGACTTTTGTAATTTAAATTTAGGAATAACTAGCTGATCACGACCACGAGTTTCCACACCACTAACAACGCCTTTCTTTTGAAATAGATCTAAATTTTTTTTAGTGTACATTATGTTTTCATAGATGTATAACGAGGGTAAGGTGAGTACATCAATGTCTTTAAAATGCTCTCTCAGCGACTCACGTGCGTTCATACTGTAGACGGTATTAATTAGTTTACTATCGTAAAGTAATAATACGTAATATTTCATGTACTAAAATATTTTAGTTATAAAATTCTCATAAAGTTACGCTAAAAATTATAATAGTTAAAAATATTATAATAACTACGCTAAGTTTTGATGAAAACTACATCATTGTAGTAAGATACAGTACAGTCTATATGTTACAGACCTTATATAATTCTGATACTTCCTTAGTATTTTCTGAACTTAAAGAAGGTTTTTTACGCTTAAGGGTACTTAAGTTTAGGAAATATAAAACACGCATAATATTTTCAACACGTTATAGTCAGTAAATAATAGGCCGACAGTTTTAAGTACTAAACAATGATCATTCGTGCAACAAATTAAGTATATTCGTTTGTCAATGCAAGTTCTTCGCAGATTAAGTTGCCGTTTGTTTGTTTAAGTCGACAACTTATACTACGCAGCTTTATTTCCGGCAATACCTTATTACGTATTTATATGGTAATAGGTTTTTAAAGCTAATTAAAATAATTGTAATAACTGTTATTTGTTCGTTGTAAAACTTCCTACATGTCATTAAAAACACGAGGTACGAGTAGATAGCAACACGAGACAAAACTATTTATTTTTACAGTACTTATAACAATGTGGATACAAATAACGATATTCATATAAATAATACATATTTCATGCCTTGAACATACAGCCATAGAACTTACATAAATTACGCCATTTCCGATTCGGAGTGAAAAGGTATCAAAGCGCAACAAAGTCACGGTTTTGTTCTATTTCTAGCAATTAATGGTTACATATGTACATTAGATGGTTTTCTACAAAACTTCGCGCTCACCAATTTTTCTTATTTTAAATGAAAATTATTATATTTGTTACTAGGTTTCTTGAAAACAGCTCGAAAGATTTCGATGAAAATCACGGATTAGACTTTTTTTTTGGTTTATAAATCGATTTTACATGATAGATTCTACGAGTTTAACGATTTATTTGTCTCCGAACACAGCTCAGTCAGCCCAGTATTACTTATTCAAGCAAAGCTTAACAATCAGATATAGTTTATTATGAATCCTTAGATCGTTCGGGCACATAGAATGAGTGATGAAAGAATGACGAAGAAAATATACAAAGCGAAAGTGAGTGGTAAAAGAAGCCAAGGAAGACCAAGGCTGACTTATGAAGATCATCCTCTCGCTCCATCCTCTCGGACTACCTCGTCAGGGATACAGCGTGAGGATATGTATGTATATATGTATATAGTCTATTTTTGTTGTTTATCACTTTTTGAAGCTATTGGTTTCAGAGATTTGTTCAAATACCCATTTGACAACATTTTTTCTTTTCATCTTCACAATACTATTTTCTTATTAATTTCAACATTATTAATTAATGGTTCGTCCCATATATAAAACATTGTAAGGTGCATCACAGACTAGAGTCGATATTACGCTCATTTGAGATATGAAAATCTTCGGAGTTTGATAGGTACCCTTCAAGGGTGCTGAAAATATGACATAACGCAGATTTCATCTGTCGAAACATCTTTCGGATCTGCACGCTTTTTCGCAATGGCGAAGAAATGAAATAAGGTCACCGAAAAGACGTGAATGACTCGAGATTTTTGAATTTGGATTATAAATTCGTCTGGTAACTTATAAAGGCTACAGACGACCATTTTACTTGCTGTTTTCTCATAATTTATTGGATTGTAGAAGACCTGCAAGGTGGTTTTTGGATATTACTAGATTTTTTCTTTAATTGTTTTTTTAATCAGATCGGTATAACAAGGGGCCAAATAAGCTTTGCAAATAAAGATTAGATTGACATTGATAATAATCCTTACAAGGAGATGCATTGTAGGTGTAGGTGTACTTAGTTCCAGCAATAACTTTGTGATTAGCTTCAATAATGTTTTGGTTATTCAATAAAGTGTCTCTAATCTCTGAAAGGTGTTTCATGTTCTGTTCACGACCTACGATACTACTACGCCTACTCGTACTCTAATCTAACGAACTTCGCTAGTTCACATCACAGGGATACACTTCGAATAACACACATTTTTTATTTTATTATTTTTTACATACCATTAATGTGTATTTCATAACTAGGCTGTTAGCCTAGTGATTTGTCTTCATCTGCCTTCGAAGCCGAGGACTCAGATTCGATTTCTAATAAATATTTAAACGGTCACAAAATGGCGAATTACATATTTTTTCACAATCCCCTCAATATGGGTATTGATATGGGTATAGATTGAATACAGTACACCTTCGTTTTTTAAACTATATTGTAATTTGGGTGTTAATGGGTGAACAAAACTTAGTGGTATAAATACTTGCTAGATAGTTAAAGATACACTCACTAATATGGTATGAATTAATTATTTCTTAAATGTAACAGAACAACTTAGAGATGTGCAGCCGCAAACTGGCGGCGGAGGCCTCCCGCACGCCGCTCCTCGTTGTCGTATGCGACAATGGGTGCTTCTCTTGGGCCCATATTCCAGAACGATACTCAAGTGTGAAATTCTACTTGAAAATATAGTTAAAAAGGAATACCGCTATATGCTATGAATAGCGGCATTTCTTTCTACCTATATTTTCAAGTGGAAATTAACACTAGTATCGATTTAGAATACGGGCCTTAGTCCGTTTTGAAATATCTATAGTATAAACGCAGTACTTACTTTAGATTGGTTTGTCTGATTATTAATTCATTGCCCTTCAGATCTCGCGCTAACCCTTGTCCTTGTCAGTATAATACAAATTAACGAAATGCTTAATAATGTATACGGTTGTATTTTTGTTGTAACGATATTAGAAAAATAATCCAATTTATTTAGATATCAATTCTAATTAATCTACAGAAACTTTCAAAAATAATTCAATGTGATTTAATCAATGCAACTTTTAGCTAAACTTAGAACGTTTCCTTCTACACAGTGGATTTAAAGTTTAGAATAGAACGCAATAATTTTCAAGCTAGTCAATATCTTTGTCTGTTGTCTGCAATAGTGATAGGAAAATAGACACGTAATATGGTCATAATCGCCTAGACATTAATCTCAGCTACGTATTAACAATCCGGAACAAGTTGAATTTAAGAGTTTTTAATATATTAAGTAAGTAATAATAATTATAACTTTTATTTGTTTCCGTTAACGTGAAGGTTAAAATTGGAAGTGTGTTAAAGTTGGAAGTGTTTGGTTAACATTTATACATATACCATCGCGGTCCTGTCACGATATTGTGACAAATAAAGAAGTAAATATTGGATTTTTGTTTGAATTTTGGTCAATTCATTCTAAAACTGAGAATCACAAAAATTTAATGGAATACTTAGAATACTAATAACGCCATAAGTATTTTAAAAATTCTAAAAAGTTCTTAAATTAAAGTATTGTTCTTTATAAATGTTAGAAATAGGCGTATCTGTAGGTACGTATGTAGTATTTAAAATATCTTCTGAATTTCCTGCAAAAAATGATTGAAATATATTTTAAGATTCTAATAAAATATTCTTTTAAAATGATACTTAAGGCCAGGCCTCTCTGTATCAGCCATATCAATAAATAATACTGCACCCCGACGCGCGTAAGTAAAAATTCGTTTATTTTTAAATAGTATTTGACTTGGATCCTAATATATACCTTCATAATATATACCTATGTAGTTGTGTAGTAGTAATCTTATAATTATACTTATTTTATTTATTCAAGTGTTTTTGTTTATTTAATAAAAAAAACCTTACCCTCCTTTCGGGTTTCGTCACAGTCGGATAGTCGGAAGCAGCCCATAACAAATAACAAATATTGACCTACCTGAGTCTAAAATTAAAGTTATTGATATAATTTAAATCCGGGGGCACGGCGGTGCCCGCGCCAAATCGAGCAAAACCAAACAAAAACAAGCAAAGGCACAGTCGTACCATCCTTTTCTCGAAGCCATTAAGCACATTTTTGACCCTCACCTGTAACTTCGTTGTGGATAAAGCTAGAAGTTTGAATTTTCAGTGACTAAGAGGTCATAATACAACTAGGTATATTCCCAAATTTCATTCAATTTGAACGTAGTTAGGAACTATTCCATGTCAAATTTCCTTAAATTTGTTACTAACAGACTCACCAATCATCAAAATTCTAAGATACTTCTAGTAGACACACAAACTAAAAATTTTGAATTCAGTGTTTAGCCTATAAAGAAAGAAAAAACTGAAACATCTCCAAATTTCAATCCTGTTTCCTAAATTTCGGTCCTCTTTTCTTTGCGGTTGGTAAATCACCTAATAATCTACCCAGAATGAAAAATGACGAATAATTTTACGAACTGCATAAGTAACTTTGTAATCGTATATAGAGTGTATATCCGTAGCTGACGTATAAGAAATATTACCAGAAAAGAATAAAAGTAGCTACCTACAAAAAGAAATGAGATCCCATCAAAAACATAAAATGTACAAAAATCTAAGTCTAGCAACGCAGCTTCCTTCCACCGTAAAAAGTAGTGAGATCTCATGTAAAACCAAATCAATTATTTTAGTATCTATGGAAGCACCTATTCAAAAACTTCGTCATAAATTTTCCTAGTTAGTTACCTACCAACTTTTATAGTGACGTATCAATATTAGACATCTTTGTTTCTTTAATAAATATAATGACTTGGCAATCGCACGGTAACATAACAACGCAAGAATAATCTACTATTTAAAATACTTCTAAAATCACACATAACGCTAGCAGGCCTAATTATGTAATATGTAAACAAACACAAATAAAGC
The DNA here is from genome assembly GCA_907165235.1 of Zeuzera pyrina. Lineage (NCBI taxonomy): Eukaryota > Metazoa > Arthropoda > Insecta > Lepidoptera > Cossidae > Zeuzera > Zeuzera pyrina. Next base: position 18,241,169 of record OU015624.1, read on the forward strand.
GCTCAGATCACTAATATTACGTGGATGTTATTATGTTGCCGTACTAGGAAACAATTTATGACAACGTTGTTAGATAGGTGCTTCCATAGATACTAACTAAAATAACTTACTTGGTTTTACATTAGATCTCACCACTTTTTACGGTGGAAAGAAACCGCGTTGCGAGACTTGGATTGTTGTACATTTTAAATTGTAAAGGTTTCCAACGATATTTAATTAACGCAACGCGATGTTATTTTTTTAGTAACTTTCCGTATTAGAAATGCGATCTATAATATATAAGCAATGAAGAAAAATGCAAAATGACAGGAATAGACAACAGTGTTATTGTAAAAATGAAGAAAGGAATGCTTAGATGATTCGGGCACGTTGAAAGAATGAGTGATGAAAGACTGACGAAGAAATTCTACAGAGCGAAAGCGAGTGGTAAATGACGCCACGGGTGATCGAGGCTATTTACGAAGATCAAATAGCCAGAGTGTTAGGTGACGGAAATATCAAAAGCACTCGCATACAAAAATGTGTGAGGAGAATGATGAGATTTGAGGAAGCGAAAGAAGTATGCAAGAACTGGGAAGCTTGGCGCTCCGTCCTCTCTGACTACCCCGTTATAGGGATACAGCGTGAAGATATGTATGCATGCTATATTACATAAATAAAGATTTCCGACGACATTTAGTTAATACTACTTAAATTGACACAGTCGATCTCATTTTTCTAAGTAACTTTCCGTTGTGTTACTATAATTAAAGTACTGAAATCCGTAGCTATGAAACAATATATTTTTATCTTGTTTTCGAAGGAAGTGTCTCTCCGTCAATTCAAATAAGAAACGATCTCAATTACATTTGATACGCTTAATTATTCAGGAAGGTTTATTTTTATGCAAATAGAGCCCGATTTTGTACTAAAACATATTTTTATTTTAAGTTTTGTTATCAAAAACATAGAAATGTATTTACGCTATTAACTAATATGGTGTCTTTGTTTCCTTATATTTAATGTCTATTTCCTTAATTTGTTTGCTGTCGTTTAGACATTTTAGAACTATAGCAATTTTAAATATCTATAGATAGTACAGTGCTTCATATCTAAGGTATATAGATTATAATATAATGTTTTTTTTTTTCTATTATGTTTACGAGCTATTAGGTATAGTACCTAATATTAACCTAAAATATGAAAAATAGATCGGGATTCCAAGTACGTTACGTTCGTTCGTATTGTACATTCATTATTACTATACACGTAACTAAGAACTAAAACTAAGTATTAAAACATTGCACAATATGGCATAATTCTTATTTAATACATAACGCATTTCACACTGTCCAACGCATAAGGAATACAAACATTATATTACGATTGCGAGTGACAATTTCTACCGGAAGTTGAAGTGTCATGGCGTCCTAGCTGCTCAGACGCGAAGGCGCGTGCGCAAGGTAGGGCACTTGTGATGTGTGGCCATGAAATTAGCATAATTACTTATCAAACAAAGTAACTTAAATCTGTAACAAAAATGTAAATCGTCATTTCTATTACTTATACACAATGATTGTTACATAATATCAATACTGTTATAAAATATAATGACTAGTTTAATATTTTATAACACAATTATTACCGATACCGACTACGGCGAAGACGAATAAGGGAACATTACGGATATCTTTTTTGTGACTGATGCAAATACCTCATTATCCGATATTTCATTATTTAGGATCGCCCTTCATATGGGTATCAAATAAAACTGGGACTGATTAGTAAAATATAAAAATGTAAATTGCACTATAAAGTGTTATAAGTCTTATAAAATAAATAAATAAATAAATAGCTAAAAACTTTAAATAAAATTGATAATTAAAATGACATAAATTTAACAATAACTCGCAGACAATATGAGATAACAGTTGGAAGCCAGCTACACTTTCTCTTTCCTTTCCTCATGGCCAACAAGCTATAATTCTCGTAATAAATTGGAGGAATCACAGCTATTTCATCTTGTTTGCAAGTTTTTTTTTAAACTCGGGTTGGATTTTTATATTATTTTAAATATTACCTTTTATTACAAATACTTTTAATAATTTATGTGTGATATACTCGTACTGACAATATTAACAAATGAAAATGAATTTATTAATATATGATAAGCAATCTGTGTTTTGAATGTATATATTAATTTATGTATACATTTTAAGAACAAAAGTTTTATTAAAATTAAAAATAATATGTAGAGCTTGTGTTGATGGATATTATTTACTTTCAAGAAAATGTGTTGATAAATTATAAATTACTTTAAAGTACACGTTTAATATTTCCCTTTAAAAGCAATGAATGACCTTAGGTAATATTATTAAATAATGTTACAAATGATTTGAAACGGGTAAAATCGAAACTAATTAAGTACTAACTATGAATACCTTTTGTCACTAGTTTAGTGGCCACCACACGTATTAGATTGCATGTCGTGCCCTTGTTCATGGCATTGCACTTAAGTTTCGAGATAACGATGCTGCGTATCATTTTGCATAGGGCAAAATGCGATGATGTAAATAATAACAAAATAAAGATTTCAAACGTGAGAGGTGGCTTGTTTTATTTTACTTTCACTAAACTTCTCAATCGATCCTTGATATTTGTATTTTATATTTATTTTAGTTAAACTCAAGTTCTTATACTTTGGAAATTAGAATCGATAGAAAAAAATAAGTTGGTGACTTCCTAATCAATCTCTTCAAGTTGTAACCCCAACGGAGTAGTTAGAGAGGACGGAGCGCCAAGTGTCGCGGTGCTTACATAGTGATAGTGATAATTTGAAATAATCCCTAATTATTGATCGACAATCTGAAATTTTAAAGTGTCGTTAGGCAAGGCAGATAAAAATGTATAATATTAGTGTAAGTTCAAGTTAGGTGACTAAGTATAATATTTATAATTAGTATAGTATAATTAGTATAGTAGATTATGTATATATATGCATAAATGTACATTGTACAAGCTTCTTTATTGGTTTGTTAAAGAAAGCCAAGTATAAAACATACCTGTTACAGTGTTTTCCTGCACAGGTCGCAAAAGCTGACTATGAGGGATAAATCTCATTACAATTTTATTTATGTGATGAGCTGGTAACGTGTCATATTTCTAATTTGTCACATGTAATGTGTATTTACTGTCACTAGAAAGTGCTATCAAAGATATTAAATACAAAACAATTAAGCCCAGGTTCGTGATTTTTTTATCGCGAAAAGTCATGATTCGTGAATAATGTAGAGCCGAATCTAGTGTTCTTATTACCCTTGACCCTTCGTATATTAATAACTATTATTCGATAACTATAAATTGGTGTGAAATATTTGTATACATTTACATGTAACCACCTATATATTATAGCATAGCGTTACATTTTTGTTACGTAGGGATTGTGTTAAAAATGCTGCATAACAAACCAAATTAACGTACTTGGGCGTGTTTCACAATTTTACGTCCAGTGTGTTAATCTGACAAACAAATATTTTTACCAAATTTCAACTAGGCACGATTTATAAATTTGATCACTTTAAGATGTTAAAAAGTATTTTAATGACCACGTTTGATTTAGAACTCTATTAATTCTGTGTGAGCCGTCAAAATGAATTATACGCATGCATCTTTTTCAACCAGTTTATAAAGTCGATGACACGAAAATGTCAAACATTTGATCAGGTGATCTTACTTATAATTATCAACATTTCGTTTCGTTTCGTGTACTCAGATTAAAAAAAGTACATACAAGTAACATAGCCGAAAAGTGAAGCATTTGTAAGTCGGAGAATTCACTTACTTTTGTCACGTCATTCTAACAATGAGGGTCACGTAATTCGCATGATTTTTGTGCAATTCGTATATGTCTTATATAGTCTTGTAAAGGTCATATTTACTCTTAATATGTCAGATTTTAGCACAGAAACATACAAAATTAGATTAAAGAACGCAAATAAAAGCGATGTAGTAACAAATCACATCTTAAACATCATTCTAAATAGTTATTTTTCAAAATAAAACTACAATTAAAACTATAGACAAGAATTTGTTCAGCGATATTTGAATTTTTTTACCCAGTGTTATATTTTATTTGTTATATTTATAGTATTTAAATATTTCCAGGTATTTCCAGAAAATGAAAGAGTTGAGAATGTGAGACAGGTGAAGAAATAGGGCAGAAAACACTGATAAAGCAGAAAGAAGGCTTACAATGTGTTTTTAAAATGTTTGAAAATGATGAACTTAATAAAATGTAAACTGTATATTTTATTTCTAATTAAATATAGTGTTTTCCGTAAATTTTATTCGATGAATTATTTAATTGAGTAAATCTCCTTTCTGTATGATTTTTAGAAATGTTTTTCCGAGTTTATGGCTGTATTAGAGGAGTAAACTCTTCCTCGTCAAATTGGTATCTCAAAATATGATATGATGAAAAGTGTATTGTTTTTAAATTAAAAAAAAATGTTTACATATTTTACTTTTCACCGAACAGCGTTTCAAACTTTTCCAAAATATGTTTACATTTTAACATTTGTTCTCTTTAAGAAAGACTAAGTATCACTTATCGTTATCGTTAGCAAGCTTTATTTTATTCTGATGTAAAATAACGTACTCATTTAGGATTTTATATATTTCTTAAGGAAACTAAAAATTACTCAAAATCCAATTATTGGTGGGTAATAGTTGAAAAAAATAAAATTAGGGCGCTGTCCATATTCTTATAAGATTTCTTATACCCACCAATAGTATATTGATTAAATGTGCGTAGACCTGTTATATTATCACTAGAGGTCGCTGGGTGATCTAAATTCAAGCGTAAATGTACATAAATATTATAGTATAAACTCTTTGGTGACAATTTCTACCCTGTGACTATTTGATTGGTCCGAGGTTTAATCCAAGGAGGTTACACATAGTACATTAAGATCACAAACTGTTATGAGTTTGACATTGACAGCCTTTTTGACATTGGCAGTATGAACTTAAAACTATGCCAAATCTCACACTCCTCCGTGCGCGCAATGTTCTTAAAAGGGATCCGACGTTTTATTATAAATGTCTCCCAATTTTTTTATTGATAACACTAAAGCTCGTCAATAGCTAGTAGCTACTAAACGAAAAAATCAGTCGACAAACAGAGGAAAAAAGACACTGAACTGTTTCGTTGTTACCTATTTATATACATATACAGATATCTGGTGTATCAGCCTAATTCATATTTATCAGACAATAGTCTGTCAGAAATAGGTAAGACATTATGTGTAAACAGTAAACACACAACAGTAAACAGTAAATATAACTCTAAATTCCTATTTTAAAACAAATATTTAATATCAAATCATCTTGTCAAGTTACCCTTTATTTCGGGTAGACGAATTGGTATTGCAATACTCCTTACATTGGATTTAGGGATACCAGTCGTCTTGCACACAGTTTGGGATTTTAATGTGATTGCGAGAAATAATATTAAGCTTTTTATAATTGTTTGTAAAAATTAACTTCAATGAAATACATATTTTCGCATTTTTTGTAACTAAATTATGTTAGAACACAATGTGTTACTAAGTGAAATGAGCTTATATTACTGTGCAAATTGTTTTGTTTTAATAAAAACCCCTTCTCGATTTGTGGTCTTCACTCGTTTTGTATGGGAGGGTATTTAAAGTTGTGTATCACCATTGAATCTATAATCGTTATACTCGACACATCGGACAGTCACGGTGGCGTTCAGACGCACCTCTTTATCCACGCAATAAAACATAAATTGCATTCAGTTATTAAGCTTACAGAAATAGAAGAAGAATAGCCGTGGCTACGCGACTTTGAGGCAGCATGGTGGCGCGTATAGAAACGCCGACTATATAATTAATTTAGTAGCGTATGACGCATATGCATGAGTGTGTGTATGATTATCTATTCCCTACAGACTCCAAACTACACAATCAGTTTCGACATATGATACATCATTGGTTTCGTCTTAATACACTCGTGGCACAGGTTAGAGTTATACTTCAAATTATCATGGCGTTTAGAGTATGGCGTTTAGAGTAAAGAGACTGTAAATCATAACTAGATGACAGCCAGACATCAACTCCGATGAAGTCAGATATGTTCTTTCCCAGCCACGTTTGTGTGGATCGAGCTTTATGACCTGGTGCTGAGTCTTGCTGAAATGATCATTTTTTGTTATGGAACATTGCGTCGTTAAGAACCTTCTCAAGAATCGCATCTTGATACGCCTTAGCCGAAGTTTTGATATCTTTTTCACAAAAATATGACTCAGTCACTCCTTGATAGCTAACACCCCTCCAAACCATCACTGAAGCCGGATAATGTCCACGTTGTACCTTACTGGCTAATTGAAAAGCATCTCTAGCGCTTTGAGCATAAACTCTGTCATTCTTCTTATAAAAATGTTGCTCGATAGTAAAAATTTTTTAATCAATAAATAAAATTTTTCTGTGACCCCACTTTGTGTAGCGCCTAAGAAGTTGTTTTGATTTTACCACCCTATTCATTTTTACATTATCGGTTAAATAATGAAGAGTGCGTCTTTTATAAGCTCCAAGTCATCTTTTAAAATACGCGACATAATCCTGGGTGCTATATTAATTTCCCTAGATAAAATCTTTTGTTTTTCGGATAGGAATTCTTCGGATTTTTTCCTTCACTGCTTTGATCGCCTTTTTAGTACGAATACTACGGGTATGGCCAAATCTTTTTTTGTCACAAACATAGGATGTTTAATTATAGCAAGGTACACAAACATTCGACTAATACCAAATGGATGAAGAGTTTCTAAAATTGCATTTCACTCCATACCTACTTTATGTAGAGCTATCACAACAATTCGGTTCTCTTCATCATCCCATTCCATTTTAATATTACAAAAATATTTAACAAAGATTGACTCGAAAATGAGAAAACACTATGAATATTCATATGAGAATCGCAGGTTCCAAGTTCTAATGTAATATTATTGTTTTTTTTTATTAGAACACTGTTTAAGGCTAGACTGTGTAGATAGAAGATTTAATACATTCTTATATGACCTTAACAGTGAAGTTAGCAAACAAATAAATACGCTAGGGACTGTTGTAAAAAATAGAAGAAATGTTAGCGGTCTTCGACGCATTTATTACTTTGCGAATTAACTTTTAGTTTTCTAGAGGGCAGATATTAGCGAATTATAATTTATTGCTATTTATGAGTAATTATATTTTGTCTCGGAAAATGTTTAATTTTTACTTTAACTGTTTTCATTATTGGCGTTGGCTTTACTGAAGGAAATAAACTTACATTAGAAAATATATATTAATTCGCTTAAAGGTCATTGTCGGGCAAATACCTTACCTTGCACGAACATTGACGTGATTTCGTAGATGTAGTAAAGAAATAACGAAACTGATTAATATGTATGTTATATTCTTATATAGTACCTAGTTTCGACCTTATTTAAAAAACAAGATAAAAAATTATTCGAAGCCAGAAAACCTTTTTTTGTTTAGTACTAAGGTTTTTAATATGCCTTAGTAATTCGTAAAGTAATCACGTAAAGTATGAACTTTACGTGATTTCAATTTCAGGGATTGTTTATGCAAATGTTTACTGGATTGCAAAAATAATCAATTATATATGTAGGTAGGTATCATTAGAAATATTAAAATTTGCAAAGAATACAAGAAATCTACGCATTTTTATGATATACCTACATATCTAAAATTTAAATATTTTCGTAGATTTGAAAAATGTTATTTGTAATTTATTGGAATGTTACGTGTACTTAATTCAGTTTTTTGTTTATGTAATTTAAATAAAAAATATATATAAAAATATAAAAATGAATAATCGCGAAGATTAAGAAAACTACGAAATTAATAGTAAATTCGAAAATTTACCATAAACTGAAAAATTTGAATTAGACAAAATATCTCGTGAGCACAGATTTATTTGAGACAAAATAAATAACAAAGTTACATATTACTACTTATATTCTGGACATGAAACAAACCACCCTCGCTTGTCGTTAAAATACTAAAGAGCTATTTATTATTTTATTACTGAAATACATACATACATACATATCCTCACGCTGTATCCCTAATGTATTTATTACTGAAATAATAATAATAATAATGTTTATTTGCATACCCAACAATTCACTTAACTCTGTAGCATAGAATTTTTAATTTAATAAATAAAGGCGTAAATGAAATGTATTTACCTCCTAAAATAGAAAGTGGTTTATAAATAATATTTCTTATATTGCGGCCATCAAAGAGACGTATCTATACTCTTGTGTGTCTTGTGCACGAGTACCTTTCTATGACGTCAACAATATGTGGAGTAGTATAAAAATTGTTTATACATGGACATGTAGTACTCATCCGTACAAAGTGTCGTACGTTTACACAAGACACGTTGCAAATGAAATCGTCGTGATTGTTCAATTTAGTTTATTATTACTGATATCTGTTAAAAATGGTATATGAACTAAGCATATATTTGAAGAAACATATAGATTTAGGTACTTCAAGTTAAGTTTTTTGTAACAACGAAGGACTTATACTAATCTATTATGCATTATATTTTTATAAAATATAGATTTGCCCAGTGGCGTATTTTAAAAGTTGGCACCCTAGGCCTATACGGTCTGCCGCCCCATATAATAACAAAAAAAGAGCAAAGATATTTTAAAGAAAAAGGTCATACAAAAAAATAAACACCATTTATTAATTCGTCCGCGTGGAATTAAAAAAAGTAGCTTATAACTTTGCTCAGGATTTAATCTACCTCCATTCTAAATTGCATCAAAGTTGATCCAGCGGCTTAGCCGTGCAAACAGATCAGATAGACGGACAGACTTTCGCATTTATATTATAATATGGATTATAATTTTTTGCAATGCACAAATTGTTTGACCAATTCGTCAAAGACACTTTCACTATTATGCTTCTATAATATTAAGGATGGCTATTCGGCATGTGCCGCCCCTAGCAGCCGGCCACCCCGGGCCATGGCCCCCATGGCCTTAGAGTAAATATGCCACTGAATTCGCCTGTAACTTCTTCAGCGTGGTATGAAATAAAACTAATTCAGAGAGTGTAAGACACGCATTAACAAAAGGTTCCGTAAAAATTTCCGACAAAGTAGAACTTTAGCCAATTAACATTATAATTATATAACATATACCTAATTAACAAAAAAAGTATCTCCTTACCTTTTATACAATTTTTTGTAATTTATTTTTGTAATATATTTCATAGATTTAGGTTTCACTTCGGGGAAATCTGATTTATGAGATGAACGCTTATAATTTTTCTATCTTCTGTCCAAAATCTCAAACTTGTTAATCGTCACGTGTTTAATCGTTTCGCCTCTCAACTAAGCATCCTCATCATACTCCAAATATCTGACTCGGCCCGCCGGCTCACCGTACTGAAGTTCGGTGTTAATTAGCTGGCCGAGGCTAATCTTTAGAAGACAGCTAAAGATTTTAATAATTCATTAAATTACCAGTTAATGTCATTGTTTCACTCAGTAGGTGTAAAGATGTATAAATCAGCTGTTAGATACGGATAGACAGACAGACAGATATGACATGAAGTCGGTTAAAAACTGTAATCGGTCCGTTTTTGCAATAACCACGGAATCCTAAAAAAATACTTCTAAGATTAATTTTACGTATTTTTAGAGTTGTATAATTCTGAATAGCATATATTGTCATTGTGAACATTGATATGCTATTTTTTTCATTAATTACTTTAACTAAATGATACGGAAAATGAAGGTAGGTACGGTACATATTGCTATTAAAACCCCACACCTTAGCTGTGCTAATAAAGGCGACTTACCACTTATAACATTTATTTATGGTATTATAAAAACTTCCAGGCTTGGATTACGGCATTAATGATATTCTGAAAAAACGAAAAACTATATATTTAAAAGTTGCGAAAGCTGTTAAAATGATGTTATTATTCCTTGAAAGTAATTTTACGGTATTGTACTTTAAAAGGCAAAGGGGAATTGATTTTCTCCGAGACTGATTTAAAAACTTGAAATTTAGCGTAGTGGTACATAAGTGATATACATTGCACTAGTTATTTCTAGGAGAATTAAAAGAAGGAGCAAATCGGGTATTTCAAATTGTTTTGAACATCCCTCCCCTTTTTTACTCGTACCATGATCATAAGACTTAGAATTTTAAAGATTTCAGAGAACATTCAGCCTTACTTAAAGTTTACGGGAAAAATATAAAGAGTTCTAAATATCATTCTATAATTTTTTACATGTAACTTCAGCTGTTGGTTGATGGTTTCTACTGTTTACTTACGAAAAACTTTCTGCATCTTTTTAATAAAACTCTAACACAGCCTGATTGAAAGACAGCGCACAGCCTAAGTCAAAATTTAAAAACATTAAATTATTCACATGAGTTCCTTATATAACACAAGTTGGTGCCCGCGATTTCTTCCGCGCGAAATTCGGTGTTATTTCGCAATTTTGAATTATCTTTAAATGACGATACAAAGCTTAAATGTTGCTCCAAGCTAAGCTTAATGTACCTGCGAAAACTGTAAGAAAATCTGTTCAGTAGTTTCCGTGATTAGCGTGTACATACATGGTTTCTACTGTTTTATTACAATAAAAATATTTTTAAATGACAATTAGTGTTTTCACTGTCATTCGATTTTAGTGAAAGAAAACCTGAATGTTGCTCCAAATTAAGCTTAATCTATCTGTGAAAACCGCAAGAAAATCTATTCAGTATTTTCGGTAGTTCACGTGTACAGACTGCTTTATTACATTAAAATTATCTTTAAATGACGATAACTTTTTTCATCCAATTTTCAATGAAACAAAGCCTAAATGTTACTTCGAGCTGAGCTTAATCTACTTGTTATAACCGCAAGAAGATTAAGTAATTTCGAAGATTATCGTGTACAGACTAACAGACAAACATTTAAAAAATGCTTTTTTGTGTTCTGTAACTCTTTTTTCATCGCCCACACTCATTTTTTTATAAATTTATTCTTTTATTTATTTACTTATTATTTGTGGGAGGCACAAGGTGGTTTTAGGAACGGTAGGGATTGTATGGATCAGATTTTGTCGCTCCGCGGTATCGTGGGGAAATTTCTGGCCATATGTCGGAAAATTGTCTGCCCTTTCGTGGATCTTGAAAAAGTATTCTATAGAGTATTTCGAAAGAAATTACGGAGTCTTCTGCCTGAATATGGAGTGGAGGGCCCCTTATTGCAATTTATGAGGTCTTTATATCTGGGCCACAGGCTCTGTGGCCCCGATATAAAGATATCAAACTGTGACTGTGAATTTGTGGGATGCACTAGGCTATTTTAGGAACAGTATAGGGGTGGTATGGATCAGATTTTTTTTTCGCTCTGCGGTATCGTGGGGAAGTAACTGGCCGTAGATCGAAAAGTTTTCTGCGCTTTTGTGGATTTAAAAAAGCATTCGATAGAGTAATGCGAAAAAAAACGGAGTCATCTGCTTGAATATAGCATGGAGGGCTCTTTACTTGGAGGCTGCGAGTTCATTATATCGGAGCCACATAGCCTGTGTAAGGATAGATGGTGACTTGTCGCTCTGGTTCGAAGTCTGCTCAGGCGTCAGACAGGACTACGTGATGTCTGCCTGGGTGTTCGTGCTGTATTTGGACAGCGCCTCAAGACATTGAAAGGTACTACGAGTGGTATTGTATGTGATGGTACAGTGGTAGGTACACAAAGGTAGTTTTTGTACACTAACGATGCTATGCTTATAGCACTATTAAAAGCGGATTTACAGACACTAGTTACGTGCATGGAAGAAGACTGTGAAGTGAAATGATTGAATATGAATTGTGAATAAAATTAAGGTTCTGGTGTTTGAAAGGGAAGATGTTCAGACAAAATGTAAAATGTGGGTAAGTGGAAAATGTCTGGAACAAGTAAACGTTTGCTGGAACCGCCATACAGTACGCATTTTTACTGTCACATACAAACGCTGCGCGGGACTACCAACTTATTTTTATTTCGACATTGTCTAGTATTTAGGTCTGGTTTTTTAAAATAATGACATGTTCTGTTGTACGATCACACAATTCAAATAAATAAAGGCTAGGTAGCGGCAAAATTTTATTGTTTTTACAAAGTGGTACACAACTATCGAGGTAATGTACACCACAAACTGTCCTCATACACTTTTTGTGACATTTAAATACGCTATCAAAGTCAACAAAAATTCCCACACTATACCATATTATCTAAAAATGAAAGAGACATATCCATGGAATGCTAAGAGAGCACCTTGCTTTGAAACTGGGAGTCTTAAACGATTCAATACCTTAATATATTTATTAAGTTTTGAGGAAATCTTTTCTAAGTGAGATTTCAAATTGCAACATTTCTCCATTTTTATCCCCAAAAATATGGTGTCATCGATGATTTTCATTTTTATGTTATCAAAAATAATATCAATATTAAAAGAAGTACTATTAAATGTGAAATTCAATTAATTTTGTCTTTGTTACGTTTAGGTTGTGACCTTAACCTAAATAAATATGTAGGGTAGGTCTACAAATAACTTATTTTTAATTCTGAAGCGCAACGACATACAAAGGAATCATCATGATGATGGTGAGGGTGAAACTTAAATGAGACGGCCTCGGAGATACACCCTTTAAACAAAAAAGGAATTTTCGAAATCGATTCACAATTGACGAAGTTTTCGGTGAACATACATAAAAAAAACATACATGCAGACGAACACAGAACCTCCTACTCTTTTTGAAGTCAGTTAAAAAGAGGTCATAGTCATAGCAGGTTAACCAAAAACTTCAACACTTGATAAAATTAGGATGGTTCCCGAGTTGTTGGCGTACGTCTAATTCATATATACTTATATAAATTCTTTTTAGACGTTGCCGATGGGAAATCTCATCGGGCATTCGCGATACAGCTAGTTTATGTACGCCTAAATATATATTATTGTTTTATTTTCGTGAACTTGCTCGATCAACTTCTGATGTTAAACCTTTAGACTGTAAAAAACTATGTATCGAATGTGTTTTATTTCTATGACGTAAATGACGATCTGTTTCACTATTGTTGATGGCATTAAGTCCGAAGTACGAAGGTCGGTTTCTAACAAAAATGATAGGCTAATTTGACTAGGTTAACGATCGCCTATAAATAGTAATAGGAAGCATAAACGGTATTTTCATGCGTTACTCATTTCTTGAACTTCGTTCTTTATCGTAATACAATATACATAATACAATACTAAGTGTTTATCGTTTAATAAAAGTTTAGCATAAACGTTATTCTAGTTTTATTATTTTTTAAATTAACAAAATAGAAATGTATTGCTTGTATAAATAATAATAACATAAATAGTTTCGGTAATCGTATTGCAGGCTTCGGAAAGATGGAGACGATTTGTACTAGATAGCTGGCAGTCTTTGGACAGAGAAAATAAAGACAAAAAAGTGAAACATCTCCCTGACCTTGAAACTATGCACCATGTACGCTCTCGGTACGTGTAAGTACTAAGGTTGTCACAGTGTTTTATTTGATAGATGCCTAAAGAAATTGAAAGGATTGCTTGTGTAGTTTTTTAACAACCTATTTGACGCAATTACATTATGTAATGTAATACATTCGCTTTGATTTTATTTTTTATATAAAGTTACGAAGAAGCATATACATACGTTACGATTAATATTAATGGTTTATTATATATCGATCATTTCATGAGATGTGACAAATGTGATGCATGTAAGACTTCGGCTGGTTATTATGCATCACTATTTATGTTGGTTTATAATACGCAAATACACGGTACAGGCATATATTTCTCGATGCCGCTCGTAAGTGTGTGACCGTTATGGTCGCTAGATGTCGTGGGAATAATTGGGCGGCTTCATGCGTCCGTTGTTTGATGACAAGTAATGGGTTTCCGTTCTGTGGTTTTTATTTTCTCTACTTTAAATGTGAAGAGCCTCTGTTTTAGATGAAAAGCAGATATGCAACATTTCAAATATGCAGCAGTGGACCAAAATAGGCTGTCGAGGATTATAATAACGGTACGGTAATGGATTGTTTAACTTGACAGTTATTCTGGTCAATATGGTGTCGATAGCGCGATAATTTTTTACCTATTTTTCGTTATTTCAATCACGTCAATTGAGGATTTAATGCACCCCTCAGAAACTCTCGGAAACATGGAAACCTCGGAAACCCCTCGCAATAACCAATTTGTCTGTGCAATAACCCGATGACCGCCGCTTACCTGTTGCCTGTTATTTCACTGCGATCAATTTGTGATCGAATACAATTTTCGGAAGTTATCAGATTGTTGTGTCGACAGCTGATAACTACTTTCCTTTTGACGTGATTTCACTCACGTCAATGACATCTAAATTTCAAATTTTCAAACAATATGGCGATTATCTAGTGGAAATCAGAAGTCTCACAGATTTTGCTTTTATTTACATAAATAGCAACCTCTGAACATATTAGATTTCCAACAATAACTTCGCATCAAGCTATATGCAGAATTACTCATGTTTTCATATTATTTATATTATGAAAATTTATTAAATTTCTTGTAGTACTGATGACATAATGAAAAAATCTCAAATAATGAGTGATAAATTCTCACATGTAATGTGGCGTTTATGAAGTGGCAGGATTATAGCCATTAGTTGAAATAACAACGCGGCACAAACACATATGTATGCTCTAGAATTTTTGTGTTGTCATTTTCGCGATTGATTTTTACAAGCTTTGAAACAAATTTTCTAACTATATTTTTATTTTATTTCGACACATTTCAAATGGAGGTTAGGCCCATAATGTCGTTTACGTATTAGCGAAATATCGACGTTCGTTAAAACATGAATTAATTTAGTAAAAACAAATTAAGTACATGTTCTTTTTATTTTTTACTACCATTATTTTACCTTTATTAAATAATAATTAGAAGATAATCGCTGTAACGTAAATTCGTATTACTAGTTTTATTTAGTGACTTACATACATTGTGACTTATATTATTTTTGTAATAATACACTTATTGAATAATACACACCTCATCCCCTTAAAAAAAACTTAATTAAATTATGCAAACACAGAAATAAAAATTATAATTGTCGTTAAATGTTCCGTAAGAACCATAATTATTTTTATCCCGAAATTTTCTTCTATCACCGATGATCCTCCTCCTCCTTCAGTCGTCTGCTCACTGCTGAGCGTCGTGATGTGCCCGACCTAGCTTTCTAACGATCTCCTTCCATTTGATGCGATCCTTTGCCTGTTCCAGTGCCTTGGAAATCTTGGTGTTCAGATGTTGTTTTATTTGGTCAGACCATCGTATCGGGCTACGGCCCCTTGATCTTTTTCCTTCCATCCTACCGGTCACCATAAGTTTCTCCAGGTTATCGGAGGGTTTGATATCACTGATGATAGAAGACTAAAATTTAGTAAAATTAATGACAGGTTTTTAGCAGAAGTAGAAAAACTTAATCAAATGTAATAAATCCAATAAAGTACAAAATGGCAGCTATAATTTGTTTGTTACAACGTCTACAGTCTACACTTACAGTCTTCAGTCTACGCTCGCAATTCGCTCTGAGGTTGAATAAAAATCATATATTTGATACATAAAATTTGGCGTGTCTGTTTTTGCATAAGTTTCAAGTACTATACACGATTTAAAGTTATGTGTTATGTAGAGATTAGAAGCTAGATTCGACATTTAAAAACACCTTGTATTAATAACAAAAAAAGTACATATATATGTTAATATTTCTAAACTTAAAACTACACATTGTATTTGTGTTTAATTGGATAAATTAATTTGACTTTAAAGTTTAACTTTAAAATTAAAAAAAATTACTTTAAAAACTTTAAAAAATAAATACAGTTTCGCAAAATATAAAGCTCTGCTTAAATTTAAATATTGTTTACTTTATAGGAGGCGCTATAATCACAGATATCAGAGAATATTACCCAAGACTGGATCCATTAAGATATCATCTAATGATTATTTAACTGCTGACAAAACGTCCTAAATATATTAAATCTTTATAGAAATAATGAAATCTCTAAAATTGTGTAGATTTAGTATAAAATTTTGTTTTATGCAATTTCGTTTGTATTAATTTACTCAAAATTACTACAAAAGTAATTTTTAACTCCCGACGCAAAAGGTGAGGTGTTATGACGGCTATGTCTGTGTGTCTGCCAATCTGTGGTATCGTAGTTCCCAAACGGATGGACCGATTCGAACGCGTTTTTTTTAATAGAAAGCTATTTCAACCAAGGTGGTTCTTTGCTATGCGTGGTTAAGTTCAGGTAAAAAAAAGAATGTACGTTTTTCTTAAAGGCGTCGGATGCTCGTTAAGTAAATGAAATAAAACTCTACAAGCAATAAGTACTAGAAAGTGGTACCTACCCACCCTCGAAGCGTAACAAAAAAAAAGATACCAGTTAGTATCTCCAGTTATACCAGTTAGTATACCAGTTAGTATATATAGGTAGTTACCTATTATGTGTTGAGTTATATTTTATTTATGAACCTAAATTCATAAATGAAATATCCTAAATGGGCCTCCGACACCTTTAAGCAAAAAAAAAAATAAAATTTTTTACTCTTTATTTGTCGGGGGGTTTTAAAATTTTCAATTTATTGAATAATTTCTTTGCTCAACTAAATTCGTCACAATATCGTCTATTTATTTCACATCTCGAAACAATTTTTTGCATTGTCGTCGACCTTCGTTCAATTGCTTTGAAGCATCATAATTAGCATAATTATAATTAGTTACAGATGAGCTCTAAACTGGAGTTTTAAACAATTTTTGTTTAAGAATATTGAATTTTCGTTAAGACGTGCCTTAATTCGGAACGTACTTTAGTATGTTTTTGCACATTAAATTACACATTAAGTAGATATACGAGATACGTAATAATGACATGGAAAATTTTAAAATACTCGTGCGTCTCAAGTGAACAAAAACGTTATTTTGATTACATGGAATAGTATCAAAAAAATAATTAAAATCGTTGGTAGTTTGCGTATTTGATTCACGCACAAAAGGTTAGCGGTCCGTTCAGACTTCAGCCAGGTTCAATACACAATATATATAGCCTACATTTATCTGGAATAATGCAATTGTCAAATGGCGAAAGAATTTTTCAAGAAGGTATAGTGGCTCCGGAGGTTACCCTACGCCTATAAACAAACATACAAAATCTGCTCTTTCTTTGTAGAATATTAGTACACATTTCATTGAAAATTAAATAACGAGTATAATTTTAATAATCTTAGGTTAGGTTTTATTTTCCTCAAAATTTTGAAAATTCCAGTAGCGCTGGAAATTAGGGAATTTTCTTCTTTTTTAACTCTCCTTTGAACATTATAAAATGTAAACTAAGGCAACATAAAATGTCTTTCAGATTAATGCGTCGCATATGATCCGAAAAAATGATCTATGACAGATTGATAGAAGGTCAGGCAGACGGACGCTTGAATGGCCTTATAAAAATTCCGTTTTTCTTCTTAAATTACAGAATCGTCAAAATAATTCTATTTCAGCCAGCTAGCAGAACACCAAGCGTGAAACAAACGATTGAGCACAGTTAGAAAGGGATGCCGCCATATGCGATGAATAGCGCCATTTCTTTCTATTCTCAAATTACAATTCACATTTGAGTATCGTTCTGGAATACTCATCTAGATGACTCAATAATTTTGTGACAGATGCGTATCGAGATATCAACCGACTTACTGGTGCCGTTGCCATGCTCTTTTGCTAACTTCTAATGTTAAGTCGACAACCGTGATTTAAAAATTTCAATTTTACGGGTATTGGAACTTGGACTTGGAAGGTACAACAAATAATTTCTCTTAAAAAGTTTTTTTTATCAGCGAAGCAGGTTCCGACCTACAATAAGGTATGTATATAAAATGGGTCACGTGGTAAAGATGTTAGAATGTCTATGAAAAAAATACATAACATTAAAAATTGGAATTTATAATATTTTGTTTTTATTTTTATGTACCTACTGTCAAATTATTTAGACTCAGCTGTTAATTTGCGGAAATACATTTCATGTGGTGAATCCTTGTAATATTTAGCGATTTTCCGCCCAAAATTCCAAAACTAGTCGCAGTTTTGCCTCTCAACGAAAGCAATTTGAGCTGACTCATCCGTTGATTCGATGTTGGTTAGCTGGCCGAGTCTGATATCTGGAATATCCTGAGGATGCTTCGTTGAGAAGTGAAACACGTATCGATTACTTTTGGGATATTGGGCGAAAAATAGCTAATTGTTGTAGATAGGAATTCATCACATGTACTGTCATTTGTTTATAATTTGATTATTATTTGTAGACTAACTACAATTCAAATAACCTGAAAGCATTTAATTATTAAGTATAGTTCATACAAAGTCGTTAAAAATGGATTCTGCTCCTCATATTTCATATATTAGGAATGCTTAGATGGTTTGGGCACATGGAAAGAATGAGTGATGAAAGACTGACGAAGAAAATATACAGAGCGAAAGTCAGTGGTAAAAGAAGCCAAGGACGACCAAGGCTGACTTATGAAGATCAAATAGCCAGAGTATTAGCAGACGGAAATGTCAAAAGCACTCGCATACCTAGGCGAAAATGTGTGAGGAGAATGATGAGATTTGAGGAAGCGAAATAGGTGTGTAAGGACCGCGACTCCTGGCGCTCCGTCCTCTCTGACTACCGCGTTGGATATACAGCGTGAAGATATGATGATGATGATATTTCAACAAAAAATACTAACACACACATTTACATCATATAGTAAGCCAGGCAACCATTTTGGTAGAACTTAGAGCTAATCACTCATAAGTACATTTTATTGTTACTGTACACACAGTTACATTCAGTATTTCACTACTGAAATAGTTGATGCGGTCCCTTTCTTTTTGTAAAGTTCATGAGTTTTAATAAACAATACTGGCACGTGGCAATTATTATTTGTTTGTCTATAATGTTATTAAAATTTTATAAATTCGTCGTTTTACATTTGTAATTATTCTTATAATTATTCTTAACTAACAACTGCATAAGTGTATAATTGTGTATGATTAATTATAATTATAATCAATTAATATTTATTTACTTATAACTTCTCAAACTCTAATCGGTGTAATAACAAATAAATAAAATACCACTAGAATATAACGCATTTCTCTATTGGGTATCAGTAACGAATTACTCAGTTAATTGATTCTTAACACGCTCGTTTAGATATAAATCGTATTCAGTCGTATCGGCGTTTGACGTAGGCTGGACATCGGCCAGATTTTCCGCAACGGAGCCTACAACCTGCAAACTCGATCAAAACGAAAATGTAATTATTGTTGTAAACAATGGGTTGACGCGACGAAACGGCATTCGAGCGGCATACACCGCGCAAGTCGCACGCGTCTATACCGGTCGAACAGGTACTCCATATCGGAAAAATCGTGTACGTTTTGTGCCTTATCGTGTGTTCTTCACTTTTTACACGCCATTGTTCGAATGAGATGCATTTATCTCGATCCTTCAGGGCCGAGTGCGACGTCTAATGTGATCAGTCCCTTTATCGGTGCTCGTCTTAAGGTCTTGCACTTGACATTGCAGCGTGCAATCTCGCGTGAAAAATTTCGAACGTAGGTATCTCATACGCGTTTTTTTCTAAATTAAAAGTGATTAATAAAAATAATTATCGATGTCCAGTGGCTGTGTTTCCAGTAATTGAGTTCACTACCATATGAATATTTATGATTTTGTGTTTATTATTCCGGTATACTGAAGTTATCTGCAGTTATTGTTCTAGGATCAATTGTTATGGTGATCAAAGATGTGATGCTGGTTGTTGTACGTAAATAGTACAAAATGAATACACATTAGCGGAAACGGCAATTGAATTACCTTGTCATATGCGTTTTATGTTACTTCTGACTGAAAGAAGTAGCATAATTATGGGTGGAACAAATCAGCTTCACTTTATATGCAAAGTAAGCCATTTTTACCTCCCATTAAAATGTAGTTCGAAGTACGATACTCAGGTCGTAGTGGCGTTAAATGGTATCAGTAAAATAGCGAACAAGTTTATATTTTTTTTCTGTGACAATTCCAAGGATAGGTAATTGCGCGCGCGCCGATTTCTGCCGGTCACGTGCTTTAAATGCATTTATGATCCGCAACAAAGCACAGTTTTTATTTATCAGTCGTCAAATGATAATAAAAAGTACGACGTTATTGTAATGAGGTGTGGAATTATTGTACTTTTTGAGATGTTTATGTCTTTCGTTTCATTCAAATGTAAATACGGTAGGCTCCAGAATTACATTGTGGTACCATTATCTCTATAATAAAACATAATTATCAATAAACGGAAAAATAATTAAAAACTACCAGCATAAAAATTGCCTTGTTTAAACACTTGTTATGTGGCAAAAATCACGCGCTTCGTCACGATAAGTCGTTTAAGAACGTTTATTTTACTAAGTACATGTTTCACAAGTTTAAGTGGTTCATTTTATTATTAATGCAAACATTTTTTTGCTGTTCGAATTTATGAGTGTAGTCTGCATGTTGTAGCCAAAAAAATTCCTCCGACACCTCGTCTTACGTACTGCTTATGGTCTAAGCCGAGCTTTAATGACGGATGTAAAGATAAATTGTAGCAATTTGTTAAAATCGCGTCTCGTAATTTTTGAAGCTGCTTCATACAGGAAAAACTGCTATTTCAACGGCTACACTTTAATATTTTGAACAATTTAAACCACGTAATAGTTATTGAATGACTAGAATGTCTCGATCTTCATGATGTACTTACAAATATGGTTACAATAACCCACACAAGTAGCCTTGCTCTTATTAAATTCAAAACTACCTTAAAGTATTACGACCCCTAAAAAGAGATGTCCTGAAGAATCCCGAATAACCTTATTGCAAGTTAATGTTTAGTGATTACATTCATATGTATATATAACGTTTAGTATATTCAAAATTGAACTACATTTTAATTATTTTCTATTAGACAGATAAAAAGATCGTTCCAGATTGATTAAAAATCTACGAACGACATCATCGAATATTCAGAACGATTGAAAACAATTCACCAAACGGAAGAGGAAACTGGTTCCTAATGTCACGCTGAGTGATTATTAAAAAAAAAAAACAAAAAAGTGCGATTGTGATCATTTTAGTTACAAAGTGAACTTTGATCTTAGTGACTTCAAGTGAGGCTTGTGCAGTGATTCTTTCATGATGTCTCATCTAGTTTGTAGATTGATTCGGCGATAATCTTTTCTCGTGCAGAGGAAAACTGGAGGTCGACACGTATGAAGTGTCAGTTGTCGTCCAGCTGACAACAGATGTCATCCCCATTGAAGTCGGTGAGTCATGAGTGTTTATTTGATCGCAAAAAATGCTGTCAATTGTACGCTGCCAGTTAAAACGATATGCGTGAAAAACGAAACGCATTATCTATGTACCTATATTGCCGACGTAACAGTCAGAGAAAAAAAAGTAAGAAAAAGTGGTACCTACATACCTATTACGTGTAGGTATAAAAACATTTATATTGAAGTCATATTATTTGTTGTTGCTTTGAAAAGAAACTGATGATATAGAGAGCACAAAGATATGAAGATGACGAAATTATTTCTACAAATAATTATAATCGTGAAATTTTCTTACGTACAAATATATATACTTTACAATACAAATTAACGGGTCTATGTTGGGTTTATAATTGAAGGCTAAATACCTTTTTTATCCCGACATTTCGACCGGATTGCACCGATCATGGTCACGGGTAGATTGATGAGGGTGAGTGTCATCTTCGTAGTGTGCGGTTTCTGGCAACTACCCACACTCATTCATCGAATTTTTTAATTTTTATTATTGTCACTGTCGGCACTTCGACATACTAGACTAACGACATCTACACACTGGCGACGTCCGGTTTTCCTGCTCCGGACACTCACTTATGACAGGATTTCATGATGTGGATAAGCGGTATTCATCTTCCCGGTTGAAATTATGGTATTGAGATCCTCTCCACCGTTCGACACTATTATTCCAGAATAGCATGAGAGGCGGTTGAAATCAAGAAATACCATAATTTCAACCGCAAAGCTGGATACCGCTTATCAACATCTTGGAATCCTGAGTGTCCGAAGCCGGAAAACCGGACGTTGCCAGTGTGTAGACGTAGTTTGTGTCGTAGTACCGACAGTGACAATAATAGAAATTATAAAATGTGATGAATAAATGTTTTTTTTGTTACTCCTGTGATGTACTTTGCATCATAAGGCGTAGCTTATCTTTATTTCTCAGATGTAATTAAATCTAAAATAGACCTTCTACACTATGCAAACGTGCGCGAACTAGCTTACAAAAATACAAAAAAACAGTTATTTTCGTTTATTTTAAAAGCTATCGCTCAAAGGATAAATGAATTATAAGGAATTTAAGTGGGCGATGGGCCAACAACATCGCATTATCTAGTTCCTTTTTACTATTTTTAAAAGTACTTATTTAATTTTAAAAATCTAAGTCATTTTGAGGAATATGTTTAAAGTAAACTTATACAGAAAATTTAGAACACTGGTTCCCAAACTTATTTTGTTTACTGAGTCGAGAGCTCATGCAGTCGTTGTCTAAGATGCCTCCTAGCTAAATGAAATTACAAATCACCCCCCAGGCCTCTACACAACGCCCCCATTTTTTTTCTGGGTCTCTAACCGCCCCCCTTTAGGCCTGCAGCGCCCACAAGGGGGCGTTATCGCCCACTTTGGGAATGGCTGATTAGAAATATAAATCGGACGCGTTGTTTGAAAAAATGTAAATCTCCGTTTTAAAAGAGGTTTCTTTGTTTTTTTTTATGTGTTACAAAAGTTAACCAACCGTGTATTGCAACTGTCGAAATGAAGTCAATGAAATGAAGAATCATGATACCAAATATCACTGTCATACGTTTTGCAGTCACTTAGAAAAATTGAGATACCTGGCGTCATTGGAATTTCCAATGCATAGCCTTATGGGAACGCCAACGGTTTACTTTCCCTCTTTCTGCATGTTTTTTATTAACTTTATGAAATTATTATTTTGAACATTTTAATTTTTAATACATTTTAATTGACGCTTCTATAATGCGTTATAATTTTTTTTTTATTTGTCATATTCCGTGAGTTTGTCTTATCCTGGTTTTTATGTCGAGTTCCGTGTATTTTTATGTTTGTCACATCTTAATATTTACTAGTAGTACGTAAAAATGTCACAGCTTTATGTGTCGAACCTACTCGGAAAAATAAGGCGCTACATTATTTGTTAAATGATTTGAGCTGCTTAACTATATTATATAAATGTATGTGAAATATTATTATAGTTGCATCTTTAGTAATTATATCAGGAATACTGTAAGGTTCAATATTGCATATTATGTATGATCCTATTTCACGTTGAAGTCTAGTGATTCCAAACTTTGAACAATGTTTGATAACTGTGATGTTTCATTGTCACAAGGACAGAAATCGTTCTCCGTAATGTTAAATCTAAATAAATAATGCTTATGGTAACCGTGATTAGTTAGAAACTGGGTGATATAAAAACAAGGCTTATAATAAATGAGTGTGGGTAGTTCCCAGTAACCGCACACTACGAAGACGACACTCATCCGCATCAGTCTGCCCGTGACCACGATCGGTGCAATCCGGTTGAAACGTCGGGATAAAAAGATATTTCTATTATATAGTAAATTTATTAGTCGTGAAAGTTTAAAAAAACATTAAAAAATGGGTAAATCATGCTGTAACCTAACCCTAATGGGATATATAGAGAGTACGGCACAGATACATAAAAACGTAGATAAATTACGCATAATCAAAGCAGAAATAAACCAAAAACGAGCTTCAAAAACGACTATTTCTTAAAAGAAGTATTCGAAATATAATTAAAAATATAAAAGTTATTTGTTTAGGAACTTTAGTAGTTTGAACAGAGTAGGGATAACTTCCATCTCTGTCACTCCTAGTGCTGTACAATGTCATTGCGACTTGAGCTCATCCCACTCTCTTTTCACTACTGAGGTTTAAAACCACATAACTATCAGTGAATCTCAAGTTTTTTTAGTAATTGCATTCAAAATTTTTGATTATATTAATATGATGTATAAAATATATCAGTTTTAAGAGTAGTCATCTAACCTATAATGGTATAGGAGTCATACACAATCTTCAATATTGTAGTATATTTTTTTTCTATACTATTACACTACTCAATATCGTAGTATATTTTTTCTGTGCAATTACACTACTTCATGTATTTACCCTTCAAAGTCGAAAGAGCATAAAGACTTCAAGGCACAACAAAGTTATACCGCGACAGTATGAATATGTACTTATATTGCAGATAATAAAGATTCATAAATACTTACAATAAATATTATATGTAAACAATGCAGTTTAATAAGTACTTTTAAAAATAGTAAAAAGGAACTAGATAATGCGATGTTGTCAGCCTGTCGCCCACTTAAATTCCTTATAATTCATTTATCCTTTGAGCGATTTTTCGGCAAACCGACAGATTGTAAACGACTTGCGCCGAAAACAAGCAGCTGGCGCATTTTATTTTTCTTTCTTTCCCGAAATGACATGGAAGTTATATTATATTAATAATGTAATATTTTATTATTCGTTACATTTATTTCTAACATCAGACGTCTTCTCACTGTCAAAAGAAATTAGATAAAAAGTCAGAAACGTTAGTGACTAATGTAGTACAGAACTGAGAAGAAGAAGAAAAGTAGAAACTTAACAAGTCCTTCATCGGATGAGTGTTGTATTAGAACAAAAGTCAGGAAATTTACGGAAAAGTCGATAAATCTCTGTCTTTCTCTTTGTTAGAAAGTCTCTTTTTTCAATCTGTTAACTTCTCATTAGAGGCATGTAATAATCTCGTTCGTCTATTTATGGCAAATATGTGCACGTTGCATGTACTAATTGTATCTATACAAAGGGTTAAGTCTTCTGAATTCGATGTGATGATGTATTATTATGTTAATACCTTAGCAAAAAACTTACTTATGATGACGTATATTTAAAGTGCATTACGAACTTAGTTATTGTTTCAAGAATTAACTATTTACCATAAAGCGCAGGTGTCTCGCTACTGTCAGGAACGTTATCTGACTTATAGCCTTGGAGGAAAAGTAAGATTATTTATCGTTTCATACAATTACAATGAAATAAACGTTTTATTTGGAACAAGTGGGCTTATGAGTTACGACGAATACCTGGCGTGATTTTATTAAAACAAGCTCATTAGAAATAACTACACTTTTTAATTATTTGTCTATTATGTGGCGTTTATTAAAAATTGTACAAAATCACAAATTAATAAGTTAATACATACACATATACATTCATACATATCATCACGCTGTACGGGGTTTAAATAAAAAAATTAAACCGACTTCAAAGAAAAACACTGAAAAGTATAAAATAACTATCCTTTACTAATCTTCACTTCAGTAACTGTCAAATTTAATTATATGGGTATTTGTATCGTATTTATAAAGTTATTTTTGTATTTAAGTTTTGACTAGTAAAGGATAGTTATTTCATACTTTTCAGCGTTTTTTTTTGAAGTCGGTTTAATTTTTTTATTAAATTTTTTTTATTTTTCCCTTTTGAGTGACCTTGGCCTTATTAAATATCTGGGGCAGGTCTACGATTAATTTCTTTTCTAATTCTGGAGCGCCATGTGTTAACTTCCATTCTATCGAAGAGCACAAACAGATTGAACATGGGATATTATTACCCATTATCAACACCATATCATAACAATATCAATCAGTTATAACAGAACAGTGTAAAGGTTACGTCATAATTACACTCTAGCAGTATTCTTACAATCCGAAGAAAATAACCGCCAGCCGTATTCTCCGTCTGCCACAAGACTGACTCTACTGACTGAATTTATTATATCACAGGCAATTTGTACCTTCTCCATAGTACCATTATACCATGTGGGAATAACTATAAAATAAAGGTTATAACCAGGTCGCGTTATTTGGTGTTATTCGAAACCAAAGCTCCTATATCAGTAAAATTTCAATGGAACTAATTTGGAAGTGTGTCCTTTCAAGCAAAAAAAGAATTTTCTAAATCGGTTCATAAATGACGGGAGTTATGAGGTAACAAACATAAAAAAAAATATATGCAACCGAATTGAAAACCTCCTCCTTTTTTGGAAGTCGGTTAAAAATCAAGAGCGCTAAATTCATCGTGCGTAGGTATAATTTATCAATTCATAACAAGTAAAACACTGATATGTATAAACGCCCAGTATATTATACTTCGGACGTTTGCGCTAACTGTATGAGAAACAAATTAAACATCAGGCTTTTACTATGAATATCACACAACGAACTGGGAAAGCTCTCATTCTTAGACGGTTTAAAAATTTCGTTTTCTAAACCCGACATAAATAGAAATAAATCCCAAGATCCTTTGTTCAGAAGCTAAAAAGCTAAAAAGAAGATAGAGCGGGTCAGTCAACATGTTGAATCTGAATTCAAAAATCCTCATTCTTATACAATCTTCATATGTATGTATGTACTGATAGAAAAATAAAACTGTAAGATAACGGTCACATTTGAAAAATAATCCGCTTAATTGACCTTGAACAAATTTAAAAATAAAATTTACTTGCGAGTATGCAATCAAGTCGCGTCCTGACCTTGTCAATAATTCTGACTGATGGAGATAAAGGGAAACAAAGCGCTAAGGATACAGTGTTATCTCATAAATAGAAGAGTGCTCTGAAATATTCAGTTTATCTAGAAAAAAAACAAAATGCATTTATAGTTATATTCGTAATGTTACGAATCTCAGAATAATATATATAAATAATATAAAAACTGAAATACTTGTTAGATGAGAGTTCGTTTTTGTAAATAGCTCATAAGCTGAGAGCGTGGGTGTACTTATACCCTTTTTTTTGGTAGCACAGGAGAGACCTGAATTAAGGCACCTAGCCCACTACGAAAGACTGGGATATGTGGGTCTTTTACCCGCTAAAATTTTTGCACTTATCCTTGGCGCGTTGTTGAGGGGCTCCGATGTCTTTCACGGATAGGCTTGCCACTGTCCCGATTTATTCGGGATGTCCTGATTTTGGGCCCCTGTGTCCCGCGTCCCGACCATAGTACTGGCGGAACGCTAATTGTCCTGATTTTTTAAATCTACCGCGCTCGCTTATCGTGACGTCGCCCGGCCAAGGGAGTAAGTACCTACAGACAGAATGTACTCTTATGCCTACTGATTTGTAACTTGTACGTGAAACAACCTCAATGAGAGAACAAATGCGGTGCGGGGGGTTTTTTTAAGAACAAAAATTAAACGTATTGTGTGTACCTATATATATGTTTGATTGATTGTCACATTCTGAGTCTGCGTATTTTTTTGATTTCTATTTTTACCTATTGTTTATTACTATGATTAAAAATGTTTTTTTTGAGAAGTCCCAATTTTATTTTCTCCGTCCCGATTTTTTCCCATGAAATCCCGAAATATTCATTGGGAGAAATGGCAACCCTATTTACGTAACACACAAGAGTGCCTTCTCTATTGGGGTCACTTGGAAGGGCGACAGCTATCCCGATGGCGATTCTTTTAGCTCCACTTATGTGTGTGTACCTAATCCGTCCGTGGAATACACTATACTAGCATATCTTGCTTTATTAATTAGTTAAGCATGTTAGTGATCAAAAAATCATTCGTTTCATCGACAGTTGGACATTAATCTATCGTTGGATAGCTTTTTAACTTGTTCCTACCCCATCCAGTTCCTACTAGTCTTGCTCCTTTATCAGTCGTCGCACTATCTCAGTACCGTTTTCATTACCTATTCCTCACGCATTTTGCAAAATCTTTTATCAGACACTATTAAATAGGGATTAATAACAAAAAGTAAAGTGTTTATTTATTCAATATATTATGTTATGGTTACTTTAATTATGTTGTAATTAAACTTAATTGTCAGTTATTACCAACATTAACCATTGGCTAAGTTAAATTGAAGTGAGAAGAGAAGAATCAATTCCTTTATGTTTGATGGGTATGGTATATCCTTTGTGTTATCGAGACCTTATTAAATTATCAAGAAATAAAAGGTACTGTACATAGCCCAAACCTAAAACCTAGTTTGGGCGCACAATTAATTTTATTTCTCTGTAATATTTATTTGTTTATTATTTATTACAGATAATTATTAATACCAACCCTTATCGAATTTACCCTAACACCTTATACAAATGTGAGGATATAAAACAATATCGATCAGGAACCAAACTAAAGGCCAACACCAAAATGCCAGCTCTCGGTATTTGTGGATAAATTACTAACCATGTTGAGTGTTTTCTACGCCGGTTGTATTTATAGAGCCTTATTGACAGGAAAACAGGTTTCAATATTGGATTACATAATATATTATATACATTATGAGTAATTGAGCATGCTTTTTTACTGAAATAGTGAGGAAATAACTGTATAATAACTAAAACACTTTAGGTGCAAAGAAAATATGGAAATATGAATTGGTAGATACTACTTAAATAGTTTGTACATATGTATAACCCATAAAGTATACCTGTACTTTATAATTTTCCTGGTAGTTTTATTAAAATATTAGACACATTGAAATATATTATGTGATTGATCTATATAACAGCGTATCCACATTATGTATATACTACTTAGATATACGTATGGCCCTTGTATAATAAGCTAGGTGGCTGCTATTAAATGTTGTATATTTTACATATTGTATTAAAATAATGAAACTTTTTACATTACAATTGAGAAAAACATGATTGATATTCATTGACACTGAGTTATTGGGTTTTAAAGTTCAGTAGTGGGAACAGTGTGGGTATGAGCTAATGGGAGATAGCGTTACATAGCTGTGACGTAACAAAGTCGTAATGATATTGTACAGCCCTAAGAGTGACAGAGACAGAACATATCCCCACTCTGTTCCCACTACTAAAGTTTATTAGCGAATAACTCTTGTTTTTTATTATATTTGAATATTTTTTCGCAGTTTTGTATATGATTGCTCAACCTGTCTTTTAAATAGGTCGTGAAGAAATAGTCATCTGGTTTAATGTTATCTTGTTGTTAATAATTCAAATTATCTAAATTATATATTAATTTCAAATCAATGTTCGTATGTTTCGAATGCTCGTGTAACACTTTAACTTAAATCTTCTTTGCTTATTCTAAGTATATATATAACTACATATTATTATCTACGTATGGTATACATCAGAGAAACAATATTAGTAAAAACTTCTTCAAAGTTCCTATTATTCTTTTGTATCCGTCATTAAAATGTTTAACGTTAAGACATATTTTTCTTGTTTATTAAACACGTAATAATTCTGGTACTGGCAAAGTGTTTCAGATAACGAATTTCTGACTTGTTTTCAACTCACTCAAATGGTTTTTTGTAAAAACTGTGTAACATCGTAATCAATCAATGGACTTTCTTATCGTTAGTGAAACTGTTTATCAGTGGCAGTTTTAGTTCAAATTTTTTCTCTGTAATACGATTGCGAGCTGCCTCTTATTTCAGTTTTCAACTCGGTACGGTTTTATTTCATTCGATTCCATTCCATTACTAGATTAACATGATATTAATATCCCATTTGCACACTCCTAAAAGACAATAGTTTAAACGATGAAACCGCCCACGGTAATGGAATACAATTGACCTTGATTCTTTGCGTCAGTGCCTCTCCCATGGGCCATTTCACCGACCCCGCCAAGGCCAGTTCTTTTACACACGGTTGAGTTGTTCGACTAATTGGTCACGGTATAAAATGTTATGTAGATAAGTAACACAAAAAAAATTATTATAATTTTGTAAATTTAACAATATGTATTGAAAAGAGAAGTGTTTCAAAATTATAAATTAATTTCGTGTGTTTCCTGTTCTATTTTTTTCAGAGTAGAGGTAAAATGAATACCTTAGTTATAGAAGCTATTACATGTTTATGCCTGCCAAAATATTGCACAATATTTAAATAAAATATCATATTTTCACATCTTTGCCACTTTTTGTGTAGAATACAAAAAGTGGAAGAGATGTATTAAAAAATGAACAAAAATATTGTAATCAAAACAAAAAGAATTTGTTGGATATTAAATATATTTCCATTATTACAAAGTGGATTCTTACAAAATACTTTACTTA
This sequence comes from Zeuzera pyrina, assembly GCA_907165235.1. Classification (NCBI taxonomy): domain Eukaryota; kingdom Metazoa; phylum Arthropoda; class Insecta; order Lepidoptera; family Cossidae; genus Zeuzera; species Zeuzera pyrina. The sequence goes on from OU015624.1 coordinate 18,271,498, forward strand.
TACTTTTGCTCATGTTGTTTTGGTCTGCAACAAACTAGTTCCTCAAAGGGTGTGGCAGTGTGTCCCAAAAGGTCGTCCTGTAGCACTAATTCTAGTAACATTTAGACGAGTTGTAAACGAAATAACCGGTGAATTTAGCGCAAGGTCGCTTTGTCACTAGTTATAGTTACCGTCACTGATGGTTACTTTAGTTGAGAGCAGCGCATATACTCGTACATAGTAAAAATGAAACGAATTATTATTTTAAATATTAATATTGTTGTTGATTCTAAGTTAAAGATTCATAATATTGCGACAATCTTTTGTGACATTGTCAAGCATGAGACGAGTGTTATAAAGGCTTTGGAAATTTTAGTTTCATAGAAGCCTAAAAAACTGTTAAAAATTTATTTAAATTTTAGAAATATCGGAAACTTATATTTGTTATTTTAGATATTATAAATTATATTAATATAGTTTATTATAGATAATGTATGAATAAATAAATAAAAACAATAAATAAAAATATTTAAATTCCGCTCCGCTTTCCATAAAAGGCAAAAGACGATAAAAATGAAGAATGTAAACAAAAGATAGGTACAATAAAAAGCTGTATTCCTGTGTAGGTGCTAAACTTTACTGCACAAATGTTTAATGTTTTAACAAGAAAGATGTATTACTGCACAAATATTAACTTGACCGCACTCAACAAAAAGCTATTTAAGCTTTTCTATATTATTTTTCTAATGATGATGATATTTTATTATAAGTAAAGGCTACAATGCCTATTAATACATTATAGCCGTTTTATAATAAAACACGTCATACAAATTTGTATATAAGACGACAAGGTGTGATGAATTATTATACGAGTGGATGCGCCATGCGTCACATTTTATTTAAGGAATTTTCCTTTTATCAATGTGACGATTTTCACGAAAATATTCTAGTTATCACTTTTGTTAAGGAGTGTATGGTCATGTTTGACAGATCGTAAATTTAAAGTTAATTTCTAAGAATGTTTGCTGTTCTGTTTATAGTCTTATGGAAGGTTATATGACTTGTTTATTATTCTTTAGTTATGAATGTGAAAATAATATAAATATATAACAAGGTTTCATTTATGTAACTTATTTTTTGAAAACCAGTCAAATCTAAGCAGTATTTGCGCAACAATCCGTACTGTCAATTACTGTTATTAGAATATAAGTAAGTATATTAGTAACATCAGGCTTTACGGTAGTAACTAATTAATCTGTGATCAGGCTATAAACTTATTAGCATACATATTTAAAAATTTACCTAAAATTCTCGATCCGTCGAACATGACCGTACGCTCTTTCACAAAAATGATAATTAGAATATTTTACTGAAAATCGTCACATGGATAAAAGGAAAATACCCGCAAGATGAACTTTCTTTTTTCCCGATTACGACCAAGGAAAAAGGAAGGTTATGATTTCACCATCGTGTGTGTGCGCGCGCTTATGTATTTATGTTCATCTATTCCCTCACAAAGCCGAAATCACTTAACTAATGCCAACGTATAAGTTTCCATTTATTCTTTTTTATAATAGTTACTAAAACATTCGGATAGTTTTACAGGAAGTTAATAAATTTATTAAACTAATAGAAAATCTGTTGCATAAATATTAGTCGTGCATTAAAAAATAAAAAATGCAATTTTTTTTAATAATAATGACAAAAAATCTATACATCTGAAAACAAATTATAACTTTTGTAAACCGATTACAAAAACAGCTAATTTTTACGGATTTGTGATGCTTTTGAGAAAATTTTCTATCTTTGTTCTTTAAACTCTCATAATTCCGTAAGTATTAAGTACACTTATGACAAAATTCATTCAGACGTTCATAAATTTTTTACTCCTAATTTCTTTTCGAGAAAACACGGAACATTATACATTTAGACGCATGTTCCAAACACATTTATAAACATTATATCAAAAATTCAGCCTTATCAACGACATTTCGATTTCAGGCGTTATTTGATTGGATTATATATAGTAATAGAAGCAAATTAATCCCTGTTCAATCAAAAAAAAAACAAAAATGTTTGGTGAAAGTGCCAAAGTTAATATTTTAAAGATCTAGAACAATGTTATATAACGTATATAATACTACATTGTGTATAACAGAAACTTCAAGAAATCACACCAATTGTGTGACCGCAAACTAACCCTAGAAACAATTACGAATACTGTTACCTATTCTGTGCCAATTCTACACTTGTAGGTATTAAAGCATGCTTTCCATTAGAATTAGAGCTCGCTTCTTCGTATTATAAATGCTAGTATGCCAGTGAGACACCGCGATTAGTTCAACGCTCAGTCAATTACAATAACGCCAGTTATTTGAGCTTTCCACTAGTGAGGGGCTTAAGGAGCTCAGCGTGCGAGTACGCTCTAATGGAAAGCCAGCTTCAGGGTACTACGCAACTAACTGCGGAAGCACCCACTAACGTTCAGACTATAACAGATTTTATAAAAGTTCGTATCTTAAATTGAGCTAACCGGATGTCGATTCCTTGATCTTCGGCACGGAATGTAGAGGTAATAATCACCGCGCTAACAGACCAAACAACGTGTTTAATTTGTGTTCAAAAATTCTCATCAGTATATTGTGTGTAGAATAATATTTGTGTATGTAATAATTAGTTATGAAGATTGCTAGTTAATTCAATACGTGACTCGCATCAATATTGCAGCGCAAGGTCCGATAAACAATTTTAAGTTTGCGCTTCATTGTATAAATTATGTCCTACAATCATCTAAAATAGTCATGTCCACTCCGTAAATTATCTTAGCCAAGTGCAAACGTAATATTGTACAATTTTCGTCAGGTCCACGTAAGGACAAACAGGAAGGATCTTATTGAGTTTGTCCTTGATCTCTTGAACCTCGTTATCAAGTTCACTCTATGATTCATTTAGAGGTCCTTATTTACTCGTATTATACGTGGTATTACGAAGATAGTTATCACTTGTCACACTAGTTATTATATACTTGACATTCTCACGTGGTGTATAGAATACTTCTGTGGTCTTATTCTTGATTTATCTTATTTTACAGAAAATAACGCATTCGACTTTTATGTACTTAATTATTATTTACTTTTATTAGGTAATTTATCGTAACGGTAATAAGAAAAAATAACGTGGACAGAACATCAAGGCACAACAAATTACACTTTGACACTAATTTTAGCAGTAAGTATTTAAGCTTATACACAGCAAAGTGGAAACATTTAATGCAAGATGGCAGCCCAATGCTTATAGTAATTCCCTGTAATAAGTTCTATCTCGTGGCCAACTTCGACAACATATATGTGAGAAGAAAATATGCAGTTTTCCCGTTCCATATGTTATATTATTCTTTCTCTCCCACCAGCATGTAACGTTAATATCTGCAATAATATCTTGCTGATTTTCGTCTAGTTCTTATTCACGAGATTAGAAATGCAGCAAAATTTAATATGAAAGAAAGCATTTTTATAAAATTCGACAATGTTCATGTGATTTCTTGTACAAAATATACATGTAAAAGTTCATCAGAAACGTCACTGCGGATGTAAAAATCACCTTTTTGGACACATATAGAACGCCTTTACTTCCCTTGAGTGTTTCTGAACTTTACAACAAAAATTAAGATTATCCGAAGAATTACTGGACAGATTCAAATGACATTTTTTGTACTTCGAAGATAAAATAAAATAGATTTTCATCAAAGTTATGGAAAAATGAGGAAGTGGTCAACCATGAACTAAGTAATGAAGAACTTGTAATGGTTGGTTTCTGCATAAGTAACATATTTCTGCCTAATGCTTGCGTCTCCGCATTACAAGTATCTAGTCGGCTACGTCTAATAACACTTATTTAATATATGTGTGTATTGGTATGTACATTTGTACTCCTTAGTACAGTTCTAGTTAAGTGAAAAATGTTGTTCTTTTAATTATTGTAAAGATATGTTCTTTACACGTGACTGCAATAATTAAATACCACTAAAGCTTTTTCAAACAATCTCAGTATAATTATGGAAGTGGTTGTATAAATAAGCATCATAAAAATACGTATTATTTATATGCTCTTTCTGTTCTTCTATTTATATTTTGATTTTAGATCGCTTTGCATAGAATTACATCCAATTTGAACAGGAAACATTACATGCATATTACAGTTCATTAATATTACTAATGTAACTATTTAATGGTGCGTTCACGATTCATTGATACTTGTGTATGTAATAACTAGTAAAACATTTAGTCACTAAGTCAATATGGATGCATTAATAGCCTATAGCTCTATAGTAAATATGTAGTAAGGTGTCAGGTAAAGTAAACGTAAGTTGATGATACAGGGGTCCACTACAATCCTAAAACTAGATACAAAAACACCAAAATAATGAAAAATAATTCTACAGTTGTATCTTTTAGAATCTGGAACTGGTAGAATTATACTGTCAAGTTACCAACTAACTTCGTGTAAAACTGTAAACAGATTTAGAGTTAGAAGGCCAGGAAGTTAGTACTGGCATACTATTCTGGTATCATTAACCTGCCTCGTGTCACCGGTGCATTACTTTTATTTCAATGTAAATTGAGAAAAATACAATAAGAAGTGTTTCCGAGTCACGATTTTGTTTAATAAGCCTAATTCTAGTATGTGACTTAGGTGTCTTTTGGTCAGAACGGCTTCGGATGGCTGAATACGTATGTAATTCGTAGAACGCCTATACTCATTATGTGAACTAATTCAAACCCAACATTTCGAAATTAAGTAAAGAATTGAAATAATAATAATACAATATTAACAGTACTTCAGAGTCAGGAGTATTATGAATCCAGACTATCCAGACAATTTCCTGCGCATAACGTGTCACCCCAAATTGAACACTAGGGTTGAGAGAGTTCCCAGTAACATCCAGATTCCAAACCAATTCAGAAAAGTTCGTTTCCTAAACTTAACCTTCCTTAACCTGACCGGAGAACGAACCCGAAGCCCTGGCTGAGAAGTGAGTCAATTTAATTATTCCTATCAATCACATTAGACCCTAAGACCAAAACCATAGAAAAGGATTAATTGATGAGAACTCTTAACTCATAAATAACTGGAAATAGAGTAAGAAACATATTGAAAGACGAAGGCGAAAAGCTGAATACAATATTTTGGCTTACTGTGTTCGTCACTACTTATTTTTATCAATAATAACTCGTCTTAAATTATACAAATCAGTTAACTAACGTTACTAATGATTCAGCATTACAATACACGGAATATATCAGGTGTTTGGTTCATGGTCACATCCACCAAATTCACTAAAATACTTATAACATACCACGACTCAAAGTAACAATATCATTTTTTTTTTTTTCAAGGTGCTTCCCTTGGTTGTTTATTTCCGATAGGTTCTTTGTAAATACTTTGATATTTTCGTACATAATTCATTCATAAACATATCATGATATGTATCGTTTCTATATAATCATTTTCGGCTTCATATATTATAATTTATAACACATTGATGCCGTATGGTCAGATAAATCAGTGAACTCATGCCATAAGTATATTCATGTATGGCGTAAATACCTTTACTGAAATGCAATGTTTACTAGTAAATATTATATAGTACGTAATATACTATCTATATCAGTATTATAAAGTGATGAAAGGTATGGAGATGAGCGTGAGTCCTGGAGAAAGATAAAGTCTACTTTTTGTCGAATTGCACGAGTAAATTCTATGAATTCCACCAGCGAAGTTGCTGGTAACAGCTCTTACGTATTGCATAATCCATATATGTATTACATAGCTTTTACTCTCAGATTCGCTCGCATAGTGTTCCTGCTTATTAGCAAATGGTAGCGCATATTTTGACTGCATGTATTCTCTATGTTTTTGAGGTTGATTGGCTCATGAGATTTCACGTTAAAAAAGAAACAAACTAACGGCTTCTTTTGAAATATTTGTTGGTGTATATTCTGTAGCTTAGCTTGTGTTTAGAGGACGCAGCCTACATATTCGGGATAATCCGTAGTCAATATAACACCGGATTACTGTTGGAAATCCGTCAAAAGACGAATACAAGCACTTAATTAGTATAGTAAAAAAATAAAATAATTTAGGTAAATGATTCGACTTTAGAATAAATGCTGGTAAAACAAATATCTCGCTATTCGTAATCAAATTGACGATTCATTGAACCCTCTCTAATTTTAAAAATTTCAGAGAATAAAGCTTTATTCATAGTTTACGGCAAAAATATAATAGACGTCTCCAGAAATTAAATTAAATTTAGCATTTTATAAAAATTGTTCGGAACTCTTTGTGCGTGAATCGAACTCGCTATGAACCGATTTTTAAAATACCCTATGCTTTTCTAATATTTTTCAAACATTACTCAATTGTTTGTTTGAAAAAAATACACATTGGTTAATTACATTAAGTCGATGATGATTTTTTTATAATATTTATTTTAAGCACATTTAATCGTGAAACTGAAAAACTAATATAACTAGCTAATTTGCGATTAAATCTAAAAATAACTCGTTGCCAAAATTAATAACTGCTACCTCGTTCATTTGAATTGAAATCAGAAGTCGCAGAAAAATTAAATGAGTTATACGAAGTGTTTTATCATTTAATGAACTAGGTCAAATTGAATTAGTACTTTTGTGTACATTATTTGTACGAAATTCCAATCCTTAACGTTTTCAGAGTTTGCTAATTAATTCCTTAAATCATACGAAGATTTTTTTACAGTAGTTTGGTGTTCAGTCAATTAATAGCAGCTAATCACAGACCTCTGTACTATTATTATGAAAGCTTATGAAAGTAGAATTTTACTATTATTTTTTAATAAATAATACTCCAAACAATTTCACTAAATTTATGATGCCTAAATTCAACATCGGGACATATATATGTACATGTAATGAGTGCGACACAACCAACTGAAAGAGTACTTATTTATACCCAGACCAGCACAATTTAGAAAAATTAGTTACAGATCTAATCGGAAATCGACACCGGGGCATTAGCACTATCATTGCGGAAATGGGCCAGTCTTTATTTCAAATTCAAATTAAAACGAAATCCTTAACTTACTTTTGTTATGTAACATGTACGGAGATGCAGATTTGTCTTGTCTGATACTGTAGGGAATCTAACGGATACAAGTATTAGTGAGTCTCGTAAACACAAACTTAATTTTGATTCAACAGAATTAAAACAGGCGCGTATTTAGAACGCCGTCTAATTAAAGGATAATATTATGCTTTTCAAAATGAAGTAATAAATAGCCACTTTATTTATAAAACCAAATAAACGTAAAGAAATGTTATATGTTTTTCTATATGCACTTACAAATGGAAAATATATTTTTGTAATTTTTGTTAGCTATAATTAAAATGAAACTTCAACTTAAATATTCGTCTAAAAAGTATGTACATATGTACATTACGTAATATTTATTCGGTTAATTTAAAAATACTAATAATCTCTTAGTATTTTGTACTTAACATTATCCCCAATAACTTTTGTTCAAAAAATAAAAATACATTAAATGTTTCTGAAAATGGCACCTACTCTACCCAGTCGCTAAAGCGGCACACGTACAGGGGGACGCGGGGTGGCGGCGCGGTGAGGCCCGGTGCGCTTGCACTGTACCATTGGAAATACATAGTGTAATTACGTTTCAGACAGTACAACAAAACTTAACAAATATTTTTTGGCGAAAGTATTAAGTTCTGAAAAAAGTCGTGGAACAAAAGTTGTTAGGTATGACGACAGGAATTTAATTTAATTTAAGAGGTTATTAGTATTTTTCAATTAACCCTGTATATCAATAAGATTAATTAAAAAAATTGTCTTCTTAATATTTTATGCACATTACATACATATCATGTATACCTAGCGTAACTGCAAAACAAGAAATTTTTTTTTATATATTTTTAGTTTTATTTTTCGATTGATTTGACTATAACGATATTAGCTTGAGCAAAATCTTTTTAATTCGAAACAACGATCAACCCGACGAAACCGGCCCACACCGTCGCCAAACCACATTTTTGCGAACAAAAAATTCAATATTCAGTTGACTCTACGAATGGAGTCGTCTCGTAATCGCCGACAAAAAGTCAGGTCAATATTGACACAGTAGCTGTTTACTTTTGACAATTCTTGTAAATCATAGTCCGAATCAAAATAAGGATAATTTTAAAGTAAATATAATGCGAATAAGATCCTGGATAGCGTTTTCATTTTCTAAAGGTTTATAAACTTGACGATCTATAAATCTTATAAATTCTCTAAAGGTGTATGCTCTGGACGAATTCAGAAATATTCAGTGATAAAGTTTGATTTCAGATCAATTTATTCTGATTCTCGGTCTTGAATCAAATTGTCGAAGTTGAAACTAGAATATAAAAACAATTTTAAAAACGTATGTAAAATATAATGTGTAATAAATAATCTGTGAAAATGGAATAAAAAGTTTGTACATGATTAGTTTTTGTACACGACCAATTGTTACATTGTTTAGGTTTTGTATGTGTTACAAATAAAAGCAAACAAATCATGTTATCTTAATTTATGAATTAATCAAAGTATATATAAATTAATTGCTTATGAAAGGATTTCGATATTTTTTTTCTTTTACACATATTAACTAATCATTAAGAACGTTTAACAAATTTTTTTTTTTTTACTAAAGGAAAGCATTTTTTATATTTTTTTATTTACGCTTACCCTAAAAGAAAAAACGGAATCCTTCTAAAACTATTTATTGTCCGTTTGTTCGTCACTCGCAGTCAATCTATAGCTTGAAGTTTGGTAAAGGTAGTGATATATCTTATTAAGGCACATTATGTTCCATTAATTAACATAAGGAAGGGGAAAATTAGGTATTCGCACTAGACCATATCAACAAAACTACTGGATCTTGAATTTTAAATATTTTTGTAAATACAAAGCTTTACTTAAAGTTTACAGGAGTAATATAACGAAGATCCTAAGTCTTATTAGACCTTCATACATTAAGGATGGCTTGCACCATTTATTTAAACTCGATTTAAGGAACTGACATCTCGCTTGCACCAACTTTTAAAGGGTCGGTGCAAGTGAGATGTCATTTCCTTAAATCGAATTTAAATAGTTGGTGCAAGTCACCATAGGTTTAGAAAATTAATATTTTACATATAAAAAAGAATGTCTCTTTGTTTGTTTGTTATGTATGCGTTCCTTAACCATTCATCTGATTGTGATAAAACTTTGATGAGTTGTTCTGCGTACGCCCGCGAAGGTTTCTGTATACTTAATTTATTAAATAAAAGACTACGCGAACGAAGTCGCGGGAACAGCTAGTACTTAATAAATATCGTACAGAAAGCCTTTGCGCGTGAGTCAAACACGCACAAGACCAGTTCTTCTTACTCCTGGCTAATGTCCCACTTTATTTGGGGTCAACCCTCCTAGTAGTCTTGTACCACACAGTTGTGGGCTGGCTCTTCATGTTTATACATATCATTCCTTATTGTTTGCAACCAGGTCATTAGTTGTCGGCCAAGGCGTCTTCTTTTTAATCGACTTCAATAAAGGAAGAGGTTCTATAGTTTCTTTGTTTATGAACAGTTTTGAATGATTCTTATTTCATTGGATTCAGTAAAGCTCCAAGTGGTCCCATTTAAATTTCAGCGGTATTGAAGCTTAAACTTCCACGATACACCAAATAATCCTAACGGTTTATTTATTTTGATGATTCCATTCCAGAATGGGAAAACAAGTTAGTTGTAGACCTACCCTAGATATTTATTTAAGCCAATATCACTCGAAGGGAAAAAATAAATAACTTTTTAATAAAAATTTAAACCAATTTCAAATTTAATTCTGTAGGTATTCGTATCGTATTTATGAAGTTGTTTCTGTATTATACTTGAGTTTTGATTCATCATCGTCATCATTATCAGTCAAAAGACATCCACTGCTAGACATAAGCCCACCCCACATGCCGCCAAAGCTCACGGACCTGTGCCGTTTGGTTCCACCGACTCCCTACGACTTTGACACTGAGTTTTGATTAGTAAAGGATATTGTATAGACTCAGGTGTTACTTTGCGGAAATCAATTTCATGTGATGAATTACTAAAATCTGTAGTTATTTTCCGCTCAAACTGCAAAAACCACCAATCGACACGTGTTTCGCCTCTCAACGGAGCATCCTCAGGATATACCAGAGATCGGACTTACTTACTACTTACTATATTCTTATTATCTACTTACTTACTACTAGCTTATTACTTACTAGATTCGGTGCTGGTAAGCTGACCGAGTCTATCCTGAGGATGCTTCCTTGAGAGGCGAAACACGTGTCGATTGGTAGTTTTTGGAGTTTGAGCGGAAAATAGCTAAAGATTTTAGTAATCCATCACATAGTAAAGGATAATTAATTTATACTTTTCAATCTTTTTATTTCAAAGTCGGTTAAATTTTTTCCCAAAAAATTATCTCTTTCTTCTCTCGTATCACTCTTTTAGTCATATGGTCATTGTCTAGTCTTATCATGTATTTTTAGCAGTGCAGTAGGTTTTATCTAAGTTTTTCGTGTTCTTGGCGGTTTTAAAGTACAGGTGATATATATTCGTTTCATATTTGAGTTTGTATTGTGTACATATGTCTCGCACTAGATTGATGTTAATTCTGTTTGAACTACAACTGACTTATAAATTTCAGTAGGTAGCTTTTTATATCACTAAGTAAGTCATTTACGATATGAACATGGTATTCGGGTAGTTTGCTTACGCTGTTTTCCATTTAGGAGGCCATAGGGGGCAGTCTACACATACTTACATACGTTTGAAGATATATGTGTTGTCATATTTGACTACTCTGAAAATTAATCTAGGGCATTTTTAACATTACGCGTTTAATTACAACCTCATTACAAATAGCAGTTACGACGCTTGCTATCTCGTTTCGTGACGATATACATAAGTAATAAAAAGATTGTTACGTAATTTATTTTAATGAACTGAATATTTTTAATACATACATACATATCTTCACGCTGTGTCCCTAACGTTTCATTATATACAATAATAAAAAAAAAGGATCGTATGTGTTTTAAATTACTAAATACGATGATTGATTATCGTTTCTTACCCCACAGATTTATCGTTCAAGTATTATATGAAGTTCTTTGGATAGTAGCCGTACATCTCAACGAGCATTGACCTGAAATGACTATTGAATACTCTTCATTCTCGTAAAAGTTTTATTATATGTGCATATAATATGCCTAGCTGCTGTTATTGGGGAATCAAAGTTCTTGCGAGTAAACACCTATAATGAATTAAAACTATTATATATATTATATCTATTAAAAAACCTATAATTAATTAAAACGAAAACTTAAGTATCATTCCGATTTAAAAAATTAAGGAATGCCAACTGCGAGCTTGTTAGACACGCATTAACTTATTAGAAAAATGGAAATCGATTGTTACGTAAGAATAGACAGACAGAGATACATAAATGAGTTTAATTTTTGATATTTTGTATGCGCGACCCCAAAAACAAGGGGTTCAGTTTTAATTATTACATAATATTTAAGCCACAGGTCACTTTTTGTGTAAAATTTGAAGTTGACTGGTTCAGTAGCTTTCGCATAAAAAAAACTATAAACAACTAACGGACAACACTTCCTCCTTATAATAATAAGAATAGAATTAAGCATATCGTAAACTCAGACATTTCGGAGCGAGAACCAAAGTCTACTACTTGTCCGACGATTTTATTTAGATACTGAAAAATTTAGAAGATTAGAGAACACTGGCTTGTACATAACCGCTCAAATATTTTTTTGAATATTTTTAAATTCCGAATGTGGATTGTGGAAGTCTGGCTATGTTTTAACTACAATATTTTTCAATGAGAAAAAATAAGTGAGCCGTAATTACGGCCTACAGCGCAGTCCTTCGTTTTTAAGTTTAAAATATGGGTTTCGATATTTTAAACAAGTAATTATCATTTACGGTCTACTACTGCATTTAACCTCTCGTTGACCTGAGAGCGAAGAACGCGTTATGAATCGTTCATATAACACGAGTCAAGTTTTTTAAGCTTGCGTCCTCAGTAAATGCTCTCAGGCACTCGCATAGACACGAAACAATTTCATGTTTGCCATTATTATAATTCTTTTTTGCACAACATTGGTCTTTATTCCCATGGAAAATATTACAACTGAAGATGAACGAGTAGCAAAATTAAAGTTGTTTTACTAAGTATGTGAGGTGTTATGATAAAATTCAATAAGTTTTTTATGTAACTAATTCAATGTGGTGAATACCAAATTTAAAGATATTTAAAATTGTTTCGAATGGCATATAAGAAATGAAATGCAAGTCTAAACAGATAATATATCGTACAGTTTTAACATATAATAAGGAAAATAATTATTCAACGAACTAAATCACCCAAGGAGGTACTTCCCCTTAAGGTTAGAGGATATTTATTTCTACCTACTCTCCTTTGTAAAACTTTTGAAAAGAATCCAAGTAGATTAAATTTAAAAAAAAAATTTTAAAATGGATATTATAGATTTTACATACTTAAGTTATAACAATATCTACGTATAAACTTCGTGTTTTGTCCAATCACTTTTGATTAAATAATTGGCTAGTTACAGCGTGCTAGAAACTGACACGTTCTTTATGCATAATCTTAGTTTCTGTTGGTTAATAATACATACACAAACAGAACAGCACTCGGTACCGAAAACATTAAATCTATATTTTACTTTTTTTAACATAAATCAATACATACATATCTTAACGTTAATATTTACAAACTGAAACTAAATATTACCTTAAATAATAGACTTCCACAAAGTTGCTGCTTAGAAAGCTGTAATTGCTTAGAGTGCCCAGCAGACTGGCTACTCGTTGGCGGAAGAAGCTGCCAGACCGACGGTCTCCCGAAGCCTCGATCAGTCGTTTATAAATATCAGAAACCAGTCAGAATTAGGGCTTCGGAGCCCCAGGGTCCCATAGTTTCGACAGTAAAGGGCGTAAATATGAAACTGTCAGAGAAAGTCGCGTACTTACGCTGCTTCAAGTTTTCGGCAGTGCTGGCCGCGGCACCTGCTGACCTGGAAGTCGCCGTTATATGAGAAACACCAAATGTATCGACATAAGTGGCGTCCCACACCAGCGATCTTCCAAGTTTCCAAGGAATGAGCGTCAAATCGTTATTATTTTGATTTACCTTCCCGTGAAAATAATATGAAATAAAAAAATAAAGTAACGAAAGATGTCCTAATTAAAATTTGTATCAGTTAAGCATTAAAGACAAGTACAGAAACATGCAGTATTACCATAGCAAAAAGTAAAAGTAGGTATGTAAGTAATTACCTGTTATTCAATATTTTGCTAATAATTATGAACTTTTTATATCTATGGCGACTTTGTTAGATTAAAAAGCATTAAAAAGAATGGCGCGCGTGACTTAACGTTAAAATACGATTATTTTAGAGTAATACAAAAATGACGCTAAAAAGAAGGAGAGTATTACTTTAAATGACAATAATAAGTATATACACACATATAATTGGTTTAGGATAATTACTTTGTAGTTTAATTTAATTAATAAAAAGTTAATTAAGTACTTATATATTTTTCCCTTCTGAGTGGCCTAGTCCTTAGTAAATTCTAGGGTAAGTTTACAACTAACTTTTATCAAATTTTTGGAATGGAACCGGAGTTTTTTTGTTTGAGCAGTATTCCTTTATCAGATCTAAACCAAATTTCTATGGGACCACCTTTTTTTAAGTTGGGTATTGAAACGGATTACTAATATAATACATTCAGTCAAGAAAGTATCGAGAATGGATGATTTGTTTATGGTTCAAAATTCAATTTTTTCTTTTTTTGTTGTTGTTAGATTGGCACAACTGTTTTCCATTTTGGCGCGGAGTTTGAGTTGCATTTGTTCTTTTAGATTAAATACAGTGCTGTTTTTAGTTATACCATTCTAGTGTATATTGCGAATTTCATAATGGACAAAAACATCGAACAAAGAGTTTGTCTTAAATTTTGTATTGCCAATGGAATTTCGTGTTCGGAGTCACTGAAAATGTTACAGAAGGCTTACGGTGAATCGACTTTATCAAAAACACGTGCTTATGAGTGGTACAAAGCGTTTAAAAGCGGTCGAGTTGTGATGGAAGATTTGTCTCGCTCTGGTAGGCCATCAACGTCTGCAATTGAAGTTAACATCGCAAAAGTGAAGGAAATAGTGACTGAAAATGCTCATTCAAGTTTGAGAGAGATAGCCGCCGAACTTTGTGTCTCACGAGTCGATCTGTACCATTTTAAATAATCACTTGGGTATGAAACATGTTGCCGCTCGGCTAGTCCCAAAAGACCTGAATTTTCTTCAAAAACACAATCGCATAAGAGTCGCTGAGGACATGCTAGAACGAGTCAATTCCGACCCAACATTCATGAAACGCATTGTTACTGGTGACGAGACGTGGGTTTACGAGTTTGACATACAAACTAGTCAACAAGCTTCCAACGAGTGGCGCCTTCCAACTGAACGAAAACCGAAAAAACCACGCCAAAGTCGATCAAAAGTCAAAGTTATGTTGACTGTTTTCTTTAACTATCGCGGTGTTGTGCACTCGGAATTCTTGCCGGGAGGTCAAACGGTAAATAAAGAATATTATTTGGGCGTTATGCGGCGTTTAAGAGGGCAAATTCGACGAAAAAGGCTAGATTTGTGGAAAGAAAATTCTTGGATTTTGCACCACGATCATACGCCTTCGCACAAGGTCATCATTGTGAACGAATTTTTAACCAAAAACTCAACAATTACCATCGAGCAACCACCTTATTCACCAGCTATGGCTCCAGCCGACTTCTTTCTTTTTCTTAAACTCAAATTACCACTTCGTGGCACCCGTTTTCATTCGTTAAAAGACATAAAGGAGAATTCGCGGCGAGCACTGAACTCAATTCCGGAAAAAGCGTTTAAAAAATGTTTTGATGATTGGATTATTCGTTGGCGTAAGTGTATCGTTTCTGACGGAGCATACTTTGAAGGTGATAAAATAAATTTGGATGAATAACTAACATTTCGTGTATTACTTTTCCCGGTACTTTCTTGACAGAGTAGTACATCGTATTTATGTTGAGGTAAAATGTTAATTAAACTAAAATGTCATAGTGGATAGTTTAAGGCAAAGTCTATGGAACTAATTAATACGCCGCAATATCCTTAAAATAGTCGGGTTTTGTAATAATTTATTCTATGCGAACGATTCCACCGCGAAAGGTTTTGTTTGTATTTAGTTACAAAAGACATAAAGCAGATACCTACCGAATATTTCTTTTCTATTTTCTAAAACAGTAAACGGATATTTGAAAAGCTATTCAAGAGTTTAGCACATACGATTGGAATAAAAATAATTGTCAGTTATTTTAAACACAGCTTTATTAAGTATAATTTATATGAGTGCAAAGTCAAAAGTAAACCAAAATCAGTCACATATTACTGAAAATAAGAAAGAAAAAGAAACACACAAAATTCCTAGAGCATAGATATATTATTTGAGTAGGAAATCTAAAAATATATCATCTGTAACCACATACATAACCTGTATGATGAAACAGAATTACTAGAACGTACAAACATTAGTTCAGAATTATAAACTGAATCTATTTAAAACATTTTTAACAAGTGTTACATTACTTAATACGTACATACATACATATCCTCACGCTGTATACTTGACTGAATGGTCAGGGAATAGCCGTAGTATTATTGAATAATTCCACAAACATAAAATCTTTTTTCCAAAAAAATAACCTTACGCTGTACGCGATAAAGGACATTTTTATTCCAATGGACTATTGTACAAACACACGTTGTGTTTAGACTTGGGCTTTTATGGAAAATCGGTGTTGATTCGATGTTAAGATTTCTAGAACCAGTATCTCGGTACATCGATATTCTTTTATAAAAATTTCAAGAAACGTGTGCTATACGTATTTGCATTAACTATATTGTATTAACTTTTTACTCTGATAGCTACTGTTAAAGATTTTTAATAAAAAAGAACATATGTCATGAACAATTTGAGTCTTTGTAAAGTAGCCGATAATGTAAAATGCGTAGTAATTTTACATTATCTTTGGTCCCGTAATAAGCCCTGAACAAAATTTTTTTTTAAATTTATTCAGGCTTTTGGAAAAATATTGACTGATTGATTGACTGAAGTCTGGGAGACTTGTTTCTCGCTTGTCTTTCTGTAGCGTTGTCAAGTTGAAACGAGCACTATCAACATTTTTAAATCCTTTTTTTATCAGTACCTACCGAAAAACCGTTTCTTGGCTGTATATAAATGTATGAAATCGCCGGTATTACAGGTATTTCAGTAAACATTATTTAAAGAAAAAGATATACATGAGGAATAAAGATATAATTAGCATATATTATATGCTAATATGTATTATGAGATTTCCATCATGTTATGTTTTTTTGAAGGAATACGAATAGGCTGACTGCTGTTGGGTAATGCCTTATTGAAATTAAAAATAAAGTGGTGATAAGAATATTAAGAGTATTGGACTGCGGTATTGGCTGGATGTAGTCGACAAATAATTCTTTTTTATTTTTATTTTAAATAATAATTATAATTGGGCGCGTTTAATATCGATATCGTTGTCGTTATACGTTCTAAGGAGCGTAAAGATTGAAATCTATGCGTGATTGACCGCACAGTTGAATTCACCGCGCCACGTGCGCTGAGAGGTCAATGTTAACGGCTTCTACATTATATCTCACGTCTACTGTTTATGATTTCGACATTTGTTTGTTTAGCAATATGAATATTAACTAGCTATCAGTTTTCAAATGATCGGAAACTTGTATGTTATTTAAAATATATTTTTATAACTTTACATTCGATACCGATAGTGCTTGCGACTTTTCCTGTCGAATTTATTGTGTATCTATTTTTTAGTCACAACAGTAGATTACGAGTATTACGGATAAACATAAGCTTATAGGGATTACATTTTCCTTAACAAAGTTTCATAAAAATAAGGTAAATAATCAATTTTAAGAAATCTTTTTTGAATGTATTATTCTTACTAATAGACAAATTTAAAAATAACCATATAAACTAAAAAATGCACTAAAACATGTACTAAGGATGGCACATAATGATTTAGATAATGGCCAGAATTCGAACCCCGGAGCTTTCAATTTCACAGGGAGACACGTACGGTTTCGCAAAAACAGGACATTCATAGATTACGTCTTCTTGCATTGTATTAACGATTAGGAAACTTATTTTCATATTAATCGTTACGAAGTTCAAAAAACGTTTTAAATTCATATCAATTTGTCTGAGATTTCTTTTAACATGTTTTATGTCGTTGTTTTCATTCGGGTATAATTGTCTTATAATGATATACATACCTACCTATATTTGTTACTAGATTTACAAAGCAAAGCGAAGGAAATGCTCAATTATTTCAAAATACTATGAACGTCTTGTCGAGCAAATGGTTCACGAAAATTATGAATTACGGTCATTGAACCGACAAGACAATTTTCACATCAAGTTTTGGATTTTGGCATTACATCGCCGGCGTATCAGCGAATTACAAAATTTATTCGCAATTAATTACATATTAAGTTATCATTCCACGTACTACCTAATTGAAAAATTGAGTGAAATAAGATGAAACTATCAATTATGATAAGGAATTACTACAAGTGTTGAATATCCGACATTACTGATTATTTTTTAATTCTTATATGTGATTATGAGTTTGCGACTGATAAAATTTTCGGTGCTTGCTGGTTAGCTGACCGAGTCTGATCTCTGGTATATCCTGAGGATGCTTCGTTGAGAGGCGAAACACGTGTCGATTGGTGGTTTTTGGAGTTTGAGTGGAAAATAGTAACACCTGAATCTATACAATACATAACCTTAACAAAAATATAATGGATGTCATTTAGTTCAATAGTGCCTATACAGGTTATAATTAAAAAACGTTTACTTATTACTAAAAGAAATGACAACCTCGAAACGAACTTCCATTGGCGCAGTGGTAGAGCATCTTGTTTCCAAGCCGAGGTCCCAGGTTCGATCTCCGGCCAGATCAATTTAGGAAACTAAGAACTTTTCTATATTGGGTTGGAGTCTGGGTGTTACTGGGAATTCCCCCAAAAATCGTTGTGTGATACCCAAAATACAAGATTACTACTTAGTTTGAGGTTACATAGTTTGTGTAATTGTCTGGAGTATTATTTATTTATTTATTCAAATTCATTTATTAGCCATTGTGTTGTTAGTTTTACATAGGTTTACATATCAGTGATGAAAGTGTGAAACACATAGTCACAGAATGACATGCAAATATTAATTTTTAATTTTAATAAATACCTATACATAAAGACCGCGAGAATCATAATAATTTCTTAAGTCGCAATGTCAATATAATGTCAGTATCACTTTAAGATTTTGTAATAATGTCAATTATTTATATCAATGTTAACAACGTTAATTGTAACATTAATACATGTTAGTACTCTGCTATAACAACTTCTAAATATATTTTTCTGTGTGATAAAGTTTTTAATTAAGTAATTCTTCTCTGTGCATGTTTTTTTCTGAGATTATAGCTGCAGCAGAAGTGAAAGTGTCGATCATCGAAGTGGTAGCTCACAATATGATGCTTTGAACATCCTGGTTATAAAGAACTAAGGCTCATTATACAGACATCGTAAAAATTTTACCGATATCTTATTAGCCACGAAATACTCGTAATAACAATCAATATTCTACTCAGAAAATAAACTACATGTATTTCGCGTCTCAGAAAAACGTCTCAGGAAAACATTTACAATAGATATTACTTAGAATGATTCACTACTGTTTTTTGTGACTTTGTAGGCTATTACGGAGCTATACAAATGTGACCGATCACAATAGACTAGTGTTGGTCTATTGTAATAGTCATTATACTACAAAGAACTACCAAGTCCGCACATACGCAGTATGACAAGAGTTGAATGAAAATGTAATATAAATGAAGAAAAGAATGCTTAGTTGCATTCGGGCACAGAAAAAATTAGCGAAGAACTAATGACGAGGATGAAGAGAGCCAAAGTATTTATTTTAGCCCTCTTTTCTTCGCCCTAAAAACAGAGGAAAACAAAGATTCACTTATGAAGATTAATAATTGACTGGGCAGTCAATTATTAATCTTGCAGGTGCAGTGGCAGCGTCGATCCCCGGTCAGGTCAATTTAGGACACGAAATTTTCTAAATTGGCATGGAGTCTGGATGCTGCTTGGAGTTCCCCCAGTTCGTTGTGTTTGTCTTTAGTTGTGCTTAATTTAGGGCCTTTAGGGTCACACATTTTGTGTTATTCTCAACATAAAAAATAAAAAAAGGCCAATTTCTAGTTTTTCAAGTGCTTTTAACCAAGATGTCAAAAGCACTTGCATATGTATAGATAGATAGATAAAACGTTTATTCATTCAGTCACGCACATGCACGTCACGCACATTACAATCATACATATATATAGCTATAGCGCAGATTAATACCGTAAATACGTATAGTATTAAATAAAATAAAAATAAAGCTTAAAACTACATACACTACAATTGCATTACATGTGTGTATTGCAGCTGTACGAAAAGGTGATGGCTCAGAGTATAGCTTTGCCCACAGGAGCAAAACTCTGACATTCTACCACAACCTAGAAACCGATAAGCGATTGACAAGAGGTTCATATTGCTTATGCGAAGAAAAATAAAAGCATAATCAACAATGAACATACTATAGATATAATTAAAAAAATATACATATTTATATGTACATTTTTTTTTAAATTATATATATATACAATATATATATATATAATTTAAAAAAAGCAATATGAACCTCTTGTCAGTCGCTTATCGGTTTCTAGGTTGTGGTAGAATGTCAGAAAATGAATGGTATACATATATATATATATATATATATATATATATATATACCAACATATGTATACCATTCAAAATGAGAACTGTGTAACATTTATGATCAACTAATTACGTGTTACTGCAAGAGCGCGATCAAAGAACAGGCAAAGAATTAAGTTATTTAAAGGAAATGAGGTTATGTAAAAAATTAAGTATCTTGCAAAAGTTATGTACCTACGTAATATTGTAAGAAGTATATACGTGATATTGCAAAAGGAAAAAGTAAAACCAGCAATGTAAGTACCCTCAACAAAATCCGCCAACAAGCAACCATGTGGTATACCTGCAGTTTGCTTGGCTAAAAGAAAAACCTTAAAATGTTTTTTAAAAGAGCATTTGGACTTTAAAAATGGCAACAGTGGAGGAATGTTATTCCAACATTTGGTAGCAAGGTAGCGGGAACTACCGGCGAATGCTACGGTTCGGTGAAGGTGGCTTTCCAGAACACAACGAGAAGTTCGGCTGCTATATCTGTTATGGGAGGAGGATGTTTTCAGCTTTGAATAAAGGTATATAGGTTTTTATACTTCATGACGTCGAATAATAAGCCTGCAAGGTGTAGATTCTTACGTGATATATATGTGATGTGTGAGGCCTTGAAGGAGACGATGAGGTTTGAGGAAGTGAATAAAATAACCAAACCAGGATGTTTAGTTAGATAGTTACGGTGTAGACAGAGAGAATTCTCTGTCTACACCGTTAGGAACATGTATCTTGGTACTATCGACTATAGGTACTTCCGGATGGTAGGATCTTGCGTGGGGTCCATCAGGTTGGCTACCACTATCTTCGGTATACAAACAGCGGTAGTTGTACCATTGTATTCTGATTGAAAGGGTAATACAGCCGACGTTATTTCTCGTACAAAAACTACAACAACTTAGTCCTCCAGATTATCAATACATTTGCAATTTGAAGTGCCTTCTTGGCTTTGATTGTAAATGTCCATGAGTCTCGGTCAACTTGCAATCAAGTGCACTATTTGCTCTTTGATCGTCTCAGTAGTATAAAGAAAAAAGTCCCACTGCATGAAGAAATTGCGGTACGTTCTCTGCAATAACATTTCATTAATTAAACATTGCTAGAAAAATATTAACGATGAGTTTATAAGGACAATGTGATAAAGGAGTAAGGTTTCTGGAAATTGTAATCCGTTAAATTACAACACTTTATTTATAAACTTCGGTAAATCTCTGCTCAAGTTCATTTCACTGATGCAGTACGTAACAAAGTTATGCGCTATTGATCTATCACCTTCGAGGACGTTGTCAGGCACTTCTGAACCACAATAATCTTACCTTTTTTGAAAGTCTATTTTATCAAAAACTTCTGGTGTTAATTGTACATTACATGAAATGTGTACTTATATTAAGCAAATCAGAATGAATTTCGTTTACGATAAATTCCAGAGGAATTACAAAAAAACTATATGCTAACGCTTCTACTCGTACCATTTAACTAAAAAAGGAAATACCTTATGTTTTGTGATTCTGATTACGTACAAATGTATTAATTTATTGGTAATTAAGCTATATATTGTTTTTAGTACATGCACTATAAACATGTTTTTAAGTATGTATTTGTGTACTGCATATTTATAAACTAATATGTGATATGTACATGAATATATGCCTATATTTTGTGTTTTTTTTAATGAGCTACTACGCTCATACATTTTCTTTTTTAACGAGGTATGCTGGTACAGATTTCGTAAAGAGATAAGCATTGCCTTTTATAGATGTAGACTTACAATTTTGTTTCTATGCAATTTTGTTCGTGTGTAATAAATAAATAAAAATGTATATTTCATTTCTTTTTTTTCTAATATGCATTGATTTATTATCCGAAGGAAATCTAGTTCATTTATTCAATAAATTATTGAAGTATTACTGCGCATTAAGAAAATGCCAGAATATCGTGTGATTATTAAGAATTACGACCTAAAAAAAGTAATATTTGCTGATCGCGAAATTGATAGGGGCTCTTAAAAGCATGGCAACAACGTATTCTTTTAAACGTATTTTAATAATACATACATACATATCTTCACGCTGTATCCCTAACGGGGTAGTCAGAGAGGACGGAGCGCTAGGAGTCACTATTACATATAGTGATACTTGATACTTGAAGACGGGCTCGTTTCCGCAACTCGACGACTATTGCGCCTATTTTGCGTTTCAAACATATAGTGATACTTTTTAGTTTTCAGTGGTGCAGATTATATTATACTTACGTATGTTTAGATTTACCTACATAAGATTTTAAACACACAATATGTAGTAATAGCCTACCTATTTATATCAAAAGAATTCATAAATGTTTCTTACTGTTTTGATTATATTATTTTGTTTTCATATAATAGCTATTGTCTTTATGTACCAATTGAGATAGAGACTCTTGTTATTGTATCAATAGTTGGCAGTCAATAAAATATTAGTACTTATGTCGTTATGTTTAATGAATATCGTACATGTGGAAAACATTAATATAAAACAATAGAAAGCTTGTCGTAACTTAATAACTTCATATATGTATATGGCGATATATATTTATGTATATGTATGTATGTAGAAGTATAATGTACATGTATTGTTACTAGGTTGAAGATAAAAATAGGTTTATGAAGTTGAATGGGCCACACTTTCGCAATAAAAATAAAATAAAATAGATTTTTACTCGAAGTAAACTTTGTAAAGTATTTTTGGAACGTTAAATTTACAAAGACTATTTGACAGTGTTGCCCTGTTTGTAAGTCCTAACATTACAGCTTTTTTTCATGGGCACAACAACCTGACCAAACCAATTTATCCTTAAAAAATGTTCAATTTTATAATAGCCTTTCGAGCGCAAAGAAGCTTTAACAATTTTCTTAAATCTAATGTCTGGTAGTGCGATTAATTCTTCAGGCAAATTGTTATAAAAGTGAATACCGTCCCCAATAAAAGATTTGCGTACCTTTGCCAATCTAGAGCCCATGATAGCTAGTTTATCTCTAGACATAGTCTAGACCTGGACTTCCAATCGCAATGTAAAGGATTTTGCGTTTGCTTGATGACGTCTTTATAGACTACAATAATCGACAATATTTTTATCTTGTGATCAATTTTGAAGTGTCTTATTTATTCATTCTTATAATTATGTAGGTATGTTATACGAGTAGGTATATAGGTATATAGTATATGTATACACATATGTAAGTATATGTACTAATATAAAATATCAAGCCCATTTATGTGGAGGATGTGAAGGTCGTAAGCTGAGGGCCACGATTCTAAGTTTTGGCTGTTAATGGTGATTATACTGGCTAGTTTTAGTTGTTTATGTGATGCATAGCTTAGATCTGAATCTGGGGTCAAAAAATTACGATATCGTAAATTGAATTTAAGCTATATTTTGTTGTGTAAACTGATGAAACGTTCCGTTGCAAAATGCGAAGAAAATAATGGTTTTGGAATCATCTGTGTCTGTCCGCCTGTCTGTCAGACTTCCTTTTCTCAAATATTATTTGACGTAAGCAGCTGAAATTTCTAAGAGTAAGGCTGCGGTTAAACCACGCGAAAATTTTTCATACTCGTAAGTACACGCAGTGTGTTCGGAGACTCGACCAAATTAAAAGGGGTTAAATTCGAGAGTGAGATGAAAATAAAATGCGCTCACAGAAAATAGATAAGTAGCTATGACGGGCTTAGCCTTAATGTCAGATTACTAATGACTGCTGAGTAATTGACCATTTTTTTTTGTAAAGCCTCACAGACTTAGTATAGCCCAAAAACACAATATCTACATTGTGTACAAAAAATGCAACTTAAAAAAATATTTATCTATATATTAAATTATGTACCTACATATAATGTAATGAGTAATTCTAATGACATTCCAAAAGGAGATAAACACGTGACGAGGTCATGTTATGTGTCATTTTTCGAAGAATAACATTTTACTGCTGTCAATTTTTAAAACCATTGTTTATAATTTGTTTCATAAATCAATGATGTTGTGTATAATGAGTATACGAAAGTTAGAGTTTACATTTGTTTTTATTAAACTAAACACAAAGAGTATAGCAGGGTAAGCATGGGTCAGATGCCCCTCGGGAAAGTTAAGCTGATATTTTTACCATGAAATCACCTTCTTATGAGAAACATTTCCTTAAGTTGTCACGCCTCTGCACGCGCTAGTTTTTCAAATAAAAAAATTAATCGAATTAAAAAAAATTTTTTTTCTCTTACTACATAACATTTTTTTGTGATTTTTTTGCACACGCTAGATATACCATAGAAGTGTTAAACGAAACATTTTTAAGTCTTCACAGTGATTAATATGTCTAAATATCTCAAATTAAAAACTTTTAAAAATAAAAATGTCACGTATTTTAAGACACTGTCACGTTTTTTTTTTATAAATGACCCTTACTATGCTCTATAACATATATTTTTTTCAAAATTTTCGCTAGGGTAGAACAGTGTTAAAAAAAAAGTTATTACTATCCATATATGAATATTAGAGTGGCTAAGCAAGTAATAAATAATGTTCTAACTTTTTTATTGTAATTTTAATAATAATAATATTTTTTAATTATAACAGTACGAAATTGAGATGTGCTTTAATATGTATATAATTGTTCTTGTAGTTATCGCATTATTTGTTTCCCGCGAGCACCTAGTCCTGCCCCATAATACGCGACAAGTTGTTGCGTGTTTGTTTACTTTGTTTTTGTCTGGAATTCATGGTCTAAACCACAGGTTCCCAAACTTATTTTGTCCACTGAGTCGAGAGCTCATGCAGTCGTTGTCTAAGATGCCTCCTAGCTAAATGAAATTACAAATCACCCCCCAGGCCTCTACACAACGCCCCCATTTTTTTCTGGGTCTCTTACCGCCCCCCTTTAGGCCTGCAGCGCCCACTTTGGGAATGGCTGGTCTAAACATACGAGTATCTTTCTTTTGCGTGCTTATACGAAATCATATTGTTACTAAGTTGACTGTTATACAATTTAGTATTAATGATTCTCATATGGATATTTATACTATTATTTTGAATAAATATAATTTTAAATGAATACATAATTATTTACAACAAATATTCAAAGGTCAAGACGGGGTAAATGTAATATATATCTATCTAATTAATTAATCTTAGTTAATAAAAACGCAGAATGAGAAGAATCCCAAATGTGTTGTGTGTGACAGATTTGTGTTGAAAGTGAAAGGTCAAAAAAAATCTTAACAACGACGGAGGATATAACATTATGTCAGAATGTGTTAGAAAAACCAAAAACTATTTTACTAAATAGTGTAGTAAGAAATCCGTTGAATGAATCCTGTTCTGTCCCGTTGATTTTGACTTTTAGACCACACATGACAACAAAATGCTCCATGAAATTGAAATCTTTTACAAAATCTATTAACTGTTTAATTAAATAATCTGTTTTTATTAAGTAAGATTAATTAATTAGATATTCGTAATATTATGACAGCGCGGACCATACACGCTGTCGTTTCGTCGACGTCGCACAGATGGATAATCAGAGCCCACATTTCGATTGGCCGTGACCTCGAAGGCCCCCCCTTTATTTACATTACAAAGCGAAGGATATTGTAGCCATATTCCGCGGCTACAGAGCTGAAATAAATTCTGAACTATATTAACTATTACTGTCATATAACGACAATCAAAATCAACAGGTTAACCTACCATCCGAAGTTCAAAGATGCTAGATGTGAGTGCCGTTGAATTACGAATCTATTAGGTGACCGCGCGCAAAGTTATTCAACTTTGGTAATCTTAAGTTATGCTACGAAGTCCTTAATTCTAATAATAAATTTTGTTTTAATTAGTTCATAGTTTTTTTTTTTAATAAAAAATATTATATATATTTTGTTTTAATTATTTCACAGTTTTTTTTTATTAAAAAAAACTATACTTTATTAATTGAAACAAAATATAATATTATGGCAACACGAGAAAGCAATTGTACATGAAAAATAACATTTGAATTTTCTTTCCAGGTAAGCCTTTACACCACCACAATACCATTTGAAAGCATCGAGGATCGTAAGTGCTTACAAAGTATATACTATTACTCATATGCTATAGTTTTAAAGCTATTGTTTCAAAATATGCTATAATATTATACAAGTGTACTTCTGTTAAAACGAACCATGAACCAATTGCGCACATTTTCAGATACTTCACAGTTTTAGAAGACTGTGAACTATCTGAAATGTGAATCTGAATAACTCCTAATACCTGTACTTATGAGTAGTAATTTGTAACAGATCAAAATCACTCGTAACTAAAGTCTGTCAGCCTAGGCGTATATGGAACTCGTAGCCCAAGTGACACTGTTTAGTACAGCACCAATTGTTTATGTTACTTACTATATAATATGTATTTACCTTTACCACACGTGCCTGTGCAAATTTAAACTCATTAATAGTAATTGGATAATAATGAAAATGGTTTCACTGTTATCTGCCCTCTGGAAGACTCATACGTTAACAGCTCAACTAACACATTCATAAATGCATCGGGGACATCTACTATTTTTATAATATTTTTTCTTCTATTTTATAACGGTCCCCGACGGCGACGCTTCCACTGTGTACATATAGATATGATATTTTCAGAGGGCAAATAAATGAAATGTAATTACATATTTATCCCTTTTTGAGGGACAAGAGAAGACAAACAATGGTGTCGAACTTAATAGACCCGTCTTTTTTCACGGAGGCTACAAAAGTTGTAATGCAATTACCACCAATAACACAAAATTTTACTAGATATACATATACCTACACATATATGAAATCGCTATGAATCGTATTTTATGCAAAGAGTTTAAAAAATATCTATGTACTTTAGTTTTAGACAAAACATAGCCTGCTTGTGTACGATAACATTAAAAATTGAGTAAACAACACATTGTTTTATCAATTGCAGTAGTTTTTATTGATAAGATAATATAATTTGTTTCATTGCGATTCTATGTCAACAAATTCTTGTTTCTGTGAGAAACATATATACATAATGTATAAAGTGATACATTCTACCCGCTAAAAACATACTTCACAGAGTTTTCACAGTGAGACGACGAAAATAAACCGTACGCTTAACCTATCCAAAATAATTTATAGATTTAAAAAACTCAAACCCGCTGTCAAAAGCAGATAACAATTTTTATATGTATTCCAATGGTGTTTTGTCATTTTTGGGTGAATTATATACGTATATCGGTGTGTCTAGCCATTTTATAATCGCCATATAAATTTTTTTTAGTCTTCATATCAATTACTTCCGTACATAAATGTGGATATTGTATCTTTATGTCATACTTCATCAGTTCATTGTTTTATGTTATTCGTTATACATAAATCAGAAATAACAGTTAGGTAGAGATGCAATTTCAAACGTGCGGTAGTTTAGTGGTCGGGCAGCCGGTCTGACCCCGTAATACTCCAATGTAGGGTGGATTGAACCTGGAACAAAATGAAACTCTTACTGTCATTGAAATAATAAGATTTAATTATAATCATTCGGCCAATGGTATCTTGTATTCAAAATTCCTTATAAAAGGGTTCAATGGTTATTGATTATGGAAGTGTGGCATATGTTACTTGTAATAATCCGCTTTTAACACAACAATTTTTGCACAGACGGTCCCATCATCACTCTCCAATAACCCAGCCGTTGGTGTAGAAAGAAATCATTCAATGAATAATTAAAGATTCTCCATATAATAAGATATTTTGAATTGTCAATACTTATAACTACATTTTTACTGTGTCATTTCCTGTTCGGGGTTTTGTCGGAGTGGGGGCTCTGGTCGTCTCCATGCGCCTCGAGGAGGAAACAGCGCATATTGTCCACACTGTAGTGGCATTACAAAAGTGGAGATGGCGCGCTATCACTGCCTACATGAGAAGCGCTTCGGCAAAGCGCGAAGGGGGCTTCGTTGCATTCCTAAGAAGATCCCGGAGCCCCTCGACAAAGCGCCAGGAACGACCATCGTGGACATTTTAATACGTAAAAACCCCACATAACCCAGTCTTTCCCCTAGACGCACCCATTCCCAAAGTGGGCGATAACGCCCCTCTGTGGGCGCTTCAGGCCTAAAGGGGGGCGGTAAGAGACCCAGAAAAAAAATGGGGGCGTTGTGTAGAGGCCTGGGGGGTGATTTGTAATTTCATTTAGCTAGGAGGCATCTTAGACAACGACTGCATGAGCTCTCGACTCAGTAGACAAAATAAGTTTGGGAACCTAGACCCTAGAGGGATGGGTGTCTGTGTGCAGATTGTTCCTATGTAATAAAAAAAAAGTTAGATCATCGTAACACACAACCACAAACCACACCAATAACGAAACCTTGACACCACTACTTTTGGCATTGGGTATTTGGGGTCACAGGTGGCATCTCAAAACCTTACGTTAGCAGTTCTACGATGGATTGTTTGCCATTATTGAATTTCTACGTACCTACGTAATAATTATTACTAAGAATTCCTCTGTTGTTTGCACATTAACTTTTGTCTTAACATGGTAATTTATCAAGTAGTTCGCCTCTTGTAAGATTAGATACCCATTTCTTATAGCAAAGTCACAAATTGTCCCGTGTCTTTTCCGTCATATTTGTATAATTATATACTAGCTGACAGAATTTGATCTTGCTTAAAGGGTAAAAGAACATATAGCAGCGATAAAAAACCGGCAAACAACCAAATCAGCGATAGCGGAACACCTGCTCCATTCAGATACCAATCACTGGATTAAGTTTCATCGCCCACAAGTCCTTTCTACTGATCGCCATTCTATCAAAGAGTATTGCATCTCCTGATTTCAATTGCTTCACGATTGAAATCAGGAGATACCAATTTTAATCGGAAAAACGGGTCCAATTTATCGACGATGCAGAATCCTGTGATTCAAACAACAAAACCTCTAGTTTCGCATACGGTTAAACGGGTGTGGACACTGTGAGTGTTGTGTATAGGTATCCCGAAAACTATTCACAAATATCGGGGATAGATGACAAATCGTCTACCTGAGACACGGAGTGAAACTTGCTGCGACAGTTTGCTTGAGACCACGGCCGATGCAACTCGATCGAAACGTCAAGCCAAAATAAAAAGGTAATCGCGTTAAATTTCCCGTTTTAGATATTTTATAATGCAACGCGAGAGTGTAAAAGTTTTTTTTTTTTATTTTTATTTTTTTTATTTATAGAATTTGATCTTGCAAGTAACACACGAGTCTGTACAATATATATAAATTTATTGTAATTTAGACCTTCATGAGAATAGCAGTGATTTATGTATTATTAATTAGACAAAATAAGCAATGAAGAGATCATCAGTATGACAGGGTTGCACGATAGTGTTATTGCAAAAACGAAGAAAGGAATGCTAAGATGGTTCGGGCACATGAAAAGAATGAGTGATGAAAGACTGACGAAGAAAATCTATAGAGCGAAAGTGAGTGGTAAAAGAAGCCAAGGAAGACCAAGGCTGACCTATGAAGATCAAATAGCTAGAGTGTTAGCCGACGGAAATGTCAATAGCACTCGCATACCTAGGCGAAAATGTGTGAGGAGAATGATGGGATTTGAGGAAGCGAAAGAAGTATATAATTACCGCGACGCTTGGCGCTCCGTCCTTTCTGACTACCCCGTTACGGCGTGAAGATATGTATATATGTATGTATATAATTAGCCTCAAACGCTGGGCTACATTTACTTCGTAACGTTATTCCTTAATCGATCGATTTTTTCTTTTCCCTACTAATACTTTACCTTGATCGAAGCGTAAAACGAAACGAGCAGTAATAAAATAAAAATGTAAAATTTAATTAAATTAACCAGTCAATTTGGGTGTCAACCACTCAACAAACAGTCAATTTAGCAAAAAGCTTCCCAAGGCTAAATGCTGTCTTCAATAACTACCTGAGTTTATGGTACAATACACTGACGAAAATATTGTTTTTTTATAATGTAATAGGCAAATATTTCAGTGTAATGTATGCCTTTATAAGATCATATACTATTGAATTCAATTTGGATTTCATACATGGAATAACATTAATTTAAAATTGTTTTCACTAAGTGATATGAAAATTCTAACCTAAAATATCCTCTATAGGTCAATGTCTTGTCGAAAATTAATTAAGCGGAAAATATGTACAAAAAATAATAACACAGCTTAAATAATTCTACGTACATATATTAATGCTATTTTTAAAAAACCTCAAGTGTAACTGATATTTAAGAACCAGTAAATTCTGTTACGACTTTACAAAAGCGTTTATATTATGAAAGATAAGATCTTAATTATTTTATTGTATTGTAAAGGAAACTAGACAATTAAACTGAGTATGTGTAAATTACGTTCTTATTATAATATCTGCGTGTAGCCTAAATTGGTTATAGTAGAAAGGAGCAACAATGATAAAGAGTCCTCAATAAATATTGAAGCAAAATTTCGCCAATGTCTACTCGTAACATAAATCATTTAACCAAATTCATAAAATGTAATATAATTGGTTTTAGCGTAACTAAGATTATACGGTTGGCCAGTAAAGCGAATACGTGATGTAGACGATGTACGCCAATTTTATTCACGTTCGATAAATTCCTATACTAACATATTTTTTAATTTTGTTTTTTTATGCAGAAAGCACACCGGTCGTACATTCTTTCAGACACAAGATTATGCACAACTTAGATTTATCGTGATAACTACTATGATAAATCGATACCATTAAGCAACTCGATTAAAAAGATATTCAGACTTTTTCGAACGAACATATAATAATTTATGAATTTTTTTTTTTTTTATTAAAGGGGAGGCAAACAATCAAGTGGGTCACCTGATGGAGAGTGACCCCCGCCACCCACGGATTCCCGCAACGTCCGGAGAGTCACAAGTGCGTTGTTAACCTTTAGGGAAATAGCGAAAGGAGGGAGAGGGGTGATGCGCCACCGGCACTCTCACTCGCCGAACGAAACACATCAGCAATAGATGCTGTTATTTCACGCCGATGTTCTGTGAGACGATGGTATTTCACCGGGCGAGTCGGCCCAAATCGTGCTGTAGAACAGCATGGCTCTACCACTCTTGTTTTGTTAGTCTGTTAAATTTTTTTATCGATCAAATTATACCTCATATGGGAAAACTGAATTCTTCCAAGATCATTCATTCGTCCGTCCGTCTGTCGCAGTCAATTTTCTCAATAAATATGCATAGACTTTATAACTCCAGACAGCTTGCCCGTACTACGAAGTGAGGCATATAAAATCCAAATGAAATGTTGATATGTGGGTGCGGTTTTCTAGCGTAATGGCGGCCGAGCAGCTTATCTGATAATAAATGTGTGTCGTATGTATAGGAGAATCAGCTTATCTGATTATCCTCACCGAAGTGATGTGCCGTTCCTGGCAATATAAGTGGTGGCAATTTTGCCATTTTCCTGCAATTTTGCCAGTAATATTCCTGCTTTGGATAATATTGTCGGCAACGGCTCACCGTTGTTGCTCGGATCCGGTGTCTGGTGTTATTTTTAAAGTCTATGTAAATGTCTGACACAAATTTGTTTAGCATGGATAGACTATATGTATATCTTGGTAACCCACATTAGGTTACACTAGTTCATATTTGAAAATATTTATATGTAATACAAAGAAGGGGAAAATTGAGTACTTGAACTGGACCATCGCAAAACCACTGGATCTACTATCTAACTACTATATTTTGAAATTTCCGGGAATATAATATAGTGTACATGAAATATGTACAATAAGACTTAAATCTGAAATTAATTTTAGATACGTAAACGTAACGTGTTTTAAATATCGCACGGAATTCTCTGTGTGCAAGTTGACTAATTTTACTTTAGATTTCAACGGACACATTTTAGTTTAATTCATATGGGGAATCGCTTTTGACCTGTATATTGTACCGCGTCTTATTTGCATTCGTAGTGGGAACGGCTTTCGTGATTTCATGCTATATATTTTCCGTTAGGCATCTTTCTCTGTTAACCACTCCTTGTTATAACCTGACCAATTTGTTTATGTAAGGTCAAAGTCAAGGTTTCATCAATCTCTAACTACAAATTAGTAAATATTTACATTGTCCCGTAATTCTAATTTGTTCATAACTAGCGACACGCCCTGGCTCCGCATGGGTAGAATTTTTTTTTTGAAAATAAGACAGCCCATATTACTGATAATGTAGCATAATGTAGCTTTCTATAGTCATCTATAGAAAGCTACATTATCAGTAATATGGGCTGTTTTATTTTCAAAAAAAAATTCTGTCCATCCAAGGAATTCGTGAAATCAGTTGAATAGTTTTAGAGTTTCTCTTTGTAAAAAATTTTTCTCTTTGTAATATTACTAGCGATCCGCCCCGGCTTCGCACAGATTGAATTTTTTTTCAAAATAAAATGCAGCCCGGGTTACTCGATGATAATGTAGCATCATAGATGATAATGATTCTATAGGTGAAATAATTTACAAGAATCTTACAAAAGGGGAACTACTCCATAAAATACCACGTTAAGACAAAGTCATTGTGCAAACGGCAGAAAACTCTGTAACAATAATTACGAAGGTAATTGAAAATTTAATACTGGTAAACGATCCGCCGGAGAAATGCTATCGCACTGGCCACCGTAGTCCAATAGACTGTCAGCGCCGGCC
This sequence comes from Zeuzera pyrina, assembly GCA_907165235.1. NCBI lineage: Eukaryota > Metazoa > Arthropoda > Insecta > Lepidoptera > Cossidae > Zeuzera > Zeuzera pyrina. The sequence continues at coordinate 18,304,235 of OU015624.1, forward strand.
CCGACGTTCCACTAGCGCGCATCCCTTCTAAACCGGAAGTCGGGCTTTGCCTTAGTGTAGTCCACTGGTTCCCAAACTTATTTTGTCTACTGAGTCGAGAGCTCATGCAGTCGTTGTCTAAGATGCCTCCTAACTAAATGAAATTACAAATCACCCCCCAGGCCTCTACACAACGCCCCATTTTTTTTCTGGGTCTCTTACCGCCCCCCTTTAGGCCTGCAGCGCCCAAAAGGGGGCGTTATCGCCCACTTTGGGAATGGCTGGTGTAGTCGAATGAGTGCCTTTTATTATTTCCACCGACACATACATCTATCTACACTATCTGCATCAGCCGTAGTCTCAAGATAAATATTGGGCCTTACAGATAGCAACACGGGACCATTTGATGGTTTCCCAGCCTATCGCTATTTCTCATAATAAGCTCTACCCCTTGGCTGACCTTTACTACCCCGCCTTTACTACGCGAAATCACAACTGGAACATTCAATATTTTTCTTTCTCTCTATGCTAATAAACGAATTATACTACGATTCTTTTGCATAAATCTAATCATGAATAATCGGTGTTTATAACGCGTTGATATTTAAAGCTCGCGTGTCACTAGGCATCATTTACAATTGTAAAACGGATATAGATCAAGGCTAGACTATGAAAACGTGTTATACATACAATGATATCGCGGTAACAATAGCGCATCTTTTCATTTCAAATCTAATACAGTTTATAGACATTTGCGTGATAACTTTATTTACACAAAAAGAAATAGAGTAAAATGGAATTACTTCGTTGCATTTTCTTTTTATTACAAGTATTTTCCAAATAAGTGTTAAAATCAACAAAATTGCTCGTACTTTTTGGATACCTTTTTCTCTTTTACTATGATTTTGACAGTTATAAATGCTGTCAGTGATGTTCCGATATGTGTTACTGTCTTCTGTCAATGAGTATACTGTATTGTAATTTTATTGAAATTCGATGTACGAATTAATTAAAGTAATTAAACATACGAATTGACCACTGTCACTAAGGTTAACAAATTTTACGTCTGGTCATTTACTGGATGGGTGATCAAGTGCCATCCTTTTTGAATATTTTCAGTAGAGACTCATGACTTTCAAGTCTGCTTAGAAGCACTATGGGCGGTTTGAAAACTTTAAAATGGCTGGATTAGCGAACCTCCATTGTACTGGACTCGAGGAATGGAATAGACTGCCTCCTTGTTCTTACTTCATGCTTTAAAAGAAAAAGTGAATAGTAACAATAATAGATATGTAGGTTCTTTCTGTGATTTTCGTTGATTTCAGAATAAATATAATATACATTCATACATCATTACGCTGTCTCTGGCGAAGTGGGCAGTGATGACGGATTGCCAAGCATCGAGATTCTTGCATATTTCTTTCGCTTCCCCAAATCTCATCATTCTCCTCACACGCTATCGACTACATTTTTTTTTTATTATTTATTATTACAATGCAATTATGCGTGTGCTTTTGACATTTCCGTCAAGTAACACTAGCAATTTGATCTTCATAAGTCAGCCTTGGTCTTCCATGGCTTACGCTACTACTCCCTTTAACTCTAAATTTTCTTTATCAAACGTTCATCACAAAAATATAAGCATATCACGAATTCTTAAACTCGTATACCACTCAACTAAGTTGCTTTACAAATACTAACTAATTACGTATATGTGATATCACAATTATTAGTCACATTTTAATGAAATGAAAAGTAAATAATTTAAGCCAACATTTAAGCGAAAGAAGTAAGAACCGCGACGCTTGGCGCTCCTCTAAGACTACCCCGTTAGGGATACAGTGTGAGCATATGTGTGTATGTATGCATGTTATTGAAAATGTAACTTCTGTTCTATTTTTAATATTATTATTATATTTTTAATTTTTGTAAAATTAGTGTAAGATTTGAGAATTTTTTGACAGACAAACGAGACAGACGAACATGTACATAATAAAATAACAAAATAACATTAACACAAAGTAGTTTGTGCGTAATATGTTAACAATGTTATCTGTATACATGTACCTGGTAAAAGCAGGAGGGAAAAATAATAACTGAAGGGTTGAGTCACCCTTCCAGACAGGAGGAAAGCGGTCAATGCATGCCTACAAAAGTTCTTTGCACTCTGTTAAAAAAAATACTTATTATTTAAAAGGCTTTTTAACTGACTTCAAGTAAAGGAGGAGACTCTTAATTCGTCGGAATTTTCATGTTATGTATTTTCAGCGATAGTATTATTTCCCACGTGGACCGATTTTGTGGGTTATTTTTTTAATTGAAAGAGTACATGACCAGGGTGGTCCAACAGAAATTTAGTTAAGCTCCGATGAAGAAGTACTTCAGAAGCCTACTTAAAATTTCACCTATAGCATGCTTCAATTGTTACCTACCGATAAAATAAGAAATAGAGTTTATCTTTTTTCTCAATGTTGACTTAAAAATTTTAAAAAGTTATTTAAAAAAAATTACACAGGTGATAAATAATATGTAAAAACATTCTCATTAAGCATTTTAATATTGCTTTTATTTATTCTACACAAAGAGCAAACGCACAAATATTAGAGAAAACGATACGCATTAACATTCCGTTTCTCAACTGATAATAATTTAATAGGAAACGAAAACTACATACATTAAAAACTCTTTTAATATGAATGAATTAATATGTAAATCGATTTCTTCACTATGGTTGTGCACTACAACCATATTTATAATGATTCGTAGAATTTCGTATAGTTTTAAATAATATTTATAATAAGATACAGATGCGTGACGTATGCATACATATATAATTTAAACGATACATATATTACTTTAGGAACTTTTTTCTAAATCGCATAAAACTGCCACTTGTTAATGGCATTTTGAGATAATTTATATTGTTTTTGTAATGTATTTTGTTTTATAATTTTTTATATCTTTTATAAATACTCCAAATTAGACAAATTACACCAATTGCGTGATAGTTATTTATTAATTTCATGTGTAAATATCATATTTATCATAATATTTGACATCTATCTCATCAATAAATTTAAGTTAACTTCTAAAAATATTTCCATAGTTTTCCCTATTTTAGTGGTAGGAGATAAAGCGCGTTCAGTTGTTCAAGGGAACAAAGAACAATATAGAAGTATGTTACTCAGTATGGATTTTTAAATATATAAATTACGGTACATCCCTTTAGCTATCTAAATCAGTAATTAAATCAAAGCCTTCATATACAGACATACTTTCAAATCTTGTCACTAAAATTTTATTTGTGTTATTGTTTATTTACAATGGATATTATGCGACATTATAATAACTTTAGTAAAAAAATGCAAATAATCGATTTTTTATAGACGAATTTTTAAATTTAGAGTCCAATGTTTTTTTTTAAAAAGCATTCACAATGTAACAAATATTATAGTTAAATCTATCTCTCTGTATTACATTCCATATGGGGTAGACAGGTGAAATGGGGCGCCATGATTATATTACTTACTAGCCATGTGGACCGCCGATTTTGCATCAGCAACATTTCAGGAACCATCCAATTTTTCCCATATGTTACAGTTTATGGGTAACCTCCTTCACCCATGCTGTCTTTTTACTCTTTGGTTGCGACGAGAAAAGTAAGCCTAAACACCAATTTCCATATTTCTATCTTCAAATGTGACGAACTCCTATACAAACTTTCATCTCCTATTGAACTCTCCCTACAGGGAATGTATTGATGAATTCTTAGTGCTCACATACGTTATATAAGAAATATCTGTGCAAATGCAATGCTTCTAGATCCACCAATATAGGCTGCGTGTTGTTTGTCAGTCAAAGTTAAGAGTTTTATTTTTTTATTAAGTGTTAACTGTGCCTCGCGACTTCACCCGCATTAGTTATTTTTCCGGTATAAAAAGTACCCTAAATTAAGTCTCTCTCTCTAAAACTCTACCTGGTAATGAAAATCCCGTTAAAATGGCTTCAGTCGTTTCAGAAATTGTTCCAAACAAAAAAACGTTTGGGTTTTGGTTACGCGCAAATGACTATAATAAATATTAAGCTACCAAGACAAGCAATTGCAAACGAAAACTTTATCACACATCGGACGTAACAAGTTAATTATCATACTTGAAATAAAGTACATAAATATTACCCGATATAACTTCAATAAGCAATTTAATAACGAACACTTTTTTAATGAAGTGTTCAAATATTTAGCTCACAAATCAGACAACCTGTTCCCATGGTTGCATGTGATCGACTAAATGAGTTAGGACCAATTGACTATTCTTTAGCTCACGAATTTTTAGTTCTACATTGCCAGTCTTGTAGGTGTATATGCATTTAAGCTTAACAATCTTTTATTTCGAAAACGCAGACAGATACCTCAGTTTTATTTTTATACGAATGTATGGATAGATATTCTGATTTTCTTTCTACACATATGTATATACGAGTATCGACGTTATAATCTACATACAAACAGCAAAATTCTTTCGATTTTTTACGGTTCATTATAATGTGTATGTAACTTAACATTTTTCTGACATAAATTAGCTTGACACGTGTTGTAAATACATATGTAATTTTAAAAAATGTCATCAAATCATTATTGTTAATATTATTAACATCTACAGAGCGAAATTGAGAGGTAAAAGAACCTAAGAAAGACCAAGGCTGACTTATGAAGATCAAATAGCCAGAGTATTAACAGACGGAAATGTCAAAAGCACTCGCATAACTAGGTGAAAATGTGTGAGGAGAATGATGAGATTCGAGGAAGCGAAAGAGGTATGTAAGGACCGCAAAGCTTGGCACTCTGTCCTCGCTGACTACCCCGTTAGGGATACAAAGTGAGGATATGTATGTAATTAAGTTCATATAGAACCGTTAAAAACTTCTAATTTTATTTATAGAAAAGGATATACAAATTGGTAATATTTATTAATTATACAATTGCAGCACGAATTTATTACTGACGTAATTGATTTATTTCCTTATTTTTTAGGTATAAATGAATTTTTTCAGACTACTCATAATGTTAATAACGTTATTGTCAATTCGGCTAACTTGATGGCACGTTATAACATTACGGCAAACACGTGTTCATCGTTGCCATGAAACATTCTGACGTGAAATTTATTTATCGTTACTACATTGCAATACAATTTATCAGAATCAATGCATCGAAAATGTGTAAGGAGAATGATGAGATTTAAGGACACTCCTGGCGCTCCGTCCTTTCTCACTATCCCGTTAGGGATACAGCGTGAAGGTATGTATGTATGTAATATATAATTACGTCTACTACATTAAAAAAAACCTGATTGAGCTATAAAAACTGGTTTAATTCACATGTCAGATAAATCGTCAGTTTGTAATGACACTTTAATCACATTATAATAGGACAGACTATTATTACTTAAAAACTTAGTTAAAAGATAGGTTCAGTAATCATAAGTAAAACTGTGAAAAAATATTCGAAATGCTATGAAAAACATAAGTTATTTGCTTTTAAACTTTAGTAGTGGGAACAGTGGGGATAAGTTCCGTCTCTGTCACTCTTAGCGCTGCGCATTATCATTGCGACTTTGCGACGTCACGGTTAAGTAACGCTATCTCCCTTTAACTCATCCCCACTCTATTCCCACTACTAATGTTTAAAACCCAATAACTGATTTATTGGAGTTTTTGGCGGGAACGGGAGGTGAGGTTGACATTTTGTTTAGAATTTCTATTTTTTACATTTTTGGGAGTTCTAAAGTACAAAAGTGATAGTATATTGTGTTTTAAAGTTCTGTATAAGTTAAAAGAATGGAATAGGTCTAAATAAACATGTGTAGCTGAAGTTCTCGCGCTCTTCCAAGAAGTCCTTTATAACTTCAGTAAAGTCTACTATCACTTTACTGGAGAAGTTTTACTATAAGAATAAACTAATTTACGTGTGAGATTCTACTTATCAATACGTGACGTTGGCAAATGTGCTAAACTGTGCGCCATGCCATAAAGAAAGAAAAAAAATCCAATAACTCAGTTTTTGTGAGTGAATGTCGATTAGTTTTATCTCAATCGTATTCAAAATGTTTCATTATATTAATACAATATGTAAAATATACCACATTTAAGAACAGTCATCTATTCATAATATCCGCAAAACACCCGCCATAAAAATATAAGCTGAACTTTAGATTACATTGACGCATAATAATTATCCTACAATTACAAAATTACCAAGTCTAATTACAGCTGTAAATGTTATTATGAAATAAAGAAAGTTATACCTATTAAAGTAATAACTAAACAAAATCTTTCAGTAAATAGAGATACGGTGTATAACAATTCTTACTGCAAGATAACATTAAATCTGCTTCATGACAAGGAATAATGATTAACTCCTTACATCTAGACATTATTATCTCACCTATTTCCATTCGTAATGTATATTTATATTTCATTTTATCGATGCAATAATTGATGTATGTACTTATAAAGAGCTGTTCACTGCGACTTCATCCGTGCGGATATTTAATGTTTTGTCGTACTAATTTAATTTCGTTAAAATTATTATAACAATATAATACTTTAATATTTAGCTTTTCAATTATATACTGCATGTGTCATTGTATTTAATTAATAAATTATTTACAGAAGATTATTAAAACATTTTTATTTTTGTCCCTATTAGTTTTTCTACCTCTTTCCAATCCCTTATGTGCTTAAATTTCTAACAATCTTTTCAAAATTTGAAGTTTCTAGAGACAGCAATTTGGACTGTGACTTGCCAATCAAAAAATCAGTCAATTTCTTATTTTGTGTTATTTCAAAACAAATAAGAAATAATATTACCACATAACACAAGCAATTTATAATAGTAATAATAATAATACTGTAGACAATTACACAGATTGCGTGACTTTAAACTAAGCAGTAAGCTCATACTATGGGTATCACACAACGAACTCTGGGGGAGCTCCTAGTAACACCCAGACACAAACTCAATTTAGAAAATTTCGTTTCCTAAAATGACCTGACCGAGGCTCGAACCCGGGACCCCGGCTTGGAAAGTAGATGTTCTGCCACCGAGCCAATACTTTTTAAACATTACTTTAAAAAGTATTGCATATTTGTACAACGTACGTATTTCTAGAATGCCTTATGGTTTTTTAAGGTTTTTAAAACAACAACAGTAATGCAATATTAGCAATTTTTAATTCAATTAATTACAAATAATCTAAACACATGTTTGTATAGGTACGTATTTTGCTTCAGTTGCGCAGAGATTAGATATTTAATTATTCAACACATTTACCAACAACTGGCTTGCACCAACTACTTATTTAATCTTGATTTGAGGATTTGACATCTCGCTTGCACCAACTATTAAATAATTGGTGCAAGTGAAATGTGAAACCTTTAAATCGAGTTTAAATAGTTGGTGTATTTGGGAGCTGCATGGAGTTTCTGAATTAAAATTAACTTCAATGAATTAACACCAATAAATAATAATTAGCGGCGTTTACGTCAAATAAATTCTATTTGATTAAGTTGTTCCTATTATCCATACTAACATTATAAATGCGAAAGTCTGTCTGTCTGACTGGTCGGCTTTCACGACCAAACCGCTGTACCGATTTTTATCAGAGGCACGAAGAGAGTTTGATAACATGCAACGGACATAGGCTACTTTTTTTATCTAAAATCTACGCCTAAGGGAATAAAAAACTTTACATAGGAAATGCTGGACAACTGAACCGAGTTCTTTTTCAAAAAATTTTCTATTTTCAAAAATCTACCTCTAACCCCCATGGAGAAATTTTCACGTACGAATATAAAATAAAGCATCATCAGCACAATTTACTCTAATACGTAAAGATTGGGCAGATATACTTACCAACAATATACTTCCTATACGCAATACGCCAATTCGATATTTCCCATTTGGAGTGAGTAAATGATTTATCAATGCGCAGCATAATTAAGAAGAACACGTGAGAAATTATCTCTTTATTTTTTCATAAGCATTATTCGTACCAAATTTCACAGCCGCATTCCGTTTCATATAAAGGTTTCATACAAAGATCAACCTTTTCCCTTCTGAAATGTAAAAAATCTTTTCCGTAATTAAAAAAAAAAATTTTTCCTCCTTAAAATGTAAAAATCTTTTCTGTTCTTTTCGAATATCCTTTCTTAGTGGGCCCCTACATTATAGATTTTGCTTTTTTTCATACCAGCATGGAAGACATTGCATGCATTTTTGTTCTCTAGAAGGTACTCTTTCCTACAAGATTATTATAAATAATATTTTAAAAGCTAATTACCGCATTACTCCTTCACTATGTCCTCTTCCGCACTAATCCATTAGTATAAGTACATCATAACCCATCAAATCTGTAGTTATTCCTAATACATAGTTAATAATATTGACAAATGCCTTCGTCAACAATTTAATAGGCTCAAACGCATAAGTATATATAGCTGATTTATTTACTTAGCCATGAAACTGAATTTAAACAAACACAATCTCTAGTATGTGTGACAACATATTAGGCTGGAATATAAATAATGCCATAACGACAGGAGAATTAAAATATACATACATATCTTCACGCTGCCTAACGGGGTAGTCAGAGAGAACGGAGCGCCAAGCTTCACAGTCCTTACATACTTTTTTCACTTCCTCAAATCTCATCATTCTCCTCACACATTTTGGCCTACGTATGCGAGTGTTTATGAAATTTACCAATGAAATATACATCATTTCATAATTAATTTTTTTTTTAATATGATTCAAGCAATTTTAGTCGATTCACATAATTTCCTTGAAAAAAGCATGAGAATCTGTTTGAGAAAATTAGTGACAGTAGTTAAGTAACGAGTTTCAGATTGATACTATCGTGAGAAAATTTGTCGAACCAGTTATGATCGCTTTAATTATAGAGGTATTTCAGTTAAAAAAGTTGAATACTTGCGCTGTATAAAAAATTGGTAGTACTATGACTGAATCTAGTACAATTGAAATATACGCTATGACTTACATTATATACCTACTTCTGTACCTACGTTCGAAATTTGAAAATTATATATATATATTTAAAAAAAAATTCTTCAAATGCGTTGATTTCTACAACTTGTCCTTTATTATTTTACTCTATTTTCCATCCGAGGTAGATTGAACATAAAAACAAGAAAATAACACCTTGATATCAAATTTACATTTAATACACCTAGCTAGACAAAATAATTACTGTTAAGAATGTTGTCCAGAAATGGTGTCTAGATGCATTAGGTACCTATAGGCCATAATTACTATACTTATACATACTTACAAAGTAGGTGTTCTTTTATTTTTGCAATATTTGTAGAGCTTGTAAAACTCTCGGAATGTTCTTGTGTATTTTTGTGATGTTGCAATATTATGTCGCTTTGGGATACTGGTGTTAAAAAAAATTTTTATATTTGTTTATGGCATAGCCCACGGTTTAGCGCATTTGCCAATGTCACATATTAATAAGTAGAATCACAAGTAAATTCGTTTTTTCATAACGTAAAACTCCTCCAGGAAAGTGATAATAGGCTTCACTGAAGTTATAAAGGACTTCTTGGAAGAGCGCGAGAATTTCAGCTACACATGTTTATTTAGACCTACTCCATTTTTTTCACTTACACAGAACTTTAAAACACAATCTACTATCACTTTTGTACTTTAAAACTTCCAAAAATGTAAAAAATAGAAAATCAAAGTAAAATGACAACCTCACTTCTCCCGTTCCCATCAAAAAGTCGTGTTCAAAATTAATTGTTATAAAAGATGTAATCTAATGTGATACTCAGATCAATTCAAGAGAATCACGTAAAAACATTCCCTTTTTGAAATAACGGCCACTTAAAATGTTACGGCCGGTGATCTCTGCCAATAAATAAGTATAATTAAATAATCATACATCCCTTCCGATCACGATGTTGATCACGGAACGACACGTGATTTGCGATGATGCAGGTGATTTATAACGTCCCATACTATATCCATATATTCCATAGGTATCCGTTGCCATGAGCGCAGTGCGAAATAGAAACGTTTCGACAAACGAGTTTGTCAACGTTGTACCTCGTGCTCAATGATTGATTTGATTCCGCTTTGCATAATAAGTAATGCGTCAATACATCTGTATTATTCTTGGAATATTATAAAGTACATACCGACAACAATATTAAATAACTTATTGGAACTTATACAAATAATACAGTTTCTGTAATTTTAATATGCTTTTTAAATTGCATTAACGATGTGTAAGCGAGAGGCAGCTGTTAACCCTGACAGAACTAAAGCGATGATACATTTATATACAATACGTACTTCAAGATAAGAATATCTAATGGACATTCCAGATAGTGAAACCCAAACACAAAATTTCGTTGCAACATTCGACAGTTTAATCTGATTTTACCGTGATAAAAAGAAAAGTATGTCAAATTACGTAATTATCTACTTTTTTGGTAACTATACAAAACGACTAGACGATATACCTATTTGCATCTTAGAAAAATGCATTCAGTATAAATTATAAATATTCCTTATAGAATTTAAAAATAAGAAACAAGTTTTATAAATTTTTATTATTCTCGCTGATGCATAATAAGTTTTGATATAAGGTAAGTTGGGGTAAGATCGTGAGCGGGGATCGGGGAAGCGGGGGGGAATAAACGTAATACTTCCTAATAATGTATCATTTTTCATTTTCAGTGTAAATATGATACATTGTTAGGAAATATTACTATTTATATGATATTACCCCACCTACGATCTTACATTTTCAATGTAAAAATGATACATTATTAGCAAGTATACGATTTATACGATGTTACCCCGCTTACGATTTTACCCCAACTTACCCTAAATAGTTTAGGTTTCCACAGAAGCTTCTTTATTTCAACACACCTTTTGATCTACTAGTACTAAAATAAAAAAAATCTGTGAATAGTCTCTTCGTCCGAGTGTAATTCAATGATAATTTCTTTCATACAAACATATCTTCACGCAGTATCCCTAACGTGGTAGTCAGAGAGGACGGAGCGTCAAGCGTCGCAGTCCTTACATATTTCTTTCGCTTCCTCAAATCTCATAATTCTCCTCTCACATTTTCGCCTGGATATGCGAGTGCTTTTGAGATTTCCGTCAATAATTATATCAATATAATATTTCTTTCGTTATTCAAAAACTGCTGTTTTTCTTTTTGCCTCTTCCTAATTTAATCTGGTCTAAAATATTTTACAATTAAGCCAAATAAACGAGACATGAAATCTTTGGTGCACGGACCATAACAATAGATCAGTTTTACAAGCAACTTAGAAATACACGATACACTTGACAATATATTACTGAAATATAAACTCTGCTAACTAATAATAAATCTCCAATTACAACCGTTAATAATTATTTTAATTGCAAGTCACACTAATACGGAAGTTTAAGAAATCCCATACATTATTATTCTGGTTTTTTGTAAAGCTAGGTGACCATTTTGTACTGTTTTTGTGTTACGATTTTATTACGGTGGCAACAAGATTTTTTACTTAAGGCTATATCATGACCTCTAAAACCTTTTTATGTTACACCAAAAATGTACGTATTTTTTCGAGTCCTACAAAAAGTGAAATTGTGGTTACTCTAGTTACATTTAGGAAGCCATGATAAATCCTTGTCTGTATCAATGATTTTACGTTTATTTATTAGGAGATTATTGAGTTTTACATATTAAAAAACAGTGAAATACTTCATCTGTTCAAGCGAACCTTAAAAAATGTTTAAAACCCTTGTAACCGTGGTACAAACACAAAATTAATAATTTGTTAAAAAAAAATTATTCATCTTAAAATATGATGTTTTAGAAACTTATGAATAAATCGGAATTAGGAAAGTATACTCAAATATAGTTATGTAAAATACGATGTAGGTATCCTAATCTTGCCATTATCCTTTCATAAAACAAAAAATATTAAAAATATGAGTGACATAAAAACAGATTTGGCTCGCGTGATTCAGTCTAATACAATACAAAAACTATAATGGTATCCTTGTGTTTAAGAAGAAGTAATTTGGAACAAAAATTATAAAAATAATCGGTATTTGTAACAGAGGCCACTGATCATTATTTTGTCATTTTTATCACGTACGATTCTGCATTGTAATTTTACTTACAAATAGATATTAATTTCTCAGGACGATTCGGTATGTATTTTATTGATTTCATGTATTTGTCATCTTTAAAATTAGCAACACAATGCAGTTTTCTGGCTCATTACTTTAATTTTAAGTCTATATGGTGTCAACTGTAGATTCTTTGTCTAGAAAATTGACAGCTCTTCTAATTAATATCTATAATCAGTATTGATTTGCAAGATCAGTTTCGGCCTGGAGTTCTAATTTTTTCAATTATTTAGGTACTACCGTACTGATTGTGGATACTCCTTACGGTTGTAAAAAAAACCTGATCTATAATTACGTATTACAGAACGTCTCGATTCATATAAAACCTTATGTTTAATTTACATATTATACGTTGATAAGTCGGTAATTTCCGCGTGTAAATAGCTAACAAGTAGAATAAGTTAACAAGTAGAATTGAATCCGATCTACACGCTAACACGTTAATATTTGATTGACCCTTTTACTTACCGACTTACAAACTTATAACTGGCCATCAGAGAAATACACTCTTTTTTGTTTTTGTTAGTGGAAAATTTAAAAATATGTGGAGCTGGCTTTGGTCTCAAAGTTGTCTACGTAGATTACATAAAAAATGTTTAAAAATATTTAATATCTCATTAAAATGAGTCCTAAACTTTCAAGGATTAATGACACAACACTGTGTTGTACATACTGGGATCCTTGTTTTTCGAATAGCGCAATTTGCAGTGAAATACCCAAATAGTTTGTAAGTGTCGCTGGAAAAAACAAATATAGAAAAACACAAACAAATATTCTAAAATGATACTTTTAGACTTAGAGCCAATAATATTATAATACAAAAGAGGTAGATAGGTTACCTTAGTACTAATCCAAGTAAAATATTCTCCCAGTTACAACGTTAAAAAGTGAGACAAATATACATTGCACTGCTTCGCTATGCAATGTAAAATATAATTGCATTTCAAACCAACAAATCACATAGCTCTCTAAATCATTGTGATTGATACCTAATGGGATTAGACAATAAAAAATGATGTTTGCTTTTTTTCGAATTTCGTTTTTCTTGAATCATGTACATGAGAACGTATTTGTTTAAAAAGATCGCCAACATTTTTTAATTATAAATTTGAAAATGATGAATTATATATTATTGCTTTTAATAAATGTAAACGATGAGTAAAATTGAGTGGCTGCGTCATCACATGATCGTGTATATTATAAAAAACGTTTGTATTATTAAAATATTTTAGAATGTTGAATGTGCAATAGGCATTGCATGACATTGTTGGTTCTGTAACATTACTTTTCATATTCTTTGACCAAGTCCGGGTTGGCTAATTAGCAAAGTTTTGAGGGTGCCACTTTTCGAGTGCATATAACCAATCTACCTCTTTTGTATTATAACATCATTGCTTAGAGCAGCTTAATAGGCCTTGATCATCCGTTTGTTACTAATGTTTACTATAAATACGAAACTTTCGCTGTTCTCTGTCAACTTAAACTTTGAAGAAGGACATACGCCGTTTTTTTTGATTTCACGTGAACGAAGCCGCGAGCGGTCGAAGTGCTTTTGACATCACCGTCTGCTAAAACTCTGTATAATTAATGTCATATGTCAGCCTCGGTCTTCCTTGACTTCTGCTACTGCACCACTTTCGCTTTGTAGATTTTAGTCTTCAATTATTCATCATATATTCTTTCTATGTATGCGCCCAACCATGAAGCACAAACCAAATAAGCATACATTTCTGCATTTTTACATGCACACCGCCATCCGATATAAAGATATTGGATGGCGGAAAAAATAATAAAATAATAATAAATAGCCACGATTTATTATTATTTTGTTATTTTGTCCGCGATAGTGACACCGCACATATCTCTGAGAGATACATTTCCATTGCATTCATCCTACTTTCACTTGATTTCGGACATATCCAGGCCTCATACAGTACAATAAAGTTGGCACCAACACCGCATCGTGGATCCGATTTTCACAGATTTATATTAATTCATATTCACCCTGCCAACTAATATGGACAGTTAACTCTATTGCCAGCGACTACCCGCCTTTCCTCATCCAACTCACTTCTTCCATCCCTCGAAAACTCCTAAGGTTTTATTCGCTTTTTCGACAATTTCCATTTACTCGTATTTCACACTTCGTATGCACGTGTTCTCTTTGGAACACCTTACACTCAACGCCTATATTCAGTAAGTACGGATTCCTAATAGCAAAAATAGTTTGACGCTAGCTAGAAAATTTGTCAAATGATTCATCGTCGAATCCCATGCATTTTTACTTCTATTAACGGAAAAGCAGCACTTATTCTAAGAGTCAAATTGGAAATTTTACATAAATCTCGTAATGTAAATATTCCTCCTTATACTCTCTTTAATATTTTTATAATACTCTTTCTTATAATACTCTTTAATATTATAATATGTAAATTATACAGTTGAATGAAAACCTGTTCTAAATTAATAGAATATATTATATGGGCTAACAGTATTCTTATAAATAGTACTTATAAAACTACCTATTTTAGTGAAGTATTTATATCGCTAAAGGTTTACAATTTCGTGACATAATAACATACTAAATTACATGTCTATGTCTATTTATGTTACGCATACACCATAATATTATCTATTATTTTACCAAAATAAACTGCTCACTAGTCGGCTAATAATTTAGCAAAAAACTGTACTTATACAATATATCCAAGTTATTTACAGAATGTAGAAAAAAATAATGTAGTTTTTATAGTATTATAGTATATAACTTTACTCTTCCTAAATCCAAATATTTATAGCTGAACGCAGCATGAAGCTGTAATTTTATGCCTTCATGCTCTGTCTACCCTGAAACGGAAGTGGTGTGAAAATATAGATTTATGACGGTTAATCAATCTATATTTGATTTTAAACTACTAATGCATAGACAATTTCACTTGTATAATGGTTACAGACTTATGTTAAAATATAAATTTTTGCTGTTTCAATTAATATAACTAAGGTTAACAATGAATAACAATGTAAAATAACAAAAAAAAAATTGTTTTCAATCTCAATTTTTTATTTTTTTTTATTTAAAATTATAATGTATTTTTTGTGCCATTATTTTATGTTGTATTAGATATTCACTGTTTATTAATAATACGAAAACACAACATTATCATGTTGTTTTTCTAGTACCTAGTAATTAGTTATAGGCTTTAGTTATATGTATATTAGATATTAATGATGTTATTCGGTTAAGTAATATATACTCTTAAATGGGAATAAATAAGCAAAGTTTTGCGAATTCTGAACATTAGTGTTGAAATATGTAACTGTAAATTCTAATATGTCTAAATTATTCACGATTATCTTCTGTATTTTATTACATATCAAAGCCGCGATTAAACTTAGTTTGAATATCATGTGACTAAATTCTACACAAACAATTCAACTCTACTGACCTCGTAGGGAGTCGAGACCTACCAATTTGAATTTGCTGTATGCTACTGCTCTTCGCCCATCAAAATGTTATGCCTTTTCCATTACATTATTTGTAGTTATAAATTAAGTCACGCGCAAATATAACTTTGTCGGCCTGTAGATATCATTGTCACTCACACCTGCCATATTTGTCCACAGCGTTCGGATCAACGTGTTTCGAATACAAACCAAATAAAATTGACCTCTTCATTGTTTACGTCTTGATTTATACTTCCGAACCTTCGAGGAAATATTTTCTAAGGAAAGAAATTACACGAGTGACGTTTTGTATTGATGGTCATTGGCATATGTTTTTTGTACTACAATATGCAATGCAACGTATTGCATATTGGTACTTGCTTTATCCTTCGTTATTTGTGTCATGTACTAATGTTAAATGCATTTAATAATGTGTCTATGGTTTTTAAGGAAATTTCGAATATTATATTACATTATATATCTTTACGCTGTATCCCTAACGAGGTAGTCAGAGAGGACGGACTCCCAAGCCTCGCGGTAAATGCAGTAGAAATGTGATAGAAATATGGCGGTGTCACTCTTGTGGACAAAATGAGCAATGAAGAGATACGCAGTATGACAGGGTTGCACGACAGTGTATTGTAAAAAAAGAAAGGGATGCCTAGATGGTTCGGGCACATAGGAAGAATGAAAGACTAACGAAGAAAATCTACAGAGTGAAAGTGAGTGGTAAAAGAAGCCTAGAAAGACCGAGGCTGACTTATTAAGATCAAATAGCCAGTGTTTCAGCAGACGGAAATGTCAAAAGCAATCGTATACCTAGGCAAAAATATGTGAAGTAAATGATGAGACTTGAGGAAGCGAAAGAAGTATGTAAGAACCGCGATGCTTGGCGCCCCGTCTTCTCTGACTACTCCGTTAGGAACAAATATAGAATATACAAAGAAACTCGTAGAATTTCCATTATTTAAAGAGGTACCTATATAGTTACAGACGCACAAAATAACACTATAAATGAGTTTTGTTGTATAGGTCTAACATACATATATATCTTCACGCTGTATCCCTACCGGGGTAGTCGAAGAGGACGAGGCGTCAAGCACCGCGGTCTTATCATTCTCCTCACGCATTTTGTTGTGTTTTTAAGTGGATGTAATGGGGTCTAACAGAAAACAATATTATCTTATTTTGATAGAAACATGAGAAACAAGACCACTGAAAATCGTTTTTACTTCATAGGCCTCTTTGATTAATTATTATTTACTAATATTCAAAGATAGGCTTACATACATATTTATATCGTAATATTGATAAAAATTAAATTTTCATATAAGACTCACTAAAATATATACATTTATTCTGAGACAGATTTATTGATTCAAACAACTGACGTCTTTTGTAAAGAACATAACAGTTACCTAAAAACATAGATATTGGATACCCCAAAAGCACGCTATTATGTCAAATCTACTAGAAATGAGGTGTCAGTATTTAGTAATTTTATTGTTAGCTAACAGCAAAAGGTTGTAATATCGGTGTGTGGGTTTTTATATCATCGTTATGAAGTTCAAGGACTATTCCTACTCACCTGTAATACAATAGACAATTAATTTTTATGTTCATTAATCAAAACGAAATGAAGTGTGGCATATTGTACGATATTTGTCCAACTACTTAATGTAGAGTGCGTAATGATATTACTAAATATTTGTATCGCGCTATTCCAATGCTTCGAGACTATTCATTTAGTGACGAAAAATATAAAAAAACAAAATCGCTTAGTGGTAGCACTAATATATGAAACAAATATTTACAGAAGCCATGAATACAGATTAATTAATTAGTAGCGATGACTATCAAAAATTCAAAATACAATACAAAATACAAAAATATTTATTTCAGTAACAATAATTTATAATTTTTTTATCAAAAATTATAAACACATTATTCATTACTTCGTTCGTAAATAACAAATCAAATTCGAAACATAAATCTATAGACGATTGGGTATTTATACATGTTACATAGAAGTCAATTTAAATATATATCTACATTAAATAAATTCTTACGCTATATCCCTAAAGAGTCAGTCAGTAAAGGTAGACTGCTAAGCGTAGTGATCCTTTCATACTTCTTTCGCCTCCTCAGATCTCCTAGCCTGCCTACCTGCCTAGGTATGCAAGTGATTTTGACATTTCCGTCTGATAACACTCTGGCTATTTGATCTTCGTAAGTCAGCCTTGGTCTTACATGGCTTCTACCATTCACTTTCGCTCTGTACATTTTCTTCGTCAATCTTTCATCACTCATTCTTCAAGAAAGGCACATAGAATATGTGCCCGACTCTAAGTATTCTTTTCTTAATTTAAACACATCTATTTATAATGAAAAATAGAAGTCAAGTCAAAGTGAAATCAATTTATTCAAGCAAACCCAATTATAAGGTATTTTTGAACGTTAAATCTACTTTAGTTCGGTTCAAAGAGAAGAGAAAAGAAAACCTGGACACAGAAGAACCGACAAAAAACTCAGCCAGGAATCATTTTTTTAACATCATTTTACAAAAGATTTATTCAAATACAATATTCAGAGAGCCAGTAAATGCATGTGAAGAGAATATCATTTCCAGGCTATTGCTTTATCTTCAACGGAATCGTTTATTTTATAGGGTAACTCCGGGAGTGTTGCCCCACTTTTTAAAATTATAGCACTGTGTCTCAGCTTTAAATAATAAGATAGCACAAATAATGCTCGATAATACTTTGACTCTTAGTACATCTTATTTATAGTGTGTTTTTATGTTATCACATTTAAGTTGCACATTGTAGCTGTTTTTGTAGACCCTGTTTTTTGGGATAGATGCCTATGGTCCGGGGCAGACGCCCCAGTGTCAAAATTGCTAGTGGGATAGATGCCCTTAAGAATAAAATTAAATAATTTCTTTGTATTTTTATTAATTAACTTATTATTTTTATTAATTAACAATCTTTGAATTATTTGGTCAGCAAATTGATAAGCTAAAACTTGTATATTTTGCTTGGAAGCAGGAAAACCGGCGTCTGCAAGTTTCTTCATATGGTTTACTAATAGCGTTGCCAGATGTCCCGATTTCAAAGGGTCTGGTAACACGTCCCGACTTACCCTTGATCTGGACGCTAAATGTTCCGATTTCCGACTAACCTCCTTAGTCTGTACTTTGTTCGATAATTTTGACAGGAAAAACGATTTAATCTGTAAACTGTTACTACATAAAAACATTTTTGCTTTGAAATTTTCATATTTTCTTACCAAACTCGGCCTATCGAAAGCAGTGATTTTTTTACGCAGCGCAAAAATGTAGCGCTCTGACAACAAGACGAGGTCTCTGTCTGAGATGGTTTGCTGTCGAATGAAATGTGTGGAGGGTACGGCTCAAATATAAAAATCATTTTTTTCGATCATCCACGCGCAAGATACCTATCTTAAAATGGAGTTATCTCTCCCACTGGGACAACACTCGCGGAGTTACCCTAGTGTGATTGTCTAATCAATGTACGTTTTATAACAAATCTAAATCTATTTTCTGTAAATTGAGTGACTTCTTGAGGAATTTTATTATAAAAACGAATGCAGTTATCCAAAAATGAAACATTTGACTTATGTAATTTAAATTTTGGACTAATCAATTTATCACGACCTCGGGTTTCCATATCACCAATATCGCTGTTCTTTGTAAATAGATCTATATTTTTCCTCGTATACATAATAATTTCAAAGATGTATAAGGACGGCAAAGTGAGCACATCAAGGTTTTGAAAACGATCTCTTAGTGATTCTCGTGCATTCATACTGTAGATGGCACGTATCGCTCTTTTTCGTAAAATAAAAATGGAGTCAATATGCGCCGCTGATCCCCCAGCAAAAGGACATAGGACATTTATTTGCCTATGAAAATATGCGAAGTACACCAACCTAGCCGTATCCACATCCATCAATTGCCTAATGCTTCTAATGGCATTTATCGCGGAACCGAGCTTACCAGCCAATGCCCCGACATGGTCCGCCCACTGCAATTTGCTATCTACTGTTAAACCAAGAAAACTGGCAAACTTAACTAATTGTAATTGTTTCCCACCCAGTTCTATTTTATCATGGATTCTGACTACATTAGAAAGGGAAAATTTAATACATTTGGTTTTTTGTGCATTCAGTAGTACATCATTAACAGCGAACCACCTCGAGACGTCCGCTAGGATCCCGTTCAGCCAAGTAATATCTAGGTTCTTTCTGTCCAGTTTAAATAGCAATGGAGTGTCATCAGCAAACAATACTATATCGCAAAAGTCCCTGAGCATATGTTACATGTGTACAGAAACGTTACATACTTTATTAAAATTTATATTTTTACATATTTACGCATCTAAAATACATAAGATAAAAATAACGGCCAAGTGCAGGCCGCTCTTGTGTTTTTCTGTTCTGTCAGTTGTCAACTGCATTCGTCGTAGAATTTTCTTTTCGTGGAAAAAATATATAACATAATGCAATTAGGATAAGTTTCTTTGAATATTCCTTAACCTTAATAACCTTATTCACAATGCTCATTTTCTTTCAGCACATTTGATCACATAATTCCCTAAAGAATCTCCGAGTATAAACATCTATTTACAAATTAAAAAAACAGATAAGTACATAGTCAAAGATATTTCATTTAATTCAATTTAAATTATTCACAATAAACCTCATCCCGTAGTCGTCTTTAATGGGGTGTTTGAGGAATTTTTCTAAAGTCAAATTTATCCATTGTGTCACAAAATCTTTACTGAGAATAACTGAAAATAAAGCAAACAACAACAAAACAATATACAGTATCATATATAATATAATACCATAAAATCTTTATTGCGTTTATTAATATCAAAAAAGTACATACATACGTTAATATTTATAAACTTATCATAAACAAATATCATAATAAATTCAGTCAATTCACATCCGAATCTACGTTACCACAAAATCATCGCGATTATTTTAATATAGTATTTACAAAAATTGAGAATATAATAATAATAATATACTTAATAGTCTCTAAGCAACATACAACGAACTAAAGGAGCACCCAGCAATTCCCAAGCACTAAGAAAATATAGAAAAATGTGTTTGCTAAAGTACCTGAACGATAAGTAATTGTTCTATAACCCTCTTCATGGAAATCAGACGCACTAATCACTGTATGAACGGGCCAGTTAGTAATTATTTTCTCCTGTTCCGTAACGAAATAAATAATTTGCGGGTAGGACCTCGTGCGTGGTACACCAAGTCCGCTCGGATTGCTGCCATCATTTTACTAGCAATCAATGTCTAGCAGTGCTTGCACAGTAGCGTATCGATGTGAAATTTATGACAGTCGGTGAAATTTATTATCCTTGTATATTGTAAGTCTGTAGGCTTCAATACACTTACCATCAATTGAATGTTCACTTCCTTTTCTTCTCAGTATTATAAAAAACATAAGATCTGTAGACCGTCAATGAGTTTGGCACACCTTTCACACTCCGCGTTCACAAGCCTTCACATACATGCCGTCAGTTTAAGACACCTTTGACCTTTCTATTTCTAGTAAACCTAGGTCGACGACTTAATACCTCTATCATATTCACATTCACTCTTTATATTTTTAGTCAATCTCTCACTAATCATCTCTATACATGCCTAAATTATTACTCCAGTTTAGTCATTAGGTTTTGTAGCATTGTACGGACAAGCATACCATTTCTATGACCACAAACTTATCTTTATGCTTTTAATATGACTGCTGCAAAACGCCAAAACGCAGTGTTCGTTCGTTGTATTACTTGTTACTTTTGAATCGTTAAGGCGTACCTAGTACTCCTATTCAATGTGCTTCATTACTGTACTCCTAGTAAGAAAAAGGACATTAAAAGTCACACCCGATGCGGTTTTACAATATCATCATTCATGAATCATCACACTTTATTTCGTTACTTACAAAGAGAGTTAAAACTAGAAGTCACAGCCGATACAGCATCATAATATAATATCACAATAATCATTCACCACATTTAGATTACTTATAATGAAAACGCGAACATTAAATGTCACATCCGATTCTACGTTACCACCACTATATAGTGGTACCATAACACTTATCAATATCAATACTTACAAAAATTACTACCTACGGAATGATATGAAACGAAAGCCAGTAAGCTGGTGAAGTAATCCAATAAAACAAAAACGCTAAAGGCACCATAAATTAGTCAGACAGGTAAAATAAAACACTTTATTTTAAACACGATCTATTTGTATAATACTACTAGTATAGTAACCGCAAGACCGCAGAATTAAATCAGTCATTATATACTGTCATCGCTGACCACAAACAATGTGGTAATCGGTGACATATGGGCTGTGTGTTTTTAAAATTATAATAGCTATAAGATGAAGTGATCCTATTAATCCTTCCTAAATAAATATACTAAAGGATTTTGAAATGTTAAATTATGTTTTAATATTGTTTACACTTAGTGGTTCTACTAATTCTACGTATATTTTGAATGTGTTAGAATTATGATCTTTTGTGGTGGAATTTGCTCCGAAAATTTAGAAATTATGAGAAATAAAGTAAATAATTAATCATCTGGTATTTTAAGACTATTTGTCTCATACCCTTATATTATATTGCTATTCTTTTTAACCTTGTGGTTTTATTAAAATGGTTTTATTAAACAAATGTAAACATTTTTTTTTAACTTCTAATTCTATTTATTCAATATTTTTGGATCTAATAAACATATTCTTGAAATTACGTTAATTATGAAGTCGACATACTGTTTGCTAGCTACATATGTAGGAGCGTGCAACATAATAAAAAAGATCACAACTGAGGAATTCTAAGCTAAGCAGAGAGCCTCGGCAATTGCTTTTTTATCTTTGAGCTTTCCTTTCATGCAAAAAATTTGTCGTAGAGACTTTTTTTAAAGCGACCAAAAAAAGAGGAGGTACTCAATTCGTCAGAATCTTTTTTTATGTAAGTTCACCGATTTTTCCGCCTTTTGTACATTGAATATATAAATATTTTTTTAATAATATTTCTTTTTCAGTGGCCTAGACATTAAATTAAGATTGATGATGGAATATCCATTAGAGTTGAAAAAAGTTGGCTGCAGATCTATTCTAAATATTTATAACATGACCGCTCAAAAAGAAAAAAAAACTTTTGAGTTAAACTTAAAATAAACCGACTTCATAATAAAAACACTGAAACAACAAAATATAATTAATATCTTAATAAGTAATCAAAACGCAAGTACAATAATAACTTCATAAATACGATACAAATAGCTACATTTAATTAAATTAAACAGTTATTGAAGTACAAACCAATAAACAAGAACATAAAGTCTACTTTGGTAGGCAGATGGACGAACACTAATTCGATTCCATAAGCATTCCTGTTTCAGTTTTACACAGAATACACGAGTACTTGTGACCTAATTTCAAATTCCCTTTAGAAATATTCTGAAATTGAAAAGGAGACATGTTCATTACAACGGATACAACAACTTTTAGTTCCATAATCTAATTCATTATCGAAAATGAATCTTTGTTTTTCGTAATAAAATATACTTCAAACATTAATTTTTTAAAATTGTACCAGAACTGAAATATCATGCTCGAGCTAAATTAAAAACAAACTCGTTCAAACTGAAGAATCGGTGAATCCACCAGTTACAGAGCCAAACTTAATTCGTCACTTGACCGTAGCTTTTGTCTTTTCCGACAGAACGTTTCAAATATATATAATAAATTGATTGTAGAAAAAAGGGGGAATAACCACTGCTACCAAAGAATTATACGAAAAGGGAGAAAACAAAATTATTATGTACTAAATGTCAGTCTACGTGGTGGGTACATTGGAATCACTTACTGATCTAGTTCGGTTCGTTTTCAGCGCCTTCGTGGTGACTAGTCACGAGCACACACAAAGCACAACACAATTTCAAGTCCATGTTTTTAGGTCCATGGAAGGGTTCCACAGGGAATAACGAATTAATTTTAATTACGTCGCACACGCAGAGAAAGGGGTACAACAACGGTCCGTCCGTCCAGCGTCACAACGACAATACAACATACTGGGGCGGGGTTTACAACAAAGGGTGGTACGAATACAGATATAGGTAGGCACAGGCAAAGACAATAAATGTAGGTTATAGCAAGTTAAGTAAACATCGATAATTTCGAAATTTAAAATACAGGAGTCAAACAGCCCATTTTTGGGCTGATTTGTTTAGCTTGATTTTGTAAAATATAGCATGTCACTGATCCGGATTTTATTAGGACTGACGCAATGTATAACATTTGTATAGATGTATAAACGATCAAATCAAAGTGGTAATTTTGATAGAAATTCATGGCTTTGCATCATCAAACGACCGACGGTGTTGATTAAAAACTAGAAGTATCAGCTGAAACTGACAATATCCTGCTAAAATTTTTCATTATCTTTATTGTAATTGAAAAGTAAACATTGTTTTTTAAGCATTCCATAAAAGTATCTAAAAATGCAATAACAGACTCGGCTTATTAATATTATTTAGAAGCAAATAGCCATAACGAGATTATAAATTGATATTTGAAATTGGCGTTTTTAAATTACGAATAGGTACGCCTAAGTGAGTCTGGAGCCTAATTTTGTACCTACGTTATATATTCCATTGAATGAAAATCCACACAATACTTTAGTCCATCCGGCGTTATAGTTAGATCCCTGTTCACACTCATAAATTGGTTACATAAACTTACGGCATCATGTACATATATATGTACTCGTATATGTAGGTAGGTATCTACATAAACCCACGCCTCCATATAGTTTGTCGAGACTCGTCAAAGTGTCATAAATGACAACTTCAAGCAAATTCGTTCTAGAAATTCTTTTGTTTTCTTTTTGTTATTTTTGACGTCATATGCAAATAAGATAATTTGCGTAGTCTTTATATTTGACAAGATATTATTACCTGCTTCTTTCAAACAATAATTACGGTACTTAACTTCAGGCGAATGTCATATTCTGTTAGAATTTATTAAAAAATATAAATGCGGAATGTAAAATAAACCGTAGTGTCACTCTGCAACTTTTGGTTTGGGTACAAACGCAGTTTTTAATATTTCGGTTCCTTATCCAATTTCAAAGGCTGAAAGATCTGTTCTTGATCTACAATTTCTTCACACTCACAGCCCCATTTCTTTTGATCCTTATTGATTTGAAGGCTCAAAAATCCATTCTTGATTTATCTTCTACCCACGATCTTATCCATTTATTAAGTTCCTCTCTCATTCAAGGCTCAACCATTTTTCACACATTAGTAGCCATTTCTTATACGTCCTTCATGATTCAAACACTTGATACCCATTCTCGATCTACCTTTTTCATACAATCATAGCCATTTCTCATAATCGCCTTCGATTCGAAGACTCGAAGATCCATTTTTGATCTACCATTTTTTTGTTATGAGTAGCTTATCTAACATGAACTCATATGTAAAAGTGTGTGAGTGTAGCCACCCAAAGCATGACCAGCTCGAGCAGGAAGTGTCCGAGCGACCTTTCTCCTCACTTTTCTTAAGAAAGAAACACTTTTTCAACGTTGGAAATGAAATATATCGGACCCTGGTACACGACAGTAGTCACAGCCTTGACTTAAAGGAAGAACTTTATTCATATATTCCCTAAGTGTCAGAGTTAGAAGCAGGCGAGAAAATTACTAAGCAATTCCATTCAATGATAATAAATCAGCAAATGATACTAATGACCGGCGACCGTGTCGCCGCCGTCACGCTACGTGCGTTGGCCTTCTATCTCCGGTTAGAGTTATGCTCAATAATTATGTAATGGACTGAATATTGTAAATAAACATTAAAAAACTTGTCGCTAGTTAGGGTCAAAAGGAAACTCAGCTAACGGTTAACTTATAGCACAAAGCACATGAATATCTGTAGCTATCTGTATGGAAATATCATTATACAATACCTAGCGTAGAGAGGGGTCATAACTTCTTAATAATGTCCATTATCTATATACATACATACATACATACATATCTTCAGGCTGTATCCCTAACGGGGTAGTCAGAGAGGATAACAGCCTGTAAATAGGTTCTTTTAATGAGAAGTCTCTTCTAAATTCTTTAAGAAAACTGACTGTACTCATGGGGTCAAGTTTTGATTAATGTAAGTCTAATGCAGTAGATAGGCTAGTGGTTACCCATTCGAATATATTTTAGCTATATTTCGCCCGAAGTTTGAAACAGGTGTTTCACTTTCAAACGAAGCATCAGACTGAGCTCTGGAGTGTCTGGAATTTCCTGAAAGCGAAACACGTGCCGAGCGTTAAGTTTAAAACGTAGGGCAGAAATTAGGTAAATAATGTATGTATAATATGAATTAGTTATTGGGATGGATTTCCGCAAAGTAACATCTGTGTGTATTTCTCAAACTTGCACATTTTTTGTTGATACGGGAGAATCGTCAGAGCTTGTGAAAATTGTGATTTTTTTACTGAAATACGCATGGAGTCGGTGGTTGTTCTCGACATGTCAATGAGCTCCGCGATCTTCTATGACACCTAAGACATTTTTTTTTTATTGTTTCCCCCGTCATGAGTAAAGTTAGGGCCTTTTATATCTATTTATTTTTTCTTATCTTTAATTCTATTCCTCTATAAGCTCTCCCTCCACCTCTCATACATTCCTATCTTTTTCTTTTCTAAACTATACCTACTTAATTTTATCTATCACACCTACCCCTATCTGTTTACTTTCTAAGCCTTTTGTATCTATACTTATATTACATATTTTATGACACGTACCATTGCCACCTTGTGTGCCGAAGCACATCTCGCAGAGCACCTAGCGACCTTCCACAGTCCTTTCCAGCACTGTCGCAGTACTAAGAACAGTCGACTTGCCCTGACGATTACCGCCCTATAGCAATAGGGAACAATGACTTAACTTGCCTTTTCAAGCACAGAGACTATTCATGGATGTGACTACATTCATGCACCAGGTCACTGCAACATAACTTCAGTGATCATAATGAACATCGAAACACCACTATACCCGCCAAGCAGCTAAACAAGTCCCAGTTAAGAATCTGGTCGAGAAAAAGGGGTATTAAGAGTTTTAAATACGTTAACGTTAAGTTGAAAAAAGTAACGAATCAACAATACGTAGGTATATGCTTATTTTCTTATTTCTGATTTTGGGTTACCAATATACCTATATTCGCTGCGGCTCAGCTAACTAAGTGTGATGATGAGGGAACAAAATCGGCTTAGATATATTTACAGACAGACGTACAAAAATCGTGAATAAGGGTCCGTTTGATACTGAACTTATCACTTGTTTATCGCATTTTAAACCAAAGAATAGATTAGTCAGAAGTAGGTATTCCTAATTTGTCGTAGGGTGCATCTCAGAGAAAACGCGATCAAAAGAGACTGATGATTGTTTAATCGAAATTGTTTTTGAAAGTTACTGTTCAGGTTGTAGGAAATAATCATAATTTTCCTAGTATCTGCATAAATACCTATTGTTTTTTTGTTTGTTACAGCAATGTCGGCCGATGGGTCGACTACTGACATCAATGGCTTGCTCAACGACACTGGTAAGATTAAAAATTTCAAATTAATGAATCGAATAATATAAAAATTTCCCTTTTCAACAGATTTCAAAAAAAATTTTTTTTTATGCGCCATCTACTGAATAGCATTAAAATTATTTTAATAGATGAAATGACAGTGAGCTTATTAATGTTAGCATTAGTAAGTTTAAGATATATTTCTAGATGGCGCTGAATAAAATATGGTCTTAATGTTGTTAGATAACGCTAATGAACAATATTCGTTGTTTCACGTAGTTAGATATAGTACCAATAGGTGGCGCTAATAAACATTATTCAAGTTATCGTTTCATGTAGTTAGATACTGTACCAATAGGTGGCGCTATCGTGGAATAACATTTGTATTCTCTACAACGTCAATAACACCAATAGAGAGAGCTAGTTGTACCGTTGCTATCGTGGATGCTATTTAAAATTAAATACGAATAATTTATTATTGCTGATATTCAGTCGGATTCTCTACAACGTCAATATCACCTAATAGAGGTAGCTAGTTGTACCGCTGCTACATACAATTAAACGAATAATTTATAACTGCTGATATTCAGTTGTGTGATGTTGACCGTGACCATGTAAACAAAGTTTTTTATCTTAAATATGTAAATTATTATTATGACTGTTGGTTGTATTTTATGTAATTGATTAATAACAAACATAACCGTCTTTGTATCAAATTTGATCACTTGTTCTTGTTCCTTTCAAACTTGTATTCCTTAGGAAGTTCAACTGTGTGAAACCTTATAAAGACATAAGGAAGTACTTATTATGAAATAAGCCAATCATAATAAATATTTTATAACAAGATTTTTATTTACATCATGATGTTATTAGTATTTAATCGAATTACGTTACAATTACTAATTTGTAAATTTCGTAGTAGGTACTAGAATGTCCATTCATTCAATTTGTATGTACCAGCATCTAAAGTACCGGCATAATGCTAAATAATAAGTTAATCTATTTGTATTCTATGACGCGTCGGAGTCATCGAGAGTTCCGACAAGTAGATACGTTACGTCAGTTTTGTGTAACTTTTTATAAAGTCAGCGATTTCGTAGTAACATAAAATATATTTACTTACGTACCTACATGTTAAATAGATCTCTGGGTTTCGCAGAATTATCTTTTTAATAGTTTTTCTGACGAATAATTCAATGGAAACGGAAAATGACAAAATGACGTGGTGTGCAAAAAATTAAGATTATCTTTATTAAAACCCATTTAAGCACAAGTAATTTGTCTTTATAGAATGTAAAAAGCACTACCTACCAAGGCGAAATTATGAGAGGAGAATGATGGGATACAGTGTGAGGATATGGGTATTAACAATATTTGATTTGTCTCGTACGTATTATTTCTTCGAAATGTTATGATAGATAATATACTTGTCAATGCATACACTTGTGTTGTGTATCTACTCGTTTCAATTTTTTTATTTACTCACTGAAATATTTTCTTTTATACAAACACTAACTTCAAACTTTAAAAAAAATATTTAACATTTTCTTGCTGCATTTAACGCAATGTTTATTCATTTATGTTAATAGATACATACAATTAGATAACAAGTTAAAAGATAAAATAGATTATTTTAGTTTTCATGGAAATACTTAATTATTTCCTTGATTCTTCGGTAGAAATAGCACTGTATGAGTGTCAATTCATTACAATAAATGTAATTAATAACTATTATATGTACATAAGTTATAAGTTTCTATTCGCATTTTCCTATAAAAGCAATTGAAATTAATAACGAACACGAACTGTAATGTCTATACTTATAATAATAATAATAATAATAATAGCCTTAAATCAAATCAACTTAACCTAAACAAAGTATGGAAAGTATAAGTATACAAACTAAATGTAAAAATCAATGTGATGTGTACAAGTCGTTAAAGTTTAAAAACATTAAATGTAAAAACTAAATATGAAAACTATATAAAAACTAAATATAAAAACTGCTATACTTATAGCACAGATTAATTAGTTACTAACGTAAACTTATAGTATTAATGTTCTTATTACCGACCTAACTTATCTAGGAATATTGAACGACTGCAAGATTTTAATTTTTGTAATTATTAAGAATAAAATTTGGATTTGTTTTTTTAATCATTTATTTAACTCGTTTAAATAACAGTACCAGTATTATGTACTATGTACTACAGATTCATTTTCGTTCTTACATTTTTTCTCGAGATAACTCGAATAATGTTATTGATCACCTAAGATAACCGACACATTGGATTAGTTTTTGTAAACGTTGATATGAAATCAGATACTATTTCAATTGATTAATTACAAAATATCAATGAAAAACAAATGAAGAATTAGAGTTCAACAAAGATTAGGTACTATAGGGTTGTCAATCACAATTAAAATAAAATCGAATATTTTATCGATATATTTCGCAGTTGTAAATATTTTTTACATGGCTTATGTATAAACTACATAGAATTCATAATTAGTGTGATACGACATTTTTGTAAATATTTTCTTTCGCAAAAGTAGATGCCTTTCTTCGCCTATTCCAATACATAACGTACATAACATAACGTACATACACATAACGTATACATACATATATCATTACAATATCTACATACGATACACCCACCTACTCTCATGAATAAGAATAAACTAAATTGCCTATTGTTTTGGCGGTCTGCAAAAAGGACCGTTATAATAGATAAAAAAGTTGTTCTAACACGGAAAAGTCCACACCTACTCAGAAAACAACGAAGATTTGTGTCAGTCAGCTATAGACTTAGAGTGGTGCCAAATTAATTACTTTCACATAAAAATACAATAGCCTTCCGCAATGCGGTACATGAACGAGACAGGAGAATATTCGAGGTCATGACAAACTAATTATTGTCTTTCATTTGCAAAACTCATCAGTACCACGTTCTTTTTTATAAGTAGTAAAATTTCTCAAATTATCCAATTAAAATATCATGAATTTTGTTGCAAATTGAAATATTACTAGCGGAAAAGAGTGTTTAGTTTTTTCTTAATAAATTATGTAATTATAATTGACGACTCAGTGTCATGCTAGTTTTTTTTAGTTTTTCTAAACTGTTTTATAGCATCTGTTTTGTCTTAAATTCCAGAAAGAATCTTTTTGGCAAATTGGATTTAAACGGACCATACTTGAACAAATTGTAACTAACTGTCATTGTACTGCGAAAGTTACTATATTTGCCGTCCAAACTGAGACTTCCAAATTATATTCCAGATCAGCTCAATTTAGTAACAATTTTTTTTTTGCTTTTGCTTGTAATTTGAGGCACAATTGGATAACGTCCGTCGACAGGAAATGGATGTAATAGTTTATTCTTTCTGGCGCTGTGTTCTCATCATAAAAGTGATTTAGTTACCGTTCATCAATGAGTACAATATCAAATTGATAGTCATGTTCAGACAATGGAAGACACGTATATTAAGGCTCTGAATATTACTGTTTATTTCTCTAATTCGTTAGTTACGTTATATTCTTCGACAACAAGCCATTACCATTAACTTGTGGTAACCTAAAGTTATTTGTAAGTGTATATTTATGTATCCTCACACTTTATCCCTAAGGGTTAGTCAGAGAATTGTTTTGAATTATTGAAAACAGTTGAATTTTTGTGTAATAACAAAAATTACAGTTCCTAGACAACGGTGACGTTGAATGTGGTTACGAGTGTAATACAATCGTGGCGCCATGAGGCTGTTGATACGATAGTTTTTTATTTCCACGTAAGTTGCCATAACGCGAGAACATGTAATATAATGCCTGGCGTATAAACACCTACATAATAAATTCGTTGCAAATATTCCATACCAGCTGTTGAGTACGTCATACATTATTATCAAGATTATTGGAGAATATTTTCTGTGACGTTTTTATTCATTTTTCCAATATTTCTTGTTTATATGGTTTTAGAATCGATGTGCTTTTCATGCTTTTCATTTATATTTTTCTCTTTTTTTGTCACATTCTTTAGTTACATCTTTTTAAAATTGCTGACAATTTTATATTTTTCGTGTCCCAGACAGAAACTGAAAATTTCGGACGTCAGGAAAATTTATTTCATCTGGTAACCCTACACAGAGGTTTCTACGCGATATTTACAGAATGATGAATGTCTTAACTTTCTAGAGATGATTTTCGTCATACATGTCTTGCAAAGTTTAGGTACGTAAGGCTTTATATTCCTTAAATTAAAAATTAAAAATTCAGTAGTTCAGAGATAGGAGTGGAATGGTTAAGTCGAATATTATTAACCCCATGTATTTTGATTTTTTTAAATGAGTATTTTAAAATATGAACTAGTGCAAAATACATGGGGTTAAAAATGTTAATATATTAACATGAATCATTTTTAGCGGCACTACTCTTATCTTGCCCTCAACCACTAAAGGTTCTATTATTCCATGGATTTCTATTCTAATTCCTTTACCATATTCTAACGCATGCAAAAGTGCGTCAATCATCATGATGAATATTTTGAAAAGAAATAACACTATAATAAATGCTATATATTTGTTTCACTTTGTTATTCCGGATACATAAATAGCAGCCCTCGTAGCAGGCTTTAAATAAAAGAGAGGAAGAAAGAGTAAGTTAATGATATATGAAGAATTCACAACAGGCATATTTACTTGAGTGTGTATATTGCATTTATTATACAGGTATATGTTTATGTATGTTTATATAATGTGTATTTATCTAATTATGTATAACCGAATGGTTCCTAAGACAGTTCTTTGTACCCTTATAGATTCGGATTTCCTTACACTGTATTGCATTGAAAATTTTTTTGTTACCTGACCAACTTCTACTATCCAGGTATTTTTCTTCCGTTCCAATGAAATGATGCTTACGTGAAACCATTCACCATTTATAAAAAAAAAATCACCATTTATAATAATTTTTATGGATATCTTGCGCTTGACCAAAAAATTTAATATAAGTATTTAATAAATTATTATTTAATAAATTTAATATAATTATAATATAATTCACTTCACAAACAAAAGCCCAAATGGTTCTCAAGACAGTTTCCCTGTATCTCCTATGGATTCGGATTTACCCATACCGTACGTATCGTATTGTAAATTAGTGTAAAATTGGTGTTTTTTGGCGAGATATCTTGTATAATATGCATTGAATTCACATGTGTTACATTACAGTGTATAAACGAAATAGAAAAATATACCAATATAGCAACAAAGTAAGTAACAGTAATATTATAAACAGCTGATGCAATTCGTTTTTGTATACCGCAGTTATCACCGTATTGGAGAATTCCATCGCATTTTGATAACGTGGAGTGTATATTGTAATAGGTAAACAAGGTTACGGGTCAAGTGCGGTGTCAGTACTCAGTAGGTTATTATTGGCGCGATATTAATAATATGCCCCCTGCGAATTATTAATAAACGTTTATCTATGCTCTTTGTACCTTGCATTCTAGCGTTTTTTATGAGAAAATAAATACAATAGATATAATACAATACAAAGACTTCATTGCGTCAGTAAAATATATTATACAGAAACAAGGAAGCAATGAGATAAGTATAATTAAGACGGTCTATCGCTAAAGCAGTCACAGCCAACCTTTAGGCTAAGCACTTACAGACAACCTTTAAGTAAACAGATACACTGTTAGGTAGAGATGATTAAGTACTTAGTACAAAGTTGAACTAAGTGCTTAATATTTTTGTAATGGGCCAGTAACAAAAACCTGACAACAAGAATTTACATGTACTCATTTATTATTTTTAATTTCGCCACACCATTCTATAGCGGAGTATAAAATCTTCCAAATTTCATCTGTACAGTGCAAAAAATAGTCTTTCAATAAAATTCAGACGGACAGGCGGACGGAGGGAAATTATGTGGGTTTTTTGCTATTTGGCTATAGAACTCTAACAACACGTACTTACCAATAAATTTTTAAAGTTCCAAAAAATATCATAGTTAATCATGTTTTTTAAAACATTCTGTTTCGGAATATTGGTTAAATTGGTGCGTACATCAAAGAGAAAAATAATTTTTACACAACTAAAACTCATTAATTTGATGTATTTAATAATTTATAAACATTTTTAAGAATTAAAATAGAGTAAAGCTTTTGTTTATGAAGAATGAATGAATGAGAGAGAAGAGATTTCAGGAAGCGAAAGAAGTATGTAAGAAACGCGACGCTGGGTCTCCGGCCTCTGACTATCTCCATTAGGGATACAGCGTGAAGATATGTATGTATGTACTTTTGTTTATTCAATTTTTGTAATATTTATTTCCATGCACTTTTTTAAGTGAATTCAGTGATTCAGTGACACCTAACTCGATTTTTGAATTAAAACAATAAATTAGCTATTAAATAATTGTTGTACAACGCGAACGGTGTAGTTTTGTACAACTTTATCTGAGCTATTTGTTCACATACACATTATGGCAAGAATCAAGAGTAATGCGGGATAGCAGATAGTTACTACAATAAATAAATAATTTAATGTGATTTTTTTTTTTTATTTAAGCCTTCACATTATTTTTAGTAGCAACACACGTTTTTTAATTATAAAAAATACAGTGTAATTACTTTGCTACGTGTGTAAGAAGTAATCGACGTAATATGTATTACATGGTAGGTTGAACTTTTATGTTTGTTTTTTATTTGAACTGCACTGAAAAATTATTGAATGGATTTCAATTCAGTTTCAACGAAGATTGTATTTTTTGAAAGACTAATGGAATTGTTAACTCAATAGGCATATATTAAATTTATAATAAAGTTAGAGTAAATATGATATCACCATCCAACTCTGTAAATTAGTATGCGTAAATATAATCTTATTTCTTACAAATTACGACTAAAGTTTTTTGGGCATAGTAATACGTTGTTGAGCTAGCTTAATAATAAGTATAAACTTAACAATGGTTTTTTGAACATTATAGTATATCAAACTAGCTACAATTAACTTATAATAATTAACTTATTCAAACTTCCTACTCCAAACAACATAGTTGCCCGATAGCAAAAATAAATTAGACCTACTCGTTTGACATTATGTAATACCTACTCCCATGCACGTGAAAGGAGACTGTCGTATACCTATTGAAAAGTTTATGTTGATAATAGAAAATATTTCGATAAAATAATAACAAGAATATGTAACAGTAATATGAGGCATTATTAGAAATACTGGATGGAGCAAAAGATCAAAACGAATGTATTACATCGTTTTATTTGACGTTTTTAATCTGTGTCAAACATAAACATAAAGAAACAAAATATTTTTCCACAATTTTATTTGTGTCAAAGACATAAAAATGTAATGTTTTTTTTTTTCACTATACGAACATACAAGTGCGCTTGAGTCATAAGATAATGTTATTAAAACGATAATTATGCATTGTGATGTGATCAATCGAATTTAGGTCTAGAGAACTATTTATAAAAGGGACGTTGTTGTTTTATTCGTAATCTCACTTGACGTCACAAATGGCCTTTTCATGTTACAAAATATTGACGAAACTGCTTATATTGAAAGCTAAATAACGATACGTCAATTAGTGGACAATTATTATTAAACTAATGGACACAGAAACGATAGCAGAGATTAGCAAAACTAAATCTCAGTAAGAACATCGTGACATCTCGCTTGCACCAACCCTTTAATAGTTGGTGCAAGCGAGATGTCAAAATCGAATTTTAAATAGATTTGCGAGCCACCAGAAACATGTATTCTAAATATGTGTTTATAAGTAATTATGTTCATAAATATTTCATTATCAATTCTTGTTACAAATTTCCATAAATTATACTTCTGGCTACAATGTATAGTGTCGTCCGTTGCCAAATCTTTATTTTATTTTTTAAAAGAAATCGTTAGCAGAATTTTAAAATCTGAGGAAACAAAATCTTAACAGGAAACTTGAATACATGTACATAAATTATTCAGCCTGAATATGTCCTTACCATTTCCTAACTCCTTCCGTGGTTCCATGTTATCAAATTTATAGCTTTTTTATAGTTTGCTTATTTTGTCATTAGTATTCATATGTATGTGTTTAATTTTGCTAATAGAAATATAAATACTAGTATTAATATCTAAGTTAATTTGTGCTAGTGTTAAAAACAATTTCTGATGATTTAAGAACTTCCTATTTTTTTGAAGTCGATTAATACACATAATTTTGGCACTCGTAGAATATGCTTTAGCTGAGAAAAATAGGGTAGACAGTAATATTTGATACGAAGTCGCGCAGTATAATCTACCAACGACTGCCTTTCCAAAAAAAGATAGAATGGAAACAATGCCAGTAAAGAAATATAGAGTTCTGTTACACACGTATCTACCTCGAGGAAAATGACGTGAATATGTGTATGTCGACACGTCAAGAAATCTATAAACTATTAAAAATTTGGAACCTTTTTGGCGTCTTAGAAGGTTTTAAAGGTCTTAGATGGTTCAGAAATCATAATTTACTCTAAAATTGCAAATCACGATTTTCAGCGCAGACTGCAGTCTGCATTAGGTTATTGAAGTCTGGATTTTTTTTCGTTGGATAATAAATAATTATTTATTAACAATGAATTACAATAGTATTAATTTTGAAGTTAAAATGTTCACACGCAATGTAAAAGAAATGCATGCATGCAAACAAGCACAATACGACTAATGCCTTTTTATTTACATCGAGCACGCGTCACCGAACATTATTTTCACACATTTTTTTTTAATTTCAGAATCAGATCTCACGCAGCTATCGCATGTTGGTAAGTGGATTACTCATCGTTCTGTTCTTATTATTTAATTTCTTTCATCTCATTATTACTATATTCTTCTGTACCCATTAATTACACATAACAATAATTATGCTCGTTACTATTATATGGCTTTATAAGATAAAATCTTTGTTTTAAGTTATGAATTTTACAAATTCCTTTCTTTCAATATAAGTGTAAGTTCATATTTAATGATGTAATTAAATATGTAGTTAGGTTAATTACCAGTATTGCATCAGTTAATTCATAGTTCTACCGAGAACAATGCAAACTTTAAATTGAGTAATTCTTCAACGGAATGTAATTATTTGTTGGTAATTTACTCATAATTATGTATATTGTTTAGTGCATATACTAAATTATGTAATTTCATTTCCTCGTTACAATTTGCTTTTCAATAAACGAGGAGGATGTTTTGTGGTAATCGATAGCACGAGGTGAAAAGTCATAATAAACAACCAATCTGCTTTTATAGATTTTCCTAACATTCAGCCTTCTATTCCTCTGTGCTATTGATTCATTTCAGAAATTCTATTGTTTGCTTGCGAATCCACTGATGCGTGTATACGAAACTTAAAGGAATACGCCAAGAAAAGAGAAATCCATTGTTTGCTGAATTTTTTGATTTCGTACAACACAAGACGAGACAGTAACGGCATAGATTACATAACATCGGAATTGAAGTTAGGTTTGATGACAGTCATTTTTGCATTTGAGTTGTTATGACTTCAGCAGTCGAGGGTAACTAGAATTAGAGCAGCGCTATCTGTGCGTAAACAGAAAGATAAACTGTAGATTCGTTTGATTAAAAAATAGGTCACTGAATACGACGTATCAACTGATGCGGATGTCAAATACAAAAGTCTAAGAAAAAATAAAAACTATAATAACACAAAACAATGAAAAAAAAAACAAAATGAATGAATCAAAAACAAAAAATGTATGGTATTGCATACTGTCACTTTATCCACTATTATATTAAACAAATAATATTTTATAGTTTTCGAGAAAGCGATATCAAATATATAAAAACGGCTCTAGCGATTTCGTTAAAATTTACGATATAGGGATTGAGTGGGCCGAGAAATCGGTCTAGCTAGGTCTCAATTCTGGGAAAAATCGTTTTCGTCGTCTTTCACACACTTAAAACTTCTAAACTCTAAACTCTTTTGATTTCTTTTGATTTGATTTTAAATTGTAAAAGCACCTAATGCCTAAATACGAAGTGATTTGTTAAAAAGTTGGTTAAAAAATAATAACATGAATAACAATTTCACAGTCGTGTATGTTCTGCCATTTAAAGGCATTATTAAAATGTTAAAAAACGTGCAGACCTTGTTAGCTTACATCTATCTGTATGGCGTCTTCCGTCAATAAATTCTTAGCCAAGTGTCAAACAAGTTTATATTTAGTTTGTGGAATGTAGTTCATGAAATACATGAAGTAAGAAATAGAATGTTTAACCTTAGGTACATAATATATATACTATACTGTTTTTTACGATTGTTTTTTTCACAAAGGTCACTAAGTTATAAAAATACAATATATTCTAAGGTCGGTGTATTTTCTCGTTGAACCCTTCACTTAAGTTTGGATATAAAAATAAATAAAATCAGTAAATGTAACTAATTTTAAATATAGCGATAGTAAAGAATTTCGAAGAGCAATTCGCATTTTGTAACCAAATGCAATTCGTGAGCTGATAAAGATGTTATTTATGTCATACCAATAATTGATTAACAAAATATATTCAAGAAGGAAAATAACTCAAGAAGGAACAAATCATTAAGGTCTACTGTAAACTTTGGTAGCATACCAAATTTTGTTCCTTATATACCTACCTACCTTACTACCTACCTCCTTATATACCTACAATGCTAGTGAAAATGACACGAACCATTGATTAAATACGAACAGATGGTCCCGTTACACCATTATACGTGATAGATTTTGTTTATTTAGACTTTTGAATGGCCTTATTGTTGTGTGAGCATGCGTTTCAATTAAGGTTCATATACCGTAATTGGTGTCTGTGTCTGCGACCATACACTAACAAGGTTCCCGTGAATTCCAATTTGGAGTGTTTAGTCTCAATGTCAAAAAAATAATTAGTATAACTATAATAAATTAATACTTTAAATATAGCCTAATTAAATAAGTTCGCATTAGTTTAACTTCAATAATTTTAATTTTATTTTCTAAATATGTATTATAGAAAATATACAGGCGATACTATCCAATGTTGATACTATTCTGTTGCTCCGAAAGCAATAATAGAGGCTCACCTTTAAAAAATTTTAAAAATTCTTTACGATGGAATAGTATATTAACATTCCCAGACATTGGCATTTTACCAGTACTCGTCAATAAGACGCCATCATAACTCTATTACTCTTCACGATGTCATTGTAGTTTATTGTATATTATTGTATATTACTTCCTTCAGTTATTACAGGTCACTATGCATTTGGCACACTATTAGGAAAGTATTGTTTCTCTATACTTATTACTATAATAATGAAGTCTAGTGAGACGTAGATATAGGTGTAATACATATGTATTGCATTACTAAGTTGCAAGGTTATTACGTTAACTCTTGGCAAAGATACAAGACGTAATGTCCCTTTTTAATAACGGTTACATTGCCAGTTCTTTGTTAATATGTTTAAAAACAATAAAACTGATTTTAGTAGCTTTATGTACAGGAATAACAGACTGAGAAAAAAATGAATTAACAATTAAGTAAATGAAGAGATTAATTGAATTCAAGATATTATGTAATTTGAAATTATATTTGGTTCGATTCATAAAAATATCATATAAACCTATCTATACAAAGAAGAAGTGTTTAATAAACAGTCCATAATCGAGATGAATTTACATATAACCTGAATGTTTAAGATATGATATTATAATTCAATTGTCATGCTCATGATGTAGACAATTGTTAATGAATATGTCATGGTAGTTTGAAACAGGCTATAAAACTTAGTTGTTTGAACTCCGTAGCTACTTAAACATATCGTACACTAACATATAGTCCCTGCTAGTTATATTACTTAACATTAATTTATACCGACCATAACAAATGAAACTCTAGAGGTCTAGAGTCACGTTGCCACTCACATGAGTTCGTGAGCATGCAGTCCTCGGTTTCAATTTAATACGTAGTTCGTGTATTTCAACTAATAAAGATGTAACGGTGGTTTACATAGCATAAGAATAATCAAGTTATTGCTGATAACTAGCTTTATATGTATGATACTAGCTGTACCCGTGACTGTCTGTGTGGAAAATTTTTTCGTGGCTCTCTCGGAATAGGTTAGATTACATGTGCATGTAAATATTTACAAAGATTTTATTTAAAAGAATTTATGTCCAGCCTCCGGGCACATACTATATCTCTGTACTAAATTTCATCATAATTGGTTTGGTCAGTGGTTTGGCATTTCTCATTCAAAGTTTTGTCCCCCTTTTTATCCCATTAGGAATGGGTTTTCATAAAAAAATAGCCTACGTTCGTTCCCAGGTGTCAAACTATCTCCATGCCACATCGTAATCAGTTCGGCGGTATATCATTTCCCATACAAAGTTTCATCCCAATCCCAAAAAGAGCCTACTTATAGCCTACGTCTGTCCCCGGGGCACGTACTATCTCTGAACAAAACATCGTTTATCATGTATCACCATAGTCAGCGGTTTGGTAGCATTTCCCATTTAAAGCTTCATTCCCCTTTTCACTCCCTTAAGGGTAGGTTCTTGATAAAAAAAGTAGCCTATGCCTGTTTTCTGATGTCAAACTATCTCGCTGCCAAATTTCATCACAATCGGTTCAGCGGTTTACCATTTCCCGTACAAAGTTTCATCCCCCTTTTCACTCCCTTAGGGGTATTTTTGATAATGAAGTAGCCTATGTCCCATTTCCAGGTGTCAAACTATACCCATGCTACATCATAGTCAGTTCAGCGGTTTAGCATTTCCCGTACAAAGTTTCGTCCTCCTTCCTTCCGTCCCCCTTTTCACAGATTTTTGATAAAAAAAAATAGCCTATGTATTTTTGATAAAAAAGTGTTATCACCTCACCAAATATCATTACCAAGATTTAGCGTTTCCCATACAAAGTGTCATCCCCCTTTTCAACCCCTTAAAGGTAGGTATTTGATGAAAAAAGTAGCATATGTCCGTTCTCTGATGTCAAACTATCTTCGTGCTAAATTTCATCATAATCGGTTCAGGGGTTTACCATTTCCCATACAAAGTTTTATCACCCTTTTTACCCTTTTAGGGATAAATTTTCTAAAAAATAAGTAGCCTATCATGAGCGCAATCACGTGTTCTTATTATGTACCGATTGTCATCAAGATCAGTCAAGCCGTTCTTTAGTTATAAAAGCACATACAGACAGACAGACAGACAAAAATTTAAAAAATGGTACAATCGAAATCAGTGAGTCATAAACCGACTATTTATCGCAAAATTTGACAAAAAAAAATTGAAATTACAGACAGACGCAAGAGATTTATATAGTAGTATAGAAGATGAGTATTAAAACTTTTGCCCAGCAGCGAGACAGTAATGATCTAATGATTAAAGAAATAAATATTTTTGGAAAGATAATAAAGAACAAAAAAAAGTTGCAACAAAAAGGCTTAGTATATATATTTATATTCCAGATCATAAATCGTAATTAATATAAATCATTATAGGACCGCGACTCCTGGCGCTCCGTCCTCTCTGACTACTCCGTTGGGGATACAGCGTGAAGATATGTTATGTTATGTAATAAATCATTATAAGAAGATTATGCGATTATGAATGAAGTCACACGATGCTTCATGAATACTGTGATTATTATGAAATAGGAAACCATTGCAATAAACTGAATCAAAGAAAATTGTAATTCGTTAGCGTTTCTTGCAGATTTTGCCTTTATTTTATTCGATAATGTTATTCAATTATGCTTTTCTTTGTATTGAATGTCGGTATTATTCTGAATACATAGTTACGCCATTCTAGCTCTATTATCATAAATCATATCAGAGTCAATGAACTACAATAGAATTCTATTGTAGTAAATGAAATTCGTGTATGATAGTACATGTTTCCGCGTTCAACGAAATAACGTAAATCGTAATTAAATTCAGGGAAGCCGACGTTGCGTTTACTAGCACTATTTTTATTTTTCAACGCGTAATATGTTTTGTTCTTTGATGCTGTCCAGAAGCTATTAAGCGGACAATTAAAATCGGTTTGATTATTTGCACAAGACGAAAAAAGATCTGACGGCTACTGCGCAGTCTTCCTTGTTACCAATTGAGTTAATGTACATTTCTATTGTGAATTCTAGGAATCCCCACCTATCATATGTGTAAAACTGTAATCTATGGTCTGGGTTGTCCGTTCTATAAATTAATTTGTAATTTTACATTTTTCTTCTTATTCGATAAGAAATATCTTTTGTCGTAATTCCACGGAAATTAGATAAT
Source organism: Zeuzera pyrina (assembly GCA_907165235.1). NCBI lineage: Eukaryota > Metazoa > Arthropoda > Insecta > Lepidoptera > Cossidae > Zeuzera > Zeuzera pyrina. The sequence continues at coordinate 18,345,840 of OU015624.1, forward strand.
ATTTTTTCTTTGCCTGTAGACTTAAATATTTATTTAAGTATTTAGTTAGCATGTGCTGCATATAGTGCTACAATTTTTATTGTAATAATGAAAGGAGTTTTATTGAAGCTTAAATACAGCTAAGGATACGGAGTATATTCACGTAATACATGCATTTATTTTAGTGCATTGATGTTGGACATTGTTTTCTTAGCACGAGCGTGACCACTCAGACCGGATCGGCGTTCTTATCTAAAATATATTGTTATAATCTTGTCTTAGAGACTAATCATTTTATTGCAGGCCTTTTGTGAGTTCATCCTCTCATGTCCATTGTCCAACATACCCTTGACTCTCATTTTTATAATTGCAACGAGCATTATGTTATTGTTATTGTGTAATTCATAAACATAAGGTTAGGGTAAAAAAAAGTTAAATTGCTACCTAATTTGTAGAATCTGCAGAAATCTGGCAAAACTAACGTCTCTGTCTTATTTACGTCAATACCAACTTATGCGAACAATTATTTTCGGTCAAATGTGGGTTTTTGTACAAACAACTTGTAGATTCTAAATTTTGCCAAACAATTTAATTGGTCATTACGTTCGTTGTGCAGTCTCGTGACCAAGACCTTGACCAGCAAACATATTTAAAAACTTATTATTTCATCAACAGCTGTTTTGCACTCGCACTGTAGATTCTAAGGGTCATTTTAATTTATTATTGTCATTACCTAAGGTACTAGAGCCCAGAGTGAACCTTGACCTAGTCAAGTATATTCCTCCAGATCGTTTTGTTTATGTTGTTGTTGCTTCTCTATTCACGACTAGTTCTAGTTCTGATATTAGTTAATTGCGCCTTTGTATGCTTTTATATTTTTGGTATGCTTTTAACTTATTTAAATTATAACTAAATTATTTAAAGTATCGACTTAGATTATAACGTACTTGCTAATTTTTCTTCATACTAAATACTCAGTAAGATTTCAAATGTGCGCTTGTTGTTAATTCCAATTTCAAGTACTATTACTCAACCCATCGTCAGAAAGAACACGCATAGCCTCTGTCTTGTAATTGTTATTAACTGTTACAAAATGCTTTCATTCCCGAATTTATTATATATACATGTAATGCGATGAAACCGCATACAACATTGATATTTTTTATTATTGTGTTACTCGATGTATATTATTCATATATTATCAAGAAGAATATCATTTATTATTTGAATTTTTGAAGGACTCGACACATTGTACTAGGTAACTAGAGAGTATTTATCTATGATCACTATGAAATTTCTGAATTGTAATATGGACCAAAAATTGTGACTATGTATGTCTCTTTACTTTGTGCTTATGGAGCACTCGTTTCCAGTAATTATTACTTTTTGTGAGACCTGTATGAATGAAATACCTAAAACACGCCTGGCCAATGACAAATATATAAATGTATCAATTTGCTCATATTTCTTTCTGCGTTTCCTCCGGTGACATAACACGGTGACCCACTGACCTAAATGTGCCTAAATGTGGCATAGAATTATTAATTCGATCGTTTTATTTCAAATGTGGGGCATGTTCATTGGCAATTTTGTTGGTGGGCTCCATATAACAGTGTAAAATAACACCCGCAAAACTAATATCTTAACATTTCTTATGAATATTTGTATAAAAATTGGGTTTTATTCTTATCTTGTAATAAGTAAAAGTGACATGATAATAATTTTATTTAAAATTATTATCATTTTATTTAAAATTATTATCATGTCACACACAGTAAAAAATTGTTTAAGGTCAGTAAATCGAAAAATAAATAGACAAGATTTTATTAGATTTTTTATTTTTTCATCTTTGAAAATAAGACTATGAGCATCATTCTTACTTGACGCTTGTTTTATTATCCCTTGATAACAGTTTGAATGACAGCCATTAAAAATAATAGAATACAGATAACATAAATATTATTTATCGTACTACATTCTAGTAGTAGTAGTACGATTCTCCCTTAACAGGGAAGATAAAGGGATCTAAGCCCATACAACCGACGTCTTCAGTAGTAAATACATAAATTCTTCATATTTTTTCATCAAAATGTCGACGTAATACATTTTAGACGTTTCTTGGAGTTTCCGGCGACAAATATATTGAGGCGGTCTTTCTAATAAGATCTGCTGAGGCAGACTAAGCCACTATAAAAAATCTCAACATCACTACTAAATAAGCACTTATTACAATATTTTCACATAACAGCACAACAGCGTAGATACTTGGGAAGTAAAACTACGCCAATTTTAAATCACAACATCCACTAGAAACCATTTTTAAGTGATTAAGATAAAACCCCAACCGCTCCCCATAAAACCCCGCAAAAACTCTGCTAAATTGAGTGATGTTCGCGATAACAAATCTAACTAGAACCGGCATCGCGAATGCAAATTTTCCACAATGAATATTTTATGACAATTTTTTAGACTGAAATATTAACGTATTCTTCAATATGACGTATTTTATATGACATAACCGTAACGTACCTTTGTTGTGTAAGTTTCAATGAATAAAAAATTATAGTCTTCAAATTTTGTCATTCACCTTAGTGGTACATAAACATAAATGTATATAGACGATTATCAATCTTCTTACATCTTCGTTTTATTACCTTCAAAATTCAAGTAAATGTCCTTAAAAATAAGTTATCTTCGTTAATATTATCAGCCACTTTTTTGATTACCAAACATTGTGTAAATCATGCAGTGTTTGGTGATTACTTTACTCATAGTTAGCTGACTGACAAGGCCACATTATCAGGTGACCAGGAAGATATAAAGCGATGAATAGCGCTTTATTTATAGGCGTTTGTCTGTAGACTGCGAAGTAGCGGAGGGCGTGCCTAGTGCGTTGTTTTTGTAACGATATTATGCACTGTATTATTTTTGCCTTATAAAATTTTTTGCATAAGCAATAATGATAGGAAAAAATGTGTCACTCGATAATTTAATGTTACTATTTTTAGCACATTTATATAAAATAATTCGATAAATACTGTTTTATTCTTTTCTTATCGACGTTAGTAACTTCAATATAGATAATTAGGTACCCGATGATTCACAAAATTATAGCGTCTTCGAAGATAAATAATTTTATGTTTATTTCAATAAAATTTCGTAGTTTCTTTTTAATATTCATGTAAAAAGTGAAATAAAATCTAAGCTGACGTTAGCACTGTATTCAGCATAAATTTTAAAGCAAATATCAAAAACACAGCATCCAATACAAAAGTATTTGATTTGTCAATTTTATACCTTCAAATAATTTGTAAATATTCAAAACTTAGTATTTTAAGTGAGACTAGATTCATTAATGAAATATCACTTCTTACTCAACTATGGCGAAGCCAAAAGTAGGGTGATTGAAGGCTTTATTAATTTTTTCTTATGGCTTTAATTAACACATTATTTGTTCGTGGGATTTGGGGTTGTTTGTTGTTTTACAAGCCATAAGCCTAGTACGACAACAGAGACTAATAATTTATATGTATCTAATGTGCGAATGATAAATAAACTGATATCTCTATTGTATTTCATATCTACCTCAAGTTCTCAAAAAACAATAGGTTTAATTGTTATAAAATAGAACACAATAGTACTGTAATCTATAATTGGATTTCAATTGAAGATATTGAAATAAATGTTCGATATGTATACGCAAAGCTTGTGAGTATAGTTAAGAAAATAAAAATATGTATTGAATGTATATTATGTTCAAAGGTTAAACAGCGAAGCAGCTACGGTTATCGACTCATTTATCATGAAGTAAAACCAATCGTCTTTATCAAGAGATGGACTGTTTCAGAGTTTGACGTCAAACGTTGTATCTATTATTGAATTTATAGTGAATATTTAACTGGTGTTTAGTTTCTTACATTAGTTCTATTAAGAACTGGCCTAGGTTTATAGGTCGTAAGCAAATTGTATTAGTCCAGGATTTCACGGTCTATAACAAACTAGTTTTCAAATTGTTATTTGACGATAATTATACTCGACATTTGTAGCTTATTCTATTTTTTATATCATAACAAATCAAGAGGTACTAGGTAGTATTTCATGCTACTACCTCATTATGGATAACGCGTGAAGATATATATCTATTTATGACTAACCACTAATTAATACCGATCTTTGTATTGTCATTGGCCAGTAAACTTAATTTATTCGTGAGTAGCTTAATTTATGAGTGAGTTACCGATAAGCAATAACTATTAAAATACTATAGAAAAAGAGTGTTTTACGTGTAGTAGTAGGGTAATAGGGTAGTGTAGATTTGATTCTAAAATGACAGTATTACAAACTAACTCATTACAGTAAATCCCAGACTTAGTAATTAACACTCATCGTAAAATAAGTAGATAAGTGCTTAATCTATACATATAAAATAATCGTAGACTTTCTCTGTTTGTAAACGCATCACGCAAATACCACTTATTGAATTCAGAATCTATTTCCGAAAAATATGAAATTTCTATCTGAGTAATATATATCGCTAATTTTATTGAAATCGACCTACTACTACGTTACATAAGTTAAATGTTTAATTTTTGGGTAACTGCATTCGTTTTTATAATAAAGTTCCTCAAGAAGTTATTCAATTGACGGAAAATAAATTTAGATTGATTATAAAACGTACATTGATTAGACAATCACACTATAAAATAAACGATTTCATTGAAGATAAAACAATAGTCTGGAAATGATCTTCTCTGCACATGCACTTACTGACTTAATGAAAATATTGTATTTGAATAAACTTTTTGTAAAATGAAGTTGAAAAAATGATACCTGCCTGAATTTCTTGTCGGTTCTTCTGTGTCCAGAGTTTTCTATTTGAACCGAACTAAAGTAGATTTGACGTTCAAAAATACCTTATAATTGGGTTTACATGAAAAAATTGATTTGATTTTGATTTTACTTAATGAAAGTTAAAAACCTCATTGCGCAACATGTCGCCAGGAGGAAGTGCTTTTTTCGCACTATAATATGTATGTACAATTTAAATGTAATATGTACAATGAAAATACATGTATCCATACTAATATTAGAATGCGAAAGTGTGTCTGCCTGTGTCTGGTATGCTTCCACGGCTAAACCGTCGGACCAATTTTTATTAAATTTGGCATGGGGATAGTTTGACACTAGTGAACTGTCATAGGCTCTGAAGGGTCAAAAAAGAGGATGAAACTTTGTATGGGAAATGCGAAACCGCTGAACCGATTAAGATGTACAGAGATAGACTTTATATATTAACAAAGCATAGGCCACATTTTTATCAAAAATCTACCCCTAAGAGGTGAAAAGGGGGACAAAGCTTTAAATGGGAAATACTAAACCGCCGAACCGATTATGATGAAAGGTATTGAGAAAAAGTAGCCTACATCTGTTTTCGGGCACATACTATGCCTAAGATTAATGTAGGCTACTCTTTTATTTAAAAAATGCCATGTGGTGTTTATATGTGATGTTACCATAAATCCAATATGGCGGATGATCCGTAATAGGAACTAACTAACAGTTAACTGCTTTTTTTAACAAACAGTATTAATCATTAAATTTCCATCTGAATCTTTAGAACTAAATTGTTTCTTGATCTCAGAGGTTATTCGAGTCGTTTCTCATTCGGTCATAGCTTCCATTACATACATAATAATGGCGCCATTCCCATAGATACAAATTGATTGATGTTGATGGACGAGATCATTATTAGTCACTCGATGTTAGAAGTACCAGTTACTACGTATTAAGCAAAAGCTTTTGATAATATCGTTCCTGGAAATCATTTATGATAATCGGTGGAGCGATAATGCTGACCAAGTAGCCATGATAAGATACCCATATTGTCGTAGTTTAGTGTAGACTATAAAAGCAAATGTTCTTTTTATGGTTTCATAACCAAAATATTAAATAGTAATTTTAGCTGACGGATATGTCAAAAGCACTCGCATACCTAGACGAAAGTGCGGGAGGAGAATGATGAGATTTAAAGAGGCAAAAGAAGTATGTAAAGACTGTGATACTTGCGCTCCGTCCTCTCTGACTACCACGTTCAGGATACAGCGTGAAGATATATATGTAGGTATGTATGACCAAAATGGCACAATGAAACCCGTAGTTTCTTTAAGACTCGGCTGCCAAAATTTTCACCTGTGCTGAGTTGAGAAACTGTTTTTGGGAAGTTGCTCTTAAGTCTGTTCTGTCATCGTCACACCTACTAAGGTGACAGTCATTATTGGTAACTAAAAATCATGAGGAAAAAAAAAATTTTCGGAAAATATTTTGGACCCGACCCAAAAATTTTTGGATTCAAAGAAATTTTATTATATTAATTTTTCACAAATAATGAGAGGTAATAAATAAATAAATAATATTTAATACGTAAAATCGATGAAATTTCATAAATTTAAAACGTCATAAATTTCTTAATTTTAAATTTAGTTTAAATTAGTTAATATTTAATTATTAATTACTATAAAAATAATATTTAATAGGTAATGATGAAATTTCATTTACTTTTTTCCAATTTCATAATTTTCATCATTTTAAATTTTTTAGCAAATAATTTATTCAAACAAAATGCTATTTCATTGTATTATGAATATGGATTTTGTTATTTTGTTATTCGTGAAATATTTTTTTAAATTTTGTGATTGTTAATTTAAAATGCTATAAAGGCTTTATTATTATTTTGGACCCATTTACTTTTTAATTTTTTTAAATTAAGATTTATTAGTTTAATTGAACTTCTATTTTATCCGCAATTGCTGCAAAACCATAAAGTAATGCATGTCCAAAACGCTCTAAGTAGGTTTTTCCTTCTCAACTAATTGAGGAAACAAAAGATCATGTGATTAAAAGAATTTGTACTAAATATTCAAATATAGGTAAGTATTTTAATTTTGGTGGGCGGTTCAAAATGGTCCGTAAACTGTGACGTATTAACACGTCCGCCGCCGCGTAGGTGTCGGTTGCGTCCCAGCAATGTCACAACGTCTGTTACGAGTCACAATCACGAGACGAGACGTAAATAGTTTGTTTAATCGTCATTTTTATTTTATCAACGGAAAAAGAGCTTTAAGCGTTTGGGAATAGAATTAACAAAATAATCTGGTGGAGCGGTGCGCAATACACATCGCCAGCGTAGGTACAAGTTAATGAAACCCAATATGTGAAACTTAAGTAATAAATGTAACTATTTCAATGCATAATATAACATTAACTTCATAAAATCATGAAATGAATGAAATTCGACTTATCATATTTCATATTTCTTTAAATGCTAAGAAAAGTAAAGATAGCAGACGTATTTAAATTAAAAATTGAAGAAATTATTATATAAGGTATTTAAGCACTTATTTACCGTTCGCATGTTTGAAGTCTCTTAAATAAATATAGGTAAAACCATAGTAGTACCATAAAACTCCCTGAGGTAAGTCGCGTGCGTCACTCATGGTAGGTAACTTCAATTCGTGTGGGGTATCCAACATTTCTAGCCTGATCAATAACACATTTATGACGCTAAGACTACGTCACGAGGAGTTTCGTGTACTCGACAGCTCGAAACCTTGTAACGTGGCCTTGACCTTGAGTTCGTCCGTCACACATTCCACAGACGTTTTTTAAATGGTAACGAATATTACAATGTACTTGTCTACGTCGACACAAGTTCTAATGACCTGTGATGTGTTTTCCGTTATCAGTTTTCAAATAATGTAACTGGAATTAACTTTTAATTACGTTAAAATAATTGATATTTCCTTAGTTTAGTAATAATTTAAGTCTATAAAATATCTCTATGTACATACATATATATACAAATATATTATGTACATATATCCTATAGGCAGCTATAGTACCATGATATGATACCAAAATGATATGATACCAAAAATCCAGTCTTATAACAATATTTACGTAGGTAGGTAGTAACGTTGTGCAAAGTTGTCATAAATAAAGCACGTCTTTCCTCTGCGTCTTGTGATAATAACAAAAATATTTATTAAGAAATCGATTACAAACAAAAACGTTTATTTTAAGTAGCAGCAGTGCACAACTTTTTTATATGTATAATAGATAATAAAGTAATACTAAAATCCCTTTATGGTAAATTAATAATTATTACAAGTACTTATTGCATTTACACAAAATTTTATTTAGTAACTAGTAGGTAAGTATTTGTGAGTTGATCAACTATTGTTTGTACTGGCCGTTAGTTTCTTAATTTTTTTTAATTTATTTATTTATTAGATATAAATAATTGAAAAGGATAAATAATAATTTACATATTTATAGACACGAAATTATAATCGAAAAAATACCTCAAAAGATAATAAAATTGTCCCTTGGACCACTGAAAGTGCTTTGTCTCTTGGACAATCATCACAATAAGAAAAATATCGAAATATTGCTAAAAGTTAATTTAATATATTGACGGAATAGCTATTAGCTGTTTGTTAAATACAATATTTATGTATGAAATGAATATGAAATTTTCTGAGTAATTTTTGTCAGGAATTCAGGGACAGCAGTAAGACAAAATACAGTTTGCGACTCCGACAAACTGTATTTTTTGTCATTTTGTTTTGCCGACAAGATCCTAACAATAACACAATAAATATAAAACAGAAACTTTGAAATATTCCGTTGCAAAAAGCGTTTATGGCCTTTTCTAAATGAGAAAACGCATAAATAATGAAAGTAATAAAGTAATGTATATGCGATTATGCATTGCTGAGCTTAAGTGACAACTTTCTACTGTTTCGTGCTGCGGCTGTTGTGTTGTTAACTGGAAAGTGAGTGACAGTACAGTGAAATCTATTTTCGTCGGGAGCTAACCGATGGCCCAGAACTGTCCAGAAGCATCACGGCCGCAAAGACGTCTATTATAACTCAGTTTATACAGAAATCTTAGCGTGAACAAAACGAGAGCCTCGCAATAATTTTCACGAGTCTTTTTAGTATTTTGTTCCAAAATTGGAAAAAAGAGACAATCACTGAATCACCGTCCGTCCTTAATCGTCCGTGTCCGTATGTCTATTTGTCACAGCCGTATTTTTCCGAGATTATTTTTTTGGTATACGACGTGACACATTTTACATCTAATAAAATAGATAATAAGATAGATTTTATTACAGGTATCATTTTATAACATGTATATAGTAGTAGGTATCTACATGTATTTATATTTATTTTGATATAGTAGATACATATATTTTAGCTATAACAAACATATTTTATATTATTTGAGGAACTTTGAGGAAGTTTATTATTTAAGATAATGTGTAGTTGTAAGTTTGTTGACATATAAATGTACTTTTTGTTAATAAAAATATAATTCTTTTATATTATTTTATTTTATTTGGAACGACAAATAGTAATACATTATAAAATATACAATTGAACTATAGTACACGTTGATGAGAGTATGTAACATAAATGCACAACTCATAGCATCATTCACAAACCAGTGTTAAGCGATGCATTGGAAATTTGACGCCAGGAATCTTAATTTTTCTAAGTGTTTACAAATCGTATGACTGTGATATTTGGTGTCCTAATTCTACATTTCATTGACTTCATTTTGACAGTTGCGATACACGGTTGGTTAACTTTGTAACACAAAAAAAATATATCAATGAAACCTCTTTTAAAACAGAAATTTACTATTTTCGGGGCAACAAGACCGATTATTATTTCTAAATTCTCTGAATAGTTTACTTTAAACATATTCCTCAAAATGTCAGTTGGATTTTTTAAAATGAATTATAATTTTTAAAATAAACGAAAATAATCGTTTTTTCATATTTTTCATAAGCTAGCGCGCGCAAGTTTGCATAGAATGGAAGGTCTATTTTAGAAATAAAATTATTGTTTATCAATGCCAAACGTTAAAAAATACGTGTATAAATATATGTTTAAATTTACGAAATAAAGCTGAAGCATATACATACGACGTCAGTCGTCGTCAGCACCTCGTATAGTCATAGATTTGGTCGGTCGTAGAATCGATCACGATGTGCTTGGGCATTTCGTGAATGTCACCATTTCGTGAAATACATATTATGATGTGCCCAACAAAAAGTCGAGCGGATCGAGAAAAGTCGAACGGATATGGGTGGATAGATAATAGCAATACGTCTAATTCCACATATGGAAAGCTGAAAACTGTTCAGAATACTTAAATAACTTCACAAATAAATCATAAATAACTTCACGAAAATAACTTCATAAATACAATACAAATACATATGTATCAGACTATTTATTTGTGTTATGTAAATATATTTGTGTTGTGTTTACTTTCCAGCAAAGAAATTGTGTTTTCTCTCATTCATTCTCATTGGGCTCTTTCATATCCATTTCACCCTATTCTATAGTCTTTAGCACAAGCCTAGCTCACACTTGGTTGGTTGTTATTATTTCTTATTTTTGTTTTAATCTACAGTTCGAACTATAAAGTTACACGTTAAATTTGACACTAGGTTTTTTTAGCCTTTTTTACCATAGAGCAAAAACAAAATAAAAAAAAATGTAATAATTTCAAAGCTGTACATATCTAAACGTTAATATTTACAAAATTAACGGTAAGTAGTATCATAAATAATAATATTATTACGTGATATAATTACAAATTAACGATTTTCGGATTTTTCCTTTAGTTGTGCTGTGAGGCCTTGCTTCTTGCGAATGATACTAGGGGAACTACTACAACGGGAAGTACTAAGTTTTGATGAGCGAGTTAATGAGAAACAAAAAATGTGTCACAATCGGCCGTATCTTTTGATTGCGTTGATTTAGAAACTTGAATTTTTTACACATCCAAGGAACCGTATTTGATATTGAACTTGATTATTACCCGTTCCTAAGAAAAAGGGTCTTATCAAACGGAGAGAGCACAACAAAATGCTCCTATAAGGGTTCCGTTTTTTATTTTTGAAGTAAAGAACCATAAAAATAACAAATTATATTACTCATAGTATTTTTACGCAACAATTAGGTGTTTTATTTATTTATTAAGGTTATCAAAATATTTATAAATTTTCCACTAATTTTATACTTACATTTAACTACATAAAATGTTAATAGAGTTTAACGTAAATAAACATAATTTGTTTACAATCAGATAAAAGTTAAAAACCAAACTAAGCACATGATACAAAAAGGCTTAGAGTTTTAATCTTCTTTACTAGAATATAAACATTGTGCAAATAAAGAAATTATCCATTTGCAAATGATTGCGAAATATGTAATACTTTAGCAAATAATAAGTTTGTTATATGTATTTTAATCATGAAATACTTTTTATATATGTACATACATATTTATTATGAATTTATTAAAGTTTTACAAAATGCACCAAAGTTTTTGGAATGAGATATCCATATCATTAAAACGTCTCGATAATTCTTTACGGTGCGGAACTAATCTTTTTCCGAAGCCATAAAAGAGATCAAACGCTAAAATGCTTTTTGGAAATTTGATAATGTACTCTGAATTATTTGCTTATTGATGGAATAGACATAAGACAGACGTCTAGTCCAATTCCAAGAAGCACTGCCCGACTACCGCTGATTTGTGAAGACAGGTGCGATCATTACTCTGCAAAAGCATTAATAAAACGTTTGCCAATATTTCGTCAAACAAAATGCGACTTTACGCAGTTGAAATTAAGGTCAATGTTCTTAGTTGTCACTATATAAATAAAACAATGCATCGTTAAAGAATTGATATCAATAACGTGGCCAAAATACGCAAGTTAAACTTCCTGAAGGTCATTTTAACCGTCAGTTTATAACCTTTGTAATGTGCCCAACTGCGTAAGTAATTATATCTTATAGTACGATTTGCGATCACTGCACAGTAACTGTTGATTTTATGTTTATTTTGTTATAACTTGTAGAAAGATCTCGTTTTAGTACGTCGTAACGAAATTTACGTGACTCCAAATCAAAATATTGAGTATCAGTGAAATAAACACGGAAGCGTAATTTCAAAAACAGGAGTTACCCAAGCGAATCCGATACCATTGTACTTGTTCTCGTATGCTATCCTTGTACGTATGCAGACTGACATCGAACACTTTAGTCAATATTATTAGCCGAAAACTCTTTATATCGTTAAATTTGCCTTGAATAAAGTAATTAATTATCGTCTATTTGAGTTCACTGAAGTTAAAAAAGAATTTTTTTAAGTAATCCTATAATTAAACCTAATCTTACGTAAATATTCTAAATAATTTAAACAAAAAGAAATAACGTATTGGTACGAATGGATTGCCAAGCATCGCGGTCCTAACATACTTGTTTCGCCTCTTCAAATCTCATAATTCTCCTCACACTATCACAATATTAAACAATCGGCGATTGAACTCGTTTATGTGACCTAACTCAGTTCTAATAAAAATTGGTTAAAATATTTTTTATACTTGCATTTTGAAAAGAATATGCAAATTAATCAGTAACTATGAAAGTTAACGTTAACTAGATAAGTACCATTATTTACATTACTGCTTGCTACGTATAAGACGTAAATTATATTTTAAAGTCATAAACTTGAAATTCTAGAGATCCTGTATCCATTTTAGTTGTTACCACTCACCAGTTTACGTGACTCCAAATCAAAACCGTCACCATTCTGACGAAATTCCATACGGACAAACAGGTTTGTATGAAATGTGTGCTAACTTTAATGGCGGCTATCTCTGTCTTATTCGACCCTACTATACACCCGACTATACACACGTCTCTTTCTCAATCTATGGTTTATAATTATCTTTGTCATTCTTTTCCGTCACTATATTAGTACTCTGTGATCTTTGTTAATTTCATTGTCTTATATCTTTGTAGTCATTGATATTTATAACTTTTTTCAAATATACGTACATAACAATTGGATTTACAACTCTGAAAAGTGTAATAATGTTCCGTGGTGTTGCATTAAGAAAAATGCATTACAAAACCTGTGAAATATGTGGTTTAATAGCTGGCCGGACTAACGATAAAAAACGTTTGTTTATGGTGAAATTTCCCTTAGATGAAGACAGGTTAGTATATGTCCTTTATATTTATGATATGTATTGTCCCAATATCTTTTTTTAATCCATTCATTTTAAGCCTTTCGTAAAATCTTGATTTATAACCAATTGCTATAGTGCGGTTTGTTATCGATGCTTATATATGTATATCGGTATAATTTTTAATTTTCAATATATGAAATAGTAATTGACGTAAAGAATATTTTGATATTATATCGAAATTTTCTTTACGTCTTCACATGGCGTAATCGTAGTCATTTTTTTTAATAAAATATCAGTTTAATGGGTTCATGTCAAATAAATATTAGTTTAATGGGTGGTATAGGCTTGAAAGTAGAACAAACAAAATCTGTTTTACCTTTTTAATATTAGGATTCTACTAAAATATCTTGTACCTCTTATTATTAATCACGGTATATATTTCTTTGTTTACAGAATCTATATTTATAATGTGAAGGTAAAGACCTTCATGTTATAAATAAAACTAAATTGAAAACCATTGTAGAGGAAAAATAACTCCGATAATCTGTGTTACAATGAAGTATGAATTACACTTGCATTTCATCTTGATGTGATTATTAATTTTTTTTGTTAAATTATATAATCGTATACTTTCTTCAGTTTAGCAGCCAATATTCTAAAGAGATAATATTATAAACGAGAAAGAAACGAAACAAGTTAAAGATGTCAGGTTCTTAAAACGTTTCAATAAAATGTACCTATATTAAATAAAAATAAAACACTTTTCATAATACTTGAGTTTTTATTTTTAAATAAATAATTTTATTGCGTATTAAACATTATTGCATGTTAAACCTCATTTTATCGATAAAAATTTTCAGCGACATAACATCACTATCACTTACTTAATGTTGGCAGCAGTGTACGACTGGTGTGCAAACGGCCATATTGTTTTTTGCTTTATATTGGTACTTGAACTTAGTAAGCGTTTCATACAAATCTCTTTTTCATATCTATGTATGAAAGTCCCGACTTAAACGTAGTGATTATATGGTCGTTGAGTACTACTACTGTTCTGTACGGGTGCGAAAGGGAAAGAAGTATTCTGTCCTCCCCCACGCATACATGACAGCGCCACAACGGTGGCTGTCTAGAGAAGAAAAATTACCTATTTACCTACAAGCTTTCTTTTTCGTTGCGGACCTCTTCAGCGAAGGTACGTGTATAGAGAGCAACGGTGCTTACAGTCCATGGGTCACAGTCAGAGACTTACGGCAAACTGGCATACTACATGTGTATGTAGATGGACTTTTGTTACCTTCGTAAAACCATACTGTACCACGAATTAAGTATTCCTATATTTGCGCTAAACACGCGCTAAATGAAAAGAGAGATCTGCGTTTAACTTATAACTTATATTCTCTTTGCTGCTGCTCTGTCACTCGTATTGAATACGAATGTCTCATACTTCATACGTACCAATTTCTTATTGAAGACAAAAAAGTGTAATTTTTGTAATCTTCGCACAGTGTTTAATTATGTTGGTAACACATTAAACTCAGTCGATCTATCTGCAACACAGTATAAATTCGTAAATAAATTTAATGGAACGAAACTGTAACACACGTGCGGTGTATTATTTCATTAAGGGCTGTTGCATTTGGGAACTAGGTTAGCTATGACGTCAAAACTGCCCTACAAACACCGCGTCTATTTTCGTGGTTATTTTTTTAGAACGCATTGGGATGCAGTCTAATCTTGTTGATGTTACGAAATCGATTGATGTTGCTACGTTTGGTTTGTTTTGCTTTGCTTTTCTAGGAATATAAAAATAAAACTAAGTTATATTATAAAATATAGAAGACTATACTTTTGTAAGAACACGTCATCCATAATTCTATTTGTAGGCGGTTTTGACTCCGATGACGTGGAATATTATTGAAAATTTTCCTAAATAGGTGCTATTTCTAATCAAAACTACTTATGAGCTTTTATTTTTTTAATATTTAAATTCCTTTTTTTTCGTATTTATATCTGTAAAGTTAAATAAATAACAGAATTGAAGTAAGATTCGAAGCTCCATAGTAGAAGTTTACGCTAGTAATAGCATAGTAACTAATTATTATGTGCTGATAAACATTGTTTATGTTAAATACATACACTCGAAATTGTTTCGTATAGTATTAGATTTTAATGATTACACACGAAAGAACCTGAAGAGTGAGGATGGGTCGGATTATGACTGAAAATAATGTGAGGAGAGAGTACAAGATCTTTATGTTGTATGCATTATGCAAGTAAATAATTGCGTATACACAAGTTTTCTATACTAACATTATAAAGAGGTCAACTTTGTTTGTATGTAACGGATAAACTCTAAAATTACTAAACCGATTTCAAAAATTCTTACACCTATGGAAAGCTACATTATCGGTGAGTAACATGGGCTGTTTAGCTGTATTATATTTGACTGGCCCGTTGGCGCAGTGCCATATGCAACTGCTTTCCAAACTAGGGTCCCGAGTTCGATCCCCGGTCAGGTCAATTTAAGAAACAAACTTTTCTATATTGGCTTGGAGTCTGGGTGTTACTGGTAACTCCCCCAGAGTTTGTTGTGTGGTACCCATAGTACAAGCTAAGAAGCTTACTGCTTAGTTTGGGGTCACACAATCTGTGTAATTGTTTGGAGTATTATTATTACATATTTAAAAAAAAATTTTACCCGTGGGAAGCCGGGGCGGGACCCTAGTTACAAATACAGGTATTTAAAGTCAATATTTTCTAGGAAATATCAATATTGAATACCTATATCAAAGTAGTAAAACTTTATCAAAAGTAGTAAAACATATAAATTGTGAGTCATGGTGCGATTCGTTTTGCTGGATATGTTTCTGGATAATAACCAGTTCGCGGTAGTAATCAATATGCGAACTTCAGACATGACCGCGTTTAAAAAAATAAGCGGTTTTTGACACAATTAGATATATTATCATTTTATCATACAAGAATGATTTACGTAAGTGTTTACATGATTTTTATATTTGTTTTGCAAACATTCACTTGTTTATACAGACATACCCTTGTTTAGTATGTTAGTATATTTCAAAATTTCAATTTACAATGCTTTCTCCGATTGAATATTAGATTTTACGATTATATCACTGTGTTCGCAATGGGTAATAATAATGTACTTATGTATAATAATAATAATAATAATAGCAATAATAATAATAATAATGCGTCAGACAATACACACCAATCATCTGATCTCAAACTAGGGTATTTCCTATGTTATGAGAACCAGACGACGACCACTAGGGGTGTCTCCCAGTACAACCAGACCCGATATAATCTAGAATCTAGACCATTACCATCACTAGAAGTCCATTTCCTAAATTAGCCCGACCGGGAATCGAACGCAAAACCTTCTTCTTAAATCACTGCGCCATCGAGATCGTCAGCAATATAATATAAGTTTGTATGAAACAAACACAACAAAAATGAAATATGTGTTACTTACTATAGTGAATTAAAATGACTACTAATAAGCAATAAATTTAGCAGATTGAAAGTTTAATCAACAGTAGAAAATTAAGTGACCCTTGTTATACAGAAATGAAAAAATGTCATTATAGGTCACCGGACGCCGCCCTTGTGGCGCACGAAAGGTCACAGAAATTATTTTACGCAGTATTTTATATACACGCACTAAAATCACTATCAGACAGTAATAACACTTAACTATCTAGTTATCACTGATATTAGTGATAACAAGGCATTAATTATAGGATAACTCAGGACGGTAAATTACAACCAGAGAAAAGGGTGATTCCCCATGTATTTAAAATATACACGTGCAGCATGCGTGTAGCATTTCAATACTGTGTAAGTCTTTTTTTCAAATTTATTGATTTTTCACTGATACCTGTAATTTCATAATAAAATTTTTGTCCTAATTGTGTACATGATGCTCTTGATCAAGTATTTATTTTACCTATATAAAATGTGAGATTGAAAACATTTTATTGTCAATAATTTTTTTATATTATTTTTTCGTGTAAGCAGGAGTATGTGGTAAAGTTATAACGGAATTTTGGTATATTTTTTTGTTAATTTTAATGCATACATGTCTGCACATACTATATGTATAGTTAGCAGAAAACTGTTGCGTGTTTTCATTTAGGCTATATTTCGCTACAGGCGTAAGCTCGTCCTTGTCTCATTTTAATTTGTGGGAGCGCTAGCACGAACAACTATCTTTACTATTTTCTTTAATGCGGTTGTATCGTGTGTTGTTTTAATATACGTATTGATCTGTAGTGTTTATATATAGAGTAGCGTGTTACCGCCCCCTTTGACGTCAAAGCTGACATTTGGGCCTTGGTCAGACTGTGGCGCAAGCGTTCCTAACCTAATGTTCCCGGCTGAATTATTACTAGCTTTAGTTATTACGCAATACGCTGCCAAAGAGCGCATATTGAAAAATCTACTTACTATATGTATTCTAGATAGTTGGGTGAACAGCCTATAATTCGAGCAATTTCTACTACATTCTAATGACAAACGAAAACTTTGACGCAGGTATAAAAACACCATTTTTCTTGTTAATTGCGCGCAAAATAGCAAAAGTGAAAGATATTTCAGACATTGTTATTGATTATAATAAAACTGAAAATGTAAAGGAAACAAAATGTGGTACAAAAGAGGTTAATTTAAACAACAGACGACGGAAATAAACAGAAAACCGTTTTATTAAGTCGTTGAACCCATTCGAGCGACATGCAGACGAACAGGTGAACAAACTCACAGACACTCAACAGTGATAGACATATTTGTAGCAGGAATCGATTAGAGATCAGTTATTGAGGTGATGCATTGTTATCTTTGATTCGCTGACTTTATGAATAGTTACAAACTATAATTTTCATTTTTTACGAGTGATCATGATATAAGTGAGAGGTAAAAGAAGCCAAGGAAGACCAAGGCAAACTTATGAAGATCAAATAGCCAGTGTTAGCAAACGGAAATGTCGAAAGCACTCGCATATCTAGGGAAAATGTGTGAGGAGAATGATGAGGTTTGAGGAAGCGAAAAAGGTGTGTAAAGACCGCCACGCTTGACGCTCCGTCCTCTCTGACTACCCCGTTGGGGATACAGCGTGAAAATATGTATATAATTATGTATCATGATATAAATAAGGTGTGGTGTGTATGGGTGTGTATATAATTACAAACATAGCTGATCAACTTGTGACGTAATAACTTACCTATTACTCTTAATGCCAGTATGTAATGTACGTGTTTATTTATTATTTATTTAAGAAACAATAAATGCCATATTATTATCCTTACAATAGCCTTTTAAAACGCTATACATAATATTAACTTTAAGTAGGTATTGTGCAATATGATAAGCCTTACGTAATGAGACGAAAAATATCTGGACGAAAATTATAAAAAGTTATGTCATTTAAATTTTTCTTTTAAGTACTGATATGTCACGATTAATTTATCGACATTATTGTTTTAAATTCAAAACAAATAAATATGTTAAAAAGTATTTTCATAATAAACTTAAAAATTGTACTCATAGATTAGTGTCCGATAAGTAACTCAAAATGATTATGATTTTATATGACATTATGATTTTAAAAGAATATGAATTCAATGCATAAACGTCAAAATGTATCCCATTTCTTGCAGATAAATTGCACAATAATACATCCTCAATAATGAAATGCAGTGTATTATGTTTATGTAGCACTTCAAATGTTAATATAAATCAGGTGTACGAAAATATCGATGAAGCACTGAGGAGATCTAAATAAACACTCAGCTGCCGTGCTGTCTGAAGAGTTTTCTTATGTATATCTACTAACATATGAATTTAGAGAAAACGCATGTCATCTCCAGTTTCGGGAAAATTGTGTTTTTCATGTTTTGATCCTTCTTTTTGAAGATGCTTGAAATCAATATTCCAAATATTAGGAAGGTAATTTATATTTAAATCACGTATAAAATAAATAATATAGTTCATTACTATCGATGTCTTTATCATTTAAACCCGAATTTTTATTCTTTGAAGTGGTGTTATGTCGAATTTTTTCCGATATTCGCCATGTTCCCTCCGAAAGGAAAATAAGGCGTGAAGACATAAACATTCTCATTTAAATTTCAAAAGGAAATTATTTCTCGCTTCGTAAACCTCTAAATAAACAAAAAATTATTTTACGTTAAACATCCAGTAGAAACCGATTTTGTTTGTCATTATTAACATAAAAACTTAATTGAAGTAAAAATACTTGCTTGTAAACGTAATCTAAGAAAGACAAGGTTTGGTACTAATAATATCAAGGCAAAATTAAATTTTAACGAACTTTAAATAGTTCAGTAACCTTTCGGACTTCTTTGAAACGTCGAGGAATTAATAGAGTGGCCACTTAACGAAGGTCAGCTTTAGTTTGACCATGTAGTGTCTACTTTTGTTCAGATATTTTAAACGCTGACGTATTCTAGTGATTTCTACTGTAACTTAACAAAAATAAAAAATCTAACATCCGCTTTTGAGATCAAATTACTTGAAAATAAGTATTTGAGGTTAGCTAATTTACGAATAATTGGCTACATGACTGTTCTCGAAATTGATGTATTTTCAACATAAAATCAAAGTTATTAAAAATGTAATCACAATTGTACAAAGAAAACATACATATCACGCTGTATCCCTGACAGGATAGTCAGAGGGGACGGAGTACCAAGCATCGCGAACGATGCATGCTTCTTTCGTCTCTTCTATCACATCATTCTGATCACTCACTTCGCCGACGTATGTAAGAATTTTTAACATTGCCGTCAGCTAATACTCTGGCTATTGAAATAGAATAAACAAATGTAGAAGTTATTAGTCCTTTAAACTCCAATAGTTGCGATAAACTAGAGGCAGTTGACGCTATCGGTTTATGACGTCACAAACTCGTAGTGTCACAAAGCTTATACTCACTGAATTTAAGTCTATTACCTCTATAGTTTTCAATGAAATACAAGTGTTTGTTCACAGTTTTGTTCATGATTAATAAGAAATATTTCAGCTAGTATAAGAAAAAATTTAAGAAACCGTCAATGTGTATCTTTAATATATGTTTAGGTAAATTTTAGACCTATGTGGAAAATCAAGACATATAGAAAACCAATTTATAAATGCTTGATGCAATTCATAAATGAAATGCCTTGATTTCTCTTCCTGTCTTAGCTTATGAGTGTTTTATTAATTTCCGTAAACAAGTTTGATTAGAAATGAGTTCGAAGTAGACTGAAGAAACGAGTTAAGTAATTGATTCATGATAAAGTACGATATACTAGAAATAAATGTACACTTTATTATCAACATTGAACAGATAATGAAAGACATTATCCGTTTTCATTTAATGTATTATTTATATCGATATATATACATAATAAAAGTGCTACATCCCAGCTTCATATGGGTACCAACAATTCAATGATTGATTACGATTTTGTTATAGAACTGTAAAATATTGTTTTTGCTGCTGGTTGTCTCTTTGATAAATATGTACAGAAATGTTATTTAAAATTATATAAGAGGCAAAATTGTTAATAATTTAAGCCAAGCTTAGGCTTTGTTTCAACAGCTAATTAACAAAATCAATTTGATTGTACCTAACACGAACAGCTTCCTTAAAGTTATCATGTATTTAAACTTTTCGTTGTTTTCCAAGTATGTAGTTCCTTGTTTTAAGTTGTAGTTTCAAGTATGTAGGTGCTTGTAATAATCATTATCAATAGCACACAAAAAAAAGCAAAACTAATAATTTTCCAGTTAGTAACGTTAAATACAGGAGTAAAATATATGTTTTAGCTACGTTTCAGACAATATAATAGAAAAGATTCTTGGAATTATGAAATGGATGTCTTTAATCCAACTTTTATTTTTATTGAACCATATATTAAATCAGTATGGCGTTTTTACGATTGATGCAAGGGACCATCCGTGATATTCATGTTCATCGGACAGTGAGATACTACGAATTTAAAATATAACGTCATCGCCGTCATTATTAACTTCAACAGCTAACAACGGTGATACAATCGTCATTGCGTGGGTTAAATTTTCATGTATTTTATCTTTTAAACTTGATTTTTTCCATGCGTGTAGTAAAATATGTGTGATCTGGAAGTATTTAACTTTCAGTAGTCTAGAAACATGATCTAGACTCTAGTTTGGGTGAAGTTTGTTATTCTTCGCCACAGTGAAAACAGTTATTCAAAGCAGCAAAGATATAGTTTCCACAGCAGACTCATTCGTTTTTCAGTAGATTTTTATCGAACCAATAAACTACTTTATAGTATATTGTAAGCCATTTAAAGAACGTTTATACTTTATAGGCGAGGGACTACGAACTTGTCATTATATTATGGTTAAGTTTTGCCATCAAGGTACAAATTCGCTCAATACTGTTAAAAGTATCAACAAGACTTTAATGCACTGTCCATCCCAAATATAAATAGTGTGGCGTTATGTAAGTACATAATATAAACGATGAACTCTATGAACATAAAAGTAGTAATATTCTCCACCTAATACTTATGGAAGTTTTAAAATTTCAAGATGAATATGACAATACTCTCACATGTTGTTTATTCCTCTAAGCTAAGTCATTGGCTTCCTTACATAAAGTTATATACACAAATAAAAATTCATTTTATTATACAACGAAACTTCCCAATTTCAAGTTCAAGATGCGAACATAAATATGTAGGTATATAGTGTATACATTATGTAAGTAGATGTTTATAGGTATAATCTCCGTTGTTTAAATCTGCATCAAGGACATATTTTTCGTGATGTTCTGAATTTTTTAATTCAGAATATTTATGTTAATTCTTATTTAATTCATTATTCATTTAACATACATTGATAAAATTTCCTATCAAAAGTTTATAAAGACCGAACCTAACCAAAATCGTCGAAAAACAGCTAAAGTTTTCTACTAATTCTAGAATTTGAGGAATGAAAAAGAAGTTTCTTTGTACCCTAATCGTTAGACAAAAAGTCAACATTGAAATATGACTTACTTTCGTATATAATTTTATCTCAACCGTCTTCAAATTAGTACAGTTCTACGTATGTCATATTTTATTGCGTTTTTTTTGGTCTTCTAATGCTTTTGTGGCTGTTGAATTTTAGTCACAAAATATCGAACTTAGCAATCATAATGTGTGTGATGACTGATGGATGATATCGACTGGTTTGAATACAAAGCAGTACCTTTATACATGTACCTACATCTTTATGCATAATTTATCCAACCATCTGTCTGACCGCGTTACATACATATCAGCTCGTGAAATTATCCTCCGCCACGTGAGGAGGAAACGTGACTTCTGAGGAAATGGCGTTTTTATGCTGTGAAATTGCGGTCACTGCCAGTTTTTTCCATAACCTGTCTCCATTTATGACGAATGCGTTCACTAAAAAATCTGTACTCTCAAATAAATACACTCTCTTAGTATTTAAATTCTTCGTAAATTTAAAAAAAATTTTAAACAGTCCATTTGTTTTTATGAACAAATTGCACGCCAATTATTTTACATTTACGTTGTATTTTTTATATTTTACTAGAACCTAGTTAATTTTCCTTCGAACTGTGATGAAGATGGTCTATACATTTCTCATTATCGACTTTTACCTTTTATTTAAATATGTACGTATTAAAATATTATGAAAAATTAAATAGTACATGTACGGTGACCTGTGTCAAGAGAAGTGATAAATCAATTTAAAAGAACAAACATAAAAAAATGTAGAATATAGTGATATAGATAGTAACTTATACATACATATAGAGGTACAATACATAGTATAATATGTTAGGTATATAACTGTATATAAGTACATGTTTATAATTTTAACTAGAGCTGACTAGTCTACATTTTGAACATCTACGCTTTCTTCACACTTGCGGTGAATAATATGTATTTAAATATTTTTTATTTTCAAAACTATATTCCAAACATTTTTATACAAGTAAAATTCGTACCTGTTTGGTTAATTTATCTTCCATGATAAAAAATAACGAAGGGTTTTGAAATCAAATATTTACCTTCAAGTAAATTATCTTTCAAGGCACCTCAGATGATATATAATTAATAAATATATCAGGAAGATGAAAACAGATTTTAATAAATATATTTAGTAGCGTTACGTTCACATAAATATAATGTATGAATAATGTGTTATGTAAAATGTATAAGTATTTAAAGGTACGAATGCATGTCAATAGATTATATAAGCCATGTTCATCGAAATTGCCAACCACTTTCTCAAGAATTATTTTTAATAGCAACCTAATTATGTCCTCTAAGTCTAATAACAACATAACAGCACACACAACGTCTGTCTATTCATAATATTTTATATAACATCATTTCATTACAAAGGAAGTGTATCTTACGTTCATTTACATAACTACAACTTGCACAGAGAAGTACTTAACTACTCGTAAAAGCGTTTTCATCGAGTTATTTTTAAGTGTATATTCCTAACTTCAGTGTATTTTTATTATCTGGATAATACGTAAATGTTAGATATTTTTTAGAAAATAGTTGTTTATTTTTCGTTTCTATTAGGGTTGTCAAATAATCTATATCTTAAAATATATAAAAATCACTGTTTGTTTGTTTGTTTGCTCGTATTTTTTTCGCTGCCATACCGTTCAACCGATTGCGATGAAATTTGGTGTGGAGATAGCTTAAATCCTGAGAAAGGACATTTTAAAAATAAAAAAACAGACGAAATAGCGGGCGCCACCTAGTATATACATAAAACGAAAATGGTTTTCTTTGTCACGCAATCACGTGAAAACTACTGAACTTATCGGTATAGGACTATGACCATTCGACTCGGAATGGTTTTGGGCTATTTATTTTTGGAATTCCATAGACAAAATATTCGTTTACGCCCAGCGAAGCGGGCGGGAAACGGCATTAACAAGGTATATTTGAAAATAGTCAACAAGCATAGTCAGTGTAAATCGTAAGTTGATTTTGAAGGCAATGATGTGCGTGATCATAGTTCACAAGGATGCAAATATCGTTAGTCCACATTGCTTGTGTAATGGTGGTAATGGTCGTGTTCTATCAAATATACTGATCTATATCATTTGTTTTTACAGTACGTATTTGCATGATTATTATTTCTTTAACAATAAAGAATATAATGTTAATTTCGTATTATCGTTTACCGTATACGTTTATACACTATCAATCTTACAATTCAGAAGTCGCGCATATAAAAATTTAAAGGCCTTGTATACGTAGGACCAGCACGCTGCCACTGGGCTGATGCGATAGACCTGCTTAACTTTATCCACTGGCAAATGCTTACATTGTCTAAAAACATAGAGCACTCAAGTTATAGAGATGAAATATCGGACCATTTTATTCACCACTGTTCAGTTTATTTACACTAACAAGTATCAACTCTCGCTCGCATTAAGCAGTACATAACCAAAACTGGACATATATTTAAATATTTATACATACATATACATACATATCTTCAGACCGTATCAAATATTTATGTAATGGTTTATTGCTCTATTCGGTGTTATGTGAAAACAGCAAAAAATCAAACTATAAAACAGAATGCCATTAACTGCAACAGTGTTTACCATAAACATAATTTGTTTTCATACAAAATGACATTGCTGCTCTATAGGTTAAGTGATCCATGTCTAAAAACGGTCGGCCGACCGACTGATGTCGGTTTTTCATCTATACATCAAAGCTTTTAGTACCAAGGACCAATACCAAATACCTTATAATCAACCTGCATAATGTAAACGAGTTCCCGATGTTCGGCCTTGTTGCACTATCAGTAACTGACCCGCATATGGCCACATCATTTTTTGACTACCTGATACCTTGATTACCTACGTTACTACTTACTATCAAAAATAATCTGAAGCAAACATGCTCTAAGAAACCAGTATTTTTCGCGGTCCTTGAACTAAAACATTGACAATATTACACACACATTAACAATATTTACGTAAAAGTAATTAAAAAGCAATATATACATTATACATGTATATGAAGATAACAAGAGTAAGAGAGAGTAATTTAAACTTTTTCTAATTTCAAACAACAGTTTTTGCAAGACTGTGGGTGGCTTGCACAGACTATTTAAACTAGATATAAGGATTTAACATCTCGCTTGCACCAACGATTTAATAGTTGGTGCAAGCGAGATGATAAATCCCTAAATCCGGTTTAAATAGTTCGTGGAAAGCACACAGTGTGTCGTGCATCTTGCACGCACTGGTGTCAATTAAAATTCCTATTTAACGGGACAGAATTTAGTCCGTAGGGCACATCTACATCAGTTTACAACAAGTCTTTGCTTACACTCTACCCACTGGCGATAACCTACGAGTACCTACATGTCGCGTAAAATATCGTCAGTTCTTACTAGAGTAATGGAACCTCGTCATTTTTGAAATTGAAACCTTTAAAACCTATGTTGCCTGGCTTTTTGGCGTCCACAGAAGTGTAATTTGCCAGTTCTGGAGGCGTTATCGTGACATAGGTGACCCGTATGAGCGCAGCACCCAGGCCGAAGGCGTAGTATCATTCGTCCGCGTAGCCAACATACAGTTAATACTAAGTTAACATCTAGATTTAAATCGAGATTGACTGCTCAAGAGATTGCGTCGAGTCCACAAAAGGCTGATGATAATGCTTTTTGTTGTCGAACTGTGCGAAATAGACTAAATAGTATGATCCTCGTGCATCTTATCCAATTAGATACCTACCATGCACGATCAACCACCGCCAAGGGCATCGTGCTCAAATTTAATGATGCAGAGCTGTAATATGACAGCAAGAGCGGAGGAATCAAATTTTATTAAGCGACGAATATCGATTTAATTTTAGATCTGATACGAGAAAAGTGGGGGTGAAATCATGTCTCAAATATGCTCAGGAAATTCGCCCATACAGCAGCTCGACAGTAATGCTTTGAGCCGAGATAACTAAAGGCCGAAGAAACGAGGTTGTTTTATTATGTAAATGTAAAACAGAATGCTGGAAATTGCGTGCAACAAGTTTTGACTTCCTATGTGCGTTCTATTTGACAAAAAGTAAGGCCAGATTTCACATTGATGCATAACAATACCCGTCTCATACAGCTGCAGGGCGAACTTAGGAATAGCTACGAAGATGAAACATCCGCATTCAATTGAGGTCAGCTCAGCTGCCTAATTTGAATCCTATCGAACATTCATAGCATAATATGCTACAATAGAAGACATTGACCCTGATAGAGTTTCAGCGGTACAACAGTCGGGAGACACAAGTTGAAACAAATCTGCACGCAGGTCCTCCTCGACACGTTGTCGAGGGGCTCTAGGAATCTTTTTCAGAACGCACCGGAGCTCCTCTCGTGCTGTGTCAAAGCACTTCTCGGGGGTGCAGTTAGAAAGCCTTCCTAATAGTTAAAAGATCTGCTGAAATGTTCTACTGGGACCGACTGCCTCCGAAGGATATCAATAAACTTATTGATTCTATACGGAATCAATACAGGCAAGAAACAGTCGAAGAAGAAACAATATGAGTTAACTTTAACTTGAAACTCCATTGTTGTTTATTTAATGTTATGAAATGTTATTTAATGAATATAATATTTTTTGTATTGGGAGTAAGTTGTATTTTAAACTTTTTCCGTTGCAAATACATATTCATACACGATTGAATTTTCATAAACAATTAACGATGTTTCATTCCATAAACATAGCAAATAAAACACAAAATAAATAAGATAAAATAAAAAAGAAATATAATATGAAAACAATCAATTTAAAATGTTCAAAAACCAATATATGTTGCAATATATGTTGATTTTTGTATGCTATTTTTTAAAAGTCAAATCCACTATCGATAGGGAATAAACTTAAGCTGAATTTCGAAACTACATCCATTTAACAAAATATGTTATACATAAATGACTAATAATTATTAAATTTTTCATTTACGTCATATCTGTATTGATTTATACTTAAGTATTTATATTATAGGACGTAGAAAATCACCATCGATTATTTATTCTTAATCGTTAAGGATTAGTTGATTATAAGGCACTGATTTTATAAATAGATAATAATATAATAACTCTTTGTTGTGAAATTAAGGTTTTTAGCTCGTTACAGGTTTTTATCTACATGTTAGTTAAGGTTGTTAAGATTAAGACTGACATACGTACACAACATAGGTGTCATTGTCGGTAGTAGGTTAAAATACTATGTTTTATGACAATAGCGCTCCGTCCTCTCTGACTACCCCGTTCCCCGTATCCCCGAGGGATACAGCATGAAGATATTAGATATACACTAAGAGGTCGTTTTAAAGACATTGATGTACTCACTTTGCCGTCCTTATACATCTTTGTAATTATCATGTATACTAGGAAAAATATAGATCTATTTATAAAGAAAGGCGATATTGGTGATATGGAAATCCGAAGTCGTGATAAATTGGTTATTCCAAAATTTACATTACATAAGTCAAATGTTTAATTTTTGGGTAACTGCATTCGTTTTTATAATAAAGTTCCTCAAGAAGTTATTCAATTGACGGAAAATAAATTTAGATTGATTATAAAACGTACATTGATTAGACAATCATACTATAAAATAAACGATTTCGTTGACGATAAAACAATAGTCTGGAAATGATCTTCTCTGCATTTACTGGTTTTCTGAATGTTTTATTTTAATAACCTTTTGTAAAATGATGTTGAAAGAATGATACTTGACAGAGTTTCTTGTCGGTTCTTCTCAGTGTACAGGTTTTCTCTTTGAACCGAAGTAAAGTCTATTTG
This sequence comes from Zeuzera pyrina, assembly GCA_907165235.1. Taxonomy (NCBI): domain Eukaryota; kingdom Metazoa; phylum Arthropoda; class Insecta; order Lepidoptera; family Cossidae; genus Zeuzera; species Zeuzera pyrina. The sequence goes on from OU015624.1 coordinate 18,373,750, forward strand.
ACGTTCAAAAATACCTTGTAATTGGGTTTACTTCAATAAATTGATTTGACTTTGGCTTTGAGTTTGATATGCATGTATGTATATAATCAAGACGTGACATATTTTTGAACCTTCAAATATGGTTCAGCCAGTTAAATAACGTTACAGATGTTTTTTTTATGTTTTTTAACCTTTTAATGTGGTTTTAGCCAGTTATATAACATTGGATTTTTGTAATGAATGTAAAAAACAGACTTAGACAATCATACTATAAAATAAACGATTTCGTTGACGATAAAACAATAGTCTGGAAATGATCTTCTCTGCATTTACTGGTTTTCTGAATGTTTTATTTTAAAAACCTTTTGTAAAATGATGTTGAAAGAATGATACTTGACAGAGTTTCTTGTCGGTTCTTCTCAGTGTACAGGTTTTCTCTTTGAACCGAAGTAAAGTCTATTTGACGTTCAAAAATACCTTGTAATTGGGTTTACTTCAATAAATTGATTTGACTTTGGCTTTGAGTTTGATATGCATGTATGTATATAATCAAGACGTGACATATTTTTGAACCTTCAAATATGGTTCAGCCAGTTAAATAACGTTACAGATGTTTTTTTTATGTTTTTTAACCTTTTAATGTGGTTTTAGCCAGTTATATAACATTGGATTTTTGTAATGAATGTAAAAAACAGAATAAATATTAGCTACTACTTCAAGGCACTAACATGGACATTTTTTTTCAAAATCGAATCATTTGCTAAAAGATAAATTTACCATCGTTTCGAAAAAACCTATAAGAAACTCAGTCAGGTGTAATTTTTTTCCAACGTAATTTGACAATGCGAGAACAAGCAGTTTATGAAAGCAAATAAATTATCACTCAATGTTTTGTCCCTGGCGATGAAGGTGGTTTTAATAGGAACCCTTTTTCATATCTTGACATGGCTCGTTAGTGTGGTGGTTAATGCATCTGTTTTCTAAGCCAAGAAACCCCAGTTTGCCCCAGCCAGGCCAATTTAGGAAACTAACTTATAAATCGCGTTGGAGTCTTGGTGTTATTCTGTATACGCCCAGTTCGTTAAGTGGTGCCAGTAGTACAAACATAGTGCTTATTTTAGGTCATAAAACTGGTGTGTATGTTTGGGATTTTATATTTACTGTGCATCCAAATTTGTTACATTACATGCAATCGTAAATTATGAAATGAAACAGTTCACTATACTCTGCTCCAGTCTGATCTTTGTTTGCTTTAATAATGTTGTGCTATTCATTTTTATGCACATGTTTTAAAGTAAATACAATCGTTTTAATCAAAACATGACTGTTCTATTTACTCGTCAATTCAAACAATTTTTGGAGCGGTTTCTCGATATATATTTTTCTATGTAACGTGACGTGCTTGTGAAATTACACGATTTCGTTATCAAACTGACGTCAATATAAATGGCTTTTTTGTGTTATTAACCTTTTTTCTCATTTTCGTTCAAAACAATGTATTCTGAAATAACAACATACATCTTTAGAAATCGATGTCATTTCAAATTTTGAATTTTACGCCTTATCGCAATGGTATCCGAATAAAAGTATGTAATCTAGAATTTTGAACTAACTTTGAAGATAACCATTCACAGACGTAACTGTAGCTTTCACATTTTCCAATAACGCACAAAGTAAACTAATTTTTGCCGTGACATCATGTCATAAAAAAAGAAAATCTCACATAAACATGACATTTGAGACCTCTAAACAGCTCCTTATTTAAGTCTGCGAAATCGTTAACAATATAAAAATCCAATTACATATAAAATATACCTATATATGTATACACAAGTTTACGGCATTTCCCACTCGGGTTGAACAAAGCGCATCTTGCATTTTGTAAAATTTAGCTTTTCATAGATTAAAGAAAACCACAGTTTTATATCCAAAGGATAATTCAAATTACTATCAATTTTACCTCTGGGTCGTAATTGATTCATTTGCCGTCAATAAAGCTGAAACAATGTTATTTCTCAATAAGTTTTGAAAATTGTCTATTAATTAGATCAAAATGTACTTCATTTGTATTAAATGAGAACGATGCTCTTTGTTTTGACTATGACAGACGTTAACAATACGTAAGTAGATATCTTATGTATATTAGGTTAAATATAACTGTAGACGTTTCATGATTCTCACGTAGTGCTTGTTCTGTGTAATAGGTGATTATACTCATACTTAGATATTTCACATAGCGCCATCTAGTCCCAAAGTAAGCAGCACAGCGCTTGTGTTATAGGTACTAGACAACTGGTATATACTTATATACTTTTCTATTGTAAATAAATACATATTAAACATAATACATATATATAACAAAATACATATAAACATACAGACTCGGGGCGGGAGTCGAACCCGCAACCCCTGTTTACTTTCCGACGCGCTTAGCCGTTGCGCCACGGAGGTCGATTAAGGCGACGCATTGGAAATTTTCACGGCAGAGATCTCAATTTTTCTAAGTGACTTCAAAACATATAATAGTGATATTTGGTAACCTGATCTTTCATTTCACTGACTTAATTTTGCCAGTTGCGATACACGATTGGTTAACTTTTGTAACACAAAAAAAAATATCAAAGAAACCTCTTTTAAAACAGAGATTTACATTTTTCGGTGTAAAGAGACCGATTTATGTTTCTAAATTTTCTGTACAGTTTAACCTAAACATAGTCTTCAAAACGTCAGTTGGATTTTTTAAAAGTAATTACAGTTTTTCAAATAAACGAACATAACTGCTTTATTTCGTATTTTTCGTAAGCTAACACACAAGCTAACAAGCTAACACATTTGCATAGAGCAGGTCTATTTTAGATTAAATTATTGTTCATCAATACGTGGCCTTAATAGGTGAATAAAATCAGGGAAATCGAAAAATAAACTTGTAAACTGTACATCTACTAATACAAATTAACTCCAACCTATAGGTATCCTTCTAGCTTCTATAAGTGGGTTCTCTATATTACAAAATGAGAAATGAAAATATATAGAGAGTCTTAATGATACTGCATAAAAATGTACAATACAACAATATTTAACCATTGCAGACACTTCCTATTTTGCAACTATTTATTTAATATTTAGTAGTTCTTTTAGTAGTAACTAATACATTATAATTTAAGAATAATATAGTTATCTTACAAACTATACAGTCAATGCTCGATACTTGTAATCATCAACTCTGTAATTCAATATAATTATGTTTTTGACCTTCATTACTCATACACATCTGTCTAAACAAGTTATTCGAACTGTGATACTGGAGACAATATCTATGATTTCATCAGTTTATGACGTTAGTAGGAGTATTGACATAGTATTTGTTAGTTGATTGTATAAAATTTTACTATTGGATCACAAAAAATTTGAATATTTCTTCATATGATGGAACATTACAATCTAGGATTTTTAATCATATCTCTTTCAAAATGAAAACATGAGGAGTCGAAAATTTTTGTAAAATAATTCGGAGGATAGTGTCGATCTATATCTATGTCAATATTAATATTACAAAGAGGTAATCTGTGTTCGTTTGTATATAATAGATAAAATCAAAAACTACTCAACCAGTTTTAAAAACTCTTTCACCTATGGAAAGCCACAGTATCAGCGAGTAACATGGCCTGTATTTTATTTTCAAAATCTCTTCCCGTGCGCAGCCGGTGCGGGTCGCCAATGATTTATAATGATGGATTGATTCTAATCATTTATGAATACGAATTTAATGAAACCTAAATGCATCCTAAATATTGATAACATGTTATATTATGTAATGTGATAATCATAATAAAACATTTTTGTAGTAGCAATGTTAAAATAATAGCGTACAGAAAATTCCAGACACGATAACGATTATTTGCTTATAGAGAGATCGACATAGCAACCAATATTCTCGTTTGATCTCTGGTTTATTTGGATTTCTCAACCGTAGTAACCGTAGTGATAATAATAAATAATACAAACGATTTTATAAATTACGAAATAGCAATTTATAACGATAGCAGAAAGGTTAATATTCGTTATTTATGTATTATTGAATAAAAACCATTTACGGCTTCTGTTCGCGACAAGTTAAAAATATTTATGGGAAATAAGTTTATTCGATTAAAACATATTTGTGGGAAATAAGTTTATTGGACCTTTTGTCTTTATAAGTTATTTTTAATTGATGTTATTTTTACATAATTATTTTAATTTTGAAACTTCGTTATTTTCCAGTATCTACTCCAAATATTTTTTCAATTGAAAGATTATTTTGTTATTAACTTTAAACAGTTCTATTGAAATAAATGATTCTGTCTGGCCACGGCTGGCGCTCTTCTATTATTTATTCTTTGCGGCGTTGTTTCTATGCTATTTATAAATTTTTATATTTATATTTCGTTCATTTAAAATCTTGAAATCTCTGTGGTTGACATTACGCTTAAATTCAAATGTTTGTTTATAAAGCAGTTGACCTAACCTTGTTATAAGGCAATATTAAATAAGGATTCGATAAAGATAACGTGCCACTTGAAATGCAATAAAATTGAACTCGTTCAAACATAAAAAAGCACTAAAACAACTTACATACCTATTTATTGTCAGAATATTTTTCACAGAGACTAGTTATTTCTGACTTTTCTATATTAGACTTTCTATATTTAGAATATGACGTTAACACGATTCCTTACTATGTGGGTCATATTATATCGCAAATCACCTTGTTTTTCCGTGTAAATAGTATTTAAATCAGTTTAGGACATTTTTATCAGAAAGTCGATTATTAATTTGTAATTAGAATTTATTCAATCGGAACTTTCTTTTATTTATTACTTTCGTTTCATAATCAAAAATTTTGTTTAGTTGTAAGTATATTAGAATAACCAAAATAATATTTCTAAGAACTAAAGAATTAGAACTCGACTATCACATCCCGTTACCTTTAATAACATTTTTATAGAAGTAGGTGACCTACAATTCTTTGTTTTTCAACCCAAAAGTGTATCATAAATATAAACTAATTTGAAGTACTTATTAAAAAGCACACACTACATTTTCGTTGTGGAAGTTCAACGGCAAGTTCCTATAACCAGTTAACCAAAGCAGTACAGTTCAAATTCAATGCGATCGATATTTCTGTTGCGCAAAGATACCTTTGTACCATAAACTAACGTTTGACGTAAGTTCAGCGAAAGTGGGAAGTTTGACCCGTTTTCTTTGAGGATCCCCCATTGGTTTGACGTCAATGTGATATAACAGGTCAGATGTTATAGCTATTTCTGTAATCATGGTAATGTTGTACAATATAGATAGTATAATAATAATAAGACAACTGGCGATGTTCTAGTTTCACGTGCAATTTGGCAAATATGTAAAATGTATGAAGACATCTGTGCATTTCTCGATATCTTGTGACTAAATCTCTTTTGAAATATGTATCTCTTTGAAACTCACATGAAGATAAACCACTGACTTTCATATTCCAGATCTCAAAATAATTTGTCCGTGAATTTCTGCCTTATGTTTCAGTAACAAAATCTCATATGTTTGTTTCTCATTGGCAAAGCATAAATTTGTCTTAGGACACGTAAAATTAGTACCAGACTTTAGACGAAATGCCTACATAATTATATGAGACAAGAAAGTAGGTATAGCAGTGTCTGGGGATGTTATTATTTCATTTGGCAAAATATGCAGTTGGCTACTATTCAACGATGTCTTTAATATTCGAGCCAAATAGTAAACAGTGTGTTTTGTCTCGGACATATGACTAGTAAACACAAATATGACTAATGATATTGCGGTTTAAAGCAACAGTTGTTTATTTATAAAAATGAAATATAACTGTTAAATTTAAATTGTCATTTGTTTATTGATAGTTAACTTTACTAAATGTTTCATCAAACAATGTTACCAAGAAATAGAGAGAGAATATCAAAATGAATTTATGAATTTATATTATCCAATTCCATTTATTAGCACTTTAGTGTAGCATAAATCACCTAGCATTATAGACTAAACCTAATGTTCGGGTGAATCTGTACTAGTTAGCTGCAGGATAGTATAATCATCGTGCCAGCAAACTAGTAACTATTCCTGTCTCGCGTAGACAGATGTTTAGCTATAATCTATTCGGATTTATCTCCTAGCATCGTGTAAACATCTGAAATGAATCTATGCTGGTTAGCAGGATAGTAATAGGTATCATGACAGCATGCTAGTAACTATCCTCGTGTAAACTGATGTTTAGCAATAATTATAGCTATAATGATAGCTGAACATCCTAATAGATTAAAATCTAGCATCGTGCCAAACCAGGATAACGCACCGAACCAGGAAGCTAACACTAATAGTCTGACTTTTTCTACTATAAGTCTCACATTATATGAGCATATTAGTTTACTCCTACAACTTAACATTTTTTTTAAATAAAATGTTTTAAGATATTATAACGTTAGCAATTTTTTTATCTATTGGAAATGTTAACTGACTATTGACCTCAACTTTCTTTGCTCGTGTAGTTTTGTTAACGTTTAACTGCCGTTTACTGCCCTTTAATTGTATAAGTAATACAGGTTAAAGACTTTAAAATATGTTTCGTTGATTTCCGTGAACACGCTCGGTTACTTGGCATATGGCGAGGTCAAGAACCCGTCGTGGGTCCCTGACAGATGCCCTTGAACAGTGTAATAAGCAACGGTTTTTTTGAGTGAACAGCGCAAGGGTAATATCCTAGAAGCGATGTATATTATTTCCGCGAGGTAGTCACGTCTGACGGGGTCAAAAATCTACAGATCCCCGATTTGCCCTTGAGTTTTTATAGCTCGTCTACCTACTAAATAGTTATATACTTACCTGATAATAAGACGAGGGTTCGTGTTGAAACATGTCAGAATATTACTATTTAAATGTGACTGAATAAAATGAATTTTAATGGTTTTTTTGATTTTATTAATGTTCATCTTCTAAATATTTATACATACATACATAACGACATACCGTTTTCCATTCGGGGTAGTCAGAGCATCAAGCTGCAACAAAATCACACCTTGACTTGTGATTGGAACGCCACACCACAGTGAAACCATACCAACAATCCGTGCCGTGTACGTGAATTTTCGACAGGTTAGGCAGTCAAAGTATCAAATGTTATAAATAAATTAAAAAAAAACAACAATTTTAATCATTATATTTACTAATACAGCAATACTAACGAGCGAGGACGTTACCGTTCTTTAATTTTTCGTAGTGGTCGTTATTGGTTATATTATGTAGTTAGTAATGCGAGGAAAACAAAATGAAGTATTAGTATGTGCAAAACAAGTTAAAAATGTCGTAATATTTAGAATTAAAATTTCAAAACACATTACCTGACTTTTGATATAAATGCAACTCTGGGACACCTGCCTTTAGCTACAGCTTGTAATTTTTTACTAGGTATAGGAGTGTTTCGAAAACGCGACTTGTTTTAGTTTTTGTAAACACACACTGCTAACACAATTTTCACATCTAAAACATTCCATTCTTTAAAATACAACTGAAATTCATTACTTCAATTAATTAATTACTTAAATGCGAATTGTAAGAAGAATAGAATTTTTTTAAATAACTCATAGAATAACAAAAACGAAGCACGAAGAAAACAAATATGAAGTTTTATTTTTATTCGAATATGAATCAATGAACCATAAACTAATCAAAAACGACTACAAAAAACACAATTGGAAAGTTGTTGAATTTATCAAATGTATTTAACTCTATGTCGTTGATGTAGTCAATGTTTACAAAACACGCACACAAACTTAATTTTCGAGTATGAAATAGCACACATTTGAAAGATTATTTCGCGTACTGATAGGTCAAATGTAAACATGTGTGCGTGAATTTATAGGCACCGGGCCGACGCGACGTCCCGACGTTCCTCCGCGTATGTTATATATGGTGTGTATTTTTTAGCGATAGATGGCATGATTGCTAAAAATAAAATGCAGTAGTATAAAAATACGAAATACGATTACAAACAGATGAAGAAGAGTGAGGTCCGATGGCGCTATTTTTAAGTTGTTACTTAATTTTAAATTATCTATAAATTATATATAAATGTTGACGACCTCCGTGGCGCAACGGTTAAGCGCGTCGGAAAGTAAACGGGGGTTGCGGGTTCGATTACCGCCCCGAGTCTTGGTGTTTATGTATAATATGTATGTATTTACAAAAGAAAAGTATATAAGTAGTATATCAGTTGTCTAGTACCCATAACACAAGCGCTGTGCTGCTTAGTATGGGACTAGATGGCGCTGTGTGAAATGTCTGAGAACATTATTATTATTATAAATGGTAGATATCGAAATAAATTTTATATAAATTGTCAAAGTGTCTCTGTGCCTATATGAGATGCACGCCACTGCCTACAATACATAATATATTATGTGTATAAATAGTGATAGATTGCTAGCATATTGCCTGTAATAATTTATTTATTTTATTTATTTAAATATTCATTACACATACAACATACATAAAAAGAATGTTACACATAGAGAATTTGAGCGAAGGGTACATCATATTTATAATAGACATTTCTTCCAGCAGATCCGCGAGAGTGACAGTTCTATGGAAGAAAGATAGACACTGTGTGTACTTATTAACTATAATGAAACATATACCGACTAAATGTATTCCTTAGACATACACTTCTTTAAGTAGTGCTATAACAGCTCGTTTGAAATGTGCAATGGACTGGCTCTCTCGAATTCGAGGGGGAAGGGCATTCCATTCCTAACTGTTTGAACGGTAAAAGATTTAGAAAAATTTACAAGAATTTAGTATTACCTTAACAATTTCTTAATTGCGGGGAAAATTCTAGAAAACTACGAGGAATATTATTAAAGCAGCTGGCATATTGTATTTTTCTCTATTTCAAATCAGCATGGTAGGTTTTTCTTTGAATTTTTTAAATCTTTTTAAAATTGAATTTTCTACCATATGATAAATACATAGTTGACTTACAGTGTTACTGTCTTCGATACATGAAGTTACAGAATCCTAATAAAGATTAAATAATATACGTCTCACGCATTCATTCGCCATTCTTCTCAGGCACAGTCATGCGACACGGAAAAACGTAAAGTTTAATCACTGTTATTCTCAATAATGGCAAGGAATAATAAGTTTAAACAATTATCTAATCGACATTCTTTATAATTACATAAATATACAATTCAAGGCATACCTATGTATCTAAACATACATCGTATGTATATACATATTATAGGAGAGATAAAAGTTAGCCTTTCATAAATATTATATGAATTTCCCATCTTTTTTCAGCAATCGTTTAAAAAATTTATGTTTCGATATTCAATGAAAGGTGCTTTCAATTGTGGCTACTTATACTCGAAAACGTAGATATTTATATGAAAAATCAAATAAGGTTTTGATATTCGTTAAATTTATTATATCTTTCATTTGAATTAATATTAGGTATATGTATTTATTAAATTGAGGTAAGTATTTAAAAATTCTAATTACAGTTCAAGTTCTATTAGACTTTAAAATCTCGACACTACGTTATACTCTTATATTATAAGATACACCTTCTAAATTAAGAACTTACCTACATATTCGACACTTTATAATCACAGTCCGTTTTTCTTTAATGTTTATCTCGCCCAAGATATAGAAATTAAGACACAAAACAACTTTGTCTTTAACACTATTAGTTATGATAAGTCTGTAATATTTCGTCAGCGGCAACCATAACGAATTTTTATTGCGTTATTCCTGTATCGAAGTTCACCTAACTTGAACGGGTTCGGTGCCCGGTTATACACCGGTATTCGATACAGTTTTTTTTATCGTAATTAGTTGTTATGACACGGATGAACGTACAAAGGATCATGGCGCTAATTGATAAAATTTGAACGAGCAGCATAACAACCATAATGAAAATTTGCTAGATACCTAGTGATAATTTTAATAAAAATTAATACACTATCTAAAACTGAAAGCACTCATGGCATAATAATAGTCCAAAAAATAACGCGACGAATGAAATTCCAATTCGAGACTAAGTATTAAAATAAATTTACGAAAAAATTGTTATTTCATTTTATTCAGAGCAGTAAACGATCTTTTATGTAATTTACTATAGATATTATCTCGCAGCGGTAGTGGAGACAAGCCGTCAGTCGTTCTTCTCGATGACGTCACGAACACAATTGCTCTCTGCTAGAGGGCACCAGTCTTCTCTTTTTGTTTATCCGTCCGTGTTGCTAACACTTACGAAACTGTAAGTTACGTAAATTTCTTAAAAGAGGACTATTAGGGGGACGAGTAATAACTCCGAAATAGGAAAATGTAAGCCAAATGGAAATGAAATAAAAATGAAACTAAATATTTTGTGACAAATGTAAAACTTGAAACCAAGTCAATACAATATTTATTAACTTACATAATTGCTAATAGCCTAGACCTAGTTGAAAGATAAATTTAGTAATCATAAACAAAACTGCGATAAAACGTAAGAGTTATTCGCTTTTGAACTTCAGTAGTGGGAACAGAGTGGAGATTAGTTTTATCTATGTCACTCCTAGCGCTGGGCACATGGCTGGGCAATATCATTTCGACTTTGTGACGTCACAACTATGTAACGTAAAATGTTATCTTCCCTAGCTTATCACCACTATTCCCGTTGTTGAAGTTTAAAAGCCAATAACTCAATTTCTGTCAATGAATGTCAATTAACCTTTCATCAATCTTATTCAAAATGTTTAATTATTTTAATACAATGTGTAGAATATGACACATTTAAGTGCAGTCAGCCTATTAGATATTTATTCCAAACATAATATTGGAGCACAGAATCTTTTGTAGTCGAAATTTAACATAAGAAAACATTGAAGAACTTTTGCACTCATTATGATATAACAGAACGAAAAGGCTTAACTCTTCATAAGTAATTAATTACTAATACATTTACGTTACTATTTCACATTATACGAGCGACGCTGGGGTTAGACCTGTTTCAACTTTAGGTTTTATTTAAGAAAATCAAAGTAATTGCGACAGGAAAAAGTTTATAAAATGTAGAATGTACAAGTTACAAAAAAGTTAAGACATAGTTTCTCAGTAAAGATAAATTCTGAGCAGGGCGGTGCGGGAAATTAAAGAGTTAGATTTTGAACAAATAGATAAAATATTATGTTATACTCTTAATACAGTCAAAGATATAAAATAGTCAATAGTACTCTTGTAGTCTAAGATACAAAGAAGTTAACGGTACTCGTGCAGTCAAAGATGTAAACTATACATAGTACTTGTGTAGTCAAAAATACTCTTATAAAAGATGTAAATAACTTGCACTCTCAAATAAATGAAGAAGTCTATATTTTTCCTTAAAATCTCTAACTTTACGGTGAATTTTCTCATATACAAAATACGGAGAGCAGTATAAATACAATTTAAAATTTTGCACATAACATCAAAATTCAAGTGTAACAAATTAAAACCTGTTGCTAAGACGCTATTGTATTTTACATAATACAATAATGTAAATACATACATGAACATGCTTGAAGATATATCCATGTGAAATCAGTATATAGATACAAGTGTGCAAATTTAATTGTTCTATTCATGTCAGAATATGGACGAGACAGAATATTTTTTAAAGAAAAATAAGCGAGTACTGTACAATTTTCTGTTCATTTTGAACCGTGAAGTTTAAACAAAGTATAAAGAAGTATAAGTTTAAACGAAATCAAGGCTGATGAAAGAGGAAAATACTATAACATTCAATTATATTTTTTATTTCAAAACCTCAAATAGTTACAAATAATATGGATTAAAACATTTAGATAGATCATTCTGTAAAATCCTCTTCAATATTATCATCAATGTAATCAAAATTATTACTTCAATATTATTGGTACTCTTTTTATCTATCCTTCAGCCATTCATCTTTTTCTTTACTTTGAGATTACATTCAGTTTCTTTTCGACGACGCATCGAAACAATTGTTATAAGATTTTTTCTTTGCAATTAGGCTTAGCTAATAAATAGATTGCTGCACTGTTTGAAACTTTTCCGTTCAACAAGATACGTAACACGGTACTTTTCCAATTACAATAAAACAGATAACGGAAACCTCATAAAGTAAGATTGGAGAGATAAAAGGAAAACGAATGCTCACGAGTTTATTTCATGGATAGGAAAAATATAACTGACGAAGTGAGTTGTAAATCAAATAATTTTTAATACGATAAAGAAAATTAATCTTTTCCACATGATTTTCAAAATACCGCAGCCTGATTGTTTATGGCTGGCGCGTGGATTTGTAATGATTATGAAGCGGCATTAAACGGTTTTCGATTTTGGTGATAAGTGATAACTCATGTTTCTTTGGAATTCGACATAATAAATTCTATTTTCACCAATTTAGTGATAATAATAAATATATTTGTCTTTGGCAATGATAATACATTGTTTTGTATAATATATAATATTATGTAAAATTTTATTAATATAATAGATGTATTAAAGTACATTTTGCTAGTTGTAATGTATGTATGTCCTTCGACAACGATACTCAGTTTTGGTGTGATTTCACTCAGTGCATATTCCATAATCATAACACGTTCCTTCAGAGATTTTTGTGAAAAACGTACCTATGAAAAATATCCGTAGCAGTTTAAAATATAAACAGAGGAAAACTGGAAAGAGATGTTGTTAAAATTATTTAAATGATGTTATTGCTTAAGCCAATAAACTAGTCTTAATTAATAATTATAAATGTACATTTGAGTCCATTACTAAAATTTTTCTTCAAATATCAAACAAAACACGAAGATTATTAATAAATAGTTATTCGTGCACATATTTAGGTATTTACCTACTAATATTACTAACTTTTATAAAAACGACGTTGAAATTTTTCTATTCCTAAATATTTTTATTTACATAAATTTTTCCTTATTTCCAATTAACTTCATTGCATGCATATTTGTTGTTACAACAAATTCATCCATATCCATTCTGCAACACTTAAAATTATATACACCAGTTACACCAGTGACGTGGAAGTTATTTATTGGCTTTACCAATAGTATAGTTAGCCAAGAATGAGCCTAGACCAGACTAAGCGTGTCATCAATAAAGTATGCATGTAAAGTACGCACATTAGATTAAAATAGGTCTTTACCTATGAAGTTGCCGTTCTACAATACCGGACACTTGAAATATAATTTGTGTATGGCTGGCTATAAATTCTAAATTCAAATGAATGTTATTTTAAAAATATGGAATTTTATTTTCAAATTCAGTCATTTGTTTATTGTTTTGTTTTCACCTCATTTGAATTTTTTTCATTAGTATGGACACGATAAAAATACGAGTAAAGGCGGAATACGAGTTCCATCGCGGCAGCAATGCGGCACAAACGGCTCGCAACATTAACAACGTGTACGGAGTGAACACTACAAACGAACGCACGACAGTTAACCAACCGTGTACCGCAACTGTCAAAATGAAGTCAATGAAACGAAGAATCAGGATACCAAATATCACTATCATACGTTTTGTAGTCACTTAGAAAATTGGAGATCCCTGGCGTCAAAATTTCCAAAGCGTCGCTTTAATCGTTCGTCCCCGCTCCTCCTGCATGACAACGCACAACCTCAGACGGCAAAACAGACGGTCTCTAAGCTTCAAGACCTAGGGTTGGAAGTTTTGCATCATCCACCGTACTCACCAGACCTTGCGCCGACAGACTTCAACTTTTTCTAAAATTTGGACAAGTTCTTGGCAGGAAAAAAGTTCCATACCGGAGAGCCAGTACAAAATGCCTTTGAAGAGTTTGTTGCCTCCTGTAGATCTGACTTTTTCAAGAAGGGCATTGAAAACTTACCACTGCGCTGGCAGAGATGCATCGATAGCATGGGTGCATACTTTGATTCATAGAAATAAAAAAAACTTAAAAAATACTTTAACTTTTTGTGTACTAAACGACAGTTTCATAGGTAAAATATTTTATAATTTAAATTTGAATTTAAATATTAAAATATTTAAATTAAAATAAATCACATCTCTGGGATGCGAAAATACCTATTTTTATTTTACATTTCAAATACTTTTTTCAAAATGCAATTTGTATTTTATTTGAAATAATCTACATCAATATTTAGTACTTGTAAAATGCAAAATAGTTTTGTTAACTTTTTTTAATTAATATTTCGTATTTTTCATTAAATTCATAATAACTTTATTTAAGAACGCACTCATCCTAAATGTTGCCAACAATAATGCCAACATTGCAAGTCCAACTGTTTCTGTGCCACTGCCAATAATGTTAATACTACAATAGACCTGGAAACACTTCCAGGTCTATTTTCATTTGGTGGAATGATTATAAGCCCACATAGACGGAACATGAAAGATGAACTCTTCGAACAAAACTAGTGATAAAATCAGTGAAAAAGTATTTTTTTGAAGAAATTATTTTGAAAATACCTATTTTATATTTAAATACTTTTATTTATCATTTTACAAACAGTACGATATCTTCATAGAAAGCTGCGTACGCGGTTTATATGTGTGCGCGCTAATACGCACGCATTGTGGAACGCACATAACGGCATTATCTTGGGTGAATATGGGTAATTATTACTGCGCTAGTCGGAGTCGCACGCACGCGTCGCAAAATAATCCCATGTTATTTTTACAAGTAATAGGTACAATAGTAATATAATTTAGATATTCGGATATTGAATACCTACGTTGACATGATTTGAGATATTATCTAGAATCTCTGACAGTGATTGTCTTATATGTATCTTCATCAATCACGAGCTGTACTCTCAATCATTTTGGATGACTAGGTACTCATACAGTGTTCGATATAGAACAAATAAGTTTAAAATATTCCAGTAAAAATTGCTTTCGACTATTGCAAATAAGGAAGACTGATACGCTGTACGTATTAAATACATATATGAGCTTAATTATACATTGCATAAGATGTGACGAAATGTGACAATCTGTGACGTAGGGAGGACGTTCAAAATTCGTATGCGTGCTGATATAATGTTATGGATAACTTTTCTTTCTTATTCGAATCCCATTATTAAACTAAGATACATCCACGCGAAGACTTTTATTTTATACTACAGGGAAGATGGACGAGCAAATATACCAGATGGAAAAGGGATTGAAATTCATGATCATTTAAAATTCAGCTCTGGATCTGTTAGAGCCTTCCTTATTAATAATAAATACAAAATGAGCCCGTAGTCATACTGCAATCGTAAGTTTTAAAAACTTGATCTTTTTAGAAACATGTGTATGCATGATGATTGGGAAATTTTAGATCTTATCATCATTGTCGCAAGTTATACTTATTACGTAAACATATGACTTACATTCAATAAAATATATAAAACTATTATTATCTCAATACAGAATCGTATTGGCACGACGACGTAGTACGCGCGTGATGCGATAAGCAATTCAGTTTTGATAAGAATAACGATTAATCATTAAAATTAGTTTGACATTATCAGGTAGAAGAGTAACACGAATCATGATAATTTTACCTAAGAAAAGATTAAAAGATTTACTTACCCTACATTTCAACTGTGTACTAGGACTAGTAGGTGTCCAATATCTGTAAGTATTAGTAATACAAATTAATTAGCTTCATCAATATATCTTCTTACAAATATGATCTGACAACTATATATCGCAAGGAATATAAACCAAATAGGTACAGTAGATTGAAAAAAGTTTATTCTCTTTTATGACACCAATATAATATGTAAGAGTGTATTACAGAGAATACCGCTCCTAATTAAGCTCCTGCTGTAAGGGTTCATTTTGTTATAGAAATATTTTTTTTAATCTATGGTTTTTAAAATATAGCTTTTAAAATATACTGTAAAATTTGTTTTATAGGTATCATTCATGAAGCTCCTTGGTATTTATCAGAGCTAGTTAGTTACACAATGACATTAATACATAGTTTATTGTCCTTGGGAAGGCAGGTAATGATACATCTACACAAAACATCTATCATAAACTATTTAAGTATAATTAGTTCACTTTAACTACACGCGACAGGTTAAAAACGCATTTGCTAATGGTTGAACTCGTAAGTCATAACTCATAACCTATATGGTTCTGGGATGGAATAATATCGACTGAACAACGTTTTATTCTCTACATTAATAAGCATCAGATCAATGCAATTAAATAAGTATGCTGTTCTGCGCTGATTCAAAATTCTAACCGACTAGCATCATTATCGTTCTGACCTGAAAGGTTAAATAATATTTTCAATGTAGGACGTTTTCGCTATTTAGTTTATATAAAAGTGTTGCAAGCTCATCTTCCCTAATAACAAACTTAAGCGATACATTCATTATTTATTCTTTCCTATTCGTTTATAATTGCGGTGCAACGAGTGGACGTTATTCAAAAATAAGAAAAGTATTGTATTCTATCAATACACAATTGGTGAGTAGACACTGGTTTCTTGTTCAATAACAAGAAACCAGTGCCTACCCACCCAATTTATTTTGACAATGAATAGCTAAATATGAGCTATATGTCACTACTGTACTATATCTTTACGCTGTATCCCTAACGACGGAGAGCTATGCGTCGTGGTCCTTACATACAACAGCTCTTGATGCAACAGACCGCTGCAGATTTGGACGCTACGCGCCATCGCCACACTGCAAACAGACTCCTTATTCTAGTTACCATTAGAAAGTGGTCCGTTGCCAGATCGGCTTCTCTGTGCGCTCTTGTGTCCATAACCATAACCCTGTCTTGAGACGCACCCAGAGCAGTCTCGGGTTTACACACTTATACTCAGTTACATAATTAACCAAACGAGAGGACAGTAAAACACCCACACCTTAGCATCCCCTTTCTTCATGTGGTACCCTTAACTACAAAGCGATGCCCCATCCAGGCAAGTCGGCAAGTTCACTGCCCTTTCGCTTGGTTTCACTCAAGCATAACACATCTAATCTTCTTTCTTCCATAATATTAATCACTTCATTCATCTTCTCTTCAATCCCACCTCTCACATTCCACGCAACTATTCTACACTCCTCCCTCCACTTCTAGCTGCGAGGTGCTCAGCGACGTGCTCAGAACTGCACTCTGCTCACACCAGCTGGGAAAAACTGTTGTACGTCGCTTTCGGGAGACGCCGTAACTCTTTCGCATACGTTGCGTCTCATGGTGTACCTACACAGGAGAGGAATTGCAGCCCTGAAAAGGGCTGGCAGGGATCGCGACGAGCACGCTTCTTCAATTAACCCCCAAATTGAAATAAGTAATGACGAAATAAACAAATGACGTACCGACGACAAAATAATGAGGGGTCGCTGGTCGTGTTACTACTTGACTTACATCGACAATTAGAAACAAGAAACGGAATGTTACCAAGTTAGGTACTATAGCGCGTTTTATTAAAATAAGTACATGAATGAAGTATCGCATTATAATTTAACATAGAATTAGTTCTTCGGTAGCAACGATTTATACATGAAGTAGGGTATGTATTTATACATGAAGTAGGGTATGTTATCAATCTTATTTTAGTATTAATTGTGTTATTACATTATATTGTTTAATATTATATTGTTTAAATTTCAGTCATTGAATGACATGTTTTTAGTTGAAATTATGAAATGTAATTTTTTGAAAAAACGAACTTTCCAAAATAAAACCTGTCTATTTATATGAACATCACGAACAATTAGTTGGTAGATAGCAGGATTTAAGTCTCTAAATAACAAAACCGATAGTGCTAATCTGAGACACGCTTTATCTAAAGTTTATAATATTATCGTAGTTATTCATTATAGAATTAATTGAGGAAAAATTAATCCGATAACATTGATCTTAAATATTTTTGAATGAAAATAACAATGTGATAGATAATTATTATAATTGTAATAACATGTCTTGACGTCAGTAGGGGATTATTTTTTAATAACTAATGTAAAAAAAACCTCTGTGCAAACATTGATATCATTAAATTATATTTTGGTAAGCAGTTAAATAATATGCATTTTTATAATTTTGTTATGAACAATGTTAGTAATTTGACCATTTTTTTTCTTTGTAATTTTTTCAATTTATAAAAAATTTATATAATCCAGATCACACTAGTTCAACAGCGGTGGGCTTTGAACTTGAGCTTACTTTCTTTAAACTGTCATCAAAAAACTACTGACGAATTACTAACGAGTCATGGTGTCACGCATTTGTAGTTATAATCATATACTCTATAGTATATGATTATAACTTATAATATGATTATAACTACAAATGCGTGACACCATGACTCGTTAGTAATTCGTCAGTAGTTTTTTGATGACAGTTTAAAGAAAGTAAGCTCAAGTTCAAAGCTCAAGGTGTATCTATATACACCTACTAAATCTGCCGTATCACGCTAAAGTCATGCAACTTTCGTGAAGCTGATCTCAGATAACCGTTAGTTAAAGTTAAGTATTATTTTTCGTAATAAATTTTTATCTATTAAAATATTTAATTAATACTTTTAGACAATACATTGAGTTGAACGAAAGAAATGAAGACTTACCTATTATATAGTAAAACTCTAAATCATTAATTAATAAATTAGAGATAAAGGTGTTGCGCATGGCCAAACCTTTCATATAAGAGTGGTTACGCGACATACCGCAACTTAAATTTCACGATGTGATGCGTTACAAACTTTATAAACGGTTAATGTTATTTACATGTAGGTATAAAATACATGAGCTATGTTGTGATTAGGTTTAACTCGTAGACATTTATATAAAAAATATACCTGGTCAAAAGGCTAAAATTGAAATGCTTAATATGCTTGAAATTTAATTTCAGAATTTGTTTCTATTAAATAATTATAGCATTCAAATGAATAAAAACTAAAAACAGAATAACAGTGAGCATTCTACCCTAATATAATCACACAAACAGAATTTGTTAACTAAATCGTTTCAAACTAAAACAGAACAAAATGTTTATTTTCTCTAACAAAATAAAATGAGTACAAAGAACGTACCTATTATCAATCACAAACAAAAATATTAGGGGTTAAATTATGAAATTATCGTTTCGTACTGAAAAATTAAAATATTTTTTGTGTAGGACGAAATATATTTAATCAAAGTATTTACCCTCGATGTCTTTACATTTTTGAAGACCTTTGCGACAGAACTTTGGGGACCTGGACTTCACAAACTGTGCGAAAGCATTTTGTACTTCCTGGGAATAAAATTTTTCCCGTGTAAAAAATTGTCCAAATCGCGGAAAAAACTGAAGTCGGTTAGTGCAAGGTCTGGCAAGTATGAAGGATGACGGATGATTTCTAGCTGCAGGTTTCGTAGTGTTAAAATTGTTTCTCGACCAGTGCGAGGTCTTGCGTTATCATGGAGCTGTAATGCTGAAGATTGATTGACGAATCAGGGCTGTTTTATGCGTTGTTCACTTGCGATCGTAAAGAATCCACTTTTCATAACACGTCACAATTCCGTCCAAAATCCCTTCATTTCTGTGTCGGCTTAAGAAGGTAAGACCAGCAAGTTAATTCACGAGGCACCCATTTTTTAAGTTTTTTAATTTTACCGATTTACTTCAAAGAGGTCAATATTGTGGTATGCTAACGTCAAACCACGCCGCTAATTCCTTGGTAGTTTGATACGGATTGCCTTCAACCATAACCATCGATTCATTGTTGTGTACCTTGGTGGCTGGTCTTTCTCGTAGTTAATTCTCAAAGTCACAGTTTCCACTACTAAAGCGGTTAAAACAAAAAGGTATGGTGCGTTCGTTAGCTGTATCGCCTTCAAACAGCATTGACATTACGGGCAGTTTCTGCTGCGTTAGTGCCACGTCAGAACTTGTATTCGAAAAAAATTATCTGATTTTTGTTGTATCCATCTTTACGTTAAAAGCTAAATGTAAAAGCAATTGAAAGTCGAACAATTTAATTATTTTTTTTAACTTAAAATGTTAGTTTTCGTGTGAAAAAAGTTTCACTATGAAATCTGACACCATGCATGTATAATTTTAATTCAGTGACCAGTGCGTTAAAACGACAATTTCATACTGTAACCTCTATTGTTAATCACTCATTATCAAGTATCTAAATCACATACGTCATTGACATGCCAATCTTTGAAAAAGTTTTTGGTCTTGGAATTGATTGGGACAGTTTAAGAAGGTCCATCTGTTTTTATGGCACTTACACCTCTTGGTTTCGTTTCGCGAGGAAGTTCTTGTATATAGTCATCATTGTTTATAACATCTGTCTTAAGCATATTAATTGTCAATTCTTTGAAATCCTCTTCATAGTTTTGAATTTTGGCGATACTTACGACACACCAAAGGCGTGGTTACGCGTATCTCAAGCAACTTGAGATAGCGGAGTTCGCTCGTATTTGTAAGACGTGTGTCTGATTGCGCTCAAGTACTAACTACATTTAAAATTAAATGAGTTTAACATGCTTCGCGTAACAATCATTGAACTTGCACGAGTTGGACATTGATAATATAAATAAAAGTATCTTAAATTATAAAAACAAGTTTTGCTCTGAGGAGATATCATTAATTGAACATAAATAACAGTAGTTAGGCGAAATTAATGCAAGTTAAATCATATGACTTTAGTGTGACACTGCAGAAGTACCACTGCAGAATACTTTATACATTGCATAAATTTTAATCACGTGTGTACATCATCTGTTCATTCAATTTCCTTTGTTTAACATAGCATAAATGAATACAAAAAGGTAAAAATCAACTGTTTAGTTTCAGTTGAAATGTACACGCGATATAACGCACACATGCACACACACGTAACACGTAAGTATCAAGCGTGTCGTGTTTTCTGTTTTCGTGTACAAGTTCTTTGACCATCAACGTCTTAGTTCATTGAATACCTACAATCTTAGTTTAAAGAATATTTCTTTATTTGAATTCAATTGATTTAAATCGAATTGATAGCTGCGTTAATTATTATTTCAATTACATTAAATAATTACTTGTTATCATATGGGTACAAAAAAATAATATTAATAGTATGTTAAACGAATCGTAATTTTTAAATATTTTAAGTTAAAATGAGTTAAAATCCATCGTGATTAGTTTATTAATACTGTAAAGAATAAAAGGCATGCGTAATTAATAATGAGAGGCACAAAGTTCGCCCGTTGTTACAATTTCTCGTTACTGACTCATCTCATATATATTACTCCATTTTGTGATGGAATCACGTGTCGAATCACACAAGAGACGCGTGCTATTACACAGCAACATTGTGAACGTAGAAGACTGACTGTCTCACTAGGTATATATTGTATCTGGTTATGCGAGCAAAAGCAAAACAAAAGAAATACCTGAATATTAGTATGTAGATGTAGATAGATTTCGCAGTTCCTTTGTTAATTTAATGCGACAGATTGAGCGTATGATTTAAAGCTTAAATTGGTTTTACTACGTAAAATTTTCCTACAATAATTTGAAGACGAAAATTATTGTATACTTACCACAAACCGTAACGATTTAAATTGAATACTGACTTGTATTTAAAGATGGTTTATTGGTGCTTAGGATGCTTGTAATTTATTAGATTTTGGAACGCAACATGTACCCACATAAAATATAATCTAAAAAAACCACTACTTTCGTTAGGTAAGCCGTAAGCCGCAATCAATAACAGATTTATGGACCAACTAGGTACGCTAGCGCCAAAAGTCGTTTGTTGAACAGCGCATGCTCAATGGCGTGATTATTACTTTCTAAAATACAAAATTGTGCAGGGCTTATGTCGATAGCCAGCTTATAACTGGTATTGAACGTCTAAAACCAATCTCGTTCTAGAAAAGTGACAAAGGAAAGTTCTTAAGAAATGGCTTGCATACTTTCGACTCTTTTTTGCTTATGGCTGATAGAGATGTCAAAGATTTCTAACAAATGTTCTGTCTTGCTTGATATACACAGTTGACAGTTGACCTAACTCGTGTTTGCGTCTTCATTCGCGTGCATTGACTTTGGATTGTCATTGTTTTATATGCACATATTTATTATCGGGTCTGTTTATGGTATATCAATGAAACATAACAAACTGATCATTGAATACAACAATATTGCTTTATTAAATATGTACCTACCCACATGATGCGCGAATAACTGATATAGGTACCTACCTAGTATCTACTTACGTTGTTTTCAAAGAGTCCGCCTATGCAATTTGGTGTGTTTGCTGACCTGATCTTGATATCTAAAAAGACTGAGAATATTGTATTTGGACACATGCAACTTCAACTCTATCTTAAAATCCTTAAACGTGGAAACCGTGAAGTAAAAAAAATCTCGATAAAAAATATTTCATTGTTCTGAATTTTTTTTTGCACAAGATTCAGTTACATCTCCGAAATTCTACGGAATTTTAAAATCATTTGCACTAAAATGGATAGGTAATTATAATATCCCAAATTACAA
Organism: Zeuzera pyrina; assembly: GCA_907165235.1. NCBI lineage: Eukaryota > Metazoa > Arthropoda > Insecta > Lepidoptera > Cossidae > Zeuzera > Zeuzera pyrina. The sequence goes on from OU015624.1 coordinate 18,396,274, forward strand.
TTATGTGCAAAAACAAATGTTGAGATTTCTCCGCGCTGAAATATGATCAAACCACAACTGCGAGAACCAACTTTATTATTATCGTAACAGGGCGCGGGGGTAATGAACGAATTCGGTTGCGCTGGACTGCGTAGGCATGCATTTAGCTCTTGATAGGTATACATAGTTAGTTATACAAGTATAGTGATTATAACTTCGCAGTAAAGCAGTACAAATACCGAATGAATTAGAGTGGCCAAGTGTTCTAATTTTTACGGAACGTCTCAATTGTCAAGACTTTGAGAACACTAATTTTTCACCAGGTGATAAAGTTATCACGAAAGCATATTATGTGTGAATGTCTGGAGTATTATTATTATATTTTCTTTATGCACACGTATAAAGCGCATTGCATATGGTTTGAGCTTTGTCATACTTTTAGAAGGTTGCCCCAAGTTATCAAATTAAGTATTATATTTTAATTTTTTGGGTCAAATCTAGTAATTTAAATTTTACCCTCTTCCTGTTGACCGATTGATTTGAAATTTGGTACACACCTTAAGTTCTGATGACAATAAAATTATGTAGATTCAGTATTATCGTAAATCTAATCTAATCTTAGTCTATACACTAAATAGAATGAGAAATATTAAGTAATGTCAAATATGAAATGTAACGGGAGCACTGATCACTATGAACACGTTATCAATTCTTCCTCACAACTATTATGTACTTGACTATTCGACGGCTTCTCAACAAGTGAACTCTTACAAGACCAAAATCAGGCTTTTATGCAGCCCCACTACACGCAGGAAATCCATTCTACCCTCGTTCTTGTTACTAAAATGTTACAAAATATCACATGTGGGTACTTTATGTGATTAAAATTAATGTAGAACTAACTCTCGGACTTTCCTGACAATACAAATTACGTCCTCGTAATAGTTTTTCTTGCGTATAATCTCGTACAATATTATAATTTCTATGCCAAAAGAGAGATTTAGAAGATTCGAATTAAAATATTAAACGATTAAAATTAATAAAGGTAACAATATTATCATAAACTGTTTCGTCGATACTGGGATATGCAACAATCGAAAGTGTTAGGATGAAAACTATTAAGAATAAATGTCAGCACACGATGTATAAAAATATGAAAATTCCCGTTAAAACAATTAACCCTTTTAGCATCGGCCTTCCTGATTACTGATTACGCCCTCGTAATACAATGGTTGGCAAGTAACGATTAAATACTAAAAAAAATATACTAATGTACCTACTTACAGATGCATAAAATTTAGATTGCTCAAAAATTAATTTTTTTTGCCTACTAATTAGAAATTTGCTTTCTAATGGATCAGCATACCCTCAGGTTTAAGTAAGGGAAAATACCGTTTTATTTTCATGGTCAAATAAATTATTTCGAGAAACCCAGTTACAAAATATTCTAAACGTCAGCCAATTCAATTCACCAATACTGTGGAAAGTTAATCTGAGAAGAACTGATGAGAAATCCAGACAAGTATCACTTTCAAACAATAAATTTAGGTTGATGTAGCTGTGAAACTCACCCTTTACTTTAGCTGTGATACAAACCCTTTTATTGTCGCTGTAAGACACTTATTTTCGTTGCGGGACATACCTTTTTATTTGGGGTACACACCCTTTTATTTGGGGCACACACCCTTTTATTTGGGGCACACACCCTTTTATTTGCGGGACACACCCTTTTATTTGCGGGACACACCTTTTTATTTGCGGGACACACCCTTTTATTTGCGGGGACACACCCTTTTATTTGCGGGACAAAATACTCTCGCCTAGTAATGTTCATGCATGGCCATTGGCACAAACCAAGGTCACAATTAAAACACTGCAGTGGCACAACAAGCAGAACAATGTCATCATAAAATCAGAATTTGTCAGATACATAGAATAACATTGGACATTCATATTATTATCCAGCTACTTTATCTTGATATGGTATTGACATTACATTGAAACTACAATTTAAGATATTATGGTTTAAGACAAATAAATTCATGCTGTGACTATGTGTTAGGACATTTGTTACTGACAAACTAACGTCTATGAAATTTAATAACACGTAATGTTAATTACATGGATTTGAACATTGAACAATATTAATCATTACAATAATGTTCAATATCACTTGTTTTTTTTTCTTACACTGATAAACCTTCGTCACCATTGTCACTTTAAACAATGTGATGACAAGCAGAATAACTGTTCATTAAGCACGTGGTAAATTCACACTTCTGATATGTTAAATATGATATATAACGGGAGCACTGATCAGTACGAACACGTTATCAATTCTTCATCACAACAATTATGTACTTCGACGGCTTCTCAATAACTGAACTCTTTACAAGACCAAAATCAGGATTTTATGCAGCCCCACTACACGCAGGAAATCCATTCTACCCTCGTTCTTGTTACTAAAATGTTACAGAATATCACACGTTAGGCACTTTATGTGATTAAAATTAATGTGGAACTAACAGTAACGAAATAAAAACTAAAAATTTGAAACTAATAAAATAAGTAAAAGTTAAACGGTTTTCTTAAAAATAAATATAATAATGATGTAGATAATGTACTAAAGGATAAAAAATAATTACGTAGGTCCTAGGTACCAGTCATCACACCACTCTTCATTAATGCCCTCACCACTAGGGTATTGATCAGACTAATAAAACCGTTTTAAAAATAAAATTTCACGCGCCTCACGATTTTTTTAACGGTTTTATTTTGGTTGTCTCCGTTTGAAAAACCAAGCTTCGACTTTTTTAACTTTCCGTCGCGAGAGGAAATTATATTGAAACTGGCAACAGTAGAATGGAATCTCCATAATGGACAGAGTACACAACATTGTGGAGTTAACTACAGTAAATCGTAAAGTTTCTGGTAATGACGCTTGATATTGAATTTGGAATAGCGTTTATATTTGGAATAATTTGTTAGGAACTATATCGTCGATCTTTCCTAATTTCAACTGGCATAGGACTCCCTAATTATAATTATTCTCTTTGTACTTACTTTCCATATAATACTTACTTTGTAATCCAGGGACCTAGCTGTTTTTGCAGTCAGCGAGGGCACCCACCGGCAAGAGGCCGTTGCACCGGAATAGTTTCTCCGTCCCCATGAGGGGCGAGATGACAACCTCGGTCCAATAAATGTTCCGATTTATTTCACAAATAATATAAACGACAACGCAGGACAGATGTGTTAGGCAAAATTTAGGAAAAAGTATTTTTCGTTTTATAGTTTTAGTTATGTATGTTGAAAAGTGCTAATAATAAAATAACAGTCCTGTATATACCAGTTTTTAAAGTTAATACAACGGTTTGTCAGTTATACATTATTAAGTACATCATGAACGAACGAGTTCTTATTGTGATAACTAGTTTTAACGAGTTTCCCGACATTTTGATACTGTTGCAATTGCAAAACACAATGATCACTCGTTAAAATTATTATCACGGTAAAATGAACGGGTCATTTAAATTGTATAATATCAAATTAAAGTCGATATCACACGATTATTCTACGCTTTTACAAATAAAATCATTTTTAGATAGAAACTTATTGGGTTGGTAGAAAAGAATTGGACGCTTTTAAGTAAATTTATATTTTAGTATATTTCTAAATCAAAAACAATTTTTTTAAATATCTGTTCTTTTCGACTAATAACAAATGTAGGTATATAAGTACGTATTATGTTTATGTTCATATAAGCCAGTGTATTCGATAAATTATTGGTTTCTTTGCTTAAAAAAATTATTTCTAGTGATGGTACCGGGTGAGGTGACTGAAGGTAGTAGCGCAAAAACTTCCAGTCAGTGCAAAAAAACTACTTATGTCGTTTCGGTTTTGGTCATAATTTCGGCAGATTTGCTGCCGAAATCCAAATTTCAATTTTGCTCCAAAATTTGCTAACATTGAAGAGGAAGGTTCGGTCATACACTTTCGCTAATAAAAATAGCAAGCAAATTCGCTGTTTACCCTCCCGGCATATGACAGCAAGGACGTTGATTTTAGTAATTGCGGTTTGATCATATGTACAAGAAAATTACATAACCAATTAAACAACTGGTTAGGATGTTGTAATTAGGTATCCATTTTTGTAAAAATCTATAAGAAATTCTGTAGAATTTCGGAAATCTAACTGAATTTTAGTCGAAAGCAGTTTTTTCTGGATTTTTTGTTGAGATTTTTTTCTCCAGTGGTGTTAACATATTAGAGGATTTTAAGATATAAAATTGAAATTATATGTATCCAAATATGTCCTCTTAAGTCTCCAAACCAAGTAACCAAACACACCAAAGTCTGCAAAGGCGGAGTCTTGAAATAAATAGACCGATTATCGCTTTTCATTGTATGTAGTCGTGATGAAATCTGATATACTTTTGTTAGGACTCGTTAAAAACGAGGTATCCCTTTACATATTTGCGTAAAAAAATAGAAAACGGACTGTTTTTATGTACTTATCGTATGCGTATCTATAATTGCATAAGTACTATACTTACATATTTTTGCAACGTGCAAATTAATTTATTTACTATAGATACTAATAATCCACAAGAGATTGAAATCAAAAAGTAGGTACACAATCATTTTAATGGGGAAAACAAAAATGAACTACGTAAAAGCGCGAAAACAAATTATGAAATAGCTATGATAAAGACATTTTGTTTTTGTTTCAATAGATATTTATCTATTATTTGATAAATTAAAATTAAAACGAATTAAGTATGCACAAACAAAAAGATTACTAGAATTGATATTATTAAATATGTTTTGACGAAAAATTGTTGTGAACCTCCTCTATATAATTTATAATGTAGTTACATAACTACAGAATCTGAGTGAATTTCAAAGAAATATATTTGACTCATGGTTATGGATCTTGCCGTAATTTAGTGAATATATATATATTTAAAATAAATATCTAATATCCAACGTTATTATGTATCTGCTTATGTGTAAAAATAAATATGTGCCCTTAACTTAGGTCCTATAGCTTTAAATAATATAGAAAACAAATCGATATCATTCGATAGATTGTTGAAATCGGCTTTTGTGATGTATCTTTGTGACGTAGTAATATTACATCTGTAGTATGGGTATGTGCCTATGTACTTATTTAAGTATGTACTATGTACATAATACATACGTACATAGATTAATTATACTAATCTAGGTATGTAAAAATACTTTATCATGAACACTTAAGAATTATTCACAGTTCAATTTATTAATAGCTCATATCTTGTCTGGGAATTTTATTATGATATATGTATTATTTCATAATTGTTTGGAAATAGCGAGTAACGATTAGATACTAAGAGCCCTATGACGAAACGTAAGCACTTGAATTTAGGTATTGGCGGGCTTGGACATGCATGTTGTATGCGTGCGACTTTCGTAGCTGTACTGTAGTTTGAGTAACGAAGCTCAATATAAAATAATAATAATAGTAATGACTTCAATATAAAATATAATTTTGATACTTTTCCGAATCAATTTTCGATTTTTGTTTTTACATTTTTTTTTATAAAAGAGGGGGCAAACGAGCAAGCGAGTCACTTGATGGAAAGTGATCACCGCCGCCCCTGGATACCTGTAACGTCCGAGGAGTCGCGGGTGCGTTGCCGGCCTGGGAAAGGAGGGGAAGGAGAAGGGGAATGGGGTAGATGGGCCACCGACACTCTCTCTCAACGAACGAAACACAACAGCAATAGATGCTGTTATTTCACGCCGATATTCTGTGAGAGAGTGCTATTTCACAGAGCGAGCCGGGTAAGCTGGCCCAATTTGTAGCTCTATTTGTTTATATTTAAATAAATACATATAATATTTGTAATTAGTATTAAGTGTTCACGAGGCGTTAATGCCTGTAAAGGAAATGAAATAATAATAATATTTACCTGTCTAGCGCTACTAGTATTAGGGTCGGTTGCCTAGAAACCACTAGTTAAGTAGTCATGATTAGGTATAATTATCCTTTACTAATCAAAACTCAAGTTCGTATCCTTTACTGATCAAAAATAACTTCACACCGTTGTAATAAAGCTGAACGTGATGATGAATGCACTTTATTAATTAAGTAATTAACTCCAGTTCTTCAAACAGAGAAATTCGTAGAGAAATTGAATGGCAGTTTCACAGACAACAATTCTCTAAATATTTATTTTGGAATCAGAAAAGTCTAAAATACATAGTTCAATTATTTAAGATAAAAAGGTCGTCAATGTACAGACATGGCTTTGTTGCTGTTTAGCAATAAAATGTAGATAGATGTCTCTGCTATGTACGTTTACAGTATAAAATCAATCAACGAAAAAACCACTATAAGCTAAACCGATATTACAGATGCAACTTAACTAAAAAGAGCTCATTTCAGATCTCAACTTTTAGACGGCGGATCACGATAAAACAGACCTAATGTGTAACTTGACTGTAAGAGATCCAACTGTGAAAACCATCTTTAAATTCTTGTTGCTATTGTGAGATGCTTAAGTTGTTGTATGTACTTAAGCATCCAAAGAAACAGATAAAAATTCTAAAAAGACTCTTTTGGTTCTATTGTTATCTTTATTTTGCGTACCTCTCAGGTTATTATTTTATACTTATATGTTTAATTTACAGATGTAGATCAACTTACAGTTTAATTATTTGTATGGTTTTTCAATTTTTAAATAGGAAGCTTAGGATTATTTATTATTGAATAATTTTCTATCGGTTCAGCCGTTTTGAAGATTAGTCCGAATAAATAGTCCGTCAAAAATATAAACAACGCGTGTTTGGGTTTTGTCAACGCGCGAATAACCACATTATAAGTTCAAAAAAAGGCCTTCTTTAAAAATAATAAACAGATAATTCAATTTTATTTATTTAGCTATCATCTTGATAGCCTGGCTTGCGATACTTCTTGTAAGCTAGCTTTACTTTAGAACTTTTTTTATTTAACTTTACTACTAGTGATTACATTTAAAACACAATGTTTACATGCCTAAAAAAAATGCAGGAAATCAGAAAGTCATAATAGACTCATGGAACAGAGAAGTCAACACTGGCTCAAAACAAGTCAATCGGCGTATACGGGTTGCAACTTCATGTTCTCGATTGCGATCGCTCGCATTTTCTCGTACAAGTAGTACCTCGACAAGCGCTCGCGCGGGTCTGAGATAAGAGATACACGTGTCTATAGCGCGTATATTATACTGATTTTATTATGTTTGTTACATTTATTACACTGATTTTTTTAAAAAATAATTTCTGTTGTATACCTATTGTACATTGAATGAAGTTACATTACATATCGTTTTTTTATGCTATTGCTTTTCTCGGAATTAAATCGACATTAAATCACGACACTTTATCCTTGAAATAAACCTTATATAATATTTTTTTCTGTAAGAAGGAAGAAATTTGTAACATTTTCACAACATTAATATTCAATAAGAACATGTACTTGATCTCAATATAGAAATTGTTATAACTCCTCGAAACAATGTTAATTTGGAACTAAGTAGCGCATCTAAGAATTTCCCATGTACACTGTAGAATGGTTATTGTAAGATATTATAAAATAAAAATGAAAATACGCAACATTAATAATCAAGAAGAGAAATGCATTTATTATAAACTACCAGCAGAATATTAAAAAAAAGAAAAGTTTCTGAGAATAACAGTGACTAAATATCACTATTTCGCACAAAAATGTCAAAGGGCTCTTAACACCCATGGATTGATTTAGGTAACTCTTGTACTAGACGGCGCAACACCAAAGTGAAATGAGTTCCCGATCTATTTTTTTAATAGACGTTCATTTTTTATCAATACACGCAAGAGTTATGCGCGGTGACAAAGAGGCGAAAAGTTAAAATCACCAATTTAACGATGAAAAGCATAAACGATGAAAGAATATTTAACTTTGGCATTGTTTTTTCTGAGCTTTGATTTTTAAGTAATTGTTTTTGTGCTCATAAATTTTTATATTCTTTATTATATGGATCAACTTAAAACTTAACATTATCTTAAATAATAGACTTCCTCAAAATTGCCGCTTAGAAAGCAGTCATTGCTTAGGGTACCCAGCAAATAGACTTGTCGAGCGGCGGTAGGAGACCACTCATTCCTTATAAATTTGGAAGATCGTTGGTGTGGGACGCCACTTGTGTCGATACACTTGCTGTTTCCCATGGACCAGCGACTTCCAAATCAGCTGGTGCCTCAACCAGCACTGCTGAGTACTTGAAGCGGCGTAAGTATGCGATTCTCTGCGGTAGGTAAGTTTCATATATATGCCCTTTGCAATCGAAATTTTGGGTTCCTGAGGCCCCGAAGCTCATCGACTGGTTTCTCATATTTGTAAGAGACAACACGGTAGACCTGCTGGTTGAAACTTCGGTGGACCAGCGGGCTGGCAGCTTCTTCCGCCAACGAATCACTTTGGCTATTCAAAGTGGTAACACTGCCAGTCTATTGGGTACCTTAACCAATTTTTATATTTATTATACTTAATACTGCTAGGTATGTAATTACTTTCGATGTTCATTGTGATAAAAATATTTAATGATTGAAGTCATATTGAAGTTCGTTGACGAGTAGGTACGAAATTTAAAATTTCGGGGTAAAATATCTTATTAATTTTTATCTTATTAATTAACACACTGATCTGATTTTATTTTAACGATCTTATAAAATTTAAAACAATAATTACCTATTATGTCGTCATTTTTACCATGAAGGTATCATTTTCTGTACATAGGTACATATTTACTTGCGTATCACGTAAATAGCATAGCTTGAGTATATGGAACGGTGGCCTATTCGTTAGTTGAATTACCTGGAAAAGCCTCGATTACAGTGTGAGTAGCATTAGATATAAAGTAGGTGAGTATCATAAATAAACGTGAGTCATAATGTAAACCATGCCGACATCGTACAGCAGCGTACATTCTGTTGCAATGTAATACTTTTTGGTTATACCTGATCGATTTGATTCACCAATAAATCTGTTAGGTAGAGTAAAAATAAATTATTAATATACGTAACATTAAAGTTCAATTAATAATTAAGTAAACTTTTACAAATGAGTCATGCAGTTAATGTTAAAGTCATACGCAATTTGAAGAATGCCTTGTTGCGCAAGACTAGGGTTGCCAACACTCAATGAAAATTTTGGCATTTAATGGGAAAATATCGGTACGGCCAAAATAAAACCGGGACTTCTCAAAAAAACATTTTTAATCATAGTAATAAACAAGAAGTACAAATTTCTACTGAAAATTCAAACAAAACAGACAGAATGAGAATCAATGAACTACTTACTAGGTATATACAACACGTTTAGTTTTTCTTCTTAAAAGAATATTTATTTCGGGATTTGGCGCATTTCAAAAGATTTTTATTTTTAATTACGTAATCGTAAAATTCACAATATGTTTCACTTAATTTAACCCTTTATTTATTTCGGATTCAACATGTTAATTTGGATATAACAATAGCGAAACTGGCAGGTTGATAAAATAAATAAGTTGTTGATGTTAAAAATTGGGACAATTTGCGTCCCTCCAGAACTGTCGTCGGGACGCGGGCAAGGGGCCCAAAATCGGGACATCCCGATTAAATCGGAACAGTTGGCAAGCCCACGCAAGACACACATCTAACAGTAACTTTATATAACATTGATTTTTATATTTACGTTGTTTTTAAAATCTATAAATAAATTTGCTTCGAAGTTACAGGTTATTAAAGCTATGTATGTTATGTTCTAAATTTCGAGAGACGCGATATTTTATTTTACAAACAAACCCATGTAAGTAGGTTAATACGTTAAAACAATATCTACTTAATTCGTTCACGATTTACATACTTATGAGAAATCGTATAATCTACAATACTTTTAAGTAGACATATAGATGTAGGTACTTAATTCTTGATCTCAAGAAACTTTGGATAGACTATATAATATATAATAAGCACTAATTTTCAAGACTGAACTATTAGTTACATGTATACTAAGTAGTAATGCACCGAAACTCGTTTCACGTTCGGAGAAATTGAAACCGGTGGAATTTGTGTACCCATGGAACTTTGGTAGCTTAAATTACCAACATTAACTAAACTTGATAATAAATTATCGAACCTAAAGACAAAGGTAGACAAAGGTTATGAAATATGAACACTAAAATAAATTGTAAATACTTTTTATAAAGTAAATAGCATCACAATGTTATTATGGTACTACCTACATAAGTATCAAAAATTATTACTTTATGTAATAATCAGCGCTGTAAATTTACAACTAATATTACTTAACTGACAGTTAATTGATAGTTTTATTTACTGTTAACAAAAGTTCGGCTGCATTTCAACCTTGTTATCACCATCTTGGCACATATATATTTGAAACGATTTGCGGTCGAAATCGGCAGACCCCACACTAGGTGCATCTCTAAAATTGAGTGTCTTCATATCTGGTAGTGACTAGTTTACCTCGTTATTAACGAACTGTAGTAAAAACGTAATTACTACAGATATAGATATTATAGCTATTTATAAATGTGGAATATTATTTTTTATAGATTTAGATGTTTCGGGTTAGTAGTTAAACATAATTTTCGGAAACTAGGTATATTGTTTATTTCGGTAAATGGAACCTTCACTATTTATATATGATGAGTCATATTCGTTACTAATTCCAGTTATTACCTACGTAGGTACATTTAGAACGAAAATAAAAACTACTATTTATGTACATTCAAGTTTGAATCAGTTCCACCAAATTTCATGGGGGTTTTCTAAGACCTCGCTGTATTGCGCAAAAACTTTAATGTAAGGGCATTGACGCGTTGTAATGACTTGTTAACAAAAGTAAGAACTATATTCAGGAATCGGTTCATTCGACCGTTACGAAACATAGATGTAGGAAACAAAAAATTGTTTTTATTATAAACCCTATGGAAAATAACATACATAAGTACATATTATATGCTCGCGTTGGAGAATACGTTATTACGACAAACAAGAATTGAGGAAAACAATACCTCGTTGGGAGGCGAAACAATATTACCAATTGGTTTTGGTGATAACTTTTTTTTTCCTTCCGCGTTTTGCCGAAATTTTTCATCTACGATTTCTATATTTATCGACAGGTAATATAATTTTAATATTATAATTATATGCTTGCATAATATTTTCTGGATTCCCCTTATAAATGTGTACATTTTATCCTTATTGGCGGTTTACTGGGAAATCACAAGTAAGCTTCACTCAAATAAAACAAAAATATAATGTTATATGAAATTTCCTTGTTCTTACATGCCCTATAATATTGACACTGTTGAATGTTCAGTAATTTTACATGAGATACGTCCCCAAAAATAAAACTTATTAGAGCAGTTATGAGCAATGACGGAAACTGTTATCGCCACGGAATATTTTAATTTTTACTAAGATAGCATACTGGATTTCAATTGTAGAAAAAAATCATAGCTATTACAAGATGAAAGATTTTCCTTTGTTTAGGTACCAACGAAGCAATTCAACTAAGATTAGAATGACACTTGCTAACAGATTCAGTGACCTGTCATTTCAAAGATATGCATACGCGACTCAAGATAAATTGAAGTACTTAGTGATGAAAGGTGATGAAAACGATAACAACAGTAACTGTTCATAATGCTACCATTTTTTTATAGACGCTTTTACCCATTCATCCTTACAATTAAAAAAACTTACTGATTGTAACTAGGTAGGTATTGCATTCAGTTTTAAAGATGCGTTTGGAACATTTTTTTTTTAAATTAAAGTTACTTATATCGAAATTAATCCTTTAAACCACAGTTTACTCCCTATAGTACCTATTTATGTGTTAAATTTAGCAATCATTAAAAATGAATGTTTATAAAACACCTTCCGAAAATGGCTGTTTATTCTTTTGTAGTTATTACAGTATCTTCTGACAGTACATCTGGTACTGCCTTGACACACTTTATGGGTTGTAATTTCACAGTTGGTACCTCATACTCATAGATTCATCATTTAATTTTTTTATGACTATTGCAATTGAATGTAAATTATACAATACTGACATAATGTATCGGGAATAAGAATGATTAGTAATAAATTGACCTTAGCGCAATGTTATACATGTCTGATATATGAATAGAGCCAAAAGCAGTAAGAGTTCAACGAGTTTCTAGACACATAAAATCTTTAATATACAATTATACTTATTTTGTTTTAAACATTATCGTATCAATTAAGGAAAACAGAAATAATGACAATAAATTATATTACCTATTTAAAAGCTAAGCTTTACGCAAATGTAAAACGCTTTATTTCTTTAATTCTATTACTACCCAGTTATTATTAAATCTTAGAAAGTGTGTGTAATAATCATTCTATTAAAATAAACAATATTTGCTAAGAAATAGTGTAAATGAAAAAACAATTATAATGACACAAAAATTGTACCGAAATTTCGAGTTTTTAAACGAGTAAAAACAAAAAATCGAACATATGAACCAAGAATGAGAAATCCTAATAACACGAAGTCTACCATTTATACCTAGGTACCTGTAAACACTGTTCCTCACCCATAATGTGATATTTCTGAGCTCGATACTACTATAATACAGTATCGACATCCCAAAAGGAAGTTATTATGAAGCCTGAAAAAACTAAAAGGCACTCCTATGAACAGTTGTCAACTGTTTCCGTTGAAAAAACAAATTAGGTATGTTTACATGAGTAATGTATAATAGTATAAAAAGAAAATGATGTTCATACTGTCTCACCAACATTGTTTTTCCATCTCAATAAAACAGATTAATAGTTACTACCATAAACATTATCGCGTTGTGAAATTATCCAAATTGTTAATTTTACAAGAATCAATCAAGAATCAAAGAATTTATCATCTACTCACACAGATCCGTTTTGGCCTTCCATAATCGTAATGACTAATGTGCATTGCAACAGCTGCCTGAACTTGACACCCATTGAGTTGGTTTCGTGATCGGCCCTTCAACACAATTACTTCAATACAAATGAGGCTACCAATTAACTTCAAATAATTAAATAACAGTCATATGTTGAAATAGAAAAGTTTATAGAATTTTTGATTAATGTCTAAGACGAATAATGATCTGAGCAAACAAAGTTACTGTCCCGTCCCTACTTGCTCTTATTTTAATTATACTTAATTATTTCAATCAATATTATACCTGACGCATAAGTCTTATGATAATTAACTGACGCAAGTATACGCTCATTATATTGTGTTATTACTAAAAAAATCACAGTGGTTCTTCTTTAACATGAACCGAGTCTTCATCTAAGCTTCTTAAGCATTCTTCTGAAACTAAAGCTTGTATCTCTGCTTGTAACTTCAATGCTCTCGTTAACGGCAATTTTCGCAACTGATCCGCAATACTATTTGCAAATATTTGGAATTCATCCATCTTCACTTCTCTAGGTGGCTCTTCTACATGATCTTGATTCATTACTGTAACTTCAAATGAGATTTCATCGTTGTCACCTGAATTCAAATCCTACAAACCAGAACAAAAGGCTACATTATGAAAACTGGTATAACTTCTAATGACTATCACACTACGTTAAAAAAAAACTACTAGAACTATCTAATGCATGTAAATTACGTGAATATTCTTGATTATTGTAATCGTCAACTAATTAATGTCTTGTAAAACCAATATTAATTTTTAAAATTATGTATGAGAAATTTAAATTTTACCCTTCTTACATTAGATTGTTCCTTCTCTTCTGTAGCTGCACGCCTATCACTCAAATCCAATTTACTTTCATTGCTGATCCAGCTTTCTGCCTGAAATAATAATAATTGAAATAACTGTTATTGTTATAAACTAACAGAAACAATTTTAATTTCTCACATTTGCAATCTACACACGTTTTGAAGGCAAAATATTCACGTTTAACAACGCAATTGTTGATGCAACGAGTAGTAACGATAGTAATAATAAACTAATATAATAGAACTTTTTTTTGGTGAAGCAGGAGAAATCCGCACACAAGCTGCCCCTGGCGCAGAGACTGGGTTTTGTGGGGTCTTTATCCAAGCTTTGTCTGGAACGAGTCGATTTAATACAAATCAAAAAAACGATATAGATTAAACGACTTTATTAAATAAAATTCAATTAATTTCGCGCGTGATATGTGTGAGTTAAGATGACATGCACTGTCATTTTAATTCATACATTCATATACCTCAAGTGATCGTAGTTTTGGCGGAAGAAACAAAAGATCTTATTTTGTTCTTAAACTTGTTGAAATCAAAAATTCAACCCACTCGTAATGAATAGTATCACGATTTGTGTGAAAACCAAACTGCCATATTTTTTGTACCTACAATGACACAAGCGCTATTTAGTGATGGGAAACCTTCTTCCGTATTAAATCGATCAAAGACGCCTGCGGTACCTACGCTGCGCTCCGTTCCGATAATACACTTATATGTGCACACAGGCGTCGCTGGCATCCTGTAAACGTGCTGGGTCTTGCAAATAAATTTACCATATTGAACGTGTGAATATTAGATAAAATACTTCTAATTTATTCGGGGTATGTACAGTAGGGAATATATAGTAAGTAAGTTTATAAACAGAGGAATTAATTATACAGATAGAGGAACGATAAAACTAAAATTGCTAATCTGTTTAATAAGTATTGCTTAATAAGTTTTCAAGTAATTACTGAAATTCGTAATTTTTATTAGCGTTTCCAAAATTATTTCTTTTACATATTTTGTTATAAGCTGTGGAAATGTTAGGCATAATTTACAAAGGAAAAAACTGGAGAAGAAATTTTGGACAGGACGTCTGTCGGAGTCAGTTAATTTCATATAAATGGTACAATAAATAGAATGTATTTCATAGCCCATAGGTTTCATACATAGAATGTTAATAAAGTTGTTGTTACATTTGTATGTGTAATATATGTATATTAATACTTTTTGATTCTTAAGTTAAAATTTTTAAATTAAAGAAATAACATTTGCAAAACCCATAGCCTAAAAACATAAAAATTGTCAAAATTAAGTTCGTTTGTTTTTTTATAAATTTTTCAGTAAACATTCGCTATTTGTTTCATTTCAATACGATAAGACTTGCTAAAAAAACTGTTTATAGCAATAGTTCCTGTGATATTTTTATACAGCTGCTATTTTCTAAATCCGTCTTATATTGTAGAATAATTTTGACTGTAGCAAAAACTTGTTCGTCTGCTATAAAAATAACTTTGGCTATATTTTTGATAATGAAAACGGCTATTTGCATTATACCCTTCACCTTTTAAGAATCAATGATAGTATTACAGTCTATCGAGGTCAAATTGGTAACAATGTAATCGTTCCGGCTCACAATAGTTTCATTGAATTTTTTATTTATGTTTCTAAACAGACTTAGGTAAGCGCATGTAGATACAAATAAATTTGTTTTAGCAACTAGTGAATGTTACTGGTCGGTAAACCTAAATTTTAGCGTGTCAAAATATTTTTAATATTCTCTTAATCAGCTGACTTTAAATTGTTCTAGTATTTCCATACTTATAACGCGTGAATTAAGTGTTTCTACTGTATATTTTTTTTTCCAATGTAACAGTTTATTTTACTAATCTGCAGTATGTATAATGTTAATACTATTATGTTTTTAGTTGGTTAATTTTATGCTTTCCGGACATAAGTAGTCTAGCTACAGGTACCCTAAACTAAAGAGAGATGTGCCAACGACTTGCCCATTGAAAAAAATAAACATACAGATTAAAAATGGTTCAGTGTTTATCAGTGTGTATGCGTAGATTAAGTTTCGGCTGCAAATGAAAAAAAAAGTATCTGTGAGTCTAACTGACATCACTCTCGCATCTCGCTTCATCTGACACTTCACAGCAAAGACTTCTTAACACTTTCACATCAGTTTGTTTTTTCTGTCACTTTCATTTTTCTGATGTGTGAACGCCACAAGTGTTCCATAACGCATGTTTATTTAATTAAACGATCTCTTTCATTTTCACTTTTACATACAAGTTATTAAATAAAAGAATACGAATATTATTAATCGCGATTCGTCATTTTCAAATCACCCGGTCACGGAGAGAAATAAATGTTGATTTGCGTAAACCTGTATTTGGAGTTTTAGAGTAATTCATAAGTCATATGTAACAGTAGCCGAGTGGAATTTGAATTGGGAATGTTTGCTGCGTTGGATCTTTATTCTCAATTATTACAAACGTACAGGCCACTATATCCTGACCTCTTTATGAGCATATTCAACTGCTAACAAAATAAAAAAGGAGAAAAAAATTAACGAATTTTGTTCAGAAACAATCTCAATGCACGATCTCCATAGATTTTATTATTACGAAAAGCTACTGAAATAAAAAAAACAGATTACATTTTTTTTATATATATATAAGAAAAATACGTAAGTACGTTTAACGGAAAATATGTACACCAGAATTATATTTTATTATTGTCTGAAAAACGCAACGTTTTTGAAGTGAAAACTTCTTTAGGCGCACCTTGTGCTCTTTCTGAAGTTCTGAACAGTGAACGAAGCTGAACTGTCAACCGTCACGCTCGTGTCGGTAACGCTGAATCGGGTATACTCGGCTCCATAAACTTAGTGTATTACTGGCGTACTCGGCTCCAGTCGAGCTCAAGCGAGTCAAGCGCGCTCGTGTTTATGTTTCAAAATTAGAATATCACATAAGTCTTTACTTCTATCGTGTGGTCATATACATATACCGAATTTTTTTTGCATGAGGAGCGAAACAGACTAATCGCCGACGTGACATTGATTTGAGTAAATCAGCCAGTCATCAAGTATATAACAAATAATGTTGCCATTTCACATTATTTTAGTAAAGAGTAACTGGTAACGACGCCCTAGACCCTAGAGCATTTTTTTAAAAGGAACAGAAGACGTCATGTGCAGAATACTTAAATTTTTGAGTTATTTTTCTTGTTTCACAGTCATCAACAAAAGTTGATGATTAAAGATATAATGTGTAATGTGTTAGATATATGTACGTGTAAATGTAACACGACGTGTAACGGTGTAAATACACGGGGCCGTTGCCAGGAACTGTAGTCGTGGAGGCATTACATTTGCCAGGAACTGTAGTCGTGGAGGCATTACATTTTAAAAATGTTGTTAGAAAACAAAACCACGTTTTAATTAAAAATTCCTTTATTAATCAATTCAAAACACTTTTATTACAAAAAATCGTTCTTCAATTTGGTAAATTCGCATAAAATTTTTGACAAGACATCTAAAAACCAATTAGGTACAAATTTTTGAGATTAGACATTTTTGCAATACCCAATCCCATAGATCGATCAACACACGTGTTTAGTTAGATTATACATACTTATTTCAATTTTTTATTGTTATATTTCTTTCCTCATCATTAGTTCGTTAATTCACTCTAACACCTTTTAAAATTTTGGTAGGTTGGTACCTATCAACCTACCTCATTCATAGTTCAGAGTTAATAACTACATTTAGCTATTTGTAGAGAACGGTAATGATAAGGTCCAGAAAGAGTTACTAAAATAACAGACTACTTTAAATATTTCTAATTCCAACAATAAATACAGAATATTGAAGATATTGTTACACGCTTATATATGTTGTTATAGCCCCATCGTATATTTTGTAATATTAGTCAAGTTTTTGTTAATTTAAAACATACGACAAGCTTAAATTGACTACTATTTTTAGATAATTTGTTATATGTACATAAGTAACCAATTGATACATAAATTTGTGGAATAGCTCATTTCTTTAGTCTCCGATTCCTATATTTTGAAATATAAAAATCTTTGTCAAGAAAATGTACAGAGCAATCTCTCTCGTGTTCACACGAGGCGTAAAATACGGGTCTTTTTTTTGCAGCCGTATTATGCAATTCTAAAGTTCTTTATGTTCTGGATCTTAAGGAAAACTGTAATCATCAAAAAATATAAGTTGCGGCAGTGTATCATATAATCACTTAAAGCATTAAGCATAATCAGCTTTTTCATGAAATAAATATATTGTGGCCATTTTTAATATTTAATAGATTAAAAACCCAATCCAAAGACTCCGTGCATGCGACATAAAATATGGCCTTATTTATTTAACAGCAACTGAAATCAATCATAATCTTACTTACCTATGACAAGACATCCCATCCTTTTTATTAAATTTGGTATCGTAATTTTTGCTAGCTTTTGTAATGAAGCATTGAGATGCAAAAAAGCACGCGCAAACACAAACTTACTCGGTTAAGACGTTCGCGAATGACTAAGTGTCGGTAATAGTAATATTCCAAAGGGTACACGTAGATATCATACTTTGCGAAACCCTGCAGTATAGTACACCTACCTTGATAGATAATGGAACAGTCTTGTCAAACTTGTTTTTCATAAAATAAAAAATACATATTTTGTTTAATATATGCTTCGATCACAAATAAAGAACTAGATTCACAATTTTCTGTAAATTCTGAACAAACTATTGTCCGAATTGACATAATATATACATTTTTAATGTCATATAGTATTATTGGAAATATTGTATTAATTTAAATTAGATCTTATTGTCAAAGCATAAGGTTGTAAAAGTTCGTAAAAGAACTTTCCCTGGCATTGAAACGAAGTTTGTTAACAAAAATATATGTTCAAAATTTAATCTTACGCTTCGGGCTTAAAGTATAATTCACGTAATATATTTGCATCGCTATTTATATCATTTTACTTCGTTGCATGAAAGTGACGACGATAAGACTAGATTGTAATCTTAGGGTCGGTATTTCAATAATACCTTATCTTGAAATGATCAAGGATTGAAGAGAAGTTCAACTTAAATGTATTTCAATATAGGAGTAAAGTTATGCAGCACATAAAGTCCACAGTTTTAATTAAGTAGGCTTTCTTTCCAGCTGTAACGCTTGATATAAAAAATTTGCGAGAGGAATTTTAAAACATTTCTGTACTTCGATTAATATTAGGACTTACACTTAACTGGCAATTTCTTTGGTATCATCATCATTGTTTATTCCGAGACCCAAATTAACTAGTAATTCGTAACGTTTACCCGTCCAAATATTTTGTTGTTGTATTGAAATTTCGTCACTAACTGGTGCACCCATATATTATTTCTATATATCTAGTTTTGGACTTTTCCTTTAGTCTGTCAAAAGCTTCACTAGTGAACTGGGTTCGGCATCTGCACTTCTGTATCAGTTTCATAAAATATTTGTATGTGTCAAACACTTTCCTGATGTATTTATACGCAACCGGTGAAGAAAAGTGCAAAGTAACAGCAAATTTTTTGCACCCGATACTTCGCAAATGGTCTTTTTTGTGTTTAGCAATTTTTAAATACATGGCATTAAATGTGTCTTTTTTGTGTTTAGCAATTTTTAAATACATGGCATTAAATGTGTCAGTCACTATCGCGTCTTTTGACAAAAAGATTGTATGGCTCTGACGTTTGTTTAATTGTGAAAGAAGGCTCTTCAAGCTGGAATTTGTTTAGTCCTAAGTTTTTTTTAGTTTGCAAATTGCCGATTTTTTTTAACATTATTTTTTGAAAACACGACGTTTTGAACACGTTTTTTTTATCCTCCCTGATTTTTCAGGAATATCTAATGCTTGACGAATACTCAGTGAAGAGGTAGGAGTATTTCCTTTTGAAGTTTTGAATCCACAACTTAAGATGTTTTCGTACATTTTGAAATGTCATTTATCCATGATAAAAAGCATGAAATTGTGATATAATTAATTATGACAAAAAAAAAAATTCTATGTTACGTAAAATATTGTTCTTACTGGGGCTGACACTATCTCGTCCTTTATTATCATCGATTGAACTGAACTTTGCTCATCTAAATTTTGTAAAGTATATATTTGCGAAAAATGACCACCAAGTGCATCCTGAGTTTTTTCCTAAAAAAGTAGATAGAAACATAAATAGGTCATAATTAATCCGCAAATTAATTATTATTTTACGTGATGCAAAGATACTTACAGACAAACGAGGTACAGCCGTTTTGTGTAGCCTTTTTAAACCTTTCGGTGTGACATATTCATCACTTTCTAAAAAGTGATCTGAACAAACAACGCTTCGTTCATTTGGTTTGAAGTATTCTTCGCATTTTTGGCGTGCCACTATAGATATCCATTCTTCACATCGAATAGGATCTCGAGGAAAGCTATTAATTTTTTATACGTAAGAAACAGATATTACAATTGCCAATTTGCTGTGTTCATAAAATAATACATAATTACATTTTAAAACCTTTTAGTCCAAAGTTTATAATTAGGTATAGCAATTCCTGTCTTAAAATCATAATTGAAATTTCAATACCTAAAATATATTTAAAAAAATAATAAAAGTATAAGACCCGATTCTATTTTAGAACATAGATAAAAGTATAACACGAATAAATAAAATCCGAATGCAGTAGTGTGGTTTTCAATGTCTCATTTATAATCTTTTAATCAATTGTGTTAAGTTGTCATTTTTTGAAAAATGTGGTTACGAATTTAATAAAAAAGAGGTACATAATTTTATTATTATAACGAAATAATGAACACATAAATAAAATAATCCTAATTACTTACCGAAAATAAGAAACTCCGTCTTTTTTTAACGTTCTAGACGTGTTGTTTTTACAATGTTTGAAGGAGCACTTTGGCATGTTTGCTGCTAGCGTTTCCGAATACTACTGACACAAAAGTGTCCTCGAATTCTCATTTGAGTGCACATTTGGTTCGGACGGGTTTGGAACGTTGATTGTGTATCTTGTTTTTTATTTGTGATCGAAGAGTATCTGTATTAGGTACGTGTATTTACTTACCTTTATAGTAGTTTTTCTACTTTTGATAGGATTAGTCGTAGATTTTTTTAATGTTTTAGATTTCTGTCTATCTTGTTGAAAAGCAGGACGGTCCTTAAACAGAAGATGAATGTTAAGAAAATAAAACCCAGTTACAGGTTAATAAAAAATTGTAAATAAAATGGAATAACTCTTAATTCCTAGAATCCATTGCCGGAGTTGGAGACCTATTATAGCAAAGTATAAGAAAAACACAACTAATATAATAAACGAATATTGATTCGTGGATTCTGATTACACTACTAAAACAGAGACCTGGCATAGAATTCACGGAATTAAAGTTATTTCATTGTTTGCAAGTTTTTGTTATATCCATATTTGGGTGAGTTTTAGTTTTTAAACCTTTATATTCAATTCAAATAATTTTTAACATATAATCAATTATAAAAACGTTGTTTTATAGCAATTTATGGAACCATCTGTTACATTATATACTTGAAGCTCTTGAATTTAATACCCAACATGATGGGTTCAGTAAATAGGTAATCAATGTTCAATCATGTTTTCGTGTTCATGATTTTATTGTAGCCACAGAGCAGTAAGCCCATAGATGACGCTTTAAATAATTTTATAAAATAAAACAAACGTCAAAATATTGCGAGGGCGCGATCGACAGCCTCGTACGGTAAGCAAATTTAAATATATTATTCACACATCCAGGTGAGAATCAGTATGACAGTTTTGGTACATTATTTTTTTGCATATTTTATTTTTGAGAAAAATTAATGCTATAATTTCGTCGCAAATTCACCGGCCAATCATTAGATTCTTGCTGCGAACTTTTGAAAATTGAATGCCTATGGCTGGATAATATTTTTACTTACCAGGTGACTTAATAAAACTAGTCTGGCCACATGCGGCCTGCGAACCGCGGGATGGGTATGGCATCCCTAAGGTGTAAGCAGTCGCAGGTGGCCTGTAATTGTGACGTCTAGAGGCTTACTGGTCTGTGGTTGTAGTATAGACGTCGCATTCAATTTTTCTGAAAATGACCTAGTCTCTAACGCGTTCGTAATTGAGGTAAATCTAGTGATATCTCTTATATCGAAATTGCTTAAGTGGGTTAGGTTCTGGGTGTGAACAGATGTGCCTACAGACGCTGCTTAAATCATAATTCTCCATTTTGTTCGCTGTACTTAAATGGGCAAGAAGTACTTACTCTACTTTTAATATCTATTTTGGCCATATATTGGCAAAGGTTAAAGTTAAGGAAATATTTTGTACGCTCACCTTTTTGTTATTTTTACGGGATTTAGAGGCATCTGCCCTAGTTTTCATTGCTCTTTTGGATTTCTGACTGATACCTTGGTAAATAGCAGGACGGTCCTTAAACAAAAGTTTACTTTCGTGACATTCTAACTTGGTAAACTTGTTTTCGGTAAATTTAAAAACATTATATGCACTTACCTCTTTAATATTCTTACTACTTTTAGTGGTCCTAGTTATCTTCGGTCTTTTGAGTTTCTGATTGATGTCTTCGTAAATATTGAGACGGTCCTAGAACAAAAGGAAATTTATTCTTCCTCCGATCTATTTTGTAAAACTTAGTTTTCTTCAAATATAAAATATTTCATATACTCACATTTTCTATATCCTGATTTGTTTTACTGGCATCAGTCCCAATTTTTTTTAGTTCGTCGGGATTCTGGCTGGTATCTTCGTAAATGATAAGTTGGTCCTTGAACAAAAAATTATTTACGCTTCTTTTAATCTGCCTTGACAAAATCGTTCTTATAATTAAAAATATTTTATAATCTCACCACTTCGTTATCCATATAGGTTTCCAAGGTATCAGTCGCAAATTGCACTGGCTCATCGAATTTCTGACTGGTATCATCATAAATAATAAGATGTTCCTAAAACAAAAAGGTTTTTACGCTTTTTCTGATCTATATTAAAAAAATTGTTGTTAAAATCACATACATAGGTATGTAACAAGTAATAACATAATAATATCACATATTAATTAGTTACTATTGTAAAGAAATAATATGTTATATAAACTCACAACTGTAATATCCATAGGGGTTTTATCTGGCTCTTGGGGTACATGAGTGGCATCATACACTTGATCAAGATTCTGTATCGGCCTGTAATAATATTGAGAACGTTTGTAGTTGCTAGGACAATTGAAAATATTGTATAGGAAGGGAAATAATGTATTCGTATGAGAAATATGCCACTCTTGACAAAGACCTTGATTTAAATAGTAAATTTACTACGGAATCCTAAAAAAATTATGTTCCAATAGTGCGAACGATTTGAATGCATTTTTTTTTTCTTTATGCTGCATCCCCCGATACGTTTAGGTCAGAACCTTTATTAAACTTTTAATTTTTTCATACTTTACTTTTATTTCAGGTTGTTCTCTCCTTCGTTCTTACTACCACTCACTTCCTAGGCCAATGTTCTTATCCTCATTATTTTATGTATTATTTTATTTCAATTTTGCATCTCTTTCATAGTCTCTCGGTACACTCAGCCTATCATATTATTTCTTCCATTCTTTGCCAGATAAATCTCTAACCTATAAACTATTTCTTATCTTATTTTCTAAAATCACAATTTTCATAGTTTCTTATCTTAATTACACTTATACATATATCTTAATTGACTTTGATTGTGTAGTGACACACAATTTTTCTTAATTACAGTTTCGCTTATTTAACATTTCGCTTTTACAATTGCTCTTATTTAGTTCTACTATATGCCAATTTATTACATTACATCTTATGAATGCGTTGCATATTATAACGTATCATTTTTGTATCATACTTATTGACTATCATAATATGCCGTTGTAGGTTTTTTATTTGCCACTTACGCGTCTCATTTACGTGCGTTAACCCTGACTCTGTTTTAGTTCTGCTGCATGTAACTCTGAGCTAAAGTTAACTAACCATTTTTCGCAGTGATTTTTAAAAGTAGACAATTCGACAATGCAGGGTTCTAAAACCGGCCAAATGCAAGTCTAACTCACGCACCGGGGGTTCCTTACCACCATACAATGTATCTGTGAAGTATCAAAAAACAAACTTTGAAGTTGAAAGACATTTTAACCCATACTCTCCAACTGCAAATGTAAGGTTGTAATGGCAAAGAAATGTGATATAATTACAAATTCGCAAATTTTTGGATTTTTATATTGCACTGTGAGGGCTTGTTTGTTGAAAAATTTTATGATTATAGGTCAACGGGAAGTACCATTGTGTACCTAAATGGCCGTATCTTTAGATTGCATTGAATTTGAAGCTTGAATTTTTTGCACCTCTAAAGAACTCAGGCTTCAGTAATCGATTCAAATTTCACATGTACTCTAGCCGTTCTTGAGATAAAGGGTCTTGAGTGGTGATAGACGGACACAGGGACAAACGGACAACGAAGTGATCCTATAAGGTTTCCTTTTGAGGTGTGGAATTCTAATAAATGAGATTTTACGAGTATCTGTGGTGAGTGTTTATACGCCGATCACTATCTAATCGTGAATCATGTGATTTCTTACCCATAATCATTATCTTTTAATTGGGATGTAGATGTCGGTAATGATTCATTCTGTTCTGCTAGTTGACTTTTCTGTAATTCTCTTCGGCGCCTGAAACAAATAATAACAAGAAGAGTACTTACAAGTAACGTAGAATTTATTTAACGATAATCATAACAATTGTAACCACATAAATACTGTTATGCTACATGATAATAATATTATTTGATTTCCCTTGTTTCAAGCACTCTTAATGCATTGTTTATCCTTTGTCGCATTTTCTTTGAAAATTTCGGCATTTTCATAAGTTGAAGAAAAAAAAAAGCCAATTACACGATTTAGAATAATCAAGTCCACGCTTTTGTAAAAATTATTAAAAATTAATATCAGTCAATGACATTTATCACGGTTCAGTGACTGTACCCTTACTTGTAATAAAAACCCCGGATAAGACCATGTCGTAAACGAATTACAATAACTTAAGGTGCGTGTAGTGGTCAACGACATTGAGGATCCAGCCATTGGGGGTTTGGCGCGAAAGTTTTTCGCCACGCCATACGCGACACAAGACCACAATAAAACAGGGCGTGAATTATCCACCGCCTAGCGACAGTTTTTTATATTTGCAATTTGAAAAGACTCATAAAAATACGATTTGAGAAGTTCTCAAATCCTTGATCATATCCTCCGAATCACTTGATTCGGTGCTGATTAGCTGACCGAGTCCTATCTCTGGTATATCCTGAGGATGCTCCGTTGAGGGGCGAAACACGTGTCGATTGGTGGTTTTTGGAGTTTTAGCGAAAAATAGCTATAGATTTTGGGAATTTATCACATGAAATGGATTTCCGCAAAGTAACACCTGAGTCTATACAATATCATAAAGAAAAATTATCGAAAAATATTTTATCATGATTCTGGGTACATTAGAAAGGGAAAATTTAATATATTTGGTTTTTTGTGCATTCAGTAGTAAATTATTAACAGCGAACCATCTCGAGACGTCTGTTAGGATCCTGTTCACTCAAGTAATATCCTTCTGTCCATTTTAAATAACAATGAAGTGTCATAAGAAAATAATACTATTTCGCATAAGTCCTTGAGCATAAATAAATCATTAATGCAGACTACAAACAGGAAAGGTCTCAAAATTTATCCTTAAAGAACGCCAATTTTAAACTTCGAACCAAAAGACAAAACCCCATTCACACTCACTTTTTGCTCCCGACCAGACAAATACGAGACCACGAGATCGAGAAAGTCACGTTAGTGATACTGATTCATTGTTATATTACTAAAAATATTAACGTATTTCATTTAAAATAGTTACTTCACTCAGTGCCTAGATACTATAATATGTTCCTCATATACTTTTCTAAAATAATTTGCGAGATTTGAGTATTTTTACACAGAATGGAACAATATATTTCTTATGAAATCAAAACACAATACTACGTCTTATTGTTGATACAACAGGTGTCGGAAAATAATAATTATGAAAAAGAAAAATTAAAAATCTGTGAAATTCAAATGCATGTAATATATCTTTAGGACGAAGTTTAGAATATTCTTCTTCTACATCACTTGAACATTTGTCAGTCACGTATTTTTCTTCGTCACTCAGTCTTTGGCTTATTTCTCTGGGGCACTCATTTCTTCCGCTCAATTCCTTTCTTTTAATAACTAAAAGATCGTTATGGTTATTGTACATTTGACCAGTAACCTTAGTTATTATATCGTCATCTTCATTTTCTCTTATTTTATTTTGTTTTTCACTTAATACCAGTTCTGCACGACTTTCATTGGATTTATTCCGTCCGCGTTATTCTCCTTAAAGGAATTTTATTTGGCTTTGTTTGTTTGTTTCTTTCGAGTCTTTGTTTTTTGTTATGCTTATATTTTGTTCAAGTGATATTTCTTTTTCTTCGTCGAACTTTATTTTAGATGCATTTTTACTTTTCTTAATAATGTTCTTTCTCTGCTTCTCTTTAATGGCATCTTCTATATAGTTAGGATCTCTTATTTGCACATTTCTCGAATGTCTGGGATCAATTAATTCGGGTAGTAAGCGATCCAATTAAAATTTCGTTAGTTTATTTTCATTTCATTTTTCCAGAAAGTGTCGTCTTTTATTATAATTTCTATTTATAATGGCACGTTTTCTTCATAACAAAAACAGGTATGTATAACCAACAGGAAATTTGACCTGTTGCTTACATGTAGTTGCTCATGTATCTAGAAAAACTAATTATGGTGTTTATCAATTTGTAAGGTACCATTTATGTTTTACAAAATTTTTTTTAAACTTTAAAAAAATGATAATTTTCTGTTTGTGAAAGCTTCCTCGATACCTTACGTAATTGGAGTGACTGGACATTTAATCTTTACGATCATGTTATCACCCACGACACCATCAGGAGAGGTTCCAAGGAAGGGTATTTTTGCATTTATAAATAGCCCTCAGGGTCTTATTTCAACATTTTCTTGTATCATTAGTTATTCTATAGCTTTCTTCTCATTATCTCATCCATACTTTATCGACGTTACATGGCATATACAATCAAAAGGTAGATGTGATATTATGCGAGTTAAATGAAACGACGGCGGCTTGGCACCTTGTTTGGTAGGAACCTCTCAGGCTGAAATTGACTTGTTTTCCATCAATTAACTTCGCTACTATGCTGTTATAACGTTCCACTACTTTGCTATCTACGTCATGTATTAAGCTTAAAGCATGTGAAGCAATATTTGACATGATCAAACAAATTTTGCGCCAAAGAGTACTCCAAAAAAAAATGTTTATCAGCAGCTTCCAAAGTTTGGTCTGATTTATTCATATTAGTACAAAGTCTTGCTTTGCACCGACTATGATCGCCATAAGCGTGCAAATGAACCAGCAGGATGTAATTATAAAACGGCTCAATATTGCACCTTCTCTCTGATTCCGAATCAGTTTTATAAATCTTTATAATTTGGCGGAGTGTTTTTCTGAGAATCATTAATTTGTTCTGTGTCAACTTCTTGCGGAACTGCAAAAGATATTTCTTATTCGTTTGTAGCTGCACTAATTTATTGCAGAAGTTTCTAAATACATGGTTTCTACATTCAATTTTTTTTTACTGTGATATGAAAATATGGGCAAGTTTTTAATAATTTTGCATATGTGTTGGAATCGCTGTCAGAAACTATCCTGCCATATATTAAATTATGCATTTCTATAGAGTACGTAAAACCTTCTAAAAGAATATCAGATTCCATGACAGTAGTCGGACCATTGTAATTTTTATAACAAACATGCGTTTTAAACTCTATCTCCTTTTTTTCTGCGTATACACAAATATAACAATATTTATTTCTTACGCCTAAACATAATACTTGACCGGTCCTTTTACCGACTATAGCCGCTACCCCGGACAAAGCCGAATATTTTTTTCTGTATGTTTTTTGCTCCAACAGCCATCCACAATCACATCAGTTTATAGCAATGGCGTCTTTGTCTACTTTACCTTCAACAATTGACATTTCTCATTCTTTTTACGCAGCCAGATTTATCGAGTCAATTGAAATTTTTTTTAATTCGTCTGATATTTTTACATGTGACTATTCGTACATTTTTGGTGTCATCAATAAGTTAAAGCGGCCGAAAACACTTGCAGTTGCCATAGTCCACAGTCAATAGCGATAGTCCCAGCTACGGCAGAGTGATTCAAGTGTAATACGTCGGGGGAATTAGTCCTAATAAAAAGTTTTACATTACGTATCTTGCACTCCATCCTAAGTTTAGACAAAAAACCCACTTGACGTTCTCCTCAATGATTTGAAAGCAACCTAAGCCGCAGTTCATAAGGCCATGATCAGCAATCTCTTTTACTTTTGAGAAGAAATAATTAATTTCTATTATTTGTCTATCTTCGAGTCTTGGCCTGGAAAGTTCCTCAGATTACAATGAAACCTCGAAATAAACAAAAATAATTAATTAATGTAAAATATAAATAAATAAAATTAAAATGTCTCTGTAATTTCGAAATAAACGCTTTTTTTAACCTCACGAACACAAAAACACGTGTTTTTAAGAAATGCTGTCCCTTTATCTGTTTATTTTTATTTGTCTGAGCTAATCTCGGAAATGGCTACATCAATTTTGACGGGACTTTTATTAACAGTTAGTAGACTTTTCAGAAGGTAATTTAATCTAATGGTTTAATAGCGTATTAACATTTCTGAAAAGCAATGAAGTCTCGTAACGAACATCATTGCGATCGTTATAGAATTCCACAGAGCAGTAATCTGTATGTAACGATCTTGTCTGCATGTAGTGACGCGAGGCCATCCTCCATGGCGCTCAACCACGGTGCCAGTGATGCAGTAGTGTCCAAGGGCTATTTATAACACTACGTAGTGCCCGGAGCAATAGCTATAGCACGTTGACGAGAATCAGCTTCCAACTTTCCTATGGCTTAGATAATTTCTTTCAGGCTCGAGTGAAGTCTTCTCTCCATAATAATGTTCCTTTGTATTGATTCGACAAAGTACAGGCGAAGTGGTACTGATTTGATCTCAAATCCGTTGCAAGATTATATAGGAATACGACTAGACAGAAGATTTCAAATACTGTTTCTTTCCTAAATTATGAAAGTTACTAAAAAGAATTTGGAAAAAACTATTTCTCATTTCCAGTAATTCGCAAAAACGTGCTCGTTAAGTCAGTGTCAAATTAATGAGCAACAAAGAAAACTTTACCTATTAGTTTAGTAGGCTTTTTTAGGTGTGAATATTTGCTCAACTTTCCAAATTATAATCGAAGGAACATTTTATTGATCCCCATTGTGTATTCTCCTACTTCAATTGTTGGAATCTTTTTTATGGTTACCATAATTATAATATTTTTGTGATCCTCATCTTTACGGGACGTTGGCAATATTCGCAATCGCGAAGGTGCCATTCAACTAAAGAAGAAGAAGAAGAAGTAGGCTTTGCGCTGACTTCAGTAACTGTCGAATTTAATTATATTTGTATCGTATTTATGAAGTTATTTTTGTACTTGAGTTTTGATTAGTAAAGAATAGTTATTTTGTAATTTTCATAATTTTGATTTTTTTCTTAGAAAGTTTTTACTCCTGTAATGACGTTTCTGATGAACTATTGCTTCCATCGGGATATTTCCAAATGTAAAGCTGAATAGGCCAAGAGGCCTGAAGAGGGCTGAAGAGGCCAGTGAACTGAATTGAGATGCTCTCGTTAGATTTGTTGACATTTATTGTATTTTCTGAGGACAGTTGGTGCTGTCGTGATTCATTCAATGATTCTGATAATGAAAAAGAAAGTAACTTAAAAACCCGGTTAAGCGCATGTCGCTAAACTTAAAATAGCGTGTAACCGAAAATATCCTATATCTCAAAAACTCAACATTTTTATTTAAATCAATTTTCATTCAAAGTATCTTTTGAATACCTAACATTTTTCACGTTTCCATACCATAATGAAAGTTACCGGACAAGACAGAACAGAGCCGGACCGGACAAGACCGGTTCTTTTCTGTCCCTCTATCTGTCTCACAGTTTGACGTCTTACACGTATATGCACCGACATACATACCTATTTTTTTTCAAATACAATTTCTGCTGTTATCCTGACAAAGATATTTTTTGTCATTAGACTATACATTCAGTCAAGAAAGTATCGGGAATGGATGATTTGTTTATGGTTCCAAATTCAATTTTTTGTTTTTTTTTGTTGTTGTTATATTGGCACAACTGTTTTCCATTTTGGTGCGGAGTTTGAGTTGCATCTGTTATTTAGATTAAATACAGTGCTGTTTTTAGTTATATCATTCTAGTGTGTATTGCGAATTTCATAATGGACAAAAACATCGAACAAAGAGTTTATCTTAAATTTTGCATCGCCAATGGAATTTCGTGTTCGGAGTCACCGAAAATGTTACAGAAGGCTTACGGTGAATCGACTTTATCAAAAACACGTGCTTATGAGTGGCACAAAGCGTTCTAAAGCGGTCGAGATATGATGGAAGATTTTTCTCGCTCTGGTAGGCCATCAACGTCTGCAACTGAAGTTAACATCGCAAAAATGAAGGAAATAGTAACTGAAAATCCTCATTAAAGTTTTAGAGAGATAGCCACCGAACTTTCTGTGTCTCACGAGTCGATCTGTACCATTTTAAATAATCACTTGGGTATGAAACATGTTGCCCGCTCGGCTAGTCCCAAAAGACCTGAATTTTTTTCAAAAACACAATCGCATAAGAGTCGCTGAGGACATGCTAGAACGAGTCAATTCCGATCCAACATTCATGAAACCTGATCTGAGCATGAAACGCATTGTTACTGGTGACGAGACGTGGGTTTACGAGTTTGACATGCAAACTAGTTAAAAAATTTCGGAGTGGCGCCTTCCAATTGAACCGAAGCCGAAAAAACCACGCCAAAGTCGATCAAAAGTCAAAGTCATGTTGACTGTTTTCTTTAACTATCGCGGTGTTGTGCACTCGGAATTCTTGCCGGAAGGTCAAACAGTAAATAAAGAATATTATTTGGGCGTGTTGCGGCGTTTAAGAGAGCAAATTTGACGAAAAAGGCCAGATTTGTGGAAAGAAAATACTTGGATTTTGCACCACGATAATGCGCCTTCGCACAAGGCCATCATTGTGAACGAATTTTTGACCAAAAACTCAACAAATATCATCGAGCAACCACCTTATTCACCAAATATGGCTCCAGCCGACTTCTTTCTTTTTCCTAAACTCACATTACCACTTCGTGGCACCCGTTTTCATTCGGTAGAAGACATAAAGGAGAATTCGCGGCGAGCACTGAACTCAATTCAGAAAAAAGCGTTTAAAAAATGTTTTGATGATTGGATTATTCGTTGGCGTAAGTGTATCGTTTCTGAAGGAGCATACTTTGAAGGTGATAAAATAAATTTGGATGAATAACTAACATTTCGTGTATTATTGATCTTTTCCCGGTACTTTCTTGACAGAGTAGAACATATAACTTAAGTTAAAAAATATCTAAAATTAAATTTTAAAGTTCACAATTGTTAAATACCTACCACATTCGTTGTGTGTCTGACATACATACATACACATCTTCACGCTGTATCCCTAACGGGGTAGTCAGAGACGAGGGAGCGCCAAGCGTCGCGGTCCTTACATACATCTGACATAATTATGATAAAATCTGAAATAGTTTTGCGGTGGAAACTATTAATATTTTTATATAATATTGGTTCTAACGTTCGATTTTTTTCTTTGTAGTAGTTGTAGTACCTAATTGATTCGGTCATTGATAAGTCTGTTAGTGAATATGTAACTTCTATCGCATGAAAATATGTAAATGAAAAGATTTAGTTATTCAAACCACAATTCGTACACTTAAAATTCAGTTTCCTCTTTATAGTTACTATTGAATTCAATTATGTTCGATTTAAAGTAGTTTTCGTAATAAATTTATTATTATTAATCATTAACCATTGCAAATTTCAATATTATACAAAAAGTTCCCATAAGCCAATAAAAAAATTGTCTAGAAATAATTTAAGAACGAAAAAAGCGTTCATGACCATTCCGAAGGTTTGAACCCACGACATCACAACATAGAAAGCTAAAAGCAACAGTATAATGCCACAGCTATAATAAATATTACGTATTGTCGAACAGTACCTACTTACATTTACAGTCTCATGCACAACACTATATTTTTCAGGTTATTAGTGGCAATATTTTACTGTAGTCAATTATATT
Source organism: Zeuzera pyrina (assembly GCA_907165235.1). Taxonomy (NCBI): domain Eukaryota; kingdom Metazoa; phylum Arthropoda; class Insecta; order Lepidoptera; family Cossidae; genus Zeuzera; species Zeuzera pyrina. The sequence continues at coordinate 18,428,457 of OU015624.1, forward strand.
TTGTACAACAATAAATAGTATTTTTATTGTTATTTGTACCAATTGTAAAATGCTTCTAATAAATGTCATATTTATTCTATAGTTCTATGAATACGGCAGAATAATGTCTGCTGCGCTATGCAGTTTTCAATATATATATATATATAATGAAAGTTTTTTTCTTTGACCGCGATAAATTTGACGATAAACTACTGGACCGATCGGCATGGGACCATGACCATTCGACGCGAAATTAGTTGTAGATGGTTATAGGCTACTTATTTTTTGAACACCATCGACCCTTCACCATTTTACAAACAAAAATGTACTATTACGTACAAAATTTTTACTAACGCCCAGCGAAGCGGGCGGGAAACGGCTTGTTAACGGCGAAACGGCGTCTGTCCCTCTGTACGCTTAGATCTTTTAAACTACGCAACGGATTTTAATGCGGTATTCATCAGTAGATAGAGTGATTCAAGAGAAAGGTTTATACGTATAGTTTAATATTGTTTTGTGTTAATTTGTTGAAATATAACGATAATAGTTCAAGATGTAGGAAAAATCAAGTTGACTGAGGGCTTTCATCGAAAATGCTGTTTTATTCTTTTGAAATATAACAAAGCAATGTATGGTGGAATTGTTCCTCTTTATTAGGACTACAAAAAAGTCAGGGATGGCATATGTCTATATTATACGGATAGCTTTTAATAACCATTTTAATATTTAAAAAAATTGATACAAATTATGTGGAGTTTGGAAAGCTATTTAGACAGATACGATATTTGTCCTTATCAAATTAAGTACTTTAGTTACCTTAAACAATTCATGTACATAATAATTGCCTTTCACACCGCTAAAACTATCGCCCAACAAAACTAAATAGCGCGTCGAAGGCCGCGCCTCGCCCTATAGCATTGTACGATTGGCAGCGATTATAGCGATAGTACGATATACGTTTATCAGATCTCTCCCAGCAAGGAAAATAAAAATAAAAACCTGCTTTTCAGCGCGACACTATAAATCACACTTATTACTGCGACTTTCAGGACGTTATATAATTAAGAAGATTAAAACTTCTTTTCGAAGACATCCTGTAGTATACTGTAATCATAATACTAATATTATTATTCACTCCACACTGACACCACGTTAGTATCTACATTACACCCGTGCGAAGCCGGGAGGGTCGTTAGTACATTATATAGTCATTAGTATGCTTGCTAGTAATCGCGTAACTTTTGAACGATATAAATAGATTCAATATTATAATACTTGATTGAGACAATGGTTCTTAATTACGCTAAGGTCCGATAGATGGTGCTGTAGTCATTAACAAATTGAACGCATATGGTAGTCTGTCGGGCCAGTTAGTTTTCAGTATTATACCTAAATATATTAAATTGTAATTCGATTATGAGTACTAATAGTTTCGAAGGGCTGTTTACATCAAATACTTTTCAATCAAATCAAAGCAAAGCGTAAAATAGTCTTAGAAAATCTATCTGTGACTGATTTACGTAGATGCCGAGATCGTAAATATTAAGTTTATCTAATTTTGATGCAGAAACAGAACACTGAAAACAGTTATATTTCATTTTTAGTATAGTAACAAAATAAAAACATAATTTTATTTTTTAAATGTATATATTATATAATGTATACTTACTTCACAATTGCTATCATGTTTTCCCCTTTCTTTCTGTAGAAACGTTTCTTTGGCCATCGTCTATTTTTTGTTTGTTTATTACCCATTTTACAAAAATTACTAAATTACAAAATTTTTACACTAAAAATTTAAATAAATAGCATCAATGTAAGTTCTAAAAGAAAGATGAATATTTACACTAAACTACCCTAAATAACTATTAAAACTAATAATAAACATAACTAGTCCTTGCAAGAAATATACCTAATACAAAAATTACGATTAAAATTAAATTCAAGGGGAACGAATGATACAAGTCTATGTAGCAACACGCCTCAGCGATCACTGTCGAGTCGCATAGGAGTGAAAGAGAACAAACAACGAACATCTTACAAAATAAAATGGCTTGAGGCGCGTAGTGCCGTAAATAGGCCTCATTTCGGTAAATTTTAGCAATAACCACACAACCAAAGCTGTTGAAAAAAATATATATGAATATATGTCATATTTATAATCAATCCGATTTTCAAAAAAAGCATTTAAAGTAAATTTTCTTAATAAAAAAGATCCCAAAGTAACCTTCGAGTAGAATTTATGGGGATAAAAGCTATTTTCGTCGTTAACATATTTTTATAAAATTCGGCAAATATATGTCTTCTATGAATATAATCACATTGGATTATTTAGATTTTCGATAAATTCACTAGTTTAGAAGAAAATACATGGTTTATTGTTTTTTCTCAAGCCGTTTTATTTTGAGCGATGTCGCGTTATTCCTTCTCTTTTACCTATGCGACTCGACAGTGATCGCTCAGGCCCGTTGCTAAATGAATGTGGGTCACTTATTCCTCTTGAATTTTGAAATTGTAATTGTCTTTTGTTTTGAAGCTAAGCTCTTACACCTTTGGGATGAAATCTTACAAAATTAAAACGCAACCGAATTATGTAATATTACGTAGACGTCGTGTATTATTGCTCACAGCGCTTTAAATACAAAATTTTGGCGTATGACATCAACGTGTGTTTATCTCATTTGATAACGATTCTCTTTTCTTTTCGAGAATCATTATTATGTTGTGAGTTTAAATTTCGACTCGGTCGCTCCACATTTTTTTTTTCAATTTTAATTTCAAGACAATTTTTTACCGGCCGTTGATAATGTTCTAAATCTATACTTTCTATTATAAATGCGAAAGTCTGTGTCTAGTACGTTTTGAAGTAGCCGTCGGACCGATTTTTATGAAATTTGTCGAGGAGATAGTTTGACTCCAGTGGACGGACATTTTTTTTTTAATTTTTTCAAAAATCTACCCCTGAAGGAGTGAAAAGAGGGATGTAATTTTGCATGGGAAATTCTAAACCGCTAAACCAATTAAGATGAAATTTGGTACAGAGATAAACCTTTTCAAGTAAAAAAACATAGACTTTTTTTTATCAAAAATCTACCCCTAAAGTGGTGAAAAGGGGGATGAAACTTCATAGGAGATTTATTAAACCGCTAAACCGATTGTGATGAAATTCGGTACAGAGATAGTATGTAGCCGAAAACAAATGTGGGCTAATTTGTTTTTAAAAAAATAACATGTGGTTTTTCCAAAATCCAAGATGGAGGATGTTTCTCAATAGGAAACAACTTTTTTGTTCATCACCAACAATATGGGTGTCAAATGAAATGGAATTCGCAGGGAAAGGTTTCTGTATATGTGACGTCACTATAAACACAATATGGCGGATGTTCTGTAATAGAAAATAACTTTTTCAAGACCTTCAACAATATAGATAGTACCAAATGAAATGGAATACATAGAAGGTTTCTGTACATTTGACGTCATCATAAATTCAGTATGGCGGATGCTCCGCAATAGAAAATAAATTTTTTCAAGACCTTAAAAAATATAGGTATCTCGGGTATCCTCCGCAACCTGAGAAGTCATGGGAAAATTTTCCACGCAGACGAATCGCGGGTACAGCTAGTATATAATGTCTGTATAATAATATACTACTAAATATATTTAAATCGTTTAATAATCATTGAATTTTTCAAAAAATGCGTAACAAGCTTCGTTCTTTGGTGGAAGTCTCGCTTGTTACTAGGACTTGTTGTATTGTAGCCATTTTGCGTAAACACCGAAAGTTATGGTACACTTGAAAGCACTTTCAAAGTGGTAGAAATAGCGATAAAAATGCTATTTGTCGTTGTATACCTAATATAATCTACTACAATACGCTATTTCCAATTCATTATAAATAACTTGAAAAAATATAACACATACACCCATAAATACGTATCCTCACGCTGTGTCCCTAACGTAATTAAAGTATTTTTCCTTCGATATCGTTATAACTTATAAGTTATAACAGAATTTTCTCAGATCGTTATTCGCTACTAGTTAGTTTAAAAATTAATGAAAAGTCTGATGATTCGTGTTTACCTTAAAACGTAATTATGTCAAGATTTATTTTTTCATAATTTATATTTAATTGATATCGAAATGAAAATTCGTAGACTTATTAGATTAGATACAAGTAAACAGGCGATGTACTCGTATAACGATGTACATTGAGAAAAGCCAGATGTCTCATGGTTATTGAGATCAGCGGGGTTATTCACAAACGTCGGAAACTCGACTTTCCGTATCCGACAGGAAACTTTTCAAGGATTTTGTCTATTCGCGATTCATAAATCCGAAATCGTATTATATTAATATTACATATATATCATATTACATATAGTTGTATTCACAAATCCAAGCTGTCGGATTGCTTATACTTTTCGACGATCGGCCTTTCTGCCACGGAAAGCTTCCGACGTTTATGAATAACCCCCCAGATCGCGAAATTGATAGGGAATCTTATATAAAATATTAAAAACGCTTTTATCTTTCCCTGATTATGGTATTTAAATCAAAGTTAAAAGAAATATTTAATAATAACGCTACTACATTATATTTCATTGTAACCAATACAAGGACCTTGGATGCTTGGCTCTCCGTCCTCTCTGACTATAGCCCATCGGGGATACAGTCTGAGAATATTATGTATACATGTGTAATTATGTGTACGTAACAAATGATATTATACACAACAATTATATTATGTATCATTGAATTATGTTACCGTATGTATTATATAATGTATGCGGTTAGTTTTAAAGGATTGTGATGCTCACTATTCACGGGTACAATTTGAACTAAAATGAACGCGCTCTCGCCATATTTTATCCCGTCCCGTCTTGCTTTTGTTACTGATTCCGTCTGCCGGCTTTGAAAATAAAAGAATAATTTTTGTAATCGGTTTATTGCATCCCAGACGTTTAAACACGTTTTTTTTTATTACAGATGCCAGTTCCTCTTTCAGTGATTCTAAGTATAGAAACCGGTCCCAGTCTCAAACCGATTTGAAATATTTATTTAACGGCTAAATAACATATGTTTGTAATAGGACAGCGAAGAATAATAGATATCACATAGCGTTTTCGTAAGTTCATAACTAGTTTTACTAATTGAAGATTGTAAAATTAAATAAAATTTAAAAATAGAAGAATAGATCTTGTTTAATGTTAAAAGTATTTAAATGAAGATATGAAATAAGTTCGAATTTAGAATTGTAGAATAAAAAAACCATCCATGTGTGTGGGCACCACGTGGCACAGTGAAGTGTTCCGTAGTCGGATGAAAGTTCACGGTAAAAATTTAAAGCTAATATTTTTTTAATTAATTAATTAATTTAATGTTAAGGTTTTATTATTTACGCTTGCGCATTATTAAATTCATCAGCAGAGAAAATAAACGTGTATTTCATAGCATTTCTCAGTCACACTGAAAAACAAAATTATTCTGCGAACTCTTGACGTGCAACCAAAATCTCAAAAATTACGCTATTATTGTCTCATTCAAGCCAATTTTCACAACCACCTTAGATTTTTTCCCAAATTTCCACCCTACCTCTAATTATTAATAACGTTTTTGTCGATTTTCACGATATGATCTATGCCTTGTTTAATCACATTAATCCCTTCTTTGATTTAGGCTATTTGATTTAGCGGTCATATAGCGGTCCCGCAGTTAGGACCGACAATCGAATGTTGAGTGCGCGTTCCGATTGTTTGTGAGGTATTGATCAACAGAAACTTATATGCATAAGAACCGGTCAACGTTTAAGTTTAGTTTTACATTAATGAGATGTGTCAATTCTCTTCAGCGATCGTCTTTCACTCGCTTCACACGGTCACACGGTTGCACGGTCGACTTATCGACACGCTAAGTGCATTACAGATTTATCTGTCAAGACTTCTAACATTATAGCTTGTAACAGTTATAGTAATTAGGTTTTTCGTAACCCGAAGACTTCTACATTATAGCTTGTAACAGTTATAGTAATTAGGTTTTTCGTAACCCGATATAAAAATAAAGTCAAAACAAATATTGCAATAAATAATAAACATAATAATATACTACTTGCGTTAAATGTACTGTTAAAAGTAAGCACACCACATAAGACGGAATTTTCTAAATTTTAGGCATCTATCAAATAATAATCAGTTGTAACAACAATACCGCTCATAAGTGAGTCACGTAACTAAAGTATACGCGGCACATTTTTCAAAGTTAAGCGGGTGATTCCTTTCTCTGGTTTATATTTTAAAATAATGGAAAAATTCTAAGCCTGAATTCTGTACTGCGACAAAAAAGAGATAGATAGCGCCTGCTCAGTCGCACCGTTCGTCACCATTTGACTCATCCCCCGCGTACCTCACGTGTCGACCATTGACCAGAGTTGGATTTCGTACTATTATAGTCATATTTATACTACAATTCTATCCTTTGTACTACATACCACCTAGATCTGTGGATAGTACGCTAAAATACTACCATTTTACTGTCACTGCAATTTTTCACATAATTTGAAAGCAATCATGTCAGCACGTGTATAACGCATTTTACTCAACCTGAAAATGGATGAATTTACGCACCGAAACAGGCAAAAGTTGATATTTTATGATATTTTGGAGAAGGTAGTGTGAACGAGAAGAGACGAATGCCGTAATCTCAACGTAAGGGTTTCTCCAGTGAAAGTGAGTGAGAAGAAAACGTGCTTGCAATAAACAGTATCCCGTTTTACCGTTGAGGATTTCGACGTGATGATGATGATCTTACTCTATGTAAGATTATACATAAAACATTTTCGTGTTTATAATTCAACATTTTTGCCATTTAGGTAGAAAAAAACTCAATATTGAAGTAATAATCAAACTACTACTATTTTCGTGACATACTACCTTTTTAAATTCAAAATACTACTACTCTTTTCTAACTATCAAATTCCAACACTGCTGTTGACTCAAGCAAGTGAGAACCAAGTAATGCGAATGAAATCGACGCATGGAAATTCCCAGGAGATGCGTGTTTTTGAAAAAATCTTTAGTTTATGAAAAAAAGATTGGTTATTTAGAATCTTCATTGCATGTGTGAGGTTTCTATAGACATGTTTTTTACATTTACAATTTATGAGTACTATATAGACGGCCAAAATTTTGGTGAAGTTGTGGCAATAACGCGAATTTTTGAGGCTTTTACAGAATTTGTATTTCAAAATTTTAAATTTTTGTATTGGAAGAAATCTAGTTCTAGTTAAAGATCCTTCCTGTTCAAAACATTTAAATAAAAATTTGATCGACGCTTTAATTATTATTTAATAGCGTTTGTATGGAAAGTATGACGGGTTAGCTGCTCTTGTGTCCATGATACTTGATTAATATGATAGTTGACAAAAAAACTAACGACATAACGATGAAAGCGCGTACTGCTAATTTCTCTACTTTTGTAAATCAAAAATCTCAGTTTTCAAAGCATGGATAAATACTAGAAACCGTAGTTCTACACATAATTTCAAAAATATTTATAGAATTGTGTCACTTAGCAGAGTATTATTTATACTTAAAATATAGGTAACTCAATTTATCGTGGATAATAAGTACCTATGTCAATCTGTAAAAAAAGATGTCAATCTGCGTAAGAAGTCAGGTCAACCAATAAAGTAGTTGAGCACTTTTGAAAAATTGAATGAAAACGTTTCCTAGGTTGATGTTGAAATTGTTATTGATAGGTAAGTAGTATTAAAATGAGCATGGATAAATAGTGCAAACTAATTTGAACTCTGTTAACAACTCTGTTAAAATTCAACTTTATTCTCCATTATGTTTGTTTGTTTGTGTGTCTTATTATATTTATGTATTTATTTGTTTAACTCTTCAAGGATTCGTCAAGAATTTATAAATACTAACGTACACGAAACGGTTGTATCTCGTTCGTCTGTGTCTTTCCATTATATTAGATAATTAATAAATTAAAACAATCATGACACATTAACTAACAACTCGCTTATAATTTCCCACTTGAAAAAAAAAATTTAATAATTGCAAATAATGACATTCCCAAGGTTTCTGTGTTTCTAAATTAGGCCTGAATACGTCATTACCTGACGTGCAACATTTTGTTCTTTGCCTAGCATTATAATCTTTCACGTAACAAATCAAAATGATGTAAATAGCGATTCAACTGTAACACGTAACGCCACAACATTATAAAGATCTGATTACAGGCTCTGTCGGTGATACCAGTAAGACACTCTTATCTAGTTTAACAGCTCTAATAAACATTATGCTGGCTGGTAAGGTGCCCCCGGAGATAACCGACATCCTGTATCCTGTAAAATTTGTTGCGTCACATTCTCTCTACCGTATCAAACTATTTTTGTCCTACACAAGTAGGTTTTGGGTCAAAGAGAGGATCTGAAGCGGCAGTGCATGCGGCGCGTGCTTTCTTGACACTCTTGACTTTCTTGACAGGTGAGGTACTCCTCAAAGTAGACATAAAAATGCATTTAATTCTGTTGATAGATCCACCTTGTTGACACAGATAAAACAGCATGTTCCGGACATATATCCCTACCTCTGGCAATCTTACAGCAGTCTTTCAAATTTAATGTATAAAGATAATTTATTACATTCCGAAGTTGGCTGTCAACAAGGTGATCCTCTCGGACCAGCTATTTTCAGTTTGGCTATCCATCCTGCGGTTTGTAATTTAAATTCCAAATTTAATATTTGGTACCATGACGACGGAACAATAGGAGGTAAAGCAATTACTGTTTTAGATGACCTTAAAACCCTCATTCAAAGGTTTAAAGATATTGGCTTAGAATTAAATTTTTCTAAATGTGAACTCTTTGGTTCCGATTCTGTTCCAATTATTACAAAAAATGAAATAATTAATAAATTTAACAATCTGGCACCAAATATTAAAGTCTTGTCAAAAGAATCACTGTACCTCCTAGGTGCTCCCGTTTTAGATGACTCCATACCCTGCTTTATCAATGGTCAAATACTAAAATTTAGCCAGTCTTCAGACAAACTTTTCAAAATTAATACCCACATGGCTCTCCTCATTGTCCGCTTTTGCCTTTTCGGTTCAAAATTTACATATGCTCTTCGCTGTTCTCAGCTTTTTAAATTTCAAACGCTTTTAAAATCTGTATACAATATTCTAAAAAATAAATAATCTAAAATATTAAATTGTTCCTTTGTTGATGACAGGGTCAGGAATCAAGCCTCGCTTCCTATCTGTTATGGAGGCCTAGGCATACGCAAAATCTCGAGTGTGTCAATGCCTGCTTTTCTTTCGTCAGCCTACAGCACGGAAAACCTTTTCCTATCTGTTATTCGCCCTTCCTTAGGATCGGTTGAAGTGCCGTGCTTGACTGATGCTTGAAATGCTTGGTTGAGTGTTTGTCCGAGTACTAACCTGCCTACCTCGACCTTTTTTCAGAAATACTGGGATGAGCCTCTATGCAAAAATGTTCATTTACAACTTTTAGATTGTAGTACCGAAAAGGATCGGTCTCGCCTTCTGACTGTTTCTGAGAAGGAGTCAGGACACTGGTTGAAGGTAATACCTTCAAAAAACTTAGGAATCTTAATTGACAATACCACGCTTTCTCTTACAGTATCCCTTCGTCTGGGGGCCAGGACTAATCTTTCTCACCGTTCGCTGTAGTGATCTCGTCGATATATTAGGTCACCACGGTTTATCCTGTTTACGTAGTGCGGGCCGCATGTCACGACATGCTGCCTTGAATGACGTCATTCGGCGGGCTCTTGTCGCCGCTGGCGTTCCTGCAGTCTTAGAGCCTGTAGGTATTGCGCGCAGCGACGTCAGGAGACCGGATGGTTTGACGCTCATTCCTTGGAAACTTGGAAGATCGCTGGTGTGGGATGCCACTTGTATCGATACACTTGCTGTTTCCCATGTGCCGACGACTTCCAAGTCAGCAGGTGCCGCGGCCAGCATTGCCGAGAATTTGAAGCGGAGTAAGTATGCGACTCTCTCTGAGAGTTTCATATTTACGCCCTTTGCAGTCGAAACTTTGGGTCCCTGGGGCCCCGAAGCCCATCGACTGTTTTCTGATATTTGTAAGAGACTGGTCGAGGCTTTGCGAGGCTTTGGGGCTGGCAGCTTCTTCCGCCAGCGAATCAGTTTGGCTATTCAAAGAGGCAGTGCTGCCAGTCTGCTGGGTACCTTAAGCAATGACAGCTTTCTAAGCGGCAACTTTGAGGAAGTTTATTATTTAAAATAATGTGTAGTTTTAAGTTTGTAAATGTTAAAATATGTACCTATGTACTTTTTGTTAATGTAAATAAACTGTAACACGTGAATTATACTTTAATTACGAAGCGTAAGATTGAATTTTAAATATTTTATTTATAACAAATTTCGTTTCCATGTCACGCAAGTATCTTTTACGAGCTTTTATAACCTTGTGCTTTGATGGTAAGGTCTACTTTAGATTAGCACAATATTACCGATACGTAGTACTATAAGATATTATAAATAAATATGTCAATTCAGACAATAATTTGCTTAGATTTTACAGGAGATTGTGAATCTAGTTTTTTATTTGTGATCGAAGAGGTAAATGTCAAATATATTGCATTAATAAAATCCAATATAACTGCTACTAAGTTGTCGTAATTGAAAACGAAAGCTACGTTAACAGAATTTTAGTTCGACGTTTAATTGAATCATTTTTGTAAATATAAATAAAGGTATGTAAGATCAATTTCGATCCTCCAGCTTTCTCTAAAACTGGACCGCGCTTCCGCGACGTGAACGAGAATAAAACAGTTTTAAGTTTACCAGTGAAAGTCCACTCCGAGAATACATTACTCAACTGCAGTTACAAAACCAGACGGAATATTATCACAATTACTGTATACTTAGTACAAGTATCACCGTAGACCATAGACCGTATACACGCAATAAAAAGATACACTCCGCGTAGCGTACTTCAAAAGTGAAACTCAAAATAAGCCGGCCCGCATGTAAGCACGACAGCGTACACAAAAATTACTGTAAGAACATATTTAAAAACATAACAAAATGATTGATATGTGTTACTTTGTTTTGTTTGGTTATTTCATTATGGTTTCATTATGTGGGAGTCAACTAAGGAAGCGTGCTCGTCGCGACCCATGCCACCCTTCCTCAGGGCTGCAATTCCTCTCCTGTGCATACCATGCGAGGCAACAATTGTGCTACATTTAGGGCGATTTCCGAAACCGACGTATACCGGTGTGTCCCTGCTGGTGTGTGCAGAGTGCAGTTTGGCGTTGGGGACCGCCACCCAACATGCTGTGCACGCTGTGAAAGTGGATGGAGGAGTGCACAATAGCAGTGTGTAATGTGAGAGGTGGTATTGAAGTGATTGATATTATGGAAGAGAAAAAATTGGATGTGTTAAGTGTTAGCTACGATAAAATTAAATAGTACGTTAGATACTTATAGCAATGGAATACCCCAAACTTCACTTAAATTATCGATTAATCGAAATATTTAATATCAACTAATAATTAACTAATTTGTATTAGAACACTTCGTGCTGCAGTCGTGAAGGTAAAAACAATAGGGGAATGTGAAGCGCTCGAGTTTTGACTTATATAATCGCGAGCGGTAGTGGGGAACAAGCCGTCAGTCGTTCTTTCTTATGACGTCGTTCGTTCTTATGACGTCACGAACACCATCGCGCTCTTCTAGAGATCGCCAGGTTTCCCCTTTATGTTTATTCGTCGGTATTGCTAACATATGTTTGAGAGAAACCAAGGGAAGGGGCAGTGAACTTTCCGACTTTCTCGGAAAAGGCATCGCTTTGTGGTCAGGAGTACCACATGGAGACGGGATGCTAAGGGGTGGGTAGGTGGGCGTTATACTGTCCTCTTGTTTGGTTAATTGTATGACTGAGTATAAATGTGAAAATCCCAGACTACTCTGGGTGGGTGCAGCTCAAAATGGGGTTGACGAAAATTTTCATTTTAGGCAGTGTATGCCCCAGTGTCCTCTGTCGCTTTGGGTGAACTAGATTTGGGTGTTAGAGAAGTTATAGCGACGGTTGAAGAGAATGAGAGAATTGTTTTGTAAAATGGATGGGTCGGGACAGCTGAAACAGGTTTTGAGACTGTCCTAGGTAAATATGGAGATACGAGAGCGAATGATGCTGGTAGGATTGTGTTAGGAGCGTGTATGTATAAGGATCTTTTTGTAGCTAATACCCTATTTAAGCACACACGGATCCATCAATACACGTAGGAAAGAAAGTGTAAGAGAAGTATGATTGATTTATTCCTGGTCGATAGCAGATTCAAGAAGCAAGTTATGAACAAAAGAGCGCATAGAGGAGCCGATCTGGAAACGGATCACTTTTTGGTGATAACCAGAATAAGTGGTCTGTTTGCAGCAAGGAGACATCGCGTAGTGTCCAATTCTTCAGCCATTTGTCGCATTAAAAGCTGGAAACTGCAAGATGCGTCCACCAGGAATTAATATGTCTGGTAATCTTGAAGATAGATTGAAAGTAATGAGCGAGGATGTTGGAGAATATTGGCAGAACATTAGAAATAGTATGATCGAGTCTGCGAAAGAAGTGTGTGGAACGAATAAGATTGGGATCGGTAAAAGGCGTGATGTATGGTGGGATGATGAGGTGAAAGAGTCTGCATATAAGAAGAAGAAAGCTTGGCGAGACTACCTTGCTACTAAAAACGACTGTGGTATGAAGAATTTGATGAGAGACAGATATATGCTTCAGAAAGTAGAAACGAAATGACTAGTGGAAGAGAAGCGTGAAAGATGGAGGGTGTTAGACGATAACAAGATGTCGGACAAGTTAAAAGATGTAATCATGGTCTTAAGTAGTCTATCTGTAAATATATATATTATATCTTCAGTACTAATTGAAGCTGACTGCTGGAGCTTGAAGCTTTATGTATCCTTATATGCCTGTCATCCCTCGAATACAGAATACAGCGGATGCGGGCTCCTCTGCAACCATTGCAGAGTCACAGACCTTTTTGTCCCGCGCTTATCAATTTTATTAATATGTTGTATAAGACAAATCAGACAACTAAACGATATTAATATTATTAAGATAAATAGTTAAAGAATATACAAATTTACTAATCAAATAAGCTGTAACAAAGCAATGATTTCAATATATGTAAATATTCAACTACGCCGCAATTTTATCTGCTTTTTTATATAAATTTTGATAGTAAGTGAGCCGTAAGTGTTGTCGTAAGTGAGCCGGCTTATCTTTGTTGCTTCAATTTTGAGAACACGATACTGTGTCTATCGTTTGTTATGTCTATGATAAGTATTTTGTGCTTTCTGTATAAAAATGTTGATCATTACGACAAATATTTTGCAACGCGTGAGGGACGACAAGATTTCGACATCGATTGTTTTATTATTTATACATAATTACGGAAGGAAGTAACTTTCTACCGTAACATAAACCGTAAAAGTTTATTATCGCGGTCGGAAATAACTAACGGCTGTAAATTATAAATATCGAACTTTTATCGAATGATCGTCTTTAATCAGTTGTATTATCTAACGAGCGTGATTACAAAACAAACGATATTCCTATTTAAAAAACATTGATTATTTTTACAAAATCTGTTAGTTAATTATAAAAAAAAAAAACTTTTTTATTGCACAGTCAACTATTAGAATTACCACGTCCGTATGCTAGTCTACAATAAAGAATGTAAGAGATATTTCGACGCGTTTCACTTAAATAATTTAAACAGTTATTATTTAATACACTTTTTAAGACTCTCAGAGTTTGTATCCATTGTAACAATAAAATAAACGGGTTCTTACCGCGATATTACATATTGGGTCCTTACATATGAAATTGGCGTTTTGTACGGGAGGAATATAAAGTCAATTTTTTTTTTGTTAAATATTTTTAATGAATCAAAGTATGCACCGTTGTTATCTATGCACTTTTGCCATCTCATAGGTAGTTCATTGATCCCTTTACTAAAAAAACCATGGGGGCGAGAATCAATAAACTCTTTGAAGGCGGTTTGGACTGCCGCATCGGAGTTGAATTTTTTTCCTTGTAAGAAGTTATCCAAATTCCGGAAAAAATGGTAATCTGTTGGAGCAAGGTCCGGGGAGTACGGTGAATGTCACAGACATTCCAATTGTAGCTCATTTACCTTGGTGGTTGTTTGTTGTGCAGTGTGTGGTCTTGCGTTGTCGTGAAGCAGCAGTGGCCTAGAGCGATTGACCAATCTCGGTTGTTTAGCAGCTAGTTCTTCCTTCATGGTTTGCAGTTGCTGACAATTGATATCTGCCGTAATCGTTTGGCCAGATTTTAGAAAGCTGTAGTGAACGACACCGGCGCTAGTCCACCAAACACTCACAAGTAACTTTTTCTGAGTCAATTTTCGTTTAGGGCAGGATTTGGCTGGGTCTCCGAGGTTTAGCCATTGCGACGACCGCTTCCGATTATCGTACGGTATCCACTTTTCATCACAAGTAATGATTCGATTTAAAATCCCTTCATTATTGTGTCGGTTGAGCAAAGTAACACAGCAGTCGACGCGTGTTTGCAAGTTCGATTCACTCAATTCATGAGGTACCCATCGTTCAAGTTTTTTTACTTTCCCGATTTGCTTCAAATGGATTAATACAGTTTTGTCACTTACCCCGAAGCCTGCAGCTATCTCTGAAGTGCTTTGTGATGGATCCGCTTCCACAATAGCCTTTAATTCTTCATTTTCCACTTTGGTCTCCGGCCGTCCACGGGGTTGGTTCTGAAGGTCGGAATTTCCAGAACGAAAACGTTGAAACCAAAAACGTACCGTGCTTTCTTTTGCGACACCAGCGCCGTACACATCATTAATCCTTCGAGCTGTTTCTGCAGCACTGGTGCCACGGTAGAACTCGTACTCGTAAATATACCGATATTTCATATTTTCCATTGTGCGGTAATAAGCGACGCCAAAGAAAAAAATAATGAGGAAAAAAACAAATGAATGACTGTTTTCAAAACTCAAATGTACCAGCTAAATGAATTTACAAATTTGAATTTGGAATTCTTAACCAAAGAGGAGATATTTCAGATCAAAGTGGTCAGTACGACAAAACGCTAATTTCATATGTAAGGACCCAATATTTTTGATTTTCCCGATATTTCGATGCTATTACAAGCACCAAGATCACGGGTTAACTGGCGAAACTGCGGGAGAATATTCGAGAGCACATATTTCACTCTACCCTCTTCCTGGCTCGTTGTTTTTATATTTCACCATCACAACTGGAACTCACTTGATAGTCCCTCCGACAGTACACACTCACTATATCGTAACGATTTTTAGTATTAGCGGGGCCTATTTCCTTAAGCCAAAAAAAATTGGATTCCACATATTGGACGATTTAATAAAATAAAGTACGAGCCAGAAAGAGGATAGCGTGAAATATGTGCACTTGAAACCCGCAGTTCCGCCAGTTTTTCTTAGAGTAGTTATAGTAATTGAATTGGTCATTGATATGTCTGTTAGTGATAATTTAACTTCTATCGCATGAAAATATGTAAATGAGCAACAGATTTAGTAACTTAAACAACAACTCGTACGCTTAAAATTCATAGTTTCCACTATATAATTATTACCGAATTAAACTATGTTCGATTTAAAGTCGCAAACCATTGAAAATTTCAATATTATACAAACACTTTTAGAACATTCCCAAAAGCCAATAAAAACTCGTCTATAAATAATGTAAGATCGAAAAATGCATTCGTGACCCTTCCGAGGTTTGAACCCACGGCATTACAACGGTCTTAGAAGGGTAAACGCAACAGCATAATGCCAGTTATAATAAATAATACGTATTGTTGAACAATGCCTATTCATTCACAGTCTCATGCACAGCTATTTTTCAAGTTATTAGTTGTATTATTTTACTGGTCAATTATACTTTTGTACAGCAATAAACAGAATTTTTATAGTTATTTATACCCATTGCAAAATACTTTTAATTTTAAATGTATTACCATAGTGTACTTGTTTCGTCCAATGCTGGTCGATAGATGGCGCTGTAATCAAATCACATTTATTCTATTGTTCTATGAATACGGCGGAATAATTTCTGCCGCGTCATGTAGTTTTCAATATAATATATTATATAGTCATTAGTATGCCTACTAATGACCGCGTAACTTTTGAACGATTTCAATGGATTGAAGTCGCATTCTCATAGTAATTGTTATATTATTTTATTGAGACAATGGTTTCTAATTACGCTAAGGTCAGGCAGATGGTGCTGTATCATTATCAAATTGAACGGATAAGGTAGAATGTCTGTCGGTTAGTTTTCAGCAATTATAAATATAATAAGTTGTTATTCGATTGTGACTAAGAATAATAGTTTCGAACAGCTCTTTACGTCAAACACTTGGTCCCAGCATAAAACAGGTTAAGAAAATCTGTCTGTGACTGATTTACATGCAGATGCTGAGGTCATAAATGTTCAGTTTTTAATTTTGATGCAGAAATAGAACACTAAAAATGGTTAAAGCAGAATTTAATATTTAATATAGTAAAAAATAAAAAAACATAATTTTATTCTTTAAATGTAAATATTAAGTATAATATATAATGTAAACTTACTTCACAATTTCCATCATGCATTTCCAATTATTTCTATAGAAACGCTTCTTTGGCCATCGTCTATTTTTTGTCTGTTTGTTACCCATTTTACATAAATTACTCAATTACAAAATTTTGACACTATTTAAAAATTTAAATAAATATCATTAATGTAAGTTCTAAAAGAAAGATGAATATTTACACTACATTACCTTAAGTAACTATTAAAACTAATAATAAACATAACTAGTCCTTGCAAGAAATATACCTAATACAAAAATTACGATTAAAATTTAATTCGAGGGGAACAAATGACACACGTCCATTAAACAACACGCCTCAGCGATCACTGTCGAGTCGCATAGGACTGAAAGAGAAGAAACAACGTGACATCTCTCAGAATAAAATGGCTCCAGAAAAAAAACAATAAACCATGTATTTTCCTTTGAATTCAATTGAATTTATCGAAAATCTGACTGGTTCGATGTGTTAATATTCATAAGACATACCGCATTTTATTAGAATATGTTAACGACGAAAACAGCTTTTTTCCCCATAAATTCTGTTCAGAGGTTACTTTGGGATTTTTTTCTATCAAAAAAATTTACTTTAAATGCTATTTTTCTCTGCTGCTTGATTATAAATATCATGTAGATTCATATTTTTTTTTTTCAACAAATTTGGTTGTGTGGTTATTGCTAAAAAATTACCGAAACTACGCGCCTTAACCCATGATCACGGTGCTTGCAACAGCATCGAAATATCGAGAAACTCAAAAATATAACCGCGATATTATTATCGCGGTTAGAACCCGTATATTTTATTGTTACAGTTTATTATTTAAAATTATTCTCAAGCTTTAATATTTTTTTACTTGACTTATAAACTGTTTAATAATAATTTGTCTTAGTATGACTATGTTTAAATGATGTCTACAAATGGGTAATAATATTTCTAAACCAAAACCGTAAAACTAGAACGAAACTAACGAAAAAAAGAAAACTAAGGCATTTATTAAAAAAGTAACCAGATCACATTAATAAAAATAAGTTAAGAATAAAAGTCATCTGAATACAATTAATGTTATTGTAGTCGTTCTTCGTTGTTGTTTATATGTAGAATAGAATGCACGGATCGTTAATAAAGTTTCTGTATAAGCATATAAAAACATAAACAGCAACATTCATTGCAATAAAAAAAAGTGTTTTGTACATATTCTGCACTTTAAACTGATGGCGTTAGTTTATTCATTTATTCTCTTTACTTACTAAAAATAATTCTAAATATCTGTCAAATCACAAAAATTCAGTTTCCTTTAGAAATTTCCTATATTCACAATAGTTGCTAACAGCAAGAATCTCACTTTAAAGCACCTTTTATCTCTCGTTTACGTTTTCTTTTGTAATAGTCACATATTATACGTGAACTTATTACGAAAACGCATATTTCTAAATACGTTATTATATAATAATCACTCTTAAAATATTTGCTGATTGTGACACGTGGCTTCAGTTTTTTTTGTGATAGATCATAACTTTAGACTAAATAACGTCACTGTTAACACTAGCGATACATCATGCGCCTAACATAATACAATAAAACGTGCTTCGCACCAGATTTCAATTTTTATGATCTGAAAACGTGTCGTGACAGTGTCACGTGTGTTTTCGATCGATCACTTATGTGGTCACACAAAGAAGATAAACCGAAAACTTTGTGTGACAGTGTGACGATTGACGGTCACGTGCTTCTCTAGCTAACTTTTAACAATCTCCATTGTTCGGTAACACTTACCTAAGCTATTTTTCTCACCACACTCAAGTGTGTATAACGCAGTTCCATATTACAACAAACAAATTATAGCTTGACGTCATAATGTTATTTACCATTTGAATTCGCCTATTTACAACTGTTTAGATACTTCCATACTGGTTTACTGGAGAGAGAGAAAAATATATATATGTACATAATGTTCCAACAGCAGTTGAAGCAGGTAGAAAAGCATTCTACCTGCGCAGGTAGTAGAAATCAATCAAGGGTTAGAGCTTAAAGGAACGTGTTCCTAGTCTCGCTTTACCGATTGCGAGTTTAACTGGAAGTACCATATTTATTTTGTTTATTTACTGTTGACAAAGAATGAAGGTTATTATGTGAATATGCGTATCTACCTTTGAGAGAATGCATATAATCCTATATCAGCAATTTAATTGATAATTGTATTAGTAGTGCTTCATTTTATTGTTTGGAATTAATTTATTAATTTTAGTCATGGTAAGGCTGAACTCTGGTTCCAATCTTAAAATAATGCCCTTATCTATTCAGTTTTTAATTACAAGTTTCACCTTTATATATTCCCAATACCAGTCTTTGGGAAAAAATAATGTAGAAATAACAACTTTAAGGCGTAAAGAATAACTGATCTGCTTTACATTGTACCATTTAGAATAATTTTAGAAGAAATGTCAGTGAAACAACACATTTGGCAATTTACAAGGAAAAAATGTGAGAAGAAAACTGCATGATGTACAGTTATTATAACATAGGTACCAGTTATAACAGGTTGCTTTAAAAATACAAAGCTAACAGTAAGCAAAAACGTCGAAATGTTTTGTCGGCGAATAAAACATGTGCATCGATCATTCCTTTTGTAGAAGGTTACACGTGTAATATTTAATAGGTGATTTTGCATATTCAAAGGTAAATGTGGCGCCAGTCAATTATGCATAACCATGTATATGTATTGTAATCTAATCTTATCTATCTATACTACTATGTGAATCTCTAGCGTCTGTCTGTAATTATAATTTTACTGTAAAATTTCGTGATACATAGTCATACATAGTCATTTTATGACTCATTGACTTCGATTCTACCATTTATAAAATGTTTGTTTGTCTGTCTGTCTGTCTCTCTGTATGTCCTTTTATAACTGCACAATAGCTTGACCGATCTTGAAGACGTGAGAGAACATGTGAGTGCGCTCATGATAGGTTGCTTATTTTTTTAGAAAATCTACCCCTAAAGGGGTGAAAAGGGGGATGAAACTTTGTATGGGAGATAGTAAATCGCCGCTGAACCGATTATAACGAAATTTGGCGGGGCAATAGTTTGACTTGAGAGAACGGACATAGGCTACTTTTTTACAAAAAAATCTGTGAAAAGGGTGACGGGAGGGAGTAGTACGAAACTTTCTACGAGATATGCTAAACCGATTAACTGATTATAATAGCATGGATAGAGTTTGTCACCTGGGAACTGATATAGGTTACTTTTTTATCAAAAAATTACCCCTAAGGGAGTGAAAAGGGGGATGAAACTGAATGGGAAATGCTGAACCGCCGAACCAAGTATGATATTTGGTACAGAGATAGTATGTATCCGCAGACAGACATAGGCTAGACGTATATAGACTTTTTTTTTAAAAACAATCTTTAGACATACTATGTACATGTACATATCATATAACCAAATCCGGGAAAGCTACGAAAAAATTTTCCGCAGTCTTAGTCGCGGGTACTAGTAATAATATATAATTAGTACGCTTATGTGTACAATATTGTAATCTATAACGGTGTATTTTCTGTTAGAAAAATTCAGTTGAAATCCATCCAACCGTTTGGACAGATTACAGAAAGATAAACTTACAGTCGTTTTACTGTTGTATCGTAATTCGTGACGTAATATTGGGTAGACAGACCTACAAAAAAACATTCAAGAATGAAATACGTTTTTAACTTGAGATACAAGCGTACAGCTTTTAACCAGAAAGTAACGATGACAATACGTGAATATATTTTATTCCCTAAAGGATTTGAAGTGAATCCATTTCAAGAATCCATTCCAAGTTAGTCGGGGAGTAAAAGAAAAGAGAGTGGACAGTTTATCTTTCCGTGTTTGTCGTAATCTACTTTGCCATCTGTAAGTTGTTGCTTTATTTTTGAACATTATGGATTTTACAATTGTTTACTATCTACTTCACAAGTATTCATTAAATTTTGGCTAAGGTTGAAAAGTTAATTTCATTTTATTACGTATCCCACGTGGGCAATTCCGTAAGGAACGTTGCCCCTCAACCATAACGAAGACCAGTCGACGAGATAGTGCAATGAACCCACGTGCTCGAGTGCGATGCACCTCGTACACCTGATTCAAAGCAAATGTAGACCTGATTTGAGTTTGGGTGTCAAATACCCGTAATTTTCATTACTTAAGTATGTTATATAGGTATGAGGTCAATGACATTGCAGTAGTTAGAGGACAATAGCTCATAAAATGTAATCGCTAAATGGAATGCCTTCATTTAAAATGACACCTTAGCGAGGCGGTCAAAGGCCTATATAAAATTGTGTTTTTAACCAGTACCTACAGCTACATCAATTTGCTTAAAAAAATAGGTGACGGAGTAAAATTGAAAAATAATATTAAGTTCAATGAAAATTCGCATATGATGTGTAAATTTAAAAGTTCCACTTGATAGTAAATTGAAAGTTCAGTTTTGAAGAACGTTATAGCCGATATTTGTCACAGTTCTCGTGTTTCACGGAAACGAGATGTTTTAATGATGGCTGTTGGCTAATCGCTTCCCAAGGTTTCATTACGCTGCAAGGCCATCAGCACTTCCTTCAAAGGAAACGATGTCACCATGTCTTCGTTGTAGTTTTTTGGAAACAAAACTGTTTTGTGAGATTTCTTTTACACAACTGATCACGTCCGAACCTAACCTAAGCAATTTATTAGAAATCGTATACTATTTCTCATTTAACCTCGAAAAATAAACCAATTGTGTTTTGTTCTGTCAAGTATTTTTCTATTATCAGCTTTTCTATTAATAAACAAAGTAGCGTGTGCGATTTTCATACTGTTTATTAGTTACACAACTAACAATTCCAAAGCGTACTATAATTGAGAATGTCTGTATAAGAGGGTCAAACATTGTAGAATATGTCAAATTTTCTGTAAAGCGACACCTAAACGAGTTAAATATCTTGTCTGTCCTTTCCTATAAAATATCAAATTAAAATAAAACATTTTATAACTGCGGTAAATTCATTTATACATTCAAAAGTTTAATGAGTGTATTATTACATTTATGTAATGTCATTTATGTAATCCGATTTGTAGATGACATCAATGCAGCCTTGACAAGTTCTTTGTGTCAGCATCTTACACTGCGAATTGTGATATTGATTCAATATTTTATTTAGCGTAATTTGTCCACCGTAAATTAATATTAATTTGCTTATTCTGTCATTGACATCTGTCATGGTATTCTGACATGTATTCTGTCATGGAATCGTCAATATAATCGACATCGATTGTGACTGCTACCACGTAAAATATCAAAAATACATTTTTGGTGGCTCAATCCTGATTATTATTACGCATGTAATTGAAGATATCAAGTTGTACCTAATTGCTACTAAACATCCATTTAACGGCACTTCAAAATTGGTGCAAATATAGATAAAATTACTATGAATTGCTAATAAAAAATATGTCATACAACAAATGTTATTCCTTCATTAAATCGATATTAGATTTAAATAATTTTAAGATGCTATAAAATAATTACTGCCATAAAAAAATAAGCAATCATTTAAAATAATGGATTGTGTTATGTAAAATAACATTTTCTATTAAAATAAATAAACTTGACAAGCTATTAAAATAAATAAATAAACTTGACAAGCTGTTCTTAAATCCTGGAAATAACTCAGAAATACTCCTACTGGTATATATAAGATTGCTATATATACGTATACCAACAGCAAAAGATGAAAAGAGATGGAAGGATATAGAGATGTTTCAAGATTAAATTTCTCGACTTCAACTATTTTCCTTAATGTGCGGACTCCTATTTCAATACTGCTCCTGGAAATAACTCGGAAATACACCTACTAGTTTATATAAGATTGCTATATATAGATATACCAACAGCAAAAGATGAAAAGAGATGGAGTATTGTTTCGAGATTAATTTCTCGACTTCAACTATTTCTTTAGAGTGCGGACTTCTGTTTCAATACTGCAATTGGAAATAAGTCAGAAATACACTCCATCTATAAAGCGAATTCCGATCTGGCACTTCGCTGGCCGTTACCGCGGCATGCTCGCTTCGCTCGCTTGGCTCGCACGCTGTGCTAAAAAGACCTAACCTAACCAAAAAAAGTGGTATAAATATATCGTCGTGTTTGTATAAAGTTACAAAAAACTTTGCAAAATTTTACTCAATGTGAAACAATATAAACCTTAGCCTGCATTTGTCCACACGATTTTCTCCCAAGCATTCATAATCACCATTACATTGCACCACATTAATGTTTCAGTGATTGAAGTTAAAACCAAAATTTTATTGTGAACTGTTAATTTCGAAGTTGTTTTATAACAAAGACCATTAATTTTAAACAAGATGTGATTTATATCAAAATTTGCAAATTTATAGAGAAAACCGTCAATTTTAAGTAGGTATTGAGATTTGTAGATAACATTACTAATTCTATAGCTCCATTGTATATATCCCCTAAATAATGACGTACGAGTATCTCAGGACAGATCATGGGCTGTTGGCTGTTGGGTTCCATTTACAACATTCCCAAGATTACAAAGATTTAAATATTTGCAAAAGAGGTATATTCAAATATAATTTGATGTTCCTTTTTATAAGTCTACGTTATATATATTATACTATCTATAAATAAATGAGTCGTTGTTTTCCCTACATTGTAGTCCCTACCAGTAAAAAAATATAACATTCCAAAACACGACATCATTGCTAATCTCATAAAGTATAGAGGAAATGTTTTTAAGTAAGTATAATAAATAATAAATATTCAGCCACAATAATCATTTATAATTAAATATATTACGTAGAATAAAATTACATAAGTAATTATGTATAGTAGGTATGCAAATTTATAATTATATCCATGGTATGTCAATTTACTCGTATACTAATCTACTCAAAAAAGTAATAAGCAAGTGCTTATTACTTACTTTACAGGAGACTTCACTATTGAATCTAACAAACACTGACCTAGACAGGAATTTTTTTTTGATAAGTACTTTCGTAGCCAGAAACTGTTATCGATTCGGTGTTTTTTCACGTCATCGATTACCCACATTGCAAATTAAGGAATTGGTAACGGCACAATTGGCGCGAACTGGGACACATACCTGTTATTAGCTTAAAGTGGTTAAAGTAATTTCGAGTTACTTATTTTATTTCGGAATTTGTTGAACAGGATCCCGAATCCGTAGTAATACTAATATGACGTAAAGCTATTACACGTGGAAAGCGATTTGGTTTTGTTATATTTTTTATTAAATAACGTATTAATATAAAGAATGGATGTTGCTTTCAGTTTTTTTCGGAAAAAAAAATCAATTAATAAAAGTGCTAGTTATTTATTATTATTACTTTACAAGACCTACTCTTCAACCGTAAAATTTGTGTAGGCAATGGGCTAGGAATCTCTAACATAGCCCTATTTACTTTCGCTTTGCCATTTTACGCTTAAATACTATAAAAAGTGATGTCGACTTTTGATTTTCTTGCGCTTTGAAGTTCTGTCCACCCTGAATGAGAAATGGGATATGTTAGAACTTTATCACAGTATAAATGTAACAGTAGGGTGTCTTCATAGAAAGCTAGCGTACGCAGTTTGTGTGCGCGCTAATACGCACGCGATGTGGCACGCACACAGCGGCAATGTTTTGGGCGAACATGGGTAATTATTATTGTACTCGTAGCTACGCCAGTCGGGGTCGCGCTCGACGCAATCAATGCGACCGCTTCCGTTTGTTTTTAATTTGTTCTTCACATCGTTGCAAATACGAAAATGTCTAAATCGCTTAAACGGATGTATTATAGTCTCATTAGATGCCTAAATAATTTTAGTCATTCGAATGCAGTTATCATTCCCCTACATAAGTACAAGAAATTAAATTTAACAAACACGAAACACTTATCCGTGTGCATTGTTTTTTTATTATCATGTACTAAATGTATAACTAAACGAGATGCTTTCCACATCTTACACTCAACGCAACAACTCTACGTATCAGGCTGAGAGTACGCAATTCCGTTACGCATGAAGCGAGAATGAGCCTTCCTTTCTGCATGTTCTTTTTTATCTAAGGAAGTCACTGAAACGGCAAAAAATGTCGAGGTGTTTTAATAGTCGTTAATGATTTTATTCGAACCCTATTAAAAACAATATATCTGGACTTCCTGGACTCTCATAATGCCTTATAATAATTAAATATGTCGATACCACAATGGTTTAATTAAAATATAAGTAGTACATTCAAAGACAGAGTGTTGTTGGATAATGTTAGATGTAAAAAAGCCAAATGAAGATTTCCGTGGTCCTATGACCTTGAGAAGATAAAAACTTCGTCACGACTTTTCCAATCTTCGGTATATAACTGATTTACGTCCATTCTTCTCTATTAATCTTTGTTTTTCATTCTGTCAAAAAATGTCTTGATTTTTATAACATATTTCATTTTTACTTTCGGGGTGGGTAGAACAAAACCACATCTTAACTCGATTTCCTTTAACCGATAAGGCTTGCTAATGGCAAAGCGGAGTCATAGTGATAGGTTTCTTGCCTATTATCTATACGAGGTCCATACAATTTTTTATGAGTCCTGTCGATTTGGCAGATTTCAACGAGGTGGAAAGTAAGATGTGGCTGGTACATTTTTCTTCTATCTCAGATCAATGGAAAAGCTTATTTTAGTGTATTGGTGTGTATATTTCGTTCTATAAATGGTACAATTAAATACGTGATCTGATGATTCTTCTTCATGTGATATGTAATTTACAATTAATTATTCTTCTTCATGCGATTTATAATTTACGAGAATCGTACCAATTTTCGCTAATTGCGTTGTATCGCCGTTGTATGTAAATACTTATCATGAACTATGTTTGTAGGTTGTATGCCGTACCGGGCAAGTCAGATATAGTGATATAGGGCAAGTAAGATATAGTGATATAGCAAATAGTGATATAGTAAACCCTATTCACACAATTTAAATTATCTTAAAAATCCTCGTATAAAGGGTACAATACAATGGTCATTGAGCACTACTTATGGTTATACTTTTTGTATCTGTTTTGTTTACAGATATATTGCCGAACAACGCAATAAACATAATTTTATTGCGTCATAACTTTTTGTTTAAGCCAAGGCATTTAAATTAGCGTATCTAATCGTATGTTGTGCACGCGGAATTTTAAAGTTCAATTTTGTTTGTTCCAGATGCCCCGAATGATGCGAATTACATGATATGCGGTGTCGTGATTGCCATGGCCCTAGTTGGCCTTATTATTGTGCTGCTGGCCCTAACAATAAAGTGAGTATAACAACGAAATTGAACAGTCAATAACGTCTCAAGATACTTTGCAATTTTAGTAAATGCATTAGGTACGTGTTACGAATAAATAAACTGTTTTAATATAAATATCATAACAAAACAAAACAATAATTTTATACACAGTAACAGCTTCATAATACCTACAAAAACATTTACGTAACCATTAATATATCATATAAGTGTTATTAATTACACAACACAACGTAAAAATAGTGTACATAGGTATTAAAAAATTCCTTATTAAATTATCTTAATTAAGTACCTATAGCGTTTCTTACTAGTAGACTTAATTTTACATGTTTACTTTTTGGTTCGTAAACACAAATAAACTTAAAATTCCTATAATATTTTCCTATAATATTACATAATATTTATTAGGTCAAATTTAAGTAAACAATTTTTTGCTTTTGCATAAACTTGTCTATTTTTCGCTCATCGAAAGATGGAGATTTTTTTATTTCTATTTGTAAATGAATTAATTTTCATATACAGTTATGACGTTCGTAAGAAAATATAAAATTTTATCAGAAAAAAAACAAAATGTAACCGGAAAACATTGAAACGTAGATGATAATGTAATTATTTGGATCTGTAATGATTGAACTGACGGATAAGAGCAATAAATCACGTAGATCTATGAAGTCCGTGCCAAATCGCAAATCATTTGCTGCATCTGTAGAAACATTTAGTCTATAGGTTAATTTTAGGCAATTCGTATCTTTTTTCAGTCAAAACATTTCAATAAAGTCATAATATTGGTTAATATCTCTAAAAGGTCATTGACCTCTTAAGATAATTATGGAAAAGGCATTTAAATAAAACATTTACCAAATGAATGCTATTGTCGTTTTGTGGCTTTTCGAACTAGTCATTGGTAATATCACGTGTTGTTGCATAAAATACCATGATATTTTAGTTTTTTTGTGTGGTGAACTCTATTACATGAAAGATAGTTTTATCTACTCTAAAAACCATACGAATAAAGTTAACATGCTACTGATTCCAAACATTTATATGTAAATAAATAATGTATTTGAATAGGCAAGTATAATTCAGTTACCGTTTTCGTATGTCAAGTGAGAATAACTAGGATTATATTATAAATAAGGTGACGCAGTGAGAAACAATAAATAATCAAAAGTAGAGCTTCTGCGCCCATACATTCTCCATACAAACGAGCGGGCGGCAACCTATTGAAAAAAAAATTCGTTTATATTAGAAAATATAATTAATTTCAAAAAAATCCAACTGGCATTTTGAAAAGTACGTTAAGACTACTATAAGATCTTCACAGAAAATTTAGACATAAATCGGTCCCATAAGTCCGGAAAATGTAAATCTCTGTTTTAAAAGAGGTTATTTTGATTTTATTTCTGTTCAAAAAGTAAGCCAATCGTGTATCGCAACTGGCAAAACAAAGTCAATGAAATGAAGAATCAAGTTGCTAAATATCACGTTCATATGTATTTTAATCAATTAGAAAAATTGAGATCACTACTATCAAAATTTCCAATTCGTCGCCTAAAAATTAGTTCGAAGCAAAACATTAATTGCAGTTACTTTCAATTATTTATCGTGTAGGAGTGCATGGCATTAATTAATATTTTCTTAATTTTAACATTTTTACTTTCTGGCTTATACATTATTCTTCCTTCTTAACGATTAGGCACGTTTAAAAAAGTAACAGAGAAGGTAGTATTCCCTTCTCTTCCCTTCTTTATTATCTGTAATTTACTTATATTTTATTCACACTTTCAAATAAGTGCATATTTTGCTCGCGTCGGGGGTATTTCTTTTTATATAATGCATAATATGTAAAAAATAATAGGTATTGTTATGAAATTATACTACTAGATTAGGGCATTTACATATTTTTATATAAATTGTTATAATTGACATTTTTATCAACAAACTATAAACAAAAATACTCAAATACA
This sequence comes from Zeuzera pyrina, assembly GCA_907165235.1. NCBI lineage: Eukaryota > Metazoa > Arthropoda > Insecta > Lepidoptera > Cossidae > Zeuzera > Zeuzera pyrina. The sequence continues at coordinate 18,456,399 of OU015624.1, forward strand.
GTTATGCGGTTATACTACAACCTATGTATTTTCAGGACATTTCGGTCATAAACATAGTATACTAGCGTAATATACTAACTTTATGATTTCGATACAATATTTGCTATTTTTATTTGACTTCTTGCGCATTGCCAGAGATTAAAAGCCAGGGTTGTTTTTTGCGTTTATTTATACCTCTAATTACCCCGTTAGGGATACAGCGTAAAAATTTGTATGTATGTACAGTATGTATTTATGCTTCATATGTGCGATTCTCTATTATATCATAGTACCGAACAGCTTAAGTATAATAAATAGTTAGTAGATTTTTCTTCATCCTTAGTGATTTTTGTTGGTACAATTTTTTTATTCTAAACGTATCAATATAGAAATACTATTAGAAGAAAACTTGAAATTGAAAAAATAGAGAGACCAAAAAACGTTTTTCTTCTCTATGTACCGTAAGTACGTACATAAAAAAGGATAGGTACTTAAATTGTTTTTTTTAATTATATTATAAGCGTAAAGCTCTGTAAGTAAGCGTTAGAGCAGATAATATATAGAAAAGCAAGCCGACTCCCGCCTCGTGCGAAACGGAATTGGCTACTCCCGGCCGGATACGTGGGGTTGTTGCATTAGCAGTGAGATGCGGATAGCATCAAGCATTTAGTATATAATAAAAGAAAGCATTGCACACGGATAAGTCTTTCGTGTTTGTTAAATTTAATTTCTTGTAGTTATGTTGAAAAATGATAACTCTGGATTCGAATAACTAAAATTATTTAGGCATCTAAGGACATTACAATACGTTCGTTTAAGCAATTTAGATATTTTTGTATTTGTGATGATGTGAAGAACGAATTAAAGACAAAAACAGAAGCGGTCACATGTTTGCGTCCTTGCGCTACAATAATTACCCATATTCACCCAAAATATTGTCGTAGTGTACGTGCAAGGACGTGCGCGTATTTTACTATATTGTACTCACACTCCCCAAATACACAATTTCATTCACTTTTTCTGCGCGCTTTTCATTTTCCCTTATTTCACATTTTGTCTGTACACAATCTTTTTCAAACACCAGAACCTTAGTTTTTTCACATTTATATTCAATCCTTTCACTTCACAATCTTCACGCACGTAACTAGTGTCTGCAACTCCGCTTCTGATGGTGCTATAAGCACAATATCGTCAGCGTACGAAAGGCCACTGTACCATGTACCACTATACCATCACATATCATACCAATCATACTACCTTTCAATGTCAGGAGGCAACTGTCCACATTCAACATCTTTGATTGCTAAAAATTTGTGGTTTGTGTTGTTGCTAAACAATTACATAAGTGAAGTCTATTTACGGCATTACGTGCCCTACTGTCTAAGGGTGCTTGCTGATACTACCTAAGACTGCGCCGAGCATTCAACGTGTGGTGCAGCGGCGTCACTCGGTCACACCACAACAAGATGAAAGTCGGTAACTTTAGAGGGCCCTTCCCGTTGCTCCGAAGTACAATGGTCTAAAACTTTTTTTTATTCCTGAAAATGGAAAAAATTCCTACAGACACTCGGCCGGACTCCACGTCAACTAAGTATCTATAATGTTGTACTCGAATCGACCAAAAAGCCTTACTCTTTACTGTTAGCCCTGATGGCTTTTACAGCTTCACCGATCGCGAACTCTTGTTGTTTCGTTTAACTCATCCTCATCAAGCAAGTGAGAACACAATGATATCGAACGAAAATCGTTCTGAAATTTCATAAAACTTATTCAAAAAAATACGTGTTTTTGAAAAATACTTACAATTTATGAAAACAATGTTGGTTATTTAGAATCTCCATTACATGTGCAAGGTTAAATCGGAATTTTGTTTTTACCTTTACAATTTACGAGTACATTATAAACAGCCAAAATTCAGGTAAAATTTGTGCAAAAATCCATTTTTTGGAGGCTATTATTCAAGTTATATTTCCAAATTTTAAATTTTTAAATTGATAGAATCCTAGATCTATTGGACGAAATACCTTCAAGAGAAAACGTCATAATTACGTAAGACGTAAGAGCATTTGAACATGGAAAGTACGACGGGTTGGCTGTTAAATTTGCGGTTGATTGAAATACTGATTCTAAGTATTTGTTAACCATTTCTGAGATGCTGTAGCTGTAGCCACCACCACCAGGGTCCATCGTCAATCGTCATTATCAGTACAGCTATATCCATCAAGATAAAATGAGCCTAAATAACAATACGTTTATACTGAACCATATCTGACAAATTAAATCCTGTAGCCACCATCAGAGCCCATCATCAGTCGCCATTATCAGTAGAGCTGTACCTAAGTGCTTATCGAAACGATTCAAATGAACCTAAACAACATAATACATATTATATATATTAAAAAAATTATAAAAAAAAATAAAACTGCTCGTGGTCTATTTGGAAAATTAGATACTTTAATGTGGATGTTTTTATAACTTATCATAATTTTAAAGTTACTTATTAAAAAAGAGTTTCAAACGATTCTTCAGAAGAATAATTAGATTTTACGCTAGAGCTAAATATAAGCACTATGACTTTTAAAATAAATCAATCACATTGGAGAAAATTAGAGAAAAGTACTATCTGCACAAATTTCAGCCGAAACAGTAATTAACGGCCGTGTTTAATTGCATGTACAATTTGATAAAATTGCAACAATTGTAATTACTCCTTAAATTAGGCAACATTCATAATAATTTTATTTTTTTATTACTTACAGCATTCTCCATGCGTTGTTTATTCTCTGTCGTTTTATTTTTGAAAATTTCGGCATTTTCAAAAAAAAAATAATGTCCACAACACTGGAACAAAATACAAAACTCAGTATCAAAATTTAGAATAGGTTATTGGGTGATGTGAATAAAACAAAAGCAATTGTTTCTAGTATTTAGTATTAGCATTAGCAATTGTTAGGTAGTATAAGCAATTTCGTTTATACTGAGCAAACTGATAGCAATTTTGTTCGTTTAAGTGAATAATTTTTTAGTGATTCTAGTCAAAAAAATAGTAAGTACTTAACAAACACGTGCTTAGCGAGTGGCGATGAAGTGTGCGGAAACAGGCAAGATTCATAGCGCTTTGCAAACGAGCGACATGCATTATTTTACAAATTTTTTATTAGCTTTACATGTACATACCTATATCTATGTAACGGAATCTTTAAAATAATTTTCACCCACTTCCAGACGTCCAAATAATTTAAAATTTTGCACGCGTATGCTGATGACGATACAATGGGTGATGTGAATGAAACAAAAGCAAATGCTTCTAATAGCGTTAGCAATTGTTAGTTAGTACAAGCTCTTACTCATAGCAATTGCTTATTACCATAGCAATTGCTTATTATTACTACTACTAGTTAGTTTTTGTTGACACTTTTTTAGCTTTGGCTAGCATTTGCTTAAGTAAAAATAGAATTAGCTTTTAGTATAAGCTTTTGCTAAAGTATATTCACACAAAACGGAAAACCCAGGTTTTGCTTTAGAAAAATAAGTAAAAGCATATGCTGACGTTTTATTCACATTATCCATGGGGTGACATTGGGCATATGCTTTTACTTATATTTGTAAAGAAAAACCTGAGTTTTGTGAGAATATACTTTAGCAAAGGCTTATACTAAAAGCTTATTTTATTTTAACTTTAGCAAATGCTTAATCATGAATATTACCCTGTTTTATTAGTTTTTTTAAACTGTAATTATTTAATTATTATATATATTTATTGTATTAGTTATATATCATGATTAAAGTACTGACATGATTAAAAATGACTGACTCATCATTTTTTGCTTTCCACTTAAATCTTTTCCTCGTTTTTCTCTTTGTGTTTAAAAACATCTACTAGCTACTCTATCTTTCGATTCTGTAAATCAATATAATTGTTAGAATCTGTTTTCAACATTTATTTTCATTCAGGGCAGTTTTCTAAACGAACGCGCATGTACAATTGCCACTTTGTTTTGCGATCGTTTCATCAGTATAGGGCATGCTGAACATTTTACAAGCTTATGCTGAGAATTCTAAGTAAAGTCTAGTTTTTACTCACGCTTTTTTAGCAATAGCTCGATTTGGCTAGCATTTGCTTAAGTAAAAATAGAATAAGCTTTTGCAAGTATATTTCCACGAAAGCCAGATTTTGCTTTAAAAATTTAAAAAAGGATACGTTGATGTTTTATTCACTTCACCCAATTATCACCATAACCATAATTGTTTAGTAGATGACAACAATCGATTATTATCAAAGTAAACATTTGATTATCGCAACAACAACATATTCTATGTAACATGCTCGTTTATCAGTTATAACAATCCACTTACAAAAACATTAAGCGTCTTTTTGCAGTAAACAATAATAATTATCACAAATATTAAAAAAAAACAATCTAGCGAGAGTGCGGAACGCGAGAGCATTTATCGTGAAGAACGACACAACATACAATTTCAAGACCTAGTACAACTCTGACGCTCACGTGCCGCCAAGCAACGACCGCCCGTCGCATGCGCAGAGCCCCTCATTTTAGAAGTCGTAATTTTTTATGTAATTTAGTTAGTATTGATTTTACTTGTGTAAAATCGGTCTTCTGAAAAAATTTAAATGGTCAAATTTTATAACATAAAATTATCTAAACGTTGGTGTATGTTGCAAGTAGACATAACTTCTACTTATGATGTAGATGCACGTTATTTAAATGTTTAGGCTTTTTTTTGAAGACCGATTTTATTTGTATTTTATACATAAATGAAAAATATAAGATAGCAAAAATGTTGTTCGAATGTTAAAGATTATTAGGTACTACATTTTTAATATTTTTTATACTTTTTCAAATAACGAGAAGACAGCTTCTAGAACTCGTAAAAAACGGTCTTTGATTAGGGGAAGCGTCTAAAATCACTTTGAAATTGCTCGTCTTTGCCTTTGCAATATTACTGAGCCGTTGGTTATATTATTTCAAGTCTGGAGTTTAATGTACATTATTTCTGAGATCCAGTAATTTTCAAACCTAGAAATGGTAGCAAGGTATGAAAGTCCTTAACTTATAAACAGATGAAATTTACAACTTCTTTTGAAAATCTTTTTTATTTGAACTTATATATTTTTATGAGAAATCGTTTTCTTACGGAATCCACCACCACGATTCAATTTAAAATATTATCTTTCTTTTCGTTTTCCCATTGCCACTTCATTAAAACAAATATTAAATGGTATATATTAAACATGTAAAATTCTTTTGCATCAATAGTACTAGGTAAAGCAATATAAGTATACTTTGGTATATACATAATGTTAAATATGAAATGTAACAGAAGCACTGATGACTATGAACACACTATCAATTCTTCATCACAACTATTATGTACTTGACTATTCGACGGCTTCTCAACAACTGAACTCTTACAAGACCATAATCAGGCTTTTATGCAGCCCTACTACACGCAAGAAATCCATTCTACCCTCGTTCTTGTTACTAAAATGTTACAAAATATCACACGTAGGTACTTTATGTGATTAAAATTAATGTGGAACTAACAATAAGTATATAATGATGCGTTGTTGCCCAAAAAGACGTGATTTCACTCTGAACAGTCATAGGGCAACTAACAATGTGTGAATATTCTAGGGTTAAAGTCTTTATTATTTGATGCTGCGCGCCCATAGTAAACTGTTTAAGAAATTTGAGATCTAGTTGTAAAAAAATATTATTATATTACCAAACACAATTTTGAAGAATATGTAGAATATGGTATTTGTACAATACGTTTAAATTTTTAGAACTGACGTGTAAGATAATTTTTTACAGTTACATATTTAAATTTAAATAGCAAGGCTGACAAATAGCCTGTGTTAGGTGACAGAAATGTCAAAAGCCCTCGCATATCTAGGCGAAAATGTGTAAGAAGAATGATGATATGTAAAGACTGCGATACTTGACAGTCCGTCCTTTCTGAGTAGTTACCTACTTTTTCGACAATATATTTTTATAATATCGAAAAATAACTACTTATATTTATTAATAAAATGGAAACTCTCAGAGTCATTTGTGTCTTGTACATGTTTTTTCCACGTTTATAGCTTCAGTAGAAATGTCAACTTTTATCAAAATGATATCTCACAATAAGGTATTTTGAATAACCTGGTCTTAATCTATACAATATTTATAGAAAGTTGTGACACAAAACTTGGAAAGTAAAACCTTCCGTTAACTTGCATTGCGTTTCACAAACTTCAATCTCAAAATATTAAGTGCCTACTTGATACAATTACATAGCCATCATCAACATCGCATTCGTATGTCCGTTTCAATAAAAGAAATATTTTTAACCGATTATGCGATTATAAGTAAAATAGCAGAGACATTTATTTATATCTTTACTATATGATCATCTTGACCTTTTTCATGATAAAAATCAATTGTAATAAGTTTTGTGTTTTAGATCTGACCTAACGGCTGTGTTTTTCTTTGTTCGTTTCGTTTTTTGTTTTCTTTGTTTGGTCTTTGGTACCTACCTACTTGTAAAATTACCTGACTACGGCAAAGTTGACGGACGAGGTGACGGGCTTTGTTAGATAGTTATCAATGTTAAAAATTTCAGAAACAATACAAGGGGTAAAAATGCGCTATAACTACATAAAACAATATTTTTTACATACATACATATCTTCATGCTGTATCCCTAACGGGGTAGTGAGAGGGGACGAAGCGCCAAGCGTCGCGGTCTTTCGCTTCCTCAAATTTCATCATTCTCCTCGCACGTATATGTACATAATATTTTTTATTATGCGTTTTTAAAAATATAAATAAAAATAAAAATTATTTAGAACTAAAATTCGACTACGTATTTAACAAATAACAACCTTCAGATTCGATTAGATATTAAAAAAAATCGAAAATATCTATTTTGAAGAAAAAAATATGAAGTTTGGTAGAGCCACGCTGCGTTGCAGCACGAATTGGGCCGGCTCTCCCGGTGAAATACCACCCTCTCACAGAATATCAGTGTGAAATAACAGCATCTGTTGCTGTTGTGTTTCCTTCGGCGAGTGAGAGTGCCGGTGGTGGCTATTATTTTTAGCGTCATGATATTTTTTCAAATTACCATATTTTTAATGAAATGGTGCTTAGCATTTTATTTTCCACGGTTCCGCCAATCGTATAGTGATTGGTGATCGAAGCGATGGTTCATTGCAATACTGGGATGCAATAGGTGGCGGTGTAGTCAAGGAAAGGCCAAAACGACGTATGCCGGGCCAGCTGGTTTTGAATATCATATATTATACAATCATTGGTGTGCCTGTTAGTGACTGTCTAATTACCAAACGACTTGAAAAATCGAGGTCAAAATATCATATACCTTCAATAGAATATTTGTTTTGTTGAGACAATGGTTCACAATTATGTTAGGATCCGATAGGTGGCGCTGTAGTCAAGATAGTAAGAAATTCTAAGTAAAGGGAAAAACGTCTGCTGGACCTAATAATTAAGTCGAATACTGTTCAAGTCAAAATGAATGTAATGTAATAAAATGAACGAATGACCGGTCCGTTTAACAAGGATAGTTTGTCTATGGTTTAACATCACGTCTCAGCGATCTAATTTTCTCTGTGATTCACTGTCGAATCGCATAGGCATGAAAGAGCAGGAACAGTGCATCGCTCAAAAATAAAATGGATTGAGAAGTAAACCATGTAATTTCGTGTAAACTGCTGCCTTTATCGAAAATCTAAAACATCCGAATTCTTTATTTTGATAAAAAACGTTTTATTTTATTAAAATGTAGTCACTATGAAAACGGATTTTCACTTAAAAATTCTTTTCAGAGGTTACTTTGAAATCTTTTTTTTCAAGAGAATTTACTTTGTCTTCTCAAAGTTTCTGAATTGTGAGAAATATGTTGTGAAAACTTATATAGGCACGTTGGGGGATTTTTGGATGAGTAAAATCTTATGAGTTCGCGTCACCGAAATACTATTTATTTTTTACTTTCTGTTCATATTTGACCTTGACTATAACATCATGAGTATTTCATAGTGGCTTAGAAGTTATCTTACTAGCATGGTAAAACAAATTTCCAATTGTTCGACATTATGATTGCCATGGATTTTAAAATTAAAAATTCCATAAAATTTAATTTTATTTAAGTTCAATTTTGCAATTCAAACCTAAACTTGTGAATTAACTTTTATTTTAAATGAAGGGTTTAATAGCATATAAAATGCTCAGCTGTTGAAATATCGGTAGATATAAATATTGAGACTGTTATAGTTATTATACACAGAACAAAGCTAGTATCCACGTAGAAAGATATACACGACAACATAATTCTATACCTTATTTCGTAGTTTTAAGTTTTACCTTTTGTCGACAGTCCTGAATGGACTGCCTATTTTTTTTTCGATATCTTCGTTTAAGTGGTTATTAGTTAACAGTGACATAAATAAAGCTCCTATTTACGGCACTACTTGCCTCACTGGCTAAGGCTGCTATGCTAATACATAACTGAGACTGCACCAAGCCAGGGAATATGTACATACTGCGACTTTTGTGACAGAGCGTCCTAACGTGCGGTGCGGTGGCGTCACGCCGTCACGCCGCTGTAGGAAAGTCGGGTTGTACGATTATGTTGTATTATTTGAAATACGTTCTGTACAGTATCAAACTCGTACCAATAATCTTAATGGACGGAGTCATAATGAATTACCACTTTTATCACCGTGTGTCAATTTTCGTGCGTCTCTTTCTATCTCATTGAGCGTAACCACGAGTAAAAGTACCTATGGCAACCTCGTACTGTCGGCGTAATTCCTGTCAGCTCCTGAGCGATTTGACGTACAAAACTGTTATAAATCGTTGTAAAATACTCGCAAATCTTAAGTGTTTTGTCACGTTATGTTCGGCTATGTATTGTTGTACATTACTGTGATCCTTCGCTAGACATGCACATTAGTAAAAGTCTAGAAACTAGGTCAACAATAAACGGATTAGCTCTTAGAGCAAAAGCTCGGCCCGTTTTCATTCTTGGTCCGAAGTATCTAATTACTTGTAAAGATAATTTAAATGAGCCTATACACAAGAACAAAAATGTTTATAAAAACAAGCTTTTATTAAAATGCACAAAAAAGGAAATAATAAACCCAGAAGTTTATAATACCCATGATGTTGTGTAAACACCATGTAAACACCAAATCCACAAAAAGGTTGAATATGGCTGCTCTATAGGAGGTCACATCAGCAATACAATGATAAATAGACACGTACTATCTATAATCAGTATGTTCATATTCTTTTGCGATTTAAAAGTTTGTCGTGCGATTTAAAAGTGTATGTTCATATTCTTTTGCGATTTAAAAGTTTGTCGCGTAAATTTTATTTCAAGGGTAGGTAGGTTAAGGAAGAACGTTTGAAAATAGCTTAACTTTGTGTTTCTACAATAATATAAGTAGTATTATTGATACATTAACTTAACCGTGGTTGCCGGTCAGGCTTCTTTTGCGCGGTGCAGTCATAAGTAATTCCTAGCATTCCCAGACTCTACCGTATTTTTCATTTGTAATAAAAATTGCACTAAAAACGTTTAATTTGCTCCAGTCGTCTAACTGCTTCTTTCTAGAACCGTGAAATAGGCATTGCAATTTCCAATGTCACACAGTCGAATACCGTAATAAGCGAAATACATTTACCATACATTGATAGCTCGTCAAGAAGTATCGTCACAAAGTTATATCAACGTAGCAATGTAGATTGACATGAAAACTAACATCTGTTGATGATGTAACCGGTCACAACTCACAAGTCACAATTACTGTAACATACGTATAATACGCACACATAGAAAAACGGTAAAAGACTACTCATTAACTCAAGGCAAAAGAGCGGCAAAATCATCTAAGTGTCGTGCCATTTCAAGGATATTTTTTAAATACGTGTTCGTAATTCACATATTAATGCCTACTAACTGACTAGTTTTTTTATTTCCTTTTTAAACTACAGAATGTTTGAGTGCTATAGGCATTGTAATCGCTTCCTAAGCTTTAGTGATTTTGAAGCTATGAATAGTATTTACATATATGCATCATAAAATTTAAATCTGACATAAATTTTAAAACTGACTACCTCGTTAGGGATACGGCGTGAAGATATGTATGTACGTATAAAATTAATTTGATGTCGGGTGTTGCTTACTGCGTTTGATATGCGACTGTATTGCTCTGAAAAAATAATTCACTGCACTGGGCAATAGCATGGCAACAGTTAAAACACATCATCCGGACGCGCATATACAAACAAGTATTTAGAGTGCAAGGCACTATAGACTATAGTCTAGTGCTCGGCGCTCGTAAATATTTGTTGACGAATAATTTCGTACTATCACATTTTCTCATGCAATTAAAAGCATTTTTATAGTAGGACTGTCCTATACTTTGATTATCAGAACACGCTAGTAGTGAAACACAAGCCAGCAACGCAGGACACTGCCGTTGTACCGCGACCTAGACAGAAGTTTTATTAGATCACAGTTACAGTAGAAAGCTAATCATCCTCCGTATCGGCCTAAACAATGCGAAAGGGGTCTGACAGAGGACGAATAAAGCAAAATGAGAGACAATAGAATACAGTACGGTAGGTATTTCATTTCAAGCTACAAAACATTTAATTAAGTGATTTCAAGCTAGCGACAACGATGGTTTTCTTTCACTTGTCCTTCATTTCGCAAAAACCAATGATGCAGTTCTAGGTATTTATATACAAGAAATTATAAAGGAAACATCAACTTAAACTTAGGTACTTCTGAAATTGGGCAAAAGCAAAACAGAGAAGAAAATGTTTTTTTTAAATTTCGAAAAACTTGAGTCAACACAGAAGTTGGTAACTGAACTTTTCTTAGAAAATTTCTTTAGTACATTTATTTTTTCATTTGAGTAATTAGGTATTTATTTGCGTTTGCTTATGCAGGCACTGACCTTTCAAATTAAAAAAAAACACAACATACTTTATACGTAATTTCGTAACGAAAATAACTCCAAAGCGATATTTTATGAAATATAGTACATACGCCATCGTTTGTACTTATCTAAAATATTGAAAGTGCAGTAATATTTGTATGTACTTATATCTCAATTATTATCTAAAAGCTATTATTGTAACTTTTGTGGTAAATTTTACCTACTAACTTGTACGCTTGTCAATGTCAATTCTTATCGCTCTGCTGTAACATAAATATCAGTTTTTCGGAATCACCCAACCGCATTTTGTGTACTTTTCAGTTTTTGCCTACATATTTGCAATATTGAACTTCGCTAAATTATAACTAACTTACCTACGTAAAATATTGTGGTTTTCATAAATAAATGTTATTGCGGGTAAAGAAACTGGTCTTTGAATCTTACGAGTTTATTTTTGTAAGCTCATACAATAATATTACCTACCGATGCAATGCGGTTCATAATCAGTATAAATAAACTCGTTGCTAAAAATATTTGCTATCACAACTGTCAATATCAGTTGTAACCGGTCGAAATTGTGTCTGTCGTAGTACCGGAGTAAACTGCCAGTTTCGAATTAGTTTGTGTGGTATTTGTAGGAGCCACAGATCACACAGTAGTTACTATATAAGTACAGCACACTAAAATGATAAGGCGCAGAGTAGGCACTAATTAATGTTATTACTTTGTACCTACTCAACTTGCGCATTTGACTCGCGAATACAAGTGGGTAATACATTATACATATATGTACAATTGTACATAAATTCTTGAAGTACAAAAAAATTGTCACTTTAAATATATATAGTTTTTAATACAACATCGGTTTTTTAATGGACTAATGCAAAATATTCTAATCCGTTTAAAGTTAAAAACTTTTGTTATTACCAATCTTTTTGACATCAATCTTATGGAAATTAACAAGAAAAATTGTTTGTTTTAGAAACTGTACATAGTAGATTTCTTCTTTACTTATATCATCTAAAATTTCATGATTTCACACTCCAAATATTTTTTTGTGCAAGTTATATATTTTATAGCCTTTAATATTTCATTATTTGAGTACACATAAATACATATTTGTCTATAACACCGATCATACATTACTGGATTTGGATCTGACTGGGTTAGTAATTATTATCCCAAAAAGGGATTTCGTAATACTTATTTGGATGCCGGACATAGACCTTTAAATTAGCATTATTATGTCGTCAAAATGTACCTATTACGGTCATATTGTACTTTCAATCAAATATGGCTTAGATACATACGCAATACACAATAATAAAAGGTTAACGCACTTAGGGATATGAAATCTAAAAAGATATTTCTAGAACTGTCATATTTATTCCCTAATTAAAAAATCTGTTATATTTATTCCGACATCAAGTTACTTTTGAGTTTTCATTTGGACTAGAGAACCCGTGCTGCTTCGCAGCATTGTGTTGGTACTATAATTCAAAAGTAACGCTATTATATGATGAGTAATTGTAATCTATTCTTAGTCGAATACAAAAATTTAAATTCAAATTTTATGTATATTTTATGTTCTTCCAACTAAAACAGTTTCAGTATTCAGATTGTTTTTAGACCAAAACGAACCGTGTACCTCAATGAGAACCGGAGATATAGAGAAAGAAAGCTATGAAAACATAAGAAAATTACAGGAGGAAACCGCGTTTGAGTATGACTTGAGAAAGGTGAAAGTAGGGTGATTTTCAATGCTTGATGATAAATCTGTGCATCAGTACCTTTTATAAAAAAAAAAATTAAACAAATCGGTTGGATAGAATGGCCGGACGGGCTCGTAATAGATTTCATACTTTTTTGAATTTATAGATTTGGTATACAATATAGTTATGATACGTTCAAGGTAATTATTAAACTACTATGTTTTTTATTTTTCTGTTATGTGATTTCTGTATGTTACCTAAGATATGTATTTTATAAACTTATCTATATTAAGCATTTATAGTTTATTTGACGGAAACGTCAAATTCATTCGCATACGTAGGTAAAAGTGAGTGAGGAGATGAGCAGAATGATAATTTGAGGAGGCTAAAGAAGTGTGCAAGGACCGCCATGCTTAGCTCTCCGTACTCTCTGACTATGACTACCCCGTTTGGGATACAGCTTAAGAATATGTATGTACGTATTTAATTATAAATAATCAATGCATATAGCATATTTTGTTATTGTATATATATTTAATGAGTAACGATGAGATGATGCTTCGTTGAGAAAGGAAACAGATGTCCTTGTTTAAACGTATTATACATATAATTGAATATAGCTAAAGTAGATGTACCTACCTAAGCACATTCTTAGTTATATTTCTATATCTTTACCTATATCTATCAAAAATTAACGAAAACATATTACTTTATAAAAATTAAATTTAAATAATGTCAAAAATGGATTTTCGCAAAAAATCACTTTAGTCAATGCAGTATGATAAATTGAGAATATACTTTGTGTTTTATTTCTGTCAGCATGAAATAAACAATAACTAAGACGAGAAGATAAAAAGATAGGTACTAATAAATAAACGATTTCGTTGAATATAAAACAATAGTCTCGAAATGATATTCTCTGCACATGAATTTACTGGCTTTCTGAGTATAAAAAATGATACCCGACTCAGTTTCTTGTCGGTTGTCCTTAGTGTCCAGGTTTTTTCTTTGAACCGAACTAAATTAGATTTGACGTTCAAAAATACCTTGTATTTGAGTTTACTTGAGTAAATAGATTTGACTTCGAAAAGTACTGGTGAATAATAAGACGTAAAGAGGGTACATAAAATGTATATAATGTTTGGTATTAATCACTCACAGACAGTGCCGTTGCTTAGTACGGATACGGTTATAATTTATTTTATCACGTTATTAGGGATCAGTTATTTGTTTGTTTTTTCTTAGCCCTTATTATTTTATTATAAAATATTGCCATGGTGATTGTATAGATTTTTGACTCGTATTATGTTAAGTACTTTTATTAATTGTTGACTATTTTAATTTCATTGACATTAATTGAGAATTTATTGACCAGGATGTTGATTGTAGGATTTATAAAAAAATCTCTAAAGAAATTCGTGAGGAAAATGTAAGTAGTTATATGCTTTATATGTATTTCTATTATCTTTTCTGTTCATGAGATTTTCTCGTGTCTACCTTGCTTTCGTGATTTCTTGCGTTCGTGAATTATGCATTACTTATGTAACAAGAATTCTAAAAAAGTTTGTTTTGGAATCAGACACGCCTAAAAAACCTGAATCAGTTGTTTTTATAAAAATATCTTTGAAGACACAGCCGAAGAAGTTACATTTTTAAAATAGTATAGATAAAAGCTATCAATTGCGACTTTTTTTTTTAGAAACTTTGTAAGTATCGCAACTATAATAAGCTAACTTTTTATTAAAATATCATTGTGGTGGTAATTTTTACAGTCTTTTTTTATTTTTTATCGTACATTTTGTAACAGATAACATACATAGTTTAGAACTTGTGTTTATATATATAAGTATACCTTACTACATCTTCTTTCGGTCAAATCTTATATAGCACATTACCCACATTACATACAGAAAACATAATACCACGGACAGATATTTTGTTTATTGTTTAGTTATCTTTGCAAATTGCAATTTGCAAGAAACCTAGAACAACAATGAAAAAACAATTTGAGAGATTTAAGATATTATCATTATCTATCTAAAGAAGTATAAATAATTTTAAAATTCTATACAATTTCGTAGATACAACTGAATGTATGTGCAAAACAGGGTTTTCGCGAAATTTTTTTATCGATTTTTTTTCTAATCGTGTTTCGACGTTTGAAGATTTTAATGTGAAGAGTTGAAATTGTATATATCTATTTAGACAGACTAACTCAGTCTCCATAGGTATTGGATTCAGGTCATTAAACACACAAGATTGTACAGGCGGGCTGATAAGAATTGTCCACCGTGTTGTCACGTTGCGTCCCGGTAGTGCCAGAAAACTTTTTACTTCGTGCATAAAACTCAACTGTTTGACCTTTATAGGGAGGTATTCAATGTAATTATTTTTCTTTAAGCAATGTGGAGGGGGTCGCTGCAAAGTTTAGTAACGTAGTGATTAAATAACGTTCTATAAGTCTATAATTCGATGACTAATGCGTATAACAAATAAAGGTTTCATGATGTACAAACACAAGTACTCAACACACATTCTTTCAACGTCAATCTTTGCAGATACAATGACATTCTACGAATTAAGTAAATAATGAAACCCTATTAAAGTATTGTGTTGTGAAGCCTAAAACCAGATTTTACTGCATACATGCGAAAATATTTAACTTTATGAAACTTGCCCTTTGGACTAGTAGTGTAATTGTTTGTACCGGAACAAAATGAGAGTGAAGTGATCATTTAAATTACTAAATATCCTCGTGACGTACAAAATTTAATTGGGTTTAACATGTTTTTAGCAGGATTGGCTAGCTAAGTTTTAAACGGTTAGAATATTAGGACAAACCATTGTAAGAATTAATTTGCTGAGCAAACTCGTGACTTATTTAATTGGTCTTACAATTAGTTTATTCTAGTTAGGTAGGTATAAATTAAGCCTATTAATGAAATGAATGGTCCGATGGTGGTTAGTATTTGACCTTGTAAACTGAGGACTCGGTTTCTTTACCGGCTTTTCTAAATTGTATTGGAATCTGCGTGTTCCCATAGCTTGTTGTGTGGTACTTTGTCCAAATCAAGGCTTATTCGATTAGACAATAATTTATGGTATAGTCTGAATTATTTATTTATAAAGTATTAGAATATTCGAACAGACTGTAGGTACTTAACAACGTATTTTGAAATATTTTCCGATGTAATTATTACATAATTATTGAATCAATGGAATTATCACGAGAAACATGTAAAAAAAAAGTGTTAGAATTGTGAATGTACAATTGAATTACATTTTAGAACCTCATTTCCAGTAGTTATCTGAATCACTTACCTGAAGTCGTAACTAATAAAACCAACGTAATAAATATTTGTGGTTGCAAGTATTGATTTATTTATGAGTATAGATAAAAAGTTTAAAATAAAAAATCGAGATATCTTGGTAAAACTTACAGTAATGCTCTTGTAATGTAGACTACGTAGTTATAAGGCATACTTATTATTATTCTAATTTTCATGAGACAAGGCGTATGGCGCCGCGTGTCTTGTAACTCAGCACCAGCACGGCTAGTTCATAAAAGCGATATTACGATGCGTCAACAAAGTCGAGACTCGAAACGAGCCAAATTAGCCGGTAACGAATAATCATAATTATAGTTTCAAACAGTAGCATTACTATGAGTTCAACCATTTTTATTTAATGAGCTGTCTTTATTATTTCATAGTTTTTATACTAATATTCTCGTCAAAACTTATGAAAACAAATTCCTCGTTTAAAGTGTATAATGGTCTGAAACCACTATGATTTTTTCGCTGTATTTGTACAATTGTAATTGAAGTACTTACATATAAAATACAAATAAGTGCAATTATTTATAGATACAGTCACACAATACAATACATTTATTTATAAATAATTTAATAAAAGATAGTGAATATAAAATTTTATTTTGCGTAAAGTGTCCATAATACCAGTGTTGGACAAAATGTAGTTGTAAAAACAATTACAATAAAAAATTGTAATTGTAAAGATAAGTACAATTAAAAATTGTAATTGTAAAATGTAATCGTGAACACATTTTATGAGGCAAACAATTACAATTACAAAAATAATTGTAAAAATAATTATTACAATTATAATGGTTTTTACAATTACTTTTGCTCAAAACTGCATAATACATTACGTTAGTGTTTATAGTACGATAATCGTATTAGTATTTATGTCGTCTTTGAAATTTTAAATTCAATGTTGACCTACTTCTAAATTATTATTATTGGTTCAATGTAGATATTAGGACTCCTATGTGGTTCTCGTGGCAATATGATTAATAGCTATCTCACAGACAGATAATTTGTATAAATATTTGTAGATTTTAAAATTGTAAAATCAAATTGATAATTATTTTCTATAATAACACCAACTCTAACCCAATTGTAGTTTATTCAATTATAGTCGAAACCTCAAGGTTCCCCGGTGCCGTTCGTCTTGAACCGTTGCCAAATTTCTCCCGTCTGGACATTGAAGTTTTACAATAATCTTTGTATATTTTCGTTAACAGTTCGCCGTTTTAAATTTGCAAATCACCCGCTAAACGTTATTTTAAACCACTATTGGAACGTATCGAGCGTCCGCTTAATTCATCGGTGAAGGTTAAGAGATCATTTATAATTACATAAGACTATAAGAAATGAATGTATACAAGTTAAAAAGGAAAGAAAATAATTGTATATTAATAATGATCTCCATATAATTCTTCCAAAT
Source organism: Zeuzera pyrina (assembly GCA_907165235.1). Taxonomy (NCBI): domain Eukaryota; kingdom Metazoa; phylum Arthropoda; class Insecta; order Lepidoptera; family Cossidae; genus Zeuzera; species Zeuzera pyrina. The sequence continues at coordinate 18,473,817 of OU015624.1, forward strand.
TATATGAACTCATACGACCCTAACGGAGTTTGGAATATGAATATCATACAATTAACACAAAGTGCCCAATAGCATCTTTAATTTTATGTCAATTTAAAAAAGTCTATTTTCTAAATTAACTGTCAGTGGAGACAGTTACAATACCAAAGTTATAAGAAAGCGCTTCAGTTTGTGAATGCGTTCGCAACCCTAAGGACTAAGATGTGCATTTTGTGCCAGAAACTACACTGGCTGAAATTCACAGAATTCGCAGACCGACAGACACTAATTTACATACAAGTGGGCCAATCAACGTTAATTAGCCTCTCTTTTAATTTTAGCCAGTCTTATGCGTTTTCCATAGTTTGTAAAATCTCCCTATGCATTAGTTTCTATATTTTTACTCTCGGTTAATTGAGAAATATAAGAGACGAAAGTACTTACTTAAATACATAGTATAGGTCATTTTCTGCATGCTTCTAGGGTTATTAATACCATTTTATTTTACTGTATAATATAATAATAATATAATAATGTACTCAGACATTTCACACAGCGCCATCTAGTCCCAAAGTAAGTTGCATAGCGCTTGTGTTATGGGTACTAGACAACTGATACACTACTTATATACTTTTCTTTTGTAAATATATACGTATTATACATAAACACCGAGACTCGGGACGGGAATCGAACCCGCAACCCCCGTTTACTTTCCGACGCGCTAAGCCGTTGCGCCACGGAGGTCGTCAAATAATAATATGTCCTATAATAGAATGCAAGCAGTATGCACCATTTTTTGCGGTTGAATTATTTAAGTGCCGATGTATCTACTCATTTTGGTTTCTGAGAGGCGAAATGAAACCCCCGCGGGCTACCCAGCCGGACTCTACGCCGACTGGGGAGTGTCGGACTCGAACCGACTAAACAAAACCCCTCTTTGCTGTTAGCCCTAGTGGCTTTTACAGCGTCACAGGTCGCGTTGGGGCGAGCGTTGAAGGCGCCCTGCCAGATGGTCGACCGCCTGAGGGTTCCTCCAGCCGAGGGATGCCTCGTATGGAGGGCGGACCTCGGGCTCAAGGCGTCGCCAGGGGAGCTTTCCGCACCTGCGTGCATCTTAACGGGCTTCCTATTCGGGTGAGGGCCGGGCCTCTAGCGGACCCGGCCGGCGAGACGGCTGAGGGCCGGTTAGTGTGCCTAGTGTTCCGCGTGGCAGTTTACAATGTGGCTTAAGGCCCGCGTGTGTGCGTGTAGAGCTAAGTGATCGAGCTTCTAAACGTGAGACCCTACGGGTGTCGCGGGGGTCGTCCTCGCCTCCGCCGGTGGGGGCGGTGCGGTCGTAGTGTGTAGGTTGGCATGTTCGAGTTCAGTTCGAACGTGTAATGTCGTCGTCGCTGTCGCCTAACACATGTCTAGGTCTACGATAGCGTTTGCGGACGCGGCGTTCGGGGGTGTACGATGACGCCCTGACCACTAAGGGATTCGGGTGTAAGGAGGAACGGTGAAAGAAGCGTTGGGACGCCTCTTTTAGATATTGAGTTATAGAGGGTAATTCTAGGTCGTAGTGCAGATCTACGTTGCGCACGTAAGGAGGGGCACCGGTAGCCCTGCGCATGAACCTATTCTGAATAACTTGGAGGGAGTTGATGTGAGAGCGCGCAGCGTGAGCGAATGCTACACTGGCGTAAAAGTATCTACTCATACGTTATAGTTTATATTTATATACTCATAAAAAATTAGACCGAAAAATAGCAGTCAAGAGTGATTTCAATCCGCGCACAGACGGCACAGAGAACATTTAAAAAATAATTTCTGGAAAATTAGATCCGAAACCCGTTATTCCCGTAAACTTCATATAAATAGTTTTAAAGATTTAGGGAATGTACTTTCCTTGTAGTTTTTATAGTTCTAATTAGGTAGGTACTTCAGTTCCTAATAATAATAAGGAGGGAAATTATCGAATTGATTTCGAGTACTCAATTTGCTCCTTTTTACTTGACTGCGCGACGCAGGGGGTAATGTGTTTATCAGACTAAATATGTATGCAAGTAATGTATACATGTTTGTTTAATTCTCAAGAACATTTTAAAGTTTTAAATAGTTACGAAGTATGTGGGTTAAGAAGAAATATCACTATGCCATATTTCAAATTAGTAGGTCACAAGTTTAACCATTTAATCATTAGATGGTTAAATTATGTGACCTACGAATTGGAAACTTTCCCGCTTGTTACGTTAGACTCTAACGCACTGGTTCCCAAACTTATTTTGTCTACTGAGTCGAGAGTTCATGCAGTCGTTGTCTAAGATGCCTCCTAGCTAAATGAAATTACAAATCACCCCCCAGGCCTCTACACAACGCCCTCATTTTTTTTCTGGGTCTCTTACCGCCCCCCTTTAGGCCTGCAGCGCCCACAAGGGGGCGTTATCGCCCACTTTGGGAATGGCTGCTCTAACGTAACAAGCGGGAGAATTTCCAATATAACTAGCTACACCGTTTAAACCATTAGTATCTCGTTGACAAACACACAAACCAGCCAACAATACAAATTGCCGGATGTCGTAAATGACGATGCAAAAAAGCGTACCGTAAACAAAGGTAATTACAACACATAAGATGATAATACCTATCATTTTTGCCAAAATATGAATAAAAAATGGTACTTTGTACAGTCGAAATTCATACTTATGAAATTGAGGCATTTACATTATAGAGATGAAATATCGGACCATTTATTCACCACTGTTCAGTTTATTTACACTAACAAGTATCAACTCTCGCTCGCATTAAGCAGTACATAACCAAAACTGGACAATTAACAAATGAATATAATACTTTTAAAGATTTCTTTTGCAGAATTTGTCAAAATATCATATCGATTCTAATTTAAAGAGAGATCTTCTCAATTTTAGTTCTTGCTCTAATGCACACTTTCAGAATTATGTTCGTGAGTTTCTGCTCAAAAATTTCAGTCTTCTATCTTCAGTCTCTAAAAAAATTTTTCTAATTTCAGATACTAATGGCGAATTTCTTCGTTCCAATTTTCAGTCGATAAAACGATTCATGACGAACGAATGAACTTCATGGTCGATGAAGTTCGTTCGGTCAGTTTCGGTATAATATACAAAATTCGATCTAATTTTTGAAAAATTTCACTTTGACCGTGAATAACTTTTGAACGCGTGGACTAATCAAAAAATGTTATCAGTCCTTTTTTGTAGAGCGTTTAATTTTGTATAAAGATCAATAAAGCGATTAATTAGCCAATAAGTCTTTTGAACGGTATAAAAATCAGAAGAAGCAAAAATAACTTTTCCCATGTTATTCTTATGGGCATTAAAAAAATGCGACGAGGACTATCTTAATATTAATATTAAGGGCTCAAATTTCAGCTGGTATCTTTTTACGTCAGAAAGAATCTTTTCAGTCTATTTGTAAGACAAATAAAAATTTTTTTTTTGAATCAGCCTACTGGACATATATATAAATAATTATGTAATGGCTTATTGCTCTATTCGGTGTTATGGCAAAAACAGCAAAAAATCAAACTACAAAATAGAACGTCAGTAACTGCAACAATGTTTACCATAGACGTAATTTGTTTTAATGCAATATACGACATTGCTGCTCTATAGGTTAAGTGCTCCATATTTACTTTAAATAACATTAAGTAGCCTTTGCACGAGCCAGAAAAGTAAATAGGTCACATACATACATACCTTCACGCCCTATCCTTAACGGGCTAAGTAAATAGATGCTACATAAATTCTGAAACTGCGTGGGTTTAATATACATTTAATATATTTCCATACATACACACATACATATCTTTACGCCGTATCCTCAATGGGGTAGTCAGAGAGGACGGAGCGCTAAGCGTCGCGGGCCTTACATACCCTTTCGCTTCCTCAAATCTCATCATTCTTCTCACACATTTTCGCCTAGGTATGCGAGTGCTTTTGACATTTCCGTCTGCTAACACTCTATTTGATTTAATATTAATATATTTATATATTAATACTACATAATATTACACAATATATATTACATTATATTACCTAATTATTATTTAAAAGAGCAATACATATTAATATTACGCAGATATAGTATGTAGATATTAACCGTTGAAACAATGTTACCGATTTGAGTAATTACGATTAGTTACTTATCAGAGTACAATAACTATAGGATTGATATCTATGATATAGGCAATAGGTGTATGATTATTAAAACATACTATTTTTTTTAAGACTGAGGGAGCAAACGAGTAGGCGTTATTAAAATGTATAACGTATGTGTTTACATTTCTTTAAAAAAAAGTACTAAAAAACCAATTTATACTGCAAGTGAAAAAAGTTGACATATCAACGATAAATACTACTAATTAACGTCTTCTAATGGTTTTCCTCTATATGGCATTTGTTATCACTTTCGTCTTTAATTTGATTTATTTGTAGCCAATATATTACATGAATGTGTTTTAATGTCATAAGTTACTGCATTGATTTGCCTCGACACATCTGGTATCAGGTGTAATTTATTATGTAATAAATTTTAATTAACTCTTGGAGATTTCCTGTTTGAGCTAACAAAGTTGTAAGCGCGTAAAATTGTAGTATTTTGTATACGTATATTACACACCTGTATAAAACCACATTTAAAATATTTGATTGGAAGTATATTTTCAACAAAGTGTAAATGACAAAATAGCTCAACGTTTTGAGAAGGGGAATCCTTTGAAGGTGATCGTCATTAGACGTCTCATGACTTCATTCAAATATAATTTCAAGTTTCCTTCGAGGTAATATGAAAATAAGTGATGTTATGTTCTTCATTCATTGTCTGTGTGTCATAATTTTTTCCCAACATAAATAAATCTGATAAAAATTCTTAACTACCTATATGTTGTGTGAATATGTTGCATGTATTTAAAACAAAATCAATCGCTTCTAGTATTAGCATTAACAATTGTTAGTTAGTAATAATCATAATCTTCTACTGATACTAGTATACTGATATTTTGTTCACAGTTTTTTAGCAACAGCTAGATTTGGCTAGCATTTGCTTAATTAAAAATGAAATAAGCGTTTAGTATAAACTTTTGCTAAAGTATAGTCACACAAAACTCAGATTTTACTTTAAAAATATAAGAAAAATCATATGCTGACGTTTTCTTTACATCACCCAATGGCATGATACCTTTTTTCTATTCTAAAAATTCGAAAAAGGTGAGCACAATTGTGACTTGTGAGTATAAGTACAGTGGCTTATTTTGATAACATTATGTTTATAAACTACTCTAAATAATTGATCGAAGGCTCTAAAAATTGATCACCCATTTCTCCACTTATCGAGTACTCGATTCATCGTATTATATTATGCCTATGAGTCTACCTGATCTGCCTACAATGCATCAATAACATTAAGCATTAGAGGGACCTTTGCATCGAGGTCGGCTATTGTGGACATCAGACATAGCTAATTTGCCTAGCCCATAACATTTCCCACGATAGTTTGGATCGGTATACATAGTCGTACATGCTTCATTTCAAACAGAATTTATTCAAGCCTATATATAATATATAATAATAATTAAATAAATATGTAGATACACAAATAACAAATACCTTCTCCAGAAAACTATATCGTGTGACTTCAAATTAAACACTAGGTTAGTTCTATGGGTAGCGCACAGCAAACTGTAGAAGGATAGCTTAATGTCATCTAATACAATCCAAAAAAGTTCCTTCTATAAATTGATCTGACCGTGAATCGTATCTAGGACCCGTGGCTTGGATGTCAGATGCATAATAAATAATAATTTCAGACACTTTAAAGACGAATACAATATTTAGATTAGTATATCTTGTTTGTATGCAGTATGACGCGAGGAACGCTAATTATGTATTATGTTTTTATGTTGTAAACATATGGAGGTAAGTACCTATATTTCTTTTTTCTATCTACTTAACTGTTGTACTTGTGAGACAGATACAGTATTAGTTTATTTAAAATGCAATACTTTGTTACCATTTTAGTTCTTGTGTTTAAAAAAGTTTCACTCGTACTGTTCACTCAAACTGGTACTGACGTTGTGGTTATAAACCATACTCAAGAAAATGAACACAGGACCGATGCAATTACAATGCAGATACTCTTTTACCATATTTTGCTGTGTTACATAAACGATAGTAGTCCGATTGTCTCCAGACCCAAGCTATTTGTTATGTATGAATGCGGCACGCTTGGACCGACATCCGTTGACGTTCAACTGTTTTCAGTTATGCCACGACGTGCGGATAACAAAGCCGCTTTAGACTACTTCAAATCGAAACAAATTTGCACCTGAGGAAACAATGACATAATTAGTTGTAGCTGTCAAACCGACTCGCTGTTAAGTGTTACGCACGCATTTTAAATCTACAAACTGACGTCGCTTTCAAAACAATAGCGAACACGTATATTCCAATAGCAGAATTGCGACATTGCTTTTCGGTTGGCGTATTCAAGTGTTTGATAACGGATACGCGAAACAGTAGTTAATTGCGAAGGGTTCCGTTGCGCAGTGCGGGGTCGGGTCTCCATGACATGGCAATGAGGTAACGGGAGAGTGTGTGGTGAAGTGTTCAGTCGCCACCCACTCTGCGCGAGGCGTGGTGGCCGCCGCTGCTCAGGCAGTCAAATAGACGCTGCCGCCGAGTTGAACGTATTGGAAACCGCGAAGGCGGCCTGCGCCAAAAATCGGCGCGTTATGTTGGCGCTTTGCCCCTAATTTCCTCAGTCACAAAAACACTATCAAACAAAACGTGTCGTGTCAAGTGTCTGTGCTCGTATCCTGATGCTCTTCGCTCCAATCGCCGTCGAGGCGATGAAGTGTAAAGAGGAAAACTGCGAGGTCGGCGTGGTGTTAGAGCACAACTCCCTGATCGTGCTCTCTGTCAACAAGACCATCGTCTGCCTATGCGGGAGGGATAGGAACAATCCCTTCGAGCGCGGGTAATTCCCATCGTTTTGCTTCTGGTACGAACGCTGACTGATTACAATAGTATATCCCGTCATCGCCGTTACTAATTGAATTATAACTGACCGCATTCAATTTTATATTTTAACTTGTGTTATAAAACCGTTACTTATTTATTTTGATGCCCACGTGTTCAATTTACCTACTTGGATTAACCATTGCAGTGTTTTTATCATTTTCATATGTTCAATATTTATTTTTAAAAATATTTTTTTGTTTTACTTTTGGTAAAGCTTAATCTGGTTGCAATAAGAAACTCGTTTGCTGTCTATCCGATATGGTCCAAGGATTTCTTCTATGTGGTCAAGGCGAATTCCTCGCAATTGGCCATACTCCAGTCGTATTTACTTAGGTCTGTATTTATAAGTATTAATGTATTAAATCTAATAAAAGTTACCAAAAATAACTTCAAGTCTAATTTGGCGCTGCGGAGCTTTCTGTGTCCAGCGATCGGTTATTTTATCGAACATGCGGTTCTATTTAAATCTTAACAATTCCAGTGAATGAGTCAGAAAATTGAACAGACTAACAAAAACTATATACATGAACGAACAGTAGGAAACTGAATGATGACCGAGAGAAACGGACAAGGTCGCGGTCGGTCGTACATCGCCTCTTTACCAAACATCGACACATTCGATGAAAAGAATTAAATAAAAATTTGCATACTTCAAACTAATCATGAAGTCATTTCATTATTTGCTTGCCTTCGCTTTCAACTTATTAATACAGACTAGCACAATTGTTAAACAACTAATGTATAATATTGTTATTATCGTCTTATCTTCCCTCGTGGAACACTACAAAGGGATGGACAAAAGCATTCAAGGTTATTATTATAAAGAAACGTTCATTTTTCATTAATTTATTATTATTACATTGCTATGACAGACCTTACCATCAAATTACGATACGTTCAAACAGAACACGAGCTAATTTAAGAAAAAATTATCTTTCGAACTCATTTGACCTTTCCTAATTCACTAATGAATTCCCTCGGTTACGATTATTAAGGCGAAGCAACGTCCAATAAAAAAATGGACGTTATCACGAAAAAATACCACTGTATTTATGTATTGTATTGTATCTGTAAATCATTCTTTGTCATTCAACTTCACCAGCTAAGTAACACGTGGGAGACTATGACGCAACGACAATTAACTAAATAACTAACTAGTTTTGTTTAAACCGTTTATCTTACAAGTGAGGTTACAACTGGAGGTTAAATAAAGATAACCTTCTGTCTATTCCATATCCGTAGTACGTTAACTTATAAAGGTGAAGCAGGTGCGAACGGCAGATGTACACAGCTTTCTTCATATGTATACAATTTAATACATAAGTACTATGACGAAGGAGTCGCATATGCCAACATACATTCGTAATCTTATTTTGAAATCAATACACTTTGATATACATTTTTTAATACAATAAACAGAAGATCTGAAAAATGCAAGTGGGTGTAGCTTTTTAAAAGCACGTAAACATTTGGTTGGTACTTTAACTCGTGAGATCAAATTTTAAAGGAGACAGGACAGATTACATGAATATTTGAGAGCAGTAACACGTTCAGTGTTATCTTAACATTATTACTGTTATTATTAATATTAGAGTACCTGAGCGACCGAGCTTCGTTCGTTGATTGTATATAGGTAGGTACATATATAAGAAAAAAATAAAAAAATTCTAACCTCATTGTAGAATTGTAATCCGGGCACTTGTCTAGGTATATGATATCTACGTTCTAGCCAGTGTTATTGAGGAGGTAAACTTTATTGCAAAATTACGTATCATATTTCGTAGATAGGTTTTAAATGTGTCAAAACAGGGAGAAAACGAATTTTCGCAGAATTGAAACCTAGATAGATCTATTTTTCACCCCTTTAAATCCCTATATTGTAAATGTCATTGAAATCGTTAGAGCTGTCTTCGAGAACGCGATTACAAATTTACAAATATTGCTCGTATGGGATAGGACTCAAAACAATACCAAAAGAGAATAAGTGAAAGTTCAACAATGAAGATGTCCTCGATAATTATTTATTTTAAATAAAGTTAAAATTAGTAGCCAAACCATTTGGAAAGACAACGTAATTCAGGTTGAGGTTAAAGCAATGATAACACAAAAATGTATTTTACGTCTTTTATACGTATGACTGACAAACTAACATAATATTATTAATGTTTAACTTTAACCACACTTTAACAGATTCCAGCAAAGTGGATTTTAGGAAATAACTCATTTTACAATTTTATTTTTAAAACTCAGAAATCATTTGCCAAAACCCTAAGGCCAGGTATTCTAACGGTATTTCCAGGTAACAAACTAGTCGGGATGGAGAGGCAGAGGTGAAAAAATAGGGTCTTTGTAAAGCAAAATTTAACATTTTGCTTTACAAAGACCCTATTTTTTACAAAGACCCTTTAACATTTGGACGACGAAATATGTGCTTTTAAACGTTCCTACTTATTTGGTTTTTAAAAATGTTTTGTTAACTACGAGGAAATGAATTTAATAAAAAATAAACCGATAAATCATTTAATTCAATAGTATTCAGTTCATATGTCAAAAAAAAACCGTGTGATTACCTATCGCTCAAATAAACGAGAACTCGGAAATTAAACTTTTTTTTGGCTGCTAAATTATACATTGTATTTCTAATTAACCAGTGTTTTTGTAAACTCTATTCGATAAAGTATTTGAATATTTTTCCTTTGTGCATGTTTTGCTGCAGTAGAGTGTCGACTTTTTATCGTCTGTGCATGGTATTTCACAACACGGTATTTCGGATAACCTGGTTTTACATTCCTTTGAATTGTACGCACTGGGATGACAAAAACCCAACTACGTAGTTAAACAAAAATTTGCAAACAAGATAAAATAACTACATATGATTTCTTGAACGTATGTTTAACTATCGTTCATTTCGTTTGGTAGTTATATGATCTTTAAAATAAAAAATATTGCTGTACATTATATTTTTTGTTGCATATTTTTGAAATGTGTTGCATATTTTTAAAATGAGATTAAAGCTCTTGAATTTAATGCCTATCATAATGAGGGATTTGTTTCGGCTCTAGACTTTAGGTGTGTCGTATTACAGACGCTGTAATAATTTTTTCAAAAAACAATCTAGACCCGCGTAAATTAGACAAATCCAATACTTTGAAATCTATTAAGTGATTCGGCTCTGTATCGACATATGAACATTGAATACATACATAAATATGTATATACATAAGCTGCTAAAACCGTCTCTCTCCTTTTTGCTTCTGGTACGAACTTTTTGCTTTTGAGACGAAATGAGGCTGCAAAAAATGTATATTCCACTCAATATTTTACATAATATCAAATTAAATAACTTGATTAAGCTCGTCGTTAGGAATATTTTTGGAGTTACAAAAAATAAGATGACATTTACTTATAAATGATTCGCCTTCCTTTCTAGATAAGTACATAATTATTATGTAAGGACGCGGTGAAATTAAATTAACGAAAACTGTTTTACATAATATGAAATTGCGAAATAATAACATCGTAAGAACTAGGTCGAGACTAGTCAAGAGTTCTCATACAGGTAGGAATGTATGCAACTTGTGTACTTTTGAGAGCATGTATGGTTTAATGTATGGTTATTATCTGCGTGGTATAATGTTTGTTCGTAATTGATGAAATTCTCTTACATCCTGTTACAAATATCCACAAACCTATATCCACTGATGTGGCGTCTGTTAGTTTACGGTTTGTGGATTCTATTTACACGATACCTCATTTCAAAACCAAAATATTCGTTAAAAAGTATTTGAGGGAGTAATATTTCTTATACGTTTTACCTTATAGCTAAGATACTTATATCAAAACTTATAAATGAAAGAATTATTTATATTTCCAAACAAATCTAAGCATTGTAATATGCCACAAGATATAATCTTGCCGATCAAATGAGTTATCTACATCATTTTTAAAGTTATTATGGGTTAAAAAAGTGTCTTCCTTTACGACTGGTGTTTCCTATGCGTTTTTCAAACACCGTCAAAACTTCTACTAGTAGAATATTATTGAAAATGTACCAAAGCCCAGTTGACTCTAATCACGCAGTTTGACGTCAATGCCTTCAATCGATCTGAAGCAATACCACCTACCAACAAATAATAATTTTATCAATTACTTTTGTATTCATATTTTAGACATAATATGTATGGTATATGTGTTGTGGTTACGGAAACTTTATTTTTGTAAAATTATACGAGTGGTTTCTATTGTAATGTTAGAAATCGACGAATTGGAAATTTCCAGAGATCAATACTTCGAATTAATATATTAAAGTCAATATGTTTTCCGTAGTAATATAAGCTCATTGCTATATATCTATTATATTACTTATATTAAGTATTTGTATAGGTACATTTATTATGTAAATGTGTTCATTGAGTTCGATCATCCATTCAAAATTATTAAAGAAAGAGATCCCGATACTGTGTTTTACATAATTGTAAGTATAATTACATACGCTATTTTTTACGTATAAGAGGCTATTTAGGTACCTGGTTTAGAAATATTGAGCTTTGAGCCTGACATTCATTTATGGCGTGTTAATAGATAGCCTTCGATTGACGCAAAGAGAGGTCAAAATTCAAAATATTCCGTTAACGACTCCACAATTACATCTACTTATTATTTTAATCATATTAGTAACTATAAATATGGGCTGTGATAATATTATAATATAGAACAATTGCGATATTGCGGCTTATGTAATGGACTAATGGAGGTTAAAAGAGAAAATATTCACTTCATATATTTTCAGTGATTAATTGCTCAGAATATTCCATACAAAGCCATACTAAGAAGCCATTCACTTTTGGTAATCGTTAGTGACTAATTTAAAATTGTCGTTTTCTTTATCAGATTTACATATGTCAAACCAATTATATTATGTATCTCCTACGCTTAGCAACAAAACGCAATCTGAAACTTGAAGAAACAAAGAAGTCTTTATGATAATATGAATGCGAGTACCTACATTACACCAAGGTTCCGATGTCAAACGGTCGATCAGTCTGCGCTCCACGGTGGTGTGCATATAAATTAATCTGTGTCATTCTACCTATGCTAAATTATATGTTTGTATTTCTTGAATAGAATGAGATAAAGATTTGCGGATTAAGAAATGCTTATAACGTGGTGTTTTATTCTAATCTTTAGACTACTATCATATAGAAGTAATCCTACAGTTTTCAGCTTTATTTTATAACGACTCTACCGCTATTGACATCAGAGGACATACTGAATTGATATTATTGTAATACATTCTATAATTTTTTAGAACATTTAACAACTCATTTTACACATTTTGTATTCTAACATCGTGTGAACTAGAAGTTTCTCAAGGGTCGAAGCTCGGGACGTCTCTCGCCTACCTGTATTTTTTGTTCCTCTCCTTTGTGACATGTGGCATTATCCGAGTCGGCTTCAAGTTTTACTTAGCTGGAAACCAAGCTAAGGGCATTGCTCCTTCCCGTTCTCCCTTGCCCTGCAGCCCTACTTTGCCTTTTGTAGTCGAAAGCGCTAAATATACACCTCCTTTTCGCTTACAAACGTGTTAGCATTTGGTGAAAAGAGATGCATTAGTAATGTTAACTTCGCTACTTAATCCATAGATTCAACAGTGCGTAATATAATATTATGTATAGATTCGTATGCATATTTATATGGGTTCGAACTCCCATACTGTGGACTTTGAACTTATGTTAATGGTGAAATGCAGAATGTTTTACTCACATTTTTATCTACAGTTAACAATACTACATCGTTATCAAAGTTATCGATAGTATTGTTTTGTAGGTGTGAAATATAAGTCATCTTTGTTTACTTAGTTATAGTGTCATAATTTATGTTTGACTGAAATGCTCACAAAAGTTGTTTCATACGTTGAAAACATGGCTTAATTTAGACTATTTTATACCATCAAAAGCACAGTCGTACGACTTAACTAATTTAAAATTCACATTCAACGCAAGAATACTCGATACGGTTTTTTATTTATGTTCACATCACAGCTGTATTTGCGGAAATTGTAATTCGGTATTACCTATTATAAAATTAATGATAAAAAGTTGTCGAACTGCCTACTTAACAAAGTGGGACAAACCAAACGATTGGACCGTTGTCGGATACGTCATTACCACTACGATACGACGCGAGTGCGACGGAGGCGCCGCTACCATTCGTAGTTTTTCGCGGAAAACGGCCACATCGTCAAACCGTTCTCCCACTCCCGCAGCGCCGCGTCACATGCATGTCTATAAAAGATATGCGCGCCCCACCACTCCAACTCAGACGCATGGAGTACTCCGTAGAGGTTGTTTGGCACGAGCGAGCGCTTTGCTAGGCACCTGCCGGCCACTTCACGATAATAAATCTAGTCAACTCAAACGCGTAGCTCAAACTCGCGTAACGCGGTCTGCCGCACGTTCCTACGTACCGTGATAAGTGCAATAGCCTTACTACAAAATAATTGTGATAATTTATTTAATTAGTTATTAGTTACTCGCGTCCATATAGACCGCGATACGGCTGTGAGTGAAAACTGTGAAATGTTGTGACTGTCCGACTGGAACTCGTTACCTGTTGTCCAACCCAGTGTGTTCAGTTATTCTTGCGTTAAAGAACCGTTTGCCGCAATGGTCGGGAACAACGGTACTATGATGGCGATTCGTATCGTCCACAGTAAGCTGCGCAAGAGGGAGGAGCACTCTGCCTCCGTGCACCCTGCAGAGGTTCTTCAAGCTACGCCGGCGCCACCGCCGGAGCCTCTGGCCTTCCGCCAGCAACCATTGTGGCAGTTCCCGCCACCGCTGCCTCCGCCTTTCGTCTATTCTCACGATCAGGTCAGTACCAAACTTCATAAATACATTAATGATATTAATAACCGAAGTTATTAGTGTACTGTACTATAGTGTAATGTAAAATACATAGGTACATGAAGCTACTTTATTCACATCAAGTACAAGTTGTTCCAAGAATTAAAACCAGCTCCAGCCGTTATACTTGACCCCGATACTATTTCTATCCGCTCTGAAATATATTTATTAACAATACAAAACTTTGGGAGCCTTGACAACAATCGATGCAATGCAAACAATATGGAAAGTTGTATGCTGGGAACGTTACATTATAATACGAAAGAAATCGTGACTGGTTCGACCCACGTTCACCGCCACCACGCGAGAGAGAGTTGGTTATAACATGGCCACGATATCTAAGTGCGAAATAAATTTAAATGTCGGGACACGTTTGCAGAGTAGAAAGCTGCACAAGGCGAGCGTGTTGTAACACAGCGACCTTCTTTCTTTGTGACTGCTGTAGAGCAGACGAGGCTAATACTGTTTGCATACTCTAAATAATATTGCAGTCTCGTAAAGCGTTAACCTCAATATCACGCTCTGATAATTACCTTCCGAGGTCTGCCCACACAACTCGTCCATCGATAGTATATCGAACGCTAGACAATGTTTGCAAAATGTTCGTATGACCACACATGTCGAGACGGTACGTCAGGAAGCGGAGAATGCTAATGTCTTTGTAATAGCGTATTCAAGGCTGGAGTTGTTCTCGTATGGCCTCAACGTTTCACTTCGCAATATTAGTTTCCTAGTCTCATTCTGAATTCTTAGATTATTTTAAGACAAATCTATTTCTATACATACTACAAAATGTAAATTCGCCAATAACTAGCAACAGGATTTTGTCACTTACAAAGAATAGTTTCAATAACAAAAAAAATCTCGCGGGGAATAATAACATTTAGCCGGATGACCTTCTTGTAGCGTTTGTTTGGCTACTAGCATCTGTCTCGAAATAGCGTGAAGGCATTGTGTAACGGCTGGAAGTCGTTTCAACACCGGTGCGAATGCAGCAAAATGCATCGGGGACGGTAACGGAACTGCTAAATCGGGCACCGATCATTATGGGTCAATAAACTTGGTGAACTCCTATGTTTCGAACGTTATTCGGTATTGGTATGCGCATGAAGTAGTTGGGACTTACGTTTATTTTTCTTTCTTTACAGGACAATTTGATGCAGCCTCTCGGCAATGAACGTGCAAGTTTCCGCAGCCTTCGAAAAAATATTGGTGGTCGCTGGAAGCGATTAGTTAAGAAGAAGCCTGAACAGGAGGTTTACACTATCCCGCCCGAGCTCAAGCCTCAGCTCAAGCAGATATATGTGTATTAACCGCCTAATAAGTCACGTCATATAGTAATTACAGCAGGAAGCAAAGTCACGTCACATAGTAATTACAGCAGGAAGCAGGACACTTCAGCGCTAATGCGATGACGTCAACCAGAACTCCATGGTTGTAATAGATCATAATGCATATCATCGTTACTCGAATATCAGTATCAAAATTTTGTGTTTAGAACATCTGCACGGCTCGACAGCCTTTATATCTTTGACATATCGTTTCGACCAATTAATCTAATGACCAATATTATTGTGAATTTTTACTTTTCATTCAGCACTACATTGTGATGTAAAGCCTAGATTTGTATTAATAAGTATTAGAACACTGGTGTATGAGTGTTGTTTCCGTTGCAGAATTCTGAATGTTTTGCAAGAATGGGTTTTAGTCAAATGAATTTAGTTTAATTATTAATTTAAATGTTATGAATGGAATTTAGGAAGATGCGGTCGCGCATACTAGTGACGAAAATCCAATAATTATTATAATGTTGCCTTGTTAAATGTAATTTTGACTAATTAGGGCATTTTGTAGTTCATTAAATTATTGTAGACATAATCGCGTAGCTAGGCGATTGTCGATCAAATAGTTTATGAATTTGTAATATACACATGTATGTACTTTATTTACGTCTATGAATGGATTTCGTGAAAATTGATGTGAAACACCTTATTGTTTGATGCAGTATTTTTAATATCCTTCATTATTTTGTGAGTGAGACTGAAATAATGGTACAATTTGTGTGACGCCGCTGGTTAAATAAAATGTATTCTGATATTAATGACTGTATCCAGAATTTTCAAAGAATTATGAATGACCTAGTTTGTTAATAGTTACGTTACTTGCATGCTATGGTAGTATATTTTCAGATTTTCGCCCGGTCCTTAACTGTGATAATTAAATAAGCTAAAAATAAAATAAAGATATGATAACAGAATAATATATTGTTTTATATCGAATGCCTTGTATTGAACCTTGTCAATTAAAAACAGTGTAAAGGACCGACGGTCGAGAATTTTGATAGCTCATATTGAGCCTGATATTTTGATGAATTAAGTTTTAGCTAATAGACACAAGAAAGCCATGATAATTATTATTTTTCATTCAATCTGATTTGATACAATAGAAAACAAAATATTACAAATTATATGATAATGTAACAGCGTGAGAAGTAAGCAATTGTAATTATTGAACAATAAACTACATCATAATTATCTATTTATTTGTTTTCATGATGCTTAAAGCATAATAACAAACAAACGAAAAATAAACCTAACAAAAATTACAAATAAACGAAAGCCGTAAGTAAGTATTTAATGTGATAATAGCAAATAACGCTAATGTCATGAATGCAGGAATTAGGTACATATTGGGTGCATAACTTTGAAATTATGTAATTAATGTGAACTATAAATGAAGGAACCGTAAGATTCAAAGTAGTCACTCTACCTACTCTGAAAAACTTGTATGGCAAATTTAAGAGATTTGACGTTCTTTGTATTGAATTATTTATTTGACGTTATTGAGATAATACCACAGGTTAATTAGTTGCTAACGTAAAATAATATTATGATAACATAAGTTTTCAGAAATCAGAATTTACCTTCACAAAATATACCAATAATCGTTTCTAACAGACCCCGAAATCACACCCATATAATTTAAACCACATTAGCGTACTAATAGCTTACGTTAGTAACTAATTCACCTGTGCTAATAATTTGGTTCTTATCTCGAGTAATATGTTGTTTCACTTAAGAAAATCAAAAAATCAAATTTTAATTTTTAACATTTATTAAAAATGAGCAAATTACCCACGCAAATTAAGTTTTTACTTTCCTTTAAAGCGCCATCTTTAGGAAATATTCAATATTACTACTTAAAATATACGTACTGAATCTATGCTCAAATGTATTAATTTATTTACAGTATCACTAAATTATTTACAAAAATTATTTACAGTATCACTAAAACTCAACAGAGGTCGTTTTTTGGGAAATGTACCTGGGAAATAATAACAGCCCCATCTTTCGCAATACGAGTTAACAAATTCTATATTTTTATGGTTACAGCAGAGGCAACCACCAACGTTCAGTAACTTTAGATTCAAAATAACGTTGTCTGTTGAGTAACAAAATTTAATATTATTTAATATTTATGTTATGTATTTAATATATTACTCAACAGAGGACGTTATTTTGAATCTAGTTACTGAACCTTGGTGGTTGCCTCTGCTATAACCATAAAAATATGGAATTTGTGAACTCGTATTGCGAAAGATGGGCTGTTATTATTTCCCAGGTATATTTAATTAAAAGCGACCTTTGTTGAGTATCAGTTTTCAAATCATATTTAAATAAAGACTTATTTATTTTCATATAAAGTAGTAGGTGGAGTATGATTTCTGTCTACGTATAAAGTACATAACGTATATATAATTTAATAATATTTACTAAGACGTGCTAGAAATTTCTGAAATAATCCATCATGTAAACAACAGAAAATTGTACTTTTAGGCGAATGTGACCTCCTCTTTATTTTTAAACATGTTAAATTATTTTATAATTGATAAAAACATGCAATCATTGTACAAAAACATTATTATGAATATTTTTTTTAAACAGACATACGATGTCATAAAACACACAAACAGAAACAACGCAAAGACACATAAAAAGTTAAGAATCTGGCAATTAAATCTTATTTTTTTCATTCTTCACGGAATGGCGCACAGATTATCGCATTAGCCACAGACAAAGCATTGCCAATGTCACATATCATTAAGTAGAAACGGCAGGAAGCATGTTCGAAATTCGTTTTTACTTCTTATTGTAAAACTCGTCCAGTAAAGTGATACTAGGCTTTACTGAAGTTATAAAGGACTTCTTGGAAGAGCTCGAGAACTTCAGTTACACATGATTATTTAGACCTACTCTATTCTTTTTTCTTATACAGAACTTTAAAAGACAATATGCTATCGCTTTTGTACTTTAAAACTCCCAAAAATGTAAAAAAATAGAAAATCTAAATAAAATTACAACCTCAATTCTCCCGTTCCCGCCAAAAAGTCCAGTTAAATCTTTACCATTGTAAGGATGCTTTGACAGAACTATCTACAATGAAGGACAATATTAACGTTGCCCGACCACAAGAACCATGTCTATGGAACGGATGCGTCAATTGCCTAGGATCCCTTGGTGGACAACTCTTCTACAACAACATATGTTGTTACCTACAGAGTAAAGTTACCTTTAAAATTTTAAACCAGCGTTGAAAGAACTAGGAGAATTAATTCACAGATCTAATGCTAAGCTTACAACCATCCAAAAGAGAATGTGATGCAAATTTACTTCACGTGGTACGGGGGAGTTTAGACACGAACAAATTCGTTAACAAGAATTTGGGTATTAGAGCAATATAAGCCATTAATAAAAAAAAAAACCATTCAAAATGGTTACATCAATCTATTATACATGCGACGATTAAATGAAGACCCAATACGGAGTTTTTTTGAGCAGACTCGAAATCTTGCGGCTGGTTTTATTGCAACAAAAACCCAACAGTGACAATAACTTTGATCTGTCTTTGTAGCCAAAACGAATTTAATTTCCAAAGTTTTAACTTGATTTACATGTAGACATCTCACGGTCACAAATTTACATATTAATATTTTACTTTTCTAAATATTATATTTTATATACACACAAATCTTTTATATAAATATTTTGTATTAAAGTCAGTATAAAACTCTTTGTTGAAAGAATAAGTAAAAATGAAACAACTGTCATTGTTTGTAATTTGTTAATTTTTGATCGATACGTTTCTGTGACATAAAAAATAGGTATAATTTTATTTAGAAAATATATATCAAATAACCAATTGCTATTGATTTTAAGTATAAATGAATAATAATCAATAGCAATTGCCGGTTTGAGTCGGTCTATTGATACTGTGACTTCCTTACCTTTAATAAGCAGTTTGAAAACCTTGTCACCTCTCGCTAGGACCTTATGTGGACCAGAATAAGCAGGTTGTAATGATCCACGTAAGATGTCCTCACGAAGAAAAACATGATGACTGGATGCTAGATCTTTAAAAACAAATATTTTTTTCTTGCCGTGCCGTGTGGTTGGTGTTGGCTGTAAAATTTCAGCGAAAGAGCGCAGACCTGCGGTGAAATCAGTGACGTCGGTGGTAGTTGATACGTTGGACTCGAAGAATTCACCTGGAAGTCTTAGAGGTTCCCCGTACACAAGTTCTGCAGAAGAGGCCTGCAGATCGTCTTTAAAGGCGCTCCGTACACCTAAAAGAACCCATGGTAAAGATTCGGTCCAGTGGTTATTAGCATGGCACATTATAGATGCTTTAAGTTGTCTGTGAAAACGTTCTACCAAGCCATTGGACGCAGGGTGGTAAGCAATCGTTTTATTGTGCTGAAAGCCAGTAAATTTAGACAAAAATTGAAACAGTGCCGTCTCAAATTGACGGTCTGTAACAATTTTTGACGGACAACCGAATCTAGCGATCCACCCCGACAACAATGCCTTAGCCACCGTTTCTGCGGTAATATTGACAATTGGAATAACTTCCGGCCATCTGGTGAAGCGATCGACAGCCGTAAGACAGGAGCGGTATCCCTGTGACACCGGGAGTGGTCCTACCAGATCTATGTGTACCTGCTTGAACCTTGCACGTGGTAAGTTAAAAGTGCCTAGTAGAACGGAAACGTGCCTGCTTACTTTAGCACGTTGGCAGGCTAAGCAAGATTTAGCCCAGTTTCTGCAGTCCTTCCTAATTCCAGGCCAGATAAAACGTTCAGCTACAAGCAAGCTGGGCAGATGCGTTGGCGCCAGGGTGACTCAGTTAATGTAGACTGTCAAAGACTTGTTTTCGCAATGATTTAGGTACAAAAGGCCTGGGAGTCGGTGTACTGATGTCGCAGTACAGAAGTAAACGACTTTCAGGTAATTGTAATTTCTCTAAGCGATGTGAAGAACCCCCGGCAAGGAGCTGAGCCAACTCGAGGTCTGAAGTCTGTGCTAAGGCTATTGAGTCCAGGCTAACTGGTGTCTCAAGTTCACTAATTCGAGATAAGGGGTCAGCAACAACATTGTCTTTTCCTGAAATGTGCCTTATATCGGTCGTGAACTGGGAGATAAAGTCTAAGTACCTATACTGCCTTGGGGAACAATTGTTTTTTCGCTCATGAAAGGCAAAAGTGATTGGCTTATGGTCAGTATAGATTATAAAATGCCTCGCCTCTAGCATGTGTCTGAAATATTTAATAGACTCATAAATGGCGAGCAACTCCCTGTCGTAAGGTGAGTACTTCTGCTGTGAAGGGCTTAGTTTGCGAGAAAAGAATGCTAAAGGCTGCCAAGTTTCATTCTTGAGCTGTTGTAAAACTGCACCTATCGCCTTTTCTGACCATCTGTGACCAATGCCAGTTTGGCCTGACACTCTGGATGGGCTAGTAATGCGGCGTTAGAAAGACTGAACTTGCAGTCCTGAAATGATTTAAGGGCGTCACCCGTTAAGTCAATAGGTGTTGAACCTTTGGCAGCTCCTATCAGCAGCGCATTGAGTGGTGCTTGAATCTCAGCTGCTTTCGGTAAAAATCGCCTATAAAAATTTATCATACCCAAAAACCGACGGAGTTGACGGATGTCTTTCGGAAGTGGGTATTCCTTGAGAGCCTGCACTTTAGTGTCCAGTGGTTTGGTGCCGTGTTCTGAAATACAGTATCCCAAAAAGGTTACCTCCGAGACACTGAAAACACACTTGGACGTGTTGATCAGGACGCCGTATTCTTTCGTTCTCGTGAAAAGCTGTTGACGATGGCCAATGTGCTGGGCTTCACTTTGTGAAAATATCAAGAAATTGTCTAAATAACAATAACAAAAGTCCAGTCCCCGAGTCATTTCGTCCACAAACCTTTGAAAAGTTTGACCTGCATTTCGAAGGCCAAAGGTCATAAATGGAAATTCGAAAAGTCCAAAGGGTGTAGTGATGGCCGTCTTAGTTATGTCCTCAGCATTGACAGGTATCTGGTTGTAAGCCTTCACCAAATCTATCGTGCTGAAGATTTTACAACCAGATATGCTATGAGCGAAGTCATGAATATGCCTAATTGGATACCTGTCAGGAATGGTCTGTGAATTAAGCATTCTGTAGTCGCCGCAAGGACGCCAACCGTTGTCCTTTTTGGGAACTAAATGCAGTGGTGAAGACCACGGACTTTCGGATGGCCTGGCTGTCCCGTTAGCTAACATGGCTTCAAACTCTTGCCGCGCTATCTTGAGCTTGTCTGGAGCGAGACGCCTGGGAGAACAAGAACCTGGGGGGCCTGATGTTGTGCGAATGTAATGTACAGTGTTGTGTTTGACTATGTGGTGTGCACCTGCTGGACGTGTTAGTTCTGGAAAATCATCAAGAATTCTATGAAACTTAGAATCACCAGTTATTACTTTCACTGAATGAACTGTATCAGCTGGGCGTACAACAGTAGCTTTCGCAGAAACATTAGTTAAAGCATCAATTAAGCGTTTATTACGACAATCTACAATTAAATTAAAATATGAGAGAAAATCAACGCCAATTATAGCTTTGTTAACATTTGCCACTACGAATCGCCAGCGGAAATCTCTACGTAAACCTAAATCTAAATTAAAATGTATATAGCCATACGTGTCGATAATAGTCCCATTAGCCGCACACAATTGGTAACTGGTGCGCGCACGACTGTCTTGTAGTAGGTAGCGAGGGAAGACGCAGAGGTCGCTTCCAGTATCGACCAAAAACTGTGTCTTCGATCTTCGATCTACGACAAACAGGCGACCAGTCGAAACATGGCAATCTTCAGTCGCCATTACCGATTGCCGTTTTAGTTTTCCGACTTGAAGTCGCAAGGACGCACGCACTTATTCGCTTTACCGCCGAACTTCCAATGGTACCAGCAAAGTGGGAATTTTCTGTAGTTAGACTGCGAGCGCGTCGATGATGATCGGCGTTGCTGGGGTCTCCTTGACGTCGGACGAGAATTGCGATTCAGTTGCGCTGATAACGCTTCAACCTAACTATTCAATTCTGCAATCACTTTAACCATTGTTTCCATATTGCAGCCAGATAAATTATGATTAGTGCTGGTTGATGCCACTATTGGTGTAGGTGGTGCTATATCTTGAATTTTGTCCGCAAGATCAGCTAATATCTCGAGAGAACCCGACGGCTGTGCTGCTAGAACTGTTTGTATATTCCTAGGCAACCGGCTGGTCCAAATAGTTTTTAAAAAATCGTCTGGTATCTGTGGGCCGGCGAGACTTTGTAGGTGCCGTAAAAATTGCGATGGTTTGCGGTCACCCAATTCCTCATGCATCAATAGCTGTTTAACTTTTTTTTCATGAGAAGCGCTCAACCGTTTAATAAGCTCTGACTTCAGCTTTTCGTATTTGCCATTTATAATATCTTTAACTTCCTTGGAGAACTGATGTTCTAGTTGGCCAATGACATAATTGAATTTCGTGGAGTCATTTGTAATACCCGAAATTGCAAATTGCCCTTCCACTTGGGCGAACCAAATTTCCGGTTCCTCCGGCCAAAATGGTGGTACTCGGATGCCCACTTTAAATATCTCAGTCGAATCCGAAGATGTGGCAGATAATTTTGGGTCTGTCATTCTCAACGTATTAAAACAATAACGTTTCGATTTATTTATTGATCACGTCGGGGTCACCAGTTTAAGTATAAATGAATAATAATCAATAGCAATTGGTTATTTGATATATATTTGCTTAATAAAATTATACCTATTTTTATGTCACAGAAACGTATCGATCAAAAATTAACAAATTACAAACAATGACAGTTGTTTCATTTTTACTTATTCTTTCAACAAAGAGTTTTATACTGACTTTAATACAAAATATTTATATAAAAGATTTGTGTGTATATAAAATATAATATTAAGAAAAGTAAAATATTAATATGTAAATTTGTGACCGTGAGATGTCTACACCCGACCACAAGAACCATGTCTATGGAACGGATGCGTCAATTGCCTAGGATCCCTTGGTGGACAACTCTTCTACGACAACAAATGTTGTTACCTACAGAGTAAAGTTACCTTTAAAATTTTAAACCAGCGTTGAAAGAACTAGGAGAATTAATTCACAGATCTAATGCTAAGCTTACAACCATCCAAAAGAGAATGTGATGCAAATTTACTTCACGTGGTACGGGGGAGTTTAGACACGAACAAATTCGTTAACAAGAATTTGGGTATTAGAGCAATATAAGCCATTAATAAAAAAAAACCATTCAAAATGGTTACATCAATCTATTATACATGCGACGATTAAATGAAGACCCAATACGGAGTTTTTTTGAGCAGACTCGAAACCTTGCGGCTGGTTTTATTGCAACAAAAACCCTTCAGTGACAATAATTTTGATCTGTCTTTGTAGCCAAAACGAATTTCATTTCCAAAGTTTTAACTTGATTTACAAATAACTAAATTATGAAGTGCTCGGCTTGTAACGCTTTGTTGAACGTGTATGAACATCTCAGGTGTATTATATAGGTACCTGTCTATATAAATGTACGTATCATTATCAATGCTTAAACAGATTTTATAAAAACCGAAGTAACTACCTAATACGAACACCGACCTGCGACTTATCTTCAAATGTTACTCACCGCAAAGAAAGGAATGATAATACATCAATCCGAAGTCCATTACAAACAAGCACACACGAGGACAGCAATATGTTCCATAGCAATTGGAGATTTTTTTTATTTTATTTTATTTGGAATGACAAACAGAAGTGCTTTAAATTACATACAATTTATATATTAGCAACAGGAACAATAAATGCACAACCCACAGCGTCACTCACAGGTTACTAACGTGCCGAAGTACCATTTAGATGAAGCGATTTTATGTTTTTATTATTATTATTATTTTTAATGTGAATTATACATGATGTATTTAAATTTGAATTTTGTAAGATAAAGAAAAAAATAAAAATTTTACAAACAGGAGACAAGTTTTGGTATATGTTGTGCCTTTATTGTCTGACAATTAAATCCAAAACAGATTTTTTAAATTTTTGGCATGACAGCGTTGAGATATCTAATTCTTGGTGATACTTATTATAATTATACATTCTGCGGCGCAAGGGCATGCGCCGGCCGGCATTCGTACGGCTAGTCCCTGTAGCAAACAAACGGCAAGCGGACGCATCTCGCCGATGAAAAGTTCTAGGTACACTATAAGACAGTCCACTGCACAATTCAATACAGTCGTACCTGTCATGACATAAGCCATGTAAAAACATCATCTGATGTAGCACACGCCTTGACTCAAGTGTTGGCATATTATATCTAGTATAGGCTTGGTTATGTGGTAAATATTTA
Organism: Zeuzera pyrina; assembly: GCA_907165235.1. Classification (NCBI taxonomy): domain Eukaryota; kingdom Metazoa; phylum Arthropoda; class Insecta; order Lepidoptera; family Cossidae; genus Zeuzera; species Zeuzera pyrina. Next base: position 18,498,472 of record OU015624.1, read on the forward strand.
TGGAAGCATTTGTAATGCATCGTGCGTAAAAAAACTTTCTGAACATTTTCAATAGTATCTTTGTATTTTTGATAATATGGATCCCAGACAACAGAAGCATATTCGAGGTGGGGACGAATCAAGGCCTTATATAAACATAAGTATGTGGCCGGTTTATTAAAATCAGCAGCTGCTCTAAAAACAAATCCATAACTATTTTATCTATATGTTGATTCAAGTGAAGATTATTGTCTAAAGTCACCCCCAAATCACGCAAAGTATTTACTTTCACTAGAGCAGTATCACATAGAAGATAATTATAAGTATATGTTCTTTTATTTTTTGTAAAATTAATATAATTACATTTAGAAATGTTTAATTTAAGGTTATTTGTTTCACAATACGTTGTTAATCGATTCAAGTCTTGTTGGAGGAGCGTAGAGTCATTTCTCTTATTAATAGCTTTAAATATTTTTAAATCATCTGCGTGCAATAAAAAAAATAGCAATTGGAGATTTTAGCCTCATCATCATCTTCTGTACAGCCCACAGAGTCAACATTAAGCACTATCACCTACAAATAATTTAATCACCTGTTGGATATGAAGTTCGACAGTATTTAGTCGGCAATACGTGACGACATAAACAAATGAAACGTGAAACGTGACGACATTAATAAATGAAACCAAGAATTTGAGAAACGACTGATTGTTTGTTACATGAACGAGTAGATATGAAATCTGATCTCCAAACAGCTGAAAAAAAAAATACAAAAATTAGTCACAAGAAGGACAACTAGAATCCACACGAACAAAAAAAAATTGAAATCAGACCACAATTGACGAAGTAATTGGTGAACATATACAAAAAAAACATACATACAGATGAACATAGAACTTCGTCCTTTTTTTGAAGTCTGTTAAAAACGAACACAGGTGCCAAAAATGACCCACTTGACTTTTGTAATTTATATTTAGGAATAACTAGCTGATTGCAATAAAGTTTCCATATCATTATTAACGCCTTTTTTTGAAAGAGCTTTATATCTTTTTTAGTGTACATTATGTTTTCAAAGATATATAAAATATTTAAGCATAAATGGAAGATCGTTAATGTAAACCAAAAACAGGAAAGGTCCCAAAAGTGATCCTTCAAGAACGCCTATCTTTAATTTAGAACCGACAAATGTAAACCCATTTATATTCACTTTTTGTTGTCGGTCGGCCAGATATGAAATCACGAGATCGAGAGCTTTATCACGTATTACAGCTTGTAAATTAAAGTTTTGTGGCAAACACAATCAAAACCTTTGGAAAGATCACAAAACACGCCAATGGCATCACGTGGCCCCTCCCAAGCCTCTAGTACATTTTCGAACAAGTTTGCTCCCGCATGTGTTTTTGATTTGGTTGAGCATTATTTTTTCGAATATTTTATTCAACGCTGGCAATATCGACACTGGGCGATAGTTTCTTGGGTTTGACTTGCAACTCGATTTAAATATTGGTATAATTTTACTATCCACTCCACTTGGGACCCGCGCGTTGGCAACCCGTGGTCAGCGCAAGGTAAGTATGCGAATAACGGGTGGTCACCGAGTGCTTCACTCGCTGTCCGCACGTGGACAGCTTGCGAACGAGGTGGTCATTACGGAGTTGATAAGAGAGCGCATTTCCATAGTAATCCATATAAAGAATACTAACCGCCGGAGGCGAGGCGGCGCTGGTCGGGTGCCGGTGGCTCTAATGAATTATGACCGTTAGGTCCACCAAAGACTTCAAAAAAACTGAGACTTATTACACTTTTTAATTCTGTGTCAAGAAGTTTTCTTGAGTTATCGTCCCAATGGTCACCGAGTTATTCGGTGCATTCTGAGAAAATTTAAGCTTTTCGTAATAGAATGCTCAAAATTCTTTGTTATTGGTGTCTTGGTCGTCGCCTATAAAACTACGAGGAGAGGTTGGCTAAAAATACTACGCTCAGCGTAGACAAAATGATCTATTTGTTAATAACACTATGTGGAATATTGTAGTAACTATATCTAAGAGATAATTGTACAACTAAATAGGTATAACCTCAAACCTATCAATACATCATGGGACATTTATTTAGTATAGTTTAATTATAACAATATGGAGAACCACAGACACCTGCTCATGTCCAGGATAGCGCTACAAAAAGCTTCTACTGTTTAAATAAAACATATCAAAACCTGTCATTGCGATACAATTCAATTTTATACATAAATATTGTAAAAGTAATTTGGTCGGAGCAGGTACTTACGATTAAAATTAATAAATCCCACGGAGAAGATGGGTGACGGGGGACCAATACACGGCTCTTGATTACTTAGCTATGGCACTTTTAGTCAAGAAGGTAAGTCGTTGGTACATGCTATAGATATTTATTATTCTTTTCCAGATCAGCAGAGAAGCAAAATCAAAATTTTAATTTTTTTATTAAAATTCAGTTTATTAATTAATTTTCACCTTTTTAGAAATTTGCTTTAATTGACATTCCGTTTAAAGCTAAATTAAGATACCCTCTCGTTACCAGACAATATCCAAGCGTCTATCACCATACAAAGGACGTGCTTGTAAATCGCCTGAGGCGCGCACGTGATGCGGTCTTTTGTTGTTACATAATAATAAGCCTCGTTTTGTATTTGAGGGCTTGTTTCCCTCATTATGACCCGCTTCATTACAATTGCAAACGTGTCAATTATCCTAGACTGCATTTTTACCGCAGCATAAAAGTTGGAGCATCGTTAAAATTGTCTCTATTTTTTAAAAATGGAATAATTAAATTTATGTTATTAAAACTATAAATTATCGTAAGAAGGCTAAAATTATTAAATACTAGTTTCTGCCCGCGATTTCATCCGCATGGATTTTGAAGAAACTCGCTACCCTAGATTCTGTCGCTATATTGATAGTCTTATCGTGCGACTTTTTTAATTTTTTTTTGTTACATCATTTTGTAACTATACATATGTACGAATATACATTTATATTGGGTCCTTACATATGAAATTGACGTTTTGTACGGGAGGAACACAAAGTCAATTTTTTTTTTGTGAAATATATTTAATTAATCAAAGTATGCACCGTTGTTATCTATGTACTTTTGCCATCTCATAGGTAGTTCATTGATCCTTTTACTAAAAAAACCATGGGGGCGAGAATCAATGAACTCTTTGAAGGCGGTTTGGACTGCCGCATCGGAGTTGAATTTTTTTCCTTGTAAGAAGTTGTCCAAATTCCGGAAAAAATGGTAATCTGTTGGAGCAAGGTCCGGGGAGTACGGTGGATGTCGCAGACATTCCAATTGTAGCTCATCTAACTTAGTGGTTGTTTGTTGTGCAGTGTGTGGTCTTGTGTTGTCGTGAAGCAGCAGTGGCCTAGAGCGATTGACCAATCTCGGTTGTTTAGCAGCTAGTTCTTCCTTCATGGTTTGCAGTTGCTGACAATAGATATCTGCCGTAATCGTTTGGCCAGATTTTAGAAAGCTGTAGTGAACGACACCGGCGCTAGGCCACCAAACACTCACAAGTAACTTTTTCTGAGTCAATTTTCGTTTAGGGCAGGATTTGGCTGGGTCTCCAGGGTTCAGCCATTGCGACGAGCGCTTCCGATTATCGTACGGTATCCACTTTTCATCACAAGTAATGATTCGATTTAAAATCCCTTCATTATTGTGTCGGTTGAGCAAAGTAACACAGCAGTCGACGCGTGTTTGCAAGTTCGATTCACTCAATTCATGAGGTACCCATTTTTAATTTTTTTTTACTTTCCCGATTTGCTTCAAGTGGATTAATACAGTTTTGTCACTTACCCCGAAGCCTGCAGCTATCTCTGAAGTGCTTTGTGATGGATCCGCTTCCACAATAGCCTTTAATTCTTCATTTTCCACTTTGGTCTCCGGCCGTTGGTTCTGAAGGTCGGAATTTCCAGAACGAAAACGTTGAAACCAAAAACGTACCGTGCTTTCTTTTGCGACACCAGCGCCGTACACATCATTAATCCTTCGAGCTGTTTCTGCAGCACTGGTGCCACGGTAGAACTCGTACTCGTAAATATACCGATATTTCATATTTTCCATTGTGCGGTAATAAGCGACGCCAAAGAAAAAAATAATGAGGAAAAAAACAAATGAATGACTGTTTTCAAAACTCAAATGTACCAGCTAAATGAATTTACAAATTTGAATTTGGAATTCTTAACCAAGGAGGAGATATTTCAGATCAAAGTGGTCAGTACGACAAAACGCTAATTTCATATGTAAGGACCCAATACATAGATAAATGTGTTATATGATCTTGTAGAATATAATATATTTAAAGCTGAAAGCTAACATCGAATATATTAATAGTGAGAGGCGTTTTCAGATCAACTCCAACAGTGCATAGCCTCTGACGCAGAGGAGATTGCGCATAGTCGTAGTTTACACTAGCAAATTAATTAATCTGTGGTCATAGGCAACTTTAAGTACTTACGATTAACGGTGTCATTTTGAGCGGTATTCAAAGGATGAATTACTAAGATTACTTTGTAATATTTTATTCACATCCTGTTCTTACATAATTTAAAATTTTCTCTAGTATTTCTAAGTTTAGATAAACATTATGTAACGTATATAGCACTCTACCGCTACCTCAAATGTGACAAAATTACTGAAAATTATCAATTTTCTGAATTTAAATTTCAATAGTTACTCATTTTAAGTACAAAATTCATAAAACTTTCGTTTACATACTAGTTGTCTCAAACTGTAATTGCTTTGAAGAATGCGTTTGCAGTGTTTAGGATTTTTTTCTAATTTCTTTCAAAATAAATATAAATAAAACAAATGTTATTAAATTAAACTGTAATCCAAAAAATTATACAAATATTTACACAGAATGTGGTTTGTTCGGTTGAAGTAACATTTTTGATAATAATTTTAAGCAAAGTATATTTTTAAAATAATAGAAAAACTCAGAATTTTGTGCTGGCAACTTTTTCATTTTCCTGTTTCCTTTCGTCACGAATAATGTGATCTTATTTAAATTTATCTTCATCTATTTTATTTGGGGTTTTGCCCAATTTTAGCATTGAAGCTTAGCAAGTGTTTGAAATGCACCATAATATAATATGTCTTAAAAAAACGTTTCTCCGCTTTTTACTTTTTTTTAATTTGTTTTAGTTTCCCCTTTTTAACTTATTGGAACCATTTCATCCGTCTTCCTGGAATGTAATTTGTTGAACATTAAGCTTTTTAGTAAATTGTAAAACGTGACAATCTTCATTCTTTTTTGGATTGCGATGGCCTTGGATGGAATGGAATGCCACCAGCAACAAAGCTTTAGGTTTTCTAGGTTTTTGGTTTTCTAAATTACTATATCTTTTATTTCTTTAAAATCACCTGTTCAAAGCTGTGGGGTTACACAACTATACAAGATTCCTGTCTTGAGATTAATAGTGCAATGGATTCCCGACAATGTGTATCCGGTGACTTAATCACAACTATGAGTAAGTGGTAGCCAGGCGCTCGAGTTAGTTTGTTTGGTTATTGTTTCTTATTTTCTATCCTTCTTTTACTAAATTACCTTACTAAATTATATCATGCACATCAACGCATAACATTGGACGAAACTCCTTTTCATTTTTCTTAATTTTTATATATATTCTCACCGAATAGTGGGCAGAGAATGTATCAAATCTATCAAAATCTGTCAAATTTCGTGATAGATAGACGCTTTATGACTAACTGAGTACGATTCTACCATTTTTAAAATTTTTGTCTGTCTGTCTGTCTGCCTGTACGTCCTTTTATAACGGAAGAACTGCTTGCTTGCTAGCTTGCTTAATTTTTAGCAAATCTAGCCCTAATGTCTAATGACATTCTTTATTTAAATATGGATAATAATAATTCATTTGTTCCAGTATTTTCATAGTAAAACACACCCATCTGGTTGGTCTGGCTAACTTATCTTCTATACTACTATATAAATCTTTCGCGTCTGTCTGTAATTTCAGTTTTTTTGTCAAATTTTGCGATAAATAGTCGTTTTATGACTTACTGATTTCGATTCTACCATTTTTAAAATTTTTGTCTGTCTGTCTGTCTGTATGTCCTTTTATAACTAAAGAACGGCTTGACTGATCTTGATGACAATCGGTAGTAAGAACACGTGATTGCGCTATGATAGGCTGCTTATTTTTTTTTAAATCTCCCTAAAGGGGTGAAAAGGGGGATGAAACTTTGTATGGGAAATACTAAATTTTGGTAATGATAAAATTTGGTGTGGTGATAAGATTTTTTTTATCAAAAATGCATAGGCTACCTTTTATATCAAAAATCTGTAAAAAGAGGGACGGGAGGAAAGGGGACGAAACTGTGTATGGGAAATGCTAAAGCACTGAATTGATTATGATGTAGCAAGGATATAGTTTGTCATCCGAGACCGGACATAGCTTACTTTTTTATCAAAAAACTACCCCTAAGAGGGTGAAAAGGGGGATGAGGCTTGGAATGGGAAATGCTGAACCGCCAAGGCAATTATGATGTTCGGTACAGAGATAGTATGTTCTCGAAGAAAGACGTAGGCTAGACAAGCTTTTTTCAAAAACAATCCTTCAACATACTATGCGCATTACACATGTACATATAATCTAACCTAATCCGGTAGCCATGAAAAAATTTTCCGCACAGACGAAGTCGCGGGTACAGCTAGTATATATATATTTATTACAATTAGTAAGAAGAGCATTCTTCGTTGATATGGTGATGCATAGTAAAGGCCGTTTAAAATGGCCAGCGTTACCAACACCAGTCTATCAAACTTTTATCAAAGTTTGCATTGAAATCTATTTAATGGGTTTTCGTTGAAACTCGAAAATATACAAACACAAAAATTACAAAAATGTTAGTTTTAGGAATGGATAAGAATAAAGAGCTAATTCCAATAATTTTTCCAAAATATATTAAATGTACAGACATATCTTCATTACAGTTTTAGAATAGTAAGTTTTATAACAGCTTTCATGCTGATCTGGGAGAGAAAGCAAAATTTAGAAGGTAGGAAGCTGCTTATTTGCCAGCGCGGTTCACAAAAGTCGCCCAAGAGAAGGCCAAGCAACCTGTCACTGTATAATGTTTATTGTGATCTGTGAGCTCGAGTATTGTTGGTAGTAGTGAGCAGTGAAATAGTGATCATCTTGCAGTGTGATATTCTGTTTATTTTGAATAGGAAATGGTGTTTAGTTAGGTATATGTAAAGTCCGTTTCAATCCCGTCTGCTAAACAGGTAAATAAGATAAAATTTTGAGTTTCATTTAATGTTTATTTAATAATCATATTAAAATATGTAAAACAGTTTTCGACATAAACTATAATAAAATATATATGCAATTAATTTTGTTTTATATAAATATTGTTTTATTTCATTATATCTTTTAGCCTCATAAAAGGGGCTTAACTCTGACAAAATTCATTACAATGAACCGTAGATTTATACATAATTACGTATTATAACGATTTTGTCACTAATATTTAATGATGTTATAATACAAAAGAGATCATTGCTAATAGTCAATAATATTTTTATACATCAAAGAAGTTCGTCTTCCGCCAACTAATCTGTTTGGCTATTCAAAGAGGTAATGCTGCCAGTCTGCTGGGCAACCTAAGTAATGACAGATTTCTAAGCGGCAACTTTGAGGACGTCTATTATTTAAGTTTGTGTTTGTGTTCGGATATGTATGTATGTACTTTTTTGTTATAAATAATAAGTTACTTACGATAAAATTAATAAATATAGTTTCGTTTTTAATTGGTGTAATTGAAATTTACGAGTAGGTATAATATTACGCATTACGTAGTCTGGCTTAATTGAAATAAGTTTAATTCTAGTTTGTGGTGCGCCTGTGTTCTAATTAAATTTCCATTTTACTAGCAACAAATATAAATAGATATTATAGACACGTTTATGAATAAATATAAGCACAACAGCCACAAGAGTCAAAACGGAAGCCATAACAAAAAGAAATTCGTTAAGAAAAGGACGAAAGCGACGCGTCCTAATTTCTTTTAACAAATTGTTCTAATCCATTTAGCGAACTGCTAAATTGGGGCACGGCGAGGCGACAATCAAGGAATATAAAAAAGTATTCCCATAATAGCTTTGTTTCTTCGCTCGTTAAATTGGATATGATGTAATAATTTTACGAGGACAAAATAATTTGAGCTTTTGGCATTATGGACAGGACAAATTGAATGGACGTAGGATAGTACAGGAGTTTGACTGATAACCATTAGGTACTTAAGTTAATTACGATCTGTGTATTGAAAACCGGACAAGTGCAAGTAGAACTTGCGCTCTGATGGTTACGTATGAACTGTAATGATGGCTAAATCAGGTATTCTACTTTATTTACAAAAGTGTGTGAGTTGATGGTGTTATTCGTCCCTGACCTGGTGAAGGGTGTACCTGATTTATATGAAGTTGTCTAGTACACCACTCCAATCGACATCAAGTAGGAATTGGATAGGGTTCTCAAAGAATTCAACACAAGACCTGCATGCAACATATAAACATTTATTGAGATGGTATATTTATTGCCAAAAACCAATAAATTAAGACCCCAAGAGTTTATATATCTAACACATTACTTAACTATCCCAATAAAGACATACCTAAACGTTGTGTCATAAACAAAAAAATCAAAACACTATTACAAACCAAGGCTTTATAAATGAAACAAAGATAAAATTAAGCAAGATATATCTTGAACTAGAAATATTGAGTACCCAGGACTCAGATTTAACATATCTTTACATACTAACATAATAAATAAAAATTCTTAATGATATATTTTTAAACCATGCCTACATAAAGAAAACAAAAAAAGATTACAGAAATATTTAGTATCTAGGACTCAGATTTAACATATATTTATAATAGATATAATTCTTAAGAAATTATTTTAGATGTGACTAACAAATATAGGCAGATATAACAAATACAACTTGGTTAAGAAATAATTTTGACAAAACATTCTCTTGGATAAACAATACTACCAGCGATTTATAATGCCTATATAATTTATCTTACTATTGTTCATCTCAATAATCACAAATTTAGTTTATTTTTATAAAATAATAGTCTGATAAAGAAGACAAGACTAGCATTTCTTTTCTTAGCGATACGTACGTTACCAGATAAATTTCTTTTCAGACATCACCTGTACCACTTCGCCAGGTGTTTGTTCCTTTCACAACGCTTCTCAGGTATCATATAATTTATTAGTATAATTCCTCATGTTTCCAGAATGATGGAGTAGGTGTTAGTTGTTGGTAAATAAATTAAATCGATCTAAACTGAGAGTATGAGCATGATCAGGAATTTTCCACCAATAAAATAAATAATAAAACTGACTGCCAGATATAAAAACAAAAAAAATCCTGAAACAAGAGCATTTGAATAAATTAGTATCAGAACTAGAACAAATCTTTTCATCCAGTTCGCACTACACTAGGGTTGCCAACCGTCCTGTTTTCCCAGGACATGTCCTGGTTTTTGTAGTATCCTGTGATGTCCTGGATAGTTTTTAAGCAGCGTTCTGGGTTTTTAAAGCGCCCTGATAAGGTTGCTTATTTTCGCGCGCCACTTTTGCAATCCTTACATTATGGGCGGCCTCACGACTCGCGAGTGTTCGCTCTGCCCGGGCCCGTGCCCGTGTTGTTTCAAAACAAAGACGTAACGTCCAACTTACTACGAGTATTTAGTTATCAACTTAAAAGTGAACAGGCTACACAAAGCGTTTGTTTTATATTTTAATAGCTCTTTTTCAACTTGGTGCTATTACTATTGGTACATAGGTATACTAGAACAACTAAAATGTAATGTATTTTTTATAATTTTGTGTATATGTACTGTTGGTGTACCTATTAACAAATAAATAAAATAAATAAATTTCATTTAACCTATTTTCACTACATATTAATTTAGCTATTGCTACTTTATTACTGCGTCCTGTTTTTAAACTGAATTGTCTAGATTTTCCGACTTCAAATCCTAGTTTTTTAAATTTGGGGTTGGGAACCCTACACTACACTATATATCCAACACTCACCATGGAGTGAGTGTTGGATATGTAGTGGAGTACCGGAACATATATGGCCCCATGAGTCATATGAATACGAATTTAGCTTAACATGACTACAAAGACAGCCTGCTCTTTATGGCGTGGAACACAAGAGCTGCACCATAATTCTATACTGTTAGAACGGCAGCCGCGCCACTTTAGGCACAACATCTTGTTAATAGATCGTTCTACCGCGCCTACGTGATATACCTCGCGTACCCCCAAACAACAAGCTCTAAGCCTTTCAGAGAGTCCATCTTCTTTGTTGTCTGACTCATAACATCAATTCCCTAGTGATCCCCTAGTTTTTTCGGACTGTCAGTACACCCGTTACAGGTGACGTCACAATACCACCCTCCACCCAGACACTGGCGGTGTTTTACACCATAAAGCTCTACTCAAACTGAGGTGAATCCCGCGCGGGACGCGAGATGCGATTTGCTCGCGCCGATTAACTTGTAACTTGTATAGATGTGTTCACATTAGAGCGAATAAGTCGCATGACTCGCAGCGAACATTAAGCGGGACGTAGGTGTTTAATCTTGCAATGTCGTGCGATATGGAATTATTTTTAGAAAAAGTGAATGATGACCTAACTACTCACCATTCACTTTTTCTAAAAATAGACTAGACCGCCAGGGTGTGTTGGTCCAAGTACAGTGAAGGGTTCCGTAGACGGGATACACAATATTCATTTAATCGGCAGCAAAAATAGTATCATGAAAAGGTAAAGTTTGTGAGTTTGAATGTTCGGGCTAATCTCCGGTACTACTGATCCGATTTTGAAAATTCTTTCACCATTAGAAAGCTACATTATCAGCAAGTAATATGGGTTGTATTTTATATTCAAAAAAATTCTAGACGTGTAAAGCCGGGGCATGTCGCTATGTAAGATAAAATAATTTCTGCGGTCATTGAGCGTGTAACTGAAAATCACTCAATTCTTAAAAACTACACATTTTATTTAAACTGGTTTTCGTTGAAAGTCCTTTTTAACGTCTACCTACTATTTCTATATAAAATTTTTTCAGAATTTCTACTGCCTAGTTGTTATAAGAAGGAGGTGGAGGGACGCTATCAATTTACTTACAACTATTGACTTACATAAAAAAATCACTTTGATACCTCTGTATAATTTTTCAAGACCTACCTAAAGTTACCTCACGTGCTTATGTGGTATAGATTTTTTATCTCTTTGTTGTATGTATGAAGTTCCACCACTCATTTTACTTTTTTTAAATTTACTACATCATTGTGAAGCAGTTTCATTTAAGTACATATTGTAATAGTCTCCGAAAAAAATGCTACTACATATTACACAGAATATACATATATACGTCTATAAAATAAATGGTAAAGTCTGTTGACGATTCAACATCAAATCGCCATAGAAAAAGATGTTTTCTGCTAAGATTTTTTTTTATAGTAGGAAATGCAACTAATAAAAAAATTTGCTTGTAGTACTTTGAATCTTAATAATCTTCTTCTAATATCGCTAACAACAGCAAAACCTCTTCTTTACAATCGGTATACGTTTCTTCATTGAAGGACTGAAAAAAATTACTCGCGGGAAGTCGCGTCAGCTTGAGAAGTTAAGCGAGCGAGCGATTCGCGCGAATTGTCATCCCGCGCCCTGCGTGAGATTCGCCTCACTTTGAGTACAGCTTAATTTCAATAATCAATTTCTTTGTTTACATACCGTTGTGACATAACCGGTCATCGGCCTGACGTTTCCACATATTGTATATATTTTTTAAGGCATTGGTAACAAGACCATCAGCCTAATGACGAAACTTCTGGAGAAACATTAACTGTCCCTAACGCTCCTTCAGTAAAGTGATAGTAGGCTTTAATTTTTAAATAAAAAATAAAATGACAACCTCACTTCTCCCGTTCCCGCCAAAAAGTCTGACGTTTCCACATTATTTATTTATTGTTCTTAAGGCATTGGTAACAAGACCATCAGCCTAATGACGTATCTTTTAGAGAAACATTAACTGTCCCTAACACTCCTCCAGTAAAGTGATAGTTGGCTTTACTGAAGTTTTAAAGGACTTCTTGGAAGAGCGCGAAAACTTCAGCTACACATGTTCATTTAGATCTCCTCCATTCTTGTCACTTACACAGAACTTGAAAACACAATATACTATCACTGTTGTACTATAAAACTCCTAAAAATATAAAAAATAGAAAATCTAAATAAAATGACAACCTCACTCTCCCGTTCCCGCGAAAAAGTCCTTGACGTTTCCACATCTCTATTCTACAGACAAATACCACAGATAATGATGGTCTGCATAGATTAAAAAATATAGAAGCATTTATAAGCATTTTCTAAAACTTCTAGAATGTACTAACAAACATACATGTAATTCCAAGTTAATAAAATTGCATTCTCACATCTATAGCACAGTTTAAAAATGTTTTATTTCTGACTTTTTTGTAACTTTAGAATTTTATTTTTAATAAAAATAAATCTTACTACACGATACCTGCTCTCTGGGCAGTATGCCTCCCGAATTATTTGCCTCGTCTATAGTGGCAAGGAGAAAAACATCAACAATTTATATGAATGTCAACTACGCTAAACGAAAACAAAGTAATCTAAATTTTAGCCAAGTATTATTACGTTTTCATATTAAGAAACCAACACCAAAAGAGATAGCGAGAGATGAGAACCACTAGTACAGAATAAGAAATTCATGAAATAGGATATGATTGACTGAACATGTTGTTATATGCATGCAAAGATTGTACGTCTGCCTGGTCCTAGGATCTAAAAAAATTGTTACAAAACTTAATTATGTATATTATATAGATAGTTTATCCATTCCAGGTATCGAAAACCTCGACGATTTTTGCCTGATAATATTGGGTCCTTACATATGAAATTAGCGTTTTGTCGTACTGACCACTTTGATCTGAAATATCTCCTCTTTGGTTAAGAATTCCAAATTCAAATTTGTAAATTCATTTAGCTGGTACATTTGAGTTTTGAAAACAGTCATTCATTTGTTTTTTTCCTCATTATTTTTTTCTTTGGCGTCGCTTATTACCGCACAATGGAAAATATGAAATATCGGTATATTTACGAGTACGAGTTCTACCGTGGCACCAGTGCTGCAGAAACAGCTCGAAGGATTAATGATGTGTACGGCGCTGGTGTCGCAAAAGAAAGCACGGTACGTTTTTGGTTTCAACGTTTTCGTTCTGGAAATTCCGACCTTCAGAACCAACGGCCGGAGACCAAAGTGGAAAATGAAGAATTAAAGGCTATTGTGGAAGCGGATCCATCACAAAGTACTTCAGAGATAGCTGCAGGCTTCGGGGTAAGTGACAAAACTGTATTAATCCACTTGAAGCAAATCGGGAAAGTAAAAAAAAATTAAAAATGGGTACCTCATGAATTGAGTGAATCGAACTTGCAAACACGCGTCGACTGCTGTGTTACTTTGCTCAACCGACACAATAATGAAGGGATTTTAAATCGAATCATTACTTGTGATGAAAAGTGGATACCGTACGATAATCGGAAGCGCTCGTCGCAATGGCTGAACCCTGGAGACCCAGCCAAATCCTGCCCTAAACGAAAATTGACTCAGAAAAAGTTACTTGTGAGTGTTTGGTGGCCTAGCGCCGGTGTCGTTCACTACAGCTTTCTAAAATCTGGCCAAACGATTACGGCAGATATCTATTGTCAGCAACTGCAAACCATGAAGGAAGAACTAGCTGCTAAACAACCGAGATTGGTCAATCGCTCTAGGCCACTGCTGCTTCACGACAACACAAGACCACACACTGCACAACAAACAACCACTAAGTTAGATGAGCTACAATTGGAATGTCTGCGACATCCACCGTACTCCCCGGACCTTGCTCCAACAGATTACCATTTTTTCCGGAATTTGGACAAATTCTTACAAGGAAATAAATTCAACTCCGATGCGGCAGTCCAAACCGCCTTCAAAGAGTTTATTGATTCTCGCCCCCATGGTTTTTTTAGTAAAGGGATCAATGACCTACCTATGAGATTGCAAAAGTGCATAGATAACAACGGTGCATACTTTGATTGATTAAATATATTTTACAAAAAAAAATTGACTTTATATTCCTCCCGTACAAAACGTCAATTTCATATGTGAGGACCCAATATATTATTGATATGCTATGCATATGTAATACCAATTTCTTTTTTAATTTTTAATTATTGCATTACCTAGTCTTCATACTTGAATTTTTTATAAAGCGAATAGGGTAAACCTCAATATTTGATGGAAATTTCAATTCAATATCCATTCCTAAAAAGATGATCCTTTTAATGCTGTACATTACAGTTCTAACTAGTTACAATAATTAAACTAATAACGCCTTCATAATTCAATAAAAACGGGAAAAAAATATTTAGTAAAATTTAATTTTCGAAAGAATCGGTCGATGTGTAATATTGCTAATGAATTATTCGGAGTAATTACAGTCGATAAATATGATTTACTTCTTAATAGTACATTTTGATACAAGTGTGAAAAGTATGTCATTTCTTCACGAGCACGCACGCTTATTACGTATCTTGCAGACAGTCAAATATATCTACTTAGTCATATCTACTGTCAAAACAAGAATTTTTGTAGTGTAATTTGTATAGTGGCGCTAAATTAACCGCGAAAAGTGCATTTTACGGTCATAGAATAATAGATACACAATCGTCATACGTGATATCAATTTTTTATTACAACGCTGTCTGCAAATTTTTAGGTAATAACTCCGCCGGTTTGTTGACTCAAGGCGAAGGCACGGGTCAATAATAGGGATGAGTGGAAATGACAATTCCGCACGTGCATCGAACGACGTTTTTTAATACATTTGCCAAAAAAATATAAGTAAATAAAAAAAATGCAGAAATGTAATTTCGCGGGAGTAAGTTTCTTTTTTTTTTAGAGGACATGGCAGGGCAGCGGTTTCTATGCATTCAGCCAATTCAGTGACAATAATTTATCTAAATTCAAAATAATTCGAATTGCGTTATTTATATTATACGTAGGTATATATTAAAAAAATAAATTTATTTTAAATTTAATTCATGTATTAATGGTATTTACGCTCTAAAATAGTCATTTCATACAAAAATTTTGTACACAAAACTTTTTGATTAAAAACCTACATGCATTTGGATGTATATGTAGAAGGAAAACAAAAAGCACATGTGGAAAAGTATAACTTTCCGCACGCTAAACACAGTGGAAAAGTCTACTTTTTGTGCAAATGTATTAGAAAAATATTTATTTAATTAGAGCTAAATAGATAGAGATTGAGATAGTGATAAATTTTGTTTTTAAGCCTTACAAACCCAAAAGTTATAAACGAAAAATTAAATGATATATTGCAGACTCAGTTCAGTCTAATGACGTCAATGGCGCAGTGGTTTAAGTCCTAAGTTTAAGTAAACTTAAAGTCCTAAACCTTGTGTCCGACACACTCTTAGTCGGTTTTTATAAGATAAGTAACTAAAAACAATAAAATAATATAAGAAATAACCATACGGAATAGTAAATTACGGAAATAACCTTCATACATATCCCATTTTAAGACAGAACACAATAGTGAATCGGATGACAACTCTAAAATCATCTTTACATGAAAGTCGTCCAGGTGTTGTAATTAAAAGCATAAATCTGCATAAATGTTAAAGTACAAAACATAATTACCGTACCTATTCTTAATTCATGGGTGTACCGGGTCAGTGGGCTATTACGTGGGTCCTCTTCACCACATAATGAGCGGAAGAGAGCGTGGACATTTAAAGAAGTAATTCAAATCTGGAAGTGATAACACTCTTATTAAAAGCACTCTAATGTAGTACAGGGTAATCTCCTCATTTGTCGCACACAATTTTGATTAAGATGCAAGTTCTTTTGACATTTTCGTCAGCGCTGGTTATTTGATCTGCATGTGCTGACACATGCAGAGTAAGGCCAAATCTGAATTTGGCCTTACTCGAAGTCTAGCTACTACTTCTTGCTACCACTTATTTTCCGCTCTGTAAATTTTCTTCGTCAATTGTCCATGACTCATTTTTTGTATGTGCCCGAATCATCTGAGCATTGCTTTCTACAATTCTACAATAGCACTGTCACCCAATTCTATCATATTGCATATCTCTTCATTGCTCATTTTGTCCGAGAGGATAAAACCCACAGACAATCTAGCCTACGAGATTGATAATAGAAGGGTACCATTTTCTGCCGGTCGTCTGCGAAAACGTTCATCTAAGTTCAAACACAAGCGCCCGCTCGTTTAGTAGTAACCAGGAAGCAGATCCGTGACCTGAGTTTAAACGGTATCAAAAAAATGTAGAATAAAATACGTAAACAATGCAAAATTGCGCTGTAAAGTAGTGCTGTAGTAGTAGCTGCAGTGACAGTCGTAAAAATAGTAAGTACAAAATTAATAATAGAAATTTATAATAGAAAAAAGCGGAGTTCTTGTGATACTGGTTGCTGCTAGCTTCGAGTCAGTGTTTGTCCTTGTCTAGCACGCTATAATTACATGTTGCGTTCTCACTCTTGGGATGCCACGTGTAAGTAGAGATGTAAAAAAACCTATCGATATGTCAATATCGTTCCCATTAATTTTGCAAATTTATAATGACTAGCATTCTTTGAAATGATGTACCTAGTTTCATATCATCATGTTTCTTGCCTACTATATTTAAATATTTATTACATACATTTATTGTCGTCCCATTCCTCTAACCTTGACAGAACAGTTTGCTTAGAAATTCGTATACATTTCTTGTCTCGTAGGCTACTTTGTCTGTGCTAAAACTGCACATATTTTTCTGAAAGATCATATTTTCACCTGTCACTAGATTAATTATTTTTATAATACCTTTTTGAACTGACTGACTAATCTACCTCTGCTTCATTGCCTTTCGGTTTGACCTTGCAAATCGACGGTCCTGGAAACGGATTAACCTCACGTATAGGGATTGCAATCGAGAAAACCAAATGAGGTAATCCGGCGGTCTGACGGATCCGGCATCAATTTACCGGATCCGATCCGACAAAGTGAACAAACATGAAACCGATTTTTTTTTAAATTCTCGCGTTGTTGCATGTAAATAAATTGACATAATACATTAACGTAAGTAAATAAACATTGTTATTCTTCAATCGTTACATTAATATTTTTTATTTTGCATTTATGAGAGTGATGTAAGTAAATAATTAGATTTAGAAATCATTTAAGTAACGATCCATACTTCCGATTTTTCTTTATCACATGTCTTTATTCTTAAATAGCGTTGATCTAGCAAATGTTTGAAATTGAAAGTTTGTACTTATTTGTATTGCATTGCAGGTACGAGTACTAGTCAAAAAACTTTAAAACGAACATGTCAAACAAACACATTCGCTTGATCATATTTTATATACATTCAAAGTTTGAAATCTACCACTGGATACCCAGTAGATTACAAACACAGGTGGATTTCAAACTTTGAATGCATTAATCCGCAGCATTCGGGCTCTCAACGATATTCTCCTGCCAGCTCCTTACACTTGCCTGATTCAGAAATTCAATTTTAATTTCCAATTTTTGATTCTTTAGTAGCCTGGAACAGTAAAGTGGAGGGCACGGTGCTTTTGCCATCGAGGTTTACATTTCGAGTGAGTTTTTGTTGTCTAAAGCACGCCGGAGATTTAATAATCGATACCGATTTGTTGATTATTTTCACTTTCACATTGGAGGATATGTGAACAAGCAGAATTATCGTTACTGGAATATTAGCAACCCAAGACAAATGTATCAAGAACTTGGCAATGCCCAAGCCTAGGATTACAATGTGGCGTGCAATGTCTGCATCTGCGATTATCGTAGCTTTTTTTGAAACCCAGCTTGTCCAGACTGTGACCGTAATTCTCAAAGATATAGTGAAACGACAAAGATTTTTTCATACTGGTATTACAGAGTAGTCGCTACTTCTACCGAAACGCGTGGTTTCGGCAGGACGGGGCACTAGCTCATACAGCTAATGTGTCTATGAACGCAGTGTGGCAGTTATTTTCAGAAAAAGGCATATCCCGTTGTGGTACCTTACCGTGCTCACCCAGGTCACCAGATTTCAGCCTGAGTGTATGTGAGTGTGTGAAGCTCAATGGTCACTATAAAAATGGTTACGGTCACTATTTAGAGAAAATGGTTCTAAAAAAATTAAATCGGGTTTGATTGTTCTTAATTTTATTATAGATATTTTACATTGGATATCATTGTTTTTATTTACAATTTTTCAAAGTTGGAAATCTGCCACTGGACACCCTTTAGTTTCTTTTGGAATGAAAAGAAATAATAGTTTTGATGTGACCAATCTAGTCGGAAAAACTTGAAAGTAAAATTGTCTCTTCTTGCAATTTCTATATGTCCGTTTGTCAAAGACATGTACTTACCGAGTATGCGTGGCCAACAATCGTCGTTTAAATGAACAAGAGAATTTCCAAGGGCTCTTTACTACGAATTAAATAGGTTTAAGTGAGGAGGATAGTGCAAATTGAACTTGACCACTGTAGGAGAAATGAAGTGTCTTAGTACTGTTGTTTCTTAGGTATATAGCTTATTATCCGAGTCACTAGAACTGTTAATTGTGAAAACCAACTTTAAAAAAGCACTGAAAGGTACAAAATAACACTATCCTTTACTAATTAAAACTCAAGACTTCAATAACTGTCAAATTTAATTACATAGGTATATGTATCGTATTTATGAAGTTATTTTTGTACTTGAGTTTTGATTAGTAAAGGATAGTTATTTCGTACTTTTCAGTGATTTTTTTTGAAGTCGGTTTAATTTTTTCAGTAATTTTGTTCCCCTGTTTGGATGACCTTGGCCTAAATAAATATCTAGGGTAGCTGGTCTACAATTAACTTCTTTTCTAATTCTTTCTAATTCATTCTAATGGGTGTAATGACATAGAAGAGAACCATTAGTATAAATAAAGCTTATAACCGGTTACCGTTATTTGGTGTTATTTGGTGTATCTCCGAAGTCTAAGTTTCAATTCCAGTGAAATTTAAATGGGCCAATCTAGAGGTACATCCTTTCAAATAAAAAAACATTTTCTAAATCGGTTTATAAATGACGGAGTTCTGAAATAACAATAGTAAAAAAAATACAACCAAATTGGGAACTTCCTCCTTTTTTTGAAATCATTTAAAAATGTATTTCATGTGATGAATTGTTTTAATTGTTAGGTGTCCTACGTTCACAAAAGATTAGTGCTTTACAGAAATCTGATTCGATCAGCTAACCAGCACCGAAACATTAGTTGAGTCATTCCTTGATTCAGTGCTGGCTAGCTAACCAAGTCTGATTTCTTGAGGATGCTTCGTTAAGAAGCGAAACACGTGTCGATTAGTGGTTTTGAATTTCGAGCGGAGGAGACGTAAAAATTGTATAGGAATCTATCACATTAGAATTACCGTTATTCATACCAAGCACGAATGTGTGATTAGATAATGATGACCTTCCGATCTCCAGCTTTCATTAATTATTATTTAAAATTTGTTTAATTTCATAAGTGCCTTCCTTGAAGTTCAGCTTTTTAGATATTTCAGCTTTTCAGGAATTCATACTATAATGCATTTTCTGGGGTTCTTATCGACTTTCATACTGTATTCGAGTTGTAAAAAGTTTAGCCCCTTCCGTGTAACATTTGCGTAACCCTACAAAACCAATAGTGCAGTTATTATCATCAAGGTTTTGTTTTGATATGTTTTAACACAACGTCATAAAGTTGACGTTTGTGCCGAATTATTCTTTTATATATGTAAACATCATATTGTCGGTGAAGTTCGTTTCGTATCTCGTCATAACGTTTTACTGTCGCATTACATATACGAAGCTTAAAGTATGAGAATGTACTCCGGAAATTGGCTTTTGAGTAATCTCAGCAAGATTTAATACGTTATCTTTTTGACTTGTTACGTAATGTAGTTCGACGGAAACGAAAACTCGACATATCTAATATGTAACTTTTCTACCGGCTAATTCGATATCTTATGGAAATTTACAAAAACCGTCAATTTAGATTCACATTTTGATCTTCATACTCTCTCTTTCATACTCTCCAAACTTACCAGTTAATTTTTTAGTCATCCTAATAATGGTCAGCGTGTGCGTAACTTTTTTATTTTAATGAATAAAAAGGTTTTGTGGATTATTCGGTCATTCTAAAAGTTATTTGTATGATAACATCTCTATACAGGGTTAATTTAAAAACAGTAATAACACCTTAGTGCAAAATTCCTTTCCTCCAAAAAAAAAACAACTTTTGTTCTACGACTTTTTTCAAAACTCAATACGTTCCTCAAAAAATATTTATTAAGTTTTGTTGTACTGTCTGTAACGTAATTACTCTGTACGTATTTCCAATGGTGCAGTGCAAGCGCACCGGGCCTTAGCGCCGCGCTGTGCGTGTAGCGACTGGGTAGAGTAGGTGCCATTTTCAGAAACATTTCATGTATTTTTATTTTTGCATGAAAGAAAAAACTTATGAATTTTTGAAAATTGTAAAATAAAAGTTATTGGGGATAATGTTTAGTTCAAAATACTGAGAGTGAATACGGAGAGAAAATACCATTAGTATATTTAAATTAACCCTGTATATAAAATTACGGTGTACATGTTTTCGTAATTCTCTTCCTAAACGGTTTCACCAATTTTGATGAAATTTTGTCATTGTACTTACGGGGTCACATGGATGGTTCTAAGCTATAGTGACCCTGTGGCGATATTTAGATTTTTTTTAATTTTCCGATCAATTTTTTTATATGTTAGAAACGTGAGGGTAGACGACATTGACGCACGCATTAACTCAACGCAGACGAAATTCCTTTAACGGTTAGTTTTATATGAATTTCTAGATGATCACAATAGTTGTGCGGATAAGCAGAATCATAAGAAACTATGTAACGAATTTTACCTTTTTATTTGATGTCCAAACATTTTTTTTCCATCGCAAAGAAAACAGTCTAAGATCGTGTCGGATTCACATTAACTCAGGGTTCCGGAGCAACTTTGAACGGTACAGAATTTAAGCTTAAAAAACATTTAGGGCCATTTACTAATCTCTAAATCAAATTTTAAGTCACTAAATAAGATGGAATAAATTGGCTTTGACATATGGACATGCAGATGGATAGATTGAACCGTAAAGGGGTAAGTCGGTGTAGCAAAATAGTTCTCCATTATATCTATAACAAATTATTGTATGTTACTAAACTTAGCATTCTAATCTTAGATCTCCACTCTTGAGAACTCTAGTCGATCGAAAACCGAGTAGGGGCATTTTCCTTGTAAATTTACAAAGCAAATACTCCAGCAATCTTCTTAGGAAATGAAGCGCGAAAAATATTATTCTATCCCATATAGGCGGCTTTATACTATGTGTGATGTTTAACAAAAGGATAACATTCCGATTGACTTGGCAATATCAAAGGAGGAGCATTAACGCGATGGGGTGACTGTACTTACAAAATATGCCAAATATCTACACAACTTTGTGAATACTGTATAGTGTATACTTTGAGCATTACACTATATGTCTTTATCTGCAGTGTGCATTTATAAGAATTATTTTGAAAATTTTTAAATGAGTGTTGTATGCATTAATTCCGAATGAGCTCATAAAACCATTCGATTACTTAAATAATTGACGTCTGATTTTTAAACTGAGGTTTCAGAGTGCAATAAGCGGAGGGAAACCTTACTTTTGTAAGGTTATCTTTAAAACACAATCAATATTCTCAAAAAGTATGTAACGCAAATGAATATTTCGTTAACAGTTTAAAATTTTCAAACGAGAATTAAGTAAGTGGCAAATTGTGTGTATTTGGATCAATCCCCCCCCCCCCCCCATTCCCTACCCTATCTCCGAAAGTACAGAACATTTCATAGTCTAAATACACGAAAAATATAACGAAGGTGCTCCATTTTTAATCTAGAAATTAAATGTGGAAATTCGCCATTTCATAAATATTCTCTCTGAGTACCCCGTTAGGAATACAGTGTGAGGATATGTATGCATGTATGTACATACGTATAAATATCTTACGAATCCCCTGTGCGAAAGTCTAATTTGCATCTGAAATTTTTTTTTTAATTGTCTAGGTGTTATTTTTAGTGGCCACTACATGAATGAAAAGAGAGAATGCTAATAGGTATTTTTTCTACACTTTATATTTAATTATTTTATTTACAATTGCTTATGATTTGAATTATAAAGTAAAATGATTTCACGCTATACACTTAATAGGGTAGATTCATAAAGGTAGGAGGTAGTTTCCAACTGAAAGTAACATTTTAGTAACTTTTATGTTCTTTATTAATATTGAAAAATTTTAGATCTTGACATTGGTCACTTTTGTTCTGCAGGTGAGATATATTAAATTTAAAACTAAGCTAACTAAGCTGGACCAAGGCTGACTTATGAAGATCAAATAGCCAGAGTGTTAGCAGACGGAAATGTCAAAAGCACTCGCATACCTAGGCGAAAATGTGTGAGGAGAATGATGAGATTTGAGGAAGCGAAAGAGGTGTGTAAGGACCGCGACTCCTGGCGCTCCGTCCTCTCTGGCTACCCCGTTGGGGATACAGCGTGAAGTTATGTTATGTTATGTTATGTTAAAACTAAGCTTCATTTGTTAACAAAATTAATCTTACTAGAGGTGGTCCAGTGGTTAAAATTCGGCCGTAAATTTAAATATGAACTTGAAATATGAACTCTTTGGCGATAATTTCTACTCTATGGGACTGTTTGACCCAATGAGGTTACATATGACATATAATATAATTACGAAATTTTATGAATTTGTCATATTTTCGACATAAGCTGTATGAACGTAAACAGTGGGTGTTTAATATAATGTGTACATATTACATAAAAATTTCACTTTTTTGCACTTGTTTTCCATATAGGCTTTAACTGTGTCAAATCTCACACTCCTCCGTGCGCGCAATGTTCTTAAAAAGGCATCCGAAGTTTTCATATAATAATATGTAAATTTAGGACCTATAGCCAAAGTTATAGCCAAAGTCACGATTTAAATCTAGTTAAGTAAATTACACAAAGTGATGACTTCTTCAAAGATCCAATCACGATCATCGTGTAATTTAAAACAATATCCGAACTAAAGGGAACGATCGAACCAATCAATTAACTTAATAAACGACGAAGGCCAATAAATTTGAAACAAATGTAATTTTCTTGAATAAAATCCCAATTCGATCTTTTGTCCATTTCTGAATCTTAAAAACATTTTCTGTTTTCACGATTACTTAAAACATTTCGCCGTCGACTTTTCATTTGTGATGTTTAACAAAGGGATCGACTTCTCGATTGACTTGAGCAGTTCAAAGAGCGGGGAAAATTAACGCAGTGTAGGGTGTGCAGTCGAGGAGCAATAGCATCAAAGAGGATGTGATTTCTCTGTTTTCTTTAAAAATAATCATGCATTTTACGTTAAAATAACGTTTCTTAATCATTGTGAAAATTTTCATATGGTCTCACTGCTGTGCTATTTTCCTACTCTGTACCGTCTAGAAGTAGAAACATAGGGCTAAAGTGTAAATAGGGCAAATAAAGTGCCTGTCGATACGTCATGTATTGATGGCTGAAACCTAAAATGGAATCATCTATTATATATATGTAATGGTGAAGACTATCATAAACTGTTCAGTAAAATGGGAATTGCAAGCAAAGACGTATAAACCGAGATAGATCCGCCCTACTCCAAGAAATAAAACACTTTTATGTAGTCCAACTAAAACATTGACAATAATTATACACTAGTAGACATTTAAGTTTTGTAACTGTAATTAAAAAGCAATATGTACAAAGACAATAAAAGTAAAAGAGAAAGTAATTTAAGATTTTTCTAATTTTGAACAACGCTTTTCGGTGGCTTTTCGGTGGCGTGACTACTAAGGGTAAGATCGTTTCTCACACACTGGTTATAATACCTCCCTATTTACCGCTTCAAAATTTGGCGCGAAGGGCGCATCTACAGCAGCGTTTATTCCTTGAATGGAAGATGGTTGCCGTGCTTTTTAACTTCCGACGAAAAAGAGGGGTGTAACAAGCTGGACGTTGTCTGTCTGTCTGTTTGTATGTGCGTTTGTTTGTGGCTTTGTAGCTCTATAACGGATTAACAGAGATTACATGTTTTTTTGGGTTGAAAGCTTCAATTTTCGTGAGTTTTACTGAAAGTTAGTAGAGTCATTCCAAGGAAATTCAGCTCCGAATCGTATATGTGAAGGGATCTTGTGCACTACGGCTGCTATAGTATTTAAACAAAAAATTGACATAATTTCGAACTTAAAAAATATTACATTAGAGGTATTCTTAAAAATCACTAAATAATAACCTTCACTATTTCATCTGTCCTCTATAGGATTATTTATATGTATTTCATTTAAATTTTTATACGTAGAGAAATAAGTTATAAAAACATGTGTTTCAAAGTATAGACATTGTCGACAGTAGTCCAATTACTAAGCTCTCAACACTTAACTGCCTCGTGCTAATTGAGCGCATCACAATGCAGCATCTCCGCTGAGACATCGCAATATTTCCACTTGGACGGTCAGGATTCACGGCTCATTGCATAAATAAATAGCTTTAATGGAAGCCAGACAGCAGGAGTGGTAGTAGTTGCGAAGTAAACAAATTTTGAATGTTTAATACATTTTTTAACTGTTTATATTATGCAATTGGATTGCCATTTGTTGTATGTACATGATATATGTGTGTATGATATGTTTAGCCGTATTGTGTTAATATTCAAATTACATATTTCGCTTCTCATCGATCGAAGCATCTTCAAGAAAATTTGTAATAACCTCGGCCAGTTATTTATTTATTAACTTAATGCAGGCTTGCCAACAAGAGCAAAGAATAATTGAGATATTGAAAACCGTAGATGAAAAAATCATGGGCAAGAAAATAATTTAAGAATGAACTTTAGTAATGATAACAAGGGAAAGCAATAGATGGTGATTGTGTTGCCGAAAAGATTAAAGAAGATTTACTTATAGATATGAGAATAAAACTTAATTTTCTTATCAAATATACCTGTAGTAAGACTGATATCATTTCGCATAAAACAATAAATGTTATTGTATTGTTATAATGTATAAGCATGATTACATAATCATGCTTAGAGTTAGACGTTAGACGTTAGACATACTTACATACCTTCACGCTGTATCCCTAACGGGGTAGTCAAAGACGACGGAGTGCCAAGCTTCGCGGTTCTTACATACTTCTTTCGCTTCCTCAAATCTCATAATTCTCCTTATATATTTTCGCTCAGGTATGCGAGTGCTTTTGATATTTCCGTTGGCTAACACTCTGGTTATTTGATATTCATAAGTCAGCCTTGGTCTTTCTTGGCTTCTTTTACCGCTCTCTTTCGCTCTGTACATTTTCTTTGTCAGTCTTTCATCACTCAATCTTTCCATGTGCCGGAACCGTCTAAGTATTCCTTTCTTTATTTTGTCAATAACACTGTCGCCTGTCGTGCAACCCTGCCTTAAGCATGATTTTATTTATAAAACTCCGTCAACTTAGACTGAGAAGTGATATGGCCGAAAACTGATTTACTGCTGGTCGAACACTAAATTTCGTGGTCGAAAACTGGCGAAATAGCTTAACTTTTAGTTCTAATTTTTATAAAAATAACGTGAAAACGAATTTACTTCGTTCTTAATTAAAAGCCTTCTAGATCTAGACTATATTTGTGATCATAGTTGCATATTTCAAATACATTTTCAATATGCAAAACAATTTTTTTTGATGGCTCAAACTTAGCAACTCCACTAATCGGTCGAAAACTAGCGCAACGACCCTACATGAAGTAAATAATACATACATACATAACAATAGGTGCAAGATATATATAGGTATAAGATAGAAAAGGATAGATTTCTGAAAAATAATCTCAGTGAAAATTTAAAATTGAAATTTAATAAATATATTCAGTTTTGACATTTATTTGTAATCTATATCCACACTTCCATGTTAATCTATATATTAGATAAAAAGATACACTAGTAGTGTATAAACTTAGGGAATGTAATATTTAGTCAACGTTTTCTTTTGAACTACGGAGTTCTAAAAACGAATTAGGTAAAGGATTCACAGATACATACGTAAGCATAGAATTTCTTACTCTACATATCAAATAAAGCATAGATATATGACGTAAATGACGGCCTAACAGCTTATTCGATAATAAATGTGTGTCGTATTTACAGTTGACTCACGGTATGCTGCCACACTCACTCCCTACACACTCCAAAACATGTCTAGATCATGTTATTATCAAAACAAAGCTACCAGCATATTGTTATATACCGGAAACATCACTTACAGATCACGACAGCATTTTGTTCATATTAGAATTGAAAGTACAGAATCCTTTGCAGGGGCAAAGGACATCTACCAAAATAAATTATGATACTTTAGATAATGATATTATCAATATTGACTTCAGTGGAATATTCTCTATGGATGATGTGAATTTAGCAACACAATTTTTTTATAAAATCTGTTCAATGTGCAATTAGAAACAATTCCAGAACCGTAAAAATTCCAAATCGTAAGAGAATTACAAAACCATGGATGGACACTCGGACTTCTCCGTTGTGTGAAAAATAGGGACAATCTGCATCAAAAGTGTAAAAAACATCCGGACAATGACACATTTAAATTAACATATAAACGTTACAGAAATTTCTGTAACGATCTTCTGAAAAAAATTAAAAGCCAGTATGAGAAGTCTTTGATTCAGTCAGCGAATAAATCAAATAAAAAACTCTGGGAATCTATTAAAACTATAACAAACACTCATAAAAGAAAGGACAATGCGGCAGAACTCATATCCCAGAGAAACCCTAATATTTCAATTAATAATGTTAACAATTTCTTTGTTAGCATTGAGAAAAATTTAGCTAACAATATATCCAACACAAATTACTTGCTATTAGGACCTGAAGTTCCATGTTCAAAAGATTTTTTTGTCTTACTTCTCACGGACTATGATGAAATGCAAAGTGTTATCCTCAATCTCCGAAATGACTGTGCGGTGGGTCGCGATAACATCCCGGCCGGCTTGCTTAAAAGATATAAAGCAATACTTATACCACCATTGACTCATATCTTCAACCTAGCTTTCACTACGGGTGTTTTCCCGGACGCACTAAAGCTGGCTGAAATATATCCAATATATAAGGCTGGAAGCAGAGACTGTGTTAATAACTACAGGCCTATTTCTATCCTACCTACACTGTCCAAGCTGATTGAGAAGCTCCTAAACAATAGGCTTGTTTACTATCTAGAGAAACACAAGCTCATTTCGCAATCTCAATATGGTTTTCGGGCTGGTATATCTATAAATGATGAAGTTCAGGAAATAACAAATTATATTACAGACAACTTAGATCGTGGAAAAAAGGTTCTTGCTGTATTCCTTGATCTAGCAAAGGCTTTCGACGCGGTCTGTGCTCCCATCTTACTAAAAAAGTTGGAAACAACGGCATAAGGGACACCCAATTAAAATTGTTCTCTAGCTATCTTTCCAATCGCTTACAGAGAGTTAAAATTGGCGAATGGTATAGCAAAGACTTGCCAGTCACATCCGGTGTGCCTCAGGGAAGTATATTAGGGCCAACATTGTTCCTAATATACATCAATGATCTTTGTAACCTTAACTTACAAAAGGGCGAAATAATTACCTTTGCCGATGACACAGCACTTGTATTCCAAGCAGACAACTGGCAAGAGGTTTACAACCACGTACAGACTGGCTTTGACCTTGTCTCATCCTGGCTTAACAGAAATAGGTTAACACTAAATGTGGACAAAACCAAATACATCCCTTTCACAATTAGAAACCTTAAGTCTAGCAAAAATCACAGTGAACTCTCCATCATATCTCACTCCTGCATTCAGCCCCCTAATAATAATTGCTCATGTCCTCGTTTAAATAAAACAACTTCAATAAAATACCTTGGAGTAATATTGGATAGTACCATGAATTTCAATTTACACATCGACCTATTAGCATCAAGGACAAGAAAATTAATCTATATTTTTAAAAACATACGTCATATTGCTGTCTTTAAAATAATTAAAATGGTTTATTTTGCCATGTGCCAAAGTATTATATCCTATTGCATCTCGTCGTGGGGAGGAGCGCCGAAAACCACTCTGATTAGATTAGAACGGGCCCAAAGAATCCTTTTGAAAGTAGGTTTCTCCTTTCCCATGCTATATCCAACAAAAGATCTCTTCGCCTCTTGTAAAGTTTTATCAGTCAGACAGCTTTTTATTTGGGATACGATTCTACGCAAACACACTCAATTAGAATATGACCCCACTAAATTTGCAACTAAACGCCTAGCATACAATGTTTGCCCCTCGGTTAAAAAGAAAACAGGGTTTTCGGCAAAATACTTTGGTTTTTTGGGTGGGTACCTTTACAACCAAGCCAACAAACAGCTCTCTATATACTCACTAACCAAGGCTGAATGTAAAAAGTCAGTAACTTCCTGGCTCATGAATCTAGGTTATGAACAAACGGAGAGGCTTTGTATCCGCGTAACCGTAAACATGATAGTTACTACTTTCCACACTTAAAAACCCTATCAGTTCAAAGTCTAAAATATCAACATATTTGCAACATTCACATACGTACACACACATACACACACACATACACGTATACACACACACACACACAAACTGATGCAACTAAGGCATACAACTACCACAATTTCTCACAACCACTTTCAACCCAAACGGAGCCTCTTTTGTGAGGGTTCAGAGGCTGGTGATTTGTCATACAGGATTTCCTAGTACAGACACCAGTCTCTCACAAAATTTAGTAATATCCACTAACTTTAGTACTGTAGTACCATGATAATAATTATGTAAAATAAAATAAACGTAAAATAATTATGTACCATTTTTTGTGAGAGAAAATAAACCTTATTATTATTATTAGTTTACCTGCCCCCTTATTCACAACGCTTCGAAAACTTTCCATGGCGAAAAGGGCCAATCGTCGGAAAGCATAAATTCAATCTGACGGATTGGAAAATGCTATTCACAAACTCTATCGGAATCTAATCGGAAACGATTTTATGAATCCGAAAGAAAATGCATTTATGAACCATGTTACAAAATGGTAGAAATTCTATTCGTTTTGGTAGAAAATATTAGTGTGATTTAAACGTATGACATTTTGATAATAACAGTGTATTTGGTAAAATATCATAAACAATAATTATGAAAAAGAAATTACTTAGTCTTTTTTAAGATTAAACATTTTTGTAAATTATTTTACTTACATTCGAAGAACTAAACGTGCTTTATAAATACGAATTATATTGTCTGTGCTTATCGTCTGTGCGTTCAACAAGTTCAAATAAAGTATACTAGATGTCGCTTAGTAAGAATTAATAATAACTACGATAGAAAGTACAATAGGGTTTTTATTTTTGATTGTTGTTATTTCTAAAAATACCTCAAACAATGTTTAGCTATGGATTGTGTAGCTAATAAAATATGTTATAAAAATATAAGGCAAATGAATCGTTTTTCGTTTAGATTTTTGACGACTGACGTCATTGATTATACGCCATATACATATATGAGAACCGACGTCTTGGTGATGCCAGTGCTTCAACACGGTACAAATTATTAGCGTTATCCTTACCTTATGATTTAAACGTAATCTAAGTAGTAACCGACAATAATTGTTTGCCAAAGTTATTAATTTACTCGTCTCGGAAACGTTTTCGACACTAAAAAGTCGTCGGAAGCATCCGAAAGTTTCGTCCCGAAATGAACTGTCAAATCATGTCATTTCGGAAAGGTTTCTGATTTGTGAATTGCGTTTAGACAAAGTCATCGAAAAGTTTCCTGTCGGATACGGAAAGTCGAGTTTCCGACGTTTGTGAATAACCCGCTGATCAGCCTCACCGTTGCAGTTTTTAAAGTTATTTAAAAGTCTATGTATGTAAGAATACTGTTTACTTTAACCTTTACTAAAACTATACTTAACTGTAATTTATTTATGTAATAAAACAGCGTAAGGTTATCCAACCTGACGCCATTATTCTGCATAAATACTTTTTGAGAGAATACAAAAGCATACATTTTTAATCAATGTTTCTAATTGCGTCGGGGTTTAAAAATGAAGGTTTTTGTTCCAAAGTTTTCAGGTAAGTTTTTGTAGGAAAGTCGCGTCGACCTTCAGACAGAATTCGCCTAACTCAGCGGCTCACTTAGCAAGTTGGCAAATGGATTCCATTAGAGCAATTTATTAAGGATATGGTCGCAAGCCCCGCGCGATCGCAGCAAATCTTGTACACGCGTAAGCGTTTTGTGTTTACTTATTCGATTGTGGCTTTTTTCCTTTCTTATTTTTCTTGGATAAAGGAAAATTAGTTTCGTCTACGCCATGAATAATAAGGGTCGAAATCCAAAACAAGATAATGTTCAGTGATCCTAGTACTTGACGTATTTAAAGATTATTATCAGAGGCTTTTCTGTGAAGTTATAAATACAGGTACTATTCATAAATATGAATATAAATATAGCGGACGATAAAATTTCTTATTTTTATGTTGATGTTATCTAATACCGAATATTAGACAATATAATAGAGACAAGGGATGGGCTCTGCCGCTTACTTGGAAACCCGTGTTGTTAAACACGACGCGGAATAAGAACGATAGTGCTGACGATTATGTATCGGACATCGTGAGTACATTTTGTGCGCCCGTAAACACCAATATTGACGTAGACGCATCGGTCTCGCGGAGTTCGTCACCATCGCCGGCGCACCCCGCGCCCCCCACCCTGTCGCGCCGCGCGTTGCGAGCTCAGGCGCGCAGTGCGAGACGGGGCGCGGCCGCGAACTCATACCACTCACCCTGATGATGGACCTCCAATAGGTCCGAAACTAGTCGGTACCTATACCGATTACACGTGAGTAAAGCTGTATTAAATAATTAGTGCGTTAATAATGTCTCACGAAAGTTTTAATAATTTAATTAGACATTATGCTGTAATTCGATTGTCATCTAATATAGCCCTTACGCTAGCATTCGACTTTAAAGTAATTTAGCACTGTATAATTGATCTAGCCACTGACGAGTCAATATCGAATCGATAAGATTGAATTGTATAACCAAATTTCTTTTATGTTTGTTCATGGGCAAGTACTCTTTTTACTATATTATGTAGTTTTAAAAACTTTTACTGAATTACATTAATTATTTATTTATTACTGGTTAGAAAAAAAATATTTTCCCAAAGCATGATTATTTTATTATCAAAGTCTTAAAATAATCAATGGAGTATAATAGGCAACATTGCCTAGAAGACAAGGTATGATTCTACCTACAACAAAAAATAGGTTTAAAAATATAGTTTGTAGAAACAATTTAGGTTGAAAGCTTACTAATGAAGTAAAAAAACAAATTTCTTTTTCTTGGAAGTGTGTTAAGGTTTCGTGTTCACGTAGATCTAAGAAGGAAGACTTCGTGTATTGGTATACAAAGCCCTTTTTATGAGTTGTTCTTGTCATAAAAATGTTATGACAAGGCTGCCTACATAAAACAAGGCAAAGAGAAATAAACTAAACAACCTGAGTTTTATATGATCCCGCATTGTAGGGCTTTAAACAGTATTGGGTATTTGTATTTATTAACTGTTCTTAATTTGTGCAGGTTTTTATGTTATATTTCTAACCGACTTCAAAAAAAGAAGGAGGTTCTCAATTCGTCTGTATGTTGTTTTTCTTTTTTAAATTTGTATGTTTGTTACCTTATAACTCTGTCATTTATGAACCGATTTCGAAATTTTTTTTTCATTTGGTAGATAATACTTCAGAGGTGGTCCCATTTAAATTTCACCGATATTGGAGCTTGGACTTCGAAGATACACTAGATAACAGGACCTGGTTATAACCTTTATTTATATTGACGATTCTCTTGTATATCGTTGCGCTCTGAAATTAGAATGAAGTTAATTGCAGACCTGCCCTAGATATTTATTTAGGTCAAGACCACTCAAAAGGGAGAAACAAAAAATTTTTATTCAAAAAAATTGAACCACCTTCAAAAAAACGCTGAAAAGTACAAAATAACTATCCTTTACTAATCAAAACTCAAGTACAATTAAAATAACTTTATAAATACGATACACATACCTATATAATTAAATACGGCAGTTATTGAAGTCGGTGCCAAATCAATGTGCAACAACATAAAGTCTATTAGTTTGGTGGGCTTGGCATCGACCGATCGAACATATAAAGTTATTTTAATTGTACTTGAGTTTTGATTAGTAAAGGATAGTTATTTTATATTTTTCAGTGTTTTTTTTGAAGGCGGTTTAATTTTTTTCAATAAAATTTTTTTAAACTGTTCTTGACTTCTTAATTTGTACATGTCTTTACGTTATATTTTATTGTTCAAAGTGAGAAGTAAGCTTTCAGGTATCAGCTTCGCCCGTAGATCTATTAGTAGATCTATTTCGTGTTCTTTAATGAAATTCTTTGCCGTTTACGGCGAATTAAAGCACTGATTTTGATGTTCCTCTATGTTAGCTCAAGCTATCACGAACAAATGTAGTTATTATGGATACCTACATTTTGTAAAACAATTTGCACTAAATTTCAAAATTTTTCAAAAATATAGAAAGTGTCAGATATTTAGGTATATTCTATTGCCAACCGAAAAAGTTGGTATAGGCTAGAAACGTGATATATCTGGTTCTAATTTTCTACTTGAAAACCCAAATTTGATAAAGAATATGCAAATAGAAAACGTGTAGAACAAGGTAATGAAACTATGTATCTCGAGAATGCGTCTTCGAGGGAAAATGTTTCGATGGAAAATGTGAGCAACATAATTAACGATGCTCTGTCCGTGTTCATAAAGAGAGTATGTATGTATATATCTTTACGCTGTATCCCTAATAGGGTAGTCAGAAACGTCGGAGCGCCAAGCGTCGCGGTCCTTACATACATACTTCTTTCGCTTCCTCAAATCTCATCCTCCTCACACATGAGTTAATATATTTAAATTTGCTATAATGGCCATCCACTACGCACTGTTGATACCAACTTTATTGTGCAGTAGTGAAACCTAAATACGCCCGAAATCAAATGCAAAATAAAAAATGCAGTGGAAATGAAATAATTCAAAAATATTTGCGGTGTCATTCTAGTTACAAAATTAGTACTGCGTATTGACGCAGTATTACATGGTCGGGTGACCGTGTTATTGTAAAAATGAAGAAAGAAATGCTTAGATGGTTCGAGTACCTATGTTTCTTTCTGTCAAATTTATGGTATCTTTCTGTAAAGAATGAGTGATGAGTGAGAACAAACAACAACGACGAACAAAACGTTTTACGAACAAAATTTACAAAACGAAAATCAGTGGTGGTAGAAGCCAAGAAAGACCAAAGCTAACTTAAAGCGATCAAATAGTCAGATTGCTAGCTGACGGCGAAAGCGTATAAAAAGAATGGTGAGATGCAAGGAGTCGAAAGAAGTAAGGAAAGCGATAATTGGCATTCATTCCTCAAATACCCTGTTTAGGGATTCAGCGTAAAATATGTATGTATTTGTCTATGTATGTATGTATATTATGACGGTAATAATCAGTATTTGTTAATGAGATAATTGGCCTTAAATCAATAAATCAAAAATCAGTAGAGGGACTAATTGAGCGCAGGAACTGGGTTTTCTTGTAAGGTTTGTGATTAAAGTCACAAAAGAGGTAAAAGTGATAAAATTGTAGCCAGAAAAATTTCACCCCTAACTATAATATAGTTTCAAATGTTCTTAACAGATAGATTGTTACAAACTACGCCGTAGCACCGTAGCACACCGCTACGGCTGCAGTATAAATATTTCAGTACAGGAAATTATGTTTCTGCCGGTATCGCTCTGCTACATTTTCAATGAAATACCGATCTATTCGGTTAAAATAGATCCTCAATTATAGGTTTTCCATTCTACGAATATAGTGAATCAATATTTTTTGTTTGTTACTTCAATATGTTCTAAAGATAAGTAATGGGAAATACAAATGTTTTCTTCAGTTATATGTTGTTCCAATAAAAAAATTCTAGACTTTAAATAATTATTTTCAAGCAACCTTTTATTTTATTTCTAACGTCATATGAATTAGGAAATCATAAATGACGTTCACTGTTCAAGGTGTAAATAATATTGGGTAGGCTGACAGCTGACTTAATATGAACTAAACATATGATATTTTAGGAAATCTCTGGCACATGCTAGACGGTTAATTCACTACGGTTCTGACTAACTGTTTAGGGGTATATATGATTGTAAAATAATCATTTTTTTATATTTAGTATCTAAAGTTATTAATAGATATTGAAAAAATAGCTCATGAATCATGTTACTTTGAATATCTATTAATAATATATATCACATTATCTAGGTCGCAAAATTTTTTGGAATGCAGCAGGTACTTATATTTTTTCACACTTTAATATACAAGCACCTGTCAGTTTTAAAGTTACAGGAATTTTTTATATTTTAAACTTAACTTTTTTATAATAAATGGATAACCATAAACAAAATATTATTCGTGATAATAGACATCCAAGGACGCACTGCGCTATGAAGAAAATTATTTGAAATTATCTGATTTCCTGTTCAAATATCAAGTTACAATGTCATGTACTTATACTTGTTGTTTCAATGAAGTTGTTTTAAAAATTTCTTATATGGTGTATAAAATTGTTGTTTATCGAAATTAAAATTGGTTTTATCAAATTTTATGAGGTTTAAGACATTATCTCATATTATAACAGCACACTAATTACGAGTACGGATAGATACAACGCGTGCTCTTGCATTAGCCATTTATTAACCTCGTTGATACGGAAATTGCAGATTTGTAATATTCACGAGTGACGAGAGGTTTATGGAGTAGTTACAAGAGAGAAGCGACAAGCGAACGAACGGCTTTCGATCTCAATTTCTAGTGTACTTTTTGTGAAGAAGACATTTCTTTTTCGGGTAATATTCCTTTGCAAATGTTGTGTTTTTACAAACAAAATTTTATGTTTCCATAGCGTAGCTGAACCTGAGGGCTGAAAATATTTAATACTTTGTATGTCATAGCACCAAAGTATAATATAATACAGCTTCTAATTAGTGTTCTGAAAGTAGGTTCTGTAGGGACGGTGTAATCATGTATACATCGTTGTTCCTTTTTTAGTTTTATAGATATCGTGTGCAGCTAGCGACATCTATGTCGTCAACAAGTTCATTGGATAGTGCTGGTGGCTGATTACGTACAACATATTCGCTGTATCAAGTATCTGAATCTGAAATGTTACTTAAAGTACCTAGCCTACTTGCTACTTACTAATAGAAATAATTTGTTCTTCGGCGTGGGGCACTAAAACCAAGCTGAACTAAAAGCCGATTAAAATTAAAACCTCAAACTAGAACCCGGCTGAAATCGAAAACCAGGACTGGATAGTGAATATCTGAGCCAGAGGTGGTCAGAGTCCGACCTGGTTACTGCACATCTCTATCTGTAGCTTTTCTATTTCTTCTTTCTGCGGCTGTCTTCCGCTTTCTTTGCTACATGCTACGTTTGCGCTAGGCAGCTATACGATAACGTATCCTGTTAAAATAATAGTACTTCATATGAAAATTTCAGATTTTTAGGCTCTGGTATGGATGGTCATATTGGTAGATATGGATATATTTACACTGCCAACTAATGCAGGCATGGATTATGGATACATTTTTGAAATAGGTATACAGAAAAATATGCCAAGTAATGTATATTTTTTCAGGTATCAGTGTGTTTTGAAAATTATATTATCAGCCGAAATTCGTTTATACTTCCCAAATAGTGCCATCGAGTCCAGTCTTGAGCTTCGCGTATTTTCAGTTTC
This sequence comes from Zeuzera pyrina, assembly GCA_907165235.1. Taxonomy (NCBI): domain Eukaryota; kingdom Metazoa; phylum Arthropoda; class Insecta; order Lepidoptera; family Cossidae; genus Zeuzera; species Zeuzera pyrina. The sequence continues at coordinate 18,534,597 of OU015624.1, forward strand.
TTCCGGACACTTTATTGTATTATAATCGAGCTTAATTAGCTTTTCTATAAGTTTAACATTTGCACCAAATCTTGGATGCATCAAACCCGAGGGAGTGTTAGTTCGCTTCAATAATTGGACACCTCCATAGAGGTTTCAACCCTTTTTGCTCTGGTCTTGTTTGTAAGGGTGAAATGCAATTTTTGTAACTGTATCTTGTAAAATGGGGGGAGGTGAACATCGATCAAGTACTGCTCGATTTAAGCATATTATATGAAACGAGAATACTCATTATTTTTTGTATAAACGATGCTAAATGCAAATTCAGAGTTGTTGCTGAGAGTAATTAAAATATTGATAAAGTACTTAAGCATAGACTTAAAAAAAAGCACTGAAAAGAACGAAATAACTATTCTTTACTTATCAAAACTCAAGACGACTCAACTTTATTAATAATAATAATAATATTTATTTGCGTGAATATGAGTATAACATTGATGTTGATATTTTACACATAAATGTAAAGCTCTTCACATTCTGCTAACAACATAGCATGCAAATATTTAATTATCAATTTTTATAAAATGTTATGGATAATCAAAATTATAATTACAAATAAGTTATAAAATGTCGAATAAGCGTCAAATATGTGTCAAACATAAAAAAAAAATTAAAAAAGTAAAAAATTAACCATTGAATGTCATATACTTACACAAGCATAAACAAAATGGACATAGTTAAAAGCAAGAACGAAAAAAGAAGCTAAAAAATTTGGCATGACAAAAGTGGCTTTGTTAAATAGCATAACTTACTTTATATTGTCATCAATAAATTCATGAATATTGTAATAACATTTTTCTTTTAGCAATAAAAAGATTCTTTTTCTAAACAGTGGCAGTCTCTCAGATGTATAACATTCCGGCAATTTATTATATATAGTGATTGCCATACAATACGAGTTTCTGGCATAAACTTCTAACCTTTTAATAGGAACACATAGTTTTCCCTTTCGTCGGCCTACTCCTGTTGATATTTTGAACAGCGACATGTGCTTCTTGACGAATATTAACGTCTCGTATATGTACTCCTAATTTTAAGCGGTTCAGTACATAGATAAATCTGTCTAATTTTTTGCAAACAGAGTTAATATGTATTTTCCAGTCACAGTGCTCATCAATTTCTATGCCTAGAAATGTAGTGTGTTGAACTTTTTCAACATTAAAATTTTTATAATTTATTTGGAGAATTAACGGGGCACAGTTTCGTGTTTTGAATAGCATGTACTTAGTTTTTTCCATGTTTATTTTTAGGTTATTTCTCTCTAGCCAATCAACGACGTTGCACAGAGTCATATTTATGTCATTTTCAAAAGTAACATTTTTAGCAGCATTTTTAACATTTAAATACGATACAAATACTTCAGAACCCGCTTATGCAGTCCAATGGAACCGAATTCGTTCATTAACCTTGCGCCCTATGGCGGTAACAATAAAGTTGATTTTTGCAGTTGCGTTTTGATCATATTTTAGCATGGAGAAATCTCAACATTTATTTTTGCACATAATTATAATTTGCATGAACTCTGCATTAACAATAAAAAATTGGTCTTAGAGATTTGAAATAATACAATTACCTATACACTTCAGTAAAAATCATTATAAAATTCTGTAGTTTCAGAGATGCAACTGAATGTTCGTGCAAAACAGATTTTTTTCTGGAATTTTTTTTATCGAGATATTGTTATCCGATTATGTTTCCACGTTTAAGGACTTCAAGATAAAGAGTTGCAGTGTATTCAATTCAATTCTAGGGTAGGTCTAAAATGAATTTTTGTTCTAATTCTGGAGCGTAATGACATACAAGAGAATCATCAAAATAAATAAAGCTTATGAGCAGCGTTATTTGGTGTTATGTGGTGTATCTACGAAGTTCAAGTTCCAATACCAGTGACATTTAAATGGAACCAATCTGAAAGTATATCCTTTCAAATTAAAAAAGAATTTTTGAAATCGGTTTATAAATGACGGGTTTCTGGAGGTAACAATCATAAAAAGAATATAACGGAATTGAGAACGTCCTCCTTTTTTTGAAGTCGGTTAAAAATGTAAGAGAAAGCAAAGTAGCAATTTCAGACAATTTAGAAGTTTAATTCAAAAAAAATTATGAAAGAAATGGGTCCAAGGTACTTAATATTTAATTTTCTATTACTAATTTCAGGTTTTAGGCCACCCATTTATTTCTAAATATCAGCTCCGTAGGTGTAAGATGGCGGAATTAATGAACTGACATATGGTCAGACATACCGCATAATGAAACTATAAGGTTCCATTTTTCTATATTTGGCTACGGGATCTAAAGTAAAATCAATTTATTCAAGTAAACCCAATTGCAAGGTATTTGTGGACGTCAACTATCTTCGTTCGGTTCGAAAAGAAAACCTGCACATTGAGAAAAACCGACAAGAAACTCGGCCAACAATTTCACCTGGTTTATGATTCTAGATCTAATGAATCATTTGTTCTGGGTGTGGCATAAGGTACAAAGTTCCTAATGGGCTACTTTTATCCATGTTAATGGTCCCCTAGGGTTCCGCTCAGATAAATAATTTAGAGTTTTACACGGACTGACCCTTGGGCATAGTGAATTACATTTAAAACTAAAACGAAATGTATTAAATAAATATTTAGAATGTTGATACTATGCAGTAAACGTCGTAATACTATAAAAGTGTCTGTACTATCTAATATTATCTTTATATCTACAAATTATCTACCATTAGTGCTAATGGGAAATATATAAATGAACTATTGATGAATGAATGCGAAATAATTAGTAACTTGAACTACAACTTAAACTCCTTAATTTTGTTGTTAATAGTTCATGCTATAAGTTTAGTATTTCAAACTTTTTCATATATGATTAAAAATTATAATATCAATTGCAGAATGTTATAGCAATTAAAGACAGTAGATAATTTGAAGGTTATTATTTTAACGCAAAATTCTGAATATTAGAATTAGGTTCCATTTCATTCTAAAGGTGCGATATAACGTGTAAACTATTAATTTTAAATTATTTTTATTTAAATCAGAAATAACAAATTCGTAGTGAGTACTATTAATTTTAAATATAGTAAGTTTTACTTTTAATCGTTAAATTCTGATGTTCATTTATATTTTCCAAAATTATGAGCAAAGTTATAGCTAACATTAATAAAAAACAGTGGTGCTAAGACGTGATTTTGCTGCGTTTTGATGTCCTCTAGATGTCTAGACCGAATGGGAAATGACGTGAAGGTATGTGTTCATATATCATCGTATTCAATATATAGACAGAAAACTTGAACATTGAACAAAAGAGTTTCTCGAAAGAAAGAGCTCCAAAGACGTCCCAAAGATGCATTGAAAGACGACAGACGACGGCAAAATCTGATACGTTTCATTAGTGAAACGACCTCTTAATATTTAATGACCGCCTTTGATTGGAACTGTTTGAAAGTGTCAGCTATATCCCGAGGGCTCAAGAAGTCTTTTGAGCCGTGGGAGCCCTACGACGTCCCTCCCTTTTCAATATATGTGGAGTACACTCCACTTTTTGACACTTTCTTAACTTTAGCTTTAGGTGACTTTGAAACTCGAAAAGGTTTTTCGTTTAAAACGTACTTTATTTCTATTGAGCCGTTTTAATTTAAATTTCGGTATAAATTTAATTAATGACTGCTGAAAATTACAGCTAATATTAAATGAAGGATATTTTCAGTAAATAACTCTTTTTAAATAAACCAGCTTTTGAATGAAATATTTTCATTTTATGATATTGAAGAGTTTGATAATTAAATTAACCCAAAGTATAATAAACGTACCATTTATAAATGAATTCAATAGATAAAATATATAAGTATTCGATAAATTAATGAAACACAGTTCTTCATATATATATAATTTTGATTTTGGTAGTCCTTAGATAGGGAAAAAAATAGATTAATATTTCGTGGAACACTTTTCAAATTGAGACATCACAGATCGTTTTAGCGAAGATTTGATTTTGGTGTATTCGTAAATGTATATATGTAATGTGTATAATGTAATTCGTAAACTTCGGTTGAATAAAAGGCTAGATAAATGGTATGCGTGTAGTATGCTATAATATTCTGCAATCTAGAAATGCACTGGATACACCTACTACCAGCTAGGCATACCAGATACTACTACCAGCTAGGCATTACCATAAACAATAAATACTACCAGCTAGGCATTACCATAAACAATAAATATACTCGCATTATTTATTATTTTCAAGGCGCTACTCACAATGTTGTTTCAGTATGTGAGCAGCTACAGAGATAGCAGAATGCAATGGGACGCGAAAAGATAGAGAACGCAACGGGACGCAAAGAGAGAAGAACGGGTCTCGACCACCATTATGAGAGGGGAGAGGTTTAACTTATCTGAATGCCAGGGGGTTCTGGATGCGTACCGCTGGCGATCCCGAAGTCCCCTGAATTGCATCGTTGAAGGCCACCGTGCGATTTTGGTCAGTTAGAGTCTAACATAACCTCTTCGTCTCTCCCGAGATGGAGCAGTATGAATGATGGGTTCCCCACTTAAAAAAAAAGTTCATTCATTCGCTAGGTGCTAACGCGTAACGAGCAACGCGACAAGTATTTAATTTCGTTTCTCTACTATTTAAGTCTCTACTATTTAGTAAAAAGTTACATTTCATACTTGAAGTTAGTTTCGAAAATCGAACTTTCTGAACCCCGTCGCGAAATGACTCTCAGATCAGCACGAAATATTGGTTAAAATTTCACTTCGGACTCGGTTAGGTTCATTTCGAGGTAAGTCTGTCCAGACAATCGAAATTATCTTACGGCCCCGTAGTTAGCACATTGATACTGGTCAGTTATTAACGCCGGTCAGACCAGTGTGCGCTGTCAGAATGATAATCACCACTGGAGGATAGGTTATTATAAAAAAATGTACAATTTTTGGTGGGGTTTTATTGGGAGTAGTTGGGTGTTTATTTTAATTATTTTCAAATTGTTACTAGTGGATATTGTGATGTAAAATTGGCGTAGTTTTGCTTCACAAGTATCTATGCTGTTGTGCATTATTCTTTTTAGTGACTTAGTCTGCCTCAGTGGATCCTACTATAAAGACAGTCTTAATATATTTGTCGGTAGAAAATTCAAGAAATATTAAAATGTATTACGTCGACATTTTAATGAAATGAAATGAAATGAAATGAAGAATGTATCATTTTATTACCGAAGACATCGGCTGTTATGGGCATAGATCCCTTTGCCTCACCTCTTAAGGGAGAATTGCACAATTTCAAAATTAAAAAAAAAAAGGAGTTTTTGGCAGGATGTTATGCGGATCGTTTGGGTGTTTATTTTAATTATTTGCAAATGGTTTCTAGTGAATAATGTGATATAAACTTGGCGTAGTTTTGCGTTCCAAGTATCTACGCTGTTGTGCTGTTATGTGAAATTGTTTAAGTAAGTGCTTATTTAGTAGTATGATGTTGAGATTTTTTTAGTGGTTTAGTCTGCCTCAGTGAATCCTATCAGAAAGACAGCCTCAATGTATTCGTCGCCAGAAACTCCAAGAAATATCTAAAATGTATGATGTCGACATTTTGATGGAACAATATGAAGAATTTATCTATTACTGAAGACGTCGGTTGTATGGGCTGAGATCCCTTTACCTTCCCTACTAAGGGAGAATCGCACTACTCTACTACCACAAAAAAATACAATTTGGCGGGAAAACAGGGAAAGCATTGCGAATTTTTCTGAAAGGGATGATGAATTATAATAGTGTACTCTACCTGAAATAGCGAATGAAGCTGCAATTGCAACGCAACGTTGTTTGCTGTCGAAAAAGTCGTCAAGATTGTACGACAAGCATTACATACAGTCATACCGATTATAGATTGGACGAAAAGTAAAAAAATATGTCTTCTTCAGTGAACATACATTTTGTACAATTTACTTTGAAGAATTGTCAGTCAAATTGAAATCGTCAACATTGTTTTATATCAGTTTTAAAATCTACTATCCACATAAATCATGAAGTGGACATTTCGAGTTACGTAAAATTGTGAGCTTTGCTGAAACGAAAATCAGAGGTATATCAGAAAAAAATCGAAAACATTTTCCAAAAATGAAATAAAAGCATTCATTGACGAAGCTACCGATGATCATTATCTTTTGATGAAGGTAAATGATCGTAATTTCTAATGCCTAAGTGTCTATGTATTTAATATACATAAACTAGGTAGATACTTACCTATAAAAGTGAGTTTTATCTTATTTATTTATGAATCATTTTCTTATAGGTGGTCTTTATTTTTGGATTTGGAGCATTAGTACTGAGTACAAAAAGCGCCATTTTATACCCGGTACGAAATATACTATTTCGTGGTTTTCATTTTTTTTTCGCTTATATATAGTTGTTATTTCATCTGATTACGTGCATAAAAATAGTCATAAAGTCATTCTGATGAATATTACATTCGTAAAAATAACTTTTACCATCATATTATGTTTTATTTATTGACCTTTTAAGACACACAAAAGCGAGGTAACTTCCAATTTCGTTTTTTAATAATTTCACTTATTATTATATTTTCTAATAGAAATTAATTTTGATTCTAATAAATATCCTTTAATTCTATGATACTAAAACATCTTCTCCCTACCAAACCCCGTAATATTGATATAAATTGTTTTTACAGAAAACATGAACCCATGTAAGTAAAAATATAGTTTTTATAGTCACTTAACTTATAAGTATTATTTAGAATTTTTCACAATAACGATTTTTAATTTTTATTATTCACATAATTACACTAAATTGTAAAATTATATTTTATGTAAATTGTATATTTTCTTATGTGGCTTCTTTTCTATGATTACATTAGAACATAAAATAAAATGTAGAAATGATGTAGTATCATATTAAAGGGCTCTCGTTCAGGTTTTTCTGTGTTCGCTAAAAACTTGAGAACTACCATCATTATTTATATATTATTTGAGTTTTATCATGTTTTTGCGTTTCAATTAGGTTTCGCTATCTAATATCATACAAAATATAACTGAGTAAGCGTAATTTAAAAAATAAACTGGGAAATGCACGTATCTTTGCCAAACATTGGCGTGACGATGAAAGATTATTATAATACACGGTATGCCAATGCATTGTAGGTACGACAGAAACGTAGATCTTAATTCAAATGTTCTACAAAAAAGTCCATCCACGAATCTCAACACGATGTATTTATTTATTTTATTATATATATATATATATATATATGTAGGCATTTATTGTATACAGTTGACACGCACATCGATAGCCATCTGAGTAAAGAAAGGGTAGACATCAAGTATTACAAATTAGTGATCGCTATATGGAAATAAAGTAAAATTAAAATATGATTTCCGGACTAAATTATTCACTAATCCCGATGCCCTGGAAAGATTTTCATTGTAGGTATTAATATCGGAAAATGGATTTCCAGCTAAAGTATCAGATAAAGTTAGGATGACCATATTTTAAAATATTAAATCGAGACTGAGTTTTAGGTATAATTATATTATAAATTAGCGACCCGCTCTGGCTTCGCACGGGTAGAAGAGCATATATTACATGCCTACATTTTTTTTTTATGTCGTAGTGTCGTAACAGCTTATAGCGTCGAACATTCAATGGAACATAATATGTTCATCCTACTTGGAGTATTTTTAATGTATTGTATTTCCAATCCTGCAAATATTTGAAAAAGTAAAGAATATGTAGTACATAAAAACAAACTAAAATATGTATTTGTATACAACGTTGATACCTTCTATCTAATTACGTGTAAAAACGAACATATTATGTTTATATGTTACTAACATAAACTTAATAACAATGAATATCGTATCGGTCTAAATAACTTTCCAATTACCACATTAAATGTGATAATTTTTTTAAAATTAAAATGGGTATAATAAGCTATCCTTAAAAGATAGACATATGCCATCGCAAACTTTTCTGTAGACCTATAAAAGGGGAACGACTCCACAGTACATCGTTTTGTTATATCTCAAAGGGATTACGATGCAGAGTTTTCGATGAAAGCTCCTAGTCGGCTTGATTTTTTCCGACATCATATTTCAATCAATTTACACAAAACATTAATGAATTATACATATTTTACCTTATGAAAACCGTATGAAATCAGACAGACAAACGAACAGACGCGGCGGGGGGATTTTGTTTTATAATACACGTGTAGCGACGTAGTGATAGTGGTGTAGTGAAGTGATGATAATTTATGCATAATAGATACATACATATCTTCCGGCTGTATTCCTAACGGGGTAGACGGAGCGCCTAGCGTCGTGGTCCTTTTATACTTCTTTCGCATCTCAAATCTCATCATTCTCCTCATACATTTTCGCCTAGATATGCTAGATGCTTAAATTCTGAGGAAAGACATAGGCTATTTTAAAATTGAAAACGCGGACGATGTCGCGGGTATCAGCTAGTTTCAAATAATTTATAAGTTGCAAAAATCATGCAAAAATTACTACTATAATTCACCATAGTAACTCGTCAAAAAATGTTGACAATGTCGTAGTAATTTAACATATTGTTTAGTAAAGTATTTTATTTTAAAAGATTTTAAGATGAACTTAGCATTATTGCAACTATCGGGGTAAACCTACGAGTTCCAATAATAATAAATAAGGTTGACATTAAAAATATTTTAATTCTCCGATATAAACAGAATGTAACATAATTGGGTAAATAAGGATTTTCAGTACTGCCTTTTGAAAAGACAGTGAAAACAACAACGATGAAATGACAGTGAGTGAGTGGTACAAGAAGCCAAGGAGCTCTAAGGCTGACTTATGAGAATCAAATAACCAGGGTGTTAGCTGACGGAAATTACAAAAACTCTTGCATAATTTGGCGAAAGTATGCAACGACAATGATGAGATTTGAAGAGTCGAAAAAAATATATAAGAACCGCGATACTTGAGCCAGTTTTAAAAAAGTAATAGTTTAATAAGTTATATTACCAAAATTACACTTTTCGTAGTATTATCCAAAACTATGGTTATCCTACTCAGGGGTGGAGTAATAAACCTGTTCTACACCTGAACTTTACCTCGATGGAGTGTGAAAATCTACAGGATAAAGTGGTCAAATTCACGTTAACCTTAATGGCTTTTATGTTTAATGTTTAATGCACATGTACACAAATATACATAGTATGTGTGTATATTATTACATAATTATATAAAGTATATAAAATAGTATGTATGTATATAATAAATGAAGATGCATAGTATGTATGTATATTATTACAATTTTACCTGTGATAGCTGTATTTTTTTGCTGATTGATATACTTTTCTATATTGTTAGGTGCGACAGATTGATCGAATAGATCGAAATAGTCTTATTGAATATTCATGTCGGACGTCTTCGTGCTACGGAAGGCACGTTAACCCGTTGGTCTTTGCTAATACAATGTGACGGTAGCAGAAGCGTTACAGGTGCTTAGAAATCTGAAATTACAGTAATGAGATATCGATTACGCATCCCTAAACTTACTAGATATTTACAACAAATTGATTACTCTGCCTGTGAATCGATGGAAGTAGTGTGAATTGATGGAAGTAGATTAATTATAGATATAAACGCACTGCAATCGTGTGAGAAAGAGATCCAACAGAGGTTTGTATTATTTATACGTATAAGCTGTTATAATATTATTAGAATTAGAAGTTTTTCTTGTAGATTAAGAGCCCATCTATACAACCCTGTGAAACCGAATTCGTTCCTTACCCCCGTGCCCTATGGCGGTAACAATAAAGTTGATTTTCGCAGTTGCGCTTTGATATATTTTAGCGCTCAGAAATCTCAATATTTGTTTTTGCACATAATTGTAATTTGTAAGAAAACTACATTAACAATTAAAAATCTGGTTTTAGAGATTTGGAATATTATAATTACCCGTCAATTTCAGTGAAAATCATTTAAAAATTTTGTAATTTCGGAGATGCATCTGAATCTTCGTGGAAAAGCGGGTTTTTTCTGGATTTTTTTGTCTAGATTTTTTATTCGATTACGTTTCCACGTTAAAGGTTTTCAAGATAAATAGTTGGTTATATGTTTTTAAATATCTAACTCTCAGTCTTCTTAGATATCGAGATCTGGGTCACCACATACACTAAAGTCTGCATAGGCAGACTGTTAATGATGTATCTAGTTTATAAAGTTATGATAAGGCATCTATCTAAAGAGCATTCAATTTGTTATGAACAACTAGTAAATTTAGCGATGTGTAAGAATTTCCGATATCTTGTTACTACGATCTGCAAAAGCGCAATACTAATGAACGGAAATATTGCGAGTTCTTTTAATATTAAACGAGAGTAAAAAAGAAACTTTAATACAACTGCATGGATTATTATTTTTTAATAACCATATAAACTATATACATACATATTATAGAGTGATATTCTCACGTTATATCCCTAACAGGATTTATTTCGTGTTTCATACACTGGAATATTTGAGGGAAAACCAATGGGCTTTTAAACAAACTGTCTGCTGTATCGAAAAATTCTTGGTCTTCAATTTTTGGTTGAATATTCTAGAAACATTGTTAAAATTGTAACGTTACAAAATAATAAGTTGAAAAACAACTATTACAAATTTTGAGGCGATATTTTAGAGATTGAATAAAAATTCTGTAAAAATTTTTTTTAAATGATTTTAAATAATCTGATAGGTACTTATCTATATAAATTAACCCGGAAGACTAATTTTGTTTTGTCATTTGCAAATTGAAACATTTATTTATAAAAGTTGCGTCAAGGTGTTATTGTATTACTCCTTAATATTCAATTTACCCAGAACGTGAAAATAGCGTGAAATTAAGTATGTTTGTAAAATGTATAAATTAGAACCATATGGTATACTGTTATTTTATTTACATCAATTATTATCATTGAGAGCCATTTTCACACACGAAGTTACAGAATTGCCATCATAAGGAGCTAAATAATAATTCATGAATTAACATTTTTTTTGATTTCGATATTTTTTGATTGATAAAGTAGTAATTTTCGTCTACAAAAATCATTCTGATTAAATTAAAGAAAAATTTGAAATGTATTTGGAAATTACTTAAAAGTCACAAGAATTAAACATTAATGTTTCCGACAACTTGCGAATAAATAAATTCAAGACGGTTAATGTGACTGCGTTGCAACGAGAACGCAACGATTCGAAAAATATTGGATTCTATCCAATAACTTTTAGTAATGAAAACAACTCGTGAAGATGGCAATAACGTAGGTATAAGACGCTTGCAATTTCCGAACGAAATCTTTGTACGTTTTATGATCAAGACAATGGATGTTTACAGTGTACAGCGTTGGCAGTGGTCCGAAGCGGCGATGCGGATAGCTCATTTTACGGTTCATGTCATCAACTCGATCAGTCCTATTCTGAATCAATCGACTTGAATGGTATGCGTTATAAATCTGATGCATTTGGGTAGCTTTAATAATTTTCTGTTGGTTTGAAACCTACTTTGTGGTCTTTAGACTTGAAATAAGAATATGATCACATCTACAGATAACGTCGCTCAGTACTGCTCAATTTTTGTACTTCCTACAAAAAAAAATAGTTAACAAATAAATCATTGTATTTATTGCAACCTGTTTTAACATTGATTTATTCAATATTCGATTAACTATGTTATACAAAATTATTTATAATAATGTAATCTAAACAAAAATAATATGATCTAAACAAGAATAACACTGCCAAGATATCATTTTCATAGCAATATTATTATTATTTTCCAATTATAGAACACAAATCCTAAAAGAAATCAAAGTTGAAATGAATAAATTACATTCTTGTCAATATATTATATATTAAATATATGACATATTCAAGTAAACAATATCTTTTAAATTATTTAAAAAAATAGTTAAAATGCATGTATTGCAATTGTACTTTTTCTGTTAACCGCGTTAACCGTAAGCAATGCTCTGACGATGTACACTGAATGAAACACAAAATGACGTCTTGACGTCGTACTATTATTTCACAAGTCAAACCTATAGTAAGCTTATTTAGAGACGTAGCGTAGTGGCGTTTTGGTGTTTGATATAATCACTAAGGTGAAGTAACATTGTATGTGGTCACTTAGCTGATGATTGCGGGTGATTTAGTTGCATCAACATCGAGCGTCTTATTTTTTCTTCATTTCATTCTTCTTTAACATATCCTAACCTTGTATCTCTTGTAGCGTAAACAGAGGACGGAGCGGCAAGCAGCATTTCGGTCCTTACTTGTTTCGTCTCCTGAAACCTCTTATATACACTTGAAACCATTTGCTATTCATAAGTAAGCTCTTGTGTTTTTCTTCTATCATCACACACATTCAGTATATAGTCAATTTTCACTAATTCTTTCTACATGCTTGAACATAACGCTAGTAACTTTGTGTATTAGCGAGAGTGGTAGAAGTTAAGTAAAACCAAGGCTGACATACGAAGCTCAAAAAAACATAGCTAAAAAAAACACACCTCGGTGAAAATGTGTGAGGAGAATACTGAGATTTAAAGAAACAACAGAAATATGTAATAACAGTGACATTTGGCACTTTGTCCTCTTTAACCAACTCATTAGGGATACTGCGTGAAAATATGTATGTATTGAGAATGGAACACTTAATCGTGTAAACCGATTTAAAATTGAATCTTTAGTATATACATACATACATACACAAAAATCAAATAAATGTCATACAACATTTTTAATATATCGCAAACATTACAAGCCAAAAAATATGTTTCGTAAACAGGTCCATATTTTGCATTAGTAAGTTATTTGTGTTATGCGTTTTCATGTTGCTAAAACAACACAAATCAACGTGAAATGGGCGGTGGGCAACTGAACAGACGATTTCCTTATCGATTCCAATATTTCCTCTGTTGGTTTCATTTGATAGGGGAATAAAGTTTATTGGAAAAAATGTAATGTAGGTAGGCTTGTATTTGTATTACGAAAATTGTAGGATACTTTTAGAAAAACTGAAAATAAACAATAATAACAAATAAATAAATCAGACAATTACACGAATTGCGTAATAACACATTAAATATTAGACAAGTACTATAGACATTCAGTGACATCACTCAATGAAGTATGAGAATATCCATTATTGACTATCAGATTTTAAGACATATTTAGAAAAAATCGTTTCCTAATTTAATCTGTTTGGGAAACGAATTCGGGATAACCGATTCGAAAGTTAGGCGCGTTACCACCGTGCCAATCTACGGCCCAGTAAATATTATAACAGTTTAATATTTGTGTTGTTGCGTGTCCAGTGCTTATTACTCATAGTAATAAAAACTACAGTTGTAAAAGCTTTTATAGGTACTGTTTTTTATAAATACGTGCATATCTTTCTTTAAACCCGTTTCTTTTTCTTTTTAATAATTAATTACGTTTTGGAAACCTTTATTTCTTTCTCAATTCCTAAAAATCTTAAATTTAACTATATTATTACGGAAACTACAACTATACAACTACAACACTTAAATAGAATACACAGCTCAACAATTTATAACAAAATTTATGAAAAACGAGAAAAAAAATACTAAAAACCCAACTAATACGTGTATAAACCACAACAACACAAAATGGAATCCCAAAAAAATGTAAACGAACATGAAAATTTTGTTGAAAGTCAATGTCGGTTCGAGTTCACTATTTAATTTCGGATTAAATTTTATTTCCGTATCAAAGAAAAAAATCCGTATGTATTTCTCTATAATGCTCTTGATGATATTTGATTTCAAAAATTCTTGAAATATTTTTCAAATTCTTGTCACTTCTTTTCAAGCAAAGTCCGTCAATCGATAAAAAATAAACTCTTCTTCTTCTTCTTTATTTATATGGCGTCGTCGCAATAGCGAAGTTTGCCAATGTCACGTTATAATGAGAACTGCAAAACAACGTTACGAATGATCGGTTTAATGACGACCTCCGTGGCGCAACGGCTTAGCGCGTTGGGAAGTAAAACGGGGGTTGCGGGTTCGATTCCCGTCTCGAGTCTGGGTGTTTATGTATAATATGTATATATTTACAAAAGAAAAGTATATTAGTAGTATATCAGTTGTCTAGTACCCATAACACAAGCGCTTGCAGCTTACTTTGGGACTAGATGGCGCTGTGTGAAATGTCTGAGAGTATTAAAAAAAAAAATGAAGATTCCAACATTTGATGTAGGAAAATACACGATGTGGGTTTTTAATTTGAAGAGTCGAGCAGATATCCATTTATTATATTTCTCTACGATCCACAACTAAAAAAAAAATCATAATATATACTACGGAAAAGACAAAGGACTATAAATTTTTGTATATAACAATATATAAATACTATTACCTAAACCCAACAAAGAGTTAGAATTATAATTAGAAAACTACGAAAAATAGATAATGGTCATTACAATCAATAAATAACATAAATTATACACAGATACATATCTTCATGACGTATACCGAACGAGGTAGTCAATTATAATTTAATATTATTTAAAGAAATAAAGTTGCATAGGATTTTAATAAATTGGGAATGGACTAAAGATAGTAGGTGTTTGAGATTAGTAGGACGAGGAATATTGGAATGAAGAAAGTCATATAGGGAGAACTGTAGTTTGGGACAGCTGAAAAGGAAATGATCTGAAGTGCCTTCGTCTAAACCACAATCACAAATGGAATGATCCCTTATATGTAATTTAGCTAAATGAACCGGAGTGCTTGCATGATTCAGTCTAAGGCGACAAACAGTGGAAGTAACTGTTTTACTTGCTTCTCTATATTTAAAAAACCAGGCTTTATGTGGAATCACACTTTGAATGTCGCCATAAAATTTGCCCTTCACTGATTTGTAAATTAGCCATGCTCGACTCCATGTCTCCATCAGATTAGATTTAGCTACAGCTCTTAAATCGTGAGAATAAACAGCATAATTATCGGTGGAGCCATAGGAGGCTGCGTTTTTAGCACAGGAGTCTGCTAATTCATTGTCAGTAATACCGCAATGACTAGGGATCCAAGCAAGGACTATTTTCAAGTTCTTCTGTAAACAGCGAAAAAGTTCCTCACGTATATTTATTATGATTGGAAACCTATTATCGGAATGGAATAGGTTAGCAACAATTGATTGGAGGCAGCTAATGGAATCAGAAAATATAATCGAATTATTAACGTTGTGGGCTATGACATACTTAATAGCCTCCAAAATAGCTAAAGCTTCTCCAGTAAAGACAGAAGATTGAGGAGGGAGTTTATAATTAAGAATAATTCTAAAAGTTGGAATCCAAACCGCAACACCGACACAGTTGAGGTTTGACAATTTTGAAGCATCTGTATACAATGTTATCCAGCTATGCCATTCATTACATACTTTTTCACGAAAAATTGCGGGGGCGTTACAAGATTTTTTCCCTATGCCAAAGTTTAATATTACAGGAAGATGGAATGTAAGGACGTTAAAAGGAACTGAAAAAAGGGGGTTACAAGAAAATTGAGACACCTGGATGGAGAGATGGGAGAAATAAAAAAGACTTTTCAATATGCATGGCCAATCATCACTAAGACGATGAAAGTAGTTGATTAAATTTTTTAGAACATTAATTTTTGGGTGTAAAGGATGTGAGGAATATTGAAGTATTTTATAAAAAAACTTGTCGCATATGTATTGGCTACGAAGAGTGAGTGGAGGATCTACACATTCCACCTGTATAGCATTCGTTGGAGATGAATTCATAGCTCCTAAGATTAAACGTTGAGATTTGGATTGGTTACGGTTCAGTTTTTGAAGAAAAGCTTTGTTACAGGGAAACAGAAGAAAAAATCCGTAATCTAGGTGGCTGCGAATTAAAGCATTATATATTAATTTTTGCGTATATGGGTGACTACCCCACCAGGTACCTGAAAGGGATCGTAAAATATTAATATTTTTTTCACATTTTTGAATGATATAGTTAATATGGGGTATACCAGTCAATCTCGAATCAAGAAGAATGCCTAGAAATTTGGCAGTATTTGTTTGTGGAACTATTTCATTTCCAATAGACAGAGTAAGGTTGGAAATAACACGTTTCTTAGTAAAAACAACAACTTGACTTTTAGATGCTGCCAGAGTGAGACCATTATCAGATAGCCAGCAGCCAAGGTAGAAAAGAGCGGAATTTAGACGAGAAGTAATATCTGAAAGAGACTGAGACGAAAACTACAAAACAATGTCGTCAGCATACTGGAGAATTTCACAAAAGGAATTAACTGAGTTATCTAGATCAAATGTATAAAGAGTGTATAAAAGAGGGCTGAGGACCGATCCTTGAGGAAGACCTTTCCATACTAGTCTAGGAGGGAGAAGGGAATTTTGATATCTAATTAGTATCGACCTGTTAGAAAGAAGATTGAATATGAAACGTACCGTCTTCGGAGGAATACTTAGTTGTAGCAACTTGTGCCTGAGAATCGGAAGGAGGACATTATCATATGCTGAGGCAATATCTAGAAAGACACTAGCTAGATAAGCTTTATTATGGAAGGCTAAGCGAATATCAGTAGTCAAGATAGATATACTGTCTAGTGTACTCATTTCCTTCCTAAATCCAAATTGTGTACTAGCTAAAATGCTTTTACTTTCGACTAACCATTCGAGACGGTTTTTGATCATGTGCTCAGTTATCTTAACTAACACGGAAGATAGATCAATGGGTCTTCGAGAGTTAGGGTCTAATGGGTCCTTACCTGGTTTGAGAAGTGGAATAACAGTATGATGGTTCCATGAATCGGGAATGTAACCATGTTCATAGAAATAATTAATTAAAAGTAGATAAAACTGTTTACACTTGTCACTAGATTTGGTGATAAAAGAATAAGGGAATCCATCATTTCCCGGGGAAGAATTTATTAATCCATGTATGGCAGATTGAAGTTCTTCGAATGAGAAAGAAGAATCTAAAGTATCCCGTGAATGTAGTACAGAAGGAGGTATCGGGAGGGATTCAGAACATGGAACAAAGGGGGAGCTAGTTATCGGCAAAGAGATCTAACCAAACGGAAGGATCATTAGAAGATAAATTTTCGGAATTAAGAGAACCTCGATACCTTCGAATATTTTTCCAGACAAGTGATGAGGATGATCTAGGAGATAAGCTTTCACAGAAGGAAATCCAGCCTAATTTCTTCTTTTTAGAAAGAAGTCTTTTAGCTCTAGCTGCCATTTGCTGGTAATTTATAAAATTTTCCATTGTCATAGAATTGTTGTAACTATGTTCAGCAATTTTACGTTGATGTATCATTTCTGAGCATTCCGAGTCCCACCAGGCAGGCGAGATCTTATGTTTGCCAGAATGTCTTTTTTTAAAAGGAATAGATTCGTCAGCGGCAGCTTTTAAATTGGAAACAAATTGAGTATAAAGGTCAGAGAAATTTGTTTCTGAATTAATTTGGGCATAAAGACAATCTATTTTACTATCTAATAACATACAATATTTTGGCCAGTTAGCCCCTGATAATCTATAAATTAGTAAGGGAGGGAGGGGGTCCGAAGGAACGAAAGAGTTAGATGGAAGAGAAATGAGAATAGGAAAGTGGTCACTGCCAAATGACTCAGACAGGACTCTCCAAGCAATAGCAGATGTGACACAGGGGGAACAGAGAGTTAGGTCGACTACACTATAAGGGTTTTGAGTGGGCGAACTCTTCTGGTTGGGGAACTATTATTAAGAAAGCATAAATTGGAATCATCTAATAGATCTAATAGATAAGGAGAAAAAAGTGGGAACCCCATAATACATGTTGAGTATTAAAATCTCCCATCATGACAATAGGAGGAGGAAGGAAAGAAAAAATAGATGAGAGGCCAGATATTAAAGAGAAGTGAGGATGGGAGATATAAATAGATAAAAATGATATAATAATTGCTCTTATGGCTACAGCATTAAATTCCTGGCTGTGAGTGGGAAGAGAGATTTGACAAAAGGGAAGAGAACGACTAATAAAGATGGCACAACCCGCATATCCATCAGACCTATCGTCCCGCAGACATGAAAAGCCCGGAATCCTAAATCTAGATCCAGGAACTAGCCAAGTCTCCGAAACAGCAAAATTGACAGGATTACACTGATTGATAAGGTTAAATAAATCAGGCTTTTTAGGTCGAATGCTCTGTGCATTCCATTGGAGAACTACTAGATCCATTATTAAGAATTTTTGAAACTATTTTTGACAGTCTGTTGGCAACGTTGGACGGAAAGCAATCATTGTTTTTAGAAATAATATTTTCAAAAATCGACAATAATAGATCCAAAAGATTATCATTTGGAGTAACGGGATTGGAGAGGGATTGAAGAATAGCGCTACCATTAGGTAGAGAGGAAGAGGGATTATTGATAATAGCTTCAAGGGCTATTTTGTCATAACTATTTACATTAGACAAATGAGTAGGAGGGCGAGGAGTACGAGTGACAGTTTTGATATATGATCTATTTTGAGATAATGGGATTGGCTTTCGTGGAGAAGGAGAAGAAACTACTTTTTGGGGAGTAGATATGATAGTCTCAGCATAGGTTCTACGAACAGCAGGGAAGTGAGATGAAGCTTCGGCGTAGGAAATGTTTTCCTGTGACATAACCAATTTTATTGATTTTTGCCTAGACTGCTCCGGACAGCACTTATTAGTAGCAAAGTGTCAACCAGAGCAGTAGAGACAGGTTGATTGGTTTTCATTGATTTCACAGCTGTTTCCAGAATGAGATTCCGCACAGCGAAAACATCTTGGTTTAGATCGACATTGTGCACGAATATGGCCAAATCTGCAGCAGTTATGGCATTGAGTGGTGGGTAAGATGTATGTGTCGACAGCAAGAGATGTATGGTAGGCATAAATATGATAGGGGAGGATTTGACCCTGAAATGTTAGTACAACGGTTTGGGTTGGAACCCAGGTGATAGAACCATTGACTGTTATTTTTCTATTAAAGCGGACCAATTATTAGGTCCGCAATTCACAGGAAGGTCCAAATAGTTTACAAATTCTTCAACCCCCCAGTCAATTGGTATACCTTTCACTAAACCCATTCTGGTGATAATATATGTTGGAATAATTGCTTTATAATTGTTATTTTTCAGGTCAGTTAACGAAACAAATTTGTTAGCATCTTCAGCCGTTTTAAATTCTATTGAAATTTTATTGCGACCCACTGATTTAACTCCGGTGGAAACTATATTTTTTAATTTTATTTTTAAATAAAAATTGCCTGAATTTTATTGAGCGAATAGATGTACCTGAAAATGGGTCTGGTTCGATTCTGGACACATGCACGATGAAAGGTCCTTTATCCGTGATTCCGTAAAGTTTTGGACCGGCGTTTAGAGACGGATGTGTATAAATCGTTTGTATGGAGGCAGAGGGATCTGCTGCATTTTTTTTAATGATACCAGCTTCGATTGGTAAAGATTCACTGTGTCTTTTCAATGGACGACTCTGAGAGATATGATCTGAATCTAAAAGTAAATCAGAAGAATGATTTATTTTCATGGTTACCGACGGAATATCGGGAGGGTCCGGAGGTTTAGGTGGAATATTGGAATTCATTATTTAATTGTGTTAATGATCTTAAATTTAACTATATTATTACGGAAACTACAACTATACAACTACAACACTTAAATAGAATACACAGCTCAACAATTTATAATATAATTTATGAAAAACGAAAAAAAAATACTAAAAACCCAACTAATACGTGTATAAACCACAACAACGCAAAATGGAATTTTTTGTTGTACGATTCTCACTAGAGAGGGAAGGTAAAGGGATCTATGCCCATACAGCCGACGTCTTCAATAATAAATTCTTCATCTTATTTCAACATAGAATTTTTGAAATGTGTGATATATGTTAACTAGCTGTACCCGCGACTTCGTCTGCGCGGAAAATTTTTTTGTGGCTTTCCCGGATTAGGTTTAATTATATGTAAAAGTGCATAGTATGTTTAAACACAAAAAAAGTCTACGTTTAAGCTTACGTCTGTCTCCAGAAACATACTATCTCTGTACCAAACATCATAATTGGTTCGGCGGTTCAGCATTTCCCATTCAAAGTTTTATCCCCTTTTCACCCCTTAGGGATAGTTTTTTGATAAAAACGTAGCCTATGTCCGTTCCCATGTGTCAAACTATATCCATGTTACATCACAATCAGTTCAGTGGTTTAGCATTTCCCGTACATAGTTTCATTCCCCTCCCTCCCGTCCCCCTTTTCACAGATTTTTATAAAAAAATAGTTTATGTAATTTGGATAAAAAAAGGCTTATTACCGCACCAAATTTTATCATTACCAAGGTTTAGTGTTTCCCGTATAAAGTTTTGTCCCCCTTTTCACCCTCTTCACGGAAAATTTTTGATAAAAAAAGTAACCCATGCCCGTTTTCTGATGTCAAACTATATCCCTGCCAAATTTCATCGTAATCGGTTCAGCGGTTTACCATTTCTTATACAAAGTTTCATCCCCCTTTTCACCCCTTTAGGGGTAGATTTTCTAAAAAATAAGTAGCCTATCATGAGCAGAACCACGTGTTCTTACTACGTACCGATTGTTATTAAGATCAGTCAAGCCGTTCTTTAGTTATAAAAGGACATACAGACAGACAGACAGACAGACAAAAATTTTAAAAATGGTAGAATCGAAATCAGTACGTAATAAAACGACTATCCATCGCAAAATTTGACAAAAAATCTGAAATTACAGACAGACGCAAGAGATTTATATAGTAGTATATAGATATAGATAAAGTTTAAATTAAAATGTGACTATTAGTAAAACTAACGAGGTCTTATTAAGTTTTTAAGCCAGCGAAGTTTTCTTAATAACTTTATTGTGGCTTTGTGGCTTTTACTGTTAACACTATCAACGCCGTTTTATTGTTAACACTACTTTATGTAATATGTAAGTAATTTCGTATTAAATAATACAAATTATAAAGAATATTAACTTTCCCCGCTCTGGACGTCTCTTCTGCAATCCATAATTAATCCAATGAGAACACTTTTTTTGGGTAGGTTAGGTTAGGTCACTAAGTATACCACAACGCGCGAGCAGAGCGAACAAAGCGAGTGTGCCGCGGCAGCGGCAGGCGAAGCGCCAGAACAGAATCCGCCCTGTAAGGACATTCCTTTTGTCTTGGTTAGGTTAGTATGTTTACAAAAACACGTGAGCCGAGCGAGTGAAGAATGCGTGCCACAACAGCGGCCGGATGGCACCAGAACAGAGTCCGCCCTATAAGAACACTCTTTTAGGCAGTGACGGGTCAAGCGCCAGAACGGAATCCGCATGGAACTTAGCTTTCTTCTTCCTTTTTGCTTAAAAATTTTTTTGCAATATTTCAAAAATTAAAAAAAAATTGTCTGTGGTTAAATGTCAAAACACTTAAAAATGTGCTTAGGAAAGTTATATATAAAATTATTTAATTATTTTAAAACAGTGGTACCTTTTAATGAGGTAAACTCTAAATTCTGAGTACTCATAATGACTGACTTTTGTTATAAATATCAACATCGCATTAGTGTTAGCACTAATGTAGTGTAATTTGGTAACTATCAAACGCAATAGAGTGTTAATAAGGGATTGTATTGTATTAAAAGTGATAATTAATGTTATTAATGTAATGGCTGTTGATTGCCTAAATAAAGAAATAAATAAATAAAAAGTATTGTACGATGGGGTAAAAAACGATCATTCTTCAAAACTTACAACCAAAAGCATCGTTAAGGTGGTACAGTTACTCTATCTCCACATAGTAGAAAATTTAATTTATGTCCTTATGAAAATGTAAGAAAATACAGCATTAATTTCTACATATCCAAAAGGCTAAATAGCCTCTGGTAGCTATTATATGGTGTTATGTATAAAGCTGAACTTTATTAAGCTGTCCTCACAAAGCAAACTGCAACACAATGATCCTCCCACAATAAGTAGTTCCTGCGAGGTTCCGTAGGCACAATAGCACAATAGGGCGAATGAAAGCGTAAAAAATTGCAATGTTACTAATTAATTCGCTTATTCAACAGTCGTAGGTGATGGCAAAATTAAACGCTTGTCTGGAGCTGCTTCTGTAATTGCTACCGTGTTTCAATTAATTTTACTAAAGATATACAGTGAGGCAGTGTCTCTTTAAAAACTGAGCTCATAACAATGATCATTTTCGTGAAATTCATTTTTCTTTTTTTATGTAAGTACCTTAAAGGTGGCAAACAATGAGGTGACAAACTATGGACCTGTGGACACTTTTAACACCTTAACACTTGTAAAAACCTTTTCATACCCTTTTTAAAGTTAATTAACCCATTATTATATATTTTTGAAAGTCATCACTCAAAAGCTAGTGATTGACTATCGATATTTTTGCGTTTCGTTGTGTTTAGAAAGTCGATAATTACCGGCTATTAAAATTCGTATTTTAAATATGAAATAAAGATGAAACATCATTGAAAGTTGTATTCGTGGTAAAGATATTAATATTTAAGTACATTTTCAGAGTATTATACTCTATGTAACAACAAAAAGTAACAGTAAATGAAACGTTTAGTTTCTCGACGTTTACGTGATATGATTTTTTTTAACAATTCTCTCTTTAGTTAGGAGGCAAAGGGATCTATGCCCAAAACAGCCGGCGTCTTCCGTAATAAAATGACATATTCTTCATTTCATTTCATTAAAATGTCGACGTAATATATTTCAATGTTTTTTGGAGTTTCTGGCGACAAATATATTGAGGCAGTCTTCGTAGTGGGATCCACTGAGGTAGACTTAGCCACTAAAAAAATTTCAACATCGCACTACTAAATAAGCACTTATTTCAACAATTCCACAAAATGTGCAACAGCGTAGATACTTGGGACGCAAAACTGCGCCAATTTTACATCACAATGTCCACAAGAAACAATTTGCAAATAATTTAAGTAAACGTACAACCGCTTCTAATAAACTACCGCCAAAAACTCCTGACGTAATATGGTAAAAAAAATTATATTGTGTAGTACGTTGCCATGGTACGTTATTTGTTTGAGTAAAGAAGTACCGAGATGGTTGGTACCAAGGAATTTTAATATCAGTATTAAAACATATTAAAAGGTATTTCTCTAAGGTCAAACGTTTACTAGCGACGACTGCAGGACAAGTTTTAAAAAAATATTGTATATACTTTCTACAGATAGAATTGAATACCAGTGGGCCATCACTCGTTTTTAAACTTTCTATCGCTCGTATTTCAAAAATACCATTTCATCGTTTTTAATAGTTTTCGAGTTAAAGAGTCGAGTCCTCGAAAGTAAAATCGCCCCAATATATCTTTTTCGCTTATAAATGTACGTACATCCAAGTGAAAAGGGTAATTATAGGAATAGTCTCGAAAATATTGTAGATTAAGCCATCGATTTTTTTTGTTTAGAAGGAACGTTGTAAATGATAATCAATACGCGGAAATACTTATCGAATTACGAGTAATGTGTGTTATACCAATGTGCTCATTTTCATAGAACTTAATATTATTTACTTAAATAACTACAGCTTATATATTGCAGTCATCCTCGATTTACGTTACTATTTATACATTAAAATTAAAGAAAATAATAATTAGAAACCGTTTCTTTGTGTTTATTTCCGAAATACTTTTAATATAAAGTTCAGAACACTAATTGTAGTCCGAAACAGATCGTCACCTCGTGTTCGCCTAATGCACCTATTCAGCTTTTAGCTAGTAGGTACAGGATCCAAAGGAAATCTAAAATTTTTAATAATATTTGTAAAATGCTTAACAAAATTATATTTCTCAGCCGATTGTAGTTATTTAGACATTGATCAGACGAACGGTGTCATAAATACGTAATCGTTACAATGATAGTCTGATCACGGAAAGAAACTTGTTCCATTGTTTTAATCGGTCAAATTACAGACAGGGCCATTGGAAAAATTTGTTTTACACCTAAAATTCGTTATTATACGTAGTGCGGCTCGTAGTTCTAAAGTTGAAATTGTTACTTAAATTTTCACCTAAAAATAAATAATTATAACGTGGAATATATTTGTACAACGAATCGTTGTCAACATAGAAAAAAACAGAAAGAAAGTTGACTCACAATACAAGCAGGCATTTGTCATAAAACAGAAAAGAGGCGAAGCAAAGAAAATTCGTGCAATGTTCTCGCTCGCTCAGACGTAGCTAACGCGCTCTTGGATTAAAGAAAATGTATTTTTAAGTTGTCGCCGTCTCGTCCTCACTTTTTGTACACTCAATTAACAGTAAAATTGATGACTTCATTAATACAAGTAAATATTCTTAACCAAAAATTGTAGTGGAAAATTGTACGAATTGACTTATAGTCCTTAGGTAGAATTTTCCTTTGTAAAAAAGGAGGTACGGTAAGGTAGGTAGCTATTTAAACAAAAATATATGTTTAAAATATTACACTTTAGCTAAATTGTGCCTACGTAGAATTATAAAAATACTGCCGCGCGGTTTCATCTGCGTTAAATACAGAATTTCTTAATAACCTATGACGCCACCTGCAGCGTTGCTATGAAAAAATAGGTATATCACGGGAACATAATCCCAATCGATCAAAACGTTCAGAGTTTACACGATTACTTATACATTACATATGTATATGTATATATTAAGATTTGTTCGTGTATTTGAAATAGTTAATATACCTTAATAATGTGACAGTATACATTTTTTATTTACGAGAAATATCCATAATTTTTTCTCAATTAACTCTTTATTCTATTTATTCTTTATTCAAATTTCATGATGTTTTCCGATTTTATGAGCGATATCTGACCAAATTGGTCATTATTAATACTTTTTGTGTTAATATATTGTTATATATTATATGTATGTATTTCATTCTGGAACAGCGTAGTGAATATGGAAGTAATTATTAATTATGACATCTGCATTAGGTATAAACCGTGTCGCAGCTGCAAATTCTTTTACTTTGTAATACAAAGTAATAAATTGCTTTATGACTTTGATGATTCAGTTTTACCAAATCATTACCCATTACAATGGTAGATTATGGCTATAATGACAGATATTCAGACGAACATTAGCATCTATAATTATAAACATACTTAGATACAACTGAATCTTAATTAACTTGAGAGCAAATACTGTAGTCAAACAGCAAACAGATTTAATTAATAGAGCAGGCTATGTCTTGGAATTAACTGGATCTTGTCATTGGCAAATAATGAAATATGCTCCGGGGTGCTTATTGAATGTATTAAGATGCTATCATATGTTGTGTATAAAGTAATAATATGGCGACATACTTAATGTTCTATATAAAATGCATTAAACACGAAAATTGGTACAAGTCTGTTAATAAAATGAATGATTCGTATGCAATAATATGAAGATTTTAATTAAGCATTATTTATTGCAGAAACATATAGTCAGAGCTGTTAGTTTTCATGTAATTTTTGATGTAATCATTATTTTTGTGTTAGTGATGTCCATTTGACGACCTCGATGGCGCAATGGTTTAAACGTTGCACCAGGCGCGGAAGGTACTGGGTTCGATTCCCGGTCGGGTCAATTTAGGAAATGAACTTTTCTAGATTGTCTCGGGTCTGGGTGTACTGGGACATGCCCCGTCTCCTTCTCGTCGTCGTCGTCTGGTTCTCATAGCACAGGGAATACCCTAGTTTGAGATCAGATGATTGGTGTGTATCGTCTGGCGCATTTATTTATTTATTTATTATTAGTTCGACTTTCATGGTTTATAAAACAACAAACCACTGGAGTGTGTAGCGAATTATTTATAATTGGGTCAAGCCATCTCTACCTAAGTTTAGAATATCAAAGGAAATCAACATGAGGATCACAGTAGGATGGAACAAATATTAGCCTCCGTAGTTTATGAAGTCTGGACTTAGGAAGGTCATTGGAAAGGAATACGTCTAACACCTGTATACTGCATTATTGCGAAATATGGGCTTTCATGAAAACATAAAGAAAGAGTCATACGATACACTGACCTTTCCAAAACAAAACTCACTGACATACTGACACGAATTGATCATCAAATATGGAGTGGTGAGTTAATGTGAAGCGTGACAACATGGGGAAGTAGAGCAGAATAGTTACAGGGTGATATTCACAAGAGATGTTGAAAGAACTCGTGAAAGACTGCATACAAAGTTGAAAGAAGGACTGAAGATGATAGCAGAAACAAAGTGGAGAAGAATCGCTCTCCACTTTAGTGCTAGTGATTAGTCTTCGCTAAGAGGCACATCGCAACGAGAGACTGGTAGTATAATGTGTGTTATATGTGTAGTTATTATAAGTGTATTTGATTTTGTTTTAGAATTAAAGGGCTTTTATTAGTACTTAAAAATTGTCTTATAGAAAATAATTTCTCTGGATACTGTATTCTTTATAAAAATTGATCATATTGCATTTCCTTCAAATTTAATAATTTTAAGATTCCGTAGTCAAAACGGCAAAAACAAAACCGTTGTAAGTAGTTTCGTCGTCTTCATCGCTCAGTGCACATGCCATAGTCTTACCAAGTTGATATTTGACACTGAGGTGTAAACTAGTAACCTAAAATCGAAAATGAGAAAATACAATCACACATTTTTTTTCCTTATTTTATTCCTTAATATTCCTAATTCTTAAAATTCTTAAATAATATACATTAAATTAAACAACTGTGTATTTTGTCCGAAATTGCATCAGAATCTTAAATAGTGTGTCCAAGTGTCCAAGTCTGCGATACTTTTATTATTAATTTTATTATTACTGACTAAGCATCTCAGGTAAATTTTATTAAATCAGATAAATCGACAACTTTGTAACTTTGTAAATAATGTTTCGTTATCCTTTACTTTAATTGAAATTATATATATATTAATATAACGATAACGAAATCATTATCATTATTAGTTTCAAACCTGAAGAATACTAATAATATTATATTTTCATTTTACAAGACATTATTCAGTTTCTGGCTTCAGTATAGTTCTAAATTTTAAAATAGTACCTACAGTCATATTATTTCTGTCTGTGTTCATACATCGTGTGCATTTTCGACAAACATTGCCTTTCTTTGAGCAAAGAGTTTCTATTTACAATTGTTTCCTTCAGCGTTTTCAAGAGATTAAACTTAAGTTGGGTAATATTTTTCAAGAGCTTGAGCTGAAAACTTTTCCTTTGTCGTGTTCAGAGTGTACCACGGAACGTCTCGTTTATTTAGGAAACAGTGGGAGAACGCTATCTCTTTTACATTATAACTAGTTTTTGCCCGTGACTTCACTTGCATAAGAAAATTGTGGGAAAAAATGCTTATGCTAATTTCCTTGATGTAATAACAATATAGTTATTTATTGTAGTTGTAATCGAATGTAATCTGTTAAAAATTATGTGATCACAATCCGGAATCAATTTTGTCTACAACAAAAATGTATTTGGAAATGCTCTCTATATTTCCGTATCTACTGATATTTGACAAACGAATTAAATATAATCAAATCGTATTCTAAGATTACGTTGAAAAAATGATACCCAACTGAGTTTCTTGCCGGTCATTTTTCTCAGTACGAGTTTTTTCGAACTGTCAGCAGAATAAAAATATTTAATAATAATGCTTAAAAAATATTAATTAACAAGCGTAATACGCACATTTGGTTCAGGACAGTCCTTGGAACTATCTTCTACCAGCTTAAATACCATTAGGTACTTAACATTTATTTTAATCTCGTTTACATAGTTTAGAATAAAATAAGAATTTTTAGTCTTTATTCGTTAAGTTATAGGTCATAATTTATAGAATCATTAGAAATTAATGTTGATTACAGATTGTAATTTAGTTTTTTATGTGAATAACGTTTTAAGTGAATTATACGTAGGTACGTCAAAAAAAATTAATGTGCTAGTTGCACTTAATTAATGAATGTCTTCGAGTTCATAACATATTTATAATACCTAATATTATTACAAAATAACACTAATAATATTGTATAAACGAAAATACCTCTGCATGTAACGTTTTCACGGCTAAATCGTTGGACCGATTTTAATGAGAACAGAAGCCCTGGGGGTTTAGTTCACATTAAAATCAGTGAAACCCCGGGGAAAGATATAGGTTACTTTTTTCAATTCCACATGGATGAAGTCGCGCACAGCAGCTAGTAACCTATATAGATAGATAGATAGATATGCTGTTTAGTATTTAAATATTTATAATAATTTATATTTTATTTTTAAAATGAAAATGTAATGTTTTAGATAAACTATATAAATTAAATTTTTAAAAAATAGAAATATTAATGGAATTTAACCACTAAAAATTAATTTAGCAGCTTAATTTTAATCTTTATATTTCATTTAATTGGAATTTAAGGATTCAATTTTATCATTAACAGTGATATACCTCTATTTTGGTTTCAATTAATACCTATTCCAAGGTACCTTTACAGAGTTAAACATTATTAAAACCAAGGGCGTCACCAAGGAGGGCAGGGGGGGGCAGTTGCCCCCCCCCCTAGAGATCGTAGCTAGCCGCAAAGCGACCAAAGTGCGAGCAATTGACTTCCTTACCTATTAATAAATTCCGCATCGCATGACAAAACGTAAATAAATTCACAAGGTTTAATGTATATTGTAGAAAGTATTGCAATATTCAGAATAACATTAACATTTTGACATTCATTTTTAAAATCGCCGCCATTTTCATCACGACTATATCAGATTTGCCAAAACGCAAGGCCATTAAACAGTGTAAAAATATGTAGGTAGGTATGGTATGTGTGTGCATTGCTTTTTTTTCTACGACAGCCGTTCACCAGCATTCACGTTAGTTTTGTATAATTTGTATGCGGCATACCTAAATAAAGTAGAAGTTATTGTTACGAACTTACAATTTTAATTGGTTTCGTGGACAATGCCATCTGTAAGTGTTCATAAGAAACACCTACAGTTGAATAAATCGACTACAATCCTTGTAAAACCTAGTATTGCTACTCGACGCTAGATGGCGCTTGTTCAATGAACTCTCTGGAATTTGGTAGCAGTTACTAGACCAGGTAGAATGTTACCGTACATTCTAGTATGATGTTCGTTTGGGTATATAAAGACGTGAGCCACTGCGAGCGAGTCACTTTTTAATTGGAAGCGATCAACGAAACAAGCTAAACAAGTGAATTTGAAAGCGAATATAAGACTACCGGCTTGCATGTGTTAGTCAATATTGATTCATATTTATTAAATAATAAGATCTCAGTGTTTAGTTGTGAAGTTTCTGAGTGTGTCTCCATTCATCATCTTATCAAAACGGACATCAGAAAGTTTTTTGGTAAGTTATGTACTGCTTTAATCTTGGACTTGGAGCTAGTATTTTTATTTTATTTCTCTTAGCTAATAGCTTTGGTAACGGATATACTAGCTAGAGACGTATAATAATCGTTAGGAATATCATTTTTAATTTTATCTGGCATATTTTTGATGTGGAAAGAAAGGATCGATTTTGTGGAAGGGAAATGTTAAGAAAAACTTTTATTTTATTAAAAACGAGTTTATTGATTCAATCTCTATGAATTTAACGTTAACTAAACAGTGATTTCGTTTTCAGTAATTAATTATGAAAACAAAACATAAATTATATTTGTGGTTTAATTAAATACAAATTAAAACAGATCCTTGATATAAATAAAGCTAAAAAATACAACTGAGTATTTATTTTAATATTTATAAGTAATTGAACAAAACTGCTCTCCCGTAAAAATTTAATTAATTACATAAAGTTTTATCAAAGCGTTTTGTTTTGCAGGAAGTTTGAAACGAAAAAAAAACTGATGGATCAAGTAGCGACAGCGATGAACAGGACAAAGTAACGACAATATCGCATGTGTCTTCATCGGTCACCACAACCACAACAGGTTATATTCAGTCTCCTCTAGAGTTAAGTTCCTCTAGATATCTGGCGCCGAATCCTGATTCATTGATGGATGACTGCAATGAAAATGATATCGGGCGATATGTTGGACGGGCACACATGTTATCAACCGAAAAGAAGAAGGAATTGATTGAAAACTGTTGGTCCCCTTCCGCGACCTATAACTTTGCGGAAGATGCAAAACATTTAAAGAGAAAATTTAATTATTCTTGGTTGGAAACATACTCTCCATGGTTGGTATATTCCAGGCGCCAAAAAGGAGCATTTTGTAAATATTGTACGTTGTTCCCACCAAATCCAAATTCATTTAGAGGTATATTGGGATCATTTACTATAAGGCCCTTTTGTAAGTTCAAAGACATTCACGAGCAGTGCAAAAAGCACATTGAAACCCACTTCCATAAGGAGGCATTGAAAGCTGCTAAATCTTTTCTCAAAGGTGTGCCTGTTGATTTGCAACTGAACAAATATTCCCAGGGAATTATTGAAGAAAATCGCAAAATTATAAAATCTATTATTTCCTGCATTACGTTTTGCGGGTCACACGACTTAGCACTGAGAGGTAAACATTATGGTGAAGGTATTCTCGAGGATTTATACAGGCTGCGAATTGACGCGGGAGATTTGATTTTAAAGAAACACATTGAGCAAGGGAAAAAGAATGCAAGCTACGGTTCAGTGGATATTCAAAATGAAATTATTGGTATTTGTGGAAGCGTTATTAAGGCTGATATTATGAAAAAAGTGAAAGAAGCAGCAGCATATAGTGTGCTAGCAGACGAAACAGCTGATATTTCTGGCACTGAACAACTATCGATTGGGATGCGATATTTTGATGAAGAAACACAGGAAGTCCAAGAAATGTTTGTCGGATTCATTGAGCTAAAAGATTTGGATGCGAAATCGATTGCACATAGCATAGATGAGTTTTTGACAAAAGAAGATCTGAATATAAATAAATGCGTTGGTTTTGGTTTTGATGGTTGTACAACGATGTCAGGAAAAGACGGAGGAGTACAAGCGATCTTACGCAAAAAGTACACCAAAAGCCCTCTACTTTCATTGCTCGTCCCACAAACTGAATCTAGTTATCAGTGATCTAAATTCACTTCCTGAAATTAGAAATGCCATGGGAACCACCAAAGATACTATAAACTTTATTCGGGAATCAGTTTTGAGGAGGAAGTTGATACCTAATATTTCCAGACTTTGCGAGACAAGATGGAGTGAGAAACACAAAACCATCAGAGTTTTTAAAGAAAATCTTCCAGTAATTCTGGAAGCCTTACAAACATTATCTCAGGAAGGAAATAGTGCAACTCGGAAAAGTGCCTTCCAACTGCATGCGGCTACTTCCAGAATTTCTTTCATTCTCGGGATTATGTTGGTAGCCAAATACTCGGCTTTGATGGAACCCGTTGTCAACGTACTCCAATCTGTAGCTTTGGACGTGGTCAAATCCTCGGAACACGTTAAAAGGATTTTACTTTTAATTAAAAACCACCGTGAAAATCCGGAAAAAGCGACAGACGAAATTATAAAGGAAGCTACTGCTGTTGCGGAGAAAGTCGGACTGGAGGAGGACATTACATCAATGCCGCTTATTACGGGGAAACAACGTCATAGAAGCAATCATCCAGCAGAAAACCCTTCAGAATACTGGAAGAGGTCTTTAGTAATACCATACTTGGATTCAATTATCACTTGAAGTACGCTTTGCTGAAGAAAACATGCCATCATTCGCATTATCTAAGTTACACCCGGCGCAGATGCAAAAGATGTCAACTGAAAATCTGAAACAAACTTGTGAATCTATTGCCCAGTTTTATGATTTACCGAACATAAAGAATGAAATCGAACTTTGGCAGCAATTGTGGCACGATAGGCTCAATCTAACAAACCTAACAGTTGTTGATGTCCTAAAAGAAACAAATTCCTTCTTTCCTGAAACGGAAAAAGCATTGAAAATTTTGATCGCTTTACCATGCATGACGTGTACAGTAGAGCGATCTTTTAGCAGCTTCAGAAGACTAAAAACATGGTTAAGAAGCACCATGGCAGAAGATCGCCTTAATGGTCTGGCCATGATGAGTGTAGACAGAGCTGTAATAAATAAAAACCTAAATAATTTTAATGATAAAGTGGTTGAAAATTTTGCAAAAAATCCCCGCAGGTTATGTTTTAATTAAATATTATTTTTGTTAAAATAAATAATTATTACTATGTTTAAAAGGTTGATTTAGTTATTGTGCTGTTGAGGGCTTGTGAAGTTTTATACATTGATATTAGAACCGTTCTTATTACAATCGTCATCGAGGCAAAGACTTCCAAAGTGTAACGCTTCATGCTCTCGGCGTTCATATTTTTTATCCTCCATAATATTGCCCCATTGCCCCCCCCTTAGTCATAAGCTGGCAAAGCCCTTGATAACATTAGCCAAGTTTAATTTCAATTGGTGATGATGTGACTAGTAAGGCGGATGGATTACAATTGTCCTCCTACTTCTTTGACGTTATCCGCACGTGGTGGCAAAATAGATACTAGCGTCAACGCAGGGGTTTACTGTACATTAGAATTAAATCAGCCAATCACAGAAAATCCGATTATTTAGCTATGAGACTTCTATGGCGATATCAGTTGGCATTCTCATTACCGTCCTTAAGTTGCTTGTGACAACATCACAGCACATAATATTATGATTGTACGTAATAAAATCTAACCAAGTAATTTTTGAAGGAAAACCGACAATATCGCATTTTAGTTATTTTCGAGAACGTATTCAAAAGAAAAACAATGTTTGTAAGATTAGTTATGGGTTCGTCTGCCTGTCTGTCGATCACTCTGTCAACTTTCTCAGAAACCGTCTGACGTATAAACTCCTTAAAATAGTAGTGTATGTACCAAATATTTCAAATGATTTCAATATAAATTGAACTAGACATGTCCTACTCTAAGAAGCGAGAATTATTTCGAGATCTTTGAACTAAAACATTGACAATATTACACACACACTAACGTATTACGTAAGTGTAATTAAAAAGCAGTGAATAAGAAGACAATAAAAAAGAGTAATTTAATCGTTTTCAATTTTAAACAACAGTTTTTGCACGATCATGTGCCTTCCGTTTCACACGCATTCGTGTTAATTAACTCCTATTGAACGGTACAGAATTTGGTGCATAGGGCATGTCTGTACATTGCAAACGCGCATATTTTGCACAAGTTAACTCTTTGCTAACAGGGTCTTTAGAAGAATGTTTGAAAGCGAATGACGACTATCTTAATCGGTACTGTTTTGGCAATTGAATGCTTTATGACCAAAAATGGCGTCACTGTGTGACTTCAATGCCCTTTCGTAGCGAATATTTCCTTACGTAATGTTACGTAAGGGAATATATACTACTCTGTCAAGAAAGTACCGGGAAAAGATCAATAATACAAGAAATGATAGTTATTCATCCAAATTTATTTTATCACCTTCAAAGTATGCTCCTTCAGAAACGATACACTTACGCCAACGAATAATCCAATCATCAAAACATTTTTAAACACTTTTTCCGGAATTGAGTTCAGTGCTCGCCGCGAATTCTCCTTTATGTCTTCTACCGAATGAAAAAGTGGTAATTTGAGTTTAGGAAAAAGAAAGAAGTCGGCTGGAGCCATATCTGATGAATAAGGTGGTTGCTCGACGATATTTGTTGAGTTTTTGGTCAAAAATTCGTTCACAACGATGGCCTTGTGCGAAGGCGCATTATCGTGGTGCAAAATCCAAGTATTTTCTTTCCACAAATCTGGCCTTTTTCGTCGAATTTGCTCTCTTAAACGCCGCAACACGCCCAAATAACATTCTTTATTTACCGTTTGACCTTCCGGCAAGAATTCCGAGTGCACAACACCGCGATAG
Organism: Zeuzera pyrina; assembly: GCA_907165235.1. Classification (NCBI taxonomy): domain Eukaryota; kingdom Metazoa; phylum Arthropoda; class Insecta; order Lepidoptera; family Cossidae; genus Zeuzera; species Zeuzera pyrina. Next base: position 18,568,549 of record OU015624.1, read on the forward strand.
TTAAAGAAAACAGTCAACATGACTTTGACTTTGATCGACTTTGGCGTGGTTTTTTCGGTTTCGGTTCAGTTGGAATGTACCACTCCGAAGCTTGTTGTGGCAATCTAACAACATCAAAAAAAACAAAAAATTGAATTTGGAACCATAAACAAATCATCCATTCCCGATACTTTCTTGACTGAATGTATATCATATAATGTGTATATATGTGTACGTGTCTTACTTTTACGAAACTATTATTGGCGCATCATCCTCTGAGGGATACAGAGTGAGTATATGTATGTATTATTAGCCTACCTTGCTCATTCTATGGATAGTCAATAAGATAGTCAATAGTATTGTAGAAAGTACCTATTCGTAGCCAATGTCTTTTCTTCAATGTTTCAATTAATACAAAATTTCATTTAATTTAATTTTAATAAGGATGATTCACAGATATTTAAATACTATAATTTTTCAATAATAAATTAAATAATATCAATAACAAACCATACACCTATAGAACTCACAAGTAACAATTTGCTAAAAGAACTTAGAACGATTAATTAATCCATGCCGTGAGTAACAACTACTTAATAATATTGTAGCGAGCTGTAATTCGGCGCAAAAATGGTGACTTATTTCAAACCTAGTTATTTATCGAATAGGTATTTTTTTCCTATAAATCTTCTAGCAGCGGTCAAATCTGGCACATTAATCAGGACTGTGGCGTATCGACCGATCCCGAAGCAATACCAAGTAGCCCGGTGATTTATTGGCTCGGTGCCGGAACGGTAACGTCTGCCACCTGTCTGCTAGCTATTTCCAAACGAAACTTCTGCCACACTTGTCTTATAGCACCAAGACAAACAGTTTTCAGTATGCACGGCAAGGCTCTACCACTGATTGCTATCGAAGAAATCCCGAAATTATATTTCTTTAAAGCCTAATTAGTATGTGTCCAGGTCCAGGTCATTCTTTTAAATGGGACAGTATGGGCAAATTTTAAACTATTATATAAGACTTAGAGCACAGACGCTTTGAAAGCGGCTGTGCTCTAAGTCTTATATATTACAATTTTAATGCAGTTCCTTTTAAATTCAGACTTAATATAATAATCCTTTATTAATAAAATTTAATTGTGGTATATCAATCATATTTGATTTAACATTATTTATTTTACATTTAGCAACGTTTTGTTTAGAGGCGTGATCGTTCATTTGATGCATCGAGTAAATTAATAATCATTATAGTAAATCGATGATCGTTTATTTAGGAACAAAATATCTGCTTATCTCAAATAAAACCAACCGAGTTTTATTTTATATAATATATTAAAATTACATTTTTATAATTACATAAAATATTCAGGTTTACCTTCCCTCCCACTTTCATGGTTGGATGAGTGAATTTAATCTTAAAATTAGTGATACGAGTAATTCACGATTATAGTTGATGTCCTCCTTCACGAAACGAGTAGAATGGAATGTTCGAGCAAATTGGCACTTCTTCCGGTTTGTTTTTCAGGAGTTGTCTTTGTCGAGATCATTCTAAATCTATTACTGATTTGTCAATCTGATATTAGTATTTCTTCACCTACTCACTTTTAGGTGTCTGTTTCTTGTACCTGATATCTGAGACTGAAATCTGAGAAGATTCTGCTGGATTTTGAGATTATTGTTTTTCACTTTTTTTTCGTAATGACCTAGTGATGGAAGGTCTACTATGTTTTTGGTGGTGGCTGTACGGCCATCATATATAATAAAAATGAATATGTTTTCTAAAGTTGTTATTTAAAATATTCAATTTTATTATCCCAGAGCCGTGAGTATTTAATTTTATTTGGAAAAGGAATCTTTGTCAAACTTTTTGTTTTTTAAACCTTGATTCTAAGTGGTTGTTTATTTTGTTCATAGATTCAAATTCAACATGAGGAGGTATCTGTGGGCTATTTTTAATTAAAGTTTTACTAAAAAGTAAGTACCTAATTTTATTTGGAAAAGAAGTCTGTCAAACTTCTTATTTTTTAAACCTCGATTCTAAGTGGTTGTTATTTTTGTTCATAGATCCAAATTCACTATGAGGAGGTATCTGTGGCTATTTTTCATTAAAGTTTTATTATAATATTAGATGTCCCATGATTGACCTCATGGTGAGTAGGTTGTGCAATTTTTGTTATTTTCTTTTAAAGAATATTCCTTGGTATTTATTCTAGAGGAGTACCCTTAGGAATTTTGTTACAGGGTTCCATGTTTAAGTCCATTCAATCTCAGTTTCGATTCCATGTTTATGTTGATTGCAATTCCAACTTTTTTCCAAGTTTATTCCATGTTTAGTTTCATTCCAATCTCAGTTTCAGTTCCATTTTTATGTTGATTGCAATTCAAAGTTTATTCCAAGTTTATTCTAATTTAGGGATTTTATTACCCTTCAACGTTTGCAATTTTAGGCTGTACTGCCCCTATATGATTCCAATTTCAGGGTTTAACTACAGGTTAATCCTCTTCTTATTCTTATTTCAGTGATACCTATGTTAGGTTTCTAAATATATAAGATTATCTCTTAGATTGTGTTACTACCATTTTCTATGTCACTTTATATTATTATATTAATTAGTTACCATCTCGGGTAACTTTTCAGGTTGTATGTAGTAATATGTTGCCATCTTGGGTGACATTCCTGGTTTTATGCGTATTATTTAGTTACTATCTCGGGTAACCTTCTCGGACTTGTAGGTTCATTCATTTAGTTACAGGTAATGTGGACTCCTTGGATATCTGTCAAGACCATTGGAGGGACTGCTCGGCTGGCTGAGGGATCTTCTTATTTAGGCAGTCACTTTGGGCATAGTAGACACCTTAGATATTTGAACCATCGATGGGACAACTAGGCTGCCTATTTGATTACATCTTCTAGACTTCTGAGGTGTAAGTAATCTTTTATTATTCATCTCTTAAATACAAAAACAACTTACTAACATTATTCAAGTGGATTTATTTTCCTATCTTATTTTAAGAAACAATTTCATTGTGATTTTATCTCTCAGAATAAATGTCAAACTAATATTTACTATAAAATTGTAAGTCGAATAAAAAGAATTGTACCAGCCATAGTTATAAACCTCGAGATATACTTTAGAAAATATTTATTAGCTTTGTTTTTGTAATTAACGAGTGGATATTAATATATAATTGATATATACAAAGCCCATAGGGCTTATCATGGATATTAATATGTACTTATTATTGTAAATAAATTGGGGAAGGGACTGTCAAACCTTTCTTTTATTTCACAATCAAGATCGTTTGAATTAACACAGTTAAGGTGCCTTTATAAAAATGTGTACTGTATTTCTCTCCAGGATGGATTATAAGAATCTAAGAACCCAAAGATCTCATGCATACCGAATAATAATAACTATTTACAAATAACACATACATCTAGCAACGTTACAGTAACCTACATAATATAATTAAGGTTGTATTTAACAAGTTTCATTTATTACAATGTATATATTCTAATTATGTAATTAGTGTAAATCTTGTGGGTAGACAAAAAAAAAGACTATAAAATATAAAAAAATATTGTAATATTCTAAAATAATAGTTTGCGCTATTAAAATACAAGCACTTTCCTATTTTTTCATTTTTAACTTTAATGCAAACAAGAAACTAACCAAAATTTCGTTAAATTTTCACCGTTTGCTGGTCTGACGTATTACACATAGCACTCCAATAACACTGCTTTTCCGTTATATACAAAAACCTAGGAAATATTTATTAACAAATAACAAATAACACTAAATATTATCCAATATAGTAGCTGCTAAAACGTAGTGATTACTTACTCAGTGGTAGCGGCGTTGAAAATTTTTTGGTTATTTGTCAAGCGTTTTGTTTTTAATTTGCATGTCACATAAAGGTTGCTTATATTCCTAGATCAAATAAGTGTCGTAAATCAGTTCACTCAGCTTCACTCTAATATGTGAATGACACAGTACATTCTAAATGTAAAACAGAATAATAACAGAAGAATATTATTGTTTGCGATATGTGCAAACAATAATAATCTCCTATTCATTATTTTTATGTATTTTCTAAAAATACGAATTTCTACGCTTACCACGATGTTTTAATTACTGGTGTTTTTATTGAATCACAAAGACACACACGAACAAAAATTCTAAAAATGTTTGTTCTAGTAATAATTAATAAGTATGACAACTGATTCAACCATTTGCGAACTTGCGAACTAGCCTATCTCTAGTTATGTTATAAACGTCATAGTCGCCACGAAAAAAATGGGATACACATAATTTTTTTCAGCACAATATTTGCGGTCATCCTGACAATGATTTCTGCTCATGGTTAATACGATTTATGTAAGTTAAAAGAATTTAATATAAAACCTATTAATAACAATTAATTAATAAACCTATTAAGTTTGAAATGGTTAAAAGTTGTAGTAGTTATGTAAACATTTTAAAATTTTAAATGTATATAATTTAGATGATTACAAAATATTACATATATTATATAATTTTCTATAAGGTATTAAAACCACACGTTGTACACATAGGTATTTACAGTATAATCCACGATCACAATTTCAGATTGCGTCATTTTTTCCAAATATGATAAAAAGTCAATGACGTTGTCGACGTTAATGACCAATCATAAAGCACTCAATTAAAATATTTCAAGTTGTGATAATTATCACACTTTAACGTTAGACTTAGACCCATGCAACGACCCATGTTTTTGATTGATTTGGCACGGCTATTAAGAAAAAAATCCCACAATACACACGATTATTACTGGGAGTTTGACACACAAGTTTGTGTCGTCAACATGCCAATTAAGACCTATTAAACATATATAGCGATTGTTTGCCAGCTGTTAAAACGTATTAGAACACATAAAGCACCTATTAAGGACTTTCTCAACGCTTCGAGTTAATTGAGTGATACAAGGAAACATTGAAAATGGAAATGTCAAAATATAAATAAATTTTTATAAATTCTGTAATTCTTCATTGTCTACATATGCTGGTGTTCAGAAGGAAGAACAAAAATATTTAAATTTTAGACTACAGTTCATAAAATAATACGATGATTATCATGACAGTATTCTTTCGAACTTATTGTCGTAATGATGACAAAGAAGTGAAGGTGAATACTTCGGTTTTATGGTATATCTCTATACATAGATGTAATAATGTACACATTTAAAATTACCATAGCTAATCATAATCTGTTAGAGTCTGTCCGGAAAGAGAACCGTCGCGGATAACAAGTGAACTAATTACCTTTTTATTTTGGCTTGACGTTTCGACCGAGTTGGCCGTGGTCTTAAGCAAACTGTCGCAGCAAGTTTCACTCCGCCTTTTTTTTTACAAAAGAGGGGGGCAATATGCAAGCGGGTTATTCGATAGAGAGTGACCAGCGCCGCCCATGGACATCCACAACGTCCGGAGAGTCACGGGTGCGTTGCTTTCGGGAAATAGGAATAGGAAAGAAAGGAGGGGGGGGGGGGTACATGGGTACCACTCAGTTCAGTACCAGTCTGAAGTAGACTTTTGTCATTTATCCCTGATATTTGTAAATAGTTTTCGGGATACCTACACACAACACTCACAGTGTCCACGCGTTTAACCGAATGCAAAACACGAGATTTTGTTCCTTGAATCACAGGATTCCACATCGTCTATAAATTGTGCCCGTTTTCCCGATTAAAATTTGTATGTCTCTTGAAATACTCTTGATTGCAATCGCTTCGCGCACTAATCTTGGATAAAAGTGGCGATCAGTATAGAAAGGACTTGTGGGCAATGAACTCAATCCAGTGATTGGTATCTGATTGGAACAGATGTTTCGCTATCGCTGATGTGGTTATTTGCCGGTTTTTCACCGCTGCAATATGTTCTTTAACCTTTTTAGCAATAGCGCGCTTCGTTTGGCCAATGTATGAACTACTGCAGCTACAATCTATTTTATAGACTCCTGGCGTCTGCAACGGCAAAACTTTCTTTCGCATGCCCACTATGTTGTTCACCTTTGTTCCTGGAGTGTATATGATGCAGATAGAGTACTTTTTAAAACTGATCCAATTTTTTCAGTAACGCCTTTCACGTAGGGTATGTTTTAATAATAATTTTATTATTAATTTTTTTAATATACTCAGACATTTCACACAGCGCCATCTAGTCCCAAAGTAAGCAGCACAGCGCTTGTGTTATGGGTACTAGACAACTGATATACTACTTATATACTTTTCTTTTGTGAATAAATACATATTATACATAAACACCCAGACTCGAGACGGGAATCGAACCCGCAACCCCCGTTTACTTTCCGACGCGCTAAGCCATTGCGCCACGGAGGTCGTCATCGTAATCATGTAGGTCGTCGTCATGTAGGCTGGTTGTTTGCTCACCTCTGGATGTCTGTACCATTCTTAAGTCCTGCGTAGTCGGTTGAACTCGGTCGAAACGTCAAGCCAAAATGAAAAGGTAATCGCGTTAAATTTCCCGTTTTAGATATTTTATAATGCAACGCGAAAGTTTAAAAGTTCATATAAGAGAACTAATGTTATAATTTTTACGTGGCAACCGTCTGTCAAATATTACTCAAACTTGAGAATCGTCTTTTATGTCTTATCATTTTAGTATTGCATTGTTTCTTGTGATTTTGGTTAAAGACATGTCGGGACGAGGTAAAACGTTACGAAAAGATACAAAAAAGTAATATTCAATATCATTCGGTTTCTTCAATGCGAAAAAAAGCGCACAACCCAATTAGTAGACATAAGGAGAGTAACAGAGCGTGTGGCTGCTATGACAGGTATTTATCAGCGTTTTATGGTTTATATAAATGATAATTGTGTTTCTACATGATTTCAAGTCATTAACAATGTTAAAACTTTAATATTAAATCATTTAAATATGTAAAAAAGAAGAGAACTTGACAAAATTTTATTTAGTAGCAGGCTTGAATAATTTTATACATTTTATTTATAATGTATAGGCAATCTAACTTTGGTTTTATTTGCAGGTATAAGTAAAAACTTAAATACGGTTGAACTAATTTGGAGCTTAGGGAAAAGGCAACTTGCAGCAAAGAATGTCAGTCTGTCTGCTAAAGAACTGCTACCCATTATAAATGAGTGCTTCAACAATATAACTGCAGAGCAATTGTGAAATGAATGTGACCATGTCATACATCTTAAACAAAAATATTGGAAACAAGATTATAAAATGGAAGATATGCAAGAATTTGTTATAAATGTATTATTCGTTATAAATGATTCTGATACTTCAAGTTCAAAAGAAGATACAATTCTTGAATATTTATAATCAGATTATGACTATGGTTCTGATTAATGGCCCTAGAAGTACGAAGTGTATCTTTTTCTGTTAATCTTTTTCTTTCTTTTGTAAGTGTTGGAATTACATTTTTATTAGAAACGGGCTGAATTTGGGTTCAACAAATATTGTTTGAACACCTGTAAATGTATTCATCTCGTTAACTACTTGTCACTAAATTAGGAATAAACTATATCAATAATTTGTGCGTACTCGTCAGTTCCATGTAACTTTTGTATACTTAATATACAATAACTACTTATTAACTTTTTATTTTCAAACGGTTTTATTTAGCTTGCCCTGTTTGTTGTTTGGGTCAAATCTAGTAATTGAAAATTTACCCCCTTCCTGATGATCGATTGCTCTTAAATCTGGTACACATCTTTAGGTGTGATGACAATATAATTATGTACATTTAGTATAATTGTAAATTCAAGATTGCCGCCGCCACAAAATGGGGGGATTACATACTTTTTCACAATATGGGTATCAAATAAAATTCCAAATCTAAGATGGCCGCAGGTACAAAATGGCGGATTTCATATTTGTATGAAAGGGCTTTACAAGTAGAACACAGTGTATGGCGGATCATAGAGTTTAAGCAGTCTATACACTAAATAAAATGTTAAATATTAAGTAACGAAATAAAAACTAAAAACTTGAAAATAAAAAAATAAGTAAAAAAATTTATTAAGTTAAACTGTTTTATTGAAAAGAAATATAATACTGATGTAAATAATGTACTAAAAGCTAAAAAATAATTAGGTGAATCTTAGGTACTAGTCATCACACCACTCTCCTCATCAATATAGGCCATTGATCAAACTAATAAAACCTTTTAAAAAATAAAATTTCACGCGCCCTACGATTTTTTAAAGGGTTTTTTTTTGTGATCAATACCCTAGAACCCTAGATTGATGAGGAGAGCACTGTGATTACTGTTATCTAGGACCTACCTAATTATTTTTTAGCTTATGGTACATTATCTTTATCATTATTACATTTCTTTTCAAAAAAACAGTTACACTTAAAAATAATTTTTTACTTATTTTTTAATTTTAAATTTGCCGAATTTCTAACTACATACGTTATACTTTAGTTGATTCCTATCTCGAAATTTTTAACCACATGTATTATTACTATACTAAACTACTATTGAAACCATAAATAGGACTTGGCTTTTATCTTGAATATGAAATAAAATAAAGAAATCAAAGTATCAAAATCGAACAGTTGTTTCATAAGTGTAATAGCGTAACAACAACAGTAAATGAAATTCTACGAAGGTTCTCTTTCCGAACAGACTATAATTTCAGACAATTGAGGGCAGAAAAAACAATATGATCGTGTAGAACATTAATTTAAAAAAAGATAGCGGCTTTTTTCCGGATTTTCGGTGGCGAACCCAATCTTTAAAATTCGAGGAAGTCCAAAAAACGGTTTTCGCTAATAAAACAAAAAGTTGAGCTTGCGTCCAAAAAAGTTGAATGGGTAAGTTGTAGGTATTAAAATTATCTTTCAATTGATGTCCTGTGCAATCGGATTTTTGCCTTATACATGGAGAAAAACGCAAAAAACCGTTATAAATCGCGTTTTTTCATTTAATAATTTTTCATCACAGCAAATTAAAAACTTGTTACTTGGTGAAAATGTTGGTTTCGGCTATTGGAAACTGTAATTTTTTGGCGCGAAATTTTAAAAATTGTTCAAGAACATTTGCCTGAAAAAAGCGCTTTCGTATTATTGTTCCTGTACAGCTCATGTATCACGTGTAACGGATCATGTACAATTACAACTTTTACGTTGAACGTTTACATGCGTTCATGCTCTTGTCGTTCTCTGGAGTAGGAGTGGGAGGGCCATTTCACATCTTTGGTGCTACGATAATAGCTGTTCCTGGCTTGAGTTTGTTTTATTACAATTGACTGGCCCGTTGGTGCAGGGGCATATGCATCTGCTTTCCAAGCTAGGGTCCCGGGTTCGATCCCCGGTTAGCTCAATTTAGGAAACGAACTTTTCTAAATTGGCTTGGAGTCTGGGTGTTAATGGGTACTCCCCCAGAGTTTGTTGTGTGATATCCATTGTACAAGTTTACTGCTTAGATTGGGGTCACACAATCTGTGTAATTGTCTGGAGTATTATTATTATATTATTATTATTATATTATTATTATATATAAATGGCATCCTTTGATCGAATAATTAGTCAAATACTTTCTTACTATCAGTTAAGTTTTAGTTTGTTGTGCTTACATGAAATATCCGATTAATGAAAACAAAGGTGCGACCACACAGATTCGTCGTGCTTAATTAAGCTTAATTTGGATTAAGCGAACAGATATTACAGACACGTGTTTGCACAGACTTTCCTGCGATACAGAAGACTACTACGGTCTGGCTCTACTGATCCACATATTCTCAACTCGAAGCATCCGAGAGAAGTGTAGCATTCCCTCCAGAGTGACTACAAAAACGAAGTTTTCTAAAATCGCAAAATAATTTATCTGTATTGCCTCATCCAGTTTCCTTAGTATCATCGTTATATTTGTCAAGATACCTAAAGTGTGGGCCAATTCACAAAGTAACATTAAACACTCGATTTTATACTTTATATCTTTAGCGGAAGAATTATTGTCAGTGTGTAATCGTTTTGCTAAGGGTCTTACCGATCGATTAGTAGATTATTATTTCATTAAAGTGAAAGACACTTAATTGGTATTGTGTATTTACTTCATTTATGTTTAACCATGTACCTAATAGGAACATTTTGTAAAGCCATCTTTTTAAATACGATTCCTATAAATCGTATAAATAAATTACGACAGTACTTAATTATTTTATTTCTGAGATTAAAAGTTTCGATGTTGTCGTAGCTGACTTTGGATTAAACATTTAAGATATTTACATGCGAAGACACAATTTGCACGTAAAATTATGAAATTATTTATATTATTATGCAAATTATTACGTAATATTAGACCAATAAATTTTATTCAATATTTGCTCTCCAGAATGTTTAATTTACTTAGTTTGTACCTTTTTATGTTTAAAAATAATAAGTAAAACGATAGATAATACGTATAAAAACCAATTAAAATCAAACTCAAACCTGCAATTACGGTTTGACGTATTTGTAAGAAATTTAAAATAATAAAAATAAACGAAATAGTAATGAAAAACTTAAAAACCGGCCAAGTATAAATAAATGCAAGTGAACAAGTATAAATAAATGCAAGTGAACAAGCAAGTACTTGCGCAAGTGTTCCGTATCTACTTTTGGTTGATATCAACCTAAAAACAAGGCATGTTCGAGAGTTATTTTTTATGTAACCAAAACATGTCGAACACATTGCAATTCTGATATAATTTTCTACCACTAAAATTAAAAACTACAGTAATTTTTTCGGATTTTTCGAGTTTAGAAAATAAAGTGGAGAGACAAAAATTTTTAAATATTTTTTCTAACATTTGATATTTAACCTTGTAAAGTATTTAAACATATTGTTTTGTAAAAATTCTATGTACCTATACCTATACGATATCTATATACATATACTAATAATAATAATAGATATAAATATACTATAATAATATTATCTATTATTATAATAGATATAATAATAATAGATATGGATAGAAATATACAATATGTATTTTAAATTAAGATGTTTCATTTTTATTGCATTTCAGTAGTAATAAGCGCATGTACAATTTATCAATTTACAAACAAAATGAGAATATCTGGGTAAAAAGTCTCTTCTGAATCCCACTTTAGTCACCTGTTACAACAAGCGAGGACATCGTAGCCTTATTTTCTGGCCTGGACTACGTGGCTGACGATGCGGGGCTTACGTTGTCTCCGCCCTGGCGGATCGGTTTTCTTACGTTCCCGCTCGCGCCCTTTTCCTGGACTATGAATGTATTACACGGAAGACATAGTCTTCCACGACTCGTCTCTTGCCATCATAGCCACTATTAATGTTGGAAATCCAGTAACCGTGTCTAGTTAATATCTGTATCAGCCGATATGTGAAGTGTCATCGCTTCTGAAACCAGGCCTCGAGGTTTGGCAGGTTCGCGCCAATAATGCTTTGGTGAGCTTCTCGGTTTTTCCAGCCGCACGCACTATTTCATCACTGCAATTTGGCGTTTCTGCCGACGCACCTCTCTATCTGTTGCGGATGCGATTTTCCCGTCCTTGCTGAGACAGATGCACACCCTCGCATCCAATTCCGTTAGGATGTCAAGGGGCGGAATTCGAGCCAGGATCAACGTCTCGTGTGACTTGAGCGGCCATCTTGTGCTGCAGGCAAAATAGTTTAGCCAAATGGGCGCCACGTGGACGACTCTGGATCGCACCAACCTCTACGTGGAGACGGCAAACCTCCTTCTTCGGTCCCCCGAGATGTCTATGACATTCAGCTTGTATTAGTTTTATTTTTAGTTTGAGGTCATACAAACCATATACCTATGTCTGGAGAATATTGTAATATTATATTATTGTGTTTAATATACAAATGGTCACTAAAATGAACGAAGATTCGAACATGAATTCCTCTAGTAAATTCTAGTAGTACGAATTGTAATGTAGGACTACTTATGTACAACTAATTCATATCGAAACTGGTTTTAGTTCTCCTTTGCACGGACGTAGTAAGTAATCATCTATCCTAACACTATAAACAAGTAAACTTTGTTTGTTTGTATGTAATGGATAAACAAGTAAACTTTGTTTGTTTGTATGTAATGGATAAACTCAAAAACTACTCAACCAATTTTAAAAATTCTTTCACCTGTAGAAAGCGTCATCATAAACAAATAACGTGGGCACTATTTATTTTCAAAAAAATTTCTACCCGTGCGTCGCCGGGGCGGGTTGCTAGTATATATAAAATAAAATTTGAAAGAGAATCGACGTTACCTTGTTTGATATGTTCAAAAGAATGCGTCAAAGTAAACATTCCCTTGGAATAAAAAAGTGCGCAAATATTAACGAAAAATCGTAGTCGTGTCGTTGAATGAAAAAACTTTATCAACAGAAATATTCCTCGTTGACTGAACAAAGTTTTGTCTTTGTCATGTAGGAAAGTAAGAAGAAAGGGATCGTTTGTCTCCGAAGAGTAGAAGATTTAGCTGCGTATTTTGCATCTCTCGTAATAAATATTCGCAAGCGCAAATTGGCATGACTGAAAGGAATATGAGCTGATAAAAGTAATAAATATAAACAGTGATTTGAATTCCACGAGATCAAACAATGTCCATCGCCCTTAGGAGCAATAGTCACTATTGGATAGCTTGGTTCTCCGGCAAGGTTTTATGCTACTACTTATATATCCATACGTGCGAAGCCGGGGTGGATCATTAGTAATTTTATATTTACGATGTTCTGAAGGCCAGCAAACTGAATGTGAATTCGCAGACTATATTTTTTGTCTTAGAAAAATTCGCCATTTTTATATTAAGAACCTATACTTTATGAGTATAGTTTGCAACGGGGCTTGCTCAGGCCGGCAGAGTGAGGTGTGGGTTGAGTAATTGATGATGTTATTATTACTGTCACCTGGAGAGTGGTGTACCTAATTTGTTTAAGGGCGCCTAGTACACCTCTGCAATCGACATCTAATGGGATATTTATAGAAAGTTAATTAATTAGACATCAGAAAAACATCACACGAAGAAACAACATTTATTTCTTATAACTTAATCTCTATGGTGGATTCAATCAGTTCACTATGTATTTATTATTAAAGTTAGTAACAATTTAAAAAAGATTAAATGCTATGGTTAAACAACATTATCATGTTTATTATTATTATATATATGTTAAATAAGAACATCTATTATCTAACAGCACTTAAATATTAATTAGTTTACAGAATAATTCATTAGTATTAAAGTTTTACAACTATTGAGCTCAGATATTACTTGTTATAGTTACAACAACTTAATTTATTTATGTTATCTTAAATTAAAGAGAAGTGTACCTAGTTATAAAGACTTAGACACCATTACCTTGTTTATGTACTGCATTTAAATTCTTAGTGTTACAGATACATAAACCCAAATACATTTTATATCTTATTAATCAGTATTTCATTTCACAGAGAAAAATATATATTAGATACACAATACCTTTATGTGGAGCTAATATCTAACAGAGAATCATTTATTAGTTACAAGCAGAGTGTTATCAGTTTTATCACTGATCAATCTAAAGAAGGAGGTGGTCATCCACCAACTGCACCTACTCCTCAGTCTTCCCCTTTGTCGAACATCTACTAGCATCACAGCACCCACATGCCCCGGTCCTCAAAGATTCCCCCTTAACAGGAACTGTGACCTGGCCACGCGATATAGCACCCAAGTGAAGTCATATAGATTCATATAGTGATAGTCAGAGTAGTGCACCAAACCATTCTAAGAACTATTTTGATTAGTTCATACTGAAGTTTAGATGAATGTTGAATAGATTTTACTACTATTCCAAAGTATTCATTACATATAGGGACAGGAGGTCCCCCTGGTTTCTTTATGTGTCCTTTGAACTCTGTAACAAGCACATGTAGACATTAGGATCCTATTCCCTAGTCCTATCATCATTGCCTGCCCTTATCTACAGCTATAGTACTCACCATGGGATCCACCATGAGATTACCTCAACTACTTTAACATATTATTAACTTAACTAACTCATTTATTCTAATTGGGGTTGCTATTCCCAAACAAATATAGCTAAGACTATCCTAGACGACATGTGGCCTAACTTTAAGTTTCTTCGTGAGACCTTGATGAGGCAGCTTGTCCCGCAGCAGAGAGAAAAGAAAAAGGAAGCTGTCGGATACGAGACGCTTTTTATACCCCACGACGAAGGTCACCTATGCTCCTACTCCTGGAACAACTGGTGCAGGGACAGTGGTTGACAAACCCTATCTAAAATTACACCTACCTAGCGAGTCGATAAGATTCATTAATTCTAAGTGTATGACGTTTATGTCAACTATAGTTTTATTATTATTCGTTAGTACTAATAAGTGTATTAACTAGAGACTTAATATTTCATTAATTTAGAGCTTAATCTATCTGAAAGCAAAGGCTACATATTTAGAGTCTATCGATATGTTTATCGAACATATCTTTACATCCATACTTCTAAGTATAGATAATCTAGACCAGCCATTCCCAAAGTGGGCGATAACGCCCCCTTGTGGGCGCTGCAGGCCTAAAGGGGGGCGGTAAGAGACCCAGAAAAAAAATGGGGGCGTTGTGTAGAGGCCTGGGGGGTGATTTTTAATTTCATTTAGCTAGGAGGCATCTTAGACAACGACTGCATGAGCTCTCGACTCAGTAGACAAAATAAGTTTGGGAACCAGTGATCTAGACCAACGGTACATTTGTCATCGAAGCCGTGTGCGTGTTCTAGAATGTTGTAGAAAGTTCTATTTACAAACGAATTATTACAAATAATATTACTAAAGGAGGTCTAGATAATTCGTAGGTTATTATTTTTACATTAATATTACTCAATACTCAAAGATACTATAATTATTACAAATTTGTTCCTGCTGAAAGGCTTACGGTCAATGCTTCAAACGTGATTCAAGAAAGCTAAACTGGTCTACGTTGTCCATGTCCGTCTGTCACAGTGAATGTTGTTTGTAAACATTTAGGTTAAACAAGGAATGCTTTATTTTCTAGATAACAGAAGTTAAAAGTTAACTTATCTTGTAAGTAATTACGTGCATCTATAAATATTATGTTATTGTTCTCCATGTCGGTGGAGACTCAATATGACTGCTACAACTTTATGAGTATACTTTATGAGTATCTTTATTATAAAGATCAAATAGCCAGAGTGTTAGCAGAACGGAAATGTGAAAAGCACTTGCATACCTAGGCGAAAACGTGCGAAGAGAATGGTAAGATTTGAGGAAGTGAGAAAGGTATGTAAAGACCGCGACGCTTGACGCTCCGTCCTTTCTGACTACCCCGTTAGCGATGCAGCGTGAAGATATATACATTAGGGTGTGCCAAAAAAACCCGATTTTTTTTTTACTCTCAGCCCAAAATATCGTAGAATATGTCCAAATAAAGCACCTGTCCAAACGGGAGCTCTTAATAAAATGATATTGAAGTTTACACTAATTTATAAAATGATAAGCTCGTATATTTAATATAAGAATAGAAATTTGACACGAGGAAATTATTTGTTCAAAATTTAATGCTGAATAAGGTCCATTTATTTATTTTATGAAAAAATAAAATCTTCATGGCTTGTAGAGGTAAATAATGTAAAAAAGTCACATTTACCGTGTTATTTAAATGGGAAAACTTCAGGTTCGATGGAGAACCTCTTAAAATTAAAATTAAGAGCTCCCGTTTGGACAGGTGCTGTATTTGGACATATTCTACGATATTTTGGGCTGAGAGTAAAAAAAAAAATATCGGGTTTTTTTGGCACACTAATGTACATATATACTTTATGAGTAATATATAGGTATATTTAGTAACAATCATATTGTATACAGATATAAATGATGAAATACGTAAGCAGACATGAATGGAATTTATATATATGATTTTCGGAGAATATTGAATACTATGAATGTCTTTATAGCAAAATACGTTACATCATAATATGTACGAGTATAATATGCGTAGCGTATGTTATCGGTTTTTTTTTCTCTTTGCAGATTGCATTTAGCCATTGACCAAGTAAATATGAGTTGAAAGTTAGGGAAACGAAGTTTCCCGCTCTTTTTCTTTTCTTCTTCTTCCTTTATGGCATGGCGCACAGTTTAACGCATTTGCCAATTTCACGTATTAATAAGTAATCCATAGTGTAGAATCACAAGTAAATTAGTTTTTTCTTATCATAAAACTCCTCCAGTAAAGTGATAGTAGGCTTTACTAAAGTTATAAAGGACTTCTTGGAAGAGCGCGAATACTTCAGCTAAACATGTTTATTTAGATCTCCTCCATTCTTGTCACTTACACAGAACTTTAAAACACAATATACTATCACTGTTGTACTTTAAAACTCCTAAAAATGTAAAAAATAGAAAATTTAAATAAAATGACAACCTCACTTCTCCCGTTCCCGCCAAAAAGTCCATTGTTATCGGTTATATACCTACATTATTATCCAGACATAATAAAGTATGTAATTCCAAGAAAAACACAAGTGAAACTTATACTTATAAAACTAACATCTGCTGAATTACACCGAATCAATTTTGATGCTGTTTTTACTATAATTTTTGCTATAAGATTATTAAGTGCATTTAAATAGGCCTTCTGCGGTGCCCGAGTTTTGAATTTGTATTAATTTACGAAGATCATTTTTCTTAATTTAAATTTTGGGGTTATCCAATTCAACACTGCCGCAAAAAATAATATTATGACGCCTGTGTACGTTTTTGAGATACTGTATAAGCTGAAGTTATGCATGGACCACAATTCTTGGCGTCTCGTCCTCTCGGTCCACTCCTTTAGCGGTGTAGCGTGAACATATGCATGTACAGCTTACATAATTGATTAATAGAGGAAATTGTTACTAATGATATAGCACCACAAGGACTCTAGATAGCTCTTAAGATACGGTGAAGCAATAATTGGGGCAATTAACGCCGTTCATTATTATGGTAATTTACGTAACACTGGAGCATATTAGACGTAATATACGAACTAAGCCGAATAGGACCATAGATATGGAGTGGATGATAGAAGTGCATAGTTGGAAAGGAGTTGTGATTCGAGGCGAGCAATGCTTCAACGAACTGCAGTTAAAGCAAAGGTTTTTTTTTTAATAAGTTTGCAGATTCAGCTAGTTTTAGTTATCAAAACGAAATGTTATCAAAACGTATCTAACTTATGTTTTCACTGAAACGAAACGAAACACATCTTTGATTCTAGGCAGTGAGTTGATTATTGACATTGATTGTTATAACAACTAACCTGTTTCTCAACAACTACAGCTGACGATTTTGAATAAACAATTAAATCAAGTCAATGAGTGACCCGCTATCCCAGAAGAAACTGCATAGCTCCTAAGATTAGTAAGGTGAATTGGTAATGAGTAGATCACATAAGACTTACCAATAACAGCCAATAACAGTTGGATATTATTATTATTATTATTTTTTATTTCATGTAAGTGGCTATGCAGGTCCTACCAGACCTATATCACTGCGACCAAACTTGATCTATTGTGATCGCCAATGTGTTATAAAACACTGCCAAGTCCCACTGTAGTCTAAAACTGCAAGGTATTCCTTGGAGTGATATGCTGAACCTCCTCCGGACTCAGAAAATACTGGCCGAGGCAGGATCGACGAGTGCGCATCAGTGGTCCGCAGTCACACAAAATGTGCATAGGCGTTTCATCCGCCTCCCGGCAGTACCGGCACAATCTTGTGTTGGAGAGCCCCATACTAAACATGTGCTTATTTAGGCAACAATGCCCAGTAAGTGCCCTAACCAAGATACGCAAGTTGCTCCGGCTCATTGCCGTGACACTAGAAGCCACCTTGCGATTATATGGCTTTATTAGGGCTTTGGAATGCTCCTGGCCCGGTATATTCTTCCAATAATCGCAAGACGCTTTGAAGCAGGATTTCCACAAAATCAGTTGAGCCTGGCTTTTGGGGATACCACAAAAAGGTTCTGGACCAATAAATGTGATTTTGGTGCCGGCTCTTGCGAGTTCGTCGGCATCTTCATTGCCTACGATGCCCGCATGGCCAGGAACCCATCTTAGAATCACTCTGTTTTTATTTCCCAGAGTGTTTAAAGTAGTCACGCAGTTATTAACTAGCCTCGATGTGATTACATTCGAGGCCAATGCCAAAAGAGCTGCCTGACTATCAGAGTGTATGTATATAGTTTGGTTTACGTAGTGCTTTTTAATGTTAATGTCCGCACATTCAATAATGGCGAACATTTCAGCCTGGAAAATGGAGGCGTACCTCCCAAGATTCAGGCTCCTCTTGAAACTTGGGCGCACTCCAAAAATTTCACATCCTACGTCGTTATCCGATTTTGAGCCATCGGTGTACCAAAGTAGACCGCCAGGTTTCCAGGTCATTCTTCCTTCAATCCAGTCATCCCTGGAAGGCATCTCCACTATAAAATGTTTTTCGAAGGTACACCGCGGGAGCATAACGTCAGTGGGCATACTCAGAATCGGAATATTCGTTACTGAGTCTTGAAAAGATCTCAGTTTCTGCGATAGCCATTTCGTTCCGTCCTGGGCGGATAGTTTATGAATACGGCTCTTCGCCTCCTTTAACACATACAAGTGAAGGGGCGGTAGGTTCAGCAAAGCATTTAACGCCGCACCCGGCGAGGTCGACATGGCTCCGGTTGCTAATAGACAGGCGGTTCTCTGCAAGCCACCTAGCCCTAGTATCACAGTCTTCTGGTGGGCTTTCTCGTACCAGACCACAGAGGCATAACTAATTGTCGGCCTCACAATGGCTGTATACAGCCACAGAACGACTTTTGGGCTCAGACCTCAGTTGTTCCCTGCCATCCGACTGCAAGTACCTAAGGCAATTTTTGCCTTTTGCAAGGTACTTATGATATGACTGTTCCACGTCAGGTTTTGGTCAATTATAACACTCAAATACTTAACTTCAGTGGAAAAAGGTATCGATTTACCGTTTAGTCGTGGAGCTACCAACCTATCCAGGCATCGCTTCCTCGTAAACGGCACAATTACTGTTTTATCAGCATTGATCGATAACTCGTTCTCTCTACACCATTCAGTGATAGTGTCGAGGCCTCGTTGCATAACACAAGAAATAGTGTTTAGGCTGAAACCTCGGACTATAACTACCAGGTCATCTGCATATCCCTGAGTGTCAATCCTAAGGTCAGCCATTTTATGCAAGAGCTGGTCCACTGCGAGGGTCCATAGAAGGGGTGATAGAACGCCACCTTGAGGACATCCTCTCATTGTGGAAAATGTCGAGGCTGTTTGACAGAGTGCTAGTTTGGCTCCTCTGTTAGAGAGCATCGAGCGTACCCATCTAGTAGTTGTAGGGTCAACCATCTTGGATTCGAGACCCCTAACTAATGTACTGATGGGGGTATTATCGAAAGCTCCCTCTATGTCTAAGAAGGCACAAAGTGCTACTTCTTTATCTTCAACTGCCTTTTCTACTCTGTCAATGAGACTGAGCAGAGCAGTTACTGTAGACTTACCTCTACTATAGGCATGTTGAGTATGATGAATAGGTATTGTAGCCAATGGCCCATCCTTAATAAATCTGTCTAAAACCTTTTCCATGGTCTTTAACAGAAACGAGCTAAGGCTAATGGGCCTAAAGGACTTTGGTAGTCCGTAGTCCCTTTTCCCCGCTTTAGGTATAAATATTACCTTTACTGTAGACCATGAATCAGGTATGTACCCCCAGGCATAGCTAGCTCTGAAGATATTAATAAGGTGCGGCAGGAGGACATCAGTCCTTTTTTGTAGGTGTATGGTACGTACATCATCCTCTCCGCAAGTTTTATGTGGTTTGAAAGAGTTGATCGCCCACTTTATTATGTTAGCTGTTATTAGTTTGACCGCTCTATGCTAGTCCTCCTTCTGAGGTCTATGTAGGGTGGTCTGTGGTGCAGAGTCCGATCTTTTACGGATTGCCCCAGGAAAGTGGGTCGTTGCCAACAACTCTAACGTTTCGTTTTCACATGTTGTGAACAGTTGGATAACTATGGACGTCTCGTGGTGACTACGAAGAGGAAGTCGCAATGAAGGACGACATTACACACTGTAATAGGGACTAAAGACATAGTCAATGTTGCAAAGAGCCAGTGGCTCCGACATGCACAGAACTGCGAGTTTGGATAGGCGGGCCCTATATTCAGGAGTAAACGATTTCCGGCTGACATGTTACGAGATCTAACTGAAAAACGCGGTGTAGCATGACCTCTGCAAGATGGACTGAGCATTTAGTAAAAATCAAGAAGAGCAAATAGTTTCAAACGCCACCGATCGGAAAGCTTTTACTATGTAGGACATCTTTTGGGTGAAATGATGATCTGATCTGAATAATCTGACTAACTGGCCTGTGTAACAAAGTATAGGTTCAATTCTCGAACAGGATAAATATAGTTAAATCATTTCGGCGTTTCAAAAAATTTATTTTATTTTATTTTATTGATATTTACTACACATACAAACATTATAACAGAAAGATACATACAGAAAGGACGAGCAAAAGATACAGCTTATTTCTAAAAGAAATTTTTTACGCAGACCTGCGAGAGTGACATATTCAAAGTAGAAACGATACACACTATGTGTATTTCGCATATACATGTCCATCAAATACAATAATATAAATTACATATTATATCTCATACATATACTATTACACAAATATAATAAATACTATATATGTGTATATATATAATGTTATGAAATGTAATGATCGACGTACGTTAATGAGATGTCGTGTAACCTTCAAGCTTTCAGGATTTATGATTGGTGTGTTTTGTACACCTAATTGGGTGCGCACGATAGTCTGCCTCCACGTGTGCGGATGGGGGTTTTCAGTCCAATGGGAAATCACACCCTGTTAGAACGTAAATTCTAGACGGTGCATCCTGGGTCACTGCTAGTAACTTTCTGGTGAGTACTGGACTCTTGCTAGTAGTGGGCAAAAAACTATGATAATGCCGACAAACTCGTAAGAGCCGGCATCAAGATGACATTTATTGGACCAGAAATTTTTTGTGATATTGCCAAAAGCCAAGCTCAACTCATTTTATGGAAATCTTGTTTTAAAGGCTCTTGCGAGTATTGGAAGAATATTCCATGACAGGAGCATTCCAAAGCCCTAATAAAGCCATATAATCGCAAAGTGCCTTCTAGTATCACGGCAATGAGCCGGAGCAACTTGCTTATCTTGGTTAGAGCACTTACTGCACACTGTTGCTTAAATAAGCACATATTTTACATGGGGCTCTTCGACACAAAATGGTGCCGATACTGTCATGAGGCAGATGAAACGTCTATGCACATTTTGTGTGACTGCGGGCCACTGATGTGCACTCATCGATTCTGCCTAGGCCAATATTTTCTGAGTCCGGAGGAGGTTCAGCATTGATATGCTGAACCTTGTAGATTGATGATTCCTTAGAGATCACTCCGTAGAATAATTTGCAGTTTTTGACTGCAGTGGGACATGATAGGTTTTATAACATAATGGCGATCACAGTAGATTAATTTTGGTTGTAGTGATACAGGTCTGGTGGGACCTGCACAGCCACTTATATGAAATAAAAAAAATATACATATAACGTTTTTTTATTTCAATATTTTGCTTCCTAACAGATCTGGGAGAGAAAGAAAAATATAGAATACCTACATATCTTTCGGTGCAGATCACAAAACTTGGCCAAGGGATAGAACTCATTAGGAGATAAGACAGCAATCTGTCATTATCTAGTTCGTCTTGGTGATCTGTAAGCTCAAGTCCCAATTTCGTCAACGTATGACTTAGTTGTAATTTGATGTTCTGTCCGCCCCATATGGAAAAAGGTTATGTATATAATTAAGATATATAAGTTATGAACGCATGTATACTCAAACGAAATCTTTTTTTTATATTTTATTTAGTACACATGAAAGTTATTTTTGTGGAAGACAATGGATCGGAAGTTACGAAAACTACAAAATGGATCGTAGCCTGAGTTTATAGCAAAAGTAATAGTGAGGTCATAATATTTATTAAAGGCAGGAATATTCACCAAAATTAAACCGATTTCAAAATAAAAATACGGAAAACTATACAATAATTATTTATCTTTAATCATAATCAAAACTTAAATACAAAAATAACTTCTTCTGTACGACACAAATAAATAATAGTACAATTTTTGACACTTATTGCAGTTGGTGCTGAGGCTACCGAACTAGTAGACTTTCTGTTGTTTTTAATTTTAGTTTGGCACCGATTTTAAAATAACTGTAAAATTTAATTACATAGGTGTTACAAAGTTATTATTGTACTTGAGTTTTAAGTAATAAAGGATAAATAATGTATTGCTTTTAGTGTTTTTATTTAGAAGTCGGTTTAATTTTACTTAAAAAATCCGTCCCGGACATTCATACATACATTCAAATTAGAAAGGAATCATCGAAATAGGTGCACAAATGGCCTAAAAAATCACTGTACACACAAAAAAAGATTCCGACGAATTGAGAACTTCCTTTTTATGGAGTTCGTTAAAAATATTCTTAAATATTCTTAACGGCGATGGTTTTCTAGGAGTCGATGTATTAAAATTAACTGAGCTCCTCTCGGAGGCGGAAAGCCGCTATGGTTACCATACATGATCTATTGTATTTCATAACATCGATTTCTAAACTATCCAAATTGTAGAGCTACTACTATACTAATATACTACACGTATATTTATGATTTTAATCGCACTAGAATTTCTCCAATAGGATTTTTTTTTTATTGTTATTGTAATACGAAATATTTTTAAATTTCAGTGCAGTTTTCAGTGACTAAAATATTTGTGCTGATTATTCTGGAATGAAATTATTAAAATTTAACCCAAGGGTTTCCACACGAGTCTTGCTTCAAAGCATACCGATCATGCCAATTTAAGGGTGAAATTAACGTAATATTTTTAAGGACTTCAAATATGCGGAAAATGCGAGGTACCTAGTTACTTTCTCAAAGCTTTTGTCAACCCTGCATATAATATGGCGAACATTCCTAATAATTATTTCAGGTTAACGAACTTCCTGTGGTTTTAACTGAGTAATATTAAAATAATTTTCTGGACTACTATGTGCTACATGTTATAAACTATGTCTATTTATATACGATGCGATGGTTGATATCGATGGTCGATGGCCATCTATATTTATGTATGTAATTATACTTACATATACGAGATAATGCGTACTGATATGTATATTATTAAAATAGAAAGTATTTTGCTTCAACACCTAGCAAGGCTGAATCACTTGATATGTGTAGGTAGATACCTATATATTTTGCTATACGTAAAGTATTGGTTTGAAGTTTCCACTAAGTTGCACCGAGTTGGTCTCAAGCAAACTGTTTTTTGAATTTGCAATTGTTTTTCAGATCTATACTTTTGATTGTTTGTTTGTAATGGATAAACTCCAAAACTATTGAACCGAATTCAAACATTCTTTCACCTATAGAAAGTTACATTATCGCCAAGTAACATGGGTTATGTTTTATTTAAAAAAAATTCTACCCGTGCGAAGCGGGTTGCTAGTATTTTATAGTGCATCGCGAGAGTTTAAAAGTTAATATTGCAATTTGATATACATAGTTTGTAACGTTCATTAGGAGTAAATATAAAATTAGATTCCGTATTGTAACAATAATGTTCAATTATTTTTAACGAGCTATGTGTATGTTAAATGAGTATTTAATTTCATGAAATCAGGAATTAAATAAATACCAAGATTAGTCAACAGAGATTCTAATAACTTGCGAATTTAAATGATCCTGTTCAATATCTTTAATGTTTTTTTACTATCAGCAAACATTTCAATAGATTTAATGTAAACGTAAACGTTCACTGATAAAGCATTTACATGTATATTAAAGACAAGGTCAAGTTCGCAGAAGCGAGGTCAACAGTTCAATGTATTGTCTGAAAATTTATATAGGAGATATAATTTTATTTTCTTTTATTAGATATAATTTTATTTATTTTCCTAAAAAAATGCTGTACGGTACAAATAAGAAAATAAAATCAAACAGTTTAGTACAAACCTACAAAATTTCTGTTAATTGCGTACATACCTACTTTATTACTATTTTTTTTATTAATACTTGCACTTTGATTTCCAAATTAAAAGTAGTAGTTAAATAAATAAAAACTACAAAGCTGGTACTATTTACCATATTATCCCGAAGAGATTAAAAAAATACTTATTTACATATTCATGACGGGTTTTTTTTGTAAAATATTTAGTTATGTTTGGTCGAAATATTTCGTGAATAATTGTTTATATTAGTTTCTTCATTTACATTACCGATGTCCATAATTATGTACACGTGTGAATTTATTGATCGATTAATAGGTATAACAGGTTACCGGGTTACCATCTCAACTGAATAGAGTCGAACATATTCTTTATTATTTATAAATGACTAATTTAAGCGAATTGCCCCATTTAATGTATTTGAACAAAGACATTTTTGAGTCACAAAGAATGTGTGTATGTTAGTGAGTCACAAGGAGCTTTCACTTAAAAGGAGAATTTTTCGACTGATCATATTCATTCGAGACGGGTACCCGCTCGATACGTTTTTTATTATTATAATATTTTGGTTCATGCTGTATAAAGGCGAAGTGATCACAGATAAACGTCTAGTCAGAAGTGATTCTGTGTGTTTTGATTTGTGATAATACAGAAACATAAATATTATTCGTCAGTTATAAAAAGACTCAGAAGTAGTCAGTGGTGTGAATAAAATGGATTCGATTTTAAGGAAAGTTCTCTCAAGTTTTCCGCTGCTTATATGCAGTGTGATTTCAATGTCAATTAAAGGGCCGGCATTGACAAGATATGATCCGTGTGGTTTGGGTGCGTTACATTTCGATAGAATAACAGAAAATAATTGGCAAGGAGTTGTAAACCTAGGACTGTACCCAAATTTAGTAGAGGTGGAAATCGGAATAACATTTGAAAATTCTGTACAAATATATGGGGTAAGAGTTTTCTGTACTGATGCCTGTTCTAGGCATTATGTAATATATACAATATCCAAATTCTAAATCACAACGTCTAATAGTGTTATGAGTAAAACGTTTTTTTACACTAAAGCCGATTTTCTTAAAATTTTCTCAGAGTTCCCAAAACACGAGTATGAGTGTAAAAGATGACTGGAAAACATTTATAATGAAACCCAGAACTGTCATCCCTAAACGATACATTTTTTATTTGAAAACGACGAATTCAACAGAGAGTGATAGCGATGTACCTATCGTTAATCTGTTCTCATTAAACAATATTATTTTATGTAATGATGATATAAAGGTAAGGTTTAATACGTTATAAAATGTGGAAAATCTGCTGCTTGAAGTCTTAATTAGCGGTTTTTTAATGTCGATTTTTATGAACAGTTGAATTTTCAAAACTTTGTGTCAGTTTACATAAATATTTACGTATTGCTTTTTTTATTTTTTTTTAATTACCAAATTTTAGTAGTTACATGTTAAAATTATAATACTTTAGTAATGTCATTGTACTCTTTGAGATTATAGACATATAAGTGGATATTTTCAGGGATCACAAACAATTGCTTCTTTAAACGTAACTGAACATGAACAAGATAATTACAAGCACGTGTGTGGAAGGCGATCGCTAGATCATACCGAACTTGTCTCAGTTAGAACTGAATCTGAAGCTGGGGACTGGCCTTGGCATGTCGCTATTTTGATAGAGGATCCCAATACTGCGGAAGAGAGATACGAATGCGGCGGAAATATTATGTCAAGGACAGCTATTGTGACAGGTAGTTACTATACATATACTATACAATGTTTTTGAAAGATACATGAAATGTATTCAAATACTTGTATGAATGCATGAGTAATCAACAGGAAATTGTTTGCATATGTAGCTGGCTGATTTTTTGATCAACAATGTATATAGGATGATTTTTTACATCACAGTAAAAATAAAAAAAATGCATAATTCATCAGTGAATGACAATGTTGGTACCGTTTATATAGTAATTCGAATCGCTACATTAAATCATCATATAAAATAACAATGAAAAGTTTAACTTGTAATTGATTTAATATTGTAAAGAAAAGTATTTAAAAGAAATTCGGAGCTCGAAGATTTCTTCGACCTCAGAATTTTTTTAAATACATACATATCTTTGTAATGAGCAAATTGGATTATTAAGAAATCAACTATGTCGTTACTATTGTTACTCTATTAATTATATATCATTTCAGCTGGCCATTGCGTAAGCAAAAAAGGGATAAAAATAGATCCTAACAGAGTCATCGTTGTAGCAGGCATTAACAATCACAAAGATGTAAATCAAATTGGAAGACAAAGGTTCACAGTGAGTAGAATTTTATACATCAATTTCTGTCTTATCTTGATGTACACAGTAAATTTATATTATGGTTATTTACGTTACAGGCTGAAGAAGTGATACTTCATCCGAGTTATTCGGATAAATTGGCTACTGCTGACTTAGCAGTAATTAAAGTGAAAACAATGAGATTTACCGAGTATGTCCAACCAATTTGTGTTTGGGGGCCTGCTTATGAAAAAACTAAGCTTTTTGGTGAGCAGGCTACGGTTAGTAAAAAACTGTAGAAATTAAATAAGAGCAATAAAAGGTTACGAACAAAAATACTTCGAAATTAGTTCAAACTTGCCAAAGTCATGATATCTTTGGGATGATGAAGATTCACTTATTATTGGAGCAGTTTACGAGTAATAATTTTTTTTAAAATTTGGCAATGTCAGTAGGTACATTGCAAAGTAATTACTGGTATTGATATTGTCTATTGGACGTCTCGGACTCTATAACTGCAACTTCCTTTAACATCAAAAGTAAACCTAAATAAATATAACTGGTGAATTTCGCAAGTGGTGAATTTCGTTTGAGTTTTAAGTTGAGTTTAACATGTATATTAACATATACATAAATAGAAGTCTTAATAATATTTCCAGAGTTTTATATTACATTTTTTTATGAATATTTTTGTTTTCTTAATCCAGGTAGTAGGCTTTGGTTCAACAGCAGAGAACAAACCGTCAGATGTATTAAGGTCTGCTTACACAATAGTTCAAAACGATACCACGTGTATAAACTTTGCGCCTGAAGTGTACGAAGAATTGATGAATGAATTCACTTTTTGTGCTGGTTATGGACCCAGTTCAAGTAAGTATTCCCAATATTTTTCGTAAATTAAATTCTGATTACTTTCTGTATATCTTAATATGATAGCGAAGTTTCAAGTGAAGAGAAGAATTGTTGGCGATGATTGCAATATAGCGTAACTAGGTCTAGAGGAGGAAAACGTACTTAAATTAACTTAAAAAATATCTTTATTTTAACACAATTAATTCAAGTCTTAGCTTGAACCAAGAACATATGCTTTTTATACGTAATTATGTTTTGTGACTAGTGGTTTTTTATTTGTATATTATGATTTTAACTTCAGGTATAAATCCTCGAAACGGAGACAGTGGTGGAGGCATGGTTATGCCAACTATGCAATCAGATCACAAAATCAGCTGGTTCTTACGTGGCGTCTTATCCAAATGCGGCGTCTCTCCTGGCCACAATGAATGTGATCCCAAGTACTATGTTGTGTATACTAACGTTGGACCGCACTATGGATGGCTTTACCATCATTCTGGGTTACGGTTTAAGAGCAATATTGTTGAATGAATTATGAAACATAGATATGTGATATTAATATTTAATTACACTATAAGATTTTAAGGACCTTCATAGACTAAAGACATGCAATAGTCCGGCGATATATACCTACATTTTATGTCGTATTGCATCACACACTTGTACTGCTTCAGTGATTTCTCCGGCATGTTTATTACCTAACTTGCAGTCTTTTTGTGATATCTGCTGTCAAAACGAGAATTTGTGTAATGTAATTTGTACAGTAGCGTTAAATTATAGCGAAAAGTGGATTTTGCGGTTATAGCGTAATAAACACACAATAGTCATACATGATACCAATTTTTTATTACAAATAGTCACCTGTGACTGTGTGAAAATAGTGGTCGCGTGGCTGTCTGCAAATTTTTAGGTAATAACCACGTGGGGTGCAAGTGTGTTTAAGTGTGTGTGATAAGTGATCTTAGTGATGCACTTAAGGCAAAAAATAGAAAATATTTGAAATATGTAATATTCCTTTTCGATTTGGTTACGACATGTGGGCACTGATTTACCATGTGGAGGGTAGAGGTATTTATATTATTGTTCGCCATGTCTAACATAATTTTAATGTGATATAGACCATATAAGAAATATAAAATTGCTCAATAATTACTTTAAAAATAAATTCAGATATATTTATAGGATAATATAATATTTGTATTTTAATTGTAATAGATTTGGAATGCTGTATGTAATAGATTAAGTTTTCAACAGCCATAAACTGTCACAAAAACATTAGCATTTTATACCGAGACTACTACAAAAAGTTTGTAATGCATTTATTATTTCTTATAGTTGATATATTATTTTATTGAAAATAAATAATTTCGTGTTTGTGTAGTTTATGTATTAGTAATATACATCCATTCGCGAACTAAAATACTTATGTTTTACCATTCAATTTATCACCTCTCATAATATTATAACGAAAAAAAAAGAAATACCTAGGTAAGCACAAAATACTCATTGGATTTTAAAACAATATGGATCATAATTAAAAAAGTTTTATAACGAAATTGAAGTCAAAGGACGTAACAGAGTCTGCAAGAAGCGTGCTATCTTTTTCTTCTTTGTTCGGTGACAGATTTTAATAAATTATATGGAAGAGTGTACCAACTGACGCGGTATCACATTTTGATGAACTTTGCCTGGTTTCAATAACTAATAATTTTAATGTTTTATTTTGGAATCCAAAAAATATGAAAGAATCAACTGTATACTACAAGTATTGTCTTGTCAACATCCATCTCAAATCTTAAAACAAAGAATTAACTGCTTTGAAATAAAAAATTATAGCTCAGTTTTCTGTTGCTGTTTTCACATTAAAAAAATATGAAAATAGAGATCCAATCGTTTTTATGTCCATGTTTTTACCCAATTTTTATGACTTAAAACAATTGAATGCAAGGATTGTATTATGAATTTTATTTAAAATACTGCTTCCAACTATTTGACCACAATATCGAAATTAGAGGACGAAAATAGCTGCTCCAGAAGCTTTTAACAATGAAGCACAGGCGTGTAATTGAATTTCTGAAGCGCAACACGTCTTCACTGAAATGAAGGCCTTCTCAGTTAATAATAAATTACTCTCATGCGGCAGTATAAAGATGGATAATTTAGGAATTACCATGGCAATAAATAACAGACACAATATTAATAACATGATTTAATTGTGAGACATTAGAAGCATATAAAAGTACACTGCATTCGCTAAATTTGTCACCGATTTAAGACTATTCGCTGAAAGTGTTAAAGTTATAAGTCTGTCTCCGTTATTTGTTACGACAACCACAATTAAAAACTAGAAAATAACTGACAGTACATACCGGTCATTAGAATTAAACTGTCTCTGTTTACCTCACCTGACTACACTGCTGTAAACGACTCTGTTTGCTCGACTGACCGTACAGGACTCCTCATACGCGTTTATTACTCCACCAATCTTTACACTGCTGGTTGTAGACAACTTGACAGTTAGTTACTGCAGTGGCTTACTTCAGACTCTTATATAGGCGCGCGTAGGTTTTATAATTTTTTAAATTCAACTGAATTTATTAGACTTACTTTGTTCAACATTGCTACGAGTCCTAATCTAATTAAGCAGTGCAACAAAAATTTGGCAATATTCGCAGTTAGTGCTTATATTATTCGGTTAACAAAAAGAAGCAGCTGTGTTGTGTGAAGTAAAACAAAGACAAATCAGAACGCCACATCGGCCACCACCAACTTCATAAGCCGTGAGTCTTACCTGCCTATTACCTAATCCAGCATTTACAGTTCATTTTTACTTAAATACTAAACAACAAAATTGGTTACGTGTCGCGTCCGACACGCTAATAGCCTTTTTAACACGCTTTTATTAGCTTCACCTGTATGTATGTATGTATGTAGGTATGTATGTAGGTATGTATGTAACGGAATCTTTCAGCGTAATATTTACCAATTTCCAGGAGTCTGATCAGCTTGAAAATTTGCACAGGGGTCAAGGATTGATGACAATACAATTATTTTATAACTTTGTTCTAATGTCCTGACTAGAATCATCAGGATAAAAAGAAATTTAATTAAAATAATGGTATGATTATGATACCATAGATGTCACTACGGAACGTTTCTACATGCATTTTGAAATTATTACATTATTAATTCAAACGTATTACAATGGACCACACTAAGTTTTTTTGAAATAATTTGAATTTTGCGGAAAAAGTTATTTTATAACTTTGTTCTAATGTCCTGTCTACAATCATCAGGATAAAAAGAAATTTAATTAAAATTAACGGTACGATTATGGTACCATAGATGTCGCTACGGAACGTTTCTAAATGCATTTTAAAATTATTACATTATTAAGTCAAACGTATTACAATGAACCACACTAAGTTTTTTGAAATAATTTGAATTTTGCGGAAAAAATTATAGTTTAAAAAAACTAAAAAAACACGCTTTAATGGCAAACCGAACTAAAAAGTAGAAAATATTTTTTAAGTATCAAGAGCTTGTGTTTCAGCAATAGAAAATTCCAACAACCATCAAGCACCCCACGCTTTTTTTTACTATAATTGAATTATTTTATTAATAATTTAATTTTTATTTTAATGTTATTCCAAATTAATTAGTCGTAATTGATTGTTGGAATTTTCTACTACACATATTAACATTACACATATTTAAATAAGATATTTCAGAACCACAAAATCCGATGTCGTGGTAAGAAATTTAATTCAGTGTATGTATACAGCAAAAATTTATAAAAAGTTGAATACTACTAAATTGTCAGAAATACTTTGAATTTTATTGAATGTCTTTTATTATTGGTTAAGTTTTTTTTCTGTTTTTATAATATTCAATAAGGTTTCTATATATTACTTTTTAACAACGTTTTAAAGTAATTTAATTACATAAATATCTACTTAGATTATTCTTTAAAATTTAATCACGTCTGTTCTCACTTCAAAGAAATGATATCGAATATTCATAGTTGAAATTCGGCGCTTGGGGTTCTTGCTGTAATCAAGTACCTACCCTAAGGCATGAGAAGGGTGCCTCCACGTGAAATGGTTATGCGAGGGAATCTCTTTGAATTAAAAATTGTTTCCTCTACATGTTTACTTTGCGTAACATTTTTCGATTTCAATCAAGAGAACAAATAAGTACTCTTTTGAAATATGACTGTATTTTTCCATAAACTTGGATGAAAAAGTTTGATTAATAAAGGAAGAAAGGATTTTATAGAAGAATGGGTTGAAGAGACTAAAAGCCAAGACAAGGACAACTTATTTAAAAATTTTATAGACACAATATTTTCTCGCTCTGGGAAAGTTACCGTACCAGTAGACATCACTTGTTTTGAATGAAATGTCTGCAAATATTTTATAATAAGCTTTTAAACTTTCTCCTTGCATTATAAAATATCTAAAAACACGGGAAATTAACGCGATTAGCTTTTATTTTCGCTTGAGGTTTCGGCCGAGTTGCATCAGCCGTGGTCTTAAATAAAAGTGAGTTTACTTGAGACCATGGCCGATACAACTCAGCCGAAACGTCAAGCGAAAATAAAAGGTAATCGCGCTAATTTCCCGTGTTTTTAGATAAATATTTTATTGTTACATAGTAATGAATTAATCAACATGTTTTATTTTTGTCTATATTGTTTACCATATGATAAAGAACTTCATTTTCAAAACCTGAAGCAATATCCTCCAACATCAGATTTATAGTATTCTTATGTGAGCACACATTAAGACACTAACACTAACAATAACACTAACGCATTATCCACATTATTAGGTTTGATATTCCCGGCAAAAACATACTTTATTAATACAGTCAAAAGACACCATATATTCAAAGAGGATAAATAACTTGTGATAGATGTTTAACCTATGTTTTTGCTAAAGAAAAACACGAATAGACAGTGGCATATAGGTGTCTGTGCTCTGTAACGATCTAAGGGATATAGCCTTAAGATTATGTTCACATGTATGTCTCATTAGTGCTAGCGATCGAAAAAGTTTGATACGTTCCAGTATCATTATTACACTACCTGCCTGAAGAAACGATCTGCTGAAAATAAGACATCACCCGTCTCCTGCCACCTGCGTCCAAATTGGTCATCCTTCAAAAGGTTTAGGTCACAGGGGTCAAAACACGGATATAAATTTCTTTACTTTTGCACTAGAAGTACATAATTTGAATGTGATTTTGAAAATAAAGTCCATAGTATATTGTAGTGTTCATATACATTTTTAGCTAAAATGTATATGAACACAAATGTATTTCGATATGCAGTCATTATGTAAACATATAAACTTTGACTTTACCTAAATGTGACAGCAAAAACAATTTTATTACTGACCGATACAAATTTTTGTAGGCTGTGCCAAATTATACGTAAACTTAAATATGTTATTTTTGCATTTTTATTGTTTCCGATTGGTGAAATTTTTAAAATTTAAGTAGTTCAAGTAAAGCTCATTACATTATATTTTTGAAAATCAAATTTTCCTGTGTTAATATTAGTAGCTTCAATTTATCATCGGTTTAGAAACCTGAGAAGAATAGTTATGTAACTCAAATGACACGAACATCATCGTCCATCATCACTAACTTTTTTTTAAATTATTGAGTTTTGAAATATTTTGAAATCAGCGTCGCCGCATCTCTTAACTTACAAATACAAAAAATATTGAACCGAAATAACGATAAATGCGATAAGAACTGCTTCTATTCGGCTATGAAGTGTTAAGTTTGGCACAGAATAACAAAACAAAGTTTCTACATACATACATATATATCTTCACATTGTATCCCTAACGGGGTTGTCAGAGTAGACGGAGCGCCAAGCTTCGCGGTTCATACATACTTCTTTCGCTCTCTCTCTCTCATCATTCTCCTCACACATTTTCGACTAAGTATGCGAGTATTTTTCACATTTCCGTCAGCTAATACTCTGGTTATTTGATTTTCGTAAGTCAGTCTTGGTCTTCGTTGTATCTTTTACCACTCTTTTTCGCTCTATAAATTTTATTCTTTCTATCTGCCCGAACCATCTAAGCAGTCTTTGTTCATTTTTAAAAGAACACTGTCGTGCAACCATGTCATACTGTGTATCTCTTCATTGTTCATCCTGTCCGCAAGGGTGACACCGCACATATTTCTAAGAGATTGTATTTTTACTGCATTTATCATGTTTTCACTCGGTTTCGGGCATATCTAGGCCTCACTATAATACAATAAAATTGGCACGAAATTTGTCACCCATAACTGTTTTAACCATCTGCTATTAACCATTAAAAATGATTTATTTATTAGCTTTTCTAGTAACGTTCATGATCTTAGGCAATCTGCTCGTTACTTTACAGCGTGACTGTGGACCTCCTTGTGATTTTACTGTGTACCTAATACTTTCTTTTCTTTCTTATTATTTGTGAAGAGTTTCAAAAAATTATAATGTATTTTAATTTGAAATGTAAAAGAATGATTGTACGTAACATATTGTATCATAATTAATATTATTCATGGTAAGTAATTATGTCTGTATGTATATGTATGTATGTAAAGCCAAAAATTGCATTCTTTAGACGTATTGAGATAACGGAGTTAAACACATTGATCTCATTGATATTCCCGTTGCAAACAAGATCGCAGTCACGGACAACAATTGTTTTAACTGTCGCCTTAATGTTAATTTTATTACAAACTGAACAACACCGTAAAACAAAAGGCACAAAGATGGTTTTAGTTTAACAAATATTACTAGGGTATCCTATGTGACGTTACAGTGGGATTGATTTGAGAATAATGTTCCATGACTGGCACTTTGAGAAAACCATTTCGCACGTAAGAACATTTGAAACAGATAACAATCGTGAGTTTTATTGGCGCATTACTTAACATGGTACGTTTTAAAAGGAGGCTTTTAATATAAATTGTTTGTCAGTACATAGTGACATAGTCACAGCATAGGACATGCATAATATATATGTATGTCATGTACATAATACAATACAGTACATATCTAATGCAGTAGGTATTGTAACCGTAATACTTATTATTAGTGTTATTATATTGTATATTATAATATATGTTTTACTTAAAATTATAACAGCTGGAAGGAAAACTTTGTATTTTATTGTCTTTCAGTCGTTTAGAGCAGACCACACAGAAACTTTTTCTAGTTGACTAGTTTTAGTGCTGACGGTACGATATTTTTAAACGTTAACTCGTCGTGCTACGGTTCAATGACGGACACCTGGCGGAAATTGGAATAAATTATCGATTTGTTACACGCTAATTAAATGTACCTATTCTTTTTAATAAAGAGGTGTATTGACACCTTAGCTTATTCGATTTTTGTCTTCCTGAGATTGTTAAAACATAATAAATGCTAACATTATCGTATTGCGGAAAGCTGATGTTAACTACAGTTAGAAATTAATATCTAGTACCTGGGCGACCGAGCTTTACTCAGTGTCTTACAAAAAAAATAACAAAAACAGGTCTGACTATATTGCAGGATTCGAACCCGAGTATTTCAGCTTGGTGGATCTGCGCTGTAGCCACTATACTATTGAGAAGGTAAACTCTGTTGTGAAATCAGAAGAGTTCAGAGTTTAGAAATTTTAAGTGTGCAATACCATAGAGAAAACGAATTTTCTCAGAATTGGACCCTAGCTAGATCGATTTTTGAACACCGTAAAGCTCTATATTGTAAATTTAATCGAAATCATTAGAGCCGTTTTTGAGAACGCGATTATAAATATACACATATTGCTTGTTTTTTACTACTCTTTTAAAATAACATAGTATCTTAAAATAAAGGAAATACATGAAATTTAACAATAAATTCATTGTTCAGGAAAATAAATAATAGATTTTTCTCCATGACTTTTAGCCATAGACTTCAAAGCCAGAAGCCGTGTTCGAGCAGCAATAGTGATCTAAATCAGATACCCTGACTCACTTGTACAAACGACATCTATATTTTACATGTATATTTTATCTTAAGGTAATGTGCCTCACTTCGTAGTACGGGACAGGCTGTCTGAAGTTATGAAGTCTATGCTTTTATCATTATTTTTCATTTTATTTCTAAAAAAGTTTAGAGCTTAAAAGTTTTAAGTGTTTGAAAGACGGAGGAGAAAACGATTTTTTCCAGAATTGAGACCTAGCTAGATCGATTTCCCGCCTCTCTCAACCCCTGTATTGTAAATTTCGTCGAAATCACTAGTCGTTTTCGAGAAAGCGATATCAAATATATATATATATGTACATATGTATATACAAATATTGCTCGCTTAATATTATAGTGGATGTACCTGTCTACATTAATGTATATTAATCAAGCATTTTACGTCTAAATTATGTTCACATTCATAAGTAGGTAAATGTATAGATTTTATGCTGTATGCTATGAAAATTTACAACCATAATAATAGTGTTAGGTCCATGATATTGATCACAATTCTCTATAATCATACACTGTAATAGATAATTAAGTTATAACAAAAACATATAATATTATAGAAGTATATATATGTACATAATATTGTCTACATAGATCATTTATTTATTATAAAGATCATGCCCGCGATCTCGTCCTCTTTTTTACTTGTAAAATAGCTTATGTCTTTTCTCAGAATTCAAGCTATTTCCATACCAATTTTCATAGCAATCGGATTAACGGTATGGCAGCCTATAAAATACGAACAAACAAATGAACGCTGATGTTTATATGTATTTTATATTAAGTGAATTTGAAGAAATATACTGCTGACATGTAGCTATGCTTGTTTATTAAATGTTATATCTACCTATATCAAAACGTTAATATATGTCATATTAATACAGAAATCGTTTCGCTTTCGATTTCTACCGTAAGGTAAGCAAATGTCGAAGACATGTTACTTTGTTTTGGTAATAACTCTCTTCATTTGTAAGAAAAATTAAAGCGTGATTGTAGTAGTGAAACAAATTAGTTATTAGAAGAAGTGATAGATGTAATTTGAGTACTATACCTAATTCTGATCTGCTTTTGAATCCGGGTATCTCGCGACTTAGTATCGCATCTACTGATGCTGATATTTATTGAAGACGCCAAACCCACCGCAAAACGAAGTTTGTTTTCGAGTTTTCTTTTTCTGTAAAAAAATATCTACATTAATGTAATTTTAAACATTTTCAATTATTTCTAAAGATTAATTATATTAGTTTTACATTTTTCCGGGCAGTATTTTTAAAGATATGATTGGCGAAGCAATTTGAAAGCGCTTTTTTGACTAAGTGTTAAATCTGTGGAGTTAATCAAGGAAGATAGTTGATAAAGTAACATATTATTCATTACTCTAAAGATACTCCACAAGATGGCACTCATTTTCGAAAATATGCATATAAATTGCTGCCTAATTATGTCGTCATTGGAAGTTTCTTTTGTTCGTCTATTGAGACGTTATTGTATATTAATCGAAGTAAATGACAAAGATTCCTTTGATCAAAAACTATTACAATGAATATATAAATATTATCAAAGACATGTCATCTTTTATACATTTTTCGCTTCTGGTTAACAAGGTAACATTTACCAAAATAGAAATATTACACATTTGATTAAAAACGGGATATTAATAATATTTCGTAGAGAAAACCAATAAAACTCTACAAGTGTTTACAAAAATTACCTACAAAAACATAACGAATGAAATTTTTCCATTGGGCAATAAAACATACTTATATAGCTAACACTGTAATTGGTAAATAATAGACATAGATAGACTTGCGTCGTGCAATTGAAAAGTGCGCGTCAGCTAAAATAAACTGAGCTGCCTAGAAATACGACATACATTTACAATGTATCTATAGCAAATATCGGCTGCTTTTTCGCTAGAAAATTGCACATCGAGCAATAATATAATAATTGTGACGCTATCTTCACCAAAATGACGACCTGTAAGATATTCAGAAAAATTAAAAAGATTGAAGGAAACCGTCACTTCAGCTGTAACTAACAGAAACACAAAGCAAGCAATTTAATTAAGTAATTAACTTAAGAATTTAGTTATCGCATGTTAAAAGTTCATTCCACAAGCGCTTTTTGAAAAAGCAGTTTTAACAACATCGTTGAACTTAAACGCTTTAAATGTCTATTGTAACAATATCTTAATGGTACCAACATAAGACTTACAATTCAATGACGATATGTAAACCAAATGCAAATTCATTTGGTGAGCTGATAAATGTTTTCTGTTTTAGTTGTTACTTGCGAGCAATCCCTTGTAGTCAATGTAAAAGCATTCCACACCTGGACTGTTCCGTGACATCAGTCAATAAAGGTTTTTCTGTTACAAGATCCATTTGCCGTTCATTTGAACTTTATTGCTATAATTATAGGGGTTATTGTGCAACGCATTATGAAGGAATTACGAGAAAATTAGGTTAGTAGAGCTAGAGGCTGAATTAGGATGCGAATATAAAATTTCGTGGCACGCAAATGCGTGATACCGAGAAATAGTGCAGTGCAAGCCTTGATTTTTATGACGGTATACCCTTTCACCAATCATAATCAAAAATTAACAATCATAATTAATGAAAATAAAAACAGTCTAAGCATTAAAAATAAATACGAATAAACTGTTCAAACCTGTAAACAGAACTGATTTAAAATCTACGGATCAGGATGACTGATCATTTTGACAATTTAGTTGAAAGTTATGTAGCTTCCTCATTATTAAATATTTTGGTACAATACTGCAACAATATATTTTTTTAATATTATTGTAGTGAATAGAGTATTAGTGTTATGTCCATCTACATTTTGAATAATCAAATCTATTATCTATAATATGGTTATCAATTCGACCCGTATATATGTAATATTGTCAGAATTGCACAGTTTTTGTATATGTTAATGCATATCAGCTTCTAAACATGTGTGCCAAATCTTATAAGTACATGTATGTACATTTGTACGTATGTTTGTGTGTATGTTTGTCCGCGCATATCTTAAAAACCATGATTTGGATTGCAATAATTCTTCTTTAGTTGGACTGGGTATAGTCCAACTTAAAGAAAACTGTAAATTTCGTCAAAATCGGTTTAGTAGTTTTTGAGATAGAGATTTGAGTGTGTATAAGTCACTAGGAAAACGTGTCGTTGGCGTAATTCTAAAACATGTCAATTATGCAAGTTGTTTTTTTTTTCAATGTTTGCATACAGTTAGGCTCTAACTAAACAATCTCGATGAAAATTTCGAAAAGTGGCTTAGCAATTTAAAAAGTAATCGTGTAATCGTTAGATGGCAACATAATAAAAAAAAAGATAAAGTAAATACTTTCAATTATAACTGAAATTAAAAAAATGAAGAAATAAAAAAGTAATTTACAAAATTAAACCGCCTTCAAAAAAAAACACTGAAAAGTACAAAATAACTATCCTTTCCTAATCAAAACTCAAGTACAATTAAAATAGCTTTTTAAATACGATAAACATATCTATATAATTAAATTTGACAGTTATTGAAGTCGGTACCAAATCAATGTGCAACAACAGAAAATCCATTAGTTTGGTAGGCTTGGCACCGACTTCGGCAACTGTCAAATTTAGTTCTATAGATAAAATATGTGTATCGTATTTAAAATGTTATTTTTATTGTACTTGAGTTTTGAGTCGTAAAGGATAGTTATTTTGTACTTTTCAGTGCTTTTTTTTTAAGGGGGTATAATTTTTAAAATTACTTTTTTTTTTATAATAAATATGTGTACGTATGGCCAGTCTTGCGGGATGGAAAGCAATAACGAGACCGAAAGTCAATCATATTTGCCTAGAAGGTATCTATTCACTTCAGTTTTAAAAACACTCAGATTGTACATATGTAGGTGTCAAAGAACAACGAGGCAGGAAAAGTGTTCCAGATATTAAGTTTGAAACCTCATTATAAAGGAGGAATCCAATCGTTTCGTACGTATTAAAGGGATGTCAACAATTTAAGGATAGAGTCTCCCATACAACGAATATATGGAATGTAAGAAACAATAAAAAGATGGAGTTTAGCTGACGTTCTATGATACAACATAGACGGTAGAATCAGATCGTAATTCGGATGCACACTCTCCAACACAATACTGTAAAATACCGTAAACCTGGCGATGGCACGGCAACCTTAGCAAAACTTTGAAGTTTATTTTTTATTATTGTGTCTTCGCCTATGAGCTCCCTAGTCGGTGGTCTGTGAAGTTCAACACATCACACCAATACTTAGCAGAGCTATCACACAGGTGACAACAGTATTCCATAAACAACTGGACTTGTACTTTGTATAAGGACAGGAAGCCGCCCTGGTCAGAAATACCGATTATGCCCTTGTAGCGGATGCCAAGTTTTGTATAGAGTGGCATTCAAGTGAGACGATTGAAGATGACTCACGACTCACGAATGAATATAATTATTCATCTAGATAACAACCCTAAGCTTTTCATTTCATTTCTCAGGATAGAAAATGTCGGGGTAACAAATTCACAACTTGACGTCTTTCGTTGCAATAAGTATTTGGGCTTACAAATAGCAAAATGAAACCAGATAATGGCAGGGTGGTCCCTTATATGGTCCTTATATAGTTGATTTTTGAAACTTGCCCAGATAGATAAGTAGCACATTCTATGACTTGCTTTCCCTTGCAGACTTGAAGCACTCGGAGAAAAGAGAAAGAAAAGTAAAGATGCCCTCCACTGACACGTTAATTTGCTCCGAAGTTGAGAACTTGATGACGTTTGTGAAAAAACAGGCTAAGAACGAAGAGGATCATGAACGTCTCCAATTCGCTTAAATATGGTACAATTAAAAAAACCTAAATATCTTTAGTGAAACCGATAGGTATTTCGAAATGTTAAGCAAAAATAATCGGGAATGCTTTGGTTCACCATCCTCTGGAACCCCTTTGGGAACCGAGAAGAAATTATAAGTCCGTGTTGCTTTATAAAGGAAATGTAGTTACTGAGGAGAATTTATGCGTTAGTGATAACAAGAAACATTTTTATATAAAAATCAAAGCGTCGTTCGTCTTTGATGTGCCAATGTCCCTCTGTGTTATTCGGAGCACGTACGCTTATAATCATGTTCGAGTCCTCGACTGTTTGATAAAGTCTCGTGTCTTGTGCGAAAAATGACGTGCACTCTGTTCGCGTACCAAAATAAAAAGTTAAATTGTGACAGTATTATTACGATTTAGACGTTCGGTCGCATTAGGGGCTGTCAAATATTATTAAAAAATCACAAAATAAAATTCACGTCGTGTTGTTTCTAAAGTCTCAAATAAAGCCTACAATTAAAACGTCTCCCGATGGTCTAAAAATATATAATATAGCCATGAACCTGACGTAATATAAAATATAACTAAAAAATTACATCAGATCCAATCAGTTTACGGTACAAGACAGTTTCAGCTTTGAACTCATATAACATTTATTTCTCTCTTGTGAATTGCTAAATGCTAGATTTTTTTGCTTCATGATGGGAAATGTTGATTAGAATGTTATCTACGTTATAAAAATACCGAACCGAAAACAACTGAAACACCAAAATTATTTGACAGACTTAAAATAATAATTAATAGGAAAAAATGACAGGTATTTATTTACATGTAACATATACGTATGTATGTCTCATTATGAGTAATTACTAGCCGGTCTTACAACTGAGAAGAGTAAATTAGCTGTATTTCACTACGAGGGCCGAGGTCAGTTTCTGGTAGTAGTCTTACTGTCAGAGTTTTTAAGTTGTCCATGTGATCTTTGATCTTTTATAATAACTATTATCATTAAGCGACAGTAGGAAAAAGGATTTAATATGGCCTTTGAAGCATGTTGACGCTCAATATATTGTGGTAGTCGTTCAAAATATACCACAACCCTCCAGGGAATAGACTGATTCAAACAAGCCTTTAACCCACTAAAATTCCCGCGGTGGTCGCCGTCAATGCATGTTTAGAGCCTCACAAACCCCCTGCGGATTGCGGACTCGTAGTGTTACGCCGAAAAATATCACGGGGCGACTAAGCAGCTTCCATCAACGTTATTGCAGTGATTGGGCAGTATGATTTTCCTGGGCATTCTCTTCACATCGGTGGTAAGTCTGATGGCCCTCTTCAGCCGTGTCCCATGACAGGCGAGAGATACCATCGCCCTGTTCTTCTACTCTCACTCCTGAGCTACAGGGATGTCAATATATATCCCTGTGTTTTTATACCTGTGGTAGGTAGACGACCGCTTACAACTATGCTGAATTTCAATGATCGCATCTAACTTGAAGTACCAGTACTGACCTATGAGCGCTCTATAATGTTATAGGTAGGTATAAATTGCAGGTCTTAAGAGCGTAGATCGTTTCGATTTGTATTCATTCAAGTTAGAAAAATAAAATAATGTTGCAGGAACAAACACATCCATTGTAAGTACATTCACGTGTGCTAGTTTAAACACAGTGAAAGGCAAGGATTTATTCTGCCAAATGGCAGCAGTTAGATCGCCGGAGCGTCCGATTGGTCGGGATTTAGTCGAAAATTGCCCAAATGAAAGCTCAATGAACGTGTCACGGCGAGTCGCTGGGCACATTTGTTCACGTCCCGAATTGTCCGCATTGCCGTACTGTAGTGTTGTCAGTAGTCGATGAAATTTATATTACATAATATAAATTTCTAATTAAAAAAAAATTAAAGTTTAATTTGTGTTCATCACTCGCCCTAGTTTTTCCCACTTTATTTTCTTGTAACATTACTATACTCCTAAATAAGATACATTGTAAAATGGAACTGTCGTCAAAGTTGGCATCTAGAAACCGATGGATGTTGTCATTAAATTAATAACCGACCATTTTAAGTTGATAAGTAGATCATTTTAAGTAAGGCAGATTTTCAAGTCATCGTCTTGGCTCCAAAGTAACTAAAAGCAGGCCTGTTCTGGTGAGATTTACTGATATGCAGATGCGCAGTATAAATTGGGATTCTAAGACCGCACTCAAGGGATCTGGTATTACACTCTCTGAATTCTTAACTAAGCACAGGCATCAGTTGTTTACAGCGGCTCGCAAGCACTTTGGGATTGAACGCTGCTGGACATCTAATGGCAAAATAGTTGTGAAGGTGCCTGATAATTCTCGACGTAAGATAGAATTAGAGTCAGAGCCTCAATCACTTATTGCTCTTTTCCTAACTCCGGCTTCAACTATCACTAGTGACTCCTTACAAAAACGAGCAGAAGTTATAACTAACTATACGAGTAAGGTGCCGATAGTTTTCATCTCCCTCCAGGAATCCTAAGAAGCTTAGAAGGAAGATACCATACTCCAAATATTTAACTGCATCTTATTTTATTTAGCTTAGTAATATATTCTATTTAAATCGTTAGTCTTTTATTTATCTATAATATTGTACATGCTTTTGGATATTGTTTAATTACTGTCTGCATGTATGCAATTGGTTCGATTTATGTTATATAACAACTTTTAGGTTATAATGATGTTGTGACATTGACAACTGGCGTGTATTTGATTTTGATGGTTGTACTATAGAACTCAATAAACATCTGTAAATGGTGACACAGACCCACATATCTGTACATCTGTGCACAGAGGTATAATGTCATTACGCGATATTCTTGCCGTATTCTATATCTAGAAATTACCATATTTTTATCGTTCTTTAATATTTTCAATTATGTTGTCCTCATGTTTGTATTGCGCGTCTATTTTCTTTTCTTTCTTTCATCACTCTGGCGAGTGTTGACGCAGTTGCGTATAGATTTAAACTTAGTCGATATTGTTACTACTTTTAATATTTTATTTATATTGTTTTAGTTTTACATTTATTTATATTATTATTTATATTTATGTTATTTATATATGAATATTTAAAATATACCTAGATGACACATTTTTCTTGTGCTCCTCTGATGGTGACATCACTAATATGTCGGCAACTTCGAGTGTGTTTGCTGGTGCCTGAGCGACGAATTTTTGTCTGTTTTCTCTTCACATAAACATAATTTAACGTTGTGAATATTTCCGTTCAGAGCATTCCTGCGTAGGTATAACAAGGCCTTTATAGGCCAACGACCTACATGTTTCTTTTAGCAAACCTAATGTGGATGCCCTACTTATTTCTGAATCTATTCTCAAACCTAGAGTAGGTTTGAGAAAAGATTCAGACTTTCCACACTTTTCGCTCTGGCTAGTTTCAAGCTCATACGCAATGATGAAACCAACAAAGGCGGTGGTGGAGTTGCAATATATCTCCGTGCTCACATTCACTATAATATTGTACTCAGTTCACCTAGTCCCTATTCTGAATCTGCTGAATTTCTTTTCATTGAAATGACATTTCATCATACTGAAATGTTGCTGTGTGTTTTTTCTAGTCCTTCTCATCACATAGATTATTTTACAAAGTTGGATTATGTTCAATACGATCTTTGCCCTACTTATAATGATCTTTTACATCTTGGTGATTTCAATACAATAGTTTAATAAAAATGATGCACGATCGAAAAGACATTTCTCTTCTTTCCTCTTTTGTTGATGTGTACCTTTATCGGCTACACATTGATCTCCTAACTGCTCTCCTTCACTTTTTGATCTTATCATCAATTCTTCTATAAATAAAATTGCCACTTATGGTCAACTTACATCCTGTTTTACCTATTGTGACCTTCTATTTCTCTCTTATAAAGTTAGACCGCCTAAACAACTTTATAAATTTCTTTTATTACGTAGTTTCAAAAACATTAATTTGGAGAAACTCTCCCTAAAATCTCCAATCCTATCTCCCCTTCAGAGTACCGATCTATTTCTATTTTATTTTTTCTTTATAAAGTACTTGAACATATCGTGCACGAACAATTGGTTTTCTACCTTACCTTTAATAACTTACTCAGTCCTTTTCAGTCTAGCTTTCGTTCTGGTAGCAGTACTACTACTGCATTTCTTAAAGTTACTGACGACATACGTTTCGCTCTTGACAACGAATTTCTCACCATTCTTACTCTTCTTGACTTTGGCAATGGTTTCAGCTCTGTTGACTTTGACATTCATCTTGGCATCCTTAATTCTCTCATAATATTTCATACAGTCTGCTTATGGTTCATTTCCCATTTTCGAGATCACTCGCAGTGTATTTGCTTGGAAGTTTCTATGCCAGACTGACGTGATCTCACTGCGGGCGTTCCCCAGGGCGGCGTATTTCTCCTCTTCTTTTCTCTTTAATCATGAACACCGTTACTAGAGCACTTTCCTGCAACTTTCACCTCTTTGCAGACGATTTGCAGCTTCATCATCATTTTAATATAAACGATATTAGTGCGATTATTAGTGAAGTGAAAGTGGCTAAAAACGTTTGCAAATGGGCTGAATTTTATGGTTTGTTGGTTAATCCCAATAAATCGCGAGTCATTATTATTGGTAGTCGGCATATTTGTAAGTTAGCCCGCTTGCACCTTGCCCGCTACTTCTTATAACGTTGTTATTATGCCTTTTACTGATTATGTTAAAAACTTGAGAGTCGTATTTGACAGAAA
Organism: Zeuzera pyrina; assembly: GCA_907165235.1. NCBI lineage: Eukaryota > Metazoa > Arthropoda > Insecta > Lepidoptera > Cossidae > Zeuzera > Zeuzera pyrina. Next base: position 18,613,393 of record OU015624.1, read on the forward strand.
TTTATCTTGGTCTGGACACATCAGTGAAATATGTAAAATTCTTTCCATTCCCTAAAGCGCCTTCAAAATTTTCTACCGATAGAAATTATGATCTTTCTTACTAGGACTTTGCTATTGGCTATTATCGATTATGCCAAAATTTATTTTCCGTATGCTTCTGAAGATTTAGTCAATAAATTAGAATGATTGTAAAACCTACGCATCCATTACATTTTTAACTTGCGAAAATATGATCACGTATCTTATTTCAGGGTACAACTTATGTGGCTTGCCATTCGTCTTCGTAGAAATCTTCACATTCTTTCTTTGATTTGTAATATTCTTCATTCTTCCTCATCTCCTTCTTACTTAAGAGAGCGTTTTCAAAACTTTCGACCTCCTGATAAACTCTGTCGATCTCACATTAGTGTTTTCCTTCAAATTCCTCCACACTCCTCCGAATTCTTATCAAAATCCTTTACTGTCCAAGCGGTTAGATTAAGGAATGCTTCTCCTTTTCACATTCGGGAAAGCCTGTCCATTGCTTATTTAGGAGTGGTCCTGGTATATGAAATATGTACGCTACACTTTTATTCAATTACTCTATAAAGCTTTAAGTATCTATCTCTTAGGTATATATTTATATTTACCTGTTTAAAATATAGTACGTATTATATTTGTGTATAATATAATTTATTATCATAGTGTATTTCATTATCATTATAGCAAGTATCTCAATATCATTATAGTAGTCTCGCAGGTCTGCTGGAAGAAATTTCTTTTAGAAATAAGATGTACCTTTTGCTTGTCCTTTTTCTATGCATTTTTTTTGTAATATTTATGTGTGCAATAAATATCAATAAATGAAAATTAACAAATAAATACATTTTCTCGATCCGTGGTGTCGTGGGGAAGGATCTGGTCATAGGTCGGAAAGTTTTCTGCGCTTTCGTGGATCTTGAATAAGCATTCGATAGAGTAGCGCGAAAGAAATTATAGAGTTTTCTACCTGAATATGGCGTGAAGGGCCCTTTAGTTCGATGCCGGCTGCGAGGTCGTTATATCGAAGCCACAGAGCCTGTGTAAGGATAGATGGTGACTTGTCGCCCTGGTTCGAAGTTAGTTCAGGCGTCAGACAGGGCTACGTGATGTCTGCCTGGTTATTCGTGCTGTATTTGGACAGTTGCCTCCAGACATTGAAAGGTAGTATAAGCGGTATGATATGTGAAGTTACAGTGGTAAACTGCCTATTGTACGCTGACGATGCTGTGCTTATAGCACCATCAGAAGCGGAGTTGCAGACACTAGATACGTGCATGAAGGAAGACTGTGAAGTAAAAGGATTGAATATGAATGTGAATAAAACTAAGGTTCTGCTGTTTGAAAGAGAAGATGTACAGACAAAGTGTGAGATATGCGTAAATGGAAAATGACTAAAACAAGTGAACGAAAGTGTATAACTGAGGAGTGCGTTTTCGAGGGATGGAAGGTGTGAGTCGGATGTGGAGAGATGTATAGCAGCCGGCTATAAAGTGAACGGTGCTCTGTCCCCATTAGTAGGAAGTGTGAATATATCTAACACTGCTAAAATGGCCATCCACAATGCGGTATTGGTGCCAACTTTATTGTACGGTAGTGGGGCCTGGATATGCCCGAAACCGAGTGAAAGTATGAAAATGCAGTAGAAATGCGATTTCTTAAAAATATGTGCGGTGTCACTCTTGCGGACAGGATAAGCAATGAAAACATACGCAGTATGATAGAGTTGCGCGACAGTGTCATTGTAAAAATAAAGAAAGGAACGCTTAGATGGTTCGGGCACAAAGAAAGAATGAGTGATGAAAGACTGACAAAATCTACAGAGCGAAAGTGAGTGGTAAAAGAAGCCAAGGAAGACCAAGGCTGACTTATGAAGATCAAATAGCCAGTGTTAGCTGACGGAAATGTCAAAAGTACTCGCATGCCTAGGCGAAAATGTGTGAGGAGAATGATGAGATTTTAGGAAGCGAAAAAAGTATGAAAATGCCGCGACGATTGGCGCTCCGTCCTCTTTGACTAGCCCGTTAGGGATTCAGCGTGAAGTTATGTATGTATATATGTATTTAGATCTGAGTTCCGGTGCCACAATAGTTAGAGGTGTTGTCATTTGCTCTTACAATAATATTCACTTTTACTTCAATACTCAACTATATCCTGTGTAAAAATCCAAAATACTACAAACAAAAACACCAGAAGTTAATATATACTAAATTAATAAAAAAAAAAAACTCATAAACAGTGCTGAAATGTGATCTAACTGTGATAGCAGACTGATAACCTCAAAAATAAATGCAAAGGGAAGTGAGTTCGTAACTTCATAACCTAACCATAGACAACTACAAGAACTAATTTAAACAGATAGTGTTGCCACCACAAAGATTTAAGAATTACTATTGAATCAGTGTTGCCAGATCTATAATTAAAATTACCTCAAAATTACTTATCAAAAATCACAAAAATAAAAATATAAGTTTTCCGCACTGAAAATGGACAACTAAACTCAAATACTATTAGAAAAAATTCAAGAGCAAATGAAACAACAGACTTTAACTATAACAGAAGCAGTAACTAAAAATGTAGTACAACAAATTGATGAGCGATTTAAAAAGTTGGTCGACGAAAACAAACAACTCAAAAATGATGTTAAAAAACTAAATAATAAAATTAAAGAATTGGAAATGGCTAAAAAGAAAACTAACATACTTCTCTTTGGAATAAAAGAAGACAAACAAGGAGACTTGAGTACGGTGAAAAGCATAACGGAAAAAATTAACTGTTACTTTGGATTAAACCTACAAGAGCACGAAATTATGAATACCTTCAGAATTGGAAAGATAAAAAGCACGCCTCGACCTATTCTAATTTCACTAGTATCGTACTGGAGCAAAACGGAAATATTGAGATCCAAAAATAAGCTACCTCAAGGCATATATATGAAGGAAGACTACACTAAGAAAATATTAGAAGCACGTAAAGCACTTCAACCAAAGCTTAAAGAGGAATGAAATAAGGGTAACATAGCATACTTAAAAATAGATAAACTAATAGTCAAGAACCAAACAGATACAAATCGAGAAAAAAGGAAAAGAGATCCATCCACATCATCCAATCTCAGCACACCACAGACAGAAAAAACATCGAACGCAGCTCCGAAGAAAGCCAATACATGGCATGTGCGAGATCAAACTCATTGAGAGAGAAATCTAATGCATAGCAATAATCGTACACTCGAAACCGGAACAACAACAACCATCATAGTACAAACTTGCAACAAACAACCAAGAATAGTACTCCCTCAAGCCGGCTGGTCCCCGTGGGGGAAAATAACCAATACCCTCCAGTAAAAAACAGAGTTCTTACTCAAAAACCGCTTCACATAGCAACATTTAATGTAAAATCACTAGCATCCACAACAAGATTCATAGAACTTACGTATTCTCTAGAAAAATAAAAATTTATATTTTAGGCTTAGCCGAAGTTAGGCGGATGGGCTGTAGCATCGAAGAGCATTAAAAATTTATATTCTGCTTTGAAGGAGAAACACTTGGTCTACATGGAGTAGGTTTTTTAATAAAAAAAGAATACATGAACAACATATTAAGTTTCTCGGGCTTGTCTGAAAGAGTTGCACTACTTCAACTGGAGTTCAATAAAAATATGATTTCAATAATCCAAGTCTATGCACCAACCGAAAAAGCCTCTTAAGGAAGAAATTGAAAATATTTACGATACCTTACAAGTAGCGCAAATGCAGGCTAGGAAGAACATATTAGTGATAGGAGATTTTAATGCCAAAGTAGGCCGACCTAAAACAAATGAAGATGTGATTCTAGGAAAATTTGGTTACGGAAAAAGGAATAAACGAGGAGAAAAGCTTATAGAATTTGCCTTCGAACGCAAACTATCGGTTATGAATACTCATTTCAAAATGAGACATAACCGCAAATGGACATGGATCTCACCAAACGTAAAAGCTAAGAATGAAGTAGATTACATCCTGTCAAACCAGCCCAAAAAAATAAGGAAGATAAAAGTATTGCACGGTTTGGGGTTCAGCTCTGATCACAGATTGGTTAGAGCCACTTACCTTTTACAAAACAATAAAAAATGCAGGAAGTCATTTAAATCATCCTCAAATACATTCAAAACAAAAAAAGAAATAACATTATACACCAGAAGTTTAGAAAACAACGCAAACCAATTGGAAACGGCAGACGACGATGAGGATATCCAGACCTTATACAATAAAATAGAAAACGTCATTAAAAAGGGCATGTTAACGAAAGAACCAAAAGAGGAAAAGCAAATCAATGCAAACAAAATCTTCACAAAACCTACAATAGAACTAATGACAAGACGCTCAGAACTATTGAAAGCAAAACTAAAAACTAAGGAAATGAAAGAAGAGCTAAGTATGTTATTCAAAAGAGCAAGCAAGGCAATCAAGCAGGTCTACGCAGACTATAGAAAATGTATAATAGAAACTAACCTTAAACAGTACAGAAGCACAAAAAGAGCATATAATCAACTAGGTACACACAAAAATTGGATCCAAAAATTAAAAACAAGAACCACAGGAACTATTACGAGGAAAGATATCATAGATTGCGCCACAGAATTTTACAAAAAGCTTTATAAGAATAACGCTGGAACTTGTGCAATTAAAAACAAACATTTTACAAAGTATAACGACACTGAAGATGAGCCCACAGAAGTGGATGCGACAGACGTTTAAAAAAATTAAACCAGAAAAAAGTCCAGGACCAGACGGTATACCAAATGAAGCTTTAACATTTGGAATTGCTATGTTAGCACATCCACTATCACAACTATTCAGCAAAGTTATAAATACGGAACAAGTACCAGAACAATGGAATAAATCAGACATAATTTTGCTATACAAAACCCTAAAGACCCTCAAGATTTAGGCAAATACCGTCCAATTAGCCTTCTCCCTAGCATTTACAAACATTTTACGTTCATATTACTAAGCAGAATCAGTGGCAAAATTGAAAAACTTCAACCAAAGGAACAAGCAGGGTTCCGGTCAGTTTCTCAACAATAGACCATATCCATGTAATGTAGCAAATCATAGAAAAATACAAAGAGTTTAACAGACCGTTATATGCGTCTTTTATCGATTACGCTAAAGCATTCAATACGATATCACACGATGCAATCTGGGAAGCGCTGAACATATGTCACGTTCACGGAAAGTACCAAAATATCCTAAAAACATACACGGCAGCAGCACCAGTTGTGTGAAACTAGAGAGTCGAGAACCAGAACTACCTATCCAACGAGGAGTGAGACAAGGAGACCCCCTTTCCCCCAAGATTTTCATAGCAGTACTGCAAAACATCTTCGAGGATCTGAAATGGGAAAATGAAGGAATCAAATTGGGTACTCGATACTTAAGTCATCTCAGATTCGCAGACGATATAGTTCTTTGTGCTGAAAACAGCAGAAAACTAGAAAAAATGATAAATCTGTTGAGCGATCAAAGTGGAAAAGTGGATCTTTTGATGAACAAAGATAAAACAAAACTAATGACAAACAGCTACACACATACAATAAAACTCGAAGGAGAGACACTTGAATATGTAAATAAATACATATATATAGGGAAAGAAGTATCATAAGAAGACAGAAATGAAGAAGAAGAGGTAGAACGTTGAATAAATATGAGCTGGAGAAAATACTGGTCACTCAAAGAGGCAATGAAAGGGGATTATCCCCTCCACCTAAAGAAAACGGCGATAGATACATGTATTTTACCCAATCTCACGTATGGTTGCCAGTCGTGGACCTACAACGCCAAAACAAAAACTAAATTGGTCAATTGTCAGAAAGCCATGGAAAGAAGCCTTCTAAAAATAAGAAGAAAGCACAAAATAGGAAGTGAATTAATACGAAAAAAGACTAAACTAATAGACGCCTTAAATATCAAAAGTTAAAATGTCGATGGGCTGGTCACGTAGCGCGATACAGCGACAAGCGATGGACAATAGAAGCGACGAGATGGAAAGGACCAAACGGGAAAAGACGAAATAGACGACCGATGAAAAGATGGAGCGACGACATTATAGCTACAGCAGGAAGGGAATGGATGAAACGAGCTATTGACAAAGAAAACTGGATCAAACTGGAGGAGGCCTATACCCCAAAAGGGGTTCCTATCCATGAAAATATCATGTAATTGAAACAAATAATGGCAAAGAATAACAATAAATATAAATAGTGTAAGTGTAAATCATAATAAGTAAAACTCAATATTATATATTGATAGAACATGTAATACTTAGGTGATATGAAACAAATAAAGGATTTATTATTATTATTATTATTATTATATGCATTTAGAATGTAAATTGACGATAAATAACAAATAAGTTTGTCAAGACATAAAGAGAGTAAAGTAACAAACGAGAGTTATTATTACACTATTGTAATAATAACTCTCGTTTGTTACTTTACAAAAGAAAGACAATTCCTACGTCATCCACAACGAATAAAATATTTTCCCAAAAAAACAAGATTCATTACGATTCTACTCATCGCAATAAAATATACAGTTCAGTTATAGGACAGTTACAGTTTTCAAATGCTCGAATATTGTACTCGTATACAAAATTATTTATTTGTGAATGCACATTTTTGTTTGTACTCATGAACACAATTAATGTTCGCTCGAAATATTATAATTTGAAGAACCATGAAAAAAATATATATTGACAACGATTCAACGACACATGCGAATGTAACATCACTACAGAGCTTGCCCTTGGGGTCGTTCGGTCATCAGAGGCAAGCCTATCCATGCCAATGCCACGGCCTGTCATTTACTGTATCGGACAAAAGTTACTAGTTAGTAACGAAAGACTTCCTGTAATGGATAATACAAACATTTAGGCATTTATATTACACAATTTTCATTAGAATTTACATTGAAGATTATTTTTATAACGAAATACCTATTTTCAAATTACAGTAAGAGTCCAGTAAATAACGACTGAAATCGAAATTTAGGCCTCACGCCTGATATGTGTGTAGTGTTTATAAATGTATTTTAAATATGCTTGTAAAATTTTAACATCCTAATCTCCCAGCTTTGCTTGAAATAAAAATATGGTATGTATAAGTAGAAAACCTTGTTCTCTAAATCAGTCTACAGCGGTTAAAAGTTCTAACTAAAAATTACAGAACGTAAAACTTTGTGTGAAACTGTCTCTATGCCTTTTTCTCGTGTAATATTAACGGAGTTAAGAGGGTTTGAAGCATAAAAAAATTTCTTGAAAACGTTATAAGCCGTAAAAATTTGTAATATTTCTACTTTAATAATTTCTAGTACAACACGGCGCCGTTTTTATTATACAATGTATGGATGGGTCATTCTGGGTATTACCTTCATAAAGCAAACAGGGATGCCGCGCATCCGCACCTTACCTCCTAAATCGGTGTCATGATTATTTTTTGTATGAATGACTATTAAAATAAATGTTTGGCTTTACATCACATTTTCTTTGCGATATATCCACAAAATTCTACTGATCCTACTCTTTTCACTTGATCTCTTTACGTACAAAAACAGAGCACACACTATCAATGTAAACAGCTACACAAAAATAATTTTGTAGGTTGCGATATTTTCATTAAAAGTAAAAATATTTTTCACTGATGATTTTGTAACATTTTTAATATAATTTCATAAAGATAGGTAAAATTAGAATGAAACTAATATATTTTAAACAAAGTCTATATTATACACACATCTCGTTATTCTCGTATTATTATAATTGCGTAAATAAGGGTTTCAGACCTATTCTTATGAAACAAATTAAAGAAAAAGTGATACCAGTGAATTTCTTGACAGAATCTTAAAACAAAATTAAGAAACAAGTGAACCAACTTCAAAAAAACACCAAAGAGTTCTACAGAATAACTATCCTTTACTAATCAAAACTCAGTACAGAAACAACTATAAATACGATTGAAATACTAATAATATATTGTATACAGTTAAAATTTGACAGTTACTTAAAGCAGTGTCAAGCTTACCAAATTAATTCCCCCTTATTCCAAAACACGGTTTAAATATAGTACTAGTATTAAACTAGATTTAAACCAGGTACTAATTAAAACGTTATTACAAAATGACGTTTAACACTAAACCATGGCTTAACTATGGTAATAAAATTAAACCGCCAAGACTCCTAGTTTATCTGTGGACTTTCCTTAATAAAAACTAAATATTGCTTTCTTTTTTGGTGTTGATATTTTGTACTTACAAGTTATTAGAAATGGATGTTGACATGATGGACTTAATAGATTTAGAAGAATAATTGGACTTCCTAGAGACGTCTCGTCAACCTGATCGTTTTAAATCGTAGAGAAAATTATAAATACTGTTTAAAATGGATCTTCTAAATTGCGCGTTCTTATAGCCACAGATTACTAATACATGTATACTAGCGTATTACTTAGCTTCGTTTTAAGCTAGTCTTAAAAAAAATGTAACAAGTTGATTGTAAAAACGCTTCAAAAGTATTATTTGAGAATGTGCGGATCTAGCATTTTAAAATCCAAACAAAGAACATTTTTTAAGAAGTAGTTTTGTATTGATAAATAATTACTAATGCATTTAATGTGAGTTGATAATATCATTATTTTGAGTCACGGAACGTTGTGCGAATGAAGTCTGTGTGAAAGATTGAATGATTACCACTTTTTTCTTATCCTGGACTTATCCTGGTACTAAATGATCCTCGGTTGGTCTTAAATTTGTAATAAGAACACATTTTAAACCGGGTACTGTCTTTAATACTGTAACAATCCCAGATCTATTAGACCCGGTTTAAACCAGTGCTTAAGTTTTTTTTAGTAATAAGACTGATTGACTTTCTGTTGTTACATATTCATTTGGCACCGAAATCAAAAACTGTCAAATTCAATTATATAGGTATTCATAAAGTTATTTTTGTAATTAAGTTTTGATTAGTAAAAGACATTTTTTTTTCTTAATTTTTTTCTTTTTTTTTATTAATTAAATAAATGTCTAGTGTAGGTCCACAACTAACTTCTTTTCTTATTCTGAAGCGCTATTATATACAAAACAATCATCAATACAAATAAAGCTTATAAGCAGTTACTGTTTTTTGGTGTATCTTCGAAAGCCAAGCTACCAGTGAAATTTAAATTGGGCCACTTCAGAAGTATCACCCTTTCAAACAAAAAAATATATTTTCAAATCGCTCCACAGTTAACCAAGTTATCGGTGAACATACATAAAAAAATACATACAGAGGAACGTAGAACCTCCTCTTTTTTCGAGTCGGCTACAAACATTTCAGGCATAAACGAACGGCCGATTGTTTTGAAAGTTAGTAATTTCGTTAATACAACTTTACAAGCATCTATTATATTAATTTTTTCAATTGTTTTTGATGATTTTGCATAATTTAAACAACATAGTTTTACGGATTGTGATTTGGACTTTCAGACCTTACTGATGTGTTTTAATTTGAAAAGAAGAGATAAAGTCAGTATGTTTTGTACTTAATTACAATACAAAAAAATTTAAAAACTTTGTCATGGAAATGACATAACAAGCATTGAAGCAATGAAACTTGCTATGCTAATGGGAAAGCTCGGCAAAAAAGCTTTTAAGCGAATGTTAGTAGTACTCGGAGAACATGCACAAAGCCCTTCAAGGTCCAATTGACCCAAATGGACACACAAATAGTTGAAAGGAAGGCCCGCACGAGGTCATTATTCGCTCTGTAACCCGGCAAAAGTGTCAAGACGGGGGAGGACAAGCATTTATCTACATCCTTAGGGCCCCACTGATTTTAGGAAGGATATATTAGGACGGAATAGGGTTTTTCAAGAAATCAACGGGGAAATAAATTATTTCAGTCGACTTGAGTGGCGTGATGAAGTTCCGATGGTAGCGGACGTGCGAGGAAAATGGATTTGGTATATCTTACTTACAGATAAAAGAGTGTTTGTTTTTTTTAGTACATAGTTATTGTGTAACTGATTAACAAATATTTAAGACGATTTCTTTGCCATAATGGTAAAACATTAAAAGCCGTGACGAAAATTTGTGAGGAGAATGATGAGATTTTGGGGAAGCTAAAGAAGTATGTAAGGATCGCGACGCTTGGCGCTCCGTCCTCTCTGACTACCCCGTTAGGGATACGACGTGAAGATATGTTATGTTATCTTTATTAGCGTAAAATTAACGGCTAAAATAAAAAGTTTCCAAAGTTCAACTTAAATAACAATCTTGAAGGGGGTAGGTAGCCTTAGGGATACGGCGTCTTTTCAAAAATGTTCGATAAAACTTATTTTTTCTGTAAACAATTAGATGACTATACTTAGTGTGTAATTCGTCAACATTACTTAAAATATGTGCATCGTTAAGAATTTATAATTTGTTCATTATTTTTAATGAAATTCAAAAAGTATAAATGAAACTTTTTGATTTTGTTTGTCTATGGTCTTCGTATATTCCTCTTGGGGCTGTCAAGTCGGCAATGACTTATGAGTATCCACAGAAATTGGTGTTTATTAATACCTCCGCTGTTTTTGTCTATGCCCTTAAAATTCCATTAAGAAAAGCGTGAAGTAATTCCGATCATTTCCATAAAATGTTGCTAAACTGGGACGGCAGTGAATCAAACTGGGAATAGGCTAAAAGAAACTAGTTACAGGACTTTTAAAATGGCTTTCGGCGGCCGAGTCGGCGCAATCTTTTGCTCCATTAACCCTTTCACGCTCACCGCCTATGGAAATTGGACGTTAAACGAAATATAGTACAATTCCAGGATAGTTGCTCCCTGAGATTTGTTGCGTCGTTCACGAAGAGATGTTGGGCGCGTTTTCCTGGATTCGGCGTGACAAGTTAGACTTTGTTCGAATCTAACTAGCGTATTAGATAGGTATGTGTGCGAAGCATCGACATAGGAAAAAGGTGTTAGACTCCATGTTGCGTAACTATTTCAAAAGTGGAATTGAATCTATTGTATAGACTCAGGTATTACTTTGCTGTCCATTACATGTCATAAATTTCTGAAATTTCTGAAATCAGATTCGGTCAGCTAATGGTTCGGTGCTGGTTGGCTGACCGAATCTGATCTCTTGTATATCTTGAAGATGCTTCGTTGAGAAGCGAAACATGTGTCGATTGGTGGTTTTTGGAGTTTGAGCGGAAAAGAGCTAAAATTTCAGAAATTTATCACATGAAATTGAGTCATTGTAAGTCAGCCCGGCTGATTTGTTTATTCGATGTCAATGTGTATCACATTTACTGGTAAGCTGGTTTATAATGGTTATTTCACTGGGAGGCCGGCTTATTTAAGTAACTTAATTTTTAAAGTACCTATGCGATGAAAAAGCTTTTTATCATTATGTCTATATATACCTATGTTTTGTATAGCAAGCTTGTACTTCCGTGTTACAATCTTAACAACACAAACAGCAGTAGTATTAATAATATATTGATGTCATTTATAGATGACCTCAATGGCGCACTGGTTTAGACGTTATATCCAAGCGCGGAGAACGAACTTATCGAGATCGTGTTTACTCTGGGTATATTGGGAGACACCCTGAGTAACCGTCGTCTGGTTCTCGTACCACAGGGAATGTCTAGCTTGTTAGCAGATGATTAGCGTGTACTGCGTGACGTATTATTATTAATAATATAATAATATAACATACTCAGACATTTCACACAGCGCCATCTAGTCCCAAAGTAAGTAGCACAGCGCTTGTATTATGGGTACTAGACAACTGATATATTACTTATATATTTTTCTTTTGTAAATAAATACATATACATATTATACATAAACCCCCCGACTCGGGGCGGGAATCGAACCCGCAACCCCCGTTTACTTTCCGACGCGCTTAGCCATTGCGCCACGGAGGTCGTCGTTATTACTATTTAATGTTTTAAATAACATATAATATGGTTAAAAAATTTAATATTACTGAGCCGCGACTAATGTCGGTTTTGTGAAAACCATGTAAAAGTGGATGGGATTTCCGTGAGCTGTCGAAAAGTTATTACAGGACTTATCGACAGCTTACGTCAAATCTCAATAAATTACGTACAATGGCTTCGACAGACATATTTATGGTGTACATATTATTTAAACAGTTTTTTATACATATTTAAACCTGCATTGTAATATCATCGTCAAATAATTTAATAAAAAAAGTTGTTATTTCAAAATTGGAATCAAGTGTTATTATATTTTGAGAGTTATAGTGCCTCAAATAATACATAACATGTATTATGCCGCATTTTTATTTTTTAATTAGCTACTACCTGTTACTAGCTACTATGACCAGGTAAAATTAATTTTTTTGGATGTTAATTTTTGACTCCTTTTTATCATCATGAGGGTGATTTTTAAAAATTCGTTCTCTGTGCTTAAAAATTCTCCGTTCTATTTCAAGTTTTTAAATTGCATTGTTATTGAGTTGTCCATATTATGCGAATATGATGAGAAAAAACTGATTAACAAATAACTGACAAAAAATATGTTAGGCAATCTGCCTGTCAGTTTAATTTACATAATATGAACTGAGGACAGATTATAAAAAGAAAACTATCATCTGCACTATCTACAGAAATACATGCAATTGAACCGTCTGCTTGTGAAACACGCATTTTTTAATGTTTTTTGGACTGTTTTTTTGTCCGAGCCAATCTTCGAAAGGGCTGTACCGATTTTGACAGGACTAAATAACGTGAAGAGTACTTTTCAGAAATAAATCGAGGCTACTTTTCAATAAAAAATTTAATGCGAGTTACACCAAGAAGCATAGCTAGTCTACAATAAAATAACAATGTAAAACTTATGTTAAAAAATATGTTAGGCAATCTGCCAGTCAGTGTTATTTACATAATATGAACTGAGGACAGATTATAAAGAGAAAACTATCATCTGCACTATCCACAGAAATACATGCAATTGAACAGTCTGCTTGTGGAACACGCATTTTTTAATGTTTTTTCGGTCTGTTTGTTTGTCGGAGCTAATCTTCGAAAGGGCTGTACCCATTTTAACAGGACTTCAATTAACGTGAAGAATACTTTTCACAAATAAACTAGGCTACTTTTCAATAATACATTTAATGCGAGTTACACCACGGGACATAAGGGGGGTATAAGTTTTACATTGTTGTTTTATTGTAGACTAGCCTACAATAAAACAACAATGTAAAACTTATACCTGCACGAAACAGAAAAAAGCAATGGTTGTTTTTTTGTGTTAATTTTGACTGGATTTTTCGAAAAATAACCAGGCTATTTTTACCCTGGAAAAATATCAAATTTAACGCGAAACGCCATGGAGCACAGCACTATTATACAACAAAACAGCAATGTAATACTGCGCAAAATAGAAAAAGAGACACCCTTGTTCTCTCAAATTTTTAAAACACTTTACATTTAGATTGTTAAAGGTTCATGTCCTTAAATAGAACGCGTTATATTTGTTCCAAATGCTCATACAACGTTTTATGTATTTTACCACAAGGCCTCGCCTTGTGTATAACAGAGATAACACGAGTGGTTTTCCGATAAGAGTACTCTGAGAAGCTTTCAAAAGTGTATTAGCCCAGCCCTTGTTTCGGCCTCTTCTATTTCATAGCTGTTTATCGGAACATTTCTTTTTTCTTGCAGAAAATAAAAATATTCAACAGTTCTTATTTTCAAACAATGGCAGTAGAAATGATGATTACATTGTATTCTGAAAAATACAAAAATTAGGTGAGTATGTTCATCCCTTAATTTAGTAATTTTAGGAATTTCATTCTTACACTTTGGTACCGAAGTAGTCGCGCGCGGTTCGGTTTTAAAGGAGCTTTCTCTCTTGATTTTGAGGTTGTGGAATGAACTCCCTGTCAAGGTTTTCCCAAGACTCCACAGAATAGGGTTCTTCAAAAGGGGCGTAAAAAGGTTTTTACAGGGTCAGCAGTGCACAAATGACACTCCTGGTGTCGCAGGCGTCCATAGGCTACAGTAATCAGTTAACATCTGGCGGGCCGTATGCTTGTTTGTCACCTTCGTGGTAAAAAAAGTCCCCTGTGACGGACGAATGAAACTGAAATAAACTAAAGGTTTAGAACTATAGTTATAGCAAAAGGTATTCCAAATTTAGTGCCAATTACTCCGATTTTAAAAGAAATTACGATAATCTAATTAACAGAATGTGCTTTCATAATTTCATGATCATTACTTATTATGTTGTACAAGACCGTCGTAGTCTTTTCTTCTTCAAGCGCCAATGGCCGCCAAGTCGGATATGCAAATCGATAATTTATTTTTCACATAATTGGCAGATTCCACTGAGACAGACGCTTGTTTTCTTGAAATCAAAAACTTTAGTGTTATTATTTTATCTTTTTGCTTTTTAACATGCCTTCAGATGCTTTCTGACATAGAAAAAAAGATTTTTTTGACTTTGCCAAATTAAGGGTTATCAGAATGAATTTATGTGTTGTGCTTTAAAATAATAATGTAATCGAAACAAATTCAAATACAGAGTTAACTTTGCAATTTAAATACAATGTCTCCAATATTCTCAGACTGCAAATATAAGGCTATCATGGGAAGAAACTGATATAATAAATGTTTTTGTGTCATATTATATTATTTTAGTAAGTACATAACACAAAGTATCAAATTAGGGACACAGCGAGAAGAGATAATGATAACGATGATGATTGTGATAACACATATACATTGTATGGTGGTACAGAACCCTCGGTGAGCCATCTGACTAGCATTTAGCTGGTATTCTTGCATAGGGTAAAAGATTCATAATAGAATGTACGTTGCCAGGTTTGCTTACCTTTTATATGCGCATATCGCATAATATGAAACTTCATTTACATCAATCAGTTGGTTCGAAATTTAAATTATCACTCAAGAATGTTAGTTCGCTAGCCAATACATACTAAGTTGAATGATTTATAGTGAATAGGGCAAAGCGGATACAAGTTAACATAACAGGCTAAAACACCGTATAGATAAGCGAATTTTAAGTGGTGTTCCTTAAGTAATAATGTTAAGCATAACAGAATTATAAAAATAAAGACAACACAACACTGTTGCCAACAACACAATAAGGTCGGCAAAACTATGCCTCGCCATATACATGTAAAGCGACACGTACACTCATACAATCAAACTATTCCCTGCGTTATTAGTTTCAGCTAATCCGTTATAAGAGCATGACGTAATAGTAAAAACACTATTTTGTTGCGGAAATGTCGAGTTGTACGGTTACAGGGTGCAAGAATTAGTCTTTGAAAATAAAGGATGCAATCACATTTCTTACGTAAATAAGCTTAGAAACTCATAATTTTAATAAATCAAAACAAAAAAATGTTTAAAACACAAAACCTCAACACTTGTTGGGTTGGGTTGTTGGGTGGGGGCTTACCACCATCTCTTTTAGCAATATTATTTTAATGTAACTTGATATGAAAAGCCAGAAATTCTGCCTGTAGATTAGTGATTAGTTTTATCATTCGACATAATTATCAGTAGGCGAAAGAAATACGTAATAACCGCGACGTTTAACCGTCCAACCCACCTTAACTATCGCGTAAGTCAAGTCAAGTAATATAATAATGCTAAAAGATGGTGCTAAGCCCCCTGTGGTAGGTGTTATAATTGTTCCGATTGTTGGGTAAGTAAGATTACGTGCAAGGGAAAGTTACTTTCCTTCTTTGTTTTAAAGGATGATGGGCATATTGTTCCAAGGTGTAACTATGTAAGTAAATTGCAGGCTAATTCCTTATAGTTTTATAAAACTATTAGGGAACGTATTTGTACAATGCACAATATGTAACGTCGTATTATAATCAATAAAATAACTAACATCAATAAATAACACCAATAAAATAACGTTATCAGTAGGATAATCTAATCAGTGATAACGTTATTTTTATAATAACTGGGCATTAGGAATCAGTATGGCAACACTGGCCTACATATTACAGTACTAAAAACCCGGCATCGTTGTTATTCGCAGTATCATGTCTTTCTTTTTTTTATTTGATCTGAAACTTACGGTAAACATAAATTAGAACAGGACAAAGAAAATATAAATTCTTCAATTTTAAATTACTCTAAGTAATATGCAACAGTGATAGCAAAAGGTCAATGCTTTCATAGCATCAAATTAAATGTTTATGTCCTATAGAGGCGCCAACTCCGTGTTTAAGAGCCTCAGTACTGACAGAATAAAAATAATGCTTTATGCATACAGAAATGATTAATCGACAAAAAAAATCCGAAAAGTAATAACTGGGGTTAATGAGGCTTTGAATTTAAACCACTTCTGAAAACCTGCTTTTTAACCGACTTCAAGAAATGGAGGTTCTCAATTCGTCGAAATCATAGGGTGGTCATCATTCGTGTAGGGTGATACTAAAGAAATTTAGTTCAAATCCACGCTTACTGAATTTGATAATTAAAAATAGTTATGGAAGTCAGTGCATAACCAATAAACAACAACAGAAAGTCTACTAGTTTTGGGTAGGCTTGGCATGGACTTTAGTGACTGTCTTGTATCTTTAAATATTTATAAAGGTAGGTATTTATGAATTTGTTGTGGTAAGTATTTGAGTTTTGATTAATAAACTTCAACTTATTTTATAGTTTTCAGTGTTTCGGTATTTAGTTTTTTTCTTAAAAATATATTTTTTATCATAGCAGCATATAACGCAAACGACAAAAAATTTTTCAAAGCAGTAACTATTCAGCATTGAGAATTGGGAACTATACATACATTCCAACACAAAATCGTCACCTGCAAGTTGCAAAAATAAACAGCATCCAATAATATTGTTTTATTGGAACCGGCATTTTTTTGCAAAGTTTTGACTGGCACTGTGAGTCTGTGAATATTTTTATTTCACAAACCCTTTCTACAAAAGTTGCGTAGGCTCACCACAGAATACAAACACAGAGAGATTTCTTAAAAATCATCTCTCTTAAGTCTAATATACATTTTAATTAACTATGTATTAAGTATTTAACAATCAGTCGGCAAATGTAACTAGATCTTGAAAACCTTTTATAAATTTATTATTTGCCAAAAAAAACTATTGAAAAATAAATTTGGATATTATGGAGAAGCAGTTAATATCATAGTAAACATTTTCTAAAAAACATAGGGACGAACCCAAGTTTGTATCGGTAACAGATTCACAAAAATCGGTACATCCAATAACATTTAGCACCCAAAACGTGGCTGTCGGTATTAGAATATATCGGCTTCCACAATTAATTAACTATTTTTTAGAACGACTTTATATTAACGACTGTATAAATAATACCTTAATAATTTATAAATAAATAATATATACTCAATAGCTATATATTAAAATAAGAACAACCACCAGCCTCAATAATTTTATCATCAGTTTCATTTGCTTATTAGGGTCGGTAATAGGTGCGTTTACCTCTGTTGGAAGTACCTAAATATTTAGTCTGTAATTGAAAGACCTTCTTAATTAATATAAAAAAACACCTTAAGAAGTAAGTCTAAAAGAAATCAACTCATATAGAGGCGCCTCGGGGATTAATTTTTGAATAAATCTACTCATAAATCATTCCGGCCCGGCCACCACCCGCTGTTCTACTTATATTGACTTTGTGACCTCTTTTTTTGTCACATTAGTTTACCATAAGAATATTTAAATTACGACAGAAAAAAAAACATTTTTATTGCTTGTGTTTATTGAGTAAATTAAACTTCCATTTTTTTACTTTAGAATCTTACAATAACGCAACACTATGGAAAGGTTAAGTATAATGATGATTAAGCATAAAAAATGTAAACAATCATTGAGAATATCACGTGGCGAAACGGGCGTCTATGAAACAAAATGCTACAAAATGTCAAAAAGCAAAAGCACGTAGCACTAGGGGCGGCGACCGCGGCTTGCAGAGGAAAGAGGGGAAAAGGGGAGCATGTCCGTCAGTTTCTCGCCGACTGCCGCGCCGCGAGTACGCCTTGTAATGTTTTCCGCGTTTTGACGCGACATGGCCTCGTCCACGACCAGTAACATCGTCGTCGAGTGGTTGCGATCGCTCCACTTGGGCCAGTACGCGGAGAGTTTCATAGACAATGGTTATGATGATTTAGAAATATGTAAACAGGTCGGAGAGCCCGACTTAGATGCCATCGGCGTCCTCAATCCTGCTCATCGGCAGCGATTGCTGCACTCAATTAGAACTTTGAGAGAGGAAGGTGCTGCGGCTGTCTACTTCACATTAGAAGAAGCAGCCGCAGCTCGTGACTCGTGCCGATGTGAGGAAGAAGCTCGGAAGGAACAAGCGACAGCTACGGTAGAACCAGCAAAGTACGCTGACGAATACGAAGAGGGAAAAGCAGAATTAGTCAAGATACCACGCATGCAGTTGAAACGCCTTCTACGTGAGCGGTTGGCACAAGACGGCATCCGATTGAGTTTGCAACCTTATTCGACAACGGTCAGTGTATTGCCAAGCAGTTGCGGGTAGTGCTTCTCGCGGTTAGCCGCACGTGATACGTATTATGTGGAAGTGATATTAGGGTTTTATGAATGAATTTGTATATACGACGGGTGTCTGTGTTTGTGGTTTAGAAGTTATTTTGAATATCACTTACGACGGTCGCGTAGAGGCACTGCCCGCGCCTTATATACCCTCATATTTCTTTTGATAAGGCTGTGTGTGGTGCGGGCCATCTTCGGCCGCCCCGGGCGGATCGCTTCTCGGGACGTGTTGCCATAAAGTTTGTTGCGTGCGTGATTTCCCTCGAGATGAGAAGTTTGCGCGCCTTCCTGTCGTGAGAAGATTGTAATCGCGTGCCTTCTGGCTCTAAATTGGGTTTTACGATAAATCGCATAACCTGTTTTACCTCCCTGAGGCGTTAATTAGTAATACGACTTGTTCATACATGAAACAAAGATCTCAGGCCAATATAAAATTAATTGCGATTTTGATAACTTTGTAATGTAATTGTTGGTTTTCCTAACTTGAGGTGAATATTTATCATAATGTGCAATGTTATTTATGAATAGATATTTGATTAATTCAATAATAATTCTTATTTACGTGCTGTACAAATATATTAAATCATTAAAATACAAGTAATAAAACCAATAGAACAAAAATATAAAAATTTAATGAAGCCAAATGATTAATAATAATAATTTTATATTGGAAACATTTTAAACAATGATGTATTTAGTGATTAGTCTTTTGATACCGACTTTAGGGACATAAATAATCGAATTAAGGACGTACTATAATATAAATATAGCAGTAAAACTCATGCTACCTATGAAAATTGGTTTAGCCACTGGAGAAAAATAGTAACGGACACTAAACAAAAACTTTTACAAACGTTTTTACAAAACAACAAGAAAGCAAATCATGAAAAAATTAATAATTAATTAATCAATAATGAAATTATTATAATGAAAATAATATTAGTTACTCAATTATTAATAAAATTAAAATAAGATAATCTTCTCATATTTTATAATACAAATTTCTGGTATTTTTGAATGATTAAACTGTTTTAAAAATAAATATATTACATAACACTCACAGCCGACTATAGTTCAATTAAAAGTGTTTAATTACTTGCTGCTTACAAGTAGTAAGTAATATCATTATAATTTCTAAAATAAATAATTTGTATCATAGGGACTGTCTTCATCATATGAGCGAAAGTGCCGAGTTGATATTTTAATTGAGGTGTTATTAATTATTCGGTTGGGTAGTGATTAAGAGGGCGGAATATCGCGCTGAGGGCACGCCTTTCTCTGTCACTTAAAATTGTACTTAATCTAGGACCTATCCAACATGAATAATGAAAAACTGACACGTAACGTTATCACACGGTGATTCTTTTCTTATCAAAGTTGGTTAACTTTAAGAAATGTTAAGTGCACAACAATGTTTTGATATTATTATCTGCTGACATTTCATTTATTTCGTAACAAACTGTACAATAAATACGCATCGCTATTGTAATTTAACTAAAACAGGCTTCGGAATAAACATTTTAAACTTCTGAAAACAATTCTGGTTATTACTTCCTGACTACACACAACGAAGTAGATTTCTGCGTATTTCTTGCTTTTTATTGCTTACAACATGCTTTCTTTGTTTTCGAAGTCGACATAATATGTTGTTTCTAATAATTATTATAGTAACAAGCGGTTGGAAAGTAATATGCTATAACGGACAACCACATTGTAAGTTATATGAGAAAAGTTACCTTTCAAATGCCAATTCCTTGTAACTGAGCAATATGTTTATTTATGTATTTAAACCTGTCAGTTAATTTTTTAACTTTAAAACGGGCAGGAATTTTAGAATGTTAAAACGCCCGTGACACGCAATTTTATTTTTCAATTACGAAGCTATGCTATTGGGAAATATATACCGGATTGTAAGCCGATGAGCCTACCGTAATTACCTGTGATGATTTTTTACCGGTTTTCGGTCTCCATGTTGAAACCTGTTCGGCCTCAAGTGCGCTAAGAATCCACACCGAACAGACGCACATTGGATTGCAAGCAAAAAAGCTCCCAAGAAAACCGCTGCAGTATTACTACATACCAAAGTCGAATATCTCTTAAAAGACCACAACAAATATTGACTGCGTAAAGTTTAAATAAGACATCTTTAGTCAATCCGTTAACGGAGGTTAAACGTTCAAAAATTTTTATTTTTTGCTATTGCTAACTTAATATTTTTAGCATAAAATTATGAATTATAATTTGATATTTTATGGTTAAGATGAAAGTTTCTTTCACATTTTACAATTAAGTTACAGCTTTTAATATTGTAACTTAAAAGTTAACGATTAAATAACCAATGAATAAAATTGCTGTCACCAAATAATAAACGATCTGCCTAATGTCATTTGACTTCCCTATTCGTATCGATTTCATTATATAAGGAACGTGCTGGCATTATGAAATTATTTCATTGCTCACTATCACCATGTTTCATATTGTACGATCAATTCACCCCTATGTCTACCTGGGTACATCCCTTTATCCGTTCTCGAGACAAACAATTCTATTGGATACGATTTTTTTTCTGTAGCCCATTTGTAAAACGATTACCGCCGGAACTCTGCACAAAAGCTCTGACAAATTCGTCTGGGAGTATCAATATCCCAGTTCCGACTAATAGGCCAATATTTATGTTATGTTGCTGTCCATTGTGTGTACAGCATCCGCTTTCAAACGATCGCGTTTGTAATAAAATGCGTGTGGAATTATGAAACTATTTCTTTCTGAGTAGAAAATGTACAAAATATCTCAAATAGATTAAGAAACGGTGATTTTTATGTCTTACTTAATTTGTATTGCAAGCTAAGTGACTGATCGATTATAGAAAGAAATATTAAAAAAGAACGATAATTACTTATTTTAAGATCGTTTGCCAAATTGTATGGAGAAATAATCTTTGGTTTGACAAAGATTAAAAAGAAAAAGATTTATGTAACTATTTTCCAATAAGTCGTCGATAAGTCATCTATTGTATTTTATAAAGCAGATTTATCTTCTCCCACACATCATCTACTGTATCCGTAACCGATCTTTTGTAAGTTATATCTATGAACCCATTATTATCCGATGCTTCCTTTACCATGTTGCTAATTTTATTGTGGAGGGGCGGTAAACTGCGGATGTGACGGATTAGACAGACATTAACGCTTTCAAAATGGATGCAGTTTAATTTTCAATCTCTGAATGGAGGTAATGATTGGAACGAATTGAAACAAAAAGTTTTAGTAATATGTAACAATAACAATCTATATATCATATAACTGAAACGTTTGTGATCAATAATAAAGTTGTACCACAAAAGCTTAAAGTAGCGACATAAAAACAAACGCTTATATCGTGCCCACTTACTGATACACCGATATAACGTTTAAATGCCACGCATATTTTATTGGAGGTAAAAAAGATATTAATGCCTCACCATTATTCCTTACCGTAATCGCGAAGAAAAAAAGCGGTGTTATTATCTGTATTCTAAATGCTAAGACGTCGGTATTGATTGAAAAACTAAATTTTATTGAATGTTAAAAAGCAGCTTCAGAATATGTTTATTTCCAAATGGTAGATGGAAATAACACCATTAAAGATTAATTGATGTAAATGAATCGAATTGAACAAGAGGTTAGTCACATTTTTATCTGTTTTGTTAAGTGCGTGGGCATTATTTTATAGCTGCCTGTAACGTACAAAAGAATGAACCAAACAGAAAGTTATAAGTAATAACATGTTCTAACATACCTGTCATATAAATTTCAATTTTGTATTCAAACGTCTACCATGTATTTACTATGTTAGTGGTATTGATTACATATCTAATTAGACATTTTTTGTTTCAACATCCTTGACGTACCCGACATTAATCATGACTGTTTTGAAATCACTTCTAATTTGTTTTTGTTGCTGTGTGTACTAATTCATCTAAGTACAACTAATATTTGCCTTAATTAAAATTGTGCTCTCACACAAAACATTTGTTTATTCTGAAATAGAGCTAATGTTAGCATTGTTGGGTATTTTCTACGTGTGTCGCTTTGTTACGAATGTGTGCGCAGTCACGCAGTGTGATCTTCAGCCTCCTTGGTATTCGTTGACTGTTTTACGTTTTATGTAGCTACACCTAGTAATTTTATTCTCGTAGTACCCATGTAACTTTGTGGCTTTTCTTATTCATAACGTGTACCTAAATTTTAGTTTACCTACTCTGTTTTCCTGAGCAATGTCTGAATTCATATGTTATTTACCATTTAAAGGTTTCATAGGCGAACGGCAAAAAACGTAACTTATGATTACGCACTGTCTGTCCATTTGTTCGTATAATCATATGTTACAACCGTTTTACTTGGAGACAATTGACACTATATAGATACAATTTGGAAGGAGAAATGAAAAGAAAATTTCAGTGCACATAAGAGTGTGAGGTATTTTTGTATAGAATTTCAAAAATGACATTTAAAGGGGTTTCAAAGTGTTTTTTTCTCAAGTCAATAGTTAGTAGATATACGGTTTAAAGTTGTAAAAAGTGCCCCCCTTCTAACTTTTTAAGATAGAACTTAAAAAGCTCTTTTAAGAATATTTATATTGCTGTAAAATTTGTGTTGTGCAGTTATTGTAGATGTGGAGCATTTTTGATTGTACACTCAGTGATCGCAGAAATAATTTTGTTTTAGTGTCATTGAGAAGCGCTATGAAATACAAACGCATTTTTGTTGCTGATTAAATGAATATCGTTCATCCCAACTGCGGAACCATTCACCGTACGTGTCTGACACGAACTTGGACGGTTATTTTAACTGAATTAGATAGCGGAAAAATATTTAGCATTTAAATTTTATTCTTTTAATAAATACTGTTCCAGAAATTTCTCCTTTGATCAATTATATCCAGTAGCAAGTGGTTAAGAATTATGTTTCGAGAATATAAGATTTTACAAACAATAACTTCTAATTTCATCAACCAAGTTCCAATTGTTTTCAGATCAACCAAGTTTTGAAAATGAAAGCTGAAATATGTGCTTATACTAATTTGAAATTTCGCACCAAATGTACTTAAGAAAGTATACTAAAGGTTACTAAGAATACGTATTCCTAATAAAAACGGGGTTAGATATTCTTAATAACTCTATTATTAGAATATACTGAGTACACCAAATATTCTTAATTCCATCTTGATATTGCATCCATGTATCTGGTTAATCGTATTATAAATGTACCTATATAATTTTACAATTTGGAGTGGACAAGATAACGAAGCGTAACAAAATCACATCTCAGCGAAAGTTTGACATTACTTCTAACAATGAGTATTTGGGTTTACAGATAGAAAGGAAAAAAGAACACTGAAAAGTACAAAATAACTATACTAACCAAAACTCAAGTACAAAAATAACTTTATAAATACAATAAAAATACCTATATAATTAAATTTGACAGTTACTGACGTCAGTGCCAAGCCTACCGAACTACATAACAAACTTTCTGTTGTTGCCAACGAATTCGGAAAGTTGTTACATATTGATTTGGCACCGACTTCAATAACTGTCAAAGTTTATTGCATATTTGTATTCTATTTATAAAGTTATTTTTGTACTTGACTTTTGTTTTGTACTTGAGTTAGTAAATGATAGTTACTTTGTACTTTCCAGTGTTCTTTTTTGAAGTCGGTTTAATTTTCTTTTTAATTTTTCCCTTTTGAGTGACCGTAATCTAAATAAATAACTAGGGTAGGTCTATAATTAACTTCTTTTCTAACTCTGGAGCGCAATAACATGCAAGAGAATCATCAATATAAATAAAGCTTATAATCAGTTAGCATTATTTGGTGTTCTTAGTGTATCTTCGAATTCCGAGCTTCAATACCGGTGAAATATAAATAGGACAACCTCGAAAGTGTACGCTTTCAAACAAAAAAATAATTTTCGAAATCGGTGCACAGTTGACGAGGTAATAGGTGAACGTACATAAAAAACAACATAAGTACATAAAGGCGATCACAGAACCTTCTCCTTTTTTCGAGTTGGTTAAAAACGGTACCAGATAGTTATATGTTGTTAGCCCATCATATATATATGAGTTTTTTATAATTAGCTCTATCCATTGCCGACTTCTACGCCCTGCGTGGGAAGCAGCTAGTGTACCTGATATTCCTCTATTTCTTCCAGACCAGCAAGTAAACGTTTTCGGACTAAAACAAGAAAGAAATCAGATATGGTTTTAGATTTTTTTTAGATAAAATTGTGAAATGAACTGAAACAAACACGATTGTTCAAGTGCATTTAAATCTTTAGTATTTTATCGCTTAATTTTTTTAAAGTCTGTATCAATAAGGAATCTTGGCATTTTCCATTTTGTATTTAAAATTTCTTTTATTGTTGGCACATAAAGCAGGTGTCAATGTTTAGTTGACAAAATTCTTGTACTTACTGTTTCTATTATAAATTCCGTGGTTGTACTGCTATTAAGTTTATGCATCGTGTTAAATATTTGCATCATAAACACTTGACGCCGCTGCCGCTATGTTGTACATGAAGAAAGTAGTTGTTTGCGAACATTGTAAGCAATCGGGAACTTTATTCCATGTACCTACGTAGGTGTTCACTGTTTCCTATGTTGTTAAGTATCCCCTATTTGTTATTACTAGTACTGATAGCGTAGGCAGTAGCCGTTAGAGCTGTCGTCTTGTCATCAATGCTTCTGTATTGGGACGTTTATTTACATTAACGTTGGAGTGCGTGTGAGACAAGAACAAGAACGTTGACCGGTTTGAGCTTCTATTACAGAGTTATCATCATACTTACTTATAAGTACTTCATCGGTGAGGATTAATTTTACTGTCTTCAGTTTTGGATGTTTAATGTTATACTTTTTTGATGAATACAGCTACGAAATATATATGATGTACGGATATATTGTAGGAACTTTTGCAATTGTCTTCACCATACTGGTTTCGATTATTTTAAAATTAATCTTATTTTATGAATAATTATTAATCTATAGCCAATAAATCGATTGAGCCATCCAAACTGAATTTAGAGCTTGTATTGAACAACGTGAATACTGACTAAAAATCACTTCAGAAAAATACGTAACCAAAACTGATTGAACCGAGTTCGAACTCGGGATCCTTAGTTTAGTCGACAGATATATAACACTTTCTGTAGTATGTGTGTATAACTTCAAATAAAATTCTAGAATGTTGTGCATACTGTCGTGGCTAGTAAATCATATGTGTGACAGTCACCACTGGTTTCGTGGTACCGGTTTAGAAGATTTTATTTATAAAGAGTCCTCAATCAAACAAAAGAGGCTTCCGAGAAAGCTTGAATATAAACTGTTGACTCCTTTGTTTTGGCTTCTTCGGTGGCAGGTTTTACTGTGTTTATGTTGGTTCGTTACTTTGCACTACACAAATAGACTGAGCCCTCGAAGTCAATATTGGACAGTCAATTTTGTAACATGCATTTCCAAACATTAATTTATTACTTGAGTTATTTATAGTTAAAGGACTGATAATTTGGTTGTTTGATGAAATCGACAAATAAATATGTTCACGTATATTAAAAAAAAATTGAAATACTGAAGTAGAATAATCACGTAAAAAATATTATAATGATAATTTTGAAATTGTTAAAAATGGGAGAATGAAATTTTCGGACATTGTGTAAAATGTAATAAGATACCTTCATATATATACATACATATCTTCGCGCTGTATCCCTAACGGGGTAGTCAGAGAGAACGAAGTGCCAAGCTTCGCGGTCCTTACATACTTCTTTCGCTTTCTCAAATACCTACCATACGTAGGCATAATATAATACGTATACCTATAAATATATTTATGTATGTGTATATATGTATATTATATACGACGGAAATGTGAAAAGCACTCGCATACCTAGGCAAAAATCTGTGAGAATCATGATGAGATTTGAGGAAGCGAAAGAAGTATGTAGGGACTGCGACACTTGGTGCTCCGTCCGCTCTGACTCTCCGTTAGGGATACGGTTTGAAGATATGTATGTATATATATTGTGTATAGTATGCCTGTAAGCATCTGGTATCTAAAATGATAATATTATACAGGCTACATACTATTTAATGTTAAATATTTTCTTATCGGGTTTTAGAAGAGTTTTTCAAATATGAGCAGAAAATATGTATCTATATGGAATTTCTAACAATGTACGTACAAAAAATTTATAAAAAATTCCATACGTAAAAAAGTTTGAATGACACGGTCGACAGAACGTTACAAATTGGTAACAATAGCGAATTAAACGCTGTGGAAATTTTTCATTTGCACACCGTTTCACACTTTCGTGTTAGCTTTAAATTTTAGCTCTGGCGGTCGGTGTTCAAACATAAAATTGTACCCAATGTATGTATATTTACTTAGTTTCTTTACCGCTATGTTCCTGTAATCAGTCGTAATATAATAAATAAAAAATCAAATAAAAAAGAAGAATGAGACTATCGAGGATATTACAATGAAGTCTATAACAAGCACTTGTTATTTTATTGATGGAATAATAAAAAAATATGTATAACGAATGGTATTGTCAGTTAAGATTGCTACTAAAGCTTTTTCAACAGCGGTATGGAAATCAAATGCAAGTTAAACATACGGCAATTTCAATTCAGTAATTATAACTAAGTATAATGTTTGTGAAGTATGTAAGTCCTCTCTGACTACCGTTACCGTTACGGATACAGTGAATATTGGTATGTATGTATGCATGTAAGGACCGCAAAAGCTTGGCGCTCCGTCCTCTGAATATCCTGTTAGAGAAACAGCGTTAAGATAGGTATGTATGTATGATATTTATGCGGCACTAGACCATAGAAGTGATTGTAGATTGTGGTTAAGTAAATATTTAATAGAAGATTTTGATGATTATGTGACACGTAAGTTTCATTCTCCTGCCAGGGGTTTATGTTGTATGTATTTTAAAACATTACAACTTTATTTTGATATGAAATGACACACTTTTTATGTATTTTAATTTTCGAATTAATTAAGTCCTCACAGCGCTATGACAAAAATTAAGAAAAGTATATTTTTGACAAAATCTTCAAAATTGAAACAATTAGGTACTTTTTTCACTGTTATGAATTGTTCAGAAATTAAAAATAGTAATACTTTTATTGTTTTGAATACGTTCAGTCGATCTTTTGTTTCGCTTACTAACTAAGGATGTTATTATTATCGTGTTATTGTCATATTAAGTCTAAATCGATTTCAACCACTGGATAGAACGTAATAACAAACAACAGGCTTCTCGATACAATCACGGTTACTTACCAGACAGTTCATTATTTTTTTGTTTAAAATTTATGTTGATTATCTGTTATTTCATATAAAATAAAAACCTATTTTATTATGAAGGTATTTTTGCATAATTTGCAATTGGAATAATATAACTTGTAAATTATAAAGCTGTGTTTTCTGCTCATCCTTGCTCAAAAGACATCTCCATTTATTTTATGTCTTTGATCGCCCGTCACATAAACTCAATCATGTGACGATTTCGAACTAAGCTTTAGATGTAACGTAATATTATTATAGTGATGCACAGAACCCACATGAACTATCAGTTTTACCTTCCAAAGGTTAAACTGCTCAAGTCTCATGTTACGCCTATGAATGGAAAGATAAACCTTCTAAGTTTAATAGCTGGCGTGGGCAGACCACGCACGTACAGACAGGTTTTTTATGTTTATATCCATCAAGAAAGGCGCCTCTGGCACGTCGCGTCTCAGCGGGATTCGAACATCGTCCATAGGCGCCCATGATTCACTTAATTTATTGTACACCTGTAAATTGTGACTTTTTTGCTTTGAAAATCACGATCCACTTTTCTTTTGTTACCAATTTGTTTATGGAAGATTTTTTATTGGAAAAGATATACCTATTTGGATGATTGAAATTCATTAACAAAACGTAAATTCAAACATTCTATTAGCTCGACACAGTTCAATCTTGAAAAGGAACGATAATAGCCATCGAATTGAAACTTTACTTAGTTTGCGAACTGATTAGAGTGAGTGAAAATAGAACGAGGATCTCCATTTCAAGATTTGGTTAATTTACATTTGCTGTTAATCAAAAATAAAGATGTGCTTGTGCAAATCAAACTTCAAAACGAGAATTAATGTATTCTAATGGATATATTTCCGACTTTCACATAAGTAAATGAATTTGTGACATGTTTGCAAAAAATATTTAATATTTTACTTATTATTCTTATCTGCTGTGTGAGTCATTGGCCTAGAAATTCCAACGTCGATGTGACGCGTCCACCAATAAACTGACTGAGTCAGGGGCAGAGGAAAAAATATCTGCTTTTACAGCTAACCCGGGAGCCCGGGACAGTATAACGGGAACAATGCATTCCTACGTTGTTACGTTCGGTCAACAAAAAGGCTCAACAAGAACAAACGTTTTTTGTCGACAACCCCCGCTAAATTAAACAGAGAAGCTGATTTTGTTTTGTTTTTTGTATCTTTATTTTGTTTCAACGCGCCTACCAAATCCACACTGGCCATAACAAGTGTGGAGTAAAAAGGATCTTGCATTTTGCACTATTGCACGGTAAGTTAGCCTTATCAGTTCTTTTGTTGGGTTCAATAGAAACAATTGGTACGAACACAAAAACGAAAATATGTAGTTCATTCCTGTTAATAGTGAACGACATTTTCATTAATGCTCTGAATTAAATAAACAAGTGAGAAATGTGGCATAACGCGGTTTCGCATGACTCTAATCGAGGGCAACTTGACTAAATATTTCGTCGCGTGCCAGTCTACTGGGCAAACTTAAACAACGCATTTGTTGGTCGGCTAGAGGTAACAGTGAGGAAAACTCGTGTTTATATAACTAATAATTGTATTATTCTAAGCATAGTATTGTAAGCAATTAAACAGATTGCGTTTCTAATTTTTTGTCAACATTATGAAATAGTGCATTTGAAAATACTTAAAGTACATTTTAGCGATATTTTGCCTCTAGTTATAACTTTATAATCATGCAAAATATTCATGATTTTTTTATTCGTATTATTGACATATATTTCAATAATACGAATACATCACCAGACGACAAAATCAAAAATATTTCAATAACGTTTTAGTTATTGTTCAATCTTGGGTATTTTTCGAACAATAGACTACATTTTTTTTTATTTTTATAAAAGAGGGGGCCAACGTGCAAGCGGGTCACCTGATGGAGAGTGACCAACCGTCGCCCATGGACATCCGCAACATCCGGAGAATCACGGGTGCGTTGCCAGCCTTTAGGCAAATAGGGAAAAGAGGGAAAGGAGGGGAGGGGTTGATAGGCAACCGGCACTCTCACTCGCCGAACCAAACACGACAGCAATAGATGCTGATATTTCACGCCGATATTCTATGAGGGGGTGGTATTTCAACGGGCGAGCCGGCCCAATTCGTGCTGCGATGTAGCATGGCACTACCACAATGGTATAATATGTAGTATGTAGCGCTCTAGTCACTGCGCTATTGAGAAGGTAAACTCTTTCGATAAATTTCCAATCATATTTCACGGGCAAGTTTTGAAGTTTTAAGTGTGTGAAAACTCGGAGAAAACGAATTTTCCCTGAATCGAGATCAAGCTAGATCATTTTGTCGCCCCCGTAAACCCTTACCACATCGTAAATTTCATCAAAATTGTTAGAACTGTTTTCAGGAATGTCATTATAAATATATAAATATCGCTCGTATTATAGTATAATATAGGATAGGATTTGGTATTCTACTGTAAATGAAATTTGTCACGAGAGTTTCATTTCAATTTATAAGATTGTTAAGATTATTTCAATGTTCATAGAACAAACATTTTATTGGTTCAGTTTTTTAATTGTGTGTAGTTTAGTTGCATGACGAAAATGTGACTTTTTAATTCTAGTTATAATTTAAGCAGTTTTATCTTTGTCTTTTGTAATGTTCTTGTACTTAATCACGTAAAGATTGTTTTTTGTAAGTCATTAATACATACATACGTATCTTCACGCTGTATCCCTGACGGTAGTCAGAAAGGACGGAACGCCAAACTTCGTGGTCCTTACATGCTTCTTTTGCCTCCTCCAAAGTTATTAATGAGAAAGTAAAAGGTTGAAATGAAGACGTGATTAAAAATGGATATGACATACAGTTATATTATAAGCACACATAATAGATATTATTGCATTAATCTATTAAAGTTATATTTATATACGAAACAATATAAGAATAGATATCTAAAATTGTTTTGATGTACCTGTGTAGTTTCCTTAGAGATTATCAATTCACACGGCAAACATTTGCTATTGGCCACTTGCTCGCCCATACGTAGTTAATGATTGCTTGTTCCTCCATTACTAGGATAGCATAACATTGGAACTAAATGTGTCCAGTGTTGACCCGGGAAGGGTTCTATTAACATTCCTCGCTGGACGACCGCCCGGGGACCCGACCAATCTGTCCGAGGCTCACTTAATTGTTTGCGGACATGATTTTATCGGAAAATTACAACAGAGTGGAATAGTAGTTGTTCGGTCGATGTACACTGTACAGTTCATTGGAAGGACTAGTCCGTCGTTTGTATGTATTGGTTTGTTGTAAATTCGCTTTTCAATTTGCTAGGTCTTGCTGCAAAAAGAATAGATTGGCTGTAGTAACTTTTGTGCACGTTCATCTGTCCATGTATTTATATCTGTGTGTGTAAACGGGCGCGTAATCAAGTATATCCATAAACATTTCCTTGTAGTATACTCCAGCTCCAGCTCCAGCTAGCATGTCTTGTGGGACCCACAATCCACAAGTTGTGGGTTGTGTGTTAGTATTCGAATTATAACAATAAACTTGTTGAGGTGTAAGAATTAATGCTTAAAGTTAGTTTACTAAGTACGTACAAATGTGTACATTACTGTACAGTGTACATACATTGTTTAAAGTTAGTTTTTTATTTAAGATATCTACACTAAGTTTCAGGCATCTAATGATTGTTTATTGAATGCCTGAAATCACTGAATCACCTGAAACCAATTTGCCTACATATTTTAACAAGTCTTGTTTAATAAAATAAAACACTTATTCTTATTTACGTTTTTAGCAAATTAGATTGAAACTGACTATAACGGATCACACACGACAGAACGTCGGTTACATATACATATGTACATGCATATATAAGGTTATGCATATGTACATGCATATATAAGGTAATTACTGTAATTATCTTATATACTCGTATGTTGTCGTTTGCATAATGTATATACATATTTAAGGTAATTACTATAATTACCTTATACATTTATAAACACCTAATACATATATATATATCTTACATAATACATTTCATGTAAGCGAAGTTCTGTTGTGTGTGGTCCGTTATAGTCAGTTTTAATCCAATTTGCTAAAAAAGTAAACAAGAAGTGTTTTATTAAACAAGACTTGTTAAAATTATGTAGGTGAACTGGTTTTTGATTTAAATGACTTGTGTGACACAAACAGTACTTTCAATTTAAATTTTACTTCATAATATAATCTATCTTATTTTGTGACACTCGTCTCATCTTAAAAGTCTCAAAAATATTGTTTACATTTTTGGCAATTTGAATTGAATCATACCTTACATATTTGCAAAGAAATGTAAAAATCACTATTTTCTTGATTTTACGTTTAATGTTTTTCCGGCGAAATTCTACGAGGAGGTAAAAAGATGAATACATGTAAGATTTTCATTACATTTCAGGAATACAATTACTTCTATTTCCCAGTCTCTCACCGTGAGAGGTGGTAAGCGAAATTGTTTGCTTAACGATTTGTTTTCGATTGAGTACAAGTTATCAATTTCATTTCATTTCATTTCAGTATGACTTCACTGATAACTTTTATTGATATGATATAGAAGTTATTTTCCGTAATATTGCTAATGGCTTCTAAATAAATCACGGGTTTATCATATTATTCTTTATTGTATTGTAACGATCCTTATCATTTCTCCGAATATGTGGTATTGTCAACAAGTGTACTGTTACTTTATCAGTCTTTGTTCAGACAAAAATATTTATGCTATTTTGCCTTAATTTTAATAATATTTGGTCTGTCCCTTATTCACGTCGCCATTTTACAGTTGGTTAACGAACTATAGATAAGCTAAGCATGAGGCTTCTTTACGGCATAGAATCTGACACAAAGATTTTGTAATAGAGAACCAAAGTAATCGACCTAGGTCACAAAATCAGTTAAAGTCGCATGACTTATAATACCTAAGCGTTGGGTCAAGGCGTTGGGGGTAGAAAAATCCTCGAGTGGAAGTTACGTATGGGAGAACGTAGTATGAGACGCCTTCTAGCTAGATAAACTTACGGCTTCAAGAAAAATATATGTGCATAAATTTTGATGAGAAGAGTAAAAGACCAGGTGTATTGGCAGCCTCTAGACCTAGAGGATGTCCAGCGGTGGAGAAATTAAAGCTGATAGTGTCAGTGATTCTATTTGGATTGTACAATACATAACTACTCGTTTCCAAAACAGTCTTATAGCCTATTATAAGATTTATTGACACAATTTAAGGAATTCGTAGCCAAATGGCAAAAAACGGAACCCTTATAATTTTATCTTGTCCATTTGTCTGAATATTCCAGCCATTTTACTCGTAGATTATTGGCACTATGTAATGTGAAGATCTATTCTATGAATCGATATACAATGGTGTAGCGAAACTACGAAAAGAATAAAATTAGGGATGGCACTCCGTATATGCAACTGAAGTATAAAAAATTCCAGTGCTCATAACAGTGTTTTAACATAACTTTATCTTTATATCTTTAGATACTTTTTTAAAAATGATAGAGAGGTTTTAAAGTAACTTTTTTATTTAAGTCAATAGTTCGTGAAATACGCATTGCCAAAGTCGTAGAGGTTGTGCCCCTTTTGACACTTTTCAAGTAAGGGGTAGAAAAATTTAAAAAAAATGTTAGGTGATAGTGTTTTAAAAACACTTTGAAAGAAAATTAGTTTGAATAGAAATAATGAACGTCGCGTAGTTTCTGAGATAATGTGCGATATTTTCAGTTACATGCTAAGCAACCACCATATAACTTTGTATATTCTTATTTCTTGAAAATAGAACAATTTATCTAGTTACCTTTAGCAATGACAGCTTTCTAAGCAGAAACTTTGAGGAAGTCTATTATTTAAGAAAATGTGTAGTTTTAAGTTTGTAAATATTAACGTATGTATGTACTTTTTGTCTAGTTACCACTAGAAAGTGGTCCGTACAGTAAGATGCCTACCCTTTGGCAACCCCTTTCTTCTTGTGATACCCTGACAACAAAGCGATACCCCCTCTAGGCAAGTCGGCAAGTTCACTTCTCTTTCGCTTAGTTTCACTCAAATATAACACATCCAATCTTCTTTCTTCCATAATATCTATCATTTCATTCATCTTCTTTTCAATCCCACCTCTCACATTCCACGCAGCTATTCTGCATTCGTCCCTCCACTCCTCGCCGCCAGGTGCACAGCGTGTTGGATAGTGGTCCCCAACGCCGGACTGCACTCTGCTCACACCAGCGGGGACAAACCGTTGTACGTCGCTTTCGGAGGACACCCTATCATAATCGTTGTCCCGCATGGTGTGCACAGGAGAAGAATTGCAACCCTGAAAAGGGTTGGCAGGAGCACGACGAGCATGCTTCCTCAATTGCAAACATACATTTAAAATTGTAAATATACATTTAAAATTTCCATTTGTAAAGTTATATTAAACTGTATCACATATTCAACAGATTGGATTTTAGAGTTATACTAAACATTTCGTAACGTAAAGAGCTCTTTTAAATGAATCCGGATGCTTGTTACAAAAGTTAGACGTCAAGGGGTTAGAAATTTCTTGTTCCTGCTCTTCCCTTGTTTATTTTGTGAGGGAGAGTAATATTAATGACAGCATTTACCGGTACTTCGCCTTTTTTGAGTAATAATGACATTATTTACTCGTTGACTTTTCAACAACTTCAAACATTTGATTGCGAGTTGTGTATCTTTAGGTATTAAATATTGTATGTTTCCAGTAAAAGCTTAAACGTAATTTAAAATGGAGTTAGAATTTGTCTTTGTCACAAAATCTTTATAAATATAATGTTTTTTTTAAATAAAATAGTATTAATTATTACATCGAGAAATATTTCTTTTAACAAAACAGTAAAAGGAAAATATATCATTAACAAAAAATGTATTATTGTGAAAAATGTGAAATGATTGTAAGTAAATATATCATTATTAGATATTACAGTCACTTCGAACATATATAAATCAATGAAATAATATATACATACATATCTTCATTCTGTATCCCTAACTGAGTAGTCAGAGAAGAAATAAAATATATAAAATTTAAATAATTTGTGAAATATTATGAAAGAGTAGTGAACAATGACTTGATGAGTTTCGGTACACTCGGTGAGTAGCTCACCGTTCATTACATATTATTATTAATAAATAATCTGTAACTGACCCGTTGAGGTGATGGAAGAGCATCTTCTAAACCCGGAGTCCCTTTTCTTTGGGTCACGCAGAAGAAATCTGCACACAGATACCCAGTCCTCTGGGGGAAAAACTGGGTTATGTGGGGCTTTTACTGATCAAAATTGCGGTGAGCGTCCTCGGCGCTTGTCGAAGGAAGATCTCTTACGGAACGCATCGGAGCCCCTTTCACGGTGTGCTGAAGCGCCTCTCGGGGGTCAACTACAGAGCCCCCTGGCACCCTCGCCGTGCCACGACAGCTCGGTCCACTCACGCTGTCGTCTCCCTGGGGTCGCATGAATGGACAACCAGAGCCCCTACTCATATCGGCCACGACCCCGACGTCGGCGCCCTTGATTTAGGAAACGAATTTTTCCGAAATTGCTTGGAGTCTGGGTTTTACTGTATACCCCAGTTCGTTGTGTGGTACCCACGATACAAGCCCAGTGTTTACTTTGGGGTCGCATAATTATTATAATTGTCTGGATTATCATTATTTTATCTAGTTTATATAGTATTTTATGTGTATTCGTTTATATTATTATAACGAATATAAAATATTTATAATTAAACATCAATATAGACACAAAACACTATAGTAGTCAATTAAATTCTGTTCAGATTGCAATGATTTGACGACCTCCGTGGCGCAACGGTTTAGCGCGTCGGAAAGTAACACGGGGGTTGCGGGTTCGATTCCCGTCCCGAGTCTGGGTGTTTATGTATAATATGTATATATTCACAAAAGAAAAGTATATAAGTAGTATATCAGTTGTCTAGTACCCATAACACAAGCGCTATGCAGCTTACTTTGGGACTAGATGGCGCTGTGTGAAATGTCTGAGTTATTATTATTATTATTAATGATATTGTCATTAATCTTTTATTCATTTACATTAAACCATCATACAATAGCATTCCTATTTCACCAAATAAACTTCATTTAAATTCGTTAAATTTTTTTAAATTATTTATTATGTATATAAACGTTACTATTTACATACCTAAACTACACATTATCTTAAATATTAGATTTCCTCAAAGTTGCCGCTTAGAAAGCTGTCATTAAATTCGTTAATGTTGTATTCATTATTTTATTTATTGTACTCGTATTTTAATTTATATTTCAATGTGCAAAAATTAATCAATAATGAATTATAAGTAATATTTAATTTACTGACATGCAATGTTATACGCCATCTTTGTTTTTACAACACTACCCTTCATTATCGTTTTTTGAACCGATGTGTAAATACATAGATATGTATTTACACATTGCTTCCGAGTTAGTAACAAAAATAAAAATAAAAAGGCGTGAATTTAAATTGAAATCTGCTTTTATTTCTTTCATTTGTTATAAAATATCCTACAGTTCATTAAGTAGAAGTTAAATTAAAGAACATAGGGTCCATTATACCCATTATTTAATTATATCTCTGCCAAATATTAGCTCATTAGGTGCAAAGAATGCGGAATATATCAGCTGTGACGTATGGCCAGACAAACTTGACAAAACAATAAAGATTTAATTTTCGGCGTTTTAGTACGGAACCGTGAAAATGTTATTAAACAGTCATAATATTGTAATCTGTAATCAGTAACTGAAACTTAGTGCCAAAAATGGATAATCTTATATAGTATGGGAAGCGAAACATACGTTTCGGAGTTCATTCCAGGCGTGCAGCGCAATGTTGCAGTTACTATTACTTATCAGTCTTGCAGTTTCGTGTGGTCGTATATCGCTACTAGTGTCACCTAATCCACCAGTAACTGTTCAACAACAAAACTCATTACTTGGCGCTATATGTGGTTATGTGCTACCTGGTTGTTTCTAAACAACCTCACCAAACCTAAACCGTATGCGTCAACTTATAAGCGAAAGCGATTTTAAAGAGTTAATACACTCTCCTTTTTAAAAATACATAAATAAAGCAAGGTGAAAATTAGCCTAGCTTTCTTTAAATGAGATCGAATTTGCTAAATGAATTTTACAACGAAACGTAATTCAGGTTGTTTAAATTGGTATAGATATTTACACTGCATACATGTGTTGCGCTTTTAAAATATTGTCTAAATTTTGTTAATATATTGCCAATAATAATTTTTAATTGGACTAAAATATATATATTTAAACGCAACTAATTCTTTTTCGCGGGCATTTGAACCTATTCCCTCGCCATTCAAACAATGAGAAATTTTATAATATCTTATTTTGGTATCTAATAATATCTCTTCTTATTTTGCCCTTATTAAGAAAAAGTTTATGATTTATGCCACTTCATTACTTGGCTTAGGAGATTAGCAAGTGGGGGCAACTTGTTCGGTTTACTGTAAGGATAAGCTCGGCCACTAAACCCCGAGCAAACTTTCCCGTTACCTTGGACTGGGGATTTTTAATTATGTCATTAAAACAGGCACACCGCGTGCGTGCAACTGATTAACTAGTTTATCGCACTAAAGGCACGCTTTGTTGGTAATTTATAAGGAAATTTTGTGTAGAAATAGGTTTACCTATGAGGAACTTTTAATATATGCAAACGGACTTTAGAGAGACATCTTCGCACCATATTACACGTCTTAATAACATTTTGTGGGTATGTAGGTAATGAATATCTTCAGTCGCAATTAATGAAAATATTAAGGTTTTTTTTGGGAGAGTTTGGGTTGTGTGAGGCTTTTAGCCCTAAAACTCTTAGTGATCCTCCAGTCCAGTGCGTTGATCCAGTGCGTTGCTGAGGGATTCTGGGATCTCCTATAAATAGCATAGGAGTCCCTCTCGCGCCGTGACAACGCACTTCACGGGGGGCAGTGGCATATGCTCTTCTGCACTCTCGGTGTACCACGACAGCATGGATCACACTAGTTGTCGTTCTTTTTGGGGAGGTCGCAAGATGGTCAATCGTAGTCCTATCTTCGCTCCGCTGCGACCCGGAAAGCCTCTTTCAATAGACCGGGAACACCGTAACTTTATTATCTTGCCCGGTCTACAGTATTGACTTTAGAGACCTTTTTCGACCAGTATCTCCCCTAACCTTCTAGGGGAGATACTGGTCGACGGTTACGCGTGTTCTTCCGTCGTCGTGCCAGTACCAGTACCAATGCCACCCCTAGAGCGTACCAG
This sequence comes from Zeuzera pyrina, assembly GCA_907165235.1. Lineage (NCBI taxonomy): Eukaryota > Metazoa > Arthropoda > Insecta > Lepidoptera > Cossidae > Zeuzera > Zeuzera pyrina. The sequence continues at coordinate 18,651,661 of OU015624.1, forward strand.
AAGTTTGGCGCGACTTATCTATACGAATTGCATTTTTCTTTTTTTTAAGCTATTAATGAAACAAATTATTGTGAGAAATTATACCCTATAGAGTTCAAAATGTCCCTTTAGAAATGCAATTATATTCATAATTTTAAAAGACTACTTATGTATAAAATGCATATATTATATGTGTATTTTGAATTATGTATTTTATTATGTATATGTTTTATATTTATACTATATATTTTTAACAAAATACCAGCTAAAAACGCGATGGACGTGCGACGTGCATTGGGATTCCATAGTAATTTCGCCGAACTAGCAGCTTTTAAATAATACATTAAAAATAAATTGTACCCCTTCTCTAATTATTTGTTTATCATTTCTACGTTAAATAGCGGGGTAGGTGCGAAGATGATGAAAAAAATCGACTGTGACGTACGGATAGACAGACAGACATCACTATATTGTGAGTTTTATTTTAGCCATTTTGGCTACGAACTTAACAATTTCACGGTTGTTTTAAGAAAATGAAGAAAGTTATATCGATTATTACAAATTCTTGTTAAATCTTTATAAGAAAGTGATTTACACCGATTTAAAACTGAATTACTCATCATTCGATTCGATTTACAAATCTCACTTCGGCTAATCGGCTTAAATATTCTCTTAGTAAGCCTCTTACATTTTACTGAAATTCTCTCGAGTGAAAATTGTCAAGAAGGTTTCTGTTACAAGTTTTTGGAAGGAAAGTGAATGAAAAGATACATAATAATTATGTATAAGAGCTTAAATGAATATAATATTTTTATGAGTGAAGAAATTGACTAAGAAGTACACACATTCACACACACAAAAATGTTTTTCGAGTAAGTAGCTGTAATAAATTACGGCTCAGTAGATTTAAACACGACGGAATAAATAGAGACAGACAGACAGACGGACAAGCAGATATGGCGAAACAATAAACGTTACATTTTTACCATGTTGTCTACGGAAATCTAAAAAATTGTTTTGAGATAAAAAAATATCGGTTTTGAACTTACACGACGTAAATAACATCTCAGAATAATTTAAAGGCAAAATTGGTAACCTAATAGATCGTAAACCTTGTTAAAACAATCAGTAGTTCGTATGATACATACATAGATATCTTCACGCTGTATCCCTAACGAGATAGTCAGAGAATACGTATGATAATATAGCAAAATTCTTCTTATATGAAATTCAATTCAACTTTATTTGTCTGTGGTTAAAGGTTGTAGATATAGATAGATATCCAATACAAACAAAAAAAAGCAGTCCTGTGCAATCCGCCAATAGCATACAGACGGAAAATTAAAAACGAAATCATATACAAGTGATAAAGCTAATAATACGAAAACTGTCATAATGAGAAGTTACTATGTTATACTTAATATCGCACTATTGTACCAAATTAAAAAAATAAACAAATATGAAAATTAATGTCAATAAATGATTACATGTCAATAATATAAAAAAATATCAATAAATAAATATAAAATACGTAGTTGCAATGTCTGTCTATTATTATTATTATCATTAAATTGTCAAAACTTCTTTAATCGAATAATGTGTTACCATTTTATCGCTTTATAATTTACCCATAAAAATCTTGGATGCTATAGAAATCATGTCCATTCAACTATTTAAATAATTCTTTTGTAAAAACATTAACGTTAATTATCGATATAATAGATTTCGATATTCTATTATAATTTTTATGCTCATTGCCGCAAAGTTCCTTTGATACAATTATGTTTTTGGTGCCCGCTGCAATACCAACCTATTAGGGTCTCTACTACTTCTGCCGTATATATATATATATATATGTATTTCGCCCTAACAAACAAGTCACTGACTGTATCGTCTCATGAACATACATCTCTCATATATGTATAAACACGGTAAGATGAGCAGTTTATACTTTATAAAAAGTGGTTTACAAGAATCATATGGTGCAGCACCGCTTCTAGCTCTCACACATTTCTTCTGGGCAATAAAGAGTCTATTTATGTTCGTGCTATTACCCCCAGATGATCAACCCATACCTGAGGGTTGACGCTACATAGGCATGATAAGTAGCCTGAGTTGTATTGTGATCCGTTATACTTCTAAGTCTGTTAAGAACATATATAAATCTGTTGATTTATGTGCATATTCATTCTATATGACTTTTCCAATTTATTCTTTTTTCCAATATTACACCCAGGAATTTCACGTGATCTGCTTCTTTTATACTAATATCGCCATAAGAAACGTTCAAGGTACGCTCAATCGCTTTATAATTGTTGCATAAGGTTATGTTCACGTAGGTACTTGTGTATTTATATTCATTAAAAAAATAATTAATCTACCTTTCATGCTAGTCTGGGAAGGAGAAACACAGATCGCACAAGTTGAAAAAACTGCACAAAAGATGTTACAGGTTTTAAAGGGCTTTTTAAGTAGAACTAAAGGCGATGGGCTAACAACTCGTCACTAGCTAGTTCCGCCTTGCCATCTGTAAGCCCAGTCGATTATTACTAGAAGTGGTCTGCAGGTGTCATTTTGTTGCCCCTAATACTCTGTTCGCTCCGAAAGGAAAATGACATGAAGATTTGTATGTACGAGTATATATAAAAAAATAATTCAATGTACCTGGAACATATGTTAGCCAGGTGGAAAAAGCACCTGCTGTATTTTCATTCAGGCTTTATTGCGAAATTTAATATGGCAAGTTAATTTTAATTCCTTTTTCATTATAAAGCAACTTGAGACCTCATGAGGCTGTCGTTTGAGACAACAGATGATCCACTTAACGCTTTAATGAGTTTTTGTTGAGTTCCAGTCAAAGGACAAAAATAAAGCCCTTGTAAAACTATAGGTCTTGTTCAATTAACGCAGATCGATGTCCTATTTTATGTTTGATAAAGCATGTATTAATATAACATGTTTTTTTTTTTTACAAAATCCATCAGGTTTTTTTTTCTAATATAGCTGTGTTTTCTTATCCGTCTATTATAAAATTATCGTTATAAAATTTCGTAATGAATCATTTTTTTAAATGTTTCTTTATTCATTTAAACCACGAGGTCTCATTAAGTTCGTAGTCAAAATGGCTAAAATAAACCAGAGACTAATAAAAACAAAGACTGCCCTAATAAAACGATCAATTTAAGATTTTGAGATATGTACCAAGAAATGCGGCATCAAAATAAAAATCACTGAACACTGCGAAGCTAATAGGTTTAGTCTGAATCGTAGTTTCCCAACGGTTCCCTATAAAATGTCGTAAAACAGCGCTTTTTGTCACTTCCCTCAAATGGCAGTCATTTATTTTGAACAACTCCAAAACTAACTAGGGAAAACTATTATAGCAGTTACGTCATGATTTCTACTTACTGCGTGATGTTTGAGACACACTGTATGTTCAAATTGCTGACAGTTATTTATATTTAGTGTATTTTGCTATCTAAAAATCACATGAAACAATAATTATCTACCGTTTACGTTTGTAATTAAGAGCCTCTACTACTCTACTCTCCATTACTCAACAAACTACTGCGTTAATTCTACTCAACAAAGCTCTGAATATTTTACAAAACTAGAACACGAAAAATATGATCCGTCGACACATCCTGTTTTCTACTTACCGGTCATTGAACTCAGTGAAACAGTTTTTCAATTTTTGACATTATGAACGAAAAAGTAGGCACATGTTATGCGTTTTGGTTAGGACACGTTTTGTTACTGACTGATCCGACTGTAAATGCCTTAACCATCGTTTTAATTATACTTAAATTACGAACTATGTTTTTTCCCGAAAAATTTTGAATAGATCATTTTCCAGATATAAACGTGCAAGAATGAAAATAGATTTGTACCTATTTGTAAGAATTTGAATTGAACGAGACAGTTGATTGAAAACGTTACGAGACCTTTCGGGCTTTTAGTGGCCTAACTGGCCTATGCGTAGTAGGTATAGTAATCCGTACTAATGATGATGAATGGCGAGCGTTTATTTTGTTCGTTATCATAACGTAAAGCGAGCGAACACCGCGGCCGTGTCTCTCACGTGTTGCAAAAGAAAAAAGAGGAAAACTTTCATTTTTACGCCGTCTAACGGATTCAATATCGACGCGGCTTGAATGAGCTTGGGGGGTGGAAAATCGTTAATCATCCCTTTGTTGGATTTTTGTTACGGCCTAACTCGTTGCTCGCCTATTTGGGCTTCCATTTTTCCTTGCGAACACCGAAAGTGGGCCTGTTTCGGTCTTTGACGAATTGTTTTCATAAGAAAACAAGGGGATTGCAGTTGAGATAGTAATCTTTGATATGAATTTGGTTGTTAACTAACAATGTGATATCATTTTTCATGTTTTTCTAATTTGCTTTTAAAATTAATCAGTAGCTAAGAAATGCGAATAAAAGAGCGGAAAAGATTGTAAAGACTCTGTGTATCTATATTATACGTAAAAGTTATAAGTTGATTATTATATTTAGTAAATATATTAAAAAATATTACATATACTCATTTCAATATGAAATCAGAAAGATGTATAGTAATTAGGTCATTGAATTTAAGTATGTAAAAAACAACATGTGCACAAGCATGTAGGTACAGAGTAATGTATCTTTGCATTATTGAAATTTTTTAACTCCAATTAATACTCCTCTACTCCAATGTATTATGACTTCACAGGTACTAGGAGTGGTCCGCACTACACAAATTACTGCTAATTTGTTTACATACTGTATGCATACATACACAGCGATAGTACGTTTTAAATTCATGAAGCAATAAATAGGCATCAGTCAAATTAGTTGCCTGTCAGTGATTAAATCAAAGAAAAAAATATAGCCTAAGAAACCGGTTCGAAATGAAATAAATACGTTACTGTCCAGTTCTACAATTAAACGCATTAGTGGCTGATTTTGTAATCTTGCATACAAATCTGATTAATGAGTCCCAGTAGACGCAACATGCGATATCTAGAAACGAGTAATGTTAAAATGAAAAACTTTAATATAAAAGAATTTTGTGTTCGGTTGGCTAATATTACGGTATACACTGCCGCTGTGTAGATAAGCAGATAAGATACCGGAGTAGTGAGGTTAGTTATATGAAAAATACAATATTAGAAACGCCTTTAATATTGTGTTTCACAAATAACTACTTATGTTTTGTAATTAAAAAATTACACATACTAAATACACATATAATATGCCTCGAAAAATTGCAGATTGGACTAGGGGCTTACCACCATCTTTTATAGCATTATTATTTTGATGTTACTTGATTTAAAAAGCTCGAAATACTGACAGGGGGTTAGCGATTAGTTTTATCATTTTATATAATCATAGGCGAAAGAAATGCGTAAGAACCGCGATGTATAGCCGTCCAACCTACTTTAACTACGCCGTAAGTCAAGTCAAGTAATATTAAAATAATAATGTTAATATAATGTAAGATGTTAATATAATGTAATAATAATGTAAGATGGTGGTAAGCCCCCAGATCTTGCTGGGCATAACGTAAAACAGTAACATTTGACACCGCTAGCAGCGCTGTCTTCGTTTACCGATTGAATTACGTATTACCCGTATTGGTTACGTATGAATGTATTAATTTGACTTTGACTTAGTGGGTGTTATAATTATTCCGATTATTGTGTAAGTAAGGTAACATGTAAAGTAATGCTACTTATTTCCTTGTTTGTTTTGAAGGACAAATTATTTCAAGCTGTAAAGCGTTAAGTCGCGTACAAATTCTAAAACTGTTACAGTGTATTCGGACAGTACAATGTACAATACGCACCGTCCTTTTATAAAAATAAGTTACTGATAAAATAACGTTATCAGTAGTATAACGTTAATAATAATAAAGTTATTTTTATAATAACTAGGGTACTAGGAATTACTGTGACAATACTGGCCTACGTAGTGGACACATCGAAATCACACCTTGATATTTTAGGAGTAAGTATTTTTATTTAATAGATTGAAGCAGAACGACACAAGTTTATTTAAACCATTGCCTATATACATTTTTTTGTTCAATGTTAATATTATAAAGGGGTAAATTTTGTTTGTATGTAATGGATAAACTTAAAAACTAATCAACCAATTACGAAAATACTTTCACCTATAGAAAGCTGTAACATGAGCTGTATTTTATTATCAAAAAAATTTCTACTCGTGCGATGCCGGGACGGGTTGCTAGTATAATGTAAATGTAAAACCTAAATCCTATCCTTCGGCGCTTTTAAACAACCTGCATGGAAAGATAAGCAGCTGTCATTATATGTTTTTCTTCTTCTCCCAGACCAGCATGAAATAATGCTTAGAAAGCAGCATGGCGATATGTGAAGATATTACAACCTAAATATACATTTATATGTAAATGGAAAGGAAGATACGTTACGATCGCCCTGAGCGTGATCTCATGCTCTCATACATGAAGTCTAAAACATATGATAAAGACGTTCATATGGCGACCTTAATCAGTCGCAATAAACGCGGCATGTTGTTCCATCAGTTAAATATACAGTGTTCTAACGTAACGTAACGTAACGTAATCTTCCTTTTTTGTTTAAATTACCAATATATATGTACATTACATGCATTCTATTAAAGATAAAAGAAAAATGGGCATCTCGTGGCCTGATCGATATACATGCTGTCTATCAGGCACGACTGGAGCCGTTCGCCGATTTCAGTAAAAAATGTGAATATTATTTTTAAAAATAGCGTGCATTTCAACCAATATAATTAAATATCACAGTGTCATTGTAATAATAAAAGCATACGAGTTACACACGGACGTCTGTAGATTGAATAGGTCAGTTCTATGTTCTATCGATGAAAATAATAATGTTCGATGGATGTAAATCTGATTATGTACCTACGTCAATTACACGTAAATTCCTGGCGGCCTCTTGCCGGAAGTTACAGGTTAGTTGCGATTGCAAGCCATAGCATCCTAACTCAGAATGCACGATATGAAAGAAATGTCATTCAATGTTTCAGAGTCAAGACATTCTAGATATTAAATCGATAAAAGAAGGATTGGGTTATTGTTGAATAACAGAAGGTCATATTACTGACGCTGCGCGCTGACGTCTAACAAAAGTGAAGCTTCTACGCAGTAGTAGTTGACAGTAGTGTAGCCGCGCGTTGATAGAGGGGGAAGTTAACGGTGACGGTGACGTTTCTTCTAGGTTTACTTCCAAGAGAAAGAAATGGAACCTGTTAACTACTGCTACTTATTTTTCTACGCAGGCTGTAAAAGTCTGCATAAAGATTCGGACGACAGAAGAAGAGAGTCCGGCTTAGGCTGGGCATGGCCGCCGGGGCCGCAGAAGAATGCGAAAGCGCCGGTACGAAGGCTCTCGAGGAACGCCGTCAAGTTTTAGTGGGTAAAAGAAAGACAGCAGAAAGAAACTAATTATTAGGAACTTGTGCAGGCAGTTTGAAACCAATCACTATCTGATTAAGTGTTGTCATCTGCATACGACCATACGCTTGTTGCTATGTAGAAATGGCGTTAAGCTGTAATTTGTTTTATTACACCCGTAAGCTTTGTCTACGAAAATGCGTTGAAATTATTTAAATATGTGTGTGTAAGAAAATAGTAAACACTTTTACAAATATTTTGTTTTTGATAAAGCTCCTTTTTGATAAAGATGACGACATCTAACTGGAAGTTTCGTTCTCTACGATACCTGCACATGTACAAACATTTCATTTTAAATGTACCTTTTTTTTACGTTAAAAAATGCATTACACATCCCTGTCCTGCCTAGGAGGGTGAGGGGGACACCTCGGCTGAAGGGTGCAAGGCCAAGTCTACCCACTAAAACCTGACGGTGTTCCTCGAGGGTCTTCGTGCCCCCGTTGCCCAACGGGGGCCCTTTTGCATTCTTCCGCGGTCCCGACGGCCATGCCCAGCGTAAGCCGGGTTCTCCTCGTTGTGCGGGCAGTTTTGCCTGCCCACTCTCCTGGGAGGCGCGCAGGAAAACCGCGCGCACCGTCCCGAGGTCATTACATGAGGCGCCTTCCCCTGAGGACACCTCAGGCCTCCAAAAGTGGCGGCATCCACACCCCGCCTACGCCACGGCATGGGCAATTGCGCGCTCCACCTAATTTTCATGTACTTATGCACGGGTTTTTACAATTTTTTCTTATTTCCACCTCTGATTTTTGTGTGTTGTCTCACAGGATTCATTTCGAGTTTTTCATCACTCCATCTCTGACTTTTACGTAGTATCCCTCTGGTTTCATTTCGAGTTTTTCGAGTCTCCACCTCAAATTTATATACATTTCCTCACGAGTTTTTAAAGTTCTTTCTACCTCCGGGGCCACAATACCTCTCTCAAAGAGGGGCAAGTGGCCCCAACACCCTAACCTCCATCCTCACGCAGAGAACGGGGAATACGACTTACCCCATAAATGGGAACATTTCCCACCCCTCCGTTCCGGGCTAGGCACTTTCAGCACTCCAGCCTCATCGGGCCCGACCCGGATATGTATATGTCTTTTTTGTATAAATATTTTCGAACATTTTCAACAGATTTCAGCTCTTGTGTATTATTAGTTGTTGCCCACGATTTCTTTCATGATTTCAGAATTTTCAGAAAAAGTTGTCTGTGTTCTTCTTCTTCAGGCTTCAGGTTCAATCCATACCAAATTTTACCAAAATCGGTTTAGCAGTTTAGCTGTGAAAATGTAACAAACAAACAGAAATGCAGACACTGCATTTACAATAATATTAGCCTAGAAGTAAATATAATGCTACCGGATGTAATATGTTGAAACATAGAGAATTAGGTACCCGACTGATACAATTTTTTTAATATCCATCTAATTGAGTATAATATCTAAAGCTTAAATCGAGAAACTACATTAGATCAAATCACGAACATACATAATTAAAATCTGGTTAAATTCTTTATTGATTTAGTGAAAACTACATGTTTTATGTCAAAGTACGCCTACTACTTTGTATTTCGTATAGAAACTCAATGAAATTGCTTGGCGAAGTAGACTTCTTTCACTACGCGCTACAAAATAAAGAATGTAAATAAGTAAGTACATACCTATTATGTTGTATTATATAGATACAATTAGAAATTGTGATTCAAAATTATAGGTATGTATATGTCTGTATATTTACTATAATATATACGTAATATACTATAATAGGTACGTAAAATCACTCTACTTCCCATTTGGGGCGAACAAAAAGGTTGAGGTTGATTGATTCAGCCGCTTTCGCGTGAAAAAAAAAACAAATGGACGGACAATGTTTCGTTTTATATACATATTATATTATTGTTAATCACGAACTAGTTACTTACAATTTAGAACGTGAACGAAAAGAACTAAGATTAATTAATGTTTTGTATAGAAAAGGCAAGTTGATAACTGTATAATTAAATGTAAATAAAACATAAATATTGTAAAAAATCTAAACGGGGTTATAAAAAAATTTATTAACAATACGTATTGTTAATGGTTATTGCGGGCTTACACATTGTTGTCCAAACCAGTGCTAAATAAACATTACTTCGCTTTCGATACCGTCTGCTGCTGAATTCATTTGGGTTAAAGTAGGTATAAGTCACAAGATTATCGCTATTTTTAGATTTGAGGTACGTTTTGGAAATAATGTTTAATATGAAATACGTTTATCATTTGATAATCTATTCGGATTCAGTGCTAGTTAACTTAACGAGTTTGATTTCTGGAATATCCTGACTGCGCAGACACACTACGCGAAAACTTTCTTGCGGTCGCCGCATGGCGGCCGCGCGGATGTCATTCTCGTGTATTTATTAGAAGCGAATGTAAACTTTATTCACTAGGCAACAATGTTCGAATTTCTGGGATCTACCCAACCGCGCGACTCGGTTGATTATAGTATTTAAAAAATTATAGAACATTTAAAAAAATAGTATTTTATGGAAAGAGTAAATAAACAGAGATATATTTGTTACTTCTTTATTTTTATAAAAAAATTTTTTTTGCCCTTGTATTTTTAACAAGATTTTGTGTACGATGAAAATGTCATATTATGCATTATCGCATTCAATTTTTAAATTAATGTAAATCAAAAGCTCATTTCAAGGCTTCAGTTACACTGACATAATAACGGGTCAGTAAAGTTTTCCATATTTTTCAATTATTTTTTCTAACTACTACTACTAACTACAGACTAACTGAATGAATCGAAAACGGCTAGCAGTGGCAGAGTGAAGTTGTTGTTTCTTTGCTCTTTTAGTTTGAAATGTAATTGTTAAATAAATAGAGTGTATTTTGCTGTACAGCGCAAATTCTAGAACGCGGTCATAGCGCGGCGACCGCGTTATATCGGCGCAAAGAAATTCGTGTCAAATAAACGCGCCTTGAGGACGATTCATTAAGACTTCATTAAATTTTATGGGCTTGGAATTCGGGCGGAAAATAGCTAATAGTTATATGAATTCATCACATGAAACAGATTTCCGCAAAGTTACTCGAGCCTGTACAACACGTTTATCATTATTTATATACTATAAGTGTATAATATATGTTATAGACTACGTAAGTCACAAAATACCATCAAGCATTTAGTTTTAGTCATTGTGGAATATATTAGTTTAGAACACTCATAATCGACGTAACTAGCTTCGAATTAATAATGTATTTCGAAGGCGATATTTTACATTAGCAACTAATTAATCTGTGGCAATATATTAATATTAAAAAATGTAATAAACTGTTATATCATATATTCAATATTTTGTTATTTTGATTTTTGACCCTCAAAATTTCTTTATTACTTTTTTCATGTTCTAAAATTACACTCGTTTCTTTCTACTAACTTGTACCCTTTCTATCAAACGCAACTGTGTCAACACGGTCGAGATAATAATTCGAATACTCGAAGAGGAATGTTATTTTCTTATCTCAGAGTTTGCTATTCGGCCTATCGGTCCCTTTGACGAACTTGTAATGACCAACCTTGGGTTCATTTACTAGTGTCAAGTTTCGTAACTCTATTTTAAATTCATTGTTACAGAAGACTTGTTTGTTAATTTTCCAGAAGAAACTTTAGCGATATATTTTTATGAGCTCATTGTTTCTCTTTCATGACGGACCAAAAAAATGTGTTATCGGACAAGAATTATTAAAGGTAGATAACGTAAAAAACATTCTTAAATTTTTTACTTTAATTATGAAAATATTGTAGGTATTCTTGTACAAGAATTTGTAACATATCTATCTATGACTTTCAGTTATATCGACATTTCTCTGCACCCGATTTTTGCCGAGATTAATTCCGATCCAGATCCCTATCTGGAACGCGTGCAAATTTGGACTGAGACTCATTGACTTGTACTTAGTCTTAATATAAGTCTTAAACTATTATAATTGGCAATAGACATATGAGAAACCTAATTGATTACTTCTCATTACCTTTAATTACTTATAAATATATTACTATTCCTTCTGTAAATTCAATCAAAATTTAGATATTACTCTTGATAAACCGTACTTTGGACTTCACATATTAATGACATCAGTAAAATAGTGCATTATGTTTTTTATTTTGTAAACCCTCCCCAATACTTCCTGCCCTTGCGAAGCAAAATATTTTTAATAGTTTAAATTGTAATCCTGTCTATCATCGACTATGCTGGCTGACTTGTGTCCTTGATAATAATAAAGAATTGTTGAATAAGTTAGAGAGACTTTAGAATTTTTGTTCGTTTGTGTGTTTATACTTCAATAAAAACCACCATGAATTATAACGTCATGTAAAAATAAAATAAAAACTTTGTATTTTTAAATAACATTTCAAAATAAAGTATTCTGTCCTATTTTGTTTTACATTTAGAATGAATTGTGTCATTCACATATTAGAGTGTTGACCTAAGCGAACTGATTTATGACATTAAGATCTAAGATTATAGGCAACCCCATGAGGCAACCTTTAAATGACATTCAAATTAAAAACAAAACACATGACCATAGAGAAAATTAGCACATGACAAATAAAAATTTTTTCAATGCTGTACTATATTGGATAATATTTAGTGTTATTTATTAATATAGCATAGTTTCGTGTATACCTATAACAGGAAGCAGTGTTATTAGAGTGCTACGTGTAATACGACCAGCGGACGGCGAAAATTTAGCGAAATTTGGTTGGTTTCTAAGAAAAAAAAAATAGATATACGTCTAAGCTTTCATTGGACATGTATCCTCTTAGTAAGAGTTGTCTTCTCTGTGGAAAAGAATGCAACGTGGGTGAATAAAAGCGTGACACGAATGTTCTCTGTGGTGTACTGGTGACACGGATCGCGCGCGTGGTGAGTCATTGCAATCTGTGGTTAGGCCCATAGGGTAGTACGATTCTCTAACGTAAATTAGTCGAATTCAGTTCTGAATCTGCGGTGAAATTGCCAACTGTGAACTGGTATTCTCTAAAGTCGACAGAGATACTATAGCGGCACCTCGATGAGTGCGGTTGCGAGTCGTACTACCGTAATTAATTTATTGACGTTGCGTTAAATATAACAATCTAATCTAAATAAAATAAGTTTTATTTAACGTAATTATCTCTGAAGAAGTTAAAATACACTACAACGAAATATCGACTGAAATGTTTACTCTTAAAGCAATTCCTGACAAACTCGCATTCAAGATCACTTCGCTTCGCTCCTAGTATGTACCGTTCAGAAAATCCCATTCGAAGGTCAAGTGGATTCGAATGGGAAGTGAGGTGAACTGTCGAGCAAGTCTCGCTTGGACGATTCGAGTTTTTACAGAATTGCATGGCAGGTCGATCTCGATATAGGTCGATATAGGTCCGCGCGGTTGGATGTATATCCTTTAAAATGTCGGACCTACCTATCACTACTGGTCACAAGTTTACCTTCACCTAGTGTAGAATGGATCATCTTTTTTGTTACCTCATTTGTGAAATGAGGCTTGTGCCTAATCAGTTGAACTTATAGACCGTTACTTGATTGTGTTCACCTAAAACTTTGAAATTGACTGTTTATCGTCAGATTATAGTTATTGACAGTCAAGAAATAAGATACTAGTCAGCCGTTTATCTTCTTGTCAGGATCATGAATTTTAGTTGCCAAAAAGGCCCTAAAAGTAGGTAAACAACCAACAACAGCAAAATAACATAACATAACATAACTTCACGCTGTATTCCCAACGGGGTAGTCAGAGAGGACGGAGCGCCAGGATTCGCGGTCCTTACACACCTCTTTCGCTTCCTCAAATCTCATCATTCTCCTCACACATTTTCGCCTAGGTATGCGAGTGCTTTTGACATTTCTGTCTGCTAACACTCTGGCTATTTGATCTTCATAAGTCAGCCTTGGTCTTCTTTGGCTTCTTTTACCACTCACTTTCGCTCTGTATATTTTCTTCGTCAGTCTTTCATCACTCATTCTTTCCATGTGCCCGAACCATCTAAGCATTCCTTTATTCATTTTTACAATAACACTGTTGTGCAACCCTGTCATACTGCGTATCTCATCATTGCTTATCCTGTCAGCAAGCGTGACACCGCACATATTTCTGAGAGACCGCATCTCTACAGCATTTAACATACTTTCACTCGATTTTGGGCATATCCAGGCCTCACTACCGTACAACAAAGTTGGCACCAACACCGCATTGTGGATGGCCATTTTAGCAGTGTCAGATATATTCACACTACCCACTAATGCGGACAGAGCACCGTTCACCTTATCGCCAGCCGCTACCCGTCTCTCCACATCCAACTCACATCTTCCATCCCTTGAAAACGCACTCCCCAGATACACAAATTCATTCACCTGTTCTAGACATTTTCCATTTACACAAATCACACATTTCGTTTGTACCGCTTCTCTTTCAAACACCAGAACCTTAGTTTTGTTCACATTCATTTTCAATCCTCTTACTTCACAATCTTCTTTCATGCACGTGCCTAGTGTCTGCAACTCTGCTTCTGATGGTGCTATTAGCACAGCATCGTCAGCATACAATAGGCAGTTTACCACTGTGTCATCACATCCCATACCACTCATATTACCTTTCAATCTCTGGAGGCAACTGTCCAAATACAGCACGAATAGCCAGGCAGACATCACGCAGCCCTGTCTGACACCAGAACAGACTTCAAACCAGGGCGACATGTCCCCATCTATCCTTACACAGGCTCTGTGGTCTCGATATAATGACCTCACAGCCTGCAGTAAGGAGCCCTCCACGCCATATTCAGGCAGAAGACTCCACCATTTCTTCCGCACTACTCTATCGAATGCTTTTTCTAGATCCACGAAAGCGCAGAAAACTTTCTGACCTAAAGCCAGAAACCTCCCCACGATAACGCGAAGCGAGAAAATCTGAACCATACAACCCCTACCGTTCCTGAATCCACCTTGCGCCTCCCACAAATATCTTTCTGAAACGCCTTTCATACGTTCAGTCAATACTTTAGTATAGACTTTACTCGCTAAGCTGACCAAGCTGATGGCCCCATAGCACGCACAGTCTAGGTAGGAACCTTTCCCTTTATATAGAGGTACTATGACTGCCGTGCGCCAGTCCTCTGGAACCTCCCCCTTCTGCCAACAAAGGTTGCAGAGTGCACAGAAGGCATCCCAGACCCTAGGACCACCATACTTGATCATCTCAGCAGTCACCTCATCAATTCCCGCAGCCTTTCCACATTTCAAACTTCTTATCACTTTCTCAATCTCTTTCATACTAATGGCATCCTCCAGTCCCTGGCCCGAGTGTGGCAATTCATTAGAATCGCTCTCAGTATCAGAGACGGAGTCGCCACTCTCATACAGTTCTCCATAGTATTCACTCCATCGCTGCAGAACATCCTTTTTATTTGTAAGCAGGTTGTTTTCTTTCGAACGCACTTTATTCATTCTGCAAGGTGCCGGACCACTTCGGTACTTACGTACTTCTTTCCAAAATAATTTGGAATTTTTCTCGAAGTTGTCCGACATTTTGTTTTCATCTAACACCCTACACCTTTCACGCTTCTCTTTCACTAGTGCCTTCGTTTCTGCTTTCTGCAGCTTATACCTGTCTTTCATCAAATTTTTCATACCACAGTCATTAGTAGCAAGGTAGTCGCGCCATGCTTTCTTTTTCTTATACACAGCCACTTTCACCTCATCATCCCACCACACATCACGCTTTTTGCCGTTCCCAATCTTATTCATTCCACACACTTCTTTCGCAGCCTCAATCATACTATCTCTAAGGTTCTGCCAGCATTCTTCAACATCATCGCTCATCACTTTCAATCTATCATCAAGCTTACTGGATAATACCCTTTCATATTCATTCCTGGTGGTCGCATCCTGCAGTTTCCAGCTTTTAATGCGGCTAACCGCTGCAGGTTTGGACACTACGCGATGTCGCCACGCTGCGAACAGACCCCTTATTCTGGTTATCACCAGAAAGTGGTCCGTCCCGAGATCGGCTCCTCTATACGCTCTTGTGTCCATTACCTGATTCTTAAGTCTGCTATCCACCAGGAATAAATCAATCATACTTCTCGCACCCTTTCTTTCCCACGTGTACTGATGGATCCTTTTGTGCCCAAACATGGTATTAGCCACAAAAAGATGGCACCAGCAGGGACAGACCGGTGTACGTCGCTTTCGGGGGACGCCCTAATATTATCATTGCCGTTGTCCCGCATGGTATGCACAGAAGAGGAATTGCAGCCCTGAAAAGGGCTGGCAGGGGTCGCGACGAGCACGCTTCCTCAGTTGACCCCCCAACAACAGCAAAATAGTTCTACACAACCAAATACTCATCGCTAAAAGTGACGTCGTTTTAAAAATGGCGTGAAGATATGTATGCAAGAAACAAGAGATTTTTATATAATATTTTGAAAGTTTTTATCTACGAATAGATTTTTAGTTCTGTAAACAGCTGATTGATATTCTTCATAGATATGTCACTCCATTTTATATAATAATTACAGTGACGTAGTTGGTAAGATTAGACTGATTATACCTGTCTAGTGTGTACCTGCCGTGTTGATAGGCCGAGGTCAACGTCCTTATCAACGTCAGTTCAAAGCCTCGCCGCTATACAAGTCTGTATTCGTTGCGATTCTTTTTTCTTTCGTAAATGAACGAGTACGAGGCACGAGTTTAGAAAGTAATTTTCGACTGAAGAAGTTTGTTATTAATTTCTATTTGTTTCTGTTTTGTTGGAAGGAAGGCAGATGTAGTATAAAGATATAGCACAATTTTATTTGATAAATTTTAAGACGCAGAAACTTAAGCGAAATCTCCTATATTCTCGTTTTCCCATTCTTACTGCTAAGCCATTCATTTACAGTTCAAGTGATTCGTTAGTATGGTTAGTGTATTTAGTCATGGAAGCGGGGGTGTCTTTGTTACCAAAATTAATCCCCTTGAAATCAGAACTTAATTTTGAAGTTCCAGTCATTTCTGATTTTGACTCACCAGTTACTAATACTTTTCTAAATAGTCTTGGGCTCTTCGTACAAATTACTTGATATTAAAGGTAATTTTTCGTTTGTGTTATTATCGGCGATGATTGACTAAGAGCATAAGTGTTCCTTTCATCAATTTTTGAAAGGAATACTAAAAAAGGAAAAGAATAAAAATACCTTAAAATTAAAACATCAGAAATAAACTTTTACTGTAGACTATAAGTCGATTAGAAGAATTCCGAGCATAAAAACTAATTTTTAGCTTTTCAATGCTTTCCCAGTAAGTAGTTAGAATTCCTAAACAAAAGCTTGTATTTTATTTCTTTAAAACTATGTCAAAATTCTTTAATCGTTCCTGTTTCCGAGTATATCTGCAAACAATTTATATAAGTAGATATGGCTCAAACAAATACAAAAATAATCGTAATCCATTGGATATCGACCAAATTTTTGAGGACAGAAGACAGAACATTAAAATAGAAATGGTTTAAACTGGTATATTCAAACCTACGATTGAAACAGGTATAATTACGGGATGGCTGGAAAGTTATTGATTTATCATTTTTAACTGCAGTTTATACGATAAAACAATACTCTTGCAAGTAGTGAAGCGTTTTTGTGTTAGCAGAAAAATATAGAATCGTTAACTTTCTAAAAAAATTTTAACAGTTGTAGTTAATTTGATTAAACATTTTTTCATCTTTTATAAATATTCCATTTAAAAGTATGTTATTTGCATTGACATTCGATATCTCATTAAAACATAGTGTAGTAAAGTTGTAAAATAACTTTTTAAGTAAAAACAAATCGACTTCGAAATAAAAGCTAAAATGTAAGAAATAATTATAA
This sequence comes from Zeuzera pyrina, assembly GCA_907165235.1. Taxonomy (NCBI): domain Eukaryota; kingdom Metazoa; phylum Arthropoda; class Insecta; order Lepidoptera; family Cossidae; genus Zeuzera; species Zeuzera pyrina. Next base: position 18,668,981 of record OU015624.1, read on the forward strand.
TTTACTAATCGAAACACAAGTATAAAAATAACTTCGTAAACGCGATACAAATACCTATACAATTAAATTAGTGTTACTGAGGTTGGTGCCAAGCGTACCCAACTAAATTTTGTGATCTGTAAACAGAAATTAAATGAGATAGAATTGATTATTTTTAATTATTACTACTTTATCACCAATCTGTCATAATTTACATGGTTTTTGTGATTCACACAATTAGACACAGTATACAATTATAATTTTTCATGTACTATGTGTCTAAAGGTCACTAAGATCGGACACCATAAAAGTTCCCTATTGCCGGACAGTTTTATAATGTCTTTTTTTTGTAATAATGGGTTTAGTATTTTTTAAATTCAGTATAAATATAGTCGTATGAAGATGTAAGAATATTTCAAAACGTGAAGAATTTAGACAGACTTCGATTAGGTAATGTCTAAGAAATTTTCTCTCATAAAATCGTCTGAAGTTTACATACATACATATTATTCTCATGCTGTGTCTCTAATGGAATCGAGGCATCGGAAGTTTAGAATGTGTCAAAAAGGACCTTGTTCGACTACACTAAAGAATTAAAAGAACCCTCAACAAAGGCAGATTCGATTCTAGTTTTAACGAGGAGTACAAGAGAGCGCTAGTTGAGCGTATAATAAATAGGCATGCTTATGATTAGAAAATATTTTCTAAAGTCGGCTTTCGATGTCGCTAAACAATTATAACTAGACCTTGAACCTACACTAAGTTCGTTACAGTCAGTTACAGTTAGATTGTTTAGTTGTGAACCTTGATTTTTAGTAATTGTTTAAATCGTTCCTGTTTATAATGTACGTTTATTATGATTCTTATTTTTTTTTATTATACTTTATTTATTCTACTGAAATTTATATTTTTATGAAATATTTGTTAAAATAATATTTATGTTTATGTTAGAGTACACATTTTATGTTTTAGTGAAGTTGTCGTTAATAAATATTAGATATTGTTAACAATAACTTGATTTGAGATTGCTAACATGTATATCTGTGTTGATTAGGTATATTTTTAATTAAGATCTGTTTAAACATTAAAAAGTAAATCACATTTTTTTGTTCTTTTTATTTTGTATTTTTCTTAAGTGTCCGATACTGGGGGACCTCCCCCTAAAAGATATTTAATTATTTTGTACTTTTCTTTGTTTTTATTTTGAAGTCAGTTTAATTTTTTTCATAAATAGTTATTTTTACCTTTTAAGAGCTCTTGTTCTAAATAAATATCCAGGGTGCCTAGGATTACAACGTAATATTATTCTAATTATGGAACGGAACATTAAATAGAAGAATTTCAAAATATGTACACTATGAAGTCCGTTTAAACAGTATTCAATCGTCAGCTCTTAACTAAATTTCTATGGGACATCATACCCTTTCAAATAAGAGAAGAATAATCAAAATCGGTGCATAAATTGCAAAGATATCGCGTAACATACATGAAATCAAACATCAAATGTAAAAAAAATCAGACGAATTGAACTTCTTCCACTTTTTTTGAAGTTTGTTAATGAACCGAAAACTCAAGAATAATATCTACGTTTTTTCTTTCTGGTTCTTCCCAATAGAGATTTTTGCCCAAACAGTGGTAGATTTTACTTTCAAAAATATTTTTTATTCTCTCTTTACTGTAAGTAACTTTACATAAGAGTGAGTGATTAATGATTAACGAAGAAAATCTAGAGAGCGAAAGTGAATGGTAGCAAAAGACAAGGAAGACGAAGGTTGACTTATAAACATCAAATAACCAGAGTGTAAGCTGACGAAAATGTTAAAAATAACTGCATACCTCAGCGTAAATATGCGAGGAGAACCATGACAGGCGAAAGAACCGCCATGTTCGGTGATCCGTACTCTCTGTTTATACCGTTAGAGATACAGCGTGATATATGTATTATGAGTAAACCTACTTGAATAAAATATTTGGACTTAATGAAATTTTTCTAGTCTTGAAATAGAACACTGAACATGAATTTCGACATTGAATATTCGTCATTCATGTTTTTTTCATATAACGAGACTCTTTTGACGTTTAGTAAAATTGATATTTCACAAATTCCTAGAGATACCTATGAATTTATTGCTTCGATTTATAAGGTCCGGGCTATTTTCATATGAACCTACTTAAATGATACAAGACTGAGAACTTTAAGCGTATCGTAAAAACATAACATTACATTCGTGGGCGCTCCGTCTTCTATGACTACCCCGTTAGGGATATAGCGTGAAGATAATGTATATATATATGTAAACCCCCGTTAGGGATATAGCGTGAAGATAATGTATGTATGTATGTAAAAACATAATATAAAGTAAATTTTCAGGAAGTACTTATAAGACCATTAAAACTATTAGTGTTACAATGTTTCATAAAATTGTCTTTTATTACCATTCATTTCTTAAGGTTCAAATATACTAATGTCAAATACACTAACTCACAACATGTTGTTGCTCAATTTGATATATCTGTCCTATGTACCTATAGGGAACACGCTCAACACTTGTAAGGAAATGTTCTAATTTATCGTCAATGTTGCAAGATGTAGAAAATAATGACATACTATCTAATCCGATGTTACATACGTTCTGAGTGCCTCACAGAATTATGTTACGTTGTAATGTTCTTGCAAGGAATTAGAGTAGATGTTGTGATATTTTCTCGAAAATCAGTGAGAGATATTTTCATTCATATACCTAATCAACTTGCTTGGTAGCTTTTTTTTATAAAAGAGGGGGCAAACGAGCAAGCGGTTCACCTGATGGAGAGTGACCAACCGCCGCCCATGGACACCCGCAACGTTGGGGAATCCCGGGTGCGTTGCCGGCCCATAGGGAAAGGAGGGAAAGGAAGGGGTGGGAGTGATGGACCACTGGCACTCTTACTCACCTAACGAAAGACGACAGCAATAGATGCTGTTATTTCACTCCGATATTCTGTGAGAGGGTGGTATGTCACCGGGCGAGTCGGCCCAATTCGTTCTCAATGCAGCATGGCTCTACCACCCTTAAAAGCTTTGAAAATACAATGTTCCCTGGCAGAAAAACAGAGTTATGTGGAGCTATTTACTAAAATTCCGGCAGTCACCTTTGGCACATTGTTAAGGGCCTGCGGAATCTCCTACGAAATGAACCGAAGCCCGTCTCGTGTTGTACCGAAACACTTCTTTGGAGACAGTGGCAGAACCTTCCCAGCGCTGTCGAAGTACCACGGCAACGCAGACCACACGCGCTGTCATTCTCCTTTGGGTTGCATGGATGGACGACTGGAATACCCGCGGGGTTATTACCTAAAAATTTGCACACAGCGACAGCGACGCGATCACTACGCGTCCTGTGATTAATTGTAATAAAAAATTGGTATCATGTATGACGATTGCGTATCTATTATTCTATGACAGTAAAATACACTTTTCGCAGTTGATTTAGCGCCACTATACAAATTACATTACACAAATTCTCGTTTTGACAGCAGATATCGCGCGATATTGGCTTTCGCATGCTGTCTGCAAGTTACGTAATAACCCCGCCGCTCTGGTAGGCCACGATTCACAGGCTTCTTTAATCGTCACTTAAGACAGGCGGGAATACGACGGAAACACCGTATCCTTATTCTCTGGCCCCGTCTACAGGCCTGAACCTACGAAATATACTAAAAATTTTTTTTAACTCTAAGGACGATATTGATAATAAAAGCTGTATAAATTGATACGTCTTATCGATAAATTCGAATTATAAAATCAGAATAAATGTTGTTTAGGCAACAATTTTTTCCTAATGAAATTCAGTCATCTCAAAATTATAGTAAATATAAAATTTAAAAAAATATTTTGGATTTTGTTTCTTATCAGTTCTCATTCTTACAGGTTCCTTCGAAACAGATATGACTATCAAAATTGTAATTATATGGTATAGTTTGTATAAACTGTGTAAAATATGGTAGTTAATAAAAAATCGAGACATTGCAAAGGCAAGCTAAGCTGTCTTTGTAACGGATTTCTTCCAGCTAACCTGACCAAGCGGTGTAAATACTGTAGATTTTTAATTGATCTCGATATTTAACATATGAGCATAGGCGTAGGAAGGCAGTTGCATCATCTGCTCAGTATTTGAATACTTGTATGAACAGTACAATGACATAATAGATTTTATTTATCGTCGTAAGTGATTCATCTAAGATCTCTCGTTCGACATGTCCGTGTACACGATCTCATAGTACATTCACTACAAACATTAAATCGATTTTTTGTCTCATTAAAAAATGCGCGTCATCAAGACGTTGAGTATCGAGTACGATTTTAAAATCACTAATGTAAATAAGGTTAATCTCGTATTGTATTTTTTATTGATTGCCAAAAAGCAAAAAATAGTGCCCACGTTACACTAAGAGTAGTATTTCAAACACATGACAGGTAAAACCGTTACCGGAACTTGACGTTACCGAAAGAAGGTTCGTCGACTTATGAATTTGATACTTGTGAAGATACGGTTAAAGTCTATTTTACAAGACGGTGTTAAAGTTCTGTGGAAGCCGCCCAGGAACATCATATACACGCGATACGAATATAAACATGCCACTGAGTGTAACCAAGCCTTACCAACTGTATTTTGTAATAGATGAACGCATATTTTCTTTTAATGGGCAAAGTTTAGCGACAAGTATCGTTGTAAGGGGAGTTTATTCGTTACAGTAAACCTAAATAAAATATGTGTCAGATGTGTCGAAAATATACTTGCTGATATTTATTGACATATGTATTAACACAAATAATTTGATCCCTTTTCCCATTTGAGTGCACAGAACATCAAGATGCAGTAAAATCAAAATACCATGACGCATTTATCTGGAATTAGTAACAGGTTACTAGTAGAAACAAGTATCTGGTTATAAAACCTACCTCTTGATCGATTTTATGATTTTATGACCTGTGCTAGAAGATAAGCAAGAGAGAAAAGTGATAAAGCAAAATGAAATTAGTTTATGACAGAATTCTTTATAAATACTTTCAAAACTAAGCATAATACATGATTCTACATATGTATTTCTGGCAGTGTTCTAGACAAACCGATTCGAAGTCACCTGCAGCCCTTTGAAATGCAAAACGCTCAGCTATCACAAGAAATGGCATAAAAAGTGACTAACATAGATATAAGCTAATACTATATGCTCCTGTACTTACTCTAATTTTAAATCCTCCATATATTCTTGTACGTATTATTTTCACCGTAGTTTTGTACTTTTTAGTTAAGAGACTCATTAAGTAACTAGCTGTACCCGCGACTTCGTCTGCGCGGAAAATTTTTTCGTGGTTTTCCCGAATTAGGTTTATATTATACTTATGTAATAATCTTTAAACACTATGTACATGTGTACATAGTATGTTTAAAGATTGTTTTTAAAAAATCTACGTCTAGTCTACGTGTGTCTCCGGTCACATACCATCTCTGTACCAAACATCATAATTGCTTCGACTGTTCAGCATTTCTCATTCAAAGTTTCATCCCCCTTTTCGGGGTAGTTTTTTGAGTCATGAGTTTTAGTCCCCCTCCCTCCCGTTACTCTTTTCACAAATTTTGATAAAAAAAGTCTTATTACCGCACCAAATTTTATCATTACCTAGATTTAGCGTTTCCCATATAAAATTTCATCCCCCTTCTCACCTTCTTAGGGGTAATATTTTTGGTAAAAAAATGTAGTCTATATTTTTTTCTGATGTCAAACTATCTCCCTGCTAAATTTCATTATAATCGGTCAGCGGTTTACCATTTCTCATACAAAGTTTCATCCTCCTTTTCACCTCTTTAGGGGTAGAATTTCTACAAAATGAGTAATCTATCATGAGAACAATTACATGTTCTTACTACTTCCCGATTTTCATCAAGATCGGTCAAGCTGTTCTTCAATTATAAAAGGACATACAGACAGACAAAAATTTTAAAAATGGTAGAATCGGAGTCAGTGAGTCATAAAATTACTATCTATTACAAAATTGTTTAGTAAAATTATTATTACAGACAGCGTTAGAGATTTATAGTAGTGCTGGCTGTACTGTACTGGCCGCGACTTCGTCTGCGCGAAAAATGTTTATTATGTGATAGAACGTTCAAACATTGTTTTTGAAAAAAAGTCTACATCTATCCTACGTCTGTCTCCGGGAACATAGTATCTTTGTACCAAACATCATAATTGCTTCGGCGGTTCAGAATTCTCTATTTAAAGTCTCAAGCCCCTTTTCAACCTCTTAGGGGTAGGTTTTTGATAAAAAGTAGCCTATGTCCGTTCCCAAGTGTCAAACTATACCCATGCTACCTCATAATCAGTTCAGTTCTGTCTCCGGGCACATATTATCTCTGTACCAAACATCATGATTGTTTTGGCGGCTCAATATTTTCAATTCAAAGTTTCATCCCCCTTTTCAACCCCTTAGGGATAGTTGTTTGACAAAACAGTAGCCTGTGTCCGTTCCCAGGTCTCCAACTATATCCATGCTACATCATAATTAGCATTTTCCGTACAAAGTTTCGTCCCCCTCCCTCACGTCCCCCTTGTCCTAGGTTTTTGATAAAAAAAAGTAGTCTATGTATTTTTGATAAATAATGTCTTATCACCGCACCAAATTTTCTCATTACCTGGATTTAGCATTCCCCATACAAAGTTTCACCCCTCTTTTCACCCTCTTAGGAGTAGATTTTTTCATTAAAAGTAGCCTATGTCCGTTCTTTGATGTCAAACTGTCTTCTTGCCAAATTTCGTCATAATCGGTTCAGGGTTTTACCACTCCCGTACTAAGTTTCAACCCCCTTTTCACCCCTTTAGGGAGATTTAAAAAAAATAAGCAGCCTATCATAGCGCAATCACGTGTTCTTACTACGTACCGATTGTCATCAAGATCAGTCAAGCCGTTCTTTAGTTATAAAAGGACATACAGACAGACAGACAGACAGACAGACAAAAATTTTAAAAATGGTAGAATCGAAATCAGTAAGTCATAAAACGACTATTTATCGCAAAATTTGACAAAAAAACTGAAATTACAGACAGACGCGAGAGATTTATACAGTAGTATAGAAGATAAGTTAGCCAGACCAACCAGATGGGTGTTTTTTACTATGAAAATACTGGAACAAATGAATTATTATTATCCATATTTAAATAAAGAATGTCATTAGACCACTAGTCGGTCTCAATTAAGGAAATATTTTTTCTTTTTTTTTGGTGAGTCCTAAAGTTCTCAACTGGGTAAATCAGCTTCACATTGAAGAATAGAAAATAAATTAACATAAAACTCACCTAAAATGTTTTTGAGCCTTTTAGAATTAGTGATATTATATTTATAATATCAAATTCAAGATCTTTTAAGTTTTAACAGGTATGCACTTAATTCTGTATTTGTGTAACTATGTACATTATTTTGTTTCTTCAGGTATGTGATTCAGTATGTCATTATATATTTGACAATTTACGTCACTATATATTTTATTCTCCTGACATATTTAGACGAAAACAGTTGAATTCCTATCTACTCACCCTGCGATAATGTGCGCTCGACCTTATTCGTCGATCGGATGGTAAGATGAGGTTAATGCCGCTATTAGGATATCTCACACATTTGAATAGTTTCTGTAGGCGAGATGGAGATTTTCTGTATTTCTGTCCCGGGATTGTTGCTTTTACCATAAAAATAATAGTGAGGTTTACAAGAATAGGGTAAGTTAGTGCGTTTTTCTTATTACATGCAATGGAATTCTATACATTTGAACGTTTTAGGTCATAGGCAAGGTTTGCCATCACCATCTTGTTCGCTAATCCTGTCGCCAAACAGCAGTGTTTGGCACTGTTTTGTTCCAGTGTAGAGGGTAGGTCAGTCGGTCAAAAGGCACAGCACACACACACAGCCCTAAAGGCACAACATTGTCTTCAGGATTGCCAACGTATTTACAATGTGAAGTGTATGCCAGATATTACTCTGACACAGCACTTCGTAACCTCGTGCGTAATCGTTACCTGCAAACAAAATATCTGCGTCGCTGGAAAGGAAATTGTCACGTACATATTCGATATAAATAGCTGTAAGAATTAGTATAAGACATGAGATGTAAACGACAGCTCTATGGCGTAACCACGCCGCACAGTACCAATATATCATCTACCACATAGTCCACAATATTATTTACCATCATGAAGCACAAGAAGAAATATAGCAACAAAGTACTTTCTAGCCTTCATAGTGTAAATGTCTATGGGCCTCAGCCCACTTGTCAACAGCAGTACTGTTTTTTTTTAATTTACATTTTCCTTCCCCTGACGTTTGTAGGTCAGAGCCTTTACATTTTTCTTTTCTTTGTTCCTCTTTTCAATATATTTATAATTTCCACTATTTCGTATGTTCCTTACATCTAATACTTACCTTATCGTCTAATAACAGCATCAGCGCAAATCCATATCTCAACAGTCCTTCTTCATTATTTCATCTTCAAGTGGACTGTTTGCACGTTTGTCTTTCCCGTAATATGATAAAAAAATTAAGAAAAAAATTAAATCGCCTTCAAAAAAAATACACTGAAAAGTACAAAATAACTATCCGTTACTAATCAAAACTCAAGTACAAAAATAACTTGACAAATACGATATAAATACCTATACAATTAAATGTACTTTTCAGTTCTTTTTTTGAAGGCGGTTTAACTTTTTCTTAATTTTTTTATATCTCCCTTTTGAGTGACCTTGGCTTAAATAAATATCTAGGGCAGGTCTACAATGAACTTCTTTCGTATTCTGAAGCGTAACGATATACAATAGAATCATCAGTATAAATAAAGGTTATTAGATCGCATTATTAGGTGTTCAAAGTCCAAGCTCCTATACCAGTGAAATTTAAATGAGACTACCTCAGAAGTACACCTTTTCAAACAAAAAAAGAATTTTCGAAATCTATTTACAATCGACGAAGTTATCGGTGAATATACATAAAAAAAACATATATACAGACAAACATAGAACCTCCTCCTTTTCTTGAAGTCGGTTAAAAAGTTATGCAAAATCTTGACACTCCACTCTTTTACTCTTTTCTGACTATTCCGTCAGGGATACAGCGTGAGGATATATATATGAACACATAACATATGTATATATGTATGTATTAGGTATATTTACATATGTGGTAATGCTGCCAGTCTCATAGGCACCCTGACCATAACCCTGTAGCCTGGACCTGATAATAATAAGCCTACGATATTCTCCGCCTGTCGTAAGAGGCGACTAAAGGGGCCTTCGGGTCCTATAATCAAATGTTTTACACTCGTATTAGATTACAGCCCCTGCAGTCTCGACATAGATAGCGATCGCTTTACGACCGATTTCGGTTGATAAGTCATAACGATTAATTTTTAACGATTTTTGAAAGTCTCTACATTAAAACTATCGATTGTGATTGGAATCATATCGAATCTAACTGTCAACTTTACGATTTCTGATAATGTTTTTACGATCAAATTTGACAGCTCGCAAAGTCTTCGTGGTTATCGTTACGGCAAGCGATTTTTTTCGTTATTTTTATCGATCGGTAGTTTACGAAAATAATCGCTATGTCGGGACTGCAGCCCCAGGTACTTAGACTTAATGTTGTTATAAAGACCAATTTAATAAACTTTAATTAGTGTTTGTGTATCAATTACTAACAATTAACTATTTTTTTGTTACAGGTAAGTTCGTTAAGGAAATGAGGGGTTAAGAAATTGAAGCAGTTATGTGACCATAATTAACGCTAACCTTCGTCTTGTCCTACCTCTTTATGAATATAACATGAAGAATACGTATGTATAGGTAGGTACGTCACTTTAACTATAATTGTAAAACTAACCCAATTCAAAAGTTTGAGATTTTGTTTTGGCAATGAATTCACCTAAAATAATAAAATGGATTTTTCTCAAATACATAAATATTCTCACAATATGTAGCTAGTGGGACGGACAGATAAATAAACTCATACTATAGATTGTAGATATTTTTAAATTTATTATTTTAACCAATAATTTTAATACGAGTGATGATAATTTTGTCGACTTTCTGAAATTTTGAATTACCTAGGTCAGTTTAATTTTAAATGTGCGAATTGTGATTTTATTTTCTACCGTATTAAGACAATATTGTAATTAGGGTACAATATGTATTATTTACATGTAATGATACTATTAAATATTTTAAAACTAGCGACTCACCCCGGGTTCGCCCGAGTGGGATGTCGAACGTTTACACCCAATTTTTTTAATGAGATTTTCATACAAAATATCCAAATTTCCGACTTTCTACGTGGATTTTCCAAAAATATTCTTTCATACAAACCTTGTCCTCACAATTACAAACACAAAAAAAAATCAGTCGATCCGCACGCTTATACCTAATTTGCAGTCAGCACGCGACAGCCAAATATCGCGCGATATCTGCTGTCAAAATGAAAATTTGTGTAATATAATTTGTATAGTGGCGCTATATCTACAGCGAAAAGTGCATTTTACAGTCATGGTGCAATAGACACACAATCGTCATACGTGATATAAATTTTTTATTAGAATTAGTTGCTGTTCGCGTAATGATCTTGTGACTGTCGCTATCTGTAAATTTTTAGGTAATAACCCCGCCGTTCTCGAGTGATGCTCCGTCATACATGTGGCAATTGATTTTTATTTATATAAATAATAACTTAGTTAATTGGTCTCATCGTAGTCATTGTTAGTGTAGTAGAAATCTGAAAATATTACGACTTCAATAGGGTACTATGATAAATAATATCCGAAGTGGTTGAAATTGAAAATAAGTAAAAGGTTCTAGAGAATATTTGAATAGTATTTATAAGTCTTGTTAAAATTATGTCTTGTATGGTGTATATACATACAATACATACATACATACATATTCTCACGCTGTATCCCTAACGGGATAGTCAGGGAGTACGGAGCACCAAGCGTCGCGGTTCTTACATACTTCTTTTGCTTCCTCAAATCTCATCATTCTCCTCACACATTTTCGCCTAAGTGTGCGAGAGCTTTTGACATATCCATCCGCTAAGACTCTGGCTATTTGATCTTCATAAGTCAGTGGTCTTCCTTGGCTTCTTTTACCACTCACTTTCGCTCTGTATATTTTCTTCGTCAGTCTTTCATCACTCTGTATATAAATAATATTATTAGCTAATAGATATATAATCTCATAATTCCACGTGTATCTAAATACGTTTAAATTAGAGCCAATACGTAGTACTTAGAACCTTATAACCACTTGCTGTTAAGTTATATGTGAAAATTAAATATGAACTAATTTCTATTATTGTACCTAAGGTCTTATAACTAGTAATATCCGAATAACAGTAAACTTTTATGCTTAATGAACCAAATCACGGCCCAGCCACTCCGAATACTGTATCCAATTTCTAAAAATAGATATACATAAGATACAACGTAGAAAAGGAAATAATAGTTTTCTACATTTGTGCGGAGTGCAGAGGGATTCGTTAAAAGGGCGAAGCGGTCTCGTCACATTGTTTATTCAAGCCGGTCACCCGGCGGCCGGATTAATCCGATCGATCGACCGATGGAATGTTCGTTCGGCGATAGAAGGTAACATCACATATCAAATGTTGGATCTCATTCAATATTGTAATATATAAATGTGAGTATTACATCTCTTTCATGCTTGAGCAGTTGGCTCGTTTTAATGAATTATTACATGTACGTAATTTCACGCCATTTTATTTCGAAGTGGACAGAGCGCAACAAAAACTCATTTTGACACGACTTTTAGTATATAAGCTTACAGTTGAAAATCTGGAAACAGCGACAGGTTAGTGGCTCATTGCCTATATTGTCGTATAATCGCAGAATTGGGCAGAGCATGATGTACCTTGACATTTCGCGAAATGCCACTATTTTATGACATAGCTTTGGCCAATAGACAATGTCTAGCTGTCATATTGTGATGTATCCAATGAAAGGTCGAGTGGATCGATAAAAACAATACGATCGATGAAATTTTGTCGATCTTCCAAGCTTCGTATACACTTTACCATTATCTGACTGGACACGAAACGATCGCACTACACGCCCCTGGTGGCTCTGCCTCCACGCTTTCCGAATAGTTTGGGCGCTCATAAGAAGGCTGTATCAAAAGAATTTGAATATTGTGCTGAAATATGCTAGTAATTATGCTACGAGCCGTTTTCTGTTTCTATTATCTCAGTTTTTATTTATAAAAAAATAGTATACCTTTAGGTAACCCTTTCAAAATAGGTGTAAATTATGCATGGATATGGCTTCTGTATGACTATTTACTCTGTGCCAAAACCATACAAATAACGCCAGCAATCTCACTCTTGCTGCAGTTTCTTACGTCATTCTATCTCGTTTTTCGTCCATGGTTAATACGCAATGTACTGGGTAGGCGTTGATATGTGAATCCGATCCATAATTACAGTAGGTAAATAGTGTTTTGTCATTGCCATATCTAGGTTTTTATTCAATCAAGGTTTCACCGTCAGAATGAAGCAGGGAGATGTTCCATACAGTTGATATCCTTTCCCTTTCATTCTTGTGATGCAATTTGCTTTCTAATGTGTTCTGCAAACATTGTAGCTAAACATTGTAACGCTCTTTTGGCGTCGATGTTTTCATCGGATAAAATGATGTAATGTGGCTAGTAATTTTGGTTATTTTATAGAATGGGCGTCTAATACATTGAGTATAGTGACGCACATTTTAATTATTTTGGATATCGAATTCCATCCGAAGAAAATAAAATAGAAACAAAACTTCTTGCCAAATTGGAGACTACAAAAACTAAAATCATGAAAATAAAATTTTATTCTCGTCGCGCGAATTAAAGACCTAAATCCAATGTAATGCGAAGTTACCGACTTCAAGATTAGACAATTGCTTTCTACTTTTCAGACCTTTCTTTTTATGCCTTCAATTATTGAGCATTGAATTGTATCTATCTTATTTCGAAGAGTTCATTCTATTTTTGTGACCAATTCCACTGCCTGCGTAAAATGTATTATATTTTAATTATTCAATTGACTTAGACATTATTTTTCAATGACATATAAATACTAATATAAAAATCAATGTTTATTTGTTTGTTTGTATTTTATATTGTTCATCCGATTGCGATGAAATTTGGTATGGAGATAGCTTGAATTCTAAGAAAGGACATAGACCATTTTAAAAATAAAAAACGCAGACGAAGTCACGAGCATCAGTTAGTAAATACTAAAAATATGTAAGCATAGTTCCAGAAAATGCAAAACGTGCTCTATAATGATTATTATTAGTAGATGTGGGTTGTCATTTATAATGTTATTAGCTACGAGCTGTAAAAAGACACGGACTTAATTACACTACTATAACGTTTTCGTAGTGTAAATTAAAAGTTTATAATTTTACTGAGTATTTATTATCACAGAGTAATAAAATACGCAGTGAAATATAAATAACAGATATAAGGTAAAAAGTAAGTAGTTATTATAAATAATGATTATCTGTGATCTCAATTTTTTTGAAGGCAGAAACTTTACTAAATTGTCGAAGTTTAACTTAAAACTCGTATTACTCAAACAACAGCAGAACTCCAGAACGAACTGTTAATTATATATGACATGTTAATTAAAAGAAATGATCTAGGATGTGTCAATGATGTCAAAAGCATTCCCATACCTAGGCAAAAATGTGCGAGAAGTATGATGAGATTTGAGGAAGCGAAAGAAGTATGTAAGGACCGCGAAGCTTGGCGCTCCGTCCCCTCTGACTACTCCGGTGGGGATACAGCGTGAAGATATATGTATATTTGTATGTATATATGTATGTATCTGAAAAATGGTCAGAGATAGAATGCGAGTTTTGTAACTACGATTGCTATAAACACTTATTATAATAAAAAGATAAAATAATGATATCTTGAATGTGCATTACACACTGTACCAAATAGAAGTATTGCAATTCAACATTCAACAATGCTTCGTTTAATAAAATGCGTTTTTGAATTGAATTTGTAAGCTATCTCACAACTCACAAGCTCACAACAGCTCTGTATGTTACCATGTCCAAATCTAAGTAATGTTACCTATAAATGTTACTCATGTAATAGTTTATATTAACCATCAGTTTTAACAAATGAAGTATTGTCAGAGTCTTAATTGTCATTATTTTTGATTTTTTGAGATATTTTTGACATAAAGTGGAGTTACAATTTTATTTCGTAATAGTGTTAAGAAGGTAGGTGATTAAGTTATTTGCCTTTTCATTTACCGCGGTTGAACTAACTTCCGAAGTTAGAAAACTTCTATATATAGTTACTACTAATATACTACAATTGATTCAAATTTCAATAGTTTAGAACGTTAATTATATCTATAATTTTTGCACGGAATTTTATTATGACATTATTTATTTCAATTTAAGTCGCATATTTTTTTAAACAAAAATCGTCTTTTGCATTTGGATTGGACTAAAAAGGTACGGCTTTTGCGACGCAAAAGAAAAGATTATTATCATTATCACAAGATTTTTTTACATGATGAGAAACTATTTATACAGAAAAATTAAAGTAGGTGCATTTCGTGTTACTTATTTTGTATTTCTGAAAGTACTTTTACTTAAGTAACGATTTTAAAACGTTTTTTTAATTAATTTGTGCCGTAAGCAGTTTATACACTAGTTTCTAAATCAGCTGACCGTTAATTCTTTAAATTACACCAAACACCTAATGAAACGATAATACTGTCCGTAACCAATTTGAAATTCAAATTATAATTTGAAATGTAATTCGCGGTTAATCAACACAATTATATCTATGATCGGTCACACCGCTAATGCAAGCGCGCGAAACAACCATTCGTCAAAGAGCTCTTCAGTCCACGCTGACTTCCTCTCGTAAATTCTTTTCTGGGATCTCGAAATTTTGGATATTTCCATGTAGTTGCCCGACTTGCCTGGCATCGGAGGGTCGACGCGTTTGACGCTATCTCTTTTTTGTTCATTTTATACTCTATTATTTGTCCTTCATTGACAAAACGTATAAAACGCCCAAACTCATGTTTATAATAACTATGCAAATTGAAGAATTTCAATACTTCTCATCGCCGTTGCGTTGAAGTAGATATTTAATATACATATATAGATATAATATAAACTGAAGTTATTTACTAAATTTAGGATGGAAAGAAAAAATTGCACTTAGTTTATTTAGTTTCAATTTTATCTCTTTCAAATTTTTTAAAAGTATAAGCATATTACATGAGTACACCAGAGGACTTAGAAAACCTAAGTATTACCCTGTATAGGCGTACACCTATAAAGTCGTTTTTGGAATGAGTAATGTTGTTAAGTAATTCTAATTTCTAAAATAGGATAAATTGTTAACTTTGTTAATTGATGTAAATATCATAAAATTAATCAGAAAACTAGAATTTAATTCGCAAACATAGAAATAATTCTCATTAATCTAGTTTAAGGAATTCGCAAATAGAATTATTTATTACACCCTCAAAAGTAGTAACTGGCTGTTTAACTTGTATTTGATTGCAAATATTTACTAGACATTTCCGCGTGCTTTGGTAATTAAGGCCTAATACATTTAAAGTTCTCAGTTATATGAAACTTTGTTTCTATTTTCCATAAATAATATAAGATGTTAACGTTATTGATTGTTGTTACTTATTTCATACGGGTGTGTTACTTTTTTTATTTTAATGATCATTATTTATACGACCTGAATCAACATTTAGATATTACCATACAAAGAGAATTATTTGACATACTTACAATCATTGTAAGAAAAGTAATTATATTACTGGTAACGATGAAAATCGCACTAGTAGTAGAGTGCCTTTATAATAGAGAGCGTAGGATAGAAAAATACCTACATAAATGTTGGAAAAGGCATGAAACAGAAAACAATTATTTAGAACAAACTGTATCCCTAATGGGGTAGTCAGAGAAGATAGAGCGCCAAGCATGGTTGTCCTTAGATACTTCTTTCACCTCCTCAAATCTCATCATTCTTTTCACACACTTTCACCTAGGTTCGCAAGTGCTTTCGACATTTCTATCAGCTAAAAATCTGGCAATTTAATCTTCATAACTCAGGCTCGGTCTTCCTTGACTTCTGTTATCACTTACTATTGCGAATTAGATATATGTTATCAAATAGTCAATACTCACAAACCATTGTATTCCTTATTTTAGTCGAGGATAAAAGGATATTATTATAGTTCTATAATACTAACATAAAATGTAATAATGCTTTATTAAAACACTAAAACGCCAAGGTAGCGAAATCCACACACGTAAATTACAAACTCCATTTAGGCAAATTTACGACGTGACAAGTACTCCACTAATAACATTAGAATAACTAACAGTTTCGCTAAGATAAGCAACCCCCTATAATTTCAGAGTACAATTACATTAGCATCTTTTTATCCAGTAGGTATTACCGCCCCTGGATGGAAGTTGTGAAAACATCCCTTTGATCTCACATTGTTCTCTTGACCATTCCACCGCTTGTTTCGAACAGTGTACCCTTGGGTGAATTATTTCATCCAAACGTGATAGCTAATCTAACAGGACCCTTCTACTAAAACAGATTATTGCTATCATGTCTTATATTACATTTCGTAACCGAGGTTTTGTAAGCAAAATATGTGTACAGGATGCAATTAATGGAACCTTCAGTGGAAAACGTGAAATTAAGTACATTCGAATTATTGCAAATAAATTAACTTAAAGTAAGAAGTCGGTTGAAAATAAAGAAGAAGTATGGGTAAGAATATTTAAAAAAAAATTTATAAAAAAAATTAAACCGCCTTTAAAAAAACACTGAAAAGTACAAAATAACTATCCTTTACTAATCGAAACTCAAGTACAATTAAAATAACTTTATAAATACGATACACATACCTATATAATTAAATTTGACAGTTACTGAAGTCGGTGCCAAGCCTACCAAACTAATAGACTTTCTGTTGTTGCACATTGATTTGGCACCGGCTTCAATAACTGTCAAGTTTAATTATATAGGTATGTGTATCGTATTTATAAAGTTATTTTAATTGTACTTGAGTTTCGATTAGTAAAGGATTTACTTTTCATATTTGATATTTTGTACTTTTCAGTGTTTTTTTTTATTTCTCCCTTTTGAGTGATCTTGACCTAAATAAATATCTAGGGCAGGTCTGCAATTAATTCCAGAGCGTAACGACATACAAGAGAATCATCAATATAAATAAAGGGTATAACCAGGTCTGATTATTTGGTGTATCTTCGGAGTCCAAGCTCCAATACCGGTGAAATTTAAATGGGACCACCTCTAAAGTATTACCTACTAAACGAAAAAAGAATTTTTAAAATCAGTTTATAAATGATGGAGTTATGAGGTAACAAACATAAAAAAAAAACAATATGCAGACGAATTGAGAACCTCCTTCTTTTTTGAAGTCGGGTAAAAACAGTTTTTTTTATATAAGATGTGGTTAAAATATTGTAAAGTAAGGTTTTTAGTGTTATATAGAAAAAGTGGATAGACGAATCACTTACAATATCTTTTTGGTGCGTATGTCTGTTTGTTTTATTTGTCTGTTACAGACATGTTTCGCTGTGATTGTTACTGTTTAGCATAGAAAGTTCATGGCGTTGTTTGAAATTTTTAATAGAAATAAAAACTAATATGAGGTTATTTTCTATGTTTCCAAAGAGCAGGACAGTTTTAGTCAATGAGATAACATGCACAAGGTAATTCTTAAAACAAAACTTTTCATTTGAGTTTAAACTTTAAACTTTGGTCCGGCTTCGACGTGTGATACTATTGTCATAGATGCATGAAAAATGTAAAAAGTAACGCTGTGAATTTTAAGAACGAGGCGCTGCGTCTGCCTTAACTTTAAAGGGGGAGTTGCGGCGAGATAAAGTACGTTCTCAAGGACTTACCTCTTCAAAACTCAGACCCCTTACCATTGTGAGGTGCATATTAAAGTGGGCCCGGCTTTCTTGCAAACCCGCTCTTGATTGAGGCTCGTGATTGTTGGGTACCAATTCGTCGGTTAAATAATTTCGGTTAATTCTCGGCTTTATTTATTCGGAATGAAAGGGTTTGTTTACTTGTAATTAGCTTTAGTTAATCATTATTTTAGAACAAAAATAATCAAGTTATTTACGATTTGACTGTTGATGTGATCCTTCTTAAAGTTATTATTAAACTATTGTGATTTTATTATACTACGCTTTATTAAACATACGGACTATATAATTATATATGTTGTTAAGGACTATTACGGTCTCGTAAGTACCACTTGGAACAATATTTCTAGAATCAATTTAATTTATCACTACAATATTTATAAATAAAAACATAAAGGACTTTTTGGCGGAAACGGGAGAAATAAGGTTGTCATTTTATTTAGATTTCATATTTTTTACATTTTTGGGAGTTTTAAAGTACAACAGTGATAGTATATTGTGTTTTAAAGTTCTGTATAAGTGAAAACAATGAAGTAGTTCTAAATAAGCATATGTAGCTGAAGTTCTCGCGTTCTTCCAAGAAGTCCTTTATAACTTCAGTAAAGTCTACTCTCACTTTACTGGAGGTTTTATCAAATGCGCTAATCTGTGCGCAATGCCATGAAGAAAGAAAAAAAAACTTTTATAAAAAAATAAAACCGACTTTTAAAAAAGATCACTGAAAAGTATGAAATAACTGTCCCTTACGGATCGAAACTTAAGTACAAAAATAACTTTATACAAATACGATATAAATACCCATATAATTAAATTTGACAGTTACTGAAGTCGGTGCCAAGCCTACTAAACTAATAAACTTTCCGTTGTCGAACATTGATTTGGCACCGACTTCAATAACTGTCAAATTTAATTATATGGGTATTTGTATCGTATTTTTATAAAGTTATTTTTATACTTAAGTTACGATCCGTAAGGGACAGTTATTTCATACTTTTTAGTGTTCTTTTTTGAAGTCGGTTTAATTTTTTTATAAAAGTTTTTTTATTTCTCCATTTTGAGTGACCTTGGCCTAAATAAATATCTAGAGCAGGTCTACAATTAGTTTATTTTCTAATTCTGGAGCGCAATGTGTTAACTTCCATTCTATTGAGGAGCACAAACCGTGAGCTTTCACAATAAAGGATGCGAACAGATCGGATATGGGATATTATTGCTCATTGTGGCCATTATCAATATCATCAATATAATATCATATCAATATCAATCAGTTATAAAAGAACAGTGTAAATGTTGCACCATAATTACACCCTGGCAGTATTCTTACAATCCGAAGACGACAGCCACCAGCCGTATTCTCTGTCCGCCACAAGACTGACTCTACTGACTGAATTTATTATATCACAGCCAATTTATATCTTCTTCCTACTTTACCATTATGCCATACTACCATTATACCATGAGGAGACAACGATAGTTAACAAATGCATTACAAGAGAATCGTCAATATAAATAACCAGGTCGCGTTATTTGGTGTATCTTCAAAACCAAAGCTTCAATACTAGTAAAATTTCAATGAGACCAATCTGGAAGTGTATCTTTTCTAACAAAAAAAGAATTTTCCAAATCGGTTCATAAATGACGGAGTTATGAGGTAACAAACATAAAAAAAAAAAACACAACCGAATTGAGAACCTCCTCCTTTTTTGGAAGTCGGTTGAAAAAGAAAGAATAAAAACATAAATTTGGTTATTGATTAATGACAATGGCACGAGTAATGACGACATCCGAATGTATGAACACAAAAAAATACCTACCTGCTGTTCGGTCCATCATTTTGGATTTCTGTTATATTGTAGGTGTGTACTTACTAGTGATGTGCCGGATCGTTAAAAATATATATCTGCGGATACGGATCCGAATACGGATATTCGGTGTCAAGATCCGCGGATACGGGTATGGATCTTAACTTTCTTACTGGATCGGTGTCGGTGCGCGTGACCTTGAAACGATAGTTCACGCCGCTAGTAAGCTTACTACTGATGTGCCGGATATCCGTATCCGTATCCGCGGACATCCGAGGGAGAAGAAAGACCCGGATCCGTATCCGTATCCATTACTTTCTTGGCGGATCTGTTACGGATATTTTACCTTATTAATTTTCAATACATAGATTAAATTCTATATAAGTCGAAACATGTCCTGTTACGCAAAGCGTCAAGTGGCGTCAACTATCGTTTCAAGGTCACACGCACCGACACCGATCGAGTAAGAAAGTTAAGATCCGTATCCGTATCCGCGACCATCTTTGATCTTGACATCAAATATCTGTATTCGGATCCGTATCCGCGCATATACATTTTTAACTATCCGATACATTAGTAGTACTTACATATATGTATAATTATATATGTATAAATGAAGTTGGATAAACTTTAGGTAACCGTGTGAATAAGCTTAGTGATCTTTGTTAAGATATACGCATATACATTTTTAACGATCCGATACATCAGTAGTACTTACATATATGTATAATTATATATGTATAAATGAAGTTGGATAAACTTTAGGTAACCGTGTGAATAAGCTTAGTGATCTTTGTTAAGATATACGCTCTCGAGGATTGTAATAAATCAACTCTAGTTGAACAACCAATGGAATATTCATGTATGTAACAAAATGACGTCAGTAATCGAACTGTCGAAGCGCTGCGGTTGTTGAGTAAGGACTTAATTATGCATTAAATACGTTGAGTTTATGTACATAGCTACCTTTTCAATAAAGTTATTCTACTCTGTGTTCAGTTGAATTAACATAAGCTTTGTTGACATCTGATCAGTGGCACACTGTCTTCATGTGAATATTTCGATGGTAACAAGAATGTAAAACGTTATTCAGTTATTTTCAACTCGTTACTTGTATCTAGATATTTTATGGTGACAACGACAAATTATTTTCTAAATTTCTAGTATCAAAAACAAGTGAGATTTGAGGAAGCGAAAGAAGTATGTAAGAATCGCGACGCTTGGCGCTCCGTCCTCTCTGGCTTCCCTGTTAGGGACACAGCGTGAAGATATGTATGTGTGTAAAAACAAGTAAAGCTTATTTTATTGTTATTTCTTGTGCTTGGATATCCCTCATCTGGATGTTACAGACCACTGCACTTACGTACAAAATACAAACTCCTGTAGTTAATGTTTTTTTGACAACTGGCACTTAAAAAGTAGAACATACAATTTTAGCAATTTCAATTCTAAAAGCTTCTGAAATTATTTTATATCCTTATTGTGTTATTAGCGGAAAGATCAGGATCACCACAAAAGAATAACTAACAAGTATCGATGATACGTATATCCATACTCATCTACCACATATTGAATGGAAATTTTTTGTCACTTTTTATTCGACTACGTATGGAAAAGAAGCGATCTAGGAGAGCAACATGTGACCAATATAACTATTAATACAGATCTATTAAAAACATGCCTTGTTACAGCAAATTATGGTTGATAATTGGGAATTTGGTGGATTCGTGTTAGTATGGTATAAAGTGGTTGTGTAATACGAGATTTGCGGCCATGAAAGCCAGTGTCGCTGAGCTTCGTGTATTAGATTACCAACTCTTTGTGGTTTTGTGGAAACGCCATGAGCATTGTGGTTAGTGCGCTTCTCACGATGTGTAAATTCTAATATCTAATCTCATTTCGTACTATTGTTCAACGTGTGATGTATTATGTCCAGAGTTTACAGTACGCGGAAGGTAAGCAATAAAATTGTTTCTGGTAAAATTTATAATATTTTAATATGGAGAATAGTAAGTACAGTATGTGCTCCTATATCTATATATGTTTTGTTAAAATTACTGAATATAAACAGTAATGATTAATTAAGCGTAATGTAACTACAATTTTCTTACGAAAAACGCCTGCCTGTACACATAAAGGTATATCATCTACCTACTGTGATGTTTCGTAGATAATCTTCCAATTCAATTACAAAATGTTACCACTTCTATCAAAAGCTTTAACATTATTTGTTTAAGCAATAATATTTCGAGAATTTGTTTAGATTTATAAAATGTAGTATTTGAGTAGCTACTAAACATACATACATACATATATACCACATACATACATATCTTCACGCCGTATCTCTAACGGGGTAATCAGAGAGAACGGAGCGCCAAGCGTCGCGGTCCTTACATATTTCTTTCGCTTCCTCAAATCTCATCATTCTCCTCACACATTTTTGCCTAGGTATGAGAGTGCTACCTAAATGTAATCTAATATTTAACACAACTATTTTGGAATTATGTAAAGGTTCGAAATGATATGGTTCATAAAAATGGATGTGATTTATTAATTCATTTGCGCTTATGTGTAAAGCATGTGAATTCTCTAAAAATACGTCATATAATTAAATTATGTGCATTTTAAATAACTTATTTTTTTGCATCGCTCACCGCTTGGAACAGATTTCTTGTCACAACTGGGATGAAAATAAACGATATATTTCACAGTACTGGGCATTGGCTTCTGCCCGCTAACTCTTGATCATTGTATTGTCAGAATTTTCAAGCACACTTAGTGTCTTTTAAGAGTAGACGGAACTAACGGTTTCACTAGCATTTAAAACTATAATTTCACTTTCCACATATTAAGTAGGTGATTACAAAAAAAATTGTTAAAACTGGTACACCCATTACAAAAAAAAACTTTGCTGCGTTAGTGCCACTTATATGCTTCCAATCTCTTTTATTTATTTCCATGCGATTTTGTTCAATAATGGTTCGGTTTTTAAAATGTCTTAAAGAAATCGCCACCTTGATGTTTAAGTTTAATCGAAGATTTAAATAGTTCTATAATATCACAAGACGTCACGAAGAATTCAAAGATTTTAAAAGATCGTATGCGGTGTATTTCTTGAATAAAAAGGTTTCCGTAATTTATTCCTTCCCCAAAGCAGTGCATCACCGAAGACTTTGCGCTGCTGCCCGTGGAGTGGGCGGCGCCAACCATTGTGACAAAATAATGTCTCTTCTATAACCTTCTTCCAATTTGCAGTCTAATCGAAAAAACGCTTTAAGTACCACAGGAGAAGAGTTGAATTCGCGCAGATCTCGAGTCCAGATGGCACGGAGAGATAGCGCTGAATAATCAACGCTTAAAACGTCTGGAAAAGGAAGATACGGTAATGTAATATGAATAACAAAAAGAAGAGATATATACTCATTTAATTCTTATATATTATTACATGCGACCAACAATAGTATATAAATTATGCGAGTATTCTTGTCCCTATTATGTTATAAATCACAATGTATTATGTCTTCCTTTCTTAGACATACACCTACAAGTTCAAGGTTTCTTCAAGAGAATTGCAGAATCCCAATACTGTAACATTTCATATGGCATTAGCGATAATTAGTTGCTTATACATTATCATTAATCGGTCATATAAAACTTGCGCGTCATTTGATTACTAATTTTTGCTTAAATTCCTTAAAATAAGAATTGAAATATACCTATTAGAGAAAACACGTTTATAATCCATTGATGGTTTGATTTGAATTCTGGTAGTTTGTGTTCGATTATTATCATCAAATCATTGACCTATGGAAAATTATTCCTGTTTTGAAGCTCAATTTAAGTTTACCGAAATAACAGCTCTTGACAACAATTAGAGGTTAATATATATGCAACAGTTTCTAGTATCTATTTCTATTTTAATTATTGCTGCTAGCGAGATTATTAACCATATAATTGGATAAAAACAGAATGTATAGAAATACAATTAATGTTTAACGTAAAGCTTGTTAATGTTAAGGGCATGAGCTGAACAAGAAACAAGTTTTCGATTAATTCTGTTGTTCTGTTGAAATAAAACCACGTTAACAAGGTTGAAAGCCGTCTTTCAACGGTCGCTATGTATTTCGCGGTCGAATCGCTAGTGCACGTTCAATTTTCCGCGAGAGCGCGCTCCCGACCTGATGCGTTCGGACGCGTCGACAGCGACTTCGAGTTTGCGATTAATTACTTTCGCCAAGTCGAAGGTGACCCTATATGGCTTCAGCTGTCGTCAACGGTTTGTGTTACACAGTTTTTCATTTGAAAATTTATACATAAATTAAGGGCGTTCGTTGGATTTAAAAGTTGCCAATTAAATTTATATTGTATTTCTATAATACTATGACATTGACATAAAATAAAATTCATGATATACCCTACATATTTAATAGTAAGTAGAAATTATGTATATGACTAGATTTTTTTAGTTAAATTAAAACCAACACAATAATACTTCAGTCAATAATAATTCCAAAAGAAAGTGTTCCATTTCTTCGCTTTTAATGTCAAATTATATAAAACGAATAAATGTGCAATAACTTGTAGTAAAGATACAGCACAGTAGAAAAATTAAAAAAAAATAAGAAAACCACTAAACATTTTGAAATATTTCTTTGTAGATTTTATTAATAATTAGTAGAAGTTAAGTACACATTTCTTGAATGTCAAAGATAGTAGTGTAATTTGCCAAATACAAATGAACGATGAACTGTTCTATCAACAGGTTGTTAATAAAACATCTTTCGTGACTCTCGATGCCGTCGTAACCATTGTTAGTTTTTAGAGGTTCATTGCCTTTTCGATATTTGTTTTCCGTATGTACGCTTTTAACGCTCTTAGCGTCTTTTACAGATTTTTTATCAAGGCGAATAATGTCACCTGATATTAGAGCATAGATACCGATATTCGGTCATACTGAAATACTGGTAATTCTGCTATTGAGACATGTCCGAACATCATCACCACCGTGTTGAAACAGCAAAAAACTAGACTTTCGATATTGGTAGAAAAAGGATTATATGTGTTGGTAGCACTCGTTCGAACTTGGCAGTATTACGAAAAGTTATGCGGGAATCCCCAGACATCAATTTCTATTCAAGGCTTATTACGTATCCAATTAATGAGGTCTCGAATTGATCATTGTTATGTGTTATTTTTTTAGTGTTAGTAATTATTGTAACAATCGATAAAATCAGTTTCGATAGATGTTAGATGAAATATATGTTAATATACGATGTTGACTTCAATTCTTACTAAAAATTACTTAATCAATAATCACAAATATATATAATGGGGTTTTTTTTAATTCTTGACTTTTATTGTGGAACACTGAAATGCCGGCATCCTAGTGATAAAAATCCTAATATCGAATCAACACCGACTTCATATAAAAATCTAATATAATATAATAAATTAAATAGATTTCATGTATACAATTTAATCTTATAAATTACTCTAAATTAAAAAAAATTTAACAGTTTAATTAGCAACAATAAAATCATTTAAAAATGAGACCTAACAAAATAAGTAAGTAAGTACTAAGTACCTACGATAATAAATTCCCGAAGTAGATCCTAGAACCTAGATGATCTTAACTCTTGTATTTCTAGCTTTCTCTTACATAAAACTTGAATAAACTTTTGGAGCAAATAATGACGGACATGTTTTTTTTGAATCGTTCGTTTTATAATAAATTCTTCAAGAAATTACTCAATTAACGGAAAATAAATTTAAACTTATTAATAAAGGCACTCTTAATGGAAAAGCATACTACAAAATTAACTATTACATTGAAAAAAAAAAACAATACATTTACTGGCCTTTATGAATATTGTTAAGTTAAAATAAGTTTCTTGTCGGTACTTCTCAGTGTCCAGGTTTTTTTTTCGAACCGAACTAAAGTAGATATGACGTTAAAAATACCTTACATTTGGGTTTACTTGAATAAACTGATTTAACTTTGACGTTCTTCGTTTATAACATACTTGCAATATACTGATTTAGTGAATTTTGAGTCAGAGCTATTGATCACACCAATGGTCAAATCAAAATGGAACTCTCGCACATCATTTAGAACCATAACACTGAGGTAAAGTAGGTATTAAAGGTTGGAAATAACTTTGTGTACATACGTATATCATTACACGAATTATTTACAAAATATTATTGACTTTTAATATTTTTATGTCTATTCTTCTTGGATTATACGACTGTGGTTGCTTCTTTAAGAAAATTGAGCGGACGGAGGACTTTGATATTAGATACACTTTAAGTTTATACGGAGGAGGAATGGAGGAAACTATTTTAATATAAATATGTATATAATATTTATAATATTTTTAGAAATTGCATTAGAAATACAATAAATTTTGAATGGCATTCACATAGTTGCATACAAATTTACGCGTACATGTAGGCACTAGTCTACTGTCCCGTCTGCTCTATTTGCAGTCAGTTTAGTTGATAATTTGACCGCGAGGGTGCGTGGCTCGCT
Organism: Zeuzera pyrina; assembly: GCA_907165235.1. NCBI lineage: Eukaryota > Metazoa > Arthropoda > Insecta > Lepidoptera > Cossidae > Zeuzera > Zeuzera pyrina. Next base: position 18,695,344 of record OU015624.1, read on the forward strand.
GCCAACCGAACGGTTTCGGAACGCTGCCTTCGCTGCCGAGTGCCGACTGCATGCAGTTGGTACATGCACATTGATTTATGACTAACAAGTTTGCGGGTCTAAGACAGGTTTCTGTGTACGAATTATTTTAGAGATGTTGACAGAATCATAATTTATAATGTTATCGCATCGTCACACGTGTCATTTTGGACAATGGTCTATTAGTCATATTTAATTCATGTTTTTTTTTCTTATTAAAGAATTGTAGTCATTACTATTTTCATTTATTTCAATATATGTTGTATTAAAATTAGAAAAACACTTGTGGAATCCACGTTATCGCGATGCTTTGACGATTCCATCCTGTTTGTCTACCCTAATAGAGACACAGCTAGAAGTTATGTGCGCGTCAATCATCTCGGTGTCCTTATTATCTTTGGGTTACAGACGTTTTTCTCAGAGATTATTTAAGTAAACAGCGGTTAGGAACAATATTTAGCTCAAATACCACCGTGAATTTTACATATTAAAAATGTCGATGGGATAATTTTGTTTTTAACTTTCTATGTCATCATAATGTCAAATGAAAACTATTGAATCATAAATTCCAAAATGTGTAACACGTTACTTTGTCGAAAAATGCTTCAAAATTGCTAACACTATCGAATGTCAAAATACAAAAAAACACTGAAAGTAAGTACAAATTAATTATCCTTTACTAATCAAAGCTCAAGTAAAAAATTGTTTCATAAATATTCGACAGTTATAATACTGAAGTCGGTGACAAGCCTACCGAACCAATAGACTTTTTGTTATTTATTGGTTTCGAACATATAGTATAATTTTTACTGTACAGGTTTTGATGTCGGTTAAAAAGTGCTTAGAAATTGTTATCTCTCCACCGCCTCCAAAAGCAAAATCTATAAAAAAAATATTGTGTTGAAAATATGATGCGAATGGAATGAAACTTATCACGATTGCAATATGTTTAGTGTAAATATTTTACACGTAAATAGAACACTACGTCGAACTTTGTTTTGCGGTTGTTAACAACTGATGTACGAAACACTGCGCGAAGTAGGACTTGACAATGGCATTTTAGAAAATATTTTTTTTGTATCGCCTTAGATATGGTTTAAGTTGACAACACATCAACCATCATACTGAATAGACCAGTGAAAAGTAGGTTTCCATAATTACCTAATGTCAGTTAAGTAATGTAATTTATTTATACCATAGAGGAATCCCATTGTGAAAGGTCCAGTTGTATTGACATTTTGTGTTTTTTTTAGTAACATTAACAACAGGATCCTAACTGTACATTAGTACAGTTACAACTAACTGTATGTCACAAGGGTTTCCAACGTTGTAATTGAGAGTTAGACCCCGCTTTGATATGTAAATGTTGGTGGACGTTCAACATGTGGCGTTTGCGACACGCCACTCAACCTCGTGGCTGTACAGTATCACTTTGACAAAGAAATTGGGTATACACGGTGACTTCGGACCTTTACGGAAATATTTTATTTCATGAAATTTTTAAAGGCAGACTACCGATTTCAATACGTATTGTATTTTAGGTTTAACGTTTATTATGCTTTAAATATATTTGTATCTTTACGTTTCATATTAGGTCCGTGATTAAGGAGAACGTTCCCTAGTGTAGAGCCTTCTGAGGGGGTGAAGAACTTTGCATAAGCTAAGGGAAAGTCGATTGTAGACGTTATACAGAGTTGAATTAAATGTATTCAGAGTTAAATGTATTTTCAAAAAGTGAAATTATGATTGTGAAAATGTCTCACCCATTCAATGACAACTTATTATTAGATATATTGTTTATTTTTTATTACCCACAATCAAGTATAACTCGAAAGATATGGCTTTTAGATTACAAATTAGACGACCGTTTGAGATTTTTTTTGATGCAGTGAGTCAAAACAGATCGTGTACCTATCTAATGGCCATAATCACATGAAAAATTATATATTTTTTATTTGATTTGAAACCTCTATGATTCACAAATACAACATTCTTAAAAACACGCTCTACCAGAGGTACTCTCGGTGACTACATGAACGGCAACTGACGAGAAATTACGCGAGTTGGAGCACTATTTACACTTGTATGTGAAAAAAAGAGATAGCATTAGAGGGCGCGCATTAAGCAGTGTGTGCCAAATAATAAAATGAAAAGAAAGTCAAAATCGAATGAACAAAATAATATTGATGTTTATCAGATATTTGTAATATTAGTAATGTTTCAACAAGCAAAAATTTTACATGAAATCTTTTCCATTTCGAAGTACCTACGTAATAGTATAGTAGAATAGTATATATAATAGTATTTAAGTGAAAGTTTGCAAAAAGTATACTTTGGTAAAAATGTTTAATATAATTATGTTTTTCTTTTACCAGAATGTAAACGGTATTATCAAAACATAAAATTTAAAAAATTTCTAGCGACGACGAATGAATAGATCTCGCTTTTTTGTTCTTAAAGCCCCTTAAGCTTTTTAGCTCAAACATATTATACAACTTTTCAACGTTCCTTCAAAGAATATTAAAAGGCATTACTTCGATTTATTTATTTTTATCAATGCTGATAGTGTGTACAATTCAATACAAAACAAATCGAAGGCCGTTCTGTTCATTTAAATATTGAAAATATTAATCATTCAATACACGCAATTGACACATTAGGAGTCGTGATCAATCACAGAGAAATTAGTAGATTTTATCAATGAACCGTCTTCAATTTTCAACTTTACCGTCATTAAGTTTAGGAAGATTTTCAAAAGCTGTCATTTCAAGCGGGTACAACCCCTTCAATCGGCGTCACTTCAGAATTGACAGCTGGCGTTCTCTTTGATATCATTGACAGGCTAATTAATTAGTAGTTATATGGTAGGGCGATAACTAGAGTTTCTTAAAGTCCGCCAAAGTATATAATTCATGCGACATACGACTCTTCACGCTGTATCTCAACGGGGCAGTCAGAAAATAGTAACAATTAATTTTCAAGTTGAACAATATATGTTATTTTTTTTAAATTTATTATACTAACAATAAATAAAATATGTTTTAAGTTATTAATGGTGTCTTAAAGGACATTATTATTTATAATGTCCAGTTGAAAATGAAGTTAAAGGATTTCTCGTTAAACATTACTTGTGTAAGATTTTTCTAAAACGATAAAATATTTCTAAATTTTGATCGAATAACGATTTATTTTGGTGACATTAAAGTATTTTGTCTGTATACTTACTTCATGATGAGAACATCCTATATGAGACTTATGCGAGCGGCGTTATGTACATTTTAAGCTGATGCAAAGAGTGCTATGCGTTTTCGATTAAAACACCTAGCTACAACCCCTAGCTATTCTCACTCATTGTCTCCCCTGATTTTTCGCAGACATCCTCCTGTCCGCTCTTCAACACACTTGATTTGCAAAGCACGTTCGTGGCACGACGTAAAAATCACTTTAGAATGGGACTTTAAACTTTATTTCTTTTGTTTTAAGTGTCATTAACTACGAATATTTAAGTTTGCATCGCTCTAGACGTTCCCATCTGTAGTCTATTTTTGTAGGGGTGATGTTTTTCTTTGTAGTGACATTGCTTCTACCTTATTGGTAAAGTAAATGGAATGACAAGTAGGAGCTTTCGTGCTTGCTTGTCGTTAACGCTTAGTGAATACATATTGCTTGCGATATCGAACGACTTGTCGAGTCACATTCCAAGTAAATCAATTGATTTGAATGTCTACTTAGTTACGCGTTTATCAGAAAATAATTGCTGATATTTATGACGTGTAACCCTAGTCTATATTTATTTGCAATTTATCTCCAAGTTATAAATTAATTGTGTGAGTTATTTGTTGTTTGTTTATAAGAATAATATGTTTATTAATAGGTAAAATAGTTTCGTAATTTTATATATTTACTAAGTATTTACTGTGGGAATATTGTTCGGTCGGCTAATTTGTTATTTATGCGTCGTCATGGAAACAGGTTGCAGTTTTTGCGGTCTGCTTTCGGGCTCTACATTGGTGTGGGTTCACCCTTTGTTCATAAAACTTCGTGATAACTAATTAGGTTGAAGAAACTTTTGGCAGCCACTGTACGGGCTGCTTGCTAAAACTGTATGCATTGTACAATTTAGTGACTTTGATAAATGTTTAAATAGAATATATGAAGTGGCAATGTTAGAATCCTATGTCATACCTACCTACATAATAATATCATATATAAAACTAATAAACTGCCCCGGCTTCGTACAGGTAGATTTTTTTTTATAATAAAATACAGTCCATGTTACTCGCTAATAATGTAGCCTAACAAGTGAAAGAGTCTTTGAAATCGGTTGAGTATTTTTTGAGTTTATCTATTATATACAAACAAACAAAGTTTACCTCTTTATAATGTTAGTATAGACAAGATCTCAATATTTCCTAAAAACTAGTGAACCCCCCGGGCTTCGCCCCGGTGATATGTTGAATGTTTGTAACATACCAAAAAATTTTTTATTGAGATTTTCATACAAAAATATCATCCAAATTTCCGACGTTTTCCATGGATTTTCCAAAAATTTACTGTCATGCAAACCATGGGGCCTAGATAAATGGCTCAATTGTCGTAAACGCTAGTAGATTAGAATGACAAATACCACGTGGTCTAGCGTAACGAATTTGAAATTGGTAGTCAAACGTTATTAACTTTCGATTAAATCAAACGAAAATTAAATTCGTGTGGAAACCGTCGTGTATAACGAAGCAAAATGGCACTTTTGAGAAGCAATAACTCCAGCTAGCGTTTCAATTTTAGTAAACGTTTGCCACTTATCTAGTAGCCCTTGTCCTGATTATTACGAACACAACAAAAATTAAATCAGCCACATCAGTTGAGCGGCTCTCAAATGATGCTCCGTCATACACGTGGCAATTGATTTCCATTTATGTATGTCGGAAAAGACACGGGGCAATTCGGGCTTTTTTAACTCAGCCATGAGAAATAGGTACCTAATCTTATAAGAGGCGAACTACTCCATAAAATACAACGTTAAGACAAAGTTAATGTGCAAACGACAGAAAACTCTTCATAACAATTATTACGTAGGTAATTGGAAATTTAATAATGGCAAACGATCCGTCGCAGATATGCTATCGCACCGGCCGCCGTAGTCTAAGACTCTCAGCGCCGACCCCGACGTTCCGTTAGCGCGTCATCGGAAGTCGCGCTTTGCCATAGTATCAATGACATAATAATACAAAAGAGGTAGTTAGGTTACCTTAGTACTAATCCAAGTAAAATATTGTCCCAGTTACAACCTTAAAAAGTGAGACAAATATACATTGCACTGCTTCGCTATGCAATGTAAAACATAATTGCATTTCAAACTAACAAATCACATAGCTCTCTAAATCATTGTGATTGGTCAATTTCAATGTCTTATTACATTTTAAGGGAATCCGTGACTAATTCATAGAATATTAGTAATTAATTCCACAGATCAGACATTTAAAAAAAATATGATTGATACCTAATGAGATTAGATAGTAAAGAATGATGTTTGCTTTTTTCGAATTTCGTTTTTCTTGAATCATGTACATAATAACATATTTATTTAAAAAGATCGCCAACATTTTTAAATTATAAATTTGAAAATGATGAATTATATATTATTTCTTTTAATAAATGTAAACGATGATTAAAATTGGGTGGCTGCGTCATCACATGATCGTGTATATTATAAAAAACGTTTGGATTATTAAAATATTTTAGAATTTTGAATGCGCAATAGGCATTGCATGACATTGTTGGTTCTGTAACATTACTTTTTATATTCTTTGACCAAGTCCGGGTTGGCTAATTAGCAAAGTTTTGAGGTTGCCACTTTTCGAGTGCATATAACCTATCTACCTCTTTTGTATTATAACATCATTGCATAGTATAGTCAAATGAGTGCCTTTTATTATTTCCACCGACATGTATATAGATTTCAAGGGATATGCCATGTCTTTGAATTCAATCGATCAATCTTTCAATCAATCTTTTAATACTTTTTGAAAAATGTAATCTCATACTTATTATTATAACGATCTTCGACTTAATATCACAACGATCGTTTTTGTTTTCGCTTTATTATTTCTTACTATGCCTTAGTGTTATCGAACGTATTATACTAGTTACGTTATAACACCAAGAAGCTGGAAATAAAGTAACCGCAGGCCACCGAGTTGTGAGAATAAAAAGGCAAAAACAACAATTCCGCTCGCCTCCGACCTCTGACTCGACACAAAGTAAATAAATCAGAACTTGGCGGTCGACGTCAAAACTATTGCGCTACACTGAGATAAGCCGAGAGGTGTTCATTATGTGGATAAATAACTTTTCTCGCTGACAAATTACCGTTTTTTTGCCTTGGTGTAAAACATTGCGCACTTCAATGTCTGAAATGTTATGTTTTGTTTAAAACAAATTATAAGTAAACATATGTAAAAGAATAAAATAAATGACTTTCTAAAAATGTTGGAGCTTCATATAAAAAAACAAAACCGATCTATTTTACTAGGGTGTGTTTTAAAAAGAGTAATATCAAAATTATAGATTAGTAATATCAAAAGCCTAAGATATGTGTAACACAAATAACGTTATGTTTTTGATAAGAATTGAAAGCTAAGTGCGGGATTATAACAGAAAATAATATTTCTGGCTGCTGCTAGAATGATTTTAGATATACTATATTGCATTGTCGCCGGACTCACATATATGTGCAAAATTTCCAACTATAAGCATAATTACGTCTAACTTTTAGTTCAATAGTGATTTGACGTTTTAATGTGTTAAAGTTCTGTAATAATGTAGGCAGCTAAATAGTGGTGTCGATTGATAGAACTAAGTCGATATCGATTCAACTACATCGATCGACAAGTACAAAATTTAATTCATTCAATTTGATGCAGACATGGCCTTGTAGGGTCGCCATTTCATAATCTATTACATAATTCGAATAACTAAACATTATTTTTTATTTTTCCTTTTTTTACTATTTTATCCACTTTCCTTATTGCTACAAATGTTCGTATATTTTCAAGGAAGGATCCAAAAAGGAAATTTCATGCAGATAATGCCGCGGGGCAATCGCTACAGACTAATAATAACGAAGTCGAATTAAGGGACTTCACTATTTCAAATTTTGCAAGAATTGGTTACCCTGGAAACGTTAAATCACTCTATCGAAATAAAAGTTGAATTGTAATCGAAATTTCCGCATTATTTGTTCCAAACATACTAACAGTCGAGTGAAGTCAATTTTACTTATTTTCATTATTTGATTCCAGTTTTTTCTTTCATTCCATTGAAAAGAACATTATAGAATGTTACAGTTATGATTTTTTTCTCGTGTAGGTCGTAAAAGTTTGCCAAGATATGAGTATAAGAAATTCATTTAAACGATGAGCTAACAGTCTGTTATTAATTTTTGTGCTTCTTCTTGCCATCTGTAAGTTACAATTGGCATCAAAGGATTATTTGTTGCGCTTTGATACCTACACCACCCCGTACATGAAATGGAATGATGTGACGTGTCAAAGTCAAAGTCAAATCAGTTTATTAAAATAAACCCAATTACAAGGTGTTTTTGAACGTCAAATCTACTTTAGTTCAATTCAAAAAGAAAGCCTAGACACTGAGAAAAACCGACAAGAAACTCAGTCAAGTATCATTTTTTCTACATCATTTTACAATAGGTTTATTAGTCAGTAAATGCATGTGCAGAGAAGATTATTTCCAGACTGTTGTTGTCTTCAAAGAAATCGTTTATTCTATAGTATGATTGTCTAATTAATGTGCATGTTATAACAAATCTAAATCTGTTCTCTGGTAACTTCCGTGGAACTTTAAACAGCGAATGCAGTTTCCCGAAAATGAAACAGTTGACTTACCCACAGCAGACGGCTATAGGAGATTAGGCTATGGAAATATGAGAAGTACACCAGCCTAGCCGTATACACATCCGTCAATTGCCTAATGCGTTTAATTGCGCATATCGCGGAACCGAGCTTACTAGCCATTGTCCCGATATGATCTGATCACTGTAACTTGTTATTTGCTGTTAAACCAAGAAAACTGGCTGACTTAACTATTTCTAATTGTTTCCCACCTAGTTTAATGCAATACGTGCTTTATGTGTAGTACGCTTTCATTAGACACTAAGATTAATTATCAAAGAGGCGTTTAACTTACAATTCCTATAATAACAACTTGTCAGTAAAGATCAACGATAGTGTAACTGTTACCAAAATTAATCAACGAGTCAATATAGGGATTTCTATTGATAAATAATATTACAAACGATCATATTTCATACGGAGTTGATTGATTTACAACGGTTCGGGTGGTTTGTACTTTCCAATTCAATTTATTGTTCGTGGTCAAAGGAAAGTACATTCTTGATACAAAGCTTGTCTGGAAGTGACTCATGGTGTCATGTTCTTCCATGTAAAAGTCAAGAAAATCATTAGGGGGCAATTGCTAATGATAATTGTTACTTCTGTTGTTGTTAGTTCTTCGAAATGTTTACAATAACAATTTCGTTAGGAAGGATGTTTATCGCATTAATTTATAAATAAACATAGACGTAATAAATGTTACGTGTGGGTCCCGATTAAACCTAAGGCGTTTTCTTATCGTCTCGTGGGTGTCGTAAGAATTTTCAAACCTGTAAAGTTCACTTTAATAGGTATGAATAAACTATAAGTGAAAATGCTTATCTCTTCTCGTAAATATTAAGAATTCACATGTATTCCAGTTAAATTTTGTTTTGTTACTATGCAATATGAATGACTCAAATGACTCGGTTCAAATTAGATCGATAGTTTATTGGTTACCTTAAAGTTCAACAGGTCAAGTTAGAAAAGTTTTAAATAATTTATTAGGTTGAATTTTGTTAATAGAGTCATTGAATAAAATCTAATATTTCACTGTCTTTAGAATTCTCATTTAACCAATGATGTTATAATACAAAAGAGGTAGATAGGTTATATGCACTCGAAAAGTGGCAACCTCAAAACTTTGCTAATTAGCCAACCCGGACATGGTCAAAGAATATGAAAAGGTAATGTTACAGAACCAACAATGTCATGCAATGCCTATTGCGCATTCAAAATTCTAAAATATTTTAATAATCCAAACGTTTTTTATAATATACACGATCATGTGATGACGCAGCCACCCAATTTTAATCATCGTTTACATTTATTAAAAGAAATAATATATAATTCATCATTTTCAAATTTATAATTAAAAAATGTTGGCGATCTTTTTAAATAAATATGTTATCATGTACATGATTCAAGAAAAACGAAATTCGAAAAAAAAAGCAAACATCATTCTTTACTGTCTAATCCCATTAGGTATCAATCTTTTTTTTTTTAAATGTCTGTTCTGTGGAATTAATTACTAATATTCTATGAATTAGTCACGGATTTGCTTAAAATGTAGTAAGACCTTGAAATTGACCAATCACAATGATTTAGAGAGCTATGTGATTTGTTAGTTTGAAATGCAATTATGTTTTACATTGCATAGCGAAGCAGTGCAATGTATATTTGTCTCACTTTTTAAGGTTGTAACCTAACTACCTCTTTTGTATTATTATATCATTGATACTATGGCATTTAACGATGTAATTGAAGCGAAAACTTCAGATCCGTTTTTAAGAATATTGCGCGTACGAAGGAGTGTGAGATTTGGCATAGATAGAGTTTATATGGAGAAGATGTGCAGGAAACTAAAATTTTTATGTAATAGGTGTTACAAATACATTAAATTAAATTAAATTAAATAAAACGCTCATTGTTTACGTTCATACTGTCAATGTCAAAAAGACTGTCAATGTCAAACTCATAATAGTTTGTGATCATAGGTACGTATGTAACCTCCTTGGATAAAACTGTCGCATAGAGTTGCCAATGTGTTTAAAAGTTCATTCGAATATTAAATATTACACATTTATAATTTTTTACTACACTTTTTATTAGCTTTACTTGTATGTACATATGTATGCATGTATGCATATGAAATCGTTGAAATAAATTTAACCTATTACAGATATCTGATTTATTTAAAATTTTGCAAACGCATCGTAAACCGATGCCAATACAATAATTTCATAACTTCCAACTAATGTCCGACCAGGATCACCAGATTGTTATTTTAGTGTTTTGAATTACATATTTTTAAAAATTTTGTAGGTAATTTGTTATAATTTTTTTGTTATAAGTTATAAGTTCTTAATGCTAAATTTTTCAATGCGCCAGTAACTAAACCTTACTCAAAGTTTTACTTATTAGTTTGGTGAAAAATGAACAATATTTATTGCATTTGTGTATACAATTACGATTTTTTCAATCAGGCAATGTTATATATGAATATAGCATACATAGGTTTAATTATTAATGTCATTTCTTGGATATTCCGTAATAATAAATAATTTTTTTACAACAAAAAAAGTAGGAGGTAAGATTGAGATGAAGTTATTTTCTTTTCTTACCTTTGATACGTTTTTATGGAAACAAATGACAGGAAGACTGCTAACTGACAGTCAGGCAATCATCTATCATCGCAAACAACGTCTGGAGTCCACGTACAGCCATTATTTATTTGGCAGCGATCATCATCATTATAATAGACTACGCTGAGATTACCTTTACGTGGTGTAAGTTATAAGTTATGAGGATAAAAACATAATAACTTACAAGCAAAGTTTTTCTGTTTTTAGAAACGTCTGTAATGAGAGTACAGACGTTTCTAAAACTAATGAGAGAGAGAGCATGAGAATCACACAATACTAACCCGATATCTCGAATCTCCCCGTTAAATTACTACTTGGTTGTGAATTTAAATATCAAGATAGGTAAATATTTTTAAGAACGTTCAATATGAAGGCTTATAGATCTCTTAAAATTCGATGTATAAAGTTATCAGTGAAAAATTGAGAGCGATAGACTGCTGGAACATCCTTTGTTAATGTGAGTCAGCAACTATCTTATACGGATTCTGGGCACTGTTAGTCTGTTACTCTGTTAATCTGGAGTAGTGCGAACCAAACGTGTTTGACGGATCGGCGACGTCATATATTAATTGACCGGCACGCTTATTACGTAACTCGCAGTCAGCATGCGACAACCAATATCGCGCGATATCTCCTGTCAAAACGAGACTGTGTAATGTAATTTTTATAGTGGCACTAAGTCTACCGACAAAAATGCATTTTACGATAATAGATACGCAATTGTCATACAGGATATCAATTTTTATTACAATTAGTCACCGGTCTCGCAGTGATCGCGTGGCTGTCGCCGCTGCAAATTTTTAGGTAATAACCCCGCCGGTTCCCATAAGAAACTCACGATTTAACTGTTACGTATTTTGAAATTTATTATCTAATAAGTGCTAACCATTGGCAAGTTCTACGTGTAATTCGACAACATGAGATGAATGGTCATGATGTAGGCTGATGTAGCATGTAAACATGATGTAGCATGTAAACGTAGGATTATACGTTTACATGCTTGTTCTACAGATAAAATACAACGTGTTAGTACCCATTCATACATATGTAATTGGAAGGTTACCGCTTATGACTTAAGCTTACACTCCGTCACAAATGACGTTGTTCAATTACATTCAAAAGTGTTGTTCATTGCCATAATTTGTTTAAGATTATAGTAATTTTAAGCTAATACTCTCTGTTCCAAGTAGCATCTGCGTGACCGTGACTCACTAAATAAATTACCTACATTATTTAATAATGCTGTTGTTTATTAACGTTACAAGTAAGATTGAGTTTTAGGAGACATGTCCGTATTCATACTAATATTGAAAATGTGAAAGTGCCTCTGCCTGTTTGTTACGTTTTCACGATAAGACCGCTGGATTGATTTTGATGAATTTTAGAATAGAAATAGATTAAGCGCTGGGCCATGAAATAGGCCACTTATTTTTAAAGTCCACGCGGATGAAGTCTCGAACAACAACTAGTGTATCATCGCATATATGACATAGGGAAGAACCATCTGGAGCCAAATAGCACAAGACTTCTTGCAAAAAAAAGAGTTCTTGCAAAAAAATGTAAACTAACAAAACTTACAATTAATTTAAACTATGTAACCAAGTAACATACCTACTAGAAAATATAAATGCTTTATTATTATTATTATTATATACAATATACATAAGTATTTAACATTTGCTTGAATATTCGTTAACAAAAATTTATAATAAATACAAAATACATTATGTACATGAAGCCTGTACCCGTTTTTAAGTATATTGCACGAACGGAAAAGTGTGAGGCTTGGCAAAGTTAAAGAATATATATGGGGAAGGAGCGCAGAAAGCTGTTTATATTATATAATATATTGTTAGTTCCACATTAATTTTAATCACATAAAATACCTTCATGTGATATTATAATACATTTTAATAACAAGAAAGAGGGTAGAATGGATTTCCTGCGTGTAGTTCCTGTAAATGTTGAACATATAATTATATATCCTTCGGACTAAGAACGCTCTTACCACCGTGTCAAACCAATTTTTTTGTGTCTTCCAAGACACGAGTAAAGCAGTTAGCTACAGGCAATGGCAATCTCGCACTGTTAGTGTATTTCGTGTCAGCTTACCATATGAGTCGGTAATGAAATACTTATTTGCAAAATACTCATAAAAATACATGTTTCGGGTACTAGTACTCACAAAATCAGAAAGAATAATAAAAGGAATCATCAAAACCATGGTGTTTCTTTCATAGCTCCATCAAGCTATGGAGCTATGAAAGAAACACTCAAAGCATGGAAAAATAAAGTAGGCTGCAGGCAGTCAAGGATGTTCCTAAAGGAAATAGATAAAAAGAAGGTACAAAAGATCCTATGTATGAGCAAAACAAACATTAGGATGATCACAGGAATAATAAATGGACACAACTCACTAAATAGGCACAAGGCTCTAATTAGTGGGGGAAGTGAAAGTGCACAGTGCCCGCACTGGGATCCTGTTCCACTGTGAATCGTTGTACAGTGACCTTCCCTAGTCACGCGCGTTAGTAAAAATCTAGTCGGTCAACAAAATAAGGACACTTTAAGGACTCGCCTTCAGAGCAAATTCTCTATCCATTGATATTTGGTCCGAGATTAATCCAAAGAATTTTAAAATGTTGCCATCAAATAATGTCCGACAGATTGACTGAATGAGTTTCGAGTTGTGAATTATTTACTAGCTGTGAAGATTGACTGAATGAGTGTGAGCTGTCTCGAGTCTGCAGAGTTTATAATAGGAAAAAAAGCGTTTATTTTATATATATGCTGAAAATTCGATGACTGATCGATCAGTAGTAAATATAAATATGAAGTAATTGCTATGGATACGACGAAATGCATTTGGAGAACATTCAGCCTCCAATACATTTTCAGAGCAGTTTGTTTAGTTTTACCTGGAATGAACTAGACACGGAACCCTGTACTCGACGGGTACAAGCATTTCGGCGCAGTAACCTTGTTTTATTCATTCCTTCGGAAACCATCTAATCCGTGTAATGTTAGGAAAAGCTAAAATTTAAAAAGTTGAAAAGCTGAATTAAAAAAGAACCAACTAAAACTGTCGCTTGTCGGTAGCATTATATTAGAATTCTCCAGCAATTTCAAACAAAAGTAGATGTTGAATAAAAAAAAATATTAAGTCCAAAATATTGACTATTAAATTTGAGTCTATTATTTGTTCGTGATTTTTGGTTACCAATTTACGTCTGTGTTTTTCAATTCAGTAAGTGTTACAACGACGCAATATTCGGCCTCGAACCAACCATCATAATGGACGGAGTCAAAATGAATTGCCGCTCTGATCACTGTGTGTCAAACGAATGTGTGTCTCTCTCTATCTTATTGAGCGTAACTACGAGTAAAACAGTTAGCTATAGTAAGTTCGGCACCTTTACACTGTCGGTGTAATTTGTGTGGGCTTTCGACCGGCTCGTCATACAAAACATTGTATTACTGAAATAATTATATGCAAAATTCTCGTAAATCTTAAATGTTTTGGCTTCTAGTATTTACAATAATAAACGTATATTTTCAATTGTCGGCAGTATATGAACGCCTACAAGATATGTTAATGGTGAGAGAAAGGGAAAAGGAAACGGAAATGGTGCAACGGACCGTGATATATGACATATAAGCGATATACTTTAATGGAAAAAAAGGGCAAAAAAAATTATGCAATCAAGTTTGCAACCCGGTCTTTGCCCCAGAAGGCTGGGTACATGTGGTTTTTCATGCGTTACAAAAAAATTGCAACATGCAGTTAAGTTTAAAATTATACAAATTATTGAAATTAGTAAGATTGTTGCAATTTACAAGATCCCCGAAAAATAACAATCGAAGTGATGTTTAATAATAATTAATAAAAATAATAATAATAATAATAAAAGTATTTCGCGTTCAGCTGCGTATTGTTGTATTGTGACGTTTCCCCAGTTACGCACATTAGTACAAGTTTAAAACCTCGCACCAACAAAAAACGGACAGGCTCTTAAAGCAAAAGCTCCGTCCTTTAGATTATTGATCAGAGGCCTTATATATATATAAGAGACATAGGAACTGACAGACAGGTAGACACGACCAAATTGTAATGGTTCTATTTGCCATTTTGGCTACGCATTTATAAAAATAGAAACTAGAAAAATTTTCGTTCAATAACAAAAAATGTTAAGTAATGCGGCGTTACTAAACAATGATGAATGTTTTTTAAATTCTTTATAGAAAAAATAATATAACGCACAATTACACATTTCCGTTACTTACTACTTATCTTGTTAAACCTTACAACGTCGTATATTTACTTATTAAAACGCAAACAAGATTAGCGTTACGGTAACTCTTATTTCCCGTGTTGACACTTGATCATAGACATTGTTATCTAGTTCTTGGAAGCTAGAACTATGACCGTATAGCTCATGTTTTTGGTATTAATCAAATTTTAAAAACGATGTTTCGCTTTATGAAATTCTACCCAAAAACGACTTCTGGCGGTTAGATTAGAAGTCTAATGCCCGATTTCACCCAAAGTCTTCTAATACTTAGCGAACACCTAAAAAAGGATAGGGGTTCGCTAGCGACGATTTTTCATTATTATTCGTTTATATTTTTTTAGGGGTTCGCTAAGTACTAAGGACTTTGGTGAAATCGGGCATAAGTCTTAAGGTACCGAAGTCTATAAGGTGATCACTTCGTTATGCTTCGAGATCGTCTCAGACTTCTGTGTTAATTTTTTTTAGCTATTCGGAAGTCTTTTATTAAAAAGCAAATTACACTGACACCTCAATACAACTCAACTCTCAACTCAACAACTCAACTCACTCAACACAACTCGTTAAATATAAAAACACGTAAGTATTAGTTAATGTAAGATTAGGTAAATTTTTATTGTGTTGTATCGGTTTTAAAACTGAAATAAAACATATATTACAGGTGTGTAAAACATTAAAATGTTATGTATAACATCCACTGTAACCGATTACATTAACATTTAAAGATTGCTATTTATTAAATAATTACGAAAGAATAAAGACTACGGTGCTCCCAGTTTGTCTTAAGAGACCATTAAAAGGGCCTTCGCGGTTTCAGTCTTACGTCCATTCAAACCCGAGGAGGACGACGACGCGTATGGTACGCGCTGTTGTGGCATAGCGAGGGTGCAGCGGACTCTGAAACCGCCCCCCAAAAGTTCTGTAGGAGATTCTGGGAATCCCTTGACAAGGCATCGAATAAGCCCACCTAGCAGGAATTTTTGTGGGTAAAAGCCCCTCATAACCCGGTCTTTGCCCCAGAAGGCTGGGTACATGTGGTTTTTCATGCGTTACAAAAAAATTATGTTGTCATAAATAAACTGATTTTTTAATCCCTGAAAAGAAACATTTGACACTGTAGTTTGTCTATTTATCTGTGGCTGTGGGTAATGAATCAACACATGATTATTTAGTTTATAGTATTTGTTCTTTAGTTCTTAGTTATGGTTGGTAGAAATCGGTTGGTAATTCTTGAAATCTTCAGCTCTTAATCTTTATTGTGAAGAGATCTTAGATACTACTGCAGCTAAAAAAAGCTTTTCAAAGTAATCTTACTGTTTTTCGTCGAAAGTTATTTTTTCCAAATTTAATATGACAAACTTATTTTTCGATATTTAAAGCTATTTAAGACCTTTGAAGTTTCGAAGTTTGATATAGAATTCTTATAAAAGTTTATTATATCGTATCGTTTTGATGAGATTTTTATTTGTCTATTCAAATGGAAATAAATTAATTAAGTGCACTGAAGAACTGGTAACGGTCGTCCATACATCAGAGAACACTAATCCTTTAGTCAAGATTAACATATAAACAAGTTTTATGTAAATGATACTGGATGGAACTGGTTTAATTTTTAAGATCGCTCGCTTGGAAAGACAATGGTCTTCAAAAGCAAATAGTTTCATCTTGCCATTTTGACGTTTCTGTAATAAAATGCTGATGTTATTTTTATTATACTGGATAATACTCAATAAGATATATATAAATTTGTAGCTTGTTCAGTTAGAACTAAGGGCCTGCTTCACAATATATATAAATAAATTTAATAATCTTATCTGATAGATGTTTTCATGCAAAACTATTCTATTTTTTAATTACCTTACCTTCTGGAAAGTGCCTGTAGGAGATTGTGAAATAGACAGTAAGCGTATATTTTTATGTGTTTGAAAAGTACATAGAAATTAAATATTTGGATGTTTATGAATGAGTATTTTTAATTCCTCTTTAGGGATCCTCGTAGGGGCGACATTCTTTATACGAATCACATAGGTGTTCTTCTGTTTGTTTATTTATCTGTCCAAGTGTCACAGGAGTCTTTCTCGAAGACTATTTTACATAAAAATCTGCAATGTGGATAGTTATAGTATGTAGTAGCTCAAAGACAGATGTTCGCTTCAAAAATAGACTTATCACTTTCTATACGTAAATAGAAAGTTAGAAAATACTCTTTTAAGATTGTCTTATGAGGCATGAAATGGAAATTCTTTCAAATACGAATTTATTAATTATGACACGTCACTTGTAACTTTATATTACTGCATCTATTTATCTATTATTATTTTACCTTATTGGGCAATTATTTTTGTTCCACGTGTAGTAGGGCGTAGTAGGTGATACTTCAGTGTTTGTTACTAACGCTTATACGATACATGACTGAGTTTCTTGTCTGTTCTTCTCAGTGTGCCGTTTTGTTTTCGAATCAAAGGTAGATTTCACGTTAAAAAATTACAGTCGGGTTTGCTTTAATAAATTGAATCGTTTCGACTGAATTACAACCGTTATGGTTAATTAACGTTGCGCGCGGTCATCTATTACATGCATAATCTAGGGACATTTGTATCAAAAGTTTTGGTACTTAGAAAGACATGATGTTACCAGTTATTGATTATAGACAGCAGTCTTTATGATACCTTTTGTACTCTCTCTCTCGTGTATCAAAAAAGGTCATAGATCTTATAGGCGGTTTGAAAACTCTGACAGTAAGTTAGCTACTACATTATGTCCACTAATCTATACTAGGTTTATGTGGTATCAGCTCATAGCTTTATCTTATCTATTAGAGACCTATTTATCAAACAGTTTATTAGAGTTAGTTATATTTGGATCTTACTGTACTCCAAGTTAGTTTAATTTATCTGTTAATTTATCGATTTAAAGGTTATAAATCTTATTATTGCATCATAATACAGATACTGAATTATTCGATCTGTTTAGAAACACAATTTCCTGCCTCAGTATAAATGACTACGTCGTGTGCTATGTTGTCTTTCATAATAAAAGTTTTTTTTTTCCAATAGATCGTATTGCTATCGCTTTTTCTTGACAGATTTTTATTTACTGTATCCTAGGTACTATAACGCGAGGAATTTTACTTGTGACATCCTACTATTTTGACATATCTTCGCTCTGTATCAGTAACGGAGTAATTAGAGAGAACGGAGCGCTAAGCGTCGCGATCTTTACATACTTCATTTGCTTCCTTAAATCTCATCATTCTTCTCACACATTTTCACATGGGTATGCGTGTGCTTTTGAAATTTCCGTTAGCTAACACTCGTAAGTTGATCTTCGTAAGTCAGCCTTAGTCTTCCTTTGCCTTTACTACCACTCAGTTTCGCTTTGTAGGTTTTTTTTGTCAGTCTTTCACCACTCATTCTTTCTATGCCCGACGCATCTAAGCATTCCTTTCTTCATTCTTACTTCTTCTTAATACTTCTAGTGATGAAAAGCAGCCATGCTTATTTTGTCTGTACATAGTTTCCTATATTTTAAACGCGGTGATTTATTTCAATATAATTCTAGTGATGAATTCTTATAATTTTTAGATATGGTACGCCCAAAGTTCTAAATTCACTAATCGACACGTGTTTCACCTCTTAAGAAAGAATCCTCAGGGTATTCCAGAGATCATACTCGATCAACTAACTAGCACTGAACTAGCTGACTGAGTCTGTATTATGAAAAAAATTAAGAAAATTCATCACATGAAATGGATTTCCGCAAAATGACTAGTCACCTACCCACCCACAGTCAAATATAAGTCAAAGAAAATCCGGCTAGGAATGTGTCGAATATGCATTAAATCAAGTTCAATAGCATTGTCAGATAAAGTTAAAGTTAATTTAAAAACAATTTAAAAAAGCTAGCACAGTACAAGTCGCACAGATGTGACGACGACAGTTCCGTTATACCACAAAATATATTTCCGTTGCATAAGTATTTACTAAAAAAAATTTTTCTTTCATTCACTTCGGGATTCTTAGCGCAAGCCCGAATCACACTTGACCGCAGTTTTTATTAATTTTTGTCTTACTTTAGAGTAAGCACTACAATCATACCAAGTTTGACGCTTTGACCTATTCTCGTCTTTTAAGACAGAGAAAAATAGAAGAACAGTCACAAACACACGTTTCTTATATGGGGATTCCCCTAAGTTTTTTTTTATTATTCGTTGGGATATTCCCTTTATAGCCACTGCATATTCCACGCAAACTGCAACCAACTACCTACTACTGTTAAAAAAATACAACCTTTTAAAGGTGGGACAGGTGGTTAGGCTCCCGTCAGAATCTTTTGAGTACGCATCTCTAATTGTAAAGGAATATGGTCCAAAATATCTAAGTGTTCTGAATGTGGATTACCGATTTCCTTCTCTGTACCAAGCAGCTCAGTAGATGTTCGAATAAACGGTTTTAACCATCTTAGACTCCGGACCCTTTCTAATTGAACAACAACAAAAGTAGAGACAGGGATAGAGATTTATTAATAGGTACATAAATAAATAATTAGAAACTCTATATAATTACACTAATATATCAAATATTTTAAAGTAGAAAAATATATATTCGCTTTATAGAAAATCTACAGAGCGAAAGTGAGTGG
Source organism: Zeuzera pyrina (assembly GCA_907165235.1). NCBI lineage: Eukaryota > Metazoa > Arthropoda > Insecta > Lepidoptera > Cossidae > Zeuzera > Zeuzera pyrina. The sequence continues at coordinate 18,714,826 of OU015624.1, forward strand.
TAAAAGAAGCCAAGGAAGACCAAGGTTGTCTTTTGATGATTAAATAGCTAGAGTGTTAGCCGACGGAAATGTCAAAAGCACTCGCATACCTCGGTGAAAATGTGTGAGAAGAATGATGAGATTTGAGGGAGCGAAAGAAGTATGTAAAGACCGCGACGCTTGGCGCTCCGCCCATTCTGACTACCCCGTTAGGGATACGGCGTGAGGATATGTATGTATGTATGTATATCAAATACATATATACATATTTCAACGTTAGTATTTACAAATTTAAAACTAAAAATTATTTTAAATAATAGACTTCTTCAAAGTTGCCGCTTAGAAAGCTGTCATTGCTTAGAGTGCCCAGCAGCCTGGCAGCATTACCTCTTTACATTACACTAATTGTATGAGCTTCAATTATGCAATAAGCTTGCACTGTAGGTGCTTACATAACGAACTAAGGGAGCCGACATACCCAGATTCTGCATTGATTTTCTGCTTAATTTGGGCGGGAAATTGGAATCGAACACGGTACTTTCGGCTTGGAAGCCAAATTGCGATAAAAAATGTCATTGGGTCAAGCAATTTCGTATTAATGTAATACAGAGAATACAATACATACATACATACATACATTCCGTGTATATTCAGAAATTATCGAAAGGGGTACTGGGTACTTCTAAACAATATTCATCAAGTTTCATACTCCATCCATATTCTGTCCAATTAGCTTACAATATGGGGTCGTTCCCTTATATAACCCCGCCTTTTTCTTTATATCGCACTTTAAAAAAAAGGTGGGTGTACAACCTTTGTTTTACTATTTAGGTAACCTTTGCGCCCTTATGTATTGTACGAGAAGTTCTGGCGGCGCGTATAAATAAGTGATAATTAGATATTAATATCAGTAACTACTCTATACAGTAGCGTGCACAGGGTATTTCAACAGGGCTAAAATAACAAATATATAAAAAGAAAATAACAATTTAAATTCATAATTATACTTACTAATACAGCAATACTGACGAGCGAGTACGTTACCGTCACTTTAATTTTTCGTAGTGGTCGTTATTGGTTATATGTAGATAATGCAAGGAAAACTAAATAAATTATTAGTATGTGCACAACCCGTCAGTCAGTTAAATGTTTCATAATATTCAGAATTAAAATTTCGAGTCACAATACCTGATTTTTGATATAAATGCAACTCTGGGACATACCTGCTTTTAGCTACAGTTTGTAATTTTTCAGTATATGAACATTTTAAAAAGGCGGCTTGTTTTAGTTGAAAATACACACTGCCAACACAATTATCACAGCTAAAACATTCCATTCTTTGAAATTATCTTATATAAATCGATACTTCAAATACGAATTGTAAGAAGAATAGAATTTTTTTAACTAACTCATGGAACAACAGATCACTTGCACGAAGAAAACAAATATGGAGTTTTATTTTGGTTCAATTATAAATCAACCATAAACAATGCAAAAACGAGTAATTTTAATTTATAAAATGCATTTTACTCTATAATGCCGTTGATGTAGTCAATGTATCCAAAACACGTACACAAACTTAGTTTTCGAGTATAAAATAGCACACATTTGAAAGATCATTTCATGTACTGATAGGTGAAATGTAAACATGCGTGCGTGAATTGTAGGTTCCGGACCGACGTGCCTTCACGAAAGTATTACATCGCGGGTTTTTTATATCGATAGATGGCATGATTATTAAAAATAGAATACAGCAATGAAAAAATACGAAATACGATTACGAACAGATGAAAGACGAAAAGTGGGGATGTCAGATGGCGCTGTTTTTAAACAATTTAATGGTAAATGGTAGATATTGAAATAACTGTTATTGAATATGTTAAATAATTGTTATTGAAATAACTGTTATAGTGGTCTGTGTCTAAATGGGATACACGCCACTCTATAGCACAGATCCAAACTATATCTGATAAATGATATTAACAAATTGAAACTGAAGTCGATGCGAAGTCTACCAAACTAATAGAGTTTCTGTTGTTGTTCCTAGATTTGGCACCGACTTTAATAACTGTCAGAGGAGACGTTCCACGAATGTATGGAGCTCCGGCCTGCACTTTGTACACTTATAATTTAGAAACTTTAATATTAAATTAAAGTGTTTTAATTATGGTTTCGGTATATATTAGCCTAGTTCTTTCGTACAAAAGTATTATATGCACATATCATAGGCAACACCTTACCTAAACAAGATGGCGTCAATGACATATTTGACGTATTTTTAATAGTTAATTAATAGTACTCTTTGTAACAAATTATATTGCAGGTCTTAACTGTTGAAACCTATTTAAAATCTCAAATAGTATCCTGTTCACAGTTTGAACATATCCACACTGCAGTTTAGGGTATAAAAAAATTAACAGGAAATGAAATCTTTGACGCCTCGGGAAACAGATCAACCAAATCAACTTTTCTTTTGAGAAATGCAATATAACGACAACAAATGTTAAGTCAACAGATTAAATAAGTTCTATTTTATTAATCTTGGTAAATTATATGGGTAAAGTACAAGTATTTAATAAAAAAATAACCCCGTTTGAGGAACAGGTCAAAGTTAAGCGAAATTAGAAATAAACACGTCTTTTTTGATATATGCAGTTCTAGTGTGAATTGTAGAGATTTTTAGTCAGCACATCAAAGATGATGTTGTATTTTATCAAGCTTGGTTAATATAATTGGTGATAAAAAAAATAATCTGAACATTTAAGTAGGCGATAGTAGCGCCAACACGAAATACATAACAATTACGGTAAAGCGACTGTCGTATCTGTAGCTTGCTACAAATGCTTAATATGTGCACCATAGTTTTTGACAGCGTTTTGACCGATTTGACCCGTGACGCGCGCGACGTTTAAAGTACATTCAGTCAAGAAAGTATCGGGAATGGATGATTTGTATATGGTTCCAAATTCAATTTTTTGTTTTTTTGTTGTTGTTAGATTGGCACAACTGTTTTCCATTTTGGCGCGGAGTTTGAGTTGCATCTGCTATTTAGATTAAATACAATGCTGTTTTTTGTTATATCATTCTAGTGTATATTGCGAATTTCATAATAGACAAAAACATCGCACAAAGAGTTTGTCTTAAATTTTGCTTCGCTAATGGAATTTCGTGTTCGGAGTCACTGAAAATGTTACAGAAGGCTTACGGTGAATCGACTTTATCAAAAACACGTGCTTATGAGTGGTACAAAGCGTTCAAAAGCGGTCGAGATGTAATGGAAGATTTGCCTAGCTCTGGTTTGCCATCAACGTCTGCAACTGAAGTTAACATCGCAAAAGTGAAGGAAATAGTGACTGAAAATGCTCATTCAAGTTTGAGAGAGATAGCCGCCGAACTTTCTGTGTCTCACGAGTCGATCCGTACCATTTTAAATAATCACTTGGATATGAAACATGTTGGCGCTCGGATAGTCCCAAAAGACCTGAATTTTCTTCAAAAACACAATCGCATAAGAGTCGCTGACATGCTAGAACGAGTCAATTCCGACCCAACATTCATGAAACGTATTGTTACTGGTGACAAGACGTGGGTTTACGAGTTTGACATGCAAACTAGTCAACAAGCTTCGGAGTGGCGCCTTCCAACTGAACCGAAACCGAAAAAACCACGCCAAAGTCGATCAAAAGTCAAAGTCATGTTGACTGTTTTCTTTAACTATCGCGGTGTTGCGCACTCGGAATTTTTGCCGGAAGGTCAAACGGTAAATAAATAATATTATATGGGCGTTATGCGGCGTTTAAGAGTGCAAATTCGACGAAAAAGGCCAGATTTGTGGAAAGAAAATTCTTGGATTTTGCACCACGATAATGTGCCTTCGCACAAGGCCTTCATTGTGAACGAATTTTTGACCAAAAACTCAACGAATACCATCGAGCAACCACCTTATTCACCAGATATGGATCCAGCCGACTTCTTTCTTCTTCCTAAACTCAATTTACCACTTCGTGGCACCCGTTTTCATTCGGCAGAAGACATAAAGGAGAATTCGCGGCGAGCACTGAACTCAATTCCGGAAAAAGCGTTTAAAAAATGTTTTGATGATTGGATTATTCCTTGGCGTAAGTGTATCGTGTAGCCGAAAATGTTACATCTCCTTTAATTATATAGATATTGTATCGTATTTATAAAATTATTTTTGTACTTTACTTTTGATTTGTATAGGACAGTTATTTTGTATCTTTCAGTGTTTCTTTTTGAAGTCAGTTGAATTTTTTAAAAGTTTTTTATTTCTCACTTTTCAGTGATCTTAATCTAAAAAAATATCTAGGGTAGGTCTACAAATAACTTATTTTCTAATTTTGGAACGGAATGATTTACAAGAGGTTCATCAATGTAAATAAAGCCGTTATGATTAATTGGTGTATCTCAGAAGTTCGAGCTCCAATTGTAACACTTTTTTTCCGTAGATATAATACTTACGGTTAATTACATACAAATTAGAATCGATCACAAATTTCATTTGCATTCCACAGTAACATTTGTTGAGGTTAGTGTGTGACAGATGACAATTGTCTACGATATAATGATTAATAGGTAACGCGTTCGGAAAGTTGTTCGCAATCGAGTACGTAGTACTACTTCATTTCTTCTCAGGTAAAATCAATAAATGTTGCACTTTAAGTATATATTATTTAAACTAGAACCTAATGTAGTAAACTTTTAACTATTTAATTGTTTTCATTATAAAGTTCATTGTTACTTTCGTTAAAATCTACATTTACTTACGTTACGTTCAGTAATAACATTGAATGTTTGGAAACATCGATAGTAATAAGTATCGGGGTAATAAATCGATAATCGATTTTCTTTTGTATAAAAATGTCGTTTTGTTATAAACAAAATAAAACAATGTTAGGGGATAATACTTTTAATAGATATTAATATAATTTGTCCAGGTTTGCTTTCCCATTTTTTACGATGAGATAAATAAATTGTTGTAAAAATTTAAATACGAGTAATTCCTAATAATCGATTGCATTCGATGAGAGAGAGACGAGTGTTGATATATATCTGTTTCACAAATCAAGTAAAATGGAATGTTCGAGCAAATGGGCATTGCTTCCGTCTTGTTTTTCAGTGGTTACTTTTATCTAGATCTTTCTAATTCTATTGTGGATCTGTCAATCTGACATTTTGATGTTGTCACTTACAAATTTTCAGACACTTCCCATTGGTCGGTGTCTTTTCAGAGATTTGCTGTCTCTTTCTTATGTCGGAAACTTCACTGAAATCTGAGTAGTTTTCAGTTACATTAATAATGATGTTAGAGGGTACAAATTATGTCGAGGTGTAATTCGAAGATGGAGGGAGCCATTCACTTTTGGTGGTGGTTAAGTGGCAGACAAAAATGCCCATATAGAAGTAAAATATACATGCCTATATATTTAGGATGTTTCTAGTGTTATTAAGAAGTTGTTTTTGATTTTGTATATATATTATAAAGTCCCATGATAGACCTCATGGTAAGTAGGATGTAGAAGTGATAGTTTTCTTGTAAAAGTGTTTTCCTTGGTGCTTAGTACCGTGTATTAACCCCAGGAATTTTGTTACAGGGTTCCAAGCTAAGTTCCAAGCTAAGTTCCAGGCTAAGTGCCATGTTTAAATTCCTGGCTAAGTTTCATGTGTAATTCCATGTGTGATTACATGTTTACTTCCAAGTTAATTCTACATTTGATTTCCAAGTTTAATTCTAAATATTAGTTCCATAAACACAGTGGACTAATGTTATCTTCTTAATCTCATAAGCACCGTGGAATGACGGTGTACTCCACCTTTAGTTGGATATTTTTCTTTGAAGATACCTGATCAGATGGATTACTTTCTCGGATCATTTGTTTGTGCATTGCAGTATGAGGTTGGATTACCTTAACACATATTTAATCTCTTTTCTTTGAGATTTATTTGTGAGTTACGAGTATAGTGGACTTCATGGAAATTCTTTGAGACCATTGGAGGGACAACTCGGCTTGCAGAAGACCTAAACTTAATCGTGCAGTCACTAAGGGTTTAGTGAACACCGTGGATATTCTTATGGACCATTGGTGGGACAACTCGACTGGCTATAATATATACATGGTTATCTCCTTAGATGGTAATGTACAATCATATATAAAAATTATTAACATTCAAGAATAAATTTACATAACTAACCTTATATTTTGTTATTGTAGTTCATCTTAATGTTTTAAGTTATACCAAATATTAAGAAACAGTTACACTTATTATTGGTTACAGTACTCCTTTTTGTAATTTCCAATACACATGTAATTTGTTTGTTTTGTATGTAAAATCTCATTTCAAATTCTTCTTTATATAACATTTAAGATTTCATTTAGTGAGCTCATGAGATCTATATTTAGGGATAATTATAATTCTTTAATAAATTGGTGAAGGTTGTATTAAGTGTGTATTTATTTCACAACTGAAATCGATTGTAGCAATACAGGGAAGGCGCCCTTATAAAAATTTACTCTGTATTCCTCTCCAGGGTGGCCCTAAAGAAACCCAATATCCTGAGTAGTTCATGCCTACCGATAATAGAACATTCAAAGGTAACATCACCGAAGTCGCGTTACACAATATCAGTGTTTAAATGGGACTTTCTTAGTGTTGCACTGAACCTGACGGAAAAAGAATAATTGAAATCGATTCCCAAACAAAAAAGTTATACCGAACATGCACATAAATAAATATTTATATATAGAAGAATTGAGAACCTCATTCTTTTTTTGAATTTGCTTAAAAATCCTACAAATATACAAAGTGGTAAACAAAGATACGGTCCGCCTGAAGGTAAGCAGTTGCCGTAGCCTGTGGACTCTTATAATACCAGGGGTATCACTTTCACTTTGTCAATCTTTTCACACAATTTTGAAGAAGTACTGCTGTAGTATTTTGGGAAAACCACTCCAGAACTCATTCCACAATCTAACGGTTTGATAGAAAAACCTCCTTTGAAACCGTATCGTGCGCAACCATTTTAGTTCCAAAATGTGAGGGTGAGCTTCCTGCTGGCAGCGAGCATTACGATAGTAAAAAGTTGCCGAGGGTATGATATTAAACAACTCTTCGATATAACCATTAGCATACACAAGAAGGCAAAGTCTCTAATCAAGCTTAGTGGTTCAAATTTGCTTATAAGCTTTGTGTCGTCGATTACTAGTTTGCACTAAGGAATTTGTTTTATGTAGACACATTTTAAGTTAGCAAGTTAGTAAGCTAGCATATCAAGCCAGGGTGATATATTACCTGTCTCATCGGCCGATCGAGGACTCTTTCTAGTTATCCATCCATGCGACCCCTCGGAGGACAACAGCGCATGTGTTCCGTGCTGTCGTCCGCGAGGATACAGGTGGTGTTTAACTGACGCCTTCCCGAGAAGTTCTTTGGTACAGCGCAAGATAGGCTCCAGTGCGTTCCGTTTGATATTCCGAAGTCTCTTGTCAACATGCTGAGGACGACCAAAGCAGAAGTTCTGTAGGGTCGAAATCCCACATAGACCAGTCTCTCCCACAAGTATCTAACTATCTGTGTTTAGATTTCTCTGACACGCATGACACGACGAAGCTAGCGACTAGCTTTGCGTGGACAGATTTTATTCTAGTTAACCGGTAAACCTGTGTATGAGAAATATAACAATCGATTACCAGGTTTAGAAAACTAAGTTATAAAAATCGCGCGGAACCCTCTGTGCGCCAGTATAACTCGTACTTGACTATTTTTAATTTAAATGTCGTTTCTTGATGAAGTAAATTATGAATAATTGATGAATTTAGTTAATGAATGATGCGATCTGAGGAGGCGAAAGAATTAAGTATGTACGGACCGCGATGCTTAGCGCTCCATTCTCTCTAACTATCCCATTAGGGATAGGCACAGCGTGAGGATATGGATATCTGCATAAGTTTTGTTTGCAATGAAATACCATTCCGAGGTCGTAATTGCGCGAGTTTCATTATCTGAAAACAGACTTAAAATAGCTCATTCATTAAAAATATAAGAGGGTAAGGGTTAACATACAGTGAGTCTAAAATGTCAAAATAATATTTATTTACCTTTTTCAGTCAGTGGAAGTTGCGTTATTAGGTCCCTGTTTGCATCACAAAAGTCTTATTTGTGTTAACGACAAATAAATATCGCTGTTCCAATATTTTAATTTAACTTTCGAAACAAACAGTAGGATGTGTCAAAAAGCTTTTCAAACACAGAATATCCAATAGAAAATGGTATTTTCAGTTCGTCAGTTCATTCGTAGACAGTGGAGTATATCGACGGTATCGCATCCGACGCTCTGACTGATTGGATTCCGACGCTCCGCCGCTTTCCTTTGCCGGCGTGCGAAATAACACGTCAGTCAAATACAACCGATAATAAATTCAATTTTCTCTCTCCCGCACCGTCGAAATGACGACCGGACAGGATTAAGCGCGCCCATTCGCCTTTTGTTCGTCACGGTGCCTTCTCCCCTCGTATTTTTCCTCTACTGTTTTTGGTGGGTTTCATACATCGACGGCTAAAATCTCTCCAAGAAAATATAAAATTAAATTACAAAAAAGAAAATTTCCAGTTAATTACGTTACCTAATTAAATTTTCCGGCGTGGTATTAATGAAAACATTCGAGCGAAATATATAACGGGCTGCTCACGCAAATAGCGTGGCACGATATTCAGTAAACGTATACGACCAAATAAATTAATGCGTGAATTATATGTACTCGCTCACGAATACTAAACGTTGCATACGCCATGAGATTATCAGCATTGTTATATAAAATGCAAGTTCCCAATGAGAATGCGAAGGCGTTTCTCGGAAGCCGTGCCTGTGTTCCTTCGCACCATGTTGCCAATTAAACGACGATACTATTACCTTTTATTTTCTTTGTAAACAAGGTACGGAATCGAGTTAGCCCCAACTTACGACCATGTATTCAAAGAGCCAGCTTTAAAAACTGTAGTTTTCTGCTGTTAAGTGTAATAAAAACAGGACTTGTTGCAATAAGTTCAGTTTTTAAATAACTAGAACGTATGTTAAAAATACTCAATTGGAATGTTCAAATCTTTTGCAAGTCTATGAAAATTTAATTTAAACATCGAAGAACCAACTGAATGTGTACGTTCGATATCTTTAGCACACGAATATCGGGTTCCATAATAGCGTTCTGGAGTATGCCGAGAATATGTTTTATTGGCCTTGTCGTCTCCTCGAAGCAATAAAGGCCATTTCTGAGATTATCGTGGGGCATATAAACCACCACCTTTATTATTTCTTTGTTTTACATTGAATCGGTCGAAGTCGCATTCTGTCTGTTTATGAACGCAATCTGACGTCTTTGCTGGTTTTAATATTGTTCCATGTAAATGTTTAAAACGTGGGATATGATAATTTTAATGAGACTCTTGAAATGACAAGGAACGTAATATGCGAAGTTTATGGCATGCAAATTATTTGATAGTGAGAGTAACGGTGCCGAAAAAGATCTCAATAACAAAAATAAGGCTAAAAAACTGCGTGCGCCATCGAATGAAAACAACGATTTGCATGCGTAACGTGAGCGCGTAACTACCCAGGTTCAGCTGGAATTATCCGGAATAAGGTGCCATAAAATTTTTATTTTGTTATTTAATGTTTCAGTCACGAATTCACCACCAATGCCCTTTTGAAATTTACTTAATTATATTTTCTTCGGACGGTTTTTAATTATCTCGATAACCCTGAATTCCTAATTTAAGAAGCTAACCTTCACGAATTAATTTAAGCGACTAAATGAGAAAGGAATTAAATTTTTCAGCTAAGTTTAAATTTACCTTGCATCATACTTAGGTACAAAACTGTTTACTACTGTCGGTTAATACACGGAATTTTAAAGCTTGTGCCTATTGCATATAGTAAGAGGCGGCATCTTTTGATATCTATCCTAGAGTCAACTCGTGGCCATTTCTGGCAACATCTTGATACAATACCGACAATTCAATACTACGCTTTCAGATAAGCTCTATTACAAATATCACCTGACAGTATAGACGACATTCTACATAAAAATCTTAGTGAAAGCCTGTCAGTCGTAAGGAATGAAATGGAATCCATAGTGTATGAATTAAATCTAAAAATTTCCAATCCTTTGTTTTATTTCTGTCTGTTATTAGCTTTCATGGAATTCAATAGAATGTTTATGGTTATAGGTACACGTATTAAACATTTTTAATGTCTTTTGTTTCTTTGCTATGATGATATATATCCATACCTACTAAATGCGAAATTCTGATAATCTGTTTGTTATCAGTATCACAGTTAAACCGCTGAACCGATTTAGTTGAAATTTATTATGGAAACAGCTTGAGCACTGGCGAACGACATAGGTATATGCAATGATGTTATAATACAAATTTGTAAATATAACATCATTGGGTATATGGATTACTTTTATTAAAAAAAAAAACAAAATCACCGAATACAACAAAATAACGTAGGTACTAGGTAATGTAATTCGACGCAAACAAAGCTGAATATGAATTGAGCCGTACTTTTCATGTACGAATATACATATCATCATAGTATTAATACATGAAGCGAAAACGGTGTCTTTTTAAAAATATTGCGCGCACGGAGAAGTGCGAGATATGGCATAGTTAAAAGTTTATATGGAGAAGCCCAAAAAATTTTTTTTTTTGTAACATGTGTTACAAATATATTAAATAAAATGAAATAAAACACTCAATGTTTACGTTCATACTGCCAATGTCAAAAATACTGTCAATGTCAAAATCATAACAGTTTTTTTCTTTCTTTATGACATCGCGCGCAGCTTGGCCCATTTGCCAATGTCACGTATTAATAAGTACAATCACAAGTATATTAGTTTTTTTTCTTATCGTAAAACTCTAACAGTAAAGTGATAGTAGGCTTTACTGAAAGGACTTCTTGGAAGAGCGTGAGAACTTCAGCTACACATGTTTATTTAGACCTACTCTATTCTTTTCACTTAAACAGAACTTTAAAACACAATATACTATCATTTTTGTACTTTAAAACTCCCAAAAATGTAAAAAATAGAAAATCTAAACAAAATGTCAAGCTCACCTCTCCCGTTCCCGCCAAAAAGTCCTCATTGTGGCATATTATGTGTGTATGTATTAATATTATGTATAAGACCCTTTACTCATAATAGTTTGTACTTATGTATGTAACGTCCTTGGATCAAAATCAAACAGTCGCACAGAGTAGAGATTGTCACCAAAGACTGTATGAGTTTATATTTATATTTACGGTCGAATTTCGACCACCGCGCGACCTCTAGTTATGTATTATTGTACCTATTGTGTGTGTATGTATTAAAAAACATTACCTGTGTGTAGTATAGAACATAAAAATATTTAATTTCTTTCAGTAAGACTATTGATTATACATTGTTTTTTAAAGTTTTTACAATTTTTTAAATTTCTTAATATTATTGTTCCAGGTAAGAGAATATCAACAAGCCATACAAGTAATTTATTTATTTCGTTACATAAATTGTAAATGAACTTCAACCAACATTTCTATTAAGGGAAATACTAAATAAAACGAACCAATACAATTCCTTTGTCTTGTTGCACCAGAACTAAAATGTTTGAGAACCGCTCAGCAATAAACGTGATGCAGTTAAACTAGAAGCGTCAATCTACGTGTATAACACGTAGTGCATTTGCCAGAGCTCCCATTACAGCAAGCTGTTAAGAGTTGTGAGTGACGTCGCGTATTAGTGAATACATTATACTGGAAGTGACAGTTCATTTTAATATTAATGTTAGAAAAGAAAATTGATTTTGCTGTCATGCGGAGGTAAGAAATACATTTTAAAGAATTGCCTAATCCATATTATCGTACATATAAGTGAATTACAGTATTTAAACAATGTAGAACGTTGAACTGTTAATTTTTAAGAGCGTTGAGAAGCTATTGACCTTTCTAGTTTAAATACATATTTCCATGTTTGTCACGATGATTATACACTATATGAAGACGGCAAGCGACAGCGGTATAGTTACCTTTGAAGTTAGCCGCCGTGGCCGGTGGTCCACCAGTTATAGATTCTTCCTTTTATTTCCACGACGCGTCGCATATGGCTTCCGTCCCATTCCACATATCCATTACGAGATCATAGAAGGACTATTATGCTAAACGATTGTTCAACGCTTTATTGCATTATCGTTTCCATTATTTTATCGGTGTTGGTTACCCTTTATATTCAGAGCAGCTTAGAATAGTTTGAATATTAAATATTTATGGCACTTTCTTTATTTTGGGATATTCAGTAAAGTGTTTATTGATTTCTTAAATCAATTATTACATTAAATGGAGGACTAGTTTCGATACTAGATTTTATTTTAGAATATCGTCTGTTAATCCTCAGTCCTATTGCATTTTAGACTGGTTTGTGTATAATTTCATAGTCCTCTTAAAACGAGAGCTATCTCATAAAATATTGATACACAATTTCTGTTCTATTTCGGCGGGTTCTATCTCGGTGAAAACACGCCGTTAGGAAGATTTTGGCGCAGTGAGACGTTTACAAGAACCCTAACAATGTTATTCTTCGTCTTGACAAGCTCACGAACGGGAAGCCGGGTGATCAATCATCTCGAAGTGCTGAGCTAATCGTACAATCTATCGATTGTCGATTTGTCGGATTCAAACGTTGATGTCGATAGTGCTCTGTAGCGTATGGAATAGAAAAGGCATAATAAAAATAAATTTTAATATGAAAACAAGTATAAAAATGAAATTTTACGAGTGTTTTACGAGTTTAATATTTTTAATTTATTTTAGATGTAATATGCCGCCATAATTAAACATAACATATCTAGATACATAAAACCATTATGTTCTTATCTATTCATTGAATCAAGTAACATGAAATAATGTTCAGACATAAAATTACCTTACATCAAGTAAATCGTATCTAATGAAAAATCGTCAATTGTTGTTTAATTTCTATGACAAAAATTATTGTATAAATCATGAATAAATTGAGCATAGAGTATAACAGTCATATTACACTAAAGTTCGATAACGCACATGTCAACTTATGTGTGTTGGTAGAATATCAGTGTTGCAGCCAGTCGGCAACACGATACTGAGCCAGGGGCGCCTCTTCGTGACCACAGCATACATCAGGCACATTAATTTGTATTATTTTGTTTGTTATTTTATTTACTTATTTAGTTTGTTTAGTTCTTTCCTGTACCACGTGTTTTGTTCTCAAATTAACTGCTTATCTATTTATCTATTTAAAATTAATATTTCTTTACCATTGTAATCGGAGAAAAGTTGGCGATTAATTCTGTCTAAATTACGTAGTATAATAATTCCTACAGCTCGATAAACTACAATAATAAAGAATTCATGTCAAGACATCACTAAATTTAAGCCCCGTTTTCCGAGGGGATTTAATCGGGATAATACATGTGTCGCATCTTATTACCAATCTGAGATTGTGGCAAGAGCAAACAGGTTGCGAGGCCCTCCTTCAAGTCAACATGATATCACTTACGAGACCTTTCCTCACAAAGTATATTTGTATTGACGAATTCTTTTTCATCTTTTAGTGTGTCTTCTTACACAAAGGACGGATTATCTTTATCGCGAAAGAGAATTTGCGAATGATTGTTATGAGCGGATTATATTTAATCGTTTCGTGTTTATCGATACATGGCTCACTTGTTTTTTGTTTTACGCATCACTATTTTATGAAAATCTTTGATGTCAGCGAAGTCTTTAAACCGTGAAATATTTTAAGCAATTTATTTTGATTTCATTGATAATTTATAGCTAACTTTTGTGTAATAAATAAACTGCAGCGATTATTAAAATATAGGCTACTAATTTTAATCTCCGTTAAATAAAACACGATTAGTTTTATAGTCACTCTGTTTGAGTGACAAATGCAATAAATTCCATACTCGGAACTCATAAAAAGCAGAGCATATACAGTTGTCAACGTACCGTAGACATAATGTGGCAGTGAATTAGTCCCTCTTAACTTTCTAATAAACAAACGCGAACGATAAAGCAGGAATGTTAAATTTCCTTTTTGTTTCACATAATTCTAACACTTGACAAACGATTAGACGGAGGCAGTAAATCTGCCATAATTGGTATTATATTACACAATTAATAAGTAGCAGGATTGGTTTAACTATAAAATATATTAATTCAACGAGAAATTCAATTTATAAATACAATAGATTTACTCACTGTAATTATAAACACAATTGAAGAGACGAATGTAAATAGTTTACGTTTATTGTAAATATATTGTATGCCTCTTTACCTTACATATTATACCATTCTCACCCGGATGCCACGAAAACAGAACGGATAAAATAAATTATGAATAGAATTTGGAAATTTCTGAAATAAAAATTCTATTTGGAATCGAAAACATATAATGGCAAAATTTACTAAGGAATAAAAAAACAATATTAATTTTACAAATCAACAAAAAATGTGTAGAAAGTGGGAGTGATGGTGTGATGTTGAAAAAAGGTATAAATTACCTTTAAGTTAGCTTTGAAATTATAATTAACATGTAATTGACGTAAATGTCTGTCTATGTCTGTCTATGTCTATGTCGAATTAAAAAATACTGTTTAACAACTGGTTTATGCTAGATGTTACTGTTCCATATATATGAATTCCACTCGTGAATGATATCTTCACATTTAGGCAAGTTTCTCGCAGTTCTTTACTTGTTTCATATAATCCTCTGAATTGTACTGTCCGTGTCCAGGCGAGGTGGCAAAATAAATAATTAATAAATACCTTTTCTTAGTTATGGAAATATCTGCTGTTTATTTTCACATCCATTTCGGCCTATGAACCGGGCCTCATTATTAAACTTATCGGTTATTATTTACTATTTCCAAACTCCCTTTTTTACATGGCTATTGTTTGAACTTAATAGGTATCTATTTTCATATTTTCAAAATTTTTCTTTTAACATCTCACAAACGAAATTGTCCTCACCCCATCACACCATTGTCTCTCGTCCACAATTCTTTTTTTGTTTTCTCTTCCTCAATTCCTTATAAAATTTCTCAATTTCTTCCTCATAAAAAAAGGTAAAATAGGAAAAAATTGGTACAATATCTAAACTTTCGAGATACATTCAATAATTAAATTAAAAATTGTTATAAACTAAACCATTCAAAATATATATTTGTATCGTAAATATCTAGATAATACTTATAATATATTTTTTTCTATGATTTGTACGAATACGCTATTATATATTACATAGTTTTGTAATTACAACATCAAACACATGCTTTTGAACAGCCAAACACATGGCAAATATTAAAAATAAAGTTACACATTTAGCTGATTGCAACAATAGTTACTTTACAATTTCGAATGTAATTAAAAGGTAGATTTAGTAATTTGATTTAGTAAAAAAATTGACATACAATGAACGATATTAGAGTTATTCATATTTAAATTGAACAGAATAGGGATAAGCTCACCGTCTCTATCGCTCCTATCGATGGGCAGTGACATTCTACAAGTTGGTGACACCACAGTTTTGTAACACCATCGCTGTCTAGCTTATTCCCTTTTTTCTCTTTATTAGTGAAGATTAAAAACCCAATAATACTTAAACGTTTTTAACAATTGTATTCGACGTTTTTTATTATTTTAATAACATGGTACATCAGTTTTAAGAGCAGTCTACTACCCTATTGTAAATGTGTCGCAAATTACCTTTTTGCCACGAAGTTTGCTTTTAAACTACATTGTGGCTAAGTTCAGAATGAATAGCGATTTCCTACTAAGTGAACAGACTGTTTTTGAATAGGAAGATTGACAAGAATAAGATGGACGGAGGAAAGATGGCATTCCTGGAGATAGCTTATTTACATAAAATAATAAATATGTACTGTCTATTGCCCGCGACTTCGTTAGCGTGGAATTAAAAATGTAGCCTGTGTCCTACTACAGGGATTAATCTATTTCCATTCTAAATTTCATTAAAATCGGTCAAGCCTCTTAGGAGGAGAACCTTTAAATGACCATAGCTTTAAGATATTGTATAGACTCGGGTGTTAATTTGCGGAAATCCATTAGTTTGAGCGGAAAATAGCTAAAATTTTAGGAATTCATCACATGACGATAACTTTTTTTATTTCAATAAAGCAGCCTAAGTGTTGCTCCAAGCTCAGTCTAATCTAGCTGTGGAAACCGCAAGAAAATCTGTTCAGTAGTTTCGGAGATTAGCGTGGTACATACAGACAGACAGACGATAATGTTTATTTGTGTGGCATTACTCTTTTTATATCGGCTACAGTCATTTTTTGATAAATTTATTCAATATTTCAGACACAGACACAACAGACACACGGTTTCTACTGCTTTATTTTGTGTGTAGATTTGTGTATAATACAGTGCCTGAGGGGTTTAAACAGTTCTGTTAAATACAAAGTCATGCTTACTTATGACGGAATATGGAATATGTAATATTCACGTCTTCTTCATTGCTTCATACCTTCTGAAATAAATAAATAAAATAAATCAGTTAATCAGTAACATTTATTTTGCTTCTGAACACTTTGTGACTAATTGTATGACATGCTTGTCACAGATTAAGGACATATCGAAATCTAGGAATGTGTAAAAAAATATAATCTTAAATGATCGGGAGTTGAAACTGGATTCCATTAAGACCTCGTTAATTAAACATTGTATCTGCGTGAGGAATTATTAAAAAGGAATTGTGATGTTGGGGTACAAAATACTAATATCGTTAATATCATTTCTCAAAAAAAAAATTGTGTAGTATCGATATACATGTCAAAATTATTATTACTTATTCTATTATTTTTATAACAGCTTTTACAAGTGTGAAGAATTCATTAATTGATACAATAAATTAATGCCTTCCAAAGCTCTAGCGGCTCTTTTGTGATATCTAACAGAGATTAAGAGATTTATTGGTACGATAAACTGGTCTAATTGCCGTTTTATGACTGAATTAACCACTGGCTCCTTTTGTTGATCCATCATTAATGTTATGATACAGTTGCTTAGTTATTTGTTAAATAAACGTGAGTCATACATAACCGGCTTTTGGCTTTTAGAGCTGGTACTATTTACTTACATAACTCCACGCCATTTCGCATTTAGGGCCGACAGAGCAAAGAGCAGTTAGATAACATCCTGACGTCATATTTGTCTGTAAATATTTAAGCTTCTAGACAGCAAAGCAGAATTATATTGTCAGCTCATCGTCCATACAATCGCCTTCACGCCTACAAGTTACACGGGAAAATAAGCAGCTGCCACATTTTAAGTCCATCTTTTTATTCCAAATCAGTATGTATGTACCTAAATATTATGTCTAACTAGCTGGGTCTCGCGGTTCTGGTAGCCTTTTTGGTGTTTTCCCATTCCAGTAAGTACTCTAGATTACTTTTTGTAAAGTTTCCTCTCTATCAATGAGCATACATACATATCTTCAAGCTTCGTGCTCCGTCCTCTCTAAAAGAGAGGAAGGAGCGCCAAATTTCTCGGTTCTTACATACTTCTTTCGTTACCTCAAATATCATCACCCTCCTCACACATTTTCGCCTAGGTATGCGAGTGCTTTTCACATTTCCGTCAGCTAACACTTTGGCTATTTGATCTTCGTAAGACAGCTTTGGTCTTCCTTGGCTCTTTTTACCACTTTTTTTACGATTTTGCTCTGTAGATTTTCTTCGTTAGTCTTTTATCACTCATTCTTTCTATGTGCCCGAATGATCTAAGCATTCCTTTCTCCATTTTTACAGTAATACTACCGTGGAACCCTGTCATACTGCGTATCTCTTCATTGCTTATCCTGTCTGCAAGAGTGACACCGCACATATTTTTAAGAGATCGCATTTCTACTGCATTTATCTTACTTTCACTCGATTTCGGCCATATCTAGGCCTCACTACCGTACAATAAAGTTGGAACCGACACCGCATTGTGGATGGCCTTCTGGCTGTGTTAGATATATTCACACTGCCTACTAATGCGCACAGAGCACCGTTCACTTTATTTCCTGCTGTTACTCGTCTCTTCACATCCAACTCACATCTTCCATCCATCGATAACCCACTCCCCAGTTACACGATTTCATTCACTTGTTCTAGATTTTTTCCATGTACCCAAACTTCACATTTCGTCTCTACCGCTTCCCTTTCAAATACCAAAACCTTAATTTTGTTCACATTCATATTCAAGCCTTTCACTTCACATATTCTTCTATCATGCACGTAACTAATGTCTGCTACTCTGCTTCTGATGGTGCTATAAGCACAGCGTCGTCAATGTGCAACAGGCGGTTTACCACTGTACCATAACATATCATACCACTCATACTATCTTTCAATGTCTGAAAGCAACTGTCCAAATACAGCATAAATAGCCAGGCAGACATCACGCAGCCCTGTCTGACGCCTAAACAGACTTCGAACTAGGGCGAAATGTGATTATCCTTACACAGGCTCTGTGGCCTCGATATAATGACCTCACAGCCTGCAGTAAGGGGCCCTCAGACATTCAGACAGAAGACTCTACTATTTCTTTCACACTATTCTATAGAATGCTTTTTCTAAATCCACAAAAGCACAGAAAACTGTCTGACCTATGGCCAGAAACTTCCCCACGATAACGCGAAGCGAAAAATCTGATCCATCAACCCCTACCGCTCCTAAAACCACCTTGCGCCCTCCCACAAATAGCTTTCCGAATCTATTTTTAAATTTCTAATCAAATTCTATCATTTTTAAATTTCTGTCAAAGAAAGTCCCGTCAAAATGGGTTCAGCCATTTCGAAAATTAGCCAGGTCAAACTAACAGATAGACAGACAAACTTCGGCAATGCTGTTCGGGTTTTCGTAATGTGCAAATAACCAAGCTCAAGACAAAGCCTTCGTTTAGAAATTACAGACTCTTCCATTTTATTTGTTTGTATTATTTATTTCTGAGCTGAAGTCAAAAGCACCGGTTTATAGCTGAAAATTATTTTCAATTTGAAACTTTAGACTCATTGTTGAATATCTTTTATACAATATGATATATATTTCAATTGGGCAACTCCGGAGTTAATGAAATATTGTGTTTATTTCTAGTCATTGAAAGTACCTCAATGAACCACTAGAAAATTTTTCAAAATCGTCCTTACTAGAACTGGAATCAAGGACCCCTTTTTTTTAGAATTAGTTATGCGAACATCCCACCAGAATACCTCCACCTATATATATATAGACACCTATTAACACTAAGTTCTCGTTTCCCATGGGATCGATTCGTTGATGAATTGATACTTAAGTTACTGAAGTGTTTTTGAGTTGGTTACACTTGAAAGGGTTGTAAATAAGAATTATTTATAACCAGTACTTATTTCGAAGCAAAAGTTATTCATATTATGGACGAACATAATTGCAGAGAATTCAAGAGGTTGCATCATTCCTTTATTTACATACAAAAATGTAATTATTATACTCAATTATTTTAAAAAGTAGTTGCGCCTACATTTATATTGAAAAATGCTTGTATGCCTAGTAATTTACTCATCGATGTATATTATCGATGAGTAACCATTATTTATGATGATAAAAATATAAAAATATTTTGACGCTTTAGGATCGATTTTACTCAGTTTGTTTAACTATAATTTAGAAGGAAATGAAATTTTTTGAATATGTTTATTGCTAGAAAAACTGCTGAATTTTTTGAACTTACATTTATTTACATTTTTTATACACTTAGGTACAGATAGGCGCATAGTTTTCTTAGGGCGACTCGGAAATGCTATGTACCTGTTTCGTGATGTTATACCTATTACTGTTATTGTTTTGAAGTTGAAATACGTTTAATTGAATGATATTTGCAAAAAAAGTAGTGTTTGGTTAGTAAACATGAAGTAAAAATACCGATTTAATTTATTTCTAAATAGACCTGAGGTAACTCTATCAAGATTTGAATTCGTTACAAAACATTTCTAAAGGGATTGTAAGCTACGCTACAATTTCATCGCTAGAAGAATCGGCCAAGGATTTGATTTACGTAGGTAGGGCCTTATCTCAGATCAAATCCGGACTACTCAAAGATAAAAGGAATAAATCACATGTCAGACGACCGACTTACGCCGCACGAATTGTGAATCTGCTCAGGGGAAAATGAGCTGTGTCTATTTATATGATACGATATATTTCATTCGCAATATTGTTTTCAATCTACTTACTTCCTTTTGCTGTGATAGCGCAAAATAATATAGTTATTAGATGGAGATATTCTGTTTATTTTGGGGTTTGAATGTTCATTCGGATGCTTCTGTGTTGTTTATTAGGTCTATCTTATTAATTTCATTTTTATGTAATTACATAATCCGTAATTAATTCCATAAAAACAAAGTAAAAAAAAGTTAGGCTAAGAAAAGAGTAAACACAATAATTCATGTGAAATAAAACGATAATCTAGGGTTATTATAAATTATTTATGTATCTTCTCATGTAAATAGGTAGTTTTGAAATAAAATAACATAATATAAATAATATTTGAAATAAAAACAGAACCTTTGTCGGTTTGATACCATCATTCCCTTCGGTTTTCTTAAGATTACAAACTTGGTATATATTGCGCGGGTACAATTCATAAGAGACAGCTAATTATTTATATTGTAGAGAATATCGGTATATTCCAAATGAAAGTAATTATTATATTTATTATAGCAGGTCACACCGCTGCACGGAAATTCACGGAATAAATTTGAAGTTCTTTATCTCAAAATCATGACTCAAAAATTTTGTGAAGTCAGCTTTCACATTGTAAAACCTGTACATTGGACAAAAATACGTTTTTGTATTGTTCTTCTTTGGCGGTGAGTGAAATTTAGGAGTCCTCAAAAACATCCTCATTTTCGTCTGTTTTTGACGTAGCTCAAAATGGTATACGAAAAATCAAATATTCGACGTTATTTGGCTACTAGTACATACTTAAATAAATTGATATTTTATTTTATTATAGTAATAAAAGAAATACGTAACATATTTAAGTTATCGGAAGTGTGTAGTTGTAAGTTTGTAAATATTAACATATGTATGTACTTTTAGTTATCGGATATGTATCTATCTACCTTTATTTAATACTATTTAACAGAATTATATATATACAATAAGTACCTATGACATATACCTATGACCTATGAGATCACGGCCGATGCAACTCGGTCGAAACGTCAAGCCAAAATAAAAAGGTAATCGCGTTAAATTTCCCGTTTTAGATATTTTATAATGCAACGCGAAAGTTTAAAAGTTTACAAGTACCTATGTATCAATCAAAATCTTAGTGTACAAAGTTAACGTTTTTTAATGATGTAGTTTTTAATTAATCAAAGTATACATAACATATATTTATATATTTTGTGTAATTAACCATTTTGAATACTCAGTGTTAAAGTAATAATAATATGTTTTTTACAACAAATCATTGTAAAATTGTATTCCTCTCATTTCTCTTAATTTGGACTACAAACTAATGGTACTTCTAGATATCCATTTATAGCTGAGTTAATCCCAACGTCAGAGCAAACTGGTGAGTCTGATTCTTTCGATAAATGTGAGTTTTTAGATTAGCGCGTTAGTCCCTACCTTTAATTAGTTGCGAGCCAGTTTGATTAGTGTGGCTATAGGATTTTCTAATTGCTCTTTCTTTTACCGTAATTTAAGAAGAAACAAATTAATTAAGAATTATGGCTAATTTTCCTAAAGACTATGTAATTTAGAGCTTAAAATAAGACAAAAATTATTATTAACTTCGCTTTAGTATAAACAAATTCATTCCTCTGTCGTCTTCTCAGAAAAGTTATATCAGTACGTACATATGTACTTATATTTTGTCTGTTAAGTAACGTTTTCGAACAGAATAGACATTTTAATTTTTCTCCTAATATTTTTTTTTGAGAGCTTTGGGAATTCATTATTGTACATAGTAATGAACAAAGAATTACAAATATTGGATTACCGACATTCCTAATATCTACTCAGCCATTAAAATTGATAGAATAAAAATCTGTTCATATAATTGTTTTTAGTATTTGAAATGTAAATAAAATGTAATTATTTAGTAAAATTATTGTGGGATATATATGTAATGTAAGAGACGGCTGTATGCATGATAAATATCTACGCAAATCTATACAAAATTGGGTTTGGTAAATTAATAACATTTGAAGAACTTACTGAGATCGTTATCGGTATTAATGAAACAAACAATAATAATTTAGTAAATTTAGTAAACTGCATAAAGCTATCCGAATGCAGGTATTATCAATATTCCTATGTATTAAACAGTGATTTAAAAACGTTATAATTTATAAGTCGAAGTCATAACAAAATTGTGAGATACATTTTAATACATTTCAATGTAGAGCAGAAATAATATCAAAATAATAAATATTTGTCTAATGTCGCATTCTTCATATCAATTGAAAAAAATTGTTATATTAGAATGATGTATTTATTTTGTAAATAATTTCAATAAATATCTAAAATATAAATATTTAAAATAAATAAAGAGATTATCATTTCACTGTTACATTTATAAATATATATGATTTAAAAGTCTGTGTTTAATTAGGGGACAATTTCACGTATTATTTATGTTTGTACATACTACATACAAATGTTATACGTCCGTGTCATTTACAGGAAATGTTAAATTCATTAATGATATGATACTTTTGAACGATTTAAGTTTTAATATCAAAATGCTTTTAATGATGTTTCAAATATTTTCTTTATAATGAAGTTGTAGGGTTTATAAGTAATGGGTGGTAGGTCTGGCCAGGTCATTAGTGCTTCAACACTCAAATACGATAAGATAAGCCCCTGCGTTTCGGGCCCTTTGTTCTTATCGTCACGTCAAAATATTTTATGTCCCAGCACTTATTTGGGCGAACAAAAAACGACCAAAACTAAGGTAATTATTGTGATTGTTTTAAAGTGTGGGAAGTGCGTTTCGAAACTTGCAATTATAGGTATATCCTACCTTTTCTTGCTAACGTTATTCGAAGGAGATGTAGCGAGTTCGCCTGTACGCTTTGAGATTACGGACTGCTGTAGTAGGAGTCTTTTTAATGTTTTAATGGTGAGGGTGACAGCTGCTTTGTTCGATATACAAAATTGATGGCAATTTTGGTGTTGTTACGTAATGACCTTTTAATTGGAGACACCTTGGAATAAATAGCCGCTTATATTTGTGATGTTTCAATTTCAATTACGCAATACAAAAAATATTTTTAGGAACAAAATTAGAAACGTATTTACGTGACAATTTAAAAATAATTGTTAACAAAAGGAACTGAAATATCATAATTATATTCGGAAGTCTTCTGTAATATTAGATGCATAAATAAAATAAGACTTCACAGTTACTCTATTATGTTAATTATATTGTTTTATATATCGTTATATAAGTAAGATAAAACCAATAGAAATGCGATCGCTTAGAAATATGTGCGGTGTCACCCTGGCGTACAAAATACGCAATGAAGACATACGTTATTGTAATAATGAAGAAAGGAATGCTTAATGATAATAAAAGCACCAGCACGAGTGATCAAAGACTGACGAAGAAAATCTCCAGAGCGAAAGTGACTCGTAGAAGAAGACAAGGAAGACCAAACCTGACTTACGAAGATCACATAGCCAGTGTTAGCTGATGAAAATGTCAAAAGCCTACCTAGGCGAAAATTCGTGAAGTTGATGAGATTTGTGGAAGCGAAGGAAATATGTAAGGACCGCGATGCTTGGCGCTCCGTGCTCTTTGACTACCCCGTTAGGGATACAGTGTGAAGATATGTATGTATGTATGTATCTGTTTTACATGTACAGTGTCAACCTCGCGGATTAAATAAGTAAGCAATGAAGACATATCCAGGCCTCGTTACCGTGCAATAAAGTTGGCACCAACACATTGTGCATGGGCATTTTGGCTGAGTTAAATAAATTCACACTGCCAAACCCCGGGCCAAAGCCCCGCTTACTTTATTATACACATATCTGATTTTAATAACTTATGATGACACTCCTCAAGAGCTCCCGTTTCGATTGAATTATACGTAGAGCTTCCTCGTTGGTGATCTTTTGCTTCCAACTTATTCTCACCATAGAAATGTCTGTATTCCCACATCTCGAAAGCTTCGATACGTAACTGAGATTTTTTATAGTCCATGATTCACATCTCTACTGAGTTATGGGCGATACGTAACAGTGTAAGAGACGAGTTGGCAAGCCAATCTTTAAATGCGACTGCATTGTACAATTCTCGTGGCGTTAAATGCATTAAGAAAGCTTTCAATGCGGGTTTTGATTTCTAAATTATTGTCCCAAACGGCCGTTAGCCAAAGAAGTACATTTGTATTTGATATTTGCTCAATTGGTTGCCCTGACACTGAAACTTGGATTTATGTTGGAATTCCTGGAGTTCGGTGTGACTATACATAAAAAAAATTAAATTGTGTGTATTAGGTACACACGTCAGAAGTGGAAATTCTTTATGACATCATTTTTCGAAAAATGATCCACTATTTACAACTTTACAGAAATTGGTTAAATAAAGCTAAAAAATCTAAATTAGATTAAGCTTAAGCAAAAAAAAAGCATGTGTGTACTCACGTACGTACGTAAGAAGTTATACTTCTTAAAAGTGAATAAAAATAGAAAACAAAACTGGCCACATATAAAAAAAAATGTGACTTAGAAAGAAAGATGGCGCGTAACAGAAAAATGTGACTAGAAAGAAAGTTGTTTTTTTTTTTAAATTGCTATAAAATTTTTCTCATACGTCGATAAAGAAGTTTCACTTCAAAAACTATTGAAATAACATTTCCTTACATAAACCTTCACCAATACTCGCCTTGCTTCATGATTTAAACCTATCACGTCGCAACCGTTGTATAAATTGATCGAAATCTAATGTAATCTAAATATACGACGTACATATTTACAACGCAAATTCGTTGTTCGATATGCCTCTAAGTACGCTATTACATCCCACTTCCGATAGTAAATTGCATATCGGTGTTATCGTTATGTGATTTCACGCTCTGCTCTAAATATTGTCAATGTTCACTGGTAACGTATGTTTTGGCAAGCATTTTATGGCTACATTTTACACAGGAATTCGTGATTTTGCTAATAGATGTTCTGTGTAAGTACTCGCACAGTGCTTTTTATTTATTTGGTAGATTAGTAAACATGAAAAATATATATTTTTCCTATAAAAACACACGTATTTCTAAGTTGTGACCAGCAAAATACTAGTGAGTGTGTTCGACGCAGAATTTCAACTTCGATAAGAATAAATAAGTATTCTTTACGAAGAAAGTAATGTTCCAATAATATATATCATATACATATAATAAATTACGTGTAGTACGCAAGGTGAGAACTGAGCTTTGCATTAAAGTAATTGATCGTCAAATTAAGTCAAAATATAACAGTAAAATCTAAAAAGCAAGATAAATCAATGTATTACAAAAATTACGTTAATGTTACTCATTTTAATGTGTTTTAGTACATTATTAATATTTTTTTAAATTACTGTTTTTAAAAATATATTAATATAGTCCTAGAAAAATATAGAATGTATCTATAGCTGCTTTTCTTCCCACGTAGTTCCTAAAAGTTTTTAAAAAGTCTTATTACATGAAACTTATATACATAGACAACCCCTACTACTATTTGGTTTAGCTATGTCTGCCCGTCTGTGAGCCCAAATATTTGTTAAATTATTAAAACTTTCGTGAGACATTATTAACGCACTAATTATTGAATACGGCTTTACTCACGTATAATCGGTATAGGTACCGACTAGTTTCGGACCTATTGGAGGTCCATCATCAGGGTGAGTGGGATGACTTCGCGGCCGCGCCCCGTCTCGCACTGCGCGCCTGAGCTCGCAACGCGCGGCGCGACAGGGCGGGGGGCGCGGGGTGCGCCGGCGATGGTGACGAACTCCGCGAGACCGATGCGTCTACGTCAATATTGGTGTTTACGGGCGCACAAAATGTACTCACGATGTCCACTACATACTCGTCAGCACTATCGTTCTTATTCCGCGTCGTGTTTAACAACACGGGTTTCCAAGTAAGCGGCAGGGCCCATCCCTTGTCTTTATTAAAATTAGGCCGGCGGTCGATTTCGATGGCTTCAAGGAGCTTGCGTGATACAAAGTTCTTTTCGCGAGCCAACACTTTCACCTTATCGAACCTAATATAACGTGACGTGTCGGAGTTGAGGGCGTGCTCTGCCACCGCCGAGGTGTTGCTGTCCATCTTACGCACACTGCGGATGTGCTCGGTGAGCCTCGTATTGATATTGCGTCCCGTTTCTCCAATGTAGCTTTTGCCGCAATCACATGGAATTTCGTAGACGCCAGGGCTATCTAGAGGGTCCCGATCCTTAGGCGATCGTAGAAGACTTCTAATCTGTGTCATGGGGCGGAAAATTGTCCTGATGCTATATCTACGGCGTTACAGGTGTCCAATTTGATCCGTTACTCCTCGCATGTATTGTAAATATGCCGGGACTCGCTCTACAACCTGAGGCCGTTGTTTGCTGGTCGTGTTTGCTAGCCGGCAACTCTGTCACCAGTTGTAACCATTGCACTCTAACACCTGCCGCACGTGTGTCAATTCCGACTCTAGGAATTGAGAATCACATAGACGAAGTGCACGATTAATGAGAGTGCGTGGTACCGAAGATAGATGCGACGGATGGTGATGGGAATCTGCTCTTAGATACCTATCGGTATGTGTCGGTTTTCTGAATACCGTATGTAACAGGCTTCCAATAGATTCCCGCTTCACAAGTACATCCAAAAATTGGAGAGTTCCGTCTTTTTTCTCCTCTGCCGTAAAACATATCTTTGAATGTATTTGGTTCAGATGGCCGCAAACTCATCCCACTCACCCTGATGATGGACCTCCAATAGGTCCGAAACTAGTCGGTACCTATACCGATTATACGTGAGTAAAGCCGTATTCAATAATTAGTGCGCAAATATTTGTTGCTAGAAATAAGCCTCGAAATGCTATTCAATCCGTATTAAAAATAGCGTGTAGCTATGCATGTAAATAATTACGTTTTTTTCTTAGTGCAACCGTATTTTTCGCTTCAGTGCTTGTTCTATACCGAACCAGGGAGTGCAGACTTACGAACATATAGAGTTGTTTCTTTTGTAGTTTGACATCAAAGAGAGAGTTATATGAGTATTTAGCGAGGGAGACAAATTATTGATGGTGCCTTTTGTGCATTATTAGGCGATGTAAAATATATATTATGCTTATGAACTTAAACGCAGTTTCATTGAAGATTAGCCGTATGCGAACGTAGGAAGTGGGTAATTAATTACGTTATGGCGTAAGTTTTAGTGGTTACTATGTGAATATGTTAATTGTGAAAACATTGTGAAATTATTAATAACGTTTCAAATAGAGATATTCCTATCTATAATATGAAATTATGAGACTTCACTGTGAGTTACCTGCTTTAATTAGTGATAAAATGAATAATTCAAATTGAATTACTAATCAAGAGTAATTTAATGTAAATATTATTTATTGTATAAACTCAGGTGTTACTTTGCGGAAATCCATTTCATGTGATAAGTTCCTGAAGTCTTTAGTTATTTTCCGCTCAAACTCCAAAAACAACCAATCGACACGTACTTCGCCTCTCAACGAAGCATCCTCAGGATATTCCAGAGATCAGAGTCGGTCAGCTAACCAGCATTCGGTTCGATTCGGTGCTGACCGTGTCTGATCTGTGGTATATTCTGAGGATGCTTCGTTGAAAGGCGAAACATATGTCGATTGAGGGTTTTTAGAGTTTGAGCGGAAATTAGCTAAAGATTTCAGGAATTTATCACCTATATATTGTTTGTATAAAAATAATTTTACGGTAAGAGAATCTCACTTTTATGATTAGAAACTAGTGAAATGTCAAATATTCAAATGATAGACGAGTAATTTAAAGCAAAGGGGATTTATTATAAAATATTCTTCCGAAATTGCATAATTAATGAATATTTTTTTATTTATTTTAACTTTTACAATTAAAATTTTCACATACCCACGACTATACCGTACCAAACATTAATAACACAGTTGGTTATGTAGGTTATAAATTTATTTATAAATAATTTAACAATTTCTATCAAAATACAAGTGCTTCACCATAATTTTAATTACTTCAATTGGCCATCTGTGCCAATTTTGTAACATTTCAATGACAAGAGTGGGGATAAACTAGGTTGCTTATGTATTACTGAGGCTATACACTGATATGTATAAATTACCACTGGATAGGGTTGACGAAGCAAAGTACAGCTAATTTTATAATTTTTAAAAATGTGATAGGAAGCTTCTTACACTAGTATTTCTAGTCATCCATAGCCACAAATCTGTAATAATAATAAATGATCGATATAGCGCAGATGTTCATTTACGGACATCACTAATTTAGTGTAAATGTTCCATGGACATTCACATATGCCTACAGCGCCAAAACGGCGTAAATAAAATAGATATAAATCTTGACTTGACAATCGCCAGTCCAATGTGAGCACAAATGTCATAATAAATGTATACATCTCAGAGAGGTTAATAATAATCTGGCTAATAATCTGACTTTACTGATGTCTTTGATAAGTAGTTATCAAGTAACTGCCAGTCGGTCGTGTACTGTGTAGTCGAATGGAGGTAGTCAGAGATAGTTTAATTGTAACCGCCACCATGTGCTGTCAGATAGAAGTAGCCTAGCGCAATCAGAATTAGTATATCTTTACTTTTTTGCGCGAATAGTTATTGTTTAAATATACTCAAAACTAATAATAAAAACAAGGGATTTAATCAAAATTTTCAGCTCTAAAAGTTCTTATAGCAACATATCAATATGGGACCCTCCTCGGAGCCGTCAGTTTGACGAGTGTTGAAATTTTCCGTGTATCTTTTGTTGATCACGCAATTCGCACGTTCACCTTCCCATACGGTCAGATGAAGGTAGTCGTTTCATTATCTTGTTTTTCTCATGTCTTCAGGCGTAGTCATTAACTCTCATCTTAAGATATCTTCTTTGGATATGCTACGCAAATATTAAGTGTTATAATAATGCTTGTGATTACTGCAATGTAACGATTGACTTTAAAACTAAACCTTGTCCAGTGGTCAACTTTGGCCAACAACTGTGGAGAAAGATAAATGAATAAATGAAAGATAGAAGACAAAATGCATATCAAGATTTGCATTTATTATTCAAATACCATCTTCTCAGAGCATCCATCAGATTTCCGTCCCCGAAGCTAGAAGCTTCGAAGCTAGCCCGAATGGCAAATAGTGTGAAGTTATAATATGTATTTAAACTTTATAAAGTTTAGTTTAGGGCTATAAATCGGTGTTTGTCCTGATTGTTATTACTTTTTTGTACTTAAATGTTCTATTTTGACCGGTCCTACGGATATTGGGAAAACGCGCAATTAGGATTGTTCAATCCTAATTCGACCAAGGATGACTTGGACTTAATAAAAATCAAATAGCCAAAGTATAGCTGACAAAAATGTCAAAAGCACTAGCAAACCTAGGCAAAAGTGTGTAAGAAGAATAATGAGGATCAAAGAAGCTAAAGAAATAGATATGTAAGGATCGCGATAGTTGGTGCTCTGTTCTCTCTGACTAGCCCGTTAGGGATACGGGGTGACAATATGTATGTATGTGCAAACTATATTTTTTTTTTAAATGCGTAAGTCCTACAAGCGAGAAGTCTTTAGAAATTTTAAAAAGTTATATTGTACAGTATTATTGTTGTATTTGGGTTCAACTTGGAGCAGTCGGCACTATCATGAAAGCCGTCCTATAACGGAGGATATGACTTTTACACTTATTTTCTTTTACAATCTTGTAATAAAAGTTTTACAATTGACAGCCATATCAAATTGGTTTCATTTGAATCGAATTGTGTCAAAACATTAAACTTTAATTAGGAAGCACCTGCCATTTAAAGGCGGGTCTCAGTCAAAGCTTTTATCTCTTTTTGTTTTATTATTACAGAGACCATAAAAAGAGATAAAAAGTAATACGCTCGATAAAATCACGGTAGATGGAGGAAGCAAGCGATAAGCATGCATCCGCCCTTATGATTATTCAATAATAAAAAAAGAAAAAGTTTATTAAAACATACTGCGACAGCGATTTAATTGATTTTTCTGTAAATGTTAACGAATGAATAAGTACAGCTTGTAATTTTTTAAGATACATTTTTTCATTTAATTATGTGATATTTTTTTATTAATTGAAATTAATTGTCTAAAAAAAATACTAACATTCTCACATAGATATTACTATCTTTAGATGAAATATGTAAATAATATATAAAAAGAAGGTCAGTGTAGATCATTTGTAGAAGAATGTAATAGTGGTAACCTATATACATTGATATTGATGTTTTCCTGGTATTTTAATCTATTACATTCCATGAAAGTTGCCTCCAAAAATTATATTCGGTTGAGGTCAGTTTGCGAAATTTGTTTATTCGACAAATTAATCTTGCAGAAAACACGCTGGGTAACTAGTGATGTATCAAAAATTCGACCGCGATCGTCCGTAATAATGCCAAAGTGTTTGGGTTGGTCCAAACAAAACAGAATATTATAATATTTAAAAAAACCGGTGCTCATAATATGCTAAAAATAATCATAGAGATACATCACTACTGTACTTCGGAAACCATAACGTAAACCATAACATAACTTAAGGTTGGCGGGTAGTTTGTAAAACTTATTCACAAACCACAGTTGACTATCCTCTAAAGTATTTGATTCCCGGTGGTGTCAAATGAACGAAGTACTTCTTCTAAATTAATATTTCATTGGTATAATATGTTGTTTGAGTGTGGTCGTTGCAGTGGAATTACGTAACGAGTAAAAGAAGACCAAAACAATTTGCAGTAAAACCATAACCGAACTTTTGAAGCATTTATATGTAGATAGGTATAGATAGTATATGTTATATGCCTGAAAAGTAAGCTGTCATATAAAAGCCGGTAAATACTTTATTCAATTTCTTAAGCTGTGTAACCGACCTCGATGGAGTCAGAATGAGGTTAAATGGGACAAGTGGTTTTCCGCTTCAGTTCACATTATGCACCATCAGCAGTCTAGGTACAAGAGGCATCGTAAATGACGCGTAGAAAGCAACGCAGAGCAATTTGGCAGCAATTCTTATTCCAGTTTGGGCAATAAGACGACTATTTCAGCGAAAACTCTGTTTGGATAGAACGTTTTCTCTAAGTTCGTATTTAAGTTAATCAAATTTAATTACACCATAAGGGAGAGTTTCTGAAGAGTTTCTGAAGAGTTTCCGCTTACCTTTTTACCCGACTATGGGCAATTAAAAAAGAGGAGGGTAAAGTACTTTCGCGGTCTGCATGTGGGTATGTGCATATGTAATACGTGATATGTATGTGTTATGTACGTGTGATATGTATGTGTTACTTGTTACCTAACGATTAAAGACTTGAACCAATTCAAGTAAAATCATTAGAATACTGAAAGCCATGCGAATAACGTAGGTGACGTCATGTAAATTCAATATGGCGGATGCCCCAAGCTGGCAAGGTGCGTCACTTTTTTTTTATTATACGAGTATCAAAGTAGCATCAAAGGGATTGATAAGTAGAACACATAACTTTTTTTATCAAAAAATCTTCAAATAATGTCTTGCAAAGTAAGACGAACCAACTGTACTTAATATCTTAAATTTATTGTCGAAATTAGCAGTATGTTACAGTATTCTATTACTAATTTACTATATCTATTTACCTACAGCAGCGGCTATTTATTGTATCTCTATTTAATATACAAATTCACGCGAATTAAAAAAATATGTAATACTCTGTAACGATAAGACTTACTATACTTTTTTATTTCAACAGTACTCTCTCTTTGTAACGGAGTTACCCTACATTCTTCAGAACTTACTTTAGACTTTGAAACAGCGCAATCTGTAGCTAGTTTTTAAGTGATCCTCAAACAGACCTACAAGCAACCAACCACAACAAAATGTAAAAATTAATGTTGGTTTGTAGGTATGGCACCGATTTCCGTAACTGTCAAATTTTATTATGTATTTGCGTATTTGTATCGGATTTATGAAGTTAGTTTTGAGTTTTGATTAGTAAAAGATAGTTATTTGGTACTTTTCAGTGACTTTGTTGTAAGTCCGTTTAATTTTTTTCTTAGTTTTTTTTTATAAATGTCTCGTACTTCATTACAGTTTTGTAAAAAAAAATCAAAAGTGTACTTACAGTTTTTTTTTAAATAAAATATTTAGTATTCAATAATATATGCGTAAATCGCCTCCAGCCGATTGCTATCATCAAATTACGCTTTAAAGTGATGTCATAATTGAAATGCAAAATTGTGAACCAGCCTATTTGCCCAAATTGTTTTTATATATAAGGAGATACATATTTTGTTAATGTATTGTTTTTCTTTTGATATCTCAAACAATATTCTTATTTCAAGGTATTGTAAAAACGTTTATTTATGCAAATCACTATATTTTTATTTCCTATTTCATATTAATTTAGCTGCAAAAAATTGAATGGTTGGTCCTTTAAAAATACATAATTGACGCTGAAATCTACCTGCGATTTCGTTTGCGTGTAATTTGAAAAATAAGTAGCCTATGTCCTTACCAAGGGTTTAATCTATTTCTATTCTAAATTTCATCAAAACCGGTCTAGCATGCAGCGTTTTAGCTGTGAAAACAACAATTTCACTCAAACTTCAAAACTCCCCCCTATTGCGAGTGGAATTTTATAAAAATACTGGCTGTACCCGCGACTTCGTCTGCGCGGAAAATTTTTTCGTGGCTTTCCCGGATTAGGTTAGATTTTATGTATGTTTGAAGATTGTTTTTGAAAAAAAGTTTACGTCTAGCCTACGTCTGTCTCCGGGCATACTATCTCTGTACCAAATATCATAATTGGTTCGGCGGTTTAGCATTTCACATTCAAGGTTTCATGCCCCTATTCACCTCTTTAGGGGTAGTTTTTTGATAAAACCTATCCTATGTCTGTTCCCAGATGTCTAACTATATCCATGCTACATCATAATTAGTTCAGCGGTTTAGCATTTCCCGTACAAAGTGTCGTCCCCTTCCTTCCCGTCCCCTGTTTCACAGATTTTTTATACAAAAAGGAGTCTATGTATTTTTGATAAGAAAATTATTATCACTGCACCAAATTTTATCATTACCAATATTTAGCGTTTTCCATACAAAGTTTCATTCCCCTTTTCACCCTCTTAAGAGTAGATTTTTAATAAAAATAAGTAGCGTATTATGAGCGCAATCATTGCATGTACTTATTATTATACCGATTATACGATACCGATTATTATTATACCGATTATACCGATTATTATACCGATTTTTATCAAGATCGATCAAGCCGTTCTTCAGTTATAAAACGACATACAGACAGATAGACAAAAATTTTAAAAATGGTAGAAGTTAAGTGAGTCATAAAATGACTATCTATCACAAAATTTGACAGTAAAATTATAATTACAGATAGACGCTAGAAATTTATAGTAGCATAGAAGATGTAAAACGTGTCTCGTTATCTTCTATACATAGTATAAAACGAAGTCGCTTCCCGACGTCTGTCCGTCTGTACGCTTAGATCTTTTAAACTACGCAACGGATTTTAATACGGTTTTCATCAATAGATAGTGATTCAAGAGGAAGGTTTAGTTTAATATTTTTTTGGGTTAATTTGTTGAAATATGACGATAATAGTTCAAGATGTCGGAAAAATTCAAGCCGACTGAGAGCTTTCCTCGAAAATGCTGTCTTATTCCAAAACAACGTATGATGGAATTGTTCCTCTTTATTAGAAATACTAAAAAGTCACCGATGGCATATGTCTATATTATACGGATTTTAAGGTTTAAAAAAATTGATACAAAATATTTTTTGTTTGTTTGGAAAGCTATTTAGACGGATACGAGGAATTAATATCTACATTGCATCCGTGCAAAGCCGGGGCGGGTCGCTAGTTTATAATAAAAAAACATTTGTGCTCAATTTTATAGCCGTATTTCATTCCATTTAAAAGTTTCATACAAAGTTCTACCCCCCATTTCCCTCTTAAAATGTAAATTTCCGAAAATCTTTTCTTAGCGAGCCCCTACACAAACTATCATTACACCAATCATGATCCTAGCTAGTAGTTTTTGAGGTTTCGTGATTTCTCTTACATAAGATTACGATATATGTATATATATATG
The DNA here is from genome assembly GCA_907165235.1 of Zeuzera pyrina. Taxonomy (NCBI): domain Eukaryota; kingdom Metazoa; phylum Arthropoda; class Insecta; order Lepidoptera; family Cossidae; genus Zeuzera; species Zeuzera pyrina. Next base: position 18,749,219 of record OU015624.1, read on the forward strand.
TTTCTAATTAACTGAAGATACATTGAAAAAATAAGTACATCAGACTTATGGTTATTTTTGGAAGTACCAATAAATTCATAATCGTAAGGCCATTTTACATTGTTAACACCAGACATAGTTAAAAGATTGATCCGCAGCAAGCCCAAAATATATTAGCAGAGCTTTATGTGGATGGACTTTCTAAACAAGTTGAAGAGATTTGGCAAGCCTTTCGCTGAGTTTGAGTTGGCGTTCTACTCGGATAGTGAGGTTAGCGAATATTGAACGTTGCCAAGAGATTTGACGTTTAGTTGGATCCCTCATCTCACGATAGGAGGTCATTGACAAATAAATATTCAATTCTAAATTTATTTGCATAATAAATATAAGTACTTACTAGCAATAATATATTTTTCTCTTATTATTAAACAAACTGATAACGTTTACGATAATGTTAGCAGCAATATAATAGTTATAACAACTAACGCGTCGGACTTGTGAACCTTCGCATCAAGCCGTTTAAACTAGATACGTTCTGAGTGCTAGGTTGTTGTTAATAATAGGTTTCTTAGTGAATAATATTTCAGTAATGTTATTATACATTTTTTCATTATTAACATTCACACTATTATGTGTATTACTTAAAGTTTAATGTAGAAGAGCTAACTAGAAAAAAAACACAATTAAGGACATTCGAATACCGACACTTCTTAGAAACAAAGCCAAGATATATTCACTACGTGCCTTAAGTAATTTCCTTAAAAAAATAATTCTTTCCTATATCTTCTATTTTTCTCTCTATAAATTGTTAAATTAATGTGTATTAAATTTCATACTCCACCAATATCTAGCTATCTATTATGAATCATTCTCAATAAAACATTGCAACAAAAATAAAAGTTGTCATCAGTATGTTTTTTATATCTTTAAACAGTCCTACATTAGATATCAATATATAGGATTGTTTCAATTATAAATAACAATTTCACATTAACAATCAAAATGCCTGTTTATTGGCAGGTAACATAAAACAGTTTTACTGTCGCTCTGTCTAGATTATTGCTTGTGATAGCGTACCACTACTCGCTGTAGTAATTAGTAGTTGTAACAATACAAACTGCAATTTCTGTGTCGACTATAATAGACAGTAGTCTGGACTACGTTTAGGACTACGCTATTGAATTAAATATATGTTATCGTGTGAATGTTATGGCACATTATGTTAAAACACATTCATATAAAAAAATTATATTGTTTACTCAGGCGTTATTTTGTGGGAATCTATCCAAAATTTAGAAGTTGGTCGATTAGTATTTTGCTTCTCAACGAAACATCCAGGAATTTCCAGAGCTACCAACACTCACTGCTGTCTCTGTGCTGGGTAGTTCACCAAGTTGTGAAGCGAAACTAATTTTTATCAATAACTTTGGAAAAGAAATATGAATGAATTACTAATGGAAATTATCTTTACGCGGGTTTGGGTAAAAATATAGAATACGCCAGCTGCTTATATTCCTGTGCAGATTATAAAAGTCAGCTAAAAATGGGAAAGAAAGAATAAAAAGGGTAAAGGGTATAATATAAGAAACGTATAGGCTGGAGCAACCGGTCGCTATTTGGTTTTTCTTGGCCATCTGTATGAGTACTATTACTTATTGATTATTGCTATGTGATGTCGCGATGTGATTTTATTGTGCCTCTTTATAGACCTTAAATGAAAAGTGGCGTAAAGTATGTATGTATATAAAATAAACTGAATTCACATCATAAATGGAAATTTACGAAAAAAGGTTTTAAAATATGTTTTGTACAATATTACTTAAATTTTTGATTGCACTTATCTTCCATTACTTTTGAATGACATTTTTTTATAATCAATATCTGATTTGAACGCCATACGTGAATTCCTCCTTGTACTTACTTAAAGATTACATATTAATGTACATAATTACCTAATGCTAGTTCTTTTTTAAATGAGCCGCAGAAGGAATTTTGATATTACACATAACAGTTTTAATATATATAAATTATAAATAAAAAACGATTCACAAACTAAGTAGGCATATATATACATGTATATGTATAAGTATGTATTGAAAAAATATAAATTATGTATCTACAAACTGTGCGTTATCTATTTGTATTGATTGTTCTTATCTGGACTTAATGCATTCGTAGATAAAACTAGTCCAAACACACTCAACCACTTGTAGTAGAGCTGTCGTAATTCATCATTTTCAAGTACTGATCTAAAAAAATCCTTGACCGACATCAAACACGGAACTCGTAAATATTGTAATAATTTAAACACTCGGATACTGCACGAGTATATTAACTTATTATAATTGCAAAACTGATACCTTTCTGTCATAGTGTCCATTTAATATAAGCTTAGAATATCGATAAACTTGTTGCTCTTACAGATTCGTTCAACTTTTCATCGGGCGTTATCCTGTTAGACAATAAGTTCATGTTATGTTATTTCATGAAATTATGGTGTCTTATAAAAATACTTAAGAACATACATCTCCCAAATCTACGATCATACGTCGTATAAACTTGTGTATATATGTATGTATTTGTGACATTCAATTTTAAAAAATGACATAGGTATTTCCGATATCATAATAACGTTACTAATATTACTAATAAGGCGTTAATAATATTGTATATTCAATATAAATAATCTGACTGCTTTAATATCTTTTCTGCATGTCTACATAGTGGCAGTATACACCGAACGTACGTAATTAACCAACCGAACTGAACATAGTTTCATTACAATTAAAATTTTTTAAGCGTATTTTGAGCGCTTAATCAATAATGCGGGAGAATACTAACTAGAGCAACAAATTTTATGTGGTTAGTTTTGTAAATTTATAAAAGATAACATTATGACGGACAGAAGTAGAATTTATTTAAATAGTATTTAGTGGTTTATGCCACATTTAGTTTTTCGCAAATTGTAATTACTTATTCGCTTTTACCTAGGTATATGAAAATGTACCATAAATGTACAACAGATAATTCCGTCTCCCAAAGCGATTATCCGTCTATAATATTGGTATAAAGCATATTATACGCTGAATCATTAGAGACTATTTTGATCAATGAAATAAAAAGGCAATAGTAGGAATAATTCGCAAAATTTATACGATAGAGCTCGTATTTAATCGAATGTAAAAGGTATGGCAGGTTGACTTATGTTTATAATGTGGTAATATACACAAATAGAAATGCGAATAATGTTTTATGGTATAGTATTTGTACAATCAAGAGTTACTATATATACTTCGCAGGGTCATGGCTATCGCAATGCGGTCGCATTATAATGCGTGCACGTAATCGTAAATATCGCGAGCAGTACGCGTAAATAGAGTAAGCGGTAAGCGTAAATCTTCAAAGCGATCGTAAAGCTCGACCGCATTGTGAACGTCAAAGTATTGATTGCATTATACAGCTCCGAAATGTGACCGCAATGCCGTACAGATTCAGATTTCAATTATTCAGATGGTACGGACGTAATGTATGTATTTTTAATCAATTCTCTCTCTTTGTTACAAGGTTACAGCAATCCGCTTATTAAATTATTGGGGCGTGAAAATGAAGTTTCGAATACGTATAAATACAGCAAAGTAGGTGCGTTTATCCCTATAACCGGAAATCACTACGAAGAAAAGTTAGATTTGACATTTCTGTCGCAGCAGTTAAAAACGGTAATTACGAAAGAACCCGTCTAACGTTTCCCCGGGGTGTTTTACCTAAACGTAATTTACGCCGGTCGAAATCCGAGGGGTGTCCGACAAAAAAGTCACATCTCCATGTCGCTTACATTCGACGACGCGACTCATTTCTGAGAAGACAAATTACGGAATCCTCGGTAGTCGGGCGCGGAAAAAATGCAGCAATTAACTACGAGTCGACGGCACAAAAATAACGATCTATTTTTAGTTAACTTTTATTTTCGTTGTTTACACTTTTTCGATTAGTTTTTCAGCAATAATTTGTAAGTAAATAATGAGTCGGTTGTCACTCAAAAATTTAGATACAATAAGATAGGTATAGCATATTCTTTATCGTTATCGATTGTAGTGCAAAAATTACAATGTGAAAATTTCATTAGTGTGTAGAATGTTTTGTCGATTGAAAGTACTCTTGCACTTTTATTTCACAGCGAATACATTATATTTTTCGAACAAGATACGAGCATCTTTTGTTGCGACTAGTATGAGATATTTTTATATGGCGTAAAAGTAATGCAATAGCCAATAAGAAATAAGGACGATAGTGGACGGTATTAATGTGGTAGCCTAGCATGGAGCGTGCATTAAATAACAATGGAATTTGTAGTCCTGGATGGAATCGGTTGAAAAGTAAGCCGTAAAAACAAGAGGCAGTTTTCGATTGCTATGCCAATATAATAATGAAGTAATAAAAAGTAAATCCTTCTCTGTGGGGTGCATGTTCAAACTTGGAAATGTTAAATTATATTGCTGTTTCCATTTCTGTCACTTACTGGCGTTAATTGTCGAATATTTTTTGTATATTGGACGGAGAATTATTGCATATAATAATTTAAACTCGGTTAGTAATCAAAGTCAGTCAGATTTATAAAGGCTTGTAGATAACTTACGTCAATTAATTATGAAGGCAAAATGCAATGTAACATAATCAGTTATTTATCATCGACGCGACAGAGCAGATCGTTTGTCACTGGGTTCGCCCACGGTGCTACATCTTGGGCATTCGTCACTTCACAAAACATGGTTCACCTTCACATTGAACTTTAAGTTCCAGACTTTAAGTATTAAAATTGCATAATTTCCAGCTATTAGTTAATGTGATGACAGTCTGAGATCTGCCTCTTATCTGATTTCATCTTTGGGAAAGACTCGAAGGTATTTTTAAATTTCTTTCTAAATCTTATCACTGTTTTTAATCTGACAGCAAAATAAATATACATAGACATAAACAAATTAATAATAGATTTCGATTACAAATCGGAATAACAGAAAATCTAAAGGTGACAGAAATTTTAGGGAAAGTAATGAACACATTGCCAACAAAATATAGAGCTCCCGTTGCGAATACCGTCGGCTAAATCAAAAGCCAACCTCAATGCGCCTGTCTTCTTGTGCGACGAACAGAATGCTATGCTTGCAACGACCGTGCTCAAACGGACCGGCAGCCGCACGCCTAAAGAGAAGAATTCGAACAACGGCTTTTTGAACGGCTCTTAACCATTCAAATTAGTTTAATGCGCCAGTACAAAGCGTTGCGATAAGCGGGAAAGATGGGAAGCTGCTCGTTCCGCTTTACGTATCGTTGCCTTCAATCTCGATAGGAAATAAATTTAAAATTTAAATCGTTAAAATATTCGTGTTAATAATAAATATTATTTCACTGTCAATTTCGTTGTATCCCTTCGACACAATAATTTAAAAAAGTGTTGTCCTACGAGTTCCGGCGCAGACTGTCTCGGCAGTGACAAAACTGAAAATAGACATGTGTAGGTATCGTTTGCGACCATTCGTCGTCGCATAACACACGCGTTCAACCGTTGACATATTGGACATTTTAAAATTAGAATTAAGAAACTTTATTTGATATGTTGAATTTGATATGTAAATGAAATATTAAGTTTCGATTTATTAGTACACCTGCTTTTTCATTGTGCGCTGAAAATATCGCGAATCGACTTCTATTATGTATTTCGTTTGTCACTAGCAAATAAATTCAGTCATTGGTACTGCATTCAGTATTATAGCAGAGAATTTCATAGCTATTAGAAAAACATAGGTTATTGTGTATTCCTACTCGTCTGTTTTATGAATTCTGTATACTACTGACACGTTTCCAAGGTACACTGTGAGGTATACGAATCTGGAAATTTACGAGTTTGCACGGCTGGGTTAAGTTGAATGTGTAGCACGCGTTGTCAGCCACTGCCCACATGCTTATTCAAATGCTTTTGTTTATGCAGTTCGTGCTTTATGACATTCGTGAATACTACAAGTTAGTGATTGTTTTAATATTTCTTTTCTTCGTGAGCCGAAGTTGTTTTATAAATTTTTGTGCTACAGCTCACTATAACATTAGGCGTTTTTGTTATTTCTGCATGTATTTGTACCCATTACTACAATTAAGTTCCTTTTACTATACAACTTTATTAATTATGCAAATAATGCTTTATCTATGATATAATTCTCATACATGTGTCATCACAAGTTATTGTATATTTCTGCCGAATGCGTGATTCCTGTTCCACTTCTACTCGCATATTTAAAATTTTTGGTTTCAAACCTACTTATATTTATCAGATATAATTATTACATCTTTTAAGTTACATTATATGAATCACACAACACAAATCCTATGCTATTTCACAAAAATGTTATTATAATTTAAGCATTTAAACGATAACATCACAGCTGTGTTTGGCACCCACGTTTGCATTAAAGTACAGAATGTATATGGTTTATGCTTTTGAGCTTTGACTGTTTCAGGAAATAATATGTCATTGTCAATCCACTAGTCTACCCAATTATATACGTATAAATTGCTTGACGGTTCACCGCCTCGATACATTTGACTTTACAGTAAAATTCAAAATGGCCTGGTTATGTTGCAAACTTAGTAGACTTCACTCTGACAGCTAGTTCCTTGCGGATTTCTTAGTCTATTTTGCTTTCGTTTTTGCTACATTAATCATTATCTTAAAATATTATAAAATGAACGCTTGGGTCGCTAGTGCTTCTATAACCAGTGGATTCTAGTTATCACAAGTTTTGGATTGAAAGTAAATTTTTTGACTTAAAACATTAAATAATATGCATCACGGATAATGCATTGTCATACCTACGTTACTACTATATACAAATATATAGATAAAGTTTTGCACGTTTATTTTATTGTAATTAATTAAATACACATCAGAGTAAAACGAAATTCTTCATATGTATAGGTACAAGATACTTTGGCTAAAAACAGGCTCAGCGAAGCGGGCAGATGTTAGTCATGATATCGACATTGTTATTGTCATACAATGCATGAAAGAATTAAAAACTTTAAGCGTTGAAAGTATTCTCATTCGTAATATTGGCATGTATGCATTATGCAAAGATAATCTATTTGTGCCATTGTGTATAGTGTCATAGGAGACGTGAACTATAGTAGAGATGGGACCAGCGCGGGCGTAGAGGTATTTTATTATTGTGAAATGTTCCCGACACGCATCATCTACAACATCAAAACTCAATATCCGTCCGATACATTTGTTATAGATTTCACATTTCCTGTGCTAGCAAAGTGTTCTGCTACGCGATTTACTCGGATAATATTTTGAAATATCACTCTAAAGTCAACTTTCCAATATTTGTAGTGGCATTAACATTTATGAGTATGCTTGGCAGTCTTGTATTTCATTGGTTATTGTTTTGTTAATCCCAAGCTAGTGGCTTTTACTGCATAAGAATATTGTAGTAGTTTGTTGTACATTAATGTAGTAGTTATATATTTATAGCATACGGTAGGCTTTTTCTTAGATTTTATTGTGACGATATTAACTAATTTACCAAGAGAATTTGACGAAATTCGATCACGCCTTCATAATTTATTCATTATTTACGTAAATACAAGGAAGTTTGACACTTTGTTATTTATTTGTGTTAGGAAACTACGAACTAAGATTAAATTAGCTTGGAAAGATTTTATGAAACTCTTTTCATTCTGTAACGTATACTTTTGAGTGCTATGTTGATGAGTTAATTAGTAATGTCGATGTTATGTTACACTAATTTTGGGTTATACTGTCGGAACTGAATTTGTTATTGGTCCACCAATTTGCCTTTCCTTGTGACGGCCGTGTCTCCCGTAGCAGAATGAAGAAGCGTCGTTTCGGGAGATACTGTCGCACATAAATTCAGTGGAGTACAGCCGCACTAAATTGCCTCTGCGGTAGAACGTGAAACCAGAGTTATTGAAGAAGATTAATAGTTAATTTAATATAGCAACTGTTTTTCTTATTGTGGTTATAAATATTTACATAAAAACGTTTTTATCGGTGCACGGAGTACGATTCGTCACGCAATTTTAATCTTAATTCAAATAATATATAAAGCAGTGAAGATTAGAAACAGCACAAAAATTTATAATTGTATCTCTTCCATAGCATTAAATACAATCTTTGTACGTGTCTATTGTTTTAAAATCTTCAATTATTATAACACAGATCTGTGAAAATTAGATACACTGCTAAAATTTATAAGGGTATCTCTTCCACAGCACTAAATACACGGTGTCTACATATGAAATAAAAAGTATGACATGACACCACAGGATGCAACACATGTTTCTTTTAAATAGTAAATGGAACACTACTCGTCCAGATATTTGTTAATCTGTAAGTAATCTATCTTTAAAATTTTCATAGCCACTCTTTTTATTGACAATTCAAAAAACTTTAAATACAATGTTCACATGATTCACAATTTTTATTTTTATCGGTTTGTCGTAGGTCGGTTTGTTCAACAGACAGAAACAGGTTCCTATTAACGTTCAATATACAAAGTACAATACAACAATCTTGCCATCCAGCTCGTCACTTTTACAGACAAGGACAGTACGAATGAAAGGACTTCCAGAATAAGATTTAGTGTACAGCATACTTCAAGTTTGGTACATTTAATCGTACTATTATTATTAATTATTTAAACAAATTAATTAATTATTATTAATTAATTAAACTTGTGAACGTTCCTAAAATAAATGAATATTCCTTAACTCTCTGTATTTATTTCAGTAAATCCATAGTCACAAAGTCACATTCGAACATAAATATTATGTTATGAATATACGTCGAGTCTGTTAACCATAAAAGTGAACGCTAATTGCGTTGCTTGTCGTTTATTAATAACTGCGAAAGAGTATGAAAGAAAACGCGCATTGTATGTTAAATTGGGCTACGAACATAAGAGATTAAGGGGTATGTGACTGTCGAACATAAATCGTGTTCGGATTTCGTTCGGATTCAGTTCAGACTGTCGCATCGACTCCGCTGTGGCACGCGGAACTTCGTCTTATTGTGACTCCATTTGTTTTGTTCAGTACACGAGATGCGTTATTTTAGATTTGCGATCTCTCTATAGATTTCATAGCAGATTTAATACGAACTTGAACTTCTGTTGTAACATTTGATCAAATGTTTGAAAGTTCTTTCTGAAATCGATACATGATTATGGATTTTTTTCAGAAACTCTTCCATACTTGTTCTATACGATGTAATGCTTATTTGAGGAATAGTAATTAATCAATGAAATTAACATAATTTAATGACAGTTCAAAGGATTTGAACTAGTTATGTTCAAAAATAATAAAGCATTTATATTTTTTGCAATCTCAGGTAAGGTTTATAAACGATTCATTAGAGACTTGACTTCCATCTTTGTCTGTTCTATTTATGAACTTTCTAGTGCGAGCTAAGTAGAAGAATAAAACTAGGATTCTTATATGTGTTTTGTTGTATTGTGAAATGCTATTTTGGATTCGTGATCTCTTAATAGTATTTGCTATTCTGATACACGCTACCGAATGTCTTACGCAGCTTTGTTTCCAGACTTATAATTGTAAGTGAAGTTTTAAACTATCTTAATATATTTAAAATTGTACATTTCGTTAAAAATTAACAAATTAGCACATTAATTTATTTAACACTCATAGCAATAAAGTGCAATTATACCCCACTGTTGAAACTGTTTCTGTCAAAATAAATGTGAGAAGAAAATGGGTCGTATTCCATCATGTATGTAGATGAATGGCTAACACAAATATTAAGAATTTTTGGCCCACGTAAAATTGATTATTATCTTAAGAATATTTGAAGTGAATATTGAAAATATATATTAGATATGTTATGACGACAGTAAGCAACAACAGCTAAAGTTGACATGAGTGTTACAAAATATTTTATTTGCTAATGATGAGAGAAGTAATAAGAAAACTATAAACTTAATACTAAGTTCGTAAAGACAAGTTTTAATTGACGATTGTTAGGATTCTCTAGTCAAATGGTTCAAACGGAACGGTTTCGTCATGGCTATCCGTCCTAATGTCTGTTTGTCTGTCCGTATGTCACAATCTTTCCGTCATCCTAAGCTAAAATTTGGTACGAAAACGTAAATTAGTAACTCAAACCCAGAAAAAAAAAGTCGAAAAGTAAATAATAAACAGATAGGTATTATGTAGCTTTTTTTTATTTGGCTTTTCCTTTGTTTGACACAGGTGCGGTAAGTTAATATGCTACGTGTCCGAATCATTCTCTGCTGGTTTATTAAATTTGATGTTACTGGGGACTTTTAAGTTTCTGTTGAAAAAAAACAAAAAAAAAAAAAACATAAAGAATATACATACATACATGTAGAAACTCTAGGATGTTAAAACGTGCTATAAAAGCCATTACGATGCTTTCAATCAAATTGTATCCAAGCGCGCTGCACTTAACACTTTTATTAAATTTGGAATATTGGAACATACCATAACCGTTACGTTTAATATTTATTGCCTTTGACTAACAGTAAATAACTATAAACTGTTAATTGTGATTTCTTATGCCTTATGGTTAACTAACTTCCGTTGTTAATTTAAAAACGTGTTTAGTTAATTATATATTTTTACTAGCTGTTGCGTAGTCTTTTATTTACTAAATTAAATAACTCGGAAATCTTCGCGGGGGTACTCAAAACAACTCACCGAAGTTTCATCACAATCGGATGAATGGTTTAGAAACGCATAGAGCACAAACATACGAATAAACATTCTCTTTTATGTAAAAAATTACTTTTGTTTATCACATATCAGACATCACAAGTTAATTATCATACTTGAAATAAAGTACATAAATATCGCATAATATAACTTCAATAAGCAATTTGATATTATACTCGTTTTTAATGAAGTGTTCAAATATTTAGCACACAAATCAGACAACTTGTTCCGATAGTTGCTTGTGTTCGACTAAATGAGTTGTAGACAATTGACTACTCTTTAGGTGAACAAATTTTTAGTTCTATATTGCCAGTCTTGTAGGTAGATAGAAAAAATGCCCTTATCAGCTTCACATTTTTACTCGGTTGTGGCGAAAAATAATTTCATCAGCATATGTTTGTAGTTATGTATGTTTGTATGAATGTCATCTGTTAACTCCTGTGCTCGTAAACAATTTCAACGTATTATTGGATTTATCTCAGTTACACGCTTGATATAAGAGACATAAGTTGTTTTTGAAATAACATGTACACATATTTTCACGCTGTATCCCCACGGGGTAGTCATTTTTTGTAATATGTTTTTTTTAATACGAAAAAACTAAACATAATTTCCTAAATTCATTGCTGAAGTTGGAGGTCACGATAATAATCAAGGGAAAGTATAATGGATTATACTAGTAGATCTATAGCTCTGATAATGAATCCAAAAAATGAATGTTAAAATTTCATCCTGCAAGTTTTTATAAATAATATATTATCAGGATTAAATTTTATAATTTATGTTTTTGTTATTTTTTATGTTCTCTTATAATTATATTACAGTAAAAGTACAAATTATGTAAAAATTTAAATGTACTTTAAATTTGAACTAGTTATTAGATCTGCAATAAAATATCCACTCTTACATATACTTATATTAAATATGTAAAACGAATCTAGGTATAAATTATTATAACCTGTTTAAAAGTAATTGAATATATTTTTTTTAAATGTTTACATTTCAAAAGTTGGCATTTCGGTTGCATTACAGTTTAAAATCTGATGTCTTATTTTATTACAAGGAGTTGAAATAGAGTTTTGCATTCGAATAGTACAAACCTCGATAACTGTTAATAAAAAGTAACTTCTTTATGATATCTATTCTTAGTACCTACCCACAATATGAATACGATATATACACAGCATTTTTGAAATATCGCAGTTTTTATGGTTACTTTGCCAAAGTGGCTAAAACTCTTAAAGTTTCGTTATGTATGTTTGTCTGTCTGTTGCCGCCAAAGGTTTGCCCAACTATACGGCTGTAGGTATGTTGTACAGCTTATTTTGCGTTTACTCTTTATTATTACTAGTAGGTATCCCAAACCCAGAAATTAAAAACATAGAGTAAGAGGAATTACGAGCGCGATTTTTTTTAAATTCATCTTGCATTTTATCCGAAACTAGCGACCCATCCCGACTTCACCCGTTTGAATAAGTGCATAATATATAACCTATGTCCATCTTGAATAATATATCTTTCAAATGGTGAAAGAATTTTTCAAATAGTAGTAGTAAATAGTGGTTCCGGAGATTACCCTTCACATACTGTAAACAGACTTACAAAATCTGCTCTCTGTTTAAAATATTGGTATAAGTTACTGCGGAACCCTAAGTTAATGCGCGCCCTACGCGCTCTTAACCTGTATTTTTTTAAATTATGCATGCGGGTATGCTTGGATTTCTTTTTATAATTGTTGTCAACTATTTATACTTAGTGTTGATCAAATTAATACGCCTACTCCATCATAACAGTTCATTGAACTTCTCTGCATACAATGGACATAATGGTAGAACATCAAGCGGACAGACATCTAAGCCACAAAAGAGCGGACTGTCACAGCTTGCGTGGTTAACTAGCGAAGCGACATAGTAAGTAATGGTGACAAGTGGGACTGGCAAAATAATAATATATCATTCTTGTCATAATTTAATGACAGCCTGCGATGTGTCGAAATGAAAATTGACAAGTATTACAATTTCAAAATGGTCTTTAGTCAAACTAAACAGTAATAAAATATTACGTCTAATCAGTTATCTATATAATCTATATATAATATTTGTAATTGTGGTCATATTATTTTTTTGGCAAATTACGGATTGAATGTATAGAATGGATGGATTTAGCAAAAATTTTACACATACATACATAGATACATACATATCTTCACGCTGTATCCCTAACGGATCAAAGAGGACGGAGCGCCAAGCTTCGCGGTTCTTACTTCTTTCGCTTTCTCAAATCTCATCACCCTCGTCACACATTTTCGCCTAGGTATGCGAGTGCTTTTCACATATCTGTCGGCTAACACTGGCTATTTGATCTTCGCAACACAGCCTTGATATTTCTTGGCTTCTGCTATCACTCACTTTCACTCTATAGATTTTCTTCGTCATTCTTTCATCACCCATTCTTTCCATGTGCCTCAACCATTTAAGTTCTAAGCATTCCTTTCTTAATATTAACAATAACACTCTCGTACAACCCTGCCATACTGCGTATCTCTTCATTGGTTATTTTGTCTGCAAGGATAATACCGCATATATTTCTAAGAGATCGCATTTCTACTGTATTTATCTTACTTTCACTTGGCCAGGCCTCACTACAATAAAGTTGACGCCATCACCGCATTGTGGATGGCCATTTTGTCTGTGTTAGATTTATTCACACTGCCTACTAATAGCACCGTTCTCTTTATTGCCAGATGTTACCCGTCTCTCCATATCCAACTCACATGGTGTGGAACCCTGTCATACTGCGTATCTCTTCATTGCTTATCCTGTCTGCAAGAGTGACACCGCACATATTTTTAAGAGATCGCATTTCTACTGCATTTATCTTACTTTCACTCGATTTCGGGCATATCCAGGCCTCACTACCGTACAATAAAGTTGGAACCGACACCGCATTGTGGATGGCCTTCTGGCTGTGTTAGATATATTCACACTGCCTACTAATGCGCATAGAGCACCGTTCACTTTATTTCCTGCCTTTACTCGTCTCTTCACATCCAACTCACATCTTCCATCCCTCGAAAACACACTCCCCAGATACACAATTTCATTCACTTATTCTAGATATTTTCCATGTATCCAAATCTCACATGTCGTCTGTACCGCTTCCCTTTCAAACATTAGAACCTTAGTTTTGTTCACATTCATATTACTTTCATACACGTGACTAGTGTCTACAACTCTGCTTCTGATGGTGCTATAAGCACAGCATCGTCAGCGTACAATAGGCAGTATTAGAAAAAAATATTTTTTTAATTTAAAGTTTAAAAAAATGGTATAATCAGTATTATCGTATTTAATTTATTATACTTTTATCATACAGCTTTATACGTACATACTTACAAATTCATTAAGATCAGACAAACATGATTTGAGTTCGTGCTTTGAAGGTTTTGTACATAACTAGAAAGAAAAATGAATTACCGAATTTATGAAATTTTAACTCAGATATTTTTTTTCATAGCCGTAAAAAATAGGAACTAGTTGTATTTAATAAAACAGTCTTACTTAGGTACTGCTTTATTTATAACTAGTTGTGCTTCGCGGTTTTACCAGCGTTAAATTTGATATTTTTCTGGTATAACAAGCAGTCTAACTTCTCTGAAAATTTCTCAACCTTTAATATAAATCTCGTCGAAATCGGTTCAACCGTTTCGGTGATTATCTCGAAGAGAGGCAAAAGTTTCAAAAAGCGCATTTGGGTTTGGTTAACATACAATTAACCATACACCTAAGCTCATTGTTTCGAAATTATAGACAGACATTTCAAATTTATTTACATGTATAGATTTTACGTTTGTTATTACTAATATAATATATTGAATACATATATTCTTTATATTACATAGGTATTGTAGAAAATAATTACAGTTTCTTACGTTATTTCATTTTAAGAATAGGCTTAGTAACGGAATAGGATTAGAAGCAAGATTGATGGTCTTCCAACTATTTCTCGGGAAAAAAATTACTTCAAAGAACTTTACAAACAGTCCAAGTAAATATAAAAATAAATTTGTTTTTTCTTGCATTTATAGGACCGCCACTGAAGTATGAAACATGTTGTATAACTTTAAATGCGATTCTCGGTTTTAGATTAACGATATCTGTAATGTAAATACATTTGTCTTGTCTTGAGAAGCCCCTGACTGGAAAACACACGGCCGAAGATCATAGTTAGAATTGTAATAGGGTTTATATCGAGTTATCTTCGAGTAAAGAGCAGTAAAAATAAATGTTTGCATCTTCGTAACATTTATATGTTTATTTTTACTTACGGCATTAACAAAGTTTAGAATACAATAATTTAAAAGCGTACAATTGTGAAGTATACTTTACTAAAGTTATGAATTTTTGATGCCTTTATGTCATTTATTATTCTTATTTCAGAAATGTTAAGAGTTAAGGAAAAATGGGGAAAATATTTTGTTTAAACTGACGGCGGAAAAGTGGAAGTCGGCGTTCGCTTCAAATGGAGAATGTAAAACCAAAAAAATATTTGTCCAATAAATATTTACTTCGTACACAAAAGTATTTCAGTATTTTTTGGTATTTGTGTACTTCTTGGAATATTTCATCATCATCATATCACCCAAAAAAACGTCTACTGCTTTTAAAAAAAATTACAGTATTATGAATAGACGATTCTAGTGTAGTGGTTTTTAGGTGTTTGATACAAACAGAGGAAGTAGTGATATGTCACCTAAGAATAAATATTTCCGTCTATCGGAAGGTATGTTAAAGCGTTGTTCAAGCCTATAAATGACATGGCGGTAGTCGTCATGCCAGGTCAGACGCGGCTAAACTATTTGTTGTAAAAGGTTTTGTGGGCGCAATCGTCCCGAACTTCGAGGGCAATCTCATGGCTTTAGAGGTGATAGCTCGTCCAATACCGATTGATGTAGGTACTGACCGGGTGCTTTGGTCAGTATCTGCATCGGATTGGTCGTAAAGAGACGGCACCGTGCCACTGTTTTGGCGGCAGCCTCCGAGCGCTAAATCCTCTTTCGTCAGATAGATCAAGGGTCGTCCCTGCCAGCAGTTGTAGTGGCTATACTGACAAGAAAGGAGTCGTGGAAGGCCAGGTCCTTCTTCTGTGAGGCCGTGTTGGTTCAGAAGGAGTAAGCCAAGCGGGACCGGGAGAGAGCTGATCGTCAAAGTCAAAGCAATTTATTCAGGTAAACTCAAATGCAAGGTATTTTTGAACGTCAAATCTACTTTAGTTCAGTTCGAAAAGAAATCCTGGATACTGACAAGAACCGACAAGAAAATCAGGTATAATTTTTTCAACATGTTTCTACAATATTTATTTAAAAATACAATATCCATAAAGCCAGTAAATGCATGTGCAGAGAGGATCATTTCCAGTCTATTGTTGTGTCTTCAATGAAATCTCTAATTTTGTCATACGCTTTTCCAATCAGTGTGCGTTTAATGATAAGTGTAAATATCTTTTCCGTTAATTGAGTAATTTCTTGAGGAATTTTATTATAAAATCGAACACAGTTACCCAAAAATGAACCACTTGACTTTTATAATTTAAATTTAGGAATAACTCGCTGATCACGACCACGAGTTTCCACACCACTAATAACGCCTTTCTTTTGAAACAAATCTAAATTTTTTTTAGTGTACATTATGTTTTCATAGATGTTTAACGAGGGTAAGGTGAGTACATCAATGTCTTTAAAATGATTTCTCAGCGACTCTCGCGCGTTCATACGTACGTATTGCCGGTACGTATTGCCCTCTTTTGTAAAATAAACATAGATTTCATATGCGCCGCTGATCTCTACATTAGGAGACCATAAGACATAAGGCTATGGACATATACGAAATACACCAGCCTAGCCGTAGCCGTCTAATGTGCCTAATAGCATATTGCCGAACTGAGCTTATTAGCTGAAGTCCCAATATGGTCCACCCACTGTAACTTATTGTCTACTGTTAAACCAACAAAAGTAGCGGATTTGTTAATTCTTATTGTTTCCCGTCCAGTTCTAGTCTAGTATGGATTTTGGATTATGGATTTGGATTTTGGATAGTCTAATATGGATCGCGCTTGAAGACGATGACGCCAGGGTGGTGCCTGTACGAATCTACGCCCTGTACGAATAAGGCGACTGTGTTCCTCGCCTGTTGTAAGAGACAATTGAAGGGGTCTTAGAGGTCGCAGCCAATCGAAGTGGAGGCCCTGGTCATCCTTCCATGGAACCCCGAGGTGGACGACAACATGCGTAACCTTCGACACAGCGTGAGAGGCTGCGTAGCGTTCCGTAGAAGACATCCTTCTCCAACACGCCGAAGACGACCACTGCAGGAGTTTTGGTGGGTAAAAATCCCACATAACCCAGTCATTCCACCAAGGAGCTTGTAGTATATATAATATTATAGTAGGAGTATCTGTGTGCGGATTTTTCCTGCGTAATAAAAAAAGTCAGAGACCGCTGGATTATTCTGACATTAGGCTACCTTCACCAATCAGCGTTCGGTCTATTGATGTGCCCATTGGAAAATCTCTAAGAAGAATAAAAATTAAAATGGTTTTTTGAGAACATTATCGATATTTAGGAATAATTCACTTATTAATTTTTAATTTTGGGACTTTTCTCAGGATCGAAGTTTTTTCTAATTGCGGTGGATTATAATTTATCTCTTATTCATGTCATTGTGAAAAGCCCATATCCAGTAGTAGCCGTGGATAGCCTTCTGTAACAGGCTATCCACTCCTACCACTGAATTTTATATAAAGCCAAAGTTATAAGTTCATAACGTCTACATACAACAAAGCAACCGAGACCAGTTTTATGACGTAGCCTTAATGATAACTCCTAGCTTGTCCACATCTGTACATTTGACGAGCATAAATTACCGATTTAAACCACTACCTTCTAACTTATTATATTCATTTCGTACATTAATCATGTGACGAGAATGCGACATTTCATTCTACTTATTGCTTTTTGCCGGGCTGAGAGGATCTTTTAATTCCTTATTAACATTTAAATTGTTATTTGGGAGCCAATTCTCGCGTAATAGACATTTTATCTATGAATTTACAGATCACAGACAGGCAGCGCGATTTTATCATTAAGATAATTTTGTCTATAATCATTCGTTTTGTAATTTTAAAGTTAGCTATTTTGAAAGATGTATGCTTAATAAGTTATCATATTGTTTTGCTTTAGTGTTCAGTTTCGTAAGTAAAAAATGAGTAGGTACCTATGCAATCGTTTCGTGTTCCAATTAGTAAATAAGGAGTACCTAATCCAATCGTCGCCATTGTTTGTATGTAAATTCGTCTGTTCGATCGCTCAGTCTGTCAGAACTGTTTTATAGAGACTATTTGACATATATAACTGAAATTGAAAACAATTATGGGATAGTGGCCCAAATACAGGTATGAAATCCAAAAGCTAGGTTTTTACTTGTTAATTTCAGTTCCCATTTTTGACACTTCAGAAAAACGAAAAAATTACTCTCATCTTACCTTATAAAGTATCACTCAAAAGCATCTAAAAGATATTGCATACACTGAGAATAAGGTGCACATTGTAAGAAATATGTCAGCATTGCATTATATAGAATATTTTTCGTTTTAAATAACTACGAAACTATGGAACTATGGAAACTACGGTAAACTATGATTTGCTGTTAGTGGTTGATAATATCAAACACAACGGAAGACAAAATGTGACTTACACTGATCGGTTTCTTTATTTAGCTATCTATGTATGTTTCTATGCTGCTCTGGAAAAGTAAGAAAAACATTATGTAGTATTATGCTACCTGCTTGTATTTCCGCGCCGGTTTTAAAAGTTTACCAAAAATAGGATTAATTATATACTTTTATAGGTAATTCTGTTCTTATTTGTTTCACTTTGCTATTGACGTCCAATTGACATCATGGTGTATTTTGCATCCTATTGTTGTCCACCCTTATTGAGTAACAGCATAAAGATGTATCAGTAGCGTTCAGTAAAACATGAGAACGCGCTGCTAACTCTTTGAATGTTAAAAAGGTAATATTGGCTGGCAAAGCTGGATTAGCTGTTAGATTAATGTGATAAATAAACTGATTATTATCTTTTGTTTTTAAAAATAGAAGTCCTTTAGTTGTTGTTTGTTGCGGCGTGTTGGCGTAAATGGAAAAAAATTAACTACGCGGGATTATTAAATATTTATGCTTTAAAATTTTTACTACGGAACAAGTCAATCAAGGGTCACGGGATACATTAGGGATAAATGCTTTGCCGTATTCCTCAAAAGGCACGTTGGTGCGGCGAATTTAAGCATGATAGAATGTCCACCAAGGATGACTCTTGCTCGAGACGCCCTGTCTCGAGCAAGTTATCGAAGAAATAGTTACAGTGAAAAATTTTGTTTTATCAGATCGTCGTTTCACGGAACGTTTTATAGCTTAGGAAACGAAGATTTCGACAGGTAGTGTGCATAACAAGTTTCATGAACACTCGGGTATGTAAAATGTATCTGCAAATTGAGTAAGTAGAATGCTTACCGATACATAGTATGCGAAATCGGACTGAAAATTTCTCGACCCCTCTTTGAAACTGATGCAATAAGATCCTGTATGTTTTTTGGCTTGGTTTATAACAGTGGACGAAATGTGGCTTCAACATTACGATCCCAAAATAAAGTTACAGTGTATGACTTTGAAAAGACCTTCAATTCCAAGTCTTAAGACTGAGTGAGTGAGTGAGTACGTTTCGCCGGTAAGATTTAATTAAGACTAATTAAAATTAATTTAAAGTAAGAGAGGCTCTCTTTCCTGGAATAGTCAAAGGGCCGTAACGATTGAGTATCTGGATAATGGAGTTATGATTACGAGCACGTCATATGCGGAACAAAAAAAATTGCACCACGAAATCCGCAAAAAACGGCGAAGAAAACTCGCAAAGATTGTCTTGTTTTGCAAGATAACGGCCCGGTTCACAAGTCTGCCGTTGCGATAATTGCAATCCGAGATGTTGACTTTGGAGTGTATCCTCCATATTTACTAAACCTTACCTATTGAAATATTTCCAAGTTTGAAGAAGTATCAGAGAGGACAACGATTTGAAGATGATGAAGCAGTATTCGCTGCAGTACAGGAATGTGTAAGTACTCAGGATGAAGTGTCCTTTAAAAAAGGAATTTTAAGCTTAGAAAAAAAGATATTCCAAGTGTATTATATTAAAAGGTGACTATGTCAGAAAATAAAATAACATTTAATAAAAGTAACCCAAATACTCATTCTCACTTTTTATTGAACGTCCCTGGTACGTATGTTGCTTTTGCTGATAATAGAGATACACTCTTATAAAAAGAATTTTGAAATGTAATTCACCTTGATTCTTTTTAATTTTTTAATTTTATTAAATAAGGTATCGTCAAACATGTTTAGTTAAAAAAAACAACGTATCAGTTTTAATTTAGGTACTATTGATTCGTGCAATTCCAAAATTAATTTAAGTTCGTCGAACTATCAATTTTTGCGAATTAAATTGCATGTCCGAAGTTGAAATTTATGTACCGGACGCGGTCTTCAATTAAACTTGTTATTATGAAACTCTGGAAAAACGGAGTAAATTGCCACGGAACGAGACGCAAATAATTCCCAAGTTTTGCAATTTATACTCATTTTAAAGCAAAGTTCGATGGCGCAGACGAATATTTCGTAGGGACTACGGACGGAATCGATTATTTCGTCGCTTTGAATCTTTTGGGACAACTGGAAGTTGTTTCTTTTTGTATGTAATAAAATTTGTGGGGAAATAATTCATTTCAAAGTGCGTCCATTTGTTAAAAAGCTAATGTATAACAAATAATTGTATCGATAATTATCTTTGTTACGTGATCGAAGAAATATCTCCTTTATAAGTATGTCATACGGTAAATCGAATACGAAGAAAGATTCCAGTATTTTAATGTTTTGTTTCTATTGTCTAACTTTTCTGTTGCTCTTCGTATACATTCTACCCATCGTTACCAAACCATCCAATGAACTCGTTTCTATTCTCTAAACGACAGGACTCGCTCTAAATAAACCATTTAAATTCAAGAACAGTTTGTATGCCTTTTGCTAAAGCATCATGCCACTATTTATTGTCATCTTACATACCAATTCTTTCTCTTATTCAGCGAAACTATTTTTAGCTATGACGATTTTAAGAATTGTCTCAAATGAAGTGGAATCTTGATTTCTAAGTCTGGTAAAAAGTTTAGTAATCACAAATTTCTCTCAAACGCGTGTGAAGAACCGCAGATAATCCTAAAAGCATTCTATTTAACAGACAGCGCTAATGAATTTCTTTCATTGTGTATTCGTAAAGCAACAGCGACGGTAACCGCTAAGCCTTCAATCAAACTGGATTTCCAGCAAAACAATAAACCCGCCGCATCAAATTGCGCAGAGTGAGTGCGAAGCGGAGTCCCGCGAGCACTTTCTCATGCAAAAGTCGAACGGTTACTTTAATTCTTAGCTCAAGCACTTGTCGGTTTTACGAGCGTGGAGCGATTTAATCCACTTAAAACGCAGAGCACAAACTCAGAGCCGACAAAGCTCTCAGCCGCTCTCATTTAAAAATGGAAATAAACCCTCGGCCATCTTTGACTCAGCGTGGCCGCTGGTTGAATTCTAAGTGCGACTCCAATGATGCAATTTCACCCTTTTTTAATTTGATGTATCCACCTTTTTCTATGAAACGAGAATCGATTTGCTACCTTTTTCCGATGGATGTGTATGGGCAAGTAGTAATAAAATAAGTTACCATTAATCACACATGAGCACTACGTTAATAACAATATACGAATAATAAATTTACTACACTGCTGTCACGTATTTATGAATAAAATTGGAAGGAACAAGAAAGTAATGTTACAATACAGACACTATTTTTCTTTTAAAAAGAAAGGAAATCAATAATAAATAGTAATAATAAATGAATTGCAGATCTATTAGTCTACGAATAATATTTACTTTTCAAGTTACTGAAAACCAAAATGTTCCTTACGAAAGTGGCGCCCACCACAGCTGTGTTTATCCAAGTGAAGCTGTAGAATTATTCGCACTCAATCCATGTCTTCGGCTTCGAGTCTTAATGAAAGAGTTCGTTCGAGTTGAGATTATTTAGAGAGATTATTTTTGTACTTACTGGTATTCTGCGTTCCATTTGCTACTTTCAAATCAATTTGGTTCTAATTGCGATTGTATTAAAAGCGTTGTTTTTGGTATAGATACTTTACAAAATATTTAAGTCATGTACATAAATGTTAAGTACAAGAAATATATATATATAAATATAAAGTCTCTAACTTTGATGTAATATAATAATTAATTAATAATATGACAAAACTGTTAAAGTTACATTTATTAAAAAAAAGAATTTCAGTTTAAATTTGCCTTCAGCAATCGAAGCTTGCAGAATGTTATTCTTTCATTTCACATGTAATATTTAGTAGGCATTAAAAACGTGTAATTGAGAAAATCGATAGCTAATTAAAACGGTTCGTCAAACAAACCCCAATCTGAAACCTTAATAAATTTACCAATTGATATTAATTGCTTCCCTTTAATGTTCACGAAAATTACATGAAAGGCTGAAATGAGATTTTATTTATTGCCGATGTAATAAACATTTTATTCTATTATTTTTGACATGTCAGTAATAATTATAAGTGTAATTTCGTTCAGAACAAGAAGAGTAGGTATATTAAACGTCCATCTGACAGTATAATTGGAGTAGACATTCAAAGCCTGATATTTGCGTGATGTTTCAATGAAAGGAAAATGCGTTTGCAGGTGTTACGCATGCAACATTAACTGAAATGAATTTTTGAGTAATAATTACTGTAACTTGAGGCAATGTGAACCTTTTTAGGTTCTACTCTATTATAACATTATAAAGTGCAATAAACATTTTACATATAAATAACGAAATATTATTATCGTACCTACTTAATACTACATCATAATATAATTATTATTACTGCAATTTCTATTAAAATTTTATATTGGATTTGAGAAATTACATAAAAGTTATTGATTAATGGGAATTATCCTCTAATTTAGTCTTTAAGTAATGACTGTTTCACCTTATTCAAATTAAATCTTTCTTCAGATTGACCCATTGCCGGAAAGGTTAAATTAGTACTTTTGCCTTCTAAGTTGAGGCAGGGAAAATAAAAACCAGGTAATGAAAACTTAGTACTTGCTCTCAAAAAAACGGATGTATGTAACCACTCGCTTATTAATTTATGTCACCGTATCATTATGAACACCGTTAGTTTATAATCTATCTAGTGAGATTGTAAACTGTCGATAAATTGTGAACTGTACCGTACTGCTTACAATATAACGTATTAATTTTCGATAGTTTATAATCTATCCACGCCAAACCGTCAAATTATTAACGAACCTGCACTTATAGACAGGATGCACAATCTGTCCGATTTTATCACCCGTAAAATTGTAAACCGTCCTTGATTGGTCGGTCTTGGCGATAGCTCGTCATAACTTAGGTTATGTTCGGCGACTAACAGTTATTCATCACTGAAACTTTACTCGTTTGTTTAATGCCGCGCGGCGACCGCACGGTCGCTAAGCAGACGCCGCAAAATAGAGCAAAATGCGCTATATATATTTACATATCAAAGCTCACGTCAAGCGCATGTAACTTCATTGTCTGGAGTGGCCAGGGAGCAATGGAATGCGAGGGTGTGATAGTTTAAGAACGCGAGGTGACCGCAAACAACCCCGTGGAGACCACGCGTCGACCGCGCAGTGAACTCGCGGCGAACCCGCGGCAAACGCACAACGAATTCGCGGCGAACACGCGGTGGCCGCGTGGAGGCCGTGCGGTTGGGTAGTTCCTAGAAATTCGAATGTTGTTGTGAATAGAGTTTAAAAACTCGAGAATGTCAAAGAATATTATTGCGTCGTCTGACGGCGCCGTAAACCTCTAGGAGAAACTATTTCGTAGTTTTTTACATCACGATCTTTGAGTTTGTGGTTTTTAAACTGAGTTTGTGGTTAGCGTCCATACTTATTACGAATTTAAACTTAGTCTGTTATTGTAATGGTGTTTGTCAAAATAAATTAACATTTCGGTTTTTATTTTGCAGGATGGTGACAGAGGCTATCTCGAGGGATTAGCATCGCGGTATGCCGATTTATTTTCAACGCACTACGGAGATGTATTAGATCATCTAGAAGAGCTGAGACGGCATGAATGGGACGAGATGTCACCGCGGATGAGGGTCCTAGGCGGGCCCGGCACGCCGCAGACTCCGCCGTCAGCGAGTCCCGGTTCGCTAACGTTGAATAATCTGACCACATCGCATTCTCAGCCTATTTACGTACCTGGAAAGTATTCTGTAAGTATTAAGTTAAAAAATTGTAGCAATAGTAGTAAAAATGCCCATTACAGTGTATGAATTAAATTAAATAAAATTGGAGTATTTGCATGTTTTAGTAATACAACTTCAACATCATCGGTTCAGTAATAGTTGGAATTCGTGTTAAAAATGGTCTTTTAAGTAATCCTAAGTGTGGAGTGTTTTTGAGGCAAGTCTATCATATATTCACAAGTTTGAAAATAACATATATCAAGAAATTTCAGCAAAAAAATGAAATGATAGTAAATTATATTTCGAATTATTAATTGTTTAACATTTCATATCATGTGTTGAAAGATACATCGAAGTACAGATTTTTCGATGCATAATTTGTTTACTTCAACAAAAAATAAAATTTTCTGTTGAAGTAATTTTAATGATTTTTTTTCCTACAGCCTTCGAGTTGCCTCACCGATAAAGAGGAAGATGAAATATACGGCTTTGGTTACGGCGTATTCGGCAAACAGATGCTGCAACGGCAACAGCAACAGAAACAGCTTTTATTAGCACAGCCAACACAGCCGTTAATGCATAACCAGCAACACAACTACCAGAGGTGAGTCTTTCTTTATTTATCTTTTTTAAGAGGTAAATAACTGCATCGTATTTCTCTAGATTACGATCGTAAACTTTCAAAATTCACAACAGTTTGTTTTCTCTAGATAGGAAAAGCAATTTAACTTTTTAGAGGCTTAGCGTGGACTTAGAAATTATTAGTCAGAAGTGATTGAAGCTCGTCATTAATTTTCTTTATCATTCCTGTAAACACACTGAAGAGGAATTTCTATAGTTAACATATTTTAATTACATTCGACACGTAAGTTTTGACTCGTGTCTAAGCAATGGCTTGCGGACTTTTAAATCTTTAGTCTTTATATAGGTAGGCATTTTATCGCAGCTAACAATTCGTGGCTCAACTGGGCTGTTAACGAGAATGGCTGGGCATAGTCATAAATTATCTTGACTTTAACAGGTGTACTTGTTAGATAAGCTTTTGCGCTATATGTTTAAAATTTAATCTAAATTGAAATCAGACGTTCGATTAGCGACAGAAGCGGTCCCTCCACCGTGGATAGTTGTAACTATTAACCAGTACTATACCGGCTTGGATCTTTGCGTTAATAGGTATATGCAACTTTCTTTCGTCTTATCTTCTCTACAAGTTTTACAATTGCCCAATGGCGAAGGCAGATATTTTCATATAATATAATTTCGGCTCAGAAATACTAAACATAAAATATTGCATCAGTAATATTTGATGAAATTAACCGTTTGTATTTAGTTCTCTTGCATTAGTGTAGGAAAATTTAATAATGACTAGTATGAGTGTGATGTCAGTGATCATTACGAATTCTCCACCAACTCTCCACAACTCTTTACTCGTATCACCTCTTTCAACTTTATTAACTTTCTTTATTAAAAATAGTCTGCACAGAATTTATAATATTATTTTTCCGCTTACCAAAAGGATTGCCGTGACAAAAAATAAAGCTAACAAAACCAAATAATAAGAAGTGAAGAACTTCACAACTGTTACGACAAATGTAAAGTAAAGTAAAATGTTAAAAGACCATTATTTCTGAAATTTAACATTAAAAGCCATAAAATAATGAAATAATTTTCAAATGACAATTTCAAGCAATAATATTAAACATTACGTTTTCACCATGGATAATAAAACAGTAAGATGTCGCAACTATAATGGTGACACAATTACACTCTGCTTACAGTAGCGTATAAGCGTAGTTGATTGAATATTATATTTAAGACACATCGAAAGCGGACGGAATATACTATATGCGTAAATACGAGCTTTCAGTAAAGAGTCGTCAATATACGTATATATCTGACAGCGATGAGTGCTATATTTTCAGAGGCAAAACGTTCCAGATTATGAAAGATAATAATAATATTCTCAGACATTTCACACAGCGCCATCCAGTCGTAGAATAAGCAGCACAGCGCTTGTGTTATGGGTACTAGACAACTGATATACTACTTACATACTTTTCTTTTGTAAATAAATACATATAATACATAGACACCCAGACTCGGGGCGGGAATCGAACCCGCAACCCTCGTTTTACTTTCAGACGCGCTTAACCGTTGCGCCACGGAGGTCGTCGGAGATATACACATATATGGTCCCATGATGAAAGATGTACATGGAATTGTTTATAAAAGACTTTCACCTACTTATCTAATCAAATTTTAAAATGCCATGCGCCCATATGTGCAGTTAACACTTAATTTAAATTTTCAATACTAACTGCCCAGGTACTCTGTTATATTTATTTAAATTCAGGCCTGAACTTCGCTGAACTTAGTTAGCATTGCACGTAACATGGATAATGTAAGTAATTTTGGAAGAATTCTCGGCAAGCGTAAAGGCGTTATTTCACTACTGTCGAGACCAGAGTGAATAACTAAGTACCCCATTATTTCTCAGTATGTGCAGTAAAATAAATTCAAATTAGCTAACAGATGGACGTGTCCGCCGGCTTGAGATTCAAAGAAAAGGAACTATGAGAGAATTATCTTAATGAAAATTGTTCTAAAGAATGGTCTGCGACTTTCAATTTAATTTCAATGTAAGTAAGCATTTGTTTCGTCCGAGTGTTAAATGGCTTAAAAGTAGGATTTAAACGTAAAATGTTCTTTTGCTAAATACTTCTTTTTCAGAGACGTATACCTGTTAAAAATGTCCATTATTATCACTTTAACTATAACTGTACCATATATAATTCACTAAATAAAGTTTAATAATAACATAACTTTAATATAGGTAGATAAATCTTATAAATTTAAGAGGCAGACCTCATCGAACTGCGTTAATGGAGTGTTCAATAAATAAAATTTATTTGTAAAAAATTTAATATTTGTCCTCTCTTACTACCCTGTTAGAGTACAACGTGAAGATATGTATTTATGTATGTATGTGTATGTAAATAGTTGCCTTTTGTAATCGCTTGGAAGGCTGACCATCTGCCTTCTAAGCCGTGGTCCCAAATTCGATCCCCAATCAAATCAAATTGGAAATAAACTTTTCTAAATTGGTTTGAAGTCTGAGTATAAAAATTACATTGTTAGAAAGAACAATTTACAAAAGTTACTGGGAGCTCCCCCAGTTCGTTATGTAATACCCATAGTACAAGTTTGGTGCTTAGTTGGGGGGTCACATAATTTGTGTGATTGTCTGAAGTATTATTATATAAATTACAAAGATATATAAGTTTATAATTTTACGCTATTTCACATTTCTTATTAAAAAAAAATTATAAAACATGCATATTGCATAAGTTTATTATTTCACTATATTTCACGTTCGGGGCATACATATTATACGGAATCAACACATAACAAAGACCTTGACACTCTAGGTCTCTAGCTCATCTTCCTAACTGATTTCTTAAGTTGTATCCTTGTGCAACTTTTACGATCAACGCAGGAAGATAATATTGGCAAAGTTTATATAACATGGATTTAAAATCGTTTAAAATATAAAACATAACATATCTTCACGCTATATCCCTAAAGGGGTAGTCAGAGAGAATGCAGTACAAAGCATCGCGTTAAAACGTACTTTGTATGTAACTCAATTAATTAATTGATATTGCTTGACTAACTTTAAACGCGAACAGATACAGCCGCTTTTTAGTTGAAACGAGTAGAAGTTACGACGGATTTTGTAATAAGATAAAGCATTTTGTCGTTTCACTTTATAGGAAACTACAGTTAATGATTTTTTTAATAAATACTTATTTTCAATAAATAGTTTTAGAAAAAATTAAAGACTGCGAAATGAAAACACTGAAATGCACAAAATAATTATTATTGTTTACTACTTAAAACTCGGGTACAGAAATAAGTTTAAGAATACGATACAAAGACTTATTTCACATTTCTGAAACGGAAAATTAAATAGGAGGATCATCAAAATATGTGGACCTTCAGAAAGTTCTTTTGTTTAAGCAGTACTTTTTACTTTTTATAATAAAAATAAACGGTAGGTAGTACATAAACTTTATAGACTAACTACATCAGATCTTAACAAAATTTTTATGGGATCATCTTGAATATATACCTTTTAAAATAAAAAAAGAATCATCAAATTCGGTACATAGATAGCGAAGAGCTATCGCGTTACATAAAAAGAAAAGATATTCGGTCTTCAGATACTCGTCCCTTTTTCGAAGTCTGTTATAAATACATGCTGGTTTGAAAGAGAAAGAAAAACATATAATGTGTTTATCTTCCGGCGGTAATCGTAAAAGTCAATAAAAGGAAAAAATAATTTTTTTTTTCATCTTAGGATGCTGAAAGAATTTTTGGCACTTACATGAAAATACATTTATCAAATATTAGTTAATTAAGCTTTTACGTTTAACTGAATAATTATCTCAGCTAATTTTTTGTGTCTAACTCCCCACCCCGTCATAAATTTGTACCTACACATCGAGTATCTGCAATTGTCGTGTCAATGTCGCCTACGCTGGCGTGTTGTTTGATGCTAATTAGTTCTTTACAGCTTGCTAGTTCGTCTAATGAATTGCCTCGTAAAAGTAGTTCTCGATTACTGGGAAAGATTATTTTTTCATTATTTACAATAATAGTAGATACGTATTTTAAATAAATATCAACCGAACATCGAAGCACTTATGTGTAATAATTTCACTACTATATTATTTAAAATAAGTATCTAATTTTACCTTTTATAAATCTGCACATCAAATATATATTAACTCAATCTAAATTAAATAAGTTGATAAATTAAAAAAGAGTAGAACAATCATTCAAAACAGTTACGAGTACAATTTAGCGCTTACCTTTAATTATTTTCTAAAGTTTCTAATGTTTGCGAATCACGATATTCTGCGTCAGTCTAAGGTTTTCTTCTATTTTAAAATAGAATACTTTGTTTGAGAATTAAACAAATAAGATAATGAAATCAAGAGATAGGTAAAGAAAGGACTTAATATTGATTGCAAATTTTTAAATGAAGCTCTTGATAGGACTGCTCGAAGTCTGATACCGGTTTTTATTGAAGATATGAATGAGTACATAACATTTTAAGATAATTGCTCATGTGAAATAGTGTAATTCTTCTCTCACATAGTATGTTAAAGGGTTCCAGTTTCTAGCAGTTTCAAGGCATTAATCAAGCCAGTAAACTGTAGCTACGAACTCGTCAACGTTCCTGTAAATCAATATTAATATCCCCATGTTTAAACATGTTGCAAACTTCAAACAACATTTGAGGTGCCGAATATTTATCTTTAACGAACCCACACATATGTATGTAAATTACCTTGTAAATTATACAAACTGTTCATTGAATTAACAAGACTAAACTTTGACGACGGCTAACGAATGCTGTTTAGGTACTCTGTATTTTATTTTATTTGCATAAAAGCAAGGGTAAATTACTGAATCAAAATTGGGCACTTCCAGTTATATAGAGATATCTAGGTATATGTTTGAACAAGAAATATTTACGACGGTTATTATTCGATAAATGTTCTTAATTTGGAGACACATTTATACCAATCATGCCTCCAAATTAAGTAGGTACTACACTTGTAATATGGGGATACCACAAATGAACTGAAAAAGCAGCTAGTAACGCTTAAAGTCCAAGACTGTTTAAAGAAGGATGAGGTCTTAATTGATCTCCCTGATAATAGAACCTGGGACCCGGAGCCTTGAAAGAAGATGCACTGAACACCGCACTAAGGGACTATCTAATTATGACTTTATTAATTTTACAATTGAGGA
The DNA here is from genome assembly GCA_907165235.1 of Zeuzera pyrina. Classification (NCBI taxonomy): domain Eukaryota; kingdom Metazoa; phylum Arthropoda; class Insecta; order Lepidoptera; family Cossidae; genus Zeuzera; species Zeuzera pyrina. Next base: position 18,779,179 of record OU015624.1, read on the forward strand.
CGCACAGCTAAACAAAGCACAACTTCTTTCGATTTCAAAATTCTCTAGTATTGATTTTTGGATAACTATTAATATTTTTTTTAATCGTTGTAAGATTTTTATTAATAACAAAAAAGTACATACATATCCTAACGTTGATATTTACAAACTTAAAACTAAACATTATCTTAAATAATAGACTTCCTCAAAGTTGCCGTTTAGAAAGCTGTCATTGCTTAAGGTGCCCAGCAGACTGGCAGCACTACCTCTGAATAGCCGAACAGATTTGTTGGGGGAGAATATTAAAATATTAAATAATAAAACAATTTGTTTAAAGTGATATTTTCTATTTATATAAATATCATATTCTTTATGATATTTATATAATATTTATGAAGAATAATAAAGATTTGCTTATAAACTTTTACGGTACGAAAAACCGAGGTCGCAGTAAATTAAGTAAAAAGTCACATATTTTCGTTTTTTAAATTACTCTAAAAGTTTGCCAACGATCCTTACTTTTATCCACAATTATGTTATGTACATATATTTGCTTTTTACGGTAGCTCTCAATTTTTAAAATATCAGTCCCAAAGAGTTTAAAATGTCAGAATTTTAGTCTAATTATATTATGTATTATAAATCTTAATATACTCATTCACTTCTTATCACAGACAGTGTATTGTATGTCATATTTCAGATATGTATACTTACAATTAATAACAGTGTTTTCAAACTTTAAAACAAAAATTATTTTAAAACTTTAAACTTATGCTAAGCAAAATCTAATTTAAACACATGTCCACTTTTGTAGTCTTTTGTGTTACACCTATGTGTAACGACAAAATCCGGGTTACATAAATTAACTCGAATAAACAAAACATAGATTTCGGTAGAACAAAACATTCTCTTTCGAATGATTTAAAACATTATGCCAAAAACATTAATGACATGCAGAATGTTAAAATTTAAAAAAACGGCGTTAACTTAGTTGCCAATCCATTAAATACTGTACAATTTTTACAGAAACTTTATTTATATCGTAGACAAAGCATCTTTTTTGTTTAATTTTAATGCAATCTTTTTTAACTTTGAGTATAGTTTTTTAATTACTATTTATTTTGAGTTATATTTTTATTGTTATGAAAATAATCTGTTTAACGTCTCATTAATTATATTGTTTCCGTTTAGTGTTTTTTTTTATTTTCCCTAAATAAACAATACTCATAGTATTTTGTCAAAAATCTAATAACATTACGATATAATCTGTTGTTTTTTTTAAACTCAAACATTACAAGTGGAAAATATCATTGATGTGAACTGTCCTTTATAAATTCCTTTGTTAAGCATTATAATCCTTTGTATTACGAAATATTTGTACTCCATTGTATTTCTTTTGTGTTAAGTACAACTTTTTTGCAAATCACTCATTAATTAATTAAAGGTTTGAAATTTTGACAGAACATAGCCTATAATATATATATGGAGACACAGGAGATAGATTTCTATTGTCTCTAAGTCAATATAATTTTACAGCTTTAATCGCTCATATTTGAAAAATGCTCTTCCTAATTGATATGATGGGAAAGTTATCTTTAATAACTATTGTTCGGCTCTTATTAAATAAATATGCTGCTGTACATTTTTGTTTTAAAATGATACCTGACTGAGTTTCTTGCATAGGTTTGTTGTTGGTTTTTCTTAGTGTCCAGGTTTTCTTTTTGAACCGAACAAAAGTAGATTTTACGTTCAAAAATGCCTTGTAATTGGGTTTACTTGAATAAATTGACAGTCTTATATTTTAATTCTTTTATTATTTTTTTATGTATTAGTGCAATAACTATTTTAACCATCATAAAAACACATATCCAATTATGAAATCAAAATAATGTTCAAACGCCTTGCTTATCGTTACAGATTACTGTTCTGCTCGTGTTAAAAGTCTTGTTTTAATTCTTATATTATTTACTTTCTTTATGTATTAGTCCAATGACTATTTTAACCATTATATATAAAACATATATCCAATTTTGAAATCAAAATAATTTTAAAGCGACTTGCTAGTGAGCATTTCAATTGAATTAAATTGGTGCGGAAATCGATAGTCAGTGCATCCGCAATTTGCTGACACGACATTCTCTCATTAATTTATTGTCTTTGCGAACTAAATAAGTCATTTTCGTTTGAGTTAATTAAAATATTAATTTCCATAGCTTTATTAGTAATGTATTATGATTGGAATTATACTATTACAATGCGTACGTAATAGATATTATAAGAAATATGCTGCTGTACATTTTTGTTTTAAAATGATACCTGACTGAGTTTCTTGCATAGGTTTGTTGTCGGTTTTTCTTATTGTCCAAGTTTTCTTTTTGAACCGAACAAAAGCTGATTTGACGTTCAAAAATGCCTTGTAATTAGGTTTACTTGAATAAATTGATTTTGACTTTAATATTTCGTATAACGTTATTCTAAGCTAATTAGATGTATACATGTAACGTCTACATGAGGTTGTGCTTGTGATATTGAAAAGTGAAATAGTACAATTTTTAAAAGCGTGTTAGTTATTGGTATCGACGATAATATTATAATTGCATAAAATTTTTATGTTAAATACATAATTTTGGTTTAATACTTCTATCATAGAAAACAATTTATTTACACTTTTTTTTTTTAAATGATTACATTTTTTTTTTCTTACAAATTAAAAAAAAATTAAATGTTCTAAAACGAATAAAATAAGTAGCGTCTTTATAGTTCTGGTGCATAATATACAAACCAATTTATCATAGTTTGGATAGGGCGCTCCAAATAAAGATTATATCAAAATAATCTAAAATATACTACAAATAATAATATCAATTTGTAAAAGACTGGTCGAGGCTTCGGAAGTTTGTCGGACTGGCAGCTTTTTACGCCAACGAATCAACTTGATTATTCAAAGAGGTAATGTTACTAGCCTGCTGGACACTAAGGAATGGCAGCTTTCTAAGCGGCAACTTTGAGGAAATCTATTATTGAAGACAATGTTAAGTTTTAAGTTTGTAAATATTAACGTTAGGACATGTATGTACTTTTTTGTCATAAACAAAGTTTGTAATTAATAATGATGCCTATAATAATAGTTACAAATTATTCATTAAAATTAAGAACTTGTCGCGAGATTAAAATGCAGAAAACTTGTGAACTTCTCGTGACAATCTGTTGATTATAATTTGCACATTTTATTAAAAACATGCCGTTATTTGTGTTATTTGTTTTAGATAATGTTAATATCATTTTTATTAGGTTCACCCCTTATGTAAACTAGATCAGTTTTACATATAATGCACTGCCATTATTTATAATCTATTTCATTTTTTTCGTTTCAATACATTTTTAATATTTTTTTTGCTTCTTTATTAAGATCTAGAATTTAGCGATTTCGTTACCAATTAGAATAAAATTTCAATCAAATCAAACGCTATCGTACTATGTAATTAGTAATTACTAATGTCTGATGCCTATTAAAACCATTTTTAGAACTGAAATTAAAGCGATTGTGTCAATAAAATTGTATCATGGGTATAATAATGAAGATTCTAAGAGAAAAGACATTACCATCCGAAAGTTTTAATCAAAAGTTCGAAGTAATTTTACAGGAATAAATACAAACATGAATGCTTGATTTTATAATATTCAAAATGTCACAAGAACGTTGAAAATAATAACTATCTACATTAAGTGTCTATCTTTGTTACAGTTGTCTAAGCCCTCGATCGGCGTATTTCTACGAATTCCCTCCTAGTGGTAAGTAAATAATTTCATTTTATAGAATAACCGTTGCCTTGCCTTCGTGAGAATTTAATAACATTTTAAATTATGTTCCCTAAACTGCCTTGGGAATTGAAAAAATATTACTCGCTCGCTGAAAAAGATATCCTGTGAAATTAAAAATAAACTTTGTAAAATTTACTCTTGCTAATAAGCAGATTTATGAAGATTTTCTTTATTCTCCATGCAAGTCTTATGAGTTGTAGGTACTTATAACTCTTTCAATACAAGAGTAATTGTATTTATGAACACGAGTTGGCTTTCAAAGTATAACCAAAATTATTTATTTATTTTATTTTCTTTTTTATATTAAATGTAACTTACAGCTATTATTACACTTTATAAATTATTACATAATTAATGTAGCAGACAGGTAATTAAAAGTTTTCATCAGATAGTGAACAATAAAGGTTACTTCAAGTGTCAAGCACAATTGTAATTGTTGTATATCTGGATAATTTACATAAAATATATGAAATAATTTACCTACTGATTCCACTTGTTACTAATATGCCTCCGTGTACTACTGACGCTGTTACAGATGGATTATTAATTATTTATATTGATAATTCCGCTTTGCAATTTACTGAAATAATAACAAGATCTACTGTCATAATACTACACTCATCAAAAATGTCTAGGGATCAAGTACGTTTCAGAGTATCGCCGCAATTGAGGATTATTATTTTAACTTTTTTGGAGCGTTATTAATTCTTTTTAGTGATTTTCACTATTTGAATAAATATTTTTCTTTAAATTTTGATTAAAAATAGAAAATGAACTGTCAATCAGGATTCCTATAAAAGTGTGTAATAGCGTTTTTACAAAACCATTACAATTTCTGCATCGGAACTGAAAAAAATTGCATCGATATGGAGCGACGACATCATTTGACACGAGAAGAGATCATGAGAGCCGTCGGAATGTTGCAAGCTGGTTCCAGGCAACGTACTGTGGCTGTCGCTCTTGGCACTACACAGAGCGTCATAAGCCGTATCTGGACACGCTATTGTATCACGGGCAGCGTGGCCGAGCGACAGAGAGGACGATCTCGCATCACCACTCGCAGACAGGACCGGTACATCCAAAATATTGCTCGACGGAATTGCACTATGACCGCCATGATGTTGGCTACGAGGCTCCACAGCTCTCTAGGCTTGCTGATAAGCGACCAAACCATCCGAAATCGTTAACGTGAAGTGAGTCTGCGCTCCCGAAGCCCGCTGAGAGTTCTGCCTATAGTACCCTGCAATCGTAGGGCCCGTTTACAATGGGCTCGCGAACGCAGAAATTGGGAAGGAGAAGACTGGCGTTGTGTTTGCTTTTCCGATGAATCTCGTTTCGGTATGAGGCCGGATACAAGACGTACTCGAGTTTGAAGGGCCTCTGGACGTCAAGAACGCTTGAAATTTTGTCAGGAAGTTCATTCATATGGAGGGGGAACAATAATGGTTTGGGCCGGTATTTGGATCGGTGGAAGAACCTATCTCATTTGGATCAGGGGCAACCTCAATGCTCAGATTTATGCGGAGAGGATTGTTTCAGACGTGATCATCCCTCTGCGAAGCAGTTTGGATGATTCGTTTCGACTAATGCACGACAATGCACGTCCACACACGGCTAGAGTCGTAACACGCGCTCTTGTTGACGCTCGCCTCAACGTTCTGCCGTGGCCTGCTCAATCGCCAGACCTCAACCCAATTGAGCACGCATGGGATATGCTTCAAAGAAGAGCTCTGCCGAGTATGGATGCCGTGCATACCCCACAACAACTTTTTGATTTGTTAGAAAGAATGTGGGCGGCCATTCCTCAAAGTGATTTTGATGAACTGATTTTAAGCATGCCAAATCGCTGTAATTGTGTAATTCGTGTCAATGGTGGAAACACAGATTATTAATTTTTTTATCTTTACAATAAAAATTTTAAAAATCCTCATTTTTGCCTTTTGTTTTGCCCTTTAATTGACGACATTAACTTAGGTAAATTTCCCACAATTTGCAAAAAATGTAATTTTTCTTAATTTTTACAAAATATAGGGATAAGTTGTTAACTTAAACATAGGAATTAAAGTAAAAAGCCAGTCTGGAAGACTAGATTTGATAAATATTAATTAGATAATTTTTTATACTTATAAATGTACTTGATCCCTAGACACTTTTGATGTGTGTATTTAGAGGTACATAACAATTAAGTACCTTTATTGTATAATTATCATTGTTTTCTGAAAATAAGTTTCATAATTATTATTTGAATATTGTTTATAATAGACAGATAAAAGTTTGTCTCCAATTCCCTTCGAAATATTTTAAAAACGAAATGTAGTTACGACTGTTTCTTTATGTTTCTTTCACGTGAATCTACGAACGAATCGACTACAAATTAATGCACATAAAATTTGTAGAATTTGCAATTTATTCGGAAGAATGTAAAAATATGAGGAGACCAATTGGTAACTATTAGCTATTCGCCATTAAACGCGCGAGCAAAATCGCAGACAAAAGCGAATATTGCATAATTTTAAATTTGTTCGTTGTCTACTGTAGATCACACGCTTTATACAAACATATTATAACCTTTACGTTTTAACCCTAACAGGAAAATAGAGAGGACGGTTAAATTATGTTTCTTTTTGATATTTGTAGATAACTGTCTGGGGACTGCAAAGAAAAAAGTGACGACTTTTTCGAGACTGTTTCGAGGGTTGAAGTCCCATAGGAAAGAAAAACACGGTTCATGCTCTCCCAAGCATACACACAGTCCAAGACAAGTGCTGCCTCCACAGAGGGTAAGAACAGTATCATACTATTATATCATATACATTTATACAAATATCGTATAGTATAACGACAAAATAATTGTTTAAGTAATTGCTTTGAATGTACATGTAAAATTTGAAACCTACGCATATTTGAATAACAAACGTACAAGCATGTTTCAAATTTAGTAAATTACCACGTGAGCATATGACCAACAAGAGGAAATGTCTGATACAGTCTGTCTGTCTGTCGAACAGAAGATAGATATAATATCAGACACTTATTCTTGTTGGTCATGAAGATGCCATGTTATTTATGGTGTCTTGTATAACTGCGAATCGCAAATTTAAAATTGTGACAAGGCTCCCTAATTATTAATAATATATCCCAAACAAAATAATTTAGGTGAGTGTTACAACCAAGGTGGATACACACTTGTCTACTTGTCAACTTGAGACCGTTTCCTACATTACTATTTTACTTTGTCTTATGTGAACCCTGCTTATATTTGTGTGATGGGAATTTTCTTACAAATAGATTTTAATGTTAGTCAATAAATATTTTATCAATTAAGTATAAAGCTAAACAGATAACGCCTATAAGAACTAGAATTAGTAAACAATTACAATATTTGTGTCTTTATTTAAATTGTGAATGAAATAAGTTTCAATGACTTAAATATGGATTTACTACTCTAAGAAATTAGGGCTGTAACAAATTAAACTGTCAGAATATAATTAAGGTGTCAAAATATTTAACCTGACACTGAGGTCAATGAACTCTATTTAGAATAAAAATATTGGTTCCGTCACGTTGTAATTTATGATAGAAATTCTTTGTTTTCTAAGATTACATCGTCGTTCTCAAAATTAATTTCTCATTAAAACAAAACAGCAGTTTGTAACCGAATCTGTGTACGTCGCCCACGCCCGAGGCATCTGTTCCCCTCTTTTTTCATACATTCCCTTTGCTACCCCCATCCGCCATTATGTACATCCGACGCGTCGCCGGTCCTTCTTTGACATGCACTCGCAGCAATTAGTATGGCGCGACGTACGTACATATGTGAAAGAATAATAGTACGTACGTAAACATCAGTCTGAGAGCTGTGGATTGGTACGAGATTATAAAATCTGTTAATATAAATAATAAGCGATTTTTTCTAAATTTATTCGAAGTCACTCATTGGGTGTTCGTTGTGTAACATCAGTTTATATCTACAAGCTTAGTTAGTAAGTATTAACTATATGTAATAACAAGTGAAATAAGCGAACTTATATTTATATATTTTAACTATCAAGTCGATAGTTTTCACGGATCATCTTCGCACTGTTTTCTTTTTGGGGTAGATAGAGACAGATAACGAAATTACATCAACATAAATTTCAACTATATAGGCATTCTGTCTTACGGACGGTAAAGCAGAATGATTGTAATTTGTACAGAATTATTGTAATTTGTATAGTCACTACTTACCGCTCGCCTCACCTATAGAAGTTATTTATACTTGTAATAAGACTTGGATTTAAACAGAAATAGACGTGCTCTACCTTGGGAACGAACATTAAGTATTTCGCGGTCCTCGAATTACAACATTGACAATATTACACACTCACACACATATACTAACAATATTTACGTTCGTGTAATTGAAAAGCAATATATAAAGACAACAAGGGTAAAAAGATAGTAATTTAAGCTTTTTTTAGTTTAAGGTAACACTTTTTGTGAGACCGTGTGACGTGCGTTTTGCACGTACTGGTGTTAATTAACTTCTATTTAAGGCGACGCATCGATAAACAATCATTTCATCTAAAATAGACCTTCTGCTCTATGCAAATGTGCGCGCACTAGCTTCTGAAAAATATGAAAATACGGTTATTTTCGTTTATTTTAAAAACTGTAATTTAAAAAAATCTAACTGTAATTTTGAAGAATATGTTTAGATTAAACTATACAGAAAATTTAGAAACATAAATCGGTCCCGTTACTCAAAAAAATGTATCTGTTATAAAAGAGGTTTCTTTGATTTTTTTTTGTGTTACAAAAGTTAACCAATCGTGTATCGCAACTGGCAAAATTAAGTCAATGAAATGAAGAATCATGTTACCAAATATCACTTTTGTAGGGTTTGTAGTTACTTAGCAAAATTGTGATCCCTGCCGTCAACATTTCCAACGCGTCGTCTTAACGGTCGAGAATTTGGTGCATATCTACCTCAGTTTTTGCTTATAATAAGCCTATATCTTGTCTAACTTTTACTTACTATACAAAAAGATAAGCAGTTGGCACACCATTTTTGATTCCCTCAAAAATCATCATGAAGGGAAAGTTTCAATTTATTCATAAAAATTGTTAGCTGGGAAACCGTTTGTGTTTTAACTTATTAATTCGTAAAATTAGATTAAACCAAATAAGAGGAACGAACGTGTGTATAAGAACAAGAGTTGCGTAAATGGTGACGAGCCGTCTTAATATCCAAGTTTTATCAAGTCAGACAAGCAATTCTAAGTCGAGATACGTGTTATACGCAACTCATCTCGACTGAATTAAGTGCTACATTTTTCCACGTCCACCTATATATTTATTAATCTCCAGACTAGAGGGTGGGAGGTACGTCACCGCATGCCTTTTGAGAAATGACGCCTGCCAAAGTTAAGTCGGTTGAGCCAAGACGACGGCGCTTGAGTTATGACCGTTTGTTGAGCCAACGGATAAAGGCCATTAGGGCGCTGGGTATAATCCTTATCGGGCAACTTGCACTTAGGATTAGTGCTGTCAGAAGTTGCTTTTTTCGGTTATTGGCTGAGCTGTGTCCAGCTGTGATTAGGGGATCTGGGGTTTGTGATATTATTGGGGTTAGATACTGAACTTTAGCTACTTATTTGCCTATACCATTCCTATATCTAAGTATGGTATTTTTATAAAAATTAATCGTGCGATTTTGACTAACTCGCACAAAGGTGTCTGACGATATTTATAAAATGGAAAATTTCCAAACGCAACTTCATGATAAGACCTAGGACTTTCAACACCTAAATTTTTCTTCTAAACCTTAGGTAGGTAAATTTTTAAAGTTTTGGGATAAGAGGAGTGGGGGTTAAGAGTCAGATTCGTGTATCTATATTACAGTATCTATTGCATGTTATGTTACCAACATCTACTAAATATGAAGTTCATTAATAAAAAGGGATGTCTATATTAAAAATACATTAGAAAAAACAGTTGCGATTTTCTTTAAAACTCGCGCAGTAAATTCACTTAGTTACGTGCTGTTTCATCACCCGATGTTACGCCGCGGATAATCCGAGAATAAACTTCATTAGCCTTAATCGTTGTTTTGCCGAATTTGCTGAAAGCTTTAATGAAAACGAAGCTCGAAAAAATTTATACGTATATTCTGCCAAATACAACTGCTTTTTTGTCACATTTAAATAATGTAGGCAGTTTAGGCACTTTTGTTTTTGCAGTTTTTTATAGTAACATATAATATAGTTTATATAATACATGTCAATTTTTATTTAAAAAAATAGTAAACTTTGGGCAAATGGCGCTGATATGTTGTATATCGTAGATACCTTGAAAACAGTTACTAAAAGGTTTGCTTATAACATTTAAATTTTTTGATTCTGAAGTACATTTTTTAAACTAAACGGTAGACTCATAACAAGCACTTATAATAATAACGGATCGACCAATTCTTATAATAACGTTAATCTTTATATTCATTATACCCATATACCCTATTATTTAAAACCTTAGGGACTGCGATCGTAATCATCCAAACAGTGCAATCAGGATTATTTCACTCCATACAAAAAAAATTCATATGAATTTTTGGCCTTCGTAGTGTAGTTTAGCATAGTTATATGTCACTACTAGTTCTTTATGTCAGGTATTGTACTTTTTGCCCAATAGTTTAAAAATAACGATAGCTTAGTTGCATTGAACTTGCTTTGTATTCAAGTTTAAACCTTCATATTATCTGTTGAATTCTCATTTATTGTATTTATTATTTCGATATTATTCAATTTAATACTGTTATTCATTGTTATTAATCAAGTAATAACGTTTTTACATAGTTCTGTTGCATGTAAGAAGAATACTTGTCAGTTTTAATCTAGTTTTACTAGAAGGCACTAGATGGAGAATTTCGACTGATACCTCTATTTTCCTATATATAATGTACTCTGTGAGTGCAATCTAATTGAAACACATTCTATAGTTTTTTAACGAAGCTCGAATAAACGAAAACAAATATAAAGAAAATTCTATAATTACGTGTTTTGAATCAGGCGAAGCATATCCCTAAGGAATATAGAGGTGTTATATGATTGACGCCGATCTTCAACGTCATAATTCTTAAAGGGATGAATTGATTGGGATGCGATTTTTTTAAATCTACAGCTTTCAAATTATAATTATCGATGATTTCGTTTTATAATTTTAAAATATGTTTTACATATAGATAAGATTCTGTTACTCTGTTATAATGTAGATTAATAGAACCTTCAATTGATAATCAGGATATAACGTAATGGTAGATATTGTTTTAACGACGCACGTAAAAAAATGTCTCAACGTTGCTGAATTCAATGGCGACGCTTATAATATTAATCGCATTTTTTTATTTATTTTAGCTGTGCAGTAGTGATGGGTAGATTAGACATCTTAAACGATACGGGTTCGCATGCATGTCTAGTTCCCCGGAACTATATTCAGGTATATCGTTTGCGGGTCTGTATGGGTCATAGAGAACTTTCTTATGACTCCCGTAACGAGCGACCTATGTCATATTTTCATTTCTACACGTTCCATTCCACTTGCGGGCAAACTTTTGTTCTTACTTAGTATCCTTTGGTATGAGTCGGTTGCCGGCGGAGTAGACACTTGGTGTCCTTTGGTAAAGACTTCGATGTACATCTTTACCTCAAGGGATTAGAGTCCCCGGACATGTATCTACCCGGAACTATCCATCCCTACTGCACGTGTTGTGTGCTTCGCTAATGGAATGAGCGAGGCAGAGTCCTTTTTCATGTATGTGGTTTCAAACATTAGTTTAATTTACAGTTGTACTTTCCTACTTTCATCTACCGCATAATTTAAGCGTTTCAAATCTGCTACTGACGTACTGAGTACAAACTACTTAGGTTTAGTTCTAACTTTTTCTTACTGTTAGAAAGTCAATATTTAACTTACATTGTGTATTGGCACCTTACCTTCCAAACCGACTTCACCATACTATTCATGTTATGACTTTCATGCTTTTGATATGGACAATAAAACGTTATAGTCGTACACTGTATTGGCATTTGATAACATTTCGAGGATCGTAAATAAATGTAAGAAGTATCGAGTGAGCATCGCTGCATGTTACGAATAAATTTTCGTTTTATGGTTTTATCGATATTTTATAATGTTACTCCGATCATTGTGCAACTACATAGACATTTTTTTAATCTATCTGATTCGTTGTATTTTTTGAATGTAGAATAAAAGAATGACTTTATGTAGTTGATAAACAGATGTTTGAAGCTCCATTTGTGATACACGTGTTTTTAATTTTCATTATAAACTTTTGCGAAAAAAACGGGCACCTAATCAAAAAACCAATTTTATTGTTACCATTGCAAGCTGTCATTTCAGCAAGAGGTGGTCACATTCCATATACATTTTTTATCTGCTTTTACTTTAATACAGAAAAAACAACAAATAAACATGTTTAATTTTAATTTTGAACTTTAACAAAACTATTCCTTGCTTATTAATTTACGAAATTTTGAGGACAAGACTACCTTAAATTATCAGCCAAAATGATAGTAACAATTAAATTGGTTCTTTGCTTAGTTGCCCGTTTTTTTTTTGCAAAAGAATTTATATTTATGTTACGACTGTTTGTAGCGTTCCGTTCGAAACTCCAAAAAAGGAACACTTATTTAATCATCTTGGTATCCGTCTCACCGTCGCGTCTGTTTGTCTGTCACAGCCATTTTTCTCAGACTAATACACACCCACACGTTACACACACCTAATTACACACAATTATTACACATACACACACACACACACACACACACACACACAAACACACACACACACACACACACACACAATGATTACTATTTGGATTGCTAACTGCCTAAATTATGACTATGTTTTTGTTCTTTTTTTTTCCGGTGCCGCGATGGTAGATTTGACTTTCAAAATTGTCTCATAACTGGATTTATTTGATAAATTGATTTGATTTTTTTAATCTTTTTTTTTATTATTTTAACCTGACGTAAGTAATGTTAGGGTCTTTATTTATCTATTCCTCATTTCACCTCTTGCTCTCGTTCCTATCTTTTTCTTTTAGCTATTCTTATCTTTATTTATTACATTTAACTATCTTATATCTATTACCTTACTATCCATCCATTACACATTTGTTTACTTATCCATTACATCTTTCTATCAGATTTAATTCTCTCTTACATCTATAATTTGCATTCATTTCTAAGTCTATACACTCTATACTTATGCCTACTTATACTAATATAACAGTTCCATCACAACTTATTGCTCCTAATATCACATTTTTATTTATACATTTGTTGCTTATCATTCTATTATCACAATTTTAATTATTATTCTATTTTAATTTCTACAATAATTATATTACACCATTAAAGCTCCTTTATTGTTGTTATTTTTTTTTATCTATTTATTTCTTTTAACTACTCTCTGTACTATAACTTTGCAATATTTTAAAAACTTATCTCTGCTGTGCTTGTTGGTAATAATTGAGTGTATTGTGCTTATTTCCAGTTTATCTCCAATATCACTTTTTGCTTTTAATCTCTCGTAGCCCTACAGCGGGCACTCTACCAGGACATGAATCACACTCTCGTCCTTCCCCGTCTTGCTAGGGCACGTCGGATTCTCCTTGCGTCCGAATCTATACAGGGACTCAGAGAACCCTCCATGTCCCGTCAGAGTCTGGACCAGAATGTGATCCATGTCTATTTTTCTTACCACTGGGTAGGCGTTGGCGGCATCAGGGAAGAATATCTTGGTGACCGAGGTCGTTTTCTCACTCATATACCAACTGTTTCATTCGTCAATCGACTCCCATCTAATTTGTCGCTTGACGAATGAAACAGGATATGCGTCGTACTCCGGCCCTGTTTTCTTTCCCTGTGCCGCCCCTTTTGCCAGTTCGTCGGCGCTCTCGTTTCCGTCCAACCCTGCGTGAGCTTTTATCCAGAACAAATTTATAATTTTGCCTTGTTTTTCGATCCTATCGATCTTAGATCTTATGTCAACCACTAGGCGATGGAGGGAATTGCCACCTGCGACCGCCTCCAGTGCTGCCCACGAGTCGCTATATACTCTACAGCCGGATTCGGTGCATCCTTGAACGTACTCCACTGCCACGGACAGAGCCAATAGTTCTGTCTGGAAAACGGTGCAGCAGATATCAGCTATATATATCAAAATATTTTTTTGTTTTTTGTCAGCGTCCCCTTTCCACACCGTGTACGCCGCCCCCACCTTGCGTGGACAAATCATCAACACGCAACTGAATTACGCTACCTTCAACAATAGTTATTTGGTTTCACAGTTGATATAGTGATATAAGATAGTACTATCATTTATTATCATCAATTAATAACAATGAATTATCGTCTATGCACCCATTCCCAAAGTGGGCGATAACGCCCCCCTGTGGGCGCTGCAGGCCTAAAGGGAGGCGGTAAGAGACCCAGAAAAAAAATGGGGGCGTTGTGTTGAGGCAGAGGCCTGGGGGGTGATTTGTAATTTCATTTAGCTAGGAGGCATCTTAGACAACGACTGCATGAGCTCTCGACTCAGTAGACAAAATAAGTTTGGGAACCTAGAGTCTATAGCCTTATAAGAGGTCCTAATCTTTGTTGGACTTTTGCGACCTACGCGGTAAGATAAACAGCTGGCAAATTTTTTCCTTAATTGGAATCTCTCGTAATGTATAAAATATTGTGATCGTGTTAACTAGAGTGAATAGTAATAGAATAACATAGCAAAATAAAAACAATGAGAGAAGTGCGTGCGTGAGCGTACGTGCGATACTATATCGTAATTAATGTATTGATAACATAAATTGTTACCCGTCAGTTTAATTTCAACACAAGCTATTTCCGATAATTGTGTGTCGGTTTCAGGCACGCGAATGTACATAATCACGTATTGACGTAAAGTCAGTCATGTCAATCAGTATCAGATCTCTCAATATTTCATTACCCTTATACAGTTAGTTGCTTAATAACGATAAATAATCAGCTGAATTAAATTGATTATGAATGGAACACCATGTTAGTGTCATTTGCTATAGTACATTTGACGTGTATATTGAACCGTATAGCATATCGACAGTGATTAATAAGCACTGCATTTAATGAAACGTATGAATTAGATTAAACATTTAATAGTACGATACTATGCAATGGATACTTAATGTTACGAACACAATACATAATTTCACGCCATTTCCCGTGAATGGAGTTAAGGTGTGAATCTGTTGCGCTTTATACTTAAATACCTATTGCTACATACCTATTGCTAGAATGAGCAATAGGTATGTGGGCATACAGACAGCAAAAAAAAAGCAAAATAGTACGGTTACCATCGTATCATATTAGTTCCTTGTAAGACTACAAACAAAAAAAACAGCTGAGTAGTCTATATATTTTCGGAACGAAGTTCTTTAACGCGGCTTGCGGGAGGTTTGAGTTGGTAGAAATTGTCACATAAGGAAAAAGCCTTACGTGGGGGCAGGATACGCGCGTCGCGCGGCGCTAGGTTTTTGTTTTTGTTTTAAATCATACGTGAGTTTTATTGTCTCATTATTGCAATTTTGTAATTAAGTTTTGAGAAACTTCGTTCCTGACGGAGGTCCCCTGACCGCACACGTTTTTTCTCCGAGATCATGAATCGTGTAAGCAAACATCAAAGTAATATAAAATCGTCTGACGATCATACATTGGTATGACATCCATATCATTGCAATAAGGTCGAAACTAAATAGTGAGCTTGTACCTATGTACGTTCCGAACAATGAATAGAGTAGTATCAACCATTGACACCCAGTTTACACGCTAAATTATAAATTTTCGTTTACTGAAATGCCTTTGAAATGAACTCTGAACCCTCACTTTAGAAGGAAGATATGCCTCTACATAAAATATCCCTAATGTCGATAGCCATATATTGAGTGAAGTAATTAGTTATAACAGCTTATGTTATTATCTCATTGTTGGTCGGGGGCCAATCAAAGAATTTTTTTATAAATCGAGACGGGTCTAATTAAGCATTGACTGGAAATCGATGTTTAGTCATTCATTGGAAGTTACGCAATTAAGGCGTCAATCTCTCATTAATGATCGAAGCACAGACTAATAAAGACATAGTCAATAAATATTAACTACTTTTACCCAATTGATTTTATTTTGATGATTGAAATTTTAAAATATAATAAATTTTGACCTATAAGTATTGTGTTAGGAACCGTTGAACCAGGTTTTCGTGATACAGGAAGTACACTATGCTTATTATATACTTTACCCATGTCAAAGATTATCGACGTTTTTAGGTGTTTTTCTGAGTAAAAAAGTATAATAAAACGTAGGTAACAATCCATTATATTCGACACAAAGCTGCTGTATCCCGTGAAATCTCTGAGAGCACTTTCTGAAAATAAAATTTCAAATCGAAAGTGTGTGTGAATTTGATAACGGGCAATAAATTTTGAACGGTTCCGAGTTTAGGTTCCGCTGGGTTGTCATTATAGCGACTTCTATTGTCGGCTATTCGCATTATTCCCTTATCAAGTGCGAAGTTAATGGCTAACCTTTGTGCCTACTATGATTAATTGATTCGTCCGTATAGCCTCATTGTAATGCAGATATCCTTAGCTTTTTCTATGCTTAAGTGAGGATGATAAATGGTATGTTTTTGTCTGAGTCTCGTATCACTAGTTTGTTTGTTACGGCGCATCTAAATGTATGGTAATGAGTGCTAAGTGTTTTTTGTTCATTTCCTGTTTTCTTTGGCGCTGAGTACATTCTGGTTATGGTCTCAGACACTATATTATTAATGTTATTGGAATTTACATATCAATGACCTTTAAGATATTTAAAAGTAGATCTGTTTTTAGTGTCAGACTTTTCCATTGTTTATTTTTTTATCGTAATAATATTATGTACGGTTTTGGTATAAAAATATTAACTCTTACAAATATTTCATTAGATTGTACACTATTTTGATATTGAGACAGTGACACCAAATTGTTTACGGTTTCCAAGAAAGTTGTATTTTACACATGCCGACGGAAAAAATATTGTGCTTATTTAAATAATATTATTTTCTACATAATACTGTTCATTTTCTGTAAGACAGTGATGAAAATCTCGTTCCATAACATTTCAGTCGATAATAATTTATCACACGGCTGTTAGACGAGGCGGTCGTGATTCGTAAAAAAGTTTATAAGAAAGTTACCAGTATATTTGGATAATCTTTATGAGAAAAATGACTGGTCGGTGTCTTGATAAATGACCGAAATTTGTGTTTAACTTCACAAAAATTCATTAATTTTGAGCTCGTGTCTTCATATTTTTTATGATAATTACTTTTTGAGACGTGTTGATTTTTTATAGCTATCGACACCCAATTACCTACCCATATACCTATTTTATTGTATCTGTATATAAAAATATTTGTGTATGTAACATACTGTTTGTAAAAGTATTTCCTATACCATATAAATTGACTGATTTGAACTATACTACCTATATACTATCTCCTTCTATCACAGTAGATCCTATACAATCTTCCCTTTCTCTCAGGTCGACACACCGGACAGCGTGCTACAAAGCGGCTTGGGCTTAGGTCCCGGTCCCGACACAGCCCTGAGGTCCATGGTTGACCCTCGAGACTATGACCGCCTCCGCTTCTTACAAATGAGTGCCGCCCAACCAAACACCTTCGAAGAGACGATACATAGGGTGAGCTTAAGTGCTGTTGTAGCTATACGTATTTGACGAACGTAAAACTTAATTTTTAATTATAAGCACCGAAGTGGGATAATAACTTAATACGTAATTTAAAAGAAAATTGTCACTGATTTGCTTGTTCTTCACTTTCTAACCGACCCGTTGACACGATGTTTAATGCGTGTCTCCAAAGCTGAGGTTCCGAATTTTATTCCTAGTTAGATAAATTTAGACAGAATTCTAAATTGTCGTAAAATCTAGGTGTTAAATTAGTCCTCAGTTTGGAGTCACAATATTGAAAATTTATAAAAAATCTCTGCATAAAGCGTTCATATTTCCAGATTGAATAATTACCAATTATGACATTAAATTTTGGAACTAATATATGTAACCAGATTTCGCAAATGAATGATATCTGTTGATATATTTCCTGATTGTAATGCATAATAGCTCTTTGTTACATTTCAGTTTATCTCTTTAGGCGTGGGCCCAGTAGGTATAAGGTTAGGTGAAAGTTTGTGACAAGAAACTAGTTTCTTTTGAGTTGCGTATTGCGAATAGCGTATAAATCGCTATCATTGCGAATAAATTGATTTAAATATGTTCCACACTGTAATTATGGAAATGAAATGCAGAAATTAACGGAAAGTTATACGTATTCATTCTGAATTAAACAGTCAAATACGTGTAGCAACAAACAGCTGCTCTGTTATACTCTGGACGGCAAACAATTATTTTGAAGTACATACCTACTATTCGCTTCAATCTACATATTTATTATTCATTTATTCTAGTGAAGGTAATAATTTTCACGTTTATTTATGTTTATTTAAAAATAGTTATATTTTTACTTTATAACTTTATATTATACCTATGTATATAATATGTATGTCAACATGTATTCTTATTTTTTATTTTTTTAATAGACATCTAAATTACTTGCTTATTAGCAAAAATTATTAAAAATGTTTATTGAAGTAAGCACAAAAATAATGATTACTATGTTATAATATATTTATATTATACTGATGTGACTTATAATGCCAACAGAGTTATAACAGAGAATTTCAAAATTCTAAATTCAAATTTAAATTTTTGGCTTGAAATTTTTATGGGCATGCGCAAAGAATTGGAGGTGGACCTTAAGGCAAAGTTTAATTGGTGGTTTTATTTATGGCCTTATTCACAAAACACATGTACTGCTGTGAGTAGTGGGTGCACGACTTTGTACGCGAAATATTCACATTCATTCCCAAATTTATTTATTTAATATGATAAAGCCAATGGTTTATTTTAATACGAATGTATACCGTTTATTAAGCTGTATGAGACATTTTCGACGTAATATGTCATTCATTACTGCTACTTATAGCAAAGCTGTTAGTGTAGACTATAGTGTGTCTCATTTGTTACACGAATAGTTACAGAAGTTGTAGCTACTGGCTATAAAGTGATTTGTGGTCGCCGTAATTACACAAAAGTAGTCCATATACCGCAAGCTTAAGATACTTACAGTGTTCCCTACTTTAGTTGAACTTAATAAAGCTTTGATAAATATGCTTTTCACAGCTGTATCGAAAACCGAATAAAGCAGTTGTATTGCTGTGCGTGTGCAGGATCGCGTACAGCAACTACACTGCATTCTGTGTAACCTTTTACGTACTATGCAGTTTCATCCATACTGATATTATATACGTACTATCCAAACTAATATTATAAATTTAAAAGCCGGTCTGTAACGTTTTCATGGCTAAACCACTAGTCGATTTTGATGAAATTTGGCAAGGAGATAGTTTGATATCAGTGGACGGGCATAGGCAAATTGTTTACCAAAAAATCTATCCCTAAGGTGATTTTTATCACCTTAAGGATAAGAGTGATGAAACTTTGTATGGCACTTGGTAAATCGCTGAACCAATTACAACGAAATTTGGTACACAGATAGACTTTTTTGATTAAAAAGGCATATGCTACTGTTTTTTATCAAAATTCTACCCCTAAAAGAATGAAAAGGGGGATGAAATTTTGTACGGGAAATGCTAAACCGCTGAACCGATTATGATGAAAGAAGAACGGCAGTTCCAGTGTCGTTTTAGTTATGGAGTGTGTAAGAAATAGTACATACATTTTATAAAGCACATGCAATGGTTTATTTTCAATCGATTGGGTTTTTTTATAAAGCAGCACGAACAAAAAAATTATAAAAAAGATTGTTACATCTGTAGTAAATGAAAAATTATCAAAACGCAGAACTATGACATACTCTGTTGCCGTACTCTGTAGTTTAGTACGCAATTACAATATAGTAGCTCGTTCATTCATTTAATAACAACGATTCTATATTTTATTACATTAACAACAAAATTAGTTGATAGGGAAGTCATAGTCACGTTAGTGATGCTCTGATACTTTTCATTTTTATAATACTTACATACATATCATCATGCTGTATCCCTAACGGGGTAGTCAGAGAGGACGGAGCGCCAAGATTGGCGGTCCTTACATACTTCTTTTGCTTCCTCAAATCTCATCGTTCTCTCACACATTTTCGCCTAGGTATTCAAGTGCTTTGACATTTCCGTCAGCTAACACTGGCTATTTTAATTTCGTAAGACAGCGTTGGTCGTCCTTGGCTTCTTTTACTACTCGCTTTCGCTCTGTAGATTTTTTTCTAAATTTTCAGAGCGAAAATATCAGTATTGGAAAAAATCTCTTTCATACTAATGGCATCCTCCAGTTCCTGACCTGAGTGTGGCAATTCATTAAAATTGCTCTCAGTATCAGAAACAGAGTTGCCACTCTCATACAGTTCTCCATAGTATTCACTCCATCGCTGCAGAACATCTTTTTTATTTGTTAGCAGGTGGTTTTCTTTCGAACGCACTTTATTCGTTCTGCAAGACCACGTTGGTACTTACGTACTTCCTTTCTAACTAATTTCGAATTTTCTTTAAAGTTGTCCGACATCTTGTTTTCATCTAACACCCTACTACACATTTCACGCTTTTTTTTCTCTAGTGCTTTCGTTTCTGCTTTCTGCAGCTTATTGTCTTTTATCAAATTCTTCATACCACAGTAGTTTTTAGTAGCAAGGTGGTCTCGCCATACTTTCTTCATCTTATACGCAGACTCTTTCACCTCATCATCCTACCACACATCACGCTTATTACCGTTCCCAATCGTATTCGTTCCTCATACTTCTTTCACGGCTTCGATCACACTAACCCTAAAGTTGTGCCAACATTCTTCAACATCCTCACTCATTACTTTCAATCTATCATCAAGCTTATCGTATACTGCCCTTTAATATTCACTCCTGGTGACCGTATCTTGCAATTTCCAGCTTTTGATGCGACAGTCACAGCGCGGCACATTGTTATATTACTAAAAATAATGATATACATATTTTATTTAATACGCAAAAAAAGTAAATAAAGAATCATACGTTCTTCGAGAATGTCCTGGCAAAATTATAACCCAATGTCATGCTGTCATGTGTCATTTCGCTGTTCCACTGTCAGCTATCACCCGTGTTTTGTTATTGTTATTGCAAATTGCAATCAATTGGAATATTGGAATGACATACTAGTCTGTGGGTAATGAGTCAGGAATCAAAGTAGAAAGTTTTTTCTAACGTGTAATTGTGATTCATTTGTAATTTCTTTTAAGTTAAGTCTGCTTCTTATCATTGACTTAAAAATCATAATATGAATATAATAATCAATACGAGACTTCATGGTACTCTGTCATTCTATGTACAGTTAGTATTTCATAAACATTGCTGCGATGTGGTTGTAAGCTGTGACCTGTAGCAGTGACTAAACGTGTGGGTTGTCTTAACTAAGTATTGGATTGATACCTGTTTCATTTACAATACTTATTATGTATTACAATTTACAATACTTATTATCGAATTGAATGATACATTGCTGAATAGTAAACCATTTTGTTATTTAATTTTGTATTATTTTTTAATATCACTTTAGTACTTCACATGTATACGCATGGTTGTCTAGAAGTTTTTCAGTGAACCCCTATTTCGGAAAAATATATTGCATTTATTGCATTACATTGAATTTTATAATTACTTAGATATATTTTAAGATATTTTTATTAACCAATGCAAGCTCTTTATGGGACACTGAAACTGCATGGGTCTCTGCCAATTTTCTTTTGTACAGAGATAATATGTATGTGCTAGGACGTAGGAAAGTAGACGTAGGCAACTTTCTTTTTCAAAAAAATCTATCTCTAACCCAGGAAAGCTACGGACAACATTTCTACACGGACTAGGTCGCGAGTACAGCTTGTAGATTATAAACTACACACACTGCACCTATGGACCATAAAGCTATTTACGTTTTCTTCACCTCTATCATTTTATATATATAAAATTTCAGTGTACGTGTGTTTATAACTTTTTTACTCTTAAACGGCTTGATCGATAGATTAAGCCCCGGAAAAGGACATAAACTACTTTTTATTAATTCCACACGGACGTAGTCGCAGGCAACTTCTAGTAATACTATATTTTTAGGCACTACTTCATTACTATGGAAATATACAAAAGTGCACGTTTAAAGTACCACCATACTGCATGAAATAGCATGAAACAAAATTCTCTCTCAATATTATAAAGCTTTGTTTTTACATTAATACAATGTTATTTGTAATAATATTATTATCGATGTCATATTAAAATTTTCATTGAGTACAGATTTTTATTTGGGTTTCCTACATTTTTCCGTGCCTAAAAATATTGTTTACGTAAAAGTATTGTAATTAATGTCGGTTAATAAATAAAATATCGACTTATGTTTATTCTGCTTGAATTATAAATATGAACTGTTTTTAATAAAGGTCAATATTACGCGTAGCGATTACGGCTTTGTTTTAAAAGTACTTTATTTTTATTATTATGGTATTACGTTATTTTATTAACAACTAATTATATTTTTTCTTGTTACAGTTAAAAGTTCAAGAAGCAATGAAGAAAAAAGATAAAATAGCAAGAGAGCAAGAAGAGGTAAACTACATATACGTTTTTTCTAGATAACTGTTCAGAAATTATACCATAAAAATTCATAAATTGTAGAAACTTGCAAAATCAGTACTAAAACAATAATGTTTAAGATAACTTTTAACAATGGCAAAAGTATTTTTACAGACTTCAAAAAAATGAGGTTATCACTTCGACCCATATAATAATACTCCGTAATACTCCAGACAATTACACAGATTGTGTGACCCCAAACTAAGCAGTAAGCTTGTACTATGGGTACCACACAACGAACTCTGGGGGAGTTCTCAGTAACACCCAGACTCCAAGACAATTTAGAAAAGTTCGTTTTCTAAATTGACCTGACCGGGGATCGAACCAGGGACCCTAACTTGGAAAGCAAATGCATATACCACTGCGCCAACGGGCCAGTCAATATGTATGTAATATGTATGTAATGTTGTCAGAATTGCACAGTTTTTGCATTATGTTAGTCTATACCAGCTTCTAAGCATGTGTGCCAATTTTCATAAATGTATGTTTGTATCAAAAACTTTAAGTCGGATTGCAAAAATTATTTTTTAGTTGGACTAGATATAGTAGACTGTTTGGCTTAACAGCGTAATTCTAAAACACATTAAACAAAATTGAGCCTTATTGCCGAAATTTCGATTTTCACCGTTATTCGATTAGACTGTAATTGGATATTGTGCGGAAATAGATAAAGCTAAATTATAGGATTTTTTTATTGTAATTAAGATTGGGTTTGCCCTAAAAATTTCTGAACAAAAAAATTCAAGAAAATTGACTGTTGAAGTTGTCGACATTTTATAAAGTATATCTTATAATGTACTATATCATATGTAGATCCCTTCTCATGAAATACGTATTTTAGTAGATATATGTATATTCATAGGTATATCCCTTACAGCGGATTGCACACACATCCAACGCTAATCTGATGTGAGAGTCACAGTAACTTGTAATCTTCCAACTGGCTCGAGCATTCGACACGAACCGAACCGTGGGCTAATCGTGCCCTAATCTCAAGCTAAGCCTATTAGAGGCAGTTGTATCGCTTCCCTACGAAACTTCGGAAGCCCCTTGCTCAGCACATTTCAAGCGCTCGTAAAACTATGGGACCCTGGTACTTGGGAATATATAACATTGAAATTTTACGACAGATAATAAACTGTTTGCTGCACGAATGTGGGTAACACAGTTTGACAATTCCAATACAATCTGTCATTCCAAAAATGTTTTTACATGATACTCAATTTACGAGTACGTATGTATGTATTGTCTTGTTATGAGCCTTGTCGACATGGTATTACTTTAATTTTATTGCCAATTTATGATTTGGATATTACCTATACAGATTGAAAACAACTTCTATTGTTAAATACAACACAATTCGAGATATGTATACTATTATACAGAAATAATTTTTGAATGTTGTTCAAAAGGCGAAAATAAGTAAATTTAAATAACGCACATATTCTCTTTATTACAGAAAGATAGCCAGGTAGACAGATAGTTCATTTATTTTTTTATTCTTTACACTAATATAAATAAAACTCCATTAGAAATAATGCCTTTAAGTAATATTCATAGACACAATTATTACGTCTATGGTAACATTCATCATCATTCAGTAAAATTTATTCTTAAATTTCAACGTTTAACTAACAGACATATTTCACTAAAGGTAAAAGTTACGATTTGAAAGAGTTTTTTGTTTTTTAAACAAGTGTCAGTGAAGTGCCAGTAAATTAAATATTTTTATTGTTACAGATTTTGAGGGACATAAGACATGGTCTCATGAATATGGGGAGAGACGGCGTCAGGGGTCCTTTTGGAGGTAAGCGTTAGAACAAAATGCGCTAAACATATTAACATATTGTTAAAATACTATACATAATTAAAAATACAAATAGAGAGTTAAATAAAAGTTATGATCTGTCTAAATACTGTGTATATTGTTAACGTCAAAACAAGGATCTTTCAGTGAATTAAATTTTAATGTTATGTTTGTGTCAAAGGTGAACACCTTTCTGATTGTAATTACTCTGTAAATTACGGAGTAATTAATAATGGCTATCACCATTATTTAGGTAATTAGTTTATAACATTAATTACAATATTTTTTGCTACGTTCATTTGGTTTAATAAAGTATAATGAAATTCTCAAACGTAGTTACATAATATATGTATTTAATTAATTGCTTATATCGTTAGTCAATTTATTTTATAAGAAAAGTGAATAATGTAGTAAATCTTGTACGAAAAAAAAGTTGTTTTGACGTTTAAATACATTGACTATTTAAAAAAAGTATAATATTTGAATTAGGTCTTAAGTTTTTCTTGATATTGATTTTGTATCATTTCTGTGTGAAGGTTTGAAGGTTGTATTACTGTCACTTACATATTTATAGCAGTAAATATTAATAATGAAGGCATGTACTATTATTAAGTTAATAATAGCACTAAATTTTGAAGTCATTATTTATCAACATTTACATTTGTAAATAATAATTTTGATTGATATGTCGTGACAGCGACCTTCGAATACTCATACATGATTGTTTAGTCGCTTTCTGATGTTTTGACAAAGAAGCTTTTTTAGTCATTTATTATTCGACCTAGGCCTTATATTTTGTCTAATATCTATATAAGTTTTCTTAATATTTTAATAAACTGTCACTTAACATCACATTGTAAGAAATAACTTTTAATAGTTTCCAAATAAAATCATAATTTCGTATAAAGTATTTACTATAATTTCGTCAATTAAATACGTGTTTAATATGTATGCAAATGTATATATAAAAAATATGACGGGTTTTGGGATATCTGTAATATGACGAATTCGGTCTTCGTAAGTAATTACATGTCAATGCAACGCGTACCTACAATGATTTTTTCTAAATATATACATACTTTTAGAAGTCACCATTGCGCTGCGTTACATTGATTAAAATTACAAGCATTGAAATTACAATGATCATAAATATTTTGTCAAAATATCATAAAGTCAGCATTCAAAATTTTTATTGGCTCAATTTGGCATGTAGCTTGCACGATGTTTTTGATAAGTTAATGAAAATTTATTCAAATTTTACGGAATGCTTAAAATGTCAATGTTTATTCGTACATACGGTATGCTTTCGATGTGCATTTGTTATTGATCATTTTCATTCATTATAAACTTCCAAAATATATAATCAGTTAAAAATAGTTTTATAAATAATTCGCCAGAATAAAAAAAATCATCGCCACTCATCGAGTATTTTAATTTGCAATAAAAACGAAACGCTAAAATGCATGTTCAAAATATTTTGCATCAACCACGCACGGCTTTACGATGTTCGTACACAGCTTAAATGCAGTGTTGTCAGTGATATCGTCACTTTGTGAAAAGGCATTTTTACGGTAAACATTTTTCGCATTATATTAGCTCACATTTTTTTATTTGCTCTACTGGAAGCTACTCTAAATAGAAGTCTACACTGATATGTGACTTTGCAGACGATACTTATATGTACGATGACGAAGCGAGAGGTCTCTCAGGAAGAGGACATTGGTATGATGAACCTCCTTATGAGAGCGATCCAGAAGACTTTCTTATGGGCGGAGGAACACCGGCGGCATCCTTTCAAAATGGACGTGTGTGCTTCACGCTTAATCTCCGTAACGAACCAAGAGGCGAAGGTGTGATATCATTGAGAAGCGCCGGCGATATAAGTCTAACGAGAGCCCCTCGACGCGGATTAATAATTCCACAAAGCGGCCCCTACCCTACGACCGTGATCCCCTTGCGAACAGCGAGGGATCGAGAGAGCGGAGATTACGCCGCTTCTGATATCCAGTCGATAGGATCAAGATTGTCGGGCATTTCGTTAGAATCTAGTCGGTCAGAACGCGACTCCAGGAGAGGATATATGCAGATGTCAGGATATCGAATAGGTGTCGACCCATTATCACCCGCTTCGTCCGATTATGAAGATCAAGAAAGCGAAACGGATTCGCAGCATATAGCCACCGTACATAAGGTAATTTCGGCAGTTTCTGACATTCAGCTATCGTCTAAATATTACGCAATTTTAAACATTTATTTTGTGAGAGGTAGCCAATAAATTTGCTATTACAAATTAGTTGCTTCTAATTTGTTAACCTTGCTTGACTAACTTATTCTGTGTGCATTTTCAGTCAGCTGAAGAATGTGAAGGTGTTACGAACTTAGCAGGAAAAGTTCGAGGTCTTCGGCAAGATGTTCAAAGAAAAATATCAAGGTTGAGACAAGAAAGAGGTCCTGAAAACACAGATAGACGGACAAGTGCGGATCAAGCGTTCCCTTGTTCTAATAGTTCTTTTGAAAGTCTTCCCAGCGGATCAGGCAGTAGTGAGTGGATTTATTAAGCTATTAATCTGTGTTAATATAAACGATTTTTGTAAATATGTTTGTCTTTCCTTTCTTTTTACCATAACATCCCTTTTGTTACTTACAGATTACAATCTTATTTATTTCAATCAAGTAACTTACCTCTACTAAACGTATACCGATGTTCATTATTGTAACAAATCTCCTATCACTATCTTACAAAGATGTGTTAACAGGTATTTGCGATTTCAATGTCTTGGTCAAGGATAATTGTCTGAAATTACATTCGTAAGCCACAATATTTATGTACAGGCACACAAGCTTTGGTCCGCGCTGGTAGTAATCACTCATCTCTGTCGGCAGAAGAAAACATAGAATTAAGTCCAGCGGGGCGAAGTTTACTTGCACCGCAAATGCTGTGTCGAGCTCGAGTGCTTGTTGATTACGTGCCCAACATTTATGAAAAAGACGCCTTAAAATACAAGGTAAAGTCGTGTATCTATAAATGTAACAAATTTTTCGTTACCCCTCTGCTAATGTAAATAACGACAAAATTCAATTTGTCAACAGAAAGGAGACATCATAGAAGTAATAAACATGAACGCCTCCGGCATTTGGCGAGGTGTACTTAACAACAAAGTTGGGAACTTTAAGTTTGCCAATGTGGAAGTTCTCTCTGAAAGAGATACGGTTCGATCCAGATCATCTAAATGGTGTAAAAGTCGTGAACGACTTTGGGAGACAAGACCAAGGACAGTAGAAGAATTATTAAGAAGGATAGACTTGCCAGAATACACTGTGGCCTTTGCGAGAAACGGATATGAAGACATAGAGCTATTTAAAGAAATTGAACCCTCCGATCTGGATTATTTAGGTATAATGACTCCTGAACACAGAACTCGCATCCTTGCTGCAGTGCAACTGCTGCACCAGCTTGAATGTAAATATAACTACATATTTCATTTCAGAAATTAAGTCAGTAATATTTTTGTCCACTTTCATTGAAAATAATGTTTATCATCTAGGTGGCGAAGGAGACGGCGAGGGTGAAGGTGGAGGTTCCAGTTCCGAGGGCGGTGAGTCTCCGTTCGGGAGAAGACAATTTCCTCGTGATTCTGGATGTTACGAAGCGGGCGTCAGCGTAGGTGTCGGTGGCGTCCGAGTTCGTACGTCACCACTAGTGCACAGAGCTGATGAACCAGCACACAGGCCACCAGAACCGGCACCGCAGCCCAAACGTTCCGTTCGTCGACGGCAGCCTGACGACGCTGAATGTGATAGGATCGAGCGTTATCCTGGAACTGGTGTGGACAGACCAACGAATCGGAGTGTAGGGCTGCCGGGTGGTGCTAGAGATGACACTTGTGAATCAGATCACAGGCTGAACGTTGTCAAATTTGTAGCTGGTGGTGAGCCGTGTGCGTCAGAGAAGAGCAGTGATTCTGGTGTGAGTAGTTCATCTTTGAGTTCGGCGCACCCTCACCGTCCCTGAGCGCGGCCCGCCGCGCCCGCGCTCGCTTAGTCGTTGGCGCGGGCGCGAGCGCAAGCCGCGCCGCCGCCCGCTCTCCCCGCAGACCCCAACTACGAACCCTGCGATCTGCCAAAAGAATAAACCCAGCCAACGTTATCATTGTAATCTGATCGCTCACTCGCTCAATCAGCTTTCTAAGAATATCGTGCATATTTATCTAACGACTTTCTTCAGCAAGAAATATAAACATTTTTAGAAAGATGACTGAGATTTACATCGCTAGCCAAGACAAACAAATAAATCTTTGAAATATTACAATGCTTATTATACAATGGCATTAAAAGAGGGTGTTTGGTTAGTTCAAAATAAGACTGAGTATCCTGTCTGAACTGCCTTAATTGCTTTCCCAAGAACTGAATGTATCTTTATGTGTTTATTTATCTATTTCTTATTAAGTCCGAACAAATTAGCTTTTTCGCTGCTAAAATTCGGATTTCCGTAAAAAATTTTTTCGATAGATTATACTGTACCTTACTGTACTGTACCTTAAGTGCCAAACAAATGAGTGTCAGAAAGATGGTAAAAATTGTAAAAATGAGTATAAAATTTTGAAATTCCTCAAGGATTTTTTGCAAATGAAATTTCGCTAAGTTATAATTCAGACGTTGGCTAGGCATCATAACCCTTCAACCAGGTTTCCGATTTCGTGTTCAAACAAAACAAAAGAATTATTACATAAATGTTTACGGTGCCTCAAATGTTTAACGGTTAAAAAACCTTAAAATGTTTAACGGCTCTCCTATTAAATCCATAAAATCATCTGAAATTTTCACCGTGTATTCAGTCACAAAAATTAATACAACTTGTCCAAATTTGAGACTTCGATGTTACTAGAATGAGAGTTACATATTTATGAAATTTAGTCTAGAAAACACGGTTTTGAGTAATTCGCAGCGTTTGAGTTCGATAAAGATACTTTTTTTCGAGTTTTCATTGCTCTTATTTTCATATTAACCTTTTTTTCCTACGGCCAAGTTTTCCTTCTAGACTAAAAAACCATTTCTTTCTGATTTTAACCACCTTCCTGACTCTGTTGTTTGAAACTTAAGCGACAATTTGTGATATTATAATCATGCAAAAAAATATTTTTATGTAGAAATCTGAATTTTGGAAAAGAAAGACTATTTAACTAATATTATCGGTCTAATTGATTTTCTTTTGAGTTTTTCTTTGAAAATAAATATTTCAAATTAATATTTCATTTCGGATTCACAATAGATCTTACATCAATTTTGCAAATTTTTGAAACAATTATGGGAATGTTTCCCGTTCATAATAAATTAAGAACAATATTAAGTGAAATTATAAAATTTGAAATATATTTACCTATTTCCATGTTGTAATAATGTATAAATGATGTTAATGATAATAATTTAATATTGAATTTTTCCATTTAATGGTGATCGACATGATTAAATAATGATTTGGTGATTATGTTTCGCCATAAAGAAAATTCCGCGTGTTGAATTCATAAAGGTTTTACAATCGCTTTGTATTATCATTCCGTTAATATTCGAAGGCATATCATAAACTACGCCAATTATTATTATTTAGCTGCTTATTGTAATTAAAACTACTGAGTTCAAAGTTTCAATAGACTGTCTCATTTTAAATAATAGATTAATAATATATCTATTTGACTACTGACGTTATTTTTTTAGAAAATCAAGGACAGCTATCGATGTTTTGAACTTAGTAATTATAAATTCTAATTGATACTAAAAACATTTGTAGTGAAGGCAATAAGCCAGTAGATTACTGGGGCGTTCAAAGCGCAACATTGAATAGCAATAATTGTATATAATTCAATAGATAGGCTAATTATTGTACGTTGAGAATTTTTGTAATTTTTTAAGAGAGCTTTATGCGGTGCGCCGCATGTACAGAATAGCGCGTAGGTGCCCTTCACTGTGAAATTTTAAATTTCACTCAGATCTTCCGAATATTGGCATTTGACGTCCTTTATTGTATTTATGACTGAACTGATTCACAAATTAACCAGTTACTAATTATATTGAAGCCTTAATACTGTTTGTTTGATATGTCAGATTCATAAGTAACAAATGGAAAAAAAAAGATTTTATTATGTTTTTAGGATGTGTTTATGTCCGAATATCAGTCAACTGACTCTGAATAAAATTTACTATGTTATGTACAATTTATCTATAGAATACAATACAATAAATTTATCTATAGAATTTAATTTTAAGTTAGTTTTTTCACAATTGCATTTAAAGTTGGATGCAAATTGTTCACTTGGTTCTACACGATGTACAGCTCATAGTTAGCTAACATTCGATTTCGAATACATGCATTTTTAGAATGTCAAATGGTGTTAAAATGCACAAATCCATAGCAAATAATTTTTCACCACTATTATGTTATCGAAGTTTATATTATTTATTTTTATGCAATTCAAGTACTTTTTGAAAATCAATTTGAGATTGTTCAAATCTTGAGTCTCTTTTAGTTTCTTTAATGAGTTTTTACCTTATGAATCCCATTTTACAGTCAGTTTCAGTCATTTATATGAGAGTATTTATAACACCAACTACTGTAACGGTGTTGTTTAATTGTAAATTTTGTAAAAAAAACCGCTCTATACAACGCACTTTTCGACTAAAATTGTGAACTAGTCCGAACTATTAAATGTATATAGTTAAATGTTTGTTACTTGTATATTATAGATAGAATTATTGTTTCTTTTGACAATTATTATTGTATATTCTCTAAAATTAAATGTTAAAAAAATAATTTATTTACTTTTAAAAACATTACGTTTAAATGCTCAGGTAGAATGAAATAACCTATACGATTTTCGGATACGATTATCATTAATGAGTTGTTTTCGATAATTGTGATTATGACGATACTTAAGCTGTATATTGAACAATTTGCTTTGATTTTTAAACATATATCTGCAGTGACTGTACTTTTTTGTAGCCATATTTATATTTTTTTATTGAAACAGACCTCATGTGTAAGTTTACAAATTTGTTTACAAACATGGATTCTAAATAAATAAATCCGAAAATTTAATTTTTTTTTCTTATTATAAATTCTTTAACAAGCTCGCAGAAGGAAATGGATAGAGATCTCACGTAATGTCCATGTAGTACCTACGTTACCATTACGTAACTCTCATCTATTCGAATGATTTATTTTTCGTGTATTTTATTATTTTACACCTTCCTTAATGAGATGGCCCAAGGGGTTGACCATATAGAGTAAGCTTCTTAATATTGTGCAAAAAATCGCACATTGACGCCGCTTTTAGCAATAAGAATTTGGAATTTCAAGTAGTATAGGAAAACCATTTAGTAATCAGGTTACTAGCGAATCGCCAGTTTTTTGCTCTAAAGAGCAAAGTAAGGTTACATATTTAAAAAATAAAAACATGACAGTTTTAGGATGTCCAGTCTGTCTGCTGGTCTGTTTGATTCGGACCGTTAGGCCTAGGAAAACTAGATAGTAACAGTTAGCTAGTAAGTAATTAATCTATTGTAACAGATTGCTAGCTTACACCAATTTCTTGCTAGTTGAGAAGAGCAAAGAAGCAACTATAACCAAAATAGTAAAAAAGTGTTCCGCTTATAGTTTCTAACCATCCGTCTTTTTTACCGACTACAAAATAAGGAGCAAGTTCTCAATTCGTCTGTATGTATTTTTTTCCAATCGTCAAATCCATGTGCAACAACAGGAAGTCTACTAGTTTGATAGGTTTGGCACCGACTTCAGTAACTGTCAAATTTAAATAAAACTAAAAAAATAAATTAAATTTAAATTTATATAGCCATTTGCATCGTATTTATAAAGTTATTTTTGTACTTGAGTTTTGATTAGTAAAGAGTATATTTATTTCGTACTTTTCAGTATTTTTTTTTAAAGTCGGTTCAATTTATTCTTAAAAAGTTTTCATTTAATCCCATAGCCAATTTATTCCTATATCTTCAGATATAGGAATATACTGAGCTGAATGCAACGTAACGTAAACTGGTCAGCAACCCGCAACCAGTAATTTACTTCGGCATCAATTTTTTTAGATGTTTCATTTAACATCTACTTTATCCAAAATTGCTACGAAATCATAATATTTAATTGAAATTTTCGAGGAATAAGAAAATATTGTACATTCTTTATAGCATTTCCTGCTTCAATATTAAATTTGTTTATGCACTTAAGTTGCTAAACAAGAAATACCTCCCCACAAGCTATTAATCTATGTTATTGTCCTCTCAATAAAGCTAATTACTCTATTATAAAATGTGCAATAGTAATTTGTTTGTATGCGTTTAGAAATGTACATGGTTATAATAATATAATCATCCTGCATAAATAATAAGAATATATTTTTTATTCATCAAACAAAAAGCCAGTGCTTCACAACCGGTGATACTCGGACCACTAGAAGTCCGCGAGAACTAAAGGTGCGCCATGAACGTTATAATCTTGTAATGAGTTATGTAATATAGTCCTAAAATTACTCAACTTGTAAAAAGGATGGAAGCTTAAAAATCTTATTAATATTTTATATTAAAAAGGCATTTTTGTATAAATACATTAAAATAATTCTGCTCTTAAGTCGAAAATCCTTATACAACAAACACGTCACCTGGTAAAAAAAAAGGTTGGGAACCACTGTAATCGACTTTTAATATAATTTTACGATGAAAGCAGAGACTAATTTAAAAAAGAAAACGTAATTAACGTAAAATTTGATGAGCGAGGTAGTAAAAGATCGATTTTTATTATTAATAAAATATTCGGTAAAGTCAAGCGTGACTTTGATTCATACTCAGAGATCTCCTACATACTATACTTATAAAATAGTAAAATGAATTAATTTTTAAATATGTGTGAGACCTATATATTTTGCATATTTTGGGAACTTTATATATTATTTATATATTTAATATAATATATTTTAGGAACGGTAGGGGTTGTATGAATAAGATTTTCTCGCTTCGCGTTATCCTGGGGAAGTTTCTGGCCATAGGTCAGAAAGTTTTCTGCGTTTTCGTGGATCTTGAAAAAGTATTCGATAGAGTAGTGCGAAAGAAACTGTGGAGTCTTCTGCTTGATGGCGTGGATGGCCCCTTACTGCAGGTTGTGAAGTCATTATATCGAGACCACAGAGCCTTTGTAAGGATAGATGGTGACATGTCGCCCTGGTTCAAAGTCTGTTCAGGCGTCAGACAGGGCTGTGTGGTGTCAGCCTGGCTTTTCGTGCTGTATTTGGGCAGTTGCCTCCAGACATTGAAAGGTAGTATGAGTGGTATGACATGTGATGATACAGTGGTAAACTGTTTATTGTACGCTGACGATGCTGTGCTCATAACACCATCAGAAGCCGATTTGCGGATACTAGTCATGTACATGAAAGAAGAATCTAAAGTGAAAAGATTGAATATGAATGTGAACAAAACTAAGGTTCTGGTATTTGAAAGGGAAGCGGTACAGACGAAATGTGAGATTTGGGTACATGGAAAATGTCTAGAACAAGTGAATGAAATTGTATATCTGGGGAGTGCGTTTTCCAGGGATGGAAGATGTGATTTGGATGTAGAGAGGTGGCAGTAAAGTGAACGGTGCTCTGTCCGCTTTAGTAGGCAGTGTGAATATATCTATCACAGCCAAAATGGCCATCTACAATGCGGTGTTGGTTTCAATTTTACTGTACGGTAGAGAGGCCTGGATATGCCCGAAATCGAGTGAAAGTATGATAAATGCGGTAGAAATGCGATCTGTTAGAAATATGTGCGGTGTCACCCTTGCGGACATGATAAGCAACGAAGAGATACGCAGTATGACAAGGTTGCACGACAGTATTATTGTAAAAATATGTGAGGAGAAAGATGAGATTTGAGGAAGCGAAACAAGTATGTAAGGATCGCTACCCTTAACGGCTCCGTCCTCTCTGACTACCCCTTTGGGGATATAGCACGAAGTTGTATGTATCTATCAGACCTAGGATTTCCGTTATAGTTTTCTTGTAATGTTATGTTTCTGACTCTTTGAAAATTTTTGATGTAGTAGATAATTTCGGAGATATTGTTGAGCATTACATACTTAGTTTCCAAGTAATTGTGTAGTTTTTTAATTTTTGTTTATCTTTGTCGTACGGAACTCTGAAGTTTTTATTATTTACCACTAATTACGTAAACATGTCTATAACGAGCAGTGATTAAATACTGGACATAAACAACATGTGACTGACTGATACCGTGTTGAACGAAAGCGAAAAAGTTAAGAGATATTATTTGAGTTAAGCGAAGCGTGCTTTCGTCCTGAGCAGCTAGACAAGTGGCGAACGCTTCGTATAACCGAAACGCTTTCTAGTGTTATTGCTCGGTAAAAGTGCCATTTGGCTATGTTTTACACAGCCGTTTTCACATGCCTTTACTTTTCGTTTGATTTAATAGAAAGTTAATAACGTTTGACTACCAATTTAAAACTCGTTATGCTAGATCACGTAGTGTTTTTCGTTCTTTTATACTAGCGTTTACAGCAATTGAGCCACCTGTCTAGGACCGCAGGCAATATTAGTAGAGCGAAGAGTGGCGCAGGTATAATGCGCAGACAGTTTTCAAGAGCAAGCAGTTTCAGTTTGTCGACAGTCTCCAAAAATAGTTATCGGCATGTAGTTTTTGTCATTCACTATTAAGATCTGTAACGACTATTAATAAGTGTGGATTGTATTTTAACTGGTATTTATTGAAAATGAAGAATAATAATAATATTAATGCACCAGACAATACACACCAATCATCTAATCTCAAGCTAGGATAGTCCCTGTGCTATGAAAACCAGACGACGATTACTGGGGCGTCTCCCAGTACACCCAGATTTGAAACAATCCAGAAAAGGTAATTTTCTAAATTGACCCGACCGGGAATCGAACACGGTACCTTCCGCGTTCGGGTTGACGTCTACACCCCTGCACCGTCTAGATCCTCAAATATAAAGGTGGCACTCCACATGGCTATTTGTATTTGCGTATTTGGCATATTTGGCAAACAATTACCACGTGTGGACAGTATATTTGACAAAGTATTGGCCTTATTTGCCTATTTGACAAATATGGCCAATACCAAATACGCGTTACCGTGCGCTTGTCGGTTTCTCGACGCACATCAAAGGGGTCAAATAGGCAAATACGCAAATAAACCGTCTACACAATGGCCATATTCAGAAGCGCACACGCCGTGGATCTGTATGAGCGTGCAGTATTTTGTGTCTGTGTTGTGAGCGCGAACTGGAACAATTATTGAAAATGCAAATTTTTATGCATAGTCAGCATCCACCAGCGCCTTGCGCTCCATGATCTTTTCACTACTTTGTATTTTTTCACGCACTGCATGTAATAGTTACATGCATTTAAATAATAAAATTCCGCTGCAAGTTAAACACGTCCATAGTTTTGGTGAACACATTTCCTTCTGCTGCCAAATATTTGTGTGTTTGTTATTTGGCTGCCATGTATGGATGGTCGTATTTGCCTGTATTTGCATGTTTGCGAGTACGTCATATATTTTTCCAAATACAACAAACACCCAATAGCGAATACAAATAGCCATGTGAAGTGCCACCATAATAAACACAGAAGTAGGAAGATGTAGAAGTAGAATATAGTTCCTACTTCTATAATAATAAACAACTACGAACAATGTCGTGCGCGCGAGCCTATATTGGAAGTTTATAATCGAGTGCTAACTAATAGTGTTGGCTCCAGATCTTTCGGTTTTCGTCATGATCCGAACTTTTCAGACTATTCGCGAGTAGCGACATTCGCTAACATCCAAAAGTCGTTTTCGGGTAGAAAAGGTTGTGTGCTGTTTGCTAATGCGACGATATTTGTTTATTGAGATATAATAATAATAATACTCCACACAATTACACAGATTGTATGACGCCAAACTAAGCAGTAAGCTTGTACTACTATGGGTACCACACAACGAACTCTGGGGAGCTCCCAGTAACACCCAGACTCCAAGCTAATTTAGAAAAGTTCGTTTCCTAAATGGACCTGACCGGGGATCGAACCCGGGACCCTAAGCTTGGAAAGCATATGCATATGCCACTGCGCCAACGGGCCAGTCATGATATCAATGGCAGAATTCGTTTCTTCCTAGAAAAACTTTGGAGCAGTTTGGTAATGCACTTCATACCTTCATGACCCTTTGTTTAACTCGAGCTATACCTGAACGACGACCCACGCTTTGCGCGATTCAACCAACATGATAAGACCAATCATAGTCTGTGATGGAACCAAAATTCAATTGATAAATCCAATGTCAGTAATAATCTTATAGCAACCATACCAAGACATATTTTTTGAATTAATTCAGTTCAATAATTAAGTCAGTCAGGTGTAATTTTAAAGTTAAGCAATTCAAATAAGCCGGATTATTTGTAAATACAACACAGATCTATTTAAAAAAAGCTATCGACCGCCATTTCTTTAAAAAATAGACACATGAGCAACCATTTCCCTAACGGGGTAGACATACTTTTTTACTTTCCCAATTTCCTTATTTTCGCCAAGGTATTTGTGCCTTTAATATTTACGTCACATAACGTTCTGGCTGTTTGTTCTTCATAAGTCAGATTCGGTTTTTCTTGACTTCTACTATAAGAAGTCTTTTTATTTCGCCTACGATAGTACGTTAATCTTGAATCCACTCGTACACCCTATATGTTTGCGAAATTGTGTAAAGAGAACGTTTAAGTTTGAAAAATCGCTGGGCGCACCGTCCTCTTTGCATACCTCATTAGAGACAGTGTAAAGATAATGTAAACTATATGGCGAAAAAATGTTCGGCTAAAGTCCATTTTTTTTTAATTTGGATCTCTCGTTTTCTTTATTATTATCATTCGCTGTTTAATTATCATTTAATAAGTATCGTTCGAGCAGAATTCATTATTCATCGCTCAAAAGTCGCCTCAACGTTTTCTTAATAAAGAATAATTAATGACTTGAAATCAGTAGTAAAGCAGAAACAAATAAATATGATATTATATCTCTATTTAACTTTCAATTTATTAATGGATTATTCATATTCAATATCGTAGGTCATATCAACCGGCTAGATACTAAACTCCCCATAATTGTTGGATTATCGATTTGAAAACACGCTTTAAGATAACAACGAGACGGTCGTGAATTAATACCAGTAATACGTCTTTCATTAGGGAACCTGTTCATTACACGAAATAAATTTACGGATTTTATTCATAATATAATATAAATATACAAACTTCTTGACGGTTAACAGTGTATATTCTGCGATGTAACAAAAGATAATAAAACTAAAATTTTATTGGTCGTTTTTAAATATTCAAGTATAAGTAAAATATAAACAAAATCTGTGGTAATGTATATGTAGGTAATATAACATTTTAGAATTGTTGTGTTTAATGCTGATTTGAAGTACGACTGTACATACCACAGTTTGTGTCATTTACACATTGACGTTAAATCAATGAATTTAAATTAATTAATTGAAATAAAACTTACTAAAACATATTTTTAATACAAAATTTATCATTTTTTGAAAAAAACCTGTACCGAAAAATCAGCCAGAAAAATGCGAATGTCACATTTTATTCAACAAATCCATATTTTGACGAATGTAAAATAAAGTAAAGAAGTATGTCTTTTTCCAAGTTGTGTACCAGGTCACTAATATTTTATGTGCTTGTAATTATACAACGTACACGTCAATGAGTTATGACTACTCATAGTGGGCTCCTTTATCACAAGCTTCCGTCCATTTTTCAGTTAGCACGATTATAAATCTTGCCGATTGTACGGCACCTATGGGAATTTCTTTGCAAGCAATTCTTCGCGCAGCAAAATATTCTATTAAATTTCCAGATTGTTGGAGTAATAAGTTTGAAGGTTAGAGTTCAAATTGTATGCCTTTGTAAATTAGATTGAACAGAGGAAAACCTGTTATGGCAATAATTAACTAAGTTATTTTAAATTATAGGCACTCATTGTAGGAAACAAAGATGTATTTATTGATTTATTCAAAAATTTTATGATATGTGTATAAAATATGATGTATTACATAATATGTAGATCTACATATACCTCAATACGTAGGTATAGGTATTGAATCACTGATACGTACAATATTTCTTTTTAAATGATAAAGGATCATTTGTTTAAAAGCGTCTCGTCTATAGGTCGAAAAATTGCGCGACCCATTTTGTATTTGAAAAAAATTGTGCACACCCAATACTTTTTACTTAGAAGATTGCTAATATCCCTATTTTCTTTAAAAGGATTCCTCCTCCAAAAACATAAAATAGTTTGCAATATAAAAAGCCTACGAAACATCTCACATAAAACTTTTTAAGAGACGATGTAAAACTTTGAAAAGGGGGTCGCGAGACGTTTCACTCTTAAAAATTATAGTTATGTTCTTATGGGTACAAGCAGCGTTTAATATATGCAACGGCTAAAGTCAATTTGGCAAATGCATGAGCTGGCATCTCTGTTTACTGCTTACGTGTTTGTTTTCGAACACATTGTACATTGCTGGTTTACAACACTATTTATGTGGGAATTTACGATGTCGGGGTTATAACAGACAGCTTCGAATATGTAAATATCTATAAAGATACGTTCGCGGTGAATATATGAACGATCAAGGATGCTGTGTTCAAGAATATAAATACTAACGATGAGAACTTGTGTAATGTAATAACTAAACAACTGAGATCAAACAAAAAGCAAACTATTAAAACAGCAATTTAATTTATGAACTGATTAAAGAAAATGTGTAAAGATATGGTGATATAATAACATGGAACATAATATAACAAATTTTCTTCGTAGAGTAGAATGATAATAATATATCTCTCTCTCTCTCATTCTGAATTTACAAATACTTTAAAGTTTTCAGAACCGTTATAATCGATTTAACGTTTAAAAATACCTGAGGTAATGTGGTTTAATTGAATAATTGCGGAATGATGTAACTTTGAACACAAAAATAAACTTTATAAAATGTAAATTGGCATACAGTTTAAAAGCTATAGGTAAGGCATGCCGTACTTAATTATTGAATACGGGTATACTCACGTCCAATCGATATAGGTACCGACTAGTTTCGGACCTATTGGAGGTCCATCATCAGGGTGAGTGGGATGAGTTCGCGGACGCGCCCCGTCTCGCACTGCGCGCCTGAGCTCGCAACGCGCGGCTTGACAGGGCGGGGCGCGGTGGTGACGGACTCGGCCAGACCGATGCGTTTACGTCATTGTTGGTGTTTCGTTATCGTTATCGTGAGTACATTTTGTGAGCCCGTAAACACCAATAGTGACGTAAACGCATCGGTCTCGCCGAGTTCGTCACCATCGCCGGCGCACCCCGCGCCCCGCGCCTTGTCAAGCCGCGCGTTGCGAGCTCAGGCGCGCAGTGAGAGACGGGGCGCGTCCGCGAACTCATCCCACTCACCCTGATGATGGACCTCCAATAGGTCCGAAACTAGTCGGTACCATACCGATTGGACTAGAGTATAGCCGTATTCAATAATTAGTTTGTTAATAATGTCTCACGAAAGTTTTATTAATTACATGCTGTACTTTTCTCACATATACAGAACTAAATAATGGATGTAAGTGATATAATTGTTTCGTTGGTTATTATTACATTATGCATATCTACTTTAATGAATATAAAACTAGATATACGATTTTACTTAAGAATTTATTGATGGGGTTCCGTATTTGCATTAGCAAGAGTAAATAAGAAAACAAGGTACTTAAACTTGTCCTGCGTCTGGGGAA
The DNA here is from genome assembly GCA_907165235.1 of Zeuzera pyrina. Taxonomy (NCBI): domain Eukaryota; kingdom Metazoa; phylum Arthropoda; class Insecta; order Lepidoptera; family Cossidae; genus Zeuzera; species Zeuzera pyrina. Next base: position 18,819,450 of record OU015624.1, read on the forward strand.
CATTGCTATAAAGTTCGTACAGCAATAATTAAGAATTAAAAATATAAAAAATTGAAAAAATATATGGAAATGAACCATAGTAAAGTATTGGCACACCGAATCATTACAGTTTTATATTAAAATGGCTAAATACGGAATACAGTCTCCTTATTATACTTTACTAAAAACAATGATTTATAAAAGTCATAGTTTTAAGACTAGTGAGTTTTAAAAGCTAAATTAAACATGTTTCGAATTATAGTTCAACAAATTCGCTGTCTGTGTGTAGTCGACGAGTCATTGGCGAGCTCTGTGTAGGTAATTGCGGATTGCTGCTCCCACTCCTCACAGGTGGTCTAAAAGGAATGCTAATGTACTCCAAGTGCCATTATTTCTACCCAGACCGGCACTTTTAATAATCAATGTTTACGTAAAGTAAATTGTTCGCTGGTTAAGAATTAAGTGTGCTTTTTGTTAAATTGAGTATATTTAAATAATTAAAATACTGTTAGTTATTTAAGTATATTGAATTAACTAAACCGTTATAATCATACCATTAATAAATTGTTTTCAGGATTTCGTACTACACACAATTTACTATGTAATGTAAAATTAAAATAAAATTAATCAATGAATCGTAATGGAAAGAAAAAGAAATATTTACGAAATAGTAATACCGTATAAGTAGACGATATAATCGAGTTTGTTAAACATAGATTTAACAAAACTCGATTACTTAAAAACAACATTAAATCATGCTGTTTATGTAACTTAATAACTACGTTAAATACTAGTACAGTTTGTTTTTTATTTTCCATAATACGCAGCTTACATAACACAGTACTTAAATCATATTTCACTACAGGTGGCCGAGGTTCCTGCTATAATTTTCCAAATGGCTCGGCGATCTTGCTAATCGATGTAAGTATCGATAAGTCACGGAGAAGCCAACAATTTGCGAGCACTAAACACTTGCTCCATAAGTATGGTTTTGCTTGGAGTACATATAAAATATAATATATTTTCACAAGCTTCAAAAATTTTCTAGTTTGAGAACACTTAATGCGTAACGTAGTGTTTTTTTCCTGTTTTTGATTGCTAAGTACAAAGTTCAAGATTTCGAAAACCAAGCTTTAACAAATAGCAGCGAATAGCGTTTACTAACGTAAATGTAACAACGGATATTTCTTTTTTCGCTAACCTGGTGAATACCGTCGAGTTGTGAAAAAAATTCAAACAATAAAAGTCAGAGGATGCGAGAGCAGCGTTTAGCAACGCCCTTGCCATAAAATTAAATGGAAAAAGGGCTTTTTCACAAACGCGTTTGTACGTGCAACTTTTGAACGAGACACTACAGAGATTTCGCTTAAAGTTATGAAAAATTGCATAAGTTAAAACTTCCAACGAGATAACTTCATAGTTATTAACGTTTGTGTAGTTACATTTGACAGAAGTTAATAATAATTTGAAATTAAAATTTCAACTTCAATTCTAGAAAGTAGTTTTCACCTGAATATTCCGAAAATTCTAATTTTCAAACTGTTTAAAAAATACTGAATTCATGAAATCTTGATTGTAATATGTGTATAGATAGATGGCTATTTGTATAAAATATACATTGTCAAAAGTTACAGTTTTAAAATTCATTATTTTTGACTACAAAAAGATCTGTCAACAAAATTCAATTTCAAGTTATTTTAATTTTATAGAATTTGTATAATTATTTTAGAAGTCTTTGTGCCATTAAGGTCCTTATTCGATTAGTTTTCTTTACATATGTTTCGTTCAATGAAAAGAGCCAGTGACACAATCCTTAGTCATCTCATCACCACTTACAACTTGACGGAGAAATCGATTTACGCTCAACAATGTCGAGTGTCGATTGCCGAGGGACCCAATCGCGTTGTGACAGCGGCGCGGATATTAACCACTCGATAGCTAATTGTTCCCAGTTCAATTATCGAACAACTGTCAACGGGATATCAGTAAAGAAAAAAAGTTTACCGTAAACTCGATTATCAATTTGTTAAATCGACAATTGTTGAATCGGTTCTTCAGTACAACTCCAATGCCGGTTTATTTCCATATCAACAATATTTACTTATTTAGAATTTTATTTCAATATTACTTGTACTTTTAGCGAAATTTAATTTTGAATTTGAATTTTCTCATTATTTTTATTAAACATATCTATACAACGAGTTATTATTTTATTTACACAGCAGTGTGTCACATGAAATAAACGAGTGATAATAATACAAGCGAATGTCCTTATTAGTGTCACAGAAACATCGAGGATTCATTTCTTCGCGATGCAATCGCTTATTGATTTTTTTATTTATATTCTTCATATCAAGTTAAGTGCATTGACCTGCAGTTCGCAAGAATTGTTATATATTCAGAAACAAGTATCGTAACAAATGTTAAACTTTTTACTTTTCGCTTAGTTCAAGTGTTTTAGTTTATGGATTTTTAATTGCGAACATTTTACCAATGACTGTAAAAGTTACATATTAGAAAAGAAATACTGCAATATAATAAAATAAATTTATACTTTCTTCTTTATGTATACTTTCACATACATAGGCCCATAACTTCAAGCTATTACTCATTCAAGGTGGATAGCCCTCAGCATAAATATTTGTGCTTATTAACGGCAAAGCAGAACCATGCCGTAGCAAGCTGTTAGCTAGTCGTATATTCTTATGGCAAAAGCCTATCAATCGCTCAGCTCATTTTTACGGCTTGCGCGAGAAGATAGCACCTGGTACATTCAGGTTTTTTTCTTTTACTGTGTTTTGATATTACTTTAGTTGTGCTTAGAGATGGCACTAGAAACAGAAGTAATTTTTTTTTATTTTTTTGCCTACTTTATCAATTTTTTGAGAGAAATATTATCTGAAGATCTGTACATAACCATGCATATTTGTATAATGATATGTTAATTCAATTGCTTTAACTTAGGTACTATATTTACTGTAGTAAATAAAAAGGCTATTTAAACGTTTTGTTTTCCGACTTTTATTCAAAACATGCACGAAAAGATAATACGCAACAGATAAAAACAATTTTTATGTAAATGCACGGGCATAACCAACACATTCCTCTACACCTAATTATTCAACATGGAATTCTCATTTCCATTGTTTTGATTAACTCCGTAGGGAGTTAAAAGAGTCGGTTAGCTGGCAGGCAATCAACTGGTACTTATATTAAAATTTATCCAAATAATAACTTTATTGATTAGCTATATAGTTTCTGGGAATGTTGTGAACACTATTTTTTGCTATCACTAGGAAGGATAATGTTATCTAAGTTTCGGAATATTTATAATCTCTTTTTTTAAGAATTTCCGTGATGGCTTAGACAAGATGTCTGACTGATAAGTCATGAGTTGAAACCGCCGTCCTATAATTTAGATACATATATAAAAAATAAAGTTTTATTAGTTTTATAAAATAATAAGTGTAGGAATAATATGAATGCTATGTACTTTAGTCAGTTTTATTTCGTTAGTTTGTTGTTAAGAGTACTACAATAAAAATAATAGGTTATGTGTTAAATCACAATGTCAATTTAGACCCTTGATTTAGATACCACTGGATCACACATCTATTACCTTTGTGAAGGGTGATAGGACGCGACGTTACTTATTAGTCTTCATGATTGCAACAAATATCGAATCATAATTTTATGTGTTCAAGGTGGAATTTTAAATATTTATTTTTTTATTATTTTTTTTATTTACTATTTATTGCAAATATATATTTAACAATACGTAAATATGACAGCAGAATGGTGTTATATCTGAAATATTTCCTCCAAGTCCAAGAGACATGATAGATGAGGTTAAACAAAATCAGATGTAGTAACATTAACTACTAGGCGCATTATATCTTAATAAAATAATGTTTTTAAATACATATAACTCCGGTTCATAGCGTATTAAATAAAAAATAACTTAAATAAGATTTTGTAGCATACGAAATATTGTAACTGTAATATTTAGTTATTAACATGTTTAATACATATGAAGTTTTTTAGGGTCCCGTAGTGAAACGAAAAATCAGAACCTTTATGTTTAATTTCGTCATGTTTGTCTGTCCGGCCTTCTATTACAGCAGTATTATTCCGCCATATTAACGGTTAAGGAACTGAAACCAAATAAAAAAATTTCTTTTTATTTCAGTGAATTTTGGTTCATTTTCGAAATCTAATTATGTGATAAAAAGGCCATGAAATGAAGTATAAAATACCGTGGTAAATTTATTTTACTACACCTTTATAAACTAAATAATGGCATTCGAAGTACTTACATACCGCACGTTTTTTTTTTATTTATGAGGACACATATTTTGTAAACCAGGCTTGCCACTGCAAAAATATTTTGTATTTATGTCGAGAACATGTACAGATATAACATACTCAAATATAACTGAAATCGGATACTTGAACCCTTTTTTCCTGTACATTTCACGTGAAATCTATGTCAATTTACTCAAAAAAATGACAAGTACAACTAAAATAATAACAGAAATAACAGTAATACAGAAACGTAAAATAATAAACAAAAATATGAAAGACAAATAAAAATTCAGTAATTCCATTTAAGTATTTATATTTATTTAAATTTTACGTCTTTATTTATTAAATTTAATTCCTGACTTATCCGAAACTGTTTTGGAACCCTAAGTTAATGCATCCCAATACGTTTTCAGCCGGTTTCTGTGATTTTATTTATAGCGTAGGTGTAATCCCCAAGAAAGTATATTGTATTGTATTATTACCCTGATTTATGTCAAATTCCATAGTCTTATTAGTACATTTAAAAGATAATTAGAAATGTTCTTAAATTTTATCCAGTTTAAAAATTTCTTGTTTATGAAATAAATTACCAAAGTGATATCTATTCGATTGATACAAAATTGAAGCCGGAGTTTCACCTTCAAAAAGGACATGGTATCAAGAAATAAGTAGGTACTTCAAAAGAAGGTTCATCACGCAAGCCTTTTGTTACGTTACGTTAAACACGAGACACACAGTGAACGCGTTAAGCGAACAAAATTTATTACCAGGTACCTTACTACTTCTATATATCAACGTCTCTCTGTCTGTTCGTTTAATTTTTTTTTCACGCGAGAACCATTTATCCGATTCTCATGTTTTTTTTAAAATTCATCGCTATGTTATGAGGCCAGGTTATGGGACATATTATTTGGTTACATAAAGTAACATACGAAATAAGCCAAGACAATCTGGAATAATGTACCTTTCAAATGGCGAAATAATTTTTCAAATAGGTGCAGTGCTTCCGGAGATTACCCTCCACATACATACAGTCACAAAATTCGTACTTTCTATAAAATATTACTAGTGTAGATATTAGCAATAACTCTTTTTAAAACTGTAAGAAAGCTTAAAGCTTCAGGCGTAACTGGAAGTGTATATAGAATTTGTATTAACATTATTTTAAAAGTTAGGACCTATTTAATTTCGGCCTATACTTAGAAACGGCTGAATCGATTTCAACATGACATTCACAGGAAAATGAAACTAGGGGAAAATGTCTGAGGAGAATGATGAGATTTGAAGAAGCGAAAGAAGTATGTAAGGACCGCGACGCTTGGCGCTCCGTCCTCTCTGACTACCCCGTTGGGGATACGGCGTGAAGATATGTATGTATGTATGTATTCACAGGAAGATAGGGAATTTTTCAAAAAAATAACCCGAGAGGTACGCATAACACTAATGGGAACCAAAACAGTATTTTTAGAATTTTCGCAGAGTAATCGTGTAAAAAACATACAAAAAAAACGTACAGCCGAATTGAATACCTTCTTTTTTGAAGTTTGTTAAAAATGATTGAACTAGGCATTTTAAGCTTTCTGATTCCAAAATAAATACTCGTACCTATAGCATTGCCTGTGTTTGTATGTTTATTTCTTCAAAGCTAAGAAAATGCCATTGAATTTTTATAAGAATCTCTCTGTTTGAAGAACTGGAGTCTCTTTTACTTAATGAAGTTCATATCAACAAGTTCATCTTTATTACAACAGTGCGAAGATATTTTTAATTACTCATGTTTCTCAAGTTCACATACTTGAATTTTGATTAGTAAAGGATAATTATATTTAATCATGACTACGTAACTAGTGGTTTGTAGGTAACTGATCCTAATACCAGTAGTGTTAGACAGGTAAATACTTACCTCTATTCGATCTTTACTTTTAAAATAGTATCTTTATTAAACATAATAATATGTAATTATATACAGTATTTGTGTTAAGGAGAGTTATTGTATTTCCTTTACATGCATTTAACGCGTCGAGAACACTTAATACTAACTACAAATATTATATGTATTTATCTAAAATGCAAAAATGTATTAACAAAGATCGAAAGGTTTGATTCGTAAATATATCAAAATTATATTTTATACTGAAGCCGCTTCGTTACTCACATTACAATAAATCTATGAGAGTCGCGCGCATACGTGAGTGTCTGAGCACGCCAATACCTAAATTGAAGTGTTTACGATTCGTCATAGGGCTCTCAAACTCAAAGCTCAAACCTTTTCAGTAGCCTTACTTTTTTTTTATTATTTGAATGAAGAAGAAGACTACTTTTGGAATACTGTCTCCTTCCTTATATGGTTTATTTCTGTTGGTTCCTAAGTGAATTAATAGTAGGTTAAGGCATTATTTTCAATATTTACAGCGAATACTGTAGCTACCAGCTGTGAGTAGCCTTACTAGATGCTATAGTCTATTAATGCATTGAGATATGGCGTGTAAAGTAATGTAAAAACAATTTTGGGTCGTAACCGAGTCTTGAGTTACGACCTAAAAATCACATTGAGGTTTGAGCTGCAAGCTATTGAACAATCATGGAAAGTAACTAATATGTTAATATTTTTGTATTATTTCTTGGTACATAGTTCTTGTTTTACGCACTATTCTTCCGTGTGTATGAAAATTTAAAATATAGTCACGCATCACGCACTACACGACCGATGCACACATGGAATAATTATTGTAGCACTCATTACTATGTAATTACCATAATATACGAACAACATTATTTATGGTTAAAGTACCAATTGAATTTTGGATATTTAAATCAGTTTGTTTTGGTTAACACTTTAGAATGATAGTGCCCTAGTTTAACCTCATAAATATTCAAAACCATTTGAAAAGAGTTGACTATGTTATAGACTAGCTGTGTTTTGACTTCGTTTGTGTGAACTTTAGAATTTAGTGGAATGGATATGGAACTTTAATAGGTCTTAAAAACACTTTAAATGGCATAATGGAAAATACTACCAATTTTAGATTTTTGGCATGTAGTACACAGCATTGAAAAATAAAAAAACTCAATTAATAATACATACATACATATCCTCACGCTGTATCCCTGATGGAGTAGTCAGAAAGGGTGGATTGTCAAACGCAATGGTGCTGGCATAGCTACTTCTTTAGCTTCTGCGTATCAATGAGTGTAATGATAATTTATTAGAAATTAAATATTTATGTATAATTTCAGTAATTTGAAAAAACAGTTATTAGAGCAAAATAACTAAATGTGGGCTAGTGCTTTAATATGGGTTGGTAAAATTTATAAAAACAAAGTTGAAAAAGTTACAAACGACTGTCTTTTATTGTATTCATTTACCCTTATGTCGCATTCATTCTATCTCTTTGATCCGGCGCGAGCTGCCGCTAAGGTAGGGCTGTGTTGTTACGCCGCAGATAAAAAAATTTCGTTGGGTACGTAAACGTATGTTATTTTATTGATGAAAATTAGGGCTAAATACTGTAACTATATGTTTGATTTGTAGAATATATGTTTAATTTTATGTTTTTTGGTCGATTAATTGCTTGTGATGAATGATTTGTCTAGTTTATTTCGGTCAAGTTCGAATACGGGCTATGACTGTCCACTTTGATTCAGACAGTGAACCAGATGCCATAATAGATAGAGAAGCTCCTGACTCTGCAGATGCAAGTTTTATGTACTGTCAGCAACTTTTTTCAGGAAACACACGAGGAGAACTTTGGAGTGGATCAAATGTTTGACGTGAGGGCTCTACAGGACACGTAATGACTGTGCTGGGCCAGTTTGATGTTAGGATATGTAATTTATGCAAGTAAATTAAGTAATTTCTTACACTTACCAAAGCGATTTGATCTCTTATAAGATAAACATTTATTATTGTTATTTTCTTAAAAGACAATTATGTTGATATCTGTTATAGGTTATAGCCCATATTTGGGTACCTATTCCATATTTAGCACCCATTTTGCAACTTTGTTCAATGCTCAATTTTGATAATGTAGTTTATTAATAAAAATATAAGACAGTTACTATGCTCTCTGAGAATTAAAAAAAAAACTAAAAAAGAAAAAAGAACAGAGTTAAGATCTGGTCTATTTCTGCTGGACCTACATCCAGTAGGTGTGGCTTTATGTTCTCAAAGCATACAGAAAAGTGTAATTTAAGTCGTAGCCTATATAAATATCCAGAAATTAAGTTTAGAAACATTACACCGTACAGTATATTATTTGTGTTATGTATTTACCAAAAAATATTTCGGATTCAAAAACGAACTTCATTTTGCAGTTCAAAGACACGTTGTCTTGTATTGTCCAACTGCAAATGTAAGTAAATGGCAAAAAAGTGTGATATAATAATACTTAAAGATCCACAAATCCAAAATAATATTTAAAGATCCACAATTTTTGGTTTCTTTCCTTTTACAGTGCTGGGACCTTGCTTCTTGCAAAATTTTATGATACTAAACCAACGGGAAGTACTCCATAGGTTCTTGTTTGAGTACATAAATGGCATTGGCAGATTTTGATTGCGTTGACTTAGAAACTTGAATTTTTTACACCTCCCAGAGATCATGAACCTTAGTGTTTGGTATAAATTTCAACTTCATAACTAATGATACAGGGTCTAGAACTCTAGACTGATCGTACAGACAGACTCACGAATTGCGAAGTGATCCTACGAGGGATCAGTTTTTTTCCGTTTGAGTTACGGAACCCTAATAAATTGGTTTAAATTTGGTTAAATTGGATCTTGACTACTTTTAATTGATAAATTCCCTTCTAACATGTATTATAAAAACGAAACGTATTTTTTCGCAAACACGTTTTACTTACATGCGAAAACTGCTGATCCTTTCAAATTATTTACACAACATGACCCTACCTATGACCAAAATATAGGTTGTCATTTGCTAGTACCACGTAAGTGAAGGCCAATATCTAAACTAAAACAACCACATACATTTTTCAGCTTAAATAAATACCGTAATACATTCAGTCAAGAAAGTATCGGGAATGGATGATTTGTTTATGGTTCCAAATTCAATTTTTTGTTTTTTTTGTTGTTGTTAGATTAGCAACAACTGTTTTCCATTTTGGTGCGGCTTTTGAGTTGCATCTGTTATTTAGATTAATTATAGTGCTGTTTTTAGTTATATCATTCTAGTGTATATTGCGAATTTCATAATGGACAAAAACATTGAACAAAGAGTTTGTCTTAAATTTTGCATCGCCAATGAAATTTCGTGTTCGGAGTCATTGAAAATGTTACAGAAGGCTTACGGTGAATCGACTTTATTAAAAACACGTGCGTATGAGTGGTACAAAGCGTTCAAAAGCGGTCGAGATGTGATGGAAGATTTGCCTCGCTCTGGTAGACTATCAACGTCTGCAACTGAAGTTAACATCGCAAAAGTGAAGGAAATAGTGACTGAAAATCCTCATTCAAGTTTGAGAGAGACAGCCGCCGAACTTTCTGTGTCTCACGAGTCGATCCGTACCATTTTAAATAATCACTTGGGTATGAAACATATTGCCGCTCGGCTAGTCCCAAAAGACCAGAATTTTCTTCAAAAACACAATCACATAAGAGTCGCTGAGGACATGCTAGAACTCCGACCCAACATTCATGAAACGCATTGTTACTGGTGACGAGATGTGGGTTTACGAGTTTGACATGCAAACTAGTCAACGAGCTTCGGAGTGGCGCCACCGAAACCGAACAAACCACGCCAAAGTCGATCAAAAGTCAAAGTCATGTTGACTGTTTTCTTTAACTATCGCGGTGTTGTGCTCTCGAAATTCTTGCCGAAAGGTCAAACGGTAAATAAAGAATATTATTTGAGCGTTATGCGACGTTTAAGAGAGCAAATTCGACGAGAAAGGCCAGATTTGTGGAAAGAAAATTCTTGGATTTTGCACTACGATAATGCGCCTTCGCACAATGCCATAATTGCGAACGAATTTTTGACCAAAAACTCAACAAATTCCATCGAGCAACCACCTTATTCACCAGATAGGGCTCCAGCCGACTTCTCTCTTTTTCCTAAGCTCAAATTACCACTTCGTGGCACCTGTTTTCATTTGGTAGAAGACATAAAGGAGAACTCAATTCCGGAAAAAGCGTTTAAAAAATGTTTTGATGATTGGATTATTCGTTGGCGTAAGTATCGTTTCTAAACGAGCATACTTTGAAGGTGGTAAAATTAATTTGGATGAATAATTAACTTTCGTGTATTATTGATCTTTTCCCGGTACTTTCTCGACAGAGTAGTATGTTATAAGCTCTGTTCGAGCTCTATTCGAGTTCAGTATATCTCAAAGCGTCGAAACAAAATTATGTTTCTGTGTGAAACAACTAAAGTTTACGACTCAAACTTAATAATGAGTAGCCATACAACAAGCTTTCAAAGTGTAAATGAGAGCGAGAGTGCTGTTCCTTGTTCCTAGAATGGCAGTGGTATCACATATGACTGCTGGTAACTTGACATGTTACATTAGATATTGTTTGTATATTGTATTCTATGGTGATATAACAATAAGGTTACTTAACGGTTGCCTTTTCCAGAGCACTTTTTAAACTAACACCCTTTTTCTAAGTAACATCTTGCAGTGTACACGTTACAAGTTATAACTTGTAACTTCTTTTTCTGCTTTAAAACTCACGTAAAATTGTTGTCTGCAAACTGTTATTAAAAAAAAACTTTACAAGCATGTGAACTTAGATGATCTAAAAACGAAGTTTAAGTACTTTTTCAGCTAAGTCCAAACTTCATTTCTCAATTTGCACTTAAGTTAATACACGTTACATAAACACAGTTTTTTTTTGCGAAGGTGTAACACGACAGCGGTCGCTGGCGTAACGTATTGGCGGGCTTACAACGTCACTGACTGATTTACGGCACGCGCAAATCTCCCATTTACACGACAACTATATCCTGTACGTATACCTATTGTATATGTACATATATAGGACACATATATAGCAGGCACATAATATTTATTTTGATGTTGAATGGTTTATGTAACACGATTATTAATAAATTACTATTTCCAACTATTTTTCGGACATACGATTGTAGTTTTATAATTTTCCAAGGAGCATACTAAACAGAAAAGTGCCGTGAAAAATGTAAAAGTGAAAAAAGGTCACATGTTTTTTTTTGTTTAGGATGTTGGTGACATCAAACACATTGTTCATCATACATACATACTTCATCATACATAAATAGACATTCATCATACATACATAAACTTTATATTCGATATAAAATAAATTAATATAAAGTTGTAGTTTTCTAAATATCAAAATATTCTATTATTGCTATTGCACAGACACAATACAAGAATATAGGGGTGTCCAACGGCTACAAATTTTGAAGAAAAAGGACTTTAAATCTCTTATTTTCAAAAGTAAATAGTTCTGCTTTCGAGGACAAATAATATTTGGACCGTTTTCAATTTTAGATCGTTTGTATTCCAAAATTTTCCTTTAATTTAAGATAATTAAAGGAAAATTCCTTTAATTTAAGATATTATATTATTTCATAGAAATTCATCGTTATGATTGACCCTTTGAAACGGGTACAAAAAATATAGAATCACAATTTATATATTAATTATATTTAGTCGGTTAGATCGGCGAGTCAGGTAAGCTACTTTTAATAAATATTTCATTAAAGCATTACTTAGTTTTAAAAATAAAACGAAATATCCATTAAATTAAATTTCCTATCTTTAATATTTGAAATGCTTTCCCTCTTTGTATAATTTAGCTTTGTATAATTTAGTTTGTAATCGTATAAATTCAACATTACTATACTAAATTATACAAATTTTTTCTTCCTTGATATTTAAAGAATCATATAACAAGCTTGAAAAAAAATACCATGTTTATGCTTAAATGAAACTTAATTTGGGCTTGAAAGAAAGAAAAATTAATCCTCTTTGACCTGAGTGTGATTTTCGTTTGACTTTCGTAATATTTTCCGCAATTAATCGTAAATCGTTAATGGATGTTAAAGAGTTCACTTGGTTGCCTATCGGTCGCGTGCTTGGTCTTAAGGCAGTGTTTATCTCAAATCCTCCCATGTGGTTCTAAATAAGATAAAAAGAAGACGGGTATGTTTCTTTATGGTTTTTATTATGTTAGCAAAAAGATATAAAATTGCCTTTTCACGAAATCTGAAAATTTTATTAAGTTAACCTTTCCCTTAATGTATACCTATGTTATGTATATCAGAATTGAAACATTCATGTCGTCCAATTTGTAGATAGAAACATACGATATGCGAGTTTTATGACGATATCAACAAGTTTTTGCGAAATGGTTTTATTAAGGCTTCTTCATTTCATTACCTTTGTGATGGTTCTGAAGGTTCAATTATTCAAAGATTTTTTATCATTTAACAAAAAAAGAAATTCACGTGAACGTAATCACAGCTTTTTTTGCTCGTAATATGATATATAGCACAAACAAACAAAAACAAATGCCTTTGCATTACGCGGCATAAAATTCCGTAGGCATGTATATTTAAATAAATAATACCTAAGTCCGTTTTTACATTAACACGAGGTACGTGAGGGTGCTGTCGGTCGTCGCATTGTTTATTCAGTTCAGGCTTTTCGGCTTAATCCTTATCGACCAGTCTATGCTTTCCTAATGTATGTGCGTTCTGGGCATAGGTAAGTGTGTGTGTTTTCATGTACGTGTGTCTATGACGGTAACTGTCGAGATTGGTCGCCCGATGACTGCGAAATGTTGTATTAATTATTCGGAGTTCGGAGGTATTTGTATGGTTATCACATTGATACTGATATGTATACACATTACCGTATCAAGATTGAACTTTTTGCAACGAATTAAAATCTTGTCTAAATAGTTCATTCAACTGTACGTACCCATAATAAAATTATAACAGATTCAAGTCTTTACAATGAAAATTAATAAGTTATGACTTAATTAATAGCGTAAAATTACGGGTAGCAGCTGGCAATAAAGTCAACGGTGCTCTGTCCGCATTAGTGGGTAGTGTGAATATATCTAACACTGCTAAAATGGCCATTCACAATGCGGTGTTGGTGCCAACTTTATTGTACGGTAGTGAGGCCTGGATATGCCCAAAATCGAGTGAAAGTATGTTAAATGCTGTGGAGATGCGGTCTCTCAGAAATATGTGCGGTGTCACGCTTGCTGACAGGATAAGCAATGATGAGATACGCAGTATGACAGGGTTGCACAACAGTGTTATTGTAAAAATGAAGAAAGGAATGCTTAGATGGTTCGGGCACATGGAAAGAATAAGTGATGAAAGACTGACGAAGAAAATATACAGAGTGAAAGTGAGTGGTAAAAGAAGCCAAGGAAGACCAAGGCTGACTTATGAAGATCAAATAGCCAGAGCGTTAGCAGACAGAAATGTCAAAAGCACTCGCATACCTAGGCGAAAATGTGTGAGGAGAATGATGAGATTTGAGGAAGCGAAAGAGGTGTGTAAGGACCGCGACTCCTGGCGCTCCGTTCTCTCTGACTACCCTGATTGGGGATACAGCGTGAAGATATGTTATGTTATGTTTAATAGCGTAAAATTAACGGCTAAAATAAAAATTTTCCAACGTTCAACTTAAATAACAATCTTGACCCGTTTTTAAAAACACAGCAATAAGCACCCTCGAAACTACCTCTTACAATCAAAAATTGCATGAAAATCAACTCATCCATTCAAGTTACGATGATTTGATATATACAATCACATAGAGAGCCAGAGATTTAACGGCGTCAAATAACACTTTTCTGTTCTGTTGGGGATTAAAAATATCCCTGTGCACTTATTAACTATTACATGAGATTGGGCACAGTAGTATCGGCAACGTAGTTCGCGACCAACCCCATGCAGCAGTACTTGGTACCAAAGGCGTTTGACAATTGAGATGGATACATTATTACTCAAAATATAAATATGGTCAAAATGTACCTGCGCAGTACATTAATAGCGTGGGAACTGTAGTCTAGCAATGGCAGAATTAAGCATTTCTCGCGCTAAAATCTTGAGCTCCTGTTGATTGATCAATCAGTGTCATAAATATGTAACAAGCTATACTCTGCTAATTGCTCTTGCAAATAAAGTTCATTATAATTTTTTTAGGCAATTATCAAGTGTGGATATAGACGGAAATCGATCGGGTTACGGTTTTGCGCAAATGAAAACTATGGAAAGGAATTAAATTCTAGATAATACTGGGTTGCCCATATAGTAGGTGCTAAGACATTAGGGTGCTAGATCGAGTCTGTCCCCTACAACCCGACGGTCTTCCTTCTCGAGGACCAATGTGCCGGGGCAACGGAAAGCGCTTTCACATTCGTCCGCGACCCCAGCCGCTAGGCTCTGCTGAAGGCGAGCCCCCCTCGGTGTACGGGAAGGTTATACCCAGCCCACTCTTTGGGCAGGCGCACGGGAACACCGCGCGCACCATCCCAAAGCGTTAGGTGCAAGATGTCTTCCCTCGAAGGACACCCCAGTGCCAAAATTGGCGGCATCCGCACCCCGCCGCCTTACCACGGTAGCGGCGGGGCGGTTGCAGAGTTGTTTACTCACGGGCTTTACAAGTTTTCCTTCTTTGCACCTCACCTCCCCCCACCAATTTTCACGTGTTTACTCACGGGTTTGTATAAGTTTTCCTTCTTCACACCCCTGATTTTTACGTGTTTACTCACGAGTTTTTACAAATTTTCCTTTATCCCACCCTTGATTTTTACGTGTTTACTCACGCGTTTTTACAAGTTTTCCTTTTTCCCATCCCTGATTTTTACGTGTTTACTCACGAGTTTTTACAAGTTTTCCTTTTTCCCATCCCTGATTTTTACGTGTTTACTTACGGGATATAGTAGGTGCCCAAGCGCAAAGTTACATAACTTCAGTCATCGTATCAAACTGAAGAACTGCGTTGGGGTACCTCTTCTTATTATAGTAATTTATTAAATAATTGGTTATTGGAAAATAAACATAATACACTTAATATATATGTATTTATAATAAATACATTTCTTATGTCAAGAAGTCCGCAATAATGTACTTAATTTAGTAAGTATTAAACGAAATTAACATGCCGTAGTTTCATATAATTTAACTTTAGATAAAAAGACTAATAAAAGTTTCTACTTATCTATTTGAAACAATCACATAGGCTCAAATCTTCACATTCAATCATAGTAATGCATCTGATTATGAAATACAAAGCCTGCCGACACCCTTAGCATAATCCATTACCAGATTAGTTGGATATCCCCTACTGTTTTCCACTATTCAAATCACAGCAGACTGAAGGTGATTGAAAGCTTAGTCAAAGCTCTACTTAGTTTGGGCATATTCACCTGAAACCTAAGCACCCTTTACATGAAGGAAATAAATCATTAAGCAGAATAACGGTGAACGTGGTTTGTTTCTTTGAGTTCGTTCTATCTGGATTATTTATTAGTTATTGACTTTATTATTTTTTGACCCTCTACAGTGTTAAACAAAAAAAAATATCTTTATTATTTCAATCGTGTTAAATTTTTCTAATCTAGTAATGAAAAAATAACAACTGTGTGTTATTCACACACTGTATAAAATGAACTAATTTTCCATGAATTTTTGTTCGAAATATGAACATTTATCAAATTCATGTTAAATATTTGAATTTAACAAAGTGTATGTCCAAAATAAAGTAACAAGCAGTATGGTAATGGCTATTCTAACATAGAAGTTTAGTCAAACGTGAGTTTCGTTCACGCAAATTTTAGGTTCTAGGTAAATTCCTTAAGGCGAAGCATTCGAATATTTGACGCTAGGGATCTCAATTTTTCTAAGTGACTACATAACGTATGACAATGATATTTGATATCCTGTGATTCTTCATTTCATTGACTTCATTTTGACAGTTGCAATACACGGTTGGTTAATTTTGGAACACAAAAAAAAATATCAAAGAAACCTTCGGAGCATTGGAACCGACTTATATTTCTAAATTTTATGTATATTTTACTTTAAATATGTTCCTCAAAATGAAAGTTCGATTTTTAAAAATAAATTATAATTATCTTATAATAAGAAGTTTTTTCGTATTTTTCGTAAGCTAGCACGCGCATGTTTGCATAGAACAGAAGGTCTATTTTTGATTAAATTATTGTTTATCAATGCATCGCCTTAACTTAATTTCTGGAGATCTAGGACTCTCGTATATTTTTCCTGTAACCTAGAATTAAGGCTTTATATTCTTTAAAATTTTTTAAATTACACGTATTTTTTTTGGTTACGCAGAAAAATCCTGCACACAGATATCTAGCCCCCCAGGGGAGAGGCTGGGTTATGTGAAGTTTTTAGGGTGGGTTGCACCATTTAATTAAACTATATTTAAGAAACTATCATGTCGCTTGCACCAATTATTAAATAGTTGGTGCAAGAGAGATGTCAAATCCTTAAATCGAGTTTAAATCGTTTCTGCAAGCCACCCTTAAACTCCTGCGGTGGTCGTCCTCCGCGCGTTGTCGAGGGGCTCCGGGACCTCCTACGGAACGCATGTATCGAAGTTTCTCTCGCACTGTGCCGAAGCACTTCTCGGGCGAACAGTGACATTGGTCCCCCTGCATCCTCATAGTGCAACGACAGCGCTAACCACACATTCATGTCGCATGGATCGGAGTACACGCTCCGATCAGCCATGACCCCGAATACCCTTTTTATCGGCTCTTACGACAGACGAGATAGCCTTATTCTTGAGCTCGGGCTACAGGGCTGAACTATACCTTCAACTTTTACAACCTGCGCGAAAAACTACATTTTTACTTCGACTCTTCAGACTAATTTTGAAGCTAAATGTCATTGATAACTTAATAACATCGACGTTTTAATTAAGTGTTATCGTATCTAGTTACTTTATAAAAACGCTTCATACATTTGCATTCAAGAGACAGGAACTGTCATCGAGCGTGGCTTATGCAGGGCTGACCCATGTTTATAATAACTATGCAAATTATTCCGATATCGTCCCCAATCGGAGCTCGTCTGGGTAAATTCAATTTGTAACTCTGATTAAACCCCTTTTGAAATGCCGATTTCGTCAAAAACAAGCCACCAACCGATTTTTAATGAATATTTTTATTTCAGAGCGAGGCAGATCAGCGATTTTCCTTTTACTTCAATAACTTCAATATGATTTATTCTGTTCACTTAAGCGTAACAGCAAAAATATTTAAATATGGACATTGGACATGCTATAAAATTGTTGCAATATGCTTTTTTATTACAATCATTTACATATTTACTTAAATTTACAAATATTTACTAATATTAATCACTTAATCACATGACGTCATACCATTTCCTAGTCGGGGTGGACAGAAAATCGGGGCTCAACAAAATTATATGTTGTCACCACTTTTCATAATATTTGGATTTACAGATGACAAAGCCTAACCAGATACTGCTAGGTTGTAAGCCCATATACAGTATACACACATAGAAGTCCTTGCAAACCTTATCCCTTGGCCAAGTTTTGCTATCTGCGCGGGAAAATAAGTAGCTGGCATATAGTACAATGTATCTCTGTCTTACATGGAAGCAATAATTAAATAATTGACTGTAATATACGCGTTGGAAACTTTTGAAATAAAATATTATGAAATATAACTTTCAATTTACTAATATCTTTAATACAAATTCTGAGGATTTCCTCGCCCCTACATGGGATGACATGGATGGCGTCGTGACGCCACGTGCACCCTTCGTTGATGTTTAATACACACGGTCACAGAGTTGGTAAAATTGATTAAATTATTCGGTCACTAAACGGTACTTCGCATATTTAAAGATCGCTTTAAATAACATTTGAATTTCGCATCTAATAATAACCAAATGTATATATAATGTAGTACAATAACTCACAAATTACATTATGTGTTTATTCTACTTAGAAAATGAAATCGAAAAGTGGAACAATAAAAAGTAAGCGAGATTCATATAACTAAATATGTAATCTAATGAACAATGTTGGGTAATGAGTACAAAAAGTAATAGAATATTCGATTGTGTAGTTTAATATTCACACAGGCTCGAAAACGCATTAGCATCTTTCACTCCGTAAGTACTACAACAGTTTTCGTTTTAGGCACAGCATTCGTTTTGATGAGTTTGAGACAGTGTAATTTTTCTTGTATTTACTTATATAATCGATATATACGTATGTATGTATTCCAATACATTCGTTCACTCCACTTATAGCGGAGCATATCTAGAGTACATCATAATAATATAAATTATTTCCCAATACACCAAGTAGATATTTGTAATTATCACTATAAGTTCGAAAAGCTTAAATAAATGTTAAATAAAAGTCTTAAATAGAAGTTAAAATATTTATTTTTGTTTGCAGGACCTATTTCCAGTATATGTTATACATAAAATGAATGAGATTAAATTTATGCTTTCAATGTTTATAGATTATATTCACTGGTCTTGAAATCCGTGTGTCACATACTAAGCACATTCCTATGCGATTATACTAATACCATTTTGATTAAAATGCATTGCGTTTTTCAATATTGAATTTTACGCTTAGTTCGCTTTAAACTCCCTTAATACTTGGAAAACAAATGATTTTATCTCATACAATAGAAAGCTTTTGATCATTACAGATAGTATGGGAAGTAGAAACCCCAACGATCAATTTTACTCTTATAAAATAATACGTCAGTATAAGTCGAATAAATCAAAGTAGGTATACACTATACATAGTATCTAATATGTACATTTATGCTTTATGTACATGTACACATAAAATAAAATTGATAAGTATTTTACTTACTTTTTTTACACACAAATGTAACAGAATGGAAGCGTTTCAAAAAAAATTTATGTCGACAAATAAAATAAGTCCAGTCCAAAGCAATTTGTCTATTTACTCCTATGTATTTACATAGATTAAAATATACGCTTATTGTATGATCCCATAGTAAGCATCACTAATGCTATGTAACACTGCGCTATGGGTATCATACAGTGAAATGTAGGAAACTTCATAATATCCAGGCTCCTGGAATTTTCGAAGTGTTTGTTTCCTTGGTTCCTAATCTTTGGTTTCCAAAATAGATACAGTAACCACTACGCTAATGGACTTGTTGGTGTCCATCAATATTTGTCTGAAAATACAATAGAATGAAGTTGCAAGACGCAACTAATATTACTAAGGAATTTTTGTCTATATAGACAAACAAACAAAACAAGAGAAAAACGAATTTGTATAATAATTAATTCAATAAATTTCATTGTCCAAAACCATAGTGCAGTGTTTGTATTAGCCATTACAAACTTCGACTTCGAAGCTTCAATTATCATATGAAGTTCCATATGTAATTAGAGTTCACTTTACACCACTAGACTACCATTTAGCTTACTTACCATTTACCGTACTAGATTTTGGAGATAGTCGGTTATTACGGACTCTAATAAAGTGCAACGTACCCAATACCATTATAATCCATGGGATACCGGTTCATGTAGTAATTCCGTGGTATTCGAATAATTATCTCTGTGATCACTTTCCTCTAACTCACTTAAGAATGTTTCGAGTATTACAATTTTGACATACGTTTTTCAGTTTCGCGATCCTCGTCATTCTCTCCGTACATTTAAGCTTCTAAATTGTTTGTAACTAGTAACTGTACTGAACATGTAGGTCTGTACATAACATCAGAAATCACAATCGTCATGTTTCAATTTTATCTGTTCAATCGCCGCATTCCATTTAAGTTTATCACTGAATTTTTTACACCCAAAACTTTATTTGCTTTACTGAGTGACAGGCCGGGTGTGCGATAGTGTCGCGCAACAATCGACCGGAACGAAATAATGAGTGTGACAGCCCTGCCGCGCCTTGAGAATATATCCACCAAAATAAAATGGCCTACCATCGTCACTGTAGTCGACATTGAAGTTAAGGTAAAGCATGCACGCCGATGAAACCACATATGTCCAAATAATATGGTTGTGATTCCCGTAGAGAAATGATTATAGATATGCACTGGAGCGTACATGTGTTTGTTTTGTCAAACGTTATAATTATTTGTATTATCGGATGAGTTGTTCTTGTTTAATTTTCTGTGAATATGATTTGAGTTTGTACTCTTGTAATGTAGGAGAGGCATATTTAGGTCACAATTATGTTATTAAACATTTAAATATTAAATATTTATTTGATTAAAGAACTACAATCAATGTTAACACTAAATATTATTATGTACGAGTATGTAGTAAATTTTTATATTTATTTTTAAGGAAAAGTATAATCGAGTCTGTGCTCTAATTATTTCCCTGCGGTAAAAACCCATTACTTAAACAAGTTTTAGTTTCAAAGGGTTTCAAAGGTACCAAAGTGTTAAAAGTGGTCGGTTTATCTTAAAAAATATACAAAAATGCCCCATTTACCTTACCCCCAAGTTCAAAAAGAGAAAAATCTGAAATATTAGAGATAGAGGTTTATTTAAATATTGCTGGAAAAATAAGACGACATCTCTAACACAGATTATTTAAAGATCAGCAAAAATATTGTTTTGTTCTATCTTGAATTACGTACGTACTGGCTCTATTAAAAAAACATAATCAAAGTCCACCAAACTATTTAAAATTGCCTATAATTTCATTTTGTATAGCATAAATACATAGTAAATCGGCGGTAGAAACCATATTTACTCTATCTCGTAACTGGTACTGCACATGTCATTTCAAGAATGTATATATATGATCAGATCGTACAATTGAGCAGCTCATAGGGTGCCTACGCACCTAATGAAACGCCACTAATTCATGAAATGAGCCATATTATATACCCGCAACATGTAACGTAATATTATATTAAGTGCGCGCAAGATTGCCCCATCCAAAACGAATGGAATATTTGACCGATAAAGTTCTGATAATAATGTAACTGACGTGAAGAGTGTATTTCAATGAAGCTATGAACAAAAGTCATAACTATAAGATGCTACTAATACTTTGACACTACAATCGTTTTACTCAGATGTAGTCGAGTAAAGTGTCGAACGATTTGCTATGTTATAATAACATGGATTTCATGAAATTATGCAATGCACGAAACTTTCAGGCATATTATGATTTACACAATTCTACGACGATACATATATGTACATATTTCTGTGGCCTATACGAGTTTACAATAAGGCCCGAACTTATTATAGGGACCTTTGCGACCTTTTGTGACCTATATTTAGGAAGACAGCAGCTGCCTCATTTTACACATTTCTTTCTCTCCCAGACAAGCACGAAAGTTCTCGTTTCCACAAAAACCAAATCTTCTTTAAGTGATAAAATTTTAGAGCCTAATGGTAGAATCTAGCAATTTTAAGAATATATTTTAAAAACTTTACAGTAACAGAGTATTGTATAGACTCAGGTGTTACTTTGTGGAAATCCATTTCATGTGATAAATTCCCAAAATCTTTAGCTATTTTCCGCTCAAACTTTAAAAACCACCAATCGACACGTGTTTCGCCTCTCAACATCCTCAGCAAGTCAAGCATCCTCAGGATATACCAGAGATAGGTTTCGGTGCTGGTTAGCTAACAGAGTAGGCTTTTTGTAGTTATAATCATTTAAATCAGACCACAATGATTTACACAAGATTAACTAATTAAAAGCTCACTTAATTTATTAAACATATAACCAATTTATCTTCAATCGCTTTTTTATGGCAATACATTGAGTCGTTTTCCGTGAGGGACTGAAATTATGACTGTAATCCCGTCTTCCAGAAACTCTTAATTTACTTCAGCACATGCGAATATGGTTCTTTTTCTCAAAAGAGATAAAGCTTTCAGTTGGATGTGGCTTAACGTGATGATACAATGAGATAGCACCGCGTAATCAACGCTCCAGAAGAGTGAAAAAGGAAACTCAATAGATGTATAGCAAAACATGGAAGCGTCAATTTATTTAATGTTAAAATTTATTGGAATTATTTTTGTACAAAACAAATATTAGACATACAAATTCTCCTGTATCTACTGTATGGTATCTATTATATGAAACGAATAATTTTATACTTCCTATAATTTATAGTTACTTCAGAAATATCGACACTTTTGAAACGTAAAACTTGAAAAAGGAAGTGTAACTGCGATATTTTTCTTGTGCGAACGATTGTCATTAATATAGATATATATATATTATTTATACCATGATGAAGCGAAACGAATAAAGAGTCCATCTGATGGCAAGTGGGTTAAGGCCCATGGATATTTACATTACCAAAGCTAGAAGGTATTTTAGATCGAAATGGGTTAGCATCCCTGAGGATTAAGTTATGGTGCCTTTTGTACCAGAATTCACCAGAAAATTTCAACGGCTGTCTTATCCTCTACACCGAAACACAGCACTACAAGCCATGCGGTTCGGCGGCAGGACAAACGAGCAAGATGATGGTAACGATTCAGACGGACCCTGCACAAGGTCCTATCACTAAATACTACAAATAAATGAAGACTATTAAAATATTTATCTAGATACATTCCTACAATGTGTATTTTATCTCATAAAATCATTATAAAAAAAAATTATTGTCAACTGCGCTCAATTCGATTAACTTATTTACGTTCAATATCGTATCCAGTTTTAATAACATCTCCCAATGCGTAATTCGTGGAAGAGAAATATGAATAACAAAACGTGTGCTGTGGAGACATCTGGTTGTATTCCGACGAAAGCGGGAGAAAAAGCAAAATTTAATATTAAATTAAGGTGTTACCTGAAAATCGAGAAAGGAGCGTAGCTGAAAATAAATCCTCTTGATATATGAGATCCGGATCGAGAGCGTTGACATAGTATTTTTAAGGTAACATATTTGGAGTTTCGTAGCATCGTAACACCTTTCTATTGCGATACTATTAATACATCACCCGAGACATAAAATATAACCCTTTCTAGTATGAAAAATCCATTATAAGGTAAATATATGTATGGGACTGTCAAACACATTTTTTAAACAAAACACTTTTGAAAGAGCATTAACTGTCATTAGTGTAATACTTCAAATTTGATTTTTATTCTTCGTAATTATTGTTTATATCACTATTGCATTTTTATATTACATCATACTCAGATAACATTACACTAGCATTACGCCCGCGGCTTTACTCGTGCAAACTATAAAATTGGTATGGCTTGTTAATTTTAAATCCACCTGTCGCCCTGTATTGTCGCTGCACAAGAAAAAATTCAGCATAACCCATACAAACAAAGCCTACCATCTTACTTCTTACCGTGAAAAATAATATTTTACCATACGCAGATTGCCTTTTCTTTTTAAGGATTGTATTTCGAAAATGGCATTTTCAAAATGTTTATATTTTAACCCTTTAGTGTACCAAGTTTCAAAAAGAATTTCGACAAATCCCATCTAAATGTGACTCCAATATAAAATCCAATTCTAGCAATTTGGGCTAAGCGGTGATGTCAGTCAGTCAGGATAATAAAATTCGTTTGTTTGCTTGTTTGTTCGTTTGTATGTAGGGGGTCTCGGGAACCACTGAACTGATTCTAAAAATTCTAATTGAAGACTACACTAAGTATCTAATAATGGCTATATTTTATTTTGATACAAATACGTTTTCAGTTTGACATCTCTATATTTTTAAAATAAGCCGGAAGAAAAAGCGCTGCTTGACTGCTTTATAGGTGTGCTTTGATCAAATGATTATACGTGAAAATAATGTACTACAAAAATATTTGTCAGCAATAAATCTGTAATAGTCTATTTATATCTAAACTTACTTAATTAAGAGAGAGAACAACGCCATCATGAATACGATATAATAATAACAATGTTACACGCGGGTGAAACCACAGGGCGAAACTAGTGTTTAGATTTCTATAATAAATAAAGTTATTTGTTTTTTTTTCCTTAAACCAACACTACCCTCATGCACTTTGTGTTTTAATCAGGTACGCAGGAACAGATCTCTTAAAGAGATAGGAGATCCATTGGTTATGAATATTTTCTATATGTAAATGAATAAAAAAATAAATAGAATACGAGCAATAAATTATTCCTTTATTTGTAAGTTTGGTGGAGTTCAATTGTTTTTGAACATACATAACGAATATTTTAGTGTCAAATATTTTTGTCCGGGAATATCTTTAAATTCAAAAATACCATTGCAATGGAGCAGTTCTCGACTTGTCATGAATAAGGCATATTATCACGAGAGGTTCAGTTTTTCGCCGTTTTCCACACCACGACTAATATAGTACATATAGCAATGTTATATATTTGTGAAATGAAATGAAAATGAAGATGAAAAGAGACGGAGGATTATAGAGATGTTTCAAGATTAAATTTCTGGACTTCAACTATCTCTTTAGAGTGCAGACTCCTGTTTCAATACTGCTCCATGTATAAAGTGGATTCAGATCTGGTGGTTCGCTAGAACTGAATCGCTCGCTTCGCTCGCTCGTCTCGCGCGTTGTGGTAAAAAGACCTTATAACCTAACCAAAAAGAGTGTTATGAATATATTGTAGTGTTTGTATAACGTTTCTAAAAAAATTGTAAAATTTTACCCAATGAGAAGCAATCTAAATTTTAGCCTGCATTTGTCCTAACGATTTCCTCCCAAGCGTTCATTATCATCATTACACCACATTAAAGTTTCAGAGATTGAAGTTGTGAAGTGAACCAAAATTTTATTGTGAAAACAGTTAATTTTGAAGTTTACCATTTTTTATAGCATTGACCATTAATTTTAAAGAAGATGTGATTTATATCAAAAGTAGCAAATTTATAGAGAGAAACCCGTAATTTTTAAATATTGAGATTTGTAGATAAAATTGTGAATTCTATAGCTCCATTATATATGTAACATTTTTGCCGTATTTTTTTTCCATTACTTTTTTGTTATTCGAAAACTTCAATAAAAATTAGTTGTGTCAAAATCTTGGTTTGAATAGCCCGCTTCTCGGACCTAGTAACAATGGACGGAGCATTTGCTCTAAAAGGGTGTCCTTAAAGTGTCATTTTGTTGTTGACCGACTTTCTACATTTTTACTAATGTGCGTGACTAGGGAGGGTCACAGTACAACGATACACAGCTGAACATGACATATTTTTATTTTTTTGAATAGTAGTAACCAAAACACTAAAGATTTACGAATATTTTGCAAATAATTTTTTCACGACCGACTCATTAGCTGACACGAATTATATTACCAGTGTGAGGTTGCCATACTTGCTATAGCTGTTTTACTCGTGGTTATGCCGAATGTCTCTGTCTCTTTCTATCGAATGAGATAGAAAGAGACAGAAAATTTCATTTGACACACCGTGGTAAGAGCGGCAATTTATTATAGTTCCGTCCATTATATTTCTTGGCCCGAGGTCCGTTTGGTCTCTTTCGCTATCGTTTTGACAAAAAAATAATGTAAAAAATATATAACGAAAACCTTATAAAAGTGTCTTGTGGAATCGTAAAGGAGTTTGTAACAACAAGCCTAGTGCTTAGTTTGTCACACAATTTGTCAAATTGTCTGAAATATTATTATTATTATGTTGCATTGTCTCTATAACTCCAGCCAGCCTCTTTCATACTACGAAGTAAGAAAAATAAAATCAAACAAAATGTAGATGTGTGCGTGCTGTTTTTTAACGAAATGGCGATCGATCAGCTTACGTGTGTCATTATATATTGGAATCTCCAACAAACATAATTACAAAATTATTTATATGGCAATTTCTTAAGGCGTGTTATGTCGTTCTAAGATTTCTCTACTGTATGAAGCTCATCTACGCCTGCCACGATATTTGTACAGCGCAAAATAACATTATCAAAATCAGTGTGCAATAAGTGTTCAGCTTATGTTGTGATCCACGGAATTTAGCGAACTTCATCAGCTCTACAAGATACGCTCAATATGTACAGGTGGTCAGTTTATCTGATTTGCCTCACAGTTGCTGTACGGGATGAAAGTCATAATAAAAAATCGTTCAATTACTCATTTCAAGATCAACTCTCAATCTATTGTGAAAGAACGAGTACATAAGAATAATTGATATTCTGTAGCAATATTTAGAGTATAATTTATATTTATGTTTTCACTTTTCTGATTACCACGTTAGGGATACAGCGTGAAGATATATTGTATGTATGTATGTATTTTAAGCAAGCAAGAAGCAATCAGGTTACCTTTTTGGAGATTTTTCCTGAGTCAGAAGAAAATATCATAGACTAGAAAATCATGGGTTTGAAGAAGAGAACTGTAATTGACCACCAATCTATTTCCAGCAATCCTCAAAAGCAAAAGATTGGCGGAGTAGGCATGTACCTATTCTCTATCAGTGTTTTTGTTGGAAGAGCCATGTTGTGGTCACAATGGTGCATGAGTTATTATAATATATTTGATTTATACATAGTAATGCAAAACACTTATTTCATTTTTTTGTTAAGTTAAATTATCGTTTCATGTAAGAGGTCTTTTGATGACAGCTATCTTGGTTTTTTCTTCAGAAAATATTTTTCAAGTTATCTTGCAGATATTTGCTTTTTTCATTATTATAAGCCTTTGATCAAATAAATAATATTCTATTATAATATAATAGTGTACGTTAGTTAACTTACTTGTTAGTTTTCCTTTCCGTAGAAAACTCTTTTAACGAAAAAGTAAATTGCTCTAGAGTATTTCTCAAGAAAATAAAACGAACAGGTATTTATATCGAGGTGAACAGATTAAAAATACAACTTCCTTACTTCGTGTGCGGCGGCGACGGTTCACAAGAAAAAAGAAAATAAAACAACTTTATCGTGGCCAAAAATAGCATAATTGGGAAATTATTGATTTCATTTGGATAATTATTTGTTATGAAAGTGTTATATGGAAAAATAACGA
This sequence comes from Zeuzera pyrina, assembly GCA_907165235.1. Taxonomy (NCBI): domain Eukaryota; kingdom Metazoa; phylum Arthropoda; class Insecta; order Lepidoptera; family Cossidae; genus Zeuzera; species Zeuzera pyrina. The sequence continues at coordinate 18,846,686 of OU015624.1, forward strand.
AGTTATGTTGATTTATTACTTTGAGTCTATTGCTATATGCTCACTCGCCTTAAGTCGCTTGGAAGGTTAAGAATTCTTGAAGAACACCTACAGAAAATATAACCCGATTGATACTCAGTGGCTTTTGGTTGAAAAAATTAGTATTTCGCTTTTCATTATATCAATTATAAAATTTGTGAGTACATTATTATTTTTTAGCCATTTATTTGATATTTTAAAAACAACAATTATTGAAGTTTACTTGTCTAAATATTATATATTATACACATAATATATATAAGAAAGTACAAATACTATTGTAGGATTAATGTCTCGTTTAAGTATCATTAAGACGACTAAAATATACGTAACGTCAGATGTCACTCTGATTTTGTGCTAATTGAGTTTTCATTCACTGCCTTTGTGTACAAATTACGTTTTTATGTACTATAAAGTAATCTCAACAATAAATAAACAATCAAAAGACCGAGAATATTCGTTTTTATTGTTTGTAAATATAGGCTGTTTAAAACAACCTAAAACAACAATAAATGTGTGTATAAAACAGCCTGTTTTATACACACGGCTATATCTTCACTTCACCGTTAAATCGTGAAGGTACAATACCTACCTCATATACGCTAAGAATTAACAATAATATTTAAATTAATTGTAGATTTTAATAAAATAAATTTCAATAGGATTATTTTAATACCATAATAGAGATACACAGTATGACAGGGTGGCACGATAGTATTATTGTAAAAATTAAGAAAGGAATGCTAAGATGGTTCGGGTACATGGAAAGAATGAGTGATGAAAGACTGACGAAGAAAATCTATAGAGCGAAAGTGAGTGGTAAAAGAAGCCAAGGAAGACCAAGGCTGACTCATGAAGATCAAATAGCTAGAGTGTAAGCCGACGAAAATGTCAAAAGCACTCGCATACCTAGGCGAAAATGTGTGAGGAGAATGATGAGATTTGACGAAGCGAAAGAAGTTTGTAAGGACCGCGACGCTTGGCGCTCTGTCCTCTCTGACTACCCCGTTAGAGATACGACGTGAAGATATGAATGTATGTATGTATGTAATACTATAATTTTTAAAGAAATCAATTCGTAAAATATTTCACTAAAGATTTTACAAAGGTTGGTAACATTACAATACAATACAAAGCAATGCGATGCAATAGAATACAACGCAATACTTAAAAACTATTTATTCGTGATCGTAAGAGAGATTTAGAATTTATTAATTTTCAATAACATTTTAGACTACTTAATATGTACCTACTTCTTTTTTATTTACAATGTATAAATTACTTTGTCTTTGAGCTGAACGTAGTAGACACACTAAGGATATGAACATAATAATATTATGTGTATTAGTGCTGCCTGTGCAGCCATCATCGATTTACCTATGACAGCCACAGAATGGAGTGCAATGCGTACTTAGGTATTGTTACTTACGAGTAGACCAGATGCCAGCGAGCGTGTGTCAATGTCCATATTTGCGTAAATTCATACGTGTGTGCGTGTGTGTCAATAGTCCTGAAATCGTTTTTCAACCCTTTTAGAATACCCGAGTTTATAAATGTTTTACTCTCCGCTTAAAATATTCAATCTAATTGCACAAAATCTGGCTTCACTTGCAAGACAATAAATCGATTAGAAAGAAGATGAATTTCATGCTTTGCGACATTGTTTACGAAGGAACTAAAGTGCGCCCAATAAATTTATTTCGGAGTTCACTAGACGGGACCTCTCGCGTTTCTACACAATTAAATTTAATTAATTTGAATAGTTTGCAAGTCCGATCACAAAGGCTTATAAATATTGCACCAGTGTCTATACAAGGTTTTATAATGTACACCTACGAGGTTATTATCGTTATAAAACGGACATGCTAATAAAGATTTATGTTGTTGTAGTTATTAAAGGTACTATTATTGAATAGTAGAGTCATGTGGGTCAAGTGTGCGCAGCGTCTAAGTGTGCGCATTCAAAATATCTCGAAAACTATATAGAGCTAAGGAACGGCCACCCCCCTCTCCAGTACCCCGAGGGACGTCCTGCGAAGCGCTCGCATCACAGCGGCTGCTCGCGCGCCATTTTGATCTGACAGGTAAATGAAGATTTTTGCTAAAATATTTAAGATATTTTGTCACATTTGACGCGTAATCTTTTGTAGTCATGTAAACTTTTTATAAATATGCTATTTGCTATCAAGTGCAACATAATATCTAGTTTGTTATTTGCCAGTGTTTAAGTTGTTACGATGACGCAATAATCAACGACATTCATACAATTCTGTTTCAATGGTTTGGGTTACGTGTGCGCAGAAACCTGTTGTGTAAGTATGCGCATGCGCACACTTACCCCGCTTGCATATCTTTGTACATGTGTTGCTATGTTTTCTTTCAGAGTACAAATATAAATTCAAAATGCCTCGAGATTATCTGAGGAAAGCTCCGGATAGATGCATTGTCACAGATGAACAGCTGGAAGCCGCCAAATTATTAATTTCGAAGGGTGCCAGTAAAAGAAAAGCTGCATCTCAAGTCGGACTTAAGGAAAGTACTCTGCGAAAACGTTTAAAAGCTGGAAAGACAGCAACCAGCATGGGAAGATTTCCTTTGACATTCACTAAGGAGCAAGAGACTGATATATACAAATATATTAAACAAAGTGATGATCTTTATTATGGTCTCACTATGCAGAGCCTCCAGAAGTTAATTTATGAGTATGCTGAAGTAAATAAAATTACGCATAGATTCAACACATCCACCAAATTAGCTGGCCGAGACTGGGTATATGGATTTCTCAAAAGGTATCCTGAATTGAAATTGCGACAGCCAGTCCCAACTAGTATTGCCAGAGCCATGGGATTCAATAAAACTCAAGTACAAAGATTTTATGATAACTTGCAGAGCCTCTACAACAAACACAAATTTGTACCCAGCCGAATATATAATATGGATGAAAGTGGAGTGAATACTGTACCAAAGAAAATACCAAAAGTAATATCGGTGAAAGGAAAAAAAACTGGTGGGAAAAATCGTTTCTGCTGAAAGAGGCCAAACGATTACACTAGTTTGCGCAATGAGTGCAACTGGAAACTATGTTCCTCCAGAATTTATTTTTCCCAGGAAGAGAAAGCAAGGTTATTTGCTTAACAATGCACCCGAAGGTAGTATTGGACTGGTTTCCGATTCAGGATTCATAAATACGGATCTGTTTTTAGAATACCTACGCCATTTTAAAGACCAGGTTCAGCCAACCAAAAATAATCCTGTCTTGTTAATTTTGGACAACCATAGCAGCCATATCTCTCTGGATGCTATACTGTTTTGTCGTGATAATGGCATTCACATGCTTACTCTCCCACCTCACAGTAGCCACAAGATGCAGCCCTTAGATCGTGGGTTTTTTGGGCCTCTGAAAATAAAATTCGCTTACGCATGTGATAAAAGGCTAAGCCACCATCCGGGCCGCGTGATTGCACAAACAGAAATAGCTCAATTGGTGAATGAGGCCTTCTAAAAAGCAGCTTCGCTTAGCAATGCGGTTTCAGGTTTCAAAGTTTCTGGAATCTGGCCAATAGACAGACATTTTTTCGGAGGAAGATTTTGCGGCAGCTTCTGTAACTGACATGATTCCTGCTCAAAATTTAGAAGGGATGTTGCCAACTACAGCAGTACAGGAACCTTTCCAAGAAAATTCAATTCCAATACGCACACAGCATTTGACAAACTTAGTAGCGTTCACCTCTTCTACACAGCCAACACAAGAAGTTTTGGAAAGTGCAGGAACGACTTCACCTTAGATATTACATAATCGTTCTATATCAGAGCAAAACTTTTCTTTGCATAGCTCTACAGTTACCACATCATTCAGTCAACATGTACAAGATCTGCTGTTGACTACTGAGCATACATTGACATCATCCAACGCTGACAAGAAAACACAAGAAAACTTCTTAGAAATCTCCCAATCATGTTCAGCGACAAACACAATTGTGACCAGTTCAGCCACTACTGCATTTTCACCAACATGTGTAGCTTTAACCAGCAAAGAATTCATACCATTGTCGTCTATACAAGCTCTGCCGAAAGCAACATCATAAAATCGACGACGAAAAGGCAAAAACTCAATAATTGCTACTGATAGTCCCTTTAAATCTGAATTAGAAACTAAGAAAAAAGAGGAAGAAGAGAAATTAGCCAAAAATAAAATACGACTAGATTTAAAAAAAAGACTAAAAACTAAGAAAACTACTACAAAATCATCTGAAACTGCCAAAAAAAAAACTGTGAAAAATAAGATTCTTAAGAAACCAAAAAATTACGAAAAAGAGTATTACTGCCCCTTATGTGGCGAAAAGTATTCTTATCCACCGACTGAAGACTGGATTGAATGTAGCCTTTGTGGAGCCTGGTGGCACGAACAGTGCACCAGCTTACAACACGGCACTTTTATTTGTGATACATGTATGACGAAGTAGATAAGGATTTCTAAGTTCAAGTTGATCTCATATTTTGATTTAAGATGATTATTATGTTGATTACTTACTTTTCATCATAGGTACTTACCTATGATGAAAATTTTAATAATTATATAATATTGTTTATGTTCTAAAAACATATAGCTCATTATTTCTTTTTTTGTTGTTGCGTACACTTATCCACAGTGCTGCGCACACATACCCCTACACTGGGGCAAGTGTGCGCGTAAGGAACGGTCTTTGTTTTCTATAGCTTCTTAAAATATAAGCTACTGACAATACTATTATTGTGTCTAAGTTGATTGCAAATAAACAGTCTTACTAATTAACACAGTTTTGTTTCATTCTACAAATAATTTTCGAGTTTTTGAAGCGCCAAAGTTTAAATGCGCACACTTGACCCACATGACTCTAATTATGTACTAACTGATTTACTGTCTTATAAGTAAACAGTTATGTAATTACTGCTAACTACTCTCAAACATTAAAGCAAAGATATTTTTTTTAATCGGGCTTATTAAGACATAATGTTTATTGAATGAATTCTTTTGCAATGTACTTTTACTGGTAGGTATACCTTCCATAACGCTTAGGAGGGCACCTACGCCTGCCCATACTTCAGTGTTAGGATTTATTAGATACAATTTTTGAAAGCCTACATAATTTTTCTCTACTAGGCACTCCCTAAAACATAAAAATAAAATGGTAGGCATGTCTTGTAAAAACATGTAGACGTAAATGTTTTTACATCTTTTCAGTTCTTTTTACTTGCAGTCGGGTTTTTAATCGACTTCAAAAAAGAGTTTCTCAATCGTCTCTATATTTTTTTTATACGTTTCCGGGCATAACTTCTTTTTTCATGAATCGATTTAATTGTTTTTTTTTTGCTTCGGGTTGAGTATAGGTGATGGTGGTGGTGATAGGTACCATTTTAATTTTATTGGTATAGGATCTTGGACTTAGAAGATTAGAGACCGACGGGCTGGCAGCTTCTTCCGCCAACGAATCAGTTTGGCTATTCAAAGAGGCAATGCTGCCAGTCTGCTAGGTACCTTGAGCAATGACAGCTTTCTAAGCGGCAACTTTGAGGAAGTTTATTATTTAAGATAATGTGTAGTTTTAAGTTTGTAAATATTAACATATGTATGTACTTTTTGCTAACTTTTATATTTTGATGATTCTTTTATATACACACCGGCACAATTAGCGGAACAGAAAAAAAAGTGAGACTATGAGATAATAACGCATATATTTGACGAAAATGTAATTAGACACAAAATAACAAATTGATTAACATCTTTTAACAACGACTTTGAAAAGTCTTCGTTATTTTTTATTGAAAAATAAAGAAATTTGAAATAAGTGAAATTTTTAGATGATTATGAACCATCACAAAAAATAAAAAAAGTAAGCATTAAATGATTTAACAATAAAATTAAAGCAAAATTAATAACGAGTGTTTCCCCCTCTTGCTCTGATTACGGTTTCCATTCGTCTGGGCATGCTACAGATTATGTTATCGATGATTTCTTAAGGCAACCGCTCCCACTCCTCAAGTAATGCGTTTCCAAGTTCATTCAGATTGTTGGGGGGTGGCATTCTGGATTTAACCCTTCTTTTTAGCAAGTCCCAGACATGCTCTATCGGATTCATATCGGGGGAATTTGCTGGCCACTGCATCACCGGTATACCTACGTGGCTCAGATATGCCTGTACCGATTGTGCACTATGAGCACGAGCATTATCTTGCATTAGAATAAAGTCGTCACCAATAAATGGGGCAAATGGTACAACATGTTCTTCTAAAATGTCTCTGATGTATCGATCTGCTGTCATGGTCCCTCCTGTGACTATCACTAACTCCGTGCGAGCTCCCAAACATATCCCTCCCCAAACCATAATCGAGCCGCCACCATAAGCCACTGTGTGTTCAAAATTAGACTGTATGTGGCGTTCTCCTTTGCGTCTCCATATTCGCTGTCTCCCATCGATCTGTTTTAAAAGAACTCTGCACTCATCAGTAAAGAGAACCTGCTGCCATTCGTTCAAATCCCAATGACGATGTTTTCGCGCATAGCTTAATCGGTTTACGCGGTGACGTCTCTCAAGTTTTGGGCCTTTGGCAGGTATATACGACCCTAAACCAACTTCTTCAAATCTCTTGCGAACTGTACGCTCACTTACTCGTACTCCTCGAACGTCTTCCAGTTCATTTCGAGCTTGTACAGCCGTTAATCGCGTATTCCTACGAACTCCAAGTTGTAAAAAACTGTCATCTCGCCTCGATGTACATCTTTTTCTACCTTGACCCCTCCTCCTCACAAGAGAATTAGACGATCTGTACCGCTGGATGCTGCGATGAATCGTTGATATTGGTCGACGAAGCCTTGAGGCAATCGATCTGTAGGTATGGCCATTTCTTCTCATTTCATCAGCCCTAATGATTTCCAGTGATGTTAAGTCAGGCATAATAAAGAGGTTTTAATAAACAAAATTGCCTATAGAATAACAAATTTATAAAAAACCATTAAGTGCAATTTTTCAAAAAAATTACAATTACGTAGTTATTACTCGAACAAGTTGACAAAACGTATTGTTCGGGAAAATAAAACAAATGAATGAAAAAAGTGTATGTCATCTAATTTTCTATTTTCAAATTTGACAATAAATTAAAAAAATATCATAACTGGCCAGTTCCTCAAGTAAGAGATTTTAAAATCCTGCTTTTTTTGTGTTCCGCTAATTGTGCCGGTGTGTATATATTGTAGTCTAAATTGGAAAGAAGTTAGTTGTAGACCCTAGACATTTATTTGGATGAAGGTTACTCAAAAGAGTAAAATAAATGACTTTTTAAGAAAAAAAGTGAACTGACTCAAAAACAAAAATATTGGAAAGTACATAATAATCCTTTACTAATCAAAACTCAATTACTTCAGTAACTGACAAATTTAATTATATAGGAACTTGTGTAGTATTTATGAAGTTATTTTTGTACTTGAGTTTTGATTAGTAAAGGCTTATTATTTTGTGCTTATCTATGCGCTGTGCTGCTTACTATGGGACTGTGTTAAATGTCTGAGTATATTATTATTATTATTAATGTTTTTATTTTGAAGTCGGTTTCATTTTTTTTATTATTAAATTTTTTAAAGCTGTTAACTGAAGCTACATAAGCTGAACTGAATTTTAAAAATAGACGTATATACTGTAACGAAAAATGATTGAAAATAATGTAAGATCATGTTACCTATGTGTGTAACGAAAAACGATTGAAAATAATGTAAGATCATGTTATTTATGTATGTGCACGTAACTTATTAGCATAACACCTCTCTGTTCTGCTTACGTACTCTGAAAATTAAATAATATGGGTATGTAATGTGAGTTGTGACTTATGGACTAAAAAATACAAGTGGTTGCTGTTTACATAACCCCACAGTGCTTGGAAAAATCTTCAGTTATATAATGGATAAAGTTATGTGGGTTTATAATTTGGCGAGAGGGTGAGTGTTTCCAATATTACATGGTCAGTTGTTTGCCTTTACGGTATAAAGCTCGGTAGTAATTTACTGTAGATTAAACTTCTGATTTTATAGTTGTGTTTTATAAATATATATGTATTATGTTTATTGGAATGAATCCATCTACAACACTTCGGAATCAATACATGCAGACTTTGGTATGTTTGGTGACCTGTGTTTCAATACATAAGGAGACCGAGAGTTACATAGATATTTGTATGCATACAACTTTAACTCTATCTTAAAATTCTCAAAACTTGGAAACACAGTAGAAATCAAAAATCTTTAAAAAAAATCAACAAAATGCACTAAAAATTCAGTTCAATCTCCGAAATTCTACAGAATTTCAAAACCACATTACAACAGATAGGTAATTATAATATCTCAAATCTCTCAAACCCGTTCTTAATTGGTAATGTAGATTTCTTACAAACTACAATTACACACAAAAACAAATTTTGAGACTCCTGCGCATTAAAATATGATTAAACCGATACTGCGGAAATCATCCTTACTGCTGCTACTGTGGGATGCTGGGGGAAGAACGAATTCGCTCGCTCTGGACTGTACAGGCAGACCTAAACATTTTATCACTTGAAACATAAATGAGAAATTAGGTAAAAGAGTGTGGGACACGCATTAATTTGAGGCTTCGTTGCAATTTCATGAAAAATAGAAGTAAATAAAAAAATATATGTAAGAAAATAGTGTACAAAATACCCATATAATTTTGTTTTCATTTCTGCGTATGGGTAACAAATCGTTTGTATCGCAGACTTGATGCAACTATAAAAGTTTCATTTCAGCCATTTTTACTACAGAATTCTTTAATTATGTTTTGAATCACACGATTTTTCTTATTGGTATCACACATTACATACCTTAGGGGCTGAGCGCTTATTTTTTGGGTCGTTTATATCTGCTTCAAATGCACGGTGAATTTATTTATGATAATGAAATGAATCACAATTTCGGGAGTTTTAAGTTTTTGTGTGAGTTCCTCTCTCCACTCCATCATAATAAATTTATAAAAGAAACGCATAAGTATACATATAGTGAAAAAATGCATTACCTGTTACAGTATTCATATAATTAATGTAAAGCTGATGATAACAGAAAGATATTAGTAATAAAACTATTTTTAAATATGAGTAACAATTCAACATGTTTCAATAGTTTAATGGGAAATAAATTTTACCGTTTAAACATAAAATATTTTTGAAAACATCTGACTTGAAGCTCCCTCCGTCATGCACAGTTAACCTTCAACAACTTGCATTGGAATAAATAAATTCTACGTTATTTTAGTCTTTTAAACCGTGTTCGCGGCCACGAAAGCGCGTGCGTGTCATCAGGGACTTATCGCCCGTTCCTGGTTCAAGCGCCTGTCACTGGCCGTCACACCGGCACCCTCGCTAAGGGCGTTTGGAAAGCCATGAATTTAAAAAATGGGTAGAAATGTATACGGTGCATAACTACTTTCTAGTTTTTAATGTTCGAATAAGATTTTAAAATTATAATAACCTTGAATCAAATTGACTAACAGCGTTTTGAGTAATTAAAAAGAAAGATTACGCTGTGTGTAACATTGTAATCCATATAATTCTTTAATCATAAATTTTTTTTTAATATGAAATACTGGCATGTAAATTAAAAACAAATGATATGACGTCATTCGAATACAATATTTGAAAGTTTCATCTACGTACAATAAACAAGACAAGCTCAGCTTAAACCAGTGGAACTAGGTTTAGAAGCATGGAATTTTGCACAGTAGTTCCTTATACATATAACGTAGATGAGCAATAGGAAAGGATTTTAAAAGTTTATCTCCGAAGTAGGTTATTAACGTTGGCATGAAAGTTCGTTATTTTTGGAGTTCGAAATAGAAATTGGTGTTTAAAGGGTAAAAAGAGGGTATGGGCAAAGCAGGCTACTCAAATACTTTAAAATATACGAAAAGCTAGATTGTTCCTGAGTTACTGTCGAAGAGAAATTCTTATTCTTATGACTTGGTTTACATTTTTTCAATTACGCACATAAATTTATTTGGAACATTAAGATAAATAGAGTAACTATAATATAAAGTTGAGAACAACAAAGATATATCATAATTTCAAAATCCGTATCTTAAGATACGTATACAACAAAGTTTCATTTCAATATGTATATCCATTGTAATAATTTTATTTACTCATTTCATTTTATATTGTACAAGGAAAATATATTGAAAATTCGATAGTCTTGTGGAGTACGTTCCCTTTTCAGTCACCCCGTCTCTTGTAGCTTTTAAAAATACGCCATATAAGTGGGGTAAACTTATTTATTTGCTCAAGGAGGATTGTAGTTTTCCAATAAGACGTTGTCGTTTTAAATTCTTATGCAAAGTTGTGGAACAACGTTATAACTTTTCGATTACTATAGAACGACTTCGTACCTTATTTTCTTTGTAATCTAAAGTTTTAAATTAAAAAGAAAATAAACATCTCAGCAGTTGGTTTCTTAGGAAGTTGTATAGAAAAAGGTTACATATTATGTTACGATTTTTGAAATGCAAATATAACTATTTCCTGGATATGCGGTATAGATTATTATATGTAGATAGATACTTATTATGCGTAATGAACAGTGCATTTAGGTCCAAGGTCCAATCCAATATCACACTTTGATGTCACTTCTTGAAATAAGTATTTAAATGATGTGATTCGTAGCACCTTGATGATCTATTCACTACGCATGGAAAGTAGCTAGAAGATAGTAAAATAATAGAAGATGCAACGCATGTATGTAACGTATTTTATATAAAATATTAATCTCTATTTGTCGCAAAAGCTGTCACCTCGTCTAAAGTAACAAAATTTTCGTACCGACAGTAACAGTAAACCACAAAAAAGAACTAATATTTCTGCATTCAAAATAATATTAAAATGCACGCCATAAATAAAACGCAATCTAGCCGCTTCGTACTAGATGAACATTTGACCTCAATCGGTCAGACAGCGGAATTTAAAAATGGTTTTAAAATTTGGAGAGCGCGGATTTTAACTGGGGATCAGTGTAAACCCGCTCCATAAATAACGGTTAGTGAAGTCATCAAAAGGGTAGGAGCTTTCGCTCAGGGCGAGCGGTGTCATGTGAACCTACCATCAATCTTGGAGTCGGTAGCGCGAAGCACGCATAGCGTAGCTGCGGGTCAGCACATGTTGGTCACGTCTAGCGATTTTTATAACTTGTCTATTTACAGATTGCTAGTTAATTTTGGTTAATTTTTCCGCACCATTAAATCTTTATTTGTACATTATGCCATAATAATAAATATGAATAATTAAACTCCTTTCATGAAAATATGTCTATGAAACTACTTACACACTTTTACTAGCAACCCGTCCCGGCTTTACACGGGTAGAATTTTTTTTGAAAAAAAAAGTACAGCCCATGTTACTCGCTGATAATGTAGGTTTCTATTGGTGCAAAAATTTTTGAAATCGGTCGAGCAGTTTTTGAGTTTATCCATTACATACTTACAATCAAAGTTTACCTCATTATAATATTAAGCATAGATAAACTATTATTTTAGGAATTACAGGTAGAAACTTCGAAGTTGAGTAGCTAGTTAATTTGCATAGGCGTCGACTAAGAATTCATTTCATTTAACCTTTAATTACTACATTTCACCGAAACGTGTTTAAGTTTTGATAAAGTTGAGAACGTGTTTATAAAAATTTAAAAATATTATGTGTAATGTGACATTTAATATTTCAGTCGTATTTTATTTTTTTCTCAATTTAGAAGTTGGCTTAAGCTTTTCTAAATAGTTCTGAGATCTATCGTAACGACTGACTTTGTAATGGAGCTTTTTTTTACTACTCTGTTAGTTCATTTCGCTTAGCTTATCGCTACGTTTATGCACGCTGCTCACAATGTCTTCAAGGGCTCGAAACGGCTTTGTCTCGCGTCTAGACTCGTAATCCATTATTACAGACGCCCGTTCAGGCCCAGGAAGCGGGGACGAAGCGATTCTTTTATACGAGAAACTTAGCATATTTACGCAGCTGATAAATGTATATCCTTTTTCATCGCTATCGTCCTTGAGACGTTAATAGAACTGTTGCATTTTTCTTTCAGAAGAGATAGCGCAATAAAACAATGGGCGTTAAAGTGAATAAAAGATTTTTTATTGTATCGCTCAGTTCTCTTGGTTTGCGTAAATTGATTTTTTTCACATTATCACTCTATACATTGGAAATATCTCTAACTGAAGACTAATAGTTTCTATGAAGTAATTGTTTAGTTGCATACTATTTTTTTTATTAAATATCATACTCGTATCAGTGTTTTTAAACTAATCTATGTAATGTGTACACGAATTTTGTTTTTAATGTATACGTAGTAATTTTACATTCTCTTCGTAGTCTATAATGATAAATATGTACAAACTTATTCGATGAATTGAATTACACATCACTTTATATTTTAGAACCTAACGTTCATTTGGGAGAGCTTTAGAAAGCTTTTTGTGTGTAATTGGAAATATAGGCTTGATAAAAACTGTACAACTAAATTTGTTTGTTCAAAAGAGTTAGTGAGTGTTTCAACGATATTTTTATAATATCTCTAACAAAAATATTTTTCATGTCGCCAGTAACAGATAGTCTGTATTTTTAAAACAACTAAGCTACGGTAAATACTTTTTTTTCCACAATTTTCAAAATTTCGAGCATTCTTAATCGTATCCGTAATTAGTCTTGTGTTGTTCGCAAAAGACTTAATTCGATAAAGTCCTCCCTATGTGAACTGAGTGAATTGATTTACACGAATCCCGCTCTTAATTCCTCAGTTCAATGTCACGGCACACTGTGGCAAGATGCGAAATTCATGGACGATTAGGGTTAGTACTAGCACTATACCACTAACTCGCTGCGAACTTACGAACTACAAGAGCAAACTAGTTCGTCGAAGAGCTGCGAATTATATTAATCGATCTCGGTAGTGAACCGATTAAAATAGGATCTCTCCGTACATTGCATCTATTCGTCACAATCCTTGGTCCTCATTTTGTAACTGGTCAATATCGGATATACTTCTCAAATTCTTCTCCATATACTCTGTCTACTTCATTTGTGGCTTTTATTTGTGTTTGTGTTGAGTAGATCTGATATTTTAAAGAAGTCGAGTCCGGATGTATATGCAGGTCTCGTGTCCGTGGGCCGGCATGGAACTGATAATTATGTCATTTATTATGGCCCCCGGCATACGCAGTCCGTATCACGCTTTAATTCACACATGTTCCATTGCACTTCAGCGAATACGTCTCTAATTAACGTAAGGGATACAGTTCCTTGGACGTGCGTTAATTCGGATCTTCAATGTGTCTTACTCATCTCTATATGTGGTGTATAATCGGGAAATAGTTAGGTTTTTTGTTTTTTGGATCATGACCAGATGTGCGGTATAAAGTCTGGCGTGAAATTTTTCTTTGTCGCTAGCATCGCTTCCTAATGTCCGCTCTATAAAAGTTTCACTGTTTTCAATACTTACTTAATTTTGATTAAATCGTATAATTTGTAATACTTAGAGATAAGAAGGATGACAAGGTTGTATGACAGTGTTATTCTACGAGTGAAGAAAAGAATGCTTAGATGATTCGTACACATAAAAAGAATGGGTGAAAAACTGACGAAGAAAATCTACAGAGCAAAAGCGAGTGGTAGTAGAAGTCAAGGAAGACCGAGGTATAGCGGCAAAAGTGTGTGTGGAGAATGATGAGATTGGAGGAGGCGAAAGAAGTATGTAAGACCGCGATGCTCGGCGCTCTGCCTTCTCTGACTACCTTGTTAGGGATACAGCCTAAAGACAAGTATGTATATAGTTTGTAATTTAATCAGTCAGATACATACGCACCTTCGACTCACTCTCAAAGAACCTTTCTTTTAAACGTCACGAGGACATTTTCTTCTTATAAATCTTCCCGTGTAAAATATAGGTGGCCATTAAAATAAATTATTACTGAGAATACCATCACAACCTATGTTTGCAAATATCAAAGGTTATGGATAGAATTCCGCATATAAGCTGCATGCAATTAAACCCTGAATAATTTTTTTTGATACATTTTATAGTTGAAATCAAATTTGAGTGTTTTGAGACAGAATGGGAGCCAATTTTAAGAGTCACTTCCTTTTAAAAACAACTCAGCGCCTTGGGGCAACATTGCGATATTTATCATAGATTGGCTAGAAACAGGTCATTCAAACACTCCACTGAAGCAATGTTTCTGATTGACATTTTTCAACGAATCTAAAACATAAACTTAATATTAATTTAAGTTGATTCGGGATAAAAATGTCGCTTAGTATTATTTTCAATAACAATTTCCCTTTCTTGATTATGGAACAGCTCCCATATATTTGATATATAAAAGCAATGCAAAATTTCTTAGCGAAGCGAAATTTTTTAATTTCAGGTGGGTGCAACCTCAGTGAAAGCAATTACATCCCTCATTCCTGCATTAGTAAAAACTCAATATGACGCCGTATTGTTTTCAGAGAATTCCAATGAGAATAACAATGGAAAATTTAAAATAATCGAAGGGGTAGTACAGTACGGGGTCCCATTTCAATAGACTTTTATGGTGCAATTTTATCGGGAGTTGTTTTGCTTAAGCCGCCATTAGTTCGACTAATAACCAGTAGGGGGCGTTGCAAAAGGGTCTCAGCCCTTTATGACTATCACCTGATCAAATTATCATACATAACTCGCATTATTGTCGACTGAATTGGTCATTACAGTGTAATGTAGTTTGTTTAAATACAGCTTTCCGGTGGCATATCGAGGAGAGCATTTTTTAGGGGAAAAGTAATTTATTGTTCCCTGTGATAAATTTCCCTAATGGATATTGCTCACGAGGAGGAAGTCTATTCAATGCCTATTAAGCTAGTTAAGTTACTCTTTTGATGTTTTAGGGACTTATGGAGATAGTAAACAGGCCTACGATTTAATGTCTCGAGTCATTAGATTCCTTTGTTTTTTAAATATGTCTTTTTTTGTAATCGATTTCCATTATAGTATTTCTATTTTTATATAATATATTATTTTGGTATATCTGTGATACGTAGATAAATTATATGAAAAAACTGTCCGCTTTTTAAAAATAATTTTTATAGCATTTTAATGTTGTGTTCAAATTAAATTAGGTGTATGAAATAAAATTATATTATATAATTATAATAAAATTTATCTTAAGGTTACATAAACGTATTTTTATTTTAAGATATTTAAAGTTATTTACATACATACATATCCTCACGCTATGTCACTGACAGAGTAGTCAGAGAGAACAGAGTCCAAACATTGCGCTTCTTGCACACTTCTTTCGCTTCCTCGATTCTCATCATGCTCCTAGCACACTTTCGTCTAGGTATGAGAGTGCTTTGAAAATTGCTGTCAGCTAACACTGGATATTTGATCTTCATAAGTCAACCTTAATCTTACTTGACTTCTACTACCACTCACTCTCACTTGGTAGATTTTCTTAATCAATCGTTCATCACTAATTCTTTATTTTAACCATCTAAACATTTCTTTCTTCGTTTTTCAATAATACTGTCATATTTTGTCATATTGCGTACCTGTTCATTGTATTTCACCTGTATGTTTGATGTAACGGAATCTTTGAACGAGATTTTCACCCACTTCAAAACGTCAGATTAAACTGAAACTTTGCACACTTATCAAAGATCGATGACAATACAATAATTTGATATTAAAATGTAAAATTTTGAAAAAAAATTTTGATTTAATTTGATTAATTGAAAAAAAATGTTCTATCCTATGGAAGCTTCCTATTGGTTTCAGTCTCACAATATGGATCTTGGTAAATTTTTAGTCAAAGAAATAATAAAAATTATAGTTTAAAAAAATTAAAAAAACACGCTTTAAAGGGAAAACGAACTAAATAGTAAAAAATAATGTTTATCTATGAAGATTTTGTTTAATAGTGATAAAAACTCCACTTTCTCAATGTAATTAAATGCTTTTTACTAAGTTTAAAATAAGAATAAAGTGAATAACAAAATAATAATTTTATTGTAAAAACAGTGGGGATCATGATATTTATTGTTAAAAGTATTTTATTGGTAGCTATTGATAAAAGTAGAGTTATTAAAAAAATATAATAAAAAGCACCACACGCTTTTTACAATAAAATCATTTTTTAAAGGTAGCGTTTCATTACGTTCATTCCATTTCATGTATGTCCATCCACTCACCGAAAAATAATTTTAGCACCAACACAGTGGGGGATAGTTATTTTGCAGATTTAGATATATTCACATTACCAAGGCGGACAGTTCATTGATAACTTTATTGACAGCTGCCCGCACTCTACATCCGCCTCTCTACACCCAACTTACATCTTTCGTCCCCCTAAAACACACTCCAAATATACAGTTCTACTTACTTGCTTCAGATTTTTACCGTTTACTCATACTTCACACTTCGTCTGCAAATTTTCTTTTTCAAACACTAGAATCTTACTTTTGTTCTCATTCATTTCCAAATCTTTCACGGGTAGGACCTTTAAATGAAATCAATACGTAAGTATCAAATCGTAGGGAGTGACAGATATGTACACTTAAAAGTATTATAATTATAGAATTTATGGTGAACAATTTGTCGTTGTATTTTTATACCTACGTATATTGTACATTCATAGACATTTTCTTTTACCGTGCCATTGGTGTTAGAACCAGTATTTTGTGATAAATACTCCCTTAATGCAGTGACTTACATCTCACGTATTTTGTTTAATACCCAAATGACAGTCACGTACACAACTAATATAACTCATTGTCAAGTGTATTTCCCCTGCCATACATATACATTTACTTGCTTTTACTAAGAAATTGAAACATATTGTAAGGGGTCATTCGAGTTAGTTATTCCATAAGGAAAATGTGTGTTCTAAGAATTATTTTTGTATTTCTATATCACATTTGTTATAACATCTAATCTATGTAAAAGCAAGCGTTTATAAGCACCTGTTATTTCAAATACGTGAAGTAATGTTGGAATTCAAAACAGTACTCGAATACCTAAAAAGACAGTTAACATTCTGTTAACCATAACTCGTTTTTCATTTTGTGTTTCATATTCGTATTTCGAACATGACAAATTATTACGAAGTTTGTCGTATATCGTATTGAGTTTCATGAATATTGAGGAAAGTACGAGTGTGGCTTCAATACCTATTTACAAATGAAAGCAAACTAAACGAATTACGGGACTAGCGACGAAAATATTGAACTTTGTCATGGTATACGAATTTCAGAAATTAATTCGTATATTTCATATATTGTAATCATTCAATTATTATGATATATTGTAATCAAAATAACAATTGTGAGTAAACGATTTAAAAATAGGAGAGAAAGTAAAATATGAAATGTATCAGGTGCTTATTTTCGGGTACAAACTGTATAAGGCGGCTAGAGAATATTGCTTATTATACGTTATTTTGTAGTAAATGGGCTAACTAATGCCACTACTGGTTTTCCTTTGACATGTATAATTGTATCTACACACTGACATGTTTGCACGGTCATTAATGTATTTATCTTTCAAATCGAGGGTCCAAGGTTTATTTCCCGATCATATCATTCAGAAAATGAATTTTTTAAATTGTCTTGGAATCTGCGGATTCATCGAGTAGTAGTCATGGTAATAATAACAGAGATCACTATTATCAGTAGAGACTGAACACTCCTCGAAAACAATAAAATTAGATCGGTTTCTTGTGCTAGGGCTACCTGTATATCAAGAGTCAGTCCCCTCTCACAATCATATGCTAGTAAATGTCAATATACCATATACTACAAGCCATGAAAAGAAAGAGATGGAAATCGAATTTTATGTTGTAATGAATTCTTTTATGGTAAATGTAATAGAGTATCACAAATTCTAAATATGTCTGGCACATGCTTATATATAATTATATAATACGTGTGTGTCTGTATGTTTATCTGTGTGGATGACTTTGATTTTGCTTGTGTGACATTGTAATTTGGGGGCACGAAATAGCTGTAGGTTATTGTTTGAATTATTTATATAACTGGTTAGGTAGAAAGTGTGATAGTACGCATTATAATCTTGACTTCTATCCTGACTTATAGTGTTTTTAATGAACTGTTCGTATCTCACCTCAGAGAGCAATCTTAAGTCCGACCACGTCTCAGAGGGTGAGGACAGCGAAGTTGCCCTACAACGATAGAGCGCTAAAATGACGCTTCTATAAGAAATGAAGAAAATAAATGTTAAAAATTAAAATATAGTTTTGTTTGTTGTTGAGGGATAACGTTGTCGCTGAAACCAAATACTCCAAACAATTACTCCGAATAACTCTAAATTAATCTTTACACTTTTATTATGGGCAGTTGTTCATAATCGTGCAAAACTTTAGGACTTTCTAATTATTAGTTTCAAACCTTTATAAACAAAAATAGATACATTGTGGTAAAACAATTCGAAAACGTGGCATTCTATAGCATTCAGATTTGTATTTCGGAGAAACCGTCGCACAAACTTCTTTTAGAACCGCTACAGTAACCTGAATTAATCCAGTGGTATTTGGGTGTGTAAGTGACACAGACTAACATTGATTTTTATAAGAGTATGTGTTATTTTTTATACATATCTTTGATGAAAATTTACTCTATGTGGCATATGTTACGACCACTTTTGATGTGTCCTGAACATGTAGTGAACTGTGGTTGCACGATTTTATAAGTATTCTTTGCTTATACTGCCGTTGCTTTACTAGGACGACATTCTTGTTTCTGTTTATCGAAGTTTTGATCTGATGCATAAGAATTCTGTTTTATGTCTTAATCTTACCCAAGTATTTTTGTGTTATGTAAAAAAGTTGAAAACGAAGTAAACTTTCATTTATATCTGAATTGCAGATAGCTTTAATGTTCGGCTTTATTTTAAAAACATAATATTATAATAAAAATTAACATTAAGAATAAAGACTACTCGACTGTTTTAAATTATTTGTGATTCTCCGTCATTTTATGCACCGCAAACCCTGCTACAATTAACCATAAGTATTAATACTGTTTCCCCCAATGTTTCCGCGCTATTTCTCTTTTGCTTATTGCGTGGGGTGTCGTTCGTGCTATTTTATTGACACCGATTGTATGTAGCCTTGTGTACTTTGCGACACTTTCCCTTTTATGAATGTTATGGTTTATTGCTCCCTCCCTCAGTTGTTTCTACGAACAATTGGTATATCTAACGGTAATAGATGATATTTGCTACCGTTACCCATCTTGGACACACACTATCCATCCACAATATTTTGGTTTTATTAGGTACAACTACTGATTGTATCATTTTGGAAGTAATATTATCATGCAAGCACGTATAGACCTACAAAAAGAAATATACAGCTACAGCCCTTAAACCCTTAAAACCCTTGCAAAGTAAGTAATATTTTTAATACTTCTGTACGGTATCTAAACTATGTACATAATTTCCAAGAAGATAAATGAATAAAATGGATTGATTTTACTCGGACAATATCCATCTCTAGTTCTCTTAGAGAATGTCAACGTAATATACTGTCGCTTTCGTTTGTAGTAAACGCAAGTTTGAAATTTGACGTTGCTGTCAAAAACGTAAGTATTATAAAGTTAGTAACGAAACCTAAGAACGAAACCATCTTTTAAAAGTTAAGGTTGTTTTATTAAAGTTAACGACGTTATATTGTGATTTATTCTTACGGACCAAAAACCCATTTTAAGAAAATGCTACATGTAGAAAACGGTTATGTTCTCAGATCTGTTATTGTTGTTTTTTGTGTAATAACGAACATTGATTAGATTTTCTTTTACATTAGAAGACATAAATAGCGAAATTGTTTCTGTGATAATGCGATGTGTAGATAAGTAACATTTTGTGCTTAGGTTTGATTGTACAAGCTCAGTCAAATAAACCATCGATTTTCGACAATCGATAGGTATGAGAGTGTCTTTGGAGTAGAAACGTGATACAATTACAGCCCCATTTGTTACTTAGGGAGAAGAATTTCGGGTTTCTACCGCTACCTAACAAACATAAGTACATACGTACATAGTGATGCCATACAAGAGAGGCACTCAATTGGTGATCCGCTTAATTGCTCACAATTCTGAACACTTTTGGGTACCTTTGCAGCAATTTGGTCTGGTTAACGTCTACTTAAGTGTTTCCTGATTAATTGTTAGGGTTCTAATTGTGCTTTTGTGGCGGCATTTGTTCTGACCTGTCTTCGAGTGTCGATTCCTTTAATGAGGAAGTTTTATTACTTCTGTAGTTGCAAGTTCACAATTTCGAGAATTAATAAAGTGGGATCATTGTGTTATACTACTCTGTCAAGAAAGTACCGGGAAAAGATCAATAATACACGAAATGTTAGTTATTCATCCAAATTTATTTTATCACCTTCAAAGTATGCTCCTTCAGAAACGATACACTTACGCCAACGAATAATCTAATCATCAAAACATTTTTTAAACGCTTTTTCTGGAATTGAGTTCAGGACTCGCCGCGAGCACGCTCCTTTATGTCTTCTACCGAATGAAAACGGGTGCCACGAAGTGGTAATTTGAGTTTAGGAAAAAGAAAGAAATCGGCTGGAGCCATATCTTGTGAATAAGGTGGTTGCTCGATGGTATTTGTTGAGTTTTTGGTCAAAAATTCCTTGTGCGAAGGCGCATTATCGTGGTGCAAAATCCAAGAATTTTCTTTCCACAAATCTGGCCTTTTTCGTCGAATTTGCTCTCTTTAACGCCGCATAACGCCCAAATAATATTCTTTATTTACCGTTTGACCTTCCGGCAAGAATTCCGAGTGCACAACACCGCGATAGTTAAAGAAAACAGTCAACATGACTTTGACTTTTGATCGACTTTGGCGTGGTTTTTTCGGTTTCGGTTCAGTTGGAAGGCGCCACTCCGAAGCTTGTTGACTAGTTTGTATGTCAAACTCGTAAACCCACGTCTCGTCACCAGTAACAATGCGTTTCATGAACGTTGGGTCGGAATTGACTCGTTCTAGCATGTCCTCAGCGGCTCTTATGCGATTGTGTTTTTGAAAAAAATTCAGGTCTTTTGGAACTAGCCGAGGAGCAACATGTTTCATACCCAAGTGATTATTTAAAATGGTACGGATCGACTCGTAAGACACAGAAAGCTCGGCAGCTATCTCTCTCAAACTTGAATGAGCATTTTCAGTCACTATTTCCTTCACTTTTGCGATGTTAACTTCAGTTGCAGACGTTGATGGCCTACCAGAGCGAGGCAAATCTTGCACGTGTTTTTGGTAAAGTCGGTTCACCGTAACCCTTCTGTAACATTTTCAGTTACTCCGAACACGAATATCCATTGGCGATGCAAAATTTAAGACGAACTCTTTGTTCGATATTTTTGTCCATTATGAAATTCGCAATACACACTAGAATGATATAACTAAAAACAGTAGAAAATGGATAACAGATGTGCCAATCTAACAACAACAAAAAAAACAAAAAATTGAATTTGGAATCATAAACAAGTCATCCATTTCCGATACTTTCTTGACTGAATGTATGTCGTTTCCTTCTCATAGCTCAAAATTCATTATTTCACATATCTCATAAATAATTTATGAGACACTCAAACGAGTCTATAACGGCACACGACCTTCATGAGTTGCGCTTAATTTAACTCGAAACCCTTTAATTATCATTAACGCCCATCTCGGCTGTTAAATGATATCAGTTTGTTCTATCTTACACACATGGTAAAAGCTCATATTAGGAACACATAATATCTTGTATAACAACGCCTGTTCAGATTTAAATAGTCGTAACTCTCGTTACAATTCGTTCAAGTTACGTCTATTGGTGATACGCTGTCAAACAATGCTTAGCTTCATAACAAGGACCTAATTCTACAATAGCCTGGGGGCAGTCCGACCATTTACGAAGTTTGTAACTATAGTTCATTGGCTCCGCCTTACTGGACTAAATTGCTACAGATAGCGCCATCCATTGTTTGAAAATAATTCTGTTATCGAATTTAAGATTATTAGACGTTTGATCAATGTCCCTTTTGTTTGCTTAAGTTTAAGTCATTTACATGAAAATTTTCTCCTTGATTATCGACTATCAGTATAGTCGATAATCAAGGCGAAAATTTCAAAAAATTATTCTTAAACAAATATCATTTTGTACTGGTGAAATACCACCCTCTCACAGAATATCGGTGTGAAATAACAGCATCTATCGCTGTTGTGTTTCGTGAGTGAGAGTGCCGGTGGCCCATCACCCCCTCCCTCCTCCCTCTCCCCCTCTTTTTCTTATAGGCCGTTGCAGGTGTTCGCGGTGATCACTTTTCATCAGGTGACTCGCTTGCTCGTTTGCCTCCTCTTTCATACAAAAAAAAACTGTTGTGAGCGAGAATCCAGTCCAAAACTTAATGTTATGTGTTATTAACAACAGTAGATATATGATACGCAGGTATCAAGTATGTAATATGTATTCTTGTTGGTTTATAGACAACCGCTAACCCTACCTTTATCACTCCCTTGAATAAATAGGAGTGCTCTGACAAATGACACTGTGCATGTGATATACTGACGTGTTGATACGTGTAGGGCTGTAGGGGAAACGATGCTTTCCAATTCCATGAGTTTTGATACAATCAGTGCAATTGTAACATCTTGTTCACGAGAGAGGAGTATTTTATTAATATTAATTTTACAAGATTAGAAAAATTCTTTTTAGAAATAATTAGAATGAGTCCAGAATTTAAATAGAAAATGCTGATGTATTTCCTTGTACTCTAATCAAATTAATTTATGTAATAATTTGAAGTTATGTTAACAAAGAAATTCGCGACAGTTTTTACAGATACATACCTATTTAAATCTCCCTCGTTGGATTTTTATTCTCGTGTAACAAGTTATATAACCTTCAATTATTTTGTATAACGCCTGATTTATATTAAGAGTTTATTAATACTTTAATTTTATACCATACTCTCAATTTCCACGTGGAAATTGACATTTAAAGTAAGCCCTATATGTATATAAGTCATCATTATCACACATATTAATTTAAGAAATGTAAATAGAATTTTGTTATGAAACTCGACGCTTTTTACTGGAGGTTTAGCACTGAATTATTATTTACGAGGCAAACGGTCGTATTATAGGGTTTTCAAGTTCTGTACAAATACTGCGATAAGCGGGGGTGGCGTGACCCCATAAAAAATTACGCCGCGTGTATCATGATTATTCTTTGACACCGGGGTACTTTTAATCCTAAGTACCGACATAATTGTATGCAAATATTATTGAATTTCATTAGATTTTATACTATTACTTATTTATGCTGTATCCGGAGAAGGTCCAGCATGGCAATCTTAACAGTGCTTTGTAGGACAGTGACGATCGTGATAGATCATAGTAATTTTTTTCTATAATTATCTCTTTTCCCTGACATGGGTTAAATCAAGGTCTTTTTCTGTCCGTTAATTCTTTCTCAATTTCTTTCTTTCAATCTATTCCTCTGGAATCTCTGATAGTCAGTTGCAGTGACACAAGTCTGTTTTGTGGGTGTTCATTCAGATCATTTAGTGACATCTACAGTATAAACTTATAGATAAATAGTTTAAGGTCTATCAAATGGTGTGTTCAAGATTATTATTAAACATTACTGGACTGAAAATAATAGTTCTCTAAGCTGTTTATGTCGTTTTTTTACTCAAAATACTTTATATGATACCCAAATGTACGAGTAAGTAGTTTCTAACAGCACTTGTACTGCGCGTCATATCACTTGCAAAAACAGAGACAGAGATTCCCGCTCTCCATGTACGTTTGTGTATCTAATTTAATTAACACCATATCACATATTTATGGGAGATAAAGGCTTGCCGAGTGTATGCCCATGTATTTTCATTTTTTACGACACATCAAAAGAAAGTGAAAGCGCGTAATTTTATGATAATGGAGGGGTGCTCTAGAAACCCACGAATAACGAAGGCTTTTAAATTTACGGTGTAAGCCTGTGATGAGTGTTTTACGGTTTGCAACATTTAACTCTGATGGAATTCGATATATGTAATAACCTTATGTATGTATTGATGGGAAGTTAAATGAGTCGACTTGTAGTCATAATAATAAATAAGTTAGGAGATATTATGTCGCGAAAAGTGTCGGTGTATTAGAAAGAGACAGTAGGAAGGATTTGCGTACTATTTTTGTGAAACAATGATCATCGTCGTCCTCAAATCATCTATTTATTGTAACGTGTTTACTATTAAAATGTGGCTCTCTGTAAAATAGTTCCATACTATCGTTTTACGAGAATACTGTTTTTGTTTTAATCGCTCATAATAGTCATCTATTTTTAACCGATGGCGCGACGCGAAGGAGGGTAATATGTTTACCTGTTTTGTACCAGTTATATTTTCTTCTTAGATGGTACGGACACATAGAAAGAAAGAGCGATGAAGGACTGACAAATAAAATCTGCAGAGTGAACGTGAGTGATGAAGAAGCGAAGAAAGACCAAGGCCGATTTACGAAGATCGAATAGCCAGAATGTTAGCTGACGGAAATGTCAAGGCACTCGCATATCTAGGCGAAAATGTATGAGGAGAATAATGAGATTTGAGGAAGTGGCAGAAGTATGTAAAGATAGCGACGCTTGGCGCTCTGCTCTCTCTGACTACCCTGTTAGGGATACAGCTTGAAGATATGTATGTATGTTTTCTATACTTAATAATATATTGTTTGTTTTGTTATCCATTAGTTTAGTTAATCCAGTAGTTAATTTGATATAATTTTTGTCTGTGTATACCTAATAAATAAATTAAAAAAATATCCGCAAATATCTGGGAGAGAAATACGAGTTTAAAGAATTTGATAGTTGTTGATCTTCTGGGGCAGGCTGTAAAAGATGAGTAAATGATACGGCGTATTATAAGGACCTAGTAAATAAGCGATATACTGGCAACCTGTTACTATCTGATTCCACTTAACCATCTTTAAACTGAAATTAATGTTTGTTGCTAGAAGCGGCATTAAAGTGTTTGTTGTGCCTACGAGTACTTGAACCACCCTGATTGGGAAATAACGTAAAGTTATGTTCACGCATTAAAATGTAATAGAAATAATGTACACACCTATATCCTATATATAATTGTCACAGCTATTATACAATGTTTTATACTGTTTAACATAATTTCTTGAAAAGCTTAAAATATGCATAATAATATATTATAATATTTAACTTTCTTAAAATGCTTAAAAGTATAACTTATTTAATAAAATCAACGAAACATCGTCACAGTCTTTATTAAAATTTATATAAAGAAAAGATCCATTCATCAAAGATTTTTAATCTACGCTGCAGTGTAATTTATGCCATTTTTCATATCGGGCTCGATAACGTTTGCTTCATAAACTCTCTTTACCTACATTTTTAATAAGTTTTATGCAAATCTAAGCTCTCAGGAGTTAATATCGGCTGATCAGGGTACCCTCTGAGATCGTATTGAAAAGATTCTGTGCAACGTCAAGTGAGGTCCGATTTGACGAAGGTTTTTCTTTCACGATACCCTACTTACATACATTTTGATATAGGAGCTGACAAACCACATTCTATATTAAAACATCTTATTACCTAGGTTTGCTTTGATTTGTGTGTCCATTTTTATAACAAAATTGAACTTAGTAAGCAAGAACGAAATGAAACGTATTATTAAAATGTAATACGGTAATATCTATTAGTAAATGTTATAAGACTCAATAATAGTAGTATAGTAATAACAGTAAGAGCCATAAAATTTTAGTTTTTTGCCAAAATTTCAAAGCAACATTGTGTTCTTTTTTATGAGTTTTTTACGTTTATGAAGAGCAAAAAAGCATTTACTTCACACAAAATAAAAGGTGTTCCAGTGTATTTGTATGTTTTATTTTATGAAAATAGCACATGTAGTGGCGTGTAATTATTACAAGCTCATACAATATCCAGTGAAAGACGTTGTGTATTGAGAAATTGTCGTGAATTGTAAAATTCTCTGCTTGTATAAATATTAGATATTGTAATAACTCAAGAATTAGAGATATTGAAATACTATGTCACTAATTTTTGGATTATGTAAGAAACGAAATAAAATAGAATATTATAAAAAAGATAAAACTCACTTAGGATACAATATTACGTACTTATTTTTTTTTTATAATGTAAGGTATTCTAGATCCGATGACGAAATTTATTTCGGAAAATATTTATTTGTACAAAATATTTACCAATTTCATAAGGTGTGGTATATTTAGTACTAAAGTTTACTTATTATTTGAAATAAATTTGATATTACTATGATTCGAATTGGTCAGGACTATTGTGAATCCAAACAAAATGTTTTTCAACCGACTTCAAAAAAAGGAGGAGGTTCTCAATTCGGTTGTATTTTTTTTTATGTTTGTTACCTCAGAACTCCGTCATTTACAAAGCGATTTATAAAATTATTTTTATTTGAAAGGATACACTTCTGGATTGGTCCCATTTCAATTTCATTGGTATTGGAGCTTAGGTTTCGTAGATACACCAAATAACACCAAATAATGCGAACCGGTTACAATCTTTATTTATTTATATCGATGATTCTCTTGTATGTCATTGCGCTACAGAATTAGAAAAGTAGTTAATTGTAGACTTACTCTAGATATGTATTTAGGCCAAGGTCACTCAAAAGAGAAAAATAAAAAAAATAATAAAAAAATTAAACCGACCAAAAAAATCACTGAAAAGAACAAAATAACTACTCTTTTCTAATCAAAATTTAAGCATAAAAATAACTTTATATACTATAATTAGATTTGACAGTCATTGAAGTCGGTGCGAAATCAATGTGCAATAACAGAAAGTCGTAAATAATAAAACAACAGAAAATTAGTTTCGTAGACTTGGCATCGACTTCAGTAACTGCCAAATTTAATTATACGGGTATTTATATAGTATTCATGAAGTTATTTTTGTTCTTAATTTTATTTATATTTTATAATTAGTAAAGAACATTTATTTTGCACTTTTCAGTGCTATTTTTGAAGTCATTTTAATTTTTTTTACTTTATGACTACTTTCCAAAACTTCACTCAGAAGCGTCAAACCATTACTACTGTAGTAATTTTTGTATATACCTCCATATCTGCATATAGGTACATACATGTATGTACATATGTATTCAAATGTAAGATTTATTTTTCATCCACATCTCCATATCCATTTTATATGAAAATTAACATTTGTACGTGATTGACATGACAATATTTGTATTTATATTAGATACATTGTAAGCTTTTAGTTAAAAAGCGTGGTTCTTAGTCGCATTTTAAGTACGAACGAAACTGGCATAGTTTAAAGTTTCGTGTGTTTCAGTAATGTAATACGAGGGCTGCTATTTATGTATCCGGAATAACAAAGTGAAAGAAACATATAGCATTTATTATAGTTTTATTGCTTTTCAAAATATTCACCATGATGATCGATGCACTTTTGCATGCGTTGGAACCAATTTTCGTAGCACTTTTTCCATTCGGATTGAGTTATTTCCAAAACGTGCATTTTGAAAGCATCAACAGCCACTTCACGGCTCGAAAAACGTTGACCACGTAATTTATTCTTCACGGTTGGGAATAAATAGAAGTCGTTGGGGCCCAAGTCGGGGCTGTACGGCGGATGTCTCGTTAATTCGATCTTTTGATCTTCCAAATACCGAGTTGTTTCGGCCGATGTGTGGCAGCTAGCATTGTCATGATAAAGAAGGATTCTGCTTTGTAGGTTGTTCTTTCTTATTTCTTCAAAGACTTCTGGCATTTAACGGTTAATTCTGAATGGTCGTGTACCATTCAGAATTAACCGTTTTACGATCCTCTAGTGGCACTGTAGCTACATGTCCATTTATACCAAAAAAAACAAGCGACCATTTGCTTCAAAGTGCTTTTTGAACGAATGACTTTTGTTGGGTTCGGCTCATCTTGGAACACCCAAACCGATGATTGTTGTTTAGTTTCAGAATCATACGCTTATATCCAAGATTCATCACCTGTGTAGATATTATAGACAGCTTTTGACGCACCCTGATTGTATTTTTGTAACATTTTTTCACACCAATCGACACGAGCCCGTTTTTGGTCAATTCTCAAGTTGTGCGGAATCGAACGTGAACAAATTTTTTTACAGCTAAATGTTCGTGTAATATTTTATATATACTCGTCATACTTATGCCCAGAGACGCCTCTATCTCGCGATATGTAATATGACGATCTTGCATTATTAGTTCCCGCACAGCATCAATATTTTGAGGTACAACAATCGATTTAGGGCGACCTTCTTTAACTTCGTCCGTGAGCACAGACCGCCCACGATTAAACTCACTAAACCAGTGATACACAGTAGTTTTCGATGGTGCTTCGTCCCCAAAAGTCGAAGTGAGTTGATCGATGCACTGTTTTTGAGTTAGCCGTCGCCGAAAATCGTAATAAATCATAACACGAAAATTTTCACGACTTAAATCCATGGTGATAAAGACTAGCAATTTTCAAAATGACGCCACAAAGGATATATAAATGGCAGCTACATGAAACAAATAGTATTCTTCAGCCAAAGAGTTCCATTTTTAAATGTTATAATTACTTTTTTAACATTGTTCTATAACTGACCAGTTCCGGATACATAAATAGCAGCCCTCGTAAATCCATCTAAGATAATAAATATGAAATTTTATACAAATTATAAAAATAGCTTTACATAATATATAGGTAAGTTATATACCTATACATATATACATAATTGTATATATACATATGTATATACATGTTTACAATTCTTAAATTCACATTATAAAATCGAATAAATCATCAACACTGAAATCTTAAAAAATTCAAGGCTACTTACGTTTTACAAAGAAAATAACCTGTAACTTCCCTCACCGTTGTACTGTAATATCTGTTTTCCCCTTTGCTTAGTATCAAATCGATTATAAAGGTGCGTTGGCGCATGTGGTCAGAGAACTCATAGCGTGCACTCTGTTTTTATCCTTTACCAAAATTTGGATTGTAGCGTATACCTGGAATTCAGTGGAATAGTGGGTTCAACGAATACTAAGATTTTAAGTTCGTTCTCTATAACAATAATTAAAAATAATAGAAATTATAACAAAAAGACAAAAATTATGGTCTTAATAGATTACATTAGTAATCATAATAAATATATAGTAATAGTATAGTAGTATTCGACCGATTAGTGGAGTTGCTAAGTTTGAACAATAAAAAAAAATAGTTTCACATATTAAAAATGTATTTAAAATTTGCAGTATGGTTGTAAATATAGTCTAGATGGTTTTTAATTAATAACGGAGTAAATCTGTTTTCACGTTATTTTTATAAAAAATTAAGCTATTTCCCCAGTTTTCGACCACTTAATTTAGTTTTCGACCAGCATTAAATCAGTTTTTGACCATACCACTTTTCAGTCTAAGTTGACGAAGTTGGAGGTTTATAAATAAAATCACGCTTAATATATTGTTTTATATGAAATGATATCAGTCTTACTGTAGGTATCGTCTATAAAAAAATTTGGTTTTATTCTCATATGTATAAGTAAATCTTCTTCAATCATATCAGTAACACAATCGCCATGGATTACTTTTCTCCTGTTATCACTACTAAAGTTCATCCTTAACTTAATTTTCTCACCCAACATTTTTCAATGTATGGTTTTCAATATCTCGATCATTCTTTGCATCACCAGCTTTTTCAACTTGTTAAAAGTTGTTAACTCCCTAACCCCTTAGTCTTGTCATAATGTTGTCATTTTGTAGTCATCTTGTTCAACATTAGAGGTTTCGCTTGAAACTTGAACTTTTCTCTTAACGCTTTCTTTCGTCATCTTTTTCTGATTTTCATCAATTTCTATTTGTGATTCTCACTTATTTCCAGACGTTTCTTTTTAGATGCGTCTTTCTTTTCTACATTGATTTTTATTTATCTTCTTGGAACTTCCTTCAAGTTGAAGATGAAATTGCAACTAGAAAGATTACAGCCACAATTTCATCTTCAGCTTGGAGGAAACAAGTGTATCTCGAACTCCGCGAGACGCATCGGTCTCGCGGAGTTCGTCACCATCGCCGGCGCACCCCGCGCCCCCCGCCCTGTCGCGCCGCGCGTTGCGAGCTCAGGCGCGCAGTGCGAGACGGGGCGCGGCCGCGAAGTCATCCCACTCACCCTGATGATGGACCTCCAATAGGTCCGAAACTAGTCGGTACCTATACCGATTATACGTGAGTAAAGCCGTATTCAATAATTAGTGCGTTAATAATGTCTCACGAAAGTTTTAATGAAAAATTAAGTGTATAAATGTGTTTTAGGGTTTTAAGAAAGTAACAAACTTACTTTTGTGTAAGTACGACTCACGAAACAACTTGAAACTTGCCGTGCAATTTCGATCTCGTCACTAATTTTTATTCACTTTCAGATACAATTTCTATCTACCTTTAGTATTCTATTATAATAGGGCTAGAAGATTAAAGTTTGTCCACGTATAAATTTGATAATATAAAAGGAACCACAACCACTATTATTTCATTTTGAAACGATAGAAGTAGTCAATTGGTCGAAAACTAGAGCCGGCCGAGAAACCGGCGCAACGACCCTACTTTAGTTACTCGTGACGAAACAAAGGATGTGTGTCAGATAAAATTTTACATTTCGTATAGAATAGTTTTATTCAGAGGATACAAAAGAATGATTGTCTACTGACTTCATTAAAATGTTTAATGCATACATACATACACATCTTCACGCCGTGTCCCTAACGCGGTAGTCAGGGAGGACGGAGCGCCAAGCGTCGTGGTCTTTACATACTGCTTTCCCTTTCTCAAATCTCATCATTCTCTTCACATATTTTCGCCTAAGTATGCGAGTGCCTTTAACATTTCCGTCGGCTACCAATTAACATTTCTAAAATGTTTAATGTTTATGTATTGACGCTACTGTGTTACTTCTCGTAGTGATAAACATTTCTACGACCATAAATCAGCATCGATGCACCGGTAGAATCGTTGGGAACAGTAATGAGACTTTCGATTGATCTCACTGTGACAGCGATACGGTGATAAGCTTTATCCATCCGTGGACGATAACATCAGCAATTCAATTAACCTAATGATATCTGCCCTTACTTAAGAGTCGACTGCTTTTCTAGCTTAACGATTTATATTTCTTTATAAGGCTTGCAACTTTGGTGAAGTGAGGGTAACTTAATGTGTTATATGTAATCTTTAAGAGGTCTTCTACTTTTCTATTTTCAAAAATGGTATCAAGACTTGATTTTGTCCGCCTAAAATGAACAATTGGCTTAGGTGTTACTTGTTCCTCAATTACGAAATAATTGCAAATAGTTTTTTGTTAATTTCAGAGTTGTATGGGGTTCTGCCCATGACAATGTACAGTAGCAGTAAAGCAGGTAATGTCATACTGAACACTACATTTCTAAGGTATGTGCGACAACACAGAACAAAAAAATGGCGTCTAGCCAGTCTACTGTGATGACGTTGACAGACGAAACGTCAGTGGAGTGACCAACTGTCTGAAAGACTGAAAAGTTTTAACGATTTCTTATGTATGCATTCAATTCTTGCTAAGATTTCAAATATTTAAGAATCAAAATACGAGATGGGGAACACATAAAACCTAAAACCTTCAATTTTTGGGAATTTGAACGGTTGAGCATATATGAACATCTAAATGGAAAAGAATAACACAAAACTTTTTATTATTTAAATTGTGACAGTTGATTTTCTTTTTTTTTATTTACTTAAGTTGTCAATGTCGTAAAAAAACTAAAAAAAGAGGCAAAGATGGGAGTAGTTCGTAAGTAGTTTCAAAAATATTTTACTACCGGGGAAATCAGCAATTAATTGATATTTTTTTGTAATAATCTTGTTCTTAGTATTTTGCTAGATTCCTACATACATAGTGATGGCTAAAAATGAAACATGTCTTATAATTTGTTTTTATCACTGATTTATAGTTTTTATGTTTTACATCAATGATGTTATAATACAAAATATAATATCATTGTTTTACATGCAAGAATATGGAAAAGGAATTATATTTATAAAAAAAAAATTATAATTCTTTCTTTAGTAGAAAGTTAATTAAAAGCAACCTATTAAAATATGAAGCGATAGTTTTGGATTTTGGAATATATCTATGTATGTAAGTATATTTAACTAAAAGTAACGATAAAAAATGTCCAGATCATTAATCATGTAAGTGACCTCGATTAAAGTATGTAACGAATTGAAGGATAATTCAGTGATACCAAAACTGCAAGAAAATTTCTGAAATTTCAGTTCCTATATTAACCTGGTCGGAAGTCCATCCTGAAATCCCAAGTTTGAAAAGTAGCATTAATCACCGCATTATTCAGCCACTCAAATCAATTCGGAAATAAAAAAAGGATTATTAAAAATTTATAGTTCTTATTCCTAATGGCTTCGTAATGGACGGACGTAAATTAGAAAGAAAATATTCAAAATTCAATAATAAATCTTAATCACTGCTACGTAAAAGACCACTAACATAATGGTTAAGTAGAAAACGCGTAGGTAGATTCCCTTTTCTGAAGCAATCTCCTTCAATTAAGCATATACCTGTGTTTAGAGAAATTTATAGCAGTTTCCAGAGAAAAGATTTGAATTCTCTTTGCGTTACAAAATTGTAACTGATTGTAATTGAACTGTTACAAAATTATCGAGATAAGGACGCTCTAAATTGAGAAGGCTTTACATCTAATCATCTTATTTTTACTCATTTCATGATAGATAAAATAGACATTATTGGAGCTGCAACTTCAATTCAAACTTATTACTTATCTAGCCGATAGTAAGCTGTGTCACGGTTTACTATTATCTAGATGTTCAACCGTCATCTCTACGAATATATTTACTTAAAATTGTAGTAAGAAGGCAAAATTTTCGATGACACACCAACAGACAGTGCGGCGAGCGCAGCGTTATTTGACCAAATTGAATGAGGTGTACCTGATTCCTACAACAGGAGAAAGATAATTTGTTGGTTGGTATCTTTATTAAACATATTTATTTGATTTCGTGCAACTCTGGGAGAAAAAGTAAATAATATGCCAGTTATTTGTGTTTCCGTACAGGCCACAAAAAGTGGTTAATTTGTGTCGTTGTTATTTTCATAAAGACGAACTAATACAGCACTTTCAGTGTCGTACAATTTAATACAAACGACAAAACACAAAATGTCAGTGAGCGTCGACAACTTTGTGAAGGAGATACGTGTACACAGTGCGCTTCTTTATAACTTACACTATCTTCGCCTTTCTTCGCTTTTCTTCTTTTATGCCACGTTGGGTTGAAAACAAGTTTATGGCCCGCCTGACGTGACTTATACCTCTTTATATGACATAATAATCTGTGGTTCTTACAGATGTGTTAGAATAAAAAAAATTGTGGAGTCACTGTACCTAACTAAAAATTAATTAATAATTCCAAGATTTATTGCCGATACGTAACATGTAAGAAGAAATAAAAAAAAACACATTTAAATATTTATATCATTTGTTTTTGATGAAAAACATAGTCTCAGTAAACAGTAAATCGTCATACTTATTTATCTATCAGTATCAGTATCGTTTTAATATAAGCCAAGTCACAGAAGAAGTATCAGCAGTCTCATAAATGATCGATTGCAGTAGCAGTGGAACACGTCTGAGCGGTACAAGTCGCATGAACAGACTAAAAAGTACTCGCACTGTATTCACAGTTTTTACGTACATAATTTCTCGATACCAAATCAAAATAAATATTCAAACTTGTACTGTACTTAAATTTTTTTTTTTTGTGTATCTTATGTGTAGATATATTCAATTAATAATAACATATAACTGGCGGAATCTGACTAAAAATACTACGAATAAAACAAATGTAAATAATAGTACACCTTAAAATTATATGTCTTATGCATTGATTTTCATTCTTCGCAACCGTATGTCCGGTAGTTCGGTAGTGCAGCCCCAGGGCGAGCGCATAAAGCTCGCAATTTACACAAACTTTATAATTTGACTTTGTTTTATGGATCGTAATGGACAGTAGGGCGCGCCTTAGGCCCCAGAAAACTGGTCATTATTCCCTTAGACACATTAAATTCGCTACATTTTACGTTGAGTCAAATAACGTAGGTCTATCATTTGTCTTTAATATATATCATAAAGTTGATAGCTGAACGGCTATAACATCTTAATTGCCAGCTCTTTATTATTCAACGTTGATCTTTCTGTTGTAATTAACAAGTTCGTTAGCCATTCCACTTTCAGATAAAATACGGCCCTTGATGTTTCGAAGCAAGCAATTCTTGTTTGTTAAAAGTTAGCAGCAAGACAGACAAATTGTAAATAAATAGAATTTTAGTATATCCACAGTTTTTCAAATGTTGTTTTTTAAAATCTTTGCTTACGCATCGCTACTATTTTTCATTCTTTAAAAGTTGATGTTACAAAAGGCTGTCGCGCACATGTCATCACGGCATTGAATCAACATCTCTTCGACTTGAGCAGTTCGGAATTTTTTATATTATGTAACTCCATACTACAACGTACAACTATAACGGCCCCGTAGTACAACTAATCAGGGACCTAAAAAGTGTAACTTCCATTGAATGAAAGTGAACATTAATTTACATTTTGAACTCTTTGGTTATTTAAATCAGTTACCTACATCATTAGAATGGATAAACCGAATATATTGACATATAAGTATTGCATCCATTTCGAGGAAATGGAATTTAAGCAATTAAGCCATTGGTACCATAACATCATCATTACGCCTTAGCGTTACGGCGTTAATGAAATTGCGTTGCATTATGAAGTTTCATACTAAGAACCTGAACGGCTAAAGTTGAGGTAAATGTGCGTGACAACCTTTAAGTACTAAAATAACACAGTAATTCGTGCATGTATTCCAGTGTTGTAATTCTAAGCACTTAAATGTAACAAGGCATAATTTTGTATCGAGTTTTCCTAATCAATCGGAACGAAAATGAAAGTCAAATCAACTGACAGCATAATATTATTTCCTTAACCTCAGTATCGCGACCGTCATCCATTAATTACACACATTTTTATTTTCAAAATAAACTAGACGTCGATCAACTACGTTACCATTTTTCACGTCTGTCGAAAATGGTATAGAAAAATAACTGTAGTCAACCATCATTAGTCGAACCTGTCGCCCTCCGACCCCATCCCTTCCTTTGGGACACACGGAACGTGATAACGTCCTTTACTCCGTGCGGGATAGGTATGCGACGTTCGATTCTAGACTGGGCCATAGAATAAGAGGTCTTAGAATATATTTTTATGCAACAGTCAGCATCAAAATTAGTTTAGCAAATTGAATTCTTAAAGGAAGGTGACATCATTACATTTTACGAGAGATTTTAAACTTGCATACATACAGCATCTTCAGGATCTATCCTTAACAGCTTTGGTCCTTGGTTTCTGCTACTACTCATTTTCATTCTGTAGATTTTCTTCGTCAGTCATTCATCACTCATTCTTTTTTTTATTTTAAACTTATTGTAAACTTATAGTCGTCCTCCATTTCTCAGAGATCTTGTGTCCTTGCAATCAAGTCTCCATTTTATGGCATTTCGTTTCAGTTTATTTCAAAACAACTTTTAATGTGATTGTTCAATGAAAAACAACAAAAATAACATAGAAAAGGTATACGACAACATAAAATAAATAATATTTAGATGAGAATGTAAAAATTCACAAACGAAAAATAGTGAAATAAAAAGTATGTTAATCAAGATTTCAAGTTTATTTAAAAAAAGTACCATGCGTCATTTTCTATATCTTCATTATTTATATTAACATGTTTAATAGTCTTTTTTCTAGGTACTTATTGAAAGTATTAATAATTTTTAGAACGCTAATTTTATAACCCCAAATTTACCCATCGACTTATTGGAACTGTGTCTGATACGGAAAGAATAATGCCACCAACTGCTATATTGTTGAAATAAAATAGTATTATGTAAGTATTATATTAATTTCATGACAATCACGCAATTCCGGATTAGATTTATCAAAAGCTAGTTTACCCGCAATTTAAAAAAATACTTCTTTGTTATTGGTACATTTTATTGTCATTGTTAACAAATTACAACTCATTATAATAGCTAACAAAATATAATTTATTATAAATTGTTTTAATGTGAATAAACAGAAAAGTACTAAATCAGAACTATTAATATCGAATCTGAAATGCACCTTTTTCGTTTTGATCTTGAAGTAATTAGATATTTTTTGAATAAAAACTGTGATACATCGGTACTTAAATCAGAAGGTATACGATAAAAACGTGTTTAATAAAATTTAAAAAAAATAGTAAAAACTTCAATAATTGCGTTGTTTTATGTAAAGTAATGAGTAAAATGTTATAATTATCTAAATTTAAATAAATTAAACGTCCATGTAAAAATATCTATAATACATTTAATTAAACATTAAAGACATTTAACACTGCCGTATATCTCTCAATTTTTAATCATTATTATCTGTACCGATGCAAAAAAGAGGCAGTTTGTCATTTTCTTTCTTCCACTGTTATATTATCTCTTACATCGTAAAAAGATAGAAAGTAAGAATAATTTCTACTTATTTATACCTACATCTACATACATATATATATTTAAGTATGTACATCCATATTCTGGTCATGCCTTGACATCTCGAGGGACAAGGGGAAGGGACTTTTATACCTAATATTGGTGAAGAAATAATCTTGTACGGTCATGCCCTCCTGGTAGTTGTTAGTTCGTAAACGCTGTTTACGACGTAGTGGCATTTTTATAAAAGCCAAGTAAAAAAATAACAAGATAACTTGTTGGTAAATAAATTGTGGCTCGCGAAAGCTCGTGTGAGGTGAAAAAGATATTCTCATTGTAAAATTTCTCTAATCATCGATAACTTTGCAACATATTATCTCCAATTTAACACATTATTTAATAACAGTAGCGATATGCTTATAAATAGAAGTCATTTTTGAGAAAATTACTGAGATAGAGGCTTATTTCATTAACATCAGTGCCGTTAAATATAAGCACGATATCAAAAGCTTACTATATTTGCTTATAGTGTACCTTGATTACTCATATTAGGAAATCAAAAAAGAAATAAAAATATATTGAAAACGTCTTTAAAGGTAACAACCAAAACAAGAAATAAACCAAACCAGATCACTCCAGGCTTTAAAAAGGATCAGTTTGTTTTTTAATATTTACCGATTAATTTTTCATGTTATGAAATATTGCCATACCTTTCACATTGGCCAAATTGTGTAGAACTTTGTTTGTTTAACGAATTTCTTCCTCAGAAATTGTGTCCATTGCAAGCATGGGAAATGAACCGGATCTTAATAAAGTGGTCGTTGAAACATTAGTAGCTGTTAGAATTGTTAATCGTGCTGCTTCATTAGAAAAGGCCTGAAGCGATTTAAATGTAATCATGGACTGTAGTACTGATGGATACAAAGATAATAACTCTATCGCATCGTGCTGTATAAAGTTTATGTTAGCATTTTTACATATTTAATGGCAAAAATAGTACATTAGCCCTTTAGATGGACACGGTTAGTGAGGTTAAATAACTTACGCCTGAGGCTTATTTACGCAACTTTCATTAGCTGAAAATGAAAATATTATATTTTTAATCTTTCGCCCAAGCAGATGATAATCCGCTCAAAATCTCGAAATTATCAACCGATAAAACGGTTAGCTGACCAGCACTAATTCGGTGCTGGTTAGCTGGTTCGTTAATTTTGAGATTTTCTAAAAATTTCATTCACATTGGATGAATTTCTGCAAAGTAACACCTAAATCTATTAAAAAATTACCAAAAAAATTAAACTGACTTCAAAAAAAAAACACCGGAAAGTACCAAATAACTATAAGCAGTTCGCGTTATTTGGTGTTATTTGGTGTATCTTCGAAGACCAAGCTCCAATCCCTGTGAAATTTAAATGGGACCAATCTGGAAGATTTTGCTGAGTACCTGCAATATGTCCTTTCAAATAAAAAAATAATTATCTAAATCGGGTTATTAATGATTGAGTTTTGAGGTAACAAACATAAAAAAAAATACAGCCGAATTGAGAACCTTCTTTTTTGAAGTCGGTTAACACTATATTGAATATCATAATACAATAATCTTTTTCAATGTGAAGAATGAACATGTTAATTGTTCATTTGTGGCTTTGTCGCGATTGTCAGTGCTACCTAAATGATAGGAAAAATCGCGAAGTTATTTAAATTATTATAGTTATCAATCAGTTTTCAGAAAAATTACAACAATTTAAAAATGTATTTCGTACTAATAATAAAAAATTATGTAGTTTTACATTTTCAATAACTAATTCTAGTTTAATGGTTAATACAAGTGTAAAATTTG
The DNA here is from genome assembly GCA_907165235.1 of Zeuzera pyrina. Taxonomy (NCBI): domain Eukaryota; kingdom Metazoa; phylum Arthropoda; class Insecta; order Lepidoptera; family Cossidae; genus Zeuzera; species Zeuzera pyrina. Next base: position 18,885,262 of record OU015624.1, read on the forward strand.
TTTAAAATGAAAAATGTGTAGATTCAAACTGCCATAATGACAAGTTGCCCGCACCCGGTGACAGTTTTATAAGGATAGAACTACATTAACTATGTGTGAAGCTAATATTTTCACGAAATGTCAGTACATTTCGTGAAAATATTAGCTACTTACTTGTAGATTTATTGTTCCTACAAATTGTGATTTCCTCAAATCTCACTGATGTTTAATTCTATAATTTACAATTGAAATTAACGAGTTTTGAAATTAAATAAGTACACATTTGTGGAACACAACGATGAAACGAATCCTGGCCTAATATTTACAGTACACAAAAAATTAATGCTGTTCACCATTTTTGAGTAAAAGGCTATTTGATGTTTTTTTTTGGTGAAAAAATTTTTTATAAATTTGAAGTTTCTTATAAACAACTCACATTAACACGGTAATAGATTGTAACACGTAACCCGAAGTGTTAGGTACAAATTTGAAATTAAGTTGCTCGGTACTGAGTTAACAGTTTGTAGGAATTAAGTAAGTTTGCATGAATAACTTTATTATTTCTCAGGAAATCAAAACTGAGTAGAAATAAGTTTCGCAATCTCTGTAAGAAACCATAGACCCAAGCTTCCATTCAAGATTTTCTGTCAAGTTTCTAAATTTTATTTTAATTAAGTTCAGGAAATTTCTTTTACGATGAGCGCTCGTAAGTTCAACTCGTATATACTTTTATTAAATCCCCGTATAATTGTATATCTCTTTTTGTAGAACTAGAAATCTTTTAGATATGTCGAATAAATGTCAATAGAAATCGTATTACCTATTTTTTTAAATAATAAGAAATAACACTTCCGTCAATGCTAAAAATTGTTTTAATTTAAATTCTCCATTAAATTTGAATAACTCAACATATTACTAATATTTTAAATTATTTCTTATGAAGCTAATTTCTTGAGATATTATAAGATCAAGGAAGTAATCTGCAATATTTTAAGAGCAAGATGAACACAGAATAACAGTTTCGGGCTTCTATTCTAAAACTTTAGTAACTCTACACCTTACGATGTACACAGTACGAGATCACGTTTCGTTTTATACTTTTAAACCGCTAAAATATTGTTTCTGGTTAGCGAGATACAGTCGACTCAGCATTGAACGCGTTATGGTTATGTATCTACTTGTATCTATATATATTAGGTATTTGATGTAGGTACATAATTGTGTACAGAGACTGAATTTGTTTGGAAGGAAATATTTACAACATACATATTTACAACATACATATTCTAAATTTCCATTTCCAAAACTTTACAAATAATCTGGCTCTGGTTCATTTTATTTCTTGGCTATTATAAGCATATACAATAGTTTATGTATTTGCTTCTTTGTCTTAAATATATTTGCGTATAAATAAACATTATATGTAATAGGATAATGAATATTTAGTATTAATTAGTCAATGTTTTAAATATTTATATATGTGATAAAATATTTTAAATGTGATTTCAGAAATTGATTCTCAGATTCAAAATTATTTGACTCGAGTTTACTGCCATATCTCCTCGGATCACATTTCTTCTGAAACTTATTTTACAATACGTACATACATACGTGTATATGTACATATATTCGCGATATTTCTTTTTCAAGATGGACAGAGCAACAAGGAGCAACAAAAACAAGATGTAGATTTGACCTTCAAAATCACCTTGTAAAAGGGTTTTCCTGAAAAAAAAATTTCGAATTGAAATGAAAGTACCTTCCTAATCTACTGACTTTGATCAATAGGGTTTTTAAACCAGCAGTATACCCATTTAATCATCGATGACACCAGGGCCCACATAGGGCCTCATTCACATTTAAACGCGGACCTTAAACCCAAGCTTTAACACCCGATAGGCACACACATTTTGGACCTTCAGCCGATTGTATCCTAGACCGCTTATAACCACTTTAGGGCCAGCCCACACCAGTATACAGCGGCACACAAGTGCAATTTTTCCACTGAGAACCTGAGCGACACGAATTTCTTCGCGCCGACATAACGCGGTCGACACGCGGTCGTCACGCGGTCGCCGCGCGGTCGCTAAGCGGACACCGCAAAATAGAACAAAAAATACTGCATATATTTACATATCTAAGTTCGTGCCAAGCGCAAGTAACTTCACTCTGTCTGGAGTGACCAGAGAGGAATGGAATGTGAGGGTGTGATAGTTTAAGAACGCGCAGTTGGGTCGTTCCCAGATATTTTAATATTGTTTCCTAGTGAATAGAGTTTACATTTGCTATTAATAACTACACGAAAATATCAACCGCGCTGCCGCCACGCGGCTGCCACTAGAATAATTTCGCGTCTTCTAACTACGCTGTTAGATTCCCTGCGGACAAAGAAGCTATACTTTTTAATAAGTATAAGCCAGGCTTTGTTAATGTTTCCGGGAGTGTGCCTTCCGCTGGTCCTCCCTACACATCAAGTTCGCTGCGACGACTGGGGTTATGAAGCAAGAGAAAGATTTTTTCAGTCAGTCCGATCCCGACACATCCGGCTACTCCTCATGTTTTCTCCTGAGGCTTGGAGAGCGGTTGGGTGTCCCATACGGAATTTTTCCTTTTCTCAGAAACAAAAACAATACTAATAAGGTGAGCTGAGATGGAGAGTTGATAGTAAAAGTTCGCTCTTCGTGACCACTTAACCTTTATCTTTTCGTTTTAAATAATAATATATATTTCATAGTAGTAAGTGTTCAATAAATGTAATTACCCATACAACAGTGTTTATTAAGGCGTAATAATTTAGAAAACAATTAAATTAAAACACAATCCTTCGACAATTTTGTTGGTACAACGCGCAAACTGGGTAATTAATCACTCCGGGCAGAGGACATGACGTTCTGTGTACCAGTGACACAGACTTAGTTCATAATTGTATTCCGAGTTTGGACAGCTCTTGATTGATTACTGCGGGACGTACTGTCCCACGGTCGGGGAATGGGGAAGATGCGAATTAGGACACTGCACCTGTAGATTATTGTACTTACACTGCGATCATAGTTAATTATTATTTGTGTGGGAATAATCAAGTCTCTAGAGATAAAGCACGTAAGAACGTTTTCCAACTGCGTCCCACACGAATCAACAAACCTAATCTCGGACTCAAATTCGAACGTCGTTTTTGCACTGCGTCCGATACGAGTAAATACGAATGTAGGTTGTACATCCAAGAAAGAGCAATGATCATTTTTAACCTGTCAAATCTGTAAAAGTATTTGTTTATTATGAAGTTTTGTATAATGATGTTGACTATCGTCCTAGGATGTGTCATATCTCAAAAAAAGTTATTTTTTTGATTACTTCGAAATAAAAACAGAATTAATTAAAAAATTACAATCTAGAAAAATATAAATTAATTTCTAAAATATCCCTGCTCACGATTTTTAAGTTTAAGAACGCAACCATTACCAACCCACCTAATATAAATTTATCAACTTTATAGATATCGAAAATACGACGCTGTCTTTTCGTAATTTGTATAATGATGTTGACTACCGTCCTAGGATGTGTCATATCTAAAAATAAGTTATTTTTTTGATTACTTCGAAATAAAAACAGAATGAATTAAAAAATTACAATCTAAAAAAATATAAATCAATTTCTAAAATATCCCTGCGCACGATTTTTAAGTTTAAGAACGCAACCATTACAAACCCACCTAATATAAATTTATCAACTTTATAGATATCGAAAATACGACGCTGTCTTTTCGTAATTACTTCCATAATTGTTTTCTGTTTTTTCAAAACGTAATACAAATAGTCTTCAAAAATTTATAAATACAGGAAACAGACGAGGTGTAGTAATATTCAAAGTACGTGATATGTTTTATTTTTACAAATAGGCATGCGTAAAAGTCAGACTATCTGAGCTGAGGAGTGAAACGGCATGTGTAATTTGTTTTTCCACATTTGACAACTTCTAATTTCCAAGGAGTTTTTGGCGAGATTTTATGGAGAGCATTTACCAGTTAGAGAGAACGGAACGCCAAGCCTTGCGACTCTTACATACTTCCTTCTCTTTAATCAAATTTCGTCATTCTCCTCACACAATCACATGTCTTATACAGTTTCATAATAGTAGATATTAGGATTTGCCCGCGATTTACTTGCATAGTTTGCACCTTATAACAATTTACCCTTCATCCGTTGAAAAAAAAAAACTTAAAAATAAAGGTTCTTCAAAGCAAACAAGGAAACAAACAACGTTACCTTACAAGTGACAAACACATAGGTGGCGACACTTATTGAGCTTTTATGTCCTAAGCAGCTTATATTTTGATTTATGAGAAATATGGGTGTCTAAGTTCATCTACGTATTATACGTACTTACATTCTGCTTTTTATTTTTCGGTAACTGATTCTTGCACCCTTTAACAACACAAATTCGGCATTTTCGTGGTACAATAATTATTAATAATTACGTCAGGCTTCTCTAATTATTAATAATACAAGGCATAGTTAGGCTGTGAGCGTGTTGTTTGTATATACATGGCGAGGCTTAGTTTTGGCCTTGCGGGCCTCACCGCATTATTCGCGTCGGCGTTATCTTTTTTTTTAATTTGGTCTGAGGTTTGTAGTTCTCAGTAAGATTTAACAGTATTAACCCACTGGTTCTTAAAGCTTTCTATTTCGCTATAAAGGTCAGTGCTTAAAAAATTTGAATTAAATGATACTCTGCACATCTATTTCAGTTTAATGTCAACAAGAATTCTCGGAAGAGCCTGTCAAGTATAATAATTTAGTCTGATTTTAGGTTTAAGCCTCCAATCTCTTTCATCCACCTGTACGTCTCTCTTAAAACAAGCACCGGCTCTCGGAAATATGTTTCTCAAATTGTGACCTTTTTACGATCAATGTAATATAAATGGCAATTTTTCTGTGTTTTCATTTCAAGTAGATAATGGTAATAATAGCCTTCACACAGAAGAGTATATCTTTCAACTGAGCCCTGTGTTTGTTTGCGAGTGTAAAATAACGAATGAGGGGATTACTCTGTATCACTGACACTCCAAGCTTATTACGAAAAGTTCCTTTTCAAAGGTAACCTGTCCGAGGATCGACCTAGAAACCCTCGGTTTAGAAGAAAGGTGTACTAATTTTCAAACCAACGAGGCAACAAATAACACTTCAATCAAAATATTCAATGTAAAAGACATGTAAACTCTCTAAATAAATGCCACAAAACCTTTTAACGAATAATCTTGGATTTTTAGAGGATGTCAATGTTCACGATTTTATGCTTCATTATTCTTTAATTTTCCATGTTGGTCTGGAAAAGAAAGAAAAATACAGATTGCGCCAATTGATTATTATTATTATTATCTTCCCACGTAAGCCAAAAAGGTGGATTCGAGACAGGATAGGACAGGATACGTTGGACAGGACAGAGCCCAGCATACGTTGGAGGCTGCTCTGCGTGAACCTCCGAGCGCCAAGTCCTGGTCCGCCAGATCAGACAAGATCTCTCCCTACCGGCAGTAGTAGCGATTGTGATTCCTGCTGAAGACTTGTGGAAGCCCATGCCCATGACTATAAAGATCCAGAAAGAGAACGCTGAGAGAGAGCGGGAGATATCTGTAAGCTCGATCAGAGAATAAAGTTACTCTTATGTTAGGTGTTTCCCACCTATTACAAGAGGTGACTAAATTAGCTTTCGAGATCGGGGCTGAGTGGGGGCTCAGTCGGTCGTCCGCGCTGTCTTGGGACTGTAAGGGTACAGGAGGGGCTTCTGTCGCTTTCTCCTTCAGAAACACTTAGGCACAGCGCATTCCGTATGAAATCTCAGAGCTTCTCGACAACACACCGAGGATGACCACTACAGTAGTTTTAGTAGGTAAAAGCTCTACATTAACCAGCCTCTCCCGCAAGGTCCTGGGTACCTGTATTTACGGTAACAAAAAGGAATAGGACTTATATAAGGAATACGTACAGACGATGGGCTAGCAACCTATAAAGTTCTGTTTTTCGACTTTAAGCCACATTACTTTCTGCCAAAACTAATGTCAAAGTGTGATCTTCCTATACCTTTATGCTCTTTTCGCTTTATGTAAGAAACGGCGTTTATGTATGTTTATAATTTACTATAACCACAACAAAATACATTCGCCTATTGTTGCTTGAAAAAGAAAATGGGTACTTATGCATAATGATCGTAATGATGTGGACCATTATACCAAAAAATATTATAGACAAGGCATATTCATATGTGGGTCTTACAAGGTAAGCCAGTTATTAAAAGGACACAAGCAGACAGCTAGGATTCGTGACCTGCATTTGAGAACAAATATAAACAAAGAACATGAGCGAATCTACTCACACAAGGATCCGCTGTAGTACTAATGAACTACTGAACGTGCTATTGCCATTATTTGTTTTGTTCTGTTTGTTTTTGTTACACTCTGAATGTTTGATGTTTTAGTATAGAATGTAATTAATGGTCTCAATCTGTTTTGGGTACTTTTATCAAAGTCCTGTAATAATGTTTAGAGGCACTGGTGTATTTTGACAATTAAGTCGAAACGGGTATGAAGGTATGTTATACGAGTAGTCTGGATCTTGTCAATGTTTCCCCAGATAAATATTTTGTTTTTAAAACAACGTTAGGTATTTTTATTAATAAGTTAATAAATTCTGTGTCAAACAAAACTATAGCATACGATACTTGGGTAAAGCGAACACCTCGGGCAAAGCAAATACTCTCCGCCCATTCTAAATTAATAATCTGGCAATTACCTCACTTCAAAGATTTGAAACGTCGCGCACGTAATTTTCTCAATAATGACACAGAAGTGCGCGCTACAGCTTGGCCATATGAGTTCTCTTACTGAGTACTCATTACACACATAACCTTACTTTCATTTGTAAACCTCACACTTTCGGTTAAAATTGTAATACATGTTTAAAGGGCTTCTTATAGTGTTTTAACGTTGTGTTAAAAGTGGTCACATCGAGTGGTGAATATGGATCAAATGGATAGTAAATCACGTTTACCCTATTCACTTTGAGTGACCTGACATTTGGCTGGCGAATATTCGTTCGCTTAGTTGGATTTTTGGCGACAAATTAAATTTCGAACCATTTGATGTAATGAAGTCCTGTGTGCAACCAAATCTCCTAAAATACAGTATTCTACTGATCTCGTTCCATAACATTTTCACATTGATTACGTCGTTATTTTTGAATACTAACACTACTGTTCTTTTGAACTAGTTATTTCTCTCGAAAACCTTTTTCAACTACACCACAGAATCAGAGATCTCAATATATTTTAATTAGTAACGTTTCCTACCATTTATTTATTGTTATTTACTTTTGGCTTGTGATGAATACGCTTTACCAAAGTGACCGGGCGAAGCGAATACTAATAACATAAATTATCTTTTGATTTATTATTTAGTACTAAACAATGTTGTTAAAGGCATTTAAATGTACTTTGAAAGCCTAAATACATGTATAAATAAATACCAAAACATACAATAATTTTCATTTTCTGTCTTGTAACACTACTGTAGTACTCCCATAAACCCTAATCTGTTAGGGCTGCTGGCTAGACCTAGGTTTCCTCTATATGTGAAGTGATCACATGACATTAAAGTGTAAACCTAATACGCATACTTTATTTTTTGTAGTGTTTCTGCAAGTGTTACGTTGGTACTTATGTGTATTCGATATACATATGTTTGTAATGTGTATATACCTATATACAATATATTTGATTGAGATTTTCAAGATAAACAGGCTCCACTTGCCAAAAAGCACACCTTGGCGCGCCATTTCAAATAATAAGTATTAGCGGTATAGCGGAATCGGACATCTGACGGATTGTTATCCCAACGCCTAATATACCGGATTCTTATAAGATGAGTTAAGTTTATGGTAAGTCTTGGCAGAAGTAAATCTGCCAAGACTTACCTGTGCGAGAAGATAAACAAGGGGAACATTGTATATTTTGTCCCTCTCTCTTCTGAAAAAATACTTTAGTTGAATTCCTGGGGTTTATCTATTGTTTCGTAGAACCAACCAAAGTTCATTAAAGGATTAATTATTTTACAACAATACACGACCGTTCAATTTACAAAATGAAAAAGATTGAAGGTACACCATCTAATATAATACAATTTTCAAAATTTTGTGTTAATTTACTAAAGAGTTTAAAAATATGTTGATGGCGTGCATCGGACTTACTTTAGTTAATATTGTTTAACAAATGTGTTAATTACACACAACAGTTTTGTAAATATTTAATAATAGAATATTAAATTAAAGAGATAGAAAAAACCATTTCAAAAATATACAACACATGAGGTTAAAGTGTAGTAAAGCAGTATTTTTCACAATAACCGTATTTTTTTTACATTCATCGTGACGACTGCACATTAATGAATTCAAGAAAATACAGTTATTTCACATGTTTGCAAGTTTTTTGAGCACATAGTGGGTAAATTTTTTTATTTTTATTGTGACACCAGTTGGCTCCCTTTGCATGCTTCATCTTAAGTATAGATGAAGCATGTAAAGCGAGCTACTTTCTATAGGTACTAACATTACAAAGAGGTAAACTTTGTTTGCTTGTTTGTAATGGATAAACTCAAAAATGATCTAGCTACATTATCAGCGAGTAGCATGGACTGTATTACATTTTCAAAAAAATTTCTATCCGGGAAAATCCGGGGCGGGTAGCTAGTATTGAGTAAAGCGATAGAGCCGAATCTTTCTTTATTTAAATCCTTGATCGAGAGTTCAATTTAAAAAGTGTCTACGTAACTTTTACGTAGAACAATTGTTTAAAAAACTTCTCTGATTTTTAGTCGATCGTTTAATATTAAATGAAGTTCATTATCATTATTATTGAAGCACTTCATATTTATAACTCCGAAAAACTTAATCAAAACTTTACAATTTTATTTTATTTTACTTAAACATTTAAACCACTAATTCAATTCATGGAAAAGAGATTTAAACCTGATATTAAACATTAAACGTACACTGATTGGAAAAGCATACTACAAAATAAACGATTTCATTGAAGACAACAGAGTAATCCTCTCTACACAAGCATTTGCCAGCTTTCTGAATATTACCTACATACATATCTTCATTCCTAACCGTATCCCTAACGGGATAGTCAGAGAGGACGGAGCGCCAAGCGCCGCCGTCCTTACATACTTCTTTTGCTTCGTCAAATCTCATCATTCTTCTCACAAATTTTCGCCTAGGTATGCGAGTGCCTTTGACATTTTCGTCAGCTAACACTCTTGCTATTCGATCTTCATAAGTCAGCCTTGGTCCTCCTTCGCTTCTTTTACCACTCGCTTTCGCTCTGTAGATTTTCTTCGTCAGTCTTTCATCACTCATTTTTTCTATGTGCCCGAACCAACTAAGCATTCCTCTCTTCGTTTTTACAATTACACTGTCGTGCAACCCTGTCATCCTGGGTGACGCCTCACATATTTCTAAGAAATCGCATTTCTACTGCATTTATCATACTTTCATTCGATTTCGGGCATATCCAGGTGTCACTTGCGCTAAGTTTGATATATTCACACTATCTACTAATGCGGACAGAGCACCGTTCACTTTATTGCCAGCTGCTACCCGTCTCTCCACATCCAACTCACATCTTCCATCCCTCGAAAACACACTCCTCAGATATACAATTTCATTCACTTGTTCTAGACATTTTCCATTTACCCATATTTCACGGTGCCTATTAAAGCGGACAAAGCACCGTTCACTTTAATGCCAACTGATACCCGTCTCTCCACGTCCAACTCACATCTTCCATCCCTCAAAAACGCACTCCCCAGATATACAATTTCGTTCATTTGTTCTATACATTTTCCATTTACCCATATTTCACACTTGTCTTTACAGCTTCCGTTTCAAACACCAGAACCTTAGTTTTGTTCATATTCATATTCAATTCTTTGATTCTGAACATTCATATTCAATTCTGACCCAATTGTGGCGATTCGTGGATCACTCTCAGTCTCAGAAACAGAGTCGTCACTCTCATACAGTTCTCTGTAATAATCACTGCATCGTTGCTGGACATTCTTTTTGTCTGTTAGCAGATGATGTTTTTTCGAATGCACTTTATTCATTTTGCAAGGTGTCGGACCACTTCGGTACTTACGTATTTCTTTCCAAAATAATTTGGAATTTTCTGCGAAGTTGTCCGACATCTTGTTTTCGTCTAACACCCTACACCTTTCACGCTTCTCTTTCGCTAGTGCCTTCGTTTCAGCTTTCTGCAGCTTTTGTCTCTCTTTCATCGTTTTCTGAATATTGTTTTGTAAAATACCCATTGCTAAATGATGTCGAAAAAATTATACATGCTTGTGCTTCTTGTCGGTTGTTCTCAGTAGGTAGATTTTCTTTTTAAACTGAATTTAGATTTGACTTTCAAAAGACCTTGCGATTGGGTTTACATAATGTTTGGAAGGCATAATGTTTAAAAGTAACGTAATCTTTGAGATGTGCATATCCCAAATAACTTTTATTAATAACAAAAAAGTACATACATACGTTAATATTTAAATACTTAAAACTATACATTATCTTAAGTAATAGACTTCCACAAAGTTGTCGCTTCGAAAGCTGTCATCGCTCCAGGTGCTCAGCAGACTGGCAGCATTACCTCTTTGAATAATATTCTCAGACATAATAATAGTAATAATAGTAATAGCCAAACTGATTCGTTGGCGGAAGAATCTGCCAGCCCGGGGCGGTCTCCCGAAGTGTCGACTAGTCTCTTACAAATATCAGAAACCAGTCGATAGGCTTCGGGGCCACAGGGACCCAAAGTTTCGACTGCAAAAGGCGTAAAAAAGTCGCATACTTACGCCGCTTCAAGTTCTCGGCAGTGCTGAAACTCAGTTTTTATATTAATGTGCCATTTATTATTCATTTTCAAATAATATACCGAGTCACAAATGTGATGAAGTTGGTGGAAACAAGTTGACAGTTTGTGAACTGCCTGTTGCTTTTATTTACGTTAAATATATTGAGGTTATTTCTATTTGATGTACCCACAGACAAACTACCCTAGAGACCTGAAATGTTTAGGAATTTCTAAGCGAACTATCCTGTCAAGGTTAGAGGAATGAGACGCAAGCGGGCGGCAAGGTAACGTCACGTACTAAACGCAATAGTGATGTACTCGTAGATATTGTATATATCGATAAATACAAGAATTATTTTCATAAGCTTATTTTAAGAATAGAAATAATAAAATATGTGTATATAATCAAAACAAGATTCTTTATTTCGAAACAAAAAAATCAAAAATTTGAAAACCAAGCAGACAGACAGACAGAGAGACTCGCATTTATAATATTAGTATGGATATGGATTATACAATTATATAATATTATATAATTGTATATTATATATGTATATTAATATATTATATTATATAATTATATGTTATATATACGAGTATTATATATTATATAGTATGGATGGAACTAGGTATATAATTTCAGAGAATGGTAGTCATTATAAATTTTCAAAATTAATGAAAAATATATTGATATATCGATACGTTTTTTCGCGTCCCTACTTACACGTGCCATCTTGCAAGAGTGAGGACGCAACATGTAATTATAGCTTGCTAGACAAGTTCAAACGCTGACTGAAAGCTACCAGCAACCAGTATAGTGAGAGCTCTGCATTTTTTTGATATAAATTTTTATTATTAATTTTATACTTACCGATGAAACGTGATATTATCCTTTTTGAAACTATTTTTACGACAGTCACTACCACACCACTTTACAGCGCAATTTGGCATTGTTTACGTAATTTATACTATATTTTTTAAAATAATTAGACACAGGTCACGGATCTGCTTTCTGGTTAATACTAAAGGAGCGCGCGTTTGTGTTTGAAGTTATATGAGCGATTGTGCGCATCGATGGCAGAAAACGGTGCCCTTTCATTTCCTGTCTTTAGGCTAATTTGTCTGTGGATGTACCTAACCTAACACATTCATAAATTCGTAAATAATAAATATAAAACTAGTTATTATATCATCTGAGTAAAAACATAATTCTTTGTTTATATTTTAATTAAGTGACTATATTTACCTTGCTTTAAATAAAAACAACACGCAGATATCGTGTAACAGCAATACCTATGTAAGTATATATTAAATTCTGAATTTTAGTAGTGGGTGGGAAGAGAGTACACGCGATGAGTTCCTCAACTGGACAATCGATTTGGCATTTCGATTTTCGATATGAAAGAGAGTTCGAACAGTGGACGCTACAGCAGCGGGGTGGCGGGACGCTTTTCACGGTCAGTTATGAGTTGATGAGTTCAAGGTTTCCGAATTGGCAATATATTCGATTTCTATTTTAACTGATATATTTATGTAGCTAAATTTTTGCATTATGAGTGGAGTTTTAATTTAAACTATGCCAATGATTTTAAAGTCATAGTGAAGTATAATGTATATGTACATGTATATAATTTATTACTTTAGAAATAGTTAACTTCGACATTAGTGAATCATACTCACTTTAGTTTTTGGGATTATTATTTAAGAGTACTAAGTGAAAATTCTACATATTTTAAAGATACTACATACCTACATAGATACATACAAACATATTCTCACGCTGTATCCCTAACGCGGTAGTCAGAGCGCACGGAGCGCCAAGCTACTACTACACAAACTATTACTTTACTAATATTTCAAAAATCAACCAATTACTTCAAGTTTCTCGGTTCATAATTTTTAAAATTAGAAGTGAGGCCCACTAAGGTTTTTGAGATTGTTGTTGTTTAGAATTAGAAGTAAGTGAAAATTGAGATCTATAAAAAATACAAATGTTACAAAAACTAACCAATGAATAAACTGTTTCTCGATTCATAAAGCTTTTTTAAAATTAGAAGTCTGCATACATCGTATACGTGGACCGTAAACACTTTACTAATCAGCCTTTCTCAAACTGTTGTTCTAGCGACCGCAACGAAACGAATTTCGTGCCAAAGTTTTTTTCAAACAACATCGAATATGGTATTCGGTGCACGTGTCGTCGCCGCCTCAACACTGACCATTTAATTCAATAAACTCACACACTGGGCTGTCCAATAAGAGATTTGCAAAACGTGCCTCGTACAAAATGTTTGCATGTTTTCTATTAGCTATGGAAGATTTATCAATCCTTACGATACATGATATTACGTAATTCACAGCTGCTTATTCTGAATTCTGGTCTTGTTAAAACGAGTTTCAATTTTATTGACACCATTTTTAAACATAATTCATCAGACAAGCAACAAAGTAAGCTCTAGTTTCTGAAATAGTTATTACACAATGAATATGGTAGTACCTACTAGTAACGTCACCCAGATTGACGATAATATAAACACACACATATACACTCCAATGTGCATACGACAAATAAGCACAAGCAACAAAGAATATTCGGTAATAACAGCGCTTTTGAACGTTAAATCTACTTCGGTTCTAAAAGAAAACCAAACGGAGAACCGACAAGAAACGCGGTCAGGTATCATTCATTTGTTTAAAACTATTTTATAAAATAGATATTTTAAATTACAATAGGTATTCATAAAGCCATTAAATGCATTATTTTCATAGTATAATTTTGTCTTTAAATCGTATTTTTATAGTAACTACGCTTTTACTAACAAGATTACATCTCTTCTCCGTGAATCGAGTGACTTTGACGAACACGGTTATTCAAAAATGACACATATGACTTCGTAATTTAAAGGGAATAACTAAATGATCACGAGCTTGAATTTCCATAGAATCAATATCGCCTTTTCTTCTAAATAGATTATATTGTAGAAGGGCAATGTGAGATCAATATCTTTAAGGTGATCTCTAAACGACTTGTACAATTTATACCGTAGATGGCATGTATCGCGCTTTCATAAATTAAAGATGGCGGATAGCATGTGTAATATATAATACAATTCTAAAAATACTGAAAATATAAAATGCATTCCGTGTTTAACAAAATTAAATTATAATAACGAGAAACGTGAATTCGTAATGTACACTTAGATACATACGTGTAGAGTAAATTTAAAAATAAAAACTTGTATTAAATTTCGTAACTTCTAGTAACATTAAATTGTGTTGAGATTTGATCATTGAGGGTGAAATAAAACATAATATCATTTGTTAAGTAATGGCGGTGAAAAAGATCACGATATTGGTATGAGGGGACTACAGAGTCACTCTTGGTATACCAGTGGTCGCGGCAATACTCCACAAACGAGCTAACTAATCTATTTTAATATATATAAATTATTATTTTTGATTTTAATATTGTTATATTTTTATTATAATCTTATTATGTATTTGGTTAGGGCTTAAATTGCTAGAAATCACTTATTGACCGGTAATTTATATAGTTAACAACGTTGATTTCAAAAATACTGTGTATAGCGATTAGAATGGTTTTGGTACCGTATTTAGATATGTGGATACGTTTGGGTCACAACAAGACAATTTAACCGTATCGTTGTTAGATGTTAGATGTTAAAAATGGTGATGTAGTTCAATAAACTGTTACTATAAACTATGAACTACGTAATTAAACTGGATGCACATGAGAATTGGTTTATTATTTACTATAATTACATTCCGTTTGTATGATAAATGTGGGTACATCTTAGAAATTGGGAAATCTTTTGTTTGATTAATAATGAGCACACTCTCGGTAGTAGTAGTAGTTTTATTTTTTTGCTTTAATGTAAGTATATTCTAACACATGCACTATTTGGGTGACATTACTGAGTTTCTTGTTAACTCTTACAACTAAAGAAGAAAATTAGAAGAATTCCGAAATAACACGAAGATTTGAACTCGACTTTTCAGGGTTTCATAACCAAAATGAAAAAATAATCCCTTATAGTTTCATAATATCTGCTGGTTCATCTGTTAGAAGCGTGATAGTAATAGATTACTAGCTTATCGCCTATATATACATACATACATACATACATATGTATCCCTAACGGGGTATATATATCCCCTAACGCACTGGTTCCCAAACTTATTTTGTCTACTGAGTCGAGAGCTCATGCAGTCGTTGTCTAAGATGCCTCCTAGCTAAATGAAATTACAAATCACCCCCCAGGCCTCTACACAACGCCCCCATTTTTTTTCTGGGTCTCTTACCGCCCCCCTTTAGGCCTGCAGCGCCCACAAGGGGGCGTTATCGCCCACTTTGGGAATGGCTGCCCTAACGGGGTATTCGCCTCTACATGTACGTACAAATTCTTTATATAAATAACTCTATGGAAACGCCATAGTTCTTGTATTTTTAACATACTCAGTTTATAGTTTCATGACTATAAATAAAATCTACGTGCGTGTCTTTGTAAATTATAATGTACGTTTAATGCAAATTTATGTATTTTTAATTTATGTATTTTATAGACATATTTCGTGACAAAAACATCTATATAAAAGTCCACAAATTAACACGTTATATTTTCGGAAAACGTTAAAAAATATAAGGCGCGATCGTTAAAATTCCCGTTTTGCAAACAGACGCATGTAAATCTCGGCCATAAAATTTTTAGTTTGACAATAAATTCAATTGGACCACCAATAAATTGTAGTGGAGAGTTTTCGCTAAGGTCACACTCGTTTGTGTGATGTCGTAAAACATTTTATTACCGATAATAACAATTTTAGTTGAAACATTAAGCCATTGTAAATTAATAATTAATGTGATGTTATAAAATGATTCTTTTAAAAACATTTATAAATTATTATTTTGTATAATGTTCGTGTGATTTATTATAACATCTCACGACGTGGTCCGGGGAATTTTGTTAAATTAGTTATTTACGAGTAACTTTTACATTCTAATTTAACGCTGGATCTAACTTTAGGTACGAACATTGTGAGCATCGTTCTCGAAGATATTTAATATTCATGTGCGTCCTGAAGACTGCAAAAAAAATGTTAAAGACTAGATTATATGAACCAACTACTTTCTTTTAATTTACTAAAAGTCCTGTATATTTTTCGAATAATCTAATTTTACGTGTAAAAGAGAATAAACATTGCAAAATTCATATTAAAAAAATATATATATCTGTTAGTTCGCCTCGCGTAAAGACGATTTTGTACAAGAGGTGAGCAGTAAATCCGAATTCGAGTACCTAGTCTTCCTCTTCTTTAATTATCATAAATTAAAAAAAATTTATGTAACGAAACATACCTAAATACGTGGCTTAACAGAATCTATCATTATCCCAAATTGCA
The DNA here is from genome assembly GCA_907165235.1 of Zeuzera pyrina. Lineage (NCBI taxonomy): Eukaryota > Metazoa > Arthropoda > Insecta > Lepidoptera > Cossidae > Zeuzera > Zeuzera pyrina. Next base: position 18,901,558 of record OU015624.1, read on the forward strand.
AACATGTCACATAGTTTCTGAATAATTCGACTGTGACAAACGAGCAGATAGACAGACGGACGGACAAACGGACGGATGCATAACTGCCGCTAAAAGGGTTTCGTTAATGTTCTTTTTAAATACAGAGAATCGGAGTAATCTTAATGTAATAAACGTCAAAAAGTAGTTTCATTTTAAAGAAGATTAGCAAAAGATTAAATTTAATGCAGATAGTAAGAAAACAGATCTACCATTGCAAGGCGACCAATAAGGTGACCCACTTGTAAATACGACACACATTCGCATCAAATAAGCCAATCGGCTGCCATTTTGCTAGAAAATATCACAATAAGAAATGATTCTAATACAATGTTGTTTTCTAATGGAATGGCGGCTAATTGACTAATTTGAGGTAGATACTATTAACTTCGGTTTACGGATCAACTTATTAAGCAACTAGCCAACTTATTAGTGTAATAGTCTTTCTTTTGAAGTAAGTATCTATGTAATGCGGAGTCTATCTTTTTATTTAATGTCTATGGTTACATAATTTTTAAAGCACTCAGCTTTCTAATTAATCCTCCAACTGAGTAGTTTATGTCAGTTTAAGACTCTCTTAAGATTTGATTGCTGAACACTTCGTTTTATTCCCGGATTTTATATGTTCTCTTTCGCTCGTAAAATTGGACAGATCATGTTGTGCCTGGGCTTTTTATAAAACAAAATGAAATCATGAATTGTCCAACTAATATCCGCCATATCTTTTAGTGCAAATAGTTTTACGATTCTCCCAGTAGTAGTTGAAAACATCAATTTTGTAGTATCCAGAGTGTCAGTAAAAAAAATAAGTGCAAATGTGTGATTGGCATTAAATTCTTGTAACTCCTGCTACAGCTTCAAGTGAAGTGGAGAGTGATACTAGGCGTCACTAGGCGTCAAAAGAATCTAACTGTTTTACGTTATACCCAGCCAGATGATGATGTGGCGGAGTATTTAGCTTACTTTATCGACAAACGTATTGCTCACTCTAGACTTTATATTGGGCACATTATGAAGGTTAAACGATAGACCATTCCATGAAATGAAGGTGTTTCACGAAATGTCCGAGCAGGTAATGAACTTCTACAATCAATTGTACAATCTAAATCTACTTCTACATTCAATTCTACAATCGTAAGATGACATATGTACATATATGTAATAACGTGAATAATAATAATAATAATAATTTTTTGGGAACTTCTTATCGTTGACAAAGTTGCTTTTTTACTAAATTTACGGAACAGAATAAACGAAAAAATCAAACTTTCTTTGTATGTGTATTATTTGTCTTTGAATACGTTCACTATAGTTGCCTGTGTACTAATTTATGTTCCTCTATTAAGCCCTTAATTAACGTAGTTCATTACTGTGTAGTCTTGTTCGAAGTGTAAGAAAAACATTTCTATTTATTTTATTTACTGCACTTTGCTATCTGATTTACTAATACAAAGTTTCGAAGTAAGTAGTTTCTAGTACCTAAAGACAATTAAATGGAAGAATATGTGATGAACGAGAATCTCAGAATCATACTGGACTTTGCATTACTAACAAATCTTTGAAGTAGGAAATTATGACGAAATCTTCACTACTGAGTTTTAACTCACTCAGTTACCATTGTAATATACGGTTCTTTGATGGTTTGCTACATTTAAAGGAAAAGCACGTTACCATGGTTACCATGATTAAGTGAGAAACTCATATGTGAAGTATCTGCACTAATATTATGAAGAGGTAAGGTTTGTTTGTTTGTATGTAATGAATAAACTCAACTACTACTCGACCGATTTCAAAAACTCTTTCAGCTTTCAAGCTATATTATCAGCGAGTACTCGTAACATGGGCTGTATTTTATTTTAAAAAAATTTTCTACCCGTGCGAAGCCGGGGCGAGTCGCTAGTTCAAGATATTCTTATTTCAAAGATTTCAAAAATCCAGTATGATATTGTTGGTGATAAAAATTTTAAATATGAAATTTATTTTAATCGTTTTCTGTTTTAATTTTATAAAATGAATAACGTTTTTAGAACTTAGAATTTCGTACCTCAAAAAGAAAAAGAACTTTGAGATCTTTAAAAATTTATTTACAAAATCAGTTTACAAATGTCTTACAGAACCCTTCTACGTGAGTCGAGCTCACACTTGATCATTTCTAAATTAGCCTGGCTGTCTATGGAACCCCCAACTAGGGTTACCAGAACAAAAAAAGGGATTTCCTGACAAAATGATTGACTTTAGAGTGAATTTCTTAACATTGTCTTAATAAAGGTATGTATGCAAAACTAATTTAATACTTTACTTAATGAAATTGGATTATTTTATCTTATTTTGTTACCAAAATACTGAATAAATGTATTAATTTTTGTATGTTTACATTTCCCTATTATTAATTTATTTCTTCCTCTCTTTTAATTTTTTGAAAATCCATACTAATATTATAAATGCGAGTCTCTGTCTGTCTGTCTGTCTGTCTGTCTGTCTATTTGGTTTTCACGACTAAACCGCCGGACCGATTTTGATAAAATTTGGCATGGAGATAGTTGGACACCAGGGGGTGAACATAGGCTACTTTATTTTTCAAAAATCTACCCTTAAAGAGGTGAAAAGGGGGATGAAACTTTGTATGGGAAATTTTTAACCGCTGCACCGATTAAGATGTAATTTGGTACAGAGATACACCTTTTCTATTAAAAAAACATAATTTTCTTTTTTATCAAATGAAAAAGGGGATGAAAGTTTATAGGGGAACTTGATAATGCTAAACCCTAACAATATGGGTATCAAATGAAATGGAATACATAGGGGAAGGTTTCTGGACATGTGACGTCATCATAAATCCAATATGGCGGATGTTCCATAATAGGAAATAAGTTTTTCGTTCGACATCAACAATATGGGTATCAAATGAAATGGAATGCGCAGGGGAAGGTTTCTAAGGTTTCTGTATACGTGACGTTATCATTAATCCAATATGGCGGATATTCCATAGCAGGAAATAACTTTTTAGTTCAGTACCAACAATATGGGTATCAAATGAAATGGAATACGCAGGGGAAGGTTTCTGGACATGTGACGTCATCATAAATTTAATATGGCGGATGTTGCATAATAGGAAATAACTTTTTCGTTCAAAACCAACAATATGGGTATCGAATGAAATGGAATACGCAAGGGAAGGTTTCTGTATACGTGACATCATCATAAACCAATATGGCGGATGTTCCATAATAGAAAATAACTTTTTTGTTCAGCACCAACAATATGAGTATCAAATGAAATGGAATGTGCATGGGAAGGTTTTTGTATATATGACGTCATCATACATCTAATATGGCGGATGGTCCATTACAGAGAATAACTTTTTTGTTTAACATATACGTACCTCGGGTAACCTCAGTAATCTAAAGAGGTCAAGGAAAATTTTTCCACGCAGACGAAGTCGCGGGTACAGCTAGTTCTTGATAATTTCAAATTTGCCCTATTTTCCTGACAGAGGGTGATTTCGAACATGTCAGAAAAACTCCGTCGTCTTGTAACCCTACACGCGACATTCTATTAATAAGATAGATTTACTAAGAACATTTATAGCATTAGCCATCTAATCAAAAAACAATAAAACACTTAATACCAGTAATATTTTGCATAGTTGAATTTTGCTCTGTGACAATGATAACTGTACATTTAACAAGTACCATTTTCGCGCTAAGGCCCGTAATGTGACATTTTTGTTTTAGTGTCGCGTTCCAAATGTCACATGTTGAGCAATGGTTGCAGGACGTGTCAACGAGACGGGCGTTCCCGCTGTTCCTTTCGTCGGTGTCCCGTTACAAATATGACGCTTCGTGTTACACTTAACTTTGATTCGAAGAAATTACGATTCGGTTAATCAGTGAAACAACATTTAATATATTACTTACGTAGGTATTTAAAATACAGACATATACTGTAACCATGCGTATTATATAGGCATGCTTAAAAAGCTTACAAGTACAGATATAAAACAAAATTAAGCCATAAATCTTATGACGCGGCAGAGATGAAGATTGGTTATTGATTTTATATGTATTCCGTTTATACCTATTTTGTACAAAAACTTGCAGATCATTTAAAGTATTAATAAATAGCAACAAAGAAATCTATGCACAAAGGTTTCATACAAAAACAATTTGAAATTTGTTAAGATTTCTTTAGGTATAAGAAATAGGATTTAATATTTTTTAATTTTATTTTTATACAAGGAAAACTTGCGAATCGATACAATTATATAGAAATAAGAAATAAGTAACAAAAGAGTCAATAAAAAGTTTTCACAAATAGATATTCTCATAAGACAGTAATTAATTTACTCTTGACTAGCCAGTACTAGAGTGCTTCCTGAAGTTTTCTCATTAGTATAACTTAAGTATAGCAAATATACATGCTTACGAGTATTTATAATAAATGTATTAATAAAAAGTAATCATATTAGAATGGCATATCATAATTACTTTCTCTATAAGTCTGGCGGAAGACTTAGAATCGATATTATTATTTTTAAATTAAAATTTCCTTACTAAAAATGTTTGTTGTAAGTAAGATATTGATTGAAGTTTGTTGTAAGTAAGATAGGTATTGAAGAAATGGCATCTGAATTTCTTGTCGGTGTTTGAAGTAATACTTCTTTTGGCGCGTTTGGAAAAACAGATCAAAGTATTTTAATAACTTTATGGATCAGAATGTATTTCTAGCGTGGGACGAAGTCGGTTGCGTCGATGTAACAAAAAATTTATAGTTTTTTATTTCATTAATTTTTTTTTATTAGTACGGTTCTCCCTTAGGACGGAAGGTGAAAGGTTCTGCGCCCATATAGCCGAAGCCTTCAGTGAATAGATAAATCACATCAGATTCTTCATCTGATTTCGTTACAAATTTGGCGTAATACATTTTAATTGTTTCTTGGAGTTTCTGGCGACAAATATATTGAGGCAGTCTTTCTAGTAGGATCCGCTGAGGCGGACTAAGCCATTAAAAAAATCTCAACATCACACTACTAAATAAGCACTTATTTCAACAATTTTACATATCAGTACAAATGCATAGATACTTAGGACGCAAAACTACGCCTATTTTACATCACAATATCCACTAGAAACTATTCGCAAATAATTGAAATGAACTCCCAACCGCTCCCCATAAAATCCCGCCAAAAACTTATTTCATTTATTTTTTTATTTTTTTTCCCACTTAGGAAAGGCAAATTTCAAGTGGTCAGTTTTTTTTTATGTGACCAGTTTTGTTTTTTCTATACGTGGCCGGTTTCGCTTAAAAAAGGAGTCTAACTTCTTACGTGCGTACACGAAGTACACACATACTTCTTTTTGTTTTTTTTCAGTAGAGATTTGTTCGAAGCGGTGCGATGTTCATAGTTGACCTCGTAACGAGGTTCACTTGAATAGATTATTTAAAATTTGACTTATCTCATTCGTGGTTGTCGCGGGGTTAATTAGTGGGTATCTGAAGTAGGGCGATCCGTGAACAAGTACTTAGGTAGATAGACTAAAGGTGTGGGTCAAATAAACCAGTTTATATCCTGTAGTGTTCTGGTTTATTAAGCCAACAATCCGCCATACGCCGCACAACCCAGTCTTCCGTAGGTATTAGTGAGTCACTGGCCTGAATTCTTCCGTAGCTCCGCCCAGAAGCTCCGGTCTGGTCCCTGTAGCTTTCACTCTCGAGCAGGTACTATGGAGGTTTCCAGTCACGAGTAAATGTATTCTACAGAAATCAGCTACAATTCCCGAATCCAGACTCAGGAATGTTGTCACTGGAATACTGGAACCGTACTCCTGTAGTTGGAACCTTGTAGAGTTGGAATCCTGGAAACCCAGAGCGCATGTATTAGAGGGGGCGTAGGCGCGATCGGTAGATAGACGAGCGTTCAAGGTCCAGTGTCTCGAGAACAAGCACACACTAACAGCGCAACGTTTATAATTTCAAAAGCATTGAAACAGCTCACAATTTATTATTACAGCGCTAAATTCAATCTCAATTAATAGAAACTCACCCCAGCGGGATTCCAATTGTAGTATCTTCGCAGAGACGAAGATACACGTAATTATCACTGCATTCAACATGCAGATGTTAGACGACGAATGTCAACTCCGGAGGTGTGATCTGTGATTGACTCATATGACTTTGCGACCGCTAACTAAAAATTACCCTCACAATGCAACACTCGCGACGCACTTTAGAATTACGCAGACGCAGTTTCGAGAACCTTGCAGTGATTATTTTTAATATGTAGGTTCCGTAGATTTACTTTTGTTCTATTTATTTATTTTATTAAGTTATTTATATTATTTAATGTATGTGTATATTTTATTTACGTTACATTGTAATGAATAATTAGTTCCTACATACATGAACATCTTCACGCTGTATCCCCAAAATTGTATAATATAAGTTTAAAGTCAATATAATTTTATATATAATGGACGGATTTGTCCGCCTTAATATTTCAACGAAATTAGACTTAAAATAATTTCGTTGCCTTTATTATAAAATAACCAAAATATTACCTACTACATTAATAATAGTGTAAATGAAATACTAAGACTGAAGACATTTTAAAGGAGAAAACAAACCACGCAACAATGGAAATTAGAAAATTTGCGAAAGAATTCCATTAAAAAAAATGTTTTCGTATAAAATGTTCAATAAGAGTAGAATTTGAATTAACATTAGTCAAAGTTGACTCAGATTATACTGAAGATTGAAAGTCGGGCGACACTGCTATTTACACGGTCCCGTCAACAGGGAAACATGATCTGTCTCCTTTTGCGTTCGACGGCGCGATAAATTTTCCCAAATCTAATAAAGAACAGTGATTTGTGCGCCAGAGTCAGATTTAAATTGACAGCCCTAAATGAAGATGCATAAGAATTACAACGTAGTACAGATACAATAGACCCGGGTTTTGCTTAAGTAAAAGAAGGATCTTACATAACCTGATGTCACGTCTCTATTCCAGCATAGGACAACTAGACTTGTGAGAGAATTAATTCTCATAATGTGAAAACTTTCTTTAATATGTTTCAAACGAATTTCTTCCTCTTTTATAATACGTACTAGTACGGTTTGAGCTCACATTTAAGGTCAACGCTCATCAAGCAACCCACCTCTCCTCAAGTGGTTGGGATTTGTAACACAGAATCCCGTACACATACGTTCACTTAATAACTTCGTATCGGCACTGGAACAATTGGTTTGCAAGCTGTACGTATACGAGCGGCGAATGAACTACTTGCTGACAATCCGTCGTCGCTTGAAAGCAACGTGCTTATTGTGAGTTCGCACAAGGTTTCAAATTGGTAACAAGCTCTCGACAACGAGCGATTATCTGACAACTCATAAAAAAAAGAAATAGTTCGTAATAAATCGATAAATGGCGTTAATCAGGCATAATTTTCGGCTAAAGTGTACCTACGATTCTAGGAAAAAACTACGTACGTCTGAATTCTCGTTCTCTTACTCTTCTGGCAAAAATTATTGTTGAAATTCTGTTATTGTTACTTATTATTTTTGTTGTTTTAAAGTGATTTTTAACATAATTCTACAATGCTTATGAATATCGTGTAATCCAGGCGTCACCTGTTCAATTACTTAAGTCCATTGTGCATACATACTTTTCGAGTGTCATCACCAAGAAAGGCATGTGTGCCTCTTCATTTGTAGAAAGCTACAATACAAGAAGCCGAAATCATTTCTTAGAATGAATAATGGTAAAAAATAAATAATTATAAGTTATTTCAGCTTATTGGCAGTCCCCATTTCTTTGAATAAAGTTTTGTGACCTAACTTTCAAATGATTCAGTTATTATTTACTTGATATTAGAATAGGCAAAGGTAAAATTCATACAACTGGCCATGAAATGTCAGCGCCAACTATTGAGATTTTTGAAATATAATAATACATTTTTTAAATGGCAATCTGAACATCCCTTATTCGTTGACCGCGCGGCATCCACTTGTGACTGCGAGATATTTATTTGTTGACGGCGAGGTGTCCTAGACTGACCATCTGTTGATAACGAGTGGATGCCAGGTGAGGAAGAGATACAAGTGGGATGCCAGCGTGGTTAATGAACGTGGACCTTTATAAAATATATCTAAAACGGAAAATTTAACGCGATTACCTTTTTATTCTGGCTTGACGTTTTGTCAGAGTTGCATCGGCCGTGGTCTCAAGCAAACTGGGTAATCGCGTTAAATTTCCCGTTTTAGATATATTTTATAATGCAACGCGAAAGTTTAAAAGTTAATGTGTGGATCTTTATACTTTCACAAGTTAGATATTTTGAAAGAAATATCAAATAAGTTACTTGTGTGCAACCACAATGATTCGTTGAATTTCGATCTCGTAAATGCTTTTCATCAGGCAACACTGTGGCCTAATTTACAGCGATCTATGATACAAAAAGTTCTGGTACACAGACCATTTCCCACAAATGAAAAGGGCACTGATTATGCACATAGACCAAACGGAAATTGGTAACGGTATGATATTGACCAATTTGCTGGAGGCAATATTACACGGTTCGATTAAAGTAGGGGTTCCCAACCTTATTTTGTCTACCGCCCACTTTGTGAATAAATTATTTTTTAGCGCCCTCATTTTTTCACCTACTGAAAAACCACTATAACTTCAAATTAAATTAATGAATTATTGTGAGCTATATTAGCGGAGATTAAACATTAATTCCAAACGAGACTTTTACTATAACGCGCAAGAGTTAACTTGAAACCTGAGCGCAGTAGGTAATACACAACGGCGCTCAGGTCTCAAGTTAACTCTTACGGGCTACACCTGCCAATGAGAATGATTATTGAAACGCAACTTTATAGTATTCAAACAGAGTATCTTTTATTCAAAATAAAACAAATATAATCAATCCTTATATAAAAACTAATATGAAGGATGAATCTGATGCTGTTTAATAAGTTTGTTGATATCAGGTTCCAATTTACTCAAGAACAGTCGCAAGTCGCCACGTTTGGTAACATGCAAACGATTTCTCTTTTTAGTAAGCAGTGTTGCCACAGCACTAAATCCACGTTCACACAAATATGACGATGAGAATTCTGTTCAAGAGATCAAGAATCGCTGAACGATTGACCACAATCCAGGGTACAATTGCGGGATCGGTTTTTGTAGCCAAAATTCTTGGTAACCATTTTTGAACTTGATTTTTATTTCCTCGTTTGTTGTCAATTCTATAAGTTCTTCTTCCAGCTGAGGTGACATTGCTGTGTTGACATTTGAAAACGGATCCAACACCCAGTCTGGTATTTCCAAGTTCAAAATGTCCTGGTATCGTTCGGTGAAGTCAATGTGGAGGTTTTCCAAATGTTGGCAGTAGGCAAACAATTCGTCGTTACTGCATGATACTGATAAATTCGGAAAATTGTGAAACTCACGTCTGCCCATATTCTTTTTGTGTAGAAGCAGTTTGGCTGCGAAAGCAGCAACGACGTTTTTTGTTTTAATTAAATTTAGTTGATCGCCTTGCAGTTGGAGATTCATGTCGTTGAACAATTTATACAGGTCTGTCATGTAAGCTATATCATTCTTTGATGTAATGAGCTTGTTGTGCAATTCTGTATCTTTAGTTTCCAAGAACTCTATAACAGAGTCAAACAGGTTGTAAAATCGAGTCAGACAATTGCCTCTTGGTAGCCAACGAACTTCAGTATGAAACAACAAACGTTTGAAATCCTCGTCATTAGTAACACAAAGCTGATGAAATAATCTATCATTCAAAGAGCTGTTGCGGATTTTATTGACTGCTTTGATGACATATTGCAGTGATTGAAATAGTCGTTCACTTAAGTTTCTAGCAACCAAATGTTGTCTATGAATAACGCAATGTACAGCAAGGACATCTGGAGTTTTATTTTTTAAGTACGCTATGAAGCCTTTATGGCACCCTGTCATAGCCGGAGCGCCATCCGTAGCAACTGATATAATATTTTTCAAGGGAATCTCTTTCTCATCACAAAACTTTTCCAATGTATTGAATATGGTTTCGCCTTTTGTATCGGTCTCTAAATTTCTAGCAAAGAATAGTTCTTCACATATTTTCTCATCTTTAATAAACCTCACGTAAGACAGCAACAATGCTTCATTAGTTGGTAAAGTGGACTCATCGAGCTGAATTGAGAATTGACTTGTCCTCAGGTGATCACACAATGATCCTTCAATGTTTTCAGCCATTTCATCAATTCGTATTTGCACAGAATTATTACTCAAAGGAATTTTTCGGATAATATCTGCGGCTGGTTTATGAAGCACAGTAGTTATTACTTCCTTTATTGCTGGCAAAATTAACTCTTCTCCGATGTTATGTGGTTTGCCTTTTTGAGCAATTAACAAAGAGATATTGTACGAAGCTCGAAGTCCGTCGTCATCTTGCTTAGCAGCCGCCGAAAATAGTTTTGCTACACTTGGCTGAGTATTATGCTTCTTCTCTAGGTCTTGAAAATATGCTACATTCTTGTCTTTCTTATCTGGATGCATTTTATTCAAATGATCTTGCAGTCTTGAAGGCTTCATTGCTTCATTTGAAAATATTTTTAGACATAGAAGACACAAAGGCGACGATGGGTTTGTCGGATTTTCAATGAATCCGAATTTAATATATTCCGCACAGTATTGCCGTCTCTTCTTTTTTACTTCCGACGTTGTTTTGTTTTGAGAAATACGTAAGTAAGTGTTGAACTTAAGTACTGCTCATCTATTGCGCGCGAAACCGCAAATGAAAATAAAATAAATATTACGTTGTTTATATAGGATTGCATAAGCAGCACGCACCGACAGGAATAAAACAAACATGCATAAACTCGTTTATCTCATTCGACGCTCAATCGTACTCAACAAGTCAGAACAAGTATTCTATGAACCAGCCGATTGATACAGGAATGCACAATTCGGGTTATTTAACAAAAACTTGTTAAAACATGATTGCCCGCGGTCTATTATCTACGAAAATTACCTATCTGGGAGTACTAATAACTATTAAAATGCGAAAGAGTGTCTGTTACCTTTTTATTTGTTTGTGTGTGTCTACTTTCATTTCGAAACGGAACGACCGATTGACATGATTTTTATTTTGTATATTCAATAAAACAGGACAGATATATGAACTACGCGGAGAGAAATATCGAACCGAGTTTGAGCAATTTTTTAATTAATATTAGTTGATATTCACAAGTTGTAGTTGAGAGTCGAGAGCTCATGCAGTCGTTGTCTAAGATGTCTCCTAGCTAAATGAAATTAAAAATCACCCCCCAGGCCTCTACACAACGCCCCCATTTTTCTTCTGGGTCTCTTACCGCCCCCCTTTAGGCCTGCAGCGCCCACGAGGGGGCGTTATCGCCCACTTTGGGAAAGGCCGGATTAAAGGAAGCAATTTGGCTGAAATTAACAAAAATGAAATGTACCAAAGTAGGTATACACAATCGCAATTGTTATTAATATTTATCTGTATGATTCAGATTTATTGCAGATTTATTCATTTCGAAGGAAAAATGAACCGTGTAAGTCTTTCACCGTCATTCTTAACCATTTTTCACTAGGTGAGATAAATATAAAACAAATTGCGTACACCTTTCCCTGTATTGAAGGGGCCATAAGATTATTTTTTCGAACCCGCATCCGTTCTTTTTATCTAATATATATATAATTATAGGTATATAAATTAGCAAAGGAGACATATGACAGACAGACGAATGGATAAACAGACTGAAATTAAAAGGGTTCCTGGTTGACTAACGGACCTTGGAAAATATGATACATGTCGATACATATCGTTACGCAAACAAAATTAAATGGAAGCGAACCTTGCAAGAACTGTTTCTATTTCAATACTTTTTATCTCAAAATAAACTCTGTATTTACTGTCTTAAGAAATATTGTACTTAATCTTTTTCAAGTTATACTTCTTTTGGAAAGTATGCATGCAACGGAAGGAAGTATATACTTATTGGCCTATAGAAGAACATAGAGCATTGACGCGTGACGATTTTTAATTTGTCAATGTCACTTATGAAATTAATGAATCCCTTGATTATTGCAATAAGTAATATCACAATCACATGTAGAACATGTAACCATTATTGAAAAATACAGTACAATACATCTTTGAAATAAAACAGAAATAACACTCAATGATAAAATAAGTCCACAGCGTTTCCAGAGCACGACGACTTGTGACGACCTGTCATTCAAAGGGTTACAATATCGTCTCGTTTTCTGTCCCTTTCCTACTCGTTTCACTAATATAAAAGATTACGTTCTCGGTCGCACACTTTGTACGTCTATACGCCAGTACATACTAAGTTTATGGTTACAACACGATGACGTTTGGGTCTACGGAACAATCTGATGAAAGTGCAATTAATACTGTTACATCTTTATTTACTTCTAAATTATGCCTTCATAATATTACAGCCAGTTGTTTTTCGGCTTGCCATCGTTTGGGTGTCAAGAGAAATAAAGCGCGACCCATACTGATACGTTTTCGTAATTTTGAAGATAGGTGTGAAGTCTGGAAGTCGAAGACTATGTTGAAGGGCACAGGCTTAACCATATCCGAGTTTCTCACAAAATCGTGTCATGACTTATTTATTGCCGCTAGAAAGCATTTTTGAATCAACAGTTGTTGAACTGAAGAAGGCCGAAGGCCGAAGGTCTCGTTGCCTGATAAAACGCGACACAAGATAGTATCTATGTCAGACTTGAATAATCTTTTAAATCTTACTCCACTTAAAAGTCTTGTTGCTGTTAAACAACCTTTGGCGAAGAGTTCGGCCCGGGTGGTTAATGTTGTGCCCGCGATCTCAGCATCCAGATCAGGCGCTCGACGCAGAGATGTTAAATAATGTTATTGGTTTTGCGTGTTGCCTTGATTTTTGTGCAGGTAGATTTAGAACTTTTTATAACTGTTATTTTATTTCAATTTTCTGTTTATCAATTAACTTGTTTATTTTTCTCTGTATAAGTCCACTTCACATTTCTGTCAATGTCAAAGTGACACTTTGACAATTATTGATGTGTATTTTACTTCTGTTGTCATATGTCCTACTTAGTGATAATTAAATCACAGGGCATATTTTTAAATGCCTACATTATTATTCTCTTAGTATTGGATATTTTAATTATTATTCATTGTACGCGTAATTCTGATTTAGTGTAATTATTATTATTTCTGCTTTAGTATTTGTGGCCTATCGATGAATTTTGTTGCCTGTCTGTATCAGCCTGTCTTAGGGTTGAGTGAAAATGAAAGTGTATACAGTTAGAGTAAATTTAGATTATTTTTGTTGTTTGTATACGAGTATAATATAAGTACTGCTTATCATTGTTTATTGTTATTACAAGTATATATTATATATTATTATTTATATTTTACCTGTTTGTGTTCAATAATATTTATTATTTTGATCTTCAATTCATTTATCACATGGATAATTTTGACAATTTTTTAAATTTTGATGACAGTTTATTTTTGTGTGCTTTGTTAACGCTTGATGGTAGTGATGATTCCATGTTTGTACTTCCCTTACATGATAAACTGAATAATATCTTCCAGAAACTCGATCGCAATCTCAATTTGGTACACATTAACACTCAAAGTATTCCTATGCATTATTCTGATCTTTCGACAGTTTTTGAAAACAGCAAAGTGGATGGTATTTTTGTCTCTGAAACATTTCTCAAGCCTTCTCTTCCCTCTACTTCTTACAATCTACCTGGTTTTACACTTATACGCAATAATCGTACTACTAGAAGCTGTGGTGGAGTTGCTATATATCTACGCTGTGATATACCTTATAAAATTATTTGTGTTTCTGACAATGGCGCTGATAATAATTTATCGGAATATCTCTTTTTAGAAGTTGTTTGTAATCATGCAAAAGTACTTATCGGTGTTAATTATAGTCGCTCTCTACACAATAATTACTTTCTCTCTTTAGATACTTTACTTCAAGATCTTTGTCCCATATATGAGCATACGCTGATTTTTGGCGACTTTAATACATGTCTTATTAAAAACGATAATCGTACTAGTGAACTTCATTCTCTTGTTTCCTCTAATAATATGCACATTCTTCCATTATCTGCAACTCATCATGCCCTTAACTGTCCTCCCTCTTTACTTGATCTTATGTTAGTATCCAATCTCACGAAAGTTTCTGCGCATGGTCAATCTGAGGCACCTTTCCCCTATCATGATCTCATTTATCTGTCATACAATCTACGTCCCCCAAAGATAAAATCTAAATATCTTACTCTTCGTAATTTCAATGGAATTGTTATGGAAGATCTTAGATCTGATTTTCATAAGACGGATTGGTTTGACAGTGCCAACATAGAGGAAAAAGTTAATAATTTTTCTAATTTACTACTTACACTGTACGACAAACATGCCCCTCTCAGACGGGTGAAAGTTAAATACCTTCCTGCTCCCTGGCTGAATTCTTCAATTCGTGAAACTATGTTGAAAGGCGATAAAGCTAGTTTTAGATTAAAAAAATGTCCTTCTGAAGATAATTTTGTTAAATATAAGAAGTTACGAAATACTTGCAACAGAATGTGCAGAGATGCAAAAAGACGTTATATATTTAATTCCATCGAAAGTCGTAATTCTACACAGATCTGGAAGTTTCTTAAAACATTTGGTATTGGAAAGTGTCAGTCCTCTATATGTGATGATGTTGATTTGGATTCTCTCTATGTTCATTTCTCCCAGCCGCCTATTACTCTGGATTCTTCGATCAGGGCTCGAACCATTGCTGATTTGCATATCCTACCAAAACCTGACTGCATTACGTTTAAGTTCAGACAAGTCACTGCTGAGGAAACTATAAAATGCATTAATACTGTCTCTTCCAAAGCCATAGGTGACGATAACATTTCCATTCAAATGATTCGTTTTTTATTAGATGAACTGAAGGGCTTAATTCTCCATATATTTAATGCTTCGTTAAACACTGGCTGTTTTCCTGCAACTTTGAAAAAGGATCATATTATTCCTATTCCCAAATGCAATAATCCCTCTACTTTCTCTCATTATCGTCCCATCTCTATTCTTTATACACTCTCTAAAATATTCGAAAATCTTGTGTATAAACAGTTGAGTGATTTTTTGATCAGTAATTCTCTTTTTAATCCTCTTCAATCTGGTTTCAGAAACGGGCATAGTACGGTCACCGCATTGCTAAATGTCACTGAAGATATTCGCTTGGCAATGGACAATAAACAGCTCATTCTACTTTGTCTTTTAGACTTCAGTAGTGCATTTAATACTGTAGATTTTGATAACATAACATAACTTCACGCTGTATCCCCAACGGGGTAGTCAGAGAGGACGGAGCGCCAGGAATCGCGGTCCTTACACACCTCTTTCGCTTCCTCAAATCTCATCATTCTCCTCACACATTTTCGCCTAGGTATGCGAGTGCTTTTGACATTTCCGTCTGCTAACACTCTGGCTATTTGATCTTCATAAGTCAGCCTTGGTCTTCCTTGGCTTCTTTTACCACTCACTTTCGCTCTGTATATTTTCTTCGTCAGTCTTTCATCACTCATTCTTTCCATGTGCCCGAATCATCTAAGCATTCCTTTCTTCATTTTTACAATAACACTGTTGTGCAACCCTGTCATACTGCGTATCTCATCATTGCTTATCCTGTCAGCAAGCGTGTAACGCGGCTTCGGTGATGTTACCTTTGAATGTTCTATTATTGGTAGGCATGAACTACTCAGGATATTGGGTTTCTTTAGGGCCACCCTGGAGAGGAATACAGAGTAAATTTTTATAAGGGCGCCTTCCCTGTATTGCTACAATCGATTTCAGTTGTGAAATAAATACACACTTTAATACAACCTTCATCAATTTATTAAAGAATTATAATTATCCCTAAATATAGATCTGATGAGCTCACTAAATGAAATCTTAAATGTTATATATAGAAGAATTTTAAATGAGATTTTACATACAAAACAAACAAATTACATCTGTATTGGAAATTACAAAAATGAGTACTGTAACCAATAATAAGTGTAACTGTTTCTTAATATTTAGTATAACTAAAACATTAAGATGAACTACAATAACAAAATATAAGGTTAGTTATGTAGATTTATTCTTGAATGTTAATAATTTTTATATATGCTTGTACATTACCATTCAAGGAGATAACCATGTATGTATATAGCTAGTCGAGTTGTCCCACCAATGGTCCATAAGAATATCCACGGTGTTCACTAAACCCTTAGTGACTGCACAATTAATTTAGGTCTTCTACAAGCCGAGTTGTCCCTCCAATGGTCTCAAAGAATTTCCATGAAGTCCACTATACTCGTAACTCATAAATAAATCTCACAGAAAAGAGATTAAATATGTATTAAGGTAATCCAACCTCATACTGCAATGCACAAACAAATGATCCGAGAAAGTAATCCATCTGATCAGGTATCTTTAAAGAAAAATATCCAACTAAATGTAGAGTACACCGTCATTCCACGGTGCTTATGAGATTAAGAAGATAACATTAGTCCACTGTGTTTATGGAACTAATATTTAGAATTAAACTTGGAAATCAAACGTAGAATTAAGCTTGGAGATTAACCGTATAAAGAAACTTGGAAGTAAACATGTAATCACACATGGAATTTAAACATGGCACTTAGCCTGGAATTTAAACATGGCACTTAGCCTGGAACCCTGTAACAAAATTCCTGGGGTTAATACACGGTACTAAGCACCAAGGAAAACACTTTTAAAAGAAAACTACAACTTCTACATCCTACTTACCATGAGGTCTATCATGGGACTTTTACATATTAAATATAATAAAAAAAACTTCTTAACACTACTAGAAACATCCTAAATATATAGGCATGTCTATTCTATTTCTATATGGGCATTTTTGTCTGCCACTTAACCACCACCAAAAGTGGATGGCTCCTTCCATGACTGATACTACACCTCGACAAAATTTGTACCCTCTAACGTCATTATTAATGTAACTGAAAACTACTCAGTTTCAGTCTGAGGTTTCCGACATGAGAAAGAGACAGCAAGTCTCTGAAAAGACATCGACCAAAAGGAACTGTCTGAAAATTTGTAAGTGACAACATCAAAATGTCAGATTGACAGATCCACAATAGAATTAGAAAGATCCAGATAAAAGTAGCCACTGAAAAACAAACCGGAAACATTTGCCCATTTGCTCGAACATTCCATCTTACTTGATTTGTGAAACAGATATATATCAACACTCGTCTCTCTCTCATCGAATACAATCGATTATTAGGAATTACTCGTATTTAAATTTTTACAACAATTTATTTATTTCATCGTCAAAATGGGAAAGCAAACCTGGACAAATTATATTAATATCTAATAAAAGTATTATCACCTAAAATTGTTTTATTTTGGTTATAACAAAACTATATTTTTATACAAAAGAAAATCGATTATCGATTTATTACCACGATACTTATTACTATCGATGTTTCCAAACATTCAATGTTATTACTGAACGTAACGTAAGTAAATGTAGATTTTAACGAAAGTACCAATGAACTTTATAATGAAACAACTAAATAATTAAAAGTTTAGTATATTATGTTCTGGTTTAAATAATATATACTTAAAGTGCAATATTTATTGATTTTACCTGAGAAGAAATGAAGTAGTACTACGTACTCGATTGCGAACAACTTTCCGAACGCGTTACCTATTAATCATTGTATCGTAGACAATTGTCATCTGTCACACACTAACCTCAACAAATCGATTCTAATTTGTATGTAATTAACCGTAAGTATATATCTACGAAAAAAAAGTGTTACAGCGTGACACCGCACATATTTCTGAGAGACCGCATCTCCACAGCATTTAACATACTTTCACTCGATTTTGGGCATATCCAGGTCTCACTACCGAACAATAAAGTTGGTACCAACACCGCATTGTGGATGGCCATTTTAGCAGTGTTAGATATATTCACACTACCCACTAATGCGGACAGAGCACCGTTCACTTTATTGCCAGCTGCTAGCCGTCTCTCCACATCCAACTCACATCTTCCATACCTCGAAAACGCACTCCCCAGGTACACAATTTCATTCACCTGTTCTAGACATTTTCCATTTACACAAATCACACATTTCGTTTGTACCGCTTCTCTTTCAAACACCAAAACCTTAGTTTTGTTCACATTCATTTTCAATCCTTTTACTTCACAATCTTCTTTCATGCACGTGACTAGTGTCTGCAACTCTGCTTCTGATGGTGCTATTAGCACAGCATCGTCAGCGTACAATAGGCAGTTTACCACTGTGTCACCACATCCCATACCACTCATATTACCTTTCAATCTCTGGAGGCAACTGTCCAAATACAGCACGAATAGCCAGGCAGACATCACGCAGCCCTGTCTGACACCAGAACAGACTTCAAACCAGGGCGAAATGTCCCCGTCTATCCTTACACAGGCTCTGTGGTGTCGATATAATGACCTCACAGCCTGCAGTAAGGAGCCCTCCACGCCATAATCAGGCAGAAGACTCCACAATTTCTTCCGCACTACTCTATCGAATGCTTTCTCTAGATCCACGAAAGCGCAGAAAACTTTCCGACCTAAAGCCAGAAACCTACCCACGATAAGGCGAAGCGAGAAAATCTGATCCATACAACCCCTACCGTTCCTGAATCCACCTTGCGCCTCCCACAAATATCTTTCTGAAACGCCTTTCATACGTTCAGTCAATACTTTAGTATAGACTTTACTCGCTAAGCTGACCAAGCTGATGGCCCTATAGCACGCACAGTCTAGGTAGGAACCTTTCCCTTTATATAGAGGTACTATGACTGCCGTGCGCCAGTCCTCTGGAACCTCCCTCTTCTGCCAACAAAGGTTGCAGAGTGCACAGAAGGCATCCCAGACCCTATGACCACCATACTTGATCATCTCAGCAGTCACCTCATCAATTCCCGCAGACTTTTCACATTTCAAACTTCTTATCACTTTCTCAATCTCTTTCATACTAATGGCATCCTCCAGTCCCTGGCCCGAGTGTGGCAATTCATTAGAATCGCTTTCAGTATCAGAGACGGAGTCGCCACTCTCATACAGTTCTCCAAAGTATTCACTCCATCGCTGCAGAACATCCTTTTTATTTGTAAGCAGGTTGTTTTCTATCGAACGCACTTTATTCATTCTGCAAGGTGCTGGACCACTTCGGTACTTACGTACTTCTTTCCAAAATAATTTGGAATTTTCCTCGAAGTTGTCCGACATCTTGTTTTCATCTAACACCCTACACCTTTCACACTTCTCTTTCACTAGTGCCTTCGTTTCTGCTTTCTACAGCTTATACCTGTCTTTCATCAAATTTTTCATACCACAGTCATTAGTAGCAAGGTAGTCTCGCCATGCTTTCTTTTTCTTATACACAGCCACTTTCACCTCATCATCCCACCACACATCACGCTTTTTGCCGTTCCCAATCTTATTCATTCCACACACTTCTTTCGCAACCTCAATCATACTATCTCTAAGGTTCTGCCAGCATTCTTCAACATCATCGCTCATCACTTTCAATCTATCATCAAGCTTACTGGATAATACCCTTTCATATTCATTCCTGGTGGTCGCATCCTGCAGTTTCCAGCTTTTAATGCGGCTAACCGCTGCAGGTTTGGATACTACGCTATGTCGCCATGCTGCGAACAGACCCCTTATTCTGGTTATCACCAGAAAGTGGTCCGTCCCGAGATCGGCTCCTCTATACGCTCTTGTGTCCATTACCTGCTTCTTAAGTCTGCTATCCACCAGGAATAAATCAATCATACTTCTTGCACCCTTTCTTTCCCACGTGTACTGATGGATCCCTTTGTGCCCAAACATGGTATTAGCCACAAAAAGATCATTTTCCATACACAGTCCTAACACAATCTTACCAGCATCATTCACTCTCTTATCTCCATATTTGCCTAGGACAGACTCAAATCCTGTTCGAGCTGTCCCGACCCATCCATTCATGTCTCCACACACAACAATTCTTTCGTTCTCTTCAACCGTCGCTAGAACTTCTCTAACATTCTCCCAGAACTGCTCCAGTTCAGCCAAACCGACAGAGGACACTGGGGCATAAACTGCCAAAACAAAAATTCTTGTCAACCCAATCTTGAGGCGTACCCAGAGCAGTCTGGGATTTACACATTCATACTCAGTAATACAATTAACCATACGAGAGGACAGTAAAACGCCTACCCCTTGGCATCCCCTTTCTCCTTGTGGTACCCCTGACCACAAAGCGATGCCTCCTCTGGGCAAGTTCACTGCCGCCTCGCTTGGTTTCACTCAAACATAGCACATCCAGTCTTTTCTCTTCCATAATATCAATCACTTCATTCATCTTCTCGTCAATCCCACCTCTCACATTCCACGCAGCTACTCTGCACTCCTCCCTCCACTTCCCGCCGCTAGGTGCACAGCGTGTTGGGTGGCGGTCCCCAACGCCGAACTGCACTCTGCACACACCAGCAGAGACAGACCGGTGTACGTCGCTTTCGGGGGACGCCCTAGCATTTAAATCTGCGTTGTCCCGCATGGTATGCACAGAAGAGGAATTGCAGCCCTGAAAAGGGCTGGCAGGGGTTGCGACGAGCACGCTTCCTCAGTTGACCCCCTAGATTTTGATATTCTATTGAATATTCTTTTGTCGTTTAACATTTCTCCTAGTGCAGTAAATTGGTTTGAGTCCTATTTGAAAGGTCGACAACAGTGCATACGTACGGAAGATTGTCATCAGACTAGATGGTGTGAGTTAACGTCTGGTGTGCCTCAGGGTGGTGTTCTCTCTTTTTTACTTTTTTCTATTTTTATTTGTCGTATCACTTCTGTTATCTCTTCAAAACTCACCTTTCAAAATTCACCTTTACGCAGACGATCTTCAGATTTATCGATCTTTTCATATTGAACACTTACAATCAGCTGTCACGGGATTGAATGATGACCTGCTGAACATCCATCAGTGGGCTCATTCTCACGGTCTGCTTATTAACGCCACTAAAACACAATCGATGATAATTGGCAATCGGCTTTGTCTACAATTATTAAATAACTCTGTTATTCCTCCAGTGATTTTAAATGGAGTTCCTATTCCTTACGCTGGTACAGTAAAGAATCTTGGACTTTTAA
Organism: Zeuzera pyrina; assembly: GCA_907165235.1. Classification (NCBI taxonomy): domain Eukaryota; kingdom Metazoa; phylum Arthropoda; class Insecta; order Lepidoptera; family Cossidae; genus Zeuzera; species Zeuzera pyrina. The sequence continues at coordinate 18,922,831 of OU015624.1, forward strand.
TGGATGCTAACTTTATCTAGACGGCTCATATAAATGAAATTTCGAAGCGAATGAATCATGCATGCCATTCTTTGAGATGCCTTCAATATTTTCTTCCTATTAAAACAAAAATTACGCTGGCACACTCTTCTTCTGCCACTGTTAGATTATGCAGATGTTTGTTTTCTGGACGTCAAGGAGGAGCAGCTAGATAAACTGGAACGCCTTCAAAATCTTTGTATTCGGCTTATATACGGTCTACGTAAATATGACCATGTCTCTAGTTTCCGGAAACAGCTAAAATGGCTCCCCATTCATCTTCGCAGGAACACTCATGTCCTTACACTTTTGTTCAAAATCCTTCATAATCTCTCTTATCCTTCATATCTCCGTGATCGTTTCCATCCACTCTTTTCCAGAAATCACAACCTTAGAACAACACCCTTCTAAAATCGCCTATCCATAGTACTGCTGCATATGATGATTCTTTCTGTTGTAAAGCTGTCAGTCTATGGAATTCACTTCCTACATATTGTAACATTTTTTTTGCTATTGTACCTTCTTTTTAAGAGCTTAGAGGTTGTCAGAGAAAATAATTGTAGAACTGGCAAGTTAAAAATTTAAATATGTTTTTATTTGAAGAATAGAACAGGATTTGAAAAATGAGAAAAAAAAGAGAGCGAGGTTTTTGAAGTAGAACAAGAATGGTTGTGATGGAGTAAAGAGATTATTTTTCTCCTCAAAAAGGAGATATTTGATTTCTTTGTAAAAGTAAAATCTGTTAAGAATATTAAAGAAGATGTTGGCAAAGTGAAAAAGAAAGAGGCTCGAACCAAAAAACTGATGTCGCCCAAACTTCCAAGGCAAATGGACCCCTCGACAAGAATAAGGGGGAGCAATGGCTTCAATCGGATAAAGAGCACATTAATCAAGGTGACGCACCAGTTTCATACGAGTTTATAGAACTTATATTTACAATGACAATGCTGATTGCAGAATTTCATAAATTCGACTTATAATTTTGGAGATAACATTCGAGAGTGGAGTATGGGACAATACAATCTAATTTAAGCCAGTGGTTTGTGTTTTTTTATCATAATGTGTACATTATAAGGTGAAAGGTATTTATATCTGATTTTTGTAAACTACAACATCACACCATCACAACCACTTTGATATCTTTCTGTCTCTATTTTGTTTACAAAATTAGTATTGATTTATTTATTTCAAATTATATTACAATTTTCTTTTAAAATAGAATTTTATTTAAAAAGATTTCCAATAAATTTCAAAATTTACTTTATCCATTCCCTTTTTGTGGCATCCGGGTGGGAATGGTATAATATATAAGAAATTGTCAAACACTAGCATCTTTTAAAAAGCTCTTAAAAGAACACTTTTTGTCATTTGCACAATTATTTTTTTACAATATTATGTATTATCTATACTTACGTGTGCGTTAGTATTAGTACTTACGTGTTGCATAATGTAATAGTTATGTATGTATTATATTATATTTGTTTGTATATATATTTGTGTATGTTTATGAATGTATTACGTACCTAAAAATTTTATATTTATTTTTAAGCACATCTACCCTCGTTCATTTTCTCTATCACCGAGATGTGCTGGAAGAAATCTCTTAAAGAGATAAGCATTACCTTTTGTCATTCTTACTTTTTTTGACTACTGTTTCTGTGTATTTTTTTTTGTGCAAATAAAAAATAAAAATAAAAAACGTTATCAACGAATGTTGCACGCGTCGATCTAACACAACACGAAGTCAACAGCAAAGAGAGTTTATTTTCTTAATATATGAACGTATCACTAGTTTCGATTTTTATTACATTCATTTCAAGCGGCTAAGAAGTATTTAAGGACCACGACGCTTGGTGCTCCGTCCTCTCTGACTACTCCGTTTGGGATACAGCGTGAAGATATGTATGTATGTATTTCAAGCTGCCGGTTTAATTTTTTTTATACATATATGTGACCAATTGTAACTATTATTTTATTCATTTCGAACGACCACTTTTAATTTACTATTCACGCTAAAGAAGTCTAACTTTTTACGTGCGTACATGAGAACGTGTAAACGCGCGCTTTTTTTTAGTTACAGTACATATCAAAGAGTTATTATGCCTCATTAAATTGCGGCCTGATTTATCATTATTTAGTAAGTCATTCATTTTGTGTACCAACAATTAAACTGACTTTTTTAAAAATTGTAAGCTATTTGTAACCTTTTATATAACCTTCGAGTTTAATTTCGTTAGTAAGTACAAACCGTTTGAAGAATAAAAATAGTTTAATAGTATCATAGAATTTTGTATTTCATATGGATCAATTTAGAAACTATGTAGTACCTAATGAAATTTTTTCTAATAGAATTTATATGAAAATAACGAAAATAATTTTTCGTTTCGTTTTCTTTTTTTTTTGTCAATGTGAAAATGTTTAGTAGATCGTTTTATATTAAGGATGATTGAAAAACGAATTACATGTAATGCTAAACATATACAGCAGATTACATGGTGACTAAATGAATTTATTTATAATAATTAAAAAAAATTGTAATATTTTTTCGAAATCACTCTTTAATTATTCAGGAGACCGCCGGGCTGCCAGCTTCTTACGCCAACGAATCTGTTTGGCTATTCAAAGAGGTAATGCTGCCAGTCTGCTGGGCACCTTAAGCAATGACAGCTTCCTAAGGGGCAACTTTGAGGAAGCCTATTATGTAAGATAATGTGCAGTTATAAGTTTGTAAATATTAACAAATGTATGTACTTTTTTGTTATTAATAAAGGTTGTTTTATTGTTAATTAATTTTATGTAAATTCATCCGGAAGCAAAAACACATTTATTTATAGTGCGAGACGGGGCGCGGCCGCGAACTCATCCCACTCACCCTGATGATGGACCTCCAATAGGTCCGAAACTAGTCGGTACCTATACCGATTACACGTGAGTAAAGCCGTACACATTTATTATTTATTTTTTTATACATGCATATTATTTTTTACTAGAAAATTATAAGCCAAAAAATTTTCATGAATACTTTACTGGGCTTTAGTGAAAATCTGCTTTATAATAATTAAACGACGTAAATCCAAAAATTTTAACAAACATTATAAGAGTTTGTGTACATAATTGGTTCAGAATTACTTTTCGATAAATTTTTATTAAAAAAAATTAACCCCGATACTTGAACTGCTATTTATAGAATCGTAAAACCTTTTTACGACTGGAGCATAATCCGCACATAAAATTATAACAGCTCCGTATCGGAGCCACCGAAAATCATAAATCTGAGTTTTCATAACATAAATATATATTTTCTAAGCTAACAGGTAAAATGGTTTTGAGTAAGAAAATATACATTATCCTTCATATTAATCAATGAAAAGGTTAAGTAATTGCATACATACATATGTATATAAATTGCGTCATTTCCCATACTGAGAAGGCAGAGCGGACTATGAAAAAGTGGGATATATACATAATGGAGCTATACAATTATTAGTCGTAGATAATAATTCTATTTAGCCTCGCAATATTGAAAATTAATGTTTTTTTTTCTATAAATTTGCTACTGTTGATATCAATGACATATACTTTAAAATTAATAGTCTCAGCAATAAAACTATTCTTATCCATATAATAAGGTACAGTTTAACTACAAAATTTTGTTTACAACTTCATAATTGCAATTTTAATGTGACTGATTGATAATGATTACTTCATATTGGGTAAAATTTTGCAAAATTCTGTTAATATATATTTACAATAGAAGGCATTCGCTATAAGTATAGTATGAGATTAAAAGTGTCACTTTACAACTTTAAATTTTTTAAGACATTAATTTTGTAATTTCTATACGAGTACTCTTTTTGTTTGGGTTATGTTAAGTCATTATTTTTACTGTAACGTGCGAGCCAAGCGAGACTACCGTGGTAGCAGCCGGCGAAGCGCTAGGTCAGAATTCGCTTTATAACACTTACATAAACTTACTAACTTATACACTTACATAAACTTTCGTAATTGTATAAATATTAATTACTTTTTTTCCCATCTTCCTTAAACCTCACATTTACGTAAGAAGTACACTAAGTATTAGAAAGTTGTCTATAAAAAAACTAATTCTATCAGCGGCAGCCAAGTTCGAGCTGTCAGAAGACTTTTGTAAACTTCATGGCAGATGTTATTGTTAGGATAACATCTTGACAGCCTGTCAAGTTTATCCATTTATTTAATAGAGAATTTTCTTAAATACCATAGCAAAATAAGTATTTTAAATGATTCCCAATTTTTTTTTATTGGCGCCGTTAGAAATAAAACGTATTATTACGTATTATTGTTCCTGTTGTCTCACGATGCCAGGAGATGGCGCTGGTTGTCGCGTTCACTGCTGGTTTAGTTTGTTTTTTTTACTATGTCGGTGATTTAGTCTGTTTAAATTGAATTTTCTAATGGAAAAGACTTGGACGTCGGCCGCTTTTTGACAAAAAAGGGAGAAAATGAGTTTGAAAATTAATCGTAAATCCCTGTAATCTGATTTGTAGCAAAAAGAAGTTCTGTCGTGTTGTTGTGTGTTCGCCGACTAATATTAGAGTTCATTGTATTGTATTATACAGTTGTTTTTATACATTTTTACACATTTTATACATTTGTTTTAATAATTCCAAAATTGGTTTATCAAAAAGTTAGGTAGGTGAGAAGTGAGTATATCTTCTGTTTTGTGGCTTCACGGCGCTGAAAGCCACCTCTGACTTCCACCATCCTGAAGACTAACGGACATTAAAGGTATTCAGCCTATCCCATTTGTATAATATTGTTGATCAGCGCCGCGTCGATATCGGCGCAATTCCCGGCACGTTTGTTACCCTGCTGAAATTATAAAGGGCCCAGCACGCGCAGTGGTCGTGCCTGGAGCTGTACCGCACAGGCGCTATGATTTGTTTTAATAGCATCTATACATTTTTAAAGTTAATATATTTTTATTAAAGGAGTAACATTTAATTGTATGACGTTATCTTTATCTATACTACTGTATAAATCGTAGGCTTCTGTCTGTAATTATTTTTTTTTGTCAAATTTTGCGATAAATAATCGTTTTATGACTCATTGCCTTCGATTCTACCATTTTTTAAATTTCTGTCTGTCTGTCTGTATAAGTTTTTGTAACTCAAGAACGGCTTGACCAATCTTGATCAAAATTGGTACGTAGTAACAGCATACGATTGCGTATATGATAGGTAGGTACTTGTTTTTTAGAAAATCCACCTCTAAAGGGGTGAAAAGAGGGACGAAACTTTGTAATGCTAACCATTGAACCGATTATGATAAAATTTGGCATGGAGATAGTTTAACATCAGAACGCGCACGTAGGCTACTATTTTATCAAAAATCTACCTCTAAAAAGGTGAAAAGGGGATGGAACTTTGCATTGGAAATGCTAAACCTCGGTTATGATAAAATTTGGTGCAGTGATACTTTTTTTTATCAAAAAGACATAGGTTACTTTTTTACCCTCTAACGGTGTGAAAAGGGGGATAAAATTGTATATGAGAAATGCTAAGCCGCTGCATCGATTGTAAAGAAATTTGACTTGGAGATAGCTTGACATCAGAGAACGAACATAGGCTACTTTTATTATAAAAAATCTACTCCTAAGAAGGTTAAAAGGGGGATAAAACTTTGTATGGGAAATGCAAAACCTAGGTCATGATAAAATTTGGTGCGGTGATAGACTTTTTTTAGACAAGACATAGGCTAGATTTTCAATAAGAAAAGTAACTTATCTTTTTTGCAATTACATGCTCTTATTACGTAGCAATTTCCTTCAAGATCGGTCAAGCCGTTCTTTAATTATAAAAGGGAATACAGACAGAAAGACAGACAAAATTTTTAAAAATAGTAGAATCGAAGTCGATGAGTCTTAAAATGACTATCTATCACAAAATTTTATAGTAAAATTGAAAATACAGACGCTACAGATATACAGTAATTATAATTTAATAGCAATTGTGTTCACATTTTCACCAATTTCGAAGACAGTGTAAAATATCCCTAAAATAGTTACACGTTGATGCCAATTCGAGTTATAAATATTTGCACCAGATAACATTTTCAAATATCCAAAAGTAAATTAAAGAAGAAAATGTGCAAGTTGAGAACTCGAATTCGGCTTGCTCATTTCTCTCCCCTTATTTCAGATGCTACTGGATCTTGAATTTTAAGCCTTATTTATGCTTTACGGGAAAAGTATAACGATCATTCTTGGTCTCCGTTACCTTCAGAAATTAAGTTTCGAAATACTCTCATCGAAAGTGTCTAGGGATCAAGTACGTTTTAGAGTATCGCCGCAATTGAGGATTATTATTTTAACTTTTTTGGATCGTTATTGATTCTTTTTAGTGATTTTCACTATTTGAATAAAGAATTTTCTTTAAATTTTGATTAAAAATAGAAAATGAACTGTCAATCAGGATTCCTATAAAAGTGTATAATAGCGCTTTTTACAAAACCATTACAATTTCTGCGTCGGAACTGAAAAAAATTGCATTGATATGGAGCGACAACATCATTTGATACGAGAAGAGATCATGAGAGCCGTTGGAATGTTGCAAGCTGGTTCTAGGCAACGTCCTGTGGCTGTCGCTCTTGGCACTACACAGAGCGTCATAAGCCGTATCTGGACACGCTATCGTATCACGGGCAGCGTGGCCGAGCGACATAGAGGACGATCTCGCATCACCACTCGCAGACAGGACCGGTACGTCCAAAATATTTCTCGACGGAATCGTACTATGACCGCCATGATGTTGGCTACGAGGCTCCACAGCTCTTTAGGCTTGCTGATAAGCGACCAAACCTTCCGAAATCGTTTACGTGAAGTGAGTCTGCGTTCCCGAAGGCCACTGAGAGTTCTGCCTATAGCACCCTGCAATCGTAGGGCCCGTTTACAATGGGCTCGCGAACACAGAAATTGGGAGGAAGAAGACTGGCGTTGTGTTTGCTTTTCCGATGAATCTCGTTTCGGTATGAGGCCGGATACAAGACGTACTCGAGTTTGGAGGACCTCTGGACGTCAAGAACGTTTGAAATTTTGACAGGAAGTTCATTCATATGGAGGGGGAACAATAATGGTTTGGGCCGGTATTTGGATCGGTGGAAGAACCGATCTCATTTGGATCAGGGGCAACCTCAATGCTCAGATTTATGGGGAGAGGATTGTTTCAGACGTGATCATCCCTCTGCGAAGCAGTTTGGATGATTCGTTTCGACTAATGCACGACAATGCACGTCCACACACGGCTAGAGTCGTAACACGCGCTCTTGCCGACGCTCGCATCAACGTTCTACCGTGGCCTGCTGAATCGCCAGACCTCAACCCAATTGAGCACGCATGGGATATGCTTCAAAGAAGAGCTCTGCCGAGTATGGATGGCGTGCATACCCCACAACAACTTTTTGACTTGTTAGAAAGAATGTGGGCGGCCATTCCTCAAAGTGATTTTGAGGAACTGATTTTAAGCATGCCAAATCGCTGTGATTGTGTAATTCGTGTCAATGGTGGAAACACAGATTATTAATTTTTTTATCTTTACAATAAAAATTTTAAAAATCCTCATTTTTGCCTTTTTTTGCCATTTAATTGAGATTAACTTAGGTTAATTTCCCACAATTTGCAAAAATTGTAATCTTCCTTAATTTTAAAAAAATGTAGGGATAAGTTGTTGACTTAAACATAGGAATTAAAGTAAAAAGCTAGCCTGGAAGACTATATTTGATAAATATTAATTGGATAATTTTTTATAGTTAAAAATGTATTTAATCCCTAGACACTTTTGATGTGTGTATATAATTTTATAAAAATCATTGGAAATCTGCGCTTTTCTGTCTTTTCCTTCATCATAGAAGCAGAAGAAGATAATGTATATTATTACAATTAAAGAATTTTCAAATTTTCAAATGATTATAGTAACAAAATATCTATTTATCATAAACGAATTTTCAATATTCGACATAATATAATTTTTTACTCACTTGAATATAAATTGCGGAATATATTGTGTTGAAAAAAAGAAGAACGAGAAGAAAAAGGTGAACTATATTGCAGCTATTAATTACTAACATATTCATTATACACATCTTTAGCTTAAGGTAAACTAAATTTGTGAAGGACGTTCTGTTTCTATTACAATTTAATATTATAATTGTAGTCTACTTGCTTAAGAAGGTAATAAATATTCTTTTATAAAATGTTTCAGCATTAGTGCATGAATTCCTTTGGGAAATTATCGATATGCGACATAGTTTAATACGAGAACATGTCGTGATGAAATAGATCCGATTCAAAATGGAATAATTGTCATTGATAAAATAATATGTATAGTATTGAGTCTACAAACAGCTTAAAAATGGATATAAAAGAGATTGTACGTATTAAGGATTTTTTTTAATTAATTCGTGCTCTAAATTGCCAAGTATTAGAAAAAATCTCAAAATATAAAGGTTTGCAAAAAAAAATTTAATAGCATTAAACATTCATCATCATAGCAGTTACATATTTAAATTGCATACGTTAACATTACATACATGTATTACATATATATGTACATAAGTTCACAATGTACAATGTATCCTTACTTACGAAATGCTAGTAATTAAAAATTAAACCTAAATATTGATGAAAGTAATTACACTACTTTCAGACATACTCGTAGAAATAATTCATCCATATCACACTGATAAAGGTGCAAAACGTGTTTCTCGTCTATTCTACCGCATCATGATAGTAAGACTTATTACAAGCGAGTGGGCGATTCCCAACAATAGTTTGGCGAGTATTGTCAACGTCACGCGCCCATACGTCAAAGTTGACGTGATCGTGTTAATATGGTATAAGTAGAGCATCTGCTTTTACCATAATGGCTTTTTATTTGCGAAAAGGGACCAATGTTAAAGTATCATACATATTATTCTTATTGACTTTTGTGGTTTTTGTAGCAATATTTTTAATCCTAAACGGAAAAGAGAGATGTATGTGCGACATCGTCGTCTACCTGTCTGTCTGTACGTTTACTTGTGGCTTCGTAGCTCTTGGACCGATGAATCAAATTTCACGGGTTTTCGTTTGTTTTTAAGCTGTAGATTTCAAGATTGTTTTTAGCTTTAACTGTACTTATCTGTTAAAAATCGGTACTAATTATTTGTCACGCCGGGGTTTTTAGATTTTTCACTTTTGGAAGAACATTCATATTTCGTACACTTTAACTTGGTACTAACTAAAATTGTAGATAGAGAAAAATCTATGTTTCCGAAAGAAAATTTACAATAAAGCGATTTTTATTCGTTCTGGACAGACAAGGAAAAATGTTTGACGCATGAAAAAAGTTTTAACTAGTATAAAAATAGTTTAAACAGTACGAGATCTTGCAACTTGTAAAATTGTCCAACGTGCCAAAGTAACAGGTTCAAGTTATCTGCTCTAAATGACAGGAGATAGCGAAGTAGGTAATGTCTTTTGCTGGTTTAAACAAATAAATATTATACAGGTTTTACTGTAGATAGCTCGACTTACTAACTTTATGAGGGCTACAAACTAGCGATTGAGACGCAAAGGACTGCTTTAATTTATATAACTACTTGGTGCCTATGGGATTGTGTTGCGACATCAATTTAGGATATAACAGCGGATTTTATTATTTACATCATACCAAAATACGAGGCTAATGAATTAATAGGTTGTCTGAATCAGACTTGCCGGTACAATTATACCAACAAAATTAAAAAGTGTCTATTATGTATTATAGTTATTAATTTTTTAATTTCAAGTAGGCGTTTTCAACAACAGCTTTAAACGCTTTGGTTTAAAAAAGCCTCAATGTCTCAGTATTTACTAATTTGTTGACTTTTAATAACCTTAATTTTTAAACTTAAATAGTCAATAATAAAGAATTAATTAATAAATTTTAATAACTGAAATAGTTGAAACTTTTAGTAATTACTAAGACTTATGAACAATGCCCATATTTCATAACACTTGTCGACTACTACTACTACTACTACTAACTAAACTACTTGCTTGCTTCAGTTGATGAAAACAGTTGCAAAAGCTGTAGTCTCAGGTAACTGTGCAATAATAATCAGTAAACATCTTACATGCTAATATCCAGTAAACATCTTACATGCCGCTACAAACAAGAACAGTTCGAAATGTAGCGGCAAGTTTAAATCAGGCAACCTATTATTTTGAAGGAACTGTTTAAAGAAATATTGCGCAAACTCCCCCATAAACTTTGTTTTGCGGTTGGCGGTTGGTAACAACTAATCACTAACAATTGACTGTATGGCATACCAACTGCACAGCACACAAGTATGATTTTTATTTAGCCAAGTTATAGATTCGTATAAAAACGCTTACATTTCTCACAAACACCAGAGATTTCGATTTGAATTGGTGCAACAGCACAAAGATAACTGAAGTCAGACAGTCCGATTGTGCAATCTTTACATTCTTTAGAAGTTCTTTGCGGTGACAAACATGAAATTCCGTGAAAGATATTTTGTGTAAAGACTGAGTGAGAACTTTCAATAAAGTTTTATACTACTTTATTGTTACAACATTGAATAAACATATATAGTTTTAGAAATCTTAATTTTTGTACTTCCCTTTGTGTACATTTATGTAATACGCAAACAAATAAAATCGAAGCGTTTGTCTCTGATTTCAAAGTTTTCTTTAGTTCATAAGTGTAGTATAAACTTAGGTGTTACTTTTCGGAAATTCATTTCTTGTGATAAATTTCTGAAATCTTTAGCTATTTTCCGCTCAAACTCCAAAAACCATCAATCGACACGTGTTTCGCCTCTCAACGAACCTTAGCTGACCGAGTCTGATCTCTGGAATGTCTTGAGGATGCTTTATTGAGAGGCGAAACACGTGTCGATTTGTGGTTTTTGGAGTTTGAGCGGAAAATGCTTAAAGATTTCAGGAGTTTATCACATTCATAGATGTAATTTTTGCACGTCACCAAACCCTAAAAACGCGTTTCTTAATTTCTGTCTATTTGTTTTTCGGCTGAATATATTTTGCAGATTTTCATTGACATACCGAAGACTTTTCAAAGAGTAATATAGGTTACTTTTTAAATCGAAAAAATACAAAATTTAACGCAGGCGAAACCGCGGAGCACGGCTAGTTTACAATAAAAACCGTCTAAGAGTGTAGCATACACTTATTAATACATAGCGTGCAAATCATTTCATTCGTTTGAGGCTACGATACCATAGACAGACACACAAACAGATAATGACATCAATCTCATAACACTCTTTTTTCTAATTAACCGTTTATTACTAAGTATTAGTGCGTAGATGTAGGTAGGTGTAAAACATCGCTCTAATTGAATTCTTTGGTCCTGTGTATAGCGTATGGAAGATACTTAATCGATATCACGTGCTTGTAGTACGATAGTACCACGATTTTCTATCCCATAGCGTCATGAGTGCACAAAAATACCTCACACGAAGCCAAGATGAACGTCAAAGTCGCTATAAATTTTCGAAGCGGGGGAAGGCTCAAATGAATTCGCCATTCAATCTCACGCTACATTCTCTTTTAATCTCTTTAAACGACGACAAATTTACTGCTACAGATTTTCATTTAATGCCCGGAATACTTCGCGTTTCTTTTTTTAATACTTGAAGCGCTGACACATTTGTTTCTCCTCGCAAACTGTCGTTTTTATCTGTCAATAAAGTGAAAAGGTTAAAGGCATCTGTTGTCAAGCTGTAAATCGAGGCTGGGTGTAACACAAATGAACTTTGTCTTTAATTGTTTGTGTTTTTGAAGGCTACAATATCTTTACAGTCAATTTATTATGGTGAACTTCCCATTGCACGTTCCAAAATGTGTAAAATTATGTTTTTTTCTATATATTTCTGTATTACAAAAAATGAATGATTTACCTAAGGACATATCGGTATAAGAGATTCATAATATCTTCATACAATTATTGATTTCACAACTTCGTTGTGTGAAAGAGGCACTTATGATAACGGTTTCAATGTGTTCCGCGTAACTGTAGAAAAGTCACTTCCATTTTATTTTATTTCTTGTAAAATTAGTCGCTAATTGCTTTTAGAAAATTGTTTGACGTTCAGTGTAAATGCAGCTTTGTCAGATCCCCCTTGAGAAGTGTTTCGGCGCAGCGTGAAAGGGGCTCTAATGTGTTCCGTAGGTGATCCCGGAGCCCTTCGACAACACCCCCAGGAAGACCATTCTAGGACTTCTGATGAATAAAACCTGCAGCTAAAACACAACTCAATATTACCCCCGTGGAGCTGAGTACTTGCGTGCATGTTTCTTCTGCGAAACCAAAATAAAAGATTTATTTAAGTTATATACGTAATCTAAGTTAGATGGTTCGGGCACATGGAAAGAACGAGTAATGAAAGACTGACGAAGAAAATTTACAGAGCGAAAGTCGACGACCTTGAGGGCGCAGTGGACACGTTGCACACAAGCGCGGAAGGTTCCGGGTTCGATTCCCGGTCGGGTCAATATAAGAAAAGAACTTGTGGAAAAGATTGTCTCGGGTCTGAATGTACTGGAAGACGAAAGTCGTCATCAGGTTCTCATAGCACAGGGAATATCCCAGCTTGAGATCAGATGATTGTTGTGTATTATCTGACGTATTATTATTATTATTTCCAAAAAATTCACGGCTTACATTTATACCGGTAAACTATCGAGCACGGGCCTAAGGCAAGTGCAGGACAGGAGGAGTTTGGTCTACTGCATAATCTAAAAATTTTCTAACAATTCTACATGTGTATTACCGCTTTTTGTAGCTTATTATTATTATTAAAGTGGTAATAGAAGTCAAGGAAGGCCAGGTTGAATTATTAAGATCAAATAGCCTGAGTTTTAACTGACAGAAATGTCAAAAGCGTCCTCATACCTAGGCGAAAATGTGTTACGAGAGTGATGAGATTGGAGGAGGCGAAAGAAGTATGTGAGGCCCGTGAAGCTGTATGTTCCGTCCTCTTTGACTACCCCATTAGGGATACAACGTGAAAATATGTTTGTAATGTATACGTAATGTCAGTCTACATGTGCGCCATTGGTTTGTTCTTTTACACTTCGTAAAACCTTGTAATTGTTCTCTGCACACATATACGAGTATGATGAGTCTTGTCCTCACTTGTTCGCTGAGTGAATTTTTTTTTTTTTTTTTTATTAGTATGGTATAACCAAAATAATCATTTTTCTTATAAACAGCATTAAAACGTTATTAATGAAGACAGATAAGTTTCGAATTTGCTAATTATAAAATAACTTTTAAATTCCACGAACTGTTGCTAATAGGTAAATTCAGAACGTAGCTAAGTCTAGAACAGTGTACCTATGTAATTAATCTCCTCTTACCAGTAAATTATAAAGATTCAAAACAAATGAACCCGAAATTTATTGCGATTAAGTTTAAACTTCATAAACACAACTGAAGTCGCAGTATAAATTCTTAAAATCACAACCCTTGTAAACAAACTGTGTTTACTTTCTCACGGTGGTCAGTTGTAGAGTCCGACGGTTTAATAGCTGTGTAGTTTGACGTGTAATTCACGCTTCTTGTTTTAATGAACTCGTCATTAGAGCTTTACGTCGACTTGCTCGATTAAGGTCGTGTTGGTTTATCATTTCATGACTTTTGTTTTAAATAATAGTTATTTACTTTCATACTTGTATGGTTCGCAGCAGCGCTTATGTGAGTTGTTCGTAAGGTTCATACCTATGGTAATGTCGGTCACCTTCTCATTTTTAACCTCTGACAGGAAAGAATGTCTTTGGCACTGTTGTCTGTCTGTTTGTCTGTGTATTTGTCTGTGGCATCGTTGCAATTGAAGTGATGAAACAATTTGCATGCATATTCTTATTGATGTTTGTTTTCGAGAAAGTTTTTGGCTATATTTTGTGAAAATCGGTAAATATTAGTTTTCTTTTTAGTTAAGACTTCTGTTGTTTTGACTGAAGTGTGTTTTGTGGAAGTCGATGTATATATTATTTTCACGCGACTTCGTTCACGTGAAGTTCAAAGACACAAAATATTTTTATAAATTATAGCCTATGTGTGTTTCTGATACATGGGCTATATTATTGTTAAGTTTCATCAAAATCCGTTCAGTAGTTTTTGCGTGAAGGAGCAACAAACATCCATACATCCATCCTCGCAAACTTTCGCGTTTATAATATCAGCAGGATTAGTAGGATAATAATTAACATGTTGGTCTTAGTTATGCATATTCCACCAAAATTGAAAAAGCAATATTCACGTGTTTCTCTCTCGACCTCAGGTTAATCATGTTTTTAAACTTTCACGACTTGAACACATCTTATAATATTTAAATACCGGTCTATGTCGCGTTAATATTTTAAGGCTAATTACCTATTTTATCCCGACGTTTCGTCCGGGTTGCACCGATCGTGGTGCTCAGGTTAATCGATTAGTTACTTCGCATGACCAGGCTTACACTATAGCGAAGATGCTTTGATGAGAACTGAAATATGTATTGACTAATAAATTAAACTACATTTAAATACTACATGAAAAGTTGCCTATCCGGAGCACTGTCTTCCCTAGCATAGACATATATCTGGCGTAAATGCAACCTTCCACTAGTTCTTACTTCTTACTAGTGAAGTCGTGGGTAAAAACAAAGGCCAATACAGTGAAGGCAAGTAATACATTCTCCTCTATATAAAACTATTAGGCTAATATAGCTAATACTATAACTAATAGGCTAATAATTTAAAATAAAAGGAAATTTAATAATCTTTCCAAAATAGCGGTGACACCTTGTCAAAAGTTAATGGAGTATTCGACTGACAAACCCGTATGGACATTCGTAATGTCAATATTACTTTATGTTGTCATGTATCGATTAAATAATGATCACAATGGCTTGTTACGAGTATAAACTATTACCCGTATCTTTAGAATGTAACAGTTTTTTTAAATAATCACTGAAATCATTTTAAAAGTATTTTAAGTTATTTTTATCAATGAATCTTTAAGATAAATCGATATAATGAATGAACTAAGTCGCAAATAGCTTAACATCCATAACTGCGTACTATTGTTACATAAATTTAGTCATGATAGAAAGAATGCAATTGTAAAAATATGTTTGATTTTATTCCAAATTCAAAATATTTGAGTAAACTTTATTATTTTGCTAAGATTCGAAGATTATATAATGAGATGAAAGAGTAAAATCTCAGGTATGAAAATTTAGTAAATTTTAAGTACATAATACCTTAAAATATAAATGAATATTTCGCAATTAAGTAACTCGTAAATTTATTGACGAATAATATTTCAATTTTAAGTACATAATACCTTCAAAAATTTAAATGAATATTTCGCAATTAAGTAACTCGTAAATCTATTGACGAACAATATTTCCGAGTTTCATTTATTTTTTCGACTATATATTAGTTTTATTAGCACTCGCATACCTAGGTGAAAATGTGTGAGGAGAATGATGAGATTTGAGGAAGCGAAAGAAGTATGCAAGGACCGCGACGCTTGGCGCTCATTCCTCTCTGACTACCCCGTTAGGGATACGGCGTGAAGATATGTATGTATGTATGTATTAGTTTTATGAATGGGTACTGAATAAAAACTGCTGATTTTTGTTGTTTTTAATACTCGTACATCGCAGTTCATTAATCCAATCTTTCTGAAAAAATTGTTATCGTGGTACATATACCTACATCATTAGAAAGACTTAACCGATAATGCAGGATCTCAGCATTGTTCAAGTCTGACTGTCAAAACTGTTTTATGTTAATTTTTCTCCATTTCTTGCGTTCCCATAAATATGTCCATTAATGTACTAGTACTAGTAATTTCTCCAAAATGTCAAATCGCATTTCAAAGATTTTTTGGACAAGCCGTTCGTGTACGGCGACAAAAAATATTCGTATTTTATATTGTTGACTATTTTTATTTACTTTAAAATTAATAATTTACAAACTATCGGAGCTCTTTCACAGTTCTTCAGTTTTAATTAAATTCTACATTATATTCAATGAGAAGAAATAATTTCAACATCTGACGGGAGAACGGAGTTAATATAGTAGGTACTTCATTCATAGAACAAGGACATTACCTCGAAATTTAGGCACGGAGGATCCAGCTCGATTCACGAGGATTTCGTGCACAAAGTATGAAAATGAACGAGGTGTAGCTGCCCCATCAATCATTTCCAAACAAAATTAAACGTCACACGCGTGTTGGCCTCTGCTGGACGTGCCGGTGCCCGCAGATTAGTTGGAAAACAGAGAGCGCGTGCTTTTTTTTATATTGCATAAACACTTCCATAAATTACATATACAGTACATGTTTGTTCTTTTGTTGAACATATTTCTGATTACGTTATAAAATATTTATTAACGAAAAATCAGTGGGACGAAATGTTTATCTACTTTTTTAATTTATATCTCTGTTATTACATACAGTAAAATGTGTATATGTAGTCAATGTCTCTTAACCCAAAATACAGTTTTTCTTTTTAAATATTCCATTCGGAGCGCACAAAGTATCAAAATACAACAAAGCTGAGCCTTGACAATCATTTTAGCTTATTTTGGACTTACTTAAAGATGAATAGCTAATGAACATGCGAATAAGCATGGTAACTAAAATACATAAACGACATAAGTTTATAATTTTATTGAAATGCATTTATTTTATTACATCAGCACTTTTTTAATTTTTTTTTAAATAAGGAAAACATACGTATTCTGTTAAATATCACACGTGTTTAAATTGTCGGTGCCTCTGTCACCGATTATTAATCTATGCACATCCGTTATACGACTCACTCATTAATACTACATTTGTCTCGGCAAGAGACAGAATTCCTTCCTCATTCACCATTATTAATATTGTATCAGCGTAATTATTTCCATCCTTCTGTCTATCGGCTGTGAGAGGATCGTAATTAGATTTCTTCAAAATTGAACGCATTTATCTTGATGAAGTGATTTTGTTGCTTGAAGAATCTCTGATTATTTTTATTTCGTCAAACGTCATTTCTGTTACATGTGCCTATGAAATACTGTAGGTACTCTTAAAATATGTATGATAGCACACATTTGCTCATTTTATCTAACTTTATGCGTCTATACTAATATTATAAACAGGTCAAGTTTGTTTGTTTGTACGTAATGGATGAACTAAAAGCTATTGAACCGATTTCAAAAATTCTTTCACCTGTAGAAAGCTACATTATCAGCGAGTAGCACGTGTTGTATTTTATTTAAAAAAAATTTTTAACTCGTGCAAAGCCGGGGTGGGTCGCCAGTAAATAATAAAAAGATTATTTTCTTTTTAAGTAATGAAATAACTTTCGCTACCTTACGTTACATAAATTTCTAGACGTACATAGAATCTACAATCTGTTGCATATAAATATAACTTAATAATATAATGTATACATAATATATCTATTATTGATTATAAATAATACCTGACGAACAGCATAACGACCTACCAACGAACCGAAATTTAAAAAATATTTAAAGCCAACTCACTCACCCTAAACAACCCACTTATCTGTTGCTAAGTGAATATGGTTTTATTTTAACTTTAGTGATTGTGATTGATCTTCGGAGTGATCGAAGTTAATAAAAGTTAAATATGTAAACTTCTCAATTTTTATGGAATAATTTTAATTAAACAGTAAAGAGTTTTGTGATTGCCGCAAACAATAGGCTATAGTTATCTGTTCTTGATACTGGTATGTTTAATACATTAAATTAAAATAACTAAATATCATAAACGCGATTATCAAGGATAATTATTTGATATTCATTTAAAAATATCACTAATAAATACATGTAACTTCGTTGGCACGAATCGTATAGAAACTGGGGACGCTACTAAAGAATTTACATTAACTTTTAAATTTGGGCGATGGACGTTACATTGTAAAATTTCTTGATACACGGGAATTTAACGTTACCAACACAAAATCAAGCCAAAATAAAAAGTAATCTCGTTAACATTACTTGTTTTGGGATGTCATACCGAGCTTGTCCCTTTTCGTCCCTTCTAGTCCATTACTTGAGTCTATAGCCAATAAACATTTTTAAATATACATATTTCGAATATTATTTTACAGTGGCTTGTATTGTTATTAAACCTATTATTTATATTATTTAACCTAAATGTATTTCAGTTAATTCCAAATAAAATCAAGTATCATGAAGATAATAATTCGGCCTTGATTTTCCTCGGTTCATACCTACATTATTTATAAATCAATATTAAGCGAAGGAGAATCGGAATACTGTCAACGTATAAAACTCATTAATAAATGACAGGGTTGAACGATAGTGTTATTGTAAAAATGAAGAAAGGAATGCTTAAGATGGTTCGAGCATATGGAAAGAATGAGTGATGAAAGACTGACGAAGAAAATTTATAGTAAAAAAATAAGTATATTTTATTAGATAAAGATAAGAAAATTTATAGTAAAAGTGAGTGGTAAAAGAAGCCAAAGAAGACCAAGGCTGACTTATGAAGACCAAATGCTAGAGTGTTAGCTGACGGAAATGTCAAAAGCACTCTCATACCTTGTCTAAAATGTATCAGGAGAATGATGAGATTTGAGGAATTGAGGATTTGAAGAATGATGAGATTTGAGGAATCGAAAGAAGTATGTAAGGACCACGACGCTTGGCGCTTTGTCCTCTCTGACTACCCCGTTAGGGATATGGCGTGAAGATATGTATGTATATGATTTTCCTCGGTTCATACCTACAACACTTACAAATCCATATTAAGCGAAAGAGAATCGGAATACTGTCAACTTAAAAACTCATTCAATAAAACCAAAAACAAATTACTTAAACGCCCGCAACACATGTTTATACACGTGAAAAACATAAATAATTTTAGGATTCAGCTTAAGCCGCGATAATGTTTGAAGATATAAAATAATACAGGTTAAAATTATAACAGTGGAGTCATAAACGGGGATTAAACGCACACTGTTGACATGCTGTTGCGCCAAGCTGATATAGGTGCAGCCATAACCATGACGTTTCAGCAGTTAGGCCGCATAATTTGAAATCGTTTGGGGTAGAGTAACGGGTTATTTACGATTATCGTTAAAATAACCATTAGTTGATATTCATGTAGCCTATCTATTTGTATAGCTTCATAAAAATCTTAGATCATTTTCAATGCTGTAATATCTGTATACATTCATAGTGTTATATCTTCACGTCCAACAAGGTAATAGCCTATATAAAACTAGGCAAAGACTACTCAAATACGCACATACTCTACCATGCGGACCTGTGACGTACACTCAGTCGCAAGGGTATGTAAGGGTATTAATGAACAGACTTTAAAAAAAGGACGAGGTTCTATGTTCAACTGCATGTGTTTATTCCTATGTATGTTCACCGATAACTTCGTCAATTGGGGCCCGATTTGGAAATACTTTTTTGTTTGAAAGGGTGTATACCCTTCTGAGGTGCTCCCATTTGATTTCACCGGTATAAGAGTTTGAACTTCGAAGTTACACCAATTACAGGTAACTGATTATAAGCTTTATTTATACTGATGATGATAATTCTCTTGTATGTCATTGCGTTCTAGAACTAGAAAAAAAGTTAATCGTAGGTCTACTCTAGACATTTATTTAGTCCAAGATCACTCGAAAGGGAGAAATAAAAAAAAAATTAAGAAAAAATTTAACCGTCTTCAAAAAAACATTGAAAATCACAAAATAACTGTCTTTTACTAATCAAAATTCAAGTAGGTATAAAAATAACTTTACATATGCGATACAAATACCTATATAAGTAAATTTGACAGTTATTGAAGTCGGTGCCAAATCAATGTGCAACAACAAAAAGTTTAGTACTTTGGTAAGCTTGGCACCGGCTTCGGTAACTGTACAATTTAAAAATAAATGTATTTTTATCGTATAGTATATAAAGTAATTTTTGTACTTGAATTTTGATTAATAAAGGATAGTTAGTTTGTACTTGTCAGTGTTTTTTTGAAGTCGGTTTAATTTTTTTCTTAAAATTTGTAATAAAAGAACATGCATTTTACTGATCTAATCGTGGCACGTTCGTTCCGTTTAGCTGGCAGCTGGTAAATGCCAACCTCACTCCGCACCCCTGCACCCACGACCAAATCATTTAAGTTTCACAAGTCACAGGACCCCATTGTCAGATTGGTGGAAGTGGCTAACTAGCTGACAATGGTTCTGAAGCCGATTACTGGACATTACGGCTATGATCTTTCTTTGGTAAAGCGGAGAAACTTAAAAAACGTTCCCGACCCCCCGTGTTTCCTTGGCTTTGGTCCTCCTACGGGCTCCTACGGGACTTTTTCGTCCCGAGGATTTTTTGTGCTAAGCCCCCTAGGGGAGAACAGGTTATGTCGTTCTCGATGCATGTTGTCGTTTGTCATAGGGCCCTAGAATCTTCAACGATACGCATTGAAGAGCCTTTCGCGCTGTGCCGAAGCACTTCAGAAAGCAGACAAGGCTGTTACCTTCCTTAACGACTACGTACTTTGATAACAGTCATAAAGTAATAAGCGGGAGTAACATTAAGCCATATGTCCTGGCACAGAAATGCTCATATGCAGCAAGATCACTCTAATAGTAAGTAAACGGATGTAAAGTTATTTCTCCTCGTATCGTATTAAACACACAACTGTGAAATCTTACGATGGATATTCTATAAGCAAAATCCCGCAAAGATATAGATAGCAAGATTTCATAACAGCGAAGATAATAAGCATTATCAATATCTAACTAACTAATTATATTTATAAAGCTCTGTAACACGAGCGGTGGTGAAAAATTCTCTGAATTGATTTGAACGAGAATCGAATCCGGTCCAGAAATAGCGTAACACATAACGATTGATTATTGAATTGATTGCCGTTGGTAGTGTCATTAGGAAAGGTCTTTTTCTAAGACATTTTCACAAACTATAAGTACTCGTACTGTTATAAAATTTAGAAAGTTATACTTTTTTCATAGTCACTAATTACATTGTCCTAATTTCAGGTACCTAAATGTTAAAATTCTTTACATACCAAGTAACATTTCACAAATATCTAGAACCGTTTACATTCATTGTATAGTATTTCGATATGTTTATTTGCTTTTCTTTCTACTTTTACTTTATTCGATGCTTATCTAAAAAGCCAATAAATTCCTAATACAATGAACAAATAAACGCGACGTCATCAAAAGCGTGAACGGTGAAATATTTGGATCGTGCGCGTGCGAGCGCTAAATGAGAATAAATAAATCAGTTTGCTGAGAAAGCATAAAATACACAGTACGACAATGTGACTTTGTCTTATTTGCCTAATTAACTTCGTCTTTTTAGATGTTTCGCTTTTTGACACATATAAAATATTAATTTATATTTATTGTTTAGTAAAACTGAAATAGAAATGTTGGTAAAAATAATTACTTCAAGTCTAAACGACCTTTCTACATTGGAAAAAGATTTGTTTGAACTTTTTTAAATTCATATGTCAAATATACAATAAATACATACTTTTGTTTCTCAAGGAGTTATAAAAGTATTTCTACTCATAATGTAATGATACGCGATTTGGATGGAGACTTAAAACAATGAAAACTATTAATTTCGGAATTATCGCTAATTAACTATTAGCACATAAATTGGAATTACCTTTGGAAATGAAATGTAAAATTGTAATATTCTGTACGTATATATTTATTTACCTACTTTTCCTGTCTGTTTTATACCACGTCTTTGTAAAGTTCCGTATAGAACGCGTGCGCAGAGGGGCGGGATGCGCACGATTGTGATTTACGAACCCTCCCGTAATGCACAAATCAATTAACCCACATAACGGTATACTCTCAATTTCCAATATACATCGCTCTCCTAGCACTAACTGTAACATAATATAGTTCTCCGGACAAGTAATGTGTGATGAATATGCTCGTTTTAACGAATATCTACGAGACTAATCGGTAACAGTTCATTACCGGGGCTGGTTGCACGCGTTCCTTGACAAATACGCCGAAAGGCAGATAAATTTCGAGGGTGTCTGTTAATGGGGTGAAATTAACTTTTATTACCTTATTGAACATTTAACAGCTGGGTTTTTAGTGAATAGTGTGAAATTAAGTATTAATGCCTAAACGAACTACGTAACAAGTACGTCTGGCACACAATGAAACATCCGAAACTAATAAATTATATTTACTGAATAAATTCTATAATATTCAAAAAGTAAAGAAAACTGTAATTGTATATTGTTTTTGCATAAAAAGCAGTAATAAAACAATACTAAATCACGGTCCTAATGAAACATTTTTAGAGAAGAAGCGACGTAAAATAACATATTCCTTTGAGTCACTCTTTTGAACACTTTTTGCAAAATACGCGTCAAAATGGCTATTCCTTTCTATTGTTCGTTATTGCTATCTTATTTCCAAAAGTATTACTTAGAAATCTATTTTTTATACTAATATTACAAAGAAAGAGAGCAGAGTTTGTAAGTTTGTTTCTGGAGAGTAATCTCCGGAACCACTGCACCTCTTTGAAAAATTCTTTCACCATTTGAAAGGTACATTGTACCAGATTGACATAGGTTAGTTATATATTATGTATTCAGCCCGAGCGAAGTCGGGATGGACCGTTAGTATTTGATAAAAGTTACGAAGCTTAAGCGCAATTTAAAGGAAAACAAGGGTGGTTAATGATAATAAACATAAATACTTTAAAGATACACTGTAATCAGAGATGTCATTTATTTAAAATACATCTATTTAAAATGCAAATACAAAATGCAAAATACCTATTTTTATTTTGCATTTGAAATACTGTTTTTCAAAATTCAATTGAAATAATCTACATAAATATTTAGTATTTGTAAAATATGGTTTTGTATATTCATATTCATATATTTCGTATTTTTAATTCTAAAATTCATAATTACTTTATTTAAGAACGCACCCATCCTAAATGTTGCCAACAATAATGCCAACATTGCAAGTGAAACTGTTTCTGTGCCAATGCCAATTATGCCAATACTACAATAGACCTGAAAACACTTCCACGTCTATTTTCGTTTGGTGGAATGATTATGAGGCCACATAAACGGTACATGAAAGATGAACTCTTCGAACAAAACAAGTGTTAAAATCAGTGAAAGAAGTATTTTATTTGAAGAAAGTATTTTGAAAATACCTATTTTGTATTTAAATAGGTACTTTTATGCAAAACCATTTTGTGTTTGTATTTGAAATAAAAAATAACTAAGCATTAGCATTTTGTATTTAAATACTTTTAATAAACTATTTTGCACATCTCTGACTGTAATCTTATGTATGAAAAGTGAAATTGAATATTATTAATTAGATATTTTTTTATATCAAAAGAAACCTATATGACAAACATGGTTTTGCGGTTGCCAGTTTTTTTTATTGTGATTCTGTGACAAGTTTATAATAAAAGTAGACATTATTATATAACTATTTAAGAAATTAATCGGATTTGATTCTGAACAGAATCACATGGCACTTAATCGTGTGGAGCATGAAAGAAACAATAGGAAGGTGTTAAAACATTTTCCCTCTACGCTTTTTCTTGTAGGCGGCTCTAAGTGGTATGTCAACAAACACAGGCACGTGTTGACATATTGGAATACAGGGAATATTGGATTGTTGAGAAACTATTTTAATGTCGTATCTTCAGATTGATTTCTATAAACGTTAGTTTTTGACTAGTCTGTTGGCGTAATGGTAAGCGAGTTTGTCTTCCTTGCGGAAAATCCCAGGTTAGATTCTTGAACGGGTGAATTCGAGAAAAGCAGTTTCCTAAGTTGTCTTAGAGTCTGAATAAGCCTATATGTTTGGTACCTATTCTTAGTAACTATATGTAAACATTAGGCCTATACTAGGAATAGGTACCATATAGTTAAAAGTCATGAAATGTAGTGGTAATTTTCATTTTTTTTTACTAAAACTTCTCGTTTTTTTTTAAATCCTACTAATATTATAAATGTGAAAGTTTGTGAAGATGGATGTATGAATGTTTGTTACTCTTTCACGCAAAAACTACTAAGCAGATTTTGATGAAACTTTACCATAATATAGCTTATACATCAGAATAACACATAGGTAGGTTATAATTTACACGCGAACGAAGTTGCGGGCAAAAGCTAGTTCTTTATAAATTTTTTGTGTAGATTCGTAGTCAAGTATCTAGACTAGACTAGGCTCTTCATGAGATATTACAACTTTTTGCTGTGTTACAAAATGTTAAAAATGGAACATCATTTTACCAAGTCCGACTGTATGTTTGGCTGTCTGTCTGCCATTGGGCAGACAGACAGCCGCAGCCGATTTATTCCTTAATCTTTACACTTACTAAACGGAAACTCGGTATGAGGATCTAAGTTGGTAACCTAACCCAGAAAAAATACTATGAACCCAATTTCTTTTTTAATTCCTTAAAATTTGACTTAAACTCGGTCGAAAATTTTTACGGAACTACATTATTTTTAATATTTTTACACTATGTTCCGTTATGTTTTTGATGTCATAAAACTGTAAATGTTCGAAAATGTTAATACACACATCTTCACGCTGTTTCCATAACGGCGTAGTCAGAGATGTCGGAGCGCCTCCTTAAATCTCATCATTCTCTTCACACGTTTTAGCATAGGCATGCAAATGCTTTTGATGTAAAAATGTTAATTCTTACATTAATAAATATTTGCTAATTAATATAAATTACGATTATAATAGTTACAAACTACGCTTGTCCCAAATATATTTTGATGAATTGCAAATTCAACTAACGCGCAGAGGACCCCGTGGTACATTACATACAAGTTTCTTAGTTTATAAAATCTCTGACTTTCGTATAATTTTTCAAACAATTAACCACCATTAAATTATAAAGTTCAGCAGTTTCTAAATCAAAGGAATATTTATCGAGTTGTATTCGAATGGCCGATGACTCCTGTTTAATTCTTATACCATATTTCGAAGTGTTAAGAAGTGAAAATTATGTGGGTTAATAAAAAGTATGCAAATTTCTATATCGCATAGTTTCTGAGAAAATCCGTTGTACAGATGGACAGACATACATGTCAGCAATCCTATATCCGTTTTTCCTTTTAGGTAATGGAAACCTGAAAACTGTTATTTCCTGTAACTGTTGAAATAACATGTCATACGTTGTCAAGATTTATTTGAGTTATTTTGAGAACTCAATAAACCCATCAACATTTTGTTCATGCATGAGCATATCTTTGACGCGCAGCCAACGATCCTGTAATATTACTATGCACATACAATTCCAATGATCTTTGTAAAGCGAAACCTCAAGAGTATAAACGAAAATGTACGAACTACGGAGAGAAAAGTAAAATATTCCCTCAACTTATAAATAATAAAGTGAATATGAAAAATTTCGGGTTAAAATTCTGTAACATATTTGTAAGCGTCAAAAACTAAACTCATTTGTAATGTGTAATTTTTTACAAACTAAATGAAAACAGGTTTACTGTTTTATGTTTCTTGTGTCAAAATGGATTCAGGTAAAAATGACGATGTAACGAATAAGAAGATATTTATTAGGGAATAATTAGCTAACTATTTTCTGCAATGAACGTATTCAAAAACTTAGCTAATGTATACTGTGATTTTGTTCTATTACAATATTAGGTAATCAATATACAACACGTGCGACAAAAAGCATTAAATATTTAATTAGTGCGTTTTTTTAAATTTTATGGAATAAATAATATCAAAAATGTTATAATAAAACCAAATTTTTACACAAATTACGCTTTATGTTCCTATGAATTAGTTACATAATTCGACGGCTAATTTTAAATCACGCTATATATTTTCGAAAATGGTTATGTGCAAGTAACGTGAGTACAAATACAAAATGTAGTATATTTTCATGCTTTATCTAAAAAGGATATACGCATACAAGTTGTACTTGCCCAAAATATCTATAAAAACCTTCGAAATATAAGAATGCGACCGTTTTCATACTGTTAGCGCCAAACGGAATCAATTTTACAAAACAACACGATGTTTCATTTCACCGGTTTCATATCGAGCGCCTATCAAATATTTCATAGCAAATATCCCGTTGTGTCTCGACTGTACCGTCGCGAAGACATCTGGCGGGACAAGCGGGCAAAATTCAATTATATAAAACGATAGCATCTCGCCTCTCGCATTAAAACAAACAGCGTCTCGCAATAACCCCGCTTTATGTTCTTTGCATTTACATGGCTACATGTATGAAAATGTTTTTATATCACATGGAACATACCAGTACATACTTGTTACAGACGTTGCCATAGAGAAACGTAAGGCGCTATCTGTACACTGCAAGCTAACGTTAAATTTTAGTACGTTAGGTTATGACATAATATAAAAAATAGAGAAACACCTTTATTTGTTAAGTAAACGGTAACGTACACCAAAGATTTTTCAATACCAACTTAAATATAACTTTTACTTTGCTTTGGCTTATCGACAACGGCTTTTCGACAATCCAAGAACATTTTACTGATGTATTATTATTAGTAACTATTTAAAGCTCTCGCATACCTAGGCAGTAATATGTGAGGAGAATGATGAGATTTGAGGAAGCGAAAGAAGTATGTAAGGACCGCGACGCTTGGCGCTCCGTCCTCTCTGACTACCCCGTTAGAGATACAACGTGAAGATATGTATGTATGTATTAACTATTATTATTATTGTCAATTAGTTGACTAGGCAGATGTTGTCCTTTCCAAATTGAAATAAATAATAATTCCATGCACAAAAGCACTTTCAGTTTTTCCTGACTTCAAATTTATCGAGCAATTTGGTCCATTGCTTTCTCCCTAAAAACCTTATATTCAGACTAATACGAACGTTTAAAAAAAATTGCCAAATCGGTCCCCCGTTTTCAAGTGACTTACCAACGAACAGTCATTACTTTTTATTTACATTCGATTTTTATATATTACAAAATCGTAGACTTTCTGAGTCTGTACATTGAAGATTTTTGCAATAAAAATGACTGGTGGGCGAGAATGAGAAGTAATAGAACAAAAAAAAAACGATTTTTGAAAATTTTGTCGGTTCGCTTGTTCGTTTGTGTGGATTCGTAGAATTGTGTTCGTTCGTGGAAGTGGATTTTGCACGATGCGCACTTATTAAAAATATGAATAATGAGACAGAGTAAAATATAGTGCACATTTCATCGAAATCGATCTATAGAATCAAAAGATATTTAATTTTCAAGTTTAGAAACTTCGTAGGCTCACAAGCCGCCCCGCCGCCGCGCCGACTTACTTCGCACCGGAGGGAGTGGTTTTTTTTAAATGTCTCAAAGTTCTGTCAATTTTAGTTTTAAAACCAACTCCAAAATACGCTGTTCGTATTATAAAGAAAATAGCGTGTTGTTCACAGTGTTTGCGAACATTAATTTAATAAAGACGCACTGTACCCACAAATGTACGAATAATACTATCTCATAAATATCACTTAAAATATCACAAGTATCACTTATAGTTTGGAGAAAAGAGCTAAAAATATAAAAGTATCTAATTTTCATAACACGAACTTTCCATGCCAACGGAGTAAAATGCGACATGTTCAAGTCGTAATTATGTTACGTGGAATAAGTATTAGTGGAATAAGTATTCTAAACATACAAATACATTGTAATCACAACAAAATCGATAAAATATTAAACAACCGTTCCATTAGTAGTGTACTATGTAGTGCATTCCAGTGTAAACTCCAAAGTCACTACAAGCAATACGAGTACATCTACTAAAATATTTCATATAAGAATTTTCTTCAGCGAAAATAAACTGAGCGATACCGCACTGACACCGACGAGTCAGTCAAAGTAAAATTCTTCGGTAGCAATTTAAAGTTCCTGCCAACTCGCAGAGTCACTTCCTACAGGGAGCAAACTTAAATCGGTTCGTTTATCGATGGTTCACGAACGATTACACTTGTATTGCCGTTTTATTAGGCCATCTTAGGGGATGACGATATACTTCTAATTCTAATGTTCGACAAACTATTTCAATTTAGCTTTCGCATTCTGTACCGTATGCATTATGCATATATGAAGTTTGCAATTGGCACAGTTACACAAGTGCACAATTCATTGTTTGTATGATCTCTGTGAATAACAAAATGTTTCATTGTTATGAATTAGCTATGCCCCGCGGTTTCACCTGCGTGTATTTCAACAGGATAATATCATATTATTATATTTATAATATTAATATATTGGGTTCTTACATATGAAATTAGCGTTTTGTCGTACTGACCACTTTGATCTGAAATATCTCCTCTTTGGTTAAGAATTCCAAATTCCAATT
Source organism: Zeuzera pyrina (assembly GCA_907165235.1). NCBI lineage: Eukaryota > Metazoa > Arthropoda > Insecta > Lepidoptera > Cossidae > Zeuzera > Zeuzera pyrina. Next base: position 18,951,270 of record OU015624.1, read on the forward strand.
TATGAATTTATTTAGCTGGTACATTTGAGTTTTGAAAACAGTCATTCATTTGTTTTTTTCCTCATTATTTTTTTCTTTGGCGTCGCTTATTACCGCACAATGGAAAACATGAAATATCGGTATATTTTCGAGTACGAGTTCTACCGTGGCACCAGTGCTGCAGAAACAGCTCGAAGGATTAATGACGTGTACGGCGCTGGTGTCGCAAAAGAAAGCACGGTACGTTTTTGGTTTCAACGTTTTTGTTCTGGAAATTTCGACCTTCAGAACTAACCCCGTGGACGGCCGGAGACCAAAGTGGAAAATGAAGAATTAAAGGCCATTGTGGAAGCGGATCCATCACAAAGCACTTCAAAGATAGCTGCAGGCTTCGAGGTAAGTGACAAAACTGTATTAATCCATTTGAAGCAAATCGGGAAAGTAAAAAAACTTGAACGATGGGTACCTCATGAATTGAGTGAATCGAACTTGCAAACACGCGTTGACTGCTGTGTTACTTTGCTCAACCGACTCAATAATGAAGGGATTTTAAATCGAATCATTACTTGTGATGAAAAGTGGATACTGTACGATAATCGGATGCGCTCGTCGCAATGGCTGAACCCTGGAGACCCAGCCAAATCCTGCCCTAAACGAAAATTGACTCAGAAAAAGTTACTTGTGAGTGTTTGGTGGACTAGCGCCGGTGTCGTTTACTACAACTTTCTAAAATCTAGCCAAACGATTACGGCAGATATCTATTGTCAGCAACTGCAAACCATGAAGGAAGAACTAGCTGCTAAACAACCGAGATTGGTCAATCGCTCTAGGCCACTGCTGCTTCACGATAACGCAAGACCACACACTGCACAACAAACAACCACTAAGTTAGATGAGCTACAATTGAAATGTCTGCGACATCCACCGTACTCCCCGGACCTTGCTCCAACAGATTACCATTTTTTCCGGAATTTGGACAACTTCTTACAAGGAAAAAAATTCAACTCCGATGCGGCAGTCCAAACCGCCTTTAAAGAGTTTATTGATTCTCGCCCCCATGGTTTTTTTAGTAAAGGGATCAATGAACTACCTATGAGATGGCAAAAGTGCATAGATAACAACGGTGCATACTTTGATTAATTAAACATATTTTACAAAAAAAAATTGACTATATTCCTCCCATACAAAACGCCAATTTCATATGTAAGGACCCAATATATACAGCCTATATCCACCCTGAAGTTCGATTCTAAATATTGATGAAAGAATTTTTGAAATCAGATGAGCAGTTTCTGAGATATCTCTTACATCCAAACTTGCAAACTTTACCACTTCATAATATTAGTTTCGATTTAGGTGTACTTAAGTATTTAAGTAAGAAAATGTAATTCACGATAACAATTTTTTCAATTAAAATGAAAGTAATATAAAGGAATAACAAACGAAAATATACTCATATGATTTGCAATCAGAATTATTTTCAGTTATACACTGAACAACAACGAATTGAATTGAAAATTTAGACTCGTAATCCAAGTACCTACATATTAATTGTTGACCAAAATATTCAAAATTATTTTCACTAGTTAATAAAACTATTTGGTTTAAAAAATTATGCTTAATGGTGCATTAAAGATTGTATTAACTATGACTTAATTAATACTACTTATATTGGTTTAAATCAGTTATCTTTTTAAGTTTTGTTTAGGAGGAGAACAGTTTCGAACACAGGCAAACCTGAATTTTACATACAGGGTTAATTCAAAAATACTAATAACCTCTTAGTACAAAATTTCTGTCAACATACTTAACAACTTTTGTTCTACGACTTCGTTAATATAATAAACTTAATATGTTCCCCAAAAAATATGTTTTAAGTTTTCTTGTACCGTCTGAACCGTCTGATACATGTAATACATTTTTATTTTTGTATGAAAGAAAAAACTTATGAATTATTAAGTCCTAGATCAAAAGTTGTTCCGGATAATGTTAAGAATAAAATGCTAAAAAGTTATTAGTGATTTTCATTTAACCCTGTAATGCAACATAACGCAACGCAACGTTACGCAATACGACACAGTGAAACGACTACGACTTCTTTCTTCTTCTTTTTGTATATATAAAAAAAAAATATAAAAAAAAAATAAACCGCCTTCAAAAAAAACACTAAAAAGTATAAAATAACTATCCTTTACTAATCAAAACTCAAGTACAATTAAAATAACTATAAATACGATACACATACCCACAAGCCCACAAGCCCACCAAACTAATAGACTTTATGTCGTTGCACATTGATTTGGCACCGACTTCAATAACTGTCAAATTTAACTATATAGGTATGTGTATCGTATTTGTAAAGTTAATTTAATCGTACTTGAGTTTTGATTAGTAAAAGATAGTTATTTTATACTTTTCAGTGTTTTTTTTTAAAGCGGTTTAATTTTTTTTATTGATTTTTTTTAATTTCTTCCTTTTGAGTGGTCTTAACCTAAATAAATATCTATGGCAGGTCTGCAATTAACTTCATTCTAATTCCGGAGCGCAACGATGTACAAGAGAATCATCAATATAAATAAAGGTTATAAGCACGTCAGTTATCTAGTGTATCTTCGAAGTCCAAGTTCCAATATCAGTGAAATTTAAATGGGACCACCTCTGAAGTATTACCTACCAAACGTAAAAAGAATTTTTGAAATCGGTTCATAAATGACGGAGTTATGAGGTAACAAACATACAACAACAAAAAAATAATAAAATAAACAAAAAAAAACAACATACAGACGAATTGAGAACCTCCTTCTTTTTTTGAAGTCGGTTAAAAATTAATGTTTCTTTATACGTTTGTCCTCTATGCGTTTCTCAGCCATTCATCCAATTGTGATGAAAATTTGAGTTGTTCTGCGTACGCCCGCGAAGGTTTCTGAATTAATAGTTAATTTGAAAATACAAGGGCTGCTATTTACGTATCCGGAACTGGCCAGTTACAGAACAATATTAAAAAAGTAATAACAATATTTAAAAATGGAACTCTTTGGCTGAAGAATACAATTTGTTTCATGTAGCTGTCATTTGTATATCCATTGTGGCGTCATTTTGAAAATTGCAAGTCTTTATCACCATGGATTTAAGTCGTGAAAATTTTCGTGCTATGATTTATTACGATTTTCGACGAGGGCTAACTCAAAAACAGTGCATCGATCAACTCAGTTCGACTTTTGGAGACGAAGCACCATCGAAAAGTACTGTGTACCACTGGTTTAGTGAGTTTAATCGTGGACGGTCTGTGCTCACGGACGAAGTTAAAGAAGGTCGCCCTAAATCGGTTGTTGTACCTCAAAATATTGATGCTGTGCGAGAACTAATAATGCAAGATCGTCATGTTACATATCGCGAGATAGAGGCGTCTCTGGGCATAAGTATGACGAGTATATATAAAATATTACACGAAAATTTAGCTGTAAAAAAAATTTGTTCACGTTGGATTCCGCACAACTTGAGAATTGACCAAAAACGGGCTCGTGTCGATTGGTGTGAAAAAATGTTACAAAAGTACAATCAGGGTGCGTCAAAAGCTGTCCATAATATCTACACAGGTGAAGAATCTTGGATATATGCGTACGATCCTGAAACTAAACAACAATCAACGGTTTGGGTGTTCCCAGATGAGCCGAACCCAACAAAAGTCATTCGTTGAAAAAGCACTTTGAAGCAAATGGTCGCTTGTTTTTTTGGTATAAATGGACATTTAGCTTCAGTGCCACTAGAGGATCGTAAAACGGTTAATTCTGAATGGTACACGACCATTTGTTTGCCAGAAGTCTTTGAAGAAATAAGAAAGAACAACCGACAACGCAGAATCCTTCTTCATCATGACAATGCTAGCTGCTACACATCGGCCGAAATAACTCGGTATTTGGAAGATCAAAAGATCGAATTAACGGGTCATCTGCCGTATAGCCCCGACTTGGCTCCCAACGACTTCTATTTATTACCAACCGTGAAGAATAAATTACGTGGTCAATGTTTTTCGAGCCGTGAAGAGGCTGTTGATGCGTTCAAAATGCACGTTTTGGAGATGCCTCAATCCGAATGGAAAAAGTGCTACGAAAATTAGTTCCAACGCATGCAAAAGTGCATCAATCATCATGGTGAATATTTTGAAAAGCAATAAAACTATAATAAATGCTATATGTTTGTTTCACTTTGTTATTCCGGATACATAAATAGCAGCCCTCGTAAAAGACTTCTCGAATGAAAGAAGTCGCTGGCAACAGCTATCTTATATAAATAAGCAAATACATAATTCGCCGTTTGTCATTTGCTCTACGTGTATAGCGCTAGTGCTCTGATGTGTTCCGGTGCGATACGGCAGCCGCTCGATATGGGACCAGAAGACCACCACGGGACTTTCATCCGGTATAAAACACGCATAACCAAGATCCACTACCAGGAGACTGAGTGCTTTTTGAAGGTTTCTCTTATTTTATCAAAACCAAAACTAGAGGCCTTCAAACAGGTGACTTCAAAATTTAGTTTGATCAGGATATCAAACTCTGGTTTGAAAGTTACATGAACTAACCACCGCTCTTACAGGTTCGTTAAAAGTTTTACTAAATTATATACGACTAGCGACCCGCCCTGCTTCGCGTGGGTAAAAATTTAATAAAATACAGGCCATGTTACTCGCTGATAATGTAGCTTTGAGGTGAAAGAATTTTTTAAATCGGTGGAGTAGTTTTTTTTTATCCCTAACATACAAAGTTTACCTCTTTGTAATATTGGTATAGAAAACAGATGGTATTTGAACCACAACATGATACTCGAGACCCAAGTAATTGAATTTTATCCCGTATAATGCGAAGAGCCAAGTTTTCACAATAGAGTTTTGCACACATTCACGGTTTAACGTACATCCGTTCACTTTCTATTTTTATTTGCAGCTCGAGTTTAAACTAGGAATAAAGAGATGCTAGAAAAACTGCAATATGTGTTTTCTATGGCAGCTGTACAATAGAAACATGAAAATAGGAGCGTGTCGTTAGAATCTCTTGGTGTTATGTAAATCTTTGCAACACTTTTGCGGATTCCTATTTCTATTTCTAAATAGCAATGTATATTATTTAAATACCATAGATTTTAAAAGTGGAACCTAAAGAGGAAAGAGTTGTTGATTTTTTGACTCATTAATGAACCTATTGTAAATCCTAATCAACTGACACCTGGCGTTCTTTTGTAATATGACGTTAATATATTAAATTGAACTTATGGAGGTAGTCCAGATTAGTTTGCATTTAACATTTAATTTAGTTTGTATTATATATATATATTTACATTGTCCGAAATTAATACAGAACTCTTAAGTTAATACCTCTTACATGATTTTCTATAACCAGTCGATAGCATCCGTTATAGTTGTGTTAACGACTTTTTTCTTTTTAAATAATACTTTATAAAAACAATCTTATACTTTTTATGTTCGCCTTCCTCACTTTTTATTTATTTATTTTAATAGGTCATCCCACTAGCTTTACATACGAACTATTTATAAACAATTTAAAACTTAAAAAATAATAATAGTATGTAAGTGACTAAATTAAAGGAAGACACAGCTTATACAATGAAAATTGACAGGACATCGAAATAAATTTAATCAGATAAAATTATTATAACTAAAAATAATATAACTTAGTTATAATGAAGTTAGCGAAATGATATTATATATTGTAATGCTTTAAATCTATTTTTAGATATCTATAAACTAACAGACATAAAAAGACTAAGACATAATTATTTATTTTTAGAAAAAAAAAAAACAAAATGGCGTCTCAGTTTTATTTCCAAATACATCTTCAATGTACGTAACGTAATTATGGTGCTCAATTTCGTAATTAAAAGCTAAATTAAATCTTTGTTTTCTACATTGGTATTTATTCCTTATATTTTTTGAGTTACAAGTATGAAACTGTGCAACTAATTATGGAGTGCCAATTACGGGTAAGTCTATTTTTAACGTTGAAAGGTACAGTGTTGAAATTATTACTGAAATACGCTAATTCGAAATGAACAAAATATCATTGTAAATTGTAATTGTAAGAAAGTAATTACTATGTACTTCATTCTAATTACATTTTAATACTATTCGATTTTGGGTAATCCAGCATACTGCATCAATAAGTATCGCAATACACAACCCGGTGCGGTGCCGGACGCGTCATAACGTTTCTGTTTATGTTCAACGTTGTTCCGGTTGCTGCGGAGTCGTCCCCCGTCCGGTAGCCATCCGGTACCCATTTCCATACAGTTGCCTCCTCTTTTATTCTGATGTCGCCATTCGTTCCGGTGAACGTACCGAAATAAGCTACATCGTGCCAAATGTTTAGCTTTGTCTAAATTTTAACCTAGAGATTTACAATTGTTTCAAAAGTCTGCTCATTTCTGCAGAAAATAATATTAAAGAAAATACCTATTCTATTAACATTACTGATATGTAAATAAAACAAAACAATTGAAGACTAAATTAAATGAAGAAGAAGATGAAAATGAAAAAATTCGAAAATACCAAAATTATTTTTTTTATGATTATAAGTATTTAAGAAGGTAAGTAGTTCTTTTGCAATTTAATACCTATTTTATTATCAATTTACATATTATATGCATTTTATAATGATGGATTTAGATGAGTAATAAATATAATGTACTACTCGTATTGAGAAAATTAACAAATAAAACTGAAAGTTCAAAATTGACAATTTCAATTTTTTGTTTCATTAAACATAACTGGCACTGCAGACGTTATTCTGCGTTATCCGGTAGTTGGGACGACAGGTTTGAATTGGTTATAATAACTATACTACAGCGCCAAATATTGGATCCTAGCATGAACCTTTATCTATTTATAAATCTTTATGTTGTAGGGTATGACCTCAATCAATTAAGTTGCTCAGAAGTTATATGATAACTAACAGACGTATTTAATAACGTTTACATGTAGTTACGCATATCATTAGATTATTTTTAGGAATAATATGTCGTTGAAATTGATTTATCATAACCATAATATTATCCATCTTATTGCATTGTAAAGAAGGATCAGATTTGAGAAGGCAATAGAAGTATATAAAGACTTTTATGCTTGGCATCCTCTCTGTCTACCATGTTATGTATAAAGAGTGCAAATAAGAGAAATTGCCAAGCACAATAGTTAAGCGTGTACAACTTGTTTAACTTCAAGCTATTATTTCATGGGCTTATTTTTACTTTCTTACATATTATCTAACATTTCTAAGAGAATAACACAAATGGTATGTTAAATAGAGTTCATTCGAGTTTCATTTCAGTGTTTAAAACTTACCTTTCAGAATTAATTTTACACTGTACAATAGTCATAGTTTTATCTAATTTTATCGATGCACCATATCGATGAATTACAAGGCGGGAACAAGCGCCAAAACAGTACACATAGGTTCAGCACACTACTCTCATTTCGCAAACGGATTTATGCTTCACTCTATAAGTCGTGAAATACAGTTAATAAAGATCACAAACATAGTGTGTTAAATCATATAGTTTTAACTTTTCTTTCTTTGTTTGTAAGGTACATAATTTAGAAGTCTTTTAAAATGTACCAACCATAAATCTTTCGAAAACTTTGTTTAATAAAAGTTATAAATGTGTGTTCCGAAATTCATTCACATAAAAAGTTTTAAGAGTTCAATATTTCTTTGCTTATTGAAATACAGTCGTCATAATGTTTTTTTTTGTTTTTGCTGTTTATTAATTTTTCTGTTAATAAATAGTCAGGGAGAATATGTCAAGACGTGCTCCAATCTTTACTTCTATTTAGTTATTTATTTAATTCAAATGTTCACCTGTTGTAGCAGAGATAAAGATATTTTTGATGTCGCTGTCTCAAAAAGTTGTATATGGATACATCTGGCTGTACAAACAAACATAACTATAAGCCACTCAAGATAGGTAGAACGTCAAAACTAAACAAAATCATGCTTCAACATGATTTTCAGAATCAAACTATTTGATTTTATAGACGGCAAAGCAAAATCAGAAGTTTTAGTATATAAATCCCACTGTTGAAAATAAACTTAGTAGCTCATTCATTGCCGAGTTTCTATTGCAAAAATATATTTGACTGCGTTCATCAATGAGCGTAAAATAATAATGTCATGTTTATTTTCACTTGATAAAAGTTATGTAATTAAGTCTCAAATAGTTCAAGTTACTCTAAAAATATAAGCAGTTAACATCATGTTCTATTTTTTTTTTCAGAGCAGCGTTTCCACGCTGATGCATGCAAATGACAAATATAAATGAAGTGAAAATTAATAAATTAGAAAACAATATCAGTATTATGTAGAATAACAAATTCGTCGTCTTAAGCGACCGTATGTCACGCACGTAAGTCAACATGTCTGGCAGCAAGCCACGAGGCTCGTTTATATATCATCGTGTTTTGACGCGTTCATGTAGCTGACGACGCCGGTGAAATTGTAAAAGAAAAGCACGTTTGTTGTCACTGTTTGTTAAAATATGCATTTGTACGGTTCAAATGCAATGTAATTTGTGAAAACAATGTTCCTAGTACAAGGGGACATATGCATAAAACAGAGACCCAACCAAACCAAACTAAGACAAAGTATGAGTTAACAACTTTGTACTTTGTACTTTTAGCGTAATTAATAAACAACAGTACGTGTGGTCACACTAGATGGGAAATTTATTAATATGCATATCCAAAGTCGATTTGCATTGGAAAACATTTTACGCTTTGTTATTTCTAAACCGTGTACTCTAAAAGCCAGGTCAAAAGCCTTATGAGCAGTCTGAAAGCTCTGATAATAGAATTATTAATAGAAAAATAGAAACTATTTTGAGATTTTTAATATTCCGTACTTACCCACATTGTACAAATAGAATATTATTGAATCATCTCGGTGTGTCTGTTTGTCCAACACAAACCTTTTTTTCAAACACTGTTGACGTAAAAGCCCAAATGCAAACACGAACTTCAAAAGTTTATATTTCGTTTTGATGACCTTTTTTATACTTTTGATAAAACATTAAAAAAGAATTCAAGATTAAGAACATCACTCAGATAAAAAAAAAATAAAAAAAAATCGAGACCATTGAGAATATGGTGTAGATTGAACTAATATTACTAGTACTGCATTACTTTGGGTAATTTCTGTTTTTGCATACAAAAGAAACGATATGATGATCTTTTGTAAATACATACATATCCTAGCACTGTATTCCCAACGCGTTAGTCAGAGAGGACGGAGGGCCAAACATGCTTTACGTTTGGTAAGAGGTTATAGTTCTTGTTTTTTTGTATTTCTATCGAATTAAGTATATGTTTTAGAAGTTATTGGTTCATTTCTAATACTTTTATCACCTTAAAATAAATTGCTAAAACAAATTTAAGGCAAAAAGCAAACCTCTACGTGTGAGTGACTCCATAGTAACCCAATCCGTCAACAGCTCAATAATGAATAACGAGCTAAGTTTGGTCCCTGAACGAGGAACCGCCACATTTACGCAATCATGTATGTGTAATGTACACAGAAATGCACTTTCGCCTTCATTACCCTCACGGGCGTGGTGTGGCTAATTAACATGGTAACTTTCACAGGTGAAACTGGAGCGGCTGATTGTGGTCTGCTTCCATATTTCATTACAGGACACTATACCTTTTACGCTAAATGTTCCTATATTATAACGCTATGTTGGCATTTGTTTTTAATATCGAACATTTAACTAATCTTGAAATATTCTACCATTTTATCAACTTTGTTAAATGTAGCCATCAATGAAATACAAAACGAGTGTTTTAAACAAAACAAATTGTGTTATTTAAAAACTGTACTGAAAACGACGTATCTTATTCAAACATGTTAGATTGTCTTCGTAACATTGGAATCCTCTGCGGAATGCCCAATAACAATGCACCATGGGGAAACTTATTCAATTTGACTGAAGAGACAACTGTTCTTGGGTTTGAAAGGCATTGTGTTTCTCCTTCATCTCACTCTGTTCGTTTTTTTATTTTATCTGTTCCTGAACAATACTTTCATTCAATCCGCTTTATAGCATTAGACATGCAAGGCACGTTCCGTCGCGACTACTCTGCGACCAACTTTCGCGTACATGCTTTATTAAATAAGCGAAGGCGAACATCAATTATATAATTATTTCCTTATTCAGTATTACCATTAACGTTTTAGTACTAATTAATTTAAGAACCTCATTAAGCACTTTCGAAGGTCAATTTAAATTTATTGCTCTGCCTACAATTATTCTTCTTAAATTATTTTTTATATTCTACTAAATTTCTTAATTGAAAAAAAATTATGTTAGCATATCATTTCAACTTTTACAATTTTTCTAAATATTTCAGTTTTATTTTCAGACGTATTATTCCTCTAAATCTTCAACTTCAGTAAGTTTATGTAATGAGTTCACTACCTAAGTTCACCATGTGAACAACGTGCAATTCTATTGGTACGTGCAAATGAACCACCCTCAAACGTCGTGTTTGTCTTCATACTTTGTCGCTTGAAACTCATACATTATTGATGACCGAACGTTCTCAACTCAAGCTTGTCGCCGCCTACACGATCGTTTGATTATTTCATAAGAGTTCGTAGAATTCCTCATGCGTATGAATGAAATGTTTATTGGGTTATATGTCAACAAAGTTTCAAATTTTACACAAAGTACGCAGAAACATAAAAATTATCACTCAAGTCTGAACAGAATTGTAATTTGTTGAAGAAATGGCGTGAGTCATTCTATCGAAAACTATACAAGACAAATATTCTGGACTGATTGATTTACATATTGTAGGTAAATGAAGTAAGGGGATGAGAATCGAATAATCAACGCGTGAAATTGTTTTAAGAGGTAAAAAAGGAAGATAAAAATAATGCGTATTTTACTGCTTCCGTAGAAAAACAAAATCTAGTAGCATCAGCCGAATGTCGCAAGCGTTACTTTCACTGTAGCTGACTAAGTGATAGTTTTTTCTTCCTTTGGCCCTTCGAATAAGAAATACGCTTAGCTTGGTCCGGAACTGTATAATGATTGAGGTTTTTTACATATACGTATTCGTGTCAAGGCTTTTTATACCTGCATATACGATATTCGTCAATGAACACTACGTAACAACCTCATTTCTAGAAAGTTTCATTTCAAGCTTATAATACAAAATGATGCCTTTATTTGTACCATGACCATCATCATTCAGTTTTGTTTCATTCCTGCTCAGTACTGCAAATGAAGAACAAATGTTTTTACACGCTGTTGATGTCGAGTACCTAATTATTCCATAAATATATTACTACGGAGTAAGGAAACTACTCAGAAACGGTTTGGAGTCAGTGACAGAGATGGAGAACAAATATTATCTTCTTTTCTTTTATTATCGTGCTTCTGCAGTTGTTGTTGATTTTTTGGCGGGCTTTAGTCGACACATCGTTAACTATTTCTTTTCTGTCTCGTTCTTTCCATCAAATACTGCCGCCTCAGTTTCCCTATGACTCTCCTACTCTACCGTAATATCTGTATGACTTTGTCTCCACTTTAACTTTCTGTTAATACATTAGATGGCCTTTTCAAAAATGTTATTATAAAATGAACTTCATTTTTGTAATGCTTACTGATAAGGTCTAGAGCACTCTTCCGACAATATTTTTCCAAGCTTAGGATTTGTATTTTTCAGGTAAGAATGAATAGATACATTTTGGTCAAGCGACATCTCTATTAGATCTCGTCATTGTTTGTCGTCAGGCATAATTCTGGTCGACATACGCCAGTTACAAGTAAAAAATACAATTATAAAATTAAACAAGACCAGAGGCATGCCATCAAAAAGACGCGTATACGCGATTAAAAGCAATGATGGATTAGAAGAGCTATTACACTTACCACAAAATTCCATTAATCACAGCAGTTAATTCTATTAACAGTACGCCGTACGTTGTTGTTTGTCAGGTTGACTTCACAGTTATTTGTCAACATAGCAACCGCTCTACGGTCATCACGCACGCCGATATCAAAGTGTTTTGAGCTACATTAATCTAATTGTGTATTCTATTACTTGTCTTTTCGTGGAATTTTATTTAATAAATACAAAGCTATAACGTTACACATTATTTAAAGTAAACGAATGAAAAGTTTCGAATAATATGAAATTTGTATATGTTTATGTATGTCGTTACAGTGTTTCAGACGCGTGTAATGGTTCTACGGTGTTGACGCCACATTATCCCTGGATGGGTAATGGCATTCATATCGAGCATTTCCTTTTCCTGCAGAAAAAAGTCGGAGTTAATAATTAACAAATTTCGTTCCTACAAACAATAAGATTTAGACTTCGAGTCGACTTTGAAAAATTCTTAAATTAATATGTATCAAAGCTTGGACTCTCAGCAGAAGGCAAAAGTAGTAGTAAGTACACTTCGCTAGCCCTGTGAGGCTTAGTAATCAATTTTAATACTTAATGCGATCATTGACTCCTTGATTTTTGAAATTTTGGTGGTCACTGCGAACCATTTGATTCGGAACGGCAGGGTTAAAATATCATGGGTTACCATGGGTTTTACCATGAAGCAGAAACGTAGAAATCGTGATGCAATTCCTTCATGAGTACATACATACATACACATACATACATATCCTCACGCTTTCGTTTCTGCTTTCTGCAGCTTATATCTATCTTTCATCAAATTCTTCATACCACAGTCATTTTTTGTAGCAAGGTAGTCTCGCCATGCTTTCTTCTTCTTATACACAGACTCTTTCACCTCATTATCCCACCACACATCACGCTTTTTACCGTTCTCAATCTTATTCGTTCCACACACTTCTTTTGCAGCCTCGATTATACTATTCCTAAGGTTCTGCCAACATTCTTCAACATCCTCGGTCATCACTTTCAATCTATCATCAAGCTTACCGGATACTACCCTTTCATATTCATTCCTGGTAGTCGCATCTTGCAGTTTCCAGCTTTTGATGCGACAAACCGCTGCAGGTTTGGACACTACGCGATGTGTCCATGCTGCAAACAGATCCTTTATTCTGGTTATCACCAGAAAGTGGTACGTTCCCAGATCGGCTCCTCTATGCGCTCTTGTGCCCATAACCTGCTTCTTGAGCCTGTTATCTACCAGGAATAAATCAATCATACTTCTCTCATGCTTTCTTTCCCAAGTGTACTGATGGATCCTTTTGTGCTTAAATACGGTATTAGCAACAAAAAGATCCTTTTCCATACACACGCCTAACAGAATCCTACCAGCATCATTCACTCTCCTATCTCCATATTTGCCTAGGACAGTCTCAAATCCAGTTCGAGCTGTCCCGACCCATCCATTCATGTCTCCACCCGAAACAATTCTCTCATTCTCTTCAACCGTCGCTAGAACTTCTCTAACATTCTCCCAAAACCGCTCTAGCTCACCCACGCCGACGGAGGACACTGGAGCATACACCGCCAAAATAAAAATTCTGGTTAACCCCATCTTGAGGCGCACCCAGAGCAGTCTAGGGTTTACACATTTATACTCAGTCATACAATTAACCAAACGAGAGGACAGCAAAACGCCCACCCCCTGGCATCCTCTATCTTCAAGTGGTACCCCTGACTACAGAGCGATGCCCCCTCCGGGCAAGTCAGCAACTGCCCCTTCGCTTGGTTTCACTCAAACAACACATCCAGTCTTTTCTATTCCATAATATCAATCACTTCATTCATCTTCTCTTCAATCCCACCTCTCACATTCCACGCAGCTATTCTGCACTCCTCCCTCCACTTCCCGCCGCTAGGTTCACATGGTGTTGGGTGGCGGTCCCCAACGCCGAACTGCACTTTGCTTACACCAGCGGGGACACACTGGTGTCCGTCGCTTTCGGGGGACGCCCTAGCATTTAAATCTGCGTTGTCCTGCATGGTAAGCATAGTAGAGGAATTGCAGCCCTGAAAAGGGCTGGTAGGGTCGCGACGACTACGCTTCCTCAGTTGACCCCCTCATGAGTAGATATCCTAAGTTATAATATTAGATGGAAAGTCGGTAGGTCACATAATACATGAAAGAATAGCATAAAGATGGATAAAAAAATTGAATCCAGAAACTCTCCTAAATAGATTGGGATGGAGAACATTAAAGGAGGTCTATGTTTGAGGGAAAGTTAAGATAGATTTGTTGGAAACACTCGACTTGTTAGTCTCACATCGACGAATGAATTTGGTTCCATAGCAGGCTGTAGTACATTAATTATGCGGGAACACGACTTCGTTATAGCATGGCCCTCTGTGTTATGTCAACTACAATTATTTATCCTTTGACGTACGTTAATTTTAATGCAGCCGGTGTCTGCTTATGTTACGATGTTTTCAGTCGAGCCTTTTCCAAGTGGGATTATATTTTGTAGACAAAATGCGATCATTTTTAGACTTAAAACGGTCAAGAACGTCGGTCTCGCATATTCTGTGGCTATATTAGTAAGTTACTCGTATATTTATCTTGTACTACTCGTATATTTTAGATGGTTCGTTTTGGAAACCTTTTGTCTTTTTTAATTTTCCTTTTGCATAGATTGTTTCGATAATATGCAGTGTATCTTTACATCAAGATACAAAACAATTTTTCATTTACGAGACTAATGCCCGATTTCACCAAAGTCTCATAACACTTAGCGAACCTCTAAAACCGGATGGGGTATTCGGTCATGATTTCATTATAAATTTTCATTGTTAGAGGACCCCTATCCGGTTCTAGGGGTTCGCTAAGTAGTAAAGAACTTTAGTGAAACCGGGCATAAGAATACAAAAGTCAGAATTGCATGCATACCAGAACATTAAGGCGAAAAAAAAGTATGTTTACACTACTATAGCAATTCATATTTGAAGTCGTACCAAAGGTGGCAAAGCGGAATCAAATAGTATTGTTATAAAAGATGCTTACGTCATAATATCTTCCCACGTAAATCATAAAAGTGAGTCAAGAACTTGTCTCATATTATATGGATTTTGCATATAGTATAGACTCACGTGTTACTTTGGCGGAAATCAATTTCATGTGACGAATTCCTATAATTTTTAGCTGTCTTCCACCCAAAATTCTAAAGGCACTACTAGGCACGTGTTTTATTTCTCAACAAAGCATCCTCAGGATATTCAGAGTTCAAACTCGGTCAGCTAACCAGCACCGAATCAACGAATAAGTCAGCTGCATGATGACGACCGAAGAGTCATGAAGCGAACACGTGTCGATTGTGGTATTGAAATTTCGGGTGAAAAACACCTAAAAATTATGGTATAATAAAAATTATACTTAAAAGGCTTATATTATAATGAACTTTTATGCTTACACAAGTTCCTTAATATATTATAAGAGCTATTCCTTATCAGATTCTTACGGCCTACGCAGGAAGATAAGTTATGGTGCTAGAATGTTTCATATTTTTCTTTCTCTTTTTGATCAGGAATGAAGCTAATCCACTTCCTTAATAACAAGGGATGAGAGGCAGTGGAAGATGTTGGAGAGGGCCTGTGCCAATGTTGGGCAAACAGACGAAGCTGTCGATGTTATTCCATATGATACATTAGGATAATGTTTATTATGTATTTGTGTGAATAAAGGCTTTAAAATTAAAATAAATAAAATGGTTTGATGAATTGACTTTGATGAAATTTGGTTTCGAGATAGCCTCCACACTTGAGTAGGGTACTTTTAGTAGAGTAAAATAGGTTACTTTTTCAAATTCTATGCGGACAAGGTTGAGGGCAATAGCTAATAACTCATACTTAAAACGTTTTTAAGAGAACATCTTTACAGTAAATGTGAAAACGAATACCTTTTAACTCTTCAGTCACGCGCCACTTTCAACTTTCTGTTAAAGTTTAAACGATTCATTACTTTAGGAGGTGCTCGTAGTTAATGGTGTTTCAGTGTTTTGTACAATTACTCAGGTTAAGTAACCTTGGGCATGGTGACCTACTGGATGGGTGATTTAATGGATACAAGTAGAACGTTCTCGTGTATTTAAAGTCACATTATGGGTTAGTTCCGGACAAAATACTAGGAAGCTTAGAAACTCTGAAAGAAGATTGACCATTAACCCATTTCCATTGATATTGTGTGTTAAGAATTTGAAATACATTCATTTCTAATTTTATTATTTATAAAAATGAAAATTTAGACTTATAAATACTATATAAATATAGACTTAAAAATTCTGCAAAAAAAAATATATATCACGGTTTTCAAATGCAAATAAAACTTTAAAGATGATAAAAATAAAAGAACTGAGTACTGCGGTTTAAACCATAAATATAATATGCTAAGGTATACTAACTTTATGGTTTAAACGTTTGTTTAAGACAAAATAATAGAAAAATATGGGCGAAGAGCATATCGGTTACGTATTAACTTAAAGTTCCGTAGAAATATTAGACAAATAAGAAGCTGATAATAAAATTCTAAAAAATACCGAGTCCAAATAATTTGTTTGTCATTTCTGGCTTTGGATTATTGGTTGTGTCGTCAAATTAAAACTCTTTCAATGAAAGATAATGGAATACATTAGATTTAAAATACAGTCAGACGCACGGATAGATAGATGCAGGCAGATTTATAGACAGACATGATAAAACTTTAAAGTTGTTTGCATATTTTGCTTAATATCATATAAAAAATAAAGTACTTATAACACATTTTGTAGAGAAAAAATAAGTTTCAGACAATCACAACAATCCTTGGCTTCTAAAATAGACTAGTTTATTATAAATGTCACACAATGAATTATGGAACACCTAATTATATCAAAGTCAATTTCAAAAATTTTTAAAGAATTTTATTTACATCTTTTAATTTTACAAAAGTTGACCAAAAATCATACCCAAAAATCCCAGAATACAACTTCTGCATTATTAAGCCTTCGGGACAAATAATTCTTCCCCGTCAGCATATAAGAAATTCAAAGCAAAACCAATATTTATAAGGAATACGCCATATACACAACATTCTCTTTCACACTGAATACATTATTAGAGAATTTCGAGAAAAAAAAAAGTATCTAAGATCAGACATCGCTGAACAAAGATATTAAGTCGAAGGAAAACGACACGCCATAACACTGAGCGCAATAATTTTGTGGGCAAACAACGTCCCTCAACAATATTCTTTCGCCGAGTTAACGGCATCCAAAGCTTTTTTTACTGAATGTTTCCTTCCGTCTCTAGAATTCCTTTACTGTAATTGCCATTCGCGGCGACATGAATAAAACATCACTTCTGCTTAGATTCACAGTATTTGATTGTGGTCAATATATTTCTTTTAATGGAGACGAACTGCTAGTTTTCATTAGCATTAACTGAGTTTGTAAATAATGCTTAATACATACCATCTCTTTTTATCTTTGGGAATAAGAAGAGAATAGTTGTCACGATTACAGAATATGTTTGGTAAAAAAAGTTGTTTGTAATTGGGTAGACAAACTATTTTTTGTACTAATCGGTTATTTTAGTAATTTTTTTTTGTTTATTTTCTTAATTATGTAACGAAAAATATATAAACACTTAGTTATAAATTCGTGCTGAGCAAAGTGCTTTTTGAACACAAATTATTATTCTACAATCGAAAAAACTCAGTGAATAATAAAATTATCCCTTGGACAAGAATCAAGGAAGGAAAAAATAGTGTTTTTTAATATTTTGATGGGATATGTATTGCTTTTATGATACATAATACAATATTTATGTATGAAAGGAATACACAACTTTATTTTCCGAGTATTTTTAATCAGGAATTTGGGGACAGCAGTGAGACAAAAAAATAGTTGAGGGATCTATGACAAAGTTGCAATTAATATGAAACACGTAATTATAAAGTTTTTAATTATTTGTCCGAGTTAGAGGTCTAGGTAACATGTTACCTCGCTTATAGCCTCAGACTCCGATAGTGAATTCAATATATACAGTCATTACATCTTATTCACAATATTTCTTAAATGCGTAATCAGGTTTTTAGTGTTATAACTCATTTATAGTTAATTTTTTAAAATAAAACAAATGTTAATTATTTTTAGCCCACATTTTGATTATCTTTTCATGTTCTTGAAATTGATACCCATCATGATAGAGAGCGAGGATTCTTTTTAATCCTAAATTTTGTAACATACCCATGAAGAATGCAATGTGATTCTCAAAAAAAAAACAACAACTTACATACATACAATCTTCACGCTGTATCCCTAACGGGGTATGTCAGAAAGGACGCAGCACCAAACTTCGCGGTCCTTATATACTTCTTCATCTCTTCGAATCTCATCATTCTCCTCACGCATTTTCGCCTGGGTTTGCGGGTGTTTTTGACATTTTTGTCAGCTAACACTGGCTATTTGATCTTCGTAAATCAGCCTAGGTCTTTCTTAGCATCTGCTGCCATTCACTTTCACAAATTAATTGTCATACTGAAATAAAGTTCATAAATATTGCACGATATAATTTCAATTAGAAATTTAACAATAAACGCGATTTTAATGAAGTATTCAAATATTTAGCTCACAAATCAAACAACCTGTTCTCATAGTTGCATGTGATCGACTAACCAATTGAAACCAATTGACTACTCTTTAGGTCACAAATTTTTAGTTCTACATTGCTACTCTTGTAGGTCGATGATATTCCCTTTCTTCTTATATATAAAATTAGTATAGAGGACAAGACTACAAAGAAACATTCATTTTTATCATTGGATGAACGGTTTAGTAACCTAAACTGTTCATCCGATTGTGATGATATTTTGGTGTTGTTTTGCGAACGCCCACAAAGATCTCTAAAATAATTAATTTAATAAATAAAAGACTACGTGAACGAAGCGCGTAACAGCTAGTATATAATAGATAGCGATAGATTGGTAGTTCAACATTTATACCATTTGCTATAAAATCTATTCATTGACCACCATTCACGACGTGCGCTGGACGATGAAGCGACCACCACGAAATCAAATTAATTGTTCAATATTAATCTGTTTAATTAAAATTTAAATAACTTATTGAATACGAAAATGGTTAAATAGAATTTCCTAGAATTATATAACTAAACTATGTGTGATGTGACGCTAAATACAACGTAAAACATAATTAGCACTGAAAATGTAGAAACCCCGTATAGCATAAAAACTGTTATTTGACTTGTAGACTTCAACGTTTGTGCGTGACCATCAAGTAATTGATGTAGCGAGTTAGCCCTCTGTTAGTTTAATTATGCTTTTCGGTCAAACATTACAAATGGTGAAGTAACATGCTACACATTACATACTATATAGGTTTTATTTTTTTTCCCGCTTTTCTTTAACATTCCAAAAAAAGAGGAGGTTCTATGTTCGTCTGCATGTATATATGTTTTTTTTATATATCTTTACCGATAACTTAATCAATTGCGGATCAATTTCAATGATTCTTTTTCCGTTAGGTTGAGTATAATTCCGAGATGGTTCCATTTAAATTTCATTGAAATCGGAGCTTCAACTTAGAAGATACTTTTTATACTTTATAAATACGATACAAAAAATACCTGTATTATTAAATTTGGCAGTTATTGAAGTCAGTGCCAAATCAATGTGCTACTAACATGAGCAGCACTTAACCTATAGAGACGAAATATCGGACATCTCATTCACCAGTGCTCAGTTTATTTTCACTAACGAATATCAACTCTCGCTCGCATTAAGCAATACATAACAAATACTGGATCTGTATGTACATCTCTGTATATTCCGACAGATATTTATATATTTATTCAAATAATTTCAAATTCAAATTATTTATTTGCATAAATATGTGATTGTTACATGATATTTATATGTAATGGCTTATTGTTCTATTCAGTGGTGTGCCAAAAACAGCAAAAAACAAACTATAAAAGAGAACGCAGTAACCGCAACAGTGTTTAGAGATAAATTGTTTTCATACAAATTAAATGACATTGCCACTCTGTCGGTTGAGCGCTCCTTGGCTATTAGTTTGGTAAGCTTGGCGCCAATTTTGGCAACTGTCAAATTTAGTTATATTTTGGTATTTGTATTGGTATGTATTAATTTTTTTTACCTTTACTTGTATGTAAGTATGTACGTTTGTATGTATGTGTACTATGTGGTTTTGCGTGCGTACATGCAAGTGTGTATGCAACGAAAACTTTCAAAATAATTTTCATCCATTTCGAGACGTCTGAACAATTTGAAATTTTAAGTACCGATGACAATACAATAAATTCATAACTTTGGATTAGTGTTCTGTCCAAGATAATTGGATAAACGTGTCTCTTTAGTTTTTTTTAAACCGTACACATGTAATAACATAAAACAAATATTATTCTAGACTCGCGGCATAGTTTTTCTTTGAAGATATTTCAATTTTATTACTAACTGTCCCTATACACCTTGTAACTGTAATTTTACTGCATTTTATTTGGGCCAAGAGCCCCGGGGTCCTTGACTTAACTTTCTCGATTGTCTAGGAGCCTTGATGTTATCAAAAGAATAATATTTCCTTAGCTCGTCGTGTGGTAACTATTATATAAATTTTGTTTGGGTCATGTAATATAATACTTTTTAGTGTTTTTTTGAAGTCGATTTAATTTTTTTTAACTTTACCTGTATGTAAGAATATGTATGTGTGTGCGTGTGTGTGTATCTGACGAGAAAAAATATTATGTACTATTATAACAAAAAAAGTTTTTCTGAATGTTACAAATAAGCAAACTAAGAAATAGCAGTAACAAATAAAACTCCAAATCACATCAAACATTAACAACCGCCAAAGAAAAAAAGCCTCGAAACCGTAAGCAGTAATTCAAACGGGCTCAAACTAAATGCCCATAAAAGTGATAAAATATCTATTTAGCTTTTTCTCTACGCCGTTCCCCCCGTTCTTCGACCAAAGAAACGCTCGCTTCCTTCCCTTGAACGTTTGCCGACTGGGTAATTGCAGTTTATGTTAACTCAGATAAACGTGATAAGTTTTCTCTCTGCCTTGACGCTTTCGTACGTTTGTGAACTTGCTTATGAGTTGATACGTTGAATGTGATTATGAAGCTAACGCTAATAAGTGTATAGCGTAGCAAACAAATTTAGAATTGTGACAGGATCTAAATCTTCGGACGCTGTATATAATGTATCTTCAGCAAATCATTAAAATGTCATTCTACACTACACTTTTAGCCTTAAAATATTCCAATTCAAAGACATTTTTATATAACTTTATCTCTTCAGTACTAACACGACTAGATGCTTCGCTCATTTAATCCATAAAGTTTTAGCGTGCAAACAATCGCAATAATTTTTAGTCGTAAAAGAGTCCTCTGCCCAGGGTTAAGTATGCTAGTTCTAAGCAAGCTGTTTCAACAATTTTGAGTCACTTACTTGATTCGTCGGCTTAAAGTATAAGGATCTGGTCTATATTGCGAGCTGTTGCACAAACCCTAGGCCATAGCCGAATCGTCGAACAAGCACCGAGTCATCATCGTCATTAGCAGCTCAGTATATAACCCAATCAAACCACGCCACCATCACGCAAATACATTTGTAAACAAATTAAAATAATATTTGAACATCATTTCATAATAAATGCGCACGATTTCATCCATATGAATGAACGAATGAATATCCATACGAGTATACTTTAGTTGGTAGAATAACTTGCAGTAAACTCTATCCGTTACGGAATTCCGCAGGATTCATCATAGAGTCTGCACTACCGCTGTTAGAATCGCTTTGCACCTCGCGGACTTTATAATGAATCCTGTGGAATACTTCTCCGCTCAGCAAATGTTAGTCCGGTGCGTAAATTGGTACTATATCAAGTTTCATCAGAATTTGTGTGGTAATTTTTGTTTAATAATCTAGGTAGAGAGAAATTAATTTTTATTATACCAATAAAATTCAATTTTTAAATTTAATTTATTTAAAGGATCTTCTTTGAGCGACAGAAATATACTATGCGTATGTGCACATACTATATGTTTGTGTATTTTCATGGTAATTTGAAAAAAGAAACAACAAAATAATTAAGATTAAAATAAGTATTTACTAAGTAATAATATAGAAAATGTAGTTCGAGCAATTGGATACGCGAATTATTGCTAAATTAAAATTTGTCACTGTATCCGACATGGTACATAAAACGTCCCGACTCGCCACGGCTGTCTATCAAAGAGCAGTTTTGTGGCAGCGACGCCATGTGATGCACAGATTTACCGCTTGCGGAATTTTCAGGTCAACCACATTGGAAAACATTGAATAACTCAATATAAAACTTAGCTAATTAAAAGTTTAATTTTTTTTAAATTTTTTATTTTTATTTTTAAATGGCACCGTACGTGAGTACATTGCCAACGTCAAGTAAAGCGAGAAAACAATTCAATAGATGATTAGCGCATTTGCCAATGTCACGCATTAACTAATAAACAGCCACAGGATAAGTAGAATCACAAGTAAATTAGTTCTTTCTTATCGTCAAACTCCTCCAGTAAAGTGATAGTAGGCTTTACTGAAGTTATAAAGGACTTCTTGGAAGAGCGCGAAAACTTCAGCTACCCATGTTTATTTAGATCTCCTCCATTCCTGTCACTTACACAGAACTTTAAAAGACAATATACTATCACTGTTGTACTTTACAACTCCTAAAAATGTAAAAAATGTAAAATCTAAATAAAATGACAACCTCACTTCTCCCGTTCCCGCCAAAAAGTCCCTAATTAAAAGTTATTTTGGAATTGAATATATATTTAGAGTAAAATGATAGACGTAATAAGAACGTAGACTGCGGATCACGTGCATTAAAAACGAAGCAACTGTAATGAGCTATACCTACTGTTTGATAATACGACCCATAAACGTTATGCAAGTCGATGGGTCGCCGTGTTTCTAGAACACGTCGCCATTTGGATTGAAATCATTGCTTTTTAGGCTGCTTTCTATAGAAACGGTGGCCGATCAGGTTATTTGACGTAAATTTATGTATGTTGTCGTATAATAAGGTGCATCGCAAAACGTCATCACATTTTTACTGTCATTGTTTCCGAAGTAATATTTAATTTGTTTCGACGAAGCCATTTTGCACGCACGGTAACCAAACCGAGAGCATAGAAACATAACGGTTAGACAAAAGGTAATTTCAAGAAATGTTTCACAACTTAGAAAGAATGGGCGATGAAAGACTGACGAAGAAAATATGCAGAGCGAAAGTGAGTGGTAGAAGAAGCCAAGAGAGACCAAGGCTGACTTATGAAGATCAAATAGCCAGAGTGTTAGCGGATGGAAATGTCAAGGGCTCTCGCATACCTAGGCGAAAGTGTGTAAGGAGAATGATGAGATTTGAGGAAGCGAAAGAAGTATGGAAGAACTGCGACGCTTGGCGCCGTCCTCTCTGACTACCCCGTTAGGGATACAGCGTGAGGATACATTCTACGACGACATGTGTTAAGAAAAATATTATTGTGGCACGATACGGAGTCCATGTTTTTATAGTGCTTATGCCTCATATATACATATGTATATAAATAAATATAATAATATAAATAAAATGCAAATAGCATGACATATCCATCTATTGTCAACTTTCAGTAACAAATTCGAAAATGGTTATTTTCCAATATTATTAAAAAGTACTCGGTAGAAAATAAACAAGTTACACAAAATAGCTCTTTTAACATTTGGAATATTTTCAGATTATATTTGATTATTTTTTTTACTTAGTTTTTTTGTTTCTAATGTGCACCCTACTTTTTTTTTTAATTTTTTAATTTTTTTGAAGAGGCAACGACTCAGTTCCAATGCCTCTCAATTTACAGAGAGAGCAACACTGATATTCTGTCGCGCCTAAATGTGATGGTACTATAAATAAATAAATACTAATTTATAATAAAATGATGACCATGTACTATAGAAACAAATAAATAAACAAAATAATATAAAATAATAATAAAATAATAAATAAGATAATATAAAGATATAAATAAATGAAATAAATAAGTCGTGCAACCAAAGAATAGAGAGTATACCTCCAAAATTACATCTCGCGCTATCGAACAGCCACTCAGGACCTCTACCACTATCAGGGCTTATTCTGGTCTAACAACAACCACTTTTTACATTTTCATTTAAAAGTTGCCTTACAGAGGGAATTTCTTAAAGGTGGGGTAGATTATTCCAACACTTTGTAGCCTGATAGCGGAAACTACCTTCGAATGTCCTAGTTTTATGAAATGGTGTGGCCAGTAAGACGCCATTCACCCTACACCTACTTAAGAGTAATTATGTTAAACAGTCAATGAACCCGCATAATTTTGCACGAAATGCTCACATCCCATGTAAGTAATAGCAAATGTCGTACACCTTTGAGTGGAGTACATACTAGCTGTAATTTATTGCATTGTATGATACTCTGTTGATGTAGCTTATAAACAAACAAATAAATTAACATAATACATTTAAAAAATCGGCATTTATAAAGTAGAATCATAGATCAATAAGTCCTATAGAGTATATACGACGCTTATAAGGGCACTTACGACTGCCTATAGTTTATTAATATATTACTTAAATGGCGACCACGCCCATATCTCCTTGCCATTCCGCTCTCAAATATTCGACATCCGGTTTCCATTCACCCAATGAGACTGCAGCACACCGTCACTCACTCCGCATGATTTCGACACGTTCGTTTTCATTATAAAATTACTCAAGTCGTCGGCTTAGTAGAATAAATGAATTTATAATGAAATATCCACTGAATAAAGTAAAACAAGTAAGTTAGCATTTTTGAGCTCATTTTGTATCGATATAAATGCCAGCATAAATTCATTTACCATTTCATTAACTCATGTATTAAATAATACAATTATCTCTCAATCGTTACACCAATTAACTTCGTGTTGACCAGCACACAATTATTTGCTAGCAAATAACATACGAATTTCATTTCCTGTAATTTTAAACAACGATTTGATACACTTATTTACTTTATTTCCTTGAAGTATTCCCCTGTGATTAATAAGGTTAAGTAACGTTAACGTTGTGGTCAGCTATTGAATAGGTAATCAAATGTCATCCATATTGAGGATATTCTTATTTTATAAAGCATATTTGTCGTTGACAACGGTTATTATGCAAAGGCTTTAACCACTTAGCAAGTATATCAGAGACAGGGCTATCTACGAAAGGAAAATGGGCGACGAAGACGTACAATACGCCTGAGTTGAAGGAGCAGACTTCGTGGTAACAATATGGCTTCCACATTCTTTATGATGTGACTGGATTATGTCTTAAGATGCACGTGCACGTATGAAGTTTGTTTGACGACTGGTGTGGTATTACGAGGTTGCTAGGAAAAGCAATGGTGTTCATCTATGACGTGGATCTACACAGCGGCAACAGTACGCACGCGATCCCGAAGGATTTGCTGAGGACGAAAAGTTTTTATGAAAAAATGTCCACATAGTCCAGTGACTTCTTCAGGAGTACATATTTATTTAAAAATTTCTCCGTGTTACTGAGAGAAGGACTTATCACGCTAATTTAAAAATATGGCCTTTTAAATTGAATTGATCAGGCTATGGATCTGGAATTCTTGTGACATATCGTTTTTATCCCAAAGATTCTAAGAACTACTGAAAAATAAAAATCATATTTATTTCTCGGGTATCTGGTTTCTGCCCACACACAGTCGCTAAAGATACAATGTTTTGCAAGTTATTTTCCAAAAGACTTGACCCAAAAATTATTTATAAGAAACTTGTAACCACGTTTTTTTCCCGTATTTTTTGCACAAACGTCTCTGTTACATCACCTCAGCTTAATACGCTCGGGGGCCAACACCCTCTTCGCCTAAACAGTGTCGGTCTACAAGCCAATTTAGATCGTATCATAGGTGAGCTCCGGATCAACATTGCACGCGCAGCCGTATCTAATAACGCTGTACAAACAAACAAACAAACAACACTTGATAGCTGCGTGATTGCGTATGAATTAATAACAATTTCTCTATTTCTCTCGTATCACGTTTTCGTTTGTCTAGTAGATATCAAAGCTTCTTTACGTTTTTATAAGAATAAAACGAATAAAATATTATGAAATAGAATAGAAAAACGGAAATAAAATAAGTTGACATTTTCAGTGATACTATTACAAAGGACTACAACCGCGACAACCTAATTAAATAAATTGAAAAGTTAATATTTGTTTTACATTAACGATTTTTTGGTTTTTCACTAAAATCTACTTATAATTTAAAACAATATCTCACAGTGCATACTATTAAAAGTGCGATTTTTTAAGCTTCCGTTTCCGTCAAAGATTCCGTTACAAACATACATAGGTACAATATTTTTAACGGAATCTTTGAACGAGATTTTTACCCACTTCAAAACGTCAGATTAAACTTTGCACACTTATTAAGGACCGATGATAATACAATAATTTGATATTGAAATGAAAAATTTTGGAAAAAATTTTTTGATTCGATTAATTGAAAAAAAATGTTCTATCCTGTGGAAGCTTCCATTGAATTCAGTCTTATAATATGGATTTTGGTAAATTTTTATTCAACGAAATAACAAAAACAATAGTTTAAAAAAACCAAAAAAGCACGCTTTAAATGGAAACCGAACTAAAACGTAAAAAATAATGGTTATCTATTAAGATGTTGTTTAATAGTGATAAAAATTCCGTTAACTCAATATAATTAAACGCTTTTTACTAAGTTTAAAATAAGAATAAAGTGATTAACAAAATAATAATTTTATTGTAAAAAGCGTGAGGTGCATAATATCAATTGTTAAAAATATTTTATTTGTAGCTTTTCAGAAAGCTTAAAAGTAAGCTTAAAAGTAGAAAGTAGCTTAGCTTAGAATTATTAAAAAAATAAAGTAAAAAGCTCCCTACGCTTTTTACGATAAAATCATTTTTTTGTCAATCACTTTATTCTTATTTTAAACTTAGTACAAAGCATTTAATTATATGTCAAAAGCACTCGCATACCTAGGCGAAAATGTGCGAGGAGAATGATGAGATTTGAAGAAGCGATAGAAGTATGTAAGGACCGCGACGCTTGGCGTTTCGTTCTCTCTGACTACCCCGTTAGGGATACGGCGTGAAAATATGTACGTATGTATGTATTTAATTATATTGAGTTAATGGAATTTTTATCATTATTAAACAAAATCTTAATAGATTAACATTATTTTTTACTTTTTAGTGCAGTTACCCTTCAAAGCGTGTATATTTAAACTATAATAGTATTTTTAAACAATAATTTTTGTTATTTCGTTTAAACGCTTTGAAAAGTGCTATAGTACAACTGTACATAATTAAAATTACAATATTTTTTGTTATTAAATGTAAAAAATAACCATGAAAATAATTAGTGAAACTTCATTGTTTTTTCAGTATTAGTAAAAATTTATTACCTTCATTATATCGTTACAAATAGTGACGTAATATATTTGCATTTTCTCGATATTTTCGTATTTGATGTAATATGAAGGATTTTATTCATAAGTTCTGATATAGATGTTCCTCTACTTCATCAATATCGGACCCGCTTTGTCTGCTCCGGAATTGAGATAAACGAGCATCGGAATAGTGTTGAGGATCAAACCCAATTTGTGAGTTGCAAATTGAAGAGGGAACAACGTGCCTATAGATGCACATGTCAGGGAACGTGTGTATGGTATGTTAGATATTCATACCAAATCATATACATAGAATGATATGTATAAGTATTTTAGTGATGTGCCTTGTTAATCATTTTTTTGAGGTTTAACCCTAGAACCGTACCCATATTAACAAGGACGTAAACCGTATCCTGAGGTGCAAGTATACCCCTTCGAATTAAACACATTTTTTACAGAAGTTTAAACTTTTTTTAAAATAAGAAATATCATTGTTTAACATTACTGTTAATCTTCAATTTACAATAATACAGTATTAGGCAAAGGAATTCTCCGGAAGTGAAGAAGTTTTAAAAGGATCTAAGTGTTTCATTCCAAAATTGAAAAAGGAACGCCTACGGAATTACCTGTGTCCGTCGGTCTGCCTGTCTTTTCTAGGAGACTATTTGTTGCAATTAGCTGAAATTTGAAACAATTATAGTAAGTGTTGGCCCCAAGACAGATAAGCCAAAGGTTTATTTTCGGGCTTCATTAGATAGTTATAGAAAAACTTTTCAGGGCCGTCGTGTGGAGATTCAATGACGACATTATGCTACGAATTCAAAATGCATAACACATTCTAATTATTTTTTAGTTTTTTGAAAATACGTGTCTAAATTACTGTTACCCACCCACATTATCTTAAATCTTATATTGAAGAAACATTATCAAGTCTATTTGATATAATATTAGATGCAATTCCTTTTACGTAATGTTTAATATTACGAATTTTATATTGCGGTTGGGAGTACTTTTTATTTTTTGTATTTCAAAATTACTCTACAACGAACTTTGTTTTGCGGTTGACGGTTAGTAAAAACCGACTGTACGGTCATTATAACTGCAGTACTACTAATTGCAGTAGTACCACTTACGCTTGACCAGGTTTTGTATTAGGAAATTGTTATTATTACGTTCATAAGTATTATTAGGTATAAAAAGTTCTGATAATAATCTCTTGGGTAATTCACTAAAGTAAGAATGCTGAAAGTCAACATTTCTAACAACGTTTCCAATCTCATATGTTAGAAGTAAATAAATAATTTAAGTGTTCAAAAATTATTAACATTATAAATGTAAATAGGTAGAAATTCAATTCGACATGTTATTGCTTCAGGCGCGTGTTATACGTATGTAAATTTTATTCGTATGTCCCAAAACACGTTTACTATCCTTAGAAATGCCATATTGCCAACCCTCGACATGCGAAATGTGTTGTAATATTGTAAAATGTTTCGTAAAACACACAAGACAAACTCCTACCGTCTCAGCTAAACATTCTTACAATGAAATTTATTATTCCCTTGATACCTGAATAGGGGCCATGGATGAAATTGAAATTCTATAATCAAAATAAAGTGTTGTTGATATAAATCTTGTTAGAGTTTTTTAAGACGAAAACATCTGTAGCAAAGTGAAATGACATTGTGATAGGCAGCATGAACCTACAACAAAGCAATTAAAAGTATTGACCAACTCTAAACTGCGTCCAAAAGATTATTATTAATAACAATACTAAAAAGTTTCCGTTTAACATGTTTCATACAAAATTATAAAATATTACTCATGAAAACAGAATTGTATTTTGTTTGCACCTTACCATACTAAAACAGGAAATAATCATGAATCACAGTGAGGCAAACATGGCGGCCAATGCAAGAAAATCAATCGGCATTCCAAGGTTCAACAAAAAAAAACTAGAATTGAAAGTTTGTATTTTTTTAATTTACAGCTATTTTTTTCTGCAACGAATTTCGTAGTTACCCGTTTATTTCACTAAATTGTATGGAAATCATAACTTATAATGACTACGGAAGACGAAACGTCTCACGACATACTTATATTGTCATAGGCGTTCACTTTACCAACCCAAGTAAAATTTAACAGATTCATACAAGCTACCGGAATACGAATCGTTTTGCAGAAGGGATTTTCAGGCAGGTAATAACTGGCTCCGGTCAACATTTAAGGGTTAAAATTGAGAAATCATTTCCACATACATATGAAAAGATAAATTCATATGCCGAATATACTAACATGGTTCAGGGACGTATAGAAGAAAAGAAAACATTTACAAATACACTCATGGTTGATTTTTTAAGTTTCCGTAGACTCAGAAGAATAAACCCTGTGAACTTGTGGTGGTCCTTGAAAACAGTCGACGTTGTCTGTGAAGTCATCATTGTAGTCAAAAATATGAAAAATTAACTATTAAGATTTCCGAGGTGTCCGAAGTAAGTGTTCGATTAAATTCGAGAATGGTAAATTGAACAGTAGCAGGGTAGTGTAATAATTAAATACAATAATACATTCGAGACAAGAATGAAACTTAAAGATTTCTATGGAGTCGAAAAGCAATTTCTTTTCTTAAAATTGGAGAAATTGCTTTGCGCCAACCACATATTTATATAGTGTTAGTTCCACATTAATTTTAATCACATAAAGTACCCACATGTGATATTTTGTAACATTTTAGTAACAAGAACGAGGGTAGAATGGATTTCCTGCGTGTAGTGGGGCTGCATAACAGCCTGATTTTGGTCTTATAAGAATTCGGTTGTTGAGAAGTCGTCGAATAGTCAAGTACACTTTATCAATTCTTCATCACAACTATTATTAGTTGTGATGAAGAATTGATAAAGTGAGATTCTTCATCACAACTATTATTAGTTGTGATGAAGAATTGATAAAGTGTTCAAGCATAAATTCTCAGTTAACGCTTTTAATTATTAAAAATAAACGTAGTTTAGATGTCAGTGCCGACATGCGTTTCGCTTTGAGCAGGTCTCAAACCAAGGTTTCTGCAGTTGTAAACAGCATGCAGTATCAATAATCGCATCAAAATATAATAAAATGAAATTTGAAATAACTTACATTAGAATATCTTGTATTGCGTCGTAACTGAGTAGTCATATATAGGGATACGGAAAAGGAATCGATTCCTGTAAGGTATCGATACTTTGCTTGCGATACTAAGTATTTTAAGTATCGATACTTTGTTTTCGATACTGAACCGAGTATCGATACTATTCGTTGGTATCGATCCTTTGTAATCTCTCTCTATATTATGCGTACTGTCAGAGTTCTACTTATATCCAAGGAATATATTAATTAATTAATGCGTGTAATCACATACATTTTTACATAGTTTATAGATTTGTGAATCTAAGTACGAGTGTTAATATTCCTTTGAAGAATCTCCAAATAAAAGTTTACCGCTGCGGAAATTTTCTCGTTTGAGATGACTAAGGACAAATATATTAGCATTAGTGTGACTGGGTAACTTTAGTAAAAGGAAAACAGGTATTATAATTTGATTTGATTATAGCGTAAAAAATCAATGCGAACAATATCAGCTAAAAAAATATTTTCATGGCAGTTGTCGGTGTTTTGATAGTAATCATTTCAAGAATAAGTAGCAAGTAACAACATTGGATTCATTTGGCCCGCATGTCATGCAAAGTTTTTGAAAATTGTTTTTAGGTATTTAGTATTTCATTATCCGTTATTATGTTATATTACATTTATATTCTTGTTAATGTTGACTGAAATAAATTAATACTTTTATTATACCGCCTCCATTATATATCTGATTGTTAAGTCTGAATAAAACTTAAAATTAAGCTTGAATACCATTTTTTTTAATAATGAAATCCAAAAGTATTCGATACCTTAAAGTATCGATACTTCTCTTTCGATACTTTGCATATCATCGATACATTTCATACGATACTAGTACTAAGTACAATATCGATACTTTGGTCACGATACCGTATCCCTAGTCATATACATAATATATTTAATTTAAGAAAACAAACGAAAGCTACATTAGGTAATAATATTTTTTAACATTATTCAAAATAATTACTATCATATTCATCTCCATCGCAATTTTCTATCGAAATAATATAAAGAAGAGTAAATAATAATTCGAGACCGTGGTACCACTTGCCTTTATTAAGATATTAAAAAACAAAGGAGAAGAGGTAAAAATAACATTCATAAGAGATATTATTAGAGGACTTGAGTTGATAAACGGGCTCTCTCACACGGTGTTAACACGATGATATATTACACAATTTTCTTTACGAGCAAAACGGATTTATAACAACGCAACGCTGCCGCTCCAATGAATTACCACGAACTACAAACTCACCGCAAGTTGTCACAAGTTTTTCATATAACTTATCGTATTATTTACTGCTGTTGTGTTGTTGAAAATCCGCTTCTAAATTTTTATTTATATTCAAGTAATTTTTTCATATGCTGCAAGATATTAAATAAGCGAAAGCGAAATAATACTAGATCGGAAAAAAAATGTAGGATGAAAATGGCACTCAATCAATTATTATTATTTCAATGTCTTTTAGTGTTTTTAATGTGTTAATAAAGGCAAGACGTACCGCGGTTTCCGAATTATTAATCAGTTTTATTTAAACCGTTACAAAAAAAACTGAATAATAATGATGAGCTGGCGAGAAACTCAATAAATTATTATTGTTTAAATTTATTAATATATCTAATATATTGGCGGCAAAAACATTGAAATTCTCGCTTGGCAGTTCCGTAGGTCGATTGACTGAATTTAATAGGTGAATGGTTAAAAATTATAATATTGACCAAATTCGGTTATTAAATTAATATTAGTTTTATTTCAGTCGTTGAAGTAAGTTATTACTGAAATAATTTTTTTTATTGAATTTAGTAACCGAATATTTATTAGTGTAGATTAAAAAAAGTTCGAAACGAAAGTAAGTCGTTTGTAATCGATAAAACAGAACTCAACAGAGCTGTACTCATATAATGGTCTGACCGAATTAGTTTAAGCCCGCTCCTAAAAGGATTGATAGAACTAAAACTCATTGACCAACTTGGCTCGTTCAGTACTCCTAAACATTGATCGTATTAGATTCGACCGAATGACCGATCGTTCATTAGGTGAATGTCGATTATATTTTGGTAAAGTATATTTTTACGCGGAATCCTATATTATATAGCCTCCAATCGCATTAAATTCGATCATAATATCAGAAAATAAGTAGAACAGTCGTCATAGAGAAAAAAGAATGCAAACGACCTTCATAAAAATCGTTTGGTACCTAGGGCTCCAGTTACAACCAGTTATTGCATACCAGTTATTGCAAGTTTTAGTTGTTTAGTAATATTGGAGTTATAATCAAAGTAACAAGAGAAATATTACTTTTTATTTAAACACACTGGTTTAAATTAGTCATTTTTTATTAACGTTTTATGAAATTAAGTCAGCTTCATTCTTTATAATGCGAATTTTCATTAGTCAACCTCAATCTTTCATTGTGCAATTTCAGTATTTATAGGGATATATATATATTATATATATACATATTTACATACATATCTTCACGCTGTATCCCTAATGGGGTAGTCAGAGAGGACGGAAGGCCAAGCGTCGCGGTCCTTACATACGTCTTTCGCTGCCTCAAATCTCATCATTGTCCTCGCACATTTTCGCCTAGGTATGCAAGTGCTTTTGACATTTCTATCAGCTAACACTCTGGCTATGATCTTCATAAGTCAGCCTTGGTCTTCCTTGGCTTCTTTTACCACTCACTATCGCAGTGTAGTACTCTCTGCACTTCTTCTGCTCTGTACTTTTTAATAGTTTTCTAATACCACGTAATGTGATCTTGGTACTATTAATGATGAAGTGAGATTTAACAATGAACATTCCCATAGTAGTGGTGGCATAACTGAACGCAAAATGTTTCAGTCAGCAAAATTCATGAAACCAGTTAAGTAAGGAACACACACAGTATGCAAAAACATGGGTTTTGTAAATAAGATTTTTATCCTGTCGAAAAACAGATGACAGGTTTGTGTGCCAAAACAAAATTTAGTTTAAAAATAAAGTCACAGATACTTACTGTGAAAAATAGTTGCCAAAATAACATAAATAACATAATGAAACAATGTAATTAAAAATATCAACTTATTTTTTAAATTTTCTATGTGGAAATTTAAACACATAATAATTATATGTACGTATAATATTTTCACAATTCATTTTACAGTGTATACGTCGTTATGAAATTTTTAGTAACTATTGCAGTGGATATATTTTAAATATAAAATTGGATTTATTCTTCAAATTTCGTTATATTTACAGTGTCTGTAGTTTGAATGTTGCGCTTAAATTCAGTGATATTTTTATTAGATTGTTAGTTCAGTCTCTAACGAAAAATATAGTTATTTTCTTGTGTCTGTGGCTTCATATTTTATACATCAGGAATAAACTAGTTATTTTATGAGTTAAGGAAAAAAAAACAATGAAAATCTGTGAAATATCAAATAGTATAAGACAGCTGAATATGAAGAGAGAGACGAATTTCTTAGCATTCCATGGATAAACTGTGCGGGTGCCAGGTCCATCGTGTTGTCGTGAGAGGAGCCCGAAGCAGCGCCTGGGACATTCGACCCAGGAGTAGGTTTAAGTGGCCTCTTTACGATACGCATCAACACTTACCATCACTGCACTGACTCCTCTGCCTGCTTAACCAGATTTGGTAGGAGTCTGTCAATGCCGCTTTGGAAGTTCTTTCTGGTATAGAACTTACTGTAGTTTTTGATAGGCTAAGGTCTTTAAGTAGGTTACGTAATTATCGAGAAAATACGTATTCCAATACTTTTCCAAAACAGTGCTTATAATTAAGTAATAAAAATTCTACCGAACTTGTAGGCATAAACAATAATTATTCCATTCCAAAAATTAACTTATCCATATCTGGTTCCCTTTTTTTTCTATACCACAAAGGAGATAAACAAACGTACGGTCCTCCTCATATTAAACGGTTACCGTAGTCTATACATACACATTTGATACACTAGAGGTAAGAATCGAGCGCTGACGACTCCGTTAAAACCTTTTTTCACCCTTTTTGAAGAACCGCCATACTGTTGTTCTTTAACTATGTAATATAATTCTCTTGCAAAAAACCTTTGCTATCTGTACGCTAAAATATTTTTAGTCAAAAGTGTGTTTGCAGTGTGATTTTGTTGTACCTTGTCTGTATGTACACCCCAAATAGGAAATAGCGTGAATTTATTTATGCAGGATTTATTTTTCTAATTCGCTATGTACGTAAACCAATACGGATAAATCTACAGGCAAAAGTAATAATATATAAGACAGAATATAAAATAAGGCCAAGACAAAGACACGTCACCAAAAAATATTAAGAACACATTTCATTCCGTCACGTACCAGCCTAATATTACAGAGACAATCATAAAATGAAACATCATAAGGGGAATAAAAACTGAAAAGAGGTCGTAACGACCAGGGACGGGGCCCTAACAAATCGGTGGTCATTTCTCAAGGTTATAGCCAAAGGGAGTTCGGGGTATTTTAGGCCCCTTGGAGAAAGATAGTTCGACTTCTCATTGTGTGCGAATAGATGATAACGTTGCATATTCGATTTATTACTTTGGTATCGTAGTGGTCAATGGTATTAGTTATGCAATGATTTTTATACACTCATGCGTACCAATTACTTAAACAATATTTATATTTGTAGCTATTTCTCCCCCGAGATTCAAATTTGTTAACTCAACGAAGCGTCCTTAGAAAAGTACTGACCTCAGAATCTCGTTACGGTGCTAATTTCCAAAAAGTAGTATAATTTCTATTTAAATAAATTAATTATAATTAGGTACATATATATTGTACATATTTGTAAATAAAGATATTCATTGTGGTATTAGTAATGGCTGAGGAACCACAGCACTCAGAGCTCGAATCTCGGTTAATTTAAAAACTTTTTAGTGTTCTATGCTTTAAAAGGAAAAATAAAGCTTTACCCTTATAAGATTTCCGCATGAGATCCCTCATGTGTCTGTCTGTATGTCTGTATGTCTGTCACATTTCTTTTTATACTGTACTGTTATACGTTATATAGCGAGTCCATTGCAATTGCATACAAACTATTTCGATGACGTTGCATTCAAGTTCCAATTACAATTTACGTAACGATTTAGCATTTCCTCATAATTCTGATTTCATATTTACGACAGTCTGGTTTTGAACTTCGCGACGGACACATACTTAAAATTCTGGTGCTTTCTAAAATTGAAATAAATTACGTCTTTCTCAAGAGAACATTTTTTTTTAAAGTTCTTTAGGACCCGCCCGGTAACAGTACGGCAAAGCCTAGCCTGGTGGTAGCCTATGGATGAATGCAACACCAGAGGCGTCACTTGCGTGTTTTCGATCCTGTAAGGAGTACTCTTAATTATCTTTTTGATTAACCTTATGCTGTAGTTATTTGGGAAAATCTCGACAGGGAGCTCATTCCACAATTTGATGGTTCATGGGGAAAACTCCTTTGAACACGCACAGTGCGTAACCATTAAAGTCTCCAACTCCAGCAATGAATTCGATAAGTCACAGTTATTTCATCACGATCACAAGATTTTGTTAAATACGCGGTTGGGTTTTAGGGCTACAAATTTTATTTTCATTTACATTTTTTAAATAGGAAAAATTTCGCCGTATATTTATTTGTTTCCCCAATGTTCTATTTGTGTATACTACATTTTTGAATTAGCCTTCTCAAGTTCTCTAATTCGATATCCATCATGATGGGATTTTTCAGTCATCGATTTCATGATGTATTGTGGACGCGATCATTAAAGACGTTAATTAGATAACTGCGCACGCACGCACACACATTTGCATGAACACAAATACAAACGAAACCCTTCGTTCTGCTTCACTGTCATCGATAAATAGGTGTCTTTATCCACTGTCACTCCTAGCGCTGGGCAATGAAATTACGAATTTGTGACGTCGAAGTTCGTTAATGTCGTCTCCTGTATAAGTCCACTATCGAAGCAATAACTATATGAAGTAATATAAATAGTAACATAAGAAGTACTATAAAGTAATATAAGAATTAAAAAATAAGTAATACAGAAAGAAATTCTAAACCATAAGAAGCAATAACTCTTACATTTCTTAATGAAATTCAATTTATTTTTTAGCAGAAAAGGGGAGAAGGAAATATAGTAGGTACTCACAGTCTTGATACTCGGTTTTATCCTGAGGTTTTGTCACGCAACGATATCTATGTGGTACTAGATTGTGTTCGAAACAATAGCTATGTTTTTTCGCCACCCAACTGAGGCTCCGGGACCACACCTGTCTCGCTTTCAATTCGACGTTTGTGCAGTGAACAACGTAGCACATTTTAGTTAATTTCATATTTAAAGCACTTGTGTAATACTTTTGTAATAATTACAAAATTAATGCTCAGTTTAATATTAGACTGCAAAATATACATTTAAAAATATTTTTTAATGAAGGAAACATATTTTATCCCATATGTGCGAGATATCTTGGGAGGGTAGTTCGAAAATCGGATGGTGGGTAGGAATATTGAGGATTACTCATTGTCACAATAATAATTATAAATTACCTCAATTGGACATAAAACATTGATACAATATACTGGTTTCAAAAATGACAACTAGATGAAGTAGTACGTACATACTCAATTTTATATTACAAAAATCTTATTAAATACCTACACAAAATGATTATCGCAACATCCTTGACTTTTCCTGATTAATGTTTTTCATTATAACATCTCTAAGAACTTTTTAAAACGATTTGTCTAATGGACAAGATCTGTCTTTTACAAAAAAGAAAGAAGTCTCGAAAAAAAAAGTGAACAGCATTTTATGTTTTATTTAAAAAATATTACTTTGTGATGCGAAGTTATTTTTATAATTAAATTATCGTTGCGGAATATATGCATATTATTTTATCTTTTATTAAAAAATCTTTTAGTTAAAAACAATGAAATGAGGTCACGTATTGACGTTTTACATTATTTACGCAGTTACATAATGATACAGTACTTTTCTGTACCGTTTCGTGTTTTGGTTTCAGGCACCGAAATATAAGAATAAATTTGTTCTATGGGTACCCCACAATGAACTGGGGGAGCACCCACTAGTATCTAGATTTCAAAACAATTAGGAAATTTATTTTCTCAAATTGATCTCGCCGGGAACCAAACCAGGGTCCTTTTGGAGATGCACTAACCACTGCATCAACGGATCAATCAATATACTTAATAAAATAGCATAGTCAAAGTATTTAGGAAACATTGCTCGAGAGATGTTAATAACGTTAACAAAGCGATTTTTTTTAGGGTTCCCTTAGCAAAATGACGAAAACAGAACCCTTGTAGTTTCGTCATGTCAGTCTGTTTGTTTATTTCATCGTAATTATTCATCTATCTTTACACATACTTAATAAATTTACTACAGATAAGTAAATTAATAATCCAAAACTAGAAATGAGAAACAATAAGTTAAATTAATAATAAAAAAAGAATGAATATTTTTTTGATCTTTTTCAATTTAACTTCTGCTTTATATTATTCGATTGCTACGAATCTTAAGTTAGCGCGTGTCTTCACTCTCACACTTAGGGGCAGCTTTGTAAAATGACTAGCAGCCCGTCTTGACTTCATCCGGGGTGAATACATATCTTCTGTCCATCTGGAATAACGTACCCTTCAAATGTTAAAAGAATTGTTCAAATAGATGTTTACATATAAACAAACTTACAAAATCCGATCCATCTCTTTATCATATTAGTATATATAATAGATTATATAGTTATATATGTAGATTCTCTGTATATCTCTGTATTCGTTTGTTTGGCGTACTTATCACTAAAGTACTATTACACGAAATTGACGAAGTTTCTACAGTTACGTTGCTAAAACTCGTAACGTCAAAACTGTACAATATTATGTTTTTCATTTACTTATCTGCTGTCTAGAAATTATGAGGTCTAAGCAGAGTTCTTTTTAACTGAGATGCATTTATATAGCGGGTTCAACCTACAGTGAATTTTTCGTTGACCATATCGAAAATTTTAGATTTAATTAAGGCTAAGGCGGTAGACGGCATTAAAAGCATTTTAATATGGTAATCTTTTCCAAATAGTTCCATATCTCATAGATAAAAAAAAAGAAAAGAAAAGAAAAAAAAGTTGAAACCGTTTGTAGTCAAATTCGTTTGGTACAGTTCGTTTAGCGTAGCAAAAAAAAATGTAATGTGTTCTAGATCGTGTATAATATATTTCTAGAAATTAGTTTTACAAGCTAATAATTTCATAATTGTAGTACAGAACTCTTAATGCGCAAGACGACTTGGTACTTAACCAAATATAGCCTTCGTTTTGTTATACGAAAGCTGGTTTAAAAAATTTATATTGCTGTATTGTTATACAGCGCGTGAAAATAGACGCGCTTGGCTGTCGCGACGTAGATAGTGGTCAGCGAATATTAAAATGAAGTCACGGTCCGGAAAGCACAAGAAATTTTATTTTCATTCCATGAATTATTTCTTCAAGTAAAAACGAATAATATATAAAATTATTATCCACAATTCACAAGTGGCATCGTTTTTAAAATATATATTTACAGTCGATGTGTTTTGCAGTCGTAAACGTATGTCAGGCTTTAGGGCACGGGTGGGCTGATGTTAAAATAAATACCGGTTACATAACAATGTTTACTGAGTTAATATAATTCATCTGAATAAAGCCGACGTAGATTTCCAGTACTTATTTGCATTTTTATGGCAATCACTGTGGTTTTCGTAAACATTAATATTAATGTAATATTAACAATGTTTACTCACTCTAATTCTTCCTGATAACCCACGAAAAAGGCTAAATATAACTAAATTTTATTTTATTTTTTAATTTTGACTGATATCGAAGTTAAAATTTCGAATTCCACAGCATTATTAACAATTCCTTCATTTACAGTTTAATAGTTCATACATACATACATACATACATACATATCTTCACGCTGCATCCCTAACGAGGTAGTCAAATAGTTCAAAATATATAATTCTAATTAAGGAGGAGATTATGACTATCTCGTTCTATTTTGTCATCCGCCAGCGCAAAAACTTTTTACTACAAGCGACGTCAAGCGATTTTGTCAAGTGTGATGTGGAAATGCACAATTATATCATATAGTAAATTATCCAAAAAAGGTAGTAAAAATTGAATTAAATTTTAAAAATTGACCAGCATTCTATATAGTCCGAACGAATGGAACTACTTGGAGCAATAAGTTCGGGCCAAGACACTGAGCTGTAGTATGATGATGAAATTGTGGCATAGTGTTTGTGCAGATCGTTCAAATGCTTTGCATCATTAGAAACGTCTGATAGAAAAAAAAGTTGTCTTTACATTTTTATTGTCGACGGGTGCATTAGAGATTTTCGAGGACTTTTGAGTGAGACGTCTCAACGAACGGACGAGTCACTCCTGCTTTGGGATTACCACGATTCTAGCAATTATAATAACAGGATCTATAATTATGGCCAACAACATGCATCTTGATGTGACCTATTTCTGTCCGACATATTCGCATGTTTCTTATTTTGTTAAATGAAAACTTCATTGACATAAATCAGTACAGATATATATTAACGTTAATATTTATAAACTTAAAACTAAGCATTATCTTAAATAATAGACTTCCTCAAAGTTGCCGCTTGGAAAGCTGTAATTGCTTAAGGTGCCCAGCAGACTGGCAGCATTACCTCTTTGAATAGCCATTCATATGTATACACTAATCTAATACAACAATAGTAAATGAACTGTATACGTATAAGCTCTTACGATCGTAACTAAATTGCACCAGTAAAGCGCACTATGTAACACAATGTCAAACTTTATTGTTTTACTTCCTCCGCAACAATACTTCTGTCATTAAATTATTACTAGACGCAGATGCAATAAATTCCGACCGTAATCTAACAAACTAAGAGAAAGTGCACGTAAAATGGGGCATTTAAAATTTATCGTCGGAAAATATTACCACTTTTGGACCAAGGAACCCGCTAACTCTGCAAACTAATGTTGCAGGCAACTCGCCTCCGAATAAAAAGGAATGAGCTCGCATAATATTCCTGCGGGGAACGTAATCTTGTTC
Organism: Zeuzera pyrina; assembly: GCA_907165235.1. NCBI lineage: Eukaryota > Metazoa > Arthropoda > Insecta > Lepidoptera > Cossidae > Zeuzera > Zeuzera pyrina. The sequence goes on from OU015624.1 coordinate 18,991,992, forward strand.
GTAAATATTTTTTTTATTTTTAAAATGCTTGTTATAGGTTGCAGGATGAGGATAAACACAGCGATTTCAAGTCAAAAATAAAGGGAGTCAGCAGTGTTTTGTTACATGTCGTGTATGTAATAAAATATATACATATTATGCACTACGTATATAATATAATCTATATCTATGACAGAAGATTCTAACCGACTGATTCATCATCGCCCAGCCTAAACTACTTGCAGCTACAAATATGAAATTTGGAGTGTGACTTCCTTTTGTACGTATCTATGACATCGTTTAAAAAATGCGTGACTGTTGCCCGCGACTTCGTTCGCGTGGTACCCAAGATATATAAAAGTGTTATATTTTCGCCTCGTGCAAGGTTAGAAAGAAAAATACACATACATACATAATATACATATTATGTATCCTTACGCTGCATCCCTAACGGGCTAATCAAAGAAACGGTCTGTAAGTATTGCGGTCTTAACATACTTCTTTCGCCTCTTCAAATATAATTATTCTCCTCAAATACTTTCGCCTAGGTGTACGAGTGCGTCGACATTTCCTTACGCTAATACTGACTAATTGGTCTTCATAAAAAAGATGCCTTGGTTTTCCTCGGCGTCTGCTACCTCTCACTTTCGCTCTAAAGGACTATGTAGAATGGTTATTTGCTATAGTACAAAGAAATAGACTTACTATACGGAATTAGTGTAGACCAGGGGTTCCCAAACTTATTTTGTCTACTGCCCACTTTAAGAATAAATTATTTTTTAGCGCCCCCATGTTTTCACTTACTGAAAAACCACTATAACTTCAAATTAAATTAATTAATTATTGTGAGCTATATTAGCGGAGATTAAACATTAATTCCAAACGAGACTTTTACTATAATCCGCAAGAGTTAACTTGAAACCTAAGCGCAGTAGGTAATACACAAGGCGCTCAGGTCTCAAGTTAACTCTTACGGGCTACACCTGCCAATGAGAATGATTATTCAAACGCGTATCTTTTACAGAGTATCTTTTATTCAAAATAAAACAAATGTAATCGATCCTTATATAAAAACTAACGTGAAGGATGAATCTGATGCTGTTTAATAAGTTTGTATCAACAAACTTCAACAATCAGGTTCCAATTTAAGGACAGTCGCAAGTCGCCACGTTTGGTAACATGCAAACGATTTCTCTTTTTAGTAAGCAGTGATTTTTATTTCCTCGTTTGTTGTCAATTCCGTAAATTCTTCTTCCAGCTGAGGTGACATTGCTGTGTTGACATTTGAAAACGGATCCAACACCCAGTCTGATATTTCCAAGTTCAAAATGTCCTGGTATCGTTCGGTGAAGTCAATGTGGAGGTTTTCCAAATGTTGGTAGTAGGCAAACAATTCGTCGTTACTGCATGATACTGATAAATTCGGAAAATTGTGAAACTCACGTCTGCCCATATTCTTTTTGTGTAGAAGCAGTTTGGCTGCGAAAGCAGCAACGACGTATTTTGTTTTAATTAAATTTAGTTGATCGCCTTGCAGTTGGAGATTCATGTCGTTGAGCAATTTATACAGGTCTGTCATGTAAGCTATATCATTCTTTGATGTAATGAGCTTGTCGTGCAATTCTGTATCTTTAGTTTCCAAGAACTCTATAACAGAGTCAAACAGGTTGTAAAATCGAGTCAGACAATTGCCTCTTGGTAGCCAACGAACTTCAGTATGAAACAACAAACGTTTGAAATCCTCGTCATTAGTAACACAAAGCTGATGAAATAATCTATCATTCAAAGAGCTGTTGCGGGTTTTATTGACTGCTTTGATGACATATTGCAGTGATTGAAATAGTCGTTCACTTAAGTTTCTAGCAACCAAATGTTGTCTATGAATAACGCAATGTACAGCAAGGACATCTGGAGTTTTATTTTTTAAGTACGCTATGAAGCCTTTATGGCACCCTGTCACAGCCGGAGCGCCATCCGTAGCAACTGATGTAATATTTTTCAAGGGAATCTCTTTCTCATCATAAAACTTTTCCAATGTATTGAATATGGTTTCGCCTTTTGTATCGGTCTCTAAATTTCTAGCAAAGAATAGTTCTTCACATATTTTCTCATCTTTAATAAACCTCACGTAAGACAGCAACAATGCTTCATTAGTTGGTAAAGTGGACTCATCAAGCTGAATTGAGAATTGACTTGTCCTCAGGTGATCACACAATGATCCTTCAATGTTTTCAGCCATTTCATCAATTCGTCTAGAACTAGCACAGAACTATTACTCAAAGGAATTTTTCGGATAATATCTGCGGCTGGTTTATGAAGCACTGTAGTTATTATTTCCTTTATTGCTGGCAAAATTAACTCTTCTCCGATGTTATGTGGTTTGCCTTTTTGAGCAATTAACAAAGAGATATTGTACGAAGCTCGAAGTCCGTCGTCATCTTGCTTAGCAGCCGCCGAAAATAGTTTTGCTACACTTGGCTGAGTATTATGCTTCTTCTCTAGGTCTTGAAAATATGCTACATTCTTGTCTTTCTTATCTGGATGCCTTTTATTCAAATGATCTTGCAGTCTTGAAGGCTTCATTGCTTCATTCGAAAATGTTTTTAGACATAGAAGCCACAAAGGCGACGATGGGTTTGTCGGATTTTCAATGAATCCGAATTTAATATATTCCGCACAGTATTGCCGTCTCTTCTTTTTTACTTCCGACATTGTTTTGTTTTGAGAAATACGTAAGTAAGTGTTGAACTTAAGTACTGCTCATCTATTGCGCGCGAAACCGCAAATGAAAATAAAATAAATATTACGTTGTTTATATAGGATTGCATAAGCAGCACGTACCGACAGGAATAAAACAAACATGCATAAACTCGTTTATCTCATTCGACGCTCAATCGTACTCAACAAGTCAGAACAAGTATTCTATGAACCAGCCGATTGATACAGGAATGCACAATTCGGGTTATTTAACAAAAACTTGTTAAAACATGATTGCCCGCGGTCTATTATCTACGAAAATTACCTATCTGGGAGTACTAATAACTATTAAAATGCGAAAGTGTGTCGGTTGCCTTTTTATTTGTTTGTTTGTGTTTACTTTCATTTCGAAACGGAACGACCGATTGACATGATTTTTATTTTGTATATTCAATAAAACAGGACAGATATATGAACTACGCGGAGAGAAATATCGAACCGAGTTTGAGCAATCTTTTAATTAATGTTAGTTGATGTTCACAAGTTGTAGTTGAGAGTCGAGAGCTCATGCAGTCGTTGTCTAAGATGCCTCCTAGCTAAATGAAATTACAAATCACCCCCAGGCCTCTACACAACGCCCCTATTTTTTTTCTGGGTCTCTTATCGCCCCCCTTTAGGCCTGCAGCGCCCACGAGGGGGCGTTATCGCCCACTTTGGAAAAGGCTGGTGTAGACGATGGATTAAGTCTAACTTGGTATTATCTGGTTGTACTGTGTCTTTCAATAGTTATTAGGAAATAAGGCGTCAAAGCCCGATTTCGTCGTAAATCCCTAATGGGAAATGGCGTGACTTTATGTAGGTTTCTAAGTATATATATATTTGTTTAATTATGTAAAAAGAAACAAATAAATAAATACAATTATTTATTTGTTACATGTAAGAGTGATTACTTCTTAAGAGAAGAAAATACGTAAATACGAAGAAAATATAGAAAACATTTCTCGCTCGCGCGCTTCATTCGTTTGTACAATAGTTCGTTCGCAAGTTGGCGTGAAAGTCTCACGTTCAATGGCAACCACTTGGGTATCCGCAGGCAGCTCACAGATAAGTGAATTGTACAGAGAGCATCTTACGTGATGCTTGGCATTTGCGCGCTAACGTCGTACTGCAGCAGCAACTTTTTAAAAATACGAGTATTTGAAATTCTACATTCAGATAAAAGCAAATATTATATCTGAAGTTATTACAAAACTTCTTAAAAATACAATACATACGTTAATTCTTTTATTTTTATTATTACTGAAATCACAATCGTAATTGTATTTACAAAAAAAAATTGAATTTTTGATTGATTATTGAATTTTAAAAATATTTTTTTTACATTGAAAGAAATTAGAAAACAGGTCCTTTTGTTGGTTTTGTTACATGTATTAGTTTTCTTTTGGGTAATATTTTTAAATAATGTAAAATGTAATAAATAACTAGGGGAAATTACTAAAATGGTATAATTATATAGTACAAAAAGACAGCTTTATAACGTATATTAGACTGCACAGTTTCCCGACTACAGTATAAACCACGTAGACAGTACACAGGCGATTTATTGGGAAATAAAACGTTTGTCCATTAAATAAAATATGCGTAAGTGATATCCACCGTTAGTACGTTGTTAAGTTCACCAGTACGATAGTAAGAGGTCAAGAAGCTTATGGTACCAAGACTGGTTGTCTTGAAGTTCATGAATTAAATATATATAATAAATTATACCTTGTAGTTCTGTAAAAAAAAAATTCTGTAAACACTTAAAAAAATATTAATTTATTCTTAATTAATCGACAAAAATAAATATTTACGTTATTTTTTGTTCAAAAATTTTTCAAAGTAACCATATTTTTTTATTTATTTGTGCTGTAGGTGTATAGTAACAAATATGTACTCTATCAGATAATTGTAGCAATTGTTGTAACCCAAACTAAGCGAGGCTTCGAGGGAGAAAATTTCGTTTCCGTAATTGACTTGGGGCCTAGACAGGTGTATTGCTCAATTGTCGTAAACGCTAGCAGAATAGAATGACAAATACCATGTAATTTAGCGTAACGAATTTTAAATTGGTAGTCAAACGTTATTAACTTTTTTGTATATCAAATGACACGTAAAGTAGTGTGAAAAAGTAGCCAAAAGGCATTTTTGACAAGCAATAACGACGGCAAGCGTTTCGATTGTACGAAGCGTTTGCCACTTGTCTAGCACTCTGATCGGGAGTCGAACGTGGAACCCCAGAATTATATATCATGGGCAAGATAAACGACTAAACAAGTGGATGCAAGTGGATACTTGATGGCACCAAGACTGAGGCCCATGGATATAAACAAAGTCAAGATTATAAAAACACTTCACGCAAATATGATGCAACCCTAAGGACTACAATTTTGTGCTCCTTGTGCCAAAAATTTCACCGATTATCTTTCGTACGATATCGGAACACAAAAATGCAGGTATCGTTGTTTGGCGGCAGGATGAGCGAGTAAGATGGTGGTAGCAACTCGGACGAACCCTGTACAAGGTTCTACCAGGAAAGTTTTCACTTTTCTATTAGTATAATATATTAATGTATAAATCATAAATTTTCAGTATCTCTGTAAATCATAAATTTACAAGTACCATGCATTTTTTATTATTTACCTCTTTTTAAATTTATTCAGTCTTCATTTGTGTCCTACGGTTGGACACAAAACTTACTCGTAATTTTCTCCCTTCTTCGATAGACATCGCAACTTTCTGCCATTTTTTCAAATACCCGTAGAGGATCCCTCCATTCTGATGCGATTAACAAATTAAATATTATGAACACCTACTTAAATAACTCGACAACACACGTTAATGTAAACCACAAAACAAAATATAAACTCGAAACCAAACAAAATCGTAAGCTAAAATTTTACGCGCAAAAGTTTTTGGTGCCGTTTACTCGTAACGACGAATCGGCAGTTTCCGAATACCGTTCACCGGCAATCCGAAATCGATTTAATCACAGGCATCATGCAAAGTTTCCGAACAAAGTTTGTTCAAACTTTGGAATTGGAACAAATTGGAGCAACGTGGCCTGCGGCTAGATATTAATGGTAGATTCATGACGCCAACTCTCCGTTGTAATTTTTCCTGGAAATAGTATTCATCCTAGAAGTGTATATTTATCACGTGACATCCCTACCTCTCAAAAATTCTTAGAATTCATACATAGGTCAAAATGACGAGGACGAAAATTTCCTCTATCTTCAGCCATCGGAGTTCAAATGCTTATTATTAGATTTTTTATGTTAAATCTTTCATTTACGAATATATTTCCATGCTGGTCTAGGAGAGAAATATGTAAAGTATCAATGTACCGACATGGAACTATTATCTAAGTTTTTTCCTTTTACAACAAACCGATAATATGGTAAATCAACACTTTCCAGTAACTCTTAATCTGTAATAATCCAAGGCGACAATTCTGTTTTCCAACTGGGTACACAACTTAGACACTGTCGTGACATTTGTAATCAGATTGTACGGTGTTGAAACACGGAATAAGTTTGCGTTTCAATCCGTGTCACTAAATATATCAGCAGAAAATACAGTGTCGAGCGACAGGTAGATTAATTGATCATAAGATTCAAACTATGAGATTTATCGAATAAAGTTGTGGGACGTGACCATTAAAGATGGTGAATCTGTCAAAGGAACTTTTAGTGGAACTGAATGGTTATTAAGTAAGTACTTATTCATTCTTATAATCACTTGACAGCTGAACATTTATGAAAATAATAATCTTCAGGTAACCACTGATTGTATCGGAACTCACTATGACTACAAACTCAGTACTAAGTTAGTACCACAGATATAACAAAAAGATAGACATCGCGTCGTGTACGCATCATACACAGTTACCACACGAGTCACGCGACGGATTAGTGTAGTAGCTAATAACCAACCCAAGATCCTAGTGCACGAGGCGAGTAATTGAAGCTAAGATAGTAAGCTAATACTACCTTCACGGCTTATTACATTAAAATTTGTCCACATGAATTTAAAGTTGGTAACTTATTAACACAGTAATTATAATATTCCTCATTTACCTACTAGCACTGTGTCACTGAGTCCTACTATATACATCAACTCACTATATATCCTGATTTGAGACGCTACCTTACTAGCGTACTTATTAGCTTACTGGCATAAAATCTGTTCACATAAAACTTAACTCTAGCATTTAATATGACAGATAGATTCTTCGATCACAAAGATATTTTTCACGATTAAATGTGGCAAAGTTCTAAATAATATAGCTAACTAAAATAGTGATGCCAATTGACAGAGGTATGAGTCGATTTCGATTCAACTGAATCGATCGATATTTTCTGTTTTTATACGGTCGCTGAAAATGATATAGTACTTGTTAAACATTATCGTATTATTTTTATTTAAGGCGTATTGATACGTACGATAATAAAAATGTGCCAAGCCGGCACGCTACTAAAATACACAACGTTGGACATGGCCCTGTGGAATCGCTATTTCACAATATAATAATGTATATGTTATGGACCAAGTGATTAATGAGGGTATTATTCGTAATGCCCGGGAATTATGAATAACGACAAGCTAAATCGGGCCAAGTGATTATTTATAACCTAAGCTTAATTATTATCGTAGCGTTTGGTCATTATGAATATTGCCACGCGATCGTCGGGCAATTTGTCGTTACATTTGTATTTGGGAAGCGATTTAGAGTACTTCCTGCGTAAGAGAAGATTAAGGGAATGTAAGGAGATGGAAAAAATGGAACTAACATACAACAACCTTAGCCTGTATTTTTCCCTCATGATTTCCTCCCAAGCATTTATTATCGCCATTACACTACATTAAAGTTTCAGTGATTACTGATTAAAGTTGTAACTAAAAATTTATTGTGAAAACTGTAAATTTTGAATTTTACCATATTTTTGTTGCAGAGACTATTAATTTAAAAAGAAGATGTGATTTATATCAATAGTAGCAAATTTATAGACAAAACCATTAATTTTAAATATTGCGAGTTGTAACCAGAAGTGCTAATTCTATTGCTCCACTATATGTATCCCAAATTAAAAGAATCGTAATAAAACATGTCTTTATATCACACTGCCCAAAAGGTGACAGACACTATTTATAAGACCCTGGCAATTTAATTATTTCAATTATTGTTATCATATTGCTCTCTTATACTGGGCATTTTTCAAAATGCCCGAGCATTATGTATAATGTCTAATAAATCACTTGGTCCATAACATACATATTCTATTTTCTTCTTTTGTACAAATAAAAACCAATTGCCGCAAGTATGAAAGATCATCATTTGAGAACGGCTCGAAAAATTCGGCTGATTTTTTGTTGTGTTCGTAATTGTCAAGACAAGGTTTATATGAAAGAAAATTTTGGGATAATCCACTGGAAAAGTCTGAATTTGGGATTGTATTTTTGTATGAAAATCTCAATAACAAAAATTTGGTGCTGGGGTGGGTCGATAGTATACAATATACGTAATAATAGTAATTTTAATAAGTAAACGTTAGAAATAATTTCACTATTTTTTTAATTTTTTCGCTATTTTAGGTACCTATTTTCCTTAATATTCATACCTTTAAGGCAATACTGCGATCTTAGGAAAGGAATAATTCATAAAGACGATTTAATACCAATAACGAAACTGTAACCGCTACCGTCTAATAAATTCGATGTACGGGGACATCACCATTTATAAAACTGCAAAAACTGGTAACGCTGGAAAAGTCAAAACACAAACAAGACACATGTCATACACACTATATGTTAGACTGTAGTCAAAAGAAAGGTTTTGCGTAATCCCCACTGTATATTTTTCGTATATCTGTTCATTATGACATGACATTGACAATATTCGCGATTGCAACGATGGCATTTAATCAAAGAAGAAGAAGACTGTAGTTGCTGCCTAATACAAAATAATTATACTAAACTAGTTTCGTTCACTAGGCTTCTATTATCCACGTATAATGTCTAATTTAAAAAAGTTCATTTCCGATATTATCACTTGCAGTTCACTCTGGTACATACACTGTAAAAATGTATCTAATTGATGCTCATGAAAAAGTTCAAAATGTCGAATTTCAGACAATGGAAGTTATGAAACTGGGTTCCTGATTCTTTTATCTGGGAGAAAAGAAAAAAAGTATAGATTGAGTGTCGACTCAATCTATACTTTTTTTTCTCTCTTATCTTCGTGCGTACGTCGTAAAGGCGACGAAGTTAAATATATTGAAAGCAAATTGTAATTTAGTGAACTTCTTATAAACAATTAATGTGTGGTTAAATTTTTGTGTGACCTTGATATCTGAAAGAAAATATGCATTTATGAAATTAAAAAAATACGTATACATGGTAGGTATGTCATCGCTAATCAAAACGTTTACATTCCCAATGTTTGAACGAAGAAAAAGGCCACGGAAAAAGGTATTCGTCTCTTAAGAATTTCATACAAACGTTCATTGTGATTCCGTTCACGTATACGATACGGGATCGATAAGCGAAACGACCCCGGGCTCTTGAAAAAAGTGAGATTCACTGCTTTGTTATTCCGCCGACGAATCTTTGTCATTGAAAAAGAATACTAGCTAGTTGTACTTATGCAATCGGAAGTGATAAAAGGGGATAAAATATGATAAGTACGTAATTTGGAAGAGAAATCTGACGTGATGTACCGCTGTGCTTCATACATATGTACATAATGTATATACATATATCAACATGATTTCGCCTCATTATACATTTTAAATTGTTTCATTTATGTGAGCGATGGTGCTTAACGGCGTTTGATATTACTGAGTTTGCGCGTTATCACCTAGTGGACGAGTGACCAGCAGTGAGTGAGAACTTGTGGCATTCAGACTTTTACTCTGAAATGAATATTTTTTCGCGGTCCCCGAACTAAAACATTGACAATATTACACACACACACTAACAATATTGACGTAAGTGTAATTAAAAAGCAATGTATATGAAGACAACAAGAGTAAAAGAGAGAATAATTTAAGCTTTTTTTTTATTTAAAAAAAGACTGTATGATCGTGTGTCGTGCGTTTCGCACGCACTGATGTTAATTAACTCCTATTTAATAGTACAGAATTTGGCGCGTAGGGCACGATTACCTCAGTTTACATAGAAGTCATTGGTAGCATCCAGTATTGGGCAAAAATAATTGTAAAAACAATTACAATTACTTGTTATTGTTTTTGTAATTGTTTGCCTAACAAAATATCTCTGTGCTTTGGAAACATTTTATGTTGTTAGTTCTGGTTTTTGATGTGTGGTGACACTCATTGTATCAAATCTGAAGCATAGATGTGTCGTTTTCAAGAAAGTTCTCTGTTTTGGGGAAATTGTTATGTAAAAATATTTATGAATTTCGAAAATTCTTCCGAATCATTTTCTATATTTCCTTCTTGTTCCCCTTGAGAATTTTCTCATTGACACACCAGAAGTGCGAAGTCTTATTGACGGCTTGAAAAGTCTGATATTAAGGTAACCTAACTTCCCCAGTCCGCAGTCCCAGTTCGATACCCAGAAGAAAATATAAGGTGGAAAACTTTTCGTAACTAAACATCGCACAGGTTATAATAATTATTATAATCATCATTGTAACCTGTACAATTTACGACTACGAGTAGTATAACAACTATGTATTTAAAAGGAGGGCTATATTTTTACACCTGAAATTCGAAATAAAAGTTAAAATTTGCGTCTGATAATAACAAGTCCGTCAAAAAAATCTGATTCTTCTCCCCATTCAAACAGATGAAACCAAGCGATTTGACATGTCCAATGGCAGCAGAAATAATTGGGAAGGACCCTTACCTTTCGTAAACCTGTCATACGCAATCTCGTTTTCATTAATACTGTCGGCATTATTCCGTTAACGTTTCTGAAATATTGTTTCGGTAATCATATTTTTTCGCAGTTTCTGTAAAAACTAAGGATATATGCAAGAGATCTAAATTCCATATGCAGTAGGGATACATTAACAGATAAGACAATCAATATGAAACATAGATCTCCTATTAACAGATATTGCGTTGTGACCACTATAGACTTTCTCGCTTTGACGACCTATGTCTGTCTAACAGGCCTTTGTAGCCTGAAATATTGCATTCTACCATCAATCCCAAAATAGTCTCTATCTCACTTTATTATGTGTACAAAAAATGTTAATATTAATGACGACCTAGATGGCGCAGTGGTTTAGATGTTAACCTAAGCGCGAAAGGATCCGGGTTCGATTCCCGGTCGGGTCAAATTAGAAAATGAACTTTTCTATATTGTCTCTGATCTGGGTGTACTGGGAGACGCCTCCAGTAGTCGTCGTCTGGTTCTCATAGCACAGGGAATACCCTAGTTTGAGATCAGATGATTGGTGTGTATTGCATGGCGCATTATTATTATTATTATTATTAATTATTTTTCACTTGTAAAGTTCAACAATAATTTAAAAACTTGAAAGTATTAACAAACAAAAATTCGTTTTTGAGCATACCGATAGAGACAAAATGTGCGTATTCCTATCCCTTTCTATTGTAGGCTTATGCCATATAATTCCTTCAGTCTAACAATTCATGATGTATAAAAGGAGTGGTAAATCTATAAAGTGTATTGAATACGTTATAGTGTGAGAACAATATAAAAAACGTCAAATCACTGTTTATATGTTCTCCTTGCTGAAATCATACTCAAAAATCCACGGACCGGAAATCATGACGGACGAAGCTTTTGCTTTAAGTGCGTGTCCGTTTTTTGTCGGTACGAGTTTCTAGACTTGTACTAATATACGCGACTAGGGAAGGCTCACAGTACGACAATACAAAGCTGAACATTACATATTTTTATTTTTGTGAATACCAGTAGTCAAAACACTTAAGATTTATGAGTATTTTGTAAGTAATTATTTCATTAACGCAATGTTTTGTCAAGCCGGTCATGAGCTGACACGAATTATACCAGCATGGTTGCCAAACTTACTACAACTAACTGCTTTAATCGTAGCACAGTACAAGTAAGCAAGCAGTATTCTATCTTCATACAAACGCTCCCTAACGACGCGACTCGAAATCTCGGCATTTTTCGGCATACAATAGTCGTGAGTGCGCCGCGATTGTTATCGGACGTTCTGAAACGCTCCCGCGCATTTAATGACGAAATATTATGTCAATCAAGTTTTCGCGCAATTTGTTCAGTGCATGGATGTTTGAATACATCTATATCGAAACCGGAAATATTTCTCTATTGCTTATTTGTAGGAAATATACTGTCATAATGATCTAGTTACTTTGTTGCAGATTTTTAATTATACTGCTCACAAAAAAACACAAAACGCATTTTGAAACTTTTGAAACTAGAAATAAAATACTCGTAGAATTATATAAATAAAAACTTATTAAATTTGCAATAATATAAAATGAAAAGATAATATGACAATTTATTATAGTACCTATTATCAAATACGTAACCCAAGAAAAACAGTCAGTCCCAGTCGGCACCCCTATTGCGTGTTTACGTACCGAGCGACCGTGGGTAATTATCTCAAGGACACTGCTGAAATATAATACTGCTTGCTTACTTGTACTGTGCTCGTTACGCTCAACGAGATTTATCTCGAAAGACACGAAAATTCGTTAGACACGAGGTGATAAGAGCGGCAACTTATTATGGCTTCGTCCATTATAATTTTTGGTCCGTGCTGTGACTGGTGGTCTGTGATCTCATTGTCGTTCGCGGGGCGGCTCTCACGTATTACACGTGTTCTCTCACATATTACATGTGTTTGGTGGAACGTGGATTAGCAGGATCCGAATAAATTGTAATCAGTTGATGCACTTTGTAATTGCAACTGTTTCTGTTAATTGACGTAAAATATAGACCACGTTTCTAAGAAAATTTTCTCGCCCAAACACGACTCATGAGAGATCCTAATGCTGTGCCTCTGCTGTTTTTAAATTTATTTCGTATTTCACAACAAAATAGTATTTATTTATTATAAAATGAAAGCAGCCACTGCCATGGTGTAATACTACATATCTGTCTCACTTACATCAATGAATCTTCACTACACTGTTTCCATGTATAAAAATCAATATTAGTCTGTATATCTCATAGACTCATATCTCATAGAACTAAAGTAGATTTGACGTTCAAAAATACCTTGTAATTGGGTTTACTTGAATAAATTGATTTGACTTTGACTCGAACACCGTTCGTTCATTTGCGTCTTTATTGGTTATGTTCGACGCATTGGGTTTAAAGTGTAGTTTGGGCGACGGTTTCTTCGAAATCCTAACGGGCAACGCCGACGTCGCGCTTAAAAATTGTTTATTAATATTTGTTATATTCGTTATAGTTATACAGTAAGTGATAGAAAAAAGTATGTACTTACGTAACTTCACAATTATGTCAATCAGTTTGAACAGGGGATAAAGTCAAAAGCGCGGTATAGAATTTACATATAATGAAGGCACAGTAACGCCCCAAACGCAACGACCGATGCAATACGTTTGGCAAAAATTTGCATTTTTATGAAAAATTTTACAACACAAACTCATAGCCCAAGCCTTCAAAAGGGAAGAATATTTTTCCGCTCAGATGAAGAATGCACGAATAATGCTCTATAGGTTGCTTCAATAACAGAATGTCACAATTTTGTTATATAACTATACCGAGCACGAAACAGACTAGTAAAAGATTCCGAATTACATTACCAAATATATTATTGTTTCAGTTTATTTAAAAGTACATACCTATACTTATTAGTCATTTGTAAGCAGTTAACAAAACAACGACATCAGGTCTTCTGTCCTATTGTTACACTTTTGCCTACTACGTTTTAATTTTATAATACTATTACTTTTATAATAATTGTAATCGTTATTAAACAAATTTCGTTTTTGCAGTTTCATTATTTTGTTTTGCAATGAAACCAAACAATGAGTGTGAAATGGCGGAGCACTAAAATACGAATGAGCTTGCAGAGCAGCGCTGACGCTGGTTACCTGGGAGGGGGTGCGTTGTCAAAAAATAAATAAACACCGGTACAATTTATCTAAAATATAGTGTAGATGGCGACACGATATGTGTTACTACATGTGGTTAATATGCTAATCTCGAGGACGAAGCACGAATATAATATTTGAATATTTATCTTACAAAACCTTATGCGTACATATTAAACTAAATGTCGCCCGCAACTTTAAATTTAAAAAAAATTGAATTAAAAAATAGCCTGTGTCCTTCGCCAGGGCTTAATCTATCTCCATTATAAATTTCTAAACTTTAAAAACGATGTTATCTTTTAAAACACTGAAATAGGACAATTATGTACTTATCCCTATGTACATCTATCTATGACTGGCCCGTTGGCGCAGTGGCATATGCATCTGTTTTCCAAGCTAGGGTCCCGGGTTCGATCCCCGGTCAGGTCAATTTAGGAAACGAACTTTTCTAAATTGAATTGGAGTCTGGGTGTTACTGGGAACTCCCCCAGAGTTCGTTGTGTGGTACCCATAGTTACAAGCTTACTGCTTAGTTTGGGGTCACACAATCTGTGTAATTGTCTGGAGTATTAGTATTATCGATTGAACTAAACGGTTTAACTAGTTTAATACTATTTTCCTTTAAAATCTACTAACAATGCGCCGTGCGTGTACAAAGCTCTTTCTCACGTGTATGGCCTAACTAAGGGCGACTGAATTCGTTAAACGTTACTAACCAGATTCAAACTTAAATCCAGTTAACGTCCCCTGGCAATTAGCCCGGGCCAGGTGAGGACGTGCTTCGGCAGAGTATGCTCTATATAGGTGGTATGATACTAACTCACATACCTTAGCGGGTACATATGTATAATACAACCACAACTCAAATAAATCATATAAGTGAAATTATTAATGATTTTCACGTCAAATCTCGATAACTTTACAATATATCACAATTTAATTTTATCAACACTCTTTATGTTTCTTTTTGCTAAAAATAACATATGTTAACCAACAATATTAAAGTGTATGCGAGCATAATTTAGATATCTTGATATCCTACGGTAAGTATCGAGGACGTTCACTGCAGGAGTTTTATTGTGTAAAAACCCGATATAGGAATAGTGTTAACGCAAGTTGACTTACTCGTTTATAAGCATATAATTAAATTATAATATTATATTTACGTTTTACGACAATACTACGCTACGATTCGCTTACCGGGTCTTTAGGGTGACAAATGTCAATTTCATAGATCGATAGATCCGATAAGAAAGGAAGGGACAAGAAACTGGACACAAAGGATCTTATCTATTCAAAAGCAAAGACATTACTGCATTCTAAAGCACTGCGTACGCTGCGCCGTGCTGACGTCACCCGAAATCATAACGCAACAATTGAGAATAATTGATGATAAAAAACGATGAAATTATATCACAATTATTAACATAAACCTTTACGAAAAAATAGCATACAATATTTATAAAAACTAAAAAAACACATGTGATATGTATGAGGATAAGGTGATTGTACTCCAAAATATATCATAAAATTTTAAAACATAAGAATAGCGAGTGCCGTTTGAAGTGTCTGGTGCATCTGCAGAACCATAAACAAAGAAAGTTAATTTTCAAAAGTAACATTTTATTCTGCATATATTTTAAAACCTCAATAAAATGAAATGCAAAATAATACAATTTGACAACAGAATTGAAACTTTATTATTGTTTACTGTTACTTTAGTACTTAGAACTTTGCAAATTACTTAGAAACTACGCATTACGCTTCTTCACTGATTGAGTTTTGTATTGAGATGATTTAAAGAGTGATTATGTTCACGTTTTACACCATTACTCTTTCATTTGCTCATACTGCAGGATCATACCTATCTATCTAATGCAAATAGGTATGCATTGTTGACCTTAAAAATACGAATTACTAAAAAATATGAAACACAATTTCTATTCTGTTCATTTATATTCACAGGTTATTTTATTTTTTCATGTCCGTTCCCAATGTTTAATTGTGGTCTAATCAGTGAATAATATTGTTCTGTTTTGGTTTTTAAGAATTGACTGCAATGCATTACAGTTTGTTATTTAAAAAAAAATCCAATGTGCGGGATGGTAGGCTTTGTTACGTAGGTCAACATGTATGTATATATTTTCTTTATTACATTACACTTGATATCAAATGAATAGGATCTCTATATTGTAACGTGTGCCTTTTTTTAGTTACACAGGAGAAACTGGTACACAAGTATCCAACCTTTTGAGAGTGGGATTGGGTTATGTAGAGCTTTTACACACCAAAACTCCTGTAAAGGTCATCCTTGGCGCGTTACCGAGAGGCTCCGAGTTTTCCTAGGGAACGCGCCGAAGCCTCCTCATCTCTCGCGATTTGTCGAAGCACTTCGTGGAAGAGCAGAAACAGTTACTCGTATAGATAGTCGCATAGATGGTCCAGATGGATCTAACCCTCTACTCTGATCAGCCGCAACCCCAAAAGCCCGTTTACTCGACCTTTATGACAGACAAGGAGCAGGCCTTATTCTCTGGCTCGGACTACTGAGCTGATGGTTCGGGGCGTACGTTGCCACCGCCCCGGTGGCATGATTTCCGATCGAAATCGGGCTTCTACCAATATTGTTTGGCATCCTCTTTCTGCACTATTATGGCCTCACAGAACGTGAACATGGCATTCCACGACTCTTCTTCTGCCAGCATAGTCGCTACTACTGCTGGCAGAGACAGATCTTGTCAGATCTAACAGTCCAGGACTTGGCACTTGGAAGCACACGCGGGACACTCCCCCAACGTGTGCTGGACGTTGTCCTGGTCGCCATCACAGTGGTGACACCGTGCCGTCTCTTCTCCACCGATTTATTAGAGACCGAGGCTAGCGTGCCCGATCAGTACCTGCATCAGTCGATAATATGCCGTGTGCTCGTAAGAAGGTCTTTAATCAATCGAGGACATAGTATATGTATGACGCAGTTTCTTAATTTGTCTTTCGTAATGTAAAGTTTTTTTGGCTTTAAATAATTAGGCAAAAATCTCTTTTTACAAAGTCGTTAAAACGATTTCTTTCTTTCCTAAAAAGAACACACATAGTATTTATTCGAGGAATACATATTATTTAATTTATGAAATGTAATGATACAATATTATGCACAATAATGAAAAATATGACAATGCAGTTATTGTACCTACAGTAACATGAATCACTGTTACATTCGTAGAGCCGTAGTATCTACGCTAGTATTAGTAGAAATGAAACATCGTCATTGATGCGAATACCTGACCAAGCGTTTCGAGTGCATTACATGCAGTCATATGATAATTCGAGAGGCGATAACCGGTGAACGGATAATTATTATGCAGAATACCGACAGATCTTACTTGCTCTAATTAACACGTAAGTGTATTGCAGTGTATTGAACTGTAATTTAGAGCAACAAGATAAAGTGAACATGTACGCAAATAATTCTTTATTTTACGTATTTAATAAGTAAAATATTTGCGAACAACCATGTCATTTGGGTAGCGACAAAATCATAGACAGAGAATGTACTGTATAGACCACAGAACACATATACTCCAAGTATAGACGAGACATTAAAATAACAATAATTATTATAGATGACCTCATATTCGACATTAGTGGTAAGAGTAAGTGAGACAAAGAGTACATTCATCTGTCTCTTTTTACGTACACGAATTTTTTTGTTTGGATACACTTTGGTTGGCTCCCACAACATTTGACATTTGACAAAAAATCGTTGATATACAACGAATATATCGTTATTGATCAACAAATTCGAAAATATTATGGAACTCGTATTCATTTAAAAATATGACACAACGCAAATCCCAATCAAGTGGGTGGGGCTAAAAACCACAATCAGCGCGCTACTTAGTCTACCGTGCGGTCAGTGACAGTCAGCTGTCGCAAATAAAATTGGTGTGTTGACGCGAAAACTGGAGAAATGTAAATTAAAAATGACCTCCTGTGTGACTTGAATCAACGTTGGATCAATGACAATGTATTTCTACATAAGTTCCTACGTGAACGGTTCCTAAGAAAATAGACCGTAAAAGATGGGCGATGCTTCAACTTGTTGATGCTTCAACCTGTTCCATCTATACATATACACATATCTTCCTTCCTTCCTTCCTACTTCCTACCTAAATAGTATAAAACAAAGTCGCTGTCCGCGTCTGTCTGTTTCTCCGCTTACTTCTTCTAAACCACGCAAAGTATTTGATACGGTTTTCATTATCTTTTAGAGAATTTCTTCCGGAAGGTTTTTGTATAGATATATAATAATAGTTCCCATTTGAGCGAAGCCGAGGCGGTTTGCTAGTATGTACATGTAATGAAAATCATTTTTTATTTGACCTTTAATCAGGTGAAAATTACTGAACGTATCGGTATGGGAGTATGATCATTAAACGCGGAATCGTTTGTAGACGGTTTTAGGCTAGTTATTTTTTGAATTCCATAGAGCCTTAACTATTTTAAGAGTTTCATACCTCAAAGGAAAAAACGGAACCCTTATGGGATGACTTCGTTGTCCGTTTGTCTGCCTGTCAGACTCTTTTTCTTAGGAACGCGTGGAGGTATCAAGTTGAAATTACTTTAAATACTTAGTACTTAGTCTGCGGTCCCTTGGAGCTGTAAAATATAGAAGCTTCTAGGTAAACGCAACAAAAAAATATGGCCACTTATTACAAATTTATATTTGCAGCTGCATAGTATGGGAGAATGTATCTTTCAATTGCAAAGTTAACTTTGTTTTTGAAACCGACGTATATTATCGGCAAATACATAATACAAGCACATTATTTGATAGTACGGAACCTTCAGTGCACGATTCGACTCGTTTTTGGTCGGTTTTTTCAAACAAAAATTTACTATTATGTACAAAATTTTCATTTATGCTCAGCGAAGTGGGTGGGTAACGGTCCGCTATAAAAGAAGACTACTGACTGACTAATTCATCATCGCTTCATCGCCCAGCCTAAACTACTCAAGATAGAAACATGAAATTTTGATAACAGCTTTCTTTTGTGACACATAGTATTAACAAGAAAAGATTTTCCGAGAATCGACCTCTAACAGGGTAAAAAAAAATGGCTAAGTTGGAGTGGGAAAAATAACTTTATTTATTGACTAGAAATAATAACTTATAATTTTTTATATGCGTGCATTTTTTGAAAAATTGCACTAGCTAAAAGGGGGGTTGAACTTTGTGCGTGGACCATGGTATGGCGGGCGAGGGGTGCACATACTTAGGTACTCAGAACAAAAAAGGTCTGTAGTTAGGTATAGGTAACGGGCAGACGACATCGGCATACGTATTAAATCTACGCGGACAAAGTTGCGGGCATCAGCTAGTGATCTTATAAAGCGTTCCTCTTTTTCTTTTATGTAACGACGAGTACCTTAAAAATACAAAAAAATCACTTAAAACTTATAATATCAGCAGAGGAATATGTAATTTAAGTTTGGACGTAAAATCTTCCAAACCTAGTGAAAAATTCACGACTATGAGCTCCATAGCGTAATATAACTTTATTCTGATGAAGTCACGTACTTTCATCGCTTTTTTTACCCAGTTAATTATGTCGGTATACTAAAATTTGTTTTTGGAATTGAAACATTGTTGCGATATTTAACATTAATTACCTTGTACAGGGTTAATTTAAAAATACTAATAACTTCTTAGTATTTTTTACTTAACATTATCTCAAATAACTTTTGTTTTACGACTTTTAAAAATTCATGTTTTCTTATGAATTTTGTTTAGAAGTTTAGAGGCACGGCGCTGAGGTCCGGTGCGCTTTCACTGTATCAATGGAAATACATACACAGTGCAATTAGGTTTCAGACAGTACAACAAAACTTAACAAATATTTTTTGACGAACGTATTAAGTTTTGAAAAAAGTCGTAGAACAAAAGTTGTTAGGTATGATGACAGGAATTTTGCAATAAGAGGTTATTAGTATTTTTCAACCCTGTATAACAAGTTTACATCTACATAAGTTCGAACATTTGTAGAATATGAAATATTATATTTCATACAATATTTACGCATATTGTATGCATAAATTTTCTGAATAACACCAGACGCCACGTCCCGTACACTGAAAAAATACTTTAGTTATTCTTTACGAAAGTTTGACTAAACACAAAAATTATTTATTTCACTAAACTTAAAATGTTGAATTTGACGGTCAATTGAGGAAGCGTGCACGTCGCGACCCCTGCCAGCCATTTCAGGGCTGCAATTGCTCTCCTGTGCACACCATGCGGGACAACGTTAGCAATCGAGATAGGGCGTCCCCCGAAAGCAACGTACTCCCAACATGCTATGTATCTAGTGGCTGGAAGTGGAGGGAGGAGCGCAGAATAGTTGCATAGAATGTGAGAGGTGGGATTGAAGAGAATACGAATGAAGTGATTGATATTATGGAAGAAAGAAGATTGGATGTGTTATGTTTGAGTGAAACCAAGCGAAAGGGCAGCGGACAGCTTATAGGGGGCATCGCTTTGTGATCAGGGCTACCACAAGAAGAAAAGGGATGCCAAGGGGCAGCGTATATGCCTCATTGTCCTCTGTCGGTTTGGATGAGCTATAGCAGTTTTGAGATAATGTTGAGGAAGTTCTGGCGACGTTTGAAGAAAATGAGAGAATTATAGTATGTGGAGACATGAATGGATGGCTCTGGACAACTGGAACAGGATTTGAGTCTGTCCTAGGCAAGTACAAGAAGATAAGAGAGGGAATGATCTTGGTAGGATTGTATTAGAGTCTAGAAAAGGATATCTTTTTGTAGCAAATACCTTATTTAAGCACAAAAGTATTCATCCAGTACACGTGGGAAAGGAAGGATGAAAAGAGTATGATTGATTCATTCCTGGTGGACAGTCGGCTCAAAAAGCAGGTTATGGACACGAGAGCACAAAGAGAAACCGACCTGAGAGCGGACTACTTTCTAGTGGTAATTAAAATAAGGGGTCTGTTTGCAGCATGGCGATGTCGCATAGCGTCCAAACCTGCAGCAGTCTGTTGCATCAAGAGCTGGAAACTGCAAGATGCGACCACCAGGAATGAATATGAAAAGATAGTATTTGATAAGTTTGACGATAGGTTGAAAGTGACCAGCGAGGATCTTGAAGAATGTTGGCTAAACCTTAGAAAAAGCATGGTCGAGACCACGAAAGAAGTGTGTGGAATGAATATGATTGGGAATGGTAAATAGCGTGATGTGTGGAGGGATGGTGAGGTGAAAAATCTGTGTATAAGGAGAAGAAAGCATGGCGAGACTACCTTGCTTCCCAAAATAGCTGTAGTATGAAGTATTTGATAAAAGAGAGATATGAGCTGCAGAAAGCAGAAACGAAGGCATTAGTGAAAGAGAAACATGAAAGGTATAGGATGTTAGACGGAAACAAGATGTCAGATAACTTTGAGGAAAATTTTAAATTATTTTGAAAAGAAATAAGTGGTCCGACACCTTGCAGAACGAATAAAGTGTGTTCGAAAGAACATCACCTGCTAACAAACAGATAAGATGTTTTGTAGCGATGGAGTGATTATTATAGAGAACTGTATGAGTGTGACGACTCTGTCTCTGACACTGAGAGCGATCCTCACGAATCGCCTCACTCGGGTCAAAAACTAGAGGAAGTCATTAGTATGAAAGAGATTGAGAAAGGATAAACAGTCTGAAATGTGGAAAGGCTGCGGGTAATGATGAGATTACTGCTGAGATGATCAAATATGGTGGTCCAAGGGTCTGGGATACCTTCTGTGCACTGTGCAATCTAAGCTGCCAGAAGGAAGAAGTGCCAGAGGCCACTGGCGCACCGCAGTCATAGTACCTCTCTATAAAGGGAAAGGTTCTCATTTAGACTGTGCGTGCTATAGGGCCTTCAACTTGGTCAGCTTAGCAAGTAAAGTCTATACCAAGCTATTGACTGAACGTCTGAAAGGTGTTTCTGAAAGATATGTATGGCTCAGATTTTTTCCCTTCGCGTTATGGTGTGGAAGTTTCTGGCCATTGGTCAGAAAGTTTTTTGCGCTTTCGTGGATCTTGAAAAAGCATTCGATAGAGTAGTGCGAAAGAAACTGTGGAGTCTTCTGCCTGAATATGGCGTATTATATCGGGGCCACAGAGCCTGTGTAAAGATAGATGGGAATATGTCACCCTGGTTCAAAATCTGTTCAGGCGTCAGACAGGGCTGTGTGATGTCTGTCTGGTTATTTGTGCTGTATTTGGATAGTTACCTCCGGACATTGAAAGGTAGTATGACTGGTATGATAATTACTGGTACAGTGATAAACTGCCTTCTGTACGCTGAGGATGCTATGCTTATGGAATATAGCACGTGCATGAAAGAAGACTGTGAAGTGAAAGGATTGAATATGAATGTGAACAAAACTAAGGTTCTGGTGTTTGAAAGAGGAAAATGTACAGACAAATTTTTAAATATGGGTAAATGGAAAATGTCTAGAACATGTGAACAAAATTACAATTATACAATTTTCTATACCGGGGAGTGCGTTTTCGAGGGATGGAAGATGTGAGTTGGATGTGGCGACTGGAGAGACGGGTAATAACTGGCAATAAAGTTAACGCTGCTCTGTCCGCATTAGTAGGCAGTGTGAATTTATCTAACTCGGAGACTTTTTGACGGGAACGGGAGAAGTGAGGTTGTATTTAGATTTTCTATTTTTTATTTTTTTGGGAGTTTTATAGTACAAAAGTGATAGCATATTGTGTTTTAGTTCTGTTTAAGTAAAAAGAATGGAATACGAAACATGTGTAGCTGAAGTTCTCGTGCTCTTCCAAGATGTCCTTTATAACTTCAGTAAAGCTGACTATCACTTTACTGGAGGAGTTTTACGATAACGATTCTACTTATTAATACACATGAATAAAGAAAAAATTATATGTATATCTAACTCAGCCAAAATGGCCAAATACAATGCGATGTTGGTGGCAACTTTATTTTACGGTAGTGAGGTCTGGATATGCCCGAAATCGAGTGAATGTAAGATAAATACAGCAAAAATGCAATTCCCTTGAAATATGTGCGGTGTCAATCTTGCGGACAAAATAAGCAATGAAGAAATACGCAGTATGACAGGGTTGCACGACAGTGTTATGCAAAAATAAAGAAAGGTATGCTTAGATGGTTCGGGCACATAGAAAGAATGAGTGATTGACAAAGAAAATCTATAGAGCGAAAGCGAGTAATGGTAAAAGAAGTCAAGGAAGACTAAGGCTTATGAAGATCAATTAGCCAGAGTGTTAACTGACGGAAATGTCAAAAGCATTTGCATACTTAAGCGAAAATATGTGTGGTGAATGATGAGATTTGAGGAAGCGAAAGAAGTATGTAAGGACCGCGACGCTTGGCCTTCCGTCCTCTCTGACTACCCCGTTAGGGATACAGCGTGAAGAAAAACTGTTTTGTGTAATTAACAAATTGTTTAGGTTATATTAACTAAAGTAGGTCTGATGCACACCTACAATAATCAATATATACTTAAACTAAACTTTTTAGTAACTTTAACATAAAATTTTCTAATTTTTATTATATAAGAATGTGCAACTTTTCAATATTTTTACCCGACTTCAAAAAAAAAAAGAGTATCTCAATTCGGTTGTATTTTTTTGTATGTTTGTTATTTTTCCGCCAATTATGAATTGATTTCGATGACTTTTTTTTGTAGGTTATACTTCAGAAGTTTCATACGCATTTGACCGGTATTGGAGCTTGGACTTCAAAGATACACCAAATAACACCAAACAACATAACTTGGTAATAATCTTTATTTATGTAAATGATTCTCTTGTATATCGTTGCGCTCCAGAAGTAGAAAGAAGTTAATTGTAGACCTGCCCTAGATATTTATTTAGTCTAAGGTCACTCAAATAGGTAAAATAAATAAAAAAAAATTAAACTGTCTTTTAAGGAAAAACACTTCAATAAAAATAACTTTTAAGTACGATACACACCTGTATAATTAAAATTTTCAGTTACTGAAGTCGAGGCCAAGTCTACCAAACTAATAAACTTTATTATTATTCTTTATTCTTTATCGTATACCTTATTTCTAATACAGATAAAAAACATACAAGAAAATAACAAAAATTACAATTTTGACAATACAATTGGCGGTCTTATCGCTCTCGGCGATTTCTTCCAGACGACCTTAAGATGGAAAACGCGCAAGAAAAAATAAAAACTAGGTAGCATGTGGTATAAATACTATATTGATAAATATCGTCATAAAAATACTTAATATGTAAAGATAATGTATAATAAATACATAATGCAATAATACATACAAAACAATATATAAATACGAGATGAATAAACACATACCATAAGTACACATACTTATATAAATATAAAATACATATGGTACACATACATGCAAGTGAACATTTGCTATATCCTAAAAATAATTAATACTTTAGTGAACTTTGATAGGTTTAATGAAACAACAGAACAAACCTCGGAATTCAACTAAAGTATTCTTTCAGTATACAGCAACGGTGAGGTATATATCAGATAAGCTGACTTACTTTAACATAGTGTAGTAACATAGCAGTATTTAGTTACAGCACGCACACATCACATTGTATTTGATTTTATTTACCTCACACACAGTACAGACCGTTCTGAGTTATAAAGTCTATCAATGTATGTATATATATAAAATTGTCGTCGAAACAAATTAATAAATGTTCTAACAGAACAATTTTGTTTTGGCAGTAAATCCAAAATGCTTAGAACACATATATTTTCATTTTCAGTATACTATAGTTGCAATCATAAGTAGTTTCATCACTACTTATTACTACTTATATCACGGAAGTTTCAGCTATACTCGTATGAGAAAACCATCCATATATAAAGCATATGCTTTATCGACTGCCAGCCGAAAAAGTTGTAAGAGCTTCCTTATCTTGTAAATTTATAAAAATTTTTCGAATGAGAGTTTCATTCCATATTTATAAAATAACCTTCTGAACTTATTTTCTGGAGGAGTGGAGGTATGTTTTACTCACGTCAATATCCTAGAAGAAGGAAAAATTTTCAAATGCGTTCTCTGAATAAAACGATTGTGACACATAGACACCGAGATGATTTCTGTAGTACATTTTTTCAATTTCGCAATGAAATACTAATATGTAGACAGTAGAATCGAAGTATATTTCAAATCCTATCCGATGGCGATTTCGTTTTATATCAGTTTATCCAAAGTTTGCGTGTGCCTTATTGTTTCGTTATTGCAACGAGAAAATTGAATTTCTCCAATCCAAAAGATTACGCTACAAAAGCGTTTCAAGCGGGTAACTGGTAGATTGTGATGCTTGTTTGCTTAACGGTTTCTTTATTAAAAAGATGAAATTTTTATATTCCCAAGAGGTTTCTTTTAACTAACCCAGTATTAAAAACTTTACTGTCAAATGTTATAAAGTTGGGTGTTTATTTACAACAGATATATGTGAAGTTATTTTATGTCTTAGCTAGAGTGCTTAATATATTTATAAATTTTCATAAATAAATTAGTGACATTTTATAGGAGTCAGTCAAGGAGAACGGTATTTAGTTCCGATAACCAATTTCAGACTACTGACTGACCCGCAGCCGCCATTACTCAACCGAAGACTATTATTATTATAATGTTTGTATCGTTATATATTATTTCTCATTTTAATTATTTTTTAGGTTTTTACTTTAATCATACTTTATTGACTAACTACCCCGTTAGAGATAGATACAACGTGAATATATCTAATCTACTTTAATGTACTTTAATGTAACAATGTACAAGGATCATGCCAAACAAAATTAGATACTCCTCATTTGTTTCTTTAACAGTGATAAATTTGCACCGTCGTGAAGTTGTTCGGTTAATTGTTGATTTTGAAAATGGAACACTTATGGAATAATTTTTTGTTATAAGCGATCGAGGTCAAAAATCCGGCACCTTTTCACCGCATCACGATAACGTCGCTCCACACACTTCTGCTAGAACACTCGACTATTTTTAACACGCTTTTATCAGCTTTAGCTGTTCCTGTTCGAGGAGATGCTCGCTGCTAATACAGATGAGTCATTTTCATGCAGGATAGGTGGACCAACAGATCCAGGCGTTCAATTCAAACATAATAAAATTAACATTAAAAGCAGAAATAAATTACACAAATATATTAAAATTAAAAAATTCATTAAAAAAACTGAAAAATTAGTCAAAAAACAGAAGTCCTTTTATAACAACATAAAATTGAGGAAGAGCGTAGGGATCTGTGGGACCAAATGGAAATCTGTACTTACAAATTACAAGAGAGCAGGGAACGATACGATGTAGAGACCAGAGAGCTGCATGGTGTCATAGATAAATTAAATGAAAACATATCAGATATCAGTAATAAGTACAACCTAGTTAAAAAAGAATGTAATAAACTTAGGCTTGACAAATAGAGAGTGATATATCATTGTGTAAAAATACTCAAATAAATACAACAATATCACCTCAACTTTCTAGGTTGAGTACACAAATTGGGAATGGAAAACAAACTGACTGTAATAATACTAAAAATAATATTGTAATATTTTCTGATAGACTGGGAGTAGGTTTGGGCAGTCTAATTAACAACAGTGTCAATCAGTCAGTCACTAATTACTGTTTCCTAGAGGTACCGATTTCACAAATATTTAAATTAATTTTAAATAAAAAGTTTGATGTAAATACCACCTTGGTACTTATATTTGGAAATTCATCAAATGTATCGAAGCAGCAATTAGCTGATAGTTTGAATTCTTTGGCTAGTGTAAAAAATGACAACAAAATTATAGTATGTGCGTTCCCCTATTCGTCACGGTTGCCAAAGAATTGTAATAATTATATTCAAAATTTAAATAATATTATGAGTAGAGTGACAATATGTCATAGTGACAAATTCATATATTTTGACACCAGTAGGTATATTGGTAACATTTTACATAAATTTAGACTGACAAAAAGTACTTTGTACTTGCCTAAAAAGACGAAACACAAACTCGTTACATCAGTAGCCACATGTATTAACTGGGTTATAGGGAGTATAACTAAGAACTTAGTTAGGGACGAAGCAAATTTTAGTAGTTATACTAATATTACTGCTGATAAAAATTATTTAAATTAAATAATCAGACAACGGAGAAACTTCATAATAATTTCATTACGTTTGTACATCAAAATATCAATAGTTTCTTTGGCAAAATTTTATATGTTGAATTATTCATTGAAAAATATAATATAGACATCTTGTGCTTCACCGAGACATGGTTGAAAGCAGATAAAATGTGTAAAATGATAATATAAATAATTTTAATGTGGCCAGTGTGTTCAATAGAACGTCGACAGGTGGCGGTGGTAGCATGATTTAGTGTAAAAATTATCTTAAAGTCAAGAACCGCACAGACATAGTTGCTCATTCTATTGAACGTATATGTGAAATGTCGTGTGCAGAGACGGATCAGCACATTTTTTTATGTGTTTACCGACCTCCTTCGTCTGATTTTTGCCAATTTTTAATTTCTGTAGAGGAGAGTCTCACAAGACTTAGCAAATGTAAGAAGTCAATAATAGCGTGTGGTGACTTCAATTTAGACATACTGAATAATTCGAGGGAAAGAGATATGCTCATTTCACTCTTTCTCTCATTTAATTTAGTGCATATTTTTAATGAACCGACCAGGGTCACATACCATTCCGCGACATGTATAGATAATATTTTTAGGAGTAAGTGTGAAACTATGGAAAGTGTTGTTGTTGCTGGTGTCCGCTCTGATCATAAAGCGCAGTTAATTAAAATAGAGGACATGAAACATAAATCAGAACAAACATTTGAATTTAGGCCATTAGGAGAGAGTAGGCTAAAAAACTTTACACAAGATGTAGCAAAATTTGCAAACACTGCTTCTTTGGTAAATGATCCAAATATCATGTATGAATTATTAGTCAATAACTTATCTGAAATATTTAATAAGAACTGTCCAAAGAAAAAGAAAGTAGTTATTAATAACAAGTTACGTTTGGCGAATTGGGCGACGAAGGGCATAAGAAAAAGTAGGGACAGGCTTTATGAGTTATATGATGAGAAATCTTACACGGGGGATGAAAGTTTTCATAACTATGTACGCACTTACTCAAAAATATTTAATAGGGTATCAATACACGCAAAAGCAATCTATATTGCGAATAAAATCAGAAAATCAGATAACGCAGTAAAAGCTACATGGAATACCATTAATAAAGAAGTTGGGGGTAAACAAAATAAAAAAAACGAAAATATTTCCATAAAAATTGATAATAAAATTGTTACAAATGAAATTGAGGTTGCTAATGCTTTTGAAAATTATTTTTCAAATGTACCCATAGAAATTACTAGTGGTCTAGGATCGTCTTCGCATACAGCAGAGACGTTTTTGAGCAAAAATATTGGAAAATGGTTTCCTAGTTTTCAATTTAGGTACACATCTGCACATGAAATAGAAAGGACGTTCGGGCAATTAAATAAAAAGAAAAGTGAGGATTTATGGGGACTATCAATTAATGTAATAACTAATGTAATACCTATATTATCGCCAATCTTGGTAGATATATTTAATAAATGTGTCGATCAAGGCGTATTTCCCAGTTTAATGAAACACAGTAAAATTATTCCACTATTTAAATCGGGCTGTATGTTAAATCCAACCAATTATCGCCCGGTGTCAATATTGCCAGCGTTGAGTAAAATATTCGAAAAAATAATACTCAAACAAATGCTGGCACATTTTAACATTCACGGGGTATTTCATGGTCAACAGTACGGTTTCACGAGAGGGCGGTCTACAACTCATGCGGGAGTAAGCTTGATCGGGGCTCTACTTCAGGCTTGGGAGGGGTCCCAAGATGCTATTGGTGTTTTTTGTGATCTTTCCAAGGCTTTTGATTGTGTTAGTCATGAAACTTTAATTGGCAAGCTTAAATACTATGGAATACGTGGTAACGCTCTCGATCTTGTGATCTCGTATTTGTCTGGCCGCGAGCTGAAAGTGAGTGTTAATGAGGTTTTGTCTGTGGGTTCAAAGTTAAAAATGGGAGTTCCCCAAGGATCAATTTTGGGACCTTTCCTGTTTTTGGTATATATTAACGATTTCCCATTTATGCTCAGGGACTTATGCGAAACAGTATTGTTTGCTGATGATACCTCATTGTTATTTAAACTAGACAGAAAAAATCTAGATATTACTTGGGTAAACAGGATCCTAACAGATGTCTCAAAATGGTTCGCTGCCAATAATTTACTACTGAATGCACAAAAAACTAAATGTATTAAATTTTCCCTTTCTAATGTACCCAGAATCCATGATAAAATAGAACTGGGTGGGAAACAATTAGAATTCGTTAAGTCAGCCAGTTTTCTGAGTTTGACAGTAGATAACAAGTTACAGTGGGCGGACCATATTGGGGCATTGGCTAGTAAGTTCGGATCTGCGGTATATGCAATTAGACGCATTAGGCAAATGACGGATGTGGATACGGCAACGTTGGTGTACTTTGCATATTTTCACAGTTTAATGTCCTACGGCCTTCTGCTGTGGGGATCAGCGGCGCATATTAACTACATTTTCATTTTACATAAAAGAGAAATACGTGCTGTGGAATATCGATATTTAATACTATATACAGCGAAAGACAGATTTCACGTAGATACTTTATTATGTATTTTTACGAAAACAACAGACATTTATTTTTGCGAGCGAAATGAGCGGCCTCTCGGCGTCGTGTCGTGAATTGCAATGGGCGGAGCTCTGAACTCGAATGCGCCCGAACACAAACGAAAGCACACGAAGTCGACGGCCGAGAAACCACGAGTTCGACTCGTGCGCATACATATTGTAGCTACCTCATTAGCGTTACAGCGTGAAGAAGATATATGTATGTATATACGTATAGATATTGTACAGTTGCCACATCAGCCCCCCTCCAGACCTTTAAGGTCGATAAAAATTTGGAAAATGAACGATACGACCAGAACGTGTACGTCTTGGTTCATTATGTGTTACGGTAGGCGTGTCTGGCGAAACAGGAACTATAAATGCTGGTTTGACGCGATCTATAGACACAGTGACAGCTTTGCCTTTTATTTCTATTTTAAAATATTTTTGTGCGCGTTCGAGTACTTTGTAGGGCCCGGAATAGGGTGGCTGTAAAGATCTTCGCACAACGTCTTGCCTCAAAAATACATAGGATGCTGCGGACAAATCTTTATGTATGAATACCTTCGAAGTACCATGCCGTTTAACTGGGGCAGGTTTGAGCGACTGCATATATGTGCGAAGACGGTGGAGAAAATCGCAATAATCTAATGTAGCATCTTGACGCGGAGACTCGAAAAAGTCTCCAGGTAAGCGCAATACCTCTCCGTAAACTAATTCAGCAGATGAAGCAGACAAATCTTCCTTCCACGCTGTTCTTATACCTAAAAGAACTAGCGGGAGAACTTCGACCCAATCCGAGGTGTTGTGACACATTATTGCAGCTTTAAGCTGCCTATGCAGTCGCTCAATAAGACCATTCGAAGCAGGATGGTACGCTGTCGTCTGAATGTGACGTGCACCAGTCATCTGTGCCAATCTATTAAAAATACCAGAAACAAACTGACGACCTCTGTCTGTAGTAATTTGCAGTGGACAACCAAACCTGGACACCCAATTGAAAATAAAAGCACGACACACAGTTTCAGCGTGAATGTCACTAATCGGAACGACTTCCGGCCAACGTGTAAATCTATCTATGGCGGTTAAACAGTATTGATAACCCTGTGAAGAGGGCAGGGGCCCAATTAAATCGATATGTACATGCGAGAAACGTTGAGTCGGCGTTGCAAATGCATGTACAGGAGAATTCACATGACGTGAAATTTTTGAACGTTGACAATCGAGACACGAACGAGCCCATTCCTTGCAGTTTTTTCGAACGCTAGGCCAAACAAAACGTTGCGTTACGAGTTTTAATGTGGTTCTAGCGCTTGGGTGACTGAGGCCATGAATGGAGTCGAATATAGAACGACGAAACTCTGGTGTAATATAAGGGCGGGGATTTATATTCGACGTGTCACAATATAACTTTGTTGATGAGCCAGGCATTGTAATTTTCTGTAAACACAGAGACGAACGGTTATTTAGCAAATGCTTCAGTTCAGAATCTGTAATCTGCGATGCGGCTAAATGTTCAAAGTTAATAAAACTGATTTCATCAACAGGACGAGATACTATCACCGGATATATATCTAATATCAGTAGAAAATTGGCTTATAAAGTCCATGTATCGGAATTGACGTGGTGAGCATTTTTCAGAAGACTTTTTGAAACTATAAACTATAGGTTTGTGGTCTGTTAAAATTATAAAGGGTCTGAATTCTAGCGTGTGACGAAAATATTTTACACCTTCATAAATAGCGAGTAATTCTCGATCATATGGACTATAATTACGTTGACTATGTGATAATTTCTTGGAAAAAAAACCTAAGGGTTGCCAAGAACCCTCAATAAGTTGCTGAACGACAGCTCCAATAGCAACATCAGAAGCATCCGTGACTAAAGCAAGCTCTGAATTAGGACACGGATGAGCAAGTAATGCAGCTTCAGCTAATTTGGCCTTAGAAAGCTGAAAAGCGTTTTGAAGGTCAGGTGTCCAAGCCAATTTAGTGGAGCCTTTCATTTGTGGGCCAGAGAGTATATTATTAAGAGGTGCTTGGATCTCAGCAGCGTGAGGCAGAAACCGTCTATAAAAATTAAGCATGCCAAGAAAACGTCGAAGTTCCTTGACAGTTGATGGTGGGGGAAATTCCTGTATGGCACGTACCTTTTCTGGAAGCGGTTTAGTTCCTTCGCTTGAAATTTGATAGCCAAGAAAAGTTACCTGTGATTGGCCAAAAACGCACTTGGCCGTATTTATCAGGACACCATGTTCGCGTAAACGTTGGAAAACGAGCTGTAGATGGCGCAGGTGTTGAACTTCATCACGTGACGCTATCAAAATATCATCCAAATAAGGGTAGCAAAATTCAAGCCCATGTAAGATTTCGTCAATAAACCTTTGAAAGGTTTGCGCTGCGTTGCGAAGCCCAAAACTCATAAAGTTAAATTCAAACATTCCGAAAGGGGTTGTTATAGCCGTTTTAGGAATATCCTCGGGAGCGACCGGGATTTGATTATAAGCGCGCACCAAATCAATTGTGGAAAAAAAATTACAGCCACTAAGGTTATAAGAGAAATCAGCTATGTGCCTAATAGGGTACCTATCGGGTATGGTTCTACTATTTAAGGCCCGATAGTCACCGCATGGTCTCCAACCACATGTCTTTTTAGGTACCAAATGTAAAGGAGAACACCATGCACTTTCTGACCTGCGTATAATACCTGTGCGTAACATGTCCTCAAACTCCTGTTTCGCCAGTTTGAGTCGTTCAGGATCCAAACGTCTTGGTCTCGAAAAAACTGGTGGACCGGGGGTAGTACGTATATAATGTCGTGTCTGGTGTCGAACTACTCGTTCTGTGGGTTCACCTACTGGTCTGGTAATTTCAGGGTATTGAAAAAGGAGCCGATGATAGCAACTGGACCCTGAAACAGTTTTTACATGATGTACAGTATTATTTGTAATAGAATGAGCTTTAACAGTGAGCGATGTTACATTATCTATTAAGCGTTTGTTTTTTACATCTACTAGTAAACCATAATAAGATAGAAAGTCGATTCCGATAATAGGCTTAGTAACATTAGCAACAACAAAACGCCAATTGAAAGCACGCCTTAAACCTAGGTTCAGTGTCAAAGTAATGCAACCATATGTGTCTATGCACGTGCCGTTAGCGGCAAAAAGTTGATAATCACTTTTTGAACGATATTTAAACTTTTGTAAAAACTTTACCGGGTATACGCAAACATCTGAGCCCGTATCCACTAAAAATTGCACATTTGCATTTTTGTCGCACACAAATAAGCGGCTTGGGGTAGATTGACAGGCACTCGCCGCCATCAGTGACTGCTTTTGTCGTTTCCCTCCTTGAAGGTGCAAGGGGGTCGGCACTTGTTTGCACGAGCCCCGAACGTGGCGTGATACCAACACTGCTGTTCATTGTCACATCTTGAACGGCTGCGTGACTTTGACCGACGACGCCACCAACCGGAATGTCCGCGTGATTCTGGTCGAAAACGGGAACGAGAAGTCAAAGAAGCCACTTGGAGTGTTAGTTCCTCGATTTGCCTCTTCAATCCATCAATTTCAGAGGTAGATACAATACTCGAAACCTGAATTTGCGGCGATACTTCGTTAATTTTGTCAGCCAGGAGAGCGATGTCATCTAATGTTGCCTGTGTTTGAGTAGCGATTATTGCCTGAATATTATTAGGCAGACGGCTCGCCCACAACGATTGCAAAAATTGATCTGGCACGTCCGATCCTGCTAATCCCCTCAAATGACGCAAAAACTGCGATGGTTTGCGATCACCTATGTCTTCTTGGGATAAAAGCTGTCGAACCCTTTGCTCTTGTGACGCCGACAAACGTGAAATTAACGTAGCCTTCAATTTGTCATATTTCCCATTCGCTGGTGGGTTTGATATAACGTCTTCCACCTCTGAACAATATTTGGAATCCAAACAGCTAATTGCGTGATAGTATTTGGTACTATCTGAAGTTATGTTGGACAGTATAAACTGAGCCTCTAACTGTATAAACCATAAAGCCGGTTTATGAGGCCAAAATGGCGGTAACTTTATACCAACGGCAGCAACATTATTTTCTTCCATCGTAGAATTATTGCACGATTGAATTCCACTATATATGCAGTAACAATCTTCGATCACGTCGGGGTCACCAGTTGTGGAATATCGATATTTAATACTATATACAGCGAAAGACAGATTTCACGTAGATACTTTATTATGTATTTTTACGAAAACAACAGACATTTATTTTTGCGAGCGAAATGAGCGGCCTCTCGGCGTTGTGTCGTGAATTGCAATGGGCGGAGCTCTGAACTCGAATGCGCCCGAACACAAACGAAAGCACACGAAGTCGACGGCCGAGAAACCACGAGTTCGACTCGTGCGCATACATATTGTAGCTACCTCATTAGCGTTACAGCGTGAAGAAGATATATGTATGTATATACGTATAGATATTGTACAGTTGCCACAGTGCCATCTACAGGATGAATGCACGAGAATCCCTTAAAGGTTGTTTTAAAGACATTAATGTCCTCACCTTTCCCTCCTTATACATCTTTGAAATTATTATGTATACGAGAAAAAATATAGATCTGTTTAAAAAGAATGGCGATATGAATGGTATGGAAACCCGAGGTCGTGATAAATTGGTTATTCCAAAATTTAAATTACATAAGTCAAATGTTTCATTTTTAGGTAACTGCATTCGTTTTTATAATAAAGTTTCTCAAGAAATTACTCAATTAACAGAGAATAAATTTAGATTGGTTATAAAACGTACATTGACTAGACAATCATGCTATAAAATAAACGATTTCATTGAAGATAAAACAATAGTCTGGAAATGATGTTCTCTGCACATGCGTTTACTGGCTTAATGAAAATATTGTATTTTAATAAACCTTTTGTAAAATGAAGTTGAAAAAATGATACCTGTCTGAGTTTCTTGTCGGTTCTTCTCAGTGTCCAGGTTTTCTATTTGAACCGAACTAAAGTAGATTTGACGTTCAAAAATACCTTGTAATTGGGTTTACTTGAATAAATTGATTTGACTTCGACTTTGACTTTAACTTAGCTGTATTTAACTGTCATACATTGATTCAGTCTAGATCTTCCTTGGCTTTTCTACCACTCACTTTCTTTCTCTAGTTTTTCTTCGTAGTCTTTCATCACTCATTCTTTCTATGTGCCCGAATCACCTAAGCATTCCTTTCTTCATTTTTACAATAACACTGTTGTGCAACCCTGTCATACTGCGTATCTCATCATTAATAAGATTTTAGTTTTTGTGTACAATTATTTCATACATCCGAACTAATTGTGTTTCGTCTAAACTTAAACACCATAATATTC
This sequence comes from Zeuzera pyrina, assembly GCA_907165235.1. Classification (NCBI taxonomy): domain Eukaryota; kingdom Metazoa; phylum Arthropoda; class Insecta; order Lepidoptera; family Cossidae; genus Zeuzera; species Zeuzera pyrina. Next base: position 19,026,891 of record OU015624.1, read on the forward strand.
GACGAGTAACGCAAGTAACTAGAAAACAGAATATACTTTATTTGGAACATGATGTTTTAGTTTATATTTCATATCATGTGTGTTAAATTTTTTTATTCCGTAAAATTAAATAGTGTTTGCACAAGTTGCTACAAATGATAACGAACTTTACATAGTATGTCATAAAATGCATTTTTATTCTAATAGACTATACAAGTGCAAAAAATACGAGTCGTATCGTTGTGTAAGTGCTTCGGTGTTTACAAATTTCTTATATAAATAGGTTTAATAATTCACGAAACAACTGAAACCGTGATAATGCAATGTCACATTATTGAACTTACTTATTAAAAATAATTATTAACACTGGATGTTTAAGCTGTCTGTTAATTATGACACATTGTATACATATAGCAATAGGAACGCATATTAATTACGAAACTGCCATTTACTCATAGTGTTGTAAGCATTGTAAAGTTTCGAACAAAGTTGCACAGCGAACCGCTTATCTCACGTAGTACGTACACAAGAGAGAAAACTTGGTTCGTGTATTAAAACAGCATCGTTTTGTTACATAGATAAGCTGGAGTACATAATTGAACTAGATACCAGATGAGTTTATTAACGACATCAAAAGATCGCAGTTTGTAACTATACTAATAACGATACTGTTTTTTATTCGCTAGAATATTGCTAAAATATAACCATTTATTAAATACACTTAGCGATTAAAATGTCGTAATAATAGTAACATGTTGGGAGGTATTCAAGAATAAATCATATTGTTGTAGATACTGTCATAAACTAAAAATAGGTTAAGCAGTGATGAGCTTACAACTTGTAAAGCTATTATACTTACGTGTGTGAATCAAATTGGGTATAGACAAAAGGTAGACAATTTCCAAATATTTTTACTCGTTAATGTGATACATTCTGTTTATAATGGTTGAAAAGTTATGACCTTGTCTCGTCATCTTTTTTTTCTGATATTCAATCACTATGGAATATTTTGCACGAGTTCGATAAATGTATAAACAAGTTACGCAATTTCAGGCAAATAGAGCATCAAAAAATAATGTTAAATTAAAAAATGAAGTGTATCGAATACATATTAACCTAGGGCTGCGATCGCAATCCGAATAATTCGGTTGAAATATAATAATAATTTAACAAATAAATGTAGGATAGGATGTAAATGTATCCGTTCTTTAATGTTTTGTTTCTCGTTTCTGATTTTGAGTTACAATTTGCGTCCCTGCATCAAATTTCAGCAGAGTAGATATAAAAATGAGGGCTCAACATTTAAATGTATGTGACGTGACATACGGACAGACAGATAAATATAGGTAGATATAACGAAACCTTAAAGTTAGCATTTGTGCCATTTTGGCAACAAAACGCAATTATTATTTGTTCATCTCTGACATTTGCATCAAATTGTGTTTGTATGGCTCCTCTCCACTTTATTAATGTCTCTATGATAATGTAAGAATAACGTTTAAAAAATTTGACATTAGATTCAATTAGAATCCTCAAAATAAGGAAACATAACCGTAAATTCGGTTAAGAAAATATTACACACCTATTACCACGCGGAATCCGGTGTTTCTATTTATTAAATTTTCCGGGTTATTTGGTACAACACACGATATAACGGTGTGAGAGCGCGAAACATGGGAAATGAACACGCAGAACTTAGTATGCCTTATCTCAACCACAAGCAAATGCGGGCGAATACCTACCAAATGGAATATGAAGTTTGTACTGTAGAGTTACGGATTTAGGGAGAGTATATTATATAGGTACTTATTTATTATCTTAAGTGATTTAGTGTAGTTATTCTACTTTCTTATACATTATTTCAATAGAAATTTATTTGAAAATAAACATTACAATTTCATGTTATACAAAAGAAGATATTTTTGTACATAAATTATAAATTATTTAATGAATGGATGGTAAGCTTTACTTTTGAAGGCATCTCTCATAATTACATAAATAAAACAATTTCATTCGAATCACTACATTTTTTAAAGAGAACTCCCCAGCGTGAGTTTATGTGAATGTGCTAATTTTGTGAACTACTGACTACCTCGTTAGGGACACAGCGTGAAGATATATATGTATGTATTGAACGGATTTGTAGCGCTAGTTTCCATTATAATCTGCATTTCTCGTGGAAAGTTTATCACTTATAAGATCTGAGCACTAATGGATTAGTAATTTGAGCCAAGGAGTAGTCTAATCTACGTGCTATCATGGAATATTTATTACAATAATTACTATTAAAATTAAATTGTATCCGAGCGAAGCTGAACCTGGTCACTAGTCCAAAATTAATAATCACATTTTACGTATAATCAATAACTAATAAAAGTTAGCTAAGTACGAAAGTGCTAGTTCAACAGAAAGTTATCTACTTACGTATGATATTGCATAACGTAAATTGTTAAATATAATTCCATTTTTTCTTTTAATGAACAGTACCCTAAAAAGACAACGTTTTAAGTTAAGAGTTGATTTACTGCGACGAAAATCTATATAGGTATATGACATGGAGTAACACTAAAGTCATATTATTTTTTCTAGTAGAAAATTAGGACGAACAGAAACCACCATAAATTCATATTTATATCACCTAAAAATAATTTATTAAACTTTTAGCCAATTTATTAGTCACTATTACAATTACTACTACTACTACTATTATACCATTACTAATACTGTTATGTATTATAATGCTTACGAAATAGTCTAATAAACGTAATGAAATTCACAGCTATATGATCCACTGTATAAGTTAATACATACAAAGACATAAATGTTTTATTTTAGGAATTCCTAGCAAATATTGTCTGTTTGGCGTGAAATTTGCTTTGTGCGAAATTAAATTATTGTATTGAAACAGCTATTTTTTGGACAGCAATAAGGATATAAAACACAATATAACAGAATTAAAAGAGTGTTTTAGTGAAAACTGAGAAAAGTTTGAGCATGGATCGAGCATATAGAAATAATGAATGATATTGTGATCCACTCAAACTAAAAACCACCAATCGACACGTGTTTCGTCTCCCAACGAAGCATCCTCAGAATATTCTCCCCAGGCTTCGGCCCTATGCACATGTTGTAACACTCTTAAGCGGTTGATTATTGTGCAGAGTACTAACTCTAAAATAAAGTACACCGTATTAGTTATTTGAAGCGGTGTAGTTAGAATTAATTAATTTAATAAGCAATATTGCGTAAGTAGCAACAAAATCTATCTCATTATCTTCTGGCATTTTGAACTATGTCATATCTTCTGCTTTCTGAAAGCAGAAGATATGACATAGTGTGAAAGACGAAAGGCGTGACATTTTTTGATTTTATTTCTATTAACGCAGTACTTCTCATTAAAGTAATTAATTTTAACTACACTGCTTCAAACAAGTAAAACTGTGTACTATCTTCGTTTTAAAGTTAATACTCTGGACAATAATCAACCGCTTAAGGGCGCTACAACGTGTGCATAAGGTCGAAGCATAGAGAGGATTGGTAGGATTCGGTGCTGGTTAGCTGACTGAGTCTGATCTCTGAAACATCCTGAGGATGCTTCGTTGAGAGGCGAAACACGTGTGCATTGGTGGTGTTTAGAATTTGAGCAGAAAATAGCTAAAGGCTTTAGGAATTCATCACATAAAATAATGGGTGAGAATTGCCGATACGAAATCTTTGTGACAGTAAAAATCAAGGAAGATCAATGTTGATTTGTGAAGGTCAGACCGACCGAGCGTCATCTGAAATTCATGTGACGAGAATGATGAAGTTCGAAGAAGCAAATGAGGCTTGTAAGGATAGCGATCCTGCTTTGAATTCTTTATTTATTACTAGCTAATGCCTGCAACATCGTCCGCGTTTTTTATTTTTAAAATTGTCTACGTCCTTTTTCAGGATTCAAGCTATCCCCATATCAAATTTCATCGCAATCGAATGAACGGTATGGCAACCCATAAAATACGAACAAACAAACAAACATTGATTTTTATACATTATTACAATACTACTACTATTACACTACTATTATACGTTAGGAATACAGCGTACTTATACATGGTACGAGGTCCATGACAACGGAACTGGTAGAACGCGACAAAAATGCTAGTTATCTTTTATTTTAATTAGCATCGATACGAAAATCTGACACGTTTGGCGATGTATGAGGCGGATAGATTACAAAAATTCCTTTTTCATCCTAAACTTTGTCTACGTGAGAAGTAAAAACCGACACTAGTGACATTACCAAACATTACAATTGATTCAGCCAATCACAGACAGGCTGTTTAGTTAGACTTCCACTACGACATAGATTGACATTCTCGTTATCGTTTGTATATTCCTCGCGACGACATAATGTATGTATGTAATCCACGTATTTCTAATGTATGCGAGTTAATTTTCTAACCTTATAATACTAACTGCTTACTGAATTACAGTAGACATCATCATTACAAACAGCTCACAAATTAGTCAGATATCTCAGCTATAGCAGACTATAATGATAGCACGCCGGGGACTCTCCTGTAATTAAATTTAATATCAATACCACGCTCGACGGCACTTGACTCCTTCGTAGCGACTAATTAATGAGTATTAAATACTCTACTATAAATAATAAATACTATAAATAATCGTTTCGCAGTACATAATGTTTTAGTAGCCTTCTTTCAACACAAAGGTTAAGAATTATCAATTAATATCAATACGTAATACCTATTGTAGCGAAAATGTAAACCGATCAAATTCATAATGAAGAGTATCATACACAAATGGCAAAACTGTTTAAAAGCGGGAGAAACAAAAGATAACAATTTAGGGTTCCTAGGGATCATAGCTAGGGAACATAGCTCGAAAGGAATAAGAGAACCGTCAGAAGATTTATAACACATTAAAATCAAAATCTACGCTGCACATCAAAAACTATGCGACATACAAACTTTCATAGTGATACATTTTATTAGATGCATATTTTGCACTGGCACTAAAAATATTCATATTATGTCCGGTTTACATTGGTCAAGTGTTTAGCGAAGTAGATAAGTACAGTACGTAAGTACAGAAGTGTAAACTGATCGGACAGTAGCGAGTCAACTTGGCTTGCAAGCTGCCTTGCAAGTAGATTTAAATAGAATCGCTTTCTGTTTTTTGGGTAAGTGACGCCCCTTGCGCTCGCTGTTTTCACCCGCACGGTTCTTGACTCGCCACTTGGCGTAGTGTAAACAGTCAAAAGTACAGTGCATGAGTGACCAGCAACAGGATGGTCCGCGTGTCTTGTTTTATGCAAAGTTATAAAGAAAATGACGTCTAAATGATATACATTCATTTTTATATATAATAGACGAAGACGTTTTCTCTTTTATTTGCTCCATTGTAATGAAAAGAATTCTGCGCGAAATTGCACTTATTTTTCGATGTTGCTCGTCCATTTCGACGGAGTAATGTCACTAGACTTGCTGTAGTGTAAACGGTCACTGTCCCAGCATTCGCCACTCGCCACTGAACATGCACATTCCACTCGCTACTGTCGTTGACCAATGTAAATGAGGCGTTAAAGTTAAACAGTGTACAAATTAGGTTCGCGCGCTCGCGCACGTCTGGATCCCTTCCCCCTTGTTAAACTCTGGATTTAAAAAGTATTACTTACGCTCCCACTTGTGTACTACTGTTGATTTTATCCTCAGAAACTATGCAAGTTACAAACTTTCATATGATACATCTCACTAACTCACATACATTTCACTGGCTCTATCACTTTAAAACATTCATAGTAGACTTAAAGAACAAAGAAATTGATCTTTCCCTTTCTCCTTATCTTCGAAACTATTATATCTTACATTTATAAAATTATAAAACAATACCTTACTTAAAATTTACAGGTAAAATACGAAAGTCTTATGTTTCAGAGATGTTTTAGAGATTTTATGTTTTAGAGAATCTACCATCGTACGAATACCTCTGATCAATTTTGAAATTGTTATTTGCCTGAAATTAAAGTAGACAAAATTTGATGAATCTTAGCAATTAGTTTTGTTATAATTTATACCTAACATTTAAGTTATGTTTCAACTCCAACGCCAACTAATAAGAAAAAAGTTTAATGAAAAAATTAAGGCACCATTAAAAAAAATCACTGAAAAGTAAGAAATAACTATCTTTTACTAATCAAAGACTCAAGTACAAAAATAACTTTATAAATACGATACGAATACCTATATAATGAAATTTGACTTATGTATATGTAATATTTTCAAATATCCAACCTATTTTTGTTTGGTTTTTTGATTTGGAGAACCTTCAAACTTTAAGTAGCCGTCCCGGTGGGAGCTAGGTTTGGTTATGTGGAGTTTTTATCCACTAAAATTGTTGTATTGTTCGCCCTCCAGGATCTGTTATGGAACGCAACAGAGTTTTCAACGCTGTGATGAAGAACATTTCGTGGAGGACAGAGCGAAACCCCGAGACACTACCATCCATCCCGGGGTCCAATAGCTGATTATACGTAACCCTAATGATCATTGATGTTCATGGAACTTAAATGAATTCCTAAGTGTAAATATAACGACAGAAAAAATATTTATTGATTATTCCTAGTGTCAATACGTACAAAGTAGAATTGCACAAAAAGTTTAAACGTCATGTTTGTCAGGAATAATTTCTTCTACTTAATAAATCAAGTCCCAAGGGTCGTGCGAAGTATAATTGTGTTATTATTTATGGGGCTTAGGGCAATATTGTTGTGTTTGCACAGCCTTATCCAAACAGTGTTTACAGGCCATTCCTTTACAGGCTCGACGCGGGGCAAAATAATCTTTGTAGAGCCTTAAATTTATATTTGTACTGTTACTGTTATCTTTTTATATTTTTTAAAACGTTTAATGTAATGTAAAAAAAATGAAGCCAAGTCCGATGACTCTTTCAAAGTTGTGAGATCTCCTGTAGAACCAAATCAAGCGCTATATTACCCTCGATTTTGCCGAGTGGATAAACGAGTGTTGTCCTTAATTCTTCATTTATAAATAATATTTTGGCAATAATAAATATTTATTTAAATTTTATAAAATTTTCTTTCGTTTACCATTCACTATAACTATTAACGTAATATAGTATTTTATTATTATTATATTTGTACTGAATGCTGTTTCAAAGCTATCTTTTTTGGGTTCTATATCTTATAAAGAAAAACAAAAAGAAAGGGCTCACTTACATGTCCATCCGCCTGTCTGTCTGTCACAGTCGATTTCCTCAGAAAATATAAGAAAATATAAATTCCCTGTTATAAGATGTAAATACTAATTTCTTTATTACAAGATGTGAATATTTATTTCTTCGTTATAAGACGCAAATACTTATTACATTGTTATAGATTTGAATAAGTACTTATTTCTTTTCGCGGTTCTGCACACGAAAAAAAGGGAACCTTTAGTAGATTGCTCACGTGTCTGATCATCTGTTCGTCTATCACGATAAGTTTTTGCAGAAACCGAATAAGATCCTTCACATCGTAGATGTAAATCTACGAAATTTAGCACAATGGCCGTTTTCTAGTCTTGTCTTCTAAAATACTAGATATAGAATTTAAACATTTTAAAGAATGTTTATCGTTACCTGAAGTTTACCGGAATAAAAGAACGAAATTCTCAAAGATGTAAAGAAATGAAATTAAGAAATTTACAATTTCTTGATATTGGAAGGAGCTCTCTATGCGTAAAATACATATGTCGGTATACTTGAACTTATGTTTAGAACATTTTATATCTCAGGTAATATATGATTCTTCAATGATTCTTTGTAACACTGAGCTTTACTCTATTAAAAGAACATTATTGGAAAAGGGCTTAATTGAAATTAATGATTAAGAACACGTATGTATAAGTCCTGTTCACGACAATATGCATTAATATAATTGTGAACATAAATAAAAAACATGTAAAAGAAAACATTTTTACATGTTTTTAATAAAGTGTTAGTTTTCTTGTTATCCACTGTTCTCTTAGATAGAGTTCTCTTAGATAGAGCCACCAAATATTATTCATTTAATCTGTCACTGTTGCTATGATTAATAATTATTCAAAAATATTTCCATCACTTCCTCTTAGAAAAATTAATTAAACCTTACATTTCCCATTGTTATCTTAATACTCCACACAGCCTGTAAAATAATAATCTTTTTCCTACATTAAAAGCGTTTTGAATAACAATCGTATTTTAATTAAAAGAAAACGCAACACTTCATTAATAGGTATTAATTCATTAGCATTGTTTCTTTCTTATTAGTCCCGCGATCCAAATTATACGAGGGTTGGCGTTAAAGGGACCGTATATCGCACCGTAAATTGCCTACAATAAAATCGCAACATCGTTATTATTACAAAAGAATCTAGATATGTCATAACCTCAAAATAATGTTTTTACTTCATTGCGATTTGAGATAAAAACAAAAGGTATAGAAAAACATTCCTATACATATTTTTATATAAATACATATATCTCATGTTAATATTCAATATAATTATAGTAATTGTAAAATGTCCTTAAACTTGGATAAAATTTTCATTAACATATTTCTGGGAAGCACTTTATGCTGCTTCCGTCTTAAAAGAAGATTGGGGAGTCTTAGGATAAAAGGAAAATAAGAAATTAACGTTCTGATAAAGGAGGCAAATTACGAAAATCAATAATTTGTTTTTAAAACATGTTTGAAAAATACATAAAATTGAAATTGAAAATTACATTTTGGATTGACGACTAATGAATAATTAAACGACACAGTTACTAAAAAAGGCATTTCTAATAAGTTTTCAAATTTCAATACTTCTTTCGTCAAAATTTAACACTTTTTAAACATTATAATCCAAAATTACATTTTAATTTATAATTTTTAAGTTTTTACGTAATTTTATAAATGGAATAAATCTTTATTTACATTAACAAAAAAGTACATACATACGTTAATAATTACAAACTTAAAACAACACATTATCTTAAATAATAGACTTCCTCAAAGCTGCCGCTAAAAAGCTGTCATTGCTTAAGGTGCCCAACAGACTGGCAGCATTACCTCTTTGAGTAGTCAAACTGATACAAACTTTAACTTACATGTATATATTTATTATAAATACTTAAATACTTTATGAATTATGTCATAAACCCAAGAAAAACATAATTATGTTATAGACGTTTTTTTTAAATATTGACAATTATGTTAGCAGCCTCAACCTCGGACCAAGAACCTTGGTCTGAGGCCTTACCACTTACGAGAAATTTGTTTTTAATATTTTTTGAACAAGTGAAGTTAAAATTTTAGTGTTTTTACAAGGAGAGTTCTGTTATGGCGCTTCATCGGCCGCTGCCGCAGCACGCTCGCTTCGCTTGATCGACTCGCGCGTTGTTGTTTATACACCTACCTAACCTAACCTACCCAGAAAGAGTGTTCTTATAAGGCGGATTCTGTTCTGGCGCTTCGCCTCGCCTCGGCTCGCGCGTTTGGTTTATATACTTATTTATATACCTTTTTTTTTTTTTTTTTTTTTTGCGTCAGGAAATGCTTTATGCATCCCGTCCTGCCGTAGGGGGGTGGCAGGGGGGTATGTGGGACTCCTCGACATTAGGGTGCTAGGCCGAGTCTACCCACTAAAACCTGACGGTGTTCCTCGAGAGCCGTGATGCCGGGGCAACGGGAGCGCGTTGGCATTCTTCCGCGACCCCGGCGGCCATGCCCAGCCTGAGCCGAGCCCTCCTCCGTTTGCGGGCAGTTGGACCTGCCCGCTCTCCTGGGAGTGCGCGCGGGAACACCGCGCGCACCATCCCGAGGCCATTGGTGAGGCGCCTTCCCCCGAAGGACACCCCAGGCCTCCGAAGTGGCGGCTTCCGCACCCCGCCTACACCACGGCAGGGGCGTCAGCACGCCCACCTGATTTTTACGTGTTTACTCACGGGTTTTTACAAGTTTTCCTTCTTCCCGCCGTTGATTTTAACGTGTTGTCTCACGGGTTTCATTTCGAGTTTTCCTTCTCTCCACCTCTGATTTTAACGTGTTTTCTCACGGGTTTCATTTCGAGTTTTCCTTCTCTCCACCTCAGATTTTTACGTGTATCCTCACGGGTTTTTAAAAGTTTTCCTTCTTTCCACCTCCGGGGTCACAATACCCTTCCTGAAAGAGGGGCAAGTGACCCCGACACCTGACCCCCGCCCTCACGCAGAGGACGGGGAACACAACTTGTCCCCATAAATGGGGACATCCCCCCCCCCGGTCCGGACCGGGCCCTTTCGGCACTGCAGCCTGATCGGCCCCGACCCGGTACTGAGGGCGCCGCCGAAGCACCACCCTCAGGAGTGTTTATCGACTCTCCAGTCTAGATCCGCAGTGTTCAGTGGAAACAGGGTCACCTCGAGAAGGGTGTGGACATGAAGTCTACGCACTGCGGTCTTGGGATGGCAGGCTAAGGCTCCACTTAATGGGAGCTATAAGCGCCTGTTGGTCCACCCCCTGTGGCGGGTCACCCACACCACTCGGCCCCACTTATTTATATACCTTTTTTTTTTTTTTTTTTGCGTCAGGAAATGCTTTATGCATTCCGTCCTGCCATGGGGGATGGCAGGGGGATATGTGGGACTCCACGGCTGTGAAGGTGCAATGCCGGGCTACCCACTAAAACCTGACGGTGTTCCTCGAGAGCCTTGATGCCGGGGCAACGGGAGCGCGTTGGCATTCTTCCGCGACCCCGGCGGCTATGCCCAGCCTGAGCCGAGCCCTCCTCCGTTTGCGGGCAGTTTGACCTGCCCGCTCTCCTGGGAGGCGCGCGGGAACACCGCGCGCACCATCCCGAGGCCATTGGTGAGGCGCCTTCCCCCGAAGGACACCCCAGGCCTCCGAAGTGGCGGCTTCCGCACCCCGCCTACACCACGGCAGGGGCGTCAGCACGCCCACCTGATTTTTACGTGTTTACTCACGGGTTTTAACAAGTTTTCCTTCTTCCCACCTCTGATTTTAACGTGTTGTCTCACGGGTTTCATTTCGAGTTTTCCTTCTCTCCACCTTTGATTTTAACGTGTTTTCTCACGGGTTTCATTTCGAGTTTTCCTTCTATCCACCTCTGATTTTTACGTGTTTCCTCACGGGTTTTTAAAAGTTTTCCTTCTTTCCACCTCTTGACCCGCGTCCTCCGCGAAGGACGCCGGAACCAACACTTAGCCAACAATACCCCTCTCAAAGGAGAGGGGCAAGTGGAAAGACGACCCACACGGCAGACCCCCGCCCTCACGCAGAGGACGGGGAACACAAACCTATCCCCCCCGGGTCCAGGCCGGGTCCTTTCGGCTCCACCTCCTACTCGGTCCCAGCCCGGTCCCACCCCTGATTTTAACGTGTTTACTCACGGGTTTTAATAAGTTTTCCATCTTACCACCTCGGGGCCGAAGGCCCCACGCCGTATCCCCACCCTCATTGTGAGGACGGAGAACACGACCCCCTCCCCCCCGGTCCGGGCCGGGTCCTTTCGGCTCCACTACCTACTCGGTCCCAACCCGGTACTGAGGGCATCGCCGAAGCGACACCCTCAGGAGTGTTTATCGACTCTCCAGTCTAGATCCGCAGTGTTCAGTGGAAACAGGGTCACCTCGAGAAGGATGTAGACATGAAGTCTACGCACTGCGGTCTTGGGATGGCAGGCTAAGGCTCCACTTAATGGGAGCTATAAGCGCCTGTTAGTCCACCCCCTGTGGCGGGTTACCCACACCACTCGGCCCCTATTTATATACCTAACCTAACCTAACCTACCCAAAGATAGTGTATAGGATGGATTCCGTTCTGTATTAATTTCACTAATAATCTAAAAGACATCGGCTGTATAAGTATAGTTCCTTTGCCTCCGAAAAATTAGACGATCATAAAAATAATATCTATGATCAAAAAATCAATAATAAATCGCACAACATTTTCAGTTATAATGGTTTACGAAATTAATATCTTAAAATATTAAATTCGGTAATTTAAAACTTTAAAATGTTAAATATTTACAGTGAGTGTCGTCCCCGTTCCTCATAATAGGAAAACAATGAACAATATTTGTATGCAAGTGATAAAACACGTAGTAGTTGCAACTTGATATAGAAATTACAAAATTAATATGTTAAAAAATGTTAACGTGTAAAGTGACGCGTTGAATCTTAAAAACTTATAATGATTGTCTTGTGCTATGAATATATCATCATTTTTTTTAATTTTACACAAGAAATTTACAAAATTTTATTAAGGGTGAAGCAATCTAAAGCTTAGCCGATATCGGTACCTAAGCATATGTTTCACATACATAAAGAGGCATGTGAAATGACATTTTATAATTATGTGTGATCTAGGCTCCCTTAAAGATTAACAATTCATAAAAATAATAATAATGTGTAGTTATGATGAGTACAGACCTGTGGTACAGACGTGCATTAAAAATGTAGTATATCTAGTCAAGATATATCAGTGGTAATGCTCTCGCTGAATAAGCAAAAGGGAAATAAGGCAGAAAGGGGGGTCAACGAAATTAATGCTTACATTTAATTGTAACTGAAATTGGAGGAGACGGGCCCTCTGAGATGAGAATCGACTAACAACGGGAAATAATGTTGAAATCATATCAAGAATAGGACAAATAATCATAACAGATGTCTAGTTATTTCCAAATAGATATTTAGTACTGGCTTATTTATGAATATATTATGATATGGATGAGTACATCCACATACCTCTAAATGTAGTATAGAAGGAAGTCGCAATCTGCGTTTGTTTATGTATATGTATTTGCTTACTTAATTATTACTTAGAACATTTAACGAGGAAGGTTTATATGTAGAACACATTCACATTTAGTCTACCTGTAGAAGTAGAGATATATTAAAATATACCCGGTAGGTAAATATAACCGGAGCGGGCCGCTTGTGTACCTAATTATAATTTTCGCACCTGCATATTATATTTAATTAACTCGTTAATTAACTTATTTATTTACTTGATTTATGTAACACGTCAAATTAGAGGCCCCATTCCTAAGAGAGGCAACAAAAATGATATTATACAATCAGAAACATAAAACAAACGTTTACGATTTTATTATTGTTTAAAATTCTCAAGACATTCGTTAATTGTATTTGAAACTAACTTTTTCAGAATAGACAAGAATTTTCAGGAGGTTTTTGAAAACACAGTACTCAAAATATTCTCAAAGAAATTGAATTATATTTTTGACTATAATATTTAAAGTGGATTATGTAATAGTACCTGGGCGACCGAGCTTTGCTCAGCGTCTTACAAAAAAAATAAAACAAAAAGTAAGTTTGACCACATTCCAGAATTCGAACCCGCGCACTTCGGCGTACTTACGCTCTAGCCATTGACCTATTGCGAAGGTAAATTTGTTGCAAAATTACCAATCTCATTTCGCGGACAAATATTAACTCTGTGAAAACACAAAGAAAACGAATTTTTTCGAAATTGTTACCTAGCTAGATAGATTTTTGCCCCCGTAAATCTCCTATATTGTAAATTTCGTCGAAATCGTTAGAGACGTTTTCGAGAATGCGATTACAAATATAAAGTTTATGTGTGTAGCCTATACTGTAGGATACACAGATAAATAGTCTGCAAGGAGCATGTCTGTAACATATAGAGAAATACAGCACCAAACACACACATGTTGTGCAATTTTAGTGTAAGTAGTTTTAAGTTTCTTTTAATTATGTAATACATTAGTTATATGTATAGTTGTAAGGATATGTGTGCGACTGTACAAATAAACTTTTTGTCTGTTTATCTGTCTATCTATCTATTATCTAGATAAGCAGGCACAGAGGTAATTTTGTACGTGTTCAATTTTTACAATTTTGGTACAAGAATAAGAACAAAAATTTTTTTTTAATTTTTACTATGGCCACGACGCGTGACCCCTTCATTTAAATAATGTATTTTAGATGAAGAACTCCTTGGATAACCAACAAGTAACTTTTAACTTCAAGCGCGGATATAAATGCTAATGCTTAATTCTGTCTGATCCGTACTTTCAATTCTGCCTCTTTTGAGAGATTATTATAATTTCATCTCAATCCTTTCAGCGAAAGTCGCAATGGTTTCCCACTTGCATGAATAAATATTTCAATGTGAATAAAGTTTAATATTTCCTAAGAAAATCGTTACAAAAGGATTCGCTATAAATGAGTAATATATTTTCGTTTGACAACATTAATAGCTGAAATCTTCGAGACGGTAATGAATTGGATTCTGATGCTTTTGTAGCCGACACTCAATACTTTATAAACTATCGCGTTTATTTCCAAATCTTCTACGAAAAGCTTCTTGAATTTTAGTTATGGTAGTTTTGTTTTAACAGCTTAACTAGGTATCTTGTTACGTATTAAACTTTAGATTACTCTTGTTTTATTAAACTTCTGTATCAAATTGGCTAAAACGATATCCAAATAGTTTCGTCATGTCAGTCTATCCATCTGTCTGTTTGTCAGTCTGTCCGTAAGTCACAGTCGATTATTCAGCTGTCTTTACCGCTACTGTGCTTAAATTTGACTCAAAAACGTAAATTAGTAACACAATCCCATTAAAGGTACAGCGTGAGAACAAAAAAGTAGAAGCGGAAAGAAGTTAAAAATTAAAAAATTTGGAACTCAAATTCTATTTTAAATCAAAACGTGTCCGACACGGTCTTGATCAATATTATAAGATGTTTTAGGTATGTAAAAAAAATTATGTTGAATATAACAGCTTTAATAGATCCCACGTAGCTTAACAGTTCGGTATGAGCCTCTTCTCAAAACTGAAATGAATAGAAGACTCTACCACGTGGCGCGTAGTACACCATTTGACTTAAGTAGATTAGTAATAATAGCCAGAACTTACGGCTTGACATGTCTTACGAAAAGAGATCGGAAATTAGAGAGCATAAATAAACCTACCCAAATTACCTACCGAAATTTCGAACGTCCTTAATCGTCTGAATAGTAGCGAAGCTTTGAGCAAAGGCAAAAATTACTACCCAAAATGAAAATATTTTCAACGATTTACTGTACCTCTATGTAGACGATAATTTTAATATAATGGAAGAAGCCCTCGTTGATATTCAAGAAACAAATTTGTCTTTATCAGATCTTGAATTATATTTGATTCCATTACAATTAGTTTTGAATTGGACACACAACAAAAGAATTTTAAACAAAATGGAAAAAGCAATAGACCGAAATCCAAACTTCGACATAATTAGAAATATAAGTGAGAATATCGAAAAAGGTATTGATACAGATAACCAAGTTTTCTATAAGTTGGCATCTCTTACTTCAGTTGATTTAGGAAGATCATTTTCGTGATACAAATGGATATTAGACGTTAAAAGAAAAAGATTGATGCCTGAAAACAGAGAAAAAAATTGTTATCTATTTCAATCCTAAATAAGATTTTAATCCTGACTACAGTAATCAGTAGCATAAGATTTAAACATAAATTGTAGAATTGGTTAATTGAGAGCTGTTTTTACTCCGTAGATGAATATTTTGATTATTTTACGTGTCTACGGTAACCTAAATATATATTTGATTTAACCATGCACATGACATTAATATTGGTAACATTTTAGTAACCAGTTGAGCTCATACACATAAAAGCGTTGCGGCGACGCGCGAAAAATCGGCGACGCACCTCCATACAAATAACAACGCACCGCCAAAAGTGGCGTTGTTTTTTCTTCATATAAATTCACGCGTTGTGTTGCGGTGCCACGCCGCGCCATTTTTACGTGTGAAAGAATAAGATTTTACCTGCTAGATTATGGTAACTTGTGAGAGCCTTTTGTGATTTTTATAAAAGGAACCTGTTTTAGCAACTCTATAACATTCCACAAATGAAGTTTAAGTATTTATGCTCCCTAGTTTCCGATCTTTACTTAAGAAACAGAGACTCACGACGTGAATGTCAATTTACCAATCCAGTAGGTGAGCACACAAAGTTACTTAATTGTATCAATTTTTCAGAAGTCTACTCATATATTAGTTAAAAATAGTTCGTTCATATTTTAGCTACATTCCGCCAAATACAAACTTACTAATCAACACGTGTTTTACTTCTCAGCAAGTAAATTGTTCCAGTCTAAACGTTTCTGAAGTTCCTTAACTTTAAGAGAGATTTAGACTTAGTCAGTTACGTCGTACCAAGACTTGGTGGAATTTGAAATTAGAGATATACAATTAAAATTTATTATATACAGTTACTTTGTATAAATAATACATTGTTATACAATAAATGGAAAGCTGTGCATTTTTAAACGTTAATATTTGTCGTTCTTGACGGTGCCTGGGTTGTTACGAACATAAAATCTCTTCTTGATGTTTTCTACTTACGTCAATTAAATTAAAAGGAAAATAGAGAAAATACTTGTATCTTATTTCGTATATTGCTTGCAAGAATAATTTACATATTGTCATAACCAAAGAGAATGTAAAATTACTACTAAATATTCATTACAATATATTACTCTATTACTGTGTATGTGCATAATTTCATTTCCTTAATTTAGTCCTGAAGATATGGGAATCTACGTTGCTAGGCTTGCACTGAGAAAATTTTTTAGTCTGTTTTACAAAAGTTTTACTAAACTCGCGTGTTAATTTCGGACTAACAAATGGAAATCGTTGATTTCTCTAAACTTAAAATGTTGAAATATTTGCAAAACTGTTTTGTATAATTAACGAATGTGTTGTAATATTAACTGAGGTAAATCCGATGCACACCATCAACATACTCTTAAACTAAATTATTTAGTAAATTTATCATCAAATGTTGCAAATTTTATTATAGTTAAAGCTGTAACTTCTATCTCTTTCATTTTGTAAATCAAACATTTGTGATATTGTAAAAACAGTTAATACTTTACGAAATAACAGATCAACAATCGAAATTCAACTTAAGTATTTTTTCAGTGTGCATACACATAGTCGGGTGGGCACATTCCATTCGACAATTTTTATTGAGCAACAAAACCAAGCTATTCTACATATGTTCGACTCTCATTCGACTCGTCTGATCGGCAAAATTGACTCGGATTTATTCGAGATCAGTTCAGCTTTTAGCGCTTAATGCATCTTTGTCGGTCGATCGGTGCAAAAAATCTCTAAAACTGTCGTTACTTCTGTATTCTAACTTTAACATACCATGAGTCATTTTGCAGTAATCTAGAGAAAACATCATTGTCGCGATTTTAAAAATATCTTTGTGTCTAAGACCTTCGAGGCCGTCAAAAATTGTTAAACACACAGTAAAGTTGAACCCGCAGTAGCAACGAAAGCTGTCCTCGTTACTGCTGGTGTCGCGATTTTAAAAAACACTTCGTATCCAGGACCTTCGAGGCTGTCATAAAAAAGTTGGACCCACAGTAAGTTTGAACTAGCAGTAGCAAGAAAAGCTTTTATCGCTGCGAAATAAAAGCTTTTATTCTTAACATGTCGTCTTCGTCACACATTTTAGCACTACTGAAGCAAAAGGCACTATCGATCAACAAAACTCGATTGGTTTAACTGGACAGTTTGACTCCTTGCCCAGATGTATCAATTACCAAGGCGAGTATGTGTCAGCATGTGCGGACACACCGAACAACTATTTTCATGTATATTGTACATATAACATACTGTAATATACACATATAATATACACATATACACATAGTCGAGTCGACATAACCGGGTGGTATAGATTCGAATATAATATGTACATACAAGATAAATATATATAACACACTTTAATTATTTTATTTAGAATATATTTCTGAATTTACGAATCACATCTTTTTGTGGAAAATTACGTATTAGAATGTAATTCATTCTGACATTTTATTTCGTTAATACAGAAAGCTAATTCAAGATGTGACAAATAGTTATTTCTCTTTCTGCGACATGGCGCGATAACATTTTAAAGGAGAGACTGAAGAATAACGTCTTACATGTGATCAAGATGAAATGGATAAGAAAAAAATAAATGATCCGAATGTCGCCTAAAGGAGATTCGAAAAAGCTCGTTATTCTGATAAATTGCTCCTCTCACTTTGTTCGGTGAGGTATTTTCTACATCCTATCTCACTACGATGCTAAATTGATATATCCAGTTCGTGAACTGTTTATGGCCAAATTTTTTGTACCACTTAATACCTGTAAGTGTATTTTCTTCAAAATCTTTGCTCATGTCAATTTAGCAATCGATATGTTATTTGACAGTTTCTTCAACTACGTACGCTTGTACTTGAAGACAGGTTTATTAAATTATGAACGCAACTGGGAAAAAATAATCGAATTTGTACAAGTTGCGGGATAAACTCTACCTGTGTCACTCCTGGCGCTAGGCAATGACACGAGTTTGTGACGTCGTAGCCCGACAATATAATCTCGCTCTAATTTATCTTCACTACCGAAATTTAAATTCTATAATTCTTATGTATCTAAATTTCTAAAATTACTGTATTTCGAAATCAAAACTACTTTACAATTATGTTCACAATTTGTTTTATTTTATTACTATTCTATTATTTTTAGTAATTAAATGCATAAAAATACTATACAAGTTTCAAGAACAGACAACAAACCTGTTCTAATTTCGCTTTGAATTATATCTGTAATAATACATATTATGAAGAGAAAAAAGAGCAGATTTTGTAACTTTATTTATGTATGGATGGTAATCTCCGGAACCCTTGCACCAATTCGCAAAATGTTTTCACCATTTGAAAGGTACATTATTCCAGATGGAAATGGACTATATATTATGTATACAACCCGAACGAAGTCGGGACGGGTTGCTAGTTGAGAATAAAATAATTTCAATGCACCTAACCATTAGTTATTGAACAGATTCGTATTGAATAGATTCGTAACAAAAAGTTCACCCATAATTGCAAATTTAAAAATAATATTATTTTCCGTAATATTAAATAGAAAACAGAGCTGTAAAACATCGAAATGAGCACATCGAAATGAGGTGAGAGGCTTACGCTGAAAATACAAGACACAAGCACGGATTCAAGGGCGTTGCGCTACGAGAAAAATCTCATCAAATGTTTTTTATTTTACGTCTTTACTATTTACATATATACTTTACTACACATATATATACCAACGTGCTTTAATGAAGTAACCGCTTATATGAATCCTATCGTACTTTGACGTTACGAAATAATCTAAGTACTTACTTTCATTGCATTAACGAGATTAGAAAAAACAAAAGAAGTACGTATGTAAGAAGCACCATTCTTAGCACTCCATCCTCTCTGACTACCCCATTAGAGATACAGCGTCAGGATATTATGTAAGTATGTACTATTTGCACTTAAATAATCTTTACATTTGCAATATTGCTTTTTCCTGAGTTCCTGTTATTTATTTGCACGATATCAAAATACAGATAATTGTTTAAAAAAAAATTTTTTTTTTTATATATTTGTATGTTGTTTATCTTCTATTCGACCAAGTCGTATTTTCCACGGGAATAAAACCAGAGAGAAAGTTAGCCTATAATATTCCTGTAACCGTGAGTTCTTGATAGAATCGTCTATTTCATAATAATAAGCCAAAGTATTACATTATCTAACCTGTGTTGTATTAAAATACAATTGCATTTAAATCAATATACGTGGATATACAATACGAAACAGTTGTAAGATACAATATAATACAATTGTGTCTCCGTACTATGCTATCGTCCGTGGTAACCAATGCAACTACGAAGCGAGAATACAAAATGTCATCTAGGTACACATTAGTTATATTTTTGTCTATTGCTTATAAGCGTCGCGTTTTTTACGTATTTTCCTGAATAATGAATTTAATGCTAAACTTCATGGACTTCCTTTATTTTAAGACACTATGTTATTTAAAAGAGTACTATTATACAAACAATATTTGTACATTTATAATCGCGTTCTCGAAAACGGCTCTAACGATTTCGATGAAATTTACAATATAGAGCTTTACGGTGGTCAAAAATCGATCTATCTAGGGTCAAATTCTAATAAAATTCGTTTTCTTTATGTTTTCACACACTTGAAACTTTTAAACTCTAAACTCTTCTGATTTTACAACAGAGTTTACCTTCGCATTGGTTATATTTTTGTCTATTGCTTGTAAGCGTCGTGTATTTTACGTAGCTGTCTTGCATTAGCTGTGTATAGATGTAGTGATATATAAGTAATTAAAAGCAGCCCCTGAAGACTATTAAACGCAGACGCCATTCTGAACGTTTATCTCTACGCCGGCGAGGACTCGTAATTGTTAAGTCCATGCCTTACAAATATATCATTGTAACTTCAATTACAATGTAGAGTAATAAAATCTTCCAGTTTTTAAAGAATGTGATGAATACTTAGTCCATTTTTAATTCTGTATAGTTAGAAAAATAAAGGCAAGCTAAATAACTTCACAACATTGCCAATTCACAACCAATAGACCAGCCGCGGATCTAAGGGGGGGCAACCGGGGGTACTTGCCCCGGGCGGCAGTTTCATGGGGGTGCCAAATCCTTGAAATATCGAACAAGTGAAGCCTCTTTTACAACAATCGCATAGGTTTTTATCAAGTAATCGAATCTTATCGAATCGAATATAATATGTTTGAAAAGCAAACTTTTGTATTTGTCAGTTTTAACAGTTTTTCTTAAACACTGAAGGGAGGGGGCGCCACTATCAAATTTTTGCCCCGGTTCGAAAAAATCGTAGATCTGGGGCTGCAATAGACATACGAGTATTTGTTGCTTGTTTAACATATAATCCACTACTATATTAAACTAGCAATATTTGTATATAATGTATATATTTGATATCGCTTTCTCGAAAACTGCGCCGGCGATTACGATGAAATTTACAATATAGGGGTTGAGTGGGGCGAACAATCATTCTAGCTAGGTCTCAATTCTGGGAAAAATCGTTTTCTCCGTCTTTCACAAACTTAAACTTCTAAACTCTTAACTTCAAAACTTTTTTAATTTTGCAGCAGAGTTTACTTGCTCAACAGCACAATAGCTAGAGCGTAGATCTATCGCGCCTAAGTGCGCAGGTTTGAATCCTGCAATGTGGTTCAGACCTTTGTGGTTTTTTTTTTAATAAATTCAAATAATATGGCCAAGTTCAGTTTGCAACAAGTACCTATTAAAAACGCATATCACTTTAATAATGTACTTATAATAAGGTAATAAAATGAAAAAGAACGATAAAAGCACAGACTTCATAATTTCAGACAAACTGTCTCGTATTTACGAAGTGAGGCAAATAACATAAGATAAAATATAGATGTGTTGGTGCTGTTTTCTAACGAAATGGCGACCGATCAGCTTATCTGATATAAAATGTGTGTCGTATATAGGTACAGGTGAGTCTGATTTTGATATCTGATTTAGCTCACCCTTGGCGCTCGGACACAGTGCCTGGCTTTGGAGTTATTAAGTCTATGGCTAAAAGTCTATTAAAGAAGAAGAAAATCTATTATTTATTTTTCTGAATGAGTTTAATGCTAAACTTCATGGACTTCCTTCATTTTATGACACTATGTTATTTAAAAGAGTTGTAATATACAAACAATATTTGTATATTTATGATCGCGTCCTCGAAAACGGCTCTGACGATTTCGATGAAATTTACAATACGGCTTTACGGTGGTCAAAAATCGATCTATCTAGGGTCCAATTCTAAGAAAATTAGTGTTCTCTATGTTTTCACACACTTAAAATTTTTAAACTCTAAATTCTTCTGATTTCACAACAGAGTTTACCTTCTCAGTAGCTACAGCATAGATCTACCAAGCTGACATATACGCGGATTAGAATCCTGTAACGTGTTCAGAGTTTTTTTTGTTATTTTTTTTATAAGACACCGAGTAACGCTCATTGGCCCAGGTACGTACCATAATAAGAATAATTTATTTATTCCTATTAAACTTAAAAATATTCAATGAAATTAATTTCTTAACAGGTTATTTTTGCGTTATGGAGATTGCAGAAAGTTATTATTTAAAATAAAGATGTCAGACTCTATACTTAATATAAGATATGCAATAGAATCCCAAATTTAATCCCAATGGTATTAAAACTGACATAATTACATGATAAAAACTATCCAAGAATGCTTGTTCGTATATATATTTATTAACCGGAAAATACAAGATATTCTAATAAATTTAGAAAGAAAAATAAATGACCCAAATGAATGAACAGGACTTATATTACTTTTGTTCAGTTTAATTTATCAATTTCAATTCCCTTACAGTAGTACCTTACCTGTAGTAAGAAATGCTTAAGAAATAATGACGGTGTTCTGTTAAGGTAAATAGAATAGGAACTGTATCCATCCAAGATTCGCAGTACACCTCTTTCTGTAAGCCTCAAGAGGGTTATTTGCGAATGAGAACGTTCCAAATCTGTATTCAAGAACGTTTTAATTTGAGCCCTATTTGCTAAAGTTAAAGTATGTTTTCTTTTGATACTCTTACGACGATAGACGGAATTCCTCGTTAAATATATGTGTTACTCTGGAGCTTTATTACAATTTAAGCGATGTAACAAATTGTAAAACGTGCTAACTTGAATTCTGTGCACGTCTGTACTTTGTTTGATACTTTCTTTCATCCTTTTGACGAACATACCTTTCTGACGAGGTGATGTCTTCAAAACTGGTATTTACGTCTGAACAATCTTGTTAAAATTACTTTGCTCTAGATTTGACTTGTTTAACTTAAAAGTTCGTAATTTGCTGTTATTATTTACACAATAATAGAACCAGATATATATATTTTATGCATTTGTCACAGAAAATGAGACAAATCCGGTTGGTAATTAGGTACCGATAATTGTAAAAAATTACCAATATAATTTGTTAAAGTGACAATTAAAAGGATTGTACTCACCGTACTTACTTGTTCAATAACTTCGAATTAGTAGTAGTAATTAATAGACCAATAAATGTGTCAGTTTTTATGTTAGTGAGTAACGAGTAAAGCCAGTACAGGAAGAAGTTTCATGTAAAAGCACACACACTGCGTTCACTAAACTTTTTACCGATTTACTTATTAATTTTGGCTATATTTAAACAGTGACCGTTTGCGGATACAGCTAAAGATATACAAATTCTGATTGCACTGGACTACTTCTATCTGACAGCATGTGGCGGTGACTAGAATTAAATTATCTGTAACCACCTCCAGTCGATTACATCGTGCACAATTGTACACGACCACTCGGTGATTATTTGTCAAGTTAACTTCACTAAGACATTTACACTCACTTTTACAATATCATTCTTTAATATGTAGGCAACCTATTTTATATTATAGAAGATTATTCATGGCCCCTAATCTAAAGACTAATTTATGTGATAATTGTCGTATAACGGACAAATAATTCCTTTAGAATTCACTTCAACTGGATTATTAGATAGCAACTCCTAATTATTCATAATCACCGATTATTTACAATAACTGTAGTATACATATCGGGATGAGTAACTCAGGCAATGAAGATACCAACTCTCTCATTACTGAATACTATTACGAGTTATTCCAGAAACTAGTGATATTGATTTTTCGCATTAATTTTGTCGAAAGCACATTTTTCTAAAAGTTAAGTTATAGGTTATGCTATAAAATTTTAATTTTATAGATTGCACTGTATTATATACAAATATTAAATACAGCTTAGAATAAATGTTACATAGTATATAACTTACAACAAATATCATAGCACAGTATAAAATTACAACTCGTTTCAACTTTCACTCAGCCATTTGAACATTCAAGATGAGAAATTTTTTTAGTGGAGTATTAGAAAAATATAAGAGACTGATAAAGCTCATCGTTAGAGGCCCGGGAAACGTCCTGAACGCTCCAGGATCCCGGGAGTGTCCGACGTAGCGAGATATTTCACGGTATTTTAACAATTTTAACGAGCTACCATATTTACTTCAATGCACGGCACGGCGTCCCGAGGATACGTTTAATCATAAACCCTCAGCCCTCATTATTCTCATGTGTGCTTTACATGCATCAAGATGTTCTAAAAATTTCTTATTCGTAATTTTTAGGATTCCATATGTTAAAACGGAATCCTACGGAACCTTTATAATTTATTCCAGAGTCCGTCGGACTCTCCGTTTGTCACAGTGGGTGTTCTCAGAAACTACTTATGTGACATATGAGCTTGGAAGGCATAGAATCAAAGAAGTGGGAAATTAGATAGTCGAAATCCACTCCATCATCCTGCTTTTAAAACTACTGGATCTAAAATTTGGAAAAATTCGGAGAACAAAAATCCTATTTATAGACTTGGGAAAATATAACGAAAAGTTCTTCAGGTTTTATAAATCTTTAGAAATTAAATTTAGAAATGTATCATTTTCTAAATAGGTATCTTTTATAACAGATTTTGACAAGACTCATTGTGACAGGAAGAGGACTTTTCACAGAATAATCTAGGCTATTTTTATACCGGAAAATTAAATGTGAATGAAACCGCGAGGCACATCTAGTAGACATTAAATATTATGACTCTAAATTTGTCTCCTCAAAATATTCTGAAATTAAGCATCTTCTGCGTAAATACGTACCTGTCTATACAACTTTACTACATCAGTTATAACACGGACTGGATAGTTTGTCCATCTCAGAAGTAAATGTATGTAATCTTGCTTTAATTTAGGACCAACCACGAGTTTATCTTTTAACGAAACATAATTAATAATGCTTTCGCTTAAAGCTTTAAACACAAACTAAACTTTTGGAGTTTCTCTATCTTCATGATTTATTGCGAATATTATCGACGTCGACTACATTGACATACTTGTCCATTACGTTTCGATACTCTATTAAAAGTTCTGGGATTTTTCTCGAATGTCCATACTGGCATCACAGATTAATTTTACTTGTGTAAACTGACATTTGAATCATTTTTCTTACAAGGTAATCTGACAACGAATCTATAGTCTGCATCTCTCTCTATTGTTTGATCTTGTAACTGCTCATTGTAAATACGACGAGTGTACCGGAAGTATGCGAAATTGCTTGAATTCGCTATTTTCTATCGAAATGGCGACCGATTGACTTGTTTGGTGTATTTACACCGGTGCATAAGACTAACTTATTCGTTATTCTGATTGTTTCACTGTTGATTTACTTACGCGACGCAAAGTCTGTTTTTTATTTCATAGTCATAACAAAATACCCAGTCATACCCAGTAAGCGCAATATCTGCATTGCAATAAAACTAATTGTGGAAGTACTCTTACTAGTAATATTAGTATAATCCGTGAGGCCAGAGCCGAGATTTGCATTTGTGTGGGAGAAGACATGTTTACACGAAGGGAGTTTATCGTCTAAATCGTGCGATTATTTGGTTTCGAAGGAATATAAAAAGCGGTGAAATGTAAATTGGAAATACATTATCGCATGATATCCCACTAGTAGTAAGCGTTAAAGAACGAAACCACTGACACAGGCTCTTTTTTATATGCTTTGATACTTATCGAGGTGGTTTTATTGAGGTGTTGATGGCTGTAGATCTCGAATAGTTTAAAAATGCGTAACACCGAAATCTAGAATGATCACTCGCTATGCTTCGCAAACACCGTAGACTTTTAGCTAACTGTTATAAGTTGTCCTAAGCTAAAAAATATTTCGTAAAGCTTTTGAAATTTGATTACCGAATACAAAGGATATATTAGTATAGTTATGCCTCTCCAGAAAGCATTAAAAAATATTTATGATCAAGTGTCAAAAGGAGAAACGTCAATGGATCGATAAAGCAAACTGCTTAGCTAATATTAACTTTGATAAAAAAGTAAAAATATAACTTATTTTTTCAGTTTTTATTTTTCTTAGATAAAACGTTAAATTAAAATATTCACAACTCTATAAACATAGACGCAATATAACCTCAAACAACCTGTCATAAGGCAAAAAGCGTCGGTCGCGTTCCGCAAATGTTTTTGCGGCAATTTATCTGGAGACCACCTGGGGGCATTCGGGGTCATCAATCTACGGCCCTCTGGGGCTAGTTTTCCTCGAGATTCAGTTTTAACACACCACCGTCCTTTATTGCACAACTGAGTCCGTCTGGTACAACAAATTCCCATTTCTTTTGCAACGAAACAAATTTCTGTTGCAACGCTTGCTCCTTTTGCAGATATTCTAATTACGATAATAATCGGTGAACTTAAATACCGTGTAATATTATAGAAATACACCTAACCATGTAATATGTCACATTTCACTAAATTATCGTTTGGTAACTTCTATTTACACAAATATAAAACACGATATATATGGTACAAGTCACATCCGACATGTTGGATTTAATATGACAAGCGGAACTCTAAGACCTCAGTCTAACACGAAGCTAACTACACCTCATTGGTCAAGATGCGATAAGCAGCTTAGGAGTTACATGACAACATATAAACATACTAACACATATACAGATTGCTAAAATCCGTTGCTGTGATTGGTTAATAAATAGAAAGTAACTTAGTATTAGAAAGGTATTGCGTAACTCCCGTTAATTGGAAATTTATATTAATTTGACATAATAGGCTTATTAGTCAAATGCCTTTTTACATAGGAACACGCCTTCAGCGTTCGCCCCAAAGTAACGGGTGACGCTGTAAAAGCCGCTAGTGTAAACAGGAAAGGGGATGATTTTTTTGTTGTTTCGAGTCCAACACTACTCAATCGGCGTAGAGTCTGGCTAAGAACATATCCCTGGGGATTTTTTCTTCTCTAACACAAACAAAAACAGCGAGAACGCCGGTAGAGTGAACTGCTTCACGAGGCCTTATACATACATACATGTCTTTACGCTGTATCCCCAGCGGGGTACAATGAGAGGACGGAGCGCCAAGCGTCACGGTCCTTATATAATTTTTTCGCTTCCTCAAATCTCATCATTCTCCTTACACTTTTACGCCTAGGTATGCGAGTGCTTTTGAAATTTTCGTCGGCTAACACTCTGGCTATTTGATCTTCATAAGCCAGTCTTGGTCTTCCTTGGCTTCTTTTACTACTCACTTTCGCTCTGTAGATTTTCTTTGTCAGTCTTTCAACATTCTTTCTATGTGCCCGAACCATCCTAGCATTCCTTTCTTTATTTTTACAATAAAATTGTCGCGCAACGGTGTCATACTGTGTATCTCTCTTTCTTTCGCACTACTCTATCGAATGCCTTTTCAAGATCCACGACAGCGCAGAAAACTTTCCGACTTATGACCGGAAACTTCTTCACGATAACGCAGAGTGAGAAAATGTGATCCATACAACCTCTACCGTTCCTAAAACGGCCTTGTGCCTCCCACAAATATCTTTCAGAAATGCCTGTCATACGTTCAGTCAATAACTTGGTATAGACTTTACATGTTAAACTGACCAAGCGGATGGCCCTATAGCACGCACAGTCCAAATGAGAGCCTTTTCGTTTATAGAGAGGCACTATGATTGCGGTGCGCCAGTCCTGCGGAACTTCTCTCTTCTGGAATGTATCCCCAGACGCTTGGATCACCATACTTGATCATCTCAGCAGTAAACTGTAGCCTTTCCACATTTCAGACTTCTTATCGCTTTCTCAATCCTTTCATACTAATGACTTCTTCTAGCTGCTGAGCCGAGTGTGGCGATTCGTTAGGACCGCTCTCAGTGTCAGAGACAGTCACCACACTCATACAGTTCTCTATATTAATCACTCCATCGCTGCTGAATGATGATGTTCTTTCGAACACACTTTATTCATTCTGCAAGGTGCCGGACTACTTCGATACTTACGTATTTCTTTCCAAAATAATTTGGAATTTTTGTGGAAATTGTCCGACATTCTGTTCTCGTCTAAAGCTCTACACCTTTTACGCTTCTCTTTCACTAGTGCCTTCGTTTCTGCTTTCTGCAGCTTATATCTCTCTTTCATCAAGTCCTTATTTATATCTTTATTGCACACAAGTGTTATATTAACTATTACAAAGAAATAAAGTACAAAGGCGAGCTTATCTCTGCAAGAGATCTCTTCCAGCCAACCTCACAAAACGTTAGACAGTATGTAACGAAGGTAAGTAATGTACAAAAGCGTGTTAATAAATAGTCGTATTTGCACAAATTTGTATTCATACATATTCATATAAATAATACCTAAATAGCTTATAAATATATACATAATATTATGTGAACGCAAAGATATACTATATATATACATACATACATACACATAGATACACATTTAGATATACGCGCATACTACGCATTGACGTATACATACCATACATCCATAAATGCGATAATATATGGCACTGTATCAGATAAATAATACTCTTTTAGTCGTTTTTTGAAAGATGACACCGTAAGACAGTTGCGAACATTAGAATGCAGTTTATTCCACAGTAACGCACCTTGTGCGGTGAAGGAGTTATAAAAAAAGTTGGTGTTGGAAAGAGGATATTGTAAAGTTTTAGTGACACAAGAGCGTCTAGGTCGAGAAGGAGAATGTAAGAAGTGAAAGCGAGAACGAAGGTATTGAGGAGCAGAAGGGTTATTAAGGATATTATAAAGAAACGAAAGAAAGTGAACATTTCGTCGAAGACGAATAGGAAGCCATTTTAATTGAGTCCGAAATTGTGATACATGATCATATTTGCGTAAGCCAAAAATAAAACGAATAGCTAAATTTTGTAATCGTTCAAGCTTGTTCAGTAGTACTTCATTCACATCCAAGTAACATACATCCGTATAGTCGATTATGGGGAGAAGAAGAGATTGAGCTAGTATAATTTTAGTTTTAACATAACATAACATAACTTCACGCTGTATCCCCAACGGGGTAGTCAGAGAGGACGGAGCGCCAGGAGTCGCGGTCCTTACAGACCTCTTTCGCTTCCTCAAATCTCATCATTCTCCTCACACATTTTCGCCTAGGTATGCGAGTGCTTTTGACATTTCCGTCTGCTAACACTCTGGCTATTTGATCTTCATAAGTCAGCCTTGGTCTTCCTTGGCTTCTTTTACCACTCACTTTCGCTCTGTATATTTTCTTCGTCAGTCTTTCATCACTCATTCTTTCCATGTGCCCGAACCATCTAAGCATTCCTTTCTTCATTTTTACAATAACACTGTTGTGCAACCCTATCATACTGCGTATCTCATCATTGCTTATCCTGTCAGCAAGCGTGACACCGCACATATTTCTGAGAGACCGCATCTCCACAGCATTTAACATACTTTCACTCGATTTTGGGCATATCCAGGCCTCACTACCGTACAACAAAGTTGGCACCAACACCGCATTGTGGATGGCCATTTTAGCATTGTTAGATATATTCACACTACCCACTAATGCGGACAGAGCACCGTTCACTTTATTGCCAGCTGCTACCCGTCTCTCCACATCCAACTCACATCTTCCATCCCTCGAAAACGCACTCCCCAGGTACACAATTTCATTCACCTGTTCTAGACATTTTCCATTTACACAAATCACACATCTCGTTTGTACCGCTTCTCTTTCAAACACCAGAACCTTAGTTTTGTTCACATTCATTTTCAATCCCTTTACTTCACAATCTTCTTTCATGCACGTGACTAGTGTCTGCAACTCTGCTTCTGATGGTGCTATTAGCACAGCATCGTCAGCGTACAATAGGCAGTTTACCACTGTATCACCACATCCCATACCACTCATATTACCTTTCAATCTCTGGAGGCAACTGTCCAAATACAGCACGAACAGCCAGGCAGACATCACGCAGCCCTGTCTGACACCAGAACAGACTTCAAACCAGGGCGACATGTCCCCGTCTATCCTTACACAGGCTCTGTGGTGTCGATATAATGACCGCACAGCCTGCAGTAAGGAGCCCTCCACGCCATATTCAGGCAGAAGACTCCACAATTTCTTCCGGACTACTCTATCAAATGCTTTCTCTAGATCCACGAAAGCGCAGAAAACTCTCCGACCTAAAGCCAGAAACCTCCCCACGATAACGCAAAGCGAGAAAATCTGATCCATACAACCCCTACCGTTCCTGAATCCACCTTGCGCCTCCCACAAATATCTTTCTGAAACGCCTTTCATACGTTCAGTCAATACTTTATTATAGACTTTACTCGCTAAGCTGACCAAGCTGATGGCCCTATAGCACGCACAGTCTAGGTAGGAACCTTTCCCTTTATATAGAGGTACTATGACTGCCGTGCGCCAGTCCTCTGGAACCTCCCCTTCTGCCAACAAAGGTTGCAGAGTGCACAGAAGGCATCCCAGACCCTAGGACCACCATACTTGATCATCTCAGCAGTCACCTCATCAATTCCCGCAGCCTTTCCACATTTCAAACTTCTTATCACTTTCTCAATCTCTTTCATATTAATGGCATCCTCCAGTCCCTGGCCCGAGTGTGGCAATTCATTAGAATCGCTCTCAGTATCAGAGACGGAGTCGCCACTCTCATACTGTTCTCCATAGTATTAACTCCAGCGCTGCAGAACATCCTTTTTATTTGTAAGCAGGTTGTTTTCTTTCGAACGCACTTTATTCATTCTGCAAGGTGCCGGACCACTTCGGTACTTACGTACTTCTTTCCAAAATAATTTGGAATTTTCCTCGAAGTTGTCCGACATCTTGTTTTCATCTAACACCCTACCTTCACGCTTCTCTTTCACTAGTGCCTTCGTTTCTGCTTTCTGCAGCTTATACCTGTCTTTCATCAAATTTTTCATACCACAGTCATTAGTAGCAAGGTAGTCTCGCCATGCTTTCTTTTTCTTATACACAGCCACTTTCACCTCATCATCCCACCACACATCACGCTTTTTGCCGTTCCCAATCTTATTCATTCTACACACTTCTTTCGCAGCCTCAATCATACTATCTCTAAGGTTCTGCCAGCATTCTTCAACATCATCGCTCATCACTTTCAATCTATCATCAAGCTTACTGGATAATACCCTTTCATATTCATTTCTGGTGGTCGCATCCTGGAGTTTCCAGCTTTTAATGCGGCTAACCGCTGCAGGTTTTGGACACTACGCGATGTCGCCATGCTGCGAACAGACCCCTTATTCTGGTTATCACCAGAAAGTGGTCCGTCCCGAGATCGGCTCCTCTATACGCTCTTGTGTCCATTACCTGCTTCTTAAGTCTGCTATCCACCAGGAATAAATCAATCATACTTCTCGCACCCTTTCTTTCCCACGTGTACTGAGGGATCCTTTTGTGCCCAAACATGGTATTAGCCACAGAAAGATCCTTTTCCATACACAGTCGTAACACAATCTTACCAGCATCATTCACTCTCTTATCTCCATATTTGCCTAGGACAGACTCGAATCCTGTTCGAGCTGTCCCGACCCATCCATTCATGTCTCCACACACAACAATTCTTTCGTTCTCTTCAACCGTCGCTAGAACTGCTCTAACATTCTCCCAGAACTGCTCCAGTTCAGCCAAACCGACAGAGGACACTGGGGCATATACTGCCAAAACAAAAATTCTTGTCAACCCAATCTTGAGGCGTACTTAGAGCAGTCTGGGATTTACTCATTCATACTCAGTCATACAATTAACCATACGAGAGGACAGTAAAACGCCTACCTCTTGGCATCCCCTATCTCCTTGTGGTACCCCTGACCACAAAGCGATGCCTCCTCCGGGCAAGTCGGCAAGTTCACTGCCGCCTCGCTTGGTTTCACTCAAACATAGCACATCCAATCTTTTCTCTTCCATAATATCAATCACTTCATTCATCTTCTCGTCAATCCCACCTCTCACATTCCACGCAGCTACTCTGCATTCCTCCCTCCACTCCCTCCTCCATTTTAGTTTTAAAAGGAAGAAAATGTTGGAGTCGTTTAAGACAATGAAAAGAGTGATACGTGATACTCGTTTACTCATCTCATTGACATGGGCTGACCAATTTAAGTTTGAATCAATAATCAGACCTAGATTTTTAACTTTGTCTGAATAAGGTATATCAACACCGTTGTAACTTACACGTGGTAAATGTTGAAGATCAAACCTATGTCTGAGTCGACAACTCCCTACCACAATTACTTGAGATTTAGACGGATTAACGAGCAATCCAAAGGATCCGTCCCAAGCATGAATAGCTGCTAAATCATTGTTAATAGCATTAATAGCATTAGAAGATTCATCTAACGAGAAATGTCTGTAAATTTGCAAGTCATCGGCATACAGATGATAAGTAGAAGAGATAACTTTAATTCCTTCATACTACAGCTATTTTTTGCAGCAAGGTAGTCTCACCATGCTTTCTTCTGCTTGCAACACAGACTCAGACAGACACATCACGCTTTTTGTTATTTCCAATCATATTCGTTCCACATACTTCTTTCGCAGCCTCGATCATACTATCTCTAAGGTTCTGCCAACATTCTTTAATATCCTCGCTCGTCACTTTCAATCTATCGTCAAGCTTGCCGAATACTAGCCTTTCATATTCGTTACTGGTAGTCGCATTTTGCAGTTTTCAGCTCTTGATGCGACAGACCGATGCAGGTTTGGACGCTACGCGACACCGCCAACGCTGCAAACAGGCAGCTTATTCTAGTTACCACTAGAAAGTGGTCCATTCCCAGATCGGCTCTTCTGTGCGCTCTCGTGTCCATAACTTGTTTCTTGAGCCGGCTGTCCACCAGGAGTCTCACTCTTTTTATCCTTCCTTTCCCACGTATACTGATGAATCCTTTTGAGCTTAAATAAGGTATTAGCAACAAAAAGATCCTTTTTCATACACAGTCCTAACACAATCTTGTCACCATCATTAACTGTCTTATCTCCATACTTGCCTAGGACAGACTCAAATCCTGTTCGTGCTGTCCCGACCCATCTATTCATGTCTCCACACACTATAATTCTCTCATTCCCTTCAAGCGTCTCTAGAATATACCTAACATTCTCCCAAAACTGCTTTAGCTCACTCAAATCCACGGAAAACACTGGGGCATACACTACCATAACGAAAATCTTCGTCAACCCTGTTTTAAGACGCACCCAGAGCAGTCTTGGGTTTACACACTTATACTCAGTTACGTAATTAACCAAACGAGAGGACAGTATGACGCCTACCCCTTGGCATCCCCTTTCCTCTTGTGGTACCTTCGATCACAAAGCGATGCCCCTCCAGGCAAGTCGGCAAGTTCACTGCCCTTTCGTTTGGTTTCGCTGAAACATAACACATTCAATCTTCTTTTTTCCATAATATCAATCACTTCATTCATCTTCTCTTCAATCCCACCTCTCACATTCCACGCAGTTATTCTGCACTTCTCCTTCCACCTCCCACTGAGAGGTGCACATCGTGTTGGATGGCGGTCCACAACCCCGAACTGCACTCTGCGCTTACCAGCGAGGACAAACCAGTGTACGTCGCTTTCGGCGAACGCCCTAGCTTTTATATTTACGTTGTCCCACATGGTGTGCACAGGCGAGGAATTGCAGCCTTGAAAAGGGCTGGCAGGGGTCGCGACGAGCACGCTTCTTCACTCTTTGACCCCCAAGGCCGTAAATATTTACAAAATATTTTTAAGTTCACAAGTTACTACTATCTGAGTTAAATTTACTGGTATTTTTTGGATGGATGGATGGATGGATACTTGATGTAATTGATAAAGTAAATTGTATTCTCAGGAACAAATTAATCAATTTCAAGCATAGTTTTCGTGCTATTCTGTACAAATATTCCGACTACTTTTTCGGAAAGCTGTGTATGCGATTAATTTAATTACAAACAATTTTACACACAACTTTACGCTATTTTCCATTCGAAATGAACAAAGTATCAAGATGCAACAAAATCAAACCTTCAACAATAAATATGGCCTAGCTCATAGCAAAGCGTAATCAAAGCTAAAGCTGATTTTTGTTTATTTCATTTATCACTGTCGTATTGTCACAGTATAAACATAGCAGTAGGATGTCTTTACAGGAAGTCAGCTTACGCGGTTTGTACGTGTGCGTGCTAATACACAAGCACCGTTGCACGCACACAACATCAACATTTTGGCGAATATAGATAATTATTTATTTTATCGCCAGTTGGGGTCATACGCAACGCAAACATGCAATCGCTTCCGTTTGTCTTTAATTCGTTCTTCACATCGTCACAAATACGAACGAAACTACCCTACGCTTCCGGCCGAGAAGAGGCATTTCCGTTACGTGTGAGGTCGGAATCGGCTTTCTTTTCTATATAATATTCTCTGATATTGTTGCGAGTATATTGGCGTATTTTTTTATATATTTTACACGTATACGTCTGGCATATTACGCGCTTAGGCCACGCAACGTTAAGTATACTTAAATAGCATCGCATATACATTTATAGTGTGTTTTCTATTTATTTATGTAAGAAAATAATAATGACAGGCTTCAAGCCAATCACCTATGCAATTTATGTGTAATAAGTCCTATACCATCGCCGACTTCGAGTTTTACAACCTGCGTGAGAAATTCGGGTGAGAAGATAAGCAGTTAGTACTTTCTATACCTACTTTCTCTTCCATAACCAGCATGGAAGTATTGTTTAGTTAATAGGTACACTTCTTTTCCTTCCAGTTAAAGTCAGAATATAAGATTAGAGTAACTTTGAGGAGTAATTATGAATTCAGCAATGAGATCTCAAAACTTTAGTTTTGAGTTTTCGTTGTTACTAAAACTCGAAGTTATGGTTAAATTAATAAACAGCGTAATATTCTCTCAATCGTCAAAGTTTCAGATAAGTGAAGTGATGTAAAGTGATAACTACGCAATATATTTAATCTAATGTAACCTATATGTACCTCTCATTTCAGATCTTCCTTTTGTATTCTTTAATAATGCGAAAATGATTCAGAACTCAAATTCAAAATACTTTATTTAATAACTAAGCGTTTTGGAAAGATAAATCTACCATCGGAAAACTTGTAATTAGAAGTAGTGGCAAACAAAATAAACTTGAGTAGGTATGTTTTCAAATGTCGTCATTGCTAAAATTCGTTAACATGAAAAAAATATTACGATAATAAATTGTAAT
Source organism: Zeuzera pyrina (assembly GCA_907165235.1). Classification (NCBI taxonomy): domain Eukaryota; kingdom Metazoa; phylum Arthropoda; class Insecta; order Lepidoptera; family Cossidae; genus Zeuzera; species Zeuzera pyrina. The sequence continues at coordinate 19,061,966 of OU015624.1, forward strand.
TGATATATACATTAGGATATGAGGTTAGGCCTACATTATCTTTTGTTGATTATTATATTGAATTTATTGCAACTTGTCAAAGGAACTCTCGCTATACTTCTTATAAGTTCAATAAGTTCTTATCGATTAAATCTTGTTACCTAATATATACAATCCATTGGAAAATTTAAAATAAGATATGTTATTAAAATATGACATATTTTAGTCAGTATAACATGAGGTTATTAAAATCTGTTTTACTATTTTGAGTTTTGTTATATTTTCAATTTGTAAAGTAGCATAAGTCACAAGGAAAGATTTTATAGTTTACTAGCTGACTGGTTGATGCCCGCGACTTCTACCGCGTTTTCTTTATTATAAATTAACCTATGTCTTTCCTCAGGACTCAAGCTATCTCCATACAAAATTTTATTGCAATCGAACGAACAGCGAACGGAACAAATAAACATTTATTTTTACATATTAGATAGGAGGCCGTTACGTTGTATGTTCGCAGAGAACAGTTCGACGACAGAATACAATACACTGCAACAGATCCTAACACAGGCAAAAAGAGAATCATGCGTGATCGTAACAGAAAATGACATAATCACAGCTCAATCGTTTTTAGCAAACCATCAATAATTACCCCCTCTTTGACTAACCAAAATTTATAGCTCTCCTATCAACGTCAATTTGAAGTAATATTCACTGTCATTAAACGGATTTCTTCATGCACATCATAAATTGAACAGGATTTCGAACTATGGCGCCTTCACCAAGGAAATAAATATATATACGCCAAACAATTACATAGATTGTGTGAAGATGCAATAAAAATAATAATAACTTAATAATAATACTCCAGACAATTACACAGATCGTGTGACCCCAAACTAAGCAGTAAGCTTGTACTATGGGTACCACACAACGAACTCTGGGGGAGTTCACAGTAACACCCAGACTCCAAGCCAACTTAGAAAAGTTCGTTTCCTAAATTGACCTGACCAGGGATCGAACCCGGGACCCTAGCTTGGAAAGCAGGTTACATGCCACTGCACCAATAGGCCAGTTAAATGTGTCAGTGAAATGTGAAAGTCAGGTCGGATGTGACCCCAAATTTAGTATTAAGCTTGTACTACAAAAACCGCGCAACGAAGTAAGAGAGCTCACAATAATAATCAGACTTCGAGCCACAGTGAGAACTTCGTTTCCTCAATTCACCTATCTGAGAATTTAACCCGGGGTTCAGTTTGGATGTCAGATGTCCTACGGTCACGTCATTGGATCACTCAGTCAAAAATTATTACATTAAATATTGTAATATTTTTTAAATCATTTCTCTACAATTTGCTTTACATATGTATACATTTGAAAACAATTTTAAATAAGTAAAACTGTATATGTTATTATGTGTGAATTTTTATATTCGCTATCCACCTTTTTTGAAAAAACGATTGAAAAGTACTGTTCCTCTAAGTTATCTTCATAAGTAGTAAGTAGAAGTAAGTACCACTCGAGAAAATCTTTAAAAACTTCCACGATCGGTAATAACAGTCGATAAATAACCATTACTACTTGGAATTGGTTGTCTTTTTACTTTTTGACAATACTTACCGAAATGTAAAACGATGAATAGGTTTTTAAGTTTTATTATTATGGCTTATAAGTTCTGTTAGGAACGTTATTCTAAAAATAATGGCGAGCTTGCATGCACTGCATTGTCATGTACACACTGGCTGACCGGTTGTCTCAACAATTCAGCGCAAATATAATGATCGTGGAAAATAACAAACAAACAGTAATCGGATTAATTTAATGTATGGCAAAGCTTGTATGCATATAAAAATGGAGGAAGATGAGGATAAATGATCAAATGAACTAGGTTTTAATAAGTTTTTGGAATGAAGTTCCAAAATAAATAAAAATATATAATTAAATTTGACAGTTACTGAAGTCAGTGCCAAGCCCACCAAATTAATAGACTTTATGTTGCCCATTGATTTGGCACCGACTTCAATAACTGTCAAATTTAATTACATAGGTATGTGTATCGTATTTATAAAGTTATTTTAATTGTACTTGAGTATTGATTAGTAAGGGATAGTTATTTTATACTTTTCAGTGTTTTTTTTTAAGGCGGTTTAATTTTTTTTAATAATTTTTTTTAATTCTCCCTTTTGAGTGGTCTTGACCTAAATAAATATCTAGGGCAGGTCTGCAATTAACTTCATTTTAATTCCAGAGCGCAACGATATACAATAGAATCGTCAATATAAATAAAGGTTATAACCAGTTCATGTTATCTAGTATATCTTCGAAGTCCAAGCTCCAATATCGGTGAAATTTAAATGGCACCACCATTGAAGTATTACCTACCAATCGAAAAAAGAATTTTCGAAATCGGTTCATAAATGACGGAGAGGTAACAAACATACAAAAAAAAAACAAATAAAAAAAAACAACATACAGACGAATCGAGAACCTCCTTCTTTTTTTTAAGTCGGTTAAAAATACAACTTGGCTCCAGGTTTATGCTAGGCTTACAGGTTATAAGGTTATAATCTGGTAAGTAAGCAGCGAGTCAACTAAATTTCTGCGTGTAAACAGCTCTGCAAGTAATGACTCAACTGAACGAGTAAAACAGCAACTTACGACTAATCAAGCTGTTTGCATGCGAAAATTTAGCCGACTTGTTATCTTACTCACTTACCCGCTAATAACATGTGAACGAGGCACAGGTGATAAGTATTTGGGTTTACAAACTACGGGAGAAGTGAGGTTGACATTTTATTTATATTTTCTATTTTATATCTGTAGAAGTGTTAAAGTTTAAAAATTATAGTGTATTATGTTTTAAAGTTCTGTATAAGTGAAAAGAATGGAGTAGGTCTAAGTAAACATGCGTAGCTGAAGTTCTCGCGCTCTTCCTTCATAACTTCAGTAAAACCTACTATCACTTTACTGGAGGAGTTTTACGATAAGAAAAACGAAAACTTCGAACGTACTTCATGTCAATTCGACTTATTAATACGTGACATTGGCAAATACGCTAATTTGTGCGCCACGCCATGAAGAAAAAAAGAAAAAAGATGGATTGCGGGGTCGTCGCTTATGAAAGTTCCTTGTAATAAGCCTTACCTTGGCCGAATTCTACGACCTGCACCGGAAGATAAAAACTGGCACATTCTATGTTTTTCTCTAGAATAGAAGAAGGTAATTTTAAATTTACTTTTGATAAAACTATTAAAATATTATTATTAAAGAATAGTCTTCAAATCAATGATCAATCAATCCCTGTTCAAATGAATGAAAAAGAGTAAATAATATTTAAATAAAATTGATGCTTTCGATAAATAGGTAATAATATAATAAAACTAGATATCTTTTCGACCTAGATTAGGTTATAGTTAGGTTATGTTATAGGTGGGGTGCTGGGTTGGGCAACCCCCACGTGGTGCATCCTGGGCGCCGACCGGTAACTGCTCGTTGTTTAATGGGTTGTTACTGGGCGGCGGCTAATAGCTCGACCAACGGGGTGGTAAGGGGTGTCCATCCGCGTGTATCCTGAAGGATGCACGTTGATGGACTTCCTTGTGTAGTTGTCGTCACCTTACCCCTCTGCTTTCAGAGGGGAATGGTCGTCGTGCGTTTGTTTGTGTTTTTGTGTCCTCTGCGGAGGTCACAAAGTCAAGAAGACGTGAGGTGGAAAGAAGGAAAACTTTTAAAAACCCGTGAGGAAACACGTAAAAATCAGAGGTGGAGAGAAGAAAAACTCGAAATGAAACCCGTGAGAAAACACGTTAAAATCAGAGGTGGGAAAGAAGGAAAACTTGTAAAAACCCGTGAGTAAACACGTAAAAATCAGGTGGGCGTGCGGACGCCCCTGCCGTGGTGTAGGCGGGGTGCGGAAGCCGCCACTTTGGAGGCCTGAGGTATCCTTCGGGGGAAGGTGCCTCACACAAAGGCCTCGGGATGGTGCGCGCGGTGTTCCCGTGCGCCTCCCAGGAGAGCGGGCAGGTCAAACTGCCCGCACATGGAGGAGGGCCCGGCTTAGGCTGAGCATGGCCGTCGGGGCCGCGGAAGAGTTCAAACACGCACCCGTTGCCTCGGCATTTTGGCCCCGTGGAGGAAGACCGTAAGGTTTTAGTGGGTAGACTCGGCCCAGCACCCTAATGTCGAGGAGTCCCACATACCCCCCTGCCATCCCCCTAAGCGGGACGGGATGCGTAAAGCATTTCCTGACGTAAAAAAAAAGGTTATGTTATAGGTTTACATATTCGTTTACATGCCAATTAAAATAGACAAATATTGACGTCTCGTAATTAAGTTGACATGTGAAACCGGTTGGTTGCTAGTACCTTATATAATAACAATCGCTAGTAACTTATTTAAGAAATATTAAAAAAACACTTTTCAATGTTTTATTAGAAAGTTATTAAAAAATTGAAAATATAAATGAGTATTTTCATTTACCAAGTTTTAATTAAACAACTGATGAGAAGGCTATTCATTCATAAAGGAGCTTTTATCTAAAGGCTAAGTACTTCTATTACTTTTTATTCGGCTTAAATCGTTAAAACTTTGGTTACAAAGAAAATGAACGTTAATAAATACTTGGTGTTACACAATAACTTCATCTCTTTTTATGTTCTTCAAGAAATATTTATGTTAAAACTATTTTGAGGTAATGAAATTGATTTAATCTATTACATAAATGGAAGTTCAAAATACCTACTACGTAAACACCTATAATTTTTTCCTCGAAATATAGATGTCCACTTGATAATAACGTGTAACGAAAAATGTTAATTGTCAGAATATGGCTTAGATAAACATATTATTTTGTTATGCGTTTTCCGTGTACTTTTGAACATTATGTTAATTAAAAACATAACATAATAAACCAAATCAGAATCCCTAAAAACATATATAAACATATTTCCCAGAATCAGAATAATGTGTTGTTTTAAGTTAGTAAATATTAACGTTAGTATATGTATGTACTTTTTTGTTATTAATTCCTATAAACAATAATATTTAGAGAGAAACAAATTTATCGTTATTTTCCTAAAAATAGTATAAAATGTACAATAGAAATTGGATAAATAAAATTCAGTCGCAAGTTAGGAGCTAAAACAATAAAAGTTATCCCATAAAACACCGTTTACTGCCCAATGGCTGTCCTGTAGTCTCTTCATACAATATTTATACGGTATAAGGCAAGGCACTCTCAGGTCTCGTGTACGGGTCCCTTTTTCCCGTTTCTATTATATTATTTATTGGTTTTCACTGAACAAAATTCTCATCAAATATGGATTACATACGCCGCTATCAATTTTTATAAGTGAGATATATGTCTTTTCTAAATAATGATGCTTTAATTTGAGAAATACCAATATTATGTGAAAAGTTGCAACGGAAATACATAATCAGTTGGACAAAGTGACGATTTGGAGTACAAACATGATTCCCCATAATTTTGACACAATTTTGAAACTTGGCATTTTTATGTTTAATGACGATATGCTTAGCATTTATCTATCGAAATGTAAAAATAGCATAACATGAACATAACATAGTCGAACGCAAAAAATTAAAGAGTCTATGGTATTTTGAAAACATATTCCTATCTACATCTTTTAATAAATTAAATTACTTTTTGAGCTCGAATCTAAAATTTTCACGCTATTTATTCACTACTCTGCGTAAGCGGCTTTAAGTCAAACTTTATGACTTTTATATTACATTATACTGTGAGATGAGAGAGAAAATGGCTTATTTATGAACAACAGAAATGAAAAATCCGATGTTATTTATAAAGCATTTGACAAACTGGCAGTAAATTTTCGGCTCATATTATCAAGTGAATTAATTAGAACAGGCTCATTTTTTCTACTACTAAAATTTTAGAAAAATCAATTATAACTTAGATATTTTATGGCAAATAGCTATAATTAGAAATATTCAGATGAAACAAAGAAGACGATGGATAAATAAGATGTAGGTATTTTAGTAACGATTTCTCAAACAAAAAGAAAGGCGAGACTAACAAGATATTGAACATTAAATAAAACAAGAAAGTAGACGATTTCACGCCGATTTTAGTCGAGAAACAAATATATTTTCTGTTTAATTAGGAACTCGTAATACTCATTTCTCGAGTTAGCATCCAAGAAACAATTTATTTATTTTATCTTGCGTACCCTTTTGTGTTTTACTCGGCGAATGGCTCCGAATAAAGCAGTTACGATTTAACCAAATGGACCATAACGTTTCACAATATCTTTGAAGAATACAGCACAGTTTTAATAAGAAAATATTATTGAAAATATTTAAAAAAGGCTGAGATTTTGATTTCAATCGTATTGGTTAAATCTTCTAACAATATTAAATATTATTTTGAAATAATTAGTTCGATAAAAATAGACGGTCCTAATTAACATTAATTGAAATATAATTATTATTTTATTTTAATTCCATAAATCGAAATTCAGTTTATTATTACATAAAAATTTTTTTTCAGTGAAGCACTAAAGAAAGCTATCTGAAGTTACGTACAACAGATTCATTAAAATTACTAAAAATATTAAACGCAAATCACGTAACATGCATATTATATTAAATACATACATCGATGGATAAATCTCTAAGAAAAAAAAACATTTTTGTTTCCATAGAATCACTCTATTAGTTTAATATAAAAATATGTAGGCGTAGAACTGAATGAAAAACTAGATATAGAAATATCTAATTCTTTTTTAGTACATGCAGTAATTGAACATTGCAATAAGTAACAAAAATACTATGAGAATAATTAATGAAATAAAAAAACTTGTAGAAGCTCCTACAACACTTGAAACTTTTACAAAAAAATACTAATTTTATTATGGTTTTTCATCTAAAAATAAGGCCTAAAGGCGTCATCTTTAGGTCTATCGTTCCCACACTTTACAAATAGTCGATAAGTATCAGAACTGTGGTATCATTATTGCTTAACATTCTTTTACGATTCCTGTGTTATCATGCTGTTTTGTTTTTTAAAATAGGTACATCTTACGTAGAATGTATAATGAATATTTATTGTAGAATGAATCTTCTGTATCTTAAATCTATTGAACAAGTTGTATGAGTTGTTTCGAAAGGCAAAAATATAGGCTTTCCAGGGCTTAAAAATTTGTAAAAAAAGTTTTTTCCTGTGGCTGGTGAAAAGATCAATACGTGAATCGAAGAAATAACCTTGGAATTCTATTAGCAGTGATTATACCATCGAAAATCGATGTTGGCAATTAACTTTGTATATTTCAAACTGCGTATGTATATTTAAGAATGTCTAACTTAAGGGCGCTTATCTGCTGCGCAAAGTTGGAGAGCTTTATTATTTATATTGTTTAATATAACCGCCAACGACCTCGTTTAAGTTATCCTAATTAATTTAAATTCACGAAGTAAATCAAAGTTAAACTTATCGTATATTAAACGTTAAACTCAAATATGTATGCGTATGTAAGATAAGTTTCAGTTCATGAGGAAGCTTTCACACGAGCGCCATTGTTTACTTAGGCCCGCTTTTGGTTAAATTATTACAGTGTTCTGTTTTACCAACATATTTATGGCTTGTCTGCTTGATTTCTCTTTTGCTTATTTTCTTACGTTTTTGAAGAATTTTTTGTATGTCGACTTTTTACTGATTTAGATATTATTTTAGCTGACAAGTTGTTTGCTTTTAAAATAATGCAAATGCGTAGGTATTTATACAAGTACATAACGTCACGACATTTCGGCATTTCCTTTGGCCAAGTAGGTATTACTTCGAGACGATTAGCTTAAAATCACTTTTAGCAATAGCTTGGAGAATAAAAAAAACTTTCTAAAGCATATCCAACGCGCTCTTTTAACCGACTGACCAACTTCGAGAGATCTGCGCGCGAGTATTAGCATTTTCTATATTTTTTATTTTTTTAATATACCAGCATAGAACCAACAAAAACGGTAACTATTGTGACAGAAAAATATCTAAGTAATATCATTCTTTTAGAGATTTTAGTTTAATACGTTCTCGTGTCACGAGTCCACAATTTCGCGTACTCATGAATCATGAAGTTATACGATTCATAAAATACATACATGTCCTCCGCGCTGTATCCCTAACGGGGTAGTCGGTGAAAACGGAGCACCGAGTATCGTGATGTTTACAGAAATGTAATAAAGTATAATATATGAATATACCCTCTGACGTCAGGGATGAAACAGTGTGAGAAAATGTATAATGTATGTAACGGAGCAAGATGACGTCAGGTTCTGCCTAGCTGACATCACATCCTGCCTGCCACATCTGTTGTCGCCGAGGCGTGGGAGAAGTGACGTCAGCTAGTCTATATAAGCCGATGCGTGCTAAGATATGAATCATTCTACATCATTCTAACTGTTAATTATTCGTAGTTAGCTATTCATTACAACATGTTATACTTTGTAATTCGTTATTAATTACTGAGAAATTAAATGTAAAAATGACTATGCGAGTGTGTGTTCTTAATTACCGCAACATGTATTTGTAATAATACCAGAAACAATAATTTTAGTTCTTTTTATTTTCGACACATTTTGCACCATAAGACGTATTTATTCGTTTATATACCTATGTTGTAACGTATATGTATTTGTTCTAATATAGTCCGTTTTATTACAATTTCTGGCACTAAAGGCATAATCTTATGTGAGCGATGACCGACTAAATACTATTTGAGTATTAACTGCATATGTTCGACAACCTCTCTCGTTGCAATCACAAGATAGACTGATACAATTTCGGTTTTCTTCTATTAAGAAACCTCTTATTGTTATTCACAATTTACAGTTATCATTTACGAACAATAGAAAGTCTATGAATATAAATTAAGAAATTACAGACGACATTCAAACTACATCTTACAAGTAGGTAGTTAGAGAATAATTGACAATACGATATCAATGATCATTAACGGTAACTGTTACATACTGTTACATACCTGATAAATATACCTAACACTTAGTTCTAAGGGACCACATATTTATAATCTGAAATGTTTACTTATATCATAAATGCCCATGAGCGTTAATTCACTTACTAATAGGTAGAGTATTCGCTTGTTTGCTATCTCCGCAATAGACAAAAAAATCCTAATACTATTATATATAAATGGCATAAGTAATGGTGTAATAGTTATTTCGTTGCGACTTGTTCCTATGTTCGCACGAAAGTGAAAATATGAAGTTATTATATTTATTCCTGTCCCAATTTTGTATTAATCTTTATTAGTCATTCACTCACCCATTATTTAAAGAACGGAAACGTGGTCTTTAAACAATATATGAAACGTTTAAACAATATTTACTATAAAATATCTAAAAACTTATAACTTAATATACATAGTAAATATTAACTTTTAAACTTAAGTTTAAAAGTTAATATTTACTATGTATCAAAACAAAGGCGTTTCCGCACATCCGTAGTGATCCGTCTCCACCAGTCTATTTTTTTCACATCTCTACATTTAGTAATTTTGTAGCAACGACGCCTGAGTGCATTGTTCCGGTAATTTCAGACTGGCTTCTGCTAACCGCACAACAATTAAGCTTACTGTCTTTTCTATTTAAAGAGGCAACTGAATTTTTTTATGTTGACAATATCGAGATACGCAATTTAAATATTAAATGTTTAATTTAAGACTCCGACAATAATATTCATGAAGAAAAATTGAAATTCAGTTTATTCGTCTCGTCAAACAAATTCACGGCAACCTATAAAGCATTCTTAAATGTCCAATTTATCATTAGTCCAGAAAAAACCAAGGCATAACTCAAACTGAGAACCTCGGTCTGATGGCATATTGTACATTTTTATTTGTTTTCAGACTGCATGAAATAAAGATAAAATATTGTAAATACTTAAGTTAAAGCCATATTATCATATATTAATTTATATAACATCATTGGATTATGCCCTATTTTAATGTAATAATATTAGTCTAGACTAGATACGAATTTAAATAACTAATATCTACTGACGCTCCAAATTTTATAATAATATAAGTACATACTTGTATATTCTGATTTAAATTGAAAAATAACACCAAATCTCGAAGGTTTAAAATACTGCATGATATGTTCATGATATTACGTGATTTAAACTATACAAAAACATTTCGAATATTTTCATTGCAAACAATAAAGTTCATCGTTATTTAACATATCGCTCTGTCTACAGGTAGTTGGTTAAAATAAATAAATTTCGTTACAATAATTCCTGAGAATTCGCGAGCAGACAACATCCGGTCCGTTAGTGTAATATGAACAGTGTTCAGCAGTCCTTACAATTTTTAGGTATATCATATGATTTATTTCAAAACGATAATCTAATATTTCATTTATTTGGTGCCATACCCAAGGTGTACCAACAGGAGCCTATTACTAAACCTACTGAAAGCTTTTCATTCTTCTAGGACGTCGACATAGATGGAAACGTAGAATATAAAGAGATATTATTAAAAGACGTGCTTCCGCAAGCTTGTGTATTTGATTGACTTACTTTTTGACATTCAAAAATACCATAATATTATTATTAAGCGGCGACACCTTCAAAATTATGTCTGCCATCTGTGTTGCCATCCGTTAACGATTATGATTATCCGTTAATCAGGTATATTGACAATAGAAAATACTACGTCGTTTGGCCGTCCAACCGTCCGTCCAACTATCCGTGTATTTGTTTATTCTAGCTATAAAAGGCTGTATATTTTGAACCATAATAGGCACCCGATTTAAATTTTCACAGAACACGTCTAATAAAAAAGAGATTAAAGGGGGTCCACACACATTAAAACGATGTTTTTTCAACTTTTTTATCTTTGCTTTATCAAAAAAGCGGTAATACATACAAGCAATAATGTCATATTTAAAAAAGATTTTGTAAATATAACATCATTGCATACAAACGTTAAACTTGCTATGACTATAGTACAATTTTTAAACTCTCTGAAGTAAAACAAGAGTAAATAAAAACTGGTCAAATTATAGTAAATATGTATTTCTTTAATTCTTATCTCTTAATACATATTATAATGTATAATAATTGTTACCTTGTCTAATATTGTGTTAAGCCAAAATTCTCTTGATGTAAAATCAGTTTGTATAATAATTAATAAAACTTCATTTAGTACTAGCCGGAGTCAATACTAAGATAAGGATGAAAATTAAAAATTTTGAAGGAGGAACGCGAAAAAAGATGGACAGGAGATTGCTCTGAGAATGGATGAAGACAAGTAGAATATCCGAGATTTTCTTTCTAAAAATTAAAATAATAAATAATGTACATAAAAGAAGAATTCCTACATAGAAATAGCTAAATAAAAGAATTTACAAGGGTCATCATAAGGATCTAGTAAAATTCTACGTATTATCGGGATATCTAACATAGAGCTGCTTTCCACATCGCCTGCCTGCCTTCCATGCTTGCAGTTTTATTTGTGATAGCAACTCCAGACAGCATCGCCGAAGAGTAACAGTATTAACCATAGTTTTTATAAAAAAACTTCGATTTGTACCTTTTTAGAAATACGTAGTTAACATATCTAAATTTCTTTTAAATTTTTTATTTATTGTCACTACAGGACAAAGTATGAGTCGGGTACCATTTTCTTATAAATGCATAGCGGAAATGTATGCGAAAGTACAGAAAATATTATTGAGTAAACATTCATTTTGTTTAATTTGAATTGACCGAATAGTTTTCAATGTACACAAATTAATACCTTCGATACCTTCGGTGCCAAGGGATGAGACTTATTTTATGGAACTGATTGCGTTTCGGCCTTCTCGTTATGTACGATCTGTATAATTTACTTTGCAATCTGTAAACCGAAATACCTCTTTTAATATAGTTTGAAGAGATATAAAGGTGATCTATCCACATTGAAAGGCAAATAGCTTCGAGTTATGTATGAGTAGTCCGTTTCAATTCAATTTTACAAGAAATTAAAAAGTCTCATCGTTTTAATCGATTTATAAGTAAATAAAAAAATGTTCCAGACAAAATACACCAATCATTTGGTCTTAAACTAGGGCATTCCTTGTACTGTGAGAACAAGACAACGACTACTAGAGACGTCTCCCAGTACCCGAGACAATCTAGAAAAGTTCGTTTCCTAAATTGACCCGACCGGGAAACAAACCCGGGACCTTCCACGTTTGGATGGAATACCTAAACTACTGCGCTATCGAGGAATCTTATCGATTATTTTTATGTAAGACTGGTGTTACAAAATACGGCAATATTTATGTGATACATATTTATGTATCGCAAAATGTCTGTATTTGTCTTCGATCATAAGTTATATATTTGTGATCGAAGGTATTTATACATAGTAATTTATGTCCAAAATTGTTACTAATAAAAAAAAATTTTTTAGCTACCTACCACTCAAAATTTCAAACCGACTTAATCGACTGGCCGCTGGATAGTATTGTTAATTGATGTTTCGTATCTCCACGAAACATCCTTAGAGATCAGCCATGCAATTCTGTAAAAACTCGAATTGCTCAAGCAAGACTCTTTCGATAATTCACCCCACTTCAAAACTCGTTTTATTTAAATTGGATTTTTAAAGTGTGAAGATATGTATGTATGTATGTATGTACGTAGATTGTTAAATTTCGCGAAACGATGGAACGACTCGCCGCCGCATTCATCGAAGCGGCGTATCTCTGTCGATATTAGAAAATTTCACCAGTTCACAGTTGACAGTCTCACTGCGAAGTAAGAAGTGTTAGAGAATCACACTGCATGTTCGGTCAGCGAACTAGCATTCGAACTAATTAACTGAATAACTATAATAAAATCTAATAGCACAGAATTTTGTCTCTGAAATATCCTGGAGGACGCTTCGTTGAGAAACATGAGAATATGTCGATAAACGAGTTTGAAATTTTGAACAAAATAATGAGCGAAACAAAAAATTTGTGTTCGTCACATGTTTAGTACCTCTATATTAATGTCTCGTTTAAATAAACGAAAAATGAAATCTTGCTTATCTTGTCGACAGATTGCATAGAAACGAACTTTACGTGTGTAATAATTTCGATCAATTTCCTTGTCACGTGACGTTACGGTATAACGTACCGCACTCCGCACTCGCTGTAATGACTAGCAGCCGCCTTTGCCGCTGGGCCGATGAATAGGCTTACAGGCATTTTAGATATAGGTAGTTTCGCATTGTAAATAAAGCGTACAATAGACTACCGAGAGCATTGTACTGTGATATCACAGCAGCGGGCATTACACAGCTAATAAATTTAATGTCTCGATGACTATTTGTAACGTATCAAAATAATTTTAGCATATTTTCATTTCATTTCTAATCAAGTATACCGTTTTAACTTAAGTTTTAAAATCTTCATATTATATGCATAATAAAGTAATGTAGCTTCATTATCACCAATAACAAACTTCGGTATAGTTCAATTGGCATCATCCCTACAGTTCGCAAAGCTCAAGACACAGCGCGCCACACCAACTACTAAGAAACTACACCGCAATCTATCGGGCAAGTTGCAATTGATTGAACAAACTCCGCTTCCCGACTTGCTAACTATTCGTCTTGCATCCGTCTTACGTAAAGAGAAAATGTTTGCTCGTCTCATACGAATATCCGATGAAATATTATATCCATTCGAATTTGTTTTTCATATTTCGATTAAACATGCATAGTTATCGAGTCGACGTATCATTTCAGATCATATTTTGTTTGTTTTATGATTCCTTATACTTTTATATTATTAGTATCTATACGGTTTACTTTATGTAGATTCAGTTTTTATCTTAATCGCTCGGCAAAGCGTAATTACAAGCAAATGTTTGGCGAGATTTACTTGAAGCAGTACAAAAACACACAAATAAATTAAAGACGGTATCCATGTATTTTTTTTTAATTTGTAACTTAAAAGACTAAAAAGGAGTTTAAACATTTTTGGTCGGGGCCTGGCCGTACCAAACAAGGACTATCTACTTATGTATCCAATCGTTCGAAGCCTTACCTGATTGCTATGCACCTATAATTCTATCGGCACAATAATATAATATGCTGAGACGACAAAGTCGTTCTCACTTTCGCTTCCTCGAATCTCACTTTTCTTCTCAAAAAATGACGCAGTGTTGCTTGCTGCTTTTTCGATAAAAAATTGCTCGAATTTGAGTTCGACTCACACGCAGTGGCTTTCGCGGGATTGCAATAAAATAGTTCAATGAAACTTATTTCTGGGGATCTGTAAGATATAGGAGTTTCGTTATATTTTTCTTGTAAACTTTAGTACAACTTTATCATAAACTCTGCAACTTCAAGCAGCCTGTCCTGTACTACAAAGTGAAGCAAATAAAATGAAATAGAATGTAGAAGTGTGGGTGCTGTTTTCCAACGAAATGATGGCCGATAAAATAAATTTCTGTCGCATGTACAGACACGTCAGCTTATCTAATTTCCCTCACTGTATCAGCTCGGACACGGTGTCCGGTGTTTTTCATAAGTCTATGCTCTTTATGTTTCCTGGAATTTGAAAATTGTAGATCCAGTGACTGGAAATAAGTGACGTAATTATTGATTTGAGTAACGAATTTGCCTCTTTCTTAATTTTTCGATGAACATTTTAAAAATTAATTAGTTCAGCATAAGTTAGTCAACAGGATATAACAAGTTTGTACGTTTTTATTTTCACTTTTTTTGAGAAAATCGACTATGACAGACAAACAGATTGATGGTCACATGAGTAGTCTCATAAGGGTTCCATTTTTTCGCTTAAGAGATAGAACCCTAAAACAAAGCTACCGTATTATTTTTCATTTACGTTAAATAGATTATTACGATTGTATAGCAGAACATTGTAGTCGTATTTAAAATTAGAAAATTAGATTTAAATAAATAAAAGGATATATGACGAATACTTCTGTCATTTTTAGTAATTCTCTACCACAGACTACAAAATCAAAGAGTGACATACTTTTTAGACGCTCGAAAAGTGCGGATCCCTCGCATAGTGAGAAGACGCGCTGCAATTGGAAGCCTATATCTCACATTGATAAGTATGCACATTGATTATAATAAAAATGATAAATAAATTAATAATTTCAAGGAAATATTTTTAGCTGCTAAAACAATATTAAGTATAACCTGCCTTTATCTATCTTTGTTACCATCTAAGGATCTCGAGTTTGAAAAAACTATTTAAAAACACTAATAAACAAGTTTAACGGTTTCATATTATAAAAACTAGTGTCGTTTCTGATTTCACCGATTCACCGATTTCTCGTTCACTTTGCACCGATTTTAATGATTATTTTTTTAAATGAAAAGATAGGGCATTAGTAAACCATAATTATGTTGTAGTTTCCATTGTTCTTATTTCTAAGTTCATTTAATTTTTTTGTGATTATTTTAAAAAGTTAAGAAGTTATTTTATAAACAGATAAACATGGAAGGACCGCGATACTTGGCGCTCTTTTTCTACCCCGTCAGAGATGCAGCGTGAGGAAATGTATATATGTATAAACATTTAGCCACCTGTTCAAATCAATTTAATGAATGATTTAATAAAATAATACACATAATACGAAAACCTGTGAACATAAACAAAACATACAACGTTTCGGGACGGTCACCTATCTAAGAGACCATAAAATTCTTTCCTATTTCACGTTACCAAACCAGAAGGCATCATAAATATGTATAGTTCGAATCAAGCATGCGTCTCGTATAAAACACCGCCGAAAATGTGATCTCGTGGGAGACGACGTTGGTGTACAACGAGCTTTGAAACTCTACTAGAAGAGACAAAGCGTATAACGTGCTTCGTGAAGCTCGAGAAGTACAGAGACTAAGCTAAACAATTGAAACATGGAAATATTTTGTCACAAAACATGATGCCTTCAAAATCAATTTAAGTATTAACGTATTATCTAATAAATGTCTAAGAACTCTTTTACATTCGAAGGTCTGAGTAGTCTGAAGGTCATGCTTAAATAATATGAAATCAAATTAAGTGAATTTAAAAATTTAGTTATACTTTTTTGAAATTTTTAAATAAAACTGGCCTCATATAAAAAACAAAACTATCATATATAAAAAATAAAAGTGGCCGCTTGAAATGGATGAAATAAAAAGGAGTTTTTGGCGGGATTTTATGGGGGCGGTTGGGCGTTTAATTTAATTATTAATTATTTAATTTAAAGCAAATGCTGTCTAGTGGATATTGTGATGTAAAATTGGCGTAGTCTTGCGTGTCAAGTATCTACGTTGTAATGCTGTTATGTGAAATTATTGAAATAAGTGCTTATTTAGTTGAGTGATGTTGAGATTTTTTTAGTGGCTTCAGCGGAACTCAATAGAAAGACTGAAAAAGAATATGTTTGTCGCCAGAAACTCCAAGAAACACCAAAAATCTATTACGTCGAAATTTCGATGAAATGATATGAAGAATTTATCTATATATTACTGAAGACGTCGGTTCTTTGAGCTAAGATTCCTATACCTTCCCTCCTAAGGGAGAATCGTACTACTACTACTATAAAATAAAAAATAATAAATTATGCGTGTACACATAATTTCACACACACAATCACACAGCATTATCTCCCTCTAACTTGGCAGATTTTAAATTAATTTTAAATTATTGTTTGTACATTCCCACGTGGCCTGAATATTTTCAATGTAACGCAAGTATCTTCATTTAATACAGTTTGTATACCTACTCGTATTGTAATCCTCTAAAGTGTAAAACATTGAAAAACTTACCGTTTTAATATTATAAAGAAAAACTATTATGATGATAATTATGTAAACCTGTCTAGCAGTAGCACCTTGCCTTTGTACTACGCTTCTTTTTTCTGTACTTGTATTTATTTTTCTCTGAACTGTAATGAAGTTTGTCTTATTAAAGTTTATAAAAGTAGTAATTAACCCCTACTACTATTGTTTAATATCAGATATATGTTACCCAAATACCGCAAAACCAAAGGCAGTGAAGAAAACAGGTTCACCACCTCGACCAATTTGAATGTTGTATGTTACCACCTACAAGCCAGACGCCTCAGGACATTTCAGTGATATATGTTACTACCTACATCGTAGACTTTTCGACCAATTTGAGTGACGACGTTACTACTTACGAGCTAATCGTCTCGACTAATTTTAGTGATGTGTGTTACCATCCAGACGCCCGAATCAATTTTAGTGATGTAAGTTATCGATCACCTACAAACTAGACGTCTAAACCAATCGGAGTGACGTGTGTTACCACCCAGACACCTCGACCAATATTAGTGGTACATGTTACTTATCACAAGCTTAACCAATTTAAGCAAACGAGACATTATCATTACAATCGTGGTCATCATAAATCCAACACGGAGAATACTCCAAGATAGCGAATTCCATCTTTTATTGAGAATCAATTAACTTATCATTTTTGATTTTTTTAGACTTCTGCAGCTATAATGGCTAAAACAGAACCCTTTTACTTTTGTCGCGTCTCTCTGTCAGTCTGTTCATCTGTCAATTTTTCGTCCGTCCGTCTGTTTGGCTGTGTACAAGTACGTCATAGCACATTTATTCAGTTATATTTATTTCTACTAAATTGAAATTGGATGTAGAGCGCCGTCAATTGGTAATTCAAACTCTGAAACTAAAAACGAAAAAATATATAATCGTTTCGGACCCCTTTTTTTTAAATTATATTTTGTCAAAAGCCTAAGTTAATGCGTATCTGACATGCTTAACTATGTTCCCCGGATTTTTAAATTAATTAATTCATAAAATTTGCAATAAAGTTTTTTTTGTTTTTGCAATTATTTTGTAATTGTGTTTGTTGCTGTGCCTTCTGTTTAAATATTTAATTAATATATGTTTCTTATGTGTCTAATTTTATCGCCCCATGATCATTATTGACATGGTCTATCAAATTTATAGAAGTACTTAATCGAAAATACCCGGCAATAAAACTGAGAGTCATTTCGAAAGATGGTGAATTGGCATGCAAAGTTTATTCTTCTAGTCTAGTAAATCTATTTCCTAGTTACGTCGACTCGCGCTCGGTTTATTTGCCCCTATTTGCATAGAAACGTTTTTTGTGGGCGTACTTGTTTGTATAGCAGATAGGTGGAGAAAGCTTTCGCTCAGTAGGAAACTTGAGCGTGTCGGCTGCGACAGATTTGTTTGAATTCAAAATAGTGTGTAGTTGAGGATTTTTATTTCACTAGAGATATTTCGTGTCTATTTTATATGAACTCTTTTCAGTGTGGATTATAAGTAATGAGTGCTTTCATTCATGTGACTTAAAAAATCTCGAAAGTTTTATTTTTTGTTTTAATGATGCTTGACCGTACGGATCTAAATTCTAAATGAGATATGGTGTCTTGAACAAGCGTCAAAGAGCCACGAAATTAATCTTTGACAGCACCTTCAGTATTAAGTACTTGGGTTAACAAACAGCTTACAACAGGAAATAGTAACAAGTTTTTAGCCCTTTGTTTACTCAAGTCTATTATAATAAACTTTTAACCCCTAACCGAGTTTTAGGACTTCATTGGAATATAAGCAGCTGGCGCATTCAATATTTTTCTTTCGCTTTCACATCAACATGGAAAAGCTGTTGACCTGTCTATTTAAGTCTGTCGACGATAGAAAAGTAAATTGGGCTTAAGGTGACATTTTTGGTAAATTTTTAGAAGAGCTTTTTAGTTATGTTTTAAAAAAAATCAAATTAAATAAACTTCAAATCTCTTTCAACCGGAATATAAAGGAGTCTTATGTAACTATACATCTTACATATTTTATTAATCGATAAATCGCCTTTACGTTACAACAGATAAAATGTATTTTCTCTGCTTAATTTAATACATGTAAAAGCTATTCGTTTTTCATGGACACGTAAGATATTATTATTGAGATATAGTTAAAAGACGTGCTGTCACTAGCTCATGTATTTCTCGACTGACTTATTTTTTGACATTCATAAATACCATATTATTATTAAGTAGCAACACCGTCAAAGTAATAGTGTTGGCATTTGCTAACGATTATGATTATAACAGTTAACCACGAACATTGACAATAGCTAACACATAGTATAATTTTTTGGTACAATATTAACAAGATTTATGGTTATGGTAAAAAATTTAAAAGACATCTTCTAATCGCCTAAAGCCACATGATTTAAAAGTCGTAAGTAATACGAGTATTACATTGTAAATAATGCAATATTATGTAAAATTAAAATGAATTAAGTGTATAATATGAATGCAATAAATGGCTCTATTTTTTTGTCTCTTTAAATATCTCGATTAATGTAACTCAGAACGCAGCAAAATGATTTAAACGCTTGACAACGCAACAATTTTAATTTATTTATGTATTTTAATTCCAAAACATCGTCAGGAGGACAGTGGCCCCTTCTTTATCCCAGTATTTGTACCATAATCCCTTGAAAATTAATTACCGTCCACGTCTTCAGGTACAAAGGTATCCACAACGTAAATTACTCGACCTTCTAGAAGCTTAAGGCGACGTAACTTCAACTTATTTAATAATTCAGCGCCATTTCACGGTCATAAAATGTATAAAAATAATTTTCTACTATATTATGTGTACTTACATAGTATGTTAAAATTCCATAATATTATCTAAGACCAATCAAAATGCATTCAACGGTCTCAATTGAGACCGTTAATATACGGTTTGGTCAAATCACTACGAACGCTCACTACGCCGCTACGCTAACGCGAAGTCTCAAGAGGTATTTAAGTCAATAACTACTGATGTTTTATTTTTTATTTTAATACATATATTAGTCCTTATTAGCACGTCATTTTCACAACTAACCTCTGATAATATTACGTTACAAAAATATTGATGAAATAATACTTTGGAGTGCTAAAAGCTCGTCCGGTGTCTGTCTGTATCGCTACCACCATCTTATTCGCTAATCCAGCCATCAAACAGCAGTATTTGCAATGATATGTTCCAATGTGGAGGGTAGATGGCAAAACTGCCAAATCCTGAACTAGTAGCAACGCGCATAGCTGGTTTGTCTGACGCAGAAAACAACTCGTAACCACGCGCACATGCATTCGAACGAGTCTCACTAGTCACTATAACCTTTAACCTAGATTTTGGCCTATATATGATTGTATGATCACCTTCACATAATAATTGGTCTGAACATAGTAACATAACATAACTTCACGCTCTATCCCCAACGGGGTAGCCAGAGAGGACGGAGCGCCAGGAGTCGCGGTCCTTACACACCTCTTTCGCTTCCTCAAATCTCATCATTCTCCTCACACATTTTCGCCTAGGTATGCGAGTGCTTTTGACATTTCCGTCTGCTAACACTCTGGCTATTTGATCTTCATAAGTCAGCCTTGGTCTTCCTTGGCTTCTTTTACCACTCACTTTCGCTCTGTATATTTTCTTCGTCAGTCTTTCATCACTCATTCTTTCCATGTGCCCGAACCATCTAAGCATTCCTTTCTTCATTTTTACAATAACACTGTTGTGCAACCCTGTCATACTGCGTATCTCGTCATTGCTTATCCTGTCCGCAAGCGTGAACATAGTATAGGTAGATTATTATGAAAGATTATCAAAAAACATAGAAAAGATCGGTTTTTTACTCGAGGCTATAATTTCGATATACAATTATATTCCACATAGTGCTTAAACAATCGAAAACGTAAAACGTTTATTGGTTAGGGTTTTTAAACAATTTTATTATAAAAACGAACACAATGATTGCAACAAATGAGACGAATGAGTTTAATGTCTGGAATTATGAACATGAAGGTAGATTTTATACTGGATAATATTTTTTCGTTGGCCCATGATATATTAGTCGAACGAGGCCCAAATTAAAAAATTCAAAGAAATAGCCTACACGCGAGAAAGTTCCAGGCGACCACTCCAGCGACAAAGTAATACTTATATCTTGAGAAAATAACCTTATTTTGAGAAAATAACCTTACCTATGTTTTAAAATAAAATCTCATTCACAAGGAAGCTCAACTTAGTTTACATGCAAAATAAAGGTTAGCACGAGTAACAACAAAAACCGTTTCACTAAAGTTATGTTAACTCACGTACTCAGAAGCATATCAGGAAGAACCCTTCTTGGTGAACTTTTTAATAATTCAGTTGATTTTAATGTAATTTTACTGAGAAACCGCATGTGAGTGTACTCTTATGTGCCCAGTGTTGTAAGTCGCGTTAATGTCGAATATTTTAAATATTCCAATATTTTAATAATGTTTACTTAAGTCAATGAAAAACTCTCAGGATATTACTCCTATCCACGTAAAGTAACGAATCAGTTTAAAAAAAATTATGTCATTGTGTTTGTAAAATATCCTTCATAGACAAATTACTGTTTATAATTCATCTTGCAACATATGAATACAGCAGACAAGTCCCATAAAATATTTTCATAAAAATAATATATACTTACCGAAGTCAAAATCCAAAATAATAAATAATTCGCCTATAATTTCCAATGAAGAAAATTCAACGAGAGAAGCTTATATGTATAACACAATAACATTTCTACCCTGTTACGGATACAGCGTGAGGATGTGGGTGTAAGTACGTTAACATTTCCATAGAAATAAATAATTATATTAATGTTTAGAAATCAAGTCTGCTATCAAAGCCGGGGTGGGTTGCTTCTGTAGCATACAAACATTACTATAAGGTAGACATTACAAGTAATTTATTATTCACTGTCACATTTTATTCTGCAGATTTCTTATAAAAACGTTTTATCATTTTTACAAAAGAACGTGGTCTTCACCTCAGAGGGTCTAATATAAAGTATTAATATTAAAATAATAGCTGACACACTGACCCCATAATTTAAAGTTATTATAATGGGTTGGAGTCCGAGTATTATTAGAATTCGTTACAAGCGTAGTGTCTTCAACGCCGTATAATGATATAATTGATGTGACTGTGTAATCACACCAATTATTTTTCTAGTACAGTGGATTCGTATTTCAACTATCGAATTATTATTGTTAATTATTAAATTATCAATGATGACCTCAGTGGCGCAGTGGTTTAAGAGTTGCATTCAAGCACATGAAGGTTCCGGGTGCGATTTCTGGACGGGGCAATTTAGGAAATAAACTTTTCTAGATTGTTTCGGGTCTGGGTGTAATGGTAGACGTTCCTAGTAGTCGTCGCCTGGTTCTCATAGTATAGAAAATTTCCTAGTATGCGACCAGATAATTGGTGTGTATTATCTGACGCATTTATCATATATTATTATTGTAACTACAGTATTGAAACAGACGTGTATAATGAGAAATGTATGTCTGAAACTACGGTCCCGAAGGAACTGGGGATACCTGCAGAGCTTCTTAGAAGCTTCCGTCGGTGAAAGGGTGTGTGGTCAGATGTGGAATCCCTAAACTTACCTTGAAAACCAATTTGTTAAATATTTAGCGTTCTCAAGAGCACAAGACCGACGAATGGGATCGTGTTACCATAAGAAGCTTTTAATGCTTGTACCGTTGTAATGTTAGTGGAAACCGCTTCAATAGCATTAAGTACGTCGATCCGAACCGCAAGGTATTTACAATTTTAATTGTTTGTATAAATTTAATATTTAGTAACATCTGATATTAGACTAAACTGCTAAAGCTAAAACCTTACTTTCACGTGGTAACAATATTTGCTGTATTTGTAGTGATTTTTTTATTTTTTTTATTATGTTCGTACATTTTATGCTTTCTAGAAAATGTTTCCTAAAATATGTATGTGTTCTTAAAAGTAAACTTTTGTATTGAACAACCGACAAGAGATGCAAGTAAACGTATCTGCCTACTCATGTTCATTACCACGTTTTTATTAACTCGCTTCACTTTCTTGTCTATCTGTCGGGTACAAATTTTCCAATTGATTTTAAACTAACTTAGAGATGAGCTATAGACTTGAAACTTTAAACATAGCTCAGAACTGTATGACAGTGTAGTATTAACTCGTCTTCTTGTCTGTCTGCTCGTTAGGGTTCCATACGGAACCCTGTTACCCTATCACTAAATATTTCTGTTATAATCTTAATAAAAATTTAAAAATCAATTCAAAAATTTGTCAAATATAGAACTAATAAGCAAAAAATAATGATTTAAATAAAAAATAATAATGTGCCAGGTTTTTAACATGGACTAAAAACATAAAATAATCTGTACATTAATACGTGAAACAAAAACGTTAGCTTCCTTTAAAAAAAATTGCGCGAGCGGAGAAGTGTGAAATTTGGCACACTTAAACTTTATATGGAGGTCTAGAGAAAGCTAATATTTTTATGTAATGTGTTACAAATAAGTACATTAAATTAAATTAAATTGACTTGAATTGAATTGGATTGGATTGAATTGAATTAAAGAAAACATTCATTGTTTGCGTTCATAGTGCCAATATCAAACAGACTGTCAATGTCAAACTCATAATAGTTTCTGATCATATAACTTTCTTGGATCAAACAGTCGCATAGAGTACGCATAGACGCACGAATTGTCGCCAAAGATTAGTATTATAAGTTTATATTTACGGTCAAATTTCGACCACAGGGCGACCTCTAATTGTGGTTATTGTTGTAGTGGTTAAAATACTTGTGAGATTTAAAACGAAAGACGACAATTTATATATACATATGTACATAGTAAGGGATCAGAGAGTATACGCAGTACTTTGACGCAATGTGAATAACATGTCTATTAATAAGTTTGAAAATATCACAGAATATAATTAAATATATGTAAATTAATAGTATAGTACATAAATTAGAAGAGGCAAATTGAAACATGTCAAATAACGTGTAAAGAATGAGCACCGTTCATTAATTTATAACGGTATATTTTCTTGTTAATTTTCTGGGAAAAATGTTCTCGAATAGTGAAAGTGGGTGTTAATCCATTTATTCGTTCCCAAGACTATCGCGAATGTATACAAAGTAAAAGTTATATGATCAGAAACTATTATGAGTTTGACATTGACAGTCTGTTTGATATTGGCACTATGAACGCAAACAATGAATGTTTTCTTTAATTCAATTCAATCCAATCCAATCCAACCAATTCAATTCAATTCAATTCAATTCAAGTCAATTTAAGAAAAAAATGTAAAAAAATCCTTTTTTTTTGTTGTTTATAAACAAACAATAACACGCCCATTTTCAACGACATGTAAGACAAAAGCTTTATCTTCGTCCACCTGGCCTGTAGCGACAAAAAGTGGGTACCTACTCAAAAAGTTAATTAATTACGTATGTAAATTCACGAAAAAGTCGTAGCGAGCCGAGTGCTGCGCGAAACGAGATAATGAGATTGTGCGAGGCACGTAGACGGCTCGTGATTAAATCATTGCGATGAAAAAATGTTTTATCTCAGTAGGTTGATGGTTTTCGTAAAATGGAAAACTAGTTAACTTTTTGAAAACGTTCATCTGATATTTAAA
The DNA here is from genome assembly GCA_907165235.1 of Zeuzera pyrina. Lineage (NCBI taxonomy): Eukaryota > Metazoa > Arthropoda > Insecta > Lepidoptera > Cossidae > Zeuzera > Zeuzera pyrina. The sequence goes on from OU015624.1 coordinate 19,086,475, forward strand.
ACGTAGCATAACATTCAGTCTTTGCTTTTTTATTATTTTTAATAAAGCTATCATTATCATGCTTACATAGCGTCATACAGGTAGGCAGAAAAGACGGAGCACCGAGCATTGCGGTTCACATGTACCTTATATATTTCTTTCGCTGCAACAAATCTCGTCGTTCTAATACACTAGCAAGTGCTTTAATAATAACTATAACAGTAATGACGTTGGGTATATTACAAAATTATAACACAGATTAACAACCATAATTTCGACATAAATATCTTCAAGAAAATGAAGGGTGGGTCTAAAATTTCTAAAAACAGGATGTCTTTTTTGGCATTATATATATATCAAGCTAAAGTCCGTGAAAAGTCCGCTGACTGTGTCTAAAACGAAATGAAAAAATAAAATTTATATAATAATGTAATAATATTTATCTAATAATAATATGTATGTAATTCGATTACATATACAATTTTAACAAAATTATTAATTGTAATTCTTGAACAATGACATTTCTGTCTTCTTCTTGAATCCGACTATGTTTTAACTATGTATTTTTGCCGCGTTTAGTTTATTATTTAATGATTTCATAAATAACAAATTAATTTTTCAATAGATTACTACATAGACATATTAAGAAAATGTACATATATACGCAGTGTTGGCCTTTGTTGTGTTAGCTCGCTCTGTCCGTTTTACTCAAATGTCTTATGTAAATAAGATTATTAATTTATGAAATAAAAATTGTAAATATTGAAAAGCTAAATTTGTAATTCTTTACTTAATAAAGATACTTATGTGTATTAGTTTCTGGTTAAAACTACTACAAACATTGAATTTCTGAATAAATAAAACCAAACTACGAGACCATGAAATTGTCGAGTTGCTTCCAACCTTAAGTCGCAGTAGATCAGAATCCTTTCATTTCGGATCTCGACGCATCGTCGTAGTGTTTTTCACATGCAATGCCGGAGACCGGCTCGTTACACGTCATTAAGCGATACTTTACAGCAGACGGCCCTCGAGACTGCCTACCTCCCTCCTACCCCCCACGAAACTTTCATAGTATTACCAAGAAATAGAAGTCCAGAATATGACAAGCATTAACTGAAAGTACTAAACTGCTCATTACTTTGATACTTTTCGTAATTTATTGCAATTTTTTTGATATTAACTAATAGAGTGAAAAAAAACTACTCGTCGATTTCTTAATATTTTTCACACAGTATTCATGTCTATGTCCATACGAAGTGGACAGAGCATCAAAGCACATAAAATTGTATCTTGATGCCAGTTCTAGTACAAGTACTAAAAGTTTTGTAAATGACAAAATGAAATCAGATTATCATAGGTTGGTAGCCCAACGCAGGCGACGCATTAATAAACAACAATTTTACTCAAAATAGACCTTGATTAAAAACTATAATTAATTTAAAAAATCCAACTGCCATTTTGAAGGATATGTTTCGATAGAACTATACAGAAAATGTAGAAACATAAATCTGTCCCGTTACTTCTAAAAATGCAAATCTTTGTTTTAAAAGAGGGTTCTTTGATATTTTTTTTGTGTTGCAAAAGTTAACTAATCGTGTATCGCAGATGTCAAAATAAAGTCAATAAAATGAATAATAATTAGGTTAACAAATACCACTTTCATACGTTTTGTAGTCACTTAGAAAAATTGAGATCCCTGCCGTCAAAATTTCCAATGCGTCGCCTTAAATCAGTTCCTTAGATGTCCTATCTCTTGTCTATTGGATGACTTATAAACTAGACAGAAAAGCAGTTGACAGATCAACTTCACGCCTCACAATTCTGTTTTTTGTGCAAAAGATTTTGTGTGGCAGAAATAACATGTGTATTCTGAAAAGCATAACTAATTGCCCATTCTTTATTAATTTATATAATAATTACAGGGTCATTAACAAATTTTACAGATTACTGATTATATAGATACTGATGATATAATTAAACGAAAGGTAGCTCAGAGTTCAACTCTAAACTATTTTATAGATGCATCATTGAAAATTCGAACCACGTATTAATAAGCACATTTTAAATCTTGGCAAATTATTGCTAAAAATATGTAATCCGGTTGTAAATAATAATTTTCGGAACAGGTTTCCAAAAAATAACGCCCGAACCAATCTTAATGTATAATTTCCGGTGTGTGTGTGTGTTAGTAATTCTTCTCCTCCAAAACTAGTTGACCGATTTGATGAATTTATTTTTAATGGAGTCACTTAGGTGTTCTTAGCTATAGTTGGCCCAGTAGGTTGCATTGTTGTCGAAATCCAGAGTTTTGTTTTAATTTACCTTTTTTTTCATTACACGTGGACGAAGCCACAAGCAACAGCTAGTAGAATACAAAAAGAAAACGCTGAAAGAATACGCTTATGATGACATATAAAGATACGCTTAAGATAATATACAAAGAATATTTTCGCCTTCATAAATATTAAATATAATAAAAGGCGAAAACGTGTGAGGAGAATGATGAGATTTGAGGAAGCGAAATATATAAGCACCGCGACCCTTGGCACTCCGTTCTCTCTGACTACCTACTAGCGTGAAGATATGTATGTGTGTATGTATGCATAACGAATATGACACTATTCTATTTACATACATACATAAATATCTTCACGCTGTATCCTTAACGAGGTAGTTACAGAAGAGAAAGCGTCAAACGTCGTGGTCCTTACATACTTCTTTCGATTCTTCGAATCTCATAATTCTCCTCACACATTTTCGCCTAGGTATGACAATGCTTGTGACATTTCAGTCAGCTAACATTCTGGCTATTTGATATTCGTAAGTCTTCCATGGCTTCTGCTACCACTGCACTCACTTTCGTTCTGTAGCTTTTCTTCATCGGTATTCATCTCACATTCTTTCCATGTGCGCGAGCCATCTAAGAATGCCTTTCTTCATTTTTTTAAAATAACACTGTCGTGCAATCCTGTCAAGTATGACACCTTGTGGACAAAATAAGCAATGAAGAGGATGCAGTAGCGTATCTCTTCATTGCTTATTTTGTCCACAAGGGTGACACCACACATATTTCTAAGACATCGCGTTTCTAATGCATTTATCTTACTTTCACTCGATTTCAGGTATATCCAGGCCTCACTATTCTATTCAGTTTAAGTTTATATCTATGTTTCAGACTTGTTAACGTGATTTTTGTCAGTCTACCAAATGTATGCTACATTTAATAAAATTTCGCTCGGAGCATAATTTCAACGAATGGTTTGTTACTGCGTATTAATTAAACTGAAGTAATTGAGGTACTGTTGACAAGTCTACAAGCACCGATACGTTACAGTTAATTCACTAATCAGTGCAATATTGCCTTAAAAAATATATGAATTAAATAGTGTTCTCATAACTTCCAGGTAAGTAATCAAATTAATCCTGAAAAAATTCGTGATGGCCGTAACTAATTAATTTATATATGCATATATTTTTATCAATAGTTAGCTCGAGTCTGAACTTTAGAATTTCCTGATTATGTTTCGTTGAGAAGCGTAACGCCTGTCGATCAATAAGGTAAAAACTATGGGCAAAAATGCAGTACCTGAGTCTATATAACATAATATTTGAAAAGCTGCAATTGAAATATTATAATATATTCTAAATGAATGGCTGACATGTGAACTAAAACTTCATTATTTTAATTAATATTTTTTGTATCCACGCGCGCTCCGTCGTTAAATTTTTACAACGAACTTCAAATATTTCTTTGCAGTTGTGAAAACATATTCAGTTAAACAGCGTAGCATTATTTGTTGGGTTGAAAACAAATACATAAATTGTTTCTGGTGGAGTTAACTTAAGTTCGTGATAACTTGATCACCTGTCACAATTCAGAAATGAAAATTAATTAGTCACAAGCGAGCGCTCTAACGTATTAAATGCTTTTCTCCACTCTTTATCAAGACATGAAAGTAAATAACTTTTAGAAAAGATTGATGTATTTAATGAAAAGGTTCTCTGAGTAAGTAATATCTGTCCATGGTTTTAAGGCGACAAATTATTCAAAGCTGTCATGTCTCCTGTTAGAGAAATATAGGGGAATGAATTATTTCGTGAATGTGTATGCCTAGAATCCACAATAAGATGTCGCTGCATTGTATTTCAAAGCAGATACAAGCGATATTAAGTTTGTGAAACAATGCGCATCGTTAGAGCTAGACATTGGATTTGCTTTGTTCCTAAGTAACAAAGTATATTTAACGTAGTGAACACTACGATGATTTTTAGAGAAACGAACAAAATATTGTGTTCTACACAAAGAAAATAACGTTTGTTTTCTTTTACGCTTACTTGCTTTTGCCGTCGACTTCGTAATTTAAGATATATTTAATACTGTATTATAATCAATTTTATATTTTTAGGGATTAATCTTTCCTTATAATAAAAGTAATGTACAAACATACATATCTTCACGTTGTATCCCTAACAGGGTAGTTAGAGTGAACGGAGAACCAAGCTTCGTGGTCGTTACATACTTCTTTCGCCTCAGCCAATCTCATCATTCATCACAGTAATAAAACACAATGTTATAATTTTCCTATTACTAATCTAATTAAGTAATGGGTAGTCCAGTTTTTGAAGAAACGAAAATTTTTATTGAAATCAGTTCAGTACTTTTTCCATGTAGCTCGAACAAACAAACATTGAAATAAACAAAATTACTTCAATTGTGTGTATCGAATTCATACAAGCCTAAAATGCCTGCCACAGTATTTTCTTTAAATGTTTTCAATGTGTAGACGAAACTTTATTACTATGTTAAAATATAATGATATACATATAAGAATCCAAGGAAGACCAAGCCTAACTTATCAAACATCGTCAAACACACAATCAGTTCAAAATCAAACCTCAGACCTAGGCAAAAATGTGTGAGGATGATGGCAAATAACCCCGTAAGGGACAGTGTGAAGATATGTATGTATGTCCATGTTATGTTAATCTCAACTAAGCACCAACTTTGTGCATATATTTAGTTAGTTCAGTCCACGGAGATATATTGTTTAATACGCGAAAACGTTCCCCACTCTTTATCCTATTCGTATACGGCGTAAATATTCAGTAACTAATCAGGAAAGAGCGTTACGGTCAACTGGAAATATTCACTATTGTGCTCATGGGTGATAGGACCTTGCGCGGGTTCCTTGCGGATCGCTACTACCATGTTATTCTCTGTTCCGGACGCCAAGCAGCAGTGCTTATATTTTGTTGTGCTTCAGTGCGGAGTAAAACAGTCGGTCAAATTTGTGGATAGCTCAGAGTTTCAAATATTTTTGCTATCCGAAATGCGTTCTCAGTCACGGTATTGTAAATGTCCACATAGACTTCAATCCACTTACAATCAGATGCAATGTTTGTTCGATTATCTAACCATGGTAGGTATATATGAAATATTTAAAATTGCCAGGCGGGTCAAAATGAATTGAAATATCTATAGTATTATTTATAGTTCTACGGTCTGGTATAGTCACAAAACAAATCGAGGGACTGCCTTATACATTCTAGCCTCTAAAACCTATTAGAATAATTCATTTCCAAATATATCTGGTATAGATTCGAGATCGTCGGCTTACTAAGAAGATAACCTTTAATCGAAACTACCTGAAATATAAAATGATAAATTAATAAGTTGATATAACAAAAAAAGGTATGAAAATGGCATCAGACTGGTTTCATGTTAATCTATTGACCCTCAACAGTAAAAAAACTGAATTCCTCTGTTTCCATAAAACCGCCTCGTCGAAACCATCCTTTAATCCCGTTATAAGAATTCATTCCTGTAAAAATTATCCTACCAATCCCTGTAACTGTGATACCATTCAGCGCACTGACGTAATCAGGTATCTTAGTTTGCTGGTTAACGATAAATTACTTTTTAATCATCATATTCACAAGCTCTCTACGTGAGTTCGAAAATCCATTTTTATTTTCAAAAAACTGCAACTGTGCTGATAGCCAACAATGATTTACGCCGTGTTGTGTCAGTCAGTGATCAGCTACTGCATGACAGTGTGGGGTGGCACAGAGAAGACGACTATGTTGGAAATCGAAAGAGTGCAAAGGTCCGTGTTGAAAGTGATGTCAAAAAAATCATTTCGATTTCCAACAGTAGCCCTGTATGCCGAAGCGAAGGTTATATCTGTACGTACATTATTTTTGGTTAAAATTGTTTTAGTAACCCATAAATCATTAAATTCTATGACTGACTATAACTCTTTACGAAATAAACACATTTTAATTTACCGGTTCCAAGAACACATTCCATTTTGGGTAAACGATTCGGGGATCACATAAGGGCATCAATTTATAACACCATTCTGAAACACTGTAACTTTAAATAAATTTCATCTCTCTTTAAACTATGCTGAGACAGAGAATATCCTAGCTAAAGTAGCCTAACTTATGTATGTATTTCATGTTTTTGAGTTTCATTTGTATAACGTTTTGTTTAGGTTTCTTTTGTTCTATTTTGTTTTCTGTACTATTAAGTGTCTCCTACTCCCATTATTGTAATGTACCTACGTAACTTTGTAAATTCAGCTGTGTAATTTTTAACTGGTTCCTCGCAATACTGGCGAAGCCTAGTGCGGGGACCCCTGGTAATTGTGTTACAAATTGTGATACCAAATAAACGATTATCTTATCTTAAGTGCTTACGATTCGTCATAGGGTTCTGAAGTAATGATTCATTCTTAAAAATTTTTCTTGACAACTTTAATCACAATTTTTTTGTAATCTTTAAGTGAGACGCTATTAGCTTTGTCTATTTTTTTTTAACTTAATTTACAATATAGTGATTTCAAGATATAGGAGGGAGATAGTGGATATATGTATACATACTTAGATGTCTTCACGCTGTATTCCTAACGGGATAGTGAGGGAGGACGGAGCGCCAAGCTTTGCGGTCGTTACATACTTCTTTCGCCTCCTTTCTCCTCACACAATTTTGCCTAGGTATACGAATATTTTTGACTGAAAATATAACTATATATATTAAATATTATGAAATTTCATACATATATATAAATATATATTATATATTTGCATATTTAAATAAGTTAATTAACGCTACATTTACTATAGTCTCTCAAGTTTCTATAAAAATTGGCTGTAATTGATGGACAGACGAACGAACGAGGTACAAAACCCTAAGAATAAAAAGACGAATGTAAATCGATGATTTAAATAGTAAAAGGTTAGTAGAAAAAGTACTGTACCCTAAACAAAAAGTTTAAATCTATGCTACTCTGAGTAGTTTCAGTAACTAAAACCAACATATACCAAATACGTAGCACATTATATTGTTGCAAGTTTGTAGAAACTTTAAGACGCGTCTTAGCAACTTCGGGCACCGCAAAACGCTGTCACAGTAATCCCTAAATTAATATGAATCTCTAATTTGAGCGTCACACGTGTTGCAAGCTCACAACTTTCCAGACTACGCCAAATTGGATAAACATGTGCGCGGAACGAAGCCTTCTAGTGAATACATACGGCATTTTAATATAAACGCTCCCGTCGCGAATCTTACGCTCACACTAATGAAAAACAACAAGCATGGCGAATCTTACGTAACTTCTCACGTTTATTAATTGTGAGAACAGGAGTACGAAGTCCTGTTCTCACACATTTTCGTCAACGTATAAAATTATAGCTCGTGTTAAAAAACAGCAATTTCAAAAAGAACTCGCCCTTTTTGATAAAATCATTTTAATAATTTTGCCATTAAACAAATTACAATATACTTTTTAAAACTTACTGCACAAACATTACTACTACTTTTACTAAATGAGATGTACTGCTACTCATTTTCGTCATTACCATTATTTTTTCATCAGCTTTGCGTCGTTCTTTCTAAATTCTTGAATCATCGAAACATTTTATAATTTTTACTTACACACGTTATAATACACACCCTGTGTATTATCTCCATGACGGGATGAAGTGTCAAATTTATCATTATTTCTGAGGAATTGCATTTCTATGAATTGCAACTAAGGTATTTTAAGCAAAATTCGACAAACGAAATATAATTTTCTTATAACAGTATCCCAAAAATGTAATACAATCTACGGTCTCCATGTCGGGGGACAAGATAGGGAACATTTAATAAAAATAAAATTGTGTAACAATATTTATTAATTTACTGTTAAAAAAAAATATTGTTTCTATTATAAGCATTATTTTATCGTTAAATTACGTGTAAGTAGTAAACAATGGATCATCTATGCCATAGTTAAAAAATTTAAATGCTTTTAAAGTTTTCTGTGATGTGCAAGAACATGTTTTTCATTCGTAATTGTTATCTGTATGTTTTCATTTAAATCGCGCGACTCCATGCGACAGCTGTTGAAACATGTCATACGTTCTTTTTTTTTAATTTCAGCACGTCCGAAATAACAGATGGGTTGATTATACCTGCAGCATAAATTAATGTTGAAATCACTCAGACCTTTCTATAAATATCTATTTTGGAATCAGAAAAGCCTAAAGTATCTATTTCAATCACTTTTTCAAAAATATCTCCAATTTAGAGATACAGCTTTGCTGCTATTGTAAAAAACTGGAATAGATATCTCTGTTGTGTCTGTTTCTGTTATTTAATTTTATATTAAACCCACTACAGGCGCCGTTCAACATAAGATTTCAGATCTCAGTTTCTGGACGGCGGTTCACGACAGTACATAGAACATACTTTAATGTGTAAGTCTGACTTAAAGAGATGCAACTGTGAATAGCACTTTTCATATTTGTACATTTGTACGAACGTTTACAGGTTTATTTATCCCTAATGTCTAGAGTTATTCAGCTTTCACGCAGGAACGTAAATACTTCTCGGATAAAGAATCACCTAAATTTTCTTTTTTAAATCCTCTACCTTTCATTGAAAGTCTCGTCGAAATAGGTTAATTGGCTTCGTTATGTTAAACCCGGACAAACAAATAGACAGACACATGTTACGTGCTACAAATCTATAAGTTTAATATAAAGCCTTTATTCCGAAAACACTGATAGACACTTCAATTGTATTTACTATAATGTATGTATACATATTTGTATTATACTTGTAAAAATTTTATTTATTTATTATTTGTGAGACACAGGTATAGTTAATATGTGATATCAGTAAATTTTTACTGCCACTGTGCTCTGCCTTAAAAACGGCGTACAAATTATAAGTTATATTATAAAGTATTTTCATAATTCAAATATTAATAATGTCAACTTGAGAACATCGTCAATTTTAATGTGAACGTATTTTAATCTATAGAAAGCTACTGTGAAAATTATTATTAATAATTATGGATTTTTGTATGTATATTTATAAATCTACAATCTACAGAGCGAAAGTGAGTGGTAAAAGAAGCCAAGGAAGACCAAGGCCACGCTGCACCCCTAACGGGATAGTCAGACAGGATGGAGCGTTAAGCGTCGAAGTCCTTACATACTTCTTTCGCTTCCTCAAATCTCATCATCCTCCTCACACATTTTCGCCTAGGTATGCGAATGCTTTTGACACTTCCGCCGGCTAACATTCTAGCTATTTGATCTTCATAAGTCAGCCTTGGTCTTCCTTGGCTTCTTTTACTATGTACCCAAACCATCTTAGCATTGCTTTCTTAATTTTTACAATAACACTGTCGTGCAAGCCTGTCATACTGCGTATCTCTTCATTGCTTATTTTGTCCACAATGGTTATACCACACATATTTCTAAGAGATCGCATTTCTACTGCATTTATTTTATTTTCACTTAATTTCGGGCATATCCAGGCCTCACTACCATACAATAAAGTTGGCACCAACACCGCATGGTGTATGGCCACTTTGGCTGAGTTAGATATATTTACACTGCCTACTCATGCGGACAGAGCACCGTTCACTTTGTTGCCGGCTGCTACCCCTCTCTTCACATCAAACTCACATCTTCCATTCCTCGAAAACGCACTTCCCTGATATACAATTTCGTTCAATTGTTCTAGACATTTGCCTTTCAAACAACAGAACCTTAGTTTTTTTCACATTCACATTAAATCCTTTCATGCACATAACTAGTATCTGCAACTGCGCTTCTGATGGTGTTGTAAGCACAGCATCGTCAGCGTACAAGAGGCAGTTTACCACTGTACCATTACTTATCACACCACTCATACTACCTTTCAATGTCTGGAGACATCTGTCCAAATACAGCACGAATAGCCAGGCATACATTACGCAGCCTGCAGTAAGGGGCCCTTCACGCCATATTCAGGCAGAAGATTCCATAATTTCTTCCGCACTACTCTCTATGGAATGCTTTTTCAAGATCCATGAAAGCGCAGAAAACTCTCTGACCTATAGCCAGAAACATCCCCACGATAATGTGAAGCGAGAAAATCTGATCCACACAACCTCTAACGTTCCTAAAACCACCTGGATATAAAGTCTGTATATATATAAACATTTCCTGGATACAAAGTAATCTAGATTATTCTTAGGATCTTCTATCTTCCAGTAGAATCTCGCCGAAATCGGTTCAGCCGTTTCGAACATTAGGCCAGACAAACGACAGACAGACAGACAGACAGACAAACAAAATTTTTAAAAACACGTTTTTGGGTCTTGGTTATGTGCAGAAAATCATAGAAGCTTAAGGAAAAGCCTTTATTTCGAAATCACAGACAGACATTTCATTTTTATTTATATATATGTATGGCTTGCCAAAAACAATTTTGTCTTTGGCAAACCATTTTTTTTTTGCGAGAAAGAAAAAGCTTGATGTGATAATTTCACAATTAAATCATACAAACAAAGCAATGTAATTAGTGAATATCCAGACAAACTTTGATAATATTACTTAAAACGTTGGAAAACTTAAAATGAATAATAATCACATTAAATCCGCAATAAATCTGAGTTAGGATGAAGATGAATCGTATTAGAAGCCAAGTGAAAAATGCACTAATTCAAGAGCAACGTAGCCCTGGACCTGCAGTAGGTACGGGAGCGCAATTCATTCTCATTAGCTTGGAGCCGTTCTTAGAACGGAATGAAATCACAAAGGTGAACTCGGTACAATAATTTTGCAACGAAGATAACTAACATTGAGCGAAGACATTTTTTAGATTTCTTTTATTAGGAATTTTTACAAAAATCATTAATGTTGGGTTAAACGTAATTTTTTTTTTATATACTCTATGGTATCTAAACATACAGCATTATACCGACCAAATCAGGGTTGGCGCCCGTCCTTTGTTTTCTCGAAATATCTCATACCCCTTTAACTTTTGCCTTATCAAATAAGACATAAAAATGCGATATGATATGAATTACGTATGTTCTAATTTTTCTACGTTTCACAATTATTTTGTTTCATAGATAAATGACAATATGATTTTTGAAAATACTCACCGCTTCTTTGAATTTCTTTTTTGAAATGGCTAAATATGAAATATAAAGATTTCCGCCTCGTACCCTTTAATAGACGAAGAAGTTAATGCAAAATCTGTTCATTATCCATTTTAAATCAAATTTCAATAATAGCATTATATAAAAAAGGGACCGTTTCGAGTAATAAACAGATTGGTCGCAGAAAGAACAGCCGATTTTTCCGTAAAGTAGTCTACCTACATGTACCTATATGTCTGGTTATTTAAAGGAATCATTAGTCAGTTAAAAATTTCTCGAAACACCCGAAGTAATTTTTATATAATATAATGTAATGCAATATAATGTAATGTAATAAAATATTATAATGTAATGTAATAAAAATATTGTAATTTAATGTATTAAAATATTGTAATGTAATGTTAATAAATAAACCTCAAAAATATAAAAACACAAAATTTAACATATTTGTAAAATAAGGGATAACTCATTTTGTAATTTTATTTACACATAACTCTGTCTTTGCTTATTATCCTTATTACATTTACTATATTATTATTAACCTTAATATTTAGATATTGTGTTGTAATTTGTGAACCGGCTTACTACAGAGTATTTCGTGGACCAAGGTTTTGATGAATTCTAGTACAATGTAGAGGAAAATTTAAGAAGCTACAATGTTCGTCTCATTTTCTTTAACTTCAGTTTAAAATTCCTTGGTTCAGCCATACAATTGTGATGATTTCAAAATTAAATTCCTTACTGCAATATAATACACAATTTAAATACAGGCAAAAGTTCAAAACAACAATAAACTCTTAGAATAATAACGCTTAGGTGTTTACTAAAATGCGATACCGAACAAATGAAGCCAATAAGTTTTGCATACATGCGTAAGCAACATATGGATTAAAGCTTTTATTATTTTGAGATTTATTATTAACCGACTTCAAAAGCAGGAGATACTATATTAGTCTGTGTGTATTTTTTATACATAACTTCTTTGAACTATATGAACAAATTCGAATTATTCTTTTCCCTTGGGTTTAATTTAGCTCCAAGGTGGTCCCATTCAAATTCCATATATTTAGAGCTTGAACTGCGAAGATACACTAAATAATTCTAACCGTTATAAGGGTTTATTTGTATATATGATTGATTCTTTTGTACATCATTCATATCATACATATTTACTGTTTACTAGTCCATACATTTAATGCGATGTCTGTAGATGAAACAATTCGAGAATTTTAACATTTCGAAAACTGTATCGTAATAGCAAGAATCTGGTTTAATTTAAAATTTTAATTTCCCTTTTAATTTAATATTTATAGTACACTAGCTGTAGCTCGTGACTTCTTCCACGTGAAATTAAAAAATAAATAGCCTATGTCATTTTCCAGGGCGTAATCTATCTCCATTCTAATTTTCATTAAAATCGGTCAAGCCGTTTAGAAAAAGAAGATGAATTACAAACACAATCAATCTAGAATTTTATAACGAAATAAAAAACAGTCGCAAATATTTTGATACCTAAGCAAATTTCGTAATGGTCGAAGTAATTTTTTTTATAATTTTCGTTATTTTCAACACTAAACACTTCTTGATCTTAAAAGTCGCAAATATTAAAAGATATACAAAGTAGTTATGTGAGTAAAGGTAATGCAAGAGGTTGACCATTACGTCGATCGAAGCATTGCTAGAAACATAAATATGCACATAAAGGTGTCGTTAGAACTTTACATTTGGAATGTTACCCCAAATCCTATTATACATAGTCATCTTAAATATGGACTGGGCTTATTCTTAACCGAGATCCAAAGAGGTCTTGTCACTTGAATTAAAAATTGTACTACATACATTCTAAGCGGCAACTTTGAGGAAGTCTATTATTTAAGATAATGTGATAATAATTATAGATAATAATTTAAGATAAGTTTGTAAATATTAACATTAGGATATGTAAGTACTTTTTTGTTATTAATAAACATGATTATAAGATATGCATTGCATTCATTGCTGGAGTTTAATGATAATTAGGTCTTCGAATTTAATGTTCAGTCACAGTACAAGTAAGCATACAGTATTCTATCTCGGCAGTGTCCTAGAGATAATTACCTACGGTCGTTTGGTACGTAAACACGCAATAGCGCTACTGACTTAGACTGAATGCTTTTCTTGGGTTACATATTTGATAATTATTTATTAAATTTACATTAACAAAAAGTACATATATATGTTAATATTTACAAACTTAAAACTACACATTATCTTAATGTCATTTATATATTATTCTATTCTATTATAAATATTTATTAAATTATATATTATATGATATAATAAACTGTCCTATTATCTTTTCATTTTATATTATTACAAATTTAATACGTTTTTAATTATATAATTTTACTAGTATTTTATATCTAGTTTCAAAAGTTTGTGAGTTAGTATGGTGGAAATGGACAAAAAAAAATGCATTTTGTGTGCATTTTAATTAAAAATCAGCAATAAATTAACTATATCATTATGATAATATATTTCCTACAAATTAGCAACAGAGAAATATTTCCGGTTTCGATATAGATATATTCAAACATCCATACACTGAACATTATACTCGTAAACTTGATTGACATAATATTTAGTCAGTAAATGCGCGGGAGAGTCTCACACCATACGACGTCAACCGCGGCGCACTCGCGACTGTTGTATGCCGAGAAATGCCGAGATTTCGAGGCTCGTCGTTTGGGAGCGTTTGTATGAAGATAGAATACTGTATGCTTACTTGTACTGTGGTTCAGTTCAATGAACAGTATTATCTAAAAATGATGAATCACGTTTAACAAATAGTCGACGCGATATAATATTTTGCAGCTATAGAATCATGAATCATGTTCAGAGTTCCATAGCCAAATTTGCAAAAGCGGAACCCAAATGGTTTCATCATGTCAGTTTGTCCTTTAGTCATAAACATGTCACGACCGATTTGTTCCGTCATCTTTGCACTTACTGATTTGACACAAAATTACATAGAAACGTAAACGTTAAGTCAAAACCAGACATTAATTTAACTAAAAATTAAAAAATCCTTAAACAACAATTTTTATGCATTACTTTTTTTAATTTTACATATATACATAATGGGGAAGTCACAGAGACGACGAAGTGCCAAGCATCGCAGTTCTTACTTCCTTCGCTTCCTCAAAATCTCTCATACTGTGTATCTCTCCATTGCTTATTTTGTATGCATTTCCACTATATTTATCTTACTTTCACTCGATTTTGGCCATTCTAGGCCTCATTACCGTAAATTAGAGTAGGTACCAACTCCGTAGGTAAATTAAATTAATTTAATTTAACATTAATTTATTAAATTAAACTTCTAGGTATGTGCTTTGTTTGAAACTCCTACATAATTTTAAGTGAATCCGACATGTGCTTGTCTTGTTTTTTTTAATCTGAACGTAAATTTTTGTTATATCTACACTTGTATATTATGCAATATATATATTTCTGAGAATTTTCCTTTACAATTTAAAATGTAATCTATTTCGTAACCACATTGAGATTAAGGTCAATGAGACTGATACATAGCATAGCTAACTCTAAGTCTTAAGTCCGCTTCCTTCAACCGCGAATCCTTTATACACAGGTGCAAGACGAAAATCTAGCTAATTAGGATAGTCGAATAATTCAACGCCTCCAAAGCTCGGAGGTCCAGTTAATCCCACAATTTTGTTACTAAATAGAAATAATACGCATTGCGATCTACTTCTAAACTGTGAAATTTCATTATGTAATAGGAAGATATTGTATGATTCAATGTCAAGCAAAGCTTCTGCTACGAATTCCCCGAAATAAATTGGATGAGGAACTCAGTCACACTCGAACTAGCAACCTGACTGAGAAGAGTTCATTTACAAAATTCGGCCAGCCTGGAGTTGAACCGGAGACTCGGAGACATTTTACGTCTAATTTCTCGCCATTAGATCAACTTGGAAGTAAATATTAAGCAAAATCTTTAAATATGTCTGCTCAAAATGTTTAATCACACCTCACACCACGCCGATACGAAGATTGAAGCAAGCGGCCTGCCGTAGTTACACTCACACGTGGAGCGGCGATGTGTGCGTGATCGTTCGCTAACGTACATACATTAATGCCGCTGCGCTAGAAACCGGTTAGAACCAACTCCGTTGTAGGACGAACGACAGAACTGAGTTACGACAGAATGTGGAATATGCACGATGAGCGTACATAACCCAATGGACGAGTAATTAATACTTAACTTTACAAGATTTTATGATTTCAGTATTAAAATGAGAAATGCCTCATGAATACATGAAAGGGGTGCATTTAAAAATACTTTTTAAACTGTAAAAATATAATTAAAATGCTATTTATGGAAAAAAAATATAATGCACTGCAATAAAATATTACGATCTCATTAAAAATATACTAACTTAAAAAAATTTCATTACGCTATGAAATAATAAAATCAAAACCTATAAACATTGGTAACAATATAAAATAATAGTCTATAATATTTAAATACAATTTTGTATAATATAATTTCTTCAAACATAATTTCTGCTTTCATCTTTAAATAAAAAAAAAGCCAAAAACTAAAAGAAGCCAAGGAAGACCAAGGCTGATTTATGAAGATCAAATAGCCAGAGTATTAGCAGACGGAAATGTAAAAAGCACTCGCATGCCTGGGCGAAAATGTGTGAAGAGAATGATGAGATTTGAGGAAGCGAAAGAGGTTTGTAAGGACCGCGACTCCTGGCGCTCCGTCCTCTCTGACTACCCCGTTAGAGATACAGCGTAAAGATATGTATGTATGTATCTTTAATCAATTAATTTTCAATAATACTACTAAATTACTAATTTTTAATCGAAATACTTTATTGTGGAAACTATTAATTTTTAATTGTATATGATTAGAATCATATATCATAAAGTTATAGCAGAAACTATTAATTTTAAATGTAATAAGCTGTAGTGTGAATTACTAATCTTGTTGGTCATTTATATAATGCTCTACATTTGTCTAGGATAATAAAATTGTTCAACTTAAAAATCAATGACAGACTGTACATAAAGTTCTAAATTCTTCCTCCTAATTACATAAATGTAGACTTAAAAATTATAGGTAAAATTGCAATATTTTACTGTCAAATATCTGAGCTTAAAATTCATATCATATTTTTGCGTTATTTTAGACGATTTCCTTAGCAATTTCAATGTTAATCGACAGCAAATTGTGACAATTTCCTGTACTCGATTGACTAATAAAGACTCTTTATGGAAATATTTCTGAAAGTAACTACTTGATATTGTAATAGGATTTGAGTTCGATTAGGGAATATAAATTTGTAAAAGCTATAAACAGCTCGTTTTCGCTTATTAACGAGACTGCTTATATTCTATTTTACCTACATACATGAATATTAAACGTCGGTGTATGTGAAATGAATCAAATTTTTGCAGTAGGTTAAAAATCTTAGAGATTAATATAAAAAATACTATTCTGCTAACAAAATTAATGTCTGCAATACCTTTAAGTGATCAGTCAGAAGTTATACATATGTAACTTTATACGTTGACTAGCTGCGCCTATATATGCTTCCCAATGAACGTCTCGTCATAATCGGTTCAGCTATTTCAGAGATTAGCCCGGACAGATAAACAGACTGACAAAAAAAATTAAAAAACGTGTTTGAATTTCAGTTACGTGCAAATAACCATATAAGCCTAAGAAAAGCCTTCATTTCGGAATCAGACAGACTCTTCAATTATATTCATGTGTATAGATGTACAAATGTCATGAGAAAAGCAAGAGTTATATATTTTTGAACCTCATGGCATGACGCACAGTTTAACAGATTTGCCAATATCACGTATTAATAAATAGAATCACACGTAAATTAAGTATTCTTATCGTGAAACTCCTCCAGTAAAGTGATAGTAGGCTTTATTGAAGTTATCAATGACTTTTTGGAAGAGCGCGAGAATTTCAGCTACTCATGTTTATTTATACCTATTCCATTATTTTCACTTATACAGAACTTTAAAACACAATATACTATCACTTTTGTACTTTAAAACTCTCAAAAATGTAAAAAATAGAAAATCTAAACAAAATGTCAACCTCACTTCTCCCGTTCACGCCAAAAAGTCCGTAAACATTGTTTCATTTCACTTACGCAGTATTTACCAGAGCTAGGTTGCGTGCTAGTCCACCTGTCGATATCGATATCATTATGCGATTTCTCTACCGGATTGTGCCATCTATCCAAACACAACAATACTACTTGCGTTGTATTTGGGCTCACAGATGAGAAAACAAAATCATCATAGTAATAGATTTTTAGCCCGCCGTCTTTTCAAATTCCATAAAAGTAATAAAGGGCTATACCTTAACCGACTTATACGACCTACTAAGCAAAACCAAAAATGAATAGATTACTAGCCCATCGCCTGCAGGAACTCCTTATAATAAGGTCGACTTTTACGATCCATATTCCCAGACTCGCGCGGAAGTTCTCTTTTAGCAATTACAATGAGTAATACACATTTTATCAAGCAATTAACGTAGGTAGACAGACCGACATAATTTATGCACGTAAACCGAAAAATGCTGTAGCAAAATTAAGTACTAGGAGTCGGATATAAGGTGCATAATTTTAACTCAACTACCAAGCAAAGAGAGCGTCGGTTTTCATATTTTATAGCTGTCGACTAATTAAGAAGTTTCATTTCACACTCTCCACATGTTCTAAGCTCCATACACATAAAATATATATGTTTACAAAGATAGAGATGTCACTGAGTAAATATCAATCATGTGGAGACTGGTGATGTCGCTTTTTCAGAAATTTAAACATGCAATATGCAACATCTCTTATTCTCAATATGACTTCTATTACAAAACAAATCTCAACGTTATGGTAAAATTGAGTATCAATTCAATATATAAAGTTGAATGTTTACAATAAATAGAAACAACAATTTTATCCAATCCTACTCAATGAACATTATGCAGTTAGCCTTACTATCAATTTAATAAATAGAGTATGTTTTGGTTTATATAGTTACAAATTATAAAAAAAATGTGTATTTCATCAATCAAGTTTAAAATAAGGATTTAACGACATTATAGCAATGGTAGGACTCGAACTTGGAACCTACATAATTTATCTTTCTACCCGCAATTAATACTTTTAACATGTATTGTTGCAAGTACAAAGTGTCCGAAATATCGAAACCCTTAAGGCGTAAACACACAACGAATTTATGAAATGCTAACGCAATATAGTTCGCCCATCACTATCTATATCGTCATCTGTTGGCTATACTGCTTCTAAGATACGTAGTAAGGACCTACGTAATTTGTTGTAATTATTTTATTCTTTAATTTAACTTAGATAAATATTAGTTTCTATATGTGGAATCCCACAAATACCAAGATCCCGCGGAAATGAAAATTTTCAGTCCCGCAAATACCGAGATTGATGATAGGCCGCGGGATTGGAAGACCTAAAGTAGTGTGACGAAGTCTCATAAAAATTCGTCCAGATGGTGAAATTCGTAAATTTTAATACAACAAAGAGATGTAAATTGTGCTACCTCTATGTATATTATATTGACAAATTAAGTCACCAAACCTCTGTATGTAAGTTGTATAAAATAATTTAGTTGTTCGTAGTTACTTATTAGTATTATAGCGACCCGTCCCAGCTCGAGTAGAATTTTTTTGAAAATAAAATAGAGCCCACATTATTCGCTGATAATGTAGTTTTCTACACGTAAAAGAATTTTTGAAATCTTTTGACTAGTTTTTGAGTTTATCCGTATCAACAAACAAACGAAATTTACCTCTTTATAATATTAGTACATATAGAAAACACTGGTTATAAACTTTAAGCTTTTGTATGCTTTTCACAGTTTCTTTTTTTTATTGTCGATTTTTCATGTCAATAAATTAGAAACGGTACAAGAACGCAAATTTTTCGTATCATGACTCAATGGAAAGAGACAATTACATTACGTATTAGTAAGAGCGAATCAATATAGGTACATAAATAGTAGGACCTACAAAATTTTAGAATAGATTATTCCATTGCAAGCATTTTGTACAAAATCCTACTAATATTATAAAAGCGAAATTTTGTGAGGATGGATTTATGGATGTTTGTTAATCTTTCACGCAAAAACTACTCAATGGATTTTAATTAAACTTTACAGTAATATAGCTCATACATCAGAATAACACATACAAATATAATACTGTGTATATACTGTGTGTTTTTTAATTTCGCACGAACGAAGTCGCGGGCAAAAGCTAATTTAGAATAATGGAATCTAATTTTTTTCTACATCTACTAGCTAGCACATTCTCTTGTGCTATTAGGTACAAATCATATGGAAAAAACATAATCGGTGATGATACCTAAAACAACAAATAGCAAAATAAATATACTTTTAATAACACATTTAGTTTTTTCTACATTCCCAAAGCTCTGCTTGTTGCCGGATCACTTTTGGATATGAATTAATTCATCATGAAATTCATATTTTTATATCTATATTCGTGCTAGTTCGTATCCGGCGTCATACAAAGTACTACGTCTTTTCCAGTAGATTTTCCCAAAATTTTCTGACATCTACGAACACACCAAAAAAGTCAGCCAAATCGGTCGAGCTGTTCTCAAGTGATGATTTCTCATAGATGCAGCAATTTATCTTTATTTATATAAGTAAGAAGAAGAAGATAGAAGAAAGAGGATTTATATTTCATTTATTATTTTTTATATTTTTATTCATATTTATATTCAAATCTTGTAATAATTGGTTTCGTAACCAATATTTAAACCATAATTTAAAAAAGCCACTGTTTAACAATAATAAATAAATAAATAATGTTAATAAATAAATAATAAAGTACAGTAAGATAATGAGTGTTAGTTGAAGTACTAAACTTCATACCACTATATACTTCATACTATACATATGTATACATAATAAGTATAATGCAAATTACGCAAAGTTAGTCCACAGTTCTGCTGTTGCGCCAGCGAATTAAATTAGTAACTTGGAAACATATCAAAGAGTGGAGATAGTGCTGTTCATTTGCATCATTTATTATTAAAATACAAAAAACGCAAATTCCAAATTTAAACTTAATGACACGTTTAGTCTCATTTCCAAAAATTTAAGAAGTTGTATCCTTTTAACTTAAAACCGATGGAGCAATAAATAATACGTATAAAATATATTGTACTAGTTGTACCCGCGACTTCATCCGCTTGGGAAGTTTTTTCATAGCTTTCTTGGATTTGACATAAATTAAAAAAAAATGGTAGCCTCTCCTTCAGGCACATACTATTTCTGCACCAAATTTCATCATAATCGGTTCAGCGATTTAGCATTTTCCAAACAAAGTTTCATCCCGCATTTCAAACCCTTAGGTGTAGATTTTTCATAAAAAGTAGCTTGTCTTTTTGATAAAAATTTGGATTTCATTCTTGTTCTAAACTTTTTAAGCATTTTTATCTCTGAATTTTATATGATTGTTGTCTGTTGTGTATGTATATCTATTGAATAAAAAAAAACGTCTAACTCTGCACCAGATTTCATCACAATCAGTTCAGCGGTTTAGCATTTTGAACACAAAGTTTCGTCCCCCTTTTCTACCTTTTAGGGGTAGATTTTCAATAAAAAATAGCTTGTCTTTTTGATAAAAAAAAGGGTGTGTGCTTGTGATCACACGATAGAACTGAAAAATTACAAAAATAACACGCGAAACACGACTTAGATCATGCCTCAAAACCTTTTACTCTGTTTCTCTCTGTTTTATTTACTATAGTCAAATTGTACTATTATGATATTATGTAATCAATGTAAACTGATGAAGCAGTGGGTCTACGAGAAATAAGTTTCTTCGGTGGTCCTTTCAACTGCAACTTCAACCAGTTTCAAATGCCGGTTATATGTTAAATAGAACATGTTTTAAATTAAATGTATGGATAGTAGACAATATTTGCACATCATCAGTCCTTCTGCTGATTGTTAGTTTTTACTTTTATTTTAGAAAACGCTTGCACCGTCAGATTGCGTTTGGAAAAGTACACTTCGCAAGTCGAGTCGCCTTCGTCTGACTTCCTCTTCATTACAGAATTAAGCACCAGAACGTTGAAGGTCTTGTCACGTGAACCACGTACGCTTACAAATTTTCGACCTGTATTCGACCTGATCGGACGTGGAGAATTTATATTCGGGGGTGAATATTGAATTAAAAGACTTTAATACCGTACAAGAGTCGTATAATATAAAAATAACATTACGAAGTGAAAATTTACAGTCATGAAAATCAATTTTAATAGGGCCTTATTTTTGTTGTATTACATAAAAATATTATGTACGAGAATTTAATTTTTTTTATGTTGTAAACATCTGCTCAGTAATTAAAGGTAACATTTAACATATGTAAATAACACCAGAGTAATTAAAATATTAATTTAAAAATTTTTCGTAGATTGCTTTTAACAAACAATAAATCAATGAAAATTATTTACACTTAAAAATTAAGCTTCATAGTTTTGTAAACCTATTTAAATATTGAAGCATTTTCATGAACTTTACTGTAAATATAATGTACTGTGTATAGTTATTAATTATAATAATAATAAGCGTACCTTACACTTTACGGTGGTGTGTTATAGCCTTGCACCGCTGAAAATGAGCAACGCTTAGGATAATTAGGAGCCATGATAAATTGTTTTAGTCACGTTTTATAAACGTTTGCTGCTCATGCGTTCATGATTGATGATCTCTGACCACGAATAAAAAGTTTTGTATGTTGACTGCCCGGTTGTTACAAACAACTGATACTTTACACTTGATACGCTATGAAATAAAACAGTATGTAAATACGATGAAATAATTTTTAGCGAAACATATTGTTTCGATGATTCTATTTTAAGTACTAAAGGACAATTATAAAACGATTTTTTTAAAAACATCTTCAAAATTAATTTCTTTCTCTTTTACCTTACATAGCCAAACCTACCTATGCATATCTTAAAAATCAAAATTTTTTTTTTAATTTTACGACTGATCTTCCTAAAATATCTGTAATACATCTACCTGAAATTTAAATTTAAACTCAGTGTTTTACAGTTATAGTAGCGTTAAACTATGATACACAGAAGAATTGTGTAATAAGAAAAATGCAAAAATTCTTTTTGTAACAAATCTGTTCGGCTCCAAAAAATATCGCCAACAATCGTGGATTCAATATACAGTGTGTGCATTGTATCAGTTTGACAGGATCAATTCATACGAACAGTGGCCCTGGCTTTTTGATGCAAAAGGAAACATAACAAGGGTGTTTGTCGCGAGCATACGGCACACTTTGGACGGGATAAAGCTGCTGTCACACTGCATTAGCAATAGACTTGTTTGAACATGTCATCATTTGTTAGATTTAATTAATTTGACTTTGACTTAGATCATGTTGATTCACGGCTGCGCTGCTGCAGCAGTATATAGTACAGGAAGGAGCATTGAGCTCCCCAAGTTATGCTTAGGCACAGCACAAATGCCTTCCAGTGAGTTTCATAGGGGACCCCGGAGCCCAGAGATATGCACAGAGATCTAGCACCGTGGTAGTTTTAGTTAATAAAAGCATTACGTCTACACACATTTAGACTGGCCCGTTGGCGCAGTGGTATATGTATCAGCTTTCCAAGCTAGGGTCCCGGGTTCGATCTCCGGTCAGGTCAATTTAGGAAATGAACTTTTCTAAATTGGCTTGGAGTCTGGATGCTACTGGGGACTCCCCCAGAGTACGTTGTGTGGTGCCCATAGTACAAGTTTACTGCTTAGTTTGGGGTCACACAATCTGTATAATTGCATGGAGTATTATTATTATTATTTTAACATTTAACACACTTAAAAGTGCGCACGCACGCCGACTATCATGTTAACATTAACTACCTAACGTCTGTTATCTGTATGTAGCGTGTTTCATACATACATATTTTCACGCTGTATCTCTAAAGGGGCAGTCAGAGAGGACGGAGCGCCAAGCGTCGCGGTCCTTACATACTTCTTTCCCTTCCTCAAATCTCATCATTCTCCTCACACATTTTCGAATAGGTATGCGAGTGGTTTTGACATTTCTGTCGGCTAACACTCTGGCTATTTGATCTTCATAAGTCAGCCTTGGTCTTCCTTGGCTTCTTTTACCACTCATTTCGCTCTGTAGATTTTCTTCGTCAGTCTTTCCTCACTCATTCTTTCTATGTGCCCGAACCATCTTAGCATTCCTTTCTTCATTTTTACAATAGCACTGTTGTGCAACCCTGTCATACTATAATGTCATATTATAATGTCATACTATAATGTCTTATACATAATGTGAAAACTGTAATTGGCCTTACACTAAATTTTTATTTTATATATTGTAGGTTCAATGTTTGTATATGTATACCCTGTCGTTTTCCCTTAATGAAATAATTAAAAAAAAAATTACATACCTCAGTGTCCAACCACGAACTGATACAAAACTGAAAAATGCTCTTTTAACACAGAAATACTATTTACTAAGTGAAGAAACATTTTTATTTATCATTCTGTTAATTATCATATTTTATCATTTCTGGTACTAAACGTAACTAATCATAAACAAATATGACGTTATATGAACAACAAAATAATAATAATAATAATAATATTCTCAGACATTTCACACAGCGCCATCTAGTCCCAAAGTAAGCAGCACAGCGCTTGTGTTATGGGTACTAGACAACTGATATACTACTTATATACTTTTTTTTTTGTAAATAAATACATATTATACATAAACACCCAGACTCGGGACGGGAATCGAACCCGCAACCCCCGTTTACTTTCCGACGCATTAAACCATTGCGTCACGGAAGTCGTCGTCGTAAAGGAAGTAATACATAGTTATTTAAAAAATATTCAGATTGTTCGCAATACTACTTATGTATTATGACTTCAAATATCATATTAAGCTCCACACGACTTTCTTGAGACTTGACTTGACTTGACTTGAAAAAAAATTTATTCTTATGAAAGTGTACATATGTGTGGAAATAGCTTTACATGTTTATGAATATTGTATGAACTGTCCCGTGGGAGGCGTCTCGCGAATAAACGTCCGTTTTTAAACGTAAACGCGGAGAATTTTTCAGCGACGTTAGAGCCCGGGAAGTACTCTTAAACATATTATCCCGAAATATTCAACCACTATATGTATATATTTGTATAGCTTTCAAATATGTCTACAATTATATGAATTGATTAGCTGTGACATTTACACTGACAGACATGACGAAACCATAATTGTTCCTTTTTCGCAATTGTTGCTTACCCTTAAAATGCGCTTTTTAAGTTGACTAGGCCGAGAATTAAACCCATAACCTACAGTTTATAAGCCACGTGCATTAACAATTCTTTTTCATTTCATTATTACAAATGGATGCTTAGTGCTCATTTGAATAATTCTGAATTTAAAAAATTAAATTCAGTTCGTAATGTTTTCTATCTAAAAACGAAACATAATTAACTAGATAACTCCTGAAAGTTTCATTTCGTATTAAATACTAATTCGAAAATTAAATGTTGTAGTAAAATTTACTTTGCGAGCTATAATAGCACTCTTTAGCCTGGGGCCGCTTCATTTCATATCTGGCTACCCTCTTCACCGTTATTCTGATTTAAGAAAACAACTGCTAACAACGTTTTATTTTGCATCGCATAATGGAGTTTAAATAAGTTATATTACATTTAAAAAAACAGAGTTATTGTATCTTAAACTACATATAATATTCATAAAATAATTTATATTTTTTAATCTGTATTTGAATGGCACTTGTACAATTGTTCTCGTGGGGTAGCATAGTCCATTCCCTTGGAGAAGAAATCTGTTTCTTAGTCACATATATACATAAGACTTATATGTGACATATGTACGTAACACTTGTATCATAATTAATCAAGAAGTTTATTATTTATACACTGACTAAATAATCAACTTTTATAGGTATAGAATTATTCAACTTTGGTAATTAATAACTAGCGTGAAGATATGTATTAACTCAATTACATAATATTTCTTTAATTATTAATAAGATATTTGTGGGTATTCTGTTCCACGTTACATACATACGTGTATAGTAGAGATCCTCAAGTCTCAAAGCCTGGCCTCATAATCAAGCCTCATAATCCCTCTTATTACAGCTATTTAATACCAACGCGAATGTTCAAATGAGACACACTCATTATCATTATGAGTTACTTAAAATTTGATTTTAATGTGGATAGAAAAGTTATTATAAAATAAAAAGTAGAGATTGGAATAATAGACAAAAAATGTAAAAGGAGATTTCATGCAGATAACGATAGATTTATTTATAATGAAACCGATATAGGGGGACACCACTATTTAAAAAATTACAAGAACTGTTTACCCTAGAAACGTCAAATTACTCTACCGAATTAAAAGTTGAACTATATAGTTTACAAGCTGCAAACAGTTGTTTTAATTGTAGAGCCTCCAGAAAACAGATACTGGCGCTCTTCAATTACTTGTTGCCAGACGTCCAGAAATAGTATTAAATACTGGCGCTCTTCGATTATTTCTTGTTATTGGTTTATTTAACAGAATAGTCGAAATAAAGCTTCTCCAATCAAAAAGTGAATTCAGAGTGCCATACCCTCACTAGAGAGTTTCCATTGTTCCCAGGAAACCGATCACCAAACACTTTTACACACCCAATGGCACAACCAATGTTAGTAGGCACTCACCGATATCTAGAATTTGTGATGAGTTCGGTAGAATGCAAGCGGAATTATCTGATTTGGATGTGTTTTGTGATTCCCTTCCAAAATATAGGAACAGGATAGGCCGCCTACTTTCTTAATCTGTATCCTATTTAGTGTGTTTCTAATGTTGTATTCTGATGTACTTTTTGTTTTAGTATTGCTGTATTATGACTACTTTTTATAACGTAAGCAAATTGAATGGTGTGTGTATCTTTAATTTAATAATAAAAAAATAATAATAAAATTTAAATATTAGTTGTTAAGCGTTTATTAATTTATGTAAGAATGTGTAATGTGTGTGCTGTAGATATGCCTTTTTTTAATATTTAAAATAAATAAAAATAAAATAAATAGTAGTTTATTCACAGTCTATTGTAACAAAAATCTACGAACTGTGTAATTTTTCATTTTGTATTAACTTACGCGGCCTTATTAAAAAAAGTTAGAATTGGAACACGTGTCATGCAAATGATAAGAAGCAAGTGCATTTCAACAGGTGTTGCTATAATACAAAAGAAAAATATTTAAATGTTGTAGACACTTTTGAACAAAATATTTTCTATTTTTTCCTAACAGTTTCCTCTTTGAATACCCCTTTGGGGATACAGCATGAAGATATGTACGTATGTAGTTTCTAATTTCTGATTAATTATGTTTCTGTCTAAATTAACTTCTAATAGTTTATATTTAAGTCAGTACTTAGATATTATTTTAGAACAACAGATACACATAAAATAAGTAAAGTAACAGAACAAACATAACCTTTCTTGAAGAGTTATCATCGAGAAGAGAAACATGTCTATAAAAAATACACATAAATCAATTATAAATAATATATGAGATGCATTTCCGTAATATAACATTGAAGTCGATACAATTTTTTTTTTTAAACTAAAACTTATTTAATTAATAAAATGGAATAACATATTCGTATAAGTGTAACATATGTGATGGTTGTTGTTGTCTACATTCTTTATAGGCCCCTTTTATCTTAAAAGCGAACTCTATTATATTGCTCATTGAACACTGAAATAATATCACGAACGAGCTTATTACCAAGACATTACTTTTTCGTGAATATTTTTTTTTATTTAAGCGTATAGAAAACGAAAGCCTTTTATATTATTTTTACACTTGATTACATTACATATTTAGTTCTATACTAGTTATAGTAGTATAAAATAGTGTAAATAAGTAAGCCTTCATTTGCAAATTTCTAGAGTAGAGTAGAGTATAAAAAAATAAAGAATTCTATATTAAAGTTCTTACATTATAAATTGTTAAATATTTAAAAACTTTAAAAATTCCTCAGGAAATGTAAAATACAATAAATAATCTTAAACAAAAACGAGACCTCGCACTCTTCATTTAAAGATAATTGTAAAAATGAATCCCAAGTTCCCAAATTCCTTTAGTTTAAACCTGAGCTTAGCTAATAATACAACTGTTAAATACCTACTATAAGTTATATTCAAACTATAACTCTATTTGGAGGCGGAATGAGCTGTGGAATGCTAATCATCGTGGTCTTCTTAAACCTCCTTCGCCCTCTTAGTTTTAACATTCTCATCGGATAACTCTATTTTAAATAAGATATTTTATAAATAAGACTATTTTATAAATCAATAATTTATGTTTAAACACTAATTTTCCTCTATTCCATTTCTGATTAACAAATCAATAACAAGAATAGGCTTCAGTTGTGCAATCATCAAGACATGAGTGCTAAATACTCAAGCCTACTAAGCGATAACACTATCTAAATACTTCAATGCCAGGCTCATCGTCTCGAAGTTGCATGTTTGACAGTAATAAGTCGGCTTCAGCGCCGGCCGTCGAGCTCACAAACTTCCCAACTTCATGCACCCTTGAACTCTTAACTGCCATAAGGAGTATTCTCGAAGTAATTACGTCTGCAACATGTACTCTATTGAGTTTAAAAAACTTACTTTTTCGCTTCTTAATATCCGGTTAAGAAAAGCAATTTGTAACTTGGTAGTTAAAAATTGCTTTTCTTTTTAACCGACTTCAAAAAAAGGAGGAGGTTCTCAATTCGTCTGTATGTTGTTTTTTTTTTGTTTTTTTTTTGTATGTTTGCTACCTCATACATCCGTCATTTATGAACCGATTTCGAAAATTTTTTTTTCGTTTGGTAGGTAAAAGAAGTAGTCCCATTTAAACTTCACCTATATTGGAGCTTGGACTTCGAAGATATACTAGATAACGCGACCTGGTTATAACCTTTATTTATGTTGACGATTCTCTTGTATATCTTTGCGCTCCGAAATTAAAATGAAGTTAATTCCAGACCTGCCCTAGATATTTATTTAGGTCAAGATCACTCAAAATGGAGAAATAAAAAAATTTTATTAAAAAAATTAAACCGCCTTCAAAAAAAACACTGAAAAGTATAAAATAACTATCCTTTACTAATCAAAACTCAAGTACAATTAAAATAACTTTATAAATTCTTTTTAAATAAAAAAAGAATTGAAATTTCGCGAAAATATGACATTTACTTCAAAGCTTTTCTACAAGTTGTTTGGTATGTACTAAACAATTTAAGATAACATTTCTGTTTTCGATTCCAGTAAGTACATTATATCCTAAAAATACGAGTCCAATTTACTTCTGAGAAACAGTCTTGTTGAAAATGTATACAAACTTGTTCATGTCTAAAAATAGAAAAGAACTGAAAAAATACAAATATTTCCGTTTTTATTTTCTTTAAGTTATATAAGTTATTTTTATATAATTAAAATATATTTACGTTACTGCTTTAACGAGGGACATATTGGACGCATTGAAGAAGGTGATGCAGTAATTGATTCTCATTCCAAACGTATAAAAATAATACCTCTGAAAAGCATAGATTATTTAAATATGCTCATTAACTTCGGTCGCATGAGACGGCTCTTCGCTGTACGCACCGGTTTAACCTTTTAACGATTTTTTAATTCCAAAAAACTCTAATTTGTAATTTTCGTGAAAATATACATATATCACATAAAATCATACAAAATATACTTATGATTTTTATTATACTGCTGGGAAGAAAACGCGTAAATAGTTCATTTAAAGGTGATTTACGACAATATAAAGGTTAAAAAGCAATTTAGATTGCAAACGCGTTCGCAACTCTGACGATTAAAATGGTATGTCCCTTGTGTCATAAACACCAGCTGTCTTACCCTTCGCACCAGAACACAGAGCAAGCACTGTTTGTTGCTTGGAAACAGGATTAGCAATTAAGACGGTAGCAGCGACCGGACGGACCCT
The DNA here is from genome assembly GCA_907165235.1 of Zeuzera pyrina. Lineage (NCBI taxonomy): Eukaryota > Metazoa > Arthropoda > Insecta > Lepidoptera > Cossidae > Zeuzera > Zeuzera pyrina. Next base: position 19,116,006 of record OU015624.1, read on the forward strand.
GCACAAGATTTTAAAACCTGCAGATTGTTAAAAAATTAAATTCATTTTGTAATAAAAATATTTCTTTCCCTTTCAGACATATAAAAGCTCTAAGAATAGCCAGTCTAGATTTACATAAAGTAACTATAATAAACTATAGAATCATATGTAACAATATGTCCTTTGAAATTAATCTACTCACCATGTAGCGCTGTACCAATATTTTGTGGAAACGATACTGCAATAAATTCATTGGACGCTAAAATAAAAAAAATTTAGTTCTCATCAATACAGAGACAAACGGTGGAGTGACGCCGCCCCATTCCGGTTCAAATTCAATTTTCGACGTGAGGATTGAAAAGGGTCAAAAATGACGGGCTATTCGACACGTAGCGGACAAATGGGAAACGCTCCCAACCTCACTGACACTGAACAACGTAATACGTAAAGTATGTTTATCAGTTTTTGACAACTAAATTCTTAGAGACATATGCACATTAAGTTATATTTATGTGGTCGTAAACATGAGCATGGGTATCATTCAATCAGCATAAGTTTTTACATATTATTATTTATTGTGTTGACTCAGATGTTATTTGACGAAATTCAAGCTTATAATCGACGCGTATTTTGCTTCTCAACGAAGCATCCTCAGGAAAGTTTACTTCAGTCAGTTATCTCGCACCAACATTTCTTCACAATCAAATTTATTTTAAAATTTAATTGTAACTTTAAGTTGCAAACCTTAAAAATCGTAAACTATTCTGATGTAAAATTCTGTTATAAAAATAATTTGACGTGTTGATACAAAGCACATGTGCTGGATCAATTCAACTAAAACTACCAAAACAACCAAACAAAAAAAAACATATTTTTAGATGATCATATTTTAAGTAACCGAAAAAAATCAGTTTGTCCGTCTGTCAGTCTGCAGGTCTTTCCCCTTGTCTGCTTTTTACATAAGAACTAATAGACAAATTTTAATAAAACCTGACATAGTTGAGCATTATGTATGAAGCATTTATTTGTAATACTTTTTATCTCCATTAGTGAGGAAATCTTTACAGGGTGCGTTATAAAAAGATCGTAATTTGTACAATTTTTAAAGCAGCAATGTTGCATACATAACAGTATGTATTATAATATTAAATTGCGTGTTAAGTAAAATAATGTAGTCAAACTAATACTGTTGAAAGTTGTTAAAAGTTGAAACAACGCAATGTTCATACAACTCTAATCTTTTCATTACCGTTCACAGTTTTAAATGCACTGTAGACACAATAATAGTTCAGCTAATTGCATTTTCACTGTTCTCAGAGTTAGTCTCAAAATTATGTTAATTTCGCCAGACTGTTGCACAGAAGTTGGTACAGATGCAGACAGAGTCAAAGTGGCTGATAATAAAATGTCCTATAATTATCTTTTTAAAGAACTCTTATTCGTGTAATTATTTTCTGTAATATATAACTATAATATTACTATAAGCTACTTCTGTATGATCATGAAACTATAAAAATGGCAAGTTCACAGATGCTATTCCTACTGGAGTAGGTATCAAACAAGATTTAATAATAGGACACAGATTGAATCTTGAGCAAAATCAAGAACCGAACTTCTAAATTGTACTAGATTTTGAAGTTGTTGTTGTTGACTTTCAAGGACTAACTTAGACTCAATATTCCTGATTAGATCTCACAGCATTTCGGAATAACTTTATCTAAATCGTATAAATTACTTCTTCTTATGAAATTCTAATTCTATTATACAATTATACATTTCAGTAACATTTGTACATTAGTCTTTCTTTCTGATCATAATATTATTCCATTATTATTTCTATTCTACTTCAACACCATATTTTGAACTAAAATATCTTATTCTCCTCAATAAAATAAGTATAATACGATCGGAATTAAGAGACATTAGTATGAAGATGTCCGAACAAAATTACGTGCATGTTTCTTCTAGATAAAGTCATAGAACGAATGACGTAATTACTAAAAGTCAAACTGTGCCCCGAATTACTAGAACACAGCCACTCCATCATAACGAGCGGCAATAAAACACGACTATACACACACATACACGCCGGTATAATTTCTTTATCTCGGCTTCGCAGCTCCGTTTCCATTTGTCGTTCTCATCATAAAAGAGGCTCGCGTACAGAGACGAATTCGTTGTAACCTTATATAGAGAAAGTTGCTGAAGATTTGTCGTGGTCTATATAACAATCTAATGGTATGTTATTATGTACAATGAAGACAAAAAAATAATAAAGTTCATTTTGAATTTTTACTTATTAATGTCTGACCACACTCGCCAGTTTTGCATCGGCGACTAGTGATTATGTGATTGCAATTTTCTTTCGCGTTGATAGGTGATGTGCCATTGCTCTAAAGCTCCTCGGTTCTTAAAATTTAGTACCTGGACGACCAAGCTTTTATCTTTCGAGTTATTTTATAGTGCTATCTGTTGTTCTTAAATAAATTACTATTAATGCATTAATATTTCAGTTCACTAGTAGCTCAGCAATAGCTTACCGATAGCTCAATATCCTATGAGATGACGCTAGAATCAACATTTCGGGAGAAAAAAAATTATGTGGTAATTTTTCTCAGAAATTACACAGCACATCTTTAAGATATTATACTCGTATGGACTCTGGCGTTATTTTGCGATAATCCATTTCATGTGATAAATTCCTAAAATCTTTAGCTATTTTCCGCTCAAACTCCAAAAACCACCAATCGACACGTGTTTCGCCTCTCAACGAAGCATCCTCAGGATATACCAGAGATAGGATTCGGCCACCTAAGATAGGATTCTAACCAGCACCGAATCCTATTCTTCTAGATTCTTCTGGAATTCGGTGCTGGATAACTGACCGAATCCTATCTCTGGTATATCCTGAGGATGCTTCCTTGATATGCGAAACACGTGTCGATTGGTGGTTTTTGGAGTTTAATAAAATATTTAATAGCTAAATATTTTAGGAATTTATCACAACACACCTTATTCGAGGTAATTTTATTTGAAAGTGCTTCTAAAAGTTTAAACTCTACTCTACTTTAAATGTTTTCAAAAGTTTCCACCCTATATTCAAAAAGGTAGAGAGTAGAGGACATACTTTTACTACTTTAGAAGCCCATATTTCAGCAACTATTGACTTAAATATAAAAGTTGCTTAGAAGCCTTGTTATTATTTTTGTAGACCTATTTAAAGATGTGCGCTGGAATTTTTTTTCATCTCTCAGTTATGTATGGAGTGTCTTCCAATAGAGTCTTCAAAAGAGTCGTCGTAGAGACTCGCACTTTACAGTAGTGCTAGTAAATTATTAAATGCGTCTCAAAGACCGCCATAAAAAAGAAAAAAACACTAAGTATAATCTAATGCATACAAACCAATTTTCGTTTGTTCGTATTTTATGAGCTTACATATCGTTCATCCGATTGCGATGAAATTTAGTATGGAGATAGCTTGAATCCTGAAGAAAAACATAGGTTATTTTAAAAATAAAAAACGTGGACGAAGTCGCGGGCATCAGTTATAAAGTATAAATTTTAGTGGTCACCAATGCATTTATTAATTTGTTAGCTATGATTTAAAATATAAAAGCATGAGTTTTCCAAAAGACAAATAAGCAAAATACGATTACAATTATTTATTTACTCGTTTTTAACTGTAATTGTTTTTCGGGTCAGTGTAAATTTTAATTTAGAAATGATTCTCTGATTTTCTGCCCACTTTTTTTTTTATTAAGGTTCATAAAACTGGATACAATTCTTTACCTGCACTACAATATTTACTGATAAGTGTGTTACAATAGAATGCATCCTACTATATGTGAACACAACATGCGCTAAATAGGAGATCAACATTTTTTTTTTTATATGAGAACAAACGGAAATGCTACTTTCTCACGCTACGCGTAACCTCTACAGAAATGTACGCATTTCAACTAAAGCTTCCAAGCAGTGACTTTTTTGCGGAGGCTGCAGAACCAAAAAATAAATCAAAATCTGATCTTACAGCATTATAAGAGGAGCACATGCGATTCAATGGGGAGTGATGACCAAGCCTGGATCTACATAAGGGAGGAGCAAAAGTTTTGCGGTTATGTAAGCGACTATCTGAGCGAGGTACTGTAAAATTCAAACGCTCAAGTATTTCAGGTGCATCAACTTCGGACGGCAATTGGCATGTTACATTAAATCCATTTCAATTTAACTAGAATTTTTTTAAATGGAAATTGAAATAACAAGAATTGTCAAAATACATAAAATAAACGAACTTTCTAGTCGGACTATTAAAAATAAATTAATCGTGCGATAATCGGATGATTAAAACAAAGTTAATCGTCCGATCTAGCGGGCGACTAGCGGATCTTTTAAAGAATATGAATACAGAAACATAATGAAAACTCGATTTTTGGGTGTCCGCCATCAATTCACTGTTCGAGATCAACCGATTGATTCTTCCATTAATCGATCTCAGATAGCCATCCTTAGGAAAGTTGTTGTAACAATTTGGAAGGTCCGTAGGCACTTATAGGATCAGCGTCGGCTCTACCCCAATTTAAAACACATTTTTTTTATTTTAGAATTATTATTTTTAATTTATATCATTTTAACGTTATTCAGCGCTTTTTTACATATTTTCTTCAAGCAGAGGAGGTGACGAAATTGCATAAAAAAAAGTTGGTGCGGATTTATTTTAATAAATTATTAAATATTGAATTATTTATAACACATATATTATCTTCATTAATAACAAAAAAGTTATGGACTTCCTCAAAGTTACCGCTTAGAAAGCTGACATTGCTTAAGGTACCCAGCAGACTGGCAGTATTGCCTCTGAATAGCCAAAGTGATTCGTTGGTGGAAGAAGCTGCCAGCCCGGCGGTCTCCCGAAGCCTCGACCAGTCTCTTACAAATATCAGAAACCAGTCAATGGGCTTCGGGCCCCAGGGACCCAAAGTTTCGACTGCAAAGGGGGTAAATATGAAACTCTCAAAGAGAGTCGCATACTTACGCCGCTTCAAGTTCTCGGCAGTGCTAGCCGCGGCACCTGCTAAATTATTTAAATTAATTTGCATTAATTTTCAATAATTTCATAAATTAAATTAAATAAATTAAGTAAATATGGCAACCTCGCGCTGTCAGTTTAATTCGTATCAGCTAATGAGTCGATCTTGAAATCATTATTTACAAAATACTCGTAAATCTTAAGTGTTTTGGCTACTAGTATTCGCGAAAATATAAATGCGTACCTATATCATTGTCAGCTGTGTATTGTATTATGACTCTTCTCTAGTTACGCAGATAAGTAAAAATCTAGAAAATCGGTTAACAAAAAACTGACACCGTAAGGACACGCTCTTAGAGCAAATATTCTACCCGTTTTGATTCTTGGTCCGAGCTTTAAAGAGTTACTAATATTTCTTATTATATTAATTATTATGTTACTTATTATATTACTGTAATACAGTGTTTCCCACCCTAATTTTAGAAAATTGCTAGATAAAATGAAAAAAATTGGTAGAAATCAGTAGATTGGAAAAAAAGAGTCGATATACCAATTTATCTCACAGTTTGCCTAAAACATTTCATTTCAGAAGATTTTTAGGAATTTAACAATAAAATCCATTCTAAAACATATATTTGTTTCTGTTCTATATCTACTTCTTACATTTTCACTTTTCCTTTAAACGAAAACCTTTTCACGTATTTAATTGGTAACGCGTATGTGTCCTTAATTAACTATTTCATATTTATTTTTTCCCTGATTTTTCGGCTTGCTTTGTGAAATCTGTGATCATGACTCCTGAAATTAGCCGAAACGTCAGGAGCTCAGGAGTGAAATGAAAAAGAAATTATAAGTTAATTAAGGACACAATTTATTAACAAGTGTTAATAAATACGCCTTATGAAATCCGTAAATAAGTATCTCATAAGAAACATACTATGTACAAATAGAAAAGAGATTTTTCCAAACTGTTTTTTTTATGGTAGTAAAAATATTTTTAAAATATTACGAAAACGTGTACTAAATATAAATAATTATATTACTATTTATATAAATGTATGTATTAAATCTTTAAAAATAGATAGATTTATGGACTACGTTGGTAGATAGGTAGACTAGGAACGAAAGAGGCAGATCTACCAAAAAGTTGGAAAATACGACAACACTATGTAATATATACCACACCGTCTACTTACAACTATACCATACTCTAGTTAGAAGGGTTTCGCGACCAACACCAATGAAGTTGGCGAACTGCGCTACAGACGTTACAATTTATCGGCGTCTTTGGCTGGTTTAGGGACGGGGATTCATTCCAAAAAAGATCGAACTTAAATCGATTCGGATCGCAGTCCATGGAATCGATTTCAATTTCTAATCGTCCGTTTAGCAGATGACTAGCATCATCCTAAAATAAATGAATAGTTTTGACATAAATTACTTATTATAAAGGCATTTTTCATCGTATTTAATTTTACTCTAGCCTTATCTTTAATACTCATTTTATCTATAAAGACTTAATATAATGTTTACCTTTTTAAGTTATATTATAGGGTTATAATGAACCATACAAGTATGTACGTACAACAAAAATATTAAATTGTTACCCTACATTCTCATTTCTTATACCCCAATTGCGTCTCTGTCAATCGGGGTAGGGAGAAACGATATAAATTATTGTTGCGAACTGTGCATTTCTTAGAAAGTTTATATATTTCGAGCATGCCATATAAACACCTTTGTATAATATTTATACCTCAATCCCTACGACATATTTAAAACTTTCTTCGATTCTACTTATAACCCAATGTAATATATACTTAAATTATTTTGATATGCATTTACACACTTATTTGAAATAGACTCCAAACGCGAATTTAAAACAAAACTGTATGTGCATTAAATCATAGTTTTTAAATAATTTCTAATTGTTACAAATAAAATTCATCTATATTTAAATTAAAATGAGAGGTAGGTCGTTGCTAAGCGTAAAACTTGAGAACTGTTGGACCGATTTACCATTTTTTTTTTGTATAATATATGTTCATAATAATCCGAATAAGGTTTTAATTATATAATATATATCTTTGCTACTAAGTCACAACAACTACGCTTATCAGGGCACATCCAGCATAAAAATGAACTCTCATTTTGCTTCTTTTTAATTTAAAAAATAACATTCAAATAAAAAGAAAAAATTTACTTATATTTACATAATTATGATATTTATATTCTTATGTTATATTGCTCAACGTTATACCTATAAGTATTTTAAAACATTATTGCGTAACTGTTTTGTAACGATATTGCAGGTTAAAGTAGAGTAATTTATTTTGGGACTTACATGATATCGCGAACATCCCACGAAAACCAATATCCTTTTATTGTTGAAGTTTAATAGAGAGAGGATCCGAAAATAGCCCAATAAATAAGTTTATTGTACTTCACAAAAACCGTCTTTCTAATGCTCAAGTAATAACAAAGTAATTATACGGGCGATTTTTTTTAATACACAATTTTCGAACATTGACACTAATTTTGTGACCCAAATAAATTAGACAATTTTTGGAAAATGTTGTCTAAGCAGAAATTGAATTTGGGACCCTTAGCTTGAAAGGAAGAAGTACCTACTAACTACTGCACCAGCGGAACAATTAAAATTGTATTGGAAATATAATACTAAGAAATTAAAACTCGTTTTTCTACTTTAAAGAACGCAGAATTTTGTCTATAAAACATTATTGACATTAACAAAAAGAAATATACGGTATGAGCGCCTGGCACATGGACTTCTTAAATTGAGGGGAAAAGTCAAAATGTGAGGTATCCTTAATCGCACGCAGTTGGAGTAATACCAGTTTGTCATGCTTTCACTTCAATTGCGTACCTTACCTTCGCTACCTTTTTTACCACTGGCATATCGCACCACATATACACTGATTAGAGTATCTGTGCCTTGGTCCGTCTGCAAAGCGCACAATGTTCCAATCTATCTGGCCTTTTATTTGATTAAAATGTTAAATATACTAGTTCATAAATCACCTAACTATTGTGTTTATAGGAGCATGGCTAAAAAAAAAGAAATATTCCAAGTACGAGAAATATCCAACGGCGAAAAAAAGTTAATGATCCCGAAAAAAGTGATCTTACAAGAAATGAGCGCCGCGTCTTTCAAAGTTATAAAAGGTAAAGAAAGAGCTTGCATTTAGTGAATACCCATTCAAATGCCGAGAACTCAGACCACGGCAACCGCGTTTCAGCACTTTACGAATGCAACTTGCTTTGAAGGAATTCGAGGTTTTTTTCGACAATCAGACTCGGATACTTCTGTGTTAAAGCTCGGTATAAAATAGAAAATCTGCAACTAGAGGCAGTCTCATTTAGCTGCAATGAATATTCCGTACATACGATGTTCCATTATACGATGTGTTTCTAATCTGGATTGAATTTGTTTTCTTTATTGGGCGTAGTTTGTAGAATATCTAAATCAACTTGAAATAAATTTCCTCAGTAAATCGAACTAATTCTGAAACATAAAATTTTAGAATAAAGGTTTAAAATTGTCTAACCGTATACTGTAACATACACATATTTCACTTTGTCGTCTCTATCATTATCATGCATTTGGGTAAGTAAAAAGAAAAGGTTTTCCTTCATTATCTAAAAATAATTTACATCAATTAGATTAGGGATATTTTACATACATACATATCTTCACGCTGTATCCCCAACGGGGTAGTCAGAGAGGATGGAACGCCAAACGTCGCGAAATAGAATATTCTGTTAAGCAATATGTATGCTTGAGTGAGAATATCCGCTCTTCAATAGGTTCTTTACTAGTTAAGTGAATTAAGTTTAAAATATACTCTATTAATTTAATTTAAAGTACAATAAAGAAAATTTAAAAAAACTTTAAAATGAAAGACTTAAATATAAAATTATACGTGTATATGTGATTGCGTGTGGATATGTGTGCATGTTTAAGCATGAGTGTGTTTGGGAATAATTTAATGTGTAGTAATGTGGTTTTACTGGAAAAAAATAATTTAATTTTGAATTTGACTTTCACTGATAATTATATCACAATATTTAACATAAGAGAAATAGAATATGCCAGCCATGGATAAAAGAAACAAGTCTCTCTTCCTACGTTGATTGCAAAAGCCCAGAAGAATAATATTAGCAGCTAACGATATCTATGTATAATACTAGATTGAACGTTTGAAAACATTGCTACGTTCTACTCAACTGAGCTTCGGGAACCACATCTAGCTCACATGCACTTTGACGCTTATCCAGTAAACAAGAAAATGTTTCAATTCATTTCATACTGACAACGATTAATCAATAATAAACAATTGAAATAATTTTACACTTTTGTAATACTTCGTTATAAATTACAAAATAAACTCAAAAATAAAAAGTTGTAAACAAGTTTATTGTCGCACACTGGGTTGGACTTACCCATTCTGAGCAACGAAACAGCGCTGTCTTGCTTTTACTAACGGCAAAGTGCCACCCTTTAGAAAAGATAGAACTACTTCCCGCGTCACGCTCTGCCAGCACGTGAGGCCACGATAATGTTTTTATTTACTATTCTAGTTGAAACTTAAAAGTATAATCCTAAATTAGAAACTGATACAAACAGTGGACCAACAACTTAATTTAATTATTATTGCTACAAGAGGCGTTAAACAGTTTTGTTATTTCGCTTTGATGCTCCATCCGCCTCGAATGGGAAATGGTGTGAAACTATATTTCTGTACTGTATACATGCTGAGCCCCTCGATTCGCGCTAGTTAAATATGGTATTGTTCCAGAATAAAAATTAGTCTAGATTACTCTCTGAAAATTGTCATCTACCTGGCAATTCAAGTACCGTCTGAATCAGTTCAACCCATTTGAAGATTAGTCCCGACAAACAGATGAAAAAACAGACTTTTGAAAGCACGTAATTATTTAGAATTTGATTACGATTTTAAAATTGCAAACAGTCTTGTTTTTATTTATCTATATCGATGTTTTCCTTTTGAAAATAATTATATTGTATTGTATATTCTGCTGTTTTATTGAAAAGAAAAGAAAAATAATACCATAATAAAATAAACTCCAATTAATACACTTACATGGGTTGAGTTAAAACTTTCGTGTTTTAAGACCCTTTCGCGGAGCTTTTCAACTTTCTCAAGATCAAAAGCCTTTCCGAATGGTTGCTCAAAATTTCCATTATAGTTGTTACTAAGGCAAACTCGCATTACTGCGCTCAATAATTTTTGTTCTAAGTTCAATCCCGAAGGTTCTTATTTTATTAGTTTACGAGAAGCAACTTCAGAACGATCGTCTTGAATCTCTACATAAATTGGTAGCTTAATACACTCAAATCTTCTATTCAGTATTTTAGTAAACTTACATTTTATTGATGTACTTTCACGCTATCCCGAACGGAATTTCAAGACGAAACAGGCAGAGGTGTGACATGGCAGAGGTGACTTTTAACTCAAAATACTCGTATATAATCTTCCAACTAACTTAAATTTAGAATAGAGTACTTATATAGAAACAAAATAATTAATGTTTTTATATATATTTATTAATATAAATCACAGTTACAATTAATATTGTGTTATCAAATTAGTCACGTAATAACCACATTATATCAGTATACTTATGTTAGTAGTAGTGTATTTATATACATCATATTTATTGTGAAGAGAATGATGAGTTTTGAAGAAGCGAAAGAGGTGTGTAAGGACCGCGACTCCTGGCGCTCCGTCCTCTCTGGCTACCCCGTTGGGGATACAGCGTGAAGATATGTTATGTTATGTTATGTTATATTTTATAACAGTGTAAGCAATAAAGCAAAATCCTTTATAGAACAGTAGCCATTTTAAATCATGATATATTCTAAAAACACGAGCGATACCTTAAACGTCCTGATTTTAATTCAGAAATCTAAAATGGAAAGTGGTGTCTTATTGTGTACTCCAGAACCACGTAATAATTCTTATAATAAGTCATAAAACGACCATCTATCACAAAATTTGACAACAAAGTTATAATTACAGACAGTACATAGATAGAACAATGTTACAATTACAGACAGGGATTTACAGTAGTGTATAGATAGAAGATATAGAAGCAGATATATATATATATCTTTAAACATAACGTACTGAGATCTGTCAGAATTAGATTATTTTAATACTAAAAATAAAAAGTATTTAAGTATTAAAACAATTTAAAAATATTACATATAAGTTGGTTGGGAATAAATAACATACATACATTCATATCTTCACGTTTATTCTCTAACGGGCTAGTCAGAGGACGGAGCGCCAAGCGTCGCGGTTCTTCTTTCGCTTCCTCAAATCTCATCATAAACAAATATTGATAACATAATAAGTATGTAAGGAAAACACAATTTAAAATAAGTATGTAAATATTATTAGCATTAAAAATTCTTGTTTTATTTGTAATAGCAAGTACAGGCTATAATATACACATTTTTTTGTTGATATCCGATTTTTTTTATTCTTATTAAAAATAATTAATTAATGAAGTAAAATAAACACAATGACGATGCTACAATATTTACTTAGAAGTCAGTTACAAAAACTGTACTTGCTGGTTATTCCGAAACTTACGGGTTTGAAAAACATCCGAGTTTCCGCTTTCATATGCGTAACGCTTAAGTTGGTGTGCGTTAACTTCATTCCCTCGTTTTCCTTGTTGGAAAGCAACTAAATTGAGTTTCTGACGGTTCCGCTCTCCTTACGTAAAAATATGTGTGTGTCGAACACTTTGAACTATAAATGGCAACACACACGCTTTTAAAAGTTTTTCTTTGTAACAAAATTATACATTACAAGCATAAATACATTCGAGTTGTATTTTTAACGAAGTAGATGAAGAGAGCTAAAATAATTTGACTATTATCTTTGTTTAATAACTAACAAGAGACATTTTCGTACTTAAAAGGAACTTAGTAGTGAAATAATTGTCCAGTCATTTAAATCGTATTAAAATATATTACAACCAGTACTTACGTGAAATCATGAGAGGTTACGAGAGGAACATGGAATAATGAATAGAGTCAGTGTCATTACGTGATCTTGCGAACAATTGTAATATTGACTTTTATTTCACAATGGTGGCAAAGAAACTACAGTCCGCCTGATGGTAAGTGGTTACCATAGCTTGTGGACATGTGCAAAACCAGAAGCATTACTTGACGACGACGTAGTAATTTCGCAGAGCTGTAATTTTACTTGCCGCCGCAGCCTCAAAGTAATTACAACTTTTCACTGAGTATTTCCTACTAATTTCACTATGATATCCATTCTTTAATTAAATCATTTTCACTAAAACATTGAACTTTAATATTCACAATTTCGGTTTTTTTGATAATAGTGACGGTAGGTTTTGACAAAGGCCATTGTAGACAGTGGCCTTCGTTTCCTGACTTTATTGACCGAAAATTGATTTTCGGTTGATCTGACAAACTTTATCTCTGGAATTTCCTTAGGATGCTTAACATAATGTCGATCAACGATTTTGGTTGCAAAATAGCTAATACTATATATGGGTGGGTTATTAGATAGGGCTTTTTAAAAGAAACTTGTAAAGGCTAGATATAAATCACTCATATTAGCCCTTAAACAACTGATTCAGAGAAGTGTCAGGAAATCAAGAGAGATAAATGAAGCATCAACCTGTTAACAATAACATGTGCGCGATCTACACGTTCACTATAAACTTTAGAATTAATTATAATAACAATAGATTTAATCAAAAATGTGAGCAGCGGGGACAAGCGCTTTGTAGTTCGATCAAGTACAAATTCAAATTGTTTAGATTTATACCTGTAAGACAGTTTGCAGGAAAAGATCAATTCTAGCACGAAAACCCAACTTTCCTCCAAAATATTCCTAAGTTTGTGTGAGCAGTGGCGGTCCAAGAGGGGAGGGTGAAGCGTCACGATCCTTCCAAAATCGTACACGTCGAATCGACAAATCTCTGTTTCAAGCTTCGCGGTCTTTATATGCTTCTTTCGCTTCCTCAAATCTAATCATTCTCTACACACATTTTTGCCCAGGTATACGAGTGCTTTTGACATTTCTGTCAGCTAATACTTTGGCTATGTGATCTTCATAAGTCAGCCTTCGTCTTCATTGACTTCTGCGACCACTCACAGTAGATTTTCTTCGTCAGTCTTTCATCACATTCTATCTACATATGTGTCCGAACCATCTAAACATTCCCTTATTCATTTTTGCAATGTTCATTTTAAAATTCATTTACGTACATATATTTCTAAATAACATGTATATTTACGAATTTCGTATTGACTTCGTCATTAGTGAATGCAGAAAGATAGCTTTTCTAAATTCGCTTATTGTGGCGTGGTTATTACCACTGATCGGAATCAAGAGTAAGATTACTATTAAAACTACGGATTTGACCCAAAATTACTGAGATTTATTATTATTTTTATTTGATTATTTAGTAAAAGCTGTTAAATTGTATTTATTTCAAAAAAAAATTTGTACTCCAAAGATCATAACAATTGTTTTATTTACGTATTTTGGTAGCCAATTTCTTATCGTTAATTTTTATAAGTATAGCATAGATTTTATAAGGAAAGATTTTTTAAACAAGCATTAAAAACATCCTCGTTCGGAATCCTAGTAAAGTATTTACATCCGTTACTAAGATACCGAATCCCGGGACATCCGGGGTATTTGGGGTCGTATCCATACTTTTGATAGTAATCACACTCATATTTCGATCACTGGTTATTATTGCCGTCAGTCGACGTGTAACCCGTGACCCCCATAGAACAAATTCCTTACTTACTTTGGGGTTCGAGACAGATAAAATTATCGCTATTTTTTGGGCCCAAAAATTCATAGAAAAGCTCAAATCGAAATATTATGGAACCTCCCGTTTAGCGCATTAGTTTGTTAACTTAAATTATATTGCAGTACACACTAAAATTTCATCAACAAAACTTTTGCTTTACGAAGACGAATATTGAAGAAAATTGACTATACCGTACCGATTTCGATGGCTCTCAAAAAGAAATTCTTCGAGAGAGAATTAGATTTGCGAAACTGAAACGTGCGCGCATTCAAGGTAAAGAAATGCGAAACGCTAGTTACTGATGACTGAAGGAGTATACATAATAATAACATTTTATATATGTAAAAGGCAAATTGTTTTTTATAATGAATAATTGAGAAAAACGTAATAATCATAGAAATAGTGTATCAATTGTAATATCATCGAAGCTATACCTACTCGTATATCTTCAAACTACGTCCCCAATGGAATATTGAATTAAGATATAATCAATATAATCACATTCACATTGACATTGACGACATTGACGGCGCAATGGTTTAGGTGTTGTGTTAGCTATTATCGATCGTTCTAATCATAATCGTTAACAAATGGCAACACTGTTTTTTTGAAAGTGGTGCTACTTTCATAATAACATGGTATTTTTGAATGTCAGAAAATAAGTCAGTTGAGAAATTCACGAATTAGCGAAAGCACGTCTTTTAATTATATCTCCTCATTCTACGTTTCCATCCGAGTCCACATTCACACAGAAGAACGAATAGTTTTCAGTTGCATCCAAGTATGGAAGGTTCCAGGTTTTAATTCTTAGACTACCTTAGGTCTGGATGTACTGAGAGACGGCCCCTAATAATCGTTGTCTGGTTTTCATAGCACAGGGAATGCCTTAGTTAGAAACCATATGATCTATAGGTATTGGCTGGCGCATCTATTTATTTAGTAATACTGTTAAAACGATAAAAATCAAGATGCTAAAACAAAAATGTCATTTATTTTTAAAAAATCTTCAATGCATAGCAATAACAAATAGATACGAACGATACTTTTCTTTATATAACCAGCTTTTATATGTTTACTTTCAGTACCATTTATACAAGGTAACAGTGAATATTGTGAAGTGAAAGAGACAAAACAGCAAGATACTTAATAACTATGCGACATTGCTATACATAGCACAGTACAAGTAAGCATACAGTATTCTATCTTCATACAAACGCTCCCAAACAATGCGCTCGAAATCTCGACATATCTCGACATACGACAGTCGCGAGCGCGCCGCGGTTGTCGTCGGACGGTATGAGATGCTCCTACGCATTTATTGACTAAATATTATGTCAATCAAGTTTACGAGCACAATGTTCAGTGTATGGATGTTTGAATACATCTATATCGAAACCAGAAATATTTCTCTGTTGCTAATTTGTAGGAAATATATTATCATAATGATCTAGTTCATTTATTGCTGATTTTTAATTATACTGCACATAAAAAAGAATTTTTTTGTCCATTTCCACCATACTAACTCACAAACTTTTGAAACTAGATATAAAATACTAGTAAAATTATATAAATAAAAACGTATTAAATTTGCAATAATATAAAATGAAAAGATAATATGACAATTTAATATAGTACCTATTATCAAATAAGTAACCCAAGAAAAACATTCAGTCCAAGTCGGTAGCCCTATTGCGCGTTTACGTACCAAACGACCGTAGGTAATTATCTCTAGGACACTGCCGAGATAGCATACCGTATGCTTACTTGTACTGTGGACATAGGGCTGTTGTACAATCGAATTGAAATTAATAAAAATCTATTCACTGAATTATCAGCGAATAAATCAGTGAAGAGATTTTTATTAAGAACTTAAATAAGATAACCTAAATAAGATAAACAAAATAATTATATTGTTAACATACGATTAAATTACAATATTTAAAATGAATCGATTAAATTATTAAATTTAATCGTAACTGGTATTTATGTAATAGTAAATAAATTTTTAAAATGTATGTTTCTGTTTTGAAATTTGGATTTCAATACCTACACCCGCCTTAAATATGACTTAATAAAATAAAATCTCAATAAAGGCTTTCTTTATCATTTTTATATTTGGTTGGTGGTTGGTTAGTGCCTGATGGTATACCCGGCTTAAGTATAACCCGGTGTACTGGTACCCGGCTTAAGTATAACCCGGTGTACTGGTACCCGGCTTAAGTATAACCCGGTGTACTGGTACTTGGCTGGTTTACTGAATGAATGAAATAAATAGTATTACGAATTAGTTGTTATTTTTACGTTGACACATAACAGAGTGTTCACAAAGTTCATAAAATGAAATTATAGGAAATCGACTGTAACGAATACCGGGAATCCAATACCTCGCTTACACAGTGAAGAAATATACAAATAGTACGCATTCCTTTCTATACTATATCAATAACATAAGTAAAAATAGAATGAACCGTTTCTTTTTGTTGCTATCTTAACTCGACGTCTATGTTCGTGATAATTCTGAGGTACAATTTCATGTTTTTTTTTCAATTACAACGAAATTCGAGATAGTTAACTAACGGAGGTGTGAACTACCAAAGCCTGAAGTGAACTGAACTGAAGTGAATTGGAAGTCGTCGGAAAAACGAATAAAAATATGTATTTATTCTTTTGAAATATAACAATTACTTAAAAGTCTACACATTTCTTTTTACTTACATAATATATCCATCATATTGAGTGTGTTAGATAATGATGTACTGTATAGATATATATTATTACATAAATACATAATATATTACTTCATTGAAATGTATATTTGATTGATAATAATGAACTATATATTGTTATTTTAATATTTTAATTATGAATTACATATACCTAGTATGGATATATTTGTAAAGTACAAAAGAAATATTACTTATACTGATACGAGTTATGATTAAAGTGGTGGGGAAGGTAGTTTCCAATAGTGATTGTAACTACAGAATGACACATTGCTTTCGGGACACTAAAACTAAGCAGATAAGTATCCAAATAGTATATTAAGTTATTCATTTTGCTATATAATACGATGTTATAGTGTGTACATAGTATTGTGATATTTGCATTATGTATAATATGAAGTGATAATAGGATATAATGTTTTAGAGAGACAATCATTGTAATAAAAAGTATTAATGTGTAATTGCTTATATTTCAATACCTTATTTAACAACAATACCTGATTGAGTTTCTTGCTGGTTCTTCTTAGTGCAGATTCATTCTGAACCGTGGTTAATTTTGCTTGAATAAAAATGATTGGATTCAAGCTTAATGATGAGTGTCCTTCCATTTACCCATTGTTATTAATATTTCTACTCCTATTATTATTTAATTCTTTTGAGTATTTGCCTATTTTATATTATTTTATAACTCTATATTCCCTATTTCTAACAAGTGCGTAAATAGATTTTTAATTTATATCCTAAGACCAAAATAATATTTTCTTTTTTCTTATAATTTATGACATACGAAAATTTTACTTCAACCAATAATTCGATTGTCTTTATTGTATCTCCAACGTTACTTATCTGATACGACAAGCGGCGTAAGAACGAAAACTGTTACAGTTCCGTTTTTATCTCCCTTATGCTAATCGGAAACTTCTCTTCGGTGGTGTTTACTTCCTTAAAGTCTCATGTTAGTTCAGTATTGGGTACTGAGAATTTAAAACTTTAATTGTATCTTATGTAGTCTCAGTTAACATATTATTTATTCGAAAACAAAGTTGTACTGCAAACAAATCACGATTTTGCTTTTCTTTGGATCAAATTTCTATATCTTTTTTCGACCTTACGATAATTACACCAATTGTGTAGTTCTAAACTATGGATACTAGGTACAGATTGAACCTAAAGTATCGCCTAGAGTCGAACCTAATTTATAAAAAAACTAGGTCCCCTAAATGAAAGAGTGGTAATGCAACCCATAGTGCTCAGTTTATCAGGGCATCAGTCCATTTTTCAATTTCTATAAATAACTGGTTAGTTTTGTAAGAAACACATTTAAAAACTACTACACTGCACACATGATGTCTTCAAAATTTCAGGATATTTTTTCGTCTTCATAAGTTAGCCTCTTTTCGATTTTTCCTCGGTCTCCATTCGTGTTAATTCAGTAATTTTTCGTAAAAGTACTATTTCTGCAAGTATGTTCAAAATCATTTAGGTATTTAATTCTTAATTTTCATTATAATACTTTTTGTGGAATACGTATTCTGTCTGCAAAAGTGACATCGCGTATTTTTCGGAAAGATTGCATTTCTAGCGAATTCTTCTTTGAATAATATACATAGATTTGGTGAATATTCATACCTACTAGTGTAAAAAAGTTACACCAACGCCACAATGTACGATGGACTGCCATTTCGGCAGAGCTTTCTTTTTATATAAAACAAATTAGTACAGTTGTTCCAGATTTCATCTTTTGCGTCAAATAATCTCCGTAAAAAAATAAGTGTAACAAGCACACAGACAGAGAGACACTAAGGCTACTAATTTCATAAGTGTTCCGTATTTCTAGGAACGGAACATTGAAAAGTCACTTTACAACAATTTACGTGTATAAGATTTAACAACTAAGTGGCAACAAGTCTGACTGACTGTTTCAAGATTTTTGCAGCTACTCCACGTAAACCACTCGCAGTCATTTGACTCTCGTAAAACAGCAACATTGTATGTAAAGAGAATCCGGGTAGGAATTTTACATTCACATTGCATTTAACTTCAGCTTTGTACGAGCACCGAAATCCTCTCAGGGATGGGAAATGAACGGGATGCTGCGAGCCGCGCTGGCTTATCTAATAGCTGTACGTAACTTTACCTGCTATAGTTACTGGAAGAGACATTAGTTAAAAGTTAGTCCAAGGAGAGTGGCCTCTTACCGTTGCTCTGCACAGAGCACCAAAAAAATTACAAAGACTTGATACGCTCAACTAAAGTTTTTATGCGTTATTACTATGACATAACATTACATAAATATACTTAGACAATTTATTTTCGCGTTGGTTTGACTTGAAGTTACTAGTATATTATTTTTAAGTTTTTATTTAAAATTTGCACTAATTCTACATTATTTTATGTTATCTCTCAATGACAGTGACAACTGAACATAGTAAACAATAAATATTAAATAAAATTGAGTAAAATCGTTGTAGTACGTGTTGAGCCTTTCATACGGTTTTATAAATCCATTCATTAAAATCCTTATGGGTTTATTTCTAAAATTTATATTTTCTTCGTTTAAAACTATAAAATCTCTGCTTTAAACTTCAAGTGTTATTTCATTAGTAATTCACACAGTCATGCATTTTATGGCCAACGTTTAGTTTGCTGGAACCATAAAAATGTAAATGGCCAGCACTTCAACATTTGGAACGGTTTTATAGTTTTTATTTATTTTTGACGTGGTCCTTAATAAAGAAATCATTAACAGTAATACCTATATAGTATATATATATAAACCTATTTACATTATATATTACCTACATTAATATCATTTGTCACTGTAATTAGAATACACACAGTTATAACCAAACAGCATTATAGGTAAAATTAAACGTCTGATTTATAATTTTAAAAAGTATTTTTTTATTTAAAGTTAATTATAATATTTAGCTTCATTTATAAACGTAAAAAAAATAATTATAGTTACTTTTATATACTAAATTAGATTAGTTGATTTGAAAAATGAAGATTAATACATCTTACCTTCTAAACAGAAGGTCCTGGATTTGACACTGATCATAAATCTAATTGCGTAATTTTCAAAAACTCGAAATAGTCATAATAATTCATTTATTCCGGCGTTTTCAATTTTAAATATATCTGAATGATGTTCATCAACGAGTCCAAAATACCAATCGATATTCATTTACAGTTAACAAACGTAATAAAAATCCATCACAATTTCTAAACGATTTGTTATCTTAGTTTTACGAAGTGGCCCTTCAGTTCGTTGTGTAGCCCATAACAACCATGGTTAGTATAGATCCATACAATTGAAATATTTTTTTGAAGTTAAAAGAAAGTATCTAAAATACATAGTAACATTTACAGTAGTTATTGATGTACTCGTATAGTAATTAGATTGTAATGAAAGTGAGATCCAGTGGAAATGTGATCTCTAGGAAATACGTGCGGTATTATTCTCGTGGATAGAATACATAATGAAAAAATATGCAATATGGTATAATAGAATTGGATTAAAGTATTATTGTAAAAATAATGAAAAGAATTGGCAGACCACTAGTTCACACAAGTAGACGGATTGAGTGAAGAAAAACTGGCGAAGAAAAACTACCGAGAGTGAGTGATACTGATAACAGAATTCAAGGAGTACCAAGGCTGACTTATGAATATTAAATAGTTCGATTACAAATTGACGGAAATTTTAGGAATTCGATTTCATGGATTTACATACTTTTTGTCTACTCCGTAGGGTTACAGCATGAAGGTCTGTATGTAATCTCGATACATCAAATTTATATGAACACGTAACGATATAAACAATACTAAAGCATTTACCGCGTAATATCAGTCCAGTACACAAAACTTTATCTCAGAAACAAGATTATGAGATTCGCGCAATCCGCACCCACTTCCAGCTAACCTCAGTTTTATCATTCTCCCACTACGTCTTTTGTTCAAGCGAGGCACAATTCTCCTTAATCATATAGGGTTTTACTTCGGCATTTCTTTTCTTATCTGGCTGAAAAGGTTCAACAAAATCTCGTCAGGTAAAAGTATTAACGTTAAAAATATCTAACACCATATGGAAGTCGACCCACAATATATAGTCCATAATTTAATCTGACTAAAGGGTGGATCTATTTTCCGGGGCACACGCCTACAAAAAGGTTTCACCCTATTGAAAAGAAGGTCTGTATTATTCACACATTATATTTTCACGACAATAAATACGGCGAGCATAATGGGATTGCCGAGTTTTATCATTTCCAACGTTGGTCCTTCAATATGGACACAATTGACCTGGTGACATAAAATTGAAGCAATGGGAACTCTGTCTCATTATTTATTAATTTATTGGTCATCATATTCTAAAAGCTTTACTAACATTAGGAAGATATGCACCAGAACTATTTTAGAATATTTAGCATTTTACTACTTATGAAACAAATATATTTTTGTGTTGATAAACACTTCAAACAATTTATAAAAATGAAATCAATTACAAGTTAGTTTTGAACATCAAATCTTTCACCGGAGCACCGAACAATATTAAGGACAAGATTACATCTATATGGACAAGAATTACAACTATTCCATAATAATTTCTCATAAAGTTTAGAGGACAGACTGTGACATAAAAAATATTACGCAGTAGTTGTAATTCTTGTCAATATAGACAAGACAAGGACAAGAATTATAACTATTCCATTTTATTCTCACTTAAACAGTATTATGAAATAGCTGTAATTATTATCCATTGCATTGGAATAGTTGTAATTCTTGTCGATTATATAGCTACCTAAAGTCACTTTTATTTCTAGGAATGCGACAAAAAACGAAACTCCGTAGTCTGTTATAAATTCAGCAATTAAATTTTAAACGCATACCGCTAAGAATCCCAAAAAATCTATTAAGATAAAACGTTCCTTATTTCCAAGGCGAAGAAGTTTTATGGTTTGTAAAATATTGAGGGCATAAATAAGGCAGCTGTCGTGTATAACAGCACGTCCCCGCGCCTTGTCTACCTCCACTCGTATTTTATCTGGGATTCGTACTTGGTGAGTAAAAAATGGATAAAAAATCAAACACCAAATCCTTTTGTTCAAAATCATCCTTTTGGACTCAATACTCTATATTTTCACATAATTGGAACACTTAAAAATTTTGTGTTTACGAAAAATATAAAATTATTTACTTACTCTAAAATTTGAGTGAAACCTTAAATTTTGAGTTCTTGTAATGACTGTCTTCTGTTATATTTAACTCAACTCCTAATTAACACGTAAAAAAACTGACATACTGTTACAATTACTGAGGTAAAGCAACATTTTGTGTGGTCTTCCACTGAATGGATAATTCAGTGGCATCCCATTCATATAGACTATAGAGCATCTCCAAAATTTAGAAGCCACCTTGAACGCATAGATCCCAGTCATTTCTAAACTTTGATAACTGTTAGGCTCTCCATCAGACGAGACGGTTTGAAAACTGAATTGTGCGTACTAAAAAATCTCCTCGTCTACGAGTCTACATGGAACCGCAATTGTATTTTTCATACGTCGTTTTGGGCGTATTTTTTATTATTCTCTTTCCTTTCTTTGTCTAGTGTATTGTCTCCTTCGGTTTTTCATTTTCGGTCACCATATTTACGCCAGTCGTTTTCACTGGAGATTATCCATGATACTATTTCTGAGTTACAGCATTGCCCTTTTCTTGAACCATTGCGCTGAAGATTGGATCGTTCACCACCTACCCCCATTAATCATTACTAGGCCCGTGTACTTAATAGTTAATAATCGTCTGTCTCTTTCTCACATTTGTGAGATGAAGTCTTTGCCCATCAGTAATTAAACTTTTAGGTACTAGATTACATCTAGTAAACAAATCTACAAACAGATAATTGAATATATAGCTGCACTAGCTGTACCCGTGACTTCGTCCACGTGGAAAAATGTTCCTTGACCTCTTTAGGTTACTGAGGTTACCCGAGGTACTCATAATGTTGGTGTTAAAAAAAAGTTATTCTCTGTAATGGAACATCTGCCATATTAAATTTATGATGACGTCACATATACAAAAACCTGCGTATTCCATTTCATTCGATACCCATATTGTTAATTTTGAACGAAAAAGTTATTTCCTTCTATGGAAAATCTGCCATATTGGATTTATGATAGCGTCACATATACAAAAACCTTCCTCTGCGTATTCCACTTCATTTGACACCCATATTGTTGGTATTGAACAATACTCCGAGAAACCTAGAACATGACACCCATGTAGATCTATCAAAAAAAAAATTCGCCATCTTGGATTACAAAATGAACGTCATTTTCGTAATCAGCACTCCGAGGTACTTAGAATTTGACAGACATATCGATTTATCCAAAAAAGTAATATTCGCCATCTTGGATTTGAAAATTAAAGTCATTTTCGTAATCAGCACCCCGAAAAATCTAGAATTTGATACCCATATCGATTTATCCAAAAAAAGTAATATTGGCCATCTTAGATTCGAAAATAAACATAATTTTCGTAATCAGTACCCCGAGAAACCTATAATGTGACACCCATATCGATTTATCCAAAGAAGTCATTTTCGCCATCTTGGACTTGAAAATGAACGTCATTTTCGTAATTAGCACCCCGAGAAACCTAGGATACGACACTCATATCAATTTATCCAAAAAAAGTAATATTCGCCATCTTGGATTTGAAAATGAACGTTATTTTCGTAATCAGTACCCCGAGAAACCTAGAACATGACACCCATGTAGATTTTAAAAAAACAATAATATTCGCTACCTTGGATTACAAAATGAACGTCATTTTCGTAATCGGCACCCCGAGATACTTAGAATTTGACACCTATTTCGATTTATACAAAAAAGTAATATTCTACATCTTGGATTTGAAAATGAAAGTCATTTTAGTAATTAGCACCCGAAAAACCTTGAATTTGATACCCATATCGATTTATCCAAAAAAAAAGCAATATTCGCCATCTTGGATTCGAAAATGAACATCATTTTCGTAATTAGCACCCCGAGAAACCTCGAATATGATATCTATGTCGATTTATCCAAAAAAATAATGATCGTTATCTTGGATTTGAAAATGAACGTCATTTTCGTAATTAGCACCACGAGAAACCTAGGATATGACATCCATATCGATTTATCCAAAAAAAGTAATATTCGCCATTTTTGATTTGAAAATGAACGTCATTTCCGTCATCAGTACCCCGAGAAACCTAGAACATGACACCCATGTATATTTTTAAAAAAATAATAATATTCGCTACTTTGGATTACAAAATGAACGTCATTTTCGTAATCGGCACCCCGAGATACTTAGAATTTGACACTTATATCGATTTATCCAAAAAAGTAATATTCGCCATCTTGGATTTGAAAATGGAAGTCATTTTCGTAATCAGCACCCGAAAAACCTTGAATTTGATACCCATATCGATTTATCCAAAAAAAAAGTAATATTCGCCATCTTGGATTTGAAAATGAACATCATTTTCGTAATTAGCTCCCCGGGAAACCTCGAATATAATACCTATGTCGATTTATCCAAAAAAATAATAATCGCCATCTTGGATTCGAAAATAAACATAATTTTCGTAATCAGCACCCCGAGAGACCTAGAATTTGATACCCGTATCGTTTCGTCCAAAAAAGTAATATTCGCCATCTTGGATTTGAAAATGAATATCATAACATTCGCCATATTAGATTTATGGTGACGTCACATATGTATCTACCTTCCCCTGCGTATTCTATTTCATTTGATACCCATATTGTTAGGGTTTAGTATTATAAAGTTCCTCTAAAAAGTTTCATCCCCTTTTTCACCCCTTCAGGGGTAGATTTTTAATAAAAAAGAAAACTATGTTTTTTTAATGGACAAGGTGTATCTCTGTACCAAATTACATTTTAATCGGCTCAGCGGTTAAAAATTTCCCATACGAAGTTTTATCCCCCTTTTCACCTCTTTAGGGGTAGATTTTTGATAAAAAAAGAACCATTTTTTTTTAATAGAAAAGGTGTATCTCTGTACCAAATTACATCTTAATCGGTTCAGCGGTTAAAAACTTCCCGTACAATGTTTCATCCCCCTTTCCACCCCTTTAGGGGTAGATTTTTGAAAAATAAAGTAGCCTATGTTCACCCCCTGGTGTCAAACTATCTCCATGCCAAATTTTATCAAAATCTGTCCGGCGGTTTAGCCGTGAAAACGGAACAGACAGACAGACAGACAGACAGACAGAGAGACTTTCGCATTTATAATATTAGTATGGATTGTCTTCTATTTTATTTTTACATGCAAAATAACAACAGCTGCTATTCAAACCATGACATAAGGATAATTACATTTCCAACTCGAAAGTTGTGGAAGATATTTAAGTATCGAAAACTTCAAAGATTAAATTCTTTTTCGAAATAAAACGGAGATAAAATTGGAAATGTTTTTACATATTATACTTATACTTATCTATAACAGCCCTTTATATTAAGACATCTTCGTCTGAAGTTGTCGGTCCTAAAAAAACATAAAAGTCCGAATCGTCTTGTGATTTCGTTTTTGCAACTCTGATTTAACCGCACTTTCATTTAGGTGTGATTGTTTGATTTCACGCGCACTGAAATAAGATTTCTTTAGTGAATATCTTGATTAGAGAATTAATTTAATAATTTTTTAAACCTCAAAAATAAATACAAATTGATAATTTTTCAAAGCATTTACAAGTACACAGACAAAAAATTCTTACAATATTATCTACAACACACATTAAAGCCCTTCGAACGAATTTAAAAGAAATAAAACTTTTTTAAATTTAATTGACGTTTTAGTGTTATTGAGTGCTTCCTCAGCTCGTTTCAGATACCCTTAATAAAAGCCTTTTTTTTTGGTTAAGCAGGAAAAATCAGCGCACAGGTACCCAGTCTCCTGGGGGAGAGAATATGGATTATGTGGGGTTTTTACACTCCAAAACTCCTGCGTGCGGTGGTCGTCCTCGGTACATTGTCGACGGGCTCTGGCGGAGTTATTACCCACAAATTTGGAGACAGCGACAGCCACGCGATCACTGCGCGATCGGTGACTAATTGTTATAAAAAATTAATGTCATGTATGACGATTACTTCTCTATTGCGCCGTGACCGTAATGTGCATTTTTCAAAGTAGATTTAGCGCCACTGTACAAATTATATTATACAAATTCTCGTTACAACAGCATATATCGCGGAATGTTTGGCTGTCGCTGCTGATTGCAATTTGGTAATAAGCGTGCATGATATCCTACGGAACACAGCGAAAACCGGAGCCCCTCTGACACTGCAAAGCGCCTCTCGGGTGACAGCTATAGAGCCCCCCAGAACCCTCGGTGTGCCACAATATCACGGACCACACGCGCTGTCATCCTCCTCGGGGTCGCGTGGATGGACAGACTATAGTCACCTCTTATGACAGGCAAAGAACATTGTAACTTTATTCTTTGGCGCAGGCTACAGTGCCGACCTTTAGTAAAAACGTAATGCTTACTAGGGCATCTGTGTGATTAATCTGTGCAATCTGTATGAAAAACTTTTTTTCACTCTAACATATACTCTAGATTCTAGAGTTTATATGGATTTTAAACTCAAGATTCTAGAGTAGACATAGAATAAAAAAACGTTTTTAAATCAAGTAGCTATTAGCTACACTGTACTTATGTTGAATACCTACATTGAATTCCTGTTAGTTAAAATGTTGCAACAATATTGGAGCAGTAACGTGATCACGATCCAATCGTTAATTTCAGACGTAAAACCGAGTTTATGTTGATACAGACTTTCTGCACTTTACAACGACAGTGTTAATTACTAAAGGCCAAGAATATTAGCTACATTGTTCCTGAATAAAACTAAATTCTACGTTTAACATTTAAACATAAGTATACTTTCTAACACAAATGAATATGTATTTTTCATTTGGTAAATTAAACTAGAATAAGAATTTCTATTTCATTTTTAGAAAGATCGTTCGTTTGAAGTACATTTAACTCTAAAAATCTATAATGACACTGAATTTTCAACGCAGAATTATAAAATGACGAGAGCAGTTTCCACAAATCGCGGGCTATTGTGGAAGGATAATTTAAATAATTAATTAACGATATTTACCGCAATTCTCTCGAGAAGTGGAATTTACCGGTCATTTTTCCCCCTGAAGTTATTTCATTCCGAAGCAATTTAGTCCATCATAGCTCCGGTAACGATTATGACGGCATCTTCGTTGTCGTTCGCCCGGTTCTTGGTATTTATTGCTTCAATTCACAGATACGAGCTCGTAAACCTAATTAACTGCAGACGAAACACCTCCTGAAATGAAACGGATTATATTATGTTTGTTAGCGCCTAGAGATTGCTGCCATTTCATTATCTGACATTAACTAAAAGCAATCACATATTGCTTTTAGTTAAAGTCAGGTAATCTCGGCAAACTAAAATAAGATCTAACAAAAAATTGTATGTCTCAATAAATAAACAGTTTGAGTACATATCTATGTAGATGTGTACTGTAAGATAGGTACCTATCTTCACGCCTTTTTCCTTGCGCAGTGGACAAAGCATCACTTTTGAAATAATTTATATTTTTTTAAACCTACAATGGATATAATAAAAACGAACTTATGCGAGTGTTTCAAGGATATTAAAAAACTAAACATCAAAAAATATTATTTTAACAATCAAAAAACTTATAATAATATATTATACATTCCACAATTTAAAGTCTAAACCTTATAACGACTTATATCCAATGACATTGTCTTCTTAAAAAGTATTTTAATTCTATGAAAGGAGCGAGTTCCGTGAAGTTGAGACGTCTCGACCGACGGCAATACGTTGTTGGACGATTTGCATTTTTATGAAAACGTTTTACGACACCGGCAGAGACCGAGGTCCTTTCACACCGTACCATAGAATGGTCGGTGATGCGTTTCCCAAAAGGCTTTCTAAGGGTCGAATGAAAAAACGATTTGCACTTTTGAGAAATGAAAAGTTTAGAAGAACAAATTACCATGATGTAATGGATTACTTCATATATTATGTATACGTTTTGTATGTATATATAGCTCTACATAAGATATTTTCAAGAAGTTCTCACTCACTGAAAAAATGTACATTTGAATTTAATTACAAGTTTTTAACGGCGTCCAAAATTCGTGAGTAATCGGAATTATTGCTCCAATTACCCACATAAGTAGAAAGACGGTAGCGCAGTGACCGCGCTGCCTTATTGCGACTGCCTGTACTAATATAGTACTAATATTCCTTGAAGTATAGTAAATACTACCGAAAAGCGAATCGCACGCAATGGTGCTGACAAGGGACGAAACTCCTCGATACATGCCACGCATAAAGTTAGTCCCAAAGCTCCGCTATATACTCCAAGAGCGATTAGAGGACGATATGTGTTGCAGCGGGTGTAAATTCCACACAAGATAATGTTATTATAAGATTTAAGTTTTGAACAGGAAAAAATCTACAACCTAAAAGACATTTGCAATTTGCCTTCGTGTGAATGACCCCAAACTGAAGTGAAATAAGGAAACGGGTCTCTGCATAAAATGTTAAACATCTGGACCGTACGAGCGCTTCTAGGACACCAGCCCTATTCATTCTTGCACTCCTTTTCTCGCCGTATTTTCCGTGTTTTACATTTTCATAGACTATGAGATAGTGGCTTTTGTGTATTCTTGTTTATCTCATATCTTCATGTCTCTTGAAATGGGGAAGTATTTGCTTAAGTAATCTCATTGTAAATCAGACCATTATTTTACTCAAATAAGAGTCTAAGTAATTTTTTTTTTAGTTTTATTAAAACGGACATCAGCTTTTCATAAATGTAGGTATTACAAATATTTTATTAAAATTGAAGTGCATTCTTAGGTATTTCTAACTGACTCCCAGGAAAGAGTACTGTTTTTGGGTGTATGTACAAGCGCATCCTATAGGATACGCCAAATGAACAGACATACATACATAGCCGTTCAGGCTATGTCGTAAAGGGTTTCAGCGATTTCAGTAAATGACCTGTCTCTAGATTTGTCTTCATCGTGAAAGTGGGATATATAATATGTAGCCGACTCCGCCTGAATTAATTGAACGTCAAATCTATCTACCATCGGTTGAAAAAACCTGCACTGAGAAGGATCACTTTCTCAACATTGCCTTATTTCATAATAACATATTATAATTGCAATTTATAATACTAAAGATGATCACGTGTAAAAGGGATCATTCCAACGCTACACTTTTTGCTTTTATTTTGAATAAAATGATCAATCATAAATAAGTTTTTCTGATCAGTAGTTAATTAGTAACAACTTTCTTTTCTGTTACTAACAGGGTGACGTTTCCTGAGGCATTACGTCAGTATATTATGAAAACGAATCTTCGTTTTAAATTTTCATATGTAAGATCTGTATGGCTCTAGAATATCCTTAACGCTTTTATAGCAAAACATTTCAAATTAGTGGAGATTGTAGTCGTTAGAATTTGGCAGCTAGTTGAAAATTCTGTGCAAAAGACTATCGATAAGTATAAATCCATATCAATTTTAGGCAACGTATCTTGTGTTTTTCCTTTGTCTCGGTCAGAAAAAAACATAGAATATGCCAGCTGCTTATCTTTCGCACTGACTGAAACCTATTTTAAGGAGTTTGTCCACTGTACAAACGGCGATAAAACTTTTTATGGGATATGCTAAATTGCTGAACCGATTATGATGAAATTTGGTAGAGATAGAACGTATTATTTTTTTAAAAACGGGCTACTTTTTTATCAAAAATCTATTACTATTCCTAAAGAATTGAAAAGAGAGATGAAACTTAGTTATGATTAAATTTTAGATATGTGTATTCAATGAGAGTTAAAATTTAATTAGACGAAAATTCATTACAATTTAATTTAAATGTATCCTGTTCTTTCTAGAATCTAGACGTATTCTCATTTTGATCTGTCATTATTTTTCATACATGTTACTCTATTTTCTAACTCCATTTCCAATTCTTTGATATCTTTTGTAGAAATCTTGTAATTGACCTTATTATATATTTGTAACTTGTACATATACATTTTATAGTTTTAGGCTGTAGGATGTTCTTAAGAATAGAAAAAAATGTGACTCTTATCTTGAAATACAGTTAACACAAATAAACTCGTTTTAATATATAATTACGTAATGCAGTACTGTCGCTGTCACTGTTTGAAAATTATGAACAACCGGAAGGTCCAAACTGTTTTAAGACATTTATGCTTTAGAAGTAGTCGACCACTTTAACTGAAGAGCCAAGATCCCAGAACTTAAGCAATTAGCGAGCTCCAGTCAGACAGCAATTAACGGGAAATGCTATTTGAACGCAGAAAAGGTAGAAATAATTCAGCCAATAACAGGCTGCGACTCAGAACGAGTTCACTCGTTAACCAAATTATTCATTAACTACTAATGACCGAAATATATCATGGACCGTATTGCTATGACCTTAAACATTTTAATTATAAAACGGCAGTGCTTGCTTATTTTTTTATTTATTTTTTAAACGTTCATTTATTAAGATTATTATTAAATATTAATGGAATTTTTTTAATGGAATGGAACAGTATCAAATTAGAAACTGTAGCCGTTAAGAAAATAACTGATCACACTATGTCGGTAGGGTTGTCACCCGTACTTTATAATAAAGTATTGTACGTTATTTTAGATGCACGTGTTAGATAATGATATTTTGGCTTGAATAAAAATGATTGGATTCAAGCTTAATGATGTGTTTTCTTCCATTTACACATTATTGTTATTATTTCTACTCCTATTATTATTTAATTCTTTTAAGTAATTGCCTATTTCATATTTTTTTTATTATTATATATTCCTATTTCTAACACATGTAATTTATACTTTATGAGAACAATAAAGTAAGCAAAAATACTTTATCTTACTTACTTTAACTTTTTACGATTTTATCCTATCGCTTATTTAAAGAAACAAATGTATTAAACGATTTTGCGTGTAACGATACGCATCAACAAATAATTATTATTGCACTGATTTCCTTTTTGAACGGTACCCCAACACATCAGTGCCAAAAATTCCATCACTAAAGTGGTAAAAAAATTTTCAAAGTAGTAACAAAAAATACATATTTGAGGCAAGTCCTTAAGTAATACTTTATTTTAACATGTCGTACTTTATTTTTTTATCTTAGAAGAGTGAATATACTTTATTTGTAAAACAAAAAAGGTGGCAACCCTACTTTACCAATAGTATTTTGTTTTAACCTTGGCAGCTGTAACACAGATTATATAGATAGATCATAGATTGTGCTTTATGTGGATAGATTATGCATTATATGGATAGATTATGCAGTATATAGATAAATTATGCGTAACGGATAAAATTTTCTTAGCTATCTTCTTTGGTAATTGGTCTACATACGTATATCGGGTGTTCTTACATTTTTAATACTACATTTCCAAATATTAAGTTCTTTCACAGATTTTCTGAATCCTAAATAGGTGACTGAACAAGAAAAATGGTCGAGTGGAAAAATATAGCACTTGTGAGAACTTTCGATTAATCTTCATTAGTCTGCGGAATATAAAATTATAACTCTATTGAAGATGCACAAGCACAAGTTATCTCAGAGTGTTTCCACTTGGGACCAGTAATTAGTACTTTTGAAGACTACGATCAGGTTCAATGACACGCCTTAAGGTAGGTTCATATTACAGTAGATGAGTAGCATTGCTGACGACGAAATAAATGATGGGTGACGTCAGGCTCATAAGCTTATTGTCATGTGCTTTTTACTAACATAACTACAAAATTACTGCATATACGAATTATTTAAATATTATATATCAAAATCAATTTAATATTTTAGAAATCAGTAGTTGAAGTAAATCGTATTGATACTACTTACTACAAATATTTCAAAACGAAAATGTAAAAGTAATTTAATAGAAGGCATTGGCAAGTTATAGAATGAATTTCTACTATTTATAATTACAAATATGCGTAAGTAAATTTTAACTTGTAAATTTTAATAAAAGAATCGTTTAAAAGTACAATAAAGTGTATCGGCTTACAATTGTACAATAGTAACAATGTCATATATGTACATACATATTATGTAACAGTCATAACATGTGCCATAGACTTTATAAATAGCTCCAGACGCTTCAAACGCTCCGAGCAGCAACGGTGCGACAAACCAGATAAGCTGACTTTAGGGATTTTCTTCGTGTTCATTTTGTCTTCTTTTATTGTAAATCCAATTAAATAAATTACATGTCGGTATCAAAGTTTATATTTCATCTTACACAATTTAACGAGTAATTTAAGTGGCATGGCAGGACGATGGTATGTAACCGACTGACGAGCCGCGCGTTCAAATTGCTATCTATATATTCAACTAAAATGCAATTCAGCATTATTAGCATCGCCAGGTCGTTACACTGACTCACCTGTAGATATGACACAGATTTATTATTAGATAAGCTGATGGGCCGCCATTTTGTTAGGAAACAGCACCCATAAATCTACATTTTGATTGATTTTATTTGCCTCACTTCTTTGTACGGGACAGGCTGTCTAGAGTTATAAAGTATATGACATGTATATTAACATATGTATGTGTATTTATAAAAAAAACTTATTTCTAAGATATTATAAAAACAAAACATTACAATGAACAGATAAAGTTAATAAAGTTTAATTTTAACTGTGTATAATAATAATATTATTATCTGGAATTTTGTCAATGAGGCTGTAACACTTAGGCGACACTAGGAGTAATTGCTAGTGTTTTATAAAGTATAGAAAGAGGTGAAAGCTTCCAATGTCATACGAAGCGGCACCAAATCTAGTCCTAACAACCCGCGGGGTTATTACCTAAAAATTTGTAGACAGCGACAGCCGTGCGATCACTACGCGACCGGTGACTAATTGTAATAAAAAATTAGTATCAGTATGACGATTGCGTGTTTATTATTCTATGACCATAAAATGCACTTTTCGCGGTAGATTTGGCGCCACTATACAAATTACATTACACAAATTCTCGTTTTGACAGCATATATCGCGCGATATTGGCTGTCGCATGCTGACTGTAAGTTACGTAATAAGCGCGCCGAAACTATAGAAGCAGCTTGTTTCACTCTCACTAGGATCTATGTATGTATGTAATATGTGTAATACTGTCTCTTTTGTCCCTGGCATATAATACAAAATGTATTTGTGTGACTGTGTAAGTAGCGTCTCTGAGTATACCTGATACATTTTTACAGTAGGTACACAATGCTCTAACGTGCCTTATTTATCCTTTCAAATGATCAAAGTATGAATTCAACAATGCCTAGTCCATAATACACGAAAGATAATTCTCAATGTGATGTTTGTAACAGAAATGCATTGCATTTTTTCTGTTAACTTCTTCAGTTGATTATATTTACTTATCCAATAATATTGAGATACTCAAATATTCCAGTCCTAATTTTTATGCAGAGCTAAGTAAAAATCATGTAACAGAAAGTACTTGCTGGGGTTCCTCAAGGATTCCTTGATGATATTACTTTATCCGTATTATTCTCAAGACACCAAACATGGCCCAAAGCAGAATGGTACTTAGAGAACGAACTAAGCGTGATTTATATTAGGCTCCGTGGAGTTTTCCGGCCCGCGTCAGGGCTGATTCCGAGAGTTTCGAACATTAATATTCATTACAAACCCTAACTTGTTCGCGTTTATTTAATTTTAACAAAAATAGGAGGCTAGTTGTAAACACCTGAGTTGTAAAGATTACACTAATAATTCACTTTGTTTTCACTTTGGAAACATTTTATTGCCAATAATGCATTAATTTTTATACGCATTTTAATCATTTTAACGGCTGGATAATATTCTTAATTGAGGAGCAACGGATCAAAACGTAATATTTCCCTTTCATATTTTTTTACAGTATAACGTAACAACTGAATTTATTATAAATTGTAAGAGGAATGTATCTTCTTATTTATTTAAAAAAATTATAATAGTTGGGCACATTAAGCTACATTTTTAGATTTTAGTTTCAAAGACAAGGTACATATCTTTATATCTTTTCTATTTTAAATTTGTCACTTTCGCAGGTCTGCTGGAAGAAATTTTTTTTAGAAATAATCTGTACCTTTTGCTCATCCTTTCTGTATATGTATCTTTTTTGTAATTGTAAATATAAATCAATTTTGGAAAAGTCACAGTTCGTCAGAATACCATGGAAATGTGACGTTTTGCTTAAACCTAAACAGGAAAAGTTACTTTTTTATACAAATTGAATGGAAATTTGACTGTAAATAATAATTGTTTAAAAATACGTGAAAATTATTTTAATTCAAAAATTACATTCTCAAGCTACATTCAAAGGAATAAACAACTACGTTCTTCATTTTCTTGATTTTCACTATTTCTCCGTAACCATCTATATCTATCAAAATGGTTTTATACCATCTTAAAGCTACATTCTCAATCCACTTCTCCCGGAAGATTCGTCCAGTCGTTCCTTGATTATTGCTTTCTGGACCTTCCTTTTTCCGATTACCTTACTTAATTTCTGCCACCGAAGTCTCTGCCATTTTTCGAATATCTCTGTCTACCCAAAGTGCACATATATTTTAAATCAATGTCGGTTAAAGAAAAATAATAATAATTGCACTCGTTCGAGTTTCAGATTTAGAATTGCCATGAAAAAACTGGATGACACTGTTAAAAAACGTTTTACATAAGCAAGCGTTACACTGGAAATGATAGGTACATTTTGAATGCATCCAGAAATCGGCGTCTTAAACGTATGGAAATGTGACTTCTCGCAAAAAATCGTTAACTTGGGGCTGAAATTAGTTACAAAAAAACAATCGATATAGGTACATTTCAATATTGCAATTGTAAGAGCAAAAAAATAAAGAAAACGCGAAAAATGAAAATATTACGTTTTGATCCGCAGCTCCTCAATTGTGACCATCTCTTTCGACACTTACATATACGTATAAGATATTTGTACCATAAAATTATTATAGGTGTGGTCACAAACTGAACAATAGTAGGTAGTATACAATGGGTACATATAACGTAACGAAATTGGAGTATCTTCTTACTAACGCCTGGACTGGAAAACATAATTCAATTTAGAAGAGTGAAGTTCTCAAATTTGAGGGAAGATAACACTAACCATTGCGTCAACGTGCTTAGAATTTTTGGATTTGAAAAAAGAATATACGGGAGATATACTATCCTAAGTCCATTATTTTATGAATTTGTAATATTTTTAATGACATCTTTTCGTAATAAAAAAACTACCTATTAATCTACTTTCGAACAACAAATAACACCTTTCTTACAGTTTACTATCTTTTAGACCAGTGGCATTCGTGAACAATATTCTACTAAGAATTTAAACACGTATACTGAATAATTAACTAAATGTTAAGTTTGCCGCCGATATACAATATAGATATAATTTAACAGTTATAAAAAGTTTTATCAACTCAATTCTTATAAAATTTACTTTGTTCTAAAACTGGCGATATTACAAAATACTGTGAAGCGGTCACTTCCCCGCGCGGTTTCTGCTTAGTCTTCAATTTAATTTGATCTGGGTATCTTCCTTACTCCCTCAATTCTCCCCACAGACCGCAACATGCTATGAGCGCTCTCTTATAAACTCCGTTCAATCCTTCTACTTCTTAGAACTCAGAGATAACAAATCCTGGAGTAGGCTACTACTAGATTTATTTTATTTTATTAAGGGTTTTGTTATGCCGCTTATCAAAAAAAAGCTTGTCGTAGTTGGATGCATGCGCACTAAGACTATGCCAAACATAGCCATAAAATTAATTATAAAAAGAAACAGTTTGATAACGTATATTTCTATTTCCTTTCTATTACTTTGGTGAGTCTCTTAAAAATATTTTAGTACACTTTTGGGCGTATTTTATTCTTTTGGATTTTTTTAAACAAACCTTTTTTTTTATACATAGACAATAAAACAATGGTAAGTGGATTGAAGTCCGTGGATGCTCATACTGTCAAGATTGAGAAAACTTTTCGTGCCACAAATACGTTGGCAACCCTGAGGTGTTATAAAGTAAAATGGTGGTAGCGATCTGAGCGCACCCAGCACAAGTTCTTGTATATATGTAATTTGCGTTTCTTACGATTTAATAAGGAGTAAAGCGTCGAATATGACAGAATTAATTGCATATTTTTATCTATTTCAGCTGTCAGAATTCTACTGTGATAAGCGCTAAATTTTATGAACGCTATTGCAGTACTTTTTAAAATTATTTTGATTAATATGCCTCGTCTAAACCTATTCAATATAAATATATATCATGTCGATTTTTTTCTAAGTTAATTTATTACAAAAATAATAATAGGAGGAATGAGAGTGCCAGAACTGAAAAGTAATTACTGAAGCCCGGGCTCGGACCAAGTTTCTGACGCATTAGACTGATATAATCGTATTCATGATGTTTCTTGAGGTACTTGTAAAAATCTATTTCTAAAGTTAAATGAACTATTAAAAACTATTCTAGTTAACTTTTTTGATAAAATATTAAAAGACTAAATTTACCTCAATTAAGTGTTCGGCGTTGTCGATTACATCGACTCAATTACACACTTTAACACAATTACAACGATTGGTCGCCTACTTATTAACTTTCCATGTGAGTAAATTTAATAAAGTAAATTCTCAGAATTCCTGGAGCTTATTAACTTCATTTTGAACTAAAATTTATTTTTAACCCTCACCCGAATATAACACCCCTCGTGTTATACGTTTAACGATATTATTTGTCTGTCTATCTGTCTGTGTATCGTAGCATTCAAACGAATAAATCAATATTCATACTTTTTTTTTGTTCGAAAGATTTATTTAATTTTTTCAACCGTGTTTAGCGGAAATCGGCATAGTCATTGTCAAATATCTCCCGATTCATTATTGTAAAGGTATCTTAAGCGCTATGGCATCGACAAACTTTTATGTATACCGACCTGCCTTATGTAGGGGATTTTAAAATGTTTAATTGTAGTTAATTGTTTTTTCCCTACTTTCTTTTTATTTTGCACTCACTTTTATTTTCCTACTTCATACAATCGCAGCATCAGTTTAAGATGTCTCGTTCAGCCACAACCCAACATTAAATAAGATTTTTGTTTTATGTTGAATCAGCCTCCGCTTTTGAAAAACTATTTCCTGTGAACTTTTTAAAGATGCCTTCCTTATGACGTAAATCATTTTATACTAACTTCTTTGCAAAGGAAAATAGATGAGAATTAGTGTTTATTTATTCCAATGCAAAAACGAAAGTTGTCTTAACTTTGACATCAATACTTGTGTTTAAAATAAATGAAAATTAATGTTCATTTATTTCAATGCAAAAATTGAAGTTGTTATAACTTTGACATCAATACATTGTTGAGCCTAAATCGATTTTGAGAAGATCTAAACTAAATTTCCTGCAAGTTAAGGCGAAACACGTATCGATTAAAGAGTTTGAAATTTTAACTGAATTAAGCTAAAAATGTATAATAATAATAATGCGCCAGACAATTCACACCAATCATCCCATCTCAAACTAGGGTATTCCCTGTGCTATGAGAACCAGACGACGACTACTGGAGGCGTCTCCCAGTACACCCAGACCCGAGACAATCTAGAAAAGTTCGTTTCCCAAATTGACCCCACCGAGAATCGAACCCGGAATCTTCCGCGCTTGGCTGCAACGTCTAAACCACTGCGCTATCGAAATCGAAATGAACTATAGTTAACATATATATCATGGAAACAAATATAAAAAAAAATCGATCGATATCACATTTTACAAAACAAACCTAAAAATTAAAGCTCGCATTGTTTTATGGTTCCGTAGCAATTTCATTTTCTAATTGTAAAAGAAAAATTTTAAAAATTCATTTCGAATATGTATCCATTATTTCATATTTTGTTATCTACTCATTTCTGGACAAACAAAAATGAGTCTCATATTTGCCACTTTTACGAAACGAACGCTATCAAAACCCTAAAATGAAGATATTATACACAATTACGGATTATTCAAATACAATAACTACTCTCTGATCTCGTGAAATGATAGAATACGAATGAAAATTTCAATACATAACTGCTAACTGGTTTTGTCCATTTAATAACAATAGACCTAAAGTATGTAACTCGAAAGAAAGAAAAAAACAAAAAAGTGAGAGGTATGTGAATTCCTATCTGAATAAAACATTGACTCTACCCCTTCCGTTATACGGTTACTTAAACAGATTTTGTTTGCTGCGTAAAATTCTACAAATACGTAAAAATATTAAAATAAAAACCTGGCTAAGAGCGTGTTGGACATGTATTACCGAGGGTTCCCTATTAATTTCGTTCTAAGTAGATTATATGTAAAGAAAATTGTTAATTGTTAAATTTTGTTTTTATTTTTTGTTTTTCATTTCTACGTTTGGATAACTTATTTACTTCTCTGTTCCAAACTTTAGCGCAGTAAACGGATAAACAGACACGATAAAACCATAAGTCTCCCATTTTAGATAAGTGGCTGCGGAATCCTAAAAAGCCGTTGCGCCGATGGCAGCGACTGTAAATTGCAAATGCGTATTTTTCCGAACACGTTGAATGGTCGTCACATGGGAAATTATGGAATATATTATATTATACGAAAGTAATTCGACCGACAAATAAAAAGGATGTTTTGCAGTGATGGAGTGAATACTTTGGAGAACTGTATGAGAGTGGCGACTCCGTCTCTGATACTGAGAGCGATTCTAATGAATTGCCACACTCGGGCCAGAGACTGGAGGATGCCATTAGTATGAAAGAGATTGAGAAAGTGATAAGAAGTTTGAAATGTGGAAAGGCTGCGGGAAATGATGAGGTGACTGCTGAGATGATCAAGTATGGTGGTCCTAGGGTCTGGGATGCCTTCTGTGCACTCTGCAACCTTTGTTGGCAGAAGGGGGAGGTTCCAGAGGACTGGCGCACGGCAGTCATAGTACCTCTATATAAAGGGAAAGGTTCCTACCTAGACTGTGCGTGCTATAGGGCCATCAGCTTGGTCAGCTTAGCGAGTAAAGTCTATACTAAAGTATTGACTGAACGTATGAAAGGCGTTTCAGAAAGATATTTGTGGGAGGCGCAAGGTGGATTCAGGAACGGTAGGGGTTGTATGGATCAGATTTTCTCTCTCCGCGTTATCGTGGGAAGGTTTCTGGCTTTACGTCGGAAAGTTTTCTGCGCTTTCGTGGATCTAGAGAAAGCATTCGATAGAGTAGTGCGGAAGAAATTGTGGAGTCTTCTGCCTGAATATGGCGTGGAGGGCTCCTTACTGCAGGCTGTGAGGTCATTATATAGAGACCACAGAGCCTGTGTAAAGATAGACGGTGACATGTCGCCCTGGTTTAAAGTCTGTTCTGGTGTCAGACAGGGCTGCGTGATGTCTGCCTGGCTATTCGTGCTGTATTTGGACAGTTGCCTCCAGAGATTGAAAGGTAATATGAGTGGTATGGGATGTGGTGACACAGTGGTAAACTGCCTATTGTACGCTGACGATGCTGTGCTAATAGCACCATCAGAAGCAGAGTTGCAGACACTAGTCACGTGCATGAAAGAAGATTGTGAAGTAAAAGGATTGAAAATGAATGTGAACAAAACTAAGGTTCTG
Source organism: Zeuzera pyrina (assembly GCA_907165235.1). Classification (NCBI taxonomy): domain Eukaryota; kingdom Metazoa; phylum Arthropoda; class Insecta; order Lepidoptera; family Cossidae; genus Zeuzera; species Zeuzera pyrina. The sequence continues at coordinate 19,155,362 of OU015624.1, forward strand.
GTGTTTGAAAGAGAAGCGGTACAAACGAGATGTGTGATTTGTGTAAATGGAAAATGTCTAGAACAGGTGAATGAAATTGTGTACCTGGGGAGTGCGTTTTCGAGGGATGGAAGATGTGAGTTGGATGTGGAGAGACGGGTAGCAGCTGGCAATAAAGTGAACGGTGCTCTGTCCGCATTAGTGGGTAGTGTGAATATACTGCTAAAATGGCCATCCACAATGCGGTGTTGGTGCCAACTTTGTTGTACGGTAGTGAGGCCTGGATATGCCCAAAATCGAGTGAAAGTATGTTAAATGCTGTGGAGATGCGGTCTCTCAGAAATATGTGCGGTGTCACGCTTGCTGACAGGATAAGCAATGATGAGATACGCAGTATGACAGGGTCGCACAACAGTGTTATTGTAAAAATGAAGAAAGGAATGCTTAGATGGTTCGGGCACATGGAAAGAATGAGTGATGAAAGACTGATGAAGAAAATATACAGAGCGAAAGTGAGTGGTAAAAGAAGCCATGGAAGACCAAGGCTGACTTATGAAGATCAAATAGCCAGAGTGTTAGCAGACGGAAATGTCAAAAGCACTCGCATACCTAGGCGAAAATGTGTGAGGAGAATGATGAGATTTGAGGAAGCGAAAGAGGTGTGTAAGGACCGCGACTCCTGGCGCTCCGTCCTCTCTGACTACCCCGTTGGGGATACAGCGTGAAGTTATGTTATGTTATGTTATGTTAATTCGACCGAAATTCAGTCACTTCCTGTCTATTTTGCCATTTGAAAAACCTATATTTAAACAATATTATTGTTTCTAAATTTTTTGACCTACTTCAAAAAAAGGAGGAGGTTCTATGTTCGTCTGTATGTATTTCTTTTTTGTGTACCCATAACTTCGTCAATTGTAAACCGATTTCGAAAATTCTTTTTTCGTTTAAAAGGGTATACTTCCATTCCAAGGTTGGTTTCATTTAAATTTCACCGGTATTGGAGCTTGGACTTCGAAGATACATTAAATAACGCTAACTACTTATAAGCTTCATTTCATATTGATGATTCTCTTGTATGTCATTACACTCTAGAATTAGAAAATAAGTTAATTGTAAACCCACCTCAAATATTTATTAAGGCCAAGATTACTCCATAGGGAGAAATAAAATAATAAAAAAAAAATTATGTACACCGTCTTCAAAAAATAAAAGCAAAATGTACAAAATAACTATCCTTTCCTAATCAAAACTCAAGTACAAAAATAACTTTATACATACAATACAAATACCTTTGCATTTAAATTTGATAGTTATTGAAGTCGGTGCCAAATCAATGTGCAACAGCAATAATTAGTTTAGTAGGCTTGGCACCGACTTCAGTAACAGTCAAATTTAATTACTATTATAGTGCTGCCTGTCTGCTGGGCACCTTAACCAATGACAGCTTTCTAAGCGGTTACTTTGAGGAAGTCTATTATTTAAGATAATATCTATGTGTAGTTTTAAGTTTGTAAATATTAACGTTAGAATATGTATGTACTTTTTTGTTATTAATAAAATTATTATGTAGGTATTTGTGTTGTATTTGTAATGTTATATTTGTACCCGGGTTTTGATTAGTAAAGGATTACATACTACGCAACATCGTTATTGTCTTATATATTATACTATTTCCACCCGGGTGCTACAAAAAAAAAATTGATAAATGTAATTTTAATTAGAGTTCGGAAATTTTCAAATAAAATATTCTGCTTAGAATCAAAAAAATATAATAAGAAAATTTAATATGAAAAAAAATACAAGATTTCTTTTACAAAAGAATATCTCTGGCTACTGGCTTGTCTCTGGCTACCCCGTTAGGCATCGTCAACAGGAGTGGCTATAAATTAACTCACTTAATTTTAATTGTGTACGGAACCCTATAAATATGTAATATTAATTATACTCATATTAAAATAAATTATATTATAATAAGTACTAGGGTGACCGAGTTGTGCTCAGTGTCTTTTATATTTGATTGCATAAAAAAAACCGGGCAATTGCATGTCGTACTCGCGCACCGTGTTCCGTACCGCCCTACAATGTATTTGTATTGTGAATTTACCGATAAAATATGATGAACTCAAAACCAAATCTAACTTTGCAGTTGAAAGGCACGTCTTCCCATACTCATCAACTGTTAATGTAAGTTTGTTATGGCAAATAACTACAAATTTACGATTTTCGAATTTTTTCTTTTACTTTTGCTGTAAGACATTACTTCTTGCCAAATGTCATAATTCTAGGTAAACGGAAGTACCCTATAGGTTTGATTCCTTTGGGAGTTGACACTCCCAAGAGAGGGCCTTATCTTTTGATTCCGTTAACTTAGAAGTTTGATATTAGGTATTTTAGATATAGACGATTCGAGGTACTTCGGCCTAGTAAACCTAGTGAACACTATAGCCACTGTGCTATTGAAAGACAAACTATGCTGCGAAATTACCAACCACATTTCGCGGGCAAGTTTTGAAATTTTAAGTATGTGAAAACACGGAGAAAACTAATTTTTTCTGAATTGGTAGCTAGCTAGATCAATTTTTCGTCCCCGGTATGGCGTTAACACCTATGTTGTAAATTTCATTGAAATTGTTAGATCCATTTTATAATATACAGATATTGCTCGTATAATACTATAGGATCATACTACATACATATTTACGTAAAACTATTAAACTAGTACACATTTTTTAAATTTAGCCCAAAACATTTACAATAACAATAATAATAATCTTTCCCACTCACACATATACAAACCCAAAAAGCAATAGTACTGATCATCTGCCGAATTGTAAGAATATTTTTGCAATTAAATTACCATCACCATGCAATATTTTTAACACATATAAAAACGAGATGCATCACTTGGCTTAGGCCCGTAAAATGTATCTAAAAGTACCAGCTCCCAAAAGAGCTGAGATTAATAGACGAACGAACGAATAATAATAATAATAATAATGGGCCAGACAATATTCATCAATCATATATATGATCTCAAACGGATGATGAACCCTGTGATTTGAGAACCAAGCGAGGACTACTGGAGGCGTCTCCCAATACACCCAAATCCAAGACAATCTAGAAATGTTCGTTTTCTTAATATAGCATAATACATAAACATAATGTACTAGTACACTAATTTTATAGTATAATAACAACTTAAATTTTTAATCGACTTCAAAAAAAGAAGGAGGTTCTCAATTCGTCTGTATGTTTTTTTTTTGTGCGTTTGTTACCTCATAACTCCGTCATTTATGAACTTATTTCGAAAATTCTTATTGCGTTTGGTAGGTAATACGTCAGAGATGTTTCCATTTAAATTTCACCGATATTGGAGCTTGGACTTCGAAGATACACTAGATAACATGACCTGGTTATAACCTTTATTTATATTGATGATTCTCTTGTATATCGTTGCGCTCCGGACTTAGACTGAAGTTAATTGCAGACCTGCCCTAGATATTTATTTAGGTCAAGATCACTCAAAAGGGAGAAATAAAAAAAATTTTATTAAAAAAAATTAAACCGCCTATACTAATCAAAACTCAAGTACAATTAAAATAACTTTATAAATACGATACACATATCTATATAATTAAATTTGACAGTTATTGAAGTCGGTGCCAAATCAATGTGCAACAACAAAAATTCTATTAGTTTGGTGGGCTTGGCACCGACTTCAATAACTGTCAAATTTAATATTGTAGGTATGTGTGTCATATTTATAAAGTTATTTTAATTGTACTTGAGTTTTAATTAGTAAAGGATAGGATTATTTTATACTTTTCAGTGTTTTTTGAAAACAGTTTAGTTTTTTTTTAATAATTCTAAATTACTATGCATGTGAGTTACATACGCACATATGTACTCATATCAATGATAACAATATAATAATAAAATATGGATTTTTAAATGCAGACATTGTACAAACCAGTACTCACTATGTTATAGACACTTTTCAACTACTTCTTTGATGTATAACTCTGTAATAAAACTTAGAAGTCAATATTTTCCGAATAAATACGTCTGTCTTTGATGCAAGCCCTTTGAGATATACGAGAATTTATGGGTATACATAACATTGAATCATACAACAGAGGATATCAGTTAAAAACGATTGCACCAGTTTCCGTCAGAAAAAAATAAATGTTCCCTAAAACTGGTGTCGCAGGAATAGTTTCAGAGTCTATTCGCGGACAACATATTGACAGTCTATTTGCATTTTTATTGGGAGCGTTTAAGGAAACAATGGATATGTTGAAAACGGAAACCGTTGGGAAATTCCTCGTACTCTTTTATTCATCGCCCATTATCCTATCGCGAAGTGATGTCTATTTAACTTGAAAAGAGAGCAAATGTGGTTCATACGTGTTTACTTACTTAAATAAGACTTTACCTATGTCACTTGTGACCCAATGTGACAAGAATCTATGTGCTCTTCGATTTTTTTTAGTTTTAAACGTTTTTTCTTCATTCTGGTGCAATTTATAAAACTGCACTTGTGGAAGCGTAAAACAACTATCATTCATCCATGACTATAGATGGTGACCATAGGTCTATGATATAATCATAGGTTTATCTTTAATATGTATAAAGCACTCGCATACCTAGGCAAAAATGTGTGAGGAGAATAATGAGATTTGAGGAAGCGAAAGCAGTATATAAGAACCGCGACACTTGGCGCTCCATCCTCTCTGACTACCTCGTTAGGAATACGGCGTGAAGATATGTATGTATGTATAAATGAAGAAAAACGTCACAGCAATGGTCATAAAAATTATCAGATGTATCACTTGAGAACGGCTGGACCGATTTGGATAATTTCTTTTAAATTTTCGTAAAAGATTGAATAAGATTTTCAGGTAAAGAAAATTTGGGAAATGTTTCCCGGAAAATTGGATAATTTGGGAAAACTGAAAATGTTGTTTTCTATGAGATTTTATATGAACTCACAATTCAAACGACGGGTATGGATAATTACCATAAGCTTTTCACAAATTCAGTAAAGAATCACAAACGAATTTATTTAAAGTACAAAACAACGTTTGACGGAGTCACTAACTTGTAGGTAATATACAAATGATGAATACATGATAGAACTCTAAAAAATGGAGTCCCAAAGTACATCCTTCCGCGGACCTACGGATTTAGTGTTGGCGGACCTGTATGATTTTGACCGTAGACTACTTTATCGTACACAACAAGTCACAAAGCGTGCAATCCATGTCACTTCAAACCCCCAGCAAACAATTGGTACAAATGGTACCAAAGGATTTGCACTTGGATGTACCTACATTTATTAGTACCGAAAGTGGCAACGCATATACAAACACACACACCTACCTAAAAGTACTAGTAATAAATTCAGTGTGATTTTTATACTTATTGACGTACAAAATCCTCAAACTAATTATATTATTTTTTAATTAGTAGCTATTTAATTTTACAGAACAATACATGTAGTTAAGTAAAACGTCACATCAATCTTAGTCGTACACTCTTTTTGTAACATTAGGCTTTCCCATAAGCATACGTAACCCAAAGTACTCTTGATTTCACGTTTCATGTACTGTACCTAAGATATAAAATGTCTGGCGAACGAGATGTAAAGCAACATTGTCAGACTGAGCTGTATTCCGTGTAGTATTATCGTCTGCCACTCTTTTTGGCTGCAGTATGATCCTTCAAAACAGCACTCACCTTAATATCCCTGTTTTATTCTTATTTCGTGTGACGTTAATAGTGGGTACTTGCAAAGAATTTGCAGACTTATTCTATAACAAGTTATTCAAAACGTTTGAGTAACTCAAGAACTTCATATATAGAATAAAGATGTACATAATATATTATCCGGAAAAACTTATTCGCTATTAGTGTTTACTTTGTAAATTACCTGAAATATTTCTGAATATCGAGAATTATCCTCGATTTCCTATCTTTGCTTCTTATTGTTATTAGAATTTTTCCGTTAACACTTTAGTACAATACATATCTTCACGCCGTATCCCCAACGAGGTAGTCAGAGAGGATGAAGCGCCAAGCGTCGCGCACTTTAGTAATTTAGAATAATTACATATTTCACTTTAACGAATTGTCCACTGGCGCTGGACATTTACCTACCAAGCCCACCGGCCAGGGTTCATTTTCCGGTTAAATCGAATTGGTAAAACGAACTTTTCTAGTTCAGTAGAGAGTCTGGAAATCACTGGGTATTACTACTCGTTGTCTAGTATCTATGTACAGATACACATACAACTGTAAATTGTACAAGCCTAGTGTTAGTACGGGATCACACAATTGGTGTAATTCTCTGTTATATAATTACACAAGTCAACAAATTTTGTCCGATTTTAAAAATATTGTCGAAATTAGAGTGTACTTTTCTGAAAAATTTTAATGCGCTGATTTTAGATTCAGTCTCAAATTTGCCCTGTCGGGTAAAGATTTTAAGAAATTATGAACTAAAAATCTATTCTTTTTCTCTCAAAAAGGAGTGGCATCCAAAAGTATTGTTATTGTCTTTCAAAATATATTTTGAATTTCTGTAATATTTTCTTTCCTTCTGAGAAATCGAAATATATAAGTTTAGAATATTAGTGGGAGTTACGACTACTCAGCTGGTCTTTAATATACTAAACTTGTAATTTTCCTCATAAAAGTTCATTACGCTATCTGAAAATATAACTTTTCTACTTTGAAATCTATTTTAAATCAATGTCAAATCCTTAAATCGAGTTTAAATAGTTGGTGCAAGCCACCCTAAGTGTTAAAATACCTTTACAAGATTTTAATGGTAGAAGAAGAGCTAAGAAGCTTCAGACTTAAAGTTTTGGAAGACAACAAACAAAAAGCAACACTAAGTTTTGTTCGACTTGATATCATTAGAACTTTTATTTCTTTAAAGAAATTAAGTATTTAAATACTTGCATGAATTGTTACAAGAAACTCCAAAAAATCACTTTTCGCATCTATACGGCACCGTTACAATTTGGAAAGCATTACAATACCCGACGCCTTCTTCAGATGGCGCGAGCACCACTAATTTCGCTCCGCTACGAAATAGGCCGATGTGGAGAGCGAAAGCAGTGCCAAAACTTACTCGATTAGAGCACTCTTCTTGCCAGTTTCTTGCTCGAGGACCTGTAATGGGATCCCATTATGCTAATGTGCATTTATACATTTACGAAATTGACTATTTAGATCTAGGTCGATGAGCGTTAAAAGCCAAACTTAATATCTTCTCTAAGGGCAATGCGAAAGATACCATCCAATAAAAACATTTACAGCTTAATCAGAAATGTTAATATTAAAAATGAACGAATTCAGACTGAAATTGAAACAATATGTTTTTTAAAACATATTTAAAAAAAAAATTTTATATACACTTACGCTCATAAAATAGTGGTATAACCTTCCTGTAAAGATGTAACTTTCTAGCTGAAGAGAGTCTAGCAGTGACTACAATAATTTGACATGGTGGCGCAGCAAAAGCTATCCATCTTGCTGATCTCCCACTGGCCGACAGAACAATGATAGCTTTTGCAGCACAATTTAAAGCAGCTAATGAAGCAGCAAGAGCAACACACAATGGAGGTAATACTGGTATCTTAATCTGATGACAATAATTGGTAACACTAATTTAAATAAAAATAGATTAGAAAAACAAATTAGATCGTTAGTATGAATTGAATTGTAACCTTATAGGAAGTAATAGATAATCTCATAATGATTATTAAGATAAATATTAAGATATTAAGAAAAATGCTTATGGAATTGTAAAAATATTATGGTATTGTTATACTTTTATTTATTTGTTTTTATATTTGTACCATTATGCATTTTTGAAAAAATAGGAAAATTATTTACCTCTAAACTTAGTTTGTAATAATCTTGGTCTTCTTCAATCTCTGCTTCGTGAAATTCAAAAGCCTTAACGAGAGATTGAATAAGTTCATTTGAAGTTATCTCGGACTTGTTATAGTCATTCAAGACGACTCCATCGAAACGATTTTTCACTATGTGACTAGCCACTACTAAAACTTGTCTGTTACTACCAGTACGATGGTAGTCTTTCATTATGTTTGAGCTCAGTAAAAATACTGTTTTCTGAAGCTAAAAATTTAGTCAAATTTAATAAAAGCAATTATATCTCTGGGAAGTCATGGCACACGAGGTTGTTACGATGACGAATCAATATACAAAAAAATCAGTTTCAGTTTATCTCGCCATCAATTTAACTAAATGACTATTGTCGTAATATGTATTAAAAAAAAATAGCATTGAATAATAGTTCATTTTGCCTTCACAAAACGAAACATGCAATCACCATTACAAAGAAAATATGCGAGACGTAGTGCTTTGCTAATCATATCAATCGCCGAAACACTACAAAATTAATGCATATGTATTATTGCCTTTTTACAAATATGCAGGGGATACGGAAAAAATTCGTCTATAACGTTGTCGGTATTTCTTAAATCCATAACTATTCCATCTGATACTGAAATCAGTTCATTTTCTTCCGTTCCCTTACACGTTGTAAACCACAACAAAATTGGTATTAAAAACGATTTACTGTTTTGCTTTCTATATTCAAACAACTGCTCTGCTTTTGTTACTTCTTTAAGAATTATAATATCAACCTGAAATAAAACTCAGTTTTTGTGATTATTTGCATTTGAATATAATATGTTATTAAACGTGACTAAGCATTAGTATTATTGTTTCTTTTCATCTATATCAACTCCGTACGTACTCTTTCATCTATATCAACAGGATGATTAACTGACATAGTCACAGATAAACCAATAGGTCTGTAATATTGTGACTTGAACATTTTTGGCAGTTCTTCGGCCTCAGTCAGTGCTGTTTTCACTTCTTTAAAAAATTTTTCATCGAAGAATGTAAAATCAACATTGAAAATATTTACACCAGACATTACCAAAGAATGTATTTCGTGTGCATTGTAAATTTTGTTATCTGAAATAAGATTTTCAATTTTAACTTCAATTATAAAAAATATTTCTGTAACAGTACAATTATTGAAAACTTACGGAAATTAAACATTATGTTAATTGTTTGAAAAATTCGATCACCAGGTACCTCTTCCTCGACTTGCTCGCAATTACAATAAGGCTAGAACAATATTAATTGTATGTAATATTCGTTTTCGTAATATAATATGAGTTACTTAAATAATTCAATTCTTACGCTTGATCTAGAATAGTTGGTTCCATATTTAGTCCACCAAACCATTTTCACAAATTTAATTAAAATTTACATTACAAATGTCGAACAATTATTTTAAATTATTTTGACACAAAGTCATGACCACAACGTTATTTGAGAAAAAACGTTATATTTAATGAGAAATCTTGAATGAAAAGTAAGTCTATTTTACCCTAGAGGCAGGTCGAGAAATTTCGCCGATACCAAAAATTGAAAAGGAAGAAAAAAGTTAGAAACGCCTCACGGTAATTGCAAATTATGCCATCGAACGAATGCACAGTGTCTAAGAAATTGTGTTTTATGAGTTAAAATGTGGCTACGTCTATCGTATAGGGAAGAGCACTTCAATTTATGTGCGTAATTAAGTGGAGTTTACGTTGGGGCCGGGCGCCCGCCACTTTCCACTGAAAATGAAATTTACGTACGCTACTACCTTTCAAACGTAGTTCAAGAAAGTGACCCAACTGAAAAGAGATAGCGTGGAAGACAAGCTGCTAAGAGAAAACGAGTAAATTAAAAGATATGCAGTCCCATAATTATCAAAACCTTTTGAAATATATCAAATAAAAATTGAAATTTTTTCTTTGCATTTTTTATCTCGCTGCAGTTTATAAATTCCATCATGTTCGTCTCTCCGTCTATTTGTCGGTCCATATGTCACGAGGTCACAATGGATTGAATCCGTAGATTTACGCCTACTGAACTGAATTTTGGAACAGGGATATTACAAATCTAAAATTGTCTGATATTTTATTAGAAGATAATGTGTCCGTCATAATCTTAACCTGTTTTCATTATTTTATTTTTATTGAAATTCAAATTTTTATCGCTAAATGGGACTAATAATGTCTTTATTTTTACAGAAACGTTTTTCAGAAAATTAATTATTTGCTTATTATTATATTGGCAGACGTACAGTAAAAGACTCTTGTCGTTTATAGTCAGTAATTAATTAGTGACTGATGTACTATGATTAAGTTAATCACACTATAAGTTAGCATTCAAAGCTACTCGTATACAGGGTTAATCATGTTTGTACTGCTCCCGTCGATTCATAGCAAAAGTAAAGCTACCATCAGTCACTTGAACCAAAATATAAGGCTTTTAGACTCACAATGTAAGTGAAAAGGGTGCCCAAGACGTTCAAAGTACTCAATTACATTAATAATCGTTAGCGAGACAAAAATGATAATTAGGATTTTGGATTACAATATTTCGTATAGCATTATGAATTATTATTTTAAAAGACCACTCGTTTCGTAATTTTTAACGATCGCTATCTACTAAACTCTAATATTAAAATGAACTTTTACAAATATCCAAGATATCGTTATCTACTACTACAATTGTGGACTTACAAAAGCAGTACATGTTACCATAATCTAAATAATCTAGAAACTACACATTACAGTAAGTGGTTAGTTAGCTAAATCGATAAGTGACTAGGTACGAGGCTGAAAACTTTCCTGAAGATGCTTTGTTGAGAAACAAAACATATCGATTATTCAGGTACTGGTATATTGATTAATACAAAGCATAGTGATGAATAAATTAAATTCGATAATCTCGATGGCACAATGGGAAACGAACTTTTCTAGATTGACTCGGGTCTGAGTGTACTTGGAGACGACGCCCCTAGTAGCTGTCGTCTGGTTCTCATAGCATAAGGAATGCCCTGTAGACTATTTGAGACCAGATGATCGGTGTGTATTGTCTGGTACATTTATTATTATAAATAGGTTTGCATTTAATTAAATATGTTTTTGTTCATAGTAGCCTAAAATCTTGACAAAGTATCAAGCTGTCTAACAGTGATTGGCGTCAAACTGTTGTCTGAAACTTCTCCTCGAGGAGTCTAATTTTTTCAATGGTTACTTGAACACTTTTTTACCCTTTAGAAGTAGATCATTCAAAATTAGCCAAATAAATGTTTAATTATTTGAAAGTCTCTTTATGCAAAGTTTTGGGTTATTAAATGCAGTTTGAGTTTTCTTTTTTTTTTCATAAAAATTTTTCAATTATTTAGAGACTGAATTTCCATAAATTACATTTTCGTAATTGCGTACATAACTGAATTGAACTTCTATACAAAAACTCCTGTTTTAAAACTCAGCAGTTTGGTCGAGTACAACATTGTTTTCTTTTTCTTCTTCTCGTTTCTATTATTTTTAATTTGACACCTTTTTTTATCTCTTAGGGTTTGAATTTCCAGAAATCTCTTCTTTGAAGTACTGTATGAGAAATCTATGTGCAGAATTTCAAGCAGCGTTTTTGGACTGTCCATTAGTATTACCTCAGTTAGTCAATCAGTCAATTTTTTATTTTATGTATTAGGTATGTACTAATTAATAACTTATTATTCTTTTGCAAGAGTTTCATTATTTGTCATTTGTTTACATATATTTACCTTAGTTTCTCAAATATATGTACATTTTACATACATTAATTAAATACTATTATATACATAAAAGACAGTAAGTAGTTCTATAATAAACATAATGAAATAAATTGGGTTCAAAATAAATACAATGTAACTAATGTATGAAACTGATTTCGCGAAACTACTATACAGTGAGCAAGAAAATCTACGTATTATCTTAAATTAATTAATCTGTGGTATTATATTCAATAATATAAGATATATAATTAACAACATATTTACAATGTAATACAGATATTAGACTACTTATTGCATTATCACAAGGAAAATAGACTATAAATTGATATTACCTAGAAAGAGAAATCTCATCTTGTATCTTAATATGTTTAAGTAGGTATATTCAGAAGGAACTCTAGATTTGTTTTTTCTCTGTCACTAAGACGTAGTGACTGGCATTCCAAGGGACATCCGACATTAGGACGTTAATTTTCAGAACGGTAGAGTGATCTTAATACTTTAGGGTCGGGATAGGCAGATGTAGGTACTATGTCCAAGTTAGTTACCAATTCACACAAACACTGTAACTCTCCTATACCTATATATTTTTCATTTATTTTCTGGTCTGAAAGAGAAAGAGAAATAAAGAATATTATGGAATGCATCAGCTGTTTATCTTCTTCCACAGCTAACAATATATCTGTAAAAGGTAACAAAAAACTTATTTGCCAAGACGGAATACTTTGTTTGTATCTCTCTCTCTAACTTACATAGCTAATATTCATTCGTACATCTCTTTCTCTCTTTTTTACTTCATTCAACGATATTGGAATAACTCAATTTGCTAATGCTTTAAGTAATAACTTTAATCAACAAATTTACACTTTCTATAGCATTATCTGGTTCCGCTTGGCCATCAGTTAATCCTCATAATGTGATTTTGTTACTTCTTCATACGCTTTCTAACCCTAACCTTAACCTAACGTTATACATATAGAATGAACGTAATAAAAACATTGTATAATTGAGTAGCATATCTGAAACATTTTAAACTTATAATATAAAAATAATTGCAAACTTTTCATGAACATGACAAATAAAAACGAAAATGAAGAGTTTCTGTCCCTTTCCACATACTCGTATTGTTACTGAGTTACAATTGTACTTAGGTGTCTTTCCCTTTAGGGTTGCCTCATCGCTTTTAATCTTGCATAGCAAACGCGGAGCAGACTGTTATAATGAAGTAAAATATTCATCAGACACTGTCTGGAGACCTGGTTACCTTTGCCTGCAGAAAACTAGACGTGCCTATTCAGCTTTCGTTGAATTCCGCCGGAAATAGACTAGGAATCCAATTTTATCACTTTTTATTTTGGTATCATCTCATTGGCACCTTTTACTTTATCTGTTAATTACATTTTATTACATAACGTTACGTGTTCAACATGAACATGAAAAAGCGTTTTCTAGTTCAAAGCATCACAACTTTTGGCGATGTTTGGACTTACAATCGAAGCAATATAACAATAGTACTCGTAGTTGCTAAGTTGCTGACCGTCGCCTATACAAATTTCTTCTAGTAAACTTTGGCCGATAGCTCAATGCCTTTAAATTTTAATTTTTTCACTAGACCAGCATTGGTATAGATGAATTAGGTAAAATATAATAATACGGCAACTGTAATTAATGTATAGCAGAAATATTCCACCGAAAGTACTGCATTTACACTGTAAGTTTCATTAAACTTCACGAACATTTAGAATTACATAAATATTGTCCTTTCTCAGGAATATTAACGAAGACGCTATAGCACTATAGTTTGTACTTATTCTTGCTTTTGGAAATTAAAATAAAAAGGTTTACTATGTATATTCTCGTAAAGTAACTTCATTTACTCTTCTGCGATTTATACATTTTCATCTTATTTCTGGAATAAGTATTAACATAATACATGTGTCGATTCAATCATCGTATTCCCAGAATGTTTTTATGTTCTCGCGCAAAAATAAAACTGGTTATTAAATGTTACTTTTTTATTCGCATTTCTTAGTATTGTTCCATCCTACTTGAATGTTAACAAATATGAAAATGAAACGAAACACAGTTCAAACATTTTTACGCGAATATTGTTTCACATGAGTTCCATTTTGTAACAAAAATAATAGTAGTACAAATAAATCGCGTTGGTCCTCAACAAAGTAACATATTTTCTTGTCAACAATCATAGGTACATGTAATGAAAAGTGGTGGATTTAAAAGTGAATCATTTTATATTCGACACGTAATGCACTTGTAAATCGGTACTGTACTTCCCATTCCGCATCTATCCCTTTGCTACAATGCACACTGTCCGTGCATATATTATAATACGCGAGTGCTATATGTGATCTACCCAATCTTGAACTTGAACTCATCAAGTTAACTCGTGAAAAATAACTACCGCTCCGCTAGCAACGACAACACGTGCTACCTGACTTTATTATTTGTGTAAACTGTTTGTTTTAATCGCAAGTGACTACGTTGTGTGTTGTTTTTTTTGTTTTTGCAAGCAAATTATACATTATATAGAACTGCAGGCAATTGAGCCTGACCGGGGACTGGATCACAAAGGCTGCAAGCACCGGATTACGAATAGGTAAGTGTGCATTACTTCCTTACAGAACTGTTTTTCCTTTCTAAATATTAGCCCTTTGCAGTTCTGTTTCCATGTCTGTGCAGCTGTACGTAATTTACAAGTGCTCGGAAACAGTTTTTATATATCTATTATAAGCAGCTATGGTTTTATAAGTTCACCGCAAAAATACAGTCCACTTATTATCTCGAGATATCGAAGCATTTATTAAAGAACCAGCACTGCATAATCGCGCCCCTCCAAAAAGCTTATATATTAAAAAATCAACATGTATTCTTACGCTAACTACGTATAATGTATCCTAATGTAGATATGACTTTTTTTGACAAAAGCACGTAGGTTCTTAGATACTAAAGTTATTCTAGGACTCATATACAAATCAATCTTTTCTTGAACTACTTTACCAAAATAAGAGTACAAGACCCAACAAAACATTAAACTGTCATAAAGATGGTTCAACTTCGCAGAATAGGGACATCCACGACGTCGGATTTTTGAAAGTCCCTCGTGATTGTAAACGTATGTTTCGTATGAAAAACTGCTGCGGTGTCGTACCAAAAAGAAAAGCTCATTTGCTTAACAAAAATTTAATCTCTTATATTTCGAGGGTTCAACACATTCGCTGAAAACGAGAATACGAAGGGAATTTAAAATTTTTAATACGCTAAGTTATGAGATGTTTTTGACACGTGCTTCGCTTATTTTTGCTAATGAAATAAATAAGTACAAATAATATTATTGAATTTATTTCGTAACGCCAATATTTAAAAGTAGTGATGAAACGAATATACAAATACGATAATCGTGTATTGGTGAATATCGTGATACATTGCAATATTCTCTCATTACCTTATACATACTTTTGTAACAAATCTTGGTTCGTAGCTAAAAAGATTATATGAAGAAATAAGAAAGAAGATTAGAGTAGCTTAAAGAAGATGACATATAAATATTCGTCGATCAAGCCTACTTCTGTTACATTTGAGAGACTTCTCGACAGTTGGGTTGATTCACAGCAGAGTGGGGCATAATTCAATTATTTTTTTAATTCAATTAACATTTTAATTGCAATTAATTTAATTCTATTAAACGTGTAATTTTAAGTTACAATTACATTTAATTACAAGTTAGTCCTTAATTGTAGAATATAATTAATTCAATTGTAATTGCTTCCTTTGATTGCTATTAATTTAATAACAATTAATGTAATAGTAATTAATGTAATCGCAATTACTTTAATTCACAAGTAATTTAATTTCAAGTAATTTAATTGCAATTACTTTAATCGCAATTAATTTAATTGCCATAACTCATTTGCAATTATTTCTATTGCGATTACTTTAATTGCAAATTAATTCAATTCTTTATTTATTTACAATTAAGACGTCATGCTCCAGTTATTATTCACCCTAAGTTATAATTTATTATTACAATAAAGCATCACTTACTATATAAGTCTGTATACCTACATTTATATCAAATGAAGACTATTCATAGGGTCATTTATTATTTTTATTTAAACAAATAGATTTTGAAGAGGTAAAGTTAGTTTATTTTTAGAACGTAGTAATCTCTGGCCCTACTTTAAAAGTTCTTTTACCTTTAAAAATCTAATTTAATCCCGAGTAACATATGTCATTATAATATGCTATAGTAGTACCTACACTACAGTCCTACAGGCTAGAGTAGTAGTATGCTATTAGGTTATAGCCTATCAGGTTATCTATCCACATCTATAATAATATTGTTATATATTATAAAAGAGCTACACCATACCTACATATCATACTACATTGAATTCACAGACAAACTACCCTAGAGACGTGAAATGTTTACGAATTTCTAAGCAAACTATTCTGTTCC
Organism: Zeuzera pyrina; assembly: GCA_907165235.1. Classification (NCBI taxonomy): domain Eukaryota; kingdom Metazoa; phylum Arthropoda; class Insecta; order Lepidoptera; family Cossidae; genus Zeuzera; species Zeuzera pyrina. The sequence goes on from OU015624.1 coordinate 19,171,480, forward strand.
TTCCCATCCTTCCCCTTCTTATTGCATTTAATTTGACACACATATTGCTGAAAGTTTTGAAAAAGTTACGTCCTACTACGTAGCATCCGCCATATCGGACTTATGATGATGTCATATACACAGAAACCTTCTCCTAGTCATTCCATTTCTTTTGATACCCATATTGCTGGAAGTCTTTAAAAAGTTACGTCCTATTATGGAGCATCCGTCAATTGGATTTATGATGATGACACATAATACAAAAACCTTCCCCTGCTTATTCCATTTCATTTGACACCCATATTGCTGGAAGTCTTGAAAAAGTTACGTCCTATTATGGAGCATTCGTCATATTGGATTTATAATGATTACACATATAGAGAAACCTTCCCCTGCTTATTCCATATCATTTGATACCCATATTCCTGGTGTTGAACAGAAAACTTACTTCCTACCATGAAGCATCCACGATATTGGATTTATGACGACGTCACATATACAAAAACTTTCCCCTGTTTATTCCATTTCATTTGACATCCATATTGCTGGAAGTCTTGAAAAAGTTACGTCCTATAATGGAACATCCGTCATATTGCATTTATGATGATGACACATATAGAAAAACCTTCCCCTGCTTATTCCACATCATTTAATATCCATATTGCTGGTGTTGAACAGAAAACTTACTTCCTACCATGAAGCATCCGCCATATTGGATTTATGACGACGTCACATACACAGAAACCTTCCCCTGCTTATTCCATTTCATTTGATACCCATATTGGGTGTCGAACAAAAAATTACTTCCTTTAATGGAGTATCTGCCATATTGGATTTATGATGACGTCACACATACAGAAACCTCCCAGGCGTGCGCACAACAACTCACTAAAGTTTTATCGCAATCAGACAAATGGTATAGGAATACATAGAAAACCAATGTACAAAGAAACATTAATCTGTATAGAAAGAGATAGACAGACATTCACATTTTTTTGAAAAAAAAAAAAGAAACATTGATCATTAAATAAACAGACAGACTTTCGCGTTTTTCCAAAAAAGAAACATTCATCGTTAAATAAACAGACAGACAAACTTTCGCATTTATAAAATTAGTACGGGTATCCGCTTTTATATATTTTTATTGGTTTAAAATCTTAGATCATTAAATTTTCAATTTAAAAACAATCATTCAAAAATGTATGTAATAAATATTTTAATTACCTAATTAAGTTTGTAACAATAGTAGAAAAGAAACAACATATTATAATATGGAACTAGGTATATAATTTCAAAGAATGGTAGTCATAAATTCTCAAAATTAATGGAAAAGATATTTAACATATCGATACGTTTTTTCGCATCCCTACTTACACGTGGCCATCGTGCAAGAGTGAGGATGCAACATGTAATTATAGCTTGCTAGACAAGGACAAACGCTGACTCAAAGCTAACAGCAACCAGTATCACTAGAGCTCTGCATTTTTCTGTTATAAATTTTTATTATTAATTTTATACTTACCGACGAAACGTGATACTATCCTTCATGAAGCTATTTTCACAACTGTCAATACCACACCACTTTACAGCGCAATTTGGCATTGTTTACGTATTTTGTTCTTTATTTTTTAAAACGATTAGACACCGGTCACGGATCTGCTTCCTGGTTAATACTAAAGGACCGCGCGTTTGGGTTTGAACTTATATGAGCATTTGTGCAAATCGTTGGCAGAAAACGGTGCATTTTCATTTCCTGTCTTTAGGCTAGTTTGTCTGTGACTACGACCCTGGAAGGAAAACTGCTGCGATTTGGGAACGTTGTTTGTGAGTGAAGCGTATACCTTCGGTGACTTCTACGCGACTACCTACTTCGAAGAGTGACTACGAAGAATAGGAACCACCGTAATTAAGTTTGGATATTCTTGATATCTGTCTGTACAAACGAAAAAAAACTCTTTGCACACTTAACCGGCTTTTGATTACCCACAGCTCGTAACACTGTGGTATGTACTATACGTACGTAATATAATATACCTAATACTTTTCCGATAAAAAGTAAAAAATACTTCGACACAACAACGCTTGGATATTGTTACGAGCTGTGGGTAATAAGATACCGGTTAAGAGTGCAAATAGTTTATTTCCGTTCGTACAAACAGATGTCAAGAACACACGAACATAATTATGGTGGTTCCTAGTCTTCGTAGTCGCCCCTCAGAGTAGGCACACGCGTAGTAGTCACTATTCGCTACACTAGTCACTTGTAATAATAACGCATAGAATTAAAAAGGATGGAATCTTCTAGTTAATTACGCTGGCTAACAATAATTCGGACATTGTTCTAAATACCGCCTGCTTACATGAGTAGGAATTTTCAAAATACAACTTAGTCCTTGTTTGTCAATTTTGGTTATACCATTTGAAAGTAGACCTTAAAACTAACATTTCGTTTTTAGGTCATAACTCTAGGCAAAGTCTAGATTTCGACATAATTTAAGCACTTTATTTATGTTTATTTATTAAAATTTTATTTATGTTTTATTTCAAGCTTTTTAAACACTTTGGGATCGACACACTGCCCCCACATTCACACAAATACTTTCCGGACAATTCACGAAATTGCGACATTACTTGTATTTTCCGAATACTCCTTCCTGTTCCATCATCAGACTCTGATCATCTATCTATAACCTATTCACAGGAACCATTCCAATGAGCTCAAACACGATACATCTGCTGTAAGATGCTGAGGAGTTGAATATTCTGCTGATTCCAGATGATGCTGCATCAGGTTAAGGTTACCATCTGATTATAATATTATTGAAGTCACAGGATACTAAATTTCGAATCGATCGGACCAGTAAAAGTTGTCCCTTCAACAACTAGAAAAGAGTTGATGATCTTCGAACAGCTGAACTAATTTTCTTGAATTATAGCTAACAACACTCTCGATCAAGTCGCCTTTCAAACAAAAAAACTCGCTACGATGCCACATACACAGATACACACTTTATACTTATAACACCCCTCTTTTTGAAAATAGAAATAAAATAAAACAGATTGTAGCAACAAACCACGTGTTGTCATTTTAATGTAAAGGCGGTTTCGGTTATTCCTGCGAGTTCTTGTTTCTTAAAAAAATTTTATGTTTTTAGTTACTTATTTATACATACATATATATCTTCACGCTGTACTCCTAACGGAGTAGTCAGAGAGGACGGAGCACCAAGCGTCGTGGTCCTTACATACTTTTTTCGCTTCCTCAAATCTCATTATTCTCCTCACGCATTTTCGCCTAGGTATGCGAATGCTTTTGACATTTCCGTAGGCTAACACTTACTTATAAACTGTTATTATTTTCTATTGTTAGTATTTATATTGCATTTATTTCGTCTTTTTGTTGACATTACGAGAGAGTAGTACATCATGTCGTTTGAGTACGCTGAGCTTTGTACATATAGAATAATTTGTAGCAGTCATATTGAGTCTCCACCTACATGGAGACCAATATCTAATAATACTAATAGGAACACATAATTACTTAAAGTTCTTCTTTTAGCTTGAAAAATAAATCATTCCTTGTTTAACTTAAATGTTTACAAAGAACATTCACTGTGACAGACGTACATTGACAACGTAGAGCAGTTTAACTTTTTTAAACTACGTTTGAAGCATCGGCCTATTATGGAGCATTCGTCATATTGGATTTATGATGATTACACATATAGAGAAACCTTCCCCTGCTTATTCCATATCATTTGATACCCATATTCCTGGTGTTGAACAGAAAACTTACTTCCTACCATGAAGCATCCACGATATTGCATTTATTACCATTTGTTATCGAAGCCATGCCATTTGCCAGGTCTAGATTATCTATACTTAGGAGTGTGGATGTAAAGATATGTTCGATAAACATATCAATAGATTCTAAATATGTAGCCTTTATTGTCTGATAGAATAAGCTCTAAATTAATGTAATATTAGGTCTCAAATTCATAAATTAATTAGTACTATTGAATAATAATAAAACTATAGTTGACATAAACGTCATATACTTGTATAAAATTAATTAATCTTATCGACTCGCTAGGTAGATGTATTTTTGGAGAGAGTTTATCGACCACTGTCTCTTCCCTAGTTATTCCAGGAGTGAGAGCCTAGGTGACCTTCGTCGTGGGGGTATATAAAGCGTTTCGTATCTAGCAGCTTTCTTTTTCTTTTCTCTCTGCTGCGGGACGAGCTGCCTCAACCTTGTAGAAACACTTAGTTAGGCCACATATAGCTTAGTATAGCTTTGTGTGGGAATAGCACTCCAATTAGAGATAGTATCTTAATTAATTAAGTAATGTTAGTGTAGTTTAGGTAATGTCATGGTGGATCCCATGGTGAGTACTTTAGCTGTAGATAAGGGCAAGCAATAATTATAGGACTAGGAAATAGGATCCTAATTTCTACATGTGCTTGTTACATAGTTCTAGGGACACCTAACAAAACCAGGTGGGCCTGCTGTCCCTGTATTAGATGAATACTTAGGAATAGTATTAAAAATCTATTCAATCTCAACTAAAGCTTTGATATCCAATGAGTACCTAGAATGGTTGGGTACTCAACTCTCTGTGTCTATCAAGAAGTATAATTCAAGTAGATGATCTTCGCTCTGGGTGGAAGAACGAGTGGCCAGGTCATAGTTTCTTTCTAAAACGAACATCTTTGAGGACTGGGGCACTGGGTACTATATCGCGTGGCCAGGTCGCAGTTCCTGATAAAGAGGAATCCTTGAGGATCGGGGCATGTGGGTGCTATACTTCCAGTAGACGACCTACAAAGGGGAAGACTGAGGAGTAGGTGCAGTTGGTGGATGGCCACGTCCTTCGTTTGATTTATCGGTGATAAAACTGATAACACTTCTCTACTTGTAACTAATAAATGATGTTCCGTTAGATATTAGCTCCACGTACAGTTATTGTGTATCTAATATATGTTCTCTCTAAATTGAAATAATTTAACTCTGATGTATAAAATGTACTTGGATTTATGTAGCTGTACTACTGAGAATTTTAAATGCAGTATTATAAACTATGTCATGGTGTCTAAACCTTTATAACTAAGTATATTTCCCTTTAATTTAAGATAACATAAATTAATTATGTTGTTGTAACTCTGACAAGTAATATCCTGAGCTCAATACTTGTAAAACTAATATTATTAATTTTCTGTAAATTTATTAATATCTGTGTGTTGTTAGATAATAGAGGTTCTTATTGAATGTAAACAATAATAAACTAGGTAATATTGTATTATAATAACATTTAATCTTTAGAAATTGTTAATAACTTTTATATTAAAACTAGCTGTACTCGCGACTTCGTCTGCGCGGAAAATTTTTTCGTGGCTTTCCCGGATTAGGTTAAATTATATGTAAAAGTGCATAGTATGTTTAAACACAAAAAAAATCTACGTTTAAGCTTACGTCTGTCTCCAGAAACATACTATCTCTGTACCAAACATCATAATTGGTTCGGCGGTTCAGGATTTCCCATTCAAAGTTTTATCCCCTTTTTCACTCCTAGGGATAGTTTTTTGATAAAAAAGTAGCCTATATCCGTTCCCGTTCAATCAGTTCAGTGGTTTAGCATTTCCCGTACATAGTTTCATCCCCCTCCCTCCCGTCACCCTTTTCACAGATTTTTATAAAAAAATAGTTTATGTAATTTTGATAACAAAAGTCTTATTACGCACCAAATTTTATTATTACCAAGATTTAGTTATTATATAAAGTCCCATATAAAGTTTTGTCCCCCTTTTCACCCTCTTCGCGGAAAATTTTTGATAAAAAAGTAACCCTTGCCCGTTCTCTGATGTCAAACTATATCCCTGCCAAATTTCATCGCAATCGGTTCAGGGGTTTACCATTTCCCATACAAAGTTTCATCCCCCTTTTCACCCCTTTAGGGGTAGATTTTCTAAAAAATAAGTAGCCTATCATGAGCGCAATCACGTGTTCTTACTACGTACCGATTGTCATTAAGATCAGTCAAGCTGTTCTTTAGTTATAAAAGGACATACAGACAGACAGACAGACAGACAAAAATTTAAAAAATGGTAGAATCGAAATTAGTAAGTAATAAAAGGATTATCTATCGCAAAATTTGGCAAAAACTCTGAAATTACAGACAGACGCAAGAGATTTAAATAGTAGTATAGATATAGTGACATCATTGCATCCACCAATGAGACTTAGACTTAAGAAATAAATGTTGTTTCTTTGTGTATTGTTTTTCTTGTGTATAATTAATTAACTCTTCTATAAATATCCCATTAAATGTCGATTGCAGAGGTGTACTAAGCGCCCTTAAACAAATTAGGTACGCCACTCTCCAGGTGATAGTAATAATAAACATCTATTACTCAACCCACACCTCACTCTGCCGGCATGAGCGAGCCATCACAAATTGCAATTAACGAAACAATTAACAAGTAATAAATTGTAATTGTAAGATTTCACAATTACAATTATTTGTTAACTGTCAAAAACCGCAATTACAATTATTTATTTTAATCGTATTTCACAATTATAATTACAATTTTAATTGTTAACTTTTTGTTGGGTAAAATACCGCATGTATTATTTAGGTACTTCGATAGCACAAGAGTTGACAGAGAAAGTTGACCTAACTCACTGAGCAGCCGCGACTTGCCAACTTCCAAGGAGGCCCCCAGCGAGTCCTCCACAGAGCGTTTCGGCACACTCCTCTGACCAGCGCCAGGTTTGGTGCTAATATACAAACAGAATACTGAACACTTTTAATTGTTTCTACAATTACATTTTCCCCAACGCTGATTCACAGTGATAAGAGGAACAGACTGAAAGTAAAAACTTAAAAATTTTATACTTTTTTAATAAGATCCTACCAGTATTGAACAACGAATATTAAATCGATTAAAAATGAATTAGCAAAATTTTCTTCTGGTGCTATGAAATCCACGGTCTCTTAAAATCGTATCTCATACGAATTATATTCCTCTTTCGTATCGGTATTGTAATAGCCGCATCGTTTCATCAAATCATGAAAGTGATATGATATTTTTCTTGTTATAGAAGAAAGGAAATATATTTATAGTTTTAATTATTAATTATAAGAATTTCAATACGTGAATATTATACCATTATTATTTACAGAACCCAGTCACTCAGTTTCAGTCAGAATTCAATTGTTGCATGTAGGGGATAATCTCTGTAATTACTTACTGAAAGGATTCTACCTTAAAAATAAGGAAGCTACACTAATCCAGAGTAATATAGGCTACATTTTATTTTAAGTCCCCGTGCGAAGTCGAAACAGGATGTGCACTAATTAAATACGTTTAATTTCATAAAAAAGCGACAAGAAAATATTTTGTATAACATACAGTTTGAAATATAATAGTCCTGTTGTATTACATTACAATGTTATTTTGCTAACAGTCGTAAACAAAACATCATAAATATAGAGTAATATAGATACTGTAAGATTATTTAATAAGCAGATTATCCGAACAGCGCAGAAGTCAGCCATTGCTGTATATGGAATCTATTCAACGTCGCAGACGGGCGATGAATTTTTGAGAGGCCTCGACGGGGCTTGTGAGAGGTTTTCTTTTTTTTTTTCAGGAAAAGAAATCGGCGGCATATGATAATGAACAAGTGAGACCGCAGGTATGCTTTACATTTAATCTCTTGAGCTGAAGTTGTTACTAGTAATCTTTGCCTCCAATGCAGTTAAAGTGAAATAAACTAAGGAATATAGCCAAATGCGTAAAGATTAAAGTACCTAACTGATATTATTCCTATCGAAGTTTTTATATTATAAATTTTGTATTTATTTTATTGTTTTCGAGTGCATTAACATGTATGTATGTAAACTTGTTAACCCACTAATATATTAAACGAGCAATATATATATATATATATATGTATATGTATATATTTGATATCGCTTTCTCAAAAACGACTCTAGCGATTTCCATGAAATTTTTACAACATAGGAGTTGAAAGGGGCCGAGAAATCAATCTAGCTGGGTCTCAATTCTGGAAAAAATCGTTTTTTCCGTCTTTCCCACACATAAAACTCCTAAACTCTAAACTTCTAAACTTTTTTAATTTCGCATCTCATTTTACTTCCTCAATAGCACAGTAGCAGAGTGTAGGTCTACCACACCGAAGTGCGCGGGTTCAAATCCTTCAATGTGGTCAGACCTTTTTTGTTTTTTTTTAATAAGTTGAAATAATATGTCTAAGTTCAGTTTGCAACAAATACCTATTAAAAACACATATCACTTTAATAATATACTTATAACAAGGAAATAAAATATAAAATAATCATAAAAGCATAGACTTCATAACTTCAGACAGCCTGTCTCGTACTATGAAGTGAGGCAAATAACATCAGATAAAATATAGATGTGTGGGTGCTGTTTTCTAACGAAATGGCGACCGATCAGTTTATCTAATAATAAATGGGTGTCGTATGTACAGGTGAGTCAGGTTATCTGATTTAGCTTGCTGTTGCTGCTCGGACGTGGCGTCCGGCTTTGGAATTATTTGTAAAGTCTATAGCTAAAAGTCATGGAGAAAAATTTATATTTTCCTGAACAATGAATTTATTGTAAAACTTAATAGACTTTCTTTATTTTAAGATACTATGTTATTTAAAAGACTGATATTGTACAAGCAATATTTGTTTAATTATAATCGCGTTCTTGAAAACGGCTCTATTTCTGTGAAATTTACAATAGAGCTTTTCGGTGGTCAAAAATCTATCTATCTATGATCCAATTCTGATAAAATTTGTTTTCTCTATGTTTTCACACACTTAAAACTTCTAATCTCTAAACTCTTCTGATTTCACAATAGAGTTTACTTTCTCAGTAGTACAGCGGCCAGAGCGTAGATCTACCAAACTGAAATCATTTTTTTTCTTATTTTTTTTGTAAGACACCGAGTAAAACTCGGCGGAAATACTATTTCATTGATATGTGAAAATCGATTAAAATTAAAACATTTTGCAGTATGCGTTCATATATGAATCATGTAATGAAGATATATCGTAATACATGCTCTATCTTCAATAAACAAATAAAAATTATTATTATTAATTGCCATTATACTTTAAAATAAATATTTAACTTTGTTAGGGGCTAAGAGCCAAAAACCAAGATCTATTTATTCGCAACTCGCCCTGGTTTCGCACGGGTAGAATATTTTTTTAAATTAATTACAGCTCATGTTACTTGTTGATAATATTCTTAAGCTTTCCATAGGTGAAAGAGTTTTTGACATGGGTTGAGTAGATTTTGCGTTTAACCATTACATACAAACAACCAAAGTTTGCCTTTAATAAGTTAAATTGGGCTGACCATATCGGTGTTTAGGCTAATAAGCTCAGTTCGGCAATATATGCTATTAGATGCATTAGACAGTTGACAGATGTGGCCACGGCTAGGCTGGTGTACTTCGCATATTTCCATAGCCTTATGTCGTATGGCCTACTCTGTGGGGATCAGTGGCGCATATGAATTCTACCTTTATTTTACAAAAGAGGGCAATACATACCACCTACAGTATGAATGCACGAGAGTCGCTGAAAGACCGTTTTAAAGACATTGATGTACTAACCTTACCCTCGTTATACATCTTTGAAAACATAATGTACACTAGAAAAAACATAGATCTATTTCAAAAGAAAGGTGTTATTAATGGTATGGAAACTCGTGGTCGTGATCACCTAGTTATTCCTAAATTTAAATTAAGTTCGTTTTTATAATAAAATTCCTGGAGAAATTACTCAATTAACGGAAACTTAGTTTAAACTTGTTATTAGACGCGCACTGATTGAAAAAGCATACTACAAAATTAGCGATTTCATTGAAAAAAAATCAATAGTCTTGAAATAATCCTCTCTGCAGACGCATTTACTGACTTTATGAATATTGTATTTGAAATAATTATTTATTGTCGAATGATTTTGAAAAATTATACCTAACTGCATTTCTTATCGGTTCTTCTCAGTGTTCAGGTTTTCTTTTCAAACTGAACTAAAGTAGACGTTCAAAAATACTTCGCAATTTGGTTTACTTGAACAAATTGATTTCACTTTGACTTTATCTCTTTATAATATTAGTACAAATGTAGATTAGTACAGTTTTTTTTCTTTTTGGAAGGGAAAAAACTCCGCACGAGCACCCAACCGCTCCTCACGCCTCAGGAAGGAAGCTGAGCACCCGCCGGAAAGTGTCGGGCTCGAACCGACTAAAACAACCCTCCACCCGCCACTTGACCCTACAGGCTGTGGGGAGGAGCAGCGGAAGGCGCTCTGCCTGGAAAGGTCAACAAAGCCTGAGAGCCCCTCTGTCCGGAGAGTACCCAGGACGGAGGACGAGACCTCGGCTCAGGTTGTCGCCGGGAGATTGTGCACCTGCGTGCCGTCGAGAACCTACACGGGTAAGGACCGGTCCCAAAGTGGTTATAACCGGCCGGCGATCGATCGGCTGAAGACTCGTAATAATGATTGCCTATCGTGTACGCAGCGCGGGCGGAAGTCCCGCGCTCTAGTGTGGCACTATCTGAGTGTGTGATGAAATCGAATAGAACCTACAAAGGCTCTAATATGAACGCGGAGGACGTCGACGCCCCCTCCGAGGGGGCGGTGCGGTGTCGCATCGTGACTGTAGTGTTTAACAGGGCGTTGTTCGCCACTGTAATAAGATCGTCCGGGTCGATCAATACGGTCGTCTATGGCGAGGGCACGGAAGTACATATGGATTAGTAATTGTAGATATAAATACTCACCAAAAACTTTTTTTTTTTAATTATAACTAGATTAATGATGAGATTCGAGGAAGCGAAATAAGTATGTAAGGACCGCGAAGCTTGGCGCTCCGTCCTCTCTGAGAGGACCGTTAGAGAAACAGCGTGAGGATATGTATGTGTGTATAAATTTAGATCACGTGGTGTATTCCGGTGAAAGGAAAACTCATTTAGAGCTCGTTATAATTTTTTACCAAAGTAGACTGTTCTATCGCTTCGTACTTCGAAATAGGAATTATATTCTCCTATATATAACATATGAATAATATAGATTATATATCATATTCTATTATTATTTATATCCACTACTATATTAAACGAGCAATATTTGTATATAATACATATATATGATATCACTTTCTCGTAACGGCTCTAACGATTTCGAAGAAATTTACAATATAGGAGTTGAGGGGGGCGAAAAATGGATCTAGCTAGGTCTTAATTTTGGGAAAATCGTTTTTTCCGGCTTTCACACACTCAAAACTTCTAAACTTTAAACTTCTAATTTCACAACACAGTTTACCTTCTCGGTAGTACAATGGCTACCAAGTGGCTATCTACCAAGCTGAAATACACGGGTTCAAATCCTGCAATGTGGCAGATTTTTTTTGTTATTTTTTTTTAAAACACCGAGTAAAGCTCGGTCGCCCAGGTGCTTTTGATATTAAAATGTTATTTTGTTCATTATTCGTTTTTGTTTTGTAGTCATTTATTATTTAGGCCTTACGTTGCGATTTAACCCCATTTTTATTTACATATCTTTACATATAAAATTCTGGTGTACGTTCGTAATTCTTCTCCTACTAAACGGCTTGATCGATTTTGAAGAGTTTTTTTATTTGTACTGATGGGATAACGCGAATGGTTCTTAGCTATAGTGGGACTCGGTAAGTAGCACTGTTGTCGAGATCCAGATTTTTTTTAATTTTCCTATCAAATTTTTTTTTAATTTTATACACTTGAGAGCAGACGATATTGACGGATGCATAAAATCCACGCAAAAGAAGTTGAGAACAACGGCTAGTGTACATACATATAAATAATATTATGTACATCGACTATAATACAAATTGAAGCTAATAATTATCACCCTATATATTAAAGGCTGTATGTATCATTTCAATTTCGTAATTTGTATAATAATGCTGTATATTTTATCGTCAAAAACAAACACAGACCCACATTAAGGATTACACCAGGGCTGTATTCAAGTTCTAGTTAATTTCGCCACAGGGTCGTGCGCCGACAATTAATTTCGCATGGCTTTACGTATAAACATAAACACGGAACATAATGAGACCGAGCATGACGTTTTGTTTGTCTTAGATAAATTTGATGATATTATATTAAAATTGGAAGTGAATGTTTATACCTGCATAATAAACAGTGTTCGAGATAATTAGTTTTCTTTTGTACTCGTTTAAAATACGTTATTGTTCTTTAATTACATGTTATTAATTGAGTGAAATACGTAACGCATTATTTATCTATTTCTAAGAACTTTTTGTTAACAATAATGAAAATTCTTATTAGAAAAAATACAAATTTGTTTGATTTAAAAATAAGCAACTCGTATAATTCTCTCTGATTCTTTAAGAAATTACTTCTCCGTTTTGGTATTGCGGTTAGTTATACATCCCGGCTTTAATCCATGACCTGAGACTCAATAGTGTAGCCTGTAAACCGTCAAAAGGACTGTTTTCATTTAAATGTAGCAACCCCTGCCCCGGCCTCGCACGGGTAGAATTTTTTTTTATATAAAATATAGTTCATGTTATTTGCTGATAATGTAGCTTTTTATATGTGAAAGAATTATTGAAATCAATTGAGTAGTTTTTGAGTTTATCCATTACAAACAAACAATCCATTTTTTTTTATAATATGGATTAGCTTTAGTATAGATTACCTGCACCCGTCAACGCGTTGCTGTGACTGTATGTATGTATTACTTACTGTGACTTATGTAAATGTATTATAAAAATACGCGCGTTTTTTAATGCAACTTTATATCAAAATTCCAGAGCAATCGGTGAACAACTTTCGGAGATTTAAGATTTTGAACAAACGAACATTTACTTTTTTATTTATATAGATATGTAGTACATAATATAATCACTACTATTATATATTATAATTATTTATTATGATTATATGATACATATAGAGCCTTAAATATAAAGACAGAGTATGGAATAAAGAACGAAAATTTTACGGTTTGAAATACGATGTGAAGGAAATACATACAAGCAATACAGTTTTTTATTGTTCAAGCATAAAGTTGATAAAAGATCATTAAAACCCAGAAAACGTTCTGAAACCATACGATAAAATAAAAAAGTGCTTGCATTTCCAGCACCGGTATTTCACATCCTTCTGATTTTTTGGCAAGATTATCTGCATATTAGAATGCGTCTTCACGAAATCATGGTTATAAAAACAGACATTTCTTAATATTGCTCCATTAAACTGTCGATCACATATGTACAATACGTCATGCATTCATCCGAGCCACTTCACATATCAACAAGAGTCCATTTGACATTAGCCTGTCAACAGATTGCCCTCAATGTCAACCACACAGACCCTACGCGAGGACGATTGACCCTTGATCCCATACATCAAAGTCCTCCATAATGGACAACCAATGAAAGAAAATAAATATTAAGCGGAGAAATCATAGCAAAGAAAAGACTATTAGGTAAAATAATATATAACATTTTTGTTTCATTTGTAGGAATATATATTTTCTTATTCATTTCACATGCACTAATAAATACAGTTTATAGTTTTAATAAATTAGTTATGGATAGCGCAGTTCAGTGGTGATACAACACTAAAACATCATTTAAAAGTTACTCAATATAAACTTTTTTTTTAGTTAGCATGTACCTAATGTCATGTTAATCTCCACCTTCAAGAGAACACATAAGCGTCTCAAGAATTTCTTACGACGGATAACGTCTGGAAAATGTTTGTATGCAAATGCAAGCAAACAAAATTTACAAAAGTCGAGTGTGCTTTAGTACATTTTTCTTTCATTTTATACTCTCAACGTTTTTGACTCGCACTCTTAAGTTTCTACACACACAAGGTCACTTCGAAAGCCTTAAGAAAAACCACAGCTTGTCAAGGAGTTTTTGTACTGTGTTTATTTAATAACTAGCGCTCCGCCCTGACTTTGCTCGGCCGGGATATATTACAATAAAAAAAATTCCCGGAAGAAATTCTCTAAATGATGGTAAAAATCATATAAAAATTTGCTGCACATTTTAAAAGAACTAAACACAAACAGACAGACAGGTATAAGGACTTTGTATATTTATATCCAAAAAAATATGTAAAAAAAAATTTAGGCGGAAAATTTAAAAAAAACCATAGTTAAGAATCATCTAGATGACCCCATAAGTACAAAAAATATATTTGATTAAAATCGATCAAGCCATTTCGGAGGAGAAGAATTATTATTACGAACACACAACCTTAATTTTATTTGTAAAGATAAGAATGAAGAAATAAGAAACAATAATTTAGAAACTTTATTTAAAACGGAACATACAAATAAACCTGAAACTTCGTTAAAAAGTGAACTTCATCGTAATCATACGTATAAAAAAGTTTATTTAGTCATAGTCTTCCTTCCATTTACACTCCCATGAAGCTCATACGACAGCGTTCAGTTATTAATAAACATATTTATTAGATCTTTTTAAAGATTTCAATAATTTTATTATTTGAATTTCTAAAGGTATATTTAAAAAATAATTTAATTAAACATACATACATGTGTTATTGATATTTATCAAATTATCATACAAACTTGAAACTAAACGTTATCTTAATTATAGACTTCCACAAGGTTGCCGCTTAGAAAGCAGTCGTTGCTTAGGTTACCCAGCAGACTGGCAGCATTACCTCTTTGAATAGCCAAACTAATTTGTTGGCGGAAGAAGCTGATTATTCATTAGAATAATTATTTAATGTTATGTACTAATCTATTTAATTAAATAAACCCGATTGTTGTTATTTTTGTAGAAAAATGTAACGAGTATGAAAGGACAGTATTCTATAAGTATACCGAGAGAGTACAATGAAAACGTAATTGTAATCATTAGCAGATTGAATAAATCGTATTACGTATTGCAGTTCTCTACTATTTCTTTATACTTGTCCTCTATAATATTTTCACAATGGTGTATGAAAAAACCCACTGAGTAAAACATTGTGATACCATGAGTATATTATATAACTTCCCGTAATCTAAGGTTCGAGGTAGACAGAACATCAGACAAACAAAACCATAGCATGATGCTATTTCTAGTGATTATTATGTGGGCTCACAGATGACAAAACGAAATTAGATAGTGATCGGCGACTAGCTCTTTATCTATACAACTTCCTCATAATTATGGCTAACTTCTATCTATCATTTAAGAAATTAAACATAATCAATTTTTTTTCTTACACATATGAAAGCTAACAAAAACTAATATTATTCGTAAATAGAAAATAGCCTATGTAATATACTTGTTAGCGACAAAGCTCTGCGACCTATTTAAACATTATTTTAGGTGAGAAGATTCTGATGCAGAGCACCTAATTAAGTACTTCGTACTTCGACCATATATTATAGGTATCGCCACATCAAGTTACTATAATCTTTATATTTAAAGAGGATGCATATTTTATTTTCATACAAAAACTATCGAATTATTATCACTATGTCGGAAAAGACACGGGGCAATTCGTGCTTTTGCAACTCAGCCATGAGAAATAGGTACCTAATCTTACAAGAGGCGAACTATTCTATAAAATACAACGTTAAGACAAAGTTAATGTGCAAACGACAGAAAACTCTTCATTACAATTATTACGTAGGTAATTAGAAATTTATAATGGCAAACGATCCGTCGGAGAAATGCTATCGCACCGGCCGCCGTAGTCTAACAGACTCTCAGCGCCGGCCCCGATGTTCCGTTAGCGCGTCATCGGAAGTCGCGCTTTGCCATAGTATAGTCAAATGAGTGCCTTTTATTATTTCCACCGACAACTATACATGTCTATATCCGCATCAATGATAATGATGTCATTCCATATTATGTATAAAAAAGGTAGAGAAGAGAGCATTTTAGCTTTTAGTATATGTAGTATAGTATATACATTAAGTATATACTATACTATATATAATATATGTAGTATAGTATATACATTAATGCAATATTTATATGGCTTGAAATGTGTTCACTATTATTGAGGAATGCCGCAAGAGGAATTATATGGGAGATAAGAGCGTAAGATTGTGAGAGAGTGATTCAAATAAATATGTATGTTTCTACATATATGTAAGTATTGGTTTTTCGAAATCATCCTATTGACCTTGTATATATTATTCTTAACAAGCATAAAAATCTCTTCTTATAAAATCCAGAATACAGGAAAATTTTAAAAGAGTAGGTAAATGGCTTTTGTTAAAAATGTTTAAGTTTCTAGATAGACAAAATTAATCACTTTCTTTTCACGATAATTCGTTCAGCTCGTTCACCTATTGAAACAGCTTACGTAAGCAAAGACGAGAGAGTACGATATATCGTCTATTATTGAGAACTAGACAAAAAACTAAATCAGTTACTTCACATCGTCCAATGATGTATATTATGATGGTGGTAAATGTTAATTTACCACCATCATAACATCATAAAAAACAGATTGCTGGAAGACAAGGTTTAACATATTCGCGGTACCTGTTAAAATTTCTTTTAAATACCTACGTAAATCCTTCATGAATAATTAGAAATTGACGGAATTCGTATGCATTGAAAAGAAGAAGAAGATATCATCTGCCAAAATAGGAATATTGTAAGAGAAGCGTGAAATCATAGTTTTCTCTGTAGTTGACGAATTTGCTTTTTTACAAAATTATTAATAATTACTTTTCAAAAAGCTTTTCTTTTTGCCTTTTCGTTCTGTTATTATACACGTCTCTCTATTTTGTACTATATTTATGTTCGACGCCGTGAAATACCTTACCTACTTTCTTTTTCTTAATCTGTGTGATTTTAATTATTATAAAATCAACATTTTTACCGATATAAAATAATATAAAAAAGCACATTCTGTGATTTTGGGACGTTCACGAACAACAATTAGTAATAATAATAGGTATTCGAATAACCCCTGATGGCAGAGAAAATAAGAGATAGGCAACTTGCACCTTAATTTGTTATTGTACCACATAACGCCCGCTACGTGTGATTGCCAGGTTTGCTATATTACTTTATTTAATAGATCACAAGAATCTAGCTCAGGTTATTGTTTTTATTGTAAAAATTTGTGTTAGTGATAACAGAAAACTTGGTGCTTTCCAACCAGAAACATACTGTTTCTTGATCGCTTTTCTTTCGCTTTACCAATAGTTATATCAATAAATCATCATGTTTTATAATATTACACAGGTTTTGTAATTAGAAATACAATATCGAAATATCTTTCTCTGATAATTTGATGACAGAGTCTGGACATGTAGGAAACTCTTGATGTCTCGTAGTACATAAATATCAATACAGTTTTATCAAGTAAAAACTTGATTGAAATAAACATTTTTATTACAAGTAGTTTTGTATTACAAGTAGAAATATGTGCGTCCTATAACAATGATTACTTTAGCTCTCGGCTTAATAAAAAACATAAACATATGTAGTACGTTCAGGTTTTCTCAAATTTCTTTACTATCGTTACTAAGAGAGAGATTGAACTCTCGTTTTACCAAAACACCGATGTTTCTTTTATGTTTAGTACCCAATATTTTTAATGAAATCGATAAAGTCGTATAAGTAAATATTCTTTCTCTCTCAAAAATTCTAGAAATATAAATACACTGAAGACCTGTTGAAATACGTACACATCTTTCTTAGTCAGCGATCAAATTGGTCCGAGAGTCAGCGATGTTTAGTTTTCATGAAAACCTAAAAATAAAGTGTTAATTGACCTCCACTAAACTATAGGTGCAGGAACCTACATACATACTAAGTAAGTTTGACGACGATGGCAATATTAATCGGGCTTTGTTCTGGATGCGTCAAGTTTGACAAAGACGAGACATCCGGCCCTCGGCCGCTCGAGTTTGGCAAGAGGTCTTCGTCAGCAGGCGCCGGTCGCTACGCGTTCATATTATGGAGAATTTCTAAAATATTTATAAATTCAAAATTATGATTAAAAATTAAAAGAAATTTAAATCTAGAAAAGGTATTCAAATAATTCTGTAGATCAAAAAAAATTAATGTATAATAAATAATTTAATTATGATTTTTTTTTCTGAAATATTTGTTGGTTTATCTAGAAGCATCTCGAGAAGTTTTTCTAATGTTATGTTGATCCAAGAAGCACTCAACCTATAGAGTGGAAATATAATTTATTTTGTTTGACATCAATTTACGTCTAAACACTGATGCGATTACTGCGCTTCGCTTGATTGACCACACAGACACTATTTCAAGACCTAAACATGCGTACTGTTATGACCAGTTACTACAGACGATTTTGCTGATCAAAGCAACGCCGCGTAAATACGCCACACGGTAGCCGACGATATAAAAGGCGATTTCCCGCACGACTGCGAGTGAGTCCATCAAGTTAATTCCATAGCGTCAGTCACTCAGTGAGTCCATCAAGTTAATTCCATAGCATCAGTCACTCAGCAAGAACATCAAATTAATTAAATAGCGTCAATCACTCAGTGAGTCCAGTACTATATGAAGCATTTAGCCCATTTCAGGAGAACCGATCTCAAGCAGGCACTGAGGCACCAATTTCTTAAAGGAATAAATTGGTGGTCGAAATAAAAGTGTTTTTTTAAAAGTCTACGAGACCCGGCCTCCTAACAGCTCTGGTGTCAGAAGTGGGATGCCATTGGACTGGACCATTTCTTGGTTACGTGGCATCCTTGACGCTCCGGTAGACTCTGATCGACGGTAAGTCTCCGCTTCTGTGTGTGAGCCCGCATTAGTAAAGAACATCTTCTGATCGACGGTAAGCCTCCGCCCCTGCGCGTGAGCCCGCATCAATCAAAACATCAGACCTCGGTCGACGATAAGTCTCCGCCCTTAAGCGTGAGCCCGCACCGAGCCCCTACATCGCTGCACGAGGTCAACATAAACTCCTGCCTTCGCGCCTGAGCCCTTGACACGAAGGAAATACTCACCGGGATCCTCATCGCACCAGTGCGTGTAACGTGGTAGTGTCTAAGTGCAGTTATCATCAGTGCACCATTGTGATAAATGTGTGAAATCAATTAAAATGTACCTGATGCTTCTACTGTAAGTTATACTATATTTTTTCTGTACCATATACCTTTTTACTATATCCCTATATCTTAATTTTGTGTTTTACAATTTTTACTAATTCTACGACATTTATTTCTCTGCATTCCTTTTTCTAAATCTTTTACTATATCTTTCTGTATTTTTCTATAACACAAAATCATGAAGGGTGAACAATCTGTTGGGAAAATCGCTTCTGCTGAAAAGGTCACATTGAATGTCTTGACAAAATTTATAAAATCTTATAATGGTGACCGAGAATCACTGGCAGCTTTCCTAACAAACTACGAAAATGCCATATTACTAGCTACTGACGACCAAAGAAATATTTTATGTAAATTAATTATATCGCAATTAGAGGGCAAAGCACAAATAGCTTGTAGTCTTAAAACATTCGAAGATTGGACTCAACTCAAAACATTCTTAAAAACAAACTTCGGAGAGAAAAAGCCCTTTTCTCATCTATTGCTAGATCTTCAAAATTGTAGGCAACTAAGCACAGAATCAGTAACGCAGTGTTCTTTGAGGATAGAATCTTGTCTGACTAGACTTTTATCTGATGTATAAAATACTTATAAGGATGAGTCTGAACTTCTAGGTAGAATAGCTGCCATGGAAGACTTGGCACTTAATGCTTTTATTATGGGTTTAAATTCTAAGTTTGGATTTATAGTTCGGTGTCGCAACCCAGCCACATTGAACGAAGCTATAAATCACGCCATCGAGGAAGAAAAAATATACAATTGAAATACAATGAAAGGTTCATCAAAATCTTGTTAAATCTTGTTCGGTCTGCAAAAAGACAGGTCATCTGTCTTATGAGTGTTATAAAAATAATTCTAAATCTTTTAGGAACTATCACATGTCCATTTCTCCCCAAGCCACCAATATTCGCTCTCAAAATCCTTCTCATAGTTTTTCTCCGCCGCGTTACAGTAACAATAATCCTAATGTATGTGCATATTCTAAAAATCTAGGTCATAATATTAATCAATGTATTACAAGAAAATACAAAAATCAACGCCGTTTCAATATCATGCAATCTAATACGCCGAGTACTAATCGTAATTCACTACTATCAAGTACAAATGCACCGGTCGCGCAAAAGTAAAAGTATATCTTGTAACGATTATAATACAAAGTCTTGTAGCAATGCTAATAATAATACTATTTCTGTACCAAATTTAAGTTTTACGTCAATAATCCCAGAATCTTATGGAAAAAACGACTGCGAAACACTGAAAGTTGTGTCAAAATCCGATTTACTCTCATATAAAAATACCATACATTTATATCAAAACTGAATATTCAGATAAACCTTTAAAATTCCTAGTAAATACGGGTGCTAGTGTATGTATATTAAAACAGTCGAGTCTAATAAAAAGACTTCAATTATCAAATCAAATCATAAAACTTATAGGAATAAACAAAACAAAGTCATGTTGCGAAACACTGGGCACGTTCCAATTACGTTTTACCTTAGTAAGTGAAATACTAGAATACAAGTTTTACGTCGTGAGTGACGATGTTGACATAAAGTATGACGGAATTATAGGTAGCGATTTTCTAGGTTATTTTAAAAAAAATATTGATTATAATACTAGTTTATTATTTTTAAAAGATTTTTCTATACCTTTACATTTTAAGCAACCTACTTATACTATACCGGCTCGTTCAGAGTCTATTATTGAATGCGTCTCAAATGATCTTAAAGAATTGATTCATCTCAAAAAATCTCTTATACTAGACCATCGAGTCAAAGAGGGTGTATATTTAGCGAATTGCATAGTTAGCCTAAAGCCGAATAATAGAGTAAATGTATCCGTCTTGAATACCACTGATTCTGACGTAATAATAAAAGATTTTAAGGTAAATTTGTTTCCAATTGATTATACCTGCTTAGATAAATTATTTAAAAATAGCACTGATCATGAAAAAATACATACTCTCTCTTCAAAATCATCTGACCGTTACAACCAAGTGTTAAATTCAATTAGACACTCTCACTTGAATATTGAGGAAAGAAAAGCTTTACTAGATTGTTGCTCCCAATATACGGACATTTTTTATCTCAAAGGAGATCATCTCACGTATACTAATGCATTAGAACATTCTATAAACACAGGTGACTCTCCTCCTATTCACGTAAAAAGTTACAGGTTTCCCGAATGCCATAAAGATGAAGTTGAAACTCAGATAAAGAAAATGCTAGATCAAAATATAATTAAACCTTCAATTTCTCCATGGAGTGCTCCTGTATGGTCTGTGTACCCAAGAAACTTGATGCCTCCGGCAAACGTAAATGGCGAATCGTCATTGATTACAGACGCTTAAATGACGTAACAGTTACCGAAATATATCCATTGCCTTTGATAACAGATATACTAGATCAGTTGGGCCATTCCAAATATTTCAGCACTTTAGATTTAGCCAGTGGATTTCATCAGATAAATTTAAATCCTGCTGACGCAGCAAAAACGGGATTCACTATAACTGCTAATGGTAGCATTTCAGGACACTACGAATTTACTAGAATGCCTTTCGGCTTAAAAAATGCGCCTGGCACGTTCCAACGTCTTATGAACACCGTACTTTCTGGACTTCAAGGCTTACATTGCTATATTTATTTAGATGACTGTATCCTCTATTCACATGATCTAGCTTCTCATATCCAAAAATTAAAATTAGTCTTTGATCGATTCAGAAAATTTAATTTAAAACTTCAACCAGACAAATGCGAATTCCTCCGCCGCGAAGTTACTTATTTAGGTCACATTATCACTGATAAAGGTGTTTCACCAAACCCCGAGAAGGTTAAGGCCGTTACTACTTTTCCTACTCCTAAAAATCCAAAAGAAATAAAATCTTTTCTAGGCTTAGTCGGATATTATCGCCGTTTTATTGAGAACTTTTCTAAAATTACTAAACCTCTTACATCACTTTTAAAAAAGGACGCCGTTTTTAACTGGTCTTCTGAGCAAGATGAGTCATTCAACCATCTCAAAGAAAAATTAACAACTGCACCGTTACTTCAATACCCAAATTTCAATATGCCGTTCATCTTAACTACCGACGCTTCAAATTATGCCGTTGGTGCAATTTTATCTCAAGGTGAAATTTCCAAAGACAAACCCATAGCATACGGCTCTCGTACACTAAATCGACAAAAAGGAAATTATTCCACCACGGAGAAAGAACTCCTAGCTATTTCTATTCGGTGTAAAAACATTTAGTCCCTATCTTTATGGTCGCCGATTCAAAATAATTACAGATCATAGACCACTTGCATGGTTATTAAACGTAAAAGACCCCGGAAGCCGACTCATACGATGGCGGCTCAAACTCGAAGAATATGATTATGAAATAGTATATAAACAAGGCAAACAGAACTCTAATGCCTATGCTCTGTCTCGCATTCCCATCCACGTTCTTAGTACTAATAACTTACACGACAATACCTACGAATTATATTTTAAACAACAATTTACTAACTCTGTACCTCCCCTTAATACCGAGATTGAAGAACATCAACAAGCGCTACATTTATCAAAGTTCAATATAATTGCATGCCCTGTCTCCTTGGATTTTGATTACTCTATGCCGCATTGCGAAGAATTACTAAGTCAATTACAAAATCCTGAAAGCTTGCAAAATTCCGAACGCGAACTCTACACCGTGCATTCTATATCAAATAATAACAAGGAATATTACTTTTTATTTAATAAAGTACATCATTATGAGGAAACAAACTACAAAGTTACATATGATTTGCTAATTAAATTACGAAATAAGATTACAGAAGAAAACAATCCGATAACAGATTTAGCTATATCTGATTTTTCTGACCCTTTTTCTAAATTATCCTATACCAAATGATTTCTTATGTATTTCACAACACTGATATTAAAATTCATATTTATAAGAATCAATTAATCTATCCTACGCCTGTCGAAGTCCCTAACATTCTTAAAGAGAATCATGACTCTCCTATAGCGGGTCACCCTGGTATCAAAAGGATGTATAATAGATTAAAATCTTCTTATTTTTGGAAAAGTATACGCTCAGATATTGAAAGATATGTAAAAGCTTGCAAACTCTGTCAAATAAACAAACCTTTGCGAACCTCAAATAAAGCTCCAATGGTCATAACATCGACAAGTACTAAACCTTTCGAAAGATTAGCTCTCGATATAGTTGGTCCATTGCCTGAAGCTGGTTTACAAAATTTTAGATTTATTCTAACACTGCAAGACGACTTGACTAAGTTTTTATGTGTTTACCCCATGATAACATCTAGTAGCGACGAAGTTGCAAAAAGTCTTGTTCGTTTTATATCACTTTTTGGCATACCGAAGACAGTCCTAAGTGATCTCGGTACATGCTTTACTTCAGAATTATTTAAACAAATAATGGATATTTTTAAAATAAAACCTTTATATGCTACTCCATACCATACACAAACAAATGGCGCATTAGAACGCAGCCATGCCACTTTAAAAGAATATTTAAAATCATTCGTCAACGAAAATCAAAACGATTGGCATTGTTATTTAGCGACAGCTGTTTTATCTTATAATATAATATTTTAATTACTATACGGATATAAACCTACGATTCCTAATTCTCTTTATCAAACAAACGACAATCTTACTTACCAAGAATATATTAGAGCTTTACAATATAGCATGAAATTCAGTAGAGAAAAAGCCTTAGAACATATAATAAAAAGCAAAGAATCATCAAAATCGTACTACGACGCCTATAGTAAAATAAATTCTTATAAAACAGGTGACATCGTATTTTTAAAACATCATCACCGACTTCACAAAGCCTTATCGCCTATCTGGAAAGGGCCATATAAAATAGTTAAAGTTAACGGAAAAAATAATGTCACACTCTTAATCAATCGAAAAAACGTTAAATATCACACTAATGAGATCAAACCTGCTCGTTCCTAAATCTACCTTTATTTCTTTCCAGTCATATTTTCTACTAATATCACGCTGACCCCCGCGTCATACCCCTGATACATAGTCCGTGAATATATTTTAACCCAGTAACGACAATTCATTATTATAACTATTATCGGGAAGTTGTTACTTATATAGACGTAGTATTCGTGAAGCTACATCTAGATAACATACAGTCTTTGTTAAGTAAAACCGCTGATTTTTGCGCAAGAGTTCATTCCGAACAATTAGTCAACTGTCATAGATTCTAAGCTCTATTGCAATATTATTAGAGTTCAATTTTATCAAATACTATTCAATATATTATTTCTGACAAAAAACATAATAGATTTAGCTACGATTATAAACGTAATAGAAAATTCTTTACTATTTCTATCTTACTCGATATTTATCATAAATTCGATTTTATTTTTCCATGAATTTATTCTCTGAATTATGGAGCCATAGTACCTAACTCCGTAAGTAAAAACTTCTCTGTCTCATTAAATCTAGATAATATTTATACTATAATTGATGTATCGAATTTGACATCGTATCATTATAATAAAAAAAATATTTTTATCTTAAAAATTCCTCTCATTTCATCTTTAAGGTTACTGTATATAAAAATATTCCTTTACCAACTCCTCATGACTCAATCAAACCTCAGTCCTTCGCCCTAATTCATCCTTCGCATAATTTCTTAGCAATTACTGAAGATAGGTTAAGCTATAGTCTACTAGAAAACTTAGATAATCGTTATATTATAAATGTTAATTATTCCATATCTAGTGTCGATATTCTCTTCCATAAATAATCCTTGTTGTGAAACAAGACTATTAACCGAAGTTATACTATCTCTACCTGTAGAATGTAACGCCAAGCTTTTACATGGCCAGATTGATATAAGGCATAAATTAAATAATAACAAATGGATTTATGTACAATCTCAGAATTGCAAATTAACGGTTAAATGTGACAATATCTTAAAAGATTATTCTATTTCTGGTACTGGTATTCTAAATTTAACCGAAAACTGTATAGGATATTCAAAACCAATACAACTTTCACCTATAGCCTCTAATACTATTACGATTAAAAATCAATTACATATAGACTTCAATATTACAGAAGACGATTGTTGTACTAAGAGTACTTTTAACATGTCTGCTAAATATTTATCTCCATTGCTACTAACTAACATAGATTTAAATTCTCTGAAATATTCTTACCATAATTTGAATAATCTTGAAGAAGAACTCAATAAAATTCAACAAGAGTCTCACATCATAAAATATGGTGTATATTACTCTACTATTACTTACATTCTAATTACCCTTTTAGTTTTGTTTATTGTTTATAAACTCATAAAATATATTTATAAAACTAAGGAATCATCTCACTGCATCCAAATATTAAACCAATGTAATACGAGAAGGAATATACGACATGAGTCTAAAATTAAAAATTCGATCGAATTAATTGAAATCTCATCAAGTTCAGATGATCAAAAATCTGTAAAATCATTGCCCGTGTTACCTCCTCGTACAACATCAAGAAAAAGTGTTTTTAATTATTCTGTTAATAGGAATATTTCAAATAACTTATTATTATGTAACATTTTGTAATTAATTATTATTCGATAAATAAAATTGCATAATAGTCAATATAAATGGTAATACCTATTGTTAAATAATTTTACTTATGAAATAAATAATAAAATTCTAGAAATTACTTTACTATTTATTTTTATAATATTATTTTCACTGTGTTTTACTCTGTATTTTACTCTGTGTTTTACTCTGTATTGTGTTTTTACTCTGTATTTTTATTTTGTGTTTTTACTCTGTATTTTTGAATTATTTACTCTGTATCTTTGTATTAATTACTCTGTATCCAAGTGCCTCAGTCTCTGCTTGTCTTGCTATTTCTTTTTTCTCTCGGACTCTGCTTCATCTCTTTAAGATAAAGCTCCGTCAAAAAGGGGGAGCTGTTATGACCAATTACTACAGGCGATTTTGCTGATCAAAGCAACGCCGCGTAAATACGGTAATACGCGGTAGCCGACGATATAAAAGGCGATTTCCCGCACGACTGCAAGTGAGTCCATCAAGTTAATTCCATAGCGTCAGTCACTCTGTGAGTCCATCAAGTTAATTCCATAGCGTCAGTCACTCAGTGAGTCCATCAAGTTAATTCCATAGCATCAGTCACTCAGCAAGTACATCAAATTAATTACATAGCGTCAGTCACTCAGTGAGTCCAGTACTATATCAAGCATTTAGCCCATTTCAGGAGAACCGATCTCAAGCAGGCACTGAGGCACCAATTTCTTAAAGGAATAAATTGGTGGTCGAAATAAAAGTGTTTTTTTTAAAAGTCTACCAGACCCGGCCTCCTAACAGTACGAATACACTGAGATAACGTAATAAAGATTGCACCGGTGAAAGCGAGACGCATAGGTACACGTCATCAAGAATGTTAATTGAAGGTCCAGCTTAACTTGACCCGTGATAATACGAATGTTAATTTGTAAATTGTACATTTACTGCTACTTACTGATGAAATGAGATTGTGTTTGCTTTATAATTTGTTTTTTTGCTATTTTTACTACACCGCCGAATAAAATAAGAAGCTGACGCGTAAGTGTCATTTAGACACTTTTCTTTCACATTTTCAATCTTAATATTTTAGTTGGTTGTGGACGTTGTGGGAACATAATGAGAATTATTTTGAAAATTTTTTTCATATCATTTTCTTGTCTAACTTTGCTGACTTTATCGTTTAATTTCGGAATACCCTCAATAACAATGTTTTTATCACGGTGAAGGTGATCTTATATTTCAAGGATGATGCTTTTATGAGTAAGACTTAGCGGAATTTGCGTTGAATTATTGTGGTTAATTTTAAAGGAGTTAAAATAATTTTCCAATGTTTTCTTTTTTTGTTGAGTATCAACGTTTTGCATTTTCATACATTCTAATTCGGGTTTCATCTATTTTTGTTCCAACATAATTGTTTCCGTAACCCTTCTAATACAGTCAAACCTGGATAACTGAGAGCTCAAGGGACCGCGATCTCTTTTTCTCTTATAGAGGTTTCTCACTAACCCGAGTTTCTAGCTTACAGAGTTACAAAATGGGGTCTGTCTCGCTTATAGAGGTCTATAAAAATACGGCAAATATGACGTAATTAGAAACAAAATACGTGTATGTATGGGTATTACATATTTATTAAAATAATAGCTGAACATAAATGTTTAATATAAATAATATTATAACAACATTTACTTGAAAAAATCTGTTAATTTCTTTTGCGATTCTGTTTTTAGATTTTGTGTATGTTTTTCAAGTTCATAAATTTTATCAAATATGGTTTGATCAACCGCCGCATATTCATAAAATTTGTGAAGCGTCTCCAATGCCTTTAAAGCTTCTCGTTTTGTTGGAATTTCTTCCACCTCTCTATCCAAAATGTGTGATTGGCTGGCTTCATTTTCTCTGTCATTTTCGTTAGTACACGAGCTCACACAGTTTTGAACGATATCGTCTTCGGTGTATTCTCTGGCGGTAGCCACTTCGTCGTCAATCTGTACGAAGTCTTCAAAGGTTGACGTCGACACATTACCAGTGGTATCGTGGGACACGAGCTTGGCCCATTCTTCATTGCTAGGTGCAACTTCAAGCTCATTGTCAAGTTCAACCTCATTTTGCTCGATCAGAAAGTCTTGGTTAGCTGGACAGATACTGAACCCAGCTTTCTTGAAGCAGTTTTTGATAGTTACGTCACTCACTGCATACCATGCTCTTCTTGCAAATTTCATAGCCAAGAGTATATTTATCTCAGGGCTAATGTTTTCTTCCAAGCAGGTAAGCATATGCTTTACAACTTCTCTGCGATAAACCCGTTTGAATGTATGAATGATACCTTGATCTAAAGGTTGAAGTTTACTGGTGGTATTGGCAGGCAAAAATATAACTTTGACATTTGCAAGTGTTGGTAAGTCCGTATGAGCAGTACAGTTGTCAATAAAAAGCAAAATTTTTTTTCGCTTGTTTTTCATTTGCTTGTCAATTTTTTTAACCAATCTTCGAACAATTCCTTAGTCATCCAAGCTTTTGTATTACTCGCATAATCAACGGGTAGAGTCTTGACACCTTTAAAGCATCTAGGTCGCTTAGATTTCCCAATGATTAGAAGAGGGAGTTTGTCTGTACCGGTCATGTTAACACATTGATGAATAGTAAGGCGTTCCTTGCTTTGTTTTTCTTCGTGGCATTTTTCGCTCTTGAAAATGAATGTTTTATCTGGCAGACATTTAAAGAACAAAGCAGTTTCATCGGCGTTATAAATATTGTTTGGATCATATCCTCTTAAAAGATTCGGCAAATCTTCAGTCCATTGGTTACATACTCCCTGATCCACAGATCTACTTTCTCCTGCTGCTTTTTTGAAAGTTATATCATGGCGTTTTTTAAAACCCTCTAACCAGCCGTTACTAGCTGAAAAGTTCTGGATTCCTAATTTTGTGGCGAAGTCTTTAGATTTTTGTTTCAGCAGTGGTCCATCTATGGGAATGTTCTTATCGAGGGTTTGTTTAATCCATTGTAACAGGCACTTTTCAACGTCGGGAAACTCGGAAAGCCGGCTTCTCTTGATATTTCCGTGTCCCTCAGAGCACTGAGACTTAATTAATTCTTTTGATTTTATAATTTTATAGTAGGTGGATTCTGCTAAGCCAAAGTCACTCTGTATTTGATTTCGTAATTTCCCAGATTCAAAAGCATTCACAATTTTTAGTTTATCACTTAAAGACAACACATTGAGTTTTCGTTTAGACATTATGAGTAAGTACGGTAACTTTCTTCGCAACTGCTGTTTATGAACTGATTGTAATAAGCTTGACAAACAGATCGGTGCGCACATTTGGCTTTTTATATAGAATAAGTTCCTCGAACTATGATAACAAAACAATAACAGACGCACATTTGGTCATTCGAATACAATGTAAGTTCCTAAAACTATAAAAAACAATAACAGACGCACATTCATAAACGCGTTTAACTGTCGCTTATAGAGGTATAGGCAAGTATCAATCTCACTTGAAGAGGTTCACGCGTGAAAAATGACTGTCACTTATACAGGTTTTATGTTTCTCACTTATAGAGGTTTTAGGAGGGCAAAATGACGGGACCTGGTAAATACTCTCATTAATAGAGTTTTCTCGCTTACCCAGTTCTCACTTACTCAGGTTTGACTGTATTACTATTATCTGTATTTTCTTAATGTACTTGTTTGGATGTTTCTTTTTGTATTTTATAGAAATCTTGAAAATACGACACAATTTCTTTTCGGAAATCGTTCAGTTCCTTCCTAAAATCGCAATCACGTACCAGGTACTTTCTTTTTCTCAATATAATATTATTACAATTATCGTCTTCCAATTCGCGCAAATCGGGAAAATATTTGTTCCTGCTACCGCTTATCCGTTTTCCGCCTTTCGGCGATCTTAGTAAACTCATGCTAATAACTTGTTATTATGCTTCGAGCGAAGAAAAAAATTGCAGCTTACTCTTTTAATCGCGGGGCCGAGAGGACAATAAACACCAAGCTACTTGCACTTCTTCAACACTAAGTAACACTAGTTTATGATAATCAAAAATAGCTTATTTTATTTATAGCAAATTTTGTTTATAAACATGCGAGCACACACATTGTAAGTTGGGATGCCATTCGTATAGTTGTGTAAATTAAATCCTAGGTAAGATTTATGCTAGTTAAGTGACTAACGTAGAAAATGTACTAAGCGAAAGTGAGAATGTTAGCTGACAGAAATATCAGAAGAGCTCACATACCGTAGCTAAGCTGTGCGAAGATAATGAAGCGATTTGATGAGGCGAGAGAAGTATGTAAGGACCGCGATATTCGGCGTTTGACTTCTTCTTAGGGATACAGTGTGAAAAAACAGGTATTTGACAGCTTAGGAAATCTAATATACAAAAATCAATGTTTGTTTTAGCCTGAGGAAGAACATAGGTTATTTTAAAAACACAAAACGCGAACGAAATCACGGGCGTCAGCTAGTCTAATGGATAAAAATCAATGTTTGTTTGCTTGTTTGTTCGTATTTTATGGGCTGCCATATTGTTTATCTGATTGCTATGAAATTTGGTATGGAGATAGCTAGAACTCTGAGGAAGGACATAGGCTATTTTAAAAATAAAAAAGATGGACGAAGTCGCGGACTTCAGCAAGTAAATTATAAAATGTTTATCACAAAATAGAAACAAATAAAATGAATGAACGAAAGAAATTAGAAATGAAACTCTTTCAATTATTTATTGATAGCGAAGAATTATAATGTCACTATTTATAATCTCTAGCTATTCTCTTTAAGAAAAATAAGCTTTAGTAATTTTTTTTAAGCTATTATCATACAAAATTAAGTGTTTGACAGATGATAAAGAGTGACGATTTGACTAGTATTGTCAATTACATACCCAGTTGAATCAAATTAATATATTCCCTTAGAATAATCCAAATATGTACGTGTTCCAGCTATCCTTGGACTGCTTAAGGGCCGTCTACGATCTGTAGGGCACTCGACCTTCCCCAATATAAAGGGAAGTCTGTTTTAACTCCATCTCGACGATACTCACGTCTTTATTGATTATTTCCCGTCTCATACTAATTAGTCATTGAGATGTCCGGGTAGGGCCTTTTGTTTGAATTAACTATGTAAGATTTATATTGGCATATTGAAACTAAATTCTGCTTTCGATTTTGGCCCATTTTATTTGCGTTTGGGAAATTAACTTGGCACATAAACAAAACACGAATAGCACCAATTAGTTAACAGCTAAACGTACCAACACAATGCGTTATTAATAGCCACGTACAATAACTTTATAATCTGTCCTAGTTGCGGGGGATTGTGTCGAAATTTTGACTTTGATCGAAAGTTTAGAAATTCTATCAAGATCCAGGTTTTGACGAAATGAAAACTCACTTTTACCGTAACCCTTAGAAAGTCTAGTGCACTGGTTCCAAAACTTATTTTGTCTACTGAGTCGAGAGCTCATGCAGTCGTTGTCTAAGATGCCTCCTAGCTAAATGAAATTACAAATCACCCCCCAGGCCTCTACACAACGCCCCCATTTTTTTTCTGGGTCTCTTACCGCCCCCCTTTAGGCCTGC
The DNA here is from genome assembly GCA_907165235.1 of Zeuzera pyrina. Lineage (NCBI taxonomy): Eukaryota > Metazoa > Arthropoda > Insecta > Lepidoptera > Cossidae > Zeuzera > Zeuzera pyrina. The sequence goes on from OU015624.1 coordinate 19,202,766, forward strand.
AGCGCCCACAAGGGGGCGTTATCGCCCACTTTGGGAATGGCTGGTCTAGTGTTTTGATTGAAACTCTAGACTGGATTAGTAACATAATAAACTAAATTTCTATGTGTATTATTTTCTTTAAATTCAAGTCCATTCTCTCCCACCAACATTGGTTTTTGTTCTTTTTCAGATTATTATGGGACAATTGACAATTCCAAGAGCGTGCCAAACTTTCATAAACTATTAAACGGTATAAAATGAGAAAGCTGCTATCACATGCAGATGGATGTACGGACGGACAGATGAAAGAACATTCGGATGAACATAGAGGCGATATTGAAATTATTAGTCGACTGTGTTATCTTACGAAATCCTAGGATAAAATAAGAATTGTGATTGTCTGTAAAGTAAACGAAGCAATTCTAGCTTCTGTGTTGAAGACAAGATTTAATTGCTAAAAAATTTATCGTTTGCAGGTGAATATAAAAGTTAAATATAGCATTATTATTTATTATACTAGTCAGCGCGGGTCGGTTTTGGTCATTAAATTAACACCATTTATATTATTTCAAAAAGCATCAACTTTTCAAGTACCTATTACTTTTCAAGATGCATTTAATGGCACTTCAAAATTGATGAAAATATAGACTAAATTGCTATGAATTGCTATTAAAAAACATAATGTTATACAATAAAATGTTACTCCTTCATTAAAATGATATTAGCATAAAAAAATAAGCGATTCTTTAAAATATTTATAATCAATAAGAAATAATTTAAATTATATCTAAAACCAGAAATTTAACGCGATTACCTTTTTATTCTGGCTTGACGTTTCGACCGAGTTGCATCGGCCGTGATCTCAAGCAAACTCAGCAAACTCAGTTTGCTTGAGATCACGTAAAAACCTGCGGATACCTGGGAACCTCCGCAGTATATACTCTTGCCGCTGGAATGGGCGTCACCCGGGGGTTGACCTTTAGTTCGACTCGTAAACCGAGTCCCCGGTAAAAAAGGGACGATTATGATATGGAAAAATATTTTAAAAATAAATTCGATTTAGGAGGATAGAGAAAGAAGGGGAGAGTAAGTAAGTCGGGAGGAAGAGGCAGTTCTGCGGTTCAGCCAAAGAAGAAGATTAAGAAGAGGAAGCGGAAGCTACACGTGCCAAAATGTTCTGCGATAGTGATAATACTGTCGCCGGACCCGTGACTTCTCACAAGTTTGTTTCAAGTTTTCCTTCTCTTGAACCGACCAATTAAGGCAAGCCCGTCGTCGGTCCGCGCAACTACGACATACCCCCTTAGCACCGACACGGGGGTCGTTTAGCGAGTCTCCAGTCTAGATCTGCAATGTTCAGTGGAAATAGGCTTCAAGACCGTAGTGCGTAGACATGAAGTCTACGCACTACGGTCTTGAAGTGGCAGGCTAAGGCTCTACTTAATGGGAGCTATAAGCACTCGTTAGGCCACCCCCGGTGGCGGGTCATTCACACCACTTGGCTCCAAAAAAAAAACCTAACCTAACTTATCATCCAGAAATTACCAAATTAATATCGTATAAAATTTGGATTTGTAAAGTGGCACTTTAAATCTTGAATACTTGTATCGAATGTTTTGAATAATTCACAAAAGAACTTTGTAAAATTTTACCCAATCTAAACTATCCTGTATTTTTCACAAATGTCTCCCAAACATTTATTATTACCATTACACTACATTAAGTTTTCAGTAAATATGAGATATATTTCCGCAAAATAACACTTGAAACAGTACATTGAACTGTTGAAGTGATAATAATAACAATAATAACTAAACATGTAATAAAAATAATGAAAATTGTAACTATTGAGGTTCTTCAATTAGTCAATCGCTTTTTATTAATCTCTTTGAATAATATAATAATAATAAGAATGAAAACAGTATAATCCGAAGCTTAGTCCTCCGGCGCACAGATAAGTTTCAGTCTTGTTATTTATTTCTAAAATTAGATCAAATTAGATCTGTTCACTGTTGTTAACAAGAAACTAAGAAGACTGCTCAGTTTATGGGACTACGTAACGTAATGTTTAAGCCTGAAAAGCATATAATATTTGTCCTTAATTCATACTTTTTGGAAATATTTTATTTTTTTGTTGTCGTCAAATACATATGACAGAATTTGAAGAAACACGACAAACATTTTTTTTTTTAATTTTTTGAAACTAGTAAAGCAAAACCAACTCCAGAAAAAACGAAAAGATATCAATCAATAACTGACATTTAGTCTTTTATGACTTCAGTAAAGCCTACTATCACTTTACTGGAGAAGTTTTACGATAAGAAAAAACAAATATACTTGTGATTCTTCTTATTAATATGTAACATTGGCAAATGCGCTAAACTGTGCGCCATGCCATAAAGAAAAAAAAAACACCCAAAAGAATCTTTATCTCACGTATATTTATAAATATATCTATTTTTTTTGACTTGTAAACTGATTATTTACTTGTCTAGATAACACATTGATTGCTTGGAAACGCTAAAAAAAATGTGTACTAAAAATGGTAAACTCGCTTCTCACCTTATTCAGTTATTTGAAACGTTACGCATCATTGACATTGTCAATAATAAATTATTATTTCGGTTTTGTGCTGTGAAATTGTGTCGCAAATATGCAAATACATCTTACAAGAACTCAAAAACATCTTTCCATCGGTAAGTCATAACATCTATTCCTGTTTTTTTTTTAAGAAAAAACGATTACTTATTTTCATACGTTTTTTATGTCAGTTAGATTAGCCTGGTGATACCACTTTTGGGAATGGGAAAACCGCCACAACTGTAGTTTTAGGTGTAAAACAAATATTATTACTGTAATTTTATTACGTAATGCTCTGATTAGGTTTTTTCGATCGCCCTGTCTCTAGTTTGACTAATTGAGAGAATGGAACAATATTTTTTTTATTTATTAGACTGTTGTAATAATTATGATTTCAAGCCGCCGTTCGTCGTATAAATATCAGAATAACTATAATCTGCTTAATAATAAAAATTTTGCCAAGTACTAATTTCACTAATTATTAATTTTTTTAGATTCCCTATGGATCCTGTACTAACTAAGAGCTGGATAAGTATCATACGGCAAACAAGAGGCAAAAATTAATGGATATCTCACAACACGTACATTTTAATGCTAGTGACGTTTATTTTACAAATAGGGGTTTACGAATATTAAAAAAAGACCTGTACCATGCAAGGTGTTTAAAAGATAAAAGAAAAAATTATGGCTTAAGTAATGACTATATTAGTCATGTATCTAAAAAATTGTGATAATTGTGAAATTAGCCTCGAGTTATTTAATTGACCATATTATTTACAAGTACTAATTCATTTTTATTTTATTAAACGCTAATATTACTGATATTGTTTGTGTTTGTTTTTATCAGCAACGAATATAGGTCACCAAACAAGAGATAGATAAATATTTACAAATAAGATACCACCATATTTGTAAAACAGACATTATAGCCCACGAAAAAATCCAAAAGAAGAGTACCTTTTTCCAAGAGAAGACATTTTAATTAATATTTTCATATGAGATAATTCTATATTGTTACTGACAACAATAGGGAAATATTGATATATATGCTGTGATCCCCGCTTACACAGTTATTGACATTTTTATAAGAATAAGTACACCGCTGTCACGCCCACACAACCTGCAATTTGGGCCGTTTATGTGCATGTCGATTTTACAGAACGTTCCAAATAGACAAGTAATACAAAGCTTATAAAGTTAAAAATAATTTAAAAACATAAAAGTGCTAACGAAGAAAGATTCGTTTTATTCATAGGTCTGTCAATTGCACCAGCTTAACAGTCTTAAAACATTGAGCTTACCGATGGCGACGAAATATGTGTATTCTCATCCCTTTCTATTATAGGCTTACCCCATATATTTCTTTCAGACTAACAATTCAAGAGGGCGAAATCTACCATATTAGTGGTAAATCTGTGGATGTTACTTATTTATATTTTTTTAGCGGTCATTCCGCTCGAAGAAATATTTTTAAGCTGGATATAAAGATAAACCTATGTATGTTCTAGGTTCTTTTACATTTGTTCAGTGCGTACATCTCAAACATTATTTTTCATCTTTCTCATCACAGGTTTACTGAAAGAAAAATTTCATTATTAGTGTTCGTGTCGTATTTATTTTTAAGCTTTTCATTTTTTTCTTTTGTCTTTCTCTCCTGTTTTCTTGTAAAAAAAACTAAATGACGATTAGGGCTATTAAACATTATTTTAAGCAAGCATTTGCCTGTTCGCTAATCATCTCGACTGTGTGTATGGTATAAGATATTTAGGAAAGTTGTCTTACAACTGCCTATTGTGGAAGCAGTGAATTATCTCGATGAGCACTAATTAAATTTCTTTGCGTCTTTAATTGCTATGCGAAAGGGGCGCTGACTAAAATCGCCAATTCACTGGGAGAATTGTTTTGTTTGTTCAAGCGATCGTGCAAAATTCCGTCTTGTTAGTCGTTTTCTGAGCTTTTGTTCAAAGAAATCGCTTTATTTGTATCTGTTGTTATCTTTATAAAATTAGTATTATGTTGGTTTTGTATGCCGATAGTACCTACCTAATGGTGTGCCATTTTCGAATACATATTTTATTTACAATTGAATCATTGATTACACATCACATTTTGTACAATCAACCGTACCTACCTACAACGAGTGTTTCCAAATTTTAAGATGAAAAGTAAAGAATTTTTAGTCTTAAAATGAGCGTCGCATTTCAAGTATTTATAGTCCCTTTTTTACATACGTGCAGGACAAAATTATAAGGCTTCCATTTTTGCCGTTTAGATACGATACGACATCTTAAATTCATGGGTTTGTGTGAATTCATGTGTCTTTTATTGCGCCTGTATAGTTTTTAAACGTCATAACCAGAACGATTCTAAATATATTCTTCATTTGAATAAAATATACAGCACTAATAGTAATAAGTAATATCACCTACCTATAACATGATGGGAGAACCAGGAGAACAAACAAAAATCCCACAAACTTTCGTAAACTGATAAAATTGTGTTTCATGCGAATAAATGACGATTAAAAACTAAATTTACTAGTCAGAGAAACACATTCATGAGTTCAATAGTTTTGTACACCGATTTGTTGTCTTTTATGCAATTTACTAGTCGAGAAATACACAAATCAGGCGTAGGTTTTAACAAAACAATTAGTTGTTTTTCTGTGCAAAGTTCAAAGATTTTACATTTTCTATGCCGATTAAAACTTGAACACACTTTAAGTCCCCACAATAAACAACTTATTGGATTTTTTATTACAAATTAACTCACTTATGATGGAAAATTTGACGACCTCCGTGGCGCAATGGCTTAGCGCGTCGGAAAGTATTCGTATTCGTATCGTATCTCTCAGTCTGTCCGAAGCTCAGTATGAAAGCTGAGCTTTTCGCTTCATACTAATTGCTATATAAACCGTATTAAAAAAGCTACAGCTGTAACGAATTTTGCCATTAGAGAGAAAGAGAGGTTGTAAACCCCGTTGCAAGTCAACGCGTGAGAGTGAGACGATTGATTACTCTGATTTTTGTTCTGATTATGCCTTGAGAGGTCGTTAGTGTCGATCGGCCGACGCACTGATTGGTCGCGACTTGGGATCAAAAACTGTTTTATTTCTCTAAGTTTGCTGTACTGTTTGATAAAAACTTCGCGGGAATTTTTTAAACTGTTTGATACAGTTTGAAGTTTATATTTGTTACTCATTCTTGACACGTTAGTATTCTATTCTTGACTGAGCATTTTAGTAAGGCAAGCCGGGCTTTTCGGCTTGTATGAAGGTACCGCCACTAGTATGTATGTATATATTATGTTATTCTTTTGTAAGCGCATCATTTGAAAACGGCTGGACCGATTCGACTATTTTTTTTAAATGTTCATAATAGTCCAAAGTTCCCATAATATTGTAGTTTGGGAAAAAAGTGTTTTTTTCTATGGGATTTATACAACTTCAAACAAATTGATTATTGGGATAGGACCTCGTCTTCGTCGTCGAATCAGCTAATCATAAATATAATTTAATGGTATTTTGAGTAGTACAGTATTTGCTCTATTAAGTCACTGGGACCCTATAATCTTTCTGTGCAATCTGCATCGAGGTCGATTTTATAACACAAAAAAAAACTTTTTTTTATGTGACTGTTTTAGAATCAGAGAAATCTAAAAAGCCTCTACCCAAAAGTTTGGGTTTGACTTTTTAGGTTTTTTTGATAATAAAACAGTTATTTAAAAAAATATCAAAGAATAATTGTAAAAATGACTATTTTAGAATCAAAGAAATTTAAAAAGCCTATCCCGATCTTCCATCATCGTAAACACGGTTCTATTATTGTTTCATAATAACATGGATAGAGATAATACAAAGTAAGCAATTTATCCTCCAAAAGTGTTCGTAGAGCTCACGAAAGAGCTTTGAAACGTCATATTTTTTTGTAAAAATGTAACAATATCGCAGTCACGTTCATACCTATCAGCTAAAAACTCGCGAACCCCAGTCACGAGCCCCAGTAATAAGTCACTGTACCCCAGGGATATTATCCGCTTAATTGCTATCTATTACAGGTAAATATTTCTCAGTAAATGAGTATTTAGAACGAAAATTGAAAATAATAATTTTTTAACGACTTAATTCCATTAAGGCTTAAATATTTTTGGGAAGGTTTCTCTTTACCTAGAAGAATATTGAGACATCTAATAACTCATTTATAATTTTATTTATCCACTTAATTATGATTCAGCTGTTAACTCATTGAAAATATAATAAAACAGTGAAATTTATTTACCATTTTATGAAGTTTAGGTACTATTGGTGAATACTTAATATTTTTAAGATGTCTACTAATAAAGTTTTGTTAAATTAAAAGTAAAGTCAAATCAATACATAAGTAAACCCAATTACAAAGTGCTTTTGAACATCAAATCTACTTTAGTTCGGTTCGAAAAGAAAGCTTGGACACTGAGGAACCGACAAGAAACTCAGTCAGGTATAATTCTTTCGACATCTTTTTAACATAGAAATTAATAGAATAATTATACACGTATAGAACACAAAATAATTTATTATTAAGTATTATATATTATTAAACACGATGACAGTATGGTGAATTTCCATTTCCATACTGATCCGAGTAGGATAAGAAAGCAAAACGAATGTTTGAGCTGCTGCTACAACGCACTGGTTGTAAAAATCAGCTAAAAGATAATAATAATTATCTTCAACCTACTTCTAATAATCATTATCAGAAAACTTCTTACTTCTAATAATTATTATTAGAAGTAAGTTGTATAAGCGACGAACTAACAATTTGCCATTATTACTCTGTGAACCTCAAATAAAAATAGTGTGAAACTATCTATGAACACAATAATTACATAAATATATTATCTCATCTTTGCATCAGAAAACTTATGAAATAATATGGAAATAATGTACCAGTGATTGTGGTGTCGATGAAAACTTTTATACCTATCAATATCAGCAGTTTCTAAAACAATACCCATGTTACGTTTTCAAAAAAAATAATAAAATGTAGACGTATGCGCGAAAATGTTTTTCTCGAAATAATGACTCAAAAGTTTCAGGATACACAATTTTTATAACAACCTGGCTGAAGATTTGACATCACAAAGTCAGGAACCTTCGAATATAAAAATGTTATCTGAATAAATCGGTGATGGATTCTTAAACCATATTGTCACAGAGTAAAGATTTTAAGGCAAAGGAAAATTAAAATCGTGCAGTACTAAAATAAATTTAATATAACATTATTTTATCTATTAACTAGCCTTGCAGATTTGGTTAAAGAACTCTGTAGGAGACGGTTGCGGTGACGTCTCCTAATATTACCATTTAAACAAGTTTTATGTAAATCGCTCCGTGCCTCTTGGAGCTTATTTTGGGACTGAAATTTTAAGACGTACCTACTCGTTTTTCTTTGCAAGTTTTAAAGAGGAAAAGTTACAAAGATCTCTGATACTGCCCCTAATAGGATTGGATGTTGTTTTTGAGAATTATTTTGCATTAATTTTGCTAACTTTTTGCTACCTGTGAATCCTTCTATTCATTGTCTTTTAATACCTTAAAATAAATACGAATTTCATTTTTTGTTTTAATAAAAATTTTCCTAAAATTACAGCTGCGTAACAACTTTTGCATCTTTAAATAATTGGTCACTTAAAATGCTTAATATTAGATGATAATATACAGGTATACAGATTATACAGATTTTAGAGTACGCAGGTTCTTTTCTTTTTTTTTTCCAAAAAAAAAAATGAGTTGTATAAAAATGAGGGTCTAATTGCTAGCTTCTATTAGCTGCATAACACTTGTACTGAAATTGGTAATTTTAGGAACTAATTAGGCTGAATAATACTTATATTACTTTTAGTATAAGTATTATATAACCAATGGAAGCAGAGTAATTACGCCTCGGCTTTTATTGGGTATGGAAATTAAGTATTCACTTGTTGTAATATCTTCGTACATGTCTTGTAATCTCTGCCCAAACCGTTATAATACTAGCATCATGTCAACGTAGGTGTATGTATTTCTGTATTGTGCTCGTGACAGCTGTTGTAACGGATGTTATTGTTGCAGTGGAATAGATACTTACTTATTATTTTTACATACTACTAATATGCTTCATTACGATTTTTTAATTAAAAATTTCGTTATTTTGATATTTATGTATCTTGAATGACTAGAATTTTTACTTTGAAAATACCTACTGTTACTTAAGAGAACACTTTTATACTTTTTTTATATCGATATCAACAGTTAAGGCGTTTGTGTGAGTAGATATCTCTAGTGGAGATATTTTAAAAAATATTGTATTCGAAAATTTTAGAGATATCAAATCTTAAAAAAATTTACTTTACGATTTGTCTTAATTCACTGTATCAAAAAAAATCTCAAACAGTCGTCTAATTTATAATCTCAATAATATCATGCGAGTTATATTTAGTCGTGGGTAATTCAAAATATACCAAAATAACTATAATGGAATAGGTAGGCCATTTTGCCAATCATAATTTTGTTAATTTTCTCTAAACTAACAAAAACATTTTAAAAAACACATTATTCGACGTCCAAAAGTTAAAGGCTCACATTTTGCTTAATATACTATTCTCAACCTTATTTGTTCAGCTCTGCCCACCATCTCAACTCGTTAATTACCCGGGAATACCTGGTCTTAAATTATCTTGTATCTAGCCGGTAAAACCCTTAAAATATTTTTTAAACCTGCATTTTAGTATGGCAAAGTTTATAATTTCTTTTATTTAAAATAGCTCTTGTCAGGAAATAGATCAATATTTTACCATTAAAAACCTATTTTTCCAAACCAACGATCGTTGTGTAGGTTTAATTACATAAAACTTAATAAAAATTCTAAGAGAATTCATAAATTTCGAGGAAAGTTCCATTGAAAAATGGAATTTTGAAGTCAAATTTGACAAAAATTTGACCCTGTGTGCTTCGAAGTCTTGGTAGGGGATATGTTCTGCGAAGGATAAATATCATTGGTAAAAGAATAGGAGTCATTAAAGACTTTTATTTATATATTTATTGCGTTACTCATAAACTTCATTGCTGAAAAGTGCTAATGCATTAAATGAACGTTCAAAATCTGATTATCCACCAAAATCTGCAAATAGTAAAACATATCAGGAGTATTATTATACATTTATCGGCACACCCACAATTCTCGCGGGATCACCACCACTCAATAGTTTTCATATATTCTAGAGTTTATACGCAGGCTCATGCTCCATAAGTTTGATAACATATTTGGCGTAAAGGAGCCTTCCTCCTCCTCTGCGTCCCGCATCCTCTTCCATCGGTATTATATGGATACAATGAAAATTCCAGATTTACTGCGACACAGTTAAACTTTTTGGCTATTTGCGTTAAAGTTTTTGTTTTACGCGTGAAGTTTTTATTGCGTAAACGAGTTCGTGTAAATGGATATTACGTTGCTATACTGGCGAAGTGGCGAGAAATACAATTCAGTACACAGCGTGTTCACAAATTATAGGTTTCCTAGATATTTATAATCAATAACAAATTGTCATTTATTCGTAAAGGCATCAAAGTTATTTTATAATTATCTTTTATTTAGTGCTCCATATATCCCCTATTACTATTAAAAAAGATTTTTTCTTTGGTCAAATTTTTACAAATTTCTTTAACATTTATAATAATCCTTAAATGTTCAAATATTTATATCATCAGTTTCTTCGAAATCTGCAGTTTTCATCTTGATATTTCAAGCTAATTGTCAACAAAAGTATTTTTTTCGAGATATTACAAATTCAAGTGTGATGACTGTAGAACATATTTTCTGCAGTCATCATCAAACTTCATTTAGACAGATTTACTATAAAACAGAAAATACTGTTACAAAATATTTCCTACCTCAGTTATCTAGTTGTTTTACTCGGAGCAATTTTTTTTTGCAGTCTCAAAAACAACTAATACAGTTTGTTTAATTTGAAATTATTTAAATTTAATTTAAATTTAACTTGTTTAAATTGTTTCCAAAATTGATTATGTATTGCTATATTTTTAATACTCATGGCGTGCATAACTTTACATAATAAAAATAAATCATAAAAAATAATTGAAGTAAACTTTATACGTGCAATAGTTACATAAAAAGTCTGAAAAAAAAGTCGGAGTAGAATTAAACTACCAAGGTAGACAAGAAAACACTTCAATAGCTCTCGATGTCGTTTTCAAAGAGAGAAATCGAATGCTCCAAGAGTTTTACAGCGAAAAGGCAATACTTGAATGAATAGCTAGAACTAAATGGGGAACGTCTGAGGCAAGCTTCTTTCCTAATTGCACTAAAGAACTAATAAGACGAGCTGGTGGAACAAATACAACCATGCTTTAAGAAGGCATCACACTTATCTGATGTGACATTACAAAAGGTGTCGTTCATGACGCGGTATCAAGTAAAATATTTTTTTTTTATTTATTTATTATCTTAACTGAGAAAGATACGACAATAATTTACATATTTAAAAATCCGTGCTAAGCAGTGTACTTTTATGAACAATAATGATATAAAATAAAAAAAGCCTCAAAGAATAGTAAATAGTCCCTTGGACAACTGAAAGTGTTTTCTTTCTTAAAGAAAAATATCGAAATTTCGTCAAAGGTTAATTTAATATATTAGCTTTATCGTGTATACGAATCTATGTATGAAATTACATAACTATATTGTTTAAGTAATCATTGTCAGGAGTTCAAGGACAGCGGTGGGATAAAATATAGTTGATTGACCCAGAAATTATTTTTAGAGTAACAAAACTTGCAACGGTAATTTGATAATTTAATAGATAATTATCAGTTGATCGATCGGTCGGAAAATATCGGTTATTCGGTTCGGTAGTAAAAACTAGTTTCGCTCAAACACCTATTATTCATTTTTTTGCTCTTGTTCTGTGTAACTGTGTTCTGTGTACCAATGTACAAGGCCGCCCTTATTGTTACTGCTAGTTAGTACTGTCATCACGCATCCAATGATTACTTGAAAACCCAAACATCATAGCTTCACGTTGTATCTCTAACGGGGTAGTCAGAGAAGACGGAGCGCCAAGCTTCGCGGTCCTAACGTACTTCTTTCGTTTCCTCAAATTTCATCATTCTCCTCTCAAACTTTATCTATACTTGAAAATATTACATAAAATCAAAAACTTAGTACCTACCGACCGAGCTCCGCTCGAACACTGTTCAAAGAACACTGTTCTCAACAGCTCAGTGTGATTCCACCTTTATCCTGATGCTGTATTGAGTGGATAAACTAAGACGCCATTTTCTTATAACATTGTGCTTTGCAATACCTTTTAGGTGAAGATAACATAATGGAATACGGTATACACTTCGCTTTGTTTTGCAAAAAAATATTTAATTGTAACTATCATCTTACATAAAATCGAGCAGTTTTGTCATTTACAAACTTAACAAAGTGATTTTATAATTTTCATTGGTTTTTTTTAGATGAAACTTAAATGGTGTAAAATGATGTTTGTGAAAGATCCTGTTATAAAATGAAAAAGTATATACATTCTTATATTTGTGTTGTGAATATAAAGCTAAAATTAGAAAGATTAAATAAAGATTATTATCTTATACTGAAATAGACAAATAAATATCTACCATACAGATTTACTGCACAAAATACATATATCAAATATGATTAATTATTATAATTTTCACCTATCCTCCGCCCAAAATTCAAAAAAATCGTCACGTGTTTCGCCTCTTATTAAAGCATCCTCAGGATATTCGAGAGATCACACTCGGTCAGCTAACCAGCACCATATCGCTGATCGAGTCTGATCTCTCGAATAGAACACTAAACATGAACATAACACCTGAGTCTATACAATACGAAGAATATCAAAATCTAGTTTTATCTAAGGTAATTACAACTTTATAACAAATTGAAATTCAATAAAAAAAATTTAATGATAAGTTGTACAACTTAGTTGAAGTTCATAAAAGGAATAAAAATTGAACATCCCGGCTTAACTTTTTAAATAGCGAACGGGCCGACCCGTGATTTATTGACCTGTGACCGTCCTATCTTCCCCGGGCCGAGGAACTATTTAAATGAGAAAGTTGTCTTCCACGATAACTCCCTTCTATTGAGAATGCCGGAATGCGGGTCGATCTATTGTAGCAATTGAATTATTAGCTCAGGAGGGCAATGGAAAATAACAGAAGACCATTTTTAAATAATAATGGCGACACAGAAAAATACGAAAAGTATTGAAAGATATAACCATATTTTATTTTGCCCTGAGTAGATAATGTCATTTTTTTTTATTTTGAAAACTGAGCTTCGCAGACAGCTACAGATGGAGATAGGCCCGCTGCCTATTTTCACCTAAATCCGTCCGAGTCTATACGATTCTACCCGGTATCTGGCCGATGTCTGCCCGAGTAATTCTGCTGTTTTGCACTAGTCTACTCATGAAATTTCTCCCTCTTATATTTCAGGGTTTACTCTGTGCTCCTAAATTCATCTGATTCTGCTCAGTGTCTGCCTGAACTTTGCTTGTGTCTTTTCACGCTAGTCTGTTCTAGCTTTTTTTTCATCTTTTAATCTTTCTGCGTCTTCCTTGATTCTTTCTCAGAGCCACTGTTAGTACAAATATCTACTTACTGCCAAAAGTGGGGTTGATCATTACGTTATATGTGTGTTTCTCTCATTTCACTTTTTAATTTTCTAAAATATCACCATATAATTAAAATTGAATCATTCGCAGAATCATCGTTAAAACAATGGAAACACATTGAACATTGAACAGTAAATTTGATTATCTCTCACCATTTGATAAGCCGTCATTATTCCTCTGCAATGAACATGCAATAAAAGGCTCAAAACATGGTTTATACCCTAGGATTAAACCATGATTAAACTTACTTGACAGTTTAAAAAAATATTATTTTTGTACGATTTTCCCTTGAAAAGGAAGGCATAGGAATCTATGCCCATAACAGCCGATGTCTTCAGCAATATATATTCTTCATATTATTTCATTAAAACTAAATAAGCTCTTATTTCAATAATTCCGCATAATGCACAACAGCATAGATATTTGGGACGCAAGACTACGCTTATTGTACAACACAATATACATTAGAAACATACGTATAAACGCTTCACGCTGTATCCCTAACGGGGTAGTGAGAGAGGACGGAACGCCAAGTGTCGCGGTCCTTACATACTTCTTTCGCTTCCTCAAATCTCATCATTCTCCTCACACATTTTTACCTAGGTATGCGAGTGCTTTTGACATTTCGTCTACTAACCCTCTGGCTGTTTGATCGATCTGGTTAACGATCTTCATAAGTCAACCTTGGCCTTCCTTGCCTTTTTTCACCACTCACTTTCGCTCTGTAGATTTTCTTCGTCGGTCTTTCATCACTCATTCTTTCTATGTGCCCGAACCATCTAAGCATTCCTTTCTTCATTACAATAACACTGTCGTGCAACCCTGTCATACAACGTATCACTTCATTGCTTATTTTGTCCGCAAGAGTGACACCGCAGATATTTCTAAAAGATTGGATTTCTACTGCATTTATCTTAATTTCACTCAATTTCGGGCACATCTAGGCCTCAGTTGAAACCAATACCGCATTGTGTATGGCCATTTTGGCTGAGTTATATCGAACTCACACTGCCAACTAATATGGACAGAGCATCGTTCACTTTATTGCCAGCTGTTACCCGTTTCTCCACATCCAACTGACATCTTCCATCCCTCGAAAACGCACTCCCCATGCATACCATTCCATTTATTTCTTCTAGACATTTTCCATTTACCCATATTTCACACTTTGTCTGTATATCTTCCCTTTCAAACACCAGAACCTTAGTTTTGTTCACATATTCAATCCTTTCACATCATAATCTTCTCTCGTGCAAGTAACTAGTGTCTGCAACTCCGCTTCTGATGGTACTATAAGCACAGCATCGTCAGCGTACAAAATGCAAATTACAACAACTGTGTCATCACATGTCATACCACTCATACTACCTTTCGATGTCTGAAGGAAACCGTCCAAATACAGCACAAATAGCCAGATAGACATCACGCAGCCCTGTCTGACGCCTGAATATAGTTCAAACCAGGGCGACAAGTCACCATCTAACTTTACACAGGCTCTGTGGGCCCGATATAATGATCTCACAGCCTGCAGTAAGGGGCACTCCACGCCATATTCAGGCAGAAGACTCCATAATTTCTTCCGCACTACTCTATCGAATGCTTATTCAAGATCCACGAAAGCGCAGAAAACTTTCCGACCTATGGCGAAAAACTTCCCCACGATACCGCGGAGCGAGAAAATTTGATCCATACAAGCCTTACCATTCCTAAAACCATCTTGTGCCTCCCACAAACATCTTTCAGAAATGCCTTTCATGCGTTCAGTTAATAACTTGGTATGGACTTTACTTGCTAAGCTGACCAAGCTGATGGGCCTATAGCACACGCAATCTAAATGGGAACCTTACCCTTTATAGAGAGGCACTATGACTGCGGTGTGCCAGTTCTCCAGGACCTCTCTCTTCTGCCAGCAAAGATTGCACAGTTTATAGAATGTATCTCTGACCCTACGACCACCATACTTGATCATCTCAGCAGTCACCTCATCATTGCCCGCAACCTTTCCACATTTCAAACTTGTAATCACTTTTTAATCTCTTTCTGAAATTCAAGAAAAATAGACAATGTAATAAATATAAATACATACACATATATCTAGAGTACACTGATAATTTTACTTAATTATTAAGTTTTATAACAAATTACAACATTCTTTTAAAGTAAAGTAGTTGGACACGTGAATTAGTTTATTCTGGTTTACCGATGTTAAATATTTAATTTTTGTTTTTCTTTACACTACTTTATTTTGAAGGAAGGCTGAGATGCGTTATACTTTTTAATATAAATTAATATCTCTTTATACTTTATTCTATACTTTAATTCAAACAAAGAAAAAACGGCTTCTTAAATATATAAGTTATTTACATAATTTTAAAACTATCATAAACCCAAAAAGGGAATGACACACGTTGGTCTGAGAAAAGCATTATTCCAAGAACAGGGCCTTCACAACAAGCGAAATATAATACAAAGCTAATTATAATCGGGACCGTCACGTCATGTCGCCGCAGATGACTCGACAATGCCATATAACTAACTGTACAATATGCGAGAAACACAGAACCGCACTCTCTGAACAAAGTTAGCATTAAGTAGGCTATTTTCAAAGCATTCGAATCATTAGCCAAGAAAACCAACCAAAGGCTTGTCGAACACGCATTAACTTAGAGCTCCATAGCCATTTTGGGCGAAATAGAAGTTTGATATATAAATTGTTTCAAAAAATTTAAATATATGTTTTCAAAACCTAATTTATTTTTCTTATTTCTTATTTTGAATTACCATTTTACGACTTTGCACCAAACAGCTCCGTAAAAAACGTGCAACAAATAAGCTGTGACCTGTTGACAGATGGACATGACGAAGCCAAGTGGTTTTGCTATTTTGAATACGATATCCTAAAAATTAAAAAATATCCTAAAAAAGAAGTGAGTTTGATGTGGAGAGGCGGGTAGCAGCCGGCTGTAAATTAAACGGTGCTTTAACCGCATTAGTGAGCAATACGAATATATCTAACTCACAATCAGCCGAAATGGCCAACCAGATTGCAATGTTCAGTGTGCAGTGGCAACTGTATTGTACGGTAGTGAAACCTGGATATGTCCAAAATCAAATGAAAGTAAGATAAATGCAGTATAAATGCGATCTCTTAGAAATATGTCACCCTTGCGGACAGGATAAGCAATGAAGATACGCAATATGACAGGATTGCACGACAGTCTTATTGTAAAAGTGAAGAAAGGTATACTTAGATTGTTCGAATACCTAGAAAGAATGAGTGATGAGAGACCGAAGAAAAAAATCTACAGAGTGAAAACTGAAGCCAAGGAAAACCAATGGTGATTTAAGAAGATCAATATGTCGAAAGAAATCTCAAAAGCACCAGCATACCTAGGTGAAAACGTGTGAGAAGAATGATAAGATTTGAAGTGGCGAAAGAAGTATGCAAGGATCACAAAACTTGGCTCTCCGTCCTCTCTGACTACCCCGCTAGAGATACAGTGTGAAGACATGTATGTATGTGTATCCTAAAAATCATACCCTTACCAGAAGAGAAATTCTGAAAAAATATAGTTTTGTTATCCTGCGACAACAACTTGCACTTCGTTTTAAATTTGAATCGCATACCAATATAAAATGAACTATTCATTTGTATGTATCGATAAATATGACAAATAATAATTTATACGTATTTATGTATGAAGACCGCAAATTATTAAAAGCGATCAAAAGAGAATAACATAAAGTAATACAACATATTCAAATTACATGATAAGATTATTACTTATTAGAGTTATGTATGTAAACTTTTTTTCTAAAGTACCTACATTTAGAAGAAAATTAAAATACGAAATAAGCGATACTTTAAGAAATTTACCGTTTTATTAAAATAAAAAGCTTTTATTGTACTATAATATTAGACAATATTTAATTTTATGTCCGAAGCATATTTGAGAATAGGTTATCCCACCAAGTTGAGCCGAATTTTAATCTCACTATTAGGGTAATGTCGTAAATTCATCCAGATACAAACCCACGCTCGCTAGAGGAATTAGTGAGCAAATTAATAGCTGTATTTATTTGAAAAAATATGATATTATTGTATAAAAATGTGATGTACATAACATGGAATTTTAAATATTTATTACGTCATACTAAAACTGTGTATAAATTCTATACATTATAAAATTTGGACGGCATTAAAGGTAACTCGAGTCACTATAACACAATAATTATATCTATGTATGATTGTATATATTGATTGATTGATATACCTCTATAACTTTATGTTTACACCATTTCACATTCAACGGATAGAGGAGCAGCATAAAGGCACATAGTATCACACATTGAAAGATATTTACCATATAAGTTTATTCCTTACACTTTCATTATTAAACTGACGTGCTTAATGCACAATACTAGAGCTTATACATGGCAAAGCGAAACTAAATAACATGTGACAGGCTACTAACCCATCGCTTATTACAGTAGTTTCTTACAATAAGCACCTTGTGCGAACTTCACTAGCTGCCCGGGAGACCTGTGCTAATCTTTCATTTTCGAAGAGTTGATCAGTCAAATATTGACATAAAAAGATTGATTAATTGATCATGGATCGAATCATTCGTTCATTGTTATACAGACACAATTCATTTTGTTTTTGATTGACGTGAAAGAACGAGCGATTATGCCTGTAATCGATCTCAGATTTGATATGACTGACATTTTACGATTTCAGTTTTTTAATTAGATATAACTGTATTTTTACTGTATTTAATTATTTTATTGTAGATATAAGTATGTTTTTACATGTATGTAAACTTGACTAAATGAGTAGTACGAAGATTCAGTCTCAAGTGATAGAATTGATGGACAATACGTTCTTTCAATCATCAATAATCAATTCCTAACTAGACTGTGCGTGCTATAGGGCCATCAGCTTGGTCAGCTTAGCGAGTAAAGTCTATACTAAGGTATTGACTGAACGTACGAAAGGCGTTTCAAAAAGATATTTGTGGGAGGCGCAAGGTGGTTTCAGGAACGGTAGGGGTTGTATGGATCAGATTTTCTCGCTTCGCGTTATCGTGGGAAGGTTTCTGGCTAGGCCAGAAAGTTTTCTGCGCTTTCGTAGATCTAGAAAAAGCATTCAATAGAGTAGTGCGGAAGAAATTGTGGAGTCTTCTGCCTGAATATGGCGTGGAGGGCTCATTACTGCAGGCTGTAAGGTCATTATATCGTGGCTACAGAGCCTGTGTAAGGATAGACGGTGACATGTCGCCCTGGTTTGAAGTCTGTTCTGGTGTCAGACAGGGCTGCGTGATGTCTGCCTGGCTGTTCGTGCTTTATTTGGACAGTTGCCTCCAGACATTGAAAGGTAATATGAGTGGTATGGGATGTGATGACACAGTGGTAAACTGCCTATTGTACGCTGACGATGCTGTGCTAATAGCACCATCAGAAGCAGAGTTGCAGACACTAGTCACGTGCATTGAAGAAGATTGTGAAGTAAAAGGATTGAAAATGAATGTGAACAAAACTAAGGTTCTGGTGTTTGAAAGAGAAGCAGTACAAACGAAATGTGTGATTTGTGTAAATAGAAAATGTCTAGAACAAGTGAATGAAATTGTGTATCTGGGGAGTGCGTTTTCGAGGGATGGAAGATGTGAATTGGATGTGGAGAGACGGGTAGCAGCTGGCAATAAAGTGAACGGTGCTCTGTCCGCATTAGTGGGTAGTATGAATATATCTAACACTGCTAAAATGGCCATCCACAATGCGGTGTTGGTGCCAACTTTGTTGTATGGTAGTGATGTCTGGATATGCCCGAAATCGAGTGAAAGGATGATAAATGCTGTGGAGATGCGGTCTCTCAGAAATATGTGCGGTGTCACGCTTGCGAACAGGATAAGCAATGATGAGATACGCAGTATGACAGTGTTGCACAACAGTGTTATTGTAAAAATGAAGAAAGGAATGCTTAGATGGTTCGGGCACTTGGAAAGAATGAGTGATGAAAGACTGACGAAGAAAATCTACAGAGCGAAAGTGAGTGGTAAAAGAAGCCAAGGAAGACCAAGGCTGACTTATGAAGATTAAATAGCCATAGTGTTAGCAGACGGAAATGTCCAAAGCACTCGCATACCTAGGCGAAAATGTGTGAAGAGAATGATGAGTTTTGAAGAAGCGAAAGAGGTGTGTAAGGAATGCGACTCCTGGCGCTCCGTCCTCTCTGACTAGCCCGTTGGGGATACAGCGTGAAGATATGTTATGTTATGTTTATGTTAATAATCAATTCTTTGAAATGATTGCAATCAAATTACCGTATCATTCACGAACGACACAGGTCAGTAGCGGGCACATTTTATATCATTGTCTCTCTTTCAGACCACCAAACAAGCTGTTACTAAATAAATATTATATGCAGATGCAATATGTACTGCACGTCTTCGACCATACTCTTTAGAAAGAAAATTTTTATGTGCACACATACGTTACGAGTACTTTCATAATAAATAATATCGTGCCCATATAACCATTATTAATAAAAGATATTTAACAGTATTTGCGTTCAACTTCCTTTACGTAATAATTGTGTAATATTAAATGCAAAATTTAGAGATAAATTCTCAGCTCTTAGGATCGAGTCTTTACAAGGAAACGTGAAGTCGAGCCCAAGGAGCACGAACATAAATTCCGGAACGCGAACTGAAGCCAGCTGTTCCTCTGTTTTGGGGAAATAAATACGGATTAGACGCGGCCGGGTAAGGCGTAGTACACAGCTGAAATATTGATCCACCGTGTGTACTTCTCCTTACACAAACTTACGTTGTAGTCCTTACAGAAGTTGAATTTCTTGAATTTTGTACGGTGTTTTATACGCAGTTGAAATGGACAAATTAATTTTAATTCATTGTCAACAATATCTTACTTTATGTAACATTTTTAAAGGAAAATATTTATGAATAATTTCCGAGAAAATTTGAAAATTGTACACAAATTAACTGTATTCGTACCTATTCGTACTCTGGAAATTCAAATTGTATAATATGATTGAACATTGATTTAGTTCATCTTTGATTAATTAACACACATAAAGTTTATTAAAATAATTTTAAAAAACATAAAACACGCAGCTAGTAAAATTTAGCTTAGAATTTTCTAGAAATATAAAATAAAATATAAAAACGATCATAATTACTTGTTATATGGTATATGGTAGTTATATGGTACGAAAAACTAAAATAACAAATTGTGTATTGTCTGAAATTACTCTAAATGATTTAGCGAACAATCGTATTAAGTATCCTCACATCTTCAATAACAGGATACCCCAAGGGAGCGAACAAAGAGTGGCCTTCCAAATTCCTAACCAATTTATTTTCAGTTGATATGTCAGGTTGCTAAAATGTCATCAAGTTAACGTGCATCTGAAAACTAGATAGACAGACCAAGAAATATAATGGACAAAGTCATAATAAGTATAAAGTATTAATAGAATACGATGCATATGTCGACTCAATCGTCGTATTCCAAGAATATTTTCATGTTCTTGTGCAAAAATGAAGCAGGTTATTAAATGTTACTTTTTTATTGGCATTTCTTAGTATTGTTCCATTCTATTTGAATGTTAACAAATTATGTATATATGTATATACAGCTCAAACATTTTTAAGTGAATATTGTTTCATATGAGTTCCATCTATTTAATGAAAAGCTTATGTTATTATTATTATACACTTTATTGCTCCAAAAATTCAAACTACAAAAAATTACCAAAAATACAAACAGTTTTTAAATAATGCGGTACAAAAGGCGGCGTTATCGCTACCTTGAAGCGATCTCCTCCTGGCAACCTTAGATAAAATTCGCAATAACTTTGATTCATTATAATTTCATGTTAGGAAATGATATAATTTTAATCTATTTAACTATTCTAATCTGTTAATTTCATTCAAAATGTTAATATTCTGTTAATGTCAATATAATAAATGTCAAAATTTTATTTCTGTTAATATTCAAAAATCAATATGTATTCTTGCGCTATGTATATTCCTAATGTAGATATTGTTTGTTTTGACAAAAACACGTAGGTTCTTACATGCTAATGTTATTCTATTGAAAATACGTTAGGATATTCTGTAGGTACAGTCGGTAACAGTCGTAAAATCTCAGAATAAGAAACATAATGGACGAAGTCATAATAAGTTGCCGCTTTTGCCACCGCGTATCAAACGAATTTTGTTGTCTCATCTCATTGAACGTAACCATGAGTAAAACAATTAGCTATAGTAAGTAAAGCAACCTCGCACTGTCAACGTGTCGCCTTATGAGACGGTCGTAAAATAATGACAAAATACTTGTAAATCCTAAGTGTTTTAGGTACTAGTATTCACAAAAATAAAAATATGACATGTTCATTTGTGTATCCTTGTACTGTGACCTTCCCTAATCACACGCATTAGCAAAAATCTAGAAAGCCGGTCAACCAAAAAGGACACTTTAAGGACACGCTTTTAGAGCAAATGCGTCCATTGATGCTTGATCCGAGGTAAGTATTTAAATAATATTATTTCTAAATTGATTCAAATGAATTTCGAATTCGACTGTTTGATTTGGTGATTGCAGATATTGACCTTCACATTCGTTAACACATTTTTTCACATAAATATTCGTTTCATTTACACAACAAACGCCCACTGACGATCATTTGCACACAAAATAATTTTATTAATCTCTCACTAAAGGTTAGATAAAGGTCTCTAAAAGCACAGTAGAAGTAAGCATACAGTATTCTATCTCGGCAGTGTCCTAGAGATAATTACCTACGGTCGTTTGGTACGTAAACACGCAATAGGGCTACTGACTTGGACTGAATGTTTTTCTTGGGTTACGTATTTCATAATAGGTACTATATTAAATTGTCACATTATCTTTTAATTTTATATTACTGCAAATTTAATATGTTTTTATTTATATAATTGTACTAGTATTTTATATCTAGTTTCAAAAGTTTGTGAGTTAGTATGGTGGGAATGGACAAAAAAAATACATTTTGTGTGCAGTATAATTAAAAATCAGCAATAAATTAACTAGATCATTATGATAATATATTTCCTACAAATTAGCAACAGAGAAATATTTCCGGTTTCGATATAGATGTATTCAAACATTCATACACTGAACATTATGCTCGTAAACTTGATTGACATAATATTTAGTCAGTAAATGCGCGGGAGCGTCTCACACCGTCCGACGACAACCGCGGCGCACTCGCAACTGTTGTATGTCGAGAAATGACGAGATTTCGAGCGCGTTGTTTGGGAGCGTTTGTATGAAGGTAGAATACTGTATGCTTACTTATACTGTGCTAAAAGTCAGATGTCAGTGACATAATTTATTTTCATACCAACTGAGCTTGAACTCTTATAAAAGCGTTTGGCCAAAAATATTCAAGTATTATATTAAAGCGTACTAAAGAACAAATTAGATTCAATTATATGAACGTCAGGTAATTACAGATACTTTTATAATAAACTAGTGGTCGAAATCCGCCTATAAATATAAAACGAACGCTTTTTTGTCTTGACACACACTCCACAGACTCGAAACAACTCACAGCTCACAAATGACACAAAGTTCATAGTTTGAAACTCATTAAGTCAATCTGTAAATAATTACTTGTTGAAAACGTTTTAAAACATTCTTTGGAGACAATCACTATTCTGTGCGACTGTTTGACCTTGGTTTGGCCAAGATTTGACCCTAGGGTTTGACCACAAACTATTATGTCTTTGACAGTGACAGTATAACTAAAATATGTTTGGCAATGGCAGTATAAAGAAGAAAAATGAATATTTTATTTAATTTAATGTACCTATTTGTAACGCATATAATATTACGTAATATAAATTTTGGCTTTCTACACTTCTTCTCCATATTAGCTTTAACTGTACTATCCTAACCTTGCGCTTTTACGTGCGCGCAAAATGCTTAAAAGAGCATATGGGCTTGGAGCTCCAATGCCTTGAAAACATAGATCAGTACAAAAATAGTGAGAATTTCAATGTAAAGATCTTTACGGACGGCAGTAAGATTGAGGGTAAAGTCGGAGCGGCAGTATCCTTATGGAATTGTACCGTAGAGACTAAATTATTCCTGGCGGTAAACTTGGAGCTCCTGGCCTTGAGCAAGGCAGTTAAGATAGCAAGTGAACGTAAAAAGCAAACTTTCGATATCTATAGTGATTCCAGAGCGGCCTTATTGGTCACCATTAATGTAAGCGCGACTCAGCCTCTGACTATGGAGTCCAGGAAGACGCTTCGACGCTATGTAAAGCGTCCTGTCCTGGATTAAATCACATGTAGAAATAAAAGATAATGAGCGTGCAGATGAGTTGGCCAAAGAAGCCGACCTGCGATCAAAATGGAGGTCGGATTATGATCCCTGCCCAGTCTCTTTCTTTGCCATCTGCATTGATGGCGAATAACTCTAGTAGAGCTGAAGTATTGACATACTGTAAAAAAATGAAGAGATTAATAAAGAGAAATAAATAGGATGAGAAAATTGTGGCATAACTTGTGGCGTATTATTATATGATTATTGACACAAGCGTTAAGACGAATAACAATAAGATGCAATATAGAATTAGGGAAAATCAAGCCTTGTAATGTAATATAAGAAAATATAAAAAAAGTATCTATAAGATAGCGAATGGATGGTAACTAGTAATAAAATAATATAATGTGAAGAATGTTATTAGTTCGTAAGACACAGTACAAGTGTAAGAGTCAGTATCGGTTAATTATATGCAAGAATAGTTAGACTATAAAAGAGTAATAAATAAATAAGGGTGGTTTGACTAGAATATATAGGCAGTCTAAAAAGCATTATTGTAGCACAATATAATTAGTTTAGAATGTTCTTGAATGTTTGAATGAATTGAAATGGGGAAGCTGAAAAATAATAAAAAAAATAAAAAATATGCTTAAAAGAGGTAGAAAGTGTTCTCTTCACGAATTATTATATAGATATTAACAAAGCACATCAAATATTACTCTTATTGATCAGAAATACATATATAATTACGAAACTATTGATGCTGCACATAGCGGTGCGGAGCGATCGCTACGTGCTACGCAGCCACAATACATTTTCATATAACAGAAGCTTTTCTGTAACGTATTACGAAAAACGTCTGTTATAGTCCACAGAATTTGCATCAGATCTGAAACGCATTGATTATCTTTTTTTTTCCTACTACGGCGAAGCAAAATGTTACGCTAGTATATCAATCTCTTTCAGTCGAAACCACTTAATCGATTTCAACGTCGGAATCGGATAACTTAAGCAATGGAAATAGACTAGGTCTCAGATTTCAGCGATAAATTGACAAATAACAGTTAGGTAGCTCATTTCATTTGCAAGTTTTTGTTAAATTGGATGAAGTTTCTGTAAAATATACAGATTATATATAGTTCTATAACTTTTATATTTTAAGAATTTCTGCGTCCGTCGAATAATCTCGATGACATGACATTGAATGATATAAAATTTATAATAGCTACTGAAACTCTCATTATTGATTCTGTTAACAAAATTAAAATACTGCCAAAGTTGATGTGCTATTATTAGACGGAATCATAAGAAGTACAATTGATTTAAACGAGGGAATTGTGTATGTGTCACGACAGCTGCAATTAGTGTTTATTTACCTACCTTGTAAGAGATACAGCGTGATTATATAGCTATAATCATTAATCATGTATTGAAATATTTTTACCTGAATTAAAATAGGGCGCATTTCAAGTAACTATATAAATAAAAGTAACAGTCAAGTACCTTGTTAATTAAATAATACCCGCATGACGCTTTACGAGTTGATATTTACTTCTCTCTGAATACGACTACTTCGTGTTTACACTCTTCTAGAGTACTCTGTAACTAACTACTAGTATATGGTTAATTACACAATCTCCAATTACGGCTCGACTCGCAAAATACTTTCTCTTTATAATCCACTTGAGAATACATAGCTACATTTTAAAATGGATGTGGCGCACTTGATTGTATTACTTTTCAAACTCTGAAAAAAACTGATTTTCTTATTTGCATTCGTTTTACAGTATTTAATAAGAATTAATAATATAAGTACCCATTTTTTTATTTCAGGTCAAATCATTCTTTTATATATATAAAGCTCACTCACTCACTCTCTCAGTCACTCACTCACTCGCTCAATCACTCACTCACTCTTCCTAAATGTTAACCTTTAGGTAATTTTTGCAACTCACTGGTTGCAAAAATGTAATGGCAACTCATGCCATGAACTAAACTACGAGTATCGCAATCTTTATATATTACTAGCTTTTGCCTGCGACTTCGTTTGTGTATAAACTATAGCCTATGTGTTATTCTGATGTATAAACTATATTATTGTAAAGCTTCATCAAAATCGTCGTTTTTGCGTGAAAGAGTTGTAACGTAACACTATTTTGTAGAGAGGTGATTGGAACTCGTGATTGTGAATTAAATTCGTGAAGACATTTTGAATGAATTTTGGAAGATGAAGTGTGAATGTAGAAGTAGTTTTGAAGTTGTTTCGGGTGATAGGACATTGACATTATTTAATTTCCTTTTCATAATCGGATCTTTCCTCTTAGATGAGTAAAAATCCTCTTTTCTGGGAGAGGGTGTACTGTAACGTAACACTATTTTGTAGAAAGGTGATTGGAATTCGTGATTGCGAATTAAATTTTTTATGCCAAATAAAATATGTTTTCCAAAAATAATTAATTTGTTATTCTTGAAATGTTGTCTATAACTAATTAATAACAATATTAAAACAAAATTACATTATTTACAAACATATAATATAAAAAATCGATATACAGACAGATTCTGAATTTATTAATAAAAGTTTTATATAGTGAATTCCAACAATAGACGCACGATAGCTACACCGCGATGCGTTCGTAACATTCATTCTCGAAGAGAACGAATAACATTCATTCTGCTAAAATTGTTTTTTTCACTCACCAGCGCTCACTCGTCTTAGTTGTTCTAAGTACAAATATTAAAAGAAAAACTATTCAGCTATTATAATACGAGTATACGTAATATTTGTAATTTTCTCCAACGTACTATCGTTTTGGAGACAATCTTTCTAAATTTATAATAGCGTAAAATTCTAAATAATGCAATATAATTGTGAATCGAGTTTGATCCCGTACCGGGAACTCCGTTGGGATTGGACTCTGCCCCTTCTACTTACATCGCAGGCACCAACATGAATCACCAAGCAACAATAATCTACCTACAGCGCGGCTGTACGTGTTGCAACATCGGCCATACCCAGAAAAGGAGGACAAGGGGAGTACGGTGTCGCGAAAGGACGGTGACCGCAGTAGATCTAAACTCATCGCTAGCCTGATCCACGACCCGCTTATTTTAATTTCTAAATTATGACTAATTCTTCTTAAATAAATGTAACTAATTTTTGTCTTGACTTAATTCTTTTTTTTAATTGAATTTTTTTATCTTAATTTTTCTTAATATACTTATTTTGCTCCCTCAAGCTCCCCTAAGGAGTTCGAGGTGACAGAGTAACAAACATCCAACATTCATCCTCACAAACTTTCACATTTATAATATTAGTAGGATCTATAATCAAATAAAGTTTAAAAGAATTAATAATCAAATGAAATGATGTTGTAATATACTATCTATTGACAACAATGTTAAACCAAATTAATTAAACATAAAATTGATGCGCACTACGAATGTGCTCATAATAGCCACATCTTGTTAACATAGATCGGTATTTTCACCAGACAAAGAGGTAGAGATGAAAGATTACTGAACTTTTGTTTGATGCCCTCTAAATACGATTAGCTGTGCAAACTATGTGCAAGCGTCCAGAAAATCCTTTGAAGTCAATGAAAAGAGTAATTTGTCTTCGAGTCTTGCGTAAGTACAACTTACATGCGTTTTAATGAACAAGTATTTAGCAGATGAAAAGTTTATGCGCTACGTACAGTTTAAAGTCTGTATAGTTCTCAATCACTTCTTTTTTTATTAACGTACTATGTTCCTGGTTCCTGGCGCGTCAAACCTTATACTGTAGTGTTAGCATGTAATACAAAATGTATATGCAATATACATTACAATATTACAAAGAAAAAGAGTGGATTTCATCAGTCTGTTCATATATGGAGGGTAATCTCCAGAACTGCACCTATTTGAAAAATTATTTTACCATTTGAAAGGTACATTATTCCAGATGGACTTAGGCTGTATATTATGTATTCGACTCGAGCGAAGTCGGAATAGGCCGCTAGTAGAAAACAAATAAACTTTCAAAAAAATATCGAACGCCCAGTTGTAAGAATGTGCATTTAACTTAGAGCCACAATATTGATCAAGCTGCCACTTTTTAGAATAATATCAATAAAGCCATAATTATTTTTAATGAGGCATCAACTTTAATTGACTTTCTTGCAATCGAGCGTAAGTATAATTTAATATGTATAACTTTCTATTAGTTTTTCACTATTTTATGAGCCTCTTATGAAGCAGCAGAGTCAGAAGCAGATTTTCTTCAGAGTTTTTAGTATAGTCAAAAAACTTGTTATCAAGTTTGGGGACGGAGCTGAGCGAAGCAAAAATGTTAATAGGGTTATTCACTATTAGAGTTGAGTCCAAACATAATTTTACTTAAACGATTTATTAATCCCGAGAAATAAATATAAATACAGTATCAATCTATTCTATACCACACCCGGGCTGCGACTGCGGAGCGAGCAGACGCCGCGTTGCATTTTTGCTTAGCTCAGCTCCGTTCCCACATCAAGCAAACTCAATTAAAAAACTATTAACAATCAAATGACAAATTTAGATTTCTTTAAAAAAATAAACAGTCAAGCAGTCAAGCTCGTATCGCATTTACGTAATTTGTTCCTTACTGTCAATTGCAATTGCTAACTTTCTTTTTATGTAAAACTAGCGACCCGTCCCGGCTTCGTCCGGGTGGTATGTTGAATGTTTGTAACGCACCGAATTTCTTTTACTGAGATTTTCGTACAAAAATGTTCGAGTTTTGCGATAGATTTTCCCAAAACTTTCTGACATACAAACCTTGTCCTGTTAATGACGAACACAACTAAAAAAATCACCTTAAACGGTCTAACCGTGCTTAAGTGATTTTTATTTATGTAGACTAACTGAACAGTTTCTATTTAAATTGGAAATTTCTAAAAAACCTTTTCGTATATGACTGATAAAGAAATCAATCAATCCTATTCGAGTCCATGTGTAACATACAGACTAATATCGATTTTCATAATTAAATAGGTAATTAAACATCTAATACAAGTCTAATAATTTTCCTGCAACGTACGCCTATTCTCAAAGGCCTTGGTTTTTTTATATTTCTTAAAGAGATGCTTTTAGGCATAAGGTTAGGTTTAAAGCATAAGGAATTTTTAGACTTTTACGAAAAAATTAATAAAAATAACAACAAAGGATCATCAACATTTATAATTTTTGAATTTGTGATAAAGATTTGTTATTTGATGTACCACAAAGCTAAAAATTTAATGGTTTTAACTTTCTACCGAAGCCCCAAATCTAACCACCATAAATCAAAACATAACTTTTAAAGTTCACGTTACTTAAATTAGCGTTACTATAATATTATAAAGTGGTAAACTTTGTTTGTTTGTATGTAATGGATAAACTCAAAAACTACTCAACCGATTTCAAAAATTATTTCACCTATAGAAAGCTACATTAGCGAGTAACATGGGCTGTATTCTATTTTCAAACAATTATATACCCAAGCGAAACCGGAACCGGTCGCTAGTTCATTATCATGTCCAAATAGCTGTTTAAGTAAAATACTCCGAGAAAAATGACTACAACAAATAGAAAGACAGACAGACAGTCAGATAGACAGCGAAGCGATTCCATAAACATTCTTTCTTTCCCTTTTGGAACAAAATGTCTTCTGTTACTTACCAATACGAGTCCAGACCGTAAGGAAAATTATCTGTTTCTCTTATTTCAGACCACGGTTTCAGAACCGCTTCCTAATAAGTACTACCGTTACATTAAAATACAAGCACCATAATCACTGTACAGTTCAAATAAAGTAGCACTGTTCGTTGCCTCGGCTAAGTATAGAGACATGAAGTTCACATCAGTCAACGTTCTAAAATAAATTCAGAGCAATTTGAGGCTTCTAACTTGACTAAAGATGCGCTTTGTCTACAACGAAACTGGCTAACTTTAGACATACTTGCTCATGGATGACACTGCATACATACAGTATATAAGTACTTGGGTTGAAATTATGCAAGATCTTAAATTAAGTTTCACTGTTTCAAAGGTTATATACGTAAAGTCTAATTTACATTTACTGCGCAAAGAACTTAATGAATATAAATAGTGCAGAATAAGGTTATTTACACATGGTTCTTTAAACAGATATTTAACATGAACTGGCATGTTGATAAGAAAATTCATTTATTATTAGGAATGTTCTGAGGAATTGTTCAGAGTACTGCCCGGTGCTAAATTCCATTACCGTACGTCACGCAATAAATAGACTGCCCTTACATGCCCACCACCTTGACGCATGGTGGTCTACAACTGTGCGTTTTTTAATACATTTCCTACCACTTACGGCAATTTTGTGAAACCAGCCTATAGCGGCGGTATTCTCGGACTGTTATGACTTAGAGACCTTCAAGAAACAACCCTACTATATCCTTAAAAGCCCGGCAACACACCCGTTATTCCCAGGATGTTGCAGGTGTCCATGAGTGGCGGTGATCATTTTCCATCAGGTGACTCCCTTGCTCGTTTACTCCCTCCGCCATAAAAAAATAAAAAAAACAAATAAAAAATTAGTACCTTATAGGGGTCCCGAAATCGATGGATAAGTCCATACTTATATTATTTTGGATTGGACAGAATATTAAGCATCCAATTATAAAAGTTTCCGGGTTCAATTTCCGGTCAAGTCCTCAGATCAACATAGGAAACGATTTTTTTTAAATTGTCTCGCTTCTAGGTGCACTGAGAGACGTCCCTAGTAGTTATCGTCTGGTTCTTATAACGCAAGAAATGTCCTAGTTTGAGCCCAGATGATCGATGTGTATTGTCTGGCGCATAAAAAAACACCACCCTTAACAATATATGTTATGACTTACAGAAAGCAAAGTGAAACTAGATGGTAACAGCTTGTTAGCTCTTCGCCTAGACAGAGAAGATTTTTTTAGTTGTGTGATACTATAATTAAAGCCTATTACTTACCTCAGAGTTACACAAACGCTGTATTTGTATAGAGATTATTCATTAGAATTGAAAAATTCGTTTAAAATTTTATTAATGTACGTAGATTTTCTGTTTCTCGGCTCCCATGAGATTACTTTCTCTCATATTCTCACGTCATGTACTTTAAGTATGTTATAGCCACCTTATAGCTAGTGTTCAGGGGCTGTCAAACCCGAGACCACGCTTGGTGCGCAATATTGGTGCCCGTAATAAGTCGAGAGCACGTTTTATATTGCTTGCATGCAGCCAGAGATGGCACTCTATTTGTGTCGCTTAAGGCGACGGTAAACAAGGATATAGTAAGAAACTATTTATTATGGATATGACGTAATTACATAATTATGTGTACTACACATATGTGTTTTTAGTTTTTCTCAAATAAAATCGAACACATCTTCTTCCACGCATTGGTGTGGGAAAGGAAACAAAATATTGAATGTACCAGTTGCTTACTTTTCCGTAAAGGTCGTAAAAATCGGACAATCGAACTATCCCTTGGGCGACTTCTTAAAAGGAAGTTATACATGTTACGGATCAGCAATTTGTTACTGATTTCGCTTTGTATCAAACTTCGATTTTTCAAGATGTAATAATTACATTACATCTTGATACATTGTCCTATCGTCTAGCCCAAATAAAAAGGGAAACAGCGTATAGCTTCAATTCAATCAATTAGCATATTGGCACAAAGTTTTCTTTCTTTATCAGACCAGGATACCCGTCCATATATTAGACCACACTCTTAATAAGTAAAAAATGATTATTTGAAACTTTTCGTATACATATATCATACGGTCTCAGAAAAAGAAGTTCAAGAAAGAGGAAAGCTCTAGAATTTTGCTTTGTAAAAAATATAATATGACTTAGTAATATTGAATAGATCCGAAAGTTATAAAAGGATAATCCAAATAGATAACAAATAAGAAGGTTTCGAAAGTTGCAATATTTGAAGTGTACATATTTGAATCATACAAAGATTTCGTTGAGTTTCGTACAACAATATGTAAGCGAAGCATTCATAATTCGTTATTCGTCGCCGATGTTCGAGAATTTTCGGGTGCATTCGTTGTGAACACACCTTATTCTTCTCTTATCTTATCTTATTCTTCCATTTTCAGACTTTGTAAGAGTCCAAAACTTAAATCTGAATCGACAAATGTCACCTCCGATTAATTCATAATAAATCCCCTCGGAAGTCTAGAATATAGCATTACTCAGTGACGTCGGGTTGGTAATTTGTTGTGGTTTGGTTTAAACCAAGTTAGGAATGTTATATTAGATCAATTCTTGGCTCTATCTGCATTTTATACCGCAATATACTTTAATCAAAAACACTGCAAAATTTCTGCAGAAACAATTGCCTTAATATATTTTTAAGAATAAGGAATTATACGTAAAGAAAAATTCCTTGAGATAGTTTGCGAAAGACAAAAAGATATGTGTGAATGAGTAGTATTTTAAAACAGAATAAATTTTAATTCTTTTAAAATCATTGTTTATAATATTATATTTAATTGTTTTAACCACGCCCTAATTAATCTTATATTTTCATAAATTAATTTCATGAAATGTCAAAAAACCTTTTCTACTATATTTGTTTTAGCATAGGAAATAATAAAAACAAGACCAATAGATTGATTTCAAAATGTTCTAAATTAATTATTCAATTCAAACACGAATTGCAGTCTATAATGCATTTCCAACCAATCTACCAAAAATATTTTTTAGTGTTTCATTTAAACTCTAGGTTCCCAAACTTATTTTGTCTACTGAGTCGAGAGCTCATGCAGTCGTTGTCTAAGATGCCTCCTAGCTAAATGAAATTACAAATCACCCCCCAGGCTTCTACACCACGCCCCCATTTTTTTCTGGGTCTCTTACCGCCCCCCTTTAAGCCTGCAGCGCCCACAGGGGGGCGTTATCGCCCACTTTGGGAATGGGTTTTAAACTATAAATATTATATAATTTTTGACATAAATTACTAACCAACTGGTAAAAAGATTGCGAAAAATTTTGTTTCGTATAAATGTTACCTAATTAATATAACATCCATTTCATCTAAAATCACTTAAAAAGCTTTTTTCACTTTATAGAGATCTTCTTAGTAAATTAGATTAAAACAGGCTGTTTTCGCTTAAGATATTTATAAGTATTATTGTTGTAATTTATTTATGACTGCCCCCGCCCCGTGCGAAAAAAATTTTATCCAGAAATTTTTTTGAAAATAAAATACAGCCCATGTTACTCGCTGATATTGTCTTTCTATAGGTGTAAGAATTATGTAAATCAGTCGAGCAGTTTTTGAATTTATTCATTACAAATAAACAATCAAATTTTTTCTCTTTATTATATTATAGATATAGAAAGAAGACATTAAGTACCTTCCTATATGACTACCCCGTTAGGGACACAGCGTGAGGATATGTGTTATGTATGTATGTATGTGTGTGTGCCTGTGTGTTTGTGTGTGTGTGTGGGTGTGTGGGTGCGTGGGTGTGTGTGTGTATTTTTGTGTGAATCATGTTATTTTCTTACTAAATTACAAGTATGATTTTACGAAAATATTTAGTTAGGTTACAAGTAACCCAAAAGTTTAGGTGCAAAAGCGACGTCCACTACAAGTTGACATAATAGTGATTTGTGGAGCAACTTCAAACTTCGCTCTCCCCCCACTTTGGCAACTCTCGCTCACACCCAAGAGAAATAAAACTTGACTCCTACTTTCTTAACGAAATGATTACCTACGTGTACGTTGTCAGCCCCATTTATTCGAGGGTGGATTTTATTTACTTTCGTTCCCCGGCGGATAATTCACTTTCTAAGCATCGCGTATCGACCAACTGGGACGCATAAAGTATTTCTGCTGTTAAAAAAGTGAGCTCACGATGACGTGTTGGTATTTGTAATTATATGAACCAAACACGACAAAACATTTCTGCATTCGGTTATATAAATAATATCAATATCACAAATGTTTTATCCATAAGCAAATATTTAAAATAAATGTTTAGTTTTGGTATTTGTTTTTAAATCTGAGAATCTATGGACATTTATACTTTTTACACTACATAACCTACGTTTTTAATTCAATTACACTTTACAAAAAAACGATTACAAAAAATCGAATTCAGACGTTTCTAATAAAAAATATTATAGACTAGCGACCCGCCCGTCTTCATACGAGTAGAAATTTTTCTGAAAATAAAGTACAGCCCATGTTACTTGCTGATAATGTAGCTTTCTATAGGCGAAAGAATTGTTGAAATCGGTTCAGCAGTTTTTAAGTTTATCCATTACAAACAAACAATAAAATTGTTCCACTTCATATTATTAGATTGAGACGAAGAAAAATAATATTAAAACACATATCATTTAAAAATAATAATTATAAATAAATAGATAATTCACCAGCTACAGGTACTTTGAATAGTACTGAACAACTTTCACACGAAAAAGAAATAGAAAACATTAGGTAGTACACAAAAATGCAGAAACAACAACTTATGAAACCACTTCAACAAGAGCCCAACTAACTCGAATGAAAAGTTCATAAGAAATTCTGTCTGGCATTTTACGTAGCTTAGCCTTTTGAGCTTTTAAAATATTTTTAATACTTTATGCTTTCCTAATAGTTTTTTAGGAATTATTATGGTACCTACCGCTAGAACACTCATTTAAATTTACATTATTTTACAAGGAAATCGCCTTTGAATGTGACATGCGAGTATTAAATTCTGTCATTAGTACAATCGGGATTAAATGTTCGCCTTCAATTAAGGGTTCGCCATCGTACTATTGTAAAAACAATTTTTTATGCGAAACACTATTTATCTGCTCTCGCTATTATTACATAATGTTATGTCCAAGCAAAAAGTGTCCAGTAGTGGGGTGTTGAGTTAAGACTAGTGTAAGGGTAATACATGAGATGCAATGTCTTCTGCAAGATTAATGCAATTAAAATCTGCAGAATATAGAAAATTATGCAAATGTAAGTGAGTGAACGATAGGAACGAAGATAAATAAAAATGCAACTTATCCGATCCGCGTCTAATTTAACACTGACTTGAAACAAAGAAAATTGCATATTGCATATTATATAAACAAAGATATTAGGTCGCGACCAAAGTACAATAATTTGATGCGCGACAAAACTGCAGTTAATGCAATAAATAAAGTAATTACAAAACCATGTACGTGCGTCGTACAACTAGATTCGAAATTTAGAAGAGTCAATTGATAATAAGGATTACAAAAATATTTGAAAACTGGCTCATTTTTTTTTGAGACATTTAAAGTTGAAATTGAAAAAGGTTGTTTTGAGAAAAAGCATTTTTAATCACGCCACTGATGGTGATACGCACAGGCAAGCATGTTATGTATACATTTGTAGATGACGTTATTGTTATTATTTAACTTATTACATGTTAATCATGTTTTTAGTCTACATAAAAGTGGATGTTTATATATGTATTCACTAAACTCCGACACCGTTTGATCGATCACCATGAAAGTTGGCACGTACACGTATTTTTTCATAGGTAAGGTTTTTGTGCTATCCCCTTTGTTGTAAGTCGTCACCACACGTATGAATTCGCGGGCAAAAGCAAGTTAATCATAGGAATGAACTTAAGGCGACGCATTGATAAACAATAATTTAAAACTAATCGTGTACCACAACTGTCAAAATAAAGACAATGAAATGGAGAATCAGGTTACCAAATATCATTTTCATACGTTTTGTAGTCATTTAGAAAAATTGAAATCCCTACGTCAAATATTTCCAATGCGTCTCCTTAATGTATTTTGCGGCGCAGGTAGTAAGGTGAACTTAAGGATGAGGCTTATTATAAGGAACTTATAAGTGATGGACTAGCAATCTGACACTTATAGTTTCTATTTGCCTTATTTTATTAGTCCAAATGTGTTATTAATGCATGAGGCGTCAAAGTATAAATTTGTGGCTGCATGATGTTCTAGTTAATAATAATAATTATGCTCTAGACAATTACATAGATTGCGTGACCTCAAACTAAGCAGTAAGCTTATACTATAGGTACCACACAACAAACTCTGGGGAAGTCCCCAGTAACACCCAGACTCCAAGCCAATTTAGAAAAGTTCGTTTCCTAAATTGACCTGACCGGGGATCGAACCCGAGACCGTAGCTTGGAAAGCAGATGCATATGGCACTGCGCCAACGGGCCAGTCAAATTTAAGCCAAACGGGTAACAGTGTGAAATAATATTATTTTCTGTCCATTTTCATTTCCCTCTTTGTACGAGTTAACAATAATATACAGATGTGTTAGCAACGCCGACGAATAAACAAAAAAGGAACACTGGCGCCCTCCAGCAGGGCGCGACGGTGTTCGTGACGTTGTCGAGAAGAACGGCTGACTGCTTGTTCCCCAATATCGCTGCTCGATTATTAAAAGTCAAAACTCGAGCGCTCCACCTCTCTCCTTTGCTTTTTACCTTCACGACTACAGCACGAAGTATTTGAATACAAATTAACTAATTATTAATTGTTAATCGAGGAAGCGAAAGAAGTATGTAAGAACCGCGATGCTCGACGACGACAGTGTTATTGTAAAAATGAAGAAAGAAATGTTTAGATAGTTCGGGCACATAGAAAGAATGAAAGACGAATAGTGATGGAAGTCTGACGAAGAAAACCAACAGAGCGAAAGTGAGTGGTAGAAGAAGCCAAGGAAGACTAAGGCTGAATAATGAAGTTCAAATAGCCAAAGTGTTAGCCGACGGAAATGTCAAAAGTACTCGCATAACCTAGGTGAAAATTTCAGGAAGCGAAAGAACTATGTAAGGACGCTTGGCGCTCCGTCCTCTCTGACTACCCCGTTAGGGATACAGCGTGAGGATATGTATGTATGTGTATTGTTATTATAGTAAAGTTTGGGGTATTCAATTGCTATCGTATTTAACTTACTATTTAATTCTATTCTATTCTTTAATTGCTATTGTATTTAACTTACTATTTAATTCTATCGTAGATTACATTAGAAGTGGTATCAAAATGAAGAAAAGTCCTACGCGTCATGGGTCATGACCAAGCATAAAAACCGACATGAAGGTAATCTGTCTAATTCAAACAGCGGTTGTGGCAAACACCCTATGTATCGGAAACAAAGAAAGGTATCGCGTAAAACTGTTACTAAACCGTGAGTACAAATAAAACTATTTTATCGAGAGCTAACGCCGGAGCTGGAAGTAGAGGCACAAGTAACTTGCGTAAATCTATTGCAGAGACTGTTAGTAGTTTAATTACTGTAATTTACTTGTGTTAGTTTAATATGACCGGAGTACTAGATCAAAATAACAAGTCTGAGCTCTGAAAAGATACTTAAATTGGAAACATGTTTGGTCTTATCAAGGATCGGAACGTATCCTAAAGCTGAAATTGTCCCTAATGAGTATTGATTTACGGGTAGCCTAAGCCTAGTGATAGATAATTTTCCGAATTTTTTCAAAATATAAATTTCAAGAAGTATTCGGGAAAACTTTCGAAAAATTTCAAAAATGGAAAAATATAAAAAAAAATATTGAAAAATTTCAATGACCCATAATTACCTAAGCCTAAAGGCACTCGTATTTCAGGCGTTTCCTAAGCCCTCAAACAATGTTTCTGGGTTTGGGTGGTCTGGTGGGTAGTTCATCACAACAAAATTAGTGGCATCGATAGACCATCTGTGATTTGTTACATTTCAATATCATGTTAATGAGGCTCTATATAGTCTCACTGTAACTCTTTGCGAAGTTGATGTCGAGTTATAAACCAAGTGATGGTGCACAATATAGGTGAATAGAGGTAGTCGGAGGTAGTTCAATGAATTCTAAACGCCGAAATTCAAAATTAAATAGAGATATTGTAGTGCATTCAGAAATGGTATATCTCCAACCGTTTCCACGAACTTTCATTGGTTAAATATAGTCCAAAATGAATATTTAAGTCACTGATAAATTCAGTGAAGACAGTATGTCTCGACCTTTTATTAAAGCAACATATAATTATAGTATTGTAGTTTAATGAATCTTTGAATGTGATATTTTCATAAATTTAAAACGTGGTGCTTAATGAGTTCCTAAACGTGATATTTTAGTAAAGTCGAAAGCAGTATCCATTGATTTTTTCTAGAACATGGTATTCTAGTGAGTTTTATACTTATTATTTATGTTTTAGTGAACGTTCAGTAAGTTTAATAGTATGTTTTATATGCAGTGTTATAGTATACGCAGTGGTATAGTGTGTAGGAGTATGTGTGGATAATATTATGTTTAATAAAGTGTGGTAATACTGCTTCAAAACTATGGTTTCCTAAGTCTAAAGGATACGTTTTAGAATGTCCCTATTGGTGCCGAGATTACTTAATGACTGTTCCCTTAAGAGTGTCCTAAGCCTAAAAGAGCTCATAATGTTAATTTCAGGCGTTGCCTAAGCTTAATGGAACGTCTTGGTTTTTGGTAGTCTAATAAAATAAGACTACTACTTCAAAACGATGGTTACCAAAGTGTGGTTTTTATAATTGTTTTGTAAATCATGATGGGCCGAGCGATTTGGAAATGGAAGGTATAAATAGAAAATAATAATATTATTTATGTTGT
This sequence comes from Zeuzera pyrina, assembly GCA_907165235.1. NCBI lineage: Eukaryota > Metazoa > Arthropoda > Insecta > Lepidoptera > Cossidae > Zeuzera > Zeuzera pyrina. The sequence continues at coordinate 19,240,964 of OU015624.1, forward strand.
TCGCTTTCTATAATTAAGAACAACGTTTAGAGCCCGGCGCCAAGGGTAGTGATGGGAAACCTTCAGCGAGAGGTGCCTGAGGGCAGGCACGTTGCATAATGGCCGTGTTAGCAACACCGACGAATAAGCAAAAAGGAAACACTGGCGGTCTCTAGCAGATCGCGACCGTGTTCGTGACGTTATCAAAAAGAACGATTGACTGCTTGTTCCCTACTACCGCTGCGAGATTATATAAGTCAAAACTCGAGCGCTCCACCTCTCTTTTGCTTTTTACCTTCACGACTGCAGCACGAAGTGTTTGAATACAAATTAATACATTATTAATTCATAAAATTAAAGTTTGGGGTATTCTATTGCTACAGGTATCTAAGTTACCATTTAATTCTATCGTAGATTACAGGTGACAGTAGACTCCTTTTCTAATTTAAGTACTTTTGTACTATAGTACCCACTGTAGGGATAACCGCAGTTCAGTGGTTTGAAGACGCTTTCCAAGATAATGATCCGAGGTCAATGAACCTCACTCATAGCATTAGGTCGTGATAAATCTCCACATAAGTACAAGTTATGCTCAATTAGAATAATAACCAAGAATATTAATTGTTGGCACACAGACGCAATGATATTTTAAAAGGTCTGTACCTATACATCAAAACTCATTCACACGACTGTCCTCTAGTTCGTTTGTCACAAATCGACAATCAATTTTTGTAAAAACATGGAAAATCACAGTCGAATTCATAGAAGTTATAATCTATTTATAATAACAGTATTTGTAACACGAATACTTAAATTCTTAACTTATTGACCAAAGATAAATACATGCTATCTTTGCTCCATGTTGTAATTAGCTCAAATTTACGAAGGCTTCGGGGCATCTGGGGCTTCTTTAAATCTTCTGTATACTCAACGTAACAGCCGATCTAATCCGAAGTTTGACGAAAACTATCGATCACTTAATTACGCGGTTTCACGACATGTCAAATGTGTGAAAAATCATCAGATGACACAACTTTAAGTTATCTTCTCTCGTTCGTAATTTATATTCATTTTTACCAATGACTAAGGAAATTAATTTTTACACAGTTAAAATGGTTGCAATTAACAATATAATGTTGATTCATTCAATTGCTCAGCTATTGTGGATCGTAACACACAACCAAGGAAAAAAATAGTATATCGTACGAGAGCAGATTCTTTTATTATGGATGATATCGAGTTCAAAAAAAGGTATTGATATAATAAAGAAACTGTGTGTCGTATAATAAAATTTCGTAATGAAATCAGACGCTGTCCAAAAGGAACTTCAGTATCTCCCAAACTACAAGTTCTCATAACTTAGCGATGTTGGGCAAAAAATGAGGCAAGTACCCATTTTGAAATTTGCAGTTGCGGTCAATCTTTGCGAATAGGATATATGAGCAATAATGAATAGTTAATAATAATTTTCATTTTCTTAGATACAAGACGATTCTGCAATATATTATAACTGTATCTCGCAAAAAGCACAAAATAAATTATCACAACGTAAAATAAAAATTATCACATGCGAATTTCTTAATAGTCAAACCATCATTTCATATTCGACTAAATGCAAGAGACCTGTCACCTTCCTTCGAAGCATATGTATGTACTAGTTATTGTAATTAGTAGAGTAATAAAAAAAAACGGGATATTTTGTTTGTGGTAGGACAAAGTGTAACGTTACCGCAATTTATAAAACTGTTTTAACCAAAATCGACTTGCAATTGGTCTATGAATCATTGGTACATACAACACATTTTAAAGTCTAAAGCACATTTTAACTACAAAGCATTGTAAGTAAATTTGACTGTCAAATTTTGGTAAAAGTACACTTTATTTACCCACATTTTTTTTTATTTCAAGATAATTTTCTTATTTTAAGAGTCCGCCTATGCAGACTTTGGTGCCTTTTATTACGTCTGGATATCTAAGAAGACTGAGATACAAACAACTTCAACATTTTACCTTGAAATCCTTACACGTGGAAACGTGATTGGATTATAAAATCTCGAAAAAAAATCCAGAAAAAACCCTGTTTTGCACAAAGAATCGATGGCATCGGTAATTATATAATCTCAAATCTCTAAAACCAATTTTTTAAATGGTAGTGTAGTTTTTTTGCCAATTACAATTATACAAAAACAAATGTTGAGATCCTAGAGAATGTGATCCAATCGTAACTGCGAAATTCAACTTTATTGTTGTCACCATAAGGCGAGGGTAATGAACAAATTCAGTTGTGCTAGGCTACATATGCAGACTCTTAGTACAGGCTACGTCTTATTTACAAAGTACATTACATTTATCCCACCCACCTACACACACACACATAATTATGTCGCGAAAGTTAAAATTTTAAAATATTTTAAATAACATTTTTGACGAATAAAAAGGCCTAGATCCTGTAGACTTCTTTAAATTAATTTTATAATCATGTCATTCTATAAAAAACATGGTATGCAAATATTGGATCTCACTCTTTACCAAATTGTTTAATAGAAGATTTTCCTGAGTATGACCGATAATGTACTCGTATGACCATTGTTTACTCTAAATATAATCTATTACAGCGACGGATCATCACGGAGCTTATTAAATTCCATATGCAAGATTAAGAAAGGTTCAAGCTAAGATTACAGGCACTAAGATAACCGGCATCTGCCGCCATAATCACAGTAATAGGGCAGGTAATAACATTACTTGAAGCCTCCAAGGCTGTTACACACACGTGTTTCCAACTGTGCGTATTTATTACACAACTGACGCAATTTAACCTCTTGAGTTTCTAATAATCACTATCTTTGCTTAGGATATGCTCCGAGAAAATGGTGTAATTGGAACATTGTTTTGAATACTTTCGAATCAAATGTTTCTGCTTTATTTTATATATATATTAACTTTATTTCAATTAACTTCAATCACAATGGACATTCTTTTGCAGTATTTTCTTCTTTTGCAGATAAAATCGGACACATTGTGAATCATATCGGTAAGGGTAGGTGCGTACACAGTTTACTGTTTGATATGGATAGATTAGAAACTAACGAAAATTAATACGTTATATTGTAAGCTAATGGTGTTCACAATCTTACGGTGACATATACACATATACGTGAAGATATGTGTGCATGAATGTATGTATGAAGATATATATGTATATACATACATATCTTCACGCTGTATCCCCAACGGGGTAGTCAGAGAAGACGGAACGCCAAGCGTCGCGGTCTTTAGGTACATACCTTTTTCGCTTCCTCAAATCTCATCATTCTCTTCATACATTTTCGCCTAGGTATGCGAGTGCTTTTGACATTTCCGTATGCTAACACTCTGGGTATTAAATCTTCATAAGTCAGCCTTGGTCTTCCTTGGCTTCTTTTACCTCTCACTTTCGCTCTGTAGATTTTCTTCGTCAGTCTTTTTATATACACATATATAAACAATATTTGTCATCTTATTGTTTATGTATATAATACAAGCGTGTATTTAACTTCGCGCCATTTTTCTTTCGAGTTGGGCAGAATATTAAGGTATAACCACAGATTAATTAGTTACTAACGTAAAGTATAACGATACATCTTGACGAAAGCACATGTACACTATGTGAAAAGAAACAACACTGAAGTCCTCACTCCAGAGCAATACTTAACAGTGAATTTCTGCTTGGGAATAATTAGAAAGAAATGCCGCTATTCATCGCAGGTAGAATGGCATTAAGCAAGAGTGTTCATAAAAGCGCTCTTATGACGCCCCTTCTAGCAATAAGAATTTGGGTTTACAGATGGCAAAGCAGACCTAGCCTAGATAGTGAGTAACGGAGAGCTAATCCATCGCGTACACCAATTCTATTAACAAGTCGGCCCTTTGGCCGACTTTCGCAACATGCCCGAAGATAATATAAAATTACTACGTAGACATGCCCGTAAAGATAATCCCGACACATTCAATATTTCTTTTTTTCTCTCAAACCAGTTTTACAAATTATAAGGACTGTAATTTTGAACCAGTTTTACAAATTAGGACTGTAATTGTCACCGTTAAGCTAAGAATAGGCATATTGGCTATTCCTAGTTCTTTTTTCAAAATGATGATGTAATTTTATTAATAAAAAGTACATACATATGTTAATATTTACAAACTTAAAACTACACATTATCTTAAATAATAAACTTATTCACTGTCAAAATAAATTTATTCACTGAGATAACTGAAAGATAAAAAAAAGTTGAGGATTAAGGGTACTCTTTCATAAATTGAAATAAACAAACATACATCAAGCCATAACGGAATTCATGTTCGACGATAAATCAGCCTCTCGGAAGTAAGAGCGGACAAATATAGATCATCCAGCGAGCGAGATTAGCAAATATTGTCCGGGAGAGGTCAGCACTGTAGACACAGCACTTCAGTTCTTCAGCGATATCCGAGCTCATCGCAGACACTTGAGAGCTGTAGGTGTTATTGACGCTCGCTTGAGGAATTTCGTAGCGGATACATCTTCAATTGACAAGGATATATGAATTTTTCGGTTCTCTATATACTTATAGGTTGTATTTTGTTAGGTAAGGATATTTTTACAAATGTATTTACATTTATTTAAATGTTAGACAGCTATAGAGTAGTGATGTTTTGATATCTGACATAACTATTAAAATCAAGATAGTTGAGCGCACTCACGTTCTAGCTGGGTGATTTTTTTTTTATTTCAGAGGGGGTAAACGAGCAAGCGTGTCACCTGATGGAAAATGATCACCTCCGCCCATAGATACCCGCAACGTCCAGGAAATATCAGGTGCGTTGCCGGCCTTTAAAGTCGAAGCGATCTAATAAGATTGATATCGACTGTGCATTGAAAGGCATATTAGGGCTACCGTTGATTAGCTGTTGCTGTTAAGCCATAGCTGTAAGTAAAATACACAGTTTTTAAAGCATAATGCTCTAACTTAAAAGTTATTTAATTAAATAGAGAGCCAGAGAGATGGTTAGACAAACACCGTGATAAATTCATAAGCATTCCTTTTCTTTAACAGAACATTATTAAGGCCTGTCCCCTGTTTTTCACTATTTTGTTTTGTGCATTTTAATAAAAGCTTGTTTTATTAAGTATTTTTTTTATTTCTCATTTATTTACACCTTTTTAGTTAGAAATATTTTTCAATCTATCCATTTCAAGTAACACATCACTGCTGCAAGGCCGCTTGCTGGTTTCAGGGTTGTATTTTAGAGATTTCCTTCTTCTAGAACTATAGTTGTCGACACCAATCTCGCTAAACTACGTTACTGTAGAACGTCGCGTTTTATTTTGCAAAGTTTCATATCGAAGCTACTAACCATTGAGAAATTTCTTCAAGAAGAGACAATTCTAGCTGCAGCATCAGTTCATGGTGAAAATTATTTTTTCAAATCAAAATTAAAGCTACGTGGAAAGTTCACATCTCTACTACTAATCATTGAAGAGTAGCCTCGCATTCTTAGCTACAACATCAGTTCATGTTCAGCTGTCAAAATTAAAATTACTTATACCTTCGATCACTAATAAAGAACTTTTGCTGCCAAAGAATTAATTATACGCAAAGTTTAGTGTCCGCGCTAATAACCATTGAGAAGTGCTCTCATGAAGAGGCAATCTTGGCTACAGCATCAGGTTACTTTTATCATTTTAATATATTGCCATCAGAACTAAACAAGCATGCAAAATTTCAAAATTGTAAGTTTTGAGGAAGTGGTTCAAATTAAGCTTTCAAGATTTGAACTAAACAAAATCATATGTACCTACAAGTGAAGTGAAAATAAAAGATTGTAATTGTAAGAAAGGGAGTTAGAGTAAGTTCCTGTAATGTTGCTGATTTGAACTCCCATTGGGCACACGCCTTTCTATACAAATTGTTTTTCTCTCCCACATTAAATGTAAAGCAATGGAATATTACCTTATATTACTAAAAACATGGATGTAGGTTAATCACTTTACATTCTGAAAGAGACATAACAATATTATAATTCCCGTAAAATCTACGTTGGTAATATAATTGTTCATTAGTTAGCGAAGCGGCCAATTACGTTTCCATTAGGCGTGAATCTCCTTAATAGCTGTTCCGAAGCTAAGTGTAGTCGACTTCAGAGGAATTTCGTAATGAAACAAGTGACGCTCTAGATAAAAGAATCCGCATTGTCGTTATAACGCAGCTATTAAAAATAAACATAACGTAAATAACAAACTCATTATCACAAAGCTTTTTAACTTTTTTTATGTCGTAAAAGAAATGTTGGTTCATTTGCGCTTTCGAATTATTGATGGACATTTCTTATGTAAAACAAATAATCGTGACCGTATTCAGTTTATACATTATATATTTGTACTATCTATACCTACTAATATTATAAAGAGAAAACATTTGATTGTTTGTTTGTAATGGATAAACTCAAAATCTACTCACCGATTTCAACAATTCTTTCGCCTATAGCTACATTATCAGCAACTAACAATGGGCTGTATTTTCTTTTCAAAAAAAATTCTACTCATGCGAAGCCGGGGCGGGTATCTAGTTTTAGATTAACGGTATAGCTGACCGGATTTAAATTCCAAACTTTTCAGAGGATGCTTCGTTGAGAAGCGAAACGAGACAATGAGGACAATGATGAAAGTGTCGATTAAAAGCTTTAAAATTTTAGCTGAATTTAGACAATAATAAATTATAAATAATATGCGAGGTGGCTTTCAGCAAATTAACGCTTGACATCAACTGATTACACTAACGGTACCTTACGCGTCACTTATGTACCACTAACAATATAAAAACACCTAAATTGCTTTTATTTGTTTATCGTAAGAGATGTTAATCACATATAACACAGAAGTACATAATATGTATGTAGATATTACAATAATGTACTTGTGTATCGATCCGATCTTCCGACGACGCTGTGCTTATAGCACACTCAGAAGCGGAGTTGCAGACACTAGTTACGCGCATGAAAGATGACTGTGAAATGAGAGGATTGAATATGGATGTGAACAAAACTAAGGTTCTAGTGTTTGCAAGGGAAAATATACAGACAAAGTGTGAAACATGGGTTAATGAAAAAAAAATTAAACCACCTTCAAAAAAACACTGAAAAGTATAAAATAACTATCCTTTACTAATCAAAACTCAAGTACAATTAAAATAACTTTATAAATTCGATACACATACCTATATAATTAAATTTGACAGTTACTGAAGTCAGTGCCAAGCCCACCAAACTAATATAGACTATATGTTGTTGCACATTGATTTGGCACCGACTTCAATAACTGTCAAATTTAATTATATAGGTATGTGTATCGTATTTATAAAGTAATTTTAATTGTACTTGAGTTTTGATTAGTAAAGGATAGTTATTTTATACTTTTCAGTGTTTTTTTTGAAGGCGGTTTAATTTTTTTTAATATAAATTTTTTATTTCTCCCTTTTGAGTGGTCTTGACCTAAATAAATATCTAGGGCAAGTCTGCAATTAACTTCATTCTAATTCAGGAGCGCAACGATATACAAGAGAATCGTCAATATAAATAAAGGTTATAACCAGGTCGTGTTATCTAGTATATCTTTGAAGTCCAAGCTCTAATATCGGTGAAATTTAAATGGGACCACGTCTAAAGTATTACCTACCAAGTGTAAAAGAATTTTCGAAATCGGTGCATAAACGACGGAGTTATGAGGTAACAAACATACAAAAAAAAAACAACATACAGACGAATTGAGAACCTCCTTTTTTTGAAGTCGGTTAAAAATGTCTCGAACAAGTGAACGAAATTGAAACATCTGGGGAGTGCGTTTTCGGGGGATGTAAGATGTATGTTGGATGTGGAAAACGGTTAGCAGCTGGCAATAAAGTTAACGGTGCTCTATCGGCATTAGTAGGCTGTGTGAATATATTTTACTGAGCCAAAATGATCATACACAATGCGACGTTGATCCCGAAATCGAGTGAAAGTAAGATAAATGTAGCAGAAATGCGATCTCTTAGAAATATGTGCGGTGTCACCCTTGCGGATAAAATAAGCAATGAAGAGATACGCAGTATGACAAGGTTGCACGACGGTGTTATTGTAAAAATGAAGAAAGGAATGCTTAGATGGTTCGGGCATATGGGACGAAAATGTGTGAGGAGAATAAAGAGATTTGAGGAAGCGAAAGAAGTATATAAGGCCCGCGACGCTTAGCGCTCCGTCCTCTGACTACGCCATTAGGGATACAGCGTGAAGATATGCATGTATATAACACAGCATAATGTGATATATTTTGAAGTTTTAAGTGTGTTTTAAATGTTTATATTGCACTTCATAACTTTATGCTGCTTCTCGTCCGGGGTAGACTGCATCAGTTCGCTAACAAAAACACTGGCACCTCTTAGAAATAAGCATTTGGAATTACAAATGGCACCAACAACAACATCTAGGTCACCACTTTGCTAGTCAACGAATTATTGCGACCACGATGTAGCATAGTATCAGAGAAAATAAAAATCATATAAGAGAAACAATATTTGTTATCGAAAAACGCGTGTAGACTCCCAAAAAAGGAGGAGGTTCTCAATTCGGTTGTATGTTTTTTTTTATGTTTGTTACCTCATAACTATAACTCCGTCATTTATGAACCGATTTGGAAAATTCTTTTTTTGTTCGTAAAGATACAATTCCAGATTGGTTCCATTGAAATTTAACTGATATTGAAGCTTTGGTTTCGAAGATACACCAAATAACGCGACCTGGTTATTTATATTGACGATTCTCTTGTATGTCATTTGTTAACTATCGTTGTCCCCACATCGTATAATGGTAGTATGATATAATGGTAAAGTAGGGAGAAGATGTAAATTGGCTGTGATATAATAAATTCAGTCAGTAGAGTCAGTCTTGTGGCGGACAGAGAATACGGCTGGTGGCTGTCGTCTTCGGATTGTAAGAATACTGCTAGGGTGGAATTATGATGCAATCTTTACACTGTTCTTTTATAACTGATTGATATTGATATGATATTATATTGATGATATTGATAATGGCCATAATGGGCAATAATATCCCATGTTCGATCTGTTCGCATCCTTTATTGTGAAAGCCCACGGTTTGTGCTCTTCAATGGAATGGAAGTTAACACATTGCGCTCCAGAGTTAGAAAATAAACTAATTGTAGCCTGCTCTAGATATTTATTTAGGCCAAGGTCACTCAAAAGGGAGAAATAAAAAACTTTTATAAAAAAATTAAACCGACTTCGAAAAAGAACACTGAAAAGTATGAAAGAACTATCCCTTACGGATCGAAACTTAAGTACAAAAATAACTTTATAAATACGATACAAATACCCATATAATTAAATTTGACAGTTATTGAAGTCGGTGCCAAATCAATGTTCGACAACGGAAAATCTATTAGTTTAGTAGGCTTGGCACCGACTTCAGTAACTGTCAAATTTAATTATATGGGTATTTGTATCGTATTTATAAAGTTATTTTTGTACTTAAGTTTCAATCCGTAAGGGATAGTTATTTCATACTTTTCAGTGTTCTTTTTTGAAGTCGGTTTAATTTTTTCGATTACTATATAAAAGTATTATTACACTATGCATCTTATGTTTAAATGAAATCCACTAAAAGTACATTGATGATGATGATTTCAAATTTATCATTTAAATGACTAAATTATCTGAGATTTAAAGATTTAAAAAAGTAATTTACATACATACATACATACATATCTTCACGCTGTATCCTTAACGGGGTAGTCACAGAGAACGGAGAGCCAAGCGTAGCGGCCGTTACATACTTCTTTCGCGTTCTCATATTGTGTAAGCGTGTGTGTGTGTGTGTGTGTGTGTGTGTGTGTGTGATTTATATTTTCTGAATAAAATGATTTGTGTTTTTAATCTCTTTTTCTTCAATAGATTTAAATTGTACATATTCACTTACAACTGCGGGACCACTGTAGTTGCTATATGTCATGTAAACAAGCAGGCAACTACGTTTTTTAACGACAATTACTAGTAAATTTCCCTACTCTCATTTTTATTCTCTCTGGTAGAACAGCAATGCCACGTGGCGACGTTCGTTTTGCATTGTTTGAAATCAGGTTTCATCGCCTGCTTTCAATTTGAATCGTCAATATAGAGCATCGTATTGTAATAAGTAATCCTGGGTTAATTTAACCAATCCTGAGTCTTCTTTGAGGGATTTTTAAGACCCATATGGGAAGATTAGCAGCTGGAATAACCTGTTTCTCTCTCGGACAAGAACGGAGATAAAGCCATAACAATTAATTATTTACAAATGATATTTAAAAACATCTTCTTCAGACAAGATTGGATATAAAACCATAACAATTAATTCAAATGATATTTCAAAAGTTCTAAACGTAAAATTTGGCGTAATGTATTTGAAGTTTGCCGCAAACATTGCAAAAATAGGTAGAACTGATGTTTGAAAGCTCTTATTCTATCTAATGTATCCCTACTTGGATGTAGTTCTTGCAAATTATGTGAACGTTGCAACTTGCAAAAACATTACGTCGGATGTTGTTCTTGACTCCCCTCATACCAGCCAACCGCTAAAGATCACTTTATGAAACTTTACAATGTTTTTCTTATAATGTTTACGAAAACATAATGAGCTGACACAAAACTATATACAATACTGCAATAAATCCACACACATACGCATATCCATACACATATATACACATAAATTCATACAGACATAACCCCACGTTATTTCCATTTGGCGAAAGACGAGTTAGTGGCCAAACATAGATCTGTTAATATTAAAAAAACCTGCAAATATTTCTTTACTTTCGAAACAATCATACTTATTCGTACATATATAACTTCACAGTTATCCTAATGCGAAGTTGACAAAACATCAATGCACAAAAAAATTAAGGTATTAAAAGGTATAAAAAAGCACACCTCGACACTCGAAATACAGCTCGACGCCATTCTCATACAGACAGCACCTGAAATGAATGAATCAGGTTGCTAACTTATAACAGTTCTTCTCATTAGACCCGCTTCATAGGCAGTAAAACTCGGCCTACACGTCAAATTAACCAACCAGCTAATTATTATATAATAGTGGTCGCCCAATGATCAAAATTCGACCGTAAAATAATCTCTTTTTTCCCTCAACATGCGCTTCATAGACTCGAAACAACTTACAGCTCATAAATCACAAAAAATTTACAGCTCGAAACTGGTTCAGTTAATCCATCAGTAATTATTTACTGATAAATTGTTCGGCGACAATCTCTAGTCTGTGCGACTGTTTGACCACCTGTAGGAATGTAGGATAATTAAACATTAAGTATTGGGTCCTTACATATGAAATTAGCGTTTTGTCGTACTGACCACTTTGATCTGAAATATCTCCTCTTTGATTAAGAATTCCAAATTCAAATTTATAAATTCATTTAGCTGGTACATTTGAGTTTTGAAAACAGTCATTCATTTGTTTTTTTCCTCATTATTTTTTCTTTGGCGTCGCTTATTACCGCACAATGGAAAACATGAAATATCGGTATATTTACGAGTACGAGTTCTACCGTGGCACCAGTGCTGCAGAAACAGCTCGAAGGATTAATGATGTCTACGGCGCTGGTGTCGCAAAAGAAAGCACGGCACGTTTTTGGTTTCAACGTTTTCGTTCTGGAAATTTCGACCGTCAGAACCAATCCCGTGGACGGCCGGAGACCAAAGTGGAAAATGAAGAATTAAAGGCTATTGTGGAAGCGGATCCATCACAAAGCACTTTAGAGATAGCTGCAGGCTTCGGGGTAAGTGACAAAACTGTATTAATCCACTTGAAGCAAATCGGGAAAGTAAAAAAATTTGAACGATGGGTACCTCATGAATTGAGTGAATCGAACTTGCAAACACGCGTCGACTACTGTGTTACTTTGCTCAACCGACACAACAATGAAGGGATTTTAAATCGAATCATTACTTGTGATGAAAAGTGGATATTGTGCGATAATCGGAAGCGCTCGTCGCAATGGCTGAACCCTGGAGACCCAGCCAAATCCTGCCCTAAATGCAAATTGACTCAGAAAAAGTTACTTGTGAGTGTTTGGTGAACTAGCGCCGGTGTCGTTCACTACAGCTTTCTAAAATCTGGCCAAACGATTACTGCAGATATCTATTGTCAACAACTGCAAACCATGAAGGAAGAACTAGCTGCTAAACAACCGAGATTGGTCAATCGCTCTAGGCCACTGCTGCTTCACGACAACGCAAGACCACACATTGCACAACAAACAACCACTAAGTTAGATGCGCTACAATTGGAATGTCTGCGACATCCACCGTACTCCCCGGATCTTGCTCCAACAGATTACCATTTTTTCCGGAATTTGGACAACTTCTGTCAAGGAAAAAAATTCAATCCCGATGCGGCAGTCCAAACCGCCTTCAAAGAGTTTATTGATTTTCGCCCCCATGGTTTTTTAGTAAAGGGATCAATGAACTACCTATGAGATGGCAAAAGTGCATAGATAACAACGGTGCACACTTTGATTAATTAAATATATTTTACAAAAAAAAAATTGACTTTATATTCCTCTCGTACAAAACGCCAATTTCATATGTAAGGACCCAATATAATACCTGACATTCAGTATCTAAGAAAACAGACTTATGACAGACGTACGCACGAATGAAACATGAATGACCTTAAAGGGTTTTGTTTTTCCTTAATGTATATGGAATCCTAAAAGCGTATATAGTACAAAATTCAATAGATTTTCTTTCAGCAGCTATCATGAATTTATAGCTTTCAACAACCCCACTACATGATGTGACACGTGGAGATCTTCTAAGTACTGGAGTGCTATTCACAACTTCATTTCATCGGATGAAACATCGGATGAACGCATCGTTGATAACATCGATGAAAAATTACATCGGTTGTTCGCTAGGATTTTCCTACGATGTAACAGCCAAGGAGTTGGTAGCAAAAACTTTTTACAACCTACACATGTGGTAAAAATGAAATTTAATAGTATAATATAAAAACAAATTTGTTTTTAAAATTGTTCTGATCATTCCGATGATGTTTAAATACAAAACTTATTTAAAATGTAAAAATACACGTATAAATATTTTAATGAATGTAATGTTACAATTATATGAATCAAACTAAATACCAACTCCCGGTTCATTCATTTTATTACATACGGAGACGTCATTCGTCAACTTGTCAGTTGTCAATAACTTTTCAAAATGGCGTCGTGATGCCCAATTATTATCGTTAGGTACTCTCTTCACTTACCTTTATATTATTTAAGCAACGGTGTTGTACAGTGATCTCATATTCGTGAAATAAATGGGGCTAAAGATTTCTCAAGGAATTAATGTGACTAAAACTGCAGTTCATGGAGATTTATGGTGATTTTGGTGATCGAAGACGCCTACGAATCCTACAAAAGCCTACAAACTATCCATTTGTTTCTGTTAAAAAAATATAAATAAATGTGAGACTTAAGAGTTAATGCCATTTATAAGTAAGTATTGTAGAAGTTAGGACAAAAATGTGTTTCATATTTTGCTGTAATAGCCAACTAAACATTAAACAAAAAGTGCGGGAAACTGCATTCTCTGTAATTTGTCATGTTTTTGTAAAACTACAGCTTAAAGGTGTTTATTTTAATATTTCAGTGGGAATGGATGAAAAGAGAGGCAGTGTCAAGTTCTCATACAAAGAAATAACCAATATCCACTTATCATTTTATGTATTGTAAGGCAAGATCATGATGTAAAAAAATAGAAATGATTACAAAGAGAAATGTTGATGCAGTGAATTGTTAAAATGTATTTTGAAGTGTAAACCTTGAACAAAAGAAAAAGAAATGATAATGTACCTGCCTACCATGTGCCTGTGAATTACAAACTACCTATGAATTACAAAAAAGTTATAACTGGTATAGGTTATATTTATTTATACTTTTATGTATATAAATAGGTTTCTAAAACTTTGTGCTATTTTTGAAATACTATCGAAGTCATGTTACAAACAATTATTATCAATCTTATTTAATATAAATGTAATAAGTAGCTATTAAACTTTGCATTATGAAATAAATACACTAATGATATCTACTGATCTACTTATTTTGTACCTGCATACTTTTATTATAATTGAGGTTCATAAGGTAAAATTTATAAACGAGGTACATTTTTTTTATTCTTTTAGTTCTCCAAATTATATCTCCATAAAATTATACACAATGTTTTCATACATCTTACCTGGGTACTTCTATACTTTCTGTAGGTAAATAAGTATTAATAATTCTAAAAATAGTAGTTACTCCTATCAATCATTCTCATCGTTAGTGCCATAGAATAAATTACTTATAAATTATATCAGGAATTAAATTAAAAGACAGTAGGTATGTACGTGCTCTTGCTTTTAATAAATCTTTAATTATTATTTAACAATCAATACAAAATATTCTGTGACTAGAAAAGTTGTGGAAACTTGTACAAAGCTGTGTTGAATGCTATGATTTCTCAGTTCTTACTTCTCAACAACAATGATAAAATTGTAATCAGTAGCTGTATCCATATGTATCTGTAAGAAAAAAAGTTGCATAAAATTCATTACCTAAATAAAATTAATGTGCAGCTATTGAAAAAGTTACTGTTTCTAATAATCAATTCAACTGAATTTTAATTCATTGCTGGTCAATATTTAAAAGAAAAAAGACCATTAATTTGTTATCCTTCTGAGTCATACCACTAATACAATTCAGAAAATGTACATACATGTCAACATTTTATTAGAAATATACATACTTATTATATTACATACAGCTACAGCTCTATTAATATCAATAATGTTAATACTAACTTCCTTAAAAAGGTTCCTGTCTGTACATCATAAATAAACAATACTGTTGTGATTTCATTTATCTATACATAAATACTTACAAAGGTGTGTAGTTCTTAAACTTCATGGTTATGAGTTCTTATTTAGTTTTAGAATATGTACATATTACAATAAAAGTGTCCATACTCACATTTCGTGGACATTGTATTTACTGGATATATCCATATTTTAAGTCTGTATGCTGTATGTCTGCTGGTGCATGACAAGTGATGACGTACAGCATACAGTATCCATTGTAACCCTATGATTCGAAATATGTTGTTTACAATTCCTGAGGTTTTTGAAATATATTATCTACCTATCACACACGACATCGAAACGTTTCAAATACTTTCTTACGAGGGATTTAGACTTATTACATCAAAGAAGAAATGGGTATTAACAAAAATCAGGCAAAAATCATCAATTAGTGATTACTTACTCAGTGTCATAAATTGTTTTTTCTATTTGAGAGGGAAGGCAAAGGGATCTACGCCCACAAAGCCGATATCTTTAGTAAGAAATAAAATGACAATACATACAAAATACCTTTCTGCAATAAAATAACTAGCAACCAATTTCATAAAATAATAATACTGTATTACTAGGTGTCTCTCTTTATAGCAAGGATTAATCTTTTAATAAGAATGAGATAATAAATATAACAGAATAAATGAGACAAGTTATGAGACCAAATAAGGTCTCATAATCTATGGTAAATAGTAATGGGTAGGTATTTATGTATTTCTCGTTCATACGTACTTATACGATAGTTTCACGTTGTATTGCAGACGGAGTTGCCAAGTAAAGCGGTCATTGAATACTTCTTCCACCTTATCAAATCTCATTAGCTGTCTATGCATTATTCTTCTCACACACTCGCCTAAGTTATGCAAGTGCTCTTAATATTGCTGTTATTTGTAATACTAATAACGGGTATTTACTATTTGAAAGAACGAATGTTATAAGTAGTATTTGTTAGAGCGTTTTTTCATTGGCTGACACGATAACGATATATCGTCGCAGATGCAGACTCATCGATATCGGGGCACAGAAATCTATGGAGCGACGCTTTTTCACTAAACGACGCGACCCCGATTTATCGTCGCCGGCGATCGGCGACGACATGTCAGTACTAGGGATGGCGATCTGAGATCGATTAATCGAAGAATCGATTATTTCGACCATATAAATATACCATATAATCGATATTTTGTAGTGAATCGATTCCGTGAATCGATACTTTACCCTTTAAAATCGAGATTCGATAAATTTTGTTATGATAAGAAATATAACACTGTTTAGAATTAGTTGAATGTAGGAACTGTGAATTTTATAATTTTTTAACTTAAATATTATAATTTTTTTTTTATCTTAAGTAGAGGTTCTTAAACATGTAACATTTAAATACAGTTGTAATTGTTTAATTCATAAAAACTGATTAGATTGATTATTTTAGCGTCTTCCAAGTTTTCTATAATTACATTCATATCTGTCATCAATACAGACTTATATAGTAAGTCGATGAAAAATCGATTTTCGAGAGATCGATTTTTTAGACTTCGAGTTTTCTATGAATCGATTTTTCATACTTCGATTCGAATCGATTCGAAGATCGATCTTTTTTCGAGAGAATCGCCTTCCCTAGTTAGTACTACGTCCGCTCTCAGAATCGTCCCAATAAAATCAAGAATGTATGACATAATTACACAATGGTGCAAGTGTGGGTTCAACATCACCATCCTCCCACCTCCCCGCTAATCTGTCGTTCGCTCTACTCCATTTTACTGAACAGTTTAGTTTGATTAAATATTCAAAATGACTTTTAAATAAGTTCCTTCAACGTTAGATACGTTAGACGAAAGTAAAGCAGATATACTAAATAACTAAATATAATTAGTCGTCTGCCATATGAATAAGTATACGAGTAGTTTTATAGTTAACGCACTGATCTCGAAGGTGTAATGTTTGTCATTGAGACATGAAAGTTCTGTTTTTGTTTTGTCGCCATCGATATTGGTACCGTGTCGTTGAATCAAAAAGTTTCAAGATAATAAAATATCTACGTGTGACGGCTACGATATTATCGTTATCGTGTCGGCCAATGCAAAAACGCCCTTACGTTGAATTGTATGATTTACCGCTAGAAATAAGGACTTATTTAAAACCGGCGGCAAGTGAAATTTTAATAATTTATCACATACCTACAATTTATTGTATAATAGTTTGTAATGTGTAATTAGATTACACTGATTTTAAAATCAAATTATAGAGATTAGGTTTATATGCCTACTTTCTCAGTGTTTCGAAACTATTTAAAATTAAAATATCGATTTTCAATTTAATGCTTACTTAGGTATATTCATGATGTAAGTTGGCAGGCTAATAGCTTATCCCTTCATGCTATAAGTACCTACTTATCCTCCATGCGATAGAAATATTTTATGTACTTACTATACTTATGTAGTTTAAATGTATTGCTCATGTGTTGCTATGATTTTTTATGCTTTAGTCTTTTTAGTCTTAATTTATAATGCAATGATGGTGTTAAAGAGACCAATCACAAACAGAAAACAATAAATTTATAATAAATACCTACTGTGACATTAAGACCATATACTTCATTGTAATGATATTGCATAATATTACCCAGTAATTAGATTTAGGAGTACCTACCTATTATTACATTGAATGTTTTACTAATTTTTCGGTATTGTCACTTGTGAGGTTGTGAATATAATAAAATTACTGCTTAGGTATTATCTACTAGAAAGTTAGTTATGTGAAAAGGGATGAAAATGAAAGTTAAAAGTGAACTTTAAACTTCAATAAACATTGAAAACAATAAAGGATACACCTTTAAAGTATACTAATTCCTACATAAAATGGCCTCGATCTGGAAGTTTCCAATTATTATCTGTGAACTATATAATATACCTATTTCAGTAATCTAATTATCCTGATTCATATTATATTTATCAATTATCACACTACAGCTAATGCATGTAATTAAAACTCCTATTGTATTTCATGTTTTATTTTTATTAAGTACTTATGTTTACTTTGCTCAATAATATCTCTAAAATATTTTTAACTTATTCAATACATTATATACATTTTGGAAGATTTCTTGCAAACCTTAGACATGATGTTTTTTAGGTAGGTTAGTTAGTCGAGTTACCTGTAATACAATAATATTAAAAGTATTAACTAGATTACATAGAGATATAATGTTTATAACTCAAAACAAGATTAGTGAAGTTGTTGGAGGATTATGCATGTAAATTTGAGTCAGTTTTAAGTTTTGGTTATTTAAGTCAGTATCAGTTTGCTCATATAGCAATGTGAAAACAGCAGTCAATTTCAGTAGGTACCTATAGGTTGTATATCAACTTAAATCTTACATCTTTGATTTCACATTACTAACTAAATACTAATAGACTAGTGTTGCTTTATTATTAATATAGTGTCACCGGGTAACTAAAATATCACTACACTAACACAAATATAATCCAGACAAGATTTGTATTTTGTACTCAAGAGCAAAATAAATACCTACATAAATCGTTAACTACATGGCAAAACCTTGTTTTTGTTCATAACTTTGTTTACATATGACTATTGAGATATTTTATTGTGGCCTGGGTGTGCTTCAATCCAAAACTAGTACGAAAAAATATTATCACAATTTTTCACCGCTAGATTTAAATTTTACTTAAAATAACTTTATATCATATACGTAATCGCACCTACAGTTACATGTACTTACTAATTTTATGAAATTAATCATTTATAACATTAATTATAATTTAGTAATAAAATTCAATCCAAGAAAACAATTGCAATATTCATGGTAACCTCACCTTCGTCTGCAAACACTAACAGCAAAATGAACATTTTGCGTATAGAAAAGATATTGAAAATCGCTAAATTTATTCGCCTTTTTTTCTACTATCCATCTTGATGTGAATTTCCATACTAAGCGTCTTCCTTCACAAAATTAGTTTTTTTCTTCAATAAAATTGCACGTAACTTTATGACACATGTATCATACGTTGAAAATAGAGTATATTTTAATTATTTTAAGAAAAACTTCCAAAACTTTAACTGTTCACCGAGAAAATAGCTTAACATCGTAGAACTCGTCTAATAGAAAGTAGCTTTTCGCTCGTGGATGTTGTCATACAATTTGACAGATCACAAGCGCGAGGATGTACGCAACGTTGCACGCGACGAAGTGTCAAAATTACATTTTGACAGCTAAAGTCGAGGTTGAGAACGAGAGGTTATCGGACTTCTCTTTCTCACAATTTTACATCCGTGAAGTTGTGAATGCCAATTTCATAAATTAGTATGGAAAATTCATACATCGGATGTGATCATCGGATGCAAACAACCTTTGCGCATTCACAATTTAAAGCTCACGGATGTTTCATCCGATGCAAGGATGTTTACGCGTTGTGAATAGCACTCCAGTTCTTATAGGTCATGCCTACCGATTTAGTTATTCCAGTTGTTCCACTAGTAGGCCACAAAAATGCGATTGCTTCTTCTGTGTCTACATTCGTTGGTCTAAAAATAATTACTTTTATTAGTACAATTTTCCACATTACAGGCATAAAAAGTTTTTATGACTAGGTAGGTAGATTGGATATTTCAAGAGATAGGTACTGTTCTGAATGCATATTCAGCTCCGCGGATTTACATCCATGTCCCATGTCCTAGGAACTGTATGGCTCCAATCACGGAGTACTAGGTATTTTACTTGCCGACAAGTGTGTTCTTCTCGCACTTACTTTTATGTTTCATTTCACTCCGCGGGCAAATTATTCGTGTCAAAGGATACAATATGTCTGATTTGCTCTTGGGTGTACCTACATTCTGCTAGTTCTCCTAATGGGACGAACCATTTCTACCGTTCAATGCTTTTTAAAGCTAAAAGTTAGTTTAGTTAGTTTAGCTGGTATTAATCAAACATCAAAAACAAAGGTTTACTTTATAAAATGTTTTCAACCCAAAAACGACTTCTGGCGGTTAAGTTAGAAGTCTAAGGTTTAAAGTCCTGTAGTTAAGAAAGTATCGGGTATTAGGTTATTTTTAACTATTCAAAAAAATGGTACCTGGCTGAGTTTCTTGTCGGTTCTTCTCAGTGTCTAAGTTTTCTTTTTAACCGAACTAAAGTAGATTTGCCGTTCAAAAATACCTTGTAATTGGGTTTACTTGACTAAATTGATTTGACTTTGAAAAACCAATTCTATCACTGAAACCTCCATAGTACACCTCATTAAGTATAAAAACACGTAAGCAGTAGTTATTATAACGGGCTTCCTTTTTTAGGTCTTTTAATTCTGAAATCTCTGACCGATTAACACACTTGAAACGGTACAGGCGCAGTATTAGTCTTAATCAGCTCTTACTTGAAATTTTCAATCAATGTTTTATTTCCTTCGTCTTTCACTAAAAATCAATAAAATTAAACGGATGATCAGTTTTATCCAAGGTCACAATCTTCGTGCTTAATTTCAGTCCGTTCAAAGCCATTTGGATATCGGGCACTTTATCGCTTTGGCAGAAAATTATTTTGGGTCTGTTAAGTTCGAAAGAGTCTCTTAGTTCATCTGAAAAAATACGAGGTTTTTTTATTTCTTCTTAATAGATGAACACTAGTGGGAGTCAAGGCAGCTGGAGTCTCCGTGATCGCGAGCCGGCAAGTGGTTGGAGGACTCTTTATCTCACCTTATCTACTTGTTCAGAGGCCCCCTTTTATTC
The DNA here is from genome assembly GCA_907165235.1 of Zeuzera pyrina. Taxonomy (NCBI): domain Eukaryota; kingdom Metazoa; phylum Arthropoda; class Insecta; order Lepidoptera; family Cossidae; genus Zeuzera; species Zeuzera pyrina. The sequence goes on from OU015624.1 coordinate 19,261,646, forward strand.
ATGATAGCTCTAGGGAGTACTCTGAGCTCTCCAATTGTCAGCACTATAACTTAGGGTAATGAGTCTTGTGGTTGCAAACTATATACGGGGTGGTAACCCAGGTTACAACTGCGGCTATAGTAGGAATTTCGGCAATATCAGGATGAATTAAAGACAGTATTGAAATCGAGGCCTTTTGTCAGTTAAATTTTTTAGACTGTTGTAGAAATGTACATATATTGAGAGGAGACAATACTGTAACGTAAAATTAGGTGAAAATACCCAAGCCCCCTAAATCAAAGAGCATCGGTGCAACCATCACTTTACCATATGATATAAAAGATAACTTTTATACACACTATTTTTGCACAGAAAATACCATAATACTCATCAAAAATCCATTATGCAACTTGCTCGTTGACTGGCCCGTTAACGCGGTGGCACAGCATCTGCCTTTCAAGCCAAGACCTCAGGTTTGCTGCCTGGGGAGCCAGATCAATTTAAAAAACGAACTTATCTAAATTCGCTTGGAGACCGGGTGTCATTGGGAGCTCTCCTTTCGTTCCCTTAGTTCGCTTAGTTTGGGGTCAGATAATTACAGTATCCGGAGTATAAGTAACTTATACCTTTGTATGAAGTTCTTAGGTCCAAAGATTCCTTATTCCGCTGCCATAATGCAAATAAACTGATTAATTAAATTTATCACACTTACCAACGCTTATATTATAATCAACAGCGGCACTAATGACTCCTAGATAGGTAGCAGCATAAAGTGGTATAGACAAGTTGAGGTGGTGCGGAGCCATTAAGAGAATTACATCTCCAACCTGCAGACCGCACTTCTTCAGACTAATCGCACATCGTATTGATCTGTTCAACACTGATCCACATGTTTCTGATTCACCTGTACCGCCGTCAATCTGTTCATTCCATATTTTTCGAAATTAATTAATTTAAGTAAAGTGACATAAATCTCTGTAGGATAATCTTTATCCTACAGTGCTTGCAACATAGTTAAATAATATATTCGAAAGTAGGCTGTACAGTTATAAAATTGCAGTTAAAGCTACGGAAATAACAGTTAAAGTAATAACTTTATTGTATAAATTATTAATTTTAATTATAATAAGTTGTAGTTTGATTAACAACTTAATACAATTTACTTATACTAAGTGTTTATAATTCTCTAAATTGCTGTGGAACGGCCCAAGCTATAGCCAGTGGTTCTTAACCTTTCAGTGGTGAGGGACTAGAGATACCATTTCTGATTTTTTGTCTTGCCACAGACCATCAACTTTTAAGCATAATATAAATTGTTAGTTGATTCATAAGATTGTTCTATAAACAAAACATGTACTATTACTCATTAGATAACATAATCATCATTAATTTGTGAACTTTTTATTTAACTATTTATTTTAGTGTGATTTTTGATTGGGCGAATATTATATCCTTCCAGTTACTGCCATGCTGCATTTCAGTCGACTTTTCATCGGGCACCTCAGAAATGTAGACAGCGAAAGGTATGCGGTTCTTTTATATGCGAGAGACTTGTAATGATCATTTCACCCAGCAAGTCGATCGAAAGCTTCCAGGGACCAGAAGTGATTCGCGGATCACTGGTTAAGAACCACTACCGTAAGCCAATGCCAATAAATAAGTACTTACATATATATTTTAAACATATGTACATTCATACTTACTTGCAATACGAAGTCGGGGTCATCTTTCAAGCTCTGAAATATCAATTTGCCAAGATGGAACGCGTCTGTAGGAATACCTGACTCCGCAACAACTTTTGAAGTTAACTCGTCCTTATACCAATGTTCAGAGTCATTAGAACGACTTAGTGACATGTTATTTCCTTGTTGTTTGTTCTTTTTTATACTTAACATAAAAAAAATACTATGATAATTATTATAAAACATTAAATAGCAACGTGTATCCGCATTGAAAACATTTAAAAAAAAGTACATAGCGTATGATAATAATTGTTCGTTCTCTAAACTTGAAATTGTATTGAGCTGTTATTTCGCGAAAACAGATTCATATCTCAGTTTTGACTTAATTTTCATTTTCGTGAATATGGTGTAGTCTGTAACACATAACTCATTTTAAAAATAAAAGAACAATGTTTCATCAGATCACTACAATCGCGCTGAAGATAAACACTGTGTTTCGTTAATCCTTAATTCATAAACTAAGCGTAAACAAGCACTAATTCTGTCAAGAAAGTACCGGGAATCGGTCATTTAAAAAGCCCGAATATAAAGATTGTCGAAATTTTATTTGTCGCTAAGTTCTCTATTGACTTTAGGTTATTATTCTAAGCTCTATATTCACGCGGAGCTTGACCGTCACTTGTTATTTAGCTTAAAGTTTGTCATTTTGTCAGTTCATCTTAAGTGTATCTTGCGATTTTTACAATGGATAAAAACATTGAACGAAGAATCTGTCTTAAATTTTGCATTGCAAATAGAATTTATTCTTATAAAGCGCTGAAAATGTTACTTAAGGCTTACGGTGAATCGACTTTATCAAAAACGTGCGTATGAGTGGTATAGTGCATTAAAAGCGGTCGAGATGTAGTGGAAGATTTGCCTCGCTCTGGTTGGCCATTACCGTCTTCAACTGAACTGAACATCGCTAAAGTAAAGAAACTCTGAAAGTGACTGAAAGTCATCGTTTAAGTCTAAGAGAGATAGCCGCTGAAATTTCTGTGTCTCACGAATCAATTCGTACCATTTTAAACGATTGTTTGGGCATGAAACACTTTGCCGCTCGACTACTGCCGAAAAACCTGAATTCTTTGCAAAAACTCAATCGCGTAAAGGTTGCTGAAGACATGATCGAACGAGACAATTTCGACCCCACATTCATAAAACGCATTGTAACTGGGGATGAGACGTAGGTTTACGAGTTTGACATGCAACAAGCTTCGGAATGGTGCCCTCCAACTGAGCCGAAATAGCAAAAAGCATGTCAAAGTCGATCAAAAGTGAAGGTGATATTGACAGTTTTTTTCATTTACCGCGGTGTAGTGCAATTCGAAATTCTTCCCAGAAGGTGAGACGGTAAGGGTGGCTTTCACCAACTATTAAAACTCGATTTAAGGATTTGACATCTCGCTTGCACAAACTATTAAATCGTTGGTGCAAGCAAGATCAAAATCAAATCCTTAAATCGAGCTTAGTTGGTGCGAGCCACCCTAAATAAAGTACATATATTATCTGAGTGTAATGCGGCGTTTGATAGAGCAAATTCGTCGAAAAATACCGGATTTGTGGAAAGAAAACTCATGGATCTGGCACCACGATAATACACCATCTCACAAGGCTATCATTGTGAACAAATTTCTGGCCAAAGGCAACGAATCTTATCGAACAGCCACCGTATTTCCTTGATATGGTTCCGGCTGACTTTTTTCTTTTTCCGAAACTCAAATTATAACTTCGAGGCACCCGTTTTCAGTCGATAGATGACATAAAAGAGAATTCGCGGCGAGTACTCAAGTCATGGCAGAAAATACGTTAAAAAAATCTTTCGGTGATTGGGTTATTACATTAATTATTTCGAAAGGGGCCTACTTTGAAGGCGATACAATAAATATGGATGAATAATACATATTTTTGTTTCATGCACCAATTATCGGTATTTTCTTGATAGTAGTATATAGGTAAATACATTATTTTATTATAATAAGGATTAACGGTATCGATATAATCAGTATGCATGTGATTGTGTATATCGCCTAAGTTAATACAGCGAAACTCAGTTCATAAAGTGAAACTACACTTATAGGTATTATAATTACATTTAAGAAATAAATATCATGTTTAACTTTTTTAAATGAGTTTGGCGGCATTTTTTTTCATCGAGCGGACCGTTCATTTTACATTTCATCTGCTCTTATAAATTTAATAAAAAAATTGTCCAATTAAATATAAAAAAATTAATCAAGTTTTTTAAAAATAAAACAATTTTGTAGATGCTTATAGTTAACAACTTATAGATAAGTAAGTAGGCGGGTATATATGTGTACTTACCAATTACGGAAAACGCCAAATGACGACTGGCATTTTTTCATTATATTTGTGCTGTATTTGTACCTACCTATTATCTATGTACTATTACGTGTAATGGCAAGTTTATCTGTGTTATCAAGGTATATAAAGGTAAGGTACGACATCAAGATATATAAATAAATATGAAATGTTGTTCGTTACTATACGCTTTGAGAACGGATGTACCGATTTGGTAATTTTTTAGGAAGAATAATAAATAACAGATTACCAGTAAAAATTTTAAACACCAACGAGCATGATATTACTTTACCAATGTTACAGATAACCTGAGATTTATTCAATTCAAGATTATGACTTATGCAGTTTTAAACCTAATTTTAATAGTTTAGAACGGGCAAAAATCTTATTAGATATTTTAAAATAAAATCATCTTATTTTGGAAGAACGTAATTATGTGCTAAATATTCGGATGTATTCTTTTTACCCGGTGATAAGTTAACAACAACGAACGTTTATGAACAATCAATAACTTTAAAACCAAACATTAGTCCGATTTATGTTAAGCAGTATCGTCTACCTCATTCTTTGAAAAATGAAGTAAATAAGCAAATTCAACAAATGATTGACAACGACATTATAGAACAAGCAAAAAATGAATGGTCCATATTACTGGTACCAAAAAAGAGTGCAAACGATAAAAAATGGCGATTAGTAGTCGACTATCGAAAACTCATTGATTGTATAATAGATGATAAATTACCGTTACCCCCAATATCACTGAAATTTTACTCACTTTCTGGATCAGTCTACTTCTCACATTTAGACCTTAATCAAGAATATTACCTAAGACACGCACCGCCTAAGACACGCACCACCTACACACGCTCCACCACACGCACCACCCACACCACCCACACAGGCACTACCTGCACACGCACCACCTAGACACGCACCACCTGCACACGCACCACCTGCACACGCACCACCTAGACACGTACCACCTGCACACGCACGACCTAAGACACCCACCACCTAGACACGCACCACCTAAGACACGCACCACTTGCACACGCACCACCTACACACGCACCACCTACACACGCACCACCTAGACACGTACCAACTGCACACGCACCACCTAGACACGCACCACCTAGACACGTACCAACTGCACACGCACCACCTAGACACGCACCACCTAGACTGGCACCACCTAGACTCGCACCACCTAGACACGCACCACCTAGACGCATACCACCTAAACACACACCACTTAGACACGCACCACCTAGACACGCACCACCTAGACACGCACCATCTAGACACGCACCACCTAGACACGCACCACCTAGACACGCACCACCTAGACACGCACCACCTAGACACGCACCACCTAGACACGCACCACCTAGACACGTACCACCTAGACACGCTCCACCTACACACGCACCACCTAGACACGCACCACCTAGACACGTACCAACTGCACACGCACCACCTAGACACGCACCACCTAGACAGGCACCACCTAGACTCGCACCACTTAGACACACACCACCTAAGACACGCTCCACCTACACACGCACCACCTAGACACGCACCACCTAGACACGCACCACCTAGACACGTACCACCTAAACACGCACCATCTAGACACGCACCACCTAGACACGCACCACCTAGACACGCACCACCTAGACACGTACCACCTAGACACGCACCACCTAGACACGCACCACCTAGACACGCACCACCTAGACTCGCACCACCTAGACACGCACCACCTAGACGCGTACCACCTAAACACACACCACTTAGACACGCACCACCTAGACACGCACCACCTAGACTGGCACCACCTAGACTCGCACCACTTAGACACGCACCACCTAGACACGCACCACCTAGACACGCACCACCTAGACACGCACCACCTAGACACGCACCACCTAGACACGCACCACCTAGACACGTACCACCTAGACACGCTCCACCTACACACGCACCACCTAGACACGCACCACCTAGACACGTACCAACTGCACACGCACCACCTAGACACGTACCACCTAGACACGCACCACCTAGACACGTACCACTTAGACACACACCACCTAAGACACGCTCCACCTACACACGCACCACCTAGACACGCACCACCTAGACACGCACCACCTAGACACGTACCACCTAAACACGCACCACTTAGACACACACCACCTAGGACACGCACCACCTAGACACGCACCACCTACACACGCACCACCTAGACACGCACCACCTAGACACGCACCACCTAGACATGCACCACCTACACACGCACCACCTAGACGCACCACCTAGACACGCACCACCTAGACACGCACCACCTAGACACGCACCACCTATACACGCACCACCTACACACGCACCACCTACACACGCACCACCTACACACGCACCACCTAGACACGTACCAACTGCACACGCACCACCTAGACACGCACCACCTAGACTGGCACCACCTAGACTCGCACCACTTAGACACACACCACCTAAGACACGCACCACCTAGACACGCACCACCTAGACGCGTACCACCTAAACACACACCACTTAGACACGCACCGCCTAAGACACGCACCACCTACACACGCTCCACCACACGCACCACCCACACCACCCACACAGGCACTACCTGCACACGCACCACCTAGACACGCACCACCTGCACACGCACCACCTGCACACGCACCACCTAGACACGTACCACCTGCACACGCACGACCTAAGACACCCACCACCTAGACACGCACCACCTAAGACACGCACCACTTGCACACGCACCACCTACACACGCACCACCTACACACGCACCACCTAGACACGTACCAACTGCACACGCACCACCTAGACACGCACCACCTAGACACGTACCAACTGCACACGCACCACCTAGACACGCACCACCTAGACTGGCACCACCTAGACTCGCACCACCTAGACACGCACCACCTAGACGCGTACAACCTAAACACACACCACTTAGACACGCACCACCTAGACACGCACCACCTAGACACGCACCATCTAGACACGCACCACCTACACACGCACCACCTAGACACGCACCACCTAGACACGCACCACCTACACACGCACCACCTAGACGCACCACCTAGACACGCACCACCTAGACACGCACCACCTAGACACGCACCACCTAGACACGCACCACCTATACACGCACCACCTATACACGCACCACCTAGACACGCACCACCTAGACTGGCACCACCTAGACACTGTAACATTTTTTCGCTATTGTACCTTCTTTTTAAGAGCTTAGAGGTTGTCAGAGAAAATAATTATAGAACTGGCAAGTTAAAAATTTAAATATGTTTTTTTTGGAAGAATAGAACAGGATTTGAAAAATGAGAAAAAAAAGAGAGCGAGGAGGTGTTTTTTTAGACAGAACAATAATGGTGGTGATGGAGTAAAAAGGAGATTATTTTTCTCCTCAAAAAAGAAGATATTTGATTTCTTTGTAAAAGTAAAATCTGTTAAGAATATTAAAGATGTTGGCAAAGTGAAAAAGAAAGAGGCTCGAACCAGAAAACTGATATCGCCCAAACTTCCAAGGCAAATGGACCCCTCGACAAGAATAAGGGGAGCAATGGTTTCAATCGGATAAAGAGCACATTAATCATGGTGACGCACCAGTTTCATACGAGTTTATAGAAGTTATATTTACAATGACGATGCTGATTGCAGAATTTTACAAAGTCGACTTATAATTTTGGGAGATAACATTCGAGAGTGGAGTATGGGACAATACAACCTAATTTAAGCCAGTGGTTTGTGTTTTTTTATCATAATGTGTAAATTATAAGGTGAAAGGTATTTATATCTGATTTTTGTAAACTACACCACACCATCACAACCACTTTGATATCTTTGTTTCTATTTTATTTACAAAATTTATTCTGGTTTATTTGTTTCAAATTATATTACAATTTTCTTCTTAAAATAGAATTTTATTTAAAAAGATTTCCAATAAATTTCAAAATTTACTTTATCCATTCCCTTTTTGTGGCATCCGGGTGGGAATGGTATAAATTGGCGCCCGGGTATAAATTGGCGCCCGAGTATAAATTGGCGCCCGAGTATAAATTGATGCCTGATCTAAATTAATTCTTTTATTTAAAAACATCACAACTTACCACTTCTTAGGCAATTATAATTTATCTGTCATATACTATACATATTAATTTTTTTTTTTCAACAAGGAGGAGATGATTCAGAACGATGTTATAGCTAGGCTATAACTATCGAAGGATTTATTACTATAATTGAGCTACAGTTAGCTAGGACAAGAGGATTCTTCTTTTGACTTACCATAAAAGACGGAGGTTAAAGAAATAAATAAGACACACGATTTATTTACATATAGAGTAATAGATGTTTAATTAATATTTAACAATATTTCAAATAGAAAACACCGTATATTGTATAATCGTCACGATACGTCTACGTCAATATTGGTGTTTACGGGCGCACAAAATGTACTCACGATGTCCGCTACATACTCGTCAGCACTATCGTTCTTATTCCGCTTCGTGTTTATCAACACGGGTTTCCAAGTAAGCGGCAGAGCCCATCCCTTGTCTCTATTAAAATTAGGCCGGCGGTCGATTTCGATGACTTCAAGGAGCTTGCGTGATACAAAGTTCTTTTCACCAGCCAACACTTTCACCTTATCGAACCTAATATAATGTGACGTGTCGGAGTTGAGGGCGTGTTCTGCCACCGCCGAGGTGTTGCTGTCCATTTTACGCATAATGCGGATGTGCTCGGTGAGCCTCGTATTGATGTTGCGTCCCGTTTCTCCAATGTAGCTTTTGCCGCAATCGCATGGAATTTCGTAGACGCCAGGGCTATCCAGAGGGTCCCGATCCTTAGGCGATCGTAGAAGACTTCTAATCTGTGTCATGGGGCGGAAAATTGTCCTGATGCTATATCTACGGCGTAACAGGTGTCCAATTTGATCCGTTACCCCTCGCATGTATGGTAAATATGCCGGGACTCGCTCTACAACCTGAGGCCGTTGTTTGCTGGTCGTGTTTGCTAGCCGGCAACTCTGTCGCCAGTTGTAACCATTGCACTCTAACACTTGCCGCACGTGTGTCAATTCCGACTCTAGGAATTGAGAATCACATAGACGAAGTGCACGATTAATGAGAGTGCGTGGCAACGAAGATAAAGAAAGAAGGTTTGAAGGATGAATTCTTTTCTATATTCGATACATCCGATTATGATTTTAAAACAGAGAGAGATTTGCGCAATTTAAAACAAAAACCCGGTCAATCAATGAGAGATTTTATTATAACAATAAAAGATTTAAACAATAAATTAGTAAGACCTATACCTGATAATCAATTATTAGATGTAATAAAATATAATTCGTTGCCATGTTACGCACCATGTTTAGCAACAAATAGAATATTAGATATTACTACGCTTTTAGAGCTTGGAAAAAATTATGAAAACTTTGGTATTCCGAACCAGGAAAATTTTACAGATAAACCTTTTGTTAGAAGAAATAAAATGTTTGGATATAGTCCACAAATACAGAAGAAATCAAATGATTTTTGTGGAGCGGGTAGTTCGCAACAGACTATAGGTAAATCCGGTAATTTGGGGTTTCATAATAGTTCAAGAAGTCAATTTCAGAATAGACAAGGAGTGGAATTTAAATGTCCGAAGTATAATAAGTTAGGCCATACTTATAGAGAATGTAGAAATTTACCAGGTATGGTATGTTTTCGATGCCATAGGCCAGGTTATATCACCCGTGATTGTCCAACTTGTAATCCAAATTCTTCTAATCAAGATCAAAAAAAACTAGATGTACACCGGGGTGACGGAAAAATCCTCTCTCCGGTGATATTTTCAAAAAGTTTAGACAATAGAATGTTTATTGAATTGAACATTAACAATAAGACATTTAAAGCATTATTAGATTCTGGAGCACAGATGTCATTGATAAATAGCAAATTTACAAAGGTTATTAAAAATATGGGTTATACAATTAACAAAACTTATCACAAAGCTGTTACAGTAGATAGAACACCATTGTGTATAACAGGTATTGTTTCATTGCCAATTGTATTCAACAATTAAAAAAAAAACATATTTAAATTTTTAACTTGCCAGTTCTATAATTATTTTCTCTGACAACCTCTAAGCTCTTAAAAAGAAGGTACAATAGCGAAAAAATGTTACAACACGCATGCCACCTACACGCATACCACCTACACGCGCACCACCTAGACACGCACCACCTAGACACGTACCACCTAAACACGCACCACCTAGACACGCACCACCTAGACTGGCACCACCTAGACACGCACCACCTAGACTGGCACCACCTACACTCGCACCACTTAGACACACACCACCTAAGACACGCACCACCTAGACACGCACCACCTAGACACGCACCACCTAGACACGCACCACCTAGACACGCACCACCTAGACACGCACCACCTAGACACGCACCACCTAGACACGCACCACCTAGACACGCACCACCTAGACACGCACCACCTAGACACGCACCACCTAGACACGCACCACCTAGACACGCACCACCTAGACACGCACCACCTAGACACGCACCACCTAGACACGCACCACCTAGACACGCACCACCTAGACACGCACCACCTGCACACGTACCACCTGCACACGCGCCACCTGCACACGCGCCACCTGCACACGCACCACCTAGACACGCACCACCTAGACACGCACCACCTAGACACGCACCACCTAGACACGCACCACCTAGACACGCACCACCTAGACACGCACCACCTAGACACGCACCACCTAGACACGCACCACCTAGACACGCACCACCTAGACACGCACCACCTAGACACGCACCACCTAGACACGCACCACCGAGACACGCACCACCTAGACACGCACCACCTAGACACGCACCACCTAGACACGCACCACCTAGACACGCACCACCTAGACACGCACCACCTAGACACGCACCACCTAGACACGTACCACCTGCACACGCGCCACCTGCACACGCGCCACCTGCACACGCGCCACCTGCACACGCACCACCTAGACACGCACCACCTAGACACGCACCACCTAGACACGCACCACCTAGACACGCACCACCTAGACACGCACCACCTAGACACGCACCACCTAGACACGCACCACCTATACACGCACCACCTATACACGCACCACCTAGACACGCACCACCTACACACGCACCACCTACACACGCACCACCTAGACACGCACGACCTAGACACGCACCACCACCACCACCACGTACTAATTTTATGAAATTAATCATTTATAACATTAATTATAATTTAGTAATAAAATTCAATCCAAGAAAACAATTGCAATATTCATGGTAACCTCACCTTCGTCTGCAAACACTAACAGCTAAATGAACATTTTGCGTATAGAAAAGATATTGAAAATCGCTAAATTTATTCGCTCCTTTTCTACTATAAGTCTACCTTCTTGATGTGAATTTCCATACTAAGCGTCTTCCTTCACAAAATTAGTTTTTTTCTTCAATAAAATTGCACGTAACTTTATGACACATGTATCATACGTTGAAAATAGAGTATATTTTAATTATTTTAAGAAAAACTTTCAAAACTTTAACTGTTCACCGAGAAAATAGCTTAACATCGTAGAACTCGTCTAATAGAAAGTAGCTTTTCGCTCGTGGATGTTGTCATACAATTTGACAGATCACAAGCGCGAGGATGTACGCAACGTTGCACGCGACGAAGTGTCATTTTGACAGCTAAAGTCGAGGTTGAGAACGAGAGGTTATCGGACTTCTCTTTCTCACAATTTTACATCCGTGAAGTTGTGAATGCCAATTTCATAAATTAGTATGGAAAATTCGTACATCGGATGTGATCATCGGATGCAAACAACCTTTGCGTATTCACAATTTAAAGCTCACGGATGTTTCATCCGATGCAAGGATGTTTACGTGTTGTGAATAGCACTCCTGTACTCAAATGATGCATTATCCTATCATACATTAATAAGCAACTCAAGCTCATTTAAACGCAATTTGAGTTTATGGACTCAAGGTCGAATATTTAACTGACGCCACAACTCATACAAGCGAGTTTGTACCACAAACAGCTTTTAAGAACTTCGCCGTGACCCGTGACGTGTTGAGGCAACTGACAACTTTTGTAATAAATTACATTTTCTAGATGTGTCTCAAGCGCATCTGCTTTTAGAGAAATACGCTTCCACAAAAAGTGCGTTATAAAAACATTCAATAATTATCATATTTATAAGCGAAGAACTGCTATAAATATCATCATTATATTAAATAATGACCATGATATTTTGAGTGTTCGGTATTCAAAACAAAATATCGCAAAATGTCGAACGCATCATTAGCCATACATTTCCGCTTCCTGCTTCCTTTACTTTCTATTCCTCTCTCCCTCCCTTTTGCACGAGACGTCGGGGTTCACAAAAAATCGTGGACGGCACTTCTCTCTCGCATCTCGCACTGTTAACCAGCAGTTAAAAGGCATAAGGAAAAATCCGCTGGAGCAGGAGCTCCTGCGCCAAGGCCGGCCCCAAAACCCCACAAAACAGACGCAATCTAATATATCAGCCATCACATCCATCGGTGAGTCCATTCCTTTAAAACCTTTAATTTTGTGTTCGATCATTGGTTCTATCAGTTCTAATTTGCTTATACGCCTACCGAATACAGAAAGCACAGCTCCACATACAGTCCATTTAAATATTAAACAAATTCATAACGTTGAGATTTTTAGTTAGTTTACTTTCTGAGACTAACCCGTTCTAAGTAGAATTGCGTGGATAGACATAGATTACATTAAGATATGCGTATTTTAAATCGCATATTAGGAACGTTAACGTTTGTGGCATCTGTAAGTAAACGAAGCATTTTAATAATAAAATCTAACATAATATAAGAAAAAAACCTGTGCTGAGAAGAACTGCCAAAAAAGTTTGTGTGTTTGCCAAAAAATTTTGCAATAAAATATAAATACAACGTTCAATAAGTAAGTATATGCATGTGAGGAGAATTTTACCAATAACAATCCGGCGAAGTTTACACCAACATTTACAAGACACATCTAGCTACGACAGTTCTGTGACATAACAGAATTACAGGGGCTTTCGGCTGCCGCCCGGTTAGTTTGCGAGTTGCGAGCACACATAACAACTTTTACATCGTAGAGACACACCAACTTAGCACTCTGTGAGACTGTCCGAAATTTAACGTTATTTATGCTCACATTATTTTCTCCGACATATAATTTACAACTGAGTCAAATGTAATACATTTTGAGGGTAAAAAATATATCATAAAGTGGATAAAATTGATTTAAATCCAAGCTTATTATTTGTTAGGTAGGGTTAGGGTTGCCAACTTTTTTTAAATCAATATTAATGTAGTAACAGTATCAATATTAATGTATATAAAACTCGTAATGCTTGGCACTCCATCCTCTCTGACCACCCTGCTAGGGCTACAGCGTCACGTATGTATATTTATTGTAGGGTTAAAGACCCTAGACGGGTATCTAATAAATATTTTTCTAGTACTGTGATCCAATTACACTTACGACTGATTATACCGACTGAATATCGAACTTGGCAGCGTGATTAAATACACATTTGCGAACATAACTATGTACATTATATGTACACGTAAATCAAATAAAAATCGTTCTACGATTTTCAGTTGTCCAATTAAAAGAGAGTAGTCCGTATCTACTGATATTTTCAGCCTATATTGAATTCAATCAAACTGTCACCAACTGATTGGAAATTCCGTCGGTGGGCGGACGAGTGACGAATTCAATACCGCCACTCTGTCACGAATGCCATGTCCTACTTGTAAATTCTACGAAAATATTACAATGCTTGCCTCTACCAGATTTTCTCATCCAATTTCCTTTCTGTCTAAGACGTAAATATTACTGTATTTATAAAACCTTGCACACGAGATGAAATAACTGTATATCCTTGAATTCATTGTCGGATTATGTGGGCCTTAAGCACTTATCGGTACCGTGGTAGTTTTAGTTAATAAAAGCATTACGTCTACACACATTTATACTGGCCCGTTGGCGCAGTGGCATATGCATCTGCTTTCCAAAGCTAGGGTCCCGGGTTCGATCCCCGGTCAGGTCAATTTAGGAAACGAACTTCTCTAAATTGGCTTGGAGTCTGGGTGTTACTGGGAACTCCCCCAGAGTTCGTTGTGTGGTACCCATAGTACAAGCTTCCTGCTTAGTTTGGGGTCACACAGTCTGTGTAATTGTCTGGAGTATTTATTGATTATTTATTATAAGAGTACTTGTGTACGCACGTAAGAATTTAATATTTCTTTGGCATGAATAGAAAATTGAAACTAGCCGCTTGAAATGAGTAAAAAAATATCAAAACTGGTCACATAGAAAGAAAGATAAATATAATATACTGGCGCAACTAACTGTAAGAAAGAAAATTAAAATTGATCGCTTGAAATGAATGAAATAAAATTTAACGCGCCAAAAGAAGTATAAGTTCAAAAAAAATTTCTTAAATGTATAGTAGGGTTTTAATTTTATAATCTTTATTGTTATACCAGCTCGCCATGTGACATTGGCACATTACATACTTCAAAGTAAAATAAATAATAAGTAAAGTAAAAGAAAACCAACCGTTAAACTTTAAAAAATGTATAAAATGAATGTAATATGAACTACAAATTTACAAAAAAAAAGTTTTTTCAGTTTACAAATATAATTTGAGGTGAAAGAAGTATGTAAAGACCGCGCTCCTTGGTGCTCCATCATCTCTGACTATCCCATTACGGTTACAGCGTGAGATATGTATGTATGTGCGTATGTATAAATAATAAGCTCTTTAAACTATGTGACATTAGCATACAACATACCTATTTAATATACATGCATATCCTCACGTGTGATACACACGTGGGGATTCACGTGTGATACATACTAAACATATTTACTTACGATCCTTACTTCTTTCGCCTCCTCAAATCTCGTCCTTCTCTTCTCACGCTTTTACTGAAATATGCAAGTACTTCTAGCTTTTCCGCCAGCTACTGTAACACTCTGCCTATATGGCCTTCATAAGTCAGGCTTGGCCTTCTATGGCTTTTACTACCATTCATTTTCATTTCGGTAGATCCTGTCGTCAGTCTGTAATTCTTCACTCAATCTTTCTACGCACCTAAAAGATCTAAGCATCCTTTTCAGTATTGTTACAATAACTGTCTCTTCCAGCCGTATCATATGGTATATCTATTTTCCGCGATAGCGACACCGCGCATATTTCTGAGAGATCGCGTTTCCACCGCATTCGCTTTACTGACACTCGATAATATATTCTATATGAATTCACAAAACCGCAATTGAAATTAATATTCTACCCCTCATTCAAGTCAACAGAGATGCCTCCCGTCAAATCCATCATGTCTATTTATCATTAGCAAATATAAAACAAACATATAATTACACGTTAAGCCTCCTCGTTAATATCAAAAGGCAGGTGAAATTAACGACATCGCGCCTTAGGGCGTGCCGTCGAAATTAACCCAAACCTACCACCAGTACTGTAGGAACTCGAATGAGCTTTCGAAAGAATCATACTTATTCATACATACATAACTTCACAGTTATCCTAATGCGGAGTTGACAAAACATCAATGTACAAAAAAATTAAGGTATTAAAAGGTATAAAAAAGCAATACATACGTATGGTTAAACACATTTTTTTTAACTGCAACAGTATGGTATGCATCCGAATCCATAGGAGATACAGGGGAACTGTCTTAGGGACCATACGGTCTTGTTTTGTGAAAACCATTTTGACGTTATAAATTTTTTGGTCAAACATGAGATGTCCATAAAAAAATTAAATCGCCTTCAAAAAAACACTGAAAAGTACGAAATAACTATCCTTTAGTTATCGTAATATCGTATCGTATCGTAATACCTTTAGTTATAGTAATATCGAAATAATTATCCTTTATCAAACTTCAAGTACAAAAATAACTATAAATAAGATACAAATATATATACAGGTAAATTTCACAATTACTGAAGTCGGTGCCAAGCCTAACTAATAAACTTTCCGTTGTAGCACATTGATTTGGCACCGACTTTAATAACTGACAAATTTTTTTTTATTTCTCCCTTGTGAGTGACCTTGGCCTAAATAAATATCTACGATAGGTCTACAATTACCTTCTTTCTAATTCTGGAGCGCAATGTCATACAAGAAAATCTTTTTTTATTTGGTAGGTAATACGTCAGAGGTAGTCCCATTTAAACTTCACCGTTATTGGAGCTTGGACTTTGAAGATACACTAAATAACACGACCTGGTTATAACCATTATTTATATTGATGATTCTCTTGTATATCGTTGCGTTCCGGAATTACAAAGAAGTTAATTGCAGACCTGCCCTAGATATTTATTTAGGTCAAGATCACTCAAAAAAGAGAAATAAAAATTTTTTATTAAAAAAAATTAAACTGCCTTCAAAAAAAACACTGAAAGGTATAAAACAACTATTCTTTACTAATCAAAACTCAAGTGCAATTAAAATAACTTTATAAATATGATACATATACCTATATAATTAAATTGGACAGTTATTGAAGTCAGTGCCAAATCAATGTGCAACAACAGAAAGTCTATTAGTTTGGTAGGCTTGGCACCGACTTCAGTAACTATCAAATTTAATTATTTAGGTACGTGTATCGTATTTACAATATTATTTTAATTATACTTGAGTTTCGATTAGTAAAGGATAGTTATTTTATACTATTCAGTGTTTTTTTTGAAGGTGGTTTAATTTTTTTTTTAATAAAAAAATTTTTAAATAATTATTTGTAATTAAAGATCGTATATTAGATAGCTCAAACTTTCAAGCATCGTGGTAGAGGTAACGAATTAAGCGACCTTCGCCTCTGCGGGCAGGTTAATAGCTCCCCATTTGTTTACATCACAGGGAGCTGTTTTCTTTCACCGCTACAGTACTAATTGAAATCGGTTTTAAACAAAATGCATGCTGTGAAACTACACAGATTTGACATAATATTCAACATTCAAATATTATGTCAAATATTCTGATCACCCATTTTGGCAACTCATTGCGACTCCGAGGAAGACAATAGCGGGAGTAGTCCGCGCTATTATAGCACCGCGAGGGTGCTAGGTACTGTGAGCATCAACATTCACTAATTTCTTTTAAATTCTATTAAATGCAATACTATATCAATCATATAATTATAGAATCACAGTTTCCGATTAAAATCTAATGTCAGAAATTTTATTTGACATTCACTGGCACAAAAATTAGCTTATGGATGTTGAGATTAAAATATGAGACCATAATAATAGCCATAAAATAAATTTTATGGATGATACAATGCAATATAACACAACATCCTACTTATTGCGTAATTATAATAATATACAAACCGCGTTAGGACAATCGTTTTGGAGACATCCAGAAAATTCCGCAATAATTACGGTACGGTCTAGTTACGACCATTATTTGTTATATTAGGAACATTCGTTACAGTTACTGCAATCCATTTCTTTATGCACTACTAGCTGTTTCCAGCGACTTCGTTCGTGGAATTAAAAAAGTAGCCTTCCTCAGGGCTCAATGTATCTACATTATAAACATTAAAATCGAACTAGTGGTTTAACCGTGAAAATCGTGATAGATGCACTTTTGCATTTGTAGTGTCTATGGAGAAGTAAGCGCTTCTTTGTTGCGATAGCGAACGTCTAAAAATGTAATGCATTTTTTGGCGAAGTATTGATAATCAATAATTTAATCTAAAATAGACCTTTTGCTCTGCGCACGCTAGCTTACGAAAAATACGAAAAAACAGTTATTGTCGTTTATTTTAAAAGGTATAATTAATTTTAAAAGATCCAACTGTCATTTTGAAAGATATTTTTAGATTAAACTATACAGAAAATTTTAAAATTAGGTGGCGCATGTGACGTAGGAATTTGGAAGAATTCCGCTTCATAAGGGATAATATTAGCACAGATATTAATATGGATAACGGTGTAATTGAAAGCGATAAAATAAATAGATACTATAATTATGAAATTACTTTCCTGTAAGGACATAAAAAATATGTTAACTTTTAAAATGAAATTTGTATTTGGTTATTCTGTTGTACATTACATAAATGTAATACAATAATATGATATTTCATGTTAACATAATATCACATTGACATAATAGCCAAATCTGAATTAATTTTTAAAACGCTTAAATTAAAAATATCCAAAATTAAAGCAAACGAATAGTATAAATAGATAATACTTTTTAAAGAATAAATGGTTATTTCATATGGAATACTTTGTTTTAATTTAGGGAAATTTAAACGGTTTCGACACTCCTATAAAAAAAACAAAAATTTTAAAGACATAGGAGCGATATTCATAAAATCGAACGTTCTTTATTCGAAAGTCTTTCGTTTACATTTTACTAGCGACCCGCCCCGGCTTCGCACGGATAGAAATCTTTTGAAAATAAAATGCAGCCTATGCTACTCGCTAATAATATAGCGTTCTATAGGTGAAACTTTTTTTAAGTTGGTTGAGCAGTTTTTGAGTTTATCCATTACATACAACAACACACAAAGTTTACCTATTTATAATATTAGTATAGACAAACTTATGTCTTTTAATTTTTATGTACAGGATTATTCCGTAACCGTGACTACAATATCACAATTATGCCATTAAAAAATTATAGGGGGTCAACTGAGGAAGCGTGCTCATCGCGACTCCTACCAGCCCTTTTCAGAGCTGCAATTCCTTTGCTGTGCACGCCATGCGGGCACTACTAGCTGTTTCCGTGTTATTTTATATTTATATTATAATATTTTAATAACACGAAATCAAAGATTGTGATAGATTTAGGGCGTCCCCGAAAGCGACGTACAGCGGTCTGTCACCGCTGGTGTGTGCGAAGTGTGTGCAGGCTGTGCACTTCACAGCGGAAAGTGGAAAAAAAGCAGAGTAGCTGCGTGGAATGAGAGAGGTAGGATTGAAGAGAAGATGAATGAAGTGATTGATATTATAGAAGATAAAAGAATGGATGTGTTATGTTTGAGTGAAACCAAACGAAAGGGCAGTGAACTTGTCGACTTGCCCACAGCGGCCATCGCTTTGTGGTCAGGGGTACCACATGAACAGAGGGTATGCTAAGGGGTAGGCGTTTTGCTGTCTTCTCGTTTGGATAATTACATGAACGAGTATAGATGTGTAAATCCCGGATTGCTCTGGGTGTGGCTCAAGATGGGGTTGACGTAAACATTTAAATTCTGTCAGTTTGGGTGAACTAGAGCAGTTTTGGGAGAATATTAAAGAAATTCTAGCGACGGTTGAAGACAATGATAGAATTGTTGTGTGTTGAGACATGAATGGACGGGTCGGGACAGCTTGAACAGGATTTGAGACTGTCCTAGGCAAGTGTAGAGATAAGAGAATGAATGATGCTGGTAGGATTGTGTTAGGAGTGTATGGAAAAAATTTTTTTTGTAGCTAATACCGTATTTAAACACAAAAGGATCCATCAGTATACGTGGGAGAGATAGATAGCTGGTTCAAGAAGCAGGTTATGAACACAGCGCAAAGAGGAGCCGATCTGGGAATGGACCACAATGGTGATAACCATAATAAGGGGTCTGCTTGCTCCACGGCGACGTCGCGTAGTGTCCATACTTGCAGCGGTCTGTCGCATCAAGAGCTGGAAACTGCAAGATGCGACCACCAGAAATGAATATGAAATGGCAATATCCGGAAAGCTTGATGATAGATTGAAAGTGATGAGCGACGATGTTGAAAAAAGGTTGGCAGAACCTTAGGGATAGCATCTTAGGGAGGCTGCGAAAGAAGTGTGTGGAACGAACAAGATTGGGAACGGTAAAAAGCCTGATGTGTGGTGGGATGATGATGCAAAAGAGTCTGCGTATAAGAAAAAGAAAGCATGGCGAAATTACCTTGCTACTAAAAATGACTGTGGTATGAAGAATTTGATGAAAGACAGATATAAGCTGCAGAAAACAGAAACAAAAGCACTAGTGAAAGAAAAGCGGACTCTTGCGGACAGGATAAGCAATGAAGAGATTAAGACTCAGTATGACAGGGTTGCACGACAGTGTTATTGTAAAAATGAAGAAAGAAATGTTTAGATAGTTCGGGTACATAGAAAGAATGAAAGATGAATAGTGATGAAATACTGTCGAAGAAAATCAACAGAGCGAAAGCGAGCGGTAGAAGAAGCCAAGTAAGACCAAGGCTGAATTATGAAGTTCAAATAGCCAGAGTGTTAGCCGACGGAAATGTCAAAAGTATTCACATACCTAGGTGAAAATTTGAGGAAGCGAAAGAAGTATGTAAGGACCGCGACGCTTGGCGCTCCATCCGCTCTGACTACCCCGTTAGAGATACAGCGTGAAGATATGTACGTACGTATGTATGTGTAAATATTATATTTAGACGTGTATTATGTACATGTGACGATGACATCACATGTACATAATGCATATTTTATGCACATGTGTATTATCAATATTTCTGACGTATTATGAACCTTTTTAACCATAGAAGTTGGAACTTACCGCGTTTTAAATAATTGAAGATATCTACTGTCTCTATTTGAATATTGATCTATGTTTTTAGGGTCGGTTATCTATAAAAACCTTATAAAAATATATTTTCACCTCCTCCCTGACGCTATCAGTAAAAACAATTGTTTCTTCACTAAAAATTACATCCGAAAAGTTTGATGACAAAACCTTGTGTCCGATCCCTACTTCTTTCCATAATTCATGGGGCTATTCCTTAAGGAGCCGCTTGTTAGATGTCGCTGTGATCACAGACAAAAACTTACGGTCACTAGGGAATAACCCAATTCGACGATTTCTTACCTTGTTACTGATATTTGAATGATATAGGTTGAACCACACTGGAGCACATAACATGTTTTTACAATAATTATCATTACATATGCAATGATAATTATTATTACAATAATAAACATTTAAAAAAAAAAGAATTTACGGGAAGTCGAATTATTATTTTAAAGCTGATTAACTAAAATTGCTTTTTAAAATAGTTACTTAATTAACTCTACAAAGTTAAAAGCCAGAATTACAGCAATATTAATATTTATTTTTCATGCACGTAGTAAGTATAATTTACCCAACATTTAAAACTATATAAGTTTTTTTGAGGTGAAGCCGTGAAGCAGAAAATCAATGAATACAGTATTAAATGTTAGAAAAGATTGCTAAATCACAGAAAGGGGCTCGCATTGAGACTCAGTAGCGAGGGCAGTTTGACATACTACGCAAGAGTTAAGAGACATGGTGTCCCTAATCTCATTAAAAGATTCGCCTGCACAGAATAAGAGAAGCCTAAGTGCTCTAACACTCCTTACGTCAAAGGGACAAGTCAGATAGAATTAATATCAGACACTCAAATTGGCTTATTGTTGTTACTATGTTCCATTATTGTTGTTACTATGTTGCAGTAAAAACAAAAAAAAAATTGAAGTTGATTGTAAATGTATGTATGTATATTTAATAACTTTACTTGAACTATTTTTGAGACATTTAGTAAAATATAATTAGTACATTTACTAAATACTATTACAAAATAAATTAAATCCACAATATTAAACATCAAATTAATAAAACGAATTATAAATTACGAGTAGATGCGAAAGCGACAAATAATAAAATAATTTTTGTTATTGGTTTAAAAAGAATTATTCCATTCCTTTTTACCCGACTGCCAAGGAAGGGTTATGTTTTTCGCTTGTATCTTGTACGTATGTTTGTAAATTTCTTTATTACGACAGTTCAGTTATCGTTAGCATCGCCTCAAATACCGAAGAGTCCTTAGATAGGTGTTTCAGGAAAAAATCAAAATGGCGGATTTTTGGCGCTAAATTGTAAGTCGTTAATAATATTTTTTTAACCAAACCTATCGAGTAACTTATTAAAATGAAGGAAATTAAACGGAGATTACAAATATATATCTAAGTCATGTTTAAATTTAATTAAAACTAATAAATTAACAATCAATGCATTCAAATGGTTGCATTTATAGTTTTTGATAGCTTAAAAATCGGCCAAGTGTGTGTCGGACCTCGTATTACGCGTTTTTACTTGGTATATCAAAGCATAAATTGTAAGTAATATTATGTAATGTGACTTAGTCAATCAGTTTTAATGACCCTAACAAGTGACCTTGTTGTGACCTATATGGTAATTTTCATTTGTCTGTTTTGTTTGGCATGCAATCAATCATCTCTACATTTTGCCCGACTTTAAAAGTAATAAAAGTACACAATTTTCGTTCATAAGAGTATGCCGAGACACTAAAAAGTCCAAAAAAAAAAATAAAAAAATCAAAAAGCCCGACCGCAAAAAAATCGACTTATACGAGTAAGCAATGCACTAAAAAGACCGAAACAAGATTGAATAGAAAACAAAATTAAAAAATAAACTACAAACAAAGTAAACTCTACTTCGGTTTAACAGACTATATTATGAGATAAAAGCCTAAGTTAAATATCCGCATTAAGTTTGGTAACAGGCGGGACCCATTTGCAAATTATAAACTGAAAGAAAATTAAAGGATCCCGCCTGCTACCAAACTTAATGCGGATATTTAACTTAGGCTTTCAGCTCATAATCTGTATTATGCGCTGAAAATCTAAGTTCTATTGACTATTCTGTTAAACCGAAGTAGAGTTTACTTCGTTTTTAGTTTATTTTTTAATTACAAAATATATTGTTACACTTTCTTTAAATTAATATTTATTAAAGAGTGCCTACTGTCATTTCGTGATATTAAAATAATACGTCCATGAGTTACGTGGGTATTATCCACGATATTATGTCATAATACAGAAGAATAACTGCATAAAATAGTGCGAAAAAAGCACTGTCAGTGGTCATAAAAGTTGTATGTAAAGAAAAATAACAAGAGATCCGTCTTGCTTCTGTGGCCTCGGGCAAATATAAATCTTGCAAGAAGCAGGGATGTCGCTGGCACGCGGTAACTGGAAATCAACATTGCCACAAGCCCCTTGTTTGTCCATTAGGCTGCCACGAACTGTGCAAATAAAGAGAAGAATGCCCGCCAGATATTCTAACGTATTTTGTTACTCAGACTTTATTTTACTCAACTTTGATTTCTTCCTCCATTAAACTCGAAAAGAGACAACCTTAGTGCTAAAGGATTGATTGGACTGCAGAGATAGGACTATTAATCATTAGTATTAAGGTTAAATAAGGCTAAACAAGGCTTAATTGGACATTATCCTGTAAAGTGTATTAAAAATTTGACAAGATATAAGATGTCCTCGGTGCTTATGCGACCAAGATTTGGAAAATGAAATAAAAACTCTATTATCTACCTCGAACTCCATGACTCGCATCTGTAACGTTAACAATATACCTATTTCCAGTATTATTTGTAGTTCCTCATTATCTCTTTTTTTAACTGTAGACTGCACTGATTGAATTACATTGAATTTATATTTCTCAATTTTACATAATTACGTAGGGGCTTCTAAATGCTATAAAATCACAGAATGAATAATTACTTCTTTGTACACAACAGAACTTCTTAGATGGAAAAAGAACCTATATTGACATTTTATTTTCATTATTTTATTATCTATGCTCTTTTTGCTATCCGTCTATTCGTTTTAGATTATTTTTAACGAAATACTTATATCTTTTGATTTTTTAATCAAGTTTTTTGAGACGCTGTTTATTTTTTATACAAACATGTTATCTGTAAGTACATTATTTATTTTGTGTATATCGTCGCAGTAAAATAACAAAAACTGGGATCTTACTGGGATATAATTAACTTCCTAATGTAGTTATTATATTGCAAATAATTAAAACAAAGAATACAAAGTCTGCCCTTTTTAATTGCTATAAAGCGGACAAAGTACAGCGAAAAAGCACAACCGCTTTAGAACATAAACCAAAGAGATGAAACAGCGCTAGTTTACTTCCACCAATTCGCACTGGACGCGTATGGTGGAGCATATCGCGTCTACTTTTCAAATTATTTGTAAAAGACTTATAGTTGACGACCTCCGTGGCACAACGGCTTAACGCGTTAGAAAGTAAACGGGGGTTGCGGGTTCGATTCCCGCCCCGAGTCTCGGTGTTTATGTATAATATGTCTTTATCTACAAAAGAAAAGTATATAAGTAGTATATCAGTTGTCTAGTGCCCCTAACACAAGCGCTGTGCTGCTTACTTTAGAACTAGATGGCGCTGTGTGAAATGTCTGGGTATATGAGTATGAGTCTTCGATCACATATAACTAGATACACAATCAATGCTCCAAAAATGTCCGAACCAAATGTGCGCTAAATAAGTATTTAAGCGCACTTCTGTTTTAGTGGTATTCGAAAACGATAACAGCGAACATGTCAAAGTGCTCCTTTAAAAATTGCATAAATAACACATCTAGAACGCTAAAAAAGACGCGAGTTCTTATTTTCGGTTAATAAATAAATAATATTATTTACGTGTTCATTATTTCATTATAGTAATAACGTTACATAGCTTTTTTTTATTAAATTCGTAATCATATTTTTAAATATTGCCTGACAATATTTGTCTTATCCTTGTCACTTTCACGTAACAAATCAACGTAGCAACATAGCAACGCAAATAGATTATTTGAATTATATTTTATGCACGAGATGTAAGATTGTATTTTAAATATTTTATTTAACAAACTTCGTTTCAATGTCATACAAGAATCGTTTACGAGTGTTTATAACCTTATGGTTTGACAGTAAGGTCTACTTTAGATTAACACAATATTGCCGATAATACTTTACGATATTAAAAATATATACGTCAATTCGGACAATAATTTGTTTAAATTTTATAGGAGATTGTGAATCTTGTTATATGTGATCGAAGGTATGAGTATATTTGTAAGTCATACCATGAAAGTTTAGACAAATATCACAGTACTCACACAGATGCATTTCTGAGATACAAAATATTTCAAAATTTAACACCACTCACATTTAATCACCACGTGATATATTTTTAAACAACCTCTTAACATTTAAGTTTTTTAAAACAAAAAATATGATTCACGAAAACCACTCAAACAATGAAAATATTACCCGAACTCTTAACACAACAATACGTGTGCGCGCAAGTAACAATGCAGGATTTTTTCAGTTAAACTCTTTTTACACACACGTACACCCTTGACAGTTTTGAGTTCATTTAAGCAAGATTGAACGTATAGACCGTCATGTCTTAATACTTATTACTCACAATGACTATTACACTGCGATTGTATACAGATGATACATTAATACATACAAACTCATCTCTTGTGTCTTCGATCGTCACAACTCTCAACTCTAATAACGAGATAGTGAGATCTAAATGTATGTGATACTAATCACTCCATTTTGTTAAAGTTAAGTAATATTAACTACAACAATTTCAAATTATAACCGCTTTCAGATGAGTAAAAGTTCTTCTTCAGAACAATCCGTTATCAACATCAATGATTTGTATACTATGCAACACCGCAGTCACTTAGTGTTTGCTGATCACCAAGATGCCATTCTAACAGAGCCTTCAAAACCTTACCGCCTCACACCTTTCATTGTTACATTTAGTAAGATATAATATTATGTTCTCAGTAAAGAAATATTGGATATGTCGCCATCTGGCATAAAGCAGAAAAATAGAGATATTATTTTTAGACGTTATAAATTAAATTAACTAAAGATGACTACTATCTTTACCTTGGATAATTCTGAAAATACATATTTTTTATACAAAGTGGTAGAGCCATGCTGCATTGCAGCACGAATAGGGCCGGCTCGCCCGGTGAAATACCACCCGCTCACAAAATATCGGCGTGAAATAACAATATCTATTGCTGTTGTGTTTCGTTCGTTGAGTGAGAGTGCCGGTGGCCCATCACCCCCTCCCCCTCCTTTCCCTATTTCCCTAAAGGCTAGCAACGCGCCCGTGATTCTCCGGATGTTGCGGGTGTCCATGGGCGGCGGTCGGTTACTCTCCATCAGGTGGTTACTCCACTTGCTGGTTTGCCCCGTCTTTTATAAAAAAAAAACAAATTGCCATGTGGAAAAAGGAAAAAGTTTTATTTTTATTTTAATATGTATTATTATTTTCTAATTAGACCCTTACTAAGTATTGCGAAATAGAATTCGTTAACATCTTATAATATTTATTTACGGGTCTATGTCGCGTTTATACTTTAAGGCTAAATACCTACTCTATCCCGAAGTTTCGACCGGCACGTTTATTACGTAACTTGCAGGCAGCATGCGACAGCCAATATCACGCGATATCTGCTGTCAAAACGAGAATTTGTATAGTGGCGTTCAATCTACCGCGAAAAGTGCATTTTACGGTCATAGAATAATAGATACGCAATCGTCATACATGATACTACTTTTTTATAACAATTCATCACCGGTCGCGCAGTGATCGCGTGGCTGTCGCTGTCTGCAAATTTTTAGGTAATAACCTCGCGGATTGCACCGATCGTGGTCACGAGCAGACTGATGAGGATGAATGAATGTATTTAGCCTTGAAAGTATAAACACGATATAGACCCGTTAATGAATACTGTAAGGTTTGTACAAGTCGTGAGAATTTGTTTAATTTAGTTTTCGCAACAACGCAACGCCTCGTTTTCATTCTAGAAAAGCTAAGTGTACCTTTTTGGAACTTGATTTTTAGCTTCAGCGAATTACAGCAGATTCAACCCATACGAGTGTATTTTCATAAGATAACTACTTCTAATACTACTAATACTACTACTATAATTACTACTACTACTAATATAATTAAACGGTACAATTACCTATCGCGCGCCTTTTACACGTGTAACATTGTAACAGTAACTTAAGTTTTTTTAGTTTTTTCTTCGGATTTAACGATCATGTAAAGTTTAAAAATCATTTCCAATAATTAAATTAACAAGTTTAGGTATGTGATAAAAAAAGTGATGCACTGTTTCGTCTCGTGTAATATAATTTTACGATATAATAATATGTAAACTGTATGGTTATCTTTTACGCTAGGTAAAGGAGTATTGACTGAAATAGACGTTCAAAACTTTATAGAAATGGGATTACGTATAGTTCGATTTAGAACGACAAGTACATCAAAGTCTGATAAAATAAAACTAATCCGCATGTTGAAAAACGCCGTAAAATGGTGCTGCGAAAAATATGAAGTGTCCACCTGGCCTATTGCCATTTCTATAGATGTACCTAACGCTTGTATCAGAACAGGATACCTCAAAGATGTAAGTGAAAACCTACATAATTAAACTGCATACATACGATATATCTGGACTGTCCAATTTAAATAGACATCTAAATACATATATTCACGTCATGCGTCTTCTGTAGTGAATGCAAAGCATTATCATTGACATCTAAATAAAAAGCAGAAGGCGATTGCATTTAAAAATAAAAACAAAAACAAACTATTTTACTAATTCTTTGGTATCCTTACTTACTAATATGTATTATATATGCGAAATTATGTCTGTCTGGTCGGCTTCCACTGCTAAGCCGCTGAACAAAATTTGATAGGAATGAAGTTAGATTGAGCCCAGTAAAAGGCCAAAGGCTACTTTTTTAATTCCACACGGATAAAGTCGCAGGCAAAAGCTAGTATGTATGTAATATATCATAAATCATAATATGTATATATGTCATAAAAGTACATAAATACATATATTCACACTGTATCTCTAACAGGTAACCAGAGATAGTCGTAATGATAGTGACACATGTAAATTTTAAATGGCCATCCTTTTAGGAAATACTTGAGGGAGAAATCACAATAAAAGCAAATACCATAGTAGAGCTAACAGCCCATGTAGATTACTGGAATAAATGTGACGATCAGAGAATATTCATAGACGATCCATTTACTATCAAATTAATCAAGCCAGGCACAGAGATTTGTATTAGTTTTGGAGTTATCGTTATGGTTTGCACTGAAGTAATAGATAGCAAAACTGTCAAATGCAAAGTTACTTGTGAAGGTGTACTTGTGAGTAATGAATTTGTTTGCACTCGTGGCATCAAAAAAATAAGACCTGCATTAACAAAGAGAGATTTAGAACTCATAGAATTTGCTAAAGAATTTGAGGTAAATAATTTAACCATTTGATTGTATAATAATTTTTCCATTGTCAAAGTAAAAAAAAATTAATGTATTATCATAGATGGCAGTTAAGACTATGGACATGTATGTATCTGTTAGCAGAAATATCACGAGGTCCATTTTCATTTGTAATACATTTTTGCATTATTTTGAGGATGGTTTCAATTCTTATTTTATTATTAGTATTTTGAATGTTTAATAAATCTCAGGAGAAATATGCGCTTGTCATACTTGTTATTATAAAATTCCCATTTGAATTGCCAAGTACAAACAATTTACAAAATATTTAATAAATTAAAATATATCACATCGACAAGACAGCACAAATACGCGTACCAACTCCTGAAATCTTGGGATGTATAGAAAATCGATATCGACATTTTAGAAATTTTGGGTTCAAGAAACAGTGGGAATTCTAAGACTGTCATTTTAAACATATTTAGTCTTTCTAGTTTGTTAGTTTCTACTCTATATAGCTAATAAGTAATAATTTAACACATCAGTCAGATATATTGACAATGAACTCAGTGCGTTACGCCGTAACATTGAAAAGAGTCAGAAAATTATTTAGTGGTACCCACATGCCCTTACTCATGAGTACTATCTGTGAACAAGAAGGACTGGACAATATTGACGCTATTATTCAGGTAAAACGATTATCGCATACTTTCTCTTTACAATTTTAAGGTAACATCGAACATAGATAAACTAATTAAAGCATGTATACAACAGCAGCCTGTGTCAAAAGTTCGAGTCTTTTCACTTATAACATTCGTAAATGTAGCATAATATAGTGCTTTTTCAGTTTCGGTGTTACTGTGTTTTGTAGTCTTAAAAGTTACTTCAATGTCATTGATATCCTTTTATATTAAAACACTACCCATATTACAGATTACAGTAAGACCAAAATTAAGTAAAAATTAAAATTCAAAAGATGACGGAACAAGTCTTTAACTCAGAAACCTTGAACTCTTTTTTTAACTTAAATGCGAGTACGTTTGGTATCTGTCTTGCCTGATGGAAAAAGACGAAACCGAAACATTAAACACGCTTGCCCAGAATATGGCTATTCACTCTTGTCTTGAACTCATCGTGTAACCACAAAGGGACAATAGAATCGTTTACGTTCGCAAGCAAAGTCTTCCTGCATCCAGCTGCTAAGCTGTTCATATGAAGTCTACTTTCTCCTTCTCTCAATATCTAATCGATTATCCAGGTCCGTTGACGCATGTCTGACGCCTGTCCCACGGGAACTCCTAATTTCTACCCACTATCAACTTTTACACTGAATTGTATATCATGACAATGATTTAAATCTTACTCTTTATTGGTGTCCTGGATTCTTCTTAAGTTAAAATCAAGAAATCACGAATACGTACTTATTTAAATGTCTTCCCTAAGCATAGTACAAACGTTAAATGACAATTATTAATATTATATAAACATATCATGTACATTAAATTTTCAGGTCCATGTGCATACTAAACCCTCGATTGGTCATTAAGCTAAACATAACGGTCTATTCTCATAGCAGCCTGTCGTTTTATTATTGCGTTACGAACGAAATAGCCTCATTTCGTTCACATTAGTACGAAATTATTGCGTATTTGATGGGAAGATAATAATTAGAGACTAACTTATGAGTTCACGCTGGAATCGAAAGTGAACTTACTCACAGCCCCCGGGTTGTCTTCAGCAATGTCCCTGATGGAAGCAAAAATTTCAAATGCGACCAAAAACGCAATTTTTGCTAAGCATATTAAACGACATTTTTGGCGAAATTTTAATTCTACGGGAATACTTTTGAATGCTCAGATCAAGTATCACAATGGATGGAGCATTTGCTCTAAGAGCGTGTCCTTACTGTGGCCTTTTTTGTTAACCGAGTTTCTAGATTTTTAGTAATGTAACCAGGGAAGGGCCACAGTACAACGATACACAGCTAAACATGACATATTAAAATATTACCCTCCCCGCCAGCTGCTATCCGGAATTTCAGCTACACATCGGCCTTCTCGGCCCTAATCTGGTACTAAGGGTACTGCTCACATACCACCCCCAGGAGTGTTTATTGACTCTCCAGTCTAGATCCGCGGTGTTCCATAAAAACAGAGCCACCTCGTGAAGAATGTAGACATGATGTCTACGCACCGCGGTCTTGGGATGGCAGGCTAAGGCTTCACCCTTGCGGGAGAAGCTGTATTGCGCCTGTTGGTCCACCCCCTGTGACGTGTCACCCACGTCACTTCGGCCCTTAAAAAAAATAAAAACATGACATATTTTTCTTTTTGTGAGTACTAGTAGCCAAAACACTTGACAAGTATTTTACAATTATTTCATAACCGACTCATGAGCTGGCACGAATTAAACTGACAGTGCAAGGTTGCCATACTTACTATAGGTGTTTTACTCGTCAGTACACTCAATGAGATAGAAAGAAACTAAAATTCGTTTGACACACGGTGGTAAGAACATATTATGGTTTCGTCCTTAAAGTTTCTTGATCCGAGGTTGAATGTAACTGTAAAGTATAATCTATGACCCCAGACTTTTTGGCGGGAACGGGACAAGTGAAGTTGTCATTTTATTTAGGTTTTCTATTTTTTACATTTTTGGGAGTTTTAAAGTACAAAGGTGATAGTATATTGTGTTTTAAAGTTGTGAATATAATAAAAGAATGGAGGTCTAAATAAACATGTGTAGCTGAAGTTCTCGCGCTCTTCCAAGAAGTCCTATAAAGCTTCACTAAAGCCTATCATTTTACTGGAAGAGTTATACGATAAGAAAAAACGAATTTACTTGTGATTGTGATACACTTATTAATACGTGACATTGGCTAATGCGCTAAAGTGTGCGCCATGCCATAAAGAAAGAAAAATACAAAATCTATGACCCCGACTTTTTGGCGGAAAAGGGAGAAGTGTAGTTTATATTTTCTTTAGATTTTCTATTTTTGGTACTTCGGAAGATTTAAAGTGCTTACAAAAGTGACAATATAGTATTCGTTATAGTTAAGCCTATCCCCTATCGCTTTACTGGAAGGTGTTAGAGACGTATTAGCAAGAAAAGAGACATTTTACATTGGAGTGACACTACATTTTATTATGAGAATGGCAGGAGTGTTTCTAATAAATTCGGAACTAGTTGCCAGTATACAAAAGAGAACAAAGAAGAAGAGAAGATTCAACCTTGTATGAACTTTCTATAAATATTATCTAATATTGGAACAAATCCTATATCTATAGGTGATGGATATATCCGTTCATTAGCTTGAATTACATTGATTTTGCTACAGGTTTCATTATTACAATATATAATGTAATCGTTTTAGAACTAAATAAAATAGTTGGTACTGTAAATTTAATGCTGATAGAATAGATTTGTTAGCACAGACTTTACTTTTTTAATTCAAAGTGAAGTAATTAAAATAAACCAACTCCCCTCTTAATACACACATTGTACGCCCATATATGCCGCGGGTCGCGCGGCCGCGCCAAGCAACGATCTCAATACTTCAGAGGTGCAACGCTGTTTTTTAGCGAAATGGCGGCCAATTACCTTTTTAAATTAAACATAAGAAAACGTGGACTCGCTTATTTTCATTGCTTCAAAATACTCAACTCGTCTACGTTTTTGCGTCTGTGATTGAAAGCTGTAAAAGCATATCCGAAAAAGTAGGCAGCGAACAATGCCATGACTTAGTGGTCGACAGTATAAACCTCTAAGGATATAAGCCACGGAAATCAGAAGTAAAGCAATATCAATATAATTGCTACTCAGTATTCAATAATATCACATCACGATGATGTTGAACCTGCAAAGAATTAAAAGGGTAAAATAATATAAATATTGCTTCGTTATTTCCTTTTAACACAATTACCTATATCAAATTTTATGTCTAAAGTTACTTAATAATATTGGCCATTTTCTTCATCTCCTTTTTCTAGGAATCAGATGGAATAATATTGGCTCGAGAGTTCCTTGCTAATGAAATAACAAACAAACATCAAATGGCTGCAATACAATTACAAATCAGCGCCAAATGTAGAATGGTAATAAAGACAAAGCTAATATTTTTTCGTGCAATATTTACCTCTCTAACATGTCAATTTGCTAACTAATCGGATTGAGTAATTTGTTCTAATGAATACCCATAATAATAATAATACTCGGACATTTCACACAGCGCCATCTAGTCCCAAAGTAAGCTGCATAGCGCTTGTGTTATGGGTACTAGACAACTGATATACTACTTATATACTTTTCTTTTGTAAATATATACATATTATACATAAACATCCAGACTCGGGACGGGAATCGAACCCGCAACCCCCGTTTTACTTTCAGACGCGCTAAACCGTTGCGCCACGGAGGTCGTCAAATCCATCAAAGCCATCAAACTTAATTATCTCTAAGTAATACTACAATTATTTCAAATGAAAATATTACAAATTTAAAAACCCCATTACATAAAAAACAAAGAGGTGTCCTTAGACAACGTTAAATTGAATGATGATGTGATCTATCGATTGATATTAATTTCATTCAATAATAACAGGTTAGGCCAATAATTATTCTATGGGCACGTAACTAACAATGAAGACATGACTAATTCAAAACTTTGTTATTTTATTCAGATGGGAAAACCTTTCTATTTATCTGGTCAAATACTTGAGGAGACACTGAGGTCAGGTTATGTGTCCATTTGTGACTTATCCGATGTCACAAACGCCGTGCTCCAAGGCTCGGGATTCGTATTACGCAACTACACCGAAGCCAACCACCTACTAAAGGCTATGAGAATATTGGACTCTATATGCAGATACGTGGAGCCTTTGGCAAGAGAAACCGATTTTTGGAGAATGTCGTTACAGGTATTAAACTTAATTATAAAAACATGAAGAAAGGATAAAGAATGAGTGATGAAAATTGTCGACTTAAATCTACAGAGCGAAAGTGGTGGTTGCAAAAGCCAAGGAAGACCAAGGCTAACTTAATATAAAGATCAATTAGCTAGAGTGCGAGCTAACGAAAGTGTAAAAACCACTTACCACTTACCCAGGCAAAAGTGTATGAAGAATGATAAAATTGATAATCTGAGAAAACGAATGAAATATATAAAGACTGCGATGCTAGGCACTTCATCCTCTCCCCGTTGAGGATAAAAACAGCCCAGTGCAAAACGTACATGCGAAATCATCGGCCCTACTGTCAGGAGTTACCAACCTTCGGACCCAGAGATATAACGGACGGAGCTGTAAAATAATCCTGAGCGATGCTTATAGATATAAGTTAAATAAAACACAATGTAAAATATTAGACATTTTTAAATGTATAATTCGAAACCTTCGTTTGATAATCCGAACGATGACCAAAAAAATTTTTTACTTACTATTTAAATCCCCAAAAGTAACCTCCGAAAGTCAAAATAGAACTTGAAATTTGCGATTGTCTTTGAGTCACCACTTATTGCATAAAATAAAAGTTCTTACCTTCAACTGTTTACTTTAAATAGATTCTGAGAATAATATAACGTATAGCGCGATATAGCGTAAAGTTATAAAGAAGATGGATTTTGAACCATAAATGTAGTCATTATTTTTGTAATTTAGTTTTTTTTTAATGTAATACGCAATTTTATTAGTTTAATCTATGCTTATACTTATTACTAATTAAGTACTTATAAAATTATAAAAAGTTAAATTTTATTAGTTTGTATGTAATGGATAAATTTAAAAACTGCTCAACCGATTTTCACCTATAAAGAGCTACATTATCAGCGAGTAACATGGGCTCTATTTTACTTTAAAAAAAATTTCTACCCATGCGAAGCCGGGAGGGTCGCTTGTGCTCTAATATAAAGTTAGACATAGCTTCCTGACTTTGACAACCTTTATAACATAGCCTAAATATTTGATAATATCGTACATTAATTTGTGACAGATTGCTTAATTGAAATATAAAAATGGGGTAAACATAATCTCATAAATTATAATAAAACCTGTATATTATTTTTAATACTTAATAAATCACTGTAAAAATTCTTATATTCGTGGGTATATACGAAATCTTTAAGTTAAACACTACTCCAAAACTGTGTTTTACCTTTTTATGGCCCGATAATTCAAAACTTTGTTTCTATCCTGAGGTGTCGGTAATAAGGAGTTGTCTATCTGTATTTTAACCCTTATTGTTTAAGTCTGATCGCCTGTTTGTACGTTCGCCTGTCTGTAAATCATAGATTTCTCATCCTAAGATACTCGATATACGAACGGAAAACGTAAAAAAAATGTTTTTAATATTTCACAAGAAAATTAATTTCAAATAATTTTCTTAGGACCTCCATGGTTTGAAAGTACACCCATTTCAATTTTTGTTCACTTAAGTCTAATATTGAAAAAAGACAATTAGAAATATTTGACAACCTTTTTTTTAAGTAAAGGAGATCTGTTTTCAAGTCTTTACCAAAGTATCCCCCCCTTAAGCTTTTAGTAAATACTTTCAATGAAAACTGTAACGAACATATGGTAACGAATATAATTTCCGAGATTTGAAAGTCGGTATGCGAGTCCAACTCGCACTAGACTCCTTTTATTATTTTCGAAAATACGCATTTAAATTAATAAGTGTATTGTCCTAGAAAGTTTGTTAATACATAAGAAACTAACCGACAAAAACAGCAATCCCCCTAATACGACTTGCTTTTAGTCGGCTTATCAACATTTTATATTTATTTTGTGCCAGTGGAAGATGCCTGTAAACGCCGCTGAAGCCTGTATCCTGGCTACAGCACTAACAGCAACACGAGTGAGTGCTCCGGTGGTGATACTACCGACCGCAACTGGGCGGACTGCGATTCAGCTAACCAATGTGTTTCCTGACTCCGCAATATTAGCGATCAGCACTAAATCGCGTATTGCGAAAAAACTGCAGCTATTTAGAGGAATCATTCCTGTCGTATATGACAGTAAGTATTAAATACCTTCCTACAGATCCAGCCAAATAATTTATTGCACAATATGCATTTAATCGGCAGTAAAAATACGTTTGTATCTCATAAAGGTTATTGATAAATGATATTGTGGAAAACAAAGTTATTTCTGCAGTCGCTAACCGTGTTTTCAAAAATACTCCATATCTGCTATATCAAATTTTTTCAGAATTTTCGACCGCATAATTGCAAAATGTTAGTTGACGGAAATGTCAAAAACACTCGCATAGCTAGGCGAAAATGTGTGAGAATGACGAGATTTGAGGAAGCGAAAAAAGTATGTAAGGACCGCGACGCTTGGCATTCTCTCCTCTGACTACCCCGTTAGGGACACAGCGAGAAAATATGTATATATATTATAATATGTATAATATGTATAATAATTATATATGTATAATTGAAAAGTTAGAAGGGAAACACGCTTTTATGTCTTTAAAAGCACATATATATCTCAGCTACTTAAATAAAAATGTCACTTTGTAGCCTCTATGTCGTTTTTGAAAACCTATAAAGATACCCGCTTTATATGCAATGAAATAATTGTTTGATTCCTCAGTTACATGTACAGAGTTCCATCAATAATTTTATTTTTTCAATATTTGGCTACACCATGTATAGCAAATCAATTTTATCTATATAGTGCCAATAGTGGCTCTGACATACGGAGAGACAGACGGTCAGGATGAAATAATAGGGATTCCGTTTTTGCCATTTGTCCAGGAAACCCTGAAAATCGGTGAAATGTGAGTCAAACTCGCGCGTCGTAGGTTTTCCGTCATTGCAAAATATTCATCTTTATGTTAGAAATTAGAGATCCTTAGATTTTTGCGTGACTCGTGTAATGAAGAGACCTCCCTTCGAAACCTTTTTACTCATTTGAAAAAGGGTCTTAACGAACAGACAAGCAGAAGATATTTTTAAGTGTAATTTAGCACAAAAACTGAATTTTTCCCTTTGAGAGAAAATCAAAGTCAAGGTCAAATCAATTTATTCAAGTAAACTCAATTACAAAGCACTTTTTAACATCGAACCTACCATCAGTTCTTAAATAGCGCGCAGTGTGAAAAACCGACACGAAACTCAATTAGGTTTCATTTTTTTTAATTTCGTTATAGCATTTTACATTGTAACCAAAACAAAGAAAAAATTAAAAATATATATTTACTTTTAACACAATCACAATCGTATATCTGAAAATACACAGTCTGGCCATAAATACTGTTACAATAAAAAAAAACAATAATATTATATTTGAATTTGGAACCGGTCATTTTTATATGAATATTCATAGTGTTTTCTCATTTTCGCGCCAATCTTTGTTGAATATTCTTATGATATTAAAATGGAGTGGGATGATAAAGAGAACCGAATCGCTGTGATAGGATAGCATTACACAAAGTAGGTATTGATCGAAATGCAATTTTTTAAACCCTACATCCGCTTGGTATTAGTCGAATGTTTGTGTACCGGGTTATTGATAGGTATAATGAAACGTTCTCTGTTTGTGACAGAAAGATATGGCTGGCCACATAGTATTCGTACTAAAAGGTAATCAAAACAGTGAAACAATCCGATGAATTCCTGTACGAAAGCAAAATATTTTGTCTAGAGAAATGAATAAAGCATCCAGAACCATGTCGCTTATTTTAAAAGATACCATAGGACTTGCAGCTTATAGAGAGACGCACTGGTTATTACTTAACCGATAATAATTTAAAAATGAATAGAGTGGTAAAATCAAAACAGCTTCTTAGGCGGTACGCAAAGGGAGGTCATAAAAAAATTTATTTACTGACGAGAGAACTTTTACTTCCAAGCAACATTTTAATACACAGAATGACCGAGTTTATACTCAAAGCTCGAAAACAGCTTCTCAATTACTAAGTGGGTTACAATGTAGGCATTATCCGGCTTCAGTGATGGTTTGGTAGGGTGTTAGTTATCAAAGAGTGACTGAGCCATATTTTTGTGAAAACGGCATCAAAACATTAGCTTAGGTTGAAACGCTTCCTAGCTCAGGTGTCTTAATAATATACTTCGGAGTGGGTAGATGTTATATTTCATTAGGCCTAACCTGGTGAGCGATGTATCAAATTTATGTAGGACCCCTAGTACACCTCTTCAATCGAAATCAAATAGGAAAAGGTAAGTATATCTCTAATCAGTACAGCACAAAAACACACATGCACAATTTGCCCTAGTACAAACTTTAATTTAATATTTTTTTTAAATGAAACCTAACAGTGAGAACCCCAAGAGTTTTTACACACAATGATATGAATCTAAACAATATATTTTCAAAAATTTTTTTATATTCTGTTTTGAACGAAGCAGTCGTATTACATATCCAAAACACAACTAATGTAACTAATTAAGTTTAAGGCTAAAAAGAAAGAAAAGTATACCTTGGATTTATAATAACCTGTAACCAGGATTTTATATAGTTACACAACACAGGTAATTACCTAAGAATTACTTTTGAACAGTACACACAAATAGGCGCACAATATTTGACACTATAGGTACATTTAACAAATTTTCAAGAAACTACTGTGATATGTAATATTTATTTCCTGAATTAATAGTTTCTAGAAATTATAATTTATTGGTCTTTCTGCACTCTCCAGAAATTGTGGTCAAAGATATTTAAATATATAAAAACTTGAGACTGACCTTAGATATTATAATAATAACTCTCTTTTAATAACAAACACTGTACATTACCCGATACTAATGAGGTAAATAAAATTAAGTCCTAGGTCTCCAGCTGGATCATTCCCTCTCCTATGAATTCAATCACAAAGGTGTCCCGATGGCGCTCAGGTGTAACTCATCAAAATTGTTCCTAGTTTTCCAGAGGATGGTGCAAAAATAATAATAATAATAATACTCCAGACAATTACACAGATTGTGTGACCCCAAACTAAGCAGTAAGCTTGTACTATGGATATCACACAACGAACTCTAGGGGAGTCCCAGTAACACCCAGACTTCAAGCCAATTTAGAGAAGTTCGTTTCCTAAATTGACCTGACCGGGGATCGAACCCGGGACCCTAAGCTTGGAAAGCAGATGCATATGCCACTGCGTCAACGGGCCAGTCATGATGTACTCTATGATACTACACTATATGAAAATGAAGTACTCTATCTCCTCCAGCCAAATACACTCTATATGAAAATGAAGTACTCTATCTCCTCCAGCCAAATAGATTTTGATAAGAGATGGAATCCTAGGTTCTGTGGCCAGCGGAGACACAGGCCACAGGCCACGCGCCCGATCAAAATATTGTTAAATTTATCAAACTGCAGTATAATATATTAAAAAAAAACCATGTAACAAAACATTCGAATGGATAAGCAACTAAGGCCCATTGGAACTCAGTAACGGTCTACTCCCATTCCCTATTTCACCCATTACGACTGACACTTACTATGGGGTCCACCATGGGCTACTTAAAAAAAAAATTAATTATTTATCTGAACAAAACGACTAATTGGCGCAAGACACATATACTTAAACATTTCAGTTTCAATTTAAAGTGGCTTCTACGCCACCTCACACACAACATGTTGGCGCCAGAGTCTCTGTCGCATGGCCTCGAGCAGCAGGTACACAGCCTTCCATAAACGTCTCTTCCATTGTTCGCTGGCTCCTCCCACTCAACACATTAGTGATGGGACCAGATCGAAGTATATCAATGAGGCAAACAACATACCTACTGTAGTTCCACCAACAAAATCTCGACCTTATATACCCATTGCGTCAGCTTACTTCTACCACCCACCAATTATGCATCCCTAATGTACACGAGCCATTAAATTTCAATGGTTTCTCAATCCGATTTGTGTACGTATCCGATGATCGGCTCTAACACATTCTCATCTCTATAAATCAAAGACAACCTACCATTGATAATGACTGTTCTTATAGATCGAATGTTGAATAGCAATTTTGTAAAACTTTCTAGAATATTCTATCTAATACCCCTGTTAACATGAATTAAAATAAATTATATCTTACTGTTCATTTTACAATTTAAAATGTTTTATTTTTTAATCCTCAGAGCCTAACTTTAGCAAATGGAATGACATAAACTATCTATAAATGTCAACAACACTAGATGTAAACAAAAACGAATAACCTCTTAGCCATGTATTAATTACAATTTACAATAAGAAAACAATACCAAAACGGATAGTCAGAAACAAAAACTACTAATACATAACAAGGAATTTACGAAATACGGTATGGTCGACTGAATAATTTGCTACATGCGTGCACGATTAGATACCGGGTGCTAGGGTCTAAAAAACAATGTTACAAATTGTATCAAAATACGCCTGGTTTAACTGAATTCTTGAGAAGATAGTTAAAAGCCTTTTAACAACACCATGTTCTATGACTAAGAATGGTCCTTTCAGCAAGACTCAGCACCGGGTCATAAAGATCGATCTAGACAAGCGCGGTTGGAAAGAAAGTGTTTGACCTCATTATAGCTTAATACTGGCCGTCATCTAGTCCCGATCTCTAGCCGCTTGATTATGATTTATGGTTTCTTTTAGAGAGTATGGCATGCTCTAAACGCCATGATAATTTGAAGTCCCTAATACCTTCCATAAGATTGGCAATGGTGAATTTTCCCATGGAGAAAGTGCGTGTTTTAATCGATAACTGGCCATAACGTTTAAAGGAATGTATTAAGGCCAATAGAGATCATTTTGAATGTGTTTTATATTTTTAAAATGCTATTATATTAATGTATAAACTAACGCACACTGCAGTATTAAACGTTTTATGTAATAGAAAAAAAACGATGTTTTGCTTGCGACAATATTTATGGCAAGACTAAGTATATAACAATAAATGAACAATTCTTTACAGGAAAGCATAAAAAAGATTGGCACAGCGACATGATGGATCGAGTTCAGTTTGCGGTAACTTACGGAATTAAACATAGCCTTCTGAAGTACGGAAATTATTACGTGACACTGCAAAAGTCATCGCCAACGAGCGCTTTCTGCGACAACGTCAGCATTTGGAGAGTAGAGTCCAAAGAAAGTTTTAAGAAGACGTTGTAAGTCATTGTAATTTTCTTAAAAGAAAGAGAATAATGATTTACTGTTCAAAATATTTGAATGAATCGAATCAAAAATGAGAAATTATTTTAAGTTTTTTTTGCTCTGAGGCCAGAAATTTTGTTTCGATAGGCTAGAGGTTAAGAGAAAAAGTGGGCGACGACCGCTCTGGGGCTTTCCTGGTACAGCAATAATTGTCAATTGCGATCCAAAGTGGCAATGATACCAACGACAACGTAATGGGCACATATAGTTCAGAACAGTCCTTGGAGATAATCTTCTTCCAGCTGAATGTCATTACTTAACATTTATTTTAATCTAGTTTACACATTTTGGAATAAGATATTTTTGTTTAAATGACTCGGTTTTGAATGTAAATGAGGTTATTATATGTAATATGTGCCTATTCCAAATAAGAGAAATGTAATTTCGAAAAACGTATAATTTTTTTATTTTTAGAACCGTTTACAAAAAATAGTGCTCGGAAACTGCATAAAGTGTATAGGAACGAGTACATACTGTTTAGCGCCCATTACATAGCCCATAAGCAACATTTTTTTCATAAATTGAAGCCATATTTGTCTATAAAACTAGATTAATTTAAATGCAAAATTTGCCCCTAAAGCCGAGGGTTCTGCTCTCGGTTAGTTCAAAGCAGAAAAAGAAGTTATCTAAATTATTGTATTGGGTATCTTGGATCTTGATGTTACCAGGTGCGCTCCCGGTTTAATTTATGGTACCCATAGAATAAACTTAGTTAAGAGCTTAGTTTGGGGTTACACAGGCGTCAAACTAATTTTATTAGTAAGTCTATACTGATTAGTCAAATTATCTGAACTATTATTTTTTTTTATTATCATTACATTATGCGAAACATCCCATAATAATAGATTTAACCGAAAGAAAATGAATCCCATTTTAACATTTGCCACCCCTTCACCCCGCTAATGTGTAATCCTTATTTAAAACTGCAATACTGTAAGCTTTAAAACTTACGAATTATGTTACATTTTCAGAGGAAGTAGAATGAAATGTTAAAAAAAATAATTATGAAGAAGAGTTCCATATCGATCGTGAATGTCATGACTCATGATTTAATCCTACATACAAGCAGACTTCATACAGCAAAATGTTAAAACCTTTTAGTAAATATTGTTTTCTCTTTGAGTAATTGTTTTCGTATATTTTATAGGTACATTTAAACTTATTTGTTTTACTTTTAGTACTTTTTAATTGTTATTAAAATATTTATTTTGTAACGATTTTAGATAATAGGTTCATAAACAATAAAAAAGTATATTTATTATGAGTTTCTTTATTTCAATTTTTCTTATAAATTCTTGGAAGACAAAGTATGTTTAAATTTGAAAATTATATGTGGGCTTTGAATCCAAAAAAGTCTGAAGCCTTACCACGAAGAAATAATATTTCATTATGATTTTATGTTAATGGCGTCTTAAATGACCATTATGACTATAGCTCGCTCAAACATGTCGTCATGATATCATCCATAGAGA
Source organism: Zeuzera pyrina (assembly GCA_907165235.1). Lineage (NCBI taxonomy): Eukaryota > Metazoa > Arthropoda > Insecta > Lepidoptera > Cossidae > Zeuzera > Zeuzera pyrina. The sequence continues at coordinate 19,303,575 of OU015624.1, forward strand.
AAATTATATATGATATCATCTGAAAAATGTCCACTATTAGACATAGGCCTCTTCCAATATTGCCATAACTCACGGTTCTGTGCCATTTAGATCAACCGACTCCCTATTACTAAAAAGACCGGACTTTTTGGTGGGAACGGGAGAAGTGAGGTGATTTTTTTTTCTTTATGGCATGGCGCACAGATTAGCGCATTTGCCAATGTCACTTATTAATAAGTAGAATCCTCACTTCTCCCGTTCCCGCCAAAAAGTCCGAGGTGATTTTTTACATTTTAGGAGTTTTAAAGTATAAGTTTACGGTAGTAAACTAATTAATCTGTGGTATAAGTATCTTTGTATTTAGTCTACATTTCCGTCCAGGCAGTGCTGGATTAAAACTACTCGAGATTTTTTGGCGGAAACGTTAGAAGTGAGGTTGACATTTTGTTTAGATTTTCTATTTTTTACATTTTTAAGACTTAAAGTACAACAGTGATAGTATATTGTGTTTTAAAGGTATGTGTAAGTGAAAAGAATGGAGATCTAAATAAACTAGTATAGCTGAAGTTTTCTCGCTCTTCCAAGAAATCCTTTTTAACTACAGTAAAGCCTACTATCACTTTACTGGAGGAGTGTTAGGGAACTTAGTTGGTGTTTCCCCAGAAGTTACGTCATTAGGCTGATGATCTTGTTACCAATGTATTAAGAAATATATAAAAAAAAGAAAAAAGACCTATTTTGGTCGCACATGGGTCGCACTTATCGAGGAACCACCAATCATCGTTTTTCGAATAGTAGATGGAATGAAAAGCGTATTGTAATAATACCAAAAGGAACTAATCGAGCAAATAATGTAATATATAAAATTTTCTATTCTCTAATTTTCTTTCTGGCGGGAAGTGAGGTTGGCATTATATTTAGATATTCTGTTTTTTACGTTTTTAAAAGTTTTAAGTATAAAAGTGACGGAAAATGTAAATATTATCAACTGAAGTTTCCGTGTTTTTCCAAGAAATTATTATTAAGTACTAGTATTATTGGTATCCATTTAAGTATTATTATTATTATTTGTAAACATTGAAATACAAACTCTTACTTAATATTCTTCTTCGTTGTCATAGTAATTTAACCTTATTCTAAGAACAACGAGCCAATTTAACATTATCTTTGATCTGATGTCAACCAATCCCATAGCAAACAGAGCAAACAAGAATAATCTCTGGCAATATCAAGATTTATAATTGATCTATAATGTCAAAGCACAATTTTTCTATTTGCTTTTTAAGCTTTACGTTTGATAATTAACTTTATACGAATTTGCTAGAAACTACAATATAACGAAGTTGTGATTATAATATCGCGATACTTTTTCAACTATGGATAAACGAGAAAAAATCGTTGGATGCGTAGATTTTAGCGATCCATCAGTCTTGAATACACCTCCGTTAAAAGAAAGAATGACTCCTGTGATAGTTACTTTAGGTAAATAGATGGGTCCATATCTGGGAAGGACTTTAGTCATTTAACCTTTTTTTAAAAATGTATTACATGTAATAAATACATTCTAGATTTAGTTCTATTCGGTAAAATATTGACATTTATTCAGGCGTCAATGTAAAAAGTCAAACCACAATGATAAAAAAATTCAAATACCTCAATGATGTTATATTTATAAATAAAATAAAAAATACTTTTCGAATAATGAAAAGACACCTATAATACCGAAGTCTTTTCGAATAGTTTAAAAAACCTAACTCCCAAAATATTTTCAAATAGTCAAAAGCGTAGTGATCGCCTGATACTTCTAACCTAAACGCCAGAAGTCTTTGAATAGGAAGGGCTTCGTGGACGAGTAAAACTTGAAATCTTGAGTACTTATGGTATAGTGACTGCCTTCTATTACATGTATGTCATGACTCTACGAAAACGGTAAATAATCTAAGCATTAGACAAATTCTTTCGCAACATATTCATAACGTAAGTTATTTCTTCATTGACTGTCAGCTGATAACGAGGACATAACAACAGTTGATATTCGAAAGATGATGGAAGGAGGAATGAACATAGCACGATTTAAAATTACCCACGTCAATAAAGGAGACAAGCTTAAGTTGCTCGGAAAAGTGGACAAAGCAGCACAGATAATGTCTAGTAAATTTAGCGTTGACGAATGGCCAGTAGCTACTTGCATCGACCTGAGGACTTGTATTTGCAAAAGTGGAATTCCAGAGAGCGTAAGCCAAAAATGGTTTTGTTTACATCGTTTTATAGGTCCTGTAGAACACGAATTTCTTCTTGCTAATCAAGGTTATAATGTAACCAAATTATCCCTTAATAACTGATAATGAAAGTACAAGTTCTGCTTATAGTACCACGTAAGCACCAATCCCTACTTATTCAGAACAAATCAAAAGCAGGTGACATATACATAAAGTATGTATGTCGCATAAAATCGTATTTTTTGAGAGGATAATACAGTGTAGTTTGCGCATAGTATATTATCAAAGTAACTATGAAATGTACCTAATGGGTACTTAGGGAAGAAATAATTGATATAACCTATTAGTAAAAGTTTTTAATCCGTCTTTAAGACACGTAACTTATCTACCACCATATATCGACTGGCCCGTTGGCGCAGTCGCATAAGCATCTGCTTTCCAAGCTAGGGTCCCGGGTTCGATCCCCGGTCAGGTCAATTTAGGAAATTAACTTTTCTAAATGGGCATGGAGTCTGGGTGTTACTGGGTACTCCCCCAGAGTTCATTGTGAGGTACCCATAGTATAAGCTTACTGCTTAGTTTGGGGTCACACAATCTGTGTAATTGTGTGGAGTATTATTATTATTATATATCAGTAGCAGAGATCAACAGCTTAAATCAGTGTGATCGCTTGAAAACTATAATCTATGATTATAACAAAATTTCGTTCTCACCCATTTCGCACCACAATACTATTGGGACATGCACAATCTGTAGCATAACGTAGATAAACACTACGCTACGAACGATTTCGTTTTTCGCACTTTTTGTGCCATGTCGAAGGTTTAAAAAATAATGAAATACCATTAGGTAATTTGAAACAACCAATTTCACGAATTTCTGTTCATATTCACTTAGATAAATAGATAAGTAGTCATGATTCGTAGGTATATAGTCTAAAACAGATCTAGCAGAGATTATTAAAAAGACACGTAGTCTTATACGAAGTCGAGTAGCTCGAATAATTTAGAATTTATTTGTTATTAAAACTTTAATTATTTCTTTCAGAGAAATATTTTTGTAAATAAGTTCATCATTTTATAGGACGTAGGTCGCTGTATTTTGTCCCAACTAACAAGCCAAATAAAGAGCAAAAAAGAGGCGGACAACAGTTATAGTAGCGAACAGTCAACGAACTGCAGTTTACTTCTAGCATTTTCATAACTTTTAATGAAGTTCGTAATTTGTTCGTCTCATTTGGATAAGCACTTATAATTGGTAGAAATAACAATAACAACGCTACGAACCGCAGTAAGAAATATAATGCGCTGTCATAAAATGTTACTACTTCGCTAAAAACATACTAACATGAACATGTATAATGACGTTATAAATTAATTGTAAGCAATAAAAAAATTAAAACAAAACTACCGGGCTGGCAGCTTCTTCCACCAACGAATCAGTTTGGCTATTTAAAGAGGTAATGCCGCCAGTCTGCTGGGCACCCTAAGTAATGACAGCTTTCTAAGCGACAACTTTGAGGAAGTCTATTATTTAAAATAAAACAAAATAATAATTGGACTTAAATATTATAATACAATTTCATATAATTTTTTTTTCAATACTGTTTTTTAACATTATGTCTTCCCGTGCAAATAGACAGCCACATATAAAGTTACAAAGACAAAAAATACAAAAAATGAACAGGTGGCTTGAAAACTTTACGAAAAATGAAAAATTCATTATTTTTTTAATTCTCAGATCTTATTATATATATCATAGCATCTTGCTTATTTTAACCTCGCAGCATATCTTTAATAAATCTTAAAATCTACATGTAAAGGTTACTGCTACTACCGCAAATAAGCACGACTATTATAACATAACAAAACTTTTTCCCTCAACTTCATTTATTTTAAAATAGCAATTTCGGACTCTGCTAATAAGTCATTGTGCTTTGCACTTGCTCATTTCTTATGACAAAGCCTCAAAAATTTGGGACATAGCACACAGTAATGTTTCATTTATTCGAGTTTTTAGAACAGAGATTGACATCGAAATTCATCTAATAAAATGGTGAAACGGATAACAGTACATGTTATGCATATATGAGCATATGCATTATCTCGCAAAATACATAATACTCATATACAAACTTTATTTCAGGAAGAATATGATATAACATTAGATAAAAATTCAGACATTATATTAACTTGCGACATAGAAGAATATAACAAATGCAACAAGTATAAAATATTCGTAGACAACCCTTATCTAACCGTCGATGTGACAGTTGATATGGAAATATCCCTTGATCTAGACAACGTTGTACTCCGTTGCACTATGATTATGGATGAAAATAGTATTAAGTGCATGGTAATAAAAGGTGGTATAATAAAAAGCATGTGTAACGTATCGTTCAAAGGAATGAAACATTCCAGGCCTTATTTAATGAAGAAGGATACAGACATCATAAAATTTGCATTAGAATACCAGGTATTTGTGAGTAATAAATATGTATCTGCACGGTCATTAACAATAAATCTTTTGTCAAGGAGAAGAGAGGTATAGTAACCTTAACGCTTTAACGAGACATGATTGAACAAAACTTCAAATCCCCACAGAGACCTTTGGCATTGGCCTGAAGTATTCCAGTCAGCCATAGTGGAAAATTTTACCTAGTACATATTACATAAAACTTGTGTTTGGAGATTCACACTAGCATTTAAGAATGTAGGGAATGGCCTATCGCCAGTAATGGGATACGACACATGAATGTATAACACAAAAAATAATGATCTCATATCTAATTGTTTTAATTCTGCATTATTTATAAAATTTTCATAAAAAGGAAATAATCATCCAACAATTAATAACAATATCTTTACCCATGAATCATCTCATATCTTTCTAATGGAATCTCACAAAAAAGTAAAAAGTGGTGTTACTTATTTATCACTCTGGTAATTATGAACACCTAACCAGTTCTAACAATTCATTCTCCGCGATTTGTGATAAATTCTAACGCCGATCTAAAGGGCATTCGGGTCCAGTGCAAATCCAGTATTAACACAAGCTGATCAACTAAAGATCTCTTATCTCTCGTTTCATTTCCTCGTTAGAACTTTTTACCAGATTGCTCAAGAAGGAGGGTAATGTTTTTTAGGTGTATGTATGTCAATTTCTTTGTGACCTCCTGCAAACGGTTTGAGAGATTTTGAAGTGCAATGTATAGTTGAATTGGTCTTAATCCAACGATTTTTAGAGGATATATTTTAACGTGTAATCTTCGAATTCTGAAAACTAAAAGTTTGGAAATAAAAAATCTAATTAAAAAATCAAAAAGTCCGACTGTAAAAACTGTAAGAGGAACTAAAAACATGTTAAGACTGATGTTAATAGGACAAGTTTATATTAAAATTTCTCAATGAGTGCGTAGTAGAAAAATCTATGTAAGCTTTCGAACAAGTATGCTATGAAATTTTTACATGCAGTCGGAAGCTACACCAGCTATCTAGATATGTAGGTACCTAATTCTTAAAGTGACTAAAAATAATTGTAGCCTCCGTCTGCATGTTAAGATTTAATAGCATGACTTTTTGAAAGCCTACATAGATTTTAATACTCGTACTAAGCACTCCTTGAAAAATTTTTTATAAACTCGTCTTGTTAACATCATTTTTAACATCTTTTAATTCCTTTTATAGTTTTACTTATGCCACAAATGTGCCAAACAAGCATACGCCCGCGTGATGGTAAGGGGTTACAATAGCCTATGGACGTATGCGTCATACATTCGTGTCGTCGACCTCTTAAAAACCTCTGCACGTCCTTTTTTATGGACTTCATGCTGTAGTGATTTGGGAAAATCTCGAAAGGGAACTCATTCCACAAAATGATCTTAGAGATTTTCATGAAACATTTATCAATTATTCTATTTTGAGCCCTATCCGCATAGTCAAAGCACAGATTAATTAGTTACTAGTGTATAGTCAAAATGTAACTTTTTTGTTTATTTGTAGATAGATATTATAACGATAAATTATGTTCGTAATGTAGAAACTCTTAAAAAAGCCAAACAATACATGGGTAAAAATGTAAAAAGACCCATATTACTCGGCAGTCTATGTACTCAGCAATGTCTGGATAACATTGATGAAATTATTAAGGTATTCGCAGTTTATTTATTTATTATTAAATTACTCCCAATTTATTTTAACATAATCTTTAGTTCAATTTCTATAAAACTAACAGATACCGTAATTCACTTTACAAAAATAATTTAAAACATTATTTAATTGATATTATTTTAATCTAAATTAGCTAACATAAATAGTGATTAGATAATGAAATAAATATTTCATATTAATACATACATACATATCTGTATCCCTAACTGGTGATCAGAGAAGAATTTCACATTAATAATTATATTAATAAAAATTATAATGATTTACGACATTAATTAAAGGCCTTACTGGCAAATCATTTAATTCCCAGCCGGGTCAATTTAAGAAACTTTTCTAAATTATATTGGAGTCTGAGTATTACATATTACTTACTGAGCAGTTCTTTGACAGGATCTAATGACGCCCAGACATTTAGCCAATTTAGTAAAGTTGTTATTTGAGTAAACAACAAACACTTCACATAATCATTTGATTACATGTGCACGTACAAAGACACTAAGATAATTATGTAACAGTGAAATACTTCCAAAATTACAGGAAGCTGACGGAATAGTTCTTTCAAGGGAATACCTTTCTTACGAGTTAGAATCGTCGCAAAGGTACCGGATAACACAAATACAAAAGTGGGTCGGGGCAAAATGTCAACAGGTAACAATAGAAAATTTGTATTTAGTACTCAATGACTATGAATCACAATATACAATATTATCAATTAGAACGGACGGCTATACATAGCGAATTGTATTGAGTCAGAGTTACAATAAAACTTTTGAAACAAATTTAATTTCTTAAAAAATAATGTGTATTATAACTTTGCATATTTTTTTGTATTGGCAGTATTACAAATAACTTATAAATATAAAGTTATAATATAAACTCTTTGGTGACAATCTCTATACTATGCGACTGTTCGATCCAAGGAGGTCAAGGAGGTTACGATCACAAAATATTATGAGTTTGAAACTGACAGCCTTTTTGACATTGGCAGTATGGACGTAAACAATGAGCGATTTATTTAAATATAATGTATTTGTAATGCATATTACATATTAAATTTCTCTAAAATGTTAGCTTTCTCCAGTCCTTCTCTATATAAACTTTGTGTACCAAATTTCACACTCCTCTGTCCGCGCAAAAAAGGTTTCTTAAAAAGGGAACCAGTTTTTAATTTGAATTATGCATGTAAAATATTAATACAATGTGTATTAGATTCTAGTTACTTATAATAGTATGATTATATTTAATGTATTTAGTTTTTCTTTTTTATGTGATTGGAGCTAAGGACACGTATCACGTATCCGGCCATAAACAAATTTAAAAAAAACATCAATTTTACATGAAATCGTGTGATCAAAAACATATTAAAATCAAACCATTTCGTTTTCGTGGTACAGCCTTAGATACTTTATTTTACCTTCATTCGTTAGTGTCAAAGCAAAATTCGATAGTACTGTAATAATGTAAAAAATAATTTGTACCAATACAACTATTTTAAATACTGAGTTTGAATGATCTAATATATTTCGATTCGTCTAAGAGAACTTAGAATAGCCCACATAGTTTGATTTGTAAACTTCAGAACATAGTATAACAAGAAATCCCTCATGATTACTTGACAATCATTCTGTTCAAATTATACGTCACTTGTTTGTCCATTTTATCTACAAGTATCTAAGCTCAGTCGATGTCTAGAAAATTTAGTTTCCACATACATAAGAATGTACTCATTAAAAGAAATAGATATGGTAATTAGTCATTCTCAATTATCAATATTGTTAGTAGTTGCATCCTTAGATTATTTAATCTAAATTATAATTAATTACAGGCTGGCAAACCCTACTTTCTATCAGGAGGTGTCCTCCAAGATTTACTATTAGCTGGAAATTTCTGTGATAATGAAATAGCTGATATTACAAATGCTCTACTTGATGGTGTGACGGGTTTTATTCTTAAAGACTGTGATAATATAAGCAATGTTCTAGAAGCACTCAAAGTAATAAATGATGTGTGTCGAACGGTGGAGCCTCTCAGTTTAAGCAAAGCAGATTTCTGGCGGATTACAGATGCGGTAAATTGTTTTTACTGATGCAAGTACTTACGTAATGTCAAGCTATTTGTCATATCAAGCATGTCAAGCGTGTATCAAATTCACTCCTTGACGCCACTTTTAATAATAGATAGATAGATAACTCTTTATTGCCAGCACCTCAAGATTCAAAATTCAAGAACAGAGTGAACATTGAAATTTATAAAATGAAAGTGTAACAATAGGCGGTCTTATCGCTCAAAGCAATATCTTTCAGACAACTTTAAGGTGCATAGTAGTATTGAAAAACTGATACGGAAGGCGATGGATTACAAATTATAAAAATTGAACATACCTCTACATAAATACCTATATCATACTACACCTTTAAACATACATAAATAATGAAAAATTTAGCATGCAGTGTTAGCTAAAGAATGCAAAATTTCAAAATAGAACCAAATAGTGATAGGTCGGTTAACCTCTCACCCATTGAAATAATAAACCCTATCCCTCGACCGACTTTTATGGCCCGCGCGGGAAGATAGGCAACTGGCGCATGCTATATTCTTCTTCCTGTCCCAGACCAACATGGAAGCAAATCGCTTCTTTTGTATTATAATGGCATGCGTTGTAAACATTCTTTTCATTTTAAATGAAATTCTGTAAACCCTTAGCATAGAGATCCGATAAGGATTTACTACTCGCCAATCTTCCTGTCTGTACCTGTAAAAAAAATGTGTTGAAATTTATATATTTATTTTAGTAGAACTAACAATTTGATAATGTTTTATCTGACAAATAATTACCATTTAATAACAACTTAGTTATTTTGACATAATACAAATTTTCATATGCAACTCCAGGTACAAATGCCATTAAACGCAGCAGAAGCAGCTGTAATGTCTTGCACAGCTATTGCTAAACAAGTTAACGCGGGAGTTATCGTTGTTCCAACAGTAACAGGACGCACTGCCAAAGCTTTATTAACTATGAGACCTTTATGCCTTATCATTACAATTTGTAATAACACCAGAGTGTGTAGATTACTACAAACTTATCGATGTGTCGTACCACTCATGTATAACGGTAATATTATTTCATCATTATAAAGCATGTAACACTCAACCTACAGAGCGGAAACATCGGATCGTCCTACTCACCACCGCTCAGTTTTTTGACACTAATAAATATCAACTCTCGCATGTATCAAAACAGTACATAACCAATAACCAGTACTGGACCTGTGTGTACATCTCTGTATATTCCGAAAGATATTTAGATACTTACATAATGGCTTCCTGTTCTATTCGGTGGCGTAACAAAAATAGAAAAAACCAAACTATAAAACAAACACAATCTCATTTCATCGGTAAGTGACAGTAAATAAACAATTTTCAAATTAACATTCATTTTATCACAGCTCAAGTTAAACTGGACATTCATTGACGTGTTAGATGACGTGTATCTATGCATCTCGCTTTCACCGGTGTAACGTCTATTATGTTATCTCAGTCTGTTCATACCCACGTTTAGGTCTTGGAATAGTGAGTGTGTAGTCAACCAATCGGAACGAAGTAACCGCAGCAGTGTTTATACGTAAATTGATTTCGAACAAAATAAATAGCATTCCTTCTCTATAGGTTGAGTGCTCCATATTACAAAGTAATCAAAGGTCACACTAAAAAGCTAACTTATGTACTTTCAATTTTTTTTAATTATGGTCCTTTAAGGTCCATCTCACCAGATATGGAATTTAGCGGTAGAAGCAAGAATTTCGTATGCAATAGAATATGGAGTGAAACGCGGTTGGCTGATCTATGGTGACACCTACGTAACATTACAAAGAGGAACAGAATGTAGTTCTTTCTGCGATATGATAAGACTGTGGAAGGTTACAATTTCTAAGAAAAACTTGGTCGAGTGAGTAGTTATATTTAATTACTTCGAAATTCCATGCCATTACTTTTTTATTCAATAAATATTAAATATATATTACATTTAAACAAATACCAATTACTATGGGCCAGTGACACCCAGACTACATGATAATTTACTTCATTGCCTAAAATGACCTGACTGGGTATAGAACCTTAAAACGCTAGCTTTGAAGGTGTACTATCACTGCTCCAAAGGACTTGTTGAGTATTTTGAAATTATGTTTGCATAGATACTGTAATTTAAGGGTCTATTCCGTCTCCTCTGACTACCCCGTTACGAATACAGCGTGAAGGTATGTACATAGATATTTTAATGGAGATAGGTAGACAATGTAAGTTGTTGCGTTTGGCCTATGGTATAAGTATTGTTGAATATATCTCCAAATTCAAAACTAAAGTTGTTTTTTCTGATATCTCAAAGTCACTGTTCTTGTTTCAGATGTGATGACCCCTTCGAAATAAAAGAGAATTGATATTTTTCATCTTCATTAGTTAATGTTATATTTTAATATACGTATTTATAAGTTCTTGCTAGTATTTTTATGCTTTTTACATCCAATTGAAACGATTGTTTCATAAGTATTTAGGCCGAACGCTCGCACATTCAAAAGTAAAGTGGCAGCGTCGAGCACATAGTCCTACATATTGTCGTGCATCATCATAAAAAAAAAATTTTTTGCACAACTACACCCTCTGATCAACTTCAACAGTCGAAGTGATCACGGTTTTATCATTTCATCCATTTCGTCCACAGACTTAAGCCTCGACTTTTCTGTGTGCGGATTCCAGCTCTGCGCCACAGTGCGTACTTAATCTTAAGTACAAAACTCTGTCAAATTTGTATAATATTATATTATAGTACTTTTGCACAAGAATTTTCATATTTCGTTGTTAAGTTCGATATTGATTCTCGCGAGAACACAATATTTCGAGAACACAAAGGGTTCTACTAGTCGGACCGACGACGTTTCAAGAGATTGTCACTCCCTCGGGTATCTGCGAAACTATTTCTGTAAAAACTTGAACAACTTTTGTACAGACGCCGTAAGCCTAAAAGTTGTATATAATTGTATAACATTGTTTTTTAGTCATATAAACAAAAAACAAAACAGGCGATAAATAAATAACTGTAAAATAAATGAAATTGTAAGAACCGTTAATTTAAGTTAGTTACATTATCTAATTGAGTGTTTTTAAGTAATGTATTCAGAAACTTGCAGGTATGAGTACAGTTCAATATTTCTTTTTTCTTTTTTACAAAAGAGGGGAAAAACAAGCAAGCGAGTCACCTGATGTAAAGTGATCGCCGCCGCCCAGGGACACCCGCAACATCCGGGGAATCACGGGTGCGTTGCCGGCCTTTAAAGAAAAGTGGGATGCGGGGAGATGAGACACCGGCACTCATTCACCGAACGAAACACAACAGCAATAGATGCTGATATTTCACACCTATATTCTGTGAGAGGGTGATATTTCATCGTGCGAGCCGGTCCAGTTCGTGCTGCAATGCAGCATGTTTCTACTCAAGTTTAACGTGTTCACTGTATTGCGTAATTTCCAAGTGGTAATGCGACTCATCTCAATATTTTCATGATTGTTATACAATACAACTTTCAGGTATAGTTTATAGTAGGGGAGCCCAATAGGGGATTTTAAGATTTACTCAAGCGCGGTGGATTTACATATGGGGGATACCTAGCACTCTGTTGAGTATCTCCACTATATCTAAGCCCTTTATGTAGGGCTACGTTTGTAGGGCAGTTGATCAGAATGGGAGAAAAAAATAGGTAGTTGAAAACAATCGAGCGCGTCAGTTTAAGGTTTGAGGGGTTAATTACATGCTAAAAAGTGTGCGTTTCAATAATCTGACGATATGAGCGTGACCTAAGGAAGAGAGAGGGTCATAAACTAGCAAAAAAAAGCGTCACCTTGACATTCTCGAACGCGGTTGATTTTTTTTATTTTGAGGGAAATAATTCAAGGATAACGGGAAAAATATAATCTGCCGATTTCACAAGCCGAAATAACAAAAAATCGTTAGTAAAGTTTAACGCGTACAGTTTAAGTAAAGCATGTATTTCCTCCTACTACGTAACTCTCTCCCTTTCACTCTGTCTCTATCTCTCACTCTCTCGCACCGTCCCCACACTATACTTCAATTCTTAATTCAACATAATATACTTTCCGTCAGCCATCACGCCATCTCAGCTGTTCACAGCACTCGTGGTCAAAGAGAATGTAAACTTACAGCGTAATAAGGGTCGAAACTTCTATAGAGCTAAAGACTTCCAAATGTCAAAAAAAGGAACCCAAAGTAGCCAATTTGACGATTTTAATACAATTAGCGTCACCAAAATGAGGAATAAAATAGAGATGTTCCGCCTTATTTTCAAATCTATCGACATCAATTATAATTAGCGTGACGTGCAGTACTAGAAATTGTTAATTAACGATTAAACAATTTAAATATTTTCAGATCGTCAGATTAAGATAATCCCTCTAAATAATCGTCAGATTATGGATCAGCGCGACCAGAACATCGAGTTGAACCGTCTCTATGAAAATCTGACGCGCTAGAGTATTGAGTATTTCAAAATAGCGACTTTTTTGTATTTTCAAAAAGCCGCCACGAACTTACGTCACAACCGTCCATCTTTTGAACTGGGGCTTCGTTCGGGTCACTTAACATCCCCTCTGAATGTTTGACGCGCAAGAGTAAATTTTTTTTCTCGTTTTTGACGTTTCCGTACAGCCGCCCCTACCATGCAAACCGGCAGCTCAACATTTGTTATCAAAGACACATGGGGCATATACACTATCGATATCTGACGCGCTCGAGTATTTCCATGTTACTATTTTTTTTTACATTTTCGAAAGCCAGTAGACGCTCCTCCCACCGGTGATAGGGACATCATGTAACCTTTTTTTCTTTCTACCATCTAATCTTCAACATCCAATAGGTCCCCACGACGCTCGAGTCGTTAGTCGGCCCATTCAGCATCCCCTACTATTACTGCCAGGTTAGGTTTCTTTATACAACGAATGAACTTCCAGTGACAAGTTCAATTGCAATTTGGTATTGAACATACTCCAAGATATGTCTCCGATTGTTCTAATCGTTAGCAACGACTATAAACTTGTGTCTAACATGTTTTTATGCCTATTAATCTCGAACTAGTTGCTGTTAAAATATTGATCAGAATAAAACCAAGGTGTACAACGCGATAAATACTGTAGTAAGTCATCCTATAATTCCATTAAATAATCTGTATCAGTTTCCAAGAAAAACAATACCATAAAGCAGATAACATCTTTATGAATGTCCGAATTTTTTGTTTTCATTATCTATTTCCCGCGGCCCATGATCCCCTAATGGTTTTCCCACAAATAAAACTTGGTTTTGTTTATTTTCGTGAGCTTTATTTATTTTTGTCGGCGTTGTTAGCGACAGCTGCGCCTCTTGTTTATCGTTCCGCTTACCTGACGTCGATTGGGATTCCTTACCTCCGTTTTGTAATTCACCAGTCTTTCTTCTATAAACAAAAATAAGAACAATCCCTTTGGGGGCTACCGTTTATTCCCATAACAGATTACATTAAGCTTCAGTATCTTTAGATCGGATTTGTTTTGTTAAAGATCGAGGCATACTTTTATTATCGTAAAGTCTACTTAGTCTAAATTAAACTAAAAGTATCGTTCCTTTGAGTAAACGATCATCCGTCAAAACGCAAATTTGATCGCATATTTATTTTTTATTAGCATTGACGCTATTTGAAAAAAATTTCGAGAGACAGACAACATTTTCGACAATAAATTTTTGGTTTTAACATAGCAAGTGGTTAGCCTAACAGTTTACACCGACTCCAATGTATTACGCATATTTCGAATTAGATCTAACACAGTTCAAAAAAAAAATTCTTTCTACGCTTACACATATAGTAAAATTCTGCACTACGACAGTTTCTTTCAATACAAAACATGTAGGTATTCTCATAAAACATATAAGCATACATTATTCATCTATATTCCAAACTGAAAACCGCCTCGAGGTCTATTAGTAGTCGGGTTCATTTAGTAAATAAACTTCTACGAATCGACGTAGCTTTGAAGTCACTAAGTACTTTCTACTGACTTTTACTGCATTGAAGAGGTTAGTGGTACCTACTTGACCAGCTACATACCTTACATAGGACCTATAATACTCATCGTTAGTTACTTAGATAAGAAGTTTAGTCACGTACATAAAAATTAGTAATATAAGAATTAATGTGAAGCCATACGAACTGCCATATGAACTGGTCAATATTTTTCCTCGTATAGTTAATAATTTCAAAGGTGTGTATAAGGACGGCAAGATGAGTACATCAATATCATCATTTTAAAACGATCTCTTAAAAATTTTTGTGCATACTATAGATGATACATATTACTCTTTTTTGTAAAATGAAAATGGAGCTAATACGCGCCGCTGATCCCCGCAGCAGAAGGCCATAGGACATTAGGCTATGAAAATATGCGAAGTACACCAGCCTGGCCGTATCCGCATCCGTCAATTACCTAATGCGTCTGATGGCATATATCGCGGAATAGAGCTTACTAGCCAAAGCCCCGATTTGGTCCGCCCATTGTAACTTGTTATCTACTTTTAACCAATACAACTAACTGACTTAACTAATTCTAATAATTTCCCACCCAGTTCTATTTTATCATAAAATTACACTTTGAAATTTTTTAACGCAATGTTTGGATTTAGAATTAGAATCGATTTTTTAGTCCATCGCCTGTACAAGATTGGCTGACTTTTACGATCCTAATTCGCACAGATTATATTTTGTTCTTTCTCTGGGCACAGCCTTAGAGAACCTCTCAGACCAGCTTGGACGAAACAAACTAATCATTGATTTGTAAAAACTACTCACACTGATTACTAATCAAAATGTAAATGGAGCCTTAAATTGGTTAGTTTTTTTTAGTACTACTTCCCCTAGCATAGGCAAAACTAAGGCCTTTGTCCTCCTTTAACTCAATGAAATCGACCTTCTCTCGGGTTCGCTCAAGTTAGAACTAAATTGGTTAGTTATTAATCTTTTTATTTCAATCGTGGTTAAAATTTATTTGAGCAAAATGAAAGCACTGCACCTGTGTGCACAAAGTGTGAAAGCGAGGTCACATAAATTCAATTTGGGTACCTCAGAGAGCGAAGCAAATTGCCTCATCGACCAGCTAGCGAATAAGCCCTTTGATGATCAGCGTCGACTGTCCGTCGCACCACCGCTCCACACGGTTATTTCGAGACGTTATTTGAATCACTTCATCGAAGTTTAAATTGTTAGGTGCAACGAAATTAACACAAACGTTAATGGATTTTAAAAATTGTAATAATTCCTCTCAAGACGATTTGAAAGTTTAAATTAAAGTTAAAGATATTAAAATATGTGGGTTAGCAATTATATAAGTATAACGATGTCCTATATTTGATTTTTGATATGATAAAACAATAAATACCACATGTTTTTACATCTGCGCAGTAAACATCTTATTTTTCTTTCAATTTACAATACATTCTCATATTTCTACATGAGAAAAATCTAAAGAAGGTTAGTTTTTTTACTTTTTATTTTAATTGTTATGGAATGGACAAGGAAGACTTCATAAAAAGGAAGTTTACAGAAAAATATTGTACTATAAAGAAACAAATTACTACAGGTAAAATATTTTTAACGAAACTGCGATAAAACAAAAGGAAATTACAATACTTAATAATAATATAATGTAATAATTGTATTCGTTATAATAAATATATTAATTTCAGCAAAGTTACTTTAGTTATTACTATAATTAACAACCTCAAATGGTAGCGTCGGCACTGGCGTACACAATTCTCATAGTGTTAGTGAAACCTGAACCCTGCCTCCAACCAGAGATGATGACGACAGGATCACCCACCCTGATGAAACCTTGCTCCATTCCCCACTTCATACAAAAGTTGACTCGTTTTTCAAGGTCTGTATGCCATTCAGTGTCTGGAGGATCTGCAGTTGAAGAATTCAGTTTTGTAAAATTTAATTCATACATACGTCGCGTCATTTTCAGTTCTTGGACGCATGAGACATCAAAGCGCAACAAAGTCACATCTTGACGCCACCTCTAGCAACGAGAAGGCAACGACTATGTCACAGATTATAAACCGAACAATATTAAGCGACAAATTATTAAAATACTGTTCCTTTAATAAGGCCTATACACGTAGAGCTGGTTATAAAATGAACAACACATTCTGATAATTTCCTTTGCTCCTCGTCACCTATTTTTTTTCAATTGCTCTTCATCACCTATACAAATCAAGGGTGCCAATTGACTGCTTATTTTGGCACAAACTCTATATTATTTCATTACCAATCCACGCACTTTGCTTCCGGACTGCTTTTTGCCAGTCTAGCTTTTACTTTTCCGGTAACAATCGAAGTTTTTCCTGATAAGATATTTTGCGAGCCGAGTCATGTTGCTCGCTCTGTAGTTAAATATAGTTTAAAAGCTGGCTAGCTCTTGGACTTCAATCCCTTAGAATTTTGTTGTGTCAGCCTACAGCTGACACAACAAAATTTTTAATTTATCTCCCAGATCACCAATAGAAGAATAGATAGAATAGTTAGAAGCAACAAAGTCATAAATTGACGCTATTATTAGCAATAAGTATTAGAACAGACGGCACAAGGAAACCAGACACTGTCAACTTGCTCATCCATCCATCGTCTATAGTCTATACAAATTCATTACAATAAGCTCTATCCCTTGGACAACATCTATTTCTGCACAGGAATTTAAGCCTCTTGTATATTGTTTCTCTTTCTCTTCCAGACTAGCACGAAAGATCAAGTCAGTATAGATTTGTTTAAAATTAAAATTCTAATTTTTATATTATGTATACCCTCATAAACGAGTGGCATTATGCCTCTCCACATGTGCATCTGTCTTGCTATAAGCGCGTATCTTGTCACTGCTATGATGGGACACCGAGGTTTGTATTTGGAAACGATGTGCGCAGATTTACCCGTAGAGGTAACCACTACTATAGCAGCTGCTATTGATCTTTGTGCGGCTAATACTCCAGCTAAAGCAGCTCCTGTAGCTTGGTCACAAGGCAATGGAGTCTGTAATGTTAAATTTTATTAAACACACAACTATTTTGTTTCTTTATTTACCGAATTATCCATACTATAAGAACTGTAAGACTATAATTACAACACTCCAGACAGTTACAAAAATTGCGTGACTCCAATCTAAGCACTGGGCTTGTATTATGGGTACCACACAATGAACTGAGTTCCCAGTAACACCAAGGCTCCAAGCTAAATTAGAAAAGTTTGTTTCCTAAATTGAACTGACCGGAGAAAGAATCACCCTAGCAACCCTAGCTTCTGGAATCTAATCTGGAAAGTTTCTATCAAATCTAATAGAATCTTTCCAGGCTCTTTGGTATACTTCAAACCAATAATGTTGATTTTATTTTACAGTTAATCTCCGTGGAATATTTGATAACCTTCTCAACTGTTTTACTTTTGAAAACTTTTTCATAATCTTTTATAGTCTGCGAGCTTTGTTAACAATTTCTTTAAAATTTATAATTAAATTTACTTTTAATTTATAAACCATAGACATAAGAAAATGATAAGACCCCTCATAACAAAATTTCATACCTACTTCAAAAGACAATAAACACATACATGAAATAAGCCGATTGGCTTATTTTCTCGTATTGCGTATTTATACTCGTATCTCTAGAAAACAGCGCCACAAGTTTTAAAATCATTGTCGGTGTAGTGTTTGCAAGTGAAGTGACAGCTGATTGACTTATTCGATGTAAATATGTGTCGTATTCATAGGCGGGCTGGTTTACTTGGTTTGCTGCGTTTTTGAAGATTGCGACACGGCGATTGCCTTTTAAATTTAGGTATGTGTGTTATAAACTTTAAAAGATAAAACATATAACCTTATCAGTAAGGTCGTGAAAAATTTGCTTAGACCAAATACAAGCTTCCGCTTCTTTGCTTGCACTTGCTAAACAGGCTACACATTCTACTGGATATTGACCTACTGCAGTCTCTGCTGATAATACGAGAGCGTCAGCACCATCCAGGATGCAGTTAGATATATCTAGCAGTTCAGATCTTAAAGGAAGATTTCTGTATCTCATACTGCTCAAAAGCTGAGCGCTTATGCATACGGGTATATTAGCCTGAAAAAGGAAAATGAAGAATATGATAGTCAATATTTAAAAAATTACTTACAATACCATCTCTTATAGTATACATAAAATTCCAGTGTACGTGTATGTTCGTAATTGTTCTCTTAAAGGGCTTGACCGATTTTGATGAAATTTTGAATGGAGATAGATGAAGCCCCGGAGAAAAATTAGACAATTTTTTTTAATTATACGCGGATGAAGTCTCTGGCAACAGCTAGTAAAATATAAAGTACCATATCACAAATGAAACGCAATTGTACGTAATTATTTTTATCATATCAGTAAAATTGTATGTAAGGACCGCGAAGCTTGACGCTCTGTCCTCTTAGACTACCCCGTTAGGGATACAGCGTGAAGATATGTATATGCATATCATTAAAAAAACATATGTAAATACAAGAAAAAATAATACCGACAATTCAGACAATACAGACGACCTTATCGCGAAAGTGATCTCTTTCGGGCAACTTTTGGGTAAAGGTATTTGCCATAAAGTTAGTATACCTCGCTAGTATACTGGTTATGGAATTTATATACATCGTAGGTATACATAGTTACATCCACTTTAAAAATAGGATATAATTGTTGTCGTAAATAAATGTAACACTCGATTGGAATACTTCCAATAGTAGTTTCTTATTTTCACGTTGTAAATACTCTTTTTAGTGTCAGGTTGACTTCTTTCTTTAAGATGGCTTTTCAATAAAATTAAAATTTTTCTTTCATCACAACAATCATGTAGTGGTACTCGTATAACTTCACCTTGTTTGCTCGAGCTATCATGTTTTTCTGTGCTATCACTAATTTTTTTGGAGTGATGTCTGATCCCAATTCTTGTCTAGATATCATAATACCGTCCGCTACCTGCAATATTACATTTACTCGTAATGAAGATTTATTTAAAAATATGCAAGGACCGTGATGCTTGGTACTCCATTCTCTCTGACTACCCCATTAGGATAAAGCGTGAGATACCTGTACCATGTATTTATATTTCAATTACAGCTGCATAATATACATTTAGCAGGTAATTTATAGAAGTTAAATTAGTATTTTCAGATATAGTAATGGAACAATAACGACAAAAATAAAACAATAAAAATTAGAAAACGAAAAGCAGAACAAAAAATTTTCACTGAAAATATTCATGAAAAAAAAATGGATACAGGCACTAGTATAAAAAAAGCCTTTAATATTGATTATTATTAAAATGCTGGTACTAGAAAATATATAACATAACATGGTTTCACGCTGTATCTCTAAAGGGGAAGTCAGAGGGTGGACCGCCAAGCATAGCGATCCTTAGATACCTTTTTTCGCCTCTTCGATTTTCACCATTCTCTTCACACAATTTCGCCTAGGTACGGGAGTGCTTTTGACATTTAAATCAACATCCAATATATATAATTTCACTACAATAAACTTAGTTCAAGAGAGACAAACGAGAAATATAAAACTTGATTGTTAAATTAGATTAATTTTGATAAATTTTACTACGAATATTTTCTGAGAAAAATTTAGATTTAAGCTGTATTTAAAGCGGGATATCTAATTAACTTCAAAAAACTAAACAAAACTTTTGAAATATTATGTAATGATATAAAATCTTTCCTTAGAAAACAGAATAAAACCCTCGCATATCTATTACTGTAATCAATGGGATAGTGTTGGATAGATAGGAGGTGCACCCTACTCACGTTTCCCCTTACCTCAGTTGAATCCCACAGACCATAAAAATGTCGTCCAATAAATTGAACTATGATATCTACTTGATTTATTCTTTAAAAGGCTGATCGTAATCTTACACTTAGTATATCGTCGTAATTGCGAAAACCTTCAATAGTTTGAATTGTGGCAATTATTGCAAATTTTTTTCCTTTGTTGCCCAACAGTTGTTTCAATTCGTTGACAGAGTCCGAGTTGTTCACAAAGGGAGCGATGACTATGTCAATCTGAAAAGTTTTTGTTAATAGTTAGTGAGTATAATTTAGCTGGCAATGAATGATATTAACACGACAGATTGGAAATTTTGAGGGTAGAATACAAATACAAATACAAATAATTTATTTAACAAATACTTCATCTACAATGCTCAATGTATTACAGCGGTCCCTGCACTAGGTAGAACCTGTATCGCAGGGAACCAAAACATGACAACTCATATGTTTTTAATTTGTAAGAGCGCAAGTGAATCGATTCATCAGATTGATTACGATAACATTAGCATTAATACAATATATTACTTAACTATCAGGCTAATAATGTAGATACATAATTAAATTAAAAATGGCAAAATATAATAATTTTAAGTAGGAAGCTTTGTGAGTGTCGTTAAATGTGCATTGTAGTGTGTAGTGTGTGTAATGTAGATGACAATACTGTGTCGCATACAGAATCCATTTAACTCAGAGATTAGAGAGTAGAGATCTCAATTTTTTCTTTTCTTCAAATTTTTCTGAGTGACTACAAAACCTATGAAAGTTATATTTGGTAATCTGATTGTTCATTTCATTGACTTAATTTTGGCAGTTGCGATACACGATTGGTTAACTTTTGTGACACAAAAAAAATATCAAAGAAACTTCTTTTAAAATGGAGGTTCTCGGAGTAACGGGACCGATTTATTTTTCTAAATTTTCTGTATAGTTTAATCTAAACACACTTCAAAATGCCAGTTGTATTTTTTAAAACTAATTATAGTTTTTAAAATTAACGTAAATAGCAGTTTTTTCATATATTTCGTAAGCTAGCGCGCGCACGTTTGCATAGAGCAGAAAGTATATTTTAGATAAAACTATTGTTTATCAATGTGTCGTTTTAAGTAGTCCAAATTTCAAAGAAAACTATTTGAGTTGTTTAGGAAATTGGTTTTTATCACTTTTTAAATGACGAAAACGTTTGTACGTACAAGACGGTCACAATATCTGTGCATCTGGCGTCAAAGATATATCGACGTGATACGGTGTGAAAAAAAGTATCATTACATCGTATTATTATATTTCTATATAATAATTAACAATGATAATTAAATAAATGACTGAAAATAAACAACACAAATAAAATGCAAGCAAAGTAAACGCTTCATTACATATTCTTTGTGCTAAGAATGACAGAATTTGTGTATTAGATACATACATACATATCCTCACGCCATGTAGTCAGAAAGGACGGAGTACCGAGCTTCGCAGTCCTCGTATTCTTCTTTCACCTCCTCAAATCTCATCATTCTCCTCACACAGTTTCGGCGAAGTATGCGAGTGCTTTTGACCTTTCCGTCAGCAAACACTCTAGCCTTTCGATTTTTATAAGTCAGCCTTGGTCTTCCGCGGCTTCTGCTATCACTTACTTTCGCTCTGTAGATTTTCCTCGTCAAACATATGTATATTAGCTACTTCAGAAATTCCTATTGACGCTATTCCAACATGGTTGTGACCTAAGAAAACTGTTTAGCTGATGAAGTACATACAAAGTTTAATTTTACCTGATGATGTACAAGCATATCGATGTCAAGTTTGTCTTTTTCAGAAAAGTTTGGCATATTCAAGACGACATTTGGTATGAAGACGTCTTTGTAAGAACCTAGTGTCCCGCCTCTTTCAATTTTACACGTCAGCGTAGTTGAAGAAATCATTTCCACTTTCAACAAAATCGTTTCATTGTCAATCAACACGAAATCGCCTTTCTTTAGCTGATCAGCAAAATACATAAAGTCAACAAACACTGTGTACATAGAGCAACGATCTCTGTACGTTTCATCCGTTGTTAATCTTACTACTTCACCTGTTTTGAGTTCGACTGTATCATCGTAAGTCTGAAAGTGAAAAATCAAAATCATAATAATTTACATCTATTTAGTGGACCCGACAGACGTTGTCCTACCCGAACGTTGGCTTGCCTGCAAAAATAAAATAAAAATTTCGAAACCGATTACAGTGCCACCTACCGGGTGCAATCGCTAATCTAAGTTCTGAACAATTCAGGGACCCACTTAAACACAAAGAATTTCATCAAAGTCGATCCAGCCATTTAGGAGAAGTTCAATGACAAACACAGGTTCAGAAGAATTATGTACCTATATACCTCTAATGATAATATTAAAAAATGGAATAGTATAAAATAGAAGTGCGAAACGTAGTAACACGTACGAAGGAAAAGGAAAGTTCTTTTTTATTGTTTTTTTGTTACTTAGGTACCTATTATATGAATGAAGCGTTGAACGTAAATACGTAAGTACTCCATAGAAATAAAAATGAGTGTGTGATTTGAGGGAAAGGAAATCAAGCGAAATGGCGGCCGATCAGCACGCCGTGATATACATAAGTATACACACACACGCTCGTATTTTTACAGAGAATTACGCAACGTTGAATTATGTTGAAGTTTGTTATGCACGTAAAGTGTTAGGAGTTTTTAGCTTTGATTATTTACTTGTCAAAATCAAAGATTTTTAGTCATAAGTTAAAAAGTGTAGAATAAATAAATAAATATGCCAGACAATACACACCAATTATTTGCTCTCAAATTAGGGCATTCTATTTGCCATGAGAACCAGAAGACGACTACTAGGGGCGTTCCCAGTATACCCAGACCCAAGACAATCTAGAAAAATTGGTTTCCTAAATGACCCGACCGGGAATCGAACCTGGAACCTTCCGCCCTTGGATTCAACGTCTAAACCACTGCGCCATCAAGGTCATCAACAGAAGGAGACCTTTCTTGAAAATTTTATTTCACACTTTTTGGTGGTCACGATTAACTCATAAAAAATCTATTTAATAGAGACATCCATTCCTAACCCTCCCTATACATTTGACTCTTATAACATTCTACCGTCCTACGAAGTGAAGCAAATAAAATGTAGATATATGGGTGCTCTTTTCTAACGAAATCAGTTTATCTGATATAAATATGTGTCGTGTGTACAGGTGAGTCAGCGTATCTGATTTGCTGAGACACGGCGTCTGGAGTTATTTATAAATCTATGTTTTAAAATTAAGAGTTCTTTGGAACTACATTTACTACAACTGTTCTAAATTTCAGCCGTTTAAGTCACATAGTCTCTGAGAAAAAGGACTGTAATTGACAGACAGACGGACAGCGAGGTAATTCCGTAAACTCCATTTTCAACTTTGTAACGGAACATTTAAAACAATAATGTACATCCTGTTTTTTCATTCTTGACTATAATGTAAGCAAACGAAAAATCTAACCAAATTTTGCTCACCATTCGTTGGTCCGGGTATTTCACGTAGCATTCTAATAACACTGCTTTTCTGTGTGACACGATTCATTCAAAACATAAGACAGAATAATAAGAAAGGAATATTATTGTTTGCGATGTGCAAACAATAATAATCTCCTATTCTTAGTATTGTTTTTTAAAAATACAAATTTGTACACTTGTGATGACGTTCATTATTTTTTTAATTTTTGGTAGTTTTTATTGATGCACAAAAATTCAAACGGACGAAAATTCTAAAAATGTGATTTACTAATAATTAATAAGTATGACAACTGAGTCAATCACTTGCGAACTGGCCCACCTCTAGTTATGTTATAAATGTCATAGTCGGCACATTTCTTTATATTATGGACAAAAATGAAAAAAATATATAAACACAAACGTCTGATATTCTTCCAGTACGAATCTTTTTCCCGGAAAGCTGAGCGGCTATAGCTAACGGATAATTCCTCTCCATATTTATGCTGTAGTTCTTTCCTGCTTCTCGCAACATCTTTATCGTGTCTACGTGTTCTTCTCGCGAGCCGAAGGACATATTGATCAAAGCTATATTCATACCCGCTGATATCATTTTCTCTAAAATTGCAAGATCGTTTGTTGATCTGCCTGTAACAATAATTTGTATGTAACGTATGCATATAATACATATGCTTCATAAAGTATTATAGGTCGCGTCGGGTGTTTATTAGATAGTTTTATCTCTAAAAACCTGGTTACTATATAGAGTACAGAAGATAATGTGTAAGTGCTCACCACTGCACCATTATTTTCAATGGTATTATGTCAGGAGTAGAATTTAATAATGAAGTAGCCAAGTGCGAGTCGTACTCTTGCACCGAGTATTTCATACCACCACCTAATATAAAATGCAGTATGTTCAACTTATCACCAGATCCAGTAAAGCTAACCCCCATTTTAGTTTGAAATTATAACCAAAAATATTACAACTTGCACTATTTAAAGCAAATAACTCCATTGTTGAACCCGAAAATAATAAATGACCACCAAAAATGTAACCACATTTTAATATAAAATGTCACCCAAAGATATCAAAGTTGTTAATCCTATAACAGTAAATTACTTTAGAATACTTTAGATAAATCATTGTTTACCCAAATTTCTCGACTTCAACTACCTCTTCAGAGTGCGGTTTCCTTTTTTTTTTGGTTTCTGAGAGGCAAAATTAAATCTCTACGGACGCCCAGCCGGAATTTACGCCAACTGGGTAGTGTCGGACTCGCACCGACTAAACAAAACCCCTCTTTGCTGTTAGTCCTAGTGGCTTTTACAGCGTCACAGGTCGCGTTGGGGCGAGCGGTGAAGGCGCCCTGCCAGATGGTCGACCGCCTGAGGGTTCCTCCAGCCGAGGGATACCTCGTATGGAGGAATCGTATGCATCTTATCGGGCTTCCTATTCGGGTGAGGCCCGGGCCTCTAGCGGACCCGGCCGTGTGTGTCTGTGTCGTAGTGTGCCTAGTGTTCCGCGTGGCAGTTTACAATGCGGCTTAAGGCCCGTGTGTGTGCGTGTAGAACTACGTGATTGAGCTTGCGGTTTCCTATTAAAATGCCACACCATTTATAAAGCGGATTCTGATCTGGCGTTTCGCCGGCCGCTACTGCGGCACGCTTGCTTCGCTCGCTCGGCTCGCGTGTTGTGGTAAAAATACTAACCTAACGTAACCTAACCAAAAAAAGCGTTCATATAGAAATTTTCCTGTTAAAATTTAGTAATCATTTACTACATTTGGTTTTGGCTAAAAGAGTCTTGTAGTTTTAGGTTTTCTTATTTTTGGTACAGGTTTAATTTTTTTGGCGTTTAATATATTTTTTTAAATAAGATAGTTAAAGATCTCATACTTTTTTTTTTGGTGGTCATTATATTAAATCCCATATAAAATTTGTGATACGTATTTACCAAAAAATTTGTGTTGTCTTTCCGCCATATTCTGTGACTCACTTCAACTGGCATACAATTAAGATTCAAAAGGTGCAGTTGTTTGTAAGGAGGACGGATGGATAGACGGTAAGACAACGTAGACTTATTAATAACCTTTAGGCACCCTTTCGGTACAGAACATTAAAGATAGAACAGTTCAAACTTCCTTTCACGCTGGTGTGGGAGAGACAGAAAAATCTGTAATGTGCCGGCTGCTTGTTTTCACGTACAGATAGTAGATTATTATAATTAATTCAGATAGACGATGGGACGATGGAGCCAGGAACATATTGCTATCAGGTTTTTCTTTGTCGTCTGTAATTGTGCCAAAATACTCATCGCTACAAGAGACGTTAATGTGCGATTTTGTTACACCTTGACTCACTGTTTGTTCTAACTGGAAAATAGCATAAAAAAGATGTATGTACAATGTAAATATAAAACTGCGAGCAAAATACAAATAAATATGTCACAGCGCAGTCAATGACCTTATGTAATTATCCTGCATTATTTTTGCGTTAAGCAATCGGTATCAGCATACTTGAACGTAGTGTAATATCAAACATATTGATTTAACACGAAATTAATTTGAACTTGTTTATTCTTTGTTTATTATTTGTAGCGAAAGAAATAATGTCTGCCTGATTTTATAAACATGATGTACAATAGTATTTTACCTGTTGCAGCAATGATACCAGTCAGTCGTTGACATCCCGGTGGAGATTTAATGTCCAAGTTTAGTAAATGATCGAGCGGAGTAAACGCGTGTGCAGCGGGCAGTTGTTGCCCGGGAAGTTCCATTGCATCATACTAAAAAAATAATAGCATTCATTTCATTGCAGTAATATTTTCATGGTGGTAAACAAAATATGGTGGATTAAAAGTAAATCTTTACTTTTAGAAATTAGTTTGAGGAAGTACTTTAGATTAACTACTGCTTACGTGTTTTTATACATAATGAGATGTATTATTGAAGTGTCGGTGACAGAATTTGATTTTTGCGACTTCTTGCGATTGACAGTCAAATTTAATGAGCCAATTCTGTTCTAGCGCTTGACTGGCCGCTGCCGCGGCACGTTTGCTCTGCTCGCTCGGCTCGCATGTTGTGGTCAACATATTAATTTAACCTAACCTACCCAAAAAGAGTGTTCTTATAGAGCCGATTCTGTTCTGGTGCTTCACTCTCAACTCACGAAAAGTGTCTTTGAGGTTACTTTACGTAGTTCATCTAAAATTTACCCAATTTCACTTCTCATACACTCACACATAAATATTTAGTCATAGAACACATACGCAGTAGGTATGCTAATAATATTACGCACGTATTTCTTTCACCGTTTCTCCTTTGAGCTTTGATTCCGTAACTTTTAGAAATATACACCTAATTTACATTGCAATGAAAGAAATATAAAAGCATAGTAATAAAGCTAGAAAATTTTTTTGATTAGAAAAAATCATAATAGGCGATAAAAAGTTCAAAAAAAATTCTTGGGGTCGCTATGAAAGCTCTTATACCACGAATCTAAAAACGTATAACACGTTTCTTTCAATGTTTTTTCGAAGAAACCTGTCAAATTTGTTGTTTTTCTCCCTATCTCCAAAAATATGGCTGAGAAAAATTTGTAAAGAAAAACTATGTACATTGATAATAAAATGTATAATACATTGAAGGAAAGTTAAAATTCGATAATTTTTTTCTACGACTGTTTACGACTTTATCGACGACGAACTTTGTTTTGCTATTGGTAGTATTTTTACAGAAAGACTTGTTTTAGCGGGTAGCTGTTTATAAAAATTGACAGTACGGAATACTACTACTACGTTAGTACAACTTGCACTTGACTAGTTCATTATTTACCTCTCCTAGTTTCACATCAAATTCTGTAGGCCACACCATGATTGTATTACAAAATAGCTTTCGATTTATAAAATATAAGAAATAAGAAAAGAAAAATAATAAAAAGCTCTAAGGCTTACACAAAATCTTATGTTTGTCAAAATCATTGTCATATTTCTTTTCTCTCTATGGTTTCCATCTTGCATCGTCTGTCCATGGAGGACGTAATATTATTATTATTTGTTATAGTATTTTTCCCAATGATGTTATATTTACAAAAGTATTATAACATCATTGCTTTCTCCTATCTTTCTCGCTTTGACTACCTATTTTAGTCAAATCGGCCTTTGCAGCCTAAAATACTACATTCTACTTCAGTCTGTCTTCAGTATATAATAAAGTACTCGGTGCATTTTATCACCACGCCCAAAAGAGTATCTCATATATCCATAGAGAAAATTATATGTACTCATATATCACTAAATAAGTAGTCACTACGTTTTCATATATCTATCTAATCATCTATCTATCAAAATGATCCAAGGTATTTTAACTGTCCCAAACTAATATATTCCCTCTATGATGTTCTTCCACCTGATAGGCCTCATCCTATTTTAAACTCTTATTGTCGTTAGTTCATTCTCCTTTTGTTAGAATACTCTCCAATTTTATCTCTGTTAATAACATTAAATTGTAGTTTATTTATAATATTTATTATAATGTTCATGCATGTGCCTATATACTAGTGATTTAACTCAGTAGGAACTAATGTGTTATATGCGGGATGTAGTACATCGTATTTGTGTTTTTCTATAAAATGTGTTGTCCTGTGATTTGTCTGTATTTTGTATTGTGATGTTTTCCTTTTTAGGTGTGAATATTTGCTCAACTCTCCAAATTATAATCGAAAGGAACATTTTATTGATCCCCATTGTGTATTCTCATACTTCAATTGTTGGAATCTTTTTTATGGTTATCATAATTATATTGTTTCTATGATCTTAATTTTTACGGGACGTTGGCAATATTCGCAATCGCGAAGGTACCATTCAACTAAAGAAGAAGAAGATCTAAGGTATTTATCTATCTATCTATCTATATATTTACAAATAACCGTATATCCATTTTTCACTTGTAAAGTTCAAAAATGGATATACAGTTTTAAAGTACATGTACAGCCTTCGAAATTATTTTTTTATATCTCATGAAACAATGTTGTTTTTACGTATGATTTTCTTGAAATAACGGCAACTATACATGTACTTACATTAAGCATTAAAGTACATATCTACGGCGTATTGCGAGAATATATGAAATCACGTCGTTACAGCAGAGCACAATATAGCACGGATCGTCTGTAGCGGATGCAATTACTTCGGTTACAGCGGGCTGGTCAGATGCCCGAATGTCAAAGTGTCAGGAACAAGGCAATTTGTGAGGTGCGCTCTCTGAATTCATTTATTGCAAATTTTTAACATCTCAACAGTAAATTGAGTAATCATATTTAAACATTTCGTTAAAATTAATTTTAAGACTGTCTATAGTCATTTAATTTTTGCTAAAAACAGACTTACATCAGTATCTATTAAAAATACTATGTCTTTTCTTACTAACCCCCGACTCAAACAGGTGTGTTAGAAGTTTAAAGTGTGTATCTGTGTATTTGTCTGTGACGTCGAATCTCCCAAACAGATGAACTGATTTTGATTTAGTTTTTTTCCTTTGAAAGATAATTTGATCAAGAGTGGTCTTAACTAAGATTCAAGAGAATCTATTCAGGCTTTCGAAGATCATTAGTTTTTTTCTAATTGATGAAGACCTTGGAGATCATTGTTTTGTTAAGAGGGTGGCTGGCTACTACCTAATACTAATTCTGTGCTGAGTTTTATTTTAATAATCCCTCCTATTTAGCAGGCCTCAGATACCTCTAAGTAAAAAAACTTTTTACTTAGAGGTATCTGGATTTTAAGGTTTTTTTATGCGTCGGGTGCTTTTTAATTTTTAATTAAACTTTTTATTTTATGAAATCCATTAAATACATGTATCAGGTTCAGGATTATACAACTATTTTCAAGTTACAGTCCCAAGTTGATAAATAAATAATCTACAATTTTCAGTAATGCCTCGACACGCGACGTCGAGGCATTCGTTACTAACGTGTGATCTACGCATCGGCGAGTTAGCACTATGCGGTTAACGAGTACACGCCGCGTAGCCACTGAGTGGACGCCGCGTGGTCATCGAATTGTCTAGAATTTGTTACCAAACCTTACATGAAGCAATCACGGGTAAAGCGTAGGCTACCTACGGTCCGCTCGCGACCAGCGTATTGCAAGCGAGTGGACTGCGGTTTTTCACCGATTGACTCTTTTTTATCTATACTAGCTGCATACGAACAGCTTGCAAGCGAGGCGGTCTAATGCCGAACACAAGTATGAAAATTCCATGCAACGAATCCCAACCATTCAAGCAGAAGTGGTGCTGGTAGGAAGCCATGTTAGTAAATGAACATCGAACTTTAGACAACGTTATTTTTATTACATATAAAAATTTTAGAAAGGCAATCATTGTCGCCATGTTATCAATAATAATTTGTAGACCTGGATTTTATTACTAATGAAGTTATAAGTCTGAAGATTACATACATATACGCATAACTAATCTTGGAGACAAAGAACAACTTGCCAGCTATTTATCTTTCCGTACAGGTCGTAATTGTTGATCGAGAAATAAGGCTTACTGTAATGAACTTGTACTGTAGGCACAGATATTACTGCCAAGAGAAGTAGAGATGTGATTTTGACGCGCCTTGTTAATATCTCCACCAAATGAAGAAATCTTAAAATTGTCAGCCTATATCTCTTCACTGGTTATTGAAGGCCTACTTTTATATTCTGATTACACTGGAGAAACCTTAAAAAAAGTATCCAGCCATCCAGGATAAACACTGGATTACGTTGGGACCTTTATCCACAAAAGCTCACACGATGATCGTCCATAAAGCGCACGTAGTGAGACTCCTTGATTTCCTACAGAACGCACTGGAGCGTTGCGACGAAGCATTTTTCTGGATGTCAGATCGGCCCCCCAACACCCTCGTAACGCTACGACGCCGCGGACCACGTTTGTTGTCTTCTTCCGCGCGATCGCATGGACGGAAACCGACGCTCTTTGTCCGTTCAGCATGACCCTAAGGCCCCCTTTAGTCGCTTCTTACGATTAGCGGAGGATACCATCGGTCCCCCAGCACCCTTGTGAGTGCTACGACAGCGCGGATAATGTACGCTGTCTTCCTCCTCGCGGTCGCATGGATGGAAGACCGGAGCTCTTAATCCGATCAGCCGTGACCTCAAAGACACCCTTTGGTCGCTTTGTACGATTGGTGGAAAATACCATTAGGCGCTCTCCATCTTCCTGGACAATTACGGCCTTCGCAGAAGGAAAAGGTGGCTGGCCTTCCACGACTTTTCGACTACCAGCATGTGATATAAGACAACCCTAGAGTTCATCATACGCCAAAACTTCCACAATAAAATGAGAAGAGATGTGACATTATTATATAGATGATTACCTATAGCGTTTAGATTGCATTGAGCTCAAAAGAAATACGGGTATTTAATACCCGAAAATGACGACCCTAAAATCCCGTCTGCAAACATTTGTGGAACAAAGCTTATTTCCAAAGAAATAATAAGTAAACAAAAAGAAAGTAAAGAACGAAATAAAAATTCACGGGAGGAAAGTATAAAATGGCACTTCCAGAGGCATCAAGTCGAGATGGGCGGCTAAATTGTAATGTTTACAAGTTAAATTAGGTGAGGGCGGTGGAAGTTATTCATAATGGAGCAAGCTCACCTTTTTGCGGCGGCCGCTTGGAGATTACGCACAATTTGTACTGTCAGATATTCACGGGATTCTTTACGACAACGGTCCCCGTTCTGCTTACTTTGTGATGGTACTTAATTAGATTCACGTCACCCGACGCTGACGGAATTAGCAATAATTACGGACAGTCTATGTCTATATCTATAAGATAAAATAATGTGATGATTATGAGTGAAAGAGCTGTTAATTAAAATCCATCATACGTTCATACTCCCATAAGCGTCCAGTAAAGTAATAAATGATATTAGGTATAAATAGATGGATGGTGAAATGTTTAGACCTATCTATGGACGGAATGCCACCAATAGTTTTTAATTACTCTCAACTCAAATGTGGCATCACGCGTCGAGGTCCCCGACCACTACCGGCACCGCCTTTCTACGAGTAATTGGAATTTGTTATGTGGACTTTTAACATATACTTACAATAATTTAATTTTTAATAATCAAAGCCTATACACCTTTTTTTTGGCTATGCAAGAACAATCCGCTATCTCACTTGGGGAACTAGCTTATGTGAGGGTTTTCCCACCAAAACTTTCGGTGTTGTCATTTTCTGCGCATTATCGAGGGGCTCCGAGATCTACTAACGAACCGATACCCCTCTCGTGCTATACCAAAGCACTTTTAGAGGGGGCAGTTACAGAGCCCCCTGCACTATTGCAGTACCACGAAAGCGTGGACCACAGTGCTGTCGTCCTCCTCAGGGTCAGGTGGATAGAAAAAGTTCGTACTCCGATCGGCCGCAATTTCGAAAGCCCTTTAGTCACCTCTTATGATAGGCCAGTAACACTGTATAACCTCATACATACATATACTTACACTCACTTCACTCCGAGCAGCGAGTGAACTCTGTGAGTGTGACATCTCATCGTCTATTCGCTTGACGCGTCGATCGTGAGTGGACCGCGCGCAGCAAGTGAATGATTCACTTCGTTTTGGTAAAGAATTCTCAACAATTCTTTGGTCTCGCGGTGTCCATTCGTTGATGGCGAATTTTAAAACTTAAGCCTCAGGCAGATTTGGTGGTATTGTTAACCCCCATATTTTATACTGCTTAATATTTTGAAACAGAAATAGAATAATCAGAGAATTTAATCAGGAGAAAATTAGATATTTGAACTGCATTTGGCCATTCCCGTCTCTTCTTCATCTGAAGTCCTAGATCTTATAGATATTCAGAAATCATGTCTCGACCGATTTTCTTAACAATATAATTGAATAAGTTAACACGAGCGTACACGATTTTCCAAATAGTAAGCATAAAATGTCCCTATTTCCTTTCCACTTGGTATTTATGCGATCATAAAACGAAACTAGATAAGACTCCAGGTAACCACCGCAGTGCTGTATTTCATAGGACCAAGTTCCATATTTTATTCTGTTTTAAAATTATATTGAATATAACTTTAACGAAATTGCTCTAAGTTGGGAACGCTCCTTCAGTAACGTTTTTGAGCACCTGACGGAAAAGAAAGGTGTTATAGGTGATGTAACAAAAGTTTTTCAATTTATTGTAATCTATATTATACGTCACCGTTAGGGATACAGCGTGAAGCTATGTATGTATGTACGAATGTATACGTATTATACTTACGTATATAAATCAATATTAGCCTGTGTGTTACTGTAGACTCGAATACCATTGGATTTATTGAGTTCTATGACGGTTGTATACCACACACTACCTACCTACTAGAAAGGTTTAGAATATACTTTAAGTAATTTTTAATTTAAAAAATTTGCCACTGTGAAGCGTGACAGGGTTCAGTTAGTTTAAAGTAAAAACTAATTAACTAATAACGACCATTGCTGTTTAATATTTCCAAATAACTTTCCATTATTGCTACAAAAATGATAATTACAGCATATTTATTGCTATAGTGAAATATTTTTGAATTAGTACCTTACTCTCTTTTAAGGTACATTTTCAGGTGTCTAGTGGCTGGCTGGCCACTTGACGCGTTGCCGCGAGAATGATAGGGCACATTCCCTCCGTAAGCGACGCCAACCCCTCTTCAAACTTCCTTATTTCCCTTTGTCATTTTTACACCCTGTACCTTTGTATATGTATTTGGCTGTCATATGAATGAAACTGCATTAAGTTTTTGTAATAAATATATTCTGTAGCTGCCCCAATATGACGGAAATTGAAAAATGGTTTCGCTATTATTACTAAATATAATATCTATCACCATCTATAATACTTACAAGCGTACATACATATCCTCACTCTGCATCCCTAACAGAGTAGAAAGGTTAGAATGCCAAGCATATCGGTCCTTACATACTTTTTACAAGCTTTTATTTAACTTGCCTTGTAGTATTACAACATTGTATTTAATTCATAAACCTACCCCTTACAATAAAAGATTACGCGACAAGTTTTTAAATCGCATAAGTACATGATCATACTGATCATTATAGATAGTACGTGTCTAAATATCATACTTTTGTGATGACACTTCTGTAGAGCAGCCGTAATCAACCATTTTGTAGGTTTGAGGTTTACACGATATTACGGGTTTTATGAACTCCTTGGTTTACTTATTTCTTCTTTTTATAAAATATTTTTTTTACTTTTCATTTTTTTCTTTCTGTACTTTTTTCCCTTATAATATAATATAATGTATTATGTAAGTAGTTATTTCATCCAAGTCAGTGGCCAAAATAACTACACATAATTGAAACCACACAATTTAAAGTCATCTCAATACCTACATTTTTGGAGCTAAAATGGCAAAAACAGCAACTTTATGGTTTTGTCAGGTCTGTCTGTCACGCAATCGACTTATTTCATCGTCTTTACATCAACTGAACTGCAACTTGGCTCAGAAACTTAAACTCGAAAATTATATTAAATATTCAGATTTGAATCTATTTTTAAAACATTGATTAAATCTCTGCTTTTAAATTGCTGCAGAATACTGAGTTAAGACGTGTTCAACACATTCTTGATATGTTATTATATTATATATACATACCAAATTACCAATTTATCTATATGATATCGTTAATGATGAATGAACAGAGCATCAACAACCACATACCTACATAAACATTGTCAGCATTTAAACATTAACACGTATCAATACTTAAGAACGAATTAATCGGTTTTATCGGAAAGACGAGAATCACAGGATTAAAATCTTTGTAACAGAAAATTCTTGGAAAATTTCAGTGGGGATCGGAATTTAAATTGGATTAAATTGTTTTTGGGCGTTCAAAATTAGCGGATTACCAGACGTAATGAATGGGAATTGGAGCCAGCCACTTTAAAATACTTTGCGATGAAGTTTAAAGGTTTAAAGATTTACAAAGGATGCAATTCTTTTAACTCATATTAGAAAATATTCTGTGTGTAAAGAATTTATTTTAACTTTTAACCAACGTAATAAATAAACTGATTCTGAACATCAAATAATCAAAATTTTTACAGTAATGTTATGAGAGATTTTCAATTTAATGTATGTATTATGAAATTAATTTTGAACATGCATTTTAGTTAAATATTGGTAAATTATTCTGTAAATATTTATTAAATTCATGATTTTGGTGGTATTTTCGTATAGTATTAATTTACCTATCGACACATTTTTACTTTTAATTTATTTATGTATCAATAGCTCTTGTCTGCGATTTTGTATGTATAGAGTTTTATTTTTCCACCTCCATGCGATTTTAGGGGTTGATGTTTCAAAGTCAGCAAAATACATGTTTAGTCATTTATTTTAAGATTATTTACACAAAATGTTGAGTTTCAAAGCAGATATTTTTTCCTCGTGCATTTAACACCGGTTTTCAATTAAGAATAGAATTTCCAGAAATCTCTTCCTAGTGCTAGCCTATATTAAACATCTCCGAAAAATTTTAAATTTCTAGACCCGAACAGTCCGATATATCAGTTAGTTAGTCAGTCGGTTTCTAATTTTATTTATCGTATCTTCTTTTTAACAGAAAATTTCATTCAA
This sequence comes from Zeuzera pyrina, assembly GCA_907165235.1. Lineage (NCBI taxonomy): Eukaryota > Metazoa > Arthropoda > Insecta > Lepidoptera > Cossidae > Zeuzera > Zeuzera pyrina. The sequence goes on from OU015624.1 coordinate 19,339,023, forward strand.
GTATTACAATCTACTTTTAGGTTACTAAAAATTTTTGATCGCTCATTCTCCAAGGTACTGCAACCTAAGAGCTAAGACATACTAAATCTGACCCGCTTAAAGGATTTAATTTTGTAAATTAAGTCAATTTGAACATGAGCTTAGTATATTGAATAATTTTGTGATCTCAAAAAGGTTTCATTTACTCGAATATATAGTATGTCCTAAGGTGTTATAAGTTATAACAAATATTAACCTTCATATCAACAAGTATTATGAATCAGAATATTGGTTTACGTAAAAATGAATATAATTTACTCGACTTAATATGTTTTTATAACGTACCACAATTCAGTCATCTTGACTAACTGGTAACACGTTCTATTTTAACTAAACAATCAAATTTATAATTTGATTGCTGTATGAGCGTAATGGCTAAAATTGAATAAAAAGTTATAATTAGCTTTTATTTATTGTTTTAAGAGCCAAGCTCTGAAAAAAGTATCTTGCGTAGGCTCTGGCTTCACACTCCGTCACACGAACGTGACATTTATCGTTATAACTGGAATATTCATTCATATACTATGTTTTAGAGAAACACTTAAAAATCTCTCAAAAAGGCAAAAAAAAAGTATCCAACGAAAATACTTAAATTGCGTTATGGTTTTAAGCAAACGATAGAAAATTGTATGAAGAAATATATAATTAAATTTCGCATTCATTAAACGTGTGCCCGCTGGAGTAAAGTTATTTAAAAACGCTCAAAATTTTGGCAGCCGGGTCTTAAATTGTAAGCAATTTTTTTTTGTCGCCCACGTTTTTATTTTGCCTTTACTATTTACATGCAAAAGCCATAGTAATCGGTTTTTATTTTCGAAAACTATTTCACTCTTTCTGACAACGAAGAAGAGCAAGACGTGGTTCGAATGTAAAAGGACACTGAAATGAAAGGAACTTGATCAAGTTAATTAGTAAGGACGTTTGTGGAACACTAATTGGGTATTTTTTGTACCCGATGGCCTTTAGAGAGTACAAAAGTTAAAGTTGATGGCCTCATTAGTGCTGGAACAGCCTTACGTTGAATCTATCGTTTTTTCTTTTAAATACCCCAAGTAAATACTTGCATTTACCGATACATAATAATTAGAAATTGTCAAAAAATTTAAATTTAAAAGTTAATCTAATTTAAAGTTACCCTTTTTGTAGTGATGCAGGTGAAATCTAAACACAGGTACCGTAACATCCTCTGATCTCAGATATTATTCGTACTTCCAAAATATCGACGTGGGCGGACCGTAGGATTTATAGCGATATAATGAAAAGACGTACTTTCGCAAACTCTTGTAATTCTCGACTGACTCATCTTTTGACATTCATAAATATCGACTGACTAAATTACTAATTATTATTAAGTAGCAACACCCTCAGAATGACAGTGTTACCATTCATCAACAATTATGAGAATATACTTAATCATAAATATTAACAATACCTTACCCAACTCCTGGGAAGGCCACACTGGGTTAAATGGGGCTTTTAGCCACCAAAACTTCTACGGCGGTCGTACTGGGTGCGTTATCGAGGGGCCCCTCTTGCGCTGTGCCAAAGCACTTCTCAGGGCGACAGTGACAAAGTCCACTCTGCGCCCTTGCAGTACTACCACAGTACAGACACAATAAAATTACCCTGCACTTTACTCGTATTGGATGAATTGACGTATTGAAATGTTTATAGGTATGTGCAAATGTTAAAATATTATACACACTGACATCAAAAGTTTTAGTTAATTAAGTATTAGAATTTAGAATTACAAGAAAGTAAGCATATGTTAATATGTAATTACATAACTATTATTGCATTTGACCTACTCTGAACTAGAACTTACATCTCGCTGCAAAATCACACTACCGGACTAAACTAATATTTAAAATCCCGCGGAAACTCGGAATTAACCCCCATAAGATCTGCTCTAGTTCATAGTAAAAGAGTATATAATACTTAACTACCTGAAACTAACTGAAAGACAGGTTTTATAAGTTTGAGCGTCATTGTGAATATTCAAAACACATCAAAAAGTACAGAACTTTTAAACTCACGTAATGGCGCTTGAGTGGTGATAAGAGTCACGAATATGTATTTGTGACGTCACAGTACCCTACACTATCGAAGTTTAAGAGCCAGTAACCTTTTTAAAAGTTGGTTTCACTTTTTAAATTATTACTGTATACAGTGAACTACCAGATAAGAATAATTTGGAGAACTGTCGATTTATTATATATTATTTATTAGGCAATTTTTACACGATGACGGCCAAGATTATGATTGTACATCAGAATTTATTTGTGCGATCAGACACCTATGAGGGTAATCAGAATTAGTACGATGCATCCATACCAGTTTTGAGAAAATAGATAACTAAATCAATACTATTACACTCGAGGTCTGTAATCTTAACAAAGTTCAGATGTGGATAACAAGTTTGTTTATTCTTTTCAGTCAGATAAACAAATTCATGTTTCACAATCCCGCTGACCCTATTCTCACTGTCCCGACCCCGCATTGTAATAAAAATGCGAAATGTCTGCATTTCGAAATCCTTTCGCGAAGCTGCAAACTAGCTAGTAGGCTAACAACAGCAAACGAAGCTGCGAACTGATCCGTCAGGATGTATCGTAAGTTGTAACGTAGCTCATTAAGTAGAGATCTAACTCATACTTAAATACAAAAATATGTCTATGTATGATATAAATTACACATAAATAATAATTAGATCTGATATTCCATACCAATTTCATTTACTATTCCAGTCACGAAGACTCCCCAGCTCCTCACTCTTAGTTCTAATCGCTTCTAATGAAAGTATGCGTTGTAGGTACTGCTACTGAGGTAGCACTAACTGATTAATCTGTGGTAGCACTATCATCATTACATATTAATTTTTTTAACGATATAGATACACTCAGACTAAAATAAATTAGCTAATCGTGAGATACCGTCACGATAGAAAGATGTTCTACTCAGAATATTGAGGGTCTCATTGTCAATTAAACTATCTGTAATATTTAACTGTAATAAACTGTAACTATCTGTAATATTTATCTGTAATATTTTAAGGACATTTACATTTTGTTTCGAAAGTAGCAACTAATTTAGTGATAGAGCCATGCTGCATTTCAGCACAAATTGGGCCGACTCGCCCGACGAAATACCACCTTCTTACAGAATATCGACGTGAAATAACAGTATTTATTGCAGTTGTGTTTCGTTCAGTGTACGGTCGTACACGTTCATTCAGAGTACGCTTATTACTTGCAGACAGTATGCGACAGCCAAATATTGCGCGATATCTGCTGTCACAACGAAAATTTGTGTATGGTAATTTGTACAGTGGTGATAATTCTACCGCGAAATGTAAATTTTACGGTCATGGCGCAATAAACACGCGATCGTCATACATGATATCAATGTTTTATTAGTGGCTGTCACTGTCTGTCAATTTTTTATCTAATAACCCCGCCGGTGTCCCATTCCCCCTCCCTTCCATTCCCTCCTTTCCCTCTTTCCCTAAAGCAGCCTTTCCCAAAGTGGGCGATAACGCCCCCTTGTGGGCGCTGCAGGCCTAAAGGGGGGCGGTAAGAGACCCAGAAAAAAAATGGGGGCGTTGTGTAGAGGCCTGGGGGGTAATTTGTAATTTCATTTAGCTAGGAGGCATCTTAGACAACGACTGCATGAGCTCTCGACTCTCAACTACAACTTGTGAACATCAACTAATATTAATTAAAAGATTGCTCAAACTCGGTTCGATATTTCTCTCCGCATAGTTCATATATCTGTCCTATTTTATTGAATATACAAAATAAAAATCATGTCAATCGGTCGTTCCGTTTCGAAATGAAAGTAGACACAAACAAACAAATAAAAAGGCAACAGACACACTTTCGCATTTTAATAGTTATTAGTACTCCCAGATAGGTAATTTTCGTAGATAATAGACCGCGGGCAATCATGTTTTAACAAGTTTTTGTTAAATAACCCGAATTGTGCATTCCTGTATCAATCGGCTGGTTCATAAAATACTTGTTTTGACTTGTTGAGTACGATTGAGCGTCGAATGAGATAAACGAGTTTATGCATGTTTGTTTTATTCCTGTCGGTGCGTGCTGCTTATGCAATCCTATATAAACAACGTAATATTTATTTTATTTTCATTTGCGGTTTCGCGCGCAATAGATGAGCAGTACTTAAGTTCAACACTTACTTACGTATTTCTCAAAACAAAACAACGTCGGAAGTAAAAAAGAAGAGACGGCAATACTGTGCGGAATATATTAAATTCGGATTCATTGAAAATCCGACAAACCCATCGTCGCCTTTGTGTCTTCTATGTCTAAAAACATTTTCGAATGAAGCAATGAAGCCTTCAAGACTGCAAGATCATTTGAATAAAATGCATCCAGATAAGAAAGACAAGAATGTAGCATATTTTCAAGACCTAGAGAAGAAGCATAATACTCAGCCAAGTGTAGCAAAACTATTTTCGGCGGCTGCTAAACAAGATGACGACGGACTTCGAGCTTCATACAATATCTCTTTTGTCAAAGACGAATTGATGAAATGGCTGAAAATATTGAAGGATCATTGTGTGATCACCTGAGGACAAGTTAATTCTCAATTCAGCTCGATGACTCCACTTTACCAACTAATGAAGCATTGTTGCTGTCTTACGTGAGGTTTATTAAAGATGAGAAAATATGTGAAGAACTATTCTTTGCTAGAAATTTAGAGACCGATACAAAAGGCGAAACCATATTCAATACATTGGAAAAGTTTTGGGATGAGAAAGAGATTCCCTTGAAAAATATTATATCAGTTGCTACGGATGGCGCTCCGGCTATGACAGGGTGCCATAAAGGCTTCATAGCGTACTTAAAAAATAAAATTCCAGATGTCCTTGCTGTACATTGCGTTATTCATAGACAACATTTGGTTGCTAGAAACTTAAGTGAACTACTATTTCAATCACTGCAATATGTCATCAAAGCAGTCAATAAAATCCGCAACAGCTCTTGGAATGATAGATTATTTTATCAGCTTTGTGTTACTAATGACGAGGATTTCAACCGTTTGTTGTTTCATACTGAAGTTCGTTGGCTATCAAGACGCATTTGTCTGACTCGATTTTACAACCTGTTTGACTGTTATAGAGTTCTTGGAAACTAAAGATACAGAATTGCACAACAAGCTCATTACATCAAAGAATGATATAGGTTACATGACAGACCTGTATAAATTGTTCAACGACATGAATCTCCAACTGCAAGGCGATGAACTAAATTTAATTAAAACAAAAAACGTCGTTGCTGCTTTCGCAGCCAAACTGCTTCTACACAAAAAGAATATGGGCAGACGTGAGTTTCATAATTTTCCGAATTTATCAGTATCATGCAGTAACGACGAATTGTTTGCCTACTGCCAACATTTGGAAAACCTCCACATTGACTTCACTGAACGATACCAGGACATTTTGAACTTGGAAATACCAGACTGGATGTTGGATCCGTTTTCAAATGTTAACACAGCAATGTCACCTCAGCTGGAAGAAGAACTTATAGAATTGACAACAAACGAGGAAATAAAAATCAAGTTCAAAAATGGTTACCAAGAATTTTGGCTACAAAAACCGATCCCGCAATTGTACCCTGGATTGTGGTCAATTGTTCAGCGATTCTTGATAGCATTCCCATCGTCATATTTGTGTGAACGTGGATTTAGTGCTGTGGCAACACTGCTTACTAAAAAGAGAAATCGTTTGCATGTTACCAAACGTGGCGACTTGCGACTGTTCTTGAGTAAATTGGAACCTGATGTCAACAAACTTATTAAACAGCATCAGATTCATCCTTCACATTAGTTTTTATATAAGGATCGATTATATTTGTTTTATTTTGAATAAAAGATACTCTGTTTGAATACTATAAAGTTACGTTTCAATAATCATTCTCATTGGCAGGTGTAGCCCGTAAGAGTTAACTTGAGACCTGAGCGCCGTTGTGTATTACCTACTGCGCTCAGGTTTCAAGTTAACTCTTGCGGGTTATAGTAAAAGTCTCGTTTGGAATTAATGTTTAATCTCCGCTAATATAGATCACAATCATTAATTTATTTATTTTGAAGTTATAGTGGTTTTTCAGTAGGTGAAAAAATGGGGGCGCTAAAAAATATTTTTTTCTCAAAGTGGGCAGTAGACAAAATAAGTTTGGGAACCCCTGCCCTAAAGGCTGGCAACGCACCCGTGACTCCACGGACGTTATGGGTGTCCATGGGCGACGATGATCGCTTTGCACCAGGTGACTCGCTTGCTCGTTGCCCGCTCTTTTTAACCGACTTCAAAAAAAGGAGGAGGTTCTCAATTCGTCTGTATGTTGTTTTTTTCAACCGACTTCCAAAAAAGGAGGTTCTCAATTCGGTTGTGTTTTTTTTTTATGCTTGTTACCTCATAACTCCGTCATTTATGAACTGATTTGGAAAATTCTTTTTTTGTTTGAAAGGATATACTTCCAGATTGGTCCCATTGAAATTTCATTCACATTGAAGCTTTGATTTCGAAGATACACCAAATAACACGATTTGGATATAACCTTTATTCATTTATGTTGACGATTCTCTTGTATGACATTTGTTAACTATCGTTGTCCCCACATGGTATAATGGTAGTAGGGAGAAGATATAAATTGCCTGTGATATAATAAATTCAGTCAGTAGTAGGGTTGCCAACTTAGGGGTTTTCCCCCCAAATTTAGGAGTTAAAAGTGTCGAATAGGATTTTTTGGGGGTGTTATATTTTTAGGGGTATTTTCAGGGTTTATTTTTAACTTTGTTATTATTATAATATTCATTTTTGTTAACTGAAAAATATGAAGATGTGATGTTAAAGGCTCGGAAATAACCAAATCTAGCCAATCACATTCATTTTTGACATAGCGGCTTAGTGACATCTAGTACGGTTGCTTGTTACTAAGAGTGCAGAGTTGAATAAAACGCGAATGTCACTATGCTGTGTACCTATGTCAACCACAATTGTAAATGAATTTGTGGTTATACTGTGGTTATGATTACTAAAAATACGTTAATCATTATTTATTATTATTTGCGTTTTTGATTTGTTCGTGTATCAGCAAGAAATTAATAAGAATGCCCAAAGCTACAGATAAAAAAAAATATTCTCAAAAATATTCCAAGAATTCGGAAACAGATCCAGACTTAAAAGGTAAAGTTATTAATAATATTTATTTAGGGGAATTTCCTAGTAATTGTAGGGACTTTAGGGGTTTTTGGTTAGAGCTTTAGAGAGAAAAATTTTTGAGAGTTGGCAACACTGATCAGTAGAGTCAGCCTTGTGGCGGACAGAGAATATGACTGGTAGCTGTCGTCTTCGGATTGTAAGAATACTGCTAAGGTGTCATTATGATGCAACCTTTACACTGTTCTTTTATAATTGATTGATATTGATATGATATTGATATGATATTGATATGATATTGATATGATATTGATATGATATTGATATGATATTGATATGATATTGATATGATATTGATATGATATTGATATGATATTGATATGATATTGATATGATATTGATATGATATTGATATGATATTGATATGATATTGATATGATATTGATATGATATTGATATGATATTGATATGATATTGATATGATATTGATATGATATTGATATGATATTGATATGATATTGATATGATATTGATGATATTAATGATATTGATAATGGCCACAATGGGCAATAATATCCCATGTTCGATCTGTTCGCATCTTTATTGTGAAATCCCACGGTTTATGCTCTTCAATAGAATGGAAGTTAACACATTGCGCTCTAAAATTAGAAAATAAACAAATTGTAGATCTGCCCTAGATATTTTTTTAGGCCTAGGTCACTCAAAAGGGCAAAATAAAAAACTTTTATAAAAAAATTAAACCGACTTAAAAAAAGAACACTGAAAAAATACGAAATAACTATCCTTTACTAATCAAAACTTAAGTACTAAAATAACTTTATAAATACGATACAAATACCCATATAATTAAATTTGACAGTTATTGAAGTCGGTGCCAAATTAATGTTCGACAACAGAAAGTACATATAACAGAAAGTAACAGAAAGTATAGTTTAGTAGGCTTGGCACCGACTTCAGTGACTGTCAAATTTAATTATATGGGTATTTGTACCGTATTTATAAAGTTATTTTTGTACTTAAGTTTTGATTAGTAAAGGATAGTTATTTCGTACTTTTCAGTGTTCTTTTTTGAAGTCGGTTTAATTTTTTTTTATTTTTTTTTGTATGTTTGTTACCTCATAACTCCGTCATTTATGAACCGATTTCGAAAATTCTTTTTACGTTTGGTAGGTAAAATTTCAGAGTTGGTCCAATTTAAATTTCACTGATATTGGAGCTTGGACTTCGAAGATGCACTAGATAACACGACCTGGTTATAGCCTTTATTTATATTGATGATTCTCTTGTATATCGTTGCGCTCCAGAATTAGAATGAAATTAATTGCAGACCTGCCCTAGATATTTATTTAGGTCAAGATCACTCAAAAGGTAGAAATAAAAAATTTTTATTAAAAAAAATGAAACCGTGAAAGCGGTTTAATTTTTATTAATAAAAATGTTTATAAAAAAGAATATATATATGTAATCTCTGTTTTATTTATTTTTATGCACTAATCCACTATTACATTAAACGAACAATATTTATATATATTTGATATCGCTTACTGGAAAACGGATCTAGCGATTTCGATGAAATTTACAATATAAGGCTTGAGGGAGGCAAGAAATCGATCTAGTTAAGTCTCGATTGTGAAAAAAATCGTTTTCTCCGTTTTACACACACTTCTAAAATCTAAACTTGAAAACTTTTTAATTTTGCAGTAGAGTTTACCTTCTCAATAGCAGTGGCTGAGTGTTGGTCTACCACGTTGAACCTATTTAGATTTTTTTTATTCAGTTGAAATAATATGTCTAAGTTCAGTTTGCAACAAGTATCTATTAAAAACACATATCGCTTTAACAATGGAATTATAATGAGGAAATAAAATGAATAATAATGATTAACGATAATATATATGTGCGGGTGCTGTTTTCTAACGAAATAGCGACCGATCAGCTTATCTTGTCGTATGTACCGATGAGTCAGGTTATCTGATTTAGCTCACCGGTGCTGATCGGACACGGCATCTGGCTTTGGAGTTGTTTATAAAGTATATGGCTAAAAGTCATGCACAAAAATCTATTATTTATTTTTCTGAACAATAAATTTAATGTCCAATTTCATGGACTTCCTTCATTTTAAGATATTATGTTACTTAAAAGAGTAGTATTATACAAGCAATATTTGTGATATTTATAATAGCGTTCTCGAAAACGGCTCTAACGATTTCGATGAAATTTTTAATATAGAGAGCTTTACGGTGGTCAAAAATCGATCTAGCTGGAGTCCAATTCTGAGAAAATTTGTTTTCTCTATGTTTTTACACACTTCATCATCATAATCATCTTATCAGCCGAAAGACGTCCCTTGCTAGACAAAAGGCCTCCCTCAAAGATTTCCACAAAGACCGATCCTACGCTACCCGCATCCAACAACTTCGGGCGGCCTTCACCAGACCGTCGGTCCTGTCTACGCTGCGTCTTCCGGAACGCGGTCGCCTCTAGAGAACCTTTTCGCTTTATTTCACTTAAGTCTAGCAGTTCGTTGAGCTATGTCGGTTACTTTGGTTCTCCTGCGGGTTTCCTCATTTCTTATTCTGTCGCGCAGGGAAACTCCGAGCATGGCTCTCTCCATTGCCCTTTGGGTGATCTTGAGCCTTCTTATGAGGCACATAGTAAGCAACCACGTCTCACACGTTTCATACACTTAAAACTTCTAAGATCTAAACTCTTCTGAGTTTACAACAAAGCTTACCTTCTCACTAGTAAAGTGACTAGAGCGTATATCTACCAAGCTGAAAAATATGCGAGTTGTAATCCTGCAATGTGATCCCACTTTTTTTTTTGTTATTTTTTTGGAAGACACCGAGTAAAGCCAAGTAAGGCTCGGTCACCCAGGTACTAAACTATAAAATAGCATTTTGATCTGTTATTTATAATTGTAATTGTGTTATCTATTATTGTTATACTCTAAATAAAGTTATCATATGAATTACTAACTTAATAACGAGTACCTATCTAAAAAATAATTTTTCAGCAACCAATATCATCTTTATAAGCAAACAAGTATTATAAGTCTAAATATCGTTACAGCTTCTGAATTCGTATTATGTTTACAATTTATATGCTTGGAGAAAGCTAAAAATTACATCGATTGATTAATTTGTTCAACTTATATAATTATAACAAATTATAACTAAAATTAATATAAGCACATATAAGTTACCATGACTAATTGATAACTCCTACTATTTTAAATAAATAATCAAATATCTGAAATTATCATCAGTTAATATGTAATACAACTTGATATTAAATACTCCAAGATTAAGCTAATTGTATAGTAACCCCAAAATAGCATGAAGCTTATGTTATAGATATCACATCACCCCGTGAAAATGGGACTATACAGCAAGACCCGCATTCCCCGAAACTATTTGTTAAAATTTGTTTCTTAGATTTCTTATTGTACTTATTGTATTAAGCTTATTATAAGGAACTGGTATGGACGATCTGTGACCTATCTGGCAACGTATCTGATTACCCTTGCCGCCTGTAGCCTAAAATACTCGTTTTCAGACGTGACATCAAGACCTGATTGTTTACGCCTGGTGTTGACATCAAATAGAAAATAGTGCGAAGATTTGCTTATATATTAATAATTGTGCGGACGGAGGGGTGTGAAATTTGGTGCACTTAAAGCTGATATCGAGGACTGGAGAAAGCTAAAATTTTTATGTAATATATGTTACAAATAAGTACATTAAATCAAACAAAACGTTCATTGTTTATTAGTGTCACTTTCAAACACTTTCAAACTCATATTCATATAATTTTCTCTATGCTCATAATAGTTTGTGATCACTGAGTAAGTCACTAGCACTGAGTAAGTAATCACTACGTACTAGTTTGTGATCACGTACATACGTAACCTCCTTGGATCAAACAGTCGCGCAGAGTACAGATTGTCGCCAAAGAGTTTATATTATAAATTTATTATGTTATATTACAACCATAGGGCGACCTCTAGTGTGTATTTAATATGTATATATATATGTGAATGTATGTTTGTATGTGTAACTGAATACTTAATGCTATTATTAAATATTATGTCAGAGTAAGTCATGTACATTAAGCATACTAATGAACATAAATATTAATAATTAATATATAAATCGCGCGAGAGAAAACGCCTGAAATAGTGTCAAGTAATTTTTCCAAACGATCTTTTCTAGGTTATAAATTATGATATTACCACTAAGAACAAGTACTAGATCTGTATATAACAGCTATGTGCTATGTAAAAAATTATTATGCATTAGAAAACTAATGCAGATAGGTACTTTTAGTTATAGTTTGTAATCGCTTAAGTTACTAAAAAGAAATGTATATTGATAGGGATAGGAGGAAATTATAAGAAATTCGTTTTTTGTCGTTTGGGTACGGAACTTATTGTATGGTAGTGAGGCCCGGATATGCCCGAAATCGAGTGAAAGTAAGATAAATGCAGTAGAAATACGATCTCTTAGAAAATGGTGCGATGTTGCCCTTGCGGACAAAATAAGCAATGAAGAGATACGCAGCAGTATGATAGGGTTGCACGACAGTGCTATTGTTAAAATGAAGAAAGGGATACTTAGATAGTTCGGGCACATGAAGAATGCGTAATGAAATATTGACGAAGAAAATTTACAGAGCGAAAGTGAGTGGTAAAAGAAGCCAAAGAAGACCAAGGCTGACTGACGAAGATCACATAGCCAGAGTGTTAGTTTCCGAAAATGTCAAAAGCACTCGCATACCTAAGTGAACATCTGTGAGGAGAATGATGAGATTTGAGGAAGTGCAAGAAGTATGTAAGGACCGCGACGCTTGGCGCTCCATCCTCTATGACTACCCCGTTAGGGATACAGCGTGAAGATATGTAAATAGGTATGGATACTGAATCCTAAAAAGTTCGGAAAAAATATGTAAAGGTTTAGAATAATTTGCGATAATTATTTACATCTATTTTTATTTTCAGCTATATTGAATAAAAAGTTATTTTCTGTTATGGAATATCCGCCATATTTATGCTGACGTCACATATAGAAAAACTCTGTGAGAGAAACTTTCCCCTGCTTATTCCATTTCATTATAGTTAATAATGTAGCACGTGTCGATTATTGAGTTTCATAGATAAAGTTGGAATAGGTTATATGAGATGAACTTTCGAAAATGTACACCTGTCATCAGCCATTAAAAAAAAACACTGAAAAGTGCGAAATAACTATTCTTTACTAATCAAAACTTAAGTAAAAAATAAGTTTATAAATACGACATACATATCTATATAATTAAATTTGACAGTTACTGAAGTCGGTGCCAAGTCTACTAAACTAATAGACTTTCTGTTGTTGCACATTGACTTGGCACCGACTTCAGTAACTACCAAATTTAATTATATGGGTATGTGTATCGTATTGATAAAGTTATTTTTTTACTTGAGTTTTGATTAGTAAAGAATAGTTATTTCGCAATTTTCAGCGTTTTTTTTTTTGAAGTCGGTTTAATTTTTTTATTATTTTTTTTTATTTCTCCCTTTTGAGTGACTTTGGCATAAATAAATACATAAGGCAGGTCTACGATTAATTTTTTTTCTAATATTGGAGCTTAATGTGTTAACTTCCATTCTATTGAAGAGCACAAACAGTGGGCTCTCAAAATTAAAGATGCGAACAGATCGAACATAGAATATTAGTACCCATTGTCAATACCATCAATATCAATCAGTTATAAAAGAACAGTGAAAAGGTAACACCCTAGCAGTATTCTTACAATTCGAAGACGACAGCCAACAGCCGTATTCTCTGTCCGCCACAAGATTGACTCGAATTTATTACATCACAGGTAATTTATTCCTTCTTTTTACTACCATTATATCATGTGGGAATAACGATAGTTAACAAATGAGACACAAGAGAATCATCAATATAAATAAATAAGGTCGCATTATTTGGTGTATCTCCAAAACCCAAGCTCCAATACCAGTGAAATTTAAATGAGAAGGGAATTTAAATGGGAAAGTGTATCCTTTCAAATAAAAAATAAATTTCAATCAGTTCATTTCAAATCAGTTCATAAATGACGAAGTTATAAGATAACAAACATAAAAAAAAAACAAAAGAATCGAGAACCTCCTCCTTTTTTTGAAGTCGGTTAATAGTGTACAAAATTTTATAAAATGAACTATTTTTTTAATTTAATTTCTATAAATTCCAAATGTCTTATGTACATCATTAATTTAATTGAATCTCCGCCACTAATTTTCTGCCTAAATTCCGCATTCACCCTTGCATACAGTTATAATACGTAAAGTATAAGATACATACTTACTTGGTAACGTGGTACCACACACAACAGTAACGGGATTGGAAAATAGAATGTTTGTTTTTGGGTCGGATCCCTGTAGCCGCATTGCAATCCCATGGATTGTGGACAAATTCAATTTTCTGCGCACCGATAACAGGCAAAATAACCGATCTACCTCTGACAGATTAACGTTCACGAGCAGAGCGTACTGCGCAACGAAATAAACGAAATTATGAAGTTAATAACGCATCACGCATTGTGATATAAACAATGAAGATGTTAATTTTTATGTCTTGTATAATGTCTATATGTCTATACATCCATAGATACATATTTATAAAATTGTAGTGTCTGTATGTGATTTCCAAATAAAGGTTTTTACTTAAGCTTATGTGGTTATTTTCATGTAACCTAACCATAATCTAAACATGCTTTTTTCAAATTTTTATATGTCTATTTATCTGTCTGTCTGTCCGGGCTAATCTCCAAAATGGTTGAACCGATTTTGACAGTGCTTACATTGGCAGATAAAAGACTTCAGAGATGAAATCGCAAGGCACTGCTAGTAGATAATATAGTTAAAATATTTAAAAAAGTATCAATAATAATAAATCTATTAGTTATACAGTAACATCGCAGTTGATTACTTATTTTTCCAAACAATACCATTATTTGCGTATGCTAATATTCGTCACGTCATTAGTACCTATCCCATATGGTCTGGAACAGACTAGGCCCATATTCCAGAATAATATTTAAAGTGAATCTCTGACTGAACACAATTAGAAAGGGATGCCGATACATGCTATGAATAGCGACATTTCTTTCTAATTACTCTCAAGCAGAGATTTACACGAGTGTCAGTCTGGAATACGGACCTAAAAGTTTCTTCTGTTATAATCAATGTAACTTATATTATTTATTTATTTATTTAGACACCAACGAATGATTCACAAGGGGTTTACTATGCCGTGAACCTATCAATTACTTAATCAATTAGAAATTTAACTCTGTTTCCACTAATTTCGTGTTATAAATGTGTTTTAGAATTCCGTATTTAAAAAATAACACCGACCCGACCCAATGCCTTTTTTTGTCTATCTCTTTAGTCCAAAGATTTTCCACTAATTAATATTTTAAAATGTAGGTACTTAGGAGAATTAAAGAGGAAACAGATCACAATTAAAACTACATTTATCCATCACCGCTCCCCTTACCTCTAAACCTGCTGGATCTGAAATACAAAAAACTTCTAGGGATATGATGGCTCACCCAAAATTTATAGAAAAAGTTTGATGTCCTAAGTTCTATATAACTCCAAAAATACGTTCAGAAATTTGCTGTTTGAAAATATCATTTAAACCCTATATGCACGAGTCGAATTCGCTCTTGACCGTTTTTAGTTTAATTATTTCCACTCTATAAGAAACTTAGTCTCTGAAAGTCACTATTATTTTAAACAGTAAAAAATACCTAGGTAAATAAATGGTTTACTGAGGGCCGAGTGGGCAGGCCGAGCTCTTAGCAAGTTTTAATTACTTTAAGTCTACGTCCCAGAACGCCTTACTGTAAGTATTCGTCTGATTTATTAATATTATTACCTTTCAAGTATTTATAATGACATAGTTGCCCAAATAAAATTTCAATAACCCTCATACGAAAAATTATCTGGACCACGATCTGGACCAATTTTCGCCTAACATGGATGGGTTGTCTGAACGAAACGAACAAAAACTGCTGCTTTTAAAAAACCTCATGCAAATCTATGCATCTGTTCAAGAGCTACGATGTTACAAACAAACGCAGACACATAGACAGACAACATCATAAAACATAATATAACACCTCTCTTTTCAGTACTACCTTAGTACCTATACTATAACCACAGATTAATTAGTAACTAACGTAAACTATAACTACCAATTTATTAATTTGTTAGTTGTTAGTCAACTACTAACAACTAACAAATTAATAAATTAATAAATAAATTAATAAATTAACAAATTAATAAATCATGCTTCATTGAGCACCGAAATATGTATAGGTTACACTGGACATGTAAATCTCGGAATTGTGTTTAAATTTCTCACTAATAATCTTATTTTCATCCTCGGATTGTATTGGATGAGGTTTTATATTGAGAACATAAATATTACGAAAAAATTTTTGAACATAAAATTTTTAAAAATTGGTTACCTACACTATATTAAGTTCGTACCTTGTTTGTACATGAGTTATTAACAAAAATATGAATAAATAAATATAAAACACACTGAACACTGAAAAATCATTAGCAGCAGCTTACGCAAACGCAACCATTCTCGCCAAAGATACAAGTTTGTCAGACGACGTTGCCAATGCTGAATTGAGGATCTCATTATTATTAGAAACGAAATTATCTATCTCCGCCTTTATTTCTTGTTTTTAACAAAGGAACAACTTTTCCATAAAAGAATTTTTAAAAGAAGAGTCGTGATTGTTATAGAATCTTATACCTACTTGATAATTAATTAGCTTCAGTTATTGATTCCACTTGGGTTATCTACACATACTTTCCAAGTTATTCAAAGTATGAAAAGCCATAAATCTTATGGTTCACATCGAAAACATAAATATAGATATTTTTAATGTTATCGTCTTGTTTTGTATAAAAACAAAAATATAATTCTCTAAAAAAATAAAAATGTCGAATAAAACTAAAAATAAGTATCAATTTTTTAGAAGAGGTTTAACTGGTAAATCAAAATTGTTCATATAAAATTGAACTAAAAAAATTTTTCTATTAGAAAATGCTTTTTATTAACGGGCTTTAAAAATCTGAAAATAAAAAAATAATCATAGATAATTGATTATTATAATTTCTTATAATTTTTATCAATTGATGGTGAAACGAGATCAAATTACGTGTGAAAATGCGTGCATTGCACAAAAATATCACATCATTCTATGAATTTGTAAGAAGGTGAGATTTTTTCAAGTTTCTATGAAGTTTCTAGATGGATCTACCAAGTTCCTAGAAGTCTCTATTAGACTTCTTTCTAGAGGCTTAAAGGCTCTATGGGGCTTGTAAAAAGTTCTCGATTATTTTCAATCACATTTCCAGTCTATCAATTGTACATAATAGAACCATTACTTCTGTATATGAGTATTTATAGCATCTAACTTGTCTAACAAAATAACTCTGACAACCACAACCAAGACAAAGTAAAAAAAAAATTAAAAAAAAAAATTAAACCGCCTTCAAAAAAAAAGCACTGAAAAGTACAAAATAACTTCACTAATCAAAACTCAAGTACAATAATAATAACTATAAATACGAGACACATACCTATATAATTAAATTTGACAGTTATTGAAGTCGGTGCCAAGTCTACCAAACTAATAAACTTTCTATCGTTAATAATAATAATAATAAATCTTTATTTTGATATAAAAACATACACACTAAAATACTTTTACGTTGATACCAGACTTGCTTTAGTCACGAAGACTGAGTTGCAGATATCAGCGCCCAAATCGTGGACAAAATTATATAGGTACGCTCAGTACAGTACAGTAATGAAGTACATAGATATTATATTTACTTATAGATAATTATTATAAGCTACAGTAACAAATAAAATAAAAATAAAAGTGTGTGTGTGTGTGTATGTGCGCGCATCTGATTTAATATGATTATAATTCTAGTTGTATTCCCAATAATTATTACTTATTAATAAAACGGTTTGACCTATAACTTGATTAATGCCTGAACTTGCTCGCAGGATTAAATTGAATTAAAAAAATTTTCTAATAGAAAATGCTTTTTATTAAAAGGCATTAAAAAGCTGAAAATAAAAAAAGAATCATAGGTTAATCTAAATGATCATAGAAATTATAATTGATTATTATAATTTCTTATAATTTTTATTAATTGATGATGAAACGAGATCAAGCTACATATGCGTGCAATGAAAAAATATCACATCAGTCTCTTTTTAGTCTCCTCCGGCACAAGATTGTCGATCATATATACCTTGGACGAAGTTGTTACTTGGTTCGGGATGTCTACACTCTATCAATTATATTGAAGTTTCTCGAATTTTCTGAGGTTTCAAGCTGGCTCTATGAAGTTTCTATGAATTTGTAAGAAGGTGAGATTTTTCAGGAATTTCTATGAAGTTTCTAGATGGATCTACGAAGTTTCTAGAAGGTTCTATTTAGTTTCTTTCTACAGGTTTCTAAGGATCCAGAAGGTTCTATGAGGGTTGTAAAAAGTTCTCGATTATTTTCAATCACATTAGCAGTCAAGTCAAGCCAAGTACAATAATAATAACTTTATAAGTTCGATACACATACCTACATAATTATTTTTGTCAGTCATTGAAGTCGGTGCCAAGTCTACCAAACTAATAAACTTTCTGTTGTTGCACATTGATTTGGCGCAGACTTCAATAACTGTCAAATTTAATTATATACCTAGGTATGTGTATTGTATTTATAAAGTCATTTTTTTTGTACTTGAGTTTCGATTAGTAAAGGATAGTTATTTTGTACTTTTCAGTGTTTTTTTTGAAGGCGGTTAAATTTTTTTTCTTCAAATTGTTTATTTCTCCCTATTGGCCTAAATAAATATCTAGGGCAGGTCTACAATTAACTTCCTTCTAATTCTGGAGTGTAACGATATACAAGAGAATCATCAATATAAATAAAGGTTATAACCAGGTCTGTTATTTGGTGTATCTTTGAAGTCCAAGGTCCAATACAAATGAAATTTAAATGGGACTACATCGGAAGTACACCCTTCAAAAAAAGAAATTTTCGAAATCAGCCCACAATTGACGAAGTTATCGGTGAACATACATAAAAATAAACACGTGCAGATGAACATAGAAATTCCACCTTTTTGTGTAGTCGGTTAATTAAATTTCAATAAAAAACATAATATATATAGTAAACCATAATTACACAGTAGTTTTGCAGCAACTTCTATGAATGTTATCTTTTTTATATCTTTTCTGGATAAAATCCCTAGAAATAAAAAGCTAATAAATATAATTTTAACTTCTTTGACAATAATGTCACTGTGTATCATTTTTTTTAATGCCTTATACACGGTAGAGATTTTAAAAAGATTATAAAACAAAAGATAAATGGTTAGACCAGTATCAGATTCAGTTTTTTTTTATATCATGAAGGTGGCAAACAAGCACCCGCCAGATGTTAAACGGTTACCATAGCCGCACCGTACCGTAATTTGGTGAAAGATTTCTTGGATTCTTAATAAATACAGGTACTTATATTACCCCGTCGATTGCGCTTGTCTATTCACGTTATATACCTCTAGACAATACCTAGGTTACTTGTGGTGTTTGTAGGGACATTTTAACACAAACTAGTTGTGTCGCGCTCGCTCGGAGTTAGCAAAACTTTTAATAGCCATCACATCCTCTTGAGGGTGTCTGAGATGCGCTGTCGATATACATTACCTGGACACACGGCTTGAACTTAGCTAGTTATTATCACTGATAATGTAAAGGAAAAGCTTATAAAATCTATATACATAATTGAAATAAACAAAAATGTTATTACCGCGATGAAACAGAGACGGGTCATGCATGAGAAATGAAGAAAAAGATAGTAAAGAAGAATCTTTTTTTTTTTTCAAAAATACTAATCAAATCACTAATCAAAGTATAAAAAACTTGTAATAAAATTAAGTTTTAAGTTAATTTAGATCTAAGTATTTGTCCCTATATAAAGAATTTTTAGATGTTATAAATTTACATATTATTAAAACCCAAGAATCTTAGTATCATACTGGACATTACATTCCTAATAAATCTTTGAAGCCAAAAGACATTCCTAATAAACCTTGAAGCCCTTCACGTATAGGTTTTATTTTTTTAACTCATGCTAGTGTTGACTGGAAACCATGGTAACGTACTGCTTTTAGTTATCACTAGTCTAGGCACCAGTATGTATAATGTTCTCTGTGATTACCACCAAAGAACTAGCTTTTTGGTTTATCATTATCTATGGCTATCTTTTGATAAGTACATAACTACTGCGTAGTAATTTTAGATTTTATATTATATTTGAGTGAGGAACTTACTAACAATCGTTGCATATTTAAAATGTCTTATTACTATCTTGATGTTCCTAATGGAAATATTGAACAAATCTTTGATTATAACCAAAGAAACAAACGAAATTTCCAGCCATATGCTATGAACGGAGGAAGTTCAGTAGCTATAGCGGGAGACGATTACGCAATAATTGGTGCAGACACTCGCCTCAGCGTTGATTTCTCCATATTTACAAGACAGCAAGAAAAACTGTTCGAATTGTCAGAGTACTCTGTCCTTGGCGTATCAGGATGTTGGAACGATGCGTTAACTCTTACTCGCTTACTGCAAATGCGAATGGATATGTACAAACATGAGCACAATAGAACCATGCCGACACCTGCCTTAGCGCAAATGCTGTCCACATTGCTGTATTATAAACGCTTCTTTCCATATTACGTTCTAAATGTACTAGCCGGTTTGGATGAGGAAGGTAAAGGTTGCGTTTTTAGTTACGATCCTGTTGGTCACTGCGAAAAGTCTACTTTCAGAGCTATAGGAAGCGCAGGTTCTTTGCTACAGCCTCTTCTGGACAATCAAATTGGTTTAAATAATATGCAACGTGTAAAGCCACTGGTTTTGTCAGAGAAGAGAGCTATGGCATTATTAAAAGACGTATTCACTAGTGCGGCCGAAAGAGACATCTATACAGGAGATAGCATTCTTATTATGACCATTACAGAAGATGGAATCCATCATGAACACTTTCCTTTGCGTAAAGATTAATTTTTCGTTTTAAAAATTATGATTGTGTCCAGTCTTACTTACTTTCATATATTTTTACCATTTAAATGGCTATTTTAGAAAAAATATATGTACCTAATTTATTAAATTAGTTTATATAAATATTATCGAATGGAAGATCTCTACGAGTCAACATTTACTTGTGCAAGTATTGAAAGTGAAACTCCTATCCATTTCATATGTGTATCTATACTTAGTTTCGTTTTGCTACACTACTTACATATCAAGAACGTCCCCCGGGTTATTCTGTCCTTAAATTTCCGATGAAAACAAAGAAATCCCTGAATATAGGTTCACGAGAACGGCGCCCCGTCGAATCGAAATTTACATCCTAATTTCCCATGAGCATTCTATTGCGCGTCTCTATTCGTCAGCTATATCAAAAATCGAATATGAAATTCTTGCAGAAAATATATGTAGCGATATTCACCGCTCTTTTCAGTTATATGTACAGGTGCATTTTTCTCCAATATGTAACGATATTCACCGCTCTTTTCAGTTACATGTACAGGTACATTTTTTCACCAATTACACAAATCTAACACATAAATTCAATTTGAAAATATTTTACCAAAGCCTTTACTCTGCACGGTCTTACTCACGTGGTCACACTTACGTCACTGACAAATTACGTGATAGGTACCTACAATATTTTGGCCAAAGGCAGATAATTACAGCCACCTTGTTTGCAAAAGGTTGATTGGTTCAGTGGTTCAGAAAGACAAACAAAGTAACGTTTCATTATTGTTCTTAGTGGGAATAATTTTATCACGCTGCTTTCATTCTAAAGCGAAGTGAAGTGAATTGTATAAGAGCGATCTTCATTTCCTCTAATCTGAGCGGGTATAAGACACGTTATATTAGTGGCGATCACAATAGATCAATTTTGGTCGCAGTGATACAGGTTTGGTAGGACCTACATAGCCACTTACATGAAATAAAAAAAAGACGCGTTATATTCATAGCAAGCACAACGCACACCAAACTTTGCAAATATGTACCTACTACACTCACTAATTGCGAGCCGTTGCTAAACTAAAGCGTTTTCTGATTGCCGTTACGTCTCGCCGCTAGTGGTGCTCGAGACGCGGAATTCGTCACCTGTTGAAAATAATTAGGCAAAAAAATCAGCTAAAATAAAAATCCAGGTGCTGGAGTGCTTAACAGCCAGGCTTTTTCTCTTCCTCCACTCAAAACTGACTCAATATGAAAGCGTAGGATTTTTAGCAGATTTTTTCGGCGAAAATTTTTAGCGAACTACATACTCCTGAACAAATGTACTGACGCGTAAGACGGAAATGAAAGTAGAAAACAAATTCGATCACTGCTTTATTATTGTTTTCTATGCTGTTGGCTTTTGTCGATGTAACTATAAATCTAAGTATCTATATTAATCGTCCAAAATACATATTGTCTATAACTGAACAGCTACATTCAGTTTAACCAACTCACCGAT
Organism: Zeuzera pyrina; assembly: GCA_907165235.1. NCBI lineage: Eukaryota > Metazoa > Arthropoda > Insecta > Lepidoptera > Cossidae > Zeuzera > Zeuzera pyrina. The sequence goes on from OU015624.1 coordinate 19,360,897, forward strand.
CCACTTGCCATATTCCAAGGAGGCCCCCAGCGAGTCCTCCACAGAGCATAGTTCGGACACTCCTCTGATTAGTGCCAATCTCTACAGAATTAAGGTTACGTAAATGTAAGGAATTTGCAATGAATTCCATAGCTTTATACGCGAAACGAGCGCTCGACACGGTTCACCATATTTTTTCGTGTGTCTTGGCTACACCAAGGTGTAGCTCGTAGACGTAGGTACCATGAGCTACACCTGGTTACACCGGTGGTGCGAGTAAGAAAGAGAACCATCTCTGTCCCCTTCAGAAGTACTACACAATAATTATGAAGTATAAAAAATTGATTATATACGAAACTTCGAATTTGGGCCTACTACTAAACACATGTTTATACCTATACCTCATATAATTTCTGAGAAAATTAATTGTGGCAGATGGATATAGACAGACGGACGCATGAGTGTTCTCATAAAGGTTGCGTTTCTCCAGTTCTAATTCTAATTAGGTAGAAATCTTATATATTATGGATCAAATTCATTTCACGAAATAGGTACGTACGTATGTATGACGACGTATGAATCGTAAAATTGCAAAAATCATGATGTGTCTGAACCATGAAGGAAATAGTCGGGGCATGACAAAGGAAGTAGGAGAGTTCGTATTTAATATCCCAAATAGATATGGAGTTTGCTAAAAATATGTAGGTAAATATAATAAACTAGCTGTACCCGCGACTTCGTCCTTCTTGGAAAAATTTTCCGTGACCTCTCCAGGTTACCGAGGTTACCCGAGATACTCATATTGTTGGTGTTAAACGAAAAAGTTATTTCCTATTATAGAACATCCGCCATATTGGATTTATAATGACGTCACATATACAGAAACCTTCCCCTGCGTATTCCATTTCATTTGATACCCATATTGTTGGCGTTGAACAAAAAAGTTATTCCCTATTATGGAATATCCGCCATATTGGATTTATGATGACGTCACATATACAGAAACCTTTTCCAGCGTATTCCATTTCATTTGATACCCATATTGTTGGTGTTGAACAAAAAAGTTATTCTCTATTATGGAACATCCGCCATATTGGATTTATGATGGCGTCACATACGTGAAAAACCACATGTCGCTTTTTGAAAAAGCAAGATATTTACATTTGTTTTCGGGTACATCTGTGTACCAAATTTCATTATAATCGGTTCAGTCGTTCAGCATTTCCCCTATTAAGTTTCATCCCCCTTTTCACCCCTTTAGGGATAGAATTTTGAAATAAAAAGTAGCCGTCCCCTGGTGTCAAACTATCTTCAAGCCATGATCAAAATCGGTCCGTCGATTTAGCCGTGAAAACCAAGCAGACAGACAACCAGCCAGACAGAGAGACTTTCGTATTTATAATATTAGTATGGAAGTATGAATAGTATGGCTAAGTAAACAAGCATACTTCTGTAGTTTATCACTTATTGTAACGCAGATAGTTTCTATGGTTGCTACATGCTTGATTTATCTTTGATTGTAAGCTGCCAAATGACTTTTTGGAGGGAAATGGAGAAGTGAGGTTGTAATTTTATTTAGACTCTATTTTTTACATTTTGAGGAGTTTGCAAAAGTGATAGTATATTGTGTTTTAAAGTTCTGAGTAAGTGAAAAGAATGGAGTAGGTCTAAATAAACATGTGTAGCTGAAGTTCTCGCGCTCCTCCAAGAAGTCCTATAAAACTTCAGTAAATTCTACTATTATTTTACTGAAGGAGTTTTACGATAAGAAGAAACGAATTTACTTCGAACGCACTTCGAACGTGATTAATGCGTGACATTGGCAAATGCGCTAATCTGTACGCCATGCCCTGAAGAAAGAAAAAAAAGAAACTGCCAAGTCAAATATGACGAGCACATGACGAGGCTAGTTTTTGACATTTAATGATTAAGAATAGGTAGTATGTCAAATTGTCAAATATAACGTTTTTGACATTGCTGCAATCAAGTTCTTATATTTATATTTTGGTACCTAGTACTTAGTTTTAGTGTATTACCACACAATTGCCTTCTGGTACGACGATAGTGTCGTCCCAAAATAGCTCCAGCACATAATATTATTTCGTTATGTCGACGTTGTATTTTTTCGCGTGGTAACTACGAAGTCTAACTTAAATTTGCTTCAAGTGTATGCGATTGTATGGCAAACTTAGCGAATGCCTGATTCAAGTTTAAATTGCTATCTGGGAATTTCTTTTTCGCAATTTTTAATAATATTACTAGTTTCAAACCAATTTTAGTCACACTGATTGAGATAAATGCCTGCTTTTTTATTTAACTATGAAATGTGAAAGGGCATTATAGTACCCATGACAACGAAACACTTGCGTTCCACAACTCTGCGAAAAGTCAATAGTTATTGCGTAACACCTAAAGTTGAAAAAAAAATTAAGGTGAGGCAAACCCAATTTCAGCGTTTTTACGTCTCTAGCAGAACTTTGGAATATGAGACATACCTAATGGTGGGTTGGACATTTTTTTCTATTAAATGAACATTTTTTTTTGTATAAGAAACAAAATAAACATATCTCGTAATTATTACATCTGCGATATAACAGTCAACAGTGACACGTTGAAATCCCGGGGGATTTATACCACAATTCACAATAACCTTGTATATACCTAACTAATAACTAACTAATAAACTAGAAAGAATGAGTGATGAAAGACTGACAAAGAAAATCTACAGAGCAAAAGTGAGAGGAAAAAGAAGCCAAGGAAGACCGAGGCTGACTTATGAAGATCAAATAGCCAAAGTGGTAGCAGACGGAAATGTCAAAAGCACTCGCATACCTAGGCGAAAATGTATGAGGAGAATGATGAGATTTAAGGAAGTGAAAGAGGTATGTAAGGACCGTGACGCTTGACGCTCCGTCCTCTCTGACTACCCCGTTGGGGATACAGCGTGAAGATATGTATGTATGTACATGTATGTATGTAATAACTAACAATAAAAACGTTTAGTTCTACAGCCCATACCAATGCGCCATAAAATATTTTAAAGAAAATAGACAATTTAGAATATGATAAACACTAAAAAGTATTTTAACAATTTTTTCAATTTATTAGCTATTTCCTTATACATTTTTAAAACATTACCAATGGAGATATGTAACATTTTTAATAAATTGATAGATAGGCACACCGTTCAGTAATTTGCAGCCAAACAGAACTACAGAACTAGACTGAAATGCCCATGTAATTAAATTTGACAGTTACTGAAGTCGGTGCCAAGCCTACTAAACTAATAGACTTTCTGTTGTCGAACATTGATTTGGCAATATAATGTTTTGTTGACACATGTGTTAATGTAATTATTTATACTCGTAGCTGGCCAGATCAATAAATAGAATACTTGAAGGCAAAATTACGTATAATGGTGAAGATATTACGAAAAAGGCAGCTCAGATTTACTTCAATAAACAAATCATTTAAGTGTTAAATGCAAATCCCATCGAGTACATCTTTGCCTAGCCAACTCAGCAACTTCGTTTTTTGTGTAACTAAGTACCTAGGTACACACTAATGTAATATTTATTATTTAATAAACAGATATTTCTGAACTTCATGTTTTCTTTTATTCTATGAAATCTGCTCAACGGATCACTCAACAAGTTATCCTGATTTTCAGTTTCAGTAAAGTCAACGCCAACTCAAGATAACTCATCGATGGCGATCGACGATTCGTCCGTACAGTTCTTTTTGCATGTTCTTGTCTTGAACGTGTAAGATATATATGTATATAAGTAGGTATGCACATATTATATATATAACTTGACTTTAGCTCACTTGTCGAACTCTAGATGGCATTACTTTAACCCGATTTAACTTCGAGTTGCCACTTTTTTCTTTTTTAAATAATTACCTTATTAATATATTATAATGTATTATCTATGACCTTATTCTTTGCTCAGACCCGCGCGAACGCTTGTAGAGGTGTACAAGAAATTTATGTGCTCTGCATAACGAGCGATCGCAAGCGATTACATTAAATAGCGACCCATATATGTCGACTGACTTGTTTTGACCTAGTGTTTAATTCTCTGTTCCACGAGTCTATTATGACTTTCTGATTTCCTGCATTTTTTGTTAGGCATGTAAACATTGTGTTTTAAATATAATCACTAGTAATAAAGTTAAATGAAAAAGTTCTAAAGTAATGTTAGCTTACAAGAAGTAGATATTGCAAGCCGGGTATCAAAATAATATCTCTTACATTTAATGTAATAGATATCATATCTTGATACCTATATACCTTGATATCTATCATCTATTACATAAATGTAATAAATATCATCTTGATACCCGGAATGTCACGTTAAAATCTGTATAGATTGTTATAAATGTTGTAACAATCTGTACAGATTTTAAGGTGACATTCACAGGAAAATAGAGAATTTTTCAATAATAATCTGAGCTTCCTATGTAAAAATTGAAAAACTTTACAAATAATGAAACTGTAAGTTGATCCGCACCAGTTAATTAAAGATGTAAAAAAATAACTCAATAGGTACGCATAACACTAATGGGAACCAAAACAGTGTTTTTAGAATTTTTGTCTGTCTGTTTGTCAGGATATACAACGTATATGTACTTAAGCATCTCACAATAAGTACTGCAGGAATTTATAAACAGATAGCACATTAGGTATGTTTTATTGTGATCCGCCATCTAGAAGCTGAGATCTAAAATGAGCTCTTTTTAGTTAAATTGCATCTGTAATATATGTTTATCTTATAGTGGCTTTTTCGTTGATCCAATATTTTTTACCGTAAACATACATAAGCATACCAAAGACATGTATCTACATCTATACTGCTATATAAATCTCTAGCGTCTGTCTGTAATTTCAATTTTTTTTATGACACATTGACTTCGATTCTACCATTTTTAAAATGTCTGTATGTCTGCCTGTATGTCCTTTTATAACTAAAAAACAGCTTGACCGATTTTTATTAAAATTGGTGCGTAGTAAGAGCATGTGATTGTGCACTTATTTTTTAGAGTCTACCCTAAAAGGAATGAAAAGGGGGATGTCCTGGAAGAGCGCGAGAACTTCAGCTACACATGTTTATTTAGACCTACTCCATTCTTTTCACTTATACAGAACTTTAAAACACAAAATACTATCACTTTTGTATTTTGAAACTCCCAAAAATGTAAAAAATAGACATTTTTTTTTATATAAGGGCAAACGAACAAGCCAGTCACCTGATAGAGAGTAACCAACCGCCGCCCATGGACATCCGCAACATCCGGAGAATCACGGGTGCGTTGCCGGCCTTTAGAGAAAGAAGGAATTCCTAAATTGATCTGGCCGGGGTTCGAATAAGGAACTCTGGCTTGATAGACAAATCTTCTGCTATCGCCTGTCTAGATACTTTTAGACATTAAAAGAAACAGAGATTAGAATTTATAAAATAAATAAATGCGCCAGACAACACACCGATCATCTGGTCTCAAACTGGGGTATTCCTTGTGCCATGAGAACTAGACGACGACTACTGGGTGTATTTCCCAGTACACCCAGACCCGAGACAATTTAGAAAAGTTCGTTTTCTAAATTGACCCGACTGGGAATCAAACCCGGAACCTATCGCGCTTTGACACATCGCCTAACGCCAACCACATTGCATCATCGAGGTCGTCAATAAACTCTAAACATAACAGAAATAATAAACTTTTTTTTATGAAAGAGGGGCCAAACGAGCAAGCGGCTCACCTGATGGAAAGTAACCATCGCCGCCCATGGACACCCGCAACATCTGGAGAATCACGGGTGCGTTGCCGGCCTTTAGGGAAATAGAGAAAGAAGGGAAAGGAGAGAAAGGAGGAAAAGGATGGAGAGGGGTGATGGCCCACCGGCACTCTCACTTACCGAATGAAATAACAGCAATAGGTGCTGTTATTTCACTCCGATATTCTGTGAGAGAGTGTGGTATTTCACTGGGCGAGCCGGCCCTATTCGTGCTAGAATGCAGCATGGCCCTACCACCTTTTTATATTAGGCGAAAAAATCCCCACAGATACTCAGCCAGACTCTACGCCGACTGAGTAGGGTCGGACTCGAAGGGACTAAAAAAAACTTCTTCTTTGCTGTTAGCCCTAGCGGCTTTTACAGCGTCACCGGTCGCGTTGGGGTGCGCTAAAGGCGCCTGCCAAATGGTCGACCGCCTGAGGATTCCTCTGGCCGAGGGATACCTCGTATGGAGGGCAGACCTCGGGCTCAAGGCGTCGCGAGGGGAGCTTTCCGTACCTTCGTGCATTTTAACGGGCTTCCTTTCGGGTGAGGGCGGGGCCTCTAGCGGATCCGGCCGGTGAAACGCCTGAAGGCCGATTAGTGTGCCTAGTGTTCTGCGTGGTTTAATGTGGCTTAAGGCCCGCGTGTGTGCGTGTAGATCGAGCTTCTAAACGTGAGACCCTACGTGTGTCGGAGGGGTGTCCTCGCCTCCGCCGGTGGGGGCGGTGCGGTCGTAATGTGTAAGTGAGCATGTTCGAGTTCGAAAGTGTAATGTCGTCGTCGCTGTCGCCTAACACATGTCTAGGCCGTGAATAGCGTTTGCGGACGCGAGGCTCGGGGGTGTACGATGACGCCCTAACCACTAGGGGGTTCGAGTGTATTTCTAAATCGTAGTGCAGTTCTACGTTGCGCACATAAGAAGGGACACCGGTGGCTCTGCGCATGAATCGGTTCTGAATTACTTGGACTGAGCGCAGCGTGAGCGAATACTACCCTAGCGTACAACATGATAGGCCTGACGCACGTCTTGTATAAAGTATAAAGTAACTTCGTCTGAGGGACATTTCACTTTTCGCGCAAATGAGCATATTGAGACGGCCGAGGACGAACGCGACGCGGTCGCGAAACGTTTTGATGTGGCGGTGAAATATGTCATGGCACTGTTTAAGGATGACGCCTATGTATTTAGGACTTTCCTAATCCAGGAGATATCTTGACCGAAAAGTGTAATCGTACGGAGAGTATTAGCGCGGCGGGCGCGGCTGGTTGTCTTGCCCATCGAGAATTAAACGGCGGCGCTTTTCTCGGGGTTGACCTCGATTCTCCAAAAGTCGGAACCACTCGCCTAGCCTCGTGACCGCGACTTGGAGGAGTTGAGAGACTCTGAGGCGACTACGGTCTGATGTGAAATTAAGTGCTTACCATTTGTCAAAGAGCTCTTAAATAGCGAAGACGGCAGAAGCGATTTCAGCGCCAATACAACTCGTTCGGTACTAAAACTGTCACAGGCCTGCATAAAACGGGTATTCTAAATATTGTAATTTGTTATTATACATTTTGTAAAATTATTGAAAAAATGATACTTGAGTATCTAACTGAGTTTCTTGTCGGTTCTTCTCGCTATGCAAACTTTTCGAATTTCGAACCCAAAGTACATTACTTGAATAAATTGATTGACTTTGACTTCAAATAAAAATGATTAAAAATTATTTTGTAGTATAATATCGTTATATACATAATAATCGTTCGATCTTTTAATTTAATAGCAAAATTGTAACAAAAGAGCGTAAACAGTATTTGTAAACGCACTGCATCGATTACGACACAGATCACAGATTTCACATCATAAAATAGACAGCTTATTCACCAATAGAATTTCAGAAAAACGACACAGTGTTCATCAAAATGTGCTTCAAAATCGCTCTGTGTCTATAGTTGAAATACACTTTGTTCATTTTATTGACATTCTCGTCTTAAAGAGATGTAAACATATTGATTTTTGAATATAATTTTGTCACATTTTATTGACTGAAGTCAAGAAGAACAACACACAATGGACCAAGAAATTGCAAAAAAACTTCTTGTGGAGGGAGGAACATTTGTCTTCCTTGGAGTACCACAAGAAACTCAGTTTGGTATCGACATGCAATGTTGGAACACTGAAGAAGATTTTCGTGGAATAAAAATGATTCCACCTGGGCTACATTACTTGCATTATTCTGCTGTGAGCAAAGGTACAGGCGACGTTGTACCGCGGTGAGTAAAGATTGTAACTACTAATACCTTACGGCTATAATTTTTATTCATATTGAATGTCTAGAATCGTTTATTACATGTGTAATTAGGTCGATATATCAACTATATTCATTGTTTCGTTATAAATAGGTCAGGGTTCATGCATTACTTCCACAAGAAGGAGTTTCTAGTGAAAATGTGGGATAAAAAGACTGAAGATATGAGCAAAGAAGAGATAAGTGAAGAAAGTATTCAGCGTTTGAAAGACAACTTATTTAACTTGGACAGGCATTTGGCGCCATATCCTTATGATATTTGGCAAAAGTGGAAACTATTGTCTTCACAGATAACAGGTAAATTAATGTGTTCAATATGAAATATATTTTGTTACTGATGCTAATATTTTTATTAATTTTAGCACTGTCAATACTGGCAGTCACTGGATGAAAGGAAGTAACGATCAGGCTCAGGTTGTCAGACAGAATATCAATTCTTTGATCCCATATTATTAGGCTCTAGACTGGTACTATATGGGCACAATCATTTGGGGAGCAAGCTATATCACTCGAAAATAATTATATTCAGAAATTATTGTTTTCTAAATTAACTTAGCTAGTAATCATACTCGGGACCCTCATTTTGAATAGCAGCTCTGCACATTCATCATTACACCAACAGCAAGACCAAATCTGTCATCTACTTTTAATTGTGAAATCATATAAACATGAGACATAAACAAACCAGAATATTATTTGTACTTTCAGCTGAATTAGCAGCAAAATTGTCACCTGAAAGTGGCATCATCAGAGCATCAATAGAACTCTTGTCTATGACTGATGAAGAGAGGCCCCGAGGTGTAAAATCATCAGAAGGTTCAGTGGAAAGTCAGGAAGAAGTAAGTCCAGACGAATCTAAAAAAAAGGAATCTGAAGGCGAAGATACTACTCCTGGGCAGTCTGATGCTAAACGGGCAAAGAGAATAACCCAGGAAGAAAAAGAAGATGCGATGTTACCAGATTTAAAACCAGTACCAGGTATATCTCCATTTAGTAAGCCATACACATTACACACTACAAAATTTCTTTGATAAAAATGCATAAAAGTATGTTAAAAGGACTAAATGTAATTAAGACATATTTTATGACTGTTCATTACTCTATTTTTCAAAAATGATAATGATATCATACAAACATTCAGATTAAGAAATCAACTACAATAAATGAAATCATTATGCAATTTTTTCATTTTGTAGACATACAATATGTTAGACTCAATATTATGTTATTCTAACTCATATTCATTACAATTTCATTTTCAAAGCTAGACAATCCTGTATTTTTTATTATTAACACTTGTAAAGAAAAATTTTGTACAAAACAGGTACATTTATTTTTAAAAACAATTGAATTCCAGGTACATCGATGAGATTCACAGAAATACCAAAAGATAAATACCCACCTGGGTCGACGCCCGAGGAAATCACAAAACATTATTTGGACCAGTCTTACACTTTGGAACTAATGATTGCACAACATGATGAGTATGTTATTATATTTTTCTCAGAAAATAATCTATTTGTTGCTTATCTAATGATATATAAATAATGATATTAGGGTTTAAATTACAATTTTATATTTAAAAAAAAAACAGATTTTTAGGGTCTCAGTCAAAATGGCCAAACGAAATCCTTACAGAATATGTCTATCTGTCACAACTTATTTATTGTGATATCTTTACACCTATGCATTTGAATTGAATTTTGTGAAATTTCAAGCCCTACCTATGATACAGATGTAAATTAGCAATTCAAAACCACATCGGAAAGTAAATGGGGGTTGCGGGTTCGATTCCCGTCTCGAGTCTGGGTGTTTATGTATAATATGTATTTATTTACAAAAGAAAAGTATATAAGTAGTATATCAGTTGTCTAGTACCCATAACACAAGCGGTGTGCTGCTTACTTTGGGACTAGATGGCGCTGTGTGAAATGTCTGAGCATATTATTATTAAATGAGAAACAAGAAATTAAATATTGGATATTTTGGACTCAATATTACATTTAGACTTAATATTGTAATATCACATCTGTCACAACTGTTTTATGACAACATCTTCACACCTACCAATTTAAAATTTAATACAGAGATGTAAATTAATAAATAATAAGATAATAACACAAAGACTTTTTGGCGGAAACGGGAGAAGTAAGGTTGTTATTTTATTTAGATTTTCTATTTTTTACATTTTTGAGAATTTTAAAGTACAAAAGTGATAGTATATTATGTTTTAAAGTTCTGTGTAAGTGAAAAGAATGGAGTAGGTCTAAATAAACATGTGTAGTTGAAGTTCTCGCCCTCTTCCAAGAAGTCCTTTATAACTTGAATAGAGCCTACTATCACTTTACTGGAGGAGTTTTACGATAACAATTCTATTTAAAAAATAATACAATACGCGACATTGGCAAATGCGCTAATCTGTGCGCCATGCTATGAAGAAAAAAAATATTAATATCACAAAACTACAAATGAAAAACAAAAAAAAAAAAATAGTGACATTTAGGACTCCTTCTTTTTATTTAAATTCCGTTGTCTCTGAAATTGCTATGTAATGCTAAGTAAATGTGTGACTGACACACTCGGTCATCCGAATTGTGAATTTTATTACTTTCATTTACCAAATCAAACTGTGATATTTCAAATGATATTTATAGTCTATAGTAGAAATGTTACATGTATTAGATTGCATAAAAATTAAAAACATTGTTGTAAAAGACCTAATGAATGTTATTATATCATTGCTTTCAGACCACTACACATTATAGGCGAATTACAGGTTGCATACTTATGTTTCCTTATTGGACATTCCCTTGAAGCTTTTGAGCACTGGAAAAATCTCGTCATACTACTCTGTTCCTGTGATGACGCCATACACAAATATCGAAGTGTATTCTTCCACTTTATCAGGACCATTGAAGTACAAATTGAAGAAATGCCTGAAGACTTCTTGGCTGATATTGTGATGAATAAAAATCTAGTTTATAAGAAACTGCGTGAATTTTTCCGCACAGCATACGTAAGTAAAGTCGATGGCAGACTCCTGACAATGATTGAGAGATTTAAAGAGAATTTAACAGAGAAACTTCAATGGGATTTTACGGGGCTAGATGCAGATGAGGAAGATGAGAGACCAGTTGTAGTAAAATTAGATGATGCTGAATAAATAATTATATAAGCAAAGTCGACATGATGAAACATTTACACAATGATATTATTAACACAATAGCTATAGAGTAAGGGGTTTGAATCTTTTTCTTTAGAAGATAACATAGTAGTTGGCCATTTTGGTTATTTTATAAAATGGTGGGGTGTAATCAGATCAATGCAACTGATGTCATCCAAGTTACAGTAAATCCGATTCGTAAATAATAATAAATATTTAGACCACAGATTAATTAGTTACTAGCATAAACCTAGACAATTACATTAACCTTGTCACCCCATACTAAGCACCAAGCTAGTATATGCTATTACACAACGAACTTAGAACCGTCCATACACACAGATAGTTTAATTTAAAAAACAGCCCTAGGCTTGGAAGGTAGATGTTGATCACCTCACCACAATCACAAGTATTTCATAAACCCAGCACTACTTTAAATATGATAACATTAAGGGATTGATTTTATTCAAGCATCGCCTAACCTTTGACATAGATTTCCGGTAGCGGTGTCGTTTTAAAAAAATCAAAATGGTATACTACGCTTAAGATTTAATAATTTCATTCAAAGCTGTAACTCTTTAATCTATAATTCTATAAACTCATGTCGACTTTTCTTCATAGCAACTTTTCTACATTTTCATTAACTCTGATGTGCAATCAATTATTTAATTTTTTTAAGAGTATGAATAATGTAGAAATTAGTTGTCAAATTGGAATCTTAGAGCGAATACATTAAACATTCTCAGTGTCGTTATTGTGTACTGTGTACATTCTTAGAAGCATTTTTATTGTACTTTAAACCAATTTTATTGAAGTAGGTATACTTCAATTGTGATCCCCACCCACATATCATCGTTGTTGTCGATGTGTAACTCCAAAAACGTAGATATTCTTCTACTTTAAAACTTTTCTCATGTTTAAATTACAGAATTAATTTGTAAACTAATTTAAGTCAATAAACGGTACCTGTATTCAAACATTCTTTCAATAAAAAACCATTTAAAATATACACTTTATTTTTTCTTTTTAAACTGCTTATTAGGTTTTTTCACTTGTTTCTCAAATTTTGTTTTCTTTGTCGCAACTGCAGATTCTGAAAATAATAAGTAAATGATATGCAAAAAATATTCAACAACAAGTGAATAATCACTTCTTCACACATAAGACCAATATTAAAAAAGTTGTGGTAAATGCAAAACATTAATCAACAAGGGAACATGCATGTCTTTACTGTAATGGAGAAACTTACGTTCATTAGCTTTTCTTTTATTTTTCAACACTTGTGGTATTTTATCTGCCGGTTTCTGAATTCTACTCCTTTTGCTTTGTGCTTGGGGAAAAGGCTCATTTTTGTTCTTGTTATCAGTATCTGCATCGCTGAAAGCAATGACATTATTTTTAACATTACTCTGTGTGTAAGTACATGAATACTGAAATCTTATGATATTATTACTTTTATGGTTTAAATATATAAAGATATTCCTAACCTAAATGCAACAATTTATTATGCGACTCAATGTCCCTATTAATATAAACATTAAATGTTTGTCTGTTTTTCTTTCACATGTAAAGTAATGTGTAACTATTTCTTTAAATACATTAACTACCTCGGGTCAAACTATAGGGTCCATTGCCATCACTATGTGAGCAAAACTGTAAGTAATAGTTTCATATTCATATAATGTCATTAGAATTAACACATGAAATAAACACTAACTCAAAATGCACAAAACGAATCTTTATTCTAAAAGTGCCATGTATTTTATCAACAAATAATTTATAATAAACTTTTTTTTTGTATTGCTATTTGATTGCTATCATGTTAAAAATTACAATATTATGAATAATATAGAAATCAGTTGTTAAATTTGAATCTTAGAGCGAATAAATAAAACATTCTGTGTCAATATTGTGTACTACATCCATACTTAGAAGCATTTTTAAAAATTTGATGGGAATGTTAGGATAATGGTTCTTTAGGTGGAGGGACAATTTTTAAGGGTATTCGAAAATGTTAAAAATGAGTTATACAAAGCAATTTGTTATTTTTTGAAATTCACGATGTAATAGCTTAATTTCATACCCGACATGATAACCCTAAAAAAATGTTATTATATATCTTGCCATTTGAACTCCGAAAACTAAACCACAAGTCAAAACTTATCTTTTAAAACCGTACCGTACCGTATCAGTCTGACAGACTGATACGGTACGGTACGGCAGGTATTAACCACACAATTAACTATAACTATTCTTTTCAGTTATTTATGTCACTACAAAAAAACTCCTAGGTGATCTCATAAAGTATTACTTACTTTTTTCGAAATTTGTAACAGAATACAAAAAAAACTAACCTAGACTCATTATTTTCTGTATTCTCTTCAGATAAATCATCACTGTCACTGGATTCCTCATCCGATTTATCAACATCGTCTGATGACTCATTTTCTAACATCTTTTCATATTCATCTGAGTCAAATCCAAGTGAACTATCACTTTCATCGCCGGAATCTTGTTCAACGGTGATAAAACTCTCTGGTGGTTCAACGCCCCCTGCTTCTTTCAGTTGCGTTTGTTTTAATTTCTGATATGTATGCTTTTGTGGTGCAGTTTCTTTCTTAACTTTTTTTTTGCTTAACGCAACCTGTGCTTTATTAACTCCTTGATCTTCTTGTTTTACCTGAGCTTTATCAACTTTTTTTGCTTTAACTCCTTGCTTTTCTTGCTTTGTCTGTGCTTCATCAACTTTTTTTTCCTTAACTGCTTGATCTTTCTCTTTTGGCTTTGATTTATCAACCTTTTTTTCTTTAGTTCCTTGCCCTTCCTGTTTCATCTGAAAGTTATTGAATATCATTACAATTTAGATTAGATATATTTTGTGTGTGAGGAGAATGAAGAGATTTAAGGATGTGAAAGAAGTATGTAAGGACGCTATGCTTGGCGCTCCATTTTCTGACTATTCCGTTAAGGATTAGAATTTAGAACTTACATTTATTATAACTATGAATCATAATATTATTTCAAACAATCGCAGATACCATCAATTAATCACAAAATCTTAGACATACAGAATATACCCGCAAAAATATAAAAAAAAAATATATGCATAATACCTATTAAATGTAAAAAGCACAAAAGAATATTTGAAAAATTAAATTGCTACTAATGGAGTACTCAAGGAAAAAAGTTTTGATTTGAAAAAGATTCTAATGTAAAATCAAGAAGGGTAAAAATTTTTTTATTACTCATGCGGGATAAATAGTATCTAAACGCACATTTTGCGTTTGATAAGTAGCTATTTTCTTATTTCAGAATTTGAGTGCGACAAGTTTACTTGGCACACGCAAATTCACGATTTAAAAAAAGAATGTAAAATGAATATCTAAAAAAACAATTGATTTTAGTACCCATTGATATCAGTGTGAAAGATAAAGAAAATCTTGATTTTGAAGTTTTAGATTAATATAATAATAAATAATAATAAAGTTATTACTTTCTATAATTTTTCTTTGTACCGAAATTATCTCTGCATTAGTAATAAAAAATAGTATCTGCAACTCGTGCGGTGTTGTCGATTGCCCACTCGAGCGCTCAACTACGTTCGAGTGGACAATCGACAACTTACCGCACTTGTTGCACAATATACTATTAATTTATTTAAAATAGCATATTATTATAATTCGATATATTACATGACTAAAGATCAGTGTTTTTCAACCGATTTATTGAAAAATTGTATAGTTTTATATTGTTTTATTATGGTTTCACCTGGCTACATTGTTTTAATAAACATTGCCTGTTGCAGCTAGACTAGTTCTTTATTCCTTACCACTCCTTCCACTGATCCTTTCGCCTTAACGTTTTTCTTTTTCTCATCATCACTCTCATCTTTTTCTTGTTTTATTTTTTTTATCAGAGGCTCTGGAATGTCCACAGGCATAAAAAAATCATAATTTATGCCCAATGAACTGAGCTTCTTCTTTGTCTTAAAAAAGCTGAAAAACAAAATTTTATTTAATCTATTACTTTAACTAATTAATCTGTGCTATTACCTCTCAGCTAGTAGCTGTTATACATATTTATAATATTAAAAATTAATGCGTTCTCAGTGAACTACAGCTTATGTATAGTATAGGAGTACATTTCATATGGAACACCATTGGTGACTAATTCTGCGTTAGATAAAAAAAAATAGCAAGTAAGTGTAAGTTGTACTAGTGCTAGTAACATTCCACGCTTTCAGTCACCAACTGCAACACAATTCACTGTAGATCTTTCGTTTTATCAAAAAAAAAAACACAAACATAATGCAATCCTGATCTACACCTTATTCTCAATATTTAGTTAAGTATCAATCCCGAACAATAAAGTAAAAAAAAAGTTCTTTCACTATCTAATTAACCTGGGGTGCGAACGATAATCTACCTCCACGTGTGCGATGGGGATTTTCAGTCCAATACGGTACGCCTTGTTGGAACGTAAACCCTCTAGCCGGTGCATCCTGGGCCACTGCTAGTAACTTTCTAGTAAATGCTAGCCTCTTGCTAGTAGTGGGCGAAAAGATTATCCCCAATCCAAGGTGTCAGTCGTACCGTGCCGATGGATGCGTGGCTGAGGGGGAGCTCAGTCGTGAACGGTGTCTCTTCGATAACAGGGCATCTCGAGGAGTAATCTTTGCCCTTCTTCCGACATGCGGGGCTCTGCCGGAGGTGACCGCTTATTTCCCTAGCTGCTCGTGGGATTTTCATGGATATCGATATTGACATTGAAAAACTGCTACTTTCATCTCCTTTAGAGAAATCTGAAGGAGAGCAACTGCAAATCGCTGGGACGAAAGGTGAGCCCATGGCCACCCAAACAACCAGTGCTCCTACGTCTAGTGCTGGGACGAACCAGGCTGTGGCCGGTAACTCCGGATCACAATCGGTGACAAACCAGGGCGACGACGCACAGACCGCTAACAAACCTCGCAAGAGGAAGTTATCGGGAGCCGCGCGGAAAAGGTTCAGAAGGCTAATAGCCGCGAACGTAGGTGCCGAAGAGGCCCTAACTTTGTGCATAAAGCCTATCGCCAATCTCCCGCAGCTCAATACTACTCCATCGAAGCCGGTCAAACGAGTTCGATCGGAGGAGGAATCCCCTTCGGAGTGCTACAAAGGCTCCAAAGATGGACCTAGGTATGAAGGCTCCAAAGGCGGACAACAGTAACAAGGGCGCAACAGTGGAACTTTTCAAAAAACCGAAACCCAGTTTTAAAGAAATCGCTGGGTCCTCGCGAGTGGGAGTTCATAATACGACTCCTATGAACGAGGAACAAATGAAGATGGTTCGAAGCACACTGATCCAAGAGATCGCAAAGATCTCGGACAGTGGAGCGGGACCCAAATTTGTAGGCTTCATGCACAGGCCAGGCTGGATACTGATTACCTGTGAGAATCAGTCCAGCCAAGAATGGCTGGTGAATGAAGTGCCGAAAATAAAACCGTGGCCTGAGGCGGAGCTTTCTGTAATATCAGAAAGTGAACTGCCTAAGCCTTCTGTCGCCTCGACTTTTGTACCGAGCAGTGACGTGCGGTCTGTAGAAGACGCTCTTAAACTGCTTCGGATACAGAATGAGGGGCTGAATACTCGGCTGTGGAAAACTCTAGCAGTTAGGGGCGAGGAGAGTGGGTTCTTTGTGACCTTCTCTGTTGACGACCCTTCCGCTGAGGCTCTTAAAGCCATGGAATGCAGGGCTAACCTCGGCTTTAGAAAAATAGTTTTTAAGGTCAGGGGCGGCTCTGATAATAGTGAGTCTACCATCAATGCATCGGAAACCCCACAACCCTCCACTTCTAGTGTCCCTTTGAGGCCGGTAAGAGAAGAGCCTAAACCCCAGCTCAAACTGGGTAAAAGGTCTTCTGGATCGGTAGCGAGGGGTGGGGGTGCAGGTAGAGGGGCAGGTGCAAGTATCAGAGGTGCTACGGCGACCGGGCTGCCCCCTACTCGTGGACGACCACGTCCGCAGAAAAGGGGAGCAAAGCCCGTAAACCCAAAGCCCTCTGCTGGCTTATGACATACCGCCCAAGGAGAATCGGTGAGGATCCTCCAAGCTAACCTCCACCATGCCGTTGCTGCATCAGCGGTTGTGGAGCGCTGTCTTGTTGAGGACAAAGTAAGCCTTGCCTTGATTCAAGAACCTTGGGTGGTAAATTCAAAAATCCTAGGTCTAAATGCTGCCGGTAATATACTTTATAATACCGGTAGTAAAACGCCTAGAGCTTGTATCATTTTCAACAAGAAAATTGATCTTTTAGCCGTACCAGAGTTGTGTTCTGACGATCTGGTTGCAGCGTTCGTAAATCTCCAAGGCTGGCATGGGGCTAGAGTAATCTTGTGCTCGGCCTATCTGCCTGGAGAAAAGGAAGACCCAACGGATGACCTACGGCGTGCAGCGGCCTACGCTCGAAAACACAACGCTGAGCTTCTGGTGGGCTGTGATGCCAATGCTCACCATACCACCTGGGGGAGCACGGACATCAATACTAGAGGTGAGTTACTGCATGATTTTCTAACTGCTAACTGCTTTTACACGTTAAACATAGGCTGTGAACCGACTTTTGTTATGCGTGTCAGACAAGAAGTGCTAAACATTTCCTTTTCCACTGGCAACATAGCCAGACACGTAGTTGGATGGCGGGTCAGTGACGAGAACTCTATGTCTGATCATAGACATATTCGCTTTGATATCAGGACTTCATTAGCCAATCAAACTATTACATACAGGGATTCTAGGAGAGCGGACTGGGACTTATATAATGAAAGACTAGGTGCTAACCTAGAAATAATGCCTAAATGTCTTAAATCGTGGGAGAGTCTAGATTTAGCAGTGCACATGATCACGAAAGGCATTAGAAATGCCTATGAAGACTGTTGCCCGCTAAAAATAAAGACCTCCAAAAGAGTAGTATCGTGGTGGAACTCTAAGCTAGGGAAGCTTAGAGCAAAGACACGCAAATTATTTAATAAGGCTAAAAGGACTCGTGAATGGCAGGCCTATAGTAAAGCCTTAACTGATTACAACATAGAAATTAGGAAGGCAAAGAGAGCTTCATGGAGGAGGCTCTGTGAGGAAATTAGTAATATGCCTCAAGGAGCAAGACTCCATAGAGTGCTCTCTAAATCCAAACCTAATCAAATTGGGCTGCTTAAAAAGCCAGACGGTTCATTCACAACATGTGAAAGCGAAACGTTAGAGTTGTTGGCAACGACCCACTTTCCTGGGGCAATCCGTAAAAGATCGGACTCTGCACCACAGACCACCCTACATAGACCTCAGAAGGAGGACTGGCATAGAGCGGTCAAACTAATAACAGCTAACAGAATAAAGTGGGCGATCAACTCTTTCAAACCACATAAAACTTGCGGAGAGGATGGTGTACGTCCCATACACTTACAAAAAGGGACTGATGTCCTCCTGCCGCACCTTATTAATATCTTCAGAGCTACCTATGCCTGGGGGTACATACCTGATTCATGGTCTACAGTAAAGGTAATATTTATACCTAAAGCGGGGAAAAGGGACTACGGACTACCAAAGTCCTTTAGGCCCATTAGCCTTAGCTCGTTTCTGTTAAAGACCATGGAAAAGGTTTTAGACAGATTTATTAGGGGTGGGCCATTGGCTACAATACCTATTCATCATACTCAACATGCCTATAGTAGAGGTAAGTCTACAGTAACTCCTCTGCTCAGTCTCATTGACAGAGTAGAAAAGGCAGTTGAAGATAAAGAAGTAGCACTTTGTGCCTTCTTAGACATAGAGGGAGCTTTCGATAATACCCCCATCAGTACATTAGTTAGGGGTCTCGAATCCAAGATGGTTGACCCTACAACTACTAGATGGGTACGCTCGATGCTCTCTAACAGAGGAGGCAAACTAGCACTCTGTCAAACAGCCTCGACATTTTCCACAATGAGAGGATGTCCTCAAGGTGGCGTTCTATTACCCCTTCTATGGACCCTCGCAGTGGACCAGCTCTTGCATAAAATGGCTGACCTTAGGATTGACACTCAGGGATATGCAGATGACCTGGTAGTTATAGTCCGAGGTTTCAGCCTAAACACTATTTCTTGTGTTATGCAACGAGGCCTCGACACTATCACTGAATGGTGTAGAGAGAACGAGTTATCGATCAATGCTGATAAAACAGTAATTGTGCCGTTTACGAGGAAGCGATGCCTGGATAGGTTGGTAGCTCCACGACTAAACGGACTCCACTGAAGTTAAGTATTTGGGTGTTATAATT
The DNA here is from genome assembly GCA_907165235.1 of Zeuzera pyrina. Taxonomy (NCBI): domain Eukaryota; kingdom Metazoa; phylum Arthropoda; class Insecta; order Lepidoptera; family Cossidae; genus Zeuzera; species Zeuzera pyrina. Next base: position 19,380,397 of record OU015624.1, read on the forward strand.
GACCAAAAACTGACGTGGAACAGTCATATCATAAGTACCGTGCAAAAGGCAAAAATTGCCTTAGGTACTTGCAGTCGGATGGCAGGGAACAACTGGGGTCTGAGGCCAAAAGTCGTTCTGTGGCTGTATACAGCCATTGTGAGGCCGACAATCAGTTATGCCTCTGTGGTCTAGTACGAGAAAGCCCACCAGAAGACTGTGATAGATAGGCTAGGTGGCTTGCAGTGAACCGCCTGTCTATTAGCAACCGGAGCCATGTCGACCTCGCCGGGTGCGGCGTTAAATGCTTTCCTGAACCTACCGCCCCTTCACTTGTATGTGTTAAAGGAGGCGAAGAGCAGTATTCACAAACTATCCGCCCAGGACGGAACGAAATGGCTATCGCAGAAACTGAGATCTTTTCAAGACTCAGTAACGAATATTCCGATTCTGAGTATGCCCACTGACGTTATGCTCCCGCGGTGTACCTTTGAAAAACATTTTATAGTGGAGATGCCTTCCAGGGATGACTGGATTGAAGGAAGAATGACCTGGAAACCTGGCGGTCTACTTTGGTACACCGATGGCTCAAAATCGGATAACGACGTAGGATGTGGAATTTTTGGAGCGCGCCCAAGTTTCAAGAGGAGCCTGAATCTTGGGAGGTACGCCTCCATTTTCCAGGCTGAAATGTTCGCCATTATTGAATGTACGGACATCAACATTAAAAAGCACTACGTAAACCAAACTATATACATACACTCTGATAGTCAGGCAGCTCTCTTGGCATTGGCCTCGAATGTAATCACATCGAGGCTAGTTAATAACTGCGTGACTACTTTAAACACTCTGGGAAATAAAAACAGAGTGATTCTAAGATGGGTTCCTGGCCATGCGGGCATCGTAGGCAATGAAGATGCCGACGAACTCGCAAGAGCCGGCACCAAAATCACATTTATTGGTCCAGAACCTTTTTGTGGTATCCCCAAAAGCCAGGCTCAACTGATTTTGTGGAAATCCTGCTTCAAAGCGTCTTGCGAGTATTGGAAGAATATACCGGGCCAGGAGCATTCCAAAGCCCTAATAAAGCCATATAATCGCAAGGTGGCTTCTAGTGTCACGGCAATGAGCCGGAGCAACTTGCGTATCTTGGTTAGGGCACTTACTGGGCATTGTTGCCTAAATAAGCACATGTTTAGTATGGGGCTCTCCAACACAAGATTGTGCCGGTACTGCCGGGAGGCGGATGAAACGCCTATGCACATTTTGTGTGACTGCGGACCACTGATGCGCACTCGTCGATCCTGCCTCGGCCAGTATTTTCCGAGTCCGGAGGAGGTTCAGCATATCACTCCAAGGAATACCTTGCAGTTTTTGACTACAGTGGGACTTGGCAGTGTTTTATAACACAGTGGCGATCACAATAGATCAAGTTTGATCGCAGTGATACAGGTCTGGTAGGACCTGCATAGCCACTTACATGAAATAAAAAAAAAAAATCTAATTAACCTCCAAAACTAAACGCAGTCATTTAAAAAAATCTCAGTCAATTACCGAGGGAATTCCAAGTGTTTCATATTTACTATATATTAAACACACATCTGTAATTCATTTGCAAACTATGCAAAAAAAAACTTATTAAGAAGGACGCGCATGCAAAATCGCTCTTTTGGGAAAATGTTAAACTATATTATAACCACTATAATAAATTAAACGATATAAAAAATATTACATACTTTGACAGTAAATGTTTAGCTCTCTTTAATTCACCTTCTTCATCTTTGTCTTCATTATAAGCCTGAAAAAAAGCATCCAATATTTTAATGACGCACCTTGTAATAAGAAACACAATTTTCTATAACACTAACAGATTGTGCCCTGATAAATCCAATTTCGAAATCAATTAAAATTTGAAAACATTAAAATATATAACATATACATATATATTTATATTACATACAGGTAAACTTTGTTTGTTTGTATGTAATGGACAAACTCAAAAACTTACTCAACCGATTTCAAAAATTCTTTCACCCATAGAAAGCTACGTTATCAGCGAGTGACATGGGCTGTATTTCATTATGAAAAAAAATTCCACCCGTGCGAAGCCGGGGCGAGTCACTAGTATTCAAAACTGAACTAAACAAACCACACCCATGTAATGTTACATGGCTGTGGAGTATGTTACTATCACTGATTAATTAGATATTATACAAACTGAATAATAATAATATTAAAGTTCACTAGACACTGTCTCTCAAAAATCTGTTTTGTATTGAACACAGAGCAGTAAGCTCATAGATGACCCTTTGGATAATAATGTAATAAAAAAGCAATAGACTATAACGATAAGCCTGCTATCAAACATCTATATACTTTTCACTTCTATCCTACTCAGCCGAATATCTTCAAAAATCGACATTAATCAACCAATTGAACAAGCAGGCTACCATGCTGGTTTTTCCACTATTGACCACATCCACACACTAGAGCAGATAATGGAAAAGTATACAATACAATAGCCCTTTTTTATCCTGAAGCTCCTTTTTTCTAGTTTATTTTATTTTGTTATTTATAGTATATCTCGGAGCTCAGTGTGCCTCTTGGCAAAGGCCTCCTCTAACGATTTCCATTGGTTTCTATCTTTTGTGACTCTTCTCCAGCTTGGACCCGCGGTTAGCTTGAGTTCGTCCTCCCACCTTTTGCGTTGTCGACCTCTATTTCGTTTACCATTCCTAGGATACCATTCTGTCAGGATTTTGCTGCATTTATCTTGGGGGCTTCTCATCATATGACCTGTCCATCTCCATTTCATTTGGTCTATCCTAGTGAGGATGTCCATCACTCTTGTTCTAGCTTTTATGGATGTGTTCCTTTCTCTGTCTAGTTTCCTAATTCCCAGCATGCTTCTCTCCATAGCTCTCTGACAATGTTCTAGCATGTCCCTGTGATGCTTAGAAAGTGCCCAGCTTTCGCATCCATAAGGCAAGGAAGAACACAGGTGTTGAAGACCTTGCACTTAATTTTATTACTGAGATCTGTTACTTTCATAATCTCTCTCAGTGACCAATATCTTTTCCACCCATTGGCTATTCTTCTTTTGACTTCTTTGGTAGTTAGATTCGTTTGAGAGATTATTTGTCCCAGATATAAATATTCATCAACATATTCCAGAGGTTGGTTATTGATTTTTATTTCGCATGGATTGAATTAGATAACAACTTTGTTTTGCTGGTATTCATTGCTAGCCCGGCCTTTCTTTCTTTCATTATTCAAATTTTTTTTCATTTCTTCTAGCTTGTGAGGGTTTTCTTCAAACAATACAATGTCATCTGCAAATCGGAGATGGTTCAGTCTTCTTCCATCTATATTTAGTCCGAAGTCATCCCATTCTAATTTTTGGAATATGTTTTCGAGCACCGCAGAAAATAACTTTGGAGACAGTGGGTCCCTTTGCCTGACACCTCTTTTATTCTTGCTTTGCAGTTGGAATATATTTTAATAATAATATTTATATAAGCCTTAGATATTCCTTGTTTTTCCAAGCTTTCCCAAATTGCTTCATGTTTGATGCTATCGAAAGCTTTTGTGTAGTCAATGAAAGCAATATACACAGATTTGTTATATTCATTGTACTTTTCTATGGTTTGTTTGACTGTGTATATGTGATCTATTGTGGCGAAATTTTTCCTAAAGCCAGCCTGTTCCATTGGTTGGTTTTCGTCCAAAGTGATGCTTACTCGATCCAGTATTATCTTGGAGAAGACTTTGTTTATGTTCGACATCAGGCTTATTGGTCTGTAGTTCGATAAGTCCTCTTTTGAGCCTTTTTTGTATATAAGGATTATGTACGAAGTTTCCCATTGTTCTGGACTTTGTCCTGTTGTTAGGATGTCGTTGAAGATTTTGGTTAAAATAGGGATATGTTCTTCCAGGGTGTCTTTCAGTAACTCGTGTGTGATTTTATATGGACCTGGTGCTTTGTCCGACTGCTGGCTTAGTATGGCTTTTCTGACTTCACTTTGCAGTATTTCTGGTTCTGAGTTGGGGGGGAGATGTTTATTATAGAATTTTCGTACTTCATTCGTTTAGTATTATCTTGGTTGGTGTAGAGGTTGTGGTAGAATTCAGAGGCTGTTTTGATTATGTGTTTGCGATTTGTGATGTTATTTTGGTTGGTTTTAAGGTTAGGTACCCAAGAAGTTGTTTCTCGAAGTTCTTTGAGAGCTTTTCTGGTTCCTCCTCTCGCGATGATGTGTTTTTCTAGTGTTTGTATTCTCTTGGCTTTTCTGTCCTTTCGTATGCTTTCTCTGATTTTCTTATTCAATTCTGCTATCTCTACGATGTTTCGTTTGTTACTTTTATTTTCAAATAATATTTTTCTATCATTTATGAGCTGTATAGTCGGATCGCTTAGAGTGTATTTTTGTTTTTTAACATTTCTAGTTTTGCAATTTTTTAGTTGGTTTTGGAGTTTTGTATATTTCCTTATTATATCCATTCCATCTGTTTCCAAAATTTTCCTGGTCTGACATGCTAGTGAATATGATGTTGGTTGGACAGAAGAATTAACATTTCCTGGAAGAAATTTTGGGCGCAGGAGATTCTTAAAGGAGACTACCCGGTAAAATTGAAGAGCATGATAATGAACACCTGTATCCTACCAAGTTTAACGTATAGCAGCCAAAACTGGACTTCCACAAACAAAATTATGGTTTGCCATCACTCCATGGAAAGAGGCTTACTAAATCTTAGAAAAATTCAGAAAACTGGAAATGAAGAGATGAGAAGAACCAAACTCACCGATGCACTACAACATGTGCTTCCTCTCAAATGGAAGTGGGCAGGCCAAATCTCTAGATATAAAAACAGAAGATTAAGAAGGTCACTAGAAACCATAAAATGGACAGGACCAGAAGGAAAAAGAAATATAGGAAGACCTCAAAAGCGGTGGGTGGATGACATTATCGGTTGCAGGACAAGACTAGATGAAGACTGCACAGGACAGAGCCGCTCGGCATAGACTGGAGGAGGAGGCCTTTACCCGAAAGGGATCCATAATTATTAGAAACCTACTAAACATTTAAATGAATTGTAAATATTATTTGTGGTCATAGAAAATAAAAAGTTTTATTATTATTAATAGAGTACAGTGGAGATTTATGGATGAGGCCTATGTCTTCAGGCAATCTGATTAGTTGAAAGGTGTCTAATTGACCATTTTAATTAAATATATTAATAATCAGAAATAAAGGCTTATTTTATTTATTTATTAGTTAATATACGGGCCCTAATAAATCGGTATAAATCATCTAATAAAAAAAGTGAGTGATAGGTAAATGAATGTATGGGTGGTGGTCATTGCTCTTTTGAAACAATGAGTAGAGGCAGTAACCAGAATTTAAATAAAAGCCTATAAAAAGATATTTCCCTTAAAAAAAGGATAGCATTAAATAACTAAAGGTTACCTTTTTCAGCTTTTTTTTTAAATTGATTCCAGGATTGTAAACAGCATTCCAATTTTTTCTCATAGCATTTACTCTCTGCTTTTCAGGAGGAATGTAAGCAGCTGAAAATTATGAATAGCATACATATGCATAGATACAAAATATTGAAAATATACTTAAGAATTAAAAACTTTTATAACAAGCCAAGTTATTTGTAACATTATATTACATCTTCACAGTTAATAACTATTACTTGTGAACCCAATAGTTTACTAAATATTCAGTATTGGCATTACAGGTATAAATTACTACATAAAATTTATATTAATTAATTATTATTAACACATAAAAAATTTTACCTTTGATCAATCTCTTTCCCATTAAATAATTGTTCATGGTCTCAGCAACAATCTGGGCTACAGTCGGTTCTTTAAATTCCACAAATGCATAACCTTTTGACCTACCAGTCCGCTTGGACCTTATTATGCGAGCATTTGTGACAACACCAAATTGCTTAAAATATTGGGTCATTTCATTCTAAAATTTAAACAAAATATTTTAATTAGTACATACATAATATCTATTAGCTGTAACAGGGCCGATTAAGAGGACAAAGCAAGAAACAATGCAGCCTTTACATATTTCTGTCACCTTCAAATGTCATCATTCTCCTCACACATTTTCTCAGAAGTACACAAATGGTTCTGACATTGTTATCAGCTAAATTTCTAACTATTTGTTCTTTATGTGCATTGATTGGTCTTCCTTGGCTTCTGCTACAGCTCATTATTTGTCCATAGATATTCTTGTAGGTCATTCACATTCAAATTAACAGTCATATATGTAGGCATCCAAGCAAAAAAGATCCAGTAGTGGGGTATTGAGTTAAGATTAGATTTGGAATTTAGAATAGTCAATTGATAATAAAGATTAACAAAATATTCAAAAACTGGCATATATCTTTTTTATCAGACATTTAAGTTTGAAATTGAAAAAGCTTGTTTTGGGAAAAGCATTTTTAAAGTTTGATTGAAAAAAAAACACTACTACTTGTTTGTTTTTACTTAGAAACATATAAAGTAATTTACAATATGAACTTGTAGGTAATTGAGCATTAATTAATAATCAATTAAAATCATAAAATGCCATTTTTTCATCCAACTTCACAAAACTGCTTATATCTCGGAAAGTAAAAGCCGACCACTATACCTTTTTGCTTGGACGCCCATATATTTATACATATTCCAAATCAGAGAGCACAACCACAACATATACTTTGCTCTCTTTTTCTTGAAACAACTCACTTCTGACCTTCCCATATCTTTGTTGTAATTGAGAGTAAAAGCATAAAATTTCTATTATCCAGTGTACCTACTTCATGTATTCACCTCAACCTTTGAAGGTGGGAATATCCGAATTTATATCCCTTTATATTATAAATGTGACAGTGACCGAGAACAAGATTCATCAGTCAGGTCATTAGATATAGCCGATAAAAGACACTTATGGTACTGATAACATCAGATCATTAGTTACAACCAATTTGAGATCTGAACATATTTCGTGCAGTCAAATGTTTTGTGATCTAATTATGAGTTATGATATGATATGAGATATAATTATTACGAGAATACTGTACCAATGATTCTTATCCAAGTATATATAAATATTTGACCATTGACCTTAGTTTTACATGAAAGTAGGACAGGAATAATTTTAACAGAAAAATAATTTAAACATGTTGTTAAACACATATTGATTGGATCCTAAAATAAGGGGAATTTCTTCAGATAAAACAATAGTCCGGAAATAATGTTCTCTGCGCATGCGTTTACTGGCTCCTTGATTGTATTGTAATATACCTATTGTAAATTGATGTTGGTGATGATCTCTGATGTAAGAATTACAAATATTGTACAGATGTGTTTTACAGCTATGTAAAAATAAAGCACAAAAACTAACCTCGTAAAAACCATGTGGTATGTGGGACAAATAAACCAAGCCTTTTTCCTTACGTTTCTTGATATGGGGAGCACTAAAGTCTTTATGAAGTAAGTGGCCAGATACGGCATTATTTTTCTGCAAATAATTGACACTAAATATGAATTCATATAACCTTATAATAGTGAACAGTAAATATAAAAAATAAAAACCTTAATGAGCTTCTTCAAACTTTTTATAGATTTAACAAACTTTTTTTGTTTACTCGATTCTAAAGCCACGCTTTCTTCCATTTTATAAGTTGGATTTTCTATTTAGCTTCGAATTCCGAATATATTTTCTAAAAACCGCAGCATTAGACAGAAACTACTACACACCACAGATAATACATAACACATAAAAACGCATAGAGTAATTTACATATTTTGGAATAGAGACGTCAGTTATTTAGCTAGCTAGCGACATCTAGTGCGGTATGTACCAGTCATGTCGTGTGTAATACATAATAACACGTGTATGAAGTACGTACACATTTGTAAACACATGAATACGTATATATATAGCCTCACTATGCAGGCGCTAGGTACTTAATGCATTTGATTTTTTAACTGTTTTACATGATAGACCACTGGCAAAATAAATAATCACATAAATCACATTTTAGCAAATCGAACTAACAGAAAATAATAAAATTAACGAAATAAAACAATGTAATATCTTTTACTCCTTTTATAAAAGTACTGTATTGACGTACGTCAGTACATACACATCCTAACGTTAATATTTACAAACTTAAAACTAAGCAATAACTGAAATAATATATTTCCTCAAAGTTGCCACTTATCAAAAAACACTGACAATTTTTTTTAATTTATTAAGGCATTGGTAACTAAGCCATCAGCCTAAAAACTAACTAAACAAAAGATGGTAAGTAATTTAAAACAATGATAATCGTATTAAATATTATGACTATTTACAATATATATGGATAAAAATTTTACAATCTCTGCTCCAAAGAATTGAATTACAAATTGATATATAGCGTCGTATAAAATATACTGAGTTAACAAGGATTGATTAGTAACAGGAATTTGCTGGGTTTTTAATATATCTTGGCATAAACAGATAAATAATAAACGTTGTGAGAGAATTTAGGACAATTGAAAAACAAATGATTAAAGTCACAAAAATTATCGGAGCAATATAAACAAGCAGAACTATCAGATAAACCTAATTTAAAACGATGAACGGGGAATTTACAATGGCCTATGCGTAAACGACATAGAGTGGTTATAAAAGTCTTGTCATAATATTTTGAATGTTTTTCAAAGCAAGCAATTGTTGAAGGAAATGGAACAATTTCCGCAAGCCACTTTCCTTTAATGTTCTAGTTACTTGTAAAGTAGAAAACCAGCGATTAATCATATTTTGCTTAAGAAAGACTGTTAAATCTGAAAATAGAACTTTATAGTTACAATATGTAGCGCTTTCTGTGGACTTGGCAAGAGTATCTACAAGCACATTTCCAAATATTCCGGAATGTCCTGGTACCCAGCAGAATTCAATGAAATGTCCTTCGAACTGCAAACGGTCAATAAGAACTCTCAAACGATATATGAAATAATTACCATGAGCACTGACATTCTTATTGCTTAAAGATTGAATCGCACTCATAGAGTCTGACAAAATTAGAAAATTCGAGCTATTAACTTTATAACAATCATTTTCAAGTATATGATTAATAGCGGAAATCATGGCTAAAATTTCAGCGGAAAATATAGAAAAAAATTCATTACACATAAAAACTCTACCAATTTCTAAAAAAGAATCATAAAAAGCAAAGCTAGTCCTATCTTTCGTTTTTGAGCCATCACTATAAATTCTAACATGCTCTTGTTTCCCATTTAAAAATTCTAAAAACTCAAATTTATTTTTAAATTTGGTTAAATTGACACCAATATCCTTAGTCACGCTAGAAAAATTAGAATAAAAGCACGGTAACAAATTAAACCAGAAAATTGCATCCTAAAATTTAAAATTTAAATACAAGGGCTGCTATTTATGTATCCGGAACTGGCCAGTTACAGAACAATATTAAAAAGGTAATTATAACATCTAAAAATGGAACTCTTTGGCTGAAGAATACAATTTGTTTCATGTAGCTGTCATTTGTTTATCCTCTGTGGCGTCATTTTAAAAATTGCGAGTCTTTATCACCATGGATTTAAGTCGTGAAAATTTTCGTGCCATGATTTATTACGATTTTCGGCGAGGACTAACTCAAAAACACTGCATCGATCAACTCATTTCGACTTTTGGAGACAAAGCACCATCGAAACCTACTGTGTATCACTGGTTTAGTGAGTTTAATCGTAGGCGGTCTGTGCTCATGGACGAAGTTAAAGAAGGTCGCCCTAAATCGGTTGTTGTACCTCAAAATATTGATGCTGTGCGGGAACTAATAATGCAAGATTGTCATGTTACATATCACGAGTTAGAGGCGTCTCTGGGCATAAATATGACGAGTATATATAAAATATTACACGAACATTTAGCTGTAAAAAAAATTTGTTCACGTTGGATTCCGCACAACTTGAGAATTGACCAAAAACGAGCTCGTATCGACTGGTGTGAAAAAATGTTACAAAAGTACAATCAGGGTGCGTCAAAAGCTGTCCATAATATCTACACAGGTGATGAATCTTGGATATATGCGTATGATCCTGAAACTAAACAACAATCAACGGTTTGGGTGTTCCAAGACGAGCCGAACCCAACAAAAGTCATTCGTTCAAAAAGCATTTTGAAGCAAATGGTCGCTTGTTTTTTTGGTATAAATGGACATGTAGCTGCAATGCCACTAGAGGATCGCAAAACGGTTAATTCTGAATGGTACACGACCATTTGTTTACCAGAACTCTTTAAAGAAATAAGAAAAAACAATTGACAACGCAGAATCCTTCTTAACCATGACAATGCTAGCTGCCACACATCGGCCACAAACAACTCGGAAACAACTCGGTATTTGGAAGATCAAAAGATCGAATTAACGGGTCATCCGCCGTACAGACCCGACTTGGCTCCCAACGACTTCTATTTATTCCCAACCGTGAAGAATAAATTACGTGGTCAACGTTTTTCGAGCCGTGAAGAGGCTGTTGATGCGTACAAAATGCACGTTTTGGAGATATCTCAATCCGAATGGAAAAAGTGCTGCAAAAATTGGTTCCAACGCATGCAAAAGTGCATCGATCATCATGGTGAATATTTTGAAAAGCAATAAAACTATATTAAATGCTATATGTTTGTTTCACTTTGTTATTCCGGATACATAAATAGCAGCCCTCGTAAGCTATCGATTCACTTATGGTAGTTGAAATGTTTGGGGCAACTTTATTGAAATTAGGTACGTTATAGTCTTTAAAGTACCTATATACAAGAGGATTGTCGCGACTTACTAATTTGAGGCAAAATTTATCAACAATATAGCTTCTTCTAATAAATAAAGGAACAACACCTGCCTCTACTTCAAGTGAGTTTATAGGCGATGAGGACATAGCTCCCGTTATAATTCGCCAAGCTCTATTTTGAATAACATCTAATTTTTTAAGCAGATGGTCAGAAGCATCCATGTAATACATACTTCCGTAATCAAATTGACTGCGTATAGTAGCAATATACATGTTTTTAAGGATTTTGGGATCTGCACCCCATTTAACACCAGTTACAGATTTCAATATATTTAAACATAATTCCGTTTTTTTGCAAATGTGAAAAATATGAGGCCGCCAAGATAATTTTGAATCTAATATCATACCTAAATATTTTTCTGTTTCTTGGACTGGTAATAAAGCGCTATTATAATATATCGAAGGTCGGTATGAACGGATTTTTGAAAAAACCATTACTGAACTTTTACTGACATTTACTTGAAGCATAAGTTGATTAGCTAGAAGTTCATAGACTGCTTAAAGACAATTATTCATTACAGCTTCGCCTCGATTGATATCATCACAAACTGAATAAAGTACAAGATCGTCAGCATAAAAAGAATATTTCAAAGTGAGAGGTATTTGTTTCATTAGACCTGTTAGACTTAGTATAAAAATAAGAGGAGAGAGAATTGAACCTTGAGGTGTTCCTTCGAAAGTGAACTTAGGGCCAAAAACTTTATTTTTAATTTTTAATGACATACTGCGTCCGTTGAGAAAGTTATATATCCAAAATAAAACAGAGCCAGGGATACCTAGGTTAGATAAACTTAATTAAGTATTGATGATTAATGTTATCAAAAGCACCTTTGATATCTAGAAAAACGGCTAAGGTGAGTTTATTTTCACTAAAATTATTTTTTATGTCACCAATCAAACAACCTAAATTATCCATAGTGCAACTCGAAATGAAACCCGTGAGAAAACACGTTAAAACCAGAGGTGGAGAGAAGGAAAACTCGAAATGAAACCCGTGAGACAACACGTTAAAATCAAAGGTGGGAAGATGGAAAACTTGTAAAAACCCGTGAGTAAACACGTAAAAATCAGGTGGGCGTGCTGACGCCCCTGTCGTGGTGTAGGCGGGGTGCGGAAGCCGCCACTTCGGAGGCCTGGGGTGTCCTTCGGGGGAAGGCGCCTCACCAATGGCCTCGGGATGGTGCGCGCGGTTGTTCCCGCGCGCCTCCCAGCAGAGCGGGCAGGTAAAACTGCCCGCAAACAGAGGAGGGCCCGGCTCAGGCTGGGCATAGCCGCCGGGGTCGCGGCAGAATGCCAACGCGCTCCCGTTACCCCGGCATCAAGGCTCTCGAGGAACACCGTCAGGTTTTAGTGGGTAGACTCGGCCTAGCACCCTAATGTCGAGGAGTCCCACATACCCCCCTGCCACCCCCCTACGGCAGGACGGGATGCATAAAGCATTTCCTGACGCAAAAAAAAAAAAAAAAAAAAAAGGTACTCATAATGTTGGTGTTAAAAAAAAAGTTATTCTCTGTAATGGAACATCTGCCATATTAGATTTATGATGACGTCACATACACAAAAACCTGCGTATTCCATTTCATTCGATACCCATATTGTTAGTTTTGAACGAAAAAGTTATTTCCTTTTATGGAACATCCGCCATATTGGATTTATGATGATGTTACATATACAAAAACCTTCTCCTGCGTATTCCATTTCATTTGATACCCAATTTGTTAGTTATAAACGAAAAAGTTATTTCCTTCTATGGAAAATCTGCCATATTGGATTTGTGATAGCGTCACATATACAAAAACATTCCTCTGCGTATTCCACTTCATTTGACACCCATATTGTTGGTATTGAACAATACTCCGAGAAACCTAGAACAAGACACCCATGTAGATCTATCAAAAAAAAAATTTGCCATCTTGGATTTCAAAATGAACGTCATTTACGTAATCAGCACTCCAAGGTACTTAGAATTTGACAGACATATCGATTTATCCAAAAAGTAATATTCGCCATCTTTGATTTGAAAATTAGTCATTTTCGTAATCAGCATCCCGAAAAACCTAGAATTTGATACCCATATCGATTTATCCAAAAAAAGTAATATTGGCCATCTTAGATTAGAAAATTAACATAATTTTCGTAATCAGTACCCCGAGAAACCTATAATGTGACACCCATATCGATTTATCCAAAGAAGTCATTTTCGCCATCTTGGATTTGAAAATGAACGTCATTTTCGTAATCAGTACCCCGAGAAACCTAGAACATGACACCCATGTAGATTTAAAAAAAAACAATAATATTCGCTACCTTGGATTACAAAATGAACATCATTTTCGTAATTAGCACCCCGAGAAACCTCGAATATGATATCTATGTCGATTTATCCAAAAAAATAATAATAGCCATCTTGGATTTGAAAATGAATGTCATTTTCGTAATTAGCACCCGGAGAAACCTAGCATATGACACCCATATCGATTTATCCAAAAAAAGTAATATTCGCCATTTTTGATTTGAAAATGGAAGTCATTTTCGTAATCAGCACCCAAAAAACCTTGAATTTGATATCCATATCGATTTATCCAAAAAAAAAGTAATATTCGCCATCTTGGATTTGAAAATGAACATCATTTTCGTAATTAGCTCGCCGAGAAACCTCGAATATGATACCTATGTCGATTTATCCAAAAAAATATTAATCGCCATCTTGGATTCGAAAATAAACATAATTTTCGTAATCAGCACCCCGAGAGACCTAGAATTTGATACCCGTATCGTTTCGTCCAAAAAAGTAATATTCGCCATCTTGGATTTGAAAATGAATATCATAACATTCGCCATATTGGATTTATGGTGACGTCACATATGTATCTACCTTCCCCTGCGTATTCTATTTCATTTGATACCCATATTGTTAGGGTTTAGTATTATAAAGTTCCTCTAAAAAGTTTCATCCCCTTTTTCACTCCTTTAGGGGTAGATTTTTAATAAAAAAGAAAACTTTGTTTTTTTAATGGAAAAGGTGTATCTCTGTACCAAATTACATTTTAATCGGCTCAGCGGTTAAAAATTTCCCATACGAAGTTTTATCCCCCTTTTCACCCCTTTAGGGGTAGATTTTTGATAAAAAAAGAAAACTATTTTTTTTAATAGAAAAGGTGTATCTCTGTACCAAATTACATCTTAATCGGTTCAGCGGTTAAAAATTTCCCGTACAAAGTTTCATCCCCCTTTCCACCCCTTTAGGGGCAGATTTTTGAAAAACAAAGTAGCCTATGTTCACCCCCTGGTGTCAAACTATCTCCATTCCAAATTTTATCAAAATCTGTCCGACGGTTTAGCCGTGAAAACGGAACAGACAGACAGACAGACAGAGACACATTTATAATATTAGTATGGATTCTGAAAATCATAAACTGAGTGTGTGTTAATTGTTGTGAAATTATATTTGTTTTTAATGGCCACAGCTACACCCCCATGGGGATGGTCCGAGTCCCTTCTAATGATGCTATAACCTGATAGTTTAAAAGTTTTAGTGCAGTTTAACCCAGTTTCATTTAATAAAATTATGTCAATTTCTGTGTCATAAGAATAGATAAAATTTTGTAATTGATCAGCTTTAGATATAATGCTACGTGAGTTCCAGTGTAGAATATTTAATTGCCCAATACCAACCTGACTATCCATTACCGGAAGAAAAGTTAATAATAAGCTACTCTTTAATTAATTTGGATGAGATAGGGCTAGCATTATTGCAATTTGGAGATTCTTTCTTTTCATTACATATTTTGACAATATCTATAACCGTCTTAGTTAAAATCTTAAGTATGTCATCAGAATTAATAATGTCTGACACTACAGCTCTTTTGTAAGGAGCTAATGGTTGCGTATGGGAATTGAGAGCAGAAGAAGAGACCTTAGATGTTATAGTAGCATATGTCACCTTCCCCTGTATTTTGTCTCGGATCTCAGTGATCTTCGCTGACTTTTGAGGACATACAGATGATACCGCGACATGACGACCACTGCAGTTTATGCACTTAATATTGTCTCTATTATCACAATCTTTAAAGAAATGAGCACCAGCACAAATGGAGCAAATCTGATTGCTTTTACAAGAACCTCTACTGTGACCAAATTTGTAACATACAAAGCACTGCAGGAGAGGCTTAATATATTGTTTCACATCAAACCAAATATGATCAAAAGTTGCATGATCAGGAAGAGTAGAACTGAGAAAAGTTACTAGAACTGTTGGAGTTGCAATCCATGTGTCATCAGAAGTTTTTCTTAAGAAACGCTTGATACCTATGACTTCAGCAGCAGACTTTAAATGCATCAATAAGTCTTCTTCTGAGATTTCAACAGGAACTTTTATAATACCTCGACTCTCTAAATTACTATATGGAATACGAGCCTGCCAATTGTGTGTGTTCAAGGAAGTTTTAGCCAATATAAAATTATCTGCTGCAGCTTTGGAATTAAAGAAAACCTTAATAAGTGCAGGTTTTACATATACTAAACCAGACATAGTTCTCAATACATTATTGACTTTTAACAAATCCAATTTGCTATTGGTGGAGGTGGATGTTAATAAAACTGGGTACTCTTTCTTGTTATCTTCAGTATAAATATGGTTGTAGTCTTTAAAAAGACTGACAGCTACGTAAAAATTTACTGCCATTTTCGAAGGAGGATATTCTTCTGCATCATCAGATTTTCTTTTTAAGAGAACTTTTCCATCACTGATGTCATTCATTACGATTATAATTAGTTTTTTCAACTACTATTAAAATACGATATTTAGTAATTTGTAACAGAATTAAAAAGGCAATAAAATGAATATTATTTTAAAAATTTAAATAAAGGCGCCTTTTCCTTCAAAGATTCCCGCCCTTTTTTTTCACACTAAGATAACAACAAACGATAAGTGACAAACAATATGGCGGTTGGCACATTCAGAACAGAAATTTTTCAAAACGACGCTTGAGATAATATAAATAAAAAATTATTTTTCGGGAACTTGGAACTATTTTTTTTAAGTTATATTTTCAATTTTTGTGTGATAGTTGTTTCATTTAACTTATAGAAATTGGTAGTAGTTATTAAATAACAACGGGTGTTACAAATATGATTTTAATTTCTGAGCACACTTTATACACTAGCGGCATCTATTGAGAAATGTTGTAACTAAATGCACCGACTAAATTTCCTACAAAAAAAATATATTAAGTGAATAGGCCCTGTAATAACGTGATAATAACCACAGACTTTTTGGCGGGAACGGGAGAAGTGAGGTTCTCATTTTATTTAGATTTATTATTTTTTACATTTTTAGGAGTTTTAAAGTAAACAGTGATAGTATATTGTGTTTTAAAGTTCTGTGTAAGTGACAAGAATGGAGGAGATCTAAATAAACATGTGTAGCTGAAGTTTTCGCACTCTTCCAAGAAGTCCTTTATAACTTCAGTAAAGCCTACTATCACTTTACTGGAGGAGTTAGATTTTGTTTGTAACGCGTCCATAATTAAATGTTAGCTATAAATATGGTCTCTAAAATCTAGTGTATCGGACTCGCACCTAAGAATATTTTCATAGCGTTAGGGAGTTTTTCTTTAAATGTACCAGCCTGTGACCATGACGGATTTTTAGTATTGCCAAGAAAAGTAAAAAATATACATAAAAAAACCTCAAGTTAATAATTATCTTATTGCTGAATTAGTACATCGAGTTCAGCAACAATTCACAAAGTATTTTTCATAATAATTAATTATTATAATTATAATTACTTTCGATTGCAATGAAAAAATATTTTTTATTTCTAACCTACGCTGCTATCTATAATGGAAAGTTAAAAGTGAAACATTTTAATTTTAATTTGACTAAATTAAAAATCAAACGAAATCGTAGATATAGAACACTGGATACTACGCTAATAACAGATGACAGAATGACAGTCAATTATTTTTTCTTTTTTATATTTTTTAAGGCATTGGAGACAAAGCCATCAGTCCAATCACAACTTCGTCGAAACACTTGTTAAGAAATAATTATAATCACGTCACAGTATTATTTATTCAAATTCATGACGCATACCTGGAGTACATATTTAATGTAAATTCGTTTTTTTTTTACAACTGAGCTCTTTCCCGAACACTTCTCCAGGGCTTCGGCAAAGTAATAGTAGGGTTTACTGAAGTTAAAAAGGACTTCTTGGCAAAACGCGGAAACTTCAGCTACGCATGTTTATTTAGCTCTCATCCATTCTTATTGTTTATTAACAGGTGTTTAGACAGCATATTAGGTTAAAGCTTTTACGCACGTGAAACTGTACTGTATAAACCACGGCATGAACCATGAACATAATATAATAACGTAAGTTTAAAATGTAAGAACTTTCATTCATTTACAATGACAGTAATCGTACGTATATTCTTTCTTACTAGAAGGAAAGAGTGTGCTAGCTCGCGGACGAGAGAAATTAAATTAAACTTATATCGTCATGAATTGGAAAATGTATTAAACAAAAACAACGAATAACAGTTAATAATAAAAAACACTACTACCACAGATTAATTAGTTTACTACCCTAAACTACTACTAAATTGTTATACTGAATTTTGACACATACAGTTTATGTGTGGATAGGAATTATTTTTTATTTTTTTTACTTCAAACTGATTCTGTACAGTGAAAGAATGCTGTTTGTCTATGGTTTAGTGAACGAGCTTTGTTGGGGAACCCCTGGAACACGGAAATGGAATGGTTAAAACGCGCTACGGCAGCGGAACGGAGCGTTTTTAAAACATTGAGCGCTGTCATCGATTTCATCGTTTATTTGTAACGTCCTTTGTTTCATGGTTATACTCTTGTTTAATAATTTTTTTATAGTGCTAAAAAATATGCTATGTGCTAAACAACAAGAAAATATGCCAAACAACATGAAAATGTGCCAAATCTAGCGCATAATCTCAGATTAATTACTAAAGTCATAGATAGAGCCTAATTTAAGCATGCTTGACACTGGTATATTCGCCTTTTTTTTAAATAGATGTGTCAATTTAGCAGAATGAGACGGATATAAAAAAAGTCAAAAGAGCAAGCGTACAATATTCGTTGAAGTTTCGCACCTATTAAAATAACTATTTAGAAAGTCACATGTTATGTTGTCTTCGTAACATTTATAACATATTGATAATAATAAAATTATACTAACTGCGTTCATCTATATCTATTTTGTTTGTGTAATATTCTCAGTATCAAAGAGAATGTAACTGCGTCTCAGTATATATAATTTTTTCTGTGCTGTAATACGTCAGTCCGTGTTGAATATTGGTGGTCCGCTTTTCTTGGTGTTTTTTGTTTTTAAAAGGCTTATTTACGCTGTATAACAGTTTTGAAATAAAAGTCCTGAGAATCAAGAATGTCTTGCTTTATTGTGGGATGTAAATATTGTTGTTCTCGAAAAGAAAACAATGCCGAATGTGTTTCCATTGGTAAGTTAAGAAAGTATTGACAAATTGTCTTTATTTCGTTTTTATCTTTGCACAACACAGATGTTTCGATATTGAACTCCATCGATTGTAACCTGTAAGTGATTTAAGATAAAATAACCGCTGCAAATCTAGAATAAGCACTATGTTTTTAATACCTTTAAATGCGCTGTTTTTTTTTATTTTTACGAAAAATACATTTAAGTAGTAAATCATTTTTTATTAAAAAACGCTCTTACTGCACTCAGATGTTACGTAATTCATTTACATGAAAAATAACACGGGTGTCACGAACATAATAGAATATAATAAAACAGACGCGTATTAATATTGCTAATAAAATATTTATGTTAATTAGTCCTACATACCAATCACCATTATTTTGTTTCAGATTATTGAAATTTCAATATAAAATATTATCTTTACATTTCTGAAGTACCTTTCACATAACTTAACGAACAAGACTACATCTACATCCAATTTTGCAACTATACTCTCACAAGTCCACGCAAAAAAACCGTAAAGAAACGTCCGTTAAATTTTTTTTTCGGTAGAACATAAAACATTCGAAAAACAAAAATGCTATTTGAATTTCAGATCGGTCTATCTCCAGCTATCTAATCTGACGGGTTATTCACAAACGTCGGAAACTCAACTTTCCGTATCCGACAGGAAACTTTTCGACGATTTTGTCTATACGCGATTCACAAATCTGAAATCATATTATATTTATATTATATACATATCATATTATATATAGTAGTATTCACAAATCCAAGCCATCGGATTTAACTTATGCTTTCCGACGATCGGCCTTTCCGTCACGGAATGTTTCCTACGTTTGTGAATAACCCCCCTGGTCTAAGCTACTCTAGATCTATCGAAATAATTAAAGATCGGTTCATTATGTTACATTTAGGACATTGTTATCTAAAACTATAATATTTAAACGTCTGTAATTTATTTTTGTGTCATGTAATATCGGAACAAAAGTTAAAATTATTTCTGTGTACGAGTAAAATGTTTAGAAACATTCTTTAACAATTTTATAAATAAATGATGTACATTATGCTTTCGTTTTTATTTTGTATTCAGAATACTACTGACATATTTCAAATATTACCTTTTCAAAATAAAAAAACATTTTGGAGTATTAGTTATTTAACTTATTTTATAATAGTATAGTATCTTTGGTATAACCTTGCGTGATGATGCTAGTCTATGAAAATGAGAATTTTTCCCCAATAAATATGGGTCGAATTACGAAAATTTTTTACAACATACATAATCATTTCACCATGCAGATTGTAATAATTATATACATGATAAGTACATGATTGAAAGATCCAAAAATGTTTTTCTTGTTACGATCCATTTTTAGAATCATGTTTGCAAGATTATAGACTACCTGTGTAGCTATTGACATCAGATCAATATATCGATATTTTCTGTATCGACACACCCAACACTCGTAAATTTTCTGCTATCTATGGCAGTGTACATGAAACTACCATGACAGCCTCAATGTTAATTATTCTTCCAAGCGCATAATGTGCTAAATTGGCAACACTAACTGTGACAGTCTTGATGACAGATGTAGTAGAAGCAAAAGGATCTGTTCCCATATAAAAAACGTCTTCAGCAATGAATAGATAAATTTTTTCACATAATTTCATCAAAATGTTGACGTAATACAATTCAAATGTTTCTTAGAGTTTGCGGCGACAAATATGTTGAGACTAATGGGATCAACTGAGGTAGACTGTGACTAAAAAAAATCGCAACATCACTACTAAATAAGCACTTACTTCAACAATTTCACATAACAGCACAACAGCGTAGATATTTTATCCACTAGATACTATTTTCAAATAATTAAAATAAACGTCCAACGGCTGCCCATAAAATCCCGCCAAAAACTCGTTGTAGAGCACAGACTACTATAGATGGTTGACAGAGCTAGTGACAGTCAATGACTAAGGTGTGTGCAATTGGTGTGCAATGACTAAGCAAACAAATATTGGGTGTGTGTGACAGAAACCTAGGACAGAAACATTTTAATTTTATTTTTGTACTATTCGTCTTTGATAGAAGCCGATGTCACATTATTTCACTAAAATGTCGATGTATACATTAATGTTTCTTCGAGTTTCTGGCGGAATGGATTCCATTTTGCTTTGTTGTGGTTTATACACATGTTAGTGAAATTTTTGGCTATTTTTAGGATTATACTCATTTTTTGTATTATTTTGTTGAGCTGTACGCGTTTTTAAAGTGTTTAGTTAAGTGTGGTGGTGGTTTATAATTAGGTAAGTGTATATTTTTTAACAATGGATCATATTCCGCCTGAAGCTCCCGATCCTCCTGATATTTCACCAGAAGTAATAGAAATTAATAATTCCCCGGATATACTTCTTCAAAAAGATAATCCACAACCTCTCTTTAAAAAGGCAAAGTGAAAATTTACTATCAGAATCTGTCACCAATAAGAAATATTTAATTGAACCATCTGCTTCAACTGAGTCAGTGAATATCCAGCCATCTGTCATTAGTGGCCAAAAGTTATATGGGCAGGCTGATAAAGGCCCCTTCGTAGTTAAAGTGTCTCGAATTGTATCAGATCCGTCTGTGGGCACTTCCATTCGTCCAATCGAATTTGGCCAATTTCTTTATAAAAACCATGTGCAAAATATTGTATCTGATGGTGTGAAGGGAAAAGGCCGTAATAAAATCTCCGCAGAGTTTAAATCAGCAGAGGATGCCAACAAGTTTGTCTTTTTTCCAGTTCTTGAACCCAATAATTACAAAGCAGTTATTCCTACATATACAGTTACCAGGATGGGCATTGTTAAAGGTGTTCTTTCGGACTCGGGAATGGAGGAATTTGTGGAATCATTGGACCTCCACTTGAATTGTGGTCCCGTAATCAAAGCTAGGCGTTTTAACAGAAAAGTTACGATTAATGGCTCTACCACGTGAGTTCCGTCCCAAACGGTAGTTCTAACTTTTCAAGGTCAGATTTTTCCCCCACGTGTCTACGCATACCACACTTCTTTGATTGTAATACATATATTTTGACCACCATCCAAAGCTACAGCTGCTGCAGATTTGGTCATGTCCGTGCCCAATGCCGTTCCAAGCCCAGGTGTTACCGCTGTGCTCAACCTCACTCTGGTGACAGTTGCGAAGTTCCAGAAGACCGGTCGACCTGCCTCTATTGCTCTGACAGTCATTTTACCATCAACAACTGTTGTCCGGAGCATTCTAAACAGAAGTCAATAAAAACGGTAATGTCTCAAGATAATATCTCTTATGCCGAAGCATCTTCTCAATTTCCTCCTGTTCGCAAAAGTTTCGTGGAAGTTATCAAGTCCTCTACTCCAAATTCTTTTGCTACTCCTTCTCCTAAAAAACTACAACATACCTCTTACAATAGATCCCACATTAAAACAGTTATTCGTTCTCGCCCTTCTACACCGTTTTACAATGGTACAGAATATGATAAAGCAACTCATCAGACTATCATTAGTAACCCCCCCCCCTCCTCCCTACCTAATGGTAGTGCTGTACTTATGTCCTCCTCTAACTCAGTGACCCCAAATGATAACCTTTTAGAATCATTATTATCAATTTTTGAAAACATTATCGCTAAATATAATGATTGTTTACCGTCCAACGTTGCCTCTAGACTTTCCAAAATCATCTCTACCATTGACATTAATGGATCTAGTAGCAATCCAATGGAATGCACAGAGTATTCGTCGTAAAAAATCGGAAATATTTAATTTAATCAATAAATTTAATCTCATCCTCCTCGCCTTTTCGGAGACCCAGCTTCTCCCTGGATCTCCGTTCAGAATCCCTGGCTTTTCATGCCTCCGGGATGACGGGGTTGATGGTTATGCGGGTTGTGCTATGTTTATTAAACGTTCCCTTCCTTATTCTCAGATTCCTCTCCCCTCTCACTGCCAAGATATTAATGCTGTTGCTGTGAGAGTTTTGAATATATCCTTTTTATGTATTTATATTCCCCATCCCCATATCTCCTTAGTTCCTGAAATTTCATCTATTTTTTCTTCCCTTCCTTCCCGCATTGTTGTTATGGGAGACTTTAATACTCACCATGTATCATGGGGTTCTCATTTTGGTGACAGTTTCTCGACATACCTGTTAGATATATTAGATGATTCTGATCTATGTTTTCTCAATTATGGCTCCCCAACTAGAAGAGTACACCCCTCACAACATCCTAACAGCATTGTCGACCTAACTTTATATTCCCCTGATCTTGCTTCAGTTATTTCTTGGAGAGTCCTACTCGAATCGTTTGGCAGGGATCATTTCCCTATTATTATTTTCTTTCCATCAAACTCTCAATCTTCAGATCCTCTTCCCACTTTATTAAATTTTAGACTCTCAGCAGCTGACTGGTCAAAATTTTCTTCATCTCTAGACAGTAAATTAATCAATCTTGCTGACCATAAAATAATGCAGACTTCTTAAATCTCTTCTCACAATTTGTTTCTTGTCTATTATCCGCTGCTGATGAATCTATGCCCAAAAAGAAAAGATTTTCTGATAGATACAAAATTTCTCCTCCTTGGTGGGATTCTGAATGTTCAGATTTAATCCACCAACGTAAATTAGCAGAATGCCTCTATAACAACTCCATGACTATGGAAAACTTTCTAAATTTCCAACAGATATCAGCCAAAACAAGAAAACTTTTGTCCGAGAAGAAAAAAGCAGGATGGATTTTTTTTGTGAAAGTCTTTCCCCTAGAACTCCTTCACCCCTCGTTTGGAAAAATATTAGAAAATATCGTGGTTCACTTAATTTCGAAGATTTGTTTTCAAATGATTCCTCTGTTTGGCTAGATTCTTTCGCTGATAAACTGGCTCCCTCATTTGTCCCATGTGCCGAGTCCCTTCCGTCACCTCCATCCTTGATTCATTCATCTAATGTCTTAGACTCTCTTTTCTCCTTTGACGAACTTGAATCCTCTATACATGGTATATTAGATTCATCTCCTGGAATTGATGGCATCCCATACTCTTTCCTATCAAAATCCAGTGATCAGTGTAAACTTCTTTATTTACGTTTAATTAATCATTTCTTTGTAAGTGGTTACATTCCCGAAACTTGGAATTACCAAATCGTTATCCCGTTATTAAAACATGGTAAGGACCCACTTGACCCTAATTCCCGTAGACCCATCGCTCTATCTTCCGTGTTGGTTAAGATAACTGAGCACATGATCAAAAATCGTCTTGAATGGTTGGTAGAAAGTAAAGGCATTTTAGCTAATACACAATTTGGCTTCAGGAAGGGGATGAGTACATTAGACAGTATGTCTATACTGACTACTGATATTCGTCTGGCTTTCATTAATAAGTTTTACCTAGCAAGCGTTTCTCTTGACATCTCAGCATATGATAAAGTTCTTCTTCCGGCTCTCAGGCACAAGTTGCTACAGCCTGTCCCTGTGAGGATGGTACGCTTCATATTTAATCTTTTGTCTAACAGGTCGATAGTAATTAGATACCATAATTCCCTTCTCCCTCCTAGGCATGTATGGAAGGGTCTTCCACAAGGATCAGTCCGCAGTCCCCTTTTATATAGTCTCTATACATATGATTTAGAATGCTCCGTTAATTCCTTTTGTCAAATTCTAAAATATGCTGATGACATTGTAATATAATATACATCTTAGTCTCTTTCAGACATTACTTATCGTTTAAATTCTGTCCTTTTCTACCTTAATAGCTGGTTATCAGATCATGGTCTTTCACTGGCCGCTTCTAAATGTCAGTCTGTTGTCTTCACTAACTACTTTCTTAGTAAAGACAACAGATTGACATTCCCAACCCTCCTTTGAATATTAATAGTGAAACAGTAACCTCGGTTAAACTCTGTTATATTTCTGAGTGTTATTCTGGACTCTAGATCATCTGGGGTTCCTTATATTAATTTTCTCATATATAAATGTGAAAAGAATATTAATATTCTTAGATCTCGTGCAGGCACCTGGTGGAGTAGTCACCCATATACCCTAAAATTATTGTACAATGCCTTAATTCGTAGCCATCTCGACTATGGCCTATTTTTAATGTTCCCCTGTAATAAATCTTTTCTGCAAAAATTGAATCGTATCCAGTCCAAATCTTTACGCCTAATTTTAGGTGCAATGAAATCCTCCCCGGTAAACGCTCTTCAGGTAGAATGCGTGGACCCTCCACCTTCCCTTCGCAGCCAATATTTATGTGATCGATTTTATTATAACATTATGCAGTACTCCTCCCATCCTTTACATTTAAAACTAAACTTAACTTTCTTAAAAGCTCTCTATGTGGTCTTCGCCGTTCAAGTGATGATTGGCTATGTTTAGTAAAAAGTCTTTCTAATTTCCACGGCCTTTCTGTACAACTGTCTCAATTACCCTCTAACCCTAAAGTACTTGCTTCGGCAGTACATATACGACAACTTTAGCTAAATCATATTTAAACAAAAATTGGTACTTTAAGGAAAATTATGTTAGGATAATAAATAAGAAATGTAATACCGATAAGATGAGTAAGAAAAATAAAGAATAAATAAAGAATAAAGAAATTAAAAAACATAGGTACACAAATATTTTTTGGCCAAGAATGAAAGGGATGAATGAATGCGACGTATGATTCTGAAAGGTGCAGATAAAAGAAGACAGTATGAACGAATCAAAAGTCGGACAAAGTCCTTGATCAATACACGTCAGGGGAAGCAGTAAAAAAAAACAAAAATTGGTCTGATAATTGGGAAAAATCCAGACAAATCAAAGGAAAATATTATGGTTCGATTCAACCAACTATTCCCATAAAGTCTAGGTTCCCAAACTTATTTTGTCTACTGAGTCGAGAGCTCATGCAGTCATTGTCTAAGATGCCTCCTAGCTAAATGAAATTGCAAATCACCCCCCAGGCCCACAACGCCCCCCTTTTTTTTCTGGGTCTCTTACTGCACCCCTTTAGGCCTGCAGCGCCCACAGGGGGGCGTTATCGCCCACTTTGGGAATGGGTGCCATAAAGCCTTGGTTTTTTAAATTTAAAAATTATGATAAATATGTCACCACAACAATAATCCGTTTACGATTAGGTCATACTTGTTCTCCAGTTTTTTTAAGAAAGATTAGAATTCAAGACCATTCTCTTTGTGAATGTGGATTGGAAGAAGGTTCTCCGGACCATATATTTTTTTAAATGTTCTAAATTACGATTCTCACTTTATAACATTTTACCGAATGACATTCCCCGACCAATTAATCTTTTCTTTCTTTTTAATCGACTCTAAAAAAGAGAAGGTTCTCAATTCGTCTGTATGTTTTTTTTTTCGTATGTTTGTTACCTCATAACTCCGTCATTTATGAACCGATTTCGAAAATTCCGCCCAGAAATCCTTCTCTATATTTTTCGCTTTGAGCATAGTTCTAGCTGCTTCAACTAGGGTTATCATATCCCGTTCAGCTCTTCCATTTTGTTCTGGTGAAAAGGCTATAGTTGTCTGATGACAAATCCGTTGTTTAGTTATCAGTTCCCTCATTTTTCCATTGACAAATTCCGTACCGTTATCCGTTCGTAGTACTTTTATTTTGTTCCCTGTTTGTCTCTCCACTTGTAAAACAAAATTGCTTATCTTTTCCGGTACCTCTGATTTTTCTTTAATAAAATACACCCATCTATAATTAGAATAATCATCTTTCAGCAACAGAAAATATTTTGATCCCCCCAAGCGATTTTATCTCCATTGGACCACATAGATCTCCGTGAATCAACTCAAGAATTGCACTTGTCTTTGTTTTGCTTTCTGTAAATGGTAGTCGATAATGATCGGAATGTCGGAATGGTAGTCGAGTCGTTCGTTCTTTTTTAAAATCTTGCTTACATGATCAAAATTTTAATGACATAGTCTCTTATGCCATTCAGTCAATGATGCTAGTCCAACTTCATTCTCTTCATACTTAAAATTCATCACATAAAAATTTTCTTTCCTTTTTGCTATTGCCCTTAAGCAGTTATTTTTAAGTATTAAACATCTTCCATATTGACCTTATACCCCCTCTGAACAATAGTGGAAACAGAAAATAAATTCAATTTCAAGTCTGGAACATATAGCACATTATTCAAGGTCGTTTCTGTATACTTTTCTTCATTATAAGACTTCACTTCTATTTGTCCAGTTCCTTTTATTTCTAATCGCTGCCCATCACCAATGACAACATATCTCCCTGAAGATTCTTGATATTTCATAAATCTTTCCCTCTTAAAAGACATGTGAGCACTTGCTCCACTGTCTACAATCCAGTCTTCTGTAATTATTTCTTCACTATTACACAAGGCTATTGTGATAAAGGCATTTTTATTTCCTTGCCCACCTTTCTGAAAGTTTTCCTTTAAATGACCCATTTTATGGCAAATAAAACATTTCCTAATTTCTTTATTTGATTTACATAGTGTGCTGTAGTGGCCTGTTTTTCCCGCACTTATAACACTTTTTCCCTTGTTCTATCTTTTTCTTTGTAAACAAAGCCACATTATCACTTTCTCCACTTTTAGATTTTATTTTCTCTTCTTCTACTAATAGTCTTGCAACCAATTCATCATTAGTTTGACTCATAGGTTCCCCCGACTCCCATGCTGATACAAAATGACTTAATGATGGTGGTAATGACATTATAACTTTAGTGATAAGTAACTTTTCTGAAATATCCTCTCCTGCTTGTTTAAGCTGTACTTTTATCTCCTGTAGCTTCGCTAAAAATGTAGTTATGTCTGTGCCCTCCTGTAACTGAAATTGGAAGAAACGTTGCTGTAATACAGGGGTTCCCAAACTTATTTTGTCTACTGCCTACTTTGAGAATAAATTATTTTTTAGCGCCCCCATTTTTTCACCTACTGAAAAACCACTATAACTTCAAATTAAATTAATTAATTATTGTGAGCTATATTAGCGGAGACTAAACATTAATTCTCAACGAGACTTTTACTATAACCCGCAAGAGTTAACTTGAAACCTGAGCGCAGTAGGTAATACACAACGGCGCTCAGGTCTCAAGTTAACTCTTACGGGCTGCACCTGCCAATGAGAATGATTATTGAAACGCAACTTTATAGTATTCAAACAGAGTATCTTTTATTCAAAATAAAACAAATATAATCGAGCCTTATATAAAAACTAATGTGAAGGATGAATCTGATGCTGTTTAATAAGTTTGTTGATATCAGGTTCCAATTTACTCAAGAACAGTCGCAAGTCGCCACGTTTGGTAACATGCAAACGATTTCTCTTTTTAGTAAGCAGTGTTGCCACAGCACTAAATCCACGTTCACACAAATATGACGATGGGAATGCTATCAAGAATCGCTGAACGATTGACCACAATCCAGGGTACAATTGCGGGATCGGTTTTTGTAGCCAAAATTCTTGGTAACCATTTTTGAACTTGATTTTTATTTCTTCGTTTGTTGTCAATTCTATAAATTCTTCTTCCAGCTGAGGTGACATTGCTGTGTTGACATTTGAAAACGGATCCAACACCCAGTCTGGTATTTCCAAGTTCAAAATGTCCTGGTATCGTTCGGTGAGGTCAATGTAGAAATTTTCCAAATGTTGGCGGTAGGCAAACAATTCGTCGTTACTGCATAATACTGATAAATTCGGAAAATTGTGAAACTTACGTCTGCCCATATTCTTTTTGTGTAGAAGCAGTTTGGCTGCGAAAGCAGCAACGACGTTTTTTGTTTTAATTAAATTTAGTTCATCGCCTTGCAGTTGGAGATTCATGTCGTTGAACAATTTATACAGGTCTGTCATGTAAGCTATATCATTCTTTGATGTAATGAGCTTGTTGTGCAATTCTGTATCTTTAGTTTCCAAGAACTCTATAACAGAGTCAAACAGGTTGTAAAATCGAGTCAGACAAATGCGTCTTGATAGCCAACGAACTTCAGTATGAAACAACAAACGGTTGAAATCCTCGTCATTAGTAACACAAAGCTGATGAAATAATCTATCATTCAAAGAACTGTTGCGGATTTTATTGACTGCTTTGATGACATATTGCAGTGATTGAAATAGTCGTTCACTTAAGTTTCTAGCAACCAAATGTTGTCTATGAATAACGCAATGTACAGCAAGGACATCTGGAATTTTATTTTTTAAGTACGCTATGAAGCCTTTATGGCACCCTGACATAGCCGGAGCGCCATCCGTAGCAACTGATATAATATTTTTCAAAGGAATCTCTTTCTCATTACAAAACTTTTCCAATGTACTGAATATGGTTTCGCCTTTTGTATCGGTCTCTAAATTTCTAGCAAAGAATAGTTCTTCACATATTTTCTCATCTTTATTAAACCTCACGTAAGACAGCAACAATGCTTCATTAGTTGGTAAAGTGGACTCATCGAGCTGAATTGAGAATTGACTTGTCCGCAGGTGATCACACAATGATCCTTTAATATTTTCAGCCATTTCATCAATTCGTCTTTGCACAGAATTATTACTCAAAGGAATTTTTTGGATAATATCTGCGGCTGGTTTATGTTTTAAGTACTGCTCGTCTATTGCGCGCGAAACTGCAAATGAAAATAAAATAAATATTACGTTGTTTATTTAGGATTGCATAAGCCGATGGTGATGATTGCCCGCGGTCTATTATCTACGAAAATTACTTATCTGGGAGTACTAATAACTATTAAAATGCGAAAGTGTGTCTGTTGCATTTTTATTTGTTTGTTTGTGTCTACTTTCATTTCGAAACGGAACGACCGATTGACATGATTTTTATTTTGTATATTCAATAAAACAGGACATATCGAACCGAGTTTGATCGACTTTTAATTAATATTAGTTGATGTTTACAAGTTGTAGTTGAGAGTCGAGAGCTCATGCAGTCGTTGTCTAAGATGCCTCCTAGCTAAATGAAATTGCAAATCACCCCCCAGGCCCACAACGCCCCCCTTTTTTTTCTGGGTCTCTTGCCGCCCCCCTTTAGGCCTGCAGCGCCCACAAGGGGGCGTTATCGCCCACTTTGGGAAAGGCTGCTGTAATATATGCAAACTGGTGCTAGATTTCTGTTCAAACACACTTTGAAGTTTATTCCACATATAATTTTTTGCTGTTTCACAAGTAAGAACGTGCACCATTGCACCCTCACTCAGTCGCATCACTATTTGAGTTTGAGCTTTCGCATCTTTCTTCTTCCAACTCATCATTATATTTCTTCTCTTCTCCGTTCACTACTGAAAACAATTCCAGTCCTCTTAGCGGAACAGATATTTGAAATTTCCACAAGTTCCAATTCTTCTGGCCTTCCAGTTTAATTACCCCTACACCTCCGAGTCCCATCGTGGAAGCATCCATGACTTTGTTCGACAACTGTTTTGACTTTACCCTTCAAGAGAAGAGCCGTTGCTTGCTGAATGCGATGCCTCTACGCAGCACCACACGCCTGCAGCCGCCGCAATTTTAACCGACGCAACCGACGCCGACGCCTACGATCTATAGTTTATTGTTCCACCAAAACTACCCCGTTGTCTTCACCTAGAACCAGAATTATGTGCCTGGGCCCATAACCTGTTAATAGGACTCGTTTAAATAATGAACGAACTCGTATTTAATTATATTTCATTGTGCAGTATTTTTAACACACCCATATTTCAGACGCCACTACAGAGTATATATATGATCCACAGACAATAGACATTCCAGTTAACACAATAGACTGATATCCCATAACAAATATATTGAACCTCTCTGCATAAAATCTAGGCAAAAACTCTCCAAAGCAAGAACCAGTGTTGTTAGATCTTAATTTTTCTTTCGGACGAACAAGTATATCTGTGCAAACAACCATCATAATACAGTCCTTGAGTACAGATTGGTACAGATTTCAGAACTTCATTTGTCAGTGTTAGTTATCAGACTTTTTGGCGGCAACGGGAGAAGTGAGGCGGTCATTTTATTTAGATTTTCTATTTTTTACATTTTTAGGAGTTTTAAAGTACAACAGTGATAGTATATTGTGTTTTAAAGTTCTGTGTAAGTGATAAGAATAGAGATCTAAATAAATATTGTAGCTGAAGTTTTCACGCTCTTCCAAGAAGTCCTCTTTAACTTCAGTAAAGCGTACTATCACCTTATTAAGTGTTAGGGATAGTTAATATTTCTGCAGAAGTTACGTCATTAGGCTGATGGTCTTATTACCAATGCCTTAAGAAATATAAATAAAATAAATATAAAAGTGTTAGTTGTCACTTGGCAGTTTCTCAGTTGGTCATAGAGAAAATTTGCATTTGGTCCACAGAGCAACTAAAGTTGAGTTGGTCATTGCTTGTGTACCCTGTAACTGTTGTTTTTGGTTTGTATTGTCGGTGTTGTGGTGTGTGTGGTGATTTGATTTGTTTGAGCTATAAACGTTTCATTATTTTCTTACTAAAAGATGTTTTCGTAAAATTAGAATTTTGTATTTTACCTGTTAATTAATCTTGACCTCTTGCATTGTTTAACAAGTTGCAACCTATGTTACAGGTACTCATAGCTTAAAAGTTTTTAAACTAAGATATCTAGTGTTGACTTTTATCTATAGAAGTGTAATATAACTGTTATTGATTTCTTATTCTCCCTGGACAGTGGACAATCATAATATAAGAATTTGGTACTGTTTAATTCAAGGCCCATTAAGTTACAGGAATATAAAATGTCTAACATGTCCACCTGTACTTTGGGTCAGTATCTTCAACTAGTCGAGCGCATGTTTCGGACTGCGCAAGGATATAATCTGGCAAGGCTTTTATCATTAAGGGGTGAACATGTAGGTAACAGAAACCTAAGATCGAGTGACATAGCCTCCATCGTGGAAGGAAATTGTGTTGCACCCCTTGATGAGATTATTATCACCCATTTGCTATGTGTGAAGGTGAGCCCTTTTCATAACTAGATACCTATAAATTTTTGCTTTTGAACAAGTATTATCATCAAGAATACATTGTAATACACATCTTCATGTATGCCTAATAGCTATCGAAGGGAATAAAAATGTAACCGTTTATTTTTTGATACATTCCCAGGCATTAAATGCAAGAGACTATATAGAGGCCTACAATCACCAAAGTGCTTGTGTTGCATCAGTAGTCAAGCTACTGCAGATCCAAAAAGAGGAGAATTGGAGTTTGCCTTTAATGTACACTGTGTGTCTCGATCTAAGGCTGATCGCACAGAAAGTTGAAGGATGTGATGGTAAATAATTATGAATCTTGGAGGAAATTAGTACAAATTCCAAGTTTCAATTCCTTGTAAGGATGCTAAATATACAATTTAGAAATATAACTACAGTAGAAAAGAAATGTAGTATTTTCTTATTAAAGTTTACATATATTACGATGAAATTAACTTACAATTGATATTATAATCTAGAATAGGTAAATGACATACAGATTGTTGTCAAATTTTGCACAGGTAAACTAGTCCCTCTACACTTTATTTTTTTATTATTAATAATGTCACAATCTCGAACAAATTTTACAATAAATACATAATATATCGCATTAGTAAACGTACTTTAATAAAAATAAAGAATTGTACTATTTTTTTCAGTTTTTTTAAAGCAACATTGTGGTCATTTCTGGTAACAGAATGGTTTTCCTTCCAAACTCTACATGTCCCAGGTAGGCACTTTGTTATAATAAGGAACAAGTAACTTAATTTTCTACTATATCAACCTTCTTAAAAAAAATTACTTTGATTACCATATCGAGTATAGTAAATATTTATGAAATATGTTTTAAAACTGGTCAGTAGCGTAACTTAAAACATTGTTACTTTTCTGTCCCAAAGATTAAAGAATGTACTAAAGATTTTTAGGAAAAGCTAGTCAGTATAATAATATAGCAATACCTATCACAATATATTAATTTGTTAAATATTGAAAAGGTAGTGTGTTATAACATATTAGTTAACAAGTTAGCTCGTAATATATATGTATTTGAAGGACTTAGGTAGAAATTAAGGTCTGTTAATATTCAAATAGTAACAGAGTTGTTTAAGAGTTGAAATTAATGATTGTTAAATCTAAAAAAATGCTGTGATTCTAAATGTGATTATATAAGACATAAAATTGTAAATAATATTAATGCCAAAATATATGCGACTGACCTGTTTAATTTCACAATAAGAGCTAAAGCATAATGATAACAGTTGTAATTTTTTACACCCTAATCTACTAAATCTGGAATAAATCTTAAATTATTAGTTAAACATTGCGGTCGACTATAATACACCATAATTTAGTTGTTTTAACAGGCACCGACATTAACAATTTTATAAAAATATTAATATTTTTATATTTATATAATTTGAACTTACGTTTACCTATACAAAATTTGACAATGTCGAATACATTTTTTTTTTCATTTTGTCTTTAATGTAAACAAATATGGCGACTATGACATTTATAACACAACTGGAGATGGGCTGGTTCATAAATGATTGATTCGGTTGTCATACTTATTAGTTATTAATTACTTATTAGTAAGAAGCCAGTAATTAAAATACTGTATTATATTGGATAATATTAGTATTATACGTGTATATTTTATAATTTCATGTATATAACAGAAAAGCAATGTTATTAGAGAGCTACATGTAATATGCTGAACCAGTGAATGGTGAAAATTTAGCGAAATTTTGGTTAGATTCTTGTTTACATCAAAGTCAAAAATTAAAAAAATACGATATGTTTAGCTCATGTTTATAATTTAAATGAGATCTGAAAAATCATATTATATTCACTATGTCGATGTGTATTCTGTTTTACTATTATCACTATTTTACCGCTATTTATTATTTGATATTGTCACATGCGTTATTCAGAAAATTATTATAACATTCAGATGCATTATGTTTATATAATGTGTCAGGTTAATTTCGTTCAATATACAAGTTTTCGGCTCTGACGATTGTTGACTTTTTGTATATTATAAGTAAAAATGAATTTATACATATTCAAACTTCTTTTTTCAGCTCAAAGTAATGGTAAAATCTTAGAAAAAGCAGCAGAGAGCTTACTTGCATGCTTTCGTGTATGCGCAGCTGACAACCGGTCATCTGATGCAGACACCAAAAGACTTGGAATGTTGAATCTAGTCAACCAACTACTTAAAGTATATTTTCGCATAAACAAACTTCATTTATGTAAACCTTTAATAAGGGCTATAGATTCTTCGCCATTCAAAGATCAATTCCCACTAGCCCAACAAATTACATACAGGTATTTTGTTGGACGTAAAGCAATGTTCGATTCAGACTATCGCTCTGCAGATGAATATCTGTCATTTGCTTTTCAAAATTGTCATAGGAAGAGTATAAAGAATAAAACACTGATTTTAACATATTTAGTACCTGTGAAAATGTTACTTGGCTTTATGCCTTCAATGGAACTCCTACAAAAATATGATCTCATGCAATTTTGGGATCTGGTTTCTGCAGTTAAGGAAGGAGATCTCAGAGGTATTGATAAAGTGATGGAAGAACATGAAAGTTTCTTCATAAAAGCAGGCATTTATTTGATTGTGGAGAAATTGAAAATCACCGCTTACAGAAATTTGTTTAGGAAAGTGTATTTAGCAGAGAACACACATCAGATAGACATTGCTTGTTTTCAAGCAGCTCTGCAAATCATGGGACAACATGATGTAGACTCAGATGAGACACAATGTATTGTTGCTAATCTAATTTACGATGGTAAAATAAAAGGATATATTTCGTATCAACACAAAAAAGTGGTGGTTAGTAAACAAAATGCTTTTCCACCATTATCTAGTGTATACTAGTTTTATACTTTACATAAGTACTGATGTATAAGTTTATATTTAGTTGTAAATAGTTATTCTTAAATGAGCCAAAAATAAAAATATGTGGCAATATAAAACTCTTTCTCTTATGGTACTAATTATAGATATTTTTAGGGCTCTGTAGCCAAAATCACAAAAACAGAACTTGTTTCGTCATATCTCTTGTCCATTTGTATACCTACAGTTGATTTATTCCCTTATTTTCGCACTCTCTATTTTGAAATTTGACAGAGATTTGCAACATAAACCTTAGAAACGAAGAATAACGCCTAAGATATATATATATATATTTTATATACTGCTTCCCCTGGCGTATGTCAAGTCAGGGTCCTTGTTCGTCGGTTATAGTATTTTTACTTCTTTCTATCATACAATCCTTCTAGGGTCATAATCCTTCTATTCGTTCCTACCCGTTGGTCAGCTAGTTATTTTACTTGATTTATATTCAATTTCTGTTTAGTTACATTCACCAAAAAATTTTTTACTATATATATTCACAATAATTTTACTACTACTATTAACCTTATCTATTATATCTTAATTCTATTATCATCAATTTCAACTATTTATACATCTCCACTTATTTCCTTAATCTAAACTTTCACATTTGCCTTATTTATTTATTTCTAAATATAACCTTTTTTGTGATTTTTATACGTTTAACGTTACCCCTGTAGCGCCGGTACCATTCATCAATCGACTCATCCCTGATTTGTCGTTTGATGAACGAGACCGGGCAAGCGTCGTAGTCCGGCCTCAACTTTTTGTTCAATGCTGCATTTTTTGCGAGCTCGTCTGCTCTCTCGTTTCCCTCCATCCCCGCATGAGCCTTTACCCAAAACAATCTTATTATTCTATTGTCCTCGTTTATACTCATTATACTCCATCGGGTTCTCATCACTAGGGGATGGAGGGAAACCCCACCCACTATAGCCACTAGCGCTGACCTCGAATCGCTATAGATATTGCCTTCGGACGCTGTGCATCGGAGAAAGTATTCAACGGCCGCGGACAGGGCCAGATGTTCCGCCTGGAAGACGGTACAATAATTATCCAATTTAAGCTTAATGTTTCTAGTTTCGGCACTGCCCCTCCAAATTGACAGTGCCGCTCCCATTTTTCCCTCTATCTTGCTCCCATCGGTGAAAATCTTCACTTCGGGAGCAAGTGTCTCTTTCAGTTTGTTACCGTCTTCCAGACGCTCAAACTCCAATGCCCTCCACTTTGCCGGATGTGGAAGCTTTTGAAATGAGGCCGGCCTCTCCACCTCCCTGTCACCCACCACCCGCCTGGAATACCCCTTTTTTATTTCATAGAGTATCGCATTTTCTCTTATCCGTATATCTAACGGCAATATCCCAGCGAGCAGTAGGGCAGAGTGCAGAGAAACCGTCCGATACCCTTTTAACATTTTTTGTACTATTCCCCTTTGCACAAAGTCCAACCGCTTTTTTATTCCTATTTTGTTCGCCGCCGGCGCCCATATACTCGCACCACACAAAATAATTGGTTCGACCACTGCCATATATATGGTCCTGATTATCCCCGGATCCAGCCCCCAGTGGACCCCGGCGGCTCTCGATATTTGTTTGTAAACATTGATCGTCTTGGTGCACACGCTTTTTACATGTCCACCAAAGGTCAATTTCTTATTTATGAGTAGCCCCAGAATCCTAATCTCCTCGGACAACCCAATGCCCACCCTGCCCATGCTCAAGACTGGGGAATCATATTTCAACTTGTTTGTAAGGACCATTGCCTTTGTTTTCTGCGCTGCGAAGTGCAGCTAGGGTATATTAGGTATATATTGCAGCACCTACTATGAATTTATTTTTTTAACTTTTAGTTTATCCGTCATTTTTACGGAACCCTAAGTGAAGCCAAATATTGTTTTGGTTGTAGATACTATTAGTTATTAGCAAAGTTCGGAAATTTAGGGAGCATAAATGCCTAAGTTTCATTTGCAGAATGATATACATAGAGTTGCTAAAACGGGTCCCTAAAACGGATTTATGGGGGCTCCAATTTAAATTGTAGATATTGTAAATGTGATATTGTCAATAAATTCTGTTAGGTATACAATTAGAAACTGTCTTTATACATTTTGCGATTAAATTTGAGATTTCGATGACATTTGACGGAAAACGTTTCGAGTGCTAAGAACACAGACTTTTGCTTAGAATGAAGAACAAAATTATAAATTACAAATATTTTGTTCTCTAAACGTACATACAGGTTTTTATTTATTATATTTCTTAGTTTTGATATTTAAAAGTTGTCGAAGCGGTATTTATACGCATTAAAATTATTTTTTCAAATTTATGCAATTGAATTTCTGTTTAATTATTTCGCAGATATTTAAAAAATTCAAAATCGTGCTATTTTAATTTACGGATAACAAAAACGAAAAAATATTTTGATTCACAAATATTTCAAGCTTTTGTTTTATAAGTACTTTTAGCAGTTATTCATAAAATACTTAGGATCAAGCCTAAAAAGTAAAGCAAAAGTAGGTAATGTATTCTCACATCGCATAAATTTAAAAGAATAATAATTTTAATGCGTTTAAAAACCTCTTCGACAACTTTTAAATATCAAAACTAAGAAATATAATATTTAAATATAAGGGGCACATTGGGCTCTGGCTACTTACTGTATGAAATGTTAAAAAATAAAATAAAAACCTGATATGTACATTTAAAGACCAAAATATTTGATAATTAGTGCCAAAATATTTGTATTTTATAATTTTGTTCTTCTTTCTAAGCACTCGCGAAACGTTTTCCATCAAATGTCATCGAGAACGTACTATTGAAAATCTTTTCTAGGGTTTAAACTATCGCTATACCAAATTTCATCGAAATCGGTTCAGTAATTTAGTCTTGAAAACAGTGGAAAGATAGACATTTTCGCATTTATTAATATTAGCACGGATAGCATGTGGTACGCTGATAATATAAGTTTAAGAAAATTAAACAAATTATATTATTTTGTGTGATAAGACAAAACAATCCCTGCAAAGAGTTTTCTTATATGCCACAAAGTTAAATAAAAATAATTGCTTCTTTTTAAAATTTGTCTCTAGTCATCACCTCAGTTAGTCTCTTTTCAATTATGGAGAGGTTTAATTTTGTCACAATTGCTTCTTTTTAAAATTTGTCTCTAGTCATCACCTCAGTTAGTCTCTTTTCAATTATGAAGAGGTTTAATTTTGTCACAGGGACATTATATAAATAATGTCCCTTATTATCATATCCTACAGATAGACTGTAAGAGATGCAGAAGTCCCAGGCAGGTTTACATGTTCTCCATTC
The DNA here is from genome assembly GCA_907165235.1 of Zeuzera pyrina. Classification (NCBI taxonomy): domain Eukaryota; kingdom Metazoa; phylum Arthropoda; class Insecta; order Lepidoptera; family Cossidae; genus Zeuzera; species Zeuzera pyrina. The sequence goes on from OU015624.1 coordinate 19,417,925, forward strand.
GTTATTATCCAAGAAAAATATACACGTCTGCTAAAATTTAAACAAGAATTAAGTACTTTAACTGGGACCACCAAATTATAAATGGTTGAATCAACTTTTAAAGCATTATTTTCCTGTCCTAATTATAAAGTCCTCAACAATTTCGGTTCTATTAATAAAATTGAGTAATCCCTTACATTAACGTTAAATCAGATTTATCTGTGTTTGGTGTTTATAAAACGTAATCTTTTTAGGGTCTAACTGTAAAATAAATATTTATTACTGGTAACTCAGTAGAATATAATCATGCTTCATACAAAAAATCTTCGTCCCCCGGTGTCGGTAACGATACTATTTTAGAAATTTCTTTAAATCCTTTTTAAAGACCATATAATTTTTTACGTAGTTTTTATTTGTAATGAAATAAGCTTTTTTTTGGGGCAAGTAATTTCATTATTTTCTTAAAAACAAATGACTACCATGATTTTAATTCCTTGTCCCTGACATTGACAGAAAAAGCTGTTGCTGTTGTTAAACTTGTTTTAATATCGGGGAATATTGTCTAGGTACTCGTAGGCACCATTCGTCAAGGTTAAACCCCTATTACACTACACGTTTTTAAGTACCCTGCATGCAGGGTGGGCGTGGCCCCTGGTTACTACGGCACTTATTATTACAATACTCTGGCAATCGAGCTCTAATTCAGTTTAAACGTGATTGTCGAGAGAGTTGCACGTATTTTTTTATCATGCCGTCGACGTTATCGAAACTCCAAAAAATTGCATTGGCTGTAGCAGTCGCAACGAAAAAAATTAAGAAACAAAAGAAGAGAAAGACCTGGGTGAAACAATATTTGCTTTTACGAGAAAAACTTTCAAATATGCAAATACTCAGTGTGCTTGAACCAGGAGATTTAAGAAATTATCTCAGAGTTGGTGCAGTAGAATTTGAGGAATTATTAAGTTTAGTGACACCCTACATAGAAAGACAAGACACGATTCTTAGACAAAGCGTAAGTGCTAAACAAAGATTAGTCGTCACATTAAGATTTTTAGTCACAGGAAACTCTTACCAAGATTTAAAATACAGCTCTTTAATATCACAACCACTTTTTTCGCAAATCATCCCAGAGACGTGTCGAGCAATTTACAAATGTTTGAGTCATTATATCAAGGTAAGTAAAAACAAAATTATTTATTAATCATATTTATTCTTTAAAAAAATTACAAAATTCTTAAGTTTTAGATTTAATTTGTACGCTTCATAATTAAAAATTCTTTCATAACTTTTCCAGGACCTTCTGTTATAGGCAGTGAGGCTTGCATCTGATAAATTTTCATTAGGAAGGTAGTCTAAAAATTGTTCACTGTTATCAACAGTTATTACACTATCAGACGATAATTTTTGATTTTGACGTGAAGGTTGTGCTTGAGGTAGGGCGTTTCGTGACGGCTGCTGAGATGGTACTACATGATGAGGTGGATAGTGTGCTCGAGTGTCTGGTGATGGTGAGCGAAGTGAATGATATACTTGTACGTTTGGTATCGGTTGATGAGATGATAGATTCGGTAGTTGTATTTGATTTTGTGGTGATGTTAATGGTTGGCGAACTGACTGTGTGTAAAAACGAGGAGACTGTGACGGTGATAAATAATTTGATGATGATGAAGGTGAATAAAAATGATCCTGACGCGGGTAAAATCCACTATCGTTACGTATAGATTCGTTTGTTGGTCTAAGAACGACATACGACGATTCAGAAAGTTGATCAAGTTTTGCGTAAAATAGAACATCTGATATAATTTTTTGTGATATCATCAATTGTCGTTTATTCAAATCTTTCATTTGAAATCCAATCGATCGTCCATATACCTCCCATTCTTCGTCTTTTTGAGCCATAATCTTTTCTGCTGATCAAAGAATATTTTCTTGTTTTTGTAATAGGGTGTCCTTTTTCTTTCTTTTCTGTCGACTGCTGTTAGAGTTTGGAATACTTGCAGTTTCATCGTCTGATGATCAATTCTGTAAATAAATATTAAAAAGTTATATTAATCCATTCCAGATGCCTATGACGGAAACAGAGTGGAAAGAAGTAGCAGCGCAGTTTGAACAAAGGTGGGATTTCTCTCACTGTGTCGGATCATGTGATGGTAAACACATTACAATTGAAAAACCTCATAAAAGCGGCTCCTTGTATTTTAACTACAAAGGATTTTTCAGTATTGTACTGTTTGCTGTGGTGAATGCAAATTACGAGTTCCTGTATGTAAACACAGGCACTGATGGATCCGTCGCAGATGGATCGATTTTAAATTGTACACGATTTTATCGGAAAATGATTAATGGTGATTTAAATTTACCGCCACCCTCTGCACTGCCAGGCACTGATACAGTTGTACCGTATGTGTTCCTGGGTGATAGTGCTTTTGCATTAAATAGAAATTTAATGAAGCCATTTCCCTTTAAAAGCATTACTTATGAACAACGTATCTTTAACTACCGGTTGTCGCGAGCCAGAAGAGTTGTAGAGAACACATTTGGTATACTAGCGTCTCGTTTTAGAGTGCTACGGAGACCTCTTAATGTAGACCTAGATACTGTGGATGTTATAGTTCTGGCATGTTGTGCTTTGCACAATTATTTAAGAAAAAACTGTACAAAATATTTACATCAGAACAATGTTGACCGTGAGAACATAGCAAGTGCTACATTTCATCAAGGAGATTGGAGGACTAACACAGATGGCTTTACTTCATTACAGCACAGAAACAATAGTCAGAGGGACGATGAGGCGACTGTTGTACGAAACAAATACAAAAACTACTTCATTTCGGAAGGAAGCGTTGCATTTCAAGATAAAATGATAAATGTAGTCCCAGTACAATAATGAAAATAATAATAGACTTCTTCAAAGTTACCGCTTAGAAAGCTGTCATTCTCTACTGTTTCACGGTGCCCAGCAGACTGGTAGTATTACCTCTTTGAATAGCCAAACTTTTCATTAAAACCAGCATGAGCAAAATGAAGTGCACAGACGAATTTCAATTCATGTAGCTTTTCGATTGGTAAATACACCAAGTTCTCTTGTCCATCTGCTTGTACCCCCAATTTAAATCTGTAAATGAGGCATTTAGTAACAAATTGAAAGTAATTATAATCATAATCTGCCTTATCAAGGACACCAGGAGAATGAGGTGACTTAGATGCCACCATAGCAGCCTGAGACATATCAAACTATGACTGACTATATATATCTGGTACAATACTCCCCTAAATTAAATTTTATTTATTATTTATTCGTCCTCTCTGACTACCCCGTTAGGGGGTGGCTGCACCAAGCGAGTCCCGTCGTGGAGCCGCGTTGGGGCTGTTATTTCTTTACATTTAATTTAAGGACACAACATAAACACGACTGTAGTTGCATACTGACTGATTTATTTCTTTTTACCCACATACTTATCTATTATAATAATATACTGTTAGTTCCACATTAATTTTAATCACATAAAGTACCCACGTGTGATATTTTGTAACATTTTAGTTACAAGAACGAGGGTAAGATTTAATGCGTGTAGTGGGGCTGCATAAAAGCCTGATTTTGGTCTTGTAAGAGTTCAGTTGTTGAGAAGCCGTCAATAGTCAAGTACATAATACTTGTGATAAAGAATTGATAACGTGTTCACAGTGATCAGTGCTCTCGTTACATTTCATATTTAACAATACATAAATTGTCTTTACATATTTACACAGAACATCCCGACAGGGGCGAGACGGCTTGAATTTATTTTCTTTGTAGTTTTTAATTTACGATAAAAAGACCTATAAAAGAGAAACAATACTACCATACTTTGTCAAACGGATTAGGCAGCGTTTTCGATTAAGGCTCCCAGTCGACTTGATTTTTTTGGACATCTTCAACAATCATGGTCATATTTCAACCAATTTACACAAACCCTTAACAAATTATATACATAAACCTTTCTCTTGAATCACACCGTGTATTGGTGAAAATCGCATGAAAATCCGTTCGGTAGTTTTTGAGATTATTGCGAATATACAGACAGACAGACGCGACGGGGGACTTTGCTTTATAATATGTAGTGACAACATTTCATTTTTTTAAATTTTTAACAGTATTCAACGATGTTTTTCAAAGCTGGCGATTCCAACTTGTCCACATTTAGGGATGTATTTGCTAAGGTTTTCAATGAACACTTAGCATGTGCGAGCTTTTTCAATTTTTTTTTTCTCTTGGAGACATGTCTCGTGTAACTGAAATTTCAAAAATTAAAAATGATAATAACAATAATGAAGATACTGTACTAAGTAATAACAGAAAAAATCTATTAATAATCTCTGGACATATACATTTTTCATTTCTTTTGTTAATTACATTTTTAAAGTTTTTAATTTCAAACCGGGAAGTGGGTCAAATTTAACTTCCAATATTTTTTTTTACGTAGTTACAGGTGAAGCTAATAAAAGCGCGTTAAAATAAAAATAAACTACAAAACAAGTATTTGTATCAAGTTAAGTCAAACTGTTGTACAAACCAGGGACACTGTAAGACTTCCTCTGTCTTTTCATCATTGCTTGTGCCTGTGCTTGTGCTTGCACAGACCTCTATTGCTGCTGTTGATGCTTCAGCAGCTGTGTCAGTATATCAGATACTTTAGCAACATTAAGCTCTGAAATAATATTGATAGAAACCACTTCGTAAGTACTGTGTACATTTATTTGTATATAGTATTTTAATATACCGTCAAACGTGGATACTTGGGACACCGTGGATTCTTGGGACGAGTACGAGTAATTTTAAAACTGAAGCTGGCAACTCTAAACTCTTTAATCTATGCTCAATCTGTAACCGTCATTTGTTTTGTGTTGACGCAAGCTAACCAGTATCAATCTAAGCAGAAAAAATTAGTGTTTTGTTAACGAATACACAGAAATTGACAACCCAAGTCACAGGTATTATTTGTCTCTGTTTTAAGATCTTTAAACTTCTGTTACCAAAGCGTAAACTAGTGGGATTGAATCTGTTCGAAATTTTTTATGGAATGTCCTATTCATAGGGTCTATTTATCGTTAAAAATGACGCAGTGTTAAACTATATTATTTTAACTGTGATTTATTTTATAATTTCTCATCCTTTTTGGGGTTACTTGGGATCTTGTCCCAAGTTATTAGTGCCAATTGCGATCTGTTGTCCCTTGTTGGCCATAATAGCGTTTGGTAATTTTTTAGATAATGCCGCGAAAACATCGGAGAATGCTAGGCATCAGGCCCTACATGGACTGGAGCCGTGAGGCTTTAGAAAAAGCTATAAATGAAGTGAGGTCGGGATTTTTGACACTAAGAGCCGCGCAAAGTAAATAAAACATTATCGATGTGCAATTTTGATTAGTTACTGATAATCTTATTTACTTTAAAGTGCTATTTACTTGTCCCAAATTACCGATACCCTTTGTTATGTTAATTATTGTCCCAAGTTAACTTATACTTAGTTAGACTGGGTTGTCCCAAGTTTGATTACACAGATTTAAAAAACATTACACATTAGTAGAAAAAACTGCAATTTTTTAGTCTTTTTGAATTTCATTTAAAACACAATTACGTCATGTATAAGTTTGTACCATTTAGCTTTAAGTATTTTCAATAAACACATTTTTCATAATTGTGATGTTTCTATTCGTTAGAATATGATTCTCATAACACCAATTAAAAAATAATTTTATTCTTCATGTCCCAAGTTTCTTTTTACAACTGTTAACTTGCGGTGTGTACAAGAATTCTATGTCGGCCCAAGTATCCACAGGTCAAGAGAAAACGTCCCAAGTTTTACAAAGTTATTCGGCTGGACAAAATTTGAAAGTGTCCCAAGTATCCACGTTTGACGGTACCTAGGGTAAATTAATGTTGAAAAACGATACATGACAGATTATCGAAAAGAAACTTTTTGTTGGTACTTCTCAGTGTGCAGGTTTTCTTTTGAACCGAAGTAAGGTAGATTTAATGTTCAAAAACACCTTGAAATTAGGTTTACTTTAATAAATTGATTTGAATACCTGCTTACATGGTCCAGTTGATTTCTTTTATATCCGACATGTAAAGGGAACTCTTTAACTAGTTCTTCTCGTAGAGGTGGAATGGCAATAACAATGATGGTACGGCAAACTTGAGTAGTTGATTTCCTTTTTTATTAAAAGCAGAACAAGTAAAATGAAGTTCACAGACAAACTTCAACTTTTCAATTGGTAAATACACCAAGTCCTCTTGTCCAATTGCTTGTACGCACAATTTACATCTGTAAAAGAGGCATTTAGTTAACAAATATTGTTGAAAGTAATTATAATCATATTCTCTCTTATACATTCCTATCAAGAGACATCAGGAGAATGAAGCGACTTAGATGCCACCATAGCAGCATGTCTGAAGTAGAGATGTCATATTTTTCGAGCTGTTGTTCTAGGCCGTAGTCACTGCATCACGTTGTATTGTTTTATTTTAAAGCATCCATAAAGTGTATGTTAAAAAATATCGTTAACTAAATGACCCGGCCGGGAATCAAACTCGGACAGCCTGAGACATATCAAACTATCACTAACTGTATGTATATCTCATTCATCATTCTCACAAGTGTCAATAATGTGCGTAGATAGTAATTAATTAATAAAAAACAAACAAAAATACCTTTTAGGTTCAATAGGCAAACGAGCTAAAAATACGCCAGAATTAGACGTTCTCCGTTTATTACGAATGGTACATTTATTTGATGATCGGGTACTCATATTGAGTATAAATCACACTCAGTATAGGGTATTTTGCAAACCTAGAATAAAATAGTGTAATATTAAAAAAAAACTATAAATTTACAACACAAATACCAACAAAAACAAATCCATAAAATTTTTATATACCATAGCTGAGCTCGTGGCTTCCTCAGTGGTGACTTCGCCCCCGTAGAATAATTATGAAGTAGGCAATTAGGTGTTTACTTACTATGTATTTGTTAACGCACCGACGAATAAATCACATCATTAAACACAAGCAATACTTAAAACGATTCACTTTAATAACATATGATAGCACCAAAACACGAAACGAAAATTTTCAAACTAAATTGAATTTGAAAATTTGTCAAATAATGACAGTTAAAGCAGGCAACGTAATGAAATAATTTTCTTTTTGTAAAAGTTGGCTACATTTCACTGTGGCTGTGCAATGAAACATTGTCAGAATGTATGAATGTATGAAGTGTCTAGCCACTGGTCTGAGCTCCCTAATCGCCCTAAGTGTTATTACATTGACCGATCGGCAGAGCGCTTAGGGAGTTAGGCAGATCGGGACGACCCGATCGCCCTAAATCGGGACGACCCCATCGCCCTAAATCGGATCCCTTACTCCCTAAGTCTTATTACACCGCCCTTAGTTAGGGTAAGGGTCCCTTGAAATTGGATAGTGAAATAACACTTTTAATCGTGCTCATACCGACAGCTAGTGCGCGCCGAGCTCTCTTTCACGTCGGGTGGTTTGATTATTACTCTCCTGAGTTACTACGTAAATTTTGATAATATTTTGCTATAAATACCTTCGGTCCACGCCATTTATGTCTGATTTTAAGGTCTTAGTCAAATTTTGTGATATTGCAACTGAACGAGTTTTTTTTAATTTATTTTCAATTTTCTCTTGCGTGACCAGTAACGCTGGATAATAATATACGTAGTGCTTCCGTAAGGATTTTGTACAATAACCTTCAATAAAAAGTGGACTATGTTTAAGTGGACACTCACTTTAATTTCATTCTACATAATTTAACTTTTATAGCAGCCCAAAGTATATTTTACTAGTTATTTATTGTATTTGTCTCCAACTCAAGATTCTCCAACAGGTCATAAAGTCCAATCATTTTGCAGTATTTCTGCTTCCAATGATCACAAGCCTGCTGCGATCTGGAGTCATCTGGACCCAGTTTTAAAGCTAATTCGTTCTGAATTTGACGTAAGAGACACTATTCATTTTTATTCAGACGGTCCTAGTACCCAATATCGTCAAAAACAAAATTTTTACCTAATGTATGTAAAGATTTTTGAATATAATTTCAAATATCTAACGTCGTCATTTTTTGAAACAGGCCATGGAAAAGGACCTGCAGACGGAATTGGAGGTTTTCTAAAAAGAACAGCTGACAGTATTGTAGCTCATGGTGAAGATATTGCAAAAGTATGGCAATTTTATGTAAAATGAAGAATGTCAGTAAAATTAAACTGTTTTTGATTGAAGAAAAGGATAATGAAGGCCAACAAAAATCTTTGCCTAAAAACATACTAGTGGGAACTCGCATGGTTCACCAGGTGTTCACCGATACTTACGGGAAGCTACAGAGAACTACAGAGAGCTTACAGAGAACTGAGCTGCTTTTGTGACAAGAGCCCTTCTGGTAAAAGAGTGTCTTGTTTATGTCTCAGTCCAAAGATCTATACACCAGTAACATAATATCGTGAAACAGGGAAAATTAAAACATTGGCCAAGCATTCTTCCCCGGATTCGGCGAAAGACGGCTTGACGTCGAAAATAACTGCTTTGAAAAATTCGTCAGACGATGATAAACCTTTTATTGCTATTAATATTGCCAAAGAATTAAAAGACGACCAATAAAAGAAAACGCTTTATATACGATAAAATTTATGGAGCTTCATCGGATGATGAACAGCCAGGTTCAAGTTATGACCAAACTACTAAGATTGTGTGTGGCGATTTTTTACTAGTCAAACTGTACGCTGACACAACCAACAAAAAAACATACACTTACGCATGCAAGACGTTGTCTGATATTGAATAAGATGGCGAAGTGAAGATAATGTTTTTACTCGTAGTGGATGAAAACGCTAAGCGTTTCTGAATAGACGAGAAAGATATTTCATATGTGGATGCTGAAGCTATAATTCAGAAATTGCCTACACCGGACACTGTCAAGAAGGGATATCGAACCTATTACGAATTTAAACAATCAGTAGACGTCTTTTAGAAGAAATGAGACTCTTAAACTTGTTACATTTGTTTCGATCTCAATTGTTTAAGTGAAACTGTTTAAGTTTTTTTGTCTTATGTTGACTAAATACGTAGGTACGGCTTTTGTTAACTTTCTCTAGCGTTACCATGACTTTTCTCTGGCGTTAGCAAATGTCATTTTTTTCTACGTTTTAAGAAGATTACTCCTTTGTTGTTTTTAATTTGTATTTTATTGTTTTAGATTTTGTTTAAAGAAGGTTCTATATAGCCGTAACTATAGCTTACTTAATACTTATTATTAAGCATTTTGATTTGTATTAAATTTAGGTCGTCAATTTGGACTAAAGTAACGCAGTGGATCTAAAAGTAACGGTTTTTTGCATTCTAATTGTAAAATCTAATTGTGGTTATGCTGAGGAGCTACATTTTAAGTTCTAATAAACGTTCCTTTTTAAAATTTAAGCAAATATGTATTTTTATTTACAAAAACTTTAACCTGAAAACAGTAACGCAGGAGACAGATTCTCTGTAGAAATCGCGAAATATATTAAAAAACTCAAAAAATTTGGCTTAAACATCGCGGCCAGTTACATCATTACATTATATATGAAATTGCGCTTGAGACAGTAGTTCGTTTGTTGAGTTTCCGTTAAAAAAATATTTTGAAATTTTGTTGCAAAATTTCGCCAAAAGAGTGTCTTAGAAGTAGATTCACCCAAATATCGTATTTACCAGAATCATGTCTAAGACTAATAACTAGTATCCAAGCCAATATAATTTTTCCTACTAATATGAATATATAATAAACCAGTCATGCTTATTTATCCCCCCGTATTTTCGTTAAACTACTTCTTTAGTTGAATGGCACCATCGCGATTGCGAATATTGCCAATGTCACGTAATAATGAGAATAAAAAAAAATGGGATAATTAAGATTATAAGAAAATTCCAGTAATTGAAGTAGAAAAATACACAATGGGGATCTACAGAAGACCCTCCTTTTGGTTTCTATTTGGAGACTGGAGAGTTAAACCGAAATCCATATCTAAAAAGGAATAAAACAAAACAACATAGAATAAATATAAACGGGACACAAGACAAAACATTTCACAGACAAACTTCATAGCAATGACACATATAACATAAAGTTACCCACATTGTTAAAACAACAGAACACATATAAGTAATAAGTATAAGGACCAAGGGCATCGCCAGCTTATGACTAAGGGGGGGGGGGGGGGGGGGGGCAATGGGGCAATATTATGGAGATTATGGAGGATAAAAAATATGAACGCCGAGAGCATGAAGCGTTACACTTTGGAAGTCTTTGCCTCGATGACGATTGTAATAAGAACGGTTCTAATATCAATGTATAAAACTTCACAAGCCCTCGACAGCACAATAACTAAATCAAACTTTTAAACACAGTAATAATTATTTATTTTAACAAAAATAATATTTCATTAAAACATAACCTGCGGGAATTTTTTGCAAAACTTTCAACCACTTTATCATTAAAATTATTTAGGTTTTTATTTATTATAGCTCTGTGTACACTCATCATGGCCAGACCATTAAGGCGATCTTCTGCCAGTCTTCTGAGGCTGCTAAAGGATCGCTCTACTGTACAGGTCGTGCATGGTAAAGTGATCAAAATTTTCAATGCTTTTTCCGTTTCGGGAAAGAAGGAATTTGTTTCTTTTAGGACATCACCAACTGTTAGATTTGTTAGATTAAGCCTATCGTGCCACAATTGCTGCCAAAGTTCGATTTCATTCTTTATGTTCGGTAAATCTTAAAACTGGGCAATAGATTCACAAGTTTGTTTCAGATTTTCAGTTGTCATCATATGCATCTGCGCCGGGTGTAACTTAGATAATGCGAATGATGGCGTGTTTTCTTCAGCAAAACGTACTTCAAGGGAGGTGATAATTGAATCCAAGTATGGTATTACTAAAGACCTCTTCCAGTATTCTGAAGGGCTTTCTGCTGAATGATTGCTTCTATGACGTTGTTTCCCCGTAATACGCGGCATTGATGTAATGTCCTCCTCCAGTCCGACTTTCTCCGCAACAGCAGTAGCTTCCTTTATAATTTCGTCTGTCACTTTTTCCGGATTTTCACGGTGGTTTTTAATTAAAAGTAAAATCCTTTTAACGTGTTCCGAGGCTTTGACCACGTCCAAAGCTACAGATTGGAGTACGTTGACAACGGGTTCCATCAAAGCCGAGTATTTGGCTACCAACATAATCCCGAGAATGAAAGAAATTCTGGAAGTAGCCGCATTCGGTTGGAAGGCACTTTTCCGAGTTGCACTATTTCCTTCCTGAGATAATGTTTGTAAGGCTTCCAGAATTACTGGAAGATTTTCTTTAAAAACTCTGATGGTTTTGTGTTTCTCACTCCATCTTGTCTCGCAAAGTCTGGAAATATTAGGTATCAACTTCCTCCTCAAAACGATTCCCGAAAAAAGTTTATAGTATCTTTGGTGGTTCCCATGGCATTTCTAATTTTAGGAAGCGAATTTAGATCATTGATAACTAGATTCAGTTTGTGGGACGACCAATGAAAGTAGAGGGCTTTGGTGTACTTTTTGCGTAAGATCGCTTGTACCCCTCCGTCTTTTCCTGACATCGTTGAACAACCATCAAAACCAAAACCAACGTATTTATTTATATTCAGATCTTCTTTTGTCAAAAACTCATCTATGCTATGTGCAATCGATTTCGCATCCAAATCTTTTAGCTCAATGAATCCGACTAACATTTCTTGGACTTCCTGTGTTTCTTCATCAAAATATCGCATCCCAATCGATAGTTGTTCAGTGCCAGAAATATCAGCTGTTTCGTCTGCTAGCACACTATATGCTGCTGCTTGTTTCACTTTTTTCATAATATCAGCCTTCATAACGCTTACACAAATACCAATAATTTCATTTTGAATATCCACTGAACGGTAGCTTGCATTCTTTTTCCCTTGCTCAATGTGTTTCTTTAAAATCAAATCTCCCGCGTCAATTCGCAGCCTGTATAAATCCTCGAGAATACCTTCACCATAATGTTTACCGCTCAGTGCTAAGTCGTGTGACCTGCAAAACGTAATGCAGGAAATAATAGATTTTATAATTTTGCGATTTTCTTCAATAATTCCCTGGGAATATTTGTTCAGTTGCAAATCGGCAGGCACACCTTCGAGAAAAGATTTAGCAGCTTTCAATGCCTCCTTATGGAAGTGGGTTTCAATGTGCTTTTTGCACTGCTCGTGTCGAATATCTTTGATACTTACAATAGTAAATAATTCCAATATGCCTCTAAATGAATTTGGATTTGGTGGGAACAACGTACAATATTTACAAAATGCTCCTTTTTGGCGCCTGGAATATACCAACCATAGAGAGTATGTTTCCAACCAAGAATAATTAAATTTTCTCTTTAAATATTTTGCATCTTCCGCAAAGTTATAGGTCGCGGAAGGGGACCGACAGTTTTCAATCAATTCCTTCTTCTTTTCGGTTGATAACATGTGTGCCCGTCCAACATATCGCCCGATATCACTTTCATTGCAGTCATCCATCAATGAATCAGGATTCGGCGCCAGATATCTAGAGGAACTTGGTCTAGGTAGTTCCTGCGGCTGAATATAACCTGTTGTGGTTGTGGTGACCGATGAAGACACATGCGATATTGTCGTTACTTTGTCCTGTTCATCGCTGTCGCTACTATATCCATCAGTTTTTTTTCGTTTCAAACTTCCTGCAAAACAAAACGCTTTGATAAAACTTTATGTAATTAATTAAATTTTTACGGGAGAGCAGTTTTGTTCAATTACTTATAAATATTAAAATAAATATTCAGTTGTATTTTTTAGCTTTATTTATATCAAGGATCTGTTTTAATTTGTATTTAATTAAACCACAAATATAATTTATGTTTTGTTTTCATAATTAATTACTGAAAACGAAACCACTGTTTAGTTAACGTTAAATTCATAGAGATTGAATCAATAAACTCGTTTTTAATAAAATAATAGTTTTTCTTAACATTTCCCTTCCACATAATCGATCCTTTCTTTCCACATCAAAAATATGCCAGATAAAATTAAAAATGATATTCTTAACGATTATTATACGTCTCTAGCTAGTATATCCGTTACCAAAGCTATTAGCTAAGAGAAATAAAATAAAAATACTAGCTCCAAGTCCAAGATTAAAGCAGTACATAACTTACCAAAAAATTTTCGGATGTCCATTTTGATAAGATTATGAATGGAGACACACTCAGAAACTTCACAACTCAACACTGAGATCTTATTATTTAATAAATATAAATCAATATTGACTAACACAGGCAAGCCGGTAGTCTTATATTCGCTTTCAAATTCGCTTGTTTAGCTTGTTTCATTGATCGCTTCCAATTAAAAAGTGACTCGCTCGCAGCGGCTCACGTCTTTATATACCCAAACGAACATCATACTAGAATGTACTGTAACATTCTACCTGGTCAAGTAACTGCTACCATATTCCAGAGAGTTCATTGAACAAGCGCCATCTAGCGTCGAGTAGCAATACTAGATTTTACAAGGATTGTAGTCGATTTATTCAACTATAGGTGTTTCTTATGAACACTTACAGATGGCATTGTCCACAAAACCAATTAAAATTGTATGCTCGTAACAATAACTTCTACTTTATTTAGGTATGCCGCATACAAATTATACAAAACTAACGTGAATGCTGGTGAACGGCTGTCGTAGAAAGAAATGCAATGCACACACACACCATACCTACCTACATATTTTTACACTGTTTAATGGCCTTGCGTTTTGGCAAATCTGATATAGTCGTGATGAAAATGGCGGCGATTTTAAAAAAGGATGTCAAAATCTTAATGTTATTCTGAATATTTCAATACTTTCTACAATATACATTAAACCTTGTGAATTTATTTACGTTTTGTCATGCGATGCGGAATTTATTAATAGGTAAGGAAGTCAATTGCTCGCATTTTGGTCGCTTTGCGGCTAGCTACATTTGATCTCTAGGGGGGGGGAGGGCAACTGCCCCCCCCCCCTGCCCCCCCTTGGCGACACCCTTGATAAGGACAGTATAATAATAATAATAGGCAAATTATCGTTTAATGTTATTTACAGAGACAAATTACAGAGGATGTTAACAAGAGGGGAATGGACTAAAGCCAATAAGTAAGTATTTGAAATTTGTAGGATCAAGAATAGAATTATATTATTATTTTTAATTTTATTATTATTAATTATAGAAGAACAGAATTAGAGGGGAATGGACTAAAGCCAATAAGTAAGTATTTGAAATTTGTAGGATCAAGAACATTAGAAGGAAGAATGTCATATAGGGAGAACAATAGTTCGGGATAGTTAAAAAATATGTGATCAGGAGTGCCGTCATCTAAACCACACTCACAGATCGAATGATCTCGAATATGAATTTTAGCCAACTGAACTGGAGTGCACGCATGTTTCAATCTAAGTCGGCAAATAGTAGAGGTGGCCTTTTTATTTGCATCTATATATGTAATGAACCAGGGTTTACGGGGAATTTAAATTTGGATGTCGCCGTAATACTTGCCCTTAACTAATTTAGAAATCAACCGTTCCCGGCTCTAAGCCTCGCATCAACCTAGGTTTAGCCGAAGACCTCAGGTCGTGACAATAAATGGTATAATTCTCCGCAGAGAGCCATGGGAGATTGCATGCTTAGCACAAGAATCGGCAGATTCATTGCCTGCAATGCGGCAATGGCTAGGGATCCAAGCAAGGACTATTTTAAAGTTATTCTAAGAACAGCAATAAAGCTCTTCTCTAAGTTTGATAATAATCGGGAACCTTGATTTAGGAGTGAAAGGGGTTGGACATAATAGCCTGGAGACAACTAGCGGAATCTGAAAATATAAGAGTATTACGAAGGTTATGAGTTATACCATATTTAATTGCTTCTAAAATAGCTAACGCTTCTTCAGTACAAACAGAAGATTGGGGAGGAAGTTTTCAATTGAGGACAATTCTAAATGATGGTAACCAAACAGCTGCACCAACACAACTGAAGTTCGACAATTTTGAGGCATCTGTGTACATCGTTGTTCAGCCAGACCACTAATTAGACATTTTTTTTTTTAAAAAATCGTAGGAGCATTGGACAATTTTTTTTCCAATATCAAAGTTTAATAGTGCTGAAGGGCGGAAAATAAGGTCAACATAGGAAACTGAGAAAGGAGGCTGACATAGAAATTAGAAATTGAGACACTTGTACAGAAAGGCAGGAGAAATTTCAAAGACCTTACTAAACATTGCGAAATTTGCGAATCATCACTTGAACGGCGAAGATCACAAATGGGAGAAATACTGCGTTTCTACCTGAAGAACATTTACCGGAGAGCATTTCGTTGCACATAAAATTAGGTTTCACTATTAATATTCAAAAGAAGGTTGGGAATCTCAATCTGTTGTCTTTACTAAGAAAGTAGTTAGTAAAGACAACAGATTGACATTTAGTCTGTAGCCAATGAGAGACCATGATCTGATAGTCAGCTATCAAGGTAGAAAAGGGCAGAATTTAAAAGATAAGAAATGTCTAAAAGGGACTGAGAGGTATAATATATTATACAATGTCATCAGCATATTGGAGAATTTGACGAAAGCAATTAACGGAGCTTTCTAAATCATACGTATAAAGACTACATAAAAGGGGACTTAGGACCGATCCTTGAGGAAGACCTTTCCATACATGCCTAGAAGGGAGATGGAAATTATGGTATGTTAGACAAAATATTAAATATGAAGCGCACCATTCTCACAGCTGTAACAACTTGTGCCTGAGAACCGGAAGAAGAACGTTATCATATGCTGAGGCGATGTCAAGAAAAACACTAGCTAGGTAAGCCTTGTTAATGAAAGCCAGATGAATATATGTTGTAAATAAAACATGTTATAAATAAAAATGAAAAATAAATATACTTAATAAATTATATATATTCAAAAATGATACAAACTTTGTTATTGAAAATAAAAATTCTTTATTTCTTACACCATTTTTAATTTAGTTAACTATTAATTTAATTTGTTTTAATATTAAATTTGTAACAATAAAACTATTTCCTAACAAATTATTGAGGTATTAGCTTAAGTAATACGTATTCATTTCCGAAATCGGAAAGATGATTGAAGCTTCACCACAATAAAAACTTAATAGGCATAGCAACTATAATTTTAAACTAGAGACCGGGTTGTCACAAAAGTTACACTATTTATATTATAAAATACTAATGCAGTTAAGTTTTATTTTCGCTCCACTGTATGACACACATTATCTTTTGTTTGATCTTAAGTTACTGTTTAAAATAATTACCGTTCCTAAATACCACAGCCTTTTTTTTAACATTATACGTTAAGCTAACTCGGTCTCCACTAAATGTTAATCATAAGTATTATTGTCTAATAACTAGTGTAACCACCATTTTGTTCGATAACAGCTTGCATGCGGGAACGCATTGAATCTATAAGATTTTTACACAGATTTGTCCCGTGAATACTATCCCATATTTTTATACAATGAGCCTCTAACGCTTCTGGAGTTCGCTCATTCTGATTATCCCAACGTTGGACGATAACACCCCATAAATTTTCTATGGGATTTAAATCCGGCGATCTAGCAGGCCAAGGAATAACACTGGGTACCACCTGGGGGGGTATTCACAAACGTCGGAAGCTTTCCGTGGCGGAAAGGCCGATCGTCGAAAGGCATAAATTCAATCCGATGGCTTGGATTTGTGAATACGACTATATATAATATGATATAGTTATAATATAAATATAATACAATTTCGGATTTGTGAATCGCGTATAGACAAAATCACCGAAAAGTTTCCCGTCGGATACGGAAAGCTGAGTTTCCGTCGTTTGTGAATAACCCCGCTGGTACCCGACTGGGTAGTCTGACTAGTTCTTCCGGGTCGGCTGCACTCATCCGTCCCCACATGTTAATTGTTATATCGTCGTACCCACAAACCAACCGTTTTCCTCTGAAACAAAAATGCGAAATATATAGTAATAAATAATTAAAGAATTTATATACACACTAAATAACAATAAAATTATAGAAAAGATAGGAAGATATGTAAGAAAAAACTACTTACGTTTACACCAGTCTCTAGCAATTTCTGACAAATTTTTGCCTTCATTATGCAAAGCAATTAATTGCGATCTTGTAACTAGGTCAATTTTAGAACGCGAACTCATGTTTATGGAATAATTTAACAGTTTTAACTATAAAAAGTCAAGAAGAAAGGCAATCGAAAAAGAAACAGCTAACAAACGAAACGAACGAACGTAACTAAGTCTTTGCAAAAAAACAGTCTAGCATTTTTAAAAATTTAGTCTACCTTACCCTCATGAGTTTGAAATGCTAAACGTATTACTTAGAAAATATACTGAACATAAAAAATAAATAAACTGGTAATTAATTTCGCTGCTTGAAGAAATGTTTGATGGTCGTATGGTGTGAAAGGCGGTCGTCACCCCTGATCATCTACGGATCTCCCGTTCGATTTCGCTCAATAAAATTTGTTTTTGATTGTTTTTAACAAATTGACAAATATTGTCTTAGTTTGGATTTTCGTAACGATGTCACTGCTCTGTAAGGCCGACTTGCACCGGTCTGGACCTAATAAAATAAAATAATGTCCTCTTGTTCTAGTAGGATGTGGATAAGATAAACCCACAAAAATGGAGATTATAATTTTTCGTATTTTTAATGTAACGCAACGCCATCTAGTAAGAACTTGGTGAACCAATGACATTTATAGATAACTGCTATTACACCACGAGTAGATAGATGACATCAATTCTCACCTCATATCATTTTGTTTCTGAACTATCCATGCACTTTTGCAGCCCACTGTACTTGTTGCAAACTGCATTTTTACATTATTTTAAATATTAAAAAAAAAAACAAAAAAGGTCTGACCACATTGCAGGATTCGAACCCGCGTACTTCGGCGTAGTAGAGCTACACTCAGCCACTGTGTTATTGAGAAGGTACACTGCCTGCGAAGTTTAAAAAGTTTAGAAGTTTTAAGTGCGTGAAAGACGGCGAAAATGATTTTTCCCAGAATTGAGACCTAGCTAGATCGATTTCTCGCCCCCTTCAACCCTGTATTGTAAATTTCATCGAAATCGCTAGAGCCGTTTTCGAGAAAGCCATATAATAATAAGATAAAAAAAATAGATAGGTAGGTACAAATATTGCTCATTTAATGTGATAGTGGATTAGATTAATTTTAACTCAGTTTAACTTATTTAAATTTTGTTTTAATTTTAAAAAAAGAACAAATTGTAATGCTCGGAGAATTATGGTAAAACATGACCAGTTTAAATTTGTTATATAATATTCTGTAACATTATTCTGTTTTAAATGTTATTTTTTGTGATATATATAATGGAGCTATAGAATTAGTAATTTTATCTAGAAATCTCAATATTTAAAACTGACAGTTTTCGAGCGAAGCAAGTGTGCCGCGGCAGCGGCCGGCGAAGCGCCAGAAATCCGTTTTATACAGAATTGAGCAGTATTGAAACAGGAGTCCGCACTCTAAAGAGATAGTTGAAGTTGAGAAATTTAATCTCGAAACATCTGTATACTATATTCCTTCATCTCGTTTCATCTTTTGCTGTTGGTATATCTATATATTGCAATCTTATATAAAATAGTAGGTGTATTTCCGAGTTATTTCCGAGTTAGTAAGAGACGTCGCGTAATTGCACCAACTCCATTCACTGCGCCGGATGCACAGGATGTGACGGCATTGTCAGGATGACAGCTTGTCAAGTTTATTTATTTAGTTTATAGAAAATGTTATTTTTCATAGCACAACCTATTATTTTAAATGATTGGTTATTTTCTTTACTGTCTTAAAATTCGTCTTAAAATGTTTTATAGCTAATATCTTTTTAATGAAGGAGTAAAATTTTATTGTATAACATTATATTTTTTATTAGCATTTCATAGCAATTTTGTCTATATTTTCACCAATTTTGAAGTGCCGCTAATTGCGTCCCTTATTTTTTGTATTATCTTTTATCTAGTAATTCGTAAACCATACGGTGGGTTTGGATTTAGTAGAAATGAAACAATAATGACATTAAAATGTTTTTTATTAAATCTACAATATTATTTCAAAGAATAATACAAATATATTAAATGTACTGATTAATGTGTCACTAAATTAACACTGTCAGAAAAAATGCCGTTGTCCAGCATTTTGAGTTACTAATACAGCACTGAATCTAAAAATGTTGACATAGAGATACATTGCCACAAGTCTTTTTTATTTTTTTACATATACCTAGTGTTATTCTAACAGAAGGACATTGTTCTAATATTTTCCGAATATTTATTTTATTGAAAATAACGATAGGTATAATATTTGGGAAGATAAGAGCGAAGTCTGCATAAGGTCCAACGCAGACAATGGACTGGTCATTAATTACCTACCTACTTATTAATTTGAGGGCGAATAGAAATCGGTATAGCAAATAGGAACGAGGAACGCGGCTTACTTTTCAAGAACCAGTAAAACTCCATAAAGGAGATTACTGTACATAATATTATAGTATGCTAACTAAGAACCGCCGTGTGTGGCTCGTTAATTTAATTTTAATATCAAGTACCATGCATTTTATATACAGTCCGATCTGCCAATATTCGATTAATAACTTTTATATATATCTATCTATATAAGTGCGTTTTTAAACATGGTGCTTATTAGTTATTATACGGCTTGTGTGAAAAAAAGTAAGCCACAGATTGTCCAAGGTCTGCGTTGGCTGGTCTAAGTGATGTGCAATCTTTGTCATTTCTATAATTTTGTCTGTAAGAATAAACATAAGTACAATAAAATATATGTATTTCGATACGTACAATTATTCGTTAATATGTATCTTTGTTAATAATGACCGATATTCATAACTCAAACGGTCACTAGCATGGTACCTAGCGTCTGTACTTATAGTCAAAGATAATTTTTAAAGAATTTATGAAAATACCAATGCATTGTAGGAAAACACCTTTAATATATAGTTTTATTTATTTGTACTTATTCATTTCAAAAATCTTTGACAATCGCCCAGTTAAATATTTTGAAATAAGTACCCACTTACCTAAATAGTAACTTTCTTATGTCATTTCTGTCCTGTGGTCACACGTCAGGTTCTACAGTACTTAAAATGTCAATATCATAATTTTCAACAAATTTAAATTCTACAGATTCAAATTAAAATGGATCCACCTAGGCACTTACATATAATATGATAGTCCTTTATAGTTTAATAATACTCGCCTCTAGATATGTTTTTGATATGTTTTTAAGTCGTGATGCAAGAGCACTAGTTTAGTTATACATGTACGAGATTTACTAGAGACATTTTGCTACAAAAAAGAAATAGATAGGTAGGTACCCTTTATAATTTTTTTATAATTTTTAAGGGGAACTAGCATATAAAGAGCGAAAATTATAATTAAACTATAAGTACATATTTAGAATTTAGATATTTTTGGTGAATGGTTTCTTTTATACTTTTGGCTTTTATTATCGTGTTTCAAAAATAAACTAAATAAGATAACAAAAACATTATAAATGGTAGGTACGGTACAGTGTAGGTCTTAATGTCATTCATACATTTCAGTCATTTCAATATACAGAACTTACGCATATCAACAATACATACATAAATGGTATTGTCCACATCTTGTGGCCCTATTGATTTTGGTGGCTACAGATTGATATAATAGTATTTTCATAAATATAAATGATATTGACTTCATTGACGTTCAACCATGAACCTGCAACGTCAAATTAATATTCATTTTTCAGTCAAACGATGTTATACAATTAATACTGTACTTATGGTCAACAGGGATCTAATTTATAAACATCTATCCTTTCATTTATCTATGTATATGATGAGTGTTTAGTATATTTTATGTTAATATTAGGAAGGAAGACACGATTATCACGTGATTTTCAAAAACAACAATTGCACATCACCGGGTATTGTAGAAAAATATGAATATTTGTCTAATTAGCTTTTAATATCATATCTAATACGTTTATAATAAATTCATCACTTTGTAATAAAATTAAGCCTAATGAGGATACAAACACTGAAAGCTAAATGATAATGATAACATTTAAAAATATACTTATTTTATATTTAAAACAGATAGAATCAGAGTAGTCTCAAGTCATTAGAAAAATATAATTGTAATTTGTTTACCTCAATTTCCTACTATAATGTTAATGTTCCTTTTTGTATACTTTTTATATTTAAGTGTAACATATATTTAATCTAGATAGAAATGAGGTCAACCGTCCACCGACCGGCTTTTCTGTCATTTACAAGAGAACTGAACCAGCATATATAAGAATAATATTATTTTAAGAGGAAGACGGTAGGAATTAGAAGTGATAACCTACTTTCAATATCATACTATTAATACCAATCAGAAAAGTTACAAAAGCAATTTGTTTATTTTTTCCGAATTCTCTCGGAGCTTTTAGAATTACCCATTGCATGACATATTGGTATGTAAAAAGGTCATGGACCTCGAAACATAAGTTCCCAGAACGAGTTAAAAAAACCCAGGACTGTTTTTAAAAATATCCAGGATGACTCAGGAATCTCAGGATACTTTCAGATACTATGACATGTCCTGGGGAAACTGGATGGTTGTCAACCCTATACTATATCACACAATGACGAACGCTGGAGCTCCCAGTAACACCTCATCTCAAAGATAATTTAGAAAAGTTCGTTTTCTAAATTAACCTGACCGGCACGCTTAACTACCCAACCTGCAGTCAGCATGTGACAGCCAAATATCACGCGATATCTGCATTCAAAACGGGAATTCGTATAATATAACTTGTATAGTGGCGCTAAACCTACCACGAAAAGTGCATTTTACGGTCATGGCGCAATAGCCACGCAATCGTTATACACGATGACAATTTATTACAATTAGTCACCAATTGCCCAGAGATCGCGTGGCTGTCACTGTATGCAAATTTTCAGGTAATAACCCCGCGGGAAAAAAATATTGCAGATGCAATAACCATCGTCCCAACGAGATAGTCATAGTCATAATTACAAGAAAAAACAGATTGATCTTTGGAGTGGGGGAAAGCAGCTGCCTCTTGTATACCTACGCTCATGGGTATATACATGTATAGGGCATCAAATACCAATAATGTATCTACAGATTCCGAATTTATAACATCGCACACTCAACTATCTGGATTTTTAATTATTCTCTTTGTATTTCTCTCATGTGATTTACACTATAGCATAGGTTTTCAGTGGACGGTGACCTCTATACAATACATACACACATAAAATTGTTTTTTTTAAAATGAATTTTATATATGTAAGTACATAGTCTTATATACGTAGTGTTCATATTTTCAAAGCAAATTCTTTTAGACTTAAGCATTTTTTATATGGTATAATGACTAACGCCATAGAAAATTATCTAACAATACTTAGTTCTTTGTAATACACAATGATAAATATATTTCATTTTTTAGGTACTTGCACATACGTATTTCTTATAAGAAAAAATTAAATAGCTATGTTAGTTATAAGAAATATACCTACATAAAATTATATGGAATTTAAATTATTACAAAACGCTATATAACATAAAATTATCAAAAATAATTTTCTAACACAATTATTAAATAAATGATATCTATATATATAGATAGGTATTTGTTACTTAACGATATTTGTACAAATAAATATTTTCTAAACTTACTTATAACGAAAAATGAACCACCATAGCAACCTTTATAAATTAATCAAATTACACTAAAAATATTGTAATTATGCCCACTTAAAATACAAAACAGTAATTTTCGTGTTATGTATAGGTCGACCATTACGTATTAGGTAGTCCTATTGATACAGTTAGAAAAGAGATTTTATAAAAATAAATACTTACTACTGAAACAGGGTTAGCATATCAATATTTTCGCAATACTCGCAATCTGATACTCGTATCAGGTTAAAAACGCAACGCCACGTTGTTCAAATTCTTACAAGAAAATATTTGTAAGTAAGTATATAATAAATTATTGTAATCGAAATTAAAGTTCATTTTATTTTACCCAAAAGTAAATGTAGGTAATAAAAGTTTAGTTCATAAACTGATTAATGATTACCCTTTATTGAAAAAATACTTCAGTTAAATTTCGAGGGTTGACCTGTCGTTTCATAAAATCAACCGAAGTTCACGAAAGTAATAGTTATCTTTAGAATATCACGACTGTTCAAATGACAAAATAAAAAAGATTGATTACATGTTCTAACTAGTGATGTGCCGGATCGTTAAAAATGTATATCCGTGGATACGGATCCGAATACGGATATTTGGTGTCAAGATCCGCGGATACGGATGCGATCTTAACTTTATTACTCGATCGGTGTCGGTGCGCGTGACCTTGAAACGATAGTTGACACCACTTGACGCTTTGCGTGACAGGACATGTTTCGACTTATATGGAATTTAATTTATGTATTGAAAATTAACAAGGTAAAAGGTCCGTAAAAGATCCGCCAAAAAAGTAACGGATACGGATACAGATTTGGATCTTTCTTCTCCCTCGGATATCCGCGGATACAGATACGGATATCCGGCACATCACTAGTTCTAACATAACAAAATTTACAAAATTTTGTATTAGATTTATTAAAGAGTTTAGTTTAAGAGTATGTTGATGGTGTGTATTGGACTTACTTTAGTTAATATTACTTAACGGTAATCACACAAAACAGTTTTTTAAATATTTCAACATTTTAAGTTCAGTAAAATCTATAATTTCCGTGTTTTAGTCCCAAATTAACCCGCGAGTTTAGTAAAACTTTTATAAAACCGAGTAAAGTGTTTTTTCAGTGTCGTTTATGTGAGAAATAAAAAAAATCGTTATATTTATTACAGAAGTATATTACGGTGCTCATTTTCCATTAAAAGGTTACTGTGGTCATCGCGTTTGAAACTGAAATAATGTTCTTTTGAACCAGCCTATGTATGTATATTGAAACCAAAAACGCTTCAACCTGTCGTATTAGATGCATGTTGTAATTATGTCATAATACTAACGAAACACCGTACACCGTATCTACTGTTTACTTCCTCCTCAGCGGTCCTTTGAGCCACTCGTCGTCCGCTAGTAGAGCTCGCGACATTCCTGGTTCTTGTGCGGTGGTCTCCAAAAATTGACGCATAAGCCTGTAAGTAAATTAACTGAATGTAAATTAACTGAAAGCTGCTAACACAAAAATAAGCCCATCTTTACACATGGCGAGCATTTCCTAGAGTACCTCGGGTATAGCTATTTTCAAAAATGTTGAATTTGCAAATTATAAAGATTTCAAACTATAAAAATATATGCTATTTAATAATCTTCTCGTAATTATTCCGGCCATTTGATACACGATCTATTTTAACCCGCTGTATCAAAAAATCTCAAACAATTGTCTAATTTGTAGTAATCTAAATGTCGTACCATTCGAGGCATATTTGGTAGTGACCAGTGACTATAGAGAGTAATACAAAATATACCAAAATAATTGTCTTGGAATGGGTGAGATATTTCGGCAATTAAACATTTTAAAAAAACATTATTCGTCATCCACATCTTATTTGCAAAAAAAGCCAAAGTGCGAGTCGTACTCGCGCATCGATGGTTCCGTACCACCATAAGTCGGATTAAAAAGAAAACTTTGCAGTTGAAAAACATGTTCTCTCATAGTCTCCAACAGCGAATGCAACTTCATAATGGCAAATAACTACAAATTAACGATTTTCGGGATTTTTTCTTTACTTGTGGTCAACGGAAAGTACCCTACAGGGTTTGATTCTCTTATGAGTGTCAATATATGCCACATAAACAACAGTATCTTTTAATTGTGTGGACTTAGAAGTTTGATTTTTCACAACTTCAAGGGTTTGCAGACCTGAGTATTTGATATTAATTTCAACTTGATACTTCCACGCGTTCCTGAGAAAAAGGATCTTGATATACAGACAGACGGACAACGAAGTGATCCTATAAGGGTTCCATTTTTCCTTTAAGGCACGGAACCCTAAAAATACTCCGCTAACCGACTTGCATGTTGCGCGATCGGCATTTGCTGTATTTACTGCTGTTTTCTCTATTTACTGCTAATTTGTCTGGTTGATTCTAGTTGATAAACCAAACTGTTAAAGCGGTCCATAAATTATCTTAAAACGTCCAGGGTCATCTACTTGTTGTAAATTTGAAACAATCTAAAAAATAGTTGGAAACTTGTTTAAATGCCTTTAGAATGAATAAGTAGAGGAAAAGGTGGTATTGTGGCCCCTGCAGGTATATTGGCCCCTTGGATATTCATAATTTAGAAACATTCGATCGATATTTTGCGTGTAACGTGGAGCTCGTGTGATAGTTATCGAATTAGTATCAAGAAATCTGTGAGAAATAGTTACGTTCTTTTGTTATTTGAATCAGTCGAAACATGCAACTGCCAAACTTTTAAAACCGCTCTGCATTTTATTCGTTTTTTCTGGATTTAAACTAAGTTTTACCTTTGGTGATTTGGACGTTGTGTTTGACAAAACTTTGCCTTCTAGATTTTGAAGGTAATAATACAAAAATATCTGATAAATATCTGTATTATGGCTTGTTTACATATTCTTCAATACTTGTAATTTGGCCCCTTCGTATTGTTCCTATTATGGTCCCGGGGGCCATATAACACATATGACCGGTATATGACTTCTGTATTTTTTAAACTTCGTTTTCACATGCTTCGACAAAGCCTGCTATCCCCATCTTCAACGAAAAGAGCGACATCTCAACGAACTTACGAACGAAATTTTCATTTGGTTGGCATCTCAACGAACATGAGATGCCAACCAAATGAAAAAAGCAATCGAAGCTGTAAAGACAAATGTCATGGGCTATAAAAAGACTGTAAAAATGTTTTCTATGTGAAGATCCATTCTAAACGGATTAGTGAAGGACTCTCTCTCAAGAATCTTACTTAACAAGAGTTACTTGTGCATAAACCTTCCACTTCGCTTCCTAAAACGACTCTGAATATGACAACAATATCAATTCAGATACAGTACCTGAAAGCTTAGATACGGCTGCATAATTAGGA
This sequence comes from Zeuzera pyrina, assembly GCA_907165235.1. Taxonomy (NCBI): domain Eukaryota; kingdom Metazoa; phylum Arthropoda; class Insecta; order Lepidoptera; family Cossidae; genus Zeuzera; species Zeuzera pyrina. Next base: position 19,444,145 of record OU015624.1, read on the forward strand.
GGAAGAGGAGTGGAGTCAGTGCCAGAGTTGCAATTTGTAGCCTCATACAGCCCATGCAGGTCTTGAGGTAGAATATTGTATCTGTGCTTTTTGCTGTTAAGTTTTAATTAAAGACAATGTATTTAATATGGCCCCCAGGGCGCCATATAACCCTCACTTGATCTCAAGTTGCCAAATTTCTTATTGTTTATAATAAATATATTTTAGATTATTCTGTGGTAATTTCATTTATTTCATAGTAAGGCATGTATAGGCCGATGAATAAGGAGCACTGTAACGTGATTATTTGATTTCTAAGTCTAGTATTATTTAAACAAAGTAGGGGGTCATATTACCACCTTCTCCTCATTAATTCCAATATAAGGAACGATATGGCAATAAGCTAGATGACTACGATCATCCCTGTAGCCCGGACTAGAGAATAAGGCTATAATATCCTAGTATAATACTTTAATAGTTACCGGTTGGCGGAGTTTAATGGCATACCGTCGTGAGATTGTACAAGCTCAGGATGGTCACCGATGGTGTCTGTAAGAGCTGCAATCATTACTTCTGCAACGACAAAAACATCCATAAAAACTATTTTTTCAGCTACAATTGGATCATAATAACATAATACTCTATGATTTTGTTAGGTATCAGTTCTTCCAAGTATAAGAATATAATATGTACAATGTACATAATATATTAAATTATATTTTCGAATTTCAAATCTACTACCGATTCGAAAAATGAAAAAACCTAAGATCTACATTTTTTCAACATAGCTTCATCAGAATTTCATTATTTACAATGTTTTTTTAAAGCCAACGTATGAGACAAGTATAAAAAAGTCATCCCCAAAGTATATATCCTATTATTATAACATTGTTTTGACGCATCCGAGGGAACAACGCGCTAGCGGCGTCAAATATGTGGAGAAACGTTCATTCATTGAACAATCCTTGTTTTATATGTTCTTATAGTGGCCTTAAAGATAAATAATCTTTTTTTCATAATTTATACATAGCTAGAATAGAATATAAAAAATATGTGGAATGGTTCACGTATCATAAAGATTGCACTAAATATATAATATATAATAGTGTAAGTATATAATTAATTAAATTTTTTTTAATTCTCAATTTAATTCCATTTATGAACGTTTAATAAGAGAAATAATTACAATTATTTCCATTTTCGATGACGTTACACATAGAGGCTACAAGAGCAAGGCAGCGAGATTTATCCATTCGTCGTATGACAATATTGTAGATATCCTAGAAATTTATTTTTTTAATTATTTTAGATCTCATACAATTATTTTAGATCATATAGTATAAAATTATGTACATAATTTTAGATCATAAAAAAACACGATTGAACTTTTCTTGATAGAATTTTTTAAGAATGAAGGTTCTATTTTAAAAAAAATTTCGCCTATTAATTACTTCGAAATGGGAATGGTTGTATCTATAATATTTTTGTTTATTTGAACATTACAAATAGAAAAATATAGTAAAATGAAATATTATTTTGTTCATCTGTTTTTATTTTCTAGAGATTTTATTACTCGGCGCTTACGCTTCTTAAATTGCGCCCTCTAACATGCTTTCTTCTTTTTTTACATACGAATATAAATAGTGCTCCCACTCGCACAATTTCTTGTCAATTGCCGTTTATGCAGGCTGATAAACTTACCTAAGACTTTTTTCTCAATTGATCGTGAAATGTGGCCTCTTTCTGCTTCTAGATTCAAGAAAGTCATGAACCGTTGTGTCGCGGCGCGAGCTGAGGCCGGGTCCCGAGACAGGGACTGGGAGAACATCATCTGGAAATTATATTGTTTATCTAGGCGCTATTTTGCGGAAAACAATCCCATTTACTCACAGATGTAGCTGTAGTTTTCTACAGGGGTTCAATAATTCACATATCGACAATACATAAAGATAAACTATACTTGCTTCTAAACGCCTATAAGATCAATCGATTTGAATTTTTTTAACACAAAATACATTAGAGAAAAACAATAACACATCTCGCAAAATTTATATAAGTTCATCTACGATGTGCATAGATGAAATTACCAATCATAGTAGACATATTATCATGTAGAAATGTTATACACAATTAAATTACTTCCAATGATAAACTAATTTATATCGACACTATAGTTAGTTAAATAATAACGTATACATAAACCTATCATTTAATCGAATTCAATTCAAAGACTCGCTCGTTGGTGTGGTGAAATATGCTTTCTAAGTCCAGCTCCCGGGTTCTAGCCCCGGTCATTAACTTGACCAAAGATTGGAAAGTGGCTTACAATCTGGGTGTTACTGCTACTCTGCGAGCTCAACTAATTGGTTGTGAGGAGTTCAAGCCTAGTGCTTGATTAGGGATCACGCAACTTGTGTAATTGCCTGGAATTATTTGGAACCTTAACCTCAGCAAATTTACCTCTCAGCGTATACATAAGTTACAACATTGAAAGCGAAAGACAATAGGAACAAATGATATAGAAAGAGATAGTTATCTGCGAAGAGTTGCGCTTCAAATATACACGTAATATGTCGCTTGCACTCGACTTTATTCTCTGTTCTTTTCAACCATCATTTCAGATATTTAATATTTTTTTGTTATTAATTTATGAAATAAAATGAAAATATGACGATTTTTTATGTCCGTATGGTAAGTATATAATACTTTCACCCTTTTTTTAACTTCGATCCGCGATTTTTTAACTTGGACTCCTGATTACACAACTTAGTATTTTAGAAATATTAACAAAACGGCAGAAATGCTCACTTACGCGCTGTTATCATGCAACTAGAACAAATTACAACAATTGTCTTAATTTAACTGCCTCGGGTATCGCACACTAGTACGGTATCTACCTCTTTTATAATATATAACATCATTGTTTGCTGCTATGACATTAAATAAATTTAATAAAAAACTAATTTAGTTCTTAAAAGCTGCGGAACAATATCTATGAAGAAGGTTGACCTTTAATCTTTTTACCTTGGCTAGCTGGTAAATAATTTCTTCGAGAGTGTATTCAGTGTATAATGTGTCGTATGCTTTCAATTTTTCCATCATCTCTTCATACTCTTCCTCACTGAAAACGGGCTCCTCACGGTCGTAGTCCGAAGTGCCTGCAATATGAATAGAAATACACACTTGAACAGAAATTATTGATATTGTGAGTAACAAATTGTTAGTAGGGAAAAAAATGTATTAGGTAGTAGGTAGTAATTACATAAATTAGTGAAAATACGCTGATCATATGGTGACTCGCAACGTTATTTTTATAGACAGTAAAAATTCAATGTATGTTTATTAACTTTTGCTTAAGATCAATGTTGTTTTATAGAATAATATAAGTACTTTTTGTATTTTAAATGCTTATTTGTTTCATATATTATATGGACAGTACAACTGTGAATACCACAACGAACTAGGGTAGTCACGTATTATTTAGAAAAATACGTTTCCTAAATTGACCTGACCGAGGATCAAACCCAAAACCCCGGCTTGGAAGACAGATGCTATGCTGCCGCGCCAACAAGTCAGTTGGCTAAACATATACACATATCCACACTCGATCACACATTAACATGTATACCCTTCATAAAAATTTCATAAATCTTATTATGCATATATTAAATTAAGTGCTACCATATACAGTGTTTAAAATTACATTCAGTCAATGTGGAAAACCGGAATATCCTAATACAAGCCTACCCTTTGTTTAACAGAATATCCCTAAATTAATTAATGTAAATTAGTTTAAGATAAGGAATAGTCATTTATATTTTTTTAATTACTTTGTAATGTTACAATCTAATAATATGAATTGATGGACATATCAAAAGTAGACAGATACTTACTTATAACATTGTACTGTAGCATCGGATCAAATTGTCTCTTCACTATATCTTGCCGGAGATCACTGTAGATAGGTAGAGCAGGGAGCGGGGAGAGATGGTTGTTAATTTCCCAAGGCCTATTTACGTCCTGGCCGCTGAACTGGAACGATTGGAGCTGAGGCAAATTGTGGTATTGGTAGTCCTGAAAACGTTTTGATCTTATTATTAGACTGGAACGGAAACGTTAAACGGATGGATGAGAAACATCAAAACAGACTTAATAAAGCCAATTAGTTGATGGGAACATCAAAAATATAAAATCAGAACGTACTAAGTGTATGTACCTGCAGTGGGTGTACCAAGCAAGACTTAGAATGTAAGATAATATCTTGTTGATCTTTAAATTGTACACCAATTGCAGTACAATCGCATCATTTACAGCAACCACATCAGTTTCATATACTCGTAGTTGCGCAATAGGTACATTACAAATTCTACGTACTGCATGTACGTCTTACACATAAACTACGCCTGAATATGTGTGACTCAGCCTTAAATGTCATAGGAGCACTCCAGGGGGCCTAGACGAGTGGCTTAATTGTCGTATACGCTAGTAGAATAGAGTGACAAATACCACATGATCTAGCGTAACAAATTTTAAATTGGTAATCAAATGTTTTAACTTTCTATTACTTAAATCAAACGAAATGTAAATTCGTGTGAAAACCGTCGTATCGTAGCTAAATGCCACTTTTGACGACAATAACTCCAGCAATTGTTTTGATTTTATGAAACGTTTACCACTTGTCTAGCCGCCCTGGTTTTGTCAATGGGCTGTATAGGCCGCCGCCTATTAGGGTCGGCAGATTTCAGAGGGCGATTGATTTCAGGGGGCGGTGAATTTAGAGAGCACTGAACTAATAAATTATTGGTACTTATTAAATACATACTGTTAGGTAGCCTAAGTAAATAAATATGTGCAAGCAATTAAGAAAGAGGGCAAAAAGTCAAGTGCCCAATGGCTTACATTAAAGAAAAGTATAAATTCGGCGCTGCATAGGAGTGAAATTAGAATTGTAACAGGTATTTTGGAATAGTGATTTTTGTAATTTCTGTCTATTTTTCTTTTTAGTAGTAGTATTTTTATGTAGAAGAAAGTGTGATCAAACACACCGCTTAAGTAGTTTCATACTACATAATTTGATATTTACAAATGACTAATGATCCTTTATTATCAAAATATACAACAACTACTAATGTTTTAATGAACAGTAGTCTTAATCAGTCAGAATTTAGTAATAAATTCGTTGTTCATAAATTTGAAATCTAATAAGTAATAGAAACTAATAATAAATAATAGGTCATAGAGACTACTCTAGGAGAATCGTAAAATCATTATAATACTTACACAGGATTTAACCCGTATAAGACCAAATTATCAAAAAGTCTTTGTATAAGACCACATATAAGACTAACAAACTCAGAGGTTGTTATGTTCGAACAACCTCTAAAATCGCTTATTATTTACTCTTGATTATATTTCCTATCATGATAATTTTGTGTATGACGAGGAAAGTTAAACCACTTAGCCAGAGTTCTTAAAAGTAATAAGGATTCGCGGATTCAGCGCACCATACAATTTTCAAAGTTAATAAGAGGTCAAGGAAAACCGCGAATTAACTTAATTAGGTCGCGGATCAATTTAATTAACTAGATGAATACATACATTTATGCATATGACATGAACTTTTTTAGAAGCCCTTTAATTAGACAATTAGGGCACTAAAATTTACAAATTCCTACTACATTTTTATGAGTTAAAGACAAATATAAAAACATCAATTTTATTAAATTGAAATCAATTTATTTTGTAGCGTGTACAAATTAATTTGCTACATATAGGTATGGAATAAGTTTTTTTGTAAGCCTTAAAAAACTAAACTTAAAGTTCCGGCACCAAAGCGGGACCGCTTCAAAAGCAAACAGTGCAGCGTTCCAGAACTTTCTCAAGGAGGCTAGGGTCCGTACACAGAGTAAAAACAAAGCGTCCGTAGGGGTCAAAGATTTAACAAATCTTCTTGATCCGTTTAAAAAAAATAAGCCCAATTTAGTCACTAAGAGATTTATCCTAGATCTTAGATAAAAAATCTAAGTCCTAGATAAAGTTGAAAACGAATCTATATAAACCTTGTTACTAGGTACTAACAAATAGATATTTCTCTCTAATGGTTTAGGCATTATGTCGTAGATATTTGCTAGGTTCGAATTCTTATACTCTACTGCTTTTGAACTCATCTCCAAGAAAATTTAAACTTACACTTATTACGATCATAATACTAACTAAAGAATAGTAATAGATCATAAATGCTTGGGAACACGCTTATTTATTCTGACGGAAGACGTTGTTGATGGATTTTTAAACGAGAACAGGGATTGATTCGCATTATTGTTCCGCTTACGGTACGGTTCACTCTCGATCCAGTCTCATACTATGTTCAAAATGATATTCGTATACGAGAAACAATAGGGCTATTCACACAATAGCTACTGCGAGGTTGAATTTTTGTGATGTTCCTATGATATATTCTTCAACGATATCTTATTCAATTTTCTATGATATTTATCTATCCGGCCGCTGAGAAAATGCGTTTCTGACGTCTGTTAGTTGGTCATGACTATAGTGATGGGCAAAAATTAACATTGTTATAAGAAACACAAGTTAACATAAGTTTCAATACTTGTTTGTCTGGCTTCTAGTTTCTGAATGTAACTAGCCTAATGAAAATAAACGTACGAGAGCAAAAATCTGAAATATTACAATACAACAATACAAAACAATAAAAATATCTCAAAAAATAATTTTGCGACTGACAAACGAACAAGTTTAATTAGATAACGTTACAATCGCCTGTTATTTTTGGCATATCACTAAAAACAAATAGTTCATATAACATTGTAATATAACATACAGCGCGATATGGATTTAAAAAAATATTGTTTTCTTATTTATTTAAGATTAAATTTAGCGCAAAATTATAACATTTGTTGTCAGTTCACATAATAATGTAACATAGTTTTTAATGATAATTATTCGTTATTTGGAGAAATAAACAATACAAATATTTTTATTGTTTTCAATGTTATGTCGTCCATTAGATCATAACCTGTCAAGAACGCCAATGTCTCGGCGGCCGGATTGTAAGTGTATTATATGTACACGTATATTCTATATTGATAGGTACTCGTATGAGATGTAACATAAAATCCTAATTGTATGATCGTACGATCGTATGAAAAATGCAATTAATTTTGAAACTGATGTCTCGTTGAATACATAGGTAATGTTGTCATAAATGACTACAGAAATAAATAAAATGGAATTGCGTTTATTTTTTATCTTAACTCGTAACAAATAGAGAAAAAAAGACATCATGAAAACTGTTATTTTGTCATCAATAAGTGTAGGTAGGTGTAATAGAAAATGACCCAAAAGTACAATTCTAAAACTAGTACTTTTCGGTCATTGAATTATACTGTGATTATATGTTATACTAGAATAGTAAACCAAAAAAAGGATCAAGGCGGTACGCGCCGGCAGAGCGTGATGTGAGGAGTAACTCTATCACCTCTACCGCGTGATTATGCTAGACTGCTAGAGTATCGTTGCTCCGAATGGGCAAGTCCAACTCAAAGCGCGACAATGGACGTTTTAATTTTGCGTAATTATGCAATCTAATATTAAATTGAGCATTAATTTCATTTATAACTTACCATAAAAAATTATGCAAGTGTAAAATCATTCTATTGTTTATTGATTAATTGTTGTAAGTACGAAATAAATAAAATACGCTACGTTGTTCACCGTTTTAGCGTCAAAGTGTATATGAGATAAGTGTGGTTTCCGAACCTCAGTTGAGTGGAAAGGTATCATTGTTTTTGGATAACAATACATTAATTTTTGAAGCATCTAAACCAGACCTTGGCTCCACATGTATTATTCTCCAAAAAGATTGTGTAAGAGTATCCGTCTATCTGCTCTTTTAGCAACAGGTAGATATCGTGAAGATGCTGCGTATTTAATATAATGTAGGAGGAGTATAGCAAAGCAGCTCTAATATATGTTTCGAACGTTACGTAATATGCTAATAACATAATACATTAACTTGTTAACGTAATTAATAATAACTTGTTGAGAATTACAAATTACAACATGTATGGTTGCTTCAGATCAAAGTTACTTGATTAATGAACGTTTGACACTCAGGAACGACATATGTACATATTTTAACTTATGAGATTAATGTCATGAATTTTACCAGTCACCTATAAGGCCAATCGCATGAACTTTTAAGCTCATAAAAATGAATTCTATAAGACTATGTGAAAACTTAATGTTGTCTATAAACATAATACTCGCGGGAAATATCAAAAACCTCACCTTCGCATTAGCTTGTTCCAAAAGCAAATTCCGCAATTTTTCTTGCTGAATTCTTTCTTTTGCTAGCTCAGGATTCTGCGGGTACCTTGATCGGATGTTGTCTAAGTTGTATTTTACTTCCTGTAGAAACTTTATAGCTTCCTCCTTCGTCATCTATGAATTTAAATTGATATGCTATTATTACAATAATTCGATATCGTAGTAGGTGTGATATACATATGTACCTACATTTTTTTAAAGAGTATATTAATCGTCAAAAATAATAAAGTTGAAAATTGTATTCATAACGAATCATCCGTTGAATGGAACGATGAAACACCGGACGATTTAAAAGTTATCCAATCTTACAGATGTTTGCGTGCTATAAATAGCGCTCCGGAAAAACGTACGTTGAAGAAAATATTAAAAATAAAATGCAGTTTTCATTGTACTAGCCATTCAATTGCTTTATAAGACAACGTCCAAAGGCGGAATTGAAATGATTTTTAATTTCTCAAACTCTTTATATCAAATGCAAATCTATGCTTGGTGATTTTGAACTGCTTGCTTTCCATCATTCTGTAGAATCTATTGATGCATCAATCAATTGGTCGCCTCATAGATGAATGCTAACACACTCAATAAATATCACGATATTTGAATGCCGAGAAATTCGAATAGCGCTTCGTGATATCAGTTAGCATACACATTGAATGTGGAACACGTCAGTATGTTGGCAAGCTCCATAGCCATAGTATGCATTATATTTATCCTTGAAAAATGAGCAAGTATAGAACTTTATTGTATCTAAAGTCTGCGTATTTACTTTTGAAATTTTATTAGAGCTACAAGCGAAAAGAAAACGTCAGGAAGACAATAGATTATCCCAAAATTTCGAGCTTATTGATGATCGAGGAGCGAATGATAAATTTCGATACTTGGTAACTGCTAGGTGATCAAGTCTGAGCTCAGAAATTTTTGAGCTCAGACTTAATGGTTCAAAGAGAAAAGAAATAAATGCTATTTTAAATGAAATATGCTTATAGTAATAAGCATAGAGTTTTTAAATAACAGAGTAATATTAATCCCGAGATTACATGCTTTATAATTATCACCAACCATGCAATTCTGTAAAAACTTGAATCACCTAAGCGAGACTCCCTCGACAGTTCGCCTTACTTTGCATTCGAACTCACTTGGCCTTCAAATGGAATTATCTATCTAAATCAAACATACTAGGAGCGAAGAGAAGTGACCTTGGATGCAAGTTTGTTAGAGATTGCTTTAAGAGTAAACATCTCAGTCGATATTTCGTCTTAGTGTATCTTAACTTCTTCTGAGATAATTACGTTAAATATAACTTGTTTTATTTGGGTTTATTTCAATTAGATTCTTACATTAAGCTAAGGATCAAAAAATTCGTTTAGGATAGTGCGAATCGCCGCTGCACTCATCGAGGCGACGCTGGTATCTCTGTCGACTTTAGAGAATAGCAGTACACACTACACAGTTCACAATCTCACCGCAGATTCAAAAGTGAATTCGACTAATTTACGTTAGAGAATCACACTGCAGATGTCGTTATTATGAGCAGATTTTTAGATTTTTAGAAATCCTGTGATAATATATCAACGCACGTGCTTGTAGATACAATATTTATCGCGATATTAAATCGTGATATTATTGAGCCTGTAGTGTGTTGAAGTCATTTTCGTGTTTTTGTAGATGAATTAACTAAATTATTTTGATAATTAAAATTGAAACTCACTAATCCGCCTTGAATGAAATCTTCAATAGCATTAGTGACTCCGCGCTCATCTCCCGTCCACGAAATATATTCAGCCATGTTCAGTGGTGAATACTGAATACCGGCGTAATCAATCTGTTGATTTTAAACATTCATATAAAACCGCTCAAACGCCAAGGTTAAGTAACATTGTGTGTGACTGCCTACCAGATTGTGTATATAATACATTTATTTCAAATCTTTATTTAATACGAACTAAATATTATGTGAATAACTAACTCTCTCATTGATTAATCACGAAATCTCAAAAACTACTGAAGCTAGGATCATGAAATTTTGTCGGATGATAGTTTGTGTAATGTAGGGGCTCGCTAAGAAAGGATTTCAAAAATTTACGTTTTGGAGGTGAAAGGTGAGGTTGAACTTTGTATAAAATTTTTGGAATGGATTACGGCTGAGAAATTGAGTATACAAATATTCCTTATTAAAAATACTGTAGAATATTTCTGTAAAATTCAATTTGTAAAATGGGGGAGGTTTGAACTTTGTATGAAACTGTATTACATTGAAGTTTTAAAAAAATAAAATCTCGTATGCGTAATTTATAACAACATCGACCTCCAATCACGTTGCGAGTAACGGCTATAAGTGCCTCGGTCTATTTGTCTGCTTCTGAACCTGGAGAAGGACACAGGTTACTTTGTTTTAATTCCACGCGGACGAAGTCGCGGGCAACGGCTAGTTCAATATGTTTTCGAAAATCAAACTTTAAATGTCAATTATATTTATCAAATACTTATGCAAATATCTTCACTACATAAATATTTCGAGGTGGACAGAGCAACACGACAATGTATCAACAAAGCCTTAGCAGACTTTTACAGCCTGCACGGGACAATACGCAGCTGATACATTATTTACTTTTCTTTCTATCTCTAACTAGTAGTTTTACCTAAACATCATACATACATATGAAGTAATTTGTCTGTAATTAAGCATCTATAACTAATTCAGTAGTTTGAAACTAAGAATAGCAAGTGACAGGGATTTAAAAGGTTATAAAGCAAAGAATACCCCATCAGGGATTCAGCGTGAATATATGTACGTATGCATAAATTAAAGAAGTCAACAAAAAATAATACATACATAATTATGTTCACGCCGTATCCCTAACGGGGTAGGTAGTCAAAGAGGACGAAGCGCCAAGCGATGCGGTCTTTACATACTTCTCTCGCTTCCTCAAATCTCATCATTGTCCTTACACATTTTCGCCTAGGTATGTGAGTGCTTTTGACATTTCCGTCGGCTAACACTCTAGCTATTTGATCTTCGTAAGTCAGCCTTGGTCTTCCTTGGCTTCTTTTACCAGTCACTTTCGTCAGTATTTCATAACTCATTCTTTCCATATGCCCGAACCATCTTAGCATTCTTTTCTTCATTCACAAAAAATAATGATAAGTATATGGTACAATGACTGTCAACACTATTGATGTCAATATAGAAAAAGTATGTACCCGAATTGAATTTGTATGCCCAAAAAGAAAAAACATAGTATTATAAAAACATTGACATTAAGAAAACAATTTCGTGCGGAGGTCCAGGTCACCTGCGTTCGAAATTTAATCTCAAGTTCGATTTAGGAATACAATTTTTCTAAATTAACTCAGAGACTAGGTATTATCTACTGTATATTCGACAAGTTCGTTACATGACACCTACTATATCACAAGCTTATGCTCAGTTTGAGACCAGGCAATGGTAGACTAATATTTAAAAACTGGCCCCGAATTTGACGGACAGGAATTGTTTAGGGTACCATATTTTGGATGAAATAAATGTTGAATTAGAAATTTCTTGTTTTGTTTCTAATTTCTGGATTTAGGTTATCTAATTACGTCTCTGCTTCTGCGCCAAATTTCAAGTAAGCGTAGAAATTACAGAATATATTTGCTGTAAAGTGGTTGTAAGCTGTGACATACGAACAGACAAACGGCTACCTTATTACGTAACTGTAGCCGGTAAGCGATAGACGAATCTTACGCGATCAATCGCGATTTGATCGCGATATATTGTTAAGGTGATGAATTGGAAATTTCGACGGCAGGAATCTCAAACAAAACGTATGAAAGTGATATTTGATAATCTGATTCTTCATTTCATGAACTTAATTTTGCCAGTTGCGTTACATGATTGGTTAACTTTTGCAACAAAAAATATCAAAGAAACCTCTTTTTAAACAGAAATTTAAATTTTTCGGACTAACGGAACCGATTTATGCCTCTAAATTTTCTGTGTAGATTAATCTAAACACATTCTTCAAAATGACAGTTGGATTTTGAAATATTAATTATAATTTTTAACATTAACGAAAATAACTGTTTTTTCGTATTTGTTGTAAGTTATTGTAAGCTGTTGCGCACGTTTGTATGGTGCAGAAGGTCTATTTTAAATTAAATTATTGTTTATCACTGCGTCATCTTATATCGAGTACGATATAATGTCACGAATCGTTATTGCTGCCTCTGTTGATCAATCAGTGAACTAAAAACCACTGATAGTGACCTTTTACTGCTACAAAAAGTCATTTTAAAGATTAAATGAACGCGTTTTTGAGTAGCGAGACACGTGTCTATTAATAAATATGAATTTAGGTACAATATAGTTCAAAATATTAAAAATATCTAAGGTAAGTTGGGGTAAGATCGTAATCGGGGTAATAAACGTAATACTTCCTAATAATGTATCGTTTTTCATTTTCAGTGTAAAAATGATACATTACTAGGAAGTATTACTATTTATATGATGTTAGTCCGCCTACGATCTTACATTTTCAATGTAAAAATGATACATTATTAGGAAGTATACGATTTATACAATGTTACCCCGCTTACGATCTTACCCCAACTTACTCTAAGCTATAATCTAATTATAAACAATATTTTTCTTTATACTCGTACGTACTACCTACCTCGCGCTAGCATACATTGGCGAAAATGTGTGAGAAGAATGATAAGATTTGAGGGGGCGAAGGAAGTAGGTATGTAAGGACTGCGGAGCTTGGCACTCCGTCTCTGACTACCGCGTTAGGTATACAGTGTGAACATATGTATGTATGTGTTTATTTATCTACATGAGATAGATTTCCACAAAATAACACCCGAGCAACAACCCGCGTCAGTACAATAATAATAAGATTTGTTTAAAAAATCGATTAAACTAAACATAGTATGTAATTACTCACATTATTCGTTTGTTTCAAAACGTCGTTATTGGCACGTCGCACCGCCGTGTGACCTTGAGGCGTGTTAGTACCTGAGCCTGGCTGCACCAGGCGAGCCGCTCCATGGAACACCTAGTAGGCCCGATTACACAAAAATGTTTCATAATAACTAAAATAGTTAATAATTTTAAATGATATGTATATGGATGTACAATCGGTTCTATGCATCCATCAAAACCTACTTGTATTCATCTCTACATTAAAATAATAGTAGAATTTAAACTTCAAGACAAAGCTATGCCATAAGCATAACTCATAAGTTTTAAAACATTACATATTTACTACAAACGTAGTACGTCAATTAGAACAGTTTTTTTTAATTTGTAATTTGGTTTACACATTTCATTTACAAGACACATATTAAGAAGGGTGGCAGGCCAGCTGCTATTGACTACACTCAAAAACCAGCGACCCTTTTACGATGCAACCAAATTCATATACAGTGAGAATACTTATGAGTTAATATAATGTGTAACAATCATAATAATAAAAACAAGTCTTACAAGACCTTACAAGGTTACACAAAACAAAATTTACTAAAATGGACTTTTTGGCGAGAATGGCAGAAGTTAGGTTGTCATTTTATTTAGATTTTATATTCTTTTCATTTTTGGGAGTTTTAAAGTACAAAATTGACAGTATATTGTGTTTTATAGTTCTGTGTAAGTGAAAAGAATGGAGTAGGTCTCAATAAACATGTGTAGCTGAAGTTCTCGCGCTCTTCTAAGAAGTCCTGTAAAACTTCAGTAAAGTCTACTATCACTTTACTGAAGGAGTTTTACGATAACGATTACTCATTTATACAATACATGACATTGGCAAACGCGCTAATCTGTGCGCCATGCCATGAAGAAAGAAAAAAAAAATTTACTAAAACTAACATGAAGAATCTAATAGCTAATAATTAGAACAGTTAAGTGGTATAACGTCTTTTACATTACCTTAGTCGTTTGTTCATCATTCGTAGTGGTGGTAGCAGCGGTCCCATCTACGACGGTCAGTTGCGAGCCGTCGTGTAACAGCACGCGATGCACGCCAGCCGCTGGGACATTGAGTTCCGCCTGAGCATGCACGCGAGGCTTATCCCCGTTAACAGAATCCGCAGACGCATGCTGCTCCAAACGAGTTATCATTTTACCATTCCCCTCTACAGCGTCTACGGAAAAGGAATTATGAACGTTACCTTCTCTGCCAATATCATATAAGTAGATAACAGCTTTCATTAGTGATTATGAGATTTGCGGAAGCGAGAGGTAGGTAAGGACCACAGTACAAGTAAGCATACAGTATGCTATCTCGGCAGTGTCCTAGAGATAATTACCTACGGTCGTTTGGTACGTAAACACGCAATAGGGCTACTGACTTGGACTGAATGTTTTTCTTGGGTTACTTATTTGATAATAGGTACTATATTAAATTGTCATATTATCTTTTCATTTTATATTATTGCAAATTTAATACGTTTTTAGTTATATAATTTTACTAGTATTTTATATCTAGTTTCAAAAGTTTGTGAGTTAGTATGGTGGAAATGGACAAAAAAATGCTTTTTTATGTGCAGTATAATTAAAAATCAGCAATAAATTAACTAGATCATTATGATAATATATATCCTACAATTTAGCAACAGAGAAATATTTCTGGTTTCGATATAGATGTATTCAAACATCCATACACTGAACATTGTGCTCGTAAACTTGATTGACATAATATTTAGTCAATAAATGCGCAGGAGCGTCTCATACCGTCCGACGACAACCGCGGCGCGCTCGCGACTGTCGTATGTCGAGATATGTCGAGATTTCGAGCGCGTTGTTTGGGAGCGTTTGTATGAAGATAGCATACTGTATGCTTACTTGTACTGTGTAAGGACCGCGACGCTTGGCGCTCCGTCCTCTCTGACTATCCCGTTGGGGATTCAGCGTGAAGATATATATGTATGCACGTATTAGTGACGAGTAGGTCCAATATTCCATTTGATGGATATACATTTGAATGTATATTCATAAGTACCGCAATGAATAAAGTTCTGTAGGCACGTGTCCATTCAGTGCCACCCATCTCTAGCTTTTATTATAATTTATAATACAATACTACTATAATACTCCAGACAATTACACAGATTGTGTGACCCCAAACTAAGCAGTAAGCTTGTACTATGAGTACCACACAACGAACTCTGGGGGAGTTCCCAGTAACACCCAGACTCCAAGACAATTTAGAAAAGTTCATTTCTTAAATCGACCTGACCGGGGATCGAACCCGGGACCCTAGCTTGGAAAGTAGAAGCTATGCCACTGCGCTAACGAGTCAGTCTTTATTTTATTATTAGTTATTATTACTATTATTACGGGTATTAGTTTATTGACGGAAGTGCCTACAGAACTAATGTTGTTCAATCAATACCCTGCAAAATATATCAGTTCTCAATGACTTCAAGCCATTTCCCATTCGGTTATGGGTTGGGTACTATCCATTCATACTAATCCATACTAATATCCATACTATCCATACTAATATTATAAATGCGAAAGTCTCTCTGTCTGTCTATCTGTCTGTCTGTCTCCTTCGTTGTCACGGCTAAACCGTCGGACCGATTTTGATGAAATTTGGCATGGAGATAGTTTGACATCAGGGGATGAACATAGGCTACTTTATTTTTTAAAAATCTACCCCTAAAGGGGTGAAAAAGGGGATGAAACTTTGTATGGGAAATTTTCAACCGCTGAACCGATTAAGATGTAACTTGGTACAGGGATACACCTTTTCTATTAAAAAAACATAGTTTTCTTTTTTTATTAAAAATCTACCTCTAAAGTGTGAAAAAGGCGTTGAAACTTTATAGGGGAAATACTAAACCGCTGAACCGATTAAGACGAAATTTAGTACATAGATAAACCTTTTCTATTAAAAACATTGACTTCTTTTTTCCAAAAATATACCCTTAAAGGAGTGGAAAGGGGGATGAAATTTTATAAGGGAAATGCTAAACCGCTGAACCGATTGTGATAAAATTTGGTACAGAAATGTACCCGAAAACTCGGTACAGTATGTACCTGAAAACAAATATAGACTACTTTATTTTTCAAAAAACGACATGTGGTTTTTTATGTATGTGACGTCATCATAAGTCCAATATGGCGGATGTTCCAAAATAGGAAATAACTTTTTTGTTCAATACCAGCAATATGGGTATCAAATGAAATGGAATAGGCAGGGGAAGGTTTCTGTAATGTGACGTCATCATAAATCCAATATGGCGGATGTTCCATAATAGGAAATAACTTTTTTATCCAACACTAACAATATGGGTATCAAATGAAATGGAATACGCAGGGGAAGGTAGATACATATGTGACGTCACCATAAATCCAATATGGCAGATGATCCATAATAGGAAATTACTTTTTTGTTCAACACCAACAATATGGGTATCAAATGAAATGGAATACGCAGGGGAAGGTTTCTCTATTTGTGACGTCATCATAAATCCTATATGGTGGATGTTCTAAAATAGAAAATAACTTTTTTCTTTAATATCAACAACATAAGTACCTCGGGTAACCTCGGTAATCCGGAGAGGTCACGAAAAATTTTTCCACGCGGACGAAGTCGCGGGTATAGCTAGTTCATAATAAAAGCCTTATTTTTAATTTGGGGTTATGCAAGTGGCTTATTTATCTGCTTTCATTCACGGTTAATCTCGCATACTACTACTGGCTAACTGGCTTGCAAGCTCTCTGAATGGTTGTATATCGGTAGTACTATTACCTATTCTGTGCCTCTGGCAAAATGTATAATGTACCAACTTACCTATGTTATGAGCTTTATATGACTAAAGTTAAAATTTAGTTTGAAAACGATTAGAAAGTTAATACTCATTTTAAAATTTACAACAACTATCTATAAAAGTAGTTGCATTGCGTAAAGTATTATTTTGAAATTGTAATTATTTAAATTATAAACTTTTTTGTAAATTTATAGCGAATACAAACTATTAATTTTTAATATAATAAGTTGTAGTTTCAGTCACTAATTTTGTAGCTCATTTATGTATTTCCTTTAAAAACAAAATAACTAAGTGTACATACATACTACGCACCTAATCATATAAGAGAGATTTTTAAGCACTTCTGAGCTTCAAACTTGAAACTAAAAATTACGTGCGAAGTCGTGGGCAAGTACTATAGTAGACACATTCTATAAGAAACACATAAAACATTTCAGTTGGTACTTAATCACCTGTTTACTTCACGTAATAGTGCTTAGCAACCCCGTTATTATAACGTCATTATAATGACTGCCATCTACCTTAGAAACGATAACAAGAACGATATCGCGTGAGTGTCTTTTTGACACGTTCGGTAGTTTGTGTACTATTATAATTCTCCCAAAAATAACATGAATAAAAATTCGACCAACGTGAGTGGGACTTTCATGTTCATTCCACCCCTTAAGGCGACACATTGATATACAATAATTTAATTCATAATAGACCTTTTGCTCTATGCCAGCCTTTCCCAAAGTGGGCGATAACGCCCCCTTGTGGGCGCTGCAGGCCTAAAGGGGGGCGGTAAGAGACCCAGAAAAAAAATGAGGGCGTTGTGTAGAGGCCTGGGGGGTGATTTATAATTTCATTTAGCTAGGAGGCATCTTAGACAACGACTGCATGAGCTCTCGACTCTCAACTACAACTTGTGAACATCAACTAATATTAATTAAAAGATTGCTCAAACTCGGTTCGATATTTCTCTCCGCGTAGTTCATATATCTGTCCTATTTTATTGAATATACAAAATAAAAATCATGTCAATCGGTCGTTCCGTTTCGAAATGAAAGTAGACACAAACAAACAAATAAAAAGGCAACAGACACACTTTTGCATTTTAATAGTTATTAGTACTCCCAGATAGATAATTTTCGTAGATAATAGACCGCGGGCAATCATGTTTTAACAAGTTTTTGTTAAATAACCCGAATTGTGCATTCCTGTATCAATCGGCTGGTTCATAGAATACTTATTCTGACTTGTTGAGTACGATTGAGCGTCGAATGAGATAAACGAGTTTATGCATGTTTGTTTTATTCCTGTCGGTGCGTGCTGCTTATGCAATCCTATATAAACAACGTAATATTTATTATATTTTCATTGCGGTTTCGCGCGCAATAGATGAGCAGTACTTAAGTTCAACACTTACTTACGTATTTCCCAAAACAAAACAATGTCGGAGAAAAAAGAAGAGACGGCAGTACTGTGCGGAATATATTAAATTCGGATTCATTGAAAATCCGACAAACCCAACGTCGCCTTTGTGTCTTCTATGTCTAAAAACATTTTCGAATGAAGCAGTGAAGCCTTCAAGACTGCAAGATCATTTGAATAAAATGCATCCAGATAAGAAAGACAAGAATGTAGCATATTTTCAAGACTTAGAGAAGAAGTATAATACTCAGCCAAGTGTAGCAAAACTATTTTCGGCGGCTGCTAAACAAGATGACGACGGACTTTGAGCTTCGTACAATATCTCTTTGTTAATTGCTCAAAAAGGCAAACCACATAACATCGGAGAAGAGTTAATTTTGCCAGCAATAAAGGAAGTAATAACTACTGTGTTTCATAAACCAGCCGCAGATATTATCCGAAAAATTCCTTTGAGTAATATTTCTGTGCAAAGACGAATTGATGAAATGGCTGAAAACATTTAAGATCATTGTGTGATCACCTGAGGACAAGTCAATTCTCAATTCAGCTCGATGAGTCCACTTTACCAACTAATGTAGCATTGTTGCTGTCTTACGTGAGGTTTATTAAAGATGAGAAAATATGTGAAGAACTATTCTTTGCTAGAAATTTAGAGACCGATACAAAAGGCGAAACCATATTCAATACATTGGAAAAGTTTTGTGATGAGAAAGAGATTCCCTTGAAAAATATTATATCGGTTGCTACGGATGGCGCTCCGGCTATGACAGGGTGCCATAAAGGCTTCATAGCGTACTTAAAAAATAAAATTCCAGATGTCCATGCTGTACATTGCGTTATTCATAGACAACATTTGGTTGCTAGAAACTTAAGTGAACGACTATTTCAATCACTGCAATATGTCATCAAAGCAGTCAATAAAATCCGCAACAGCTCTTTGAATGATAGATTATTTCATCACCTTTGTGTTACTAATGACGAGGATTTCAACCGTTTGTTGTTTCATACTGAAGTTCGTTGGCTATCAAGAGGCAATTGTCTGACTCGATTTTACAACCTGTTTGACTCTGTTATAGAGTTCTTGGAAACTAAAGATACAGAATTGCACAACAAGCTCATTACATCAAAGAATGATATAGCTTACATGACAGACCTGTATAAATTGTTCAACGACATGAATCTCGAACTGCAAGGCGATCAACTAAATTTAATTAAAACAAAAAACGTCGTTGCTGCTTTCGCAGCCAAACTGCTTCTACACAAAAAGAATATGGGCAGACGTGAGTTTCACAATTTTCTGTATTTATCAGTATCATGCAGTAACGACGAATTGTTTGCCTACTGCCAACATTTGGAAAACCTCCACATTGACTTCACCGAACGATACCAGGACATTTTGAACTTGGAAATATCAAACTGGGTGTTGGATCCGTTTTCAAATGTCAACACAGCAATGTCACCTCAGGTGGAAGAAGAACTTATAGAATTGACAACAAACGAGGAAATAAAAATCAAGTTCAAAAATGGTTACCAAAAATTTTGGCTACAAAAACCGATCCCGCAATTGTACCCTGGATTGTGGTCAGTCGTTCAGCGATTCTTGATAGCATTCCCATCGTCATATTTGTGTGAACATGGATTTAGTGCTGTGGCAACACTGCTTACTAAAAAGAGAAATCGTTTGCATGTTACCAAACGTGGCGACTTGCGACTGTTCTTGAGTAAATTGGAACCTGATATCAACAAACTTATTAAACAGCATCAGATTCATCCTTCACATTAGTTTTTATATAAGGATCGATTATATTTGTTTTATTTTGAATAAAAGATACTCTGTTTGAATACTATAAAGTTGTGTTTCAATAATCATTCTCATTGGCAGGTGTAGCCCGTAAGAGTTAACTTGAGACCTGAGCGCCGTTGTGTATTACCTACTGCGTAAAAAGCGTACTGCGTAGTAAAAGTCTCGTTTGGAATTAATGTTTAATCTCCGCTAATATAGCTCACAATAATGAATTAATTTAATTTGAAGTTATTGTGGTTTTTCAGTAGGTGAAAAAATGGGGGCGCTAAAAATAATTTAGTCTCAAAGTGGGCAGTAGACAAAATAAGTTTGGGACCCCTGCTCTATGCAAACGTGCGCGCGCTAGATTACGAAAAATATGAAAAAGCAGTTGTTTTCGTTTATTTTAAAAACTGTAACTAATTTTTAAAAATCCAACTGCTGTTTTAAAGAATATATTGAGATTAAACTGTACAGAAAATTTAGAAACATAAATCGATTCCGTTACTCCGAAAAATGTAAATCTCTGTTTTAGAAGAGGTTTCTTTGATTTTTTTTTGTTTTACAAAAATTAACCAATCGTGTGTCGTAACTGTCAAAATAAAGTCAATGAAATGAAAAATCAGGTTACCAAATAACAGTTTCACACGTTTTGTAGTTGTTTGTAGTTGTTTTGTAGTAGTAGTAGTAGTAGTTGTAGCTTTACTTTTTCTTTAGATCCACCGAGTTGAAACTTCAAATTAGTAAATTAGTAGGGTTACTAATTGTCTTTTTAAACAATAAACAAAAAATTGAATAGTTGATAATACTCTGACCCATTTTTTGTCTATTTTTATAAAAATCAACATTGATTTTTAAAATTTTAACTTGTCCAAAATTTCTATATATGGAGCTCTAAATTAGTGTGCGTCTAACACGTTCTGAGCGGTGTTCTTCACATCAATCAAGTTTAATATCTTTACTTTTTCTCTTTTGACAAAAACTATTTCAATTTTAGTGAAATAATTGACTTGGTTTTACTTTTTCAAAGGATGCTTCGTTGAAACTTGAGAAGCAAAACGCGTATCGAATTTAAGTAACCGAAAGCAAAGAACCTCGCTTTTATTTTTTCGAAATATTTCCGTTCCACTTTATAATAAAAGAAAACAAAATACTGCTAATTATTTACGTAAACAATTCATTTTTCACAACTTTTTGTACACAGTTCACACCTTTTTTATAACCAATATTTTTTGAATCAGGGTCAAAGATATAGTGTGATTTAAAGAATAAAAATATCTACATACTTATAATATTACGTAAGGACATACAGACTATAATTTTTTTTATTTTCATCTGCAGTCTGAACATTTAAATTTGCAGAAAATATAACAGGGAATACCGCTTTTATAATTTAACTTCTACTCGCATGTCTCCCTAGAAAATAGGTCAAGAACAAACAGGTACTCGTATTATGACGAGGCGAGAGATAAGGCATTAAATAAGAAATAGTCAATAGATTTTTATATACCTTAACACTTGCATAACAAACGTATAGATTAAGATATAGATAGATATATCTTTAAACTTCTAAACTTTAGACTCTAGCGTTATAAAATATCTAAAAACGGGAAATTAACGTGACTAAATATTACCTTTTAATTTGGCTTAACGTTTCGGCCGAGTTGCATCGGCCGTGGTCTGAAGCATCACTTACTTTAAAGTTTGCTTTTCATTGTCTTATTTTAAAGTTCAAGAAATTAACGCGATAACGTTTCGACCAAGTTGCATCGGCCGTGGTCTCAAGCAGTGTGTTATTTTAAAGTTTGCTTGAAACCAATGCACTGCACATGTTACTCAGCCGAAACGTCAAGTTAAATTTAAATGTTATCGCGTTAATACGTTATAACGTTTTTAGATATTTTATAGGCGTATCTATATTAAAAATCTACATACCCAAACTATGAAATTCTACGTGTTCACTCTTGATAGAAGTCGGTTTGCTGCTTTCTCCTGTAGATAGAAAGAAAATAAAATAATTTGCATTAAAGATAGGTACGTTATTACTTTAATATGGGCAATATTAACGTAATGTATTATGAGTACAAAGGACTCTTATAAAATTACTCATGCGTCATAATACATATTTTGCGTTCGTAAACAGTTTAATGTATTCGTGGGATAATTAAAATTAGGTTTATAAGTAGTTATAAACCTAAATCGGTTCTTATTTAAAATTCATCATTTTAAATAAGAACTAAGTCATAAACTATAGTTATTACTGTCAGCTTTATTGAAATCATACATTATTATGCAGGGAAGTCGTTTCGAGAAACATAAAGACAGACTAAAAACTCAAGTACAATAAAAATATATTTATAAATACGATACCTATATAATTAAATTTGTCAGTTACTGAAGTCGGTGGCAAGCTTACCAAACTAATAAACTTTCTGTTGTTGCACATTGATTTGGCACCGACTCCAATGACTGTCAAATTTAATTATATAGGTTGTGTATCGTACTTATAAAATTATTTTTATTGTATTTGAGTTTTGATTAGTAAAGGATAGTTATTTTGTACTTTTCAGTCTGTTTTTTTTGAAGGCGGTTTAACTTTTTTTCTTAAAAATTTCTTTATTCCTCCTTTTTGATCCTTTTGGCCTAAACAAATATCATCAATATAAATAAAATTGTTGTAACCAGGTCACACGTTATTTCGTGTTATTTGGTGTATCTTCGAAGTCCAAGTTTCAATACCGAGGAAATTTAAATGGGACCACCTCTAAAGTACAGCCTTACAAACAAAAAAAAAATTTCAAAATCGGTTCACAATTGACGACTTTGTCAATGAACACACATAAAAAAGAAACATACATACAGACGAACGTAGAACCTCCTCCTGATTTTGAAGTCGGCTAAAAATTGCAAGCCCTGTATCTTTCTGGATATTGGAACTTGAATGAGATCTTAAATTAAACTGTCAATTTCGTATGCATATTCATATAAAACACACTGCCCTCTTGACCACAAGAACGAAAAATTTTTTCAAATAAACTTTTCTATTCCTCACTTATTCACAAACACATTTGCAATCCACGCGTTTACTTCGACTGATTTTCCCCTTTTGACTTTCAAATTGTGCACTTCCAATGGGACTTCAGGTTGTCCTTTGCAAAATTGAAACGGGAAAAATCCAATGGAGTATCCCTACGGATTCAATGGATATTTGCTTTATTGCTGTCTTTGTAACTTCACACAGAGGTAAAATATAATTATGCAAAAATCTTTATAAATTTTATTATGTAGATTATTTACTAAATAGATATAGTAATCTATTTATACTAATAATATAAAGAGGTATTATTAGGTATGGAGGTATATAAAGAGTAAAATAGATTAATACCGCCAGAAGAACGATACTATACTATACTAATAAGTAACAATATAATAATAATAATAAACTAAAACATTTTCACACAGTGCCATTTCACATAGTCCAAAGTAAGCAGCACAGCGCTTGTGTTATGGGTACTAGACAACTGATATACTATTTATATACTTTTCTTTTGTAAATAAATACATATACATATTATACATAAACACCCAGACTCGGGGCGGGAATCGAACCCGCAACCCCCGTTTACTTTCCGACGCGTTAAGCCGTTGCGCCTCGGAGGTGGTCGAAGTGATATCATTTAAATCAGCCATTCCTAAAGTGGGCGATAACGCCCCCTTGTGGGCGCTGCAGGACTAAAGGGGGGCGGTAAGAGACCCAGAAAAAAAATGGGGGCGTTGTGTAGAGGCCTGGGGGGTGATTTGTAATTTCATTTAGCTAGGAGGCATCTTAGACAACGACTGCATGAGCTCTCGACTCAGTAGACAAAATAAATTTGGGAACCAGTGATTTAAATGAATCAAAATATTTGTGCAAGTGTGCATTAGCAACGGGAAAGTGTCATTAAAATGTATTCGCGCGTTGTAATGTACGTAATTAATCCGCGGAACGTAATGTTAGAAACACTTTAGTGTTTTTAGATTGTGTTATGACATCATTTCACTGCGCAGACCATTATGTATTTATGTTTTATTTAAGCGAGATGCGATCGACAGGTGTTTATGGCTTCGAGCAAATTCGGTTTCATGCACTTAATCGGTTTCTAAGCGTTATTATTGTAAAAACTGTCTCTTGGCCCACTCTTACGAACCACGTGATAAGACAAACAGCTGATACGTACTATATTTTATTTATCTCCCAGATCAGCATTTAAAGCAGTATAGTTAAAATTGTAATTTTAATAATCACAATTTAAAATCTAAAAAGCTTAAAAAAAAATCTAGATTTATTTTCATCATACAGTTAAGAACGCTCTCGAAAACCGTTGCATACGTAGTTCATCCATTCAACAGCTACGATGACACAAACAAACACACAAATAAACAAACGGACAAAGCGATAAAACGTCAAACTTATAATACCCCTCTTTTTCGTCGTGGATTAAAAATATACCAAATTACTCAGTCAGTGTACATTACATGAACATAGCAGGTATTTTTTTAAATACCTATGTGAACAAAATTTCGTCAATAAGATGATACAGACGTTGTTTATAAAACAAAGAAAGTAGGTTAAATGCTAGACATTCCGAGATTCCTTGGTTTCAAAGTGTTTACAATATTTTGAAAAGCTGAAGTCCGTTACGTTATTTTACGTTACGTTAATAGCTGTATACGCAGCTATAATATACACAATATATAACATGCTCAAATCATTCGCTAAATACGGTGTCAGTTCGGTACGAAATGAAATTATTAGCGAAAATGTATCTTAATACCTCCAGCTATATTTTGTATTGATATAAATTACAGCTCGTCTTACTTAACGAGACTTTTTTTAATATTTTTTATAAATAAATTATAAGGGAAAGATACTATCTAAATAACTTTGACGAATGAAATGAGACGATTACCTTTATGAACTAGTGACGCGCCCCGACTTCACCTGGGTTGAATACATAATATATAGCCTATGTCCATCTGGTATAACGTACCCTTGAAATAGTGAAAGTAATTTTCAAATAGGTGCAATAACAGTGATTCCGGAGAATACCCTCCACATATAAACGAACTTACAAAACCCTCTCTCTCTTTCTATTAGTATAGATAAATTTGGCCAATAGGAGCTTGACTAGTGTGTTAGAGATTCCGTGCTATATAATATATAAAACGATAAGTTTGTAAAATAAATTTCTAGAAATCTATAAAAACTCGGAACTCTTATTATATTCTTCTATTTATAAACTTCAAGGTTTAGTAAATTTGGAGAAATAACATAACATAACATATCTTCACGCTGTATCCCCAACGGGGTAGTCAGAGAGGACGGAGCGCCAGGAGTCGCGGTCCTTACACACCTCTTTCGCTTCCTCAAATCTCATCATTCTCCTCACACATTTTCGCCTAGATATGCGAGTGCTTTTGACATTTCCGTCTGCTAACACTGGCTATTTGATCTTCATAAGTCAGCCTTGGTCTTCCTTGGCTTCTTTTACCACTCACTTTCGCTCTGTATATTTTCTTCGTCAGTCTTTCATCGCTCATTCTTTCCATGTGCCCGAACCATCTAAGCATTCCTTTCTTCATTTTTACAATAACACTGTTGTGCAACCCTGTCATACTGCGTATCTCATCATTGCTTATCCTGTCAGCAAGCGTGACACCGCACATATTTCTGAGAGACCGCATTTCCACAGCATTTAACATACTTTCACTCGATTTCGGGCATATCCAGGCCTCACTACCGTACAACAAAGTTGGCACCAACACCGCATTGTGGATGGCCATTTTAGCAGTGTTAGATATATTCACACTACTCACTAACGCGGACAGAGCACCGTTCACTTTATTGCCAGCTGCTACCCGTCTCTCCACATCCAACTCACATCTTCCATCCCTCGAAAACGCACTCCCCAGGTACACAATTTCATTCACCTGTTCTAGACATTTTCCATTTACACAAATCACACATTTCGTTTGTACCGCTTCTCTTTCAAGCACCAGAACCTTAGTTTTGTTTACATTCATTTTCAATCCTTTTACTTCACAATCTTCTTTCATGCACGTGACTAGTGTCTGCATCTCTGCTTCTGATGGTGCTATTAGCACAGCATCGTCAGCGTACAATAGGCAGTTTACCACTGTGTCACCACATCCCATACCACTCATATTACTTTTCAATCTCTGGAGGCAACTGTCCAAATACAGCACGGATAGCCAGGTAGACATCACGCAGGCCTGTCTGACACCAGAACAGACTTCAAACCAGGGCGACATGTCACCGTCTATCCTTACACAGGCTCTGTGGTCTCGATATAATGACCTCACAGCCTGCAGTAAGGAGCCCTCCACGCCATATTCAGGCAGAAGACTCCACAATTTCTTCCGCACTACTCTATCGAATGCTTTCTCTAGATCCACGAAAGTGCAGAAAACTTTCCGACTTAAAGCCAGAAACCTTCCCACGATAACGCGAAGCGAGAAAATCTGATCCATACAACCCCTACCGTTCCTGAATCCACCTTACGCCACCCACAAATATCTTTCTGAAACGCCTTTCATACGTTCAGTCAATACTTTAGTATAGACTTTACTCGCTAAGCTGACCAAGCTGATGGCCCTATAGCACGCACAGTCTAGGTAGGAACCTTTCCCTTTATATAGAGGTACTTTATATGACTGCCGTGCGCCAGTCCTCTGGAACCTCCCCCTTCTGCCAACAAAAGTTGCAGAGTGCACAGAAGGCATCCCAAACCCTAGAACCACCATACTTGATCATCTCTGCAGTCACCTCATCAATTCCCGCAGCCTTTCCACATTTCAAACTTATTATCACTTTCTCAATCTATTTCATACTAATGGCATCCTCCAGTCCCTGGCCTGAGTGTGGCAATTCATTAGAATCGCTCTCAGTATCAGAGACGGAGTCGCCACTCTCATACAGTTCTCCATAGTATTCACTCCATCGCTGCAGAACATCCTTTTTATTTGTAAGCAGGTTGTTTTCTTTCGAACGCACTTTATTCATTCTGCAAGGTGCCGGACCACTTCGGTACTTACGTATTTCTTTCCAAAATAATTTGGAATTTTCCTCGAAGTTGTCCGACATCTTGTTTTCATCTAACACCCTACCTTCACGCTTCTCTTTCACTAGTGCCTTCGTTTCTGCTTTCTGCAGCTTATACCTGTCTTTCATCAAATTTTTCATACCACAGCCATTAGTAGCAAGGTAGTCTTGCCATGCTTTCTTTTTCTTATACACAGCCACTTTCACCTCATCATCCCACCACACATCACGCTTTTTGGAGAAATGAGATAGTCAAATCAAGTTCATGCCTTCCTTAATTGCTCGCCTTAATATTTCAGTGTCAACTAATGCAGAATATGTGAGTTGACAATTATTATGTAAAGTTTAAAGATTCCATGAGGCATAGTCTATGAGGTAATAGAATGCGACGAATAAACTACCTATAACTTGTAATCAGCATGCGACATCGATAGCCAAATATCGTGCGATATCTGCTGTGAAAACGAGAGTTTGTGTAATGTAATTTGTATAGTGGAGCTAAATCTACCGCGAAAAGTGCATTTTACGGTCACGGCGCTATAGACACAATCGTCATACATGATACCACTTTTTTATTACAATTAGTACAGTGATCGCATAGCTGTCGCTGTCTGCAAATTTTAAGTAATAACCCCGCGGGTCGACCCGTGAGTAGAAATCTTGAATAAGCGTTTTGTTTTTCTTTTTGACATACAGAATCCTAAAAAATAAAAACATGCTACTTTCTCAAGATTCCTGGTTCAGAGATGAATAATGAAAATGAAATATATTATTATAATGATGATTGCCTCAAGACGAATAATGTTTACGTCAACTTTCAATTACAAAGAATCTACGATCATCTTTTTGTTCAAAACAAAACAATGTATACTCACCCAGTTTTAATTTCTCCAGTTCCTTTACAGGTAAGTCCTGAAACAATGTTGAAACGTTACTATATTTAATTAGAATAATGTACGCATACGTTTAAAAGCAAAATCTTCACGACATTTTTCATTCGGAGTGGATAGAGCATCAAGGTCAAATTACACCTTGCGCTGTAAAAATTGCTCGCCGTATTGATGCATCCCGGATCTCCCATGTTCGATTTCTGGCAACGTCTCACGTCAAAAATTTCTAAAGACACCTTACTTTTCTGATCGGTTAAGCCTGTGCGCAAATATCAATATATAAGCACATATATGCATATACATAATGTATATAAATACGTTGTTAATATCGGTAAAGTACAACTACCTTTAATTTGATCTCGCCATAGCCGATTAAAAAATAAATATTTTACTGAAAATTGTTTCGAAACGGTTGCTAATAATATAATTGGGATTATTAGTCAGTCCATCATCATTAAGTCTCTTGTCCTTCAAAGTTCCCAAATTTAATTTAGTTTATCCGTAAATATTTTCTTTAGTATTTAGTCCGATGTAAGTAAAAAGAAAAATGTTTCCTTTTCGTATGATGAGTGTCGCACACAGCTGTCACCTTCATTTTATTCCGGGATAAAATTGGATGCGCAAAATATAAAAAGAGTAGCATAACTATAGAAGATGAACAGTCACATTACGTGTAAATTACATAATATCGCACTGGTGTCCATAAAAATATTAAAATCACGTAAAAATAAAACGCAAAACCTAAACGACATAAAACGCAAAACATTAACAAGTGTCTTAAATCATAATTCTTTATAATTATGTTCATTATAGTAATTGTTATTAATTAGTAACTAAGATTAATTACAGGTAATTGATAACAATACTAATAAGTTTTAATAATTACCGGGGCGACGCATTGGAAATTTTGACGCCAGGGATCTCAATTTTTCTAAGTGACTACAAAACATATGGCAGTAATATTTTGTATCCTGATTCTTCATTTCATTGACTTCATTTTGACAGTTGCGATACACGGTTGGTTAACTTTTGTAACACAAAAAAATTATCAAAAAAACCTCTTTTAAAACAGAAATTTACATTTTTCGGAGCAACGAGGCCGATTTATATTTCTAAATTTTCTGTATAGTTTACTTTAAATATATTCCTCATAATGAAGTTGGATTTTTTTAAATTAATTATAGTTTTTAAAATAAACGAAAGTAACTGTTTTTTCATATTTTTGGTAAGGTAGCATATACAATAGCAATAACAGAAGGTCTATTTTAGATTAAATTATTGTTTAACAATTCGTCGCCTTAATAATAAATAACCGAATCATTCGGTAAAAATGATTATAGGCGGATTCATGAAATCAATGTAACTTCTAATTTTTCTGATAGTTCTCAATAAAATGTTGAGAATTTATGTGTTGTGTTTAAATATTATGCAATTAATTTTAATATTTTACTATAGATTATATGTACATTTCTCTAAATTATGACATACATACATACGTATCTTCACGCTCTATGCCTAACGGAGTAGGATGTGGATGCATGAGTGTCTTACTCAGTTTTTAGATTTCCTTACCAAAATGGTAAAAACGGAACTCTTACAGTTTCATCATGTCTGTATGTCTGTCTACCTTTTTGTCTTACCAAACATACATACATATATCACAATCGATTTATTCCGCCATGGAGTCGTAAAGAGTGACAATAACATATTAGGTATACTTTTTAAACTCACGTGGGCCTATCTTTGGCTTTATTCTTTTCGAAAAATTATATTCTAATATCATAAGAATAAACTTTACGATATTTTCCTGAAATAGGCCAATATATTTAGCTCGAGTGGCTCAAATTTAAAAATAAGTGAAATATTCGCACGAGTACCGACAAACGACAAACTTATTTGCATATTTAGAGCTGCGGAACGCGCCTCTGGAATATCAAAGATTATTTATGATTTACGACAAGATCTGGACAAAATTTTCCCAACGAATATTACTAAGTTCTTGCACAATGAAATTTTTAATGCCTATGTACTTCAAATAAAAAACAACTTAATTAAAGTGGAACTAAGTACTTAAATGAAAAATATAATGAAAACAAAAATATTAAGTATGTATTTAATTATCTGTCTTTAATTATGACTCGATCCAAAATTACAATTGAGAACATTATGTCCACAACAAATATACCTAGTGAGACCGAACGACCGACAAAACCTGAAATATTCGGCGATTTTTTTTCTATACTTATTTTTTGAAATATCGAACATCGAAAATTAACAATAAAAATACTCATGTTCAGCCCTATATCAGCTGATTTCCTAAAAACTGGGACGTACTCAAGATGTCCCGATGTGCAAAATAACATATTTTTCATTGTGTTCAATTATATTACTTATATTATAAGAATTGTATTAATCATAAGTAAATAGTAAATACGAATAAAGTGAACGTGAAAAGGCGAATATATACTTTAGTATCTAAAAGTATGTTATTATGGCACCAAATACTCTCGAGACTCTCCGCTCTAAGATCAAAGCATCCTTCTTCCTCTGTGGCTTGTTGTCTGCCAGATCCCCCACATCCAAACGATGTGTCGAATCGAGCTACAGAGGAAGATGTGCTTGCCGCAATAAAGTCTTTTAAATGCGGTTCAGATTTGATTGATCAAAGATTTGATTACAGGCTCTGTCGGTGATGCCGGTAAGACACTCTTATCTAGATTAACAGCTCTAATAAACAATGCTGGCTGGTAAGGTGCCCCCGGAGATAACGGACATCCTGCATGGTGCTAATTTATGTGACCTAAAAAAAAGGTGGTTTTAGGCCAATTGCAGGAGGTGTAACTATACGCAGGATTGCTTCCAAAATTTGTTGCCGTTCTTTCTCCCTACCGTTTCAAACTATTTTTGTCCTACGCACGTAGGCTTTGGCTCAAAGAGAGGATGTGAAGCGGCAGTGCATGCGGCGCGCGTTTTCTTTATGCATAATGAAAGTGAGGTACTCCTTATAGTAGACATAAAAAATGCATTTAATTCTGTCCATAGACCTGTTGACACACATGTTCCGGACGTATATCCCTACCTCGGGCAATCTTACAGCAGTCCTTCAAAATTAATGTATAAAGATTGTTGTGTAATGAAACGCTTGAATGTTCTGTAACAACTGACTTATATATTTCTACCTACAATACCAAATACAATAATCATCCGGAGTTACCCACAACATCTTCCCCTTTAAAAACAAAACAATACATTTACATTATCCTTCACTCTTAAATAAAATACTTAATTATAACTTAACATTACAAATCATGAACTACTCACATCTTCCCCTTTAAGAAAAAATTTCTTTCACCACAAAATACAAATAAAGCCAATATGTTTTATTAACGAAAATTAATTAAGTTTGTATACATTTTTTACCATACAGCACATAGAAATTACATTTTATAATTTATTTATTATTTGCTCCTTTGCTTTAGCACGTCTGCGTGTGAGTGGCGGCGATGCACGAGTTAATAATGTTTGTTTTTGTTTGTGACTCGACGATCCACTACTACTAACGTTATCGTTAGTATTTTTTCGCTCAGAGTTGTTTCCTTCGCCACCACTCACACCACTATTGTTCTCTATATTACATGAATTATGCGTGTTATTGTTTAAGAACTCGTTGCTAGTTAACTTTTCATTAAGCGGTAATTTACATTTTATCAAATGTCGTCTATTTCGCCTGTATTTCGATCTTTTATTTTGTACTATATATGATCTAGGCGTGTTAGCTTGACCTATTATTAAACCCCTGGTTTTATTCTTGCCGTTTACACAAATAACTTCGTCGCCTATATTGAGGGATGGCAATAATTTAGCTCTTTTATCATAATAATGCTTAGATAACATTTGATTATTACACAATTTTATATATTCAGACGGATCGATTGGTTTGGGTTTTAATAATTGCGGATTAGTCGGCAATTTACATCTTAGTTGTCGACCCATCAATAGTTGTGCAGGAGAGCTCAAACCGTCTCGGGGTGTGTTTCTAAAATTCAGTAGACCTATATGAAAATCTCCCTTACTTGTTATTGATTTTATTAGCAATTTTTTTATCGTTTGTACCGCACGCTCACTTTTGCCATTCGCTTGTGGATAATTAGGTGATGAAGTAATATGATCAAAGCCCCATTCGCTAGCAAAATTTTTAAACTGTCTACTACTATATTGCCTTCCATTATCTGTAATAAGAGTTTCCGGAATTCCATGACGACAAAATATCTCTTTCATACTTTGAATGATAGAATTGGATGTAATATTAGTTAATTTTCCAAATTCGATATAATTCGAATAATAGTCCACAACAATTAGGAAATAATTCTTCTTAAATTCGAATATATCTGAACCAACTTTACTCCAAGGTAGCGAGGGAATTTCTATTGGTATCATGGGCTCTTTGGCTGGTGCGTTTGAACTCTCCTGACAAACATTGCACAATTTTACAAATTTTTCAATGTCACGTGACATCCCGGGCCAATACATGACCTGTCTCGCGCGCCGCTTACAACGATTTATGCCCATGTGACCCTCGTGTACAATATGCAACAATTTATTTCTTAATGCTGGTGGAACCACTATCAAATTATCTTTAAAAATCACGTCGTTTACCACAAATAACTCATCTTTCATTGACCAAAATATTTTAAGGTTGTTATTAATAAAAAAATTATCAGGCCATCCTAATTTTATGTATTCTAGCATTTGTTTAAAGTCAGAATCTCTTTTGGTTTCTTTTTTGATTAATGATAATTTATTATTAGACATAGGCAAGTTATTTACTACCATGTGTACTTGACATAATATTTTTTTGTGTAACTTTTCGCTGTATAAATCGGGCAGCGGCGCTCGAGACAATGCATCCGGAATAAACATGTACTTCCCCGGTTTATAAACAACACATAAATCATAGCCTTGTATTCTTAATAACATTCGTTGCAAGCGTGCTGGGACGGACATTAACGGCTTTTTAAATATACTTTCTAAAGGTTTATGATCTGTTTCAACTACTACTGTCTTTTTCCCAAAAATATATTGATGAAAACGTTCACAAGCAAAAACGATCGCCAATAGTGCCTTTTCGATCTGTGCATACCGCCGCTGCGCGTCCGTGAGTGTTCACGAGGCGTACTCAACTGGCCGACCCGCCTGCATTAATACAGCACCTAGCGCATCCCGTGACGCGTCTACCGATATCACTACTAGCTTGTTGACATCATAAAGTGCGAGCACTGGAGCTTTGCACACACTTTCCTTTAACTTTTCAAATGCACTCTGTTCGTAGTGTTCCCAACACCAATTACTACTTTTTTTTAACAGATTAGTTAACGGAATCGCTTGTTCTGAGTAATTAGGGATAAATTTAGATAAATAATTAATGGCACCTAAAAATCTCTCTAGACTTTTCCTGTCTGAAGGAGGAGGCATTTCCTTTATCGCTCTGATTTTATCACAATCAGGTCTCATGCCGTTTGCGTCAAAAATATGTCCCAAGTACATAACTTCCGATACCCCTATTTTGCATTTATTTTTATTAAATTTTAAATTTATTTCTCTAGCGCGTTTGCATTTGCATGCAAACTTGCAATGCATTTAATCTTGTGTCATGTTCTAATTTTGTACTACCCCAGACAATAACGTCGTCTATGAAATTGTCTACACCCTCTAAGTCCTCTAAATATTGTCGCATTTTTGCATGGAAAACCTCACTAGCGCAATTTATTCCAAATGGAAGACGTAAAAACTGATAGCGACCAAATGGTGTTGCAAAGGTACATAGGTCAGCGCTTTCCTCATCGAGCTGCACGGCCCAGAATCCAGAACTAGCGTCCAAAACAGAAAAGTAACGCGCCCCTCGTAATCGTGCCGCTATTTCAGACACTGTGGGAAGTTGAAAATGTGCACGTTGAATAGCACGGTTTAGCTCGCGCGGATCTAAGCATACTCGAATATTATTATTCTTTTTCGCAACTATTACCAAGGGATGGACCCATGCAGTAGGATGAGAAACCTTCCTGATTACCCCCATGTCTTCCATATTTTTAAGTTCCTGAGATAACTGATCACGAAGGCTCAGTGGAACTTTTCTCGAGGTACATACAACCGGACGTATAGACGTATCTACTACAATGTGATATTTACCCGGTAGGCAACCCAGACCTTGAAACAAATCACAATATTCCGATAATTTAACGGACTGTATGCGTTTTATGAGACCCATTTCTTCACACGAATTCCGTCCCAACACACTTTGACATTTCATTTTGACTATAGCAAAACTAAGATCATACTTATTATTTTTATATAGCCAATTTAATTTACAAACACCTTTGACGGGAATTAAGTTACCACTATATGATTCCAATTTAATTTTGGTTGGTTTTATTAGATTCTCTTTATATCCTAATTGTAAAAATCTGTCAAACGACATCACATTTATGTCTGCACCCGTATCTAATTTAAACTTTTCAATTCCACCTTCGCATAAAAGACTTTCGAACCACTCTTCAGTATTATTATTTGGATTTGCAAAACACACACATAAAAAGATTCACTCTCATCCGATACACTGGTTTCATTAATTTGTTCTATATCGTACACTTTTTTCACTCTGTCCCTATTATTGTATACATTCGACTTACATACCTTTGCAAAGTGTCCGCGTTTACCACATACATAGCACGTAACGTAAGTAGCGGGGCAGTCCCCTGCCACACACCTGTCTGTACCTCCGCAATATGCACACGGCGACATAGCACCGGCACGAGGCGCGCGCGCGCGCGGGAGGGGCGGGCCCGCCTGCCGCCGCGCCCGCGCCAGCCGTGCCCGCTGCCACTCTCGGCCGCTTTCTTGTGACATTTCCTCCGCTTGACATAATTTAATAGCTTTATCGAGTGTAAGGTCTTCACATCTCAGAAGTCTATCTCTGATTTTAGCACTTTTTACACCACATACGATGCGATCTTTAATTACCTCTTGTTCTAATATCGAAAATTCACAGTTTCTGCTTAGTAAACGTAACGCCGTTACGTATTGTAAAATAGACTCACCATCATCTTGGATTCTTGTAAAAAATCTGTATCTGGCTAAAGTAATGTTGGTTTTTGCACCGAAGTAAGCATCGAACTTTTTTAAGAGTACCCGTACGTCGTCACGTTCGGTGTCATTCTCGAATGTGAAAGTTTGATATATGTCGAATCCATCAGGACCTATCAGATTGACCAGTAAACTTGCTTGAACACTTGATGCTTCCGATTTCACTCCCGACGCCTTTAAAAACAGCTCAAATTGTCGACGCCACCGTTTCCTCACGCTCACAGTAAGCATCGAACTTTTTTAAGAGTACCCGTACGTCGTCACGTTCGGTGTCATTCTCGAATGTGAAAGTTTGATATATGTCGAATCCATCAGGACCTATCAGATTGACCAGTAAACTTGCTTGAACACTTGATGCTTCCGATTTCACTCCCGACGCCTTTAAAAACAGCTCAAATTGTCGACGCCACCGTTTCCAAGCGTCAGCACGATTAACGGGACCGCCTTCAATATTTAACTCGGGCGGAGGTAGCGCATGCTCCATTTTTACACTTTATTTCTCACACTGCACTTGTAAACTTTATTACATATACACAGATGATAATTTTTACAAGTTAATATCTAATATTTTAAGGAATTTCATGAATATAATATATATTTTTTACCGCTGTCACCATGTTGTGTAATGAAACGCTTGAATGTTCTGTAACAACTGACTTATATATTTCTACCTCCAATACCAAATACAATAATCATCCGGAGTTACCCACAACAAAGATTATTGCATCCCGAAGTTTGCTGTCAACAAGGTGATCCTTTCAGACCAGCTATCTTAAGTTTGGCTACCCATCCTGCCATTTGTAACTTAAATTCCAAATTTAATATGTAATACCTTGACGACGGAACAATAGGAGGTAAAGCAATTACTGTTTTAGATGACCTTAAACCCCTCATTCAAAGGTTTAAACATTTTTTTTTTCTTGGTGAATTAGCAATCTGTCGTTAGACCATAAGCGAATTTGTTGTGAGATAAGATGGCTTTTCTGGTATGGTGGCCAGCGCCGCCCCTACCAATGAAATACATGTCCCGTCTAAGTCTTTTGAGCACCGCAGATAAGTCCAGCAAATCTGCTACAAGTGGATTTTAGTGTAAGGATAGCCGCTCTATATATTGTTTCCTGTACCGCTCGCTATCAGATGTAATTGTCGGCACGTTACGATATTCATGCACTTCATCATTTCTTGCGAACCAAGGAGCGTGGACTATTACCTTCAGGATGCAACTCTGCGCTCGTTGTAGACAGAGTATGTTACTTTTACTTGCAACACCCCATAGCTGGATTCCGTAGGTCCAAACTGGTTTTAACACCGAATTGTAGATAAGAAGCTTGTTGTCTATCGACAGTACAGAGTTTCTTCCCATGAGCCAGTACATATCACGAAACTGGTGGTAGCCTTGGTCTCTGTTTTGTTTTATATGATGTTTCCATTTGAGGCGCTTATCAAGGTCGAAGCCAAGGTATTTCACACAGTCTGAGTGCGGTAAAATGTCTTCGCCAAGTCTTACAAGAGGAGAGTTTTCTCTCCTCAGGGTGAATGTGATGTGGCTAGACTTTGCTGCACTAGCACATATACGCCACTTGCGCAGCCATTCGTGGACGGCATCATGTTGCTTCTGAAGTTTGCGGCTGGCAGTAGCTGGTTTATTGGCAATAATCCAACAGACGAGTAGGCTATGTCATCGGCATACGTTGCCACGGTGATGTCGTTGTCTACAGGTAAGTCTGAGGTAAATATATTATACAGTACCAGTCCAAAAACCGGTTCTTGAGGTACACCAGCCTCTATATGATGAAGGCTAGATCGCGTTTCTCTTTGTTTGAATTGATAGGATCAATCAGAGAGGTATGATGAAATAAATGTAAACATTGAATGTGGGAGACTTTCCTTGATTTTTGCCAGCGGGTCCACTCGCGATCAAAGGCCTGTTGTAAATCGAGGAAGGCAGCTGAGCAGTACTTTTTGCGTTCAAAGCACTGCCTAATAGAGTCCTACATATAATAACAGAATGTTCGATAATTGCTAAAGACAGATTAGACTTAGAAATAAAAATAGGTGTAGAAATTAAGATGGAAAATATAAGCAGCATTGTTTCAGTGTTTCAAATAATTTCAGTAGAAGAAAGTTTATTAAATATTGTAGAAGAATAACGTGTAATTAAAAGAAATAACACTAGATAAACGAGTACATATATAGAAATAAAATGTCTTTACATGTTTGTATATGTAAGTAGAGATAAGATAATTTGTAAACTTGAATAGCGAGATAAGTTAATAATAGGTTAAGACATAGAATAAAATAGTAGCAATAGGATACTATATGTATAATGGTTATATATATGTATAATAGTTGTAGCTGAAATAAGATAGATAACTTATTAGTAGAACTAAGAAGTAGAAATGTAGAACTGCCTTAGAAGACAAGCGTAACAATAGGGTAGGGTGTACTAGAGCATAATTAGAATAAGATAAAAAATGTACATAATATGTACTAGTAATAAAATAAAAATTATTAGTAATAAAATAAAAATTAGACAACAAAGATATGTGGCCAACAAGGGCCTTGACGTACTAGTCAGGTGAATGAGTATAGTAAATAAATAAAAATAATAATAATTGAGTGATATACTCCATGGCCTTGTTCGACCGTTGAATGAGACTTGCGAAAACCGAACTGATGAGATGTAATAACAGCGCAGTCGTCCAATGCTGTTTTGAGTCTGATGAGAAATATCCTTTCCCATAGTTTAGAGAGTTTTTTCCATAGTTTAGAGTTTAATGATATTGGCTCAGAATTAATTATTTTTAAATGTGAACTCTTTGTTTCCGATTCTGTTCCAATTATTAAAAACATGAAATAATTAATAAATTTAACAATCTGGCACCAAATATTAAAGTCTTGTCAAAAGAATCGCTGTACCTCCTAAGTGCTCCCGTTTTAGATGACTCCATACCCTGCTTTATCAATGTTCAAATACGAAAATTAAGCCAGTCTTCAGATAAACTTTCCAAAATTAATTCCCACATGGTTCTCCTCATTCGCTTTTGCTTTTTCGTTCCAAAATTTACATATGCTCTTCGCTGTTCTCAGGTTTTTAAATTTCAAACCCTTTTAATATCTGTAGACAATATTCTCAAAAATACATTGTCTAAAATATTAAATTGCTCCTTTGTTGATGACAGGGTTTGGAATCAAGCCTCACTTTCTATCCGTTATGGAGGCCTGGGCATACGCAAAATCTCGAGTATGTCACTGCCAGCTTTTCTTTCGTCAGCCTACTGCACGGAAAACCTTTTCCTATTTGTTATTCGCCCTTCCTTAAGATCGGTTGAGGTGCCGCGGTTGACTGATGCTCGAAATGCTTGGTTAAGTGTTTGTACGAGTACTAACCTGCATACCTCGACCTTTTATCAGAAACACTGGGATGAGCCTCTATGCAAAAAATGTTCATTTACAACTTTTAGATTCTTGTAGCACCGAAAAAGATTTGTCTCGCCTCCTGACTGTTTATGAGAAGAAGTCAAGACACTGGTTGGAGGTAATACCTTCAAAAAAATTAGGAATCTTAATTGACAATACCACACTTTCTCTCATAGTATCACTTCGTCTGGGGGCCAGGATTAACCTTTCTCACCGTTGCCGCTGTGGTGATCTTGTCGATGTACTAGGTCACCACGGTTTATCTTATTTACGTAATGCGGGCCGCATGTCATGACATGCTGCCGCCTTGAATGACGTCATTCGGCAGGCCTTTGTCGCCGCCGGCGTTCCTGCAGTCTTAGAGCCTGTAAGTATTGCGTGCAGCGACAGCAGGAGACCGGATAGTTTGACGCTCATTCCTTGGAAACTTGGAAGATCGCTGGTGTGGGATGCCACTTGTGTTGATACACTTGCTATTTCCCAGGTACCGGCGACTTCCAAGTCAGCGCGTTCGGCGGCCAGCGCTGCCGAGAACTTGAAGCGGCGTAAGTATGCGACTCTCTCTGAGAGTTTCATATTTACGCCCTTTGCGGTTGAAACTGGGTCCCTGGGGTCCCGAAGCCCATCGACTGGTTTCTGATATTTGTAAGACTGATCGATGCTTCGAGAAACCGCCAGGCTGGCAGTTTCTTCCGCCAACGAATCAGTTTGGCTATTCAAAGCGGTAATGCTGCCAGTCTGCTGGACACCTTAAGCTTTCTAAGCGGCAACTTTGAGGAAGTCTATTATTTAAGATAATTTGTAGTTTTAACTACGTAAATATTAACGTATGTACTTTTTTGTTATCTAAAAGTTATATACCATAAGTTTGTTTTTATGTTAAATGGACTTACGTTTAGTCAGTTTTGCCTGA
Organism: Zeuzera pyrina; assembly: GCA_907165235.1. Lineage (NCBI taxonomy): Eukaryota > Metazoa > Arthropoda > Insecta > Lepidoptera > Cossidae > Zeuzera > Zeuzera pyrina. Next base: position 19,483,891 of record OU015624.1, read on the forward strand.
TGGCAAGCATTGACGGGATCGAAAGTTAATCACGTTTATGCAGAAGGTATTACATACTCTAGCCTTGAAAATGCCCAATTTATTAGTTTGAGGAAACACAATAAAAAACTACTTATAATAGAAGAAAAGTTACAATATTCTCGATTATCGCCCACTAAATAAAAATATGATCTTTATCACTAAGAAACAATGGAAATGAGAGAATCGTGCCCTTTCAAAGTCATGGATAGAAAATATCCGTTACAAACGAGAAAAATAAAAAGTAAACTGTTACGACAATAGGCGCAAATGAGCGGCCTCAATGAAGTCTTTTTGTTATTGTACTTAGGGGCATTATTTATTGTGATCACAAATTGCGTCTGAAAATACGCAGACAGTGTGGTTGCCCTCTTCGTACATTCACTTCTATTCTTTAATCGCAATTCACAATGAACAAGGGCTTAAATAAGTTCAAAAGTTCTGAGAGTTTATTAGAATTGTAGGTACCTGTTCATATTTATTAACGTTTTATTTTATACTTTATAAGTACCTTTTTATATGGGTTCAATGTCGATATGGATTTCACGAGGATGATATGTAAAATATTTGTTGTATGCTCCTATAAATTCAACTCCTTGTGTTCTTGTGCTATGGTTTTGGAATATCCAAACATATGTATTTATGGTCACAGTCAAATCAATTTGTTTAAGTAAATCCAATTACAACGCGCTTTTGAAAATCAAATCTACCATCGGTACGAAAAAAATTTGTACTGAGAATAACTGACAAGAAACTCAGTAGTACTTGGTACGGTACGGTACGTACAGTACGTAAGAGTTACGTAAGGAACTAGTCATACTTTCATGTTTTCATTTACGGATGTAAGGACCTTGCACGGGGTTCATTTGGTTAAGTACTACCATCCTACTCGCCAACCTGCCGCCAAATAGTGTTTGCTGTTAGCCCTAGTGGCTTTTACAGCGTCACCGGTCACTTCAGGGGCGAGTGCAGAAGGCGCCCCGCCACATGGTCGGCTGCCTAAAGGTTCCTCTAGCTAGGTTATCTAGGGATACTTCGTGTGGAAGGCGAAAATTTTCGATAATTGGTTAACCACGAGGCCATAGCCTAGTCGACCACCCGTTGATAATAAGTGAGCACCACGTCGTGTGGCATAACTAAATACAGCGGTGGTAAATGAGCGATGATCATGAAACTCTATCGTGATAATAATGTGTTAACGTGCTTAAAAAGAATTATTGATTCGCCTCTTAGTACGACTCAGAACAAAATTAATGCATTTATCCATGACATAAAAATTTAACTTCGAAAATTCGTTAATTGAAATTCTTAGAGAATTTAAAGAGACGTGATCAACATCACGTTATTTACAAAGTGCATTTTATGTCCTGTTTTATAATTTATTTTATACATTGATTCCCATTTCATTCATGGTAAGAAAGATCGAAGACACATCGAAGTTATAAAATACCTAACTTCCTTGATCTCGAAAATATTTATTTTGAATCTTCGTACCTACCAAGTATGCCTACACTATTGAACTTCAAAATTCCGAGAAGTGCTAAAATAAAAATGACAATAAAATACAAAAAACACTTTCTCCTTCTTCTTTTTTTAAAATTTTTGCTTATACTTCTTCTCTTTTATATACTGGCAACTCATTTCGTATAAACAGTTTATTAGAAACGTTTCTGTCATTTTCAAGTAAAAACGTGGTATATCTCTTAAGTAAATGTCTGTGTTCTCATTACTAAGTCCCTAACCCTAGTAAAGTGATAGCAGGCTTTACTGGATTTAAAAAAGTATAGGTACATATACTTAAAAGTATACATATACTTCTTGGAAGAACGCGTAAACTTCAGTTGCATATATTTATTTAAACTTTCCAATTTTTAACACTTGCACAGAACTTTAAAGCACACTATACTATCACTTTTGTGTCTTAAAATTCCAATAACGGAAAAAAAATAAAAAATCTAAATAAAATCTCAACTTCGCTTCTTCCGTTCTCGCCAAAAATTCTCCTTCTTCATGGCATGGCGCATAGATTTACGCATTTGCCAATGTCACGTATTAATAAGTAGAATAGCTGATGAGTTAAACAGTTAGGCAAATGTACACATCACGGTATTGTCATAATTCATGACGAACACATGAAACATGTTCGAAGAAAATTCATTCCTTTTTCTTGCCGTAAAATTCCTCCAGTAAAGTGATAGTGGGCTTTACTGAAGTTACAAAGGACTTCTTGGAAGAGCGCGAGAACTTCAGGTACACATGTTTATTTAGACCTTCTCCTTTCTTTTTACTTATACAGAACTTTAAAACTCAATATAACTTTTGTACTTTAAAACACCCAAAAATGTAAAAAATACAAAATCTAAATAAAATGACAACTTTACTTCTTCCGTTCCCGCCAAAAAGTCCCAAAAGTCACTTCTTCAGTTCCCGCCAAAAGTTGCTGTCTTTTTTGCGAAATATGAAATTTAGAATACAAATAATGCCAGTATCAAATAATGATTTAAATTTTAATTAATCCAATCCAGTTTAAAAAATGTGTTCGATTAAACAGATAATAGTGTCGCCCGTTAATGTTTCGTTGGTCGAATTATTCTGGTTATTTATAAATATTATCGATAAAAAACTTAAAATATTGATTTTTTAATTCTTTAGTTGCGTTATTGACTTTGTTTCATATTTTTTGCTATATCTCTGAATACGTTATTGTTGTTTGTTGTTTCGAAAAGCTTATGAGGTACCTTATTGGTTGAATTTATATCCTCATTTAATATTTCATGAAATTTTAAGAACATCGGAGAAGGAAAAATTTTTCCTAAAAAGAAAACCTAATTTATTAGAAAAAAATAGCTATTTCGATAAAATTTAAAGATAAAATAAGACAAAAATTAAAAAATCAATAACATGAAAACTATTACAGACACATTTCCTTTTTTTAAGTTTTTTATTGAGAACTTTTCATAAATAATAATCAGAATAATTCGACCGGTGACATTCCCACGGGCGACACTGTATAATAATTGTAGTATTTGATCTGGCTCGGAACTGTTCATTTAAGTATTGTTAATTACATAATTTACTTTTCAACAGAAAGTGGCGATTTGTATTTACCGATTTCGTTTCCAACTCGCCGTTTCCACCTGTAACAAAAATAAATACTTTCGTTTAGTTTGTCTATAGAGTTAAGAAAAAGTGACTTTAGTTATGTACATATTTGCTTAATTTGTCCAATATTAAATGATTCGTTTAAACAGAATAAACGATAACATTTTGGCATATTGAAATTAAAAGAAAATAAGTAGTACATAATGTGATAATAATCGGCTGCAAGTCGAAATTATGGAACAAATTTATTACGTAAATAAAGAAATGTTCAGAGAATGCACTTGGTTAAAAATCACCAGTTCAAAAGTAACATTATGTTGATCTATCAAAATCAAATGAACGAAATAGTAATTTTAGGAGTTTAAAATTGTTGTATGAATTAATAGACTAGTCTACGTATTAATTTATTTAATAACCTTTTAAGCGTATGAAAATTTAATGAAATTAGGTAAATTGAAAAACATGTTTGCCATAGCGCCCACAAATTTTTTACAATAGTATATATTTTGTGTTTTGGTCACTTTCACCCTGCTGTACCCTGTTATAATATTTACATTCATACTTCCATACTAATTATTACAAATGGGAAAGTCTCTGTCTGCTACATCTTCACGGCTATACCGATTCTAATGGTATAGAGATAGCCTGGACATGTCAAAGGCTCTCCTTAAAAAAAATTTGTAGTCGTAGGTAACAGCTGCGTTATAATTTAGAAATACGAAACTTGTGAAATAATATTACAGAAAGTAATGTTACTTCTATCAGCCATTTTGAATACGACATACTCGTATTTATGTGTAAATACAAATAAAGAAGATTTACGATTTTTATGAGCGTCGACTAAGACGATCTGACTCAATATAAATAAGGATAAATAAACTTGCTTATAATTTCATTTTCAAGCATCGAATCCAGTGTTGAATCCCTGTCAGACATTAACGATGTTTCATTGTCTCGCTGATGCTAGTCTATAAATAGGTTTATACATAAAATACTGTTGCAAAACCCATTACCAAGTGCGAGATACGCGCCCACGCTCTAGATTATCTTGGCGAATTGAGAGATAGCTGCGTTCCACAAGGAACCATTTAGGTTACAGCAATATTTATTCTTAATTACCACCGTTTTTACTGTATGTTTTTAAATATTAAATTAAATAACAAAACTTAAACACGAATTCTTAATTCTTGACTAACTTTAGCTTCCGGCTATACACGAGAGTTGCTCATACTACAATTTATCACAGTGAAAAGAATCATAAAATATATTTAAAACCGACTAAGCGAGCAATTAGTGTTAGGCTAATAACTTTATCGATAACAAAAAAGTATACATAACCTAAAGTTAATATTTACAAACTTAAAACTACACATTATCTTAAATAATAGACTTCTTCAAAGTGCCGATTAGAAAGCTATATTGCTTAGGGCGCTCAGCAGACTAGCAGCATTACCTCTTTTAGGTGTTAGGCAGAATTGATTATTACCAACCACCCACCGTAAAACAAAGTTTTTTGTAGAGCTCTGTATATATATAAATAAAAGACAGAGCTATTTATGTAAAAAAATACCACCATACAATATACAATATTTGTATGTATTTACTAAAATAATATTGGATTCAAAACTACGACTTTGTAGTTGAAAGACGCGTTCTTCCATATTCTCTAACTGCAAAAGTAATGTGATGACAAAAAAGTGTGAAATAATAACAAAAATCTCAATTTTTTGATTTTTTCCCTTTGTTGTACTGTGAGACTTCGCTTCTTGTAAAATTTAATTATTCTATGTCAATGAGCAGTACTTTGTAGGTTTTTGGTCGAGCACATAAATGGCCAATCTTTTGATTGCGTTGACTTGGAAGATTGAATTTATTACATCTCCAAGAGACTATAGACGTAAACTTCAACTTGATGCCTCTTGGGCCAAAGGGTCTTGACTGGGCGGACAGACAGACACACTCACGGACAACTAAGTGATCCTATAAGGGTTCCGTTTATCGTATTGAGGTACAGAACACTAAAACTATCTAACTTAATTCTGTCCTGATAATTTTTCTTAGCGTACATTGTATGCTTTATACTCAACTAGCGGCCCGTTCCGACTTCGCCCGTGTTCAATACATAATATTACATTGCCTGTATCCATCTGGAACAATGTACCTTTCAAGTAGTGAAAGAATTTTTCAAATAGGTGTAGTGGTTTTGGAGATTACCCTCCATATATATAAACGAGATATAATGGAGCTATAGAACTATTAATTTTATCTACATATCTCAATATTTAAAATTAACGGTTTTCTCTATAAATTCGCTACTTTTGATATAAATCATATCTTTAAAATTAATGGTCTTTGCTAAAAAAAATGGTAAACTTCAAAATTAACAGTTTTCACAATAAAATTTTGGTTACAATAATCACATTGGGTAAAATTTTGCAAATTTTTTTTTAATTTTTTTTGGTTAGGTTAGGTCTTTTTACCACAACGCGCGAGCCGAGCGAGCGGAGCGAGTGTGCCGCTTCAGCGGCGAGGCGCCATATCGAAATCCGTTTTACACATGTAATTTTAAAACAGGAGTCCGCAGTCTAAAGAGATAGTAGTAGTCGAGAAATTTAATCTCGAAACATCTCTATATCCTTCCATCTCCTTTCATTTTTTGCTGTTGGTATATGTATATATAGCAATCTTATATATTATACTAGTAGGTGTATTTCAGAGTTATTCCCAGGAGTTAGGAAGAGACTTCATGCACCAATTCTATTCACCGCGCCGGATGTGTTGGCATTGTCAGGATGACAGCTTGTCAAGTTTATTTATTTAGTTATTTAGTTTACAGAAAATGTTATTTTTCATAGCACAATCATTATTTTAAATGATTGTTTTTTTTTTTATTGGCAATAATTATTTTAAAACGTCTTAACATTTTTAAAGCTAATATCTTTTTAATGAAGGAAAAACATTTTATTGTAAAACATTATATTTTTTATTAGCAATTCATAGCAATTTTGTCTATATTTTCACCAATTTTGAAGTGCCATGAAATGCATCACATGGAAAAACATTTTTAATCTATAGTTATACGACCTACATCACACACACTGTACAACCGTGCGAAACCGGGGTGAGTCACTAGTAGTTACCAAATTAGAAATAAGCATGAAATTGATCTGCACTATACACTAGCGTTAACACGTTAATATAAGTAGGTACCATATCAATATATTATACGGAATATTCTGTTGTGTTATCGTTATGCAGTAGCAAGAAAAAGAACAACAAATTGAGTAAATTTACTTTTCTTCATTATTATGTTACGATGCATATTCTTAAATTTCAAGACGCTTATACTAGGACTTGCCTAACCTCAATGATTGTCACATATACTATTGTTATACTTTATGTCATGTAACTTCACGCTGTACCCGACGGCTCCATTAACTATGATCCTGTCTTTTATAACGTGAAATGTCAACCTAGGCGTAACCATTTCGTAGTACCTTTAGTTAATTTCGAACATCCCTAAGAACATCCAATAACCACAGAGCTATTTTCAGTTCATCAACGTCCCTCACAGGTTTGTTTATTCATTACTAGCTGTTCGTGCCCGGCGTCGTCCGGGTGAATTTCATATCTGTGTGACAGCAGAATAATCAAACTAAACGTTACGCGTGACACCATTTTTGCCACTTTTTGATTTTGATTTTCAGACAAAAACCAACCAAATTTCCGACATTTGTGATGACTTTTCCCAAAATTTTCTTTCGATCGAGCCGCTTTCAAGTGATTATGTTTCATACATACGGCAATTGATTTTTATTTATATGTAGATAAAAAGATATAAGTTTGATCAAATGTATTTACTTCCGAAGAAAGCTGCAGATTTTCAGATTTTTTTATTATTTCCTTATTGACAGTTTTATTATAAAAATATTGGCACATGTAGGAGGTTATGATTTCTAAGCGTTCTCTTTATAGATGCAACGTTTTTCACTTTTAGGGCTGTGAAATAATAATTCAATTAACGCGGTAATGCGAAAGAGGGTAAACGTTTGTATTAAAACTTCATTGAAATAAGTTATCTGAAAAAATCAAAGTGATTTCTAATAAATAAAATCATTTATTTTTAAACACTACCCGATGCCCGCGACTTCGTCTGCATTTTTTATTTTTAAAATAGCCTATGTCTTTCCTCAGGATTCAAGATATTTCCATTACAAATTTCATCACAATCGGATCATAATCGGATGAATGATATGGCAGCCCATAAAATAGGAACAAACAAATGTTGATTTTTATATATTGGAAGATTTGTAATTTATAAAGAAGTAATAAAAACATAACTAAATGTAACAATTGGTTAGATGATTCCAAGTTTAGTCGGAGGTTAAAAAATTGTAAACCAAATTTGACTGTAAGCTTACAAAAGACCATCTTGTACCATGTTCCAAATCAGAACATTCCCTACATTGCGGCGGACCTAGAATCCAGGTCAACTATGAACTCAAATAATTGGGGCAAGGGTATCGAAAGTGTTTACGCCGAGATGATGGAGTCCTTCAAGCGTTTCCATTACGAGGCCAGAAATATGAGGTGAATAAATAGCCCTGTCACTATGTATTACAACGTTCATAAAACAAAAAAGAACACAAAGGATAAAATAAATATATTTAAAAACATAGAAAAGAAATACTCTAGAAAACTACATGAATTGCATAACCTCCAACTAATCACTATAGATTTTTACTATAGGTATGACAGAATAACCTTGAGGAGCACCCCGTGAAGCTCTGACTCCAAGACAATTTAGTTCCATGTATATCTTTGTTAAATGCAACATTCTCTTCTTCTCCTGGGTAATGCATGAGACGATTATGAGATTTGAAATAAAATACAACACCTGAAGTTAACGTCACTCTGATATTTTAGCAAATTCTAGACATATGTCATATACTTCGTCTGCCTTTGAACCTTGGGGCTATAATTTAGGCATACTAAAATTTCTGGTTTAGGCTAGGCGCATATTATAAACCGTAACAAATAATTGAGTGGATATGGCAGAAGCGTAACATAATATTACTCGTATATCTCTCGTCTGAGGCGTAAAAACGCGGCATGGCACATAAGTACATGACAGAGTACTATTTATTACCTATTCTATGATGATAACAACTACACCCACTACAGTTAATGACTATTTTCTTATACAATCGTAGAGATCACATATTGAAAAAACACTAACGCTTCAGCGTTAGCAATATTCGTTGGTAGCAAAGTTACAAGAATCAAAGAGAACGTAAAATTACTACGTACAAGAACTGTGAGCGCTCATTCTACTCGTTGATTTGATAAAAACCCGTAAAAACCACAATATAGTCCATGTTTTTTTTCTTTCTTCATGGCATGGCGATTAGCGCATTTGCCAATGTCACGTATTGTAATAGTATAAGTAGAATCGTTATATAAAACGTTAAAACTTCTCCAGTAAAGTGATAGTAGACTTTACTGAAGTTTTACAGGACTTCTTGGAAGAGCGCGAAAACTTCAGCTACGCATGTTTATTTAGACCTACTCCATTCTTTTCACTTGCACAGAACTTTAAAACACAATATACTATCACTGTTGTACTTTAAAACTCCCAAAAATGTACAAAATAGAAAATCTAAATAAAATGACAACCTCACTTCTCCCGTTCCCGCCAAAAAGTCCATGTTTTCCATTACAAACGTCAGTTTTCACTTTGGTTTGACGTAAACACACAAAGTAGAGATAGGTATTACGAACTATTACTACTCTTTGGATATTACGTAAATAAACAGTCCGTTTCGTTTTCTACAAGCCGCAGTGTTTAGCGTTCGTTTAGTTTGCGTACAATCGAAACGCTTGATGACGTTATTGCTTGTCAAAAGTACCACTTGGCTACGCTTTGTACGGCTTTTCTCACACGATTTTACGTCTCGTTTGATTGAATAGAAAGTTAACAACGTTTGTCTACCAATTTATAATTCGTTACGCTAGAACACGTGGTATTTCGTTAGCTAACGTCAATCCCATACATTTGTCATTCTATTCTACTAGCGTTTAGCGTTTACGACAATGAGAGCCACTTGTCCGCGCTGTCTAATCGACCTTTATATGAAAAAACTCGTAAGCGACATTAATCGAGTATTTTAAAATAATATGTATTAGGCAATTCTAATTTTAAAAACGTGGTTTCCATATTACAATCATACACAACTTTTGCAGCCTTTTCAAATTACTGGTAGTATCGCTTTATTTATGTGAGAAACTTGATGTACGTTAAAACTGTTCATGTTGCTTTTATATTTCGATAATATTACCATTAGATGTTTTTGACATCAAATAATTTGATAATAAATTATGCTGTATATTTTTTTGTATTCTTGTCACAACATAACGCTATTAGGAAAAGTATGTCACCTATATAATTATTGGCGAAAAAGTTAGTTTTTTTTGTAAAATATAGTTTTACGAGTTTTACTAAGACAAGGTTAAAACCTTTAACTTCATTTATGTGAGATGTGACAGATCCACTTAAAATTGCCATGGTACGTGGTTTACATAACGATAGGTATATTAAGTAGATACTATACACAATATACGAATTGTACATTAAAAATACAGAATGTTATATAACGGACAGTCTCTTAACGTATACAAGGTTATTTCGAAAGGATGGGTAAATATAGAAGGGTATAAAAGTATCCATGACAATGGAAAACTTGTGTTCTACAACTTCGCCAAATGTCAATAGTTCTAGTGTAAAACCTCAAACTTTAAACAAAAATAAAGGTGAGGCAACCCTAATATCAGCGTAATATAAACTTTTAAACTTTCGCGTTGCGTTATAAAATTTATTTTATAATGCAACGCGCTTTATCTAAAATGGGAAATTTAACGCGATTACCTTTTGTGATCTTGGAGTGAGACTTACTGCGACAATTTGCTTGAGATGCAACTCGGTCGAAACGTCAAACCAAAATAAAATGGTAATCGCGTTAAATTTCCCGTTTTAGATATATGTATTATCTAATATCAGCGTTTTCCCGTCGCTAGCAAATGTTTGGAATATAGGGCATAATGATAGGATTGTACGTTTTTTTCCCATTAAATGAATGGCTTTTTTTATGGAAAGCATAATAAACGCATCCCGTAATTATTACATTTGCAATATAACAGTCAACAGTGACACGTTGTAACCGCGGTGGGTTTATACCCCCTTCCACAATAACCTTATATATCTTAATAAGAGAAAGTAACCGGTGGTCTTATTATTAAACAAAAATTTATTTCAGGCTACATTAAGTTAACCTTGCTTAAACAATATTATTGGGTGATAATCCTTAATAACGCAGACCAGTGACCAGTAAACCCTAGACGACGCTTATGAGGCCACCTACAATTGACTGCAGTCGCATAATTACTTAAACGGCCGCCGCGCCCACAGGTTTCCTCCTATCCGCTCTTGATATTCAACGTCCGGTCTCAATATGACCAATAAGACCACAAAACACTATGGCGCGACTCTCAACATTTTGGCACGTTTGTTTTCATTGTAAAATTAAATAAACCGTCATCTATGAGTTTACTGATATACGAATGATAAAAACAATGACAATTAAGAGAAGAAAGTGTTAAATGAAGTAGCTGGATCCTTCGCTTCACGGTGGCTATTTTTTTTAATTTAAAATTTGTCTGAGTAATCTAAATCTAGTTCTAAGTAATCTAAATTCTAAATCATTGCAGTAATATGTTGAACATAACACAAAAATTTGAGCTTAGCCTAGCTTGGTCCAGTAATATTTCAGTCTGTAAGGGACAACTGACTAACATTGATTTATGTATATATATAAACAAGTCATAATGATGGGTGATTGAAATTTTTTATATTTTTCAATTATTTTTTCGATATTTTTCCAAGTTTGAAATTTTTCCCAAACTTTTCTTGACATTTTTTGATGTTTTGAGAAATTTCGGAAAATTATCCATCACTATAGACAACTGTCACCTAATACATACATTATTAGCATTATAACCACAGATTAATTGTAGGACATTTACTTAGGATTTTTATTCAACACGATGCGAATAAACAACAGACTGGAACAATAATATAATCATAATAAAACTATATATATAATAATAATAATAATAATAACATAGTCTGTTGTAATAGGGCTTTTGCCACTAGGCTGTGAACAAACTAAGAATTTTACCACCAAATAATAATACTAGATACCAAAACTAATTTTTATTACCAAAAGATACATATAAGATGTCTACATAGGTACATTGATTCCAATAAATAATTGTGTCTGGGAGTCAATTAACCTCGACGCGACACCATTTGCACAATGATTCAGTAATTTTGTTGTCACTCGGTAACCGACTCGTCCGTCAATAACGGGGTTATTGTTTCAATAATAATTATTATAAGTTAAGATACAAATAACGCAGTTAAAAGCAAGACTATTTTTAATTTTTCGTACCAAAATTGGAAAAACGGTACAATTAGATGCTCATCTCTATATCTATGTGTCTATTAATACGTGACGTCTGAGACAGACAGACACAAAGTTAGTATAGAAAAGTGAACACACCTGTAAAGACTCAGACAATGGTTAGTACAATGTACCTACATACACACACACACACTTATTCGCATATAAAGATATAATCCATAAAATATACACATAATACATTTAGTTGAACCATAGTTGAACTGTATTTTTTTATTTTCAAATCTTTGCATACGTGCCTGCTATTGCTTATTTTCTAATCACTTCAGTAAGTACATCAGCTGGTTTAGTACTTAATATGAAGGAAATTTTCGAATTGGCTTTTACAAGTGTATTATAAGTCTACCTATATCCCTTACTTTTATCTCGAACTGTAAAATTGAGTTTACTAAGTAATAAATATTCTTTCTTACGCAGTATACTTCCTTACGTAGATATCAAACATAATAAGGCACCGCCATCATTATGAAGATCCATTGAACGTACCTACTCATTATTTTGAAAATTAGTTTTATGCGAATGAAGATCTTAATATAAATTTTATTGTACTGAGCTTCACTGAAGACTATCAATTAGCTGGATAATAATTACAACTATAAAATTCTATACATAGGTCGAGGAATAACTATATGAGGCTGGATTAGTATTCATTTCATTAACAGACAAGGGTTCTTACGGTATTTAGAGCTGAACATACAATTTGTAGCTTTAATTATTAAATAGCATAACCCGAAAAGACGTGAACTTTTCTCTGTACTTATATATCTACGAGTAAAAGCTTCTTATTACAGAACTTCGTATATTTCATAATAATAAAAAAATTTGCTTACACATTTTTCACGAGTTTGCACAACATGTATATTTACAATTTGTAACATAACCAAATTAAATAATATGTAACATAACTTATCAGAAACGAGAACACTTTATTCAGTATCATTAAATCGTTCATTCAGTATCATTATCGTTTCAAATATTTTAACATAGTATTAGCTCCAAAACGAGCATTATGAAATTATTTGATTTGGATTCAGAGATTGCTATTATGGGCAACCGAATTGAAGTGTAGTGTATCAGACGGTTAGACCACATAAGTAGAGTTTGTAATGTAGGATTCCATACATCCTTTGTACGTCGTCACACTAAATGCAGTCCATTTGTAGTGTATATTAGGGTCACAATGAATGCATCGCGCCTCACACTGTGTGATGAATTTAATTCTATTTTTTCGGTTAGTTTGGTAAAATATTTTTATTTGTTTATTAACTGAAAACGATACTTAGATAACAATTATAAATTATTTTAATACGAGAGGCGAAAACTTCGGATCCCTTTTTAAGAATATTGCGCGCAGCACGGAGGAGTATGAAATTGGCATACCTAGTTAAACTTTATATGTACAAGAAGTATAAAAAACAAAATTTTTTATGTAGTTACAAATACATTAAATTAAATTAAATAAAAACCTTACAGAACGGTAAAATTTTCCCTTGGACAACTGAAAGCGCTTTATTTTCTGGACAAGCACTTAAATTGGAAAAAAATATTGAAATATTGCTAAAAGATATTTTAATATATTGATGATACCTACACTATAGTACCTACAATAATAGTACTATTTTTATTGAAATTGAGAATGTTATGTTAGTAAATTGAAAGAATGTTCATTGCTTTCATTATATCATTTTTCCAATAACATTATTGGTTAAATCGAGATGCCAGTTCATTTGAATGGTAAAAGTTAATCAAGAAGCAATTAGAACGAGTATCTATTACTACTACAGAAAAACCATTTTTTTACAAGTTAATTAAATGCTGCGTTCACGAATTTAAACATTGAGAACCTCATTAGCTCCCTCAAGTTCACTTAAATGTCACTAAATTCTGTTTTTAGAATTCAATAATTACTATTCTTTGAAAATAACTCAGATAAAATATTTCAATGTTCTCATATTAATCTCATTTCATACCGGATATTAAATACAAATAGAATGTTTTTTATACCTGCCAGTTATTTTTAGGTTTCAATTTTCATGTCAAATCGATCAAGTTGTAATTGAGTTGGCGGCCGGAAAGTCCTACAAACGTGACGTGTGTGAAGTAGAGCAAAACGAGATACGGACCATTTACTTTTTGAACTACATCAAAAGGACCTATTCACACTGGGTATGCTTTAAATACATATACATACTTATAAGCTTACGAGCTCACGTTGTCATGGAGACAATCAATGATATCCCAACCAGAATCACACTGAAAAGACTCTGTCACACGTATAATACCAAATAAGATAGCCTGTCTGTACCATACACAACCATGGGCGTCCCCAAGGCGGGGCAGGGGAGGGCGGCAGCTTTTCTGGACTTGGACTGCCACTCCTGGGCCCTTTCCCTTCTTTTCTTTCATACATTCAGCTAGTTAATATGTCTGTGCGTAAATATGCATAGATACGTAAAAGGATTATTTGCCCTGTAGTTTTAGTTTATAACTACAGGGCAAATCATCCAACTGCGCGTGAATTTTCGCCGCTCGCTTATATACAAGCCCTATTTGGACTCGTTATTACCTTCTTGGAAGTGCGGTTTAGCCAAGATCAATGGCTGGTGTTTGCTCTATCGGTGTTACACTCTGCTCGGCTAGCAAAAATTAAAAGCTCAGATTTCAAAATCGTATCAGAGTAGTCTCCAAATTTTATATATCTATTAGAGTGGATGGATCGTCAGAAGCCGAGCTGTGGCCAATTCTTTGGATAACCAAGGAGGAGAATCTCAAGAGTTTGAAGATGTTTGCAGTTGAAATGTATACGTAATACATATCTAATCTAATAAATTCACGTTCTTGATGTACCCCCCTTAGGCCAAAAACTGGATACGCCCATTCATACGACACACATTTAAACTAAATAAGCCGATTAGTCGGAACCCAGATGGAAAATCATACCATTCTCTGTACGTCCACATTAAGTTTCAAGTGGTCTTAAAAGAAAAGATAAATACATTAAGACCAACCCTGCTTATAGGAATTCAATCAAAAAATGTTGAAAAGCACTTAGTTACCTCATACGACACCCACGCGAAGATAAGAGAGATCTTGTTTCTAACTGAGAACTACTTACAAGCTATAATAAATCACTGTCAAATTTTACTCACATGGAAAGGTTTACATGAGCATATGAGTCAGGCTGAGTTGCAAAAAAATCAATTTTTGAAACCAAGATCTAAATTAACCTTTGCTTTGAGCAGATTTTCTGCAAAAAAAGACTGCAGCAAAGGTATGTATATCTATATCCATACTAATATTATAAAGAGAGAGAGAGTGGACTTTGTAAGTTGGATGATATGTGGAGGGTAATCTCCGGAACCACTGCACCTATTTGAAAAAGTATTTCACTATTTAAAATGTCTTTTATTGTCTCTTTGTTTTGGCTTCACAGATTGCATTTAGCCATTGACCAAGTAAATATGAGTCTAAAGTTAGGGAAACGAAGTTCCCGCCCTTTTTCTTTTCTTCTTCTTTCTTTATGGCATGGCGCACAGTTTAGCGTATTTGCCAATGTCACGTATTAATAAGTAGAATCCATAGTGTAGAATCACAAGTAAATTAGTTTTTTCTTATCGTAAAACTCCTCCAGTAAAGTGATAGTAGGCTCTACTGAAGTTACAAAGGACTTCTTGGATGAGCGCGAAAACTTCAGCTACACATGTTTATTTAGGTCTCCTTCATTCTTGTCAGTTACACAGAACTTTAAAACACAATATACTGTCACTGTTGTACTTTAAAACTCCTAAAAATGTAAAAAATAGAAAATCTAAATAAAATGACAACCTCACTTCTCTCGTTCCCGCCAAAAAGTCTATTTAAAAGGTTCACTATTCTAGGTGGACACAGACTATATACGAGTATGTATTCAACTTGGGCGAAGTTGGAACGGGCCGCTAGTATATAAAAGTTCAGCCTCTGTATCCTAGTGCTCGCAAATTTTGAAAAGTAGTCATTCGAATAACTTGAAATTTTGACACGACGGTACATTCGAATACGTGCATATTTATTTTTTTTACGTCAGAGGGGGAAAACCAAGCGTTTCACCCTTGTTTCACCTGATGGAAAGTGATCACCGCCGCCCATGGACACCCACAACGTCCAGGGAATCACGGGTGCGTTGCCAGCCTTTAAGGAAATATGTTTTTATATATAAATAAAAATGTAAATTATGTTCGTTTCTTCACATCTTCGTTAAAATTAATAGTTTTTGCTATAGAAAAATGGTAAACTTCAAAATTAACAGTTTTCACAATGAAATTTTGGGTGCAACTTCAATCACTGAAACTTTAATGTGGTGACAATAAATGCTTGGGAGGAAATCGTAAGGACAAATGCTGGCTAAGGCTTAGATTGTTTCACATTGGGTACAATTTTGCGAATTTTTTGTAACTTTATATAAACACGACGACATATTTGTAAAATTTTTTTTAGTTAGGTAAGGTTAGGTCTTTTTACCATAACGCGCGAGCCGAGCGAGCGAAGCAAGCGTGCCGCAGCAGCGGCCGGCGAAGCGCCAGATCGGATCCCGTTTTATACACGGAACAGTATTGAAACAGGAGTCCGCACTCTAAAGAGATAGTTGAAGTCGAGAAATTTAATCTTGAAACATCTCTAATCCTCCATCTCCTTTCATCTTTTGCTGTTGGTATATCTATATACACCAACAATGTTATATATACTCGTAGGTGTATTTCTGAGTTATTCCAAGAGTACTATTGAAACAAGAGTCCGTACTCTAAAGAGACAGTTCAAGTCGAGAAATTTCATCTTGTAACATCTCTAATCCTATATCTCTTTTCATCTTTTGCTGTTGGTATATCTATATATAGCAATCTTATATATACTAGTAGATGTATTTCCGAGTTATTTTCAGGAGTTAGGAAGACACGTCACGCAATTGCACCAACTCCATTCACTGCGCCGGATCTGTTGGCATTGTTAGGATAACAGCTTATCAAGTTTATTTATTTAGTTTATATAAGATGTTATTTTTCATAGCACAATATATTATTTTAAACAATTGCTTATTTTTTTTTTGACAATAATTACTTTACAGCGTATTAAAATTTTTAACTGATATCTTTTGAATGAAGGAGTAACATTTTATTGTATAACATTATATTTGTATTAGCAATTCATAGAAATTTTGTCTATATTTTCAACAATTTTGAAGTGCCATTACATGCACCCCTATAATTAACTTTGACAGTTATTGAAGTCGGTGCCAAATCAATGTGCAACAACAGGAAGTTTATTAGTTAGGCTTGGCACCGACTTCAGTAACTATCAAATTTAACTGTATAGGTATATATATAATATATTATAGTATCGTATTTATAAAATTATTTTTGTACTTCAGTTTTGATTAGTAAAGGATAGTTAGTTATTTATATGGTTATTAGCACGTAACCAAAAACCAAACACGCTTTTATAAAATTTTTGTCTGTCTGTCCGTTTGTTTGTTCGAGCTAATCTCCGAAACATCTAAACCAATTTTAATGGGACTGTCATTAGTATGTAAAAGAATTTTCAGAGAGTAATCTAGGTTAAGCGGCTATGCTTGAGAAATAGAATAAAAGGTATAGGGAGAATGAAAAGGCCGTCGCGCACAAAAAAACTTTTTCGTAATCCGATTGTGGCATATAGTATTGTCAAGAAGATGGTACCCAGCAATACATTAACTCAAATTATAACAGGGTACAGGGGTTCTCTGAATACCTGTACCGTTTTGGGTGTAAGGGGAACCCGTTCGTGCCCTTGCAAACCTGGCATCCCAGAGACTGTACCCTGTATAGTGTCCTATCTTCGCTAGGAGTAAGTATGAGTTGGAACCACGTTGGAACAAAGGCTTAACACGAGACTAACAGCTGATAATCTTTCTACATTAATGGCCAATGATTCTAGCCGGTCTGAATTATTAATATATTGTAAAAAAATTATGTATAAAGTAATCATAAGGAATAAATAGATTAAGAAAGTTGTGGCTTAGTTATAAAATAATATATAATTATTGGCATAAAAAATGTATGTGATAATGTAATAGGAGACAATCCAGTATTAAGAAATAAGATATCAAGCCTTGTCAAGTAAGTGTAATAAAGTTAAGAAATTAGATATAAGAAAAAAATAAATTATTAGCTATGTAAGATGTAACTAGTTTAAAGATTTAGTAGGGGATAAGATTGGTATTAGTATGTAGGAATGTAATAGATTCTATTAAGAACGTAAATTGATAGAAAGATAGATAAAACGTTTATTCATACAGTCACACATATGCCATTAAAATCATACATATACATAGCTATAGCGCAGATTAATTAGGTACTACCCTAAATAAGTATAGTATTAAATAAAATAAAAAAATAAAACTCAAACTATATTCACTAAAATTGCACGACATATGTGTTGCAGCTGTACGAAAAGGTGATGGCTCACGGTATAGCTTTGCCCATAGGAGCAAAATTGATATTCTTTCACAACCTAGAACCGATAAGCGATTGACAAGTGGTTCATATTGCTTATAAAATAATAATGTACAACAAAACCACGTAGAAATCGTAGAATGATAGAATCATAGAGTAATTACAAATACACATAGACATGTGGAGATATTCCATGATACTATTACAATAAAAGAAAAAAAAGCATGTAATGAAGACATTGTATAACCATAACATTTCTTCATATAGATAGAAACACACCAACTCAACATCTACCCTACTAAAATTATAATCATCCAATTTAGAAATACACGTACAAACACAATATATCCTTATATTTATATATAAACAATCCTTACTAACTACCATGCTAGGGACACAGCGTGAAGATATGTATGTATGTATAAACAATAGTATACTACTCTAAGATTACGTTTCAAGAAATAACTATTACATAGTTTTAATAAACGTACTTAGACATGAACAGAAAAACATTACATTATCAATTTGTTCCAAGAAATTTTTGTTAATTGAAATGTAAATTGTAGTATTTGTTACCTTGTGATATACAAGGTAGTTTACAAATACTAGAATTTAAAAACCTTTTATCTTCGATTTATTCCGACAACCCGCGCATATGCTCGTACTTACAAACGCCAATGAATATCGGAATAAGTGTCGAATAAGATGCAATCTCGAAACAGCAACAAATTTAATTGAAATTACGAGACGGTATCCGAGTAAGTGCACTATGCTCATTCGAACAACTGATTGGCTGAGGTAGGCCAGTCGCTTCTTACGAACAATGTGACAAAGCTTATAGTGATAACCGTTAAATATTTTGATGGGAAATAAAAAATTTAAGAACACACCATAGTTACGCTATCACAGATATAATTATACAGTCCGTCAACAAACAGTACAAACTTACACTATTTGTTATTTACACATATGAAAAGTTACTTTCAACGCTGTATTGAAAATAAATAAACGGGATAAAAATATACGTGGTGACTTGTGAACGCTCGACCGGTGTCTTTTGAAATAAGAATTATAATTTATCATGTAATCAAAAATTAGAGTTTTAATATTGTTGGAACAAAATAAAGAATAAGAGAATAGTTTAGAAAAAGGGAAAATAAATTAATTAGGGGTGGTAGGAATAGAAGAGTATAGGAAAGTGTAAAATTTATTGTACAATAAGTATAAAATAAGTTCAAAATGTCCTTGAATAAAACATTAGGGGAAGCAGTACAAACAAATAAAAAAAATTTGGTTACTACTTATTCCGAAAAAATACTAAATTTAACACGAGTGAAACTACGAGACACAGCTAATATACATTATATTTTATGTACAAAATACTTTATTCGTGGAACAAATGGTATATTTGGAGTCCTTTTCGGGCCACATTAAACATTTACATTACTGTTATATAACGACACTGGCAACGTAGTATAAATCATGATTTTGCTTAGATACTTTTTTGTATTAGCTTTTGTTAGATAAGTGAATTCCATTATATTTTTCGATTTATCAGTTTATAATTATATCAGTTTAATATTTATCCCAGAAAAAGCAACAGCGTAAAAAACAGACAACCTCATAAAGCTCTTAAACACAGTTCTGAATGAACTAGGTGCCTTCTGCCTACACAATACATCGAAAATGTACCTCGAAAATCCCACAAAAGGATTGAGTGAAATATGAATAACTTGTAACAAAGAAAAAAGGATCTATTTGGAAAGGCTCATTTATAAAGTTCTGGATTAATTTCACGAAGATGTATATTCAAACCTACATATCTTCCAATTACGAGTAGGTGCTTCTGTCATTGCCACTCATGTTTGTATTGAAGTTCTGTAACTCATTTTTATTGAAAAGGGACAGCGCCTCAAAAGTTTTTTTAGTGTAGGATACCGCAGTCAAAATGGCAGAAATGGAAGAAAAATTTCAAAATTAAGACTTTTTCTAGACATCTTATCGAGAGATAAACATAGTAGGCATATTATTATGTATGTATGTATATGTATGCAGAAATGTTATATACCTACTGATAATAACAAAAAGTACATACATACTACACACTGACAATTAAAATACTTCCAATGATAGATTAAATAAACTAAACCGGCTTTACGCGAGCGCATCGAGGCTATATCAGCATGGTAGTCCACGCCAAACAGGGATCGTATACAGGATGCATAGCTATATGGATTAACTTAATGTATGATTTTGTTATTAGGAAATACTTTTCTTGATCCAGTGACCCCTTATTACTATGCATTTAATTTAAAAAAAATTAGAACGGCTAAGGAAAAATTCTGTCAGTTACGATACTTGCTTGGAATATTTTTTCGAAATGTATCTTAAAATAGCATTTTCTGCACTTACCATAATTATTAGGGAATTTTTTTCTATTAAATGGGTAACTCTTTTAGTTCGAAGTTCGTTTCATATGGGCTTCTTGCCATTAAACCGCGCTTGCTGGGTAATGCTCTTATTTATTAACTACCCTACAACTTTCTTAACTGGTTATAATAAAATAGCAAGGTAATATTCATAATGAAAAAGTCGTTAAAATATGGCCTTGGAAATCTTAAATTTACTCTTAATCTAAAAAAGATGAATTGTTGTAAGCGTGACTAGAATTCCTTCAGTGCTATCTGTTGTATAGAGCCAATATGCCGACAGTCACGTACGAGCTTCCCTTGTCACTGATGTCACAGTCGTAGGGTAAAGCAGACATTAACAAAAATAACCATGAATTTTGCGTTGTATCGCCAATTTAGATGAATTGGATTGAATTGAACAAATATAAACTAAAGATAAAAAACAAAAAGTTCTTGCATATCCATATTCACTATCACTCATTCACAAATAAGTGACGTGGAAATATTTTATATTTCTTTAAACAGTAGCTATCGAGGATTACAACATAACAATATTAAATAATAATTTCAAATATAATTAACATAAGATATAGTGAAAATAATCATACGTACATGATCTCTATAATGACTCTTCTACAGACTGGCCGACGTACCGGTCAACGTTTAAAGAGGAGTGTAGGTCGCCTCAACAAACATTGAATGGCTAAACGGAGCACCAATTTATTACAAAAATGGTAAGCGGCTCATTTTGAAACTTCTTGAGGAGCCGTAATATAAAGGCAGGCAAAATAAATCAAGATAGGTACATTTACTATTCCTAAAGTTGTCTAATGCTCGCCACACACGATCAAATACGCTTGATCAAATTCGTCAACTAGGCATGAAGCGTTGTTTGGCGTGACGCCCCTACAATGCCACACACGATCAAATTTATTTGATACAACCTCCACTTCATGCAAATTAGGCGGGCTCGATCATGCATACTTGATCGTGTGTGGCGGGCACAACGTTAACATAAAAAATAAATGCTTTTATCGTAAATTGGAATAATCTTGTAGAAGACTGATCACTCAAGACGTCAAAGAACTGAGAATCCTACTGTAGGTATTAATTTTTGTCCATCCCCAGAGCTAGATATAATAGGCCGATTTTGATAAAAAAAAATCATTCGCATGAAACGAACGTTTTTGGAATGCCTGCAAATCTTCGGACCAACGCGGTGATCGGAAAAGATCGTCGTCATTTAGTCATTCGCTTGTCATGAATGTTTCGATCAGTACCTTTCATTCCAAATGATTATTAATTGGTGTTATAAGCTCGTGTAAATCTTTATTGAAGAATCAATGTTCTCTTGTAATCTTATATATGATTACAAGTTCCAAAAAATATTTTCTGTGTTTATAGCCTGTATTATTCTGTTACAAACAATAAATAATCAAGAGTCAAGAATCCATAAAACAGTCTTAAAAAACGTAACCTGGAACTATTTTTTATACGATTTTTATGTTTTTATACACTTTTATAGTTTTAATTTTGTTTCTAATTGTGTCCGGAAAAGAGGGCAATTAAAAAAAACACAAAGGAAATAAACGCACAGAAAACAGCGCAATGTTATATGTATAAGTCCACGCGAAATATCCACACGTGGAAAATTGCACACATGGGTTAAATCTCACAAGGAAACCTCTCATGTGTAAATGTGCATATAGAAAATGTTGTGCGTTTTTTTCTGAGAATAAATTTAGGTTATGACAAAAAAAGTTGTGTCAAATTAAATTGTCAAATGTACAAAGTGTCTATTTTTATTAAAACTAATTCGTTTTTTGTACTTTAAATTCATTTTTATTTTATACCCAATGTAGTTTTCGACGAGCCAGAAAGGCAAGCGAGTTCTCGTTTATAGTGGTTTTGAATACCTCCATTTTCGCACAAGAGATGAAATAGACTTTGGGTAGGTTAGGTTAGGTAAGTATATACCCACAACGCGCGAGCCGAGCGAGCGAAGCGAGCGTGCCGCAGCAGCGGCCGGCGAAGCACCAGAACAGAATCCGCCTTATAAGAACACTCTTTCTGGGTAGGTTTTTTGTTTTATGTCATAATTTATAGTTACTTAAAAACTTAAAAATTATAAATTAAAATGTAATTTAAGATTACATATAATGTTTAAAAAGTGTTAAATCTTGACTAAAGAAGTTTTGAAATTTGTGAACTTATTAGAAATGCAGTAACTGTGTCATTCAATTATTCGAAAACTTTATACGTTTGACAATTTAATTTGACATAACTTTTTTTGACATAACCTAATTTTATTCTTGGAAAAAAGCGCACATCGTTGTGCTTTTTTCTATATGCGCATTTATACATGAGAGATTTTTTCCTTGTGCGATTTAAGCCATGTGTGTAATTTTCCACTTGTGGATATTTCTTGTGGGCTTATACAACATTGCGTTTTTTTCTGTCTTATACAACATTGTGCTTTTTTCTGTGCGTTTATTTCCTTTTCGTTTTTTTTAATTGCACTTTTTTCCTAGATTCGTTTAATATATATCAATAAATTAGTTACGTCAGCATATTTTTTAGAGCTGTCAACTTTACTGCTTCCGTTAATACCAGTGATCGGATAATCGGGCGCTAATATACCTAAACTTCATGTTTATGCCTACAAAAGAATAATATGGACATGCCTTTTAGAATCCCGGATCCCGGAATCGTTTGAAATTCCTGATTGCTAAAAATGTTACCTGCATACAAAATAGTTAGAACTCGTTGTAAAAACGATATATTTTCTTTGAACAATGCTTACATACCCTCTCGTACTTTCAAGACGGCTGTTCCTTGTTAAACTCTCATTGTAATTTTATTTAGATTTATTTTGAATAAAATAAAGATACTAAATCAAAATAACCATTGCTATAATTTCATTAAGTTACTTATAGTTGTTTTTACAAAATTGTTTAATCCCGGGAATCCGGGATTACTTATCAATTCAGGAAGGAATATCCATATTATTCTTTCAAGAAAAGAAGTTTAGGTATATAAACGCCCGATTATCCGATCACTGGTTATCACTGATCATATCGACGGCGGATAAAAGGCATTTATTTAAAGTTACAGAAGAGAGCTTGAAGTTTAGTTTTTGAAACAAAAAAGCAACGATTGTAAAAAGTACCGACGAGTGGTAGATTTCCGTCAGCGTTGCGAGACGTCCCGCCAAAAGCGGGAAGCCTCGATTTTTAACCTGAAATTAAATGTCACGCGCGGGACAGACGTAGCGCAATCCATCCTACTTTTTGGGGCTCTTTTCTTAACATTAATATTAAAGAAAGCAAGTTAAATTTAAGAAAAGTTCATTATTTTTTCTTAAATTTAACTTCTTTTCTTTTCTTAAAAAATATAAACGATTAATAACAACAATGGAAGCTTCTGCATGTAGTGGTGAATTATGTGCATATTCGATGTTTGAAACTTTCCTAATAAATATTGCGTACGGTTTGTAAAGTCATTGTTTGACTAAGAGGATTAAATACTGTCCACTTAAAATTGATTTGTATTGAAAAAGACAAAACATTAATACTTTGCAACCTATTATGGATGTCAGGTAATTGTTGTGTAATGAACGTTTTTGTATACTGTACACAAAACCACTTGCAAGACTTCCCCTTTCTAAATTTTTTACCTATATTAAATATTCAGTATATTTATTATACCTATTTATTATACATTATACCTATTCTGAATTCTTATCAACAATAGTTACTTATATTAAATTTTTTTTTCTACATAATTTTTTTATTCATTCAGCCGGTACTATTTTAGTTTTTTATTCGGTCCGTGAGTCTCGCTTTTATCGAAGGAATGTAAAAGAAGGAAATATGTAATAGCATCTTTAGCCAAAATTTCACGCGAGCAAAGCCGTAAATAAAAGCTAGTAAATGAAACATATCGTAAGATAGATAGAGTGAGTTCTACTACAAAATATAATAATACAGACAAATGGTATTCATTTTTATTGACGTCAGGATATTGTACACATCGAAATTATAATATCACGAGGAGGAAAGAGTAGGTAGCATTCATTAGTCGATTTATCTTTCATTCGTCGATTCTATTTCACATAAACCCATTCAGGGTGTATACTCGAATCTAGAGGTTGAGTGCTTTGAAGTTCATTGACTAGGAGAATGAACCCATGGCACTTACCCGCTGGGTTGTACCTTATTCGAATATTAAGGGTTGACAGAATTACGTGTTGGTACTTATTATTCCGTTAACATATATCTGTTACAGACGAAGTGATTAATTAGCAATATACATTATGTATATTGACAAATCGTGTATTGTTCGTATTATTTGTAATTTTTACCAAAGTTAGAAAAAATTTATGTTCCTTAAAAGTCTCATAATTTGGGATAATCTGTTAAATTTGTATCGATATTCGATATACATATGTTTCCCATCTCCTGGCGACTTCCAGGTCAATGGGTGCTGCGGCCGTTACTATCGAGAATCTGAAGCGGCGTACTCAATCAGTAAAAATTAGTTATATAGAAGACCATAGATCGTTTCGTAAAAACTATTTGGTGGTCCTATTAAAGGCCAAAGAAGTTTCACTTCAGAAAGAAAGTGGCGTAATTACATTACTATTCAGTGTCGTAGTGGACCTGTAGCAGTATCAGGCATGACAATTTAGGCCTATACAATTGATGTAACAGTGATACCGATCTCAATTTTGTGATATACGAGGCACCGCAACGCTATTATAGTACTTTTTTTATACCGTACAGGTGTTCACGTTTCCTTTACCCCACAAATATTCATCATTCATTCTTTTAACATTCGGTCACATCGCAGTGTCACAGGAAATTAAATAATTTTAACTTAAAAAGGATACCAGTATATAGTGGTGAATAAGATATTTTATTTTGTTATTAAATGATTCGACCCATATGGTGGAAATGATGTGTGACCGCAATTTCGTTGATAGAAAATGCTATAAGTCGGGCCCGTTTGGTCATCAGTTCTGGCGGCGGCTACTTGGCCGATATCATTTTCTCGACTTAATGGGCAAATAATTCAAACATCAAATAAACACAATCCAAAAGCAGAACCAAAGGATTTCATTCATAAAAAATAATACACAATGGTAATCCATTGTGTATTGGAGAAACTATAAAAATCATTATACAAGAATTCTGCTCTAAAAAAGTGTCAAGTCACTGAGACTATAATAGACATTTGAAAACTATTTAGTACAGTTAAGCTACATATGCGTAATCTGAAACTTGACTGTATATTGAAATCACTGTATTGTAATGTTTTCGTAACCACTAACGTACTATGTACTACAGCAGTGATCTGAAAACCAACATTACCACAATATCACCCTACTGTTAAGTCTTCATCATTACTAAAACAAAGTGACTACAGTAGTTCGTTTGGAACTTTAATTGCGCAAATCATTTACATAAGGGCAACTGCAATCACTTGTGGGGAGTAATATTGTTCTGTACTAGTCGCATTAGGGCTTGCTATAGTACCTGACTATAACCCTTGTATAAAATGTAAGCAAAGATGTAGTGTCAAACTTGGTCAAACCCTTTTATACAACAAGCTTAATACATCATTTATCCAACGTTTTTGGGGCAAAGCTTTTGTTATGGGACAGTTTTGCTGGTTGGGTAAGTACGTGACTCTCTCTGAGGGTTTTATATTTACGCCCTTTGCACTCGAAACTTTGGGTCCCTGGGGCCCCGAAGCCTATCGGGTGGTTTCTAATATTCGTAAGAGACTTGTCGAGGCTTCGGGAGACCGTTGGGCTGACAGCTTCTTCCGCCCATGAATCAGTTTGGCTATTCAAAGAGGTAATAATGACAGGTTCCCAAGCGGCAATTTTTAGTATACTCTATTATTGAAGATAAAACTGAATTTAAAGTTCGTAAATATTAACGTTAAGAATGTAGGTATGTACTGACTTATTTCAGTAAAATAATAAATATTATAAGGTATCTAGGGAACAGCCCATAGGATATATGTATACCTATTCTCACACCATTTCACTAAATAGGACGGAATATGAGAACAGAACACTCAAAAACCAAAGAGGTCCTCTAACGGCTAGTTTCTACAAAAAAATACTACACGTACAAAATACTTTTTTCGTATTGAAATATATTACCTCCAGGTCGACGACCTCTCTAAAGTATAAAATCTGATGACAGCGGTCGCGAGCGCGTCAATCATACTTCATATAACTTTCAATCGGTACGTATTTTTAAATATGAAAGGATAATGACCCGAAAATGGGATAACGAAAAATATTATACTTCATTTATTTATACCTACATATTTGATAAGTAGCAAAAGAAGTTTATAGTCTGTTCCACAAGTTCAACATAGTGTTAATTCTTGATAAGGGTCCCAAAAATATGTACGATAGCTCATTGGATTCAAAATGACGTCTACTAAATTGTATTTTAAGGATTTTACAGCACATTAAGTTATTAAATGCAAAAATTAAGATGAAAAAAAAGGTATTTAGTTTTTCACATATAATTCAAAAACTATTAATATTTAAGAAATTAAAAAAACAATTCTCAAAGAGGAGAATATTTTCTAAATAAAAGTCGTATGTTTTGGAACTCTATCTTCATTATTTATTATTTTAATTTAACGCTGAAAATAGGGCTTCGCGCGGCCGGTACAGCACGGGCGCACCGCCGCTGAAGAGAGTATGTATATACCACAGAAAATAATTTTTTTATAGTGTTAAATACCAATATTAAGATTAGAACACTTCAAAAAATAAAGCTTCGTTAGAAAATTAAATTTTATGTTGATTTTTCAAAAAGTTATACAATTGTTAACTAAATAATTTTTCGTGGACTTCCGTTTTCACAAAAGGCGACATACAAGTTTAAATAATAATGAAATCTATATATTTAATTAAATTTAATTAAGTAAATTTTTTGCTTTTTGGAGCTCTTCTTATATATACTTAACAAAATAACGAGATAAAAGTTTTTAAAAGTTTTATATTTCGTTTATTGTAATTTTTTAAAGTTAACAAAAAAATAAAATAATTGACAAAATGTTGTTTAAAAAACTGTTTAATCAAATGCTATGTTATTGCTGTTTTTGCATCTAACAATGTTAACAAACATCTAACAAAACAATCACCTTGCCATAGCAACAAAATGATAAAAACAAAGTAGAGAAAAATTGTGTTATTATAGAATCAATGATATCTAAAAGCTAAAATATAATCCTCGTGAAAAGCTAAAATATAATTACGGGTCATCAATCTGAGACTATAATCACACTAAAATAAAATTGTAAGGTGCATTTAAAATTAGAAAAGTTTTAACAGCGTGATTTCAAGTTCAAGCCCATAAAAGAAACTTTTCTTGTGATAGAGACCGAAAACGTGTTCAGAGAATGAAGTAATACGAGTACCATACTTGAAAAATCATTCATTCGCAAGATTTTACGCAAACAAATATATATGCATGCAATGATGTTATATTTATTATAACATCATTGTATGTATATATGTATGTATGTATGTGCGTTGAAATAAAATTAAATATTATAAAATTGTTCGAAAACACACATTAATGAATACGAGGACGTTAATTATAATAACGAAGTTAGATCCTTTAAAATGAAAAATGTAAATTAGGTCGAGTAAGTGTAGTTTTATAAGCAAGTATACCTAGTTACATGTATATTTAATGGGAAACTCGAACGGAGTCAACAATCACAAGCTATAACGAGTAAAATATCGGTGTCACACTTTTAGAAATACTTTTTTCATTAAGTTGGGTTGCAAAATCATAATAATTTTCATTTCTTTTAATAATACAATCGATAAATAATCACTGTTGCTCTTTAATTTATAGGCAATTTACTAGATCATAACTGTAATACACAAATAAAAATTGTAAGATAGTTTTGGAAAATTGGGCTTTTAAATTAAACGTTATTATAATTTCCTTTTTTATAGGGTTTCATTGTCAAAATAGCAAAAGAGCTTTTATAGTTTGTCACTATTACCGCGTATTACAGCCGATACTGCCATCTTTATACATTGTAATGGAGCAAGATGACGTCACTGTCACCGGGTCTGCCTAGCTGACATCACATCCTGCCTGCCACATCTGTTGTCGCCAAGGCGTGGGAGAAGTGACGTCAGCAAGTCTATATAAGCCGATGCATGCTAAGATATGGATCATTTCCGATAAGATGCACGCAGGTGCGGAGAGCTCGCCTGGTGACGCCTTGAGCCCGAGGTACGCCCTCCATACGAGGCATCCCTCGGCTGGAGGAACCCTCAGGCAGTCGACCATCTGGCAGGGCGCCTTCAGCGCTCGCCCCAACGCGACCTGTGACGCTGTAAAAACCACTAGGGCTAACAGTAAAGAGGGGTTTTGTAGAGTCGGTTCGAGTCCGACACTCCTCAGTCGGCGTAGAGTCCGGCTGGGTAGTCCGCGGGGATTTAATTTCGCCTCTCAGAAACCAAAAAAATAAAATAAAATATGGATCATTCTACATCATTCCGCGGGTTTAGCTGTTGATTGTTCATCGTCGGCTATTCGTGACAACGTGTTATAGTTTGCAATTTGCTATTAATTATTAAGAAATAAAATGTAAAAATGAATATATGAGTGTGTGTTCTTAAATACCGCATCAACATATTGAGCTCAAATGCGTAAAGGCATAAATTCTTCTTCTCTTTTTATACACTGACAACTTGATTCATATTTATTAGAAACGCTCCTTCCATTCTCATGTAAAAGACTGGTAGGCCTGTATATCATCGATGTAAAATGTGTCATTAACCTTCCCCAGTAGAGTGACAGATGCGCACATTTATTCAAACTTTCTAATTCTTCAACACTTGCAAAGAACGCACAATATTCTATCACTTTTGGAATTTAAAATTCCGAAAAACACTAAAACATAAAATCTAATTAAAATGTCGAGTTCGCTTCTTCTGTTCCTGCCAAAAAAATTAAGGCATAAATTAGTAACCCAAAAAAAAAACACAAATAAGAATATAACTTCAACACTTTTTATTTTAATATTTTTTTTTAGATTTTGGACCCATTTTTTTACTAAAGATTAATTAAATTATTTGTTGATATTTATTAAGTTATTCTTTTTAAATTTTGGATATGGATTTTGGATATTGGATAATATGACTTATACTAGAATTTTAGTACAATATGTATACATATATTAATATATTTTTTTTACATTAAAAAAGTACTTAGATATAACAAAGATATTAGATCATTATGCAATATGATTTTTCTGTGGAAGATAAAAAAGCTTTTTTTTTTCCAATTTATCTGACATTTTAGCCCTCTTAGCACATTTTGTGTATCTATCGTTTAATCTATCGTTTAATCTATCGTTTAATCTATCGTTTAATCTACTTTAACTACAGAATGATCTGTAGTTACAGTAAATTAAAATTCAGTAAATGATCAATTGACTCCTAATTTCATAAGCTGCTTCTTTTCCCCATCGATGAATCCTTTTTATTTAGAAATACACATCAAATACAATAATTTTCATCATACTGCTGCTGCTGCGCAATTAATTTTCAAACTTAATTATCGGTTTTTCATAAAATATCGCAATACCGCAAGAAATGTACAAAATATTACATTTAACCTATTTTTTATAAAATCAGTGTCATGGCTTTTTGCAACAAAATTTTAAAATTTTTACTGACTACAGTGAATAAACTTGTTATACCTACTTAATTAAAATAAAAAACCTAATGTAACAAATAAATAATCTGGACTGACTTCCGCTAAACATAGACAATAAACATTCTTAAAAACTCAGTAAACGCATCCGTTCAAGAGCTACGACGTCACAGACCACACAGACAATGGCAATAAACTTTAACACCCCTCTTTTACGTTGAGGGATAATAAAGAAAAGCTTTTAAAGCATCTAAATTATGTTTTTTGGACATTTACGATATTTTGCTTTACCTATATAAAACTATAAAAATAATTGGCCAAATTATTTTTAAATTATGTTTTGCAGTATTGAGAATAAAATATAGCCTATAAAGTATCTATTTTAAAAAGTTATAATTACCTATTAAGACTATTTTCGCATCGTTTATAACCCTTGCTTCGGTTATAGAAACATTCGCAATGTTAGACATATACAGGAGTGTGGCAACCCTACGCGTGCCCAACTGTGCTTTAATGTCTTGTCGAACACGTTTTCTCTAGTGCCACTTACGAAACCACTAGGTATTCAAGACAAGAATAAGCTGGACATTATTTGCTCTTCAATAAAAGTAAAAGTACATAGAATTTTCCTTTTACAGGTTAAGAGCGGTACCTTCAGAAAAAGTTACGACAAGAATTTATACATGAGCGACATATTCAATAAATAATAGTGACCTAATAAAAGCCTGTGAATGAATGAAAGATTGACCGTTCAGGACTAGCCTTGGAACGTGGTTGCTTTAACCACCGCGTTCCAAGACTAGAGTCCCGGGTTTGTTTCGTTCGTTCGTTGTGTGATATCTATAGTACTAATCTAGTGCTTAATTTAGTTTTACTTCGTTAATAGTCTAATCGTGCGAAATATTTAAGAAAATATTGTTTAAGCACACTGCATAATATCAGGAAATGGAAAAACTGCAATGAAATTTCATATATTGCTTGAAATATAACGCTGTAATATTATGTTGTCGACACTGTAAAACTAACACTAAACGTTAGTTACTCGTAAAATGGGAGGTATTAGGAACTACATGAAATAAACTTTATTCTACACTTTAAGTAAACATTATTTAGAATTCCAACTGTAAATGTTTTTAAAATTAACAATGAAAACTACAATATATATTATTTATCATTTAAATAGCAAGACAGAGATGAACGCAGAAAGTGTTTACAATTGTGCAGTGTTGTAAACGCCAATATCTAGGTAGGTATAGTCGCTTACAACGCTTAGTCCTGACCAGATGGTCAAAAATCGTAAATGATCTATGTACAATAGTCAGAAATGGTCAAAAACGTCAGTAACATGTCATGAATAAACGCTGAAATAAAAAACTAGTTAAATACTCTCTTTAAAAAAATGTCACAATTACTTTTTAAACTTGTGTTACTTTATAGCATATTGAAAATATTATCGTTTTGGAGACATCTTTTTGTTTCATAATTTTCTAATCTATGTATTAATACGAGAATAGAAAATTTTGTAGTGTTTTTAAGAATATTGCTCGCACGGAGGAATGTAAGATTTGGTATAGTTAAAGTTTATATGAAGAAGAAGTGCATATAACTCAAATTTGAATATAATATTTGTTACAAATACATTGTATTTAATTTAATAAAACGTTCATTGTTCTTTACGTTCATACTGGCGATGTCAAACACATAATAGTTATACTGTTAATACTAACTAATAATAGTTTGTTTTTTTTTTGTTTTGTTTTTCTTTCTTTATGGCATCGCGCACAGATTAGAGCATTTGCCAATTTCGCTTAATAATGAGTAGAATCACAAGTAAATTATTTTTTTCTTATCGTAAAACTCCTCCAGTAAAGTGATAGTAGACCTACTCCATTCTTTTCACTTGTACAGAACTTAAAAACACAATATACTATCACTTTTGTACTTTAAAACTCCCAAAAATGTAAAAAATATAAAATCTAAACAAAATGACAACCTTACTTCTCCCGTTCCCGCCAAAAAGACCATAATAGTTTGTGGTCAAACAGGGGCACAGAGTAGAGATTGTCACTAAAGAATTTTAAAATGACGCCAAAAAATAATTACTGACAGATTGACTAAATAAGTTTCAAGCTGTGGATTTTGGGTGATTTGTGTGTTGTGAGCTGTTTCTTCAGTTCAAAATCAGTTTGTGGAATGTGTCTCAAAGAAGGGAAGCGCTCGTTTTATAATTGCCGTCGAATTTCGATCATTGGGCGACTACTGGCTACTTTTTAATTGTTAGTAATTGTTACTTGGAATGATAATCGGCATTGGTATTTTACTCGTCGCGTTAGCCCCAATTATTATTTATTAAAGATTTTGGACAGTAATTTAACACGTACAATAGAAAGTTACGTAGTAAGGGAAAATAGAAGATTACACATCTCTACGATACAATAAACCTAATACTTAAACGTGGGAGGCTAAGGAACAAACAACATTTACGATCAGAAAATAACATTCCTCCATACGGCACTAGCCTTGCAACCAATCATACGTACGATATCGGGCCAAACATGAAAAGTTCTCTTGGGAATATGTGGTCATGAGCATATCCAATCATTTGTAATATGTTAATATAAATGTAATAGTTTCAAGATTCATCAACGTAATTGTAAATAAAAAATAATATAAACAATCTCATACACAGACAATTGTATGTGTGTGTGTGTGTGTGTGTGTGTATGTGATCATGCATAACCATAAATATATTATAAATAACCTACTAAAAAAACGTTTTTGAAAAACAAGCTTTGAATAAAATCTTGTAATTGTGTTATGAAACCTGACAGTTTGTAAAGCGAAGCAAAATACATAATATTTTTTTCAAGTTATAAGTGACATTTTTAAACGGCAGCTTATTTTTAACAAGTTTAGAAACATAATTTACTTGAATTTTTAGGTATTTTATAATAAAAAAGAATACAATTATCTTTGAGTGAACAATCAAAGACAATTACTTAAAAACGATAAGTGAAAATTGAAGACAGAGTTGCAGTAAGTCAACAGTAATAAAAAAAGTTCTTAATAATACATAACCAAAAATATGAAAAAAATTGTAGTTTCGTATAAAGAATCAATGTGTTTGTGGGCTACACCAATAACAGATTTCAGTTATTGAGTGTTAAGTTAAAATAAAATTCTTTCAAACTTGTTTTAAAACAGACAGGATCATTTCATAATATTAGTACTGAAGTTTAGATATGGATTACGAACATTATGCGCAAAGAATTTTGTGAGGAAAATTAAAAAAAAACTAATGCTTAAAAATTATTATTTAACTTTGCATTTTGTGTAGTTACTTAGATATTAAAAATTATTACTAAAACTTAAAGCTACATTTAAACATACGCAAATACGGTGACAATTGCACAAATCAAATAACCTTTTTCATATATGTCCCCGTTATTTGGTGTCTAAAAGTAGCAAGTAAGCTATATTTCCGTATGACAACAACAACAACAACTTGAGTAGTCGCAAGTCGTATAAATAGCCGCTTTCATCGTTTAATTGACCAAAACTTACCAAGTTTTTCTCCATTTAAAAAAACTCGAAAAAGTTTTTTATTTACCAACTTAAACGTATAAAATATATTTGCTCTCGTCTGCTTTATTCTCAAGTTATTGTTATTGTAACACACTAATTATTTTCCACTTTTATACGAACATACAAATATAAATATTCTCTGTATATTGCCTAAAAGACTTCGTAAGACAGACAGATAAGACAGATTGCTGACACGTATCCAATAGCGTTGACGCAGTCTGTCCTAATTTAAGTGAAACTATATACTCAATGTGATCGCTGATAAATAAATAAAAATAAACATAACTTGTAAACCGGACAATAGTCCAATTAGTATTTTTAGATATAAGGTTATTTTATATTTGAGAGAACCGTGATAAGGGGAGCTTTGATCCAATTTATTCAGTGGCAACTCAAACTCCAAAAAGTACCAATCGTCACGTGTTTCGCGTCTCAACGAAGCATCCTCAGGATATATCAGAGATCAGATTCGGCAAGCTAACCAGCACCGAATCTGTTAGATGTTACGTGCTGATTAGCTGACCGAATTTGATCTCTGGTATATCCTGAGGATGCTTCGTTGAGAGGCGAAAGACGTGTCGATTGGTAGTTTTTGGAGTTTGAGCGGAAAATAGCTAAAGATTTCAGGAATTTATCACATGAAATGAATTTCCGCAAAGTAACACCTGAGTCTATACAATATATTATATTTTATTTATTTTTCAACTTGGTACCTAGTATCTACACAGTTACTTTGCCGCCTCTCAACACCGTAGTGTGTTGCTCTCCTCATCATTACCACTGTGCTGAATTATGAATGACGATGATAGAGGCAATACCTACTGAGATTCTGAATAACATTTTATTTCACTTTCGTTCTTGAGACGGTGTTTTGTTTTTGATTTTACAACTGGTATTTTGTCTATTACACCAATCTGACGTACAAAAATAGCACACCTGAAATCATCGACAACAAAATATTTATACTGTGCATCATCTACTCCTACCCATTCACAATTTAAGGTAACACCATTTTTATCGATTTTTCGAAACAACAGTAACAAAGGAATATGTGGTACATAACTGTTTTGTTTTCTTTTACGTTATCATTGTAATCCACGTTAGTCTATACATCGGCACCATTCATAGAATAGTTGGCTATTCATTCAAATAGGTACCCCGCTTAGATATAAACGTAGCTACGTAGGCGGTAACCATGCCATTGTCGTAAAAATTCATTACAAGCCTCGAAAAGAAAATATGGGGCCATAGAACAAGCGGTATGACAAAAATCTGTCTTAAATTACACAACACGATGACATATGACACTGAAACATTTCTGATAGTTACAGAGTTTTTTTGATCATTACAGACAGTTACAGAGACCACCTGCACCCTTGTAGTACCACGATTGATTTTATCAAGTTCGATTTAAAAAGTATAATTAAAGCTGGTTTATAGACTTCCGTAGCCTACTGACTAAAAACGGAACTCTTATAATTTCGTCCTGCCCGGCCCTCTGTCTGTCTGTATATCACAGCCATTTTATTCGGAAAGTATTGGCAGTATATAGATGAAATTTGAAAGGTATTCTATCACAACGATGTAGTAAAATTTTGTAGAAATGAAATAAAAGGTGGCACTCCTCACATATAACTGAGGAGTGAAAAAAAATGTCAGTGCATGTAAGCATAGTACCGGGTATCAAGGGATAGGCCTTCAAAAACTACATAAAGATTTTAAACAGACTTTTTAATTTAAGTCAATACTTTCTGAAATATACGCGCTTCTAAAATCGTAAAAAATGTGTCCCTCCCTCTAACTTTTTAAATATGTGGTGGAAAACTCAAATAATATTTAAATATAGGAAAAATGGTTTGAATGCGATATTGCGTTGTATAGTTTTTGAGATATTATGTACGGTATTTTTATTATATTAGGAACCCTTAATTGTCTATTAAACAAAATATAAATGTGATACAATATAACATACAATACAATAAACTATGTGCTTCCTTAAATAAAAATGTACATGTACGTTTATTCAAAATCTTAAATTTCCAAAAATTCTTCACCAATTGCTTCGATTGACACAATTTTGTAATCGAATACGCGCGTATTTTTATATACCTAAGACTAATATATCTAATATAATGTAACTAATGGTCTACAATAAACCTAAAACCACTACTAATGTCAGTCGAATCAACTTGTAAATAGTCTCCGCGCAACCTCCACGCATGTAAAATGAGAAAAGCCATCTCGGGTACTTAACCCCCTAAGTACCAATATAATCATTCATTACATGCTCTTAACTTTACCGTATATCATTTTCTCGTATAATTAAGTTCTTGTAATATTTCAAAGGCACTTATTTATTTTGTTGAACTTTAATCAGAATTACAATTAAACAGTAATTAGGCGCAGTACCGCTCATTTCATGGCTTTAAATTTCGAAATTTACTTAAATGAACAACATTTTATGAGTGTTACTTTTTCCTTCGACCTTAAGTGAAGATTACCATCGGTTTACAAATTTATAAAATGACAATCTATTTGGTTTTATATTCAAAATAAAACAGAATAACTCCTTTATTTATTGCTGTTAGAGACAATAAAAAGATAATTAATTATTAATATCTCATTACAAAGATACCTTAGTTGTGAGTATTTATTTTTATCGACACTACCTTCTACAAACATACGAACAGATAAACTTCTACAAATGATATATGCTATTCAGGTC
The DNA here is from genome assembly GCA_907165235.1 of Zeuzera pyrina. Lineage (NCBI taxonomy): Eukaryota > Metazoa > Arthropoda > Insecta > Lepidoptera > Cossidae > Zeuzera > Zeuzera pyrina. The sequence continues at coordinate 19,520,449 of OU015624.1, forward strand.
GCTGATTTATATGGCGATTTTAATGACTAGTGGTCGTCCAGTCGTCGAAATTCGGCCGTAATTATAAAACAAACGCTTTTTTTCCTTGACATGCACTCTACAGACTCGAAACAGCTCAGCTCACATATCATACAAAATTCACAGCTCGCAACTCATTCAGTCAGTCTGTTAGTAATTATTTGTTGGCGACATTTTAAAATTCTTTAGTGACAATCCTCACTCTATACGACTGTTTGGCCCTGTTTGACCACAAATGACCACAAACGATTTATATGTTTGACATTGACAGTATGAACGTAAACAATGTTTTATTTTACTTAATTTAATGTATTTGTAACGTATACTTTAATATAAGTTTTGGACTTTTTGGCGGGAACGGGAGAAGTGAGGTTGTCATTTTATTTAGAATTTCTATTTTTTACATTTTTAGGAGTTTTAAAGTACAAGTGATAGTATATTGTGTTTTAAAGTTCTGTGTAAGTGAAAAGAATGGAGGAGATCTAAATAAACATGTGTAGCTGAAATTTTCGCGCTCTTCCAAGAAGTCCTTTAAAACTTCAGTAAAGCCTACTATCACTTTACTGGAGGAGTTTTACGACAAGAAAAAACTAATTTACTTGTACTACATGGATTCTACGTATTAATACTTGACATTGGCAAATGCGCTAATTATTTAAGATAATGTGTAGTTTTAAGTTTGTAAATATTAACATATGTATGTACTTCTAATTTTAATGCTAATGTATATATATATATATATATATATATATTAACAAAAAGTACATACATATGTTAATATATTTATAATAAACTTCCTCAAAGTTGCCGCTTAGAAAACTGTCATTACTTAAGGTACCCAGCAGACTGGGAGCATTGCCTCTTTGAATAGTCAAACTGATTCGTTGGCGGAAGAAGCTGCCAGCCCGGCGGTCTCCCAAAGCCTCGACCAGTCTCTTACAAATATCAGAAATCAGTCGATGGGCTTCGGAACCCCAGAGACCCAAAGTTTCGACTGCAAAGGGGGTAAATATGAAACTATCAGAGAGAGTCGCATACTTACGTCGCTTCAAGTTCTCGGCAGTGCTAGCCGCGGCACCTGCTGACTTGGACGTCGCCGGCACATGGGAATTATATATAACCATATAAACTTTGACTATGCCAAATCTCACACTTCGATTATTGAGTTGGAGCTCGATATGCAACACGGACGGATGGTGCGAACCTCCTAAGAAAATTGTAAAATAATTCATTATTATTTTAACATATTTTGTTAAAATTGGTAAAAACGTATTGCAACTGCCACAAGTCGGAAGACTAAATTGATTATTGTGTAATAATAAAGTGATTGACGAGAAAATGTGCATTATAATATAGCTGTGACTACAAACTACGATACAATAATAACCACCCACAATCAAGTTTAAGAAAAAAAACCACGTGTGTGATAAACAGTGAAAAATAGTGAAAATTCTGGTTGTGGTGTTGTGAAAGGGTAGAAGAAGTGTATGCGAGCGCGTACCAAATTGAAGCAAACCGAAACCTTCAGCGGTTTCTTCGCTTAGAGGGTTTTGCGGTTTTTTGCAAACTTGCATAAGTTTGCTCACATTTATTGCTGAGAGGTGATCTACAACCCATCCAGCTGAACACATTGAAAGAAGATCCAAACCGAGGACTATAAGTACAGTTAGTTTTAGAATTTTATGTTTGATAGTTTTTGAGATATATGGATAGAGCAAGACAAAATTATAATAGGTAAAGGTCAACTACAGTATAACGTGGTTTACTGGAAATCTAGATCAACGGAGTCTTCTACAATTTTGAAAATCAAATATTATTGTTTTTAAATAGAATAGTCTGTTTGTTATGTCAAATTAATGACAAGTTGACTGGAAAATTGTATAGGTAATTAAAAACATTTTATTGATCTTTTAAGTTAAATGCGGTTCAAGTAGTTTACTTGTAAAGTATTAAAAGTAGTTAAAATACAAAAAACAGGATTTCAAACTAGAGACAAATAGTTAAAAACATTAATAGATATTAAAAACTAGACTCCGTAGAAATCCCAAAACTTTAAGTCTGACAATTTGGAAAATATAAGGAAAATAATAATTATCAGATAGATTTTACAACTTTATAATAACGTGGTAATACACGTCGGCAACGCTTCAATACTTGTATTTAAGTGTATATTTCAATTTCAATTAAATTCTGTATTTGTATTTCTCGGCGTTTCTGGTATTTCAGTGACGTATTGCGAGGTTGAAATTTATACTTGCATATAAGTAAGTAATTTATACTTTTTGTTTATTACTTTTATAAATGTAGTAATTCTTTTGTGAACTGACTTACTGAGTATATGTGTTCGCTCTTTTATGACTGAGTGGCCGTCTTAACTCACCCTATAACATTCAAAGACCTCCTGAGTGAAACTCATATTTTAAAGTTAAAGTTGGGGATAAGTTCGACTATACTGTAGGGTTGGGTGCTAGTATTGGCCATTAAGGCCCCCTAAGGCCCCTAGGCCTCCACGCCTCCCTAGTTTTGTGGAGACGATTTTGCCCCTTATTTTCGGGAAGAGGTATTTGAGGAGATCAGTAGGGCCTTATACACCCGCTGTGACTTGGAGAAATGGATCTGTAGGTTTAAGTTTTATTTATACATTATTATATTTTGATATACACTTTTATGTGTGTCGCGTTTGTGTAAGTTTTGGACATCTTACGATCAGAGTGACGAATTGACTTTGTGTTGTACGTAAGTTGATAGTGATTTTATTTTTACTAATTGACGGGTTCCCCTAACAATGATCCGAACCCCAGCGAAAGGGAAAGTATCGGGCGGAAATGGGAAGTCCCCTTAAAGGAGTAAGGAATATAGAAGAATGGAGCAGGTAGAGGAAGAGAGTGATAACAACAATCTCAAAGCAAGGGATAGAAAGGTGATAATTGGATGTGGAACGAAAGAATAATTAGGAAAGGTTAAGAAAAGGATAGGCGAGGCGGGAGGAGCGCTTAGAGTGGAGGAGATCCAGAATAAGGATCTTATGGTGGTTCTTTATGGGGTGTTGAAAAGCAACTCTGACGAAGATATTGTAAGAGCTCTGAGGGTCCAGAATGGGCATGTGCTCTCGGGAATCACGGGGGAGGACGACAGAATGGAAGTGAGGTTTAGGAGAAGAACGAGAAACCCCCTGACAGCGCATGTTGTCTTAAGGATATCTCCTAAAATATAGACCAAATTAACCGGGACAGGGATGGTCCACGTGGATATCCAAAGGGTCAGAGTTGCGGATCAACCTCCTCTCATACAGTGTTCTCTATGCCTGGGCTATGGGCAATGGAGCTCGAATAGGAGACAGAAATTGAAGTCAATGTCGGTAATTTAAAATCCATGTTAGAAAATAAGCATACAAGAAACAAATTGTTGAATTACTGCATTAAGATAGCGAAAAATGTAAGCAGTAGAAATAACAGTTAGATAAGATATATATACTACGATAGTATAATATTATTGGAATAGGTATATATATATATATATATATGTATGAATTAAAATAAGAAGTGTAGTCGAGATGGCGCATAATGACCATACCTGCTGTAAGGATGTAAGGCTGCCATAGATGCTGTAAGGCGTTAGAAATAAGTAGAATTAAAAATAAAGGTGTAGAGATGGAAGTGAGTTGAATTAGGATAAACCCGTTAGTAATAGATATAAAGAAGTAGACATGTATAGTTATCGTAAGAATAGAGAGGAAATTGTAAAGTAAGATATATCATATTAATTTAGGATAGATATGTTGTATAAGTGAGTAATGTAACAGATAGATATAAGAAGATAGATAAGAAAGATGTAATGTAGTATAATAATAAATAACAAAGTTGTGGATAGTAAGAACAAGATAAATAAAGAAATCGTAGTACTGGTCTTGACTTAAGTTAGGGGAACGAGATTCAATAAATAAACAAAATAAAATAAAAAAAAATCTGACTCCTCGTGCGCACAATGGTGGTAAAAAAGGGTACAAAGCTTTCTTTTCACGTATTATTATATTATGATATATTATGTATATATCTTTACATAGTTTGAAGCCTTAGCTTCGGTGTCACTTAGTATGATTCAATATAAATCTCGCGTGTGGAACTATTTTAATATTACCGATAACTTACGTCCCTGGGAACTACCGATAGTATCGACACATCGATAGTTTTTTGTCTAAATATCAATAATAATGTTAATATAACAGAGGCAGACTATACATATACTATATACTAGTTGCTTGAGACGTTAGTTTACATGCTAGCTTACTGGCTTACAATCTGTCTACAATCTACATGAACCTTTGACTGGGTGTCAAGAGGCCAGCTCTTGACACTGGGTCATGAGAGTAGGATGGTGGCTAGCTTATTTCCGTCGAAACATACCAAATAGCTTATTAACTAATAGCAGCCAGTTTAGGATGGGTGAAACTCATGCAATATTTATTGTCAAAACGAGCAAATTATGTCACGTTATATGACAAATCAGTAAATCACTGATATGATACGACCGATCAGTGAACTAGAATTTAAGTTGTGACTCATTCATATAAACAAGGTCATTGATATAGAAAGAGTCTAAAAAGGCATGCAGCTGAATCATTCTTTTCAGGTTTCATTCGGTGCTGTTTAGCTGACTGAGTCTGATATCTGGAATATCCTGGGGATGCTTAGTTAAGGAGCTAAACACGTGTAGTATTTCGGATAGATTTAGTATTTCGGACAAAAGATATATGAAAATTATAAGAATTTATAGTTCATAATAACTAGAATTTTGTCCAGTGCGTGTTTTATTCGAACACTGAAGGTTCTATATGATATTTATAGTGTTTAATACATTTCTCCCCGTAAATTACTGCCTAAGGCATTACGCCTTAGGCAGGATTTCTCTAATTTTACAATGTTTTAAATATTTTACAGAACTCTGTGTTCGAGTCGTTTTTGTACTGGACCAATTATTTATTTTCTTTTAAATACTTCCCATTCGTCACTTTACAATATAAAAATATAAACTGAAAACTTATTCCGACCTATTAAATAGATATACCTAATACTTATACCCTTGAGAACCGTTTACCACAACATTGTATAATGTTGTAACATTAGATACTTTACGAGTATATTAATTGCATAGTTAATTACATTTTATTGTACTTCAGAGAACTTTAGTTTTTAAAATTTACGTCTTTTAGGGAACAGGTAGGTACTATTCCCTAAAAGAATTTGGATGTTTGGATTATCCTATGGATTTTACTAATACATATTTAATATTTTATTAATATTTGTTAATATCGTGGAACTGTAACTAATATTTCTACGAGTTTGATTAATTATTGATTCTACAACATTATTGCAATTAGTATTTCACACTACAGTAACACGATAATAAAGAGATGACAATTTGTATTTATTAAGTACTTACGGGCGAAAATGTGTGCGGAGAATGATGAGATTTGAGGAAGAGAAAGAAGTATGTAAGAACCGCGACGCTCGGCGCTCCGTCCTCTCTGACTACCCCGTTAGGGATACAGCGTGAGGATATGTATGTATGTATGTATATAAATACTAACCTGTACCGTCTTCTTATTTTCCCGTCAAAGTTGCATGACTTTGATTTTATATTAATAAATAATAAAGTCGTAATAGTTATTGTATTTGTAATCAATACATAAAATGCCTATTATTGCAACGGCAACACAGACCCGTGGGGCCCACTTATTCATTTTTAATCTGTTTTTTCTTTAGGCATATAATTTTCATATACCCTTATTTTAGACATGCTTAGATTGTATATGGCGAATTCATATTTTTATTTTATCGTCGCACGAGTATTCTAAGCACCTATAATCAAACTTACCAGCCACCTATGGATACAGTTACATCAGCCATTCCCACAGTGGGCGATAACGCCCCCTTGTGGGCGCTGCAGGCCTAAAGGGGGGCGGTAAGAGACCCAGAAAAAAATGGGGGCGTTGTGTAGAGGCCTGGGGGTTGATTTGTAATTTCATTTAGCTAGGAGGCATCTTAGACAACGACTGCATGAGCTCTCGACTCAGTAGACAAAATAAGTTTGGGAGCCAGTGAGTTACATGAACACTTATATAATTATGAACAAATAAAAATTCTGTATTTATATACAGTCTAGAGTGTATAGAGTTATTTAGAAAGCAGTGATATCTTTTTAAAAATAAATAAAAAATAAAATAGTAACCCGAGAGATTATGTTGTTAAAATTTTACACGTGTTTAAAACACATTTACGTTCATCCTATCAAAATTTCAACCGTTCAAATTTCGATTTAACCCGCTATTTGATTGTATTACTATGAGCACTACAGCTTTCTTGGAAACTGTAACGCATTCGAATCAAATTTCAAATACATGCAAATCCGTTCATTCGTTCAAGAGCTACGATACACAGGTAGACAGACAAACAGACAGACAGACGACGGCGTTAAACATATAAAAATCTCTCTTTCCCTCTTTTATTTAAAAATAAATAACAACAATTAAAATTTAAGAAATAGACAAATTTTATTTTTGAAGTTTAAGTTCACCCGATATGTAATGTATTTAATTTTGTTGTTAAAAAAACCCATGATCAAAAAGGTAGACTTCGCATCATCATACAGACACGTTACAGTCAGACTGACGTGTTCTGGTTGCTTCATTATTGAAATATACGACGGGTCTACTTTTTTATTATGTCTATGAGGACAAGCTATAAATTATAATGTATATTCATCAGTTGGGCCTATACGAGTTGATACTACAACACAAGATTTCTTCAGATTTTAGCTCTACATTCCCTCCTCGGCAGCACTCATAGTTTATCTAATTTTAACCAGAGTTAAAATGATTAAACTGGTTCATTAATACACATATATAAGCGATCAAGGTTGTGTTACCCAAATAGCTGTACGTGCTAAATCCCTTCGTGGAAGCAAACTGAGTGTAACATTATACAAAGGGTTAGGCATGTCATGGTAATAATTAACTCGTAACATTCTTTAGGACCCATGCACATTCGATGGTTTTAGCATCAGCGATTATCGATGTCGCGATTAAATCGACGTTACATCGCGTGTTGGCACCTCTACGTTTGATCGCGGTGTCAAAATCTCACGGTTTTACCATTTTACCACTGCATCCTACGAGCATGGTATCGCTACATACTAGCCCGGCCTTGTACCAAGTATTTAAAATCGATTAAGGAAGTGAGACTAACTGGTGCAAGCGCGATGTCAACGACAAATCTGCTTTAGTTCGGTTCGAAAAGAACACCTGAATACTGAGAAGAACCGATAGGAAACTCAGTAAAGTATAATTTTTTCAACATCTTTATACAGTTGGTTTATTAAAATACAATGTTCCGAAAGCTAATAAATGCATGTGTAGAGAAGATTATTTGCAGACTATTGTTTTGTCTTCAACAAAATCGAACGAAATTCAGTCGTTGCATCGAACTTCTTAAAAGCAACTTATTCGCTGATACAGTCTTAATAAATAATAGGTCTTTACCTATGAAGTTGCAGTTTTGCCGCCCGAAAACTAAAGTCAACAACGACGAATTGAAGGCGATAGTGGAAGCTGACGATACTCAATCTACTGCTGAGTTAGCAGCAGCTTTCGATGTTAGTATCAAAACAATATTGGTCCATTTGCGTCAAATTGGTAAGGTAAAAAAGCTTGATAAGTGGGTGCCGCATGAAATGAACCTAATATTAAAAGTAGTAAGTGTGGTTAGGATCTTACTTAATCGGAACGATTAGCAACGTTGTATAATATACATGTTATAATATTCATATGAATAGTTTGTTAATGCGATATATGAATAAAATTATCTGAGGTAGTTACATTATTTTGGTTTTAAGTATAACAAAACTAGCGTTTATCCGTGGCTTCACTTGCGTGAAAGCGATAGAGGCAGGTATTTAAACATGTTTTCGCATGAAATAAACGCAAACAGTCAGATGTTTCCTTTTTATTATTTTAATATAGTACTAAGAATAGCAAGCGGGGGTATACCTATGGAAGCGCAGTTTCTTACGCATTGTACATAATCCGATTATTACTTCCCTTGGACTTTCGTTAGTAAATATGAAATATCGTATTTCTTTCTTTCTCTAGATATTTATACAATAAGTATAGTGGTGCAGACGCTTATCATAGGAATATGTGGAAAAGATGCTGTTTAGTTTTCCGTACTAAAATTGGAAAAATTTAACGCTTATGAAACTTTATATATATCTTTCTGTATGTTTGTCCGTTTACCAAAGAAGTTTTATTGTTTTTACCAACGAAGTCTGCTGTATCAAGAATCTTAAAATTTGAGTTTAAATGAAAAGGGCCACTCAAGATAAGTCCTATATTTTTCAAAACTTCACCCAAAAAAGTTTAGACTTTAGGAGTTTTTATGTAATATTTCACAAACAGAGTAATTTACGAATTACAGTTTTATCATACATATTGATTCTAAATTCGATGGTGGTCATAAAGCTGTCTATAAAACAGAATACAGAAATAATGTTAACATAAAGTAAAATTGACGTTAAAGGTCCATTTGGGTTTTGTGGGTAAGCGGGTAAATTGCGGGTAAATTGCGAATAAATTTCCGACACGTGCGACAACATTGCGGGTATAATCGAAATTACGATCCTTCATAATCAACATTAAGCCTCTTACCTATGAACAGATAACGAACACTCAATAATGTGTTTCCACCAATCTTATCGTGTCAGTGATATGCTATCTCGTGTACTTCAGCTCGGTCTGAAATTTGAGCAATTACGTTTACACTAAACTAACCTTCCCCCAAAATATCATGGAATTAACGAACGAGTGAATTAACTTCGAGAGTTTCTACTCTAATGTTATCAAAGTGTTACAACTACTTTCATGGACGTAATCAGGATAATATGCCCTCCATCACCCCCTTCTAAAGATTTGTAGAAAATATCAGAAAATGAAGGTCTGTTGCAAATCATCTTTGATGCGTATGTTTGACTGTCAAACATACGCACCATAATCGAATGTTGGTTGACTCTGTTATGTTATGTTATGTAATATAATAATACAGCGTGAAGGTTTCACGCTGTATCCCTAACGGGGTAGTCAGAGAGGACGGAGCGCCAAGCGTCGCGGTCCTTACATACTTCTTTCGCTTCCTGAAATCTCATCATTCTCCTCACACATTTGATATAAAGATTATTGATATAAAGTTAATACTTGTTATAATTTGTATTTTTGAAAAATTTATGGAAATACATTTTACATTAAGTATTAGATAGAAGATATTTAGAAACTTACATAATGGCTTCCTGTTCTATTCGATGGTGTGACAAAAACAGCAAAAACCAAACTACAAAACAGACACAATCTCATTTCATCGGTAAGTAACAGTAAATATACAATTTTAAAATTGACATTCATTTTATTACGAGTCAAATTAAAATGGACATTCAATCGACGTGCTCGATGAATTGTATCTATGCATCTCGCTTTCACCGATGCAACCTGTATTACATTATCTTAGTCTTATCATACGCACGTTTAGATCATGTAATAGTGTGTGTCTGTAGTTAACCAATCGGAGCACATTAACCGTGGTAATGTTTAGACGTAAATCGATTTCAAACAAAATAAATGACATTTCTTCTCTATAGGTTGAGTGCTCCATGATTGTTTCAAAGGAGCTTTCTGGAGCTCCACGTCGAGTTAGCACCAAGAGACTACTGCATAACTTCAGAGTTCTTCAAAAAGAGTATGAAAACAAGGTCACAAGTTACAAGGTCAACAACGCACAAGTGACTGGTGCAAGCGTCCACAGGCTATACGGTAATCGCTTGATATAAGACTGTCCGTATGCATATTACCCGCTATTGTAGTATTAAAATGTACAGATTTATCCAAGATTTCACAAAAAGATTCTTTATTAAATACCTAATTTTATTTATTTTATCAGAATTCCATACAAATGAACCTTTACTTCCGCTACCCTAACCAACGTTTAGATACACCCATGACTGTTTGCAAGCATTTGTAACATCAAAACAAGGTATTTGAATGAGATCGATATTTACATGTAGAACCTTTATCTATGTACTTACCTATAAACGAAAGAAGGATTCTGATATATTAGTTCTCAGAAAAGAGAACCAAGGTATATAATATTAATGTCTATCTACTAATTAATGTACAGATGTACACATAATAAAATTTATTAGTAATCATTATATAATAACCGAGTATACACTTTGATAGTAATAAAAAATTAATCAGATACATCCATTAAATAAGCTAGGTTATCATAAATGTACTATACTTATGTATGTATAGTTTATATTCGCAAGTATAATTTTAACTATTGAATATTTATGTTTTTACTGTTATCGACGTAGGGAAATTTGGAAATTTTTTCATATTTATATGTTGTTATAATTATAATGTTGCCAGATAGCCTGATTTTCACTAAGCATCCTGATTTTGAAATGCTGTCCTTCTCGATTTGATTTTTAGGGTACTAACGTCAAATGTAACTTACTGAAAATATGTATCGGGTGAAGAAAGACTTCGATGTTTTATACGTTTTTATTTAACGATTCCCAACAACTACACTTGAAATCGAGTTTGTGGTCAATATGACTACGTATGAAAATAATTAGTAATTACACGTCAGACAATTACACCAATTGAGTTGTCCCGAGCTAAGCTCTAGACTTGTATTAAAAGTACCACAACAAACTGCAGTACACTCAGGTTTTAAGCTAATTTAGAAAAAAATATTTTGTAATTTGCTCTAACCGGAATCGAAACCGTTAACATCATTATGTTGTTGTTCTCCATCTCATTGGCCAAAACTCAAAATAAACATATTAGTATACCGATGTAACGTCACATTGTATCACAGTTTATGTTCGGAAAAGCCTTCGTGGAAATAAAACTTCGTCAGAAATGGTAGAGATAAAAGTTGCCTTTTAAAACACTTCGAAGTTATTAAATGCTCATTTAATACCCTGGCATCCGGTCAGAACCATATTGCCGTTCGACGTTCACTGGTTGTCAACGGCTGTTCAACTAGGAGACAGCGAGTGTACACATCTCTGTCAATGAATGGATTTAGTGCGGTCCGTGAATGGTGCGAAAATTTGCAGATAGCGACAGCCATGCGATCACTGCGCGACCGGTGACTAATTGTAATAAAAAATTGGTATCATGTATGACGATTGCGTGTCTACTGCGTCATGACCGTAAAATGCACCTTTCGCGGTAGATTTAACGCCACTATACAAATTCTCGTTTTGACAGCAGATATCGTGCGATATTTAGCTGTCGCATGGTGAGCGGAAGTTAGGTAATAAGCGTGCCGGTGACGACACGAAGTTGTTAAGTCAGCATATTATATTTTGTATGTATGGAAAGTTATGTATCAAATTCCAACCACTCGAGCAGTGGCGGTGTTGGTCAGGTAAGGGGTTGGTAACTGAACGCTGACCTTTTATATGACCACGAGTGAACATTTATATCGACGGGGAGATTTCTCAACGCAACCTGTAACTAATATTTAATGAATGATGTTATTTATGAAGTTACATTTTGTTTCAATATATCACATGATTTTTGCCACGTCGCATCTAAAGTAAAGTAAACCAACTAAAATATCCGGTCACAAACGTTTTTACAGCATCGTTACGTCGTCAAGGTTTAAGAAATAAAAAGAGACAAATGGACGTTATAAAATTGTACTCAAACATTATATAAAATCTGCTTAGTTACAAAAAGCTTCCGAGTAACTCCTTTTAAAATGTTCCGTATTGAACCACTCAATTATTTGTTTTAACTCGAAATATCAGAAACAGGACAATAAAGAGCACCAACAAAATGTTGAAAAAATTAGAAAGTAGTGTTAGTGTAGTGAATATTTGTAATCTCATTCCAAACTTAAAATCTTTTTGTGCTATCGCTGACAATGACAATGATATTATATCGTGCTAGCGGGTTAATCATCTAAAAATATGCAGATAGCGACGGCCACGCGATCATTGCGCGACCGGTGACCGGCGACTAATTGTAATAAAAAATTGGTATCATGTATGACGATTGCGTTTCTATTGTACCATGACCGTAAAGTTCACTTTTCGTGGTAGATATTGGCCATTACATATAACGCAAGATGGTTTTAAAATCGGTAGGTGTTGTATGGATCAGATTTTCTCGCTCCGCGGTATCGTGTGGAGTTTTCTGCCCATAGTTCGGAAAGTTTTCTGCGCTTTCGTGGATTTTGAAAAAGCATTCGATAGGGTAGTACGAAAGAAATGGAGTCTTCTGCCTGAATATGGCGTGGAGGGCCTCTTACTGCAGGCTGTGCGGTCATTATATCGGGACCACAGAGCCTGTGTAAGGATAGATGGTGACTTGTCGCCCTGGTTCGAAGTCTGTTCACACTGTGATACTGACAGTGATTTGTTTTTTATTGTGATACCAGCTGATTATTAATAAATCTACTTCAAAAGTATTTTTATATATTATCATCAAAATATTCTATTTCTAACTTTACTTAAACTTTGCTTCAAAATACAAATATCGTGACAGCTTAACAATATTTTCGCTGTAATATCAGCACAAATAAATAATTATACGTTAATAGTTTTGTAGGTACTATTTTGAGCTAAATTATACTATATGTATTATGAAGTCGTGATCCTTTGTTATTACAATTGTGGTTCAACCTGGAGATATAGTACGTACAAATAATTCTGCAATTTTGACTGATGATTGAAGGCAACTACGACTTACAAATCCTGACATTTTAGTCACATACAATCCGAGCATACAATAAATGGAAAGACTCTCAGCGACATACTTTAAAAGCGAAGCTGATAAAATGAACCTGCCTGCTGCCTGCCTGCCTGTAAATACACATTTAAATACATTATACAAGCCAATCGGCCGCGTTTCGGTAAAAAATACCAATTCCAAGCAATGATTTTTATCGCGGCTCACATAATGCAAGCTGACAATTTTGTCTCAATCCAGACACCTTATTTTTACTGACGATGAGATAAAGAGATTGTAATTTCTAAAAGCTTTTTCCAAATAGTGTTAAAAAATAACTTATAGTACCTTGTCAAACATTTTTCTCACACATCTTTAACCCACGATGGAAAAATGGGGTGTTACCAGTTTGACACCGTTGTTTATGTCTGTCTGGGTGAGATTATTAGTGATATTTAAGCTCTAAAAAATAAACCGATTTTATTTGTATAATAGCTGCAGTTTCTAAAATTCTTAGCTATAATTGGCAAAAATTTGTCAGGATTACATTTTATGTCGGGGTTTCTAAATATTATTTAAATATAGTTATTAAATTCACGATTTTGACGATCTTCTTAACGTGGCTTCCCTTTATCGGAGCTCAATCCTATCGGAGGACCATCACGGTGATTTCTATTTTCGAAGCCGCTGTCCGAAACGAAGACCTCAGGCCAAAGCGCTCCCGAAGATTCTTAAACCAAGATCTTCTCCGTCGTCTTCGTATTCCCTTAATTTTCTTCTGCACAACAAGTTGAAGTAGTAGTCGGAGTATTCAGACGTTATTCAATTAATACCGATTCGATCAACTATTTTTTGTACTAATCGGCTAGTGCGATAATTTTTTTTTTGTTAATCTTTTGTCTGATTAATAACTGAAAAAGATAGATAACAATTTATATCCTCCGTTATATAAATCCGTGCTGAGCAATGTACTTTTATGAACAGGAATTATTATAAAATTGAAAAATATTCCCCAGAACAGTAAATTTGTAATACCTTGGACAACTAAAAGTGCTTTATTTCCTGCGCAACCACTAAAACAGGGAAAAATATTAAAATATTGTTAAAAGATAAACTTTAAAGAACGGTAAAATTGTGTCTAGTGCTGTCTCCTGGACAACGACTAAAATGGGAAAATATAGAATATATTGATGGGATATAGATATTATCTTTATGATAGATACAATATTATACACGAAATGAATACATAATTATATTTTCCGAGTAATTTTTGATAGCAATTCAGAGACATGAACAGCGAGACAAAAAAATCGCCATACGAAGATTTAAAAAAAAATTATCGTCGTAACAAAACTAGACTTTTGAAATTCGCGGCTGTATTGGAATCATTGTTTTCTACAATTATTCTAAACCGCCGTTTACATCATAATATAGTCTTTGAGAAAAAAAACTGCGTACTACTGATAAAGTGATCCGTTTTTCCGAAGTTGGAAAGGAACGTCGCTGATTTAATTGTATCAGGAACTGTAACGATATTAATTATAAAAGCCTTGACACATAACAATTTCAATATCTAATAACCGAAAGCATAAGTATTTTATAAAATGTAGGTTTATTGAATGTCTTGACACTATCGACGGTACCGTAACTAGGTCAGGTTATAAATTATAGGTATCAGTGTGTATTGGTCACATTCTTTTACTTATAACATTTCTTTTAAGTATTAATAAACTATAACTTCTAACCCGAACTCGAACCACCGCGTCATGACCTCTTTTATTTAATAGAATTTGTTATCGTCTATAGAAAGGCGAAAGTATTACTAGATAAAATAAATATCAGAGAAAAGAAACGTAGTACTTGTTATCAAAAGACGCTCAAAAGACGTCAAAGTAGATGGATTTAAGTGTCCACTTATTTGCACGATATTTAGTGATCATAGTGGTCCTGCAGTTGCGAGCTTACGAATTGTGCGTGATGAACACACAATCAGCATGTCGGTGCATCGTTGACGGTGAAAATTAACGTGATAAATTCCTACAATCTTTAGCTATTTTCCTCTCAGACTCCAAAAACCACCAATCGACACGTGTTTCGCCTCTCAACGAAGCATTCTCATTTCTCAGGATATACCAGAAGACCAGACTCGGTCAGCTATCCAGCACCGAATCAACAATTTTTGTTTTTTGTTTTTGAGAGGCAAAATAAAATCCCCATAAACACTCAGCCGGATTCTACGCCGACTGAGTAGTGTCGGACTCGAACCGAATAAATAAAACCCCTCTTTGCTGTTAACCCTAGTGGCTTTTATAACGTCACAGGTCGCGTTGGGGCGAGCGCTAAAGGCGCCCTGCCAGATTGTCGCCCGCCTGGGGATTCCTCCAGCCGAGGGATACCTCATATGGAGGGCGGATTTCGGGCTCAAGGAGTCGCCAGGGGAGCTTGCCGCACCTGCGTGCGTCTTTATGGGCTACCTATTCGAGTGAGGGCTGGGCCTCTAGCGGACCCGGCCGGCGAGGCGGCTGAAGGCCGGTTCATGTGCCTAGTGTTCCTCGTGGCAGTTTGGTCGAGCTTCTAAACGTGAGACCCTACGGGTGTCGCGGGGGATGTCCTCGACTCCGCCGGTGGGGGCGGTGCGATCGTAGTGTAGAAGTGGGCATATTCGAATTCGAACGTGTAGTGTCGTCGTCGCTGTCGCCTAACACAGGTCTAGGGTCTATGACGCCCTGACCACTAAGGGGTTAGGGTGTAGGAAGGAACGATGAAAGAAGCGTTGAGACGCCTCTTTTAGATATTGAGTTATAAAGGGCAATTCTAAATCGTAATGCAGATCTACGTTGCGCACTTGAGGAAGGGCACCGGTTGCTCTGCGCAAGATTCGGGTCTGAATTACTTGGAGGAAGTTGATATGAATGGGCGCAGCGTAAGCGAATACCACGGTAGCGTACGTCACGTCTTGTATAAAGTAAATTTATATCTGAGGAATATTTTGCTTTTCGCGCAAATGAGCATATTGAGACGGCCGAGGACGAACGCGACGCAGTCGAGGACCGTTTTGATGTGGTGACCGAAGATCATGGCACTGTCAAGGGTGACGCCTAGGACGCCTATAAAGGGTGACTTTCCTAGTCCAGGGGATATCCTGACCGAAATCAACAAATGCGTCAGCTGCACAACTATTTATTCTAATTGCCCTATCCACGACCAGAGAGTGAGTGACCAATCAGAGCTCTCCACTAATAGCCCCGCCCACTTAATTCGGCCTTATCAGTATTATGTTGATGATGCACGGACCGCGAAGCTTGGCATTCCGTCATCTCTGACTACCCCGTTAGGGATACAGCGTGACGATATGTATTTATAATATATCTCTTTGTAACTCAATGTAAAAAACAAAGTTAAAACCAATGCGACAAATATATTGTTAAAAATAAATACATAAAATAGACATTTCACATCAAATAAAACAAGCAGCGATCCTTTTTTTTTCTTACGCAATCTGCATACAGATACCCAGCCCAGGAGAGAGACTCCTGTGGTAGTTGTCGTCAACGCATTGTCGAGAGGCTCCGGTATTTTCTACGGAATGCACCGGAGTCCTTCTGGAGCTGTGCCGAAGCACCTCTTTGGAGGGCAACTACAGAGTCCCCCGGCACCCTCGCAGTGCCATGACAGCGCGGCCCACAAGCGCTGTCGTCCTCCTCGGAGTCGCATGGATGGACGACTGGAGGCCTCCTACGATCGGCCGCAACCCCGAAGATCCCGACAGGGGAGGAACACTGCATCATTATTTTCTAATCCGGGCTACACGCTTGAATAAAGCGACCGTGCGCGAGCGCGAATGAGCGTGCATAATTTCGCGATCCACGGGGTGTTTCCTGCCTCCGATTTATTTTTTCTCTGGTACTACTGTGTCTGGTCTGCTTGTGCAGTGGTTCCGCATCCATTGCTTTGGAATCCTCGGTCCTACGGAGCGATTTGCTTTGCCTTCCAAAGCAATGGTTCTGGCCTGGTTTGCTTGCGCAGTGGATAAACGCATCCGCCTTCCAAAGCAATGCAAATGGTTCTGGTTTCGATTTCCTGCCAGTTCAATTCGAGAATTTAAATTTTATAAATTATCTTATGAGTTTGTCTTTGACTACCTCGTTGGCGAAACAACGTGAGGATATATATTTGTATTATTGTAGATGGTGACATTATGCGAGTTCCGCCAGGATCGCTAAAATTATCGCTACGCTATGATCTAAATTCTGACAAACATAAATACAGTTTATCGACAGACATTGAATAATGCTTCATTCCACAGTACATTGCAAAATGTTTGGTTAATACAAGTAATAATATGTAATACGTACATAATGAGATAATTTATAGAAGCAATTAATTTTATTTAAGCTACCATCGAAGAATTAATAACTTTCAACCTTGATACGGTAAAACGCCGAATTGTATAATCAAGGGCTACTTGAGCAGAAATTCAACAAATGTTCCAAAATCAAATTGACCTAGTTATTAAGTTTGTTTACCTCGACCCCATGTGGATACAACTTTTGATTAAATCAAAAAGGTCTCAATATGGTCAATTAAAGAGGATTACTCAGAAACGTGACAGGAATAAATCTGGTCCCGTGACTAATTACATTACGAAAAATGTAATTAAAAACAGCTGTATCTGTTTCAAACAATAATAGTGCCGCAATGTGTTTTAAAAAGAAACATTTCGTCTTACATAATTTCACACAATTTAAACGTCCAAATGCAATCATACAATAAACATTAGGATAGTATTAGAGTTTTTAGATAATACCAACGATATCCATTGAATGTTTAAAAGCATTACTGTGTTCCACCCAACTGAGGTTTGGGAACCACACCTAGCTCACATGCACTTTGACGCTTATGCAATAAATTTAAAGGCAGTAAACAACATAGTGCATATCACTTAATTTCGCACTTACGACGATTAATCAATAAAAAATTAAATAACTGAATTTTACACTCGTGAAATACTATACTCGTATTTTATGGTGAGTGATAAAGAAATTTAATATATACTCAATTTAATATTCGATTGCGTAAA
The DNA here is from genome assembly GCA_907165235.1 of Zeuzera pyrina. Taxonomy (NCBI): domain Eukaryota; kingdom Metazoa; phylum Arthropoda; class Insecta; order Lepidoptera; family Cossidae; genus Zeuzera; species Zeuzera pyrina. The sequence goes on from OU015624.1 coordinate 19,538,337, forward strand.
TTAAAACTTCACACAAAATTAAAACGTCGTAGATAAAGCCCATAGTCGCACATTGAATTGGACACATTCGGAGCGACGAAACAATAGTAAATAGCATTGTCTCGCTTTTACCACAGTACAAGTAAGCATACAGTATTCTATCTCGGCAGTGTCCTAGAGATAATTACCTACGGTCGCTCGGTACGTAAACACGCAATAGGGCTACCGACTTGGACTGAATGTTTTTCTTGGGTTACGTATTTGATAATAGGTACTATATGAAATTGTCACATTATCTTTTCATTTTATATTATTGCAAATTTAATACGTTTTTATTTATATAATTTTACTAGTATTTTATATCTAGTTTCAAAAGTTTGTGAGTTAGTATGGTGGAAATGGACAAAAAAAATGCATTTTGTGTGCAGTATAATAAAAAATCAGCAACGAAGTAACTAGATCATTATGATAATATATTTCCTACAAATTAGCAACAGAGAAATATTTCCGGTTTCGATATAGATGTATTCAAACATCCATACACTGAACATTATGCTCGTAAACTTGATTGACGTAATATTTAGTTAGTAAATGCGCGGGAGCGTCTCACACCGTACGACGACAACCGCGGCGCACTCGCGACTGTTGTATGGCGAGAAATGCCGAGATTTCGAGCGCGTCGTTTGGGAGCGTTTGTATGAAGATAGAATACTGTATGCTTACTTGTACTGTGCCTTTACTCTTCCTTTGCTTACGGCGAAGCACCACGCATTAGGACTTAGAGGAGATCTACTTTTCGCTATACGTTCTGACATTGCATTGGGACCATGAGTATTGTTTTGATTTACTATTCTTGTGTAACGTATAATTCAATGGATAATACAGATCTTAATAAAGACGATTTAAATAAATAAATACATTAATATAATAAGACACACAAACAAATGAACAATGAAGAATAAAGTTGAATTGTATTGTGCGCTATTCACATTTTATTCTTACATACTGTGTGCATTCTACTATGAATATCTACGAAGTTCAGTAGGTTGCCAAGCTATCTTAAACGTCAATTATTTACAATAAGCACATATCTCCTGGACGGCTTTTATCATCTGCGCGGCAAAATAAATAGCTGGTGCTTTCTATATCTGTCTTCCTCTCCCCGCCAAATATAGAAGTACAAACCAAACAATTAATAAGGTCTAATAGCTAACAAATAAAATCATATTAAGTTTCTAGCAAGATTAAGTCGTTCACGGCAACTATAAACAATAAAAAAGAAAGGTAAAAATCACGAATGCAACAATTATAAAATAAGCTTAAGCATTAAATCTTATCTTATCTTTTATCTTATTTTATTTTTCTTTGGTGTTATCTTTAAAATGCAAAAGCAATGCTCAGATGATTGAAGACGATGAAAGGGTTACATTGATAGAGTGAGTGATGAACGATGAAAATCTAAAAAGTACAAGTGAGTGGTAAGTAGTAGCAAAAGTCAAGAAAGACCATGACTGACATATGAAGACCAAATAACCAGAGTGCTAATTGACGAAAATATAAAAAACAATCGCATGTCTGGCGAAAGTGTGCGAGGAGACCGATGAGATTTGAAGAGGCGAATGAGATATCATATGTAAAGACCGCGATACTTGTCGCTCCGTACTGTCTAATACCATTAGGAACGCAGAATGATGATACGTATGAATGTCTAATAATTTCAAATAATTTATGAAAATTTGTAAAATTAGTGCTAGTTAGTTGAATATTTATTAAAATTAAAATTAAAAAATGCAAAACAAACAACACAATCGCCCCATTGAAATAGTTTCCGAGAAATACTTCTGTGATAGACAAACACGGAGCTAACTCCAGATGTAAACTTCATTTCAGTTCTGATAAGTACTACAAATAAAGAGCGAGGATTAAATAAAATGCGTGGCAAGTAGAACCAAGAATAACAAAATTGTTGAACTACTCATAATAAGTATAAAAGTTTAGAAGATTCACCTCAAGTGAATGCCAATTCAAACGTCACAAGCACTTGACATGTTAATCAACCAAATCCTTCATTTAGCGTCTAGAAGCAAGTAGCAATTCACAGAAATATGTAAGCAAAACAAATTTTCTTGAAGTGAAAAATTAATCTACATGTAATTGATTATAAAACAAAACATTGGTGGTCGTCAGCATCAAGCTCAAGATTTATTTATGAAATCGTCTAAATTAGAGGGAAATAGGTATATTTACATTAATAATACTCAAGTACTCATACTCAGACAAAGTACAGCAACAAAGTAAGCAGCACAGCGCTTGTGTTATGGGTACCAGACAACAGATATACTACTTATATATATATTTTTTTCGTAAATAAATACATATTCTACATAAATACCTAGACTCGGGGCGGGAATCGCCGCAATCCCCGTTTACTTTCCGAGGCGCTTAGCCGTTGCGCCACGGTGATCGTCATAATATTCATCAATAATATTCATTTAATTCCTAGTGAATTTAAAACAATTACAAACTATTTCTCTACGTTGCACAAACTTTTTTTTACAGTTTTAGTGGTTCGTAAATAATTTAGTAATGTGATGAATGGTTATTAATAATAACAATCGTCACCCAAATTGGATTACAGGACAAGAGGACAAACTTGTGAGAGCTTTCTCTCATGTGCAATGAAATATTGCATAATTAAATTTGTTCAGTTATAAATTTTTCAGTTCATTGCCTTAACTCTCGCTTAAAACTTAATATCTAATTTACTTTTAAAATTAGCGATATTAAAACAGCGACATTCTAATGTAATGGATGGGTCGCCTTAAATCTCCGTGGAATAAGCTGGTTAGGTTTTTTGAATAAAAGCAGCCGGATTCTAATTAAAGTTAACGCCAACCAATGTTATTTTCTGTCGTTCTCCTAAACATTATTAAAATGTAGTCTTATTTTAATTCTTTTAAGTTAATAAAAATACATATCCTTGAAAATAATTGAATAGTATTTTAACGTTATACTAGAACTTTCACTGATTTATAACACTTCATAGTAGTACTTAATTATATTTGACCCCGTTTGATGAGTATCTATCTCTATCTACTAACTTCAGAAATAAAATACGATTATTATTTTTATATTAATCTCTGACAACCCCGTTAGGGATACGGCGTGAAGATATGTATGTATGTTTGTATTATTTTTTGTTATAAAATCGTCATGACTAATAGATTGTTTTTTTTTATATTTTTAGTTTTAAATTCAGATTTATGGAAATAAGATGTACCTACTCTAAATAATTATTGTGTTTATTTTGTAATACAACATGCAGAATGTTTCGTTGAAACATTCTGCACCAATTAATAGAATTCATTGTCAGGAACACCATTGCTGTGGAAAAAAGGCTATCTATTCCACACCACTTAAGCAGCTTACCAGTTCAAATAATGAGATTTTCTGTCAACGTTCCTGACTTTTCAATAAATTCCTTACATTTTGTCTCAATACATTTGTGATGTGAAGGCAGCGAAATTTTCAAAATATACGCCGCGCGCAATTATAAAATACCACACGTCACGCGTGCGCATGGCCCGCGTTGTAGTCTGCTAATGCAAATTTCGTGCTCTCGCGGTTTATGTTTGCTGCTGTGATATTTTATTCTTTTAATTAAAAAAAAACCTCATATTTATAATTTTCCGTTTCCCTGAGAAAGGGTAAAAATTTCGGGGAAGTCAAAAAAATTCCTGTCTTCTGGTAAAACTAACACCAGTGATCTCCGGCGTGGAACCAGTGACTGATCCATGTAAGTATATTGTATACTTAGCTACATATATGTATGTACCATCGAGGAAGCACAGAAACGTGAAACTTTACTTTCGTTTTGACTTCACAGGAACATCTGCTTTATAATATTTTAAAAACGAAACGTTCATTTGGTTGGTTGGTTTTTTGCACTAAAACACAACTTTCTCTAGTTTTCGGTTCCCTAATTTCTGTTTTTTCACGCAAAAACAAAATCCAGTTAACCATTTAACTTCAATGTTTGCACACCCAAGTGCTACATTTACATATGTCAAAACATAAGTGCTTACCACGCGAGCGAACCCGAAATAAATGCTAGTAAGAGATGAATCTATTTCTACATAATGAAAAAGGAACATTAATAACAATTTATTAACATAATTTAAGTACTTTGTACGTCAACCAAATGTTTTACTGATACATAGACGACATAGAGCAGCCATGAGCAATATTATTTCCCGTGACTTCTACATTTATGTCTTCAACTTTTATAGCTGTGATTGTACAGAACCACAGCCATAAATCGCTCTATTTTAGAATCAAGGCTATAAACTGCCGGAATAGAAAACCAAATCGCAATATTTAATCTTAAATCCATACTCATTTATCTTATGTAAGAAAATAGGGATACAAAGTGAGGATATGTATGTATGCATACATGTTTTTTTAATGTAGGGTCCTTGTGGCAGAATTTGGCCTGACGCTCTCTCAGCATAATTTATTTTAACAAAATCTAATTAATCTCATAATGCACTGAATCAAGTTAAAGAAGCTAAGAAAAGATTTAACCTGCTTTTGATTTAATTCGACGCCAGTATAACCGCATTTAAAATTTACTAAATACATGAAACTCGTAAAGACACTTCACACTGCTACAGTTTACGAGCGATGTTTACATCATGCGATATGTAGGTACTAATATTAGCGCTAGGATATGTGAAGAGAAGGGTAAATATTATGATATTGTATGAACCGCGCCCTGGCGACGCCTCGAATCGTGACCACAATATTTATATTAGTTACAGCACATACTTATAATAATAGATACACTTCTATTCTGGTCTGGGAGAGAAAGACATAAAATGTGACAGTTAGTTATTTTCCCGCGCAAGCCGTAAGTCGACCAAGAAAAAAGAATTTTTACAAAGAACTCGTATAGGCGACAGGCTAACATCTTATGTATGTATTTGGGTAAAACTTACTAGTTTTTAGCACGTTGAGGTCACTTCAATTTTTTTTTTAAATCAACATAATTGTTAAAAGATTCGCTATCTCTGAAAAGACCGTCGGTACTAACGTTTTACAGAAAGCCTATTTTTTCATAAATAATCAACAAAAGCAATTATAGGATTTCTTTAGAGCCTTCATGTGAAAAACGAGTATAAAGAAGTCCGGTAAATTAATTTTCCACCTTCTTTTACTACGTCGTAACGTTGCCCGATTTTTTAAAGTTTTCGGCGATTCAAATTACGCTACAGCATCCTTGCATAATTTTTAAGTGCGCAATATTCAGAGACGGCCTGAGTAGTGTTACCAGATGTCATAAATTATGCGAAACTTCCCAGTTTTCACGGATCTGATGACCTTTGGAGACGACAGCTTCAATTATTTAAAAAATAATCACAGTTAAACTTCGTGCATGTCTTCTTCTCACACGCACAAGTCGGATTACACAACATACATACATTGCATATACACACACACACACACACACACACACGGGGACGAATAAATAAGCGATGCTTTTACAAAGCTCCTATTTTTTAGATTGAGTTCAGATTTGAACACAAATTACCAACTATTTTAGTCGTCTGTGTTGAATGTACCTACGTTTTTTAGAATTTGACGATTTTTATCCGTTATCCTGTTTATCTTCTTATTATAGATTCTAGAATTCTTAATCTGATACAACTAAAAGTAAAAACCGTGATAGATTTACGAACAATGAAGCCTACACACTAATTCTGAAAACGTGTCGGTGTTTTCAATGTTTGATGTAGATTGTCTGACTGATTGTCGAGTGGGTTCTGATAGTGATGATAATAATGAAGAAAAACGAATCAGAAAGAGAATAGACGTAAAGATTTACTTGTAAATAATCACCTAAATTTCACCAGTCAAACGGTGCTTGCAACAACACCGAAGTCTCTAAAATTTCTATCCTAAATGATATACTCGACATGGTCACACTAGCTCCGAGCCTCTTTTCAGGATAGAGCGAAATTTAATAACGGGGGAATAAGGCCTTCTTGTTCCAAAATCACAAGATTGATTGTAGCACGTACTTATTTAGAAAAAATTGTTTTAGAAAAGTTAATTTTCGGAATCGTAATAAACCAAAAAAATATTCAGAACGTAGCCAATCTAAAGGATCGACGACGCAGGAAATATTTTTTGATTTGCTTGTTGATGTGAAGTCCAAGTCGAGGGTCCGTGATACCATTACCGATCTAATTAATTAAAGAAATTGAGTCCCTCCCTCGGGGTGGGTCCATCTCGTTCGTTATATACTTTCATACCACAAAGGTGATAAGCAAACATATAGCCCGCCTAATGGTGAGCGGCTACCCTAGTATATAGTTATTTGCAATAGTAGGAGAATCACTCGCTAGCTGCTGACCCTCTAAAAACTTATTGAATCCTTTTTTAAAGAACCTCATGGCATAAAATGCTAAAACTAAGGTTAGGGTTAAACTTTGTATGCGGCTAAACTGTTGGACCGATTTAAGTGTAATTTCGAAAGGATATAGATTAAGCCTTGGAGAAAGACAGGCTTAAAGCTAGTATTTCTAATAAATATGAAACGAGTTGCCAGTATATGAAAGTGAAGTACTCTTCCATGCTTTTCTACCTAATTATTTTTATATATCATTCCAAAAACATATCCAATTAGAGTTACGCGTGACAAGTTACAATTCTTTTGTAACTGATAAATAGATGAGTAGAAGCAGAAACAAATTGAATTGTTAACGTCAATTTGCTATACAAGTAGAGCTGCTGTACGTACAATTAAATTCATTGAATGACAAATTCAATTATAGGTATTTAGTGCTATGACAAATTTCTTGATGTAATTTATGACCTAGTAACAAGCGTACGATGTAATTTATTCATTAGTGGCTGTGCGGTTAGCTGCGTAGAGCTGTGTTAGCTCTAGAGTTAAATCTTTTGGAAAATAGGTTAGTTATATTCTAGAAAAATACGTTAGAATATTTTATACATTGTATTAAAATAATTAAACATTTTGAATACGATTGAGATAAAAGTAATTGACATTCCTTTACGGATACTGAGTTATTGGGTTTTAAACTTTAGTAGTGCTAACAGAGCGGGGATGAGCTAGAGGAAGATAGCGTTACAAAGATTTGGTGTCACAAAGCCGCAATTTGTCATTGCCACATTGTCATTGCCAATGACATTGTACAGCCCGTGACAGAAACGAAACCTATCCCCACTCTTGTGTCCACCACTAAAATTTAAAAGCGAATAAGTTCTATGTTTTTATTTGTTTTTAAATTTTTTTTTTTTAGTTTTGTTTGTGATTAATAAACTATTTCTAAACTAGGTCGTAAGGAAGCCTTTATATTAAGCCTATGAGCTACGAACGAAGGCGAAGTCGCTTTCATTTTTTTCTTTTTCGAAATTTATTAACATTGATATTATCCAAGAAAAAATATTTTTAGGGTTTTGTAGCTGAAAAGTCAAAAAAGAAAACCTTATAGTTCACTCGTATGTCCGTTCGTCTGTACGCCATAGCCGATTTATTTTGTTGTTTTTGTACCAACTGAGCTAAAATTTGATATAGACACGTAAACTGCTAAAATTAGAAATGAAAAAATATTTATTTCTTTCTGTTATATTTATTTAAAAGATTTTGTATATTTTACATTTTTATTTTTTTATTTTTTTATGTTGTTACGGAACCCTGAGTCAACATCCGACAGATTCCGATTCAGGCCGGTCTTTTGTAAACTACGTGTATTTAAAACCAATGGCTTAGCATTCCATATTTTTATGGTTTGTTTATTACATTTCATGTATTAGATTATTGTTCTAGTTCTTTTTTATTTTAACCAAAAATATTTTCTTTTTATCAACATCCCGAACAACCGCAACCGTTGTTGAAGATTAAAAGAACTAGAGGTCTCCCGGTGGTCGAAATTCGACCGGTAAAATAAATATAAACTTATAATCTCATTGGCGATTGGTGACAATCTCCACTCTGTGAGACTGTTTGTTTCAAGAAGGTTACATATACGATATGATCTCAAAGTATTATGAGTTTGACATTGATAGTCTTTTTCACATTGGCAGTATGAACGTAAAACTATGCCAAATCTTATACTCCTCCGTGCGCACAATATTCTTTTAAAAGGGATCCGAAATTTTCGCTTCACGTATTAATATAACAGTTTCCAAAATTTTATTACTGATAACACTAAAGCTCATCAATGGCTATTAAAAAAAGAAAATCGGTTGACGAATAGGAGAAAAAGAAAATGAACTGTTTTGTCTTTACCTATTTATGTATATATTTCGGATATGTTCGCTGTCATTTCTTGTTGGTCTGGTATAAAAAAATTAGAGAATATCGCAGCCGGTTATTTTCCCACGCAGAAGCCATTTAAGGGATAAGACTTATATCCGCTAGCTCTGTTCCGCGGTTGTACGGTTTTACACAGTTCTTTGGTATTTTTCCGGTAAAGGTAGCACCCTAGATCACTCTGAAAAGTCGTCTACCTGCCAATTAATGCCCCGTCAACGTCCGTTCGGCCGTTTCTATGATTAGCATAGACAAACAGACAGAGAGAAAAAATGGTAAAAAAGGGTGTTTAGATTTTAGTTATGTGTAAATAACCACATAAGCTTATGAAAACGTTTGGAAATCGCAGAGAGATATACCTACTTCAAATTTATTTATATGTGTATAGATGTATAGATTGTATGAAACACAAGACACAGTATAGGCAATACAATATAGAAGGACAAAACCTAATCTTTTTATACTAAAATCACATCGCACTTGCCGTCAATATTATTTGCATATTCGAGATCTCCTTATAACGTACATTATTTTATTTATATACATGAAAAATATATCTAATGCTTATATTAAAGACTTTTCTGATATATTTTTTCTAGAAGCGATTTTCAAACCAAATTACTGTCTCCTCCAAATAGTTAGTTTGTTCCACATGGAAAGTCAACTAAACTAGGCTTTGGTGAGATAAAGTCATTACGAACTTTTCGAATTAAGACATATAAAAGTTCTCATGATAGACTTTCTTTATCTAATATACCTCACCACTTTCTCTAACCGATACACTCATGTGTCCGATAGACACATATGACTTCGACTTCGTCGAAATTCGTAAAATGTCTTGGTCTAGAGTTGAAAGTGGACAATAGAACCATTGGCTTAAAGAAAAGAGAAGATGTAGTACTTTACATTGTTGTGTAGGTACAGACACTGAGACACTGCTCGTACTCGACCGCGCTTTATCGTTCACTTTTAACGATTTAAAAAAATGAAATAATAATGCAGAAATCAAATAAAACATTCATTGCTTACAGTAGCGGATTTAGGGGGGGCTAAGGGGCCTGAGCCTCCCCCTAAGTCCCTAAATGAAAAATTTTAGGGTCCTGGAACGCCCTACCCTCATTGGGTTCAAGCCCCTCCCGAACCAAAATCCTGGATACTAATTAATCATTGATCTACCACTGATTGCTTACATTCATACTGCCAATGTCAAACCCGTAGTAGTTATACTGTTAACACATAATAGTTTGTGATCAAACAATCAAAACAAGAAAAACAAACAAACAATCCAAACAAGAATATGAGATTGTTGCCAAATAATTTAAAATGTTGCCAACAAACAATTACTAACAGATTGACAGAATGAGTTTCGACCTGTAAATTTTGTGTGACTTGTGAACTGTGCACTGTTTCAAATCTGTAGTGTTTATAAAAATGGAAAAAGTATATATTGACGCGAATTTCAACCAATGAGCTACCACTAGTTACTACTATTTACCACTATTTTACTGCTCGTCCATTTCGGGGTATCCATTACATAAAGGAACCTAATTGACAATTACCAATGAATCTAAAATTGCAAATTAATATTCATTTTCGGTCCATGGAAGTTACTCGGTTACACTCCTGATCTATGAGACAAAAGAAGGAAACGCAGATTGCAAAAGCAAAAGTTGGTCGAAAGATACGACTCATGATCAAAAATTTGTAAGAGCGTAAAAACCATTATCTAGTATTTACTATCTGTAACCCCAAATAATATTGCCGAAAGTGACGTCAAAGTGTAATTTGGTTGCGCCATGATGGTCTGTCCACCTCAAAAGGAAATCGACGTAAGAATACGTGTCCGAACATAATCCGTCGCTCTCATACACACGTCAATAAAAATTCTCAATTATTAAATATCCATCTCGTTTTGGTGGCTTCTTTTTAATTGAAAAAATTAAAGTTTTTGAAAATAATATGCCAAAATAAACATTTTTTAATTTTTTGTTTTTTATTTCTAGTTTTAGATTACTAATTTACCTTCTATGGTATACGATCTTGAATATACGATACCAAAATTTCAACTCAATAGGTGCAAATATGACGAAATAAATTGACTTCGACATACGGACAAACAGACAGACAATGACATGACCAAACTATAATTTTGCTACATAACCATAAAAATATAGCAAAATATACGTAATAATTCACATGAGAGCCTTCGTTATAGGCTTAGAATATAACAATGGCTGACAACGCAACGCCCACGTTAGCCGACATCAAAGACGTCGATTGAGCGACTTTCTTGTATGCTACCATGCTGAAATTCAAAATTTGGTGATTACATCGCAATATTACACTCATCCGACGTCAGATTACTGTCTTTTTAAACCCAAACGATATTACTAAAAAATTGGTCGTGTACAAGTATCCGTAGATACCAACCGCAGAACTTTTATCGTAATGTTTTCTTTTCAGATATATAAAAAAATATCGAACGTAATTAAATTCTATTAATTTATTGATAACTCCCTCATAAATTGAAGAGAAAAGCTCTCAATATGATAAAGAACGGCAAAGTCGAACGATCCGAAACTGCGAATGCAGTAGAGTTAAAAATATATTTTATTCTATTGTAAACTATTTAGGTACACGTATGCAGGCTATACAGCAATTGCATCATTTAGAGAGCGAATTAATTCATGATAAAAAAAATGTTAAATTCATGATTTTAATTACATGAATGACTCGTCTTGGTTGCGTCCCAACAGCAGAAATAATTCGTATGCATTGTAATGTCCGTCAGAAGAGTTCGTAAATACTTTTATGTTAATGGCATAAGCATATTTTAAAGCATATAAGCAGCATATTTAAGCAGATTTTGAATTAAAGCAGAAGATAAGCAGATAAAGCAGAAGATAAGCAGATTTTGAATTAATACGTAACAGGCCAACCTTTTTTCTACGGGACAACGGTTGCGGTTGTTCTGGATTTTGATAAAAAGAAAATATTTTTGGTTAAAATAAAAAAGAACTAGAACAATAAACAAAAAAAAATGTAATGAACAAACCATAAAAATATGGAATGCTAAGCCATTGGTTTTAAATACACGTAGTTTACAAAAGACCGGCCTGAATCGGAATCTGTCGGATGTTGACTCAGGGTTCCGTAACAAAATAAAATAAATAATAAAAAAAAATAAAAGTAAAATATATAAAATCTTTTAAATAAATATAACAGAAAGAAATAAATATTTTTTCATTTCTAATTTTACCAGTTTACGTGTCTGTATCAAATTTTAGCTCAGTATGTACAAAAACAACAAAATAAATCGGCTATGGCGTACAGACGGACGGACATACATTCAGTCAAGAAAGTATCGGGAATGGATGATTTGTTTATGGTCCCAAATTCAATTTTCTGTTTTTTTTGTTGTTGTTAGATTGGCACAACTGTTTTCAATTTTGGCGCGGAGTTTGAGTTGCATCTGTTATTTAGATTAAATACAGTGCTGTTTTTAGTGCAGTGCTGTTTTTAGATAATATAATGATTTGATATAATAATATTTTGCCGTTTCATAGCAGATTACGGCCATATCATTCTAGTGTATATTGCGAATTTCGTAATGGACAAAAACATCGAACAAAGACTTTGTCTTAAATTTTGCATCGCCAATGGAATTTCGTGTTCGGAGTCTCTGAAAATGTTACAGAAGGCTTACGGTGAATCGACTTTATCAAAAACACGTGCTTATGAGTGGTACAAAGCGTTCAAAAGCGGTCGAGATGTGATGGAAGATTTGCCATCAACGTTTGCAACTAAAGTTAACATTGCAAAAGTAAAGGAAATAGTGACTGAAAATCCTCATTCAAGTTTGAGAGAGATAGCCGCTGAACTTTCTGTGTCTCACGAGTCGATCCGTACCATTTTAAATAATCACTTGGATATGAAACATGTCGCTCGACTAGTCTCAAAAGACCTGAATTTTCTCCAAAAACTCAATCGCATAAGAGTCGCTGAGTACATGCTAGAACGAGTCAATTCCGATCCAACATTCATGAAACGCATTGTTACTGGTGACGAAACGTGGGTTTACGAGTTTGACATGTAAACTAGTCAACAAGCTTCGGAGTGGCGCCTTCCAACTGAACCGAACCGAAAAAACCACGCCAAAGTCGATCAAAAGACAAAGTCATGTTGACTATTCTTTAACTATCGCGGTGTTGTTCACTCGAAATTCTTGGCGGAAGGTCAAACGCCCAAATAAAAATATTATTTGGGCGTTATGCGGCGTTTAAGAGAGCAAATTCGACGAAACAGGCCAGATTTGTGGAAAGAAAATTCTTGGATTTTGCACTACGATAATGCGCCTTCGCACAAGGCCATCATTGTGAACGAATTTTTGACCAAAAACTCAACAAATACCATCGAGCAACCACCTTATTCACCAGATATGGCTCCAACAGACTTTTTTCTTTTTCCTAAACTCAAATTACCACTTCGTTTTCATTCGGTAGAAGACATAAAGGAGAAACTTAATTCCGCAAAAAGCGTTTAAAAAATGTTTTGATGATTGGATTATTCGTTGACGTAAGTGTATCGTTTCTGAAGGAGCATACTTTGAGGGTGATAAAATAAATTTGGATGAATAACTAACATTTCGCGTATTATTAAAACTATAAGGTTTTCTTTTTTGACTTCAGCTACAAAACCCTAAAAATATTTTTTCTTGGATAATATCAATGTTAATAAATTTCGAAAAAGAAAAAAATTAAAGCGACTTCAAAATAAAAACACCGAAAAGTATAAAATAATTATTATATTAGATATACCTTACTAATCAAAACTCAAGTACAAAAAGAACTTAATAAATGTGTTACATAGATACTTACATAATTCCATAAATCCATTAATTTCAGTTACCAAAATATTTTACTTATTACTAAATTATGAAAAGTTAGTACAGGCAGTCCTCGTACTTACGGCATGTTAGGTTCTCGAAATACGCGACGTAAATCGAAACGACGTAAGTCGAGACATATTTTTTCATATGTTTACATGTAAAACTCAAGGGTTAGGTCCACACGGACTCGAAATTTAAAAAAAAACTGCCTTTATAACAAAGGATATACATACTTTATTATCAAAAGTAAGTTCTTAAAATAATTATATATGCACTTATGAAATTGCTAGTTATTTTTGGTATTTGTGTGTTATTAATTTTAATAATAATTATAATACTTTAATATGTAATCAAAATATGTAATGAAAAATAATAAATTAAACTTTTGGCTTAAAGAAACTATCAATTCTAGATTGCTTCGCTTCTATCTTCTTGCTATCATACAGATCTTGGTAACACTGATAGGCTGCACAAATTTTGTTATTAACATTGAAACTTCTCTCAAAATTAGGATCATTTTCTTCAAAAATTTCAACAAGACAAGTGAATTCTCCTATGCCGGAAATCGAAACAAATGACGTATGCTTGAGGAATAGTGTCAAAACATTGTTCGACGTAACTTGAAACGACGTAAATCGAAACGACGTAAGTCGAGGACTGCCTGTAGCTACTACGTAGTAGCAACTTAGTAACTTATTTAAAAGTGAGTTTCAAAAGATTTTTCTTTTTATTTAGTAGCGAGTCTACTTTTTCGAATTGTGTAACAGAATATTAAACATTCATAAAATATTGTATAAAACATTGAAGATTTTTTTTACTTAAGCCTAGATCGCTAAAAATAAAAAAAGAATCTTAGAAATTGGTGCACACATAGCAGAGAAATTGGTAAACATACGACATAAAAAAACATAGGCATCAATTATAGATATCATTAAACAATATTAATCTAATTAATTAATTATTCTTACATTAATTAATTAATTAATTAATTAATTTGTATATTATCTATATCCAAGAAAAAATAAATAACTCGTGGTAATTGTAAGAACAATGGATAAATGTCGTGATCGTCTTAAATATGATAGCAATTTAATACAAATTGTTTCAGTGTTGTTAATTACAAAGGGTACCTAGAGAAAAGTGTTCCAAACGCAGTTTGTTGTATCTCAAATTCCGGTACATTAGTCTGAGTACGGTTTGACGTGACGTCCGCTGAAGGTGAATGGCCTAGGAGGAAAAAGGTAAGTATAGGGAACTTCTTTGCGTCTGCAACTTTCATAAAACCTTAGTGAAATCGGTACGTGGCAGTATCAAATATTAGCGTCGGAAATTTTGGCATTTTATATGCCCTTAAAACGTACGTGTATAATAAATCTTGTAACCCAATATTCCACTACATAAGTGTACTACGTGGTTAAAATGACATGGTTTGAATTTTAAAAAGTCGGTTTGTAAATCGAATAAATTATTATATGATTTTTATGTTGTCGTACCGTCACATAAACAAGATCATTCTGACTAAATTAAACTTTTGTCGTGTTTGATTTTTATATATAAAATATATAAAAGATCAAATATTAAGAGATTTAGCTGACGAAAATGTCAAACTTACCTACCTCGTCAGTTGCCTACCTACTTTGTTACCTACCTAGTTACACACCTCGGCAAGTGTGTAAGAAAGTGACGAGGTTTAAAGAAGCTAAAGAAGTATGCAAGGACAGCGATACTTGGCACTTCGTTATCACTATCAAATATGAATATGTCGGAAAAGACACGGGGCAATCCGTGCTTTTGCAACCCAGCCATGAGAAATAGGTACCTAATCTTACAAGAGGCGAACTACTCCATAAAATACAACACTTAAGACAAAGTTAATGTGCAAACGACAGAAAACTCTTTGTAACAATTATTACGTAGGTAATTGGAAATTTAATAATGGCAAACGATCCGTCGGAGAAATGCTATCGCACCGGCCGCCGAGGTCTAACAGACTCTCCGCGCCTGCCCCGACGTTCCGTTAGCGCGTCATCGAAAGACGCGCTTTGCCATAGTATAGTCAAATGAGCGCCTTTTATTATTTCCATCGACAAATATATTTATTTATTTATTCTTTATTGTACATAATGTATACAATAGGCGGACTAAATGCCTAATGGCATCTCTACCAGTCAACCTGAGCTTTCTGTCAGAGAAACAAGTAGCGGTACAATAAAGTCACCGAAAAATGACTACAAAATGTATATATATATTATTATATACGCACAAGTCTATATATATGTATATTCTTGTGTATTGAGATATCTCTATATCTCATATCTATATTGAGATATTTGCGCAGCCTAAAATTAAATTGGTGGCGATCCAATTTGTTGAGAAGATCTTGGTTAATGTTAGTACAACAAATATTCGCATAGTCAATCAGTGGTACGACTAGAGTCTGTATCAGTGGAGTCTTGGTTTTCGTGGATAAAAAGTTCTTAAAGCAATACAAGCTTCTTAAGTGACATTGACTTTACGAATGATCTCCACCACTAAGGGCCTCCAAGTCAGGGCTTCATCAACAATCAGGCCTTAATCTTTCACACAGGAGCTGTAGGGAATGTGACTTACGTTAAAAAGAACAGGCGGTGTGGTATGGAGCACCAATTACGATGGCTTCGCATTTGCTTGGGTTTACTGAGACCCCAAAATTGGCAGACCATTCGCAAACAAGTTCGAGATCTTTATTTATTTTGTCGATGGCACACTTTATATTGCTCACCTCGGCTTGGGAGTACAGTTGGAGGTCATCAGTCGAAAGATGGTAGAAATTAATAAAAATGGAGAATAGAAGTGGAGAAAGTATGCCACCTTGTGGCACTCCAACATTCACCTTACACCAATCAGACAAGATCCGATCAGCACAAACAGTCTGTAGACGGCCGCCAAGATAGGATTTGAATCAGGCCACAGCTTCAGAAGTAAACCCCAAATGAGATAATACAGTGATGAGAATGTCATGATCAACAGTATTGAACGCGTTGGAAAAGTCAATGAAAACCGTACTTATGCTGTGGCGAAGTCAAAAGCCAGATTGGAAAACATTTATATTATTTTGATAAATATATTCAGAGACAGAGAATATAGAGTGAAGTACGTATGTACCTCGTTACAAATTTGATAAATATATTCAGAGACAGAGAATATAGAGTGAAGTACGTATGTACCTCGTTACAAATGTAGCTTACATGTATATTTTAACACTTCTAATATTACATTATATCCTCTCAGTGTGGTGGTGATTATAATATCTACGGACTCGTGAAAACTTTACAGCTTTGGCTGGAAGATATCTTTTGTAGACATAAATTCGCCTTTTGTAAAAGTTCTCTTATCAGTTACGTTCCATGTGTCTACAATAAAAGAAGTGATTATAAAACATCTTATTTTCAAACTACGAAGTACCGAATTGTTACAAAACATATTTCGATTTTAAAGATAAGTACATCGAGTCGTATCTATGTACGTTATAAGGATAATATTGAATTACGCAATAGAATGTTTCCTAAATTCTGTTTTATTATGATCCCCTTTCAATTGCTTTGTGAATAAAATCGAATTAATCTACTCCGAAAGTTCAATTTCAAGTGAAAATTGTCAGTAAGTAATCGAAAATAAAACTGTGTAGAAATTTTATTACAACTTTAGGTTGAAATAACAGTGTTAGAATTTTTCTCGAATATAATACATAAATTACAGAGGACTGTTTTGAATTGTTTATTATCTATATGTATATACAACCTTACAGACGAATAAAGTTGAATTTGAATTAGAAGTCGCTGTTACCGACTAAAGTACATTTTTTTTAATAGTGACCACCCAGTGATCAAAATTCGACCGTCAATATAAAATAATCGCTTTTTCCTTTATATACACTCTACAGATTGAAGCAGCTCACAAATAATACAAAATTCACAGTTTGAAACTCTCGCCTTTTTTTAAAATTAATTTGTTTATTTACATAAAGTTAAAAGAAAACTATAAAAATAGGTACTAATAAATTTATTTTCTTTTTGTTTTTTTTTAAATCGTGATACATAAATACATACCAAGAAATAAGATATTATATACTAAGATATGCCAGCTAGAATCATTTAGTGTGGGTGTCGGCAGCATAGGTAACGCTAGGTAGGCCAAACCCGGTTAAGTAAATTATAAATATTAATTATATTATAATTTATAAAACGTTAGACGCCACTGACGATAACGGAGTCAGACCGATGAAATATTTAAATTATTAGTTCGACATATTCGACTATAAGCGTCTGAAAAGAAAATAACTTTAATAAAATAAAAGTTCCGCAGATTCTCCTATAGTAGTATTAAGTAGTACTTAAGTGGGAAAAAATAATTACGAAGGGCAACACTGTTTGCGCCTCCTCGGTTTTTGGACCTCGGTAGGATTGCACACTGCCGTGAATACAACATTAACAAGGTAGTTATGCCAGCCGCCTCACCCACGCGTTTCACACGAGTTTAGCTGACTCGCATAGAATTAGTAATTTCATCTACAAATCTCAATATTTAAAATTGACTGTTTTCACTACAAATTCGCTACTCTTGATATAAATCACATATTCTTTAAAATTAATGGTCTTTGCTACAAAAAATTGTAAACTTCAAATTTAACAGTCTTCGTAATAAAATTTTGGTTACAACTTTAATCACTGAAACTCTAATATGCTGTAATAGTGATAATGAATGCTTGGGAGGAAATCGTGAGGGCAAATGCAGGCTAATTACAACTGAATAAATCTGAATTTTTACGTAAACGACTCGTATATTTAAGATATAAAATTACTAAATACGGATTAAAACCTAATGATCATAAAGTTAAAGCAGTAATGAATATTCCCCTACCAGAAACTGCTACTAAAATAAAAAGTTTCTTAGGTTTAATAGGATACTATCGAAAGTTCATTAAAGATTTTGCAAAAACTACTCAAAATTATTATTAACCAAGAATATATTAACGCGTTTGAATAATACAAAGAATTACTGACAAACGCGCCGCTTTTACAATATCCAGATCCGAGTAAATCGTATGTTCTTACTACAGATGATTCAAACGTAGCCCTAGGTGCAGTTGTATCACAAGGATCTGTTGGCAGTGATAAACCTGTAGCTTACGCAAGTCGCAAGTATAATACACTACAATATACACTTGAGACCTTATCTTTATTATCATAAATTTTACATTTACACAGATCATCGACCATTAACATGGTTACATTCTTTGAAAGATCCCAGAAGTAAACTTAACCGTTGGAGACTACGTCTTCAAAATTATAATTACGAAATTCTATACACAAAAGGGAAACAGAACACTAATGCAGATGCATAATCGCGAATTAAAGTAAACGCATTAGAATCAGACGAAGATATTTTTATGGTAGTTAATGTTGATAAAAAGAAAAAACAGTTACAGAAATAAATAAAATAATTAACCAAGAAAATAACTAAATTAACAATAGAGAGAACGGATAGTTCAACTATATCTATATCACACTCCGAAGAAACAATGTCCGTGAGTTCGATAACTATTTCAGTTACCTTCTCAGTAATTTCCCGAATTAATGAAAACTCAGATTTTCCAACTCTTTCAGATAATAGTAGTACCACTGCAATTCGTTCAAGTAGAGAACTAGAATCACAGGAATTATTTATCGACTTATTTACGACAGACGATAAATATTACTTAACTTTAATAGATGCCTTCAGCAAATTAGGACAAGCGATAGAGATTTCTAACAGATCTACGACAGAAGTATCACGTACATTAATTAAATAGTTTTTCTTATTATGGTACCCCTAAAAAGATAAATTCAGATTCAGGTTTCGAATTTAATAACGAGTTCTTAAAGGAATTAATTAGTTTACATAAAATCGAATTACATATCAGAACTCCTAATAACCCTAATTCTATAAGTACGACTGAAAGGTTTCATGTTACGTTAACTGAAATATACACGATATTAGGGAGATGCTCCCAAAAACGAAGACTGACGATAGTACTAATGACACCTTTGATGTTGCGTCAGAAAAAAAATCGATCCCGATGAAAAAAGAATCATCTTTTTACGTTTTATTAGCATTATTCACGCTCCAACATGTTAGTACAGCTAAATGAAACGATAATTTGATAAAAAATACATCAATTTACTTAAAAAAAAAAAACAGTGAAACACAAAATCAAAAACAGCTGACACTCGGGTCTAAAGGACGCGCGAACGTCTAACTCGCGCGACCTGCAGTTAGCGATCGCACCAATACCTATTTACAACACTTGTCTAAATACCTAACTTATCTACTTAACCTACTAGTTTGCCATTGTGCTAGTTACCTAACCTAACCACTTTCATTCGAATTCACTGGTTGAATAAACCAAGTACCGGGTTCGATTCCCCACTAATGAAAAATTTACTTAATACTTAAATAGGTACATGACTCTATCCTTGTTAAAATTTCATTTAGGTAAGATCAAATGTGATAAAATCATTTCGGAGATAGAAGGTAATCAATCTATTCTAAGAAATTTACGCTAGTTTCCGAAATGCTACATAGCTTCATAAATAATACACAAACTTTGCAAGAGAATATATTAATTCTCAATGGCCGATTAGGCATTGTAGAAAATATTATAAGAAATATCTATCCAGGAAAATGAATGTAAATTCTCAATATATGTATTAGGCTTATTTACTTCGTTTTCAAATAATTTTCATACTATATTATTAAAGTTAAGCGAAATAGAAACCGCAATGGCGTTTAGTAAAGCCTCAGTGTTACATCAATCTATTGTACACTGTACTGTACACTGAATTATTATACCATTAACAAGTAATTTCAGAAACAGAGAATTTTATTTATAAGCCTATTGAAAGTAATCTAATCAAATTGGAAGAAACTATTTGTGTAAAATCCTATGTAAAAGGAACCCAAATCACATTTATCTTAGAAATTCTATTAATAAAAGATAATAACTATAATTATTTCAAAGTTTATCCTTTACCTGTTTTCCACGGTGCTAGTAATAAAAACCTTATTATCATTTCTGAATACCCATGCCATACCTATTGGCAAAGGGAATGAAATACTTTCGGCACGCTTATTACGTAACTAGCAGACAGCATGCGACAGCCAATATCGCGCGATATCTGCTGTCAAAACGAGAATTTGTGTAATGTAATTTGTATAATGCCGCTAAATCTACCGCGAAAAGTGCATTTTACGGTCATACAATAATAGATACGCAATCGTTATACATGATACTAACTTTTTATTACAATTAGTCGCCGGTCGCGCAGTGATCGCGTGGCTGTCGCTGTCTGCAAATTTTTAGGTAATAACCCCGCCGATCCTAAAACTGTGTTGGTCACATTCCGACAATGTATACCTGTGTAATGAAGATAACAAGGCGCCGTATCCGGAAACAACTTGTTTTGAGCAGCTTATGAAATTCGAAGAAAATTTAACTCGCTGCCAAATCCACCCAATTCAGATAGAAGATACCAGAGTCCAGTTAACCAAATCAAATAGATGGATACAGTTTACTAAATTTACAGTTTACTAAATGCGGAAACGAGGTAAGCAGATAAAATATAATTGGTACTTATCTCGTTATATTAGAGCAACCATGCGATTTGGAAATCAATAAAATCCAAATCTGCCATCATCACGAATACATTGACAAGATGTACTTCATTCCAGTTCCGGTTATCAACTTGCCCGCATTTAATCCGAACGACTTATTCAGTGCAAGTGTACTCAACACGAAAGGCGTACACTTAGACAACGTAAAGCAGTTATCGTATGTGTTTAAGGAGAGTGCATTCAATAAAAATGAATATTCTTCAAATTTAAAGACAATTGTAATTACTTTTATTACATGTTTAATCATTTTTGTATCATTTATCGTGTTTCTTAGCTTTAAAGGCTATATTGTAAAAAATGGTGAAATCATCGGAATGTTCCCATTTCTGAAAACACCGATAATTTCGCTCTTAGGGAGAGAGGAGTTATGCAGCCGCCACTCACACGTTTCACACGAGTTTAGCTGACTCGCTATTTTTATTAATTCATTCCGTAAAGCGGTTGCATGATCCCTTCGTTTAGTCTGTAAGTTTTCATTGGAGAATTAGTTAGGTCTCTCCATAACTTCTTGATTCAACTCTCAAGAAGTGAACACGTCTCTTGTTCCTGGTTAAGTACGCTCCCATAGTAATTAAGTATAATGTAGTTTATTCTTTTATTAATTAAATTAAATACATTTTCAAAAAGCCGTCTACTGAAGAAAGAATCTGACCAGGTATTATCTTGATAAGTGTTGTTTATTTTATAGGTTTCCGAAATATCAATTAAGACGTAACCAATGAATAAACATTATGTCGGGATATTTTTCTTTCATCGTAAATTAAAAATTATGCACAATAAAAATATTTTACATGAAAATACCTAATTAACATTAATTCGCTTTTCGCTTCGCTTCGATTCGCTTAAAATGCAGTAAGAATTTGAAATGGACCAATCACGATGGTTTTAGAAATTTGTTAGTTTGAAATACAATTTAAGTTTTATATTTTATAGCGACGCAGTGCAATGTATATTTGTCTCAATTTGCTTATTGTAATTGCAATGCTATCTTGTTTATACCTCACCATTATATTAGTGTACATAAACAAATTGTACGGCTTACGTGTGTGCGTAACCGGGACAATATTTTACTTGCATTAGTACTAACGTAACTTATCTACCTCTTTTGTAAATATAGCATCATTGACTTGCAATCAGAATGTCACAGTCAAATATCGCACGATATTTGCTGTCAAAACGAAAACTTGTTAAGTGGCGCTAAATCTACCGCGAAAAGTGCATTTTACGGTCTTGGCGCATCGTCAATGCATACGGAATCGTCATACATGATATAGTTTGTCCGGAAAGAGAATCGTCGTAGAATTTGAGGACGGAGCTGTGTTCAATTACTGTTTTTGTTTCGCTAGCAACACTTATTATTTGTAAATATAACATCATTGTCTTCACGTATTAATATACACGTTTTCATTTTCTGCACTTCTACACGCTCCTAGTCTTAAGGAGAAAGAAAAACATAGTTTGCTAGATGCTTGTATCGCCGTTCTGGTCATAAAGTCGGCCAAGAGATAGGTAACTCTTATCTTATGGGTCTTATGTATAATAGGGGATGGGGTAGCAATCTACGCCCATTAGGTTGTACTTTGCCAAAAATGGCCTCAAGGTCCGTCACCTATAAAGATAAGTCACGTGAAATACATACACTTAAGATGTTAAATTTTATATACTTATGTCAAAATAAAAAACCGGACAAGTACGAGTCGATCTTGCACACATATGTGTTATGTATTAACCAACAAATTGTGTTTTCTTTCAATCAGTTCGAGATCCTTAGCGTGAGTCCGACTCATAATTTGCAGATTTGTATTATCAACCGACTTCCAAAAAAGGAGGAGGTTCTCAATTCGATTGTATTTTTTTTAATGTTTGTTACCTCATAATTCCGTCATTTATGATCCTATTTTTGGAAAATTCTTTTTTTGTTTGAAATGATACACTTCGAGATTAGTCCCATTGAAATTTCATTGATTTTGAAGCTTTGGTTTCGAAGATACACCAAATAACGCGACCTGGTTATAACCTTTATTCGTTTATATTGATGATTCTCTTGTATGTCATTTGTTAACTATCGTTGTCCCCACATGGTATAATGGTAGTAGTGGTATAACGGTCAAAACTTAAGTACAAAAGTAACTTTAGAAGTACGATACAAACACCCATATAATTAAATTTGATAGTTATTAAGTCAGTGCCAAATCAATGTTCGACAACAGAAAGTCTATCAGTTTAGTAGCCTTAGCACCGACTTCAGTAACTGTCAAATTTAATTATATGGGTATTTGTATCGTACTTCTAAAGTTATTTTTGTACTCAAGTTTTGATTAGTAAAGGATAGTTACTGTTATTTCATACTTTTCAGTGTTCTTTTTTGAAGTCGGTTTAATTTTTTTTATTGTTTTGCTTTAAGGTTTTCACTATAATTTATGAAATTTATAATTTTTTTATTGTATCAATTAATTTATAAAAATCATCACTATATTATTATTTATTACTTACTCTTCATGTTTGTAGTGTATGTAGGTATGTGCATACACTGTCTCGTGTGTTTATGTATAAGTCAATACGTCAGTATCACGAGGCCGGCGGCGAGAGTGGACGTAGTGCGAGATGGTTGTACGAGCCAGTGCTTCTAGGTTAGGGTGAAGAAGACGGATCCTACAAACGTTGTAATGGCCATTTCCTGTAAAGTAAACACATGTTGTGCACGCCTATTATTTGCACTATATTTAGTTATACCTAATTACATTTAAAAAATTGTTATTTCGAGTGTAAAACCTGTCTAAGCAAGCCTGTATTAAATAAATAAATAAACGAATAAATAAATAATTATACTAAGTTTAAAGCTTGCATGTTTTTACGATAGAACAAAAACAAAATAAGCAGTCAAATAAGTGCCTACTTTCCTCGAAATAATTAATGTACCTACTGAAATTCATAAGTTATAGATAAGGTACACACCAAATATTCCTCTAAAGATAAGGTATGTGGGATTGAAGAACAAAGTTAACTTTGCGGTGGAAAAAAATGCTCTACCATGCATACATCGGTCCACGTCCATGGTTATGGATATGCGAGTGATTTTGACATTTCCGTCAGGTAAACCCCTGGCTGTTTGATCTTCATAAATCAGCCTTGCTCTTCCTTGGCTTCTGTTACCACTCACTTTAGCTCTGTAGATTTTCTTCGTCATATTTCGTTACTCAGCGGTCAAAACTTCTTAAAAAGTAGTACTCCTATTGTAAATGTAAGTATGTGTAATGTAACAGTTGGTAATAAAATATCTTTTATGCGATATAATCACATTATTTCCCTTTCCTTTCACTTGTGCCGTGAAACCAATCACGATTCTAGGTCAACGGGAAGTATCCTTTAAGTTTTGATGAATGAATTTGCGAATATCAAAATATGTAACATAAATGGTTGTATCTTTTGATTACGTTGACTTAGAAGCTTTAATTTTTACCGCCTCCAAGGGACCACATACCTAAGTAATTGACATTTTCAACTCGATACCTTTACTCGCTCCTGAAAAAAAGTTCCTGACAACAAAGTGATTCTAAATGGGTTCCATTTGCTCCGTTTGTGGTACGAATCTCTAACAAAAAACAAAAATCTATAAGTACTTTCCAGATATTATATAATATTATTAAATTAAAAATCCCAATGTAAGTTTTTGTAATGCAATGTAAATAAAATTGTTTCAGAAAACCAGCTTAGTGTTGTGGGCATGGAGATTAGTATAAATAGGGTGGTATTAGTGAGTCGCACAAGTGAATCGTTCTTTGATTCGGTGCTGGCATGGAGCACTCAACCTATAGAGTGGCAATTTCGTTTATTTTGTATGAAAATAATTTAGTTCTGAACACTGTTGCGGTTACTGTGTTCTCTTTTATAGTTTGATTTTTTGCTGTTTCTGCCACATCGCCGAATAGAACAATAAGACATCACATAAATATTTAAATATCTGTGGCAATATACAGAGATGCACACACAGGTCCAGTATTGATTATGTACTGCTTAATACGAGCGAGAGTTGATATTTGTTAGTGGAAATAAACTGAGCAATGGTGAAGATGATCCGATATTTCGTCTCTATAGGTTAAGCGCTCCATAGGCTCTGGTTATCTCACTGAGTCTGATTTCTGGAATATCCTGAGGAAACTTCGTTAAGAGGCGAACTCGTGTCGATTAGTGATTTTAGAATTTTGGACGGAAGATACCTAAAAAATAATAAAAAATCATCACATGAAATAGATTTTGGAAAAGTAACACCCGAGGAGTCCTATTAATGGTAATATTATCTGGCTCCAGCTAAAGCTACGATATCTCAAAACCTACTTGAGTAGTATATCGTGATAAAACAATCACTCAGTGAGTGAGTGAGTGGGAATTCACTTTTATATATATGTACTAACGACCTGCTCCGGCTTCACACGGCTAGAAATTTTTTTTAAAACAAAATACAGCCCGTTACTTGCTGATAATGTAGTTTTCTATAGGCGAAATATTTTTTGAGATCGGTTGAGTAGTTTTTGGGTTGTCCATTACATACAAACAAAGTTTTTCTCTTTATAATATTAATATAGACAATATAAATATAAGAAGATTAGTTTTAAAAACATTTAGTTCAATTTACGGAATCTAAGAGGACTCTCACTTACATTTATTACCTTTAATGAAATCGAATCTAAATCGACAATGGAATCTCTTAGATAGACTGTTGTAATAAGGTAAATTTACGAGGTCCCGACCCATCCACGGAACTTCAATCGCAGTAAATGTCAAACGAACCTGTCTAATTAAGAAAGTTAATCTTGGAGAAACTATTGCATTATATTATAACAATTGAAGCATTAGTTAGTATTTAATTGAAGTTTATTCATATTCATTTTCTGTATTTTAAGATCTAAGTAATTGTGACTTGTAAATTGAAATAATATACGAAACAAATAACTAAATGCCCCATACGATTACACTTATTGTGAGACCCCAAACGAAATATTGCAGGAACTGGAACTGGGGGAGCATACACTAACGCTCAAGACTCCGGGACAAAAAAAAAATAATTTTCTCATATTGACCTGGTTGCGAAAATCAAAAGCGAAACTTGTCTTGGTCACCGTGCCAACTACCTAAGTTATAGAAAACATGACATTGTTGTTGTCGAAAAAAATAGGCTTTTTAAAATGTTACGCCATAATTCATATATTTATTTTGCGTCTGTATGTCTTATGTATTTGTTAGAAGAAAACTTTTTTAATATCGTATGTTCACAACCTACTAGAAACAGTACAAAGTATCTTGTTATAACATAGTATTTCAATGATAGAACTTTGTTGGCAAACTTGCAAAAATCATTTAATATGTATTAAAATGTAAAAATATCTGGTCTTTCGCGTTTAATTTACAAAAGAACTTTCATAGAAATCATTAAGTGCTTATTATTTCTTTATTCCTTAAGTTTAACTAGAGAAGGAGGAAAAGAAAAGAAATATTATTCATAAATGTTTCAACATTTATGAATAATATGAGCGTTACCATTACAAGTAATGTAATGGTAACGCTTGAACTCTAAGTGAATGAGATTGACATGAATGAAATGAATCGATCAAAACAATCAAATGAAATATATATACCTAATATATGTTTATAAATTTCACTCCGAAGTGCAAATGTTTTTAAAAGTAACACTTGAACCTCGGATCAAGAATCAAAATGGACTAAGCATGTGCTCTAATATCAGATCTTTACGGTGTCATTTTCTGTTGATTGAGTTTCTAGACTTTTACTAACGCGCGACTAGGGAAGAGTCACAGTACAATAAAATTATACACAGCTGAACATGACATATTTTTATTTTTGCGAATACTAGTAACTAAAACATCTAAAACTTACGAGTATTTTGCAAATAATTATTTCATCACTAACTCATGAGTTGACACAAATTACACTGTCAGTGCGAGGCTGTCATACTTACTATAGCTGTTTTACTTGTAATTACTCTCAATGAGATAGAAAGAGACAAGAAAATGCGTTTGACACACGGTGGTAAGAGCGGGTACTTATTACAGCTCCGTCTATTGTTTCTTGATCTAAGGCTTGAACACTAGTCATTATGTGTGAATAAGATTGACGCAAATGAAATGATTAATTAGCAAAAAAATTAAATTTCAAGATGTTTGTTGAAAAATCTAACTCCAAAGTGCAAATGCTTTTGCCGGGTGTCCTTCATTGGTTCGAAAAATCTGTAAAAAAACATTATAAATAATATTCTTATTAAAAACAGTAGCGCGCTCACAGGTGACATAATTAAAATTTAATATTTTCATTAAAAACCACAACGCGTTTGTCAGGTGACACTGTATGAAATTGGGAACAATAAAGACACATTAGCTAATCCACGGGGACGAGGGACTTTTTAGCAGGATCACAAACAGCGAAATTAACGTTTTATTTGGATTTCTAATATTTATATTATTTGGAGTGTTACTATAACGAGTTGAAGTTCTAAGCTAGTGTACAAATATAAAGGAGTTTATTTAAATTGTATGAAACAAAAATTTTGTGTTATTCAAACGGTACTTTGCAATAAATTATAAATAAAAAATGTTACGAATAAAACATAGGAAAATTAATAATTATAAAATCAAAGTCACAAATATAATATATATTACATAAAAGATTTAAAAGTCAAAACATTTATTTCTTTGTTGTGTTATATTATGCTTTGGACGCAGCAATATTCCATCTTCAATGCCGATATACAATAAAATTTATAATATAATGTAATACAATCAACGAAATACAGAAAAGGAAATAATGAAGTCTGTGGCAGATTGATATAATGTTTTCCTTCAATTTCATATCAAAATTGCTCAACGTCTAATTTGGCTTTAGTCTTGAAAAATCATTTATTAATTTTATTACAAATAAGTGCTTTTTATATCAATTCTACTAATATTATAAACGAAAAAGTTTGTGAGGATGGATGTTAGGGTATATGGTTGTTTGTTACTCTGTCACGCAAAAACTACTCAATAGAACTACAATAATATAGCACATACATCAGAATAACACATAGGCTATAATTTATAAAGATTTTATGTGTCTTTGAAAATCACGCTAACGAAGTCGTGGGCAAAAGCTAGAACAAATATTAAACTTTTTTATTTTGAAGCGGAAACGATTAAAATGAACACAATTTGTTATTTTGTCAACACACATGGCCAACATTTTATAGACATAGATTTTATTTAGCATCATCACACACAATACAAACAAGTAAATACAAAGTTTTAAACGCGTACAACAAACAATGTGTACTGTGAGTGATATGATGCTAAAATGGACACCGACTCACTACGTGCTGCAGCACAAGTGCTACAGCGCTGATTTTCAGCGGCGACCAATATTTGTGGAGTACGTCGGTCGGTATGACGTTATTTTTCTAACATTTTTTAATGTGTCCATACAAGTACACTTACTTTAACAATATACAATCCTTTTTCCATTATTTTTATTATAATACTTTCAATTTCGAATATATATTTACATATAACGTTATATGGAAATACGTAAATTGAACCCAGTACATGATACTGAGAACATAACATATACATTCTAGTCTAGATTAAAATTAAATCGGAGTCTAATTACGATTATTTAACGCTATAGTAACATCAAACATGTGATGAGTCAATATTCATCTACCGTTCACTCAATCACACATTCATTTAATATTGTAATATATGTGTATTATATAAAGCTATCAAAAATATAATAAAGTTTTGTTTTTTGTAGCGCTTGCTGACGCGTAGCAAACTCACGCGTAGCAATATCTACGCCGTAGCACAAAACTCACGTAGCCTTGACATAATATACACTGCAGTTATGTGCCGCCAAAGCCCCATTTTATTTCAGATATTAACGAATAACGAAGCTATATTTGAAGCAATAAATCTTATAATAGACACACTTATGGTAACAAATTATTGATCATGTTATTTGCATACAAATTGCTACTTCGTTTTCTCCGAAACATTATATTTTTTATAATACAGACATATGAAACTTCAAGTTCAAGTATCAAGTTGATTTATTGCGTACATTGTAGTCTCACACAGTAAACACGTACGGTAACAGTATTTACATACTTCATGCATGATAATTGTGATAAGTGACCTGTGATGAGATGACTCTTCGCATGACGTGTAATTTCGGCTTCTGTCTAATAACGGCAAGTTGCAACTCATGGATACGAGTATATATGTCGAGCGTTTGATACCGAAAGTTATAGATTATAAACAACGACGTTATCTATATGCGTTTTATGAAATGTCTAAATGATTCTCAACCATTTTTTTTCGCGGCACACTTTTTACGATTTCAAAATTTCGCGACACACAAATAAAGAGATGTTTAAAAGTTGTTTACTTACCTATAATACAATGTGTAAAATAGTTTATGGTAATAATTTTGAATGTAAAGTAAAATAATGTGTACTACAAAACAACAGTACGTTTATTAAGGGATTAATTACAAGTAATAAAAAAAAAGCATTATAATTTTTACTTTATACATTTCTTAAATTTAGCGGCACACTAAGAATTTGGCGGCACACGAAAGTGCCGCGGCACAGTGGTTGAGAATCACTGAGTCTAGAGTCTAGACACTTCATAAAATGAGTGCCTAATGAACGGTCTAGACTCTAGACTGGTCATAAAGTGCTATGAAGGTGCTATATTACACCATAAGGCTTCTCTACACACACGTTTCAGTTTTGATAACGGCTTGGTTAACAAAATGTAAATAAGCCTGTTGAAAAAATGTAAATATCCTAAACCTCTCTATTAAAAATATCTAAAAACTAACTAATATTGCGAAAACGAAATATTGTCCATTTCTTTGTGTTTCTTTCATGCAAAATTTCTAACTCAATCTCAACTTAACCTCGATCTTTGCGCCAAAATACGGCCGTATCTGTAGCCTTAACATAAACTGTCATTTTTCACAGAAACCGCGGACAACATCTAGTTTTATTGATTTCGTTTTAGTATTTGCTCTCAAAAACATGAAATGCAAAACGTATAATATTGTAATTTAAATTTTTGTACCTGTCTTACCTGTCAAATATTTCGTTAAACTTTGTTATGCTTTGTTATTTATAAGTACGATATGTACTAGAAAAACATAATATTTCGTACAAGATAACAAATGGACGTTATAACAAGTGCGTGTGGATAAACCTAAATTGGATTACGACGTGGTGTCATGCAGCTTAGCTGTGTACATGCGTTGGCGTTTCATAATCTTTTTTCACACCTGTGATGCAAATAAGCTTCAAAACTGCCTATCGTATTCTGTACAGCGTTAATTGAAAAAAAATTGTTTTGTACTAAAAATTGTGAGTAACGGTCCATACGGGGTAATAAGAATGAGTGTCTCCGTACCTACTCCAATACGTAAGCTTAGTGCTGATTTAAAGAATTGTGGCTAACTAACGTGTAGTTATACAATCAGTGTTTTCAAACCTATAAGGCCTAGTTATGATAGTTATAATACTCACTCGTATCAAATTGCTGCTCCTTGCTGAGAAAAGTGAGGAAAAAAGTGGAAAATAAAGGATTCTCTCCTAGTACGTACCTACTAAAAGAGCAATAAAAACTCTTGAAGTTAATGCACGAGTTTGACTCCTGGAGATCACTTTAGAAAACAAAGAAGTCGAAGTTTACTCGTTCACATGTCGTTCATTATTTATTAATAGTCCTGATGTAATCTAGTAACAAATAGAATCTTAGTTATAGTTTAAAATTATTGCAATGATTTCGTTGTGTGGTGCCCATACCAAAAGCCAAATACGTGGTTTGGAGTCACACAATTTGATGTAATATCTGGAGTAGTTTTACAACTAGCTGTTGTTCGCGACTTCATCCGCGTGCAAGTACAAAACGTAAACTTTGTCCTTCCCCGGGGCTCAATCTATCTCCGTTCTAAATTTCATCAAAATCGGTCAAGCCGTTTAGGAGGGGAATAATTACGAACACACGCAATGCGGAACATTATATGGTATATAAGATTTGACGCGAAGGTACGTCTTATAACATTAATAACATATCATAAACGGCACATAATTAGATTACAGCCACGATAAGATATTCTAAATATAGTGTTTACAATTTTCCTTTGGATATGATAGAAAACTTAATCTTCTTTAGTCCACAGAAACTTAGGTATAACCTCCAGAAACTTTCAAGGAGAAGTTCCCAGAGACAGATAAGGAAATATTTGTTTGTGGCTTCAACTCATTACAGTGCTGCCGTGTTGCGATGTTAGCATGAATATTTAAGAATTAGCGGGACGTAAATGACATTAACGTGACACACAGTTGTTTCGGATATGGAACAGCTATGTTTGAATTACCTATTCATGCTTGGTATAATAACTATTGATTTAAAAATATAACATGTGCGGTCGGGAACCCCCGTCAAGAACGAAGTTCCTTAGCTGTACTTCGCATTTCACAAAACTTAATTGAAATAACGAGACCAATAAAACTTACGTATAATTTAAAACAAAAATAAAAAATAAAAACTTCGATACTCGTACGCATATACCAGTACATAATAGAAAGAGATAGAAATATCACTATGAATCTATGTACAGGCAGTCCTCGTTTTACAGCGTTTTGTTTTACGTCGTTTCATTTTTACTTTTATTTTTTTTATTTACGTCATTCAATATTTTGACACTATTCTTCGTTTTAACGTCTTTGTGATTCGCTTTATGTCACATCTGACAGTTGACTAGCATCGAAATTAAACAATGAACTTCAAAAAAATTAATGGAAGCTTTCTTTCACATCCAAGCTGCAACGCAAATATTTGAAGCAAATGATCCCAACTTTGAAAGAAGCTTTGAAGTTAATAATAACATTGCTATCCGCTATAAATGTTACTGAGAAATTTACGAAAATAGAATGAAAGAGGCAAAACAAATGCGTTCAGAAGAATTTTTTTAAAAAAAAAAACATAATTTTCATATTCCTCTGTATGTGCATTATATTTCTTAAACGTGTCATTTTCTTAATAAATAAAAGTTATTGATATTTTGAAAATATTGTACTTTTTCACTTACAAGAACCTAACTAATTTTTTTAAATATGATATGAAACGAGTCATAATTTTCATGTAAATGTATGAAAGATATGACTCGTTTAGCTCGTTTCGTTTTACGTCTCTAATTACTAGTACCTAACATGATGTAAAAACAAGGACTGCGTGTATAGAGTTAACGAAGCTAGCTCGGTCGCTAGCTAGTCTCGCCCCACGGAACGCTTTTTCCTTACGTGACGATTTCTACCAACCCAAACCTCCTGCAAGCCTCGTTAAAAAACTTCGTTGCAATAATTTAAGTCACGATATTATACAACTTGTTAACAATGGTTTTATTACTATGAAATAAACTAATTATGTACAACTGTATATAAAAATTTGTTTAAACCAGGACTAATAGATCTGGGATTGAAACATCCCCTAATTTTTCACCGAAACGTTTTGCGAATCTATACTTATATATATCTAAAAAAATCTTTATTATTCATTCATAATATGTCATTATTGATTCAAAAGGATTTACACGATATACGATGACGACGTGTAACAGGTCCAAATCTTTTAATGTAACAAGTCTGTGACACATGTGTATAGTATACATTTGCAACGATATTCAAATCTGCTATATAAATAAAAATGAATGGCTAAATGCATTGCTAAGCGCAAAATTGGAGAACGGCTGGACCAATTCGGCTAATTATTTTTTCCAAATATTCATTGAAGGCCGAGGAAGGGTTTCATAAAGAGAAAAATTGGAAAAGTTGCCAGGAAAATTAAAAAAGTTGGAAAGAACTGAAAGTGCTTTTTTCAATGGCATATTTGTATGAACTCAACTCACGAATAACAGTATAATACCTACTGAGTCACAGCAAAGCGTGGTCGAGTACATTTAGTTACAAAGTTTGGTACAGAGGTAGTATGTGCCCGAAAACGAATGTAGACTTTTTTTTTTTCAAAAAATGTCTTGTAGTTTTTGTATATGCAACATCATTATAAATTCAATATTCCAAGACCAAAACTCTTTTTCAAGACCCCTGACAATATGGGTATCAAATGAAATGGAATACGCAGGGGAAGGTTGCTGTATATGAGTATGTGACGTCATCATAAATTTTAAATCTTAAAATAGCTTTTTTCAGACGAAAAGTATCTTTTTTCAAGAACTTCAACAATGTGGGTATTAAATGAAACGGAATATGCAGGGAAAGGTTTCTGTATATGTAACACCATCATAAGTCCAATATGGTGGATGCTTCGCGATAGAAAGTAACTTTTTTGTTCAACACCAACAATATGGGTATCAAATGAAATGTGATACACAGAAGAAGGTTTCTGTACATGTGACGTCATCATAAATCCAACATGGGGGATGTTCCACACTAACTTTTTTGTTCAATACCAACAATACGGGTATCGAATAAAATGAAATAGGCAGGGGAAGAATGAAAATGAAATGATGTTAGTTGTTAACTGCATCACTTGAGAATGGCTGGACCAGTTTGCCCATGTTTCGTTTTAAAATGTTCGTAGTAGTCTAGGTGTTTCATAGAAAGAAAAATTGGAAAAGATTCTTAGACAACTTACAAATTCAGGAAAAACTGAACGTCCTTTTTTCCGTTAGTCCTTTTTTCTATCTTGTATGGACTTAAGACCATAACTCATTATTCAAACGATCGATATGTGTAATTCTTTTTTTGTTTTGTTTAAAATTTAAAATAGGGAATATTACGCAAAACGAATTCTAGAGGGCGCTACTTCGCCATTACGAAAGTTTATTAAAATTTGGGCAGAGCAACGTCTGCCAGGTCTGCTAGTACGAAATAAAGTCAGCGAATAACTTCAAATAAAAATAGCACCAAAGTTAGTCCACAGATAAACTAGGGGAATAGGCAGTTTAACTTTAGTACCATAGATAGACGATGATTTAGTGATAAACTACATTTTATAATAACGTTTCGTTTAGTTCATAGTTTAAACCTAGTATTAATCCCGGTACTATATTGTACCGTGTTTTAGATTAAAGCTCTGTAGATACTTTACTCCTAGCGCTGCCCAATGACCGATTTTGTAACGTCATAATCCGATAGCGTATCATACTCTGGCTTATTCCTACTCCGGCCTCATCAATTTAATTTAAAAGCCAATAATTCCTATATTTGTCGTCGAATTTCAAATACTTCTTTACCTTGCGTTTATATTTTTTAATTATTTTAATGTAACAGTCAGCCTTTTATTTGTTTTTCGTATTTATACGCTAATGGAACTGACGAATACAAGTGAAACTTAGGCGCCTATTCCAGAACGATACTCAAGTGTGAATCTCTGCCTGAGAATAGAAAGAAATGTCGCTATTCATTGCATTTAGCGGCATCCTTTTCTGAGTTATGGTGTCTACTTGCAAGATTGTAACTACATTTTTTTTATATTTTACACTTTATACTGGTTTTATATCTTGCTCTTTAAACAGTTTCAATTTTACAGAATTTATAAACATTACATTTTGTAGGCAGACGGTTTATACGCGCATTATACATAGGTAAACATTTCAACCATACAACATTTTTCAGAGGAAAAAAAACATCAACTCCTGAACATTCAGCAATTCATTTTTATTTAAACCTTCGGTAAGTCAGTTTTGCTGAAATTGTAGTTAGACTGTGCACTTCATTTATGGGTGAAACACAACAGAGAAAAAATAAAAGCGTGTTCATAAAAATCAGAGAAACGAGCCTCAGTACTTGTCGTTACAAACAGAGGCATTTAACCACCTGCTTATTTACACGACATTTAGGAACCATGACAGTCCCGCATTTGCTAGTGGCGTCGAGTACGTGTTTGTACATTATTCACCAACAGAAACTACCTAAACATTGTATAGCTACCTACATAACAGCGGGCCAAATTTTTACATCACTCACATTAATAAAGTCTCATGACCTATGCTGCATAATAACCTATTACTCGTAGTCACATTGATTGTGAATGGTGTTACATAATATATACCTATAATAATCGTAACTGTATAAGTTAAAGTCAAAGCAAATATTATACTATCAGCGTTTTCAAATGCATATAATATATAAAAATAAATCATCAAGGTAGACTTTTCAAATTAATTGAGCACCTATCATACAGAACTTCCGATTACATTGTATAAAACAAAGCAATTTGTGGCGACCACACCAATGTGCATGTACCGAGAGTGTATGCGGTACATTGTTCAAATTCAGGCAGATGTTTCCCTTCTTCGGTTCTTATTTTCTCCGAATATATGTATACCTCATATTCGCCTACACTCGGTGCAACTTTTCATTACTGTGATCCACGTTCATACTACCTTCTAAATCGAATTCAGACTCCTGATCAGATTCATTTAAGAAACTGATTCTAAATTGGCTTGGAGACGCGGTCATTAAGTACTTGCCCAGCTCAGACATAATATAAAGTAGTTATGACTTACTTGGTCAATTGGTAGTACCTACATTTGTATAGAGATTATTATTAGATATTTAAGACAAAATTAATTTTTTTCGTTATAATTTGCTATTGCAAGTATACTTATTGAAAACAAAATAATCTGTAAATCTAATATATAAAAATCAATGTTTGTTTGTTTGTTTGTCCGTATTTTATGGACTGCTATACCGTTCATCCGACTGCGATGAAATTTGGATAATAATACGCCAGACGATACACACCAATCATCTGATCTCAAACTAGGGATTCCTTGTGCTATGAAAACCACACGATAACTACTGGTGGCGTCTCCCAGTACACCCAGACCCGAGACAATCTAGAAAAGTTCATTTCCCAATTTGACCCGACTGGGAATCGAACCCAGAACCGCGCTTGAATGCAATGTCTAAACCACTGCGCCATTGAGGTCGTCAATGGAGGAGGTATGGAGATAGACTAAATCCCCGGGAAAGGACACAGGCTATTTTAAAAATAAAAAACGAGGACGAAGTGCCGGGCATCAGTTAGTATAATATAAAAATGGGTGTTTGTATATATATTGGGTCCTTACATATGAAATTGGCGTTTTGTACGGGAGGAATATAAAGTCAATTTTTTTTTGTAAAATATATTTAATTAATCAAAGTATGCACCGTTGTTATCTATGCACTTTTGCCATCTCATAGGTAGTTCATTGATCCCTTTACTAAAAAAACAATGGGAGCGAGAATCAATAAACTCTTTGAAGGCGGTTTGGACTGCCGCATCGGAGTTGAATTTTTTTCCTTGTAAGAAGTTGTCCAAATTCCGGAAAAAATGGTAGTCTGTTGGAGCAAGGTCCGGGGAGTACGGTGGATGTCGCAGACATTCCAATTGTAGCTCATCTAACTTAATGGTTGTTTGTTGTGCAGTGTGTGGTCTTACGTTGTCGTGAAGCAGCAGTAGCCTAGAGCGATTGACCAATCTCGGTTGTTTAGCAGCTAATTTTTCCTTCATGGTTTGCAGTTGCTGACCATACATATCTGCCGTAATCGTTTGGCCAGATTTTAAAAAGCTGTAGTGAACGACACCGGCGCTAGTCCACCAAACACTCACAAGTAACTTTTTCTGAGTCAATTTTCGTTTAGGGCAGGATTTGGCTGGGTCTCCAGGGTTCAGCCATTGCGACGAGCGCCTCCGATTATCGTACAGTATCCACTTTTCATCACAAGTAATGATTCGATTTAAAATCCCTTCATTATTGTGTCGGTTGAGCAAAGTTACACAGCAGTCGACGCGTGTTTGCAAGTTCGATTCACTCAATTCATGAGGTACACATCGTTAAAGTTTTTTTACTTTCCCGATTTGCTTCAAGTGGATTAATACAGTTTTGTCACTTACTCCGAAGCCTGCAGCTATCTCTGAAGTGCTTTGTGATGGATCCGCTTCCACAATAGCCTTTAATTCTTCATTTTCCACTTTGGTCTCCGGCCGTCCACGGGGTTGGTTCTGAAGGTCGAAATTTCCAGAGCGAAAACGTTGAAACCAAAAACGTACCGTGCTTTCTTTTGCGACACCAGCGCCGTACACATCATTAATTTTTCGAGCTGTTTCTGCAGCACTGGTGCCACGGTAGAACTTGTACTCGTAAATATACCGATATTTCATGTTTTCCATTGTGCGATAATAAGCGACGCCAAAGAAAAAAATAATGAGGAAAAAAACAAATGAATGACTGTTTTCAAAACTCAAATGTACCAGCTAAATGAATTTATAAATTTGAATTTGGAATTCCTAACCAAAGAGGAGATATTTCAGATCAAAGTGGTCAGTACGACAAAACGCTAATTTCATATGTAAGGACCCAATATAACCGCTAAACTCCGACATCGTTTGATCGATCAGCATAAAGTTTGCATTTAGAGGTATATGTTATTTTTTCGTTAAGAAGGTTTCTATGCTATCTCCTATGTTGTAATTCGTCACCAGATGGCACTGCAGTATATCAACTTACATACCGTTCAACCGATCGGCATGAAAATTGTTATAAATAAGTATTTGAGTATATAAAATATTTTCGCACTTTCCACTTCATTGTTACTCGCCACCATCCGGCACCGTAGCATTTCATCTTACCGTTCAACCAATCACCATGAAAATTGGTATCTGTATATATTTAAACACGGAGAATATATTCCCGATATCTAAAGCAACGAAATAAACTATAAAATTACAAAATATTGACATTTCTTAATCAAGTTCCTTTGCGAAGCCGGGGCGGGTAAATTTCAGAAAATTCATCGCTATGTACGATCGTGAACATGTTCGTGCAAGTTTGTTTGGATTACTCCCCTTACATACAGGTATACTTAATTAATTACGTAACAACCCTACATACAAGTATGCCCTTTTAGATTAGGTAAAATGACCTCGTGGGTCAGTACACCGTCCACCGACCCTTGAACGTCAGTGAACCCATAAACGGGGTTATATCATGATCAATTAATAGAATAAAAATATACTCGATAAAATCATTTTTAAGTCTTCTTTTATATTATTAGTTTTTTTAGGGTTCCGTACATCAAAAGGAAAAAGAGGAACCCTTATAGGATCACTACGTTGTCCGTTGGTCTATCTGTCAAGACTCTTATTCTCAGGAACGCGTGGAGGTATCAATTTGAAATTAATATCAAATATTTATATCTGCGGTCCTTTGGTGCAATAAAAAATCAAGCTTCTAAGTCAACACAATCAAAAATACGGCCGTTTGTGCCTTATATTTTGAAACTCTCAAGTAAACCAAAATCTATAGAGTACTTCCCATTGACCTAGAATCAAGAAGCTAGGTCACAGCACAGGTAAAGGAAGAAATCCTAAATCATTAATTCTTTCACATTTCGTTTCTGTCTCTCCATCCATATAGGTATATATTTCTGTTTTATTTGAGATGAAAAGGGAAATCGTAATGGCGAGTTCAAATGAAAAATGCATTGACTTTATTTTATTTTATTCAAAGGCATGTGTAGGCATTGTAATTTCAATTCCGCCACTAGAAAATTATAAAAAGCCGACTAAGTGCGTCTCGGTCCACGCACAGTGAAGGATTCTGTAGTCAGGATGCACAAAATTCAATTAAATGACAGCAAACAATATTTTGTATGTCATACTTCCCGTTTCTGATTGTCACTGAAAAATAGTTATTTTTGCGATCGCTGAGCGTGTAACCGAAAATACCCTATGTCTGAAAAACTACACAATATAATATCTTATTCAAGCTAATTTTAGTTAAAAGTTCTTTTTATTTCTTATACAAATTAGTACATATATAAGTAAACATCATCTTAAATAATAGACTTCCTCAAAGTTGCTGCTTAGAAAGCTGTCATTGCTTAGGGTACCCAGCAGACTGGCAGTTTTATCTCTATAGCCAAACTGATTCGTCGGCGGTAGAAGCTGCCAACCCGGCAGCATTTTCCCATATACCGGCGATTTCTAAATCAGCAGATGCCGCGGCCAGCACTGCTGAAAATTTGAAGCGGCGTAAGTATGCGATTCTCTCTGAGATTTTCATATTTACGCTCTTTTCAGTCGAAACTTTGGGTACCTCGGGCCCCGAAGCCCATCCACTGGTTGCTGATATTTGTAAGACTGGTCGAGGCTTCGGGAGACCACTGGGCTGGCAGCGTCTTCCGCCAACGAATCAGTTGGCTATTCAAAGTTCTTTTTTCGGTTTTTTTGAAAATCCTCCATATCATATGTAGTTGAAAAATTGTAGAGGGTGACATGTTTTACAACTTTAGAAGCGCACGTCTCGGCAACTATTGACTAAATAAGAATAACTTTAAAACCTTCAAGTCATTTTCGAAGACTTATATCTGAAGATACGTCAGTCGCTTATGAGCACTGGAATTTCTTTTTAATCTCTCAATTACATGTACGGAGGGCTACTAATTTTACCTAATTTTTTTTTATACTTCACTGCACTGCGTAGAGTACCTACTTTCCAAATTTCATCTGTATTGTCAATATAGTTGAAATCTATCTATAGTTCCAATATTCTCTGAGTAAATTGGCTGTGACATACGAACAGACGTACAGGATGCCAGGACGAAATGATAATGATTCCGTTTTTAGCCATTTGGTTACGACTCTCTAAATAGGTTAAGAAACGGTGTTTTAAAACATATGACCAAATGTTATACAGATGTTGACTAGCCTCATTAATATTTATTCAAAATTATTATTGTATTAAGATTTCGTACAATAATAATTTTGCTACAAAAGCTCTCGGCAATGCTTTACAAAATTCAATATTTTTTAAAGTTAGGTCTCATGAATAAATTAACGTACCCCTCGTTATGAATGAATAACTACTATCTAGTTTATGTCAATGGTTGTTTTTTTGAATTCTACGTTGTATTTTGCGATAATATACTGCATTCGTTACAAAATATCACATCTACATTGGTAATATTATCACGTTACAGAAAGGGCTGGCGTGTCTGGAAATAATGGTACTGTCAGTGCTATGTAAACGCGTTGTATTGAAGTTGACGTTTTATCACGACCGTTTTAATAGCGCCTAGTTGCTCACAAGAGTCACAACCCTAACGGAATCGCGTCTGACAAAGAACATAAGAGCACGTTCAGACGAAACAGATTCCGCGCAATATTTACTACGTGAATTACACGGAACGACATTACATAGATTTTCGGAAAATAATGGCGATATCGTAGGCAACAAATATTAATATTCAAAGCCTCCAGAGTCGAGTTCATTTTGAATCTTCTACGCCTACTATGTTTTCTTTATGAACATAAAACGGCACGAAAAACATATATAACAAAAAGAACGTTTGACACGATAATATTCAACTTTTTATGAATATCAGCACCTTTGTTACAAATCGTGACTCACGCGGACAAATATAAATGGATACTATGATGCTAGTGTAATTTGCATTCGCGTTATAATTTCCGCACGAATTCACCATGTCTGAACACGCTCTTAGAAAAGGAAATGTAATTTATACGAAGCGAAAACTGTGTGGGTGTAACGTCGTAAAGGGCTTTTCGGTATATTTTTTTAGATGAAGGACTTCTTTCATAAATACCTT
The DNA here is from genome assembly GCA_907165235.1 of Zeuzera pyrina. NCBI lineage: Eukaryota > Metazoa > Arthropoda > Insecta > Lepidoptera > Cossidae > Zeuzera > Zeuzera pyrina. Next base: position 19,578,894 of record OU015624.1, read on the forward strand.
AGTTAATTATATTTTTATCTGTTTCAATTAATTTAAAAATGAAAGCGAAAACCCAAATTATTAGCCTCCAGTAAAAGAAACTGTAATTAGAGACGATCCAAAACACGGAGCAAATCTATATCTGTATACTAATCTATACAAATATTATAAAGGGGTAAACTTTGCTTGTTTGTCTGGATGGAAAAACTCAAAAACTAATGAATCGATTTCAAAAACTCTTTCACCTGTAGAAAGCTTCATTATCAGCAAGTAACATAGGCTGTTTTTTTGTTTTAAAAAAAATTATGTACGTACGAGGCCGAGGCGGGTCGCTAGTATAATATTATTCAGCACATACTAGTAGGTAGAGTGCACAAGATTTTAATGAACGCTTGACGATAAGAAAATATCCGCGCATTGGGTACCTAGAATGCTTATCGATGCACAAAAACAAGTCGGGCTTAATATTTCCCATAAAGCTCTTTAAAACTAAACTAATTATCCTAAACGTTGTTGTATTGGTTTATTACAATAGACGAAACGTGGCTTCACCATAACGGTACTGAAACGGTATTGCAGTCTACGACCTGGAAAAGACCATCATATCAAATTCATGGGGAGTCTTGCCGCCGGTAAGATCATGGGCTCTATTTTTTGGGATAGTCAAGAGGCAGTAATCATTGAAGATTTAATACCTGGATTATGTTGCTGTGGTTACAAATAAGTTATATGGTAAAACAAATGAAAAAATTGCGCAACGAAATCCGCGAAAAGGATGAGACAAACTCGCAAAGATTATCTTGTTTTACCAAGATAACGCCCCGGCTCACAAGTCCGCTATCGCAATAGCTGCAAATCCAAGATGCTAGCTTTGAAAAGCATTCCATGATCACCAGAGCTTGCTCCTAGTGATTTCCGATTATTTCCAAGGCTAAAGAAGTATGGCGGTTTAAAGACGATGAAATAGTTGCCGCTACAGTACAGGAATTATGTTGAGGATTATGTCGATAAATGAACGACGACCTTTATAGCTGAAGTTATAGAGTTTGTTGTTTTATGATTTGATGTAGATGATGCAATACGTTTTGATATAGTATAATTTTATTTTAAATTCTAAAAAACACTTTTTAACTAACAAATAAGTTCTCTGGAAGCGGTTGTTTTAATTTTGAATCTAACTGTATTTACATAGTAACTACTTTAGTTCTCATAATTCAAAGGACTTAACAAATAAGCATGTAAAGAAGCAAAATACATAGGTACTACTTATATTACAATTACACTAACGTTTCGTTACGTTGTATGTAGTAATCCTACGTAATCTCTGAATAAATATAATAAATATTTTTGTCGAAAAAAATCTCATTGCATAAATACTTTTTTTTAATAAATCTGCACAGATTGTTTGCATTTCCTACGTTTATTTGTTTTCCCAGTATTGAGCGTATATAATGATTCGTTAAAATACGGGTATTCTACAATTTCACTTAAATATTCTGTAGGTGAATATTCGTAATTTATAACAAAAGGCAAAGGGTTAAAAAGATATAATATTTATGTTGTGACGACGCGATCTTTGGGTTAAACCAAATATAAAAAGGCAATTCGATACGTATAATATATATTTCAAGCATTTATGCAAACATTTAAATAAATAGCTCCCCTAGGTATACAATATACATATAAGTTTTTTAAAAACCTCGATCCTTTCAGTGTCAAGAGCATCGCTGTGTTACATAAAATAACACAATGAAATTGCGTAACAAAGTATTACGGATCCACTTATAAAAATGCGAACTAATGTATATTTATCGTATTTGCAAAGCTAGACAGAAAAACATTAATCCGCTATTCGTTATTAACGAAGTTAACATATCGGTTAATTTTACTTAATGTAACGATTAATTTAAACTTATGTTACATTTTCGACGAACGGAGCACGTTAATGATTAAGGAAGTTAACTTTTTAAGGAACGAAATAACGATTAACGAATTTAAATAAATGAATCTCTATTTCCCATTTCCATTAATTTATCTAAATTACTTGATACTTTTGACATTGGTAGAACCAACCACTCATATAACACAGCAAATGAATAAAAAAAAAGCTAAGCTGTTATTACAAATATTTGATTTCGATATTTTCTTCATATGTCGACAACAGCGTTAACTTCTCATAAGTACTCGATTCTTTTTAAAACCCTAAATAACTATACCCATTGTAATTACACAAAATAATAAGACTTAACTGTTTTAGAACTTGTTTTATGAAAGACTTCCCACTAATTACCTTGGTACATACCTTGGTAAAAAAATTTTGTCTCTTATATTTACAAAGTGGTTGCTTCCCGAGCTATTTTTAGAAGTAAACTGTAATTTTATGCTTTGAAAATGTACGTCGGCTTTGTCTTAAGTTCCTTCCTTGTTCCTTCTTAATTAAGCTACTTCATATTTTTTTCTATTGAAAGAATAATTAATGTCACTGTTTTTATCCGTAGACTTCAAAGGCAAGATTGTTATAAATATTGAAACACTTGAAATTGGAAAAACTCTCTTTACTCTTCATACAAATACGTATAAAGAGATAGTAGAGGTATTAAACCAAATCATAAAAGAAACCTCGTTATTAAACCCAAAATCTCAAGAAAGGGTTCTGAGACAATCTATAAATAACAATGATTTATTTCTTCCAAGTAGCATTCGCGTAAGTCCTATTTGTACCTAAAATGAGCTACGCATTCAGGAAGATCACGAGTATCGTGGTTCTTGACCCTGTAGGAAATATTTGCGTAGGATTGAACCCGTACCATAACTATTCAGCAAATCTCTGAATGGGAAAGTCAATGTAGATTGTAGGCTAAAACTGCGTAGTTGGGATAAACACAAACACAATATCTAGTCACTTATGCGCGGTGTTGCCTGTTTACCATCTTAATCTTAATTAACTCGAGACAACGACAGCTTTGTAACTTTGGTTTCTGGAACATATCCCACTGATTATAATTTAAATAAAATACTGTTTCAGAACTAAAAATTTAATATCTTTCGAGTCAACAAATGCATGCACATTGTATATCGTTATTATTATTATTATTATATCGTTAGTTTCCACGTGTATATACGCACGATTAGTTCAAACTTATGACCTTGAAGAAACCTAATATTAAGTTTAAGAAATATTTACCATATTTCTTAAATTTTTTTAATTTATGTACTCTCCCACAAGAAAATAATGTATTTTCCTTAACACCAACTGCAAATCACTCAATACATTACATGAGTACATAACACATGCCTGTGATAAATAAGGAAATCTGACAGTTTCTTTGGAATTCCATACATCATAAGAAAAAATAGAGCCCTTTTAAGATCAAGTCTGTTTGTCTGTTTGTCTGTCGTCTGTCACATTCAATTTTTTTTTAAATAGCGTAGGTACAAGCTTAAAAAGTTTGAAAACAGATTTTTTCTACTACCTTAAATAAAAAGTTCCATTACATACTCGAAATTAGTTTCGAAAATTGAACTTTCCGGACCCCGGAGCGAAATGATTTAAAGCTCAGTACGAAATATTGTATGAAATTTCATTTCGTAATCGGTTAGGTTTTCTTTTTTTAAGCTTATCTAGTCACTCAAATTTATCTCGTGGGCCCGTAGTTGGCAGAATGATACTGGCCAGTTATTAGCGCCGGCCCACAGACCGGCGCGCGTTATGAGGCCAGTTTCGACGTTAGCCGAAGGCGAAGTGGAGACATCCTTCCTTCTTCGAGTAAGAAAAAACGTCATGTTGTACTCTGAACGAAATATACTATTATCTATTATGAACCTACACATTTTGCATTATGTAGTTAATATTTCAAAATGTTGATATGAATATTAAACAGCTGTCAAATTGTTACTCTAACACTGTTTGCCTATTTCCTCTCCCCTTTATCATTAAAACTGCAAGTTAAATTTCGAATATATCGAGCAATTTAAAGTCATAATTAAAGTTTACAAGAAAAATAATACTAATAATACTCCAGACTATTACACAGATTGTGTGACCCCAAACTAAGCAGTAAGGTTGTACTATGAATATCACACAACGAACTCTGGGGTAGTACCCAGTAACACCTAGACTCCAAGCCAATTTAGAAAAGTTCATTTCCTAAATTGACCTGACCGGGGATCGAACCCGGGACCCTAGCTTGGAACGCAGATGCATATGCCACTGCACCAACGGGCCAGTCAAAATGAAACGAAATCCACGGAAACTTGCAAGACCGCTGGTGTAGGACGCCGTTTTTATTCAATGTGGACGCCACATGTGTCGATACACTTGCTGTTTCCCACGTCTCAGCGATTTCCAAGTCAACGGGTGCTATGGCCACCACTGCCGATTACTCGAAGCGACGTAAATATGCTATGCGAGACCTCGGGGCCCCGAAGCCTAGTTTCTGAAATTTGTAAGCGACTGGTCGAGGCTACGGGAGATCATTGAACTGGTAACTTTTTCTGTCAGCGAATAAGCTTGGCTATTAAAAGAGGTAATGCTGCCAGTATGCTAGGCACCCTAAGCATCAATAACTTTTTAAGCGGCGACTTTGAGGAAGTCTGTTATATAAGATAACACCTAGTTTTAAGTTTGTTAATATTACCGAAAGCCATATATCTCATAGGCGAAAGCGGCAAAAACCATAGCTTGACGCCACATCTAGCAATAGATAATTTTAAAATATTTTTTCAATTTTCTGTTTATTTGAGCTAATAGCGATTACACATTTGTTCCGCTTCCATTTTGATTCGGTGCTGGTTAGCTGACCAACTCTAATCTGAATTATCCTGAGGATGCTTCGTTAAGAGACGAAACTGTACTCTAATATTAAAAAATTGGTATAAAACTGTTTTATATACATATATAATTCGCAGCCCTCCGCGCAGAGATAAAGGTCACACAAGGTCAGATTTTAATGCGACTTTCACCATCATTTAAAATATAACAAGAACAATGAACGAGAAGGGTTTATGTGTATAGCATATAACATATTTTAGTCTGCAGAGATAGAGAAATATTGACGTTCGGTAATAAAGTTCCGCGTCACAGCGGGTCGCTAGTTAAATATAAACTACAGCACCTATCGACTCTATTACATACATACATATCCTCACACTAACCGGGTAATCGAGAGAACGGAGTGCCAAGCTTTGCGGTCCTTACATACTTCATTCGCTTCCTCAAATCTCATCATTCTCTCACACATTTTCGCCTAGATATGCGAGTGATTTTGACACTTTGACTTTCTGGCTATTTGATCTTCGTAAGTCAGGCTTGGTCTTCCTTAGCTTCTTTTACCACTCGCTTTCGCTGTGTAGATTTTCTTCGTCAGTCTTTCATCACTCTTTCTTACCAAGTGCTCGAACCATATTCTTTTCTTCATTTTAACAGTAACACTGTCGTGCAACCCTGTCATACTGCGTATCTCTTTAATGCTTATTTTGTCCGACTCTATTATTACAATAAAATTACGGAGAGGTCCTAATACATTTAAAATAATCGAGCGTAGAACAATTATATAGCGTCGCTTAAGGTGTAATTTTGTTTTAAGGTTGTCACTAACTGTGGTATCCCAACAAATTGTTGGTTTTATTAAATTTCGTTGTGAAATTGAAATTTCGGCTTAGTTTCTATTTCAGCAACAAGCCTGTGATAGCGATCGACATAGTAGTAAGCCACTTCACGTAAGTAGGTGTCTAGAAAACACGTAAGTAGAAATTATCTTAGAGCAACTAAACTATATTTAAAACAAAAAAGTACATACATACTCGTCTTCTAAGGTTAATATTTACAAACTTAAAAGTAAACATTATCCTAAATAATAGATTTCCTCAAAGTTGCCGCTTAAATGTCAAAAGCTCTCGCATACCTAGGCGAAAATGTGTGAGGAGAATGATGAGATTTGAGGAAGCGAAAGAAGTATGTCAGAACCGCGACGCTTGGCGCTCCGTCTTCTCTGACTACCCTGTTAGGGATACAGTGTGAGGATATGTTACATACATATACATGTATGCCGCTTAAAAAGCTGTCATTGCTTAAGGTGCCCAGCAGGCTGGCAGCATTGCCTCATTGAATAGCCAAACTACACCCCTTTTGATTGCTGGTGCCACCGCCACCCTTCTATTCGGTTGGGTTCTCACCTCGATGACGGCGGCCTGAATAATCCAGATCTGGATAGATGCTAAATTCTTTCCTCACGTGGATTCCAAGGAATCAGTTTTGGAATCTAAAACTACTTAACTGCTAACTCAACTTCTTTCTGATTCTTTTTATTCCTGCGGTTGCCTGATCTTCCCTTTGCTGTGTGCTGGCCCTCTTCAAAAAAAGCAGGAAAGTGCCCTTGGGAGTCAGCTTCTTCTTTTTTACTCAATTGTGTCTACTTAGTCTTGTTTTTATCTTATTATACACTTGTTTCTTTTTTACTTTCATTGTTTCTTTTGCTAAAAATTCGCAGACAGCAACAACCATGCAATCATTGGGCGACCGGTGACTAATTATAATAAAAAATTGATATCATGTATGACAATTGCGTGTCTATTGCGTCATGACCATAAAATGTACTTTTCGCGGTAGATATAGCGCCACTATACAAATTACATTATACGAATTCTCATTTTGACAGCAGATATCGCGCGATATTTGGCTATCGCATGCTGACTGCAAAGTTAGGTAATAAACGTGTCGATCAGCTAACTAGCGCCGAATCAAGGAGGAAGCAGAACAAACATATAATCGCAATTAGCTAAAATGAACATAAACTTTAAAAAAATTCCTTCAAAAACCAGTTTGATTTTCGTTTGAAGCTGACTGTAAAAAGTAGTTACGGATACGTCATCTATAAGCTCAAATATTTACCTATTGCTAGATGTGGCGTGAACCTGTGGTTTTTTTCCGCTGTCGCCTGGATATTCTATCCATCCCATGGGAATGGGAAGTGGCATTAAAGTATAATTATTAGTTGTTTCTTTGTGTGCCTAATATATTTCCTGAAAGTAAAACTGCGCGTATATTTTGGTAACATACACGTCTCGGAAATTGAACGGTGTTGTGGTTTTCCATTATTTGTATTTTCTGTTGTCTGTCATATTTGATAAATTTTTCTGCTTGTATGTGGGCGACGTGTCACTGTCAAAAGCCATACCTCAATAGACTATTTGTACTAAAACGTTATTATTAAAACAGAATTTCGCGGTAGATCCTGTCATTTTGTAATTTCCGTGGCCATAGCCATCATAATATTGAAAAAATGTTTGTTAAACATCGCTTAATAACATAAACATTTATGTAACATTACAATTATACATTACACAGAATGTTATTGTTATTTTTTATTTTAATTATTATTAATTGTATGATCAATGAAGAACGACTGACGAATTTTGCAGAGAGAAGCTGGGCTCCGTCGTTACTTTCTATGTCCCTAAGAACATAGCGTAAAGATATGTATGTAGGTCTTGTAGGTATGTTTCTTTCAATACTTGAACATTATTGTCATGGATAATGAAACACGTTTTTAGTAACAAAACCAAAAAAAGTTGCAAAAGAAATAAGTTGTCAAAGTTTCAAACAAATGAACTGAAGCAGTACTAATGTTTTCATAAGTTTTAATTTGAGGTGAATGACGAAAGCTGCAACTTTGGATTTGTTTTTAAAAAAATATAAATTGTTTCAACATTACTTCGTAAAAGAGTCACGCAAGGCACGATTACACGTGTATCTTATTGACATTATTTTATTACATAACTTTATTTTGGCATTGCAAATCAACAGTGGTACCCGTCACGTGGAAATAAGGCAAAAAATCTGACTGAAATTAATTGTCCCTCGTGATAAAAATTCTTAACCTACCATAATTTTGGTATGTCTTCAACCACTACACACGAAATTCACTTCCTTTATACAAGTTTGTGAAAAGCTTTGAAACCAATACTGTTGACCCAAACTTGAATCCAGAATAATGTATCCGAAACAGCTGCATAAACACGACTTCCCAAATACAAAAATAAACCCCTCTTAAGCTTTGTAGTGAAAAGGAAAAAAGAAAAACTATTATTCAACATAATCCACCCCTGAAACCACACCTGAACGTTTGAACTCTGAACTATTTATCACAAGGTAAAGATATCATAGTTCGATGTGTATATAGACATCTACGCTTTTTTTAAATAATGTCTAAGTAAAAGTATCTATGCATGTATAAATAAAAAGGTGTCTTGATTATATGATTATGATTTCGAAATAAAGAGTTTTTAGGCTTATACAGTTATTTTTATTTGCACGTTACCAAAACCCAAACACTCTTTTTTAATTTTTTGTCTGTCTGTGTGTTTGTCTTGGGTAATCTTTAAAAAGGCTGAACATATCTTGACGTGACTTTCATTGGCAGATAGAGAAATTTTCAAAGAGTAATCTAAGCTACTTTTTATGCTAGACAAATACCAGATTTATCGCAAGTAAAATCGAAAGGTTCAACTAGTTAATACATAAAATTCAGGAATGGGTCGCGAGACCTTCAACACATTGTGAAATTCGTAGATAATATGCCGTATGTGTATTCGTATGTATATGTATGTCGTTAAGCAATATAGCAACCGTATCGAAAAGGTTGATTGATATCGTAGAGATAAAACTAGAACTACCTACTAGGCTAGGGGTGGTTCTTTAAACTAATTAAATTCGATTTAAAGATTAGACATTTCGCTTGCACTAATTTAATATTTGGTGCAAGCGAGACGTCAAATCCTTAAATCGAGTTTAGATAGTCGATCCAAGCCACCCTACAACTATATTTTGCCGCTACACGTGGACAGAATCGAGGACGCAACAGGACAGTTGTAATCCATCCGCCTTACCGTCGCGCATCGCATTGTTCATTTTCGAGCTTGTCACGTTGCCCGTCCAGCCGCCAATTAAAATGAAACGTGTCTTTTAATCAACTTTGAACGGTTTGCCTGAGCGCCCAGTTTCACAAAGCTTGATAATTGATATGATTAATAAGATTGCGATATAACCTGTTGTGTATCGCCCACGGTCAATGCGTCATATAAATTATGTATTTACCTGTGCGTTGAACCTAACAAAAAAGGCTAACAAAAAATTTTCGTTTTTATTATACCGTTTTACTTCTCATTGTATTAAAACGTATATAGGCAGTCATAAGGGTTTCACTTAAAAAAATGCAAACTAGCTTACCTGAATTCTGAGCAGTCGGTGCTGAAAGGACACCAGACGAAATCATCAATGTCGTTATCAATATAAACTGCAAGCTCACCGCCATTTTTTTTTACCTGAAACGGATTTAAAACTAACTTTAGAATACGTAAAAAGTTAAATTTAATAAAACAAAATAAAAAGTTTTATATAAATGTAAATTAAGCACTGTTCATTAGTAAGTGTATAACTTGACAACGGCTGAACTGTAAATTTCAAAAAAGTGTTTAGGGAAAGCAAAACTGGAAAAGCTGCCCGGAAATTCGAGAAAAATCGAAAGTGCTTTTTTCAACTACAACGTTCGTCGGGTCAGCACTTTGTATAGGTATACTATATGGATATATGGTGTATGGATGCGGAGAGCCGAGGACCAGATATGGTGGCACAATATTGGAAAGGCTTATGTCCAGCAGTGGACGAACACGGGCTGACGATGATGGTGATGATAGATATAGTAATGAACTAGCGACCCGCCCCGGCTTAGCACGGGTAGAAATTTTTTGAAAATAAAACGCAACCCATGTTACTAACTGATAATCTAGCTTTCCATAGGTGAAAGTATTTTTGAAATTGGTTGAGCACTTTTTGGAATGATCCGTTACATAAAAACAAAGAAAGTTTACCTCTTTATAATATTAGTATATGGATAATATTAAAAGAATAGTCCAAAAAAAATTTTTGACCTAAAATACTTTGAAGTCTACAAAATTGAAGCATTTTCAAAATAAAAAAAAAACTAGGTACCATATTACGATATAGAGAACTTTGTTACGACGTCTCTTTTAAAAAATATAGTAACGTATTCTTAAACTGACCTAGCCGGGAATAGAACCCTAAATAACCCGTCACATGCACTTTCTTTCCACTCACTACGTAGAATAATGAATTATAAACAATTAATTATTATTGATGTGACATCAATGATGTCTGTAACTTCCAATTCACCTGTATTGTCATAATAAAAGTAAACGAATAATATGATGTAGGTACATAAGTGGGTGGAAATTTACTTCGCCCAACACAATGTTTACACGACGAGTGCAAATTGTTACAAAAGTTTTTGTAACATGTTTACTCGTACATTATACCTACATAAATAATTTTACTAAATGTTTGTCGAATATTCTATTTTATATTATAAACATACCTAAGCATTTGGCACATTAAAAACAAAACTGGCATATCTGGATTTTTCAATGCTCAAATGGATTTGACTATAGAATTGTGTCATAAACTTTGAACGGTCATATTGAAAAATCAAGTTTTTTGTATAACGCCAGTTTTGTTTTCAATGTGCCATTTTGTTCAAGTATCAACAACAATAAATTTAAACTTAAAAATCTAAATGCGCAATGTTCTGTATTATTCACAATGATAAATAACTATAAGAAAAAAGTAAAAATTAAAAAAATAAAAAATCTAACATGGAAAGATTGAGTGATGAAAGACTGACGAAGAAAATCTACGGAGCTAAAGCGATTGGTAAAAGAGGCCAGGGAAGATCAAGGCTGACTTATGAAGATCAAATGGACAGAGTGTTAGTAGACGGAAATGTTAAAAGCACTCACATACCTAAGCGAAAATGTGTGAGGAGAATGATGAGATTTGAGGAAGCGTAAGAAGTATATAAGGACCGCGACGCTTAGCGCTCTGTTCTCTCTACCTCGTTAGGGATATAGCGTGAAGATATGTATGTATGTCATAGTCATAATAAAAGATTACAATTGCTGGATCGCTCATCTAGTAATCTAGCTGGAATCAATGCATTTTTCGACTGACTGGCTCCATTGCAGGTGCTGAATTCAGCGATACTAATTAATTAAATTAAAACAATGGCGCGCGAACGACACTAAAGTCAGGCTAAACATCATCAATATCATTTGTTTCATGATACTTCCAATAAAGTAAAAAAAAGTTACGAAAGTAATTGATTTCTGCCTTTGTAGTCTTCAGAGTATTAATCCAACCAGAGATGTTGAAAGATATGTGACCGACGGTCATGTGGTCTAATCGTTATATAAGCGAACTTGTTGCGCCGCCCGCGTCGAACACAAATGATGTTACGTTATGAACGAGCGTCTGTATTGATTTCCTAGAAATGCGGTGTATTTTGGTGCAAGAAAAGACCTAGAGACATCTAATTTTTAAAAGTACAACTTTACCTTTCATCTATAAGTATATATTTTTTTAACAAAATATCAGGTACTAAATTAGAATAAATAAAAAAAATCCTAACAATTTACGTAACATAGATATTCGAATTATTTTGTTTGATATGTAACCAAAATTAAGTTGACTACTGTATATGAGAAGAATATATTAGAATTTTTACTGATTTGTAATAATCAGTAGAATCCAAGTTTCTTGAGTATTTAAAAGAAATAGTTTCGATTGTTCGATTGTCGATAAAATGCTTGATCCGCGTCGAATTCGGTTGGAATAATTATGTTGATATAGCAAAAATCCATCTAGATTGAAAACACTACTGAATTGCAATCCCTAGTCATAATTGAAAATCCTTCTTTCACTGAACTATTAACGTAAAATCTTCAAAGTAGAAATCTATACGGTTTGACTAATATTATAATAGAAATAGTCATTGTCTGTGCCAAAATTAAAAGCAACTGCAGAATATTTCAAATTTGTAATATACTTATGTACAGTACGTATATTTTAATAATAATACATGTATACTCATAGCCCTTTTCCTCTCAGTTTTATTTATCATAAATTGTTTATAAATGGAGAAGCAATCGTCCTCAGAAAGACAATTTGTACAAGGACCAAATAAATCCCAAACAAACAACGATGCTGTACTAACAAATGAACATATCTAACTCGAATTCGATGCGTATTTTTAGAATTAAATAATGTTCTCTTTTGGAGCAATTGTCTATAGCGACTAATTTTGTACTACATTTTAATTTTAGCTTTAGACTTTAATTATTATTTTCAGTTCTATACTTATTAAAGCTAAATTATTTATATTACTATTAATAATATTAACTATTAATTAATAATGTTACTAGTAATCAATTCCATATTTACATCTTCAGTTGAATAGAATTTTATAACTAAATATTTGCATTTTGTCAAAAGTCATAACTCAAAAGACAAAGTCGTACTATTTTTTTTGTAAGTATCTACTGCGTTCCCAAAGAGCGTAAAGCATCGAAAATATTCCTAAGAATATTTTTGTTATTAGTTTTACTAATAATGGATATTAAGTAATTCGTAAATGGATCAAATAGACTTTTATTCATTTATAGAAATTTAGGTTTTACATCCACATAAGTAGAATAGGTAAAATTGCTTTTTACGATCAAAAGTCCGCAAGGCTTAGCTTTAATTTTTACATGAAAATTTGTTATAGGTTAATAAAATTACAAATAAGTACAAAGTTACAACAAATTCACTCCAAATTTATATCGTGCCCTTAAAATTTATATAACAGGAAATATATAAAACATAAAAATAAATCCGACCGTCTGAAGTCATGCAAGTGCTACATTGCTATGACTTCATATTATTAATGGCTAACTTTTTTCTTGTAGCATTGTTTCATTATTAAGACGTAATACGGTCTGCTACAGATGTCGTAAAGTGGCTTTGCCATCTAAAAGCCCAAATAAGTTCTCACACGTTAAGTGGCTTCGAGGTTCCATTTTGTTGCGAGATAATGCGAGACTCTGTCACCCCCAGCCTTGTAGCCCGGGCCAGAAAATAAGGCTAGAGTGTTCCTCGCTTGTTATAGAGGCGACTAAAGGGATCTTTGAGGTCGCGACTGATTGGAGTGGGGACTCGGCTCGTCCATCCATGCGACCCCGAGGAGGATCCACGCTGTCGCGGCACTACAGAGTGCACGGGCTCTGTAACTACCCCCCACGAAGCGCTTCGGCACAGTGTAACAAGTGGGGTAAGGGCTCTGTGGGCTTAGACAAGTGGTTCAATTGTCGTAAACGCTAGATGACAATGATAAATACCACGTAATTTAGTGTAACAAATTTTAATTTGGTATTTAAACGTTATTAACTTTCTTATATATCAAATGAAATCTAAAGTCGTGTAAAAACCGCCGTATAAAACGCAGCCAAGTGGCAGTTTTGACGAACAATAACGCCAGCAAGCGTTTTGATTGAACGAAGCGCTTGCCACTTGTCTAGCCGCTCTGACGCGTTGTGCAAGAGATTCCCGAGCCCCTCGACAACACCCCGAGGAAGAGGAGTTCTGAGGAAGCCTCGCCTCACATTACCCAGTCTCGCCCTCAGGAGGCTGGGTACCCGATTTCAGGTCTGCGTTACTAAAAAAAACTCGCCCTCAGGAGGCTGGGTACCCGATTCCAGGTCTGCGTTACTAAAAAAAAAGGTTTTGTCACATAGGACAGCATGAAGTTATGCGTGTTAATAATCTATTATCAATACATTGCGATGACGTTACATAGGTATTCCATTATCCACTTATCGACGGAGACTCGATATGTTTCAGTATCTGATAACATCACTGAGTTAAATCGTTGCATGCGATCACCTACTGAACAAGTGCTCTAGTGGCTTCTATATCGATTTTTTTCGTTTTGTATGGCACGACAAACCATTGGTCTAAGCTATCTTTGAATGGTGATAGTCATCATGTCAAGTCGAAGGTCTTAATGACGGTTTAAACGGTCGAAGTTTCACACACTTTTCATTTTGACTTGACGGTTCAACCGAATTGCATCGGCCGTGGTCTCAAGCAGAACTGAGTGTTGCTTGAGGCCACGGCTGATGCAACTCTGTGTAAACTTCAAGCCAAAATAAAAATTAATTGCGTTAATTTTCCATTTTTTAGATATTTTATAACGCAACATGAAGGTTTTAGATTATTTTGGGTATATTGTACAGACTCGTGTTAGTTACGTGTACTCGTAAAGACAACGTAGTAAGTAATTCAGCTAACCTCTGCCTTACATTTCAAACTTATGGATCAACTTGTTTCGCTTTAGGTTAAATTCCCAGTGAGGTCAATTCAGAAATGAACATTTCTAAATTATCTTGGAGGCTGTTTGTACAAATACTTATAGTACAATCCCAGTGCTTTATTTGGGGTCATACCCCTATCGGGATAGTCAGAGAGGACGAAACGCCAAGTATTACAGTCTTTACATGCCTCTCTCTCCGCCTCAAATATCATACAATTGGTGTTATAATTTAAAACGTTGTTAGGTTTCCGTACATGAAATCTTTAAAGCTCTTATAATTTCGTCACATGTCTCCCCGTATTTCACAGCCGATTTCCTCCGTTCCATATTCAAATATACTATTGTCAACTAGTCTAAGACAGAAATCCCCACTATGATAGAAAAATACTAAGTTACACTAAAAATTGAGCGCTTATGGGTAAGTGCTCTGTTTTTTCACTCTTGAAATGAATCTAATGAGGCGAACGATATCTCTGAAAGTTAAATCGTCTTCGGATTTACATTCTCATAAATCTACGGAATTAAAGACCCGATTCACCCGATTTAAAATAAATTAACGCTATTGATTCGCGCACGTTTTTTACTTAACTCCAGTGAGCTCTCATCTGTCTCCTGCTTACAAAAGATAGATAAATTTGTATTTTCTTAATATATATAGGTAAACCATATTAAATAAGTCATAATGAGAAGATAGTGTTGAAAGTAAAACATATTAAATAAGTCATAATGAGAAGATAGTGTTCAAAGCAAAATATTCTGTATTTCCTTTCTAATATTAGAAGAAATAGAAGATCTGTGATTTAATCTTGGGTGAATCGCATCAGTATTCATCTTCCGTTTGTCACAGCCCTTCCTCTAGTAGAAACTATTTAATGTAGGTAAATAGCTGAAAGGAGGTGGGTGAAGACTATTTTTCTCCTGTCTAGTCATGAAAATTCTAAGTTTAGATAAAAGTAATTTTATTATATCATACTTCAGGTTCAGACATAAATACATACATAAATAGTCTCACGCTGTATCCCTAACGGGGTAGTCAGAGAGGACGGAGCTCCAAGCTTCATGATCCTTACATACATCTTTCGCTTCCTCAAATCTCGTCATTCTCCTCGCAATTTTCACTCGCCTAGGTATGCGAGTGCTTTTGACATCTTTGTCAGCTAACTGCGACTGTTATACAAGTTGTATGACCCGAAAGCAAAAACTAAGCTTGTACCATGAGTATCTTACAGCGAACTAGGGAAGCTCCCAATAACATCTAGATTCCAAGTCAATTTGGAAAAGTTTGTTTTCCCAAATTGACCTGACTAGGGATCGAACGCGAAACTCCAGCTTGGAAGATAGATGCTCTGCCACCGTGCCAATGAGCTAGTCAACAAGAAATTGAGGAATTTAAAAAAATAGCAAGTCACATGAAAAGTACATCAAACTTTGCTGCATTTATTTTTTTTCAATCCTTTACTTATTGAAAAAAGAGTTTAGATGTGCTTAATGTCAGACTAAGAATGACGTAATGAACATCGAAAGTTTAAAGGTTTATATATACTAAACATGCTCTGCCACCGTGCCAATGAGCTAGTCAATAAGAAATTGAGGAATTTAAAAAAATAGCAAGTCACATGAAAAGTACATCAAACTTTGCTGCATTTATTTTTTTTCTATCCTTTACTTATTGAAAAAAGAGTTTAGATGTGCTTAATCTCAGACTAAGAATGACGTAATGAACATCGAAAGTTTAAAGGTTTATATATACTAAACATACTAAGCATATTTATCCGTAATATCATTTGTATATTACTGGCAAATATTAACCATTGTTTCGACCAGAGATATAGCCACTCCTACGCCAAAGAGGTCCAGATTTTGCTTGAAAAAAAAAAACAAATAAACGGGCAACTTTTTGTTTTATAAAATTATACATGGGGTAAGAGGGATATTCGAAAAATAACTTTTCCAAAGATTTAAAGTAAACAAAGCTTGTTTTTTTTGTGCTACACTTGACCGCTTAATGGTAAATAAACTAAAACTGAGATTTACAGTATGAAGGCTGAGAATAAGCAAGCACATTATATTGCAAACGCGTTGGCAGCTCTGAAAACAGAACTGTTGTGCCTCTTATGCCAGATGACGATGTAGAAAACTGTAAATATAGAAAAACACTAACCTAACTTAATATCAAGATTTAGAAAAGTATATCAAAGGAGTTAAACCCAATTTCTTCACCACTCACCTACTAAGAGGGCACAGTCATCACAAATCCTATCTTCATTGATTTAATATTACCATCAACGACAAGTGTCCAGTGCAATTTCACACCTCAAACATTAAGCCAGTTTACACACAGAACACTTCACGTTTTTGCATACAAGACTAATTTATCTTAATTTTGCACGTCACATATCCGACCAGTATAACCTATGCTGAAAAAATACTTTAATTAGTTTTACAAAAGTTTTACTGAACTCGCTGGTTAATTTCGTACTAACACACGTGTTGATTTCAATAAACTAAATATGTTGAAATATTTATAAATCTGTTTTGCATAATTAATAAACATTCGACTTACCTTTGTTAAGTAATATTAACTAAGGTAAGTCCAACGCGCGCCTACTGTGTGTTTTTTACGACATTTTCTACCACGTACGGCGATTTTGTGGAACCAACTTATAGCGGCGGTATTCCCGGACCGTTACGATTTGGGTACCTTCAAGAAACGAGCCTGACTGAAATACCTGACTGAGTTTCTTGTCGGTTCTTCTCAGTGTCCAGGTTTTCTATTTGAACCGAACTAAAATAGATTTGACGTTCAAAAATACCTTGTAATTGGGTTTACTTGAATAAATTGATTTGACTTTGACTTTGAGCCTACTCTTTCCTTAAATGCTGGCAACGCACTCGTGAATTCCTGGACGTTGCGGGTGTGCATGGGCGGCGGTGATCACTTTGCCTTAAGTGACACGCTTGCTCCTTTGCCCCCTCTGATACAAAAAAAAAGCGCACCATCTAAACTAAACTCTTTAGTAAGTTTAACATAAAATTCTGTAAATGTTATTATAGTTAGAGCTTGTAATTCAATCTTTTTTATTTTCTAAATTGAACATTTGTGATATAGTAAAAACTATTAATACTTTACTAAACTTTGGTTGGGTCTACGAAACAACAGATCGGAATTTAATAAAAGTATTTTTTCAGTGTACTAAAAATAATTACTAAAATTTCAATAAGCGAAGGATATCACAATCATATTACATGTACTATAAAATAACCGAAATCTATTAATAATGTCTTTAATCTCAATAAAACCAAATGTAAGTATACTCATATATGAAATCAATAAATATATGTATATGTCGCATAATAAAGTTAACTACCAATTACGAAAACAAGTAGTATTTAATTAGTACCGAGCTTTTGTGAGATCACGCGTTTCAACAACACAGAAAAAAGAATACCCTCCACTCGGGACCAGAACAGTGCAAGCACTACTGTTTGGCGACAAGATTAGCGAGTAAGATAGTGGTAGCAATCCGGACAAAACCCGCATAAGAACCTATCAAATAAAATATTTTAACTTGTGCAGTCATTAGCATAATGTTTTCCTAGCTGAAGGTCTCAGGTTCAGTTCCCAAACAACGGGCTAATTACGAAACTCCCATTGCACTTAATGAACAAGTTAATTTATTACGGCGTTTATTGTAATCATATTGGAACAAAGAATCGGATAAAAGCTAAAAAAGGTAAAATTGGAAAAAGACACGCATTTACTTAGAATTTTAGTTTAACCTGTTGATGTCAAATTAAAAAGCACCGCCAAACGCGTGTCGGACCACGTGTATAGTGAAGACTTCCGTAATTGGATTGCACAATAATCATTTCATTGGTAGCAAAAATAAATTTGCATTTGACAACGAAAATTTTAAGATTTAAATTAAAAAAAATCCCCGCCCCGATTTTGAAGATCTATTTATTTAAAGATAATCCACACGTTCATGTCCACTGTATTTTTTTTCGTCTCTCAGATATAGTATAGATGGACCAATTTTTTTTTTTATAAAATAGGAGGCGAACGAGCAAGCGAGTCACCTGATGGAAAGTGATCACGGCCGCCTAGGGACACCCGCAACGTCCGGGGAATCTTTTTTTTTTTTTTTGTTTCTGAAAGACGAAATTAAACCCCCGCGGGCTACCCAACCGGACTCTACGCCGACTGGGGAGTGTCGGACTCGAACCGACTAAACAAAACCCCTCTTTGCTGCTAGCCCTAGTGGCTTTTACAGCGTCACAGGTCGCGTTGGGGCGAGCGCTGAAGGCGCCCTGCCAGATGGTCGACCGCCTGAGGGTTCCTCCAGCCGAGGGATGCCTCGTATGGAAGGCGGACCTCGGACTCAAGGCGTCGCCAGGGGAGCTTTCCGCACCTGCGTGCATCTTAACGGGCTTCCTATTCGGGTGAGGGCCGGGCCTCTAGCGGACCCGGCCGGCGAGGCGGCTGAGGGCCGGTTAGTGTGTCTAGTGTTCCGCGTGGCAGTTTACAATGAAGCTTAAGGCCCGCGTGTGTGCGTGTAGAGCTACGTGATCGAGCTTCTAAACGTGAGACCCTACGGGTGTCGCGGGGGTCGTCCTCGCCTCCGCCGGTGGGGGCGGTGCGGTCGTAGTGTGTAGGTTGGCATGTTCGAGTTCGAACGTGTAATGTCGTCGTCGCTGTCGCCTAACACATGTCTAGGCCTACGATAGCATTTGCGGACGCGGGATTCGGGGGTGTACGATGACGCCCTGACCACTACGGGGTTCGGGTGTAAGGAGGAACGGTGAAAAAAGCGTTGGGACGTCTCTTTTAGATATTGAGTTATAGAGGGCAATTCTAGGTCGTAGTGGAGATCTACGTTGCGCACGTAAGGAGGGGCACCGGTGGCCCTGCGCATGAACCTATTCTGAATAACTTGGAGGGAGTTGATGTGAGAGCGCGCAGCGTGAGCGAATACTACACTGGCGTACGTCATGATAGGCCTGACGCACGCCTTATATAAAGTAACTTTATGTCTGAGGGACATTTTGCTTTTAGCGGAAATGAGCATGTTGAGACGACCGAGGACGAACGCGGCGCGGTCGCGAACACTCTTGTCATTAAAATGTACAAAATTAACATAGACGGCTAATTGACGTGATTAAAATTGTTGGAAGCTAACTCCGATTATTTAAATGTGTGTTTCCCGTTTCTGTCGCGTAAAGGCACTTGAGGGAATATATCGTTACCTAAACATTACCTAAACACAGCAAAAGCTAATGTGCTTAGTTCGGAGCAACGCAATGGATATGTAATTATCCGTAGACTAGCGGCGCGTCCCGACTTCACCCGGGTTGAAGACATAATATGAGCCTATAACCTATGTCCATCTGGAATAATGTACCTTTCAAATGGCGAAAGAATTTTTCAAATAGCACGCAGTTGTTCCGAAGATTACTCTCCACATACAAACTTACAAAATTCGCTCGCTCTTTTTATAATATTAGTATAGAATAAATATATAACTATTCTTACTATTGAATTAAGCGGATAGAAGTTTCGAAAAATAAGTCACAAATATTTTTCATTAATCTAGAAAGGCAATTTTTTCACCGTGAGATGTCATGCGAATGAAAAACTGGATAAATCTGCTTTTTAAATTAAAGTCCTCTGAGACCTCAAAAAGCCCGGCAAATGATTTATTTTTTCCTCATATTATTGTACAATCCTTATATTGCGCTTTCCTTAAATTAGAAAGATAACTTTTTCCACAACTTTGCGTGGATGTCGAATTTCAAATTTTTTCGCCTCGTTTTATTTACGTAAAAATATTTTTAGAAGACTATAGCAACGCCATTGATTTTCTTGTTTATTCGTCCGCCTAAGCATTTATTTCGAGGAAGTAATTTTTGGTATACCTGACTTGTATGGTTTGATCTCAAGCGAGATTCTCATAATCGAAATCAATCCCTTAGCTTCATAATAAAATGGATGTCTCATTATTATTGTCATCAAAAATGTCCACTGCTGAACATAGAAGCCTACCCAGTACCCATATTATGGATATTGCTAAAGCTCCTTTAAAAAAATATTAACTAAGTACACACAAGTAAATTCCTTTATTAATACATACGGTGGTTTCCATACCTTCTGTTAAAAATGATATAATGTTAAATTGATGTTCATTATGTCATTCAAATATGGTACAAGCAAAAATGTGTATTATCGGCATCAATAAGCAGCTCATAAATATAGTAATTATTTTATTGTAACATCGTTATTCAAAGTAATAAAATTGCTAAGATTTACGTAAGAGCCCTTTGACATTTTTGTGCAAATAGTGATATTTAGACGCTCCAATTCTCAGAAACCTTAAAATTATTTAATATATTAGATCCATTTCCCTTCTTGAATATTAATGTTACGTATTTTCATATTTATTTTATAATATCTTACAATAACTATTCTACGAAGTCAGTTTATAAGGAAAATTCTTCGGCGCGCTACTTAGACGTCCTAATTAACATTGTTTCAACGAGTTCTAACAATTTCTAAAATTATGTAGAGATCGAGTACATATTCTTATTGAATATTAGTGGTGTGGAAATGTCATAAATTACTTCCTTTTTACAGAAAAAAATATTTAAAAAGGTTTAAAGATTACGAGAATAAAGTGTCGTGATTAAACGTCGATTTAATTCTAAAAAGAAATGAGTTATAAATAAAACGATATGAAATGAAACTTCATTTAATGTAGAATATACGACAGTTATTTTTTTTTTAAATTAATCATCATAATAAATATAATAAAATCAATGTAAAATACGCGATGTTGACGCGCGTATCACAATCCCGCGCGAGCGCTTTTCGAGGTAGGTATAGAGTTTATGCGCTCTTCATAACGAGCGATAGCAAGCGAGAACATAAGTAGCGACCCGTATACTATAATATATGTATTTCTTTAATTTTTATCTCTTTACATATATTATAATGTATAATAATCTTTACTTTGTCTAATATTGTGTTAAATTTCCGTTTACTTTGTCACTTATTGTTTTACTATATTGTTATATCGACAATTCTCTACATAGGTGTGTCTTCTTACACCTACATACGTATTATATTCAGAATAAAAATTTATGTTTTCGATTCTTAAAAAAATGTTCTTAAAAAAAGCATCAAAAAATGTAATCTGTTCGAGCTATTTAACTGTACGAGTAGAAAATTTTCGTTAGTAGGTATTTTTCCTCGAATTATTTTATTTAAATATGTACTATATAACATTTACACTTATGAAATATCAATAAATTATGAAAAAGATATTAAGAAATTCAAGCTTCACTTCACATGAGTTTACAACGTCAAATGCCCCATTTAATTGAAATTGAAAAGGTGAGTGCTTACACAGAAGCTTCAGCGAGTTGCTTATAGATTTTAAGCTTGTTGGAGTTCCGTTTTTGTGTTAGTAGGTTTCAACGGGATCTGCTCTGGTGACCTAGTTTTGCTGTCAAACCTCCCTCAGTACCCCGCGCCGACATTTTCCCAAGATTCAATTCATGCATACGGCCGGCTATTTATTTGCAAATGATGAGTGACAGAAACGCTATTGAAAGCAGACTACGAGTACACTGAGAGCGAAAATGATTTTAAAAACAAATTCAGTCTCGCTAACTGAAAGAAGAGTGTCTATTATTTAATTAAATTTGCAGACTTAGTTTTATCATGGTCTTGTATTATTATTACTGTCATAATTATTATTGGGTATGTTTTTATATGATCTAGGGTACGTCAAGTAGGCGGAGGAAAAATATTCTTTGAAAAATAAAAGTTAGTTGTTTCTTAGTTGTTGTATTTTCATTGTTTTTTGAATATTACATTAAACCAATAACATATTAATAGAAAACCATTGAAGATATCTATTGAAACAAAGGAATAGTGATGTTTCTTTACTTGATTGTTCGCTGATTTTATTATTTAATTTTTACTGAACTGATATAACAAATTTTTTGAGGCTCCCGTTAAATCGAATATTTACGCTTGACTTTTATAAAGTCTATGGTTTATGATGTTCAAATGATAACATAAATGTGTATTTATAATGTACTAGTACATATTATATATAATACGGAAGTCTGTCTATCGATACATTAAGATTATATTTACACAGGCGTGCATAAGTAATAAATCCTTGATATGATTGTTTTCTGTGTATATTATTTGTACTTGTGTAACAAACATAATATGTATATACGGCAACATTATAGTATCAGTCTCAGAGTGGGCAAAACATCAAGAGAGGCACAACAGTTCGTACCTTACCTGCCTACCTACCTAATATAATTACCCACATTTCCTTTAGTAGTAATAATTACGTTTTGTTGTTACTTTGTACATGTTAAAGTGAATATTTAATCCGTTTTTATCTCTAAGGTCTTACGGAAAAGTTACAAAAGTAGTATAATTTGTTCAAAGTAAATAAATAATAATAAACAATTATATTGTTTAA
The DNA here is from genome assembly GCA_907165235.1 of Zeuzera pyrina. Taxonomy (NCBI): domain Eukaryota; kingdom Metazoa; phylum Arthropoda; class Insecta; order Lepidoptera; family Cossidae; genus Zeuzera; species Zeuzera pyrina. The sequence goes on from OU015624.1 coordinate 19,601,578, forward strand.
GTTCAGAATCTAAAAATAAATTATTACACGTTCCGTTTTTGGACATCAAAGTAATATGCCCCTAGTGTTTAGGCCTCCACTTGACAATGTCACGAACGCGTCTCATCGAACAACGGACTCGAACGTCAGCTCCAATAAATTGCTCCGTCCAGTTTGATAGGGCCAAGTTTGAAACTAATTTTGGGTTCCAGCTGTCGACTGATAGCATCTAACCCCGTCATGTTTCACAAATTGACATTAGAATTCCGACTTCCATCAATTTCACGTTAACCTTGACTTTATATGGGCACTTAATTCGTTTTTCACAATGAAACAATTTAAAATATTGTCGTAAATACTTATATAATGTTTTATTACTTACGGAATGAAATGAATAAATTTTCCTATTGTTAATTTATTAAAAAACAAATGTCAAAAGTCAAATATGACTAGTAATTATGTATGTGCATCATCTCTTAGTATTACACATTTATTTTAATTAACGTATACGTACATAATGTACATAATAAAAAAAAAACAATAAAAAGATCTGTACACACTGCGTACCTAAACTAAGCATTATCGATTCCAATAAATCGAACCCGGAGCTTGGTGAGACGTATGCCAGAGTAAATGCACATAATATAGACTGACCTCTGCACCAATGGCCTACTTATTGAAAATGTATCGATAACCAAAAAAAAACATTCGAGATTTTCATTGTCCGTTGAGATGTCTCGTTTATCAGTTTATACGGTAGATAGAAAATGCTATCTGTAGCAAACGATACCCTATTTTTTTTTACTAGTTATAATAGTTCGCTATTCTTATTCTATAGAAAATTTACTTTATACGCTAATAAATATTGAATTACTGATTTCCAAGATATCTAATTTCCTAAGTTGCCTTTATTGGAATTATATGAACGATAAACGTATTTACGAGTATGTACTACTGAACTTCAAGCTTATTTAATTTATAAGACTAAATTAAATACACAATTGCTAATAACAATAAAATAACCACTATGCATTTACGTTGATTTTTAGTTAATTATTTATCAATTTATAGTCAGAGTGTTAGCTGACAGAAATGTCAAAAATTTCGCATACCTAGGCGAAAATATGTGAGGAGAATGATGAGATTTGAGGAAGCGAAAGAAATATGTAAGGAACGCAACGCTTGGCGCTCCGTCTCTGACTACCCCGTTAGCGATACAGCGTGAGGATATGTACACTGTATATATATTTATCAATTTATTAAATTTGTTTGGATATAAAATATAATGTTTCATTCCCAACACAGTTAAAGCCTTTAATTTGTTGACGAAATTCCGTTGAGAATTTGGGAAAATAGAAGTTAGGTATTTTAATATCAGCCTAAACAAATAACCGCTATAAAGGCTTTGAACTAACGCCTTTTCATAGACCTAATTAAATATTCATTGGTCAGAACTCGTTCCATAAAACCAACTTTCGTGGATATCGCCTTAAAATTTACCGTAAATTCACCGTTTCAATTGAGTTTTATTAAATAAAAAACAAAAACACACCCTTTTTTTTTAAAGAGAAATACAACTTGTCAGTGCCAAATTTTAACTCGGTATAGAACTAGAGATATAAAATTGATAGAATAAACCAGCTGCGATTTACGGACAGACAGACAACACGATGAAACTATGACGATTTCGTTTCAAATAAAAACGGTCCACTTATAGTATCAGCTCGGTGTCTGCCTTTTTTTGTAATCATTTTTTCAGATTGGTCGACGTACAGTTTCAATTTGGAACATATAAATTGGTTGTGACATATGGACGAGCAGACAGACATGAGTATGATGAAAATAACATTTTATCTACGACATAAAGATTAAAGCCACATAAATCAGCATAAACAATGTAAATATAAAAAAAAGCATACAAAATAATAAAATTTGTAAAACACGACCAAGAACTAAAACGAAAGTTTTCAACATAAATAACTTTAATTCTGAGATGGCTCGGTGGTTTTCAGATGGGCTGGACGGACTTAACAAAATATCAAGCTTCTACTATGCCTTTTTTTTCTTTATAGCATGGCGCACAGATTAGCGCATTTGCCATTGTCATGTATTAAAAGTAGAATCACAAGTAAATTAGTTTTTTCTTATCGTAAAACTCCCCAGTAAAGTGATAGTAGGCTTTACTGAAGTTATAAAGGACTTCTTGGAAGAGCGCGAGAACTTCAGCTACACATGTTTATGTAGACCTACTCCCAAAAATGTAAAAAATACAAATATCTAAATAAAATGACAACCTCACTTTTCCCGTTCCCGCCAAAAAGTCCCTACTATGCCTTTATACATTTATCTACCGCATATAACTCGGATCAAGAAACATAATGGACGGAGTCATAATAAGTTGCCGCTCTTACCATCGTGTGTCAAACGAATTTTCGGAAAATGAGATGAATGAATCTCAATGAATGAATCTCAATGAGATAGAAAGAGACAGGATATTTGCAAAATACTCGTAAATCTTAAGTGTTTTGAACACTAGTATTCACAAAAATAAAAATACATCATGTTCAGCCGTGTATCGTTGTACTGTAACCAAGGCCGTCTTAGGGCATGCTGAGGCCCTTGGGCACACAAGAATTAGGGGCCCCGTTAGAAAGTAAAAAAGTGAATGACAAGAAAATGCATTTTTTTTATTTTCACTGTGTAGAAAATAATTAAGAATCTGATTTAGTGCCTGAACATTTCAATATAGAAATGTAGACAGTGATCCTTAGTACGTATCTAACTAAAATATAAAAAGCATTTTTTTTATGTTCTCTGTGTAGAAAATAATTAAGAATCTGATTTGGTGTCTGAACATTTCAATATATAAATGTAGACAGTGATCCTTAGTACGTATCCAACTAAAATATAAAAAGCATTTTTTTTATGTTCTCTGTGTAGAAAATAATTAAGAATCTGATATGGTGTCGAACATTTCAATATAGAAATGTAGACAGTGATCCTTAGTACGTATCTAACTAAAATATAAAAAGCATTTTTTTTATGTTCTCTGTGTAGAAAATAATTAAGAATCTGATTTAGTGTCTGAACATTTCAATATAGAAATGTAGACAGTGATCCTTAGTACGTATCTAACTAAAATATAAAAAGCATTTTTTTATGTTCTCTGTGTAGAAAATAATTAAGAATCTGATTTGGTGTCTGAACATTTCAATATAGAAATGTAGACAGTGATCCTTAGTACGTATCTATCTAAAATATAAAAAAATTGAGCTGCTTTCAATCGTGTAAGCGAATACAGCCTCTCGAACCTTTGTGGCCCCTGTGAGGTCTGGGGACCCAGGCACGGGCCCCATGTGCCCTTATGGCAAAGACGGTACTGACTGAACCTTCCTTGGTCACGCACGTTACTAAAAATGTAGAAAGTCAGTCAATGAAAAACACTTTAAAAACACGCGTTTAGAGCACATACTCCGTCCATTGTAATACTTGGTCTGAGGCATCTAAACTCTCTGTCTCTGTTTTGTTCCCCTTCTTTCATACTTATTTCTTAATTAGCATGTTAAAGATTAGCCTATGTAGATAGATACTCCTCCTGATCGTTGTTTGGTATACATAGTACACTTATATAAATAAACCATATAACTAGATGATTTATATGATTGTATTATGTATTAGCAGCAACTATCAACGTACATTTTAAATATCTGCTCATGAACAATCCATCATAACTTGAATTCGTCTAACATACACAGAACGAGAGATCGGCTTTTTATCTTCTGGACGGCGAAATATAATAAACTATACACGACTTTTAGAGTCGCACTCCAAGAAGCGCAGTTGTTAAAATCTCATTTAACTACATACAGTATACAGCCAATTATTCCAAAAATAGTTGCTTTGGGTTTTGTTAATGTCATCATGTCAAATTTAATGTGTGTCTTAATGACGTTAAGGGTGGCTTGCACCGACTATAGAACTCGATTTAAGGAACTGACACCTGGCTGCGTCTTTCCAATTTATGCAAGGCCAAAAACGCAGCCACAGAAAACTGCTCGCATATACATTGTAATACTATTTTTAAATCTATGGTCTTAATGTATACACGAATTTTGCGTACTGCTCGTGTATAATTTGTAACGTGGACGCGCACGTTCTGGTTCCAAACTATACTACATCATTTACGCCTGACAAGAATTTTAAAGAGGGATATATATAATGGAACTATAGAATTAGTAAATTTATCTACAAATCTCAATATTTAATATCGATAGTTTTCTCTATAAATTTGCTACTTTTGATATAAACCACATCTTCTTCAAAGTTAATGGTCTTTGCTATAAAAAAACTAAACTTCAAAATTAACAGTTTTCACAATAAAAATTTTTAATTTGAATTTTTAATGTGGTGTAATGGTGACAATAAATGCTGGGTGGAAATCGTGAGGACAAATGCGGACTAAGGTTTAGATTGTTTCACATAAGGTAAAATTTTGCAAATTTTTTTGTAACTTTATATTAACACGACGATATATTTATAACATTCTTTTTTGTTAGGTTAGGTTAGGTCATTTCACCACAACGCGCGAGCCAAGCGAGCGAAGCGAGCGTGCCGCGGCAGTGGCCGGCGAAGCGCCAGATCAGAATCCGTTTTAAATATGGAGCAGTATTGAAACAGTCCGCACTCTAAAGAAATGGTTGAAATCGAAAAATTAAATCTCGAAACATCTCTACAATACTCCATCTCTTTACATCTTTTGCTGTTTGTATATCTCTATATATAGCAATCTTATATAAACTAGTAGGTGTATTTCCGAGTTATTTCCAGGCAGTATTAAAACAGGAGTCCTCACTCTGAGTAGATAGTTGAAGCCGAGAAATTTAATCGTAACATTTCTAAACCCTTCCATCTCTTTTCATCTTTTGCTGTTAATCTAAAATTCGGTGCGCTTATTCCGATCAGGGGGGTTATTCACAAACGTCGGAAACTTTCCGTGGCGGAAAGGCCGATCGTAGAAAAGTATAAATTCAATCCGACGGCTTGGATTTGTGAATACAACTATATATAATATGATATATATATAATATAAATATAATATGATTTCGAATTTGTGAATCGCGTATAGAGAAAATCATCGAAAAGTTTCCTGTCGGATACGGAAAGTTGAGTTTCCGACGTTTGTGAATAACCCGCTGTACACGATTAGTCCGTATATATACTAGCACTGTATATTATGGAACAAGCTAGTTAATTAGGCCACTATGAAGTATACGCGTGTATTTGCGTACTACTCTTGCATAGATTGGAAGACCTTAGTAAAATAGTGATTTCCAATCCATACGCGATTAGTTTCACGCTCTTGCGTTCTGGCCTTGTACAGAATGGAAAGACGCCATGATCACACAATGCTTACAATTTTTTTAACATCGTAAATTTAAGAACACAAGTCATTTACAATTTCATTATAATTACGATATGTATAAAATATAATTTAAATAACATTTCGAAACAACGTAGTGGATAAAATGCTTAACAAAAAAAAAGGAAAACAGAACCGTAAAATCGTAGCATTCAATCGTCTACTCCCTCGATATACGATAAAATATGAACAACTTGACTTTGAAGTGTGCGAGGATTTGTCAAGCAAGCCGAATAGAAATGATTGATGAAATCTATTGACAATCTGTTCATTTTTATAAGACGGATATTCATGCCTTCAGGGTATACGAGTAATTCAGGACAAAACGTAAGAAATAAGTTCTATCTTGCATGTAAGTATTTTATGCCTTCTTTCCATAAATGTTAACCTTTTTGTTTTTTTTATATTTATACTTTTCTCTTCATATATATAATCATAATAAATAATGTACAACTTCTTAATATTTTCCATCGCATTTTAATGCCACTTCAGCTAGTGACAGAGATTACTAGCCCATCGCCTAGTTACTAGGTAATCTCTATTTATACAAAGACAAACCCGAATTCGTTGGTACAAACAAATAAAATTGAAGTGTCTTTCTGTGATTTCTAAATAAAGGATTTTCTTAAACACGTTTTCCTATTTGCACGTTATGAAAACCCAGACACGCGTTTTTGAAATGTCTGTTCTTTGTGTTACTAATCGCTTCTAGTCTAGATCGCTATCATAACTTTCAGATAGTAATCAGACTGGCTGAGTTTCTTGTCGGTTCTTCTCAGTGTCCATGTTTTCTTTTCTCTTCTCTTTGAACCGAACTAAAGTAGATTTGACGTTCAAAAATACCTTGTAATTAGTTTACTTGAATAAATTGATTTGACTTTGACTTTGACGTTTTATCCCTGAAAATTATCTGAAAATATCAAATTTGACGCGAGTTCAACCGCGGAGCACATCTAGCGTATTTAAGTTATATCTCTTGAACGGCTTTTACGATCTGCGTGGGAAGATAACCAGCTGCGTATTCTATATTTTTTTGTACCAGATCAGTTAGAAAGGAATGCATAGATAATATAGAAATTAATAATAACCTATTATTTTAATATTCCTTCGTTCGTAGCTCATCGGCCCAGTATAATTCTAACGTGTTTTTCCAGTGTGTAACTAACTCATATTCGAAGAGTTCTTTTGATACTTTTGGTAACTACCGCTAGCAGTTCACCGGATATTACCGGTGAAAGACGCGTGGTTGCAAAAGGTTGCAAAAATTAACGATCACCAGAAAGGCTAATTCTAGTATATTATTGAAATATGTGCGGTAACTATATAGAGTACTTGCTTATATGTGAACAGTATAAAAACTGACAGTAGTCGTCGGTTGGTTTAGTAGTTATAGTCTATTATTATATATTTAACCCTGATTGAAGTCTCTCGTACCGGAGGTTCCACCGCAAATCAATCATTATACACCCATATCTTCTGTAGGTATTTTCCGAAATCTCGTTCGGAAATATACGTTCAAACTAATTTTAAGTAATACTCAACTGGGACCAGTTGTAGCTTTTGTGACCTTTTGCGGTCTAACTTAAATTACGACTGATCAAAGCTGAAACCTGCGGAACCGTTGACAAGCATTGCAAGAATTAATTTAAAAATGTCTATTTGTACGGTGATACAGGGTCGATTATGCCAAGAAATGCGGAGGAAGGTATATATAGGGCATGAAGCAATTACCCCCTGTTAAATGAGACGGTATGAAAATTAATATTTTATATAAGCACCTATATATTTTCGAAAAATATAGGAAATGACATTATAAATTAAGTAATGTGATAGCAATGGCTGAAATTGTTTAATGGACGCTTTTATAAATTACCGTGCACGTTTTTATCGCGCGTTTATTCCGTGGACGGCAAATCGTGGACTCCGTGCAGAGGATGCGCTTTTATAATTTCCACGATATTATCGTGGAATTAACGTCACTTTGAGCTTCAAAGAGCATAGGATGAAGGATGTCAGAGAGAACCCTATGGATTCATCACGGTTACGTCTTTTATATTGATTGCATCCTAGCTGCTGCCTGTAACTTCGTCCGCCCATAATAATAATAAAAAATCCTAAATGGGAATTCAGGTTATAAACTATCTTTCATTCATATCCGTTCAGTCGTTTTGCGTGATTTGTCTTTTATATTATATATTATGTCATACAATACATAATATATAATATAAAAGACAAATCACGCAAAAACGGCATTATATATATACATTATATATTTCATAATCTAATGGGGTAGTCAGAGAGGACGGAGCGCTAAGCGTCGCGTTCCTTACATACGTCTTTCGCTTCCTCAAATCTCATCATTATGTACTGTGTACTATGTATAATTATGTATTATGCATGTATTATATATTACATATTTCTTAATTGTTATATACTGGCAGCATCCACTGTTAAAAGTAAAATACTTTTCGTTCTAGTGTTAGCTATTGTCAATTTTCGCATTATTGTCAATATTGTATTTCTACTTAGTTCGATAAATGTATCGACATCGTATTTGAAGATAATCAAAAATCCCCGACTGTCAGTGTCGACTCACACATTGAATTTTGTGTAGGTACACACTACACTCTCAACATTACCGTGACGATTTAATAAGGAGCCATGTTTTGCCGTGGACGTCCACGGCAAAACGTTACCGTACACGGAAATATAAAAGCGTCTCCATACAACTGCATACATTTTGCTTCCCAATTATACCGTGGAGGAAAAAACGTGGCGATAAAAACGTTCAACGGTAAATTATAAAAGCGTCCAATAGAAAAGACTTCTGAACAATTAATTTTTTATTTATTTACATTTCTTAAGGTATTGGTAATAAGACCATCAGCCTAATGACGTAACTTCTGGAGAAACACTAAGTTCCCTAACACTCCTCCAGTAAAGTGATAGTAGCCTTTACTGAATTTAAAAAGGACTTCTTAGAAGAGCACGAGAACTTCAGCTACACATGCTTATTTAGACCTACTCCATTCTTTTCACTGATACAGAACTTTAAAACACAATATACTATCACTATCGTACCTTAAAATGTAAAAAATAGAAAATATAACAAAATGTAAACCTCACCTATCCCGTTCTCGCCAAAAAGTCTAGAAAAGACTTTTGAATAATTAAAAAATAACCATAGAATAGAATGAATCGTTTAGCCTTAACCTAACCACCAAAAGCCGTTTTTGGGTAGAAGGCTGTATGGATATAGCCAGTGGCGGCCCAAGAGCGGTGCGATCAGTGCGACCGCACCGGGCGCCATCATAAAGGAGCCGCCGAAAATGCGACATTAGATCGTCGACGTAAAAAATAAAACCCAATCGTTTCAATATGGCTTCACCCTATTACTTGCCAAGTGCCAACACATAGATGTCAACATTAATTCTGTGGTAATCCAGCTTGCTGTTTACATATTACAAAGAAAATTGTCGTCAAGAAGAGTTAAACGCAAGTCATTCGTCCCTATAGAGCTCGCCGTTTATGTACATACATAAAATAGCATTTAGTGAGGGGATATATATAATTTTATCTACAAATCTCGATATTTCAAATTAACGGTTTTCTCTATAAATTTGCTACTGTTGATATAAATCTCATATTATTTTAAAATGAATGGTCTTTGCTATAAAAAAAAATGGTAAACTTTAAAATTAACAGTTTCCACAATGAAATTTTGGTTACAACTTCAATCACTGAAACTTTAATGTGGTGTAATGGTGATAATAAACGCTTGGGAGGAAATCGTAAGCACAAATGCAGGCTAAGGTTTAGATTGTTTCACATTGGGTAAAATTTTGCAAATTTTTTTGTAACTTTATACAAACACGACGTATTTGTATATTGTATAGTATTGAAAGTATGTATAACAAAACCTTTAGTGCAGTCTACATTAAAATTAACGTTACAGTAAAAACAGCGTTTATGCATAAAATGTATTTATACTAGCTGTAGACACAAATCACTCATAATAAACACTAAAATAAAAAAGTTCGAAATGCGTTAGACCAAGAGCGGTCGCGAATCACTATAGCGCTGGGATTCTAAGGATATACACCATGAACAAAAATAGTCTCGAAAAAAAAATGCCTAAAAATCAAACTAAAACACTTTTGTGAATTAAATTCAATTGGCGAAATGTACAAGTAAACACCATATTGGTTATGATCACAGCGTGCTATGTAATATATGGAAATAGAACAGCAAATTGAGTTCAGTACATACGCGATACAGCCAATATGAAAACGTATTTTAATTATGCTGTTTTTGCAATTGGTATTGAAATGCGGTCTCATCCAAATTATGATTAGCAGCTGTTATAACAAGACTTAAAGTCGTTTTTATTTTGCGTTCAGTTTCTAATAATGTATATTTTTTCATTAAAAGGCAGTGTCTGTCCACTGCACCAGATCGGAATCTGCTTTATACATGGAGCACTATTGAAACAATAGTCTAAAGAGATAGTTGAAGTCGAGTAATGTAATCTCGTAACTACTCTATAATCCTCCATCTCTTTATCTCTTTTCACCTTTTGCTGTTGGTATATCTATATATTGCAATCTTGTATAATATACTAGTAGGTGTATTTCCGAATTAATTCCAAGGGTTACGAAGCCACGTCGCGCAATTGCACCAACTCCATTCACTGCGCCGGAAGTGACGGCATGGTCAGGATGACAGCTTGTCAATTTTATTTATTTAGTTTATAGAAAACGTTATTTTTCATAACAGAATCTACTACTTTAAATGATTGGTTATTTTTTTATTGGCAATAATTATTTCATAGTGTCTTAATTTTTTTTAAATCTAATAGCTTTTTAATGTAGGAGTAACATTTTATTGTACAACATTATATTTTTTATTAGCAATTCATAGTATGTCTATATTTTCACCAATTTTGAAGTGCCATTAAATGCCTCCCTTTAATAAGTAACAAATTAACGAACCGAAACATTATATTTTTCGAAATATGTGCCACGACCCATTCGTATTCAAACTATGCAGAATTTCTAATTCAATTGACGTTTTAATGGACTTTTGTAATGAATATTTTTCTAATTTTTTAATTGAATTTAAATGGAAGTTTTATTTCATTACTATTAGTCTGAAACTCGAAATTGAAATTCATTTCCTGACAATGGAAATTACGCAACCAGATTGAATGAACTAAGCCATTATGATTCCTACTCTATGGAAGTTGCACAATTTAGATCTTATCGAACCGAAGCTACTAAACACAGACAGGCTTAAATTTTAAGTGAAATACATATTAAATAATGATGGTATATATGTAAGTAATATGATTAAAGGATAACAGAAATATCGGACTACTCTTTTACGAAGATAACAATATATAGAAAAGCTTTATTCGGAATGCTCTCACTTAGACCTTTCACATTCACAGAATCAAGAGGCTATGCTCTGGTGAACTTTTAACAAACATTTTTTTCTTTGTTACTGACACGAGAGCTTTGTTTTGATGATTGGATTCTTTTCATCTCGAAAAAGAAAGGAATCAATATTTTTCCTATTGCAGATGCAATGAAACGATTTTGTTTAAGTATGTTTACAATTTATACCTGTAACTTACCTGTAAAAAGGAATAGATGATTTCATTATGAATAAGGTGTACCTACAAGAGTAAATAAATAAATAAAAGTAAATAAATCCCACTCTTTGAAAGACTTGATAAAAATAAGCAGTAGTGATAGCAGGTGCTTCAGTAATAAAATAAAATTTTAAAAAAATTCATGTAAAAATTCAATCCAAGTTCCCGTCGAAACTATTCTATTTATTCAGTGTAAAATACAAAGAATTCAAATCTAAAACTCTGAATAAATAATAATCAATAATTAAAAATTAATTGATTCAGTGTTATATTATCATTTTTACATTTATAAATAGATTTGATTAATTGTAATCCATTTTTTTCGATATCTTCTTTGTTTGCATCTTTTTCATAAAAAATATGGCTAAATTTGACAAATTTTTATCGTCTAATAATGAATACTTTAATAATGAATACTTTTCTTTCCTTTTCCGGCAAATCCAGATGTTGTTTCGCAACCAGAAAAACAATGCAGAAATGCAACGATATTTTTGAAGGATTCATATTTGAAACTATTAGATGTGAAAAATAGATCTTTTACATTTCCAGAACCTGGCTTGAGAAAATAAATGTCATGATTATTTAAAATTAATTGATTCAAAAGGACCGAAAAAAAAATTTTCGGATTCGAGTTTTTTTCGTTTCTGCATTTTCTGAGAACATTTACCATAGTAATGTTTTTTTTTACACCATCAGAAAGTAGAGATTTCAAACAAAAAGCCCACCGACTTTTTAAAAAAAGCAGATATTTTGATGCGAGAATTTTCGATTGAAAATTAGGGTGCTTTTTCGATATTAAGTCAGTATAAAGTGAAAAAATAAATATTTTAAATCAAAAAAATTAGTGTGTTTGGGACATAAAAAGGTAAGTTTTCACCAAATTTCGTGAAAAAAATTTTTTTTTGTAAAAGAAAAAACAAAAAACTTGGGTATTTGAATTTTTTATATAAATTTTGAGGTTATGTGAAAAAAGTGTAAATACAAACGTTGTAGATCTTATTATTACCTACAACTCTGCCATTTAAGTTTTTTCCATAGGACTTGTAGTTTTGCCGGAAATCGAGATAAACCGTTTTTTACCCTTAAAAACTCACGCCCTTCCACTTCGCGACCTCAGATCGCCCGTAAATTATTTTTCCTTTCATTTTTCTTACATTCTCTTCCTTTTCCAATGGGTTTCATACTACTATTATTTTTTTCACTTTTTACCATTTTCAAAGGCTTCAGCCCTGGTCTAATTACTACTACTGACTGATTCGACAGTACGGTAATAGATTCAATTCCAGATTCAAGTTAGTAAACGAAATTTTCTAAATTATCTTGCAATATGGGTTTTACTGCATGGGTACTTTTGTGCGTCTCCAGATTATTGTGTGGTATCCACAGCACAAATCTAGTTAAAACTGTTCTGTTCTTTGTAAATTATCTTATGGCGACGCATTGATAAACAATAATTTAATCTAAAATAGATCTTCTGTTCTATGCAAACGTGCGCGCGCTAGTTTACGAAAAATACGAAAAAACAGTTATTTTCGTTTATTTTAAAAACTATAATTAATTTTAAAAAATCCGACTGCCATTTTGAAGAATATGTTTAAACTAAAACTCTACAGAATATTTAGAAGCATAAATCTGTTCCATTACTCCCAAAAATGTAAATCTCTGTTTTAAATGAGGTTTCTTTGATTTTTTTTTGTGTTACAAAAATTAACCAACCGTGCATCGCAACTCTCAAAATGAAGTCAATGAAATGAAGAATCAGGATACCAAATATCACTGTTATACGTTTTGCAGTCACTTAGAAAAATGGAGATTACTTTTATTTTTGACTCTGTGTGCAATGTCTGAGTATATTATTATTATTTTAAGAAATTACTAAACATTTTTATCAATACATATAGCTTAAATAATAATTAGAAGAGGTATTTACTTAGAAGGGATATTTACTAACCGTCAACACCAAATAACATTCATACGCGCGTAAGTAGTGTTTTGATTAAAATGTAACAATTATGTATATTGTATATACTTGATGTAGAATGCAACAATAAAAAACTTTATTATGTTTTTACTATATGTTACTCGCTAAACGGAGTCATTTATGGCTCCAAGTAAATTGCTTCTATTTTATTGTAAATTGTAATACTACTCAAAGCATTATTAATATATGTCATAAAAAATATATTATATAAATAAAATGTAATTATAAATTGATAAATAATAAACGGACCGACAGATGGCATACCTACAGTACAGTACCTATAGTATGTAGTAGGTACGATATCCCAAAGTTCTTATTAGTATTCCGAATATCCGAAATGACAAACGGAGCTCTTATAGTCTCTTCAAATCTCCCCGTCCGCCTGTCTGTCTGTTTGTCTCTCTGTTTGTCTGTCTGCCTGTCCGTCTGTTGACTGTCCGTCTGTATATCTGTCCTACCGTCTACGCTTGTTTATATATCAGCTGATTTAATTTATTATCTTTACATTTATAACACAGAGCAAAATTTTGTACAGAGAAAACCAGATAACCCGAAAGCAGAAATAATAAACAAGAAATTCAATAAAGATATTTATTTTAATTTTGTCCGAAATTGAAAGCAATCCTAAGTCATTGCGTGTCCGACACATCTTTGTCCAAGTTTTGTTTACTATTTAATGTGAAACTGTACCGTCCCTTTGTGTAATGTATTTGTCCCTCCAGTGAAAGGACAAAACCGTCATATCACGAAACTCTTTTGTGCATCCCAAAAACTCGACTATTTTATTTTACTTGTCCTCCCTTTAGTACATAGATACTTTAGCTTTTAACCACAACTTTGCCTGCGTGGCCTGTTGAAAGTACATAAATATACTTACACACATGTAATATATTCTATTAAAATAAATGGCATATCTTCAAACTTCAATAACTAATCCAGGATTTCACTCAGGAGCCCTAGGGTTTTGTCTCAAAGATTTTACAAGAGAGTAGAGTTAGAGTCACAGGTATTAAACAACCCAAAGAAATCTATTATTTATACCAAAGAATAACTATATTATTCAGTAGAATAACAGGAGCTCATCGTATAGTCCCTAACACTAGTGGGACAAAGCATCCCTCATTAACATCCGATCATTCTTGACTCTTCCGCCCCCTTAATATAAAGATAAACGCAGTATTCTATTAAGTAATCGGGACCATAGTCTTTCAAATAGCGAATAACACATTCACATGTCATTATGTAAAATTCCAACAAATAAATACAAAAAAACAGGTGGGAATTCTAAAATGTTGGTAAAAGTCTTTTACGTATTAAATTACCAGATTAATTACTGTCGTGTAAAATCTCAAAATCAAGACATGCATATGTGTACAAGTGCTCCGGGAATTACCTAATTATGTCTAACCGTCCATTCTCATTTCGTAACACGTTCAAGTTGGCGTAAATAAATTAATCAAATGTATTCTAAGTATATTCTAAAAGTGAAAATACAAAAGCTACTGAAACGATGTCGAACACGTATTCTCTTAGAGTTTCGTGGTAATTTCAGACAAAATAGTAGTTATTTATGTACTTTTTTAGATTAAGAAATAATAATAGTACATACATACAATATCTTCACGCTGTATCCCTAACGGGTTAGTCAGAAAGGACGGAGCGTCAAATAATAACAATATAATAAATGAATAATAAATGCGCCAGACAAAACACGCCAATCATCTGGCCTCAAACTAGGGCATTATGACAACCAGACGACGACTACTGCGGGCGTCTCCCAGTACACCCAGACTCGAAACAATCTATAAAAGTTCGTTTCCTAAATTGGCCCGGCCGGGAATCGAACCCGGAACCTTCCGTGCTTAGACACAACGCATAAACTACTGCGCCATCGAGTTCGTCTTATTTAATGCTAGGACGTCTCTTTATACTAGCACGTCTCTTTATATTAGCACGGTTGAACCTAAAGTAAAAAGAATACATACTCAAGTGGTTTATACACCGCATTACATATATATATATATATATATATCCATAATTTACCGTTGAACGATTTTATCCCCACGATTTTGACGTCCATGATACAATAGGCAAGCAAAATGCTTCTCTATTCTGCCGTGAGAAAGACGCTTTAACGTCCACGGCATGACCTTATCGTCTACGGAAAATTAAAAAGCGTCTTCATATTATTCTTCCCTATTCTGCATATTATGCTTTCTTATTCTATCGTTGACGTTAAAAGCGTGACGATAAAATCATTACTGAACATATATTTCACGTTCCACTTAATTAACTGAATGTCAAGTGACAGCAAAAGAAAAAATCCTAATGGTAGTCTAGAAATATTTAGTTGCACTGATCTTTGCATAAACCACATAAAGTATGTGCCTTTACTGTGTTTATTACTTCGAATAAATTTGTATAGGACATAAAAAACTTTTATATACAATCTAACTTTATTATATTTCCTTACTAAAATTATTTCAAAAAATATTGAAACAAACGGTCCCACATGTATTATGGTAATAATGTATATTTGACAATATGGCGGGTAAACTCAACATCGACGCCGTCATCATTTGTTCAGGAATAGCAATGAATCAAAAGTTGATTGTTTTACATTCACAATTTCCTCTAAACTATTTTTACTAATTATAAAAATTTGCGTACGTATTTACCCTTTGCAAATAATGGGAAATATTTTTTACATAACTAACGGAAAATTAAGTTTTGAAACTTAAGTTTCTATAAATTCATGAAATATGTGCGCATCCGAAAGTAAATGCAATTTTATCGGCGCAGAAAATAAAGTGAACCTCCATGAAAATGAAATTTTCGTCGCGCCTCCGTCATTTCATTATATATCTAACAAAATATTTTATTTTAACGTGTAACGTAGTTACTTACCGGTGGATGATTTCCCGCGCTTCGCTGCCTTTAAAGTTTTATGCCGTACCAAAACGTCTGCCCGCTAAAACAGCGTGCCGCGTTCTGTTCCTGTACCAGATAGCCAATAATATTTTATACAGTCACCAACGCCAAGAAGTACGCATGCGTCAACCCTACGGCTAAAGACCAATCTCCATTAATAAGCGGCGGTGGTTGTCACAGCGGTTGCGGTAGCGAAAAATGAAGAAACACTTGTAATTTATTAAGAAAAGTTTTACCTAAATATGTTTTTCTCTTTCAATTATCTATTATTACACACATGAATCTTTTATTCAGTTATATAACCTAATTTTCTTTAATTGCGTGTTCAAATAATATTATTAATTACTTAATATTTTCAAAAGCTATATTTCGTGTTCTCTTATATATCAAATTTTGAAAGAACTTTTAATTTACTTATTTACTTAATGAATCTACTATAAAAAAGCAAGCAGGATATTATGAACAACAAAAAAAAGAATGAGAAACTCTTGACCTACTCTATCTAAGTTCAAAATAGCTACAAATACGATGCTGAAAATATTTTGAGTACAAAAAACACCATGAATTTACAAATATACAAAGTAGAGAAAGTATCCCATTAGCATTCCCTTATTTTGAAAATAAAGATACATTTTACCGTATGATGATTGCATTGTAGGTAAATAAAAAAAACACCGTGAATTATTCAAATCAAATGTAATAATATTGGATTGATGCAACACCATCTAAAATGTATTTTGGCTTCACGTTCTATTTGGCTTACAATGAAAATAATATCAAATAAATAGGTAATCGTACCAAAAAAACCTATGACATGAAATAAGAAATCGCGCTTTTTATCAATATACCTTCAATCTCTGACGTCAATGGTTCGTTCACAAAGCAAGCATACAGGTGTTGATTATGCTACTGTACCGCAGCCGCCATGTGCACTTTATAGCTAGAGACCCTCTTTATCTATTATGTGAAGTTAGGAGCATAACATTTCTCTACAGTGCATGATGTTTGAGCTTTTCTCATATCCTGCTGCCTATATGTATTATCTTTAATGTTTGATAAGGATTTAAAGAAGGAGCGTATGTAATGGGTGCTTAAGTAAAAACTTGAAGTCTCTAATCGGAAGGACTTTACGATTGTTTACGCTTTTTTGAAAATGCAATGTACTTAGAATAATATATCCCCCGTATAATTCAGTAAAATTGTTACATTATAATTTATATTATTGCCTTCGGATCCCGAGAACATTGGCAACGAGACAAACCACAATGTGGTTTAGCGTAGCCATATGCTTTTATTTTATTTCGCTTTTGTAATTGTTAAATAAATAAAAATAAAAATATATATAATAATTACATTCTAGATGTAGCACTATTCAGTAAGGCGATCATATTGAATTGACGCGATAATATGTATTGAGGCGTCAATGATAAAAACTTTCGAATAGTTATAAAAAACTAAAAAAGTCTTACGAAACGCTGCATACGCTTTGTGATCGCCTTAGACTTCTGCCATGCAATTCTGTAAAAACTCGAATCGTCCAAGCGAGACTCGCTCAACTATTTACCCCAATTCGCATTCGAACTCATCTGGCCTTCAAATGGAATTCTCTAAACCAAATGTACTAGGAGCGAAGTGAAGTGATCTGGATGCGAGTTTGTTGGGGATTGATTTATGAGTAAACACCTCAGTATTTCGTCTTATTTCATCTGTATTTTAACTTCTGAGATAATTACGTTAAATAGAAATTGTTTTATTTAAATTAGATTGTTCTATTTATCGAAACGTCAAAAACTTATTTTACGATAGTCATTGAGTACCTACAACTGGAGGCGACATACGCGCTATTTCTCATACAACACTGGCATTTTTTGCGGGAGGAGAGGAAAACCACACAATAAGTAAGGTAAATCACTACAACCCACAGTTGCAGCGATTTTCCCATTTAAAAAAGTGGTATCACCAGGATAATTTAATTGATATAAAAAATATGAATTCATCATATCATCATTTTTCTCAATAAAACGTGATTTTTATGACTTACTGATGGAAATATATCTTTGGGTTCTTATAAGATTTATTTGCATAGAAGCGACATTATTTCATAGCACAAACCGACATAATAATTTATTATTGACAACTTCGATGACGCGTAATGTTTCAAACAATAATAATAAATAATAAGGTGAAAAGCGAGTCAACCATTTTTGGTTCAGATTTTTTGTGCGCTTCCAAGTAACCATTGTGTATACATCAGTGTGTGGTATCTAGACAAATAAATAATCAAAGATTATACATTATAATATATATTACCAGATAAGAATTAGAGAAATACATATTTACTAAGTATATTAAATATAAGCACACTTTAATTTTCAATACCTAATTAATAATGAATGAATTTTTTAACAATTTAAATTTACATTCAAAATGTTATAGAGCGTTCCAAAAGATTTTACAATAAATTCAATAATAGACCTGCGCCGATAAACGATTTGTCTTTGGTATAGAGATGCGAATAGGGTTGATGACCGCATGTGTAAACAAATAATAAGTTTGATAATTTAAGTGCCGCCCAGTGCACGGAGAGTGCAGGATTTAGGTGGATATAGTACTAATGGCTATAGTAGACATGCATAAAACCCAGGGAAACTAGGTGGCCATGTCCCCTTATCAAATTTATGTTTGTCGGTTTGTTGATCGTGATCTCTCGATGTTTTTTATAGAGCTTAACCCTTCTCTGGTGGTTGGTGTAGGAGGAGCCAGCAAACAATAATAACTAAACTTTCCAGAAAGCTTGATGCTTGGTACTTTGGAGTATGCGACGTGGGTCATGTAGGCATTCCTAGTTGAGAGGTCATTATATCAATACGTCGTATTCAAGGTGGTCTGGCCTTAAGTTCAGAGGAGTGATGTCGTAATTGATTTACCACCTTCTGTTGCTGTTCTGTGTGTTCTGATGCTGGTGTACAGCTGTCTCTCGCCAGAGGAGGCACAGTGATATTTAATATGATGTATTATTCTCAAATTTAATTGTTCTTGCGAAGGCTAACCTACAATTATATTATAAATCCGAAGATCCTGCCGAATTGTCTTTCTTTAATAATTCAATTGTAATTTTATTTGTAACAACTTAAGGTCTATAATTAAATGTTAGCTAAAAATAGTCTCGCTAGGGAGTGCGTTTACTTCATATTTTCTACAATTCGGCAATTAAAAACCGTAAGGTACGAATTAAAGCCAAATCAAGGTTCATTATCGTATGGTAGGTAAACGTTACGATACGACACTGGTATACAGGTTAATGCAACATATTTGAATGAATCGAAATACGTTATGACGAGTTCGGTAAATCGATTTAGTGAAACGATTCTGAAAAAATATTTTAAAATAGAAAACTAGTAGTTAATACAAAAAATCGTATTTACTTGTGGAATATAATTCTGTCTTTGGCTTGATTAGATGAGGCGAATTTATCGTTGCACCTCCTGACGGTATAAATCGACAATTTTGCGGAGCATTTGACGCAGTAAATTCGATTATAAAAATGGTAACAAATCGATTCAAAACTAGTTTTTATTGTGCGGTAGTTATTTTTTTACTTATACCTTGACAGAGGGGAGTGCCTATGAATCGCGACTCCCGTTATCCGTCCCGTTTTTATCCCCACGTTTTTTCCGTTCACGGTACAATAGGGAAGCAAAATGTATGCAGTTGTATGGAGATGCTTTTATATTTCCTTGCACGATAACGTTTTGCCGTGGACGTCCACCATAAAACGTGGCTCCCTATTAAATCTTCACGGCAATGTTGAGAGCGTAGTGTGTACCTACACAAGTTTCCACTATGTTTCTGTATTGGTAACAACGCAATTATAAAATGAAAGAGAATAATTGGTGCTGAATTGTGTTTTAATAAATTATGCATATTATATTCATAGAGTACCTATAACGGGAACTGCGATTCACAGGCATTCCCTTTTGTCAAGGTATAAATAAAAAAAAGCCATCGCACTATAAAAACTAGTTTTGAATCTATTTGTTACCACTCTTGTAATCCAATTCACTGCGATAAGTGCCCTGCAAAATATGTTATCTTATACCGGTAAAGGTGCAACGAAAAAGCCACCACATCCAATCTAGCCAAGGACGGAATTGTAGGTACTTATTCCATTTCTAAATATAATTTTTCAGTCATATCACTAAATCGATTTACCGAAGTCATCATAGCGTATTTCGATTAATTCGAATATGTTGCATTAATTTCTTCATCCTTCTTGAAAGTCATATCCGTAATGTTTGTCGTACAATAATGAACCTTGAATTGGCTTTAATTCGTACCTTACAATTTTTAATTGACGAATTGTACAAATTGTAACGTAAACGCATTCCCTTAGCGAGACTATACTTTAAGCTATATTTAAAAATTATAATAAAATCACAAAAGAAAGAAAAAATAGCCAATGATTAAGGACTCACGATAGAAGTGAAAACTTAAAATTACGAAATAATGTAAAAAGAAAAACAATAAATATGAGGTATACATGTATAGGTAAACATAGCTGTAGATGGCTTACAGTAGAGTTCTATACAATGTATTTGTATATATGTATAAGCGCGCAACAGCATGTCAGTGACACGCGCACAGCATGTCGGTGACGCTAAATCATAAGATTTTACTCATATAAAATTCGCCGAACGTGCCTATAGAAGTTTTCACTTCAAAAACTACGCACTCTCCATGAAACTATGTCGTGGTAGCATTTAATTTTAGACCTTAACAGATCACAAATAAAATTTCAGTTAAGTCATTTCTACGTATTTCTTAAATCGAGGGAATGTTGCCGAGTCGTTTGTGTGGGAAAGTGTAAAGACGCAATTAAACATTGCATTTGAATATTTCTATTTCCTTGTGGTAGTACTTCTCCTTCCGTAATAAATGAAAGAAATATCTGTATAAGAAATAACACGTATGCCCCCTACCGTTGTAGGTACTCTAGAAACAAACAACGCCGCCATCTTAACGCTTTCGGATCTAGACAACGCTTTTTTGAGTCATCTGAATTTTTTTTCCCCATGCAAAATTCAAAAAATCGTAGATGAGTAATCGAACTTTTGGAAATTGATTTATTTGTGAATCGATTCCTTGAACTGCGATTCAAATCGATTAAGTCGTTTTTTTTTTGGAAACAATCTTTATCCCGATTATAAATTAATACAAAAAATAGAAAATACCAAATTACAAACGTATGTTATACCAGGCAAAATTCTTTCGTTACTTGATTAAGCTGATGGTCTGGTTGCCAATGCCTCAAGAAATATGTACAAAACAAATTCCAGTGTATCGAGATCACAGATTAAAAATATTTTCTTAGCGCTATGTAGTTTTTCTGTTAACGTACCAGCCCGTGGTACGATAACAGGATCCACATCTATCCTTGTAGTCAAAGAGAATGTTAGTTGAGGACTTTTTGGCGGGAACGGGAGAAGTGAGGTTACCATTTTATTTAGATTTTCGATTTTTTTACTTTTTTAGGAGTTATAAAGTACAACTATGACAGTATATTGTGTCTTAAAGTTCTGTGTAAGTGAAAAGAATGGAGGAGATCTAAATAAACATGTGTAGCTGAAGTTTTCGCGCTCTTCAAAGAACTCCTTTTTAACTTCAGTAAAGCCTACTATCACTATACTGGGAAGTGTTAGGGACAGTAATATTTCTCCAGAAGTTATGTCATTAGGCTGATGGTCTTATTACCAATGCCTTATGAAATATAAATAAATAAATAATGAATGTTAATCGACTTTTTTGGCGGGAACGGGAAAAGTGGACTTTTTGGCGGGAACGGGAGAAGTGAGGAGAATTTTATTTAGATTTTCTATTTTTTACATTTTTAGGAGTTTTAAAGTATAAAAATGATAGTATATTGTGTTTTAAAGTTTTGTGCAAGTGAAAAGAATGGAGTAGATCTAAATAAACATGGGCAGCTGAAGTTCTCGCAATCTTCCAAGAAGTCCTTAACTTTAGTAAAGTTTACTATCACTTTACTGGAGTTTTTACGAAAACGATTCTACTTATTAGTACAATACGTGACATTGGCAAATACGTTAATCTGTGCGCTATGCCATGAAGAAAGAAAAAGAAAAGAATGATAATAATTGCCTAAAAATTTAATAAAAATAATTGCGGAAAATCCTAAAACTTATTTTTTTTATAGTTATATAGCTTCGTTTTAAAGGTTTTTTAATAGCAATTTCCGTGACGTTAGCGCACTGTTACGAATTATATTTACATAATGTTACAAACTTTTATTTAATTTAATGTTTAATTCAAGGGTTTAATTCATTATAAATGAATGCAAATCTTCACCTTTTGATCTATATACTTAACTATGTGCATTAGATTACTATGTTCATTTAGTCGTACAGTAGTTGCGCATAAAATATCTAAAATGGCTATGAGACAATCAAGTGATATGACTATATTTAAAGAAACATTGAAGACAGCGAAACAAGTTGTAATATTATCTGGAGCCGGTATTAGTGCTGAATCTGGTATACCGACGTTTCGTGGTGCTGGAGGATTTTGGAGAAAGTATCAAGCTTCTTCACTAGCTACTCCAGAAGCATTCAGAAATAACCCTAGTTTGGTTTGGGAATTCTATCATTATAGGAGAGAAGTTGCTGCCAAAGCAAAACCTAACGCGGTAAACATTTTAGTCAAAAACCTAGTTACCATTACTTATCTGGATATGGTCACAGTGTAATGTTGCTTCTGTGTATGCTCCTGATCACCTAATATTGTACACAGTAAGCTACTGGATTTGTGATAATGGTATTACACAAAAAATTCGTGCTTCAGAAACCATGTTAAACCATTAGTCCAAGGTGATGTTACATATTAACTAAAATAGCTTCTATTTTTATGTCCTCTAGTGGTAAGTTGGCTACTACTGCTGTCCATTGACTAAAAGGCAGCTGAAGAACATATTAGAATTGTAGTTTAGCTTGTTCTTATTTAAAATGTACTTTTCCTTATAATGTCACTTTTTGATCTAATCCTAAATTATATGTATGTGCTATGGCAAATTCTGTTTCACAAATCTGATAAAATGCTGATATCACTGTGTATAGGTAGCACTGATAATTTTTCCCCTGCATCTAATTTCAGGGACATATAGCCATTGCAAATTATGAAGAAAAACATGGTTCAGATAAAAAAATAACTGTTATAACTCAGAATGTGGATGGTCTACATGCAAGAGCTGGCACAAAGAGCTTGATAGAACTCCATGGTAATTTATATAAGACACGCTGCACAAAATGCAAGGAGGTGTTAGTGAATAAAGACAGTCCCATATGTGAGGTATGCTATTAATATTGAACTAAACAATTGGTTATGAAAAACTCATTGTCAATAGAGAATAAAAAGCTAATATGGTTCAACTCTAACCCTTATAATGCCTATAGTAATCATTTATTCTTGGAGTCTATAATTAAAGATAAAACTTAGTTTTAACTTTGTAAATACATTTTGATTTACACAGCATTATTTTTTCGAATATTAACATTCTGAAAAAGTCATATAATAGGGGCATGTAATCAACATGTAATATAAAAATTTATAATAATAGGTATAATAAGGATGGAAACAAATAGGGTTGGTTACATTAAATCAATCTAATGTAACAGTTTCCCTCTGTTATATTCCTATAATATTCTTCCATTTATTACAGGCCTTAGCAAATAGAGGTGCCCCAGATGTGAATATAGTTGGCTCCGATATACCTGTGAAATCCTTACCTCACTGTAAGAAACCATCTTGCAGTGGTATATTGAGGCCACACATTGTATGGTTTGGAGAGAGTTTAGAACCTGCTGTACTTGAGAAAGCTGGTAAAGCCTATAAATTATATAAGTAGTCCATTTCAACACAATTTACCAAAAAGGTGAACAATCTTTTAGTAATAATTAACTCTGTGCATCGGCCTTTAGCTATAGTTTGTAATTTTCAACCGACTTCCAAAAAAGGAGGAGGTTCTCAATTCTGTTGTATTTTTTTTAAATGTTTGTTACCTCATAACTCCGTCATTTATGAACCGATTTGAAAAATTCTTTTTTGTTCGAAAGGATACACTTCCAGATTGGTCCCATTGAAATTTCACTGGTATTGAAGCTTTGGTTTTGAAAATACACCAAATAATGCGACCTGGTTATAACCTTTATTCATTTATATTGACGATTCTCTTGTATGTCATTTGTTAACTATCATTGTCCCCACATGGTATAATGGTAAAGTAGGGAGAAGATATAAATTGGCTGTGATATAATAAATTCAGTCAGTAGAGTCAGTCTTGTGGCGGACAGAGAATACAGCTGGTGGCTGTCGTCTTCGGATTGTAAGAATACTGCTAGGGTGTAATTATGATGCAACCTTTACTCTGTTCGTTTATAACTGATGGATATTAATATGATATTATTATATTATACTGATCGTGAAATGTAAACATGTGTGCCTGACTTAGAAGTTTACGTTAGTAACTAATTAATCTGTGTTGGAGCCACATAACCAACATATCTCCTTAGATAAGTTATATAGCGTGTATTGTTATCAATAGATGATATGATGGTTAAAAATAAATTACAGTAAAGCTCTACTCAAACAGGCGAATTCGCGCTGATTGCTTCAACTAACTTATATAGACACATTCACATTGGCGCGAATAGTCGCATGACTTGCAGCGAATTTTGAGCGGGACGTCGGCGTATAATCTTACAATTGGAAATGGAATTTTTCTTTAGAAAAAGTGAATGATAACTTAATGGCCTAGTGTGTCAGAATATTCATTTAATCGGCAGCAAAAATAAATTTTTATTTCTCAGTTACACTGTACTATAATATTATAGAAAGGTAAATTTTGTCTGTTTGTATGTAATGGACAAACTCAAAAATCACTCAACTGATTCAAAAATTTTTTCACCTATAGAAGCTAAAAGCTACTTTATCAGCGAATATACTGGGCTGTATTTTTTTTTTTTTTTATTTATTTAAGTTCACCAACAATTGTTACACCAAGTAAAACACAGATTTAACATTAATAGTATTATGCTAAGTGCACAATCACTTACAGGTAAACACAGCATGCATTTTTCATTTTAATGAAACAAGACTTACATATTCAGTGAAAATAACAATTGAATAAAAACTTTAAAAAAAATAAAACTTTTAAAGATCTTAACTTACATGAGCTTAACTTAATTGAGCTAGAGTGCCAGGTATTTTACGTCATGTCCTTTTTATAATATTTCACTATGACATACTTAAATGTCACGTCAGAGTCAAAAAATATGTCAACTCTGTGACTTACTTTGTTGAATAGTTCACATAGTCTAGGTATTGCTGATTTGGAACAAAATACTGTTTTACGAAAAGGTGGTACCAATAATTTAATTTCGCCACATGGTTGTCTAGTCGGTATTCTAATTCTGAATTTGCTTAAGAGGCCCGGACAGTCTATCTTAAACCTAAAGACTTTGTAAAGAAACATTAAATCCAACACATCTCTACGTTTTGAAAGGGGAATCATTTTAAAATAGTTAAGTCTATCTGTGTATGAGTTAAATTTAATTGCAGCACCACTAGATCCCATCAGGCTCCACAAAATCTTTTTTGGATGCGTTCGATTCTTAGTGAGTGTGTCGCATAATGAGGTCTCCAGATTACACTGCAATACTCCAAAATACTACGAACCAATGCATTATAAAGGACTATTTTTGTGCTAGGTTGACGAAATTCTCTACCATTACGTATAATGAAACCTAACATTTTAGATGCCTTCTTTATGCATAATTCAATTTGAGCAATGAATGTAAGTTTAGAGTCCAACATGATGCCTAGATCTTTAACGACTTTAACCTCTGTTAGCGCATGGGGTCCTAAACGATAAATAGATGAGATACTGTTAAGTTTGCGTGTATATTTCATGTATGAACACTTATTGGGGTTTAGCTGCATATGATTAAGTTTACACCATTCAATCAAGTTATTAAGATCAACTTGAACCTTATCCACATCTGAAGCAGATTCAATCACTCTCAAAAACTTCAAATCATCAGCGAACAAGAACGGACTGCAATGAAGAAAAATCTTAGAAATATCATTAATGAAAATATTAAAAAGCACCGGCCCTAGATGTGATCCTTGAGGGACTCCAGAAGTAATGTTATGGTAACCAGATTCGAATCCATTGACTACGACGCTAAAAGTGCGCTCTCTCAAGTATGACTCAAGCCACTGTAACACATAACCCCCAAAGCCGTATAACGAAAGTTTTCTTAATAAAATCGTATGTGACACTTTGTCGAAGGCTTTACTAAAGTCTGTATAGATCACATCGACTTGGCCTTGCCGATCCATAGCTTCGAATAAAATATCTGTAAACATTACTAAATTGGTAACAGTAGACCTCATCTTAACGAAACCATGTTGGTGCTCGGATAAAAAATGTGCAAAATAATTCAGGATGTGCGGACACACTAACGATTCCAATAATTTACCAAACACAGACAAAATAGAAATTGGCCTATAGTTGCTTACAATAGTATTATCACCATCTTTAAATATAGGAACTACCTTGGCCAATTTCCATTGACTTGGAAATATACCAGTTTGCAATGATTTATTAAATATTATATGTAATGGAATGGCTGAACTCGACGCACATAAGACAACAAAATAAGGATGAATTTTATCTGGACCGGGCCCTTGGTGCTATCCAATTGTTTAATTTTTGATAACATGGTCTTAAAATCAATCACAATACTCGAAAAGTAATCACTATTTTCAAAGGGTAAGGAAAAGTCACTACCTGAGGTCGAGCCATAAACTTGGTGATTGTCCTCGGCATATACCGATGCAAAATAAGACGCAAATGTGTTACAGATTTCTGGTCCGCTAGAAATCCGCCCACTCACAAGTATTTTATTTTAAAAAAAAATTCTACCCATGCGAGGCCGGGGCGTGTCGCTATGTAAGATAAAATAATTTTTGCAGTTCTTTAGCGTGTAACTGAAAATAACCCAATTCTCAAAAACTACACATCTTTCAGACTGATTTTCGTTGAGTCCTTTTCAAGGTCAACTATCTCTAACTCAATTTTATTCAGAAAAATTAAGGAGGGGAGTGGTCACACTATTAATTTAGAAGCGTATATCTCGGCAACTATTGACTTACATAGAAAAGTATTTTTGAAACCTTTATATAATTTATGAAGACCTATCTAATCTTACCCCATGTGCTTATGTGCACCACTGATTTATTTGCACTAGTTTTTTCTATCTCTCTGTTAAATGTATGAAGTCTAACACTAATATTACTTTCTTAAATTACACTACATCATTGTGTAGCAGTTTATTTTAAGTACCTGTATATTGTATTGTATTGTATATTGTAAAAAATGGTTGTGACATACAGACAGCCAGACAGGTGGACACGACGACATTATAATAATAAGGGTTCCGTTTTTTGCCACCTATTTGATCCTAGCACAGTTATGAACCATCGTCTTGACAAAACAAAAAAAATACAATGTGGGATTTTATGAGTATGACTTCAATCAGTCAAGTCGTCCAGAAGTTACAAAATAACACGCCAACATTTAAAGATAAAGTGCCGTCCCTTATTATAAGTTAGATCCTAGAGATTATTATTGGCAATTGGTATATTGTTTTCATTTTTTATTTATTTATTTATTTATTTGGCACACAAAACAAGTTACAGTCAAAATAAGCAGTACATTAAACATATTGTAAATCTAGACTATGTCTCTAAACATGTATGCACAGACAGCTAGAATTATGAAGAAACAACGGTGAAGGTTATCTAGTATTAGGTAATGATATTATTATCTAACTTTTAGCAAAACTATAAGCAAGTAGTTATACGTTAGTGCTATCAGTATTTTGCAGGGGTCAATTGACCGATGAAACAGAAAGAATTGCTCGGATGTCACTCCTGAATGTATAAAGCTTTGGCTTAAAAATATCAAGGGTGGAGTTTTCGTTGGCAAAATCATTATACATACGGCACATTCTGGTGATAGGATTATAGTATGATGTATTATTAGTGTATACTTGAAGGGTGAAAAGACGAGATGTAGGCTTGCGAGATCTATAGATGATGTTAAAATTTAGAAGAGAAAGAAGGTATGGAGAGTCTATATGTGAGTGCACAATCTTATAAAGTGTTACTAGATCGATATATTTTCGACGAGTGTGAAGAGGTAGTACGTCAAACCTTAGCAAACAGCTATAATACGAATGAAACCCACGACCCAAATGCAATCTAAAACAAAGTAATTTGAGAAATTTGGATTGTAAGCGTTCAATTCTATTACTGTGAACTTCGTAGTAAGGAGACCAGATAACTGAACCGTACTCTGAGATACTTCTGATTAATGAACAATAAAGACTTAAATACGTTCGCTGGCTTTTAAATTCCATTGTACAGCGAGCTATGAAACCAATGAGTTTTGAACATCTGTTTATAATATAATCATAATGAGCTTTGAACGTGAGTTTCTCATCGAAGTATACTCCCAGGTCTCTAATGACAGATTTGCGCTGAAGAACTTGGTTACATAGATAATAATCGTTACACAATTTATTTACCTTGGCAGTGAAGCTGACCACATAGCACTTGTCAATGTTAAGGAACATAAAATTATGATCACACCACTCAGCAACTTTGTCTAAGTTATGTTGTAGGGCTGCACAGTCATTTACATTATTAACGGACATATATAGCTTTAAATCATCTGCATAGAGAAGGCTAGGACATGTGAGGTTATTAACAAGGTCATTAATAAAGACAACAAATAGCAGCGGTCCTACGTGTGATCCTTGGGGTACACCAGATGTCACCGTTACGGGAGCTGAAACATGCCCCTTGATACTAACTAATTGGCTTCTATTGTGAAGATAAGAGGTCACCCATCGAAGCAGACTACCATGAATTCCGTAACCTTCCAATTTTAATTGATGGTAATTTATGCCTGAATTATACTGAGTGATGTTGAAAATATTTTTGGTATACTCTATCCCGTTAGGGCCTAGTTTCTCAACCTGGGGGTCGCGTTTGTTATTAAAGGTAAAGGAGATCGCCGTCTTAAAATAAGACCTATCCTATATACAAAAGATTCGTTTATTAAAGGAATGCATTTTAGTCTAGTGTTACAAAATTAAAAATTACCATGTAATAACAACATGAGCAAATAAAATTATAGCTTACTTTGTTTAATTACAATAATTAATCATGAACATTAATTAATTAATGTGATGGTTGGCTTTGTTTCTCACATAAAAGTATTTCTATATGTGGATCATGTTTGCAAACACTCATAAGTAAATTAATTATTTTCCGAGTGATAAGTAATAACAGACAATTTCTGTATTTAGTTTTCAAATCCACCATAGATGGGAAACCTTTTTGGCACAGGTAAAAAGTAGCAAAAGCTATCGATGTTTTCAAAGCTTCCATACTCACGTCGTCGTGCAAGCCAAAATTTATCTATATCTTGAGAAAAAATTCCAGTTGTAAAGTTTTATCAGCCGATAGTTCAATGAGTTATTTGTGAATCGCAGTTCGTAAATTGGCAGCTGCAACTTAATTTTCATCAAATGGATTGAGATCGCATCATTTCGAGAAATCATTGTTGTCATCTGGAAAATATTTTAGTAACTTAATCTTTAATTCACCTATAAGCGTTTTCATGCTTTCAAACAGGCGGTCAATAGCTGAATTTTCTAAATTTTCATTTTTGTTAATATAAACAGAAGTTGCAGTAAATGCATCAAAATTTCGTTTTTCAAGGCGTATAATCCAAACACTAAGCTTCTTTATAAAAGCATTGACTTGTATCTGTCATAAGTAAAACGTTTTTGTTACGGCCTTGTAAACTTGTATTCAAGTCATTAAAGTGTGAAAATATGTCACTCAAGTAAGCCTGGGTAATAAAGATTCTTTATACATATACATACATACCTTTACGCTGTATCCCCAACAGGGTAGTCAGAGGACTAAGATCTCTTTATCTTTTATAAAAACGGACTGTTTTTATCTGTAAAAAAGATTTTGAATTCATCTCGCAATTCAAAAAGCCTTGTTAAAGCTTTTCATCGCGACAGCCATCTCACTTTAGTATGGAAAAGCAGTGAATTGTTCTTGACACCCATTTCTTCTCAGAGTTTGGAAAGCAGTGTAGTTTGCAACGGTCGGCTTTTAATAAAATTATAAATAAACTATTAATTAAAGTATTATTATAATTATAATTGCATAGTGAAGGGGTCGCAAGACTTTATACTTAACTTTTTGGCTTTTTCATGGGTCGCGACATAAAAATGGTTAAGAAACAGTTATGGATACAGTGTGAAGATGTATATT
Source organism: Zeuzera pyrina (assembly GCA_907165235.1). Lineage (NCBI taxonomy): Eukaryota > Metazoa > Arthropoda > Insecta > Lepidoptera > Cossidae > Zeuzera > Zeuzera pyrina. Next base: position 19,631,974 of record OU015624.1, read on the forward strand.
TTCATTTTAGTTCAGTGTGGTAATTATGCAACATACAAAAATAAAAAATAAATACAATCAAATTTATTTCAGAGTCAGCAATGTCAAGTTGTGACGTGTGTCTCGTAGTGGGCACATCGTCCGTGGTATACCCCGCCGCAATGTTCGCGCCTCAAGCAGCCGCGAGAGGCGCAGTCATCGCCGAATTCAACATAGAGTCTACACCAGCTACACCGGACTTCCATTACTACTTCGAAGGTCCATGCGGTACTACACTGCCAGAAGCATTATCAGATTAAACATGTATGTCAAGGTGTTTGAATATATTCAAATAATTATGCATACACTAGACATAAAACAAGTCCCTAATAACTTGGTGCAAACCTCACTACTTTTTTAAATATTTACAATCACTGCTAGGGGAAATGGAAGTTCTTGATAATAATCGCAGACCAGTAAGCTGTAAGCCTATAGAGGACGCTCTGAGTGGTATAATAATAAAATAAACATGTCAAAATGTTGCGAGGTGATTTGATTGATTGAGATCACATATTTGAATATTTGAGAGCGAAACAGTAATATTTAAATCTGTATGAAGGAAATCGTTAGGAACATATTATTAATATACATAATATAGTACAATTGTAACAGATCACAAGCTCTAGACCTGCGTTTCCTAACCTGGGGTTCCTTGACTCTTGGGGGACCACAAATTTATTTTTTACAATAGAATTACGTTCAAAAGAATAATAGTAATATGGATATGGTGTTTATCAGAGATGTAAGATAAAAATAATTTCACAATAATGTCAGGAAATATTTATTCAATTTTATTAACAAATGTACAGACATCATATGTATAAATAGAGAGCATTCAATATGGAATAAATTATATAAATCTGTAAATAAATGTTATTACTGTTACTATTTTTTTTCTTTGTGTCGTGAAAAGAACTTTGCTATACTTCCCATTGTTTGTCCGAATAAACAGTTGGAGATTAGTGATTTCTGTAAACAAAATAATATATTATATGATGGAAAGTCAAAAGTTATAAAAAGTTGTCAATAAGTTAGTAATCAATAAAATTTGTTAGTACAGATATTTCTAAGTTTGGAATCCTGGTTTCTGGCCAAGTCTATTTAGAAAACGATCCTTTTCAAAATTACTTGGAATTTGTATGTATGTTAATTGACTATCTTGTTTACTGCAGTCTATAGCGATAGATGAATCCACATATTTCCTGTCTAAACGACTTCTATCACAAATATATAACAAGATACACAACCAGCGTTCCAAAAACGTCCGAACCAAATGTGCGCTGCAATGAGAATTTTAGCGCACTCTGTCTTAGTAGTAATTTGCGAACACTAAAGGAAACATGACAAAGTGCTCCTTCAAAAATTGTAAAAATGACACGTCTAGAACGTTAAAAAAAGATGGAGTTTCTTACTTTCGGTAAGTAATTAGGATTATTTTATTTACGTGTTCATTATTTCGTTATAATAATGTTATATAGCTCTTTTTTATTAAATTCATAATAATATTTTTCAAATGACAGCTACATATTACAATTAATTATACGATCGTGAATAAGACATTGAGAACCATACTGCCGCGTTCACATTTCATTTATTCGGATTATACTTTTATCTCTGTTCTAAAATTATAGAATGGAGTTTTTAGTCTTACATTTTTATTTTTTTTAATATATTTTTGGTGTCGAAATTTCAATTATGACTAGTATAAGATTTATTGCTAATTATAAATTTTAATGTACTTTATGTAATTATGTATTCTTTCATAAACACTGCAAGTTATTGCAATATTTTTCTCGAACATATAAAAAAATATATAGCTTTCCTCGAGATCCTATTCGATGTGAAAAATAGACTAGTATAGAATAGAATAGTAGCACGCCAAAAATGCGATGAATACTTCATACCAAATGAACGAAGCGTAGTTTGCTCTGATCATCTTTTAGAAAGTGACGAATAGTCACAGCGAAAGGCTTAAAAAGGCTACACAATATTACGTATTTTACTTAAACCTGCACTGCATTTCTATTTGACAGTGTTATTATTTGTATTGTGGCATTATTAGAAGATGCCACTAAATCGTTTAAAACTAAAATTTTAGATCCTTTAATTGTTTTTTATCAAAGTTAAGATTTCTAATCATGACATATTTCTCTGATTACCCCGTTAGGGATACGGCGTGTTAATATGTATGTATATATTAAATAATGACTAGCAGGCGATTTCCCATTGAAAAATTAAAAAAATATCAGCACTTTATTGCGACTTCACTCTGTATTCCTAGATTACGTCATTGCCTGATATCCAACGTTTTTCCCTTGTCTCGCCTAATCTAAATATTATTCTTGTCACATCCACGTAACAAACCAAAATGATGTAAACAGCGATGGAAATATATTACGTGAATTATACTTTAAGCACGAAACGTAAGTTTTTTTTGACAAACTTCGTTTCAAAGCCTTACAAGGATTTAAACGAGCTTTTACAACTTTATACCTTTAAGGTCTACTTTAAATTAAAAGAATATTACCAATAATACTGTAAGATGTTCAAAATGTATATGTCAATTCGGACAGTAATTATGTATTTAGATTTTAAAGAAATTTGTGAATTATTATTTGTGATCGAAGAACCAAAAATAAAAAAATATTAATAACAATGCTGCTCCCTCCCTTTTTCTATTCTTACATTGCGTCTGAATATGTCATCGTCTGACATGCAACATCTTATTCCTTGTCTAACATTATAATTTCTATGTGTCTTATCCTTGTCACTGTCATGTAACAAATTATAATGACGTAAATAGCGAAACAAATAAATTACGTGAATTACACTTTAAGCATGAAGCGTAAGATTGAATTTTAAATATATTTTTGTTAACAAATATCGTTTCAATGCCATGGGAGAATCTTTTACAACCTTTATATGCATTGACAGTAAAGTTTACTTTAAATTAACACAATAATGAGATAATACTATACGATATCATGCGGTATCACAAATCAGTAGTGCTGCCTCTGTTGAGCAATCAACGAACTAAAAGCTACTGCTAGTGGTAGTACTTCTGCAAAAACATTTTTTGGCGCCATAGTATCTTAATCGCACAAACATCTTACGTGACGCCAATTTCAAACAACCGTCGTGCAACTGTAGCGGGCTGTCGCTATCTACAAATTATTATATAATAACCTAACGGTACTTCTCCAGATTGTGTGGCATCCATGATCCATACAAGCTTAGCGCCCATTTGGGGAAGATTATAATACTAATATTGCTAAACTACTAAATACATAACTTTAATTTACTCCAATTCCCATTGAGGGGGGACAGAACATCGCAGCACATGTAGACAAGTATTTAGGCCCTTAGATGTCAAAATAGAACCAATAAGAGCAGGTTGCTTGTTACTAGAGACCCTATAGTTACTGCCTGGCACTCTGAATTCAGTGTTTATTGGAAAAGCCATATTATTATTATGTTTTTTTTTTTATGAAAAGAGGGGGAAAATGAACAAGCGTGTGACCTGATAAAAAGTGATCACCGCCGACCATGGACACTCAACGTTTTGGTAATCACGGGTGCGTTGCCGACCTTTAAGGGAAGGAGGGGGATGGGGGAGATGGGCCACCGGCACTCACTCTCCGAACGAAACACAACAGCAATAGATGCTGTTATTTCACGCCGATATTCTGTGAGAAGTGGTATTTCACCGGACGAGCCAGCCCAATTCGTGCTGCAGTGCAACATGGCTCTACCACACATAATAACTGTTCAATAAACCCTAAGAATAAACAAATATTAACAAATGATTTAATTAGCGACAATATTTCAAACAAATCAGCTTATAATTATTAGTCTATTCATCCTAAATATAGTTTTTCTGTTCTACAAAAAGAATAACTTGTCTATCTTAATTAAAGACAAATCTTAGATAACTCATAATATTAAGTCAACACATAATGAGTCACAATTTCAATATTCGCACTGCTAAATAGGTGAAATGTAGTGGTTGCCAGACTGACTAAAGGGTTTCTAATCTATACCAGGTCCTTATAATAAGCCCTTGACTATTACGTCTTGCGGGGGAAGGAAAACTGATAAGCTGGCAGATTTTAGTCCCTATATTTCTATCTAACTTTAAAAAAAGGTGTTTTCAATGCCTCTACTTTCTGCGATGTCTCTGCCATTTGTGAACCAATTTATATTTTTCTGTCCCACAAACTAGCACAATACAAAAATTTTATAAATTAGATTACAACACTTACTTGTACAAATGAGGGTAACGCCGAAACAGTTTGACTTCTTGAATATCTCTCGTCGACTAACAACACGCAAGCGTAATCATTCGCATGTCTCACTGCACGACCTACAACAAAATCTTAAAATTATTTGATTGGAAAAATTGTTATTTTCTTTATTTTAACTTTATTCACAGTTTAATTAAAACTATAGGTCGCCTTGTAGTCGAAATTCGACCGTAAATATAAACTTATAATGTAAACTCTTTGGCGACAATCTACTCTGTGCGACTGCTTGATCCAAGGAGATTACATTACTTAAGATCACAAACTATTATGAGTTTGACATTGACAGTCTTTTTGACAGTGGCAGTATGAACGTAAACAATGAACGTTTTATTTAATGTATGTACTTATTTGTAACACATATTATATAAAAATGTTAGCTTTCTCCAGTACTCGATATAAACTTTAAGTGTACCAAATCTCACACTCCTCCGGTCGCGCAATTTTTTTAAAAAGGGAACTAAAGTTTTCGCTTCACGTATTAATAAATAGAACATCAAAAGGTAGTGGTAGTAATGCCTGAATTAAATATGCCCATAATAAAATGAAACTAATGTTACGGTTGGACCTTATGCCTAAGAAATAAGGTCGATTTTTAAATGGAGCTAGACGCGTAACTTTTAGTGCTTATATCTCGAGACCTAGGCTTGGCAGATTTATGAACTAAAAACGCATTGCTAGGTTTAAGATCTACTGTCGAATGGTATAAGCAAAATTAAGAAAGAAAAACAAAACTTGATGACGTGTCATATACCTATGACTCATGCAAATAAGCGGCGTCGAGAATAATGTCGAATTATTGTTAGCGAGCGATAATGAACTAGAAAGTTCCACCCTCTTTATTTGTATTCGAGTTTGCTCTAGAGGTATCCGCCCTCATTTTATCGGACTATAAATAGAGCTCCGTGCCCGCTGCTGAGTCAGTTTCTCAACTATCGATCAAGGCGAATTACGAAGATTCCCAAATGTATTAAAAAACGTCGTTCGATTCACTTGCGGAATTGTCATTTCCATTCGTCTCTTGGAACTCTTGAAGAAATGACATACTTTCCACACTTGTATCGAACTATTTTAGTCGCGTCTTGGGATGAGTAAATTTTGATCATTATTTTCAAATACAAAAGGGTGTACCCTGAAGTTTCCTATGCTTATTTTTTGTACACTGGTGTATATAATTTAAATAAATATAGCTTTGAAAAGTTATCAATAAAGTCGAATTTTCGAATTTTGTCCCTCTAGATTGGCCAAATCGAATCCTGTGGATCAAGCCAAAATAAAAGGTAACCTGGTTAGGTTACCTTTCGGTTATCGGTGCTGATATAGTTAGGTTATCGCGGTTGCGATAAGTTCCCGTGTCGTCACAAGTTGACAAACATTTTTTTCTTCACAGAGACAATAATAGCTTATCATTGTAATCTTACCTATACATTGATTAACAGCCTTCATGCACAAGTTCTCGTAATATAAACTGCCTGCATTGGCACCTACATTTCTGTTCAAATAGTTCATTTTCTCTTGTAACTCAGGTGACTTCACATTAGGATATGGCATACCAATTATCATTACACATCGACCTAGGTCATCACTGAAATAAAAAAATATTAATATACAGCCTTTTACGAACAGAGTTGTGCAACGAATGCTCCTGTATAGGCAGATCAATCGAGCAGCGAACGACCGCGGCCAGTGGCCTAATTGTCTAACTTTACTCGTAATCGCAATCGAAATTGATACTGAAGGCGATCACGTTTAAAGCGATTACGTTTGGTAAAAATAAATGGAATTGTGTATGTCACACGGACAACAGCTAATCGCCATCGTCTTCAATTTTATCGACTATTTATAAAGAACGAATGAAGTATTATACAACTAAATCGTCAATTAACTCATGTTATTGATTTTTCAAGCGCAAACTTACCTCTTCATTTTATTCCTCTTTTTGAATGACAGTTGACATTATATGGTTATATTTAGATTTCGACGTCTTTATTATTTATAAATGTCTACCTAATTTAATAATTGAAAGTACCTATTTTTTATTTATTTGCATAAGTTAAAAGTTTAATTACGCTGTTTTAAATCAGTACTTAAATTATTAAAAATGTCAGCAAAAAGAAAAGTTAGCGACCAAGAAATCGCTCGCTCGCAAATTGAAGCTATGGAGAAAGACCAAACAGCGTGGTCGGTTTCCACATGGAGCTTAGAGCAATGCTACTATTATGTGGAATGCGATTGCTGCTAAGTTAAATGCTGTTGGCGTGGATGTCACGAAAGAAGGCGAAGAATGGCGTAAAGTAAGTAACGTATATTTCTAAACTTGTGAATTTAATTACAAAGCATTAATTGCGCTAAAAATTCCTTGCATATTTTCTTGCTTAACATTTCAAAAGTAAGCGATTGACATGTTTCATTCTTTTCTTTAGTTTGGGCATGATCTGAAATATACATACATACATACATATCTTCACGCCGTATCCCCAACGAGGTAGTCAGAGAGGACGGAGCGCCAAGCGTCGCGATCCTTACATAATACTTCTTTCGCTTCCTCAAATGTATAATAGAAATATAATATCAGAAAAAAGTGTCCTACACATGCATGCTCTTAGTACTGGTGATGGTCTTCCACAGAAACTACTCACTTAGCTAGACAAGCGAATATTATCTATAATTGGTAAAATAACAATGTCTAATATTGAAAGTGTCCGAATATCTGTAAATGGAAGGTTCGCTTTAACTAATTTCAATTCAAATATTAAATTAGGGAATGCGATTAATGGCACTATTAAATTGGTGAAAATAATATTAAAAAAATGCTATTTATCGCTGTAATAGAAACACTACATATTATGTTATACAGATATACTATATTGCAGATTGATGAAATGCCTTCACAGGGGATGTCGAAGGTTTCTTTGGCATTAGCAAGAGTATAAAATAGAGCTTCTGCACTTAAGATATATTTGAAAAAATAAAACTGATATAAAAAATTGTAAAACTAACAATATTTTACATAACAACAAATTAATATTATTTTGTATTTTGTAGCTTGATGAAATAATGCTGTCGCAGGTGTTAGTAGAAGCGAGAAAAGAAACTGTAATTCACACATCTACGGTACATTTAAAAAGAAATTACGTAAACGAAAAATAGTAATGTTAACAATATTCTAGTATACATGGTTTTACACATTCTTGCAGATTGACTATTTTGATCCAGTAACGCCGAGCGTAATACAATGACACAGACAACGCAGAGTTTGTAAGTGTATTCATTATTGTGATATAAATTTTTATTAATCAGAAACTCATTGGTCAATACGCTTATAGTGGGAGTTAAAAACCACGACTTACGCGGAAATTAAAACCATTGAACCACTCGACCACAACAACTGTGATGGTATAATATATGAACAGACACATCTAAATTAATATTCTTTTGCAATTTTATTCCATTTTAAGCATAATATATCTCCTCTCATATAGACTTACGCGGAAATTAAAACCATTGAACCACTCGACCACAACAACTGTGATGGTATCATATATGAACAGACACATCTAAATTAATATTTTTTTTGCAATTTTATTCCATTTTAAGCATAATATATCTCCTCTCATATAGAAGAAGATATGTTATGTTATAAGATATCTGCCTGTAAAATGTCATCAAAATAGGTGAGAAATGAGTCTTGACTAATGAAGGAACAGACGGACGAACGTGACAAAATTAGCGTAGCGTTTTTGTCATTAAAAAGCGCAACCCTAGAATAATTTACATTTAGAGACTTACTATAAGAGAAATTATAAGAGAAAACAATTTTATTTCAGACATTTGTTCAGCAGAAGCTCCTCCTACTTGGGATCACATCATCGAGGAGGACGACTTTGCGTAGAGGCCCAGAGTCAGAATTATATTAGATCGCTATTTGAATAAGCCCATATTATTATCATCCTAAATAAAAATAAATATTTAATTGTTGTTTTATTTCTAAGTAATGACAAAAAGTAACTTAAAGTAATCAATGTTGGAAACAATGTATGTTAAACAACTAATTAGTAATTAGGTGTTTAGTTTAAGTTCCTAAATTATTTTTTTATCTTTAAGGGTTAATTAATGATTAGATACTTATGTAAAATAAGATTTTTATATCTAAATTCACTACTAACTTTGAAGTTTTGTGATAATGGTTAACAATATTGTAACCATAATGAATTAATCGCAATCGAAATCATTTAATACGATTACGAGTGTCAAAATCACTACGCAATTGCAAAGTTTTCAACTTAATATGGTGTCACGTGGTATCGATAATTCTGTCATTCGGTCACAAACGTAATCGTTGTCGCGGGTGATTTCGATTATGTTTGGTGCGTTAGACAATTCGGTGGATACAACTGACAACGTCAATTGCCTTCAAAATACTGATATCGATTACGAGTGGAGTTAGACAATTAGGCTGCTGAACGTGTACCTACAAGATTTGACCCGGGGAATCCCGGGGCATCCCCTTAACAGTCGCGTTACTCGGTAAGATGTTTGTTTTGTTATTTGTGTGTAAGATACGTTTCGAGCCTTCATTATATTTATGAACTGCGAATAGAAATTATTAACAGTGTATTTCGTATTTTTGACGTAACAATTTTAATTATTATTAAAGACTACATAAAGACACCAGAAAGTCTTATGTGGAACTAATTTAGTGAAATTGACACGAATACGGCAGTTTAAAGTTCTGCTCCGACTCCGACTTCGATAAATCAGATTTAAAACCTTCGGCTCCGACTCCGAATCCGAAATACCCACCTCTGTAACATCCCTAGTCTATATAGACCGTACAATAATATAATAATCCTATAATCCTAATATATGGGCGAGATGTTCACGAGAAAATTTTAAACACATGAGGAATAGGTGAGAGTAGAAAAATATGAAAGACTAACGCGATCGTATATTTAAATGTTATTCGGTCTCATTTAATAACTTAATAATTACAGTCCGGCTGCTGAAAGAATACTTTCTCTTGCTGAGATACAGCGTGAGGATATAAGTGTATGTACATATGTATGTATTAGCTTGGAAACAAGACACCACCGTACTTGCGTACACCTAAGCAAACAGTCAAAACAAAATACTGACCTAAAATTGAGTCCTTCACTTAGCTTTCCCCCGACGACGCTTAACAACAGAGCACCGTTGCGACCACAATCACTATTCTTCACAGCAACACCGAATTTATGTAGTACCTAAAAACCGTCAATTAAAATTTAAAAAAAAGTGTTAAAGCTCATATACCACTAGACGCCAAAAACTTAAACAATGGTCTTTTTCTACTTCTTTTCTTTTATATACTGGTAATTTGTTTCATATCGGTTACAAACAATTTTGCCATTCTCATGTAAAAACGAATGTCTTTTATGTAAAATGTCGGTCGTCCCCAGTAAATTAATAGTGGGCTTTACTGGAATTAAATAAGACTTCTTGGAAGAACACAAAACCTTCAGTTTCCATGTTTATTCAAGTTTCCAATTCTTCAACACTTGCACAGATACTATCCTTACAGATTAATTAGTTACTCTATCACTTTTGTACTTAAAACTCCCAAAGTGCAAAAAAAGAAAATCTAAGGAAGATGTAAACCTTTTTTCTCCTGTTCCCGTCAAAAAATTCTAAACAATGGTCAAAAAGTGGTTGTACATATTTATGCAACTTGCTAATTCTCCAACACTGGCACAAAACTAACGCATACTATCACTTTTGTGCCTAAAAAGTAAAACTTAAAGTGCAAAAGAAAAGAAAATCTAAGGAAGATGTAAACTTTACTTTTTTTTTGTTCGAAAATTGTCTTTGGTCAAGATGTTTTCTTGGTGTATACCTAAGTCTTAGGATCATACTGGATAAATAAATCTTTGAAGGCAGAAAATCTGATCTTGACGCTTTTCACATATGGGTTTTATTCAAGGTTACATATATCTAAGGAGTGCACAATTAGAACTAAATAAACGATCCAAAATCCGTGACCTTGAACTGGCACCTATTCCACTACATACATACACCTATTCCACTGCACACGTACACCTATTCCACTAGTGAAGCACTTGTCATAACTATTATATGTTATATAAAATATAATATATCTAAAACGAAAAATTTAACGCGATAATCTTTTATATTGGCCGGACGTCAAAATGAAAGGTAATCGCGTTAAATTTTCCGTTTTAGATATATTTCATATTTTATAATGCAACGTGAAAATTTAAAAGGTTATAACTATTATATGTGTTCAATAATCACAAATAAGTGCTAATTCGTTGTTGCGAAATGGCACCCAATGATCTGCTTACGGTTTAAATTGTGTAAATTTAACTGCTTCACTATTGATTTAGGCGACGCGATGTCTTCCTTTTTTTTACATCTGTGGCAAAAAAATTAAAATTCCGTTTTACCTGATCAACTTCAGCTGCAGACTTTGGTTCTCTAAAAACTGTTTTCTTCTTACTAATTGCTTCTATAATTTTATTATTCTTCAAATGTTCGTATACTGTCTGCTCATAAGAGTAAGAGGGTAAAAAACACACCACCCCTCCAGGGACTATACTGCAGATGTTTCTGAGAATTCTACCAACTTCGTTCAACTGTAAAACAAAATATAATGTAAATATCTAAAACGGGAAATTTAACGCGATTATCTTTTATTTTGGCTTGACGTTTTGACCGAGTTGCATCGGCCGTGGTCTCAAGCAAAAAGTCACGAAACGTCAAGCCAAAATTAAAATGTAATCGCCTTAATCGTATTAAATTTCCCGTTTTAGATATTTATTTTACAATACAACGCAAACGTTTTAAAGTTTATTATAATGAGGTAACAAAGACCACTCGACTTACCGCGAACAAAATATAAATGGACAGTTGCCCGATTATATAAAACAACCAGGAACTTCTTGGCGGGTATGGGAGAACCGGACAAGTCAGGTTGGCATTGGCATTGTTTAGATTTTCTACTTTTTGCGTTTTTGAAAGTTCTATAGTACATACAAAAGTGATAGTATATCGTGCATTAAAGTTCTGTAGTGCAGCAGCAGCAGTAGGCCGTATGTGCAGCTGAAGCTTTCGCGTTCTTACAAGAAGTCCTTTTTTTAAACTTCAGTAAAGCCTACTATTGCTTTATTGGAGGAGTGTTAGAAAGTTAGATATATAAAAAAGAACGATTTTGACAAAAGACTTGATTTATGGACAAGGAAGATGAATTTTTAAACATCACACAAGCGCTATTTTAATCTGATTAACTAACACGGAAGGTCCCAGTAGAGAAATATTTTTTTACAGCAGACCCTTGCAAGCAGAAGAGAATCGGCTGAGACAGTGTTGCCGACAGGTTACTAGGTATTATTTATTTCCGGCACTTTTATTTAAAGTGAAGTATACATTTTGTTTCCTATTTACATTTTTTGTGTTTTAGGAAGTTTTAAATTACAATAGTAGGTATATTATGCATTTAAGTTCTGTGCAAATGAAGAAGAATTGTCAAATTTCATAAACATGTACAGCTGAAGACATTGCATTCTTTCAATAAGTTATTTTTGATTTCAGTAAAGCCAGCTATCACTTTACTGGGGGATTACAGGGATAAGAAAAGTATATGGTTAGAATGATGGTTTAGTTGCAAATGCTTTAAATAAAAAAACATTATTTATTTCTTGTGGTCTAGCAACTCCGACATTTCCGAAGTAATATTTATGTATTTAAAAATTTAGTTTAGAAACATAAAGTCTGAAGAGTACTATTATTGTTAATATACATACCAAATCGCACTTTATCCGATTCTCATAGGAAAAGTTTAAGGTCATATTACTGGGCCCTTTAGACAAACAAATTGCTAGCACATTATCGGGAGAAACTACATGGTCACATTTGACTACGTTCACTTTATCAACTTCGTTTATATTGCTTGTTAAAAGAGCTTGAAATTCACTAATGGGCTCCATTGTACCACCTGCTACTATTACCTAGAAGCAAGAAAAATGTATCATATAGTCATAACAGATAAGGTTCATTTTATATTCAATATTTCATGTTTCTAGATGCAGATCTGATTTGGTGTATGAATGAATGCTAATAGCTTTATCCATACTATAGTCTTGTTTTCGACAAAACCGTTTAGTTTATCATGTCCTTCAAGAATGGCAAGTATTATGTGATTACCTTCGATCACAAATAAAAAACTAGATACAAAATCAATGCTCCAAAAATGTCCGAACCAAATGTGCACTCAAATGAGTATTTGAGTGCACTTCTGTTTTAATAGTATTCGAAAACGTTAACAGCGAACATGTCAAAGTGCTCCTTAAAAAATTGCAAAAATAACTCATCTAGAACGCTAAAAAAAGACGCTAGTTCTTATTTTCGGTTAATAAATAAATAATTTTATTTACGTGTTCATTATTTTATTATAGTAATAAAAAAATGCTCTATTTTATTAGATTCGTAATCATATTTTTAAATATTGCCTGACAGTGTATGTCTTATCCATGTCACTTTCACGTAACAAATCAAAATGACATAAATAGCAACGCAAAGAGATTATTTAAATTATACATTATGCACGAGACATTTTAAATATTTTATTTAACAAACTTCGTTTCAATGTCATGCAAGAATCGTTTACGAGAGTTTATAACCTTATGGTTTGACAGTAAGGTCTATTTTAGATTAACACAATATTGCCGATAATACTATACGATATTAAAAATATATACGTCAATTCGGACAATAATTTGTTTAAATTTTATAGATTGTGAATCTAGTTCTTTATTTGTGATCGAAGGTGATTACCCGTTATTTGTGGAACTAAAATACAATTGGACATAAAATTCAAATTAGCATTTTAAGTGAATAGTTTCATGTGAACTATTTTCATGAATTACCGCAAAAGCAGATATAATTTTTAGAAACTTTCATGTATTTTAATTTTTGTATGAAATATTATGAATTATTAAAATCGTAGAACAAAAGTTATTGAGGATAATGTTTAGAATAGAATGTTACGAGGTTATTAGTATTTTTCGATTAATCCTGTATATAGGTATAATTATTCTGTCGAGAGGACAAATGTTTTACATTCGCTGAAGTTTTTAAGATTCTAGATGTAGTTTTAGAAGTAAGAGGGGGTCGGGTGAAGTCGAGTTAATGTACCCGATTTGCCTCTATTTTCCTAAGAATATTTTAAATGTTAGCTAATGCGGTATTCGTCGCTTTGGAGTTCAATGGACCTATTACCACACAACTAATATTTTGAGGAAATGAAGTTTACATAAATATTGCCCTACTTTTGAATTCAAACCACTACTGCTTATAAATGGATATCATTTTCACAGGAAATTCTTGAAAATTGTACAAATATGAAATAAAACTTATCAAAAGCTAAACTAATTTCAGAATTTTGTAACTTAGAACTATTGACCTACACTTTTTTATGATATAATAATTTTTCGCGTGAAAAATTTGAAAATACATTCAGTCAAGAAAGTATCGGGAATAGATGATTTGTTTATGGTCCCAAATTCAATTTTTTGTTTCTTTTGTTGTTGTTAGATTGGCACAACTGTTTTCCATTTTGGCGCGGAGTTTGAGTTGCATCTGTTATTTAGATTAAATACAGTGCTGTTTTTAGTTATGTCATTCTAGTGTATATTGCGAATTTCGTATTGGACAAAAACATCGAACAAAGAGTTTGTCTTAAATTTTGGATCGCCAATGGAATTTCGTGTTCGGAGTCACTGAAAATGTTACAGAAGGCTTACAGTGAATCGACTTTATCAAAAACACGTGCTTATGAGTGGTACAAAGCGTTCAAAAGCGGTCGAGATGTGATGGAAGATTTGCCTCGCTCTGGTAGACCATCAACGTCTGCAACTGAAGTTAACATCGCAAAAGTGAAGGAAATAGTGACTGAAAATGCTCATTCAAGTTTGAGAGAGATAGCCGCCGAACTTTCTGTGTCTCACGAGTCGATCCGTACCATTTTAAATAATTACTTGGGTATGAAACATGTTGCCGCTCGGCTAGTCCCAAAAGACCTGAATTTTCTTCAAAAACACAATCGCATAAGAGTCGCTGAGGACATGCTAGAACGAGTCAATTCCGACCCAACATTCATGAAACGCATTGTTACTGGTGACGAGACGTGGGTTTACGAGTTTTACATGCAAACTAGTCAACAAGCTTAGGAGTGGCGCCTTACAACTGAACCGAACCGAAAAAACCACGCCAAAGTCGATCAAAAGTCAAAGTCATGTTGACTGTTTTCTTTAACTATCGCGTTGTTGTGCACTCGGAATTCTTGCCGGAAGGTTAAACGGTAAATAAAGAATATTAAAAATTCGACGAAAATGGCTAGATTTGTGGAAAGAAAATTCTTGGATTTTGCATCACGATAATGCGCCTTCGCACAAGGCCATCATTGTGAACGAATTTTTGACCAAAAACTCAACAAATACCATCGAGCAACCACCTTATTCACCAGATATAGCTCCAGCCGACTTCTTTCTTTTTCCTAAACTCAAATTACCACTTCGTGGCACCCGTTTTCATTCGGTAGAAGACATAAAGGAGAATTCGCGGCGAGCACTGAACTCAATTCCGGAAAAAACGTTTAAAAAATGTTTTAATGATTGGATTATTCGTTAGCGTAAGTGTATCGTTTCTGAAGGAGCATACTTTGAAGGTGATAAAATAAATTTGGATGAATAACTAACATTTCGTGTATTATTGATCTTTTCCCGGTACTTTCTTGACAGAATAGTAAATATGTTTGGTGGCAGATGATTGTTAGACCTATTGTTCAATGCAATCTTTAAATTTTTCATGATAGGTTAGTACATGTAACTTTATTTCGACAAAACTGTGGCTTAGACCTATTGATATCCAAAGCCACGTATGTATGTGGTTTAGCAGATAGAAACGTCAAAAGCTCTCGCATTCGTACATAGGCGAAAATATGTCAGGAGAATGATGAGATATTTGAGGAAGCGAAAGAAGTATGTAAGAACCGCGACGCTTGGCGCTCCGGCCTCTGACTACCCGTTAGGGATACAGCGTGAGGATATGCATGTGTGTATGTATGTATCACTGTCTAATTTCATTTTTTTACATCACACAGTATCTGAAAGATTGACAGACGCATGAAAAACCTTTTAAGAGTTCAATTTTTCCTTTTAGGGTGCAAAATTTAAAAAAAGTAGTAATAAACAAAGTCTTACAGATCGACATTGCTTGACGACTTCAGCAAAATGTTCTGCAGGGTTCAGTAGCAGATATTTCAGCTGACCGCTGTCCTCTCCTCTTTGAGCTAACACCCGACCGTTATCACTACGATCACAGAGCATCTCTAAGAAGTCCAACACGGCATACAAACCGCTGCCTGCCGATATTTCTGCTGAAACCTAAACATTTTAATAGAGTATGATATGAGTTTTTACTCGACGACGTCGAATCAAAAAAGAAGGTTATGGTTTAAGACTACATATGTATGTTATGTATATATATGTTTGTATGGATGTGTGTTCGTCTGTTCCATCGCAGAAAAACCACTTAACTGATTTTATAGTATAAGATATAGAGTAATATTTTGTATGTTTGTAAAATTAAAATGAAAGTCATAAAACTAGACTAATTGTCAAAAACTTGTAAACAACACAGTAATAATTTACGGTAGTAAACTAATTAATCTGTGGTAATAATACCAGTCTGAGACCAAAGCGATGGAAAATGTAACAGGCGTACTGACTGCCTGCATAAATTACAAAAAGCTTCTACTACTCATAGACAATAATCACTTACATACTTTCATAGATAATTACCACAGATTAATTAGATAAATGGTTCTACCGCAATCGTAATATCGGTACCAGGCATATGTAAAGGTCTTTGCAAAGATGCGCGAAAACTATATGTACTTTTTGACTACCCCATTATTGATACAGCGCAAAGATATTTTATTTTATAACATGTATTTTGAAAAATAGCTCAGCAGGATAAAGATATTTCATAAGTTGAAAATGGCTGATAAGAATGAGGAGTCGGTTGAATATTCAACTTCCTTTAGTATTAAAGTTGTAAGTAGAGTAGTTTTAAATGTTAAAACTATTATTAATTCCTACCTGAATGTTAGGCTTAACATTAGTTTTATTTTCCTCAACGGTTTCTTGTTCAACTTTCTTCTTAGATATATTACTTAAAAATGATTGAAATGAGCTCTTTTTGTTTACTGCATTTTTCTTCATATCTTCTTCTAATACTTGTTCATTATACCTCATTGAAAACCCATGTAGTTTTGGGGCCAATCTTGTAGTCTTGCAAAACTCCACCAAAGGGCGCAAATTGAGATGATCTATTTCTGCGTTTATTACAAAATCTTCTAGGGTGAATATTTTTGTTTCTTCTTGTTTCTCTTCTTTCATTTTATTCTTTATCATACCTACAGAAATACTTATTTAAATAATGGCATATGATGAGAGCAGCACATAACAGTTTCAGTGAATACACATATGTAACAGTTTAAATTCGTAGGTGTGGTTATTTCTAACAACAAATCAGCCAATTGTTCATGTAAATAAAGATGTAAATCGACCAAATGCTTTTTGGGAATTTGTCTACACTTCAGATTTTTAAAATTTTAAGCATTTGACCATTTTTTTCCACACTTATTTATTAATTTCAAAGTCAAAGTCAAATTTATTCGAGTAAACCCAATTGCAAAGTATTTTTAAACGTCAAATCTACTTTAGTTCGGTTCGAAATGATAACCTGAACACTAAGAACCGACAAGAAACTCAGTCAGATATCATTTTTTCACCATCATTCTACAATAGTTATTTAAAATACAATATAAATAAAGCGAGTTAATGCGTGTGCAGAGAAGATTATTTCCAGACTATTGTTTTTTCTTCAATGAAATCGCTAACTTTGTAGTATGCTTTTCCAATCAGTGTGCGTTTAATAACAAGTTTAAATTGCCTTTTAATGTATGATCTTCCAAAAATCTAATATGGTGACTCTTTTGGAAGTTACTGGCTCATTAATGCGGTTGTTAGTGCATCTACTTTTTAAACCAAAAGCCCCTAGTTTAATTCCCAGGGAGGTCAATTTAGGAAGATTTCTAAATTGTTCTGGAGCCTGGGCGGAGTCCATCACTACATATTATTTTGTATTCCATAATGCAATGTTAATACAAATACTTATAGACATACTGAATAAATCAATTTTATAGAACAATGTAAGTAAATGAATGAACCAATAAAAAATATGTAACCCACCTAACAACTTTCCAACAACAAAATTCATCTGATTTAAAGATAGCAAATTCTTGCTACTCAGCCTTGCTCTGTACTTATTGATATAGAACTGCAAGTAAGTCTTCACTGATGATAGCTGTCGAACCGACACTGGGGCCGAATGAGCATTCTCTAATGCTGCAGTTAAACCATGAGCTTCATCTAATATGAGTATATTATTTTTTAATTTCAATGATATCCCTGAACGAGCTCCTGAACTTACTATGCCAGCATGACTTATGAGCACCACCTTTAATAACAAAAAAAAATTAAAAATAAGAGATCCATTAGTCTAGAAATCAGAAGCTAAGGTCCTGAATTCAATTCCCAAGTGGATGCTGATGAACCAAAATTTAAAAATGTAAAAACCCCCGACTCAATTTTACCAGACAAAATTTAACCAGTGAAGAGAGAAATCAATTTCTAGTTTTACAGGCCAAGGACGAAATATAACTCAAATCACTTAAGAGCTGCATATAATGGTAAGTTTTTTATACTTATTTAATTACTTTGAGTCAAGGTTTAATTATCCACATTATATTAAAGATTACATTATTTAAAATGGGGAATACCCATAAAATGCTTGGAACCAATGATGTTATGTTTACAAAAGAATTAACATCCCTTGATTATAAATAATCACAGCTTATCAAAGATAACATCCCTTGATTATTTACTTATATTTTATATTATTTTCCGACAATCAACAGCATTGTGACATAGAATTATGAAATTTAGCAAAAAGCAAAATCTAACAGCATACTACTGCATACTGAAAGGTAAAAATCCAAAAATTGCGAATTTATAGTTATATCACACTCTTTGCCATTACAAACTTAAATCTGCAGTTGGAGAGTATGTGAGAATGTCTTTCAACTGCAAAGTTAAGTTTGTTTTTGAATCCGACTTAGCTACCTATATTTTTTTTGGTAAATACATAACAAAAATTTATTGTGGTACGGAATCCTGGGTGCACGAGTCCGACTCGCACTTGGTCTTTTTTTAATTTGTTTTACAGTTTCTAGCTGGTTACGAAAACCTAAATGTTTGAAAAATGAGTTAGTGCCAGCAATCAATTTATTCAAATTGCGTTTTTTGTGAAATTAAATTTAAAATTTGTTAAATTAAAATATTATTATTATCTGAAATAAATATTAAGTTTTTAATAGTTTGAAACGTTTTGTTATTATACAGTGTTTTTTTTAACTGAGACAGTATAGGGATATCCAAATCCACGAGATATTTGGGAACTGTCTCAGGAACCATTCGAATCTTTTTGTGAAAACAGTTTTGGCATTATCAATTTTATGGCTTAAGATGTCCATAAAAAACATTTTAAAAAATTTAAAAAACAATGCAATAACTAGAATGTTATTATACATAAAAATATTATTTTATTTTTAATATATTGTTTAGTAGTAATTGGCTGCATCCACGATTATATCGCAACGATTTCACATGATGTTAACAAGGAATTTGCAAAGATCCGATCCGATCTTTTTGATTGCTAGACTTGATCATAATGTCAGTGTTTCCTTAGTTCTTTAATTTCTATTGTATTTAAATATGGGGAACGAGAGGGCTACGACACCGTTATTGTACAGTGTTAATTGAAAAATACTAATTACCTCTTAGTGCAAAATTCCTGTAATCATACCTAACCACTATTGTTCTATGGCTTTTTTTTTCAAATCTTAATACAGTCCTCAAAAACTTTTTGTTAAGCTTTGTTGTACTGTCTGAAACGTAATGACTGTGATCGTATTTCAATGATACAATGCAAGCGCACCGGGCCTCCGCGCCGCGCCGCCCGACGCATTCGGTTTTTAGATCAAGCGTGAGTTGTCCATAAAAATTAATACAATCGACAAAATATTTTTTAATGCTGATCGACTCAGTTTCATCATTTTATTGTATCGGAAGAAAAAAATCTGGACAGCACAGAATTTGGTCAAATTTAATAAATTTTTGTTTCATACAATTTAATTTACTCGGAAACAATTCATTTCAAATGACAAAAACTTTTGTGGGCTAAAATATGTTCCATATTTAAGTATTTCTTTTCTATCATTACACAACATAGATTTTTCTAATGCTTCGGGATAGCTAAAGTTAATTGTCTTAGATAGCTAAAGTTGAAATAAGATTCAAGACCTAATTTAGTAGGTACCTAATTAAAAGTCATTTGGCATTTTTCTAATTTTCTTAGTATAATTCTGATAGTGATGTGTGTAATGTGCTGTAAATTTATCGATATTGAACTCCGTCGCTTGTATCCTGTAAGTGATTAAAGACAAAATGACCGCTGCAAAACTAAGAATAAGCACTGTACGCTTTTAATACATTTAAATGCGCTTTGTTTTTTTTATTTTTACGAAAAAAAGTAGTAAATCATTTTTTTATGAAAAAACGCTCTTACTACCCTCAGATGTTACGTAACTCATCGACATAAAAAGTAACAACACGGGTGTCACGAACATAATAGAATATAACAAAACAGACGCGAAGATATTGCTAATAAAATATTAATGTTAATTAGTCATATACCGATCACCATTATTTTGTTTCAGATTATTGAGATTCCGATATAAAATATTATCTTGACATTCCTGAAGTATCTTTCATACAACAGCAAACGAGGCTACAACTACATCCAATTTTGTAGCTACTCTACTCTCACAAGTCAACGCAAAAAACCGTAAAGTGACGTTTGTTAAATTTTTTTTTGCGGTAGAAGATAAAACGTTTGAAGAAGAAAAATGCGATTTGAATTTCAGATCGGTCTATCTATCTCTAGCTATCTAATTTGGTCTAAGCTACTTTAGCTCTATCGAAATAAATAAAGTTGGGTTTATTATATTACATTTAGGACATTGTTATCTAAAACTATAATTTTTAAAGGTCTGTAATTTTTTCTTGTGTTATGTAATATCTAAACAAAATTTAAAATTATTTCTCTGTATGAGTAAAATATTAAGAAACATTATTTTTATCATTATTATAAATAAATGATATACATTATGCTTTCGTTTTTATGTTATATTCAGAATACTACTGACATATTTCAAATATTACCTTTCTAAAATACAAGATTGTTTTAAAGTAATAGCATTATTTTACTTATTTTATAATATTATAGTATCTTTGGTATAACCTTGTGTGATGATATTAGTCTATGAAAATGAGAATTTTTTCCCACTAAATATGGGTCGAATTACGAATTTTTTTTACAACATACATAATCATTTCACCATACATATTGTAATAATTACATACATGATAAGTACATGATCGAAAGATCCAATAATGTTTTTCTTGTTACGATCCATTTCTAGAAACATGTTTGCAAGATTATACACTACATCTGTGTAGCTATTGACAATAGAATCAATTTATCGATATTTTCTGTATCGACACACTCACAACACTCGTAAATTTTCTGCTGTCTCTGGCAGTGTATACGAAACTACCATGTTAATCCTTCGTCCAAGTCTTATCGCGCGTCAATATGTGATATGTCAAAATGAAAGGGGGCGAAGCAAATGTGCGGTAAACGCCCGGCTCGCCCGATGCAAGCGACAATCGCTCTAGAGGTGATCGACCGCCAAATACTCTGATAGTACCCATTGGGCGTTTAATTGGTTTATGATAACTTGTAATATAAATAGTAGTAGTAATATATCCAAGTGTCGTCGTGTCGAGGGCCCGCTAAGTTACATTATTTATCAATTAGCAATGATTTGGGTATAAATAATTTTACATTTACCTCTGCATCTTCCAATGCCATTCTAGATGCGTAGTAGGGGCAAGCCTTCAATTCTTTCCCGCATTTAACCAAATCCTCCATATCCATTATGTCCACTAGCATTCTCTCTTTCAGATTTGTTATATTATTCTGATTGTAATATGGACATGCTGTACAAGTCTGTGTTTTAGTTTTCTTCAGAGCTTTCCCTTCCTTACCTATAGATGTTGTTTTCGTTTTCGATTTTTGCATATCAAGACATCTGAAATACATTTTCTGCTTGAATCCATCTATTGGTTCACTTGGATGGTAAATCAAAGTACATCTTAAGGTTGGAAAGAGGTAATGTAAGAAAAGTGGTAGGTATCATAACAAGACACTGTACATGAAATAGACACCTATCAATACTTAGACTAAAATTGGATATGCTATGCAGATACTGCAATAGGAAAGAAACAAACAAACAATTTATAGCTGAATGCATTAGATACTCAAACACTAGATACCACACACTAGGCTCAGACACACCGAGAGAGGAAGAGCTGAGGTAACCAAACCAGATTAAATAGTTACTACCATACGCAAACTAAGGGACATCCTCATGTTTTGTAGGAAAACTGGAAGATACGCGAATAAACTGAGGAGGGAGGAAGACTAAGCCAACAGTAACCAGAACTCCAATTTAAGGAACAGGGCTGAATGGCTGCATCTCGAAGGAGGCCGACAGCCCATCAGCAGCCTGGCAGATGTCACTATATAGAATTTATATCTACATTTGGATGTAGAATATATTTAATTTTTTAAAACTCTGATATATAACAATTATAACTGTTAAACTTAGTTTCAAAGTATTATTGTGGTCAATGGATAAAAATGAATATTTGCTTATGGGATCCAGTTCTGCCTAAACATTGGACAAAGCTAAAACACCTAAAACAATTAACTAACAGTATATCTATTTATTTATTTTATTTTATATATATCTTTTATCGTTACAAACACATACAAAACACTACAATATGAATACCCTGCTAATTTGTTTAGATAATAATGATAGCACTTGTAAAATATATAGATAAATAACTAAATAATCACCTTTCATTAATGAGGTTCACATTTTTCAATCTTTTAACATCAGAGTTAATACAGTAATGTTGGCGTGAAGCTAATGTGACGACTCGAGCCTTCTCCTTGTAAACTGTTTGTTTAATTTCACCAACAAACTGCGACAGTTGACTGTGAGTCCTGCTGCTTATGTATATCTGAAAATAATAAATTATACTCCATGATTTATGTATTCTAAAAATATATAATTACATGGGTGAATTTATAATCATTTAACAAAATTAAAACTAGCACTGACATTTTATAAATCTAAATCGTTTGTATAAATCAAATAACATGAAGAAAAAAATACAAAATAAGGAATACTAAAAACTAATCGGGATGTTGAATGTTTGCAACACACCAAATTTTTTTTTATTGAGATTTTCATACAAAAATACCAAAATTTCCAAGTTTTTCGGTGGATTTATTCGAAATTTTTTTTCATACTAACCTTGCCCTGACAATTATAACACAACGAAAAAAAAAATCAGCCAAATCACTCAATCCTTTCTTAATTTTATTTATATTATAATATGGCTTTCGTATATTATATGAAGATACATAAAATGTAAAAAGATTTGATTTCTTTATATTAAACATACATACATAATATCTTCACACTGTATCCCTATTATACCTTTAATTTATAGCAGCAGTAATTACAATTATTAAATTTTAATTAATTTACCCTAAATAATTTAGAATATCCAGTAAGATTTAATTCATTTATAATAGGATTTACCATATATGGTAAAGCCAAAAGAAGGGTAATCAACCAATTTAATATTCTTATAAGATGTCTGTTGGTCTGTCTCAATCAACATACACTATACTTCGCTCAAAGCTTGTAGATGTGCTCGATTTCCTCATGTAGCCCAATAACCTTCAGTGTTTGGAGAGGATTCTTCCTAAATGCGATAGAAATTCTTCCTTCACACTTCACAGACACATAACACACACTGAACAGCATTTAAAAATCAACTTAGGATGCGGATGGCGATGGCTCGAAATTTAACTTAGGATGAGTTAAAACATCAAATGGTTAATCACTAGTGTGATGTAATGAGGATGTTAGGCACTTTAGTGCAAAAAGTTTTTTTTAAACGTGAATTTGATGACCTCTTAAATTGGCAACCTGGACAGGTATCCTGGTTTGTCCCCTTTAGATCTGGGCCTGAATATATTATGCATTCTACATTACAATTAGGTAATTAGGAACTACAATGAATTAAGCACACAAACTGTTGTTATTCTAGCAGGTGGTGCACAAAATTAATTTGACCAAGAATCAAGCCTTGTCCAACAATCAAGCCATGTCTTTGAGATACTAATAGATATATGATAGGTAAACAGATTCACCTTTATAATATTATCATCACCAGCTCCAGCTTCGTCATCATCTGAGAAATCTTCTTTTCCATTTTCTTCACACTCTTCTAATATCAAGTCTATATCATTATCTTTGTCACACACTTCTTGGTCTGCTACTAAATTTGTGTTTTCACTTTTATTTTTCTTTTTTTGCAAATAAAAATCTGTTGCTTTATTTGCTGGATTAGACTTTAGCTTCTCCACTCTTATTTTCATTTCATTTATATATTCATGGCGCTTTTTAATCTCATCAAGTTTTAACTGTAAAGTTGCTAATGCCTGATTCTTTTTAATTTTCTCATACTCCTCTTGCAACCAGTCGTCTATATCTTAAAAACAATACTGTAATTAAATCACCCATTCAAAACTGTAAGCATACTATTTTAAATTTTTTTATAAATAAAAAACTTACTCTTATTGCTGGAAATCTCTTGCTTTAAGGATGATATTTCCTTTTCTAAGTCTCTTACAGTTTTATCATTATGATCACTAAGCCATTGCAAAGTTCCACAACATATACTCAATGACTTACCCTGTTATAATAATATTTGGCGATCATTATAATAAAAATATAACTTTGAAATCATACACAGCATGAATTTGACCACACAAATACAAAATCAAAATAAAAGCAATCTGAAGTTTTAGGTAAGTACACAAAAGAATATCTTTGTTCTGAAAATCTGGATAAGATAACATATACTTAGGTGCAACATTTCCCTATTTAATTAAATAACTTATTCGAAAGCTTCAAAAAGATACTTACTGTTCCAGTAGGACTTTCAAAGATACCTAGTTTCTCACTTTCGATCGTGAAATAAAGTTGTTTCATAAACTTTTCTTGTATGGCATACGGTTTAAATGGAAATGAAAATGTCAAATTCATGTTGGATTATTATTAAAATCACAAGAATAATATATTAGTTACTTAAATTGGCGCCAACAACAAAATCTGTAGTTCTTTTTATTTTATTTATATTTCTTAAGGCATTGGTAACAAGACCATCAGCCTAATGACGAAACTTCTGGAGAAACATAACTGTCCTAACACTCCTTCAGTAAAGTGATAGTAGGCTTTACTGAAATTTATAAAGGACTTCTTGGAAGAGTGTGAGAACTTCGACTACACATGTTTATTTCAACCTATTCCATTCTTTTCACATATACAGATCTTTAAAACACAATATGCTATCACTATTGTCCATAAAACTCCCAAAAATGTAAAAAATAGAAAATCTAAACAAAATGTCAACCTCACTTCTCCTGTTCCCGCCAAAAAGTCATTACAATACATGTAGGGAAATAGAGGTATCAGCAGTGTTGCTAACTGTTACCTTTAGCCAGCATAGTCCGTGAGATTTAAAATAGGTCGGATTTGACATCTGTCACATGGCTGCGACTAGTTATGGACCAAACAAATATGTCTCGATTATTTTTCGATTCTAACGAAAATCGATACCATTGTTTAATAACATAATAATATTTCACTTATGATTATTAGTTTGTTAGCTACATAGTATGTTTGTTGAGATGTGGTATTTGTTACAGTAAAACATATTTAAGTAAATGAATAAACTTAATTCGGTATATTTATTTTCTGGGACTAATGTGTAAAAAATTTCCTCAAAATAAAAGCAGACTGTAATATTGGTGAAAAATAAATATTTAATCATTTTCTGAGCTTGGATCCATGTCCGTAGAGCTATCTTCCCACTGGAACCCACTATTATGATTAATTGATTTTCAATTAAATTGTCTATTCTGACGTCTCTTTCAAAGTCTTCCTTTATTATTTTTTTTGTTTTCTCTACCACCTTAGCCCAGTCATCCTTTGAACCCGTTGACTATATCTCAGAAAATAATAATACATTAAATTACTCAGAATCCTCGACTGACGACACGACCGTCAATGTAAACACTGTTCAACAGTTAAATCATGAAAATAGAGTTCAAAAGGCTATTAGATGCGAACATTTGAATAATGAAGAAGAAAAGTTACTCCGCGATCTTTGCTCAAAATTTAGTTACATTTTTTATCTTGAAGGTGATCTTTTAACAACTACCGACACTTTACGCCATAAAATTCGTACTACTAGTGATACACCTATTCACGTAAAAAGATATCGTTTTCCCGAATGTCATAAGGAAGAAGTAAATAAACAAGTTAAAAATATGTTGGAACAGAAAATTATACGACCGTTTGTGTCTCCATGGTCTGCCCCCATATGGGTGGTCGCGAAAAAGCAAGATGCCTCAGGGAAACCTAAATGGCGAGTAGTAATTGACTATAGGAAGCTAAATGAAGTGACTATAGGTGATGCTTATCCAATACCCAACATAACCGATATCCTGGATCAGTTAGGTAGGTAAAGTTTTCAGACCATACTTATATGGTCACAAATTCACTATAGTAACAGACCATAAACCTTTGCAATGGTTGTTTAATTGTAAAGACCCCAGTTCCAGATTAATAAGATGGCGTTTAAAATTGGAAGACTTTGATTACAATATCCAATACAAAAAGGGTAAAACAAACTGTAACGCTGACTCATTGTCGAGAAACCCGATACATACTATTGATAACGAATCTCTTACTGTTCCGTCTACCGCTGAAACATACGAAAAATATTTACAAGTTACTATTTCTTACGACACTGTTATTGAAGAACATAATGAACCTTTATTAAGAGCGAAATGTAAACTAATCGTCTATCCAACTTCAATAGATCTAGATGAGACTATTCCTTACTGTTCCCAAATTTTAGAAATGTCCAATAGTACTCCCGATATACGCGAAATCGAACGTGAACTGTTAACATATTACAACACAGGCAATGATAAATAAGTGTTTACACACTTATTTTTACGTGTTCACCATTACGATGAATACAGTTATAAAGACATTTTTAATTTACTTCGTGATTATAGAAATATGATATCTGTGGTATTTAGATGAAAAAGAATTTGCAATATCCGATTTTAAAGACCCTTTCAATAAGATTTCTTATACATATAAAACTCTATAATATGCTCGCATTTTTGTTTCATGGTACGGGTATGAAAGTTAATATTTATAAAAATAATATACAATATCCTACACCCTAAGAAATTAAACAAATCCTCAAAGATAATCAGGATTCACCCATCGCTGGTCACCCCGGCATTTCTCGCATGTATGATAGGTTAAAAACTATATATTGGTGGAAGAAAATGCGACAAGACAGAATCTTATGTAAAAAATTGCAAATCTTGTCAAGTAAACAAACTGTTGCGACAAACGAATCGAGCGCCTATGATAATCACCTCTACTGCTACTATACCTAATGAAAAACTATTTTTAGATGTCGTAGGACCACTTCCTGAAACCTACCATAACAAGTAGGTATAGATTTATCTTAACGCTGCAAGACGACTTAACTAAATATTCACAAGCATATCCTATGTTTACTTGTTCTGCTGAGGAAACCGCCCAACGTCTCATCCATTTCATTTCTCACATTGGGATTCCTAAAATAATAATAACCGATCAAGGCACCAACTTTTGTTCGGATCTCTTAAGTCAGTTAGAGAGATTATTTGAGATTAAACATGCGACCTCATATCACCCTCAAACTTGTAGCGCACTTGAAAGGAGCCACGCAACTCTTAAAGAATATCTAAGATCATATGTAAACGAAAACCAACATACATGGGACTTGTACATTGATACTGCAATGTTTTCATACAACTCCAATGTCCATAGTACTACACGGGTTATTCACCTCACCTAAGTTATTGTTTGGCCATAAGCCCTATCTACCACAGAGTATCGACACATTAGAAACGAATACTTATACTGAATATATACGAGCACTGAATCATCGACATTATTATTATAAAATATAGAAAAATCTAAGCGATATTATGATAATAACTCGAAACCAGTTCAATACAAAGTTGGAGACATGGTTTACATAAGATGTCATCATAAGCAAAATAAGGCCCTTTTACCAGTATGGAAAGGCCCTTATAAATAAATAAAGGTAAACGGAAATCATACAGCTACTCTACTTATTAATCGTAAACAAATCAGGTATCATTATGACGAAATGAAAGCCGCTTCAATCTAATATACGATCAGTGATTACATATATACCTACATATATTATATGCGCATACATAACTATTCTATGTTTATTTTTATTTCAGGTATTTATTTCCAAGCCGTAAGTGTCAATATGTCACTACAATTATACATCAAGTCCTGGCCTCTTTTTTTGATAAAACGCTAGATCTCAAATTCAGTAATGATAAGTGGAACGTAGTTACTTATATAGACATTAGTCGCGTCCAGCCTCATTGAAATCATGTAGAACAACTATTCCATAAGTTAAACACGTTTTGTAAAACCGTAATAACTTCTAAAGTCCAGAGTGATTGTACTAACGCTCTTTCGTCATTGCAAACACAACGCGAAAATAACTTGAAGAAATTCTCCTCTGTATCATATTTAGTTAACGAACAAGAAGGGTCAGACGTGTAAAACGCGGTCTCATAGATGTTGGAGGCTCTGTCCTAAAAATGTTTTTCGGAACATTAGATTCTGAAGACGCTGTGAAATTTAGTAATGCAATATCAAAAATACAGTCAGACGAAAAACATCTTATTAAATTAAAGTTATTAAATCAACTATTTCCAATTTTAATAATACCGTTTCTAAAATCAACGAAAATGAGTTGCGATTAAATCAAAACCTAGAAATAGTAGAAAAATCGTTTCAACAGATACTGAATTCCAATGATAAAATTCAAATAGGTAGTAACTTGAATTCTATAATCAGCTCTCTAGGAAGTATTATACTTACGTCGTCATTCGACATAGAGGATATAAATAATGCTATATTATTTAGTAAAATGAACATTTTGCATCCGACTATACTTAGTCCACATCAATTGTTTAATGAGCTCGATCAGCATCGTGCCAAAACATTGCGAGTTACCCGTCGCTTTATCGCTACAAAACGTTCACGAGATAATAGATATATCTAATTTAATTAGTTATTATCATAACAATAAGGTTGTCGTTGTTATAAAAATCCCACTGGTTCTCTCACACATTTATAATTTATATCATATTGTGCCGTTACCTGTTCCCTATGACGTCACGAAACCAGATACCTATGCACTTATTGCACCAAATAAGCTATACGTAGCAATCACAGCGGATCATATATTATGTTTTATTCATTAATTGATGACGTAGATAAATGTAAAATAATTAGCGAAAAATGTTATGTATGTGATTTGACCAATATTTATTCAACAATAGCAAACCCTACTTGCGAAACCATTCTAATAACAGAGGTAGTAAATAAGTTACCCAGAACATGCGAAATTAAGCTTTTGCATGGAAGTTGATGTTTTTATTAAGCTAAGAAATAATAAGTGGATTTTTGTTCAATCTGACCAAGGCAAATGACATATTAGCTGTAATAATAATTCTAATTATCATGAAGTTATTCTATTTGGTACAGGAATACTACGTTTACCTAAAAATTGAAAAGTTTTCTTCAAGACTGCAGTTCATACCTAATGACGTCATTACAACTAATGTGTCATATCATATGTCCAACTTCGATCTTACCAATGATGATTGCTGTGAGAAATTTAAATTAAATAGAACTTTAAACATACTTCCATTTTCTAAACTCTCGAATGTTAATAACTTAGATTCGCTTTTACACGCGAGTATATACCTTGATAAGCTTGAAGAGCAATTAAATCAAATAGAAGAACCTTCTCATTTACAAAAATATAGTATGCATTATTTATCTTTGACATACGTTATTTCTATATTTGTTGTTTTGTACATGTTGTATAAATCTAGGAAACTATGTCGAAATAATACTGCTCAGTATTGCGTTCAAGTCTACAACCAATGTAACACAAGAAGGTCTCATAAAGTGTCTTTAACCAAAACTAGTAGTAAAGCTATTGACGTAACAAACTCTAGTTCCGATGACGAGAAAAGATCAATAACCAGAAATATTATAAAATAATATGTGTAATGTTATACTATTGTTTTAAGATTAAATAAAATAAATAATAATAATTTAAATTTAAGTTTATTTTGCAATTCTATTTCATAAACTCTTTTCTATTTCATGTGGTTACTATGTCGTTGTTTAAAGATTAAAGAAAAATAAGAGAGTAGTAATAATTATAATTTGGTTATTCCTATTTTATGTTTACTATGTTGTTCTTATAATTCTAAGGAAAGAAACTTATAATAATTATAGTATGCCTATTTCTATTTCATATAGTTACTATGTTGTTGTTTTGAACTTAAAGGAAAAAAGATATATTAACGATTGTAGTTTAAATAATAATTTATGTCTATCTATATTTTTTCTATTTTCTATTTCATAAGCTCACATTCAGAGGCGTCTCTAGCCCTTGTGGCGCCCGTGTGCAACCAGTACCCTGGCGCCCTCTAGTAGAAGCGGGGTCAAAATGGAATACTAACAGTTATAATTTTCAAACGGAAATTCGAGTGCAAATGGTGTCGGAAAGCAAAAACTTTTTTTTTGGATGGAAGGAGTTACATCAAGAATAAAAAATCACAACTTTGTAGTTCTTCCAAACATATTTAATTTAAAAACTAATATAGTTACATTACAGGACGCTCGTACACACAAATATATACACAGTACACACACACAAATGTATTTACAAAAAAGTTACTTTTCGTGCTTTTGCATTAGCGAAATCTTTAACAATGTCACTAACTTCAATTTTGATTTCATGTTCAATACTTATTAACGATAAATTTGTCAGTCTACTTTGCGACAATGTTGATCTAAGATAGTTTTTAATAATTTTTAGTTTAGAAAATGACCTTTCGCTATGTGCGACCGTGACTGGAAGTGTTAGGTATATCCTCAGTGCTGTGGACAGATTTGGGAACACTGAAATTAATTTATTCGTAAACAAGTAATTTAAAATATCCAACGGCGTAGTGGAATCATCAATAAACATCGGTAATAATTCGATTTCGTTATAGAGCTCGAACTTTTCCACATCTGAAGAACCAGCATGGCTAAGTTTATTTTCTAAAGTAGAACAATGTGTTTTTTTTGTATCTGAGTCCAAATCTTTCCAGTGTTTCAATTTTTGAAGAAATGAAAAAATTACATTATTTTCATTCAAAAGTTCGAACCGTTCGTCGAACTTAGTAATTGCGGTGTCTAACAAATAGTAGTAAAAATTTACTTTGAAATGTGTTTTCGGGTCTGTTATCGGTTCATCCTCCGCCTCATAATTAAAAAACCTTTTACGAGCGCGAGGGCGTGCAGGTGTGGGAAATTCTGCTATTGCCTCGACTTCTTCCGCTACAGTTTTCGCGCTGTTAAGGAGCTCCTCAAAAGCAGACTCATTGCGGAATTCAGACAAACTTATTTTTGCATTATCAATCATTTTCACCGCTTCTGACAATACAACGTCTGACTTTTGAAGTGCCTTGCTAACTATATTTATCTTGCTTAAAATTTCAAACCAAATAAGCAGAGAGCAGATGAAGTTAAACGACTTAATTTTTGTCAGTAATGAATTTGCCATATTTCTTGACTCGGCATCTTTGCTCCTATCGGAATATATGGTAAACAAGGCATCATACACTTTTCCCAGTTCAAAATGTAGAGCTTTTACTGCTTCAACCCTGCTCTCCCATCGAGTATTTGAGAGTGGTTTTAGACTTAAAGTTGGCACTTCTTTAGCAAGTATTTGCCAACGTGCTGTTGACGCAGAAAAAAAAACATAAATTTCCTGCACAACTGAAAAGAAATTGACAATTTCTAATGAACTTTTAGCAGCGTCATTCACCACCAAATTTAGGCTGTGTGCCGCACAAGGTACGTAAAATGCGTGCGGGTTTAAATCTAAAGTTCGTTTTTGTAGACCTATATTTTTCCCTTTCATGTTTGCACCATTATCGTAACCTTGACCACGCATATCTTGTATGTCAATTTCGTTTGAGATTAAACAATCTAACAAAAATTGAGTTAAGCCCAGGCCAGTAGTGTCTGTAATAGGAAAAAAACCCAGAAAGTGTTCTTTTACTTCAGCCTTGTTGTTGCTTGCATTTAAAAGAACGTACCGTACGACAACCGATATTTGTTCTTCGTGTGCAATATCTGGAGTGCAATCTAAAATAATGGAAAAATATTTGGATTGTGTCAATTCCAAAACAATAGCTTTTTTTATTCTTTCTCCTAATAATTGTATTATTTCATTCTGAATGTTATGGCCAAGATAATGAGTTAGGCGTGACTCAGATTTTTGAATAAGAGCAATGTGTTCCGCAAGCACATTATCAAAATTAGAGGTATATACAACTAGCTTTAAAAAATTACCATTATCGGAATCGTAAATTTTTTGAGATCTTCCCCGAAAAGCCAGACATTGCCTCGCTAAAAAATGAATTGTTGATTATTCGTTCGAGTACTGCAACCCAACGTTTTTTTTCCCGATCAATTTCATTTTGGTGCAAGAAATCTACCGACTTTTCTTTTAAAATAACAGTTTTCAACATAATTTGTTTCTTAAGACATGATAGGTGCCCTAAGCTCTTTTCATGAAGTTCTATAGCAGTAGACAAATGCTGCCAATCTTTGTAACCTATTTCACCATTAAAAGGAGTCGCATCAGCATGAAAAAGTTTACAGTAAAAACAATAAACAGAATCAGTTGACTTAGAGTAAACCAGCCAGTTTCTTAAAACGGTTTCATTATTTAACATCTTTTTAGTATAATAAGCATTTGAAAAAGATCTTTTTGAACTATTCGAAGGATATGAACCCACTTTTACCTGTACTGGCCCACGCTCCATCAAAAATATTCTCTGTTTATCGAATAACACCTGTGGCCATAACGCGAGATCATTCATTACATCTTCTCGAAGTATATTCTCCGGGGACGCTTCGGCACTAGGAGGTTCTTCGTCTTCTTCGACTACCGACGACAAAGACAGCAGCGGCGGCGGCGGCGGCGGCGACGTTGAAGGGACGAGTCCTGCTGTAGAATTATCTTGGTTTTCATATGTCTCTGTCTCCAGGTGTTCGTCCGAGGATGGACCGGGTCGAACAAAAAACTTTTTAATAGAACATGTATTCTTTTTCAGAGACAGTTCCTTCTCCAGCTTTCTTTTTCGACTTTGTGCACCAGAAAAGTTTCTTTTTTCCATCGCCATCAGACATCTAAAATAAATAATAAACTAAGTATAGGCACCTAAAAGTACTATCAATGTAAATTAATATAGGCTCAGAGAAATAGTTGCAACTTGGAGTAAGTATTATATATTATAATTATGACACATATCAATCAACGTCGCGGTACCTTCATTAGGCAATCAAACAGAATAAATAAATTAAATAAAAAAGTAGTTTGTTGTTCAAAGGTTAGGTAAAAGTAAGACCTAAATAAATACCTAAGTAAGTATACTAGTAGGTACAACATATTAAAGCACTTTAACTTACCGTTGTTTGTTCCGCACTGCAGTAGGATAAACAAATGAAAAATCCTAGGTCGTGGGTATTTAACTTCGATATCACTATCTATCACTCGATAGCACCTCGATAGTTGTTTTTTTTTTCATGGATTTCGCTAGCTATTTTTGATGACCTCTGACCTCGATGCTTGTCGCAATAATTGTGCAAGCAAATAACCAAATCTTACCTTTTATATAATTTTTATCAAAAGAAAAGCCGATTTACTTCACATTTACATGTTTACTCAAAGGTGATAGTTAATCCAATTGCATCAAGGCTTATTTCGCAAAACTACGCTGTAGCGGTAAAACAAAAAATGCGGCACGCGTACACAAGCCTTTGAAAATGACCGCCGCACGTCCCTGGGAATTTTAATTTGAACTTTATAGCATTCCAATACAGCCGAGTTAGCAATGATAGTCGGCGTTGTTAGGATATTAGATACATTTATATTTATTATGTGTTTATATTTGAAATGTCTGGCAACCCTGGTGTGTCTTTTGTATTCTGTGAAATCTGAGAAAACTATATCTATGGCTTCGTTATTAGTTTGGGGAATCTGTGTTTACAAGTAATAAGAAAAATGTGTGTTAATTAGTTATGTTAATAATAAATGTTCATCATATCATTGCAAGGTTTTATTTTAACATGGTAGCAGAGCGTGGTTGTTTAAAAGAGAAGTCTAAAGTTAGTCGTGTTGTTGAAAAAGAAAATTTTGTTGTAACAAGAATACTCAAAAATGGCACTTGTTAAAAGCAGTGATATTTTGATACCAGTGTTCGATGGAGCGGACTATTGTAACTGGAAAACACGGATGCTGAAGTTTTTGCAGTATAAAAAATGTAAAGATGTCGTGTTGCGGCAAAGGTTAGAAAATGATGATAAAGATAAGTGGGAAGAAATGGACGTCCAAGCAACGAATTATATTTATAGCGCTATTACAAACAAACAACTAGAATATGTATGTGAACTGGATTCAGCATATAAAATTATAACTAAGTTTGACGAAATGTATTCAAAAAAATCCACATCATTGCAAATTGTGTGCCGAAATAACCTTGAAAGTATAAAACTATTGAATTACTCGGACATTAATTTATTCTTCGACGATTTTGAAAAGCGTGTCAATGATTTAAAACAAGCTGGTGCCTCAGTAAGTGAACAAGAAAAGTTAAACTATATGTTAAAATCATTACCATTAAATTATAGCCACTTAGGTGATTTGATTGATGTTTTGCCAGAAAATGACAGAACAGTTGATTACTTGAAGAGTAAAATTAGAATGAAATCCCTTGAAGAGAAAAATGATAAGGTTATTCAAACATCAAATGATAAGTCAAATGTATTCAAAACTGAAACATCATTACAAGGTAATGTAGTATGCTATATCTGTGGTAAACGTGGTCATATAAAGAGAGATTGTTGGCATCGAAACAGAAGTCATATTCGAGGTCAGAGTTTCTCAGGTTATCGTGGTCGTGGTTCCCCAAATTATCAAAATTACAGTCGAGGAAATTCAAATTCGGGAAATTTTCATAGATACAGGGGAAATTATCAAACAAGAACTAACAATTATCCTAATGTTAGTAATAATCAATCGGGAAGCAGCTTTTATACTACTATTATGACTAACGTGTTAACGTCGAATGAGGATAATGAATCAAATATGGGACAAATAAATTGGTTGCTTGATAGTGGGTGTACTGATCATATAATTAATAGTGACGAATATTTTGATTTACAAGAAACACTGAAAAAACCTGTAAAAGTTAAAGTTGGTGATGGAAGAATGTTAGAAGCAACAAAAATTGGCACTATGACTGTCTATTTTCCAGTATATGGTGATAATTCAGTAGTGACACTAAAGAATGTATTTTATGTGAAAGAAATGAAAGCAAATTTGTTGAGTTATTCAAAGATTACGGAAAATCATAAAATTATTTCACAAGGTCAGTATGCTAAAATCTATAAATTGGACAGAACATTAATAGCTATAGCGAAGAAAGATGAAAGATTGTATAAGATAGCAAGTTATATTTTAAAAACAAAAATACAAGTGAATGCAATTAGAAGTAATTTGACAATGAAAGAAAAACTACATCGTACACTAGGCCATATTAATTTCAATTATCTAAATTACATGTGCAAGAATGAATTATTGGAAGGATTACCTAAAGAAATAGAATCTGATTATATGAAGTGTATTATCTGTACTGAGAACAAAATGCATAACTTACCTTTTAAAAACAATAGACGAAGAGCTGAAGATATATTGGAAATTGTACACACAGATCTAAATGGGCCTCATAAAACTGCAGGTTGTAATGGTGAAAAATACTTCTTGAGTTTCATAGATGATTATAGCAAGTTGACAAAAGTTTATTGCATCCAGTCGAAGGAACAAGTATGTGAATGTTTTGTAGAATATGTCAATGAAATGCAAAATTTGACAGGAAAATTTATAAAAGAATTAAGATGTGACAATGGAAAAGAATATTTGAATTCAAGAATCTATGGATGTGCAAGAGAGAAAGGCATAATGATAAAGCCGTGTCCACCCTATGTTCACGAATTAAATGGTACAGCAGAAAGATACAACAGAACAATAATGGATATGGCTCGATGTCTTTTGGCAGAAGCAAAAGTGAACAGATGCTATTGGCCTGAAGTGATTAAAACTGCTGCTTATCTGAAAAACAGAATTTTAACAAACACTATAGAGAAAAGGACACCATATGAGATATTCTTTAAAAGGAAACCATCAATAAAAAATTTGAGATTGTATGGTAGTAAAGTATTTGTCAGGATATCAGAAGAAAAGCGAAGGTCTAAATGGGACAAGAAGGCAGAGCAAGGAATATTACTCGGTTATACAGATACTGGATATAAAGTTTTGATAAATAACAGAATAACTGTGGCAAGACACGTTGATATTATTGAGGAAGACATTAAATGTATTGGTTTCAATGATAAAAATGAACAAGAAATTGAGAAAGACGAAACATGTGAAATGAAGAAACAAACTGAGACCGAAAATATAGATAAATCAAGCCATGAAATAGATAATAACGAGGAAAATGAAATGAAACCAAAAAGGAAAATTAGGCCACCAACCCGCTTTGATGAAGAATTTGGCTATTATTGTATAACTGTTAACCATTGTGATGCTATGATTCCAGATACTTTTCAGGAAGCGACAACCTGTGATGAAGCTGATAAATGGAATGAGGCAATGGATCGAGAGATGGAAAGTTTAATTAAAAATAATACATGGAAGTTGGTAAGTAAACCAGAAGAAAAGAAAGCTCTAGATGTGAAGTGGATTTATAAGAAGAAGTCTGATGAAAAATATAAAGCAAGGTTAGTAGTGAGAGGCTTTCAACAAACAGATAAAATTGAGGATATTTATTCGCCAGTCGCCAAAATGCAAACATTGAAATTGTTATTATCTTATTGTTGTCAAAATGGTTTAGATGTGCATCAAATGGATGTAGAGACAGCCTTTTTAAATGGCACTGTACTATCTGAAGTGTATGTTAAGCAGCCACAAGGCTATGAAGATGGTACGGATAGGGTTTATAAATTATATAAAGCATTGTACGGCTTAAAGGAAAGTCCTCGAGCTTGGTATGAATGTTTTAATAGTTATGTTAAAACTGTCGGCTTTCACAGAAGTAAATATGATTATTGTCTATATGTCAAATCTAAGAGCAATGTAAATATATATATTTTATTGTTTGTTGATGACCTTTTGATATGCTGTGAAGATAAACAAATGCTTAATGAAACAAAGATTCAATTGTGTAAGATATTTAAAATGAAAGATTTAGGTAAAGTAAAAAATTATGTAGGAATCAACATTGAATATGATTATAATAATAAACGTAACACAATGTCGTTGAGTCAAGAATCCTATATAGAATCATTAGCTAAAAAATATAATATTGAAAATTCAAAACTGTATAAGACACCTATGGAAATGAATCTTAAATTGGCACCGTCTGATTTGAATGAGGATATCAAATATAGAAATTTAATTGGTGCACTTTTGTATATCAATTCAGGTACTAGGCCAGACATATCGTTCAGTGTCAATTATTTGAGTAGATTTCAAAACTGTTGTAATGAAACACATTTCAAGTATGCATTGCGTGTCCTAAAATATTTGTATTTAACAAGAGATCTTAAATTAACTTATTATCAAAATTGTAATTCTGATATTATGGATTGTTTTGTGGATGCTGATTGGGCAGGAGATATTATAGACAGAAAGTCTACCACAGGATTTATGATTAGATTATTTGGTAATACCATTTATTGGAAATCTAAGAAACAAAGCAGTGTAACAAAGTCTTCTACTTTTGCCGAATATATAGCATTGTCAGAAGCTGTAACAGAGTTAAAATTTTTACTTAATGTGATAAATAATGTATTTATTAAAACTGATCAGCCTGTGAAAATATATGAAGATAATTCAGGGGCTTTAGCTATTGCGAAATATGGTAATTTTACTAAGAACTCAAAACACATTGAAGTCCATTATCATTATGTACACGAGAACTTTAAAAATGGAACTGTTAAAATTGTAAAAGTTAATTCTGATGACAACATCGCAGATATCTTTACCAAGTCACTAGGAAGTGTTAAATTTGTTAAGTTTCGAGAAATGTTAAATTTGATTTAAATAAATATAAATGTAAGGAAGCGTGTTAGGATATTAGATACATTTATATTTATTATGTGTTTATATTTGAAATGTCTGGCAACCCTGGTGTGTCTTTTGTATTCTGTGAAATCTGATAAAACTATATCTATGGCTTCGTTATTAGTTTGGGGAATCTGTGTTTACAAGTAATAAGAAAAATGTGTGTTAATTAGTTATGTTAATAATAAATGTTCATCATATCATTGCAAGGTTTTATTTTAACAGGCGTATTGTCAAACAAATCAAAACAAACAGGTGCAACGCCGGCACGCGCCTTTGGTAGCGATGCGACATTACGCCAATATAATCTTTAACTATCTGTTTTAAGGCTGATTTCACGTTGAAACAAAAGTTATTGTGTAGAGTAGGAAAAGGAGTAGCTTGTGGTGGCGCGCCTTGCTTTGCTACCGCGCGCCCGGCGTCGGCCATAAACACAGGCGCAGGGTCTTTGAGAGCGCCGGCGCCGCGAGCGACGCATCTTTGGAGGTGTCGCACTAGAGGGCGCTCGGCGCCCCCTTAGACCCGGCGCCCGTGTGCGCCGCACACCCTGCACCATAGATAAAGACGCCTCTGCTCACATTTATACTATTTCATTATCTAGTTAATAATTACTATTATGAGCTAGAACGAAGTTCAAATTCCGTTACCAAATTCCAGATTTCTCATCACTTATCTATGATGATCAATCTTAACGGGGGGGGATGTTAAAATAGCGACTACATTGCAATTGCATACAAACTATTTCGATGACGTTGCATTCTAGTTCCAATTGCAATTGACGTAACGCTTTAACATTTCCTCATAATTATGATTTCATATTTACGACAGTATGGTTTTAAACTTCGCGACGGACACATACTAAAATTCTTGTACAATTATAAAATTTAAATAAATTACGTTTTTCTCAAGAGAACATTTTCTTTTTTAAAAAGTTCTTCACGACCCGCCCGGTAACAGTCCCTCATTCGAATTGTTGTGCCAGTTTGGATTTCCATTGAATTGGAAGTATGAAGATTATTAATTGAACCGGAAGTACGAAGTTCATTAAATTGAATTTAAAATATTTTTATTTTAGATTTCCATTAAATTGGAAGTACGAAGTTCATTAAATTGGAAATATTTGGTGCAAATGTACCCCCATTAAATATGAAATTTTTGGTGCAAATGTATCTCCATTAATTTGGGAATATTGGTACAAATGAACGCCCATTAAAGTGGAAATTTTGGTACATATGTACTCCCATTAAATTAGAAATACTGGTACAAATGTTGTTCCTGGTTGTGATGTTTATTATCATTCTAATAGCATTGCTAATTTGGTTTTATTCTTGTTCGTCACTGTTATTGTTCATGATAAATTTTACATTATATTTACATTATAAAAAGAGAAGAAATGTAGTACATAGACGAACAAACATTCAAGCTCCGATTGCAACAGACAACACTGTTACGGAAAGTAGCTAAATGAACTGAACGAGTTAATGTAGACAAAAACATTCCCTTCCATATATTCAAATCCAAATATATTAGAATATTAGAAAAAATGACTATATGGCGAAAAAAGCAAATAAATTCTTGTACGCATTGTAATTAAAATTTATTTGGAAAGGGAGGGTTGTAGTGTATGTAGGTATGTGCATACACTGTCTCGTGTATTTATGTACAAGTCGATACGTCAGTATCACGAGAGCCGGCGGCGAGAGTGGACGTAGTGTGACGTTGTACGTATACATTGTCGAGCCAGTGCTTCTTAGTTACAAAGAAGGAAGACGCTACATACATTATCTAAGAACTCATTAAAGATGTGCATCAAACACATCATTTCACTGTTTTTCAATATGTGCCCGAAGTAACTAGCGCAGAATGTCAGATATGCTAAGGATTACCATTGCAAGTAATCGTAGGTATTATTTGTCATTGTTCGCCTCGAGATATCCATATTTATTTTCACCATTTTTACACGTGAACACACAATTTATGCATAATAAAGTCCATCTTCGATTACCTGAAGCAAGAATAAATTAAAAATAATTTTGTAATTATGAAGTATAGCTTCCAGCACTGGCTTTTTTCTAAACAACACTGTCCCAGGTTCAGCCCAGCATAGCGACTAGAGATTAATTTGGCGATAGCATGTTCGTTTCTAATAGGTACGTTAAATTTCATGGTCAAACAACAACAGGGTTTTACAAGTATTTCTTTTACATAATAAATGGGGTTCAAAATGTTTTGAGCACAAAACACTGCCAGAATTGGTCTGCCAGTTTGTTCTATGTAGTCTTTCTTATGTATTTCTTTTATGTAGTTCTTTAATCAAAAAATTTGAAGATTTTCATCTTCTAGAAACCCGAAATTAACAAGGTATACATCAAAATCAAAAGATAGTTGTAAAAAATAGATAGTTGCTTAACCTTAGGTACCTGTCCGTTAAAATTTAATTTTATTACGAACCTGTTTTCTCTGAATTCGGCCCTCTTTAAGGTACAAGTACTAATAATGTCAAAATTGGTTAGGTACTTGGTACAAAAATATAAAAAAACCTTATACGATATAAGGAAACTTTAATTTTAATAGTTTGCAACATATTTAAGTGTCGGAGCCACGAAATACAAAAACATCAGCTAACTGAATGCAGTAATCAAACAATTTGCAGCATCAGATTTATTTACCGATAGAAAGTGATTTTCGGGGCTTTTCTGTATGAGGCGTTGCAACTATTGGGGGTACAACATTTTTGTACCATATTTTGCACTTTAAATAACCAAAATAATGTTTATACACCAAGAAATATTTAATCATCGAACATGTGACGTACTACACAAGTAAACAGACGCCATACTCCGCTTATTTTGATTTAAGCGGAAGATGGCAGCTGCCACGGTTTCGGAATTGTCTGTGTGTGCCATTGTGTTGCAACAAATGAAAGAAAAGGATAAAGATGTACAATTTTCAATTCAACTACAATGAAAGTGACAGCGTTGTTATTTACACGGTATCTATGTGTGAGTGAATTATGTTGCTTCCATTTATAAATCTGTGGGGACAGTTAATGTTGTCATTAGGCTGATGGCCTTGTTACCAATGCCTTATGAAATATAAATAATAATAATAAAGTGACATCAGTAGTCAGATAAACTTTATTACAAAGGTACTCTGTGATAATGACATAATGACATCCACGGAATACAATTACTCCTGCCAGATACTAGATTGTTTTTGTTTTAAAAATCTATTATTTTATATTTGGGTGTAGTGTGAAGTTATTTGTAGTTTGTATTGGTTTGTATTTTATTTCCACATTGGAGTATTTCATTAATTCCGACATTTTTACAGATTAATATGTCACACAACAAGTAAGTTTTGATTTTTATTGCGTTAACGGTACTTATATATTTTTTAGAACGATATTTAAATATTTATTTATAATTTTCTTTGTAAATCTGGTGTTACCGGCAGTTGCCTAACTATACTCAAAAAGAATATAATTTGAGTTCCTCCAAAAAAATCTATAGGGTGGGATGGGGCCCTCCCTCAATGTAAAGAAGTTTATCCAAAAACTAACAGTTTCTTTTCATTAAATCACTACGTAAAGTACGTACAAAACGCAGTTATCATATTGTGTGCATTTTTCAACGATTTTCTAGTAAATCCTAATTTAAAAGACGTAAGTGTTGGATTGAAATAACTATTTTACTTTTATTCAAAATTATAAGTATTGAAATTAATTTTTTCGGGCTCTCTTCAGATAGTGTTAATGACATCATCATAGTTTAAACGTCGGGCCATGGACAGACAGATAAAATAGCTAAAATAGGCAACTTTAATTGAAAACAAAACTATTTTATGTATTTATATTAATTTTAATAAAGAAATATAAGGATTCTTCCATGCTTATTGACCTCTTGGGTCGGGAGCCCCTCTGGCCGGTGGCCCGAGGCATTTTGCCCGCTATGCTACCCTATTGTGATGCCACTGGTTAACTGCTACTTGAAATTTTTAAAAAAAAGCAACCTACACCTTGTCTAGGTCTCAAGCCACCTCCAATTTATCAAAATCGATTCAGCGTTTTATCCTTGATAATTTAACTGAAACAGACACTTGCATTTATATTAATAATATAGTATAATATCTAGATTATCCATTTTATTTCTTGTAAGTACTTAAATTTTTAAAAATATCTAAAGTATTCACATACTTTTTTGTTAAATTATTTTATATACAGTATTAAAATTCTACCGGGTGCCACGGTCTGTGAAGACTGCACACTTGAAGGAGATATCACTATTGGTGGAGGAACAGTTATACATCCAAGAGTTACTATAATAGCTGAAGGAGGTCCCATCATAATAGCTGAATATTGTATTATTGAGGAATACTCCACTATCATACATAAGTTAGTATCTAGCACTTTATCTATCAACTATTAGTGTAAAAAACAACGAATTCAGAAATGCTATGGAAGAGTAATTTACAACAATTATGACTGAAAAACACGATACTCCGAAACTCCGTACAAATACTCCGAAACACGAAAGGTCCAAACTGAACAGTCAACTTTTAAAATGAACTATTTTAAACCTGCATGATCTTTATTCAACTGTAGCCTGGTGTTTAAGTAAAATCGAGCCTAATATTAACAAA
This sequence comes from Zeuzera pyrina, assembly GCA_907165235.1. Taxonomy (NCBI): domain Eukaryota; kingdom Metazoa; phylum Arthropoda; class Insecta; order Lepidoptera; family Cossidae; genus Zeuzera; species Zeuzera pyrina. The sequence continues at coordinate 19,674,713 of OU015624.1, forward strand.
CTTAAAATGCATCAAATTCAACCTTCTCATTAGATAACTTATAAATTTAATGTCTTTTGAATGTTCATAAAAATACTTCTCAATGTAAGTAAGTATGCATTTTAATTGTTCTTATTGAAATATTCTTCTTTAAACTCAGAAATAGGATAGGGGTCATATCCTACCTTAGGACTATATAATATTACATGTTTAAATATATTCAATATAATCGTGGCAATAGCTGTTTCAGATTCGCGACAGATGGTATATAAAAAAAAATTGGGGGATCTAGAAAAAAAAAATCTCAAAGTGGGCGGTGGGCAAAATAAGGTTGAGAACCAATGAACGAAACACTTGATATGTATAACTTAAATCTAATATAAATTAAATTATGCCGCATCATTCTTCATTCCCTATTACACAGATAGTTCCCTGCTGCTGCAGTTGAGAGGGAATGACAAAATTGAACATTATTACAAAAATCTTAGAATTTTCATATATGATATTGAATAATAACTCGGGTACTTAAATGTGACTTAGAATTTAATACAGTAAGCCAATAAGTACAAAAGTAGTTATAAAAAAGTATAAATTGGCTAAACGGGGATGATCACATTTCATGATAAAGTGAAAAAGAAACATTGTCCGGGGTGAGAAAAACTCGTGAGATATTAATCGGCCAAATTAATAAATAAACTTGACTTGATTCCCTGAAATGGGAATGATGGTACATCTGAAAAATTGATTTTATTTAGCTTGTAGTAATTTAATAGCTTTGCACAATCAGGGAAGTTACAATACTACCTAGTTGTTAGTTGTTATTAATTAAGTAACTAGCATTTAAGGTTAGCATTAACTTAACTTAAGCATTACAATAAATAAAACAATTTTCCATCTGTATAACTTGTAGTTAATAGAACAAAAAACACGACCTTGATTGTGTACATAATAAGGATTGACATTTGACCCATATATATTTGCCAATTTAAAATAAACCAACATATTTTATGATCAAATTATAACTCTTGTTTAACTTGTTTTTCATATGAAAACCACCCGAAAAATTAGTTTATTTATCCATAAGATTGCAGTTCTAGAAGTGCACAACAGTATAAAACATTATTTTTAATTTAACTATGTCTATTATTTCAGAAAAAGTGATAAACAGGAGAATCCACCAAAACCTTTGTTCATTGGGGCTCACAATGTATTTGAAGTGGGATGTAAATTAGAATCGCCCTGTGGTCATATCGGTGAAAGTAATGTGTTTGAATGCAAATCGTTTGTCGGAGTTGATGTCAAAGTTGGTAGTGGATGTGTTATTGGTAAGTGAATATGACAAAATAAGGCTTATATTGAAATACTCTTTACAATAATTCAAACTACAAGTAATTACTGATTTAAGAAACTACTACAAAAATTAAACTTAAAAAGGAGGAAATTATAACAGCCCAGTAAAGTAAATGCAAAATTTCTATAATGGTTACTTTACAGTTTTAATTGATTGAGCAAAATTAGTTTTTCCTGAATATTAAATATATATATATATATATATATATATATATAAAAATAAATATTTTAGATGAAATACATTATTTATTATCGATCGAGTGAGTTCCAGTAGTGATGGTGAAAATGAGAATTTCGAACCAGAAGGAAGGGAAACTAATATAAATAAATAGTAATATAATATATACATCTATACAAACAGGAGGATTTTTTAATCACGGTCCAAGTTTTAATATTGTGATCTTTGGATAAAATAATAAAACTCATATTTTTCTTTAGTATCATTCAACCCACACTCATTGATAATCCTTTTGAAAAAAAACATTTTATTTTGAAAATTTGACCTACCTATTTTATTCAAAAGAATCTTTGCATGATAGCTAATGCCTAGAAAAAATTTGGACACTGACATTGGAGGTCTGTCTGTGATTTCGAAATAAAGGCTTTTTCTTAAGCTTATGTAATTTTCTGCACGTAACCAAGACCCAAACAAGCATTTGTCTGTCTACAAAATATTTGTCTGTCTGTTTATTTGTTCGGGCTAATCTCCGAAACGGCTGAAACGATTTAAGCGAGATTTTCACTAGAAGATAGAGGATTTTCCAAAGAATAATCTAGACTACTTTTTATCCAGAAGTGTTTAGGGTTCCTGCGTAAATTAAAAAACACTAGTACTTGAGGTAAATCTATAAATATTCATATAAAAATCTATAAGTACAAAAAATTGTTTTCATTGTTGAGTCTCTTTAAGGCAGACTTTCATATTAAAATACTTTCTACCGTGATCCGCCGTCTGGAAGCTGAGATCAAAAATGAGCTCTCTTTAGCTGAGCGGCGCCTGTAAAGTGGGTTTAACTTATAGTGTTTTAACCGTTGACCTACACTTAACAGAAACAGACAGCAGATTTTTGCAGACAGCAGACATTTATCCATGACAGTTTAAAACAGCAACGACATCTTGACATCTTATTCGCGCATTGGATATATATTTTTGAAAAAGTGATTGAATGTATAAGTATTTTAGGCTTTTCCGATTCCAAAATAAATATTGTCTGTGAGTTTGTATACTTATTTTTTGGAAATCTATACATCTGATACCTTATATAGTAAATAAAAACTGTGATTTCAGAGAAAAGGCTTCTTCTATAGCTTATATAAAATTTGGCACGTAACGAAGACCCAAACACGCGTTTTAAAAAATGTTGTCTGTCTGTTTGTTTGTCTGGGTTGATCTTCGAAGCCACCGAACTTATTTTTGCGAGACTCAATGCAAGATAGAGGAGTTTTCAAATAAAAATTTATGTTACTTTTTATTCGAGAAGTATTTTGTATAATTTAGGATCCTGCGTGAAAGTTGAAAAACTTAGAAATTAGAGGTAAATAATAAATCTATAAATATACATACATACAAATATGAAAAGTGTTTTTCGTAATTGCAATCCAGAAGTTGCACCCGTGAACGCAAACGAAATGCTTTTTTCACATACTTACATGCTCGATGATGACTGATCACTCTTAACTCTGCATCTGCATCCTTGACAATAATGTGACCATGCAATGTTGTGTATAATATGATCCCTACATTAAGATTTACTATAGCGATATTTTCATCGCAAATTCACGCGGACGAAGTCGCAGGTTACGGCTAGCCTAACATATAAAAATCAATGTTTGTTTGTTCGTACTTTATGGGCTGCCATACCATTCACCCAATTGTGATGAAATTTGGTATGGAGATAGCTTGAATCCTGAAGAAGAAGATAGGCTATTTTAAAAATAAAAAACACGGACAAAGTTGCGGGAATCTGCTAGTAATAAATAAAAAATAAAGTTATTTATCACAGGTTCATTATTTTTATTTAATTTAATATTTGTTTTATGTAATAATGAATTTTTACATTACATTGTAATTTTTTTAATTTTCCTTACAGGTGCTTCATGTCACCTGACAGCACCTCAGACTTTAACAGATAACACAGTGATATGGGGCTCAGAACATCACATTAGAGAAGCATTGGAGAAGCAGCCGTCTCAACTTCTTCAACTAGACTTTTTGAGCAAAGTGATGCCTAACTACCACAGGCTTAGGAAACCCAATGTTCATAAACGACAATCATCTAGACAGTCTCAGGAGTCATCACCAAAACCTTAAAATGGAATGAGTATTTTGTATTTTTGCTTCTATAAATGTACCTATGCATTATTTATTTGTATCAAAATTATTAAAATTCACCATTATACAATTACCATTCCATAGATTATGCTTTTCATTTAATACTGAGTGGCACTTCCATGGGTACTTGTATTAATTTAGGTAGGTACTAGGATGGTACTAGGCTAACGTGACCATACGTCCCGCTTTGGGCGGGACAGTCCCACTTTCAGGCTGTCTGTCCCATTGTCCCCAACCAGAGCAAAAATGTCCCGTTTTTGGAAACAGATCAAACGATAATCGATACATACTGTACCTACCTATATTCATTGCATTCGAAATACGCACCGGAAGTAACGCACCTGTCAAAAGAGTTTTTTTTTTTCTAATGAATAAGATATGGACAAGTGACAAAGCTTGTGCTTTCAGAACTGCGACATTTAATCGTTTGAGTGTCGCAGTTCTGAAAGCCATTTTAATTACCAAAACTAACATCGAGAAATCACGTGATAAGCGCTATTCCTACTTGAAAACTAGACATGACATTTTGAAACTGGTTTGTTACGCCGACAAATATAAAACAAATGCGTCTGAATTTAATGTTGATTAGTTCAAATTACCTATTATTAATACATTGTTCTCATGTTCTTATTTTTAAATAAGTAGGAAAATAAGCCTTTTTTTACTAAATTTCGCAAGCATCCCGCTCTGACAAAAAAAGTAAATGGTCACATTATACTAGGCACCAGAATACATTGGGCTAAATTATAAATAAAATAACGAATACATAAAATTCATTAGAAACAGTACTGAAAGGAAAAAGTTTTAGGCGATGTGTGCGGTTGCGTGTTCTGTGTTCTAACAAGTTTACATTTGAGTAAATATACATTCTTAACATAATTTAAAGACTCTGCCTATGTAGCAATAACAATAGAATTAGATTATATTTTAGCCCGGAGAAATCTCAACATTTGTTTTAGCACATTGCAATTTGCAATAAAACTACATAAAATTAAAATATGTTATAATTACCTATATATTTTAGTCTATTACTATCTAAAAATCGGTAAATTTTCCTGCCAAAAATCGGGAGAAATCGGGAAATTTTTAATCAAATTAAAACAAATGTATTTTACGCTAATTACTTTAATGAAAAATAAAATACATACATAGGTTTAGTGATTACTTATTATTCATGCTCAAACCATTTCTTACTAACTATTTTTTCAAACATTTTTTGGTCTATATTAAAATTGTAGCACGTTTGGTTGTTCTCTGCTATACATCTTTTTGTGTGAAGGAGACCTTTAATAGATTCAGTGGAGTTTCCCAAACAACTCGTACTTATACATATGGTTATGGTAGGGAATTCCCCCCATACACCAAACAATAATGAACCTTATTTTAAACGCATTTCGATGTAATATGTTTTGTGTATACTGCGGTAATGAAAGGTCGTGTGAGAAGTTTTGGGGAATCCCTTTGCATTGTTTTAGTGTTACCAAGTCAAAATAGAAATTCGGGAGATTAGGTCTTTAAATCGGGATATCGGGAGGTAAGAGCCGAAATCAGTAGATCTTCCGATAAATCGGGAACTTTGCAACACAGGACAACGCTACTGTAATATTATATACTATACTGTCTACAATTATGTATACTATATTATCGGCTCAAGTTGGAACGGTCGGATTAAATAAAGTTGGCGATATGCGTTACAGACTTTACAATTTATCGGCATCGTCGGCTACTTTATGCATGGGGATTCTGTCTAGAATAGATCGAAATTAAACCGATTCGAATTGCAGTCTGGAATCGATTCACAGAAATCGATGTTCAAAAGATCGACTACTCAAAAATCGTTCTACGATTTTTTTAAATTTTGCTTGGGAAAAATAAAAGTTAGGCGAGTGAAAAAAGCGCTAAATCTAGCTCCGAACGCGCTAAGGTGACGGCAGTGTTCGATATACATATGTACGTATAATTTATTTAAAAAATTATACGCTAGCTTATTATTTTATAGTTGCGTTCTTACCAATACAGATATATAATGGAAATTTCATTTTTGGGTGCCACTATATAATTCCCTAAATCGATTCACTACTCGAGATTGATAGACCATTTTTCCATTAATCGATCTCAGATCGTCATCCCTAGGAAAGTTGTTCCAACAAATTGGAAAGTGTGTAGGAACTTATAATGTGTGAGACGTATCTTCTTATTTATTATTTTTTTAAATTTATTGTTCTTAAGGCATTGGTAACAAGACCATTAAGCCTAATGACGTAATTTCTGGAGAAATATTAATAGTCCCTAACACTTCCAGTAAAGTGATAGTAGGCTTTACTGAAGTTAAAAAGGACTTCTTGGAAGAGCGCGAAAACTTCTGCTACACATATTTATTTAGATGTCCTCCATTCTTTTCACTTACACAGAACTTTAAAACACAATGTACTATCACTATTGTACTTTAAAACTCCTAAAAATGTAAATAATAGAAAATGTAAATAAAATGACAACCTCACTTCTTACTTTCCCGCCAAAAGTCACGTATCTTGTTTTTTTTTCTTTCTTTATGGCATGGCGCACAGTTTAGCGAATTTGCCAATGTCACGTATTAATAAGTAGAATCACACGTAAATTAGTTTATTCTTATCGTAAAACTTCTCCAGTAAAGTGATAGTAGGCTTTACTGATGTTATAAAGGACGTCTTGGAAGAGTGCGAGAACTTCAGCTACACATGTTTATTTACACTTATTCCATTCTTTTTACTTATACAGAACTGTAAAGCACAATAAACTATCACTTTTATACTTTGAAACTCCCAAAAATGTAAAAAATAGAAAATCTAAACAAAATATTAACCTCACCCCCCGTTCCCGCCAAAAAGTCTCACGTATCTTCTCCTTAGTCTGTGCCACAGACTGTTTCAAACTCTGATGTCGAGTTTGTGACACATGACAGATTATATTCTCTTTGACATGACAGCAAAGAGCAAAATCCAAAATATAACGTTACGATGTCGTCTCTACATAGTAGTCATCGATTTCTTTAATTTTGAACAATTTATTTTATTTTGTTACGCTTGCACTTATTATTCTGTTTAAAAATTATTTTTAGTGATTGCTCTGTGTTTTCACATACCTATTTGCGTGTTACATTCTGTATACTTTTTTAGAACTTAATTTTAGCTAACTGGTATAGTTATTCATTAGTTTTCTATAAACAAAATTAATTGGAACATTGACGGCTGTGAGTAGATAGTTTTGTTAGAAAATTGTATTTGTTGATAACAATTTAGTGTGTTTAGCAGTGAAACTTGGGGGGGTCGGCGCCATGTTGTTATTTACTCCCTGATTTTGCGCTCGAAGTCGTGATATGGGTTTAACGTTGTGTTGGGCTGTGAGTACGAGTGTGTGATGATGTTGGAGGATGTACCCGTTCATGGAGCTCGCGATCCCAAAAGCACAAAGGTCGCCATTCACCAGAGGAATCTCAGCTTGGATTTCAGGTATGTGCTTGTTTTATCGTTTTATTTTGGATATCGCAGTCTTCGCAGACATTATTATGATAACGGTAAATCATATTAGTGCGTTTTATGTACCTATATGAATTTCACTGTGTCTGTCGCTCACTTTTGACATTTCTTTGCTACTTTACCGTTTGGTTACCCACATTCAATTTTGTTTTGTTTAAAAAAATAGATAAAAACGTTATGTATAAATGTACATTTGTATTATAATTTTTGTTGTCTTTTTTTTGGTTTGAATATGTCATTTGTTGTAACATGGGAATTGAAGAACTAGTTGCTATAGTTTATATAAATTGTCCAAAGACAATTTAGTTATGTTATGCAATTCTTCAACTAAGTATTGACACTAAGTACATCCAAATTTGTTAATATAGATAATGATATATTATTTTAATTAGAATTTTATGTAGTTCTGTGGAAGTTATAATCTTAAAAATGTAATTTAGAAATTAAGTTTTTATATGGACCTACTGTGCCATTTACTGTGCCAAAAGTAGGACATTCCAACAGCTTCTCCATCACATAAATCATGTCATAAAAGTTGACCAAGATAACAGAGCTAGTTATGAAGAACTAGTATAGACAATAGGCTTGTAACTTACCACCATAGGGATTAGCGTTGCCATGAGGAGGGGCTTTATTACTCCAATGATTTCTAATTTTTGAGTTTTTACCTCAATGGGCAAATGGCATGTTTCTTCATATTTTTAACCAATTTCAAAAAAAGGAGGTTTTCAATGAGGTTTTATGTTTGTTACTTCAGAACTCCATCATTTATAAACCGCTTTATATTCTTTTTTTATTTAAAGGGATATACTTCTAGATGGGTCCTATTAAAATTTTACTGGTATTGGAGCTTGCAGTTCAATGATACAAAAATTAACATTAACTGCTTAAAATCTGTTTTTATTTATTTAGGTCAAGGTCAATCAAAAGAGAGAAATAAAAAAATTTTTAGTAAAAATCAAATTGACTTAAAAAGAACACTGAAAAGTACAAAATAACTATCCTTTACTAATCAAAAGTCAAGTACAAAAATAACTTTATAAATACGTATGTACAAATACTTATATAATTTGTCCTTGAACTTTATTTAGTAATAACAAAAAAGTACACATATGTTAATATTTATAAACTTAAAACTACATACCTATTATCTTAAATAATAGACTTTCTCAAAGATACCGCTTAAAAAGCTGTTATTGCTTAAGGTACACAGCAGACTGGTAGCATTGCCTATTTCAATAGCCAAACTGATTTGTTAACGGAAGAAGCTGCCAGCCCAGCAGTCTCCCGAAGCCTCGACCAGTCTCTTACAAATATCAGAAACCAGTCAATGGGCTTCGTAGCCCCAGGGACCCAAATAATTAAATACAATTAAATTTGACAGTTATTGAAGTTGTTGTCAAATCAATGTGCAGCAACAGAAAGTCTATTAGTTTGGTAGGCTTTGCACCGACTTCAGTAACTGTCAAATTTAATTATTTATAAGGTATTTGTATCATATTTATAAAGTTATTTTTGTCCTTGAGTTTCGATTAGTAATAGTTATTTTGTGCTTTTCAGTCTTTTTTTTTGAAGTCTGTTTAATTTTACTCTTATAAAAGGTTTTAATGAATAAGAATTTGTCATTTTATGAATTAACTACTTAATTATAAATATGTGTTAATGTTAAATGTTAATTAAATTAAGACCTGTTTACTCCCGGGCTTAAAAAGATTTAAAGTAAATAGACTTATGGCCCATTTCAATCCAATTTGTTAAAAAGGATTGAAATTATTTTTGAGTCCATTTAAATAAAGGAGTGTTATTATAAAATATACATACATAAGGCAATGTTTATTCGAAATAAAATTTCTTGAGAAATCTTTTGTCCATAGTAATGTAGTGTATCTCAAGAAACTATTTTATGTAATTTAACATCTTTATTCATTAAATGAAACAATAATTATGTTATTAACCTTTTTGACCAATAGAGTGAAATGGACTATACATAAATATATTTCAAGGTAATTGGATAGAAGTAAATGTATATTTAAATTATATCTATCTATTTAAAAAGCTATTACAAAAGAGTTAATTTATTATCTTAGTAAAAATAGGTATTTGATAAACAGCATTGAGTATTTAATTAAAACAAAATTGTAGATAATAATTAATTCATTAGTCATTGTGTTGTTTAGTGGTTAATGGAACGTTTTTATATAGCTCATAAATTGCTGTAAACTTTCCTATTTATATGCTCATCTTTAGGCCTATTTTTATTGTAATTAGATAAGAAGGAAAACATTTTTATATATGTTTAAACCTACATTTTGTTGAAGAATTTACAAGTAGAGGTTCGACATATTATGTGTATGTATGTATAGAACACTCCATCTCTATTTAACAAAAAATAGTGTCATTTGGACATGAGAGAAGAAAAAGATGTGATACATACATATTTCCATGCCGTGTTCCTAATGGGGTACTCAAATAGGTTGGAGTGCTAACACTGCAGTCCTTACATACTTCTATGAGAGATATGATATCAACCATAACAAGCTTTTCAATACATTATAGATAAACTAAATGTGGTACATAATTGCTTTGAAAGATTCAAGAAAATCATATACATAATATAGAGAGAGACTAAAAGCCAAGAGAGTAAAAGCCAAGAATAAGGCTGATTTATAGGATCAAATAGCCAGTGTTAGCTGATGGAAATCTCAAAAGTACTAGCAAACCTTGGCGAAAGTGTATAAGGCCAGTAAGGAGAATGACGAGATTCGAGGAGGTGAAAGGAAGATTTAAAGACCGCAATACTTGGTGCTACGTCCTCCCTGTTTGCATAGAACATGCATAATTTAATTGCTTATTAAGACCTGGATGATCGAAATACAGTATTGTGAGTTAAGTACCACTTTGACAACTCAAAGTCGACACCTACTGCAGCTATAAACACAGAAAAAAAACCTGTGCAAAGAAAAAAAAATACTCAATTAAACACTACCTAATAGAATTTACAAAAACATTATATTTAATTAGAATTAAAATATATAATTTAATAGCTGAAAATAAAGTGCTTTCAAAGTTCTCATTTATTGGATACTTTTTTTTGTAAATATGAACTGAATATTGTTCAGCTACTTAAATGATTTATTTATTGATTAAATTTTTAATTAAAATTTACATTTTCTCTAAATTAACAAAATCATTTTAAAAAACACATTATTCATCATCCAAATATTAACTATCACATTTCACAAATACAAATCTCAACTCTATTTCGTCACCTCTGTCTACCTCACCCTTGGAACTAGTTTATGACTGGGAATTCCTGATCTTATAATTATATTTCAAGTAACTGATTTATTCTATATTAGACAACAAAATACTATTTATGTTTATCATAAAAGAAAAACAGGCATCTGTAATATTATATACTTTTCACTTACTATTTAGTCCACCAATGTTATTCTCCCTTTCCTGCTTTCTGCAACGATGCTGTGACTGCAAAGTCTTCATTTGTAATTACGTAAGTATGTCTATCGTTTCGTTGAAAAATTAGTTTTGTAATAAATCTACCAAAATTATAACCAAACTGTAACTATGTTCGGGAGTTATCGTACTGCCTTCGTTGGCAATCGTCATAGTTGAGCCTCACCCCATGCCATGTCCAGCCATGCAATTCTGTAAAAACACACTAAAATTCACATCACTTCACATTCGAACTCACTTGACTTTGAAATGGAATTCTCTAAACCAAGCGTACTAGGAATTAAGTGAAATGACCTTTGCTACGATTTTGTAAGGGATTGCTGTAAGAGTAAACATCTCAGTCGATATTTCGACTTAGTGTATTTTAACTTCTTAAAAAAAAGTTTTACTTAATTAATTAACTAACTTAAAAAAAAGGTCATTTTTGTGCATTTTCTTAAGGAAAACTATTTGAAATTTCGGATTGGGAGTTTAACTATTTAAAAGTATACACATTCAGAAATACGTTTAATTGTTTTTATTTAAAAATATGAACAATATACGAAGGATGTTGTATGATTCTTGGAGTATCGTAATAAAATCTGCGTAAACGGTACCCACTGGCGTTTCTTCAATTCAACTAAAATATTTCGGTGTCATGTTAATGTACAATATGCACATAAATATTTTCACACTATACCCCTAACATAGTAACGCATTTGATATACTTATATATTGAATTATCTTCCGTAAACCTCATGAGTATCCTCGGACTCCTCACATATCACCAGGTTTAAACAAACTTATTAGAATTTTTAATTGTATGGTAGTTTTCAATCGGCATGAAGTAAATATAGTATAGGTGTATCTGGGGCAATTAATGCCCGCGATGCTCCGCCCAGGTGAATGGACGGGGCACGGGGCGAAAGTAAAAGTGGACGGCGTCTCGTCGAACGACGGAAAGCGGCGCCCGTCAATGATTTCCTCACACTTATGTAGGTATTCGCAGTTCGCACCATGAAAATTAAACCTCGAAAACATTCATTGCCCTTTTATTTTGGTATCCAAGACCGTCTCTACTTTATCGTAATTGAGGAACATTAACTTCCTTTCGTAGTTTCCTGTAAACTTTCCATAAACAAGTGATTTAAAAAAATTGTTCCTTTCCATGATTTTTATATCACTTAGTGAACAAGGCTACTATTGAAACTAAACTATTTAGCTATAAAACCACTATCCATAGTCAACGAATTAAGCTTCTCTCGTCATATAGAACGTAGTATAATTTAACAATATCATTATTTATTTATGCTTTATTATGTACGTTTTAATGATGAAACCTACTGCTTGTCATGGTTAATGATTTCCTTGAGCGACCGTTTTTCTTCCAAAGCTTAACATTAATTTTAATCTTGCTTGTTTATTTTCGTGCCAAAACAAAAGTCGTTAAAGACTAAGGCGGAGAATGCGGGAACAGCGTTTTAATGAGTCACGTTACTTATTAAACGATAATTATATTTAATCCTTTCATCTTGGTTTTAAATGGGAGTTTAATCGAAAAATGTTTCCCCAGGAATCGTTGATTTCGTCGGTCATGTTGTATAATAAAGCACTTACTGATTACTTTTTTGTTCTTAGAAACAGTAATTAATTGATCAATCACAAACACCGTAAAATAGAATGTGAGCGGCCTCCCGCTAGTCGTGTGCGGTGGACCGACCAAGGTAATAGTCTGTAGGTATTATTTGTTCATAAAAATTAAAGCATTCGCAATTGTCACGAGATACCAAAGATTATCTAATATAAATGAAAATCAATTGCCACTTGTATGGCAGAGCATCACTTGAGAACGGCTCGGTCGATTTGGTTGATCTCTTATTTGTTGTGTTCGTAATTGCGAGGACAAAGTTTGTATGAAAGAAAATTTTTGGAAAATTCACTGAAAAAGTCGGAAATTAGGATGGTGTATTTGTATGACAATCTCAATAAAAAAATTTGGTATGTTGCAAACATTTAACATCCCACCTGGGCAAAACCGGGGCGCGTCGCTAGTATAATAAAATAAAAATGAAGATTGTAACTCCACTTGTTAATAACTCAATTCGGGCAGAATAAAAGTTCGTTCAGTGAAAGTGTATCGCTTTCAGAAGTAGGTATGTCATTTATACGGATTGTGATGTAAATTACGCCATTGAAGTTCTTTCTATTGATGGACGAAATTCTAAGTCTACATAATATTCGGCAATTTTTTATCGGTATTTGGACTGACCTCTTTGCGAAAGATTCATTGACTCACCATTTACCTTGTCTATAATAACTTCCGATTTTAAAAAATGGAATTCAAAGGTATTGTTTGCTTGGCTTCGTCTTAAGTATTATGTTTATTAGTTTCTGTCCTACTTTTGATGACTCATAAGGCGCCAGTCTAATTAAAATAAATAGATTAAATTGTTTGAAGCGTAAACACTCGTTACATGGCGGAGTTATAATTGTGTTGACCCTTTAACAGTCTGCCAATCACCCAAGGCATGCGTGGAACGCGACATGCCACTTACTCTAACAAACGCAATCATCAATTAGCCAAACTAACCGGAACTTTGATCATTTTGCAGTCGCTGTAATAATATCATATTATTATAATGTCACATACGTTATTAATGAAATTAGAATTTATAACTCTTTGTAAACGTTTTAAGATTAAATATTCCATGGCGACGCCTCTGTACCAAGGTCTGTATGAAATATGAATACGATCCTTATTTATTATCATGTACGTTTTTATCGACAGTCCGTGACTTGATTACGTTCAACGTCATAGGATACGGCACTGGTGGTATCATAAATTTATATATCTATATATACATATATGTATATATAAAATGAAAGTTTTTTTCTTTGACCGCGATAAACTTGAAAACTACTGGACCGATCGGCATGGGACCATGACCATTCGACGCGGAATTAGTTGTATATAGGCTACTTGTTTTTTGAACTCCATAGACCCTTCACCATGTTTCAAACAAAAATGTACTATTACGTACAAAATTTTCACTTACGCCCAGCGAAGCGGGCGGGAAACGGCTTGTGTACGTATATACGTGTTACTGATTGCCATTTTGATCCTCTCTATGTAGTATGTATATTGCGTTCAAAAACTAGAACGAACGACATAATAACACAGAATAAACGTTTTATTTAACGTAGAAATGAAAGCAAATAGAATAGTTAACTGCAGTAGTGAGGTTACAATGTGGATGTTCATCTCGTTCTGTCGCACGTTCGTTGATAAATCAGTGCGTGCGCGCGCACTCGAGTTGACCGTCTACGATATCGTCTAACTGCGCAGGCGCACATAATGTGATTTATGTACTGACATGGTTTATTCGAAATCAAAATTAATGGCACCTTATGTTATATATGTTTATTTTTTAAAAATTATTTTTAGAAAGCAAATTAGTAATTATTGTCTTACGGGTGACACCCCACCAGGTTAGTAAATGAAGCCGGGATAATACATACCTACATATAATTTGCGTCAGCAAGATAGCGACTATAGCTTGGTGTGCATTGATTTCAAGCTAGTAAGTCAGAAACACTAACAGAGAATACTAGATAATATCCTGGTTTTATTAACCTTCTAGCTTCGTGTCACCCAGGCATTAAATACTTAATTAAAATTCTTAAATATCTCTTTACCAGAACATTCGGTCACATTGGATTAAGCTTTTAAATAACATAATTCTGTGGTCAAAGGTTGCAATTTCATACTATTTTTGTGTATCTTTTCTGCTATTTGAGTCACAGTCAATCATAGGCACAAATGTTGAATGTACGAAGTTAAATAACTGCATGCGTATGTGTAATTTTATTTTTGTTATTGCATTAGTGAATCATACTATTTCATGTTCTGTTATCACATGTCTTAAATATCTTCAAATCAGTCTTATGATAATGTAAGGTTCTTTAATTCAAAGACTTAAAAACTGCCTCCTTTTAATTTATAGTTGCTGAAGTTAGACTTTCCAATTAAATTATAAGGTTTGCTTCACCTTGGACACGTTTTCTGTAGAAAATGCGTAATCGCCATCGATCCTATGCTTATGAATACAAAGAACATTCGTACGGCTCAAGGAAATAAGGTAGCTCCCGAATTATAATTAGTCCTTACTAATATTATAAAAATAAAAAAGGACTGTTTGGCGGGAACGGGAGAAGTGAGGTTGTCATTTTATTTAAATTTTCTATTTCTTACATTTTTGGGAGTTTTAAAGTACAAAAGTGATAGTATTTTGTGTAAAGTTCTGTATAAGTGAAAAGAATAGAGTATGTGTAAATAAACATGTGTAGCTCAAGTTCTCGCGCTCTTCCAAGAAGTCCTTTATAACTTCAATAAAGCCTACTATCACTTTACCGGAGTTTTAGTTTTACGATAAGAAGAAAAAACTAATTTACTTCTGTGCTTCGATTCTACTTATTAATATGTGACATTGGCAAATGCGCTAATCTGTGCGCCATGCCATGAAGAAAAAAAAAAGGGAAAAAATTTGATTGTTAGTTTGTAAAGGGTAAATTTAAAAACTACTCAACAGATTTCAAAAAATTTTTCATCTATAGAAAGCTACTTTATCAGCGACAACGAGTAACATGGGCAGTATTTTATTTAAAAAAATCTCTACCTGTGCGAAGCCGGGGAATCCATCTCATGTTGAATTCGTTCAGAACAACTTCATTTTGTCGATATATTTGCGTTTTATTTTCGAAAGAGTTGAATACTATAATATACTGTACTAACTTTTAACGGCGACTTCTTCCGCGTGGACTTAGAACAAAGTGGTAGCATAAAAACCTTCATGAAAAAATATTTACATATACTCGTATACGTGTCAACTTTTATGGTGATCGGTCAAACGACGTTGGAGTTTAGCGATTAGGTACATACATACAAATATCCATTTCTATATGTATATATACTATACATATATTAATATAGCTATGGTTGTAAATAAATGACAAAACGATGTTCAAAATTGATTTTGAATAAGGAACATAATATCAGAGCATAAACGTCTTAAAAATTAGACGTCGTTAATGGAATGATTTTAAAATTTAAAATATGCAGATAAGGAAATAATATGTATAATTGTCTTTTAGTTCACAGTGAGGGAAATCCCGTATTTAAAAAAATAAGCGTTTAGGCAAGCGTACATTATGAATAAATCATGATGATTGTGTAAGTAATTAGTTTATCACAACGAAAGCAGTAATTAGTTAAACGTCTAATTGTAAATAGTATTTAACAACAGTAGATTCTGTATTAGCAGTCTTATGGGACGCATAACGGATCTCTATTATCATTGATTCAGCCGACTTATAGAACAGAAGCGAGAGACGAAACCATAATGTGGCTTCCCACGGATTTGTATCGAGGTCGTGTATATGCGCCTACATTAAATAAAGGCCACTCAGTACTAATATGTAAGCTTGCTATTAAGAATATTGATTTTACCCTTGAATATGAGGTTGAAATGTTTAGCTAAATGGCTAGAAGTCAGCATTTCTTTGAAGAAATATACATTGACTACATGTTTAGAAACGGCTTTAAAAGCAACATTGTATTATTGGACGGAGAGTACATTTGGAGGTTTGAATCTTAAAGTTCTAAGAGTTGTGGAGGATGATATGTTTAATAAAATTAGCTAGAGATAAATATCTAGCGATAAAATTGTATTTAATGGTAGCCATTATGTAGCCCACTCCCTACAAAATGTGGGCGACTGAGTTTAATGACACTAATTTATTAGGGTTTTAAGAAAGGTGAACGTAGATTATTATTATGACAGCTCAAAATTTTGTCATATAGTATAGATTTTATAGATATTGGACGACAGCGTTATCGTAAAAATGAAGAAAGAAATGCTTAGATGGTTCTGGCACATAGAAAGAATGAGTGACGAAAAATCTACAGAAAGATCAAAGAAAATCTACAGAGCGAAATTGAATGGTAGAAGAGGCCAAGGAAGACCAAGGCTGATTTATAAGGAGCTAGAATGTTAACTGACAAAAACATTCCCAAATCAGAAGCACTCCCAAATCTAGGCGAAGATTTTGTAAGAAGGATGATGACATTCGAGAGATGAAAGAAGTATATAAGGACCGCGATACTTGATGCACTGTCCTCTTTGACTACCCCGTTACGGATACAGGGTAAGGATATGTATGTATCTCAAAAAGAAGATTGCATATCAATGACGTGAACTTAAATATAATAACTGTTAAATGTAAGTAATTCTGTGTTTATTTGTGTCTGCTGAGGATGACGCACACGATAACGTGGGAAGCGGCGCCATATGTCCGTATTTATTTATGTCATTATTGAAAGCAATAGCCACTGGATTTTGAAGAGGAATATAAATAATATGGTTAATTAGGTATATGTTCTAATAAATCAATGATTTCCTGTCAAATTACGCAAATATTATACAGTTTTCCGGCTGTTGAGTCATCAATGTTCCTGTTATGACGTTGTTCGAACTTTGAGTCTTATTTTATTTGTGGTTAGTCAGACACAATATAAAATTCTCTAACTGATATAACTGGGTGTATGATGACGAAACGAACAGATTTATTGTTTGGGGAAAAACTTGGACGTAGCTTGATAATATTTAGTATCTGTATTATGTTAGCTTAAGTATTAAAGCGATGTTCTGGATCTGTCGGAAACACTCAGGCTTAAATAATGGGGCGTTCTACAAACCTTAAACGTCCACAGTTGAATAGACACACCCCTAAACAACTGAGTCATCGACTTACATTTCAGGTCATAGTTCCACTTAATGTGTGTTTATATTGATCTGACATTAATTACATTTATTTATTATGTGAAAAAGCACCACGCACATATAATTTTTGCTTTTGTTTATTCTTTAGCAATAGGTTGCTAATTAATATTTGTTAAATTGCTTATCCATCGTACAGTTCGACAGTCGTAGCTTTTCATAATAATAATATGGTCCCAATTAAAAATGGTGATTACTTTTAAGTAATCACTAGCAGCTTCATAATTTTTTTAAATGTGGTGTTTAGTATTTTATAAGTCCAACAATGTATTAAAATCGTAAAAATATATATTATCTGCATTCCAAACATTGTTTTGTGAGAAATGTACAGGTTGACTGTACCATAGGTATGCAACAGTAGCTACATTAGTGATGAAACGATTATCACTTAGCGATAACGATTATAATTACGATTATTTATTACGCTTAATGATTAACTATTATGTTTACTATTATTTCAATTTTTAATAATATTTATTACCATAAACTGATTTAAATAATGTTTGCTGAGTAATTAATAGTCAAAATTAAGGAATTTTAAATTTTTGTTTAATAAGATCTTTTAACTTACCTACTTAATTTTAGCTTCTAGCTAGCTTAATCGTTAGATAGTCGCAATGAATTATCTTTACGATTGTGATTAATCGCGAAATATCGATAGTCGTCGATTATTATTTAGGATTAATCATAATCGTTTCATCACTAAGCTATATTTAGACCAGCAGCAGTCTTTACTTCGTTAAAGGATTGCTGCTGTAGTCTACATTGACAGAAGTGAGAAGTATTACACTGATATGTCCATGCACTGTGTCGGTCAGTGGGAGTGACACAATGGACGGAAGTCGTCAATCAGTGGTCCTCACCCATGTCGAGGGGTCCATGAATGTAATAACACCTACCTACATTTCTATACAATCCATGACTCAAGTCATTGGACACTTTAATCAACCACGTCTCGAAAGGTTAAAGGACTGGGCATTTCGTCAAACTGGAACAAAGTCTAGTCGCTTATACGATGTTACGTATTATATTTAATGTTTGTAGCTTTGGGTTTAATGTTCTATTTTTACTAAACGCCGTTTCACGGAACATTTGTTTTCTATAGAAGGTCAAAAAGTTAGACTTAACGCCCTTGGGATGCCGTAAGGGCTTGACACTTTTATTTTCATTTCTATATTAGACAAGCGACCCACCCCAGCTTCGCGCGGGTAGACATTTTTTTGAAAATAAAATATAGCCCATGTTATTTGCTAATAAACAATATGGCTGCCTACAGGTGAAAGAAATTTTGAAATTGGTTAAGTAGTTTTTGCGTTTATCCCTTACATACAAACAAACAAAGTTTACCTCTTTTTAATATTAATAGTATAGATTTACGTTAGTAACTAATTTCTGTGGTATAGATAAGTGTAGAAGAGGAATTTTATTATTAGAGATGAAATCGAAAAATTGTTCTTGTGAATGAATGCATGCATGAAATGAAATTCCATAACAAAAATGGTTAAAAATGATTTGTAGTTTCAGTTCATATTTTAGTAAATCGGCGACCTCGCTTGTTTGCGTTCGGAAGTGCCAATTCGCAGGTTCAAATCGCCTTGCACGCTGCAAGGTCGTATTGGCTCGCTGGCAGAAATTTTGTTATTATCCATTCGAGTTATACCTAAGTTATACCCATCATCAAAAGTAAAAGTCCAAACTCGCTCCGTTGAACCACTGAGATTGTTTTCAATTTAAATTTGTTCATGGTTCATGCGTTTCATTGTATCACGTATCTTATTTTTAGATGTAATAAAACCTCGAGAATCGTAGTAAGTAAAATGTAATAATGACTGTAATGCAGATATATGAGAGTGAGATTTTCTAATTCTGTTACAACACTCGTATTAATTGTATAACTAAATTAGTAACTGTTTCTACGTAATGTATTATGTATTCAGTATTATATTAAGTACTTTACCTTCGTCTCACTGCTGGGAACAGGGTGACGGCTGGCGTCGACTTTTACTTACTTTCTAACTAAGAACGCATTAAGTGTACATGATTTTACAAATACTAGAAAACTAAGTCATTTTCAATTCGAGATGAACAGAGCACACTTCGAAACGATTTTTTGCATAATCTATAATATACTTTTATAATCTACACACACTTGTGTAGATTATAAGAATCAAAAAGATCTAAGAAACACCTTTTGATTTTTGAATATTTTTCATTTTATTATTTTTAAATTATTTCTTCTTTATTTTATTAAATATTTGTTACTTATTGTTTTTATGGATTAAAACACCATAAACACAAATATCCTCATGGAGGAGTACCAAGCACAGTAGTGCCAAGCATCGCGGTCTTAACTTAGTACTTCTTTTTCTCTCTTCTTTCTCACATAATTTTTCCTAGGTGTGCGAGTGCTTTTAACATGTCCGTCAGGTAAAACAGGCTATTTGATCTTCATAAGTCGTTTGGTCTTCGTTGACTTCTGCTACCACTCACATACTCTGTAGATTATTTTATATTTTCTTGGTAAAGTACTTGTTCTTTGATTGTTGTAAGTAACCACTGCCATACCAGTCAGTAATCGAGCGAGATAAAACTCATATGTGAAAGAATTAAGGTCATTTATGTTGGTTTCAAAGTATTATTACTAATGCAATATAGAGTATATACAAAATGGATTTAGATTCTTACTAACGGAAAATCACACTGCTAGTTTTCTAAGTTTGCCAGCCAATATCTTATTTTCACATTTTAACGCCCCTTGTATGTAGAAAAAAACAGTCAGTATCAATTTGTTTATGAAAGTTTGATATTCAAGGACGGTTAATACTACTTAGTAACAAAGAAAAAACATTTTATTTAAAAAAAAAGTTTTGCATAAATTTTTTTGATGTGTGGATTTGGGCTTACAGATAACAATGCGGTACTATATTATCATACATTGACATATTACTTGCTTACTATGTATTTATAAAAGTTTTTTACAATAATTCCCATATATTGGCCGGCTATTACGGTTTGCTCGGTTTTACAAATAAACGGAATTGTAGGGGCTTAAAATGGTTGCAAAATTATACTTTTAAACTTGTGTTTATGAAACACAAATGCAGCTGGTTTGACTATTATCTTCAAGTAAATATGGCGGACGTAGTGATTTCCAAAGTTCCTTCTATTGTTAGCATCCTTCAAGGAAGGTCAAATGAGGCTGTATTTTCCAACAGTTACACTTGTTGTGTACTATAGACATTCGGCTATAGATAGTTATCTTTTGTTTCTAGTAAAGGGCACTGGTTGCAGAAGTTAAGGCTGCAATAATAATAGCGTCAAGGCCGCCAAGCCCAACGAGGCTATAATCCATTTTCACGCGACGTAGGGCATCTCTGCGGACCATCGTGGTGAAATATTACCATAATAGCTTAAATCAAGAAAATAAAAGCTGAACATTATATATTATATTATGCACATCTTTTTCGTTAAATGGTTTAAAATAGAGATAGTTTAAATTAGAATATATAGATTAGATATATATTAATTACAAAATAAAAAAATGAAAATAAATTACACTCGTGTGTTAGGTACTTTATAAGGTTTCCTAATGGCTTCATCGTTAGTGACATAAAAACATTGCATGTTTATAAAAAAGGAGCCTAATTTCGTCCAAAAACTTTTTATATTTTTTATTTGGTAGGTATTTCGATTTTTTTTATAAAAAATAGGATAAAGTTTTTTTTGTCATTTGTACATTTCAAATACAATTTGCGTTTTTTATGAACATTTTCAATTCTAATTAAATGAAATTATAATATATACAGTGAGTGCTTCCTCGAAGTTTTATGGGTCTGTATTCATTGTGTGGGCGTGATAAAATTCTCCCCTTGGCTATCTGATGTTTATTTAATTCAATGTCACGTCACCCTCATCATTTGTAAATGTCGTTATGTAGATGGTTTTTACACTCTATTGTGTTTAAAGGAAGTAATCTAATTGCCCTTTATTGTAGTCGGAGGAAGTAAAGCAGACGTTTTTCAGCGTTTAGGAAATGATTGTTTTAGTTTTAGTAGAAACGAAAGCGTTTGTGCTAATTCGATAGTCATTAGTGCGTTTGTTTCATGTTGCTACGCTTTGGAGAGCATAGAATAAGATTATTCTTGTACTTCTTATTTCGTTAATTAGGTTTATTACAATGAATTTTTTAGTAAAATACAAACGAGTGTGTCAATGGGTAATTTTCTAGAGGAAGCTTGCTTTGTTGTATCATTTGAAATTAAAAATTAGACGAACGTTATCTATCGCAGTCTATTTCCATTAGCATATTCTATGTTTTATTTTATAAGTTATTTAGTTTGATTTAAAATTAACACGAACGTCAATTGTTATTATGTAAAAACACGCATATTTTCCAGACGTTATTTCAATAGCCTTGTGTAAATGTTTCACAATAAATTTAATTAAAACTTGCTCTTGCTCTCTTACATCAGACATCGCCGTAACAGACTTCATTTTTGATATTTCGATTTTCCATTGTATTGACTTCTATACTCTGTTCATGGAGACGAAAGCGCTTTCTCTGTCGTACCATTTCATACAAACGACAAAGACAAACAACGATTCATAGATGTTAGCAACATTTCGAGAACTAGATGCGTGTACACAGTGCGCTTCTTTATAATTTACATTATTTCTTGCCATGACTTTGTTATTATCATTATTTTTTATACCACGTTCGGTAGTAAACAAGCTTACAGCCTGCTTGATGTGACTTACATGATTACATCACTTTACATGAGAATCTGTAATTTTTACAGATGCGATGAGATAAAAAGATATCGTGTTACCGAATTGACCTAAAAGACAAGCAATTGCAAAGGAAAATTTATCACACATCAGACTCAGTAATTACTTGAAATACAGCACATAAATGTTGCACGAAATAACTCCAATAAGCAATTTAATAATAAACACTTTTTTAATGAAGTGTTCCAATGTTATAGCTCACAAATCAGAGAACCTGTTCTATTAGTTGCATGTGATCGACTAAATCGAGTTGTAACCAATTGACTATTCTTTAGGTGGTTAAATTTTTAATTCTACATCGCCGGTCCTGTAGGTCGATGTGTTACCGTACCTGTCTATTAATTACTTAATATAAGTAATAGCCAATACTTATCGCTGAAAAGTAATATTGTAAGAAGAAGAAATACAAAAATGAAATCAGAAAACACAACCAGATTAAAATATTCGGATCATTTATTTTTAATGAATAACATTATTCTCAGTAAACAGTAAATCGTTATAATTATCTATCTATCAGCAATCAGTATCGGACGCATTTTAGTTTTTTTACAAGCAATCAGTGACAGAATCCGATGCATGAACTGAGTCACAAAAGAAGTATTAACACTTCAAAGTACACGCCTGGTCTCATTAAAAAATAATGGATTGCACTAGCAGTGATCGAGCACGTCTGAGCAGTACTTAAGAACAGACTAACACTCGTACTGTGTACGCAGTCACTAGGGTTTCTGGTCGAGACTTCTCGAAGCGAGAATTCCCGGGAAATCTGAATCTACTCGAGACGAGAAGAAAGTGTCGAGAAAACGAGAAATCGCGTCTTGATCTCTTGATTATGTTTGCGTCCGTGCTCTCTTCTTCCGCGCCGTTTTTTTTATTTAGTTAAACGAATGTTATTAAAAGCTCTAATTATTTATGAGAAAAAAGATATTGTAAGTGTTCAACTTTAATTTAAAAATGGTTTGTATGAAGATATTCGTTATTTTAATTGGGGCTATTGCAACTGCCGGGCAATTGCGCCGTTTGGCTATAACTTTCGTTTTATAAGGTCTCAGTAGAGGTAAGATTCATTATTCCATTAAATAAATGTCGTTATTAATAAACCTTAGAACGAAAGTTATAGTCAAATAGCGTAATTGCCCCGCAGTTTCAATAGCCCCGACCGATTATTTACTATTTGTTTAATGAAAAATATACTCAAATTTAGTTATTTTGTTTAAAAAAAAATTAAACAGATTTCAAAAAATAACACTGAAAAGTAAATAGCTATCCTTTACTAATCAAAATATTGACAGTTATTGAAGTAGGTGCCAAATCAACATTGATTTGGCACAGACTTCAGTAACTGTTAAATTTAATTATATGGGTATTTGTATCGTATTTATGAAGTTATTTTTGTGCTAAAGTTTTGATTAATAAAGGATAGTTATTTCATACTTTTCAGTGTTATTTTTTGAAGTCGGTTTAATTTTTTTATAAAAAAATTTGTATTTCTCCCTTTTGAGTGATCTTGGCAGGTTTACAATTAGTTTATTTTCTAATTCTGGAGCGCAATGTGTTAACTTCCATTCTATTGAAGAGCACAAACCGTGTGCTTTCACAATAAAATATGCGAATAGATCGAACATAGGATATTATTGCCCATTATGGCCATTCTCAATATCATCGATATCATATCATGTCAATATCAATCAGTTATAAAAGAACAGTGTAAACGTTGCATCATAATTACACCCTAGCAGTATTCTTACAATCCGAAGACGACAGCCACCAGCCGTATTCTCTGTCCGCCACAAGACTGACTCTACTGACTGAATTTATTATATCACAGGCAATTTATATCTTCTCCCTACTTTACCATTTTACCATACTACCATTATACTATGTGGGGACAACGATAGTTAACAAATGACATACAAGAGAATCATCAATATAAATGAATAAAGGTCGTGTTATTTGGTGTATCTTCGAAACTAAAGCTTAAATATCAGTGAAATTTCAATGGGACCGATCTGGGAGTACATTATTTCAAACAAAAAAGAATTTTCCAAATAGGTTCATAAATAAGGGAGTTATGAGGTAACAAACATAAAAAAGAAACTTGTTACTGAATTGAGAACCTCCTTTTTTGGAAGTCGGTTGAATATAAATATGTGTTATTACTTACAAGACTGAAAGATTAATAAATGTCGATGATTATTGCAGAAGCGTAGTTTTATTTTGCATTTAATTAAAAATGTTCTATTTTTTTTTTATTTAAATATTTCTCGAATATTCGAGAATTCCCGGGAATTCTTAGTCGAGAATTCTCGAGCTCCGGGAAAAAAATAAGTCGAGAAATCAGAAACCCTTGCAGTCACATGTCAGTAGATTTTTTCCCTATTCGATCAAATTCGTGAACCACAGAAGTAAGAACTATATGTATCTAGTCTTGCCATAAATATTGTTACAAGGAAAACATGTTTTTGTTATATTACAGAATTTTTTTTATTTTAATTCGAAAAATTGATTTTACCACCCTAATAATTTTTAAATTATTGGTTAAATTAAAATCAGTACGTCTTTTATAAGCTGCAAGTCCCAAGTAATATTTTAAAATACGCGACATGGTTCTGGGTGCCAGTATATTCATTTCCCTAGATAAAATCTTTTACTTTCGGATGGGAATTTTTCGGATTCTTTCCTTCACTGCTTTGATCGCCTTTTTAGTACGATTCCTACGTACTACAGACCATAATAAGTTGCTGCTATTATCACCTTGTGTTAAACGAATGTTCGTGTCCCACTGTCTATGTCATTGAGGGTAACCACGAGTAAAACAATTGGCTATAGTAAGTTTGGCAACCTCGTACTGTCTGTGTAATTCGTGTCAGCTCATGACCGACTTAACGTACAAAACATTGAAGTATTGAAATAATTACATATTTGTAAAATACTCGTAAATCTTAAGTGTTTTGTCTACTACCTACTAGTATTCATAAAAATAAAAATATTTCACGTTTAGCTGTGTATTGTTGTACTGCGATCCTTGCCTAGCCCCGCACAATGTGAGTAAACGAGCGGACGGACTGGACAAACTGGACGAAGAGGATGAATAAGACAAAGAGGACGAAAAGGACGAACTGGGCAAACTGGACACAATCAGACGAACGGACGAACTGGACGAAGAGGACGAATAAGACAACTGGACGAAGTGGATTTTATTTTCATGTCAAAATCTAGAGAGGCGCGGGAGGGGTACTGTTATCTAATGATGGCATCGAGACTGGACGTTGAATATTCGAGAGCGGATAGGTGGAGTTTTGTGGCGTGGTCAACGTTTAAGTAATATATTACTCAACTATGGGCAGTAACAGGTCCCGTCAAAGCGTCGCTGGTCTGTGCTACTACATAACTTCACATTATTTCTCATTTAGGGTGGATAGAATATCAAGGCGCAACTACATGTCGTTGACACCATTTCCAGCGATAAGTTTGGGCTTTTGTGGCAGTGATTTCATTTAATAAATATGGTATTCAGACAATACATAATATAATTAATCAAATGAGAATATTGCTATGAAAATTGAAAATACATAATAATATATTAAGAACTCGTTTATTTCGTCATTAGCTACGAATTATTAACTAAAATGTAACTGTTTTAAGATAACGTGTCTGTGTAACCTTATAGTCTGTGACTGAAAGGAATAAATAAATGATAGATGATTCTGTTATGCTTAAAGACCTACTATCCATGGATGCGTTTTCAAAGGCGCTTCAAAATTACGCCAGCGACGTGTAGCCTGACGTACAGTTTGTCCACGAAACGTGTTGCAAGCGTAAATTTTCTATTATTTATGATTAATAGTGCCTCGCGGTTTCACACGCGTTAAATTTGTTATTTTTCCGGTGTAAAAAGTAGTTTAGATTACTCTCTGAAAAGTCCTTTGCCTGCCCATGAAAGTCCCGTCCAAATTGGTTAGCCTTTTCGGAAATTACCCCAGGCAAACAGAACAGAGAACCAGACAACCATTTTAAATAAGCGTGTTTGAGTTTTGGTTACATCCAAATAAACATACAAGCTAAAGAAAAAGCCTTTTTATCGAAATCACAGACAGACATTTCAATTTTACTTATATAGGTATAGACTATAGATGTATATATAATGCCTTTGAACAAAGCAGATGTTATTTTGGCTACTAGGTGGTACGTACGTAAAAAAATATCAATTGTACTCGTTCCTAGTACTTGTACTGTGTTCCTAGCTCCAAGAGAATTATCAGAAGATGATATTTAATAAATTTCATGGAATGAGTAAAACTTGGTACTTACTTGGTCTTAGTGTTTGTACGCAGTAATCTTATCGATATACGTGGCTGGTTATATGGAATGTATTACTGTAATAGCATTGTTTCTAGTAGCATTACATTTTTTATAGTACTTAGATAGTAGGTACTAGTGATGTAACTAATTTACGTATTCGCATTTGCGAATATGCGTACAGATATGTACATACAACGAATTCGTTGCATACATACATTACATATCTCTACACCGTATCATGCTGCACGTATATTATGTTTATACAGTTACAGCTGTATATGCATATACAGGCTGTAGCTGTATATGTGTGTACGTCTAACGGCATGGTTTCTTAACCTTTTAATAGTCGTGGACCACTAACAAATCTTTCAAATCTGACGGACCCTTTTCTAATAGAATTGTAAGAAAAAAAACAAGAGAATTTAAAAACTGGACTCTGGAGGATTACTGTAACTTATCTTATATTCACATTCGTATTCGCAAATGTAGGAAATGTAACATCCGTTATATCAATAAGTAGGTATTTATCTACTCAATATTTACCACAACAATATTACTGCTACACTACTACTATATTTATGGCCCGTCTTGACTTCGCCCGGGTATAATATACATATTATGTCTAAGTCCATCTGGAATAATGTACCTTTCAAATGGTGAAAGAATTCTTCAAATAGGTGCAGTGGTTCCGGAGATTATTCTCCACATAAACAAACTTATAAAATTTGCTTTTCCTCTATAATATTATTATAGTATAGATAAATCAAGATTGTATTATATTTGAATAACGATAAATAATAATCGATTGTCTCGTTCGCGCAGTGGTTAATACATTTGCTTTCAAAGCAGAGGGTCCCGAGTTCGAATCCCGGTCAGGTCAATATAAGAAATTAACTTTTCTAAACTTTCCTGAGTTGACAATTGAGTGTTACTGACTACTTACTGTACTTACCGGCCATGTTGTTGTTGTGTAACAGGTACCCATATTACGAACATAGAGTTTAGTCAGGGTTACACAATTTATATATTTAATATACATACATTAAAATCTCGAGTGTGTCACTGCCAGCTTTTCTTTCGTCAGCCTACAGCACGGAAAACCTTTTCCTATCTGTTATTCGCCCTTCCTTAGGATCGGTTGAGGTGCCGTGCTTGACTGATGCTCGAAATGCTTGGTTAAGTGTTTGTCCGAGTACTAACCTGCCTACCTCGACCTTTTCTCAAAAACACTGGGATGAGCCTCTATGCAAAAATGTTCATTTACAACTTTTAGATTCTTGTAGTACCGAAAAAGATCGGTCTCGCCTCCTAGCTGTTTCTGAGAAGGAGTCAGGACACTGGTTGAAGGTAATACCTTCAAAAAACTTAGGAACCTTAATCGACAATACCACACTTTCTCTCATAGTATCCCTTCGTCTGGGGGTCAGGACTAACTTCCTCACCGTTGCCGCTGTGGTGATCTCGTCGATGTACTAGGTCACCATGGATTATCCTGTTTACGTAGTGCGGGACGCATGTCACGACATGCTGCCTTGAATGACGTCATTCGGCGGGCTCTTGTCGCCGCTGGCATTTCTGCAGTCTTAGAGCCTGTAGGTATTTCGCGCAGCGACGGCAGGAGACCGGATGGTTTGACGCTCATTCCTTGGAAACTTGGAAGATCGCTGGTGTGGGATGCCACTTGTGTCGATACACTTGCTGTTTCCCATGTGCCGGCGACTTCCAAGTCAGCAGGTGCCGCGGCCAGCACTGCCGAGAACTTGAAGCGGCGTAAGTATGCGACTCTCTCTGAGAGTTTCATATTTACGCCCTTCGCAGTCGAAACTTTGGGTCCCTGGGGCCCCGAAGCCCATCGACTGGTTTCTGATATTTGTAAGAGACTGGTCGAGGCTTCGGAAGACCGCCGGGCTGGCAGCTTCTTCCGCCAACGAATCAGTTTGGCTATTCAAAGAGGCAATGCTGCCAGTCTGCTAGGTACCTTGAGCAATGACAGCTTTCTAAGCGGCAACTTTGAGGAAGTTTATTATTTAAGATAATGTGTAGTTGTAAGTTTGTAAATATTAACATATGTATGTACTTTTTATATACATGTTATATTAGTATAATTAAATTAATTTAAATTAATACATTAATTTAATTATACATACATATGTTCACGCTGTATCCCTAACGGGGTAGTCAGAGAGGCAGAGTGCCAAGCGGCGCGGTTCTTACATACTTCTTTTGCTTCCTCATATCTCATCATTCTCCTCACACATTTTCTCCCAGGTATGCGAGTGCTTTTGACGTTTCCGTCTGCTAACACTGGCTATTTACATACATACATACATATCTTCACAATTTATCCCCAACGGGGTAGTCATCATTCTCCTCACACGTTTTCGTCTAGGTATGCGGGTGCTTCCTCTTTTCCCACTCGCTTTCCCTCTGTAGATTTTTGTTCTTCAATTTTTCATCACTCATTCTTTCTATGTGCCCGAACCATCGAAGCATTCCTTTTTTCATTTTTACAATAACACTGTCGTGCAAATTCGTCATACTGCGTATCTCTTCATTGCTTATTTTGTCCGCAAGGGTGACATCTCAGATATTTCTGAGAGATCGCATTTCCACTACAATTATCTTACTTACATTCGATTTCGGGCATATCCAGGCCTCACTACCGTACAATACAGTTGGAACCAACACTGCATTGTGTATGGCCATTTTGGCTGAGTTAGATATATTCACACTGCCTACTAATGCGGACAGAGTACCGTTCACTTTAATGCCAGCTGCTATCCGTCTCTGCACATCCAACACATCTTCCGTCCCTCGAAAACGCACTCCCCAGATATATAATTTCGTTCACTTGTTCTAGACATTTTCCATTTACCCATATTTTACACTTTGTACATCTTCCCTTTCAAACACCAGAATCTTAGCTTTGTTCACATTCATATTCAATCCTTTCACTTCAGTCTTCTTTCATGTTCGTAACTAATGTCTGCGATTCCGCTTCCGATGGTGCTATAAGCACTGCATCGTAAGCGTACAAAAGGCAGTTTACCACTGTACCATCACATATCATACCACTTATACTACTTTCGAATGTCTGGAGGCAACTGTCCAAATATAGCACGAATAGCCAGGCAGACATCACGTAGCCCTGTCTGACGCCTGAACAGACTTCTAACCAGAGCGACAATTCACCATCTATCCTTACGTAAGCTCTGTGGGCCCAACATAATGATCTCACAGCCTACCTAAGCCTAAGGGGCCCTCCATGCCATATTTAGGCAGAAGACTACATAATTTCTTTCGCACTACTCTATGGAATGCTTTTTCAAGATCCACGAAAGTGCAGAAAACTTTCGGACCTATGGCCAGAAACTTCCTCACGATAATACAGCGCGGATCGAGAAAATCTAATCCATACAACCCCTGCCGTTCCTAAAATCACCTTGTGCCTCTCACAAATATCTTTCAGAAATGCCTTCTTACGTTCAGACTATACCTTAATATAGACTTTAATTATATTAATGTACATACATAATATACTTAAAGTCTATATCAAGGTATAGTCTGATACATATCCTCACACTCTATCCCTAACGGGTAGTCAGAGAGGACGGAGCGCCAAGCGTCGCGGTTCTAACATACTTCTTTCGCTTCCTCAAATCTCATCATTCTCCTCACACATTTTCGCCTAGGTATGCGTATTATATTAATGTAATATATATTAATATAATAAGTACATTAATATAATTAATTTAATATATATTAATGTATTTAAAAATTTTATTGCAAATAATTTAAAGGTTTCTCGTAGCTGACAGTAGTGTAATTTGACAGGTGCTGATTTTTTTTGCGTATCTAACTTTAGTATTTTAAAGTGTGGTGCTCTCGAAACAGCGTGACATTTTTTTCATCGGGGAATTGATCTCCCCACGAAATCAATCTCCATATGGCGAACCCCGTCAACCAATCCACGACGGAGATATCCGGCAGCTGTTTATACAACAGCACTTTGCAGCGACTAGCTTTAGAGAGACGTATTTTTTTTTGCATATTAGCTCTTAAAAGCTTGAAAATTTCATGAATTCAACAATCTACAACTTTTTGCTGTTTTAATAGCATAATCGTGTTAGTTATGCATTTAATTCCAACACCGTTTGATCGATCACTATGAATGTTGGCACGTATATATAGTTTTTATGGAGAAAGTTATTATGCTATCCCCCTTGTTATAAGTCGCCATCATGCGGATGAAGTCGTGGGTAAAAGCTAGTGCATTTATAAACAACTCTGTCGTATAGGCCGTGTTTAGTAGTTCGACCATTTTCGATTTGAATACTCCCTTATGTGTTTTTACTTACTAAAACACTGGATGCTTTTTCTGACCTAGGTACGCTTGTTGCTCTTCTCTTTTTATGTTTTGTGATAGCGGAACTCAGTACAAGCAACTTAGAGGTTTTCTCCCTAAATTCAAGAGTACAAACTTGCAAAGAATTTTTTAAAGGTTAAAAATATTGAACTATCGTTTTTATAGGCTTAAAAGTTTAACAGAAAATATAATTTTTGAGTGACCTTTAATCGCATTAAGTACATTAATTCGAAATGATAACAAGTACCTCTAAATTAAAGTAAAAAATCCCTATAATTTTACAGATACATTTGGATTAGTTTTAAGGGAATATCGAACACATCTTTAGGTAAAAGGATTTTGACATTGGCAGCACTTGCAGAACTAAATATGTGACGATTAATCTACGCCACATCAAACATGGAATTTCTGAAGTGTTTGAAATTTCTGGTGTTATTCATTTAAGTTACACTAACGAGAAACTTCTATGGATAAGACGTGGGCATCGAACGTTCAACATTTAGTGCAAAACCTGTTCTAGTATTTGCTGATCGTTGGAGGTCATATTATGTTGCACCTCTAAGGAAGCTTGTTTTCGCGGCGGGATTTTTTTGTAGCGTATGAGATACCTACACACCTATGTCTATATAATTTTGTAACCACGAACAAAGAAGTCATATAACAGATCGGGCTTAGAGCATTATTAATGCTCCAAGGAATCAGGGTACGGTAAATAAGGCTCAATAGGCTCAAGCTTTTATTGGATTAGTACCCGCATGGAGAATAACGTGTTGTAAGAGATATCGATCGTAAGTAATTGATGATCTGATGAGTTTTAAATTTGACATTTGTTTTTATTGAGTAAATATTACTTATTAAACTTGACTTGACATTTTAATAGATTATTTAATTCTAAGAACAACTGATACCATACAATTTAAGAATATTCTACTACAAGTTAGATTAAATACTTGATATCATTAGCACAATACGCTGTTAGAGTTGTTAAAAAAAATCTTATTTTTCATTTAATTATTTCGGCATTTTAATACCAGTTTCTCGATACTTAATTTATTTTGGTTTAAATAGAATATAATAATGACTAATAAATAAGCTACGTGATAAGTAGTCAATGATAAAAAAATCAACAGTAAGTAAATAGATAAAATAATATCTGATTTACCAATTGTTTTGTTACGTTCTTTACATTGAGTCAGTATTTTGAGTCTGTAATTTAATGATATGATGTGATTTAATGAGATTTAATGTATTCTATATTATAATATTTAGAACAATAACAATGTCTAACAATAAGTTATAAGATAAAATAATTTGTTCAAATTCTATTGACGGGTTATAAATGAACTGTTTATTTAATAGATTCCATGTCAAAAACATTAAAATCAGTTTGTTTAATAATATTTTACTTATATTGAAATACATTTATTTAAATACTGTTTAAATGACAGAACAAAACGAGTCGTGTGCGCACGAATATCTGAAGTTTATATTTGAAAGTTTCAAATTTTGTAATTCAACCTTATTTTAAGAACGTTTGTTTCGTAATGCAGAGGATTGTGCGTCGAATTTGATTACTTCTGTATTAATTACATATACTCTTTTGTTAAGAAATTTGTGAATGATGTAATGTCCGTTACAAAAGTAGACCATTCCGTAACGTCGCACGCTAAAACTTGTTTGTTAACTGTTATACA
Organism: Zeuzera pyrina; assembly: GCA_907165235.1. Taxonomy (NCBI): domain Eukaryota; kingdom Metazoa; phylum Arthropoda; class Insecta; order Lepidoptera; family Cossidae; genus Zeuzera; species Zeuzera pyrina. The sequence continues at coordinate 19,707,328 of OU015624.1, forward strand.
TTGAAATAAAATGACATTTCTGACCTACGAAAAACATTAGCTAAATTATAAAAGTGTTGCGAAGAAGTATTTCAAAGTATGATTTTGACAGACTACATTATTCTCTACTATGTATTCTAGGAGGCTATATTGCTGATTTAATACTTTTCCCGCTAGACCTAGCGACTTTTGTGATCATTTAACGAGGTTTTAGCGGGAAATAAATATTCAGTAGTTCCTAGAGGATTTATTACCCAAGTGGTGATTTTAAGATACTAATTGATGACTTACCAAACCTCCAAAGAAATTTAAGTTATATTTATTTGTATACTTTTTAACCCTGGTACCATTTATATAAAATAGGATTGAACGGGAATCCCTTTGCTAAAGACAAGTTAGTTAAGGTTGATTTCATGTGATGAATCCCCAAAATCCTTAGCTATTTTCCGCTGAAACTCCAACAACCACCAATCGACACGTGTTTCGCCTCTCAACGAAGCATCCTCAGGATATTCCAGAGATCAGACTCGGTTCCAAAGATCAGATTCCTTCAATCAGTTTTCCTCGCTTATTGATATCAAAAGCGGGTGAGATACATTAAATTCCTATTAATTATTTTCCTTTTAATTAATGCCTAATAAAATATGTAATTTTACTTTTTACTCTTTTATTTCATTGGTATGTACTTAGATGAATAAAATAATAACACATTAATGTTATTGGTTTACACATGTAAAAAAAGCCTATGAAACTTACGATAAAGACTAATCTAAAGTTACCCCACACTTCAAAATTCATCAAGCCATGTAGGCTACAGAGCGTGTCAAAGAAATAGACATTCCAACATATTATGTACATACACTCGAAAAACATTACATTCCTTCGTGTAGTGTAGTGAAAGAGATTGTAAAGTACGTTTTCTTATTTTATTCAGGCCAAGTAAATGCGATGTAATCTAAGTAATCCAATTCTGCACATGCAAAAGAACCTGTACAAAACCATTAAAAGCAGCAAGGTCGAGACTTGAGAGAGACGCTCACTTTCGCCTCGTTTTGGCAAGTACGTATGCACGTTCCTAGTGCCTACTATATCGTAAAATTACATTCATGTTCACTGAGTTGTCTTAGCTGTTAAAAATTACTTACAAAACTATTTCAACCACCGTTACAACGAAGGTTGCTTCGACGACATGTTTCTTAATTCTTTCGTAAGATAATAATATTTTATTGGGCTTCTTCCCTTTGAAGTTTGTTTCACTTCGTGCGTAATGAACGTTTCTCTTTTATCTGTTTTCAGAAATGTATTCTTCAATACGATTATGTATTATCTAACGCTGTAGCTATATGTACTAGGATTTACTAACAAATATTTAGTATGTAACTGATGGTAATTTTTGTTTTTAATTTATGATAGATATTTTAGCTTTCACTTGTTAGTGTGCGTTCTGCGTTATCAGTAGTTGATTCTGACTTTCAGAATTGTGTTAATTTTAACTCATTTTCTCTAACTTTCTTATATCTTCTCTGTGTATCTATGTTCTTTCAAAAATCCAATTTTATTTCAATACTTTCACAGAAACCACATAAAACTTCTTTCATTACGCACCATCCATACACAACAATATAGTACTTGCCGAGTCAAATCAATTTCCCATTGTTTCGTCATTGACGTCATTTAGAAATGCTGTTTGTGATGTTTACAACTTTGACATCGTCTGTAAAATATAAGTGTGAGCTAGCTTATATAAAGCTAACACTTATGTGTAAAATGTTCATATATGTAGTTACTAGTTAGCTTGCTAGTGTAACTGGCACTTACTCTTTTTACTTTATAGATTTTAAGACAGACGTGAAATAATAACTACATCTAGAATAAAACGTTGACAACAAAATAGAGGCTAGATCGACTTTGCTTTCTTGAATGAATATCAACGGTATCGTATTTAACAGGTATTATACTTATAACGGTTAACGCGTAACGCTAAAATCTTGTTCAAAAGATTCATTTGTTAAGTACTCATTATTTTCATTACCCTTAAAGAATTTAGTTCTGGATGAACACACAACCTTGTGTCATTCCGGCACAATTTATAAATTGTTTTTTTATATATTATGTGCATACAAAATTCAAACCAGTCTCACATGATTTATATTCCTTTATTGCTGTTAGCTATATTATATTTCTTTTATTAATAACAAAAACAAAACAATGTCGACACACACAATATAATATAGTGTATAAATGATAAATATTGTGCGGAGTTAAATTAGGATGTGCAGTTCGTTAACAGATTTGTCCTTCATGTTTACGGTCACTATAGTTATACTACATATACAATAATTGAAATCAATATCGTGATAATTGTGACCAAGTGACACGTCAATTGGTTGACTATTTTCTATTAACACTATTTGGCTGATATCGTCAGCGCTTCAAAATATAATAACAGACTGTTACTGTTTCGTCTCGTAACTTTGTCTTGTACGCAATCAGTTTCTTATTAAAAGATAAATCGAGCGGAATTTTCAATGCGTGATTCCTGACTGTTATGCAACAAATGAATTGAATTGTCGAATCGTTTCTTGGCCACGCGAGGTCACATCGAGCAAGTAACAAAGTACATCTATTATGGTCTTTCGACCTGAATTCTGTTATGGTCACCACAAGATCATATAAATAAATAACAGTTTAGTTTGTTTAAATAACAGTTTTAAAACATGGTCCAGGAATGTTGGTTTAGTTTACAAAGACTTCTGTTTTCGGTTTAAAAATGTGCATCGATGTAAAAACGTAAGAAAGATAAACAAAATTTTATGTGATGATTTGTGGTAGTAATGAAAAGAAGCATCAATTTGGCTGGACTCCATGACGTAAACTTTATTGCCAGCAATATACTATAAAATGTTTACAGTTTGTTTTTATAAGTTTCTAAAGTATACTAAAGTAAGACATTGTTTCCTAGATTTAAATTATTGGTACTTAAATAATCCAAGTCACGTTTTCAATTTAATTAAGTAAACATGCAAGTGCATGCAGCTGCGCCCTGTTTGTATGCGAAATGTTGTTCTTGCACGTTTTTCTTATATGGACCTATTTCCTAGTTTTCTCGCGTAATCAACTGGGTCCATAAAAACTGATTATCGACGTTATTGTGCCTTAGCATTATTTACCCGCCCTTATATATATGACGTCACTGTAAATACAGTTAATGAATGATACTGTTCTCCCGCTGCGCTAGTATCGTTAACTTGACATAAGTACATCTGGTTAAAGAACGCAACAGATGTTCTTTGCTCGATATCGCTCCTAAAATAAATGATGTTAATTCGTCTGCCACTCACGCTGAGCGTGGAATGCACACTCAGTGCTAATGTACTTCCACTTCCTTCACACAGTGAATGAATACATTGTATGAGAGTGTTATGGTCTCTTAGGGAATAGTCTGTAGTTTTTTTCTTGTTTATGGCGTATTCACTTTTTTGGGGTCATCAACTGCTTTCTACTTTAAAATATTGGTTTGTGTCTATTAGTATTATGTTATGGAGTCTCCTCATCGACCAGTCGTAAACAACATGGAGGTGTACAGATAATGTACAGAATGCAAAGAAGAAATAAATTCTTGTGTTAGATAAAACTCAAGGTTTATGCCTCGTAACTGTTTCTTTGCACATCGTTTAATATTCTGCTAAAGCAACCAATACATTGCGCTTCTACAAATAAGGAACTGCTTTTGAAATCAACGTCGTATACCGTAAATGGGTAACGATGTTATCCTTTTATGTTGATGTTGAATCCAGGCGTGAAATTGCGCCCCTTACAAGCAAGCGTCAGTCGAGGAACTGTCGATTGTACGGGATAGGCACGTGTCTCTTTTTATTTACTTAACTAATACGTAAACTTACCTTTCGACGTTCGTTCGTAAGTAAATATAATTTGCTATAAAATCAATAGCAGTTTTTCAATTTCGTTTGGATGATTACTTACTTGCCCTTGTGTATACGTCTGTTTATACAAGTGGATTGTTAATTCTGTAAAAATAAAACAGATTCCTACGTAAGTCGTTTCGATCGACGTCGCTATGTCGGACGGAAAAATCATTGGTTTGTAAAGATTATGTTTACTGTTTCGTTAGTTGTTTAGTTGCGTTTCGGTAGTAATCGAGGTGATCCTTATTCGAATGGTATGCGGAGCAGCTTGTCTGTGTAGTTGCGTAAAGTAGTGAGTAGCAGGCACCAGGCAGTACGCTCTGTGATACCCTCCGCTGTCGACGTGTCCGTCGGCGCGTGCTGTGTGATGTGTTTTTAATTACGTACTACGAGTATAATATTTTACTATGTGGCTCGCATTGTTCTAATAACTTTAGTGTTAGTAACGTGCTTGCGCGAGAGAACTAATTAATAACGTTTTTACTATGTGTATCTACTGAATAATAGGTGCTTGGATTACAGTGTTAACATAGTGTTGATCAAATGGTTAAAAAAATAATTGTAGTCGGCATACGGCATTATGAAGATCCTTTTTATAAGTACGTATTGTAGTTTTGTAAGTGCATAGGTATAATTTACTTGTGTATAAATAGAAATTACAGCGACTCTTTACTTTCAAGGAAAATGAAACGATGACATTGCTTCATAATTAATGCATTGTAATTTTCCTCAAGTGAGCTTTTTTGTTCACAGACATGTGACGGGGTCGAATGGGCCGCCGGCGGGATGCGGCCATCAGAGGAACAGATCTCTGGATTCTGTACTCCAGAGGATACCGGAGGATATGACACCGACGTCGCCAGAAGGCGCACCTCTTCGGTTACCTGTCGAAGTACCTGCGCCCAGGCTCGCTCTTCCTCCAGAAGTACCTGCTGGTTCCGATGATTCAGGCATTCACACACCACCGGACGGAAATGACGAGGAAAGGCCCCAACCTCCTGCAGCTGCGAGGTCCAGAGAAAGTCTGGACTCAGGCAATCCAGAAGATACAGACAAGCCTCCTGATCCTCCTGATACTGTCGTAGAAACTCCAAGAAATGAAGTTTCAGCCGCAGACACGTCGAAAAACAAAGACTTTCTTCTTCGTCTCTTTGAAAGTAAACTCTTTGATATGAGTATGGCTATTTCGTATCTGTTCAATTCTAAAGAACCTGGTGTGCAGACCTACCTAGCTAACAAACTTTTCTCATTCCCTCACGAAGACGTGGATTTTTATTTGCCGCAACTGGCAAGTATGTACATAGAAATGAGTGATGTGGCAGATGTTCTGAGACCGTACTTGGTGCATAGGTGTAAACTTAGTGCAGAATTTTCGCTCCGGCTCGCTTGGCTGTTAACAGCCTTTGGGGGTGATATCAAGCGATCGAGGGCGACAAAACTCAGAGACTCTATTTTAGCCGAAGAAATAAGGCCAGCCGCAAGGAGAGGTCATCACAGGTCGCAGTCAGATGCGTCCGCTTTGAGGCTAGCTACCCCTTCAGGGAGACATTTAGGGGATCTCGCTTCGGGGCGAGCCTTCGACAATGGTTGTCTTTGCGGGGAACAGTGTTCCTGTGGAGCGCCAAGATTAGCTCCACAGATACAGGTAATATAAAAAACAATTATTTCAGTTCCATTTAATACTTGTAGTTAACTTTACCTCTAGTTACAGTAGATCTAGCCCTTGAGTAGTGAGAGTCACTGTCTCCAAGATTACAATAAACCATGTTACATGACATGACCTATTTATGATACTTGAGGGGTATAGAATGAAATACAACTAAGTGCATAAAGCATAAATAACCTTAAAGTTTTCATAAATTGACAAACTTTTGTGTGCTAATTAAAATTTCATACTTTTTAGACGTTTGATTGTTAAATTGTTTATTTTTGGGGACATTTTTAATTAACATAAGTATCAAGTCAATAGGATTAGGGATTAGGCAGCAATTTGAAGAAAAGAAAACGTTTAATCTGCCTTTGATCCTGAATCAATAGACAAGTTTTCTTGGTTTAACAGTAGATAGTAAATTGCAGTGGGCGGTCCATGTCGGGGCATTGGCTAGAAAGCTCGGTTCTGCGATATATGCCATTAGACGCATTAGGCAATTACGGATACGGCTAGATTGGTGTAGTTTGTATATTTTCATAGCCTAATGTCCTATGGCCTTTTGCTATGGGGATCAGCGGCGCATATCAACTTCATTTTTATTTTACAAAAAAGAGCAATACGTGCCATATACAGTATGAATGCACGGGAATCACTAACAGATCGTTTTAAAGACATTGATGTACTCACCTTGCCGTCCTTATACATCTTTGAAATTATTATGTATATGAGGAAAAGTATAGGTCTATTTATAAAGAAAGGCGATATTGTTGGTATGGAAACCCGAGGTCGTGATAAATTGGTTATTGCAAAATTTAAATTACATAAGTCAAATGTTTAATTTTTGGGTAACTGCATTCGTTTTTATAATAAAGTTCCTCAAGAAGTTACTCAATTAACAGAAAATAGATTTAGATTAGTTGAAAAACGTACATTGATTAGACAATCATACTATAAAATAAAAGATGAAGTTCGTTGAAGATAAAACAATAGTCTGGAAATGATCATCTCTGCACATGCATTTACTGGCTTTCTGAATATTGTATTTGAATAAACTTTTTGTAAAATTATGTCGAAAAAATTATACCTGGCTGAGTTTCTTATCGGTTCTTCTTAGTGTCCAGGTCTTCTTTTTGAACCGAACTAAAGTAGATTTGACGTTCAAAAACAACTTGTTGGGTTTACTTGAATAAATTGATTTTACTTTGACTTTGAAGCTGTGTTTGATCCTGACAGTTCGTCTCTTAGCTACATTTTTTTGATACCAATCAACAATGACATTAACATTCCCATTGACATTGACAGCGGGCCTCAGTGATGTGACTATATCAAAATTGTCTTTTGTCCTGTGAGTTAACTTGGGGTTAACTCGTAAATATTTTAAACAAATAAGTTAGGAGCTAGCTAGGCGATATTGTTTTTTGTGATAAACATTTTTTCAAGAATAAATAAAACAAGTAGATTAATACGTTAAGTATTTTTACTAAAGAATTGTCAATATAAGTACTTATAACAATTTGGTTCATTAGGTAACAAAAATCAGTCTTCAATGCAGAGCAGTGGTTTTACTTTGCGTCGTTTAACCGGTGTCCCTTTACAGCATTTTAAAATAATGCCATCTTGAAACAATTTGTTATTTTTTGTTATAAAACGCTGTACGAAAATTTAGCATGTCCTTCATACTAAGGGCCGTAAGATCAATGGTAGTTTAAACAACGGAAGAGAGTTTAATCTTCTGTCTTCAATTATTTCGTAACATCAATGGCATTTAGTCGATTACGAGCAGATTAAATTATCGAATATTGACAAAGAATCTTAAAAAGACCGAACGAACTGTGAACGAATCGAATAATATTCCCATGTAACATAACATAACATAACATAACTTCACGCTGTATCCCCAACGGGGTAGTCAGAGAGGACGGAGCGCCAGGAGTCGCGGTCCTTACACACCTCTTTCGCTTCCTCAAATCTCATCATTCTCCTCACACATTTTCGCCTAGGTATGCGAGTGCTTTTGACATTTCCGTCTGCTAACACTCTGGCTATTTGATCTTCATAAGTCAGCCTTGGTCTTCCTTGGCTTCTTTTACCACTCACTTTCGCTCTGTATATTTTCTTCGTCAGTCTTTCATCACTCATTCTTTCCATGTGCCCGAACCATCTAAGCATTCCTTTCTTCATTTTTACAATAACACTGTTGTGCAACCCTGTCATACTGCGTATCTCATCATTGCTTATCCTGTCCGCAAGCGTGACACCGCACATATTTCTGAGAGATCGCATCTCCACAGCATTTATCATACTTTCACTCGATTTCGGGCATATCCAGGCCTCACTGCCGTACAACAAAGTTGGCACCAACACCGCATTGTGGATGGCCATTTTAGCAGTGTTAGATATATTCTCACTACCCACTAATGCGGACAGAGCACCGTTCACTTTATTGCCAGCTGCTACCCGTCTCTCCACATCCAACTCACATCTTCCATCCCTCGAAAACGCACTCCCCAGGTACACAATTTCATTCACCTGTTCTAGACATTTTCCATTTACACTAATCACACATTTCGTTTGTTCCGCTTCTCTTTCAAACACCAGAACCTTAGTTTTGTTCACATTCATTTTCAATCCTTTTACTTCACAATCTTCTTTCATGCACGTGACTAGTGTCTGCAACTCTGCTTCTGATGGTGCTATTAGCACAGCATCGTCAGCGTACAATAGGCAGTTTACCACTGTGTCACCACATCCCATACCACTCATATTACCTTTCAATCTCTGGAGGCAACTGTCCAAATACAGCACGAATAGCCAGGCAGACATCACGCAGCCCTGTCTGACACCAGAACAGACTTCAAACCAGGGCGACATGTCACCGTCTATCCTTACACAGGCTCTGTGGTCTCGATATAATGACCTCACAGCCTGCAGTAAGGAGCCCTCCACGCCATATTCAGGCAGAAGACTCCACAATTTCTTCCGCACTACTCTATCGAATGCTTTCTCTAGATCCACGAAAGCGCAGAAAACTTTCTGACCTAAAGCCAGAAACCTTCCCACGATAACGCGAAGCGAGAAAATCTGATCCATACAACCCCTACCGTTCCTGAATCCACCTTGCGCCTCCCACAAATATCTTTCTGAAACACCTTTCATACGTTCAGTCAATACTTTAGTATAGACTTTACTCGCTAAGCTGACCAAGCTGATGGCCCTATAGCACGCACAGTCTAGGTAGGAACCTTTCCCTTTATATAGAGGTACTATGACTGCCGTGCGCCAGTCCTCTGGAACCTCCCCCTTCTGCCAACAAAGGTTGCAGAGTGCACAGAAGGCATCCCAGACCCTAGGACCACCATACTTGATCATCTCAGCAGTCACCTCATCAATTCCCGCAGCCTTTCCACATTTCAAACTTCTTATCACTTTCTCAATCTCTTTCATACTAATGGCATCCTCCAGTCCCTGGCCCGAGTGTGGCAATTCATTAGAATCGCTCTCAGTATCAGAGACGGAGTCGCCACTCTCATACAGTTCTCCATAGTATTCACTCCATCGCTGCAGAACATCCTTTTTATCCTTTTTATTCCCATGTGTAAGACATTAATCTAGGTTTTACTAATCCGTTCACTATTTCCATTTGATATTAAGACAGTGGATTAAACTGTTGATCAAATTTTATCGTAGAATACGAAATCCATAGTTTTAACTGCTCTTGATCTTACGGCCCTTAGTGTCTTGCACTTTAATCTTTTCTGGTGATTATAAATCTATCGATGTGGCAAATCAGGTTTACATTCCTCCAGATCACTATACAATGTAAATTTATCTAAAAATGCATGAAATTTTTACGGTAACTAAATATTTTCAATAAAAATAGTTCCTATCAAACCTTATTTAAATCGTAGGTAAAATATATAAATAAAAAACATAACGTAATCGGTTCATAGATAGTGCTCATCATAAACCTACCGCTCATTTTTCTTAAAACTTCACATCCATTTCTCTGGGGTTTTTTTTTCGCGCATTGTCTGATTATACAGGCTTCCATTTCTCTGGGGTTTTTTCTTTTTTTCGCGCATTGCTTGATTATACAGGAGTCAGTTCAATTAATAATATAATAATAATAATACTCAGACATTTCACACAGCGTCATCTAGTCCCAAAGTAAGCTGCATAGCGCTTGTGTTATGAGTACTAGACAACTGATATACTACTTATATACTTTTCTTTTGTAAATATATACATATTATACATAAACACCCAGACTCGGGACGGGAATCGAACCCGCAACCCTCGTTTTACTTTCCTACGCGCTAAACCGTTGCGCCACGGAGGTCGTCGAAATTCCATTAGACTCAAATAAAACAATTACTCACTTTTGTTTTAGATAAAACCTTGAAAAGTAATTTAAATTCGACTAAAACTACAGTACGTGTTATGAAGAAACTACGATGCCATATTAGATTCGATGTCGTTGCAGGGCTGTAAGTGGTAAATTCCGATATAAGCTGCCTCTGATCTTGATATAGTATTTAAGCTGATTTTAATCCTAATGGCATTTTTTAAACCGATTTTTCTATTATTTTCAACTGGGTTTAATACAAAATATTAAGCAGAGACTAGACAATTAAGTGGCAATTCTCTTTTGGCATTCATAACTCAAATTTGAAAAGACGTGCAATTAGCTGCCTTTGATTCTATACCCCTCGCTTACTTATTTTTATATTGATTTAAATGATAATTTCATAAAAGTACATACTTCATTTATTTAGTAAATTTCGAAAATTCTGGGTAAAATTATTATCGATTGACTTAAGAACGGGGGTGAGATGTGTTATTTTTTAGTTAATGCGACCGCAACACAGCCACCTTGAATATATGTAGTAATAACTAAGAATACAACATGACCTTAATTCTCACCAATGAACTTAATGATAAAAAAAAAGATGTTAAAACAGCATTATTAGATGCCTCATTTGTAGAAAAAGGAATATAATTGTAGGAAAATAATAATTGCTTTGTCTATACTAATGTTATAAAGAGGCTTTGTCTATACTAATGTTGTAAAGACTTTCAAAATTTTTTCAAAAAAAATTCTCCCCGTGCGAAGCCGGGGTGGGTCGCTAGTTTATTGTAAAGCGTTGGTATAACGTTATATTTACAGTTTGAGGGTTTTCTATCTTACTTTATTAATCGATAATTATTTTTTCCTTTTTACTCCTTTTTTGCTTTTACTTTTAACTATTTTACTTGTAACAAATTCGGAATACGAATATTCTGTAAATATACATTCATTGCCATCTATACACCAACTCGTATTATAAATTATAATAGATAACGTGTTATCTTGAATTTGGTATTACGCTGTTTGATCTCATGTACAAATGTACATGTACTTACTTTATTATAATAAGCGAAATTCCTTTTCAATTTGTTTCCTTTTGATTAAAAAATTTGATGTTGCTTTGTAAAATTTGAGCATTTAGTTTTAATTAACTTTGTATACGAAAATATTGGACAGTATAATATTCTAAATTCTATTATAAGGTAATAGAAATCTCTTTTAAATAATTACGTCTATAAGTTAAAAATATTTTATTTAAAAGTATATATGAATATTTTCAATCTTTTTTTGAGTATTTTAGTACACTTACTTCCTGATCTGGTTTGGAAGAGAAAAAATTAATAGAATTTATCAGCTGCCAATCTTTCCGCGTAGGTTGTAGTCGTCAGCAAAGAGATATATATACATACATGGCTATATGGCTTATTATAAATGAAATTGTATAATGTCCTAGAAATCTATGATTATCTGATTCTGGTTCCAAGAAAGTGAGCCTCTAACTCCGTTGACACTTTGATCAAAGGACTTTTCAGAGAATAATCAAAGCTACTTTTATCCTGAAAAATACCCAATTTAACGTGCGAAACCGTGAGACACAGCTAGTCTTACATAAAGTACCCACAGTGTTTTTTCAATGTTTAGTAAATACGTAAGCATAGAGAGTAAGTATCGTTTCTCAGACCACGTTTTTATCCTCGATATAAACGTCTATATTTAGAATTTATATAGATATAATAGAAGCAGTAACGAAATACCTGGTTTTATACTTGGTATGTTCCAGTCCATTTCGCCATCTTTACATCTACTGAGACGAGAATTGGTAACCCAAAAGTCGAAATGAAAAACAAACAATGAAATTAGACTGTTTTGGTCCCAAATTTTTATTAAATAATTTATATATTCTATTTATTCCTAATTGCTAAAAAATTCTAAGTAATAATTCTCTCGGACACGGTTTTGGTCGGTTTTTTAAATCACTATTTGTTTAACAACCGTAAAATCTGTTAACTGGTAGACTTAGTTGTAAAAATAAACCCTGTAAATTTCAGTGCAAATTCATGGAAATTCATATTGTCGCGCGCACACACGATAGAGGTGTTGTATCAAGAGCGAACGGGGAGCAATTCAAAATATGAACAGACCCTAATATTTGTTCCTATTACATTGCAGTTTTTGACGGCGTTAACGAACATCGGTCGTCGTCTCGCCGGCGTGGCTGACAAGGAACGGCGCAATGGCAGGCTAAGAGCAGAACTGGCAAGCCTAGATTTGAACTTACCAGCGCGCGTGTGGTTACCACTGCACCACAAGCCACACTATGTACTTAGGATACCACCGCACGCAGCTGCCGTTCTTAACAGTAAGGATAAGGTACGTACTAGATATTAATAATAAAAAATTGATTAAGAGTGAGCTTGACTCGTGTGACACTTTACATGTGTCGAGCATAGTTAAAGAGTTCTCTTCCTCTTTTCATAAATTATAGTCTATAACCAAAGGTTGTTGCCTGTAAGAAGTTACTGTTGAGCAATATGGCTGGCTTTTCTACAATATTTATGTGGTTTCGTTTTTTGTTTTCGTATATTAATGGTGCAATAAAGTATATTGTATCCTATATATTATATCATTATTCATAAAATCTACAACACATCAAACATTTTAAAGAATGTATGTAGCAACAAATCAAACAAATCGAATGAATGATACAAGAATTAATCATCTTGCGTCCATGGACTTTGAGCTTATTACTTTACATTTATTTATGACTGGGGCATAGCAGTCACTCGATTTGGGTAATCTTAAGAACATATCTGTCAACATCTTTATCCAAGCATATGGCATCGTCATCGTTTATCGAATATAGAACTTCCTTGGCTCGTCTAGCTGCAATTCTTTGGGGACGAATCTTAATGATGCGCAAAACCTCTTTTTACCTCTTATGTAACAGATAGTGTTGGTTAGTGGTTAGTTTGGAACAAATTTAAATCTTGTAATAATAGAGAATAATGTTGAGAAAATTTTCAAGTTTTTCGTAAGAGTTGAAGTTCATGAGTTTGAATATTTTAGAATTATAAATTGCGACATCATGATGTTCATTACTCGACCTCCCCTTGTCACATTATGTCAAACTGTATTGACCCCCTTTCTCTCTTATGTATGGCCCCTTATGTATTCCCCCCCTAATGTATTCTCAAAGATGTCTTCTTGCCGTTGCGCCATATCACCTTTAATTCTTTATCAAAATTAATGATGAACACATCATGTTGAAAATTACGTTCCCCGTTAATGACGAAAAATAAACAAATAGTTTAAAATGAATGATTTCGTAAATTAACCTTATTTTAAAAACCTCATCTATCTGCTATCAGCGCCATCTGTTGACAATTTGTTTAACTAACACCATGACAACGGTTGCTGGTCGGACTGATCACGATACTATTTTTCCTTTTTTTTTTAATAAAAGACGGGGCAAACAAGCAAGCGTGTCACCTGGTGGAAAGTATTGCCAAAGCCCATGGATGGTATTTTAGGGAAAGGAGGGGGAGAGGGGAGATGGGCCACCGACACTCTCACTCACCGACCGAAACACAACAGCTATAGATGCTGTTATGTGTCACGCCGATATTCTTTGAGAGGGTGGTATTTCACCGGGCGAGCCGGCCCAATTCGTGCTGCAATGCAACATGGCTCTACCACATACTTTAATGTTAGGGAACCCAAATAATCCTAAAATTGCCTCCATCGTGTCCAATCCAAACTAAGCAATATGCTTGTACTTTGGGTGGTCGCAGCGAAGTAGGGGAGCATCTGATAACACCTGGATTCTAAGAGAATTCAGAAAAGTTCGTTTCCTAAATCGATCTGTGCCGAGATCGAAATCGTCTTACGTATCAGAGAATAGTATGTTATTGACAGACGTATCAAGCTGATTTTAGGTTTGTCTTATCGAATCATTAAACGCTTATCGTTTGTTATTTATCATTTTGTTATTACATATTATACGTATTCATACTGCATATCTAATGGAGACGCAACGATATTTATATAGTACTAGGTTAAATCATCAATGGGTTCCACTCAACTGAGGTTCGGGAACCACACTTAGCTCACATGCACTTTGGCGCTTCACACAGTAAATAACCAAGCGATTTAAATTAATTTCGTACCTATATCGAATAACCAATGATCAATTGAATGATTTTACACTTGTGTAATAATTTTATGATTACTAATAAATAAACTTCGTACTCAATTTAATATGAGATTGCAGAAATACACAAAATTAAAACGTCGTGGACAAGTACATTGTCGCGCGTTGAATTGAACTTGCCCATTCGGAGCGACGAAGCAGCACTCGCTTTTACTTGCGTCAAATCGCCACGCGTTATAGGAGATAGATGTACTTCCCGAGATAGATCGTTGTTTTAATATTCTTGTGTAACGTATAATTCAATGTGGAGTTGACAGAGAGCACGGAGCGTTAGACATCCTGGTTCTTACTTATTTCTAAAACTTCATCATAATATGCCCACTTCTTCTCCGACTTATATGAATGTCTTTGACATTTACTCGTGTTCTTCACTTCGTAATCTATAAGTTTTATCAGTGGTGTAACGTATTTATTTAAATATTAAGGAGATTTATGACAATACGTTAAAATATTTTATTATTTCTATGATAAGATTGTTAACAGAAGATAAACTTCTATTGTTTGAAAGTAAGTATTTAAAATTTCTTTTAAAGAAATGTTCTTTAAAACATTTCTTCTTTTACAAATCCAACAACACTCTTTTTTTCTTTTAATTTATTTAAATTATATTCATGAATGAACTGAAAATTAGGTTTAATATACATATATAACCAAAAGTTTCAAATTTTATTGAAAACTACAGGAGATCTTGGCTTTTAAACTATTTTTGGGAACGTAGATAAATTCCGTTCCTATCACTCCTAGCGCTGGGCAATGAGACTAATCTCCACTCCGTCGCCACTAGTAGAGTTTAAAAGCTACTAACTTCTGTATTTTACAATGAATTTCAAATATTTTTCAGTTGTGTTACATATTTCTAATTATTACAAATTAAGTACATAATGTATAAAACATACCTATAACCGTTTTAATAATCGTCAAGTCTATTATGTCTATAAAATGATTACACCTAAAAATCTCGGGTAAATTAAGGCAATTGTAGACCGTCTCAAAAGCTCAGTATAAATCCTTTTAATTTTAACTTCTGAATTATTATCCCTCTTCGAGCCGTATTGTGATCAGTCCCCTGGGACTCATCGTAATATCCCGCTTAGTGTGACACTAAATTATATGTGGGAGTTTTCACCGGGTTTAACGTCCCAAACCTATCCAATTTTCGTTCATTGAATGTACTCATATTGGAAGATAATCTCGGGTCACAAGATTCTTGTTACTCGAACTACGGACTTGACTTGATCACAGTTATTTATCTACTTTATTAGGTATCAATTATATTACAAAACCGTACTCTTTCACTCTAGTTTTTATTGTATTTCGAATATTTATTCGTTTTTTTTTACAGTTTTGTTCCTGATTATTTATTCTACCATTCTTTTAATTAGGATTTAAAAAAATGGTAAGTAGCCTATTGCAATATTCAATATTCATGTAAAAGAACCAACACAGAATACATAAAATTGTTGTAGAAAATATTCGTAAACTTTTATCGGCGAGTCCATTAATCCATCAGTACACGTAAACTCGGATTTCCAATTTCCAAGTATCCTAGCGTTTGTACGAGAGCTAGAGCAGTGATAAAATTAAATTTAGTAAATGTCGAAGGGCAAACCAGAACAGAATCAGCAGAATTTACGTAAAACGAGCTGTGCGTTTAATATTGTGTAAACGTAATTTTAAACTTCATCGGACCGTTTTAGAATACTGCGAATCGTAATTTAAAACGTTGTGGTTCGGCGTTAAAAGTTTTTTATAACTGGTAAATAGTACATACTTATGACTAAATTAGTTTACTCGTCCCAGACATGAAATTTATTAGGGTTTTACGCTAGGGGCTATCTCGACAAGCGAGTTTATCGTAGCGATAAATTTTCACCATGTCACTAAAATCAACAAATAAATCAACAGTAACTTTAACTACTCTGTATATAACAACCAATACTATAAGTTATTTTACCTTCGTCAAACTATTCTGAATTCTCTCTAATACAACTTTGACCATCAGTGAGCTGCGGACGCAATGCACGGCGATACTTGTGAGTGTGCGAGTCGCAAAGATTATATTATTTTGGCGGTAGGGATGAGCAATATTAGAAAAATATCGATATCAATATCGGTAAGTAAACATCGATGTCCGATAAACAAAGGCATCGATATTTGAAAACATCATATTTTTGTGCTAAAAGAAAATAAAATAATAAACATATATATATATATATATATATATATATATACATATACATTATGTTAGTGAAATCATTCATAAAAACTAAGAAGTTACTTCGTCAAAGTTTGAAATATGCATTAATATGTTGACATTTTAAACGTCTTTCGGAAAGTGTAGTTTTTGAAAAAGAATTTTATACCTTCGAGGTATAAAAGAGGCTTGCATTAACTTAACTTTTTGTGACAAAAAAATACATACAACATCGATTTTCGATATTTTATTTTAAGACATCGATGCGTCGTTATTTTATGGGATATCGATGTTAAAACAGATGTATGTTATCGAGCTCAACGACGCTTTCGATAAATAATATCGTTGAATTTCGACATCCTTAGTTGGCGGAATAATTGTCATATCGTGGATTCTATTCGACGATAAGAGGACGGGATTGTCGCTAGAGATTCACTAGTAGAGGCAATCGCTTTACCTTTGTGGTTCACTTCTTGTTGCTTGCAACACATTACACAAGTGTCATAACTATGGCGGTGTGCAGTGGAACAATATTCCTATTGGAAGTTACTTCACGAAGTCCATTTTAAATTAATTTTAATCTTCAAAAAACGTTGAATACAATTGTAAAATATCGTGAAATATTGAATCAATATTTGTGAATCGTAATATAAACAAACAAAATCTATATATACAACCATAGTATAAATGTATATCTATATATATTTATTGTATTTCGTAGTTTGTAGATTTAATACTTAGAAGTTAGGGCTTACTGTCTGCTGTCTGTCTATGCCTATGTCACATAATATTATGTATATTTTGGTCGCATTTTTAATCTAGCATAGTATAATCTGTAAGATTTTAAAATGTTTTTATTACGGTGTGTTAACGCCCACCATAATATAATAGCAATGCTGGTTGTGATAATGTGCGGTAGTTAAATATTATTAATTTTTTTGTAATTGTCAATTCTTCTTCCATTGAGCTTGTCGTACGAAATAAATCTAAATTCAATAAAAACCAAAACCTTTTGTTTAAATCAATAATAACAGAATATACAAAATTATACATAAAAAATTGGCGACCGTGACAGGACACATTTTCAATTGTGAACATACGATTCTTGCAAATTTCGAAAATGGAAGGAACATACGATTCCTGCAAATTTCCTCGACATGTCGAGATTTGCTGACGCTAAACATTACGAATAAAAGTTGAAACTGTCCCTGGAGGTAGATCGTGAATTCTTCTTCCACCATACTTGTCGTACGAAATGAAACCAAATTAAAAGAAAAACAGTCTTTTATTTAAATCATTTCGTTTAAATCAAATCAAAACGTGTACAAAATATACAAAATTAAACACGCTGCAAAAAGTGTAACACAAAGTGCAAACTATGTAAATAAAATGTGGTACATAAAAATATATTATTATTATGCTTTCAACTGTTGTGCAGCGTCGAGTGTACAATACAGTTCTTATCTTCGTTGACAAAGCATTTTCTATTGTCCTTTTTTACTTACATAGGTAGTTCATATTACATACCAGGTATTATGTTATCAGCTAATTGGTGCTTTAATACGTGGGAGTCATAATAATATACAAAATTATTGTTGTAAAGGTGGTGGATGTCATTATATTACATTCTTTGGAGTTAGTCAGCTTCAAACACAGTTTTAATGCATTAGAACTGTAATAATGTATATGTTAAGCTCAAAGTCTGAAAACGCTCATTGAACGAAAAAGCAGCTCACAACGCGTTCTGGTCTCTGTAAAACATCCACATCGCGAAATTCGTGTCATGTCTTATAAAAACGCCCATGACGCGTTGTGGCAATCACAGAAAGACCACATAACGTTGTGGCGTGACTATCACGCTATACAACCACTTTTTGTGATGAAAACGCTTAAATATTAACCAACCAACCTTATCTTCAAAGCTATCACTCAGAAAAATATGAAAAAATCATAATTGCTATGCATACGATGTGAAAGAAAATTATAGGCAGGTAATGTTTTAGATATTTCTTTTAATAATATTAAATGAAGGCTTAATGGCAAACTATGTTTTTTTATAGCATGGCAATGGCAAGCGAGGAAATAATGCCTGTCTGAACCTATTTGTAAGTGGACTAGGGGCCCATGGAAATTTACAATATCAAGGCTGAAAAGCACTTAAGATTTCAAGTGCGGTGACAGACCAAAAGACAAAGATGTTATTTAATTTTGTCTTCCGATTGTCAAAAGTACTCGCTTATCTAGGCGAAAATGTGAGAGAAGACTGATGAGATTTGAGGAAGCGAAATAAGTAAGGTCCGCGACGCTCGGCGCTCCGTCCTCTCTGACTACCCCGTAAGGGATACAGATATGTATGCATGTATGTCTTCTGGTTGGTAACAATTGACAGAATCGAAACACTACAATTGTGCCAGTACGACTTACAATTCGAAGATTTTTGTTCTGTGGTTGCTTCATTAGATATCGAAATTCACGTTAGTGTGAAGCGTAAATATTGAATGCGAGTCTAAACACGTCAAGATACGATACATTATGTAATAATATTTAACAGTCAATAACTTAGCCATGTATAGGATTTTTACAAATTGCAGTTCTCTCCGACTGTTATCGTGAATTCTTTTACCTAATAAAGAATATTTACCTTTTATCTGATAAAGAATACTCTTAATGTTAGGTACATGTTTTATTCAGAGGAAAATGAATTTAAATATAGAACATTGTCTGTCACTGTTATTGGTATTCGTATTTTGTTGACAGGGGTCCTCGACTGAATATTTTGATATAGCGACATAACATATATACAGTATACCTACATCCTTGATATAGTATATCTTGACTCCCAATGACGGTAATAATAACCAATCCTTGACGGTTCTACGTATTCGTTGTGCAACATTACGGACGAGACTATCTGGGAAGCGTGTACCTACTGTTGTAATGCCGTAACTATTTTTTTTATAGTATAAACTAGCGACTCGGCCTGACTTCGCCCTGTACAGTATTGTTCTTTTTTTATTATAAGTAAATTAAGTAAATTATTTAATTTTACGCAAATTAGGCAGCGTTTTCTATGAGAGTGCGTTAGTGGCAAATCTTTTCGTGACTTGATTAATACTCTGCTCCTTTATGTGCAAGGGCAATTTTTAATATAGTAAAATCTTTTTTAGAAATAAATAAGTGTGTGTGTCAGCTCCTACGCACGACTGGAGTTTACTGGTTTTTTCCATATTTTATATACTTTTATTCACTTCACTGTATACAATAATATTAAATATCAATATTAATAGATATAAAAAAGTAGCATTTGCCATCTTCGATTTGAAAATGAACGTCATTTTCGTAATTAGCACTCCAAGAAACATAGAATATGACACCTATGTCGATTTATCCAAAAAAATAATAATCGCCATCTTGGATTCGAAGATAAACATAATTTTCGTAATCAGCACCCCGAGAAACCTAGGATATGACACATATCGATTTATCCAAAAAAGTAATATTCGCTACCTTGGATTACAAAACGAACGTCATTTTCGAAATCGGCACCCCGAAATACTTAGAATTTGACACCCATATCGATTTATCCAAAAAAGTTATATTCGCCATCTTGGATTTGAAAATAAACATCATTTTCGTAATTAGCACCCCGAGAAACCTAGAATATGATACCTATGTTGATTTATCCACAAAAATAATAATCACCATCTTGGATTTGAAAATAAACATAATTTTCGTAATCAGCACCCCGAGAAACCTATAATGTGAAACCCATATCGATTTATCCAAAAAAGTAATATTCGCCATCTTGGATTTAAAGTGAAAGTCATTTTCGTAATCAGCACCCCGCGAAACCTAGAATTTGATACCCGTATCGATTTATCCAAAAAAAGTAATATTCGCCATCTTGGAATTGAAAATGAACATCATTTTCATAATCAGCACCCCGAGAAACCTAGATATCATCATCATCAATATCATCATTTCAAGACGCTGTAGAGTATATAATATTATAACTACTATATACTATATAAATAACATAGGTATATTATATACACATAATACTTACATGCGTAAGCTGCCCCACAGCATACCCTATGTACCTACGTCTTAATACTCATGACTGAAAAGTGCGCACAATAGGTTGCGCACAAAAAACGTAACGCTGTCATTCGATGAATAGATTTTACTCCTCATATTTTTTGCATACCGGGGGCCTTATATGAAAATCGATTCTTAAGGAGTAAACTCCAAAAAACCACATACAAATCCGTTCAGTGGTTCTCGAGATTAGCGGGATCTTACAGATAGACAGAATACTAGTCATATTCATATGTATCAGTTCTTTAATTTATTTGTTCGCATATAAGGTATATCGCCAAACCGAGATCAGACTGTCACCACAAAGAATACTAATTATTATTACTTAGTCTCATGAGCTCAATATGGTCTGCCTATTGCATTGCAATATTGAATAAATGTTAAACTATAGTCGAGTCACTCGTTGGTACGACAAAAAGACTATCGAAGGTTCTTCGGTTTAAACCTTACCCAGGGGCTGCAGTCCCGACATAGTGATTATTTTCGTAAACTACTGATCGATAAAAATAACGAAAAAAATCGCTTGTCATAACGGTAAGCACGAACACTTTGCGAGCTACCAAATTTGATCGTAAAAACATTATCAGCAATCGTAAAGTTGACAGTTAGTTTCGATATGATTCCAATCACAATCGATAGTTTTAATGTAGAGATTTTCAAAAATCGTTAAGAATTAATCGTTATGACTTATCAACCGAAATCGGTCGTAAAGTGATCGCTATCTATGTCGAGACTGCAGGGGCAGGTCAATTTACGAAACGAACTTTAGTTAATTTACGTTGGAGCCTGGGTCTGAGTATCTCTAGTACACGTTAAGTAGCTTTGTTTTAGTCTACTCAATTTGGATAAAACATTTTATTATTTGCGGAGACAATTTGAGTATTGCTCAAAATACCAAATATTTTCTTGTTCCACAGGCGCCATACATAATGTACTTGGAAGTATTAGAGACAGATGGACACGAGCCACTCCCTCCGCGCCTGTTACCCCCCGCACCTCCCGCACCGCATTCGCCACCAATTCGCCACACGAAAAGCGAAGAGAACCTCGTCCCTGAATGGCCAGCGTTATCGTTATACTCCGGTTTAGATGATCTTGATGCTGGAGATTGTTGGAGCCACGAAGATGAGGAGTTAAGCACGCAATATGCACCAAGGGCGATAGCACCGGATAGCTTATCACAGGTCAGTTAATTACTACATAGTTTCATTTAAAGTTATAAATAAATTAAAATTGTAGACAAAAAAAAATCTAGACTCATTTCTATCAGATATAGACAATACGTTGTCGAAAACGGCATTTGTTAAAACAAAAAAACATCATGCAAATTGGTAAACCCCTTAAAAAGATACGATATAATGCAAAGACTCAGAGAACGGCGTTAAACTTATAACACCTCCCTTATCGGTCTTGAGTTAGCAGCAGTGTTTGAAGAAAATCAAAGTCAATACATATTTTTAAGAAGAAAGAAATAAAAAATATTTATGAGATTGTAGGTTCTCATAAATATTTTTTAGGTAGGTAGGTAGGCTCTTTGATCCGTAGACTTTCCTAGTGACTGTAAATTTAATCCCTAATTCACACTGTTGAAGCAAGATTTCATTGAATACAAGAAAAAAAATAGGAAGGTTCTGAAATGATTAGTAATAATGGACATTATATTATTCTTGATTACTCTTGAAAAGTTAAAAAGAAAACGCGACGTTGGTTAGTTGACCGATTCTGATTTTTGGAATATCCTGAGGATGCTTCGTTAAGAGGCGAAACACGTGCTGAAACGATTAGTGATTTTGGAATTTCGCAAGGAAGATAGCTAATAATTATAAGAATTCATCACATGAAATGGATTTGCAAAGTAATACCGGAGTTTGTACAAAAAAAACTTATTTTTCAATGAGTATGGGTTGTATATAAAGTTTTAAACTTTCGCGTTGCACTATAAAATATCTCAAACGGGAAATTTAACGCGATTACCTTTTTATTTTGGCTTGACGTTTCTCTTGATGTGGTCTCAAGGAAACCAGTTTGCTTGAGACCACGGCCGATGCAACTCGGTCGAAACGTCAAGCCAAAATAAAAAGGTAATCGCGTTAAATTCCCCGTTTTAGATATAGAGTATGGGTTGATTAGTTAAAATTGGCTAAATGGTCAGGAAAAGTTATGAAATTATTTAGAGCATTTGCAGTGTATACCGTGATGTGGTCGTGTAACATGCGTGCGCGTGCGTGTGCGTCGGCAGGTGTCGGGTGCGTCGGCGCTATCGACGTCGTCGTGCGGGTCGCGCGAGTCGTGCGCGTGGGGCGGGGGCGGGGCCGGGGGCGGGGGCGGGGCCGCGTGGGGCGCGTGGGCGCCCGTGGCCGTGGGCGCGGGCGAGGTGCGCCGGCGGCTGGCCGACGCCACGCTTCCGCCGCCGCCCAACGCCTTCCGCCACGACCCCGCCGACCCGTCCGCCACCGCGCTCAAGGTGAGTGCGCGTCACGTGACGTGATATGACGTGACGTGCCGTGGCGCACGCGTGCACGCGTGTGTGTGCACGTGCGTGTGTATGTACGTGTGTGTGTCGTGTGTGCGCGCGCAGGAGTCGTGGGAGAGCAAGCTGGCGCGCATGCGCGGCGCGTCCCCGTACGGCGCGCTGGGCGGCTGGCGCCTGCTGGGCTGCATCGTGAAGGTGGGCGACGACCTGCGGCAGGAGATGCTGGCGGCGCAGCTGCTGCGGCGCCTGCGCGCCGTCTGGGCGCTCGAGCGCGTGCCGCTGCGCCTGCGCCCCTACGAGATCCTCTGTCTCGACCGCGAGTCGGGCCTCATACAGCCGGTGCGTTGGCCCCCGTCCTGCCCCTGCGCTCTCGCTACTCACTACTCCTTTCATATCTATTACAAACACTCCTGCCCATCGACCTATAAGACTGGCAATGTACAACTAAAAATTTGTCACCTAAAGAGTAGTCCATTGGTTACATGGAGCACTCAACCTGGCAATGTCATTTATTTTGTATGAAAACAATTTACTTCTAAACACTGCTACGGTTACTGCGTTCTGTTTGAAATGTGATTGTTTCCTGTTTAGGCCACACCACCAAATAGAACAATAAGCCATTACATAAATATTTGAATATCTGTCGAAATATACAGAAATGTACACACAGATCCAGTATTAGTTATGTACTGTTTAATGTGAGCGAGAGTTAATATTTGTTAGTCTAAATAAACTGAGCAATGGTGAATAAAATTATCCGAGATTTCGTCTCTATGCGTTGAGTGTTCCATCATGATTGGTTACAACTAATTCAGTTGATCACATGTAACCATGGTTGTGATTTGTGAGCTAAATATTTCAACACTTTATTAAAAACGCGTTTATTATTAAATTGCTTATTGAAGTCATATCATGTAATATTTATGTGCTTTATTTCAAATATGATAAATAACTTGTGATGTCTAATGTAGAACAAAGTATTGACTTACAATTGCTTGTCTTGTAGGTCTGTGCTCCTGCTATTTTCATGTAAAAACAGTATATCGGTACCAAATATTTATTATAATAAAAAACACTTGAATGATAAAAGATGACTCGATAACTGTACATCATTCATTCATTATTTATGGCTATTTGAAAACTTTTAAAGAATGCTGACCACTAGCCTCACTCAATTTAGTTTCATACGTAATTATTACTATTTTGTTGGGAAACCAGGTATTAAACTCGGTGTCGCTGCATCAAATCAAGAAGCAGTCCGGGAAGTCATTACGAGCGTGGCTCGAGTTGGAGCACGGACCGCCCAATAGCGAGGGATTTCTTCGGGCGCAGAACAACTTCGTTGAATCAGCCGCAGCCTACGCACTCACGAGTTATTTGTTGCAGCTTAAAGACAGGTAACCTTACTTTCATTCAATTTGTCTGTCTGTCCGTCCGTCCGTCCGTCCGTCCGTCCGTCCGTCCGTCCGTCCGTCCGTCCGTCCGTCCGTCCGTCCGTCCGTCCGTCCGTCCGTCCGTCCGTCCGTCTGTTACGTTTATTTATTTTGAAACTATTTGACGCAGGTACTGGAAATTTAGTGTAGTAATATTATGTTGTTAACCCACATATTTTTCAATAATGAACGTAATACTATATTTATAGAAGAATTATGCCCAATTTCACCAAAGTACCCTAATACTTTGTGATCCCCTAAAAAAGGATAGGGTAACTACGGTAACGGGTACGGCTAACGGTGATTTTGCATTTCACAAAACGTTTGGAGCCCCTATGTAGTTAAAAGTTCCCCTAAATTTAGAAACTCGATTGTCGGACCCATAACACTATCTGACAGGTTTGTGTGCTACTTTTGATAGTATGGAGTATAATTTATTATATTGTATAGAAACTTAGAAGTAAAACAATACTATCTGTTTTATCGATAAATTGTTGGAAACGAATAGTCACTATGCAAACAATAAAATGTCATATAACTGTTTGACATTACTAGGGAACCGTTAGATTGTTGAAAACGAATATTTCATTTAATCTAGGTAATACATAGTTATGTGATGAGTGATGGCTTAAATAACATTGGTGAAATCGGGCATTAGAGAACGAGCAAATTAAATACTCCAACATGAATCGACCATCTCATAGAATTTTGAAGATTTCAGAGAATATGAAGTCTTACAAGTTTACAGGAAAAATATTTCAAAATATATCAAAAGAATGTCTATATCTTATATACAGCGTATATCTCCAGAATTAAGATTTCAAAGTAATGGAACGGATAGAATTCTCTATGCGGAATATTTACAAGACCATTTAAACAAATTTGTTTTTTAAATCGCATCCAAGATTAAAAGGCAGATAAACTATGTCATAAATAAATTGGTCAAAATAAGCGCTGTTACACACTTTTGTTTATTTTTCAGGCATAATGGGAACATTTTATTGGACAGCGCAGGTCACATCATACACATTGATTTTGGATTTATTTTCTCTATTTCACCCAAGAATTTAGGATTTGAAAGTTCACCATTCAAGGTAAATAGTTTAAAATATATATATATATGAATAAAATTTATATTAATCATTAAAATAATCAAGATAAGTAAATGTCACATAATCAATAATAAATCAAACATCACACTAAATAGTAGTTTTAGGTATAAGTAATGGTTAATAATTAATAGACAATTTAATAGAATGAATTGTTATTATTAGATATAAAAAAGCCCGTCTGAATATAAATTAAAAGGTATGTAAGTTATTGAATTCGTCTCCAGAATGATGGCCGTTTAATCTTCTTATTTATTTTCTTTTGTATCTTTCGTATTTATAACATAATGATTATCGATACAAACGTACGTATACGTGGGTGTGTACGAGCGTGTACGCGTGTGTACGCGCGTGTACAAGTGTGTAATGTAATGTCGCGCAGCTGACGCAAGAGTTCGTGGAGGTGATGGACGGCGAGGGCTCGGACATGTTCCAGTACTTCAAGATCCTGATCCTGCGCGGGCTCATCGCGGCGCGCAAGCACTGCGACCAGATCATACACGTCGTGGAACTCATGCGCATGGGTATGGGTCACTCACCTCACCACTCGTACACATACACTTACTTACCAACTGTTGTACACATACGGACAAACACTTCTATAAACTGAGGGACGCGCCTTACGCACCAAATTGTATACCGTTAAATAGGAGTTCATTAACACGCCTGCGTACAAAATTAACACCAATGGGTACAAAACCGCGCGTTTCGTACGCTTTGGTGTTAATTAACTCCTGTGTTTAAGTATGGTAGAGCCATACCGCATTACAGAATGTCGGCCTGAAATAGCAGCATCATAAATATAACAGTTTTTAAGAGGGGTAGTCATGCTGCATTGCAGCACGACTTGAGCCGGCTCGCCCGTAAAATACCACCCTCTCACAGAATAGCGGCGTGAAATAACAGCATCTATTGCTGTTGTTTTGTTCTGTGAGTGAGAATGCCAGTTGCCCATCTCCCCCCTCCTTTCCCTCCTTTTCCTAAACGCCGCCAATGCACTCGTGATTCCTCTGACGTTGTGGGTGTCCATGTGCGGCGGTGATCACTTTCCATTAGATGACTCGCTTGCTCGTTTGCCCCCTCTTCTATAAAAAAAGTGGTCTCACAAAAAGTGTTTAAAATTAGATGAGAAAAAAATTAAACCCACTTTAAAAAAAATACATACAGACGAACTTAGAACCTCCACTTTTTTTTGAAGTTGGTTAAAAAAATATAAATTACCTTATCTTTTACTCTCTTGTTTATATATATCGCTTTTTAATTACAATATTATTAGTGTACGTGTGTAATATTGTCCATCTTTTAGTTCGAGGACCACGAAAAAATGTTCGTTTCTTAGAGTAGGGCATGTCTACCTCAGTTTATATAGAAATCATTGATAACAAATCACAAACACATCTGTCTGTATAAAATTATTCGAATTCTCCTTTTATAAAATGTTTAAAGTTTAAACCCATGTATACAATGATGAACAATGTACTATATTATATTTTTTCATTCCATCTATTCAAAAAACGCCAATTACTTTTTTAATAAGTGCGACCAAAACAAGTTTTTTCTCTCAAAAGACTTTCACAGAGGGCAGAATAGTACAAAGTATAACAAGGGAGTAATATAATATTTTTACGGCGAGGCGCTATTTTGAGTCTAGAGCGGAACGAATGATTCTAAAGTAGAATCCTGAGTGCAGCGAGGGAATCAATGTACCTCACCCGAGGTAAAAAAATAATTTTAGTACTGAGTGATACACTGCTTTTCATTCTCCTCTATGAGAAAAATAAATGAGAGACGCTATTCGATATGTAAAAGTATTAAGAAATTTAATATTTCTATTTTTTTTTCTAGGGCGAGTTACCACCGCCCAGATTATCAACGGCCAGTAACATTTTCCAAACAATATTTTAACAGAAGATTAAGGATGAATTCGTGTTCTTTATTCAAACTCATTTCTGGTCTCTGTAAAAGTCTTAAAGAGAAAAGACCTATTTTGGTCGCACTTATTGAAGAACCAATGTTCGTTTTTCGAATAGATAGAATGAAAATGAATTTGAACAAGGAACACGAATTGATCGTTGTTCTGCGAGCAAAGAAGTCAAATGAAAATATTGTACTTATAAAAATTGTTACTGGTTGATGATTACCTGGAAGGTAATAGCCGCACGCCAGAAAAAAAATCAAACATTTAAAAATATAAAATTTATTTACATATCGAATAACGACTCTCATTTATTTCTCTCATAGATGGGCTTTAGATGGGAATGGATAATAATGTATCACTCGGTCGTAAAATTATTTTTTTACCTCTGGGGACGTACATTGAATGCCTCGCTGCGGTCGGGTTTCTACTCAAGTATCCTTTGCTCCGCTCTGATCTCAAAATGGCGCCTCGGCGTAAAAATATTACTTACTCCTTTGTTATACAATTTATTATTTGTATCAATGATATAATACAAAAGAGGTAGATAGGTTACCTTACTACTAATCCAAGTAAAATATTGTCCCAGTTACAACGTTACAAAGTGCGACAAATATACATTGCACTACTTGGCTATGCAATGTAAAACATAATTGCATTTCAAACTAACAAATCACATAGCTCTCTAAATCATTGTGATTGGTCAATTTCAATGTCTTACTACATTTTAAGCGAATCCGTGAATAATTCATAGAATATTAGTAATTAATTCCACAGAACAGATATTTAAAAAAAATATGATTGATACCTAATGGGATTAGACAGTAAAAAATAATGTTTGCTTTTTTCGAATTTCGTTTTTCTTGAATCATGGACATGAGAACATATTTATTAAAAAAGATCGCCAACATTTTTTAATTATAAATTTGAAAATGATGAATTATATATTATTGCTTTTAATAAATGTAAACGATGATTAAAACTGGGTGGCTGCGTCATCACATGATCGTGTATATTATAAAAAACGTTTGGATTATTAAAATATTTTAGAATTTTGAATGCGCAATAGGCATTGCATGGCATTGTTGGTTCTGTAACATTACTTTTCATATTCTTTGACAAAGTCCGGGTGGGCTAATTAGTAAAGTTTTGGGGGTGCCAGTTTTCGAGTGCATGTAACCTACCTACCTTTTTTGTATTATAACATCATTGATTTGTATCTACTTAATAAAAGTGACTGATTGAAAAGACAACACAGTCTAAACACAGTAGTCAAATGTGCACTCATTTTAGACAACATATTTAGGAAACTTCACTTTTTATATTAGTTTAAAGTTGAAATCTGAGTTATTCTGTACCAACAGTTTGTACCCGTCTGTACCAACCAACAGTTCGTTGTGTGGCGTCTATAATATAAGGCTAGTGACTAAGCTCGGAACCTGTTTAATTGGTTTAAAAATACGGCTTAACAATTGTTTTTAATTGGCATTAATCCGTATTTACATATTAAAGAAAGGTTATTAATAGCTATTAATTGATTTCTAGCCATATGATGGCTTGTCTGGAATTCATCATTATTTTCGCTCCACAGGTGGTCAGCTGGCGTGTTTACGAAGTAGCAGTGCAGTGTCTTCATTCCGAGGTCGGTTCCACCTTGGCAAGACTGAGCCTCAACTGCAAGTGTTGGTGGACAAACTCGTAAGAGACGCTCTAAACTCTATCTCTACACGACTCTACGATAACTACCAATACTACACCAACGGAATATTGTAAAACCACCTTTTTGCTTCCGGGGATATCCACCAAACTGCTGTGAAAATTCATACTAAATCGACAAGCATACTTTGTCAAATCGACAAGCATACATAAGTGGTCATCAATCATCGTCGTCGTGTAATTTAGATTAAAAATCTGCAGTGTTTAAGTTATTATTGTGTATTTAATTTCTTTTCTGTGGAATTTATAAATCCGACACATTTTAAATAATGTCTCCATTTTGTGTGCAGGCACTTGTGTATGAAATCTCTTTTCATTACATCATTCATTCTTAGATTAGCAGAAAAGAGACATATATACAATAATGATGACATAACTGTCTGTTAGCGTCTGGCCATGCTGTTTCAATATGTGGAACTAAATTTTATATGAAAATGTTCTAAGAAACGCGTCTGAGCTTGTCGAATAAGCTAAAATTTTTGAGATATTTGAACTGACTGGTCTTTATTTTTAATAAATATTGACAAATGGCCGTTTTATTTGATATATTCCAAATAATCAATTTAAATATACATATTACGCTGTGGGATACAGTTAATTTAAATTTTGATTGAAAGCAAGGCAGACTAAACTATAGCATAACAATCATTTATTACCTTTATCATGGCACGTAATTCGACAGAATCGGTTTTTTGAGAGTACACATTCAATGAATTGAATTAGATATATTAAAGGCCCTCAAAAACAATCATTACTTAGACATTACTAAAATGAATAGTTTACAATGGCTCCAGTATATTATGAAGTATTGTTACTTATACGAAAATATTACATAGTAATGCTTCATAATGAAGACAGTAAATAGATCAGAGCGGCTAGACAAGTGGCAAACGCTTTGTAAAGTCGAACTGCTTGATGGCGTTATCAAGCAGTTCGATGGCGTTTGCTTGTCAAAAGTTCACACTTCACTTTTCGTTTGATTTAATAGAAAGTGAATAACGTTTGGCTACCAATTTAAAATTCGTTACGCTAGTTCACGTGGTATTTGTCATTCTATTCTACTAGCGTTTACGACAATTGAGTCACTTGTCTAGGCTCCCCAGTAAGGGGGTTGAATCTTATGGTGACGAACTCTCGCGGCCATTTCATTTTTTCTGAAATTGTCACAATCGTGCCAACGTTAATTGATTGGGGACGTTTGTAAAATTCACTTACTTGCAATATTCTAAAATGCTGAGTTTACGAGATATATGAGAATGCAAATGCGATTTACTTTATGCTTAAGATTGACATGAAGACATCAAAGCGGATTTTTATATATATACAATATACATACATATCCTCACGCTGTATCTCTTAACAGAGTAGTCAGAGAGGACGATGCGTCAAGTATCGCGGTCATTACATTTCTTTCGGCTACTCACATCTCAAAGTAGTTTTTGTTTATCAATATTTCGTAAATCTGGCATTTTAGAATATTGTAACTTTAGGGCAGTTTATGCATCCCCTATCAATTTACGGTCTGATCACAGCCCATAGTTTTAGATAAAAATCAAAATGGCTGCACGAGCACCTAAGAGAATCTTGATGTGGGGTTATTTTTAATTAACAAGTACTGCAAATACTAACTGGTTATTTCGCTTTTAAATAAATTAGCTTAATTGACAGTATTGCAAACAATAAGTGCCATAAATTCATTGTATTCGCTGTATCTATGGAAATATTAACACCAGTTTTGCTCAATCACTCATGTCTACAATAACCATCTATCAATCTTCGACCCGTCCATCGTAGTTGTTTTATCCTGCTTTGTAAAAATCGTGAATTTCCTTGTACAGATAGATCACCATAAAATTTTTGGAATGCAAATTGTAAATAGTAAACGAAATTATGATAATTTTTGCAAAGAGAAGACTGATGTTCAGGCATGAAGGTTTAGGTTTAGGTTTCTTATCCGTGTTAAGTTTAAACCTGTATATTGACGTTTTTGTGTAAACGTGAATGGGTTTTGTCGTTTTTGACGGACGTGGGCAATTTACCAAAGCATCATTGACGATTGTACCGGCTGAGGTAAATTATTGTTGTACAAGTGAGGCAAGTCGGTGGCGCCGATTTGGCGGAATGGTCCTTTTTGTTAGAGAATGAGAATGTTTGAAAATTTGTTGTCTACGTTATTGATGTCGCTGTAAGAGGCCCCGAAGTGCGATTGTTTTTTGCCAATAGTTTTAAAGACATTGTATGTAAATTGTATAAAGTTTATCGCGTTTTAACGCGCGATATTTTAATATATTCCGCTTAGAATATAATGGGAGTGAGAAATTTGTTGCCAAATTTTAAAAAATAAAATTATTAACAACAAAATAGTTAAAAATTTTTATCCATTCACCAACTTATCTCAATTAATCGCTGATTTTAATAGGTACTAAAATATTTTACAACTTTCTCTTCAACACATACATATTTAATAAATTACAAAACTCAAACTTGATTTGTAATCTTGATCTCTGGCTTCAAACATTGGAACCAACTATTTTCTCATCATGTTTATTGTAAGTATACTCTGCTCGTATACATGTTGATTGGTTGACATTGGTCCAACAGTTGGTTCTAATATATGAAAGCAATATTCAACTTGTATTTTTAATGCATATAAACTTGGCGTGGGCTATTATTGAGAGATTGAATAAATTTCGACATGTATAGATAGCTTATAAATTTTATTTATGTATTGGCGTAATAAGGTTACATTTCTCCTCAAATTAATTGAAATTACACAGTAAATATTGAACTTGATTTGTACCGAACAGTGTTGGACAAAATATAATTGCAAGATCATTAAAAAATTACATTTGTACTTGTGATTGTTTGCCCAACAAAATGTTTTTACAATTACAATTTTTAATTGTAATGGTGTTTACAATTACATTTTGCCTAACACTGGTACAGAATAGGCTTTAAAATAAAAAGGTATATTATAATACGTGTCGTATGTTTGAATTTTGGCGTAATATAACAGTTTTTAAGAGTGGTAGAGCCATGCTGCATTGCAGCACGAATTGGGCCGGCTACCCGGTGAAATACCACCCTCTCACAGAATATCGGCGTGAAATAACAGCATTTGTTGCTATTTTGTTTCGTTTGGTGAGTGAGAATGCGGGTAGCTCATCAGCCTCCTGTTTCCCTAAAGGCCGGCACCGCACCCGTGATTCTGCGGACGTTGCGGGTGTCCATGGGCTTGCGGATTTGCCTCCTCTTTAATAAAAAAAAAAACATGTGTATAAAATATGGAATATTATTTTTATAAAATCGCCATATTATTTGTATAATGTAGATCAGTAAATGTTATTTTGGTTTCAAATTATATCGAAATAAGTTTATTGATTGTCTGGAGGTTAATAATATTTTAACACGGGGCCAAGCCCTACTTTACGATATACCAATTACGCCAATATTTATATTTCTGAGATACCTTTGATATTTTACTCGTGAAGGTATATTCTCATTGTATTCATTTAATAGTTAAATCAAATATTATTGTAAATAATTACTGTTCTCGCGTATTATATTGTTTAGTAAATAAATAATTATTCCACTTAAGAACACATTCATCCAAAGTCCAAATGTAATTGTATTTTTTCCTTTCAAAATTATTAATTCGAGTTATTTATCAAGATGTACAGGTAATTGTAAGTACCATAATGTTTATCTTAATTTTTTAAAATATATATCATGATTTTTATGTGTTGTTTTTTTTGATATGATAAACATAAGTGCTAAGTAAACTCGATTATGCTTTCATTGTTATGGTCAAATGCCTAGACCAGCCATTCCCAAAGTGGGCGATAACGCCCCCTTGTGGGCGCTGCAGGCCTAAAGCGGGGCGGTAAGAGACCCAGAAAAAAAATGGGGGCGTTGTGTAGAGGCCTGGGGGGTGATTTGTAATTTCATTTAGCTAGGAGGCATCTTAGACAACGACTGCATGAGCTCTCGACTCAGTAGTCAAAATAAGTTTGGGAACCAGTGGCCTAGACGATCCCCAAAAAATAATTATTATACCCGCAATTGTCTTAGTGTCTGTCATTTTCGCCGCTTCATTTTACTATTGTTGATTATATGAAATGTAACAGAAGCACTGATCCACTATTTTTTTTATTTTTTTTTATTTCATGTAAGTGGCTATGCAGGTCCTACCAGACCTGTATCACTGCGACCAACTTGATCTATTGTGATCGCCACTGTGTTATAAAACACTGCCAAGTCCCACTGTAGTCAAAAACTGCAAGGTATTCTTTGGAGTGATATGCTGAACCTCCTCCGGACTCAGAAAATACTGGCCGAGGTAGGATCGACGAGTGCGCATCAGTGGTCCGCAGTCACACAAAATGTGCATAGGCGTTTCATCCGCCTCCCGGCAGTACCGGCACAATCTTGTGTTGGAGAGCCCCATACTAAACATGTGCTTATTTAGGCAACAGTGCCCAGTAAGTGCCCTAACCAAGATACGCAAGTTGCTCCGGCTCATTGCCGTGACACTAGAAGCCACCTTGCGATTATATGGCTTTATTAGGGCTTTGGAATGCTCCTGGCCCGGTATATTCTTCCAATACTCGCAAGACGCTTTGAAGCAGGATTTCCACAAAATCAGTTGAGCCTGGCTTTTGGGGATACCACAAAAAGGTTCTGGACCAATAAATGTGATTTTGGTGCCGGCTCTTGCGAGTTCGTCGGCATCTTCATTGCCTACGATTACATTCGAGGCCAATGCCAAGAGAGCTGCCTGACTATCAGAGTATATGTATATAGTTTCGTTTACGTAGTGCTTTTTAATGTTGATGTCCGCACATTCAATAATGGCGAACATTTCAGCCTGGAAAATGGAGGCGTACCTCCCAAGATTCAGGCTCCTCTTGAAACTTGGGCGCACTCCAAAAATTCCACATCCTACGTCGTTATCCGATTTTGAGCCATCGGTGTACCAAAGTAGACCGCCAGGTTTCCAGGTCATTCTTCCTTCAATCCAGTCATCCCTGGAAGGCATCTCCACTATAAAATGTTTTTCGAAGGTACACCGCGGGAGCATAACGTCAGTTGGCATACTCAGAATCGGAATATTCGTTACTGAGTCTTGAAAAGATCTCAGTTTCTGCGATAGCCATTTCGTTCCGTCCTGGGCGGATAGTTTGTGAATACTGCTCCTCGCCTCCTTTAACACATACAAGTGAAGGGGCGGTAGGTTCAGCAAAGCATTTAACGCCGCACCCGGCCAGGTCGACATGGCTCCGGTTGCTAATAGACAGGCGGTTCTCTGCAAGCCACCTAGCCTATCTATCACAGTCTTCTGGTGGGCTTTCTCGTACCAAACCACAGAGGCATAACTAATTGTCGGCCTCACAATGGCTGTATACAGCCACAGAACGACTTTTGGGCTTAGACCCCAGTTGTTCCCTGCATCCGACTGCAAGTACCTAAGGCAATTTTTGCCTTTTGCAAGGTACTTATGATATGACTGTTCCACGTCAGTTTTTGGTCAATTATAACGCCCAAATACTTAACTTCAGTGGAAAAAGGTATCGATTTACCGTTTAGTCGTGGAGCTACCAACCTATCCAGGCATCGCTTCCTCGTAAACGGCACAATTACTGTTTTATCAGCATTGATCGATAACTCGTTCTCTCTACACCATTCAGTGATAGTGTCGAGGCCTCGTTGCATAACACAAGAAATAGTGTTTAGACTGAAACCTCGGACTATAACTACCAGGTCATCTGCATATCCCTGAGTGTCAATCCTAAGGTCAGCCATTTTATGCAAGAGGTGGTCCACTGCGAGGGTCCATAGAAGGGGTGATAGAACGCCACCTTGAGGATATCCTCTCATTGTGGAAAATGTCGAGGCTGTTTGACAGAGTGCTAGTTTGGCTCCTCTGTTAGAGAGCATCGAGCGTACCCATCTAGTAGTTGTAGGGTTAACCATCTTGGATTCGAGACCCCTAACTAATGTACTGATGGGGGTATTATCGAAAGCTCCCTCTATGTCTAAGAAGGCACAAAGTGCTACTTCTTTATCTTCAACTGCCTTTTCTACTCTGTCAATGAGACTGAGCAGAGCAGTTACTGTAGACTTACCTCTACTATAGGCATGTTGAGTATGATGAATAGGTATTGTAGCCAATGGCCCATCCCTAATAAATCTGTCTAAAACCTTTTCCATGGTCTTTAGCAGAAACGAGCTAAGGCTAATGGGCCTAAAGGACTTTGGTAGTCCGTAGTCCCTTTTCCCCGCTTTAGGTATAAATATTACCTTTACTGTAGACCATGAATCAGGTATGTACCCCCAGGCATAGCTAGCTCTGAAGATATTAATAAGGTGCGGCAGGAGGACATCAGTCCCTTTTTGTAGGTGTATGGGACGTACACCATCCTCTCCGCAAGTTTTATGTGGTTTGAAAGAGTTGATCGCCCACTTTATTCTGTTAGCTGTTATTAATTTGACCGCTCTATGCCAGTCCTCCTTCTGAGGTCTATGTAGGGTGGTCTGTGGTGCAGAGTCCGATCTTTTACGGATTGAGGAAAGTGGGTCGTTGCCAACAACTCTAACGTTTCGCTTTCACATGTTGTGAATGAACCGTCTGGCTTTTTAAGCAGCCCAATTTGATTAGGTTTGGATTTAGAGAGCACTCTATGGAGTCTTGCTCCTTGAGGCATATTACTAATTTCCTCACAGAGCCTCCTCCATGAAGCTCTCTTTGCCTTCCTAATTTCTATGTTGTAATCAGTTAAGGCTTTACTATAGGCCTGCCATTCACGAGTCCTTTTAGCCTTATTAAATAATTTGCGTGTCTTTGCTCTAAGCTTCCCTAGCTTAGAGTTCCACCACGATACTACTCTTTTGGAGGTCTTTATTTTTAGCGGGCAACAGTCTTCATAGGCATTTCTAATGCCTTTCTAATGCCTTCTAATGCCGGCGGGGGGCTCGGGGGGCGGGGCGGGGGGCGGCGGCGCGGGGGGCGCTGGGGGCGCCGGCGGGGAGGCGGACTCCACGCACTGCGACGACGATCGCAAGATGTACCTGCAAGCGGCGCTCGTACGCATCATGAAGCAGCGGAAGGTGCTGCGCCACTGATCCACTATACACACATTATCAATTCTTCACCACAACTATTATGTACTTGACTATTCGACGGCTTCTCAACAACTGAACTCATATAAGACCCAAATCACTTTTATGCAGCCTCAATACACGCAGGAAATCCATTCTATTATCGTTCTTGTTACTAAAATGTTACAAAATATCACACGTGGGTAATTTATGTGATTATAATTAATGTGGAACTAACATTATGTACTTGTTTTTATGTGTATCTATCATCGACTTCTGACGCCGCCGCTATATGATCGGTCTACTTAACCGCGCCGCCCTCGTCACTGTGATCTTTTCTTCCACGCAATGGTCACTATAATCGAAGGCCGCTACATATAACAAGAATAGAGAGCAGAGGAGCTGCAAGGACCAAGGACTCGGACCATACCAGGGGTGACCGTAGATGTTTAGAGCGGCTTCTTTTAAAGAAAGGTACCTATTGAAAAAAAAATCTTTAGTAAATAATTATTAAACATTTTTATTAAATAATTAAATATTTAGTAATTGAAGTTAGTAATTGGTGCATTTAAAAGTAATATCGCCGTCTTTTCAGATTGCAGTCTGTTTTGTAGAGGTTTATAAATTAAACCCACTGTTAGATAAGCGTAAAATAAGCTAATAATAACGAATTATTACTTGTAATTAGTAACTAATTAATCTGTGCTTGCAGCATCAATAAATAGGTGGATATCTTGAAATGAATACACTTAGTGACCTAATGGCGTCATAAAAGCTTATTTAGTTTTTCGAATATTTTCACGTCATCTTTATCTTTTTTTATCGCTCTAAATATTACAATGTGCCATTAAATGCAATAATCTCGAAATGATTTCCGAACTACTACATTTTACAGAAAAATGTCAATACCCAGGTACACTTGATACGTGACTTGATTTAATTTTGTGTAGGTATAATGTATTTATTTCCTATGGTCTTAGTTAGCCATACAAATTAAATGTAAATAATACAACAAGAACAGCATCAGGTAAGATTAATTAACAATTTTTATGATAAAACTTACCTGTGTCTGCTTTTATCTTCTGCAATTGTTTTGTTTTATTGTAATTATTATGCGGATGCGGATGCGAATATCCACAACGTTCCTAGTTTGTATATGGAGGAATGACAGTAGTTCTAATATGTACAGTCAGCATCAAAAGTTATTGATCAAAATAACTTACCAGTGTTGGGCAAAATGTGATTGCAAAAACAATTACATTTAAAATTTGTAATTGTAATTATTTGCATACAAAATGTTTGTACAATTACATTTTGCCCAACACTGTCTCATACTAAGTGACAATATGTAGTTATGGTTCACATGTTGTGACTGATACCACGTCACCAAGCTTCGTCCTGAAGCATCTGGTTTTTTCACACGTTGCCATCGCATAACAACGCATGAAAAAAACAGCTGTTTCAGGATGTATCATCAATTCATCATACATCTTTTTAAATAAGTAAGAAATATTGACAATATGCTACAGTGAAAACACGATATAACAAATCTGAAGGAGATTAGAAAATATTCGTTATACACTAACGTAACTAATTAATCTGTCGTTATATCAAGAAATTTGTTACAATGAGGTTTGTGATATAGGTAGAGGTTAGGTTCGTCTAAAATTCGTTTAATCAAGTTAAGACGTTCCTCTACATTTTTGAACTCGCAGTTTCAATTCCTAGATTGTCTTACAATAAATTAATTCGTGTCTGAACCTGTTGAAACTCTTACGGGCAGTTCTAGGGGATTTCGAAGAATTTTTTAAATCGAGGAAATAGTTACATTGAGGTTCGTTATATTAAGGCTTCACTGTATTTGTTAAATTTTTGGCTCTCCGTGGTCTTACAGCAGTTCCCTTTAAAGTGTATTTTTTTTTAACAGATAAGAAACCACTTTCTATAACCGTTATGTTCACAACACATGTAACAACGTTTGTTCCTTTTCTCTTTAAATGTTCTGTGTTTTTGTAGTGATTAAATATTGATATTATAATCATAAATATTTGATCACTATGACAAATTGGGACGGACTGTTTAAAAGATATATGTGCGATATATGTTACATGTGTGGTGAGGTGACTCTTTAAGAATATATTTTGATCAATTATTTGTCATACTGACTGTACATTGTATAGGTACTAACATAAATAGTAAATGGTCAGTATAATTATCTTATTTTTTTTTTTACACTAGTTATACAATAGGTACTTTGAAATTTGTTTTTGTAGTTTAATTCGCTAATATTAAAAACAATACATTAAGCTATATACACTTTATTTATTTACTTAAAAAGTATACATTATTTATTTTTTCTTCTTCTTTTTTGAGCGCATCTTATGTTTGAGTCGTTGTTTGATCTTCTCCTTGCGCAAGCGCTCCTTGACGATCTGTTGCTTGTTCTTGAGCGCCAAAGACGACGCGCCCGCCTGTTTCTTCGCGACGCGTTCATTGTGTTTCATCCAGTGTGGACGGAACTCCGACACTGTTAAAACATCAACCAAAAGATTGCAATGTCTAGTATCAGCTACTATATAGCACGGAATATGCTAAGAATGAATAATTTTACATGATATTAATTTAGGTTAGTAACTAATTAATCTGTGATATTACTATGTAAAATGTAAGTAAAATATAAATACTTAGAAAGTTATGGTTTATAAAAATTGTGATATTAGTCTTTTTTGACTCCAAACAGATAGGGACCGTTCAAGTACTTCGTGAGCAGACTTAGTAATTTTTAACACCCCCTCCCTCTTATAAGCGCAAGTAAACTTTTACTGGCCAAAGTGAAAGTCAAATCACTTTATTCAAATAAACCCAATAACAAGGTATTTTTGAACATCAAAGTAGCTACTTTAGTTCGGTTCAAAGAGAAAACCTGGACACAGAAGAACCGACAAGAAACTCAGTCAGGTATCATTTTTTCAACATCATTTTACAAAACATTTATTAAAATACAATATTCAGAAAGCCAATAACTGCATGTGCAGAGAAGATCATTTCCAGACTATTGTTTTATCTTCAACAAAATATTTTATTTTATATATAGTATGAATTTCTAATCAATGTACGTTTTGTAACTGATCTAAATCTATTTTCTGTTAATTGAGTGACTTCTTGAGGAACTTTATTATAAAAACGAATGCAGTTACCCAAAAATGAAACATTTGACTTATGTAATTTAAATTTTGAAGTAACGAATTTATCACGACCTCGGGTTTCCATACCACCAATATCGCCTTTGTTTATAAACAGATTACATTTTCGTCGTAAACATAATAATTTCAAAGATGTATAAGGACGGCAAGGTGAGTACATCAATGTCTTTAAAACGATCTCTTAGTGATTCCCGTGTATTCATACTGTAGATGGCACGTATCGCTCTTTTTTGTAAAATAAAAATGGAGTTAATATGCGCCGCTGATCCCCACAGCAAAAGGCCATAGGACATTAGGCTATGAAAATATGTAAAGTGTACCAACCTACCCGTATCCACATCCGTTGATTGCCTAATGCGTCTAATGGCATATATTGCGGAACTACTAGCCAATGCCCTGATATGGTCCGCCCACTATAATTTATTATCTACCGTTAGACCAAGAAAACCAACAGACTTAAATAATTCTAATTGCTTCTCACCCAGTTCTATTTTATCATGGTACATTAGAAAGGGAAAACTTAATACATTTGGTTTTTTGTGCATACAGTAATAAATTATTAACAGCGAACCATCTTGAGATGTCTGTTAGGATCCTGTTCACCCAGGTAATATCTAGGTTCTTTCTGGCCAGTTTAAATACTGCCACTGGACTGTCATTAATATCCACGTATATTTATACGGAAGTAACAAGTGTACCTGGCTTCATATTGGTCGAAGAGGGCTGCTCGTCGTCCGAGGGCGGCCCCTGCGCGTGCCTCTTGCGCCACTCGTCGTAGCGCCCACTGCGGAATGAAGCGGCCACTCGCCCGCCACTCTCCGTGCGGATCATCTTGCGGCCACCGTCCTACGAACAGTTTTCGTACATAACCAGATTCATACCAGTACAGGACCAGATTACCACACAAAAAACATCACCACCAGGCACTAGCTTAGTAAAAATATATTTAAAAAAAATCGTAGTAAAACATTTTTCACGATTATTCATAATCGTTAAAATATACTAAATAAAATAGCCTTTATTGACTGACAGGTTTATTTAAGTGTTTTAAATTGTATTATTCTAAGTTAATTGAATTCTAAGTTAATTTGAATCAATTTCTGATATCGGCATATAGTAAGTCAGGCTATGCCTCGACATAAGCCTCCTCTAGGCTCTTCTGTTTGTCTTGGTTTCGTCAAATATACATGTCATATCAATATATTATGTACTATATAATATGTTATGTATTATGTATGTATTTATGAATCAATCCAGATAAATAGGGTCATATATAAAAAAGTTATACATACATACATATTTTCAAGCTGTATCCCTAATGGGGTATAA
Organism: Zeuzera pyrina; assembly: GCA_907165235.1. Taxonomy (NCBI): domain Eukaryota; kingdom Metazoa; phylum Arthropoda; class Insecta; order Lepidoptera; family Cossidae; genus Zeuzera; species Zeuzera pyrina. The sequence goes on from OU015624.1 coordinate 19,748,010, forward strand.
AAAAGTTATATTTATGCAATTATAACAATATCAGTAATCAAAATCTATACATATAGTGACTAGTGAGACTATTTGTGAACTATCTTACTAGAACTGTATGGGGTGATATCTGTCTAGTAAGCCACAAGTAACGTTGCTTAACCTGTGAAACCATGTAGTAGAACATACCGGGTCCACATGCACCATCTTCTTTCTCTTTCTATCCCATTTCATCATGTTACGTCTCGTTCGCACACCGTCAGTACTGTCCGCACCGATGTCGAGTTCAGCAGACGAAGCACCTGCGTTGAAGTTTACGGCCATTCTGTAATATAACGTTGTCTTGTGATTTAACTTAAAATGTAAATAAAAGTCAAAAAAGAATTAGTCGTTTCGTCTTTTTTTTATACGAGGGGGAAAATGAACAAGCGTATCACCTGATAGAGTGACTATCGCCGCCCATGGACACCCGCAACGTCCGGGGATTCACAAGTGCGTTGCCAGCCTTTAGGGGAAATCGGGAAAGGAGGGTAAGGGGGTAATGGGCCACCGGCACTCACTCAACGAACGAAACAGCAATAGACGCTGTTATTTCACGCCGATATTCCGTGAGAGGGTGGTATTTCACCGGGCGAGCCGGACAAATTCGTGCTGCAATGCAGCATAGCTCTACCACTCGGACTAACCAATACATATTAATAATAACAAATAAATAAATACAAAAGCTCTTGTATGCAAGTTTTTGTTAAACCCAGTCAGTCAACTTTTTAATTTGTTAATTTCTGTTTTACACTTCGTTTTTAAAAAAAAAGTTGTATACATACATATATAACGTATTTTCTTATTTTATTAATAATTTTCGCAGTCAAGAAATATTATGAAAATTGTTGCTAGATAAGCGAACTCATTAATAAGGTTATTCTGCTCGCGATCGAGCCCTTGCAACAACGAAGGTCAAATAAAAATAAGCCTCCAAAACTAATACTCAAAACTCGATTTTTGAAATTAATGTCTGTCTTTGGGCCACCCTCTACTGTTATTGTTCCAAACTCAGACCAAGAATCAAAAAGCTTTTGCTTTAAGTGTGTCCGTTTTTTGTCGACATTATTTCTAGATTTTTACTGATGAGCGGGAAAGGTTACAGTACAACAATACAAAGCTGAACACTTCGATCACAAATAAAAAACTAGATTCACAATCTCCTGTAAAATCCTAAACAAATTATTGTCCGAATTGGCAATATACATTTCTAATATCGTATAGTATATTATCCGTAATATTGTGCTAATTTAAAGTAGACCTTACTGTCAAAGCATAAGGTTGTAAAAGCAGTTTATTAAAAAAATATTTAATATGCAATCGTACATTTCGTAGTTAGGGTTTAATTCACCTAATATATTTGTATCGCTATTTACGGATTTTGCTTTGTTACGTCAAAGTGACAAGGATGAGACATATTATATTGTCAGGTAATATTTGAAAAATACGATTACGAATTTAATAAAAAAGAGAACAATATTATTATAACGAAATAATCAACATGTAAATAAAATCATCTAATTTGTTACCGAAAATAAGAACCGCCGTCTTATTTAGCGTTCTAGATGAAATTTTTAAAGGAGCACTGACATGTTTGCTTTTAGCGTTTTCAAATAGGTACTACTAAAACAAAAGCGCGTTCAAATACTCGTATGAGTGCACATTTGGTTCGGACATTTTGTGTATCTTGTTTTTATGTGATCAAAGGCTGTTTGAGTTTGTGGTTACACAATAAGATAAAAAGGGAGACACAATTCCACGAGGTTCCAAATTTCAATTGTTTATGTCAAATAGTCATAGACAAATATGTATAAGAGTACGACATTATGTTTGAAATCTGTGATCAAACAGTACTGTAGACAAAGTTGTACTGTAGACGTCCACATTTTTGTAACCAATGATAATTAAATATTAAATCGAAATAAATCCATTGTGACTAAATATTAAAAATATATTATTTTTAATAATATTAATAACCTGTTGACAACAATACAAGACAGACAGACTGAGCTGATTCCATATGGAACTTGTCATATTGGGGCATACGCCATATTGGATTTATGATGACGCTATCTCCTATAGAGTTCTTTAAAATTTTTTTTTTTGCTTCGTCGTATTCGAGTTAACAATAAATAATTTTACAACTCACCCAACTTCAGTATGTTGGTCGGTTGCAAAATGTGGTATATAATTCTCATCTCGAACCACTTCTTTCTTTTGTTTTCTGCTATTTTTCATGATTGGTTCTTCTAAAACGCCTTCAGTTTGTTGCTTTTTGTTGTCTCTGGTTTTCTGTACTGTTTTAGAATGCGCTTCTCTTTTGGCTTTCATAGCCATATACATAGGCGAGTCATTCTTAGTAACGAGTTCTAGTATAGTCTGAAAAAAAAAAGGTAATTTGTCACTCCTTTTTTCAAAAATAACACTAGCAATATTGGTATGCATTGTATCACTGATTTTTTTGTTAATTCGTGCTACTTATTATGGCGCCTGACAAGTAATTAAACCAAGATGGCGCCGATGGCGCAAGCTCTCAGATATGAAAAATAATGTTTTGTATTTGTTCATAATCGTAAGACAATATAGACTTCAAATTCATGTTCTTTTTTACTTTTGTATTAATTTATGATTTAATATGTATTTGTTATAAACACATTTATAATTCTGTAAGATGCGAATAGGGCTGTGGAACTGAGAGACGGCTACCGGTGGTCTCATATTGAATAGGATAAAAACAATCTTTTAGAATAATCTGGCAACACTGACTCTGTGGTGTAGGGATCACTATCACAAACCACATGGAATATTACATATAGTTAAGCACATAAAAAGGAAATAAAGCGTAAACAAAAATATAATATGATAAATAAATATGCATATATATATATACGCATATAGATTTATATTTGACTAATTGGATACAATAAGACATAGTATACATATATAATTATGTAGCTACTTGTACTCACTCCTTTAGGCGTATAGTTTTTTATTTGCTGCACCATGTCCAATGCTTCGTGTGAGTTCTCATCCACTAAGAACGGGTGCTCCAGTACCGGCAGCGCCGTGCTCTTGGCCCGCTTGTTGCTCTCGGCCGAGGCGGGTTCGCGCCACTTTATATACTGCTGCCAACCGCGAGAACGTACCCTGGCCGCATCTTCCTGGAATACCCGATAATTTGAATACAATTCACAGCCTCTTTTTTTTGGTAACGCGTAACACCTCCAAAGGGTACACGTCTCCGAGCCTTCTTAGAACTATTTCGGGGATAATCACAGTGACACAGCTACAGTCGTCTTATTTTGCTTCTTGGACTACAGAAATAATGTCACAGCCTCTTTTTTTGTAACGCTGGAGAAAGAAGAAGGGTCATCTGTGAACCAGGCCCGGCGTATTTGGAACATATCTTAGTTATTGCGTTATTTTACGAACATCAATCACCACATTTTTTTTTTCGATTTCAGTGGGTATCATAGTTAAATTGCCGTCCTAAGGCAAGATATTTTTTCTTCCGAAAATGTAATAAAACTTTTTCTGAGTATACATTACATTTTAATATAGTATATTACGTAGCAATATATAACAATTTTCGACCAAAATCCCTTGTAACGGCCAAACTGCGGCGTACTTGAACGGACTAGCGTAACACCGTCGCGCTGCCCGCCACCGCCGCGTAGGCGAAGAGCATAGCGACACCGGCTCGCTACTACTATCTCTCTCGCACTCATCATTAAAAACGAGATAGCTATATTTTTAGCTAGCTATATAGCTATCAAAAGTATACTACAGGACTTTTTGGCGGGAACGGGAGAAGTAAGGTTGTCATTTTATTTAGATTTTCTATTTTTTACATTTTTGGGAGTTTTAAAGTACAATAGTGATAGTATATTGCGTTTTAAAGTTCTGTGCAAGTGAAAAGAATGGAGTAGGTCTAAATAAACATGTGTAGCTTAAGTTTTCGCGCTCTTCCAAGAAGTCCTGTAAAACTTCAGTAAAGTCTACTCTCACCTTACTGGGGAAGTTTTAACGTTTTCTAAAACGATTCTACTTATACTATTACAATATGTGACATTGGCAAATGCGCTAATCGCCATGCCATGAAGAAGGAAGAAAGAAAAAGTAACCCGTACGTTGAAGGCCGAAGTACTATTCGCGAGTATTATTTTACATGCAATCATGGCAGGCATACATTAGGAAGCTGTGCTCATGTTGTAACTGTGATTTATTATCTAGAGTTGGCTGGACACCAAGATTTGTTTCAGCAAACTGCGCTGGGTATGGACAGTGTATTAATCGATAATGATATGCTTTAAAAATGTTAATAAATAATAGTTATTTGCATAAAAATATGGTTTTATTAAAATAACTCCTTTTCAGGCACACATATTTTTAAATAGTTAATTGGCCATTACTGATGTTATAATATATATTGTACTATTAGCATTTCACTTCTATAAGAAATGAAGTTAAAAAAACTACATAACCATCATATAGTAATTAATTAAAAAGGATATATTTTGCCTTCCAAAGCCAATTCAAATAAGTTAGCCACCGAAATCGAGAAAAATTATATCTGATAATTTATGTACATAAAATAAGAAAAAAATTGAGATGTTTCGATTGCGCCGGGCTTGGGTTCATTTTGTATGGATCATGACCGTTCTTCTTTGAATGCAGGTATCCTGCTTTCTGGGGATGACTGGGTCGTTTTATGCTTTAACCCACTAAAACTATCTGTTTATACGATTTCGGCAGATTACAGAAGACTCTTTTATATTATTTATTGTCTGTTATATATAACTTGTAATAGCAAACGAATAAAGTTGAATTTGAATAAAGCTCTTGCGGTGGTCGTCTTATGTGCGTTGTCGAAGAGATTAGGGATTTCTAGGATACGCATTGTCTCTTTCAGGGTTATTTCACTCCATACAAAAAGTTTTGGCCTTCGTAGTAGTGTAATCTAGCATAGTTAGATGTCACCACTAGTTTTTCATTTCATTAATGAAGTTTTTCATCAATTAGTTTATAAATAGTAACAGCTCAGACATTGTCTTATTGTCTTATAGTATATTGAGCTTCGTAACATTCAAGTTCAAACCTTCATATAAACCATTGAATTTTCATTTATTGCTATTATTATTCAGTTATTAATCAAGTAATAACATTTATACGTAGTTTTGTTGTATGTATAAAGATTACTTGACAGTTTTAGTCTAGTTTTGCTAGATGGAGAATTTCGACTGATGCCTATATATAATATACTCTGTGGTCTCTCTCACGCTGTGCCTACGTCCTTTTCGGGGGCAGTGACTCCCCCCAGCACCGTTACTGTTACAATAGCGCTGACCCTCGGGGTCAGCGCTATTGTAATCGTAAGGATGGACGAGCGGAGTCCCTTACTCCGATCAGTAACGACCGCGAAGGTTTTTTACGATAGGTGAGGAGCACCGTAGACTAATTTGGTCTGAGCTACAGGACTGATGTCACATCCTCCTAACATAACGTAGCGTAAAGACTAAGGCATGAGCTCACTTGTTATTTTTTCTTCACCTCTTTTATAGCTTTATCAGTTTTTTATTTATTTATTTAAAATGTGAATCACAGGTATTAATGGTGTTATAATACATATTTCAGTTCACTGTGTTCCACCCCTAAGGGCATACATAGGTCAACAGTTAATTAAAATGTTTGCATATTTACCTATTAGATCACTATATATAGCAAGGCATGTAATAGTGAATTGTATAACAAAGTAAAATAATTTTTCAGCGAGGTGCTAATTCGATTTCAGAGCAGAGGAAAAAATTTTAAATCTCGAGCGCAGCGAGGGATTTAACATACGTCCTAAGCTAAAATAATTTTACTACTAAGTTATACACTTTACTTTTCATTTCATTCTACGAGAAAAATAAATAAAAGGCACTGTCAGATAGATACTTGATAAGTAAAACAAATAAATTTCACAATTCAATTTTTTTTTTCTCTGGCACGTGACTATCACTACCAAGTAATCAGCCTGTTACATTTTTATACAAAATTTTTTGTTTGATCTCAGTGACTAATAAGCCATACTATTCATGTTCTTTATTTAAATTTGTTTCTGCCCTTTATAAAATCTTAAGACCTATTTTGGTCGCACTTTTTTTTTTAAATTTCTACTTATCCAAGAACCAATCATATCGTTTTTTAGATAGATGGTATGAAAATAAAATATTCAAACATGAGTATTTCACCTGGCTGATTTCAACAAAGTCCTTATGAACATCTAAAACCTAAACTATAGAAATTTCATCATTAGCGGACTCCTCTCTGGTTTTATGGGTAAGTATTAGGGGACGTGACTACCCCGTTGGGGATACAGCGTGAAGTTATGTTATGTTATGTTTTATTAGGGGACTTTGGTGTAATCAGGCATTATACTACTAACGATTTCTGAGTGGGTCTTCTCCCACGCCATGACGTCTTGGTGCCTCATCTCGAGCAAGCCCGTGGGTACAGTCCCCCAGACGCCACTGGCGCAGGCCGCGCCGCTCGCTGCCGCCGCCGGCGACTCCAACTGGCTCCCCAGGAACAGCTGCAGGTCCAGTAAGTGGGCCACGTCATCAGCTGCTACCAACGAGAAGGCCCGGCCCGCTCGCCCCGCGCGGGCACTGCGCCCTGCACAATACCGCTACTATGTACTTACAAACACCTCAACATTTGTATCATCATTATTCGAATCCCTTTTTGAGCATATAGCGCACACAGAGGAGTGTTAGATTTGGAATAGTTAAAGATTATAACTATGGAGATGTGTAGAAAGTTAAAATTTTCATGTAATATGTGTTACATGCAAATACATTAAATTAAATAAAACATTTTATTGTTTACATTCATAGAGCCAATGTCGAGCTCATAATAATTTGTGATCATATATATGTAACCTCCTTGGATCAAACAGTCACACAGAGTAGATTGTCGCAAAAAAGTTTATAGTATAAGTTAATATTTAATTTACGGAATTTCGACCACTGGACGATCTCTAGAAGTTATTTTTAAGCGTTTATTGCTGATACTAAACAAATAACAATTAATTAATAACAGTTTCATTAACTAATATTGTCTTATTTTCTTTAACTTGTAGATCTAATTTCTTCTGCTCTTTTTTGGTACTAAATAACGATAAATAAAGAATATGCCTCACAAGAAATTTACCATTACCATTTCATTACAAATGTATTGAATTGAAAAAATATAATACAAAGCAAAATTATTATATTGTTATAAAAAATTTAAACAATATAAAGTGTGAGAATCAGTGTACTTGCTAATTAATCTATGGTACCAGTTTAGATGTAAAATAAAATAATTTGCAATATATTTATATAATTTCTGTTGTGTTGCATGTTCATTGTAATGATGGCATATGCGGTTTGCCTACCATTTGAAACATTTAAATTAAATTTACTTAGTGCAAAAAGTAAAAAACTTAATGCTATATGATATATGATTCTCAAGAGTGAATTTAACTTGGGCCACGCCATTAAAAAAAAGTGAATTTCTGCTTGCGAATAGTTAGAAAGAAACGATACTTAACAAAGAAATACATACCAACTCTATGCACAAATAGTTTTGGTGTTGCAGGAAAATTGTAGTTAATAACAGTATCTAGAGAAGGCAAATCTAATCCTCTAGCTGCTACATCAGTCACTATCAAAACTGAACATTTCTTGTTAGTAAAACGACCCAGGGCTATCTTGCGAGCTGATGAGTCCAGTCCTGAGTATGCATATGTTGACGATATGCCAGCCTGTTGCAATATCTGGAGAAGAAATTAAGTAAAAACTATATAGCAGAAAAAATTAAGTCCATATTGGGTACATTGACAATGCCTGGGGGCATCAGATATCGTCCATCGAAAAAATTAAAATACGTAATTGTATAAAAGAAATAACATCTTTTTGGTTCTTATATCATTAGTGTATAAAGGTCTTCTAAACAAAAATGCACTTAGAAGCTTATAGTAGTTACATTGCGTGTCACCTTTTCCTACAAATAAAGTGACAGAGTGGACATTACAAATTCTAGGGACTTACCAAATGTAAATATTCTACATGATGTTTAGTAGCAGTAAAAACGACAGCCTGAGGTGTGGTTGGAGTTAGCACTTTGTCCAGGAGTAATAATAAAGCGGCAGTCTTTAGTTCTGCTCTCACAGATATCCACCCCAGCCACAAAGTCGACGGCAATTTCCAGTCAACATCCAACCTGAAAATACAAAGAAGAGATATTGTATGAGCTTATAATATTCTTCAACGTTTTGACAAAAAAAAAACTAAAAGTAAGTATTGGCAGATTTTTTTATTGAAATTGTTATTACATCTTTAAATGGATAACAAAATTCATAAAAATTGGTCGAATGTTAGCTCGACTCAATGTGTCTCAACTCAACCAAAATTAATCTATAAGATGAAAAAGTTAATTCTGAGTATTAGCTTCTGACTAGAGGGTCTCTATTCTAGTCATGTGGAATATATAATTTTTCACTCCTTTAACTAAATCTCTTATTACAGTTTGTATAGTTTCTGAGAAAATCAATCAATGGATGAATGCAAGTGATCTAAAGAGTATCTTAAGAATAGTAGATAGTAAGAGCTTTTCTTCTGTTTTTTTCCATAATATCAGAAACTATAGGAATATTGCATTGGGCAGGTTATTGAAGTGAAACTTCTTTATCGACGTATGAGAAAATTTTTATAGCAATTTTAAAAAAACGTTCACGTTTTTCTGTTACGCGCCATCTTTCTTTCTAAGTCACATTTTTTTTATTTGTGGCCAGTTTTGTTTTCTATTTTTATTCACTTTAAAACAGTATAACTTCTTACGTTCGTACGTGAGTACACACATGCTTTTTTTTTGATAAATCGATATGGGTATCAAATTCTAGGTTTTTCGGGGTGCTGATTACGAAAATGACGTTCATTTTCAAATCCAAGATTTCGAATATTACTTTTTTTGGATAAATCGATTTGGGTATTAAATTCTAGGTTTTCCGGGGTGCTGATTACGAAAATGACGTTCATTTTCAAATCTAAGATGGCGAATATTACTTATTTTGGATAAATCGATATGGGTATCAAATTCTAGGTTTTTCGGGGTGCTGATTACGAAAACGACGTTCATTTTCAAATCCAAGATGGCGAATATTACTTTTTTTGGATAAATCGATATGGGTATCAAATTCTAGGTTTTTCGGGGTGCTGATTACGAAAATAACGTTCATTTTCAAATACAAGATGGCGAAAATGACTTTTTTGGATAAATCGATATGGGTGTCACATTATAGCTTTCTTGGGGTGCTGATTACGAAAATTATGTTTATTTTCGAATCCAAGATGGCGATTATTATTTTTGCTTAAGCTTTATCTAATTTAGATTTTTTTTATTTATAAAGCGTTGCATTTAATTATTTCGATTTATCACAAAAAGTTGACAATATTTTTATTTAAGAAATTTTGAAATAAAATAACATTTTACAATTTTTTCTATTTAAAATCCAAAAAATTACAATGTAAGTAAAATATTGGAGCCTATAAGAAACTTCATTACCTGATTAACACTGGATCTGAGAGACCAGCTCTCGCAAACTCCACAAGCATTTTTGGTAGTGTTGCAGAGAACAACAATGTTTGGCGGCTAGAAGGCAGACGTGCCACTATTTCTTTAAGTTGTTCACCAAAACCAAGTTCAAATAATCTGTCAGCTTCATCAAACACGATAATTTCTGAGAAAGGTATTACACAATATTATTATGGATTTAGAATATGTCACTTAATTGTGAAATATAATCTAACTGTGATATTGGTGTTATTATTACTTCATCTTGTAGTAATAATAACACCAAACAGTGCTATCTATATTATATTTCTTAGAATCAAATCAAATGTACAGGATTCCATACACTTAAAATATAATTTTTAGATTAAAAACATGCAGGTATATTACTTCATTACCTATACATTTAATTTTATTTATATATATACATATATACAAACCGTTACCCGCCCGCTTCACTGGGCCTAAATAAAAATTTTGTGCCTATAGTAGCTTTTTGTTTCTAAAATGGGGAAGGATCTATGGAATTTAAAAAAATAAATAGCCTAAAACCATGTACAAAGGATTCTGTGTTGTTTGCTCATAGTCCCAAATCGATAGAATCAGTAGTTTTCATATGATTGAAGGACAAAGAAAACTATTTTCATTATATAGAATATACAGATTTCATTACATAGATAAATGATACAGATTGTATAATAATTATGAACCCTTTCAATTAAATTGTAACCACAAAATTCATATAGGGGTGAAGAAGTAGACCAATAACATCAATTCCCTTATTTATCACAAATGTCCACAAGTAAGCACTAGTTTAATAATAATGGATTTTCGGCTTCAAATATGAACTCAAAATAAATAATGTATTGAAATTAGTCAAACACAAATAAAGTAAACTTTAGAAAAATGCATCATTAATCAAAACTAAAACAAAAATTGTTTAATCAAAGTCAAGAAGTAAAAGCTGTCGAAATTATAATGGTTTTAATTAATTAAACTATAACATTTTTGAAGTACTTATAATTCATAAAATGAATTAATATAAAAAAGCCAATGGTATAGAAAAATAAATTCTTACTAATATTATCTAGCTTTAAATTCATCTCGATACAGATGTGCAGGAAACGCCCTGGTGTTGCCACCACTATGTCAGGAGCAGTGCCAGACATGACACTAAACTGCTGCTCAATTGATTCCCCACCAAGTATTGCAGCTGATGTGAGTCCAGTGAACTTACCTAGTTCACGGGTAAAACGTAATGTCTGTAATAAGATATTTTTATACATTTTCCCTATTACAAATTCTACAGAATTCTACAAAGGAAAGCAGTGGTAGAATATCCCTCTATAAGACAGGTATTCAACCTATTAAGATTTGTGAAACATGAAAATCTGAGACAATTTACAAAAATTGACTTCATATATTAACTATTAATATCAGTTGAAAATACAATTATTATTATGGCCAGAGGTAGAAGTGCTCTGTATAATTGGAGGTTGATTGATCAAATAATTTTGTTTAAAAAAATGCAATTAAATGAATTTTATATTATAATTTAAAGAAAGTAGAAATATTTATTATTTTAAAGATTACTTTAGACCCTTCACAAGCAATGAGTTGCATCTCCCTAGGAGGACATGGAGAAATTGTAGATGTGTTTGTATTTTCAAGAGATATATTTTTATGGCATAAATGACACTCATTCAAATTCATTCATCAATTCAGTCCTTGTCATTCTTTATCAGGGTTTGCAAAAATCCAATTTATATCAATGTTGATAAGAAAACGATTGGATAAGAAACGACCGGATTGCACGATTGGTGCAATCAAAACGTCGGGATAAAATAGGTAATTAGCCTTAAAGTATAAACGTGACATAGACTCGTGAGTAAATATTGTAAGATGTGTACAAGTCTAGAAAGTTTAAAAACATTGATAAGAAAACGAAATAATTTTCATTCTGTAAGTAGTTTAAAATGGTAAGGTAAAATAATAAAATATGAACTTGATAATTTGATGTTTATTTATATTATAAAAAAAAGTAATGCAAAATGGAGCATTTTTTGAGAATTTCAAATAACCAAATTTTTTATTTGTAATTTTTTTTTATAGTTAAATCATTTATTTTTAAATAAATATAATCTATATTACAGAACAGCCATTTTTTTAATACTGATAACATGAATATATTTTCTTCTCTCTGTGCGATTGCTTTACTCGGATATAATGACATCACTGGCATCTGAACGTAAATTTTTAAAAACAATTTTTAATTTAAAAATTACCCAAAAAATCAATAGCTATAATACTTTTCTTTAATTTGTCCTAATCATTTTCATTAAAATAAAAAAATAAATAAATTGCAAAACATGTAACTTCTCTATTGTAGTTTTTTAGTAATTTGTTAAATATTGTAGTTTGCCAGTTAACATCAATCTGCTAAATTTTCAGTTTAGAAGACAGTAAAATACTAATTGATATACCTATATTTTACGGTAGTAAACTAATTAATCTGTGCCTATATCGCTGATATATATCAGCGAATCCTTTTCATAGTATACATTTTTTTATATATTTCACTTATTTATATATAAACATTCAGTTGGTTGTTGTTGAAGCTCAACAAATCAAAGGTCTCAATTTTGCTTTTTATGACATGATAAAAAAATAAAAAAGGGGAAATTATTATATTATTTCAAGTTTATGGACTACAAAAATAACAAGCAAATGACAGTAATAACTACTTTGAGGACATGACGGGAAAAGTTAACAAAATTACCTGCAACGCTAACTCTCTAGTAGGAGACAGGATTAAGGCCCTGAAATTCTTTCCAGGTATCGCTTTGTTGGTAGGAGCAATTAATTTATCCAGTATGGGCAACACGAAACATGCAGTTTTCCCTGAACCAGTACGTGCCATAGCTACTACATCTTTGCCGTCTAAAGCTATAGGAATTGTCTGCAAAAACAATGCACAGTCAATTTGAGGTTATGTTTAAAAAAGTGTCCAAAAATAGCGTGTTTTGTTTACCTTACGTTGAATGGGAGTGGGTTGTTTATAACCTCTTTTATTAATGCCCTTTAAGACAGGAAAACTTAATCCCATTGATTGAAAAGCACCAGAGCTCTTCTTTTTCGTCTTGTTAGGTGGTGATTCTTCGACAGTACCACTTGTCGGAGTTTCAAATCCCGGAAGATCATTATCCGAAATTTTAGGCTTTAACATTTTTATTTATTAATAATAACAGACAACATAGTATTTATAAGTAAACGTTTTCAAGTTTTAAATTGAATTTACACTACAGTTTACACGTGAAGATTGTACATTTTTTGTTTTTTTTTTTGCGTAGTAGTCACAGACTACTTAGGGATACTAATACTAGGACTTGGAGTATATATATTCTGTGTACTAGGATCACTGAGTTAGTATCACTACGGACTAGGATACTACGACTTGCTCTGTGATACTACGTATTACGTATGTAGTAGTACTCACGTAGTACTGTACTATGGTACTGTAGTAGTAATAGTCAGTGTGATGAAACTCCATTTGAAAACGAGGTTTTTCGACCCCATATTCACGTCTCAATCTCAATCTGTCGATTTATAACAATCTGACATTCATTTCCATCACCATTCCGTATATTAGTACTCTGTGATCTGTGTTAATTTCATTATCTTGTGTCTTTATAATCATACTTATAACTTTTTTCAAATATACGAATATAATTATTGGATTCACAATTCTGAAAAGTGTAATAGTGTTCTGTGGTGTTATATTAAGAAAAATGCATTACAAAACCTGTGAAATGATATATGGTTTAAGAGCTGGCCGGACTAATGATAAAAAATGTTTGTTTACGGCGAAATTTCCCTTAGACGAAGACAGGTTAGTACATATCCTTTATTTTTATGATATGTATTGTCCCAACACCTTCAAACAGAGGCGTCTCTAGCCCTTGTGGCGCCCGTGTGCAACCAGTACCCTGGCGCCCTCTAGTAGAAGCGGGGTCAAAATGGAATACTAACAGTTATAATTTTCAAACGGAAATTCGGGTGCAAATGGTGTCGGAAAGCAAAAACTTTTTTTTTGGATGGAAGGGGTTACATCAAGAATAAAAAATCACAACTTTGTAGTTCTTCCAAACATATTTAATTTAAAAACTAATATAGTTACATTACAGGACGCTCGTACACACAAATATATACACAGTACACACACACAAATGTATTTACAAAAAAGTTACTTTTCGTGCTTTTGCATTAGCGAAATCTTTAACAATGTCACTAACTTCAATTTTGATTTCATGTTCAATACTTATTAACGATAAATTTGTCAGTCTACTTTGCGACAATGTTGATCTAAGATAGTTTTTAATAATTTTTAGTTTAGAAAATGACCTTTCGCTATGTGCGACCGTGACTGGAAGTGTCAGGTATATCCTCAGTGCTGTGGACGGATTTGGGAACACTGAAATTAATTTATTCGTAAACAAGTAATTTAAAATATCCAACGGCGTAGTGGAATCATTAATAAACATCGGTAATAATTCGATTTCGTTATAGAGCTCGAACTTTTCCACATCTGAAGAACCAGCATGGCTAAGTTTACTTTCTAAATTAGAACAACGTGTTTTTTTGTATCTAAGTTCAAATCTTTCCAGTGTTTCAATTTTTGAAGAAATGAAAAAATTACATTATTTTCATTCAAAAGTTCGAACCGTTCGTCGAACTTAGTAATTGCGGTGTCTAACAAATAGTAGTAAAAATTTACTTTGAAATGTGTTTTCGGGTCTGTTATCGGTTCATCCTCCGCCTCATAATTAAAAAACCTTTTACGAGCGCGAGGGCGTGCAGGTGTGGGAAATTCTGCTATTGCCTCGACTTCTTCCGCTACAGTTTTCGCGCTGTTAAGGAGCTCCTCAAAAGCAGACTCATTGCGGAATTCAGACAAACTTATTTTTGCATTATCAATCATTTTCACCGCTTCTGACAATACAACGTCTGACTTTTGAAGTGCCTTGCTAACTATATTTATCTTGCTTAAAATTTCAAACCAAATAAGCAGAGAGCAGATGAAGTTAAACGACTTAATTTTTGTCAGTAATGAATTTGCCATATTTCTTGACTCGGCATCTTTGCTCCTATCGGAATATATGGTAAACAAGGCATCATACACTTTTCCCAGTTCAAAACGTAGAGCTTTTACTGCTTCAACCCTGCTTTCCCATCGAGTATTTGAGAGTGGTTTTAGACTTAAAGTTGGCACTTCTTTAGCAAGTATTTGCCAACGTGCTGTTGACGCAGAAAAAAAACATAAATTTCCTGCACAACTGAAAAGAAATTGACAATTTCTAATGAACTTTTAGCAGCATCATTCACCACCAAATTTAGGCTGTGTGCCGCACAAGGTACGTAAAATGCGCGCGGGTTTAAATCTAAAATTCGTTTTTGTAGGCCTATATTTTTCCCTTTCATGTTTGCACCATTATAGTAACCTTGACCACGCATATCTTGTATGTCAATTTCGTTTGAGATTAAACAATCTAACAAAAATTGAGTTAAGCCCAGGCCAGTAGTGTCTGTAATAGGAAAAAAACCCAGAAAGTGTTCTTTTACTTCAGCCTTGTTGTTGCTTGCATTTAAAAGAACGTACCGTACGACAACCGATATTTGTTCTTCGTGTGCAATATCTGGAGTGCAATCTAAAATAATGGAAAAATATTTGGATTGTCTCAATTCCAAAACAATAGCTTTTTTTATTCTTTCTCCTAATAATTGTATTATTTCATTCTGAATGTTATGGCCAAGATAATGAGTTAGGCGTGACTCAGATTTTTGAATAAAAGCAATGTGTTCCGCAAGCACATTATCAAAATTAGAGGTATATTCAACCAGCTTTAAAAAATTACCATTATCGGAATCGTAAATTTTTTGAGATCTTCCCCGAAAAGCCAGACATTGCCTCGCTAAAAAATGAATTATGTTGATTATTCGTTCGAGTACTGCAACCCAACGTTTTTTTTCCCGATCAATTTCATTTTGGTGCAAGAAATCTACCGACTTTTCTTTTAAAATAACAGTTTTCAACGTAATTTGTTTCTTAAGACATGATAGGTGCCCTAAGCTCTTCATGACGTTCTATAGCAGTAGACAAATGCTGCCAATCTTTATAACCTATTTCACCATTAAAAGGAGTCGCATCAGCATGAAAAAGTTTACAGTAAAAACAATAAACAGAATTTTAATAGAACATGTATTCTTTTTCAGAGACACTTCCTTCTCCAGCTTTCTTTTTCGACTTTGTGCACCAGAAAGTTTCTTTTTTCCATCGCCATCAGACATCTAAAATAAATAATAAACTAAGTATAGGCACCTAAAAGTACTATCAATGTAAATTAATATAGGCCCAGAGAAATAGTTGCAACTTGGACTAAGTATTATATATTATAATTATGACACATATCAATCAACGTCGCGGTACCTTCATTAGGCAATCAAACAGAATAAATAAATTAAATAAAAAAGTAGTTTGTTGTTCAAAGGTTAGGTAAAAGTAAGACCTAAATAAATACCTAAGTAAGTATACTAGTAGGTACAACATATTAAAGCACTTTCACTTACCTTTGTTTGTTCCGCACTGCAGTAGGATAAACAAATGAAAAATCCTAGGTCGTGGGTATTTAACTTCGATATCACTATCTATCACTCGATAGCACCTCGATAGTTGTTTTTTTTTCATGGATTTCGCTGGCTATTTTCGATAACCTCTGACCTCTGACCTCGATGCTTGTCGCAGTAATTGTGCAAGCAAATAACCAAATCTTACCTTTTATATAATTTTTATCAAAAGAAAAGCCGATTTACTTCACATTTACATGTTTACTCAAAGATGATAGTTAATCCAATTGCATGAAGGCTTATTTCGCAAAACTACGCTGTAGCGGTAAAACAAAAAATGCGGCACGCGTACACAAGCCTTTGAAAATGACCGCCGCACGTCCCTGGGAATTTTAATTTGAACTTTATAGCATTCCAATACAGCCGAGTTAGCAATGATAGTCGGCGTATTGTCAAACAAATCAAAACAAACAGGTGCAACGCCGGCACGCGCCTTTGGTAGCGATGCGACATTACGCCAATATAATCTTTAACTATCTGTTTTAAGGCTGATTTCACGTTGAAACAAAAGTTATTGTGTAGAGTAGGAAAAGGAGTAGCTTGTGGTGGCGCGCCTTGCTTTGCTACCGCGCGCCCGGCGTCGGCCATAAACACAGGCGCAGGGTCTTTGAGAGCGCCGGCGCCGCGAGCGACGCATCTTTGGAGGTGTCGCACTAGAGGGCGCTCGGCGCCCCCTTAGACCCGGCGCCCGTGTGCGCCGCACACCCTGCACCATAGGTAAAGACGCCTCTGCCTTCAAATGGCATTTATTTTAAGCCTTTCGTAAAATCTTGATTTATAACAAAGTGCTGTAGTGTGCTTTATTAACGATGCTTACATATATCGACATAATTTTTTATTTTCGACATGTGAAGTAGTAATTGACGTGAAGAATATATTGATATTATACCGAAATAGTTATTATGTCAGTACATTTATGGCGTATCCGCAGTCATTTTTTTAAATAAAATATCAGTTTCATGAGTTCAGTGGTTTAAGCTTGAAAGTAGAACAAAGAAAATCTATTTTACCTTTTTAATATTAGGATTCTATTAAAATATCGTGTATCTCTTATTATTATTCACGGTGTATTTCTTTTGTTTACAGAATCCATCTTTATCTTCATATTATAAATTAAACTTTAAATCGAAAACCATGGCAGAGACAAAATAACTGCAAAAATCTGTGCCACAATGAATTAAGAATTAGACCTGCGTTTTATCTTGATGTAATTATTAACTTTTTTTATTTAATTATATAATCATATACTTTTTTCAGCTTAGCAGCCAATATTCTTGAAGAGATTATATTAAAAACAAGAAAGAAACGAGACAAAAGTTACAAATGTCAGTTTCATAAAACGCTTCAATAACATGTACCTATGATAAATAAAATAAAACACTTTACATAACACTTGATAGTTTTTATTTTTAAATAAATAATTTTATTGCACATTAAACTTTATTGCATCTTAAACTTCATTTTATCAACAAAATTTTTAACGATCACATCACGAATCATCGCCATCATTTTTGTATTGTTGGCAGCAGTGTACGACCGATGTGGAAACCGCCATTTTATTTTTTGCTTTACATATGTACTTCAGCTTAGTAAGTGTTTCATACAAACCTCCTTTTCATATCTATGTTTGAAAGTCCCGACTCTAAAACGTAGTGATTATATGCATAGTACATATTGATTCTAGATATCAATGACTAAGGAAACTAAAGGACATGGCATGTTGATCTATAGCAACATTTAGTTATATATATTTTAACGCATAACATTCAAACGTAGCGTTGTCTCTTTTTGACTTACGGTCTCTTGTGTGTGTAAGAGAAAACAATAGTACTTTTCTCAAAGAGTAATTTTTTTATGTGATATTATTGTAATGTCAAAACGTGCCGGTCCGCCATTTATTGCGACACACTGACAAGTACACGAAGTGTCAAAACATATCAATGGACTTAATATTTTTTAGTGTTTCTGTGATTTTGTGCTGGATATTGGAATTGTTTTGTTAAAGGAGAAGCTAGCATAAGGCCACAATAATTTTCAAGTATAGTGTGTTAGAATGTGGCTCGAGGAAAAGCAATAATCAACGTAATCTATAATTTCACTGGTACGTAACAGAAATTCATTAATTTAGTCTGATGTCGTATATATTTCCATCGTAATTACTGTTTCTTAGTTTACGGTATTATAGTCATGTATATTTTTAGTTATTAGCAGTTTTTATTCATATAATATAGTAAATTACTTCATATCATTTTTGTTGTTATTGCAGTTATGGCTGTTCATATTAAAAAAATATCGATAAATACAGGTATCATGTTGATATGTCATAATTATCTCGTTTCAGATTACCATCATGTATTATTAGAGAAAAAGAGTGGCTTGACATAATCGGAAAAGAAAATTGAACCCATATGATGCATTCATGATATATATTATGCTATTTGCATTTCGAAGAAACTTCTTTTGATGGAACATTAAGAAAATAATTTTATGTATGAACATTGCCCTCGCAAAGGTTATTGGGAATCAGAGAAAATATTTGGTGGTAATTAATTACTTTTTAATTTCTTGACCATGTGAATCCTCTATTGTGAAAAAGTAACAGGAAAATATTAATTGTTTACAGAATGTGGCTGAACTTTTATTTAATATTTCCGGGAGAGAAAAATCTCATAGTTCTAAATATCTGCTTCTGAATGATGTGAATCAAAACCAAGGCGAGTTATTTTTGCGAGCAATAAGAAGTTGTAGTGGTTTCACTAATAATCCAGATGTAGTACAATTTAAAAAATCTTTTAAAAAACTTGAACTTGAAAAAACTTTTAAAAAAGGTGTCGGAAACTATTTCATTATTTTCTTGACGTACAAAAAAACGACAGCGACATGATGAGTACGATGACTGCTTAAATTGAAATCTCAGTATTCAAAAGTTTCATTCAGAAATTATCTATATTTATTTATATTGTGAATATGTTATTAAAATTTTTAGTACTTAATATAAATATTATTTTACAAACTAATGTTAACAAACAGTTCTATTTTTCAAACCCAGTAAAAATATGTTACTATAGGTACATTAGATATGACTAGTCAGACATTGGTCACCCTTGTAGTGCCTAGCAATTTACTATCTTAACTTTTAAAATATTTATTCAAAAGGCCGGTATATTGTGGATTTTCTACGCTAGATAATATTATAAACTATAATATTACTTATTTCTTTACAACAAAAAGAAATACAATTTGTTTATTTGTATATACGGGGTAACCTCTGGAAGTACATAACTGAATTTGAGAATTCTTCGAATAATAGAAGTCCACAGTGTTCTATTCCTAATTGAAATATTATTCCCAATTATTGTGTGATAAGACCACTAATTTTTAGTAAAATTAATTATTCTAGTATTTAGTTTATCAAAGTGCTACAGTACGCCATGGCTATAGATTTGGTTGGTCCGTATGTATGTTTCTCATAGCACTTATTTTAATTTCACCATCACCTCTAGAAGAAGTAACGTTATGCATGTAAAGAAAAGAAAAGCATTAAAAGGACTGTGCTATTCTTTAACTACTTTGACCTATGTTCACTGATCTTCAACATTTATGAAAGCGCTTCATAAAAATATGGGTTTCTTTTAAAAAGCAATTTTATATCTGTAATAATCATGAACGTACTATTAAGTATTACAAATAGAAATACCTAAGTAATTTGTTTGTATGTAGGGTTCATTTCAATGGAACAAAAATGATCGAAGGACAGAATGGGGCTATCCTTGAAGGCGCCTGTTGCTATCGTTGCTAATAACACCTTAAAATCGCCTTAAGCGCAGATTCTAATTATATGCCGTTAGCATCGAACTACGCTGACTGCTGTTTTCAGTTTGAACAATATTTCAGTACTTTTGTACAAATCTATGACATAAAAAAAAAGCCCTCCCTTTTTCTGAAGATATCATACAAAATGATTTTTATTTCAATACTGGTGCGGAAACAATACTTATTTCAACAACTGACAACGACATCTACATAGTAGATATTTGGGACATCACTAATCGGCAACCATTGTTTGCGACACTTGAAGTTTAGGTGGCACGATTATTTTGTACTTGTTTCATATCCTTTAGTTTCTTTAGTCATTGTTATATATTAGAAGTATTAGAAAAGTCTGTCTAGACTTTTTGGCGGGAACGGGAGAAGTGACGTTGTCATTTTATTTAGATTTTCTATTTTTTACATTTTTAGGAGTTTTAAAGTACAACAGTGATAGTATATTGTGTTTTAAATTTCCGTGTAAGTGGAAGGAATGGAGTAGATCTAAATAAACATGTGTAGCTGAAGTTCTCGCGCTCTTTCAAGAAGTCCTTTGAAACTTCAGTAAAGCTTACTATCACTTTACTGGAGGGGTTTTACTATAGGAAAAAACAAATTTACTTGTGATTCTACTTATTGATACGTGACATTGGCAAATGCGCTGGTCTACGCGCCATGCTATGAAGAAAGAAAGAAGAACATTGTTTCTTGAAAAAAGGGCGGGAAACTTCGTTTCCCTTACTTTCGACTCATATTACTTGGTCAATGGCTAAATGCAATCTGCGAAGCCAAAACAAAGAGAAAAAAAATCTGTCTAGTAGTGAAGAAATAAATAATAAGACGAACTCAAACTTAATTATTAACTATATTCACAACACAGATATATTTCACAGACTACAATAAAAAACAAGCATTAGAAACAACAAAGAATATTTCACAGACATGACAGATGACATGACGAGGTAAGGTTGCGTTCATATTCCAATATTCTCTCCTGGACGCAAACCCATAGCCTTAGAAAAGATTTCATGCTTCGATCGTGGCAGGCTCTTGGTTAGTACATCAGCAATCATGTCAGTGGTCCTCTTATACTGTACCAATACTCTCCTAGAGGCAATTTTTTCTTTAATGAAATGGTACCGGACATCTATATGTTTACTCCTGGCATGATAGCTCTCGTTACCTGCAAGACTTAAAGCGCTTTGATTATCACAATTAATTAAAATTGGAACCTGTTTAAGATTTGGCCAGAAGTCCTCTTCCAAATGTTTTAACCACAGAGCTTCTTGCACAGAAGAGGCCAATGACATGTATTCAGCCTCTGTGGTAGACAATGCAACAGTCGGCTGTCTTTTACTGCACCAGCTTATTGCACCACCCTGAAAAATAAATACATTGCCAGTGCAGGATTTACGGTCGTCAACGTTACACGCCCAATCTGCATCACAGTAGCCAGTGATGTTACTCTCATTTCTTTTGTATGTTAGTTTCCAATTTTTGGTTGCTCTTAAGTATCTAAATACCCTCTTCAATGTAGTCCAATGTAAAGCGGTTGGTTGGTCATTGTATCTGTTCAGTGAATTTACTATGTAAGTAATGTCTGGCCTCGTTCCTTGTGATAAATACAAGAGACATCCCACAGCCTCTTGGTAAGGAATGTCTGTGAGTACTTCACCTTCACTTTTTGCTTTTTTCATTTGAATATTGACTTCACAAAGCGTCCACATAGGTTTACACTCACTCATATGAAATCTACTGAGAATTTTTTCTATATAAATAGATTGATCTATAGATACTTCATTACTATCTTCGTGTAATGTGATAGTGAATCCAATACATTGTCTTGCCACACCCTTGTCTTTCATTTTCATTTAAATTTTTCTTTTAGTTGTTTCTTCACCATGTTTACAGTTTCATTATTATTGAAAAAACACAGCAGGTCATCAACGTAGACAGTTATAAATAATATGTCTGACTCACCCAATATACGATAATAAATGCAAGAATCTACTTTTGAACGTTTCATGCCAATTTCTATTAGAACTGAATTCAATTTTATGTTCCACTGTCTACTAGCCTGTTTGAGTCCATAGATGGCTTTATTTAAAAGGCACACTTTCTCTCCTTGTTCGAAAGATGGTGGTTGTGACATATATATCTCCTCTTCAATATCACCCTGAAGAAATGCTGTGACTGCATCCATTTGGTGAATTTTTAAATTATATTTTGCAGCCAAGCCAAATAGGTACCTGATAGATGTGTATCTAACGACTGGGGCATATACATCATGATAGTCAATAACTTTTTTCTGCTGATATCCTTTTATAACAAGTCTAGCCTTATAACGAATGACTTCACCATTCTCATTACTTTTAGTTTTGTAAACCCATTTACATGGAATGATCTTCTTATTTTCTGGTAAGTTCACCAATACCCAAGTGTTGTTTTTCAATAAGACTGATACTCTTCATTCATAGCACATCTCCATTTATCTGCCTGGGTGCTATGCAAGGCTTCTTCAATACTTTCTGGATCACTGTTTAAAAAACTAGAAGTTGATTCCACGTTCATGCAAACATATGATGTTGGTTCCTTATACATTTTATCATATCGACGTGGCCTGAGATTTTTATAACGAGTTGGTAGAGTATCAAATGACTCATCTGGCATGTATAAGTCTCATCGGCTAGATCTTGTGAAACAGGGATTTGACTAGAAATATCATCTCCGATGATTGGAGTCTTCAGTGAAGAATGTGTAACATTTTCTGTGATGTTATTATTTTCAGAATGCTGTTCATCAAATTGTAAGTATGTTTGTGTAGGTAAGTCGATTGCTTTTTCTTTACTATTAATTTTATTTTCCAATGTTTCTACTTGTATTGTATTGTTTAAATTATATTCACTTATATTTGTTTTTCTTTCAGGTTGGCTGATTATATTCCTTTTCACTGTGCCTTCTAAGAAGACTACATCTCTACTAATGACTGCTTTTCCGGTTTTCGGAACAATAAAACGATAACCCTATGTTGTATCACTATACCCGACAAAAACTAATGCACGTGACTTTGTGTCCAATTTTTGTCTGTGTTCTTTGGGTATGTGTACCATTGCCTTACAACCAAAAATTCTGAAGTGACTTATGTTAGGCTTACTTCCAGTCCACACTTCTTCTGGGGTGATATGTGACAGCACGCAAGTTGGAGAGTGATTAATGATGTAAGCTGCAGTCATCACTGCCTCTCCCCAGTACTCTTTCTGCAAATTAGCATTGAAAATCATGCATTTAGCGCGCTCAATAAGTGTGCGATTCATTCTCTCACTGAGACCATTCTGTTGTGGTGTATAGGGGTTAGAGGTTTGATGTAGTATTCCACTTTTTTTTAAATAGGCATCAAAATGTTTATTTATATATTCTTTTCCATTGTCGCTCCGCAATGTTTTTATTTTTCGACCCAATTCATTCTCTACACGATTTTTAAATTCCATGAACTATTCTAAAACTTCACTTTTACTCTTGATTAACTAAACAAATACTTTACGAAAAAAATCATCTATAAAAGTTACTAAATACCTGGCACCTCCAAATGACATTGTCTGCATCGGTCCACATACATCGGAGTGGATTCGCTCTAGCAATTCACTTGCTCGGGAGCCGTCACTCGGAAAAGGTTGCCTTGTCTGCTTGCCCTCTAAACAACTAATGCAGTCAAAACTTCTATCAATCTGTGACAATTCTACACCAGTAGTACAATATGGTAACCTATTAACATCACTCATATTAAGGTGACCCATTCGTTGATGCCATATGTAAAAGTCAGTCTCTGCTGGTGCTGACATAGCATGACACTCAATATGTTTCACTTTTAATCTGTATGTATCATTTATTAGTTTTGCAAG
The DNA here is from genome assembly GCA_907165235.1 of Zeuzera pyrina. Taxonomy (NCBI): domain Eukaryota; kingdom Metazoa; phylum Arthropoda; class Insecta; order Lepidoptera; family Cossidae; genus Zeuzera; species Zeuzera pyrina. The sequence continues at coordinate 19,772,009 of OU015624.1, forward strand.
AGCTATCTTCACTTTATTTTGATTGTAAATTGTGCACCCATTTTTATAAAATTCTACTTTACAACCATTCTTTATTATTTTACTAACTGATAACAAGTTAGTTGACAGTTCTGGTACATAAGCACATCTCTCACCTGTATTTTACTCATGTTGCCGCTATCATCTAACACTTGAATGCTGACATTTCCACAACTTTCAACTTTTAACAGTTTGCTGTCAGCTATTTTTATGTACAGGTGGCGCAGTAGGATTTTCAAGCCAGTCCCGGTGCATAGTAAGATGCATGGACGCTCCTGAATCCACATACCAGTTTTCTGTGTCATTCAAATTCATTGCTGAAAAAGCTGCTACAAAACCATAAGAATTATTTTTATTTTTGAAACAATTTTTGCTGATATGACATATTTATTACATGTAAAACATCGTGGTCCCTTTGGCTTTGACTGATGTGCATTATGATTCGGAGGGTACTTTTTAAATTTAGCATAAAATGCTGTAGTGTCTGTTGTCTTCACTTCTTGTAAAAGTTTAGTTTTAATCAAATCTGCGCTAATTTTGACAACTGAGCTTTCAATTCCCATTATCATTGGCTTATACATGTCTGGTAAACTAACATCAATGTCCCGAGCCATTCCTCATCAACTGTAAATCCAATGTTCCTTAGTTTATGTGCAGAGGTCATAATTTTATTCACATAGTCTTCTACAGTAGCACTCGTCTCTAGTGTTGTATTGAATAAATCCTTCAATAGACCGACCTTTCGCAATAAGCCTGAGTCCTCAAAAGCTCTACAAAGATTGCTCCATACCTCCTTCGCTGAACAAGCACCTTGAATGTGTACATATATAATGGGATCCACAAGTAATATAAGCTTTGATTGTGCCTTCAAATCCTTCTTTTTGTCGATTGGCGTCTTTTCACATTCGTCAATACAATCCCACAAATCTTCATGTTGTAGGTAAGCTTTTACAGCAAAAGACCAAGTAGTCCAGTTATCACGAGCAGTAAGCTTCTCAATTGATAACATTGAGCTGTTCCCTGACATTTTTATTTACTTGAAATAGTTGAAATAAAAACCGGCGACCGTTGATCAATTTCGAGATTTTGAATTTTTTTGTTTTTTTTTTTTACTTTTATTTGAGTTAGAGATTTCTAGCTAAACTACTTTATGCAGATATGAGGCGGCCCATAACCTGAAGAAATAAATAATAAGACGAACTCAAACTTAATTGTTAACTATATTCACAACACAGATATATTTCACAGACTACAATAAAAAACAAGCATTAGAAACTTAACAAAGAATATATCACAGACATGACAGATGACATGACGAGGTAAGGTTGCGTTCATATTCCATTAAGTAGAAGTACGATTCTCCATTAGGAGAGAAAGTAAAAGGATCTCAGCCTATACAACAGATGTCTTTAGTATTAAATAGATAATTCCTGAACTTTTTGGCGGGAACGGAGAAGTGAGGTTCTCATTTTATTTAGATTTTTTCTTTTTAAATTTGTAGGAGTTTTAAAGTACAACAATGATAGTATATTGTGTTTTAAATTTTCGTGTAAGTGACAATAATGAAGGAGATATAAATAAACATGTGTAGCTGAAGTTCTCGCGCTCTTCCAAGAAGTCCCTTAAAACTTCAGTAAAGCCTGCTATCACTTTACTGGAGGTGTTTTACTATAAGAAAAAACTAATTTTCTTGTAATTCTACTTATTAATACGCGACATTGGCAAATGCGCTAACTTGTGCGCCATGCCATAAAGAAAGAAAAAAAAATTGATAATTCCGTCATCGTATTATTTCATCAAAATGTCAACGTATAATAAATTTTGGACGTTTCTTGGAGTTTCAGGTGACAAAAAATATATTGAAGCAGTCTTTCTAATAGGATCCACTAAGGCAGACTAAGCCACTGAAAAAATCTCAACATCACTACTAAATAAGCAATTATTTCAACAATTTCACGTAACAGCACAACAGCGTGGTTACTTGGTGTTATGTATGTAGGTATAAATATGTATGTATAAATAATGTTATTGTAGGTAGTAACGTAGTTGTAGTACAACGGCTGCGACCGTTGATTTTATTGAATTAAAAACAGTGCATAAATAACCGACGACTTGGTTACTTGTGTCTCCCTACTCAACACTGTTCAATCTCTAAATGTCTTTGTACTAAATAACAGCAGAGTAACTTAAATGTATTTCACCATAGGCCTATTCCTGAGCACATATTGTTTAGGTGGCGGTTTGCTTGGTGGAGCAGAAGGGTGGGGATTCTTATATGCGTCAACCTCCGAGTGTTCAGTACTGCTTGATGGCTGGGCCTGGGTAGGTGTCGACACCTAAGAGACACCAGAGGTTAAAAACAGTGCATAAATAACCGACGACTTGGTTACTTGTCTCCCTACTCAACACTTGGTATGCAAAACTACGCCAATTTTAAATATAATTAAAATAAACGCTTAACCGCTCCCCATAAAATCTTGCTAAAAACCCGAATTTTTTTCTTTTTTTGAGGAAAAGATAAACTAGCAAAAGTCATTCGATCATACAGCCAAGTCTTAAGTAGCATTGTTTTTCTTGCTGTGGTTGTGTCAATTCCAGGTTAGCTGACCGAGTCCGATTTCTGGTATATCCTGAGGATGCTTCGTTGAGAGGCGAAACACGTGTCGATTGGTCGTTTTTGGAGTTAAAGCGGAAAATAGCTAAAGATTTTAGCAAGTCATCACATGCAGTGGTATTAACCACAGATTAATTAGTTACTAAGTATTACTATAAACTGCACGTGCATTGGGTCGAACGCAGGTAGAATACCTGTCCTGACCACTCCTACTGTCTGAATTTGTTCACAGCCTCATAAAATGTTATAAATCGGCGATTGAGAGGAAAGTTCTCTCTAGGCTTCGGCCCTAGGCGTTAGGCTCCCTTAAGCCGTTGAATCTTGTGCAGAGTACTAACTCTAAAAACGAAGGCTTTCTAAACAGTGTCGCACCTAATGCCTTCATACTTAATAGGCATAAACCGCCGTATTTTCGTTTGCGTTGACTGCAACTCTACTTCGTGTATGCTACTTGTTCTCGACCAATACTCGTACACGCGTTAACTGCTATTATTTCACGTTTTTGTTGTCTAGGATGTCTAGCAATTCAGAAGAGAAAATGTTATTACTTTAGGGCCAACGCAGACGAGGGACTATTTATTGTCCGTGGAGGACAAAATTCGCGAAGCATAGCAAAATTAATATTAATTTTGCCATGCACCATGGTGCATAGGTACATCACTCTGAAACACTCAACACGGACTAAAATCCACCGTGTGTGTTGATGCATTTTGGCATCTTAGTTCTATTTTTTAGAGGATTCCCGGGTACTTTTGTGCGATTTGGTATCTCAGTGTCCACAGTTGATTGAGGTTTGAGAGACTTTTTGTACGAGGTACTTTTAATCCACCGTATGCGTTATACGATGCAGTTCTAGGTGATCTAATTTTACGGACAAAACATACACCAAGGACTGTCCCTTGTCTGCGCTGGCCCTTATAGTTATTTCTTATAAAAAGGGATGAAACGAAAGAAAAAAAAAACGTTTTGGATCATCCCTTCTAATATTAGAAGAAACTTAAATTGACGAGCGTTTGTGGCGTGGTTACAAAGGAACTAAACAAAAAGATGATAATTTTTTTGTTATTCTACTGAATGTCAAAAAATAACTTAGTTGTCTTTGGTACAAGTAGTTTCTTCGCCATGTTTGCTATAGCGCTAGACGCAATTTGTATGATACTCAAGTCGCATGCGACTAGAATGTCGAGTCGCGCGGAATTGGTATCGATGCGTCGCGTCGAGAACGCGTCCCATCGACGTGTGCTGAACGTAATCAAAATTATATTGCGGAAACATTTGAGCGACACGCATGATATCCCTATCATACTGGAATCGTAAGTAAGTCGACGCTTGTACGAAGGGCCTTAAAAGCTTGATTTTTCTGCAGTTCTAAGGGACCGCAGACATAAGTATTCGATATTAATTTCAACTTGATACCTCCGTGCTTTCCTGAAAAGAAGAGTTTTGACAGAGAGACAGACGGATGGACAAGGAAGTGATCCTTTTTTCCACTTGACACACATAATCCTAAAAACAAATAATTTATGATTGATGAAATGAGAGATTACTTATTATGTTTAAATAGATTGATTCCTTTGGCCCTGCGGAACTTGAGTGAGGTATAATCTATGCCTAATATGAAATAAAAAAACATCTTTATTTACTTGAATGTCTGTAATGTACTTATTCAATAATAATAAAATGATTGTAACAAGTGTATTTTGTATCTAGAGAAATAAACGTATTTAATAAAGCACACGTGCTTGTAAATATTATTGAATTTTATAAAAAGATTGTCAAGTAAAGGAACACCAACATCATACACAGTATGATGTAAAATATAGAAATAAATACTTAAAAATAATTTTGTAAAAATAATGAAATTATTGTTTACACGGTTGCTTATTTTAAATTAGGTAGATACTTAAGATATGACATTTTTCACACACTCGGTTTCGTACTTTTGTAAAAGGAGGTCCATTCAATTCTTAAACTTATTTTACATTTTATAAACTACCCAACTAGCAAAAAGTTAAAGTGCGACTAAAATACGACCACTATGCGATTAAAATGTGAATCTTATACGCTTATATTACGGCAATAAAAACAACACTGGAAGCGTAGTCGCGACAACGATTTTGCTAGTTAGGAATACAATATCGCCATAGCTATTCTAGTAATAAATGTTGTGTTTTTGTTACATTCTCATAGTTTAGCTTTGACTTGCTCTACGTATATAACCGAATGGCCTGGAGGATGTCGTTGTGTCGGCCTCACGTTGCGTTCAATGGGCTTGCTGTCCAAGCCTTCCAGTTGTCGTAAAAGATCCAACTGCAAGCGAAAAGTACATATCTAACATGAAAGTTCGTGTTTTTTAAATAGCTTATAATAATTATATTATGGCATCATTATATTTTTCTAGTTATAATATATTTTATACTGGGCATCCGCCCCGGCTTCGCACGGGTAGAAATTTTTTGAAAGTAAAATACAGCTCATGTTACACGCTGATAATGTAGCTTTCTATAGGTGAAACAATTTTTGAAATCGGTTTCGTAATTTTTAAGTTTATAATTACATACGAACAAACAAGGTTCGTCTTTTTATAATATTAGTATATTTAGATATCACATGTTTAACAATTAATGGTATTTCTGTATGTTTGACAATAAATAGTGATTTAAAATTCAACCTGGCATCCGACCAGAATCGACTTTACTAGAGTGGTTGGAATTAATTATTATTATAATATGGAATTTGCAAACATATTATAGTTTAGTCTGAGGTTATAGTAATTGCCTTGCTTGCAAGCTGTCTATATGCGTCGTGTATGCGTCGCCCGCGAGTTGTTCTTAAGTATTCATAGTTATTTCCACCTGATTGTTTTTGTATTTTATTAATTCTCTAAACTGTTATTGTTTTTTTTTTCCTTTTTTTCTGCTCTTTCAACTGGTGTTACTTTTTGTTTGAAATTTTAAATTGTTGCTATTAGTGAAACTTTATAATCGGCCTATTGTACTTTTAAGCTGTTAAGTTTCCAAATAAATAAAATGAATAAAAAATAAAATAAAATAAAAAGTAACGTAAGATTTAGTAACATTTGCAAATCTCTAAATATTTAATAATCTAGAAATATTTCTAGTTTACTTCCATGAGCATATTGTTGTTATCAGAAATAAATATTACCTACGAATTGAAAAATCACTTTATTTAGAAATCAACAACTTTTAACTATCAACACATAAAGACTCAATGTTAGTTGCTAATTACTTATAACTTGCCAAAGCATTATATGTAGGTGGATACATAATAATTTACTTTTCATAATCAACGCATTTGCAGTAGATATGTAATTATTTGCTACGAGCATTTGATATTTTGATCGTTTCAGGACTTTGTCTTCTGGACAGACACTCACAAATTATATAAATTGTTAGTCAGCCTAAAGACAAAGTATCATAGATACATATCCTCACGCTGTATACCTAATGGGGTAATCAGAGAGGATGGGGCGCCAAGCGTCGCGGTCCTTACATACTTCTTTCGGTTTCTCAAATCTCATCATTTTCCTCACACATTTTCGCCTAGGTATGCGAATGCTTTTGACATTTCCGTCTGCTAACACTAGCTGATCTTCATAAGTCAGGCTTGATCTCCCTTGGCTTCTTTTACCACTCGCTTTCGCTCTAGATTTTCTTCGTCAGTCTTTCATCAGTCACTCATTTTTTTTATGTGCCCGAACCACCTTTCTTTCCTTTCTTCATTTTTACAATACCACTGTCGTGTAACCTTGTCACACTGCGTATTGTATTGTAATAAAATTTTTATATTGCATTAGTGATGATTAATATTAAAATTTTTGCTTCAAATTTTACTTAACGGTTATTGTCAGGATATTTTTTTTGTTGAATGTCGGGAAATCCCATGAAATGTCGGGAGAAACTGTCCGAGTCCCGCACATCTGGCAACGCTATATGTATGTGCTAGAGTAGTTCTTTGGCTAAACTATCTAGTCTAGCCAAAGAATTGACTGAATCTGTACCTATAGCAATCTACAGATTCAGCCATTAAAATAGTCACGCAGAATTTGCTTATCATCAGTGATAATATAAATCCCCAAAACGCCCTTATGTTACAAAGGCCTGCTTATTTACGTTTACGATATCGTAATGGCCACACACTTTTTTTTATTGCGAAACCAATAAAGTATTTACTATCGATATTCTATATATTATTACCTGTTCAGTGCCAACTTGGATAGGCTTTTCATATATGATCCAAGTGACGCACTCGGTGTAGGGCGGCGTTGTTAAAGAGCCCTTGTAAGTGACATAACTGCCGTCGTGGAGGTCATCCCTGTCCATCCAGGCCAGAGAATCTATGAAAGCCATAAACATCGATTAATTCATTTCTAAAGACACCGTAGAGGCATAGAGTATATAAACTATGTCATTTATGTATATTTATAGGCATGTGCCATAATGTGCGTACCTACTTATTACTGCTTGTAAGGAATACCTGCTATAATTTAATGTACTCAAAAAACCAACTATGAGTATGTCCGACAAGGCTTAACTTAGGGGTTATGTAGCAATATCGGACAAGGTAGAAGTGAATTTAAAAAATAAATGAAAAATTGGCTTCAAAATACTCGTTACTTTTTTTTGGTTCTATTGTTTGTTTAATTTGGACATTTGGGTTACAAATTTACAACTTCAACTGATGCGATGTAACGTAATAATTCATTTGTGACAAACGAACAGACGGACATGACAACGTTTTGTGGCTTCTGTTTCAGTCATTTTGAACCCTGAAAATACAGCATTTAAGTATCTACTTCAATAAATTCGTTACATAGTGGCAAAGTAAGTAGTACCTATAATATTAAAATAAAAACATTTGTTTTGAGTAATTTAATATTTTATTTGAAGCAATTATTTACTCGCATTTCTTATTACTTTGGTGGTAATCTATTTTTGTAACCGATCCACAAAGACAGTAACGCGTAAATTGTAATCATTCCTGAAATATCTAAATCGTCAGTCTTATATCGAAATAGGTATGTACTTTATTTAAATTTTAACATAATAAACGGCTTGGGAAAGCCATTAGGTCGCTTGGGGAGGTAATTTCGGTGCACCATAAATTCTAGAACTGGGTAATACTATTTACCAAGAAAAGACCGTATTCTAAGTAGATTTTGGATGTTTCACTTTTCTTTATAGAACTTTAGGACAATGTAATGTTATTACTTAAGATGACTTTGAGATGCTAAAATTAAACTGTAGTGTTAGAATTTTATGCTCATTTAATTTATTTTTCCTTTTACACCATTAAACTCTTTTAATGACAACAACCTAGGCATTTTCCCTTCATTTTCCATTACTTTTTATCTTAGCGGACACTTGGAGTTCATAAATTTATCATAATATACTTGCAACAATCACTTATAATAAAAGCAATAATTAAAGTTAGAAATGATATTTTGTACATATCTTCACGCTGTATCCCCAACGGGGTAGTCATAGAGGACGGAGCGCCAAGCGTCGCGAACCTTACATACTTCTTTCGTTTCGTCAAATATCATCATTCTCCTCACACATTACCGCTTAGGTATGCGAGTGCTTTTGACATTTCCGTCAACTAACACTCTGGCTATTTGATCTTCATAAGTTACCCTTGGTCTTCCTTGGTTTCTTTTACCACTCACTTTTGCTCTGTAGATTTTCTTCGTCAGTCTTTTATCACTCATATTCTCTCTCGCCATATTCTTTCTACATATGTGCCCGAACTATCCGAGCATTTCTTTATTCATTTTTACAATAACACTGTTGTCCAACCCTGCCATATTACGCATCTCTTCATTGCTCATTATGTCCGCAAGGGTGACACCGCACATATTTTTAAGAGATCGCATTTCTACTGCATTTATCTTACTTTCACTCGATTTTGGGGATATCTAGGCCTCACTACTGTACAATAAAGTTGGAACCGACACCGCATTGTGTATGACCATTTTCGCTGAGCTAAATATATGCATATTGCCTACTAATGCGGACAGAGCATCGTTCACTTTATTGCTGCTACCCGTGTCTCCACACCTTCCATTCGTAGAAAACACACTGCCTAGATATACAATTTCGTTCACTTGTTTTAGACATTTTCCATTTCACACTTTGTCTGTACATCTTACCTTTCAAACACCAGAACCTTGGTTTTGTTCACATTCATATTCAATCCTTTCACTTCACAGTCTTCTTTCATGCACGTAACTAGTGTCTACAACTCCGCTTCTGATGGTGCAATAAGCACAGCATTGTAAGCGTACAAAAGGCAGTTTACCACTGTACCATCACATATCATACCACTCATACTACCTTTCAATGTCTGAAGGCAACTGTCCAAATATACCACGAATAGCCAGGCAGACATCACCCAGCGCTGTCTGATGCCTGAACATACTTCAAACCAGGGCGAAGAGTCACCATCTATCCCTACACAGGCTCTGTGGCCCAGATATATTATGTGAGGTCACAGCCTACAGTAAGGGGCCCTCCATGTCATAATCAGGCAGAAGACTCCAAAATTTCTTTCGCACTAGACTATCGCATGCTTTTTCAAGATCCACGAAAATGCAGAAAACTTTCCGACCTATGGCCAGAAACTTCCCCACGATACTTCGAAGCGAGAAAATCTGACCATACAACCTCTACCATTCCTAAAACCATCTTGTGCCTCCCACAAATATCTTTCAGAAACGCCTTTCATACATTCAGTCAATACTTTGGTATAGATTTTACTTGCTAAGCTGATCAAGCTGATGGCCCTATAGCATGCGCATTCTAAATAGGAAGCTTTCCCTTTATAGAGAGGCACTATGACTGCGGCGCGCTAGTCCTCCGGAACCTCTCTCTTCTGCTAGCAAAGATTGCACAGTTTACGGAATGTATCCTAGACACTAGGAGCACCATACTTGATCATCTCAGCAGTCACCTTATCATTTCCCGCAGCCTTTCCATATTTCAGACTTCTCATCGCTTTCTCAATCTCTTTCATACCAATGACTTCCTCTAGTTCTTGACTTGCGTGTGGAGATACAATAGGATAATTCTCAGAGTCAGAGACAGAGTCGTCACTCTCATACAGTTCTATATAATAATCAAACAATATTTTGTAACATGCTTAAAATAACAGTAGAATAAAAAAGTATATAATAAAACTGATCTAGTGCGAATTCGGGTCGCTCTCTAAACTTTATTTTTGGAAATATTTAAGATCTAAGACTTTCGATATATTTAAGATCTGGGTTTTTCGATATATTTAAAATCTAAAACTTTCGATATATTTAAGATTTAAGACTTACGATATTAATATTTAGGACCCTATGACTTTGGATATATTTAATGCCTCGAAGCTTCTTCGGAGTCAATTTATTTAAGACCTAGAACTTTCTATACATGTATTTGAAACCCAGGAATATCTATATATGTATTTGAGACCTAGGAATTTCGATATGTTTAAGACCTGGGACTCGATATATTTTTCCTGTAAACTTTAGGTAAGCCTTTCTCTGAAATTTTTGGATTTCTCTGTTTAGTAATTTCTGAGATAAGTAGAAAAGGTGAAGTTCGAGTGCCCGATTTACCTTTTTTAATTTTCCTGCCAATATTTTAAAATGTTAACATGTGCAAAATGTACTAAGGTTAACAAGATACGAGTTGCTTTATCACCATGCTAAACCTCATGTTTGTACCAGAGAACCAATTGTGACGGACGGACAGACGGTACCCTAAAAATACTCTAAAACTCTAGGGGTAGAGGTAAGTGTAAAAATTATTTTTAATTAGATACTGTTCGTAGCCAGTTTCATTCGTCATTATTCATCAAATCCGAATGAATCTAATAATACTTTGATTTTAAAATTAGTTCCGTTACATTTTGCATGCTTACAAACACTTCAAAAACTTTACCCTCCTTTTTATGCAGTCTGATAAAAATTCAACTTAACTGTAATTGCTATAGATTACAGACGTCAACAATTGAATGTCAGACAAGAAAAATTAACAAATGTAAAATACATTCTATAGCAATTATAGTTAAGTTGAATTTTTATCAGACTAAGTTTAAAAATCATACGAAAATGTATATTTTGTACAAGTTATAAAGTATTGTATTGATGGCATTATAAATTCATGAAATTACATACATACACATCTTCACGCTTAATTCTTAGTAGGAGTAGTCACACATTTTCGCCTAGGTATGCGAGTGCTTTTGACATACTTTAATAAAATTCTTTCCTTTTAATGGAAGGTATGAAGTAGTTTTTTATTTTCACTCCATTTTCGGCTATTATGCGATTCAGATAATATACATTTTTATGGTTTACGAGAAAAATGTAATGAATATATGTCTTATAGATTTAGTCAAATGAAATCGATTTGATGTGATGTTCTTGTAATAATGTTGATGTTCTTTTGGTATTATTTGAATGACATTATATATTTTTTTATTTTATATGATATTATTCTGGCGGAGCCCTCGCAGATGCCTTACGGAGCCCCAGGGTTCTACAGAGCACACTTTGAGTATGGCTATTCTATATTTAACGTGGAAGACGACTGTTGGCGCGGGGATAATGCATTGGCCTTTCAAACTCAAGGTCCCGTGTTCGAAATGAATTTTTGTACATTGTCTTGGAGTTTGAATGTTATTGGGTTTTCTTCCAGTTTGTTGTATCTGTCTTACCGACTGTTTGATTTGGAGTTATAAAATGGGTATTATTGTATAGAGTATTTATGTTTACTTAAGTATTTCGATACTCTTACCCTACCCTTATTACTTCTAGGAAAACATTCCCGTCAGTTTTGATATTTTTTTGATATTCAGAAGTAAATTCGAACTATTTTATATGAGTAAAAATCAGTCTTGAGTAATAACTCTTGATTTGTTGTACCTTTTGCTACATACTACTTTATTTTTTTTAGTTCTGTCTATTTGTCTCAAATATTGTCTCCTAAATGTAAATAAATGATTCCTAAATAATTCTGCTCTGGCGGTCATGTTTTAGGCACAAAATTAAGGCTCGAAACCGATTTAATATCATATGTACAGGTTAACTAGCCTGAAAATAGTTATTTACTTTTATTTACCGGTAATAATCTGTAATATGTAATAACATGAATAAATATATTAACTCGTATTAACCGGTAATTTTAGTGGTTTTATCCAGTGTGAACCTGTATTAACTAGTACTTTTTAAACTGATTTATACCGGTTTTAAGCTCTTCAAAGTACCACAATTTTTTTTTCTAACCTGCAGGTACTGAGATAAGTTGATCTCTCTTCCTTATTTGGTCCAGTCCTTCTACGATCTTGTCAAATCTTGGATTCGGGTGGTCTACTGCTTCAAGAAGGAATCCAACTACAGCTAGACCATCAGGATAGCCGACAGCTGCCTCCATTGACTGATATTTGCTGTTGTAGTGTACGAAGTGACATTCTGCTGCGTACCTATGATTGAAAAGGATAATTAGATAAAACTGCAATTAAAGTAAAGTATGAACAAAGAGGTAAATAAATACACCTCATAAACGGAGTTCAAAAGACACGAATCCATATGTGTTTCATGTTTTCACTATAGTCCATTACGTTTCTTTCTGGTTCCCTGCTAGTATGTGATATTATGAAGTATTGCTGTGCAAGTAGCGTTTTTGTTGTACCTGATCCATTAGCCGAATAAGCAGTATTCTAATGTACTGTATTTTTACTTTTATTTAATCAAAGATTCACATGATTTCGCATGCCGTAAATATTTTTGGGCCGAAATATGGGACTTATTATAAGAAACTTCCATGGACTACTAGCTCATCACCTGTACGTGTTACATATAACAAGCGTTATGACTTGGGCAACTTTTTCGACTTCCGCAGAGAGACAGTTAGATGGCACACTCTGTTTTTCTTTCTTTCTCAGACCAACTTGGTTATTATTAGATGAAGAAGTTTTTTTTCGTTCTGGGAGCTAATTAATCGAACATACACTTTTGAAAATGTTTCGTTGAGAAGCGAAATACATGTCGATGAATAAGTTTGAATTTTAGTGGAACAACTGGGTAGTTGGTAGTTTTCCAGTTGTGTGACGTCAATAAAACAAGCTCAGAAGTTTGATTTTGGCCCATGCATGATAGAGCCATAGTTTTTTTGGAGATTATGAAATGCTAGTAACACTGTAAGTATAAACTTTTAAACTTTCGCGTTGCATTATAGAATATATCTAAAACGGGAAATTTAACGCGATTACCTTTTTATTCTGGCTTGATGTTTCCACCGAGTTGCATCGGCCATGGTCTCAAGCAAACTGTCGCAGCAAGTTTCACTCCGCGTCTGAGGTAGATGTTTTGTCATCTATCTCCGATATTTGTAAATAGTTTTCGGGATACCTACACTCAACACTCAGTGTCCACACGTTTAACCGAATGCGAAACACGAGATTTTGTTCTTTGAATCACAGGATTCCACATCGTCGATAAATTGTACTCGTTTTCCCGATTAAAATTTTTATGTTTCTTGATTTCAATCGCTTCACGCACTACCTTTGATAAAAGTGGCGATCAATAGAAAGGACTTGTGGGCGATGAAACTCAATCCAGTGATTGGTATCTGAATGGAGCAGATGTTCCGCTATTTCTGATTTGGTTGTTTGCCGGTTTTTCACCGCTGTAATATGTTCCTTAAACCTTTCAGCAATAGTGCATTTCGTTTGGCCAATGTGTGAACTACCGCAGCTACAATCTATTTTATAGACTCTCAGCTTCTGCAACGGCAAAACATTCTTTGGTGTGCCGACTATGTTGTTCACCAGGGGTATATATGGTGTGGATCTCTATCCACTTTTTCTATCTACTTTTTCAAAACTGATCCAATTTTATCCGTAACACCTTTTACATAGGGTATGTAGGCTGGTTGTCTGCTCACCTCTGGATGTCTGTACCTCTCTTTAGGTCTGCGCAGTCGTCGGTTCATCTGATATCCGTTCTTCGCCAGTACCTCCTGAACATAATCGAGTTCCTGCTCCAGTTGTTCCTGGTCACATATATCATACGCTCTGTTCTTTAGTGATACCATCACGGATTGCAAGTGACTGGGACGGTGGTGAGACGCAGCGTGCAGGAATCTGTCCGTGTGTGTTGGCTTCCGATATACACAGTGTGATAACTTTGTGTGACTTGTGTGATAACAGCGTGTAGGAATCTGTCCGTGTGTGTAGGCTTCCGATATACACAGTGTGATAACTTTCCATCTTGTCTCGCGGTTAGCTGTACATCTAAGAATGCTAGTGACCTACCACTCTCCATTTCCTATGTGAACCTCACACTTGGTTAAATGGAGTTCAGGTGTTCCGTATATTGGTCTACTTCCTGCGTACTTCTCTTGATGATACAGAAGATGTCATCCACGTATCTTTTCCAAAATCGAATGGTCTTCGGTCCCAAGCAGAGAGCCTTCTGTTCAAAATGCTCCATATATTGGCAAGTACAGGGACTACAGGACTGCCCATTGCGACACCCTCAATCTGGAGGTAATATTGATTTGGTAGAGGAAGTAATTACCATCTAAGCAGTTTTTAAGCAGATCAATATAATTAAAGGGCATGCCACTATCTGTTTTTCACTACGTCTAGGCATTCCTTAATTGGAACATTGGTGAAAAGCGATTGTACATCAAAACTCACCATGACGTCATCCGGTTCCAATGTAAGGGTCTGTATGATCTGGACGAATGATGCGAGTCTTTTACAAAAGATGGTGTTTTTCCCACAAGTGGCTACAATACTGATGCTACGTGCTTCGCAAGATCATAAGTAGGAGATGCAATTTGATTTACGATAGGACGCAATGGCACGTTTGACTTATGTATTTTCAGCAAACCATGTAATTTCAGTGGTTGATGAGACTGAGGCTTATACAGGTTTTCGTACTTGTCTTCTGTAAAAAGATCTTTGTTTTCTTGGATCAGAGCTCTCATCCGACGTGTTACTCAGGCTGTGTGGTTGTATGATAGCGGTTTGTACACCTTGTTATCACCTAGCAGATTCTGAATTTTCGCGTGGTACTTTGCTGTGTTCATCACTACAGTGGCGTTTCTCTTATCGGCCTTTAACACTAAAATATCCTTATTGTCCCGGATATGTTTTAATACTAGACGCTCTTCTCCAGTGGCGCGTTGGTCGAAACGTCAAGCCAGAATAAAAAGGTAATCGCGTTAAATTTCTCGTTTTAGATATATTCAACACTGTAAGTATTTAAATAATATTATTTATTCTATAAAGATCTATAGTGTAATCGAAGAATATTATCATAGATACATTTTTCTCTCTATATTTTAAGAAAATAGATGTCCAAAACACTACAAAGAAAATAAAGAAGGACAAAAGTGATTTATAAGATACTTTTCCTTGTAATATCTAAGATACTTTCCTCTTTCTTTAGATTTACAGAACTCATAAATTGGAATTTAAGAAAAAAATTGTTTTTGTAGCTAGAAATATTCCTTGTTTCATAATGAAAAATTTCAATAATTTTCTTAGAAACTGATCAGACTGTTTTAACGTTGTTTCCAATCTTTTTCTAGGATTTTTTATTTATGTATTACATTATAAATTGTATTTATTTCCTACATAATGACTCACAACATTAAGTATAAATGAGTTCTTATAACTATGTTCAACAAATACAAATAACCCGTTAGAACGTATTTTCGGTTATTGTAAAATTTATTTGCTTGAGTTACACATTCATTCTTTGTACCTGCAAATTCCGAATTCATTGCTTT
The DNA here is from genome assembly GCA_907165235.1 of Zeuzera pyrina. Lineage (NCBI taxonomy): Eukaryota > Metazoa > Arthropoda > Insecta > Lepidoptera > Cossidae > Zeuzera > Zeuzera pyrina. The sequence goes on from OU015624.1 coordinate 19,787,453, forward strand.
GCACTTAAAATATTTTATACTTGTAATAAACCTCTGCGTTCTTTATAACCCTTTTAAAATCTACGTGAATGATTGGTTCAGTATCTCGTGTTCAGGTAATGTAGGGAAATACTATGTACGTACATGTAGTCTTAAAAGGTATTTCAACTCACCCGTGTCCATCCAATACGTGTTCGCAACCAGTAAAATCGTCGACTGACCAGTGAAAATGCATCTGTTCAAATACGTATTCGCCTATAAGCGGCCCTCCGCTGAGACGTGGCTTTATTCCAGTGTCGAATGTGAAATACGCTGTAATCACACATATTTTTCGTTTTACATTTTTTTATTTCATTATTATGTTTTGTATATTGTATTGAGCCAAGGGTTAACAAAAACTTATTAATCAATGTGAATGCTTTTCGTTTTGCATGATGTTTTTGAAGATGCTTCATTGGAATGCGACACGGGTATTAACGAATAAGTTTGAAAATTCGCTATTTGTTTAATTTTGTTAGAAATTAAGTAAACTCAAATAAATGCTTCGTTCTTTTATCGGGAACCTCTTACACGTGTATTGTACAAATATTTTCGTAAATAAGCACGTATCTCCAAAATTCGGTGAAACAATGTTAGGCATTTAGAATTATTTCGTGTCGCCGGAAGTACAAAAACAAAGGAACGTAAAAGAAAAAGATAGGAAGTACAAAAATTTCATAATAATATACTTATGTATAATGATCTAGAGAGCTGGTGGCAGAAATGATCTATAATTTGTTTGTCGTTAGGAATGACAGGGAATCGACTTTTGATGCTCGTGAATAGAGAGCTATGCAGCAAGGTGTCGCTGATTTAAAAACAAATTTCGATTATCTCTTAAATTGTTTGTGTTTGAAAATGGTGATTTATAGGTTATTGTGCCAGGGTCTAGGGTTTCAGAATAGGGCAAGCCCGACACACATTTGAAGTTTATTACTTTTGACGTAGTAACTAGTCGTAATTACGATAGTTGTTTACCCAAATTAATAACAAAATCACTGCATTCGTAGGTTTTTGAATTCACGTGTGTTTGATTGCGTCAGTTGAGTTGTTTGAAATCATCATAACCAGGTGCATTTCAAATGTTTTTGTAGTTAATAAACGAGTTTGATATTTTGAGCGAAAGACAGCTAAAAATTATAAGAATTCATCGCACGAAATGATAGTTTCAATTGGTCAATAAAGCACAAACACGGGTAATGTATACGTTCAGTACTTGATGCCACTTTCAACCACGGGATCACTGTAATCACAAAATTTTGTGTAAATAAGCGAGTGACAGCATCCTTGTTTTGACAACAAGTAGTAAGTTTCCCTTCTCTGAATTTTTATTTACCTTTACTTTTATTTACCTGAAATTTTATTTATTTTTTTATCTGCCAAATAATATTTGTAAACAAGCGGTACTTGGTCCTCTTCAATTCTTTTAAAGCCTGTTGTGATCATAAAGCCATCCGTAAACACGGACTTTGCAAATTTCCACGGGATTCTTTAAATAGCAACGTTCTATGCAAATGGTGATTTAACTCTGCTTGACATGTAGGTAATAATGTAGCAGTAAAGCTTGTAATAGAATATCGGTACGATTGGTTAATAGGTATTTTTCGCGTTATGTGCTTTGAAAAACATTTTGTAACGGCCAGAAAGTAATGCTGATTTCAAAGCATTATGTAGCTAAGTCATGTGTATTTAGTGTTTTCTTTCTCATCTGTTGTAGGGATAGGAATTATCTCATAACATAATAAGGTAATTCATAAATTGTTGTCAAGTAAATGATTTACATTACATTTGTACAAAAATAGGATTAATTGAAAAGTAATGACCTCTTAGCATTCTATTCTTTACATTACCCCCAATAACTTTTGTTCTACGACTGTAAATAATTCATATCTCTTTCGCATAGAAATAAAAATAAATTAAATATTTGTGAAAATTGTATAACTAATGGTGAAACAGTAGGTATAACAAAACTTAAAAAATATTTTTTGGAGAACGTATTAAGTTTTGAAAAAACTCGTAGAATATTTTGTTTCAGAGATAATTAGCATGTTTCAACTAACTATGTATATCAAGAAATTAAAAATAAAAGTGAGTTATTTACTAATGCAGATACAGATGCCTGGCAAAAAGCAATATGATTTATATCAAACTCTACATAACGCCAATATTTTAAATCAAGAGCCAGAAACGAGAAACCTTTTTTACATTTTCAATAGCTCATTAATTAATAATGCAGCGATGATGACAGAAGCCAACACTAGTGATTGTAATAACTAAAGCATTACTATGTTCGACTTCGGCAACACGAGCGAAAGATCATAATTTCTGCCACCAGCTCCCTAACTCTAGTTTCATAAAACCAGGTATTTCAATTAAGAAACCGTAATAACGAACTTAATTGTTTCAGTGAATAAGTAAAAAAAATGTTTCTTCTTAAAGTTATATTTTGTGTATAAGAACGTATTTAATGATAAATATAGCTCGATCATTCTAAAATTAGGATCTTTTTATATTAACAGCATAAAACACCGTTAATTTTTGACTTGAAAAAATCCCGAGTTGAATTTTTGAGATCTTTGCTTTGATGTCATGGATATCATGAAAAGCATCAAGCCACAATATGGATAGCGGAACTCAACTCACATTGGCGCAGTGGTTAGTATATCTATCTTCCAAGCCGAGGTACCCGAGTACGAGTTTCGAGAAGGCCAATTTGAGAAACGAAATTCTTTGTCCACTTGTGTAGTCTACAAGCCTAGTACTTTAGACAGACCATATAAAAAAGAAAGAACACCATCGCGAACGACTCAGTGAAGCCGGCAAAACACAATAAAAACTGCTTGGAACATAAAACCTCAATAAGTGTTGCAATTAGTAGGTGTTATAATTATTCCGATTATTGGGCAATTAAGGTTACGTGCAAAGTAACGTTACTTGTTTGTTGTTGCCTTATTTGTTTTATAAGATGATGGGTAAATTGTTCGAAACCTGTACGGGTTATGTATAAAATATGTTACTATTAAAATAAGTTTATCAGTTATTATAAAAATAACGTTATCAGTACTAACTAGAGTAATAGTAGCACAATGTGGACATATTAAATGTAGCACACAACTAAAAACTCGGACTTTTTGGCGGGAACGGGAGGAGAGAAGTTGTCATGTTATTTAGATTTTCTATTTTTTACACTTATGGGAGTTTTAAAGTACAAAAGTTCTGTATAAGTGAAAAAAATGGAGTAAATCTAAAGAAACATAAAGTTAAAGTTAAAGTAAAGCTAAAGTTCTCGCGCTCTTCAAGAAGTCACTTTACTGGAGGAGTTTTACGATAAGAAGAAAAAGTAATTTACTTTGAACATGCTTCATGTCGATTTTACTTATATACGTGACATTGGCTAAGGGGGGCTAAAGGGCTCAAGCCCCATAGCCCCCCCCTAAATCCGCTACTGCTAGTGCCGATCGGTAGAGAGATCTGTGGCTGATGCAATTCAATGCAGGGATGGGGTCCTGATTCCAGTGAGCGCTCGGCAATGACAGACTTAGTTGTCTGTTGTTTTCTGACAGCTGTGATATGTTGTCTGACTCTTTCTGGTATAGTTTTGTTTGTCTGTCCGATCTAGGAGCTACCACTGCTGCAATCCACCTTGTAGACACCAGGTGTCAGGAAGGGAATGACATCCTTCGGAATACGCAGGTGATTTGCTATTTTAGAGTGCGGACTATACACAGTCTTAATGGAGTATTTCTTCAGTAATGTTCCAACTTTGTTCGTTACTACTTTTACATACGGCAAGAATGCTGGCACTCTGCTGACCTCGAGGCGACCCCACGGACGTCGTGTGTTCCTGTATCCATCCTGCATTAGTACTTCCTGACCATGTGTGAGTTCAATATCTAAATGTTCAGGCTCGCATGGATCGTACGCTCTATTCACCAGTGAAGCTAATACGGAATGAAGGCGTGTATTTGTGTGAGCCAAGGTACCATTATCTCTCACCGTTACTTTCACATTGAGAAGGGCAATGATCTGTCTATCTTCATTTCAAACGTGAACCTGATGTTATGGCGTATGGAGTTCAAGTAGCTAGCAAATTGTTCCACCTCCAGTCTGCCTTCTCTCGTGTCTAATCATTCTTTTTTGTTTTATTGTTATGAAATTCTTTATAACGAAAGACCAGAAAGTTAACTTTGTTTAAGTTATAATGAGCCCTTAAGACACAAAAAATAAACTTGGTTAATTAATTAAAAACTTGTTTCTTTTACATGATTCCTGGTTTTATTAGATCATAATTTATTTTTAAAATCATTTAATTCTAAAAGACAGTTGAAACGAAACTAAAATGTTTGATTTTACACTTAATATAACTTGGGGTGCGAACGATGATCTACCTCCACGTGTGCGATGGGGATTTTCAGTCCAATACGGTACGCCTTGTTGGAACGTAAACCCTCTAGCCCACTGGTTCCCAAACTTACTTTGTCTACTGAGTCGAGAGCTCATGCAGTCGTTGTCTAAGATGCCTCCTAGCTAAATGAAATTACAAATCACCCCCCCAGGCCTCTACACAACGCCCCCATTTTTTTTCTGGGTCTCTTACTGCCCCCCTTTAGGCTTGCAGCGCCCACAAGGGGGCGTTATCGCCCACTTTGGGAATGGCTGCTCTAGCCGGTGCACCCTGGGCCACTACTAGTAACTTTTTGGTAAATACTGAACTCTTGCTAGTAGTGGGCGAAAAGATTATCCCCAATCCAAGGTGTCAAACGTACCGTGCCGATGGATGCGTGGCTGAGGGGGAGCTCAGTCGTGAATGGTGTCTCTCCGATACCAGGGCGCCTCGGAGAGTATTTTTGCCCTTCATCCGGCATGCGGGGCTTTGCCGGTTGTAATCTTTACTTCCCTAGCTACTCGTGGGACTTATATGGATATAAACCAAATAAACTCCTTACTCCTTTCTTCTCCTTCAGAGGAATCTGAAGGAGAAAAACTGCAAGTTGCTGGGTCGGAGAGCGAACCTATGGCTACCCAAACGCCCAGTACTAGTTCGTCTAGCGCTGGGACGAGCCAAACTGTAGTCGGTGACTCCGGCTCACAAATGGTGACGAACCAAAGCGGGGATGCACATACTGATGACGTACCTCGAAAGAGGAAGTTATCGGGAGCCGCGCGGAAACGGTTTAAGAAGCTACGGGCTGCAAACGTAGGCGCCGAAGAGGCCCTAACTTTGTGCCGTCGGCCTATGGCCAATCTGCCGCAGCTCAAAACTCCTCCATCGAAGGCAGTCAAGCGAATTCGATCGGAGGAGGAATCCCCTCCGGGGAGTGTTACCAAGGCTCCAAAGATGGACCAACGTGGCAAGGCTTCGAAGGTGGATAACACTAACAAGGGTCCGAAAGTGGAACTTGCTAATAAAGCAAAACCAAGCTTTAAAGAGATCGCTGGGTCCTCGCGAGTGGGAGTTCGTAACACGACTCCCATGAACGAGGACCAAATGAAGCGGGTTCGTAGCACACTGATCCAAGAGATCGCAAAGATATCGGACAGTGGAGCGGGACCCAAATTTGTGGGCTTCATGCACAGGCCAGGCTGGATATTGATTACTTGCGAGAATCAATCCAACCAAGATTGGCTGGTGAATGAAATACCAAAAATAAAACCGTGGCCTGAGGCGGAACTTTCTGTGATATCGGAAAGCGAGCTGCCTAAGCCTGTTGTTGTCTCGACTTTTTACCGAGCGGTGACGTGCAGTCTGTAAATGACGCCCTCAATCTGCTTCGGATACAAAATGAGGGGCTGAATACGCGGCTTTGGAAGACATTGGCAGTTAGGGGCGAGGAGAGTGGGTTCTTTGCGACCTTCTCTATTGACGACCCTTCTGCTGAAGCTCTCAAAGCCACGGAATACAGGGTCAGCCTTGGCTTTAGAAAAATTGTCTTTAAGGCCAGGGGTGGCCATGACACTAATGAGTCAATGGCTAACACACCAGAGAACCCACAACCCTCCACCTCTAGTGACTCCACGCAGCCGATAAGTAAAGCGCCTAAACCCCAGGTCAAACTGGGTAAAAGGCCTTCTGGACCGGCAGCAAGGGGCGGGGGTGCAAATAGAGACTCCGGTGCAAGTTCTACAGGTGCTACGGCGACCGGGCTACCTCCCTCTCGTGGACGACTACGTCCGCAGAAAAGGGGAACAAAGCCCGCAAACCCAAAGCCCTCTGCTGGCTTATGACATACCGCCCAAGGAGAATCGGTGAGGATCCTCCAAGCTAACCTTCACCATGCCGTTGCTGCATCAGCGGTTGTGGAGCGCTGTCTTGTTGAGGACAAAGTAAGCCTCGCCTTGATTCAAGAACCTTGGGTGGTAAATTCAAAAATCCTAGGTCTAAATGCCGCCGGTAATATACTTTATAATAGCGGTAGTGAAAAGCCTAGAGCTTGTATCATTTTCAATCAGAAAATTGATCTATTACCTGTTCCAGAGTTGTGTTCTGACGATCTGGTTGCAGCATTCGTAAATCTCCAAGGGTGGGATGGGGCTAGAGTAATCTTGTGCTCGGCCTATTTGACTGGAGATAAAGAAGACCCAACTGAAGACCTACAGCGTGTAGCGGCTTACGCTCGGAAACATAACGCTGAGCTTCTGGTGGGCTGTGATGCCAATGCTCACCATACCACCTGGGGGAGCTCGGACATCAATGCTAGAGGTGAGTTACTGTATGATTTTCTAACGGTTAACTGCTTTTACACGTTAAACATAGGCTGCGAACCGACCTTTGTAACGCGTGTCAGACCGGAAGTGCTAGACATTTCCTTTACGCAGGCAACATAGCCAGACACATAGTTGGATGGCGGGTCAGTGACGAGAACTTTATGTCTGATCATAGACATATTCGCTTTGATATCAGGGCTTCCTTAGCTAATCAAACAATTACATATAGGGATTCTAGGAGAGCGGACTGGGACTTGTATAATGAAAGACTAGGTGCTAACCTGGAAATAATTCCTAAATGTCTTAAAACGTGGGAGAGTCTAGATTTAGCAGTGCACATGATCACGAAAGGCATCAAAAATGCATATGAAGACTGTTGTCCGCTAAAAATAAAGACCTCCAAAAGAGAAGTATCGTGGTGGAACTCTAAGCTAGCGAAGCTTAGAGCAAAGACACGCAAATTATTTAATAAGGCTAAAAGGACTAGTGAATGGCAGGCCTGTAGTAAAGCCTTAACTGATTACAACATAGAAATTAGGAAGGCAAAGAGAGCTTCATGGAGGAGGCTCTGTGAGGAAATTAATAATATGCCTCAAGGAGCAAGACTCCATAGAGTGCTTTCCAAATCCAAACCTAATCAAATTGGGCTGTTTAAAAAGCCAGACGGTTCATTCACAACATGTGAAAGCGAAACGTTAGAGTTGTTGGCAACGACCCACTTTGCTGGGGCAATCCGTAAAAGATCGGACTCTGTACCACAGACCACCCTACATAGACCTCAGAAGGAGGACTGGCATAGAGCGGTCAAACTAATAACAGCTAACAGAATAAAGTGGGCGATCAACTCTTTCAAACCACATAAAACTTGCGGAGAGGATGGTGTACGTCCCATACACCTACAAAAAGGGACTGATGTCCTCCTGCCGCACCTTATTAATATCTTCAGAGCTAGTTATGCCTGGGGGTACATACCTGATTCATGGTCTACAGTAAAGGTAATATTTATACCTAAAGCGGGGAAAAGGGACTACGGACTACCAAAGTCCTTTAGGCCCATTAGCCTTAGCTCATTTCTGTTAAAGACCATGGAAAAGGTTTTAGACAGATTTATTAGGGATGGGCCATTGGCTACAATACCTATCATACTCAACATGCCTATAGTAGAGGTAAGTCTATTATTGATTCTATACTGACAGAGTAGAAAAGGCAGTTGAAGATAAAGAAGAAGCACTTTGTGCCTTCTTAGACATAGAGGGAGCTTTCGATAATACCCCCATCAGTACATTAGTTAGGGGTCTCGAATCCAAGATGGTTGACCCTACAACTACTAGATGGGTACGCTCGATGCTCTCTAACAGAGGAGCCAAACTAGCACTCTGTCAAACAGCCTTGACATTTTCCACAATGAGAGGATGTCCTCAAGGTGGCGTTCTATCACCCCTTCTATGGACCCTCGCAGTGGACCAGCTCTTGCATAAAATGGCTGACCTTAGGATTGACACTCAGGGATATGCAGATGACCTGGTAGTTATAGTCCGAGGTTTCAGCCTAAACACTATTTCTTGTGTTATGCAACGAGGCCTCGACACTATCACTGAATGGTGTAGAGAGAACGAGTTATCGATCAATGCTGATAAAACAGTAATTGTGCCGTTTACGAGGAAGCGATGCCTGGATAGGTTGGTAGCTCCACGACTAAACGGTAAATCGATACCTTTTTCCACTGAAGTTAAGTATTTGGGCGTTATAATTGACCAAAAACTGACGTGGAACAGTCATATCATAAGTACCTTGCAAAAGGCAAAAATTGCCTTAGGTACTTGCAGTCGGATGGCAGGGAACAACTGGGGTCTGAGCCCAAAAGTCGTTCTGTGGCTGTATACAGCCATTGTGAGGCCGACAATTAGTTATGCCTCTGTGGTCTGGTACGAGAAAGCCCACCAGAAGACTGTGATAGATAGGCTAGGTGGCTTGCAGAGAACCGCCTGTCTATTAGCAACCGGAGCCATGTCGACCTCGCCGGGTGCGGCGTTAAATGCTTTGCTGAACCTACTGCCCCTTCACTTGTATGTGTTAAAGGAGGCGAGGAGCAGTATTCACAAACTATCCGCCCAGGACGGAACGAAATGGCTATCGCAGAAACTGAGATCTTTTCAAGACTCAGTAACGAATATTCCGATTCTGAGTATGCCAACTGACTTTATGCTCCCGCGGTGTACCTTCGAAAAACATTTTATAGTAGAGATGCCTTCCAGGGATGACTGGATTCAAGGAAGAATGACCTGGAAACCTGGCAGTCTACTTTGGTACACCGATGGTTCAAAATCGAATAACGACGTAGGATGTGGAATTTTTCAGGCAGCTCTTTTGGCATTGGCCTCGAATGTAATCACATCGAGGCCAGTTAATAACTGCGTGACTACTTTAAACACTGGGAAATAGAAACAGAGTGATTCTAAGATGGGTTCCTGGCCATGCGGGCATCGTAGGCAATGAAGATGCCGACGAACTCGCAAGAGCCGGCACCAAAATCACATTTATTGGTTCAGAACCTTTTTGTGGTATCCCCAAAAGCCAGGCTCAACTGATTTTGTGGAAATCCTGCTTCAAAGCGTCTTGCGAGTATTGGAAGAATATACCGGGCCAGGAGCATTCCAAAGCCCTAATAAAGCCATATAATCGCAAGGTGGCTTCTAGTGTCACGGCAATGAGCCGGAGCAACTTGCGTATCTTGGGTAGAGCATTTACTGGGCATTGTTGCTTAAATAAGCACATTTTTAATATGGGGCTCTCCAACACAAGAATGTGCCGGTACTGCCGGGTAGCGGATGAAACGACTATGCACATTTTGTGTGACTGCGGACCACTGATGCGCACTCGTCGATCCTGCCTCGGCCAGTATTTTTTTCAGTGAGTCCGGGGGAGGTTCAGCACATCACTCCAAGGAATACCTTGCAGTTTTTGACTACAGTAGGACTTGGCAGTGTTTTATAACACCGTGGCGACCACAATAGATCAAGTTTGGTCGCAGTGATACAGGTCTGGTAGGACCTGCATAGCCACTTACATGAAATAAAATAAAATAATATAACTTCATGTTATTTCTCATTAGAGTGAGTGGAGAGTAAGCTATAAACAATAAATTCTCATTTTTCACTTCTAGCGATAATTATTTCGTCTTAGAGATGGAATAGCAGCAATGCATATTGACAGATTGCTACTGGATTTTCCAGACAGGTTTCTTAAGTCAGCGATAAGTTTTATCTCTTGATCGAGTTTAATGGCTGTCACTTTGTTGCTTTAAATATTTGAAAATGAAAAAGCTAATATACGAAAACTTTATACTAATTTTTTCTGTCAGATAATTGACGACAGATGCGTAAATTTTTCTTGTATATAATAAAAGAAATAAATAAAATGTGTTTATAGTACGGTCGAACCCAAAAAAGATAGAAATCTGTGAAGATAAGGTATTTAGAGGTTTTTGTGAATATCAAAGACTAGTTACTTTATATTATATTTACTAGTTTATATCAAGAAGCTGGAGTACTTAGCGTACGTCAGCTCTTCGTTCTTCAAATGTCGATTTCAGTACATAAATCGGTTTTAACTTCTTGTGACTATGCGTCTCTGAGGAATCGCAGGGTTTATCGACTGACCGTTCCATCAATAAACACGAGGTTCGCAAGTCGTTTTGGTTGTTTCGTTAGAACATTTATTTATAACAAAGTTGTCAAAATATGTAATATTAAAGATAAGACTGTGTTGGAAGCGAAAGCTGTAATACATAAATGGCTTGCTTCATTAACATATAATGAAACAAAAGACTTATTGAGGGTGAAGCTATCGGATATGTATTCACCTCATATAAAAACCATTTGTAATAAAGAATTTTTGTATTTGTATTTTGTATTTAAAGTCACAAAAAACTATCTTTAGTTTTCTTAAACATAAATTAATTTTATCGAGTTTTTAGGGAGAAATGGTGTAAACGTTGTTTCGAATGAAGTTACAGATTTAAAAAAAAGATATTTGTATTTAAAAATTTAAAAGAATATTTATTGAAGTGCGTAATTGAGGGAATTTACGCAGAATTCAATCATTTTTCATTGTCAAGTTAGTATTATGTAAAACCCTTTGCAATATCTTATCTACAAGTGTGCTTATCGGTTGTACTTGTTCCACGGAGTGATAAACGCCCAGTACACTGATTTTACTTTACATAACACTCAATTGGATTCATTTATAATTCTCACGTAAAGTGCGACATTGAATTATATGATAAAATTCCTTGAAGTCTTGTTTGTTGACATTTATGTAGGCTTATGTAAATTCGTGTAAGTAACTACAGATTAGTATATTTCGTACCGAGTACAAAATGACGGTTTTTCTTACCCGAGGAAGGAAGCTAGATTCGACGTGAGCCGAGAAGTCGATAGTTCTACTGCCTGAAAGTTCAATACATTACATAATTCACAATCAGATTCACTCAGAAAAATTTGCCATGATTTCCATGTATTCCCGCCAAATTGTAAGTTCTTTTTATTGACTTTGCCCCGTTGCGTAGCGCGAAGTGGCTAGTATCATACTAACAACGCGCGCCGGTCTGTGGGCCAGTGCTAATAACTGGTCAGTAACATTCTGCCAACTATGGGGTCGCGAGATAAATTTGAATGTCTGGACAAGCTTAAAAAAAGAAAACCTAACGGAGCATACAATGAAATGTGAATGAATGAAATGAAATGAAAGGTTCGATTTTTGGAATTTCGAGTATGAAATGAAACTTTACTCAAGGTAGTATAAAAAAGAAACATTGAAAGCAACAATTGATTGTTTTTTTGAATTGATTGATTTTTGACAACAAAAATGCAAAAATTTTTGAAAAATTTTTGTTTTTCAGTTTTGCAACTTCGTTCAAATACACAAAACATTAGCTTCCTCTTCGTGGATTATAAAAGATATATCATTTTACCGTCAATGACAGTGCCTATCATATGTGCAATCTTTCAAACTGCATTCTGTATTGAAATCCGTTCAGTAATTTTTCAGTCAAACTCGAACAAGCAGACGATTTCAAAAATATTTGTATGGAATTTTCTACAAGAGTAGTAGAATGTATTACATAAGTGCAGTGAAGTAATAGTTCATTATTTCAGGGGAGGCGGGCAGCAAAAATTTCTAAAACTCACTGACATTACATATCTAAACTTTTAATAACTTACAAAAGTTTATTTTTTAAACGATACCAACTATAAATAACGAGATTACTGACATAGAATAGATACTGTACGTGCAATGTCTATGAAAAATATTTTAGTACTTCTCATAAAACAGACTTAACTTTTTTATATCTTAAATTTTTCTAATGATAATTGACATAATATTTATAAAATTAAGAGAAGTGAACAGTTTTATAAGCTTGTTTAAAAATTATTTAAAAAAGTTATGTAGTAGAATTTATATACTCTACTACATATATACTATTAGTTTTTTACTTACTTCTAAGTTCTACTAGTTTTTTAAATAAATTAGTTTAATAAACAAAACAAATTCATGTAAAATGTAAATTACAATGACATTGCAAAAATAATAGCCCGTTAACAATTTTATAGAAACAAATTCACAGTCATGAACTCATGAATGAAGGTTGTCAAAAGATTACATTGGTAAATAAGTAAAATGGTATACAATATACTCACAAAAAGATTTCAACATTGTTAAATGTTAACTAGCTGTTGTCCGTGATTTCGTTCGCTTGATGGTCGTACTAATACAATTTATAAGTCATCCCGGGTGTGCGCACAACAACTCACTTAAGTTTTTTTTTCTTTTGTTTATGGCATGGCGCACAGTTTAGCGCATTTGCCAATGTCACGTATTAATAAGTAGAATCACAAGTAAGTTAATGTTTTCTTATCGTAAAACTCCTCCAGTACAGTGATAGCAGGCTTTACTGAAGTTATAAAGGACTTCTTGGAAGAGCGCGAGACCTTAAGCTACACATGTTTATTTAGACCTATTCCATTTTTTCACTTATACAGAACTTGAAAATACAATACGCTATCATTTTTGTACTTTAAACACCCAAAAATGTCAAAAATAGAAAATCTAAACAAAACGTCACTCACTTCTCCCGTTCCCGCCAAAAAGTCAATCTCACCAAGGTTGCAACTCAATCAATTGAACGATGGTCTGACGCATAGAAGAGGAACACAAAAACATCCGTTTTTATTATATTACTAACTTTTGCCCGCGACTTCGTCCGCGTGGTGGCGACATACATCGAAGTGGATAGCATAAAAATCTCCATGAAAAAATCCATATAGATGTGCCAACTTTCTTGGTGATCAGTCTATTCGTGGTCTAATGGTGTTGGAGTTTAGCGATTACGAGTACACACAGCGATTACGATTATTATTAGTGTAATATCTCATAAATTATTTTGTGGTTTTGTTGAGAAAGTAGTGCTGTTGAATTTCTGTATGCGCATAGTCAATCTTTATGTGAAAAAAAAATTACCTTCGGTGTAATTTTAATGTCTATAAATTTTTTTTACTATTCGCTGCCGTCTGTGTTTGTGTCTGTAACATGTACAACGTTATTATTATAGTGTTTATTATACATAATTGTTTATTGTGATGATCGATGACTTCATTCTGGTGAAAATCTTTCTCAAAAAGTATAAAGTAAGTACTTGACCTTAAGTATCAAAATCCATTCGGTTTATCGAATAAATCTACAGGCTATTTATTACCTATAGAAAAATGAAGTGATTACTTCTTAAAATGTCACCAAAGCATTAAAATTTGTTAAGGCATTAAAAATTTCAAAGATTTCAGTATATCTTATCTAGCTCCAGTATATCTTTCAAGAGATTAGTAGATTGGTCATTTTTAAAAGCTTTTATTTATTTTATGTTAGCAATAAAAATATATATTATTTTAGGTTATTTCAGCTAGTAACGGGTGAGTAGACGGCAGGAATAACAACAGATTATTACCATATAAAATATGAGATGATCTTTTTATTTACTAGTCAAGGTGCTAGATTGTGGATTCCCGTTGAATCAATTTAAAATTGGATTTTTTGTCATTAGTTTGAGTGTAGACCAGTCTTAAATATATTTAATTATTTTTCAGATGCTCTGAACTTTAAATTATTATTTAAGCCTGTACAATCTGCTTAAAAATTTTAAAACTTTGTTTTAAAGTGTACTAACTTAGAGCATTTTCAAAGCTCCGTTCCAAAATTTAAAAAAACTCACTCTGAAAGATGTGAAATAAAAATCATGAACGTCGAGAATAAGATGCAGGTTATCACCAAATCAACAAAATAACTTCATTATTAAATCAATAAAATGAAGACCATTGTTTTAGACCCATATAGATGATCTTCTTTTACTCGGATAACATATATTAATAAATGTTGCCAAAAATCAGATGCCAGTTTTATGATGAATTCTTATAAATTTTAGCTATCCTCCCCTCAAAATTCCATAACCGTTAATCGACACGTGTTTCGCCTCTTAACGAAGCATCCTCAGGATATCCAGAGATTAGGCTCGGTCAGCTAACTCGCACCGAATTTTGTTATTATTTTAGAAATATGTAAGGACCGCGACACTTGGCGCTCCGTCCTTTCTGACTACCCCATTATAGGGACACAGCGTGAAGATGTATGTATTCTATTCACCTGTTTGGCCTGTATTGAGGAGTACGCCATTCGTCTCATTATCCCAGTAGCCTTTGAATTTGAGTGGATCCAACGAAGACCAGGTCGGGCAGCGCTGCAGTGATATCGCTATTGGTGATTGCGAAGCACGGAGCCTCGAGATATGTTCCGCTGTTAAAAAAGACATTTTAATATACAGCATTTTCTTAATTTAATATCTTCTTTACGAGGAAGATGTTAAATTAAGACAATTATTATTAATACAATTACGATTGTATTGCTGAACTACTGCTAAAGCTAAAGATGTTAGAAATAAGACGATGGAATTTCTAATATATTTTTCTTTTCTTTTGCTTTTGTTTAATTTGATGCATTTCTTTAAATTAGCAATTTTTTACATAAAATGGGATAAATACTGTCATGGACATTGACAGAATAGATTCATTCATTATTTTAGACGTATTGATGACTATACGATTGAATATTTTGAATGTGTACATACGTATTATGTGGATATATGGATAGCAAAACGAATATGTTGTATTGCTTGCAAATTATAGCTATCGCTGTTGTAAAATTTTCGTTAAATTGTGTTAATAATAAATTACTTTGGTCTGAGAGCAGAACATAGTAAAATAGGGCCACGATATTCTCACCTTACAGTACGAGGCGATCAAAAGGGGTCGTTCTCGATCGTGAGTGATCACAGAGAGTCTGAGAAACATCTACTGTAAAGCATGGGTCTGCGCTGCCGTGGAGCTGTGAGTATCTTGTGTAGGGGCGTCTAGTTAGCTGGCTCTCCTCGACGCATGTTTCGGTACCATACAAGACATGCAAGTCTTGCATGATGCTGAATTTTTCATGCAAAGGAGCACGCAAAAGGAGATTCTAGAAGCTCTCGACGGACTTCGAGTGCGCCATAGCGCAAATATTTGTAGGTAAAATTCCTACGTAACTCTTAAGGTGGCAGGCTCCTTATGTACCTTTTTAAGATTTCTTTGTTTTAACAATAAAATAGATATAGGTTGGCAGGGGATTCCGTAAAATAGGACAAAGGTACGGCTTCGGTGACTGTAACGGGGGCTCTGATTCATGGGAACCTATTTGGTTCCTTTCACTGCATTTATATAGACAAAAGAGCAAGATAAAATACTTTACAGTATTGTAAACTCTACCGGTGGATAGGGTATGGTAGATACCTACATAAATATGTCATACACCAGCAGCTAAAGAGCAAAATTACGCAATAGATTGTAGCAAGGGCGAAACGAAACATCGTTAATCTTTACTCAATTATTACCAATTATTATTCGTTATTACCAGGTCTGAAAATAGAAAAACCGGATTGCGTTGTTTAACTGGACAATTTTCCCTAAAAACCGGTGTATTTCAAATAGTAATGATAGTTGAGTATAAACAATCGTTTATTAATAATGAATTACCGACAGTTTTTTGCGAGATTAACATTAAATGTGCTTAAACCAAAAAAGTAACCAGTAAACAGTCTCATAATTTGGCATTTGTATGCTAGCTGTGCGTTCTTTTGACCGGACAGATTGGATCTGTAAATCTTTGGACAGACAGGAGTGCAAAAAGCCGGATATGTCTGGCTAAAGCCGGTTATCTGACATCCCTAATTGCAACTGCTCAACAAACTTTAATGTTTTCTAGCATACTCATAAGGTTGTCCTTTGAAAAAGCATGACATTTGTAGTCTTTTTAGGATCTATGTGCAGGGTGGTCGTACCATATTTCCTATCTTTTAAATTAGTAGGTAACTGGGTATTGCTGTTGACGTTATAATATCATAGTGATCTATTAAAAACGTAAAAGCTTCATGCTATATGAAAGTGAGCAGGAAAACTTGACGGATATGATTGTGATGGATCATCTTGTTTTTTTTTGTCGATGGCAACCAGTAGCAACTCTGTGTTTACGTATTGTAGGTCATTTTTACTTGTCAATTTATTTGGCGTTTTTTCAGTAGAAATCACAGGTAAATATTACAATTGACGGCTGTTTAAATCTTTTGATTCATTACATCTGTAACAATATTGGTGATACCTATCGTGCAATGCGGGTTGGTAAAATACTGATTAAAAAAATGGTAGCGAATTTCTCGATCCTCCCTATTTTTTCTATTTTTATCTCATTTTGTCGTCATTGTGACAATGAGTGGGAATAGAGGAAATGAAGTAAGGTACTCACGGTCTTGTTCTATCGATGAGTGTTTTTTTTTTAAGATTTCGTATTGATTCCCACAGACAGAAGTAAGACACTTTCACTTGTAAACAAAATATCGTTAATTTGATTCACAAATATTTAAAACGTCCATGCACATACGCGATTCGATTTTTTGTACCTCCCCTCGGGTGCCCGTATTTTTCTACCTCCGAACCGCGAGATATTCCCTTAGAGGGTAGTTGGAGAATCGGATGGCGGGTAGGAGTAATGATGATTACTCATTGTCACATCCCCCCCCACTAATCTTGAGTGAAACGGTTTCAGATGCGAAATATTAACTCTTTTAATTTTATTTGAGTGTGGAGAGTTTAGTATTGCTTGACCATTCTTTATGTTTTGAATAATATAAGGTCCGGCCCAACGAGGACAGAAGGCGGCGTTAATCCCTCTTTCCTTATTTGTCTTTGGGAATGTTTTCGCTAGTACTTCCTGATGTATAAAAAAGTTATTTGGTCTTCTACGTGTGTTATAGTATCGACGTTGTTTTTCGTGTGAATTTTCTAAATTCTTTAATATCTCCTTATTATTGGGAGTATCTATATCATTGTTATCGTTCAACATTTGTTGAATATTCCATTTATTTTCTAACGGTGTACATATCTCTCTACCTAAGAAGATTTGAGCGGGCGTATATTTCGAACTCTCATGTATAGCAGTATTAAGGGCCAATTGAAATTTAGGTAAAAGATCATCCCATGCTGATTTATTTTTTTGGCAGTAAATATTTAACATAACACTCAAATTTCGATTTACTCGCTCCACTACATTTGCTTGCGGATAGTACGGTGAAATTTTTATGTTTTTAATACCCCATGTGCGACACATATCTTCAAATAGGTCCGCGGTGAAATGTGTTGCGTTATCAGACACGACGGTACGAGGTGGTCCGTAACGTGCCCATATTTGCCGAGAAAGAACGCGCACCGTTGCAGCCGCAGTTGCCGAACGAACAGCTATAAGTTCCACCCACTTTGAAAATGAATCCATAACCACTAAAACGTATTTGTTCCCACTTTTAGACGCAGGTAACGGACCCTTGTAATCTATATACACGTTGTACCATGTACCTTTCGGAATCTCAGAGACCATCAACCCCGCCGGTTTGGCATTTGTTGGCTTTGTCATTTGACATAGTTTACATGATTTAACATACTGCTTAATGTCGTTGTAAGAATGAGGCCACCAAAAAATTTTAGATATTCTATTCGTAGTTTTTGAGATGCCCAAGTGTCCAGAAATGTCTTGATCATGGTAATAATTTAATATTACGTTTTTTATTGATATAGGTAACACTATGCACCATTTATTTCCCTTACCCGTTTTCCTATACAGTAGGTCGTTTTTTATTTTATATTTCGGGATATTTTCACACCTATTTATTCTAATTATAAGATCGTTACAAAATTTATCGTTAATTTGATGTTGTTGTAATGATCTATTCGTCACTGGATAGTCTTGCAGAGCGGTGCACTGAGCCTCGTCGGATCCCTCGTACATTCTACTAAGACAGTCAGCTACATTATTAATAGTACCCTTAATGTGTTTAATTTCGAACTTGTATCTAGACAATAGGAGTATCCACCGACCTAACTTACCTATTTGTTTTGGGTGTTCAAAAAGCCAAGACAATGCCGCGTTATCTGTTTGTAATTCGAAGGGTGCAACCTCGAGATAAGTTTTAAATTTAGTCACGCCAAAAACAGCAGCGGCACATTCTAGTTCGTAAACGGTACGGCGCTTTTCGGCTGGTGTTAAGGTTCGACTTGCGTAGGCTATAGGTGCGAGCGCGCCATCTACTTCTTGTTGTAAAACTGCACCGAGTGCGCACCCGGAGGCGTCCGTTTGCAAAATAAATTTTTTGTTGAAATCCGGGAATCGTAATACGTTCGGTGATACTAATGCGCGCTTTAACCTATTAAACGATTTGTTCTGTGTGACCCCCCATTCGAATTTCCTATCTTTTTTTTTTAAAGTATTGAGGGGTTCCGCGATTTGTGCATATCCCGGAATAAATTTTGCATAAAAGCTAGTCATTCCCAAAAAGGTTTTCAATTGCTTAATATTTTTAGGTTTGGGATAGTTAATGACCGCACTAGTTTTTTCCGAGTCGACTGAAAGTCCATTATTACTTATATTATAACCTAAAAATCGAACAGACTCCTGACATAATTTAATTTTTTTTGGATTTACAGTTAAACCAGCTTTTTCCAATCTTGAAAATATCTCGTTTAAATGGTTAATGTGCGACTCCTTATCCTTAGAAAACACACACAAATCATCCACGAATGGGATTACGTATTTATATTTGATATCACCAAAGACAATATCTATGACCCTATTGAGAGCCTGCGGACTCACGCACAAACCAAAAGGAACGTATTTATATTGATATAAACCGAAAGGCGTTATAAAGGCAGTAATCTCTTTCGATTTCATTGTTAAAGGAATCTGGTTGAAAGAACTATTTAAGTCTATAACTGAAAAGTACTTGGATCCGTTTAAGTATTGGAAAACCGATTCTATTGAAGGCATAGGATAACTGTCATAAATTATTTTTTTATTAATTGCTCTGTAATCGCAACACAATCGTTTTCCGCCACTAGCTTTTTCCACCAAAAAGGCGGGCGAGGCGTAAGGTGAAGTTGACTTTTCGATCACCCCTTGGTGAAGTAGTAGGTTTATATGACTTTCCAATTCTATAGCCTTCGGTGGAGACAGGGGATAAAATCGTGAACGAACCGGTATGTTATCGGTTAGTCTTATTTCGTATTCTAAGATATTTGTCATACCTAGTCTATCGGTTACAACGTTCTCGTGTTTTTTCAGTAATTCCGAAATTTGATTTGAAAACTCCGAGTCATTGTTTATGTAATTTAAACTATTACTGTTGTTACTATGGATTTTTTTTAATAAATCAATTTTAACTCTCATCTGAATGTTCATGAAGCGTAAAATAACTGTGTTGCTAGGATTCGTTAAATATCTAAGTATAAAAAAATATATGAGTATAAGTATATAGCTATGATATTGAGATTAGAATAAGTATATTAAAGTACTTATATAACTATATTAAGAAACATTATGTTAAGGCTTTAACGTACAGGTGTCTACTGAGATCCAAATGTAAAAGATCGATATTCTCTCAAAAAAGATGACACAATCACTTTTTAATTAGTTACTAGCGTATATAATTATGTTTCACAACTGACTGCAACAAGCGACTATATGACTATATACTTTCATTATTTTTTCATATTTTTCCAAAGAAATGAAGATAATAATCATCAAAACATTCTAAAAAACAGTATTGTCGTACCTATTATAATAATAATATCACCTTTTTAATGTAGGTAGTTTATTGATCAATTACTTAGGATAGTGACAGAAATAATATGTAAAATAATAATATATAAAAATCAATTGTTGTGCGTTAGCCTCGCAAAAACTCAAAAGTGGCTCAACTGATTTAATTTTTTTTTTGTTGTGTTCGGAATTGTCAGGACAATGTTTGTGTGAAAGAAAATTGTGGAAAAATCTACGGAAAATGTCGGAAATTTGGATGGTATTTTGGTATGAAAATCTCATTAAAAAATTCAGTATGTTGCAAACATTCTACATCCCCCACCGGGCGAAGCCGAAGCGGATCGCTCGTCGTTAATACATATCAAAAGTTGTAGAAGATACAACATACATTTAATGAGTTCATATGTATATGTACTTATATATGTCTTACGAAGAAAAAGTGTTTGTACAAAGCATGCCAGATATTTTGTAATATATTAAAATGATGACAGTTACATGGGATAAATCTTCAGGATGATAAAATACAACTCTCTTTATTAAATCGCAGGAGACGATAAGGGGGCGACAGTTAAGGATAATAAAAATAGAGTAAGATTACATCTAAAAATACTTGGCCAACACGCCAGCAGGTAGGTTCTACTTTTTTAGTGCGGAATTTAATAAAAGAAGTTTTAAAAATGGAACTTCCTTATTTGCTTGCTGTAAATATTTATTAATGTTTACTCAAATGTAGATCTTGACGTTAGGATGTAATTAGATCATGATTACATTGACATCTATGCGGAATAATATTCAAAAAAATGAAAAAAATAGAAAAAATTCTAGTAATTATTTTCCGGACACAATGTTTTTGGGCCTTACCTCATCTTCGGATGGTAAATGTATTAGTGATATTTCCAATACTTATTTTCAATCTACGTTTGAGCCGGAAGTTGGACCATCTCTATCGGTCAATGTCAATGAACGTTCTGTAATTTCACTGATAAATCTTAGTACTGTGGAATTATCAATTCCTATTATATCTAAATATCTAAAAAAATTGGACATTAGAAAAGGTTGTGGACTTGATGGAATACCCCTATTTTCTTTAAAAATTACTATCACAGTTTAGCATTTCTTCTATTTTTGTTGTTTCGCTTATCTCTTACAACTGGAAACATGCCCTCTGTTTGGAAACAGTCATTTGTTGTACCCATTTATAAATCTGGCAATAAACATGATATTCAGAACTATAGACCTATTTCTAAGCTGTGTACAATTGCTAAACTTTTTGAGAAGATTGTATATGACACCAAGTTTCCCATTGTTAAGCCCATAATTATTAATCAGCAGCACGGGTTCATGAGTGTGTGTGTGAATTAATTCAGACCGTTACCCATGCAATGAATGAAGGCTATAAGGTGGACGCTGTGTATACTGATTATTCTAAGGCATTTGATAAAGTTTCTCATACAATATTAATGCGTAAACTAGCTGAGATCGGTATTCACGGTGATCCTTTGCTGTGGCTGGAGTCTTATCTTCGAGATCGAAATCAGGTCGTTACCATTAAGTGCTATTGTTCCACCTTTGTTCCAGTTACGTCTGGGGTTCCTCAAGGATCTCATCTCGGCCATTTGTTGTTTATATTTTTATTAATGATGTAATATCAGTCTTTAGACAATCTAATTTTCTGTTGTATGCTGATGATAAAAAAAATTTTAAAGTTATCAAATCCATTTCAGATTGTGGAGAGCTTCAGGATGATCTAGATGGACTTTGTCATTATTGTAAGGATAATTCTCTTTTCCTTAACATAAAAAAATGCAAGATTATCTCTTTTTCAAGAAAGCAGAGTGCATTATCATATAACTATCGTTCGAAAGATGAAATTATTGATCGTAAGTGGGCAGTGTATGATCTAGGTGTTTATCTGGACGCCAAATTGAGTTTTGACTTACACGTAGAACAAATTGTAGAGAGAGCGTATCGCATGCTTGGATTTATACAAAGGGTCGGGAAGGAATTTAATTATGTAGCAATTCTAATTTTACTTTACAATAGCTTCGTATGGTCCACATACGAGTATGCTTCCACAGTGTGGAATCCTCAATATGATGTTCATATTAATAACATAGAAAGAATTCATAATAAATTTACAAAATTTATTTCTTTTAGGTGGCCTTTCTATCCAAAGGAACGCATATTGTCCCTACGCTCACGACATATTATCAGGGACCAAAGTTTTCTATATAAAATCTTGAATAATAAAATTGATTCTCCTGAGCTATTAATACATATAAGCCTTCGTTGTCCCCGTGCTGGTTCTCGATCTTGCAATATGTTTTCCATCATTACTAGGGCGAATTATGCTAGAAATAACTTTATTCCTCGAGTCTGTAAAAGCTATAACGAACGTTTTAGTGACGCCGATATCTTCCACTGGTCCTTTCCAAAGTTCGTAGAGCACATTTCGGCTTGCAGTTTATGGCATTAACTATAAAATATATCAATTTTTCAGCTGTCTGTTCGTCATTTTGTCGTGTTTTCATTTTTTTTTTCAATTTTTTGCGTGCTTTTTTTGTTTGAATGTTTGTACTTATAATATAAATAATGTTATGGTGGAAATTGTGTTGGTATGTGAGATATGTTAATATGTTAAGTCTATGTTTTATATTAGTACCGTTTGTTTCCCAAATAAATAAATAAATAAATAAAAAATATATAATTAAATTAGCGATGTACTCGCTAATTAATATGTCTATACCTCAGATTTTCTATACGTCTCCGCTTTCATGACTAAATTTTATGAATAATATTTATTTAAAACTATCAATATGACTGATTTTTAACCTCCAGTAGAAAAGAAGATTATTGTGACGACATCTGTCTGTCTGTCTGTTTGTCTTATCTGTGTGTTTTCTGGAAGGATGAACCCACTTACACGTGTATTTCGTTTGAAAGCTGCAGTGAGTGTTAATATATTTTAGTGGAAACCGGTAATAGTTATTTATGATACTAGTGCGGTGAGTTAGTTTTTACAAACGAGTAGACAAAAGTCGTATTATAATTTCTACAATATATTGCAAAAATCTTCATGCATTTCAAACATTTCAAGATAATAATTGTCAAATGACTTCTCGCTCTGAAAATTTTAAATCCAGGTTTAATTCTTAACATTTTTACTTCACACACTTCAAGATAATGATTGTCAAATGACTTCGCCTCTCGCTCCGAAAATTCTAAATCCAGGTTTAATTCTTCACATTTTTACATGGTAAAAGAATAAAATTGGTACCTTCCCATAGAGAGCTTAGTTGAATTCCATTCAATTATATTAGTTATTAAAAATAAAAGGTTATTGGACTTCCGTACATATACATGAGATATATCTTATGTTATACATAAGATATAAGAATGGAATAGACTTGAATATGAAACAGATGTCCTTGGTCGTACGAAAACGTACGTTGTACGAAAACTAATTAGCAAACCACATTTATTCTCAGTGTACTGAAAGTGTACTGAAAATAGTGACATGAATGGACTATATTATCGGATTGAATAGGTACGTTTGAGTTATTGAAATTGCTGTCTCCAGCAGCGGCCTCAATAATTTGCATTCTATCCAGCTTATTGAGATCGGATGAGTACAGTTATTGCGTTGACGTGCCGGAAGACCACTTTAGAGAAATCTCATCTCTCGTCTCATTCTAGCATCTCCTTAAAAAGCTTTAAGTGCTTAATTAAGAATTTTGTTCAGTTTTTGCTTTTTTCTCGCAACAGTTAAAAATGGTTTATAATGGTTGTTAGAAGACTGTCGTCAGATAAATGTTTCGTGTTTATATTATTACTATTTCTTCTACATCTTCAGCCGTCACCAGCCACTTGCTTGGTGTAGACCTCATTTAATCCTCACCACTGTAATATTCTTCTGCCTTATTGGCGGTATGTGATATTTTTCTCGGTCCAGATCAGGGACCAGTTAAGTTAGACCAAGAATATTTTGTTAGACCAAGACTATCAAGAGCGATATAGGAAAACAAAAGTATGACACAGATTTTTGTCGTGAGTTGTTGAAAAATCATACAAGAAGTATAGTCAAGAGGAACATATACGTATTTAGATAGGTACATAATAAGCTCACATTGGCATATTTCCCAAAGAATAGTAAAGACTTATCCAACTTAGATATCCGTATACGTTTTTTTGAAAACAAATGATTAGATTTAGGCGTGACTGGGTCTAAATTGACCAACTTTCATCTTTCATTGATTGGAAACAGCCGTCATAGATTCTGACTTCTCGATGTAAAAATTTATCAGATTTATAATCGCCAATGACCTAAAAAGAGAAGATTTCGAACTAAACAGTGATTCTAAGAATTTAGTTTAAATATTATTAAGAGAAATTAGTGTGAACTTAGCTCTGGAGTGCTTCGGATGGTACCAGTACATTATTAGGTAACATTTTGACTCTAATTTACCACGTTCATTGTTTTTTAATTTAATTGACAAATTTCCCTGTAAAACGCATGAGACCTCCGCTTTATTTCTCGTTATTCCAACCAATTTTTTATCAGCCCTTACGCGTATAAGTAACACTTTGAGGCCAGTGAACCGAACTTGACATTAAGACAACATTTTTCACAGTCAATTTAACATTCAGCGTACGATCATCGCACACTTACGCCCCAAAAAGAATTGAACGTTTAACTGGATGAGAAACCGCCGAAATTTGTTTTAGTTCGAACTCAATATGTTCTCGTAGTGTGCCGTGTGAGCAAACATTCGTTTCTGTGGTAATTGAAAACGAATACATACGTTCAATAGGTATTTCAAAGTATATATTTTTATAATATTTTTATCAGAAGGTGCTAAACAAAAATAATTATCTACTGGTAAAGCATTAGTCGCCATATAACGACATTTTTATTAGAAGAGGCACTAAGTTAATTTTCTGGTAAACTTTTAATTTGACCGAACAATCAAACCTTAACGGCGCAGTTAAACGATGCGAACGACGCCTCCGCGGGGCGGCCGCGTGGTTGCCGTTCTCATGTATTTATTAAGGCGCTCTTACCCTGGTCAAATACTGTTTATTTGGAAGTTTAGAAACTATCTTCTTGTTATTAGAAAAAATAATAAAAATATAGTAAAAACCAAAAACATAGTAAAGTGGTTTTCATAAATATTTTAATTTCCTATTGTTTATAACTATTGTTGACAACAAAGTCAAAATTTAAGCGAACACTTTTTATAGTTCTAAAAATCAGCGATATGCACTTCGACTAATACTGTTTGCTGTTTTTGGATTACAGAATCAAAAAACTAAAACTGTTGCGAAGTATGAACATATTGCGTATAATTGATAATATATTTTCTATTTTTGCAAGTTAATAACTGCTTTTAACGAGATTAATAATAAGATACGTAGGTGCGTATGTAATAACTGCTTTTAAAAAAAATCAGAGACTGGTTGGAACCAATCAGTCAGTTTTTAATTTAGACGAATGAGCAATTGTATAGCAACGACCGAAACGAGTAAGTGATATCGAAACGTTATTCATTTATTTGATAAATAAGCGGTAACTAGACTCATGTACTTGTGAATGTACTCAAGTTGTTCATTTATGACGACTATTACCAATTATGTAATGAATTACGCTACAATAGCAATCAATAATCTTTGATAATTTGTTGAATATCAAACAGACACGATGTATTATAATAAAACATATAATAATCACCTTGTACTTTGAAATATAATGCAATGTCATAAAAGATAATAATAATACCAGTGCATAGATTTTACTTTAAATAAGTACATAATATACTCAAATGAAAAAATCTCTAATAATTTACAAAGAATAAAAAACGTACACACCATCAGATGCTGCAGTTTTCTCGGGAACCACTTTCATTGACCTTGGGTTGAAATTAATTATTTTATTTTCCATTTTTTTATTAGTATTCGATTCAGATCACACGTCGTCCGAAAACAATTTGGAACTTTGCAATAATACTTGTCTGCGAATTAATGTTATCTATTTAAGTAGATTAGATAGTAGCAAAATATTTATCGTTCTGCTGATGATCGGATGACATGTGCTTGTTATGTGGATTAATGACGTATATGAATTATTTAATGAAAAAACAACACGTGGTTTAGACAAAAGTTGCATACTTTAGTGTTATCAGTCAATAAATTACATTATGATTGTAAGTTAACAGAGAAGAATGTATAAAATATTATACTCTTTTTCATTTGTGTTGGATAAAACATTGAGGCAGTTGCGCAACCAAATCACAGCTTGACTCAACTTCAAGTAATAAATACCTACAGATCGTAAGTCGCAACCAGACAGGTTGCTAGCGTATCGCTTGCATTGGTTCTTTATAAAAAGAACATGATGAAGAAGTCTTATCATTTGGCAGATTTTTTCGATCTGGACTGGAAAATAAGCAGCTAACTTATTCTACAGCTTTCTTTCCATCTCGATCTAAGAATTTTGAAGTGTTTACTATAAGGATCTAAATTTAAAGAATATGAAATGGTTAATAATTTGATAGAATATTAATTAACCATGTCTAGTATATTATTTATTATAACGATTACCTAATTTTGAATGTCATAGCTTGGTTTGGAGTAACACACTATGATAGAGTCTATCACAGAAAAAAATCGAACTCAGCAAAGTACCTTTTTAGCTCTGCTAATTACATCTTGATTATTTTTGACAAAGACACATTCAAAACCTCGAAGTAAACTCGGCCATTCGTATACACGAGAACGTTGTTAAATTGTATTGATTATTAACAACACATAACTTATTAAATGTATTGTAAGTTACTTATTACACTATACAGTTTACAAACAAACACACATCATTAAATATTAAGAAGTTGAAAGCAATACATATTAAACAAAATTACCTGTATAATTTTACAATATTACTCGTGTCGAATCGAAAAGTTGTGTACGTTTTATAATTAAGTCTATTAAGTTTTTAAGTGCTACTCAAATATCGAAATGGACGAAGAAGTACAAAATCTTTTTAGAGCGTGGCGACTCGAAGAATACATAGACGTGTTCAAACGTAAGTATTTCACCATAATTTCACATATTTTTTCTAGATATAATTAGTAAATTTTAAATAGGTACCTATAATAAAAACTATTATTACTTAATTATTATACATACGTATAGTGTTAGTGTTTCAGTTGTATTGTATAGTAATTTTATCATTTTAACCTCATCCCCATCGCCACATCGCATCGCTATATTGCCAAGTTTTAATAGATATTAAAAAAATCATGTTTTGTGTTTTCGCTAAAAAAGTAGGCGTTACAATTTGATATATTCTGTTGGTTCGTCCTGATTCCTAGCCTTAGGTGCTTGTATAAAGAAAAGAAGCGAGTTGCCGTTTTAAACCATTGTCCATCCATAGTCTACGGCGTAGACTACGCCATCTGCGCTTACATGTAGATAGGTAGGTATTAGGTATACGAACGCGTACGCACAGAAATAAACAGGTTGAAATTTGTTGAGAACCAGGTACTAGTTAATTGACGAGATATTATTATGACTTCTCAGTGTACGATATAAAACATATCTACATATAAATATGTACATACCTATTTAGAAAATATTAAATATTTTAGTGAACATTAATAAAGGAGTACCAACCTATATGACGTTATATTTTACTACTACATGTATAAATTATACGGTCTATTTTCGGGTAATTCATTTTATTTTACGTAAATAACTTGCTCGAAAAGTCGGGATAAAAAACATATTTAAATAAAATAAAATAAATTACGCGACAGTAATAATAATAATCTCAGACATTTCACACAGCGCCATCTAGTCCCAAAGTAAGCAGCACAGCGCTTGTGTTATGGGTACTAGACAACTGATATACTACTTATATACTTTTCTTTTGTAAATAAATACAAATTATACATAAACACCCAGACTCGGGGCAGACCCTATATATGCATATTATACATAAACACCCGTAGACCCGTATTTATATAATAGTAAAATATGCACAAGTCGTGAAAATTTAAAAACATTAACGACATTATAAGTAGGTACCTGTAGACCTTGCTTGTTTAAATAGTAATATGTAGATACCCTATAGTCATATACTTAGAAAAGATAAATATTGTTAATTATTAGGTATATCCTCTTAGCCTAGGTGATTTATGTAAGTAATAAGTATATTTGTAACGTGAATATAGCCTTAAAATATATTATTTTGTATCAATATTTATACCTATGCCAATAGGTCTAGCTATTAACTCTTTACTAAGTAAAAAAAAACAAAACAGAAAAGACTATTACTTAAAATTTTCATAATTACATAGAATTAGGTATATTAAACGAAACTTGTTATATTTACGTTTAAGTACATCTATATGATATCATAACAAGCCGTTTCCCGCCCGCTTCGCTGAGCGAAGTGAAAATTTTGTACGTAATAGTACATTTTGGTTTGAAAAATGGTGAAGGGTCTATGGAGCTCAAAAAATAAGTAGCCTATAACCATCTACAATTAATCCGCGTCGAATGGTCATGGTCCCATGCCCATCGGTTCGGTAGTTTTCAAGTTTATCGCGGTCAAAGAGAAAAAACTTTCATTATATATGTATGGATATGAGATATACCTACTTAGCTTTATTATTTATAGCTATATGACGTGAACATGAATATAACAAGTTTCTATTAGTTTTTTCTATTAGTATTCAAGTTTTTATTAATAGTCTCTAATGTTTAGCCAAGATATAGGTATTAAGTAGTTTATGGGCCGTTGAGTTGAGCGTCCGTAATTTTTTGATGAACAGCGGGGTTATTCACAAACGTCGGAAACTCAACTTTCCGTATCCAACAGGAAACTTTTCGATGATTTTGTGTAAACGCTATTCACAAATCTGAAACCGTTCCGAAACGAAATGATTTGACAGTTCATTTCGGGACGAAACCTTCGGATGCTTCCGACGACTTTTTAGTGTCGAAAACTTACTAGTTTTTCTATTTTTTCAGGATTTACAGCAGCTTTTAAATCATAGCCTGGAAGGCAAAGGTTTATTGAATAAGAGTATTTCTTTGGATAATGCTGCCCGACAGCGAGTAGTGAGATTCATTGGAACGTTTATTTTAAGTAATCGTCCTGAATCTGTAATTAGAACTTCCGTTTATGTACATGTACATAAGATTGTTACAAGCATAGTTTTAAGATATAAAATTTGTATACTTTTTTTATTTTCAAGAATTGTAATTGTTATGTTTAGTTTAAAAAAATTGTAACAAAAATAATTTTAAATAAAAAAAATATTTCGACTTTATTTAATTTTATTTAATTGTGTTAATAATAATAATTGTAGGTAAAATATCTACGTTGTAATGTATTTTATTAATTTCAATTTACTCGGTATCTAGGATTTTACTTAATAGCTACATCCAGTATCATTGGTATGTTTAGTCAATTTACTTCATTATTATGTTAAACGTACATTCAGAACTTATTAATTAGGCAGAAGGATAAGGCCAAAAAATGTACCATACTGCAAAATAAACTTTTAGAAATTTAACAGAATTTTTTAGAAAGACTATAGTTTATATACACACTTGTAACCTTTAAAAAATTAAGTAAAACAAAGAAATTCTTTTATAGATTAAAATTCAGTTAATACCTTTTGAAGTATTTTTTGCGTTATGGACATACTTTTATGACCTTATCCATCTACCTTATTAATCAGTTCTACATGTACGTTTAATATGATTAAAAAGCGAATTGGTTGAAGATACCAATTATACTACCTGTGGCTACCATGTAAAATCTGAGATCCATTCCGGATACTGAGTAAATTAACTAAAAGTACAGGAAAAGTAGGTTATGACTACAAAGCAAAACTACAGAGAAAATAGGTTAAAATTACAAAGCAAATTGTATATAGATACTAAGTAAGCTCGCTGTAGCTACCGAGCAAATTGGCTAAAACTACAGAAAGAGTCTGTTAAGACTACAAAGTAAATTATTTATAGATACCAAGTAGGTTGGCTATAGCTACCCAGTAAGTGGGTTATAACTACAGAAAAGATTTGTTATGACTACAGTGCAAATTATATATGACTACTAAGTAGGTTGGCTGTTGTTACGGAATAAATTGGCTAAAACTACAGAGAAAGTCAGTTACGACTACCAAGCAAATTATATGTAAATATTAAGTAGGTTGGCTATAGTTACCGAATAAATTGGTCAAAATTACAGAGATATATTGGCTGTAGTTACCGAATAAATTGGCTAAAACTACAGAGATAGTCGATTACGACTACAAAGTAAATATCAAGATACTAAATAGGTTGGCTGTAGCTTCGGAGTAAATGGGCTTAAAATAACGAGAAATTTGTTATTATAAACTGAGTGAACTTAATTACGTCTTACAAACGTTACTCTGTAAATTTAATTAAGATTATTAGGTTGGGGTTAAAAAAAATTGTAACCAATTTATACGATTAATATTGATCAAGTAATGTTAGCAAACTTGGCGTCTGTTTTTAACAACAAACATTGCAGGTTCTATATTGGCTTTGTTGTTTTCAGCCGAAACTTGCTTTTTTACACGTGGATTTTTTCCGTGTAAAGTGATAGACATTCGCTCAGGAACTAGAAGCTTTCCATGAAGTCTATTACGTTTTCTTAATCACATAATTCTAATTATCTTGTTAATTCCTTCAATTAATCTTGATTTTG
The DNA here is from genome assembly GCA_907165235.1 of Zeuzera pyrina. Classification (NCBI taxonomy): domain Eukaryota; kingdom Metazoa; phylum Arthropoda; class Insecta; order Lepidoptera; family Cossidae; genus Zeuzera; species Zeuzera pyrina. The sequence continues at coordinate 19,818,135 of OU015624.1, forward strand.
TGCTTAAGGATTTACGAGAGTTCTGTAGAAGCAAGCTTAGTATTTGGGTTATTGTTGTAAGATTCATGTACATGTTGTGTAACTGAAGCAAATCCTTATTCGTAGGTTCACTCAAATTACGTAAAATAATTGCCTCGAAATGAAAGTCAGGTGGTGAATTATCGTAAAAACTTGTTTTTACGTTCTAAAAACTATCTCTAAAATCTTATAAATTCGCATGACCGCTCATAAGCATTGAAAGTCAAAGAAACGTAAATCGGATTTCAACGAATACTTCATTTCCCATACATTATAAAGCTTCAATCCTTACTTTTGTCTTGTTCTTTTGTTTATGTGAAACCAACAGTTTTCAATATATATACTGTTGGGCGAGGAAGGCGCTCATTTTTAATTTTATTTCTTTCGAAAGATTTCGAAGCAACTCGCTACGATCACTGTCATATTGTAGGTTTTATGTGCGTATACCTGTATTAACGTAGTCGTGTTATCTAGAACGTACACTGTATATGTAAAGGCAAGCAAGCAACATTGAACTTACTTTGTTAATTGTTCTATGAGGGCCTTGTTCTAGATTCACTTATAACATTTTCTTATTATACACTTTAAAATATTTCCTATTATGATGTATTTCTAAGGTCAGATCAAATATCGTCGATATAGTGCTGAACATCAAAGACCGAAATTTCATTTCTTCGTTTACTTCCGCAAAATTCCTTCATTAACAAATATAAGATATTTGAAATTGAGTTAGCGAGTAGTTTCAAGCTATTTGTATTTTCCCGTAATGAACGCGAATCTAAGACGATCGCCTATTTTTTTTTTATTTGTTTTTATTTACGTTTCATGCAAAAGAAAACAAAACAACGCGTTACATGCTCTAGTCGCCAAACTAGGATTCCCTGTATTGTGGATGACTAGTCCCTTAATGATAATACATATTATATTTAAGTAATACATGGGTAGGTGCTTATATCAAAGAATTACATTTCAATATCCATGCTTTCTATACATGCGTTCCAATTTCTTATACTACTTTCAAATTTTCTAATACAGGATATGGTACATGCTACTATTAATATAGTCCATGCTTACATGTGTCGATGGACCAGGTAATATGTATATCTGGTTGTACAGATATTAAGTTCAAGACCGGAGCGTTCGTTCCACCTATTAGTACAATAATGTCTGCAACTGCTAGTGAACTGTTCTCTACATAGTTGCGATAGTCATCAATGTCCGTTTCTCAGATTCTGCACTTCAAATTGAAAGAAAGAAAGTATTTTTATTTGCAATTACATTTCTCATTAAAAAGTACAATAAACTAAGATCTACAACTGAAATAAAAATACTAAAAACTAAAATGCAGTCAATAACAGAAAATGTATTGCAAAACGGACCCAACTTAGCATGAGCTAGCTTTACAGCCAGCGCTGATCTTCCGTTGGACCGTTTGGTGACGTCTCTGAATAAAGACACTAATAACATACATAAGTACATAACTATCCCATCTTATCAACTAATTAAAAACAGTGATGTGAAAAGTGATAGACTCACTCAAATTGAGTCCAGCCGTGCGATTCTCTAAAGCGAATTAGTCGAATTCACTTCTGAATCCGCGGTGAGATTGTCAACTGTGGACTGGTATTCTCTAAAGTCGACAGAGATAGTAGCGCCGCCTCGATGAGTGCGGCAGCAAGTCATTCCATCGTTAATGAATTTTTTGACATTTCGCTAAATACGATAATCTACTCTAAAAAAAAAATCAAATTTTATTTAACGTAATTATCTCAGAGAAGTCAAAATACACTAAGACGAAATATCGACTGAGATGTTTACTGTTAAAGCGATCCACGATAAACTCGCATCTAAGATCACTTCACTTCGCTCCTAGAATGTTTAGTTTAGAGAATTTCATTTGAAGGTCAAGTGAGTTCGAAATTCGAATGCGAAGTGGGGTGAATTGTCGAGCGAGTCTCGCTTGGGTGATTCGAGTTTTTACAGAATTGCATGGCAGATTTTCGAGAAATTTTTGTAATATTTTATTCACAACTTAACATTGAATAAATTCAAATCTTCGTACCATTCCACATTGGAGACGGAGGCGATTCCGATGATCACGAGTGAATATCAGTTTAACAGAAGAATTTTTGACTTTCCTATTTTAATGGCTCAACCAGCCCTATAATAACGATAGCGTAATTATATTTATCCTTATAAGTACCTGAGATCTCAGTCTATGAAACATTATCGCTTCGGTGATTTTTAATTGAAGCTCGAACAAATAAATACACAAACAGACAAAAATTCTGATAATGCTATGAAATTAGACACGGTTAAAAAGCTTATCTTTTTTATTTTTTCAGAAAATATTTTAAATACATACAAATTGACTGTTTGTATGTTTGTATTTAAAATACAAATTTTAAATACAAACAGCTCAGTTACAGTTTTATAATAGTATACCTCTAGCTACCCAGATATATGTAGATAGAAAATCCCAAAGCGATTCGTGCCGTTGTATCGGAAATACCCGCCTTAAAGTTAAATATTAGAAATGCTAATAGTATATTAGTTTTGAATTTTATTTACTCCGAAATAACTAAAAGTTCTTTATTAGTTAAGCTAGAGCAGAACCAGACAGTTTTGAATCAGAAACTTTGTTTATCTTGCAAATATCGACCCTAGTTACTGGTAGAAAACTACTTTATTAATTTCATATTCTATTTTATCATAACTACCTACTTAAAATCTAATATCTCTGTTCGTCTGAATATAACTTGCGATAAGTTGTGAAACAATATCAACAGCTTTTGGATTTTTGTCTGTGTTTATCTGGTTGTGGTTCGAAATAACCTGTGACAGAAAATCTAGATACTGCCGTGTCGGTAGTCATTAGGATTTCGATATTTAAAAGATGTATACGTTTATAACATTAATTAGAAGCACTTGTAGCATATGAGTATACTGGTATTTTGGTATCTAATATGATCTCTGAGTTTCAGAATCGTTGTACGAGGTGGAAGGGTGGAAGGGTCATCTAGTGAGATTCATATACTAAGCGTTTTTCTGTGCTTCTAAAGGTATAGGCCGATGGTCCCGCTATTGCTATAATATGGTAGTAGTTAAGCCAAATATAAATGTAATACTCGTAAGAACCTCATAGTATGAGCCAAAGATTAAGTCGGTATCCTCCGCGGTCAATGGGAGTAGGACCGTCGGTCATTTATCCATGCGACCCTTATGAGGACGGTAGCGAGCATGGGTAGCGCTGTCGTCATAGACTGTTGTAGATCGTAGTACTGTGAGGGTGTTGAAGGCGATCTTTGTTCTCTTGAGACACACTTCGACATAGCGCAAGATAGATAGGAGTATTTTGGACAACGTGATGAGGATGACCATCGTAGGAGTTTTAGTGAATAAAAGCTCCTCGTAACACAGTCTCGTCTCTAGGGGGCTGGGTGTGCCTTAGTGAAGGTTTCTCTTACGTCATAAAAAAAGCTCAGAGGCTGTTCTGTAAGCAGTTTGAAAATTCTGACAGTAGGTCGGCATATTGTATAGATTTAGGTGTTACCTTGCGGAAATCCAATTCATGTGATGAATTCCTAAAATCTTTAGCTATTTTCCGCTCAACTCCAAAAACCACCCATCGATACGTGCTTTGCTGTGCAATTGGGTGCTAGTTAGCTAGTTAACTGACCGATTCATTTCTCTGGAATATCCTGAGGATGCTTCGTTGAGAAGCGAAACACGTGTCAATTGGTGCAGGTTTTTGGAGTTGAGCCGAAAATAGCTTGTGGTTTACCCATGTGGTTTACCGTCATTAATCCGCACTGGGCCCGCGCGACAGATATGCTCTGTCTAATACTTACCTAGTTCGTCAGAAGAGGTGCGGTTTAGTATTTTGTGTAGGAATATTGATGAAATTTGAGATTCGGTTAGCTTCTCGAATAAGTTTGAATATATTATAATTTCTATGAGAGAGAAGTCGTCAGTAGTAGAGCTTTTAATAGAACAATACGTATACGTTTTATTATGCAGACGAAGAAAGGCTGAATAGTCTATTTTTACATGTGAGATAAACATTTCCCTGAACTATTTACTTTAATATAAAAGGAAAAGAGTCATGACGAAGAAAAACAGAAAATATATCCTTATTTATCTTGGGCTTATTTTGCGTACTCTGTTCTTGCGTAGATTATTTATCGAGCTACTTACTCAATGGTTATAGTGTAACGTATGTTACACATAATATGTTACACTATAACCACTGAGTAAGTAATCACTACGTTTTAACAGTAAATCAAAACATTGATCATGGTCCCAGGCGCTGGCAGAGCGTGACGCCGGAAGTATCATAGTTCTATGATCTGTCTCCTCCAATGCGCGGCACTTTGCCGTAAGTAAAAGCGAAACAGTAACATTGTTTCTTCACTCCGAATGGGCAAGTCTAATTTAATGTGTGTCAATCCACTTGTTCCCAATGTTTTAATATTAAGTATTTATGCAATCTAACATTAAATTGAGTATCAATTTTCATTATTATTTTCTTTTTTTTTCTTTTTTCATGGCATGGCGCACAGATTAGCGCATTTGCCAATGTCACGTATTGTATTAAGAATCGTTATCGTAAAACTCCTCCAGGAAAGTGATAGTAGACTTTACTGAAGTTTTGTAGGATTTCTTGGAAGAGTGCGAGAACTTCCGCTTCACATGATTATTTAGACCTACTTCATTCTTTTTACTTATATAGAAGTTTAAAACACAATATACTATCACTTTTGTACTTTAAAGCTCCCAAAAATATAAAAAATGAAAAATCTAAATAAAATGAAAACTTCACTTCTCCCGTTCCCGCCAAAAAGTCCATTTTCATTATTACTTATATTAAAAGTATTACAATAGTGTAAAATCATTCAATTGTTTATTGATATTCATTATTCGTTGTAAGTATGAAATTAAGCGACATACGTTACGTTGTTTACTGCATAAGCGTGAAAGTATATGTGAGCTAGGTGTGGCTCCTAAACCCCAGTTGAATAGAGTTTCCAGGGTAACATAGCCGAAGTATATTATGTGAGCTAGGTGTGGCTCCTAAACCCCAGTTGAGTAGAGTTTCCAGGGTAACATAGCCGAAGTATAATATGTGAGCTAGGTGTGGCTCCTAAACCCCAGTTGAGTAGAGTTTCCAGGGTAACATAGCCGAAGTATAATATGTGAGCTATTAGGTGTGGCTCCTAAACCCCAGTTGAGTAGAGTTTCCAGGGTAACATAGCCGAAGTATAATATGTGAGCTATTAGGTGTGGCTCCTAAACCCCAGTTGAGTAGAGTTTCCAGGGTAACATAGCCGAAGTATAATATGCGAGCTAGGTGTGGCTCCTAAGCCCCAGTTGAGTTAGAGTTTTCAGGGTAACATAGCCAAAGTATATGTAAGCTAGGTGTGGTAGGGTGTGTGGCTTTTTCAAGATCGAGACGCAGACCAAGACTGATTTCGTTCATTACTAACCCTAATAAAATACAGGGTGACTTTACAAAATATTTTAAAACGACTTTTGGTCTTTTATTGAACATTTACCGTATGGTACTTAATTTCATGTGAATATTTTGTGGAGTATGTCGTCGTGGAGTAGTAAGTTTTTTTGTATTGCGCTCACCAAATTGCGTTATTAAGACTTGGATTCCAAAACTAACAAAAATCGTGGGAAAAATGTTCTACAGTGCGTTTATGGTTAATTTCGGTGCACGGAAGATAAGTAGAAAACATAATTATCGCATTTAATTCGCATTTCATGGCCACTTTGCTTCAAATTATAGAAGTTTTTTGGGTTAATTTTTGATCCACTATTGCGGAGTAGTCCCATAGATTAGAGAAGTATATTATCATATGTGCCGTAGTTCTGATGAAAATATCGCGCGATGTTTATTTGCAGTACACGCTGACCCTTACATAGACTAACATTTTTTTTAATAATTTTATTAAAATTATATCATACTGTTATGCACTTTCTTATCATTCAGGCATCATTTATTTCATGTTTTCTAATGGATGCTCTAGCTTATACGAACAATTCATTCAAGAGTCAGAAATGCATCTAATCTAACATGAAGTAAAACATTGTACATAGTTACATCTTACATAGTACATTCACTATTGGTTTTATTTCGTTCAGGGTCACAGTTACTGCTTGGGTAATCGGAATACGGTTCAGGGCCTCCTAAATGTAAGGGGATATATGGTTCCAACGGTAAAAAGGTTTAATAACTTTTCTAGGCAATAGACCACGACTTGACATTATGTGGTCACATTTTGCGACTTGTAAGTCCAAATACTGCCAAAAGTGGTATCAAACTTTTCCTTCTACGTCGAATGGGAAATGGTGTGATATGTTACAAAGGTCAATAAGGTTAACTAAAGTGGTGTCGTGAGAGTGCACTCGATCATAGCCTCGGAGCCTAGGGTGTCTATAGTTACGGTCCTGATATGAGTTATCGCGACAACTTGTAATTTATATAAACCGTTGTGGTAAAGACAGATATGTCATTTTTATCGTAATCGATTAGTTTTATATCTGGCAGTTAATCTCGCAAGTAATTTTACTTTTTAGCGTCAATGAAGGTATTGTATGAATTTATAATTCATTGACGGTTTATAACAAAATTCTGTTATATTTGATTTATGACTGGCCCGTTTGCGCAGTGGCATATGGATCTGCTTTCCAAGCTAGGGTCCCGGGTTCGATCCCCGGTCAGGTCAATTTAGGAAACGAATTTTTCTAAATTGGCTTGTAGTCTGGGTGTTACTGAGTTCGTTGTGTGGTACCCATAGTACACACAACGAACAAGTAGTTGCCTGGAGTATTATTATTATTTAAAGTTTGAAATGCTCTGTTTTCATAGTGTATTCAACACAAAGAACTATTACGACTAATAATGTTGCGACGGTTGCTAATTTTTACTGTAAAAGAATACTTATATTTTATACATTTTTTCTTATCAGGATAATCTCGAAACATTTCATGTTAATCGGTCTTGTTAATAGAATATAATATGTCGTAGAGAATTATTTTAAATTCTGTGTTATAAATTGTAAATATTATAAATTCTGAAACTACGTAACCATTCTCTTTCTACTCAATGTTATTTCCTATTTTTCAACAAGTAATAAATGTCCGCATTTCCAAGAGAGGATTATACATACATACATATTTATCTTCACGAACTATCTCTAACGGGGTAGTAGTTAGTAGTAGTAGTAGAGAGAGGATTATGACATTTAGAAAAGCATAATTCAGAAATTATTGACTTAAATATAAAGGAAACTTTAAAACCTGTGTATCGTTTTTGAAGACAGGTCCTACCCCCAGTGCCGGTTTTAGCAATTCCGGTGGGCAAGATTTCTAAGGCGCCACTTCACTACTCTCCAATTTACACATGTTGTGGAAAAAAACAAAGACAAAAAAAAAATACGCTGTGTGCTTGTGATCACACGATAGAAGTGAAAACATTTTATCATTTTTCAATTTTAAAATATACACCCGGTTCAGCGCGACCGACCCAATCGTGACAGTTGTTCCGTTCACTGTTCAGAAAGAGCGCAAGGTGCGCCTAAGTAGTTTTCACTTCAATTACAAAAACAAACGTTTATTTCGATTGAATTTTTTTACATAATTTTGGCGCCTTTAGCGCCTCTTTAAGTCTGGCGTCCTTGGGCGATCGCCCAACCGCGCCCTGCCCTAACGCCGCTATTGCCTATCTCACATCCTTATGTGCACTGAATTTCTTTGTTTATACTTTAATTAGGTACATGTAAGGAGTGCTATTTTTTAGATATATTCTCTACACCATTGTATAGCGGTTAATAGCATACACCTACCTTCCAAACATCTATATATAGTGTCAATTGTCACTGAGTAAAATGACTGTGACATACGGACAGATAGACACACAGACGGAGAGGATAAAATTGTAAGGTTTCTATTTTTTCAATTTGGCTGTGGAACCTTAAAAATTTGGTCAAACGAACCAATCAATCGTTCATTGCACACAGATACAATCATGTAATTTTCGAACGATTTAATTTCATACCACGCTGTATCCCTAACGGGGTTGTCAGAGAGGACGGAACGTCAAGCTTCACGGTCCTTACATACTTCTTTCGCTTCCTCAAATCTCATCATTCTCCTCACACATTATTGCCTAGGTATGCGAATGCTTTTGACATTTCTGTCAGTTAACTATTGGCTATTTGATCTTCATTAGTCAACTTTGGTCTTCCTTGGCTTCTTTTACCACTCGCTCTCGCTCTATAGATTTTCTTCGTCAGTCTTTGTCCGAACCATCTAAACATTAAATATACACAAATACTATTCGTTTGATGTAATAGTGGATGTAATAATGCATAATAATTAGCAGCTATGAATATTTTATTAATGATAGTTGATATTGAGAACCTGTTTCAACGAACGTTGATGTATTGAAAAACATTATTTTGATGCGAACCTTTGATTATATTGATTACTTTCGATGATACTGCACTGCGGGAATATTTTCAAGAATATTTGATTTGAATTAATGGATTATGATTTAATATATATAATTGTAGGGCTCAATTCGAAATTCTTAATGCTGGTCCCAGAGTGCCAGACAGAATGAAACGGTCTTTACAAAGATGTGCAAATGCCTATGTATGAGAGGTGATTTACAAATATATATGTATTTGTACAATATTTCATATTTTCGCAAATATTTCGTTTTTATTTAGACTGCTCCTATACACTTGTAGAGAATTTTAGTGAATTATGCGTGAATCGTATTAAAATAAAAATGCGATCGTATTAAAAATGCTTTCTTTGTTTTGTAAAATCTCATCACAAAATATTTACGACGCGTGTAATATGTCGTTTTTTACAGCTACGTTGATGTTAAATATTTCCAAAAATATTCTTAGAAATATTTGTACATATTTGTAATCTGTATAAATACATGTCTGGGATCGGCTTAAACCATCGGTTCAATGACACTTGACGATAGTATTTAAGAGTATTTAGTAGATTGTATACTAAGGGAGTAATTTAATAGTTTTATATATGACGAGGCGCTAAAGCTAAATCCAGAGCCATTCCAGAGGGGAGAAAAGGATTCTAGGGTAGAATCAATACACTCTACTTTTTATTCATTTCTATGAGAACAATAAATGAGACGTTATACACATGCTAAAGAAGAAAAAAAATTAAATTCTTTAGTCGTTGACTGCCGCCCAGTAACATTTTGCATGCAATATTTTCATTTGACTTCTTAGCTTGCATAACATAATGATAAACATAAGAATCAATTCGTATTCTTAAATCAAACTCATTTCTGCCCTCTATGAAATTCTTTATGCACTTATCGAAGAACCAATCATCATTTTTCAAATAGCTGGAGTTGAAAATGATTTTTCAGTTTATTGATTTAACATGCGATCGTGATGATATGTGTAATTCCAAATACGTATGAGTGAGATGCAGAATATGGTATAAACTATTTAAAACGATCCAGTGCGTTGCGAGTTCGTCTCGTGCACAGCCGACGATATTATTTGTCGAATGTTACATCTAAAGATTTAAATTTAGGTAATCTTTAACATCTAAGACTTAAGGTAAGGCTTTACATTTCTTAAAGTATTTAAAATTCTAGGTCCAGTAGTTTCGAAGATAAGAGGGGAGGGGAAGACGAGTCGTGTTTGAACACCCGATTTGTTCTTTCTTTAATTATCAAAGAAATTTTACTATGTTAATCAGTGCAACATATTATGTAGACTAACGAAATGTATCGTTATGCCAAACAACTTTGTGCGTCATGTAGTTTTCGAGTTGAAAATTGAATGTGACAGACGGACAGAGTGACCTGTAAGAGGGTTTAATTTTTCCTCTATAGGTACGGAACTCTAAACAATAAAAAGTTAAAAAAAGAAATACGACGGCTAAAAAAAATGAATTAAAAAGGAGAATAAAAACCAAAATGAATTAGCTGCATAGAAAATTATTTACTTTCCGTTTGAAATGGTCACGATTCTTAGCTTTGAGGGTGTAGTTGGTAGATATTAGAAAACTGTGGTGTATTATATGGAAATCATGCTATTAGACACCTCTGATCAACTTATGATGACGTTGCCTCCCACTCAAACTACATCCTTAGTAACGTTTAGTCTCAGAATCTATTTTAGAAAAATGAACTTTCTTAATTGACCTAAAAAGGACTACACCCAGGAATCTCGGCTTAGAAGACAGATGTTATCAACCTTGGCGTTTTAACGGCTAACTCGTTTACATTCTAAAGAAGTCGCGCCTCGCGATTTCACCCGTGTCAAATTTGGTATTTTTCCTATATAAAAAGTAGCCTAGATTACTCTCTGAAAAGTTCTCAATCTCTCATTGAAAGTTCCGTCAAAATCGGTCCAGTCGTTTTGGAGATAAGCCCGGACAAACGTAAAAACAGACAGACAGATAAGGATTTTAAAAAAGCGTGTTTGGGTTTTGGTTGCTTGCAAATAGCTACATAACTTGCTTACTTTAAGAAAAAGCTATATAATACGAGTATTTATGAGGATTGAAATTAAGAAAAACAAAAGAATTACTTTATCCACTCCTTTACTTTCAAAATATTTATAACATGTATTTAAGTACAGCATAATATAACACTTCCAGAGGTCAAAAGCCACGTTTCAATGTTAATCAACTTATTAAGGCAGATTTACTTTGAGTCAGTATTTGACTCAATGTAAATTTGCCTTTACATACTATAACTTATATTTTGCTATTGAAAATAAAATATTTCTCTGTCGTTAAGTGGTTGCAGTCCTCTTAAGTTATGCCGCAGTGGCTCCCCATTCGCTCCGAGCATGTTGAAAATAGGTTTTATAGTTTCCTGGAATAATTATTTATTTGTATTATGGTTATACCATTTAAAAGCTGTCTAAAAAGTCTTTGTAGAGATTAGAGGTTCATGGATAGGAATCGAATCAATTTTCTAAAATTGAAACTGTATTAGGAATGTCAATAAGGAATTAATGGTACCTAGATTGTTGTACCGAGGAGCCTAAAATACTTTAAGTATTATTGCACGAGTTATCTCATAACTAATGAATCATTTTAGTTAAACACGAGTCGTTACGAGTGTATTAATGTAACACTGTGAGGTATATAACCTTGGTACGACTTTTTGGCGGGAACGGGAGAAGTGAGGTTGTCATTTTATTTAGATTTTCTATTTTTTACATTTTTGGGAGTTTTAAAGTACAACAGTGATAGTATATTGTGTTTTAAATTTCCGTGTAAGTGGAAGTAATGGAGTAGATCTAAATAAACATGTGTAGCTGAAGTTCTCGCACTCTTTCAAGAAGTCCTTTGAAACTTCAGTAAAGCTTACTATCACTTTACTGGAGGGGTATAGTAAACTATAGGAAAAAACGAATTTACTTGTGATTCTACTTATTGACATTGGCAAATGCGCTGGTTTACGCGCCATGCTATGAAGAAAGAAAGAAGAACATTGTTTCTTGAAAAAAGGGCGGGAAACTTTGTTTCCCTTACTTTCGACTCATATTACTTGGTCAATGGCTAAATGCAATCTGCGAAGCCAAAACAAAGAGAAAAAAAAAACCTTGGTACTTTTCTGTCAATTACTTACTGAGGAAAAAATAAAGATGAAAATTAAAATAACTGGAAATAAATGTAACTAAATAAATCGATTTAAACTAAAAATATGTCTCCAATAACGACTTTATATTTTATACGTTTTCTGTTTCTCTATGACTCTATCTCATGACAAGTCATAATTATGTAGAAAACAGCTAGTGCCAGTATAATTTATACTTCCTAGCACAATAACTAACTCTTCACTGAAACCTTGGAGCACTCAACCTATAGAGACGAAATATCAGATCATCTTATTCACCACTGCTCAGTTTATTTACACTAACAAATATCAACTCTTGCTCGCATTAAGCAGTACATAACCAATACTGGACCTGCGTTACATCTCTAAATATTCCAACAGATATTTAAATATTTATGTAATGGATTACTGTTCTATTCGGTGGTGTGGCAAAAACAACAAAAAATCAAATTATAAAACAGAACGCAGTAACCGCAACAGTGTTTAGACCTAAATTGTTTTCATATAAAATAAATGACATTGCCACTCTGTAGGTTGAGCGCTCCGTGACTGTAACATACATTCGATTCTTAATTTATTATGAACAGTGCCTAATGAGGTATAATAGTAACGATAAATTACTTTATATAGAGAAAATGAAGACCAGAGAAGGGAAAGGTAGTACTAGTTGTCAAGAAAAGGATGTTGTATAGAATCAGGTGTTACTTTGCGGAAATCCGTTACGGATACGGTCAGCTTACCAGCACCGAATCTGACCGAGTCCGATCTCTGGTATATCCTGAGGATGCTTCGTTGAGAGGCGAAACACGTGTCGATTGGTGGTTTTTGGAGTTTGAGCGGAAAATAGCTAAAGATTTTAGTAATTCATCACAAGGAAAGGATGGTCGTAACCAACCGCTAATTTAAACGATATTTAGGTCGCAGCCGCATCGTAGCCCATAGTGTACCGTAGTTCTAACTGGCAATTGAGTGATCGCATTCAGCGTGTTTGTGCATCAATGACCACAAGAATTAAGTTTAGACGTAAAAGCATAATAACAAGCCAAACTGATACGACGTTTCTCACGCGACTATATGTTTTGTTTGATTGAAAATAAAGTTAATAACGTTTGTCTACCAATTTAAAATTCGCTACGTTAGATCACGTGGTATTTTTCTTGCTAATGTCAATCCTATACATTTGTCATTCTATTGTACTAGCCTTTACGACAATGAGAACCTAGTCTAGAGCAGCTATTATATTAACGATATTAGTCGATTCTCATGATATAATATGCACAATATGTAGTGGCTTAGGTTGGGAACCGGTTGTGTAGTGGTAGGTGTGTGAAGTGGCAACATTATTTTGTAAAAATAACGTATTTATCTGTGAATATAACTATCTGTGAGTTGTTCCAATAAGACCTCTGTTAAAAAAACCCTAATATGAAATTAATAAAATGATTTATCTAAAACTGTGTTTCAAACAATAAAATATATACTTGAAATAATAACATAATAAATTTAATAATTTTTTAGATAATCACATTAATCATAGCGTTTTATGTTTCTTCGTAACTCGATATAAAAGATACAATAGAAATCAATCTATACATATAATAAAATCGTAGACTTTCTGAATTTATACATTGAAGATTTTTATAAAGGAAATCAGTGAGTGATGTGAACAATAAGTAATCTGATATATAAAAAACAAAGTTTGTTTGTTTGTTTATATTTTATGGGCTGCCATACCGTTTATCTGATTCCGATGACATTTGGTATGGAGATAGCTTCAATCCTGAGGAAGAACATGGGCTATTTTAAAAACAAAAAACGCGGATGAAGTCGCGGGCATCAGCTAGGAGAATATAAAGAACTATTTTTAAATTTTTGGCTGTTTGTGGATTTGATTGTTCATTTGTAAGCGCATCGCGCAAATACCACTTATTGAATTCAAAATCTAATTTCTGAAAAATGTGAACCTTCTGACTAACATGAAGTGTTTATTTTTAACCGACTTCAAAAAAGGGGGAGATTCTGTGTTCGTCTGCATGTATGTTTTTTTTAATGTTTGTTCATCGATAACTTCGTCAATTGTGGTGCGATTTCGAAAATTTTTTTTTGTTTGAAAGGGTATATTCCAAGGAGTCCCATTTAAATTTCATCGGTATTGGAGCTTGGATTTCGAGGATACACCAAATAATGTGACCTGGTTAAAATCTTTGTTTATAATAATGATTCTCTTGTATATCGTTGCGCTACAGAATTAGAAAAAAGTTAATTGTAATTGATGATGATGAGATTTGAGGAAGCGAAAGAGGTGTGTAAGGACCGCGACTCCTGGCGCTCCGTCCTCTCTGACTACCCCGTTGGGGATACAGCGTGAAGATATGTTATGTTATGTTAATTGTAGACGTGCCCTAGATATTTAATTAGGCAAGGCACCATACGTGAATACATTGCCTTTTTTTTTCTTTATTTATGGGGTGGCGCACAGTTTAGCGCATTTCCCAATATCACGTATTAATAAGTAGAATCACAATTCAATTAGTTTTTTCTTATCGTAAAACTCCTCCAGTAAAATGATAATAGGCTTTACTGAAATTATAAAGCACTTCTTGGAAGAGCGCGAGAACTTCAGCTACACATGTTTATTTAGACCTACTCCATTCTTTTCACTTATACAGAACTTTAAAACACAATATACTATCACTTTTGTACTTTAAAACTCCCAAAAATGTAAAATATAGAAAATCTAAACAAAATGTCAACCTCACTTCTTCCGTTTCCGCTAAAGTCTACATTGCCTATCAGTTTTCTATAGTCAGTAATGACTACAGAAAACTGACTAAGTGCGTGTCGGCTAAGCATTAACTTAGGGATCTGTAATAATTCTGCCACTATAAGTTTAACTTAACGCGCCAGTAGTCGCGCATGGGTCGAAACGACCCAGAGGTGCGTTATTTGATCCATAATTCTTTTGTTATTATTATTTTCAAGTGCCACGCTAGGTACCTTCCAGTAGTTTTATAGCGCACCCGCACACTCCACCTCGTTCATGAAGAAAAAGAAGAAGAAGTCTAAGAAAATGAAAGTGAAGCCAGCTGATAAGCCGATGGAGGAAATTTCACTATCTCCTTCACCAGAGCCAACCGCTACCACTACAGGTACCACACAAGAGAGGAAGAGAGGAAACACGAAGCCAAGGGCTCCCATTAAGGGCCGCCCGGTAGAAGGAGGGGGGAGGATACTCCACTTAGCCCTAGCAGCCCTGTTAAGGATCCTCGAAGCCATAGCTTCAAAAGAAGACCTGTTTCCTGCTGTCGAAGACATCATGAAGACAATATATGAGTTCCAAACTACCTACAGAAGCCGAGAGACCTAAGGGCCTCTTCATACAGGAAGCTGATCCCTCGCTCCGACCGGACGGATCCCCTCAACAGGGGAAACACCGACGTAGAGGAGGCCACCTCGTTCATTTCACCTGCGGCGTTAGAACAGGATGGACGTGTCAACTGAGTATGGGTCGTTTAGACCATTGTGCGATGTTTCATGACATGTATGAATTTTTTTTATTGTTCAGAATGTAAATTATGTGTTTTTTGTTTACAGAATGTCTCTCAATCGCTTAGATACAGCCAGTATTGAAAAAATACTACAGGAAGATGAAATTGAAGGTGAAGAAGTTAACGAACATGATTCCAATTCTTGTCAAAGTTCAGAGGAGGAAACTGGTGAGTTTGTGTCTTTAGATCCAGTAACCACACCTGATGATTTGTTTCAAAGAAGAACCGATCTAAATAATGTACCATTATTTACATACGTCAAGGATATTATCTCTCTAAAAATTGTGCAGTAAAATGGAATACACTAAGGTTAAATTAAAAAACTATCAAGTGTGAGTTGAACTCGCATGAAAAGGATTCCGTACTATTAAATCATCGCAATACTTTCTAGTTTTTCAGTTCATCGAATGTACGGAACCCTAAAATATTATAATAATAATAATATACTCAGACATTTCACACAGCGCCATCTAGTCCCAAAGTAAGCAGCATAGCGCTTGTGTTATGGGTACTAGACAACTGATATACTACTTATATACTTTTCTTTTGTAAATAAATACATATTATACATAAACACCCAGACTCGGGGCAGACCCTAAAACATTATACAAAATCATCAGCAAAATATTTTTTAACGGATTTTTCCAAATCACGTCGGGGTTGTACGAGTATGTAGTCGTAGATAGGCTGGCCACTAATAAATACGTCGAAGGACTGAAACTGGTATTCATTGATAATCATCGCAGTTGACTCTACTCACCCCCATTGTGGAAAGATGCGGAGATTTGAATTTATTCAAAGCTAAGTTGTAAATGAAATGTCACAAATATTTCATGAAGATCTGGACCTCAAGGTGATTGGACAATCTTAGATACAAACATTGATGATTTTGATCATGTCTTTGATCATGGACAGATATTGCCCTAATAGGTGTAACAAGCCCTTTGGCTCTTTATGAACGTGAGAATAGCTGTATATAGCTTAATAATAATAATAGCTTAGACACAGCTGGCCAGTCAGGTGATCTTTTTTACGTCAAGCATTTACTACAGAAAAATATACAGAAAAAGGACGACTCACAAACCCAAAAGAATGCAGTTATTTTATTTCTGTCAGTGAAGTAACTCAGTGGAAGTAAACGGATGTCCATTCTGAGCTTAGAAATATGTACCTACATAATAGAAACATTGTAAATTGTGTAATAAGGACAGCTTTTGGGTGAATCTAAGAGATTCATCTCTTGCATCCATTTGGCTCTCATCCATTTGGGTGCCTAAAGTTTTTGTGATTATGCGGATGTTCGTCTGCTTTAAGTGTTTGTTAAAAAAGTCACTTTCGGAGTTCACATACTGTTAGTGTTGATCTGCAAACCGTTCCCACAGCTAGCTAAGCATGGCATGGTTAATGTCGACACTTAGCTCTACATATGTAAATATGTAGGTCCTATACGTGCTAGACAACATGACTACGTAACATAGTATACATGCACATATAAAAGCCCTTACAATAAGACAGTAAACAGAAACTAATTGTGAGCTTTGATTTGATCGAATTTGATGTCTGTGTGAAGACAGAATGAACCCTGGGTAAGGACATAGGCCACTTTTTTAAATTCCACGCGGACGAAGTCGCGGGTAGCAGCTAGTATAATACTAATTGCGTCAAATACCTTGTTAAAAGCAACTACGTAAGATTGATTTCAAATTTATAGGCCTAAAAATTGTATGTAGCGACCCTAGCGCTTACCAAGCTTACACGTGCGTCCCCGTCACATGCCTAAAGCTAGGTACGTGGTAAATAGTTTCAAGGTCAGCAGCTGTTTCCCATACTGGTTTATTGTATATTCTGTTTTATATGAGTCGCATGATATAAATGTACACAGAATGCCTATAACAGAACAGGATATTATTAAAACGAACAAGTTCAGAGACATTTCTTTCTCCTACTTTAATGAGAACATGGAACGTTTTTTACATAACTTTTCGAGGAAAAATATATTAGACAATTTTTCAATATTCCCTAATATGGATAATGTTCAATGTTACTTGTTAAGTTAGTACTTATGTTATGTTTTTTGAGCTTGTTATAGGAATAATAAGAATTCAACAATATTATGTAAATGTAAATATTAGTGCACATATTATCTTATAAAAATAATTTCAGCAGTAAAATGCACACAATATGTTATTTAAAATTATCTACATAATATCGCTCGTATACTTACATACATTAATTTATGTATGTATGAGTATGTTTTTAATTAAAAACGTTTCACAGAAGTTCCTATTTATTTTGTAACAGTAGGGAGGCTAACTCGAATAAAGTCGTCAAATAACGATTTTCGTGGGACTGAGCAGTATTATACCGACAACTGGTATCGCCGTATTCAGTAGCGTTTCCTGAATTAAGAACGGTGTTGTCGATTTCTCAATTGGAAGAGGGGGAGCTATGACGTCACAAAGGTTACGATTCTTGGTTTAAATATTGTCGAATAATTCAATAACTACGCAACCTATTTGATGGAGAGAGGTGTCATATGATTGGTATTGAAATGTTTAACAAAAAACGTCTGACAATCCTAAGTTTAGATTCAATATTTAAATAGTTAGTACCTGAGCGACCGAGCTTTACTCTTATAACAAAAAAAAAAAACTTACCACATTTCAGGAATTGAACCTGCGCATTTCTGCGTGGTGGACATTCACTCTAGCCACTGTGCTATTGAGAAGATAAATTCTGTTGTAAAATTAGAAGAATTTAAAGTTTTGAAGGTTTAAGTATGTGAAAACATAGATAAAACGAATTTTTGCAGAATTGCGACCTGATTACTCGGCCCCTCAACCCCTATGTTGTAAATTTTATCGAAATCGCTTGAGCCGTTTTCGAGACAACGATATCAAATATATATACGAATATTGCCATTTTGGCTGAGTTAGATAATATATTCACACTGCCTATTAATAATAATAATATACTCAGACAATTCACACAGCGCCATCTAGTCCCAAACTAAGCAGCACAGCGCTTGTGTTAAGGGGTTAATGCGACCAAAGCACAGTTTGTTGCCAGTTTTTGCAATTTATTACCCATCTCTCCACATAAAACTCACATCTTCCATCTCTAGATTACGTACTCTCCAGATATACCATTTCATTCACTTGTTCTGGACTTTTCCATTAACACATATCTCACAGTTCGGCTGAACATCTTCTCTTTCACACACCATAACATTAGTTTTGTTCACATTCATATTCAATTCCTTCACTTCACATTTTTCTTTCATGCACGTGTCTGCAACTCTGCTTCTGATGTTGCTATGAGCACGCATCGTCAGTATATAAAAGACAGTTTACCACTGTGCCATCACATATCATACCACTTATACTACCTTTCAATATATGGAGGCAACCGTCCGAATACAGTATGAATAGCCAGGCAGACATCACGCAGTCCTGTCTAACGCCTAAACAGACTTCGAAACAGGGCGACATGTCGCAATCTATCCTTACACAGACTCTGTGGCCTCGATATAATGTCCTCACAGCCTGCAGTAAGGGGCCCTTCACGAGATATTCAGGCAGAAGACTCCACAATTTGTTTCGCACTACTGCTTACGAAAGCTTTTTCAAGATTCTTGAAAGCGCAGAAAACTTTCCGACCTATGGCCAGAAACTTCCCCCGCGATACCGCGGAGCGAGAAAATCTGGTCCATACAACCCCTACCGTTTTTAAAACCACCTTGTGCCTTCCACAAATATCTTTCAGAAATGCCTTTCATACATTCAGTCAATACCTTGGTATAGACTTTACTTGCTAAGCGAACTAGCTAATGCCCCTATAGCGTGCAGTCTAAAGTGGAACCTTTCCCTTTATAGAGACCTCCGGAACCTCTCTCTTCCAGATGTTTAAGCTCACACAAATAGTACATTCTATTCTTTAGTGACGTTACAACCATGTGGGTTATCACAGACACACAAGTATGTATGTAAGGATAGTGGTGAATTCGTAAATGGCAAATGTCTACAACAAGTGAACAAAATTGTATATTTGGGGAGCGTTAGAAAGGAATGCTTAGATGATTCGGGCACATAGAAAGAATGAGTGATGAAACACTGACGATGAAAATCTACAGATAGAAAGTGAGTGGTAAAAGAAGCCAAGGAAGACCAAGGCTGATTTATGGAGATCAAATAGCCAGTGTTAGCAGACGGAAATGTCTGTTACAGACTAAGGCGAAAATGTGTGAGAAGAATGATGACATTTGAGAAAACGAAAGAAGCTCTGTTCTCTTTGTCTACCCCGTTAGTGATACAGCGTGAAGATGTGTATGTATGTACGTATGTATGTATGTATGTATGTATGAATATCTGGAGCAAGAACTCAACAAGAGGTACTGACGCGGAACGGATATCAAATGAACCAACGAATGACGCGGTAAAAAAAAGTACAGTCATCCAGAGGTGAGTAGACATCCTACCTACATGCGCCATGCAGGTAGTTTGTCTGCTCACACAACCCTCACAGGGGCATGCAGCATGCCCCAGTCAAGACAAAATAGATGACAATCGCTTAATTTTCCGTTTTTTAAATATTTTATAAAACAATGCGAAAGTTTAAAAGTTTATGTAACGCCATTTGTGTGAAACTGTCGCGTGTTGGCTCTGCTCTGATTCGGCCGACCGTGTCTAGCGAATGAGCGCCCGCACTCACTTAATGCACAGCGTTCATTTAAAACTGTCGTAGTTTGTTTATTTATTACCTGATTTTAAAAATTAAGAGTGTACGTTAGAGATGAAAAACGAAGCAAGATTTCTAGTTGTACCATTTTTAATGAAATGGGCATTTTTACCAAGTTATTTAAACTATAAAAGATTAACATTTTTCAATTTTTGTTTTTTATTTAAATAACTTTTTAAATATTCAACCTATACTTATGATAGCGTTTTTTATTAGGCATTTTAATACCTGTCATATGATACCTCATTCATTCGAATAAGTTAAGTAGTTATTGAGTTATTCGACAAAATTTAAACCAAGAATTACCATCTTTGTGACGTTATAGTTCCTCCCACCACCAATGAAGAAAGTGACAACACCGTTTTTCTTACTCACGAAAAAACACTACTGAATACGACGATACCAGTTGATTGTATAATACTGCTCGGTGCCACGAAAATATTATTTTAATCACAGCCTTTCTCAAAGATTTTGTTCTGGTACTAGCTGTGGGCTGTGGCTCAGTAGGTACACACATCAACAAAAGTCTAAGCAACACGCATCATTTACAGAAACTGCATGTTTTTTTCTTAGAAAAGTAGATTGGTATTCAATCTTTTTTGTTCTCGGAAACATACACTGGCCGATTTTAAAAATAGAACCTTTTCGGTTGTGTTTTGTTTTCATTAAAATAAAAGCTAATTATTTTTTCCCGATTTCATGTGTTTTCGTTGCTTGATAAATTTGCTTGATAAATTTATCGCACTTTTATCATTTTATGATATACAGTTTTTAAAAAAATTGAGTGGTGAGTCATTTTTTATGTTATGGAACGACGTCATTTGACTGCTGATGAAATGCAGAGAGCTGTAGGAATGCTACAAGCGGGAATAAATCAGTCCCAGGTGTCTCGGCATTTTGGTGTCAATAGGAGCGTGATTTGTCGTATTTGGCAGCGTTTCGTTAATACAGGGGATCCTGCTGAGCAGCATCCAGGACGTGGAAGGAGTACAACTGCTCGACAGGACCGATACATACAACTAACTGCAAGACGTCAGCCGATGTTAACCGCCCGGGAGATAGGTTTAAATCTGCAATTCTCAAGCGGTGTTGTTGTTAGCTATCAAACCGTGAGAAATAGGCTGCATGAATACAGCCTACGAGCACGACGACCAATTAGGTGCCGACCTATACGCCATGGGAATCGCGCCCGTCGAAACGAATGGCGTAGGGAACACTTGACATGGACCCAGGAGCGATGCGATAAAATTTATTTTGTGATGAGTCCCGGTTTGGATTTAGGCCTGATACGAGAAGGGTAAGAGTGTATCGTCGTCCCGGAAATACTGAACGACTAAGATTCGTTCAGGAAGTGCACCCTTAAAGTGGCTCCACAGTGATGGTATGGGCGAGTATTATGAAGAGCAGACGAACTGAGCTCGTTTTTGTAGATGGCAATATGAACGCTGAAAGTTACGTTAAAGATGTCCTCGGGCCTTATGTTCACCCATTTGTACAAAGTATTGGCTCAGATTTCACGCTGTTGCATGGCAATGCGCGTTCGCACACAGCTCGGTGGACCAGAGAGTACTTGGCAATGGAAAACATACGCGTATTGCCGTGGCCTGCACAATCGCCAGACCTCAGTCCCATCGAGCACACATGCGACATGCTCCAGAGACGTGTTATAGAGAATCTGGACGGAGTGACGACAACCCAACAACTGAAAGACTTGTTAAAATTCCATTAGGACCGATTGCCGCAGGATCAGATAAACAATCTTATAAATCGCTGCTGACAAGTTTTAAACAACAGAGGCGGTCACACTTTGTATTGAATTACCAAATAATTAAAAAAATGTCGTTATTTAATTTTGTAAAACATGAAAAGTTTTATTTCGTTTTAACTTTATTTTACACTACGTATGTTACGATACACATATTGTTAATTACTGTGATTAAATGAACAATTGAATGAAGGATTTTGTTGCTTTAGTCACTAATGCGTCAAAAAATGCTTAGTTATTATTTATAAAAGAAATATAAATATATTACAATAGTAAAAATCGTTCAAAAGTTCAAAATCGTACATGTTGCTTAGACTTTTTTGATGTGTGTATTTTATGATTATTGTGAGTTATAGGTCTCGAGCTCATACAAAAATCCCATAGAAAAAAGTACTTTCAATTTTTTCTTAATTTCCTAATTCTTTAGGAAATTTTTCAAATTTTCTTTCCATAAAAGCCTTACTCGGACTGTAACGAATATGGAGAAAAAGTGAAACCAGTCCAGCCCTTCTCAAGTTGCACTTAGTAACGAACAACATTCCATTTTTACCCGACTGCGAAGGAGGGTTATAGGGTTTTGTTTTCGAGTGTATGTATGTATGTATGTTAGTATATATGTCGAATTTTAGCATATGAGGTGTCATTAGATTTGTTTTAATTGTGGGAGTGGCATAAGGTATAAAATTTCAATATAGCGCCCGAAAAAAGAAAGTAGAGGGGGAAAAGTATAACAATATGGGTATCAAATGAAAGGTAATAAATAGCAAATTCAAAATGTACATTATAACTAATGCAGTCGGGTTTTTTGTTTTTTTTTTTAATAATTTCTTGTTATTTATATAGATTTTATGTTATCCGACTGAGGATGGGTGATCAAGTGGCATTAATATCTTGCGTCTTCTTGCTTCGGTTATTTGCCATTACACATCAAGCCGTTAATCCTGTCCATTGCTATAATATGATTTTGTGCTTGGCAAGTTAAGTTTGGAGGTTTTATGAGCGGTTGGAAAATTAATATACTGGAATGTGAGAATTATTTGTCATTTTATGCACCTAGTTTCATACTTCGTGTACGAAACTAATATAAATATATAACTATATATAATATTCAGCTTTTATATTACTTATGACGTAAGTAAATAATGGTCGAGATTGTCGGGATTTGAGCAGACCAAACAAGTAATTAAGGACCATGATGCTTGGCGCTCTGTCCTCTCTAACTACCCCGTTAGGGATACAGCATGAAAATATGTTGGTATGTATGTTTGTATAGCGTTAATGCGACCGTTTTCTTGGATCTCAATGGTATCTGGCGGAAGGAACCCATTCTAAAGAATGCCTGGTAATACGCTGTCCGTTTGAACATAATTAAATTTAAATAAAATTAAAAAAAGGCCTTTAGATTATAATGTTCAATTATTCCCTTATTCTTGAGTACTTTTACAACTGGATATCTCTCAAAGCCACCACTACTCAATGTTAGTAATCCTCAAAAGTTCTTACCTGCAGACTATAGTCTGTTTGCCTTAGGTCTTAGGTACTAAGAAGAAACTTTATACTGTGACGTAAAACTGATCGTGCCTCGCTTTCACTCTATAAATAATTACCATATTATATGTAGCACCTATTACCATCATTTTTCAGATTTTCGGGTTTGGTTTCGTCACTACTTACTACTTCATTGTACGTCACATATTAACTTCATTGTACGTCATGAATAAAATATGCTTATAAAAATGTTTATATTATTTTATTATGAAGGAATATGCCCAAGAAGTGGTAGAAATAAGAATGAAATCAAGTACAACATTCATATTAATTTATCTAATACTTGACCCTAGAATCGTACCCATATTAATAAGGACGTAAACTGTATCCTGATTGCAAGTGTACCCTTTTGAATTAAACACATTTTTTACAAAAGCTAAAACTTTTATTAAAAATGTAATAAATAAATAATAAAAAAAATGTAATTGTTTAAAATGACTGTTAGTCTTCAATTTACTACGATACAATATTAAGAAAAGGAACTTTAAATACAATTATGGAAATTTCTTTAATTGCCATAATTGTATTTAAAGTTCCTTTAATTATTTGTGCTTAATTTTAAATTTTTTGTGCTCAATTTATGCGTTGCGTGTCAGAGCACATTGATTTCACAATTTTTGGTTTTTCGACCTAGGACATGAAACTTCCCATTTTTTGATTTTGAAGAGCAGGCATTTCGGATGCCCTTTTACCAAATGGTACCTTCAATACTTATTTGAAGATTAGTTGGTAAAGTTCGTTGTAAAAACGGTCTTCAAGATGGGGTTCAATGAGATAGATTGTAAGAGCCTTTAAATATGATACGTCTAATTCTGTGTATAGATCTTCATAGTTTCCACTTTACTCTAAAAGTACGTTTCGAATGTGAATTAAAAGTCGTCTAAAACAAATTACCAAAACAGTTTTTAAATCAATTAGCATAAAACATCAAGTAAGCAAAAAGTAACAATTAACATAATAAAACATTATCTAGCCACAGTTGACCGGCCAAAGACTAACCTAAATATGGTCTAAATTATTATATGAACTAAATATTGTTATAAATACTTGAGAAAAAAAAACGAAATTAACAAATATGTAAAACAACATGGACTGTTAAAAACTTACGTTAATCGTATCCTGGGGAACAGGTGTACCCCAACCAGCTCCTGTAACGTCTATACAGCCGTGATGCTTATGGCCTTGACATACAGGAACGCTCCTAACGCCTCTTAGAATACACGGAGTAGCGAAATAATTATTCGTTTAGGTTAAAAGTTATAACCGCTTTATTTTCATTTTTTTGATTTGTACTCCGGGGTACTGTTCTAGGGTTAAAGTACTATGACCTGGGTCATTGCTTTTGCTGTATAGTCAACACTAACCGTGTCTTCCGAAGCATAGTGACGTTCGATATAGATGTTTCTATATCGCCCATCAAGTATTGTTGCTTAACCTCTGTGTAATATCCACATAAACACCACAGTGCTCGAGCATCTTTCTTAAGTACTGTCTAAAATTCCTCCGGATAATTACTTAGATGAAGTAATAACAAGAGAATTAGCGAAACAAGAAATTCAAAATGAGGGTAAAAGTGAGCGCTGTAATATAATTACTTTGTAATTTAATGAATTAAAATATAATGTAGTAAGTTCTTTATTTGTGATCAAAGGTCGAAAGACGATTTAGGTCCTGAACGGAAGCTGAACGACATGTCTTTGACTGCGTTTTGACTTGACGAAAATAATCGGCAAGAATATTAATATATAACAGGTGGATTGATTGATTTGTAACTTTGTAAGTCGTAAGAGTCTAAACTCTAAAATGTAAGTTCCAGGTATAAAGTTGATTTTGCTATTTTATTATTAGTAGGTATATATAACGACATAACAATATTTATAATATATAGTTATTAACATAGTTTTTACTATATTTAGAATTACAAATATTAGAAAAATATAGATTTATAAACATATTAATATTACTGCAGACAAATATTATTAAACCTAAAGCTTCGATCACAAAAACCTAAACTTCGTGTTCTAATTTTGAAGTCGCATACATAAATAATGCTTCCGCTAGATTAAAATCTGATAGTAATTTAGGATTCCGTAGCTACAATTGATGACGGAATTCTTATAGTTTCGTTATGTCTGTTTGTCTGCCCGTCTGTCAGTATGATAAGTTGACTTATTCCGTCTTCATCTTTACTTTCGACCCAAGAAATACATAGAACGGAGCCATAATAAGTTGCTGCTCTTATCGCCGTGTGTCAAATGAATGTTTGTGTCTCTTTCTATCTCATTGAACGTAACCACGAGTAATACAGTTATCTATAGTAATTATGACAACCTTGCACTGTCATCGTGTCAGCTCATCACCGACTTCGGTTGGGGGAGCGCCCTCCGCGTTTCGTAGGGTCAAGTGGCGGTGGAGGGTAGTTTTAGCCGGTTCGAGTCCGGCACTACCCGGTCGCGCCCGACGTTCTCTCGTGAGGCGTTGGCGGCGGCTGGGTGCTCGTGCGGAGTTTCTGCCCTTCCGATAAACAAAAAAAAGACCGACTTCGCGTAGGTACATCACTGAATTTGCAAAATACTCGTAAATCTTAAGTCTTTCGGCTACTATTATTAAAAAAAATAAAAATATGTCATGTTCGGCTGTGTAGGTATTGTTGTACTGTGACTGTTACCTAGTCACGCACATTAGCAAAAGTAAAAAAATAAAAACGGACCCACTCTTAGAGCAAATGCTTCGTCCATTGTTATTCTTGGTCCTAGTCTTTACCCCTATAGTCCAACTTTTAATTCGGACTTTTTGGCAGGAACGGGACAAGTCAGGTTGACATTTTGTTTAGATTTTCTATTTTTTACATTTTTGGTAGTTTTAAAGTACAAAAGTGATAGTATATTGTGTTTTAAAGTTCTGTATAAGTGAAAAGAATGGAGTAGGCAGTGGTGGATTTACACTAAGGGCAATCGGGGCTAGTGCCCAGGGCGGCAAATTTTCTAGGGCGGCAAAATTTGGAAAGTGGAAAAAAATTTTTTTAGTGTTAATAAAAGTTCTCAATAGGAATTTTTTGTTCTTTTAATTACTCATTTATTATTTAAGAGAGAATTTAAAAAATTCAACTCATACATTATTTGTCGAATCGAAATTTGGTAAATCATAATTTTGGCGTCTTAAGGAAAAATTAACCTTCGAAATAATTTAATTAATTTATTTCTGTAGCTGTAACGAACTGTAGCGCAGAACGATCGTTTTCTTCTTTGAAAAGAGTTAAAAACTACTTACGTTCTACAATGAGTGCAAATAGACTTAAAAGCTTAGCTATTCTATGCATCGAATCGGACATAATTCAACGTTTAGATTGTGAAGATTTAATCGACCAATTTCCAATTCAGAAAGTCAGGCGTGTTTGCCTGTGAAAAAATTATTATAATATAATTATGAGTCAAGCTTAATGTAAAATTTGTAGTTCTGAAAACAATTATAATATAAAAATATTTTTTTATATTTATTATATTATTATATATATTATTATTTATTATATTGAGGTATATCGTATATAGTACATATAATAAATTATTTGCAATACATTAAATGTTTTAATTTTTTAAAAATAAGATATCAAATCTATATTTGAGTGAAATTTTAGTGATGGGGCGGCATTTTTTCCAGTGCCCAAGGGCGGCAAAAATTTAAATCCGGCCCTGGGAGTAGGTCTAAATAAACATGTGTAGCTGAAGTTCTCTTGGACTTGAACTTGGAAGCTCTCTTCCAAGAAGTCCCTATAACTTCAGTAAAGCCTACTATCACTTTACTGGAGGAGTTTTATGATAAGAAAAAGTTAATTTACTTGTGATTCTATTTATTAATACGTGACATTGATTTGCCAATATCACGTATTAATAAGTAGAATCACAAGTCATAGTGATAAGAAAGAGGAAAGTTTTCGGAATATTGGTTGTAAATCTCAATTATCTTATTTGTTTACAAAAAACATGCATGTGTTTACATGTTATGTTGTGCTCGCCGACTGGAGTTGGTATTTAATTATTTTGCATTATACTGTTACTATATAATTATTGAAGTGGTAGGGAAAGAGGTTAGGAAGGTGATAAGTGGATGTATCTTCCGTTTTGTGGCTGTACGGCGCCGGAAGCAACCTCCGACGTCCACCACCCTGAAGACTAACAGACATTAAAGATATTTAGTCTCTCTTATTTATACAATTTTGTCTATTAGCGCCGCGTATCGCGGTCAGTTCCCGGCACGTTTCTTACCTTGCCGAAAATTATAAAGGGCCCAGCACGTGCAGTGGTCGTGCCTAGCTGTACCGCATAATTATTTTTTAATTTTTAGTGCGTGATAAAAGCGCGTTTTATATTTTTTTCTGACAAAGCGGTAGCATCGATTATGTATGAATATTTGTAGCAATAAAAAAATTAGATAAAATAGTAAAAAAAGGAAAAGAAAATATGATGTTCATCTATTCGAATTATTTAAAATGTTATGGCGACGCTACAGGATCATGTCAGCACCAAATTAAATGAATTAAATGTTAGATTAGTCAATCCATTTAGTTGATTCAATATTGACTAGTTCTCTCCCTTGACAACACTATTTAAGCTGGCCACCTTATTTAGAACATCGACATAATGAAACGTCAAATCACACTATCGAATTAAAAGTTAGACAAAAATTACAAAATAACTGCTTTATTGGAGTCAATAAATAATTGGTGAAATATGCTCTTTTAAAATTGTAAATCTAAAAGTTCTCCCTCTAACTATTCAGAATGAAAAAAGAAATAAAGTCAGTAGTAATAGCTTAGTAACTTAGAAAAATAATTTCAAAAATGAACTTTCAATAAAAATTCGTTTGAATACGTATTGTTGTGCAGCTTTTGAGTTATAAGATAATATTTTCTGTTACAGGCTATTTTGAGTTTCTTACAGTGTCTTCGAGAAATATTATTAAATACCAAATTATTTTTGTTGCCGATAAAATGAATGTTGTGCATGCGTAAATGTTTTATTCCCCTCAAAATCCAACGAAGTAAGAAAGCAGGTAAATTGAGTTTTAACCGTGAATGTTCATCCCGACTCCGAAAATTTACTGCACATGGTCCGACACCTTCCTGGCCGTTTTTTCTCTTCACAACTCTCTTAAAAAATTGTGATTTTATCGGTTGTATGTGTTATTTAGTGGAAATGACTTTCGTACAATATTTATAATTAATTTAGACATCTTTCGTCGTAATTCCGCTAAAATTTGGGGTGATTTTTACTGAGCGAAGCAAAAGGAAATTGATCGAGTCTAAATTCTAAACTTTCCTGAGGATGCTTTGTTGAGAGCGAATCACGTGTCAATTCATAAATTTGAAATTTCGATGGCATATACGAGTAGTTACTTACAAAATAACTAAATTAATTAACTAATTCAGTATGGCTATTTACAGAGGTAATGGTGTCAGTCTGCTGGGTACCCTAAGCAATCTATCTTTCTAAGCGGCAATATGGAAGTAGTCTATTATTTAAGATAATGTTCAGTTCTAAGTTTGTAAACGACGCGACGCCTGGCGCTCCGTCCTCTCTGACTACCCCGTTATGGATACAGCGTGCAGATATGTATGTATGTATGACCTTGACCACTTTTTAAAACTGCATTCCGAATTATTAAGCAGATACTCGGGCTTGCATGAACAAAGAGATTGCTCATGTGTTATACCTAATCAATTTCGCACTTGCGTGTTGTGTATATCGACTTTAAGGGAAATAATTTTTTTATTTACATTACATTAACATTACCCAATTTCTGAAGTAAAAGGATATAAGTGCGTAAATAGGAAGTGGTCTCCGTACCTAATTCTGTTTGAAGCGATGTCTAATTAATTATCGATTAATTAATTATGTAGGGAGGGTGTTGGCTCTCCCACCATTTCAGAATTCCAAACCTACTAAGCGCAAACATTATTTCCATGTGTTGTTCTTTAATGTGTTAATGCCTCTATAATCAGTTTGAAAACTTTCTGAGCACGTGTTAAGGTAATAAATTAATTAACTTTAAAATGAATCTGCGAGCAGCAATAATAATAAAATAAAATTAAGACGAATAAGGAAGTTATGCAATTTATATTTCAAAAACGTTTATATTTAGAATTTTCGTGGAATACAGACGTATATATTTGTGGTATATAAATGAACTAGCGATCCGACCCGGCTTCGCTCGGTACAGTTTCGTTTTTTCAGTGACAACTATAACACATAAACTGCGAAAATAAAATAATATATGCTACCGTTGACATTTATCTAGATTATTTTATTTTACACACTACTTTTGCTACACGATTTTCATGTAACTCTAACGGATTAGCCAGCGTTTTCCTTGAAAGTGTGTTAGCGGCAAAAATTTTTTCCGACCTGATTAATACTCAGCTCTTATATTATGTGCTCGGGTAATTTAATATACGAAAATATTTTTGGAGAAATGCAAACGTTCACAAAAAAAACCGCACACAAATCCGTTTAGTGGTTCTCGAGATTAGCGCGATCATACTGACAGATAGAGAGAGACGCTTGTCGAGAACTTCCTTTTGAACTATGTACTACCATTCATAAATTCAGACAGGATAATAAAAAAAATTTTTATAACCAAAGATGATCGAGGTCTCGGGCCAAAAATTTTAATGGACGGAGCTTTTACGTGTCCATTTTTTGTTGGATCAAGGTTTTAAATTCGTACTAAAATGCGTGACTGGGGAAAGCTCACAGTGCAACAATACAGAGCTGAAAATTACATATTTTTATGTTTGTGAATACTAGTAGCAAAAACACTTAAGATTCACGAGTATTTTGGATGTAATTATTTCGTTACCGCAACGTTTTGTACGTCAAGCTGGTTATGAGCTGACACGAATTACACTGAAGTTGTAAAATTTACTATAGCTAACTATTATAGTCGTGGTTACGCTCCTTGAGATCTCTCCTCCAATGAGATAAACAGAGAGACATGACACAAGGTGATAAGAACGGCTACTCATTATGACTTCGTCTATTACTATTCTAGGTCCGAGATAGAGGTACTATGCAGCACATTCTAAAGTCCATGAATAAAGACTTTTTGCTTATTGTCTGTAGTCAATCTTAACTGTATGATCGACTGACCTTTGCCTTTTCCATAAAAAGAATAAATCGAAACAAAAAGAAACGGTTGTAGTCAAGAAGGAGTTTTAAAGTAGATAATTTACTGAACATAGCTAGTATATTTTACATTAGAATTTTGTGTACCTAAGCGTGTAAGGATTGGGAAATATTAAACACGTGAAACGAAAGTTTTCATGTTTAAAGGTACCTTGATTTCGGTTGCTCATACAGTATCACATTACTGGGATACCGATTTACGAAATAAAATATGATTGGTTTTCGTTTTCAATATCATTCTCATAAGAGAGAATTTGATTTAATCTATGATTGTGCGTGAAACATGAATCTATGATTGTGTGTGAATGTGAAGCGGAAAGTTTTGATACTATTTGCGAAGAAGAATGTTAGGAAAACGAAGTCAATAACACAGTATTTTAGTTACAGTACGGAAAGAATGGAATTCAATTTGCAATAAAAAACGGTTGAGTAATTCTCTTCGTTATCGTGAGGTTTCCCTTTAAGAACAGAAACTCTTCTTATCTCCTCGTGGGTGTCGTATGAGACGATTATAAGATTCAAAGTAACATTTAGCATGTGAAATACATTTCTGTAAATTGGTTAGCGGTTTTTACTAACTTTTATGTACAGTATTTGATAGCCGGCCCAATTCGTGCTGCAATGCAGCATGGCTCTACCATTTCCATAACATTAGAAGCTACCTTGCGATTATATGCCTATATAATATTATAGTGTACATATAAGTGATCATATTATTAGAGCCACAGCGTTCAGAACAAAGTTTTTGCACTTTCGCTATAGTAAAAACATGAAACCTGAAATGATTATTTCTTTAAAAGTTACTAAATGTAATTTAAAACCTTTATATATATCAAGGTTTTAAATTCCTACTGAAATGCGTGACTGGGGAAAGGTCACAGTGCAACAATACAGAGCTGAAAATTACATATTTTGATCGCGATAAACTTGAAAACTACTGGACTGGCATGGGACCATGACTATTCGATGCAGATATTTTTTTGAACTCCATAGACCTTTCATCATTTTTCAAACAAAAATATACTATTATGTACAAAATTTTCACTTACGCCCGGCGAAGCGGGCGGGAAACGGCTTGTATTTATATAACTATGGATAGTTTAGAATAATGTTCAGTATTTTATACTAGTACCTTTGGCAGCAATTACCTCTTCGACTCTTCTTGTATGCATTTGAAGCAATTTTTTTATACGTTTTCACTCCTGTGGCAAACTTCTACTAAACACTTTATTAGTTGCTGCTTGTTGGTACTGAGTTCCCAGGAAATTTCTCTCTTTAGCAGTTCCCAGAGATTTTCTATGGGATTTAGGTCTGGAGAATTTCCAGCCACTTTATAACCATAATTTGTTTGATTTCAGATATTTTGTGACTTTCTGCCTTGTAGCAAGGAACAGAGTCATGCATGAATAATAAATCACCACTTGGATACTATTCCTCAACTTGGGGGAGTAATTTCCAAGATTTGAATATATATAATGTTCTGTTTTATCATGCCCTCTACAATGTACAAGCGGCCAATGCCTTGGTTACTGATAACAGACCACACCATAATACTAACTGGGTGTTGCACTGTTTTTACTATGCAGTCATCATGATATTTGTCCCCATTACTTCTCCTCATCAACCTTAATTTATCACACAAAATCTGAATAAAAGACTCGTCAGAGAAACATATCTAAAAAATAGACAGGGTTTTTAATATCTTAAAAATAATAATAAAATGTTAAATAAAGGTTGGAATTTGTTAAAGACGATTGGATTGATTTATTTTTCGCAATCTTGAACAGTCCAGTTCCTGTATTTTTTAGCCCATTTTAAACGCTTCGCCATCATGGCTAGCGTAAGCAGCGGCTTTTTTACAGGACGCCCACAAAGGAATCCAAGTTCTTTAAGATGACGACGAGTCGTCATTGCCGATATATTGATTTTAGCATCCTGTATCTTTTTGACTAACAATTTGAGAGGTGCCTTTCTATTTTCTATAGGAATATTTCTTATTCGACACGTCTCTAGATGTAGTAATTATTTTTCGACCACATTTCCCTTTTCGGTTCGAAGTTAAATTCACATTACAGAAGCTCTTGAAACGCTTGTTATTAATGCAATCTGTCTATTTGAATATTTTGTATTTGAAATAAGAGTTTTCATTTCACTAATTTTTCTATGAGAGAGGTCACAAATTTTCCTCACGTCAAATAACTTAAAAAAAATAATTAACCCATGATTTTAATGAAATGAAATACATTTTGGCATTACATTATGATGTATTTTGCTATATTACATATTATGCAGAATACATACATTTATATTAATATCGCGTATAGTGTAATTTAATAAAATCTTTTTAAAACACGAAACGGGATTGCGCAGATAGTACTAAAATGACGGGAAACTTGAATGATGATAGCGCTCTCAGAATGTGATGTCATTTTAATAGTTGTTGTAGCCAGTGTCAATTAATAGGTACGCTAATTTGAAATTTGAACTCTGCTAATACCTGCTGGGTACAATAAAAAATCACAGAACTTAATTATTAATTTCATATTGAAATGTTAACAATGTCACAGATTATTTTAAATTTAGCAAGTGGTTCTAATAATATGATCACTAATGGTATGTCGTCGTCCATTCATAGAATTGGACAGATCATGATGTGTTCAGGCATTTTCTAAAACGTCACCGTCACCTTACGCCATCATTGCGGCTGTCACGATTGTATAATCTTTTTTTTTTTTTGGTTTCTGAGAGGCAAAATGAAATCCCCACGACACTCAGCCGGACTCTACGCCAACTGGGTAGTGTCGGACTTGAACCGACTAAATAAAACCCCTCTTTCTCTTTGCTGTTAGCCCTAGTGGCTTTTACAGCGTCACAGGTCACGTTGGGGCGAGCGCTAAAGGCGCCCTGCCAGATGGTCGACCGCCTGAGAGTTTCTCTAGCCGAGGGATACTTCGTATGGAGGGCGGACCTCGGGCTCAAGGCGTCCCCAGGGGAGTTTTCCGCACCTGCGTGCATCTTATCCGGCTTCCTATTCGGGTGAGGGACGGGCATTTAGTGGACCCGGCCGGCGAGGCGGCTGAGGGCCGGTTAGTGTGCCTAGTGTTCCTCGTGGTAGTTTACAATGTGGCTTAAGGCCCGCGTGTGTGCGCGTAGATCTACGTGATCAAGCTTCTAAACGTGAGACCCCACGGGTGTCGCGGGGGACGTCCTCGCCTCCGCCAGTGGGGGCGGTGCGGTTGTAGTACGTAAGTTGGCACGTTCGAGTTCGAACGTGTAATGTCGTCGTCACTGTCGCCTAACACATGTCGAGGAATTTGATAGCGTTTGCGGATGCGTGGCTTGGGGGTGTACGATGACGCCCTGACCACTAGGGGGTTTGGTTGTAAAGAGGAACAGTGAAAGAAGCGTTGGGACGCCTCTTTTAGATATTGAGTTATCGAGGGCAATTCTAGATCGTAGCAGATCTACGTACGTAAGGAGGGGTACCGGTGGCCCTGCGCATGAATCGATTTGATATGAGTGGGCACAGCGTGAGCGAATGCTACGCTGGTGTACGTCATCATAGGAGTATAATATCTTGTAAAATATATTAATATATATACTTAGTATCCTCCCTCCCCGACTTCACACGGGTAGCAGAGTCATTTTGGACAGAACTTTCGTAAAACAGTTCTTAGTGAGCGTCTACACCGCAAAAGGAGTAACTATGCTAAATTTCAAGTCCATTGGACCTATAGTTTCGGAGATCTCGCGATGAATCAGTCAGTGAGTGGTATTTCGTTTATATTATATATGCAGATCGTGACGTAGGTATATATGTGTTTCCTCGTAACTCGATATAAAAGATAAAGTCAAGGCAAATTCAATACCAAATGTGTCGAATAAATTGATAAAAATTTAACTACGAAAATTGCTGCAAAGTTGCCACGCATAATGGCTATATTTTCTCATACTTTCTTCCTAATGTTGTGACTGGCACTGACCTCAGAAAATAGCTAGCGTACTTACTAAGGTCGACATCAAATTTTGATTTTAATTTTAGATTTTTTTTATGTAGATACAAGATAAAACTTATTAATTTTCACTTTTCAGTCGAAGCTTTTCAGTTATTCTTTATTTTGTTTGCGTTTTGAAGACGGTTTAATTTTTTTTTAATTACTGAATTTTATATCGCATTCTTTTTTTATTACAAATTAATGTTGTGTACTTCATAATCACAACAAAGAGCTAACGCATTTGTTCCATTTTTAAACGAACTTCAAAGTTGTATAAGATTTATTACTCGGAACGGTTTCCAATACTGTTAACTAATAATATGGGGTAAGTAATATGGATATACGTATGTTTATTACAATGTAAACGTTTGGAAGCACGGTTTCGATCCTTGTGAACCATAAAAGATTTCCTCACTGCCTTTCACTATTAACTAAGACGGAGGTTTGACGGAACATAGCAAAGTTTATATAGAGTCCGAAAATACTAAAACTACTAGAGATAACATTGAGAAGAACAAAAATCCGTTAAGAGTGTGTAAGAAACGCATTAACTTAGGGTTCGTTAACAATTTCAGACAAATAAGTCGAATTAAAAAAGAAGTAAAATATAAATTTAGTCCTAAATATATAACATATATATAGTCATAACTTGTATTTAATTTTTTGTTTTATCACGTCTGGGTTTGGGTTATCGCCTTATGTCAGTACTTACATTTTATATGAAGTGTAAAAATGATAAAAATAAATCGATTGTAATATGTGGATACAGACGGACGGAGAGACATGACGAATCTATAAGAACAGCCACATTAGATGAGGAACCCTAAATAGAATTCTGAACAGCAACAGACAGCGACTTCGGCGACAGATCAGTATTAAAGATAGCTCACTAAACGTATAGAATGTAATAAAAGTCGTAAGTAGGTATATTAAACTTCAAAGAAAGGTAAATTTTATCACTAGCGATATACAGTATGTAACATTATATGACGTGGGAAATAACAAATTAAGAGGGCGTACAAAGGTACACTAGCGCCACTCCTTTAAAAAAATATTATCTCGTGACTGAGAAAGAATTATGAATAACGGCTCAATAAGGACCCTCGGTAAGTGTGTCTAAAATTTTCTGATACCTTTTATAAAGTTTCATATTGAGACACGAACCAATAAAATTCGATCTAAACAAAAGCGGCCACATTCCTCTAAATCCTATTTTGTTGCTTCGTGTCTCAATATGAAACTTTGTAAAAGGTATTAAAAAATTCTAGACACACTTACCGAGGGTTCTTATTGAAACGTTATTCATAATTCCTTCTCGGTCACGAGATAATATTTTTTAAAAGAGTGGCGCTAGTGTACCTTTGTACGCCCTCTTAAAGCGGAGACATGGCCGGATTTTGCTTCCATATTCCATATAATATGTATCTCTCGCACAAAGTTCATTAAAGTACATAGTATACGTATATTGTTGTCCAGAAATAAAAGATAACAACTATGTAGTTCTTTAAGCAAAACACCTGGTAACTGTGACGATGTTTAGTGGAAACGTGTCCACTAGATGGCGGTAGGTATACATGTATGAGTTACATTATGTAACTTGTGCAATTTGTAAATGCTTAGCGTATGATCCGCACGCTTATTACGTAACTTACAAACAGCATGCGACAGCCAATATCGCGCGATATCTGCTGTCTGAACGAGAGTTTGTGTAATGTAATTTGTATAGTGGCACTAAATCAACCGCGAAAAGTGCATTTTACGGTCATAGAATAATAGATACGCAATCGTCATACATGATATTAATTTTTTATTACAATTAGTCACCGGTCGCGCAGTGATCGCGTGGCTGTCGCTGTCTGCAAATTTTTAGGTAATAAACCCCCGTGGGTGCGCGCTCATGTGAAGCATCATCGCCTGTATGAAGACGACATATTCTCTCATTCTATGCTACGACTAAGTCATAGCACTTTTTTAATATGTAAGTCCTTACATTGATTTTATATTTCGGGCACAGAATATAAACTCTTGGTATTTACATATGATTCAAACATAAATTACAAAATAAAAAGGAAAGAATAATTTTTAATTAGGATATTTCATTAAATGAATATTTTGGCTCATAACAATATTCGAAAATTAACAAAACGTTTTTACTAAATCTCTGCGAACATATTTCTATTAATATGCTGCTGTTATTATATACTTTTTATGTTGCATATAGTAGCCATTGCCAGCCACGCGTTGCATTTGTTCACGTTGAACAAGCGAACATTTACATTTTTTTTAGATATTACTACATAAAAATACGCGTGTATTCGAATGAAACGTGTCAAAATTTTAAGTACGGAAGTTGAATTTTTGTATATACAGATTACTTAGTATTTTTGTAATTTTTTTTTATATGATAATTACAGAGTATAGTTTTATTTTAAAATATTTACGCTATTAAAATAGGAGACTATTAGGTTCATTAAACATTTTAAAGTATATCAAAGCATTATAATAAGATTTTGTATTATAATAAGATGCCAAAAGATATTCAAAACGAACGTTGAATGAATAATTAAATGAAGTAAATGAGATTCAAAAGAGTTAATGAGGTGCACAAAGAATGTAATTACGATTTTACACGCCTCAATCGTTTAGAAAGTGTCTTATATGTATGGTGTGGCATATTACGTGTAGATAATATCGAATTTTTAGGAAAAATAGTTTAATGTCAAAATTTGTAAGTTTTTAAATTTTTTTGATTACCATGAATTATAAAATTATTTAAAAGTTTAAAAAGTCGGCGTACCAATATTTAAATAGAATAACGCTGTGAAGGAAAATTCCTGGAAAATATCTTTAATTATAAACTTTATGATGTGTTGTTTTGAATAACTCGTCTAAAAATCTAAATAATCTAACAATAGACTTTGAGGTTATGAGTTATTTTGTTGTTGAAAGAAACACAATGTTGAAGAAGTCGCTTTTTTAAAAGGTTCCCATTGTCGTCTAAGATATTTTTTCCACCAAAGGACATTGTATGATATATGGCAACAGTTTCAGACTTACCCTCGTAACCGACAATGTTCGCCCTCTAATAAGCCATAAAACTGACTCTGTGCAAGGTGGAGAGGCCAACGACCCTTGGTAGGAGGCGTATATATCAAACATAGGGTTGAAATAACTTAGAGGCATGGCATCCACGGAACTGTTGTGAAGGATTGTGTTCGCAGCCATCCCTAGTAACACACGCAAACCCTCTTGTGTGTGGTGTCCGAACTGTAAAACAAAAGAGTATGAATCAGGAATACTTCTTACCTTTACATACAGTTTGTACACTATATAAACCTTGACCCATTTGGAGTGGACGTGCCATTAAGAGTAACAACACCTGCAGGCAAAATATTTAGGTTTATAAATGACAAAATAAATCATAACAGTAACTGTTCGTTAGCTTATGAAAGTTCGTTTATAATAAAATATCTAAAACGGGAAATTTAACGCGATTACCTTTTTATTTTGGCTTGACGTTTCGACCGAGTTGCATCGGCCGTGATCTCAAGCAAACTGTCGCAGCAAGTTTCACTCCGTGTATGAGGTAGACGTTTTGTCATCTACCCCCGATATTTGTAAATAGTTTTCAGGATACCTAGACACAACACTCACAGTGGCCACGCGTTTAACCGAAAGGGAAACACGAGGTTTTGTTCCTTGAATCACAGGATTCCACATCGTCGATAAATTGTACCCGTTTTCCCGATTACAATTTCTATGTCTCTTGATTTCAATCGCTTCACGCACTGCTCTTGGATAAAAGTGGCGATCAGTAGAAAGGACTTGTGGGCGATGAAACTCAATCCAGTGATTGGAATCTGATTGTAGCAGATGTTCCGCTATCGTCGATTTGGTTGTTTGCCGGTTGTTTGCCGGTTTTTCACCGCTGCAATATGTTCTTTAACCCTTACAGCAATAGTGCGCTTCGTTTGGCCAATGTATGAACTCAAGGTAATCGCGTTAAATTTCTCGTTTTAGATATTTTATAATGCAACGCGAAAGTTTAAAAGTTTATATCGTTTATAATAAGTTCTATCCATCGAACTTCTTTCAATTCCTCCCTACCAATTTCTATGATTTGCGCGCAGGAAGATAATCAGCTGGTATTCGAACATTCATTGCACTCTCAACTTTTTTGTCTCCTAGACCAGCATGAAAAGAAAAGAAGGTAAAATACATATACGGATGTACATGGATATTATTACGTCTTTTGCATTTACGTTTACGCTGTTATCATATTCTGGAAATGGCAACTAATATATAGTACACATATCGATTTATAAAAAAAAATGTAGGTTATTTTTTACACCGACGGCTTCTAGGCAACGCGAATTTATTTGGCTAATGATAAATGGGATATATTTCCAACCTCCGGCTCGAACAATCAGTATGAACAAATTCATCAGGATTAGAGATACATTAGTACGTTGAGCCGGATAAAATTAGAATAAATAAAAGTGAACTTTTTGCAAAAATTTAAAAAAACTAGTAATATCGATATGTATTTAAACTAAGTATGGGAGTACTGTATTTGAGTAATTGCACCGGTTTACCATTTTCAGCATTATCTTTTTTTAATCAGTTTTATCTGGTGGAAATAAAATTATTACAAAAACAAATTCAATCAACAGCCGTTAATTAATCTAGCAGCAAAAATTTATGCAAAAGGCATCCTCTGTTTAAAATACGTGGCCTTGACTCTTGCTCTTATTTCCTTAAAGCCGAGCGGTAAACATTGAGCGATAACAATAGTTGTAATGTTTAGGAATTAAGATATCATAACGAAACTCTTTTGTGCTAAACATTTTATCTAAATAAATGCTTCTCAAGAAGTTTTGTCAGTGACGTTTGAACGCGGGCTTAGCGTGTTTCGGTTCAATTATTTTATTAGGGCGTTATATATATTTTTGCATTATTTTATTTATAAATAATTAGCCTTGGTATGAGAACCGTAACAAAAATTGCGTAACTTATTTATATATACATAATTGATATATACACATACATATGTAGATAGAGCAACAATAATCTAATCTCGTGTAAAGTTACCATTAAATTGTATTAATTCTTTGTACCTTTTAACCAGTATGGTAGAGATATCTCTTGGTGTCTTTAAAGTTCTTTTATTTTTTTATTGACAACATTAAATCGAGATCGCAGTTAGTTCGTGATAATTTTTAACACTGCTATTTTTTACAACCACATTGGATTATATCATGCCACCATTGTACCCATGCCCTACTTATTGTGATTGACATTTAAATGTTTCGTGAAAACATTGAGGCCTTGTTATTCGTAAAGTGGCGAAGTGACACTTATTTTCAGTGGATGTTTTTCACTCTTGTTTTGTGCATTACTTAGCCTTTTTATTACAAAATTATGTGATATAAGGAGTTTCGCAGGTTACATATGGTTATTTAAGATGGTTTGGGCATTTAGAAAGAATGATTGATTAAGAAAATCTATAGAGCGAAAGCGAGTGGTAGCAAAAGCGGACCAAGGTTAACTTATGAAAATCAAATAGCCAAGTGTTAACTGACGGAAATGTCAAAAGCACTACCTAGACAAAAATATCTAAGGAGAATGACGAGAATTGAGGAGGCGAAAGATGTAAGGACCGCGACGCTTGGCGCTCTGTTTTTTGACTATCCTGTATACAGCGTGAAGATATGTATGCACTTTAGGTTTTTATTTTTAAATAGGAAATAGAACAAGAGTCCGCACAAAGGTAAGTTAGAAATACATATTTAAATAGGTCAAAAATATATTTCTAATAGGTATATAATAAAAATTAAAATAATCGTGACAGGTACTACACTGTATTATAACCGTGTTTCATGAAAATCAAATTATTTCAAACTTTGTATCAACACTGTAATAAACTCTGTCAATTAAATCTATGGCGTCCAAAATACTACAAAAATTAAACCATTTTTGGGTTATCGATTTCACTGCAGTATCAGGAATGCTAATGCGGCACAGCTTGGCACAGTCTTATGTAAAATGTACACTTTAATCATCAAACGCAAACCAGAAAATTTTAGTCACGGCTTACTTAAATGCCGATAAGTTATTTAAAAAAAATTACCGCTAAGTTTTTTTGAGAAAGCGTATTAAGTTTGTAAGGGCCATGACGCCTTACGCTCCGTCTTTTCTGCCTAACTCGTTAGGGATGCACCATGAAAATATGCGTGTACATATGTATTATTTACATAGAAATTTGGACTTTACCCCATATAGATTAATAATCCCTAAAAACGCCAGTGGATCATGCGGAGACGCTTCAATGGCTTCTTCCATCGTCATGTAATCAGCTGATATGTGGAGTGCTTGAGTCTCTATGGGAAACTGGACATAGTTTACAGTGTGTTCAGATGGAAAACGAACTACGAATGAGTGGAAGAAATATCGGCGGCTATGAGCTGCACCACCATATACCAGGGGTCTATCTTCCTTCATCCAATCGCCTTGAAGTGTCACTGAAAATTCGAGTTAGCATTATTTATTTATTTATTTACGCTTTCAGCAATATATATCTTAAACATACAAATTAAAAAAACATGTGTGCCTTGACCACACGATAGAAGTGAAAACTTTTTTGATATTCTAATTTTAAAATACAAATACGAGTGCCTGTGACGAGTGCGCTCGACGTTGACTGGAGCCCAGTATATCCGCAAGCTTATTACGTAACTTGCAGTCAGCATGCGAGAATGTCAAAACGAGAATTTGTGTAATGTAATTTGTATAGTGGCCTTAAATCTACCGCGAAAAGTGCATTTTACGGTCATGGAATAATAGATACGTAATCGTCATACATGATACCAATCTTTTATCACAATTAGTCATCGATCGCGCAGTGATCGCGTAGCTGTCGCTGTCTGCAAATTTTTAGGTAATAACCCCGGCGATTCAACCCAGGCTTGACGGTTCAATTTCATTTACTGTTCAGTCTGAGTGCAAAACGCGTTTAAATAAGTTTTTACATCAAAAATAAGCACAATTTGATCAAGTCTTGATACATATTAGCAAATTTTTTTCATTAACTGACAATAACAGGGATCCTGCAAAAAAGTTTACATCAGGGGAATACTGGTTCACCAACCTGGCAATTTTATTTCTAAGATCCATTGGGAATGTAATTTTTGTTTGATATTTTAACTTTTTATTAATCTTCTTGTTCTCAGTTCAACTTTTGTTATTACTCTATATTATACTAGTAATTCCTAAATGCAAATAGTAAATGATAAGTAAATTTGTTTTGGATTACAGTGTTCGCTCTTGTGCCATTAACATTTCAACAATTCATCCATTCGACGGTTTTGAAACTTAGTTGTTATTAATTATTTAATACGCACTGATTAAAGAAGAATGCTACACCTCGACAGTTTTTAAAACGAAAACGTCTAGGATAATCCCATCCGTGTAAATATATTTTTGTATTCACTAACCTTTGAAAGAACTTTGTTTTGTTACTCTGTTACAAGATAATGTTGGTAAAATTATACCTGGTCGAGAGTCTTGCTGGATCCTCTAAGTTAATCTGAATCTGTGGTATATTTGGCGTCCAAAAATGCTTTGTAACTGAGTTCATTTGAGTTAGTGATATAGGATATATAACTTCAAGCCAATAACTAATCAGAATGGAGACACGTTCAGGGCATAACAAAATCACATCTGACATCATTTCCATCATTAAGTACACAATGGACTGGCCCGTTAGCGCGATGGCACATCATCTGTCTTCCAAGCCGGGTTTCGGCCCAGACAGCACATAAGGGTGCTGCATGCTAGATTTTTTTTATGTTAAATTGCCAAGTTAAATAAGGACGATGCAAATTTTTGACGATTAGTGATTAAAATCCGCTATGTCAAATGTGACACCAAAGTTTTTGGCAATATTATTGTTTAGTTAAGTACGAATGTGCGACCTATATATGTATATGTACCACCTGTAATAGGACCCCACACATAGTCATAGTGCAAGTTCAGTTGTAATTTTATCGTGACATAAGACGGACTGCCGGGTGGTGTACCCCTGCGCGTGCGACGAATTCGAACCTTTCCGTGGATCCAAATAATTGTTATGTGTTGTGAAGTGTGTCGCACCTACTACGTGTGTTGGTTTTTGTCCCTCTGGTGGAGGCGCCCAAGGAGACTCCCAAAATCTGACAAACGTACTCTAATCCTCTTATCTACCTGGAGGAACGTTACAAGTTTATATTTTAGGTACCTACTTTTGTGCTTTATTACACAATTACCTTCAGGTACAATGACGGAATGTTGAATCTATACCTGAATAACTTCAGCACAAACCCCTATCTTTGCTATGTCAACATTGTATCTTTGTCGCGTGGTAACTGTAAAGTCTAGTTTAAACTTTTCTCTAGTTTTATAGTTGCAAGGCAAGCAAACTTGATGCATGGCTGGTTCAAGTTTAAATTGCTATCGGGGCGGGTTCCCCGGTCAGGTCAATTTAAAAAACGAACTGTTTTATATTGTCTCGCAGTCTGGGCTTACTGGGATCTCTCACACAATTTGTGTGATTATCTGGAGTATTCAGTTGTTGCTACTTGTTTCTATATTTAACCTTTAGATTTATTACCTGTTGGGAAAAAAACAGCAAGAATATTATAAAACGATTAGAGTAGCATCCGAGTATTGAATGTACGAGTACATGTATGTAGGTGTACTACATGTTAGTGTTGTCAGTGACTTCGCTCTCGTGGAATTGAAAAAAGTAGCATAATATGTTCACAAGGTTCAATCTATCGGTATACCAAGTTTCAAAAAATGGGTTAAGTGGTTCAGTCGTGAAAACCGACCGAGGATCTTGTGCGGGATCTGTCCGGATTGCTACCACCTTCTTACACGTTAATTCCGCAGAGTACATATATAAGGAAATAGAGGTATTCGTTGAAATTCTCACTCAAGTTCAAGATCTGGTAAAACTCGACTAAATCTGTGACCTGTGTCAAACCGACAAAACTATGTAAAAATGTTACCACTTGACTAATTTAACAGTGATTAATAATATGAAATGAAAAAGTGATAATTAATACATTACAGATTCAATGGTTAGTTAAGGTTTGAATATTAGATAATTAGACCAGTGTTTTTCAACCTTCTTGAATAAAATAAAAAAAAACTGATTGAAAAATTCTGGCGACCCCCTCAGAACCGTAATAAACCTTTCAGAGATTTCAAAGACGACTTATTTAATTTTATTTCCATCGAACCTCTACAGATAGAAAAATCGAGTGCACTGTGCAAAGTAGTGCATTGTGGGTAATGATATAATATATTCTGCAGAGCGGGAGGCGATGGAGGCGACGAGTTATTAAATAATAAACAGATATACATTTCAGTGAGAAAACTGTACACACCGTACAGTTGTCTTAATGAAATGATTTTAATTTTATTACACTGTAGAACCTACAGTCCTTGCTTTTAGTTTCACCTAGCTTGCAACCACGACTCCCCGAGTAAGACTGCCGCACCCCTGAGGTTCGCGACCCACAGGTCGCATTCGCGGTCACAAGGCATTGTCGAAAGCAACTGAGCTATCACTGTTTCCAAAATAAAGGAC
Source organism: Zeuzera pyrina (assembly GCA_907165235.1). Classification (NCBI taxonomy): domain Eukaryota; kingdom Metazoa; phylum Arthropoda; class Insecta; order Lepidoptera; family Cossidae; genus Zeuzera; species Zeuzera pyrina. The sequence continues at coordinate 19,862,193 of OU015624.1, forward strand.
GAAAAATTTCAATACTTATCATAAAAGACTAGTGATAGCATCAAAATACGCTAGACTATACTACTACCGGGGCCAAAAATTCATATAAAACATTTTCGTATGAAGTGAAATGACCCTGGCTAATCCGCCGTTAAAAAGCAATGGTTGCACTGTTGTGTTCCTGTGTGGAGGTAAGATAGCCCTTGAAACTTCTGATATGAAAGGCACGACATCTTAGTACTTAGGGTTGCCAACACATTTACAATCTAAAGTGCTTTCTAGCCTTGGCATTGTAAATGTCCATCTTGGTTGGCTTTTCCGTGGTATAAAAAAACCGAGGCAAAGACACTTGCATTTACATTAGTAGCTACTGAGATACAGGCCATATGCCTAATTCAGTAGTTAGAGATTTCATTAATATTGTGAAATTTGTCAATAAAGAATTATTATTATTATTTATTATATGTCGTATATTACATGGAAATATTAGAGAATAAATAGTCGCAGCAATAGATATCAGTTCTAAAACTCTACCCTTTCAAATAGTTATTTTGATAAACCTCTGGCCCGAAAGTTAAGTAATAACGTGACATATTAATTTCGATAAGTTCCCAAATACATGTTGTGGCGTCGGAATAGCGAATTACAGTATTAGTAAATAGATATGAAAAATCTAGAGCCGTGTCTGCACACTGATGACACTTTTGAAGACATTTTTAAACAGCCTTCTGCATCCCCGTTGTCGAAATAAATATTTTTAGAATATTTGTTCGTTTGAGTTTAAGAGAATAAATACCAAATGGATTTCAAAGATGTTTGAGAGCCTACTCTCAGCTAATAGTATTTATTATACTAGCTTTTGACCGCAACTTCGTCCGTGTGGTGGCGACTTACATCAAAGGGGATAGCATAAAAACCTTCTCACTAAAAAATACATATACGTGCCCACTTTCATGGTGATAGGTCAGTGCTGGAGTTTAGCGATTACATATCGCATAATAGACACTAGTATATTTTTAATCTGTACTATAATCATATTATAAAGAAAAATTTTTTTTTGTATGTATATAATGGATAAATTCAAAAACTACTCAACCGATTTCAAAAATTTTTTCATCTATATAAAGCTACTATCAGCAAGTAGCATGGGTTGTATTTTATTTAAAAAAAAATTTCTACTCATGCAAAGCCGGGGCGGGTCGCTAGTCTGTATACATAAAAATATCCATTCTTATGTACTTATATGTATATAGATTATCATAAGATGGCTCTATATGTATACTTTCGGGTATACGATTAACTTTGAGATGATAGAAGTATGAAGTAAGCAAGCCACTGATATTATTTCATCCCCTGACTCTTAATAAAATGCCTAGCAAATAGATTCAGTTTCCAATTTTGGTTTCCAATACAACTTTATTGCAATAATAATAGACTGACAATATAGTTTTGCTCAGGATCAATATTGCTAATCAAATACGTCCGAAACGTATTTAGATAAGTCTGAATGTTCGATTTTAGACCTTTACACTTTTCCTGATTTGTTTTCTTTTTATTTCCCTTGATAACATTTATATTATTATTTATATTATATATTACGGTCATTAGCAGTAACTTTAGTAGCGGCACGCTATGATGGCCGTTTTGACACATTACAATAGTGACGTAAAATGTCAATTTATTATCGAAAAAAATATAATTAAATGCAAGTCGCACCTATGTTTTTGGATTTATAACTAGTAATGCAAGTAGTAGCTGATTAAGAAGTTTTAATAGAACGAAAATATAAATGTTTACTTAATATATTTGAATGAACTGAATATTAGAACGAAAATGAATATACATACTTCATTTTCACACAAGAAACAAATCATCAGAAAGAGACAGAAAAAAAGGTGCCACAAAAGGCCATATTTAATCAGATTCGTCCATACTGCTATTTTCACTGTCGTCGCTGCTATCATCACCTTCATTAATTTTAAGTTCATTTTCTTAATGAACTTCTAAATATTATCTAATTTCATATCTCTTTCCTAATCTTCCCTTATTAATTTAACAGTTCTATTCACAACCTTTTCCCAGCCTCTTTTAGTCACATGCTCACAAGCTTCTTCTATTATTTTTAGCATTTTTGTTGTGGTTAATGGAGGTTCTGTATTGCATCTTGCAGCATATCCCTTAATTTGAACCCACAACAACTCATTTGCATTGTATTCACAATGGTGAGGCGGTAACCGTATAACTCTGTGCCCATGTTCTAAAACTATTTCGTCAATGACGTATCAGATCTTGGTTGGTTTCTTTTCTTTTAAAAGACGTATTAATCCGCTTTTAACATATTTATGTTTGCATGTACGCCATTTTTTTGAAGCCGTGCGAAGATGTCAGCTTTCTTTTGGGATTGGGCAGGTGGATTATCAATTTGCATCGAGTGGTATAGGGCGTTATCCATAATTATAATAAATGGTTCAGGGAGGCTACACAACATTGAGGTAAACCATTCAGTAAACTTTTCTCTATTCGATTCTTCATGAAAGTCTCTAGTGGTTTTTGACGCAAAAGCCATGAGAGAACCTTTGACAAACTCGTTGATGGTACCGGCGTGACAAATTATAAGCCATGATCCTTTTCCAACAGGAACTTTGGACGTACATGTTGCAGTGTCATCACTTCAAGAATGGCTTACAGCACAAAGTAAAAACGGAGAAGGAGGTGCCGTAATGAAGTTTCCTCATACAAACCAGTGTAACAATTTGCGGGTTGTTAATGAGGGACGTCTGCCAGGCCCAGAGGGGTGATCAGTCCTTTTTTTGGTCCATCTCACCCAAGTAATTAATAACATAATTAGAAGAAAACAAAGGATTCTCACTTATAACCTTCTATATAAAGGATCATGTGCCAAAGATCATAATAAATATACGGATAGCATTACTTATTTGGGAAATATATCTGAAAATATTGCAAAAACTTTTGGGAAAAATAGTGTTTTCGTAGCATATAAGTCGGTCAATCTCTTTGTAATGTAAAAGATAAAACAGATAAAAATAAAAAGAATGGAGTGTATGAATTTAAGTGTGAACATTGTGACGGCGTATACGTGGGCCAAACAGGTCGGAGTTTTGAAATAAGACACAAAGAACATATATAAGCGTACAAAAATAATCATCCTGAAAAGTCCCACTTCGCACATCTTATAGAAACAGGGCACAATGTATCAGATAGTCATACATTCAAAATATTACACACATGTGACAAAGGTATTAGGTCGAATAATTTGGTACAACTAGAAATTAGTAAACGTAAAAACAACAATGCTTTGTTAAATGAACAAAGGAATTCAATTCATTCGCTACTGTTAAAACATATTTACTTTTTAAAATTTAATTTAATTTCAACACAAATACTGACTTGTCTAAATTAAGGGGATGGAGCCATTAGTGGTAAGCTGTGATTGGTCACTCACTTTTGGTCTGGTTAGGGGGGCAACTGGTTTAAATAGTCGTGCAGCTGATTCGTTTGTTGATTCGGTGCTGGTTAGCTGACCGAGTCGTATCTCTAGTATATCCTGACGATGCTTCGTTGAGAGGCGAAACACGTGTCGATTGGTGGTTTTTGGAGTTTGAGCGGAAAATAGCTAAAGATTTTGGGAATTTATCACATGAAATGGATTTCCGCAAAGTAACACCTGAGTCTATACAATATGCATCAGGTTAATATACCTAGCGGAATAGAGGAACAAACATGAGTTGTCATGAGAAACCGAAATTGAATTGCACTTGAGAGTCAAATTTGTCTATGGGTGAGTGTTTTTAGAAATGTGTGGTCACTATCGACATTCTTTTAAATTGTTATGGAATTCATGTAATAATACTTATTTTTTTACTTTACAAATTTACACGCAATGCAGTTTTACGGTGCATACATACGAATGCGTGTTAGTGAAATGTGTTTTACAAACAAATGCACCCATTGAAGTGTACAGATTGTGTTTTACGAATGTCGGGCGTACACTTTTTTTTGGATCGTAGACCACGCTGGATGTCAAGTTCTATAAAATATTGTGCAATGAAGTAATTTCTGTCTACCAATAACCAGTTAACTAGTACTTGTTTTGTTACAAACTTCACAGGTACATTAAATAAAACATTGTGCAAGGGACAAAGACAAACAAGATTAAACTATACTGAAAGTTTTTTTAAACGACAGAGATGTGAAAGGGCAACATTGTTCCAGAAAAAGAATAATACAAATATTATTATAATTTTATGTTAAAGTATTTTTATATCTTTTTAAATTGTTATTTTATTTTTAATTCTATTTCTTGTTTTGCTGCTTCTTGATCAGTTATTTTAATTGTAAATATTTATAAATATTATTTTCTTGGCGTTAATGATTTTGGCTGTGATGTTGAAAGTTCTTGCGACTTGTCCTGCAAGTATATGACGCTTCAAGTCGCCTAGGGGTTAAGATTTACATTCATCTGTAACAAGAAATAACTTTATAACACATTGTAAGAACCAGTACACGTTAAATCAACTGGACAAAAGCCTGCTCTAAAAGAAGGAAATTGTCGTATTCACCACGCTTGGAAGGAATGGGGCAGTAATTCATAGGCGGCAGCCACTACCACAAGGAAAACTCACTAAAAGAAAAATTAGATGACGCCAGCACTAATTACAAATTAGCTACGATTGTAAATATTAATGCGTTACTATGTAAGTACTATTATACATACAAACAAATACCAAACTCAACCGGGACAAATCCTGTAACCATAGATTCTTTCTTCAAAATATGTCTGTGATTTATTTGGATGAAACAATTATATTGTGTTATGCTTGAAATGTGTGGCTACACACCAACGAACTTTTGTGAGGCTCTCAGCCTACCATATTTGATTAAATATTCGTATCTATTTTTATCGATGAACTGCATTTACAGAATACCTGGAAATTATTGACAAATGTTATGTTCTTTTTTTGTATCTGTTTGACATAGGTATAAATAAAAGTTTTGTCTTCACTATCTTTAGAATAATATGAACAAAGACCGTACAAAAACAAAATATTAGAAAATATCGACTTGTCGATAAATTTTGTTCAATCTCTATGACGAACTTTTCAAATTCACGGATATAATATATTTTTATTTTACTCATATAATTCAGAAATAATAAAGAAATAGATAATTTATTGCGTGTTATTAAACTATAATTAAGTAATTTTGACAATAAATACAATGAAAATAAAAGTAATGAAAGTGGTACCTACTGCATATTTTATATTTACCTGTGAAACGTATCCTTGTTAGGGTTATTCTTGTAAATTACTACACAATTTAACACAGAACATGATACCGTTACTATTTTTGTTATTTTTGCAATAAAATTTAGGACGATTGCGATAGAATTCACAAATTGCATATGATGTGTAATTTGACAAGAGCCTAACGGAGACTAAATAGGTTTCAAATTGGTTCTACGAACATTCTGTTTCTGACTGTTTCTTGCCTTTGCCATAAGAACCGATACTCACACACTTTGTTCATCTATTATGATAGTATGATATGTATTACTCTGTCAAGAAAGTACCGGAAAAAGATCAATAATACACGAAATGTTAGTTATTCATCCAAATTTATTTTATCACCTTCAAAGTATGCTCCTTCAGAAACGATACATTTACGCCAATGAATAATCCAATCATCAAAACATTTTTTAAACGCTTTTTCCGGAATTGAGTTCAGTGCTCGCCGTGAATTCTCCTTTATGTTTCTATCGAATGAAAACGGGTGCCACGAAGTGGTAATTTGAGTTTAGGAAAAAGAAAGAAGTCGGCTGGAGCCATATCTGGTGAATAAGGTGGTTGCTTGATGGTATTTGTTGAGTTTTTGGTCAAAAATTCGTTCACAATGATGGCTTTGTACGAAGGCGTATTATCGTGGTGCAAAATCCGAGAATTTTCTTTCCACAAATCTGGCCTTTTTCGTCGAATTTGCTCTCTTAAACGCCGCATAACGCCCAAATAATATTCTTTATTTACCGTTTGACCTTCCGGCAAGAATTCCGAGTGCACACCGCGATAGTTAAAGAAAACTGTCAACATGACTTTGACTTTTGATCGAGTTTGGCATGGTTTTATCGGTTTCGGTTCAGTTGGAAGGCGCCACTCCGAAGCTTGTTGACTAGTTTGCATCTCAAACTCGTAAACCCACGTCTCGTCACCAGTAACAATGCGTTTCATGAATGTTGAGTCGGAATTGACTCGTTCTAGCATGTCCTCAGCGACTCTTATGCGATTGTGTTTTTGAAGAAAATTCAGGTCTTTTGGGACTAGCCGAGCGGCAACATGTTTCATACCCAAGTGATTATTTAAAATGGTACGGATCGACTCGTTAGATACAGAAAGTTCGGCGGCTATCTCTCTCAAACTTGAATGAGGATTTTCAGTCACTATTTCCTTCACTTTTGCGATGTTAACTTCAGTTGCAGACGTTGATGGCCTACCAGAGCGAGGCAAATCTTCCATCACATCTCGACCGCTTTTGAACGCTTTGTATCACTCATAAGCACGTGTTTTTGATAAAGTCGGTTCACCGTAAGCCTTCTGTAACATTTTCAGTGACTCCAAACACGAAATTCCATTGGCGATGCAAAATTTAAGACAAACTCTTTGTTCGATGTTTTTGTCCATTATGAAATTCGCAATATACACTAGAATGATATAACTAAAAACAGCACTGTATTTAATCCAAATAACAGATGCAACTCAAACTCCGCGCCAAATGGAAAACAGTTGTGCCAATCTAATAACAACAAAAAAAAACAAAAAATTGAATTTGGAACCATAAACAAATCATCCATTCCCGATACTTTCTTGACTGAATGTATGATTACATAGAATTTATTGTTGTCATTCAGGATCACGTATTATTTAATATTATATGCTGAATACGAGTTTACGACGTGAGGTAACGCTTAGTATTGTGTATTATGTATTATTGGATAAAAGGAGACAAGGAATGCTTGAGTTTCTGTTGTATTAAATATTGCGAAACGATCTATTATTATCATCGATAAAACAGGATCAGAAATTATAATTCGAATCAAATATTCAAGGTTAAAAATACATGCATTACGAAACCTTATTTGTAAACAAAAACAAATCACGGAAGTCCTTGAGCATATTATGCCATTATGTTGTCCCTTATTTTTTGGGAGTTCAATCTAAGGCCGACAATAAAAAAGCAGGATCGGCGACCGTCGACGCATCCATGTTAATTCACCGTCACTTATCCCAGCTTTATTGCTTCGACCCAATTTCTAGAACTGGATATATCGTAAAAACCTGGTGTCAGTACCCGCAGCTTATTAAATGAAGTAGTGTGTTGTCTCGCGACGATGTCTTGTATTTAACAGCAGAATTATTTGTGTGTGGTGCAATTATAAATTTTAAATTATAAGAAGACTATCTAACCAACCAATTTTGTTATCACTGGACGTCAGTTTTTAACATAAATACATTTGTACCAGTCTGTACGCACACGTTTGTAAATTATTGTAGAGCCTATTAACAGCAGGCAAGTTACAGTATCGATCGACAGGGACAACGTACTAACGTCAGCTACATATTATAGAGCTTTATTTTCTGTGGCAAACGGAGAATATGTATCTTCAGTTGTACCTTTAGTTTACAGGTGACGTAAAACTGGTGAAGAGCCTCCTTTCACTAGTTTTACACACTAGTCGTCGTTTCTTTATGCGTATATAGATAGCAATATAGTATACTTTGATTCTGATAAATGGGCGATCAAGTTGCATCTATATTTTATTTATTTATTTTTATTTTATTTTTTCGGACATTTCACACAGCGCCATCTAGTACCAAAGTAAGCAGCACAGCGGTTGTGTTATGGGTAGGGTAGGGCGGGGCTAAAAGGTCCGCCGGTAAAAAGGTCCATCATTGCTATTTCCAAAAATATTGCTCCGTGAGAGATTTTGAGTACTGGTGTAAGTGGGGGTTAGGGGACAAGAATGTAACAGATGGCGCCAAGTGAGATCTGGAATATCATTGGGACTGCATGCAGTCGAGGCTCAAAAAGTTGACGTAAGTAAATTTTTTTAAATGTTTTATTTTTAGTCTGAGAATTACGTTTGTAACATTACAAAGATGGTTTCTTTCTATTTACATAGCTTATGGTATAAAGTTTTAGGTAGAACAATTGCTTTTTTTATGTAAAAATTAGATTTTTATGAATAACCTCAGAAACGACTTGTGACTCTTTGGGGTAAAAAGGTCCATATGTGGACCTTTCAGCCCCATACAATTAATGAAATAAATTTTATATTTATTTCATTTCAGAATGCGGAATTACAAAAAGAAAACTGATCGAGGTACGAAGTCCGTCGAGTTAATGCAGTGTGTGGTTCTTTTAGTTAAAGAAAAAAAAAAACAAGTTAAGAAGAAGATTTTAGCAGAAGTAAGAAAAGTTCGAGTTCTGAAGAGGAATGCTTTTGTTTGATTTGCTGTGAGTCATATTTAGACAGCGTCCCTGGGGAAGGCTGGGTGCAATGCTTTATTTGTAAGGGTTGGGCCCATGACAAGTGCGTTAACCGGTCTTTGACGTCTTCAGCATATATCTGTAATAATTGTGATTCTGACGATGACTAAATTTCTTTTTCTTTTGGGTTTTTTTTAAGATTCAATGTTGTATGACTGAAAATATCCATGTTTAAGTCAATTTTATATGGATAGTGTAGATCTTGGAACAAAAATTAAACTAAAGATTTGTTATGAAGACTGAAATGCTGTGCCATAGTTTTGAAGTCTGTAATAAGTGTGATTAGTAATCTATATCTGGTTTTTTTTTTAATAAATGTAACGAACAGTTTATTTTTCGTAATAAATATAAAGAATGGTTAATTACACTGAATCACCTTTTATTTATTTGCTTTGATCAACTAAAATCTGCTGTTTATTCATACTGGTCCTTAATGGCTCAATCACTGGTCCTTTTTGCCCCTTAGGCGGGGTTTAAAGGACCACTCAAACTGACTTTCTAAATCTTCAATATCTGGCGAATAGGCATAAATTAATAATATTTTTTAATAATTACGTTTAAGTGAAGGATTACGCTGCTTTAAATAGTTACGAAGCAATATTACTAAATTGGACCTTTTAGCCCCGCCCTACCCTACTAGACAACTTATATACTACTTATATACTTTTCTTTTGTAAATAAATACATATTATACATAAACATTAAACACCCAGACTCGGGGCGGGAATCGTACCCACAACCCCCGTTTACTTTCCGACGCGCTTAGCCGTTGCGCCACGGAGGTATAACAGAAGATGTCTCCGTTCTTCGGAAAACACTTTTTGCCGTTGGTCCCGAATATTGCTATACATATTATAGGCAATAGGATTTGTAGGAAGTGGTTTAAACTTTCGACAATAGATTGATCCCTATATTATCTCTAGTCTAGTAACTCTTGAATTAGTGAGTCAAATTAAACGGCACATAGAGTGGAACGAACTCTTTATGATTCCATTGAATGTTTGTAGAGTTGATGATTTTGATATTCTAATCGACAGCGTAAGACTGTTCATTTTCGTCTGTTTCCTTGTGAGTTCTCATTTCAGAGACGTTGGCAGCACAGGAGAAACCTGAACACAGGTACCTACAGCTCCTTGGGGAGAGACTGGGTTATATGGGAATTTTACCCACTGAAACTCCAGTGGCGGTCGTTCTCTGCGTGTTGTCTAAGAGCTATCGCGCTGTGCCAAAAAGCCCCTCTTTGGGAGTAGTAACAAAGTCCCCTCTACATCCTGGCTGTGCCACGACAGCACGCACCACACACAATGCCGTCCTCTTTGGGGTGGCATGGCTGGACAACCGAAGCGTTTATTCCGATCGATGGCGATCCAAAAGGCTTCGTTGTCACCCCTTTACGACAGGCGAGGAACATCGTAGTAATTCTCTGGTCAGGGCTATAGACTATAGAGCTGCAGAGAAAAGACCTGACTTGTCAGAGTGGAATCTATGCACAGTGTCACAGTAGGCATATAAAGATATTGCTTTCATATTATTATTAGACCTAAAAACTCGCGTACTTTTTATGTAGAGGTAAATACAATTAGAAGTTAATATCTGTTTCCAAGATCGCTGTCTATTCGTTTTTAAGTCTTATATACTATAATTAAACGGCCAGAGTGCGATCTTGATTATTTTTTAAACGTTGTTTACTATTACCATTTATCCAATAAGGGCTCGGATAATGGTGAAAAGCGTTGAAATTGGTTCTTTCCGTATTCGGATAAAAGTTTTTCACAGAATACTACGTGCAGATGAATACTATTCTACTTCAATGAAGTTGCTTGGCTGAAGGAGTGAAACTTGCATAGCGATTTAGGAGAGTGAGAGTTTAGAATGTGTTAGCTGCTTAACTTTCCTTACAGGTTGTAAAAGTTTGCCAAGAGTGCTTATTACAATAACGCTAATACGCTAATCCGCTAGTAATCTATCACTATATGATTTCGATTTATTATCATCATAGACTTAAATACTTATTGCTAAAAGAGATGTCAAGGTGTGATGTGTATGTAAACATGTGAGTATGGGACAATAGGATTTACCTAGAGTTGCCAGATGGTCTAAATTTGGCTAGATTTTCCCGACATTTCATGCGATCTCCCAAATTTCTCGACTATAATCATTACGTTAAGTTTTAAGAAAACTCTTTAATATAATTCGAGTGCACTTTTAGATTACTGCTGTCTTCAAGAAATATTAGTACAGCTTGCCTAAAGTCTAAGTTAGGTAGTCGTAAAACGAACCAATTTAGATATTTTAATACATAATTAATGTAAGTAAATGTTATTAAATAATAATTGCTACAAAGAATGTCATTTTTTTATTGAAAAAAAAAAAAAAATTAGGTAGCCACATTTTCGCAACTTTTAATTAGTGAATAACATTGAATTTTCTAATATGTTCAAAGTTAAAAGTTCTGATTTTAATTAAATAATAAAGTTTTATTTCAAAGTCGTCAATAAATAATATTAATTTTCCTGACAACAATCTCGAAATCCACATTTTAAAATTTTATCCAGATATTTTATTTATCCCACTTGGCAACCCTAGATTTTCCTCACTCCTTACGTACTGATTTCTTCCAATACTTTTCATCATGCTAAGTCTGCAAGGATGAGTAGGTCTATATAGTTCCGTGGACCTTTGTAGTACTGATGGATGAACATCCAAGAGCAGATGGGACATTTTTGGTGTGATTGTTTGTCGGCGGTGTGGAATGGAATGTGCGTGAATAGAACTGTGACACGGATAGCGGGCACAGGGAATCACGTACAGTGTTTGTTATCCGTTGGACTCATACAGGTTCATGAACACAGAATTTGGACGTAGGTTCACGGAGTTGGATGTATATCGTGATCCATATCCTTCATAATGTCGACTTTACCCATCCCTAGCCCAGTGCGACGAACTGAGAAGTAGACAACCGAAAGCAACATAAAGAAACCGAGTAGGCGTATTTAACCGAGTAACGGCAGTACCCGAGAACGTAGCAACCGAGTGACGTTCAGATTACAGAACAAATAAAAGAAATCGTTTCGTTAAAAACCATTGCGTGAACTAGTGAAAACCACAGTACCTCTGCATATCTATTATAAGCAGACGAGTTACTCACATCTATTGTTTAGGTATCGCAACGTCATTGATTTCGGCACTGTATCGTAGTTATAAAACATTAGTTTTCGAGCACCTCTCACTTTTATTAATCCTTGGTTTGGTATATTGACCGGAGACTGTGACCGTCCAGCGCAGTTAGGGTATATCTTGAACCACGATGATTGAGCTGTCAAGTAATTTATACCGCATCATTTATTAAACCATTTATCATTTATTTTACGCAAAATAACTAAAATATATGAGAAATTAGTGTTTTCCTCCGAGCAGGGCCCAATTTCATATAAATTTTTAAAAGCGTCTTGCTCAGGCTTTTTGCGTGTATTTTAAATATTTTACCACAATAATTTGTCTTTACGCCATCTACTGTGGCCTTATATGAAACTAAGCTAAAGGTATCTTTACGTAAATCTCATCTTCTGGACAGTGAATGACGTTTAACTAGAACAACTTTTAGCTACGAATAAGTTATATAATCTATTTGATTATATTAGTAGGTAATTTATGCATGATGCATATATAGAAAGTTACAGACTGACAAAATTCTAAAATAATTGTATTGGTCGTCGTTAATGCAATTTCCAAACACGTCTTATATAATTCTTTCTCGTATGTAACATATGACAACAGTGTCATCCCGAAGTAGCACCAGGCTTTACTACGGCTGTCACACAAGCACACAATGATCTGAGATACTCGTAGCACCCAGTAACGCCAATATTCGAAGATTAAACATAACTTAGAGGTTGTTTAAATAGAAGCTCATCTATACGTACTCGTAGTATAAAACAAAGTCGCTTCCTGCCTGTCCCTCTGTATGTACGCTTAGATCTTTTAAACTACGCAATGGATTTTAATGCGGTTTTCATCAATAGATAGAGTGATTCAAGAGGAAGGTTCATACGTATAGTTTGTTTTGTGTTAATTCGTTGAAATATGACGATAATAGTTCAAGATGTCGGCAAAAATCAAGCCGACTGAGAGCTGTCATCGAAAATGCTGTCTTATTCCAAAATGATGTATGATCGAATTGTTCCTCTTTATTAGGACTACAAAAAAGTCAGTGATGGCATAAAAAGTTATAATGATGATGATAGTTATAAACATAAAGGAAGGAGGAGACGCTGTAATGGGCTGAGCCTGTGTGTAAAAAAATATAGGCTCAGCTTTAAAGCGTAGGGTTGTATCGACTACACGTATGCCAGTTCGATCCTGACAGTCACGCGTATTATTTTACGAAAAAAAAAAGATTTTCAGTGATTTTGCAATAGAAAAATGAAGTGTCGTGTGGTTGGTTGCAAGTCACATTCAGATGGATGCTGTGATACTCTAAAAAATATCATATTTCATGTATAAGTATCAATTTATACAATATTACATCGACAGTTCTAGAAAGTCTTCTTGTTCGTGTAGGTTTTACTATTCGTCGACAGATGTCAACTTAATCGCCCTTTAAAATCACATTTTGCACTCAGATATCGCTAAGCATATTAAACACCTACCTGTTTACTCCTAACATTGCTCAATTGTTAATTTAATTCATGAAATTGTTTGTAAAAAAGCTACATCGATTCATTTACACCGAGTGAAGTGACCTCTGTTGGGGAATAAAAATTCTTACTAAAACTGACATTATCAGCAGGACCGCACGCAGGAGGTAGACGTATTACAATAATACTAACGTATTTTTTTTTGTTAGGGATAATTTCTGTTGGGGAATAGAATACAAGTTACTTTACAAAACATTATAAGGACCGCACTCTAGACGTATTAATACTAATATACTCTTTTATAAAGGATAATTAAGGCTAAGGAACATCAAGGCTGACTTACGAATATTTAATAGCCAGAGCTGTTAGCTGACGGAAATGTGAAAAATACTCGTATACCCAGGCGAAAATGTGTGAGGAGTGATAATGAGTGATGAGATTTGAGGAAGCGAAAAAAATATGTAACTCTGACTACCCCGTTAGGGATACAGCTTGAGGATAATATGTTGTTGTTGTATAAAGGATAATTTTTATATGCTTTTCATAAACTAATTCATTTAATACATACATACATACATATCCTCACGCTGTATCCCTAACGGGGTAGTCACGGAGCGCCTAGCGTCACGGTTCTTACATACTTCTTTCGCTTCCTCAAATCTCATTTAATAATAACTATTATTTGATAATGCACTCATATTTTGTATTTTATAACAAAGTTATAACGTAATAAATAACTAACCGAAACTAAATTACGCATATACTGGTGTAGCAGTTTTATAGTAATGGGAACTGCTTACATAGACCATACAAATAAATTGGTCTAATTCGAAATTTTGAGATTTTCTTTTGGCAAGTTCTGACATTGAATTCACATAGAATAATAAAATGGATTTTTCACAAATACATGTTTAAATGTTCTCGCGATATGTTGCTAATGCGACAGGCAAGTTTGTACTGTTATCTATTAAATTAAATAGTAGGTATTTTTAAGTTTATTATTTTCATCCGAAATTCTGAATTTTTAAATTAAGTCGCTTTCATTCTAAAGATGCGATATATTGTCTTACCAATAATAAATATGTAGCGACCTGGCGATGCTAAAAGTGCTGAATTGCATTTTAGTAGAATATAAAGCAATTTGAGGAAGCGAAAGAAGTATGTAAGGACGGCGACGCTTGGCGCTCCGCCCTCTCTAACCACCCCTTTAGGGATACAGCGTGAAGATATGTATGTATGTATGTACAAAGCAATCCCAACACCAATATGTAATTAATTTATTTGCATTTATAATAAATGAGGAGAATGGACACTAAGAAAATCCCTAAAAACACATTACAATTTCGTAAGAGCGTATCTAGGCGGATTCCCCACTACAATCGCTTGTCAAGACTCATCTTTCGTGGCGCGATCTATATTATCATTCTATTTAAATAAAGAGACAGTAACAGTTGCATGATGCGCATACAAACAAATCGACAAACGTTAATTTAAAAATTGCTATTCTAGACATTCGGTCCCCAACACGCACGATACATACATACATATCTTCACGCTGTATCAAACTATACGTTGTATTATGATAAAAAAAATTACAAATGTAAAACTACATCTCATCCGCTTTACTGCTCCATCATAATATACATTATGGATTTATATCAATTTACTCTTAAATACAAATATAAGTGGTATTTCATAATTTAATGTGAACATTTTTGAATCGTGCAATTTCAAGTTACCGATTAAACACTAAGTACGTCTCTGTATCAAGAATGTATTTTACTCATCTGGTGGTCAATAATAAAACTACTTGAAAAATGATAACACAAAGAGACTGCTACAACTCGCTAGATGGCGGCAGATTCGCAACATCCCCCTCCATTTATTCCGCGTCCCCCTCAACCCGCATTTTGTTACACTGGTTTGTATGAGGAAAATTCGTTACGGCACCTCCTCTTTGTTTACATTAAAATGGTTATAAAAGGCTATATATAGGCATATGCCTATATTATACGGATAGCCTTTTATAACCATTTTAATGTTTAAAAAAATTGATACAAATTATGTAAATTTTGGAAAGCTATTTAGACGATTACCAGGAATTAGTATTCACATTGCACCCGTGCGAAGCCGGGGCGGGTCGCTTGTTGAAGATATAAAAATACACTTACAAATATTGATCAAAATTTATTAATTAGATGTAAGAGAAGCCATGTACAAAAAGGTAACTAGTAGTTCAATTTTTTAACTCACGGTTTGTATCTATTGTAACAATAAAATAAACGGGTTTTACCGCTCTATTAAATATTTTTGAGTTTACCGATATATGCTCATATGCTTCATGATGAAATATAACAACTGTGAGCTAGAAAGAGGGTGAAGTGAAATAGGTGCTCTCTAATATCCACCCGCAATTTCACCAGTTAACCGTGATCATGGTGCTTGTACTCGTAAAAGCATCGAAATATCGATAAACTCAAAAATATTTAATATCGCGGTAAGAAGTTAAGAACCCGTTTATTTTATTGTTACAACTAACGACCTGCCTTGGCTTCGCACGGACTAAATAGCTTTCCAAACTACACATAATTCGTATCCATTTTTTTAAAATGGTTATAGAAAGCTATACGGCATTTTCCATGAAAGCTCTCAGTCAGCTTGAGTTTTTCCGACATCTTGAACTATTATCGTCATATTTCAACAAATTAACACAAAACAATATTAAACTATACATATAAATCTTCCTCTTAAATCGCTCTATCTATTGATGAAAACCACATTAAAATATGTTGCGTAGTTTAAAAGATTTAAGCGTACAGAGGGACAGACGGCGGGAAGCGACTTTGTTTTTATACTATGTACAGATATAGAAGTAACTAGCAGTTGGCTACTCTCCCTCCCGCACCCCGCTCGTCGTTGTCGTACGCGACATAGACGTATGTTTGTTTCCCAAATAAGACAAATGAATAAAAATTATAATGAAATATCAGATTCATAATTCATTAGTAAAAGCTGGAAAAAGTGTGTTATCGAAAGATTTATTAAAAAATTATAAGTTTTTAACTTTTTAATCTTTTTTCTATAGATCTTAATTTTATACGTATGTAATTCCAAATACCAAACATCAAGTAGTGACGTCAATTCATCGATCAAACGTTCCCAGGTAAGTACATACTTTATCGACGTAAACACGGACAAATTAATAAATAATTGCAAAGCAATAAAGCAATTTGTGAAACCTTCCTAAGGTTAATGTGGACGAGGTGAGGTGATTTTTTGCGGAAAATACTGTCGCGCTATAATACTCTCTTATTGCATTATTAAAAGTATACAAATATATAAATAAAAAAATAAGAGTTGTACAATTTGGGTGACCTTATCGCTAAAGCGATCTCTTCCAAGCGACCTTTGGGTAACAGAAAGCTTTAGAGTACATTTACGGTAGGCGGTGCAAAATTGATATTGACATGAATACGTATTTACTTTAAAAAAAAAAATACAAATAAATTAATAAAAAATACACTATACTATTCATAATAATGTATAATATAATATATAATAATATATAATGCGCTCTCTACATACCTACATATTACATAATACATGTTATACATGTACATAACATACATATGAACACATACACAGATAAATAAAAAATTAAATATAATAACAGCTAGTAGGAGAGATAATAAATTTTACCTATTCTCGATGTGTTTCTACTTCTTGGCGCGAATTTTTACAAGTATATATTATGTACAATGTGTACACGCATAACTTCACGCTGTATCCCTCACGGGGTATTCAGAGAGAATGGAGCGCCAAGCGTCGCGGTCCTTACGTATACTTCTGTCGCCTTCTCAAATCTCATCTTTCTCCTCACACATTTTCACTGAAGTATGCTAATGCTTTTGATATTCCCGTCATTTATTTGATCTTCATAAGTCAGCCTTGATTTTCCTTGGCTACTGCTACCACTCACGTGTTGCAGATTTTCTTCGTCAATCTTTCATCACTCACTCTTTCTATGTGCGCGAACCATGTAAACATATATTCTTCATTTTTACGGTAACTGTGTCGTTCGATCTTTTCATATTGTGTTTTCACTACGATTACAATATGGTTGAGAATCGAATCCTCGTCTCGGAAGGCACATCCACTACTATCACGCCAACAGGCCATTCGTAATATGATCAATAGTATACATACATAATATTGATCGCTCCTACAGGGGCGTTTAATACAAAGTGAGAATAAGTATGTTACAGGTAACTTTTATTGAACGTTATTTTATTTTTCGACATCACCTTATAGTGATACAGTTGAAATACCTTTTTTCTAAGTTTAAAATAAATTCCCTTTCTAAAGAACTTCATCCTGAGTACCTAGAGATTCCTGTACTACAGCGAATACTGTTTCATAATTTTCAAATCGGTGTCCTCTAAGATATTTCTTTAACCTCGGAAATATACTGAAATCTGAGTCTGGTGAATACGGAGGATGATCAAGCATTTCAAAGACAATATTTCGGATTGCAGCCATTGTGATCATGGCTGTGTCAGCCGGGGCGTTATCTTGGGTATAACGTGCCTGTAATCGCAGCTCCGTGACCCAGATATTCAACCATTACTACCCCTTAACTATCCCAGAAAAGAGCCCGTGAATTTACCGATGCGGCGGAAAGACTAACCCTGAATTTCTTAGGAGTAGGTGGTAATGTTCCTTTCCAAGTCATGCATTGTAATTTCCTTTCGAGGTCGTAGCTGTGAAGTCACGTTTCGTCTATTGTTATGAACCGGGCCAAAATATGATCAGGATTTTGTTGCAACGGTTCCAAAAAGCGTAGGAAAACATTTCGGCTAAATTGTTTTTGTGTATCGGTAAGCATTCTACGTACCCAATGCACGGATACTTTTTTGCCACGTTTATGCGTTCGTGTAAAATGTTATAATACAATACCTGTCAAAATGTTCGTTACTTCAGCAATAAAACGGACTGTGATAAGAAGATTTGACAAAACGATTTTATTGAGATTTTTGACTATTTCTACAGTAACTACGGTTACTCGGTGTCCCAAGCGAGGGTCATCTTTGATAGATATATACATTCACGTTTAAACTACGGCGGAGAATTTACCCCTAATTTACACTACATTTTCTTTGATTGGTTCCGTATTAAAAATTTTCTAGCGCAGATATTTAATAACCGCGTATAGTTCCATTTTTTCATTTCAGCTAACACGCTGCAACCAACAGCACTTAAACGACTTCTATTTTTTAAAACAAAAGATAGTTGGTTCATTTTTTTTCTGGTATCTAACAGATAATCCAGCTTTACCCGTCAGAATTTACTTTTTTAATTTGGGGTTAGTTAAGTTTGGAAGTTAATATCGTCCAAAGAGTTATTATCGTATCCTCACTTTTCATTGAACACCCCTCGTAAAATGAAATGCTTATAGTATTTTCTTCCGATTTCGTATATAAAATATAAATTCACTCTGTATATTCAGACTATTTTCTAATTTCATCGATCTCCAGTGTTTTGGTTATCGGTAGAAAGATTTATTCAAACGATTACAAAAAGTGGTTACAGACGTTATCAACCGCAAAGTGTCTCATCTGTGGCAAGTCTCATTCACACCTGCGCCTCTAGTGATAAAACTTTACGCTGTAGGACTGTAAATACGACCTTCATTACTATATAAGCTTTATATATTACTAAGGTTAATATTGACTACTTAAAGACATCTATAGGTGTAAGACAACGATAGAGAGTTTTTTTTTCCTATGGCTAGTTGACTGTTTCATATTTTAAATTAACTACAAAATAAGTTCAATACTCTGAACACAAACTGAAAAAGTATTCGAAATTCTTTTAAAAATGTAGAAATAGCTGACTTTTAAAGAGTAAATATTACGAATAAGCTTTGTCTCTGTCACTCCTAGTGCTGGGCAATAGCGGTACGAGTTTACGAGGTTAAAGTCCAATAGCGTCATCTTTCTAGTTTATCCTCACTACACTGGTGTTCAAGCAATAACTCCTGTATTTCTGAAAGACATTTTAATACGTATATATTTCCAACTTTGGGGGGTCAACTGAGGAAAAGCGCTCGTCGCGACCCCTGCTTGTCCTTTTCAGGGCTGTAATTCCTCTCCTGTGCACACCTTGTGGGACAACGATTGTGGTATATTTAGGGCGTCACTCAAAAGCGACGTACACTGGTTTGTCCTCTCTGGTGTGCAGTGCAGTTCAGCGTTGGAGACCGCCACCCAACACGCTGTGCACCTCAAAAGAGAAGATTGGATGTGTTATGTTTGAGTGAAACTAAGCGAAAGAGCAGTGAACTTGCCGACTTGGGCGGAGAGGGCATCGCTTTGTGGTCAAGGGTACCACATGAAGGTGATAAACAGAATAAGGGGTCTGTTAGCAGCATGGCGACACCGCGTAGTGTCCAAACCTGCAGCTGTCTGTCGCATCAAAAGCTGGAAATTACAAGACGCGATCATCAGGAATGAATATGAAAGGGATGTTGACGAAAGAAGGACGAACCTTAAGGATAGTATGACTGAGGCTGCGAAAGGTATGCGGAACGAATAAGATTGGAAACGGTAAAAAGCGTGATGTGCTGTGGGACGATGTGGTGAAAAAGTCTGTGTATAAGAAGAAAAAACCATGGTGAGATTACCTTGCTACTAAAAATGACTGTGGTATGGAGCAGTTGATAAAAGATATAAGCTGCAGAAAGCAGATATGAAAGCATTATCAGAAGAGAAGCGTCAAAAGTGTAGGGTGTTAGGCGAAAACGAGATACCGGATAACTTCGAGAAAAATTCCAAATTATTTTGCAAAAAATTACTTACTTAAGTACCGAAGTGGTCCGCCACCTTGCATATTGAATAAAGTGCGTTCGAAAGAAAACCACCTGCTAACAGATAAAAATAATGTTCTGCTGTGACGGAGTGAATACTATGGAGAACTGTATGAGAGTGGCAACTCTGTCTCTGATACTGAGAGCACATACTGAGAGCAATGAATTGCCACACTTGCCACACTTGAATTGTCAAGGGCTGGAGGATGCCATTAGTATGAAAGAGACTAAAGAAAGTGATAAGAAGTCTAAAATGTGGAAAGGCTGTGAAAAATGATGAGGCGACTGCTGAGATGATCAAGTATGGTGGTTCTAGGGTCTGGGAGACCTTGTGCACTGTGCAACCTTGTTGGCAGAAGGGGAGGTTCCAGAGGTCTGGGGCACCGTAGTCATAGTACCTCTCTATAAAGGCAAATTTTAGACTGCGTGCTATAGGGCCATCAACTTGCTCAGCTTAGCAAGTAAAGTCTATACCAAGGTATAACTGAACGTATGAAAGACGTTTCTGAAAGATATTTGTGGAAGGTGCAAGGTGGTTTTAGGAACGGTAGGGGTTGTATGGATCAGATTTTCTCGCTTCGCGTTATCTTGGAGAAGTTTCTGGGTTTCTGCGCTTTCGTGTATCTAGAAAAAGCATTCGATAGAGTCGTGCGAATAAAATTGTGGGGTCCTGTGCCTGAATATGGCGTAGGGGGTCTATTACTGGATGCTGTGAGGTCATTACATTGAAATCACAGAGCCTATGTAAGATGGTGACATGTCGCTCTGATTCGAAGGTCAGACATCAGACAGGGCTGGGTGATGTCTTCTTGGCTGGACGTGCTCTGTTTCGACAGTTGCCTTCAGAAGTTTAAAGGTAGTATGAGTGGTATGATATGCGATGGTACAGTGTCTTTTGTACGATGACAGTGTGGTGCTTATAGTACCATCAGAAGCAATTTGCAGACATTAGTCACGTGCATGAAAGAAGAATGTGAAGTGAAAGGATTGAATATGAATGTGAACAAAACTAGGGTTGTGGTATTTGAAAGGGAAGCGGAACAGATGAAACGTGAGATTTGGATACATGGAAAATGTCTAGAACAAGCGAATGTGTATCTGGAGAGTGTGTTTTCAGGGGATGGAAGATGTGAGTTGGATATGGAGAGACAGTAGCAGCTGGCAATAAAGTGAACAGTACTCTGTCCACATTAATTGGCAGTATGTATATGTCTAACACAGCTAAAATGGTCATCCACAATGTGGTGTTGGCGCCAACTTTATGGTACGGTAGTGAGGCCTGGATATGCCCGAAACCGTGTGAAAGTAAGATAAATGCAGTAGAAATACGATCTCTTAGAAATATGTGCGGTGTCACCCTAGCGGACGGGATAAGCAATGAAGAGATACGCAGTATGACAGGGTTGCATGACAGTGTTATTGTAAAAATGAAGAATGGTATGCTTAGATGGTTCGGGCACTTAGAAAGAATGAGTGATGAGAGACTGACGAAGAAAATCTACAGAGCGAAAGTTAGAGATAAAAGAAGCCAAGGAAGTCCAAGGCTGACTTATGAAGATGTTAGCCAGAGTGTTAGTTGATGAAAATATGAAAAGCACTCGTATACCTAGGCGAAAATGCGTGAGGAGAATGATGAGATTTGAGGAAGCGAAAGAAGTATGTAAGAACCGCGACACTTGGCGCTCCATCCTCTCTGACTATACCCTTAGGAATACAGCGTGAAGATATGTATATTGTATATATGTATGTATATATTTGTAACTACATTTAAGTCTAATTTTTAATAAAACATCTGTCAGTTTCTAGAATAGTCGACTTTACCTTATTCACGAATTCACGACTTACTTTTGTAATTCCAATCGTTTGCTAGTTCATAATTCCTGTGTAGTACCATAGCTGTAATGAAAAAAAAAGTTCATTAGAAAACTAAATATAGTTAAATTAAAAATATAAAACATTTATGGAATATGTAATGTTTTAACTTAAATACATATAAATATTTATTCGTGTTCAAGTATATACCCACTGTACTAACTGTATCCATTTTTCTATTGAACTTAGCAAATAAATCTCATAGTTCAAGCGAATTAAGTACATTTACGTAAGATGGTTATTATTGGGATACATTTTGAAACGTATGTGTTGGAATTACACACAACTTAATTCACCGTTTCCATTCTATCATAGGACAACTAGAAATTCTATTTTTATATTCTCGTAACGAGTTACGGGTAATTAATTGCCGATTAAGAGCGCAAAGTTTTATTTTCGTACACACACATGTAGGTATTAAGAACACAAGAACTAAATTACGACGATCCCTAGTTTTCGCGGTCATCCCTCGAACTCCTCGCCTTCGGTGACTACTAAGTCACTGAAGGTGTCACGCTTCACATTTGAACAACGGTTCCGAATAGCAATAGTCCTCTTCCAGTAGTATTCGTAGTTGTCATCGCAGTAGTCTTCGTAGATCGTCTCGATATCGCCTTGTTATGGCTTCGCCCGCTAGTGGAAAACTGGCTCACTTACTCACTAGGCTAGGGACGTCCGGCCCTGGATATAGTCCAAGAAAAAGGGTGGAACCTCCTAAAAAATTCTCATCGCAAATAAAAATAGAACATGGTTCGTGTCGCCGTTTCTTAATTATTTACAACAGTAGTTCCTAAAGTCGACCGAACCGCGACTTACATAAATTTTTTTACGTTTGGGACACACCCCATGCCCAACATGAAGAAGGAAAAACAGCGTTACGTTGCTACTGCAGTATTTTCTTGTTAATACGCAATTGAGAACGAAGAAAAACATCGAAGTAGTTATAATTGAACATTTTTGATTAAATATAGTTATCGTAGTTAGACGAAGTCGTAGTTAGGCAAAGTCTAGGCCTTAAGATACAAGCTCTAAAAGTTGAACGTCATACGCCGTTTGATAATCGGCTTTAGGCCCGTGAACTTAAGGTCCAACCAAAACATTATTGTCCACATTCCTTTCATTTGTATGAAGCGTATATAATACATAGTAGATACAGTAATTATTCTAATTTTGAAATTGAAACATGTTAGATATTTTACATTTTAATGAGTAAGTAGTTGATTTCTGCTTCTTTTTCTTTGTGTAGCGTTTATGTGGCATTGGAGTCTGAAACAAAACAATCATTAATTTACTTTGTTTAAAATTTCTGGAAAAAGTAGACAAAGAAATACAACAAAAAGGAACATGGTCCCGACTTTGTTACAATCAAAGCACAAGCGAAATTTTAAATGAAAATAAAATGCTGTTTTTCGTAGTCGTCTATAGCTTTTTATGTATCTGTCTATAAAATACATTTAAAGTATGTATTATCTAATATTAAAAAATCGAACTTAAATACTGTATTATAATACTGTGTTACATAGTTCATACTTATAATTTAAATAAATAAAACAAGTATTAACGACCCAACTCCGTTTCGCCTGAGGCCGAATTAATTTTCTATTCCCTATAAATTAAAGTAGCTTCAACTACTTTCTAAACCTTTCAAGTAATGTGTCGAAAATAACCGTTAAAGTACTCTCATATAATTAACCGGCTCTATGTGGTCACGGGCAGACTGATGATCAATCATCAATTTTAAATTATGTAAGTATTAACACGACGTAGAATGGCTCGCTTATTACCAAACTTGCAGTCAGCCTGCGACAGTCAAATATCGCGCGATATCTGCTGACAAAACGAGAACCTGTCTAATGTAATTTGCGTAGTGGCGCTAAATCTACCGCGAAAAGTGCATTACACGACTACGGCGCAATAGACACGCAATCATCATACATGATACCAATTTTTAATAAAGTTAGCCATCGGTCGGGCAGTGTTCACGTGGCTGTCACTGTCTGTAATTTTTTTTTATCCCCGCCGGTTAATTAAGATTATAAGATGTACACAAGTCGTGAAAGTTGAAAAACGTTAAAGAACTCAATCGATTGAGTGGTATTCTGGTGTGTCTATAAATTACAAAGTGAAAGTGGTTTACATTGACTTTTAAATCAAATACATACATAGATACATGCATATCCTCATACTGTAACTCTATTGGGATAGTTAGAGAGGGTGGAGCGCCAAGCATAGCGATTCTTACACACTCCTATCAATATTCTCTATACTCAAATCTCATTATTCTCTTCACACATTTTCGGTAGTTGATGTAAGTGGCTGTACAGTTTACAGCAGACCTGCGTCGCTGCTTTGAAATAAATATATATTCTCATGCTGTATCCCTAATGGGGTAGTCAGAGAGGACGGAGCGCCAAGCAACACGGTACTGACGTAATCTTTCGCCTCCTCAAATCTCAATATTCTCCTCACAGACTTTCGGGTACAGGTTTGCGAGTGCTTAAATATATACATATAAATGTAATATGTTAATGTTCTATCTATCTATAATTATCTATATAACTAAAAATTAAATGGTCGTTGCTAAGCCCAAAACTTGAGAACGGCTGAACTGATTCTACAAATATTTTTTTTCATGTTCGTAATAGTCCCAGTAAGGTTTTTATGCAAAGAAAACTTGGTAAAATAGCCTGGTAAATAGGAAAATTCGGAAAAATTAAAAGTAATTTTTTCTATGGGATTTTTGTATAAACTTAGTACATAACTTAAATAATAATACAATAACTGCAGAGCCACAGCAACGCGTGGCCCGGGGTTATTACCCAAACAATCTCAGACAGCGACAGCTACGCGATCATTGCGCGACCGGTGACTAATGAAATAAAAAATCGATATCATGTATGACGATTGCGTGTTTATTGCGTCACGACGTAAAATGCACTTTTCCCTGTAGATATAACGTCACTATACAAATTGCATTACACAAAATCTCGTTTCGACAGCAAATATCGCGCGATATTTGACTGTCGCATGCTCACTGCAAGTTAGGTTATAAGCGTGCAGGTAAAACTATAAAATATAAGATACGATATGAGGAAATAAAGATAAAGCTATTTAACTTAATGTAGTTTTGTTTAGATTTTTAAATATACAAAAATTAATTACTAGAAATCTGAAAGCTTTTGAAATGGAAATTGTCTATAAAAGAGCACATTCAGTTACTTACAGATATTAGACGTAACTTCCGTTCCTCTTCGCTGGCATTAGGGAAACGGGATGAAAAGTGAAACACCCAGATTGTTTTCGGCTACAACAAAGGAAATAAAGAAAATGGCGGTGGCCACATTTAAGATAACAGATAATAAGAACTGTTTTAATGTTCACAACAAAAAAGTTGGTTATTATGGGCTACTGACTTTTTCGCAGTTTTATCACTTTCGAGCAGTTCGTTGGTTAGTTTATTGAAATTATATTACGTTTTCGTGTTGACATTTCCGAGTTCGATTCTAAGTCAGGTCGGTTTAATAAGCGAAATGTTCTGTACTGTGTTTGAGCATTATCGAGTGCTTCCCCCTGTTCATTGCGTGGTTTAATTTAATTTGATGTTTTTGTTGTTACGTATTTTGTTTTTCGAGAGCTCTCAGAAACCAAATAATTTAAAGATAGGTTTATTTATAACTCGAGACGATAAAACTAATATGATGGCAACGTTCGAACCACATTAATTCTCAAGTCAAACAGGAAAATAGAAATGGATCAAGATGAAATGATAACATACATATGCAGATTAGGATCGTAACCAGTGATGTTATATTTAAAAAAGAGGTAGATAGGTTACGTTAGTACTAATGCTTGTAAAATATTGTCCCGGTTACGCACACACATAAGCCACACACTTTGTTTATACACACTAATAAAATGATGAAGTGTAAATAAGATAGCATGACAATTACCATAAGCAAAGTGAGACAAATATACATTGCACTGCGTCGCTATACAATGTAAGATTTCAATTGCATTTCAAACTAACAAATTACACGGCTCTCTAAAACCATTGTGATTGGTCAATTTCACTTTCTTACTGCATTTTAAGCGAATCTGTGACTACTTCATAGAATATTAGTAATTAATGCCACAGAACAGACATTTTCGAATAATATGATTGATGCCTAATGGGTTTAGACAGTAAAAAGGATTTATGTTTGATTTTTAAAATTAATTTTTCTTGAGTCATGTACATTTGGAGACAGAATTATTTAAGTACATACATTTATAATACACGTTTGTTATAAATTTGAAAATGATAAAAACAAAACACTAGGTATTTTCATGTAAAATATTTTTTATTGTGTGGGATTATTGGGATATTACACTCACTGCTAAAACTTCTGATTCGTTTTAAAAAATACGTATATTATATCTTATATACCAAATAAATAAACGTAATCAAATGTTTAATAGGCACTGCATGACATTGACGGTTCTGCAACATAACTTTTTATATTCTTTGACCAAATATAATATATTACTCTCTGTCGCACTTGGTAATTGGGGTATTACCTATCGCATTTCAGTTTTTTATGATTTAATATTTTACTGATATTTTAGATTTTGGAAAAAATGGTGACACAAATGGAATAAGTAAGTACACTTACGCATGATACGTGATTCGTGAACCTTTGGAAGTCTTGCTAGTATAGTTTCTGCAGTATCTAATAACACAGGACGGCATTTTAATATTAATATTAGGAACGCACATACATTTTGACACTGTCACGTTGTTACACGAATGAGCTCCAGGTTGGCCAATTAGCAAAGTTTTAGGGTGCCAGTTTTCGAGCGCAATATCTCATCTACCTCTTTTGTAAATATAACATCATTGATCGTAACTAATTTTTACGATTTAAACCCGAACTAAAATTCAGTTTCAAACTTTCTTTTTAGGATAAGTTTTAGTATATTTTAAATATGTGTTTGTGTTTCACACACAGACACACAGACACAGTTTTTCATTGAATTAAGACCGACTGTCTACGGAGGTGAAACTTGTTAGACACGGAGGCGCATTTTCATAGACGCTTTGCCATTATATGTTTGGTCTACGCCTGCTTGCTGCATGCTACAAAACTACAAAACTGTCTACGGAGCAGTAACTTCGCGCTCGCCACAGAGTACATTACATATATAGGGAAATAGATGTATCAGTCGAAATTCTCCATCTAGTGCCATCTAGTAAAACTAAACTAAATCTGTCAGTGTCAAGTAATCTTCACACATACAGCATAACTACGTGAAAATGTTATTACTTGATTAATAACAATCAACATTAATATGAAATCGAATAATAATGAAATATAACAACAACGAACTAAAATTCAATGATTGTCATCAAATATACGAGTTCTACATAAGAGACAACGTCGAAAGACACTAAGCTATCATTACTTTTAATACGATGACGAAAAACTTTAATACTTGACATAAAAAACTAGTGATGACATCTAACCATGCTAGACTACACTACTACAAAGGCCAAAAATTCATAGGGAAATTTTTTATATGGAGTGAAATGAGCATGGTGCTCACGTCGCTACATGTACGCTTCATGACGCCTGCCCTTCTGTGTGACGTACGCCGGGCTGCATATATGCAGTAAGCAGGCGTGTATTGGCGTATATGATGCGTCTCTTTAAAAAAAATTTAAAAAAAAGAAATGTGAAGATATGTGGGGATTATCAGTTCATGTACTGGCTAATATAATGCCAATAGTAACACCGATTTTAGTAAATATATTTAATAAATGTGTCGATCAAGGTGTGTTTCCCGATTTGATGAAGCAGCACAGTTAAATTATACCAATATTTAAATCGGGTTGTAAGTCAGATCCTACAAACTACCGCCCAGTGTCGATATTGCCAGCGTTGAGTAAAATATTCGAAAAAATAATGCTCAACCAAATGCTGGCACATTTTAACATTTGCAGGATTTTTCATGGTCAACAGTACGGTTTCACGAGAGGGCGGTCAACAACACATGCGGGAGCAAGCTTAGTCAAAAATATACTAGAGGCTTGGGAGGGGTCACGAGATGCCATTGGCGTGTTTTGTGATCTTTCCAAGGCTTTTGATTGTGTTTGTCACAAAGGCTGGTGTATTTCGCATGTTTCCATAGCCTTATGTCTTACGGTCTGCTACTGTGGGGATCAGCGGCGCATATGAAATCTATCTTTATTTTACAAAAGAGGGCAATAAGTACCATCTACATTATGAACGCACGAGAGTCGCTGAGAGATCATTTTAAAGACATTAATATACTCACCTTACCCTCGTTATACATCTATGAAAACATAATGTACACTAGAAAAAATTTTGATCTATTTCAAAAGAAAGGCGTTGTTAATGGTATGGAAACTCGTGGTCGTGATCAGCTAGTTATTCCTAAATTTAAATTACAAAAGTCAAGTGGTTCATTTTTGGGTAACTGTGTTCGTTTTTATAATAAAATTCCTCAAGAAATTACTCAACTAACGGAAAAGAGATTTAAACTTGTCATTAAACGCACACTGATTGGAAAAGCATACTACAAAATTAGCGATTTCATTGAAGACACAACAATAGACTGGAAGTGATCCTCTCTGCATATGCATTTACTGGCTTTATAAATATTGTATTTTTAAATAACTGTTATAGAATCATGTTGAAAAAATGATACCTGACTGAGTTTCTTGTCGGTTCTTCTCAGTATTCAGGTTTCCTTTTTGAACCGAACTAAAGTAGATTTGACGTTCAAAAATACCTTGCATTTGGGTTTACTTGAATAAATTGATTTGACTTTGACTTTTGTCTATGAAAATAATCCTTTGTGAATAGTAGGCTTAAAAGAAAACATAGGTATGCTTGGAATATACTTCGTGGATAAACTTTAGTACGTCGAGCTGCACGATTGAAACGAACTTTGAAGCTAACCTCAGTGGACTGGTGGCTTAATAATTTTGTTACTTTAAAAATATTTGTAATGTACGTTGTATAAGGTAATATGCTCGCTATCCCCACTACATCGATTGCTATCGAGGGCAGTGCGAAAACTTACTAGCCGGCTATAGTTTGGTTATAATTTCGACGCGTTTGTTACTGAAATAGAAACTAAGCGAATAGTTCATTTTTGCACCGAGACTTTATCATTCAAATTATGTCTCCTTCCATTAGCGTGTGTATATTGTCTTTAAAATTATTTCAATGTTTTAATTTGATTTTTTAAATTTTAATAATACTTTTATACATAATATATACACGTGATTTCCATTTAGTATTGGACAGAGCTTTAAAGTAGATACAATGAAATATTGAATGAAATATCTTGATGGAATTTCCTGCAATAGCTATTAGGAATCTAAGATGTCAAAGCGGTACCAGATGGTGGCCGGTTACTAGTCCATCGCTTATAACATACATACATACGTTACAACGTAGACGTTGTATCCCTGACGGTGTATTCAGAGAGAAAGTAGACGCTAATAACAGTTCCTTATAAAAATCTCATTCCTTAGTCGACTTTTACGACTTCTGCAAGAATGTATGGAGCTAACATATTTTACATTTTTGTTTTTTCGTTAGACCAACATGGAAAATTTTATCGCAGATATAATAAAAAGAGACTACGCGTTGTATACTTTAAAGTCGATTCAAATGAATAAGCTAGGTCACTTGCAAATGGACATGTAATTATCAGTCGATAGAAAATAACGCCGCAAGCATTAAATTTATTTTTCAGCACGCTATTTTTGTAAAATTGCGGTCGATCGAATTATTCGATGTAAATATTTACACATGGAGTATTTAAAGAATGCGACGCGGAGTCTATTTTGTACTATGTCCATTGGCAAAAATTTATGAAGAATATAGATTAAGACATACGTACTCTTCCATATTTTAGTCTATCTCTAGCTTCATTGTCTAATTGTTTTTGAATATCGTCTGCGTCATCAAAGAGAGTGTTGGGACGATTAGTTGCTTGATCTTGACTTACACCTGAATACAAATAAAGTTAATCTCATAAATAGAAAAATAAATATTTCATACAATTTCACTAGGGAAGAAAACTGTAACTAGTAGGCGCAGATGTGGTTAGGGATTTTTCCTATAGCTCATTCCACATATGAAGCCCTGTCTGACCCACGTCTTATTTGCGGCATGAGTGAAGAAACATCATAATCGAAACTTACATTGTATTCGATTTTCGATCGCTATTCGAAATACATTAAAAGAAGCATAAAAATACACACACATATGTACATATATAACAGTATGCAATTATATATGGATATTAAATGGCTTAATCGATTAAGATAATTCGTTCAAATTGGAATTAGAAGATTTGTAGTGGAAAGACAAATAAAAACAAACATAATTATATTTAATCTGTGTAAGAGATTGTAATAGACAGCGTTGGTTGCATTTAAATCCCGTTGCTTCTATATAGCTTCTTAATGTTGCTAGCTTACTTGCTATAGATCATACACTATTCTTTGCCCCGTCACTATGAATGAAGAAAAAAATGGAACTAATTCGTAACTACATACGTAGCAGTGCAGCTACGAAGGAATATTATTATGGTTGGAACTTACGTCAAAGTTATAAGATCAACTATTGCATGGCTCGTGACGTGTAACTTTTAGGTCTTATAACTCGAGATCTAGGCTTTGTAGAGCTATGATCTAGAAACGCATTGCTAACTTTAACGTCTACTATCGATTGGTATAAGCGAAATTAAGAAACAAGAACCAAAAGTTGTAATTCGACAGTTATGGAGTGATGACATATCATGTACTCATGCAAACTGGCGGCGTGAGTGTCGAGAACAATGTTTGTATTATTGTTAGCGTTCAGAATTATCAAAAAGATTCCACCCTCTCTATTATTGTGCACTATTATCACAGACTTTCTATAAACTACCAAACCAAACATCGTGTGTAAAATTAAACTTTTCAAAAAAACAGAATGCGTATAATACTTTCTCTTTCTCGCCAGTGTTGGCATAACGTCATCACACATCAACAAACCGCAACCCTCATGACACAAACAACTTTAAGTGACAAAATGACGTTCGTGAGCTTTTTAATAATTTGTTGTTTTATCTTTTCTATAAAAAACTATTAAATAGGATGATTTAGTGCCGGGCCTTGATGTGTGATAGTGTCACATACAAAAATATACCAGGAATAACTCCATCAGTAATTTTTTTATGAATTTTAGAGTAGGAATTCCTAATCTAAAATTCTTGCTATGAAATATTTGTGTTTTAATTCGTTATCTTTTCAAATAGTTCCTACATTGAAGTAATTTTACAAATTGTATGCTGTGACTTAGTATTACAAACCAAGATTTGTATAGATAAAGGATATTTTATAATTACGAGCTGAATATTTGTGATTACGAGATGAATATTGTTAAGAACTTCTGGTACTAGATAAATTTACAGGGGCTGAATTTCGGGTGATTTCCACAAATTTAATATTTTATGTCCTGAAGACTACAGCCAAACGACAGCGTATAAAAACACACTTAATAAAATATGAAAGCTTGTACCAACGAATTCAGATATACTATGGAATTGTAATTCAGAACAATTATGGCCAAAACCACGGTACCGCGAGTCTGATTGAAATATCCCCAAACAGGAAAGGTCGCAAACTCAAAAGTCGACTTTCCAAATGTTTGACTGTTTTAAACCCACACGATCTTTATTCAACTGTAGCCTAACGTTTAACATGTTTCGTATTACATTCCAAAGTTAGCGGTGACTGGATGCCCAGCACCAGTGATCATTGATCACGTGATCGCACGGGAAAGTTCTAGCAACCGAGTATGTTTTTATGCATTACTACGCATCGCAACGCAACTTATTTGTAATATTTATTTAATTTATTTACGTGAAGTAAATAGCTTTTTATTTTAATTCTCTCATATGAGAAAATATTTAAAACTTGTTTGAAAAGGTAAAAAAAGCATATTAACGAGTTCATCTGCATTTTATTTACAAGTTTTTGATGTATTATGCTACCTTTGAATGTAATTAATTTAGTTGGTTTGTGTTTTGTAGAATTTAAAAACGAATTTTGTTATCTGTCAACTGTTTTTTTATCCAACAGCACAGAGGAGCTCATAATTATTACTCTTTTAAAATACTTTTCATTAAAGTAGTGTCGCGATCTGATTTTCTTGCTTGTTTGTTTTTAATAATTGTAATTATGTCTATTCATTCTACAGTTTTTGAAAAATATCGATTTCGAATCACTGCAAGATTTCAGTCTTCAATTAGATAACAAGCGATGCCTTTACAACAAGAATAGATTTCTTTATTTTCAAAATCTATAGAGCACACCCTATTGACATTAGTTGGTAACCAATCATCTTCTCTTCTTTCTAAGCGAAATGCTTTAATCCACCGTAATCACCGAAGATCATTTTTTGTAATATTAAAGGAATAAATATTTAAAAGATCCAAATCAGTAAAGAGACTACCTACGCATAACATAAAAATACAATAAAAATAAATTACGTACTGAAAACTGTCTGGCTACTAGTTGCATAATACAGATCACAATATTTTCATTGAATTTCTTGTAAACGTAAAATAATTTTATATACATATGAGCTCCTTGGTACAGGCATTATATGCTTAAGAAGGAGCTTCAAATTCAAATATTGTAAAAACTTTTGAGAACGTAATTAAACAATTTAGAAAAAAAGATGTTATTATTATATCGTGACTTCTTTCTGTCTTCTACACCACTTAACCACACAGGAGGTCATTTTTAATTTACATTTCGCCAGTTTTCACATAAACAAACCAATTTTTTTTGCGACAGCCGACTGTCCCTGAATGTTGTTTAGATTTCTTAAAGACCCACAGCTTGAAAATGCCTGGATTAAAAATATTAATAGGCCCAATTGGGGGACTAATGCAAACAGCGTTTTATGCTCAAAGCATTTTGAAATTAATTTACTGGACCGAAGTACTTTCCGCACAGCTTTGCGCAGGACAGCACTTCCAACTTTGTTTAAATAATTTTCAGTGTCATCAGATGCAGTAAGTATATCATATTGGAGATAATGAATAATAGTTCTTTTGCAACGGTTGTAACAGGCCAGTCAGAATAATAAGAGTTAAATGTGAATTTATAATAACATATAGTGGAGTGACCAAAACAACATGTAGTGCGCTCCGGAAGAGTATTGTATACCATATAAACCAAATTTGCTATACTTAATTACCATTAGATTAAATACCTCCTTGGTCTAGTTATCTTTTTAATTTTCTTTTCTTTAATCTTTAATGTTAAAAGAAGACCTCTTACTTGAAAAAAACTAATTAAGTTCTTTAGCCAGCACTATGACGGCTTAAGCTATTTAAGATGTTTATACACATCTATCTCAGTATTAGGAATCACATTTAATTTCGAATTTCTCTTCAGAATAAAGAAAACATATTTACAACACCTGAAAGCACGTATCTAAAAGCAAAAATGAAAAAGACTGCCACATCAACACATTATTTGCATAGTTTAGAAAATGTTCCGTTAAATTTCAACGCACTAACTGTCCAGCTAGTAAGTTCCATAGTATATTACAAACAATTTAAATTTTAATAAGGTACTACTACAGACTAATCCAAAAAAATCCTCATAAAAAAATTACAAATAAAAAAAACTAAAATTAAAGAAAAGGAGAAGTAGAATATCCAATTCAAGGCTGCATTTGTCATTGGCTAAGCAGAGCATCATTTATTAATTGGATTAATATATGAAGTAGTTGTCCTGCTTGTAATAAATTAAAAATAAATTCTGCTTTGCTAGCAGCAGCAACTCTGAATTTTATAATTTTCGAGCTTCAAATGAATTCAATTTTATCTTTCTATACGAAAGAAAATTACTAAAAAATCAGTAATCTTGTTAAAGGGGAAGGGATCAACAACTTCTGTGAGTAACTCAGATGATTGTTTACAGAATCGCACTGCATTTTTCATTTCACTGCTAAGTTCCATGTTCTCCGTCTCATATCTTACAGTTCAATTCTCACTTTTGTATTTTATATATTATACATCCATTTATTTATGTCTGGGTACTTCTAATGTACAGTCAACGGCACATCAAGTGTAACAACATTGGACTATAATGTTAGAATAGGAAATTTATTTTAATGAAGACGCTATGGTTGATGTACTGTTGACTGTACATAAAATGTCAGTATTATATTATGTGAGGTACTTTCTCTAAGTATTTATATTTTTAATTTCTTTTCTTATTTTTCATTATAAACAACACATTATTAATTTTTTCAGAACGCCAATAATGTTCCCGGGCCATCGAATAGAACTAATGGTGTTTCAAATGTAAGCTTTATTCTGTTAATTGTTATACATACATACATATCTTCAAGCTGTATCCCTAACGGGGTAGTCTGTTAATTGTTATGTTTTATAACTATTAGTAAGATTGAAACCTACTATTATGCTATGGGCTATTATGCTATATACTATGGGGGTCAACTGAGGAAGCGTGCTCGTCGCGACCCCTGCCAGCCCTTTTCAGGGCTGCAATTCCTCTTCTGTGCATACCATGCGGGACAACGGCAATTATAATGTTAGGGCGTCCCCCGGAAGCGACGTACACCGGTCTGTCCCCGCTGGTGTGTGCAGAGTGCAGTTCGGCGTTGGGGACCGCCACCCAACACGCTGTGCACCTAGCGGCGGGAAGTGGAGGGAGGAGTGCAGAGTAGCTGCGTGGAATGTGAGAGGTGGGATTGAGGAGAAGATGAATGAAGTGATTGATATTATGGAAGAGAAAAGATTGGATGTGCTATGTTTGAGTGAAACCAAGCGAGGCGGCAGTGAACTTGCCGACTTGCCCGGAGGAGGCATCGCTTTGTGGTCAGGGGTACCACAAGGAGATAGGGGATGTCAAGGGGTAGGCGTTTTACTGTCCTCTCGTATGGTTAATTGTATGACTGAGTATGAATGTATAAATCCCAGACTGCTCTGGGTACGCCTTAAGATTGGGTTGACAAGAATTTTTGTTTTGGCAGTATATGCCCCAGTGTCCTCTGTCGGTTTGGCTGAACTAGAGCAGTTCTGGGAAAATGTTAGAGAAGTTCTAGCGACGGTTGAAGAGAACGAAAGTATTGTTGTGTGTGGAGACATGAATGGATGGGTCGGGACAGCTCGAACAGGATTTGAGTCTGTCCTAGGCAAATATGGAGATAAGAGAGTAAATGATGCTGGTAAGATTGTGCTAGGACTGTGTATGGAAAAGGATCTTTTTGTGGCTAATACCATGTTTGGGCACAAAGGGATCCATCAGTACACGTGGGAAAGAAAGGGTGCGAGAAGTATGATTGATTTATTCCTGGTGGATAGCAGACTTAAGAAGCAGGTAATGGACACAAGAACGTATAGAGGAGCCGATCTCGGGACAGACCACTTTCTGGTGATAACCAGAATAAGGGGTCTGTTCGCAGCATGGCGACATCGCGTAGTGTCCAAACCTGCAGCGGTTAGCCGCATTAAAAGCTGGAAACTGCAGGATGCGACCACCAGGAATGAATATGAAAGGGTATTATCCAGTAAGCTTGATGATAGATTGAAAGTGTTGAGCGAGGATGTTGAAGAATGCTGGCAGAACCTTAGAGATAGTATGGTTGAGGCTGCGAAAGAAGTGTGTGGAATTAATAAGATTGGGAACGGCAAAAAGCGTGATGTGTGGTGGGATGATGAGGTGAAAGTGGCTGTGTATAAGAAAAAGAAAGCATGGCGAGACTACCTTGCTACTAATGACTGTGGTATGAAAAATTTGATGAAAGACAGGTATAAGCTGCAGAAAGCAGAAACGAAGGCACTAGTGAAAGAGAAGCGTGAAAGGTGTAGGGTGTTAGATGAAAACAAGATGTCGGACAACTTCGAGGAAAATTCCAAATTATTTTGGAAAGAAGTACGTAAGTACCGAAGTGGTCCGGCACCTTGCAGAATGAATAAAGTGCGTTCGAAAGAAAACAACCTGCTTACAAATAAAAAGGATGTTCTGCAGCGATGGAGTGAATACTATGGAGAACTGTATGAGAGTGGCGACTCCGTCTCTGATACTGAGAGCGATTCTAATGAATTGCCACACTCAGGCCAGGAACTGGAGGATGCCATTAGTATGAAAGAGATTGAGAAAGTGATAAGAAGTTTGAAATGTGGAAAGGCTGCGGGAATTGATGAGGTGACTGCTGAGATGATCAAGTATGGTGGTCCTAGGGTCTGGGATGCCTTCTGTGCACTCTGCAACCTTTGTTGGCAGAAGGGGGAGGTTCCAGAGGACTGGCGCACGGCAGTCATAGTACCTCTATATAAAGGGAAAGGTTCCTACCTAGACTGTGCGTGCTATAGGGCCATCAGCTTGGTCAGCTTAGCGAGTAAAGTCTATACTAAAGTATTGACTGAACGTATGAAAGGCGTTTCAGAAAGATATTTGTGGGAGGCGCAAGGTGGATTCAGGAACGGTAGGGGTTGTATGGATCAGATTTTCTCGCTTCGCGTTATCGTGGGAAGGTTTCTGGCTTTAGGTCAGAAAGTTTTCTGCGCTTTCGTGGATCTAGAGAAAGCATTCGATAGAGTAGTGCGGAAGAAATTGTGGAGTCTTCTGCCTGAATATGGCGTGGAGGGCTCCTTACTGCAGGCTGTGAGGTCATTATATCGAGACCACAGAGCCTGTGTAAGGATAGACGGTGACATGTCGCCCTGGTTTGAAGTCTGTTCTGGTGTCAGACAGGGCTGCGTGATGTCTGCCTGGCTATTCGTGCTGTATTTGGACAGTTGCCTCCAGAGATTGAAGGGTAATATGAGTGGTATGGGATGTGGTGACACAATGGTAAACTGCCTATTGTACGCTGACGATGCTGTGCTAATAGCACCATCAGAAGCAAAGTTGCAGACACTAGTCACGTGTATGAAAGAAGATTGTGAAGTAAAAGGATTGAAAATGAATGTGAACAAAACTAAGGTTCTGGTGTTTGAAAGAGAAGCGGTACAAACGAAATGTGTGATTAGTGTAAATGGAAAATGTCTAGAACAGGTGAATGAAATTGTGTACCTGGGGAGTGCGTTTTCGAGGGATGGAAGATGTGAGTTGGATGTGGAGAGACGGGTAGCAGCTGGCAATAAAGTGAACGGTGCTCTGTCCGCATTAGTGGGTAGTGTGAATATATCTAACACTGCTAAAATGGCCATCCACAATGCGGTGTTGGTGCCAACTTTGTTGTACGGCAGTGAGGCCTGGATATGCCCGAAATCGAGTGAAAGTATGATAAATGCTGTGGAGATGCGGTCTCTCAGAAATATGTGCGGTGTCACGCTTGCGGACAGGATAAGCAATGATGAGATACGCAGTATGACAGGGTTGCACAACAGTGTTATTGTAAAAATGAAGAAAGGAATGCTTAGATGGTTCGGGCACATGGAAAGAATGAGTGATGAAAGACTGACGAAGAAAATATACAGAGCGAAAGTGAGTGGTAAAAGAAGCCAAGGAAGACCAAGGCTGACTTATGAAGATCAAATAGCCAGAGTGTTAGCAGACGGAAATGTCAAAAGCACTCGCATACCTAGGCGAAAATGTGTGAGGAGAATGATGAGATTTGAGGAAGCGAAAGAGGTGTGTAAGGACCGCGACTCCTGGCGCTCCGTCCTCTCTGGCTACCCCGTTGGGGATACAGCGTGAAGTTATGTTATGTTATGAAACCTACTAATACTATGAATGTGAAATATTTGTGATTTTTCAAATCGCTGGACGCAATTTGGCACGGAGATATCTTAGGACTTAGGATAGTCATTTGATTTGAATTTTATATCAGCGACCTGCCCCAGCTTCGCACGAGTAGTTTTTTTGAAAATAAAATGCAGCATATGTTGCTTGCTGATAATGTAGGTTTCTATAGGTGATAGAATTTTTGAAATCGCTTGAGTAGTTTTTTAGTTTATCCTTTACATACAAATAAACAAAGTTTACCACTTTATAATATTAGTATAGAGAAACAATAAAGAACACGCACATTAAATGTGGGGCTTACCCTATTCTGAAGTTCCAGGCACGCCACTGATAAATAATTTGTAATAATTTGCGGTTGTTTTACAGACACGCCACTGATAAATAACTTGTAATAATTTGCGATTGTTTCATTTTTTTCTACAAAGTAGTCTAATACATCCCTGATAATAATGTATTGGTGCGAATGCATTTTTTATGTGCGCAAAGCTGCCACGCAATTGGAGCAGCAATTTTCAGTCTGCTAGTTTATAGGAAGTCTGTTACTATTGTTATTAGCGATCGGGAATGCTCTAAAAGTTATCACCTCCGTTTTGTCAGGCTACGTATTAGTCGGGACGTCCGCCTAGTGACTCAGTTTTCGATGAAAAAAGTATACAGATCTTTTTATGTAAAAATTATAAGAGCTACAACTTTCTTTCAGCGATATTCTTAAAAAAAATATTAGTTTTCAAATATTTACTTAAAACTAATTTCCACCATTTTTCGACATGTAAAAATGAAAAATTTATGATCCAAATGGATAGTATTTTTGAGGATATGCTTAAAACATGATTAAAAAGGGCTCCAGAAAAATCCAGTTGCACTCGCAAAACCAAGGCGAGAATGTGTAGGAAGAATGACGAGGGTTGAGGAAACGACAGAAGTATGTAAGGAAAGGACCCGCAATACTTCGCGCTCTGTCCTCTACACTGATTTATAGTCCTCTATGGATTAGGATTCTTTAAAGTAAATGCTTAAATAAAATCTAAATAATTATAGAATTGAATCATAGACTTACTCAAATATCCCGTAACGCGTATGGAAAACAATAAATAAAATATCGTATAAATCACATCGAATGATACCATTATAATTATAGTATCGGTCATTACAAGATTTAGACTTTATTCTGCATCATTTATCATTTTGATTAGTATCTTGTAAAAATTATACTAACTAGTGACACTGACGCAAATAGGATGACTCAACAACGAAGTCGTTACTTTCATAGTAATTGTACATTCTCTTTGGTTATTATGTGATTTTCAATAGAGTTACTAAACGATTTTTGAGTATTGGGATATATACCAAACTAGCGACTCGCCCCGGCTTTGCGCGGGTAAAAATTTTTTTGAAAATAAAATACAGTTCATGTCACTCGATGATAATGTAGCTTTCTAACAATGAAAGAATTTTCAAAATCGGATCAGTAGTACCGGAGAGTACCCCGAACATCCAAACTCACAAACTTTACCTCTTTATATTATTATATTAAATATTAATATTATATTGATATAGAATATCGAAGATTAGTATAGATTGAAATTTTTAAAGCACTCGCGTACCTAGGCGAAAATGTGTGAATAGAATGATGAGATTTGAGGAAGCGAAACAAGTATGTAAAGACCGCGACGCTTGGCGCTCCGTCCTCTCTGACTACTCCGTTAGGGATACGGCGTGAAGATATGTATGTATTAAATTTTTAATATAGGATAATGGGCACACTGTCCCCCCGACCCACAGACTTCAAATGTATCTCGTTCGATACATCGTAGTAAGTTGATAATTTTTTACTATGACGACATCCTTGAAATGTACGGGACTTTCTAGAAAATCATGTGTAGTTTTTTGATATTTTTTCGGCACACCGTCCCCCTGACCAACAGACTTGAAATGTATCTCAATAATTGTCATTTGAAACATGGTAGCAAGTTGATAATATTTTACCATACTATGACGACATTCTTGAAATGTATGGGGTACTCCAGGATAACCGTGTCGTAATTTTTTTTTACCTAACCTTTCCCCTGACGGTCTATCCCAAGGCCTATCCCAATTATTTTTCATAAATGTCATAATAGCCAGAGAGTTAGCTGACGGAAATGTCAGCAGGACTCGCGAATCCCAGGCGAGAGTGTGTGAGAAGACTGATGAAGGATTGAAGAGGGGACAGAAGTATGTAAGGACCCGCGATACTTGGCGCTCTGTCCTCTCTGACTTCTGTCCGTTAGGGATATAGCATAAGGAGAATTATGTACGTCTATATCATACTAACGATAGCAGTTATTTAATACATATCTATAAATAGGATATTAAACTAAGTTTTTAGGTACTGGACGAGTGTGAGGTGATAAGCGATTCTCGATATTTATTAGTTCCTTTTAATATTTATAAATAATAAAAATTAAAAGGAACTAAAAGTATAATTATGTAACATTTATGACACGAAACTGCTCATAAATAAATTAGGTTCCTTTAGAAAAACACTTCGATGTTGGAGAAAGTGGTCGAGTTCTTTTGAGAGAATGTTTTTAACAATAATTCGACCAAAGGGAGTGGATAGTTAGGTAGAATAAAGGTGCAAACTAATTATATTTAACCTCTGTTAACAAGGCACTAAATATTGTTTTTTTGCAAATTA
The DNA here is from genome assembly GCA_907165235.1 of Zeuzera pyrina. Taxonomy (NCBI): domain Eukaryota; kingdom Metazoa; phylum Arthropoda; class Insecta; order Lepidoptera; family Cossidae; genus Zeuzera; species Zeuzera pyrina. Next base: position 19,902,584 of record OU015624.1, read on the forward strand.
TGTAATATAATATGTCATAAGAAATCATCAGATGTTTTAGAAAAAGTTATTTCAAACATTATTTGTTCCTTCGTACTTTTTGCGTTTTAATGTATCGGTAAATAAATTTTTAATTGTTTTTAGTGATTTGATACTGGTAGAATAGTAGGATATGGTGTCAATGTTCCAATTTTAAAATTTCAATGAAATGCTATTCTTCGCTTGGTATTACGTGAAGGTGATAAAGAATAATGTTCAAGAACTAGAAGAAAGGTTAGCCGGCTTAGTAATTAGTATGACTAATAAGTATAAGAAAATAATAAAGAATGTTGTACCGATGGATAAAATAGGTTTTATGATGAATTTATTAAATGCTAATCTTTAATACGTAAAGTGAAAACTTTGGTATCCTTTTAAAGAAAATTGCGCGGACGGGGAGTGTGAAATTTGGTACACTTAAAGTTTATACGGAGAAGGACAGGAGAAACCTAATGTATTTGTATAATAAGCATTAGAAATACATTAAATTAAATAAATCACCCATTGTTTACGTTCATACTGCCAATGTCAAAATGACTGTCAATTTCAAACTCATATCAGTTTGTGATCACAATACTATACGTAACCTCCTTGAATCAAACAGTCGCAAAGAATAGATTGTCGCCAAAGAGTTTATATTATAAGTTTATATTTACGCTCGAATTTCGACCACAAGGCGACCTCTAGTAAGTTATAAATTATGTATTACTAAGTTGATGAAAAATGAAATCTCACAGACAGTCGCAGTGAGGCTTATCGCAACGTACTGCGAAATTACAGCAGCTTAAATTAAAAGCGTATAGTAGTGCAGTAAATTGAAATTTAGATTTCATTAAAAATTCGCGGCAAGCGCTGTTTCACCATCACCAATTGGCTGCGTTGCAGTTCACCACGGTTCGTCTGTAGAATATCTGTCTGTAAAATATCTACATATTATAGAAATTCAGCAGAATTTCGATCTAGCAGCAAAGTACCTACTTCTCTGGTAAACTTTATTGAACGAAAATTGATTGCTTTTTATATATAGTGTCGCTCCTTCTACGCCATTCACTATAAAAAACGAACAAAAAATTAATTTTCTGTCGGTTGAAATCGTACTAGATTAAAATCTGATTTTAATTTTTACCATTCCTCATTCAAACACAAAGCAATACTATGTCACAGATCACAGATCACAATATCATTGCAAGTCGAAATAGTGCTTTTACAGTTATACTATACTACTTATACGTTATGTACGAATATCCTATTTCGTAGTGCTGTGTATGGTAACTCTACCTTAGAACGGACATTTTTAAAATTTGAATTTAATAATACTGGCTAAAAATAATTTTATCTCGAAGTCTTTCTGGTGAGATAAAAACCTTTTCCATTTAATTTTCAATAAGTTTTGTTATCTTTACAAAGTTCGAATTCCGTTGTCCAAATAAAAATTAATTAAAATTTTAGCAAAATGTCATTATGATGAGATTGCAATCATACTGGAACACTTGGTTTATTTATTTTGTAGTCGAAACTTTAAATTAAATGTTCTGAACTTATTAACATTATTAACAACTAATATTATTAACATTGATAACACTTACCTACTATCAATCTAATGCACTTACTGCAGAACAATACTGATAAGTGGCAAACACGTGCTCAAAGGGCTCAAAGGACACTCTATTGACATTACTCAAGTGAGATTGAGATATTGATAAAGGGACTGATAGTAACAGATAATATTATGTCACATCAAAAACGAATATGGCTTTAATTCCGAGCTTTAATTAGTATGTTCATAAGGTTATTATAATATGGGTACCTTATACGCAGTCTTGAAAAAAATAATTAATGTTTACTTTTTTTAAATGCTTGAGTTTCGCCTCTAATTTTGAGACTTTTATTAAATGAATTTTAATATGTATATTAAAATATAATATTTTAATATGATACATATTAAAATATTATATTATATTATATTATATTATATTATATTATATTATATTATATTATATTATATTATATTATATTATATTATATTATATTATATTATATTATATTATATTATATTATATTATATTATATTATATTATATTATATTATATTATATTATATTATATTATATTACATTATATTACATTATATTACATTATATTACATTACATTACATTACATTACATTACATTACATTACATTACATTACATTACATTACATTACATTACATTGTATTCTATTGTATTATATTATATGATACATATTAAAATATTGTTTTTTTAGGTGCGATTTATTCCATATTTAATCATTTAATCTCTTTCAGGAAAAATAGAAAGATCATTCGACCATACAGCCAAAATGCCCTAAAATATCAATACTTAATATAGATTTGTATAGAAGTATAGATTTTTATGCAACTTCTCAGTTTCTAGTTAGTTCTTGAAAAGTAAAAGTGTCTGCGCTCATACAGCCAATATCTTTCAGACAATATAACGTTCACCAAGTCCAATTTTGTTTCAATCAATCAGTTTTTTTAATAGTTTGACCTCAGTATAATTTCTTTTATAAACCTTGTGATTCGTTGCTACGCGTCAGCGTGAAAGTACCAGTTAGTAAATTATTTATTTCACTTATTCGCATATAACAGATTATTAGAAAAACTGAATAGAAACGTCGTTATTGAGTTTTAATCAGACTTTTATGCTATGTCATTATTTCGAGATTTTGACCTTAAACCTTTGATTAGAGAAGAAGCGTAGCATTTCTTTATGATTGCTATGGAATTAAAATTGGTTTTAAATTTTGACATAAATATTATAAGACTTCAGTGAGGAGCGCGAACCTAGACGGAAAAAGCATAATTAGTGACGCCTTGTTTACTTTTAGTTATTATTTCTTATTTTTTATTCTTCTTTGCAGTTTTGGTATGTAGTTTTAGTTCTATTTTGTGTATGGACGTAAAACGAGCACAATTAATTTTTGGCTTTCTTCCAATAAATCCTTTTTAATTATATTTCAGTAAAAGTCTGCTATCAATTTACTGGAGGCGTAATAGAGTTAGGGCAATAGAAAACACACTGATATAGGTAGCTAGTAAGTATTTTTTTAAAAGAGGAACTTAAAGTAAAATATACATTTATAGTATACGGCCCACTGACGCGGTGGCGAAGCATATCTGCCTTCCAAACTAGGGTCCCGGGTTGGATTCCCGGTCAGATCAATTTAGGTAATAAACTTTACTAAATTGGCTTGATGTCTAAACCTAGTGCTTTGTTCCAAACCTTACTGTAGTATTATTACTATTACATGATTAAACTGATGCATGTAATGACATCAGAACATAGATGGTATGTCATCAATATGCTTCTATTTCTAATACCTTTGTTCCTCTGGTGTTGCGGAAGATAACTTCAACAGTTATTTCGGGTGGGAGAAACTGGATTCCTTAGGAATTTTATCCATTATGACTCAAATGGTAGTCCTTCTCGGCGTAAGATTGAGGATTCTGAAATTTTCTGTAAAACGCGCCGGAGTCTTTTTAGCGAAACGCGTTCCGTAGAGGTCTAGGCTAGAGTCCCTTCTCAGCACTCTTGCAGTGCTAAGAAGCTTAGCCCTTGAGCCTAACATAGATGCAGCTACAATTTATATCAGGGGTTCCCAAACTTATTTTGTCTACTGCCCACTTTGAGAATAAATTATTTTTTAGCGCCCCTATTTTTTCACCTACTGAAAAACCACTATAACTTTAAATTAAATAATTTAATTATTGTGAGCTATATTAGCGGAGATTAAACATTAATTCCAAACGAGACTTTTACTATAACCCGCAAGAGTTAACAACGGCGCTCAGGTCTCAAGTTAACTCTTACGGACTACACCTGCCAATGAGAATGATTATTGAAACGCAAATTTATAGTATTCAAACAGAGTATCTTTTATTCAAAATAAAACAAATATAATCGATCCTTATATAAAAACTAATGTGAAGGATGAATCTGAAGCTGTTTAAGAAGTTTGTTGATATCAGATTCCAATTTACTCAAGAACAGTCGCAAGTCGCCACGTTTGGTAACATGCAAATGATTTCTTTTTTTAGTAAGCAGTGTTGCCACAGCACTAAATCCACGTTCACACAAATATGACGATGGGAATGCTATCAAGAATCGCTGAACGATTGACCACAATCCAGGGTACAATTGCGGGATCGGTTTTTGTAGCCGAAATTCTTGGTAACCATTTTTGAACTTGATTTTTATTTCCTCGTTTGTTGTCAATTCTATAAGTTCTTCTACCAGCTGAGGTGACATTGCTATGTTGACATTTGAAAACGGATCCAACACCCAGTCTGGTATTTCCAAGTTCAAAATGTCCTGGTATCGTTTGGTGAAGTCAATGTGGAGGTTTTCCAAATGTTGGCAGTAGGCAAACAATTCGTCGTTACTGCATGATACTGATAAATTCGGAAAATTGTGAAACTCACGTCTGCCCATATTCTTTTTGTGTAGAAGCAGTTCGGCTGCGAAAGCAGCAACGACGTTTTTTGTTTTAATTAAATTTAGTTGATCGCCTTGCAGTTGGAGATTCATGTCGTTGAACAATTTATACAGGTCTGTCATGTAAGCTATATCATTCTTTGATGTAATGAGCTTGTTGTGCAATTCTGTATCTTTAGTTTACAAGAACTCTATAACAGAGTCAAACAGGTTGTAAAATCGAGTCAGACAATTGCCTCTTGATAGCCAACAAACTTCAGTATGGAACAACAAACGGTTGAAATCCTCGTCATTATTAACACAAAGCTGATGAAATAATCTATCATTCAAAGAGCTGTTGCGGATTTTATTGACTGCTTTGATGACATATTGCAGTGATTGAAATAGTCGTTCACTTAAGTTTCTAGCAACCAAATGTTGTCTATGAATAACGCAATGTACAGCAAGGACATCTGGAATTTTATTTTTTAATTACGCTATGAAGCCTTTATGGCACCCTGTCATAGCCGGAGCGCCATCCGTAGCAACTGATATAATATTTTTCAAGGGAATCTCTTTCTCATCACAAAACTTTTCCAATGTATTGAATATGGTTTCGCCTTTTGTATCGGTCTCTAAATTTCTAGCAAAGAATAGTTCTTCACATATTTTCTCATCTTTAATAAACCTCACGTAAGACAGCAACAATGCTTCATTAGCTGGTAAAGTGGACTCATCGAGCTGAATTGAGAATTGACTTGTCCTCAGGTGATCACACAATGATCCTTCAATGTTTTCAGCCATTTCATCAATTCGTCTTTGCACAGAATTATTACTCAAAGGAATTTTTCGGATAATATCTGCGGCTGGTTTATGAAGCACAGTAGTTATTACTTTCCTTATTGCTGGCAAAATTAACTCTTCTCCGATGTTATGTGGCTTGCCTTTTTGAGCAATTAACAAAGATATATTGTACGAAGCTCGAAGTCCGTCGTCATCTTGCTTAGCAGCCGCCGAAAATAGTTTTGCTACACTTGGCTGAGTATTATGCTTCTTCCCTAGGTCTTGAAAATATGCTACATTCTTGTCTTTCTTATCTGGATGCATTTTATTCAAATGATCTTGCAGTCTTGAAGGCTTCATTGCTTCATTCGAAAATGTTTTTAGACATAGAAGACACAAAGGCGACGATGGATTTGTCGGATTTTCAATGAATCCGAATTTAATATATTCAGCACAGTATTGCCGCCTCTTCTTTTTTACTTCAGACATTGTTTTGTTTTGAGAAATACGTTAGTAAGTGTTGAACTTAAGTACTTGCTCATCTATTGCGCGCGATACCGCAAATGAAAATAAAATAAATATTACGTTGTTTATATAGGATTGCATAAGCAGCACGCACCGACAGGAATAAAACGAACATGCATAAACTCGTTTATCTCATTCGACGCTCAATCGTACTCAACAAGTCAGAACAAGTATTCTATGAACCAGCCGATTGATACAGGAATGCACAATTAGGGTTATTTAACAAAAACTTGTTAAAACATGATTGCCCGCGGTCTATTATCTACGAAAATTTCCTATCTGGGAGTACTAATAACTATTAAAATGCGAAAGTGTGTCTGTTGCCTTTTTATTTGTTTGTTTGTGTCTACTTTCATTTCGTAACGGAACGACCAATTGACATGATTTTTATTTTGTATATTCAATAAAACAGGACAGATATATGAACTACGCGGAGAGAAATAACGAACCGAGTTTGAGCAATCTTTTAATTAATATTAGTTGATGTTCACAAGTTGTAGTTGAGAGTCGAGAGCTCATGCAGTCGTTGTCTAAGCTGCCTCCTAGCTTAATGAAATTACAAACCACCCCCCAGGCCTCTACACAACGCCTCCATTTTTTTTCTGGGTCTCTCACCGCCCCCCTTTAGGCCTGCAGCGCCCACAAGGGGGCGTTATCGCCCACTTTGGGAAAGGCTGATTTATATCAATACTATCTGTACGCCGGGGCTTCACCTATTTTACATATAGAATAAGTTAATAATTGACTGCAGCGCTATCTGGTGTGTACTAGCATAGCGTAGCTAACCATCGCCTCGAAAAAACAAATTTAGATAATATGGGAATATGATCTCTATCGATTAGGTGGTTCAGAAGTTACCTGATAAGTAACACACGTAAGAATGATTATATATGTACACACAGCGTCAGGCAAATGGTTACAGTATTTTTAGGTATTTATAGCAAAATGGAATTAGAAGAGTGCCATGCTAGGAGCCCTTGGGCTTATGCTTGGGTAAGTAATAAATGACATTAAATGACTCGAGAGTGACACGCGCGGACGGCTATCACCTATCACAGAATATCGACATCCCCTTCTTTCGTTAGGTTCGTTCCGTCTTCAAAAGTTCAAAGTTCAATATGAAACTATTATTTTTCTTGATGCAATGTATACATGAGAATAAAACATAGTTGGACATAATATTATGACATACTATTTACCGCGAATCTCTAAAGTTCGTACCTAGTTGCTACGTTATTAAATTTCGTTTCATTCAGAGTGCGTTTATACATTTCACTTAATTTAATTTTGCAGCGCAATACAGAGCTGTCGTGAACAATTTTTAAATTGTCAGATAAGCCGACTGACACGGAAGTTAATTATGATGCAAATGTAATTGTCTCCTCGCAGCGTTATGGGAAACACCAACGCGCATAACGTAAGCATTTTTTTTTAAAAAGCAAGAATGAGTGATATTTTATTAATTTATATAATTTTTCCTTTGTGTTGTGTATATACTTAACGGCGAAAGCTTAAAAACTTAGAACTATCACCCAAATTAAATTGAAAATACTCCACAAAAATTATATTTGAATTAGCTATGATTTAAATTAACTTCGTTTTTTTTTACTTTTCTAATTATTGGAAGTCAAAACTACATCTGATGTCTTTAGTGTTATTTGGATTCAAAAATTAGTTTCACTGAACGAAGTTCTTTCTAACCAAAAGCGACTTCTGTTGGTTCAGTTATAACTGTAAGGCGATAGCGAAGCATCAGTGTTCTCTTTTTTAAACGGTTTTATTTAGCCTGCCCTGTTTGTTGATTGGGTCAAATCTAGTAATTGAAATTTTACTCCCTTCCTATTGACCGATTGATCTGAAATTTGGTAGACACCTTTAGTTCTGATGACAATATAATTATGTATATTCAGTATCATTGTAAATCCAAGATGGCCAACGCCACAAAGTGGCGGACTACGTATTTTTTCAAGACCCCTCAATATGGGTATGAAATGAAAGGGTTTAACTACTAGAATACAATAGCCGCCGGTACAAAATGGCGAATTTCATATTTGTATGAAAGGGCTTTACAAGTAGAACACAGTGCATGGCGAAGCATAGAGTTTAGACAGTCTATGCACTAAATAGAAAATTAAAAACAATAAAATTTAAAATAAAAAAATAAGTAAAAAATAATTTTTAGGTAAAACGATTTTATTGAAAAAAAAAACCTTTATAAAAAAATGAAACCGTACTTCAAAAAGAATACTGAAAAGTATGAAATAAATATCCCTTACTAATCAAAACTTAAGTACAAAAATAACTTTATAAATACGATACAAATACCCATATAATTAAATTTGACAGTTACTGAAGTCGGTGCCAAGCCTACTAAACTAATAGACTTTCTGTTATCGAACATTGATTTGGCACCGACTTCAATAACTGTCAAATTTAATTATATGGGTATTTGTATCCTATTTATAAAGTTATTTTTGTACTTAAGTTTTGATTAGTAAGGGATATTTATTTCATACTTTTCAGTATTCTTTTTTGAAGCCGGTTTAATTTTTTGTAAAAGTTTTTTTATTTCGCCTTTTTGAGTGACCTTGATCTAAATAAATATCTAGGGCAGGTCTACAATTAGTTTATTTTCTAATTCTGGAGCGCAATTTGTTAACTTCCATTCTATTGAGGAGCACAAACCGTGGGCTTTCACAATAAAAGATGCGATCAGATCGAACATGGGATATTATTGCCCATTATGGTCATTATAAATATCATCAATATAATATCATATCAATATCAATCAGTTACAAAAGAACAGTGTAAAGGTTACATCATAATTACACCCTAGCAGTATTCTTACAATCCGAAGACGACAGCCACCAGCTGTATTCTCTGTCTGCCACAAGACTGACTCTACTGTTTGAATTTATTATATCACAGCCAATTTATATCTTCTCCCTACTACCATCATACCATGTGGGGACAATGATAGTTAACAAATGACATACAAGAGAATCGTCAATATACCAAACAATCTGGGACCAATCTGGAAGTGTATCCTTTCAAACAAAAAAAGAATTTTTCAAATCGGGTCATAAATGACGGAGTTATGAGGCAAACAAACATAAAAAAAAAAATAACCGAATTGAGAACCTCCTCCTTTATTGGAAGTCGCTTGAGAAATATGATAATGACGTAGGTAGATAATGTTTTAAAAGCTAAAAAATAATTTAGGTAGGTCCTAGGTACCAGTCATCACATCACTCACATCATCAATCTAGGGCATTGATCAGACTAATAAAACCGTTTAAATAATAAAATTTAACGCGCCTCACGACTTTTTAAACGATTTTATTAATCTGATCAATGCCCTAGATCACTGGTTCCCAAACTTATTTTGTCCACTGAGTCGAGAGCTCAAGCAGTCGTTGTCTAAGATGCCTCCTAGCTAAATGAAATTACAAATCACCCCCCAGGCCTCTACACAACGCCTCCATTTTTTTCTGGGTCTCTTACCTTTAGGCCTGCAGCGCCCACAAGGGAGCGTTATCGCCCACTTTGGGAATGGCTGCCTAGATTGATGAGGAGAGTAGCGTAACGACTGGTACATATGACCTACCTAATTATTTTTTAGCCCTTAGTACATTATCTACATCTACATCATTATTATATTTCTTTTCAATAAAACTGTTTAACTTAAAAAATATTTTTTATTTATTTTTTTTACATGCTTTTATTTAACTTCACTTGTATGTTTGCATGTTTAGTTCAAATCTTGCGAGCCAAATTTGAACCACTTCCTCTTAACTTACGGCTCTGAAATTTTGCATGCTTATTTAGTTTCGATGACAATACACTAAAGTGATAAAAATGTCCCAATACTGAAGTCAGGATTGTCTCATCACGAGAGTTTTTTTTAATCCTGGAAAATAAATACTAAATTGAGCGTGGATGAAACCACAGAGCACAACTAGTTGTTAAAATAATCTATTGAGAAATGAATAGGCCTTGAATTTATTTTATTTAATTGGCTATAGACTTTCTATCAGTTTTGTGAATGTTTTGAAAGGTCAGAACTGTGTTAAACAAATTGAGAAATATTGGATTAAACAAATTGAGAAATATTGGTTAAGTTGTTGTTATCAACGTTTGAATAAGCGAACTTTGGATACTGTATAAATGCTGTTTTAAATATGAACAATATTATATTTAGTTTATATCTTGACTTTCAAGGAAATAAAATTTTCTTAGAATCTTGTTTAAACTCTTTTCCGAAATTATGTAAGTATTGTTCATATCGAACCGAAAATTAAGAACTATTTCGTATAAACTCTTGAACAGAATAATAGTTATTAAAAAAGTATTATTAAGCCAACTCTATAAAAAAGATTGCTTCAATCAAGCCTCAACTGGGTATTTGGCAGTTCCAAAAATAAATAGTAATACGCTTAGCATGAAATAGTGTAAAGTGTTAAACGACTGAATGAAAAGGAATGCAAAGGAATCTCTTCTTTTTAAGTTTAATGAGGTAATCATTAATTTAATGAAAACAAAATTTGCAGTGACAGAGAAAAATATGACGTCAGCGTTCATCAATCGTTCATAATCTCTAACACGTCTCATACAAAGTTACGTTTTCCGTGGGTCATAAAAATAATTTTGACTATTGACTATCCAGGTGAAGTCTCGACCAATCCAAATCTCTCTTGAACCCCTCAAAGAAAGGTAACAAGAGGTCTTCGTATAAAAACAACAGGTAAACAGTAAAATTGTATTTTCTTATTTTAATTCAGCACTTCGTACGGCAGGAAAATGATATTAACAAACAGAAATAAATAACTTCAGTTACAATTCAGATGTTAATGTTTTTTAAAATGCATTTGCTGCCTATTTTTTGTAATAATATATTTACGTAATAAATATGATGTCTTTTACGCAATGTGATACCAAAGCAAACTTCTAAACAATTTAATAAGCTTCAATGGGTTGTTCGGCTGAAAATAACGATCTTTTAGGGTCGTTTAAATTCTATACGCCGTTGTAGCCATTATACTCTTCGAGTATAAAGTGACCGTTACGCAATTGGTGCTTAAAGTGTAACGTGACAATTTATAACACGTACTTACATATATGTTTTATATAAGGCTTTGACTAAATAATAAAAGGTTAGATCAGAGAAAATGTTGAAAAGAAGTCCGACTCCCTTCTCATGCGTAACGGAATTGCGTATACTCTCGGCCGGATACGTAGGGTTGTTGCGTTGGGTGTGAGATGCGGAGAGCATCTCGTTTAGTTATATACCCAAATATTAAAAATACAACGCATACGGATATATTTTTCATGTTTGTTAAATTTAATTTCTTGTAGTTAAGTCGAAGAATGATAACTGTATTCGAATAACTAAGATTACTTAGGCATCTAAGGACTTTATAATACATTAGTTTATGCGATACGATGTGAAGAATAAATTAAAGAGAAACGGAAGCGGTCGCGTGTTTACGTCGCATGCAACTCCGATTGGCGCAACAATAATTGCCAATATTCGCCCAAAATATTGCCGTTGTGTGCATGCCACGACGCGCGCGTTTTAGTGTGCACACATTCAAACTATGCTCGCTGGATTTCTATGAAGACATGCTACTGTTATGTTTATACTGTGGCTAGATATGGCACGTTAGAATAATGTACACCTTTTTATTTTGGCTTGACGTTTCGACCGAGTTGCATCGGCCGTGGTCTCGGTTTGTTTGAGACCACGGCTGATGCAATTCGGTCGAAACGTCAAGCCAAAATAAAAAGGTAATCGCATTAAATTTCTCGTTTTAGATATTTTATAATGTACTGCTAAAGTTTAAGTTTATAAAGTTCACCTTTTTTTTTGGTTACATAGGAGAAATCTGCATACAGATACCCAGCCTCCTGGGGGACACACTCGGGGGGATGTGAGGCTTTTACCCACCAAAACTCCTGCGGTAGTCGTCTTCGGAACGTTGTCGATGGGTACCGGAGTCTCTTACGGAACGGAATTCAGCTTATTAGCATAGCCCGGTCGGAACACTCCAATTTAATCTCCTAAACTTCTGAACCGATTTTGATTGGATTTTAATGGGCAAGTAGAGAACTTTTCAGACCGTAATGCAGGATATTTTTATCCCTAAAAATAACAAATTTAACACCGGCGAAAGATGTCTCACATGAGTATAATATTAACGATTTACTGCACAGTACATACGTTAAATGATTTATAAACGAAAATTAAGAACTATGTGAATTATGTGTAAACCCATGTAAATAGATATGTCAATTTGTCAATTACTTCTTCGCTAAGAAATAATTTATCTGTGGAAAAATATGTGGGATTTTTGGATTTCTTATATTTAGTTGAATATATAGAGACGGAGGAATTTTACAAAGGCTGCTCTCCTGATATTTCGTAGCAGATCTCTGCGTCGAGGCTAGGGTTGACAGGTTTATTAGTAAAAATATCTATGTACTTAGTAAATAAAATTAGATTGAGCGCATGTTTCGCAATTTTCATATAAAACAATGGAGTAGATAAGTTTGGAAATATAATATTTTTTCATTTTTGTATGGAAGTAAAACGGTTGGACCTTGTCAAGTAAGATATTTGGAACTTAATGTGGATAATGTGATCTATACTGAAAAATTAAAACTTTCGAGTGTTTACAATAGGTATTATAACCGATACTCTCAAAACGTTTAGGCGTTACAGACATTAGAAATAAAAGAAGTGTTATTGTTCAAATATACATACATAGCCAAACATTTTTAGCGTTGTGTAAGGTTTGTATACTTAAAAAATTTTTATTAAAAAAAATTAAACCGCCTTCAAAAAAAACACTGAAAAGTATAAAATAACTATCCTTTACTAATCAAAACTCAAGTATAATTAAAATAACTTTATAAATACGATACACATACCTATATAATTAAATTTGACAGTTACTGAAGTCGGTGCCAAGCCCACCAAACTAATAGACTTTATGTTGTTGCACATTGATTTAGCACCGACTTCAATAACTGTCAAATTTAATTATATAGGTATGTGTATCGTAATTATAAAGTTATTTTAATTGTACTTGAGTTTTGATTAGTAAAGGATAGTTATTATATACTCCCTTTCCCTTTTGAGTGGTCTTGACCTAAATAAATATCTAGGGCAGGTCTGCAATTAACTTCATTCTAATTCCGGAGCGCAACGATATATAAAAGAATCGTCAATATAAATAAAGGTTATAACCAGGTCGTGTTATCTAGTGTATTTTCGAAATCCAAGCTCCAATATCGGTGAAATTTAAATAAAACCACCTCTGAAGTATTACCTATCAAATGAAGAATTTTCGAAATCGGTTCATAAATGACGGAGTTATGAGGTAACAAACATACAAAAAAAAAACAAAAAAAACAACATACAGACGAATTGAGAACCTCCTTTTTTTGAAGTCGGTTAAAAATTAGCACAGTATAAACATAACAGTAGGATGTATTCATAGGAAGCTGGCGTACGTGGTTTGTATGTGTGGGCGCTAATACGCACGCGGCGTGGTACGCACACAGCGGTAACATTTTGGGTAAATATGGATAATTATTGTAGCGCCGGTAGGGGGGGTAATTAGATATAAAAAACATGAAAAACTTATCCGTGTGCACTGTTTTCTATTATTATGTATTATATTAAATGTATAACTAAACGAGATGCTCTCCGCATCTCACACCCAACGCAATAACCCTACCGTGACTGGCCGTGAGTAGGCAATTCCGTTACGCATGATGCGGGAGTCAGCCTTTTTTTGGAGTTTACTCCTTAAGAATCGATTTCCATATAAGGCTCCCGGTATGAAAAAAATGTGAGGAGTAAAATCTATTCATAGAATGACAGCGTTACGTTTTTTGTGCGCAACCTATTGTGCGCACCTTTCACTTTTCAGTCGTGAGTATTAAGACGTACATAGGGTATGCTGCGCGGCAGCTTACGCATGTAAGAATTATGTGTATATAATATACCTATATGTTATTTCTATGTAAAATATATAGGTATATAATATATACTCTACAGTGTCTTCAAATGGTGAATATATATATTTTATATATATCTAGGTTTCTTGGGGTGCTAATTACAAAAATGATGTTCATTTTCAAATCCAAGATGGCGAATATTATTTTTTTGGATAAATCGATATGGGTATCAAATTCTAGGTTTCTCGGGGTGCTGATTACGAAAATGACTTTCATTTTCAAGTCCAAGATGGCGAATATTACTTTTTTGGATAAATCGATATGGGTATCACATTATAGGTTTCTCGGGGTGCTGATTACGAAAATTATGTTTATTTTCGAATCTAAGATGGCGATTATTATTTTTTTCGATAAATCGACATAGGTAATTCTAGGTTTCTCGGGGCACTAATTATGAAAATTATGTTCATTTTCAAATCCAAGATGGCGAATATTACTTTTTTGGATAAATCGATATGGGTGTCAAATTCTAAGTATCTCGGGGTGCCGATTACGAAAATGACGTTCATTTTGTAATCCAAGGTAGCGAATATTATTATTTTTTAAAAATCTACATGGGTGTCATGTTCTAGTTTTCTCGGGGTACTGATTACAAAAATGACGTTCATTTTCAAATCCAAGATGGCAAATATTACTTTTTTTAGATAAATCGATATAGGTGTCATATCCTAGGTTTCTCAGGGTGCTAATTACGAAATAGACGTTCATTTTCAAATCAAAGATGGCCAAAAAGACTTTTTTGGATAAATCGATATGGGTGTCACATTATAGGTTTCTCGGGGTGCTGATTACGAAAATGACGTTCATTTTGTAATCCAAGATGGCGAATATTATTTTTTTCGGTAGTTCTACATGGGTGTCATGTTCTAGGTTTCTCGGGGTACTGATTACGAAAATGACGTTCATTTTCAAATCAAAGATGGCAAATGGTACTTTTTTTATATCTATTAATATTGACATTTAATATTATTGCATACAGTGAAGTGAAAAAAGTAGATAAAATATGGAAAAAACCAGTAAAATCCAGTCGTGCGTCGGAGCTGACACACACACTTTTTGTTATATATTCACTGATATTAGGTTTGTATGTGATACTTATTAGTGTATTGGATATCTCGTAGAATAATAATCCAAAACGGAAAACACACGTACACATGATACATTATAATCATTTGCGGAATTATTGCTCTGAAGCCAGATTAGTGAGACTTAGGATACCAAGTAGTCCTGAAATAACAATTTATGTTATGTGTAAGCTCTCATTACAGCAGTAGTAGATGATATGTACCCATTTATCTTCACACTCTATTTTAGAGAGTAGACAGAGTGCGAAACCTTAAGTGTTACGGTTCATATCAAACTTGAAAATGTTTCCCACATGATATTACAGAAATATTGGAGTGTTATTGACATTCCCGTCAATCATCACTCGACCTTCTTAATCTACCTAAAGTGTTCTTAGGTTTTTTTGAGATTCTAATGCCGTCCCTTTCTTTCATAGTTATTCTTCATCAGTTATTCACTTACTCTTTCTAAGCACAACCATCAGCAGTTTTTTCTTAATTTTTGACTCGTGCACTTATTACTCAAACTAAAAGCGTTATAGTTTACATAAAAGTGGCAACTCTACGCTGTTACCATTAGAGCCCTAATTTTTCTTCAGTTGTACGAAGTAAGCATTTGGTTACGAGAAAGGGTTTCTGAAATGCGACGTCTATTTTCTCCACGTCATGGGATGAAAGTGGAACGCGTTGTCTGACTTCAACGCTCGATGGATGAAGAGACTAAGTTTAAAAAAGTTTGTATCCTAAATTGACCTAGAGTGGAATTGCATCTAAAATTAGACAGATAGACAGACAGATGCACTAAACAACGTGCCAACGGAGATATTTTAAGCGCCAGTAAAAATTTACCTTATTTGATATTTATATTTATTAATCTTAATGCCAATTACCGTCCATGATCGCAATTACATTTTTTATGTTTAATTTCTATATATTTTTAGTCAAAGTCAAATTAACTTATTCAAGTAAATATAATTGCAAGGTATTTTCGAACGTAAAAGCTATTTTAGATCAGTCGGAAAAGAAAACCTGAATACTGATAAGAATCGACAAGAAACTCAGTCAGGTATTATTTTTTCAATATCATTCTACAATAGTTATTATCTAATTTTTCGTCTGAATTATAGTAGTATTAAATAAAATCAAATTAAATGTAGTTGTGTGGGTGCTGCTTTCCAACGAAATAGCGGCCGATCAGTTTATCTGATAATAAATGTGTGTCGTATGTATACAAGTGAGTCAGCTTATCCGATTTGCCTCAACGTTGCTCGTGGGATATGGCGTCTGGAGTTATGTATATGCTATTAGCGCCGGGAGAAGGCTGTTAAAAATATTCTTCGGTGTGTATTTTCTACAATAGGTTTTAAGACATTTGTACTTACAAGCATTCGATTCAAAGTTTTTAATTGTAATCTAACGAGTTTTTTTTTTAATATTTTAGGTTTAGATAATTACCAGAATATCAAAATTTATACCATTTCTAGTATGAGTTAGACAGTGCATCAAGTCGCAAGTAAATTGTAGTTGGACAGCACGCAATTTAAAAATGAGTATCGTGGGAGGGCCTCTTTTTGCAAACGTGATAGCACGATGTGTTAGCACGTTCGTGCTGGCTGGAGAGGTGGGGAGGAGCCTGTCGAATGCACGCCATACTGACACACTGTAGAAGACGAAGACTCGCGAGTATTCTGTCCTCGCCAGTGACGTGTACTCGCGAGTGGCGAGGACAGTCAAAAGAGGAAAATAAATTTTTTATGACCTCTCGCTCGCACGCAACAAGTACAAAAAAATTTTAAAATGTTATCTTAAAATACCTATATTCACCAGCTTAAATTATCTATTCATACGAAATTAAACATTATGTCATTAGCCATAGACAATAAAACTTTGAATGATCATGTGAATCAATCACTCAATCCGCGCCTCACAGCACATTGTATAACTGTGCTACTGTGATACAACATGTTATTCTTCGAGGCACTCCGCTTTCTCATAACTCTGCATTGTGCTTACTTGCGTGCTGCTAACTGAACACTATATTGATCCTTAAAAATTTTCTTCGGGAAAAATACCAAAAATGCTAGCGAAACGATATAATGTTTCTAAAACTATTGCGCAAAATAATTGTACGCATATTGAAGAATATGAGTAATAGAATATATAACATGAACATATTAAAATAGTCCTCTCGCGTTTAACGGGCAAATGCGGAAAAGGAAAAGTTTAAAACACATCACTGCCGCCGTTTGCTACCTACTTTTCGGCTATCGTGAGTCATTTTCCTGCTCTGTGTAACGGTAATTCTCTTATTATGATAAATCGGGCTCATTATTGTTGATATAGAAGTCATAACGTCTAATGTTTTGACAGTGGAGCTTGTTATCTGCTTTATTTTACCTCACATGGTGAAATTTTCTTTATCGTAATGAAGCTGTTTGACAATGAACATACAGGATACAGACCTCAATAATTTGTAATCCTTTTTCCTCGCTATCCTTTAAATTACATTTGTATTTATTTATGTATGTATTTATTTAATGCATTTATTTATTAGTTGTCCGTTAGGGGACCGCGTGAGGATATCATGTATGATAGCTGTCACAAAAAATCATACATACTACTCTATAGTTACTACTATATAATAATTACTTTCTTTCTATAGGCATCAAAACATGTACAGCAATATTGTGCAATGACGTGAATTCATTTCAACTATTACTTTATGTTGGAGAAGGGTCCAGACCTCACCACCAATAAATTAGTTTCAATCATGCAATCTATTATTAATAACACTCACAGACAATAACAAATCCCAAGACAATTAGATCCATAAAACCCTGGATGACTGCGGGCCTTGTTCGTTGCATTCGAAACCGAGGCAAAATGCATCAAACGTTAAAAAATCACCAGAAAGTCTTAAAGGTGACATATATTATGAGATATCGTAGCTTTTGTAATGCCTTACCAAAAAATTTAAAAAGAGAATACGAAAAAAATGAATACAGTAAAACTAAAGTAAAAATGATTCTCTGAACGACATAAATCGATATTTCGTGAATGTTGGAAAAGACCTTGCTTCTAAAATTATTCCACCTACTTCCTCGTCACTTCTACTCTCTTGTTTCCCTACTTATCGTTGCTCACCCTGCAATTCATTTGTCAGACTCACCGTTATCGAATCACAAGTAATAGGAATCATTACGCGATAATTGTGCAACGGTCTGAGATCACATTCCTGCTAAAGTCATTAAAATGTCCTAAGTCATTTTAGCTCGGCCGATCACTCATCTGTAATCTGTCCATAAGTTTTGGCACTTTTCCAGAAGCCTTTAAAAAAGCTCTCGTTCATCTGATTTATAAGAGTGGAGATAAAGATAACGTTTCAAACCCTATACTTATCGCTGTGTTAAATTCTGGAACGTATTTTAAATAACTATCTTACTGATTATATTAATAAACACAACATCATATCAAAGAATCAGTTTGGTTTTAGAGCTGGTATTTCGACTGAAGAGGCCATATGCTATGGTATTTTCCTAGATCTATCAAAAGCCTTTGATACTATCTCTGTACCCATTCTTATATCTAGGCTTCAATGTCTAGGCATCCGCGGAAAACTTAATCATTTCAAAAGTTATTTATCACACAGAACTGAATGTGTTAAAATAACCTCCTTCATAGTACAGATCAGACAATTAGTTACGGCGTCCCACAGGGAAGTAACATCGTACCCACGCTATTCTCAATTTACATAAACGAACTCTGTCAAATGCCCATTAAAAATGGCAAAATATTCACATATGCAGATGATATTGCGCTGGTTAAATAGGAACGAAAGTAGGATGAGGCTAGAACATCGACAGAGGTCGCCATACGTCAGATTATGGCATGATTTTCAACTAATTCTCAATATCGAGAAAACGAAAATAATTCGATTTTCTCTGACCAAATATCCAAAACCGCCCCTACAATCTAATACTCTGAAGGCACACATCTGTTCTGCGTATGACGACACATGTGACTGTCTGACTTTGACTATGGTCCTTTTCGTAAAGTATTTAGGAGTTTATTTGGATGAGAGCCTAGATTGGCATAAACAAATAGAAATGCTTTGCGTACGGATCAGAAAACTTATATTCATATTCAAAAATCTAAGAAATACTGCAGACTTCACGACACTTCGTTTGGTGTATCTGACGTTGTATCAGTCAGTTTTAGCATATTGTATACCTATATGGGATGGATCCCATAAGACTACACTAATTAGTCTTGAAAGAGCACAGAAGGCGATTCTTAAGGTCATATTGCTAAAACCTACAGATTATCCTACAACTAAATTATGCAATGAATCTGATTTACTTACTGTTTGCCAATTATATATTTTACATGCAATATTACGACGTCATTCCTTGTTACCTTTTGACTCAAAAAAACTAATCAAACGGAAAAATCAACTCATTTGTCCCCCTTCACGTGTAGAACAGCACACGCAAAAGACAGTTTATGAGTAAAAGTACGACATTATACAATGGAATAAATAAGATCCTTTCGATCTATGATGTAAACAAATATGAACTGCAAGGCTGATTACGGACCTAGACTAATAAAACCGAATCTCTTTTTGTCGATGTTGTCTTGTAACTAGACAATATCAGTGGGGGGATTGGACAGTGTCGTTGTCATCTACTAAACTCTGGTGGGTGACTGCGATACTGTCTGCTTCTAGCATACTTTGACGTAAATTGCTTCCACTGTAAATAATACCAAACTGTAATTGTAGTTTGTGGTAAATAATGTAAAGACAGTTCCAACTGTATTGTGTTTATGACATCTAGTCAGAACGACAATTTTCCAAAACACTGGAAATTAACCTAGTTTGGAAAAGACGTCCTTCGTCAAAATTATATTAAACTGTAAATTTACTGTGTGACTGATATGTATACAAATTGTAGTGTGTGCTTGTAGTGCTTATAAAAATAATAAATAAATTATGATTATAATATTATTATTATAACTTACTTGTACTTGTTTTGTATTGGGTATATGTATTTATAAGCTCCTAGTTGCCTTGAGTTTTATTGTTTTTATCTTTTTGCTAAGGTATTTAAGACAGGCGCTATCGTTATCTGAGTTCCAACTAAACCATTATAATTATAATGGTTTAGTTTTAGTCATAATTTAATAAAATAATTACATTAAATAAATACATGTCGATGTTTGGTTGATTTAGTATAAGAAATAAAACAGTTTATAATTTTAAAGTAATATTAAAATATAAGTGAATTCAGTCCAGCGTGACTTTGATTGGCGTACAAAGATTTCGTAGGATTGTTATAGTGATATGTAAGTTTTGTACAATTAATTTCCAGAAATCTGTAAAATATACACTTCTAATTCTAAGGTCTATATTTTACATATTCCATTTACCTTATACCATTTAAATTTCATAAAATGCATTTCCAGAAATTCTAATTCATTTTACCATATAAGTTTTTTAAAATTAACTTCCACAGATATAATGGACTCAAATATAGATTTCTGTAATGAGAGATTTATATTTTACATATATCTAGATTTAGAAATTGAAAAATGTAGTTACTTATCTTGTAAATTTTACGTACTATCGGCCAACCTCAAGCCTGACCACTTTATAAAATTGTTCCTTTGCATGTGCCGCTAGGCAAAAACCACGCCCTCTTTTGAGTTATCCAATTACATGCTTAGAAAATGCAACTGAACGAAATGCATATAGGTGAAACATTAGTTGCGACTCGCTCTTCGCTAGTTATCGACGACCCGTGTGTTCCTTGTCATTTTTACCGATTTTACTCTCGCGCTCGTTTCTCGAATTTTGTTGTATTTTTGTTTTGGCATATCTCATAATAAAATTGAGTAAGAAAAATAGTCTGGTATGGAAATACGTGCGTTTGTTAAGAGTGGAAAAAAAAATCGTTCATAACTTACAAAATTTCTGGATAACATTGAAGTCCCGCATTTTCCAAATGTGTTCATTCCCAGCTGCCAAAAAAATCGCGTGTCGTAAATGGTCACTTTTAATTTAGTGTCGTTTTATTTTTGTATTTAGATATTTAAAATTTGATAATGGACACCGTCGGGAACAATATTTACTGTTACGTTGTTTAATTTTAAAGTTATAGAAAAACGTTAATTTGTTATTTAAAAATGGGTATTGTATAATAGTATACTATAACTTTACGTTAGTAACTAATTAATCTGTGCTATAACTATGTAGTACCTATTCAGTGAGATACTAATTTGGTACTTACTATAAAAATATTTGTCTTAATTATTTTCAGAATTTAAACGCTTATGAAACGAATATCTTAAAAATATATAAACCTACTTAATTTATAAAAATTACTCAAAAGAAAAAACAAGGACATTAATTTTAAGAAATTTTTAAATTTTCTCATCAAAAAAGTTGCAATTTTTACTATGTTTTCAAATATTATAGTTTTTAAACTTATACATGTATTAAGAAAATAAGACGTATGTGTTAAAAACTCCTAGCTTTAATAATATCGCTTATTGGAATATTAAATACACCTAAGAACAAATCGCACTTTTAGAATGAAACTGACCTAATTCAAAATTTCAGAATTCTGAGTTGTAATAATAAACTTACCTACTATCCAGACATAGTATCACATTACCTATCTGTGCGCTCCGTTAGATACATACCGTAAGATTATTTAAACATGCAATTGTGAAAAATAGATTTTATAATTTTAGCAAATTTCATTGTCGTAACTTGCCAAAACAAAATCTCACAAATTTTACTTAAGTCACGATATTTCCTAATAAGATGTTAACTATATTTTTAAGTTTAAATACTTATGTTTCATAGCGAGATCAGTCAATATACACAATAAACTTTTGAAAATTAATTAACTTGTATACCTAAATCCCCTAAATAACTTCTCTCAACTTACTGCATTATTATATAATAACTTCTTGCATTATTGCATATATTCTTCTTCAAAATAACCAGGAGACGTTTGAACCGCCACTATAATGTTTGTAAAAAATAAGTTTCGGATCGAAGGAACAAGTGGTGCCGGTAGTGAAGATCATACGAAGCTATTTTAATGAATAAATATTCTTAGTTATCATTCCTAATCTTCCTACAAACCTTGTATTGACAAACACGCTGAGACAAAATGAGTCAAGCGCGACATAGTACGAAAGCAACCGAACAAACTCGCCTAGGAAGGGGGCGTGGCTTTCTTAGTGGCGCAGGATACGATAACACGGAACTCTCGGCCTAAAGGTGGTCAGGCGTCAAATTGGTCGATAGTACCTACTATATATCTACATAAGGCCTTACATTCCTTGAGAGTTTCGATAGTTAGAAGTCCGATAGGTTCGTAAATAAGGGATTTAATGGAATTGGATACGATTCGCATCCTCTTTAATTCTACTGTGAATATAGTACAGTTTAATTACCTACTGCAGAACATACCTACCTATACCGAATTGAATGTCATATAGTAGCTGGGAAAATACTTTATAACAGACGGTTAGAGGACAGACTGACAATGTGCGTGTAATTTTACAAGGGATTCGTTTTTCCTTTTGAAAGTCGATGACATATAACACGTAAAATTTCAGCGCCTGAACCGTGGCAATATCTTTTTCTTGAATCGGTCGCAGAAATAATTAAATTTTTCTTCTGTTTCTCTCACGCAAGAGAACGTAATGGTAACAAGTATTCTCCTTGTATTATTTCGTTGATTAATTTGAGAACAAATTAAATGCTATTGGCTACTACCTAAGCAGCGTTGTATTCGCAGTGATCTATTATAGTCCAGTATAATTAATTTGGAGGGGTTGTGACATACGGAACATACCTAAACTTAAAAAGTGATTTTTCATCTCTATCTCCCAGGCAAAATTTGTGGTACTCACTGGACTCATTGGACACTTGTACATACATACATATCGTCACGCTGTATCCCCAACGGGGTAGTCAGAGAGGACGGAGCGCCAAGCGTCGCAGCCCTTACATACCTCTTTCGCTTCCTTAAATCTCATCATTCTCCTCTCACATTTTCGCCTAGGTATGCGAGTGCTTTTGACATTTCCGTCTGCTAACACTCTGGCTATTTGATCTTCATAAGGCAGTCTTGGTCTTCCTCGGCTTCTTTTACCTCTCACCTTCGCTCTGTAGATTTTCTTCGGCGGTCTTTCATCACTCAATCTTTCTAAGTGCCCGAACCATCTAAGCATTCCTTTCTTCATTTTTACAATAACACTGTCGTGCAACCCTGTCATACTGCGTATCTCTTCATGTCCGCAAGAGTGACACCGCACATATTTCTGAGAGATCGCATTTCTACTGCATTTATCATATTTTCACTCGATTTCGGGCATATCCATGTCTCACTACCGTACAGTAAAATTAGCACCAACACCGCATTGTTGATGGCCGTTTTGGCAGTGTTAGATATGTTCACACTGCCTACTAATGTGGACAGAGGATCGTTCACTTTATTGCCAGCTAAAATCTTTCGGAATATCTTTCGAAATATCTTTCGGAAACGCCTTTCATATGTTCAGTCAATACCTTAGTATATAGACTTTACTTGTTTTACTTGTATTAGCTTATTATACTTAGTTTTAAGTTTGCAACCGGTTGCGACCTACGGAGCCCTAAACAATTTTTTTTAAAATTCTACTTCCAGCAAAATTAGTGTAGTCTGTCGGTGATACCGGTAAGACACTCTTATCTAGTTTAACAGCTCTAATAAACATTATGCTGGCTGGTAAGGTGCCCCTGGAGATAACCGACATCCTGTATGGTGCTAATTTATGTGCCCTGAAAAAAAAGACGGTGGCGTTAGGCCGTACCGTTACCGTAGGTGCAACTATACGCCGCATTGCTTGTAAAATTTTTTGTCCTACACCAGTAGGTTTTGACTCAAAGAGAGGATGTGAAGCGGCAGTGCATGCGGCCGATTGCTTTCTTGACACATGATGGAGGTGAGGTACTCCTCAAAGTAGAAATAAAAAATGCATTTAATTCTGTTGATAGATCCACCTTGTTGACATAGATAAAACAGCATGTTCCGGACATATATCCCTACCTCTGGCAATCTTACAGCATTCCTTCAAAATTAATATATAAAGATAATTTATTACATCCCGAAGTTGGCTGTCAACAAGGTGATGCTCTCGGACCAGCTATTTTCAGTTTGGCTATCCATCCTGCGATTTGTATTTTAATTCTAAATTTAATATTTGGTACCTTGACGACGGAACAATAGGAGATAAAGCAATTACTGTTTTATTTAGCCAGTTTAGCCAGTCTTCAGACGAACTTTTCAAAATTAATTCCCACATGGCTCTCCTCATTGTCCGCTTTTGCCTTTTTGTTCCAAAATTTACATATGCTCTTCGCTGTTCTCAGCTTTTTAAATTTCAAACGCTTTTAAAATTTGTAGACAATATTCTAAAAAATACATTATCTAAAATATTAAATTGCTCCTTTGTTGATGACATGGTCTGGAATCAAGCCTCGCTTCCTATCTGTTATGGAGGCCTGGGCATACACAGAATCTCGAGTGTGTCACTGCCTGCTTTTCTTTCGTCAGCCTACAGCACGGAAAACCTTTTCTTATCTGTTATTCTCCCTTCCTTAGGATCGGTTGAGGTGCCGTGCTTGACTAATGCTCGAAATGCTAGGTTAAGTGTTTGTCCGAGTACTAACCTGCCTACCTCGACCTTTTCTCAGAAACACTGGCATGAGCCTCTGTGCAAAAATGTTCATTTACAACTTTTAGATTCTTGTAGTACCGAAAAAGATCGGTCTCGCCTCCTGACTGTTTCTGAGAAGGAGTCAGGACACTGGTTGAAGGTAATACCTTCAAAAAACTTAGGAACCTTAATTGACAATACCACGCTTTCTCTTATAGTATCCTTCGTCTGCGGGCCAGGACTAACCTTCCTCACCGTTGCCGTTGTGGTGATGTCGTCGATGTACTTACCACGGTTTATCCTGTTTACGTAGTGCGGGCCGCATGTCACGACATGCTGCCTTGAATGACGTCATTCGGCGGGCTCTTGTCGCCGCTGGCATTCCTGCAGTCTTAGAGCCTGTAGGTATTGCGCGCAGCGACGGCAGGAGACCGGATGGTTTGACGCTCATTCCTTGGAAACTTGGAAGATCGCTGGTGTGGGATGCCACTTGTGTCGATACACTTGCTGTTTCCCATGTGCCGACGACTTCCAAGTCAGCAGGTGCCGCGGCCAGCACTGCCGAGAACTAGAAGCGGCGTAAGTATGCGACTCTCTCTGAGAGTTTCATATTTACGCATTTTCCAGTCGAAACTTTGGTCCTTGGGGCCTCGAAGTCCATCGACTGTTTTCTGATATTTGTAAGAGACTGGTCGAGGCTTCGGGAGACCGCGGGGCTGGCAGCTTCTTCCGCCAACGAATCAGTTTGGCTATTCAAAGAGGCAATGCTGCCAGTCTGCTGGGTACCTTAAGCAATGACAGCTTTCTAAGCGGCAACTTTGAGGAAGTTTATTATTTAAGATAATGTGTAGTTTTAAGTTTGTAAATATTAACATATGTATGTACTTTTTTGTTACAACATTAATGTTTTCGTTCAGTAAAGTTTTCACACGGTGTAGTCAATATTACTATTTATATCACATTTATAGGTCGTACTCCAACTGCTTTGTGATCGCAAACTCTAAAAACACTATGGAGCATAGTCTATTTTGTAAATAAAAAGTACGCATAATTACGCGTCTTGCGAGAGGAATGCGGGCGGCGCGCGGCGTGCGACTTACTAGCTTCGGCTTATTAGTATAGAACCTGTTTATATGTCGTTGTACGATGTTAGAATTGGTAACAATTAATTTTAACCCTAATATCCGGCATTAAATATTTACACACATTTAACAACATATTCAGCTATATACTTACTGGTTTTTATTTCTCGCTGTTTTGGTTTTGCTTTCTTAGTATTAAAACGTAATACGTGGCTAAACTTTTGATTGATTTTGTTTATTTTTAGTATCTCACATTTCGCTGTGACATAACCGATCATCGACCCTGACGTATCCCCATCTGTATACCACAGATAAAACCTACAATAGTATTGCTATCGGGCGTAAGTAACTGGAAGGTTCCACCCTCTTTATTTCTATGCGTTATTATTACTATTTACCTACCTAAGCAAAAATGTGTGAACAGAATGATGAGATTTGAGGAAGCGAAAGAAGTATGTAAGGACCGCGACGCTTGACGCTCCGTCCTCTCTGACTACCCCGTTAGGGATACGGCGTGAAGATATGTATGTATGTATGTTATTATTACTATAACAATAATTAAGTAGCGGTGCAATATATATATCTGACAGTAAAGCTCAGATCGACTATTAGAGAATGCCATTAGACATTAAGTCCGCCTATTATATATCTACATTATGTACAATGAAGGATTAATAAATAAATAAATGAATATGTGTATGGGAGTACCTACCTATTGATTGATCCGAATCAGTTAAGAGCTAGTTATCCGAATTACATTATTGAGAGATAACAATTTAATGATAAAAAGTTGACATTTCAACTGCAACTGTAAATTCAAACATAAAACCATGCTCAAAGAAAAAAAACTCGATTACATACTTTTTTGAATATAATTTACGAAAACACTATATTTAAATAAAACATAATTTAGGAGCCGAAAAAAGTTTAGTATCGAAATTCTCGTTTATTTAAGCGACTACCACATGATTTTTTTTTAATATGAACTGAATATTATTAAATCGTATGATTTATCGACTACATTATTTATTGAGTTGATCATTTTCTCTAAACTAACAAAATTTATTTAAAAACACACTTCGTCGTACAAATGTTAAAGCCTCACATTTTACTATATGGATCTCAATCCTATTTCTTAGGTCCTGTCTCACTCCTTCGACTCGTCCAATACCTGGAAATATCTGGCCTTAAAGCTATTAATAGGTAATGCCGGGGATCATCGTTTATAAACATTCTTATCACAAAAATCAGGAAGTGTGGATATAAATCGAGGTCGTGTCATCTAGTTTGTAAATATTTTGACCTTCAGACCCACTGATCTTGTACCTCACGTCGTTCGTGTATTGATAACTGGCCATTTCCTGTTTTCCGGTAGTCAACTGTACTCGTAAGTTGAAATTGTGTTGCAAAACTGGTTTTTAATGGTTATTCCAAATATGAACACTGAATGCATAAACATCATAATAAGTATATTTAAAAATTTTATTATTTTCGTTAATTGACTTAGTTTAACAGAATTTTTTGTCGCTAATGCTCGGGTTACACGAGGGTAGTAATTTAAAATAGGATAATATATGGTATAATATGTATGACTACCCCGTTAGGGATTCAGCGTGAAGATATATATGTACGTATAATATATAATACATATAATATATTGTTATAAGCTGTAGGTATTGAAATGTCGGTTAAGGGTGCAAAGAGTTTATTTCCGTTAGTACAAACAGAGGCCAAGAACACGTGAAGTTAATTATGTCGATTCCTAGTCTTCGTAGTCACCCCTCGAAGACACTTCACTCACAAACAACGTTCTCAAATCGCAGTAGTCTTCTACCCAGAGTTGTCGCAGTGGTCGTTGTAGAAGTCTTCGTAATTCGCTTAGTTATCGCCTTGATATATCAAGCCGAAGTCTGAGTAATTTTTTCGACTATCGATCGAAGCGATATGTCGCTTCGATCAATAATCGAAAAAATAACTCAATAGAGGATATTCAGCTCTATTTATAGTCCGATAAAACGAGAGTGGAAACTTCTAGAGCAACCCCGAATACTAGTAATAATAACGCATAGAAATAAAGAGGGTGGAACCTTCCAGTTAATTATGCTCGCTAAGACGCTAACAATACTATTGTAGGTTTCGTGTCTGTGGTATAGAGATGGGGATACGTCAGGGTCGATGACCGGTTATGTCACATCGAAATGTGAGACACTAAAAATAAACAAAATCAATCATAAGTTTAGCCACGTATTCCGTTTTAATATTAAGAAACCAAAACCAAAATAGCGGGAGATAAAAACCAGTAAGTATATAATAATCACTTGGAATTCATGAAATAAGGTATGATTGACTGAATTTGTTGTTAAATGCGTGTAAATATTGGATGCCGGGTATTAGGGTTTTAAAATAATCGTTACAGTATTTATGTCCGCATCTCTTCTGTGTAACCAAAAAAAGGTCGTTTCATGAAATAGTGACGCTTCACGAAATGCACGGGTATTTTTCCCAATTCTAACATCGTACAACGACATATAAACAGGTTCTATGCTAATAAACCGAAGCTAGTACTAGATAACAATTGTAGCTTCATTTAATAGCCTCATCTTGAGCACTAAGTCCTTAAGTATCTGCTAGAGCCAGTACGCCAATAAAAGTAAAGTTTTTAAATGGGCTTTTTTGTTTGTTTATTCAAACAATGTTTCAATGAGATTTGGTACGTGATTAGGTATTCTTAGTACACTACGTACAGAATTTATTTAAATTCGGCAAACTCAAGATATCCATCTCTTTTGATTACTGCAAAGATTCTCAAATATTTGAAATACAAACGGCTGAGTATTTTTAACTCTATTTCAATTTCAGATGTTTTTATTACATACTCATGATACTGAAAAATTGTTATTTCATCTACAAATACAGGTGAGTATTTATAAATATTATCAACTATTAATTTAGGTAGCTATAGTAGGAAATAATGTTGATATTTACACTGGTATGAAATATAGACAAATTGAACACGTTCTGTAAATTGTCATTATAAAGACAAGTTTTGCAATATTTGAAAGAAAAGGACGGCATAATACCAAATTTCGGATCAAGAAACATAATGGCCGGAGCCATAATAAGTTGCCGCTCTCATCACCGAATGACAAACGAATTTTCCTGTCTCTTTCTTTCTCATAGAGCGTAACCACGAGTAAAACAGTTAACTATAGTAAGTATGGCAACGTCGCACTGTCAGTGTAATTCGTGTCAGCTCATTACCGACTTCATGTACATTACTGAAATAATTATTTGCAAAATATTCTTAAATCTCAAGTGTTTTGGCTACTAGTATTCACAAAAACGTAAATAATAATAATAATAATATACTCAGACATTTCACACAGCGCCATCTAGTCCCAAAGTAAGCTGCATAGCGCTTTTGTTATGGGTACTAGACAACTGATATACTACTTATATACTTTTCTTTTGTAAATATATACATATAGATAAATACCTAGACTCGGGGCGGGAATCGAACCCGCAACCCCCGTTTACTTTCAGACGCGCTAAGCCGTTGCGCCACGGAGGTCATCAAATATGTAATGTTCAGCTGCGTATCGCTGCATTAGTATAAGTCTAGAAACTCGGTCAACAAAAAAAGGACACGTTCCCAGAGCAGATGTTCTGTCCATTTTGATTCTTGGCCTGAGTACCAAATAGTAAGAAAGCGAGAAAATAAAATAAAATTCAGGCATGTATACAAACAACAATGATAATAATGTAACGATATGTACAACACGTTCGGTCGACTGTCTTTTTCTTGGCAACGCAGGAGAAATGCCTACAAAATTCAGTCCCCTGGGAGTGAGACTTTAGTTATGTTTTTTCTCTTTATCCATTAAAATCTTGCAGTGATAGTCCTCGCCACGTTGTTCTTGTAACCTCCTTCGAAATATATTAGCCTTTCGCGCTATACCAAAGCTCGTCTCGGAAGAAGTTAAACCGTCCCCAGCACCCTCGCAGTATAAAATGTCTGTGCGACAGGTTTTAATTTATTTATGCTTCCAAACCTGTCTACACTGAATAGAAAATGGCGTGATGTTACATATGTATTAGTAATAAAAATGTGTTTTTACTTTTACATTCCCGCAAACAGATATCAACTCTTTAAATAAATGTAAACTTTACAGATGACTGCGAATTATGAATATTGCGAATTATGTCTAATGTTTGTGTGAAGTGTGAAGTGTGAACCATAAAATGTTGAATAAACAGCGTGATCTTATGCTTCCATTTGCATTGTTTACTTTCTGAATAAGCGCATGATTATACTCTAGCTTGGGTTTTCCTATTATATTTTTTATGACGATTATCTCATGGAAAATAACTTCATATTGTGGAATTTTGCAAGGTGAATTTATAGGTAAGAATCTAAATAAACAATGACGCGTATTGTGGTTTTACTATGTCTCAATTAGCATAATATTATAGTAATAGTTCGTTCAAAGAATATCTAATGCATAGACGTAATAACAATATAGAAAAGCGAAGCAAATATATAAAATAAGACGGCTAGCTTATAAATGCGATAAAGCCGATCAGAAGAATAGCCGCCATTTTGCAGAAGAATAGCACTGCAATTATAAAAATCATCGCTTGTTTATGATCCAATAATTGATTGATTGAATAAAAAATAATTCAATGATTCACAGAATGATACATGATGCTAGAATGCACAGACCAGTTTGTGAATATAGACTGGGTTCGTTTGCTGGCAACTGATCCAATCTATCATCTGTCAATCTAGAATCTAGAATCCGTCTGGAACAAGGACTACCCATTTCTTTATGAAAACCATAAAATTACTTTTTTTTCATTTGATACAATAGTTTTCTGGTAACTGAATGTGGCGCCCACTTATGAGTTCGCTTCCTTATTATTTAAATAAGAACCGACTTATTTTGGTTGCCTTATTTTAAAAGATCAGAACGTAGAGTCTATCTTTTTATTATGTCTAAAACTTAAAAGGATATCTATAATAAATATAAAAGTAGTTGTGATTCTACCTTGACTTTAATACGTTGAAGTTTTTGTCTTGGATTTGTCCCAAGTGGCGACAAACTGACCATCTGTCACGTTAAATCAGGATGGATTGTTCAGAAATGGGATCAAGTTGTCCAGTGATGCTCTGAGACATTATATCTGTCTTACCTTTCCTAAAAATTTTCTTGAGGGATTTTTGACGAAAAAGCATGATAAACATGTAATGATTTTTTTTTCATTTATATTCCGTGACGTCATTCATTACAAATTTAGATTTTTTTAACTATAGAGGATGTATATTTGAGCATAGTCTCGTCCGATGGAAAGCAAAGACGAGATCTAAAAATTAATCACGCTTATCCAGAAAGTACCTATTCACACTTGCCTTGGAAATGATGTCCAATTTGTTTAATGAGGTAACATAGTTGCCGAAGGGTGCTCGAGAGAAAGCAAATCGCTTCGTACGTATGAAATTGGTTTCCGCGACGCGACATAGGGATGAAAATCCTACCTGTACCTAGATGTACGATGAGAGGAAGGAGACGGTGGAATTAAATCGTGAAATTCAATCGCTCACTTACCACAGTATATCCTACAAAAAACCGACTAGTAGGCGACGGCATGACTCTTCTAGAACAGAAAGTCTAGACTTTGAAGTATTTTTTGGTTAATGTACAGTCGCCTACGAGCCTTCTGGCGCAACGGTCTGTAGACTCCAGCATAGGCAATCGCAATGTGGTTTAATTACATGCATTACTGACTGGCCTAATGATGAAGTGGCGGATCTGCTTTCCAAGCCGGGGACAAAGGTTCGATTTCGGTCAGGTTAGTGCAGGAAATGGACTTTTCTAAATTGGATTGGAGCCTGGGTGTTATTGAAAGCTTTCCAGCTCATTGTGTGGTACCTATAGCACAAGTTCAGTGTCCACTTTTGGGTCACATAATTTGTGTGATTGTCTACAGTATTATTATTACACATATATTATAACTTCACGCTAATTCTTGCTCGGAATAGACAAAGCATCAATGTGCAACAATATCGCACCACTTCTAGAAATAACTTTGGGTTTGCGGATGATAGAGCAAAATAAGATAGTAATGGGTTCAAGTTTCATTACATAATGTTATGATACTTCTAGAATGAATTGCACATTTTATGAGAAATATTGATTTTATGAGAAAATATTGATTTAAGATCATTTTTAAACCGTCTAATTGGATTAGTACGTCGATCACTTCCATTCGTTACAACTTTATTGGAATACTTTTATAAGCTTTAGCATCTAGGATTTTAAAGGATTTATAGAAATGTAGGGTTGTAATTCCGAATCCGTTGGATTGTAAAAAGGAATCATAATATTATCTTCAGTTTGCAATATTGTTTTTTCGATATTTGTGTCGAATGAAACACAGTAACAAAAAACTATGGATCTAATTCATCCATTTATCACTTTTAAATGTTAAATTGGACTTGTTATATTATTAACATAACATAACATAACATAACTTCACGCTGTATCCCCAACAGGGTAGCCAGAGAGGACGGAGCGCCAGGAGTCGCGGTCCTTACACACCTCTTTCGCTTCCTCAAATCTCATCATTCTCCTCACACATTTTCGGCTAGGTATGCGAGTGCTTTTGACATTTCCGTCTGCTAACTATTTGATCTTCATAAGTCAGCCTTGGTCTTCCTTGCCTTCTTTTACCACTCACTTTCGCTCTGTATATTTTCTTCGTCAGTCTTTCATCACTCATTCTTTCCATGTGCCCGAACCATCTAAGCATTTTAAGCATAAGCTTTCTTCATTTTTACAATAACACTGTTGTGCAACCCTGTCATACTGCGTATCTCATCATTGCTTATCCTGTCAGCAAGCGTGACACCGCACATATTTCTGAGAGACCGCATCTCCACAGCATTTAACATACTTTCACTCGATTTTGGGCATATCCAGGCCTCACTACCGTACAACAAAGTTGGCACCAACACCGCATTGTGGATGGCCATTTTAGCAGTGTTAGATATATTCACACTACCCACTAATGCGGAAAGAGCACCGTTCACTTTATTGCCAGCTGCTACCCGTCTCTCCACATCCAACTCACATCTTCCATCCCTCGAAAACGCACTCTCCAGATACACAATTTCATTCACTTGTTCTAGACATTTTCCATTTACACAAATCACACATTTCGTTTGTACCGCTTCTCTTTAAAACTCCAGAACCTTAGTTTTGTTCACATTCATTTTCAATCCTTTTACTTCACAATCTTCTTTCATACACGTGACTAGTGTCTGCAACTCTGCTTCTGATGGTGCTATTAGCACAGCATCGTCAGCGTACAATAGGCAGTTTACCACTGTGTCGTCACATCCCATACCACTCATATTACCTTTCAATCTCTGGAGGCAACTGTCCAAATACAGCACGAACAGCCAGGCAGACATCACGCAGGCCTGTCTGACACCAGAACAGACTTCAAACCAGGGCGACATGTGCCCGTCTATCCTTATACAGGCTCTGTGGTCTCTATATAATGACCTCACAGCCTGCAGTAAGGAGCCCTCCACGCCATATTCAGGCAGAAGACTCCACAATTTCTTCCGCACTACTCTATCGAATGCTTTCTCTAGATCCACGAAAGCGCAGAAAACTTTCCGACCTAAAGCCAGAAACCTTCCCACGATAACGCGGAGCGAGAAAATCTGATCCATACAACCCCTACCGTTCCTGAATCCACCTTGCGCCTCCCACAAATATCTTTCTGAAACGCCTTTCATACGTTCAGTCAATACTTTAGTATAGACTTTACTCGCTAAGCTGACCAAGCTGATGGCCCTATAGCACGCACAGTCTAGGTAGGGACCTTTCCCTTTATATAGAGGTACTATGACTGCCGTGCGCCAGTCCTCTGGAACCTCCCCTTCTGCCAACAAAGGTTGCAGAGTGCACAGAAGGCATCCCAGACCCTAGGACCACTATACTTGATCATCTCAGCAGTCACCTCATCGATTCCCGCAGCCTTTCCACATTTCAAACTTCTTATCACTTTCTCAATCTCTTTCATACTAATGGCATCCTCCAGTCTCTAGCCCGAGTGTGGCAATTCATTAGAATCGCTCTCAGTATCAGAGACGGAGTCGCCACTCTCATACAGTTCTCCAAAGTATTCACTCCATCGCTGCAAAACATCCTTTTTATTTGTAAGCAGTTTGTTTTCTTTCGAACGCACTTTATTCATTCTGCAAGGTGCCGGACCACTTCGGTACTTACGTACTTCTTTCCAAAATAATTTGGAATTTTCCTCGAAGTTGTCTGACATCTTGTTTTCATCTAACACCCTACACCTTTCACGCTTCTCTTTCACTAGTGCCTTCGTTTCTGCTTTCTGCAGCTTATACCTGTCTTTCATCAAATTTTTCATACCACAGTCATTAGTAGGAAGGTAGTCTCGCCATGCTTTCTTTTTCTTATACACAGCCACTTTCACCTCATCATCCCACCACACATCACGCTTTTTGCCGTTACCAATCTTATTCATTCCACACACTTCTTTCGCAGCCTCAATCATACTATCTCTAAGGTTCTGCCAACATTTTTCAACATCCTCGCTCAACACTTTCAATCTGTCATCAAGCTTACTGGATAATACCCTTTCATATTCATTCCTGGTGGCCGCATCCTGCAGTCTCCAGCTTTTAATCCGGCTAACCGCTGCAGGTTTGGACACTACGCGATGTCGCCATGCTGCGAACAGACCCCTTGTTCTGGTTATCACCAGAAAGTGGTCCGTCCCGAGATCGGCTCCTCTATACGCTCTTGTGTCCATTACCTGCTTCTTAAGTCTGCTATCCACCAGGAATAAATCAATCATGCTTCTCGCACCCTTTCTTTCCCACGTGTACTGATGGATCCTTTTGTGCTCAAACATGGTATTAGCCACAAAAAGATCCTTTTCCATACACAGTCCTAACACAATCTTACCAGCATCATTCACTCTCTTATCTCCATATTTGCCTAGGACAGACTCAAATCCCGTTCGAGCTGTCCCGACCCATCCATTCATGTCTCCACACACAATAATTCTTTCGTTCTCTTCAACCGTCGCTAGAACTTCTCTAACAATCTCCCAGAACTGCTCTAGTTCAGCCACACCGACAGAGGACACTGGGGCATATACTGCCAAAACAAAAATTCTTGTCAACCCAATCTTGAGGCGTACCCAGAGCAGTCTGGGGTTTACACATTCATACTCAGTCATACAATTAACCATACGAGAGGACAGTAAAACGCCTACCCCTTGGTATCCCCTATCTCCTTGTGGTACCCCTGACCACAAAGCGATGCCTCCTCCGGGCAAGTCGGCAAGTTCACTGCCGCCTCGCTTGGTTTCACTCAAACATAGCACATCCAATCTTTTCTCTTCCATAATATCAATCACTTCATTCATCTTCTCCTCAATCCCACCTCTCACATTCCACGCAGCTACCCTGCACTCCTCCCTCCACTTCCCGCCGCTAGGTGCACAGCGTGTTGGGTGGCGGTCCCCAACGCCGAACTGCACTCTGCACACACCAGCGGGGACAGACCGGTGTACGTCGCTTTCGGGGGACGCCCTAACATTATCATTGCCGTTGTCCCGCATGGTATGCACAGAAGAGGAATTGCAGCCCTGAAAAGGGCTGGCAGGGGTCGCGACGAGCACGCTTCCTCAGTTGACCCCCTATTATATTATTATATTAGTTATATTATTAACCGACTTGAAAAAAGG
This sequence comes from Zeuzera pyrina, assembly GCA_907165235.1. Classification (NCBI taxonomy): domain Eukaryota; kingdom Metazoa; phylum Arthropoda; class Insecta; order Lepidoptera; family Cossidae; genus Zeuzera; species Zeuzera pyrina. Next base: position 19,938,048 of record OU015624.1, read on the forward strand.
AGAAGGCTCTCAATTCGTCTGTAGATATTTTTTCGTTATTTTTTATGTACGTTCGGGCATAACTTCTTTGTTCAGGAACCGATTTCAATGATTGGATTCAGTATAGTTTCATGGTGGTGCCAACAAAGGCTAGTTATTTAGTACTTTTCAGTGCTTTCTTTGAAGCCAGTTGGCGGCTTCTTTCCCCAACTAATTAGCTTGGTAACGTTAAAATTTACAAACTTAAAAAGTTTGTAAGTTTTGACATTAATATTGGGTCCTTACATATGAAATTAGCGTTTTGTCGTACTGACGACTTCGATCTGAAATATCTCCTCTTTGGTTAAGAATTCCAAATTCAAATTTATAAATTCATTTAGCTGGTACATTTGAGTTTTGAAAACAGTCATTCATTTGTTTTTTTCCTCATTATTTTTTTCTTTGGCGTCGCTCATTACCGCACAATGGAAAACATGATATATCGGTATATTTACGAGAACAAGTTCTACCGTGGCACCAGTGCTGCAGAAACAGCTCGAAGGATTAATGATGTGTACGGCGCTGGTGTCGCAAAAGAAAGCATGGTACGTTTTTGGTTTCAACATTTTCGTTCTGAAAATTTCGACCTTCGGAACCAACCCCGTGGACGGCCGGAGAGAAAATGAAGTATTAAAGGCTATTGTGGAAGCGGATCCATCACAAAGCACTTTAGAGATAGCTGCAGGCTTCGGGGTAAGTGACAAAACTGTATTAATCCACTTGAAGCGAATCGGGAAAGTAAAAAAACTTCGAAACTTAAAAAATCGAACTTGCAAACACGCGTCGACTGCTGTGTTACTTTGCTCAACCGACACAATAATGAAGGGATTTAAAGCGAATCATTACTTGTGATGAAAAGTGGATACTGTACGATAATCAGAAGCGCTCGTCGCAATGGCTGAAACCTGGAGACCCAGCCAAATCCTGCCCTAAACGAAAATTGACTCAGAAAAAGTTACTTGTGAATGTTTGGTGGACTAGCGCCGGTGTCGTTCACTACAGCTTTCTAAAATCTGGCCAAACGATTACGGCAGATATCTATTGTCAGCAACTGCAAACCATGAAGGAAGAACTAGCTGCTAAACAACCGAGATTGGTCAATCGCTCTAGGTCACTGCTGCTTCACGACAACGCAAGACCACACACTGCACAACAAACAACCACTAAGTTAGATGAGCTACAATTGGAATGTCTGCGACATCCACCGTACTCCCCGGACCTTGCTCCAACAGATTACCATTTTTTCCGGAATTTGGACAACTTCTTACAAGGAAAAAAATTGAACTCCGATGCGGCAGTCCAAACCGCCTTCAAAGAGTTTATTGATTCTCGCCCCCATGGTTTTTTTAGTAAAGGGATCAATGAACTACCTATGAGATGGCAAAAGTGCATAGATAACAACGGTGCATACTTTGATTAATTAAATATATTTAAAAACAACAACAAAAAAAAATTGACTTTATATTCCTCCCGTACAAAACGCCAATTTCATATGTAAGGACCCAATATGTGGTTTTGCTATAGTTTTATTACAGATAATTTTTGTAACTGCAATTGATATTTAACTTGAATAATATTGATATTTTATTCTCTTTTCGCTAACGAAATTTTAATATCAACTACAAAAGGTAGACTTCATTGTATCAAATAACATAAAAATAAAAACAAAAAAAGTAGTAATTTATAATCTTTTTGTAACCCCAATCACTGCTATACAAAGAATTTCCTCGTTGATCTGTGGAATACTGCACCATGCTCTTATCCTGTGCTCCTATCTATGTTCGCTATGTTCTAAGATGGATCTAAGTATGGAGGGAGAGATAAGGAGAACCGTCTCATACGGGGGGTTAGTTAAAAAAGTGTCCAGCTGTAAGCAGTTAATAACAGTTCAAAAACTGTCCAGATTAGCGCTAGAATAGCTAGAGAGCATGAACAAAAAATCGCTTTGAAACACGTTGATAGTGATTTATAATAATCGTGAGCTTTTAATATCTTTCAGTGATTTTATTGTGTTGACTGTTATAAAACTTTTGAAAATAATAGAACAATAATGGTGAAAATTTACCCTCTAGCTATAGTAGCGCCACCCTTATTTAATGCCTTTCTACGGACACTTTCTGATCACAGAGACGCCTCTCCTGACCTCTACCCTCCATAGTTCTAAGCATGGACTTATCCTCAGGACTTATCACTATGGTAGGTATCTTCATATACGAAATCCTGAACCTTATGTATATGCCTTTTTTTTAAATTTTGACATTTCTTGTTTCCCCTCCTTCATGTTCAACCTCCGCATTGCCGTTCGTCACCCGCGCCGTGACTTTTTGACATAATTCTCATACGTTATTCCCAATGTACTTTCCTTAGTCATTGGTTATTCCTAAGTAGTCTGTGGTTCTATGAATTGGTCACAGATCTACCACTTGTTCTTAGGAATAGGTACATCTGTCTTGAGTCATTCTTGAGTGTACTCGTCTTATCTTGCTCAGTGTGTTTTATTTCTATTTTTCTACAACTACAATTTTCTTATAGCGACTTATACAATTCGAATACAGTTCCACCTTAACAATGTTAATATTATTACATAAGGCTGCAAGGCGGTCTTATTGCCGAACAGCCGTTTCACCTAGGCAAGTTCGGGCTACATACGAATTCTATTAAAACATATAATTTTTGTATCGAATATAATATTTGCATATGTGCAATGAAAACGATTTCTCAAAACAAATCAAAAGTTTCCCAATTAAATCCAGTATCACGTTCCGTTTCATGTATTTTGTGTCTTTAAAATTATTAGTAAACATAATTCCTCAACCTTTAAAGGAAATTGTTTATGTCCTTGTATTCATTTCAAATTACGGTTCATTGAATTTCTGGTTTTTACGTCTGTTTACATTAATAACAAACTGCGTTTATAATGAGTTCGGTTGTTTTTCCACATTCTGCATTTAAGCACCTACAGATGCACATACTTCTGAGAATACCTTGAAATACTATTTTAGGAATTGAGATCTTGATAAGTAATAACAGATATTCTACAGTCATCAAGTAATCTACGTGATCTGAATAAGTAATGACTATGAATAATTACATACCTTGAGATTTTGCTTTTTGTAAGTTTATTTTATTTCATTGCATACAGGAGACATAAACAGACTAGCGCAGCGCTACTTTCATTTTGTACTAATATGCTATTCTGGTTGTTGCGGTAATTTTATTAGTATTACAAGAATGTTTTTTTTAGGGTTCCATACTTCAAAAGAAAAAAGGAACCTTTATATGATCACTTCGGTGTCCGTCTGTCTATCTGTCAAGATACTGTATCTCGAGACCGCGAGAAGGTATCAAGTTGAAATTAACAACAAATATGCCTGCAGTCTCTTGGAGCTATAAAAAAATCAAATTCAACATAATGAAAAAATATAGCCATTTGTGCCTTATATTTTGAGACTTGCAAGTAAATTAAAACCTAATATTATTAATAATTAGTAATATTGTATAACATTGATCCAGAATCACGAAATTTGGCAAGAAGCAAGGTTTCACATCACAAGTAAAAGAAAAAATCCGAAAATAGTTTATTTGTAGTTATTTGCCATTACAAACTTACATTTGCAGTTGGAGAGTATTGGAGAAATGTCTTTCAATTACAAAGTTAAGTTTGTTTTTGAATCCGACGTATATTTTATCGTTAAATCCTTTCTACTAATATTATAAATGTGATCAGCGCGGTTTTTACCTAAAAATTTGCCTACAGCGACAGACATGCGATTATTACGCGACCGGTGACTAATTCTAATAAAAAATTGATATCATGTACGACGATTGCGTGTCTATTGCGCTGTGACCGTAAAATGCACTTTTCACTTTTATAGATATAGCGCCACTATACAAATTATATTATACAATTCTCGTTTTGACAGCAGATATCGCGCGATATTTGGCTGTCGCATGCTGACAGCAAACTAGATAATAAGCGGAATCGGCTTTATACATGGAGCAGTATTGAAACAGGACGCTGCACACTAAGGAGATAGTGTAAATCGAGAAGTTTAATCTTGAAACAACTCTATATCTCTTTTCGTCTTCTGCTGTTGGTATATCTATATATAGCAATCTTATTTAAACCAGTAATTATATTTCCGAGCTATTTTAAAAGCTAATGGGCGTGACTTGTGGGTGGCGCGCACTGTGCGACTCACTCGCCACCTACTTGATGCGTACAATTTTCCTCCGCCATGACGCAAATTCGAGTTAACTCAAAGCCCCGGCGCAGCGAGATGCGTCTAATTTACTGATTCGGCGCAAGAAAATTTGCCGAGTTTATAGAAAATATTATTTTTCATAGCACAATCTATTATTTTAAACGATTACTTATTTTATTTATTGGCTATAATTATTTTATGGCATCTTAAAATCTTTTAAAGCTAATATGTTTTTAATGAAGGAGTAACATTTAATTGTATAACGTTATATTTTTATTTTGATAGCAATTTTGATCACATTTTCATTAATTTTGAAGACTGTGAAAAATGTATCCCTTTTTAAATTCATACTACGGTGTTACAAGGTTATGTGAACTATTTATTTTTGTAGCGATGTGTCAAAAATAACAGGCAATTGTAAAGTTATCTGTCGTTATACTCGCATTTTTTTTTACGCTAGTTATGTAACCAGACAGAAGCCAGGCATATAAATATTGAACTGTTACTTATTTCTTGGTTCGGTTGAAGAAATAATATAATAGTGTTACTTTTTGTTTACCACTAGTCATAACTAACTGACAGATGTCAGGAACGCATTCTCTTAGCGGCTGGACAATAAGTGCCTAACACGCTCCAGTAACGTGCTTTACTAGAGTTAAAAAGGACTTTTCGGAAAAACGCGAAAAATTCGCCTTCAATTCCATTTGCACAGAAGTGTAACACTTGTGTGTTACTCGTAAATGTAACACACAACATACAATCACTTTTTTGCTTTAATACTCCCAAAAACGCAAAAAATAGAAAATCCACATAAAATGCCAACTTCGCTTCTCCCGTTCCCGCCAAAAAGTTTGATGACGAGTTGACGCCTTGTGGTCAGTGAGTCGACGTCACGCGGTCGATGAGTAGACAACATTTGTTTGAAAAACAGTAATACATGTAAGCTTAGAACTTGGAGTAATTATTTATAGTGCATACTGTAAAGTAATCAGAGTCAAAATCAAATATTTTAAAAAAAAAAATCCCAATTGCATGGTGAAAGGGAAATCTACCTTTGGTTCGAAAGGAAAACATGCACACCAAGAAGAACCCACAAAAAACTCAGTCAGGTGTCATTTTGTCAACATCGTTTTGCAATAGGTTATTAAAAATAATGCTTAGAAAGCCAGTAAATGTATATGCAGAGAAGATTATCTCCAGACTATTGTTTTGTCTTCAGCGAAATCGTTTATTTTATTGTGCGATTGTCTACTCAATGTTCGTTTTATAACAAGTCTATTAACCATTAATTAAGCAATTTCCTGAGGAACTTTATTTTAAAAACGAATGTGTTCAAACAAACGAATAAACGAACGTCTGCATTGGTATGGTATGGTCTGCAATGGTAATACATCATGGACTCGAGCTTACTAAACAATGTCTCAGTGTGGTCCAGCCATTGCAACTTACTTTAAAACCAAGAATTGCTGTTTGAACTAATTCTAATTATTTTCTCATCTAGTTCTAGTTGTCATGGATTCGAGCTAAATTAACAAGGAAAAATTTAGTGCATTTGGTTTTTCGTGGTTTCAATTGTGAATTATTCATTTGCTGCGAATCATTTCCTGACGTCCACCAAGATTCTGTTTACCCAGATAAATTCTATGTCTTTTCTATCTAGTTTAAATAACAACGAAGTGTCATTAACAGCTTGTACTATTTGGCGTAAGTCTCTGAGTACAAATGGGAGATGTTCTGTACTTGTTGCTTCATAATGGTGGAATAATACTGCGGATTTTGGTAGATGATATATTATTGGTACTGATTCGGCGGCTAAACGCCACAGCGCTCTCGTTAACATCTCATGGTCCATTACTAATTTTACAAAGTATCTTAGATGTCTACGTGACATTATAGTAATATCATTGGAACTATGCGGATCTTGATCTTGCTGATATTTACATATTACGAGATTCGCGCATTATTACTCGTTACAGATTGCGGAAATTTTGTGTCAGTATATTAGTTGGCACAGGAGATCTCGAAAGTGATCGTTAGGAAGCGCCAGTAAAACAACAAATAATAAAACTGGACCATGTGTCTGTCGTGCTTGCGTTAAGGATTCTGAATTGACTATAAAAAAACACATATTTTTGTTGAACATTTGTACAAAATACAAATATATTGCGTGGTATGGAATTCACAGTGCCCGAGTTGACTAACACTTGGCCGAATTTTTCTAACATTACAGCATTTGACAGATTTTTTTTTACAGAAAACACACGTTGAAAAGAACGTTTCCGAAGTACAATTCTCTCTATGATGAAGTCATTTTCTTATTGTGAACAGGGAAAATTTGAATTAATTCGACAAAACCATGTGGAGGGTTCATTTCAATGTGTATAATAAATAATAATGCTGTACCGAGATTAATTAATTAAACACATGTGTTTTAAAATCTGTAATGCCTAATTGCGGAATTCTGTGCATGGGTTAAAAGAAAAAATGAATAACTTGTTAAGGCGACGCATTGATAAACAATAAATTTAATCTAAAATAGACCTTCTGATCTATGCAGACGTGCGCGCGCTAGCATACAAAAAATACGAAAAAAAAAACAGTTATTTTCGTTTAAATTACAAACTATAATTAATTTTGAAAAATTATATTGTCATTTTGAAGTGTATATTTAGTTTCATCTACATAAAAAATTTAGAGGCTTTAATCAGTCCCATTTGTCCGTAAAAAGCAAATCTCTGATTTAAAAGAGGTTTCTTTAACATTTTTTTTTATGTTATAAAAGTTAACCAACCGTGTAATGCTATTGTCAAAATAAAGTCAGTGAATTGAAGATTATGATTACCAAATATCACTTTTCATATGTTTTGTAATTGCTTAGAAAAATTGAAATCCCCGACATCAAAATTTCCAATGCGTCGTCTTAACTCTGAGCAAAATTTTATAATTTTTAACTAGTAATTTTCTTTCAGGAATAAAAAATAACACGGGTTACTTAACCTTGGCAGTATTGCCAATATAATGTAAAGCACCATAAAGAAATGATAAACAAACATTGCAAAAGTTAATTCATTTAATATGGAGAAGAAATGAATATACCGAACGATGAGAACTAAACTATATCATCTCACTTACAGTTTAGAGCGTTCCATATTTCCTTTTCTTGTTTCATTACTGTTATTTTTGTGCGCGCGTACAAAACTTTTTGAAGAATAAAACTTGTTGAACTTGCTAGTTGCTAGGATACACGTGTTAAACTGCAAGACGTATAGTTTATAAACTCGGTATACATTCTAAAGTCATAATTCAGAATAAAAGTGAGTTCGGGCTACTATCTTTTTGGTGTGTTTTTCCCTTTGATTTTTAGTAATGAAAGGTTTTCCTTCGTGTTAAATAAAGCAAGTGGAAAACAAAGAAATCTCGTTTAAGAGTACCAATTTTTGTAAGTAGCTAAATTCATCATCTGTGTGACGTTACAAAAAAATATATAGAAAAACGGTACAAAATAAATAAAGTAATAGAGTAAGATTGACTAATAACTGTCAACTTTGCTCGTATTTACTTACTTTGAAGTCTGAACACATTTAAAAATTCCGGCTACCGGTAACTTATTTTCTATTTTATCTAATAAAATGAAAAGCACTATTTTGCGTAGTCGGAATCTTCTATGAAAATGTTTTTCTACCTTTGTGTGATAATGATCATGTTGCACTTCAACCCTTCTATCAAAAAAGTCTGTACCAACATATTAAACCATTTCTTCGTCGTCATCAGAAAAAAGAAAATCTACGTCCATAACGATAATCAATGAATATCATAACCTCAAAAGACGTCGAACTGTGGAGTTAACGCGTAAAAAGTTAACCCTTACTTAACTCGTCAAAAGTAGCGGGTTAAAAAAATAGCCTCTTAACCCGAAGTTACGATCTAACTCAGGATGGCATAACACAAATTATCCATTTAACCCAGAGTTAGTACTTAACTCAGAGTTAAATACATCGACCCTGGTCCACGCAAGTGAGCCTAATTCTTCGATCACAATTATGATCGAAGGCCTAATTGTACAAAATGATATTTTAATATTATTTCTAAGATAATTTTGTGATTTTTAGGTGCTTGCGTGACTGTTTTTTTAAATAATTTTATTTACTAAATTACCATTACATACATACATACATACATATCTTCACGCTGTATCCCTAACAGGGTAGTCAGAGAGGCCGGAGCGCCAAGCGACACGGTCCTTACATACTTATTTCGCTTCCTTTAATCTCATCATTCTCCTCACACATTTTCGCCTAGGTATGCAGTGACTACCTCATTATAATAAAGGCTTATTATATTATACTAGCAAACCCGGCTCGTTTCACTGGGCGTTAATTTCACTGGACGTAAAAACAAACAAAAAAATTCTACTTATCCGATTGCTACTAAACTTTACTGCAACACCCACTAGGCCAATCTGAAGATTCCCTGAAAATTTCATCGAAATCGGTCCAGCCGTTTCGGAGTCCATAAGGAACATACATACATACATACATTGCCTTTTATATATATATAGACTAGCAAACCCGGCCCGTTTCACTGGGCGTTAGTTGAAGTTAAAATAAATTAAACAGTTTTTATAATTATTTTGATACTGCAAAAAAAAAAACAGAAAAAAAATTCTAGTGATCCGATCGCTACCAAACTTTACAGGAACACCCACTAGGCCAATCTGAAGATTCCCTGAAAATTTCATCGAAATCGGTCCAGCCGTTTCGGATCCATAAAGAACATACATATATACATCGCCTTTTATATACAATATAAGATAACGCTCTGACTATTTGACTTGCAAAAATCAGCCTTAGTCTTCTTTGTCTTCTTTTACCACTCGCGTTCGCTCTGTACATTTTCTTCGTCAGTCTTTCATCACTCATTCCTTCTATGTACCTGAACCATCCAAATCTTTCTTCATTTTTACAATAACACAGTCGCGCAAGCCTGTCATACTGCGTATCTTTTCATTGATTATTTTGTCTGCAAGGGTGATACCGCACATATTTCTTAGAGATCGCATTTCCGCTACATTTATCTTACTTTCACTCGACTCACTCGACTCACTCACTCGACACTCGACTCGGCATATCCGGACATGTTAAATTACCACGTCGAATTAATCTTAATCATAAGCAGGGCTCATCATTTAAATTTTTATTGTATTTGGTATTGTAATTCCGTTAAAGAGACATATCACTTTTCTTACTAAGTATACTATAGAACGTAATTAGTAATGTTTCCTTGTGGAGTATAGTTTTCACATATGGGGTGCTGTATTTGAGACCCTTTTGACCTTTAGGTAATGGGTCTAGTTAGTAACTGCCATCTAAACGAACCCTGTCACTTTGTGATTTATATTTGTCCGCTGCGATATCCAGAAAGGCGGTTCGGGAAAATTGTTCGGCAGCTGTCACTGATATTTCGTCTCAGAAGCTGTTAGATTTCCTTTAGGGCTATTTCTTCGTTTATTCTTCATAGATTATTCCTATTTCTTTCCAAATAAAGAGATTGACTGTCGGCAGTGTCTTTTAAACACCCAAAAAAATGTCTATCAGTGTGCTTGTCTGTGGTATCTCATTAGCATTCGGTTAAATGAACTAATTTATTACAGTTTTGGAACTTCATAACTTTATAACGTATTTTAGTAATCTGTATCCTCGTCTCCACGGAAATACATTTTTAGCAATCCGGCACATCTTTAATAGAAGGATTTAGCAAGACTGGCGACTGGTGTGGTTGCGTAGACGATGGCTCTCTATAAGAAGGTGTTCTTCTATTATTGTGATGTAATTAATACATTCAAGTATTTAAGACCTCTTTTATTGATTCGCATAATTAATTCATTGTAAATGTCATGTCAAACAATCCTACCTAATATTTATTCCTGTTATAGTAAATAACAGTGTCGAGAATATTAGCATTATTATTTTTAGGCTATTTTATGATCGCCGGTTTGGTCCGGTTTCACAGACTTGTCGGTCTAATTGGCAGTGTATCATGAGACTAAAATTTTGTAAATGGATTTTTTTAGAATTTACCTAACACAAAAATTCTTCTTTAATATGTGTCTTTAAAGCAAAAAGCATTGTTGGTAAGACCAAAGGAAAAAATTTTTGTTCGTAAAAGCTATCACTGTGTTCACTAAATTATTTAATGTCTTCATTATTAAATGTTACCAATCAAGGACTGCTCGTTTCTACAGTAAAGTTGAACTGTTTCCATACGACTGCTAACGGCGATGAGGCATGACGTGAGCAGATGCTTCAGCTCTACACATCTGCTTTTTGTATATATAAAGACGTGATTGCAAAACTGTAGTACAATTTACCCGTTTTCAAACCCTAACGAACGGCGTCATGTACATGAATTTGTCTCCCAGGTGTTAAATCGAATACATACATATCTCCACGCTGTATCCTTAACGGGGTAGTCAAAGAAGACGGAGCGCCAAGATTCGCGGTTCTTACATACTCCTTTCACTTCCTCAAACCTCATCATTCTCCTCACACATTTTAATAACTCCAACATTTTAATAATAACCGCATAGTACCAATAGTTCAAACAGTTAGTATATAGGTATATCAACGAACCACTACTAAGACCGTAGAAGTAATGAGAATAGTTTTTATTACAATGATTACGAAGATTTATTTCGCAAAATCCATGGTGACGATATGCTAGCAGATTAAATAAATAACTGTTATTGCTCTCGATATATTTTTTTTAAAAACGACTGAAAAAATCATAAGTCTCTCTGCTAATAATAAACCTTTTCGACATAACATTCTTTAAATATAAAACAAAACAAAAACGTGCTAAAAATAAACTACATTATAGAAACATTATAGCCTACAATAAAACTCAGAGAGTGCATCTAGCTTTTAACATCTCTTTTTGTGTGGGCTTAAAATATAAACAAAGATAACATTTTTATGTGAAAATGTCATATCCAGCAAATTTTTTGTGTAAATAAATTAATATGCATTTAAATATCTAATTTTAATCCTTGACAAGTTAAGGATTTAATGCAGCATAAAGTTCGTAGGCTATTAGGGAGATCGTATTATACCATTTAAGATTCTCAATTATAACTTTTAAGCCATTACTCTCAAATTTTCTTATGATCTTTCAATTAAAAATTTAATATTCATAATCTGCTTCTTCAATGCTCAAATATAATATGAGCATAAATATCAGAGGTTAATTTTATATCAAAGTGACATGAACATGAACAAGCCATGCTGTTCATGTTCATTGCAAGCACGAACTGGGTCGGCTCGCCCCATGAAATACCACCTTCTCACAGAATATCGGCGTGAAATACCTAAAAGCATCTATTGCTGTTGTATTATGTTCGGCGAGTGAGAATGCTGGCAAAGAATATGTAGAAACAAGGACGACTACCGCCTCACGCGTAAAGGAATTGCCTACGGTATATAGGTATGTAGCCGGATATGTAGGGCTGTTGTGTAGGGTGAGAGATGGGGAGAGCATCTCGTTTAATTATACATTGAGTACACAATATTAAAAAACAATGCATACGGGTAAGTTTTTTGTGTTTGTTAAATTTAAGTACTTATGGTTATGTCGAAGACTAACTAAACGTATTTAGACATCTAGGGATATATAATAGGTTAATTTAAGCGATTTAGACATTTTCATATTTACGACGATGTGAAGAACGAAATAAAGACAAACGGAAGCAGACGCATGTTTGCGTCGCGTATGATCCCGACTGGCGCTATAATAATTACCCGTATTTGCTTAAAATATTTCCGTTGTATGCATGCCACGGCGCGTGCGTATAGCATTCACTCATACCAACCACGTACGCCAGCTTTCTGATTTTTTTGTTTTGGTTTCTGAGAGGCAAAATGAAATCCCCACGGACACTCAGCCGACTGAGTAGTATCGAACTCGAACCGACTAAACAAAACCCTTCTTTGCTGTTAGCCCTAGTGGCTTCTACAGCGTCACAGGTCACGTTGAGGCGAGCGCAAAAGGCGCCCTGCCACATGCTTTCTATGATTTTTTGTTTTTGTTTTTGAGAGGCAAAATGAAATCCCCACGATCACTTAGCCGGACTCTACGCCAACTGAGTAGTTTCGGACTTGAACCGACTAAACAAAACCCCTCTTTGCTGTTAGCTCTAGTGACTAGTCGTCGCCGGGGGAGCTTTCTGCACCTGCGTGCGTCTTAATGGGCTTCCTATTCGGATGAGAGCCGGGCCTCTAGCGGACCCAACCGGCGAGCCGGCTGGGGGCCAGTTAGTGTGCCTTGTGTTCCGCGTAGATTACAATGTGGCTTAAGGCCCGCGTGTGTGCATGTAAAGCTTATGGATCGAGCTTCTAAACGTGAGACCTTACGGGTGTCGCGGGGGAAGTCCTCGCCTCCGCTGGTGGGAGCGGTGCGGTCGTAGTGTGTAAGTGGGCATGTTCGAGTTCGAACGTGTAATGACGTCGTCACTGTCGTCTAACACATGTCTAGGCCTTCATAGCGTTTGCAGGCGCGGGACTTGGGGGTACGATGATGCCCTGACCACTAGGGGGTTTGGGTGTAAACCGGAACAGTGAAAGAAGCGTGGGGACGCCTCTTCTAGGTACCGAGTTATTGAGGGCAATTCTAGATCGTAGTGCAGGTCGACGTTGCGCACGTAAGGAGGGGCACTGATGGCTCTGCGCATGAATCGATTTTGAATTACTTGGAGGGAGTTGATATTAGTGGGCGCAGCGTTAGCGAATAATACGCTGGCGTACGTCATGATAGACCTGACGCACGTCTTGTACAAATTAACTGAGGGACATTTTACTTTTTGCGTATGCTTTCTATGAAGACATCCTACTGTTATATTTATACTATGGTGCCGGTGCTCCATCTCCCCCCTTCCCATCCTTTCTTTAAAGGCCGACAACGTACCCGGGATTCTCCGGACGTTGCGAGTGTCTATGGGCGGCGGTGATCAATTTCCATCAGGTGACTTGCTTGCTCGTTTGCCTCTCCTTTTGTAAAAAAAATTGGAAACTTTTAAGCGACAGTGTTTTGTGTTTTATCATATGCAATATGTAATGTTACAATGCTTGTACCTGTCATTTAGATTAAATACGACATCAAGACGTAATGAAACTCCGTTTCGATCTCAAGTTTAATAAAAAGCTTTTGAGTAAAGTGGATAAATTTTCTTGGTGAATTCTGATTAATGTTGTTATTAATAGCCGTAACATACGGATATTTACGTATGTATTATGTTACAGACTACGGTGTAGGGAAGGGTTTTCATTGACGTGTCATTTTATAATGCAGTAATGGTTCTGTTAACAAAGAACTTAAACTGCAAAAAATTAGCGCCGCAATCATTGGAGTCATTGTTTGGTGAGCTGTTTTGTAGCGAAAAGGCTTCTTTAGCTAAATCGACTTATTCGATATAAAGATATGTCGATTGTCGAGTTTATAAGCGGACTCCCATATTTTCGTTTCACATTTGAATCACGACATGCGGAATCTATCTTTTTATCATAATATGTATGCAAACAAACTGACTTATTTTGTTGACAGGTTTCATAAAAAATAAAATGTTTATTCTTGAATAATTCAGAAATACTACAATGGTAAATCGAATTCTTAGTTTGGCAATTCAGAAATTCTTAATATCAACACTGACATATGTGTAAATGATATTATCGTCAATTCATTGTGCGATTTCTATACTACGAGCCTTTAATTAAAATAAATAATCAAAGCTAAGCTACCAGCACAGACTAATTAGTAATAAATCATATTTAGTGCTTAATTTGTAGCTATAAAATTACATACATATATATATATATAGTATATAGAGTAAGAATAAAAGATAACATTATGCATAAAATTAAAACAAAAATTTCATTCTATACTTCTTGGTTAGTTACATACCTACTTTTTGTCAAGTAACTCATGTTTAAGTATATTAGTATTTTAGTATAATAAAAGAATAGTTTGTCAATAATACAATTTTATTAACATTTAAATAAACAAATAAAACTTAAATCTCTCTATAAATGACATGGTTGCTCTATTTATATACATATAGCGAACACATACTTATACATTATATTTGTAATATCTACATCTGAATGGTATGAGATAAAGTGTACAATTTATAATTTTATAGGACGGTCGTTCTTCAGAATTATACCGTTGATTCCATAATTTTTTAACTTCCACTTTTATTTCTGGGACATTACATTTTCACATAAACACGTTGTTCAATATTGATTTCAATTGCAACATCCTCGGTGATAAGAAGTGTACCCAATAGAAATAGATTATTTCATCACCATCTTCTCACACTTCCTTTCGATATCTTTAGGATATATTTTTGTGAGATCATAATGATAGAAATACACAACCCAGATTATCAACTGTAAATGCCAAAGAATGACCCGAGAATCGATGTATTTACGAAAATACATATAATACATTTGACAAAGAAACTAAATCAATACAATATATTTACCCTGTATCGGGTACTTACATACTTCTGGCGCTTTCTCAAATGTCATCATTCTCCTCACACATTTCCACCCTTTGCACATACGTATGCGCGTGCTTATGACATTATACATTATGCATTTGACCTTCATTAAATAATAATCGCAAAAATCCACTTACATTGTTATACCTCACAGATACAGAAGTTTATACATTTTTTTAAAATATTTTTGTTTTGTAAGTGTATCTAGCTATGTTCCAACAAAAATATATATAAATCTACGCATGTTTCCCCTTCACAATGAAGCATCCTCGGGAAACTCGCTAAACTCGCATAATAGTTTAGGTGCGACGCATCACACAGGTGACAGAGTCTAAGGATTCTTTATTGAGTAGCGAAAGACGTACATACATACTGATTACTGGACTTGAATTTAGTTTAGTTTACAAAAAAAGTATATGAATTTAATACAAATATAAGATGAATTTTTACAAAATGGCACTTGAGTAACATAATATCATTACAGATATGCATGTAAGTCAATTTAAATATGTTTTTTATATTTTATATGAAAACATTTACTTCCTTTATAAAAATTTATATGTACAGATGAGTATATCTAGAATAAAGTACAAAACATGACGAAAGTGTCATTTAAAAATAATGAAAATGTAGTAGTAAAAAACATAGTTCGAATCCTGAGATTGACTATTTTATATATCTATGTAATTACCCAACTTTCTTTCCCAACCAACAAAACTCAAAAGACAAAGTAAATACCGATCCCTAAACAACAAAATAACATCAATACTAACTGTATGAGATCTGCTCTCCAAATAGTATAGGTTTGTAGCAATAATTCACGTTTGCCTGTGTATTCGCGTCTACACTTCAGAATTTATAAGAAGAATTTGTAAGAAATACCTACTATATACTTATACTCTATCCCAAACGGGGCAGGCAGGGAATGTGGAGAGCGGGGTGTCGCGGTCCTTGTATACTTCTTTAGTCTCATCTTTCTCTTCACACATTTTCGCCAAGCTATGGTTAGTGCTTTTGACATTTTTCTCCACGAACGCGCTGGTTATTCGATCTTCATAAGTCAGCTTTGGTCTTTCATGGTTTCTATTGCCATCCAGTTTTCTCTGTAGATTTTCTCCTTTAGAGATACAACTTATATGTCATAATTTATGTATGTTGGTGTACTTGCTATGGTTAGTAGAACAAGATTTCTCAGAATTAATAAATTAATTATATTAATGGCGAATTATGCTAATTATTAGCATAATTCGCTAAATGCTAAATGCTAATAATTCTAATAATTTATTAAAAACATGAAATAATTGTATGGAATTTACAGAATAGCATATTCATGTACATATGTAATTTAATGACCTTTAAGTATTTAAAGTTCTACTATCTATTGTATTCGTAGACATTTTGTCTTCAACCTTCCATTGTTTTATTTTGAAAATAACTACACGTAATATTATTGCACCTATAATAAATTATTGAGGTCCCGCTCCAAACAGATTTCGTACCTGTAACAATATGAAAATAATTACAATGATTTTATTCATTTAGGTTTAATGAATAACAATATTCAATTTGGATAGGTGCATGGACGTATCACTCTAGGTAAGTGCAAAATAAACACAATATAATGGCTACTCTTATGTTTTCTCTTTGAGCAACAGTGTTTATTTTGGGCAACTGCGTTCGTTTTGGGCAACTATGTTCGTTTTTATAATAAAATTCCTCAAGAAATTACTTAATTAACGGAAAAGAAATTTAAACTTGTTATTAAACGCACACTGATTGGATATTTATTTAGGTCAAGATCACTCAAAAGGAAGAAATAAAAAGAATTTATAAAAAAAATTAAACTGCGTTCAAAAAAAACACTTAAAAGTATAAAATAACTATCCTTTACTAATCAAAATTCAAGTACAATTAAAATAACTTTATAAATACGATACACATACCTATATAATTAAATTCGACAGTTACTGAAGTTGATGCCAAATCAATGTGAAACAACAAAAGTTTATTAGTTTGGTGGACTTGGCACAGGCTTCAGTAACTGATTGTCGTTTAAGCAGTTTGGATTCCGAAGGGGCCGGTCGACTATCGACGCAATTAGTCGCGTCAAGGCCCTTTCGGAAGAGGTGGTCGCCCAGGGCGGGGTGCTGTTGGCGGTGTCTCTCGACATCTCGAACGCCTTCAACACCCTCCCCTGGGCCTGTATAAGGGAGGCCCTCAAATTTCATGGGGTGCCTCCCTACTTGAGGAGGTTTGTCGGGGCCTACTTAGATGGTCGTGAAATTGTCTGGATCGGACGGGATAGGCGGCAGCACCGGTGGAGCATGTCGTGCGGTGTTCCCCAGGGGTCAGTTTTGGGTCCTCTCCTGTGGAACATCGGCTACGACTGGGTGCTGAGAGGTGAGCTCCTCCGGGGGGCCGACGTGACGTGTTACGCGGACGACACGCTAGTCACGGCCCGGGGGAGCTCTTTCAGGGAGGCAAACCGCCTCGCCACCTGCTCAGTAGCGCAGGTGGTGAGGCGGATAAAGATGTTGGGACTCGAGGTGGCGCTGGAGAAGTGCGAGGCCGTTTGCTTTCACGGGCCTCGCAAAGCGCCACCTGCGGGATCCCACATCGTCATAGGTGGCACTCGCATCGAGATCCGGCCTCATATGAGGTACCTAGGCCTGATACTCGATGCCCGTTGAAGTTTCCGCGAGCACTTCCGGCAATTGGCCCCCCGTCTCGTAAGGGCATCAGGCGCGCTGAAAAGGCTGATGCCCAATATGGGGGGGCCTAAGGGGGGATACCGCCGCCTCTATATGGGGGCGGTGCAATCAATGGCGCTCTACGGAGCGCCAATCTGGATAGGGACCCTGACGGCACCAAACGTCGCTAATTTAAGGCGCCCACAACGGGCGATGGCCGTCGGGGTTATTCGTGGATATCGCACCGTCTCCTTTGAGGCGGCGTGCGTTCTAGCCGGAAGCCCTCCCTGGGACTTAGAAGCGGAGGTGCACGCCACTGTGTACGAGTGGCGTGCGGGTCTACGTTCTGTTCGGCAAGACCCACTACCCAGGGAGGTTGAAACGCGGAGACTCCAGGCCCGGCGGTCCATAATGGAGAAGTGGGAGAGGCGGCTGGCAACACCGAACGCCGGCCGCCGGACCGTTGAGGCGATCCGTCCGGTGTTGAAAAACTGGACGGAAAGGAAGACGGGGTCGTTGACCTACCGGCTGACGCAGGTGCTGTCGGGGCATGGTTGCTTCGGCACGTACCTGTGTCGAATAGCCGGGCGTGAGTCGACGACCGAGTGCCACCACTGCGGCCGCGACGAAGACACGGCGCAGCACACCTTGGAGGAATGCTCGGCGTGGGCCGAGCAGCGTCGTGCGCTAGTCGCGGCGGTGGGGAGGGACCTCTCGCTGCCGGCTGTCGTAAAATCGATGGTCGGTAGCGAGGAGGCATGGCTGGCGGTTCTCACCTTCTGCGAGGACGTTATCTTGCAGAAGGAGGCGGCGGAACGGGAGCGGGAGAACGATCCGCTCTCACAATCAATCCGCCGCCGGAGAGCCGGGGCCCGGAGGAGGGTCTTCCACACCCTTCTCCCCCCCACCTAGGGGCTCGGGGGTGACGTTCGGGGGAGCGTCACCCCCATCTTAACAGCCCCGGGAGGGCGCGCGCGGTGTTCCCGCGCGCCTCCCACGCAGTACATAAATAGGGCAGGAGCGGCTCCACCCTCCTGCCTATAAAGGGATGAGCCCGGCGCATCAAACGCGCTGGGCATCGCCGTCGGGGTCGCGGAAGAATAAAAATCCGTACCCGTGGCCCCGGCATCAGGCGCCCCGGAGGAACACCGTCAGGTTTTAGTGGGTATACTCGGCTTTGCACTATCAGCCGAGGAGTCCCACATATCCCCCCGCCTCCCCCAGGCGGGACGGAATGCATAAAGCATTTCCTGACGCAAAAAAAAAAAAAAAAAAAAAGGCTTCAGTAACTGACAAATTTAATTATATAGGTATATGTATCGTACTTATGAGGTTATTTTTATTGTACTTCAGTTTTGTTTAGTAAAGGATAGTTATTTTGTACTTTTCAGTGTTTTTTTTTCAGTGTTTATTTCTCCCTTTTGAGTGATTTTGGCCTAAATAAATATCTAGGGCAGGTCTATAAATTAACTTGTTTATAATTCTGGAGCGCAACGATATACAAGAAAATCATCAATATAAATAAAGGTTATAACTAGTTCGTGTTATTTGGTGTATCTTCGAAGTCCAAGCTCTAATACCGGTGAACTTTAAATGAGACCGACTGAAAAGTATACCCTTTCGAACAAAAAAAGAATTTTTGAAATCAGTCCGCAATTGACGAAGTTATGGAATCTCTTTCTTTTTTTGAAGTCTTAAAAATCGTATCTATTTGGAAAAAAGATGGTAAAACGAAATGAGACAGTGACACATCGCTAGCCATGGTCTGTTTAATAACAAGATCCTCATAGTAAACCTTATATAGTAACGCTTTGACACTTTATCAGTCTGTACAATAACAAGATTCTGACAGGATATTTCGGTAGGTCTGCAATTTACTTCTTTCTAATTCTGGAGCGCAACGATATAATGGGTTTTCCATTAAGGGGGCTTGAAATTTAAATATAAACAAAACAGGTTAAGTATAAGATGTAAAATATTATTATTTTTTACTTGAAAAAGTATTTCATTACATTATTTACGGAAAATAATATCAGACAAATTACCGCCGCGGCTTCGCTGGGTGGCACGTATACGGGAAGTCCAATTTTCGATAACTTGACCGCGTAAATCGGTATCGATATCATTGATGGCATAGATTATGTTGACTTTTAAGGCATCAATCGTTTGCAGCTTATTCGCATAGACCTGCGATTTAACGTATCCCCTCAAGAAAAGTCCAGTGGTGTTAAATCACACGATCTCGGTGGCCAGTTGACGTCATCAAAACGCGAGATAACCATACCGTCGAATTTGTCGACGTGAACATGTCGTTGAGACCAATGTCGTCCAATTTAGGTTACAAAAAATTGGTTAACATCGACCTGTAGTTCTACCCAGTGACAGTTATAGAGGCGCCATCTTTGTTTTGGAAAAAATATGGGCCAATGACCCCACCGAACCAAAATCACACCATACAGTGACTTTTCTGATTGCGATTACAATTGATGGGTCTCATGTGGATTGTTATCTACCCAAATGCGACAATTTTGTTTGTTAACACAATCATTCATCAAAAAATGGGCCTCGTCGCTGTAAAAAATTTTTTGTTGGAAATTACGGAACTAGCTCGAACTGAGCACTCATTTTAGTAATAAAGTTTAATTATTTCCACACGTTGCTCAACACTATAATTCTCCATGAAAATTTTCCCAAGATTAATTACCGTAATCTCCAAATTTGATAGCTGTAATTTCACCAAAATGGCCGCTATACGCTGTCAAAGATCGAGCGTGCCTATTGAAAAGTAAGAGAATCATCAATATAAATAAAGGTTATAACCAGGTCGCGTTATTTGGTGTATCTTCAAAGTCCAAGCTCCAATATCGATGAAAATTAAATGAGACCACCTCTGAAGTATGACTTAGCAAACAAAAAAGAATTATCGAAATCAATTCATAATTGGCGGAGTAATCACGTAACATACATACAAAAAAAAACATACAGTCGAATTGAAAACCTCTTTTTTTTTTGAAGTCGCCTAAAAATTTGCGATTACTTTGAAGAAAAAACAGTCTGAAAATAATCCTCTCTGCACATGCATTTACTAGCTTTATTTATTTATTTATTTATTTTTACAGAAGACCGACAGCTATACAATAATACATTCTGTCAAGAAAGTATCGGGAATGGATGATTTGTTTATGGTTCCAAAATCAATTTTTTGTTTTTTTTGTTGTTGTTAGATTGGCATAACTGTTTTCCATTTTGGCGCGGAGTTTGAGTTGCATCTGTTATTTAGATTAAATACAGTGCTGTTTTTAGTTATATCATTCTAGTGTGTATTGCGAATTTCATAATGGACAAAAACATCGAACAAAGAGTTTGTCTTAAATTTTGCATCACCAATAGAATTTCGTGTTCAGAGTCACTGAAAATGTTACAGGAGGCTTACGGTGAATCAACTTTATGAAAAACACGTGGTTGGGTTGGTTGAGTGGTACAAAGCGTTCAAAAGCGGTCAATATGTGATGGAAGATTAGCCTCGCTCTGATAGGCCATCAACGTTTGCAACTGAAGTTAACATCGCAAAAGTGAAGGAAATAGTGACTGAAAATCCTCATTCAAGTTTGAGAGAGATAGCCGCCGAACTTTCTGTGTCTCACGAGTTGATCCATACCATTTTAAATAATCACTTGGGTATGAAACATGTTGCCGCTCGGCTAGTCCCAAAAGCCCTGAGTTTTCTTCAAAAACACAATCGCATAAGAGTCGCTGAGGACATGCTAGAACGAGTTAATTCCGACCCAACATTCATGAAACGCATTGTTACTGGTGACGAGACGTGGGTTTACGAGGTTGACATGCAAACTAGTCAACAAGCTTCGGAGTGGCGCCTTCCAACTGAACCGAAACCGAAAAAACCACGCCAAAGTCGATTAAAAGTCAGTCATGTTGACTGTTTTCTTTAACTATCGCGGTGTTGTACACTCGGAATTCTTGCCGGAAGGTGAAACGGTAAACATAGAATATTATTTGGGCGTTATGCGGCGTTTAAGAGAGCTAATTCGACGAAAAAGGCCAGATTCGTGGAACGAAAATTCTTGGCTTTTGCACCACGATAATGCGCCTTCGCACAAGGCCATCATTGTGAACGAAGTTTTGACCAAAAACTCAACAAATACCATCAAGCAACCACCTTATTCACCAGATATGGCTCCAGTCGACTTCTTTCTTTTTCATAAACTCAAATTACCACTTCGTGGCACCCGTTTTAATTCGGTAGAAGACATACAGGAGAATTCGCGGTGAGCACTGAACTCAATTCCGGAAAAGCGTTTAAAAAATGTTTTAATGATTGGATTATTGGTTGGCGTAAGTGTATCGTTTCTGAAGGAGCATACTTTGAAGGCGATGAAATAAATTTGGATGAATAACTAACATTTCGTGTATTATTGATCTTTTCCCGGTACTTTCTTGACTGAGTGTATTAAAAATAATAAAAAAATTAAATATCAAAACTGCGAGCCAATAAATGGTCCTCACTAATAAAAACAGTATAATAGAAAACTGAAGTACAATATGCTACGCTAAGGTTCAAATGTAATGTGATAAAAGAATACAGATAATATAATACGCTATTTGAATAGTTCGATTATAGAAAGAATTATTATCAACTGTTAAAGAAGTCATTACTGAGCATCTTTCTCGCCGAGGAAATACTCGTACTAAAAAGATCTAAATCGAATATCCTTGCCAAATCGTGGAAATTACTACCCGCTCGCAGCAAAAAAGAATTCATACGGTAGTTTGTGGATGCATTCGGCATATGAAGTAATGATTTCTTCAGAGATGTTTTCAAAAATTTTCTCTAATAATTCCATTGAACCATTTGCTATGTTAAGTAGAAAAGTTAAGTCCGCAATTTCACGCCTATTAAATAAAGTTAGAAATTATGATAATTCTTTGACTCGTAAAATATACCAATTTGAAACGTAAATATTTTATGAATTTTTGCTGGATCTTTTCTATACGCACGATATATTTCTCATATTGAAGATTCCACACCTGCGAAGCGTATTCCAAAATACTTCTGACGGAAGTACAGTAGAGTAGAGTATTTTTATTGTTTTAGCTTGGACAAAGCACTTTGAAGAACGCATGACGAAACCTAGAGCCCTCGATGCCTTGGCTATTATTGTGTTAATATGAGATTCAGAGAGAAGCTTAGAGTCATGAACAACACCCAGATCTTTAGCAGGTGTATTTCTCTTCAAAGTTTGGCCAAGACATATTGAGATTGTATATTAGAAACTTTACGGGCGAATGTAACCACACCATACTTCGCTGGATTGAGGTCCAGACCATACTCAGAACAATACCTCTCAAGGTGCTGTAAATCCGTTTGAAGCGCTTCTGCGTCTGACATAGATGATATAGTAAAATATAATTTCATGTCATCTGCAAAACAGAATAATTTTGAATAACGTAGGCAATCTTCTCTATAATTTATGAAGATCATAAACAGCAAAGGACTGAGCAAAGACTCCTGTGGCAAGCCGCTAGGTGCTGTTATCCATCACGACATGTAATTGCTAACCACGACAGCCTGAGATCTGTTATTTATATAAGATGCAAACTTGCTTAGCATAGCTTGCATTTTCTTGAGAAGCAAATTGTGATCAATTCTGTCAAATGCTTTACTGTAGTCAGTATAAATAACGTCGACTTGATTACCGTTGTCCATTGCAGCAGTCAGGTAATCATTAAGAAGTACAAGATTAGATATTGTGGATCGTCCCTTCAAAAACCATTTTGATAGATACTAAAAGGATGTTTAAGAGAACAGTAAATGGTGTCGTAGATGATTCAAAGACTTTTGCAATAGTACACAATTTTGAAATCGGTCTGTAATTTGTCACGTCAATCTTAGAACTCTTTTTATGAATTGGTGTGACAAATACCGACTTCCACATGTGGAAGTCGGTACATTGACCAAGAGACTGCTTAAACAGTAAAGCTATTGGTACTGCAATAGTTCTCGCACATCCTTTAAGGAATCGCGGAGGTATATGATTTGGGCCTGTGGACCTAAAAGGATCAAGTTGGAGCAAGAGTTTCGTAACAGAAGCTGTGTTAACATGAATGTTAGAGATATCATTCACAGTGTCATTGTTAACTATGCTCTTAGTAGAATAAGATGTTATGAACATTGAATTTTAAATAACGTCGATAACTATTGTAACATTAACTATTGTAGAATGTTGTTGAAAAAATGATACCTGACCGAGTTTCTTGTAGGTTCTTCTCAGTGTTCAGGTTTTATTTTCGAACCGAACTAAAGTAGATTTGACGTTCAAAAATATCTTGCAATTAGATTTACTTGAACAAATTGAGTTTTTACTTTATTTGCCTTTTTCCGGGTTTTATATCTTAAGAAGAAAAACAAAACCCTTGTTAAGTCATTTGTGCATCCATCTGTTAATATGACTGTCCCACTTGACATAAGTTTTGATTTTCCCAGAAACCGACTACAAAAACTACGAAGAAAATAAAATGTTATTTAAAGGAAAAATATGACAGAAGTTCTTAGTTTTGCAGATATACCGAAATGAATATCGTATAGAAACCTTTGCAAGTGAATCAAAATCACCAATTTTTATTAATAATATTTACCAGTTATATCAAAATATTTAAAATAAATCTAACTTATTCTCGTCATAATAAGTTCAAAAAAATAAGCATCAGTCACATGTAAGTTGTAAACCATAATTTAATCATGTCATCTTTTTTGGAAAGTTTATTTTGGCCTTTTATTTTTGAAGATGACTGTACAAGCTTCTTTATTAACTTATAGGCATATAGTCACAGTACTGTTACATATTTCTAGTCGAGTATTCAATAAAAAAAAATATAATTTTATACTCCATTAAATTATGTTAAATGCTATGACGTTTATGTAATGGAGCAATATTTAATAACATGACATAATAAAAAAAATCGTACTGAACAAAGAGTGAAGGCTAAGTACGAAGGAAGCCAGTGTGGAAGGAAGTATAAAGCAATATTTTTACCCACATCATATTTATTATTGATATATTCTTAGCACTATGATGACAACATGTAATAAATCTCGTAATGTAAGGTTCAGCGCTCATAATAATATTATATTAGAATTACAAGGTCTTTTATTTGTTGCTTGCGGACTGTGTTCACCTACATTCAGCATGGCCCAACCTTTTTGTATTTGATTGTATATTTATGGATACCTATTCCTTTTCTTAGTTAGCCTTAGTCCTCAGGGTGCGTTTTTGATACGAATTACTTCGCGCCAGCACAACGCGGTCGTTGCGTAGAAATTCGTGTCAAATGACCGTGCCCTTAGTATTGTATTGTACCGTATTTTGTTCATTTGTTATTTTCATTTATTTCCTGTTTTAAACGATAATGGCCACTAAATTTTTGATAGAACTGAATCAATTCTACCAGCACTGCTCTGATCTAATTTGTGTTCATTACAGCAAAAACTGTTTTCACGAGTAATGTGTCTGTGGACAATCACACTGAACGAGTAAAGTGTTTCATTTCTATTATCGCAGAACAGAATCTGCATTATAGCGACATAAAGGTTTAAATAGAAACGTGCTTAAAAGCAACAATGTTCTTTAAGTGCCTCACCGAGATATGAAACGTTCGTGTTAATCATTACAAGTCTATCTATGACAATACATAAGATTAGATTATACTACGTCTAACTATTGTAACTCTATTTGTATTATTTACCCAGTTATTTATATCTATGCAAATGCAGGATTTTGTTGCGTTTATTTGTAAAATAATTTACATAATTTATACAACCTTCCGACTGGGCTGTTCACGCGGTTCCAACGCCCGTTAATGTTAGTAGTGATTATGTATGTATGTACTCTGTGGTGACTGAGTTGACATTGGGTTGGGTCATGCGTTTGCGACTGTCGAGAGTTCGTCGACTTTTACCTATGCTGTTTTGTCGTGGTATTAATTCGATGTCTTAATTAATTCGATGTGCCTGAAAGCCAAAAAGCGTCTAAGAACTACTAGTTCTGTGTTCAATTACTTAAAATGACCTGCATTTTCATTTATTTTTTTGGCAACGTAAACAATGAGGACTAATTTAAAATAACATTAAAGACCTACCATTAAAAACCAAAATCTGTTTAACTCAGACGTCACTCTTACCTATTGTAGATTATGCAGACGTATGTTTCCTTAATGCCACCGAAATCCTAGTCAATAAATTAGAAAGACTACAGAACTTCTGCATACGATTCATATTTGGACTGCGTAAATATGACCACGTTTCTGAATTCAGGTCCCAACTCAAGTGGCTACCCGTCCGTCTACGCAGAAATCTACATACTCTCTCCTTGCTTTATAATATTCTTCATTCTTCTTCGTTACTTTCTCATCTTAAAGAGCGGCTCACAGTTTTCCGACCCTCCAATAAACTCTGTTGCTCTCATATTCACATTTTACTTCAAATTCTTCAAACTGCACTGAATTCTTCTCCAAATATTTTATTGTCCAAGCAGCTAGGTTGTGAAATGCTCTTCCTCATCAAATACGAGAAAGCCAGTCCATTGCGTGTGTCAAACACGCTGTTAATGTTAAGGAACATAATTAACATTAATTATATTAACATTATATTATATTATGCGTGCACATGTATTTATATTTATTTATAGGTATAGACATATATCAACGTACATGTACATGTATTATATATTTAATTATAGTATGCATAGTATGTCACACGGTGTCTATCTTTCTTAAACGAAACTGTCACTCTCGTGGGTCTGCTGGAAGAAATTTCTAATAGAAATAAGCTGTACCCTTTGCTTATCTTCTCTACATGTAACTTTCTGTTTGTGTATCATGTGTGTGCAATAAATATTTCAATTAAATTAAATGAAGTCGTAATTAATTCCTAAAATTATTAGCTACTTTCCGCTCAAACTCCAAAAATCACCAATCGACACGTGTTTCGCTTCGCAACAAAGTATCCTCAGAATATTTCAGAGATCAGACTCAGTCAGCTAACCAGCACCGAATCAGCAGAAACAGATTAGGTGCTAGTTAGCTGACTCGGTCAGCCAGACGGTCAGTCGGTCGATCAGACTCGGTCAGCTAACTAGCATCGAATCAGCAGAAGCAGATGCGGTGCTGGTTAGCTGACCGAGTGTAATCTGAAATATCCTGAGCATGCTTCGTTAAGAAGCGAAAGACGTATCGATTGGTGGTTTTGGGAGTTTGAGCGGAAAATAACTAAAAATTTTAAAAATTCTTCACATGAAATGGATTTCCGCAAAGTAACACCTGAGTCTATACAGTAACATTAAAGAAATGTTTTGTGTTGTTTTGATATGTTGTAATTATAGATAATTTTTATTTTTTTATTCTTCAGAAATCAAAAAGGGTAAGTCAAAGTTTTTGATGTTATTAAAAAAAATCGAAATTATTTTTATCCAAAAAGCGAGTTCTAGTTGTTTGGTTAGAAGTCTAAAGCCTAAATACTGTTTTGTAATTTTGAAGCCTTTTCTTCATAAGTGGTTAAGATAATGGTTTAGTTGTCAATATTACAATTAACAAAAAAAAATCTTATGGAAATTCTAAATTATTTCATTATTTTAAAACGTGGTGTTTTTTTATGTTAAATTGTTTTTTAATTTTATTTTTTGTTTACGTAGATTATCGTTCAAATTAAGATAAAAATGTTTTAGATTGCTATTCAGAATAATTTCATTTTAATTTTTAAAGTTTTAAATTATCTTTAGTGATTTAAGGCTGATTATAAGGGACCAAAGTGAAAGTGAAATTAATTTATTATACAAGCAAACCTAATTGTGAGCTATATTTGAACGTCAAATCTACTTTAGTTCGGTTCGAAAAAAAAACATGGACATTGAGAAGAACCGACAAGAAACTCAGTCAGGTATCATTTTTTCAACATCATTCTACAATATTTATTTAAAATACAATATTCATAAAGTCAGTGAATGCATGTGCAGAGAAAATTATTTCCAGAGTATTGTTTTTTCTTCAATGAAATCTCTAATTTCGTAGTATGCTTTTCCGATCGGTGTGCTTAACACAACGAGTTTAAATTAAAGATCAATAATACACGAAATGTTAATTATTCATCGAAGTTTATTTTATCACCATCAAAGTATGCTCCTTCAGAAACGATACACTTACGCCCACGGATAATCCAATCATCAAAACATTTTTTAAACGCTTCTTCCGGAATTGAGTTCAGTGCTCGCCGCAAATTCTCCCTTATATCTTCTACCGAATTAAAACGGGTGCCACGAAGTGGTAATTTGAGTTTAGGAAAAAGAAAGAAGTCAGCTGGAGCCATATATGGTGAATAAGGTGGTTGCTCGATGGTATTTGTTGAGTTTTTGGGCAAAAATTCGTTCACAATGATGGCCTTCTGCGAAAGCGCATTATCGTGGTGCTCCAAGAATTTTCTTTCTACAAATCTGGCAATTTTCGTCGAATTTGCTCTCTTAAACGCCGTATAACGCCTAAATAATATTCTTTGTTTACCGTTTGACCTTCCGGCAAGAATTCCGAGTGCACAACACCGCGATAGTTAAAGAAAACAGTCAACATGACTTTGACTTTTGACTGACTTTTGATCGACTTTGGCGTGGTTTTTTCGGTTTCAGTTCAGTTGGAAGGCGCCACTCCGAAGCTTGTTGACTAGTTTGCATGTCAAACTCGTAAATCCACGTCTCGTCACCAGTAACAATGCGTTTCTTGAATGTTGGATCGTAATTGTCTCGTTCTAGCATGTCCTCAGCGACTCTTATGCGATTGAGTTTTTGAAGAAAATTCAGGTCTTTAGGCACTAGCCGAGCGATTATTTAAAATGGTACGGATCGACTCGTGAGACATAGAAAGTTTGGCGGCTATCTCTCTCAAACTTGAATGAGCATTTTCAGTCACTATTTCCCTCACTTTTGCGATGTTAACTTCAGTTGCAGACGTTGATGGCCTACCAGAGCGAGGCAAATCTTCCATCACATCTCGACCGCTTTTCAACACTTTGTACACGTGTTTAACATTTTCAGTGACTCCGAACACGAAATTTCATTGTCGATGCAAAATTTAAGACAAACTCTTTGTTCGATGTTTTTGTCCATTATGAAATTCGCAATACACACTAGAATGATATAACTAAAAACAGCACTGCATTTAATCTAAATAACAGATGCAACTCAAACTCTGCGCCAAAATGGAAAACAGTTGTGCCAATCTAACAACAACAAAAAAAACAAAAAATTGAATTTGGAACCATAAACAAATCATCCATTCCCGATACTTTCTTGACTGAATGTATAATAAAAAATAATGGACTCGTAACTTTGTAAGATTTCCTGAGTGTGACTAGTTAGTTATTAAAATACAATTTAACCATTCTGTGATATGAGGCTTGTAGTAAGTATATGCTAATAGGGAACTAAAATGGTTAATTTCCTCAAGCACTGTGTTATTTTGATGTGGTTTTCATAGGCGAAAGTAATTAGAAGTACGGTCGTGCTGAAAATTCACAAAAAATTGATATAGGTATTTAAATATAATAGATATATCTTGGACGCACAATGATATCTTTGTAAATACTAGATTGAGTGTTCGAAACAATTGCTATGTTCCACTCAACTGAGGCACTGAGGCACTTCATATCACATTTAATGCACTTATGTAATGCTTTTACAAGAAATAATTAAAAAATTGATGCTCAGTTTATTACGAGACTGCAAAATATACATTGAAAATGGATTTTTAATTAATTAAACTCATTTTATTATCTGTAATATTAAAGCAGGTCTTGCTCAATCGGAGCGTCGACACGATGGCACGATCTCGCTCTTGTATACGCCGAGGCGGCAGTTCCTGTGCCCCGTTCTTCTATCTAGGGATATTCCGATGCAAGTAAATACGAGTAAGTACTCGATACTTTTGTTTCAATACCAAGTACTTTTAGCATCGAATCAATCTTGCGTTACTTACTCGGTATCGAAACGAAAGTACTTGGTATCTTGGTTACTTTAAATTTTTGAATGCATAAATCAGAGGGAAAGCCCTCTCTTGGTATTAAAGTTATATTACAATATTTTTCGCTCGCTGTTATCTATATCTACATACGCGAAATACCACTCACTGACTGATTGACCGATTAACTCATCACGAGATCTCCGAAACTATAGGTCCGATTGACTTGAAGTTTAGCATAGTATCCTTTCGCTGGTGTAGACACTCACTAAGAACGGATTTTATGAAAGTCCTGTCCAAAATGGCTCTGCTACCCGTGCAAAATTGGGGCGGATCACTAGTTATGTATAATATATTATAAATATACAGAATAACAACCACTCCTAAGAATATTATCTTATTATATCAGTCCCATAAAAAAAATCATAAAGTATCGATATGAGTAAGCATCGATACTTTACTCGTATGAGTAGTATCGAAAAATGATTTGAGTACTACTTATATGAGTAGGTATCGATATATTGTGGGTATCGGAACATCCCTACTTCTATCACGACAGCGCGTAGGGATACGATTATTGTTTTGATGTACTATTCTAGTGTAGGTACCTTTCGCTTGATCCCTCATAACTATAAAAAGATGCATTAGATTTAATTGATTCCCACACTGTTAGATTCGTTATTCATTCTTCTCAAAAACGTCTTCAGGGACAAAAACCATTTAGGTACTCGTTTAGAAGTTATTGTAAAATGTACTGTCGTTATTGTACCTCAGCATATTTCACCGCATTTATCATGGGGAATGTTCTGAAGAATTGTTCGGAGTACTGTCTGCTGCCGAATTCCATTACAGTACGTCACGCAATTGACAGTCCTTCTATCCCCACCTCCATGCTGGATGGCGGTCTACGACTGTGCGTTTTTTACGACATTTCCTACCACGTACGGCAATTGACAATTTTATGGCGTTGCAGGTGTCCATGGGTGGCGGCGATCATATTCCATCAGGTGACTCGCCTGGTTGTTTGCCCTCATCGCCATAAAAAAAACCTTTTAAACTCCCAAAAGACACAAAAAAATTGAAAATCTAAATAAAATGTGAACATCACTTCTCCCGTTCCCACCAAAAAGTCCATTGTCCATTACTATTATTATATAAATCAAAATAATATTCGATTATTGTTATGAAATTAAAGTATTTTGTGTAACATCCACATAAACTTCAGTGCTTACATGGATGTCACACAAAAAACTTTAATTTTGACTTATACATACGACTACTTTGTACAAGATTTATTTACTATTATTTTTGTTATCTACTGTGACGGTGACTGTACTCGTTTAACGGTTGGTTTTGGTAGTGTTGAATGTGTGTGTGTGGTTGTAGGACGCCTTTCCTGGTTAGCAGGTGACCTGTTTTAATTAGTCTGTTCTTACAATCCCTTTGGAGTACTTCGATGATTTATACATTCTCGTACTTATCTATATTTATAAATAAAATTGAAGTGTTTATCTGTGATTTCGAAATAAAGGCTTTTTCTTTAGCTTATATGATTTTTTGCACGTAACCAATATCCAGAGAAGCCCTTTGAAAATTTTAGTCCGTCTGTCAGTTTGTTCTCCGGGCTAATCTTCAAAAAGACTGTACCGATTTTAGGAAAATTTTCACTGGAAGATGGAGGATTTTCCGAAAAATAATCTAGACTACCAATTATCCGCGTAAATTGAAAAACTCTAGAACGTAAATCTATAAATATACATACAAAAATCTATAAGTATAAAAAATGGCTTTCAAGGTTCAGTCTCTTTAAGTCAGACTTCCACAATAAAGTAGGTTCTATTTGATCCGCCGTCTGGAACCTGAGATCTGAAATGCGCCGTTTCC
Source organism: Zeuzera pyrina (assembly GCA_907165235.1). Taxonomy (NCBI): domain Eukaryota; kingdom Metazoa; phylum Arthropoda; class Insecta; order Lepidoptera; family Cossidae; genus Zeuzera; species Zeuzera pyrina. Next base: position 19,969,409 of record OU015624.1, read on the forward strand.
AGCTGAGCGACGCCTGTAAAGTGGGTTTAACATAAATATGTATATAATATAATAACAGAAACAAACACAGCAGAGACGTCTATCCACAGTGTTTTACAATAGAAACAAAGCCGTCTCTGTACATTGGAGATATTTTTGAAAGAGTAATTGAACTAGATATTTTAGGCATTTCTGATTCCAAAATAAATATTTATAGAAATGTCTGTGTGTTTGTAGGTTTATTTTTTAGAAATTAAGAAACTGCTAATAAATTCATATGCAAGTTTCGCTGTTTGAAAGACAAGACTCGCAATGACTCAATAATGTGTATATAATTACGCTATATTTATCACATAGGTGCACACGTGCACAGCGATTAAATGCATATTTATAAAATCTCTATTAATTAGACATTGTATCCAAGAAAGTAGTCTTTTCGTTGAAAAAGGGGTCAAGTTCAATTGCATAACAGGGTGGCGTATAGTGTACAAATTAAAAAAAGATTGTGCTTATGATACATCCTTCCTTTATCTTTTTAATAGTCGGCGGTATCGTGAAATTCGAAAATAAAAAATTGATTGTAACAGAATATTGATGAATAAATATGTATTATTAATCACAATTGTGATCGCCATTGCTTTCGATCCTAAGAAATGTGCGAAAGTGTTATAATATTATATATATTATTATATATATATTTTGTATATTACACAAGTCTGCGTTTCAAAAACTGTATTAAAGAACGTGTACATGGGAAGTATTTAAAAAAGATTTGACACTTTAAGCTTTTGGGAAATTTTTGAATAATCAAATAAATATTTAGGTATACCATTTTTGTTTGTTTAAGCTTTTGTGCGAGGAAAATGTCCATGACGATCTATCTGCCATATATGCACCTAGCCGAAGAATAACAGTTATAGACATTGATGGCTATAATTCGGATATACATGTAAGACATGTAAGAAATAATATTCGTTGTAACTGAGGACGAACTGAAAACCAGCGCTGTGTAGATAGCGGCTGCGCTGCTGCAAAAAGCTGGTTACTCACAGCATTGCTGTTCGCTCCTTTTGCCACACAAATGAGAATTCTAAATTTTTAAATTGTTATTATTTGTATTTTAGTGTTATTTATTTTCCTTTTTTTTTAAATTAATTATGTAATGTATATTTTATGTAACCTTGTGTATGTTATTTGTTGTGGCAATGAACCTGTTTCTTTCTTTCTTTCTTTATATACAAAGAACAGTTTACTAACAGTTCACGACGGTTTTGTTTCAACAACTGAGACAAGCGCCCCATCTTTTGTGTAATTTATGAACATTACGTATTGTAACCAAGATTATCAATTAGACTTTAGACGATCGGTTCTATATACAGATCCAGATTGAAAACGAGTAAAGAATTTATGGATACGTTACGCAAAGGGAACTAAATGAAAAAGCAAAATTACATTATTCTTCTGCTTCTTTATTAATAACTATTTTGATACTAAAAATACATAACGTGTGTTTAGTGGACAAAATGGTGAATATTTGCATTTGTAACAAGAACAAGTATTTCACGAAAAGTCGCAAAGAATCTTGGAAATTCGTTCGACATCCCTATTCCTTTAACAACAAACAACAAAAGTTGCACCAGCAAATACTAGCGGAGTGTTTTTTTCACATACATGCTTGATGATGACTTGTCGCTCTCAGCTCTATCGTACATCTGCGTCCTTGACGACAACGTGACTATGCAATATAGGGTATATAATCCTTACAATAATATTTACTACAGCGATATTTTCATCGTAAATTCGGATCGGACGAAGTAGCTGGTTACATACATACATATCTTTACACTGTATCTCTAACAGTCAGAGAGGACGGAACGCCAAGCATTGCGGTCCTTCCTTACTTATTTCGCTTCCTCAAATCTCATAATTCTCCTTACACATTTTCGCCTAGGTATGCGAGTGCTTTTGACATTTTCGTTGGCTAAAACTTTGGCTCTTTGATCTTCACAAGTCAGCCTTGGTCTTCATTGGCTTCTTTTACCACTCGCTTTCGCTCTGTAGACTTTCTTTGTCAGTATTTCATCACTCATTCTTTCTATATGCCCGAACCATCTAAGCATTCCTTTTTCATCTTTACAATAACACTGTCGTGCAACCCTGTGATACTGCGTATCTCTTCTTTGCTTATTTTGTCCGCAAGGCTCACACCGCACATATTTCTAAGAGATCGCATTTCTACTGCATTTATATTACTTTTACTGGATTTCGGGCATATCCAGGCCTGTCCTCGATGATGACTGTTCGTTCTCAGCTCCAAATCTGCGTCCGTGACAACAACTTGACTATGCAATATAGTGTATATAATCCCTATAATTAGATTTACTATAGTGACATTTTCATCGTAAATTCACGCGGACGAAGTCGCGGGTTACAGCTAGTTACCAATATAATTGTGTATGCACGTGTAGTTAAAAGTAACGATTACCCTTTATCTTCCTATAGGTGTCGCACACAGTCATTGATAGCATTCACTAGCAAAGGTTATATTTTTAAGGTTAGGTTAATAGGGGCTTCGGTTATTCGTTCGTGAGGAGGACGACATCGCTTGTGGTTCGCGTTGTCATAACACTACGAGGGTGCTGGATTGAAAACATGGTTAACACCGCGTTACGCCGCGCAATTGCGCCAACTCGGTTAACTATGCAGGATGTGTCAGCTGACTAATTACAAATGTATTGGTCCATAATACACTTTAGCTCATAATACGCTGCCTGCTCTGAACGCCAGCGTGCGCGGCATATGGGTGGCGCGCCCTTTGCGACTCATTCGATGCCTAGTCGGAGCTAATGTTTTGCTGCGCCACGTCAAGCGCCGGCCCAATGAGATGCGCCTGAGTTACTGAGTTGGCGCAAGGAATTTTGCTGAGTTATCTATGCCTACTGGGTTGGTCTCTCATTGCATCCTGAGAAGTACTTCAGCACAGCGCGAGAGGAGCTTCGGTGTGATTTGTGGGAGATTTTACAGTTCCTCGACAACGTCGAAGTTGAGGACGACTACTGCAGGAGTTTTAATGAGTAAACAACCCACAAAACTCGCCTTACTCTCACCCTCAGGAAATTGGATTCCTGTGTTCAGGTTTTTCCTGCGTCTTCAAAAAAAGAGAATTAACAATATTGGACAATGTAGGACGTGTTTTAGAAAGTGGTCACACAAGTGGTCGCAGGGGAAAGTATTGAAAGCAATCACATAGTCCTTTTCAGGACAGATCGCTATGACGATGGCACTGAGTGTGGTGCGTGGTATCTCAACACTGGGAGGGTGTTGGGGATCATTTAGCATATTTCCCTTTCGGGGTGGACACTGGACTGACCATAGCGGTGCAAGAAAATTACTTTACTTCTTTTAGCAACACATATTTGGGGTTACAGACGGCAAAGCAGGCCTAGATAGTAAAGATAGGTCATTTTGACGTTTTCAGCATCAACGAAACACAATGGTTTAGTTACTATTTAGTCAATGTCGACAAATCAATCCGTCGAAGAACGAAACCACCAACGATATGCGTTTGATGCATTTCTTTGAAAGAACTGTAGGACACATACCACACTACACTACATACATATATACTTACACTTTATTTATATTTTATGTAACTATTTATATTATAAGAATATTCATTATTGTACATACACACAAACACGCAAATATAAATTTTATATATTAAAATAATTAAATATAATTTGGACATGCAAACATTTTATATACGTATTTTATTTTACACCTACCGACACTTTTCAACATTTTACACGACACTGTGCACGCCCGTGCGAACAAAATATAACGGTCACGCCGACACAGTGTACGACACAAAAAATACATTCCGCGTTCGTTCTCAACCATTATTACATGTAACAATTGTGCTGATATATTTGCCTTGTTTATAATCCTTCATATCTGTTGTTATTTCATAATTATTGTCCTATCTGCATATCGTTGTATATTATAATAACTGTGACTGTAAATCGTGTGTTTCAAAAATATATTGTTACCTTTGTGAAGTGTTCGTGTCAGTTATTTGTGATCGTCAACTAAGTGTCCTTTTCTTTTTTATGTGTGTGGTGTAATTAGATAACCATATCTACACCCCCACATATTGGTGACCCCGACGAAGAAAATTTGGATTTTCGGAAAATCAGAATTCGTTATCACAAATTATTCGGAAGTACCGACACAATTTTTGAACTGTGACCGAACACAATTGTGAGCGATTTCGAACATGAGTCAACCTAGCAGAGTACATGACCTGGATGGAGTGGACAGCAAGGACGAGGTACTACGAGTAGGAGTACGTGTTCCTCCATTTTGGCCGGAAGAACCTGCTTTATGGTTTGCACAAGTTGAAGGTCAGTTTATTTTATCTAAAATTATGAATGACGAGACTAAATTTTATTACGTCATTTCACAATTAGACCACCAGTTTGCTCTAGAGGTAAAAGACATTATTACGAATCCTCCAGCTACCAACAAATATGACAAATTAAAAACCGAGCTGATAAAACGCCTTTCAGCCTCACAGGAAAAGCGAGTGAAGCAACTGCTGATGCATGAGGAGCTCGGAGACCGCAAACCTTCCCAGTTTCTGCGACATCTTGCAGGACTGGCAGGTCCAGCTGTGCCTAAAGATTTTTTGGCTACCCTCTGGTCTAGTCGTTTGCCACAAAACATACAAACAGTGATTGCTTCACAGATGGACTTACCTCTGGACAAACTAGGCGAATTGGCAGACAGGGTACACGAGATTGCTCCATCCACGGCTCAAGTGGCAAGTACAAGCACATCCGCTGCTCCATCATCAGCTTACGACGACATGGCTAGACAGATAAGCGAACTGACAAGGCAAGTAGCTGCACTAACTACTAGAATTAGTCAGAACGAACGCTCGCGCTCTCGATCTCGCCGGTTTAGCCGCTCGCGCAGTTGCTCTAGACATAGACAACCACCGTAGAACCACCCGTATTGCTTCTACCACTACACGTTCGGGTCAAAAGCGAAGAAGTGCAAGCAACCCTGTAGTTTTCAGTCGGAAAACTCACAGGGCAGTCGCAAGTAGCGGCCAACGACTGCCCTTCATCAACAGGCCGTCTATTCGTCACTGACCGCACATCAAAAATGCAGTTCCTAGTGGACACTGGCTCAGATTTGTGTGTTTTTCCGCGGTCAGCTGTCAGGACGCCCTGTGTGAAGTCCAAGTATGACTTAATAGCAGCCAATAACACCATCATTCATACTTACGGACCAGTTCAAATTCATCTGAACTTGGGACTTAGGCGTGCTTTCACTTGGAGCTTCACTATAGCTGATGTATCGAAGCCTATAATTGGTGTGGACTTTCTAAGCTATTACAACTTGCTTGTAGATTGCAGGAACCAACGCCTGGTTGACGGGACGACTACGCTGTCAGTGGCAGCAACTACATTAAAGGTTCCTGAAGACATCGCGTCTGTCAAGGCTGTCACCGGAGAAACTGAATTTCACCAGCTGTTGCGTGAGTTCCCGGAGATAACCCGACCTGCAGGCGTTCATCTTCCATCCAAGCACAATACGCTACATTACATCAAGACCACACCGGGTCCTCCTGTCTCCTGCAAGCCTCGTCGTCTCGATCCAGTCCGATTGCAAGCAGCGAAGAAAGAGTTCGAGGACATGCTCGCAAGTGGAACAGCCAGGCGTTCAGAGAGTCCCTGGTCTTCGGCGCTACACCTGGTCAAGAAGAAAGATGACGGTTGGAGACCGTGTGGAGACTACAGAGCCCTAAACGCAAGAACCGTGCCAGACAGGTACCCCATACGCCACATCCACGATTTTTCACACCAGTTGTCAGGATGCTCTGTCTTCTCTACGATTGATCTAGTGAAGGCATATAACCAAATACCCGTCAATCCAGAGGATATACCCAAGACCGCCATCACAACACCTTTCGGATTATTCGAATTCCAATATATGACCTTCGGATTGAGAAATGCTGCGCAAACATTCCAAGGGTTCATCGACGAAATACTTCTGGGTCTCAACTTTTGCTTCGGATACATCGACGACATTTTGGTATCCTCATCGTCAATCGAAGAGCATAAGGCACATCTCAGACAACTGTTCGATCGCCTAAAAAAATACGGCATTCTTGTCAATACGACGAAGTGTATACTCGGTCAACCAGAGGTCACATTTTTAGGTTACCGTGTATCTGCTGCTGGTACTAAGCCTCTAGAAACGAAAGTGCAGGCACTACAGGACTTCACCACCCCAAAAACGGTTAAAGAACTTAGACGTTTTTTGGGCATGCTCAATTATTATCGTCGGTTTATTCCTAATGCGGCGAAACTTCAAGCACCATTGAATGAAGTTCTAGCAGGTCCTAAAATCAAAGGCTCACATCCAGTTGAAATGACCCCAGCACTACTACAGGCTTTCGAAAATTGCAAAACCTCATTGTCTCAAGCAACACTACTCGCTCATCCAGATCCATCGGCCGAACTAGCGATAGTCACTGACGCTTCAGACTCTGCTATCGGAGCTGTGTTGCAGCAACGCAGTGGGAAAGATTGGCAACCACTGGCATTCTTCTCGCACAAGTTGAGTGGTTCTCAGAAAAATTATAGCCCTTATGACAGAGAGCTTCTGGCTGTGTACGAAGCGATAAAATACTTTCGTCATATGGTTGAAGCCAGAACCTTTGCTGTATTTACAGACCACAAACCACTCACGTTTGCCTTCTCAACCAACAGAGAAAAGTGCTCGCCTAGACAGTTCCGATACCTAGACTTCATCGCACAGTTTACTACCGATCTGAGGTTCATACCTGGAGAAGAAAACGTAGTCGCTGATGCCTTGTCTCGTGTCGAAGAAGTCGCATCAACTCTCGACTACCAGATTCTTGCACGATCTCAGGACAACGATCCAGAACTGCAAGAACTGCTTCTCCATGGCTCGTCTCTGAAACTGAAGAAAGTACCATCCCTTAGTAGCGACTTACCGGTGTACTGCGACACTTCCATGCAGTCACCACGTCCGTTCATCACTCCAGCGTTCAGAAGACAAGTTTTCGACATGGTGCATAATCTTCATCATCCTGGAAGTTCAGCTACAGTTCGACTGGTCACGCAAAGATTTGTGTGGCCAGGGATTCGAAAAGATTGTAGAGAGTGGGCTAGGCAATGCTTGTCATGCCAAAAAAGTAAAATCTCCCGACATACCACCTCTCCTCTATCTACTTTCCTGACACCTTCCTCGAGGTTTTCTCACATACACCTCGATATCGTAGGGCCACTACCACCATCTTCTGATTGCAGATACTGCCTTACGATCATCGACAGGTTCACGCGATGGCCAGAAGTAATCCCCATCAAAGATATCACTGCGGAGACCTGTGCAGCTGCTCTCGTGTCTGGTTGGTTTGCCAGATTCGGCTGTCCTGCGAGGGTGACTACAGACCGTGGTCGCCAGTTCGAGTGCCACCTCTTCAAGGCTCTTACTACCTTGATTGGTGCCCGCCACTTCCGCACCACAGCTTACCATCCTGCTGCAAACGGCATCATCGAGCGTCTTCATCGCCAGCTCAAGGCAGCCATCATGTGTCATGCATCCTCGTCACAGTGGACCGAAGTTCTTCCACTGGTACTTCTAGGCATGCGCAGCGCTTGGAAAGAAGACCTCCATGCATCTCCAGCTGAGCTTGTGTACGGGGAACCACTACGCTTACCTGGTCAATTCCTGTGTCCCGAAGATGACTACAAAACAGCTGACGTCACAGAATACATGACGCGCCTACGCTCTTCTATGGCCAAGCTCACACCAAGACCAACTTCATGGCATACTTTTGCTTCGCCATTTTACATACCACGTGATCTTCACACAACATCTCACGTATTTCTCCGCCAGGATCACGTGAGAAGACCTCTTGAACCACCTTACGCTGGTCCATATAAAGTACTGGAGAGGACACCAAAGTACTTCAGAATAGAAGTCCAGGGTAAAAGCGCAACCGTCAGTATCGACAGACTGAAGCCGGCCTACCTAACTAAAGAGGTGCTAAATGCTCGACCCACTGGCATTTCATTACTACCACCGGCAGTTCTGAAATCTCCTGAAGGAACCAGAGATGGCAAAGACGTTCATCACCCTCAGGAGAAACGCACACGCAGCGGTAGAAGAGTTCGCTTCCCTGATTATTACCGACCATAGCCATGGTCTCAGCGGGGGAGTGATGTAGGACACATACCACACTACACTACATACATATATACTTACACTTTATTTATATTTTATGTAACTATTTATATTATAAGAATATTCATTATTGTACATACACACAAACTCACGCAAATATAAATTTTATATATTAAAATAATTAAATATAATTTGGACATGCAAACATTTTATATACGTATTTTATTTTACACCTACCGACACTTTTCAACATTTTACACGACACTGTGCACGCCCGTGCGAACAAAATATAACGGTCACGCCGACACAGTGTACGACACAAAAAATACATTCCGCGTTCGTTCTCAACCATTATTACATGTAACAATTGTGCTGATATATTTGCCTTGTTTATAATCCTTCATATCTGTTGTTATTTCATAATTATTGTCCTATCTGCATATCGTTGTATATTATAATAACTGTGACTGTAAATCGTGTGTTTCAAAAATATATTGTTACCTTTGTGAAGTGTTCGTGTCAGTTATTTGTGATCGTCAACTAAGTGTCCTTTTCTTTTTTATGTGTGTGGTGTAATTAGATAACCATATCTACACCCCCACAGAACAGATTGCGTTTCGTTTACTTTCCATTTCAATGAATAAAAGTATTCGACACTGTCAATCATTATTTTTTAGGAAGGTGACAGTTGATTCCTTAACCAATCTTCTACTGTTGATTCAACTACTCTCATCTCTACTAGTCAGTGACAGTTTGCTGTGTCGCCTATAAAACTTCTTTATTACAAACTTTATCGCTATATTTAACTTTTACGACCTGCGTCGTAAGATAAGTAGCTGATAATTATTTATTGTATTCCGTCTTTCATTCTCTCCGGAACTAGCACGAAAGAACAATATAGATAAGACAAAATGGACTACGCACAAAAACATCCTTTTAAACCTAGAATTGGCACAGGAAGACATTTTATTTCGTAAACTCTTTACTGAATGAATTATTATTAAAATGTTCATCGGAATTTGTACAGTTGTATCGGAGTTTGAACAGGTTATTATTTTAACAGTATTTATTGTGTACTCTGATCTGTTTGTCTCAACTATTTAACTATTACCAACATATTTATTTGAGTTTTGATACGCTTATGACACAAAACAACTACTAAGTAAATAATTGATTTTTTGGCAATAATCTCACTGATAGGTATATTAGCAATTATTATGGAGAGCATTGTATACTCAGTTGTTTGTTGATTTGCGGAATTCTATCTGAAGTAATCAATTCGTATATATTTTTTAGCTATCTTTCGTTAAAGATACAAATTTATTAATCGATTCATGTTTGACTTTATGCTAAAAGTTTATATCTTTTCTCGCTATAGGTTTATGTAAAGATACAAACTTATAGCGAGGAGTCAAACATGAATCGATTAATAATTTTGAATCTTTAACGAAACATAGGGTGGAAGAAAGAGATAGCGAATAACATGCATATGTAGGTGGATTACTAGAGAAAGGGCATCGCCCTCCTTGTAGTAATTGCTGAGGTGTTCCGGTGAGATGAGGTCGTCTTAGGAGGGCACCTGTGAGGTCCGTTAGACATTCCGGGACCCCTTGATATGCATGATTTAAATGAGTGAAAGCTTCACGTAAACCAGTATAATTCTAGGGAGATGGGTACGTCCAGGACGTATTAACTATTTATTATAATGTACTTGACCTGTTTGTGTGCAATTTACAAACTTATAATTTAAAAATCAACATCATTTTTCGTTAAATAGAGATGTACAATTTAAGAGAAGAAATTGACTACACATAACACAGGGTATCCCAGTACGAATCATCTTTTTGTATTTTTTATGTATAATAACAACTTTTGATATATCATACTGTAAATTAGTACTGTACTTAAATTCAAATAAAATTTTATTCGTCTGTGATTACAGGTTGTATGTACATAATATACATAATAAAAACATTTAAGAAAAAAATTACACCGCCTTCAAAAAAAATTACTGAAAGTTACAAATTAACTATCCATTATTAATCAAAACTCAAGTACAAAAATAACTTTATAAATACAATACAAATACCTATATAATTAAATTTGACAGTTATTGAAGTCGGTGCCAAATCAATCTGCAACAACAAAAGTTTATTAGTTTGGTGGACTTGGCACAGACTTCAGTAACTGACAAATTTAATTATATAGGTATATGTATCGTACTTATGAGGTTATTTTTATTGTACTTCAGTTTTGTTTAGTAAAGGATAGTTATTTTGTACTTTTCAGTGTTTTTTTTTCAGTGTTTATTTCTCCCTTTTGAGTGATTTTGGCCTAAATAAATATCTAGGGTAGGTCTGCAATTAACTTATTTCTAATTCTGGAGCGCAACGATATGGGTTTTCCATTAAGGGCGCTTGAAATTTAAATATAAATAAAACAGGTTAAGTATAAAATGTAAAATAAGATTATTTTTTACTTGAAAAAGTATTTCATTACATTATTTACGGAAAATAATATGAGCCAAATGACCACTGCGGCTTCGCTGGGTGGCACGTATTCGGGAAGTCCAATTTTCGATGACTCGACCGCGTAAGTCGGTATCGACATCATTGATGGCATAGATTATGCTGATATTTAAGGCATCAATCGTTTGCGGCTTATTCGCATAGAGCTGCGATTTAATGTATCCCCTCAAGAAAAGTCCAGTGGTGTTAAATCACACGATCTCGGTGGGCAGTTAACGTCCTCAAAACGCCGGTGTCAAGTCGGTGCCAAGCCTACCAAACTAATAAACTTTCTGTTGTTGCACATTGATTTGGCACCAACTTCAATAACTGTCAGATTTAATTATGTATATAGCCTAGGTATTTGTATCGTATTTGTGAAGTTATTTTTGTATTTGAGTTTTGATTAGTAACGGATAGGTTTTTGTACTTTTCAGTGTTTTTTAGGCGGTTTATTTTTTATTTTTATTTTTTATTTCTCCCTTTTGAGTGACCTTGGCTTAAATAAATATACAGGTTAGGTCTACAGTTAACTTTTTTTCTAATTCTGGAGCACAATGACACACAAGAGAATCATCAATATAAATAAACGTTATAAGCAGCTAGCGTTAATGGTATTATTTAGTGTAAGTATCTTAGAAGTCTAAACTCCACTACCGATGAAATTTAAATGGGACAACCTCGAAAGTATAACCCTTTCGAACAAAAAACGAATTTTCCAAATCGGTCCACAATTGACGAAGTTATCGGTGAATATACTTAAAAACAACTTACATACAGATGAACATAGAACCTCCTCCTTTTTTGAAGTTAGTTAATAAAACAGTCCTCTCTAATCTGTCAAAAACAACAATGTTTCAGAAAAGTGTCCATATAAATAAATAAAATTAAATCCATACAAATAAAGAACATTGAATCATCTGTCTTTAATTTCTAAAACACAAATAATATGTGATTTCAAAATAAAGGCTTTTTAGGATTAAAAAAAATGATAAGAAACGGATCCCTTATAATTTCGTCCTGTACGTCTGTCGTCTGTCCGTATGCCACTATACGGATGAAATTTTGAACGTGTGTTATATAAATCACTCTACAATAATGGAGGGAATTTACAAAAAAATTATGATGAAATAAAATTAGAAGTGCTACTCCATACATGTAACTAAGAGATGAAAAAAGAAATTCCAGTGCATATAAGGATTTGAGGTATCTTTGCATATGTCTTGAAATATGTTTTTAACGTTTTTAAACGTTTTTCTGTCTGTCTGACAAATTATTATTCGTACGTTACGAAATCTAAGCACTCGTTTTTTTAATTTTTGTGTCTCTGTTTGTCAGTCCGGGCTAATTAGCGGAACCGACATTGGCGGAGCTTTCATTGACAAGTAGAGGACTTTTACGGAGTATTCTATGCTTGTCACGGAAATATAAAATTCAACGCAAGTGAAACCACGGCTGGCACAGTTAGTGTGCAATGTAATATCATGTATATGAACATTTAAACTACTTTTAATTATTTCTAAACAACAGCCTTCTTCAACATTTCCTATACTTTATGCGCATCTAAATTATAAAACATTGTAAATTATCATAACAATAAAATGGTTAGTTTACAAATATTCCTTCTCAATTCCAGAACGATTTCTACGAAGGCCTTACATTATACGAATGTAATAATAAACGTAGCTTATAAAACGATAAGTTAAATGAATCTTATTTTATTTAATAATAATTCTATAAATGTAGTGAATATAAGTGAAGCACTGTACTAAGTACAAATATCTTAAGAGTAAATGGTTCGGAAGTAGTTTTTTTAGGTACATCTTTTGTCTTTGTCATAGGTCTTTGTGTAAAAGAGTCATTACATCTATAATTAAAGGGTTAAACGGAATGTTAATCAATAACTTAGGAAAGGGATCTAAACACTCCGCACGGCTTAATATGGATACAGTACATATGTCCTTTGTTGAAAAGGTATTAATTCATTGGCATTCATAGTCATCAAAGTTTAATAGAGAAAACGAAACAACTAACACACTCACTTAAGCTATAAGTTTAAATGCACTTTGTTTACGAAAAATATGCAACAATAGGTTCGCAAAGACAGTTAACATTTTTTTTAAATTTAAATAGCTTGTATTTGGCACCAGATGGAAAGAAATGGCAAAGTCTACTATAAATCACTCTTATTCTGAAGATAATTAAATAATGTTCATTCTTGCCATGGAATTGGTTACGTTATAAATATGAGGAAATAAAAATATCTCGAAAGGGAACTTATCAGAAAAGGAGATCTCTGCAACGTAATTTTGATATTTATAGTTTCTTATTCGTGAGTAATTTAATAATTGGCTGTATGATACAGACAAAATTACCAGGCTTACTTGTAATTACTTGCTTGGACTAGCGCTGGTTTAACCCGCATTCAGGACAGGCACAAATTCTATTGTTCCTTTCGGTTTACGAGTCGACCTACACTGTTACAAGACACAACTGTAATTGTCGATAATGCACATTTACTGTAATAATTTCATTAAATTGGTATCATAAATAATGTTTTAAGCTGGCCAGTTAGGTGCAGTGGCAGTGAACGGACACAGTGTTCTCCACATAGATAACAACAAAAAAAATGATGTCGTGTTTTGAATACTAGGGTAATAACCACCGGGCCATAATCATAATCAATAATTTAGTCCAAATTAGACCTTCTGCTCTATGCAATGCTTTGCTCTATGTGTGCGCGCTAGCTTACAAAAATTCGAAAAAGCAGTTATTTTCATTTATTTTAAAAACTATAATTAATTTAAAAAAATCCAACTGGCATTTTGAAGAATATGTTTAGATTAAAGTATACAGAAAATTGAGAAATAAATCGGTCCCGTTACCCCGAAAAATGTAAATCTCTATTTTAAAAGAGGTTTCTTTGATTTTTTTTTTGTGTTACAAAAGTTAACCAATCGTGTATTGCAACTAGCAAAATGAAGTAAATGAAATGAAGAATCAGGTTAATGGATTAATCTCAGAAAATCTGATATCCCTGCCGTCAAAATTTCCAATGCGTCGCCTTAATTTCTTAAAAAGTGAAACTTTAATACATTATTCTGTCTATTCCCATAAATAAATTGTAACTGTTCGTTTGTTCAAAATCTTAAATCTCTGAAAATGCTTCTCCGATCGCTTTGAAATCTCGTGAGTCTGCTGAAAGAAATTTCCAATAGAATAAGCCATTTGTTCATATTCTCTAGAGATAACTTTCCTTTTGTGCATAAAGTGTGTGCAGTAAATATTCAAATAAATGGGATTTTGATACAACTTTACATTCGAATACGAGTCTATTTTTATATATATTGTTACGAGCTGTAATAAGATGCCGGTTAAGGGTGCAAAGAGTTTATTTTTCTTCGTACAAGTAGATGTCAAGAACACGCGAACTTAATTACGGCGGTTCCTAATCTTCGTAGTCGCCCTCGAAGTAGGCACTCGCGTAGTAATCACCGAAGGTACACGCTTCACTCAATGACAACGTTCCCGAATCGCAGAGTTCTTCTATCCAAAGTCGTCGCAGTAGTCGTCGTAGTGGTTTATGTAATTCGCCTTGATGTCGCCTCGATGTATCGCTTCGATCGCTAGTTGAGAAACACTGACTCGGCGGCGGACACGGAGCTGTATTTATAGTCGGCTAAAACGAGGGTGGAACTTTCTAGTGAATTACGCTCGCTAACGGTAATTCGACATTGTTCTCGACGCCGCCTGTTTGCATGAGTCATAGGTACATGACACGTCATCGCTCGGGAATGTTCGAAGTGCAACTTGGTTATTCCTTTTTAATTTGACTTATACCATTCGATAGTAGGCCTTAAACCTAGCAATGCGTTTTTGCGTCATAACTCGATAAAGCCTAGGTCTCGAGATATAAGCACTAAAAGTTACGTTTCGAGCTCCATTAAAAATCGACCTTATTCCTTACGCATAAGGTCCATCCAACCGTAACAATATAATAATATATCTAACATATTTATTGACTCAGAATAATGTGTGGTCGGGTACAACTAGTAATAAAAAAAAGGGTCGAAAATCTGATTATTTAATTTTTTTTCATTAAATACAGACTCATTACACAGATACATTTCTGGTTTTGGGTGGCCAGTTTACGTTTTTGCATCAAACAATACAAAAGATGTGAAGATGACTGAATAAATTGACCGTGATAACTTACAGACAAACAGACAGACATAACTCTAAGGAATCTATTGTTGCTATTTCGGCTATGGATTCGTAAAAGTATCATTTTCTACGCCAATATGTTGTAATTTGTACTGATTTCTACACTACGGACGGTACACCGAATATTTAAAGGCACTGTCTTCCGGTGGCAATCGAATAATCAATAGTACTGTTGCGTGAAACTTTTTCGCAAGAAGTCTGTCGGCTCATTACGATTAACTTTTGGAGACTGGTTCGTAATGCAATACCGTAGGTCAATGACCGCGCAGAAATTTTCAAGTTTAGTACTGTTAAGTTTATGAGCAAATTTACTTATCTCGACTTTACCGCTTTAATAACTTAACTTCAGAATTATTAGGCTCGATACAGACTGCAAACTATGAATTGTTGCTTTTATGTAAGTGATATTCAAGACAATTGTGTAACTGCATCACATTATGTACTAACATTTTTATAGTTACAAGGTGTAATTCAGTAAAGTGCCTCATTTATTTTTTATAAATACAATATATTTATGTAAGGGTTTAAGATAAAGGTTAGTGTTATAAAGAAACAAGGTTATTTTAACAGGTCGCTAATCCGTCTTGTATTTCAGGGTTCTGTATGCCATAATAAAAAAAACGGAACTGGCATAAAATGACTCTATCGTCCGTCCTTGGAACAGAAATCACGTAATTGCGGCTGCTCCATTTCAGAACTTAAATAGTAAAGGACCTCTTTCGTTTTCTTTTTCGTTTTTTGCTTAACATAACTGAAAATCTTTAATTAAAAATTTAAAAAAGCCCGAATCAAAAAGAACCTTTTAAAAGTAACAAAGTAATATGCTTTTTAAGTAAATGATAAGTAGTTATATATATATATATATATAGTACCTAGTAGTAATATATCCATGCGTCGTCGCGTCGGGGGACCGCCAAGTAAATTACTTTATTTAAATTTCATACCTACTTTATCGATTTTATTTGTATTTTGTTTTTACTTTATTTACTTAGCGGTCCCCCGACGTGACTACGTTTGGATATATTAGGTCTTCTAATTATATTACAACTTATCATAAACTTAAAGGGTCATAATTTATACCAAGTGATAAAGACATAATTTAGGCCAAAGTCGCTCAAAAGGTAGAAATAAACGCATTTCAATGACTACGATATATTAGGTGTTATATTTATATTACAACATATTATAAACTTAAAGGGCTGACAGGTACATATTATTTTGAGTCAGCGGTTTTTTTAATTTTTAATTTAACTTTTGTGTCATGCTTTTTAAATACGCTACGATGGACACTATCTCCACATTGACACAAATACTTTTCGGGACGATACTCGAAATTACGACGAGATCTTGCCTCGACAAAATCCTATTTTATTCGTATTTTAATAACAATTGTCTGCTCCATCATTAGACCGTGATCAACATCTATCTATAACCTATTCATTGAGACCATTTCAACGAGCTCAAACTCGGTACCACTGCTGTAAGTTGGCGAGGAGTGGGGTATCCTGCTGATTTTAAATAATGTTGCAGCATCAGGTCAAGGTTATTGTAATATCATTGAAGTCACAGGATACTTAATTGCGAATAGATTAGACCAGTAGAGGATGCTCACATCCCTTCAACAACTAAAAAAGAGCTGATAGTCTTTAAACAGCTGAACAGATTTCTTGAACCATAGCTAAAAACACTCACGTCACCTTTCTAACAATAAAAACTAAATCAAAATCGGTTCATTTGTTTAGGCGCAAGCAGAACCAGAGACAGACGCACAGATACGCAGATACACACTCTAAACTTATAACACCCCTCTTTTTGGGTTGGGGGTTAAAATTAAATGAAAATACTAATTTGGAAAAAATAAAGTAAAAAATTTTGTTAAAAAAATAAGTGATCAACTTTTTGGTAGTAGATAAATGTATCTGTTTTAAAACGTGTTGAAATAAAAAAAAATCCGCTATTTTTTAAAACAAGTTACATTATTATAATTAAAAAATATTTATAAAATGTAATATGAATATTAAAAATAAGGTTCATGTCTCTACGTCGGAAATGTTTTTGAGAAAATGAATGACTTCATAGCAACGAATTCGGAACTACATAGACATCTGACAATGAGTCCAATATAGGTATATTAAATACCCATATTTAGAATTTCAGTATGTCTGTTTTTATTTGTTTGTGTACAGAATTCCAATACTGTTTAATTTGCTTGCAATTGTAGTTTTTCTAAGATTTAACCTGCTGTGGAAAATAATTATAATAATATCTTTATGATAAGGATGAGCGGTATAATGTTTTTTGCTTCCATTCTAGTTTCGAAGAGCTACAAAAACATAGAAGGTACCAACTGAATGTATTATCTCGCGTAAGCTGTACAAGTGAACCAAGGGCTAAGTACTATCTCGTGTGCCTGGTTAGCACGTTATTAGCTAGTAAGTTGGCAAGTAAACTAACTACGTAACAGCTGGTAATTCAACTAAATTTTCAATTAAATTCTTTCTAAATTCAACTAAACAGCTGGCAAGTCAATTGAGACAACAATAAGTAGCGAGATAACTAAACGACTAAAGCGCAACTTATGACTTGCGAGAATTATCAAGCTGTTTACATGCTGGTTTATTTCATATAAGCTTATTACTTCTTAAGCCGACTTGCAGACACACCGACTAATAAACTGTAAACCCAGCGTTACTACAAGGTTTACTATCAGAATCTTGTTATTGTACAGACTGACGAAGTGTCAACCAAGCGTTACTATATAAGGTTTACTATGAGGATCTTGTTATTATACAGGCCGTGGCTAGCGATATGTCACTGTCTCATTTCGTTTTGCCATCTTTTTTCCAAATAGATACGATTTTTAACAGACTTCAAAAAAGAAAGAGGTTCTATAACTTCGTCAATTGCGGATTGATTTCAAAAATTCTTTTTTTGTTCGAAAGGGTATACTTTTTAGTTGGTCTCATTTAAAGTTCACCGGTATTAGAGCTTGGACTTCCAAGATACACCAAAGTACACCAAATAACACAAACTGGTTATAACTTCTATTTATACTGATGATTTTCGTGTATATCGTTGCGCTCCAGAATTATAAAGAAGTTAATTTGTAGACCTGCCCTAGATATTTATTTAGGCCAAGGTCACTCAAAAGGGAGAAATAAACATTTTTTTAGAAAAAACTGAAACCGCCGTAAAAAAAAAAACTGAAAAGTACAAATAATATACATAACATATAACATAAAAATAACTTTATAAATATGGTACACATACCTATGTAATTAAATTTGACAGTTATTGAAGTCGGTGCCAAATCAATGTGCAACAACAGAAAGTTTATTAGTTTGGTAGGCTTGGCACCTACTTCACTAACCGACAATAATTTTATAGGTGTGTGTATCGTATTTATGGTATAATAAAGTTATTTTTATTGTACTTGAGTTTTGATTAGCAAAGGATAGTTATTTTGTTCTTTTCAGTGTTTTTTTTGAAGGCGGTTTAATTTTTTTTGTCAAGACTTTATGATCTGTGCACTCCAAATGAAAATATAATAAAAGTGGGTAGCATATATTATATAAATATTAAGATATACAAATGATTAGGATTTCTTCAGTAATATACGCGGGCGAAATCACGTATAAAAGTTAGCTATTAGACATAAATGTCTAAAATTATCACTTAAAAATTACTAAATTAGGCAGCATATAAAATTCAGCAAAAATTATATGTTTTGGAACTAAATAAGTGTATCGGAAAATTTGTTCTGGTACATTATCTAATGAAATGACAACAGCCAATACGATATAACCGCTATCGATTGCATCCAAGTTACGAATCGTTTGTATTGCTAACACCCTTATGTAATACCTACTGCCCTCATACGTAATAAGTTGAGAGTCGAGTCTATAAATAAAATCAATACCAGCTGTTTATTCGATGTTAGGAGATTTAAATTTGGGCAATCTAACCTTGATAGTATCTAGATTTTTTCGTTTTCAAAACAAGCTAAGTTTTCGGTGTTGTTGTAGTTAGAATAGCGTTGGTATAGGAAATATGTGTGTGTATTGTACATACCTATATTTATGGCTTGGTACCTTATGAAACCGCTTATGCATACATTGGTGTGTTAGGTGATGTGGGTCTTAATATCTAAGAAGACTGCGGTTTCGTTGGATATATACAAATTCATCTCTGCTTTGAAACCATGATTTGCACAATAATTTAGTTGAATTTCCAAAATTCAACAGAATTTCAAAATAATTTTTACTAAAGTGGATATGTAATTATAATATCCCAAATTTCTGAAACCATTAATCAATTTTTACGTTACAGCAAAAACAAAAAAAAAACACTGAAAAGACACGTTTCTTGTATGAGAATTTCCAGAACATTTTTTTTTCATGTTTTGTCAGGATATCCACCATAATAAGCACATCATATTCCGTGTAAATTGTTATTAGTTACCTAATACGATTTAAAATATTTCCTTTTAAAAGAAGGAACAATATAGGAAGAGACGGATAGATGCCGAGGCTTAGTAATAAGGTCTCATTAATTGCAGAATCCCAAAAATGTATCCGACTAACGTCCATTAATGAGTCCGAAGTGTCAATGAAAGATATAGCCTTCACAGTGGCATTGTAGTACCGGGTAGTAGGTAATTGGAAACTATTGAACCAGGAAAGACCCAGGGTAAGGGCCATTTTTTCTACTATAAATTATAGAGCAAACCTTATTTAAATGGAATATGGAAATTATAAGCAAAAGTCGCAATAAATCAACGTTACTGAAGTGATAAGGTTGGGTAAATGAAAATGTTGCAATGACAGTGTTATGAGATAAATAACTGGTTTCAGTAGTCGTATTAGACGTTTCTTGCAAAATGCTTTATGTGTGTTACTAACCTAACGCTATATTTAATTTGTACAGTGCGTTGCTCAAGTTCGAACGAGACGATGATGGCGTAATTTAACGCAGAAGTTTAGATAGCATCGCATCTTAATAACAAATTGAAATGAATATTTTATATGAAAGCAAAATATATGGTAAGATCACTGACCTCTTTAGTAATTAGACTGGTGATTCCCATGTAAAATGACAGAGTAACTTTATCGTATGACTTGTGTGTGACACAGAGCACTCAATCTATAGAGATGAAATATTGGACCATTTTATTTACCACTGCTCAGTTTATTTACACTAACAAGTATCATCTCTCGCTCGCATTAAGCAGTACATAACCAAAACTGGACATATATTTAAATATTTAGGTAATTTCTTATTGCTCTATTCGGTGGTATGGCAAAAACAGCAAAAAATCAAACTATAATATAGAACGCCAGTAACTGCAACAGTGTTTACTATAGACGTAATTTGCTTTCATAGAAAATAAATGACATTGCTGCTCTATAGGTTGAGTGCTCTATGGTGTGTGTTATCTTGTGTCTTGTTATAATTCCAGGAATTAACTTTTGACATTTCATCGAAGTTTTATCAATAGTTCCATAATTCATGTGTATTACTATCAATGCTAAAGTGTCAAAAATTACTTGTATCATTTCCATGTAGTTAAAAGCCTGTCCCGCGTAATTTCTAGTGGTCGTGGGTAGGAGGAACTGACAACAAGACTGACTTACGATAATCAAATAAGTAGTTCTAAATTGCAATGATGACAAAAGAGAAGTTGCTTTCCTTGGCTTATTTGAAGCTTAATCCTTGGCTTATGGCACATTTGAAGATAATATAATGACATTTCCTTTTCGAGGTGGCGAGAGCATCGAGGCACCATAAAATCACACCTGGTTACCTTTACGAAAATCGTAAAAAAGGAACCTTTATGATAAGAGTTCGTCTGTCTGTCTCATAGCTGCTTACTTTAGTAAAAGCAAAGCTTTAAGCAATTCTTGTCCAACTTAATTGCGAATGAAAAAAGGAAAAAATATTTTTATTTTCTCATATCGAATAAGAGATTCGCAGCTTGGAAGACAGAAACGCCTAACACGGCAGTCACCTTATTGACTCCACTTTTGTCATTACATAGATATTTAGATTAATGAGAAGATAAGTTGCTAGAAAATTCTGTATTTCTTTCTTTCTCTGATGGAAATTATCTGAAGAATATAAAGATGAGAACTATTATAATGATGAAGATAATAATGAGACTTAAAGTTATGTGTTGGGATAGTTACCAACTGTGACAATTTACGTTCTATTCTCTTATAAGAGAATGCGATGAACTGTCACGAGCAAATATAATTATTTTGTTTCAATTAGAAAATATTTAAAGAATTCAATCACCTTTAGCATTTTCTATAAATTGAAGTGTAATTGAAGGCACTTTAACTGAGAGAACTTAAAATGAAATCGCCCTTAAGAAATTCTTGGCTATTATTTCTATGTCACATGAATTACAAATTCAATTAGATTGTAATAATTATAACTACATTCATCAGAAATCAGATTATTTAAATTTCTATTTCTCAAAGTTATTGATATTAATATTAAAAAAAGTATCTTACCTACACGTGAGTAGGGAAACCCAAACATGACTAGTCCATAAAAGATTTAGAACACTTAACGGTCACTGGAACTTAACTCAAGTGCTTCGAAGAAAGAAACCGGCGAAAATCTTCCTACTTTCCGAATTGGTCGATGAATTTGAACAGGATGAAGTGTTACTAATTTTTCTCGAAACGACATGCTTGTTTCGACTCCTCGAATCTTTAAGGAATTTATCCAGAACTTGTCTGATAGTGGAGTGTTTTCTGTCGAAAGGATTTGGATACATCGCGATACTCGTGCGCACAGCGGCGTGTGTGTGACGAGAGTGGTGATCGGGGAGTGGTTTTCGCTGCATTGTGCTGGTCTCGAAGAGGGGCGTTATTACAAAACGTTGGAGGTCAAGTCCAACGCGGTTTTGTACGACGTTTATTATAATTTTAGTTTATCTTGATTACGCGGTTGTCGCATATTTGATTTTATTTGGTTTTAGAGTAGTCCGTAGCAAATTGTATACGAGTAGAACGAGTGTGAGACGGAAATGTCAAAGTATTCACATAAACGAGTTATGTGAGTGGTTTTAATATTTTCGTCAGGTAACCCTCTGTCCATAAGATCTTCATACTTTGGCCTTGGTTTTCCTTGGCTTCTGTTACCACTCGCTTTCATCCTGTAAGTTTTCTTTATCCATTTTTCATCACGCTTTTTTCCTATGTGCCTGAACCAATGTGACGACACGACACGGCACATTATTCTGGGAGATTGCATTTCCGATCGAATTCATCTTACTTTCATTAGACCGCGGATATATTTGAGCGTGTTAATAAAATACATTATGTTTATTACTTAAACTTTAAGTTTTTCTCAAAATTATTTTTCAATAAAACCTATTTATACTAATATTATGAAGAGAGTGCGCATTTACTGAGTTTGTTTATATGTGGAGGGTAATCTCCGGAACCATTGTATGTATTTGAAAAATTCTTTATTATATGTTATGTATTCAAACCTGGCGAAGTCGGGATAGACCGCTAGTTAAGCACATAAAATAGTAATAGTAACTAGTGTTATAGATATCATTTGTGAGACTTGAGTCTTTCTTAGATTTATTTTACGAAGCCTTCTGCGTGCTAATTGAACGCGCACTTGACCGAATAATAGGCACTTTAGTTTTTATAACTCAGGTAGACTGCAGATTGTGCTTCATTTAATGTATTTATCATATTGGTCTTTTTTGCGTGTGGCAGAGCATCTGCCATCGTGCCAATAGCTGACCAAGTCGTCGAAGCTGGGCTTCCGGGCTCGATCATGGTCAGGTCAATTTAGGAAACGAATTTTTCTAAATTGATTTGGAGTCTGGATGACTCCCCAAGTATGTTGTGTGGTACCCGCCTAGAGTTCACACATTTGTCTAATTGTCAGAGTTATTGTTATTATTATACTGCCTGGAGCAATGTTATTATATTTTATAATGTCTTGGGTTTAATCTCGGGTTTACTCAAGTTATAGTAAATGCGAGAAAAATAAGAAAAACGACCAGGTTTGCATCGGTTAGTCATTAAGCGCCATCCGGTTTTCGAAATGGCAAAATAGAACATTTTTTCGTTTAATTATTGATTTGCGTACCCCGGATATTTCCTAATGACTTATTAATGCACTTTAACGATTGCGTGATGATATTTAGATTGTGTTTACCGAAAAAAATGGGTAAACATTGCCTAATACAACTCATACAGTAGTTTTCAGATTATAGATAGATAGTAGTTTTAAATTGTCGAATCAATTAACTTTGATTCCTGTCATTTATTCTTTATCTATTTTTTTTAACTATAAAACAAAATGAGTTTTAAGTATGTAGTATCGTAGAACTAGTGTATATAAATATTCATTTTGAACGACGTTTATTATTTTAAATTTAATTTTATAAAGTTTATGCTTTTAATTACATGAACATGCGTAGGTATTTTCTAAGCTTGTTTGAATCCTAAATAAATATTATTAAAAATTTAATCTGTCAGTCAGTTTGTTCAAAAAACTACGAAATAGCTGTTTTCTGTCTGTAAGTGAAAGATTTAGGAGTCAAAGCTCCCTAAAATATGTTATTTGGGTGTTAATGCTATTTGGGTATATTTACATCAAAGTAGTGTTACTGAACTCTGAAAATAAAAGGTAGATTTAAATTATCTACTTTCTGTAATCCATAAGAACGATGTCGCGGGTAAACTTTACTTTGTAATTGACTAAAGATCATGAGGTTCTAAGTGAGTATTCTCATACCATTAAACGATTAGTAAAATATAAAATGATTCATATATAACGTCATAAATATCATTTCCAATTCCCCCACGTAGTATAATATATTTGGGATTATAGGCAAAATAGAACTAGATTTCGACAGGTAGCTAGCCTGTTTCAAGTACAAGTTTCCAAAAATAAGCCCATTTCAGATATGTAAATATGGAAATTTTTAATGTTGTTTTTATCTAATCTGTTTCTTATCTACAAGCCGTGTATAATCTGTTATTTTTTAAATGGTTAAATAGATGAACGTTTTTTACAATTAATATTCTTAGCATACTTTGCACGACAGATTTTTCAGCACTTAAATGCACTTTTACAACGTTTGTAAAGCATTTTTAATAGACTTTAGTGTGATTTGCGTATACACATTAGACTATATCTTGTAAGTGTTCGTATCATTTCTCATTCTCATCGTACATTTGCATGGATGTTACCACGATAATTGAAAGACAGATGGTGATAATAAGAGTTGAAGAGATATTTACAAATTGCTCTGCTGTAATTTCAGCTGTGTAAATGGCGGGTCCTTCTCAAGCAAAATATTGATCTATAAGCATTTTTACCGCTCACGGGAACAATGTAGGGTGAAGCAATAACAAAAGGCGACGTTTTTCACATAACGCCTTTTTAGCTTTTGCGCGAACTCACTCTGTGTTACGACTTAGATATTATTTAAGTTCTCACTATTTTACTAAATTATTAGTCGGGTATGGAACTGAGATACAAACGTACATGAAGGGGGGATGTTTGTGGGCGATTGCTATTTGACAGTTAATCATCCGTTATAGGGTATAACACGAGATACGATATACTCTTGTAACGCTTATACAATCACGCTTAACAAAATAATCGATTTAAAGTACACATACACACTGTCCGATCGAGACGGATCACTCGGACGGAACGCGATGAAGTTTCGTAACAAAGTGGTCTCTCACTGTTTTGCAGTCGGCAGTTTATAACCGCCATTGTCACGCCACACCTCCATTGACAGTTCACTAATGTTGCCATCCTCCGCCTCTCAATACACCCAAGTCGATTGGACTTGACGTTCCACTTTACGCTCTGCGACATATATATTAAACTTATTGTATGAGTGTGTAAAAAAGAATCATCTCATTCATATACATAAATTTAATGTTCCTATTAAAAATAATTATCTTCTTCTCATACATAAAATGAATTTATCATTAAAAAATATTCATCTTCTTCTTACACACAAAATGGATGTTTCTGTAAAAAATAATCATCTTCCTTTTCTTCTTACACATAAAATGAACGTTTTTTTACTTTTTTTTGTATCTTTGTGATCTCTGCTTTCCTAAACCATTCATCCAATTGTTATCAAACTTTGATGAGTTGTTCTAGGTACGTCCACGAAGATTTCTGAGTTATATACATTCAGTCAAGAAAGTATCGGAAATGGATGATTTGTTTATGGTTCCAAATTCAATTTTTTGTTTTTTTTTTATTGTTGATAGATTGGCACAACTGTTTTCCATTTTGGCGCGGAGTTTGAGTTACATCTGTTATTTAGATTAAATACAGTGCTGTTTTTAGTTATATCATTCTAGTGTATATTGCGAATTTCATAATGGACAAAAACATCGAACAAAGAGTTTGTTTTAAATTTTGCATCGCCAATGGAATTTCGTGTTCGGAGTCACTGAAAATGTTACAGAAGGCTTACGGTGAATCCACTTTCTCAAAAACACGTGCTTATGAGTGGTACAAAGCGTTCAAAAGCGGTCGAGATTTGATGGAAGATTTGCTTCGCTCTGGTCGGCCATCAACGTCTGCAACTGAAGTTAACATCGCAAAAGTGAAGGAAATAGTGACTGAAAATGCTCATTCAAGTTTGAGAGAGATAGCCGCCGAACTTTCTGTGTCTCACGAATCGATCCGTATCATATTAAATAATCACTTGGGTACGAAACATGTTGCCGCTCGGCTAGTCCCAAAAGACCTGAATTTTCTTCAAAAACACAATCGCATAAGAGTCGCTGAGGACATGCTAGAACGAGTCAATTGCGACCCAACATTAATGAAACGCCTTGTTACTGGCGACGAGACGTGGGTTTACGAGTTTGACATACAAACTAGTCAACAAGCTTCGGAGTGGCGCCTTCCAACTGAACCGCAACCGAAAAAACCACGCCAAAGTCGATCAAAAGTCAAAGTCATGTTGACTATTTTCTTTAACTATCGCGGTGTTGCGCACTCAAAATTCTTACCGGAAGGTCAAACGGTAAATAAAGAATATTATTTGGGAGTTATGCGGCGTTTAAGAGAGCAAATACGACGAAAAAGGCCAGATTTGCGTAAAGAAATTTCTTGGGTTTTGCTCCACGATAATGCGCCTTTGCACAATTCCATCATTGTGAACGAATTTTTGACCAAAAACTCAACAAATACCATCGAGCAACCACCTTATTCACCAGATATGGCTCTAGCCAACTTCTTTCTTTTTCCTAAACTCAAATTACCACTTCGTGGCACCCGTTTTCATTCAGTAGAAGACATAAAGGAGAATTCGCGGCGAGCACTGAACTCAATTCCGGAAAAAGCGTTTAAAAAATGTTTTGATGATTGGATTATTCGTTGGCGTAAGTGTATCGTTTCTGAAGGAGCATACTTTGAAGGTCATAAAATAAATTTGGATGAATAACTAACATTTCGTGTATTATTGATCTTTTCCCGGTACTTTCTTGACAGAGTAGTACATACATGCATATCCTCGTTCTGTATCCCTAACGGTGTAGTCAGAGAGGATGGAGCGCCAAGGAATAAGGAATTATATACGATAATTAAGTAAATAAAAGACTACGCGAGCGAAGTCGCGGGGAAGAGCTTGTTAATAAACAAAAATGTATTAAATGAAAATATTCCTTTAAGCGTTTGATGTCATCTTTGACAAGCTCGTAGATTAGGTTTTGAACATAAAAAATTTCAAAGGGACTTTGGTTAAAATTAAGAATTTCTTTCACTTTTTAACACGACATTGTAAACGATTTTAAGACTTTTTTTAGCTCAAAGGTATCTTTTGAAATAATTGTTTAAAATCCAGAAGTTTTGGCTCGAGCAAAACTCAACACAAGAATTTAGAAGTTTGAGAGTTTAAGGCATTTAGGACTGTATACGGAGTTTCTTGACTTCAAAAAGTTTTTCGTTGGTATTTTTCGTTTCAATTATTTAAGGATGCGTTTAGACGATCTAAAACTTATGTTACGGATAGAAATGATGCACGCAGAATTCGATATGATGATTGTCCTTATAATTATAGTAATAATAACTTTATTAATAATATATAGTAGCATTAACAATAAATTATAGTTGTAAGAAAATAATTACAAAAAATTAGCTGCTCGTTTTCGTCCGTTAAAAGTATTTATGACAGTTGGTTGACATCTCGTCTCCTCCCACTCACGCTCCGCTCGCCAATAGTGATGCGCGCCGACATATTCTCCCCCCTCGAAAATTGTGACTTTTCGGGGATGGATAACGCTGAAGCTGATGGTAGGCAGGAGACACACCTTGCTGATCGCTCGTCGAACGATGCCTTTAATTGTCTGCACATCGGTGATTCTGATAACGCCACCCTTACCAGGGTAAGTTTGATAGATACGCCCCATACGCTTTGATCACAAATAAAGAACTAGTTGCACAATGCCTGTAAAATCTAAACAAATTATTGTCCAAATTAACGTATATCTTTTAAATACCGTATATTATTATCGGTAACATTGTGTTAATCTAAAGTAGACCTTACTGCCAAACCAGGTTATAAAAGCTTGTAAACGATTCTTGCATGACATTGAAACGATGTTTGTAAAAAAATATTTAAAACGCAATCTTACGTCTCGTGCGTAAAGTATAATTCTCATAATCTATGACTCACTCAATGTGCACTCAAATGCTTTTTTGAGCGCACGTTTGGTTCGGACATTTTTGGAGCGTTGATTGTGTATCTAGTTTTCTATTTGTGATCGAAGCCCATACGCCATTTTAGAGGAGGCCCATTAGGGTTCTTCGGTACAACCATATCGCCTTGTTGAAGCGATGGCGGTTAGATCGGCATTTTGAGCGCTGTTGCATCTCGGACAGAAATTCACTGCGCCAGCATTCTCAGAAATGTTGTCTCATTTGCTCGAGCGACTGGTATCTGGATAGCTTCATCGCCTTAACATCGAGCAGGGCTGTTGATGTAAGTGATGTAAGTGTTCTGCCGATTAAAAAGTGTCCGGTAGTCAGGCGATCAAGGTCATTCTGATCAGAAGACAACGATGTTAAAGGTCGGGAATTTAGGATTGCCTCTATTTGAGTGAATAAACTTGATAATTCCTCGAACGTTAAATGTTTCTCTACCCATATTCTAGTTTTGTGGTGTTTAGCCGATTTTACACCCGTTTCCCAAGATCCACCAAAATGTGGGGAATACGCCGGCGAAAAGAATTATTTGTATCATTGTTTGCGCCCACAAAGTTCGTATCGTTATCTCAATGTAAAAAGATGGTTTTCCTCTGCGAGAGATGAACCGCTTCAGACGTGAGAGAAAAACGTCTGCTTAAATCACTAACAACTTCTAAATGTTTTAATTATACCCTCCACCATGCGCTGTTAAATAGAAATAGTCTAGTGCAATCAGTGTTAGTATATCTTTAGCTGTATCCGCGAACCGTCGTTCTCAAAATATAGTCAAAATTAGTGTTCAGTGAGTTATTCAGTATGCAGTGCATTATTCAGTGAGTTTTGTAAGTAGTTTTTTAATGAGTGATTAGTGAGTTTTATAGTGCATTACAAATATACGTATTGATTAGTGTGCTTTTAATTATATTGTTTAAACCTTAGTAAAATTGAGAACAAGTCGTCTTGTACTACTGGACCAACTATTTGAATTTCGTTAAATGACTTTCCTGTTGAGGTCTGTTGAAATCTTAGCTGCAGAAGCATTAAATACTACTCTAAGCTTTGTGGTCTCATTACTTTCCGTAGCTACTTCGTGGTGTGGTAGATAACAATCAAAATCTGGTATTGGTACTTCACTCAGATGTCCTAATATTTCATGTTCTTTTATAAATTCTACATATTTTTGTTAGAATTCAGAAGTTTTGCTTATTTTGTTTTCCATTTGGATTAATCTTTTTCCATCTAGTTTGTATAATTTGCATAGAACATCTGGGCATTCGCAAAGTGGTATTTGTGTACAAAATCTACCATCGGATTCACGTAGTAGTTTTTATCAAATAATTTTTCACAGAAATTATTTTCAATAGATTTATTATCACAGGTGGGTAGTTCTTCAAGCTCCCAGAATTTTGCAAGTTGATCTTTGATTTCTTGAGAAACATGACAGTGTATGGTTTGCCTGGAATTAGGGTAGAACATTCTCCTCATAGAGCTCGCTACGATCCATCCTATTTTGTTTCGCGAAGAAATTGCATAAACCTACAAGTTTATGACTGTTTAGTATTAATTTGTCTGATTTAATGGTTTCCCAAAATACGTCGGCTCCTAGTAACAGATAAAGTTTGCTGCTTTTGTAGAATTGTGGATCTGCTAATTTAATGTGTTTAGGAATGCTTAAGTCGTGTATTCTTATGGTCGCATGTGGTAGTTTGTTTGTTATTATAGGTGCTATGTAGCATTTAACAGGGATATGGAATGCTGTGGAGTTGACTTGTATGTTGCAGTACTCATTTATCGGCATGGTAGTTTGAAAGAGACCAGATACAAATTGACAGTTATTTTGTTTTTTACAGGTACCCATTCTTTTTTGTGTTTCCTCACTTAGAAAGAAGATTGGCTACCACTATCTAGAAGTTCTCTTAATAATTCTCTTCCCAATTCCTAGCGGTAACCGAGTCTAACTTTGCTGATACCCGATATTAAAGACTTCTTCCATCACATTTAGTACACCTCGACTCTAGAGATATTACCACCTTCATCTCCAACAAAGGATTGTTCAAGTACTAAACAGTGATGTTCGGCATTAGCTGCATGCCGGAAATTTTTCAGCAAACCTTAGAACGAATTCTGATAGAGTGCCAAAGGATGATTAACTTCGTTGATGATATTTTCATATTCGGAAAGAACATACAAGAACACGATGAAAGACTCAAGAAAGTCATACATGTCTTAGAACATTTCGTGGCCCTCAGATAAGAAAAATTTATTCGCCTTATTTACCGAGTAAAGAAAATACACTTTTTAGGTCAAGAGCTAACCGAAGATGGAGTAAAATCCTTAGAAAAATACAGCGCGGGGATTAAAAAATTGAGATCGCCGACAAACATCGCCCAGCTGCAAAGCTTTTTGGGTCTTGTGAACTATGTTGGCAAATAATCCCCCATTTAGCAACCACAACAGAACCCTTAAAAATGCTCCTTCGATAAAAACGCGGAAGAAACTTGGACATAAAAGATGTCTGGGGTGAGGCCCAATACACAGCCTTTAATTAATTAAATATGCACTAGTGGATGTGCTACATTTGGGATACTATGATCCCCAACATAAAACCGTAGTTCTCGCGGATGCGTGCCCAGTCGCTCTGGGAGCTGTAATTGTACAGATTGATGACAGGGGTTCTCGCACAATTGCGTTTGGAAACAAAACATTGAGCGATTGTGAGTGCCGATATTGCCAGACAGAAAAAGAGGCTTTGGCCTTAGCCTGGGCGGTGGAAAATTTTAATATGTTCCTTTATAAAGAGTTTGATCTCGTAACCAACTATAAACCTCTTAAAGTGATATTCGGCCCTAATTCAAAGTCATGTCGTGTCGTGTAGAGCGATGGATCCTATGACTACAATTTTACAAATTTAGAGTCAAATATAGATCTGGCAAAAATAACATCGCCGATCCCTT